>CM072887.1:100518346-105518346 GCA_037013685.1 Acridotheres tristis
GGACATTTGTGCAGATACACATAAATATTGCTCTCCAGACTGTGCAGAGATGACTATTTCAAATAAATAAGTAAACTTTGCATTTGAAGGCAGATTAACACCGACCTGTACTTTAGGAATTGTAGTAATTTTCTTTTGTTTCACAATTTCTTTTTATTGCTGTGGTTTCCATGGCAAAATATTCTACTAAAAACAAAATAATGGCCTGAGCAACCTTTAAGAAAAGTCGCAGCTCAGCAATTTGACTACATCTTGCTAGGAAATGTCTGCTGAGCTCTGTTTGACAGGAGCAGGGCTGCTCTTGGAGAGCTGTAGGCGAGGACATGAGCCCAGAATATCTTTCCTTTGAGCTTCAATTGATACAAAATAGGAGCTGACTATACAGTGCAGTTCCTTCTGCAAGGTGGACTCTTCTGAGCCTGCAGAGGCAGCTCTGAATCTTTCCAAGGAAGCTTCTTGTGAACAGGTTTTTTGGGAGCAGTGTGTGCACAGACAGAGTGCTCCACCTGGGGAGGATGTTGGGTGCTGAGAGAAACCAGCTCTGTCTTTGACAAAGAGAGAATCTTTGATGAAGATCTAATTTACAACAACCTGCTTGAGCTTAGAGGTTCTTGCAAACTTTTGCACAGTGCAAAGTTGAGTAAGGAAGCCAAGCTCACTATGATTTTAAAAAACCTCTTGGCAGTTGGGAAATTTGAGCTGCTTCTAGCAAAGCTCAAGCACACATTTCTGCATAGATATTCATTATACATTTTCTGGCTTTTACAATCAATTAAATCATCTTTTACCATTATGTAATACATATATATGTAGAAAAGAGGTAATTTAAATCTAGATGAAGTCAATTATGGCTCGTGCAAGCCTCTTATAGGCACAGGTATCCTTTTGCTTGCTCAAAGCCTTAGAGTTTACAGCAGCAAAATCTTCTTTAAAGCTTCTTATTGGCTTCCTCTACAAATAAATTAATTATATGGACACTCAGATTTGTTTATACGAATATGTAAAAAGAGGGAACTTTGGTTAAATTGGAATATATCTTCAGAGCACGTTTGGTTCCAAAACTGTCAGGAAAAATTATGAGTTAGTGGCTGCTTAGTGTAGAAGACAGTAGAATAATTTTGTTTGAAGAATTTATTTGTTAATACAGAAATAAATCTTTTTCCATAGCTGTAGAAATAAAGAAAAAAGTGCAATCTCTTGAAATTACACTGCCAACTATGTAGTCTCTCTGTAGCAACAGCAGGCCCATTTCAGGGGCTATTAAGAAGAGACGCTCATGAATCTCCATGATTTATTGTATTTTTCACCACATACAAGCCTTTCCTTTTCTAAAAAACCACAAATTTGTGACACATAGATGCCAGCTGCAACTCTGAATGGTGGATTTGGGTCTGTAGATATGAAAGCCAGACCAGACAGCCCCAGGCAGCTTCACACCCCAGTCCGGACCTTTCCTTTTCCCCCTCCGAGTAGCTCCAGCTGCAGCAATCAGTGCTCAGCTTAACTCTTCCAAGGCTCCTAATTCTCCACAGAGTTGGTACCTGAAAGTAAATGGTCCAAATTGCCTTTTTGGAGATTATGAGTCCATAATTCTGCTTGTTCAGACTCAGTTGGATTTTACGATTTTAGGAGTAAGAAGCTGACTTTTGATGCAGTGGACATAATCAGGGTATTAATTATTTGTATCACCATTAGTGCAACTTAGTTGCCAAAAAAAATCTGTGCATTTTAAAACTGCAATAACATAAAGCCAGAAAGTGAAGCAATTAAAGTAAAACATAAATGAAAAGTGCAGCTGGGAGCAGTCTAAAAACAATAACCCAATGACTCTTCAATATGTGCGTGTGTGTATATCAGTGTGTATGTGTGTGTGCATGCACAGAGATGATACCATACCTCACACAGGATTGCCATTGTCTATTCATTCATTAGAGGTAATTATTTTTAATTTTTGTCCCCACTGACCTGTAGGCAGATGGTTAGCATGAATGCCATTTTTATCTGGACACCAGATCTGGCCAGAGCACAATCTGTTGGGTTTGATCACTAAACTGGCAGCTGCATTACAGACCTGCTCTTTTCTCTTATTGTCTCCAGGGACTGCAGATTGGATGCACTGAATGTGAACTTCTGCAAAACATGGGGCTTTTTGTCATTTTCACTTTGCTTTCTTTTTATGACCATCCGGTAAATATCAGCACAATTAAAAGCTGATTGAATCAAACTGTACCAAAAAAAGCAATTTTAGCTACAAAATTTTTTTTTGCCTACATAAAATGCAAGTAAATGACGCTTTAAAAACAAATATTCATGTACAAGTCAACATGAAAATGTAATTCAGTGAATTCAAAGTTGGAGTTTAAAAAATCTATATATGAACACTATTCTTATCTAAAAACAGAGGCCAGGGTGTTGTGGGACACATTTCTGAAAAAGAAAAAAGAACCAAACGCATTTTATAATTGTATGGTTTGCACATGGGAAACTTGTGTGATCAGTAACACCAAGCACTTCGATGACATAGTTGCATGACATACAAAAATAGACAGAGATTTTTGTCCAACTTTGCTCTAAGGCCTGAGAACGTGCATAACTTTAAACATATGAGTATTACCCATATTAAAAGGCATGATATACACTATACTGATTACATTTTTTTCTAAGTGTGTGTGTAAATCTCTTTTATTGGAGGTTTTTTTGCCTTCTTTTGCTATTTCTTAGTTTGGCAAAATTATTTAAAGGATGGTGGAATTTGTGTCTCCATAAAGACTGAAATGTCTTTAGCTGTTCTCTATTCAGATTAAAGAAAAGAAAAATTTTCTTTTAAATACACTGATTGCTATGTTTCACTTAAAACTGTCAGAATAAATTAAATAATTAGCATCTTAAAGTAAAAGGCATCTATTAATTACAGGGAGTAATTGTCCTTCCTTTACAAGATACAGCAATGTCAAATCCAGATTTGCTCTACTGAGGCTGTCTGATGTTTATCACAGGACAAGGATGCATGTAAATACTTTTTGCAATACAAGGAATTTCTCTTGTTGCCTTCAGACTGTGCCACAAGTAGAATTCAGAAACAAGGTCTATGATCTTACAGGGTTTAACTTTTATCAAACTGTCATTTCCTTTACCTACTTTTAAAATTTATCCCTGTTGTATTCCAGTGTTGCATGCATAGGTAGAGAGACACAAATGAAATAAAATTACATGTAGGTAAATGTCATCAGAAAGAGTAACTTCCCAGGAACTATTTTAATTTCCACACTGGTGAACAGTCCACTCTGAGCAACGAACAGACTATTCTGGTTCCTCTACTTTGACCTAAGAAAAGAGGAGGGAATCTTGTCTAGCTCAACAGACTCCTCATGCATTTTTCATTGTAATATCATAGATTAAAATGAATATAAGCAGCATAAGGAAAATCACCTTACACAATCCTTTTTGTGTGTTACAGTCAGTTGCTTCCCCCTGATGTTTTCTTGGCCAGTTATACAGTAGGAGAGGCAGAGAAGATGCCAGATCCAGACCTTGCATTTCTCAGGTAATCACTGAACTTCCTAGAGAAAAAATTACTTTTCTCCTGTTAAACATCTGCCTTCAATAGGGAATTAGATTCATATAAGCTGGTGAGTAAATACTCAACAAGAAAACAGTGACTACAGGTACTTACCTAGTAAGTTTACCAACCTAATTTTGTTCTCCTGGCTCTCTCTAAGTCTACTATTCATGTCATATTTAGAAAACTTAGTTGCCAGAATTACTTCCTTTACTGCAAGTAGAAAGAAAGAGATAATTTTAGATGATGACTTATATCCCTTGACTCTCCACTCTGCAAATTCAATTCTCTCTGGTCCTATTCCATATGAGAGAATTAAAGATTCAGTGGTGAGATTTCACCATCCTCACTGACAATCCAGCACAGATTGCTGTGTTGCATTGCAAAAGTGTATTTGAAAGAAGATACACAAAAATAGACGACACAGTGGAATTTAAGGCGACAAAAAGCATCGATGAATAAACAAGAGAGTGTACTTGATAACAATTATTCTAATGAAAATTTTCTGTGGTGGTAGATATAGTCCATGTGAAAGGTTACTCATAAGCCATTTAAGAGAGCACACACTTTTAATGCCCTGGAAAATTGAACTAGTGCTATGCTTTCAAAGCTGTTTTTAAGGTCAGCAGCCAGCTTTAGCAACCTGTTTTCAGTGCTGAGAATATCCAAGGCAGACCCTGTGAGTTGTGTTGTAAGAGAAGTATATTTTATATTTTATATTTTATTTTACATTTTTTGTATTTCTTTTATATTTTTTATTTTATATCTTTTCAAAGATGGACTTGAGTGTCAGGAGCTTGTGCAGGTGTTACCAGACCAGCAGAGCTGGGCTCTCCCAGCCAGGTGAGCAGTGCACACAGGCTTAGAAGAAGATGCAAAAACACAACTAAACACTTTACCCTCACCCATGTGCTGCTTACATGCTTTGGTATTGAGAGCCAGCAATCTTTTCCAATATTTCAGTAAATCTATCATGCTTGTCAACTTTTAAAATGCAGAAGTGGACCCTGCCTCTCCAGCTGCCATTTTTTAGGCAAAAAGAAATATCAGCCAGAGGACTCCAATGACTACCAGTGACTCTAGAACAAACAAAAATAACTTGGGATTTGCTGTGCAAGTGCAGATGTGATGGATGGTGTGGGGACTGCATGTCCAAATGCACCTGATGTGTCAGAGGCCCTGCATGAGACAGGATTGCTCTGTGCCTGTGCCTTAGATTGCACCCAGCATTCAGAGATGTTCCACGCATAGGGATAAAACATGCAAATGCAATAGAGCTGGCAAGAATACAGATGTAGCAGATCACACAGCAGAAGCTTTCTGAGTATTTCTGGAAACTGGAATTTTTCTTTTCTTCTCCTTTTCCAGGGGAGGAAATGGCACTTCTCAAAATAGAAATTTTCAGTGTCATATAAGATTATAAATTCTTTGTCTCTTTTTGGCCCCCAATATATCTAACAAAATGAAATGCACCTAAAGACAGAACCCTTGTTTGAAGGTTTTCAGCCTGAGAAGCCTAAGAAGCCATATTTTCACAGTTTGAAGTCACTTCAGGCAAGGAGAAAAAAGACAAGATTGCATTCAACCTTAGGTATAGCAGCAATGATTGCTACTCTTGCATGGTAGTAACAAGCCTTATTATTTTTCCAGGACATTTCATGAGATGCAAAAATATTGGTGGGACCTTTCCTCTAAGCCACATCCCTGCTGGCATTGGAGGGGTTGATACCATTTGTACCACACACCTCAGCAGGCTGGCAGGCAGTGACTTCCAGAGGGACACAGCTGAGAATTTCCTTGGAGAGCCCTGCCAGGAGCACCCATCATCACCCCTCCTGGCCCTACAATCTTTCACACATCTCCTATTTTATAACAGCTGGTAAAGTTCCACTTGCTGTCACATGAAAGGGAGCAAGCACACAAGAGCAAGGGCAGCAAACCAAAATGGGGGGAGTGCTCAGGAAAAAGGGGGAAAAGAAAGAGGAAAATTCATTAAATGAAAATCTGGCTGCTGCAAAATCTCTTAGTACATTAACCCAGCATGGGGTCTGAATCTCTGTTGCAAGGCCCTGACTGTGTCCACTGTTGCTTCATTACTATTTTATTGATTTCAGAGGGGAATATAAATCCAGAGCAGCCTGACTGCCTTAGGAAAACATAGGGCTGACAAAGTTAATGTGCTAAAAGAAGGGACATTTTGGAATCAAAACTGAGGTAAAGTGAGTCTATAATGTACTGTCGTTTGTCTAAAAGGCATCTCCACTTTAAATTATGCTATGTACTTATTTTTACCTCTTCCAAAGAATCTAAAGAACATGGGACAATGTAAAACTTCCTCTAAGCAGAGCAAGCAGTGCCTTGAAGCCAAAGTGTTTCCCAGAAAAAAGTAAAAAGGTTTTAGCTCTAAAATCGCTTAACACAAGGAAAGCTTATTCTCACTACCAAAAACAAATACCAGTAGAGACCTATCACAGAGGTCCTCCTAGTTATTGGTATTATAAATTGATGTTATAACTGGTATTGTTTTACTAATTAATATTATCAACTGGACCACTCAGAGGGCTCATTGCCAATTTTGGGGGATGCAGTTTAAAAGAGTGTTTCTGCCAGTTTATTGCCTTTGCACCCCTGGGACTGCTGAGCCCCCACTTCAAACAGAGAGCAGAATTCTTTTGCCACTCACTAAGTAGTGCGTCAAGCTTGAATCACTTAGCTGGGTCCTACATACACAAAAAAATTTAACATCCAGATTGCTACAAGAAAGGAAAGGAGGTTTGGCATTTGGACACCAAACACTGATAGTTTCGTGATCATATGTGTGAGTTCTTCCTGTGGAAAGGAATGCAGAACTAGAGGAGGTCTTGTGGCTACTGAACTGGAGGTAAGTACACTATTTTCCATCAGTTGTTAACCTCTTTACCCTCTGCCTTTGCTCCAGATGTTTCCTTTCCTTCCTCAGACTTCTAAAGTGAAGTAGCGGCATGTGAGAAACTCTGCAATAGGAGAAACTGGAGGAATCCAATGTACAAAGAGGATTGTGTTATGTTGGGGCCAATGCTCACATCTCAGCACATACAAGTACCTGAAATTTTATGTATTTATTTAGAAATTAAGCACAGGCACAATGCCAGCCCTATTTGGTTATAGCAGTGCACCTTTTCCATCAGGACTAAAACTGTTGCCATGTGAGGCTTAGTGAAATTCTGTTCCATACAGGGAACAAAACAGCCCCAGCAGCACCTCATTCTGTCTTCCAACAGGTTTAAGAATGCTTTAAAAAGCCTTTGGAACTATTCATTTCTCTTAATTGACATTCTGGCAGTCATATAAATGCATATTCACTTTTTAAACTGGCCAAGATCTTCGTCTCATCTACTTTCTACATTCCACTGTTTAATCACAAAGCTGCATGGAAAAACATTTTGGTGTTTCTGGTTTGAATTTCCCATTCTTTATACATCCTTGTTCTTAATCCAGGAAACAGAAGTTCTCATTCATCTTTCCTGGACTTTTGTTTTCAGATAATTTTGATTTTCAGAACATATAATTTCACCATGTTCTCCCTGATTTGTGTCTTTCTATGCTTTTTTTATTACTTTTGGTGAGAAATATTTTTTAGGCTTTTGACCAATACTATTGTTTTCTTTTAGACTCTCTTGATTTTTCAGTAAAACTTTGAGGACAGAGAAGGAAAGAGAAAAGAGCCACTTTTGAACTGCTCCCTGAAGGACTCTCTTATTCTCCATCCCTTATGTAGGAAAATCAACTGAAATCTTATGAGATTTCTTCCCTACAGCTGTATTTGAACACAGGTTTGTATTGATGTGTGTAAAATGATGCCCAAAAAGCCCTAAAGTCAGAAGACAAAAAAACCAGACAAGCCTTCCAAAACTGACAGGCTGAGATATGAAGATCCTGTCAAGAGTTGTGCATCAACAAATTCTTAATAAAAAGAATCTATATAAATTCCTTCTTGAATATTTTTATTTTAAGAACCATTAAAGAAAAAAAATAACATGCAGAATATATGCATTCAAAACCCCATAATTTAATTCTAAATGTCCATAAAAATTAAAGAAGCCTAAATATTAAAATAAATGAAAATTGCATAGCAAGCAGTAAAATAATTTAGCAAGTAGTTTTGTTTTCACAGAAATCCCACATGAAATTGAAAGTACAAATTATCATAGCTCTGTAACTATTGTTCTGGTCCTCATTAATGCATCACGTGATATGACAAAATATAGAGAATTTCATTGATTTTAACCCGAAAAATGTACTCATACTGCATTTTATTCAGCTATTCTTCTATTTTACATGAGTTACCTCCATGTCCCTACATGTAAAAACACATCTAGTGATGGTTGTAAAAACTGTAAAAAACATAACAACTTTTCAAAATTTAAGAGAAGTTTAAAATCTAGAAAGTCTGTAGAAATATGTTCTCTAAATATATCTTCCTATTCTTTCTTTAAATCTTGCTCTCTTCTTATCCTTCTTCCCCCCTTTCACCCAGGGAAAAAACCCAGGAGCTGGGTTTTTCAAAGATAACTACAGAAGAGGCAACTCTGCTATTAATGAAATAACTAAGTGGTTTTGAAAATTCCATTCTAAAAAACAGGTGGAAGACTTTACATTTATTAATATATAAACATGCCTGAGTAAAGAAAAAGTCACTGGAAGCCCAGAGGATTTGGATATTGAATTTTATTCTTAAAAACTCAAATAATCAGACTGACTAAGTGGCAAAATTTAAATTTACTTGTTTTTCCTAAATATGTATTTCACTTGTAAGTTCTGATTTTTTTCCTATAATAAAAACATCAGCATTTATTGTTGCTGTGGTTAATGAAAGCTTGGTGATATCTCTGGTCAGGGTCAGTTGTAAGGATAAAAAATTCCATTTCCAAAGGCTGTGTGTGCCCAACAAGATCTGTTTCCTGGCTAATTACATGAAAAACCGCACACAATGGCGCTCTCCTGTGTAACTCACACAACATTGCAATCCATCATCATGGACATTGGCTCTGTGTTTGACACTTTCCAGCGCGAACTGTGCTATCTGAGACCTGAAAGGAGCAGTGACTGAATGGGGAATTGAATTAAAACAAACAAAACAGGGACCCTCCCAACTTGGCATCGAGCTGTGAATGCAGGGCAGGCTGCAACCAAATGTCAAAAAGTCAGCGCAATGAAATATATATGATCCCAGAGAGAAGGTTATTCCATATTTTTTCATAAGTTTTCTCCTTCTTTTCCACAGGGAATCATCTGAGCAACTCAAGCCCCAGAGTGAGCCCTATAAACCACTGGTGTTTAGTGACCATCTGCACCAGTAGTTCCATTATCTGTGGCTGGAGATTGATTTTCCTTTTCCTTGCATGTTCACTTACCCTAATGCCCCAGAGTGTGGAATGGAGCCAGCAGCATATAATGCAAAGACAGCTTTTAAGGCATCCAAAGTGAAAGCATCAGGAGTATCATTATATTCTGAATCTTTTGTAGTAGCTTTTTGTCTAATCCTATTGTAACAGGAATCCACTGATGGTGGCTAGGCCCCTCCTTTATGAAGCTTAAGTGCAGAGCTCAGAAGAGCTCTGCTTTCCTCAGAGGAAGGTGAAAAAGTCTGCTTTGTATGGCTCCTTCATGAAGAGGGTCCAGTCTTATGTGCACCAATTTCACATCAGTTTCATACAGGACCAGTAACCCAGAAGGCTGCTGAGGACACTCATTCAGATTTGGAGGTGGGAAGCAGCAGAAGGTTTAATAAGGGTTCCAGACCTCAACAACTCTTTTTAGTGGTGTGAATAGCACATTCAGAGTTGGGCCAAGTAGTATTGCTATTCCTAAATCATTGTCAGTGGTTACTGTAATTACTGTTAGGAAATGTTTCTTTTCTCCCTCAGTGACTTGCCAAAGGCCCCCACAAACACCAGGGAAAATTAACTCATTAATTGACCACAGTGGAGGAGAACTGAACCTGGTGGGGCACACAGCCCAGGTTCTGCAAAGGGCTTGGCATGCAGCAGCTGCCATTGATCCCAGCAAACTGGTCTTAGCAGGACCTGACAAGATTTTTAAGAATCTGGCCCCCATTTAGGTACCTAAAATGGGATCCAAAGCCTACAAATCTTTCTGTATCTAGTCAGTTTAACTATTCAGACATTTCCTCTTTTTTCTCACCCAAGAAAATCCCACAAAACAAAACCATGTGAAGGGAGGAAAAGTGTGGCCTTTCAAAATGTTAAAGTGTTCCCCCTGAGATCCACAAGGATGCAAACCTCCTTCCTGTCTGTGCCTAGAAAGTACCTCCTACAAACCCAACACTCCCAAATTGCTTCTCAGCACTTCCAAGTGTATAAAGACACTTGTGTTCCTATAAAGACTATACATGGAAGAACACACAACAAACCAATTATTATGCCATTGATCATACTGTGTATTCAAAGTGCATTCTTCATCCGTGGTCTCCTGCTCCATGAGAATCACACCTTGAAAATATACATTATTACTAACTCTGTTTAGTAGTTGTTTGATAATATTTCCTGTTTAATGATGGAAATTATATGTGTTGCTTGAAATACAATATAAATGTGGCTTTAGTATTGTTCAAAATTTAAGGTATAAAAGTTACAAATACCAATACATTAACAATTAGGTTTTCCTCCAGTTTTCTCTTCACAATGTGACCTAGTGATACTCTCAAAGAACAGGGAACCTAAGTTTAATTCCTTCCTCATCTCTAAGGTTTAGAACATGCTTTTTTGCATCATCTTCTTGCTTTAATCTTTAGTACCAAAGGACATTGCTCTGGACCTTAAATTTATATTATTTAACAGAAGTGGAGTGATTATGGTGTACAAAACGCTCAAAAAGTTAGTGAGAACCTGTATTTCTGGTCCAGTAATAGCTAAAGCCTCCTAAATAAGAAACAAAGGTCTAAATCAAATCCAGACTGACCACTACTGCCTCTGCCATCAGTGTATTTTCTCAGTGTTCTTACTACATCTTAAAAACAAAAAGAAAGTGCACTTAAATGGAAGGCCACATTTTTTTGTTTGATAAAAGGGAAATACTTTAGTTTCAGCATATATAAGTTATCTGTGGAACTCATTGGCATATGTCAACATTGGGTACATAACAGCATTTTTATGGAGTGAAAAGTTCTGAATAGTGACTAGGAACCTCACAGATGCACCAGACAAGATACATAATATATATGTATACATTATATGTATATGTATATGTATATGTATATGTATATGTATATGTATATGTATATGTATATGTATATGTATGTATAGGTATATAAGGGACATAAAAGAGCAAGCCACTGCTTGCTACTGACTAATAAGAATTAGAGGGGAAAAAAAATATTTCACTTTCACCAGAAGCATGTAACCTTTCTTCATTGGAAAAAAAAAAAAAAAGTGGATGGGGAAACAATTCTCCAGAAGTTACAGCAAGACTGTAATGAATACAACTGC
This sequence comes from Acridotheres tristis, assembly GCA_037013685.1. Classification (NCBI taxonomy): domain Eukaryota; kingdom Metazoa; phylum Chordata; class Aves; order Passeriformes; family Sturnidae; genus Acridotheres; species Acridotheres tristis. Next base: position 100,529,393 of record CM072887.1, read on the forward strand.
TTGGCTCTTGTTGTCATTTACACCTAGCAATAAGAAGGAACATTGAGGACAGCAAGGCTTACTGTATTTGTGTATTTGCTCTCGGGTCTCTGCCCCTTGCCAGACCACAGCAAAGTTGCCATAATGTAAATGTCTGTTGTGTGGTTGATTTCATACACTGCTGCCCACAGACAACCACATCAAAATAAATATGCATGCTATGGAGAATAGCACTTTGCCCTTTGTGAATTCCACAAATGCTGCTTTGCTGGTTTTGCAACCCTGCAGCCGTGTATTTTTTTGTAGATTAAGAGGGAGGCGTTCTGAGCCTCTCACTGCTTCCCCTTACATCTAACTGATCCTTGGCTCAATGATCCCTCAGATCCTGGAGATCTCACATGACTTGGCAAGCTGTCCCTCATGCCAACAGATCACAGTGCATGGTGCTCCTGCATTTCACATCACCTCCCATTCTCTGCTGTGAATATCTTTGCTGCACTAGCTATGATTTATAAAGTGGTGTGCAAGCTGCTGACTGTTTATATACACATGGACTAAAATTCATCCAGAACAATCTCCTATGTGTCTTATGACTTTGAATTGAACTGGATGGAATGCAGTGGCTGTTGCCCAGGGAAGGATCATTCTGCCCTGATGGCACATCTGTGGCAACAGCCAGGGGAGTTAGAGAATGGGACATGCTCAGGCTGGCAAAGCGTCCCTCATTACAACTTGGCAGTAATTGCAAATTCAACATAACATTTGAATATTAATTGAAATATTAACTACCTAATATTAATGACCTTAAACAGAGTTCATGAAACAACAGTCCTCCAGGAACAGAGATCTTAAGGAAAAGAAAAAATTTGACTGTTATGCAGAATGCCTGTAAGCCTAAAGAAGAGAAAGACCCCTTTTTCTCCTAAGACCATGTGTTTCTACATGCTTCTCTGAGGAACACACAGCTGTTTGGCTATGTTGCCATTTTGCCTCATGTGTATTCAACTGCCTGGCAGAGCTTGTGGGTTGAGGCCAAACTTTGCTGCTTATACTGGTGTTTACTGTATTCTTTTTAAATTCCTTTTATGAACTATTTTACTGTGAATGCAATAATACTCTGCTTTGCCTGAAAGATTCCAGGAGCTTTGTTTTGCCTCCCCATCCTCCTAATGTGAGGAATGCTGGTAGTAAAGGTCACACAGCCTTTCCCCTTTAATCTTCAGATGAATAAAATGTTGGAAGAAACAAGAGAGGCAAGGAAACAAGAAGACAGAAAAGTTGCACAGGAGGAAAAAAAAGAGAAAATTAAACTGAAAATTAAGAAATATGAAAATGAAATAAAAAAGGCAAAAGAAAATACATGGCAACAAATTTTAAATATAGTTGCTTGTCTGTTTAAATTCTAAAATTACTCCACAGCCTCATAATAGGATTAATAGGTTTCAAAGGACTAATAATCACTAGTATGACTGAATGCCTTTAAACTGTCTCTGCTTAGTCAACCTAGGAGGACTTTCTGCTCCCCTGATTGCCATACACACGATCCTTTTCTTTGTGAGCTCTAACCTTTCAAAGGTCATTTTTCTTCATGCCTTTCTCTTTGCTTTCCTTCTCTGAACTCTAAGGCTTCTCTTTTCCTCCATGCTCTGAAGTCTCTTTCCCTCACTTTCTGCTCCAATTCCCCCATCTCTCTGCTACAGAGACAAACGTGCTGCCTGAGCACTTTATATGGGTATTCTTGAGAACTTCCCTATGGATATGGCACTAAACTCCATCACATAGACTAAATTCTGCTAGTGCCATAGTCAAATATTGCAATTTTCTCCTCTGTAGCCCAGCTTTCCTCACTGAGGTGTTGGCCTTCCATGTCATTGTTAGTTGTTTGCCTTTGGCACAAATTTTAATTAGTCGGATGAGGCAGAGAAGGTCTACTATTACTCAAATCCTGCTGCCTCACAATCAAATATGAGGTCTCATTAAATTCTTCTTATAACTCTGGGTTTGGGAGCTTCCTTATCTCTAGAAACCAGGCATTTCTCACAGTTGTTATTAAGTTCACTTACAACCATTGGTAAGAAATGCTGAAGTTAAATTGCATATTTTACATGTGAAAAATCACATACTGAGCTCAGTTCTGTCTGTAAGGAAACATTGCTCTCTTAAGCAAGCTTTGCTGATTGCACTTAACTCTTCCATTTTCTGGCATTCATTCATTTTCTGAAAGCCTGAGCAACCATCTAAATACTTAAAGACCAACCTGGAAGGGCAGAAAAATGGCAGGCACAATGGACAACCACTTCTGAACCAGGATTCAAAAGTGTGCTTATCCTAACAGGAGAAGAAGCAGATGTACCCCCATTCACTTCACTGAATTGAGTGCCTGAACCTTTTGGCTTTCCTTTCCTAACTCAGCAAACTTCAAAACCATTTTAATTTTGTAGCTGGGGCACTTGTTTTTCCTAATAACAGGCATTCAGGTGCAGATAAAAGCTTCAAATGCTTTTATTCTTCTTTTTTGTTGCAATTTGTTTAAGTCTTCATGCTTTTTGTGGTCTATGAACTAATGCACCATTCTCCTTTTGCTGGTCTTAAGATTCCTTAAAAACGAATATATCAGGTTCATTGAGAATCCCCAGGAACTAGGTAGCAAGTAGATGACAGGTTCACAAAGTGACAATTCACACGATTCTGCTTAATGTGATATTAAACTCAAGACACTGAAGTTAACAGTTTACAGGGGCTCAAAACTGAGCTACACAGCTCCTCACAGGAGGAACGAGCTGTAACACCCCTACATCCAGCTCAGGAAGTCTGTCAGTCTTAGATTGTGGAGGCCTGGAGAATATGCAAAAGAGAAATTATTCTGCCCTGCCTGGTCTTTATATTCTTCCTCCTGTGGCAGGTGGACTACTGAGCTGAATAACTTTGGACCTCAACCATTATAAACCCATTTATATTCTGAAGGTTTGTACTGCCCTGGACTCCTCTACACACTGGGAATTCTCACTTTTCTTTCAACCTCTTCCCAGATACTTTGCATTGACGAGCATGTTCAGAGATGTTGGAAAGCATTTGAATTAACTTCCTAGCATTGATTCTACCCATAGATCTATGTATAGATCTTGAATGGACTTTCTAAGAATATTTGCTAGTAAGCAAGTTGTTTCATTGACTAAAATGCCATGAGATTTTCCTAGTAAATTGGTATATGTCTGAGCAATTAAAAAAGTTGAGATAGCCAGCTCTGAAAATAATTCTGATGTATATTAGGGACCCTTTACATTTAATTTCTAATATTAAATGTAAGATACAAATATCACCCCCCTTAACTGATGGCCTGACAGTATCAGTTTCCTCCACGTGTACTTGCTTTCCTTAAGGCTGCATAAGAGTAGTGTTTTCCCTTCCCTTTTTAAAAGAACTGACAAATTTCTGAGCGAACTTAAACTAAACAATTTCTGAACTACTTGATATTTTTTTCTAACTGAGCAAACTAAGCATTCATGCAGGAGCCTTAGCAAAAATTAATAATAAAAAAATCCCATATGTTACTCTTAAGGACAGAAGCTTTTCTATGCCTTTCCATATTTCATTCCTATGCCAAGTACAAAACAAGTCTATATAAATGCACAGACACCATTACAAAATCAAGGGGGTTGACACATACAGAAATGATAAATCCTACTCTAGAAGCAGTCAAACGAGTCAATGGCCACTGATAAAAAGAAGGCATTTAAGGCAGCACATCCTTTCCATACACCAACAAGATTTTCCCTGCTGGGTGACCTACCTCAACTAACCGTCAAAAAGAATCAGTCTCAAGGGAATGTTTTGCTTATAGATTTATAAATGTTGACAATAATCCTAAATGGATGCTAGGGGAATTGACAAATCTCAGCATTTTTCTTGATGTATGTGTGCCTGGGGGAACTTTGGAGGCCCCAGCATTCATTAAAAAGAAGCAAGCCATTGACAGCTGACAAGGAAAGACAGGTAGCATAGCTAGAAAAGTAGAAGCTATTTGTTGACACAAAATTCTGAAGCATAATAATAATCTAGTATTTTCTTCCACTGTTGTTTCTAGGCTCACTCAAAGTGTACAGACCATACAGCCCAGTGTGCTTAGTGAAACAATAAATCTGCTTACTCTATAAATAGCTTTATTGTCAAAGTTTGAATACTCAGGAAAATAATGTGGGCCAGATTAAAGCTGGAATTAGTGCTTTAGTAAGGATCTGGGGGGCAGCTGAGGGATGTATTTTTGTTTTTTCTCTGTATGCATACATGGAGTTTTTTTCTTCTAGAGGTCACAGCACATGTTAAAACAGCATCCTCTGGAAGAAGATAGTTCTGAGCTTTGCTCTGTCTTCTTATCTTGACAGAAATGAAAGAAGGGGAAAGACAACAAATGAGGAAAATCAGAAGTTTGATTCTAACTTTGTGTTTGATTGTGAGCTAAATTGTTGCTGGGACCACTGACACGGAAACTTGCAGAATTTATCCAGGAGTCTAAAGAAGAGTTTTCATTAATTTTCCTCATATATTAGTATACTAATTACAACTAGGTTTTCTACCTAGCAGCTTTCCACTTAAATCTGATTAGATAGGAAATGAAAACTAGAAAAATATGACAATCTGAGGTATTATTTATGGATTTTTTTTTAATAGTGAAATGAACAAAAATACTGAGAAATAGAATGGCAGTTATTCCTGTCCTATTGAGAAATAAGACTTTCTAATGATTTTTTAAAAATATCTTCAGAGATTGATTGCTAGCACTCTATAATCCAGATTACTGTGAGTGTATTTGTAAGTGTATGTTTGAAAAGAGTGATATACTGAGCGGTTATTTCCCTAGGATGGAAATGTCATGTCTTGTCTCCTATTTCCTACTGCCAGAGGGCACTTAAAAGCAAATTTTGCAGTATTTCATTGAGTCCAGTTTTAAACAAAGGTAGCAACAGGTCCTCCAGCACCCCTGGGGCCCACAAAAACACATTTATTTCCTCTCTTCCACATACCCCTTGTCTCAAGGAAAGTGATTAAGTAGCAGTAGAAGTCATAGCAGTAATATAGACTGTGCCTCATTATAGGAAGCAGCATGGTTAAAGGCTGAGCATACTTCTAATCTTAGAAGGCAAAATAAAAGACAACAACATAGCTATTTAGAGAGGAAGGAAATTGAGAAAAACAAATTTGTTGATTCTGGCCAACACCATATAGAAAGTCTATGCAAATCTGTGAAATAACTCAGATCTCTGAATTTGTTCTTTGGCACTATCTCCTTGTGCTGCTCCATTCTCTTTTGTTGTTTTACTCCACCCTACATTGTATTTCTGACAAATATTAATAGAGTTTCTGTGTCCACTTCCCTTCACCGGGGTTAATACTCTACCCAGGCTGACCAGAGGTCTTGCAGCTGATATTCAGTGGGACTTTCACAGTTAATGTGCAGCAGAAGGAAAATACATATTGTGTTTCTTTTTTCCTTTTTTTTTTCCTGAGAGTTTCTCCTCCATCACAATAATTTCTGTGATGTTTTCTTGTTTTTATCTGTTAACTATGTGTCAATAACTAAAAACAGTATTTGAGCAAAAGCCCTACCAAATCTTGACCTTTTTTGGTGAGGCAATAACAACCTTTTGAATGGAGCCCCAGATGTCTTTTTAGGATGCACTGTAAACTTATGTTTAATTTCCTGTCTACTACCAGCCTTAGTCCATCAGTATTGCCCTTGCTTTCATAGACTTCTATATATCATGGAATATTTGTATTTTGGATTGTTTTCCCCAAGAAGTAATAGCTTCCATTTTACAGGCTGACACTTAACATAGTGCAACACATACTTATAACTTTAAACTTTTTTCTGTGTTATTTTTCTGGTTTCAGCAATGCTTTTTTTTCCTTCATCATGAGTGCACATATGGAGATTCATTGTAAAGAAACAGTCGTATGAGTAAAATCCCAAATTCCTAGCTGGTGGGTAAGTGCTTTACTTCTGTCACCACAGACCCATCCATCCCCATATCGTGTTGTCAGAGATAGAGTTCAGAGGCACCAAGGTACAGCCTGGCTCAGCTGCCCATTCAGTTAGATGGAACCTAATGAGTTCTCAAACAGATGGATCTTCATGAAACTCCTGACCTCAGGAAGGAAATGAAGTTTTTAAGGAAGAAAAAGTATGTAGTGGAAAGGTTTAGTGTGTGTGTGTGTATCGGAGAATAATTTATAATGAGGCTTTATGCTTCACCTATTGTGTTAAACTGATAAGCTCTCACTGACTTGTATATTTTTGTTACTGCATCTGACACACTCTGTTCATGAGAACTTTGTCTCTTCTACAAGATGATACCCATCTCACCCTTCAAAATCAGACGTCTGACTTAAGATATTACATCATTACTTGTAGAGGACAAGAAATATCCTCATTTGAAAACTGGTGAACTACCTGAGACATCTGCTGGCTCTCACTGATTGTAGCAGGATTGAGCATTTCCCTTCTCCATCAGGAGCCTAACTTTAACCAGCTCCAACAGTGTGAGGTGTCTTCCTGAATGTTTGCTCTTGTTCTTAAGCAGAACATTTTTTTCATTTTACCAAACTCTTTTAGCTTTGATGCTGTCCTGATTTGCCTCTGATAGCTAACAGTCACTGGGCTACAGCCCCTGAAGCCCAATGTGAACAGTTTCCTTGCTCCCACAAAATTAATTTCAGATGTTGTGTAGCTAAATGACACAAGAAATCATCTTCATTATGGGTGTAATTCATTATGAGTGGGCTAACACAAGGATTTCTGTGTCCTCTCAAGTCTCACATGGGCAGGTAGGGCAGGACTTCACTTGGAGTGAAGGGATGTCTGAACAGCTGTACCAGAACACGGCAGCATCTGTGTATGAAGTGGTGAAACTGCAGCAGGCTCCAAGCCCCAGGTATTTTGGATTTTAGAGGAAGCCCTTTGCCTCTGCTTTCACTGCCAAGAAAGCTTGGACACCTAAGCTTTGGAGTCCCATATTCCAAATTAAAAAAAGATAATCAATGACAAACTTTTTTGTAGCTTTTTTGAGGATCAAACACATTACAATCATTTGCTCTATGATCCAGCTTTTAATTCCTATCTCTCATTTCCTACTCAAGATGTCTTGGCAACTGTTTCTGTTCCAGGACCTCTATTTTCCTCCTCTCCCACTCTCTCTGAAGTCTCTACACGTGCCAGGAAATGAGCAGGCACTGCCTCCCCCCATCCCTGCCCCTCGGGACAAGGCACCCCGGCCAAGGGTGAGGGATGAATCCCAGGAGATTTCCTGGTGATTGCCAAAGGTGAGTGATGGGAACGAGGGAGAACTAGAAACGATTGCAGGAAACAGATAACTTTATCTTTGCAAGTTTCTCACAACAACAACAGTTACCTGGGGCACACCAGACATTTTACTTCATGTAGCAGCTAATTATCAGAGACCAGCGGTACAAATACTGACAGCAGCTGTAGCTTGTGCAGAGATCAGCCCTGGCTTGTGTTCTTTCCACCCACTATCTCTTCCAGACCTGGTTTGTAATTCAGGTTATATCACTTCAAAGAATTTGACCTTCCTCTCTGTCATCCAGCTGCAACACACCAAAGCAAAGGCAATGGGTTTACATTGAAGTGGAAGAAAAATCAGTTCAGAGATTTGAATGCTCAAAGGAAATAGTTTTTGCTTCTTAGAAGATAATTCCCTTCCTACTGCTAAAGGGTGCTGCCTGGAAGCAGAGATGATCCATTTCTTCTACATACATAAAGGAATGGTTTCGATGATGCACAAGATATGGTTTTTACATATTCAGCAGAATTATTCTCAGGTGAACACATTAGGTATCTATTGCTGCTGCAAACTAAAAATAGAAGTGCTAGTGTTTTGGATTTAACTGATTCAAACACTGCACTAACAGAAACAGATTCCACATTTCTGGGACTCAGATGGTGAACAACAACAAGCAGGAAAGCTTGTAGCAACACAACCTGCAGAAACAATGGAAGCCTCACAAAAACACCTCCTGGGAGAGCAAGGAGGATGAATGCTGCAGATCATTATCTGTGCCATCCTTAATACAGAATTTTATTTAAATAAATTTTACTTTTTACCATTGCTTTTCTCATTATATAACCTAGCCCATAAGAGACAACTGTATGAGGCTTCCCAATATCTCTTCTGAATACCCTTCTGAATGTTACAAAAGAGTGGAACTTTCCTCAGTGTGCAGCTCCTACATGCAGAAGCAGGAGTATTGATGTACATCAAACACAGAGACCCCGAACTGCTGCCTGTGGGCTGGTGATGCTCCACATCATCACCTCTGACCTGTAGACACACATCTCCTACACGGTGTTTAAATTGAATGCTAAAGGTGCACCATCATTTTTGTTGATGACTGGCATTCGTTCAGAATTCTAGCAATTTGGGAATAACAATTTGAGACCTGTCACTGATCAGCTGTGAGCAAGATGCTTCACCTCTGCGTGCCTTTGTTTCCCTTCCAGCACCATCTGCTTTGCTTAATTAAAGCGAAAGCTCTTCTCTGTAAAGACCTTCCCTTCACAGGCATTTGTGAAATGCTTTTCACAGTGCACCTCCGAATTCATTCAGGACACAGAGCTGCCAAGCTAACATTGATTACTACTATTAACAATCTCTGTTTTAACTTGTCAGCTGTGACAGCAGTATTACTAACAGCACAGGAAACTAGAATTCTGAGAAGCAAAAAAACCAACCAAAATTTAACATGAAAAAGGACTCTGTGTTCTGTTTGGGGTATTGCCCTTTCAATCAAATATGAAAAGAATCCTTGTATCCAAATGTGTATGCTAAACTATCATGATCTTCTGCAGATTGCTGTGGAGTGTAGCAACCTCTGGATGTGTAGGATATTTCAAAGCACTTTGCTTCTCAAAGCACCATTTTTTATACAGTCGTTTGCATGCAGTTTTGCAGCCTTGTTTTTCATGGATTTTTCAAAATGCTAATTTTTGCCTACTCTGCTATAATCTACTTAAGAGTTTGGGTGGGATCTTACACAAGGGATGCAAGGGATGTGCAAGGGATAATATCTGGAAGAAATCAAAGGCAAAGGCTGTTGCCTAGTTTTAGCTGCAGAAATAAAGCTGTTTCAACGCAACCCTAATTACAGTTTTGTGGTGCTTTGTCGAGCCCTGCTGATAAGTTTCCGTGGTAAACAGCTCTTTATTGTTCTTTCACATTCAGTCACCATGGAAACTAGAATTTTAGGGTTTGATCCTGAGAGATGCCAAGCACCTGCTTCTATGAGAGTATCTATGGGAGAGGAGGATTCGAGACATCATATAAGATCAGTCCTTTCAATGACAACAGATTTACTACAGGAAAGAAAAGAAAAAGATATGAGGTGGGGGAAAAGCTTTTGATGTGCCTTTTTGGAAGGAATTGTGAAAAAAAATCACAGATAGTGCCTGGCCCCAGTCATACCTTGCAAAGAAAAACAGTATCTGACACTGCTGCTCATGGGTGCAGTGCAATGCAAAAGAAAACAACATAAAACTCACCTCATTCAAACAAAACAAAGCAAAGCAAAATAAAAACAAAACAAAACAAAACAAGAGGCCTGACGAACCTAAGGATCTAGCTCCAAAGGAAATGCAAGTCAGAAACAGAGCCTCAGAATGTCACTAACAAAATGTCGGGAAGATGAATTCCCTTTCATACATTGCCAAATCCTTCATTGCCTTCTTGTTCTAAAAAAAAAAGATATTGCTTGGGAGGTCAAACTCAGGTGATAAACAGCTGAGCAAATTTTCTATTTTAGCTTCTGAAAAATCCCTGAGGGACTCTCCTTTGTCTTTTCTGCTTATGCTGACCTCAAGCTGCTGGTCAGAGCCTGGAGGAATCATTCAATTTAGCAAAGAGTAGCGCTTTTTTTTCTGTACAGCTCCATTTCCTCTGAATTTATCTTGATGTCTCAGTCGGAAGATAGAAGGTTAGTGTCAGCAGTTAGCAGATAGTTTGGATGTAAGCAGGTGTGAACATACCAATTGCTTCCTTATCTGATGGTGCCTGACCTGGCAGGGCTGAGCAGGGAACGGCTTTGCCCAGCTGTGCCCTGCCCCTTCCCCTGCTCCACCACCCACCCTCCCAGCCCCGCTGCCCTGTGCTAACCAGGGCCATGTCAGCAGCTTCAGGGCAATGCTTGTGTTTTCTCTGCTTCAAAAGATTGGCCAGGGGTTATTCTGTGTAAATGCGGGCCCCCATCTGAGGGGCACACTCACCTTGGTCTTCATTAGGACGGTATGAGCGAGGCGGCGTTTCTTCAGTGACATCTTAAAGGGAGTGAGTCACCTTTTAGGTGTTTTGATTTCTTGTTAAATTAAAAAAAAAAAAAAAAAAAAAAAAAAAGAAGCTAGGTCTCTATTTGCAAGTCACCTCAATCAGTGGCCCAGCTAATTAGAATGGAGAGGTTATTGTATTAATGCATGTACAACATTGCAAATTTGGGCATTTGCTTTCAATTAGCCCTCAGACAAAAAAATAAAGTTAATCAGATCATGCTGCATACAAGTAGTTTCTCACAAGCATATTTCTTCATCTCTGCAAATATGCAAATATGCATAAGAGAAGAAATCAGGACTTCACATGACAATTTGGGGAGACAACTGCAATCTTAGTGTCTCAGCATTGCTATTAGTGGTAAAGGTTATGGTGAGGTTCCAGATTTTTATGGCTTGGACTTTAAAAGATTTTTCTAAGAACAGTAATTTTTTTTAAACCTTTCTTTCTTGCTTTCATAGCACAGGTGTAGCAACAACTGAAAGGAAAATAAAGATTGAACAATGGCAGAATTGAAATGAAGCAATATATGTTACAGACAAACCATGGGACATGGTTTAGTGGTGGATGTGGCAGTGTTAGGTTAACAGTTATACTTGATTTTAGAGGTTTTTGCCAACACAAATGATTCTATGATTCCCTGTGATCTGAGTCTACCAGAGATTAATGTTAGAAAGTATGTCACCATTAAAAATGAGTACTTTGAGATAAAGAAATCACACAGTTGCCTACTAGACTACATGGCTGTAGGAGTTTATGAAGAAAAGGTATCTCCACACTTACAGCTAAAGGACGCATTTCGTTTGGTCCTATAAAGAAAATTATGTCTAAAAAACTAGCAAAGAACATATTCTAGAATATTTATAGTCATCCAGGGTTACCTTAGGGGACTGAGCTAAGATTCTTTAATATGTATGGGAAGACTTCATAACCTTTAGATCAGGAAAATTTCACAAGAAATTAGCTGGTAAGGAGTCCAGTGATCTGGAGTAGATTCCTTCTTCTGTCACCTACTTCACAGTAAAATTATATGTGTCACTACTTAAACAGTGTTTATAAAGCGCAGCCCTGAAAAAGATGAAATCCAGTGTTAAAAATGATGATGGAATTAGGTGCCATTTAGGGCAGGAAGGACGGGTTGGCAGCAAAAGACATGATATTTTACATATCACCAATTTGCAGGTGAGCTGCTGAGGGCGAAGTTCTTCCCTCTTCATTAAACCTATTATAGACTGAAGTATTATTCATGTAAATTCAATTGGAAAAACTATGTATACAATGTACACACACAGTAAAACTGAGCATCAGAGTGCTACTATTAAATACAAAATAAGATGTGACTTGAAATAACTTTTGGGTCATCTTCCAGTAGAGAAATCCTTCTTCATGGAGCAGGATCACCTACATTATGAAGCCTGATGCTGTAATGTATCTCAGTTAGAGAGTGTGCCACCACATACATTAATCTGGCTGCAGCACTGCTCTAGGAAAGGATGGGTAGGGATTCGTCCATCTACACACATAACAGTAACCCCAGGGTGTCTCTCTACCAAGAAAGATTGGCCCTTCTAGGGTCCAATCTATCTTATCCTTAAGCAGAATTCTAAAATAAGTTCAGGAACGCCCAGACTTGCCCATTTGATTCAAACAGGCGCCTATAATATGTAGAAATTATGCAGTAAATTTAGGGCAAACAATATTTACTCTGAATGTCTAGTCAAGACTCTCTAGAGTTTAGAATTGAAATTTTCCTTGTATTTTGAATTTATGTAATATCTAGTAGACCTTAACTCTAACCAAGGACTGGTGTTTTAGCTCCTTTGAGCAAAGTAATATTGAAATCTAATACTGTTTCTTGTCCAGTAGATTCAGGTGGACTTTTGCCTCAGTGCAAGGCTACACTGAGACAATTTGTTTAACAGGTATAGTCAGTGAGTATTACCCCTTCACACTCCCTGCTAAAGGCTTTTCCAGACACAACTGCTCTTACTTTCTCCCTTCATGAATGTTATTGCTCTGCAAACATTCTCTGTAGAAGGTTTCAGCAGCAATCAGTATATTTACTTCTTTTCAGTCTGTTACTGAGTCCAGGCCACAGCCACACCTAAAAGGAGGCTCCAGGATTATACCCAAGGATATGAAGAAAAATAGTTGCAATGCAGTAAATACCAAATCATTTAATGGTGCAAAGTCCAACGGTTCATTGTTGTAAGAGTTGCCCAAGTTCTTGTGACTTATTTCATGCTGTCCACTTACTTTTTTTCACCTCCATTTTCCCCTTGCAGCTGCCTATATTCTTAGACAAGGTAGAATTATCGTGTCAGCAGTGTATGTGTGAACTTGTGTGTTCACATCCTTTTTTCTCCCGTTTTCTCTCTAAATATATGTTTATATCTATGCCAAGCTGTATATCTGTTCTATATGTCTGGGGATGTGTAGGGAGAAGCCAATTTGCTGGTTCTAACCAGTAAATGGCCAGTATTTCCACTAACCCTGTAGTTAGCAGAGCTATATTCTGAATCTTTGGGCAACTTTCATGATCAAACTGTAGCCACAGATTTAGTTCTAAGTACCTCATCTTTACTCTGTGCAAATTAAACACCAGCTGGATGTGTGAGATACTGAGTGACATCTCCCTCCCCAAGAATATGACCCAGCACTTGGAGAGGAAAAGAAAGATAAAAAGGAAAGGAGACAGAGCTGTCCTGCTGTTCTGTAACACAGGGGGAACCTCACACAGCAGGTTGCAATCTGAACTGTCCCATTTCATTATGCCACTGAGGCAGACTCCTGCAGTGCATTAAGGTTTTAAAATCATTTAGGAAATATGAAGATACATTGTTATTAAATCATTTCATTACACTTCAAAAACAATTTTCTGATGTCCATTTTTTAACATAATAAAGATTGTCTTTCACCAGCGGGGACTGGCAAGTGTATATAGACTGAGTTTCTGTAATAATATGATTAGTATGGAAATGGACTGTAAATAATACTTAGGATGATCTTTTATTCAGCCACATCAAGGAATCACACAAAAGCTTACTCAGACTGACTTCCTGGTGTATTGAAAACACACAAAATTTATCCATAGAAGATTTTTCATGATCAGCCTAAAATTATATCTAACAAGGATTTATTAATAATATACTCTCAGTTAATTTGGTTAATTTTTGTTGAAATAAAGTGAAAACCTTGAAGACACATTTAAATGCAGAAAACCAATCAGATAAATATTATCTGAATAGTGTCACACAACCTTTATTTCCTAGAAGAATGTATATATGTAGGGCAAAATCAGTGTGAGTCATAGCTGTGTTCATACAGCACTGCAAAACAAAACAAAAAAATTCTTCAGAATTCTAAAATCAAAAATCTGCCTATGGAAACTTCTTTTTTTGATTTCAAGAAGTGAAAACTGAAAAGAAAGCTTTTCTTATTTTGCCTTGAAAGTTATGATTAATTACTTTGTATTTATTTTAAAATGTAGTCCAGTAATAGATGAAAAATTAAATTTTTTGTACCATTTATTTACATTTATGACTGTTGATGCTAATCAGAACTCTCTGCAATGCATTAATTTTTCTTAAAGTACATAAGGGAACTTTGTTTAATTTCTTAACATTGAGCTTTATTTATCTACAGGTTTTTTAGGAGTTAGATGGAAACTGAAAATGTCTTTAGATGTGAAAATAAGTCAGAAGTCTCAACATATACAACTTAAAGACTGATGAAAAATATAAAAGTGTCATTGGAACTTCATTTGTCTTCACACCAAGAAGCTGTGAAGAAAAGTTACTGGAAAAGGGAAGCCTTTAAGGGGCTGTGTACTTTGCATCACCTCGTGTTTTCAAGATACCGTAGATTATAAAAGATCTGTATTTAGACCACCTTATGGCTAGATGCTTTTTGAATTTCAAGCAGCTGGAACTTTGTCAATATTTTTCTCTATCAAAAGTGGTTTAGAAGCTGGGCCCCTGTAGGGGAGCCACATGTGTGGTGAATTCCTATGAATTACACACAGTAATTTTTATTCAGGAACAAAGAAACAGATTTTCAAGAACTTAAATAATAAGAAGAAGCTGAGTACATCTTCCCACTCCCTTCTTTCTCTTCGGTGTACACTAGATATTTCCAACATTCAACTGAACTTATTAAGGTTTTTCTTGGACTTGGCCTGACACATCCTTGAGACAATCTGTGACACAACTTTCTGGAAGTTGAATTTCATAGCCATTATGGGTGTGACAACATTGAATGAGCACTGCCAGGAGTCTTTTCAAGGCCAAAGTCTTCATGTTAAAGGTCCATCCTTCAGGAATAGATAAGTGTTTTAACTGTCTTTAGCCACTGCCCTAAACTGTTGATCAAATAATAATAATAATCATCTTATTTCTTTTGTCTTCTTCATATGAAAACTTAAGGAAGGAAAAAGAAAATCAAGTGTGTTGAGAAAGGAGGTTTAAAAAGAAAAAAAATGAAACAAAATTAACTACTACACCAAGAAAGTCTAAGGAAATAGACTTTTAAAAGTATTTGGTTTATTATATCTACTAAGCTTTATTTTTTTTAAGGGTTTTTTCAGTAAATTGCATTAGATGGGGGTACTAGTGTTGAAGGGAAAATGTAAGAAACAGAATTCACATAGGTCTTATTTTATCAGTAAGGACATTCCAGTTAGGAACTGTCATTTCCAAACAAATCCAAAAATAAATGAAAGCAGTAATATTATCCCAAAACTGTCATGGCTACAGTGGTATTGCTATGAAAGTGACTCACATAAAAGCTGATTTTTGAAGCTGGTTTTTTTTTTTTGCCTCCCATATGGAATGCGTATGGTTTAAATAAGTTAAAATCACTGCAGTTGGATTTGCTTGCTTTTTTGTTTGTTTGGTGTTTTTTGTTTGCTCCTTTTTGGGGTTTTTTTGTTTGTTTTGTTAAGGATTTTTGTGTGACGATGAGGGTTAGGAATATGTAGAGAAAAATAAAAACAGAAAAGTAACTGAAAAGCTCAACACCAACTCAATAAAAAGAGAGATTTACCTGTGAGTTGCAAGGCAGGGAATTAACAGCACTTTCTTTGATGGGATTGTTTTTGCAGTCCGTAAAGTCCATGGATTTAAATACTGTGGTTTGGAAACTAACACCTGGAAAGAATTTCTTTTGGAGACTAGGGAACTGTTACATAAATCATTTTCATCCAAGCATTTGCTGATTACTTAGGTAGGGACAATCGACAGTAGAAATTCTTCTCAAGATGTTAATTATAAGATCTTTGTGTCTGATAAAAGTCTTTTGTCCCCCACTTCTTTTACCTCTGCAGCGGTCTTTGGTCTTTGTTATACCTTAGCTGTTTACAATGGAATGAATCTTTGATGTTAATTACTGTTGATTTCTCTTCTTTGACCACGAAAGACTTAAAGCAAGGTGAGGTGAATCCAATCCCCTGTGTGATTAAACTGAAGACGTTTCCTTTGTCTCTTTTTCCTTTTTTTTCCCCCGCATTCCATTGTATTACTGATAACAATGAGTTATCAACTATTTTGTATGTAATAAGTATTAAAATCAATGATACAAGTACTTTGTAAACTTTAGAATAAAAGCTGTTGCTGAAAGATGGAGAGATGCAGTCATGATAGTAGGGAGCATTAAAGATAAAAAAGTAAAAATAGACAGTATGTACAGGAAAAAAACTAAAAATATTTTTACAAAAATGATAAACAAGGCACCTTCTATGCTTATCTCAGAGGTATTTTAATACTTTTTGGTTTTATGTAAAGAGTCTTGTAGATTCTGGCAGAGATTTGATCTTATCAAGTCAAGTAACATCCTACATCAAGGGCAGTCATCATTTCTCATTGAAAAGCTCAGAGTCCTGGAGGTCTGTTACCAATCAATAACAAACCAACTGGCACAATTCCCTGGAGGAAGGCATTGTCACACCCCTCCTGGCAGCCAAAAGCTGGGGAGGTGAAGGCATTATTTGTTTCAGCAGCTGAAGATTCACCGTGTGCTCCAAGTCCAACACTCGCTGCTGCTGTACACGAGAGCACTCCAGGAGGAAGCCAGGCACATGACACTGTAATAGAGTTTTCAGCTTTGTCTGATTGCATCGCAAACACCACACATATTGAAACACTCTGGCAGCTTCCTAGTGCTCACAGTGAGGAACCTGAACCTTTTGACCTCAAACATCTTATTAAAGCCTTTGCTGGACTGTGTCTCTGCAAGGGAAAAAAACCAAGAAACTACTGGACTTTCCTCCTCTATAATTCATTCAAGTAAGCCCTTGCTGAGTAGAGGACCTTGGCTTTGATGTTAAAGTCTCCTAATTGGAAGGAAGTGAAGTGTTAGCCTGTCAGGCTATTAGTCTCTCATCAAATACTTTAGGAGGTATCAGAACACTGAAGTTCTCACACTAGTGCAAAGAGAGCATGGAGTGGCCTGGTTTTTGTTAAAATGTTTAAACTTTGCATCTGTCTAACAATTTCCCCCCAAATTTAATATAAGTGGAGTTGTTCCTTGATATTTCTTTCCTTTTATCTGTACTTTTTCCTCTCAGAGCCTCCTTCTTTTCATTGCCTACAGCACATCAACTCCTGTTAGTAGGAACTGGTGTAAGCTATAAAGTCTAGGGGTTCATGTTACAGCCCTGATTCAAACCCAGGCATTTTGTGCCCAGTGGGACTTACCTCTTTGCTGTTTGACTGTGAAACACCTACTTCTGTGGTGGTTTTCCTCACAGGAAAGTCACCGCTCAGAAGGTGGTCCTTACAATAAGCAATGTTAAAATCCAAATATTTCTAAACAATGGTTTTGCTCTAAAGCTTCAGCACAGGTCCATTCAAGTTGATTGAATGCAAGTAAAAACTATAAATTGAGCAAATAATAATCAACTTGAATTTTAAAGTATGTTGCTGCTTTCCTAATTACTGGTGTTTTTCTGCATTACAGAGTGGGTATCTAAACATGAGGATGGTGTGTTTCTGTTTTAGGAAAATCCAACTAGGCCAAAATGAGAGTTGAATGAAGTCAAACTCTTGCAGGGATCTTGCTAAACTCCCTCCAGGATCATGCAAAGTTGAATTCCGTGTAATTTCTATTCTTTTAGTTGAAAATGGCATCCAAAATGTCACAGTGAAGGAAATCTGTGAAACAATATAAAATAACTACCTGAAAGGAAATTACTGAACTGCAAATGCACATACTTTGGAGTTATGAAGATAGTTATTTAGTCACATCTGCTCAATTTCTTGGTTTACAGTATGAGCCTAAAGAAATTTTGTACTACCAGTGTAAATGTTTCTGTTCTACAAAGTTTTCCCTATTTTGATTTGCTTAGTAGCAGAGTTATGCAAACAAATTACCTGTGGCATTTCATGCATATTCTCCAAAATGCTAAGTTTCCTTTTGTATTGCAAGATGATGTCCATATGAAAGCAAATCTAATGCATCTGTGTCCTTATTATGCATGTCTTTTTCCTGGCTGAATATGACCCTGTTCCTGTACAATTACAATTGTTTCTTTTTCATGCAAGTGTTTGAATGATAGTCAGATCTCTCACTTTAGCTCAGCTTGGTTCTGGCAGCACTTTAATCTGCTTTTGGATGGCTCAGGAGTTTTGTATTCTAAAACTTCTTTAAATTTCCCTCCACTGTTTCATTTTAGTGATCTTGTTAACTCCTTCTGTAAGTCATTCCCATCTCTGAATGTTTAGTCCTTTATCATTAAATATTGTAAGGTTTCACAACTCATAATTATGTTGTTGAGCCAGCTCTTCTTATTTGAAGAAATTCTTTTTTTTCCTTGATAGTTTAAGCAATAAGGCCCAAACAATTTCTTTCATTGTAGTAAGTCTGATCACTAAAGAGTATATCCAGGCTCCAAAGGTATCCATGGCACTTTACCAAATATGTGTGCTTCATGATGAAAGTAATTTACCTGTCTGGGCTCATTACAAAAATCCTCTCAACAATCCTCTTTCACCCAGTTCAGCTGACAACAGGTCTGGGTGCAAGAGCTAATGACTTCATTATTTTTGACACTTTTTTGCATTATTCTGAATGAGAATTTAGTTTAATTTGGTTTATTGTCGTATGTTTTATTACCTCTTGACATTAGATATTGATATCGTTTGGACTTTTCACAGAATAGGAGCATGAAAACTAAAGGTTGTTTTATTCATACAGATACTTTTTCAGACAGATTCTGTTTGTGTTTGAGTAAGCAACAAAGAGCACTTACGAGTCACTGCCTGTGGTATTTCAAAAGTGGGAGAGCATTTACCAGGTTCCCAGCTGTGCTCAAATACCACTCCTGTCCCTACATAGGCATTACATCTCTCATGTTTGTGTCCTTAGCAGATGTTACTACAGTAATACAGATCATTGTGGAAAATATTCATTTAAACAGAATTTCAGAGCCATCCACAGAAAGCTTTACAAAGAGTCTTTCTCATAATCATTCATTCTCCTTTCAGGACAACTCTGTCATGAGCTATCCCTTTGGTGAATTCCTTCTGCATTTTGTGTGTACCTTATGTATCATCCTCTCCAATTTGGCTCATAAACATCACATTTTTCAATACTGTATGACTTAGTGAAGTCCAGACACCTTAAACTTGCACCTTTCATTTTTGTTAAATAGTAGTGTTTTATCAGAAAAACAAAATTGTGCAGTGATGTGGCTACAGAGAATTGATATGACATTGAATTTTATTTATACTTTTATATCTACTTATTTTTCCCTCTTTTAAAATTTATACTTGGACCAAATTCTTAGCTATTACATTCAATATAGATATGTAATATATTTTCTTAGAAGTGATTGTTAATGACCAGGTAAATAGATTGCATTTTCCTTGCAATGTCCTGAGTTGTCCATTATTGAATTCCAGATTGGGCCTACTTTCCTTTGATTTTCCTTAACCTGCCACACTGCCAAATACCCACCAAGACTGTGTATATAATTTACAGAAACTGTGGCTTTATAATCCCTGGAATACATAACCCTTAACACAAGCAACTTCATCTGGATATGTGCTGACTTAGAGCAGCTGAGAACTTCTCCCTTGTGTCCAGATTTACTGCCCATCTGGAAGACACTGAAGCTAGAGTTTATATAAAACTGGGCCATAACTTAAGCCACATTAAAGAAGAGATCAGAACAGGCATATATAGAATTCCTTTCAAGCTGTATTTGCTATTAAACTCAAAATAGCTCCAATTTCCAAACTGAAACTCAAATGAAGCCAAGTTGGTGAACAGGCTGTGAGTTACATCAGTGCTTAGTCACTGGCAGCATGTCCTCCTTGCAAGCAGAAAGTGTGAGTGTGGATATGCATGACTGGCATACCTATGCTGGCTTAATCCCAGCCATCTGGATAAAAATCACATCAGCAGAGCCCGAGCTCAGCACGATGTCAGCATGAGCCCTGCAGTCCTGCTGAGCCAGCACAGCTGCGTGCTGGAGGCAGCTGCTCCAGGTGGAGTCTGCACAGTCCAGCCCTTGCTGCTGGCACAGGATGGGAGCAGCTCCATCCCATCTGGCACAGGGTGGGAGCGGCTCCATCCCACCTGGCACAGGATGGGAGCGGCTCCATCCCAGCTCTCACACCCAGCAGCTCCATCCCAGCTTTCACATCCAGCAGCTCCATCCCAGCTTTCACATCCAACAGCTCCATCCCAGCTCTCACACCCAGCAGCTCCATCCCATCTCTCACATCCAGTAGCTCCATCCCAGCTTTCACATCCAGCAGCTCCATCCCAGCTCCCACACCCAGCAGCTCCATCCCAGCTCTCACACCCAGCAGCTCCATCCCAGCTCTCACATCCAGCAGCTCCATCCCACCTGGCGTACCCAGCATTTCCATCCCAGCTCTCACACCCAGCAGCTCCATCCCAGCTCTCACCTGGCTCATCCAGCCTGCCACAGCAGCTCCAGGGCTCTCTGCACTGCCTGGGACACCCTGCGTGTCCTTCCTGACAGGAAAAGGCTGCTACAAAGCCTTATTTCTAACTTGGCTTCCTTCTTGTTTATTTTTGTGGTGTACTAGTAAGCACACAGCTTGTCAAATTGCCAAACCTTTATCCAGGAAGAAAAGGCCACACATCTTAGGAAAGGAAACTGCCAGAACGTAATAAGTAGAAAATAATTTTGTATGAAATTTCCCAGAAATAGCCAGTCTGAGGAGGAAAGCTAGCATGGAGCATTAAATTAAGGATTAGTTTAGAAATTATGTGAGGCCTTATGTGAGAAATCATGTGATAATAGCTCCTTGTAGTGCAGAGTTTGACAATTGTAAAATAGGCAATGGCATCAGTTCTGCCTATAATTTACTATTATTAAAAAAAAAAAACAACAAGAAGATTTTCAATTGGATTAGCTGCATATTGTATATAAAAAAATTTCCAAAATTATAATTTTTATTACTTATAAGACGTTATATATTACTGTCAAAATCTACCTTTCATCACTGCTGCTTTTGTGGTCATCTAGTGACATCTGAGTGTAGAATATGGACAATATTTGCTTGAATATTTAGATGTTGATAGTCCATGAAAAACTGCTAATCTGCTGGTCTGGAAACCTTTGTCCTGAAAGTCACTGGTCTTTTGCTGTATCATTCAGATTACTAAAATTTTCTCATCAAGAAACTCCTAGGTTATTTCTACTTTTATTCTCTGTCCTTTCCATTTTCCTTCAAATTTAGCATTCTAAAGGATGTTTATGTATTGGCTTTTTATTTACTCAGTTAAATGGAATTCACCACATTAAAGAGAATCAATTTCTCTTAGTCCAGAGCACAGGATTTCCATAAAGCTTCCCATCACTCTAGCCATCTACTTGAAGCAGAAAGTTGCTGCTGCAAGATGTCATTTCCTACATGCTTTCTTCAAGGAGAACCATTTCTAAGGAAAAAGGTTTTGTTTAGTTAATGAAAAAAGCTTGCTCTAGATCTATTGCAATTGTAGTATCTGCTTCTCTGTATTTTGTACAACAAGATAATTGACCATTTATTCACTGGATCAACAGAAAGTGCTTGACCATAGTAATAATTGGTGGGAACACAAAAGAATTTTAAATACTACAGTCAAATGGATACATTACTTCATTAGAAGGGTAATTTTTCATCTCAGCTTATACATATCAGGCAATCTGACTCCCTTCTTATCATTAAACTGGCAGTGTTTCATATTTAAAAGTGCTATGCAGATATTAACTAATCAATCAGTTTTCTTATGATAATATTTTATCCTGTTCTGTGGTGTCAGGTTTGCCATATTTTAAACTACTACAAATGCCAATGAGAAGATGTGAAATGCCCCTTTTGATGCTTAATACCCTTCGTTTTGCTTAAATTATGGCTGAACTGAATGTTCTTGCAGCCATGGTTACATGCCTGTCATCATGTTTTCAGAAATACTGTATTTTTATCTCAATTATAATGTTGTAACAGCATTCTGTGGAACTGTGGAGAATAAAAAATGTAAACCCTGATGCATTTGTGTAGTAAGCCATAAGAAAATTATCATTTACAACACATAGAGGAGAACAAAATTGTCTGTTTCGGTTGGAAGGAGCCTGTAGTGAACATCCAGTCCAAGACCCTCACCAATTTTGGGCAGACCAAATGTTAAACCACTCTGTCAAAGGCATTGTCCAAGTGTCTTTTAAACCCTGATGTCCTTGGGGCATTGACCACTTCTCTAGGAAGACTGTTCCAATGTTTGACCATCCTCTCAGTAAAGAAATGCTTCCTAATGTCCAGTGTCATCTTCCCCTGGTACAGTACTGAATCTTTCCCATGTGTCCTTCCACCAGATCCCAGGAAGACCACAGTACCTCCCTCTTCATTTCCCCTCCTCAAGAAGCTTCAGGAGCAATGAGATCCTCCTTCAGCCTCCTTTTGTCCAAACTGGACAAACCCAGAATCCTCAGCTGATCCTCACAGGACATTCCTTCCAATCCTTTCACCAGAAACTTGCCTTGTGTGATTTTTCTTGGTGTTTTGGAAACAAAACCCCATTTTAAACTCATATATATGGCTTATCTCTTTAGATAGTGTAAATGAGTATAATGCTACTAATTTCCATAAAATTATTATATGCCTCCACTGAAAATAGTTTCTTTGGATTCCTGTAAAATCAGAAGGAACTCCTGTGTTGGGGACAGATTTTAATGATTGTCCCATAAGTGCTGACAGACTAATGAACATTTATGTTCATCTAAGGAATGATCAAAAGAAAATTGTTTCTTTCAGTTCAGTTTAGGAAGTGAAACGAGAGCATTATCCAGCTTGGCAGTTAAAGGCAGTGAGAGTGGTGGCCAGTGGTTTTGACTCCTAAACCTACCAAACTCCACATATGGGCTATGTGCCAGCAGTACCACGTCACAGTTCCACTTTGGATCATGCAGGAGATGCAAATTTGTGTGAGACGTCTCTCTTAATTACTGTTAATCACTTTTATAATTTTTATTCTTAGCACTGATAAAAAGTGGAAGAAAGCAGGTAGAACAATGAAAGCAAACAAAAAAAAGTAATATTTGATTTTCATTTTGCAGTCTTGTCCCACTGGCTGTTAAAGATATTAAACTGTTTCAGCTTGTGAATAAATCAGCTTGGCTACACACCATGCTACATTCATTCTTGAGATTGTTTAATCTTGCTTTGGGAATACGTTATAATTGTTTAAATCTTCCTGTATTCTGTTACTCTTTACTTAGTTGTTAATAATACATTATACTTCAGATATTAGGAATGTGTCTCGTTTACAGAAGTTTCAAAGAAGCATTGTTTGGTCTGCTGCTTCTTTCAGTGATAATGAGCATGGTATAAAGAACTGTACACAGCTTTGTAGTTATGACACACTTTAGGTAGGCAGCAAACTAGATAAGTACATCTGAGGTTTAACTGTGGTCCAGGCCCCTATATGGTTTGAATGGAGATAGCACTGGAACAATTCCATCTCAAATCCATGGAAGAATCTGTCTCTAGGCATGTGGATCACTGCCGAGACACAATTTCTGTCAGCAAAGTCAAAACTTATTGTCCAGTGATCTCAAAAAGAGTGGATTTTAAAAATATTTTTCAGAAGTTTTCTCAAAATTGCCTCAACAAATGAATGTTTGATGGTGACTCCAAAAGCTGTTATAAAAGTGTATTTCAAGAATAATGAGAATAATAATGGGCTTATGTTCCACATTCTTCAGGAAGTAGATGTCTATGTTTGAAATATTTCCTTATATAATAATGGCATGATATCATAGCATCCTTCTGTGACAATATCTATAACATTGCTATAAAATCATCTGAAAATTTAAGAAAATTAAAATGTTGGGGATTTTATTTTGTTTGCTCATTTGTTTGCCATGTAGAAGAAGTGTGGTGTCAACACCTAAAGTCTTGCAGTAGGTTTGATTGGAGCTGTTCTCAGACAGTGCTGCACTTGGGAAGTCTGGCCGGATTTGGGCTGCCACAGCTGCTTGGATTCTTCACTTATCTGTTCCATGTATGCATGCAATTCAATGAAGCTATGCTCAAAACCTACCCAGACCCTCAATGTCTTCTACTGATGACACACTTCAAGAAGAAAATCTTACAGGTGTTTTCATCTCCATCTGCTGAAAGAGGAACTGGTGAGGGAGAAAACTGGATGAACAGATTTGTCCAGCCAAAGATGGACAAAGAGTTTTGGCTGGAACTTGGGGAAAAAGGGTTGGAAGGAAAATCCCAGGATTCATCCCTCAATGCTGGGGAAGTCCATGGAGTAGATCATCTTGAGTATATCATGTGGCATGGACAGGACAACCAGGGAATCAGGCCCAACCAGCATGGGTTTAAGAAAGGCAGATCCTGCTTGACAAACTTGGCCCCCTCTATGACAGGGTGAGCTCCTGAATGGATGAAGGAAAAGTTGGGAATGTTGTTTGTCTGGGCTTTGGAAGAGCCTTTGACACCATTTCCCACAGCATTACCCTGGAGAAACTGGCTTCCCACGGTGGGGGTGAAAAAGTGACAAGTCTCAGAGAGGGGTGGTGAAAGGAGTTACATCTTGTTGGTGTCTGGTCACTAATGGGGTTTCCCACGGCTCGTTACTGGGGCCAGTCCTGTTTAATATCTTTACTGATGATCTGGATGAGGGGATTGAGGAAACCCTCATTCTGTTCACAGATGACACCAATTGACTGGGAGTGTTGTTCTGCTGGAGGGCAGGAAGCTCTGCAGAGGGATCTGGACAGGCTGGACTGATGCTGAGGCCAATGGTGTGAGGTTCAACAAGGCCAAATGCTGGGTCCTGTCCTTGGGTCACAACAACCCCTGCAGTGCTACAGGCTGGGAAACAGTGGCTGGAAAATGGCCAAGAGCAAAAGGATCTGGGGGTGTGGGTCAACATCAGCTGAACGTGAGCCAGAATGTGTCCAGGTGGCCAAGAAGGCCAATGGGATCCTGGCTGTATCAGCAATAATCAGCAGGATCAGGGCTCGAGAACTGTGTCCAGTTCTGGGCCCCTCACTACAAGAAGGACATTGAGATGTGAAGTGGGTCTGGAGAAGGGCCATGAACTGGTCTAGACACTGAGGAGCTGCTGAGGGAGCTGAGGGTGTTTATCCTGGAGAAAAGGTTTAGGGGCGACCTTATCACTCTCTACAACTCCCCGAAAGGAGGTTGTATCCAGGTGGGGATCAGGCTCTTCTTCAAGCCACCAGCAACAGAACAAGAAGAGACCAGAGGAGTTCAGGTTGGGTATTAGGAAATATTGCTTGATCAAAAAGACTGCGAGCCATTGGAACAGACTGCCCAGAGAAGTAGTGGAGTCACATTCCTGCAGGTATTTAAGAGATGTGTAGATGTGGCACTTGGGGACATGTGGCATATGTTTTAGTGGTGGACTTGGCAGTGGACTTGGCAGTGACTTGGGTTAACAGTCAGACTTAATGATTTTGAAACTCTTTTATAAACAAAATGATTCTGTGATTCTATGAGAAGTCAAGCCCAAGGACACATTTTGCTTGGCAGAAAGGAAGTATTGATCTTAGAAGAAAAGACAATGATTGGGCACCAGTACATGAACCTTTATCACTCAGCAGGTTGGTAAAACCAGAAATAAATGCATTAAAGACAATGGATTTATACTTGTAGGTAGAACACAATCAAGTCTTGACTGTGGATGTACCTTGAGAGACAGGTGTGTGTTTTATATGATTTTACCAGTATATTTCTCTTGTTTTCTTGCTTGCTTTTCTTTCAAGTATATCCTTGGCATCTGGCTCCAGTTTTACAATAAGCAATCCACTGGTTTTTTTGTCCCTGGTTTGTGTGTCTCTAACTATGTGACCCCATCTCACTGCATTGAAAGAAATCTAGATCAGTTCATAGGCTATACTAGAGCTGGTATTTCTCATCCATAATTCTCCTACAATTTAACATATAAATAACTGCTCAAGACTGTTTCTCAGGAGGGGGGGTGAGAGGGTGAAGCCATGTGAAGTGCTTACTGCATCTCAGAAAAATACATCTGGTGAGGCTGTAGAGCACATTAGCTCACCGAGGTGATGAAGTGAAGTTTGAAATGACATTTAAGTGCCATGAGGGACAGCTGCAAACGAGAGCTACTGGCTGTGTAAGGCTTTTTCTTTCAACATACTGAAAAGCTTTCGTTATTCTTGCTAACCTCCTGCTAGCCCAATGGGACAAGTTTTATAAATATTGAAGGAAAAAAAATGAAGGTATATGTCTTCTATTTTAGCATTTTTCACAGTAGCAATCTGATAGAAATGTGCTTATACCTAGAAGATGGTGTGGGGTTTGCTGATGGAAACCAGTCAAATCTCAATGCCAGTGCCATGATAGACACAAATCATACTCTGGATTCTGCTCAGCTTAGAGATTTACTGAACTATAATAATACAAATAGTCCCATCATCAAAAGGGGCACTCTGACACCTTTCTTCTCTGGCTTGATTTATTTTCTTTTTATAAAGAATTTTTAAAAATATCTTTAAGACTATAAGATAAAAGAAATAAGAATGTTAAGATATGTAACAAAAGTAAATATTTTCTTTATATAAAACCAACAAAGATATCTGTCCCATTTGGAAACTGTTTTGAGATAGATGAAAAAGAGCAAAAGCTATAAAGTATTTACATATAGTATTTAAGGACAAATAATAATGACATCAAACAATTCTGTAGATTTAGCAGAATCAAGGACCAAGTGTCTTCACCTGACTCATGGTCCCCTGGTGTACACTGACAGAGAAAAACTGGGTTAAATTTTTCAATTCTTTCTTCATTAGTCTATGGCTCCATGGCATCTTAGATTAGCCTAATGAGTGGTCTCATTGGATATCACACAGTTTGCTACATCTTTTTAATTTGGTGAAGACATGCTTTGCATACATCCCACAGAAATTGTTATGTCTACAGAAGCAACTGCATTACAAATTCAGCGATTTGAAACTGAAGAAATGCCATGGTGTGCTACACTTTTAAATAATTTACAGTTTAGAACATTTGTTGTTGTTGCAAAGAATAGACCCAAAATCCTACTAAAGACCTTTTTCCCCTTCTACCATATATTTTGAACTACAGATTAATTTCCTAAGAACTAGTATGTTATCACTTTTCAAATGTTATTTTATTACTTTGGAAATACACACTGAATGATTTTTTAATTCTCTGAAATGAATGCCAAAAACCATACCAATTTCACAAGTCTAGGATTTAGTAATTACATATTATCATACTTATTATAAATGTATTAGATGTTTTATATAAAACTCAAAGTGGTCTTGCAAAAGCTTCAGAAATATTTTTAACAAATATTTCAGGAATACATTCATTATGTTTTGTATTTTCCAGTAAAAATGGCCATCAATTCTTCAGCATTACCAGTTATATTCTTAGTTTGTCTAAGCAGAATAAATGCAAACTTTTAGCACACAGCAAAGATACAAACAGCGCACTCACTGACTTCTCCTGGATGTTTATACCAAAATAAACTTTCAAATAAATTATGAGAAGTAGTGAGATTGAAATAAATAGCAGAAACTTATTATATGCAAATCTTCACAGAACTGGATATGTATATTTCTCTCCAGAACAGAATGCATAGCAAATTGTCTGAAAATTTCTGAGTGAGATTTATTTTTTTTTTAATAGTGTTTCCATGTATAAAACTGAACTTAAAAACAGAGGTGGAATTCCTACAAATCCTTCCTTTTTGGACATCTCTGTACATTATGTTATTAATTTCTGACACTTTGGTGCAATCAAGTCTTTAGCAAGGGCTTTGGTACTTGGCATTCTATAATTTATTTAATATCCTTGCTCTTAATAGGTCTATAAAAGTCATTGCTTTGCAGCATCTCAAGTGGAAAGCAAATCTTTTTGGTTTCCCAGAAAAATATTAATTTCTGGCACATATCAAGGAAAATATTCCTGTAGAGTTGGAAAATGTGCTTGTTCTTGTAGACACCTGTATGAGCTTGGCTGCTTTGTGTTTCTGAGGTTAGAATCAGCTGCCACAAGAAAGTTTTACACTCATTTTGAAGACAAAAAATCTAGAAAAACACATTTAGTTAGACTCTCCCAGACAGTGTCAGAAAGTATTAGATTCAAAGGTAAGAGTGTATCTGTAAAAGTGGAAGCATATTTTCATTATGGGAAAACACATTTTCAGTTCAACAGCAATTTCTGTCATAGTGCTATGTGCTATTGCTGTTTGTCAGTAAATCATGTAGGCAAAAATGCCAGGTGAGAGAGAAGCAGAAGACTGAATTGATATAGAGCCACTAAGAGAAGTATTATGTTTATGACAACAGTGTCCAGATAGCTCTGATAATTAACCTAATTTTACACAAAGAAAATCTCAAAGTGCAATTTGATGAGGCAGCAATCTATGTTTGCATAGCTGAGTAGTTTGGAAGCCATGCTTGAATTTCAGGGTATGGACAAAGACCTTTAACTATAAATGAATTCTAATATTGTATTAAAATAGAAGCAAATCAAT
This sequence comes from Acridotheres tristis, assembly GCA_037013685.1. NCBI lineage: Eukaryota > Metazoa > Chordata > Aves > Passeriformes > Sturnidae > Acridotheres > Acridotheres tristis. Next base: position 100,557,718 of record CM072887.1, read on the forward strand.
TGCTGAACAGACACCCACGAAAGGATTGTGGTATCATGCATGCTGGAATGGGCCTCCAGAGGGGTCCAGGCACCTGCTCACAGGTGGAGCTGTGGGGTCAGACCTGGCTGTGCAGGCTTTGGAGCCCTCAAAGGATGGATGGAGCCTGCCTGCCCAGCCTGTCTGCCAGCCTGCTCCACTGCTTGACCATCCTCCAGGGAATTGTATGAGAAAGGTGGTTTATTGAACTGATGCTGTGTTACTGAGGCAGCAGTCATCTGTTTCACGGGTGAAAACCAGCCCCATGAGCCTAGAAACAGCCAGAGAAGTTCTGGGTTATTTTCAGAACAGAGGCCATGCAATAGAGCACAATCAGAAACCCATTATTTGGATGGGGGGAAGGAGGAGCATTACAAATCCATGGATGAAATCAGCTGATAAATTTAAACTGAAAAGGAATGGTAGTAACCCTTTGAAATTTTCAATTCTTTTGAGGAAACTACTTGGCCTAATTTCAGGCAGAGAAATCCATTAGAAATCCTCAGAGAAAGGGTGAGCCAAGACAACCACTTCAGGAAGATATTTCAACAAGGCCCTGTGCCAGTAAGTGACTCAGTAAGCCACAGGTTTTGTGTGTGGTTTTTTTTCCTCTTAAAATGTTAAGTCACAGACAAAATGCAGAAAGCTGTAGCAGAGATGGAAGGAACTGGGAAATCTCTTTATTACAGCCAAATGAGGATTTTTCTGCAGAAATATCTTACACTTTTCTGCAAGATATAGTACTTTAATTTCATCTCAATAAAGCTGAAGCAGAACATTTAATTTTAAATTATATCATAATGTGCTTTTTTTTTTTTTTTTCTCCATGTGGCAGACATCAAGATTTTCATTCCCAAATTCACCTTTGCTCCTTTGACAGCTGTGATCCCTGACAGAGCCAGACTCTACCTCTCTCCTCCATTTCCCACCCTGGTCACCCAGGGCGATGATTTGTGGCCACACAAGTCAGATACACAAAAGCACAAAAGATGAAAATACAGTTTAACCATCTATTTTATTTATCCACTCTTTGCTGAGTGCAGTAGATCCACTTTAGGCACCCACTGTGTGACAGATGGAGGTTTGTGATGCTCTAATTCACTGCTCCTCCTCTGCATTGCACCTGGGCAAAACCAGCCCATGTCTGTTCAACCAGCCTCTTTCTTCCACTGTAGCTTTCTTTACAACTCTGGGCTTTGGTTTGTCATGTTTGTCCCGTGAAGGAGAGATTTTGGTGGAAGATGTTTGAGGTCTGGGAGTAGCAAGCAATTGTGAACCCCAACCAGATGGATCAAAGTCATCAAACTGATGACACATTTACCAGCAGATGCCAGGCTTCAGGATTGTGAGGCCCAAGGTCCTTTGGGTGAAGAGCAGAAAACATCAGACCTCGCTGTCAGCATGACCTGGAGATCTGCCTGTCCCACCTGCTGAGGGCACTGCTGGAAATCAGTGCACCTGCAGACAGGTGTAAGAGGGAAGAGTAGATTTTCTGTGAAAGCTTTTACCATATGTTGATGTCTCTGAGCTTATTTATGTACCATTAGTTTCTGTTTTTCAGAGTTCAACAAATCATCAAATGATCTACTCAAAATGCAGATATTTCAGAGGGAAAAATAAGCCTACATTTTCCATTTAATTGCTCTCCACATATGTCAGATTCCTGCAGAATGGTTCTAACACACCAAAGTTGACAGTTATCACTGTAAGATAAAATTCTGAGAGCTCTGTTTAATTTGGCCTTGTCAAAAGAAACCAAAATAATTGTATAATTATGTCATCACAGAAAAGCGTCTTCTTCATCCAAGTTTTCAGCTTTCATGAATTTGGTTAAAAATACCAAACCAAACCAAACCACTTTAGAATCTGATTTGTATATCTTTAAAAGCATAAACATAATTTCTTCATTTGATGCTGAAGATGATATTTGTATTACAGTGTTTAGGGAAAAATGATGGACTCAATACTTTTAAAACATGTAGGTAAGAGAATTGCATGCTGGTAACACAATAGTGTGGAGGGCAGGTAGTCCGTGCAGGACTAGACCTTACAGAGAAAAGGTCAGGTCTCCTAGGAAAAAGGCTGGTCTTGAGCTTTAACTCAGAAATACCTTGGCTTCTGTTGCTCCTTAAATGGTTCTACCTTGCACTGACTTTTACTCAAGCTGCATTACAGCATGATAATTCTTCCAAAATTAATTTACATAAATCAATCAGGGAAAAGAATGCAAATGCAAAAATCTCAAGGATATGGAACAATTTGCTTGATATTAATTATTCTTCATAGAGAACATCATTATCCTGGGAGAGAGGTGATTTTATTTAATATTTGCAATGATTAAAGAGGTTCAAACTAGCAATATCTACACTTGATACTTTCAAAGGGCCAGTTTCAAAAGACTGAAAACCATTATGAACCAGATCAGGCAGAATTTAATTAAAAACACACGAATAATAATCAGAAATTGTTTAAGAACACTTCAATAGGTATTCAGAAATACACACTTCCACATCTGTGAAAGGGCACAGTGGTTGAAAACACAAGTTGATTTTGGAAATCAGCTACTCATACATATATGCAAAAGTTCTCTCACACATATGTATGCACATATGAGCAAACTGAGTGTGTACTGATTGTAAAAAAGAAGGTGTTATTAATATACAGTAATACATTTTATATTAATATTGTAGAATTTTACAACTGATAAGAGAGTCAGAGGTAGAAAGAATATTTGGCTATCAAACATGCAAATTAGGGCCTTCTGAAAGTTTGCATATTTTTTTAATCTTATATGCAATTTCTTTATTTTGTTGCTGGACAGAAAGATTAAAAAGATAATGGAGAGGAAAAGGCAACTGTATTTTACTTTTCACATATTTTTCAGTTGGAATCTTCAGAAGATGGCAAACAGCAACAATTTGTGTTAGAATTGTTGATGTTGGCAAATACTGATAATTGACCTACAGCAAGATGATGCATTGGAGTAGGAGCCCTTAGGTTCTTTGGTGGTGGTTTTCATTGACTCTAAGATAACCTGAAGAAGTTGCAGAGAAAAAAACACAAACAGTGTCACCCCCACCCCAACATTTTTTTATCATTTCAATTACCTTGCACAAGTAATAAGGAGTCTATTAGGTTGACATCAACCCTGGGGCTAAATAGAGTTGCTGATAATTGTTTAATACAGAATTAGAAGAAAATGAGCAGAGATAGATTTTTTGAAAAAGCATAAATTCCATATGAGCAGCTAAAAGTCAATCCTGAGTTTGAATGTTTAATTTTGACAAGCAAGACTGCTGCTACAATGGATTCCAACAAAGTATTAAATTCAGAACTAGTCAACATTTCAATTAAGAAGCTGCAATGATTAGCAAAATCAGCAACTTGACGTCAAATGAGTGCATTAAAACCTGGTTAGTTTAGACACAGGGAGATAGAACAGTAAACATGTCTTAACGTGTTAGATTTGTTCTTATGCCATATGACACTCTTGTCAGTGATTTGAAAAACACACAAAAAGTTTTGCTAGAAAAGACAGAAGATTATTTTCATTAAATATTGATGGATTCACAACTTACATGCAGTTCTTCCCATAAAGGGGTGCAAACAGAAAAAATATGTGTCCACTGGCCTTGTTTTAAGGCCTTTTTTAAATCTCTTACTCCACTCAAAAATTCTCAGATGATTTTTGCTTTGGGGCTGAGACATTGTTTAGGAGAAGCAAGCATAAGAGTAAGAGGACAAATTAAAAGCTTTGATAGAGAAGCAGTACAGAGCATCTACAAATGTGCCTCTCATCTGCTTAGGCTCACCACCACCCCAAAACTGCAACAGCTCCAGTGATCTCATATTTACTGTATGACCCAGTTTAGATCAGCCACTGAGAAACTCTCTATTGCAGCTGAAAGCGCCTGCTCTTAAAAATAGAACATGCTTTAATAACTTTACTTGCAACTGAAATCAAAGCTGCAGTAAATTCTGTGGCAAGTGATCTCATCTCTAAATCAATATTAATGCTCAAGACGGCAAGCCACTTTACTATTATATATAGTTATACATATAATAGGACCAGCCATTACATGTTACATTAATAATCATGATTATGTTATTCGTCTGGTTGATGTAGCTAAAACTCCCATGCAGGCCTGTGAATGACCCCCTGTACCAAACGAAAAAAATTATCACTACTCACTGGTAAGATAAAAATTGGCAGCACATAAGGGATGGTTCTCATTTCTGTACACCTCTGAAAGTAGCAGGAAGGTCACGATCAGTAGAAGTATGCAAGGAATTCATAAAGATCAAAAGACAAACATACCTCTCAAATATTTTTTCAATGTCTCGTCTGATTTTAGGATAGATACATGCAGTGTTCTAACGTGGGATATCAGCAGACAGAGTTTTTAGCTGGTAATAACTCCTGTGTGCACACACATATTCCTTCTTCAGAAGAAGTACTTTAAAAGGCACTAAAGCAAATCAAGGGCTTTGAGATGTTTTGTGTCAGCTGCATGCCATTTTATCTTGCAACAAGAGACTGGGTGATCCACTCGAGCTGTTTTTGATCCTCCCACAATTCTGCTTGTAATGTCTCCAGATAATTCGGTACTAGGAAAATGTCACATCAGACACAGATACACGGAGCACACACTTCGACAACGTTCTAACCATAGGGAGATTGAATATGCAACTACTTATATGGTCCTAATCACCAGGCTATTGAGCACCTCAGGTATTTAATGCTGCTGATTCCCACAGCCTGCCTGTGAGGTAGGGCAGTTTTGTTAGCATGTGCTCTGTCAGAGCTTTGTGTTATTTGATAAAAAAAAATAGTTGCTCCAGGTCAAGCAGGAATTCTACAAGGAAGACACAGATATGTTCCAGACATTAACTGTACAAAGATCTCTCTGGGAGAGATAATCTAGAAGCACAGAAAATGAGCTAGACTTAATCATTTAACAAAGTTGGCAACTTTGAGATAGAAATTCTGTTTTTCTAAGTTCGAATGAGATAATGTGCAACAGAGCAAAAAGCAGACATCAGACTTCTTAGTCCTGTGTAAATATATCCCAAAATCATTAAAGAATTCGATAAATTTAATTAAAATATTTCCCCAATAGTGTCATTAAATTATGCCTTACAATTCCAGTTTACCAAATGACTTCAAGGGAGTAGAGTCAATAAGCAGAAGGGATTCATCTGTAGCTGTTTATATACTGTCAGGACCCTGCACCTCATTTCAGATCTGGAGTTGGCTCAGAGCTTCCTCACACATCCTCACTACCTGTGAAAGTAGTGGCTTTTCATGTTTCATCTCTGTGCCAGGCAGGGGGGATACTCAGGAGAGAAAAGAAGAGGATTTCTGGGATGCCTAAGACTGCAAAATAGATTTTTTTTAAAATTAGTATATCTACTATTAGACTAACTGATGCAATTTGAGTACAGAAACTTCCTTTTGAATTTCAAAAGTATTATACAAGGGAGTTGCCCTTGCCTACAGACTACTTAGAAAAGTATGGGTTTCACTTCAAAAACAGTATTCTTTCCTTTTGCCTTTATAGTTTCTTGTTTCTAAGTTATTTTTATTTCATCCACACTCTTTTCCTTTGTACCATATTAAAAAGTGTCTGTTTTTTCCATACACTGTAATACTGTCGTTAAATATATTACACTGCTTAAATCCAGAGGCTTCCTGGCTTTTTTTGTCCAGGCATATAGCAAGCTTGCAACACTACAAATAAAATAAGGAATTGAAAATAAAAGGGAAAGTTTTTGAAAGTTTTATAATTTATGAATACCTGACTGCATTTTCAGTATCAAATATATCTCCAGAGTATCTTACTTGCTAGGAAAGTCATAAAGCTCTGCTTCACATTGGGTTTGCTCTTAAAACAAAGCTCATTTGCATTTTGCACCACAGGGAGTTACTTGTAAACTTCCACGCAGCAAGGTGTGAACAGAGTAGTGATAACAAACCATGAATTATACAACGATGTAATTAAATTCACAGAATCACCCCAAAGCCTAAGTGCTTATCAGGTGCTTATATTTGCACAAAAGTTCTATGACTATTAAAAAGGCCTAACGCTAAACCAGGCTTTGCAATGCATGGGTTTTATCAACACCCTTTAAAAGTTAAGAGATGGGTTGAAATATCATGGGAACTAGGCTTGTCTGGGAAGGTGGTGAGCAGCAGAGCTACAGCTAGACTTGTGCAGTCCAACTTCACAGTGACTGTGACAGCGACCAGGGAATGGAAGGAAGCTGTGACAGGGAAAGCTCAGATTGAACGAGTGGAAAATGTTCTTCAGGAGAGGTGCTCGGTCACTGGACCAGGCTTCCCAGCCTTACTCACAGCAGCAAAGTCTGTCAAAGTTAAGGAGCATCTAGATGATTAGTTCAGTTTTAAGTATTACTGTGAGGAGCAGGACATGGGACTTGATGAACTTTAAAGGATCCTTCTAACTGGATATATTCTATGACTCCACTAAAGACAGATCCAATATGAATTTGATTCACAGGGTTGGGAGAGGTTTTTTTTAAAATTCAGCTCAGCCAGTTCCTTCAGCAAACACTGTGCCTTTTCTAATTCGTCTAGATTTTCTATACTTCAGGTTTTCCAACTGTGTTTCCTTAAATTCCAATATTTCTAAGTTAGCTAATAGTTAATCATTTCTAAGTGCTATACATTTGGCAGATCCATCAGAAATAGATGCTCCACATGATGTTGGGTTTTTAGGGATAATTCTTAGTGCTGATAAATTAATTCATTACTCACAGTTACTTAACCTTGAAGTCCGTCTTCCAGTTTTAAAAATATATAAACAGAACATACTTTTTAACCTCTTTTCTGTGGCCATTAAAACGGTGCCTTAAAAGTACTGAAGAGCATGACTGGAAATCTTTCTCTGCAAGAAAACTTTGTCTTTGTTCTGTGGTTAATAGTCAAACACTACCTTTCTAACGGATTAACAAGTCTTACAAAAATCTTAAAGGAATAGTTATTTGAAGGATGAATAGTTATTGGAGAAAATTGTTTTGTTATATTAAATAAAATTAAGGAAGAGAAAAGGTAATAAAATAGTTGAGTCAACAAAAATGATACTGCAGCAATTAGGGGGAAAATGAAACTTTAAAATAAAGGACGGTGCTGTCATAACACACAAACAATCAAAATTAAAAACAAACAAACAAACAAAACCGGCCAAGAGACAAGAAATAGCATAAAACCAACAAAGAAGGGCGATCCAACACATTTTCTGATAGAAGTAGCAGATAAAAAACCCCTGTGTTTCAATAATGCATTTTGACTCTTAAGAAAAATATTTAAGGACAGTTAGTCCTGCAGTCTAGGAATTTTCAATAATTTCTGTTAGAAAATCGGAAGTTGCACCTATTGCTACAATAAAACCCAGATTATCTACCAGCATTTCTTAATCATTAATAAATTTGCACAAAATAGAGACAATAATATTAAAATCCCATGAGCAAAATTAAATTAAGGCAGCCCTGCCCAGCTGTTTAACATGAATGAAATTGGAAGCTGGATTGAGGATAATTGAAGATAACCAGAAGGCCTGAGTGTGACATTCTATTCCATCTCAGGGCTTTTGATAAAGAGATGTTAAATTTTGATTGAAAACCCAAAGTACAAAAATCATTTAAGGATAGATTATTCAAAAACATTATATGAAACTGTAGCTTAATTTTGCTCATTTATTTGTTCATATCAATTTCCCTAAGGGGACAAAAATATTCTTATTGGTCTTCTGATTTATTTTGTTTTGCTGGAAAATAGCATTATAAATTTTATGAAGAATAAGTGGTTCTGAGAAGAAAGCGGACAAATAGAAATATTTTTGAAAATGCAGAGAACTTAAAATATATTCCTGCATAAACCTAGTTTTAGCCTATGTATGTGCAAACATTACAAAAGGGTACTAAATGCATGAAATAGGAAGAAAAATTTCATAGATTAATGGATTCATGGATTAATTTTATACCACAACATAGGCTCACCAGCACTTTGTTGCTGCCAATTTTTTTAAAGATCTATGAATCAGTCATTTTCCTTCACTTCACAGTCCTGAAAACCTCCATCCTGTTCCATTTTACTGCAATTTCTTGCTGTAACTGGAATGCAAGACATAAGTGAGAGGAGATGATTACCCATTATCATATCTTTCCTCAGACTGAGTTTACTGCAGTTTGAAATAAAATTAACCAAGTAGTAGACTTCATGCATTGCTCGTCATATCCAGCTTCCTGAAGCTTGAGAAAATCTTAGAAAAGCTGCCCAGAAGTTTCTGCTACAAATAAATGAAGAGGTGGGGGGGAAAAAATCATTGTTAAGTACTATGAGCATATGGGTCAATGTGAGGTTTTAAGATCCAGCTGCTCATGACTAAAGTGAACCAGGTCTGTCCCAGGGTAATGTGATTCCAACGAGCTGCTGCTGAAAGCAAAACATGGTCGGGGCTTACACGAAACTCCTGCTACAAGGAAGCATTGTAATCTAATTACTCGCTTTCTGTGTGCTCCGCACATTATTTCTGCTGGCAATCAGTGACTTTCAGACAAAAGGGGTTGGGAGCTACACGCAGCAGCCACCCAGGATATATGTATGTAGTACTTGGGTCAAGTCACAAAACTGTTCTGAAGCCTCCTGGCACTGACAGAGTGAAGAAGTGTAGAGATTTCTCTGAGTTCAAAAGTAACTTGTGTCTACTGGTGTTATAAACTTCAAGATTATAACATTTGTTGATAAAAGGAAATATGCCAGTTCTGTATGGCAGACAGAGATTCAGATATGTCTTGGTGGTCATCACTGAATTTTTTGGCTTGGGGTAGTTTGGGGGTTTTTTTAGTTGGTTGGTTGGTTTTCGGTGTTTTTTGAGGGTTTTGTTTGTTTGTTTGTTTTGGGTTTTTTTGTTACAAGTTGAGCTCTGTGAGCTTGATGAAATCAAAATACAAATCTGTTACAGAACATGCTTTCTAGCTTAAATAATGGCAGCTGATTCACCCATGTCTCAGCATCCCTTGGGCAAACCAAACTGGTTGTTGAAAACATTTAAGAAGACTGAAAAAAAATTAAAACACAAACATTAATAATTAATACAGGCAGCAAAGAAAGATTAACAGTGGGAAATGGAAAACCATTTCCTTTTAAATACAGATAAAAGATTATAATTGTGCTGCTGATGAACAGTCTTAGATATATGGAATAGAATCTACCAATTTGCTTAAGTACTCAAATTACCTTAAGGTGTTTATGTTATTTTAGTAACAACTTTTAAATTCAGAATAATGCAAGACTGAAAGGGCCCTCTTGGACCACAGAAATCCATGCACTGCTACCTGAGTCAGCTGTGGTGGTCAATTATTTTCTGAAAGTGCCAAAGTCCTTTTAAAAATTACCTTTGCTGTTGTTGTTTTGAGTTGGGGGAGTTGTCTCTACAGCAGCTACTGGCTAGCTGTTCCAGAACCTCACTCCCTTGATGCAGTAGTGAAGTTTCCAGCATATTTTTAGCAAGTTTATATCCATCTGTTCCTGTGCCAACCCTGTTAGCTTAAAATCCCTTTTTTCTCCTCTTGGTACTAACTTTATTGTCGTGTTTATAGAAGAAAACAATCTTATCAAATCAGTCAGAGGAAAATGTTCTAATTTCACACTTTGACAGCCTTCTTTCTGTCTTTTTCCTTTTTAATTTAACTGTTTTGCACTGAGGAACCAGAAGTGTACCTCATGCTCCAGATATCACTGCCTTCTGCTGCCTGCTACAATTGCATGCTATGAAATCCTCCTACAGAACTTCAAATTCCTTTGGGATCTTTCTGTTATGAAAGGAGATTCCAGTTACTTGGACTTCCTGAGTCAAAATTCAAAACTTTGAATTTTGGTTTCCCTTTCACAATGTCAGTTTTCATTCCTAGACATTGGCTCCTGGCCATCCCATTTCTTTTGATTCCATAATGAGCATTACAATCAGAGGGGAAGAATATTAATTTTGAGACAGATGGAAGTCTTCTTTTTCTGCTTACTGCATTGAAGTCATCTTTCCTCCTAGGTTACACAGAGTGGCCCAATTTCAGCTGGAGGGTGAGCAGAACACTTCTGCCCAGGGAGCTGCCTAGGCTGCTGGTGGTAGGACTCAGCTGACAATGACTTCAAACCCACTGAAGTTGAAGAGGACATGGATGTCAAATGTCCCACTTTTGTGGCAAAGACCTTTAGGCTACTGAGCAAAAGGCTGCATCCTGATATTTCTCTAAATGAAGACTTTCTTGGAATGTTTTCAGGTTGAAAATCTTGGGTTCAGAGTTGACTCGGCATAAAACAATGTGGAAATAGGAATGTTGCCAGTTTTAATGTCATTTGCACATGAAATAAGTTTTTTTGTTTGAGCTTTGATTTTGTTAATGAAATATTCAGAGCAGTTTGTGCCAAGTGATACACTGGCAGCAGACCTAGTACACAGTGAAGTTTATTTTAATAGAGTCATAAATAATGTTGAAGAAAGTGGTTTTTGACCTTTCTGCCCACTTACCTTATTTTGGCTCTTTATACAAAGCCATGAAACTTCTGAACTGTCCATTTACAGGTTATTGACTTAAATGAAAGAACGAAATTTTGTTTCCATGCATAAAAATCCTAATTGCCACATTTCAATGAACGTGATCACCACTGCCATAAGGTTTCCTGAATAAAGACCTTTTGCTGCATAGTCTGGGGCATGATAGTTCGCAATAAATTACAAATGAGCCAAATCCTCACCTGGGGTAAATGGCCAGGGCTGCACTGGCAGAGAGAGGTTGACTTGGATCAGCTCAGGATGTGGGGATTGATCATTATGTGGTAAGGGCAGTCCTACTCGACGTGCAAAAACGAAGTATCAGATTTGTCCTAAGGAAGTTTACATATTTCCTTTGTTTTCCAGTGCCAAATTCCTTTGGCATTCTAATTTGGGTCCCTGAGATAATTTATAACATAAATACTGCTGAAGATAAGGGGGCTCTAGTTCCATTTAAAATGTATAGCTCCTTCTTGGAAATAATTTAATTTCTATAGCAGTAATAATAACATCTCCAATAATGATGCTTTCAGGGAATATAGCTCATGATAAACTGTCACCCAATGAGGATGGCATTAGATCATCCTTCCAGATTATGCACTGTTCATTTAGACTGGAGAAAACTGAGATGTGTGCAAATGAAAGAGTATTCTGCAATATTTGATATATATAACTAAAGCAATTTCTTCAAAAATATATTCAGAGGAAAACCTGTTTTACCAAAATCTAAAGTGTTGTCCTCAGAAATGATCATAAAAATTTCCCAGTTTACTTTACATTTATATTCTATATATCTATCTTCATAACAAAGTGGTGTTTAGAAGCTTTTGCAGAAAGAAGTTCTCTCATGTAAGGCAGATACAAATGCACAAATTAAAACGAAGTCTCTCATGAAAAACTTACTGCTTAAATTTCTGGGGAAGCAAAAGAGACCATTGCTATGGAAACAGGGTAGAGAGAGATTAAATGACTTGCTCCGGGTCATTCCTGAGTAACTGTTCAATGCCTTAAGCATGGGGCCATTCTTTTGTTCCATTTTAGGTCAGGTATTTGTAAAATGAAGGTGTATATTTCTTCTGCTTTTTCTACATTTTTTTTCTTCTTTGAAGCAATCTACACAAAACCAGAAAAGCAGAATATTTTCAGAAGCACCTGTGTTAAGCGTTCCAAAATGAGTCAGACATGACAAGACTTAATTTGCAAAAGTTGTTAAAGTGGCTTTCAAGATATTTTCAACCAACATTTCCTCTCAGCAAATAGTAATGTCTTTGTCCAGTTGTTGCCCAAATTCAGAGGTAGTTAAATGCTAATGGCTTCAATTTGCAACAACAACAAAAAAAAATCTGACTTCTCTGGAATTGACTTAGAAATATTTCAACACATCAAGTTTCAGTATCTGAAGAAGGGCTAACATCTGTGTCTTTTCAGAGGCTAGAAGTAAAATATCCCTTCATTTTAGTTCTCTGAAATGCTTAATGTGGAGATATTCCCAGAGCATACTAATATACAGGGTCTGAAAAAGCAGTGGAAGCCAACCTTTTCATTTCCACTGGGAAAAAATGTACCAGCTTTTCACTCCAGGTTCAGTGTTTATCTCAGAATTTTGGAATTTGTGCATCTTGCCCTTGATCATTGCACTACAGGTAAATAACTGTTCTTTGGTTTTAAGGAAGTAACCAAATTTCCTCCTGTGAGAAACCTCTGTTTTGGTGGTTTTCTACTCTGGTAGTGGGATAATACAGGTTTGAACGCTTCTAAGGAAAGGATAGAAACTGGGCTTCCTTGGTAGGTGGGAGTGGCCCAGTCTCTAAAATACCATATTGTGCTATGGGGCTAGTGTATTACATTTTGAAAAGAAAAACACTAATCACCTACATGAAATAGAAACTCATGCTACATCTTTTGCAGTAACTTTCTGGCTCCAAGTGGATGGATACATGTCACCTCACTGCAGAGAGGAAGCCTGTATCCTCAGCTAGCACTTTATGGCAGATTGAGGACTTGGTGTTCCCTCTTTTTAAATCTGTACCTTTTTAGATTGCTTTTTTTTTTTTTTTTTTTTTTTTTAAGTGTTTCTTCCTGTGCAGGGAGATTAATAGTGTAGTATGAAGCGTCCTAAATTCCATTTTGGAAGCTGAGATCCCCTCAAAAAAGAGCAGTGCAGTCTTTTACTGAATTGCATCAAAAGGGCTGTTCTGTATCACTGAGTTAAACATTGTTCAGGTTTTGTGGAGAAAGGGGATCTTTGGTTGCAGCTAAGTCATTTTATGCTTCATTCGAATGCATAAATATTTTCCTTTTTTTGCAACAGGTACAAAGCCTGTGGAGTGCTGAGGGAACAGCTGGTGAAACAGGCGAGTCAAGTGCAGACACTGTGGCAGGTTTCCTTAAGGGAAATGGCTGGCCAGCCCTGCTTGTACTTGCCTGCTCTCTCCAGGAATGTGCCAGCAAGCTCCAGAGAGGTCGGCAGCGAGTGAGGGCACAGCTACACATCATCCCACACTAAAGGATCTCCTGCCAAATTGCAGAGGAGACAGGCAGCCTTTTGTGTGAGTCCCCAAAGCCAGGCAAGGCTCTCTCACTCACTATGGCAACTGTCACTGCGAGAGTGATGGCAGTGGGAACTAAACCACCACAAGTGAAACGGAATCAGCTCCTCTGGAAGGAGAGCAGCATTCCTAGCATACTTCCAGGGCCTCAGGCCAGTGAGGAAAAGGATCATTTATCTCCAGCTTTCTCCCCTTGGCTACAGAACTGGCTGCACTGGTAAGCTAAGTTGCCTCCTTGTCCACACATCATTTTGACAGCCTGATGCTCTCTACTCTCTCTTCTTCCTCCCACCAACAGTTTCAGGAAAGCTTACCCTAGTTTGAAAGAATTCCGTGGGGGAAAAATCAAACCAAACAATCAAACCCACAAAATAAAAAAAAGTATAAAAAGTAGACCTCGTGAGAATCCATGCCTGCCTCAGTGAAGAGACCATATGGAAAGGTGGATCTTCACCAGTACTCCCGAAACTAGCCCTTTGAATGTCTGAAGGATACTCTCATTTTTGATTATGATTTTGTTGATTGATTGTGCAGTACTAATAGAAAGTTGAACTAAGATGAGGGTATGTCTTTCATCATTCCTTCTGGGTTTTTTTCCCTCCCTGATTTCAGTCCTGCTCCAAGCTCTAAGGTCCAAATCATTGAAAAAACAAACAAACAAAAAAACCAAAAACAAACAAACAAACAAAACCAAACTGAAAACAAACAAACAAAATAAAACCAAAACAAAAAAAAAAACCAACCAAACAAACAAACAAAAAAAAAACAACAAAAAAAACCCCGAACCAAATGTGATTTTAAAATTTCATTCAGTGCCCGCTTCTTCTTCAGGTATATACCTAAAGTGTACTATGGGCATTAGCAGTTATTTAAATTAAAAAACTCTTAAAAATGTTCAACTGCTCACAGTCAAACCTCGTTGAGGAACAACTTGGTCTGCGAGATTTCAAAAAAATAGTTTCTCAGCATAGTCCTTGAGTGTCATTTTGACACAAAATACCCTGTGCAATAACCTGAAAATACAAAGACATCTGAAGAACTAGGTTGAAATCCATATGAAAATATCCTTGCTGTTGATGCCTTAAGTTTTAGCTTCTATATTTTTCAGATCAGTACTGCTTTAGTGTATAACTGAAATCCATAGCCTGTCAGCTACATTTCTTCCCTTTTATTCAGACAATGCAATTTGAAACTCAAGGACACCTTACTGTCTCAGACGCCGAAAGTAAACATCAGCGAACTGGGTGGGTAAACTTGGAGTCAATGACTTCATTACCTGAAGCTGTAATTGGACAATTGACCTTTGATATGCAAGTACACCAAATCTGTCTGAGAAACTTGTGACCATCATCCACCTTGGGTGTTGCCTCGTGAGGCTCCTGTATGCACCCTTTGAAGGCCTTTCAATAAATACCTACCTTTATTCTCTGATTCTCTAGTCTCTGTTGTAGGTAGCCTCTCCAGGCATCACTGTGTCCCTGTGAATGGGAACCTACTGTTGGCAAGGCTCAGATCCAACTTGAGTCCCATGGAGTAAAGGAGAAAACATTTTTTTTCCTTCATCGTTAGTTAATGTGTAAGAGAAGAAGGGGAAAGAAAGTCAGTTATGTCTGATTGATAACTCTCATTCTTTAGAATTAGCAGCACCCAGCAGGTTGAGCTGCAGTGGTAAGCAGGTAGAAGGGATGATGTGCCTTTTTAAGCCCAGTGTATAAATACCTGGATGTCTGAAGACTATGAAGACATATTTAGAACAGGATGAGCAGCTGAGAGATAGCTAAGATGGACATGTAGAATGGGTCTTGGATTTCCAGGGTTACCCATTCTGATACTCACTTCAGGCTTCAAAGACGACATCAAACAGAGGCCTTGGGAACTATTTTGAAGTTTCTTAACTACACAAATGCACTTGACCTCCCCATAGGTTTTGTTGTTGTTGTTGTTGTTGTTGCTGATGATGATTTGTGTTTGTTTGGTCTTGTCTCTTTCTTTTCAGTCTAATTTTTTCCAATGTGCTCCAGCGTGCTTCTAGGCAGGGAAGAACCACTTCCTTCCTGGAAGACCACTAGGAAAATACTTTTTTTGTTCTTTTTTATTTCCCATATTGGGAGTATGGAAGTATCCTTGAGATGGGATTGCAAAAATAATGCATTGCTGGCTGCTGCCAGTACTAGCTAGCAGACAGGTTGCACCTCTTGGTTTTAGTTTTATCTAGACAGGAAAAAGAAATGACATCTGATACATGAAATGCCAGTGATATGGAAGGTCACTTCATTTCCGTGGATGTATGCCCCTCTTGCTGTGTATGTCTCTCTCATGCATCACAAATAAGATCTTCTGTATACATCCCTAGATAGTAGCAGGTATATGGGATCTAAGAAATAACCAGAGTGGACATCCTGGCTTAAAACTCTATTTCTTATTTTTCTTCTTATGCTAACTCATTTTTTTTTTACTTTTATCTTTCACCTATGGCAATCTTTACAGGACATAATTGTCCTTAATTGATTAATACTATATCAAACCACCTCCTATCACATAATGATTTCTTGATATCTCTCTCTCTCTCTCTCTCTCTCTTTCTCTCTCCTTAAATTCTCCACAATATCAGATAATTGAATGCAGAAAGCTGAGATCTACCAGCTTTTTCCACTGAAACGTATTGCACTGCATACTCCGTATAATGCTTGCCAGGGTTGATGTTGAGAATAGGGAGTGAATTATGCTTGGCTGAGAGATAATAGGATATTTAATTAGGTTAGAATGATTCTGGAAAAAACCTTTGTAGCAAAGAAGGTAAAGAGACACTCAAAAGAACACATCAATAAATTGCCATGTTAGCAATAGCTTTTGAATCACTGATAATTACCTCTGTATGTTTTCAACCCCTTTAGTTAGCAAGCTGAAGTTTAAAATTAAAACGTTTTTGCAAAGATTTAACTCCAACTTTTGACCTTAATGTTTCAGCAGTTGGACCTTAGAAACTTCCTTTTTAGTTCGGGGTGTGATGATCTTGCAGACAGATAAGTGTATAAGCAAAGAAAACTACCCTATGAACCCGCTATTCATTAATTATTCCGAGATCAAACATTTCCTATATACTCTTCCTTACTGTCAGTGCAGAGAAGTCCATGTCATGATGGAAGTACCATAAGTCACATCTTATTTCCTAAGAGTAAGACTTCAGGTGGACAGATGATAAAAAGAAAACAGTGTATTGTAAATCCACACTTGTGGTTCTTCTATTAGTTTGTGGATCCAATGCTTTATTGATCTCCCAGGGTGTGTAGAAAAAAATCTTACTTAAGTAAATCTTTTACTTCTGTGAAAAATCTACTGTCTTATCTTACTGTGTATGAAATAGAGAAAATAAATTCAACTGTGTTTCAGTAAATGGCCAGGAATTCTTTGTGTAGATTAAAAGCTTCAGTCTATCTGACCTGAAAGTTATCAGGTTTTTTAGTACCATCTTGTCAGAACTGTGGTCATCAGCCCCTTCCCTTCCACCCCAACACATGACCTAGATCCCCTAAAGTATATAAGAATGGTTCTTGAGTGAAGCATACTGTATAAAAAAATTAATGCTTGAATTTGATTTTTCCTATTAGATAAAATAGCCTGAATTTGATTATTTTCTTTGACAGAAGTTTAAAGGCTATAGGAGAAACAGAGAGAAATGTTTGCATATCAGTCAGTGGAGGTCTTTGGAGAGAATTATGTGACAATGTTAACAATGTTAGCCTTGCAAATAAGGGTTTTAAAGTTATTATTATTTTAAAATAATAATACTGTTATTATTATTAATACTTTTTTCAACACTAAAATAATACTAGCTTTAGAAAATATGGTCTGTAAAGATAGTCTTCCTGCTGTAATATTTTTTGGGCTTTTTTCCTGTTCAATGGAATTCAAAGGAAAAAAAAATCCTATATTTAATATGTTTTACTATGTTGACTACCTTCAATTAGATGTAAAATATTTTTCTCTTCTTTGTAATTTCCAGGTAGAAACTCTAGGAATTTTTCAGTTCACAATTCTTTTTATTTTCTGTTTCAGTTTGAACTTTTTACTGGTTGAAAATATAACTTTGTCTTCTACTCTCTTCCTAAAGACTTCTAATTAAATTTAAACATGTTTGTTTATTTTAACTAAAACAAAAGAGCAACGAACTACCAGCCTTCTCTACAAGAGTATCTGCTCCCAAGTTGCTTAACCCTTTTTTTCTGAGGGAAGAGTGCACCACCAGCAAGTTCCTTAGCATGAAGCAGCATTTAAGTGGAGAGACAGTGAGGAAAAAGACCACCTAACTCGAGGCAGATAACAGCACACAAATTCAAAGAATTATTAAAAAAAAAAAAAAAAAAAAAAAAAAGAAGGAATTTTTTAATACTCAGAAAGTCTTCTCATCTCTTGGTGGTCTTGATTTTTATCTCAGTTACACCAAGGAATGAATTAACTCTAAAACTAATCCATTAATCCAATGCAATAATGTGGATCCAAATTTGTTCCACAGTATTTTAATTACTCTTAATGAGATACAGTAATTAATGAGTTACATTAATTAATTATGTTTCTGTTAAGGCAATGGTATGGAAGAGGTAATTCCTTAAGCTTTTTTGTGCTTAAGGCAAAAATAGTTTTTCTTGTAGGAGGCAATGGCCATAAATTAGATACATAATGATATAATAATTTTAACATATAACTGTTAGCATCTTCAGAACAAAAAGAAGTGATTAATAATTTTCCTCACAAGATCCAACAGCACTCTATATTTGGCTGGGAACGAAAGACAAATATAACTTTAAATATACATGTTCAAAAGATCTTTGGAGAAAAGATCTTTGGTGGAAAGTTTCCTAATGACTTTTCTGATATTTGAATCAGGGCCTAAATGAACTCTAAAGCTTTCCCAGTGTATTATATCTATATCATATCTTGTTTAGATTGCCTTTTCTTGTTCTTTGTAGTGCTGAAGGCATTTCCACGGTGTAACAAGTAGCGACACAATGCTGTTTGCTGCTATTCTGCTTTCATGGGTTAGTTAAAAGATGGCAAAGCAAAAGTCACAGGAAACTTGCTTTCACAGGCTCCTTTTTGGTGGAGGTTTTTAATGTCAGAGAGGTTTCTGCTCACACCCAATGTGTGTCTGCAGCCCGTGTATGGCACAAAGCACCGAGTCGGGGGGCAGCAGCAGATCAGCGTTACCCTGTGCAGAGTGGGCTTTCCTGGCATCTCCATGGGAACACTCAGAGCCCTGAACAGCTGCTTCACACAGCCAGTGCATCCATTAAAATATAGGAAAAGGAGAGAAAGAGAAGTTATTCTTTACTGCTGTTCTGAGAATGCGATATATTGGCAACACGCTGCATTTTGATTATATTTCATCGCAGGTTGCTTGATACTGTGTCATTAGGCTTTAATTTGCTTAGCTTAGTATTGCATTGGAATAATGGGCAACAGAATCCCAGAATGGGGTTGCTTTGTGTTAGGTATAATGTAAACAAAGTAAGACTGTTCTTGTCCCAGCAAGCTTGTCTTCTAAAAGATAAAAGAAGATGAAGAAAAATGATTTTCCGGGGCCTCTCAAAGCTGATAAGTGGCTGAACTGTTTCCTGAATTCTGGTGTAATGTTGAATTTGTTTCTCCACCTTCACTTCAGATTTAAAAAGAATATTCACATCTTGAAAATTTCTTAGAAGGATAAAATCACTGTGGTTATATTTACCTTGTAGGCAGGAAAATAGAGGTATTTCATTTTATGCTGCCCAAATATCTGTTGTTGGCTTCTAGGCTGAGAAATTGTGCAGAAAGGTAAGTGCTGTATAAAGTTTCTTACATGTATAGTATAAATGACTTATACATCTTACAATTGGTTCATCTATTCAGGGTAACACAAAAATACAGTTCATGTTGGGCAAGCTATGAATAAAATCAAAGCACTGTCAATAAAAAAGCTTGGAATGTGATATCTAAAATGTAAAAAAAAAAAAAATTTAAAAAATAGGATGACAAAAAATGAAGTTGAAAGGAATATTAGGGGGCTATTTATCAGCTCTCCCTCTGCTGAAATCATAGGGAATGGTAGTCACATTATACTTTGTCCACTGTGTTCTTTAGACTTTTAATAATTTATATTTTATGGGTTCTCTAGACCATCTAATGTTTAATTGGTCTTAGCATCAGAAAATATTTTTCCTTGTATCCAGTTCAACTCCCTTGCTGGCAATTTAAGTTCGTTACTTCTTACTATAGCAACTTGGACATAAAAAAGAGTTTATTTCTTCCTCTCTGCAACAGCTTTTGATGTAACTGAAGACTATTAGGAGAAAAAATGATCACACTTTTTCTTTTTTTTTAATGGACAGTATTTAATTAATTTTTCTCATGAAAAAATGTTGCACATTTTTATCAAATCTAAGCATAAACTTTGCTGAAGGAATGAATGCAGAATAAAAGCAAATCTTTTAATAAAATGAAAAAATTTAAAATTGCCAAACCAACAACTAAAAACTACCAAGCAAACAAAAGCAAACCACCACCTCAGCAACTGAATTATCTTTGCCCTAGAAGTGATGGAAATATGTTCCTGAAATAAAGTCTGGGTGCAGTTTTTTGTTTGAGACTTCACAAGTTAAAGTATTAATTTTATTTCCGCTTCTGCTTTGACATCCATAAAAAAGGTAAACAACTTGTAAGAAGGGACAATGCAGAAAGTTTCATTAAGACAATATGGAAGTGCTTTCGCTTGAGTGTGTTCTGCATTTAGGACTCCAGGAAAGCAGACTAGAACCAGCTCCTCTTGCAAGCATTTGCACTTCCAAGGTGGTCATCACTGGAGAACTGGAAAAGGCTCATCCAAATCCAGAAGTCTGTATTAGAAGACTGAGGCTTTTTGAGTCACTCTTTTAGGTGAGTTGTAATGGGGCTTCAAAACATTGCCAAAACTGGAATCAGAAATGTCCTCATTTGTGAGCTTGGGACAAAGAGAAGTACCAAATTCCCAGTTAAAATAATAAAAACAATAAAGTAGAAAATTCCCTGATAAGGTGGTGATGGAAATCTCCTCAAATCCTCCATTAAAAATTAAGATTGAAGATGGAACAATATGGCCAAAGTGAGGCAAAGAACTATGAAATACAGATTCATTGCTAAGGCTGTGAGGACAATTTTAAAGATCTTTGGGGACTTATAAATGTATTTGAGCTATATGTGCTTAATTTTGCTTCACTTTCTCCAACCTATGTTGTACATGATAGCATAAAGGTAAAACACTTGAAAAATAAATACATTCTTTATTTTCTACAAATTTTGTATGGAATGATTCCTAGTGCCACTAAAATAGAAAATAAGATAGATTGAAATGTATTTCCATAAAGCTGTAATTACAGACTGCAGATAAGATATACAAATTTTTAACAACTATAGGCCATTCTATCCTATGTATTTATGGCAGGCTAAGGATGGGATATGCCTGGATATGCCTGGATATGCCTGGATTCATACCTGAATAATCTATTGACTCAGCAGATGATGTAAGAGGTGAGCTAAACATAATTTAGTGCATTTCCTTGTTCCGGTTGCTAATAGCAACAGATTGAAAACCAATAAAAATCTTTACTAAAAGAGTTAGTTTTCCCATTTGAACAGGAAAATGATTTGGTATAGATTTATAAAGATAATGGTAAGGCTTAATCTACTCTTTACAGAAGGAATTTCTCATTCATTTTATAGGGATCAGTAACATCAGCAAATAATTTTAAAAGAATCTTGCATGAGATCTAAGAAAATGAAAATCTTTGGAGGTTCTCACAGTTAAAAAGAATAGGATACACAAACATACATGGTGTTCAGTACAGGAAAAATTAGAGCTTACTATAATATTATCCAAATAAATCAACATAGAATCAGTAAATTAACTAATGTATTTCAAGATTCAGATATATTTTAACATAAAAAACATACTAGCTTTGTGTCCTGTTAGTACTCTACTGGCTTTTTTTTCAACCAAAGGTGGTACAAAGAAAATTTTCTTTCCTCTGAAGCATCTGATGTCTGAAATCATGAAACTACTAAAGTATTTTTGATAACTTATTAGTGTCCTGTTGCTGTAAGGGTCATAATCCAGCATTTCTTGGCTACTTCCCAGAAAGTTGTGAAATAACATCAGGATTGCTTTAGAAAGGAAAGTAAACTACAATTAAATGGTTTGAATTAGTAATTAGGTCATCACTTGCTCCAGCATCCCTGACACTGAATATTGCCACCACTCTGCCTGCCTGAGGTATTTGATTTCCAGAGCAAAAGGTGGCAGGAGCTGCAGCTGTGCCAGCCCAGAATGAGCAGCACTGGCTTGGGGCACTGCCTGGAGGGGAAATGTGCTCCTAGACAGAGTCACTCAAAACACACATAACCTGTGGATTTCGGGAGTCTGCAGCAGCCATCCCAGCTATTCTCCCTGACATCTCAAAATATCTATCTGGGGATGTAGACAGTTCTGGACTGGAAGAATTTGCTGGGATGAGGAGATTCAGCTGCTTATGATCCTGGCAGACGTGGTGTCCCTGGGAGAATCCAGGTGCTGCACCTTGTCCTACAGACACAAACTATGGACGAGTAGCTCTGTTGAGTGAAGTATTTGGCATCGCAGAAGTTGGTGTGACTCTATAACTATGGGAAGATTTTTAAAATGGGAAAATAATCCAAAACAAACAGACATCTGTTTGGACAGTACTTTACTCTTGCCATAGGGATGTATATTTTTAGGAAGAAAAAGAAATTGTGTGATTTTTTGATCAGAATATCACCTACCATCTCACCGTAAGAGACTACAAGATTCAAACAGTTCTACTAATATGTTATCAACTAGTGTTAACACTATGACTGACTCTATTCCAGATAGGAAGTGAGAAGCAAATTGAAAAACCTTTCTTGGCTCCAGAAACAAGCTTACTTTTTCTCTTGATTTTCCTAGCAATAAAATAAACTTGGACGTAATTTTTATCTTAATAACCATGAAGAAAATTTTTAAAAAAAGGAACATGCATACACACACAAAACCATAAAAAACCCCAACCAAAACAAAACACTCAAAAATATCATTAAGCTGAATTTCATCAAGACTAAGAATTTCAGCTTGAGTTCTGGAAATCTCTCATATCCTGCCCTAGGTTCTGTCTCCCTCTGGCAGCCTCAGTACCCGTTAATGGATGGATGAAATTTTAGCTTTCATATTTTCCAAATTCTGTACTGCATTAGTATAAAACTCTGAACTTCATATAAAGTGTTGGCAAGTTCTCCTCACAGTTTAGTTGTACAAAACAATCCTTTTCCAGCCCGAGAACCAAGGACACCTTTCCAGCTTCAGGCCAAAAAGTGTAAACAACTGTGATTTGAAGAGAGCAAACAGTGAGGATGGGGCTGCATAACCTGGAGCTGTAATTGGACAATTAACCCCAATATATAAATGGACCAAACCTATAAAAGTGTGAAAATGTGTGACTCGTTGTCCATCTGGAGTGGAGCCCCAGCCAGGCTCTTGTACAGCCCAAGGTGAATCCTTTGAAGGCCTTTTAAATAAATACCTGCTTTATTCCTTTAACTTTGTCTACCTTTTGTTCCAGGTAGCCTCTCAAGGTTTCAGGTGGTGAGCCAGATACAGCTCCTATCACCACCCAGCCCAAAAAAGAAATCTGCTTGCTGGATCACCCCAACCATCTCTCATCTCTCATGAATCTTCAGTTGTTTTCTCAGAGCTGATGTGGGACCAGCATCAGTGAGGATAGAAAGTGACTGCCATCCAAGATGAGCATAACAAAGCTCCTCCTGGCTGGTAAGACGCAGGCTGATTTTTGACTTTCCAGGCAGAACTGTGACTGCAAATCACAAAGGTTCCAGGTAAAATCTTGGCTATGTTAATGAGCACAAACATAGTAAATCCACCCAGGGAAAGTGGACTTTAATTGCTTAAATTCACTCCTTCTGTGGCTACTAACTGGCTGATATAAGAGAACAGATGCAAAACAGACTTGATCTGCCTTAATACCGGTTTTTCCATTCTTTATTTTCATTTTCCACACACCTTTATTTTCTTTCCTCTTTTGCCCATGTCTATTTCCTTCTTCCTGATAAAAAAGTGATAGCAAGCACTTTAAAAAATTGTCTTATGCATTATTGACTAGCTTTGAAGTGGTATATTTTCCTGTATCAAATACAAATTGTACTCTGGAAGCTCTGTATTTTTACTTGATTTTGCATTCTGATCAGTTGCACAGTATATGTTACATATAAATACATTTAACATCAATGTTAAATTCTCTAGTTACAGACTCATAAATGCTGATTTGCAATAGTTTTGTGTCTGTGTCAACCTTCCTGAGCTCCATTAGAGAACAGAGAACCTTGGTGATTACCAGGAAAGAGCTGTGCCTGTTTCTGTATGTCTGTCAGGCACAGTATGTGTTTCATTGATACACTGAAGTGCAAGAGATTTCATCAAAGGTTAAGTAACAAGTTCTCGTCCACAAGACTTCAGAAACTGACATAGTGGGTCCTACTAAGAGACCATCTAAGTTTCTTATCTCTGGCAGATGTAAGAAAAGGGGAGTAGAAGGAACCTTTTTCCCTGGAAAATTTTTATCAGACACTTAGAAATGAAAAATAGGGTTGTTTTTTAAATAACTGTTTCTGTTAATATTGATTTTAAAATACTTTTAAACGTTTTACATTCTATGACATACAATTCAGCCCAAAACACATCTAATCATGTGAAGAAAAATGAAATTTTAGACACATATATTTTAATTTAACTGTAAATGGTAATCATGAAAATGTTAGTTCCTATAGAGATTTGTTCCTAATTGAGTTGCAATTCAATATTTTTCAAATTATCGGAAAGAAAGTATTCTATACAATTATTGCTAATAATTCAGAAACTGATAATGAAACCCCTCTCTATTTCACACTATCTAGGTTCCTTGACAGGGTGAGTACAGTTGAACATGTTTCCTAACATGGTACAGGCAAGGGGAAAATTCATGTTCAAAGAGCAAGGGGAGGTACCTCAACCACAAAATGTGAAATTGTGTCTTTAAGAGCAAAGATTCTCAAAGGGCTTTACAAATCATTTGGAAAACCCAATCTATATGAACCTCCAATGCAACAGTATGGCTAAGAAATCACCTTAATCCTTGCCCTGAGAAATTATTCAAGGTTTTGAAAAATATCTGTGACACATGAGATTTAAGCAGTTTAGAATATTTACTTTATAAAATAGAAAGCTAACAAACCAAATGATAATTGCATATAATCACTAATCATGTAATCATAAGGGAAAGAGGTGCTAAAGACTGTAATCATGCAGAAAAATACATAAAAAGATTTTAAAAAATGGAAATAATCTTTTTACCAGAGGAGAGCAACTGGGACAAATTCCCCAATGGATTATCCATCTCTTTAAGACTTCCTGCCTAAATCACATCTTCTAGAAAAAGATCAGTCTTAAAAAAAAGCTTAAGTCTTCAGTTAGAAAAGAGTTGGTGTGGTTCCTTATCCTGTATTATGAAAAATATTGGATTAAGTAATTGAAACGGTTCCTCTAAATTATATAAAAATATTGTTCTCATCTCTCCTTAAATTTACATTTCTAACTTTTACTTAACATCAATGATAACATTAATAACTATGACTTCATCTCCACTGCCATCCCTCTTTACATATGACAATAGTTAAAATTCAAATCCTACATTTCTCAGATCAGAATACTTTTCCCCTCTGAGACAACAGTTGGCTAGATTTTGTATTTCAAAATAATTTTACTGAATTTATTTTTCTTGTTTCCTAATTCTCAGTTTCAAAGGTCTTCCATCTTGGTCATATTTTGTCCAGAAAAAAAAAGTATATTTCAATCTGGAGAGCACAGACACCTCATATTTAAACTAATCCCACAGCTATCCCATCAGCAATCCCTGACAAAAACAGTTCTGGCTTTCCACAGTTATTTCACACCTTGACCATTTTCCCTTTGACCCCATTCAGATTAATCCAGAGAAGTTCAGGAAAGCATCAAGGATCCATGCACACCAGCACAGCTTTTCCACCAATGTGCCAGGCCAGCTCCAATATTTTTAATTGAGACCAGAACAGAATGTGTGAAACTTCTAATGGAATTCCTCACACTGGGACTCAAACCACAGTTGAGTACCATATGCTCCATAAGAATGCTTATTTTTCCTCTTGCCCTTTGAATTAAAAGCAAAACCACACGAATGAGGTAGTAGAGAAAAATCTAAAAAGCAATCCCAAAATTACATGCATAATAGCCCCAAAAGACACCCAAGAAAGGATTCATTTCCAAGAACTGATATTTAAATGAAAAGGTTCTCATCAAATTAAACTAGACTTAAACCTCAACCAATTATATTTAAATATAATGAAAAATAAATACAGCTGAGCTTTTAAGATAACTGGAATAGCTAAAGGTCTGTCAGCACTTCCAGTATAAACCTGGTTTGTTCAGGGGATTTTAAGTGCTGTAAAAATGTGTTCCAGGCTGAAAGTTGGCAGACAAAGATTGTAGTTTTAGAGGTTGGGATTTTTTCTTTTTTTTTTTTTTTCTTTTTTTTTTTAAGTAGGCTGAAAAAAAAAAAGTTTGGCCACTCTTAAGATAGGATTGGTAGACTTTGGAATTTTCCAGCAGTATTTCTGATATTCCCATAATTCAAAAAAGGACTAATTTTAAAAATAAGATGATGTAAGCTATTATTAGTCCACGATGTGAACTAACCACAGGCTTCTTTTGGGATTTGTAGAGGGTTTATTTTAAAAAGGCGAGTGGGTTCAAACACAGGTCACTAGACTAATACAGTTTGTTTGACTCCTAGGTGGGATTTTTCAAGCGCCCTCAGCAGTGGCCTAGCCCAGCTCCCAAGGGCTGACATCAATGGTGTCAAAAGCTGAGAACTTAATGCACCCCCACTCATCTGCTGGAATTATGACAATAAACTTGGATACCCACTTATTCTTTTATTATTGAGCTCTCATGCCTTCCCTTTATGATGGATTTTTTTGTCAAAAATTCCCATCATAGGGTAGCACAGATTTATTGATATAATTTCTTCCCTGCCACCTTCTCTCACTCTAGGAGTGAGAAACAAGCTGAGCATCAAAGGCCCTTTGCTCCCAGCAATGTCTCCCCAGTTGGTCTCTGCAAGCAGCACAGGACTGCTGGGGTGAGCACACACTTGTGACCTTGGACAAGGAGCTCTGGCCATGCCTTTGCCATGGACCACACCATGGCAGCAGCACCAGACATGATGCAGGTGTAAAACTGGGAAAGACATGAGCTGGGAATGCAATGTACTGGTGGCAGTTCTCTAGGAACTGGCCAGAGAGAAATGAAGACATTCTCTGTATGTGTGAAAAAGCACTACTGCAAAGGTATCTGTCATATCAAGGAACATTAAATTCCACCTTTATTCTTCTTTCTGTCCACAAGGGAGAGTGGATGTGTGTGCCCAGAGGAAGTTGGACTCCACTGCCATCATCACAAATATCAGCCAGGCCCTTCAAAGGGCTGCAGAACTCTGTTCTGATTAAGAAATCCCAAGCTCCACAGGACTTCCAGGGCTTTCCCAAGCTCAGCTGTAGCAACAAAGCTGTTCTGCTTTTGATGGTGTCAGAACATGCTCTTTTTTACAAACATGCCTCAGAAAAGATTCTCTGCTCCCAAAAGAACCAGCAAGACAATTGTTTCAGACACAGTGACCTGGTGAAGGAAATCAGCATTTACATTTGGGTTTAAAAGGAACTGGTCCAGGATTTCATCTACCACTTTTAGAAAGGTAAAAACTAGGAAGTTATTGATTATTTCAGAGTATAGCTTTTTCTCTCATCTTTGATGTGCTTTTTTGGTATGTTGAATGATTTCTCTATCATGTTTCTGAGGAATCACAAGCAATTTTGCTTCTTGCTTTTGTGAAACAGAAAGAGAATTATAAAATCTGAAAATTGAATAATTGCTTTCCAACAAGCAGTAGTTAATATTACTGAGATGAAATGAAAATTATATCTGTATATCTCTGTTTATTTACATAATGAAGTATGCTAACAAAAATTACTTGTTTTGAGATTTTGTTTTTCAACTTTTTTCTTTATAAGGAAGCTTCCATCTCACTTGGTGTTAAGGTGTTTTAAAATGCAGGCTTTAAAAAACACATAGACTATTCATAGCATCTTGGGTGACAAACCATGTTGTATTTTAGATCACTAATAACAGTTCTAAAATTCTAATCTTTCTCATACTCACAAATTACGTGGGTTTCCAGGATCAGATTTAGCAGGGAGGTTGTCCTCATTAAGGAGAATTAGGAAATACTGGCAGTGGGTCAGTGTGACTGATCTTCGTTCACTACTGGGGTGAAAAGGAAACAGGAGACTGGAAAGAAACAGAAAGCACAAGTTGAAGCATATGTCAATAAAATCTTTTCAGCCAAGTGATATTTTAATATTTCTCCATCACTGAAGAGTACGTGTTACATATATTAGGATTGCTTCTGAAATTCTTAGTTACTGAATACTGTATAGCATGATAGACTTTTATTTTTTCCCTACTGGGAATGAAGGGAGTCATGGGTCAGATTAACATGGTATGGCCCAGTGCCTGATTGAAAGACCATCACAGATTTTACTTCAGACTCCTCCTGCACAAGCCTTTAAAGGAGCATAAATTCAGAGGAGAGAGATTTGCTTTGTCACGCTGAGCGTCCTTCAAAGATGAGGATTTGCCTGTTTTAGCATAACA
Source organism: Acridotheres tristis (assembly GCA_037013685.1). NCBI lineage: Eukaryota > Metazoa > Chordata > Aves > Passeriformes > Sturnidae > Acridotheres > Acridotheres tristis. Next base: position 100,585,653 of record CM072887.1, read on the forward strand.
CAAGGGAAAGTACTTCTGTACTGAGCCTGAGGTTCACCTTACCCAGAACTCCCCAAAACTTGCACTGATGTTATTCCCGTTCTGCACCCACCCTTCCTGCCTCCAGTCTGGCCTGATGGGCCGTGCTCCCAAAAGCTTTTTAGACTGATCAGAGTTCTGAACTCTAGTCTTCTAAGGGGTTCTGAAAGGCAAAAATATTTTGCTGTTCATCTAGATATCATCATCCCACAAATCCCTGCAACCTCAGATGCTGTCAAGTTGACAGTGTTCAGCAGTCATAAACCCTATTCTGTGGAAGACATGGCAGTGTAGGAGAGAGATTATCTAAACTTGTACTCCTGCAAGCTGTAAATGATCACAGAATCATAGAACCATTAGGGCAGGAAAATACCTACAAAATCATCAAGTCCAACGTTTGACCAAATGCTAACAAGCCCACTAAATCCTATCACAAAGTGCCATATCCTCTCATTTTTGAAAACACTCAGGAATGATGATTCTACTGCTTTCCTGGGCAGCCTGTTCCTGTGCACAACCACTCCTGCAGTGATGAAATTTTTCCTAAAATCCAACCTGAACCTCCTCTGACAGACTCTAAGGCCATTTCCCCTTGTCCTATTGCTAGTTGCCTTGGACTGCAACTGTGTTCTCAAAAAGAACTTCAGTTGTGTCCTTCGGCATGAAATCAATTACAAAGAAAAATGTTAAATTATCATGCAGTGGGGTCATCAATCCAGTTGTCAAAGTAATACAAAATAATTATTTTGACTCCCTTCAATAAGATTTTTTTTCATCATATTTTATTAGAAGGTGACTACAGTATTGAAAAAAAAAAAGATTTTGTTCACCTCTCTGCCAAACATAATGTTGGGGGCAGGAAGAGCTGTGGCTTTCGTCCTTCTGGGTAGGCATCAGTGAACAAACTGCACTGTTTTCAATTGCAGGGGATTTATGGTTTGTGAGGGACCAGGCAACAAGGAGAGAGAAGAGCAGGCAGACAGCCTTTCCCTTCCCCATAATTCAGAGCATAGGGAAAGGGTTTGGTCACAAGATTTCAGGTGCAATCAGAGCAGCTCTGCTCAGAGAACAAAATCCCAGACCTGGGAGCCCTCATCCTCTGAAGGGACCATAGGATATATCAAAAGTAGTGTGGGAGGATGAAGGACAAGTGCAACAAGGGGAGCAAAAGTTCAATTAAATTTCTGTCTTTGTATCAAAATTCTTTCCCAAGGTTGATTCTGGAGAAGGCGCAGTTAAAGCTGTCGAAGGCTCAAGCCAGAGCAGAATGGTGGTCAGTCAGAGAATCAAATATAATTTGAAGTCTATTTCCATTTCAGTAGATCCTTTTAGCTGAACTCCACAGGCCAGTGATGAGCTAAGAGAGCAAAACTCTGAGGCAACAGCAGCTCCTAATCTCCCTTTCAACTGTCCAAAATATCCATACCCTCCTCACCCTCAAACTTCCTGTCTTTCCCTTTGACTCCTAACTCCATACTCCACTATCTTCTAAGGAAAATGAGATTAATTCAAATCTTTCCTCAATGTGGTTATAAAATGAGAATTTCTTTAAAACACTCACTCAGAGTAGTTCCTTCTAAGGTTTAACTCGTTGTATTAAAGAAACCTGAGGAATTTTCAATATCAGAACCACCCACCCTGGGCTGCATCACTTCAAAAACCAAATGTTCAACTCTTTTCAGCTCTATTGTTAGATTACTTTGTTATGTGATACACCCCCCACTGCACGCTCTGTGACACTGGGAGTCATAAACCCTCAATTTTGGAAATGAACTCTGGTATGTACATAACCCACGTACCAGGGAGCAGGGCTTGGTGGCACTCACAGCACTGCCTATGTTATGAGGTGCTAGTGAAAGTTTTGGTCTCTTCAGCTCCTTTTATTGGTTCTGCAGTGGATTCCTTACTTACAGATGTTTTCAAAACCAGCAGTTCCAAGGAAAGTCTACATATTGCCAAAAGTTTACAGCTGAATTTCTTGGCATTCGCAAGCAATGATTTCATCAGAACATGAAATAAGTCAGGGCTGCTGTTGAGAGACACCATTTTATAATCCAGCATTGTAAATTTAAGACTTTTATTTGCTGCAGAGTTTGGTTTCCATTTGTTCAACCCTCTGATAGGTGTATTGCTTGGGAACAGATATAGAAGTTTTACAGGCCCTTTGTGCAATTTAAAACCCCTGTATAGAATACCATAGTGCACTGGCCATTCACATCATTAAAGACTTTTACAAGAGTATCATGTTCACACTTATATGTACTTTACTCTAGCGACCCTCCCCGTGTCATGTTTGAATTATTATAAATGGGGCCATGCAGAAAGCTGCCTCAATAGCTGAAGTAGGGAGGCTTTGTTTAAAATTCAAATAGCAGTTAAATGGTGTCTGTTTGTTCCTGATCAACACTCTACATACAAAAAAACTCGTTGCACTTTCTTAAAAGGCAGCAAATGTGGACAAATATTAGCTTTTGGAGCTAAAGGGGAAGTTATTCATTCACTCAGCAGTGCTTTGCAAACTATCAATCTTCCAGGTATTTCTATTAGCTTTAATCATTGAGGTTGTTTGTTTGGAGCAATTTCTAAGAGAATAAAGGTACCTTTGGCTCTTATCTCCTGTCATCAAAGCATCCATTAGGAAATCCAAGCCCTGTAGGCAAGCTCAAGGGATTACTCAAAGAGGTTTTCTTGAAACAATCAAGAATTTGGTGCCCTCTCTTCAGTGCATAGGAGTTCAGTTGGAAACCATAATCTGAAAGAGAGGTTTATCTGGGGCTTAATACAATTTGAACAGGATTTTGTTCAAGGCAAACCTACAGATAAAAGCACCTTAAGTATGTTGAAACAAAGATGAGCCTGCATTCCTTGTGGTGCTGTTTCTAAGTCCAATAGTCTGTCAACAAAGTGTGTGTGTGGGGGGGGAAGCCCTAAAAGTCTTACAATTATCACAATAGTCAGTAGATTGGGCCACTGAGAAGCTAATTAATAGCTTTTTAATAAAGGAATGCTGATTAAGTGTGAAGCAGACAAAAGTTGGTTCAGTGTTGGGGGTTGGAAGACTTGCCAACAAAAAGCTTGAAAATGGGGAAAATATAAAGATTTGAAACCTGTTAAGTAAGAAAAAAGTATCTTAGTGATATGAGATGAGCTTGAACTGGAAAAAAAATAATCTGGAGTGCATATAAACCTGAATTTCTGCAGTATTTGGATGGAGTATCTCCTTTCTTCAGGACCAGGGATTTAATTCTGCTCACTGCTAGTGGAAAGAGAGAGGAGATATGTACAAAATGCTAATGCATCTTTACATTTAGGATCCCTTGGCTTTGGAGACAGTCCAGCATAGTATGGCTAGGATTTGGATGACCTGGATTTAACTGCTGCTTCTTTCATTGAGTGCCCTTCCCTCTTTGGTTTTCCTTACCTGGGAAAGAAAATGATGAATGGTTTGAGATAATTGACAAAAAGCATAACATTAAATTTAGATATTGTTGTACTGCTGCTTTCCCAAGAGTCTCAACTCCGAGTTGGAGCCTTGGTCCTGTAGGAACAGAGCACATAGTCTGTCTCTGCCTTGAGGAGCTTACTATAATTATTGTGCTCAACTGAGCCATAAAACGAGCCACATATTTTTAAGGAAAAGCATTGTTTCAGCTTCTTAAGGTAACAGATACAGTTATGCTTTTCTTTAGATTGGAAGTTTTTCAGAACACACAACCAGGGAATGAGGGTGTCCAGCTATAAGGGGAATGACGTGTATTAAATGCATTCAAAACTTCAAAAGTTTTTTTTTAAACAAGTCTGTTAAAAAAAAGCTTAACAATAATTATAATATTCATGTACCATGAGAACAAAGCTCTTTTCAGGACTGAAAGTGAATTAAAGAATAGGATGAAGGCATAAGATTTACTGTTTCATTTTTAGGATAGAGAAGATTTGGCAGTATTGTACCTCAGAGGCTGGTTCTAGAACCTGTTTTACTCATCAATGACCTGAAAATGGAAATGAACTGTGACATCTCTAAGTGTGGAGATGAAATTAAGTTTTTGGGTTTTTTTAGATAGCTGAATATTATGGTAATGACATAAAGAAGCAGAAGGAGGATCTTACAATGTCTTTGGCTGGAGCTAGAAATAGCCATCAAAACATCAGATATCATTGGAAGAAGGCCACCCAAATGCCATTATTTTGCATGTATATAAAACCTTTTGTGCACCTACCTTCTCAGTGCTCTCTGTGGTTGTGTGGTCTCAAGACAGACAGTGGTGGAATTAGGGGGAGTAAGTAGGTGATGGAAGAGCTGTTTTAAAAGAAAGCATAGAAAGATTGGAAGATTTTTGCTTCAAGAGGAAAAGGGTGGAAGGTGCATAATAAACTCCTGCAAAGTCCTGTTAGCGTGTAGAACTGTTATCTGGAAGGTATTTCTTTATGCAATAGCTAATTAAAGTTCTGAAACATATGGCCATGGGAAGTTGGAAGAGAGGGAAGTTTTAGCAGGTTCAAAGTAGATTAGATAAATTAATGAACACCAGATTCATAAACCAGTGATGGCAGGGCAAAGCAGAGATGTGTCTTCTCCATTCCTTATAAACAAATTTTGATGGGAGATGGACTACAGAGTGTGACCAGGCTCATGAGCTCTCCCGAATATGACATTTCATATTGCCACTGTCAGAAGCAGAACACTCAGTTGCTACTCATGTGATCCATAAGGCCAATTCTTATGGCCTGATAATTTTTTCAATGTTGGACACTTATACTTGTCAAACCAATAGAGGCTAAATATGGCATATACACATTATTACTTCCCCAGAAACGGAAACTGAGAATTGTGATGTAATAATGTTTTATTTTTAAGAGCTGCACATCACTGCATAAATGGGAATTACTCACGTACGCAAAGAGCTGTACCAACACCAGGTTAGGAAGAAAGTGATTTTCTCAGGCAAGAAAACAATCATAATATTAACTTTTACATAAACCTGATAATTTGTGAGCTTGCTATACAAAATCTAGACTCAATAAAAATACTTCACATGGTTCCAAAATCCTTTCTTCATCCTAATAAATTTATGTCTGTAGAATTGTAGAATGTAATTAACCTTCATTGACTCAAAGTCCATCTGTTGTCAGGGATATTTTTACATGATCCCATAACAGAAGCCTATTGTAGGCTCTACAGTCTATCTATAGAACTGAAGAAGGATGAGTTACAGAGAGAAATTCTTATTTTTTTTTTTCAGGCAGATCATGCTGTTTCTGTCTAGGCTCCTTCCCAATTTTCAGTTTTCACCTGATTCACAATATCTCTGTCTGACATGAAATTTCAGTCTGCATTGAATCTCTGTATGTCAATCACTCCAAAAGCCTTGCAGAAGGTAATGTAGCCCAAACCTGGTTGCCATCAGCAAATCTTTCCTGCTTGTTTCAATAAACAATATGAAAAAATGTAAAAGGATTCAACAGAAAACTCCCCTTCTAACTTTTACCAGGAAAAGTTCTGATCCTGCAGATATTCAAGTCAGACAGAAAAGTAAGCTTTTAATATGCAGTAAGCTTTTAATATACCTCTGGAAAGGTACGAATTCTGAGATTGACATCAAAGGCAGAAGACTAACAAGGGACTTTTAAAGTATTTCCTGTACTCAGACTAAACTAAATCCTCCCACTAGGACTGACTCTGTGCAGAGGCAAAGTAGGCAGTCATTGAAGGAAATGGGTTATTGGCAGTGACAAAACAGCCACAGTCTCATTTCCAGCTTTTCCTGTGCCAGAAAAGGCAAACTTAGCTGCTACTGTCCCAAAGAGAGAAGTCCGAGCAGCATCTCCTGCTGTGAGGGCAGTGGACCCTCCTAGTAGAAACAGTTAAGGTCCCTTTATCTCCTTTAGGCACAGTAAGCTCCTTCAGCTCATACATTAATGAAAAATCTTGGGTCTTGTCCTGTGACATCTTAAGTACTCTGAGAACATAGCCAAGGGCAGAGCCACTCTATTTTTTCTTGTTCTTCCAGTTTATATTTTTTTTCCTTTAAACTGTTTTTCTACTTGTATTTCTATTATTTATTATTTTGGGTTTACTTCACTGTCTCCTGCTCTAGTTACTATTAAACTGACTGTATGTATTTTAGATGATAATTTCTTTGTCTTCTTCATAAATCCTTTACATTAAAAAACCTTTCAAGTCAATGCAGCTGTCATGAAGAAACATTCTCTAAATCATTGTAGCTGAAGTTAAAATCATGGAAATTAACGTATGCTTTTGTTTTTGCTCGTTAATCCTATTTCAGTTACTTCAGTTAAAGACATCAAACATTTTGCATTTGCGTATGGATGTGATTAATCTGAGATGCAAATTGCGAGTAAAACCTGAAGTCTGAAAATTAGCTACAAATCCTCACAAAATTGGCCTTTGTTACCATATATTTGTGACAGAACTCTGCAAGAAAGTGTTTAATGCATCTCACACTTATTGAGTCATCGGAAAACTTTGGATTTTGCATCTGGATGACATTTTAACTTTTGACTAAAACTTGGAAGAAATGGATAGAGTTTCTTCTAAGGTTGTCCTCTATTCGCCTCAGATTCAATTCCTTTACTTATTTGGTGTGGTTTTGCTTGTGAGACAGTTCTTACTAGCATAGGTATGGAATGATGTCACCTTAACCTTAGACACAGAAAGAATAAAAGAACTTCCAGAATAAGATATCTTCCTGCGCCTATATAAGCTCTGTATAATATACGTTAGAAGCAGCTCTCCCCACTGATTTTAGTGGAAGTGAAAAATGAGTCATATCCTAACTTTGTTTTTCAAAAGGCAGGATTTCCAGATCTTGCCCTTTCAACTTGCTACAGATACTTGAAAGATATAAAACCTAGATAAGGCAATTCAGAACCCCTAACTGCCTTCTCTCCCGAATAAGACTGAAAATATGAGTTTGGCTTTTAGAGACACCAATTACTTTATTTAAGCATTTCAAAAGCAATGCTTAATGTAGGAGCATGACTCTGCCTTCTCTGTGTGCCCAGCTCGGTTGTGCATACTTGGGAATCTCAGCCCCGTTTTAGCTGTCTAGCACATTTCATCTGGTTTCGAAGTGCTCTCCCAAATATCAAGAGTTCTCACAGGTCCTGTGTGGTACTGGCTGTCTTAAGGGTATCTTAAACTGTAGAACGTCTCAGAGCAGTGTGTACCCATCAATGAAGAAATTAATTGAACTTTTCTTCCCCAGCAGTCAGATTATTTCAATTGCATTTTAGCTGAACATCCTGGCATGAAACTGAAAACCTTTTGCAGCAGAAGACATTTTAGTTGCCAATAACAAGCATATCCTAGTAAAGAAAAATATGCTTCTGTTTTTTTCTTCTTTTAAAATACTTGGCCATTGCTACAGATATAATTTCAAACAACAATTAAAAAAATTACAATAATGAAAAGTTTATTTTTTACTATTTTAAAAACCCCTAATATTTGCATTATGACAAACATTATTTTTTTTCTATCTCTCAATCAGTTTTCTCATCTGTGTGTCTGACTGAAATTTGCCTTGATCTGTAAGTCAGAAAGAACACTGGGGCCTCCTACAGTTTACTTTTTGGTTGTAACTGGTGTTCAAGTATCACAGAAACTACAGCTGTAACAAAGGGGCACATCAGCAAAGCTACTTTACTAACACACACAAGCAGAGAATTTGCAAAGGTAGTATTTGTCTGTCTTAATTTTAATATATTTGATCTTTAATTTCTGCTTGTGACTTCATCAGTGGGGAAAAAAAAGCACTTTTTGGATGCAATTTGTCTTAGTCTAACTGAGATGTCTAAAATTGTCCAGATGAATGGCATCCAAAGTCTCTACATTTTTCCATTCACTATAAAGGAAGCCTAGACAGCTTGTTCAAATGTAAATGTCTATACTGCAGATGTCTGAAGTTAAGTGAAAGGAATCCAGGGAGTTCAGCATCCAAAACCAAGAATGTGGATATCATATTGAGAAGATCTGAACCATACAGATATTGAAGAATATGTCTAGTGTCAGAGATGACACCTGAGTAGCCATGCCAAGAATGAAATACATATTTCTCCAATTCCAGAATTCCTATATTTTTACCACAGATTATCTTTTCTATGAAAAGAGTAAGACTATAAATTTTCTCACATCTTAAAGTAATGCTTGCAGCTAGAAAGATTTTGGCTAACCTCCCAGCCATACCTTCCATTCCCACCTACCCACAATATCCTTACACAAGAGTTCAAAGGAATATTTAGTTTTTTACTCATTTAAGGAAACTAGTAAAGACACAAATAATACATTCTACATAGGAAAAGCAACATGGTATAGGATACAAGAGCTATACTTTCTTAGGAAAAAAAAATTGTAAGAGAAAAGAGTGCACTATGAGAGAAGAATTGAGTCTCTTCCTCTTCACATTTTTGTTAACTGAAGCCATAATCCCAGGAAAAATATCTGAACAGATGTTTTCCCTTGAAAACATTCCAGAAAATGAAAGCACACATGGCATACTGATCTGCTACTTCCTTCAACACATTCTTGTTCAGAGATAACAAATGTACCATGTGATGTTGCCATAGTAGCTTCTTGTATTTCACCACTGAGTGAAGCAGAGGACAAAGTGAATATATCTCCCCATGCTCTGGGCACTGGGCTGGCTACAGGACCAGATTGTGCTTCTAGCATTTGATGTCACTTTTATTCTCTGACATTGCTCTGTCTGTGGTGTTTTAGAGCACATGTGCTAAAGCACAGTGTGCAGCAAGCAGATACATAGATCAGGTATTCTCCTAAGTCCAGATTCTCTGGTTCATTAACTTTCTATAGCCTCCCTGTCATACTTTATCTGCATGTTTTTTTCAAACAGATTATAAACTCAATTTCAAAGAGTTTTCCATTAATTTATGCAGTGAAGCTGGTCAATGTAATATTTTTTTATAAAAGAATGACAGAAAGTAGAGAATAAATATCAAACAGAAAAAAACCGCAAACACTATTAATGCTGTAAAGTCTCAGGCAACAATCATTGGCAAAAAGACCCATCTTATCTGCTTGAGAAACTGGAAATAATGGAAATATTTGTAGAATGTAGTGGAGAAACTTGAAATACTGAAAAGGAACTGAAAGAAGAAGAAAGACATTGTTAAAAAGGAAACAGGACTAAGACAGAGGTATTTAAGAGTATGTGTTTCTCAGGAAAGCTGTAGCTAAAGCAAGGCTTGGTAGATCAATGTATTCACATTCTTGCATTGACTTTAAAGTAGACTAATGACATATGAGTACAACCACACACATTGAGAAGAGAGCAAAGTCTGCCTGTGTCAGCATCATTCCTGGAGAGTGCTGTAGCTCAAGTTCTGTGCCTCTAAACCTAATGGTGAACTTGAATAATGTATAAAGTCATTAAATTCTATTTGTAATTGTAGCCTAAATGACTTCTCTTTTCAAGTATAATGAGAAAGATGAATAGTGCTAAAAATAAAAGGCCCAACTGTTTCTGAATAACTTTCTTTACAGAGATTAACAGTCAAATAAACACGAAGATGACAGTAAGATTATTTTAGCTTTACCTTTTCTAAGCTCATGATCTTTGGAGATATTCACAGAAAGTTATTAGTTATTAGTCAGTCCTGGTCTGATTCACTTAAATTAAATGAAGAGATACTCATGGGTATGGTTATAACTAGGGTTCTCAATTTCAAAAGGACAAATTAAGTGATCTAGTTAATAAAGGCAGCTGCATTGATGAGCATATAGACTTCAGTGTAGTGTAAGCTTGGGAATTCTCTCTATTAAAGGTACAAAACCCAAGAACTCCTAGCCCTGTAGAGAAAACTAACTTTTCCTAACCATAGAAAATACTTAAGAATAAGCAGAGATTGTAAAAGAAATGCCAAATCAAAACCAAACCAAAATAAAATAAGGACTGCTCTGTAAAGAAAAGTATATTTTGAAGATGAGGCATGAAAGAGCGCAACAACTTTCAGAAAACAAACCCAATTAGAAGCTGCAGATGAAAAAGGAGAAAATAAATAAGAAAAGGCACTTAAAAAATATTTCTTGCACAGTAAGTATTGGGAGATGCAGATAGACTCCAAGGTGTGACTGAAAAAAGTAAATTAATGTTGCCACAATTTTTAACATTCATATTTCTACTGAATGTGGAATCAGTGGTTTAATGTGAATGGAAGTATAAAAATTGACATGGAAATAGAAATTATAATATTAAAAGAAGAAATCAAGCATCCTAGTATATCAATGTGTGAAAATCTTCCAGAATTTGTAGCAAATTCATCTGATCCCACAGCATATAGTTTTAATATTTTTTTAATAAGTTTTTGAGATTAGGCTGAATAAATGGAGAACAGCAAGTTAGCACTAAATATTTAAATAAAGGAAAGTTGTATACCCAGCTACAAGATCAAACCTGAAGATAGTTTGGATAGATTTGTAGATAAAGATAAATGGAAAAATCATAACAGCTGTAACATGGATTTACTAAGGTTTGCCTATGCCATATTTTTCCAACGTCTTTCTCTGATGAACTAGGAGATTTAAAAATGTATATTTCTACACCTATAAGCAATTTTTAAAAAGGATATTATTGTTTAAAAGAAAGAGATGGATGGTGCCAATAGAAGAAGCACCAAAGGGTTCAGTGCCCAAGGAATTAATGTTAATGATTAGTATTGGAGAGGGTGAATAGCAGGAGGGTGTCAAGGACCACAGCAATAAATGAAATTCAATAGTCCAGGCTGCAACTTTTCTTATGGACTTATAAAAAAGCATCACAGTTATAAACTAGGTATTCATCAGCTAGACATGATTGAGGAAAAAGATAGAGATACATTTATTAACAAAATTAATACATCATCAACAAGCTGTTCCTGAGACAATGGTACATGAGATCCCAAGTTAAATCTGCTCGTATAGGTAAGTACTTGTGCTGCTAAAATGATGCAGTGAATTCTTCCTCATTTGGTGATGTTTTCTATGTTATTCTGACAAAATGAGGACTGAAAGGCTGCAAGAAAATAACAAAGTTTTCCATTTAAATATCTGTCAACTCAACATCAAGTTGGGAAGAACAATTTTACCTGAGAGAACCTGGACATAAATTATTAAAAATTAATTCACCCAGATATAAGTGAGATTTTTGACCAGTTTTCCAATGGCAATAGTAGGAACAAAAAGCTGTACTAGATATAATACAGAATTGGTTTAAGGAAAAAGCTATTCCTAAAATATTGTCATGCCTTCAGAAGCATGAAAATAAGAACAGTGATCCCAGAAGTCCCCTTGTATATATAACAGTGTCTGACTTTGCAATGAGCCTTTTTTTTTTGTTTTTAATCTTAAAATGCTCATATTTTCTCAGAAATATATCTGTCTCATTGGGAAAATTTTTTGGAAGCCAGTGACATCAATCAAAAAGCTATAGGAAGAAACTCAGACCTGAAGCAAACTCTCATAATTCCAAGAGGAATGCAAAATTTTAGGGAATATACAATTATTAAAAAAAGTAAAAATATGGTATATTTAGCAAAATATTTTTTCCGATCATAATAAATGAAAATATTTGTGATTTTGTAATCAGAAATGTGTCTTAGTATTACTGAAATAGAATCTGTATTTATAAATTGTTTTAATCCAGTTGAGCTAAACAACTTATTTAAGCAGGTGGGGAAAAAAAAAACATGATTTCCAGAGAAGTGCTTTTCTTTACTTTAATGAAAAGACCCATACTAAAAATTATATGGGCAAAAAATAATAAAATCACATTTCCATACAGAAACAAGACTAGGCAAAGCAAAGCTTATTACACTGAGCCTTCACAGACACAATAGCCAGCAGAGATATGTTCTCCTTCTCCCTGAGAGCTGGGTGCTCCACTGGAATATGTCATATTCACTGAATAGGAGTAAGCTCTGTCAGGTCTATCTAAAGCATAGCTGAGGGGAGAAGGTGGAAGGGAGAGAAAATATCAACCTCAGTATAGGTGCAGCTCCATCAGTGTTTTAAGTTTTATAGTGCCCCCTCCTCCCCCCCACTACTGTGCTTTGGTTTGCATTGCCAAGTGGTCTCAGGGTGTGCAAACTGCTCCTTTGGATCAACCCAAAACAAAAGATGCACTGCAGAACATGGTACACTTTAGCACCTGACAAGTATTTAAGCTGCACAGCCAGCCTAGAACCAGCCCAAAGTAAAAGTCCCAAAATATTTTCAGTGCCACTATAAAATCCTCGGTTTTGTTTGGCTCCACAGACACACATCTGTTAGGTTTGATCATAGCACTTGCTCAGTGTAGGCATATTCTGTGCCTCTAGCAAAGCTCTTTTTTTTTTTCTTTTACTCATGAGGAAATTTTATCACTGTATAGCATAAAAAATATGCTCAGAAAGAAACTACAATCCACATGCAAATGTTTTCAAGATGGGGATCACACAAAAAGATGAAAACCTGTGGGCAAGGTTAGAGGGAAAAGATGCAAGAAGATGAGAGGCAGTTCAGACATCAGGAAATGACTGGGAGAAATTTAAAAAAAATAAAAGTAAGAAGCACTAATTAAACAGGTGGGAAATACAATAGGTAAAATGATTGCAAGTGGAAATATTAACCATGCATTCTCTTTTTGCCTTGTAATTAAAAGGATGAGGAACATGTTGCAACTTGTTCTATTTCTTGTTCTTCCATAATAAAGCACTTTTATTTTTTTTCAAATGAGGTAGTTACCAGGAAATCCTAGGCATCCTCATTCTCCCTTTCATAAAGTGGGATCTGAAAAGCCTGGGCTGAATCTAGTGATAGCTCGTTCTTCTTCAAGTCTCCTCACATGATCACAAAGTCTTCCTCCTCTACAGTAACATTTCCTCGTGTTCCTATTCATAGGGAAGTTCTTTGGGGAAAGGTTTTCCTTTCTTTATGTGCAAGTTCAGACCAGAGGATTAAAAAATTATCCACCTCCAAGTGACCAGTGAGAAATCAGCTGCTGCAAGTGGAAATTGTAGACAGCATCAAAGAGCCTCAGACATGAAGGAGCAAGATCTTGTGTGCCATTAGCTTCTAAAATGGTAATTAGACACTTAATAAGAGAAGAATTCAATGAAAGTCAACTGGAAAACAATGATTGAAACACATAGACCTGTATGCTTTAGGGGATGGTGGAAGACAGAAGAACAGAAAGACATCAGTTTTTTTCACATCTTTGACTTTCAGATAGTGCCACAAATAAGTCCAAATGTTTATAATTCCTCCCAACATGTATTTGAGCAAGTATGTATAAGAAGTTATGGCCCTTATCCCTGTTCCACTCCAATGAGAGGAATAGTGGCTACAAGTTTTATCTGATGAGACTACTGGTTCCAATTATAGGCCAATGAGATAACTATGAACAATTACTTTTTGGATTTCCATTCTCTTTTTGTAATAAATTCAAGGAAATTCTATGACAAAAACTGCTAACAGGGGGTTGACAGTTGGTAATTACTTGTGACCTTTTAGAACATCTAATTTAATAAAATATCAGTTTCTAAATCCAAGAGACAAATAATGAAGATACTTCACCCTCTTGAAGTGAAATATACAGCCATAATATATATATTCTACTCTGTCTTTGATCTCCTGGGAGATGTGGAGATATGTTCAGCTTCCCTCCAGTCAAAAGCTTTGCTTATTCTACAGAATTTCAGTGTGCTCAAAAGTTCAAGAAAGGCCTTTATTCGGTATGAAATTAAGCTCACAAACTAGTCCTTAAAGCCATAGGCATAAACATCTCCAACTTAGCTGCTGAAAGCTGCCACAGCAAGAATTTCTCAGCAATCTGCCAGAGAGCCTGCACAGTGGCTGAGTGATGTGCACAAAGTGTTCAGGTTACTTGTGCCTCTCCTTTAACCATGTGGTACCTGCAGGTCACCCAGATTAAAAAAATCCCATTACTTCACCTTCCTTCCCATGGCTCAGCTCAGCTCAGTTGGCTCCTACCTGAGCCACACTCACCTTCCATGCACAGAAGCCTTGCACTGGGTGCAGCCAGTGCCACTTGACAAGACCCAGCAGCCCCTGACAGCTGAAGGAAGGCAAAGAATTAACAGAAATGTGGATGCTATGAAGAAAGAGGACTAAAAGCTTTCCAGTAAATGACATCCAAGCAACTCTGGCAACAATAAGTTTTAAAAGTTGTTCACATCTCAGTTAGAAGTGTGAGTTTTACTAACAAGTAATTCTGGAAGGAAGAACAATTTGTACTATAAATGGTTTTGTAACTGATTTAGAACAAAGAAAAAAAATCCATAATTTGCTTTTCAGTTGATCTCATAGATTGCTGAGAATTGCAAGCTACAGTACACTTCATAAGTTTTTCAAGTGAAATTAAATACTATTTCAAATGACCACATGAAAACATACTGAGGTATTGGCAGACAAGATTAATAGTTCCTCTTGTCTTTCCCATCTCCTTTATATTTTCTTATTTTCTATTTCTGAGGAAGGAAAAAATATATCTGCTGGATATGAAATATTGATGAAATTAAAAGGGAACCAGCTCCGTGTCAATATTGTTATTCTGTAGAATAACTACATTCACATAAATGTTAAACAATTCAATAATGTGCCAGGCAGTGTTTATAAATGTGCACCAAAATAATAATCCAGATGAGAGCTGTTACATTACAAGATGATTATGCTTTTTTTACATACTTTATAATTAAATAGACGCTTTTTCTTTCAGTTTAATAGCCAGGAATAGTATCTCATTAGCTGTTCTTTCAATTTAACCCTTGTAACTTGGAAAATATTGTCCTATAATTAGCTCAGGGTATGTAAACCCTCCCAGCAAAACAGTAAATGCATATGGGTGTCTAGATGAGAAATGAAATTAAAATAACACACAATGCGAGCCATTTATTGTACAGGGCTGGGGTTTTTTCTGACTTCTTTTTTTTTTTCTTTTTTTCCCTTAATCAACTAGGATTATTATGAGAGAAATAAATAACTTTTATAACTTCCCTGCCTGTAGCAGCTATTATTTCATGCACTCCTTCTTGAGATAGATTATCCAGCTCATTTCCAAGGAGTATTGAGGGCAGTCAGCTGAACTCCCGGAGTAAAGATTGCCCTTATTTCTCCATGCAGTGCTACTATGTAGCACAGAAAAGTGCTTTTTGAAAATGTGCCAAGGACGGCATTGATGTCATTAACTGGAAGAAGTTTAATTTTTCTCTCAATCTGAATCCCTCAACTCTTGCTAAAGTTAGTCAGAGGTATAGAATGACAAATGCTCACACATAAAGGATAGCAAAAAAAAAAATCTTTTTTCACCTAAGATAATGCTTAAGAGTTACATGCTACCCATATTAATAGCTCATGTGAACCAAATAGGGCTTCAAAGTACAAGTGAGGCTAAAGGTTGTGGATAGGACATTCCTGATAAAGAATGAAGCTGTGGGCTTTCAACTCTGCTCAGATCTTGTCTTCTATTTGCAGGCTTGTAGGAGCAGCTCCCACCGTGGAGCTTTCAGCCCCACAATTCAGAGTGGCTCACACACAGGAGAAAGGGCAAACACAACCCACACCCATCACCTGCTGTGTAGGGGAGCAGGAGGTGCAATTCACAATGCTTCAGGCTGAGGAGGGAAATGTTTAAACCAGTAGATTAGTTTGGAAAGAGTAGGATGATCTGACTGTGGGTTTTGAAAAAAAAGTGAGCCAGTCATTTCTTTGGAAAGGTATGATGCTGTTACCTGGAATCTGGAAATAGCTTTTGGCACTGAATCCTTGTTTAACATAAGTACCTACCACAGAACTGCTGGTGGGCAAGGTGGGGAGAGGAGATGAATAAACAGAACTTTTTCCTCTCAGGCATTTTCCGCTTGCTAGCTGAAACTCTATGTGCTAGACATGATGAATCCTATTTTTAGGCATCCAGATCTCCCTCTTCAATATCTTGGGAACTTAGATACTTTATGCAGTAATTTCAACACCACTGGAGAAGAGGTTTCCCAAGTTTTGAGCAACACAGTGCTTCTTGTTACAATGACTAAGGCCAAGCCCGACTCATTCATTAGTTATTGCACAGAAAGGCACAGTTTTGTAAAGGTTATGGAATATGTCACAGCAGTCCTGCACTGTGAATGTAGTCACACTGCAGTCAGCCTCACTCCACATTGCAGTGGCAATGATTTACAAGAACAGTGTGTTGTCTTTTTACTGCTGTCCTTCACACCAGGATGCAAAGCCTGGTTTGGCTGCTGCTGACACAAGTGGCTGATCCATCCTCGGGGAAACCAAAATGCACTCTACAGCCCACCAAAGGGACTGTCAGGTGTTATTCTGCCACAAGGAAATCAAGGCCACCAAAAGTGCTTTCTGGATGATTTGGGAGCTCTGATATTGTCATGCCACAGGAAGGGACAGCAGTGTACATGTGCATGAATGGAAGTTGGGTTTCTGAGACCTATTGCCTGGTTTAGTCACATTGTGTCCAGACCAATATATGAATACTCCTTGGCCAAATTCTGCAAGTCTTCATTTGCTGATATCTTTGCTCTTCTAAAAGCCTCGTAGCACACAAAAGGAAGAAGTTGTAAAATGAGGCTCTGTTCCATGTAAGCCTGGAACAAACAGTTCTTGCCTAATTTTCAGCAAAATTATGGAGTCCTTACTCAACATTGATTTAGTAAGAAGGAATGCCAAATACAGACTTCAGAAGCTGTCCTTGAAGTGAAGCTGTCTGAAATGGATATTTTTCTAAAACCATGATATGTACCTATTGCACTTCCTATTTATTCTGCTCCTTTTACTTTCCTCTGGGTACTACAGATGCTTTGTGAAACTTCCAAGCTACAAATTAAATCCATCTGTACAAAACAATAAATAATAATTTTCTAAACCGGCTTTATTTCATATTAACCTTGACACAAATGCCAGCAGCACCAATTAGCCTTGCAATCCTGTCTACTGTATAAGGCCTAAAGATTTGAACACAGTCTTTCATCTGTTAGCATTCAGGAGACTGATAAAAATTTACTCTGCTTTTAAACAAGCTGTACGTGACTGAAATTTACCTCATACTGGGACGTGCTATAAATAACGTCAGTCTGAAGAGACTGTGAATTTTTCACAGCTTTGTTTCAGAGCTATTCAAAACCATGGTTATCAATGACTGCACCACCAAATTTCTGTCGGCTTAAGGTTTCAGTAGCAGCCAGGGACTTTGATGGATGGTTGCCCACTCTTCCCTAGTGAAATATAATTATTAAGGCATAAAAATCACTTCATCACAATGCTGGAATGTTTAAGCATAACAGTAATTAGTTCTTCTGTAATGCTTTCAATTCACAGATGTAAGTATTTTACAACAGAAATTATCACTTCCATTTTATAGTTGAAGTAAACTGAGGCATAGAAAGAACAGAATGGAGTATTTTTTACACTGTGGGTTAGAAAAGGTTTTGAAGAAAAAACTACTCTTCTCGCTGCCAATACAGAGCTGCCCTTGCTCATTTTAGTTAGAATAAGGTCAGTCAGAGAAACTGTAAGAAAACACCGTTTGCCAAACTGCCCTTTCTTCTGGAATAACCTCCACTTTCTTCTGGAAGAACCTCCATTAAAAACTCCTATTCTACTACACTACTACTACTGCTACTCCTACTACTACTACTACAAAGCAAACTAACAATGCTGTAGAGTTCATTGAGAAGCTTGATACATTTTTCTGAAGAAATTGAAGTGTTCAAAGCTGGCTGTCCAACAGCATACTCCAGCCAGGAATAACAGAATAGGACTCCAGGCTTTTTATGATTGCTTTTTGGAAGCAGGGCCATAATTAAGAGCAATGGCTGGGGGCATTCATATTGTGCCACTTGAATTTGAATTCTTGGACCAGTGCAAGGTGACCTAAAGCAAAAGCATTTGCCAAGAATGCTTTAATTAGCTGAGAACAAAGGCTGGAGGCTGGTGGCCAGGTCACTATTGGGTGACATGACTGCCACCAGCCTCCCTGCAGCTCACAGGACACCCAGGTCTCTGGGTTCTGGGAGGAAGTTGCTTATAAGGACACGACTGGGAGTGGAGTCTGAGGCTATGTTTGATTCAAGATAGGAAAACTTGTCTGTTCAGACACAGACAGGATTGAAGGAACATCAGCTTTTTCTTGATTTCTTAATTGATGGAGCAATTAAGGCTAATTTTCCTATTGTGTTTGATGTGTATGTCTAGCCCCCAATAGAGAGCATAAAGATGGCCAGCAGGAGGAAAGGCAGTTTAATAATACATTTGTGACCAGACATTTGGGCTGAAGACCAGGCCTAGCACAGGATGGTTAAACAGTAAAAATTTACTCTAAGCTGTTATGAGTTCTTCATTTGAGTTACTAATGACCACATATCTGAGATCTGAGAGCTCCCAAATGCAGCTTTTCAGCACTTATGCAGTTTTTCAATGCTTTCACATTTCCCAGAGTTATCCCACCATTGCTTTGTCAAATATGTGATAAAAATCATCTTCTCTAGTAAAAATATTTCCTTTTTTCTTGGGCAGTTGATAAAATACCTCTGCACCTAATTATTAAACAATATCTTGCTCTGTTTTTCCCAACTTCATATTCGAACAATGTACTGACTAATTCTAATGACTCAGTAGCATTTCACTAGAGTGATCCTGTCATTCTGGACAGCAAAAGAAATAAGAAAAAATTATGAAAGTGTAAAATGTTCTCCCATATAGAACAGTCTGAGAGACAGTATCAAGAGCTCTTGCTCATGATGGAAAAAAGGATAACTTCTTAATAATTTTCTGTGACTGGTAAATTCAAAATTCCTTCATCTGCTGTAGCATGAAAATCTAGTTTAAGAAAAACATTTTTTGTTTGTTTTAAAATACCCTTGAATATTGCTTTGCCAAGAAGAAAACTGAAAGGGTCTTCTATCACCACAGGATGTGCTAGAGTCTTTTATGTATTCCGCTTGGGATCTGAGCCACAATTCCTTTATATTTCAAGTGATAACTAGGTGAAACTTAAAAAAAAAAAAAAAAAAGCTCTTTCCAGTAAACAAAGCACAAATGATTGGATAGCTAGACCACTACTTTCTCTGTAGGAAATTATAATTGAATGCTTATTTGAAGAAAATGAAGCTGTTGATCTCAGAAGAAAAATGTCCATGTTATTTTCATCATATCTTGACCTTCACACATTCATTCTCCTTTCCATGGGTAAAAGTTGATGGTAACTGAATGAGTACAGACTACAGGGATGACATTTGCAGAACATCTAAGAGATTTAGGCATGCAGGGTGAGCAAAGAACATTTTAGGAACATTGAAGCTGATGTCTCAAGTTTTAGTTTTTATATTTTTCAGGTCCTGCACTGCATTAGTGTATAACTCTGAGCTCCATATAGAGTGTTAGTGAGCTCTCTTCTCAGTTTGGTCAGACAAAACAATCCTTCTAGGCCTGAGAACCAAGGTCACCATCACAGCCTCAGGCCCCAAAAAAATATAAACAAAAGTGAATTGGGGGGAGCAAACTGGGGGAATTTGACTTCATTACCTGAAGCTGTAATGGGACAATTAACCCCTGATATACAAACAGACCACACTTATACCTGTTTGAAAAACTCATGACCATCCTCCGTCTGGACTGTAGTCTCTGTGAGGCTCTTGCACTGCCCAAGGTGTACCCACTGAAGACCTTTAATAAATATCTACTTGATTGTCTAACTCTGCTTATCCTCTGTTCTAGGTAGTCATTCCAGGCATCAAAATCTAGAAGAGTGTCTGTCATTTTCACAAAAAGGTCTTAGTTTTTCAACCAATACAGTGCCGTATTTGGTCTCAGAGCTGTATTAAAATAAAGGCCAGAATGGAGAACCTTTGTTTTCAAACAAACAGGCAGCAACAAAAAAGAATAAACAGAAATTTTGCTAAGCCTAAAAAAAAACCCAGAGCAATCTGCCCACTAGGGAATACAGACTTGGCCCTTTGTGTCTGCTGGTGTTGTAATAAATTCTTGGTCTCCAAACATTGTGAACAGTCAAAAGTTCACGTTACATATTGGTTAGTGTGTTTCTTTAGTAAGTGGGCTGCATATCCGAGATAACAAAAGTGCCATGTGTTGCAGCAGATACTAGAGTGGAGACTATTCTTACTGAACGGCAGAGAAGATAATCACATAGATCTTATGTAAATAAGCAGAACACACAACCACAGTAAATCTAAGCAGCTTTCAATTTGCACTTTCCTTCACTGTCTGTATTTTTAAGTCTATTGCTTAAACATGTATTCTTTCCCTCTCCTGCTGGAATACTTCCTGCCTTCTCTGGTTTAACTCTGCAGTTCTCTGTAGGAAACTGGTCTTATATCGACTCTATATATGCATTTTTATGGTATTTAATCTCATTTAGGAAATAGTTCTGTAGTACTGCCCAAATTATAACCAAATTTATCAAGTCCTTAAGGCAAGCACAATCCGTGCTCATCTAAAAAGTCTCCCTAGGGTGTATTTATTTTTATCTGCCACCAGTGGTATATGTGCATGCATATCTGTGTGAGAGAGGAAATGTTTTTATGTGCCTATGCCTGCACATTTGTGTGTGCTAAAATATACAGCTGCATCTCTTTTACATATACTCATCAGTATCTTGGGATATGCAGAGCTAATCACATCTAGAAATGTCATTTACTTAGAATTGCTCATGAATACTAGAAAACACCCTGAAGAATTTGCATCTATGTATCCTAAATCAGATTGCATTCACTAATGTCAGCCCAAATTACAACAGCTGAAAACTGGCTGATGATTGTAAAAGACAATGTGATTGAGGATACCAGAAAAGAGACAAGAGGTCTGAGTCTCCTGCTTTGCTCATCTACTAACAACCTTGGGTTATTAGCAAATGGCCTCACTGTATCTCCACTTCCATAAAATACCCTCCTTTACAAACTCGATTTAAACATATGAACAGTAACATAAAAGTAGAATATTTGTTATAATTGCCCAGGAGACCAAATATCCCAAGTGGACATCCTGGTAGTCAGGCTGTATCTGAAAATTAGTCATAAAGCAAGCACAGAACAAGCTCTAGAGTCTCCAGATAATTATTAGCTTCCTGAAGCATCTATCAAATTCCCATCACACTCTGTGAGAACTGCATGGTACATTTGTATGTTGAGAATTATATCCTGATTTTACCCAAGTACAAAAGGTAAAAAATAAAAGCTGTTGGTGGAAGAGCACAGTCACAGTTTGGCCACGTTCCTGCTCAGAACCGCTGGTCTCAGCTGATTCCAGCTGACCTCAGCATTGCCTTCTGTACAATGCTCACAAAGGCAGTATTTGTGATGTTGACATTTGCTCCTTGGGTGCCATCTTTTCCCTTTGGGAGCTAGATAAAGGCAAGTGATTTCCACCAAACAGATCACTGAACAAACATTTCTGGCATTCAAATTTAAAGCTGTAATTTTGATTTGATTTGAGGCAATTATTTACCATAGTTACTGTTACTCTTCAGTGTATTAAGGAGCTGAGAATTAGACCTCTGGGGTCTGTAATCCTATTTATGACACTGGGCTCATTAAATCAGCAGTAAGGGTGATGTCAAAATCAGCAGATTAGAAGAAAAACCCTTTGCTATTTCAAATCTGCACAGCTCCAGCAACTTTGAGGCAGATAGACACCTGCTGAGGCACTGGGTTGGGAACTTCAGAGGAAGTGTGCTTTACTGGAGCAAGGAAAAAAAGATGTTTTCATCCTGATGTTCACACAGAAAGCCTATTTTTTAATACCTTTTTTCTCATATCTGTCTCAGGCAGGAGAATACTCCTGTGATTGGGGTGAGGATTTTTCCGGTATATGGAACACTCAACAGAGCCTTTTTAAAACAGTGAAACTGAAGAAATATGTGAAATATGAGCAGTAATATTGTTGAATGAGACATATTTCAGTGTTGCCCGTGAGGCCTAAGTGGACCAATACAACCCTGAGATAATTTTATATTTTCTTGCTTTGGTGAAAGCTACATTTCTATTTATATATGGAAAATACAATCTATAGACTACAGTGAATATACATGATGCATATATATGACAAAAAATATAGAATATATAATATATTATGCCAGTAAAGTTTTTGTCATAAATCCTAGAAATCAACAGATACACATTAAAATAGCACAGACTAGGGCATCAACTTTAATATGACAAATACAAAGAATCATTCAAAAAATGATAGTCATTTAAGCATTTACCCAAGAAATTGCTTTTCTTTCCTCACTTGGCTCTCCAGTCTTTTGCAGTTACTTAGTGATGGATATCTTGTTTCTCTGCATTTGTGAGGGAGGATGAGTGAAATGAAATGCAGTGTTTCAGCACAGAAAGAGGGGAAAAAAGTATTTAACTGCAGAGCTGAGAATGTCACCAAAGATGTGTGCATAGCACCACAAGCACACAACTCTGCATTGAAATATAGATGTCAGCAACAGGCAGGTGTTTACATAGGCAAAATATTCATATGAGCCTGAACAAACAGCCCTGGTGTGCATGTTTTGTCACCCACTGACATCCACAGGATGTGTCTCTCGGTGTGTGTGCTAAGGCTGGGCTCAGAGTTTTGCACAAACTCCCTATTGCCACTGAAGCAGGGCCACTTGAGGAGACAGTGGCTGTACTGGCTGCTTCTGCACCTTCTGCTGGGAACAAGCCTAGTTTTCTCCCTTTCTTTCTCCATCCTAGAACCATACTCAAGCATTACCCTGACCTGAAAGGGATGGTAATATTCAGTTTTACCTTTATCACTTTTACCTGTTTCTGTGGAGACTGAATTCCACTCTTACTGCATTTTTATCTCTTTCAGGCACAAGAGCAAAAATCCCTTTCTGTGTGTGGATATCCTTCCAGACACAGATGTAAACCAGACCAAGCTTTTGAAGACTAACCTACCTTTAGTGAGATAACTCTGGAGCTGCAGAATGAAGAAAAGGGGACACAAGCTTGTGTGTCTTCTGCAGGCTCCTTGGGTGATGCACACTTAAGGCTGCCAGAGCCTCTTTTTCCAGGGTGCTTGGCATCCAACACCAGGATTTTCTGGCTTTTATCTCAGCCAGCAGAAAAAAGAGCAGTGGAAAGGCTCCTTCTTTCCCTCTTACACTCTCGGTATGCAGAGGCAGCACTAAGTTTAGTATTGTTTCTCTGCTCTTTCAGCACAGGACTTGCAGTAGAAACAAAAATTTGGGAAGGCCATGTAGAGGCTAGAGAATGCCCATCCAAATCTTCCTTTCCAGGAAAGTTTGTGCTCTCTTACATAAGCAACTACTACAAGATGACCCAAGCTTCCACACATTGCCAAAAAACCTAACACAATGTATGTGTACAAATGCCTTTCTATAAACATTCTTGTGTGATGATACTGAAGAGAGAATCTCTAAAACATCGTCCTGTTAATTCAAGTTAACCTTTAGAACCTGATTATTCCAAATCAATCACAATACCATTTGGCCACACAAGGGGCACCCAAGGAGAGGTGACAAATACTACAAAGTAGATAAAAGATAATTTAACAAGAAGCGAGTTGTAAGGGGTGACAAAGTGTTATTTCCATAATAAGCTTATCTGAGCCTGGGTAAGTTCCTGAACAGGGTGTGGATTTGGCAGTAGCAAAGAAACAGGCCACACAAAGAATGTCTGTTTAGCTAATGAATGCCACTGAAGTGGTTGACTCTCATTTCTCTGGTTTGGATCCTTGCCACCTTTACTCTAATGTCAGACTTTGTTTAATTGGCAAATATACCTTCAAAGGATTGCAGAGCCCTCCATGCTGCTCCACAGGCTGTTAATATTTAATTGTGATTTGTTAAAGGCATACTAACAGTTGATAAAATTATGTGTCTGGGTGCTTTATTATAATGCAAACCAGCAGCAGGACTGTGTTCTTTTTTTTAGGGGAGAAGGAGAATATTGTCTTAGAGAGGTGAGAGAGAAAAACATAAATTTATTAGTTTTCCATTTAAAAAAAAGTCTTGGAAAGAATCACAGGCTGCAAATCTGTTTTGGAGGTATGCAATTCATGAAGTGATTTTCTTATCTATCTTTACTTCACTACAAAGGAAAAAATTAATTTGATGGGAAATTACTTGCATTTAAAACAAGACAGAATTAGATTTTGCCTTTTGCACTTTCAAATGGCTTAACAAATTTTGAATTTGGAGGAAAAGTTATCTAAATTGGGGCTTTTTGATGATCACGTTGAGAATACAAAAGGAAGACTCTTCTTGGAATTTGTCCATGTGTATTACATTTTACAGAAGTTTCATTTCCATTGAACTTGCAGAAAGCAAGAAATAGGATCTAGGATACAACTCAAATCAGTACACTTGAAGGACTGTGTTACATGAAGGATTTAAAATCACAAGCAAGTGCCTACACAATTTCTAAATATCACTATTTGTGTTAACTGAACGACAAAAATAAATCTGTGCAATCATCTTTATTCAAGCAAAAGTTACATTCAAGCATACGATAGAAATAGCAACATGAAAATGAAAGTTATAGAGAATACTTGGTAAAATATTTTCGGTCTTGGCCCAAGTGCATTTAACAAAAAAATCATCCATCTGCACCCATTTCTTTGTTATGAAAATCCTTAGTTCCTTTTAATTAAATAAGTACTCTTTTACAGTAGCTTTTTATCTTCCTAAGAAATCTGAGTCAGCCAATAAAAAAAACCATCAAAGAGGTTACTTAGCACCTGTAAGCAATAATTTACACTGATGCCAACCCTTTGAAACTGAAGGGGCACATTTACGTTCTTTACATATGTGAGTAATTTCCCTTGAGTTCATTTCTGTTATTGCCATGTAGAAAATAAAGTTTATTCTCAGAGAACAAGTATGCAAAAGTATTTTTTTAGAATTTGTTTTAAAATGCATCTGGTCAAAATGTGGGACAACATTCCTCCAGCTACTTTAGCCTATTCCTTTCCACAGCATCTGAAACACTGATAACCTTGGAAATGCTAAAAATTCCTTTGTGAATAAAGGCCAAGCCATGATTTTAAGTTATAGCACTGAAAACTCAGAGAAGTCACATGTTTTGATTTACTGAACTCCTTTTCTTCTTGCATATTTCTGGGGATGAGGAAAGCTAATAATCCCATATTATCTCCAGTTTACCTGATGAGTAGCCAGTCATTAGACTTCTATTTTTTTTTAATCTTGGGACATTAAATTATTATTATTTTTTTTTTCCAAAACTGTTATTTACCACCTTTCATATTGTCTCCTCATCTGTGAGTCAGATAGCCCACAACAGTCTTGGTCACTCTGAACTGTGGCAGCAGTTTCTGCAGAATTATCTCACATTCTACAGAAGGCATTTCTCCTGCATCAGATGCAGGTTTGACACTTCCCCTCACTGAATTCACCTTTCCTTTGGCTCTTGGACAGGGAGAATGACATAGGAGTGAGACAACTCTTAGGAGACAGTTAAATCAGTGGTAAACACAATATACCAGATGAAATATAAACGTGTCACACAATGTAAAAATTAAAAGCAAATATTCCTAAATATCAAGAGACATTTGTTTTACATAGTGGTTTTGTTTCTTAGTCTGCTTTCCCTTTAAACTCTCGCAGCCACACTTCTCTGTGCAATTGCAGAAGTTACTCATGATTCTTTGCATTAGTTTGCTCAAGGCTCAAGCAAACCATGCCAAGGTACCTATCTTGCAAGAGAGCATTTGCAGTACAGTGCAGCCCACTGAATTGTGGGAGGAGGAAGAGAAACAGCCAGATGACATAAATGAGAAAAAAAGAAACAAAATGGAGAGCAAATGCAAGGCATAAAACGCTGTTTTACCCGCTTTCCCTTTGGAAGGGTATGCTGGATCTCCTGAAAGCAGTAACCTCTTCCAGTTGGGCCTGGTAAGTTTTTTGACATGGTGTTGCATGATATTCTCCTCAGCCAAAGAAGGAAATACTATCTTGAACAAATGACTCTATGATAAATGCATAAGTGATTGAAAAAAAATACTCAAAGAGAAGTTGTCAACATTTCCCTCACAAATTGGCAACACATTTCTGCATCACCTTCTTCTATTCCTTACTTTCATTAAGTACATGAATGACAGTACAGAGACTCGTGCCATTTGTAAGTCATACAGAGCTTGGAAGCACACGGGAGGCTGCGGTTGCTGCTCAAGCTGATCCTGACAAATTGGAGAAATGATCCAAAAGCAACACAATGAAATGAAAATTTAAAAAAAAAGGCAACAGTTGAGAGAGGAAATTGAACACACAAACAGAAAATCAGGAATAACTAGCTAGGCAGCATGCTAGGAAAATAGAAAAGGTTGAGGCAGGGAGGTTAGAGTGGGTCACAAACTAAGTCCAGGTGAAAAATGTGATGCTATTAACAAGCAACAGGCTGTGGAGTTACACAGAGGAGGTAGTTATCCTTTATCCTTCACACATAAGACTTCAGCTGCAGTCCAGATTTGACTTCACTGCTATAAAAACAAGGTACTCAACTGGATAGAGTCAAAACCATCTAAAGACAGATATAAAGATACTTAGATTGAAACAGTATTAGGGAAAATACACCAGATATACTCAGCCAAGAAAGGAGAAGTCTGGGGAAAGACAAACCCTTTTGCAGTCTCCTGATCCCAAATTTTTCTGGAACCATCCTTCAAAGTGTTTACATTCTGTGTCTGAGTAAGTGAACATGACCAAGACTGATATAAGTCTGCATCCAGCTGTTGGTGAAGTTATAAGGAATCTCTGTAAACACAAGCCAGGCAGATAACTAACTCAATAAGGTGTCACTTGTAGCCATCATACCTGCCACATTTAAAGGACTATCCACTATCCAAACGAGATGTGATTGCCCTTTATGTTTAGGTTCAGTTCACAACCATCCCATTGTTGATACTAGAGAGGCACTTCTATCCACTTCTATTTCTGGAGACTACATCTTTTTCTGATTCTTTCATCTTTTTCACATGTTTCTTCAGATTTAACAGGATAGCCAACTTTTCCCCTCAGCAGCTTTACTCAAAGCTGCCTGAATTCACTGGAAATACATCAAAAAGCATTAACATGACAGGGACTGTTCTCTAAATTTAAAATTCAGTATATATTTGAGAAACAAAGCACTCTCAAAGGTTTTGCAGGAATTATAAAAAAGGCATAACCCTCTCTGGACTGATTGAATATTGCTTCCAGCCATCATTACATACTGCTTAAGTTTTAGAAGGACAAGATTATACATTGGATATCTCACTCTGAACTTCGTATAACTAAATACAGACAGGCAATGTGTATCGAAAATAACCAGTGAGGTAACACTGTGCTGAAATTAAGAATGTTCTAACTGCAAGTTAAGAGCTTTTTACATTAATTTTGGTGGTGTTTAATTTTTCAATGTCACTAATGCCATGTCTAGAGGGGATCTCTATTAACTAAGCAGAAACTGAGCCCAGTCTTTCTGCTCTGAAAAGGAATGATTCTTTCAAAGCTGGGCTTATCTCCCAGCTCATGTCTTTTATACCACTAACATCCACACTTTTGTTTTGGTTTTGCGTCAAGGTTAACCATCCTGTGCATGATGCATTCCACAGAGAAAACCCACCTTCACTCTTTCATCCTGCAACCAGGACTCTGAAATTTCTGAATCCTTCTCAGTCCATAATCCCAGTGGCAAAAGGTCTCAGCTGTGAAAGTCCAGTGAAGCACAGAAAGGTCATAAGAAGATTATTAGTGATTTTGCACTCTCACTGCGAAGTGGAGAGATGCCAACATAAACTGAAGCAGAGTTTGGCTTTTACCCATGCCCATTAGCCATGAAAACAAACACGAATTCCACAGGGCACGGGGAGATTGCGTGGGAATAACAAGGAAGTTGGGGTTAAAACAGGTGTAGGACTGATGGCATGGGTGATGGCATGGTCCTAAAAGTGTGCAGTCACTATCTCGGGGGCTGCTGGCAGCTTTGATCATGTCTTTGTTCAATCCTGGTTAAAATAGATTTTTTTTTTCAATATTCAGTCTTCCACTCTTTGCTAGGAATAAGAACTCTATTCCATTCCTCTCCATGTGAGGATATGTACCCTGCAGTAATTCTTCCTGTCTCCACATGAGATTGGTATTTCTGGCAAACCCTACATAATTCCTATATGTTGCTGTAACTGTCTTCTTTGTACTTTATTCCTGTTTATTTCTTCTCTGCTCCTGTTACTCTCAGATTTAATTTAAAGGCATTGACCTGAATTAACCCAGTAATTTCCCTGAAATTTGGGAACGTAGAAGAGATTGTAGTGAATGTGCTATTTAAGACTGACCAAGTAATTATACTTCAAGCAGCAAAAGAAAGATTTTTTTTTTTTTTTTCTTAAACACTGCTTTTCTGGTATAAGGTATATGTTTTATCTGGGAGTGCATATTACATAATGATGTTTGATCCAGATGAAATAAACAAAAATATATTAGAAAAGTTAAAAAAGCAACTGAAAGAAAGATGGTGCATGTCTGTTTCAATCTCATAATTCATTTCATCATTTATTTCATCAAGTCCAGGCCATAGTCTCTGGTAATGGGGCCCATTCACAGCTGATTCACAAAATAACATAATGTTCAGATTGCAAGAATGAGGACAGAGCCAAAAAAATGCACAATAGACCATAGTACCTTTGAAAGGTTAACTTTTGCACATGGTTCATAGAAATTAAAGGATTAAATAAAATAAAGTTACTTTTTTTTTGATTACTTGACCATATATTGTTATCTTGCCTTTAAAAAGTTTAAACACAGTTCATTATCCAAATTTAGCATTATCCTCAGATAAACATGAAAAGCATGCTCACACTGCACAGTAAGGATGATCTGACAATAGTTTTTAATTTTTACTTTTTTTTTTTGCTTCCTTATTTTATGATCAGAAAGGATGAGGTTTATCTAACTTTTTTCATTCAAGTATAGTATGTTAAGGGCCTCAGCTTTTCATACAACATAGGAAATGTATTAATGCTCTTTGTGTGATACAGCTATTCCAGATTTCTGTAACCTGAAACCCTGGAGTCTGTTCTCTCAGTGTCTCTGGAAGGAGTTGGTCCACAAAAAAAAAAAAAAAAGAAAACAAAAAAAGGCTGCCAGAGTGATTCTGTCAGCATTAAACATTAGGCAATGAGAAATGTTATAGGTCTTTTTGTATAGGAACCTCAATCTGCCTAGCACATCAGCAAAAACACAGAAGGCAAAATTTGAATATGTTTTTAGTATCATATAAATGTGAAGAAAATCAAAACAAGACCAAAAGTATTCAAAAATATAACATAAATTTATCAAATTAATTTTTACTGTGAGAATTTAGATGCAATTCCTTGTTCTTATAGAATCATTATATCATTAAAATTGGAAAACTACTCTGAGATCACTGTATCCAACCATTAACCTATCACTGCTGGGTCCACCAAGCAATAGCTTGATGGGAAGGGAAAGATACATTCCCACATTCCCTTATTCACTTTTGAGCTGTCACTACACCTTTCACTGCCTTGGAAGATGAAGGGAAAGAAGAGGATTAAAACTCCAGAGAAAGGGGAGAAAGCTCAGTGTTGGAGACCAGTGTGACCATGCAAAATGGCAAATGGCTTTTGTTACCTGCAGGTCACACAGAGCCAGCTTCTGCTGAGATCTGGGGCAGCTGACAAGCCCAGGAACATCAGGTGATTCAGCACACTGCTTAGGAAAGCCAAAAAAGCCTCAGGGATTTGGTAGGAATGGTGTCCCTGGAAAGCTTTCTATTCCTTGCTGCAGAGGGATTGTTGCCCTATTTGCATTAGTGGTCAGCCTGGTGAGCCACATGCTGTGAGCAGTGAGCAAGGCACAGGAGCAGCTGGCTCAGCTGAGAAAGCTGCTGGTCTGCAGCACATCTTGCAGGGGGTGTCTTGGTGGACTTGGCCTGTGGGGTACATCCTCTCAAAGTGGGGAATGTCCAATCTGCTTGGAGACAGGCATCAGAGGAAAGAATAAATGTCATAGGATCATAGAATTATAGAATCTTTAGGTTGGACAAGACCCCTAAAATCATGAAGTCCCACCATTAACCCAGCACTGCCAGGTCCACCACTAAACCACATCCGTAAGTGCCACATCTAGAGGCCTTTTAAATACCCCCAGGGATGGTGACTCAACCACTTCCTTGGGCAGCTTGTTTCAATGCTTGACAACCCTTTTGGTGAAGAAATGATCCGTAATTTCCAATTTAAAAGTCTCTGGCACAAGTGAAGACTAGCAGAAGGTTCCCCATCAGAGTTTCGAAAAGTTGCAGCCTCAATGACAATGCTCAGGAGAGCAGCAGTGCCAGACAGAGTGCACAGCTTGGGATTTACCATGGGCACAGTAAAAGGACAGAACAGGTCACAGACTCAAAGCCTCATCCCTGCTGCCACTTCCCACAAGCCTGGGAATGCTTGAATGTCACTTACTGTGCAAAAGAGGGGAATCCTTCAAATAAGTGAAGTAACAGCATTGTAAAAATCCATGCAGCAGCAAAATGACTTTGACAGCCCCTTACACTGCTTCAGTGCAACTCATTAGGCTTGTGTTTCAATGTAGTGTTTGCTTAACTATAATTATTCTCAGATGCAGACTTTCTTATACTTAAACTCTAAGAACACAGGCACTTACTCTTTGGGAGGTTATTGAACTAATTCTCCGACAGTCAAAACAAGGAACAACTGTGACTTGGAGTTAAGGGACTCAAAAACCTCTTCTTTCTGCAAAATCAGCAGCCTGTCAGCTGCAAAGAATTACAAGCATTTTCAGAGATTTCAGCAGAAAAGAAAACATTAATAAAACGATTAACAGATTTTTTTCCCTTGCTCTTAATATGTTTAACACTCAACACCTTTGCTTACCTTTCAGCTTAATGTCACTAGTTCATTTATTTTTATAAAGACTGCTACAGGATATTTTGGTATAAAAATAGTTTGCAGGGAGGCCTGTTTGGGAAGATCTCAATACACTGAGTAACTGACTGATATGGAAGTTAACTACAAGCAAAACATTATTCTTTACCTGGTGGAGAATAGGCCAAGCTTTTAGCCCACCACAGGCTGTGTTGGGAGTTCATCAGAAACCTCAGGCACATGTTTAATTTTCACCCAGCTGAACAGCTTGCATCTCCCTTGCAGCAGTGGGGATGGGACACTCTGCTCTTGACAGTGCTACCCCATCATGGTCCAAGGGGCCAGGGCTGCTGCTGAGCCCAGAATTTCATATTCTAGTCAGGTCCCACTGAGATCAAAACAGCATCAGCACCTCAGTGGCAAGGTTTCCTTCTTCACAGTTTCCAACTTCAGTTTGCTATAACCAAGCCCTCCTCTCACAGCTGAAACGAGAGTCTGATCCAGGTAAAGCATTTACAGTTTAAACTACACTAATTCAATGAAATCCTCTAAACTGTATATGAACTTACAAAGCAATTCAAGCACACTCAGAACTTGTTAGGGCCATCTATGCATTTAAGAATTAGAAATGACATAGTCAACTGATGAATATGTTGAGGTGTCTAACTCTTACATAGTTAAAAAGACCTTTACAACTTTGGTGACATATTACTTTTTGGTCTCATCTTTTTTTGCATGAAACATGGGAAGAAAAATTTAGCATGTCTCTAATTATATTTTGAATCTTAAGAGATGGAAACAGCATTAGTGTTCAATTAATGCAGTAGTCAAAACATTGAATTATATTCTATTGGCTTTTAATGCTATTATGAAGCATAGGAAAGAACACAAACCTTAGTAATTTATCAGCATCTGCTCTAAAAGCATCAAAATCTTAAAAATTTAAGAGAGCTTTCTGAAAACATTCATTCCACTGTACAGAGAAATCACTGCCCAAAGGTAAAGTGATGTAGCAGAGTTATTGCAAGAAAAACATATGTGGCACATGACTCACATTGGCAAAGCATTGCTTTGCATTCACGTACTTTGCTGTGTGAATAACCCATTGACTTCAATAGGACTATTTATATGCTTAAAATTAGGATTTGTGCTAAATGCTAAAATACATTGCTGATTTGAAGCCACAAAAATCAACTCAGACTTAGAGGCATGACATCATCACTGAAATATTACATGTTAAAGCAATTCCGAGCAAAATTCACCTAAATAAATGTAAACACTTACACTGTAAGCATTGACATCTCAGCTAATTGTTTAGAGTACCAAAATGATCTCTTTCCTCTTCATGTATGATAAAAAGAGCTTGAGGAGGTTATTAGCTTAGATATAGACATCTCCCACTACAGATAACCAAATTTAGATGAGACTAATGTCATTCTTGTCTCTTTGGTATCCTGATTTCTTTATGATCTGATACAAACTAAGCATTTGTCTCTTTTGAGCTAAAAAGACATTGAAGTGCCTCCCTATCTGAAGTTAGATCAAAATCTATTCCCATAAAGCAAGACCCCTAATATTTTGCTAACAAGAATCTACAGAAACCCATGTGTTTGTTTACAAAATGTTAATGATCTTCAATTGTCAGGAAGCACCTAATTTCCCATGAGTTGGATGTTATAAACCAGTATGGAAAGAACTGCAGAACCAAGACTGCTGCATCAAGGCAGATATTTTATTGCATCATCTTGGTTCCTGTGGTCTTTATTTGTGATGAAGTTATGTTCTACTCCTTACTTATGTATTCAACTTCTAATTTTAGTGATTATATCCAGGTCCAATTTGAAACTCCATTCAGTGCTGTGAACTTTAGTGGAATTGAAAGCAAGCTTCTGTGCTTTTGCTGTTGAGTGCTTCCATAGAGAAATCCCGTGCTTACCTTAATGCCTAAAAGAATTTGGAAAATCATGATTTCCAGCAAAGGGCTCGATCTGTATGATGAAAGTCATGATATATCAGGACCCTTTCTTAGTTTCTGTATAAGTAAATCCTGGCCTTACCTGTTTACAGGCATTGAAGAAAATGGCCCCAGTGCTGAAAGAACTATTTAAATCCATCAGATTTAAACCTGTGCATGCCAGAATGCAACATTCTTCAGCAAATAACATCCACCATCATCTGTGAAACTAGAGCTATGCATCCAAATGAGCTCACAAAGACACTCAGTAAAGGACTATGGAAGAAAACCTCTTCAAAGTAATTACTCTTTCTTCAGCCTCTTAAAACATCTGCAAAAGATGGCTTTGGCATTAGTTTTTGTGCTGTCTCTAAAAAGCAAGGACTGAAAAAGAGACGTTATTTTCATGGCATATACAAACATTTTTATGTTCCCTGATTACAGTCCTACAGGAGCTAACTTTCATGTCACCATCTGTAACTCATAGAGCTGACAGCCTTTCTCACTTTCCTTCTGCTAATATTCCACTCTGTAATAGCTGTCCTTTTCTCTCCAACTGGCTAATTGACTATCACAGTCAAGCCTAGAATAGAGTTATTATTCTCAGCATGTATTTAACTTGCTTTGACTTGAGCACTAAAAAAGGCTTGCTCAACACCCTCATTTTTCTTCCCTCTATCAAGAGTTCCATTTTCTCTGCAAATATTTTTTCTTTTACACCCCAATATGGATGTGTGTTGGATGTAGATGTAATAACACAAATTTTGTTCTCGATCCATTTAGTGTATGAGACTGTCTAAGACTTAACCTGTTTGCCAATCAAGAGCATTCAGAGGAAATTATCTAGAAGTGTACTGTATTTTTTGAGGCTGAGTAATTAATTTGCAAGTGCCTGACCCTTTTTTTCTCATCCATATGGACTGATGTTCTCTAATTCTTAGTAATAGACATGAATGAACTCAATATATGCAATGAAGATAAAATTTCGTCCAATCTTTACCTGACTTTAAGTAAAATGCTAGTAATATTTCTAAATTTGTCTGAATTTTATACCAATTCAGGGAATAATACTGAGTGGAGTTAGTTGGAATTAAGGGATGAACTAATAAAGAATAACTGTAATGAATCATCAAAACTTGTTTGTTTTTTTCATGTCTTACCAGTCCTTCCTGAATACCAGTTTCTGATTCAAATGATGATTATGAAGTTCAAATGTAACTGAAATAACAATATATTTGAATCGTTAAAAAGCAAAATTAGATTAACTTTATTCATGGTCTATAATGTTTCAAATATTTCCAAGACTTCTAATAGCATTGTTATAATATTGATTCAAGTCTAAAACACTCTTAATCTGAAGGCTTTAGATTCATCATTGAGGGCTTTATAATTCATTACTTCAGGAGCAGCCACAAAGTTTGGCTCTAGGTCTACATGTAAGTAAAACATAAGTACTCAGGATATAATCCTTCAGATCTGGTTTTATTTTCAGTAAACATCTTTACCTCAGACTGCTATGATCACCTTTCTTAAATTTAAAGTTTCAGAGCAAAAAGGAAAAAAAAAAGAAATAATAAGCTTCTCAGAAATACAAAGTGTCAGGAATGGTGAAAGACCAGTTTATTGTAAGAAGATATAAGCTAATGAATTAAGGAAATTTAGAAACGTCTTGGACACAGTAACAATTCACTTATGCCATTAGTAATCGGTAATAATGATGACTATTTGATTAATTAAGGTACCTCCTTGTCTTTTTATGAAACAGGGGAAGAAAAGTTACTGTTCTGGCCTTCTTGGAGCTGGGAACTGCTTCTCAGCCTCCTGTATTTCTGGTGAATGTCACACCATCAGACTATTTAACACCAGCTGTGTAATTAAGCTTGTAATAATAACAACTGTTGTAGGAAAAAAAAACCCCCACAACATTAAATATGTACCCTTTCATTAGACATTCACCTGGAATATAGCAAATCTGTGTTCATGTTTCATGTCATACATGTTTTACATTGGAAGCCTGTTATCCTGTGCCTCTGGGCAATGGGACACTGGCCAGACTCTTGATCTCTGCAGTTTTTGTCTAATTATAACAAACTCTGAAATCCTTTTTTCACATAATGAAGTTTTCCAAAAGAAATTCATTTGAAACTTTTGAATTTCTATAAAAACTTAGGTTTTGAACTTTGATTTAACTTTTCCAATGAAAATCCATGCAGTCAAAAATTCCTGATCAGTTCTGCTGCAGTTAATTTTTTTCCCCACCAATTCTCATAAAAAACTCTTCCTGGAGAATTATAAAATACAAATAGCCAGTTTTTAATCTAATCTGACTTGGCTTTCACTATCTAAATTGTACAAAGTTTGCCATTGTGTGTTTCTGAAAGAATTATGAACTGTGGTTTTCCTTAACTAAGTGAAAGGATGTCTTCCTTAATTTAGATTTCCCTGGCATGTCCAGCAAACAATGATTCATGAAAACCTTATTTTAAATTCTCCTTTACAGAAAGCTTTTTTTTTTGCCTGTACAAGGGAAGAAAATTGACCACAGGCTTGTCTCCTGCAGAAGTGGTTTCCTCATCATATCACTCTTCCAGCAGAGGACAATGCCTTTTTCATCCCGGTAAGAGGAAGGTTAAGCAAAGAGGAAAATGTGTCCAAAACTGATTAAAAAATTAAAAAACTAAAGTTAAAAAGGAAAGCTTTTGTAATGATCAGGAAGCAATCTTGCATGTAACACATTTAGTAATTTGATGAGAACAGTTGTAGATTTTGCATATTCTTAATTTGGGCCAGCTTCTTGACTACCACAAGCTAGGTGTCAGGGTGGATATCAGAAGAGTTACTTAACAATCTTAATGCTTGATAACCTTGCCCATCTATTTAAAAGTAAACTCCCTTCACAGAAGAACAAAACAGGGGGAGAAGGATCTAAATAATAAATAATAAGAATTCATTGTAGGTCCCACCATTCAAATAAACATAATTAAACAAAATTACAAAATCTGAAGCAGGCAGACTGCATCAGCATAGTCATTATTTTAATAGGAGAAAAAAAAGCAGCTTTCCAGAACTAAACGAGTATTTCAAGATTTTATTCAAATAGATATAATTCATGTGACCCAAAATTCAATATTTCATTTTCTTTAGTTTTGTTTTTCTCAGTTGCTTAAAGTGAGTTCTCGTTAATATAGGTCACCTTTTCTAAGGAATAATCCTTAATATAATTTTTTAACCTCTTTAGATTCCGTGATTATTCTCTGAATTTTTCTCTGATTCTTTAGTAGGTTTGGTACTCCTTAAAGTTAGTTTTGGAGTGAAATTGGTATTTTCCAGAAGCTAAACTGATCCTATGAGTAGTCTCCCTGAGTAAGTCCAACAGCCTGTTATCTTTCACTAGTGCCAGCTTTCACTAAAGAAACAGCAGGCCCTCTCAATTACATATATAAAGTGTCCAATTTTCATCGTGTTTACAAGAGCTTTTTATTGAATTTTGTGGAATTTTACATTCCACATTGAAAAATCATGTTGTTTATTGTCATAGGTACTATGCATGGAAACTAATTTTCCTACTAATTTTGATATTGCTGTCATACAGATTCAGATTTGATCCTACAAGGCACATTTTAACATAGTCACTATTTACAATTTTTTAAAAATTAACCATAGTGCCTTTTCTAAGCAGCTTAAGAAATCCTAGTAATCTTTACTACCAAATCACCCATGATCTACAGACAGCAGCTCTTATCTCTGGAAGAAAAATCTCTTTCTCCTCAAGGATGAGGATAAATCCAAGTCATCTGGTCTAGCTGCAGCCGAAGTTAAGAAGAGATATTGCAAAGATTATCGGCCTATAATTAGGGATTTATAGTTACCTAATTAAAAGCCAAATCTTCTCAGGCCCAGCCCAAGAATTCCCATTCAAACAAGTAACGTGCACTAATTGGGGGGTCCATCTGATGATGACTCCAATCTGGAGAGTGGTCTGGTTTCTTCTGGTCATTCTTAACATGATTCTACCCAGAATGAGGCTGCTGTGACCATTGTCTCAGTGTCATGGCAGCTTTAAGGGTGACATAATTCTCCTGGTCTTACCATACTCTTGGAAGTCTCCATCACTTGATGCTGCACCTGATAATTTGGAGGTTATATTTGAGATGGAGTAGAAGAGAAATCCATAGATCACCTTAAGTTTTCAGGGTGGGAATTCCAGCAGTGTTGAGTGGATTACAGCAATCAAATCTAGGTTTAGGACTGTTGAGAAAGCCATCTGTTGTTTGTATTTTGAAACTGAATGCATAAAATATAGGGGGAATCAATCATCTGCCAAAAACATTGACATTCTAGCTAAGAGTGAACAGCTTCCTCAGCAAAAATTAGGCTTTTTGTTGGGAGGAAAATCCAGCTATTGATTTATGTGGCAAAATGTCAACTGATTAATCCTATCAGAGAACTTTAATTAGATACATGTTCATTTGCTATCCTTGTCCCTGGACTGCTACTGTGTACAGTATTGGCTGGCATTTGGACTTGCTGGTGTCAGCACTGCACAGTCAGTTTGCAACATGCAATGTCACCACTTGCAGAAACACTGCAATTGAGCCAAAAAGCTATTTAATCTGAAATAAATTGATTTCTACTGAAGTTTTAAATTAAAAAAAAAAATAAAAATAAGTGATTCTAGTTGTACTTTGTGGTCTTTAAAAGTATCTTATTACACAAACCTACAAATAAAGGCCAGATGGTGCAACACAGATATTTCAAGGCCTGAATTAGAAAATCCAATCATGGTTCTCAATGGAAGCTCTCTGCATGAAATTTAGATTTGATGGACTGATAGGTAAGGTGCTGAAATTTACCCATACAGTTTGAGACAGAGCTGCAAATCTGTACACCTCTCTCCTTTCAAAATGCAACTGCCTCAGCACCAAAAACCAAATGGTTGTCAAATGATAGAGATCATGTCAGACAATATCTCTATATCTAGGTAAGAAAAGTGGATTTTCTCTCAAAAATATGTCTTCCATGTCTACTCATCAAAATGGTTTAACAGATTGCATATAAGAATTTGATTAGATTTTTAGATGTTTCTAAAGAAATTCAAATATTGTCACCTAAGTCCCATCACCTCATTGCTTTTAAATGTCCCAACTACTTGTTGTCTTCTTTCAGTTTTACAAATAAATTTAGTGTCTTTCTCTACTCAATTAAACAATGATGAGGAATGAGTTTGCAAATCTCATCATCACATCAGATGTAGATTAAAGGATGTAGCTTTCAGTGTTATTTGCTGAAATCCTGATCACAGAAGTGTTTCTTTCCACCAAAGTTTTGATCAAGATGTTAATAGGCACATCAGCTGCTATTAAGGTTTGCATTCTGACAGACTTGTCTGAGGATGTCCTAGGTGGACTGAGCACACCACTGGTGTGGGTTTGCCCTACTTTGTATCAGACGTAGGAAAGCAGCTCCTTCTCAAAGGATGGCAAGCCTTTTCTGATCCTCCTGAGCTTGTCAGAAAAAGTGATCTAAAATATTGAATGATCATGTTGTCACTAAATGGAGAGATGAAGCCTGAGGCGTAAACATGAACAAGGTGCTTCAAAGGAGGGGGAAAAATTAGACTTTGTATTTAAAAGTAAAGAAAGTGGAAAGCTTTGCTTTGAAAGGTGAGCATTGAAAATCCAGTAAAATATTTGATTCTTGGAGGTGATACAAAACTATGTATTAGATAGACAAATAGACTTACTTCAAACTGGCCCATACGTGTGTCCATGGTGTTTGAGCATATTCAAATAATGGGAACTGGAAAACACTTCATAGACAAACTGAAAGGGCAGCTGCAGTTTGGCTCATAAAGAAGACAAATAAATTAGAAGGGGAGTAATAAAATAACTCGAAAATGAAGAATTCCAAAACTTTATTGTTGTTTTAGATTGCCTGTCTTTTCTTCAAGTGATTTCCCCTTCCTGGCTCAGTCACTACAGATGCTGTTTCAGTTCTCTCTATACCCTGACTCTCAAAAATATCCTCCTTGGTCCCCTGTCATGTATTCACACCCTGGCTTTAGGATGCACCTTCATTTATCAAATAGTTCTCTTCCAGATATGGCAACTGCTCCCAGGTCTGGTCCTCAATTTATTTATATTGGATATATGCCAGGTAATTTCTCCAATCTTTTGCTGAAATGAGTCAATCAGCTTTTTTCCCAGATGAAAGACAACTACGAATGATAAAACTGTGCACAGCAAAGCATGTTCCAGCCAGATAACATGAATATTAATTATGCTAGGCTTAGCATCCTATGGTTAACAAAATCCTCCTGGGTAGGTCTTGTCCTCTCAAGTGCCTCACAGTGCTTTTTTAGCATAAGCACCACACATGCTCAGAAATGCTATAACAAAATAATTCTGGCAAAATCTCACATTATTTCATGCTCTTACCCAAAATTGCTAGGACTTAAGTCACCTGGAATCCAGAGAAAATCCATGGGTTGGAAAGGACCTTAAAAATAATCTTATTCCCACCTGCCTGCCATGGACCAGGTGGCTCAAATTTGGCCTTGAACACTTCCAGAGATGAGGTATCCAGAACTTCTCCACGCAACCTGTTCCAGTGCTTCATCACCCTCACAGCCAAGAATTTCTTCCTTATATGTGATCTAAAACTATCCTCTTCTGGTTTGAAACTATCAAGAGAGCTAACATGAGACTTCCCATACCAAATGAATTTGATCAAATGATAAAGCAAAGCAGAGTCTAAAAGACAATGTCACACAACTTTATTAATTAGAGATGCCACTGAAGTCCTACTGTATATAAAAACAGTTTGAGGAAGTAGGACTGAAGGACATTTTTCTCAGGACATTGTTCTTTCTGAAAGCAAACAGAAAGAAGAATGCATTTGGTAAAATTGAGCATAATAAACAAATTATAGGAATTATGCAGATGTATTGTGGTGTGTTCACCTTGGTGCTGCCAGATGCCCTCCAAGATGCTCCAGCACTCCTCTCCATAACAGGAGGAGAAAATACAATGGAAAAGCTCATCAGTCAAGAGAAGGACAAGCAGATCATTTACCAATTACTATCACAGGCAAACCAGACTCAAATTAGAGAAATTAGTTGAATTGATTTTCACTTAATAACAGAGTAGGATAGTAAGAAGCAGAAACAAAACTGAAACCAGCTTCTTCCCACCCCTCCCTTCTTCTTGGGCTTAATTTCTCTCTTATTCTTCAATCTCCTCCCCTAGAGTGGCAGAGGAGGATGGGGAATGGGAATTGTGGTCAGTCCATATTGCTTCATCTCTGCCAATTCTTCATCCTCACTCTCTTGATGACCTTCTCCATCCAGCATGGGTCCTTTGCACAGGGTGCAGTCCTTCAGGAACAGGCTGCTCCAGCGTGGGTCCCCCATGCCCACAGGTCCTGCCAGCAAACCTGCCCTGGTTCATGTGAGTCCTCTCCAGGAGTGCTCTGTGGCTGCTCCCTGCATTTCTGCTCTGGCATGGTCCCCTTGGGCTGCAGGAGCACAGCCTGCTTCACCATGGTCTTCTCCAAGGGATGGAGGGGAATCTCTGCTTCAGCACCTGGAGCCTCCTTCCCTTCCTTCTGCACCTTCTTGCTTCTGTTCCTTCTTGCTCCCTAAAGGCCTGTCTCACATTTTCCCACTCCTTCCACAACTGCTGTTCAGGTTTTCTATCACTTCTTAGATATGTTAGCACATGGGTGCTGCCAAAATCACTGATGGGTGCAGCTTTTGCCAATGACTGGTCCTTCTTGGATCTGGCTAGAACTGGCTCTGTTGACACGGGGGAACTTCTGGTCTCTATGGCCGGGAGCAGACAAAGTTACAGCCACCTTCAGTACCAGAATTTAGTATATAACCCCAGTGCAAAGAATATGTATGAAAAGCAAAATTAATCTAGCTTGTCAACCAGCACCAGATGTTCACAAAAAGCCTGACAAATTTAAAAGAGTTTTAATATTTTCACAGCTTATTTCAAAAATTCCAATTTTCAATAGGAAAAAGATTTTGTTGTTGTTGCTGTTTTGTAAATGTTTCTAGTATACATAATATTTAAAATATCATTAGCATATAAACTGACTAGTCTACAAATAAACTATGAGGATTTTATGGTGCAGAATTTTCTTCTTGATCCTTAGGAGTGGTTATAGTTAACAGAGATTAGAATTCAGTTAGAGATTATTTCTTTTCCCACTAAATTATTATATTTAATTATATATAAATGTTTCAGTTCTTCTGATAGTTTAGACATTCTGCTTTGTTCTCCATTATTTATTGCTTATTGTGCTTCAGTTAATTCCCTTTTAGTTTAATAATAATTAATTTTTTAGAGATCTCTCATTTCTATTTGCCTTTCTGGTTCAGATAATTCTAATAACTGACAATGGTGAGATGCATGCAGTATATTAATCCTAATTAATTCCAAAATCTCTAACTTAGTTGTAGAAATACTCAAAAAAATATTCCATTTTGCAAACATCCAAGTAGAAAAGTAATAAGATAAATCAGTATGAAAATATGGATTTCATTTGAATTACTGATTGATCTTAGTGGATTTGTAATGTAACATTAATAAAAGCATGATGTATCCAGAAGCAGATCTTTTGAACCAACCTTCTATGAAAACTCTACTTCAAAACATTGCATCACAAAAATTCTGACAATGGGGAAAAGGGCAGAACCTTCGTGCATAAAAGTGTCTGTTGTCGTGTTCACAGTAGTGACTGATAATTAAATTGGGTTTGCAACAGATGGGAGGAATGTAAGTCAGTTTGTGGCAGAAGGCAGACACGCTAGCTAATGAGAAATCACAAAACTGTACTGCAAACAAAAGCAAACTGAGGTGGGTATGAGAGCTGCGTCTGTTACCCAAACTGTATTTCAGTTAAAGCTGTGAATATTTTAACAGCAGAATTAGCAGTTATGCAGGCATAATGGTATGTTTAACTATTATGCACCTTTCTGATGTATTCCAACATATCTCAAAGGGACTAAAGGAATCTGCACATCAAAAGTGATTTAAAAAGTACAAATTAAAATCTGCTCAAGTAGGAACTATCAAAGGAGTGTGATAACAGGTATGCAAAACTTGATTGAAAAATAACTATATCTAAATAACTATAAATATAACTAAATAAATAAACCTTACAATGCTTTTGCCAGAATGTCAACAGGTGATCGAATTGGTCACTCATATTTGAACTCTAAAAAGTAATAGCTATTCTATGGAAACAGTGAGCCTATTTCTTGAAATTATAATTAAACTGTATGTATTGGAAGAATGGTAGACAGCTCTATAATTCACAAATAACCTTATAATGTAAATAAGAAAGAAGTGTTGGTTTATTTCTGTATTTACATGGAGATGATACTGGATCAATTCAAGAAGGTGTTATCAAGAAAAACTCCTTGACAATGGGATGTATTTGTGCATTCCCTGATTATCTGGCAAATGCCCGGTTTCATTTGTTGGATGGTATATGGTAGAAGTCTGTGAATGAAAGTTAAAACATTTGAAAGTCAGAATCATTTCTAACTCAAGACAGGGACACATCAGCTTTCAGCCTGATTTATTGTAGGGGCTAATGGTACATTTGCCTTTTACCACTCCTGTCAGAAGAAATATATTTGCTCAAGAAAAGTTCTTAACACACCACACAAAATAATGGCTCTGCTCAGACAGTTTGACATTCAGAAATGCCAGAGGTGCTCATCAGGCGTCTTCTGATTGTGGTTGCCAGGCCTATTGAAAGCCCAGAACACCCTGAGCTCGCTGCCCACCCTGCTGCATTTCAGTAGACAAGCTTGGTCAAACGCACAACAGATGCTGCAAGGGCCCAGCAAAGTGAGCTCCTCACATCTGTGCCAGATGTCCTGTGGGCTTCTGTCTGAAGCTCTCTCCAGATGAGGTCCCTCATCACCTTACAAGTTTACAGCTCTTTTCACATCCCATTTTTTAATTAGTTTTCTTCAGATCTGCACTTCAGCAGTAAAGAAAGAGATGCAGAAGGTCTACTAGATCCATGTCTTTTTAACAGTGTGAAACCCCCTGGGTGATTTTTCTATTTCATTGGAAGACCTGAACAAAAAGAAAATATCTACCTAGAGAATGATGGTAGGATCACTCTTACCTCTGATCTGGAGTCTGGCATGGATTTAATTGACATTCTTTCCTTTTTGCTGTTTTCTATATGTGGTAATGTGGGG
The DNA here is from genome assembly GCA_037013685.1 of Acridotheres tristis. Lineage (NCBI taxonomy): Eukaryota > Metazoa > Chordata > Aves > Passeriformes > Sturnidae > Acridotheres > Acridotheres tristis. The sequence continues at coordinate 100,628,748 of CM072887.1, forward strand.
CTCATTGAAGTGTCTTATATGCACTCTTTTGAATTTCTACAAAGACACAATTTCCGCAATTGTATATGAGTCTAACAAAATTAAAAAAGGGTTGGAAAAGTCACTTTTCCCAAGTGAAAAGCACAGTGATTTTGATAAGTTATATACATTTTTAGCTGGAAAGTTCAAAACAGAACAAAGACCAAGACAGCTGCATTTTGGCATCTAGGTTGTTCAAATAGAGGACAACAATATAGAACAAATGACAGTAGAAAATATTTTGATTCTGCACCTCCTATTTCCTAAAGAGATTGGCTACTAAAACTACCTAAACTTTAGTATTACTCATATAGTAAAAACATACATATTGTAAAGATAACATATTATTCAATTGCTTTATCAGACATATTCATCAACTATATGGATGTGAAATGTATTTTTCCATATGAGTTTTTTCTTGGCAAAGAGCTATCTATGAATTTGCCAATATAAATTTAACCTCAGGTTCTAAGAAAATTAGTAATAACTAGGAAAATTCTAAATTATTTAGGTTAACAAAGGTCTCCTATACCAAGATCTAATACAACATGAAGTAACAGTTGACTTTATATTTATGAGACAGACTGTAGACAAAGGGACCATTGCTTACCAATACCATAAAGAAAAATATAGAAGCATTTGATTATAAACTTCAATGAGATGTTTAAAATATGAGTTGAGTGGAGGCAGAAGCCTACATGAATCATCTGGTGTGGCTGACTTCCCCCTCTCCATTATATTTAAGCAGCTTTACTGTGCTTTTGAGATGGGAAAATACCAGGAATGTATATAAATTCCAGACTTAGACTCCTGTCTCTCAAAATCTCTGGAGCTATTGACTCATTATCCAAGCCATTATCTTTCAGGCTTGTTTTCATGGAGGTTATTTTTAATATATAACTGGTTTAACAATACAAGATTTAAAGGCAGCATTGTTAAAGCAGCTGACCAAAGTTCTACTGATCAGTTTTACAGCTTTCCACATTACTGTGGGGCTGTTGTCTGATCTGTGTGGGGAAGGTGGCCAGCAACACTTGTGTATGGCACAGAAACTCCCATCACACCGTGTGAGTCCAGCCCTGGGAATGTCTGCCCCTCCGAGAGTTTATTTTATACAAGGCAATGAAGAATGTGCAGCAGACAGGCAGCATGTGAAAGTCCTTCATTTACTTAAGCCTTATAAATAAGAACACATAGCATTACACTCAGTCCTCCTTCAAATTAGTTTAAAACTTTTTTTCAGCATGTATTTTTCCAATTAGTCTTTTTTAATGTTTTTTTTTTATGCTAGCATGTAAATCATATAAGAAACAGGAGATGCTGTATTTATTAAAACAACAGACTCAGAACAGAACAGCAAAAGATTTCTTTTAATACTTCACTGAAAGAGTATTAATATATAAAACATTTTGAATGTTTTATAAAGACCAAATGGTTAGTTTTAAAGAATCTTTTAAAAATAACCAAAGAGCTAGGGAATTTGTCTAGACTTTGTCTGGTCCCCATCTCAAGTGTGTGCCTTGGCCTTGCTGAAAATCAATTGTTCTTCTCTCCCATCATTAGTTTCTTGGTTTCCATGCAAAGAAAACACAGGTGTGCTGCTCCAGAAAGTGCCATCATGACCCAAGCATCATATGGATTAATAGGGGACCAGAATGAAGGGGAAAGGGTGCAACAAAAATTCAAGCTGCAAAGACACATGACTTGCCTTTCTTGTTAAGAGGGACTTTACTTAGTTGGGAGGTTGATTTTTTTTTTCCCTCTGAAATGTCTCTTTACCCTGCTTGTGGTGAGCTGTTTCTCTACTTTCTTTAGTTACAGCTTTCTTTAGCTGTGGACTGGTAGAAAGAGGCCATTATAAAGAATTGAGTTTTATGCCTTCATGTAGCAATAGGAATGCAATAAAGGAGATGAGAGCAAGCCCTCTATATCACAGGGAATGTTATTTGTTCCAGGAAAATAAATGAAAAAAAAAAAAAAAAAAGGAGCTACACCAGTTTTTCTGTCTTTCTGGGAATACTCTGGGAAATCAGTTCATAGCATACTCATGAGCTTTGACTCTGCAAGCAGTATGGACAATTGGAGGGTATCAAACCCAGGGAGTGTGTTGCTTTCCAGGTCCAGGAAGTTTTGGGTGAAGCAGGTCAGCATCTAGGTTCCCAATGCAATTATAGCTCTAAAGAATCTTGTGTACATGAATCCAATAGGCCTCCATTTGAAATTAAACTTATCTCTCTTGAAGACCAGGGACTGGTAAGATTCTAGGTCTAGTTATAATTATGTTCTTTTGCATGCCAGACCCACATTCTTTCCAAGAGATACAAATGAAATATATATCTTCATGCTCCCAGGTGGCTCTTTTGGGAAGAGTTCTCAGATTTATTCAGGCAGGATAATTTTGACTATTCTGTCAAAAAAAAAGTGATTTTTTTCAGGTCAGCTCTGTATTTCTTTGTGAAGAATAAAAGGCTTGACAAAAGACATATGAGAAAGAAATGGGGACATATCTCTTTTGCAGTACAAAAGCAGTGTGTTTTGAAAGTCGTGTTTGAGGCTGTTATTACGGCTGCTTGTGTATCTCCACAAATTAAGCCAGAATGCAGAGGAGTGAGCATTAAAAATTTTCTTCAGAGCCCACTGTATTGAAGTGTTCCATTGTAGATGAAAATGAATCTGCTTTACTTGAAGCAACAGCATGTAATTTTTTTTTAATTGCAGAATCTGATCACAAATTTTTAAAACACTGCAACAATTCAATCCAATTTGGAGGCAATACATTGCTATAAAAATTAAGCATGCTCACAGCTATGCAAATGCTATTTTAAAATTAAGAACCTGGGACCAGTCTGCTGCAAAATAATATTCTGTGGGGCAGATAATGCTTTAACAGTTTGTTACCTGCGTCTGAGTCTTGACTGCAACACTGTTCAACACGACTTTGAAGTAACAATACACGCAGTGAGCAAAGTCTGCACATTACCCATTCAGGCTTCTTTTTGTTCAAATTCTCTACCTTGCAATTATATTTTACTTTTTATGAGCTTTTATCACAACTGCTATATTTTTCAAATGTGGAATTTTCCTCTGTTTTTAAGTATTTTAAGTATAATATATTTAAGTATTTAAGTTTTTTTCAATGTGGTTCTTCCATTATGATGAATTTCCCCTGTATACTTAGTTTTCTGCATTGTTTGCTTTCCTTCTCCCCGTTTTCCTGCTGTGAAATATTTTTACATTTCTCTGCATTTCGTTCCTTTGGATGGTTAGCTTGCAACAGCTGTAAACTCCAAGTGGTGCTTTTTGAGGATATCCTCCCTGCTGATGAGATACAAACCAACACTGCTTTGGAGGGGCTGCTTTCAGCATTAAAGACCTTTCCCCTTGAACAGTAGAAGTTTACTTTAAAAGTGGGAAGTGAAAAGTTAAGCTAGACCTCTTTTTTTTATTTGTGAAGGAGGGAAAATTAAAGGCGAAGTGAGCCCACTGGTAGCACCCTGAGAGGAAAGCACACATAAAGCTGGCACATCAAAATTTTCCCAGGAAGCAGCTGCTTTGAAAAAACATTTACAAGGGTGTCAGTGCACGAGACAGAGTTCCCTCAGTGCTGACCCAAAGTAAGAAATAAATTCCCACGGGAACCAAGAGTTGCAACAAACCTCACCACCTCCTGCTGGAAAAGCAATCTGCACATCTCTGACCTTACCTTGAGCAGCACAAGCACGTAGGTGTATTCCAAGCACTCTGTTGGTTGTTGCACACGATTACTGCCCGGGAAGGAGAGGAATAAGCAAATATATAATAGATGTTAGTCACGCCTCAGTGCACCCTGGCCTTAGAGGCAGCAGTGGTGAGGCTGGCTGCTGAATGTACAGCAGACAAGGGGCTGTGGGCGCTGCACTTTTACAGGCTTAATCACAGTAAACTTTTCCCATACACTAAGAAATGGCCTGGCCAAATTCTTTATTAGCTTACAGCACTTTGAGATGAAGGTAGTTCGTTTGATGTCAGGAGAATTTTTATGATTTTTACCAAAATGAGAATCAGTCTCTGGTTCTGGCAAATACAAAAATAGAATAATGATGCTATTTATTGATTTATTTTTAGTAAATGCCATTATGAGGGTTAAACTGAATTAATTCCATAAAGAAAGAGCTGCCATAAGGAGTCATTAAATGCCATTGTGAAGCTAGTAGCCAAAAAAACAGCTGTTGCAATGGCTAGGATGCACATTTTGGGTTTTAACAAAGGTTGGAATCTAAGTTCTCTTTATTGTTTGGTATATGTGTATGGATGTGCCCTCATAAGGGGGAAAAGAGGTAGAAATCTGAGCAACAAAACAATACAGCAGGACATTGAGAAAATGGAAGTCAAAATTTCAGCCAGGCATTGCAGCATGATAAAAAAAAACAAACAAACAAAAAAAAAACCACAAAAAAAACCCCCCAAAAAAAGAAACTTTGAGGGAGATTTGGAAATGTGAACAAAGAAAACTCCTATCTCCGTCCTCCATCTATCTCTCAAATCCTCCCTGCAATAACACAAATATTAGCCAACTGCCCTAAACAAAAATCAACTGCAATGATATAAATGTTGTCCGTGTGATGGTTACTGCATTAATGTTATCAAAATCAGACAGGAGAATAAGAATCTGTTTAAAACTCATTGCTGAACACTAGGTTATTCACATTCTTGTTCTGCCTGGAAACATTTGCAAGAGAATATTTCAGACAGGAACAGCCCGATTCTATTAATAAAATTGCTGGCAAGATGTGAAAAAGCCCAAAGATTATGTGACTGCTCTGGTTAGGGGAGCTAAACAAACACTAGTTTAAGTAATTGCTTTGTATATAGAAAAACTCTCCTGAAAGAACAAGGATTAGCCCATTAAAAAATTAAATAAGCTACACCTAAATGAATGCTTTGAGGTCTATAGCATTGCAAATAAAGACACACTGTATGAGTCCATAGTTCCTATAGAGATGCATGTTAAATACACATTACCCTAAAACTCACAGATCATTCAAACACAGTTAAACTCAGGAAATTGAGGCTATAGATTTTGAAGTTAATCTTTTGGTGAACACGTCCAATAGGTGCACAGTTCCCCATATGAGTGATATTCTTACAAGCTCTCTGCTGGCACTGCTGGTGATGTTAAAGTTCCTGCATGGTTTCCATTATAGACTCCTTTTCATCCAAGCACTATTTTCAATCTGACCATCAACATTCACTCCAGAGCTGCAATCAGACAAGAACTAGTTATTCATGCTGTATGTCTGTGTTACTGAAATCATCTTTTATTTTTGGAAAGAAATAGAGCAATTTTCTGAACTGGGTGTTTTTCCCCAACAGTAATAGTGAAATCTACCCCCAAGCCAAAGGTGTGTGCCTCAGTCTCACTTTAGCCCCACTTGGAACAAGTCCTACAAACTATTATTCAAGACAGAGATTTCCAAATGTAAGTACTGTCAATGAGGTGGATAGGTTTACTGATGCAGAAAAATTTATGTTTTCAGGGTCAGACCATAGGCTCAAGATATTTGTATTGGCCTGCCTTTTAATAAAAAAAAAAAAATTAAAAAAATGGCTATCCTCACTTATCTGAGGACAAAAATTCCTGAAAATCAAACAATAAAAAAATTCCAATTTTAATTTTTTTAGCTTTTCCATTACCATCTAAATAACCTGTCACGTTTTGTTTGTTTGTTTGGTTTTATTTATTTTTGTTTGGAGAGGGGTTGGTTGGTTGGTTTGGAGGGGGAAAAATTTTCTCAGCTGCTCTGTCACGTGAAGAGGAGAGAATGTATTGGTGGGAAACCAGAGGCCTGAAACAACTTTAGAGGAGCTTTTTTTTCCTCTTTTATTAAGAAAATGTAATTTAACAAAGCCATTGCTCATTCAGATCCTGCCTTTAACAGAAAAATACATGCAGTCAGTGAATAATCATGTGTTTTCATCACCACACTGACACAAGGTTCAAGCACTGTCCAGACCACTGAAAATCACCAAGAGGAGCAAGACAGAGCCCTTTACATTTCAGGGCTCATACCTCTTTTCCCTCCTGTCCAGTCTAGGAAGGACATAATTGAATTTTGGAAGGAAAATTTTCTTTACATGTTATGCAGATGAAAATGTATTGATGGCTTGGGTGTTGTCACAGGTTTGTATCAGTTTATTTTTTCACATCTCATCACAATAACTAATATTTCTAACCTTGTTTAATTGTCTACCTTGTTTGCCAGCCTGAGCAGGCTGAGCTGTTGGGGGATGTACAGAGGCACTCAGTTATGGCTTTAGACTCCATGTGCTTCCTCTACAGCCACAAGAGAGCAATAAACACCTCAGGAAGGCAATTCAAAGCATCAGAGTTAAAGTAGATCCTTTAGTCAGCAGGGTCTCTCTGTAGACCCACAGGCTTCCTGGGATGAATCTTTGCTGACTACAGGAAGAGTTTAAACACTTAGCTCACATACAGGCACACAGATATATATATCCATAAGCATAAGTGCCTTGGTGAATCTCCTCTGAATGAGTGAGGTGAAGTGGCATACCTCTCTTAGGTCCTCCCTAAACTTGCAGTGTATTGACATAAGGAAAGATTTTTCTCAGTTTGAGGAAAAGAAAACCCTACATTCTGTCAATTCTGTAATCTGCTGTTTTATTGTAATCCTTTGTTACATAGCGGTTATGGATTTAAGGCTCAAAGAAATTTTGCAAAGCAAAAAATTTTTGAAAGTGGGGAGAGATCAGTGCATGAGCTCATTTTCTCTTTATTACAAACCTGACTCAGGGGCAAAGATGTCTTGTTCATCAATACAGAGTGTAAAGAAGTGAAAAGTTTCACGTGACACATTAAGGAAGGGTTTTTTTCTGGAGAGATGAACTTTTCTTCTCTTTTATTTCTCATCTAATACATCACCAGACACTTTCTTCAGAAATCAACTTTTCTTGGTATTTCTCAAAATCTACCTGTTAACATTTCTTAGGGATAACTCCTTCAGCTTCTCTGTTGAAGGCAGTGATGCAACTCATAGTCAAATACTTGGTGCTCAAACAACAGGGCTGGGAACTGACTGGAAGTGCTCAGGACTTGTGTGCAGATCCATGGAGTGAAGCCTTTCTGCCATGTATTTAAACACAGATAGCCTCCATCCCAGATGCCATATAACCAATACTGGGATAACCTGGGGTTTGAAATATTGAGGCTTGTTGAGAACTACAGGATGTTAGAATGAGCACAGCATGGTACAGACATGGCTATATGATTTCTACAGGGGATATTAACTCAAAAGGAACATTCCATTAAAGCAGCTACTTGGCTTCCCAACAGGAGCTTGCCCTCAGATTAATAAATAAGTATAATCTGTACATGTCACTGGTTTCACAAGATAGTCTGCCTGTGAAAACTACAAGATAAACTCTGCCATGGATGAAGAAAATTTAGTAAGTGTTATTAAATGCGCTCAAAATATTCTTTTTCTACCTATAATTATTTGAAATATAAAATTACCGCATGCTTGATGTACAAAGAACATTAAAGAGAATTTTTAATATTCTTCAGGAGCTTTCCAAACTTGTCCACAATCCTTCAGATCTGAGATAAAAGACAGTCTGTACCTGCTGGCTCCACTAATAAATGAACTTCCATGTTGTAAACTCAGATTGTTTTGCAGCATTCTACCTTTACACAGAGAATATTAAACCTCATACTTAATGACATTGGCCTCGTTTTCAGTGTCAGATCCTCAGCTAGTATCAGCTGATGCTGGATTCATTAGCTTCTTTGAATGGCTTAAATTTACACCAGCTGAGGATCTGGCTCCTATTTTTGAAAATCCCAGCCAACACAAAAAGACTTTCCTCCTTGCCTCTTATAGGTCTTTCCAGTATTACAGCTACTAATCCCAGATGTAGCCTGTGCTGCTGACAGATGTCCTCAATAATTATATTGTTGGGTCTTCTGCTTACTGTGTTTAGCATGATACTGACATATGGCAGTGCTGCGACGATACTGGGGCACCGAGCCAATGTTGTCATTTCCTATTTACAAAGTAATATGTTTGGGAACCAACACGAATTCAAATAGAAAGGAGCTTTCTGATGAGGACCCCACAGTCAGTGATGGTTAGTGGGAGGCATAATATGTAAATGGAGAGATTAAGTGCTTTATTTTAATTAATCAATTACTTAATTAAAGGGGCAGGGCTGACAGCTGCATAATCACAGTTGGATCTTTGGAGGTTGAAACATTTTCTTTCTCTTTTCAGGCTTTCAACCTTCATGTCACCTTTCATTTCTTTCACCCCTTTTCCCACCCTAACATCCTGCTGCTCCTTTTTCCACAGTACCAACAAAATCAGTCTCGTCCTCAATATCCCTGCTGCCCAGACATATTGCCTTCTTGGCATAATTTCTATTCTAGACTACATGACCTTATTTTCCACATAATTTCATATACAGCTGTAGTTGTTTTCTGCCTGTCTTGCCACTGTCGTGGTGGCTTTCCTGCTCTTTTATTTCTCTATTCTGCAGTGCCATGATTTTCCACAGGGATAATTTAGCTATATCCTTTTCTGTTTGATGGTCAAGGATTCTGTGCTTTTTCTGAATTCCATTCCATAAGGGACCATCTACAGTTCCTCCTTTGTTTTTCCTGGTTAGAAAACAATTGAGCCTTGCTAGTTTCAGTTTACAGCAGGTGTCAGTGCTCAACTCAGGTGTCTCACCAACCTCTTTTATTTACAGATTATACAAAGTTATGTCCAACTAAATTTAGGATGAAGCAAACAAGAGGAGATTTTTTTTTCCTGTTAGATTTTCATGCTTTTTTCAGCCAGCACTTTATGCCCCAGAAAATCGTTCTTGATAAGCTCTCTTTTATTTGTTTTGAGAACCAGGCTCTCAACACTTGTTTAGAGAGTGACCAGTGTTTCTCTCCTAAATGCTGTTTTTCCCACCTCAGTGTCCTGGGCCTAAATACATCTCTCCTAAGCCAGTATTCCCCCAAATCCTTTGTCAGCCTGAAGATCACAAGAGCATTGGTTTTGATGCATGTACTTTACAGGAGGTTTTCTACAGATTTAGCCACAGTTTGCAAGATGTTTAACTTCATATTGTCCAAAAAATCTTATAGGTTTCTGGTTGTGAGGCTCAGCTCAGACCATAATTCTGAAACAAAATGTCCAAAGGCAAAGACTCAAGTAGGACAGGTCTTAGAGAAGGACCCCTTGCAACCAGACATTATTCCCCATTGCAGCAGGTTTGTGACTCACAACTACTGACAGTGCAGACACTTTTGTGGAACAGAACATTCTTACTTTATATCACATATGTTGTTTTATCTCCAGCTCAGGTTTAAAGACAGACACAACACAGAAGGCTTTTTGTGTCTCAGGTCTTGTCTTGAGAGAGCAACACAGGACTTCACACCAGCCCTTTATAAGGAAGGTGATGCTCAAATGGAGACAAGGGCATAGTTTGAGTCAGAGGTTCTGCAGCCCACAAGCCACTTGCAACCTTTGTTTTGTATGCAAAGAGACAGATTAATTCAACCACTTTTGACAGAATAAACCAACTATGAAAGCTGTACCAATACAGATTTTTTCAGCTGTGCTAGTCCCAGCACGAATAACCGGGCACTCAGGATCTGACGTTGTCAGCCAATTAGAAGATGGAGCAGCCTGTCTTGCTGAGTTATTAACTAAGCTGCCTGGCTTTAGTCCAGAAAATCCTACATACCAGACTCCAGCTGGTTCTCTTGAATCCTGTCTCATTCCAACTGCAAATCTGCTGCCAGAGCACCATACCTAGATCAAAGAGTCTGAGTTTCATCCATTTATTTTTCAGGTCAATCAACCACACCAGTTGAAACTAGACCATTAGAAGCCTGACAGTTCACCCTGGAGTGCAGAGGTAGCACAGATCCTTCAGTGACCACCACAGAGCAGGAGAGACTATTGCCCTTGTGCTGTCCAGATTTGTGTCCAGACAGATTAGATAAGCCTAGGTGTATTACTGGGGCTCTGGTTGGTTGGTGCATGTGTGGTTAGCAAGAGAGAGAGCATCTAAAACAAGAGACAAAATTATAGACCTGAAAATGTGAAAATATATACTTTCTGTCACATCCACAGAGACAAAAGCACAGTGATTAAAGGACTTGGAAGGAGAAGGAGAGATGGAGGAGCAGTGAAAAAGACCACATGGGTTGGGCTGCAGCAACAAGCAGCTTTACCAGACTGAACTGGCTCATCTGAGGGCCAAGTGTTGCTCACAGATCCGGGGGCATGTGGAGAGCAAATCAACAAGTGTTAATGAAATATGGCTCATTTCAGCAGAGATTCACCACTGTCAGTCTGCTGAATCACCAGTCCTCCCAAATATTAATAGTTCTCCCCTGGAGTTCATACACTTGTGAGGAATCATCCCCCTGGAATGCCATGTGCCTCTGTGTGTATGTGTGTTCAGGCTGAGAATACAGCTGAAAAGTGGCACTTTGACTCCATTGTTCACATGGAATCAGCTTTGGAATCCAAACAATCTCCAAAGTTTGCTAGTGACAGTCGGGTATATCCTTTCCACTCAGGCATGAATTTAGCAATGATGGTGATCTTTACCTTACTTGAAATTTTGTACTATGTCAGGTATTTCCAGCTCCCTCTGTTGAATACCCAGTACTGATTTCAATGTGCAATACCTACATTGCCACAGGTACTGCTCTTTTACCCCAAAGTCCTACCAGCTATGGTGTGTGGATTAAAGGTTTGTTGAGGATTTAAGTGAATCAAAAACTATAATTGAATGAAACATTGATGTGAAAGCCATAGTCCAAAGCACATTCAATGTTAGGCAGAAAATCAAGAATATCTCAATGACTATTTTGATGTCAGCTCACTTGTTAAGTTCATGATTATGGAGAACCCACACACTATGAATAAGAAATTTTGTTAGCTCGTTATTCATGAAGACACATTACAAACTGAACTGTGAAGAAATTTTTTGTTCAGGACTTTCTTTGCTTTTGCTTAAGAGAGCAGTACATAAGCTGGGGGAGAGCTGACTGAGAGGAGACAACTGGTGCTCAGGGATGGGCTGGGCATTGTTCAGTGGATGGTGTCATGCATCATTTGCTTTTCTTGGATTTTAGTTCTCTCTCCATCTCCCTTTTATTAGGAGTTTCAGTGTATTTTAACTTTTATCAATTATTACACTGTTCTTATCTCAATCCAGAGGTTTTACTTTTTATTTCTTAATTCTCCTCCTTGTCCCACTGGAGAAGGGGGGAAGATTGAAGTCTGCACAGTACTTAGTTGCTGGCTGGAATTAAACCATGATACCCTGTCTTGTGTTCCTTAGCAAGGCACTTCCACCAGTTTAATGGCTCCTTACAGCTTCTTGAAACATATCTCCAGTGGTTCCACATCATCAGGGGAGCCAAAGCAACTACAGCCTTTGAAACTATCAAGTTAACATGAAATGTGAAAAGTCATGCAGATGTGTCTGTCTTTTTATCTCTGTAATATGTGAGGGATGGCAAACATTGAGGGACTTTTCTTCACTCTCTCCCCCCCTCATGCCCTTTATTTTTATGTCCTCTTACTCTGTGGATCTAAAGTCCACAGTGTCTTTAAAGTAAAGTTCTTTTATGACAGAACAGGCATGTGGCCTGGTGAGACCTGCCCTCTCTGATGGAGGCAAACTTCCCTCTGCAGGCTGCACCAGGACAAACTGCTTGGGAAGAACTGGAATCCCTTTTGCCAATGATGTAACTCCCTTGACTTCAGTGACAGCAAAGAATTTGGCTACATCATTTCTTATGATGTAATGGTTAAAAATCCCTGTTATTATCACATGAAGAAATCATTTTAAAGGACTGTTTCTTTGGCAAAGTCCTGAGCCCTCTGGATCTGATATTTCTAGGGCTTAGTATGTGGGCTGGTTACCATGCAGCTGGAGCTTTTGTTTGTTTTGGAAATACAAGATTTCTTTTTTCAGTGCACAGATTGGATGAAATTGCCAAGTGCAATAAAGGAAACCTGACACAATAAACAAAAAATTATCCCAGCACACATATTCCTTTTATGAACCTGACATAAAGGTATAAAGTGGGAAATGTCTGTGGACACTACTGCCCTACTACTCTACACCACTCCCCCTACTTTCATGTCTTTTTCAGAAAGCACAAATTAATAGATTAAATGTGTATTATTATAATATCTAAAGTATTTTCTCTTTTAAAAATTTCTATTTTCAGAAAAAAATCCAGTTTACTTTCTAACAACACATTGATAGTGAACTCTTATTTCGTCCCCTAGTACACAGAGGAAGGCATTAAGGCAATAATTGAAATTTTAACATACTGTATGCATGAAATACACTGGTAGATAACACATCTTGATGACCCTGTGTAGAACTCCATTCCAAGAAAGTTCTGTGATGCAACAGATGGCAATGTACCACCTCAAATCTAGACAATCTGGAGAAGGAGTGGAAAACACACATGGGAGAGGAGGGTGCTGACAGCAGCTGGCTGATTCTTCCAGATGGAAATAGAAATATATCTGAAAAATGTTCATCTCTCTTTGTCTCAAATTTTGCCATCCAATGTTTTTGTCTAATTGAGATTTGCTCCTCAGTTAAGCCAGAATGCAGATCTTTGCTATCCTGTTTGCTTGTGAGCAGCTACAAAATCAGTTGTTTTGCTACCAATAACCAGAACAGAAGAAAACCTGTCTTAGCTTAAGGGAAATTCAGATCCCTACTCAAGAGGATAAACACAAGCTTATAGGTACATTCACTACTCCTCAAGCAGTTCACATGGCAACCACAGTGTGGGACCAAAAATATAGCAAGTGAGACAAGGAGTAATATCATTTTCTATTCTGCTGCTGAGGAATGCTTCTGCATTTCCATTGAAACAGACAAACACACAAAAAAAAGGAAATTATGTACAGAGCAGAACCAGTTCTGTTCTCTTCCAACAGTGCTTAAATCATTGGACTATAAAATTATGCTTTCTTTTGCCTGTTCTTTCTTTGGTCTCATGACTCTTACATCCTTTGCTGCAGAGTTGCCCATTTTCAACAGCAAAGGGGAAAAAAAAAAGAGTTGCAGTTTTAAGTATGATATTTTAAATTAAATATACAAACTCATTAATGCTCTGGAGCCTCTTTTTTTGTGTTTCAGAGTGAAATGCATTGTGACTTTTGTTTTATTCTGCACTTGGTGGTCTCAGAATATGTTAAATCTGACTTGAGAGGTAGAACATACCCCTTAAGAAACATATACATAAGACACCCCATACATTAAGAAACTTCCAGTGTCTAAACAGATTCAGGGCTTTAGAACAGACTGATGTCTTGAATTTATAGATCTATACTCTGTTTCAGAACTATAAGTGTTATATTGAGGTTTTCACCGTAAACTCCTTTTCAAACCGTGACAAGTATGAAATGTTATTTCATACATATTGCATGTTATTTATGGCCTTAAATATGGTATCTTGGTTTTGGCAGAGCTGAGTATCTTCTCCCGGGTGTCATTAGAATTTTCTGTCACATTGCATGTCAGAAAAAGAATTTTTTTTTTCATTTAGTTCTTAAATGAAAATTTAGGATTTTTAATGCTCAGAATGCAAAGTGGACATTTTGTCCTCAAAGCCCCTAGTTCCCAAATGCTCAGGAAGTGTCAGTGATGTTTTATACCCACGGACACTCTGACTCCAGATAGCCAGCTCACTGCTTTCAGAGCTTAAAATGGCCATTTAGGCATTTAACCTTAGACATACAGCTTCAGGTCTTAACTATTCAGTACTCATCTCCATGAGAGAAACACCTCCTTCAGGAAGATTTCACATGTTATCAGGTCTGGTTTTCATTTAATCAACAAGCAGCATAGCAACTGGCTTGTCTCTTATTAGCTGTGAGAGCCTAAGTAGATACTTCAAAGCCCCTCTTGAAATTATAATGAAAAACAATTTCTGGCTGAGAACAGTAGAATCATTTGCTTTATGTTCCCACGGCACCAGAGAAGACAGAAGAGCACAATGAAGCTGAAGAGTAATGTGTTGACAGAGAGAGAGGCTGAAGCCTACAAAGACATGTAAAACAATAAACAGTATATGTCATGGCAACAAAATCTTTCAGAGGGAAAAGCAGTTCAGGAAAACATTCTGCTTTGCAGCCTTACAGTTTGCTTTTTTCAAATTCTATTTGTTATAGTAAAATTATACTGGATGTCCCTTAAGTTCCTATTGTAGGAAATGGCCAGGAATAAAACTGCATTGTTACCCAAAAGGCTACCTGAAATGGTTATTTAAATGTCCAAACATATTTTTGCAGAAGAACCTTTATTACTGCAGGTTTTTAAGTCCTTTTTTTCTTTTGCTTACACATTAGTATTTTATGCATTCCTTGGGTTTTGTGCTCAGAACTTTCATATTTTCTTCTCCTTATTCCTGTTTATGTTTATTGTGATATTGCAGAAACCCAGAGGGTAAAGATAGCCTAAAGCCAAGCTAGAGAGTCCATCTCTCTAAAGCTGAGTCTCTCCTGAGAATGCAGGGAGGAGAGGAGAATAAGTAATCATGTAATCCATGTTATCCAACTTCTTGCTTTGCTGCACCAGATATTTGGCTGGGCATGTGATGTCATTGCTCATAGATAAAGCAGGTTTATGCTCCATCCTCTAACCAAGACTCACCAGGTACCAAAACAGGCCCTTGCAGACCTGGCTGCAGCACTTGAGCAAGAAAATGCTGTAATAACTTCAGGAGAATTGGAGTGACACAAAAGAAGACCTAGAGACACCAGTGCAGTCCAAAAAGGCTGAGGAAACATCATCCAGGAACCATTTACTGAGTACATCAATCCTGCTGAATGAAAGACTGAAGTTGTAGCAATGGCCAATTCACATCTATGAGACATCACTGCAGCACCTCCACTCACTATAGAAACTGGTTTAGTCCTTCCTGTGCCCACAGAATTGGCATATTTTGCCTTTCTTATATTCCTGTCATATTCAGCCTTTCAGCATTATTCATTACTGAGCCTACACTTCACTTTTCTCCTGTATTCTTCACTTCTCCAAATAGCTGAGAAACATTCTGCACTATTGTATTTCGAAACATTTCATTTTTCAGTGACTCAGGCAGTGGAGGAAAAAAGAGCTTCTATAGATTTTTACATACAAAATAAAGATGTATATACTCTGTATAGAAAGAAGCACATCATTGCCTTTTCCCTCAGTCTTTAAGCACACAGTGCACAAACTGATGGCCCACTTCTATCCAATGGCTAATTACTCCTCCCATAATGAACTCATTTACTTACTTATATCATGAACAGATATATTTACACAGCTGCAGACTGAGGCAACTCTGCATGGACTGCACATTCCCCAGGTAGATATGTTACTTTTTTCAGATTTGGAATTAGATTCTGCATTTCCACAATAAACAGACCTAAACAAGCCATCAGTTAATTAGGATGTATGTTAAATAATTACTAACACTCTTTTTAGTACCCTTGGTAATGTAAGTCTGTAAAGTTTATTCATTTATGTGGGCCTCATTATTTATTTATTTAATGTATGCTACTTTCCAGATTCTTAAATTTAGCCCTTTCCAAACCCAGACAAAAATTTATTCTTTTTTCCCCTCCCAAGCACTACCATTTTTGATGCATTATTTCTATATTTCGCTACAAAATTCTATATAACATCTCATTAGCATTCTTCTTTCTTTCTTATATTTCTATTTGACAAGCTCAGTTGCTGAAGCATTTGTTTCTGGGCTGATAACTGGTCAAGCTGTTCCCATGTCTGGAGCCAATCTGTAGGTCAGCCAGCTGGAGCAGTGACAGAAACACTGAACTGTGTTTCATCCTTCAGAGGCAAGCCGCTGTCCCCTCAAAATGTGTTAATTCTTTTCTCGTGTTCTGCTGGACAGTGGCCGTTTACTTGACATCCACTCCTTCATCTTCTGAGCTGGTAGTTCTTTTTTGGTTTTGCAATAGCTACATCTGAGTAGCAAAGCCCATAATAGGAGTGTTCTATGACAAAATATTATTACAGTGCTTAAATAAATATTAAATGAATCAACCACATCCCTTTTGGTAAAGTTTATGCATTCAGGACTGCTGAAGTCTGCACATACCTGAAAAATCACAGGTGAAGCCTCTACTCTGTACTTGTGCATTGCACCAAAGAGAACTCACAAGTTCAAAGAGCTTTGCAAAGCTGAGTGTGATGCAGGCAGTTGGAGGTACAGAGGAAAAGCTGTCATTCTGCAGCTACAGCACCTTTGGAGTTTAACGGTTCAAGTTAAAAATTCAGGGTTAATTCTTGCCCCAGGCAAGAAAGACAACAGTGCAGCATACAGTGCTTTACTGAGCACAGTGTGTCTACAGCTCCAGGCAATGAAGAAAAGCCTGTACAGAGGTGTTCAGATGAGGGCAGCCAGCAAAGACACTAAAATATGCTGATATTGTTCACTTCTGTAACTCAATCTGTATGTGAGCTTTTGGCAGAGTACCTCTTTAGAAAATTACACCAATATAAGCTTGTGCTTAGAGTAAAACATGAGTAGTGTTCCAACAGAATTGTTAAGCACTCTATTTTAGATAACCTCCGAGACAAGAAGCAGAGCATCTGATCCAATCCACACTGCAGGAACTAAGAAACGCATTTACTGAACACATCCTGAGGCAGCCTAAAGGTTTCCCTTTAAGGTTGGTTTAAGAGCCAACACATACTCTCTCTTAAAGCAGAGCAATTTAGTGTCCACATAAGTAACACAGTATGACAAGGGTTAACATAACCTAAGTCTATCAGAACACTTTTATCTTCTACATGAAGTCTTTTGCATATTCCTCCCCTCTGATACATGAGGGTCTAGAGTTTGGTTTACTTGAGAAAAGTATTATGTGACCTCCTTTAGAGAGACTATTTAAATTCCTCTCTTTTGTCTTTACCGATTTTGTCTCATAGACTCATAGAATCATAAACTCATAGAATCATAGAATGGTTTGGTCTGGAAGGGACTTTAAAGATCATCCAGCTACAACCTCCCCACCAGAGGCAGGGACAATTTCCACTAGATGAGGTCGTTCAGGACCCCACCTAACCTGGCCTTAAACACTTCCAGGGATGGAGTAACACAGATGTCTCTTCCACTTGTGTTTACTAACCTGGGAATACAGTCTGGTAAGCCCACAAAGAAGCAGAAGTAATCCCCACTGTCATGGGAGAGGTTATTTTGGCTGCTCTCCATCCTCCTGATCAGCAAGCCTTGGAATTTGGGTAGTAAACATATAACCTCCTTCATATTTCTCATCAAGCAGTGCCTGCAGCCTGTGACCACAGAGCTGCTATTGAGTATATTGGTTGGGATTGGCACTGCAAACAAACATTATCCCAAAGGAGAATGCTTGTGATGACCCTTAGAGAAAGCACTAGGGGACACAAGCTTCTGCTGTAGTGACTTGTTGGGAGAAACTGGTAATGTCATCTGTGTGATCTGAGTTTAAGTGATTTACATGCTGCCTTTGACTGTTAAAGCTGGATTCCCACCTTGTGTAGAAATAGCTACTTAATGGAAGGACAACTGATCTGGTCTTCCAGTGCAAATTCCCACACATCTCCCTCTGCCGCATTGTTGGTTTCTGCCAACTTTCACTTTAGACTCGTCTTTTAAGACCTTTTAAAACTGGGTCAGGCACAATCTTTTCATTTTGCATGTGCATCACACACAACATAAGAGGGTCTGTGAAGCCTTGTGATGTCCACACCACTTACTTGAGCAGCGTGAGATGAAGCCAGGCCTGAGCTGACCCTGCTGCACAGATGTGTAGCCAGAGCTCCTATGTAGAACAGGATCCCTGCCTGGAGACCTTCTCCATTTGCCTTGGACAAGAGCTGGCCCATCAGGGACTTGGGGAGCCAGTCTAATTTGACAAAAGAGAATTCAGGTCTTGAAACTCACCTACCCTTCTGCTGACAGGCTAATTCTACTCTCTCCTTGCCCCAGTCTCTTCCCAATTAATACAGGTTCTCATACAGGTGCAAGTGCTTTATGATGGAATCTACACTCCTTTTCTCAAAAGTTGATCTCACTTAAAATAAATCAAGAATGTTAAAATTAATTTCGATTTCTTAGGCTTTGTAAACTCAGAACCATAGATTTCTGTGCTGACTGGTGACAGGATCCAAGTGAATGGCCTGAAGCTGTGTCAGGAGAGGTTTAGGTTGGATATTAGAGAAAGGTTCTTTATTCAGAGGGTGTTTGGGCACTGGAACAGCTCCTCAGGGCAGTGGTTACAGCACCAGCTGGACAGAATCCAAGGAGCATTTGGACAATGCTCTCAGGCACGTGGTGTGACTCTTAGGGTGTCCTGAGCAGTGCCAGGAGTTGGAGTCAATGAGCCTTGCAGGTTCCTTCCAACTCAGCTTATTCTGTGATTCTGTAAAATACATTATTCTTGACAGACACCACTGTGATAGTGAGTGGGAGCAGAAAGAGCCTATGGTATTTATATGATCATAGAATGGTTTTGGCTGGGAGAGACTTGAAAGATCATTCAGTTCCAGCCCCACTGCCATGACCAGTGACACCTTTTACTAGACCATGTTGCTCAAAGCCCCATCCAAACTGTTCTCAAAACTCCCCAGGATGGTGCATTCACAACTTCTCTGGACAACCTGTTCCAGTGTCACACAGCTCCAAAGGAGAGAATTTTTTCTTAATACTTTATCTAAATGTGTCCCCTTTCAGTTTAAAGCCATTCCCCCATTGCAAAGTGCCCTTGTCAAAAGTCCCTCTCCAGGTCTCTTGCAGCCCCTTTGGGTACTGGAAGGTACAATAGGACCCCCCCAGAGCCTTCTCTTCTTCAGGCCAAAGAGCCCCAGCCCTCTCTGCTTGTCTTCATAGGAGAGGTGCTCCAGACCTCCGAGCATCTTTGTGGTCTCCTCTGGACTATTTTTAGGTCAAGTCTTGCTTGTTAAAATTGATCAATACTGTCAATTCTACATTTTTTTATCTCTTCGTCTGGGATTTGTAGGATATAATTCGAGTAGATTGTGTCAATCATTGTCTTACACAAGTAACAGTTCAGATGTTCCCAAAGAAGCTGTATCAGCCTTTTTATTTCATACATTATTCAGTCTAGAGGAAGGAGGATACCTCTTTCAATATTGTAGTCAATATTTTAAAATCTGTATTCAAATCATTAATAGGAGAGCATCTACATCCCCAAATAATTCATGATGGAAAATGAACGCTGCCAGCAGCATGCTCCCCCAGTCTGCCCATCTTACAGCAACATTTCCTAAATGAAATTTTACTGAAGATGTGCAACTATACATCCAAAAAATACTCAGTAAGCTGTGATTTTTAAGATCACTTTACCAAGAAAATATTTCAATATCGCTCTTTCACCGCAAACTACTGTGATTTTCCAAATCAATAATCTTTAATTTAAAGATGCCTAACAATATTTTTGTCAGATAGGATAAGTGTTTCTACAGGAACTGAAGTCCAGAAGGGTTAGTTTCAGCAGTGGGCAGAAGGAGAGTTACAAGCAAATTTGGATATTGACTACAGAATCTCTCAATAAAATTGAATTTAAAAGAGGGAGCCTTTTCTATGTTGAGAAATTTGGTCACTTGTAGTTGATCTCATTGTTCTCATTCTGCTGTTGAAATGCAACCTCCCACACTACCTAGACTTACTCAGGGTCAGGACACTCTAATCCTTGACTCAAACTAGTTACAATACACACGTTTGTAGCCTGGAGTATCTGAGAGAACAACATATTTGGGGAATTTTAAGAATTCTTCTGGAAAGGTCCACACATTCACAGGTTATATGAGAAGCTGCTATTATTTCCCTGCACTACTTGGGATAGAGGGCACCTCAGTTGGATTAGAAGTCATTTATGTTGTTGCAGGAGGGACTTTTTTTTATACCTGTGAGTTTAACATTACTGGCATTTCATTTTTCTCTTAGTCAGCTTTCAGTGGAGTTGATCCTGACTTAAGATAGGGGATGACCTCTCAAGGTCATATCCTTTCTGTCATCTGAAAAGCATTAAGCGTGGGCAATCTAAGACTGGATTGGCAGGCTTGTTGCCTGAGAGCAGAGCTTCAAATACGACTTTTAGTGAATTAGATTGTGAACTTCTTTTTCTTTACAGGTTCTTATGTACATATTATGTACTTCACCTATGAGATTTCAACCCTTTCTCCTCTAAAATCAGCGTCAACAAGCTAATTGTTCTGAGCAGTAAACAGAATAGAATCAGGTCTCTGTTCTTAAAAACAAGAATGAGAAAATAGTACAGTGCTTTTTTTCACCTAGGTCTCATGGAAATTGCCACCCCCTTACACAAAATTACATGCTTCCAAAGGCACAGGCCTCACTAAAGCTGGACATTCCCTTGATAATTTCTTCCAGTGATGTGTATATAGGAACAATAATAATACATTTTAAGTCAAATGTGCATGTCTTCAACTTCCAGACATTGGTTCTTTTTACTTCCTTCCTCTTAGATTGAAGGGTTATTTAATACCCATTATGTTCTCCCTGTGAAAGTAGTGTGATTGTGATCAAGGGCAAAACTACATCATGCTGGCAGAGGCATCCAAGGCATCTGAGCTGCCTCAGTTTATACAAAGCAGCACAGGAGTGCAGAGAAGTGCAGCACAGACACCCCAGCTCTGAGTGCACAGGGAAGAGCCAGGACCCAGAGAACAGCATAGCTGCATTTGCAGGTAGACTGCAATTACAGCCAATTATCAGCACTTTCACCATGCTGAGACCTCACATTAGGTTGCTCCTTCATTTTGATCCCTAGGTCTTTTTCAGGGTCTTATTTGTGAAAATATCATCTTGCCTCATTTTCTTACCTTATGTACTATTTTACCAATTTGTTTTCTTTTTTCAGTTTTAATTACAAATATTATCATAAGTGCTTTATTATTTACTTTCAGAAATAATCAGTGAATTCGTTGAATGGTATCAGGTCTGCTACTGATCCCCATGAAACTCTGTTTTAAGTATATTCAGCTGTTGATAATTTCCTGGAGACAATCTCTTTCTAAGATCTATCACTTAACCAGTTCTTAATTCATAAAACATTTGCTTTATTAATAGTATGTGATGCCAATGTTTAAATCAGAACATGCTGTGCTGCCAAATTCAAATATTTTACAGAAATCAGATTACTCAAACAAGTTTGCAATTTCATCAGAGAATAAAGTGAGATTTCTTTGACATGATCTGCTTTACATAAAACCATGTTGTCTGGAAATAATTTTATTTCTATCCTTTAATTATTTCTCAGCTGATTCTATTCCCAGCTTTTCTGTTATATTTTCTGGAACAGATGTCAGACTAATCGACCTACACTGAACTCCAATCATCTCTTCTTTTTTTTTTTTTTTTTCAATATTGGCTCACTGTGAGCTCAATTTCAGTCTTTTGGAATTTTCATGGTGTCCCAGAATTTTCTAAAAATGAGGATTCAAGATTAAAGATTTCCTAGAGCAATTTGTGCAAAACATCTGTTTCCACTGAATTAGAAGTGTTTAATTCTACTTAAAGTTGCTTGGTATTTTCCTCAGACCATGACAAACCAGAAAGAAAGCTGTTGTTCTTATATGGTAGAAGTATAGCATATGCATTTTATTTCTAGGAATCCAGCTATTTTTATGAATTTTAACTATTTTATGTCTTCAAAAAGAATTGGATGATTTGTTTCCAACATCATGACACTATTTTCCAACATCACTCTATCTTCAGATATACTTTTATACCAGCCTACATTACATTACATTAAATCTACATTTTATCATGCTAATATTTATCCTCCATATTTTTGGTTTCTCACATTATTTTTTTCAGTACTTTTTAGCATGCAAGCTACATCTTGTATATCATCATATTTACAGTTTTCCCCTAACTGCTGTCTTACTTCTTAATGTAATCAGGTTTTATTTATAAACAATAGAGAGACTTGGATGTATATTATTAGAAGGTTTAGGTATGTAGTAAATATGCTTTAAAGCAAAATGCATTATCAGCCTAAATTTCCAATCCAATCCTTCTTCACTGTCAAACTGGTTTTGCCTTTATAAATTGAACCCTTCTGAAGACACTGAAGTAAATACTAAATAATATTTGAGACATATATTCTTCACCTTAAATATTGCAATCAGTGGTTTTTAAGCAGCATATTTCCAGTCCAACACCATTCTTACCTTTATTCATCACTTAACACATGCTGTTACATGACTAGGAAAGCTTGAAAGAGTAGAAAGAAGCTTCACTTGTTCCTGAAGAAATTTATCAGCAAAACTGACTTTTATGATTGCATCAGTTTTTGTCCTGAAGACTAAAGTGTTGTTCCCATTCCAGTGAAGTGTGCCTCCTCATTTCTCTACTAACTGTCCTAAACATGAACTCTCTTTGCAAACATGTTTACCATGACTGACTATACAGCTAAAAAAGAGGGTAAATTTGGAAAACATATAGCAACTTCTCAGGTAAAGAGCCATGAAAGGTGTCACAGAGAAAGAACATGAAAAACATCAGCCTGCATGCAAAGGCTTTAGGCTTCAGCCAAAGCCAATGAGTAGGGAAATTTGCAAAATATTACAGTCGTTTGTAAGATGTTTAAATGAACTCATTGTTATCGGAACATGTCATAAGCTTTGCAACACTCCTGCAAGACAGAATTGTCTCCATATTTAAGTGCCTTTTTAGCTAATAGGAAACTTCAAGTGAATTGTTCAAGATCAAAAAAAAAAAAAAAAAAAAAAGAGCAGAAGAGGAGGGATTTGAACCCTTTTCTCCAAAAACTTATGAGACATTAACTCATGGACTGAGCTTCCTTTCTGAAAAAACCTACAGCTGTTCTTTGGCTGAACAAGGAATGTACTTCCTGTGCAGTCAATTCAGCCCCCAGAATCTCTCAGATTTACATTCTTCCAGTTCTGTTGTGCAGCTTTTTTACTCCTAAACCCAAACAGCAAATAGAGAAATGGGCAGGTCTGGAATGAACTTTGTGATGAAATGAATAATTTAAATGCCAGCCAGTTAACTAAACTTTCATCAGTATACAATGACAATAAGGTCACAATAATCTATATTCCCATCTTTATCTTTCATTGTTCTAGTTAAGTTGTTTGTTTAAGCCTCTTAACCTAATTACTGAAATTCATTGTTCTCATTAGTGCCATTTGTTGCCAGACAAGAAAAAAAAAGGTTTTCTGACAGAGCTGGAAAACTCCCAAAGTATGTGGTTGGCTCCAGCACTTCTCTCATTCTTGCAAGCTTAGGCCAGCACAGAACATCTTTGTTTTACAGTTGTCAAGGCTCTAACCAGTTGTTGGGGTCTTTGCACACTTGTCATCATTTAAGGACAATGTAAAATATATTGACAGCAACATGGGTATAATTTCCATAAGGGATTATTAAGGTAATTTTTCAGGAAATGGAAATACTGTGAATTGATGCTAGCGTAAAGATTTACAAAAGAGAACACAAATAAAGGCTTCACTGTGTCAAATATCATTCTTGTATTGTGATAAACCTAACTAGATGTTGCCAAAGGACTTGCAAGAATTACAGCTTGCATTCTTGTCCATCTCATTTCAGTTCATTGGCCAGACTCTTTTCCCACAGTACATCTATACTCATGACAGCCTTTTTGTACAAAATTAAGTTCATCTAAGAAGCTCATCCTCTACTTTACTGAAAACATGGGAAAAGTGAGGGTCTGTATAAGCATTTCTTCAGTTCCATCCTCAGGCTCTCCTGTTTCACTTTTCAGTTGCAAGCCAGCTTTTACTGTAGAATGTGGATACGGTCAGATAAAATTTCAGTTGGCAGTGCAATTTTTATTTGTGTAACAGGTGCACTGGAAATATGTGGTGTAAAGCCTTGGCAATGATATTGGAGTGAGTGTCTTTTTTTGCATGTGACACAACTGAAAAAGTGTGTACTTGTTCTTGTATACACTTTGCAAAGTCCCTTGTAAAAAAATCTGATTTTTCAGGATGACATCACAATTTCCTAAACTTGTTGGATTTCAAGAGCTCTGGGACATGTTCATTCCGGCATCCACACCATATATGTAAACCTGTTTTTAAAATACAGAATTGCTATGTTCCCTGTTTGAACACAGAAATGACCTGGCATCTCTATTTAGCAAGTCTGTGTTCTTTAACCTCTTTTTCTGAAGCTACGTTTTGGACTCAGCTTTGTCTCTATATTAGTGAATTCATTGCATCTTATTCACAAGTAGAAACAACTGATCAAAAATTATCTGACACAAAATCGTATCCTCATTGATTCAAAGTTTATTTTAATGAGGTTTAAGCAGTTTAGCTAGGAAGCAATGGTTTGAGTAAAAGCTTTACCTTAAGCCACTAGAGAGGAAAGGGAAAGGAAGGGAAAGAGGAGGGAAAAGAGAGAGAGAAGTTTGTTGCAATTTCTGTTTTGTTTTACACTTCTGCCTGTTATCACTGAACAATCATGGCATGGATTTAAGAGTTAGAAAATCAAGTTTAACCTGTAGTCCTGCCAGCTTGCTGTTGTTTGTCCATAGGCAAGTTACTTCAGCTGTTTCTTCCCCTGATATTTGTCCATCTAAATTATGGACATTGCTCTTTCCTGACACAGAAACAGTGCTAAGTCCCACTCAATAGAATCATGTCATCCAGAGGGCCATGTGAACTCTATTTTATGTAAAATTACACCTGCCTGAAAATGGAAAGGTGCTTGTGCCAGTCATTCCTACCAGTTATTCTACTGGTAGAATATACCTAAAACACCATTTTTCATGAGATGTCTGGCGTCAAAGCATCTTGCAACGTAAATACGGACTAAAAATATTCAGATTATCTTTTTTACCTCTCCTTCTCTTTCTCCCTTCCCTTTGTCTCCACCTTGAGCTTAGTAGTAGACACAGTCTCTTACTTTCTACCCTTCAAAGCTTCTATTCTTCAGATTACAGGTCATAAACACACATTTCTTTCCTGAATTTTTTCTTCTGCTGTAGTGAATAACCTGATCAGTTCTAACAGAAACATTCCTTCCTGACACCATGATGAATCACAAATCCTTTAGATACAAAGAAGACTGAGTCAATTTCAGGGAGAGAATCTAGAGAATCTAACACTTCATCTTGTAAACAAGACCAACCCTTCAAGTGTTTAAACCAAATATATTAGAAAAAGTAAATTAGAGACCAGTTTAAATTAAGTATACTTTAAGAATGTTCTTTTATTTCCTTCGTAGGTAAAAGAAGCATTGACCACTCTGAAGCATGTTGCTGAACTATTGTTATTTCAAAGTGTTAAAGCTGAGAGATACAGAGATAGAATTCTTCAATATGATGAATTGAAGAAGAAATGAACTTAAATCCTACTTTTAGTGGATCAAGTGGATGACAGCATTTATTTCAATGGCTAAGATTTCACCTTCAATAGCAAACTCAGCAATTCTCTTTGCTTGCAAAGTGTTTGGCTCAGGCCCCTAGGACATTGCAAAAACCAAAGCATTTTCCTCTTCAGAAGCTTTTCAGAAAGCTCTAGAAATAAAAACTACCTTTAGATTTGGATATGTCTGTAGGGTGGATTCCACTGGGGCAGGAAGGTCACCCCTTCTTCCTTCCTGGAGCTCAGGGGAATGGGAAAGAGAGGATCCCCAGAGCACATGCAAGTCTCCTTCAATAATGAACCACATGCTTGTTACTTAGCAAGCATGGTAATTATATTATATCCATCTGCAGCTTTTTATATTTGAATTAACTGACCTTTATTAACATATTCTTTGATTAATTTTGCAATATATATTAAAAAACTTTTTTTTTTTGCTAGATTTCCTGAGTTTCAGCATTTTATTTTGAACAGTTATTTATTGCAGCATGGAAACAATGTTTGCACCAGTAAATTAAATTTGAGCCATATCATTCTCTGCCACTGAGGTCAAAGGACAAAGTAAAACTTGAAATGAGAAAATTGCACCCAGCATGAGTACCCAAATGGAAGCCATTCACCCAAAGTGGCTCCTGGAACTGGTATTTGCCCTGTGATAGCTTCTGAACATTTCTGAGGCATTTGGGATAGGGAGGATGGTTCCAGATAAAGTTGTGCCAAGGATCTTCCTAAGAATTTAACACCACAGGTGATGAAGTTCCAGTCTCTGGAATGTCCAGTCGAGCTTCTCAATGTGTATTAATATAAGACACAGCTGAGGAGCAGCAGGACTCAGCACATCCAGCTGAGGCCACCCAGCAACACCCTCTGCCTCTTTTCTCTGCCTTCACCTGCAGGATTTGCAGGTGCTAGCTAGTGTGGAGGAGGATGATGGCAGAGGACATAAGATAGATGCACCACTAGAGCCAGCCAAAGGACTAATTTGTGGTTCTGTGATTAAACACGGGGTTGACAGCTGATCTCTGACTGCAGTATGGGATGAGGTGTATTTAGCACTCAGAGCTAATTTCACCAAGTAGGTGCAAATCCTCTGCAGTTCTCTCTTCTGAGCTAATTCCCTGACCCTTGATTAATAAGACTTGGTGGAAATTAGACAAGCTTAGAGCATCAACAAAAACTGAAAATGCATTCTAGCCTCAAATCAATTGAATCAGCATCTTATCTACATTTCCTGCCTTTTACAAGTGCCAGTATTTAGCTCACCACAGTGACTTCAGAGTGTCAGTATGTTTCACAATTCAATTAGTCATTCCCAAGTGAAGTATTGTAATTGATTCTTTTTTGGTCTCCACTGGTGATAAAAGTAATGGATGTTTTTGTCAAGAGAATGGACTTCCTCTAAATATCTGCTTCTCCATGTCACTGCTCTGAAGTAAATGGTGAGGTGTATTTCTATAAATAGACAAGTAGCTGGCAAGAGGGGGGAAAAAAAGAGAAGGGGAAAAAAGAGTAGAGAACCATACATTTCCTGACATTGCACTTTCAGGACGGTTTAACAACCACAAACGTAATTTCTTGAACCACTCTTATCTTAGGGAGCATTGCAGGAAGCAGAGAGTAATTCGAATGCTAACAGATATTGCTTAAAATGCAAAAAGAAAATTAATCAAATGCCCCTGTACACTGTCCAAGGTTTCAGTTTGGGGGAACTGTTCCCAGAAAAGGCTGAAGTAACACCTCAGACTAAGAGCTGTGCCTTACAGCAAGAACTGACGTAACATCTTCCAGCAGCTGGTCTGCACTTGGAAAACAGAGCAAGCAACGCCTGAGAAAAGCAATCAATCAGCTGCATTTGTCACAGCTCTCTGAAGTCCCCAGTTATGGGTATCATTAACTGAACACAGTTTCCCTGCGTGCAGTGAGGGGCAGCAAGCCAAGAGCAGGGGTAGGGTTACCTCCAAAAACACCCTGACTGCCAGGTTTTAGGGCCTTCCCCTTCATAACACTTCCTTTCACCACACAGAAAATACTTGTAGGCCTAAGAAACATCCTGGATCACATTAAAACCCCATCACATAGAAACTCCTTGGGAAGAATGTTTTCCTCATGGAAGCCAAAACTGCTGATCCCTTGGCTTGGTGCCAGCACCGCGACGGAACAGGAATGGCTGGCATCTTGCCAGGAATGTGCACATCTGTCAGTAGTGCCCATTTCTTTCCTGATATTCATATGAAGATGTTAAAGTAAGAAATTCTGGTATCCTAAGATTTCAAAAACTTAAAAGGTAATAGGGCTACTGTGGTCCCATCTTTCCATTTAGCTGATTTTATGAAAGAATATCATGCATCGCACAAAATGGAAAATGCTCCACTGTAGTCACCAAACCTGTCAGCTCTAACATAAATCAAGGACTTCTAGAACTGTACCTAGAGATGAAATATTTCAGAAAATTCTGATGATGTTTCCCGAAATTCTGTTAAAGCCTTCTGTGCCATTGCCCTTGGGTGACATAAAAATGTGATGGAAGATTTGCATATTGCAGTGCCTATTTTCCAGGGCAAAAAGATATTAATCTGCAGCCAAACTTTTTTGGGGATAGGCAGTTGTCTGAAATTTTTCAGCTATCTCAGTAAGTTACAGCTGTTCTCCTCTAGCCTGTCTTAAAATCTAGAGTGGTACTGTCATGTACTTCCAATATACTGCAGAATTTTACATTAAAAATGGATAAAGAGATTAATAATTTATATAATGATTAGGAAAGTAACCTGAATCAAAAAGCCTTATATGTTAATATAAAATAGGATTTATTATAATTAGAGATGTAAAGGATTATTAGATACCATAAGGGTAAGATATAATTTTGGAAAAACATTAACTGTTGCTTTTCTTTGTAACCTGTATAAGGGGCCTGAGCCTTTAGAGAACTTTAAGAATCTGGTAGTTAAAGTAGCTCATCTGATTTGAACCCAAGCATGACAGCTTAAGGGTTTTCTTTCTTCCATAGGTAAAGAGCACTACAAATTAAACATGAGGGTGTAGCTAACATCTCTATGAGTCCATTGCCATCATGGGAAATTGTATCTTGTTGTCCACTCTTGGCAAAAAGAATGTGGAGCTCCCATCTGGGGTGGAAAGAGACTGACTTCACTGGCCTCTTGTCCATTTGAGCTGACACATTTTTTTTGGTGTCAGCATTTCCTCCCTACTGACAGAGATGGGCATAGACAAAGTATGGCTTTGCTTGGCCCTTCTCAAGACCACAGCTGCCTCCCCAGGATTTTCTACCTGGTGAAAATAAAATACTCTTAAGTCCACATCCTTAGCTGCTGTTTTATTACAAAATCTTATTGATTTTGATGGCTACTGATGCCAATTTATTTCAAATGAGGATTGGGCTGTCACCAAAAAAATCTCTTAACCTTCAAACCTCCTTTCTCAATTGGAATTTATGTTCTTCGTTACATCATGTATGGACAGGTTATAGTCTATATATTTTGAGTAATACTTTGTAACATTTTAAACCACGGTCAAGTTTAGATACCTGATCAAAGCTACTCATCAAGAAAGGCCCTCCTGCACATTAGCAATTTACATAGGCACTGTGAAGCAGTGCCTATAACATGTCCTAAAAACAGCTGGCCTGAATGTCTGCTGACAGAGGTGCCTGCCTTTCTCTGTAGATACTGATCCTTTAAGCAATTCACACAGAGAGGAAAATCTGCAGTTTATAAAGAGGAAAAAACACTTTATTGATAAAAGGAGGTCATACCAAGCTTGCTCAGACAACTGGATTTAGTTTAGGGATGAAATACATATGCTCCCAAACCAACTCACTGTCTCCATCAGCAAACATTTAGACACTGGAGGTGGTCTTTTTGGAAAAAGAAGACAAATAATGGAGTTGCACACATTTTTTTTTCCCTGTAAATATAAGAGGACTCTGTTAAACCTTCACTGATCCACAGCTGCCCTGTGATAGCTCAAAGTGCTCAGAGATCAGAAAGGGAGCAGATGTGGCAGAATCACTCAGCACTGAAATGCACAAGCCATGTTTGCCAAGCAGCAGTCAGGGACCACATACATCTGCTCCTCAGAGCTCAGCAGGCCAGCTGTGATGGAGAGAGATTAGCTCAAATGAAATGGAACATGAAAAGTCTGATGAAATTGCCACAAATAAAGTAAAGGGTGGTTCCTGGAGAGACAATCAGCTCCATCTGCAACAGATCTAATGAAGCTTGGTTTTTTTTAATGGATTTGTGCCTTGTGATTGGATTCTTTGGTGCGAGTACCAATTAAAACTCTTCCTGTGGTTGGGGCAGTCATAATAGTTGTCTTCTGTGTGAATTCTCCAGTGGGTGGAGAGCATACTGCAGCCGTGTGATCAGAGAAGGTCTGACTTGGTTGGACCACTAATGACACCTCTTTTTCCTGCTCAGCCACCTCTTCCTACAAAACAGGATATTTAACTCCTGCTAACTTCTGCTATCCTGGGTTGAAACTAGTTAAGTGATTCAGAGTTATTGGGATGTAGATGGACAGTATGGCAGACCCATGTGCACAGATTTCTGTATATGCACAAGTGAAGTGTAATCTCACACTGGTTACTGCAGGGACCATCACATGGGCCCAGGAAATATCTCCTGGGTAATGCTGGCTTGTGATTTAAATAACAAAAGCTGAAACATGCCTGTGTAGAGGTGATGATGTCTGCTGAGATGACAGTGAGTACAGATGTGTTCTTGAAGACTCACACCTTTTGGTTTAAGAGTCAGTCCAGGCTTGTGGGTAGAGCACTGTGTGGGACAAAGGAAACATGAAATCTAACTTTATGCTTTATTTGGAAAAGTAGCTTCAGCTACAGCTCATGTTTGTAAAATAAAATAGTAATTCCTTCCATCCACTTTATTATCCTCTTCATTACTTCCACATCACATTTTCATGGTCCCTGTAAGTTGAGGAGTTCTCACCTTATATGATGATGATGACAAAAATGATTGTTGATTGCTGGTTATCCCAGTTATGTGACCATGGAGTAGATATTTCAGGTGTCAGCACTTCCAATTTTGGGAAGCAGAAGTCACCTTTAAGAGAAAGTCCACAGCTCTAATGTAAAGGTCTGCAAAACTAAAATGAATTGTCTTCATGCTCAGTTCTTCTTGGCAATGAGACACGTGGATCAGTTTTTCAAGCTACTTACTTTTATTTTTAGTAATCATTAAAGAGTGACAAGAAAATAGAAAAGATGGTGTTATACTTGGCACTGCCCTGACTTCATTTCCTGACTTGGTCACAGCCTTTCTTTGTGACTTGAAATCTTGTACCATTTTTCACCCTGTCTAACAGGATCATGGCAAACTACAACTCCTTTCTCTTTTTAGGTGTAATGGCAAAAAAGCATACAAGTCTGTATACACCCATGTAAACATTAAGTCAAGATTAATATAATTCCAGAGCTATTTAGTCACTCACAGAGACAGGATAAACAACTAAGTTCAGAAAAAAGGCTAACTTTTTATAGACTACAGGAAACTATTTACAGAATTATTATTTTGTTCCATTATTTAAAACCATCAAAACAAACAAAAACATTTTTACTTTTCCCCAAATCTTCCCTCAGATAGAGATTTAAACATTAAAGATAACATTTTTGTCAGGACAAGTATTTCACATTGTGTTCAATGATTATGTTAACTATAATGCATTGCTCCAGAACTATGGCTGTGGATTTTGTTATAATAGGACTCTCAGAACAAGACCATTTCTGAGAAGTGGTGACCTGGTTGCTATCAGAGCTGGAATATAGACTGAAACCAACTCTTCTCAGGTGGCAGCAGAGAATTGTCATATATTTGTGGATTGTATTCTTGAGAAATATTATGCCAAGAACACCCCCACTTGGTCAAGGAAAGAAATGGAGTCAGAGAAAGATTACCACATCTGAAATATATTCCACAAAAAGCCTACTATTCTGTGCTTGTTTTTTGAAAGCTACTGTCCATGAATGCCAGCATGAATGAACTTCTACAGGTCATTGAGAGAAAAAATAAAGTTATAAATGTCAATTTTTGGTGTTTTGGTAAGTTCACTGAAAATTTCCCACACAAACTACATATCTCAGACTGCAGTGTAAATACTCAAGCCAATTTGCTTGGCATCAGCAACCAGGCTTCTACAGCATCATCCTAAGTAAGAACTAAGTCCTTTTGTTGTTACCAGAGAACATATTTTCTTAAATAATAATTTCAACTCTACAGGAATTCTTGTGTCTACAGGAACTATATACTGTACACAGCTCAGACACAGTCATTGAAAGAATGCTGTGAATGTTATCCCTTTTAAAATTTTAATTATTATTTGTTTTTTTCTTTTAGCAAATTTTGTGCAGTGTTGAATAGTCACAACCTACAGCCACACATGAAGCACATCAACACAAACATTTTTTCTGTAGCTACTGTCAGCTTTTTCAGAATAGCAGAAAAGAAAACTAAAAATGGCTATTATATTTGCTGTAGATAATCACCCCTAATTAGCTTCCAACAAAATGTCTGGTTCCAGTCCAGAAGTTCTTAATTAGTCTCTGTAGCCATTGATTTCAAGGGGAGTTTTACCTGAATGAGGATTTTGAATGAGGTCATGAGGTGTGAGTGAGCCCTGAGGAAGAACACGGAGCCTCACCCCTGTGCAGGTGTGCAGGTGAAATTTCAAGGAGCTTTACCCCTCTTTCTAATATTTTTAGTCCCCTCTAGGGAAAAGGCTGCAGTTTTAGCATGGCATTACAGGAATTTAGAGGCATCCAGACAGAGTTAAATGTGCCTCCGAAAAGGAAAAGAACCAAGGAAAACTGAGGGGAAAAAAATATAGAGAAAAGGAATCCACAATAAAGTTCACAAACAGCAAAGCTTTAGGAATTTGAAATGAGGATTTGAACTTGACACTGTGTTTCTGTGAAAAAACCAAACAGCAAAAACAACAACAACATAATAACAACAATAATAATAAAGCAGGTTGTGGCAGAAGACTGGGAGGAAATTGTGAGCAGGATGTGAGGAGCTAAGGTTGGACAGAGAAAGAGAGGTCAAACCAGCTTCCTGGACAGACCTTTGGGATGTTTCTGTCCAAGCTCCCACATCTGAAATATATTGCCCAGTAAAAGCCTAGGCCTGAGAACATGTGGGTCTGTAAAAGTGTAGACAATGAACTGAGAAAAGGAATGACTTTACAGGAAGAATGTGGTGACATGTGCTGCTGTGGGAAGATGAAGACCAAGATGTTGCAGAAAACACAATCCCTACTCTTCCATATTTAGAGTCTCATGTCATGCAGGTAACTCAATTACCTAAAGTAAATAATCTCTCTGTAACAGCTATTAAAACATAATTTTATTAAAACTCTTGTATTAGTTTTCAGAAATAGATGAAGAATTTTCAATAAAAATGTCTGTGCATTTGCATCGAATTCCATACAAGATAGACTCTGGGATTAAAAAAAAAATAGCCAAGAAAATCGGAAAACTTCTAAACAACTGAAACTGGTTTCCTGTATGCAGAAATTCCGCTAAGCTTAATACCTAATAACCTTAACAATACCCTTAATATGGGTCCTTCTCTAAGACTAAAAAATGGATTGAAAGATCTGGCAGACTGTGTGCACGTAAGAGTAGACAGATGATGAAGGTCAGTAAACATAATTGCAGCAACCAATAGGTGTGTATTGGCTTTGTAATTATCTTCTTATTAATGTTAAATTAGCTAAAGTATGTTTCAGATATCTGTTATAATTTAAAGGATTGCCAATAGTTCTTATCTTATTGAAAAATAGATTACTCCTTATTGGAAAGGCCATAAAGCAAACCTGAAAACCTTTATCTATGGAGTTTGTCTCACAGTGCATGGAGTCATCAATAAAACATCTCAAGGTCCACTCACTGCTGCTGAGTGCAGACTGAGGACTATTAAAAGTAGGAGGTGCTGATAATTTTCTGTCCTGACATACCCTAACACACGTTTTAATGGTGGTATTGCTCTTGCATCATATCTCACTGCTTGAGGACATGTCAGTTCATCACCCAGCTGACCTATCCAGCATTCCTGGCATACCTCCAGTCAAGCGCCATGAGCTGATATCCATAAAAATCCACTTTAGCTGACAGAAGGCGTATAATATCCTGAGTTTAATTGCCTGTTTTTAAAAATCTGCTTTGTAAAAACTTATTTTTGCCTGGCCCCCGCCTTCCCCCCCCCAGCACAGGGGTTTTTTTATGCTTCAAGGATCTGCTTGCACCTTCCCTTCTAGCCAAACAGTCTGAGGAGGAGGAGGCATTGGTTGAATATCTCACAACACAAATGTTAACTCTCACAAATCACCTGTGGGGGGAAGAATCTGCCTTTCCACACTTACATATTCTATGCATGCTGCAATTTCTCTCCTATGCAGCCCTGGCAGTTTTCTCAGGATTATGTGATTTATATTCTGCACAGGCCTATGTGGATCCATGCAGCTCAGCAGGAGTGATTTTTACAGATTTACTGCAGCAGCCATTGGCCAGGGTAGGATTTGAATTTTTTTCTTATTTAGATGTGATTCACAGCAAAATCTCAAGGGCAGAACACCCTCCAGCTGCTGCAGGCTTAAACTCCTGGGAAAATCATACCTGTCCAAGGTACAATCCCTGCCTATGACTTTTTAAAGGAGCTAAAGAAAACAGAGGGCTCTGACACATGATCAAGTTATTGAATATTAATGAGTTACCTTGCATCAGCTGAACCACAGCAGCTCCTGTGTGCTTAATCGCAGCCCATTGCTGCCACCAAGGATAACACACCAGTATTACCTTTCCCACCGAGGTCTGCTGTGACTCCTGTTAACCACATTTGCTGCAAACCAAATGCACACACAAAATGCGAGCTACTGACACTCAGCTGGCAGGCACTAAGCCATGAAACTCTGGTCACAAGGGATTCAGGGAAATCAGGAGTCAGATTCATCAGAGTTGCTCATGCACTTCTGAAATGCAATGTCAGTTGTCAGTTTCATAGAAAAAACACTAGCAAATATCTCCTGAGTTTAAAAAGGCATCCTTCAGCTGTCAGAACAGCCTCAATAAATGCTGAGCACTACTTTCAGTAGCTCTGTTCTAAGATCTGCCTCCACCCAAGGAGCTTGTATATCACAAAAGATCTTGTTCTTTTCCTATTCAATATGTAGCACAACGAAACTTTTAAACCATATCAAGTTTATGCACACAAAGAAGTCTTGAAAAGTGGCTTTTCTGGGGTTTGGGGAATGACTTGGATTTATTGGGGTGTGGGTGTTTTTTTCAGTTTGGGGAGGGATTTCTGTTGTTTTTTTCTTTTGTGTTTTTTGTTGTTGTTGCTGCTGTTTTTGTTTGCTTGTTTTTTGTTTGTTTTGGCTACTGCAGAAAATGGTACGTGGAGTCTATCCACAATAAGTATTTTGATTTAGATAACACCAGCCAGCTGGGAGCAGGGAGTATGAACACAACAAAGTAATTGGCATTTTGTGTTATCTCAGGAGGAAACTCCTAAAATGGTATTGCTAAGGAGGAAAATATGCTATGCTACAGTGATCATCAAAAGTTTATGAACACAAATGCTAGGAGATGGGAAGTTTCTATGGGCCACCAGGTGTAAGAAATACTGTATCCTTGCTTTCAAAATTCCTTCCCTGAAATACATTTCATGAGTGGCACTTTAATGAGACTTGGAACTGTTCATACTTGTCCTTATTTTGGTATTTTGCAGCTGCAATTCATCCTCACTGTTCTAAGGGAATGGAGTCTTCTTATGGGCCAAGAGAAGTAAAATCTAAAATCTCACCTTGGGGTGAATTCAAGCTAGCAGCATACAAATACAAGAGTACAGTGCATGTGTTTGAGACACCTATGCATCCAGACTCTGTGCACTAATGACAAAAAATACCCTTGATTGGGTTAGTTGCACTGAGAAAACCTGCAGTGTAGAAGTCTCTTTGCAAGTCCATTCTTTCTTAGTTCTTGTAAAACTGATTGAAAATGCATAATATTCTCTTATTGCATATGCATTACTTGCATTCTGTCAAGTTTATTGATTGTTTCTCACTAAAATCTGATTTTTCCAACAGCTTCTAAATAAAAATTCTAAGGTGGGATTTCAAAAAGCTTGTCATTAAGTGAGTTTTGTGCAAAGCAAAGTCACTGGAAAAACTCCAGAAAGAGGAATGTCAAAGATAGCAGGTTTTCAGAGAAAAAAACCCAAACCAATCCATAGAATCACTAACCAAGAACTCCTTTGCCCATTACTGCAAAATGACTTAAAGCGAGACAGAAACCTTGTTTTGACTGGTGACAAAATAACAGTAAAAGGCTAATGTTAGTGTGAAAAAGACATTTCTTTATTTTCATAGTATTTAAATTCCATTTCAGTTACCATACCATACTGGTGATATGCAGGAGTAATATTGATTGAAACCATGATTGTATTTTATTTCCAGAACTCTTAGCCCTCTGAAAAATTTATGCTTTTCCATACAAGATAGTTCAAGACCTTGTAAGAATGCCTGAATTTTGCAAATAGCCTTCACTTTTGGTACATTTTTGTATCAATGGACCTTTTGCAGCCTTACTTTCTCCTCTTCATGTGAGCTCCTTGGAGACAGAAATCCTTGGAGCACAAAAGAGACAAAGTCCTGTCCTTGGGCTCCCAGGTCAATTTGCATGAGCTGGCTGTATCCACAGTATTGAGCTCTTACTCGTAGCATCATTGAATAGTTTGGGTTGGAAGGCATCTTTAAATGTAATCTAGTCCAATCCCCCTGAAAATGGGCATCTTCCACTAGATCAGCTAGCTCAGAGCCCTGTCCAACAGGACCTTGGATGTTTCCAGGGTTGGGGCATCTACAACCTTTCTTAGTAACCTGTTTCATTGTTCCACCATCCTCATCCTTCTAGCTAGCCTTTCTCATCAGCCCCTTTATGTACTAAGGCTGTGTTAAGGTCTCCCCAAAGCCTTCTCCTCTCCAGACTGAAGAATCCAACTCTCTCAGCCTGTCCTCACAAGACAGGTGCTCCATCCCTCAAATCATCTTGGAGCTGCTGGAGCCAGGCCAGAGGAGGCCACCATGTCCTTCCTGTGCTGGGACCCCAGTGCTGGACACAGCTTTGCAGGTGGGGTCTGAGCAGAGCAGAGCAGAGGGGCAGAATCCCCTCCCTCACCTGCTGCCCACACTGCTTTGGATGCAGCCCAGGGCACTTTTGTCTTTCTGGGCTGCAAGGGCACATGGCTGGGACATGTCCAGCCTCTCACCCACAGCACCCCCGAGTCCTTCTCAGCAGTGCTGTTCTCAATGAGTTCTCCCAGTCTCTCCTGAGAGTGATCCCAGTGTTACCTATGAAGACATTAAACAGCAGTGATCCTAATGCAGATTCTGAGGGACATCACTCATCACCACTCTTGGTGCTTCCAGAACAGGTTGCCCATGTTCAGATTGCTATTGGGACAAGGTGTTCCTTGTGGAATTGAAGATAAAGACTCTTGTCCCAGCGTTGAGACACCATTCCTTACACTCTGCTAGCACATGTCAAATAGATAATTAAAAAATCCATTATATGCTCAACGGCTAGCAAAAAGCTCGCAGGGAACTGTGTGCGGCTTTGCAGAGCCCACACCGTCAGTGATCCCAGCGCCGGGGGAGCGACTGCGGGCACAGCCGAGCCCGACCCGGAGCTTGGCCATGATGGGAAAACGCTGGGATGGTCCGGCAAAGCTCCAGAGCCGCACGGCAGGGAGGGAATCGGGAGAAGGCAAGGCAGCAGAACAGAACATCTGTCCCCAAACTCTCCCCCACGGACCCGGCCGGGCAGCCCCGGCTCTCCGGGAGCCGCAGCAGCGCTGGGGCGGGAGCGGCTCCAGCCGGACAATTGACAAAGCCGAGCCTTTCATCCCGAGCTGCCGGGCAGGGCCCCGCCGGGTGAGGGATGAGCAGCGTCCGACACGGCTGTCCCGGCGCATCCCGGCACCCAGAGAGCGATCCCGCCCTCGACTGCCCGAGATTCCAGCGGCTGGAGCGGGATCGGCGCCCGCGGGACACGGCTGGGGTGACAGTGACACTGCTGGGGGGTGTGACACTGCTGGGGTGACAGTGACACTGCTGGGGGTGACAGTGACACTGATGGGGTGACAATGACACTGCTGGGGGGTGTGACACTGCTGGGGTGACAGTGACACTGCTGGAGTGACAATGACACTGCTGGGGTGACAGTGACACTGATGGGGTGACAGTGACTGCTGCGGGGTGTGACACGGCCGGGGTGTGTGACAGTGTTCGGGGTGACAGTGACACTGCTGAGGGTGACAGTGCTGCAGTGCATGTGACACTGCTGGGGTGTGTGTGACACTGCTGGGGGTGACAGTGACACTGCTGGGGTGACACTGCTGGGAGGTGTGACAGTGCTGGGATGTGTGACACTGCTGTGTCCATGTGTCACAGTGTTCTGTGTGTGTGCTGAGGGCACCCAAGCCTGTGGACCTTTCACTGATCCATGTTCCTGGGTGTTGGCTGCCATCACCTTCTCATCCATGATGTACTCCTGTGCTTTGTGCTTGTAATTGCCATCAGACGTGACTACTGCACAAATAATATGGACAGTATTCCTCAAGGCTCATGGAGGGAGACATTTGGAGAGGAACAGGAGACCAAAAGGTGGATTCCTCCTACTCCATCCTTCACTGGACAGTAGAATCCAGTCTTTCATGAGTTGCAGCTCAAGAAGATTTTAGTCTGTGAACACGTATTTGATTCTTGTCCAAAAAGACAGAAACTATCTAACCCCCTTGGCAGGTCAAGATTTTCAGTCTAGTTGCTTCCATGTGAGTATATATCCACACCTCTACTGCAGCTTGTTTAGCTCCCCATGGACAGAACATTTAACTCTGTGACTCAATCACTTCCCTCAAAACTGTCTAAGATCACAGAATGACAGAATAGTTAAGACTGCAAGGTACCATTGGAGGTCATGTCCTCCAACCTCTCTGCTCAAGCGGGGTTCCCTGGAGCACATAATTCAGAGTTGTGCCCAGGTAGCTTTGAATATCTCCAGTGAGGGAGAACCACAGCCTCTCTGGACAATCTGTTTCAGTGTGTGGTCACCTGCACAGTAAAGAATTTCTTCCTCATGTTCAGGTGAAATTTCCTGTGCATCAGTTTCTGCCCATTGTCTCTTATTACTTGGCACCACGGAGGAGAACCTGGTCCATCCTCTTGACACCTTCTCCTCAGATATTTACAGACATTGATGAGGTCTCTTCTCAGCCTTCTCTGGGCTGAACAGGCCCAGCTCCCTCAGCTGTTCCTTCTAAGAGAGAGGCTCCCATCCCCTGATAATCTTTGTAGTCCTATTGATGCTCTGAAGTATCTAAAGTTCTCTTGAATATGAACTTCAAACTCATACTTACTAAGGAAAAAATCTGAAGATTTAAAAATTCTGTTAGCACAGCAGTAGTACTGCTTTTAAGCTAAAAAAGATTTCTGATTAGCAAGCAGGAGTTACCCTGCAGTTTAACCTGGATTTTTTCATTCAATTTCTATTATATTTCAAATAATGAAACAAGAAGGGTCATAAATGATTAAGTACAAATATTATAAAAGAGATTATGTAATTAATTAGCCTTGGAAGTAGATACGGACAGAATGGAAAATAAGTGATCTTTAAAAAGAGTTGAGTTTAATGAACAGTTATGTGTACAAAATTGAGAATATTTCTAAGCGTTGTCATTAAAACAAGTCTAGAAATACCACAGTCGTGGCCTTTTTAATGCACCAGCATAAGGGTGTGCTTTCCTTGCAAACAAAGTTATTGAGTACAGCTAATTTGGCAGGGGGGAAAATGTGCTTTAGGGAGAGGACTAAATGCTCACCCTCAATGTGCACATAGGGTGGAGTAGTTGCACCTATAGATGATGATTTAGAGACACAAAAAGAAGCTTGAGGAAGCAAGAAGAAATGGCCTGAACTTTCCTCTGATAGACCTTGCCCAATGTACCCAGTAACAGCCAATAGACAAAGACTAATATTTTCAATGAAACACAGCAAAACTGACAGAGAGGCCTCTGAGCCCAGAGTGTTACAGAGCTCACAGGTCACACATCAAACTCCAGGTGAGCAAAGAGGAAAGCAGGCTGCTACAGGAGTAACAACACTGAGACACTGAAACAGAAAGCATCCTGAACAACGCCTACATGGACTGAAAAAGCAACAAGATTGAAAGTTGAGGTGAAGTGCTCTGGCTTTCTAAGGTAAAAGGGAAACTTGGTATCAACTTTTAGCTCCTAAGCCTGTCAATTTCTTAATCTCACAAAACACAGAGACCTGCTCTTGCTAATTTCATGAAGCACTTCATATTGCTGATGGTCAGATTTTATTTACATTTTGTCAGCATACTAACGAGCCATTTAAAAGCAGAGCAGTAAAGTCATTTTAGGCAGTGATACTTTTAATTTTTTTTTTAAATTGACTTCAATACAGTATTAGAGACACTAAAAAAATTCAAGTTCAAATGAATACCTTCTCATTGAATAAACTAGCCGCAAGCTGTATGGATTTACATTTAAAAAATAAACCAAAGAAACCTTAATTCCTTTATTTCTATAACTTGCAATAGATGATTTTAGACAGCTTGTTCTCAAACCATTGCTAGCATTTCCATGCTGCTCAATGAATTTGGTTGATGCACTCTCCTGTGCTCAGTTTAAGGCATGAACTGGTGATATCCACAAATAATTTTCTGTGATACTTTGCAGAAAGTGAGAGTGGTTCTAATTAATTAATAAGTGGTTTAAACAGTTTGTATTTTATCGTGATTATCTAATAGAGATAATTTTGAGACACTGGTGAAGTTCCTTAACTGGCCCCTTACAGTTCCTCCTACACCCCCCTTTAACTTGCTCACTTTCTGGTACTGGATTTCTGCATTCCTGAGACCAGCTTTAATGAGGCTGTTGGGGTGCTGGAGCACAACTCATCGCAAGCACATAAGATTTTATTTGAAATCACAGGTGATTTTGACATTTCCAGCAGGCAGAACTTGCACTTGTGTAAAGTTGCTGGATCCAGTCCAAAGAATTTGACTTAGATGAGTGAATAGAGTTGAACAGAAACCCTGGGAATACCTCTCTTCACTATGACTCAGAGAAGCACTGATGGGCATAGTCAAAATATTAAATTGCAATTAAAAACCCACTTGCTTTGTCATTCATATGTTCCTCATGGTTTTAATGAAACTATTGACATGGTGGAATTGTGCAACATTTATCTTATTTTCTGAGGAATGCTACCATATGCTATAACATCATGCCATTAATGTTTGACTACCTGCACTGATAAAAGTTAGTTGTGTCACAGTACTTATTTTTAATAATCCTGATAATATGCTCCCATAAATTATAGTACCTGATCCTTCTGTGTTCAGTCCCTGTCCATGTGTTGAAACTTCAACTTGTTCTTTATCATTCTTACTGATGAAAAACTTTGCTATGAGCAATTTTCTATACAGATATAATAGTTTTGGATTACTGAGATTGCTTAATGAGATTATAATCAGCTGTTAAATATTTCTGAAAGAAAATATACAGTAAAGAATTTGGAAAATATCTGTATGTCATAATGAAACTAACTTCTAGAAGATTTTGTTAGAAATATTCTCAAGGAAGCCTTTACAGTTTGCCAAGAAATAATCCTGCATAATGCTAATAAAGCAGAATTAATTCAGGTTGCTGCTGACAGCAAAAAGTTCTCCATTATTTCACCCTATCAGGTTTCCACACTCAGAAATTATTCAAGCAACTGCTAGAAACAGGAAGATGAACATGGGAAAAAATTGGAGAGAGAATTTGGGTTTTGGCCCCTTGGGATGATCATCCTAAACAGGATCCCAGCTCAGTCAGCTGGGTGAAATTGCCTCCAGTGAAGCACACTTCCAGACATGGGCAAAAATTCAGACTGGTTTCCTAGAAATTCTAAGTTTTAGAATCTTGGGACTTTGTGTTATTACTCAACACTGCAAGAGCAGAATTTTAAAGGGAAGTTCATTTTTATGAAATTAATTTGGAAGTAAGCTGCTATATAATAGTGTGCTTTACTCACTGACATTCACAGGCAGGACCTGGCTGTAGGGAACAGGGCTTTACTAGTTTTTCGTATAATTTTCTTTACATCTTCCTGCCATTACTGGGAGACCAGGGAAGAGGCTGAGCCTTTTACCATCATGTCCAGTTGACTGTGGTAAAACACATTGCAATAAGTGTACACTAAAGTTCTGACTAGTGTTAAATGGTAATTGACCCGATTTACTTTTGTATTTGAAAAGGTACTGAATCTGTAGAGCAAAATTCCTGGTGTTGACATGATGTCCCCTGTACGTGCATTTTGGAGGTTTTGCACAAGGCCAGATCTATTTTGGTGACATGATATGAATGCTCATTAGAAGCCAGAGCTGCGAAGTGAACTTTTGGAGCACATCACTTGGTTTGTTGTCAGGGCAAAGTAGTTTATTTGTGTGCTCCAAGAAATTTCCACCACATAGGTCAGAGACCTGCTTCAAAAACTCCATTCCCCTGGATATAAATTTAAAAAATTAAGGCAGATACACCCAAATATGTTGCTTAATTATTACTACAGGCCTGCTGTATATGGATGCAAACTCTGCCATGTCACTCTCCCTCATCTCAGATCCAGCCATGGGCTGTTGCCTATGCAAAATAAGCCACAACAGTCCTACCCCCACCACACACATTTAATTTGATGGAGAAGAGGAGGTAAATGCAACTTACATTTCTTCAACTTGATCTGCAGATTGGACATTAAAGAAGTGGGAAATATGTGTCTGATGATTTCAGGCTATGTCTATGCTTGTAAATAACCCATGCCAAAGATCACAGCTTGGCTCACACCCATACATGTAAGATCTCTTCCCTCCAAAACCAGGGTCTTCTCAGGTAAAAGCCTTGTTTTCTTGTAGTGAAATTGCACATACCTCTTACCCATCTCCTGATTTTTTCTTGTTTAGTATTTTTTGAGATTTGAATAAAAAGGTTCATCAGAATCAGATAAATCTCTCTCTTCAAAAGAGTGGCACTGAAGTTTGTTTTTTGTTTTTGTTTCTTTTTTTGTTTGTTTGGGTTTTTTTGTTTTTTTAATGGGAATGACAAAGCTTTCTGAATTTGTTGTCCAGTCTGGCAGACACTGATAAAAAATATGTGATGATGAAATTGTATTCCTGTTTGGGAAGTCAGCATGGCGTACCCATCCCTTATTTCACCATCTCCAAGAAGCAGAATGCAGAGTGCATGAGCACACTTTATGACTGTAGCACCTACCACCTGACCTCAGAGACCAATGCATCCAAAATCCTCCATGCTTTGTACAAAACTAGTACAGCTAAAACCCATTCTGCAGGTTCTCTGTGTGTGTAGCTTTCCTGGCACTGATGAAGGTGATGCTGATGTCCAGGAGTCCCAGTTATCAGAATTTCAACTGCTGGTAGTTCTGTAGCTGCTGTTGACTATTGGGTAAAAATTACATTTTATCCTCAGCTCACACTGAAATCTTATCTGTCTTCTATTTTTGCCTTTTTTTATATAGTTATATAACTGAAGACCGAAAATAGGAGCCTATATTTCTACACAGACAACATAGCTCCACAGAGTTCAAGCATAAACTGTCCATATTTTGCCTCAAAATGCAGTGCTTAGTAAGTTCACATCCTGTACTCGGATTAATTAGAGATACTCATTAAATAGAGCTATTCTGATTTGTGCCAAATCAGGAGATGTTTTAATATGAAGAAAAAGTTCCTAAAAATTAGACACAGCATCGTTGAACACTGATGAAGGAATATATTCCTCACAGTTGGCAGAGACAGTTTTTTTGATTTAACATCTCTACACATATAAAGCTCCTGTCCAAGCATACCCTAAAAGTGCAAAACAATACTTGTCCTTAGAAATTATCAACTTAGCATGAACACTGTTGTCGACAAATCTGCCTGTAAAAATAAAAAAAGAAAAACCAACAAAATAAACAAAAAAAATATCCATGTTAATCCAAAATAATTCACTTAAATGAATCTCTTAGAGGAAAAATAATCAATAATCAGTAGTTCACTGCTAGAAGGAAGGTGTGTATCAAAAGATTTTTGGGTGACAATTTCTTCTCCCAAGGAAATAAAGTAATGGTAAATGGACTAGAGAATACTTCCAATACATTTGTAGGTAACAGCAATGTAGGAGGGACTGACAATGCAACAAAAAGGCTCAGGTACATCTTGCTATTGAAAAATGGTGCTGTTTTCCCTGCTTTCTCTTACATACATTCATATAGGAATTGGCTTCCATGGTATATGGGAAGTGGCATGATACACCTGGCTCAGAATATTGTGTCCTTTCAGCCCAGACTTTGTAAAGGCACCTTGCAATTGCACCCCAATAAACACTGGAAACCAGAAACAGAGGTCAAAATCATGATAAGTGGGAAATTCACTGGAAATAGAATTAAATAGGATAGGAGTAAAGTACTGTACTTAAGAAATACAGATGTCCATTGTAGGTGGCTCACAAGATTCAAATTTCCCCTTTGAAACTTGGGGAGGTTTTTATGACTTGCAAATACTCCACCTTGATCCTGTGCTTCTGTGCTACCTGTGTGGCTTTGGGGTTGTCTTTCCAGTTTGGTTATTATTAAGTAGTAGGGCAAAACAGAGAGAAGGCTGTCCCACTCGTCAGCGAGCTGATAATAAACCTGCTGCCAACACTTACTGCACATAACACCTGTAGTAATCCCTGTGTTCCATAAAATTGTTTCACCTACAGCCTCCAGCTTCTACCTTTTCAAACAAGGCAGGAGACAAAACAAGCAAAAAATCTGCTCTCCCAAGCAAAAATTACAACCTAAATGACGTGGCTAGGGGGCTTCATATCTCTCCTGTTGTATATCCAGAATTAAACCCAACACTGATATCTCCTCAGTTTTTAAGGAGACCTTACTCAGGTGGAACCTTGATCACCAGAGATCTCAGCTGCCTTCTCTAGATATCATTCTGTCTTTGTATGAATTTGCTTTCATGGACAGGCACTCAAAAACTGTACCTGCACCCTTCTATGCTTCAACAGGATACAAGGCATATGTAATTTCTATACTGCACT
This sequence comes from Acridotheres tristis, assembly GCA_037013685.1. Lineage (NCBI taxonomy): Eukaryota > Metazoa > Chordata > Aves > Passeriformes > Sturnidae > Acridotheres > Acridotheres tristis. The sequence goes on from CM072887.1 coordinate 100,673,390, forward strand.
GCCCTTGTTACCTTCCCACTATGATTGGAGCAATATTATGTGTATCTAAGAGATGAGATTTCTCTTCTTAGGCTTTTACCAGAGGGATAATAATTTATTTTCCTAACATTTAGATTAAAGGAAAGGTTTGTTGTTTTTTTTTTTTTGAAAATTGCCTTCTGATGGGATTTAAACTAATAGAATTACATAAAAATATAAACAATGTGCAAAAGAAGAGACTCGGGCTCCTCAGCCATGTTTACACAGGCGTCTGAGTGAGGAAATCCTTGTTCTGAGCCGCACACACATCATTCTCCATGGAGTGTGGTTTGTAAAAAGCTGTATTGTTCCCTCTTCCAACTCACTCAGAGGCCTTTTTGTGTTTTATTGCTGCTTTCCTCTCTTCTAGTCCTGTACACAGCCCATTTTTCTCCTTATATTCTTACTGCTGCTGTGTTCTGCTTCCTTCTTTGGCCTCTTTGCAGGATGTAGCAGAGCTCAGATTCCTGCCTTTCAGCAGGAAGACCAGCCTGCAGACCACAGGAACACACTGCAGGAGCAGCCCTGGTCAGGGACAGCGAGCTCCTCTGAACAGATCCTGAGACCCTTGGCTGCTGAGCAAAGTGAGCCACAGGCTGGGAACTCCACGGCTCAGCATTTAACCAGTATCAGCTGTAACTCACATGTCCCTGTTTTACTCTACAGCCATACTGAGAAAAACAAAAAAACTCAAACAAAAACAAAAAACAAATAAACCAACCAACCACCCCCCAAAGAAATGGAAGAGATCACAAAATGTGTAATACTTAAGTTTGCTGCCAAAATATTGTTCTCAACAGTTTACACTGAAAAGAGAGGAGTCTTTTCATCCCCAGGTAAGATCAAGCACTGATGGAAGTGAGATAAAGAATGGTTCACAAAATTTTGCTGTTGTTTGGCATCTATGTTTATTAAATCTGTCATTATAACAACTAGATTTTCATTTGTTCTTGTCTTACCTATTTTGACTATCAGCTGATTAAATTATATAGCAGGAATAGGAGAGTGAGAGTAACATTTTACCCATATTCAGATATGCTACACTTCACCTTTCTCAGATTATATTAGTTATAATTCATGGCTTTAGCAAACCACACATAGTTAAAGGGCAGTCAAATAACGAAAAAAAACCAAATGTAATCTCTGACTCCAGGGTATTCATGCAAGCCCTGTTAACCCACTGATTGAATGATCTATCCTTGCTTAATTATTCCTGTTCTGTGAACTGGTAAATAAAGGCAAAATGGTGGCTTTCCTAGTGGGAGCCTGCACAAGGATATCTTATCCATTAATTTCTACTGAAGCTTTATAAGTATTATTGTTAGAATGTTAGTATTTTGCCTTAACATTCACAAAGCTCAGTCAGGATAAACTCTTACATTTAAAATCAATTATATTGTTCCAACAAAGTACAAGAGATGATAGCTAAGTGCTTCACATTTTAGACGGCATAGGAGTGGTTGTATTTCATTAGCAGGCTACATTCTTATATAAATGTAGCTTAATAATTAATAACTTAACATCACTTAATAATTAACCACTTAATTGAACATTTTCCTTAATACAAATGAACAGATTTTGGTGTTTGTTTAAAGGAATAACTATACAAAAGGTAAAATGGAATACAAAACATGTCAGATGAACCATTTTTTTTTCCCCCAGCCAACAGCTGCTTGAACCACAGTTACCTGGAGCAAGATTCCAAGTGTCTACCCAAAAAGGCTACATCACTACTAATAAACTGAATATGTGCAGTCTCTGGCCAGTGGGATGACTTGCAGGATGTGACTACAGCCATGCCCTTATTCTGCCTCTGCCTCCAAAACAACCCTGTCCCAACTGACAGAGCAAAGGCTCAAAGGTGTACATAGAACCCTTCAGGGTTCTTAGGGCACAGGGTGGGGCTGGAGCATGGCTGAAGAGGCTCTCAGTCCTCACCCTATGCCCTGCACAGCTGGAGTGTCTGCAACCCAGAAAGGGGGTTTATTTACCCTGGGACAGATTTATCTAGACCACATTGCTTCAGCTGCTTACAGCCCATCAGTGTAGGGCAGTATCAAAAGCCTCATGGAGGCAAATTAACTTCACATTGCTGCTTCTTCTGTGCTACTTCCTTCTCTACTGCTTTGACACGGTCTGGCATGGTTATCTATGCAGGCTTATTTTCACTCCCCTACCTGATTTTTAAGGGCAGGCACATGTGTCACCTCTCCTTTGCTATGCTAACCCACCCAGTTCATCAAATTCCTTTCGATGAAGTTCATGAGGCCCATTCTACTATGAAATGTTGCTATTAGCTAAGGCTGGTAAGCACGGAATCAGTATTTAAGGATATTACTTGCAGTGTATGAGATCAGCTCAGCTGGTCAAGTGCAGGGTGTTAATAATGTCAAGATTGTGGGTCTGATCCTCATATAAGCCATTCACTTAAGAGTTGGACTTGATAATCCTTGTAGGGCTCTTCTACCTTCAAATATTCTGTGATTCTGTGATATCTCCTACTTGCTGAAGGATAATGGTGAATAAACACTAGCTAATGGACTGATCAGCAAGTAACATTACAAAGCTCTTCTGTCACCAGGGTTCTGTTTTCTCATCTCAGTATTGCACCACTGAAAATAATTCCTTTCCTTTCTCCATCCATTTTAATGCTTCCACATCTTTAATATTTTATATTGAGAAAGTTTCTTTCTCTATAAACATCTCCACTACTATCAATGTAGAAGTAGAGTGCCTCTACCAAGTCAATGCTTATAGGAAACAGTCTCTGTTTTTAAGCATTCCAAAAAGCTGAACTGCTCTGCAATGTCTCAAGTTCACTGCCTAGTTCTAGAGGCTTTTTGTGGATCTTAAATGTTTCCAGGTCTCCCTGTCCCTGGTTGTTTGTATTCACCTCTCACGTTCTGATTTCAGTGTTTAAAGGGCAAGGTAAGTTTACTGAATGGAAAGACCTTGGAGTCTACAATATCAAACAGCAGAGTGACCTCAAAGGAAAACATATTTCATTAAAAGAAAAAAGAGTTTCCCTGTAAATCCAGCTTGTTTTACCCACCCAGATCTGCCTTTCTGCTGCCTCTGTGGTGACACATGTTTTATATGAATCTATATTAAGATGAATTTTAACCTACAAATAACTAGATACAGCTATGCACTAGGAGGGAATTCCTACAAGATGATGTAAAGTTTTTTAAGCAGTAAAATTAAAAATAGCACGTAAAACCTGACCAGTAGATTTGGATTTGAACCAAGGCAACACATTTGGGAAACATTATCAAGTTTATCAGGGGTAACATATCACAGAAAATCTGCTTCTGTTTATATGCCATTTATTATTCATTTTTGACATTTCCCTTTTTTCCTCAACCTTTTTTACCCCTAAGCAAATATATGTTAGATTTAACTGAAATGTGAGATAACGGACCAGTCTCTTAGTTTTCTTTCCCTATAAGACAAAAGCAGATCTGAGAAGAAGTAAAATAAAAAAGTTCTATGAAATATAAGTACAGGGAAAAAAAGTTGCCAGAGTAGGACTGCTAATAAGGAAGAAATCTGTCTCACAATGAAACTCCAGAAAAAATAAATGCCTAATAAGATTAAACTCAGGGCCAAATTCTGTCCTTCCCTCTGCTGTCTTGCATTTCATAATGTATAAATAGCACATGAAAGCCTTTGCTTCATGTAACAGACCACATGTGTGATAAAGGCTGGTTTTTATGTCTCTGACACTTATATTAATGGGGTTATGCCAGCAGAGAGATCTTAGCCCATTGTTGGCAGAATCTTTACAGTAATCATGCCTAACTCAGGGAAAAAATAAAAATAATAAAAGCAATTTCACTCTAATTAAACAATCCAGTTCCTCAACTTTACTTTAAAAAATTCCCACTCATACCATCACAATAAATTTGAGAATGAGCTGTATGTTTAGCTGTACCTGATCTGATGAAAAAAAAGGTAATCATTAAAAATCAGCTTAAACCTGGTCCAAAGTCAGACAAGATTCATGCAGTCTTTCTACTGAAGGCAAGTTTAAGCTCAAATTTGAATTATTTTGTAATTTTTTCCCATCAGTAATTTGTAAATTTCTTCAGTGGACTCCAATGCAAAATATCAATATTTTTTTGGAAGTTGTTATTGAACAGTGGTTTGCTCTGTTGCTGAAATCTCCAGCTAAGCTGAAGGTTTACTATTCTTTGTTATGATGAGGAAAACTTTTGGAGTGGCTTCAGGAGCAAATCTTACCTCTCTGTGCTCTAGAATCCACACTTAGACCTTGTTCTATCAGCAAACATTCCATATATCTCAAAGAAAACAAACACAGTAATGGGCATAAAATGGGGAATATATTTATTATAAAATGCAAGCAAACTCCCAGAATATAATAATATAAATAGATATTATTTCTATTTATTGTTTAGTTTTATTTTAGTAAATGCTGCAGTTTCTAGAATCTATGTGATAAAAAAGCTCTGTGATTGTATGAGTTGTTGCATACAGTTGCTAATGTAAATGCTTTGAGTATCTGTTCAATAGTTCCATTGGAATAATTATTTGTAATTAGAATTAAAAATTACTTGTAATTACAATTAAGATTCTTGTAATTAAGACATACAATGAGCACAGAATTGCACCCAGACGTTACTAAAGAAATGCTGGGTAACTCCACTACTGCGGCAGAGAAAAAACTCGTGTTTTGGCAAATGTAAGGTAACATGTCTTAAAACATGGTATTTAGAGGACATTTATTCTAAGTGGATACAGATGGAAGAGACCAGAGAGAGTAAGTCAAAGGAGTTCTTAGTAACCCAGTAAGGTTGAACTACTGAACCCTATTGAGGAAATTAGCATTGCTGGTGATGCTGTCAGGTAGCTGAGTGCTACTAGACAGAGAAGATGATTTATAAGCACACATGAAGAAAAAGCTACAACTTGTAAGAGTGAAGAAGTTTTGCTTGGCCTTTTTTAGGTTTCTTTTCAGTTTGGCAGTTTGAAAGCTAATGACTCAAACAGATTTTGAATCAGATCCTCAAAGATAAACTAAACTAGAATGAAAACCATGTAATTTATTTTATAAGGCTGCTTGTGTTGCCTCCCTCTTGCTCTTGCAGAAATCCCAGAACAGGATAGCAACAGCTACTGCTCGAAGCAAAAACTTTCAGATACTGAAAACACTTAGACGCTTTGTTGCCTCTCCTGAAGAAGACTGTAAGAGCTGGCATTTCATTCAAGGTAATAACCCAGAATCTTCACAGACAAGAGTGAAGAGACTGAGAATGGGAACCATGGGAATCTCATGAAGTTCAACAAGACCAGGTGCTGGTGCTGCACCAGGGTCGAGGCAATCTCAAGTATCACTCCAGGCTGGGGGATGAACAGATCCAGAGCAGCCTGGCTGAGAAGGACTCGGGGGTGCTGTGGGTGAGAGGCTGGACATGTCCCAGCCATGTGCCCTTGACGCCCAGAAAGATAAAAGTGCCCTGGGCTGCATCCGAAGCAGTGTGGGCAGCAGGTGAGGGAGGGGATTCTGCCCCTCTGCTCTGCTGAGATCCCACCTGCAGAGCTGTGTCCAGCTGTGGGTCTCAGCACAGGAAGGACATGGAGCTGCTGGAGTGAGTCCAGAGGAAGCCACCAAGATGATTTGAGGGATGGAGCACCTGTCTCATGAGGAAAGGCTGAGAGAGTTGGAATTGTTCAGCCTGGAAAAGAGAAGGCTCTGGGATGACCTAAATGTGGCCTTCCAGCACCTGAAGGGAACCAACAAAACAGATGGAGAAGGACTTTTACAAGAGCCTGAATTGACAGGTGGGAATGGCTTCACACTAAGAATAGGCTTAGTTTTGATATTAGGAAGAAATTCTTTAATGTGAGGGTGGTGAGGCACTGGAACAGGTTGGGCTGTCCAAAGAATTTGTGGATGTCCTATCCCTGGAAGTGTTCAGGACCAGGTTGGATGGGGGTTTTGAGCAACCTGGTCTAGCAGGAGGCGTCGCTGTCCACTGCAGGGTGGTAAGAAGTGGATGAACTTTAATGTCCCTTCCAACTCAAACCCCTTTATGATTTCTGGGTACAATTTAGTCTACTTGAACACAAAGAACAAGGGTCTTTAGAGTCTTTCTCTCCATATTCTTTGGAGAACTGCACATATGGCATAATTTGCTACCTCCAGCATTTAAAACCTATGGCTGTTCTAAGTGCTCTGCCTTGAAATGTCACATGAATAAGTTTGTAACACCTGTCACCTCTATTTTCAAGATATTTGTGTCAGGCAGGATAAAAAGTTCAAACAGCACATCAAGTTATTATGTATATAAGCAAAGCTGTGGAAGAATTGATCTACTTCAAATGGAGGCAAAAATACATTTTCTAATTTTGAAAATGACATTTTAGGAACTCTGACACCAGTATTATGACCATGAATTAGTTTCATTTTGGTCTTAAGATCATGGAGGTAAATGACATGATATTGCCAAGTCTAGAATGCTATCTTTCATTTTATGCTTTTTGACCCATAAAGTCAATAGAAGATGTACAAGAATTCTTCAAGCAGAAGTTTCCAATACAGTTGTGAACTGAATGAAAGCCCCAGGAGAACTGAACTTTTCACATACACGCAAAACCCCAGTCTGACTTTGGGGAGGCCAAATCTTTGCTGTTTCCTGAGCCTTTTGTTTCATGTGGTAATGGCCCCACTAGTAACTGACATGAAAATAATCTGAATTGAAGCCTGTGCCTTTCAAAGCTAAAATTCACAATGTTTGCTTGTTAGACTGGCTAATTTTTATTAAGTATGGTGTTTAAAATTGTGCTTGGGGTCAAAGACAAATTACTGGTTTTTTTTCTTCTAATTTAATCACTATGAAAGAATTGAGGAATCGCTAAATTTCCAACATGAACAGCAATCAGTGTCTTGGGTACCTGTGTCAAGCTCTAACAAAATTGTTGTCTTTTCTCAGCTCAGTTACACTGCACCTCTTGATTTAAACTACTCACATACTCAGTCAATATCTGTAACAGTAAACCCTCAGTTCCTATATGAAAAAAACAAAATACAAAAATACTGTTACTTGTTTGAAAAGGAATCTTGTCTCAGAAGTAATATTTTTCAGCAAAATAATTTAAAGCAATTTTCACGTAGCATGCATTTACTTTTGCTGATTCTATTTAACCTAACCTTGTATTATTTTAAACTCTGGTCAATTATATAGCAAATGACAACAAAGAAAAAAATGGTCTTATCTGTGTATCTCAAATTAATTACAGTTGTACAACATATAATCAGAACAGTGGGTCTCAATGTGAATCTGAAACCACTGAACAAAAGGAATCTTAAGCTTCAAATTTAATAAAGTAAATGTCAATCTGACAGGCTGTGTAAAACAAATGTGGCATTCACACTGTAGTTTCAAAACACAGCTGCAAACACAGTGGCTAAGTCAGTGGTTACAAAAAAACCCTCTCATTATAAAAGTATCATAGATATTATTATGAATATATACCTGTATATGGGGAATTCAAAATTAATCAGAACAAATATGTTCTCAGAACAAATATGTTCATATAATTTGATATGCAACCCTTTAATTAGGTTGGCTATATACCACAACTTTTCTTTCCCCAAATTAAAAATTACCATAAAGATGGAACACCTGCTTCCATCTTATATTGATATATTCAGTATCTCAGCAACTAGGACCACATTTACCTGTTCAGTAAGTTCATCTAAGAAACCTAATTCAACTCCTCTGTAAGGCATCTTGTTTGGGAAGGTTTCTATTAAAGAGCCTTTGAGCTCTGATGCTGCATGTTATTTAAGTCTGAGTTTAATAGTGAAAGTGCCTGTAGCTAACCACAGCCTTGTATGCAATATAAAAAATCCCCCAACCAAAACCAAAACCAAACAAAAAGAAAATAAAGACAAAACAATCTCCACCTTACATGAAATGGATCCTCACAGAACGAGAATTATCACAAGCTGCAATAGCACTTTTGATCCAAGCTACATAAAAATATTCTAACCTTTAAGTTCTGGGAGCAATTTTAAAATGTCAAGAGGTATGTCAAGTTCTTAATACCCAAGTCTACATATTTAATTGTCAACAGCTAAAATACCCAAGACAAGAGAGTTATATTAATTCCAGCTTGACTGCAAATTAACATGTGTTAGAAAATAATGATGTTTCTTCCTCTTAAACTAGGGAATAGTACTTGGTTGGTCTGTATTTTAACTATATACTTATTTTCTAGAACACCCAACTACATTGTTCATTTTAGCTTTATTTTCAAAGAAGTCAAGCACAGGAGATCTCTGCAAGATTATTGTGTTACGCCATTGATCCCCACAAAAAGACTCAATTTGCTCAGTAATAAGCAAGCTGGGTCAAAGGCTACGACAGAGAAAAGACAAAGGGCATTGTTTACACCTGTGTCAATCAGAAACAGCTCTATTGAAGTCCACTGAGTTATCTGACTCAAATATATATGAAAAATTTCTGTGTTTGCTGAATTTGGATTATGTGTCAGACAGGAATTCACCTTTACTAGTCTTTAACAGGAAGCATTACAGACTGCTAAATTAAAATATTAGTTTGCTATACTGGCTTTTTAACCAAAACTCAGTTTTATTTTCTTATTGGCAATTCAAATTCATGTCACTGCTTCAGCCTGCTCACTCGCACTGTGTTACCTAGAGTGATTCACAGTACAAAGTAATAGATTCTGTAATTTTGGGTAAGAGAATTCATCTGAGGCAAAGAAACAGTAATTAGTGTCCTACATTTTAAAGAAAAAGAACCAAACCCCCACCTCTTCCAACTATTTAGAACTACAAGCAAACTTTTGGATATGCAAGATTTTGTATTTCTTGAATTTTGATGTTCACAGAACTGCACACTTCTAACACTCCAAAAACATTAAAAGCATATTTCTGACTATAAAGCCACAAGATGATTTTCAAAAAAAGATTTAACTTGGGAATTTTAATTTAGCTTGTTCAGGGATCTGGTTGGAAGCATTGCATGGAAAACTGCCCCAGAGAGTTTTGTCCAGGAGAGCTGGCTTACTTTTAAGGACCACCTCATCCAAGCTCAAGAAAGGTCCTTCCTGATAAGCATGGAACCAAGCAAAGATGGCATGGTTGGACTTAGGAAAACCAAGGCCCTTCTGAAGTGAGATTTGGTGAAGGACACGAAGATCAATACAAAAGGGATTCTATAGGTATATTAACAGGAAAGCTATGGAAAACATCTGCCTGCTGCTAAATAGGCTATGGGACCTGTCTTTTAATGGTAGGATTTGCCTTCAGGAATCCCAGGACCCCATAACCAGAAAGTCTGGAGCAAGAAAGACTTAACTCTGGGCAGATCGGGGATCAGGGTGGGAACACTTAAACAAGCTGGACCTACACAATCAGTGGGGCCTGGTGACATGCACCATAAACGTGGAGCGAGCTGTCTTGTTTATCTTGACTTTAGCAAGGCTTCTGTCACTGTAACTTCCTCATAGGCAAACTGGTGAACTCTGGATGAGACAAACTGGCAGTGGGGTATACTGAGAACTGCCTGCACTCTAAGCTCAAAGGGGATGTCATCAGCAGCACAAAATGCATCTTGAGGACAGTCACTATTGGTGTCCCCTGTGGTTGGTACTGGGATCAATACTATTTAACACCTTCATAAATGATCCAGAGGGTGGGGCAGAAGGCACCCTCAGGAATTTCACAGATGATACAAGACTGGGAGGATCTGTTGATACACCAGATGGTTGTGCTGTCATTCAGAGTGACCTTGACAGACTGACAACTGGACATCTGTACTGCTTTGGTTCAGATGTGGCATGAGAAAGTGATGCACCATTTCCCAAACGGGAATCTACTGAACTGGCACTGTATTGTCATGGGAATATATTGATTACACTAAACTGCTCAAGAAATAAATGGGGGAGGGGGAGGACAGATCATTTCAAATGAAGAAATTATGTCCTACATTGTTTAATTCAGAATAAATGTAAGAATGCAAGCATTTTCATACATTTATGTCTTACTTCCAGTTCAGATTTAGCTGAAATACAACAGAGAAAGCAACACAGAGAGGACTTCTTGTTGGTTTGTAAATTTTAGTAGACATGGAAAACCTAAGATCATTTATCTGAGTGACGTGGTCTTACAGAAACCAGTTAAATGCAATCTCAGAAGCTATCTTTCATTACAACCACTTAGTAGCAGCAGAAAGCTTAGAAATCATAAATTAAATTTCAAATACATTCTATTGTTCAAAGTGACAAATCCTAGTCTTTCAAATTCATACAACCCTAAAATAGCATTTCCTTCCACCACAAAATTTTTAGGGCTCTAAAAATTTTAGCAGAATTTTTAGGGCTCTTCTGAATCAAACTCTTTACACTCACTTATGAGCACTCTGAAGTGCTGTCATTATGAGGCTTAAATATTTATAATATTACAAACATGTACTCTTGCATAATGATGAGACAAAATAAGAAGAAGCACTGACAAAATGGAGATCAATAATTTTGACCATTAGTTCTATACAGCTCGTCTTCCAAAAGCTATTCATTTGAATTTATCTTACAATTAAATGAATAATCCTCTGGTGACCTTATTGATTATAAACACAACCTGAGATGGCCCCCTTAGGTCAGGATGACTAATGTGAAGATATAAAAGAGAAGGGATTAATGCCCTCAACAATTTCCCTTGATGATAATGACAAACAAATGATAATTAATATATGTCAGAAAAAAACAAGATTTTTTAAGTGATGTGAGGTTACAGTGTTGTAGCATACAAGTGAAACAAGTGCTTTTAAAATAAACTACAAACTGGACACATAAAGGTGAGCCTACTATATGATCCAAACCTTTAAATTAGGTATTTCTCAACCTGTTTATGTTGTCACTAAATATAGGGAGTCCCAAAGCTTTCTTTACCAAATTTTTTATTATTTGAAACAAACTTCTGTACAAAAACATCAAAGCAGGCAAAGAAATCCCGTGACTTCAGCAAACAGCACATGACAACTCACAGAATGCTTTAAGGTTTACATTTTTATTATACAAGTGACAGATAGCTTTTCCTCTGGCCTACTTAAAGATAAGACTTCATTGTTTGACAAAAAATTGCAGGTAAGCATATATTAACTTCAGTTACCAAAGCTCAACAGAATGGCCTGTCATCCACCTAATTTACCTAACTGAAAGTAACTATGAACAAAGCAGGATTTTCCCTCACATACATTTTTAAATGTCTCCGCATTAGAAATGGAGCCTGTAAACAGTGGATTTACTACTGTGAAAAAAGTGTGGTCATTGCTTTCAGAAAAAGAAGAAGATCTAATGTGAGTGAGTTCTAACTCTCTCCCTGACAACAACATAGCAACTGGCTGCTGCACCTGCAGAGGTGTGACATGAGTGCTGGAGTGCTGTCCAGTACCAGGACATGCATTGACATTGGCACCTGTGGGTTCTGATCAGGTCTGAGAAACCTCACAGGGGTTGCTCTGCTCAGAAATAAGCTCTCAAGTTAATCCCTATTCCAGAGAACTTGTGACATTAATACTGTTTAAGGACTGAGTTCAATGACAGTTTGTCACAGTGCAGCCGGGTTCCAGCAGACCAAATTCATCTTCAAAGTCTTAAGGTAATGTTTTTAGAAGAGATGTGTATGAAAATTCCAGTGAAAGCACACAAACCCTGATTTATCTATATGGGAATAAGCAAATTCAAATCTGAATCTGTGCACAAGCACTGGAGTTTCCACACATACATGCAAACAAAGTACACAAAAATCAAGCACATTTTCAGAATGTGATCTCTGCAAGAATATGTACAGCAACTGCAGACCACTCAGGAGACACACTTAACAGAGCATGAGCACTTGGCTGCTTTTGGCAAAGTATTTCTATTCCATTAACTGGAAAATTTACCAGAAAGTAAGAACAAACAACTCAGCAAGAAACTTCTTGAAGTATCAATCACATCTCAAAAGCCAGTGAAGAGTAGTGACTGAACCATCTAATGAATAACACTATCAGGAACTTAATGGAGTTCCTAAGAACAGATCAGCTCTTAAATTTAAACCATCCCTAGTCTGATGAGGCTGATTTGACACAAGGGAAGTTTGCCACAGAAGAGTGTACTGGTTTAGATAAGCCAAAAATTACTTACTGGCTAGACCTCTCTGGTAGTTAATGTTCACTGTGATATATTTACACTGACAAATCTTTTCCAGTTAAGTCAAGGCATTAGTATTTTCCCTTTCCTTTCTAAGCCTAATAAAATTATACAGAGTTTTCAAAATCTATCAATGTTCTTTAAGTATATTTTCTGTTTATTTATACTGCATCTGAGAAAGGATATTAATTTCCTCAGTTCTTGAAAGGTATAGGTTATACTTCAGTAAAAAGGTAAAATTACCTGTTTGAAACACATTTTTGGATTCCAGACAGCACATAACCCTAAAAATTAGGTGGATCTCCACTTATTACAGGAAAGACAATGCATTCATGAGAGCGATGAACATTCAGGTATTCTCCTATTCATATTAGTTTGACAAGATCCTAAAAGTGACCAAAAAAATGTGCACATGTTCTTTAAAACATATCAAATGAATTTTACTTTCTCTTATATTAACTTTCTTCTTCTTTAAAGTTCCTTTTCTGTGGTACCTTTGACATTTTGGTTTGATTTCCATTTTGTTTTCACTACTACTTACTTCTCTGATAGAGAAGGTGTTTAAGGATTAAACATTCCCATTTAAGGATTAAAATGCACAGATAAACTGTCATAACTGAAGTATCTAAGTAAAAAAGTAGTTTAAAAGTCAAAAGATAAAGGCTGGAATAAAAACTTAGGTTGCACTATATAAAGTCAGTTAGGTTATGAACAGATATATATTTTAGCAATGTGAAGAAAATGGTTATGTAAATACACACAAGTATTAACATCAAACTGTATTAAATTATGTAAACATACACATCTTCTGTGATCAATACAAACATCTACTTGTCTCTGGATACTACTGCAGCATAGCTCGAATTTGTTTTGAAGTAGATTCATCATTCAGGTGTTTTGTAGTGAACCTAGAAATTACAAGTTAAAACAATAATTTATAAAATGAATAGAGATAGGAAAAGTCTGAACACTTGAGCCTGTTTTTAAAGTAAGCACAGTTCAGTTACACAAAGGAGGAATTTACATGTTCCTCTACTGATCACTGGAATTCAACTGGTAAGAATCTAGTGCTCTTTATCTTCTAAATACCCTAGGCAATAAATTATTCCCGGCTAAAAGGTGGAGAATCGTGGCTAAATCCTGTTTGGTATCTATGACACTGTGATAGATTGTCTTGGGTCAAAATTACCTCTCATTTTTTCTAGTTAAAAGCCTCAAAAGAAGCAAAATCATGAAAAGCCATAAGAAATGTGGTAAATGCTAAAATCACTTCAGAATCTAGACTGAATTTTGGCATAATCTATTACTTTAAGCAGTTTTTTTAAACATTCTGAGAGGACTGAAAAGCTTTAGTGTGTTTTTTTCCATTTAAACCCAAGCATTCTCCACTGTTTATGCTAATAGGGAGACTGATAATAACATAAGCTTGAAACACACTTGACACCTGTAGGATTTAACTCCACATCAACTTTAATTCAAAAGACATGATAAGCAAATGTGGTGGTGCAGTTCTCCCTCTATCCAAGCATTTAACAGCTAGAGAAGTCAAAACAGCTCTGAAAAACTTGGTACTGACTCCCTTCTCAGCTTCAGAGAGGCGTCAGACCCCTGTGTTTTCCTTCCCAAGACAGCACCATAAACAGCATTGGGATTTAGGACTGTTTTCTTGAAGCTCTATAATTTAGCAATATTAAAAAAAATAAAAATGTCTTATTAAGATGGAAAGAGAGAAGGGAAGTACTTAGAGTTTGATAAACAGAAATCTCACCCTTCATTTCTAAAATGTTCTAGATGCTGGGGTATTTTATATAGCAAATTTTAGCTATGATATACTGTTTACAATTTTAATAGTTATTGTTTATTCAAGTGAAATGAAATGGGAAGAAATTAATTTTACAAAACCGCAGGTGATGAAGGCAAACCTGAGAGGATAATCTTATTAAATCTTCTAAAGTGAAGAATCTTAAAGAGATTGGGAGAAAAACAAAAGGGAATTTTCTAAGGCTGAATCACACATACCTGAGAGCATTCAGAAGTCCTTCCACAGAGTCAGGTGGTTGTTCCTTTAAAACTTTTATGCATCCCTTCATCTGGGAACAGAAGCATGCCACTATTGAACAATAACATATGAATTGCACTAGCTGAAAACATGGAAAAATTTCACTGTATAAAGGCAGGTTTCTTTTCTTACTGTTAATGCTGCTTTAAATTACACAATAAAAGCATTACAACATATTAAAAATTATCTCAAAGTTAAAAACTTAACTTTGGAGAAAACATCTACTTTAATAAGCATTTGTAGAGAGCAAATTATGTATCATGTATCTATATTTTAAGTTGTACACTGTTTCTTCAATTCCAAGTAAAAAATACAAAAATCAAAAGCACCTGATATAAGCTGATATATATAAAAAAAGAGATTTTGGGACTTCTGTGTCATTGCTGTTAACAACTCTAAGAAGAGAGACGTTTCAACTTTGACTTCTATTTTTATGTTTGCATACAAGGAAGTAATTTTCAGCATTCAGTTTTTAGTTGTAAACTTAACCAGTGACAAGTTATTATTTGTTTCATAACTAGATGTTAAAAATTTAATCTATGAAGCCTGTGGTGTTGATTCTAACACCACACTGAACGAACATCTTTGTAGAAACTGTAAAAAACAGGCTGAAACTCTGTCCAAATTTACAAAAAGGCGAAATGAAGCAGACAGGGCAGGAGTAGAACTCATTTGACCAATTTTACAGACTCCCTAGCTAGTCAATAGAGAAAAACAAGGAATTCTTCTAACCTATTCAGAATATATCTTCATATGTAATGAATTATGCCCCACTAGTACTTATTTCTTTCCACTGCTATGAAGACATTGAACCTAGCTATCCAGAAATTAACCTAGATTAATTCCATTTTATTCAAAATGACAGATAAAGACATGGCTGAGTGAAGATTTGAATTCTTTAATTTTCCAAGTCACATTGGAGTGTAAAATCTACATGTCAGAATTTTCTTTGCAGCTGAAGAGCACTTCTGCCTTATTAAGGAAGCAGATGATGAAGCACTTAAATTAAAAGTCAGGGTCCATTTATGTGCCAGTAAAAATGAATCAGAAAATGTAGCTTAGCATCCTTGACAAGGACTAGCCCAACAAACACTGCTTATTTGGCTAATTTCTACCTGGGAAGTGTAACTAGCTTTGCAAATAACAGATTACAGGAGATTCTCAGGCTAGCACCACGAGTTTTGAAGTGACACAGTTATTCTTCCTAGGTTAGAAAAACCGAAGTCTATGTGCACAGATCTGCCCCAGCAGATCTGATCAGATCAGGCCAAGTCAAAGGGGATAAAAATCCAAACAATTCTTTTTCATTTTTGCTAGAATCAGTATACCTAAAACAAGTAGGATAATGTTGGGGTTTAGGATTCTTCCTTTTGGTTTTTTTTCTCTCAGGGAATTTTTCTCCCATATGTGTTGCTAGGAGACAATAAGGACCAGCTACTCAAGAGAGACAAAATAAGTTGCCACACCTTAGGGGAGGAGTGCAGCTGGCTACTCTCTTTTTACCTGGGGGTTTCTCTGGGAAGGAGACCACAAGCATTGGGCTGGGAAAAAGGGGATGGCTTTCCTAGCTCTCTTGTGCATTCAGAGAGGGGAGAGCCTGCAGTTGCTATGGGGAGAATTCGTCACCATTGCAGGGTTCCATCTCCTGCTGCCTTCCTTCTACCATGAGTGGAACTCTGCTCGGAAGTGCGGCCATTGCACTGGGCTTTTATTGAGACCCTACCTCACCAAACAGGGACCCTGCACCATCTCCTGGAGTGCCTCAGGGGAAACCCTGGGATCCCAAACCTGCCTGGCCCCTCGGAGCCGGGCTGCTGCTGCCCAGCCCCGCCGTTCCTCTTGCACTGCTCAGGTTTTTCTGCTGTGCTGTAGCCCTGCAGCCCCTGCTTGTCGGGACACCCCGTGGTTCCAGCGACAGCTGTGCAACTTCTGATACAGCTCCTCCACCACCCCGGGATTTTTGCTCATTCCTACCATTCCAGCTTGCTGCTCCCCAGGGTCCTGCTGGGGGACTGGGATCACCTGCCCCAAGGATTTGTAAAGCCTCTCCTCCATCCCTTCCCGTTTGGGCACTGGGATCAGCTGCCCCAGGGTTTATGAACCAAAGCCTCTCTCCCATCCCCTCCGGTCTGGACACTGGG
Organism: Acridotheres tristis; assembly: GCA_037013685.1. Taxonomy (NCBI): domain Eukaryota; kingdom Metazoa; phylum Chordata; class Aves; order Passeriformes; family Sturnidae; genus Acridotheres; species Acridotheres tristis. Next base: position 100,689,791 of record CM072887.1, read on the forward strand.
ACCAACACTGCCCCAGGATTTATAAACCAAAGCCTCTCTCCCATCCCTTCCCGTCTGGGCACTGGGATCAGCTGCCCCAGGGTTTTTAAACCAAAGCCTCTCTCCCATCCCTTCCCGTCTGGGCCCAGCTGCCATGACCACGTGCTGCCCGAGCCCTGCCCACAGCGCCCCCTGCAGGCCTGGAGGAATCAACGCCCCGGCCCCGCCCGGGGAGCAACAGCGCCTCCTGCTGGCCGTCCCCGGAACTGCACTAAAGGGGAAAGTGTGGCGAAAGCAGGAACAGACTTCTATTATTGGGTTTTCTGGGGTTTTTACTTTTGTTAGCTGTCGGTGCCATGTTGTTGTTTGTTTGCCTTTTTATAAACATCCATACTAGTAAAGAACTGTCATTCCTTTTCCCATATCTTTGCTTGAAAGCCCCTTGATTTCAAAGTCATCATAATTTGGAGGGAGGGGGTCATGCTCTCCATTCCAAGGAAGGTTCACACCTTCCTCGGCAGACACTTGTCCTTCAAACTGAGACAGATGTCTAAGCTAGGAGACTGTAATTAATAGCTTGAAATACAGCCTCTAGTCTTGAAAGAGTAACGAAAGGGTAATAAACTCGACTGTCCCTGAAATTCTCTTGAAATGGCTTGAATGACTGAAGTGAACAGTTTGGAGAGAAGAATTATTTACCACAGTAAAACAAACTCATAATTAGGAGAATTTTTTGAATTACAAAAAAAATCACTAAACTAATTATGCAAATCAAGATTTGGGACCACGTACTCATTTTTTTAAAACTGAGTCATACATCTCCTGCCTCCCATTTACATCTAGCTAACTCTCCTGTAAGATTACAGGTCTTTAGGATAAATATGAGAAGCAAAGTGCACACAGTGTGTATTTGGTTCTATGAAAATTTCTTTTGTGTTCCCTCTGTAGGCAAGAGACTGAACTAGCAGTCAAGAAATCTGCATTCAAGTCCCGGGCTCTGCCTGCTTCAAGACCTTTAGCAAATCTATTCACCCCTGTGCCAAATCTTTCAATCTGCAGAGTCACAGAGATGTGGTAAAATTCTGGTATCTGCAGATGCAAAATGCTAGTGAAGACCCACTGACATGGAGCGCAATATATGGTTTTTTCTTTTCTTTTTAAGCAGGATCTCTTGTAAAGGGAAACACTTGGCATCTTTTTCATTAATAACAGCTTATTTCTGCTGAAAGAAGTGGTGCATGAGATTTAGGTTTGCAAAAACATGTCGAAAAAACAAGAGTATTCTTTCCATGTGTGCTTGCAATTTCTCAAATGGAAAAATAAAATTGATTTCTCTGTGACTGGCCATGCCAAAAATAAAACTGAGGAACCATTATCAACATTACAACAGTAATTTCAGCTCTGCTACTTCAGATCTCAGACAAAGCAGAGACAACATTGAATATCTACTTATTTACAAGGGAACTACTGTGAAAAATGAGCATTTCAGCTTTGATAAATTACATGACTTAAAAAAAATTATGACTAAGGAACATATTCCAGGCTAGGTGTAGTACTAAATTATTTTAGCCTAACTATACAAGAAAGCAGAGCTAACAAAGAAAAACTATTATCTGTGTCTAGAAGAAAATAAAAAGAAAAAAGCTTGTCCTTATTTTATTTTCAAACAAACTGATGCATTAAAGTGCACAGGTGAAGACAAATTCTAAATTTTGCCATTCAAAAGTAATTAAAATTATTTATACCAAGCTGTAAGCTTGTGCTGAAAAAGAGCTGCAGACTAGTATTCTCAAACCTACAGAGTATCAAAGAAAGGCCTCTCTTACATCAATCTTTGATGTCTTTGAGAAAGCTCCCACAGGATGAACGTGATCGTACAGAATAATAACTCCCACCATTACTCGCATGCAGAACATGAGGGTCTCTTCACTGGTGAATCTGCTCCTGTACTCTCTGGAAAACAGAACGAAAGAAAGAAACATTCTAGATCTTTTACTAGACAATTTTAAAAACTAGACTGGGAGGGTGTGAAATCTGAACCAAAAATATATTTTAAGGTTGCAGATGCACATTAGTAAGACTTTGAATGTTGTGAATTCTGTAAGCCTGTGCCAATTTACAAGAATGGTTACAGAGTAGACAGATGTAAACCTCTCGTCATATCCATGCACAGCTGAGATCCTCGAAATGTATGTGATGATGGCTTCATACAAAACTTCATGAAATATGATGGAGACTGATCATACCTCAGTTTAATCTCAGAAACACAACATTCTGGGACCCCAAAGGAAAGTTACTCTTTTTGCTTAAATTCCTACTTTGGAATAGTTAAGTGGGACCTAAGTTCAGCAGCTGGGAAGGTCAGGGCTTCACCAAGGTGGATTTTAATAGTCATTGTGCTCTCTCTCTGTGTATTGTAGTACCTCTCAGTCTACAAAAACTTGCAACTTTTATTCTTCCACATCATCATTACATGAACAGACTAAAAGGTTACAGAAATTTTGATTTGAAAATGCTTGATTATCCCACAATTAGAATTAAATATCAGATAATGTTCTAGATGACTCAACTTTTTTCTCTACTTTTGCCAAAAAAAGAGCTGACTCATAAGGCTACTTTTCAATTACTACTTCTATGATGTCTCAGGATTGTGACATGAGTCCCACCCCTACAGACACTTGTCCAAAATTTTCATGAACAAACAAAAACCTCAGGAATTCTACTCTTTACATGGCTCCATGAACAAATGACTCATAGGCAGAAAGACTACCTTGACTCTATCTTATATGTGTTTTCCAGTCGAAGAGACATCTAACCAAAATATACTTCACTAAATGCATAGCAAAATAATAATAAAAGAACCCCACTGGCTATTCTATCTACACTAGCAGATATCAACACAATTGTACAGCTGAATACATTTATATGAATGAAAATTCATACAGCTGATTTTTTTCATATCTAAAATACAATGGCTGCAACCAAAAAAAAATCTACTTAAATGATCCTTGTATCATTTGTCAAATGTCCCTGTGTATTTGCTAAAGTACTGCTCAGAAGAGCTAAAATCTTGCCCTCTGTGACAAGTGACAAGACCCTGAAGTCTGTGAGTGCATAAGATTATTACATTCGTGTTTTAACCATCTGTGGAAACTCAGGCTGACCATGTAAGCTCTCCAAGAGAACTCAACATTGATTCTTGAAAGATATCATAAGGTGGTTAGGACAGGAGATAAGGCTTTCTAATATCAGGCAATGCTTTGTAGATAAAAGGAGTAACAACTTAAGGCAAAGATATAGGAATTTACTTGGAAAAAAACACCTTATCTCAGATGGCTAATTAAAATATAAGCTCTATCATGCAAGATAAAACTTGATTTAAGATAAAACTTACGGTGTTTCCAACATGACTTTACATACACTGGCCATAGTACTTAGACAGTCCGTTGTATTTTCAATTGGCAATGTTTTGTTCTGGAAGGGTAAGAAAAACACAATGTTCAGTAAACTATCTTGTAAAATTAAAATCAAGAATGTCTTTGTTAGGCCCTTCTCCCCCTTTACATACTTCTGAAACAAAATGTGTTGTTGCATTACTGAGGGTTTTCAGCATTGGTGTGGCCTCTGCATAGAACAGGGACATCCTATTGGCCATTTCGTTGTTCACTTCATTCTCAATGTCTAGCTGATGGAAACAGGAGAAAAGATAGTCAGTACAGCTCTTTAAAATCTTGTCAGCAGCAAGAAAAAGATGCAGTTCATGTTCATGTCAGCAAGTAGATTGTTGCTTGAAGTCCTCGCTAATCACTTCATCCAGACTGCTGATTAACTCTCGGTGTGAAGGAGGGAACACGACAGCTACTGGATCAAAAGTAAAAACTTTACCACAAATGGCACGAATGCATCCTGATAAATAAATACCTCACTGCATGCAGCACAGCAGAGTTTATTCACTTACATGCATGTTGTTTATTCTGTTGCGACTTATTGTCCGCCTGTAATAACTGAAGTCATTCTGAATTGCTGGGTTTCTCATCTTTCAGGAAGAGAAACAAGAAATAATCAGTTTTGGTTCAAAATACACAACAAAAATCAACATGTATTGAAAGACTCTATTAACCTTAAGTTCATCAAAACGAAGAGTAAAATGTAAGATTTCTGCAAACTCTTTCGCTAGAGCCTGTTCCCGTTCCAGGTGCTGAGTTGGCGTGTAGGGAGGGCATGTCAAGGATTCCAGTAAACTCTGCAGGGCTTTCTCTGGATAAAAATTAGAAGCACAATTCGTAGTCAGTCCACACAAAGTTTTAACTACGTATTTAAACATAGTGCATTTGAAGGGAAGAAACCCTCTGAACATGCCAAGCCCTAACAGAAGTGTTTTTTCTTACTTTTCTGGAGTGAGAAGCACTAATTAAAGACACCTGCTTCTTTAGGTGCTGCCATTTTCTCTCCATTTTGTATCATTGAATTATTTTCCATTTTTGTCACCCTTTATTCTGGGATCCCTATGAAAAATTCTAGAGGAAGCATTTTTCTTGCATTCAGATATTCAACACTTCCATCTTCCTCAATTAGCCTTCAGCTCAGTACAGAGATTATTCTGGCATCTGTTACTAAAAGTGTACTCAGGCACCAACAGCAATATAAATCAGCTTCTGTGGCTGTAATTACTAGCATAACCCAAAAAGTGAAAGACACAGTTAGAGGATGTTGTACAAGAATCCCCTTGTGCTAGGAGCCCTCTCACTTCATACACATATTTGTATTCGAGTCCTAATTCAAAGAGTAATTACATCACCTTTTGTGTCTGTTGGGATGACAAAGTCAGAGTACAACATATTCAACTTAGATTTTCACCCTGTGAGAGAGTTTATTGATTCACTCTCCCCATTATCCCCGCTTTTTCAGATTTCTAAAGTCTAAAAATATTACTGGCTACGTTCCCTTTAAAACTCCAAAGGATCCAAAGTACAAAAAATAAATTGCATTAGTCCAAAATGGACCAGTGATGTGCAGAAATGTGTAAGGAAACAGAGAAAAACTTTGTAGTTTTATCATGTTTTTTGCTTGTATGCTATTTAGGTAGTATAAACAAACTAACAAACTATGACATTAAGATTAAAGAGATGCCTTGATAAATGCAATTGCAGTTAAATGTCCGTTGATATCAAACAGAAATAATATTAACTTTAAAACTTCAAAAGTTTGTGGAAAGACAAAGCTTCCTCTTTCATTATATATAATAAACCTATAAAACAGATGTACTAAAACAGGGCTCACCTAATCTGAGTGAAAACTCATAAAAGCGCTTTAGCCTTACAACCAGGGGACAGACTGAATTCCATGCTTTTTCTTGCAGCTGGATATCATTGGGATTTTGTATTGCCTGAAATGAGAATATTACTGTAAAGACCTGTGACAAATAAATAACAAGCAAGATGTGGTTTGGAATTTTTCTATACTATTTTTAAAAGTACTGTAAAACACAGAAGAATTCTGAGAAATTACATTGCATAGGATTCAAAAAAATATCAGGTTTTTCACCTTCCCTCTCCCCCTGTAACATACTGTTTTAAAATCATTAATTACAATGAACCACTGACATATAGAAATATGTTCTAGCATATTCTTTTGGGAGCAAAACTACTGTAAAAGCATCAGGTAAAACCTTTTGTGTGACTACTGGTTGCAAAAGCAGCCTTTCTTTCCAGTTTTAATGCTTTCGAAAACTTCAGCATGTTGAGGTTTCTAAGTAAGCAACAGCTCACACAAGAGTATCTGCAAATCTGATGCGGGAAAAGTTTTGGTCATCTGAGAAAAACGCTAAGTTACAGTTCTAAACTGTACTTCAGGACCAGTTTCACAGAATAAGATGCCTCTAAAGTGGATGCAAAGTTATAATTTACTGTGGTTCATTACAGAACCACACTTACAGAAAAGAACAACTATCTGCGTCATGTATTTCTGACACCTGAGTATTACTTCTTCCATGTCCTCAAAGTGACTTCTGCCTTGAGATACATGAAACAAGGTATATGAAATGGTATTTCATAAAGTGAAAAATACAACTAATTACTAACAGAAAACCTGAAAGAAGTTCCATCGGCCATCATTTAATGATTTCAAACTAGAGATTTATACTGAATGTTATGCATAATCTGTCATGTATTTTATAAATACATTTCAAGGACATTTTCACTCGAGTTCATAGAATGTGCTTGGATGAACAGAGCAGAACAGAAGCAAGGAACACATTTGAGTTTTGCCTGATTTTGCTTCCAAAGAACTGTCATTGACAAACATACATCTCTAATTTCTTGTCCAGCTCCTTTGTAAGCCTGAAGGTCTGCAAGCATGCTTTCTGAGTCCTGTAAAACTGCACTGATCTGGTTCCAGACCTCCCTTTCTCCATCTGTGGGCTGTGCATCTAAGAAAGAGAAAAGCAAAATGCACAAAGTCAAAAGTAAACTGCAGTACAAATGGCAAGATTACTCAGTTCTACTTAACAATACCACATCCAGCTTGACTATGTGTAACTCCATTCTGATGTAGCTTTTTTCCAAATATACAATTATACTGCCATTCTGCTAACATCCAAGCTTCTGTTTTTTATAGCAAGGAAGGAAAAACAGTACAGTTTTTGTATGCTCTGGCTCATAATGCCTCTTCTCAAAACGCAGCATTTTAAAGAGCAGCAGTATCATAAAGCAATATTATTAGAAAATAGGATAATGCATCAGTCCCTCTCTTTCATGAGCTCCGTGGCTCAATTATAAAGAATTGCTCACTTTTCTTGCAGCTTGGGGAAAAAATCAGGCCTTTCAATGGATGGAGCAGTGGGATATTGCTCCACTCTAACTTTCCTCCAGGCTTCCTTAACCAGGACAATTTATTTCTTCTTTTGTAAAACACAGATACAGTACTATTAAAAATACATTTTTTCTCATGTATGTCAGGGATCATTCCTGCCACTAAAATAAATCCAGCTCTGTCAATAATCAGTTTTCAGGGTGTGAGTGACCTGTTGACCTTTATTGTTGAGAGAAATGATCAATTTTCCTACTCAAATCTACTTCTATGGGATTTACACAGCAGTGTGACACTACGGAGTGATGTTATCCCCAGAACATTGACACATTAGACAGGGTAGAGATCTGTCTTTTTTTGCTTTTAAACATAAAGATGACAGGCACTGACCAAAGACTGGATGACCTATATATGGGATTGCAGTCTATATGTGATGGGACAATGACATTGTCCCAGCAGATTTCTACAGAGACACAACTATTTTTTCCCCTTAGATTTGTATTAGCTTGTAAAGATGGAATGCTAATTTTTATGATAGAAAAAAATCACCTTGAAGTTGAATCTTAGAACTTAAAGATTACTTGTCTGAATCAAAAGCAATGAGATAAGTTCAGTTCAAAACTCAACAATTAGGATGAGCTATTGTATTCTTCTCTACATTAATATACAAGAAATATTAAAAATACTTTTTCTATTTAGTCATCTCACTCTCTGTAAGAAAACTGACAGAATTTTCTACCGATGTATCAGTACGGGATTCATTTACCCAGAAATAACTGAATTGGTTCACACTGGCGTGTATGGAAAATGGGAATTCCCTCCACGATGTTTCAGGTTTAGATAATTTGTTTACATGTTTCAAGTTATCTACAGACCTTGCATGAACAAGACACAAATGCCTGAGATTTACATGTCTGTAGCTTCAAAGCAACTCATCCTTAAAATCCTTCCCATATTCTTATGGCACCATGAGTCCCATGAGACTGAGCACATAATACTGACTGGATTTTCCTTTTATTCTGCAAGTTTTCATTCTCTTCTTTAGAAAGTGAAAATAAACATAAACTAGCCTTACTTAGCTGGGTTTTATAGCCAAAATATTTCATGTAACTAAAAAGTTCCACTATCCTTCAAAAAGTGAGGGAAAGGAACACTGAAGGGAAAAATTGTCCCCCCAGGAAAACCCCATCTGGGACATGACTGCTGAACTGACCCATCAGTCACATTAAATTTACAGTGTTCCAGACTGGTTCTTTCCTCAAGCTGCAAGATATCTCAGGTACAGACTGTAAGGGGATTGCCATTTTGTGATAAAGAAGCAAAACAGAAAACCCTTCTGACTTTAACGAGGAAAGCAGTGATCCTGAGAAACAGACACACACCATACAACAACAGAGCAGGGGAAGGTAGGACTCACATAAAATTCAGTATCGGCATTTTAACAGTTAAATAAGTTAATGAAAATAACATTTCAGTGAATACTAACACAAAACAGAATAAATAACTTGTTAGTGCAGTTCATGAATGCAAAATTTGCATGTGCAGGTCACCTGAAGCATCTTGTTTAACCTTGTTGGTTACAAGGTACTTCTATGCTAATTTTTACAATTTATTTGCTTTAAAAGTACTAGTGCTTAAGGGGGATGCAAATGCTATATACTGCCCAACACTTTGGGACTTCAAAAAGGCCTTTAGTAACACCTTTTATTGTAAGTATTTTTAAAAATTTCCCAATTCATCTTTCGGAAGTTGGTGGAAAGAGCAATATTTGTAACACGAACTTTCTGAGTGTTCCAGCACCTGGGGAAGTAGGAGCAAGAGGCAGGTATGTGTGTGAAAGAGGCAAAGAAAGGGAAGGAAGAGGGCTGAAAAGGCTCCAGAGCAACAGGCTTAGCTTGCATTTGCAGAAGCAGTTTCTATTTATGTTGGAAGTGTTTAGCTTAAAAAGAAAGGTAGGGAGGATGATTCAGGCTTTTCTTAAAAACAAACCATGCATTTATTTATGAAATAGAAGTTATGCAAACATGTTCTGGTGAGACCATGGCCATGTTTCAAAAGGGATTTTACAAGAAGATCCTGCCAAAAATGGTCAGCTAAAATAACCATAGTGGATCACTTTGAAAACAATTTCTTCTTACTGTTAACAACAAGAATAATAATAGCAACAACAACTAAAAGGAATCGAGACTTCTTCGTGACAGATTTTGACTTAAAACTGGCTTGCTATTCCAACAAAATCAATGCCTGTTTCTCTGCTCTGAATTAAGAAATGCCAGTCCTGAATCACAGTGTGGAATCACTGGTTGCCTGTGCTCACCTCTTATCCCCATACCACTAGAGAAACCAGCACGTGCTTCAGGAACCTGAGCCCATTTATTAATGAAATCACTGCCACTGACTAACCCATGGTGAGTGCAAGCCCTCTCAGTAGCAAGTTACCATAATGGCCAGACTCACTGCATTTCAAAGCTGTTTTCAGAATACTCATGATTAGCAATCAAAGCATTCTGTCTTTAAAAAGACAAAACAGAGAACCCTTTCTCCTTCCTTTGGATAAATGTTTCTAATGTGAGCCCTAAACCAAGCAACTACACGAATCCTGTATTGAATTAATGCAAGAGTCAGATGAGGCTTGAATCTTCCATATACAGATTCTACCAGCAAAATTTGAAAATTTTAGCTCTGGGGAGAAATACACTTACTTCCACTGGCTCCATCAGAAATAACCAGGACATGGCAATTTATCCATTCCATTACATAAGCTCTCTTTCACATGTACACATGCTCTATGCTATGTTTTGGATAGACTTCAGACTTCACAAAGAACAAGAGGAAACCTGGACCCACTACAGTTTGGGGATGCATTAAGCATTTTAGGTGAATGGTGGTGCATGAAAGTGGGGACATCACTATTTTCTTAGCAAAATACCTGTCATTTGTTCCAGAAAACGTTCTTAACAATGCAAGGTATCTACCTCATCCTTCACCAAATATGAGTCAGAAAAAAAACATAGAAACTTCTAGGTAGGTCAGACATTAGTACTCATAGGACAAGACTAAATGCAGAAAGGATGTGATGCCTTTACTTATACCAAATGAAGTGTAACTGTATCTCAGTAATAAATTTTAATGAAGAAAGAACAGTGCTATGAAGAGTACTAAGAGCAGTATTAAAAGAAGCACTTTCAACTAGCACAACCTTTCTGAATCTGAAATGCAGAACAAAAGCTGAGGTGGTTAAGAAGATTCCCATTGAGGCTGGTTAGTTCTTCCATTTCAGTGAATGTAGAATCATATTTCTCATAAAAATACCATGCCCTTCTGGCCTCAACAGCATAGGAAAAGAAAATGAGTTAAACAAGAGCATTCAGAGGCTCTGCTTTCAGCTTTTCTTGTCATGCTCACTGCTGAACATGGCAAACAATTCCATCAGCCAGCAGGTTAGAGAGTAGTACACATATTTAACTGCATAATGCTCAAGTCCTATTTCAGATTTGTCACCATGACAGTGATTTTTTCCATGCCAATCTGGGACAAAATTAAAAGAAAAACTTAGAAATGAGAAAAAGCATTATAACTACAGCAAGTAATGCACTTTAAAGGGTACTAGAACCTGCTACGCTCCACACATTAAAGAACCCCCTATATCGGATAGAAACAGTACCCTATCCAGGCTACATGGGATTTTTAGATTTCATTCTTTCTAAACTAGCTAGAATAAAGTGAAGATCACTGAATTGTTAACAGTTGCTCCAGGCAGGGTGCTGTGCCAGGGAGATCAGTGCCCAGCTTCAGCTCCGTGGTGGATGGGGGATGGACACACAGCACCTCTCTGTCTGAGCTGCAGTTTCTGGCTCAGGGTATTCCACAGCTCAGGAATTTAGTGCAACCTCCCACTGGCTGGACCCAGATTATATCCTCAGCCTTGCTGCCTGTGCAACAAGGGTATTAATTATATTATTATTATTATATGAAAAGTGGGCAGTTGCTCTGCTGCCAGACACATTCTAATAATAGATCCTTTTAATTGTATGTGAATAATAACTGAGAATTTCAAGAGTCTTCCTGGGGATGTGGGGGAATCCTAGAAAATAAGACTTTTGGAGGGGCTGAGAGTGATTTAACTAGGATCAAATGATATCCACCGTTAAAAAAAAAAAAAGAACCTGCTCACATTAAGGTTAGAAACATTTTATAAAAAGTATTTGAGGAGAGGATGGGACTGTAGATAACACTTAAGGACACTGAATTAAGCTTTAGTCTTTTAGATTCAAAATAAATTGTTGCCTCAACTTTCAAATTATTTCCAAGAATTCATGTGGAATGATTTGTTTACTTTGCCTGAAAAAGGCAGCAGTGATTTGACAACAGATTTTCTGCAAAAAAGAGCGATTTTAAGATGGTACAGAAAGAGCTCAAATACCCAGAATTCATTTACCTGTAACTAATTTAAATAAGGTTAACATTTGAAGTACAGAACAGTTCTTGAACTGACAAAATTTATTTTAAGAGAATTTGCTGTGAAATCCTGAAATCCACAGTTTCTCAAGACTTGCCAGGCACTCACTTTTCCTAACATTATTTTCAAGCTGAGCGCTAAGACGGAATTAAGGTAAAGTAAGTGGTATATAATCAAACCCAAGAGGTAGCAGCTTGATTAAAAATACTCCTATCAAGATCCAAGTGTAAAACAGCAATATGGTGCATTTTCTAAGAAGGATGAAATTCTTTTTCTTTATTTATACCTTTCAGTAGACCTTAAAAAATAGTAATTTGGCTAAATGCATTAAGTCTGCAATATCCCTCAAAGAAAAGGCCTTTCCACCTGCATGGAGAATGTTATTCTCCACCAGACCCAATATAACTGCCCAGCTCTCAACTGAGTACTGGGGAGCAAACAGAACTGCTTTTGCAATACAGCAATAACTGAAATTAATGCTGGATTCAAAGTTTTTCAAGTATGAGCACAGAGTTACAAAACTTGATTTCCAGTTTGGATTGAAGAATATTATTAGGTGTCAAAAAGAATTGCAACTCACAATGTGGACATCAGCACAAAAGTAGGGGAAAGGAGAAGATGTCAAACTTTCTTTCTCTGGAATTTTAAAAAGCAAGATGCTGGTGCAAATAATGAATACAGTAAACACATCAGCTCAGCACACCCATCATTCTCCGACTGGCCAACTGTAGTGACCACGTTTACCCATGAGCTTGAACTGACAGCTCAGGCCACAGAAAGCCACATCTGCAGCAAGCCCAGACCAGATTCTGACCCATATCCCTCACTCAGTGGCCTTTTCCACTGTATGATGGCCAATTATGGGAGACCAAAGCACAAAACCACATCCCTTTTTTCAGTCACATCCCTTAGAGCCAATACAGGTTTTGTGCCACTAAAAACCTCTGGGACTGTATTTCGTGAGAACAACTTTTAAACTTTCACTTACAGGCATGAAATTCCCTGAAATTTGGAGATGGCAGTTTTGTCCCTCTCTAGGTAGGTGTGCCTGACTAGTGAGCCCTAACCACTGGCACCTCCCGTGGGAGAGGGTATTTCACTCCGTTCTTGGCCACAAGCTTTTGGAAAGAAAAACAACCTTAGCTGCCAAGGCAACAAATTCGATATTTCCCTCTCTCACCACACCTCTACCAAGGCTCCCCACTGCCAGAGCACCTGTTTCCTGCCAAGCCTGCAGCCTGGGTCAGGAACACTTTCTTGCCAACAAGGACACAATGGGGCTGATTAAACCTGTAAGCTCAGAGCAGCTGAAAGCTTTCACAATAGCTTGGCAAAGCCACAGAAGACGGCCAAGGCCCTCAAAAGTTTGGTAGAAAAAGATTAAGTGATGGTTTGGCTAGAGGTTTGACTGGGATAACAGTAAAGTTTTCAAATTATACAGACAGAGAAGGGATACATGACTTCTCCTAAACACGAATGAAACAATTACCCTTTTTTCATAATTTAAAACTGATTTTTCATAATGAGGTAATTAAGCTCTAGATGAGAAGATTAAGGTATGTGCCTAGTTCCAGTCATACATTCTAGCTCTCATCTAAGAAAGCATGTTTGAACAATTTAGTAAGATTTAAATGTGCATTTAAATGACTTTCTAAAGCAGTGCTTCTGAGTGTACACAGACATACACACTCCTAGCATGTCAGTTACTTCTTTCAGAAAATAATTTAGAAATAAATGACTAAAGAACAAAACTATTTCAATATGACAAAATATGTGTCTAATCACGTGAAATGCTCTTTTAAACCATGCTACAAAAGGAAAGTATTTTAAAAACACTGGATTCTCTCAAAACTTTTTAGTTGGCTTATCTTTTTTTTTTTAGAATAGAGATATTAAGAGAGAAAATATCACAGTGGTAGTGTTTCAAATAAAATGCTTTTCACGTATGTAGTGAAGACATATTAAAGGACTTGGTGACAGTGTCTAGAAGTACATGCAGGGAAACTGTAGTCAGGAAAAGTGAAAGCAGCTTTGGATCAAATATAGACGTGACAAGAAAACTGGAATGGGAAACACTGCTCTGCAAGTGATAACCATGCAATTAAGAGAGATGCAATCAAGCACATACACTTTGACCATTTCACTACTTTTTAGAAATTATACACCCAGCTAAATCATCACAAAACCAAGCAAAAAAATAGTTCCACCTCCACTGCTTTTTTTTCCAGCTTTTTATTTCCAACATGTATTTCTATTCAAGGAAGAATCATGATTTTTTCAACCCTGATTTGTTAAAGAAAGTTGAGGTTGAGTTCTTTCATATGTAAGTTTAACAATGGCTCGTGTTTTGAATTTAATTCAAGATAAGGTTTTACTTGCATATCTACCTCTCTGCCCCTTTCTCTGCTCAGGATGAAGTAATTTTGTGTATCAGAAAGCAATATTTTACTGAAGTGTAATTTGATTTGTTTGCAAATCCCTTTTGAATTGCTTTATGATGCATAAGCACATGCAGTTTATTAGGAAAGAATAAGCAAAGAAGGCAAGCCAGGCAAGAAGCTTTGCTCACTTTCAAAGTCAAGGAAAAAATTTGGCCCCTGATCAAGCTCTGTGCAAGTGAGAACTTTTAAAAGATTTCCCATTTGGTTCCTGAAAAATAGAAAAGGAAGAGAAAAAGGAGTCCTGAGTGAACAAATGATTTTAGAGGACAGATTGGTTGTGCTGGAAAATACACAGTATAAGCAATCAGATTTTAAAAGTTTTTCCTCAGTTTGCTGCTAAGTCAGGGAAAAGATTCTCTCATTGTCTTGTAATTGTTTGAACTTACTTTCAAAATCCAGGAAAAAATGTGGATAGTTTTCAATTTCCCTGGTAAGGACCTTAAGAAGATTACCCATCCCAGCAAACCTAGTAAATGCAACAAAATCATAAACAGTTATACATATAAACTCAGAATACTACAGCTAAGAGCTTGACACAGTCTGCATCATATATTCAATATTTTGGCAAGTTCTGGACCATGAGAAACATTTTGATGATCAAGTCTGTAGTATTTATGCAGAAAGAGAAAGACCTCAGATAAACACAGAAATAATTTGGTTCCACAAATTGGAATTTAAACATCAGGGTAACATCCCAGTGTATAAACAGATATTTATGAGTTTATTTACTTAGCAAGAGAAATAAACTCAGAGCTATATCTCTATTTGTTAATTCTCTAAATTGCTCGACTCCAGATTACTAAATACCATTTCAAAGTAAAAACTGACATCTTAACACTTGTCTTAGATCTTCAGCAAAAATCCATGTCATTTTAAGAAAATAACTCACTATAAGGAAAAAAAATCTAGTTGTTTCTAGTCAGTAAGATTTTATAAAAAAATCTATACAAGATATATATAAGGTTTTATATAAGATTTTATATAAAATCTATAAAATTCTAGCAAAAAGGACAGCTAAAAAGCTTTTTAACTTTTAAAAGTGTATGTATGCATAAAAAAAAGAGTTAGTAAAAAGGGAGGTTTGAACTCTATCTTTTTATCTGTTATTCCTATCTTTTATCGTCTTGGAATTCTTTGCATTTCAAGTTATGAACAACTCCCAAAAGGAAAAGTGACCAGTTCTCAAAAAAGCAAGTCTCTATGGAAGATAAAAAGGAAAGAGATTTGAAGAAAGGTTTTTTGCCACCACAGTCTTTAGGAAGATAAATTATTCTAAAACTGTGCAGAAGTAGAACTTTCTTGGTCAAACTTAAACTTTTTCTCAGAAGACAGAAAAATTAAACCATGAAAAGCACATATCAGGATAAAGGGATCTGCCTGGAGGGATGTAGAAAAATGTAATTTTAGATTTAAAACACAGATTGAAAACTGATTTTTGCCTCAAAGAGAAATATTCTCATTACTCTAAACCACGGCTCTTGGGGCTCACATCTGATGTTCATCTGTGATTCAGTTTAAATCTTTTCCCACTTAAGGAATCAGACCACAAAAAATTATTCTAAGCATGTACATGGCTGATACTCTACATGAGGAGACTTTTTTCAAGTTTTCCCACAAGCATTACAGTAGGAAAAGTATCATCAACCCAAATTTCTATGTGCATATAAAGGATGTATTTCTATATCAGGAAAACCTAGGAAAATAATATGAGGCTTGGAGATTTCAAAGCAGCCACAGTCATACCATAAAATGATATATATTTAATTGATAATCTGTTCAGAACATGCAACTTCATGTAAGCAAGGCTTTTGTTAAATAAATGGCTTTGTTTTGCATTAAATACTTCTTCAAAATTTTCTCTCCAGAACAAATCCAGTGAGCAGATTGTCAAGCCCTTCATAAATAGCAACATCTTGCATATACAAAATTGAAACACAAAGAAACGTTTTCCATTATTCATAAAGTTATATTCATTACATGCAGGAAAAATATTTACACTTTTACTTTCAGAACAGTATCGGCACCTTATAAACTGAGTTTGACTGTCTGATTAGCCTAAAAAAGGGAAAAACATGGAAACACAGCAAAATAGATTTTATACAGCGTTAAAACTTTTATCTTCAATAATTTAATATTTTCATCACACTAGCATAATACATTTTGTCAGCATTAGCAAGGAGAAACATGATAAAGTACACACACTTATTTTCCTTTTCATAACCTTGAAAAAAATTGTATTATGTAATACTATCACAATCAAAATGACTGACTCAGCCTGGATTCTTCACTTTCAACTCTTTTTAAGCCATATCTTACCTCATCGCCTTCAATCTTCAGAGAGTACCCAAGCATTTCTTCTGCTGCCAAAGCCTGCACTGCATCCAGAACTGGTTTAGCTGATAGCATGCTTCCAACAGTGAGGAAGCCTTTGTGCCAAAAACCTGAGGATACGCTTCCTCATTTGCATGGAGTAGCTTGAGGTCATGTGCCCAAGCTCTGCCTCTGATCCTTCTTAAACAAGTACAGCACATCTCGGCTTGGGGAGATTTCTGAGTTTTGTTCCGGAACTTTTGTAACATTTCCTAGCTTGTTTTTCACTTTATTCCCTCTCCTTCAATTCCTGTGTAGAAACTCATCCAGCTATTCAGGTCACAAGTATGGAACAGAAGCCTACCACACATGCAAGTGGCATTCTCCAGTGATCCTGAAGGCTCTGGTTTGACACCATCTATTTTCAAAGCACATGAACCCCAAAAATAGTAATATTCAACATCAACATCCAGAAAATATGGTTCAGGCAGCTGCTAAACATGTTTCATTTTTATTTTTGTTATATAATTTCTTTATGGTTTCCTAAAAAACAAAACTAAAAGCAACATCTGGTTCCAAGAAGTTCTCACTTTCAAGTATAACTCATCATTCAACACTAAGTTTTTAATTTAAAATTAAAAGGCCAAGCTTCATCTTAAAGGAAGTGCTAATAAACACAAATCTTTGCCTCAAACGGAATTATTTCATTCTGCATAGCCTGCTGCTCCCCAGTACTTGGCTCTTTCCAACTGTCTTTCCTCAAAAACTCTAATAACATATTCCAAACCTCAGGAACTGAAAGTCACCTCCAGGATAATTTTAATGAGATTTCAAAGTAACTAAAAGCACATATTCTGAGCAGGTCAACATATATATACACTATGGTTGCAACAGAAATGCAAATAACAGCTGATGTAAAGAAGCAAATCATAAAGGTTTAACGTAGGAGCATAAAATTCTATTTCATTAAACCAGAAAGCATTTTACTTTACTTACTGTAAAATCGGTTTAAATGTTGAACTGAGACTCAATGCATTTATAAAAATATTGCTGATGTTGCACCACTAAATGTTAGCAGCTTCTCTTTAGTGTCTAAACCCCTTAAAATTCCAATTTTTAACTATGCTTTAAAAAGTATGACCTTGACAACAATGTTTTCATTTTATTTTTCCCTATTGTTTTCCAAACCATTAAAGCTTACCCTAAGATATTACATAAGCATATAGAAAATACTTTTAAAGCTACTGCTGTCATTTTAAAGCTTATTGCTTAATTTTTGATGCTCAACATTTAATTAATTAATAACACACAGACATAAATATACTATAACACAGAAATGAACAGGAAGGTACATTTAGCATTTTGCATTTTATTTACCATTATCCAGTAGCATGTTTTAAAATTTGAGCTTTGAACAAAATATCACATGCTGGTTTTCCAACAAATAACTGTGTTCCTAAAAATTCCATTGATTTAGTTTTAACATTCTAGAGGTATTCCCCTGTATGGGAAAATAAATTCCTTCTACCCCAGTAAAGCAATCAGTTTATTTCTGAATTGTGATATATAAAATACTATTGCCACAAAACAAATCAGAATTCAATCTTACAAATCTGCCATGGATTTTACACACCTATACTGAAAGTATACTGAAATATATTTATTATATACTTAAATCCACTTTTGAAAATTTAGTAAGTGTTCCCAAACTGGGTATTATTAACTCAACACTGAATATCATGTTATTCAACACTTCTTTAAAATCTTGGTTTTAAAATTTTAAAATCTTTGGTAAAACACAGTTTTAAGTAACTACACAATTTTCAAGTGTGGAGTTTTGCACCACTTTCAAATAACAGCCACAGTACTGTAAAAATTGCTAGAGAAGTAAAGATTGATTTCTTCTCTTACAGGACTAATTTAATCAGTACCAATTCAACATCAGCAGCAGCACTGCAGTACACTGAAGATGTAACAAAGACACAAAGCTTTAAAACCTTGTGTTAGTGAAAAAGGACACATTCACCAGCTCAAGCCTCTGCAGCTCATCAGTGCTCCTTTGCCAGATACTATTTCCTAAATCTCTCTGCTCACATAAACATGGTCTGAAAGGCTTTTGTCAAAATGAGCTGGATCAGCAAATACGTACTGCTTAACCTCATTTCGATCATCCTAACGAAAGCAGGGCTTGTGTGTGTTTTCATGAGCAGCTCCACTCGGAGTTTCAGGAGAAACAGAGGCTCCCAAGCTCAGGAGTGGCAATGGATGATTCAGAATGATAACTTCTAGTGGCACACCTAAGTGGGTAGAGACGGGAGGCATCCAGTCCACAGTCTGAAGGAAATGTACTAAGCACATCAGCATCATTAAAGCACTGGAACCCACCTTACTGCATGAATAATGAATTGTGGTTTCAAAAATATACCAGCATCTGAATAAACTCAAGATCTCTCAGATCAAAAGCATGATTCCAAATCACGGTGATACCCACTCATACAGTTTGTTGAAGTGCTTGTAATGAAACAGCAGAAGTACAAGATTCAAAACATTATCTTGGGGAAACTGGTTGCTCATGGCCTGGACAGGTACAAGGGTAGAAAACTTTGGTGGTGAATGGAGATAGATCCAAATGGTGGCTGGACACCAGTGGTGCTCCCCAGGGCTCACTACTGGGACCAGTCCCAGTTAATATATTTACCAGTGATCTGGACAAGAGGATTTGTAGTCCTGAGGCCACACCTCAAGTGCTTTGTCCAGTTCTGAGCCCTTCACTACAAGGAAGGCATTGAGGTGCTAGAGCGAGTCCAGAGATGGGCAATAGAGCTGGGGAAGGGTCTGGGGCACAAGTCTGATGAGGAGCTGCTGAGGGAGCTGGGGGTGTTTAGCCTGGAGCAAAGGAGGCTCAAGGGAGACCTTAACACTCTCTAGAAGCACCTGAAAGGAGGCTGTAGCCAGGTGGGGTTTGGTCTCTTCTCCCAGGCAACTGGCACCGGGACAAGAGGACATGACCTAGAGCTGCACCAGTGGAGGCTCAGGTTGGACAGCAGGAAAGATTTCCTCATAGAAAGAGTGGTTAAACACAGGAACAGACTGGCCAAGGAGGTGGTAGAGTCACCACTCCACAAGTGTTGAAGAAACAACTGGAGCCACTTGGCTCTAGCTAGCATGATGGTGTTCAATCAAAGGTTGGACTCGATAATCTTGGAGCTCTTTTCCAACCTCAGTGATTCTGTGATCAAGTGCACTCTCAGTCAGTTCACAGATGACACCAAGCTGGGCAGGAGTGTTGTTCTGCTGGAGGGCAGGAAGCTCTGCAGAGGGATCTGGACAGGCTGGACTGATGCTGAGGCCAATGGTGTGAGGTTCAACAAGGCCAAGTGCTGGGTCCTGTCCTTGGGTCACAACAACCCCTGCAGTGACACAGGCTGGGGAACAGTGGCTGGAAAGTGGCCAAGAGCAAAAGGATCTGGAGGTGTTGGTCAACAGCAGCTGAACATGAGCCAGAATGTGCCCAGGTGGCCAAGAAGGCCAATGGGATCCTGGCTGTATCAGCAATAGAGTGGCCAGCAGGACCAGGGAAGCGGTAATAAGCAATAAGACAAGAAGAAATGGCCTCAAATTGCATCAGGGAGGTTTAGATTGGATATTAGGAAAATTTTCTTCTCTGAGAGGGCAGTCAAGCACTGGCACAAGCTACCTGGGAAAGTGGGTAAGTCACCATCACAGGAGGTATTTAAAAGACTTGTAGATGTCATGCTTAGGGACACGGTGGATTTGGCAGGATTAGGTCAACAGCTGGACTCAATGAACTTGGAAATGAAATCTTTTACAACTTAAGTGATTCTATATTTCTATTACTTCTTCTAATCAAATTCCACAGTAGGTTTCTTTTTAATAATCTCTTCAATTTTCTTATAGTTGAGAATATTTGCATGGATATGGTATTATTACAATCTTCAGCTGTTTTACTGCTGAGCCTTTAAATCTTACAAATGGCAGTTGCATTGATGAAGAAAAATGTAACAACTGATATTTAATAGTCTCTCAGTTGTGCAAATACAGTTGGTTTTCAAAAACGGTATTATTTCTCTATGGACTTTATTCTAGAAATGAGCTTAAAAACGCATTGTTATACTAAGAAAAAAGTAAAAATAGTCATACATTTGTGTTGAGGCGATAATTGAACAAAACCTCCAAAGATATTTGATAATGAAGTATGTACAGTATTCCCCAAGCAAGCTATATTCATTTTCCAGAAAAAATAAATTATTCCCAATACTGGCCTCTAAGCACTGGATTTATAAGGTTTTCATAATAGAAATAATACACATGAAGTGCACCAAGTGGCAACCTATACACAAGTAAATAAAAATCAGTGCCACACATTCCTTAGCTAGGTGAAGTATGAATAGACAAAAAGAAACCCCAACAAAACTCAAAGCCAGAAAACAGCTATAAAGAAGTGAAAAGTGGAATAAGAGAACAAAGTTGCTCAAGGTGAAACTAACTGAAGATAAAAGAACCATTCCCTCTTTGAACAATCATTTTATTAAAATTCCTAGTTAAGGAACACTTCCAGCCAAGAGCTTTTGCTGTTAACTGATATGCAGATTGCAGGACACAATTAAAACCTACAAAAAAGTGATACAAGTCAAAGGGAATTAAGAAATGGGTTGTAATGACAAATATGTTTTTCAGTAATCATAAAATGTTTAAAGAGTTGGCCAACATTAGTACCTGTAGCCCCAAGGATTACAGAGCTTGGCTTGCGGTTTCTCTAAAATTAAAAGGTAAAAAAAGAAAAAATTACCTTAGATGAACCTAAAACTTATCCAGCAGGGGGATTTTTCTATATGCCAACCCTCACACCTGAATTTACTTTGAACAGAACTCCTGTATATTTTTAGAATATATAATGCCAGAACAGCCATCATGAAAGAATGAAATCCAGGCATCCAAAATATCTGGATTTTGATTCATAGGTCATAATAAAAAACAGAACAAAACACAAACCAGACAAACAAAAAACACCAAGAAAAATGTAGAATGGAATCCAATTAAGTAATTAGAGTAAAATTGTATTTGAATTTAAGAAAGTACTGCTGAACTTTGATCCTTCTGCCTGAGCACAGAGTAACTAAAGTAACCTAATCTGAATATGGTGTTGCCTGCACAGATGCTTTACACAAACCAGGGACACAATTCTTTTGTACACAACAAATGGAGCCTCTATCAGTTTTCACAGCAGGGAGACACCTTTAAAAAATACAGGACATGTTTGCCTAGTTTGAATGTTTCTTCTTCCAAGATAAAAACACTATTTTGTTCCAAGTGGAGTTTCATAGTGGGAATATGATTAAGCCATCTTAGAACACATTCAGTTTTAGAGATCTAATGATTTGAACATTTGAAAAGGTATCTGGTTTCAATATTTGTTAATATAATGAGTGAAAAATCTATGCTAGATCAGGTAATAAGAATCAGAAATAGGACTTTTGGGTCAAAAACCAGGAAAAAAAACGTTCCTGGTCCTTTCTGCCTGTAAATGACTGCTGATATTTCAGTCTTTTGACTATGCCACACAGAATATTTTTATTATATGCTAAGAAAATCCAATGCAAATGTCCAAAAAACAAGATGAAAACCATCATATTCTAGTTCTCTGGGTCACTATAACAAGAACTTTCCTCAGAGTGATTTTATTTTCCAGTTATTTCTTATGCCAGTTGGTAACAGGAGTAAGTCTTTGCATGCCAGCTTTCTTCTCTTTCTATCTTTCTTCCCCTTTTAATACATAAATGCCAAAGCAGCACATCTAATCTCAGTGAGTCAAACATAAATCCTACAGGGACTGGATTTCTTAGTGCATATTTTCTAGTGATCTGCTCTGAATGTGTCAGTATGTAGGATATAATACATTTTGCCATTTTGTATTTATGGTTTGGAGGGTAATAATTTATAAGATATGGATCAGACACAGTCTGTACAAGTATGGTTTCCTAGGAAAGGGAAAAAAGTCAAAAAACATCTTAAAATACTAAACAGACAATTAACTCAATCAAAGATATTGACATTAGTGGAATTAAGACAGCTATGGCTGGCAATATTTACCAACTGCTCAAGATTTGAGGAATTAAAGATGAAATGTGAATCTTGCTAGGGATTTGCTGTTTTTACTTTAAAAATTTGTCATTGTAGTCTTATTTAATATCTCATTACAAAAATAAGAAAACTTGCTGACCTATTACAAGGCTGTTAAAAGGCTGCTGATGGAAATAGCAAGAGTTCCACTAGAAAAAAAAAATCAAAACCCACTGTAAATAAACTGGAGGATGATGAATATTTTTGAAATATATTTTAAAAATTTTCAGAAAAAGATAAAAGAAAAACTTCTAAGTGTGTCTGGGTGAGGGAAAAAAAAGAAACAAGAGGTAATATCCCAAAACTGCAACTTGAGAAACCACATAACCCAGGGAAGTGTTTAAGAAAGTTCTGTTGAAGTATGGAGACATATGAGTAATAGAATAGGGCAAGAAGCTTCAGGAGAACTAATTAACCATGCATCTCTACGGGTTTCTGGAGTAATAAATGCCCTTTTGAGAGGCTATTATTGACTTTTATGGTAATTATAGGGAGAATTAACTGAATATAGGGATGGAAACAGGAGAAATTAAAACCAGAGGAGGTTAGTAAACAAGGAGAAAACAGCAAATTAAACGGGTTTCACAAAATCAGGTATCTGGAAGGACAGGTCTCTTGGAAAGTTGATTTCAGGGATAAGGGAGTGCAGGAAACTTAGCAGAAAAGAAAATACACAACAGGTTATTCTGATAGACAAGAGAGACAAAACGGAGGCTCAGAAATCAGGACACCCGTATAAGCATAGGGTGGAATTGAAAAAATATATAGAGGGAGCTTTGACAAAGCACTAGAGATGAGGAAAGAGAAAATGTTATTTACTACCATAAATTTGCTAGAACACTGAAAATCTGGAAATGTAGCTGTCAGCAGTTTACTGGAAAAAAAATAGACAATGGTATTTTTAAACAGTACCTGTTGTATAGATCTGGTTTTGTTCAATATTTTTAATTAGCGACAGGCAGAGAAGATACCCTTTTAAAATATGCACTAAGCTAGAAGGGAATGAAAATATTCTGGAAAATAGAATCGTAATTCAAAATACTTTAATAAACTGGAAATACTATTTAGAAGACATTCCATAAATATGAATGTAAATTATTCCACTCAACGATATAAACAAATCAATCCCACAAATGTAGATAGACTGGTAAGCAGAAAGATCGTGGAAAAAATACTTAATCATTTTTCTAGACTATAAATTAAACATAAGGCAGGTTAGAAAGTTCCTAAGCTCTGGAATTTTTCAATTTTTCAGTCAGGTGAAAGGATGAGGAGACTGAATATTGAACAATAAAAGGTCTTCTCCAAAACACTAGTCTAACTTGTAAGTATGCAGGAGTTACCGAAAGTATAAATTTCAATAAAATTCCTCCTTTTTTCTTAATTAATTCCATGTAATTTTTAAAATCCTTATGATATTATTTTGTTAGTGGACGTACTTTCAAATTAAAGACTCAATTAATTAAGACATCCAGGGCAGAATGGGTGTGTGGCATTTTTCTGCAAAACAGCCTGCCATGAAAATTGTCTTAATAGACAAGCACATTAGCCCTGTTAATGATGCAAACACAAAGAGATTCTTAATTTTGCATTGTGCCTAATACTTTAAGAAGCACATTCCATAGTAAATCTATCTTCAAATAATGTGTTTTACTTACACTGATTGGCAAACAAGCCTTGTGCCTCAACATGAGCTGCTAAAACCACTGCAACTTTTTTGAGTACATTTACAATTCTGTCATTTGCCTAAAATTACAAACAGGGAAGGACTACTATGCATGATGCAGAATTAAAACCATCCTTTTAATTAAAAATTATATTTCTTGTAAGCATAAATGAAAACTGAAAGCGTGTACTGACCCTGGCAGGCTCTGTAGTAATTAATTGCAATCACTCCTGGAAGCCATTCCTAGTATAGTAATGAAATTTGCACAATAACTTTTTATTAAGACAATAAAATTAATGCATGGTAGTGACTTTATACGCTACTCCCACTTTGCTGTGTGTATGTGTGTATTGCTGACTGACCAGTGTGGATAGTGGCCGGTCCCAGACCCATTTATGCCAGTTGGTTTCCCATCCTGGGAGGCGCACAGGCCTTCAGAGGGTCACTATCCATAATCCACTATGCATTATCCACTATGCATTATCCATTAACCATTTTCCATTATCCCTCCTCCATTATCCATGGAAAGCGGAGGGCGCGGACGGGATGGCGTGGGAGCGCCCCCTGCTGCCGAACAGCCGCCACTGCACCGCCCCAGGCTTTGGAACAGCTCCAGCAAGGGAAATTAATCCACAGCCCCCCCGGGCGATCTGCAGCCCCTGTGGGCGATCCACAGGCCCCCTGGGCCCCTCCGGGCAATCCATAGCACCTCAGGGCAATCCACCGCCCCTGTGGGCAACCCACAGCCCCTGTGGGCGATCCACAGCCCCCGCGGGTAATCTGCAGCCTCTCTGGGCAATCCACAGCCCTTCATGGCAATCCACATCCCCTCCGGGCGATCTGCAGCCCCTCCGGGCAATCCACAGCGCCCGTGGGCAATCCACATCCCCTCCGGGAGATCCACATCCCCTCCGGGAGATCCACATCCCTCTTGGGCGATCCACATCCCCTCCGGGAGATCCACAGCCCTCTTGGGCGATCTGCTCCTGCACAGGGAAGTTCTTCCTCACGTTCAGGTGAAATTTCCTGTGCATCACTGCCCTTGCCTCTTGTCCTACTGCTGAGCTCCCTTTTACACACTTTGATGGGTTTATTCTCACTCTTCTCCTGTCCAGACTAAACAGCCCCAGCTCCCCCAGCCTTTCCCTACAAATGAGATGCCCCAGTTCCCTGTCTCCATAGCTCACTTCCCCACTCAAATAAAGGCCATGGAGCCTTCACAGCCGCCGAAATCAGCCCAAAAGTAACAACCTCCCCCTGCACGATCAGCCAGCATTTCTGCATGGGCTCCAGCTCCAGTGCATGGCCTCTTCTACTCTTACAGCTCAAACAAAACCCAAACTAATCCAGACCACATTTCAGAACTAATACCAATATTAGAAATCAAATCATATTGTTTTCCTTTTCTTCCTGCTGAAACTCAGAATTTAGCTTAAAAGTAGATGTGACTGCGTCTGAAATTATCAGAAGTGGCTGCTCAGGTTTAGCACAGTGAGATCCCGAGGCTGGTGAGGGTTCTCAGCAGGGCATCCCCGCCTGGCATCCACCAGCCCAATCTGTACAGGAACACTGGTTTTATTTACACTTTTCCAAGAAGTATGGATTAACATTATTTCTTTTGAATTCAGGTTAGAAGTTGAGAGTGAAGAAATGGTTTTGTACTCTGACTAAAAGCGATACACAGGATGAGATCTCTAATTTTAAAATGCCTGCTACCAAACATGGAAGGAAGCAATCTTTCCTATGAAAGACTTTCTTACTGTCTTTGCTGAATCCAATTTCAAAGGCAAATCATGCCTTCTCGAACTAGGAATGATACTAAATACACCATATTTAGGTTTAGAACAAAATTAACCATTTTACTTTTGCATAACCTTGTTTCATTTTCACTTGTAACTAACTAGCCATCACACTTAGAGGTGACAGAAGTCATGTCTAAAATAAATACATCCTTGAAAAGGCACCATCCATTAGTCTCTGAGAAAATTTCAAATTATAAATAACTATTTAAATAGGAAATGTAAAAATATTTTAAAACTTTGTTGAAAAACTTGTATTTTGTAAAAACTAGACATACAGACATGCAAATACCCACCATGTGCATGTACACAGGGACTTGAAAATGAGCTTGCTTAGCCAAGAACTGAGAACTGGCTGCTTATTTCAGAAAAAAATGTTATCTATATCCAGATTATAACTATAACAAAATCAAAAGATTAAACACATTGACTTAACCAAAGCTTTCTGTTTGGTGACTGAAATATGTCAATGAGCAGGAGGAATGCATGAGTGACTTCAGCTGCATTTAAAGAGTCCTACAGCTCAGGTTCCTCTTAGCTCAGGACTTAAGATGACGTGAGTTCTCTGAGGACAGCAGAAGGCAGATAAAACCCTGCAATTATTCCTAATTTCATTGTAAACAAATGGAAGAGAAGAAGTTTTGTAAAAAAATATTATTACTCATGTCACCAAAAGTCTGTATTGTCTTTCAATCTCCATCATTAATTTAACCAGCCTGTAATACAGCACTAAAACATGTCAGTTGAATTTTGGTTTATTTTCCGCTGAGTCAATTACTATTTTAGTTATTCAACTGATTTACTAATAAAAACAGGATAAATGAAAACTTCAGAAAAGCCTGAGAGATGGAAAACCATGGAAATTTACAGAGGTCAAAAAAAATTTCAAAGAACAGAGTTTATGGACTAAAAAGAAATTCAAAGACCTAAATCAATACACATTTCAAAAGTGCAAGGTATTTTTTCCATTGAAAAAAGCCTTTAAATTGCATGAAGGATGATATTCTTTTCCTATAGACTAGATATTTTTTTAAACACTAATATTAGAAAAAATATATATACTATAGATTATATATGTATGTATGTATTGGTATCAGATACATTTACATTTTGTATCAAATACATCAAGTTATTAATACTACCATCCAAACTACTTAGCAAAAAAGAATCTTTATTAAACACATATATTCAGGAAATTATAACTTTCAATGACAGTGGTAGAACAGACATTTGGTGTCTATCTCATTTTTCTGCTCTTCCAAAGGAGAATTACAGAATCATGGAATATTCGGTGTGGGAAGGGATGCATGAGGATCATTGAGTTCAACTCTGAAGTGAATGGCACACGTGGGCATCAAACACCCAGCCTGGGCATTAACAGCACTCTGCTCTCACCATTTATTTGAAGTTTGAGAAAGTCCAATTACAGCAGGGCCTATCCCACTCCCATTCTGGATACACCAAACAAAAGGTACTCACTACTTTCTTATAACAGATTCAGTTCTTGAACTATCAGCTTGTTCTAGGTCAGTGTTTGCCCAGTCACTAAGCAAAAGGGCTAAAGCAAAGCATTACCTAAACTACCAAATTATCACCTTACTATCAATTAATATTTCATTAACCTAAAGAATCAGTGCAAAGTGACTAAGACTGTTGTTTAATGTTTCAAATCAAAAATCCAAGTAAGATCCTTATTTTCCTCTAAGTTCAAAATTCTGTAATAAATAGTTCCTGTGTTTTAATAAATTCAATTTAAAAAAACCTGAACTAGCTACAATAAACTTCTTAAAACCCACCTGATAATTAAGTTTTTTGAAAACATGCTATAGTCAACATATTCTAGGCAGGAAGAAAATACTCCAGTGTACAAATCAAGAGAGCTGTGTGGCACCTGATTTGGCTTTGGAACAGGCTGCAGTTAAGGCAGATATCCACTAAGTGGCATTAGCAACCCAAACACCTAATTTTGAGAAAAAATAATCGTAATACAGAACACTTTACCCCCTACAAACAAATCGATGGAAAACATTTCCTCTGAATGATTCATTTTATTCCATTTTGTCACAAGATTTGGCATAATTCCAAACAGCATTAGCAATTTACTTTTCAGATCAAGACATTTGCAAATATTTAGCAGGATGGTCAGATTAGAAATAAAACCATCATGACAAAACTATTAAACAAAGCAACCAAAATATGGGAACAATGTGAGTTCAAATTAAGACACATAAAACTACAGCAAGGTACTTTAAAAGTAGTTGGGGTTTCAGAAGTGCTTTAAATTAACAAACCTGTTGTGAAGTGTAAAAATATAAAAGTGACACCTAACATTTACTTTACATAAAACACTTTGAAAAAAAAAGATAATTTTAATAATTTAGATGCACTGATGCTACCTGATTCTAGAGATTATAAAAGATTACGACAACTGAGAAAGTAAGAAAATTACTACACTTCACTTATTATTTAAGGATTTGCTTTCAAAATATCAATTTAAGGTTAATGACTGTAAATACAGGGTTCTAAAAACTGTTTACTGGAAAAATGCCTTTAGGAACAATATAAACACCAGAGAAAATTATTAAAACAGAACTCTCATTTTAAATAGTTTTCC
The DNA here is from genome assembly GCA_037013685.1 of Acridotheres tristis. Taxonomy (NCBI): domain Eukaryota; kingdom Metazoa; phylum Chordata; class Aves; order Passeriformes; family Sturnidae; genus Acridotheres; species Acridotheres tristis. The sequence continues at coordinate 100,718,007 of CM072887.1, forward strand.
CCTATTCCTATTGTTTGTCCCTGGTCTTTTATGACTGTCAGTTTGTTCATACAAAAAAACAGCTAATGAAAATAAAGGAGGTGGAAAAATTAGTATTATTGTATACAAGACTACAGGAAAATTAAATGAGAAAGTACTTCTGTCTCTCTGCCTCATCAAAACATATTTAAACCTTGTGAAATATCCTATATATGCACTCAAAATTCTCAGCATACTTCAATGCTACAAGGAGTAAGACATTCCTTTTCTTTTTTTTAAGTGATTTTTTTCTCCTCGCTGGCCACAGAGGAATTGCATTAGGACATAGTCCTTTTTCCCTACATCCGCCTACGACAAACATTTGCTGCAAGTCAGCGACTCCAAAACCAAATTGTTTACAATTAACTCAAAAAGCCATTAAAAAATTGCTTCTTTGTTCCAGTTGGAAAGAGAGACAGCCAGATGTGTGGCTTGTTGATCTTGCTCTTTTCTGACCTCTGAGTGTAGGAAGAACTGCAGTTGAGGAAGGAAGTCAGCAAATTGTGTTAATGAAGGTGAACATTGCAAAAAAAGGGCTTGCAATTTTTTTCATGAAAGAAAAATATACTTGAATGGCTTTTTTATTAAAAAAGAGATAATTCAAGGCCTTATATTTTCCTGTGAGTGAAAAATAGAGTTTTTGTTCCAGAAGAAGTAACTGAGTTTGTGTCTTTTGCTACTTTTGAAAAATTATACCCTTAATTTCGAAAACTTGATGAAGTTTCATTGAGGTGTCTGTAAATAAGCAGACACCTCATCATTAACACCTGCTGGAAAACCATCCTTCTTTGAGGATGTAAAACTCAGGAAAAGCCTTTTAATTTTAGGCTCTGAGACACAGTCTAGCACTACAAACCAAAATCTGGCATGAAGCTGAATTCCAGATTGAGAGCATGCCCAGTTCCCGGGAAAACATATCTGGCCAACAATACAAGGCAACCCCTACAATTACCCCAGTACTTGTCTTCACAGTTCTCCCTAAAACACATTTATGCATTGTATCTGTAAAATACCTGGCAATGAATTAACTAGAGGTCTGTGTCAAAAACCTCATTACATGGTACTCCTCCTAACCGTACAGAACACGCCCGTACAAGATACTATGTGAGATAAAAACAGTCTCAAAAACTGCACAGCAACAGGTGTGAAACGTTATCATCTCATTTATAAACTTCTAATTACTTTCTAAAAAAAATTCTGAAACACACACTGAAATTCTACGACCACAGTGCTCCTCATTTTATCAAGATACCTGAGATGTTAGCAAGTTATCATGGCCTAAGGTAAACCAAGGACGCATTTGTATGTGAAGTACAAATTCACTCCAGAGATTCGGCTTTAGATACGAATTCTGGCACTCTACATCAATCCTTCGGCAGTTAGTGAAGCCTACTTCAGACACCCAACTTAATTGTCTGGATTAGGTTAAATGTTTGATCTTGGTCTCCCTGCATTGCTAACTTCATCTAAAACAGTTCAACTACTTTTGGTGAAAAGTTATGCCCAATTCTTGTCAAGCAGTTAGTATTTTAAGAACATACTTACCATATGAAGACCTGAATATAATCATAGTTCGTCTTCCAACTGTCTATTTTAATATTATTTAATTAAGAAACTTTCCAATGTATTCTTAGAAAACAGGAAATTGAACACGAAAACATATTCTCCACTCCCAAGGTCATTTAAAAAAACAACAGTAATTGATGACCATATACATGGTGATACAAAACACTTCAAAAACTGTTATATTATTATTTAATCTGCTAAGGACATTCAAACTCTGGGAAACTAAAGCAATAGCTCATGTCACACTTTTCAAAAGTTGTAAGGGATACTGGCCATTTTAAAAACAGTCTACAAGATTCAATTTTCCTCTTTGCACTGACAGAAATGAAAACCTTATCATGTAAGGTTCCCAGCACAGCTCAAATCTAAGAGTACAGAAATTGCTTCTGCTGTATTAGTATTTAGAATTTATTACTGGTTTGTCACTTTTATATTAAGATTTGATTTTCAGAACTTTTATACACAAAAAAAATCTTCATGTGCTTCTGCAGCTTGTATTTGGTCAGTCTGAAAAAATCAATCTTTAAGATCAGTAAAGTCATATTTAAGGGTTTCATTATGAAAAAAGTTTTAATTTAATTTGATTATTATTATATTTGTTATTATTAATTTTATTTTAATTAAAAGGTCTCTAACAGCCAACAGTTAGGACTTCATAAATCTATCAGGTAAAAAAAAATACTAGTTTTCTTACCAAGTGTAATTCCTAACAATTTATTATGTTCTACAAAGGAACTTAATAAAAAGAGTGAACTATGCTGTAGTAATATTAACTTTTTATGGACTAAATATGAAATAGTCCATAATTTAACAAATCTTTATTTCCTCAATTCACTCTCTTTTTTTCTCCCCATTTCCTGTTTCTTCTGTCACATCAAGAGTATTCATCTCCACTCCTACCATTTTTTCGTTTTATTTTTCCTTTTCATTCTACTTGTCACGTCTCTAAGATCCCCCTTCAACTCATCTCAGTCCCAGCCACTGGAGTGTACAAATCCATGCTGAGCACCCATTTCTGAGATTCTCTCCTCTCTTGTTCAGAAGGATCATCCTTGGGCCATTAATTTTAGCTGAAATTCTATTATAAAATTTAATACGTATGTCATGTACATAATTCCTATTTCAACTCCCATATGACTGTAACCAAATAGAAGGTTGGAAGAAACCTACGGAGAAAGTAAAACCTAAAAAAAATATATGCAAAATAGCTTTGCTGGTTGTGTATACAGTCCTTACAAGTTTACATCAGTTGTTTAAAACATAGAGAACAATTTTCTACCCTGCAGAAATCATCAAAGCTCTGATTGCAGTCTTTCCTCCAGCCACCTCTCCCATCCATCTCCTCCCTTGGACCTGGGTTTGTTCACCCATCCAATGAAATGAAACAGGAATATTGGTGTCTTGCAGCAACGCTGGTTCCACATCCTTTGTGACCTTAAGTGATGAATCTTTACACCTTCCACCTCTGCAGGTGGCTTTATTTCTTTTGAACAAATCTCCACATGATCAGCAAACACCTTTATTCTAACAAACTTCCCTGACTCCACCTGGCTACTGTGAACCAGTGTTGATAGAAACCCGGTCAGGCTGCTGCCGTGTTGGGCTTGTTTTCACTTGCAACAAATGGAAGTTTTTGTGGTCTTTTGCCCACAGCGCTACTTGTTGGATGCCTCTCACAGCAAGTTCAACTAATGACAGCATTCACTGTTACTAAAGCAGGGTTAACTTAAAGATTCCTTTCCACACTTCAATGGCTTCCATCTCTCTGAGAAACCACTGGACCAAAGCTATCATCTCACACGGCCTTCCTACCCACAATACAATTAAGATACTATTGCCTTTCAGATTTTAGGTGTTACATGCTGCAAGTGCTCCAGGTGAAACGTCCTGTCTGCTTCATGCTTCCCAGGAATCCAGGAAGGACTGGCAAACAGCACTGTTTGGGTCACAAGGAGAGCTGATGTTCATGTCTCTCAGCCCTGCAGCCCCAGTGTAGGGCTGACCACAACTTGGCTGCATGTGAAGTGGGACAGAGATGTCCCTTCTGGTCTCTATAATCTTTGTAGAAAACATAAGAGGCCAGACTGGCACAACCAGTACTTCTGACATAACAACTTAGTATTCCACTAAGAAGTAGCTTGTTTTCAGTGACAAATTTTCTTTTAATTACATCTACAGATCAAAATCTTCTGGTTCATCTTTATCATCCTCTGCTTCCCCCTCAGATACTGAAGTCTGCAGCTCTTCACAACCTCTTCATAGTCCTTCTCATGTATCAAACGTTTTCTTGGAGAAGAGAGAAACAAGAAGTTTAAAGCCAGTAACATAGCTTGTTGCTGCAGGTACTGGCACTGATTCCCTTGCGTTGATACCAGTACTTGTGTGAATCTGCAGTGAGCTGATGCAGAGATCTAAACTGACAGAAGAGTAATCCTCCGGGAAGCCTTTGCAATCCCACAGATTTTCAGCACCAAATTCCCTAAACCACCACATCCTGCTGAGTGAAGGTGTTGATGCCAGAGAAGGGGCAGACAGCATTCACCTACCCCTCCAGATGGCAATGAGCTAATAGAACAACTATACAGCTGATCACAAAATTAAGTCCTGTACATCTATTAACCATAAAGAGTGGTTGGTGTGGTTTCTCTCAGGGAACATAGACATTTAGGACAAATTAACTATTAGCACTTAAAATCTCAAATAACATTGGACTCATTCAACAAATACATAAGCACCACACAAAGCAAAGTCCAGCATATGGCACTCTACCTTTCTCACAATTCACATATAAAAGGAAGAGAGCACTTTACACAAACACAGTTATGTCTTACCTAGAAATAAAGTGGTTCCAATTCACATTCAAAAATCCAAAGAGGTGATGCTAAACATTCAATTGTCTGTCTGTCATGAAAAACATTCAAAATTACACTGGGGGTTGGCTTTGCTCTTCCCTAGCTCAATTTTGCAGTGAAACTTTCTAGTTTAAAAAAGAAATTTCCATGAGCAATGGAAGTTATTCTACTCAAATGAAATTTGTAACATCAAAAAATTTTTGTAGTAATACCATTAAAAAATGCAGCTGGTTTGAAATGATCAGATATTCAAACTAAATATTATCCCATATAATTCTGCTAAATAGATTCAATTTAAGTTGGATTTTATAATGAGCTGTTGCCAAGATTGGTGCAGCCAAATGAAAATAATGCGCACTGGTAGTAGTATGCATTATATTAAGAATTAAAAGATATAATAATGTTATCATGGAAATGGGAATACATTTCCAAAACATTTAGCAATTTAGTATAAAGGCTATATTTATTTAAAACAATATTTATATTGAAAAAAGTCCAGTTAAAGCAGTTCTAAGTTCATAAATTAGTTTTCCAATCTTTTGAAGCTACTGAAATAAAGAATGTTATTTAAATGACCAATAGTGATCATTTTCTGAGTGTTGGGCTGGGGAGGCCACTAGAAAAACAAAGGGACCAGGTCCTTCATAAGGTTCTATACAGACAGCTATTTTAATGCTATTTTTTTAAACTCTCTAAATAAAATAACTTGAGATGTAAGCTTGCTCACCGAATAAAGGTGAAGGTAACGAGGAAAATAAAGCCACTACAAAAAAGCTTGGAAGTAAACTTCAATTTCACCCATAACCTCAATAATGCTAATATAACTCCACAAACACTTTTCCCAAATATTCAGTTTCACTATCCTCACAACCTCAGAGATCAAGCCATCCGGTTCATAAATCAGCTTAATTCAGCTTAATTAAGTTTTGGCTTTGAAAAACACAGTTGTGTTTCTGCAGCTATATTTATAAATATGTCACTAAAAACTGGGTTTAATCTAATTATGGACTTTTATTCATTTAACTTCAAAATAGTAACCTTGATTGCTGCTAAAGAGGAATTATCTCTTGAAACTCGTGTGGTGCAGGGCAGATTTTTTTTTCCTAAAAATAAATTCCTTACTGCAAATTCTAACAATTCATTATAAAAGCAGATTAAATTATATCAAAATGTAACACTAATTTCCCAAGTAGAACACCCACACAGGGAATTAATTAGGAATAGCTCCTCTGTGCAAATAAATCTTTCTACCAATTAGTAGCTGGTCAAGTCAGGGAACTCCCTTTCTCTACAGGAAAGACATTTTTTTTTTTTTAGCATTGCTTTATTTTGCTTCTGGCTGCAAATTCTCTCCAGTTCTGTAGCAATGCATGGTATTTCCAACTTATATTTCAGACAGTTTGATGGGAACTCAGTCAAGATTTGGGAAAAAAAAATGGCAGTAGAAGACCCATAAAAATCACAGAACCAGGACTTCAAAAGAGATGTGAAGAAATCCTTTTCTCTGCCTAAGCCAATTCTGTCCCAAGGGTTTAGACAGACCAGAACAATAACAGTGAAAGGACTCAAAACAAACAGTGGAGTAAATGAAAAAAGTACATGGGAAGAATTTTCAATTGTTGTTCTATAATAAGAAAAGCAAACAAATAAAAACCTCAAGGTGAGAATATTATTCCCAGATAACAGTCTGAAAGCGTCAGTGAGGTGCAACAGTAAAACTGCATAAAGCATGGTATTCAACTGGGGGCTGTGTTCATTTATCACTGGTGATGTTCAAATCTGCTCCACAGCTGTTCTGTGCAAGTCTGAAAGTACCAGATTTGACTCTTACCTTGTTGAAGATGATCCAGAGTCTTCCCAATACTTAGATAGAGTCTGCAATCTGTGGATTTAAAAATTTATTTCAAAGGATTATTATTAAAGAAACTGCTTCAATTAATGAGTAAAAATTAGAAAAGTTATTTAAATGCCTTCAATAGATAATAACTTCTCTTTTTTTCAAAAGCAAAGAATACTCTTCAAGGTGTCTTCTACTGTGCATTACTTCCAGAGGCAAAGGTCAATTAATCCCACACTAGTGCACACCAGGGTAGTGAAGGACTGCTGCAAGAACACCTCAGCAGAGGGAAAGGAGTGGGAGCACCTCACAGAATCCAGACACCCAAGCTTTTCCACAGAGCAATGATAGAGTAAGAGACAACTCCTGATCCTCCAGTGCTACAGGGCTGCAAAAACCAGCTCTAAATACCATTACAGTAAAGCATTTGGTTGCCTGAAGATTTAAGAAAACATGCCTCCTTCCCTCTCGACCCAGCAACAACAAAAATCACAAGTCTGAAAGACTCTGGAATTCCAGCACTGGTTACATTTATATAGAAAAACTAAGTTTTGGTAAGAAAACCCCAGCAAATATCAAGGAGAACCTCCTTTTCAGCCGAATTAGAAAATTATAAAACCTTTGCCATTTATACAGAATAGCTATCCCTCAGCCCAACTTAAGTAGTAACTAGGACTGAATTAGATTTTTAATCAAATACACACAACATTCTGGAAGTCTGCTTTTTAACTTTTTAAAAAAATTCTCAGATATCTAAATTTTGTTCAGTATAACACAAAATGAAACAGAAAATCAAATGGGATGTAAAAACGATGCCAGTGTAATTTGCATGGTTAATGTGATTAGCAGGTACGAAATGGGCATTAGAAAAAGACAGACAGACAAACAGATGCCAGAAAGCATTTATTGTTTGTCAGCAATAACTTCATGGAATGGGCTGCAAGGCAAGTTCACTGAGGTATCACATTAGGATTGACAGAGATGCCACTGAGTGGGAAAGCCAATGCCATGGGCGGGAAGGAGGATAAACTCCAGTTTCCAGTTTGATATCTTTAAAATATTCCTTAAAAAGTGGAGATAAACATCCCAAGATTGGTATCAGAGTTTTCCACAGGAAAGCTGAGGGAAAGGAAGAGGAACAACACTTTAATGAGCTTAGAAAATAACTAAGTATCAAGTTCTAACAACACTGTGACTCAACCACAGGGTGAAAAAATGTATTTATGAAATCTCTCTTGTTCTTGGGAGAATTTGAGAGTCAGAAAGAAAGGAAAGTGATCATTTCTTAAATACCAGCCTGATAAAAATGGACTGAAATAAATAAGGCACTCTGGAAACTTCAGTAAAAACTTTAAAGCTGCTCTAAGGGAACGATATTAACAAGGAGGCAAACCATTACATATTAACACATAAAAATTCTCATTTAGTACTTTGGGAAGTTCCAGCAAGTCAATTTATCTCTAGTTAAAATGCATTTATATAATGAAACATGGGAGTCAGTTTGGTTCCCTTAGCATAGTAGTCTGGGGGACCTGCTGGGAGTAAAGCTTATTATCCACCCAGGGATTTGAGCAGTCGTAGTTCACAACTAATTTGACTTAAGGAAAAACACAGCTGCTATTTTGAAAGTTTCCTGCTGTGTAAGAAATAATTAAGGCTGCACCATCAGTATTCAACAAAGCATAAATAGCAGAGATGCTAAATTAATTCTATTTGGAAATAAGGAGTTAAGTGAAGCTGCGTTACAGAATGGACTACATAATGTTCAAAGGCAAAAGAGAAGAGTTAAATGAGATTAAGTGTGCGTCAGAGGCCAAACTCTCTATCCTAACTATGCAACCATAACATTTTTTCATGTTCACTTTACTCAAGAAGTAGAAAGCACAAGTTCCAAAATGAAGCAATTAATTTTATTCTGATTAAAATACAAAACCAAAAAAGGAGCAGCAGCTGAACACACTTACCAATGTATAAACTGAAAAAGCACAGACTCATTAAAACCTCTGCTACCAAGCTGGTACTATTTAAATCTTGTGCAGAAAAATGCAAGAGATGTCAGTGGCAATACAGGTAATTCAGGGCAGTTTGTCCTTAGAGCATCCTGACCTGAGCTTTGATTCTCTCCCCACGCAACCCTCAAAGCACAGGAATTCCCAGCCCAGGAATGCCACTGTCTGTGTGGGGGACTGGGAGGTCAATTTCACATCGCTGGACCACTTCCAGGTGGAGGAACACATGACAAGGTCATCAAGAAGCCTATGCCATCACAAGAGCTATTCCTCATGTCCTGCAGAAGCGAGGTGGTGAGACAGATGGCTGTGCTCCACGGACTAGAGTCAACCCCTGAATTGTCTGTTGGACCAGACACTGTTAAGTCATTAGGATACTAATAGCTTTAACACTGCTTAAAGAAAAAAAACAAACCACCCACATACAAAACTTCACACCCTACAGTTTTTGCTAAATATAAGGTTAGACTTGCACCTCGTAGACAGGAGGCAAACAGACAATTAGAAGAGGGCTGAGACATCTGCTTAAGACAGGGATTCCCCACGGAAAAGCTAAGGATCATGCCAATTCAGGTTTGCACTAGCATTGCTCCTTTAGCTAACAGAAAGAAAAGCTTAGGTCAGGGATAATTTTTACTCTACTGCCAGGATATACATGCTCCAGTTGAGGACATCGTTGATGCCATCTGCTTATCACTCAGTTTATTCATTTTGATTTAAAATGCCAAGCCATAATTCTTCAAATATATATTTATTTTAAACAAGAGCTTTCAAAATGGCTCATTATACTTGTGTATTCTCTGGGGCTTGTCTTATAAAAGAAATATGAAACTCAATTATTCCATGATTTTAAGTTACTCTGTCTCATTTTTCCTGCCTTCCAGAAAACTTCTCACTTCCAGGCTTGAAAGAATTTCTCTTCTACCTTCCTAAGCACACTATAACAATGCTGCCACTGCCTTCCCAAAAAAGCTGCTGAATCCCAGCTTCCTGGAAAGCAGGATCTGTGGCCATATATATGTCAGAAAATAAAACAGGCCAGGGCACACAGCCACGTTCTGGGCTTGAAACCAGCAAATACGTTACAGTTTGTAGCTGGACAACTAAAATCTTATTCCTCCATACAGCCCAGCCAGATCCAAACAGCCTTTTGGAAACAGTCCATTGTCTCTCCTAACCCCAGAACTATGCTTGGGCATTATCTGGGAAAGTGTTAGTTGGCACAAAACAAAACTGTGTCATGAGCAGGACTAAAAATGCAACAGTAGAGTCGCATGCCATACCCACTCCTTATTTAGTTCCTACTATGAACATGCATCACAAATACAGTACCCAGTTGCTTCTGGAGAACATAATTTTAGAAGTTAATTCCATAACCAGCCAAATACATTTCAGAATTAACAGGTCACCCTTGCCTAGGTGCTTGTTGCTTTCAAATCAGGGGAACAGAACCATATAAACATGTAACATCTGAGCATTTGCATTTCCATGAGCATCATATGCAGCACACATGAAAATTTGCACTCTCTAGGTTTTGGACCTTTCTAATGTATTCAGATGGACTGAAGACGAGCATCTGATTTCCTAATTTTGGCATGGCTGGACTGCTGCCAGTAGAACATTTGCCCTGATTGTCAGCTGGTATAAAATGGGCATAGACGCATTCCAAGGCAGAGCTGAGATTCTGCTTCTCCAAACGTCACCCACATCGGATGGGCAAGGAAGAAATTAATCTGACAAGATTAGCATTTTAGGAACAAATCTGTGGTATTTTTTCAATAATTCACAAAGTTATATATGTTTTCACAAATTTGTTTCTTTCGTCTAAGTCAGAAATCCCAAATTAATTACTTAAAAAAAATTCATGCAAACCTGAATTGAAAACATTTACCCTTATTTTGCACAAAAAGTAACACAAGCGAGAAGTTCTTGTAAAGACAAGAAAGAAAGGCACATAAAACTTTCCAAAGGAAAACACAACTACCATGGTGCAAATATGGATGTAAATATTGTACTTGGCAAGAACTACTGTGTGCAAAACTCTGTATAGATGTGATTATGTAGTGTCATAGGGGACTGAAAAATCATCCTGACAATACAAAAACATACAACCCTTTCACAATTGCTGACCTATAGACCATCTTCAGTGCCAACTCCTTACTTTGGAGTTTTAAGTGCAATGGTACTGTGTATTGGGTTTCTGTGGCAAGGTTTTGGTAGTGGGGAGGGCACTGAAGAGGAACAGGATGGGATGATTCAACTTGCCACTGGCCAAGGCCAACCCCATCAGTAATGGTGGCAGCACCTCTGGGATAACTGAGTTAAGAAAGGGGGGAAAAAAACTGCTGCAGAAGAGCAGCCAAAGAGAAAGTGAGTGCTTGAGCACAACAGCCCTGCAGACCCAGGGTCAGTGCAGGAGGAGGGGCAGGAGCTGCTCCAGGTGCTGGAGCAGAGATTCCCCTGCAGACCTGGTGCAGCCCATGCAGAGGCAGCTGTGCCCCTGCAGCCCAGGGAGGACCATGGGGGAGCAGAGATCCACCTGCAGCCCGTGGAGGAGCTGGTGGGTGCCTGGAGGCTGTGACCCTGTGGGAAGCCTGCCCTGGAACAGGCTCCTGGCAGGAGCTGTGGCTGTGGAGGGAGGAGCCCACGCTGGAGCACTTGTGACCCCATGGGAGACCCACACTGGAGCAGGCTGTTCCTGAGGGACTGCATCCCATGGGAGGGTTCACACTGGAGTACTTCACGAAAAACTGCAGGCCATGGGAAGGACTCAGATTAGGAAAGTCTATGAAGAACTGTCTCCTGTGAGAGGGACCTGGAGAAGAGGAAGAATGTGAGAAGGAAGGAGTGTCAGAGGTGGACTGAACTGACTGCAACTTCCATTCTCCGTCCCCCTGTGCTGTTTGAGGGAAAGAAGTAGAGAATTTGACAGTGAAGTTGAGCACAGGAAGAAGAGTGGAGTGGGGAGAAGGTGTTTTAAGATTTAGGTTTATTTCTCGTTATCCTACTCTGATAGGATCAGTAATAGGTTAAACTAATTTCCCAAGTGGAGTCTGTTTTGCCCATGACAGCCACTGGTGAGGAATCTCTCTATGCCCTTATCTCAACCCACAAGCTTTTCTGTTTTCTGTTTCCTGCCAGCTGAGGAGGGCAGTGACAGAGCAGCTTTGGTGGGCACCTGGCATCCAACCGGGGTAAACCCACCTCAGTATTGACAAAACTGCTTATTACTCTGTAAAACCTTGAGCACTCACTTATAACTGTTGCAATACCAGCTGCCAATCTGGTCCAGTGAGTCCACCTAATAATCTACCTAATAACCACCTGCTCCAACCTACTAGTCCCAGATGAACTCCCACACTCTGATTTACCCACAAATACTTTAATTGTAGTGCTTTGAACTGCAGGCACAAATTCAGTCTTCAAAAGAGATGAAAAGATGACAAATACATCTCAACAATGACATCAACATTCAACTAAAGACTATCATTCCAATAAACAATAAAACTATCAGATCTTTCAAGAAAAACAACCAAAAGTCTACAACACAATAAAAACCCACCCGCATACGTGAAGTAACAAATTTATTAATCCTAGTGATGATAACACTGAAGGCATGAGAAAGACATCTGTTTTTCACAGATCTTGGCCTACATCCTAATTCTGATGAAAAAAAACAAAAAAAAACAACCAAGAACCAATAGCTGGAGGAAAAAAAAAGAAAAAAAAACTTTAGATCCATAATTAGTATGGTCCTTTTGCTCTGTTCCCAGGATACCTACAGTGACATTAGAAAAGGGTGATGCTAGGAAATATAGGACATGACTCTTCATTACTAAGACCTTAATTTTCTCCAGTGTCATTTCATACGGAAGTAAACATTTGGGTTGAAGATCTCAATGTTTCATAGTTGTTAAAGAAAAAAGTCTGGTTTGCACAGAGACATCCATTTTGTTGTGATTTCTAAAACATCTTGTGTTGGACTGAGCAAGAAGAGAGACAGCTGATTTGTATGCCCCCATGTCAAATTGCTTCACAGCATCAGCAAATAAAGGGAACACGCAAGGCTGACTAAACCCAAACTGATCAATACGGTGAATCATCCACTCAGAGATGGCTTTGAACACACACACACACAGGTCTTCAGCTGGCAGCATGGCTGGAGTTGACCATTCTGGTCCTTGCTGTGCACTCTGATGCAGAATCAGGAGCCCATCAAACACCACCTAATAGCCCATGCCAGAAACTGAGTGGAACTCATTTAGATATGCTAATTACCTTTGCTCTGTGTTGAGACTGTGACCTTCATCAGTGAGAGGGCTGTGCTTTTTGTCAGAATATGTCAAAGGAAGTCAGGCAACTCTTGCTTTATTGTACACTGAGAGTCACCGTGAGACTGCGGAGTAAGAGAGCTCAAGGACTTCGTGAAAAGGCATAGAGTTGTCCAGATTTGATCTCTGAGCAAATCTTCAGAGAATCACCCAATTAGTCTGCTTTCTGGAAAAACTGGAGATGAAGCTTTTTAACAGTGCAAAATTAGGCAATGACTTCAGGCATGCCTACCTACAGTCACTGGCACAAGAGACAGGAGAATACCACATGCAGTCATTCCCTAACAACCAGCAGGAAAGTGTCTGCAGGTTTGGAGGACAGCCTAATCCCTAAGAACTGAAGTTATCTCCTTCCAAACTCACTTATATTCCTTCCCTTCAGAATCCCTCATCCATGCAGAAAAAAGAAAAAAAAAAAAGGAAGACGTTGTTATAAGAATACAACGTTTGATGGCAATATTTTGCTAGTAATACCGCATTAAACACAGAAATCAGAATGTTTTGTATCATGTACAAGAAACAAAGCTACCTGAATAACTTCCCCCCCGTGGCCCCCTCCCTCCGGCCCCAACCTCATCTTGTGATTCTCTCTTAAGCGAGTCATATGGCAGCACTTTTCTCCTTTTATGGGCAAAAAAAAAGGAGAAAGGAAGTCAGCAGCCGAGCAGGACTGCAGTGCCACATGAATTAAGCAGCTCAGAGCTGTGCTGCTCCTCTCGCATCCCTACCTCAGTGCATTATGGATAGATACTCTCAGAGAGGAACACTATGAATCCACTTCCACTTAATGCATATATAATTACATGTCACTGAGTGTTTCATGCTGAACTCGTCACCACAGCATGTATTAAAAACCAAACGATAGAAGGCAAGTAATATATTTGCATTTGCTTATCTACCATCTCCTTCCTTTGTGAATGTCCTGCCAATAGCAGGCAAACCTCCTCTTTGGGAAACAGCTGCAGTGATAGTATGACACTGAGCAGCAATTAAAATTATAGTACTTTCTGCTGCAAGAATTTCCATGTGTTCCACTGTGCCCCAGCGCCTACCACCCACACTCACCTCGGTCCTTTTCATCAGTGCTTCTACAAGATGGAATTGGGGAAATTTATTAATAATCCAGTTTAATAAATTTGGCGCTTTTTTTGAGAGAGAGAACTGTAAATTTCATTAGCCCAATGTAAGGGAAAGGTAAATGACACACAAAATTCCCTATGTATCAAGAATAAAAGCCTTATTGTTTTTATATCAATGGAAAGAAAGGAATCATTGTTTCTGCCTCAATAACTGACACTAGACAATATGAGGACTCACATCCATAAACAGCTACAGTATTGAGAAATTATAAAGAAACCCACCTCCCCTCCATGCACAGGTGATGGGAATCAAGAACGTGTAAGTACTCCCATCTCCTACCCAAGCACAGGCAGCAGGATCCATGAGCCAGAGCACCACAGTGTGCACATGGCCATGGGCAGAACACCTGCTGTGGGTCTGGGAACACACCTGTCAGCCTTACAGGTACCACCACCGAGTCAGAGCCACCCTGCTTTCCTCCAGCTCTTTACGCATGCTTGTTCTGACTTTTATTTGACTATTACAACTTAATTTGACGACTAAAATTTGACTACTTTGTTTGGAAGTGATGCTGAAAACAACTGAATTCAATTACATGAGCTGTGCTTGCAGGGTCATAGCCCACACTTCAAAGCTAAAATGTAGATAAGCATTTCCAGGGTCAGAAGCCCTGTCCTTAAAAATTTTCTGGTTTTTTTTTTTTGTTTTTTTTGTTTGTTTGTTTGTTTGTTTTTTGGGGGTTTTTTTTAGGAAGGAAGCAGTCTCCCTGGTTATCAGATCATTATCAGGTCAGATCAGATGGCCAAAACACCAGAGTTCAGTAAGGAGTTTAAAATAATCTCATCATTTTTTGAAGCCTTGCTCTTGCACAAAATATGGAATCTGTTAAATATATGTATATATTTCTTATTGTTAAAGATCAACTATTTACTCCTTAGAAGCTTTGAAGTCTTACCACAGTGCATTTAATTCTCTATTGACAAATGCTATTTCTTTATAAACATGGACTATTTCTTTAAAAAGTAGTATTTTAAACCTGTAGGTGTCCCTCTGCCTTATGAATAAATTAGAAGACACTGAATAACAGCAACCGCCAAAGTACAAACACTTTATTACAATTGTGGTGACTCAGACTGTCAGGATTTGGCAGCCCACAGTGTTCCTCAGCACCAGAACAAAAGGGGATTTTTTTGGCAGTTTTACTTTTAGTTCAGTAAAGGACAACATGATACTGTCTGTGCCTTAATGAATCAAAACCTCTGTAAAACAAAGGCATAAGTAGTCAGACTCAAATAATTTTCTGTCTCGCAGTATAAAACCGGACAAACATATTACCTATAGATCCAGTACCTCTAATATGTATGCTCTGTTCTTCTCTTTTGGGGAAAAAAAACAAAATAAGTAAAAGCAATAGGATTATCTAGTTATAGAAATACAAATCAGTTCTACAGGCAACACAGTCCCAAAATACTTCAAGATCAGGAAATATTTTCTGTTTTCCTGTTGAATACAAGAGACGTTGATAAAAAATTCTAAGTGGATTTTTAAATACCTTCACTAACTAAAAACATAAACCCCAAAGACCTAAGTATTGCACTATAATAACACTATCTCTAATGTATACAGAGCATAAACACATTTTGAGGGACTCTTTTTCCAGCACCCCCATCATGATCTCATCTGGAACAGCAGAGCCATCCCGGCAGTAATTGGTATTACAGAGCCCTGCTGCAGCACAGCCTTGTTAGAAGGGTGAGGGAAGCGTTCCAGTCAGTCCTACAGGGCTTTTATGCTTTAATGATAGAAAATAGGGAAAACGGTTACAAAATATCAGAACCCATTTCCTCTGCCACCATCAATTATTAGTGAAAGGATTACAGACTTATTTCCAGAAGCTTCTAAAGATGCCAACGTCCATCATGAAATCTTGAAGAAGTCGCCAACTGCCTACAGATGATCCTTGAAGCAAAATACTGCAATTACAGAGGAATACAGTACAGAGAGTCAGACTGTGTGTATGTGGGTGGGAGAAAGTACAACTGAGACAAAATTAGACTGTTCCTGGAAATAAAACATAACAAATTTAACAATCTAGCCTTCTCTAAACAGATCTCAACAACTCTGAGAAATATAGACTTTTATAGAATTCAGAATTATAGAATTTGCCCCTTGTCATTGCTTCCCTCCTGAGTTTCCACAGTATTATAGCAATCTCCTCTGAAAAATTAGGACCAACAGATCACCCATACCAAATAAACACTACTGTATGTGTCCCATGGAATCTATTTAAACACAATTCTGGAATCAATTTACTGGAGATAGAATCATAAGGATCAGTTACCAGAGAGAATTTTCCTTCTTCTCCAAAACCAATTCTGCTGTGTAAGTGGCACCATCACTCAGCATTTCAATACCAGCTAAAAACAGTAATGAATTTTTGTCCCACAGCTCCACACCATTATTAACATGCACGAGAGAAACCAGAAGATGAGCTTTCTCCCCTCTTCCCAGAAAGCCATTAACTCAAGCTAACCTTGCAGATTTTATCTGGAGCAGCTGCAAAATGAAAGATTTAATGATCAAGCTAGGTATTAAATACACTCACAATAAAGAAAATAAAACAGAAAGCAGGTTTGCTTTGAAATATCTTTGAAAAACATGAAAACAACCCTTTCCTCCCACTTCTCAGAATAACCACATACAGCTTAGGCAACAACAGTCTTAGGACACTGACACTGAACTGGGCTCAGTTCAGTTGCAGAGGCAAATACTACTGAGCTGTTTTGAAATATCCCAATGGGTGCTCCAGGACATGGGTCTATGCAGGCCATGGGTCTTCTGGCCTCCTTGCTCCTGCCAGCAGTTATTGCAAAGCATCTCATCCAGGACAAAACAGTTACACTGGACAACTGAATCAAACCAGACTCAAACTGTGTCCTAAAACTAAAAGACAGACTTTCTCCAGAAGTCCTCAGTCTTGCCAAAGTCTGGCCTTCATCCCTTCAAAACCTATGCTCTTCTTAGATTTACTAATCCATATTAGTCTACAAACTCAAATTGGACTCACAGGAGAATTCTGAGCATGGCTGCAACAAATTCGGGTACGTAAGAGAAAGTAAGATAACTGGGATAGCAAGCAGGAAGCCACCTAATGTAATAGGCAAGAAAGTTGTCAAGGCTGTACCTTAAACTGATGTCACCTATTCCTGGAAGCTCAAGAGGTACCTATGTTATTAAAAAGGGTTGTAAAACCCTCAGGCCTCTCTAGAAGCAAGATACAAAGTCATTCCTTTCACAAGCTCCTGAGGAAAGGAGTCATACAATTTTGAAGTTTCAGATGAGAGGGCAGGAGCATGCCCTCAAGCACCACCGAGCTACTTAAAAGCATCAGGAAAGCATCCACAGAGGAAGTAGAAGTGGGTGGTAGGCTCTTTGCAGATTGAGAGACTGCCTTCCAACCACATCTCTGCACACCAGGGTAGTGCCCTAAACCACAGGCTATTGTCTGTCCTAAGACTATCCCTTCAGAAGTTATGAAATGGAAAAATATTTACTGGATGAAAGAACGAAAACACCTATAGAAACCAGATTTCCCTCGCCTGAATGCCTTAATCACAGGGCAGGAGTCTAGGCCCCTGGCCTAATTACTGTTTTGTTTTATTTTTTTCCAAAGGTAGCAGGTGAAATAAAGGACAGCTTATGACACTCTGCTTGTTTCACTCTCTTGGGAAGAGGGTGATGTGAGCTCAAGGTACTTAAAGCTTAAAAGGACAAAGAATCAAGTGTCACACTTAATGAATATGGGATGCCACTAATGCACCATAAAACATGAAGAGAAGAGATTAACAACATTGCAAATGCTTCTACTCAAGTTTGAGTAAATAGCTCACACTTATTTCTTAGCAAAACAAGCTTTCCTAATCCTGAGGGAATATTCCCATCCCTGGACGCCAAAGGCAGTGAGGCAGGAGATTCCACTCTCCAGAACAGTCTCAGTGGTCACAGCTATGGATGGATGCAGAACAGAAGGTCTGTGCCTCTCATTTTATTCACAGCAAAAAATGTAGAAAAGTGTGCTTTCAGACATGGGTTTTAGGACCATCAACCTCAGCTTTGAGGCATCTAATTGCAAAATAGGCCACTCAAATAATTTATGAATTCAGGCAGCAATACAGCAGAGAGAACTCCCCCCCACACCCAAATCCCATAAATTATATATAAGAAAGCTTCTAACAACTATTTAAATTTTAAGCTAAATCTATGTGTATCAGAGATATACAGGGCAGTACAGAATGACTTTTATCTAAAATGTCAGTTTAAGTCTACACATTCCCTTAAAAACACCAAACCACCTCCAGAGTGTTTTTATATTGTGTGAACTTGCACTCTGTCATCCCAAGCTCATCACAGACAAACGGGATCAAACTCAAGATTTCAGTATGCTCCATGCCATATTCTAGACATGACAACTCCATGCTGAATGGATGCTATGGATGCTCTTCACCAGGAACACATGTTCCTGAATCACATATATTAACCCAAGACTTGAACCAAACCAGACTAGCACTTATGATACACTTAACACCACAAACTGCACTGCTACTGGAACCTTCAAATAAACGTTTCACACATTACAAACATCATAAATTCCTTATACAGATTTACTCAAAGATAAAACTAGGACTTATGCACTTTTGATGCTTCACCTTTTGCACTGCTGGTCATGTTGTTAAAATCTGTCAACCTGTCCATGATGAAAAGCACTACAGAAGTACAGTCATGGACAGGAGGGGAAAAAAAAAAAAGGCAATATGCACAAAGAAGTCCCTCAGAGCACTGGTTTTCTAGTTGACTGGAAAAGTTCCTAAATTAGATAAGAGTATTTCAATTGTTGGCATGCTGAAGTAACCATTCCTGAGTCAAGGTAAAGACTAAGTGATGCTTAACTACATCTCATGGCATCACTTCTAAACATTTTAAACCCACCAAACTAAATAAAAAATCTTTCAAGCCCTTGTGTGTTAGTGCTGCACTGGGTCACACTAGTCCTGAGAGGTTCTTGCCCTATACCTAATACTGTTATTTTTTCTATAGAATCAACTACTGCTACCGGTTTAAATCCAGAACTTGTATTAAGCAGTATGTAAAGACAGAAAATAAGATACGCTTTTCATTTTAATTGGAAGCAAGAATTGGAATTTCATCTAAGTAGAAGAATGGTAAATTCTTGGTACTTCATAACAATTAGGACCTGTACAGCTCAGGTTGCTCTTGTCATCATTCACACGAGTGCAGAACAGCTTCTATTACAATTTTAATTTAAACAACAAAATTCAAATTTATGACTGCATTTTTTTGCAGCTCTCAAACTGCCCCATATATTAAATATTTTAATTCATGCCGCTCAAACTGTTTTCTCTGATATAGTGTTACTGTTTTGCATTCCTAGATAACATGAGTAGAAAGCACTGCTAAAAGAATGATTGATAATATTGAAATGGATCCAAATACATACTGAATTCAGTACAGAGGAAACATTAAGAGGTTTGCCTGCTTGAAATTAACATATATTGTTAGCATTCATACACCCCTATCCACTGACGTTATAGGCTTCAGTAAAATACCCCATTTGTCTCCAGGGACTTTAACTGGAGACTTAATGATGTCTGGATCATATACAGGATTTGGATATGGAATAGCATTTTTCTGATTTCCACAAAATGTGAACTGGATGATTAAGTTCATGTGCTACTGCATGTAATATACATCTAGTGCTAAATAATGCCAGCAATTCCACAATGAATATTTTACAGTTTCTCCAAAAACTCTAATTAGAATGGCATTTGGAAGGAGATAAAAATATGATAAAGAGGTCTTACTTACAGTATCTGATACCTGCAAAATATTGCTTCTGTCAAAGAACAGGAATTGTTATTCATTTAAATAACATCTAGTATTTGAGCTCGTTTTGTGTATCACACAACGTGGAAATCTGCAACATACTGCACATGCAAATCCTCAATGTCTCTGTACGGCTGCCATACTGCTGAGGACAAGATATTTCAGCCTGACAAAATAGTGTAAAAAATGATGTCATGAGGACAAGCCAAGCACACTAACAATGAATTATCTTTTCAGCACTGTAAAATTCACTGTCATGGCAAAATGACATCTGACGACAGTAACTATGCAATAGTATTCAAGATGATCACCATTTTTCCTTTCTGACTTAATCAAGGGGATTTTATTCTAATTACTGGCATATACTGTCTTTTCAATCACTTGTGGTTTGTTTATTTTCAGTTTTTAATAAAGAGCAGAAGTTCATGGGAGAAAAAACAAAGCATCACTGCAAAAGCAGTACAGGAGCATACTGAAAAAGTATAGAGCAGAATACAGTAAAATACTGCACAGTCTTTGAGAAATCATTTAAGTAACTCAGAAAGCCTTGCTTATACTGCCCAGAGTTTACATCAAGTGAAACTTTAAAGACCAGCAGTTAAACTATATTACAACAATTTAAGTTGAAGAATAAAATTCTTAAAATTTTATTCTTAGTTGCTATTTTATGCTTTCCATAAACTTAAGTCAAACCTTTCATGATGTTCCCATAATCTGTAATTCAATTTCATTAAAACATTTTTTTAAAGTCTACCATAGGAAATAGTAGGACTTTATAATTAGTTTTTAATTTGGGCCTGGTGAGATGGGGGAGGGGCATACTATAGAAGAGCAGAAAGGAAATTTAAACACGAGAAATTACAAGGTTTATTTTTTAAAATTACTTTTAAAAAGTACATTGCTGATGTAACAGTCTTCCTTACATGTTATAGAAATACAAAAGTTACCATAACAGAGAAAAAGGAAGTATCAGCTCAGTCCTTCCCTGTGTAATAGGAGTTGGGGTATTTTTGTAGAGCTGTGCTGACCATGTGAAAATCTTTGCCCACAACGCAACCTCGTGTCACGACAGCATTTCATTCCAAATCTCTTCCCCCCAAGAGTTTACTGCCAAAGTAATTTAATTTTTTTTATGGCCTTGCAGATGGTCAAAACAGAAGAAGCAAAGCAAAGACATCTCTGTCCCCCTTAACCTACTCTTTCCCCAAACACATATAAACTGAGTTTAGAACTGCTAACAAAAACAGAGTGTAAAGATGGTCTGTATGGCAATTAGAGACCAGGAAGAGGCTGGAAATCAACTCACATCACCACCCTCGGCAAGTTATTAGCAGCACCACTGAAAGCCTGTGCAGTTAAGAGCCTCGCTGTGCAGCCAGCGAATTACGGAGCATTCGATTTTACACAGTGGCAAAATGTGTTACTGAGACCTTAGCAAAACAAACCCCAGATAAAAATAAATAAAATTAAACGGTCTTGGGATCAAATTGGGAGAAAAATAATAATAGGAAGAA
The DNA here is from genome assembly GCA_037013685.1 of Acridotheres tristis. Lineage (NCBI taxonomy): Eukaryota > Metazoa > Chordata > Aves > Passeriformes > Sturnidae > Acridotheres > Acridotheres tristis. The sequence goes on from CM072887.1 coordinate 100,739,115, forward strand.
TAGATAGCAAGCATGCTATCTGTTCGCTGTAACACCTCCCAACATGGACAGCGATTTAAACGAGAATGCACGCAGCACTACAGAGCCTGTCTTTCATCTCCTATCTAGGTACATTCCTCTGGAAACACCACGCTTATGGCACCCCGCATCCAGCAATCACCAGCAGCTGGAATAGAAAGTTTTCGGTACAATCAAAGTTTGAAGTCTAATCTGCCTTTGCCCCCCTCCCCCGCGGCACTCAGTGCAGCCAGGCACAGGACGGGCTGTCTGACCGACACCCCGGGCCAGCCCCGCCGCGCTCCCCGGGCCCTGCCGGGCACAGCCGCGCCCGCACCCGCGCTGCTCGTCCCTGCGGCCGCGGCGGCTCCGGCATCCACCGGCCGGCAGCGCAAACCCGGAGACTTCCACCCGGGAGAGCCCAGTGGCCGGGGAAGCCTCTCCCCGGCTGGGCGAGGCCAGTCGGGAGCCTCCGCTCGGGCTCGCACCGCACCCGATGTCTCTCCAAGCCGGGCTGGCGGCGAATCCAGCCGCCGGTGCTCACCGCCCTGGGGCCGCTGGCAGCGCTCCGGGGCCGGCGCTCCCCAGGCAACAGTTGGCTGTGTCTCTCCGGGTCCCCCCGGCGGCCGCCCCAGCCCCCGCGGGGAGGGTGACCCAGGGCCGGGGAGCGGGCACAAAGGCGGCTGCGGAGGCTCAGAGGGCGAGGGGAGCGGGCAAACTCCGGGGCTGCAGCGCGCCGTCCCCGCCCCGCCGCGATGCGGGGGCGCCGAGGGAAGGAGCGGCAGAGGCGGCTCAGCCCCCACCCGGTGCAGCCCCTGGCCCCGCCGTGCCTCCCCGCTCTTACCTGGGCCGCCCGTCGCCGCTGGCCGCCGCAGGTACCCTCGTCCATCCCCCGCCGCTGCCTCCGAATCAGCCGCCGGCGCTGCGGCGCGGCCCAGCCCGCCCGGCCCAGCGCGACGCTGGCACAGCCGCCCCGCCCCGCGGTGGCTGCGTGCGGCTCCCGCCGGCGGCCGCCCCGGGCGCGGCTCCCCGGGCCCGCCTCCCGCCGCCGGGGGCGAGGCGATGGGGATGGCGATGGGGATGGGGATAGGGGTAGGGTTAGAGAGAGGGAGAGAGAGAGGGATAGAGATGGGTCCCCCACCCCGTGCAGACCGTACCCGGGGACCCCCTGGCTCCCCAGCCGGCGGGTCGGGGCGCTGGGCTGTCTGCTCAGGAATCAGGGCAGGGTGCGTGTGACTGTCACCCGAGCTGCGCCCCGCCCGGGGACATCGTCGCTGTCCTAAACCCTCCCCATCCCGCAGGGATCCCATCCTCCTCTCTCCGCTGGCCTCTGTTTTGGGTGGGGGGTGAAGCGGGACGGGACAGTGTCTGTGTTTAAACCATGGAGTTCGGGACTTCACATACATTTTTTTGTATTTCTGGCTTCGCAGAAGGCAGCGCTTCCTCAAGACGTCAAAACCAGATCTGAGCCCATTCACAGCTCGTGAAAATACTTTGTACTTCCTCTTGCTGTGCTGAGGGTTAAATGAGGTTAAAGTCACTAGAATGTCTGTGCAGCACTCCGTTCCCCCCTTCCCCAAAAGCTAGCCTGTGCGTCACTTACAGTGAGAAAGCAAGAAAAGAAAAACAAAACAAAACAAAAAGCCTACAAGTGGCAATATTAGAAGTACAGTGCAGAAATACCTGCTCATTTGTTCAAAGGGCTTTGCTTGCTGAGCTCTTTAAATGTGAGAAGCTGTGATGCTGACCACAAAGCCATCACAGCTCTGTGCCAGCTGAGAGTTCACAGCTGCATTCTGCCTCGGGCGAATGTGTTGAGGAGAGCTGTGTGCTCAGAGAGGTGTGATTCTCATGAATAAGGCAAGTTTTCGGAGCGCTGAGAAGCGAGTGGTTTGGTGGAGCTGTGAGCATGCTGGGCCTGCTGCTGCCTTGACCCTCTGGCCTGTCACTCCCTCTGAGCAAGCACTACAGAGCAGCATCACATTCATGATTTAACTTCTTCCCTTTACCCAGGCTGGGTCCAGATGTCCTTGAATTGTTCTTTTTTTGGTCTGAAAATTCCAAATTGTCTAGCTAGAAAATAATTCAAGTGACATACTTAGTCTATTAAAAGGCTGTATGTCTGTTGCTGTAGCACATTTAGTATAGCTACTCTTACAGCACCCAGCTTTAGTAGAACACTGAGCTGCTGGCTTGCATTTTTTACCCACAAGTCTCAAAGTACCTTTTAAAAGAAGTAAATAGCATTGCTCCACTTCCAAGTGGGAAGAACAGTCACATGAAAAACTTGAACCAGGAGAGAGAACTCAACCTCAGATTCCCAGCTAGCAACGTAATGTCCCCTTTTAATTATTTTTCTGGGGCATGCATTCTGACTGCTTTATAATGGTTCTGTCTTGAACTGGATGCTTTTACAAAAGAAGAGGCAGCTATCTTTAGGAAATATCCTGACTCCATAACTGCATGCTATGTACTGTCTCAAGTTGTCTGCTCTGAATACATCAAGGACTTAGCCAGAAGAATATTTTTGTTCTGAATACAGGTAATATTTAGGAGTTAGAAAAATCCAGCTTTTAAATCCTGCCAAAATAAAGGGACTAGTGGATATTGATAAAACGAATTGTAGAACATTTACATGTAGTGTCACATACATGTAAGACTGAGGTTGATCAGCCTGTAGGGGAAATGGCAGGGGAGTGATAGATTTCAGATTCTCAGCTTCGGATGATGACGTTAGAGACCAGGAAACAATTATTTAACTGCCTAATGGCATAGTAGCCAAGCCTGTCTGTGTGAAACTGTTATCTTAGTGCTTGTGTGAGACAAATTCAGTTTGCAGCACATTGGATAGGGATCAGATTCCTCAGTAAAGTAATTTCTTATCACTTAGACTGTGTGAGTGATCTCGCATATCACCCAGTTTTTTCTTTGAAGAGATTCAAGATACCATAAATTTCTGTCTCATCTCTACTTGCCCCATCCCAATACCTCAAGCACCCTAAACTTTCTCAGGTGAAAGGATGTGCTTGCATTTACACTGGAAAATTGTGCCTCTAAATTTGGGTATACAGACACCTCAATTTCTTAGACATTATTTAGGTGTCTAATCTCCCATTACAGTCAGTACTAAAGTCCCGGCCTGATGCTTTCATGAAGTAGTTTCACATCACAAGCAGCAGGTAGGCACCTAAAATCAGTTCTCTCTTGAGCAGTGCAATGGGTCAGCCAGTAACAGTCTGGTTATCACAGCCTAAAGCTACCCCAATCCTGATTCATGGGTGGGATAAGCACAAACATGCAGAGATTTTGAAGTTACCCTTGAGTATCTTGCCTTATTTTCTACTGGTCTTCCAGAAGCACCTGTAGGTCCTGTGACCTGAAGATAGACATAGGTCAGAATGCCCATTGCTATCTAAGTGAATCTGTCATCACTGGAGTGGAAATTTAAGTCACTTAGATAAAGACACCTGCTGACAGACATCTAAAACTTAGGATTTTGAATCACACACTGAATCCCATCCAAGTCGATTTGCAATCTGAAATCTGAGGGGATTTTAACACATTTTATTTCACGGTTATGACAATGTATACACAACCAGTTGTCATAGCTCAACTAGGACATAGCAGCATTGCAGCAATCTCTGGATTTTTTTAGGTGCTGGCCTTATAACATCTGCTGAAATTTGAATGGTGACATAGATTCTTTTTTTGAACAAGAATGATTCATAAAGTCATCTGCAATACTGGCAAATACCTGTATTTTTATCTACCTGGAACAGTGTTGTTTAGTCTTTTGTACAGTATGGTGCCTTACAAGTTTTGAAAGTCATGGCTTTATGCAGCATTGCATTCAAAATCACCTGGATGCAACCAGCAGTCTCAGAACAGATGGGCACATGAGTTTTCAGCTTTTGATGTTTTAACTTGCTAAGCAGAACTAATGTATTTATCTAGCACTTTTCTCCAGTATTACATGTGGGAGTTTATTTGTAGAACAAAAGGAAATCTTCCTTAATGCTCATTTTAGCTCTGTGCAGACTGAAAGGAAACAGGTTAGTACAAGGAGTATTTTCAGGAAAAGAAAGGTTTAGAACTCTGTTCAGAAATTACCAGATTCAAAGGAGAGGGTCTTTAATTTCAATGCCCATTCCATTAGCTTCTTAATAGTTTCCTCAGTCTGGAAGCCCTTTATTTTTGTGGTTAACACAAAAATAAAGGATAATTATATATTCTATGAAGTAAATTATATGAATATTCAGTAGGATCTTGTAATCACTTGTATAACTCACAATAGCACTGATATTGTTTGTAATGGCAACTTGTGAAGAGGAAACCTCAGTGCTATTTTGTAATTTAGGGACATAATCTCTTTTAGTTATGTGACTGAAAATTAGGAGTGAAGCCAGTAACTTCCAAGACACAACAAATCAGAAGAGGAGAGGAGGGAGTTAATCTATAATTTTACAACTCTGTTTTGTGTCTGAAATTGTTTCCTATGAAAGAACAGTGCTGCAGTGGCTTTGTCAGTATTTTTCTCTCCCATCGAACCAACCATTAGTAAGGGATAGAGAAAACTTCCTCATCTCAATTTTCTCAGGTATCTTCAGCATGAAGAGTGTTTTTTTCTCAGAGCACACTGAGCCTTGACTGCAGTAAGCAGTTTCTCTCTTGTATCAACTGGCACATGACATTGGCAGAGGCATGGGCAGCCAGCCCTTTGCTGACAAGGGACCAGCCATGGCAGATTAGAGCAGCTACACCACTCTCCAAAAACACTGGAGTCTCATGTGAGTACAGCTGGAAATCTGATCCCCATTTATCTGCCTGTTTGGAAGTGAATATATAGAATTTACAATTCCCTTTTAAAGACATCTATACAACTTGAATGGCAAACAATAAAAATGTAATTTTTTATGCATTAATTTTCTTCATTAAGCATTCAATGCAAATTAAACATATTTACTCAAAAAAGTGATGTAGTTTCACTTCTGGTGCAGGCTTTTAAAAATATGAAAATAAAAATATGATATGGATGTGCAGCTTAAAAAATGAGATTTATAAAATATAATGCTTAAAATAAAAATAAATTATATTTTTGTCATTTTTAACAAGTCAGAATAATATACATTAATTAAGAGTTTGCCTGTGTCATTGTATAGAAACGTTGTTAGATCCTAGGGCTTTTTTCTGATTGGTTGTCAGCTATAACTACTTTACCCACATATTATGTATGGACAAATCGTAAAATTGCTGTTTCTATATACTGATAGAGGCTTGTTGTTAAGGCTATAGAACTGAAAATCATAAAAATAATTAACAAGAAACTTACCATTTAAATTCAAAAGTTTATAAAGAAGCAAGCATGGAATATTCCCTCTGAATGCTGCTTCTACAGTAAAACCTCAGGGTATTTTAGTAGAATTACATTGTACAACCATTAGTTCAGATTTGCTTCAAGTAACATTCTTTTTGCCAAACAAATATTAATAATTCTAATAGCTCACTGGATATGTAATGTTTCATTTATCACTATTAATGCTAATAAGAAAATGTCTAAGTTCCAAACTACTTTAAGCTGGTCGGCACAAACCCATTTTCATTTGCATCGAGCAAGATGTATCCTGGCAACCGTATATTTTTGGATTCGTAACAATTTATTCTATTCATTTTATGTAAATGAGGTAACCAATACTGCAGAAATCACAAGAATACAAGATGGATAACTTCCATCGTTCAGAGCTATAGATAGATGATTAGGAATTTGTGATTTAGATTTTTTTAAATAAACTGCTAGACATTTTCTTCAATGTGTTTATCCAGCTGAAATGTGTATCTGGCATGATTCACATACTTTTTTACTCAAAGATGGAAAGCAAGCAGCAACCCAACCTGTGTCCCATGAAGTCATGATTATCCCAAACCACAGCCCTGCTTCTTCTCTGTTATTTTCTGTGTTGAAAATCCTGGGTTTTTTCACCAAATTCTCATAGAACTTATGGAGAGAAGCAGAGGAGCAAAGGCTCCCAACATTCCCACACCTAGGAATGCTGACTTGAAAGCTTGAGAAGCTAACACAGCATCTACAGCAACACGAAGTTGAAGTGCTATATATATGTGTTATCATATCATGTGTGAATGTCATTGAAAGGACATTTTTCAGAGAGCTGTCTTCTGGTTTTGGTGGTTATGTGTCGCTTATTTTTTACATTTGTTGTAGAAGGCAGTTTACAGAAACCTGTGTATCTATCTTTGGTACATTCTAGTATTGCAAAACTTTAAAAAAAAATTTGGAAGATCTACGGCGTTCATCAGGAACAAAGCTTGTTTATAGAAATGTACTATGTATAATACACTATAAATGCAGAATATTCATAAAAGTTGATTATTCTTTCCTGGTTTTTCAAATTTGTGTTCCTCAAGAGCTCTCAGCCTGAATCAAAATCACAGTGTCTGCATATTCTGAACAGCCAGGCCTATGTAGTTCCTTTCAAAGCAACAACAATAAATGAAGCTTTTTCTAGCAGCATGGCTGAACCACAACCCTATAGATCCTCCTCAGTGAACATGATAGCTATTGTTGTTCTACTCCTAAAATTATTTTCCTCTGCTGTCCAGTAAGACTCAGTTATATCCAGAATAAATTCAAATTTGACAACTGAAATAGTCCTCAGTCACTTTTCCTGTGCTTGTGTCAGAGTTAAATGTACATCTAGCAAGAGAACTGTTTCTGAAGCAACTCCTGAGCCACTGAAGTTTTCAGGTGGCCTAGGACACTTCTTTCAATTTACATTCATATAACTACTGACCAACAAGATATTTGGATCATCTTCAGGAAATAAGAAGTTGAGCTTTCCTTGAGTACAGCAGGCTCTTTCAAAGGAGAGGAGGACAAAACTAATGGAAATGGAAATTTCAGGCATCTAATTTTGCCCCATTGCTACATGGCAGTCACCAAACTTCAACTGTGCTGAAATCTTTGTCGGCAATTTAAAAGGCCAGGACTCCAATTTGAAGATGTATGAAGTGATGAGCTGTTATAGGAAATTGCACAAGTGTTTTGAAGTAACAGCTGGGTTACTAAATTAGATTCCTGTCTTTAGTAATAGGAAAAGTCAGGCTTTGAATTTCCCGTATTATATCAATGTGGATCCAACTTTTGAAAAATCCATATATAGGATAAACCAATCCCCCAAGCCTCTGCTTTTCAGCCATAAAGGATAGGTCCCCAACTGGACAATGGGAAATGTACATGAAATTCTTGATTCTGATATTTCTTAGTTCCTAAAATCTAAATTTTGCAGCTTTAAATACTATTCTTAGCTAATGCTTTTTGTATGCAGCACCATTGTTTAAAGAATATGTCGAACCAAATATGATCTAATACCCTGTCTTGCATAAACTATTTGGAAAGGATTTGCTGAATGCAGACCTTCCTTTGCAGGAACATTAAGGTGTGCTTGCCCCTGGTTATTGTCCCCAAAGATTTGCTGGGGTGATTTGCTATTGTAGTCAAAATGAGACAGGTTAGATTAAACAGTTTAAGTAGTAGTTCTCTCCTGGGTCACTTCATTTTGACTGAACCCTATTAAGATGTCAACTCTAGAAGAAGACATGAGTAGATGTGGCAGTCTCCAGCACAAAGTGGAGAGAGATGGGCTGGTTGTTCCTGGAGTGGGCATCTGCTTAGTCCTCAGCAAATTCAAGGAATTTAAAAAATGGAGTTCTCCTACGATTATTTGACTCTTCTGCTATAGCAAATAACTTAAAGCACATGATATAGCCTTTATCAAAGTCACTTGGACTTGTCTGTTCTTTGCTGTATCAGGATGTATAAAAATCACTTTTTATAAATCCTAGTGAGTTTCTTTCTGCAGGGCCCTTTTTCCTCTTTGTCCATGTTTCGCAAAATGTAGAACATCTATACTAAATGCAAGCCAGTAGGAGATTGGCCTCTTCTTTTTCTTCTTTCTTTTTTTTTTTTTCAAAAAACAAGGAAGATAAGTTTAAAACTGGCTTACATGTCATTTGCCAATAAAAATCCTCACATTCCTATAATTATGTTTTCTCACCTAAAATCTGAAGAATCCAAGAATGCTACCTCTTTAAAAGGAGTGCAAAAATTCAAAGAAAATATAAGTGTATCAGTACTGTTAGATTCCACTTGAGATGGTGCCAACATGAAAACAATTTAAGCCCTCTACAATTTAGACATTCCAAGCCTAGACTATCATTTGTCTAGCATGTAATACAAACAGCACAGCAATAGAAGTGTTAGGAACATTGAGATACTGCTTTCCTCACTTCCCAAAAGTGCATTATTATTTTTTCTGTCTTATTAGAATTAGAATAATTATAGCTCATATACTATCTTTTGGCTAGATTATGTTAAAAATACTTTAAAAAAGAGTAAATATCCTTATTCTTAGTAAACTATTTCGGCCTTTTCTGGCATCTGAACAAGAAGCTGAACATATTCTGAGTTCTCTAAATAATCTTACATCTCTTCTTACAAGCATTGAGTCTATATGTAAATGAAATAAAATATCACTAATCTGAAAGATAAATACAGCAGTAATTATGGAAAGTCAATAGTCAGCAGTCAAACATGTTTATAATGAACAGTAGTTAATTCTGAGTCAATGTCTTGGTTTGAAAAGACAGGTGTGGTCTAAGGAAAGGCAGGAGCCCTTTTTCTGCAATGCAGAGTGCACCCCCCCCCCCTTTTAATTATTTTAGGTCCAAATCAGACGCTTTCAGGCAGGAGATATGGGGATGTGAATAACAGTTCTTTACTGGTATTTAACAAGGCAGAAAACAACAACAGCTATAAGAAAATTGGCAACAGAACAGAACAGTCTAGCTCCGCTCCAGTCCCCTTTGGCCTCAGGCCGTCTCCCTGTGCTTGGTTACCGGTGCTGTGGGGGCAGGGCGGGTCCCGCGCAGTTGCAGAGGGCTGGAGTGATGGCGGCCGCGGCCCAGAGGTGAGCGGGGATGGGAAGGTGACTCCCCCTCACGGTGTCGGTCGTGGTGCTCCGCAGAGTGCCCGGAGATAGTAGCGTGAGATGGGAGAGCGGCAGAGCGATGTCCCAGGCAGGGAGCGTGGATCTCAGCGCGGAGATGTCAGGGGGAGATGCCAGAGCGAAGCACGGGGCGTCCTGTCCCTGCACGAGCCCAGCGAGAGAGAGTCCCCACCCCAGATCCCTCTCCCACCTTTCCTTTTCCGGTTCCCCCCCCCCTACGAGAGAACATTATCTATGTTTTAAGGTGTAGCCACAACTACTTAACATAACAATGGGAGGAATTCACAGAAAGAAAAGGGGAGCAATCCAACCCCTAACAGTCAATTATAAGGATAAATGGAAGGTTCATTTATATGTGTGGAAAAAGATCTGTGTCCACAAAAAATTTAAAAATCATAGTCTCAAGGAATCATGAAATAATTCATGTTGGAAGAGACCCCAGGGAGTTTCTAGTCCAACATCCTGTTCCAAGTAGGGTCAACTTTGAGATCAGACCATGTTGCTCTGGTGTTTATTCAGTTGGATCTTGAAAACCCTCAAAAAAGTAAACTGCACACCCTCTGTGTGAAATCTGCTCATGATTGTCCTCGTGTTGAGGACACTGCCTTAAAACCAGTCTGAACTTCTCTTTCCAGCATACATGCATTTAAACTGCTCCACCTGCCATGCACCACTCGAGAGCCTGTCCCTCTCTTAGAATCAATCACAATGTGGTTTGGGTTGGAAGGAACCTTAAAAATCATCTCATTCCACAAAACCACATTGCTCAGGGCTCCATACAACTTGGCTTTGAAAACTTCCAGGGATGCAGAAGGGATAGCTCTTCTTGATAGCCTTCTCAAGGACCTTAGAAAGCTGCTATTAGTTCCCACCTAGTAGAGATAAGCAACAGATAGTAAATCTTTGCTTCTTTTTTCCCATCAGATCTTACGATTGAGAAATAAATATCTTATGCCACCTCATTTTCTTCTGTTTACCCAACAACATCATTTTTCCTAATCTCACCTCCCTCCTTCTTTTTTCTTTGGAGATCCATTCATCCCAAAGCCCACAAAGCCATCTTCCATGATGATGTTGCCTTGAGCTTCCATTCAAGGGAGAGGAGCTTCTCACCACTGGTGACAAGAACTCAGAGGATCTTGTTGCATTGGTATTGCTTCTTGCAATAGTCCTAGTTAGACATCCTGCAGTTCTACCTTGTAGAGTGATTTCAGTTTCTCACTTCACTGCAAAACAAAGTATTTTTCAGACAACAGGTTATGCAAACAGTCTTTTCTAGCTCATTAATAGGTGGCAATAGAAAACTGTTTCTCCTTTGACAAAAATTCTGTACATTCAGTTGTTAGAAGAGAAACTGAGCACAGAATTATAGAACAATTAATTTTGTGTAAAACAAATGAAACACAAAAATGGAATTAAGCATATTCTCTAGTCTTTCAGTGTATTTTCAGCATGTCTTTGCTAAAAATAAGTGGTTACTGCTGCTGGTATCACTTTTAGAAGGAGCTGTTAGAACTAAGAGCTCTGTCTCAGTGCAGCCTTAACAAGAAAATGCTTAACTGCACCACAGCTTCCATCAGGATGAATGCAAAAGAAAACCACAGATGAAGATTGAAAAAGGATTTAAAAATTTCCTAGAGAAGACAGCTTGTATGTCTCAAGGGTGGCACTGAAGAAATCAAATAAAATAGCTTTTCTTATCATCATTACTAGATCAAATCACAAGCAGATCTATCTGCATCACAGAGTTTTAAATTCAGTTAAAATCTGGGGAAAAAATGTAATTTGGTTGCATGCTAGTCTTCCTAGTAACACATGCAGAGCAGAAAAGAGCCCTGCCTTTTTCTGAGGTTCAAGATGAGGGAATGAATTTCCTTTCTGTGTTTTATTTGTGCAGCCAATGATTACAGATGGTATTTTCTTTATCCTGAAAGCTCAGCAATAACAGAGAAAGCCATGCAATTGACAACACTTAATGTGCCATTAGAGCTTTTCCTTCCCAGGCATTAGTTTGTATCACATTTTGTGCTGAATTGTACTAACTCCTTCCCACCAAGTAAAGCACAGCATAAAGAGAAGGCTTAATGCAAAAGAGTCAGTGAGGTAATTAGTATTTTATTCAAACAAGCAGGTTCAATTCATGCAGTACCAAATAAGCATTTCCAGCTCTGCTTCCCTGACAATCTTCACTATTAATTGAGCACATCTAGCTTGCAGTTTGCTGAATAGCACAAAGATGACGCCATGGGCCATGCTGCTGCACATGGCTTGCCATCCATTGGTTACCCTACAGCAAACAGAGGAAAAAAAAGGGAGAAGCTTAAAAGTTGTATTTTAACCTCTTAATGGCTATGAAACTACAGAGTTTAGGGTCTGTTTCAGGGTTTCAGCATCTGGCAGTTGCAGCTTTCAGATCTCTAAAGGGTTCCTCTCCCTTGGAGGGGAACTGCCCTGTGAAGAAGCACAGATATGCATATTCAGTCCTGGGCACAATAGCTCCATTCTCACTGTCAGGTCAGCAGTCAAGTTCAGTGTAACTCCTCCTCTTGTTTCTGAATCAGGACTTTATGGAAATGCTGAGGATTTTTAATAAAGCAGCTCTGCTGTGAAACAAATCTGCCCTTCGTGACAGCTCTTTGCTAAGCAGCGCCACTGCAAAGCTTATTAAGTCAAAATTTTAAAGTTCAAAGGCACCATCAGGTTTCAGTAGGCGTCTCTCCTCATCTGCTCTTCACAGCAATATAATTTGCTACCGCCCATATTTTTTATTACACAAGTAACGTCTACAAGCTCTTGCTGTTGTAACACTCCATCTATTTTAGTAACTAGTGAACCATTCACACATTTTTTTTTCTCAGAGCTAAAACTTCAGATCTTTATACTGATTCTCAGCCTTTTTCTTCCTCAATTCAGGTGCACTCAATGGTTCCTAATCAGTGGCAAGCTCTTCCATAACCCTGCAAATGGTCATTTTCAGTGATCCGTATCACTGTGCAAAATTAAATTCATGCATCATAGAGCAGAGAAGAATATTATTCCATGATTCTAAATTCAGTCATTCATATAAGCTGACTTATGGTTAAATCTTGCTTCACAGAATATAATTTATCATGTGGGTAAATGACATCCTTTTAAATTTTAGTGTTATAGCCCTTGCAAAAGAATGGTTCCAGGTGATTCTGGGGAAAAATCAGCATCCAAAACTTTAATTGTTAAAATAAAGATGCAAACTTTGCCATTTCTTGCAGCACTCAAATTATTTTCTTATTTCTTTTTATAAACCCTAAAAAAATTTAAGCAAAAGTAGTCTTTGCATCAGCTCATGGGAATTTCTCCTGGTTTTATATTAATTTCAGTGCTTTGAGTTGCAGTCACATGGACCCCAGTTTTTAAGTGCAGAGGATTTGTAGGAGAGTTAAATGCATGAAAAATTATTTCCCTTTAATTCCCAGTTCTTATGATGCCCATCTGTGGGCAGAGGCACTGTAAGCCCTGCAGTTCCCCCATTGTGAATCCAGCCACTGGTTTGAATGTGGTGTCTCCAACATGGTGGCTGGGGCTCTAGATCCATTTTATGAGGATTTATGAATGCAAACTTGCTGCTGTCTGTCTTTATCCCACAGTAATCCTATATATAACTGCTGAGGACCATTGTTCAATCCCACTGGGTGTTATTCCTCTGTCCAGGAATCCTTCCTCAGCCACTGCCAGAAAACTTAAGCTTCAGTCATAACTAAAAGATTTTGGAAAAAGTATTTTGAAGACAGCCAGAGCCAGTCCTCTCAGTGAGTATAATTCAGTGGGTTTAAAAAAAAATGGGCTTTTTTTTAATTACACCCAATAATTCTTCATAATCTTCTGTGATCAAGTTCATATGTGATCAGTGGGCTCAGTAGAAGCTGGGTGGGTGTATCTGAGGAAAGATATCACTGATAAATTTTTTTTCCCAGGGTAAACTCAGCTTCTCTCTCTCTCTTTTTTTTTTTTTTTTTTTTTTTTTTTTTTTGTCTGGTTGAAGTTTCCATTTTCTGTGCAGGAAGTTTTCACTAAAAGAACTTCGGTGTCTGAAATGGTATGTGACATATCATGGGAGGTGACAGTAGAGTAAATAGGATGCCTGCTAACGAAAGTGAGTTTCCTTCTACACAGCCATTACTTTTGTGATGTTAACTTTCCATATCCTGTAAATACGAATCTCACCTCGAGCAGGAAACACATGTGCATACGCTCTTGTCATTGAAAAAATTGATAGAAGGCAAAATTAGCTGGCACTGAACTTTTAGTCTGCAGTGCTTAGAAGAGTCACAACTAAACCAAGAGGAGATTTTATGTAGAAAACATGAAGCATGAAGTCGAGAAGTAAGAGCTCAAAATGAGCAGAATATTAATTAGATTTTCTTAAATAAATCTGAGCATTCTGATTCTCTTTCCCTCTGGTTGTAACCATTTCTTGTGCATACAATAGACCCCCAAAAACCCTCTAATAGTGAGAATTCCTCTTTGAAGTCTTAAAATGTTATGATACTGTATCTGCATAGTCCCATAACTGTCAAGGGCATGTTTATCTTAGCGTAGGCTGATAAAACCCAAACTGCAAACCAAGTACTTGCATGTGTACAGTGACGTGTATTCCTGTATATACAGAAATATTAGAACTACTTTAAAGCACAACAAAAGCCCATCACTTCACAAACAATTGTTCTCAAGGGGACTTTATACCTTGCACAGAAAAGCATTGCACAGAAAAGCATTGCACAGATTGTATTTTAATAAAGTTTGGGAGTGGAACTTTAGAGAGCCATGAGAGAATCCAGTGAAGAATATCTCTAGTAGCTTTAATTACTCCCTGCATGCAGTAAGGAAAAATGTGACTCCATCCCTGATTTCCCATTCACAGCTGGAACATTAGTACTATACTGTGCTATGTGCATCTCAGCAGGTCATAATGGCTATTGTGACCTGGATAAGTTGCTAAGAACAGCAGTAAAGGGCTGGGATTATTGACCTAACTATAGCAGTGATATGTGCTATGAAGAAAAGAAAAAGAAAAAATTTCACGGTGTATTTCACAAAATTCTATTGTGATTATAAAAATCTTTTTTTTTTTTTTCTGTAGCAGCTGTCACCTCAAAACATAGGTGATGCCTGTAGTGATGAGTTGTGGTATTTGTGGCTGAGGCTGAAATTAGGCATCTTAATCTGGAAAGCAGTTCTCAAAATCCCCACTTTTTTTCACAGCTGCTTCTATAGTTCATCAGTTGTGCTTCCTACGGCCTTGGTTTAAGCCTTTCCTTAAAATTACTAAAATTTTAGAGCAAGCATCTACACTCTCTTTTCACAAATCAAGCCCATTCTAGGAATCAGGAATAGGCCCTCTGCTTCAGCCTGGTGATGAGCAGAAGCTGCCAACACCTTCCTGCTGCCCACTGAGGGTGGGAGCAGAGCTCTGCCTGCCAGCCCAGCCTCTCCTTGGCATCACAGCTGCCCTTTGGAGGTCCCCTGCAAAGGACATGGCATACTGAGCTTCTTCCATTCATTTTCTGCAGAAGGCACCCAGGGAGGGGCTGGGGGTCTCTGTGTTTCAAACGAAGTGCCATGGAGCAGTGGGGTGCAGGGCAGGGGCTGGTTTGGGGAGCACTAAGGATGCCCTTGCTCTGCCAGCGCCGCTCCCCAGTGCCAGAGCCCAGGCTGGGGGAACAGCTCAGTCACGGCCCCTGCCACCAAGGCCAGCAAAATGCACTCCTGTTATAGTTATTTCACAGTATATTCTGTAAGAATCATGAATTTTAATGGAATTAAGTTAATCTTAAGGTCAAGCAAAAAGTTTTCTGACAAAAGCAAAGCTCCTAACTTCTCTATTCCCACTGGTTATGTCTGAAAGTAGTATTTATTTTTCTTAATAGTTACTTAAAAATCCAGTGGCTCTTTTTTGTACATATCTGTTCTGAATCTTCATCAGAGGCCAGTATTTCTGTCAGACCCACAAATGCCTGCAGGAGCATTTCATCACCTTTTGCCTCAGAGATCCATATGTGGCACTACAGATATTCGAATGTAATGTGAGGTCTGTCACAAGTCAAATGTTTGTAGGCAGTTGTAAAGGTACAGGCTGGTTCTTGATCAAACCTTGTATGGCTTTTCTTCTTTAAAGATACACACTTGCAGTTACTCTTGTTTATAGGCATGCTAGAAGAAAAGGAACAAAGTGTAGGGCTGGTGGCCCAATTGCGACCAGAGAGGTCACTTGAGAGAAGGCTTAACTGTTCAAAGAACTGGCAAATACGGGTCTTGGCAGCTTCTGTGCAGCCAGTCCTAAAAAGCCCTTACAAAAGATCTAGTGAAATAGGATCTCCTTTAATTTTTTTTTTTTTTTTAAATTACTGCACATACTAAAGTGCTGATTGTAGAAAGTGACACTAAGAACATTAGATGTTTGTATCATAGTAAATGAGGACAGCCCTTAAGAGTCATGGCACGTTGTTAAAATGTAGCTCTTTTTTTATTTTTTTCTTTTTTTTTTTTTTCCCCCTGTTGGGATGCCTTGTGACAGAGTCAGACCAGTTATGGTAGCAGGCTTAGGCTGCAGGACGTACTGCAACAATATTTGTAATAGAAAATTCCTGGGAGGTCTACTGGCTTATTTCAAGATAATCTTTTTTATAGATACTATCTTTCATTTGGATACATGTCTAAAGTTTTTTTTTCTCTTTGTTCTTTTTTTTTTTTTTTTTTTTTTGTGAAAAAGCTAGGATGCAAAATTCAAGACATTAAAATTACTTAAATATTCATAACTTTCCCAGAGACACAATGCTATAGATAATATAGAATGCATGGAAGCGCAACAAAAAATGCCATGTTACAATATTCATTAATATGCTTTAAAAGTAGAGCCAAAAAGAATTCCTAAGGCACATAACATCCCTTTTAATAAAGACTCACATCTCCCTGACTACTGCAAACCACAGGTTATTTTTGCTATCTCTTTTTCCTGTCTATTCTTTTTTTTTTTTTTTTTTTTCTGGATCTCTCGGTTTTCCATTCACAGGAAATAGCAAGGTGTTAAACATAACTTTAATCCCTTGCTGTGGTGTCCAATTCGTGCAAGTTCCAGGCTTTGGGGGTGTGGAGCCAGGTCATCCAATGAGAGTTGCTAAAGTCAGCCGTGTTCTTATTAAGTAGGCAGACGAGCAAAGATAAACAATACTGCCATAAAGTCTTAGAAAACACAGTTTTCAGGTAAATATTAGGAACATTAATGTAACATTTATGTAATATTTAGATTCTAAAGGTTTCTCTCATCCTTCTTCTGACTAACTTATAGATGCTCTACAGTCCTCTGACTAAGGGTATGTGTGTACCTCCTTCAGTATTAAATCTCCGTGCTGCACAAGAACTGGCACAAATCTGAACTCAGAAACTTTGAAGGATATTCAGGTTTAGTCCTCCATGTCTTTTCCTTCTCTAAGGATTTCTTGGTCCTCAATTTCATCAGGAAAGTATTTTCAACTTTCCTGGCATTTCATGGTTGTTCAACCCCTTGAGCTTTAGCAGCTTACATATGCACGTCATGGCCATATGCAGTAATTTATTGCCTGGCAGTAAACATGTGGCATTTTCTTGACACTAAAGCCAGTTAGTGAAGCTCCTTCATCCCCTTCATCCCTGCTTTCTACTCTTTTTTCTGGTCCTGTTTGCTGAACTTATAGATACTGCCAGATATTTCTAATTTCCATAATTTCACTGATCTGTGTACAATCCACTTTCACTAGGAATTGTATTTGCCTAAAGGAAGATTTGATGAATTGGATCAAAAGTGAAGAGGATTATTCTATGCAGAACAAAGCACCTGCTAAAATATTCATCCCAGCAAGGCCTCATTCAACTCTCCATCTTTGTTTAAAGGACAGAGTAAATTTAGGTCTAGGACTCCTAGCACCAGAACAAAATAATCACATGATAATAATTATTATTCTGTTATTAACCAGCTGTGTAAATTCAAGTCTCTTTTAATTATTAATTTATGTGAAGCATGGACCTTGCACTGCTAGGCATAGTAAGTCATTGTCTATCTGGTCCCCTTGTGCTGCATAAAATGCTTGTTGTTCTCCTGTGTTCAGAATGACAGAAAGACATAGAGCCAACAAATTTTGTGCCATATGTTTGAGACTAATGCTGTGAAAGCATGATTATCTGCTTCTTTTTAAGCCAAATAATTTTAAAATGCTCAGTTGAATATTGATGATGATATACCTATTTTCCCACAGTGAAACTTTTCTCTTGTTGAGACTTACAAACAGTAACATGCAAAATGACGACCATACTTCATACAAATATGCAAGTAGAATTAATCTTTCTGACTTCTGACAACACTGTGGTAACAAGTCACTTTGAAAGGAATGCAGCTCCTCCCTCCAAATCTGTCCTTGAGGGATACCACATTGCATGATTCATCTGACCTGACTTTAGATGTGTACACCTGAGTTAGCCATACTGTATAAACAATCAGGAGAAATGTGTATGTGATTCATCTGACCTATTTTAACCACGTACTTTAGGACACATTTAATTGCAGTCTAAAAATGTGTCATAGCCTCCTTGACTAGAAAATTATTCTACAAGATCAGATCATATAGAAATGTGTAAAATAGGACAGATGAATGCCATTTAAACTATCTGAAGGCAGAGACAAGACTATGTAAGACATTCCACAGAGGAAAAGGGGGGAAAAAAAGCTACTCAGTGCCCGGAAAATTATAGCTGTTGGGTGCTTGCTGAGCCATTTTTGTGCTGTAAGGCAATACCGAAACTCAAAATATCCTCTTCACTTGCTCACACATAAATACCCACTGCTTTTTGGGATGCCTTGCATATTTGGAAACCTTGAAGAGATGTGTCAAATGCAAAGATGATCCCGGCCATTCTGCAGTGGCAGGTAGGGGCCAAGTCAACACTAACATGTATCTAGCAATCTTAGAAATCGAGGTGTGGACAATCACATCAGCTCTCTAATGGTCTTCTAGAAATACATCTAGGAGAGAATTCAGCTCGAGATGGAGGCACCTATGCTTATGTTTCCACTTGCAGGAGTCTGTATGTGTGCTTGGTGTTAATTATTATTTGACAAGACTATCCAGTCCAGAGGATGTTGCCAATGAAAGAGACTTTGTCAAGTGAGGGACAGACACTGAATCTTCTCTGGGTTCCTGTCCAACTGAGCTAATTTGTATGTTCTATATAGAGTTGTATAGCAAATTGTATTGATTACACATTAACCTCAAATGTTCCCAGTCAGAATGTTGTTGCTATACACCTACCTTGGCATATTTAATGAATATATAAAACTCCCATATCTTCAATAGCACCAACTTTATCATGATTGCCAAATTCATGACTTTTAATGTGTAATTTGAGCACTTATTATCTTCTCTTTATTCTGTGCTCTGGAATGCTGTTTCTGTGCTGTAAAATTCAATTAATTATAGTAGACCTATTAGGTCATATTGAAATGTTACCAGTTACCTTAATGCAGGCATAAAAAAGAATAAAAGTCCAATCTTTTTCAAGTCCCATAAATACTGGTTTATTCCTAATCTTCAAAATACTGTTTTCTTCCATTTGAAAATATTATTTAATTTCTTGTACAGTTTTTAATGAATGTTGTGAATTACCAGAAATGTTTAAATATAATATGTGACATTTTAAATAAAAAATAAATATAATTATGTATATTACATATATAAATATACATGGAATAGAGGTAACATACTTAATATTTGCATGTGGCAATACATAATGGAATTATGAATTTTTTTTCATAATTCAACTCAAATCATTTCTATATTTTGAGCATTTATTGCTATTTATATAAATATTTCATGTCATTTAGATCACTAGCGCTAGAAAAAATGTGTGCTTCACATAAAGGTATGACATAAATGAATATTCCATAATCCAGAGATTCCTACATTCTGTCAGCACTATCCTCTGAAATATATCAAGAGATGAATTTTTAAGGTTAAGGGCATTGCCCACAATTTTGAGCATTACTCAGAACTCTGAGTAGAAATAATTTCTAGATATTACATGAATATTGAAAAATTATAAGCTTTATGAAGGTTGTAAAGCCATGACAATATTTATTCCCCTACTTACTGTGACAAGAAAGCAATCACTAAATAAAGATTCTGATCTGGCTTAAAATTTATGCACATTTGAGGCAATTTACTCTCTGTTACTGCAAGTGCATTTTATAGATCTTGTTGCTTAGAGACATGACAAGGCTGGACTATCTGCAGAATGGGAACTCTCTACAAACACATATTTCAGGGTCCTGAGCCAATCTCTCAAACACTGTGTCTGTTTTACCCCCCTCCTGTCTCTCCTCCCTTCCCAGCAAACACATAAAGATCTGAGATGAGAAACCTGTTGCCAAGATTCACACTTATTATTAGTTTCCTGTCTTGAATAGATTAAAGTATCCAAAATCTCTGATGCCTTTTTTTTTTTCTGCTTTCCTTCTCCATGAAGGCTGCTAAAATAATCTTTTTTCCCAATAGTAGAGATGAAAGGACCTTTGTAGCTTTTCAAGGCAGACTATGCCAGGGCACTTCACCATGGTGGGTGGTGGTGTGGGTGTCAATCTCTTTTCCCAAGTAACAAGCAACAGAATGACAGGAAAGGGCCTCAGGTTGCACCAGGGTAGGTTTAGATTGGATATTAGGAAAAATCTATTCACTAGAAGAGTTGTCAAACGTTGGGATGGGGAAGTGAGTCACCATCCCTGCAGGCATGTACATGTGGGACATGGTTTAGTACTGGACTTGGCAATTCTGGGTTGATGGTTGAACTCAATCTTAAGCTCTTTTCCAACCTAAATGATTCTACTATTAATAAAGGGCTGGGAAATGTTTTAGAATAGCAAACTAATACTTTTTTAAAAAGCTTCTAGCAATGCTTATCAAATTTGATGTTTCATACTTGAGGTAATATTGTTGTACATAGCCATGAACATTTTATAGTTATTTTCTTTCCCTGCATGTTCCAAATACAGAGGTAGAAGAAAACATGGGTAATAGTTAAATAATCCAAAAAGGAAAGAATTTCAGACATCCTTTTAAATTCAGCATAGGTTTTCCTTTTATCTTTGGCTTTATTTGGAGACACAACTCTACTTGCGATGAATTGCAACTCAAAACTCAGTCAAATGTCCCAGGCATGTTTTTCTAAGATAGGATTGAAAAATATTGTAAATTGACATTTTCCCATAAGAGAGAAAGTTTCCCTCCCCTATATTGGCATAAAGACAGGCTATGCATTAATTGGATGACATATATACAGCAGGACTTGTACATAGAACTTAAGACTGCTAACCGGGCAAAGATTTAATGGCCTACATATTCCCAGTGAAGTCAGTGGGAAGGAGTGCCTTCTTCCATAGGCCTTTGGGAATACAGTGTTCTCTGAGAAATGCAAAGAAGGTCTAGGGCAAGACCTTCCAGGTAAGACATTCATGAAGGAATGTGGTAATAAAGCTACCTGAGCTTTATGAAGCAACCCACTCATAGAAGAGGCACAACTTTTTAGGTCTGAATAAGCATCAGCTGTCTTAAGTTTCAACCAACAATACCAAACTGAATGTATTGGGTGTGCCCAAGAAGTTCTTTTGATCCACCTTTCTCACAGCTTGAAACAAATTCCTGTTCTCCAGGATGGAAACACAGTGCTTTGTGTCATGCTGCTGTTCTGGGAAGCTTGGGTGCAATTCTTCTTAGGCCTGTCAATAATGTTAATACACTCTGCACAAATGTGTAAGTGTCCATACTACAGAATTCCTTTCTTCTTTAAAATACTTTTCTGACCAGAGAAACCAGTGTAGACAAATTTTATATTTCAAAGGAAAGAAATATTTCCTGAATCTTAAGTCTCACAATGAAAACTTTACTACTGGACAATCTTAATGGGTTCTTTACTTCCAGGCCCTCTCCCCCTCTGGATTACTTGAGGTAAATATGCCATTGCTGAATGAGTTCTACCATATTTCTATGGAATCTGCTCTTTAGCCAACTTTTAAATTTTTTTTTTTTCATTTACTAATATTAATTTTATTAATATATATGATTCTTTTACTGGTTTTATCATCTCTAACTATTTGTAGTTTTAGGACACTTAGAATCGAGCTGATGGCATGAAGCAGTGCCATCTTGTGGCACTCATCACTTATATGGTTATTTCCTGATTTTTTTCTGTTCTATTACTTTATAAAGTTTACATTTTCAAGAGTTTTAATTTTTGTTGTGATACAATAAACACCCCTAATTTTAAGGTCTTCAAGATTATTCTTAAAATGTTGTCTAAGAAAATGATAAATTAAAATCTCCCTGTTCACTCAGGAACACTTTTGAGATATTTTATTTCACTTTAAAAAAAATTCATATCATTAAATAGAAAGAAAAAGTCCTTACATCTTCTAAAAGACATTTCAGGATTTGAAGGTAAGAAAAATATTATGCTGTGAAAATGTGTTTTCGAGAAGGTAGCTTGACAGGTTGCCCTGATAAAAATGGTGTTCATGGGATATAATTTATTTGCAATGTGTGAAAAGTGTTCTGGATACCAATGTATTGTACATAAACGCTAAATATCTGAATTACAAAATAGTTTAAAAAAAACCCTATATAATATTACAGCCATCCACTATCTATCTGACTGATTTTATCCCCCACAACTGTGGAACTAACCATTTTTTCCCCTTTTTCACTCTGTGTTACTCCCAATGGGAATGTTAGAACTTGGGTAGGAGGAATCTGATTCACTGTTTATGGGTATGATATGCATAAATAAATCAAAGGATTAGGAGAGGAGCCTTCTTTTGACTTCTGTTCTCTGCTCGACCTTGAGTTAGAAAAGGTAGCTTGAGATTTTCAAAAGCATTTAGCCTTGACCCAGTTCTCCTCTAATTAAATCATTCCTAAAACTCCCACTCAGTAAGAGGTCGTTTAGGCCATAACTGCGGACTTCAAAATTAGTTCAGTTGCTTATTTATGCTTCAGTTCCTCCCCTCTGCATAATGTAATAATTATCTGCTC
Organism: Acridotheres tristis; assembly: GCA_037013685.1. Lineage (NCBI taxonomy): Eukaryota > Metazoa > Chordata > Aves > Passeriformes > Sturnidae > Acridotheres > Acridotheres tristis. The sequence goes on from CM072887.1 coordinate 100,761,217, forward strand.
TATAGGAGTTCTACAAAGCTTCATTAGTGTTGGATAAAACTGACTGCAGCAGTGCAAAGGGGTGTGTGCTTCTACTGCAATTGCATTTGCTGCATCTTCCCACATGGAATTTTGTTGCATAGCTCATAGGAGGGATTCCCCAGCTTACAGAACTTTGTTAAGATATTATCTTTAAAATAGATAACATGGCTTACATTATGTGTTTATTAGTTAAATAACAACTGCAGTTAATGACACATTTTCTCTGGAAATTCGCTTACAGTCCAACACAACATTACAATTATATTAGAGCAACACAATACCCAGAAGTGTTTGGTTTCTATGCAACTGGTTTGTATGTATTGCAGTGAAGCCTAAGAACATCAAGGACTGTACTAGTAAGATGACAGGCACAGAAGAGGGATGTGATTGCTACTGGCTAGTCAGTGTAGCAGTCCTAAGACTGCCTTGAAAGTACTACATCCAATTTTGTGCTTCTCAGTACAAATAAGACGCTGATTAATTGAGCTGAGTATGGCAGAGGGCCATCAAGATGATTGGGGGATTGGCACGTGTGACACAGAGATGGTTTGTGCAGCCCACAGAAGAGCAAATAAACTGCTTTTTCTCCAACAGTTTAGTGAGTGATTCCTCTTAGAGGTGCACAGCTTCCAGTGCTGGGGGAAATGGGCACAAGCTGCAGACAGTTAAAATCCCAATTAAGAAGTAAGACAAAGCCAATTACTATAACGAGGGTGATAAATCGCTGGAATGGGTTGCCCAGAGAGACTGTGGGATCTTGATCCTTAGATACAAAGTTTGGCTTGACAAAGCCCTGATCACCTTATGGTTTCAAAGTTGGATTCAGCTTTGCAACTGGCTCTACTTTGAGTGGGAAGTTGGATACATTACTTCCAAAGACCCATTTCAACCTATATTATGACAAAACTCCCTGATTTTACCTCAGTAAATGTGTTTTAATATTATCAGACATTAACATTCTCAGGCAATAAGAACATCAGCTTCCTCCATATTTCCATAAATCTTAAATATTTTTGTTTCTACTTCAATTGGATCACAGTGGCAATAGTGCTGTGCCATCTAGAGTAAATTATTAACAATAGTGCTTTTGATGATGGTGTAAAATGATTCCTCACTTTTTTATTTTGTCCCCCAGCAATCTATTTCTTTGCTAATAAACCCCTGGATATTATCTTTTGGAATTCTAGAGCAATCACACTGGGACTAAGGAAGGGAAAAAAAGCCTTCTCGTAATCTTTTTTCATTTCAGAAAATAAAATCTCTAAAGAAATTATGAGGGTGTTCTAACATTCACAGTGTTAAAAATGATTTTTGATCTACCCTTTGCAGACACATACTACTGTCTAGACTCTCATATTCTTCATATAGTCACAATAAAATCAAAAGTAGAAGGAATTTATTTATTGTAAACACTGTAGATGGTTTAATAAATTTGGCTTATATATCCTGCACTACCAAAGGAAAAATAACAAGTAGAAATTGTCCTGAAGTGGTTTTTGTTTGACATGTGTTCCTTGTGGAGTAAATGGCTTGCATTTTAGGGCACATGGATAGAATCCCTCTCATGTGATTCTTGACATGTTCTACTTTGCTCCCTCTCTCTGCACGAGTTAGTTTTGCCTTTGCCCTTAGCAACATCTCCATTTTGCCTTGGTTTTCAGGGAGAAATCAGGGGTTTGGGCAAAAAATAAAAGACAATTCTGGAAGAGAGGGTTCCTTATTTATCTCATTCTGTCTTCAAGATACAGGTCAGTCAAGGATACTTTTCTGCTCAAAAGTGTTTGGTACAGTTCTCTTCGTAACTGTATCAGGTCCACACAGATAATAATTGTATGTTAGTGACTCAGCACAGATAACAATTTATAATACTGCTTTTTTTTCCCCCAAGATTTGCATGAATACCTATCAAAACCGTCTAACCCTCTAATTTGCAAAATTATTGTAAAAAATTTAAGCAGCAGCTACTAAAGACCAGTGTGGACACTTTAATGTCACAGCTTACATGCACATAGTTTGAAAGACTTCTGAAGTAGATGTCTTGAGGATTACAAGATGAGATGAGATTGTGTTTTCCTTATACAAGTCTAATAGGCTCTAATGGGGAGTCCCTAGAGTCAGTGAAACCAGACATTTTGGAGAAATTCAGTTGGGATTTTCTAAGGAGCAAACACATCAGATTGTGGTCACAAGGCAGGGTAGTAAGCCTAAAACAAAAGCGGAAGGTTAAACCCCTCTTTTTACACCAAGGAAACATGAGTCTGATAATTAGGATTAGAGCTTGTCTTTCCCCAGGCACACTCTGCTTGTCTGGAGGTAAGAGCAGATTAGTGCCTGATACAAGAGCACTCAGCTGCACCACTGACCACTGATTTATTTCAGCACTTCCAACACTGATGCTATCCATGATCTACTGAGTGCCTCTCGTGTTAAAAATAAATGATAGAACACATGTCAGTTTTATGAGAATTGGGAGGATATTTCTATAAAAAGTGGTGTCTTTGTATGTGGGAGCAAGATCTGCTCACTCAGCTTGTGTGTGAATAACCTGCTCTCACTCCAGGGAAGGATATTAGTGCAAGCTGGCAACATCCAGCAGATGGTGCTCAGAACAAACAAAATGAAATTTATTAAGTAAAAAGAAGAAGAAGAAGAAAAAGAAGGAGCAACAGAGAAAGCTTGTTGTTGTTGTTTATATTTCTCTGTGACTAAGAGCTTCTTTAGTGGGTTTTATGGTTTTTTGTTTTTTTTTTTTTTTGGTGGTTGTGGTTTTTTTGTTTGTTTTAAAAAAATGTTTCAGAGCTTTTTTGTTTGTTTTGGTTTGGGTTGGGTTTTTTTGTTTGTTTCTTTTGTGATTTATCATCCTGCAGCAAATATAATTTCACTGAAGTTTGTTCATAATTAGTTTTAGGTGGTGGATGGGTGAGAGGGAGTATTGGCTAGTTGTTGACAGGTCTTCTGCCAGCTCCTTAATGGTATCCTCTGGGGTCTAGACTGCTTAGAAATTCCTACAAATTCCTATAGACTTCATCATAACATGAGTGGAAAGCATTGTTAACTGCTGTGGAAAAGCACCAGATTTTTAAGGAGAATTTTTACACATCCTTTAGAGATCTAATTCTAGTACAGACTGTTCACTATACTACCTTAATTAACATTTGGCAGAAGAATCACATCTGTTAATTGCTTAAAGTCAGTATTAACAAAAATCCTTGGAAATATGCCTTGAGATATTGATTAAAATAAAAATTAAGTCAAATATTGTCCATATTTACAAGTGACGTGTTTCCAGTCATATTAGATATTATAAAGTAAAATCAGGGATATATCAGATATTTGTTTTGGTTTTGTACAATAAAGAAGAGCCTTGAGGTCTGTTGTCAATGGGATCTGACAACGCCTTGGAAACTGCCTGGCAGATTTTCAAGAGGCTGGAGCTGTGACATCTCCGTGCCTAAGGGACAGTGCAGAGCCACTGGCAGCTGGGCAGGGTTGTGGAGTCCATGCAGAGGACAGAGAATGGCTTTTCACTGCCCCAATGCCACTGTGAAGGGAGCTGTGTCCTTGCTGGCAAACACAGGGAAAACTCCTGGCTGTTACCCTGGTGCAGAACTGCCAGGACACTTCCTCAGGGATGGTCATTCCCTTTTCAGTGCACTGCTGTCCTGTCCCATGGCAGTTCTAACTCCATGTTTAATTCTGACCTTTTAAACACATCACCATGTTGGCATTTGCTCCTCTTTTTCTTTTCCTCCTTCTTCAGTGTAGAAAATAGCTGTTATAATCCCAAGTCAGGGAAAGATCAGGGACATATGCCCAAACTTACTGATAACAAAACTACAGCTCCTGAACCCTTTCCCTTCAGTGGGAGCTCAGATCTCACTACATTTTAAATGCAAGAAATCCTTATTTTGGTCTGTATCCTAACTAGCAGAAGCAAAATAAAATGTGTGGAACAAAAAAAATGTGATTTCTTTTGCTAAAATCTTTGGAAGCATGAAGAAGCTGTATCCTTCTGTTGAACTTTACTGGGACAAAGTGAGTGCAGAATCTTCATGACAGCTCCTTGGTTTAAATAATGTTGCTAGTGCCTAGGACCCAAGCACTGGATGCAGCAGATATATTGCTGTGTCCCAAAGCAATCATACAATGTCATAAGGTAATTTAACCTGTGTAAACTCCAGAATCTGTCTACTCTCAGCAAGTGCACTGGTGACAAAAAAAAAGATGCTAGAAAAATGTACCATTGTAAGAGCCTGTAGAAAATTGGGATTTTGACAAATTTTCCATTGACAATATGATTTTATTTGCTAAGTAGTGGCTTTTCTCAGTTGCAATATATGCATACAAACACATATGTACTTTTAAAATAAAAAGAAATGTTAAGATTTCCTCGACTGGCATCAACAATTTGTATAATTGTACTGAAGTAATTAGCTGCCTCTTTGAGGCCAATTCTAAGTGTTTCACTGGTAGAAATGGATAATAATAAAATTTTTCTTTGGTTTGGGGGTGGGGGGGGTGGGGGCAAAGGAATAAGAATGAGTAAATTAAACTCATTATTTAAAACAACTCCCAGTCCTGATCTAGTTCCCTTTGTGACAGACTGCATGTGACCATATAGCCCAGCACTAAGCCACATGTCTGCATTTGATGAACTTATGGCCCAGAAACAACATTTTTGTACTTTTTCTGCAGGTATGGTGCAACCTGCCTCTTGCCACAGCATGAGTGAGAGTTAGGGATGCTTGCATTTGGGAAATGGGTATATTTAATGATATTGCCTCCTAGCAGGTAGACTGCCCCTCAAGATTGCCCTGGGATTTGCCTTGGAGACATATTGTTGGAGATCTCCAGAAACAGGCAGGGAAAATAACAGTGCTGAATGTAGGAAAAGGGTCTCAGTGCTGAGTGTCCCTCCCGGGACATTTCTCATTCTGCAGTGCAGACATATAAAGACACCATGGAGGAGGAGAAGGAAATTGTGTATTCAATACTCCAATAATGAGACCAATAATGACACCAATCCACCAGAGCTGAGGTATCCAGATGAGGCAGCCTGCATGATAAAAGAAGTCAGAAATTGAGAGACAAATTTTTCCTCATTCAAACCCTCCAGATTCCATCCATAGCCAATGGAATGATGTAGGGACCCTCATGTGAGTGGCTCAAAGTGATGAGAGGTAAAACAAAATCAGTTTGACAATACTAATCAAGTTAAAAGTATTCACTGCAGAAGATCTTTGGACACTTCTGCATTGCAATGGTCATGCAGAAAGTAGGAAGTTTATCAGATAAGAAATCTTCTATTCCCAGAATCATTCATATCTTCCAGGAACTATATCAAATAAAGTAGAATTAGAAAAGACTGCCATGGTAAAACTATGTTACAATTACAAATTACAGTATATTATATTATTAATTTATTTATATTTTCAAAAGCAATCATAGTCTCACTTCACTAGGGAGAGTCTCAGTAGTAATAGGCTTTATTTTAAGACCAGAAATAAAATGTTATTTTGGATTAAGGTAGAGATTATTGTAATCTGGAGTATTTTTTTCCTGAATACCAATGTATTTAGAAATCTTCATTAGGGTATTTTATCACCTATTAGATTACTTCAGAAATCAAATCAACCTAAAAGTAAGATTTAAAAACAGGAATATTAAAAAGGAGTTTCTAAATTAATGTCATGTGCAGACAAGCTCCCAAAAAGCCAGTATAAAGGTGAGGAGTGTCAAAGAGTGTGCTGAAAGTAGGGGAAGAAAATTTTGAATAGAAATACAAATGGAATCTGACAGGAGGTTGAGTCTGAGTATTTACAGGTGACAGAGTGTTACTGTATTATGCAAAAGGAAATACAAAGCTGGTTTATTTTTCCAGATACTACACAAAAAAACCAGTTTAGCTGAAGCATATTCTATCAACAATGCCATGTTCCTTCTGCAGCTAAAATAGAGCAGTCTGAAGAAACAAAGTTTAAATGATCTTTATTATTCTGCATAATTCCTCAGATGAGTGAGGAAAGGCTGGTGAGTGTATTTCCAGAGAAGATGCCTGAAACAGCATGAAAATTATAATGCTCTGTGCCATTCTAGTGTTGACTTTTGCTAGTCCATCTTCAAAAATCAGTGGACCTATTTACTAACAAAGATGAGTCTCTCAGATAGTGTTGAGGGGTTAATGCTTTATGACACACAACTGCAGGTTAACTTTAGAGCTGCTTGGTGGAAGAAGCAGATGTTAATGTCTGAAACTGTGTGGCCAGTTACTAATGGACCAAATAAGGCATCCCATAAGCAAATCTTCTTTGTGTCCTTGAACATAAAACTAGGGTTCACATGTTGTGATAAACCACTTAAAAATTGAAATCTTCCAGTGAGAGTCTACCAGATTTATAATGTTTTTTATGTCATATGAAACATGCTGTAGTCTCATGCTCAGCTGTTGCTATGGTTCCCACTTTGGTTTTAGGTGTGGGACAGAAAGTTATCCCATCCTTTCTTCAGTGCTCCCTTTCCCTGGTGGTAATTTATGACAACTTCTACATCAGTGCTGGTATGAGACTTGCTCAGGAAAGGATTGCCACAGATGTTGATGTGAATTCACATTCCAAGTAATCTGAAATCAATTTGACCCAGAAGTATACTTTGGAAAAACTATCATATTTGCCCTGATAATAACATGCAACTATATTTTTCAAGTTATCCTGTAGCATTTTCACTTTCCTTAAGGTGAGCATCATTTTAATGAGACATTTGGTTGCTACAGCTTTTCAGCATGTTTTCATCCCATTTGATTAGCTATGTGAAAGCATACTGCATTTCTACATTTATTCAGAAATAGTTTATCCAACTTGTAGATCAGACACTGGTGCTTGTTCTGCTTGAACTTCAATATGAGTCCAAGCATAGTAGCCAGTAAATGCGTTTATTTTGCTTCCACGGTTTGCAAGCAGCAAAGCCTAAGACAACTGCCTGTCAGTAAACCTCAAACTTGTTAGTATAGCAGTAAGCTGTGTTCCTGGAAGCTGGATTTCTCAAGGTTACAGGGAAAAGACAAATAGCTCTATTCAATGTCAGCTGCTATCCAGAAAGATTTCTTAATTTTGCCTGAAAACAAGCTCTGCAGAAGATGTACTAACTCCTGCAGATCCTCTTGTGGGTGTTACTGCTAGAAAAAAGACCCAGAAAATTCATTCTACAATGCCATAGCACACTTGGAATTAGAAGTACAGAAGGAAAGAAAAACAGCTTGTATTTCTCAGCTTTATAACAAAATCATATTTTATTATAAAGTACGTAGCCTTAAACCCAAAATCCTTTCAATGAACAACATTCCATATCTCATATATTTACTTTTTTTTAATGCTCTAGTCGTGTTTGGTATCATAATTCTCAGAAATACCTAATTTTCCAGAAGGGAACATTACCATCTTCTCCTCATATATCTAATTAAATTGTATATTTGTTACAGTTTAAGCATTAATGTATATATAAATTGCAGTTTATTAAAAACACCATGGCATGATAGTTTCTTAGAATCTTACTATTATCAAAGTATGCTGACCAATATATAAAATAAATATGTAGTTGCTTACTTCCAAGCATTGCAGCTTAGAGAAATCATGTGATTACAGGAAATATCTGGCATTTATAAAAGATCTAAGGTCTGAGCTCTCTTGATATTGGACAAAAGGCCTAAAAATATGATGAGGTGCAACTAAAGGGTGCAAAAATTAGACTAAATAAAATGAGGAATACTGACACTACATTGTAGGAGCATTACTACCACATAAAAACTGTCATACTAAGCTGCTCATTTATGTTGGGATCATTAGGTTTGCACTTAAGGCTGAATGTTTGAGAATGTGCTCTACACAAGTGTAATTCTAGGGCCAAGAAAGAAAGACTTAAGTCTTTAAGATCCTGTTCGTGGCAAGGAGCTTGCCGACAGCCTCACATGTCAGAATGTGAAGCCTGGAGCTGTAGAAAGTTGACAGCCTCTATGCTCCTTGAGTCTTTGATGTTTATTAAATAGAGTGAGTTTCATAGAATTAGTCCTCTAAAATTGCTGTCTCCTTTAGCTGGTCTCTTTCTCCAGCTTAGTCTTCTGTTCCTGTGCTTTGATAATTCTGTTCACAGAGCAGCCTCACGATGCATGCAGGAAATGTGCATATAATAAAGCTATCTCGAGCAGTTGCTTGGTAACTCCATGTGTTAAAATGCTTCTAATATTCAAGAGATACATGGATTACAATAAAAAAAATACAAGAATACAGCAGAGAATCACTAACAGCTGTTTGGGATTTAACACCAACATCCAGATGCTTGAAAAAGACATGTTGTACTAATAAGCAATGGATTATTAGCTGTTTGAGTAATTGCTTTGGATTCAGCAAAACGATGAATTTTCAAAAATCTTTTGCATTTTTTCATACTACCTAAAAGAATAATTATAGGATTTACCTTCAATTACTGTACTGGATCCTTGCCTGAGTCTGGAGCTTCTGTGGAAGCAGCCACAGTCTGGGATGGGGCACCTGGCCAACTCTGCAGGGTGGGGCTTAGGACAGGCCCCTGAGAAATCAGACACCTATTGAGGTGTGTTTATACACACCTGTGTGTTTATACACACCTGAACAGATCAGTCAGGAAAGATTAGAAGGCTATTCTATACTAGTGGCCAACATACTATTGAAAATTAAGAAAAAGGCCTAAACTGGAGGAAGAAGTTAAATTCTGTCTAACTTTCTAACTTTTGAACTACTTATTTGCTGGGACTTCAGTGCCAGCTTCAGTTTTTCATGGAAGATACCATTTTGTGTGATTTATTAACATATTTGCAAAAATATCCAATAGAGGTTTCTTTCCCAAAAGTTCGTTATCTTCTGTGTTGACATATTTGACAATAGAAATACAGAAAGTATTCCAGTCCTCTTTTTAAAGAATTTCTCATAGGCCATTGCTCCTAAATTAATCTCGAATGGCTTTTTCCTAGCAGAAGATTAAGTTTCACAATGGGAGGATAACCTTAATGTCTACTGACACTTTTGGGGAGACTGGGTGGTAGTGTTGCTTCTAATTTGGGTTCAATTTTTAAGGTTGATATTATGAAATATTATGCTTGAATAACTTTTTCCATTTTTGTCAGTTAACAATGAACACATACTTAGTGACAAGCATAGCCACAGAAGCCAACTGAATGAAATTCAGTTGAATGAAACTCTCTCTGAGAAATGCAGGGAAAGGGTAGGTACCTCCTCCCAATGCACTTCATCATTGTGAGCTACCTGGTTCAAAGAGGATGAGTTATATTCTGAAAATGTGCATGTGAAAATGTGTGTGGTCTCAGTTCAGACCCCTGAACATGTGATTTGGGATGTCCCACTCTGTCCAAACACCTGCATGGTGTTGACAAATGCAGCACATGTCTTGGCAAGTCTCTCACCGTTCTGCAGCAGCAGCTGGAGGCATCTCTAGGCTAACTCAAATAGACAGGAATGCTAATGTTCAGACAAATGAATTATCTGTTGTCTCTCTGTTTGGGATAGAGAACAAGTGTTTTGGACTTGTGTGGCAGTGTTCTCATAGCATAGGGTCCAATAGGGAGGGCTTCTCTGAGAAGCTGCCAGAAGCTTCCTCACATCCAACAGAGCTGAGGTCAGGAGGCTCCAAGATGGACCCACTGCTGGCCAAGGCCAGGCCAATCAGCAATGGTGGTCACAGCTCTGTGATAAGATATTTAAGAAGGAAATATAAAGTTATTGAGCAGAAGTAATTGTGGACAGAGAAGAGTGGGATGAGAACACATGAGAGCAACAGCCCTGCAGACCCAGGGTCAGTGCAGGAGGGGCAGGAGCTGCTCCAGGTGCTGGAGCAGAGATTCCCCTGCAGCCCTGGTGCAGCCCATGCAGAGGCAGCTGTGCCCCTGCAGCCCAGGGAGGACCATGGGGGAGCAGAGATCCACCTGCAGCCCGTGGAGGAGCTGGTGGGTGCCTGGAGGTGTGACCCTGTGGGAAGCCTGCCCTGGAACAGGCTCCTGGCAGGAGCTGTGGCTGTGGAGGGAGGAGCCCACGCTGGAGCACTTGTGACCCCATGGGAGACCCACACTGGAGCAGGCTGTTCCTGAGGGACTGCATCCCATGGGAGGGTTCCACCCTAGGGTCCTGCTCACAAGGAACTGCAGCCCATGGGAAGGTCTCTTGTTGGAGAAGGTCTTGGAAGTCTGTGTCCTGTGGGAGTGACCCCACACTGGAGCAGAGGAAGGATTCTTCTCCCTGAGGGAGAAGCTACAGGAGAAACAACATGTGATGAACTGAGCATAACCCCCATCCACACCTCCCAGAGACACTGGCAGAGGAGGAATACAGAACTGCAAATACAGTTAAGCCAGGAAGGGAGGGAGGAGTAAAGGAAAGATGTTTTAAGATTTGTTTTATTTCTTATTATCCTGCTCTGCTTTTGATTGGTAATAAATTAAACTAATTTCCCCAGGTTGAGTCTATTCTGCCCATGACAGTCACTGGGGAGTGATCTCTCCCTGCCCTTATCTCAACCATGAGCCTTTTGTTCTATTTTCTCTCCCCTGCCCAGGAGAGGAGGGCAGTGATGGAGTGGTTTTGGTGGGCATCCAAACCATCATAGCAAGAGATAGAAGTCAGGAAAAAGAAATGAACTTAAATGCACAGAGAATCAAGTGAAATTGATGTGAAGGATGCTAATGTTGTGTAGATGTGATGAAAGTTTTGTACCATAGACAAAAGCTCTCTCTTCTATCCCATGTACTTTTCCCAGAATTAATGATCTGATTACTTTAAGGTGCTTACTTGTCTTTTATTGAAAAAGAAATTGTGACAGCACTGGAACCAGTGAATATTGTGAAGAAAAATAATTTGAGTTTTCTTAATTTTTTCACAGAAATGTAATGTCAATAATATCAGAACTATAGAATGCTTTCACCTGTCCCCTTTTCTGACATTTAGTAATTATCCCTTCCCATTTCACTATTATTCTGTGTTGATATATTGTAGAATAGCAATGCAATCAGCATTAGGTCTTCCATAATGCAGAATAGGGTGTAACATAGTAGACAACAAGAAACAGAGGCCATGATGATGTGGCTGAAGGGTAAAGGAAGACAGAAATATAAGCAATACTTACCTGTCACATGTAGCTACCCTTTTAGAGGAGAGATGCAATGCAAACACAGAATACTACAGCAAAAAGGACTCATCCTATCTGTCCGAACTCTCAGAACAATTAAAATTTATTTACTCAAGCAAATTAGAAGATCAAGATTTAGCTAGCATTTACAGAGGCATAAAATCTAACTTTTTATAATATTCTTCTGCGTGTTAACTGTTAAAATATTCTACTGCTCCATTTTAATGCTTCTTTTAATGGAGTCCAATAATGTTATGTATACTAGAAGTTATGGGCCAGATGATGACACTACATAGAAAAAAAACCATTTTTGTTCTAAGAGTACTGAGTTTTTATCTGGAGCTGCTAGAGCTCAAAGCTATTTAATGAAAGTATTTTTCTTTTATGGATCAAGTGATGAGAAATGCACCCTTGCACAACTCATTTTATGAAAGAGATTGCTTACATTATAATATATAGACTTGAATATCACAGATATAGCTTCTATTTGCTGAGCAAAGCTAATTCCCATGTAATTGTCAATTGATTAACCATAATACAGTAACAATAATTAGCTATTTTTCAGTTTTAAAGTTAATCTCAAATAAAAACCCCTACCTTTGGTAACTTTATCAGCCAGATAGAATCAAACCTACTTTATGAATGAATCATAAAACTGTAGAATAGATTTGCTTTAAAGGGACAGTAAAGACCACCTAGTTCCAGCCCTTACCATGGGCAGGGACACCTTCCACTAGACCAGATTGCTCAAAATGCCATCCAACCTGGCCCTGAACACTGCCAGGGATGGGGAATTCAAAACTTCTCTGGGCAACCTGTTCCAGTGTCTGATCAATCCCATAATGAAGAATTTCTTCCTTATATCTGATGTTTCAGATTGAAGCCCTCTTTCAGTTTGAAGCCATTTCCCCTTATCCTATCCTTTTGAAAAGTCCCTCAACAGCTTTTTAGAAGCCCATTTAGGTACTGAAAGGTGCCATAAGGTCTTTCAGAAGCCTTTTTTTCTCCAGTCTGAACAAACTTTCTCAGCCTGTCTTCATAGGAGATGTGCTCAAGCCTTCTGGGCATCTTTGTGACCTCATCTGGACTTGCTCCAACAGATCATGTCCTTGTTGTGCTGAGAACTCCAGAGCAGATCACAGAACTCCAGGTGAGGGCTCATGAGAGCCTTGTCCCACTGGTCACAGTGCTCATCTCAGACTCATCTGGAAGAGATATTCAAGTTAATGTAGTCCCATTGTCAAACTGTCAACCCAGCACCAACATAACACCCCTAAACCTTATCCCCAAATATCACATCCTGACACTTCTTAAACATTCCAGACATGGTGACTCCACCATCTCCCTGGGCAGCTATTCTAGTGTCTAATCCCTCCTCTAGTGATTTTCCCCCCTCATTATCTAATCTGAACCAAATAATCTTCTGATACAGCCCAGGAAGTGGTGGGCTTTCTAAGATGTGAGTGCACGTTTCATGTTTTCATTCACAAACACTCCCAAGTCCTTTTCCTCTGGGCTGCTCTCAATCCATTCTCCACCCAGGCTGTACTTGTGCTTGGGATTACCCTGAGCCAGGTGCAGGACCTTGCACTTGCCCTTGTTAACTCAGCTTCATGAGGCTTGCACAGATCACACCACACAGCCTGGTGTCAATGTCACTGGCAAACTGGCTGAGGTTTCACTCAATATATTTATAACTTCCATTACATGATTACAGAAAAAATGCAAAGACTATTTATGTTTTGTTTTATTTGTGAATAGTTGACAAGTATTCTGCTTGTGGTTGTATTTTATTGCCATATTTGCCAAGTTTTGAGTTGAGTTTAGTTTTCCATCAGTATGCCATGTACAGTCATCAGATAATTATGGCTTGGTTGTCTGGATAAAGATATTTATAATGACACAGAGAAGGGAGATTTAATTAACAGTCCATAAATTATATCATTTTGCCAATCTGATATAGTTACACTGGAAGGCTTTGAACTAATCTTAATTTCTATGCACACCAAGTCAAGTTTCCTTCTTTTTCCCCAGCCACCAGTTGTTTTGGTACTATGAGAGATAATAATAAATTGTGTACTTAAAGTAAAAGGCTCTGAAGAATTTCACTGCTGTTTTTACCTTCACAATTTGACACCTTGATTTTCAACTCAAATTGTTAAGAAATTTCACAGAAAGGATTCCTTGCAAGTTTTCAGTTAAGATGACTGCTGCTTGCAAAAAATCTGCATACATAGTAAGCTGGGAAACTCTTCTGGTTTGTGTATGTTTGTTTATTTGGTACACTTTAGATGGCTGTGGACAGAGAAAGAAGAAACAGAAAACATAAACCCAAAGAATGGAAAATTCAATATTACCTTTAAAAGTCATACAGGATGTTATTTTTATTTCTGCAGCAGAAGCCAAAACGTTCATTTGGCATTAACTGATTATTTCTAATCACCTTCTATCTTTCAATAAAAGGCATGTTCATATTTTCTCCAATACTCAACCTGGCTGTGGTCTAACTAAGCTTAGGAAATCTTGAACATTGTTTTAAACAGAGCAGAGAATTCTGTAGCCAACCAACAGTATTAACTTTGGTCTTTCTAGTCCTGATTATGTATATTAATCATAACATTATCACTATTCTTATCAGCACTTTCTCAGAATTAGCTCTGTCTGAAAGGTGTCAAAACTGTTAATTAAAACCAGAGATAATCATAACAATCTGAGATCTTTGACACAACTGCCACCCCCTCCCATCACCTCCTCCCCTCCCCTTTTCAAAGGGAACTGCTGGGTGATGTACTATAGTTCTGCAAGAAATATTTCATCTACAGATGAAAGAGAAATCATAAATCTTTCTTCATATATGTCAAGGAGCATAATTGCTATTTTCTTTTTATTTCTTCTACTATGGTCTGTATATCCATGATATCTGACATTGAAGCTATAAGTCATTTATCAAAGACAGAAAGAAATTATAGGAAAGGAAGTAGGACAACATTCTAGCTTTAGAGTGCTAATGGATGGATGCTTTCTGTAGCTTGTGTCAAATTTACTGAATAATAAGGAAAATAATTCATGTTTCCTTGGTTACAAATTTCTCTACGTAAGGCATTAGAATTTGAAGGTCAAGTGTAGACTAAAAAAATACAGGTTTATATAGTCCAGACTGAATGTCTGGATCTCCTTCTAGAACAGGATAAAATATATTTATGTGTTGAATCCCAGTCAGATTCTTCATAAATCAGAGGTCTAAAATTCGTGGCTGAAAACATGATCATCCCCCTGTCTCAGGCAGCAGAATAGTTTTGCTGTGACCAAGGAAGTAGCCAAATTGGCAAAACAACTTGTAGATTTTCAAGAAGTCCCACTTATAGTGTCCAGCACAAGCATATCATGAGCGCCAGCAATAGTGAAGCAAAGCAGAAACCAACAGCAAATCAAAACTGAAACGATCTGATCATCAGCAAGGTTTTCTCTAGCCACTACTAAAGATAAGAACACTCAAGTGTGTTTGAGTATGGAGATAAACAAAATTGTCTGAAAATAGCTCTAGGGAGGAAAGTCCCCTAGCCATGCTCCAGGACTGGGGACCATGTCTCCCTCTGGGGGACTCATGGAGCAGGGAGAGCCCATGGGAGCCTCCCAGCAGGAACCCACCACCAAGGCTGCAAGCAGGAGCCATCTCTCACATGGAACAAAGGGCTTGTGTACCCATGTTCACTTAACTGGCTTCTCTTTCCCACTGCACCTTCTCCACCTCAGCCCAGGCAAGTCATCCCATCCACAAAACTGCAAATATCAGTGATTTAAGTGTTATAGTACCCAAATATATTTATTTTAATTATTTATAGTACCCAAATATATTTATTCTCCACACGGTTATTTGTGTTGATGTTTGACATATGCAGGGTCTGATGAACTCAGGAAAAGGGGAGTCAGTGGATGCAAACCTAATACAACTGCAAGCTCTAGGAGCTTAGAGACAGGAAACGGATGGTTATTCACCACTTTGATCCTTTTTGGAGATGAATACTATTGAGAAACACTAAGATCTGAGTGATGAATCTGCAAGTGAAATGTGCTGACACTGTGACTGCTTCCACTTTGAGAGAAAGAAAAGACAATTTAGAAACATCTTTTCATGTGGCTGCTTGCATTAGCATGATCTGTTCAATACAAACTCAAAATTTTCCACTATTTTGCATAGAAATGATTTTAATTATTTTTTATTTAAATGCAAAAATCTTAATGAAAAAGTTTCTCAGATTCTACTTGATTTAGATAAAGTATATAATTAAGCAGGGACAAAATGCCAAATGAAATAGAAATTATCAGTGTCATGGAAAGCAATCTGCTTTTTACTTATCTAGCTGACCCTTGTGTGTTGACTGAGCATGATCTCTAAGCCTCCAGTATCTTATTGGCATTTGTAACCTTACACAGAGAGCAGTAATTTGCAGTAAATCTCCTCACACAGGATTATATTCAGAGTGAATTCTTATCTGAATGTTGCAGTGAATACTGATGATAAAATACCAAGCTTTTATGCTTGCCAATAAGAAACCAACAATTTCACAACTTCTCTCCAAAAGATAAAGAAAAATCAACAGGTAGGAGAAAAAAAAAAGAAAAAAAGTAAAGCTGAAAGATTAGTACCTAGGAAGAGCTAAAAAAACCAACCAAGCAAAACAAAACACGATAAATAGATAATTACTTAAAACACAACAACGTTCTTTTGTTCTTGATGCCTCTTTTTTCTTACACATTTGACATGACAAATCAATCTTCTAGCAGCACACATAACCATACTACCATTCTTCTTTTTTGGCTTCATACATAAACAGAAGACCAAGTGTCTTTTTCTGATCCCACTAGCAAGTAGCTCAAATATTCCTGATTTCTTTCAGGCAGCAGTGAGGGAATGTGGCATGAAAGCAGAAGCTGATCTAGTGATTCAGTTTAATCTCATACAAAACATGATTGCTGTTAATGAAATATTTGCAAGTCTTCTCACAGAAGTATAATTTTCACCTAGTGAATATTATTCTTCTACAAAAACATCTCTAGGAGTAGGTTTTCCCTCTCTTCTCATTTGCAACATCTGTGCAAATGAAACAGATCAGGCACATTTGTGATCATGATGCAGTCTGTGTCCTTACAGCTGGTCTTCCTTATTTCCACAAAACAGAGGGTTCAAACCCAAGATTTCTGTCGCTCATGGTGCTGGCAGGGGCTGACCTTGCAGCACATCCAGGCATTGTCTGGAAGCATTAGTGAGCTGGAGTGAGACCCGTGCCATGGATCCCACTGATTTAACAGCAGTGACAGAGCTCAGGTCCATTCCCTGCTCTGTTTACCAGTGCAGAAACAACAAGACCCATTCTCTGCAGAAGAATAGAAATAGAAACATTTATGTAAAACTCCCTACTTTTCATTAGAAAATTATTTGCTAAGTTTTTATTAACCCTTTTAAGGCCTCTGTTAAAGTGTTTCCTCCATGGTTCCACTATATCTGCTTCAGAGGGAAGGAGGGGGTCATCCAGCAAATGGGAGTGACATTTAAACTGTTGAGCTAACCAAAAGTGTCATTAATGCTTCATTTCATATTACGTCTGGTTTGGAGAGAAGAAATGACTGTTCTAGGATATTATGGTGTAGAAATCCTATTTTTGTGTGTGTATGTAGGATATGCATCAAATTGCAAATCCATTCAAAATTGCTGACACCAAACTGTGTAATATGTTGACATAGTCTTGAACCAATTTTACAGACCATGAAGTCTGGTCCTAATGATTCTTTCAATAACACAACTTTACTAATGTAAGCTGTGACTTCACTTCAAGCAATGACATGTTTTTAAAGGAAGTCTGGTGTAAGGGAAATCACTTCCTGCAGATGAACACTCCTGATGTGTTTATTCTGAAAACATCTAAAAATGCAGTGTATAATCTTGGCTTCTCTATGAATAACAAGCATTTTACCCTTCAGTTTCATGCAGCCAAAAAGCCACCTGTTATATTTTAAGTGTTGAAGTGAGCTGCTACCATGAGATAGACAAGTTTGTAGTAGACAAAATTCTGATTAGTCTTGATATAATTGTAGACAAATTTAATGGACCTATATTTAGGATTGCAGAGTTTATCTCTGCAATCATTCCCCTCCACTCATGGTGTGGCGAAACTCAGGTGATCTTAGTTGCAAATATTTCCTAACTCTCTCTCTATTTAACTCGTAAATAAATTATCAGAAATTTTGAAAGTAGCTCTATTTATTGGAGCAGAGACAAGAAAGAATCTTTATTCAGTGTACTAAATCCACTATTACTTTCGTCCTGTCAAAATTATTGAATTAAATTTGCTAAGAAATACAAGACAATGACAAGCTATACAAGCAAATTAGTTTAAAATATAACTTTATGTGTGATAGACAGATAACTTGCAGTTATATTAAAACAACAAGATAATTATTCTGTAGTTTAAATTCATTGTTTTCCCCGCCTACTGTATCAGTTCTGCAATACTATAATTCTAAGATTTTATAGCTAATTTAAATTTCCACATTTGAAGGACTGACTACTGTCTACGGACAGAGAGTGACAAATGAGAGGCAGGTTTGTGCCATAAGTGGATTGCACACTGAAAAGCCCCAGGCAGAAATGTCATTTGCATTCATTGCTATACTGGGATAATGATGAAGAAAAATACAACTGGAAACTCCTCCTAAAAAAAAAGCAGAAGCTTCTGCTATATGCTGTAACAGCAAGGGATTTCCAGAGTTATGCAAATGTTTTAAAGTTGTCTGTCTTAAAAAGAAGTATGCAATAAAAGCACAGAGTAACAACTGACGATGCTGTATTGTGCTTATATTATATTAATTATATTCAGAAAAACTTTACATTAAAGGCCATATTAGAAATTCCAGTGGCTCCTGTAAATGGCTGAAATGAATTTATGAAACTCTTCTGTAGGAAAGAACCTAATTGAATTGGAAATGCTTGGGAATTAAGATGCTAACTTTGAGGCTGCTAGTATTCTGAATGATATCATCTCCTCCTCCAGATTATCACACCCATTATGACTGAAGTGTACTTGCAAAACCATTTAGAAATGATACTATAGGAAAATCACTGACTCTTTCTAGAGAACGTTGCTGATGGTAAGTGGCCTTCCCTATCATCTGTGATTTCCATTAACATTAATTATGCTTGAAAAGGTCCTTAAGAAATGGTATTGGAAAACTGTGTAAAATTTCCTAGAGTTCATAATTAAGGGGTCAGACAGAGAATCCCACATGGAATCACTAGATTAGAAGAAACTTTCAAGATCATCAAGTCCAGTCCATGCGTTAACACCTCAAGTAAACCATGGCACTGAGTGCCACATCCAGTCTTTTTTTTTAACACATCAGGGATGGTGACTCCACCACCTCCTAGGGCAGACAATTCCAGTATTTAATTATTCTTTCTGTAAAAAACTTTTTCCTAATATCCAACCTAAATTTCCCTTGGCACAGCTTAAGACTGTGCTCTCTTCTTCTGTCAGTTGCTGCTTGGAGAAAGAGACCAAACCCCACGTGATTATAACCACCTTTCAGGGAGTTGTAGAGAGTGATAAGGTCACCCCTGAGTCTCCTTTCTCCATGCTGAGCATCCCCAGCTCCCTCAGCCATTCCTCACAGGGTTTGTGTTCCAAGCCCCTCACCAGCCTCGTTGCCTCCTCTGGATGCATTCAAAGTGTCTCAAGGTCCTTCCTAAACTGAGGGGACAGAACTGGACACAGCACTCAGGGTGTGGACTCACCAGTGCCAGGTACAGGGGAAGAATGACCTCCCTGCTCCTGCTGGCCACACCATTCCTGATCCAGGCCAGGGGCCATTGGCCTTCTTGGCCACCAGGGCACACTGCTGGCTCATGTTCAGTCAGCTGTGGACCAGCACCCCTGGGTCCCTTTCTGCCTGGGCACTGTCCAGCCACACCATCCCCAGCCTGTAATGCTGCAGGGGGTTATGGAGGCCAAAATGCAGGACTTGGCACTTGGACTCATTAAACTTCATCCCATTGGACTCTGCCCATCCATCCAACTGTTCTAGAGCCCTCCTACCTTCCAACACATCAACACAAGCTCCCAGCTTAGTGTCATCTGCAAATTTACTAATGGATGACTCAATACCCTCATCCATATCATCAGTAAAATATTGAACAGAACTGGTTCCAGCACAGACCCCTGGGGGACACCACTGGTGACTGAACCCAGCTGGATGCAGCTCCACTCTCTGGGCCCGGCCATCCAGCCAGTTCTTAACCCAGCACAGAGTGCTCCTGTCCAAGTTCTGAGCTGCAGCTTTTCCAGGGAATGCTGTGGGAGACAGTGTCAAAGGCCTTGCTGAAGTCCAGGTACACAACATCCACGGCCATTCCTGCACCCACCAGGTGGGTCACCTGGTCATAAAAGGAGATCAGGTTGGTCAAACACGACCTGCCCCTCCTAAACCAATGCTGGCTGGGTCTGATACCCTGGCCATCCTGTAGGGGCTATGTGATGGCATCAGTATAAACTGTTCCATTACCTTACCAGGTACTGAGGTCAGGCTAACTGGCATATAATTACCAGGATCCTCCTTCCCACTCTTATGAATGGATGTCAAACTGGCCAGCTTCCAGTCTCCTGGAAACTCCCCAGTGAGCCAGGACTGTTGCAATGATGGCAAATGATGGAGAGTGGCTTGGCAAGCTCATCTACCAGCTCCCTCATCACCCTGGGATGGATCCCATCTTGTCGTTCAGGTTTGAAAGGCCTTCAGAACCCATTCTGTCCCATCACTTTTCTTCTTCTCTCCAACCCTCATCAATTATGTTCTTGTCACTGAGATGTTGTAGGATAAATTATAGTTGAAAGGTATTTCAATTATATCTCTTTTTGTTGCACATAGGATACTCAAATTAACATCGGACAGAGAGAATTACTTGGAAGAATACCATATGCCTTAAACACAGACTGAGAAAGAGGATGGAGAATATTTTGAGGAACTTGAATAAAAGAATGTCCATCTCTCACAGAAGAGATATTTTTCAACAAGAACACCCACAGTAAATCTGGGCAAAGGAGAACAGAAGTGAATTCTCTCACCTTTTACTTGCCAAAAGAGTCTAGATACCTTTTCCCCCACAAATACAAACTTTCCTGTGGTTATTTTTGACTATGCTATTCTAAATTTTAACAAGTAAATATTTTTGCCAAGCCAAGCAATGAATGCTGCCATTGCATTCCACTAAGTTTAGAATTCAGTTATTGTTTTTGAAGTGGGAAAACACCATGAAAGCATACTAAATACTTATTCTGTGCCCTAAAATAACTGCACCTTCATTTTCTGATGAAGTCCAAACTGCAGAATGTATTAAAAATATATTGTAAACCTTACATTATTATTGGGCAGAAATGCTTTGGCTGCTTCTCCTGTACAGAGAAAAACCACCTGTGAGTCAGAAGAAAGGAGTCTCAGCAGAAGCCACTTACACAGATACAGCTGCACTGAGCATATTATAACTGAGTATTATAAACATCTAAACAAGGATGTTTCATTCCTCCCAGGTGCTGTGCAGGGCTAGGCACATCTGCAAATTTAATGTGTTTCTTCTTTTTGTAAAAACATTGTCCTTTACAAATATAAATAACATAGAGTGAATACATTCCTAGTTTCAAGACTAGATTGACCCTTTAATTGATTTATCCATGTAAAAATGATTTGCTTTTCCATAACAACATGCATAATGTACTTGTAATGTCTTGTACTTCAGGAAAAAAAACAACGAATTTCACAAAGATTTAGAAATTAAACACCTTCAAGGTAATGTGCTGGTATATCCCAGAATAGCAAAATATTTAGCTATTGACAGCAATTCATGTCCTTGAAATGTCAGTATTTTAGGCTTATTCACTGTAGAAGCCAGAAGAAATTGGCAAGTAGTTATTGTTCTTTGTTCAGTTTCCATAGCAGCAACAGTAATAAGTTGGAATGGCTTTATTAATTTTTTTAATCTTTACAGAACTCCTTTTTCCCTTCACAATACTGGAAGTTTCTGGAAATTGTAATGTGTCTACCCCCAAACATACAATTGCTCTACTTCTGCCTAGGAGGAGCTATGTTACAACAAATATTGTTTTAGTATTTATAGAGAGTTTATCACTATATTGTAACGATCTTATGTAGTGACATGGTAAAGTTTGCTGCTTATGACTCTTCCACGATGCAAACATACTCCCAGGCACTAATTAATGTTCCAGTTTCCTTTTCCCCCCTGTGGCAAGGAAGGAGCATTGTTGTCCCATGTTGTATCACAGGAAGAAGTTTAATGAGATTAATGCAGCTTTACAGCCATCTCCAAAACGCTACCTGATGAAACTCAAAATGTGACAGCAGTGCCCTCAGCCTGGCTCCTGCAGAGCATGGCTAGTGCTGCTCAGCAGTGATCCTGATCCACATGGAGCTCCAAGGTGAGCCACATCCTATTCCCAAACTTTTATGGAGAAGAATTTGGGCCACAATGTCGTGTGTGGCAGTCAGATCCATCAGCACAGGGTAGAGTACAACAGAGGATTAGTATTTGCAACAGCTACTGACATTAGAGACCCACTCAGGGGTAACCTGCAAGTTAATATGTAAATAAATTAATCAAAGCCAAGAAGGGAAAAGGATGGGCCTCTGGATATAAATATTCTTTCTTTTCCAAGTAAAACAAGGGATTTTGTGCTCCTCTCCAAAACCAGCAGATTCAAATCTACAATTTTTTCTTATATTGACTAGCACCTAATTATGTTAACGAAATAAAAAAAAAAACCAACAAAAAAAACATGTTTGGACCAAAGGCAAGAACATCACTGCATAGTTGTGGGAGCACAGTCTGTCATTAGGAAAATAAAAAGATTTCATATGATTTCATATCTCTGGTATATATTTCAAAACTTAAACCACATTATTAACTGTAGTATAGCTTATTGAACCTCAGCAGGTACTTTCCTCAAAGTAGCCCTGCAGCTTTGAAGTGCTTCAAAACACAAGCTTAATATGAGCAGCCTAGGGAGTGGTATCAGGAGGGCTGTTTCAGTGAAAAACAAGTGGCTCATATCTTCCCTTCCTCTGTGGAATCCAAAACACATCCTGCTTCTGTGAGTAATTTCCCTGAAGCTAATGGCTTTATTGACAGCTGCAACTCCATCAATTCTTCTCATATAAACCAAATGTATTATATACACTTAAATTGAAATGTCCTAGTTGTATTTGTGTAATAGCTTATACAAATGCTCACGTACTCTGTAGCCATGGTTTAAAAGGGGAACAGGAGAAGGCATTTGGCATCACTACTTTCAAAGGATCATGCTCTGAATAAAATCTGGGTAAGAGCTGACTGCTTGTAGAAAGAAGGAAAAACAAAGCACAGGTGAAATCTCAAGTATTGTTATTAAATACTGGCAACAGGTAACTTCAGATGTGTCCTATTCATTTGGATGGGAACTCTCATGCAAATAAGTCACCAGTGTGAGTACAAATTCAACAGACCATTCTCTAATTTCACATCACTGTTGCAGCTGTGCACTGTGGAGAACAACGAATGCTCCCCCATTCTTTTGAAAATCAGACCTATGCAATATGTTTAACTCAGAGGCCTTTTAACTTGATATTATTTCTTTAAATTATTATTTTTTTACTTTTGTTGTGGCACCTTTTTCTATCTAAGTAACTTTATTATCATGGGTTATAATGTCAACACACATACACAAAAAAAAACCCAACAAAGAAAAAAACCAAAAATCCTGCAACAAAAAAAATCTTTTAACTGACAGAGTTCAATCCACTTGGAAGTAATTTAATTCAGACAATGACTGGTCAGATTTCCCCAGCTACTTCCTGCCTCATGTAATCATCAATCTAAAGAGAAAATCCTGGTTTGGAACTTCTGACATTCCAGCTCAGGGATGGGAATTGAGAATTCGTCTGCAATTCCTGATTGTGAAGCCAGGCTTTTGCAGAGTGCTGCAAATTTGGAAGAAATATGACTGGGTTAAATGCTTTTGTGAATATCTTGTGAGTAAAAAGGAGAAAAGCCATGTGTAAGCTATTCAATGAGCAGTTCTATTTTCAAGGCAAGAGGTGTGTATAATTTAAAAATAAATAGCCAGTGCCCAGTCAGCTGCTCTTAGATAAAATTCTAACCTATAAAAACAGGAAAAAAGCAGAAGTTGGCACAGAAACCAAACTATTCCAAAATTTCCTGATAAACTGTATTTGCTAACATCTGCAGTTTTGGTTTTGCATCGTTTTTCTTCTTTCATTACCTCACAGGAGTATTTAATCTATTTATGTTTCATAAACACTTAGGAAAAAATTGTTGAGAAATTAATTTTTTTCCATGTATAAAAAAAATGATAATTTCAAAAATTATATTACTATAATATGCAGGTCCCCCAAATTAAAAATTACATAATTCTGCAGATATTTTAAAATAAAATTAACAATAAACCCATCACATGTAGTCAATAGAAAGGCAAGGACAAAGAAGTGATGTGCCCTGCAAGTAAGACCAAGTGCATGGGGAGAGAATTCACCTGTCTGGCAACTCAACCCAGCCTCCAATTAAATGTGCTTGTTGCTTGGTACTTGTGCACATGGTTTGGGTTTTGCTGCTGTGCCCACTTTGGCCTGTGGCAAAAGAACAGCCCACATTTTGTCTTCCTGTGCTAAAGCAGCCTCCCAAGGCTGTGCCTGAACCTCTGGTCTTGCTGCTCTGCTCCATTGCTTATTTCATGCTCAGATCAGGACAAAGTGACAGAAATGGTAATTTCTTTGTTATAACAAGGGCCCACTCCCATTCATATTTACCACTGGAGAAAATAAGAATAAATTTTCCCATTTCTTTCAGCACTTTCATCACAAATTAAAACCTTTCTCATACAGCAAAACAAAAAAAAAAAAAATAAACCCCCAAACTCTTCACATGACAGGTGCTCTGGAGGTCAGATATCTGGCCAACATATTTCCATGGACTCATTTAGTCTTTATCAATGAATTTCACTATCAACCATACTAAAATACTGCCCTTAAACAAATCAACAAGAAGTAGGAGGAACTGCCAAAAGCTTGAAGAACTCTTCTAGAGAAGGAAGTGCTGGGGTGAGAGAGGACTAAGAGAAACTGTGAAACAGAAAATGTAAAAGAAGAGGAAAAAACCAATCCCACCCCCCCAAAAGAAAATAAAAGGCAATATTCCTCACCATAAATCTGACTGTAGATATACACTCTCTCTTCCTAGGAACCCTTCTGGTAAGAAATGTAAAGACATTTAATATTAATCTCAATACAAAACAAAACAACTTGTATAACAGCACCATCAGTTACACAAGCTCAGGGACCCTCCAGCACAGCCTTTCCTGAACACTCTGTGGCATCCTCTGACTTTAGCACAATTTTAACTGCACATTTGTGCTCCCCAGTCCACAGGCCACTCTGACCTGGCCCAGATTTTTGGATTTATTTCCATTTACATGCACAGTTACCCGAAGTAACCAGGAATGCAAAATTTACTGTCGGTTCTGGTAACTGGAATCCACTTTGGCAATTCTTACACATCCACATGGACACATTAAAAGCAGCAATTGAGCCACTCACATAAACAAATCATTACACATTATTTCAGGAGATGCAGCCAAAAATCCTCTGAGAGGCTGCAGGCATGTAACTTCTTTCTAACTTCTACTTTTCAAATGAAAATAACAAAATGATGAAGCCAAGTGGGAAAATTAAGGCATTAGGAATGCTGTGAGACAGTGAAAGATAGAAGAATCTTGCCTTACAAAATAAATATCTCTAAATTAAGTGTTGTTATCCCTTCTGATTACATCCTAAATTTTCTTTTAATCACATTGGAAATGATCCAGGCCATTTATTACCTTGGACAAATCTTCTCATTACTCTATCTTTTTAGGATTTTGGGGTTTTTTCCCCCTAAATACATAGCTGAGATTATTAATGTTTAGGTTTTTTCCCCTCAGGAGTGAAAGATTTATATTAGAGAAACAAAACAAAAACCAACCAACAAACAAACAAAAAGAACTACATTGTTATCTAGAATGGAGCTCTTGAGTAAATGTGAGATTTATTTTAAAAAACACTTCTCTAAATTTGAAGTTTCCTTTGAAATTTGTTATTTGTATGATCCATTCCAAACCACAGGCACCAGAAATTACAAAGCTGTAAGTGCTTATGCAGCTTTGCTGGGGAGAAAAATTTGATATGTTGATGTAGCTTTATATTTTTTAAAACATGACTGATATCATAATATTTGGCAGGTTTTTATCAAGAATAGTAAAAAGCTTTCAAGTTTCTCCAAAGTTTTAGAAGGACAGAGAAAGAATTATTTTGTGATAGGTTAAGACACATCATAGACTGAGTGAGAGAGAGGATCAGAACTCAGAAATCTTGACTGTATTTCCCCATTTTTTCCATTGCTCTACCAAATGTTGCCTACAACTCCTTATAACATTTGCAGGTTCTTCTTGGCTAAGCACTAAATGAATTCTTGGTCAGTTGTACTCAAGAAGGATCTTTGTCTTTAACTAGATCACAAAGAAGAGCGAGTCTGTCTATGGGAATCACTTTTTCCTCAAGCAAAATTCCATTTTTGCGCATTGAATGGGTGAAATGAAATGACAAGCTCATCTAGTCTTCAATATGTAGCCTCATGCTAGAGCAATGTGAGGCAAAAGCTGAAGGCTTCCTGGCAGCAGTATAATCTCCCTAATACTGAGACTGATCTAGTCTGCAGGAAAAGAGGTGGCTCTGGTGCATAAAAATGAAGAAGCAATGCATTTGGAATGGTTGCAGTGAGGCTGATCTCTCTGTCAGCAAAGCAGTGAGGCTGTTCACTAAATATCACAGCCTTCAGCTTGGGAAACCATGTATTTCTCATGAAATACAGAAGCAAGAGATCAGAAAATATCAGGGAAGACGAGTGAAGAGAAGGAGCAGTTCTCTGTGACTGCAGTGATTAAAACACAGTAGAGGAAACCATTCAAAGGCCAAAACTGTGACAGAAACTGGGTGCAAATTAAGCAATATGGACAATCAAGTTTGTGTTCAAGTGTGCCCTTGATTCATGTAGTGTAGCTCTAAACTGGAATCCAGTTTACTGCAATACAGTTAAAAAGTCACAAAGAGCTGCTTTGCCTGAAGTTTCTCCTGAAATTGTTCTGTCTCTTCCAGAATGAGAACTGGAAGAGTTGGAGCAACCTTTCCAGCTCTGCAAAATCGTCACCATTTTTGGGTTACACATTTCAAAACGTAAAACTTATTTGTTTTTTAAAAGACAAATCTCATAGATATTTCTCTAGCAGAGCAATTCCAACCCCTGTAGTCAGATATGTTCCTTAGTTTCCCATTCATTTTATGTATAAAAGCTCACAGGGAGCTGATTTGCAGAACCACCTTGTGTCAGCCATTCCATGTATCAGGAATAGTGTGCTCAGCAGGACCAGGGCAGTGATTGCCAGTGCCCCTGGACTCGGCACTGCTGAGGCTGCACCATGAATCTCGTGTTCAGTTTTGGGCCCCTCATGACGAGAAATATTCTGAGGGGATGGAGCACGTCCAGAGAAGGGCAATGGAGTGGTGAAGAGCCTGGAGCACAAGAGTGAAAGGACAGCTGTGGGAGCTGGGGGTGTTTATTCCAGGGGGTGCCTGACCAATCTACATGTCCCTGAAAGGAGGTTGTGGTGAGGTGGGAGTCAGCCTGATGACAGGATGAAAACAAATGGGCTCCAGTTGTGCCAGCATGAGCTAGACTGGATATTAGGGAAAAATTCTTCATGGAGAGGGTCATCAAGCACTGGAACTGGCTCCCTGGGGAAATGACAGATTCACCATCTCTGCAGGTATTTAAAAGGTGTGTAGATGTGGCTCTTTGTGACATGGTGTAGTGGAGGACTAGGTGCTGTAATGCTTGGACTTGATGACCTTAAAGATCTTTCCCAACTTAAATTATTTTATGATCCTATGCACTTCAATGCAGCTGTACATCAAAGTGCCTAATTTTGTCCAGACCGTGTTCAGGTAATGCAGGTATGGAATCATCAACCTTTGGTTTACTCTCCATGTGACTAATAGAGAGGAGTAGAATGATGCCCATTCTAAATTTTTTTCTTTATCTGGACCTCACAAATCTACAAGATCTTACACAAATCTCCAGTGATGAACAACACAGTCCTCTATTTTCTAGCCTAAGAAATAAATGTTTTATTCTCTTTCAATGAAAGATCATATGGTCTATTATATCTAAAAGGGGTTTTTTTCAAATAAGAAATGGATCTTGTTTATACAGTAGTATGAAGAACAGCTGGAAGAACATTGAAAGTTTCCCAGCCAGGAAAAGCTGTATGTAAAAAATTGAGCATCACATCATCCCATCACAAAAATGCCTCATTACCTGTATTTCTGAAGTGCAATCAAAATAATAACAAAAGCTCCCTGTCTGCCAGACTGGGATGTGCTGCATACCATCTTCTGATGTCAGAACTACAGCAAGGATTTATTTCAACTGTAATGTCTGTATTAGCCATTTATAAGAGAGCTTGTAGGTTCAGTGGTGAGCTACAAACACTTGTTTCACTGAGCTATCAGTAGCCCTTGAAAGACCTCTTTGACTCTAAGAATATATTAAGAAAATTCTTATGCATGGTCACTATTAAGGAAAGTGAACAATGTTGTTCTAAATATTTGAAGTTATGGATTTTTTTCACACGGTTTATATGTTTGGGTTTTTTATTTAAACTGCAGGAATCAAAAGAACTGATGTTAAGAAAGTGGTAAAATTTTGGTTGTCATAGCAACTGGACTCAGTGAGTAGAGAAGCCAGAAAAAGCTAATTATATTCTTTTCTCAATGTGCAAAACCTTTAGGGTAATTTTGTTCAGTAGTAAGGTAACAGTGAATCCAAACATTAAAAAAATGGAGAAAATTAATATAATGCAGGGAAGAAACATATATGCTAAAGCTTAAACTCTAACTCAGACAAAACTCCTTTTGTTTTGTGATCTCACTGAATCATGATTAAGATTTTAAAGATTTTATTCTGAGAGCCTGTACAAAGTTATTTTGAAACCAAAGAACAGAAAAGCCCAATACTGTTGGTCTGTTTCGTTAGAGAATCAGGTGTGCCACCACTGAAATAATTTATGACTTTATCCAGACAAAGGGTCTTGAATTCAGTATTGACAGGAAGTCTTGTCCTTAGACCAGGTAAATTACCTTGATTTTACTGTCAGAATTCAAATTAATCCTCAAAGAAGTTGAGGCAACACCTAGACGTCTACTTGATCTTCTACAAAATCTTTGCTCAAAGGAGAACAGTAAAAACATTTTAATTCAGCAGGAATAATTGATTTCCTGAGATTAAAAAATGCAGGTATGCCTAGAGTTTTCCTCTGTACTTCCGTTCCCACTGAAAATTAGTCCAAATTCAGCCACTGGCCTTCATGCCATCATCTCAGTTAACACATAATCCACATTTAATAAAAAACAAAAGAAAAATTGTGCTTGTTTTTTTCAGTAGACAATGTAGCAGTGCATTAAACTGGGTTACAACACGTACCATAAATTTTCCTGCTTCTGTGCTTTGTTCAGTCACTGTTACATCGCTGCTGCTCTCTGTGCTGTGTGTGGAAAGGAGGATTTCCAGGAGAGCAGCTGTCAGTGCTGCAGCCAGCACACCCTGGTGTGACCCCGAGCACTGGGCTCCTACCGTGGTGTTATCCCCAGCAGGGAGCCCTGAGCCACCCCAAATACTGCACTAGTGCCAGGGCTGCCAGCCACTCGAGCCTCTTCCAAACAGTGAGCACACAAGCGGAATTTACTGTGTCTCAGGCAGAATTCTAATGGGGATTACAGTTACTTTTCTTACGTAATCTCCTTCTGCTCAGTAAGTCTTTCCGTGATTGCAGTGCCACCTAACAATACACTGTGACTCAACACGGCACCACACAGATGACTCAACAGATCTGCCAGTTCACCAAAGTAATGCACATCATCCCTTTCATCATCCAGCCTAAATAAATGTAAATTACTCATTTCCTTATTTTTTCCATCCCTGAATCTGTTTCTCTAAGTCACTCACTCACAACAACACAGGATAAATATTTTTTAATTTTGAATTATTTTTGTTGCCAAATACATACTTGCTACTTCACATCTCTGTGTCTCCCTCTGTGTGATCACTCATGCATCCTCTCTCCTCACTTCATACAGGAAAAATAATTTTTATTTTAGAAAATTAATGTCAAAAATTATCTTCAGGAAAAATCCCATTCAGGAACAGGCATATTGTATACACCTACAGGAACTGCAGAGGCATTTGAAGTATAAGTGCTCCTCACTAGCTTAACATTTATGAAAAAGGAATAACATATTCTTTGATGTTTCCTGGGGGCACATCAAAAAAGTGAAGCAGTTACTTTTGACCAGTGCCCAGGAGTGATCATGGATGATAGTTTTTATTTTCAGCTGATGTTGTAGGACAGCACATACTTTGAGGTTTTATCACCTTCTGGACAACTGTCTGAGGTGGGTGGATTTTCAGACTTTCGAGATTTATGACAGAAAAATACATTGACAGAGTAAAATTAAACTTCAAAGATTTTGAAAAAAAAAGCAAAAACCAACAACAAGGTTGATTTAGTAGCTACCAAAAATATGCTACCAGAGGAAAGGAAAAGTAATCATACTTCAGAGCTTCTAAGATTATCGGTAGATACTGTATTGAATGCTGACCAAGAAATCACCTCTTTGTTCATCATCTAATCAGTGGATGGCTTCAATCATAGCAGGATTTTCCATTCACAAAGCATTTTAGATATTTCCTAAATTAACATTTGCAGTGTTCCACCTGTTATTCTGTTCATGCATAGTTTAGGATACTAAAAGGTGAATTGGCACTATAAAGTGGCTGTTAATGGGGAATTTAGATGACAATTAGTTTCTATTTAATGCTATAAAAAGTTTGGAGGACAACTTCCACAAATGCACATTTATATATGCAGCTACTAGTACAGTAATGAAGGTCTCCATTAATTATTTTTCCAATCTACTTAGAGAACACAAATATTTATTTTATCAGCAAAATTGCAGAATAACTCAAAGAACACAGGTAGATTGGAAACACTGTAGATTAATTACTTTGACTTTAGAAGGGCATCTGGCTCAATGTATTACCAACAAAGCAACAATCCACCATGAATCTGATGCTGGTCGTTATTGATGAAATTATTGTAAAATAGGCTCAGCGCTGTATCACCACTTTAGTTCATAGAGAAGTATGCACATAAAATCTAAAATTGTTTACATCAGAAGACACTGATGTCTGTCAGAGGATTTGCTGTTGGGTGTGAGAAGGCTGATGAGGACTGGTTGGTGCTACAGTCCTGGCTCTGCCACCTACTATTGTTGTTCTACTACTGAAGGAACAGCTCCATTGCAAACACTCATGTACATAAGCATTTGCATGAATTAGAATTTATTCACATAAACATATTTTGGACGACTGGGTTGTGATATCCCAAATATTTCTTATGAATGGCTTGTAAGGAAAGATCATAAACTGTTGGAATTTCATATATCCCTTTTGCAATTTAAAAGCTGAAAGTTCAGTTAAGGCTTATCACGGATGCTGTTTTTGCAGTCGGCAAGGGAGAAGCTCTTCCAGAAGCTGTATATTTGCCATTCTGATCTCGACAAGACAAATCAGTTGCTGAAGACATTTACATCTTATCACTGCCTGCTGAGGATGCATGACTCGCTTGGACTAGACTGTTTGAGACAGGATGGTGGGTAAAACCAACCCCTCCCAAAAAGAGCAAACTTGGTGGACTAAAATACACAGTCTTGTTTTAGTTTGTACAAAGACAATTTTCTCTAGATGTTAAATAGCAAAATCTTGCAGCTAAGTATCTAAAGATAAGACTGATCAAGATTTTCTTCTGTAAAAAAGCATTTTCACCTGTTTCTTAGTCCACTTTAATGATATAAGCTGAAATTTTCCATGAATATTTTTGAAGTTTCAACGAAGAAAAAATGAATATGTCTAAAATTAAATTGACAAAGTTATGTTCCATTCTTCATATACATATATATATATATATATATATATATATATATATATATATATATATAAATTCAGTCAAGATGTTTTTAATAAATCCCTATTGCCTTCTTTAGAAAAAGCAATACAATATTGCACTGTGTTGGTTAGCCTCAGGGATGTCATTGACTGCTGATACAAAAATATAGCTGGATTTGCCCAATTTATGAATCTCTATGTTGGCAAACTGGGTTTTGACATTTTGTAACTTTGAGCACTCGAACGTGTAACAATGCTAC
The DNA here is from genome assembly GCA_037013685.1 of Acridotheres tristis. Taxonomy (NCBI): domain Eukaryota; kingdom Metazoa; phylum Chordata; class Aves; order Passeriformes; family Sturnidae; genus Acridotheres; species Acridotheres tristis. The sequence continues at coordinate 100,792,807 of CM072887.1, forward strand.
TTCATTAATGGAATTTTTAAATCCCCATCAATCAAAATATCAATGACCGTTTTAATTACATAAATTGTAAAACACTGCAAGAACTACTGGCTGTTTCTTAGATTTTTCAAGACAGAAGAATAGATTAATATCTATCTCAGGCACATAATTGCGATATTGTATCTACATCATACACTTTTGAAAGATGTTCAGTTTTCATTTAAAACTTCAAAAATGGTTTAGAGATAGTTTGTGCAATTAATTGTCTTTGATTAAACTTTTATGTTTCAATATTAATCTGAATCCTTATAGCTTAATTTTTCAAACATTAGATTCCATTATAGCTTTTTCCGTTGGAGTATTAACCATTATTATAAATCTCCTTATGCTCCCAATAGCATTAATTTTCAATTTCATATATAAAGGTCTCCTTCATGTTTGCAAAGTATAGAACTTGAAAATGCAATGTAGTAAAAGCTGCCTGTTTTTTTTTGAAGAGGCTGAAAATCCTTAATTACTCAGTTACATTGTATTTTCAAAAACATCTTACAAATCATAAGTGATTCTTGATAAAAGAATATAAAAATATAAAGAGTATAAAAATAGCAAAATAGCAAGCCAAGGCATCAGTGCAGATCACACATTAAACACAGAAGAAGAGTTAAATTACAAATCAGAAAATGCTTAGATAAAGTTAAAGGAGTTGGTTATTCTTTATTCTGATATGAAGGTCAGACCAGGAACAACTTCCATCAGGGGATGGAGTGGCTGTCCAGTTATCAGGGATCCAAGTTATTTACCTCTATATTTAACTCATCTTGTGTATTTTATTATGATATAATTTGCTTACAAAGCGTATTTTTACTTGTTTTGTCTCTAATTTTTTTAATGTTTTGTATCTCTCAGGTTGAGAGAAAAGTAAAGTAGATGTTCCTGATCCCTTGACATACAGGTGATATAATCCATTTTGCGTGTCCTGGATCAGTGGCTGAGCCTAGGGAATAAGTAGATCTCTAAATATAATATTATACAGAGATGTTTCATGAGGTACAACATTTATTTCATTCTGAAGCAATGGGACACTAAGTCTTAGCAGTACAACTGAATTCATTGATGTAAGTCAGGTTGAATTACGGCTAAAAAAAGAACTATTTCTGTTCTATTGTCAGCAGTGATCCTCCACACAGTGGCCAACTCTGACCTGATGATTTCACTTCATATGTGAATTTTCCTGACAGCTATAAATGCTGACCCCTGCAGCAGTGAGGTCTCCTCTTTAATTGGATGGAGGTTTATTGTCACCAAAACTTACAACAGTAGGTCCTGTCATTTTTCTTTCTTACTTTTAGATTTGAGAAAACAACTGTATCATTACTAATATTTCACTTGCTGAGGAAGAAGAAATTGATATTTTAGCTTTAGCTTCAAGACCAGCAGACACAGCTCTTTTAAATGCACCTTCCAGCCCTTTCTGACTTTGAGGCACATATAACTTCACAGTGAGATGCAGGGGAAGCAGAAAGAAGCAAATGGCAAAAACCCAGAAAGTCAGGAAAAAAACCCCAAAACTGTGATTGCCTGTCTATTTTATAAATACCCTTTGGGCAGTTGATACGTTTTTGAGTTGAGACATTAAATTATCTTCTATTTGGTTTTATATTTATCTATAAATGAGACAAATCTGTTAGGATTATGGCATTACCAAAAGGAACCTGTGTCAGAGTGTCATCTCTGTTGCTGAAAAAGTTACAATTTTTTTACCTGTTTTCCTTGAGTGAAAAAAAACCTGAATGACTAGCTGTACCTGCTGGATAGCAAAGCAGAACTATTTTTATTCATAATAGGAGGGCTGTGAAAGTGTATAATACTGGAGAAGCTAAAAATATCAACTTTTTCTCTGTGTTCTTTCTTGTAATTTCTTCTAATTTAAGGTAAAAAATGGTCAGATTGCTCTTTTAGAATGAAATATATCTGCAGTGCACAATAGTGTTGCTTCAACAAGATCAAACCAACCACACTCTGGCATCCATATGGTGCCATGGTGCTGGAAATAGGTTTTAAAAATTTTCCTTGGGTATACCACCATGCTATTAAAAGTCTTGGAAGAAAATGCCAAGGAGTGCACTAAGCAATTCTACAGCCCCATTAGCATTTAGAAGATGTGGAAAACTCCTTCATTCATGAGGGTCAAAACACAGCTGTGCTAGTCATCTGTACAGGATCCTCTATATTTGGAGGTTTTCAATGATCCAAATTGTGCTGCATTGAATTATATGTCATATACTTGATCCTTTGGATCCATTTGTTCAAATATTTTCCTGGCTTATATGATAGACTTTCTTTTTAACAGAGAATAGCATTGGAGTTATGTTGTTTTGCAAAATACAAATAGACCATTTATGCTGAAGGATGAAATATGATGGAAAGGTATAGAAAAGATGTGAGGTCTGTTTCTATGTCTGCCACAGTGTTTTTACACCATGTGAGGAGGTTACATATTATAACTCCCAACAATAATGATGTAACTTATGGTCTTTGCTGTTTGCAGAACTGGAACGGGGCATCACGGGATCTGAAGCCAAATTTTGTACTTTATAGACACTCAGGAATTCAGTTCTGCGTGTCTGATCTGCCCCATTTGAAAATGGAGGATGTTACTTTTCCAAAGACAATAAAAGATTAAATGCTTCAGCACTAATGAGCAGAAAGGGAAACAACTTTTTGGTCTAATATAAGTGCTTCTATAAAATTAGCACCTCTAGGGCTTTATATACCAAATGCAGACTGTTAGATTTTTTCCATTAATTGATTATGAATTATTATTATCTGAAAAAAAAAGGGCATTGATGTAAAGGCAATTCAAAGATCCCTGCTGTGAAAAAGTCTAGTACTTGGCTTGTTAACCTTCTCCAGAATTAACATCTCTAAAGTATATTACTATATGAGGTAGTAAACACAGTCCAAACTGTCCTGTTCAGGATCAGAATCTTGCATGAAAAATGTGAGGTAGAAATTTCTGAGTCTGATTCAATGGCTCCTCCCTTTCAGAGTCTATTTTGGCCTTTTTTCCTAGAAAGGAATTTAAACAGGTATACTTGTCAAGGAACACAGAAAATCTTAGACAGTTGTAGTTAATGAAAATGTACCTGTTTGTACTTTGAAATTATACACCTGAAACTTCATGTTTAAATACTCTAAATATAATAATGATACCTTCAGCAGTATCTCCATAGCTAACATATCTGTCAGGATGGCCCACGTTTGCTAATCTTTTTACCTTCAGGTTGTGAGGTTGTTAGAAATAATACTTAACTATCAACTTGAAAGACTGTAAATGACTTTTTTCATGGCTTGCACTTGATTTCTCAAGCATGTTATGACCTTGGAGCCTTGTAATTCAGAATAAGAATAGAAAAAGTCTAGAAAGTAAATCTGGCATCAATACCAGTTACAGAATTTTATATACAGTAGTAACCAAAATAGTGGCCAGATTTGCATAGATTTTTCAAAGGGTAAAGTAGCCATGCACTCAAAATAACAACAACAGCAGCATCATTCCAGCCTGATAATTTAACTTGAAATCAAAACTTGTTCACAGCTTTTTTGGTTCCATATTCTGCTTCATACGAATTTTTCAGGTGAATGCACTTCTCTTGGCTACCATTTGTGCTAGTCATTCAATTAGCAAAAACTCTTTCACATGATGTTTTTGTCAGTGCCAGTACATGTTTTCAACTACAATTTTGCGTTTGAGAGGTTTTGAAAGTGTTGTCAGAGCTCTGTATAAAATATTTAATCACGGAGAGTATCAAAATAAAATTGATTCTCTGTTGGGTTGTTATTAGTATTAATGCTCCTGAGCTAAAAGGAGATGCTATGGGACATATTTTCACAGTGAGCTAGATGGCATTTTAATCTTGCAGTCACACTGAGTATAATTGGAGACAGGTGGCTAAAGCTCCACATTCTACTTTAAAAACATTATGTTCTCTCCATTCAGATATGCCTAACAAAGGCCTAAATTCATCCTGTTATATTTTGCCAGCTGAACTTTGCAAAATGGAAGACATTACATAGTCTGTAAAGCATGTGCATTAATTTAGCTAAGTCCACGTGGATTTCAGGTAGTTTAAGATCACACAATGCATGGTTACAGTATTATGTAGCATAGATTTCATGCCAGAAAACACCACAATGGCCATCTATTCTGACCTATCTTTTTCCTGACCATAGAATTTCAGACGTATTTGCAGAGGAGAGGTGATTACTACATCTTTCAGGAGAAAAGCTGATTCTGGGGAAGACAGTATTTTGCTCAAAGACTAGATTTGCATTTTACAAAGTTGATAATTAAAAATGAAGCATGTATAAGATGATACATAAGAAGAATATTATATTAGATTACTATAGAGCCAAAATCTGCATGATTTTGCACTGGTAATGACTATGCATTGATTTTTCAGATGCAGCATTGTGATATTATGCCTCTATCACTGCTCCCTGGCACACAGCATGGAATACTAATCTGTTCCAAGAAGGTGATTCTTATGTTCTTAAATTAAAATATAACTTAAAATCAGACATCTGGATGAAGAATGCTTCCTCTCCTGTGAAACAGCATATAGAAACTATTGGTGCGACATTTGCCAATCCTTGAATTCTGTGTTTGAATTTTTTAAAATTACTTAACGAGGGAGACCATGTTTTGTACATTATTGTTAGACTTATGCCATCTGTTTCTCATAGAAGCCATCTGAGAGGTATAAAGCCAGACTTAAATAATTTAAATCTCAAACGTGTGAAATATTATTTGAATTTTAAAATCTAACATTTGTTTCTAGATTAATCTAATATTTGTTTTCAAAAACCTGCTTTCAATAACTCACTTTTGTGGACTTGACATAACTAGTAACTAGGCATTCATTTACTGAGTCTGCTGAGACCTCTTCTACCTGTCCTGGAAAATTTATATTTGATTTAGTTGGCTGAAAAACCCACTGTGGGGATCTGCCTTTAAAACAACATATATATACTATTCCCAACTTTCATATCATAAACTGCGATTTAAAGCACTTATCCTGAAAAAAGAGACCAGGTGAATTTCCTTTTGAGCCTTGAAGGGATTCAAACCCAGAATACTTCTATGGCTGGTAACAACCCTAATCAAAATCTGTTGTTTGGGTCAGGTGAGGGGAAGCATTTAGACAATTATAGCCCAAATCTTCAACAAGGCACAAGGTGTGCTGGGAGCCTCCTCTTCTGGCTCTTGATGTGAGTGGGTGGAGAGGCTGCATTCCAGAACAGTTGGTTAGTTCACAGCTGTCCTATTGCAGTCTGATGTCCCACTGTGCAGTAACACAATTTTTTCTCCTCTGTAACATCTGAGTAAATCTTTTTGCTGCACAACTGACCATTTTTAGTGAGAGCAAGGCAAACTAATCCTCTCTGTTTTTTTCATTTCAGAATGACCTGAGGGAAGCATAGTCTTGAATAGACAGAGTTGGGCCTTCGAGATTTTTTTAGTGCTAACAAGGGTATGGAACTCACCAGTATTCTTTTCAAGCAAATGATCTTCGAAATAATTAGTATATCTTCATACATGATAGCCAACACTTCTTAAAAATCCCCCAGACTGTCTCATCCTTATGCCTCATTACTACATGAGAGAAGAGAACAGATTCCAGTTTCTCTCCAGTTCCCATTTTTTTTAATGTTTGGAGTATCTTGGACAGTATTTGTCAGGCACCTCAGTCTGTGTGAAAAGGGGCCACACCTGTAATAGAACACAAAACACAGTGCTGAACTGCTGGCAGAGTCCATGGCAAAACCGTGGCCAGTCTAAACTCATGTGCTTCCCAAACACTTCTTGGTCACTGCTCAAGGGTGAGGAGGAGCTAAGGAGTGTCCAAAAGAAAGCAGACTGGATGCAATTATCCTGTTTTGGTAAGGAGAGAGTAAGCACAGTTGCCTGAACACCACTCAGTGCTACCTGCCCTGTTTTCCTGTTATGAAAGTGCACTGGACAACAGATTGCTTGCAAGGTGGCCAAAATTCATAATTCCATCTATGTGATTTTTATTGGTCTGTGCCCTTTGGTTTGTCTAGAACAAGTTCAGCACAGTGAACAACTCTGTTCTATGAGTGAGATGAGCTGACAAGGTGACTGCAAGGCTTTGTGCCTTCATGTATCATTCAACTTTGCTGTTGACAAAAATCCTTGCTTTCATGTTGAGAAATGCTGATTAGCAGCAATTATCTGAAATTGATGGATTTATGTACTGATTAAAGCACTTCTCAGTATATCTCTAATGAAAGCCTTCTTCAGCAAATTGACTAAAGCAATGATTTCAAGCTTCCTAAGGATTTACAATGAAAAATCAAACAAACAAAAGTCAATTAGTTTTAACCCTCACTGGAAGTTCTTTTACCTAAAAACTTGCTTACTGTTAGCAAGAAATCTATGCAGTAATAAACACATTGTTCCTTACTAAATTTATTTCAAAGCTCTTTGCGCATACTCAATGTATGAGTTCCATAAGGACAAAATGCTTTCATAAAATATATACAGAAATACATTCTGAGAAATACATACGATTTTTCACTTCACAGAGGTCAAAACTGAGACTAGCTGATAATGGTTTATTTTTAATGAAAAATATGCAATATACAAATATGTATATATATATTTAGTTTGGAAATTAAAGGGAACAAATAAGACTTGCTTTGGTGTGAAAAACACTATATGCATTTTATCTCCTAGATAAACTACATATGATCCTGACAGTCTTTGAAGCTCTATAATAGTCAGAGCACTATTCTGCCAGTCATCAAGTACTTTCCCAGAGAGATGCTAGAAGGCCTGGCTGCATATTCCTGTGCTGCATATGGAGTGGGCAACGGTGTCCTGCACTTGGCAAACCCAACAGATGAGGTAAGGCACACAGTAAAGGAAGACTAAGATCTCCTTTAGAAGAAGAATCCTGTTCCCATTGATTTGAAGCGTTTAATTTGGATGATGTATTTTGACTTTATCATTTTGAATGAAATCTATATATAGATGAATTTTATATAAAATATATTTTATATAAAAAAAATATAATGTTTTATCTAATCCCCCCTTCCTCCAAATGAATTTCAAAGCTAAACAAGAGATGGAATTTTTTTGCTTTTCTTGTCAAATATTGAAATGAACATATTCTATTAAGACATATTCCCATTTGAAATCTGGCAAGACTCTACTTTGACTAAAGAAATGGTGCACCAAATGAATGATCATTTAGATCCCACTATCTAGCTCGTTTAAATGATCTAGATCAGATCTAGTTGAAATTGTAGTGGTATAAACTGTCCATCTTCCTTCAATCGTAAAATACAAATAATTTGCTATATCCTATTAAGAATTTAAAATGTATAGAAAAAGGATTTTTCTTAATCTTTTCTATTTGATACCTCTTAGAGATCAGGAAGGATGTATTGTCTCATTTTGGAAAAATAAAATAATGGGAGAGATGCCAGCTAAAAGCTTATGTTTATCAGGAACACTTCTTTCACAGTTCAGCACAGCAGCCAATACAGGGACAACATTCTCCTCTCTCTGAACTTGATTGTATTATTTTTCAAAATACTATTAAACAGAGGTTGTCTTCATTCTAACCTTTCATTTGAGAATATAAAAGAAAAATAAAATATTTTTGTGAACTTATGTCCTAACTTGCTATTCTCTAAGAATGTATGTAAGTTTCTACTCATAAAACAAAAATAAACTTGACCACTGGCCCTTTGTTTCTTCCATTAAGGTTCTTAAGAAATTCAATTCACAGTAATCCACATATTCTAATTTTCTAGTGCTATAGGATGCATAGGACACAAATATTAGTAAAATAATATATGGAGGACTTATTATCAGATTGGTTAACAGAATTCAGATTTCCAGGTTCAAATCACACATGAGTTCTCATTTAATAAGCTTCAAGTTCCTGTTCAGTTTTTATAAGTATACCATTACCTACCATAATTCTATTTTGGGATCCTAACAGACTTTGTAACAAGCTATGTGAACAACCTTATCTGCACAAATGTTCCTTGTATTCATGCTATTCACATGAGACAGTGACTAACACTGTTAGAAATTACACTATCTAAAGAAACTTTATTATGTTTATACTTATTAGGACTTTGCAGCCAGTGATGTTATCTTAAGAGTTTTAATTATGTTTACATTCATTAGAGTTCCGCAAAGCTAGCTCTTCTCCAATTACTAGCAATTTACAACTTCTATTATTATTTTTTATCTAGAGGTCTGTCTCATCAAGGTCAAAGCCCTTGCAGAGTCATACTGTTCAGCCAGTTCCCCAGAGGTGTCACCAGATGAACATTTGGACAAGTTCTGTAGCTCAGAAGAGAGCAGGGCCAATTTTTGAACCCCTGAGATTTTCTCATGAGTGCAAACAGCAATATTTTAATGCTGCTTAGATGTGAATAGTTTCTGCAGAAAATATTTTCGTCTTTAATACTGCTAAACAACAAATAAACAGAACATGATACTGCACACAGTGTTGCTACATATCCTTTCAAATTTCTTCATGATTGCCGATTTTTTTTATAGTGTTGCATAACTGTACTTCAAGACATAACTAGCATTACAAGTCTGGAACCCCGTGATTCTGTACTAGCTTCAGTGTGTGCCAGCTCTCCAGCAATCCCCTTCTTCCTTCACTTGTGATGTGAGAACACCTGGAGCAGGCAGAGAAATTGTTCAGAGGAACAACAATATCAGAGTTATGCAATCCAGAAACTTTCCTCAGGACACCAGTGATTTTTCTCTCCTCATTTTGAGGACTGCTCTGCTGACTAGAACAGTAACAGTAATAATATTTAACCATGTACTTTAATTTGCAGTAGATGAGAAAGAAATGTAGAAAGATTAAAAGAAGAAAGTTAATTTTTTTTGTCAAAATATTGATTTTCTATGTTCTGACTATGTTTGGCCGGAACTAGCATTGTCTCAGTTTAACATTAGTAAGAAACTCCAGAGTCATGTACTCATGTTAGGAGGAGGCACTAGAAAAAGTAGTTGTTATAGTCAAAAACCTAGGGGTTCAGAATGAAGATTATGGGGGTTTTTTTCAGTTCTTTGATTTATACTAAAGCATCTTTCTTTTTCAAGTACCAAAATCCTTGCTTTCAGAGTCCTCACCTAATGGGTATTAGTAACATTTTACACAATATTACTAAAAAATATTACATCTGAGGCCTTTCAGGGGAAAAATGCCTCAATTGTTTCCTATTGAACTGGAGTTTCTTTACAAATAGCTAAACAATCCTGGAGTAAAAGTAAGAAAAACTGACTTTAATACCAAATTAAGAGCTGAGGGACTGAGAATAGTTAGCCCTGATTCCTGGACGAGGAATTTTAAGCTTAAGGTGCAATAAAAGACAATACATTATCATCAGCTTTTTCTATATTCAGAGTTTCTAAAGAAGTTTTTTTGCCCCATAGATATAGATATATTTGATATAGAATAAATGTACAGACAAATATAACACCCTCAGTGAGTGTAATCAAATTATCCAGAAAAAGATGTAGTTGAAGTTAATCCTTCAGTCATGACACACATTGGAATTTGTGGCAATGTCGTGTCATGGAAGGAACATCCCTGCCCCTACTCTGGCCAAAGAATTGAATGAAAATTAAAAGTCAAAGCTCTAGACTAATTATTAAAATATCCAATAGTAGAATTATTTGGGATATCTATTATTTGGAGTATGTCTATAAAATGTCAAAACTCACACTGAGTACTACTTAACAGTGAATTATTCAACAGATTTTACACAAGTGCATGGTCAGAAGGTCAACTCATGTCAAAAGGTTCACAGACTGTTTAGGCTGAATTCTCAAAGCCTGGGATATTTGCACAAAACTCAGGGAAAATTATAGCCTATATATTTAGTTTAGAAGCTATAAATTTAGTGTCACAGTCTAGGATATGAGCAATTAAGATATGAGCAATTGTCTTGAAGATGTAACAAATGCAGCATATGTTGCTAAAGAGAGAAATGCGTTTTAAGTATCAGAGAAAGTTAGAGCTCCAGTCAAAAATAAATGGAGAAAGAAAACTGATCAGAAGTAGTTCTACAGTCACCAAGCATAGTAAAATTCACCCTAAATTATCCCAAAAGAATTTCATAAGGGTGAGAAGCAATTCTATTGTGACTTTATACAATCTGCACTCCCTGAGCATTAAGTTCTGTTTTTCTCTAATTAAAGCTATGCATTTTCTTACCTGTATTTCAGATAGCTACTTTTAAAAGTGTAACTCTTGCATGGTGATTCAGACTAAGTATTTGGTGCAAATGTACATAGCCTGTGCTAACAAAAAGTTCAAGTGTTAAAACCCCCAATATATAATTAGTAAAATCTGAAGAAAGTAAAAAAAAAAATTGCTTAGTTACTGAAAATCCTAATAATATACATCCAATATTATAATTTACTTTCAAAAAACATAATTCAGCAGATGCACAACTATGTTTGAGTTACATTTATTTTACATGTAAGAGAGTATTGTTAAAACAATATCTATAAAGCAGTGAAGCTAAAGCAAGAGACCAACTCAAATAGTCATTTCCTGCATTTGCAGGCAGTTCAGGGTCCACATTACTGGAAAAGCCTACCCCAAACTGAAGAATACTCAAAAGTTTAAACTCAAAACTGGAAAATACCAGCTCATGCAGGAATTGTCACTGAAATGGCAATTTCTTGACTCAGTTGCCCTGGACCCCCCGGACCCCATGTCAGCTCCTGCCCCAGTGATGCTGCAGTTTCCAGGTGTCAGCTCCTGCCCCAGTGATGCTGCAGTTTCCAGGCACCTGTAGCCCAGCCCTGCCCTGCCATGGGTCCCTGCTTAGGGAGATGGGTGCCTGGGCCCAGGGCTAGGGCTGCCACCTGTAACAGTGATGGGAGTGTTGCACCACTTAATTAGTGGTTTCTCTCAGTCTCTTTTGCCTTCACTCAGAGCCAGGATTAAAAAATGCACGAAGGAAATGGATTTTGTCGTGTTTGGGCTTTATTAAATCTTATAAAAAAGTACAGAGCATTCGACAGCACTTCTAGCTACCTGCTAGAAGCGAGGAAAATGGAGACAGATGCAGCTGCTACAAGGTCTCTTAAAGCTAAACGGTCCAATAGAGAATTAATACCTATATTATTTATACTTTTAATCCAATAACTAACTTTCCATGACCCTCAGTGCGACACTAACTGACCAAACAGAAGCTACTACCTGAAACCCGTGAAGAAGGAAGATGAGCACCAAAAGAGACACCACCCAAAATCCTCCATCTTGTCCCAGACTTATTAATATACTATAAAACCCTCAAATTTAAAACCCTTTACCATGTGAAAGCACACACTTCTATTTAACTACACACCTGTGATTTTAACTCCATCATTCAAATTTAGAAGCTATCTCCAAGACCTCAGGTCTAAAGCAGTGTTTTCCAGGGGATCAGTGCCAGAAAGCACAGAAAGCTGAAAAACCACAGGTTTCTGGGATCCAACTGCCACCAGCATTCCTCTCCTGCTGGGCTGGGCTTGGCTGGACTGGGCTGGGCTGCGCTGGGCTGGGTTGGGTCCTGGCTGCTGGCCCAGGCTGCACTGGTGGCTCTGACTTTGTGTGAGCCCTGCCACGCACAGTGTAGCCACAGGGATGTGGTGGCTTTACTGAAGCGCTGCAGTAGCAAACAAACACTTCTCCATCCCTACCTCTGTTCCTGTCAGCCTCCCAGGGTGGCACCGGTGCTGCCCTGTTGACTTGTGTTCAATCTGCTCCTGGTGTGCTGCTCTTTTTTAACACCAACCGAGCTCCTGAGTGTGATCACATCGCCCCATCCCTGGTGGAAGTCAGAGCAGCCTGTTCCAAAGAGTGAGAAACACTGAAATCCCGTGTCCTGGCACCTGGAGTGCTGAGCTCCTGCAGAGAGCTGTGAACAGGTCTGGGTTTGCAAGAGTCAGAGGTTGGTGTAAAATGTGGAGAAAGTAGCTGAAAGCCAATCCCTTCTAAAAATAATACACAGTTTTAGAAAAAAACCTCTTAACAACTTGAGGTGTCATCCTGGAGGCTGTGTTGCTTTTTCATGAACCTGTACCTCGTTCTAACATAAAATAGATCTCTTCGGGTATCTTCCAAGTGTAAAACAGAAAAATCTGAAAAGCACAGTAAATTAAAAGTTTTAGGAATATCGTGGACCTTTAGAAAACAAGGATTAGGAAAAATTTGAATCTGCCAACAGAGTGAAATGAAGCCTGACTAAACTCAGAAATAATACAGTTTTCAATTTTTATTATTAAGCCAGATCAAATAAACTCTTTGTGTTTATTTGTGAAAGGAAAATTGTTTCCACAGAGCCATCTGATACCAGGAGAAATCAGTGAGTGAAAACCCTCATGGCAGTTTTCTTCTCTCATTTGAGCAGAACAAAGAAGCTGTGTTATCAAATTTATCATCTGGTAACCTATAATATATTCAGATTTCTGAAGTAAACATGCACCTCTCCATTAAATTAAATTAAATGCTTGCTTGATCATAAATTCATGGAGATAGCAATTAGAGGTCAGTGGATGAAATAATAAAGGTATTTTTAGTTGCCACATTTAGATTGGAGGGAAGAAAGTAGTTTTATACATCTAGCAGCAGGGGATGCAGTTTTGGGTTTTAATTTGATCAGAAGAGAAATTACTTTTACACATCTCTTGAGTAGAAAATAGATGGTAACCGATTAATTCACATAGTTTTAGTTAGCTGCAGGAAACTGCAGTGCAAGACTGCTGATTATACTTGTAGTCACACAGGGAGCAGGGGTTTAGAGGTGGCTACTCCTCTAAAGAGAAAACTCCTCGGGTTGCAAATGTGTCACCATCAGAGGCTGCAGCCTGGAGCCTTGCAGGGCTAATTGCTGCTGCCCTCTCCTCCTCCTGCCTGCCCTGCTGCCACCCCTGCTGACCTGAGCAAGTGCTGCCATTTGAAGAGGCTGGAAAAAAATAAACACGTCAAGCTAGTTCGGCTTATTTTGACTGCAGCAGTGGAGGAACCATCCATAGGATAGGGAGGTGATTTTCACAGGGTCTGGTGGAAAGCAGTAACTTGTCAAGCTGCTGGGACTAATTGGGGTCTTCCCCTGCAGTCAACTCACTCCTCAAAGGCTGAAGTCTCCTGTCTGAAGCAAGGTTCAGACCTGCAAGCACAGAGAGCTTTTATTTCTCTATTTCCTTTTTTTTTATTTTTTTTTTCCTAAACAAGTATAGGAAATGTAATTTTTTTAAAAGCTTGGTTTTTTTCCTAGAAATTTCCATTTAAAAAAAAAAGTTCATTATTTTGTTCATGCAAATTAGTTGTGTGAGAACGTTCAACATCCAGCAGCTCTGCTTTTGTAAATCAAGATTATTTTCTATAGATACTGTGGATGTTTCCATAACTAAATCCTGGAGAGTACTATAAAGTTGACACTAAACATGGTCTCAGAGGTCTCTTACACGAGATTTTCTGTTAAAAATATATTACCCAAGATTTTATTTTTCTTCTACATTATTATAGTAGATGAGATGGAATTATCAGGAAGGAATAAGTACAATAAAATCCAGCTGTTTGTTTACTGAAAACTAGTAACTTGAATGATGTGACTCTTCAGGGGTTTATAGAGCTGCAAGGGAAAAATTACAGTTATGGAAGTGCATTTTTTTATTTCTTCCACATAAATAAACGAAGACTCAATCCCTACCACCTTGTAACTTCTCTGGCTTGGGGGGAAAGTACAAATGATAAAAACATAGGAAAAAGAGTAGAAACATAAATCAAATTATTATTCTTTATGTGCTGAAGGCAAAGGAAGAAGCACAAAAATCCAGAGCGAATAAATGCTGTTCATTTTATTTTTAATTTAGTATGTGTTATGAGATATATGAGTGACAAGAAAAATATAGAAGAAAGCAGTGGGGAGAGGAGGATTCCTTACACAGCTGATTGATAGAGGTGTCTTTCAGTGTAATCCTCTCACTCGGATCATGCTGGAGACCAGAGGTATCCTAAATGCATTTGGTTCTATAAATGATTTCCCGATCCATACCACTTTCATATTTTCCAGAAAGAACACTTAATCTAGGAAAAAACATCAATCTGAAACATGCTGGCTTTAATTTGATGAACTTCAGTACGTAATAAGGCTTCTGACTTAAACCACATCCCCAACAGTTTCCTGACTGGGCACATTACCTGAATGAGTCCTGGTGAGCTTTTTTCTTTCTCAATCAAGCATTCATGGCAGTTATATGAAGCCTTTTTCCACAAATTCCACTCCCTCCACCTTTTTCCCCCTTTTCACATCAGTGTGTTCCTTCGGGTGTTCAGCTGTTGGAAATCTCTCATGTCTGCCTAAGGACCCTCTGCATTAATGAGGGATGGAAAGGAAACACACAGGAACTCACAAGGATGTTTATGTAAGAGCATTTCCAGGGAGCCGTAGAGGAGGGAAAATATCTAATGAAGGCTCTTAGTGTGGATATCTCCAGCCAGGTGAGAGAAAAAAGGTGATTATCTCAGGGTCAGGAACCACCTTTTAATGAGGCCTTTCTCCCTGTGGTCATCAGTACTGTGGTGTCTGAATTACTCCAGGATGTGTAATGTGTTTTTTCTCATTTGAGACATCTGTTAGACTAGATGAATCATCAACAGAAATCTATGTTTCTCTCTACTAAATTGAAAGGTAAATCTGTTTGGACTTCAATATTCAATAGCAGATTTTTTTTTTTGTTGAAAAGACCTTGATTGATTTTTGAGTTAGCAGGTTATATGAAGAATGAAAAGTGTAACTTAAACTGAGTTAAACATGGCAATCAGTTTTTAAATATTGTAAAGGCAAGTGTGTTTTGCCCATGACAGTCACTGCTGAGTGATCTCTCCCTGCCCTTTTATCTACCCATGAGCCTTTTGTTCTATTTTCTCTCCCATGCCCAGGTGAGGAGGGCAGTGACCGAGCAGCTTTGGTGGGCAGTTGCCATCCAACCAGGGTCAGTCCAACATACCCTAAAAAGTAACCCAGTAATGCTGGACCTCTTATTTGAGTAATTTATTAGGATTCTCTCCTTTGCTCTTTGTTTTCAAATATGTAGAGGCACTTTACCTTAGAAATAAAATGGGGTCCTGTTTTCATGTGTAGTTCCTGGCAAGGGGTTTGGGGAGAAGGAGAAGAGGGAGATAGACATTTTATGCTGTTTCATTTTTTCCATATTTACAGCACCCTCCATTGCAAAGATTAATCTTGAAATGGTCAAAGTTTTTGTTTTTCCAAAGGCAAAATGGACCATTAAAATGAACATTTAGAATAAGTGAACCAAGTCGCCTGCAGACCTACTGTGGACTTTAAAAATGATTCGTTTTGCTGGTGTTCTAAACACTGACTTTCAGTTTATTGAAATGTTAATGAAATTTTGATTATAATATAAAATATAATTTTTTCTCTATAAAATTATTAATGCCATTCCAGAGACTAATGTTGCAACCAGAATGCTTCATTTTTCATTAATCCTCCAGTTCAGTGCTGAATTTACATATAAATCTCCCCCTTTATCTAGTTTATGTCTTACAGCTCCACTGAGTTTAAATTGTATCTAAAATTTTATGACAGCAGGAGTATATTACTGCAATTCAAATACCAATGAAGTAACCTATAGCACCATTTCCACTATTGTTTGTACCATGCTGCAGGATAGATACAGGACTAAAGTGAGCATGGGCCCTTCTATGATTTAACTGTGCACAGGGAGCATCTAACCACACTGTTTGAAGAGAAAGATTTGATAGCATTAATCAACGCAAATAGAACAAAAGCAGAATGGCCACAGAATCACATTAATCATGAAATTAATTTTCACAGTACCCTTTTCCTCCTTCCCTGTCACAGCTAGGCCGTATAATGAGGATTAATTTTGTTACCATCTCTGTATTGCCTCTAGTTCTGCTCTCACTATCAGCATCTAAGTTCCTACCAGTCGTTTTTTAAGAAGCCTAACTGCTGTTTGCCATCTATTTTTCTCTCTTGCTCTCACTAGGCCAAGGAAATGTGGATGAAAGTGTGCTTTATTCTAGAAAATGGAACTTTTCATCAGAGGAGGATGGCATTCTTCCCTGTGTTAGGTGCATAATTTGGATGCACATTGTGGCTTTCAGAATTATTACCTACTATAAATCCTACTGTGGAGCTGGCAATGTCAATGCAGGTTGATAAAGGTTTTAGCTGTCTTCCATGTCCTCAGAGTAAGCTTGGGGGGAAAATATTACATTTTTCTTGATCTGTTTCAGTGTTTTCTTCCCTCTAGAGAGATCTGACTTACTTTTCTCTGACTTTTTTTACTTTTTCTCTGTCTCTTATTGTAGTGAAAATTGCTTGGAAACCCAAATCTATGTGGGAGATGAGAAGGACTGTGTGAGTCATGATTTGATTACCAAGATTCTTGAATATCAACACAATGATTCACCAAAATCCTTGACTTCTTGTTCTGGGGGTGGAGTCTTTTACCAGCTATTGATGCTTGTTCCCCACTCCACCTTTTTGATAAAAAACTAGCTTAATCAAAAACTAACTAGATGTACATGCATGCACCTAAATATCTTGATGAGTTCAATCTGATCTAGATTTTATTAAGCATACTATCATGCCTGTATAACTTGGGTAGTGCAATACAAAGTGTACTTTTACAGAATGAGATGTAGTTTTTCAACCTCCAGTGTATCCACAATGTATCTCAGATTCTGAATTTAAGTTTTTTTCCTGCATGTATTAATGACAGATAACTATTACCCTGATATCGCTCATTTGCATGTGGGAGGCATTAGGAAGGTGAAGGATGTTTGATGGAATGATATTCTTTGTCTGCCTTCAAAGTCAGACACTTGAAAGGTTTTTCTAAGAGTAAAGAATTAAGAGCATATCTTTTTCAATGACATTAAGTCTAATATTTTACCTTTTAATCTCCTGGTGGATAGGGCTTTTCACCTAAACCCGGCAATTTGCAATTCATGATAATGAAAAATTCTACCAGGATTCGTGTTTAGAGCAACAGAAAGAGTAATTTTTGGTTATTTTAACTAGATTTTTTTGTTGTTTTGTTGTTGGGTTTTTGGGTTTTTTTTGTTTGTTTTTTTTATGTTTTTTTTTTGTTCAAAGTTTTTCTTTATAAAAACGAAGAAATGGTCCCACTGATGCACCAAATTTTTCCTAGAACACTCAAGATTCTAATTTAGGTTTACATGGAAGTACTGAAACTCCCACTGACCTGAGAGAATAAAGAGTCACTTTGCTGCTACCAGCTGTAGGATATTATTTATGTTGCTGGGAGAACAAGCATATCTCTAATATTAAATGCTGAGACATGGAGTTATTGCAGAAAGCATTACCAACTTTATTTTTAAATGCAAATCTTTCATTCTCTGTGTGGTGAATTACTGTGCAGCTTTTAATCTTTATTTCAAGGTGTCTTGAATGTAAGTGAGCATTGTTTGGTATTTTTCCTTTCTATTCCTCATTCTTCTGTTCTAGTGCTGTGCTGTATTCTCAATACTGACTTCTGTCTTGCTTACAGAAGCTTTTGTTCAGCAACTGCATTTCATAGGACTTCATGGGTATCTGCAACTGGGCTCCCAGATGTTTGTCTTGGTGACCCAAATAGCCAAGTAATGCATGAGAATAAAAAAAATAATTCTTGTCTTGGTTCACAGTGTAGTGATGGACCTGCTTTGTACTTCCAGCACAGCCTTGCACTGCTTTGTGCTCCATGAACAGGGTGTAGGATCCTGAAGGACCTGGGCTTACTCCTTCAGCTTTTATGGCCTCTCTACTCTTTGACTGTATTCAGAAAACAAACCTACTATTTGTATTTCCTGCACATGAAAATAATGCCTAATTATCTATAACACACATATGATTTTCCTCCTGCCTTGCTCATGCCTGTTCTAAAGTCCTGTCCTATCCTAAAAACCATGTGAACTATGTGAAGTTTTCCCCATGCTAATGTGATCCTAGAGAATATATACCTGTGTCCATAGAATTAGCCTCCATAATTTTGCTACAGCAATAGCTGCACTAGTATTGAAACCAGAGAATAAACCTGCGAATCAAGAAAAATTAGGAAAGAAAGTAGATAAAAGGACAAATCAGGCTACTAGAGGCCTGATAACATAATTTTGGAGTCTCAAAATCATAATTTCATGAAGTGGGAAATAGAGGTGAAAGAATCTGATGGACTGTTGAAGTCTGAGGGGAAAAACCCCCAAATGGTAGATGCTTAATAATCCACCCTAAAATCTACTAAACCAGAATGATCAAGTTTATTTCCAGGTTTGCAGGAGTTATATTAAAAACCAAGTAGAGAAGATTAATTCTGAGGAGAGAAAATAAATAACATGTGGCCTTTTCTTTTGAGAAATGAAGTAGAAAAAATTCACACAAAACTCAGCAACTCCTCCCAGACAGAAGAAAGCACATGAGTAGATAAATGGATCAAAGGAATAGGACTGCTCTCCTTGGCTCCTTCTGACATGCTAAGTATGTACACTACAGAGTTTCATGGAGTTCTTCTCTCATTTAAAGCTCAAATAGTAGACTGTCAGCATCACATCATTTTATGACATATTGCTGTCACTGTTTTTAATAGATAGATTTCTGCCAATAAGTTAATTCCAAGAGCACTTTCTGCTATGTCACTAGCAAGAGTGTCAGTGTTCTGTCAACAGTGTAACTGCAGGAATGACACACACTTGTTAATTCTGGCAGCATTACACATGTTGGAAATATCTTGCTTGTCTGCCCAGGGAGTGGTGGAGTCACGATCCCTGGATGTGTTTAAAAAAGACTGAATGTGGCACTCGGTGCCACGGTTAAGCTGGGGTGTTAGGGCATGGGTTGGACTCAATGATCTTGAAAGTTTCTTCCAACCTAGTGATTCTGTCATCTGAAACATTTATCATCCCATCTGGTCCTCCCAGTTAAACAGGGATGGTATAAGACAGTGCTTTAATGGCAGGCTTTTTATGAAGAATTTAGAGCCTTCAACTCAGTGGTGTGAGCTGCTTAGATATTCTTTTTTTGGAGGCAGTAACAGATGTGCAATGAAATAGCAGGGTTCATTCTTTCTGGTCATTCTGTGCACAAAATATCCCTCTGCAATCTTGTTTCAGAGATGCAATGATGGAAACACCCTCATCACTTTAATCCCTAAACTCTTTGCAGCATGAAAAAGGACCATGATTTAAAAAATAAAATAGAGAGCAATTACAAGAAATATCTGCAGGGGAACACATTGTCTTACTCAGGCTGCCTCTCAGGTCCTTTTCTGTTCAACAGATTGTGCTACTCATCTGGGTAACCAACACACAATGGCACCCTGGGTGATTATGAGACCCACATGACGAAGTTCTCATTGCTTCAGTGCCTGTTCACTGCCAACACTTTTGACAATGAAATGTACTGATTCACCAAGTTTCTTATCATACTTTTCTCAGAAATGGAAAGGAATAATACCTTCAGTTTGAGGCAAAATGGCTTTCAGTTAATACTTTAATTTCCTTACTAGAAGGATTTAAATGTACTTAAGAATGAGTTTGTGGAGCTGCATCTGCACAGCACCTTGTGGAAGCAGACTAGCAATATATTATATATACATATATATAAAATATATATTCTATACATAATATATAATATATATTATATATTATATAATATATATTATATAATATATATTATATAATATATATTATATATTATATATTATATCTATTATATTATATATTATATATTATATATTATATATTATATATTATATATTATATATTATATATTATATATTATATATTATATATTATATTATATCTATTACATATTATATCTATTACATATTATATCTATTATATATTATTATATATAATATATATTATAATATCTATTTAGTCATACTTAGTAATTATAGGGTTATATGAATTATTCCAGGATCCCTCTCATTCCAGTGAGAGAGAAAGGAAGCTGCTGCAGGTCCATGCTCTCTCTGCCACAGTGGGGCTGAGCAGGTATTCCCAGCTGGTGCACTTGCACACACTCACACATGGATGCATGGCCAAGCACAGAGCAGCACAGAGCGAGGTTTCAGCACCCCACAAACATCCACAGCACTCACACTGACATGAAGATGAGAGATGGGGTCACCTGTTTCTTCTTCCAGGACAGCTAGGATTGGAATCAGGCTGTATACACACCCTCACTCTGGATTCACAAACACACATCTTGAATCCTAACACACATTTTAAATCCATCCAATATCCTTGGCCCATTCCCACACACAGACTGCAGCCTTAGGAATTTCCCTGTATGGATCTCTTCCTACCTAACACTGCTCTAATCTGAAGTTCAAGAGCAATTTTCACACCACGGCTCAGGGAATTACCCAAACAGAAAATGATTGAAATGTGTTTAATACGAAGTTACAACAGGCTGTGGTAATCAATCATCTGATTTACCAGGCTTATACTTTCCCTTTTTATTCCACTTTTTTTCTTGCTGACCCAGCTTGATCCCTCACTTCCCCTACTTTTCTTCCTTCCTCTAAATGTTTCACATGTTCTGACAATCCCCTTGTAGACAACTCATTGTTTTATATAAATTTCAAATTCTCTCTGTCTCCCTCAAAATCCCCTCCTCCCTGCATCTCAAAATAAGCACTGTAGCCCTTTGGAAGATCATCCCCCTTGGTTTGTATGATATTCCAGGAAGACAGCTTCAGTCTTTCCTTGAGTTGTCTTGGCAGGTGGGACAAAGGAAAATAGTCTAATTGTTCTTCTTTGGCAATCTTAAGATATCTGATTTGATGTGCTCTGTATTCACTTATCAGGTTACTTGCTGTGTGCCTTGGCCTTCTATTGTGCCTTGGATGCTTGCTGAGCCTTTATTTCTACTGTGTTTAGCTTTTTAACAGTCATCACACATTTACATTTAAATGTAAAATATATGTGTTTTATTAAAAGGAATAAAAGCAAGCTATTATGCACATGAGGAGCATTCTTTTAACCACTTTTCATGCACAATTTTCCAAGAACTCCATATGAAAGTGTCTGTCAATGTAGAAAGGTATTTTGATAATCATAATTTTCATTTGTGGTCTCTTCCAAATCTTCAGAAATTGTAAAACTCAAGCATTTTTAATTTTGAATTAAATTCATGTTACTTTTTATCATTATTAATAAGTTATTTTATAATTAAAATGAACATTTAATGCATCTCTGTCTGTAAAATATTTATATCTCCTTTGTATCAAGGAAGATAGAATGATAGAATAAAAATTAATTGCTTTAAAAAGTTAAAAAATTAAAATTTTTCATGCCCTTTCTAAAATTTTTCATAGGTCTGATGAAATACCATAAAAATGCAAGAGTGTGACTGCATAATTTCAACATGAAAGCGTGGAATAATGTATGAATTTAGACAGTCACGCATAAGATAGCAGCACAAATGACTGCCATATATCAAAACAGTCTTCTCATAACTGCTGTACATCCTCATGAAGCTCTCTTTTCCTTACACACTAATTAGGCAATAACAGCAAACTTTGGTTACAATGGAAAGGCAGTCTTATTTTATCTTGCAAGCCTGACAAATCAATCAACTTGTTTTTAAGAGTCTTAATTCAAAAATCCTTCAGCACTTTTTTTTTTTTTTTTATTTTTAATTTATGCAGTTCTTCAGGATTCAGAGACAGAAAAAAATGCTGCAGTCTAATCTCCAGTGAATAACTGATATGCTCAAATGCATTTAGGTCAATGAATGCTTTTTAGAATTTATGCTGGTGTAAAAATATTGGCTAAATTTAGCTGAATCATCACTTCATTCCTTTTTTTTTTCTTACATCAGACATAAATTAACACAGGTATTTTAAATGTAGTTTTCTTCTTTTCACAGGCATATCTTTTGAATTTCATGCTTAATATTTTGTCTGATACATCTGTTGTAGCTTCCACTGGATAAGTACAGTCTTCAGAGGCCTAGGGGGAAAAAGCCCCAAAAGGTGAACATTGTTCTCAGAAAGAAAAGATATCATCTTCAAGGTGATGTATGAATGCTGCCCTTTTTACACTTAAGTCTAGTGGTAGAATTCAGTTCAAAATTAAAATGTCTAAATTTAGTTCAATGCAATTAGTTCTTCTGACAAGACATAATAGAAGGTTTTCTGATCAGACTGCCTTCATTTGTTTTTGGTATCTTGAACTGTATAAAAATAACGGAATTCAAAATATTTGGGGTTCACCATCAAATTATTGTTTGGAAAACTAGATTCACAACATTATATTGAATTTTTCAGCTGTTGTTTTATACCCCTGTATCCATAATTTAGATTCACAAATTCATTTTCAGCTACCATTCAATTCTGGAAGCAGCAGGTCTCCAGTTTCCAGAATATTACATAGAAGTCATATAAACTGTTTTCTTTTGATGGTGTACATCAGCTTCATGTCCACCTCTTGAAAGTTACAAACATCAGTATATTTTCTGCCCAAATCTGCTGACAGACTCAGTGAAGAAAGGCTCTTAGAGCTTCCTTACCTAACAGTCTCTACACACATGACTGGAATGAAGGTGATCTGTTTTGTCCCATATACTCAGTGATTAAAAGAATGTCTGAGGTGCTGCTTCATTCCTGTCTTGAGCCTACTGGGACTCAAACCCCCATCTCATTTTTCTGAAAGAAGATGAATCCTTGTTCCCTCTTGCAACGTTAGAGAAGGTGCTTAAATCCTTGTACTGTTGTCGCTAAATCTCTTTTGAATCCCATTGAAATCATTCCGTATTTTCAGTGCTGGAAAGTGTCTCTGTTCTTAGATTACTCTCCCCTTAGAGTTTCTGTGAATTAGCGAAGTTTTGCAGTAGTCACTATTGCACAGCATAAATATATCTTCTTGTATCTGCCCACAGTTTTATTTTATAGATAGACGAATTAAATGGCTCAGTTTGTTTCAGCCTTATTTTGTCCAAGAAAAAAAACACTGAAAAATCCATTTAGCACCATGTTGCCTCCCCAGAGCAGTGCAACATTATTCGCTATTGAGCTCCTCACAGTATATTTCCAGCTGTAAACTATATGTTCTTTTGTAATACTTGTAAAATTGATTCATTCCAATATGCCTAACTATCCTTTCATGAAAAATATTCTAATTAGTAGTTACATATTTAGAATTGAAGGATTAAAACCAAATAACTTTACTAATTTAAATTCTCATGCTAGTTAAGAAAAAAATACTTTTAATGAACTACATGTATTTCTGTGCATATCTTGGAAGTATGCCTGTGGTTTTATACAAAAGATGCAATGGAGCATTTTTCCAAATGAAACTAGTTTAAATTCTTTGTAGATCAATTATTTATATAGCTTGAGTTTGGCCTGTAATCCTTTTCAGCCTTTTTTCCCTCTTGCAACACAAAGCACTGTAGAATTAAAATGAAAAAAAAAAAAAGAATGAGCAACTGATGTATTCAGAAGCGTTTCTTGAGTCACAAAAGTTTTCATCTATGTCATAATGTAAAAGAGAGAAATTATTTAAATCACTCAGTGCATGAATGACAGATTGGTGACCTTTGCAATATACTAATGGTTGCACATTTATTAAACTAAGACTAAATTACTCAAATACATCACAAACAAATCTGAAGGGGAGTGTTACTTGTAAAATGTTTATAATTTTCTTTAATCAGCATGTGAGAAATAAACAAATTGCTGCATTTGAGAAAATATATTCAATGACTGGTAAAACTCATTCTGGAAAAGAGCATGTTGACTGATGAGAGGGAGGGAAAATATTGGTTATCTATTTTTTACAGTCATCACTCCCATAATAGTTCTTAAAATTCAGAAGGGAAGTGAATAATGTTTTTAACCATTTCTTGTCACAAATATAGATAGAGAATCAAGAGTTCCACATGGCTTCCGATTTGTCTTGAATATATATTGCAAATACAGATATATTTGTAAAGGCACATGGAGATTGAAAAGATTCCTTTTATAAGCTTAGCACTTGAGTTATGTGAGTAGTTGAAACATTCCAAAAGATAGCTCCTTTTGATCCATACAAATTCAGTCTGAAGGGCTGGACTGATGTCACAGAAAGTCTCAATAGAGAGCTTGATTCAGCTTCCACTGAAATATGTCTGAATGCCTCAGATACACTGGGTCTTAATTATAACTGGGTTTGGCTTTGCTAATGACAAACAAATATAGAAAAGCTATAGATGAAATTAAAACCTGCTAACTTTATGAAATAAAGATATCATAGAACAATTTTGTTTGGAAAAAGGTCTATAAGATCAGTGAGTACAATAGTTTATATTTCACTGCCACATCTACCACCAAACCATGTCCCCAAGTGCCACATAGAGCCATAGAATTGTTAAGTTTGGGAAACACCTTTAAGGTCATCCAGTCCAACTGTCACCACCATGTTCACCATTTAGCCATGTCCCTAATGCCAAATCAACACATTTTTTGAACGCTTCCAGGGACCAAGACTCAACCATTTCTCTAAGTAGGCTGCACCAATGCTTGGCCACCCTTGAATGAATATTTCCTAATATCTAACTGAAACCCCCCTGGTGCAATTTGAGTCCATTTCCTCTCATCCTGTCACTCGTTACGTGGGAGAAGAGACTGACCCCTGTCTCACTATAACCTTCCTCACCAGGTCAAAGCAGGACCTGCTTTGTTGGCCTTGATTCTTATCTATAAACACTCAACTCTATTTATTCTTCAACATCATTAAGCTCTAGATGATCGAAACAATCCCTAATTCTCCCCCAAAATCCCTCTTTCCTTGCTACCTCTTTTGAAGCGTTTATAGCCATCCATAGCATCACTCCAGTTGTGTGAGCTAAGACCTGTTTTTGCATTATTATGGAATTTAGTTGCCTAAACTATTCAGGAGGATTTAGCCTCCCAGAATTCTAAAGGATTTTCCCAGGCACCTCCAGCACACCCTTGTCTGACAGGAGTGATGCATACACCCATTAGATACCTATCTTAAAATTAATTAAATCAACCCCAAGAGTAAGAATAATTTAATATACCTCTGGACATTTAAATATGAGAGCTAGTTTAACCTGGTTACCTAGACAGTTATTGGTAGAGAAGCAGTTAAATCAGGTGAGCAACTCATATCATATGAAGATATGCATTTTAGAAGTGTGAGAACAATTGCCTTTCTCCTAGGACTACTAAGAGAACTAAAATCCTTAAATTAGACAAAATTTAGATAGTTAATTTTAATCAATCACTCCCTGAGAGACTGATAAATGAACAGTCTATTCTAATCTAATCTAAAATATTCTAATGTAATTTATTTTAATTAAATATCTATATTCCCTAGTGGTCTAGTTGTTAGGATTTGGCACTCTCATTGCTGTTGCCCAGTTTGGTTCCTGGTCAGGGAAGCAGTCCTTTCTGGAGACCAGTGTGTGTAGGACATGAGGAACATGCAATGGGACACTTCATATTTTATATCTGTCTCAGAAATAGAGTACCTTCTTACCAGCATTCACACTACACTGTCTCTGTACAGATTAATAACTTCTCATCAACTACTATCCCCTGTCCCTTAGCAGAGAGACACTATTCTCCCATTCCATGAGCTTCCACCACTCCCTTAGGTGTTTATAAGGCTTGGACCCCATCTGTCAACACAGGTGATCAGCACAGAAGAAGCAGCATGTTCAAGTGTTGGGTGCAAACCCCAGCTCGGCTTCAGTTCACTTGCCCAGTTCCTTGAAATCTCACTCTGCATCTGTTCAAGT
Source organism: Acridotheres tristis (assembly GCA_037013685.1). Lineage (NCBI taxonomy): Eukaryota > Metazoa > Chordata > Aves > Passeriformes > Sturnidae > Acridotheres > Acridotheres tristis. The sequence continues at coordinate 100,818,652 of CM072887.1, forward strand.
TGTTCCTGTTACATTATTTTCTACAATATGGCACCCACATCACAGACTATATTTCTCCCAAGCTTAAATTTCTTAGACACACAAACTGGACCTCGCAGTCCTTCTGCATTAGTTACCAAGTACACACAGGTCCTTGAGAGAAGACCAGTATAAACCAGTATGTAATGAAAGCTAGGTGTACTGCTATTTTTTCCTATCTTCCTATTTTTCTTTGTCTGTTTCTTTGTCTTATAAATTTACCATTTGGAAGAAAGACTTACCCTCTTTTCATGTTTGTGCTTCGTGACTCCTTTGCAGATGATTTGCAGGCAAGAACAATTTACAATAAAGGAATTAAATATCAGTTTTCATGCTTCAGCAATTTCCATTCTACATTATAAAGCAAACTATGTTAAGATGAATCACAGAATTATAAAATCACAGAATATGCTGAGTTAGAAGGGAACCATCAGGATCATCAAGTCCAGCTCCTGGCCCTGTGCAGGACATCCCAAGAGTCACACCATGAGATTGACAGCTTTGTCCAAATGCTCCTTGAATTCTGTCACGTTTGGTGCTGTAAGCACTTCGCTTGGGAGCCTGTACCCACCTGCCCTCTGGGGGAAAAGCATTTTTAAATATACAACCTAAACCTCCCTGGCTCAGCTTCCTGCCCTTTTCTTGAGTCCTGTCCCTAGTCAGGAGAGTGAAGGGATCAGTGTTTGTCCCTCCCTTCTGCTTGTGATGTTGAAGACTTCAGTTAAGGTCACCCCTCAGTCTCCTCCAGGCTGAACAGACCAAGTGCCCTCAGCTGCTCCTCATACAGCTTCCCCTCTAGGTCCCTCACCATCCTTGTGAGCCTCATTTAGACACTCTATAATGACTCAATATCTTTTTTCTATTATGGTTGCCAAAACTGCACCTACTTCTGAAGGAAACTCAGCCTTGAGAGAGACAGAGTCTTATCTTATGAGATCAAGGATTGAACAATTCTGTGGTACTGAAGTGGGCCTCAATTTTTTTTTTTTCCTTCCTGAATCCTGAGGCCTAGAATGATAATCCCAAAAAATCATCCCATCAGCATCTTTCTGCATTTGTGAAATAATCATTAATACTGTTAAAATTTTGCTAAAGACATACCGTCATAATTTATTTGGTCTTTCCCATCACTAGTTTATGCTTTTCTCTGTTATCCTCGGTAGCTTATTTGTGACTGGAAGAAATGGAACCAGCTCTCTCCTCAGCATTCTGTTTTCTCACCAGTGAATGTCATCGCTCCAAATTTGTCACCAGCACTCAGCAAAAAAAAAAGCTATTTTGCTAATTTTTTGTGTAATTCTCAGTGTTTGATGAAGTTATGTATTTGTACTTCAGTTCTTATTGCCATATTTTAAAAACTTCAGACTTAAGCAAACATCTATTTTCTGTTGTTTCTCCCATTCAGGACACTATTACATTTCAGTAGTTCCATCATGACACAGCGGTAGATGTCATTCATATAATTAAACTGACCTGATTTATTTGCTAATAGCTTGTTAACTTTATTTCAGGTTTATCAATAATTTTCATTCATACCATCTAATACTTCTTCCTGCAAACCTTGCATCAGCATCTGTTTTGGTTTAGCTTCTCTAATATAAGTACTTGGGGGTTTGTTTGTTTATTTTTTAAAAATTTGAAACCTGTCATGCTTGGTCATTGAAGATAGTCAGTCTTCATTCTTTTCAGGATTTTTTCAGCACCAAGAGTGAACTTGTCATTACTACTTGTCTTCTATTGCTATTGCAAGCCAGGGTACAATTTATGTGGAAAACATTTATGTGCCATTCATGGAATAACACATACAGCATGTGAGCACTCTGCTGCTGTTTATATTAGTAAAAGAAAGATCTGTACTTCCTTCTCTAGTTGTCCACTATCCTGCTATAAAATGTTCTGGTGAGTAACATCAAACATCAAAGTGCAGTTAATGATAACTAGCAATTTACTCCCAAACTTTCTATATGATTCAAAATACATAATCTTCCCATTTTGAAACTTCCTACTTTTAATTTTTATTTCTTATCTTTAGATTCTTCCACTGCAGACGATGATCTGTCAGCAAAGCTCTGCTGTGATAGCAATTGCAGTTTGACAAGTGTTTTACTTCAGTGGTGAGACATTTAGAACCACTGTAGTTCTCACTTTCTCTTCCTTTCAAGCATTATTTCAGCAATGGTGTATACAGTCATATTTTGGTCACCTTTTGAAATTTGTTACACTTATTGATAGGAGGTTAATTCAACTTCTGAGTAGAATTTGCAGTTACCTTTGTAAAGCATCATTCTTTGCAGAGAAATAGATTTGGGAAGTAATGGGAAGACTATCCTGATCTTTTCAGAATCCCTTGAAAAAAACACCCATTTTATGCTTTAATCACAAGTGTAAGCATACTGTCATGTTCCTTTTGATGGCAATGATAATTTACTTTGCTAGCTATGAAGGTTTTGATGTCTCTGTTAATTTTAATATTAACTTTGTAGGCTGAATCATTTGCATCATTAATTTGGTGATTTCATTTCCCCTCACTATCATATCTGCTCTTTGTACACTCTGAGAGTCTATTTTTCAATTTTTTTCCTCAGTAATTTTTCACATGCCTGAGTTATGTTTTCCAGAAGTCTTATATTTATTTTCTAGGTTTTCAAACTTTTTCTCCCTGTTCAATACTTGTCTGATGACTTTTACATTACCTCTTTTCTTGCTAATATCATGGCAATTTTAATTTTTAAAATTTTTCTTCCTGGGGCATATAGTAAAATTTTGATATCTACTATCAAAAATGGCAACTGTATGTCACTCACTTCATGTAGCTGTGCATCTTTTGACTGTCAAATCCATCTTCTTGTCCAATCTCAGTAGGTTCCTTGTTTACCATCTTTCTCTTTGATTGTCCTTTTACATTTGTAAAATTGCATTTTACATTTTGGTGAGTACATTCATGACAGTCCCTGCTAGAATGGTTATCCAATTTTTATGATATAAGTAAGCATTTTATAAAACTGTCATGTGCAAAGAAGTTAATTATTGTATTTTATGGGATCTACATATTATTCAGAGCTTATGCATTAGGTTAATAAGAAATCAAATGTGATGGCTAGTCCTTTTCTCTAGTTTATTGAAATGAACAGAGCATATAAAATGTTTTGTAGAGTAGCAGTCTATTTTAACTTACTATCTAGAAGCTGGCTTTTTCTTTAACACTTGAATGCAATATTTGAATCTATCCATTGCTTTATGCCAAGCTTTCTACAGTAAGATAATAGTGCAATGTTTGTGAAATAAGACCTCACACAATTCATACAGAAATTACAAAATGTGTCATTAATATCAAATATCAGAAGGAAAACTATGTTAATTTGGAGCTGACTCTAAATTGTAAAAGACTGAAAAAAGATCAAGGCAATAATGCAAATTCCACCAACAGTTTGTATACCTAAAACAATGCATATGGAGTTATATGGTCAAGGTGTAAATTTATGATACCCTACCTGATATACGTGGCTTTTTAAAGCCACTTTGCAGAGCCAAAATATTTAAACCCTGCCTATAAGCACCTATTTAACAATATAGCTTATAAATATATCAAATTTATTTTAGCATGCTGGCATTTTGAGATTATAACTATTTATATTACTGAAATAAAACAAAAATTAAGTTTCTGTCAAAGCCTTATTTATTCTTTCCATCACCATGGTATTCCAAATAGTTGTTAGTGCATGAAACATCCATTTTTTTCTGTTGAATGTATGTCTTACCATCTTAAATAGCTTACCATCTTAAATAGCTTACTGAATGTCATACCTCAGATTGAAACCATTATATTTTTCCCAACTCATTATACAGTGATTAGAGTATATTGATCTGTTTCTATATCTATATCATATATACCATATGGATATTTATAATCCATATGAGATGTAACATTCAGGAAATGTGTCAAGCAATACAAAGGCATTTCAGTCCATGCTCTTTTCAGCAATAAACACTGACTGAAGAGCAAGCCAGTGACAAAGGAGTTTTATGGCCCTTCTTCTTACTCTGAGGGGTAAAACATGGATTGTAAAATCCTTACCTCTGTGTCACATTGATGTTCTCTAGGAACAATTAGCCATTTTTTTCCTGAAATTTGCATATTTCTTCAATTACACAATTCTTACATGGGTATTTATACAGACATGTACAAAAAGACTAGTATAAGACTCGTGAAAGTGACACCATGTGACTAACATGGGACAGCCAGTGCTTGTACTAGATAAGTATCTAACAATCCCAGGAAAATCTGAGCTATATTTTGCAGTATTTAAACTGTAATTATTCCTTTTAAAAGAAAAAAACCTCTGACTGATCAATGTGTGTGCCACAATGGTGACATGCACACTGTGGAAGGTATTTATCTAAATCTGAATACAAAGACCAATTGCTGAAAGCTAAATTCATGATACCAAAAGATTCCAACTGTCAGGAAAAAAAAGACAAAAACATTGATCAGGTGATGCAGCATTTGATGGGAAATGATTCACACATAGACAGTTTCATATTGGGGTGCTTGGTGCTTGTAGCTCATCTCCATTTTTGTTGCATAGAGCAATGGAGAAATGTTCATAAAAACCTACTGTTTTGATTGTGTGAAAAAAATTTATGGCAATTTATAAAAATCTGTCAGATTTCCCATCCACATTAAATATTACTTTTCATTCTTCACAGCATGCATATATCTAAATTTTTTGAGACAAAACATTAAGTGCTGTAATAGCAAATGATTGCATTTCAGCATTACTGCATAAACACTAAAATTTCAGGACAGCAATATTCATGAAATAGTTCCTTCATGATTGGAGACATTTGCAGATTCAGTAAACAAAATATGTTGTTAAAACAGGTTAACTTCATTAAAAAAGCTTTTGGCTTGAAGTAGTTCTGTTTCCAAGTTTGTTGTGAAAACAGAATAACTGGGTATTTGGTAAGCACTGATCGCTCTGCAGGGTTTTCTTACTATTGAATGTCTGACATTATTTGCCTTTTCCTAAGGAGTCCTTTGCTGGGTCCCCTTACATAGAGACTTGCTAATTTCAATCATTAATCAATCAATCAATCAATCAATCAATCATTAATTTCAATTAATTGTCTCCTTGTGTTCTATTTAATATACTATTGAGAAATAATCATGCTTGTAACATGCTTTCATAAAGTATTGTGTTTCTCTTATATACCTTCCAGCAAATAAAATTCTTGTCCATTTTACACTGCAGTTTTCAAGGTACAAGCAACTCTAAACTGTTGTCAAAAATATCTTTATCAAGTCTAGTTTTTGATTTCTTTTTATCATTTGATCAGTTGGTTATCTCAATATTTTCCGTATATTTTCATGTATTTGACTGATATAGAATTCCTCAAATAGCTACGTAGGTTCAGATACATGGATTTAAATAATTCAAAGTAATTAAAAATTTTTATCACTTCATAATTCTTCAAGGCAAGGAGAAATTTGCTAATAATATTTGTAAACATTTCAGTTTCAGAAGTATGACATTAAAAAAAACCCTTATCATGATTAAAAATATTTGAAAACTCAAGGAGTACAATATAAGATTAAGGAATTTTAATAGTGCTGTAATTGTTAATATAAAGAAAATTACTTATAAACATATTTTTTTAATAAAAGAATTGTAATAAATTTTTGCAGCCGTATTTTACACTGTTATGTTATACCTAGTTCCAGCTTCCTCATGTGGTGCTCAAACTGAATGCAGAAACACAATACTACAAGCTGACATTCTAAGAGATTTCTAAAGTGCTGTGCAGTTTAGACAAATCAGATTTTTCCTGGATGCTATAAACTAAAAATTCAAACTGGACAAAAATATTTCTATATATGTTTCCAAATAAAAATAATTCTATTAATTTATCTATGTTACTTATAAAATTTTCTTTTATGAGAAAAATATGTTTTTTACTATCTTGAAACTTGAACTGAAGGGTGATTTTGCATAAAAGAGAATTTTTTTTCCCCAGGAGATATACAGAAAAGTCTTCATCTAAATCCTTTATAAGTAAAATAAATGCTCAACAAATCAAGTAAGTTTTTATTTGGAACAGAAATTGTGTTTAGGCTGAAAAACATATATTAAAATCTAAAATTAGTGCTTTCTAATTTATCTTTAACCAAAATTTGGTCTAAAAATCTCTAATAGAGAGTTAATTACTATAATTATCTGTCTTAATTTTAAAAATATTTTTATTGTATGCAGATATCTGAGTTATGGTTGATTAATTAATGAAACAATAAAAAAAAAATTTACAAAAATTCCTCGTCATAATGTTCTGCAAATATTTCATCACAATTTTAAAAAAAAATTATCAGTATAAAAAAATGACTGCCCTGTGGTCTTGCACTAATAACAAAATCAGGTTACAAAGTGTGAGTTTTCTATCTCAGACAAACTAATCTAAGATGAACTGAATAGTGTAACATAAATCAAGACTTAATAAGATTTCATCTCTTTTCAGATTTGACAAATGAGACCCAGTTTCAATTTCATCAGCTTTCAAGGCAGTTTGAGACATATGTTTATCTTTCTCCCTGAGATGGGGAATATAAATTTGGACTTAATTCCACAGGCTACTTATAAAAGTTCTATTGTTTGGCATATTGTTTGTACCGAGCTTTTAACACTAATTTAGCGAGACTGAAAATTAGCTCAAAGTAGATCAGCTGGAAGGGCTCTATGAGCCTTTATGGTGCTTTGAAAGCTCTGCAAGTAGTGGACATTAATTTTCTGTTTATGTATATGAAAGGCTTTATCCAAAGCTTTATTGATACCTTAAGTTTTAAGTTTTTCTATTCTTCTTGGATGTACCTTTCTGATGTGCTAGGGTGCTGAAGACAAAACAGCCCTATTCCAGTTGAGAACTCAAGGACAGTTTCTGCAAACTTCAGGCCCTAAGCATAAACAATGTGGAGACAGGAGGGCACATTCATGCAAATGAACCAAAACCTATAAAAATGTGAGATTTTGTGACCAACCCCTCCTTTGCTTCCATCTTGGAGCCATCCAGGCAGAGGCCAAGACTGTGGCGCTCATACTGCTGGGGTGTGGCTTTTGTAGGCCTTTCGTAGGCCTCTCGATAAATACACATTTTATTCCCTTCAGCTCTGTGTGTAGCCTCTGTTCCAGCTCCTCAAGGCATCATTATCAAATGTAATGTTCACACTAGCTTCAGTAAAAATTGAGGAATGCTCACAAAATGGTCGAGATGAGCAAGCATACATCTAAAGTTAGACACACGAATAGCAACATTGAAGGCAGCGGAAATTATTCTCATTCTTAAAACAAGTATGTCCCAGAAGAATCTGCCTTACACTGCTTTAATCTTCTCTAGGACTTTGAGAAACAAGTAAAATGATGGCATTCTGCAATAAGGCATTGACAGGATGAACCTGGACAAACATGCAGATGTACATCAGACCCCATTAAAGTGTTATGTCCCGCATCACCAAATACATGGAACAACTCACTGCAACCTTCACCCTGAAGGAGTCTGGGAACAGCTCTCAGAGACAGAAAGTTGCACCAGACTTAATGTCAGCCTTGTTCAGCTGAGCTGCTGTAACAGCACACACAGAAGTAACTCTGGAAAACAAGCAGCTCCTTCATTCATTCACAGCATCCAACAGTCCATCCCTGTCTCCCACTGCTGCACTTTTGTGCCCTTATCATTTTTCCACAAAAAATGACAGGATGTACATGTACCACAAAAGATTTAGCACAACTGCTCCTGTTCCCTTGTGTTGGGATGCCTTTCTTGGCAGCACATATTTGTGACAAATAGCACTCAGTGTCTTAGGGTAAACTTGTAGAGCAATATAAAATTTTCTTGAAAAAAATGTGCTGTAAATAATATGTACATATAGCAACATTGCAAGTGACTGCCAGGCAAAAGAAGCTTAGTAACACCTTTTAATTAAAAAAACCCAAACAACAAAACAAAACAAAAAGAAACACAACAAACAAACAAAAAGAAATCCCCCAACCAACAAAACAAACAAATAAACGGAGATAAAACAAAACAACCCCCCAAAAAAACCCAAAAAAAACCAACAAAAAACCCACAAAACCAAAACAAAACCAAAAACCCAAACAAAATAAAACCAACCCCAAACCCCAAAAAAGTTAAAATGTGGTCTCTTCCAGTTGAATTATTTTCACAATATTTGTTATTTGCCTGGAATCTGGATAAACATGCTACAAGCTGAAGAGTGAGAGGAGAGAAAAAATAAGACAGCTATAATCAGTTACTGGAAACTTCTTCAGATTATTCCTTGCACCTGTCCTGCAATTCTTCATGTGCTCAGCCTTCTCAGGTGAATGCGTGTTCTCACAGGTGTCAGGACTGTCTGTCTCCAATAACAAGATACAGGCCCATGATGCCTTCTCATATTTATGATCAAGGCTCTTGGTCTGTCAGGGAAGAAGAAAATGCAGCACAGCTGCTCAATAATAGTTACCACTGAGGAGACACTTGTGTCTTCTAGATCATCATCATCCTTCATAGCTGAATGTGAACAAAACAGACATTGGCAAAATCCTGGGGGCATTTGACAAGACTGGATTTGCCTTTTATGAAAACTATGCACAGAGGCAAGGACCACGACTGAACCAGGTCTCAGTAATAAAGAAGAGATTATGATAATGACCTGAGAAGTAGCATTTTTTCATGAAATAATAGATGCTTGTACTCTTGGAAAACAGCACTATCAATTTAAACAGGTTGTTCTCCATTTAAGTCTGTAGTCTTAATATGCAGTATGTCAACATCTCCCTGACCAACTAACGAAAACAGAAAAGTCAGGTCAGGAGACACAACTCAAGGGTTTTTTTTGTTTGTTTGGTTTTGGTTTTTTTTCTCAAAATATATAAGAAATACATACAACATATAATATGCATTTATTCCCTGTATTGTTTCCTCCAAATTTTCCTCTTTCAGAATGGCCAGAAATTCTCTCAGCACTGTAAAAGGCCTGCTGAGTAATGTAAGTCTCCAATGCAATACCAAAATGAGTTGATTTATCAGTTGTAAATGTGCCAATTTCCACCAGAAACTTCAAGAGTATGTTTGTGATTTTGCCACCTCTAGTCTAGCAAAGGGAGACAAGAAGAAAAAATAAGAACCAGAGACCAAAAAGAGGCTTCACAATTATGATCTTTTTTTCCACAGGGACAAATAATACTGTCCCCAGTTCCAGCACACTAATATCATTAATATAACTACATGGTCTCTCTGGTCCTGCACAATTTAATAATCTTATTTGGACAGAGTAGAAATTCACACATCACCCTAATACGAGTAAAATGTGAATGAAGGCATGATTAATCATCAAAAATCCAGTGTAGAAGACCATATGCTTGTACAAACCCACGTAAAATCACACTGGGCAGGAAGAACAGGATTTACTCATTCTGTGATTGCCAAAGGCATAGGAAGATAAATGTTGCTTAGAAATCACAAGAGAGCAAATGATCAGCTGAAACATACAATCACCCAAACCCATCAGGATCAGCTCCTACCTCCTGTTCCCATTTTAACCATCTCTTTATCCCCAAGAGGCAATATGGGAGGTGAATGGGCTTGTGTGTGGGGAGAGGTAAAGCCTTTACTTTTCCAACAATACGTAGTCATATCTTTGTGTTTGTTGCTAAATAGTAGCACAGGTCAGGTCTTCTCTCTCCTCATGTGGTCAGAAGCAATGAGCCCACTGCTAGGACTTAGCCTAGAAAATACAGCACTGCTTCCTCTCCTCACCACTAGCGCAAGCAGGCATCACTCCCAAATCTATCAAAGACATACGTGATTGCATGGTCTTAGGAGACCTGCAGGGAAAGCATTTTCAGAGGAATTTCTGGCCTCTGAAAGAAGAATTGCTAGCATTGATTTTCCCCATAGCAAAAGATGTGAATATACAGCGCCCTTAATGCTTCATTTGGCAGTTTGCTGCAGCAGTATTCAGAGTGATGTATAATGTTGCCAGAAGGAACCAAATTTTCCATAGAAATGATGAATCTATAGCACAGGAAGCTTAAGGTTTTGAAATGCAATTTAATATTAGCTACTGATTTCTGCTGACCTCTTTGTGCTCTCTTGAAAAAGAAATAAAGCTCATAGAAATGCTTCTTGTACTACTGGGAAAAGTAGTCCCCTGAAACAGGGAGCTAGCTTTGACTCTCAGTGCTCCTGTTCTTTCTTCCCTTTAAGCCAATCACTGAAGAAATTAATCCCCTGTCACTTTCAGAGTCACGTATTTCACATCAATTGAAGTTTGCAGTCATAGGTGAAAAAATAGAAGAACAAACTACAAAAGTAAGAGGGCAGAGAGCTCTGAGGCAATTTATTCTGTCAAACTAACAAAATGATACAGAATAGTTTTAAGGCAATTACAAAGAGCATATTGATCTGTAGTTCTATAAAAGAGGAATAAGCAAGGTTCCTGTTTCATTTTTGTGTATGTGTTTAAATCTACATAGAAGCATTTTACTTGTTTGGATCCTGAAGAATGGAATCTGTTTTTCCTCTATCTCTGTCTGGCTATTTCTCACCTTTTGTGTCCTACCTCCCTTCTGCTAGCTTTTCACTGCAACCCAACACAAAGAATATCAACTGCAACAGAAAAAAATGCTAGTACAGCTGCATGAAAATTAGAGAGTGACCAGATGTCATCCCCACTGCTCAGTCTTTGCAGTTAGCCCTGGTAATGTCTTTCGTCTCACTTCATTAAGGGAGACAAGGTTGTGAAAGCTTCTTAGGTAAAGGCTAAATAATGTATCTAGCTTGAGATGAATAGCAGGAGCAGAGCACCAAAAAGAGCTGTTCTGTTCTTTTTTTCTGATGAATCTGTGGAAGAAAAATAAAAATGTTTTCAAAAATGCTGATGAAGCAGTTATGTGTGTCTACAGACAACATTTTAAACCAGTATTTTGGAAAGAACACAATGAAAGTTTTTAAAATTATATGTAATATTGATAAATATAAAAATACATATAATTATTTATATGCAGTGCCAAAATAGATATTTGACAATACAATTGCATTATGCTGGATTCCTTCACTTCCAATTTAGACTCTAATTTAATTTATATCACATTACAAAGATGTGCCAGATGCTCCAGCTTCCAGTTTGGTTGGGCAAATGATGGACTACCATTATTTTTATACAGATAAACAGATTTTATTTTTTTTAATTTTAATCTATACTTCCCAATTATGTTTATATGTAAGCACTGATTAATATACTTCCTAAATAATTATTTTTGTTGACTTCATTAACAAAGCAAGTCTCACAGTAACAATGTGCCCACAGAGCACATGAGATTAGGAGTGGAGATTGTTAGACAGGCCAGCACTTCTGCTAGACACTCCCCCAACATTCAGATTAGGTTAGCTCCATAAGAAAATAGATACATAAATCTTAAACTGAAAAATTACAGGCTAACTAGTGGAGTTCGAAATATGATGAGAATGAAACCCCTCTGCATCCATATTATGTGCTGCTCAAAGACAGCACAGGGATTAGTTGCTTCCCAAAGCCTCTTTTTACAAATGAATTGAAAGAGAATGTAGGACAATGCCTAACAAAGACAGGACTGTTGGGCCACTGAGTTATGATGTGAAGACCCACAGACATGAAGGCAGATTTTATCAGCTGGAGACCAGTTGAAGTCAAATGCCTCAGAATAGCCATGTGGAAATAAAGGAGCAGGTTACAAAACTGCAGTGCAGAAGACACTGTAGATAATAATTGAACAGTGTGAAAAAAAGGCCAAGGGTATAACATAAGACAAAGAGCTAGTTTTGCATATGCCGGTAAATAAGGAGATGTTATTTAAGGATTGCCTCTACTACCAAAAGAGAAATCTGGTTCCTCCTCTGAAATGTTAATAACATCCTACTGCTCCACTGGTACTAATACTGCAAGGAATCCTAGCCAGGCAGCATTGATATCATTCTATTTTACCATGCCAGAATCTGTATTCATTGAAACAGGGCTAATTATTAATCATTTCTATGCCTGTGCTTCTGTACATTTTATAATTCACTGACATGAAGTAGCATATGGTGGATAATATTTTCCAATTACTTTAGTTAAACATTGTAAAACAAATCTAAGAGATGGTGCTTCCTGTTGCTGGACAAAACACATCCCCAGCCTGGGAATAAATAAATCCTAAGACAGATGTTCTATTATAACTGATTAAAAAATTCTGGGGTTTAAGATAAACTCTTCTGTTTCCTCTGACAACAGGCAGTTATTTGCCTCTGGTCTCAAAACTGAATCCATACACAGAGATATTTTCATACCCTCTCCAAGGTTTGTCATTTTGTCTCCTGACAAAAGTTGTCATACCCTTGGTTAGGTACAAATTCTTGTACTGCATCACAAATGTTCTAGAACTGCTAAGAACTAACTTGTACTAACCTGCCTAATTATTTCAGAACCTCTAAACAGTATTTCTGTACTTATTGCAAGCTGGTGTCACCAACACACAGGCTCTTTGATGAGTTACACCTGTAATTACAATATTTTTCTCCTTCCCATTGCCACACATATCTTTGCTTTTGTTTTCCAAGCCATAAATTCACATTTTACAAGCCATGCAATCAAATATGAGTTGTTTGCATTCACCTCCTAACTTCTTTTTTTATTTATTTATTTTTTCCTAGCTGACAGCATCATCCTTACAGCATTATCCTGAGGAACATTGTTAGGTGCAGTAAATCATGTCTAAAAGGCCGGTAAGAATGTATTAAATGAAACAAAGAACTGAATGAGACAGAGAAAATTGCTGAAAAGGTTTTTTTTCTTTCTCCTCTTTTTCTGAAGATTCTGGACATCTGAGAAAGTAAGTGCCAGAATTTTAAAATTATTTGTTGTATGTGAGCTTGACAGTTCCAAAGTACCATGGAACTGCACGCCAGAAGTTGGTCACTATCAAAATTGCACTTTAATCCTTGTTTCTGAGTCCGTTTTAAATATGGTCTTTATTACTTACTCTTAGTACGATATGCCTACACACTGTTCTGTATGACCCATATTATGTTGTGGTATTATCCTTGTGTGCAGGGCCTGATCAAGTTTTCATAAGCAGAACTTGGGTTGCAGCAGCAATTTCACATGTTGAAAATTTCCAGTACAGAAATGGAGCTGTAAAAGCTGAGGAGAAAGTAGATGCTTAATATAGCAGAAGATATGAAGATCCAATAGAGTCCCTTGAACCACCTGAGCACATACCCCTCAAATGGTTTGTGGTGTGGCATTATGTAGCTCTGACACCCTTTTAAAACTAGATGACTGTTTAGGAAGGTTCATGAGGTTTAGGAAATCTATTTAACGGACGTTTTAAGTCAAAGTATCAAACTAATGTGGATGAAGGTATAGAGGTGAGAATAATAAAAAAAAGAGATAAGATAAAAATAAAGCCTTATACAATAAAATTTATCTAAATGTTATATTTCCGTACCCAAAGTTATATTCCATAACATTTTTGTAATGTGAATTCCTGAACTTGAATATATGTGAACTCTCAAAGTATCTCACTAGGTTGAAAGGCCACTTTCATCTGTAGTTTTACATCTAGCTACACTCAAAGTCACCCCGCTCTGTAGCACACAGAGACTGAGAAATTAAGCAGACACCTTTGCCTGCTGAAGAGTCTGTATTGAGTAAGTACTAATATTCACTGCAGCACAAAAACTTCAGGGTCATCCACTTTTTATCAGAATAATTTCTTCTATGAGAAGCAGAACTAGTGGTGCCTGGCAGCCTATGCATGGAAGATGACTCCTGTGTACTCTGTATTCCTAGTGCTGTAATTCTAATGACAAACTCTGTCCTATAATTTTTGATAATAATTTACCTGTCTCCTCCTTATCTGCTGCTTACTTTCTTTGGCTTGCTGCCTGATGTTATTTGGTATATACCATAGCTAGCTTGGAATCACAAGGTCCTCGCTGGTGGGTCAGGTTCTGCCAGCCTCAGTAGCAATTTTTTAAACAAAAACATTGGTAGAGGTGATTTGCAGTAGTCAGCACGGGTATATGAAAGGGAAATCATACTTAACCAAACTGATAGCTCCCTGTGTTGATATGTTTGCGTTGGTGGAGGATGGGAGAGAAATTGATATTTTGTCTCCACTGTATTAAGGCTTTTGGTAATTTCCCACAATATAGTACAGAGCTGTTCAAATACAGGTTAGGGAAGTGAGCAATGAACTCAGCTGCTAGGCTTAAAGGGTTATGATCAGCAGCATCAGACCCAGCTGGAATCTAATCACTAAAAGTGCACCTGAGGGGTCAACAGTGGAGCCAGTACCATTTTAGACCTCCATTAATAATTTGATTACGAACCTCAATAGTTTTGCAAATGATATAAAACTCTGAGGATCTGATCATACACAGGAGGGTATTACTGCTCTTTAGAGGGACCTTGAGAAGCTGGAGGATTTGACAAATAGGAATCTAATGAAATAATAAAAAGGAATAACCCCTGGCACCAGGGAAAGCTGGAGGCCAACCTGCTGGAAAAGATTTTCAGAGAAGGACTTAAAATGGTGACCAAAGGCCAGCAGTATGATTTCATTGCAAGGGTGTTCAATTTCTGTTAATAATGGTTCCTTGCCCATCATAGCCCAGTAAGCTTTCCAGAAACCAGTGTTTGGGACAGGGCAATTTGCCCATAGACAATGCTGTGACAGGGACTGTTGTAATAATTAAACAGTCCAGATGGTTGGCACTATTTACTCTATGGATATATCAGTGGAACCAATGTAGTCTCAAATATCTTAAATTAGTCTTAAATATCTCAAATTATCTTACGTAATTTCAAGACCAAAGCCTAAACCAACCACAAGAATCTACCTTAACCTAAAAGGGACAGTGGTAGATTAATCTCATTTTAGTAAGTAAGTTAGTAAGATATCTTGTTCTCACCACTGGCTGTGGTGCAATTTAGGGTGATTTAGAGTGATTATCTGAGATCAGAAAACTAGTTGTGGTCTGTTAATCAGGGGAGAGTCACATGCTTGGGGGCAGATTGTCAAAGAATATTCAGGTGTCAGAGATGTGATAGATGGTTTGTGAGACTTTAAAAGCAGATAGATCCCTTACATCTACCCAGTCTCCTATAATCATTGCTTAGAAACAGCTTCTGGTGAATTGTATCCTGGGCTGAACATGAATCAGAAGCAAAAACATGTCACATATCACCATTAATCAGTGTTTCATTCAGAAACTACACAGCTAGAAAATAATGCAACTTCGATCAAATTCGATTAATTGCAGGCCCAGAAACTAAGTTATGTGAATGAGTCTTGCAAAAGCAGTGACAGAAAATGTTATTTGTGTTTGTCTGCCTCAAATTCCATCAATGAATAAGGATTGTCTGAAAATGTAAGGGGGCTGTAACTGACAGGGAATTAATTTCTGTTTTCTTGATAAAAAACACAAACAAAACCAATGACAAAATCATCTTCATATGTCACATATTCATTTTATTAAGAAGAAAGGATGATCCTTGAACATCTGAGCAGGTCTTATTTACAAACAATTTCCTGTAAAGGCAATTTGTCCACAGCTGCAGAAAACTGATGCTGTTTTGTTAGGAAATAGATTTAGAATGTTTCCAGGGACCCCATGGTTAGTAAATAAATGTGATGATAGAAGTAGCTGTATAAATACAAATAATTCATTATTTGTTTCAACTCCCAAGGAATAACATTGTGATTTCCAGTAGTGGATCCAGATTCTCCATTCAAGAGTTATCTGAAAAAATGGCAGAATTGTTACTGATATCTAAACTCACTCTTAGATATGAAAGATATGTCATATGAACATTATTTCATTTAAAATTTGATTGTTATCTGGTGTTACAATAGTGAGAGTTCTACTTTTCTATATCATGTTTGAAAAAAACTGACTACTGAGTAATGACTTTTGCAGCTTGTCAGGAAGAGAATTTGGAGTAAATTCTTGTCTAGAGCAATTAATTGAAATTTGGAGTGATACCATATGTAAATGTGATTTCCCCTTATTAATTAGAATCTTTAATTACTTTGATCAGAGGCTTTATTATACAACTTCTGGGAAGCCATGCAAATAGGGAAAAAACCCACCAGATTTGAACAGGCCAGTTATTCTAGTATCAAAAGCCTTTTTTTTCTTGTTCCTTACAACATTGAATAAAAGCTTTATTGTATCCAGATCTAAGCTGTGGAAGTTGATTTCAAGCCTCAACTATACTGAATCTAGAATACATTTGTTGAATGTATTTTAATGTTATTTTGTTATTTCCCTTAGCAAGAACAGAACATCAAAACACCTTAGAACTTATGGGTACCAATGGAGACAGCAGCCCTGTGAGGGAGACAGGGTATTAAGGTTTAATGATCCATATTTAGCTTCTGCCAGCCAAAGTTTTGTTGTGAAACCTCATATTAGCTACTTAATATTTCTTCATTTTGCCTCCTGTGTAGAAAGATAATAGCTTTCTCCCTCCCCTTTATCTGACTTGTCCTGTTAGAAGAGAGAAGCACAGCAAACTTGCACAGGGGTTTGTGCAGTGGCTCAGAGCAGCCTTGTGTGGAGCAAAAAGGCAGGGCAGAGAGGTCTCTACAACATTGCAGACAAATGGCAAACAGGGCAGGAAGCTAAACAGACAGTTATTTCATTACTGTGCTAATG
Source organism: Acridotheres tristis (assembly GCA_037013685.1). Taxonomy (NCBI): domain Eukaryota; kingdom Metazoa; phylum Chordata; class Aves; order Passeriformes; family Sturnidae; genus Acridotheres; species Acridotheres tristis. Next base: position 100,835,401 of record CM072887.1, read on the forward strand.
ATATCTTAGTGAGGGCTTAGATTGCCTCAATTTTTATATGTACAGTTGTACAGCCCATGTAAAATCCTAGCATGGATTAGTTATATGTGCACACAAGACAGCAGCCTTTCCAAAGCTGTACTTAAATCCATCTGTAGACGTATCTGTATAGTTAATATTCTTTATAGGATGGGAGGAAAAAACAGACCTGCGTCCTAGGTTATTAAGAAAATAAGCCTCACCTAATTTTGCTGTTTTATATAGTTCTTCACAATACTGAAGACAGTACCATATTTTTATTTCAAATGAGTTCTTGTTCTCTTCAGTTGCTACTATAAAACTTGAGCTATCCAAGTCATCCAAAACTTTACTTTTCTTTTAAACCTATGTTTATCCATCTTGCAAAGGTCTGTAATCCTTGTCTGCATTTTAATAAGGTGATCTGGTGATCTATGGACACTTGAAAATTTGCTGAATACAGTCATCAGTAATGAAAAAGGCTTCAATAGTACCCTACAGCAGCACAGGTATCTAAATGTTATGGAATTTAATATTTATGGGGACTATGACATTGGACAAGATGCAAACCTATTGTTTTTCTCTTGTGATCACATCAGTCAGGTTTCCCTTTCCTTTTCTTCTGACACAGCCCTAAGGCTGACTTACCTTTGCTAAAGCATGTAAATGAGACATTTTTCTTAATTTGCATGCCAAAGGATAAATATATGGTTAGAATGTGAAGGAGGTGAAATAAGACTGCATTTTAGTTTTGGGTGAAATTGTATAGCAAGCACAAATACTAATACCCTGTATATCAAATATCAATATAATGATTTAAAAGTTTGTGAATTTTTTCCTCCACATGCATTGTGTTTTATTATACATGATCAGCCAGATCAAAACAGCTGTCTCTGCCAAACACCAGCTGTGTACCATTATCTTGAATTTCACCAACCATCCTTGGGTCATTAATTCTGTAATGCTGTGATTGTGCTTCTGAACTATGAGATAGCATATATTGATCTAGATTATGATGAAAAACTGGATCCTATTTAGTCAGCAGAAGACTTGTCTCATAACTAGAGTCTGAGACCTTAAACTTTGACTTTCTTTGTTTTGGTTGCCCATTAGCTGGAAGGTATACTGACATAGGTACAGAAGCAGACCTTAAATTAAAAAAAAATAAAATTTTTCTGTTTCAGTCAGTGGTTTCCAACCTTTTCTAGCTTTCTGGAAACATTATCTGAGAAGAAATATGCTGCCAGCAACATTTGACCTTGCTCTGCATAAATATATTTCAGCTTTACCAGAAACAGCTTCTATTGGCCTCTGGTGTTGGAGGATCATGCAGAGAACATATTGTCAATAAAGTATATTTAGAACCATTGAGTAATGTGAATTTGTTTTGTGCTCATCTAGCACTCTGCCTTTTACAAACATGAGTGCAAAATTCCTGTTTTCTTATACACTAGCCAAAAAAAGCTCCAAGGTAATCACATTCTTTTCAAAAATCAAGTTAATGATGAGCAAAATTCAAATACTCTTTTTGTATAGCCTGGGAGAGTGAAAGGTGAAATGCTTAAAGTAAAACTCAAATAGCTGTAATTAAAATCAAGTGTTAATTCCTTATTGCTTCTTAGTTTACTTCCTTCAAATATTTTGTGTTATATGCATATTTTACCAGAGATTTTGTTTAGTTTGAATTCAGAGCAGTATTTATTTTCTGCACTGATTTTTGCATGCAAAAATTTACCACAGTGTATGTTTTTCCCCATTGTTTTTCTGTTTACATCTTCAATGCAAGTATTATCTCCGAACAGTGCTTAAATGCCTCCAGCTATGCTTAAGCTGGTTGTACCTAGCCACATGCCTAAGTATTTTCCTGAAAGGGGAAATATGTTGAATGAGGAGCTATATTATAAACTGAAAAATTGCTGTAGAATTAACAAGGAGTATTGACAATGCCTTAAATATAGTCATTGATTCCCTCCCAAAAAAACCTCCCACCTTACATACCCTGAATTTTTCTGCAAAATACCAGATTTAAAGCTGAACACTTTTGTTACTTTTATTCACTGCAGACAAACCTAATGTTGCACATGGTAGACTGTAGCTATGGAAGAATTTGAATGAGGCCAAATCTCATTTCATGTTTAAATTTGAGCTGAAAAATCAAGCTAAGGCCTCTCTGCACTTCGGAAAATGTCATGGGACGTGTAGGGCTTAAAGTAGCCAAGATCTTAATTGTGGAGGTCTTCCAAAGTATTTACTGTCCTTCTGCTGCAGTAGCTGCAACTTCTGGGATGAAAGCACATTTCACTTAACACTGGTAATTAACATTGTCTCAGTGGAAATGGCAGCATCCATCAAAGGAATACCAGGAAATATTTTATTAGTGCAGAAACCCCAACACTGCTTACACTCAGAGCAGCCAGTCTGAAAGGAAGATAAAAAGGGGTTAAGCAAAACCCCTGGGTGTATGTTAAATTATTTGACCAATGTATTTTCGATTTTTATTTAATATCCAACAGCCATGTGGATAATGAAATATCTGTGATACCCCGTGCACTCAAACAGTTAATTTAATTATTGGATCATTCAATTACACAGTATTACACAACAGCTCCTTATTCCACTTAGAACTGTGTAATTAATAGTTTATATGTATATTTATAGTCTTTACCTATGTATATAAAAATAATTCCATGTGTTTATACCCAAATATATTAAAAGTTTAGGTGTTCATTTTTAACCTTAATCAAAGTGTAAGTATTACAAATCAGCGTGCACACCTGCATTCAAATTTGGCTGTGCAAAGCAATCTAATTGAATCAGAAATCTTTGCCTCTCCTGCATTTTAATAACTGTCAGCAGTTTCATTTCATCAGCAGACTGTGAACATTGTTTATCAGATTTAAAGCCTTAGAAAATTACATCTACATCTCAAAAGGATTATAAAGATAAGAAAAGTTAGTTTTCCAGGATAAAAATTCCAGGATGAGACCTTCATTTACCCTTTCTTTCATAGGTTTGGAGTTTTTAATTTTGTAGTTTTTCATATTCAAAAAATTACTTTTTTCTGATGATAGGACATGAATATCAACCTGTCAGCATCAGAAGATATTGCCTAAAATAGGAAGTCAAACGATCTTCTTGATTTTGACATGAATGGTAATAAAGAAAAACACAGTTATGACAAAATAGGAGCATTTAGAAGTTTCTGCCTCCCTGCTCAAGGTCAAGGGCAAACCTGAAGGATTTCTGATTTAGTCTGGAGATATATATCTAAAAAAGTATGTGTTCATATGAATTTTGTTGACCATCAGCATATGTAATCTGTAAAACAAATATCCAGATGCATCTCCAGGGTCCTCACGGTTTCTGCTGGTTTTCCTCTAGGTATATGGGGACAGAGACAAGTGTTAAACCTAAGGGAATGCTCCCTCCTCCAAGCCTCTTGTCAGATACTTTTTTTCTGTGGAAAATCAAGTGGAACATTGCCCCTAGGAGGTACAGGCTGGGGCAGGACAGTTTATCTTTGGCAAAACATGCAAAGGTGCCCTAGAATGTATCTGCTGTTGTTGATGCTTTTGACACTTCGGTTTTCAACAAGGAGGAAAATTTTTTTTAAGCAAGTAGATTAATGTATGTGTATGCAGATGTTGGGAGTCATATTCTTACTAGAGAAAAATTTTGCTGGTTCGAACAGAAGGATTAAGTAATTTAGAAAGTTTGGGTCTTTTTCTAGAAATGCTTTTAGTTTTGGTCACTTGCAAGGTTGTGTTGTGTGTCTGTCTGCTAGAGAGCGGCAAAGGAACACAGCAACAGAGAAATCCTTCAGAAAATAGAAGGAGCGATTTACTGTAGGAGTACACATGTTTTATAGATGAGTTCGCTGAACCAAGAATAGGATCAGCTTATTGGTTTAAGGAAGGCAACACTTAAAGCATGCTTTTACTAAAACATCACGTTTTGCACGCACCGCCCATGTTCACAACACCAGGAGCAACTTTGTTATTAATTCTTTCCTTTCTGTTTTCCTTTGAGTAGCCTGGGAAAACTCACATTGCTATTTTCCCTGACTCCAGTATCCGCAGTGTTGCACCTCTAACAGAGTGTTAAGTAGCAGTAAGTAAATAAATAAACAGAATCATAGAATGAACTGGGTGGGAAGAAGCTTTCAGAGATAGTCTAGCCCAACTCCCCAATACAGGATATAAGTATTCAATACTCTAACTAGTAAAATGTATCTAGACTGGGAAATTTTGAATAAATGAATACACAAAGTAGGACATCCACTTTGCCAGGCTGTGTTATATGAGGCAACAATTAAAAAAAGTAACCCACTGTCTATTGCTGGCTGCTATACCTGTTTAAATAAAGATATCTTATGTCTCACACTCAATTCTGAAGGCCTGAGACTTCCATGACAAACTTTTCACTCTCTGATCAGAGAAGTACTTCAAAATGTAAACTGTTTATTTAGTCCTTTTCTTTGTGATTCTAGCTTCATAATATGTACTATGCAGTTATTCATAGCTGATACACTTAATTCTTGTCATCATTTTATTGCCAGGTCTGAAATTGCATTTCCAATCCTATTACTTGCCTTATCAATTATAGGTGTGTAAAATAAAATAATATGATCAGTTGGGTTGGCTTCAGCACAACAAAGTAATTATTATTTAGTACACTGATCACAACCCCTGTTATTTCTACCACCTTTTTACTGACGATGAATGCAAGACCTTACTTGTGTTGGTATCTTTTCTGAGATTATAAACTGTATTTTTCCCAACCTGATAACAACCACAAGAGGGTTATTACATTATGTCAGATTAATTATTCAACTTAGTCACAGGGTCACCTCTTTGATATAATACAAATGTCAAAACATAACACGTTTTAAAAATAAAAAAACATTTTATAAAAATGTTATAAAATAAAAATATTTTTATCTGTTTTATTTAGGCATTAAGTCCCCAGTGAGAGATCTTATTCTCATACAGCGTCAAGACCTTTGTTTCTCTCTCAGCCCCTGTAGGGATTGGACTGGGGGTGCACAATCGAGTGGCAGGAAACAAAACTGGGCAGGTGGCCTGAACTCACCAAAGACTTATTCCATATCACATAACATCCTAACCAGCAATAAAATGAAAAAGAGAGAGGTTTAGGATGATTAGATATCTTTTGCTTGGGAACTGTCTGTGCAAGAATCTACCCTAGGTGAGTACTTTTTCTTCTCTTTTTTTCTTTTTTTTTTCTTTGTTTTCTCTTATTTCACTTATTAAACAATTTTTGTTTTATTTCTTCTTAAACCTCCAACATTTCTTTCTTTTGTTTTTTCTTTTCTCTCTTCCTGTTCCACTGGGCCTGATGTGGGGGAAGTGAGCAAGATGCTCAGCTGTCCACCAGGGTTAACCCTAACAACTATTTACAATTGTCACACGGTAATAAATATAATCTCAAACCATCAGTACTATCAGTAAAAAGATCACTAACTATACGAATCATTTGTTAAGACACATGGTTCCAAATATCTGCAGCCCTTATATTAATTTTCACTAACTGGAGGTCAGATCTCTCTATAATATACTTACTCATTTGTTCAATCTCATACTGATACTTTATGAACATTGCATAAGATGAACTGTATGACTGTGTTTGCAAAAACAACACTGAAAGCTAGCAGAAATCTTATTAAAGATGCAACAAGATGCATTTTTTCTGAATATAATGCAGAACAATTAATGTATGTTTTATATCTATAAATGTGAAAGTTATGTTTTCTTGAAAAATCCCTTGCTGTTCAAGAAAAAATTAGTTTCAGTGAGATTCTCATGTCTTGAATATATTTAGCATACTTCCTATTTAGATGTTCTTATCTAGTGCTTTGAAAAATAGGTTTTTGATTAAATTGGTCCCTCTAAATAAAATCTGAGACCATATGCAGAAAATCAAGAAAGCAAGAAATAAGTGTTTATTTTAGAAAACAGTGGTGGAAGACAAGATAATAAATCAATTACCTGTGAAAATTTGAAACTGTGGATCTTCTTGCTGTGCATAGTTCTTGCCAGAATTGGACACCCTCTTTACATCTGTATGGACAGTGTTGTGATAGTGGCTCTGTTGTTCCTCGTTTAGAGCAAAGCATTGGACACGTCTTACAGTCACTGGACCAGTGACAAAAAGCAAAACATTGTGGATGGAGGTAAAAAGAAAGGGTAATATTTCAGATAGGACTGACTGCGTATTTGCTAAAGTTGTGCACTTCATTCAATTCCTAGTTTGTGTTGGGAATGCCTACCTCCCTCCCTGAGGAATCTTGTCTTTTGTAGTTAATAGTTTCCACACGCTGCTTGCATATCAACAGGAAAGTGTAAAGAAGTTTACTTTTTTTCTTCAAGACCTCTAAGAATTGGATAAATCATTGAATTTGGTAAGATCTGGAATTAATTATGCTAGTTCAAGGCTTGCGTCAATTAGTCAATCTGCTAAAAGGTTTCCTTTTGAGTCAATGAAGGGAATAAATAAATAAAATACTGCACAGGAAGATTCCTCCCATACTGAGAAATGTCTGTCCAACAAGATGAACAGCCCTCCTGTAGTGCCTCATTACCTCCATTGGCAAGGGAAAGATCTATCATGTCTTGCTTTAACAGGATGCTAACATTTAGTCACTCACCTTTCAGGGAGAGAAAGATCTTAGGAGCTTCTGCCTCTCCTGGGCAACTGACTGGTTGATTAAGTGCCTAATTATGTCTGAAGCTGTGCTTCTTGGGTCTTGGAGTTTCTACAGGTAAAATATTTCTGGAAAAAAGTGTTTTCCAGTATTGCATCAAGGAAATACTGTTTTCTATCAATTTATAAACTTATTATCATGCATGAATAATTAGTTTAAGGCTGCTTTTCTTCTATAAGAAGAATTTATATTGTTGACTTAAAAATTAAACAAACTATTTACACTTTATAGATGGATATATATGGACAAACACTATCACCATTAGTAGCAACAGATGTCACATTTCCTCAGGCAAATGATTCTAAACCCAGAGTATTTTATCATCAGCTCCAAGGGAGCCCTTCAAGCTCTGCCTGATGACAGATATGGGTTTTTTTTGGCTGGACCTAGATATTCTGTAGAGAATCAAGGTCTCATATAGGATGTTATGAATTCTTTTCAGAGCATGAGGCAAAATAGAGAGACTGTTGATATCTACCTGGCTTCATATGCAGCTTTATAATTTTGGTATTACGAAGAGCAAAATAATTATTACTACCATAATGTTTTGTATCTATTGATGAAATACAGTTTCTGTGATGATATTTTATGAGAAGAGACTGACAAGCAGCCTTAATATTGTAATTCAGCATGCATCAGAACTGCAGAATGGCAACTCTGTCCCAAACACAGAAGATCCTCCTTTTCTGGCAATAGTGTGTAATTAGAAGTGCCCATGTCCCAAAGAAAGAATTTTTACCATCATCTTCTTTCTGTCAAACACCAAGTGACAAATGTGAGTGAAAAGAGTAAAGTAGAATTGATATTTTGTACATGACCTACATCATCCAGTCCAACTACCTGGACCTCTCCAGGGTGACCAAAAGTCAAAGCATATCCTTAAGGACTTAAATACTGACAGGCCTGGAACTTTGATGGCCTCTATAGGAAGCCTAGTCCAGTGTTTGCACATCCCCTTAGAAAAGAGATGTTTCCTAATGCCCAGTCTAAACGTGCCCCGGTGCAGCACTGAGCCATTCCCACGGATCCTGGCACTGGCTACAAGGGAGAAGAGCCCAGCACTGCCCTGTCCATCTCCCCTCCTCAGGAAGCTGCACAGAGCAGTGAGGTTCCCCCTTGGTTTCCTTTTCTCCAGACTAGACAAGCCCAGAGCCCCCAGCTTCTCCTCACTGGACATTCCTTCCAGCCCCTCACCATCTCTGTTGCCCTCCTCTAGAGGCATTAAAGACTTTCATATTATACTGAGGTTGTGAGGGCCAGAACTGCAGAGTGCTCAAGAAAAGGTCGCACAAATACTGAATACAGATGTAAAATTACCTCTCTGTCTCTTTTTACTAGCTGGTTCTGCTGTGTTTGGTGCATCTCAGAATGCAGTTTCAGAGCTCCCCAGACACCCAAGGCCTTTGGCAGATGATTGGGAGAGGTTCTGCTGTAACTTCTGTTTGCTGCTCCAGTACTGTGGGATGAATTCCATCAGGGTTTTAACTGATGCAACTGCTCCCTTACAATTCCAGCATCCACAAATGAATCACTGTTCCTGTAGTTGTGGTCCTTGGAAGACTGAGCAGCCCAAGTTTATCCATATTATTAAAGACTGAGGTAGAAAGACCTTATACAATGCTTCAGGACAGCCTGAAAATCCATCTTAGATTTACCACATAATCTAGATCAGCCAGGTGAGGTGACAGAGAAGTTAAAGAATAAAAAAAGAGATGTGGATTCCCCTTTTTATTCACCATGCAGATGTATGCTACAGTTTTTTAGCATATCTTACTATTTAGAAGACATTTATTTGTCCATTGGTTCTAAGAAGGTATTAATTATAAACTATTTATAAACCAAATCTAAAAGTATGAACATTTGTTTTAAATGTTGAACTCTGTGCCTCATCAGGAAACCAATGACTGTCTTGCCAGGTGTTCAGGAAAGATAAAAATCCTTGAAAAGGATTACATCTAGGAAGTAGATTAGTGCATATTTTTCCAATTGTATGTAGAATTTTATACCGGAATTTTTTCATAATAATAACTGCAAAGGAGACAATATTCTAGCATTTGCATTTGCATTTGCATTTGCAAATTCTGACAGTGATGATGGATTACCTAAGCATTACCCTTGCTTTACGTCCTGAAGCATATGTTTTGTTAATACAGAAAAAATAATTGCTAGTCTTAAACATTTTACAAAATACATAATCTTAAAATGAGAATACTACTTGCTTAATATTAATGTTTCTTATTCTGCCTGAAAAGCTACATTTTTACTTGTTTTTTTCACTCAAAAGGCAACTTGTTTTAATTTATTTCCACTAATCTGTTGCTGCTAGGGATTAATTTTTGATTGATTATTTCTTCACACTCAAATGCAAGTTATCATGGGAAAACTTCCATAGTGAGTAAAAGACATTTTAAGTTGCACTTTTTAATTAAAAGAGAACTATTAACCAGTTATACCAAGTTTGGAAAGTTTTGTGGCTGTAATAGAAAAACTGGAGAGAAATTTATCTCAATTCATGTGTTGGGAGTTTATAGCTGTCTTTGATTGTTGGTGGAATATGTAAGTCCTGCAGTATTAGAACCAGCAAGGTAGGCCTGGTTGAATGATATTTTTTTTCCATTCAGCTAATACCATATAAATCCTGGCCTAAGTGCAGGTATTCAAGTATTTGGAGAAGGGAACACAGTTACAGAGTAGTTGCCTGAAACTGAAAGGGAATTTGGAAAAAAAAAAAAAAGGAAATATATCTTTTGAATAATTTATTAACAGTCTTTTTTATGTAGAAATTTTCAACTACAACAGTATAAAACATTTCTAGGGGAAATAGTAGTTGGGCAGAAGAAGGAAAAAGTCACTGTTGTTAGCTAACAATTCTGTTTAGAGATGCTTATATTCTTTGAACAATCACCATTTGGTATTTATTAGCTTTACCCTTCGGTTACCATCTCCCTTTCCTGCCAGGAAAGTCCAGACTCTGAATGAGCAATCTGCTGTCCTGCACTGGAAGATTGTCAGAGATCCCAGGTGGCTATTCCCAAAAATTAATTTTTGGAATACAGATCTGGTACCCTGGGAAGGTGAGCTACAAATTTAATAATTGTGAGGTTAAATGTATGAAACTTACAGATAATCCCTTCATAGCCCAGATACTGGATTATTTTTTCTCTCCTTATATATAGAAGAATTACTACTCTTAGGCCTAATTTTCCCCTGGTTTTATGCAGGTTTACAGTGTGTATTAGAGGGAATACGTCTTTTCCATTCTCACAGCTTTTGCCAGTGGTATAAAACAGGGTCTCAGAAAAAAAAAGTAGAGATACTGCAACCTGATATATACAATAAGGGCTGTGAAACATTATCATGTTTGATGTTTTGGGGAGAGGTTTTATTTTATTTCATATTCCTCTAGAGCTGACACTGCAAAAAGCTGTGGATGAGCAGAGAATCATATCAGTGTTTCATCTATGCACTTCAGGAACTGCAGGAAGAATACAAGAGCAAACAACCTCACAAAATATGGTAATGAATGCACTGCCTACTCTTCTCTGTCAGCTTTCTGATCTTGTGAGGCACAAACCTCCAAGCACTCCTTTCAATACTGCAGAGGGAACAAAAAGTCAATATAACCCACAAGTAAACAACCTTTCTTACCTCTCCTGTCAGATTTGCTCAGATATTTTCAGTGGGCGGGCTCCCAGTAGTTAGATTAAGTATAATTGTTTTTTCTAAGAGAACAAATATGACAAGCAATGTGTTTTTAAAAAGAGACTTATATGGATCATGTTTTCTTGGAACCTTTCTGAAACAATAAAGATTTTGAGGTTAATCTAAATTGTCCATTAGCCTTCCAAAGTATTTGAAATGTCAGAATATTTTGTTGTCATTTATTTCACTCATTAAGGACCCATAGAACTGTCTTTTTCCAAGGGAATGTAACGTACTTTTAAATTTGAAATTATGAAATTACAATTTTGCTCCTCAGCAGCATTTCTCATTTTTGTGTCATGTTTAATTTTGAAAGGTTTGCCAGAGTGACTTATTTTCAGGTCTTGAATGTCATGTCTAAACAATCTGAAAGAATCAAATGATTATAATTCTCTTGGTAAAATATTGATGCACAAACTCTCAAGGCAATTAGAAACTCAATTTTGCCAATCTAATGTTTAATTCTTTCTCATGTTTTGTTAATAAACAAGAACCAGAAATAAGAAGAGAGAAACTGCAGCAGCTTTTATTATTCCACAGGACACAGTCTACTGGAGGTAGCAGAAATGACTTACTCACTCTGAAATATTTAGTGTCAAGCCTTATGTGATGTGTGTCTCTCATTTGGAGAGCAAACAGACCTAGTACTTATCCTGCTTCTGAACTGTGGTTTCTGGATAGTTTGGAACACTTGTGAGTTTACAGAAAATTATGGGTGTCATTTTCCCTAGTTCTCTAATATTTATGTTAACTTTTAGTGCCTGGTCGAAGAGTTCTCCTGAGAGAACTGTTTAAAGTCTTTTTACTGTTGGTAGAGAGATATGGTCATCATTGACAGCTTTTGTTTACTCGCTCAAGTTGAGCTTTCTAGGCTAATGAGGAAATTTTATCATTATGAGACTTCAAAGACATCTCCAAAGTCTGTCTCCATTTATGCTTTCCTGTTATCTGGTCTGGTTTCACAAACCATTTTTATTTTCCCTTCCAAGTATCTCCTTTCAAGTGTCATGTCTCTTGTATGTGTGGCAGAATAGAAGATTTTTTAAACTCTTCTTGACCAAGGAAATATTAATAGAGCTTTTTAGATTTTATAAACACTCTCTTGTAAATATCACAGTATGATTTTTATCATCGCTAAAGCCTGAATTTAAAATGTGCTTATATGTACATTTGGAATTAGACAAGGCGTCCACCAAAAATATACCTATAAGTGATGTTTAGAATTGCCTTTCAATTCCATAAACTGCTGGTCACTACCACCATTTAGTTTGTAATATGGGACAGACTTTAGTAATGCTGCTTATTTATTTTGCAAAGAAAAAAACACTGTCACCTTTATATCTCAAGACTATTTTTACTTGGCCTTGCTTTAAAAATTCAGCAAAAAGCTGAATTCATCTAAAAATGGAAAGAACGAAATAAAGTAATTTCAACTAACCAAGTCTAAGCCAAGTAATTTGAGACCTTTCTATAGAAGGATGAAAATTTCTAGAAGATTAAATAGATAGCTAAAACAAATTTCATTAACCTTGTTCCAGGGCTAAATGTGTTTTGCCATCTTGCATAGGAAAGGCTTTTTCATCCTATAAAAAGAATTCTTAGACTTTGCAGGTGAGAGGAGCCTTCACAAACACTCTGAAATCTCAAGAACGTGTATTCTTTACTTATAGCAAGAAACATAAAGCCAGCTTCTTTTTTCCTTTCGTAAAATATTACTTCTTGTATATGCTGTAATACATAAACTAAGTTCACACATACTGGTCAAAACTGTCAAGTTGCTTTTATAACAGGAAAATGGTACAAAGATGAGCATAGGAAGGAATTTAGAATTTCACCTGGGTATGGTATGATGATACTGTCTTAAATGATTATAAAATATTTTCTTAAATTTGGATAATAGTTACTAGCAATTGCTTACAATACAAATGGTGTAGTTAAATGTTAAAATCAAGTACCTGAATATAGGTACTTGAAAATATAGGGAAGAGAAAGTACAAGAGTTACAACCTGCAGGTGCTTCCACACAATCCCAACTAAACTGTGAAGACAGTTAAATAAATGCATGCCATGTTCCAATAATATGAATAGGCATATAAAAAAATTATTGTCATTAGTATCTTCAAAAATGTCTTTTTAATAATTGCATTTTTCTACAGTTTCCGTATAAAGTTGATACTTCAGTCAGAGAGCTTGCCAATATTTTGATTAGCTGATGCCACATTTCAGAGTTAAAAGCTTTATCATTATTGACTGAGCAAAGTCATCCAAAGCAAAATATAATCCTATCCTGAGTCGTAGAGGTCTTCCTTCTGCTGTGCACTGGATTTATTCAATCGTGTCATTTGCTCTAGCTTTTTAATAACACTTGGAAGACAAAGGAGAGCTGTTGAAGTTTTGCCAGCCTTTCAGTTCCTTCAGGTTAGCAATATCTCATGAATCTGAGGGTTCACAGCAGATTTTATTATTGTATACTTTAGCATAAAATCTTTTTGATATCTTGCTTTACATCATGAGTAAAACTTATGGTTGCAAAGATATTAGCAGTATTCCATGGATAGCTATCTTTCTGAGGTTTATAGACATTTTGAAAGGAGGCTTTTGAAGCTTCATTTTGAGACCAGTATAAAAGTTTGTATTGAATAATGACTTCTCATTCTGTTTCTGTGTTAGATTTTCTGTTAAGAATATTTATATAATAGTAAGCGCTCAGGTATTTCAAGAGAGACAAATGATTGCAGAAAAAAAAAACAAACAGAAACCTAAACCCTATATATTTATTGAGGAAATAATTTTATAAATTACGTATTCTACTTCAGCAATTCTCAGCTTTTTGCCGGTTTGAAAAGTATTAAAATTACTTCAACGTTTGCTATGAATTTCCTTTTCTTTCTTTCTTTTTTGTCCTTTGCTTAGGAGAAAATACAGGTAGAGAAAACAGAAATCAAAATGGTAAGGAAAAGAAGAATCAAAGATAGACTCACCCAAACCACAAACCAAGAATTTGTTATTTCTGTTTCAATTTTAAAGCTGAAATATGACAATTAAAATTTGATTAATATTTTCAAAAATATTTTTGAATTTATGAATTTCACAGGGAGAAATAGAAGTGTCAGAGAGGCCTTTTAGAGAGACCTGGACAAATAAGAGAGATGGGCAATCACCAATGCTATGAAGTTTAACCAGGGGCAGTGCTGGGTTTTGCAGCTGGGATGGGCTAACCCTGGCTGTGTGCACAGACTAGGGAAAGAGAGGCTGCAGAGCAGGGCTGCAGAAAGGGACCTGAGGGTCCTGGCTGATGGCAAGCTGAACATTGGCCAGCAGTGCCCTGGCAGCCAGGAGAGCAAACCCTGTCCTGGGGACATCAGGCACAGCATCACCAGCCAGGCAAGGCAGGGATTGTCCTGCTCTGCTCTGCTCTGGGGCAGCCTCACCTCCAGTGCTGGGGCAGTTTTGGGTGCCACAATGTAAGAAAGGCTTTAAACTATTGCAGAGTGTCCAAGGGAGGCAACAAAGATGGGGAAGGGCCCTGAGGGGAAGCCGTGTGAGGAGTGGCTGAGGACACTTGGTCTGTTCAGCCTGGAGGAGACTGAGGGGAGACCTCACTGCAGGTACAACTTCCTTGGGAGGGGAAGAGAGGGACAGACACTGATCTCTGCTCTGTGGGGACACGGACAGGACTTGAGGGAATGGCCTGCAGTTGTGTCAGGGCAGGTTTAAGTTGGATATCAGGAAAAGGCTTTTCACCCAGAGGATGTTTGGGCACTGGAACAGCTCCCCAGGGCAGTGCTCACAGCGCCAGCCTGACAGAGCTCAAGAAGAGTTTGGACAATGCTCTAGGGAACATGGTGTGACTCTTGGATATCCTGGACAGGGCCAGGAGTTGATGATCCTGATGGTTCACTTCCAGCTCGGTATATTCTGTGATATTCCAGCATCGACTTTTATAGCTTCTTTTAACTTTGGTTTCCTTCCTTGGAAGATATTATTGGCATTATTTTCTTTCTCCTAGTGTTAGCCAAATGTAAATTTTACCAAATGAGGAGGAAGCTCTACATCCTCTCTAACTTCTCATCCAGTCATTAACCTCATTTTGGAAAAATTGGTTAATAAGATTCAAATTAGAAATTAAATACCCAAAGAGGAATAAAATTTTTTGAATCTTATCTTCACAACAGATGATTATACCCTTTTTCAGCCACCACAACACAATCTACTGTAAACACATTGGTTCTCCACCTATTCACTCTTCTCTTTCTAGAGATCTTGTGCTTACAGCTGCTGAAGTTGTACATAACATTTCAGATACTCTTTAAAAGAGTTTGGATATTCTGCATCCTAGCCACTCTATAAATTGTTATGATAAATATTTATATATATACAGTATTTGTTTTTATAAGACAAAAAGACTTTAAATTGGGCTGATTATATATGCCTGACTGAATGTACGTTAATAATTTACTTTCCATCAATTTGTTCCATTGCCTAGAGGGCTCTGAGAGCACTAAACCAAAAATCCTAAAAAGTTAACTAGGAAAACAACTCAATTTATCTGAACAATGCATGTTGGTTCGAAGTAAATAAGCACACTCCCCTTCATAGTAGATTAATCTGTTCAAAATTCAAAGAAACAAATAATTTGAGATCAGACCTCTATGCAAACTGTAAGTGAACAACAGAAAAAACAGGGTTTTAGGTGAGAATTACCTTTTTTTATACAATGCTGTGAGGAGGACTTGACCCAGAGTTTTTACCAAAAGATTTTCTGCTCTCTGACGATCTTGACATATACAAAGGAATCAGTCAGAGATTTTCTCAAACACAAAATACTGATCTTCATTTCAGTTAAAGATTTTCCATCCTGCAGTATGTACTGCTGAGCTCCTTAATTTCACTATTCTGAATAAGCCATACTAGAAAGCTGAAATATATATTCAGACAGAATTCCAGAGATCACATAGTTCCTTTCAAAATGTCATTGCTACTCAGAAGTACCAATCTTTGCTAGCAAACTATGAATCTAAAATACGGATGCTTGTAGACACTGCTGCTGAAAGTCTAATTTTTCAATTATCATGGAAAAAAGATATATGAATAATAATATTTTTTTTCTTGCCAAGTCTTGTAGGGTTTAGCTCTCTGTGAATCCACCTGGAAGCATTACTGGGTACCCCGTGTACAGTCACATTGTGTCACTTGCTCTGTATCAGAAAGCTCACCTCGCTTCTAGCTGATTTCCCACAAATCCTATTATATATGTGAGTCCCACCCAGAGAGCTTTCACATCCTAAAGCATTTCATGTGGCATTACAGATGTGTGTATGGATAACTAGAAACAGATGTCAGCATTCACAAGTTATTAGTCAATGATCAATACAGTTAATGAGGCCAGTGTTCATTTCAGATGATCAGTAACAAAAGGCTCAGTTCAAGTGCTGCAACACAGAGACATCCCTGGGGCTGGATGTGTGGAGTGCCTGAATTCTCCTGGAGGCTGCTGAAGGCCTGGAGACATGCTGTCAAATATTTGCAATGGCATAAGCTGCTAAGTTAAAGCAGGGAGTTTGGTTTAGGCAGCTAAACAGCTGTGTCTAAACGGTGGTGTTTGTAAATGTGCCAAGTGTCCAGAAAGGAGGCTGGTTCTGCATGAAAGCACTTAGGGATGTCACAGAGCTCCTGTGACATTGTGTGTCAGCCCATCACCCTTCTCAGGAAGCCTGATTCTAATATTTTCCTTCTTCCACCTAAAAAGAATACTGTGATTTATCATCCCTGCTGCCAGTCCTTCTCTGGAGCCACTAGAATACCTAAGAACACTGTACATTTAACACTGGGGGAAACTGCTTTCCAAGTAACACAAGGGAGTAGATCTGTGCATTGCTGATCAGACACTGCACAAAGCTGGCTTCTGGATTATGAGTGACTGCTGAAGAAATCAAGCAACAGGTTATTTTAGGAACCTTTCTTATTAGCTTCCCCCTAAGCTACTTCTTATTGGATATTTCACAGCCTCAGACTTAGGGTATATAACTAGACTTCAACAGGTTTAATATTTTTCACACACACACATAAAAAGGTGAATTTTGCCATGTTTTATGAAAAATGGGGAGAAAACTGACTAAACTATGAAAATGTTACATCACTGACTACAATTGCTACTAGTTCTTGCTCTTTTAATAAAATTATTTTTTGCCGAAGCACCTCCAGCCTTGACTATCCTATTTTCGTGTTAAAGTAAGACCACCCCACAAGTAAAGCCACTCAGCAAGTAGGACTCCTAGGAGTTCTGTCCTTCCTCAGTGTGTGAATATGATGCCTTTTTGCACCTTTAGTCATCTCAGAGGCTCTCCAACCCCACTGACGTGAGTGAGAGAAAAAAATAACAATGTGAGGCTCCTCCTTGAAGGAGTTGTCAGCTTCCATTCAGAAGTGTGACAAATCTGTTTTTTCTGGATGCAGTGGAGCCCAAAATTTAAGAGTTGGTCTGGAGTAGATTCATTGGAGCAGACTGACTGTTCAATATTAGTTCTCAGTATTAACTAGATACCCTTGCAATGCCTCTGGGGTTTTCTGAGGGCATCTCCTATGAAGATAGGCTGAGACAGTTGAGCTCTTTCAGCCTGGAGAAGTCTCTGGGGACAATTCATTCCTTCTAATACCTAAAGGAGGCTTATAACAAGGCTGGAGAGAGGCTTTTACATGGGCAGACAATGACAGGACAAGGGATAACATTTTTAAATTGAAAGAGGGAAGGTTTAGATTAGATGTTGGGAAGAAATTCTCTACGGTGAGAGTGGTGAGGCACTGGAATAGGTTGCCTAGAGCTGTGGATGCCTCATCCCTGGAATTGTTCAAGGCCAGGCAGGATGGTGCTCTCAGCAACCTGGTCTAGTGGAAAGTGTCCCTGCTCATAGTGAGGCCATGGAATTAGATGGTCTTTAATGTTCTTTCCAACACAAACCGTTTTATGATTCTACGACATGTAAAACAAGCAAGCTCTCCAGTGTTGACTGGGAGATTCAGTTTTGTTCTCATGCCATGAATAGCCAAGGTACATAAGCCATCAAAGTATGAAGCATTATGCACACCACGCTTTGCATCTCTGAATTTTGTCCCTCTCCATCCTTCCTTTCTACTGTATTGTTTGCTGTTCCCAAGAAAGAATTAAATTTAGTCAACCAAGGACCATGGTAAAATTATTTTGATAACACCAATAAAGTAAAATGGATTTACACTGAAAAATACTTCTTTCAGGTTTATTTTCAGAACCTTTTTTCAAAGCCAAGAGTCTTGACTCAAAATGCAATATGCTTTCATCACATGAAATATTTATCTTTCCCTCTGTGATACTTTTATATTTCTTTTAATTTCATGATATTATACTATTTTTAGAAACTGTACACTTACAAAAATGTCTCAGAAATTTAAAAGAAAACAAACAGGAAAATGAAATTTTCCCAAAAAGAACTCAACTTACTGGCCTAAAGCCAGTGAAGTAGCTCTTAACATTTCAAAATATAATGAGTGTTCTCCAGAAAGCCAAATTTCACTGCAGCTATTGACATCCTCAGGGATATCAATCTGCATTATTAAAGTAACATAAAGTAATAAAAAAATACCTGGCTTTCTGTATTAGAATGAGTTGCTGAAGATGATCATCATGCTGGGGGGAGGGGTGTCTATTGGATTTAGATCTTTGTCTTCATGACGTGTACTGACAGATGCATCACTATTTCTATAGCAACTCTACAGAACAGGATTCACAAACTTCACTATGGGGTGCTGAAGTGTATTTAGCAGAGAGAATGAAAATTCAATGTGACCATGAGCAGTTTTGAGTTATGCAATCTTCCCTTTATCCCAGATGTTACTAGAGGAATTTCTCTTTTGTTTAATATCAATAACATTTTTTCCCTTGACTTCACTTTCTGTAGTCACATGTAATCATATCAACATTAAAATACAGATGCCAAAACTACCTTTGTGTTTATCCATGGTAGACGAGGATTAGCAATATCCTTTACAAAATTGTATAAAGAAATGTATCAGACTGCACAGTATTTCTATGATAAATCAGATCTTTTACACGGTATCATTCAGTAGATGGAATGGAAATATCCTTTTTAACCTGAATTATCTTTCATGTGCTTCAAAACCCTATGTTATCTCTACTGATAAAAAACAAAGAAAATATGGACGTATTCCAGAATGCCATCACGGGTTCTAAATGACAGGAAAGCAGGATTACCTGTCCAGTTCGAATCAGACTGAAATGAGAATTTATGAAATTTCACAAAAAAAGTAATTTCGGCACTTGTGGCAGGAAATGTAACCCCAGGGTTCTCTGCAGCTGCTCCACGAAATTGATACTCTGTAGTTTCACCAAATTGCAACTCTCTGGAATCCCAGGCTGTGTCTATATCTACAGGAAAAGCAAAGAGATAAATGAGCTGCCTTAACCTGTTTAACAAGCAAGTTTGCTGCTCTGTGTCATTGCTGTCCTGATTCAATGTCACAATGTTTACCTTATGAACCTGTTTCTTTTTTGGTAAACTTTCTCATAGTTAATTTTTTTTTTCCTGGTAGGAGTAATATATCACTTGTTATAACATAATCTTATTTGCCTGTTTTCTACTTATTCCTAATAATATTTCCAAAATCAACCATTTATTACATTTCATTATTTGATTTATTTATTATAAGCCATGGAAGAGCATCAGCTTGTTCATTGTTGATAGCAAAAGAATTGTTTTCTTTCATTTTAGCCCAATTGTAACTTCTGCCTGAAATTTTATTTTGTGTGTGTGTTCTCATTAATATTCAAGAAGGCTGTTCACTGCAGGCAAGGTTTAAAGCCTGTATAATTATAATTTTTCTCACAATATTATACAGAACAAAGAGAATTCCAGAAAACAAAATCAGACCTTGACATATTGCAACCATTTATCACTTTTAAATTCTCTTTATTTCTGGAATGAAGGAAATGTAAATCAAAATTAAGGCACAGTGCTGGCAAATTGTGCCAGTCTTCAGTTTCTCAGAACTCAGGTCCCTGTGGTTTGAGAGCACTGAAAAATGGCTACTGCATACCAAAAGAAGGAGGAGGTCCCTGTGTCTCTGCTATTAGCATAATTCTGCATTGCAGGTCTGTTTCGGATTCTGGTTTAATTAATTAGATTATACAAAATTCTAGAGGAAGGAGAAACCCTTTCCCTCTGAAGGAGCTGCAGTGCAGACTCTGGTTTGGTTGTGCATTCCTGGCATCAGGCTTTTCCTGGCTTAGCTTTGTGTTGACTCCAAGCCTTGAGAATCTGGGCAAAGCCCCCTTTCCCCAGTCCCCTGTCCTTTCTGCACCCTGATGGATGGAGCACTCTACCACCTAAAGCAGGTGACAGGGGCTTGAGCCTTCCCAAGCTGGAAACACTGATATGGTCTCATCTTTATGTGAGTGTGGCACCACTGCCATCTCCTGCAGTGTGGGTTTACCCTCCTGCACCAATTGCCAGCTCTCACATAACCTCTGGTGTTTTCGGACAACCCTTCTGAGACATTCTGTGGGCTGTACTGAAGTATAGGCAGCTATGTGATGTGTAGGCATGAGATTCTTAGTGGAAACATAGATGTGGATTAATCTACCCAGCATCACACTCTGTCATGAGAAAGTTCAATTAGCATCCTAAATTAAGATGATCCTGTGCTTGTAGTAACAGGGTAGTAATTTCAGATGGTAGCAGAAATGTTTCCTCTTTTTCCACTTTTAGGGGTAGAAATTACAATGCTTAATAGACAGTATTTTAAAACTTAAAACAGTTAAAACAGTTAGGTGGGATGGAATCAGACCCTCATTCTTGGAAATTAATTATTGATCCTAATTTAAAGACCTAAGCCACTGGCTTCTGCACTACACTCTTTCCAAACAGTGTAATATAATTTTCTTATATGTTTCTCAAAATATTAGCAAGGTGAATTGACTTCCATATGGTCCTGCAAATGTCCCGAAGCCTTTTTTTCTCTTTACTGCTCCCTGCTTTGATTCCAGGTCCCAATGTCTCTACAGATTGATGCAATGTTTCATACCTAAAGGTGCATTTACCTCTTTCGACATTGAAAATGTGTCAGTGAATGTGTCCACCATAAAAAAAAATCTCCCACTTCTCAGTAATTTTGGAAATCTGAGTTAGTGAGCATACTTGACCTTGACAGAAATCTGGAGAATAAGAGCCAAATGAAAGATTGCTTGTTAGCTGATCTAACTCTTAACTTACTTCACTGAGGACAAAATATTTGTGCTGCATTATTTTAGATCACAAGCTGTACTCAAAATATTGCATTTTTACTTTGCTTCATTGCTTTTCCTGTATACAGTCTTTCTGTATTGAGTAGTGGGGTTTTTTTTCGTTTGGTTTTTTTGTAGGATTTTTTTTTTTTAATTTTATTACAATGAATAATACATAGTAATTTTTGAGCTCAACAGATGCTCAAATATCACCAAGACATCTTAGTGTTCACCTGTCCCTTCATGGCTTATCTGTAATTATTTCAAGTGAAAGAGTAATAAAATATTGCAAAGGAAGCATGAGCAAAATTCCACTGCTTTATCTTGTTCCTTCCCCATGTGAAATGTGAGCATAATGTCTTCAAGGTTAGGTTTGGATGTCATATTTGGCAACTACTTATACAATAGATAGTACTATGCGAGCAATAAGCATTTTCATGTCTCCATGGCTGGTAAAAAACTTCACAGAAAAAGGATGGAACCTGTCCCTCTTGCTTCAGAAATCATAAAGTTCTTCAGTTATCAAACATAAAAACTCAATAGTCATTGATTATTTCCCACCATACCATAATATGTGATAGAATTAAGGGTCCTACAAGGACACAGTATATTGCTAAAAGTTGCTTGAAAGCAGCTTAGTGGGTTGATTTGCCTTGTGTTGCTTTTCCTTGGGTGTCATGGAAATATCTCCCCACAAGCACTTCCTCACTGACCAGCTTGCAGACCCTTGGGAAGGAAACAGTGTGCAAGAATTCCCTCAGGAGTTTCCCAGCACTTCATATACCTATGTCTCCTTGCTTTCTGAATTTTCAAGTATTTGAAGGTTAGTGCCCTGGCAGGAAAATTCAAGCAAATAGAAAAATTAAATTAAATTTGTAGAACTGGAATTCTGTTTATGCTTTAGTTTTGGGGTTTTTGTTGGCTTGTGGGGTTTTTTTTGGTTTAGTTTTCTTTTTTTTTGTGTTTTTCTTTTTGTTTGTTTAGGTTTCTTTGGGATGTTTGTTTGTTTGCTTTTTTAATTTACTTTGACCTTTTCTCACAGTTTGGAGATATAGGTCATTAAAATTTAAAGTCCACTTATTCTGAAGAGTAGAAATTCTACATTGCAGCAAGCTCTGGCAAGCTGTGCTAAAGTACAACAATATATTAAACGGCAGTACTGTAGTATTCTTGTCAACAATAAAGTAAATGCATATAAACCTCTTAAATAACTCTCTAAAAAAATTCTATCCACTACTGGGCAATGACAATGAACTTCTTCATTTAAAGTTTTGGTTTTCTACATCCCTGACACTTTATTAGTTACTATGAGACTATTTTAAAAGTTAGAGAAATTAATGCCAGGGCAAAATATAGAAGTGAATACTCTCTGTGCACTGGAAGCATTTCAAGATGTTCAGTTTTTCTTATCTGGTGTAAATGCAGTTTCAAAACAAGTTGAAATATCTAGTTGAAAATAGAGTGAAAGGTTATTTCTGCTCACTGCAACATCTGTCCCTTCTAGCCTGAAGTCATGGCAGACTTTTAAAAATATACTCTGATAATAATATAGAGCATCTTAATAGGTCAACAGAGACAGGAATGAGGAAGGAATTTAAAACTATTGTAAAACTAACTGGTTTGTGAAAGTTAATAGTTTAACTATTAACAAAAGAACACTTATCAAAGAACACCATAAAATCAGTTGTTTTAAAAAGGTAGTACAGAGACATGCATAATAAATAAAACACCATTGTCAGTAAATCATGTGAACATCAAAGATGTCTTCTGAGACTAAAAGAGCAATGACATTAGAAATAATAACATAGCAAAGATGTTATAAGCAGCTGCAGATGTGTAGTCAAAGATGATAACAGCTTTGTACTTCTATAGTACCTTTTATCATAGGAATTTAATGTATTCTAAAACCTGCTCTACCTATTTTGTAGATGAAAGTGGGATTCAAGTTAGGAGTTGGATATCTTGCTGCTTTGATAAAGAAAAAACTGTGCAGGTTGGATCATTAACTCTAAAGAGTCCTCTGCCCTAAGTCATCTGCGCCCTTTCTGCAGTCAACGCAGGCAAATAAGAACAAAATGATTAATATTATTTGTTTGCCAAATTGATAAAAAATAAAATTAAGATGTAGTTACAATTTCTGAAGAAGGGTACTTTCAAAATGTTTATTTACTGTGTGATAAGGATGTTATTTACTGTGTGGTCCTTCCCCTGGATGTTGATGTCTACACTGCAGAATCTCCAGAGTCCAAGGATGTCAACCTCAGATGCAAGAGCTCAAGTATCAATCACAAAGCATGAAATACACCAAGAGCCTCCAGAGAAAACTATACTCCTTCCTTTCTGGATCTCTCGGACTTTAATTTTTTTCTGTCAAAGCAGTGCAGAGGGAAGAATAAAAGTTCCTGTGTTTAATATTAGGTAAGCAGAAGACTTAAGCTGTGACTATGCAGTTATCATCTGAGAAACAACAAAATTAAAATAAAGCCTTTTACATTACTGATCAATATTTTGATCTGTTTGCTTAACAGGCTTGATGAGATATTACAGACTTAATAGATAGAAACTGTTAAAAATTATTTGAATTTTTCATTTTTCTATGTAGGAAAATTTAATATCAATATATGTTTTTATGTATACGTACACTGAGCTTAAGCTGTTTTGTCAAAATGTTACAATCAACTTAAATCCAAATTATTTTCCAAATACCTTTCACTCATAACCCATAATATTAACCAGTTCTAGGGATCAAGACTTTCTTTGTGTGTGGGTGTGTGTATACATCTTGCCTTAAAATTAAAAAAAATATATTTTGGCAAAGATTTTTGAAATACCTTAAAGCGAAACTTTTGCTCTCTTGTCTCTTTTCCTGCAGTGACATTTTCAGATGCTGTAGTGATACCTCATTATAATCTCTTGTTCTATTTTATTTTTGAAATGAAGCTTGTCTTTTCACGCTCTTAATTGGACTCTGACTTGGAGACTCCCTGGTCATTTGCTTCTCCAATGAAACTTTTTTTTCCTCTTTATCTTATCTTATTGTTACAAAAAACCCCTTAACCCTGGTATGGTCAAAGTTATGCCACTCACAACTTGAACAATTACACATCATACTTTTCCTATCTTCATTCAGGCCAACTGCAAATTTAACCTTCCTACCCAAAGACTGTCTCTTTCTTAGACTGTCCATTTAAGCATCAGAACTGTGAACAAGACACACTTCAATTTTAAGACAAATGTTTTCCTCCATGACTAAAGCATGAGAAAATAAATATAACTAAAATAAGCTCATTCTTAGTGGAAAACATAAAGGAAATTAAGACTACTTTTCATGCTAGAATATATGAAAATAAGGATTAGCTTTTGTTGTGTTCAGTGCTGTGGAAGAATAAGAAAGGAAAGAAAGCTATAGGAATGTATAACATAGAAATACTGTGACAAAGAAGCTACTTCTTTTGTTGTAATATGAAGGAATGCTGTTCTCCAGAGAAGAGATCCATTACAGATCATAAAAAACCAAAGGATAAATAAATTTATTAACTCTCATTAAGACGTACAAGTGACAGTCATTAAAAATATCTTTCTAGGCTTAGAAAACATTTTGCCCATACTTATTTGGGAACAGTCCCAAAGCTCCAAGAGACAGTGCACACAATTTCAGTGTTTCCAAAATACTCTTTCCTCCTTGTCAGTAGCTGCTGGATTTATCTGTAGATCAGAACACTCACTTAGGGTGGGAATTTAGGCAAGATGTTAAGAAAATTAATGAACATAGTTAATAGTGAAGATTTTCTTGTCATAATATCCATCTCAAAGACGAAACAGAACTGAAAGATTCTAGGAACTTCTTTATTAGCAGCATACATAAGAATCCAATTTCTTTTTACTAGTCAACTGCTCAGGAGTGTTTTGTTGATTTGGTTCGTTTCTACCTTATACATTTTTCTATCAGAAAAATAAAACTTGGAAAGAGGGGGAAAGCAGGTACAGTGTTCCTCTAGAAGAAATAAAATTGACGTCATTTGGTAATACAAGAAAAATGAGATCTTGAATAAAAATAAGGAATAGTTTAATTTCAGTGAATACAATAGCAGATACTTCCTTGACTGGAAAAACTGGATGAGGGATTTAACTTTAAAATGCAGGTTTATGACACCACTGATAGTGATAAAAGCTATTCATAATAGTGACAGATCAACAATTGGTTCTTAGGCACTTACTGTAATTCACTCTAATTCAGATCTGTCAACTACCAGAAAACAGCAAGAAAACCAGAAAATTTAAACAAGGAAGACATGGTCCAAGGAATTAAGTGTCAATATTTCCATTTTGGTATACACACAGAAGCCTTCAGGATCCATCACATGTTGGTAGATATATTAGTATAGTGCTTAATTAGCATGTGAAATTAAAACATGTAAATTCTGTCTCTTACTCTGATATATACTCATTAAGAAAGACCCTCCTGGCTGCCTTGGTTGAGTCACTGCTGAGGTGCTCTGCAGAACAATGAATCCCACCTGAAAGAGCAGGTATGGAGAGCCACAGCTGCTCCTGGAGGAGCAGTCTTGGTGACACAGCTCTAGGAGCAGCAATGCTGTCAGGCAGTGCACATTGCTACACGCTTTTCACCAGGCACTCTGGGAGTCTTTTGTAGCTCTCAAAGCTCCAATAATTTGGATCTAAACACATGCAGTCTAGTCCTGAGCTTGTGAGAACACGAAAATTCCAGCAGGCTGTGACTATAGCTGAGCTTTCCTATTTTAAATACAGCAAAGATATTTGGGTCCAAAATCTAGATACCCAAGAGGTTTCAAAGATTCTGCAAAAGCAAAGTGGTTGAACAAAAAGGTCCCAAAACTCATCTGTCTTATTTGCATAGCTGTCAAGATGTATTGACAATAGAAAAGAATATATTTTCCTGGATGAAAATAGAGAGTAGGCAGCACTTTAAATAAATACGATAGCTTCACAGATGTTGGATATCATATACCACATGAGTAAATGAATGTCATATAACCTGAAGTGACAATACAAACTGATGCTTGCACCCAATTTCACATTAAGAAATGCACAGTGTTTTTGTAGAAATAATCATCATGCAAAATATGTTCATTTTAATCCTCATAAGTGGATGAAGGAATGTGCATCTATGGCCCAGCTGACTGTCTATAATTTCCGGATTTAAAAGGGCATTTGAAATCTTAGAGAATTAGTAAATTTTTTTCTAAAAAGACCCTACCCCAGCTACTATGAAAGTCTCATAATGGAGACATTTTAGCATGTGACATGCCTCTGGCATGTTCAAATTTCTGCTTGACATTTTCCAGAGTACCATAACCTAATATGGCTGACAAACTCCATCTGAGAAAATGGATCTTGAAATAAACATATATTTTATTAAGTGACACTATAGACAAGAGAGTTGATTGTATTTCACTCTGTACAATTCCTAAAACACAGTGAAGGCTGCTCCCTGTCAGGGTGCTGAGATCCCTGCTGTACAACCCCTGAGGAATAAGAATGTGTGCATTACTGTTAAGAGTTGTGTTAAGATGCTATTTTAAAGTTGTTTTCATGTGTGGGAATTCCTGTGCTATTTATCTGAATAGTGTTGAGTTGTTAATGGCTTTAATTTAACAGTTTCCTGGTTTTTTTGTTTTGGTTTGTTTTTTTTTTCCAAATATTGTGTTAAAGAATTAGGGGTTTTGATTAAATAACCAAAGTGAACTCCATTAGCAAAATTTTGATAATTAATCAGTATGAACAGAAAAAGCATAATGAAACAAAAGCCTTTTCTCAGTTATATTAAAGTTCATGAATGCCACTTCTCTTTAGTTACTCATGAATCCAAGCTGTAAGATCATTTTCACTGAATTAGTGACAAAGATAATTATTTTTATTGCTCTGAACAAGCAAAATCTTACTACCTGGTTTTTTTTTTTTTTTTGGTTTACACTTAGAATTTCTTTGCAATAGCAGAATAAAATGATAAGCAGGTGTTAAATGTAAATATTCCCAAATATATCTGCTAAAAATATTAAAGAACCATTTGTCAAAAATTCCTATTGATATTACAAGGCTTCTAATATATTCCTTTATGCAGTTTGTGCATGTTTACATGCCATGCAATACAATTTGTCTTCTCTTTTGTCTGTTTAAACTTCATCAACCTTATATTTTCGTGCATTTAAAATATCAAAAATGTCACAATGACTTTCCAAATATTTTATGAAACTGTTCTAGGGTCATGCTGACTTAAGTA
This sequence comes from Acridotheres tristis, assembly GCA_037013685.1. Classification (NCBI taxonomy): domain Eukaryota; kingdom Metazoa; phylum Chordata; class Aves; order Passeriformes; family Sturnidae; genus Acridotheres; species Acridotheres tristis. The sequence goes on from CM072887.1 coordinate 100,862,359, forward strand.
GAGGAACCTCAGGAAACTGGAGGAGTGGCCATCAAGAACCACATAAAATTCAACAGCACCAGAGGTAAAGTCCTGCATCCGGGGCCACCCTGTGCTGTGATACAGGCTGTGAGCTCACTCAGTGACAAATCTGCAGAAAAGGGTGTGGGGACCTGGTGGATGGCAGTCAGCAGTGTGCCTGACAGCAGTAAAGTCTAAAAAAATGTGGTGAGCTGAATTACCAATTGCATAGGCAGACAGATGGCTGGAGGACATGATTTTCCCCCTTTATTTTACACTCAAGTGGTTGCACCTGGAAGAATCCAGGTTGGTCCTCTCCTCTGAGTACAAAAAAGATGTTGAGAAACTGGAGAGTCCAGTAAAAGGCAAGAAAAATGACTGGGCGAAAAAGCATTGGACATACAGAAGCTGGTTCTTCTAAGTCTCCTGAGCTTCATTTAAAAATAAAGTTCCTGTTGTGGAACTCTTGAACATATTAGTAAAGTTTAATAGTATGAATCCTTGTTTTTCATTTCTGATGGCAGAAAGAACTGATTTCAAACACTTGAAGTGAAAAGTTGTAAAGATGTCTTGAGAATTGAAGAAAGTTGCAAAATAAGCTAAAGAGAATATTTTTCCTCCCATTACCTCACAGAATCCCTTTTCATCAAAAGATATAGAATGTTTAAAGGCAGTAAATGACTAGTAAGAATGAAACTCTGCAATTCCCAAAGCAAGACTATAATGAGCACTTTTAAACACTTAGGGAATTATGTAGCTGTCAAAGCTGCTATTCTTTAAGACATAAAAAAGAGAGAGAGAGAGAGAAATTTACAGTGAATAAAAGCATTATCAGATTCAGTGGGGTGAAAAATTCTCACTGGCTCACTAGCAGTTTAAGGTTCTCAGCACTGCAGACCAAGAATTTTCCTGTTCTAAATAGTCAGAGCCTAGACAGGACTGAGCTGTCTGGATGGAGGGAGGGGTCAATACTAAAGAAATGTCCAGGGATTAATGACATCACAGAAGTGAAAGGTTGGAGACTGAATTCGCTTTTATGGACCAAGCACTGGCACAAGTGATCCTGGGAATGTACAGTTCTGTACATCTCTGCTCACTTTTCACTAGCAGTGAGTATATTTAATCCTATGACTCTCTAAGGGTTTTTCAGATACTCCTACACCTTATTTAAGAACTGATTAAAAGGGCCATATTACAGGTCTCTAAATTAATTTCCAGGTTCTATCTACAAAAACTGGTACACCCAGGTACATTCTCAGGAACACTAAACTAGGCTGGGATATTCCACTGAGCATTTGATGTTTCCTCTCACCTTGCATCTTGAAAAGGTAACACTTTCTCAAGAGGCTTTGCTCTTGAAACGAAGAATCTGCCCATATCTGTACCAAGATAAGTAAAGATAGCAACCAGAGTTCTGTCATGTTACCTGTCCCGTGAAATATATGTTGTACACATGGTCATTAGGGAATGAAAGGACTCAGCCAGATCTAACAGTCTGATGCTGGAACTAATTTTTTTCCACACTTGTGCTGTGTGCAGCCCAGGATTTTTTTACTTATACTTGCTCTCTGACCACCTAGTTTACTTCAGTTGCTGCCATAAATCTCACTTGAGCTGTACCTTGAAATAGATTAAAAAAACCAGCACATTTATCCTGTTTGAAATCTTCCTATTAGAGAATTTGCACCCAGAAGGTGCTCAAAATTTATGAATTTGTTTAGTTGTCAGTTTTATTTGGACAATCATGGGCATTGTCTCTGGCGCTACTGCAACCAGCCTGATTCTGTGTCCTTCATCATTCACTCACTCAGAGCAAACTTCGTGAGGCCACTTGAAAGAAAAACCTGGTATGAGACACAGCTGGTCACTCATGAATGCTTTGTAGAATGACAAATGGAAATAAAGCAGATGTTCAGGTTCACCTGACTTTAAACCATGAAAGTTAATTAATTTACCACTACACAGTGGGTGCTGTGTTTGGCTAGAAAAACACCTGACAGATCTCCATTTATTAAAAGCATAAAGGTCAAAAGAAAAAGCAAGAACATTCACCCTTGTAGTCAGCTGAATTAAACTAAAAACCTCAACTACAAAAGGAGTTAATAAGGATGGTTTCTGTTTATGAATGCTTGCAGTCTGAAAATGTTCACTTCTGGGGATTTTTGAATAAAAATCATCTGGTAAATCCAATTCACCCATTATCTTTCTTTGACACTTGGAAAATGAACAGACCTTTATTACTGAGTAATGAGTAATGAGGAAAGGGAAAAACAAATACTATGTTACTTTTGAAAATACCGGTGTATTATTTTCCAGGAGATGAGCTAAATTCATCATGTCCCTTTACATAAAGTTTCCACATAGAGTAAAAGTATTCAGTTCAGATTTTTACCTACTGAGTATTACCACACATCTGGCTTTAGAACTGATATCAAAATGTTTATGTTGAGTTTTCCATTCTTCTCTAGGTGGGGAAAGTTAAATAGTTACTGAAGAGGATATATAGGATGTGTATATTACATAGGTAGGTGTAGAATAAAAACAGATGGGAAGGTTCTATCTAGAAATCTGCTACTTGCTTAGATTTGTCTGTTTACCTGAGATGCAGTGCATTGAAGACATCAATCAGTTTGAAATCACCTTGGAATATAGTTACCTCTGTTAGTTATCCACTTTTAGCATCAGACCTTATTTTTTACATAAAAATCCTCTGGTTAGGACACCCATGCAAAAAGCAGAAGAAATTCACTTCAGCCTGAGAATCTCTAACTTCCTCTGTGGAGTTTGTCATAGCATCAATTATCAGACTTTCAAAAAAGGTAGGATAAGGACATTTCCTGTCAGATCCTTAAAGGTCAAAAATTGCCACAAACTATGAGATGATGCTCCTTAAGAAAGGGAATAAGCCTGGTGTCAAAGCCAGTTGCAATTACTAGGGGATTGGTGGTGAGAAAGTCTTAGGTTCTCTTTTTAAAAGAGAGGGTTGCAACCCAGAGTTGCAAGATGAGATGTACCCTTTGCAGCAGAGCTTGGTAATCCTTGCCTAATCTCTCCCTGATCCCAGATATCTCATTTCTTTCTGCATGGGTGTCCCAGCTGGGCTGCAGATGTCCCATATAATGTGAGTTTTGACATTATCCTGGCTTCCTGGGGCAGTGGAAGTGAAAAGTCTAAGTGCACAAAAGCAGTTTAAAATCCAGGCTCCCCTACTAAAACTAAAAAAACATTTGACATTCCTGGTGAATTTTCTCGGGGAGAAGAAGATCCTTCAAAGCCCGCCTGCTGCAGGGAGTCTAAAATCGAGTTCTTCTGCTCCTTCATTCATGTTTCACTCGCCAGAGTCAGGGGTACTACACTGATGGTGTGCACAGGGATAATCTAAGTGGGGAATTCTGATGGAAAAACATTTAGGTTTTTAAGCCTTTAATAAACTGAGGTGCTGATAATTCTCAAAATATAAGGGGTAATAGAACTTCAGTCTGTGAAATCTCCTAATAAAATACAACGCCTTTGGTGCTGGGACATTTAGGCAGGAAGGCAGAGATTTCACCAGCTTGGTCTCTACGTTATGTACTTACACACAGGTTCAAAAAGTAACTACCTTCCATTAGGTTTAATTTAAACTAGGTGAAAGCTCCTGAGTGACATTGAAAATCTGAGTCTTTAATTTTATTTAAAGCGAAGCTTAGACACTTTTGGATTCAGAGAATTAATGACTATAAACCTGGGCTAAGTTCCAAGATCCAGAAAGGTTGAAAAACTGATAGATATTCCCTCTAGATTTCTGTTCCCCAAAGGAAGTTTTATCCTGTTTGATGGAAACAGAATATTAAAGCTGTTATTTAACTTTGTACTGTCAGAGGATAAAAATTTGGTGAAATAAAAATAGTGTATATATCTCTACACAAGAGCTGATTTGAAAAACAATTAGGGCATAATAAACAATCCTATATCTCATGAAGAGAAAAATACTGCACATTGTTCTACAGATAATTGTTTTTTAAAATGCTCTTTTAGTCCTTTCTATCAAGACCAGGATAATTCAGAACTTATGTATGTAAGTTTGTATGTATTTACAGGAGCCAGAAGTGTGTCCTTGGAGTATAGAAGGCAAAGGGAAGCCTGGGCTGCATCAGTCTTTCAGCAGGTTGAAGGAGTTGATGATTCCCCACTCTTCAGCCTTGGTGAAGTACACGTGGAGTGCTGTGTCCAGTACACGAGGAGACACTGGAGGGAATTGGGTGAAAGATGACAGAGGGGATTAACGGCTGGAGAATCCCTCTTGTGAGGAAAGGCTGAGAGAGCTGGGGCTGTCCAGCCTGGAGAAGAGAGGATGTGGGGGGATCTCATGACTGCAGGTGATGGAGGGACATACAGTCATACATACCTGGGACATACCTGGAGGGAGGAGGCAAAGACAGAGCCAGGCTCTTGTCAGTGGTACCCAGAGGCAATGGACACAAACCGAAACACAGGAGGTTCTATATGAACATCTGGAAAGACTTTTCCATTGTGAGGATAACTGAGCTGGGACACAGATTGCTCAGGGAGTGGTGGAATCTCCATCCTTGGAGGTACTCAAAAGGCATCTGGACATGATCTTGATCATGTGGGAAGCCCTGGTTGAAAAAAAGAATTGTAAAGGACAATTGTCATCCCAACTTCAATCTTTTGTGTTTATGTAGTTAAAAAAAAATAGAGAGAGAGGTTGTCTGTGTGTGCATGTGTGTATATATGCACAGACATGATTAACATAAATAAGCATATACCAAAGTGAAAATATGTATATATATATACATATTTGTATCTCAGACATATCTATTTTGTAGATATACAGAACAGACTTACAGAAGTACATATCTGTAGATTCACATTATATTCATTGTTCCATCTCTATCTATATGTGTATGAATTATACTATTTTCTTCCATTTACATTTTGAACTGTATAGCAGTTTTCAAAGGGAATTATAATGAAAAGATACAAATGATATACAGCTGGTTGAGTTCTATTTGTATTTTATATGCAGATACTAAATAGTAAACATTTATAAACCATGCTTGTATTTCAAGCAGGATACAAATGTTATACAGCTGGTTGCGTTCTATTTGTATTTTATATGCAGATAATAAATATTAAGAATTTATAAACCATACCTGTATTTCAAGCAGGAATATTCTATTCTAGCCAAGCTAATGAATAAAGAAATAGAATATTATGAATATGTCACTTATAGCAGCTGCATTTTGTATTTGTTGCCATCTCAGTTTAAGGTGTGGTTGCCTGGGAGATATCACTCTGACAGTGTGAGCCCTTTCACATTTTCATGGACAAACATCTGCAAATCATCTTTCCTGAGTTTGTGTTGTCCTTTGTTTCCCATCCCCTGCATATTGGCCCGAACTTTTGTATGTGATAATATCTGACTAAGTTGTGTAGAGTTTGATCTGCTTTTATATACACTACCCAGAAAAACTGTTTCTCCATTTAACCCCATAGAAATTTGAAATTAATTTTTTGTTCCTTTGTTGAGAAAATGCTATCCTGTGAAATGGAATTTTTCTTTTGCACAGGAATAAAATTACCCATTAGTGATAATTTTTAGCAAAATATGCTTGTCTTATTTCTAATTGCTCTTTTCAAAATTAACAATAATCTTTGGTAGTTAGAAAGTAATCAGTTTTACTGGATATTCTATCCTTCTCGGAGGAAAGAAAAGGAACACATATAAACGAGAAAATCTACTTTTGATTGACTCCATCTAAATTCTGACCACATAACTTCAGTGATTTATCTGATTTAGGTCTATTGTGAAGGACCTCTCTTCCAGGCCGAGTAATGAGGTACCTACCTTGCTATGTCTGTCGTTTGATTTGCTCATTCCTTTCACCTTTTAATAAATACTCAGAGAAATGCTTTATCGAAAGGAAGAGGGCCTTTGACTCAAATAAAAAGATTTGGTCCATTTTCTAAGAGAAAACTTGCATTTGTATTGCATGGATTAGAAAATACATACAACTATGTTAGTTTAATGTAGTCATTTATTTCAAAACAGGCATTAATTCATTAGACATCATTATATTCTTCTGCTCCTACCTCACAGTTAATTTCAGGTTCAACTGGTACCCATTTTTCAGAAAAACTCCCACTTCTTCAGGGCTTATGTATTGTTAATGAGTTTTCTCTTTGGAGATTTCCTGTCCAATCTCTTGCCACACAACATTTTCATACTTTAAATTGCAAGTTTACTTAGCTTCCTTTTATCAACTTTTCACTTAAAAAAGCTCAAACTGAAGCAGCAAAGGAAATAAAGCTAGTATAATGAAACATAGATAATATAATTAAATCCATCCTTATTCCAATAATGAAAGTCAAAAATGGTAAGCCTATGGATAGCACTCCCTTTTGTATGGAAGGAAATAATTAGAAAAATGTTTGGTGTTGTATATAGCTCTTAATTTTATTTCATGTATATTTTTGAATGAACTATAAAAAAATATTCAAGGTTGTATAATATAATATCTTAGGATCTCCACCAGCATCTTCCCACACTCCAAGACTACATGAAGTTCATCATAAAAAATATAATTGCTTTTGTACTCAGGGCTTGGATGATAAGTATTAGCAATTCTATTTAAAATGGGTTTTCTCCTTGCCAAACTACAACATACAAAATTGTAAAATGTTTGAACTTTTGGGACTGTTTTAATCTTTTTTTTTTTTTTACCTGCCGAATAGTGTGTTTTCTTGTACATCTTCATTTCACAGAAAGAAAAATGTGTCTAGAAGTGCTGATGACTTCAGCATCGATGATGTTCACCTATTTCTTTCCTTCATACTCTTATTTGACTATTTAATTACTTTTTTTTCCCCAGGTTGCATTTAGCTGTCAGGGTCATTTACTTCTAATAAGGGTTAGGCCAGCTAAATAGTTTGTGAGATAGAATAATTACACCTATCCATTTTGTCTAGCAAGATTTTTTTGATGGCTTTTTTTATTGATATGCTGGGAGTTTATGAAAGATGTTATTACTTGATTCTTTGATTGATTGGTGTACAGTAAATATACATGCAGAGAGTGAGATGAAGAACATGGTGTGCCAAAGGCTGGGGAACAGCAAATACAGGAGAGCAGGAAATAATGTAAAATTTTATTTTACATAGGAAGGACTATGATGAAAAAATTTAGGGAATATGATCAGTATCTTAAAGTAAACAAGGCAGAAACCTCATATGAAATAACAGTTCTGTGAGATCTTCATGCCACATTATTTCTAAGCTTTTGTCACAAAGAAAAGATCCTCTAGAATTCTATGATAGCTTCCTTAAGAATTTAACTAAGAAACTCATCAGTTATTTAGATTTATTTAATTAATCTTCAGAATTTAGGTCAAAATTTCAGATAGCAGCATGGAACGGATTTAGTCTGTCCCAATTAGGCACCTCATAAATCAGATTTTAATATACCTTTTTCTTTCTTTAGTCCCTCAACAAGGACAACAAGGGCAGAAAGATGTGAAAGTAGAAGGTAGGTACTGTGTAGTATTGTGTATTCTCATCTGTAAAGAAATTTCCATCATCCATAAAGGAGAATGCTTCTTGTCTTGAGCCTACTGCTCTTCACCTTACTAGTTCTTTAATAATTGCAGACTACCCAGTCAAAGTAAGCAGTTACTTCTGTTTTGAAAGCATCAGGGCTCATATTTAGTATTGTTTATACAATTTTTAGTTGATCAATTTTCCATCATTTCTATATTACAAATTTAACTGTAAGTGATGCATAAAAAATTGTATGGGTCTATTTTTTGGAGGAAATTGATGAATTTATAAGCTAGTGAACTGCAAAAATAATTTTATTATATTTTCAGTCATTTCAAAATTGCAGTTGCCTTCCAGCTGAAGCATTGACAGGTCTATCAGAAACACACCTGGGCCAGATTCACAAACATTTTTGGGCTGAACTGCATAGAGGCCAGAATAAAGGTATCTAAGCCAAAATCAGGAGAGCCTTTTTCAGAATTTACCTTGAACCAACCGAGGTTTGCTTATTCTTTAATGCTTTGGAGTTTGAAGAAGGGATGCAGATAATAAGAGGCAGATGGAAATTCACTGATCAGTCTTCTTAATGTATCTTGATCTTGTCTGCAAAAAGCTGAAAGTTGAGAAAGATGAAGTGCCTTAACATGGAATATTTTCACCCATCAGAAAAGCTGAAAATTTAGCAAATATACTTATTTACACTAAGGCACAGTATGGGCAGTGTTAAATGACTTGATTTGCTTTTGTTTGCAACACTTTTGAACTCAGCCCGCTGCAAAGTTGTCTGTTAGAGTGATGGGGAATAACTGCATTATTTTAAAGGACTTTTGAAGTTTGAGAGGTCTCTAATTTTCTTATGTGATGGATGGACCCAACCCATTAATCCAGTCTGGTTGGATGGATGAGAAATCCAGAGACCGTGTTGCAGAAGAGAAGCTTGATCTATTGGCCCATAGCGGGTGAGGCAGGTGGACAGAATTCTAATAAACCAGGCTTAAATCTCTAGTCAGTGTGATGCATACGCAGATTTATTTTGTATGGAGAAAAGAGTTGGTGGGAGTAATGCAACCAACCAGACTCCAGTAATGTGTGCTGTGTTCTCTTGGAGCACAGCATGTAGCCTAAGTTAAGGCATTAAACCATGGCTGGTTTCTCTGAAGGTCTTTCTTAAATCAATCCTGTTCAATCATTCAGGCATTAGGTACCACTTTGTTTTCATCTGGCTGTGCTTCCTTTTCAGTGAGTCACCATCCATGGGTGAGACACCTGCTCAGAAAGAAAGATCAGAGTACCTATAGTGTCAGTCTGTATTGTGAAATAATTGTGTGAAATTATTTCTGGCCGTTTGCACCAGATAAGAGAATATCATTCAGTTGCATGTTGGAAGATGTTAAGAAAAAAGCATACAAAATAGTTTTAACTGAAAAACAAAATAAAAAAAAATAGTTGCGTTTTTGTTTGTTAGCTGTAATCAGATAATCGATTTTTAAATTCAGAATTTTATTTTTTTCTTTTGTTGATAGAAGATAAATATTGATCAGGGAAGAAAGGCATCTCTTCTTAACTAGAGGTTAATTAAGGTGCTAATACAGTTCAAGTGCAAACAACAAGACAAAATCATGTTCTGCAACATAATAAAGTAATTTGATAGTATATATCAGTAAGAAAGCTAAAAAGCATTTTAATGCAAAATTAAACACTTATCAAGGCACAAAATATATACTAGACAACTAATTCACTGTCCATTTCAGACTGATATTTGAGACACTTTTCGTACAATTTTTTTCCTTACTTTCTGGATTGGATTTTATCCATGCTCACTTTATCATCATGACTTTGGCTGAAAGGTTTGTAGTATTTGATGGATCTGATGGGGAGCATTTGTTATTACTTATTTTCTCAGATTAGGGAAACTGGTAGGAAATGAGTCATTAAAACCAGTAATATTGCTCATAAACATTTCAAGTGATCTATGAAACATGCAATAGAGCCCCCCACGGCAGGAAGGTTGCAGCTAAATGATCCTTGAGCTCTCTTCTAAACCAAACAATTATGTGATTCTATGATTCTTAAAGAACGAGGAGGCTTTTATTTCTCCTTGTTCCATAATATTTTGGAATATTTTTCATACTGCATGACAAACAGATAACAAAAAAATTTTGATCGGTGCTTGCACAGGCAGATAACTTTCTGAACTACTTGTGTATTAAAGCTCCATTTATATTTGCAGTTGCTTCAGATACAGTATCTTAAACTGGCACTTTATGAGTATTTCAGTCTAATAGCAAAGTGCTCATGAAATGTTTTGGTTGTAATTCTCTGGTTCTGCTAGTGATGACACTGTTCCCATTTGCTCAGTTTTAGTGTTTCCTCATATCCTCCTGTCTTTAGCAAGCTACGGTTGCTTTTAGAATTATCTATTCTTTTTTGACCAATTAAAGATTTTGATAGCGTCTTTCCTCCCTTCTCAATTGTGTTAAATTGAAGTGGAAGGCAGAGAGTGTTGACATTAATGGGCTTTCCTTTGAGTTTGACTGTCCCCCACTGGGAATGAGTGCTAAAGGTCCCTGTAGGAGCCTTCATGCTCTGCAGATCTGCAGGGAATGTGCCCAGGCCACACAGCAGCAACCAATCCTCATCCTGCAGTGGTCACTGTCCATTTTATTGTCTATTTTTGATTAACTTTATTTCAGTATTTCACTGGACTCATCTTTCTTTGTGCTTGTACTTTTTGTTTTTCAGTACATTTTGTTTGTAAGCACTCAGGGATATGAAACCTTTTGTTTTATTTTTATAACATCCCTATAAAACAACAGAAATACAAAGAAAAACAGAGACTGTGCAGATATGTTATGCAGATATTCTTTTTGGCCGTATTTTCTGGGAAATTACTCAAAACTTCCTCCATATTACCTAGTCTGAATTCTGCTAAACTAAGACTTTTTTCCCACATTCTTAATGTGGAAATATTCTTAATTCTACCAGTTTTACAATACTGAGAAATTCCTCCATTTCCCTGCAGGTACAAGGAATCAAGCTATGTTTTTGCCAACTAATTGGAGAATTGCTGCAAGCCTCCCACTAATCCTATTGTTTGCCACGTTTCCAATGACTGAGATACTGCTTTTCCATATCTAAGTTTGGATCCCTATTTTCCCATTCTTGTTCTTTCTTTCAGTTCCTCCTTGCATAATGCCAACTTGTGCCAGTTTGCAGCACACAGGCATCAAATACAGAATTAAAGGTACTGCAAGGCATATGTTTTTCTTGTTTAAATTTAGAGTTACAGGAAGGAAATCACAGTCCTTTCGTGGCTACAAATGAAAAAGAAATTACTTTAACTAGAGAAAAAACCTCCTAAAACTCCTGTAGCTAAGGAGAGGCACCATATATTATCCCATCAATGTCTCTCTACTCCTTTGTGGTGGAGCAATATTTTTCTTGGTTTTAATTATGTTTACTTAGAAAGAAAAATATGAAAGATTTTCATGAAGTAATGATTTGTTCCAAGAAAATCAACTGTGAACAGGAAGAGATTTTACTTGATGAGGAGCTCTTAGTGACTATCCAGTGATGATACTCGGTGGCCCAAGAAGCCATTCACAGCGAACTGCTAAGGAGGAGCTAATAAAAATCATTATTTTAGGCAACATTTATCTAAATATTGAGGTTGTTCTATGAAATGCAGGAGAAGCTGAGCTGTATAAAGATATTATCTATTAAATAATTAATAACTGTCTCTACATCAGCATAATATTTTCTGTATATTACTTATGCAGGAGAAGAATGTCATTTCACTATTACTGCTTGTAAAAACATAAAAGCTCTTACTTTGTAAAAACAATCCTAGCATCTCATTTGAAAATTTACATTTGAAAATTTATTATTATGAAAACCCAGTATTATATTCAATTTTCATCAAGAAATTATATTTATCTACAATATTATTGTAAAAACAAAGCCTCCATAATAAGGAATAACAATTTCAAATTACTGCAATTTAGATTAACAGAGTTATGATGTAAGAAATATGGTTATGAATTAATAATTCTTAAGTCTTAAGTCTCTGGATATTTCTCACAACTGAAGAAGTAAGGGTTCTTCTCTGGACATGTGGAATGACAAATATTCACAGATCTGCAGGCTTTCCTGAAGGTGGCTCTATTTGATAAAGGTTAAATTAGACAATCCAGGATCAGATCAGCCCCAAATTCTCATCCGAGTAATTGGTCAGAGGAAGAAAAACCAGAAATAACTGTTCAGATAACAGGTATAAATAAAGCCATAAGAATTTCCATTAAATATTTCTGGGGTTTAACCAACGTGTTCTTGAAATTTATCAACTGAGCAAATACTCCACAAAAAAGTAGAAAAAACAGTCTTTGCCTATTTACATTGCATGACTCCGTCTCAATTCTGAACCAAGGACTGTCTTAACTAGTAATTTTCCTTTCTTTTTAATTCTGGCTACTAAAAATACAGGTTCATTTGACTGTATCTCATTCACACTAGTTCTTTTCAGCCTCAGTGAAAGATAGAACAATCACATTCAGGAGAATGCTTGTTTATTTTAGGATAGTTCTCAATTCTGCCTCAAATTTCTGCAGCTCAGGATGTAGATGAAAAGATAAAATGTACAAAGCTTCATTTCAAAAGAAATTCTGAAATAGAAAATGGGAGAGGAAATTAACTTCCAGTGTTCTTTAGAAGAACTATAGCTTCAAAAACTTTGAAACCCGGGGAATATGATTATATTTGAGATTTTAAAAACTGAAAAAGAAGTCATGGTGAAACATTTTTAGTTAAGTTAAATTCCAGGTTAGTAGTAAATAGCAACTTCCATCTCTATTACCAAATAATTTTTGAACACTGGGGTTTTCTGTGATCTTCTAATGACAAATGATGAATAATGGAAAAAAAAAGGGACATTTTTCCATTGTAGAGGATAAACATTTAAAACTCTAGAGAAGCCTAAGATATGTAGTCAAGGTTTTCTGAAAATCTAGAGTTCTACAGGGTTGCTTGAATCTAGACTAGCATTGGTCTCACAACTCAGGCACAGAATCTTTGAAAAAAAATCATAAATTAAACATTTTCTGTTTGATACATTTTTAGAAAAAGGCTTTAAACCTGCTTTAAGTACTTCAACATTGTTCAAAGTATCATATGCAATATTTACACATGTTCTAACTTTCCCTCAGCAAGAAATGTCCTTCCCCAAATCACCTTTCTCAGAGTTTGACCATAAATTAATGATGATACTCTAGCCAACCTGTTAAACTTATACATATGCAGAATGCTTGTATATGAAAAAATGCTGGTGACTAGGATTTAAGAATAAAAAAAATAATAGTAGTGCTCATTGTAAATGTCTAAACATATCTATAGGACAACAAAATCATAGCTTCATCTGCAGCAAGGGGCCAGAAAAGAACTTTCTCTGCCCTTCCAAGGACTTTAAAATCTTTAATGTTAGCTCCATTAAGATAAATATTAGATGCTGGCTATTTATACCTTCATGCATGCATATACATTGGAATCCAGTATTTAATACATTGAGCACTAATGGTATTTTAACTTTCAAATCAATAGCACATAAAATTCATGGGAAAATATCACAGCATTTCACCAGTAGATGAATCACTTCAGTATGAAATCCTTTAGAAAAAAATGCCTTTAAAGATTTTTCTGCCTTGAGCTGAAATAGAATATGAATACTACAGGCATATGAGTAGTTATTTAAGTTAAATAAGAATTTTGTAAAGTGAAGAAAAGCTTTTTGGTTTCTGGTTTTGAAAACCTAGGGAATAGAGTCCCAAATATAAGAATCTTATCCTGCACTCATGAGAGACTCCTTAGAATTCAGTAGGGAAGGAAGTGTCACAGGTGGGGAGAAGAGATGAGAACTGGGAATTAGAGTATGTCATCACAGAAATATTAATTATTTTAGCTGTTGGCAAAGCAAAGTAAGAAATAAAAGAAACAAAATGGTAACAGCCTTTCCATGGCACAGAGAATTTTGAAAGGTTGCTACTTTTTAACAAAGTTCTGTGATTTATTTTTAAGAAATCTTAGAAAATTCATATTCCACATCTCTCACCTCTGTAAGGATTTAGGTAAGCTTGGAACAGTGCACATGCGGAATTCTGAATCTGAAGACAGTTTTTTTAATCTTTCTGTTGAGAAGTCAAAATATGAATTTAAAAAATCATTGTGACTTGATGGAAATTCAAGGTTTTGCTGACTGTTTGACCTGTAGCACAGCAGATGCTCTTTACAGATGTTGAAGTTTACTTATTATTTTAAAGTTTTGGGGCTTTGTTTGTGTTTTGTTTGTTTGCTTATTTTAAATAAGAAAGAGTAGTTAAATAATTAGTAGCTTAGTGTCTTTCGGTGATTGCTTTTGTTTAAAAGAATAGCATTGAAAATGTCTCCTGTTCTCCATATAGCTATGTCACTCAAGAAAATGCATACTTTTTAAAGCTAAATACATAATGACAATTTAAAATATTTTCAGCAAATGGATTTTTCAGCTTATGGACTTAACTGGTTTCATGTAAATTCTATCCAATGAACACACTGTGTGGTCTATAGAAAGGGCATTTCTATTTTAGTGGTCTAATAACTGTTGCATTTAGGGGGAAAAATAGTCTGAATGGGTATCAATAAGCTTTTTAAAAAAAGAGGTTACTCAATACTTTTTAGTTCTGCTTAAATTATTTTCTCCTTATATCAGGTTATGGTAAACACCAACAGAATTAAAAACTGCCAAAGAATTTTGATTTCAAAGCATTTCAATGAAGAGGTCTTTCTATCAAAATCAATTTATTTGGGGAAAAAGTATTATTTTTTTTCCAAGTAATTTAATTGGCATATAAAATTCAGTAGTATATAGAGGTTTCAAATGAATATAAATTTTCCAAAATTTTAGCTTCTAATTCCACTTTATTTCAAGTTTTTCGGTCTTTCCTCCACTCTGTCTTGCTTTTTTTCTTATTCTACTGTGAAAAAAAAAGGAGAAAATATCAAAAGGGGAATGCAAAGCGACTTTTATTTTTCAAAAATAAATTTAAAAAATTGTCTTTTTTTTTTCCAAAATATTACTGCATTTAAATAGTCTCAATTTTGATATACAAACAAGAAGTTTTCTTCAGTCCGTGAAAAACTATCTGGAATATAAGTAAAAAATAGATTTTCAAATGTCAGTACTAACCATGATATAGTAAAGAAATTCAAATACTTTTTCCCTTCTGCCTTTGCGTATGTATTCTGCATGTATCTCCCTCTTTTGATGGTGTTTTAAATGCCTTGAAGATAATTTTGCAATTCAGAAATAAAATATTTCTGGTTTTCTTTACAAAGGTGGGAGCAGGAGACTCTTCTTTTTTCTCACTCTTTGTTGGACTACAACAAAATCTAAGGATTTAAAAGTATTCGTATAGTGATAAAAACAGACATGACATTTTTAAGAATTAAACCAAATTTGGATGGAGATTACAACAGAAAAAATAATTGGCAGCTGTAATTACAATAAATAATGCAATATTAACGAACACAATTCTCCTACTCTAAGAAATAAGTATTTTATGCCATGTCATTGTTTCCAAGATTGCTTTAAGCAGGAGGATTTTTAATTAATTTCTGCCTTTCATGGTCTGTAGAAGGTAGAAAGCAGGAACCATCTTCCTTGGTCAGGGGAGTTAATGCAATTTATTTTCCAGATCATGAAGGCAGCAACAAATCCACCATGAGGTCAGGAAGCACAACAAAGTCACTCTTGAAGGAATGGCATCCTAACAGAGATACAGCTAAACACACCTGGAAGTTATTTTATGAAAGGTTTTCATCCTTTTACATTAAAAAGCTGAACATGATCACTAATTTTTCTCAACTGATGAATGTGAGCATCCTCACTAAGTTCCAGCCTTAGCCAAATCACAAAAGATTCCAGCTAAGGTGGGGTATACTAAGAAAACATGGTTTGCATCTGAATTTTAAAGGTTTAATTTTCCTGTGTGGGTGTGAGAAGCAGCTGACTGTGCTCTTGCACCCAGCTCCATTCACATGATTCTCTGCAAGCAGATGCTCACAAATCCCTGCTTCTGGAATGACACAGGACACAAGTGGACATGACACAGGTTTGATGAATCACAACATCTGTGGCATTAATTTGCAGCTGAGGAGCCTTCAGCAGTACAAGCTCTACCACCATTCCCAGTGTAGCTCCTGCCCAGGAGGGCACATCCAGCTTTGCTTATCACTATATCCATTATAATAATTTATTTCTAGAAGACTGAAATTATTCTGGCATCCTAAGAAAAAAACCCAAAACACGGGTTCTTCAGAAAGAATAACAGCACTGTAGCTTGAAGTTTGTGGATGAGAACCATCTAATATCATCTACATGAGCTTTTACTCCAAATCATTTGAGCAGAGAACTTTAAATAAATTCTCCATTCTAATTAGAAGAAAACATAATCATCAATGTTGTGGTAAACAAAGCTGACAATATCAGTGTGATAATTATTTTAAAAAATAAATAAAACATGTTCTGTCTGCTTGACAAATTTAATTGCGGGATGTTTTTTATAGGCAGGGGTTGCAGACTCTTAGTAGTAATCAAACTAATGGTTTGTCCTTGCCACTTAGCAAGGTTTATTTTGTGTAGTGAAAACATAAGGTAAGCATGGTACTGGCATTTGTGTCAGAATACTAATGATGTTGATATCCTTCCTACACAGAAGGATGAGACTGTTGGGAAAATATTTATTTCATCACCATTCCCTATTCAAAAGATACTCAGAACCTGAAAAGAAGGTAGAGATATTTCACCCTGTCTTACATATCAGTGTAAATTTTGAATTCCTTTTCTGATTGAATATGCTTTTCATATATGAACAGAAGCTATGGGGAAAAGGGCGAATTAATGCTCCATCCCACATGATGAGCACTGAGCTTTGAGAGGAATGCATGAAAAATCACAGTTATTAATTAGTTTCATCTCATTCAAACTTATAAGTCCCTAAAGGAGTTTCCCCAGAGGCTAAAGTAAAGATGCTTTAAGTCTGATTTCTTTATTTTCTAACTTGGAACAGAAGACAAGAGGTTTTTGGTTGGTTTCTTTCCCCTATATTTTTCCTGATCTGATATAGATTGTTTTTCCTACTCTTCTAATGCAGGTCTATGCTGTCTCCAACTGAACACTCTATTCAAAAGCACTAACCACTCCTGCCACTTCAGTGTTGGGAAAAGACCTTCTCTTGGCTATACAACTCAGTGCAAAGTAGCTGAAATGAAAGTGGATGTTATTGTTCTTTCATATAATGGTATATTCACCATTCTTATTTCTTTGAATTCCAATCTTAATTTCAGCAAACACACCACTGCAATTTAAAGCACCTTTCTCTCAACTATGAGTGGCTTTGATTTGAGAGCTTTCCTTCATTTATAAAGAAGACCTGTGCCTTTGAATTCAAATTTTTTCATCTTGCTGTAAAGAGATTTCTTATTCTTAAAATACTTTAAAATACTTTAAAATACTACCCATTCCCTTTCTTCCCCATTTACTGCTTCTCTTTCAGGGAAAAAAATAAAAAGTAAGGAATGATGTGATGTCTTGGCCTGCCAATGCTTACAGAGTCAGGGTCAAAGAAAGATGCATTCACTGCAGATCACATTTTGCCTTTTCTGCAGAGCAATAGGGAAATCTTTGTTCGGTCACCAGCGGGTACCACGTCTGCTGAAATGTTCCCATAGAGACAGGGCATAGCTGGGCACAGCAGCAAAGATGCACCTTACAGCCTTTCCATGGGGCCTGTGCTTACATTTCTAACTGATGCAGTGCACAGCAAAAGCATCTCCCTTTAGAAACCCATCTCCCTTCTTTAGAAGTCACATTTTGCTAGGAGTCAAATGCTCATTTCCTAAAGAAACCTTAACACACTTTTAGCTACATAAAGGAGGAATAACCAGACAAGTGTATAAGCATTTCACACAAATATTCCAGTGATGCTTGCAGAAACTTGAAAGCTCTGTATAGTTGAGATCCTTTTTTATTTGTTTGTGCTTTTTTTGTGTTTCAGATTTATTTCTAGATCTAAAATCAAACAAATTCTGTCTTTTTTAGCATGAGATGACTTGGACCCAAAGAAGTATGCTAATTGAGATGTAGGTATTCATTTTGCTGTTTGATTGTGATATTTGAACCATGTTTCATTCTACAGCACTTGCTGGAACAAGCTGCTCCTAGGAGAAAGACATTGACATTAAACCTTGGGATGTGCTTCCTATACCACAGGCAGGAAAAAAATGAGTGGTCTTTGAATAAGTGTGGGAAAGAAATCCTGACCACTAGATTCATCAAGTCGGTGATAAAACTGTAGCTTGACTTCTTTAAGATAATTTTTTTAGAAAAAAACAAGAAAAAACTAATACTGCTGTGGCAAATACTGATAAAAATTAGCTTTTAATAGTCCAGACTGTTCTTGTCACCAACATTGAAAGGAACTAAAATTCAAGGTTCCAACAAAGTGATAAAATTATTTTGGAAAAATACTATAAGACAGTGAATGAGTTTGGTTGGTTTAATTTGGTAAGACAAATTTAAAGATGAGATATGCTCATTCTTTATAATTAAAAACTTCAATAATTTAAAATAATTTCAAAATTACAAGCATTTTTTAGGACTTAATTCTACTTCAAACTTAGTGACATAAACTTTTACAGTGACATTACATGTGTTCAGCTGCTTATCCAGCTTAATGTGTTAAACTAATTATCAGATATGGGGTCCAGAGCAATTTTTTCTCCTAATTAGGAAGAATTTCTTCAGAAGCAAAATTTACTTTTTTTGTAGCCTGGGTCATCATCATCATCGTCTTCTGGGAATTTTATTGACAAAGGTCCAGGAATCTGGTAGCAGAAAATGCTCTCACTTCCTCCTGTTTTCTTCCTGTGGCACTTTTTTTTTTTTTTTTTTTTTGGTGTGTCAGGAAGCATTTCCTGATATTTGGGTGATGCCATGAGGTCCTGACCCAGCTGCTGTTTTTGTGTCAGCAGAGTCAGGGCCTGCATGCAGTGATTCAGGGGCTCTTGCAGTGCCACTGTGCAGTGTCACTGTGCCCTGCTGCATGGAGGATCACTGTGAATATGAAAACAAAACTGCAGAGCAGACTGTTAGATGCCATTTAAACATCATCTGCATCCAGAGGTGCTCATGCTGTGGGTCACAGATGTGGTCTTTGCTGGAATGTCTCCAAAGGGAGGCAGGGGAATTGAATTCAGCCTAGTGCAAAAACAGGAGAACCCCAAGGCACTGACTTTTTGCAAGTGATGCTTTCCCCTTTGTGGTCACACAAGATACCATGCTTGAATTCAAGGAGTTCTGGAAGTGAAGTAACCATGAGAACCATGAACCTGTGAGAAATTCTAGGTTTGATGCCTGTCCTAATATTTTGCAAGCTTTTTTCCCCCACCCCAAAAAGTCATAGTTTGCTGGAGCAGTACTTTCACTTCCAGTTGAAAACATCAAGATTTCTCATCCATCATGCTCTTGTCTCACGTAGTATTTGCAGAAAACTGTATTGCAACTACTTAGGACTCCATTGTAAAGACCCTAATATTGTCAATATTTATTTGCTACACCTTGACATTTCCCAGAAGTATGAAAGGTTGTGATTTATTAAACAAGTCTGTGTTATATGATTGGAGATTCATTCTGCTGCAGAAAAGTTTATTAAAATCAGAGTTGGCTCTATGTAGCCTGGCAGATATGTCAAATCCATGCTGCAGTCAGAGATGTACCCAGGGCTCAGTGTATCCTGATCCAAGTGTCACAGAATGATTTGATCTTTTTCTTTGCAAGACACTTGATCTGAGTCTATTCCATCAGACTTAAAGAGCCACTCAGTCTGACATGGAGATGAAGATTGACAGATATATGATCCAAGATCTCATTCTGAGGCCTGTGAAGATACTACAAGATATTAAATGAAAATATCTCTTTGTTCAAAGTGGTTGTAGCCTTGCTTGCTTACTCTCAGATAGTGGTACCAGTCTGCATTAGACATACAGCTGAGCAGGGGAGGACATTCAGAACTATATTTTTCTTGAGATCAAGACAGAAATAGGTGGGACAATATCACAACAAAGGTTGTCTGCAATTACTTGTAGGAAATTGAAATATCTGCCCTGATTTTGGATGGTATAGAATTACTTTTCTTCCTAGTAGCTGGTATAGTGCTGCTTTGGATTTGGGACATGAATAATGAAATAACACTCGTGATGTTTGTAAGTGGTGTTTACACTAAATCAAGGACCCTTCAGCTTCTCATCCCAGCCCACTGGCAAGTAGACTGAGAGATCACAAGAAGTTGGGAGGGGACACAGCTGGGACAGCTGACCTCAGCTGACCAAAGGGATA
The DNA here is from genome assembly GCA_037013685.1 of Acridotheres tristis. Lineage (NCBI taxonomy): Eukaryota > Metazoa > Chordata > Aves > Passeriformes > Sturnidae > Acridotheres > Acridotheres tristis. Next base: position 100,882,319 of record CM072887.1, read on the forward strand.
TTCCAAAACTGACCAAAGAGATATTCCAGGCCAGCTGGCACCATGTTCCGTATATAAAGCAGGAGGCTGCTCAGAGTCATCATGTCATTTGTTGTCATCAGTCTGTGTTAGGTGTGATGGAGCCCTGCTTTCCTGCACTGAACTACTGCCTGCCCATGAAAAGTGGTGAATGAATTCCTTGTTTTGCTTTGCTTTACAATTTTTGCTCTTCTGATTTTTTTTCCCATCCTGATGCATGGGAAGGGAATGAGTGGCTCTGTGGGACTTGGTTGCCAGCTGAGGTCAAACCACAACACCATCCTATTTTCAGGGCTTCTCTCTGAAGAGTAAAAGAAACCAAATAATAATCACAAGCAAAATTGTGCCTTTTGCTTCCCTTTAAGAGGCAATCAGGTGTAGAGAATGCCTGACTCTTCTGTCTATTTAGTGTGGAGAAACTGTGCCTTCACTTCTTGAACACAGGCATGGTTTCTGTTCAGCTTTGCAGTGGAATTTAGCAACCATCTTGAGCTGAAAAATTACACAAGGACTTCCAGGATCAAACTTATTATGCATTCAATATCCCAATACTCCATCTGCTGTTTCCTTGTTCCATATCCCATTAACAAATGCCAAGCTGCAGACTGTTTTTCACATAGTAATGAGCTGCATAAGTATGTAAACAAAACAAAAGTTATATATTTCTGTTAGAATAAGTGCCAAGAACACCTCCTGTTGCAACACTACTAATGACAGCATAGCAACAGAGAAATAAAGAGAATAATTTGTAGTATTCCCAGGTCAGCTGCACACATTTCTCTAAAATAAGTAAGTGAGGCAATTTATTCCGTACTTACAATGCACCAGATTCATTTCTGCTTTAATTGCAGTAGCCTCAGTCGATCTGTATCATGGAAGAATTTGGCCTTGCAGTTGGAAATCTTCCTACAGATGGTGGCAAAAAAGAGGTGAACAGCATAAATAATGTCATTATCTCAATTAACTGGAATTGATTAATTCATCCATCCATTTCCCAAGTGATTATCTCCAATTAAAATAATTGCTTGGATAACATTCCACTGCTACATCCCTGGATGCAACAGAGATTTCAAAACAGCACTTTACTCATATTCCTGAACAACCACTGATACCTGGCAGCAGGGAAACACTTTGCAATTTACTTCAACACAAGGACAGAGGAAGGCTTGGAATATCTCTAAGAAACACAGACCAATGCATTATTATTTGAGCACACATAGTTACTGTGGCATGGGACTTGAGTTGCAGAATGCAAGGGATGGTGCCTGCTGTAAAGAGGTGTTATGATGGGCAAGCACAGATGCATGAGGAGCACAAAGAAACCGTGAGATAATATCAGTAGTCAGAGCAGCCTCTCACTGTTGTATATTTTTGTAGGCATCACAGTACTGGATGTTTTTTCCAACCACATCTCTGAAGGTAGCCAGCTCTCTTGATGCTTACAAAGAGATCCTTCCAGCTGTGAAAGTGATAAAAAGTCTGATGACACCTGTCTGAAAATGTAAAACAGAGGCAGAGGAGCCTGACACCACAGAATGACCAACGGCAAGACTCTGCTTTCTGACTGTAATTAGAAGATGATGGGTGTGACAGGGATGCCTTGAAAAGGCAGTTTCTGAAATTGCATGTGAAGTGTGAGAGAGATACAGAGTAGTGATTTAAAGAAAGCGATAACAAGCTCAAATGAGCTGGGTATGAGGAGGATGCCTGTAGCCACAGTATAGCATCTGCTAAGTTCAGACAAAAGGCTGTTCTAAAAAATGTGAGAGCATGCTTAGATTATGCATAGATGGAGATGAAAAAACTGCATCTAAGAGATGTTTTGTATAGAAAATATGCAAAATTCAAGTAGAGTTTGAACCCAAAAAATTAAACTCAAAGCTGAATATAATGTTAAATTACTGGTCTGCTTAATCACTCAGTACAGTAGCTGGGCATACTTTTACGAAAATGAATTAAGAGAAATGGTAACAACAAAGACTGCAGGAAAAATGTTAGTTTCTTTTTGGTTTGGTTGATTAGGAGAGATGAGGGAGCGAATCATATAATCATAGAATGTGCTGAGTTGGAAGGGAAACATCAGGATCATTGAGTCCAGCTCCAGACCCTGTGCAGGGCAAGGATCCCATTATGTGCCTGAGAGTGTTGTCCATGCACTTCTCCAACTCAGGCAGACTTGGGACCGTGACCACTTCCCTTGGAAGTCTGTTCCAGTGAGTGCCCAACTTCACTCTCTGGGTGAATAACTTCTTCCTGATATCCAACCTAAACCCCTTCAGCATCATGGAATTCCTTCAGGTCTTGACCCTGTCCCCACAGAGCAGAGATCAGTGTCTGTCCCTCTCTTCCCCTCCCAAGGAAGTTGTTCCTGCAGTGAGGTCTCCCCTCAGTCTCCTCCAGGCTGAACAGACCAAGTGTCCTCAGCCACTCCTCACACGGCTTCCCCTCAGGGCCTTTCACCATTCTTGTTGCCCTCCTTTGGATTAAACCTCCCAGTGGCTTAACACATTTTTAAACTGCCCCAGCACTGGAGGTGAGGCTGCCCCAGAGCAGAGCAGAGCAGGACAATCCCTCCCTTGCTGGGCTGGTGATGCTGTGCCTGTTGCACTCCAGGACACAGTTGGCCAAGAAGTGAAGCCAAACCTGCAAACAAAGAAAAAAGCTGTTTTTTTTTCTTTTGCTAGAATAGAGTTGTTTGTTGTTTATGAAATTAAATTCCCAAACAGCTTTTTGTGAGCAGAAAATATCAACGGATTCACAGATAAACAGATGACAGGAACAAAAGGGGCAGTTTAACCAAGACAGGAGCTGAAAAAGCTTGGAGGCTAAAGCAGTAGTATTGGAAATCCTGGCTGAAATTCTTTGTCTGCCTGAAGAAAATGAACCAAGGTATCCTACCACGCAACTGATGGTCTAGCATCTTTTGCTTGTTGTCATTTTCGTTTATTTAAAGACTCCTCATTGTCCACAGCAGGGATTGGAGTTTGGCTGGAGTCTTAAATGCTCAGGCAGAGATGCATGGAATAGGAAACGTTTTCAACATCTGTGAAACAATGATAGACAAGGACACAAACCTGAATGTGTCCCATGCTGTGGTGACCTAGAGCATTCTCTAGATGGGTGGGGCGCTCCAGTTCAGATCTTTGCCCATAAACAAAGTTCAAATAATGATTAAATTAATACAGAATATCTATCAAAAGTGTAGAAGTGAATTGACATCTCTTTGGACGGAGCAAAGCAGGTCACAAAGGAGATATTCAAAAGTACTGGTATTCAAAAGGCAGACTGGTGCTTTCTTCTATAGTTTCAGGAACACAATCACAAAACCATTCTCACATAAAGCTGATATTCATTTCAAGGCAGCTGAATCTGTATATTTTGCCATTGTTATTATTGCATTTTCATGGGAGTACCCTTTTCTAAATCAAACAATTTTTCAGCCACTTGAAAAATATTAATTGCACTTTTTACTACCTAGAAACTTTTTTGGGATTTGAGGAAAGGTGCAGCATTTTTAATATAATCCCAGTCAAATCCTTGTATTTCATGTTGGGCTTATTGTAAACTGCTCTTTTAGGTGTCAAGTCCCATTGCTTGAGATAATCTCACTAGGTTAGGCCTCACTGACCTGAGTCTTCTAAAAGCTTGATCAATTCTGCCAGCATTTAATCAGTTCTGGATGGGTTGACTGCTGGATCAATGGCTCTCTATCGATCCTAAATAAATCAGATTTTAAGATATTTGTCCAAAAGTCCTCAGGACAGAGGAAATGAAGACACAGAATCAAGAGTATCTATTTAAATACTCTCAACAGGTCTATGAGTCTCATACTAAGAAAAATAGGGTTTTTTTCTGAAAGAATTTGAAGTTTTTTTCATGCACTACAAAAGTGAAGTTATGTGTTTTTATAAGAAACACATAACATCAATTGAACTTGAAAAACCTTCATTACATTAAATGGAGGAAGATTAATTGGTATGTTTATTTATTTATTTTCCTTACATAACTACATAACACAAATAAGTCTTCATTAGGTACCAAAAACTCTAAGATGAAAGTAATATATTTTGAATAAAAAGCTAACTAAAGTATTGAAACTGCCTTTATGTAAGAAAGAGAAAGCATGACACACAAGTAGCTTGTCATCTAATAAGGGATGAGTGTAAATGGAATCAGATATATCGTTGAATTGCCAAAGGTACATCACGTTAAAACAATCCAATATTGCTCTTGAGAACCTTTTTTTTTAAAATTATTATCATAGCCATTTCAAATTGCCAGGACCTTACAAAGAGAGCTAAGATGATGTAAATGAGACAAGAGGGAGAGCAATTCAGAAGTGGCTGGAGCAGGGCAGCAGTTACTGCCAGGGTGGAGGGGGCTGGTGCTGGGTGTGTGTGAAGGAGGATTTCCGTGATGAGCAAGGTCTGGTTCCAGGAAAATACTGGGCTGAAGGTGAATCTCAGTAGCTATTTCCTCAATGTAAGTGATAGCTAGAAGTTACACTGCCTCTTCTAAAGGCATGGAACACTTTCTTAAGAAAGTAAAGAGTATGACTCCTCTAATACATGTAAAAGCACAAACCTAACTACATATTTTTGTTTTAGAAGAGTATGCATTGCTTCTTAAAAAGTTATCTCTGAAGCTTCTATTTGCTGTTTCATTGTTAAAAAAGTCTCAATAAATTTACTTTATAATTTTGCATGTATATATGTAAGATGTATTTTGTGTTCTAATGTGAAACACAGCTCTTCAGGAACAGCAGGATTCATATTTTAAAAAGAGTAACTATCCATTTCTAAGGAATTATTATTTTCTTGTGCTGATATTTGGGTCAGGAAAAAGGAAATCTTTGGCACCCTTATAAAATAACTTCTCAAAGGAAAAAGCATGTTGTCTATGATAAAAAACAGAGGAGACCTCTGAAAACTCTAGGATTAAGAAGCATCACACCAAAAGGCCAGTAAGAAATGACCCTTTTCTGGCAATTTAGTTCTCTTGAAATTCTGAAAGTAGGAGTTCTTTATTTTTTAAAAAATATTCCATTCCAATTTATAATATATGTTTAAAATGTATTATTAAGAAATCATTTAGCAAATGTGTTTGGCCACACATGATGACATTGGGTAGCTGTCAGGTATTTAAGTAGAGATAATGAGTGTATCACATACACCTGCAAGGGTGGGAAGGCATCACTCTCTGATTTAACATTGCATTCTGCATCACTTGATGCCATGAGCTTGACTTAAACATTTGGTGACTGAAAACATTTGCAAAGTTTATTGTCCTTGTTTCTATAAAGAAGCCTAAAGTCCCAAGGTAGTAAGAATGAGACTGTACATTCATTTCCTAGCTCCTTTTTCCCTCCCCACAGAAAGGAGAGGTGGTTGGATGGTTTTGTTCAGAAAATGCTTTGAGTACTTTTATTCCCTCCTTTCTTCCATAGTATTTCTTTTCCTTGAAGAAGAGACACCAGAGCTTTTTCCATCATTTTGACTGATCCAGGATCCTTCTGATTCTGTTACAAGTTACCCAGAATATTTTTCTCTTAAAAAAACCTTCCTGTCATCTCACCTTCCCCAAGAGACTCCATTTTCTTTCTTAATGGAGAATAATATAGCTAATTTTAAAGATAGATTTAGCAATTTATATTTCAAGCCTTAACTTTGCTGTGACCACTGTGCCAGCATAAAAGACACACAGGTGGTCCACTCCCACTCTGCCTTAATAGGTGCATTTATTATTTGCTACTGCCAGCCGGGTCCACTTATGCCCGTGGGAAGGCTGCAAGAGCCAGTCCTTTAATGCCTTGTCAGTAAGCACTGTCTTGCAGATCCTTCTCTATCAAGCTCTGCAGTTCCTCCCATTTCTGCTTTGCACTGCTCATGTCTCTCCTACCCCTGCTGTCCATGCACACTTTAACGATGTGGAAAACCAACCATGAGTGTAAGCCATTTCTCGCTTAAGTCAGTTTTGAAATTTGGTGTCCTGTTCTAAGCAGTTATCTCTGTCAGAAAATTCAGGATTATAACATTGTTGTAGAACAGTGTTATTACTGGCCATGAGTGGCTGCATGGGAAAGCATTTAATCACGTCCACATCACTGAAGTTTAAACCAAATGTAAGGCGTGGAAAAGAACCATAAGAAGCAACTCCTCTTCCCTGTATACCTTGCGAAAGAAGATTTGCTGAAAAGAGTTTATCTCTCAGTTATAGTCCTTTCTTGGCAATATACTCTGACTCAGTGTTCCTAAAATCTGATGATTTGCTGTGGAACTTGTCTATGCTCAGTTAATTCCCTTTGTTGACACTAAATGCCCACCCATTTTCCCTGTTATGACACTCACAGAAGGCTGAGAATGCAGAAGGATACAGCATCTGAAACCCTGCACACAGAGTTTAGGTGCTAACTGAACAAAGTAAAAAGATTTTTCTCCCCCTACCCTCATCTAGGAAGCTGGAGAGAGTCAAAATCCAGTTCTGAGCAGATTTAGTGAACTGGGGGGAAATGACAGCTTTTGTTGTGGTGGAGAAGGCACAAGTGATCTCCAAACCTGGGAGGTGACTGCCAGTGCTTCACACAGCTGTGAGCAGCAACAGGCAGAACAGGATGTCACTCCTGATCTGTAGATGCTTTCAACATTTTTAGAGAGCCCAGAACAGGAGCATATCCTCAAACAAGCAAAAGATCAAACAGCAGCAAATTTTCTATATCTGAGTGATAACCAATTAGAATGACAACAAAATAATTGGAAAGAGTGAGGCAGAATGGCATCTCCTTCAAAATGACCCTTTTTTACAACAGCAGCCTCTTTTAAACACCCCTGAAAATAATGAGCTGTAAGCTGCAATTAGCATGAAAAGTAGAGTTATTGCAGGGAACAGTTTGAAGCAAGTGCTAAAGCAAGGGCAACTTTGTGAGAAGAGTCCTGTCAGAAGCTCTTTTTTTGCTTAGATTGAAGAGTTCCTGGCTAAAATTCCTTGCTCTTTATTGCAAGCTGAACAGAGGAATTATGCTCATTATTAGTCAACTTAATTTTCAGGAGGAGACAGGAGTGGAATGGATGCAAACCACGAGTTTGTAGCTCACAGTGCTTTGCTGTTTGGATTGTGGACGGCCCCTTGTTGTGTTCTGGACTTTGCTGTGAGCCAGTGGAACGAGCCCCTGGTGCTGCTCTGCACTGCAGGGCAGCCTCGCCCATTGCTGGGCTCTCAGGGAGTAAATGGATCTTCTTTGAGGGAAATGGTAGAACCCAAAGCATAGTTAAAAACTAAAATTAAGTTCTAAGTGAAAATAAAGGGCCTTAACTACAAAATCCTGATTTTGAGGTGCAACACAAAAGAGTGGAGAATAAATTTGAAGAATTGGGCTAAAAACAGCATCTTAGCACACTTTGTCATGACATGATGATATGTAGGAGGGAGCTGCTTGGTCAATCTGACAAAAATTTCAGCACAGTGTTGAAGCCTTAGCACACAATAGCATTCTTATCTTAAGACAAAAAATACAATGTGAAATTATTTTACTGCTGGAAATTAGACTCTGCTCATTTTGCACATCTCACTTACCTCTTTTGACTACTCTCAACCCCCTTGAAGTCCTAAAGAGGAAGGGATAAATATAGATTGCTTCCATTTTCGACAAAACACTGTGACAGATGAAGCAAAATTTTCACAATTTGGACCTCTATGAATTGCCAAAAAAAGAGGGAATTCTCTAAGTTTTGATAGTTAATACCACCATGTCTTGCTGAAATAGAGTCCTACAAAATACATCAGTATTCAGACAAGAATATAAGCAAGAAGTTAAAAGTGTAAGAAGAATAGAAGTTATGACCCTGGTGATTCTCTGTAAAAGGTGATATTTGACTGTACATTTTCAATAAAATATATGGAAGTGACAGTGCAAATTATACATGCAGAAAATTGTCATCAGGAGTGAAACTGTGAAATGTCTAACATATATCGAAGATGGAAATCTGAATCTCTGTAGGACATGCTGATTCAAATCCTTTGAATTCTTCAAATTACTCATATTCACGAATGTCAAATTTGTTTGGATATTGCTGAGATTTTTGTTCCATCGAGAAGATCCCTTTTGTTTCAATCTCCTGTAATTTGCTTTATGTTCCCCAAAACAGAGAACCTTTTACAGAGCTCTTGATTATCTATCATTCTTTTACACTCTAAATCTAGTTAGATTAGGTCTTTAGGCAAAAGTGGTAACTTGCTTTCATTATTTAAGAGCACTTTGCTCTTCCACATGGAGAGTTTCTATTATTTTGGTTTCTTAGTTAATAGAAAGACCTCCCATTTCTGAATCCTGAATTCAGCCAAAATAAAGACAAATTTGTCAAGCTCCATTTTTAGGAATAAAGGGCATTAGTTTAGCTCCAGTTGATAATTATACTTTGTTAACATCCATGTGGAATTCAACACCTTTTTCAGTGTCCCTGTGGCTAACCCAGCGTCACGAGTGTCTTCTTGCAGGTGTGGGTTTTTCTATCAGCATATGTTTGATTGAAAGCATCTGATTCACAGCCCTGCCAGGACAGCAGATGCTGTGCGAGTCATTTCAGAGTGATACAGTGTGTGGAACTCATGACTGCAAAAGTAACACCTTTCTTCTGAGATCCTATTCCAACATATTTTTAAAATCTCTTCTATTTGAAAACTTTTACTTAGGAAAGATTTAGAAAATAAAACAAGGGTTTTGCTTCTCCCTTGAGTCAGTACACTTGCTTTCTCATATTCGTGGGATGTTGAATGCTGCAGAATTAGTGGGTTGGGGAACATTTTTTCCTGCAGCTTAAATGTGGACTTTGTGCAGGAATGAACTCAAAGAAATCCCACTGATGCAGTCAGTTCTGGTCATCTGTAATTCAAGGTACAGACTTCTCACAGACTGGGAGAAAGATACAGCATGAAGGCAAAAAAGAAAAGTGCTAGTACTTCCCATGGAGGAGAAAATGCCAAGTGGAGAGTTCCAGCTTAGAATCACATTGTAAACCTAAAATTTTCTCAAATTCCCACAGAAATTTAAAATTGGAGCAGGCATTTAAGTAACTGAAGGAAAACTGCTTTGATTGTATGGCAATTGTCATCACTGAAATAATTTCCAGCTCTGTTCAGCTCTGCTCAGTTATGTCTCTGGCTGGTGTGAAGTGCAGAGATTTAGAGAGGTCTTTGAAGTAAGTGCTAAAAATGTCAGCACTATCCAGCTATACAAGACAGTGCAAAACTGGGTTTTTTTCCCACTCACACTTTAGGGCTAAAACTGTTCCTCTTGTAATATCTGATCATCTGTTGCCTATTGTAGAAAAGATAAAGCTTTCATGAGTGCAGATATATTTAAATTTTAGATTCCTAATGTACAAATCTCCTTAAAGCAAATGCCTAAAATGCTTATGTAATGTATAGGGAAAAGCAGATGCTTTGGAAAGTCTCTTGTTTATTTAAACATGGACAACTAAGCTGAACAGACAGAGAGCTGATGAACAATGACTTTTGAGCTAGAAATAGCAAAATCTGCGATTCTTAGCTGTCCCACCAGATACTGTGGTATTTATTTTATATTCTTATAAGAACATGTACCTTAATCTGGTGCAGCTTCTAACTCCTGAGCCAGTAGATTAAGTGATAATCATCATTAGGTCCTCTTCCATAAACTGGAAATGTAGGGGTTTGAAAAACACGGGCACAACCCCTAAAAGAGAAAGTCTGTCTGGACATAGCTTATGACCTTTTATCATTGTTTCTGCCTCTTAGAAGAATTCTGCCATTAACCACTTGTGTAGGCTGCCATTTATGACATTTTTTGGTGACTACCTCCTCCCATTCATATTCCAGAGAATTTAAACCGACATTCAGGCCTGTGTTGAAGATGTTTGCATCCTATTGTATTCTAGCTGACAATGGCTGTTTTCAAATTCCAAACTCAGTGAATAAGAAATCAGAATTAGCCAGGAACCCAAAGGTATCTTTAGTTTTAATCTTTGTGCTAGAACGCTGATGCCCTGGCTTTAGTAATTAACTACTCCCATTTTTCTGAACTGCAATCTGCCACCAGTACTTACATACTACATAGGAGAGGAATTGAGGGGATTGATAGTGCCTTAATAGAGCTGTTAAACACAAATCTATTCATAATTATTATTATCCAGCCACTGATTTCCATCTACAGAAAAAAAAATTAGTCATGCTCTGCTATAATTAACTGACTTGCACTTAACTTGACTGGACATGATCTTTCATGTTTTCAATTGAACTAAAAAAAAAAAAAATCGTATTTACTTCAGAGGGATTTTTCCTCAGTAGTATATATTACATATTCTTCAGAGAAAGTATCTTTTCTTTGCAATGAAATACCTAAAAAAGAAGCTCAATTTCTAGGAGATTTTAGACCTCAGATGTCAAAAAATTCCACAGCTAAAAGAAATTCTTCTACAATTAACTCATCAGCAGTCTGAATTTATTTACATATATAGTAATAGATATGTATATATGCCTATCTATAGCTATCTATTTATGGGGTTTTTTTTGTTGTTTGGGAGTTTTTTTGTTTGTTTGTGGGGTTTTTTTGTTTGTTTTGTTTTTTGTTTTGTTTTTGTTTTTTTTCCCCCCAGGGCTACACAAAATCCCTGCATGCCTGCAGGAAGAATGGGAGATTCCTCACCATCTGACCAGGAGAATAGGGCTCATCAGGCAGTTCTAGTGAAGGAATTGCAACCCCCATATTTGCAGTTTTAGTACCTGGCACACACTACCTGCAATAGAAAACAGATAGTAGAAGTAAACGAAAAAGTACACAGACTTGATTTTTTTTTTTAAGTTAAAAAAAATGCTGCAAATTCAACTTAGCTCAATTACATTTGTTTCCTGGATATAGAAGAAAATAACATCCATTCTTCCGTTCTGTCTGATGTGAGTGGGAAATTCCACTGTTTTACTTCTCTGCTCATATTTGCTCCTACTAATATTCACTGCTTTTCATTCTGCCTTCATCTGCAATTTATCCATTAAAATTCATAGCATTTAGGTTAATGAAACTTTTCAGATGCATTTTTTTAAAAAGAAACTGAAATTTAGGATGAAAAGAAATAGAAAACAGAGTACAAAGCTTGAAATCTCTTTGAATTACTTGATTTTGAAAGTGTCTGGAGCATCCAGTCATCCAAGATCACTGCAGCATCAATGCCAAGACTTATGGCATAGTTTTACTGTGAAAAATTTGTATTTTAAATGTCAACAATTTATCAAGTCAATGCTTTCACATTGCCTCAAGTTTAGGGCCTGGTCTCAGGCCCCTAAAAACAGTTTCAACCTCCTTAGCAGACTTTAGAAGACAAGAGGAGCTTATTCCAGTGAGGAGTCCCTGGAGCAGAGATCACAGACTCCTGCCCTGGCTGCCCCTTTCCCAGGTGTAAGAAAGCACAGCACCACACCTGGGTACCTGTTTTTGGGCTAACATTGATCCCAGACTGTGCTGCAGCAAAACCTGATAACCTTGCACTTCCCAGGCACTGCACTACTCACCCCCATCAAAACTCAGGTTCCCAAAGGTCTTTGTCAGTACCAGCCACACTCACAAAGCCTAAATTCCGTGTCAGTCTTGACTCTTTCACCACCACCCCACATTTCAGGAGTTTCAGTGAATTGAGGGGCCATCACGGGTCTGGATCTTTGTCCCAACCCTGGTGAATGCCAGCAGAGTGACTCCAGAGAATTGTTAACCAGCTCTCCATCTGCTGAGGAACAGAGGTCCTGCCCTTTGGAATACCCTACTCTGTCATTCAGGTTTCCAGGAGCTCGACACAATGACAGACAGCTCTGTGAATTAACAGGATACCAAAGACTCCTGACATTTACAAGGGTTTTCAAGAAACGATTAGCCATGATTAATGCATAATAATCCCTCTTTGCTTCTTAACAAGCTTGGCATTTGGCAATGAACATTTACACCAGGAAAGGATACCTATGACTCTTCAAATCATCTGTTAAATATGAGCTGAGAAATTGGCTGACATGGGCTGCTTCTAAACTATAGAACTTGATAAGAAGGTGGAAAACTTTAAATTTACCTGTGATTAGAAAATATGTTTTAGAAACACTCAGGAAAATCACATGCCCATGTTTTCAGCGATTATGGATTGCCAGCAACTTGCCAAGTATCTTCCAAATGCAATAAATATTTAAAAGCTTAATAGATTGCACACATTTTAACAGTACAGCACCCAGCTGGTGGAACTGGCTTGAAGCACATCCCATCCTGCAATCAATAATGCTAAGTGGGTCTTGTTCCTCAGTGCTCCCCCTTCTACCTTCAAAAGGTCAACTGTGTTCTGATACTCTCATTTTTGAACGTTTTTTTTTTTTTCTTGATTGATGGTAACTTTGAAACAATCTAAGACAAATATTTTAGAACTTTCAATGGAGTAACAGCCTCCTTTGACTGAAGTTTTATTCACTTTTTTCAAATTGATCTTTGAGATGACATTTTGGAAGAATTATAGTGAGTGTTTATACTTCCAATCTATATCCATTATACTATATCCATTATACTTCCATTCTATCTTTAGGACATAATTCTGAAATCAAAGATTTTAGCATAGATATGAAAAGGTATAAAATTTGAAATATTGTCTAAGTGTCTTCCTTATCAATTTTTTTAGTGTCACTTTCACAAATCATTGATGGCATGCCTATTTTCTTTGTTTTTCACTAGTTGTACTTTTTTTACTCCAGACTTCATTTGTGTCAACCAAATGCTAGAAAATAAATTGTAAATTTTAATATGACTTAATATTTAATGTCGTTGGATTTTTTCCCAAAATTTCTACTCTAATAAGTGCATTTTTATCACAAAGAATGGAGAACATATTTTTATTCTAATTTTCAACTTCAGATCATCAATCCTTAAAAATAAGCAATCAATTTAGCATGAAACAATACAGCTTAAATAAATCCTGCTTCCCCTCATTTAAAAGGCAACCTCTGAGATACAATGAAATATTGCTATTCTTGTCAGATAAATAAAGCAAAAGCATGTAAACTAGCTCTTTTCCTTATGGACTATGGTCTGTCTACTATGCCCTACCCAGATGTTAATTTTCAAAGTTAGTAAAACCTTGGATTAATTTAGACAGAAAATGGGTGTCTGAGCAAAAATCAGTTTAGGTTCCTCTTTTTAAAGAAAAGTGTCTTGGGGTGACTTTGACAAAAGGGTAAACCAGCATTTCTTCTGTGATGTCGAAATGGCCACAGCTATTCCTTCCTCTATGAGTGAGTCAGAGGAACAGATTTTACTCCAGCTCTGTGCAATTACTAAAATTGCAACAGCAAAACAGGTCATTCATCATCCTCATAATACTACGAGAAACATTGAAATTGTACCTTACCTTCAACCACATAAATCAGTCTCTTTGCTATATTGCTAGCAAGTTGTTCATAATTAGTATGAATCTTGTTTTTTCTCCCTTGATATGCTTTCTTATTGCTGTATTATTCCTTATTTTTCATGCTAGGAATGAAATAGAAAAATTATATGAACTATGTATTCAGAAAACATTGTAAATAGATTGTCAATTGATGATTAGTTGGCATACAAAGCTGTAGGGAATAATATTTGTTCCACTACTTGGAAAAATAGAGGGTAAAACAAATTTATTTTAATGTTGCATATTATTTATACTTCATAATACTAATATTACTTTTTAAATTAAAAAATAACTATTTACCCAGTTTGCAAATGAGCTACTGGATAGTAATTCTGGTCAGGGAAATTTCCTACATTTCTATGCCCCCCTCCCCCTATTTTAAATACATAGTTTTAAAATAGCACTTTCTAATTATATGCGAAATCATGGCTCAGCTGAAGTCTGTAAAAGTCTTTTCCACAGATTTCAATGGAACCTGGATTTTACTTCAGAGAAAATAAACTTAATTTTCACCCCGACTAGATGGCTTTAATTAGATAAGTGAAATAACCTCAAGGATAATAACTTGACATTTCATTACCCTTGGATTCTTAATGTTCATGAATTCAAGTTGTTAAGAAGAAATAGCAATCCTGGCATCTGTAAAAACTAATGCAAACAGTGGCCATACTCTGCCTATCTTAAGGTAATATCTGAAACTGAAAAGTCTATTCTTCCTTCTACTAAGGACCCAAAATGCCAAGTAAAAAGGAAAAAAGGACATGGAGTACCTAAGAGCACCTGAGAAAAAAAGGAGATTTTTCTCCATCCCAGGAACAACTTGAGATTGTCTTCCCTGGCAGCCAGCCCATACACGTGTTTCTGCTGTGGGGACAGTGTGTGCATTTCCCATTTAGGAATCACTAGCTAAAATGAGAGAGCTGAATTAGTTTAGCAAAAACTCTCATTTCTAAGATGCATATAAAGAATGCTGTCTAATTCTTCAGCAGGGAAAATTTAAGGTTATGCAGAAAAAAAAAGAAAAAAAACAAAAAACAAGCATGAGTTCATCACAAAGTAAAAACTAATCTACCAATTGGTTTCAGATTATGGATTTGATCATCAAACAATTGGTATTTGGGGCAATACCTCCTTTAATGACCTACAAAATACCTTCTTATTTTGACCTTAAAAACAAAAAAATTGTCTTCAAGGATTTGGTCTTAATGGAAACTAAATTTAAAATATTTCCCTCCGTCTGAAGTGTGTCAAACTGCTCTTTGTCAATGAAAAATAGTTTTGCCAAAAAGATCACAGGCAACCATGAATAATCCTGAATTATATAACAGTTTCATTGTCTATCCCAAGGGATTAAGGCATAGAAATATAAAAAAAAGTTGACTTTGAGGGCCACTCCAAGTAATACAGACTAGGGTAGTAATTCAGTGAGTACAGAACAGCTTTAACAATGACAAGCAGACATCTCAGGAGCTGCAAAATTTTAATGACACTTTGGGGCTTCACTGACTTTGAGCCCTGGTTCCCAAGTAGAGATTTAATCTTTTCCTTTAACTGTGAAAAGCCTCTTGCAGTTTTACAGGTCTTAAAGGCTTTACAAAATTTCATACTTTATATAGAGCTTGAATGATTATCTCCTGTTAGCTTGAGTTCTTTCTCTTCTATCTAATTTTTCTTCAAAGCAAGAGGCAGAGTTTAGTGCAATTGTTCCTCTAAATATCTCCCCAGGAGTGGTTGTTAGTCGCTTATATGAAGTGCCTCCACTTAAAGTGCCAATTTGCACAGCAGGATTCTGCAGAGCAGTAGTGGCAAGACTAAGGATATTTAAAACAGTATTAAATACAGAAAGAAAGTGAGTAGAAAACTGAGGGAAAAAAAAGTGGGATTGGGGAAAAAAATTGGTACTAGGAACATGGAGCATTTGAATTTTGAGGGTTCAATCCACTTTTAATATTAATATGTTTGTAGGAGAGTAAAGATTAATTCCTTTGTCTCTTTGCTGTTCCTGGGAGCACAGGAAACCCTGGTTCAAACCCCTAACCTGAACCAAGTGAAGAAATTACTTTAACCCAACTTAATAATGTACAGGCTTCTTTCCAGAAGTGTAGTGGGAAGGAGCTCCTAAAAATGACAATCCCTTCTAAATATGACATGAAGACATTTTCTTCCTCAGTTCATGTGCTGGAGGTTTTCATGACAGGCACTATGAACACTAACAGGTGACTGCTCCTGTTACAGACAATCCATGGAGCTTCTTCCAGAGCCACTCCTTGCTATCACAGAATTCTTCCTCTCAGAGGATGAATACAGCAACGTGGAATACACTCACCCACATCTCACAATGAATGCTAAACGCTCCCAAGTTGTTGCTTCAAGGTTTTTTTTTCCCTCTCAGATATGCGGTCTCTTTATCTTTCTGAAGAGAAAAAAATCTACATAGAGATGTTGACATATTGCAGGTGTTGCTGACAGGAAATGGTAGAGGAAATACTTATAAACCTAATGAGATAATTTTTTCTAAAACTTACATTTAAAAAAAAGTAGAGATTTTAAATTTTTTTTCTCTTTTCCGTACCCATGTAAATTCTTTTTTTTTGGAATCTGTTATTATTGTTTGACATTCATTGTTATGTTTACAAGCCTTGAAAGAGCAGGTGATAACAGACTTAATGTTGCATTACACACTTAGATGTCTTTGTTCCTTTGAACTTAGTACTGGAAAAAATAATTACAAGTCATTGGAGAAAAATTACTAGCTTTTAATTGTTTAACTTTATAACCCAGCAGTGAATAAATTTTCTTTTATAATGTGCATATTATCTCTGCTATGTAAATAAGTCTTATATTTGTTCATATATAAGCTCTGCTAGAAAAAAAAAATAACCACTCTAATGTATAATGTCAAAAGAGTTCATTAACAGAACAGCTGCGTAGGATCTTAAGAGCAACAAAAGTGTGAATATTAAATTGGAATTCGTCTTCCTACACTTGTGCAAGAAAATAGGAATTTTTTTCTATTTTACAGAAAACACTGCCTGTAGCTCTCCCAGTCAATGAACATAGCAGAGAAGCTTTTCAGAGCCTGTGAAGGAGCAGCTAGCTCCTGATGGATTGCATCCTAGTCCGGTGGGCTGAAACCTTGCCAGGAACAAAGACAAAACATCAGAGCTCCATTTTTCAGAACACATTATCTTTTCTTTTTTGCTGTGAAAAGAGCACAGAAATGGTACTTACGCTTCTGTCCTGGTCTTTTAAAGGCAATGAATGGGGTCATAAAATAGTTTTTTTGCTGCACTGTGCTCAGCTCTAGATCTCATGTCTAAGCAAAACAAGCACTTGAGGATGGATTGCTTCCAGAGACAGCAGCGTGGGATCTGACTGTGTGTAAATCAGGGCCACAGCAGCAGCTTTCCCAACAGGAGCAGCTGAGGCTCTGCTTCCCACACTCCCATCAAGGTGCAGCTGGCTGGCAGAACACAATCTCACTCATATTCTCTTCTGCACAAGAGGAAAAGTGGTGCCTGACCCCAGAGCCTGACACTCAGTGTACAAAAGCAGCAAATAGATATCAGGTGAGGGGCAGAACATCAGGGACAACTTGTAAATAGCATAAAAAGCAATAGCCAAGACCTGTCAGCTACTTAGCTAGTATTCAGAGCACTGAATATTCCTAGCTATGAGGGTGGAGTTATTTTGCAGGGTGCCTTTTCCAATTCACTGTGCCTAGGATGAAAGCTTGAAGTAGAAAGAAAGTGTTAAAAGCAAAAAGAGATGAAGCAGAGACGGACACAAAAGCCAGCAGCTGAAATATATTTGAATACAGAAATGGATTTGAATAGTGAAGACTAATAAAGCATAAAAAAGACAGATTTCAGAATTACTTTTATTTTCTTCCCTTGACATAGTGACTCATTACTCTTTGGAGATGTGAAAACTCAAGAAACAATAAAGTAAGGTGGAAAACAGTCTGTATAAAGGGATGTATAAGGAATAAGACCCTAGGATGGTTATTTTCCTCACTAAGAATGAGACATTAGAAAACAGATTAAGTAAAAATGGGCTGTGAAAAGTAGCACAGCTTTTTATCCTTGTCTCCCTTCCCTAGAGAAGGAAGGAACATAATGCTGGAAGCAATTGGGAAGAATTGGTCTGATCTTTACATATTTTGAAAGTTAATTTAGGCTAGATCAACTAAAAGCAGGTTGAAAGCAGGGAAACTCAGTTGGAGACTGGAGAAAAAATGGCTATTTTGTTAACAAAATACTAGTAAAGAGGAATATTTGGAAAAACTTTATTAAACTTGTAGGCAAAATTCAGTTGATAAAATTGCCTCTGGGATTGAAATCAGGGTCTCTTATCTTCTGAATGGCCCATCCACAGAGAAATTGGAGATAACAGAAAAAAATCTCTATTTGGTGTTCCTGTGTAGGCACGTTATGAGGGAAAAAGAAACAATAATCTAAATTTACTTTTTGTGTGTGAATAATTGGAATTGTATACCCTGATGAAGTGGCAAAAATATCAAGAGTGAAGACACAAAGATAGTGCTGATCTTACAACAGCAAGAGTCAGAGCAGAAACGTGAAGATTTTTTTCCCAAATGTGGGTGACATGAAGAGTGTGCTATAATTTTTATTATTGTTCTATAAACAGTTAAACTACTAAATGAGTACATTTACATCAACTAAAGACTTTCAGTACATTGGTTCCCCTGGTAACTTCCAGTGTTCAAATACTCATTTCTCAGCAACTCAAAAATGACTTGTCACTTTTCACTAAGGAATTGAGTTACCATGGACTGAGCCAGGGCTGGAGCACATTCCTTGGTGGGTAATAGAAAGGATCTGAGCTTCATTCACACTTAATAGCAACTTGTAGTACCTTGTTCCCAAAGAGAGGTTAGGATAAGAGATAGGGGAACTGGTTAGATAGGCAATCTTATGTTTTTTAGTGATCTGGGTATGACACTAGGTCATGGATATAAATAGATAACAGTGCCAGCCTTGGAATATGGTCATCCAATATCCCAATATCCCATCCAATCTTGGGTTTTTTTAATGTAAGACTGATTTGGTAGACTGTAGCAGATACTACAGAATAGCTATAATCAGTCTTTTTCAATGCCTGATGACTAATAGCCTTTTTTTTTTTTAGGTCAACCTCCAAAGTGAGGTATCAACACAGCTAGTATTGGAAATATCTCCCTATATATGCATCCCTGTTGAGTTATGCCTGTTTGTAGAAGCTGAGCAGACCAGAAACAAAACCAGCTTAAAAATTGCCTTCCCCCTCTGTCTCTTCTGTGCTTCTTGCTGCCTGCTATAGTACATTACACTCCTTTAATGCTGTCATGGGCACAACATTTTTAACCAGGAATGAGATCACTTGCCAAATAAATGAATTAGTGCATCTGATAGATGAAAATAGTGTGTGCAGGTCCACTTAATTTTGGCTCAAATGAAGCTCAGAAATAAAAATACTCTAATCAAAACGGGTCTTTAAAGGTCTTTTTTTATCTCAGTCATATGCTTACTGATCATGTCAGTGGAAGATTTATTCATGCTGTTACTGATTTTCCCATTCAAGGCATGTGGACTAGGATTGGAACTACTAGGTCATGTGTGTTTGTAATCATTTTTATGCTTCAGTAACTCAAGGATGCTGCAACTATGAATAATTGCCTTATGCTTTCATGGCAAGGATTCAGTTACCTTTAAGCAAGTGGCAAATGTGACTTAGGGTAAATAATTTGGAGTTTACAGAAAGATGTACAGACAGACAAAATTGTATCTGTTGTATCTAGCAAAGTACTGCTTTTTGAGCATCATGTTTACTACTTAAACCTATACTGAGTGAACAGCTTAAACACCAAAAGGGGAATGATGCAACACACAACATAGCAGAGGTCTATGATAAACACTTCATCTTCCTTCACAAAGCCCAAAAAGATATTTTGTATGCAGCTATTTTAACCACTGGAGATAAAAATCTTTCTTTTAGACACCTTTTATAGTTAAAGAAGAAAAATTTACATCCTATGGGGAATTATACATCTACAGGAACAAGATAAATCATCCCATGAGACAAAGATTCTTTCTCCATTTCCTAGAAAAGCAAACCAGAAAATTAGTTTATCTTAAAGAGCAAAATCTTGTACAATAAGAGCTTGGGGACAGGCATACAACATAAAGTATTCTTTTGACTTTGAGAAATAGGATGTCCTCTCAACAAGTTAATTACATTAATGGCAATTGTTAATTGTCAGTGTCATGCAGTTAATTGAAGTCACTGTGTCTAATCCTTTCAGATATTTTCTAATACTTGAATTTAAAACTAGTCTACAGACTATGAATTCACTTGCTTCATTTAACTGACTTCTACATAAATTTTTGTATCAAATTTATAACGATCCATTAAAAATACCTAGCAAATCTCCCCAAATCAGCACCATTAACAGAATCATTCCTAGCTATACTGAATTTTTGAGTAACCAAAAGAATTTTTCAAGACTTAGATATCTTTTGTTAGAATTTGCCAGTTCCAGTGAAGCCTTTAAATTATACATCGACTGAATACTTACTAATCAGATTCTTCGAAAGACTTTTTTCCTCAGTAAGGACTTACAAATTGTGATCCTTGCAGTATAGTCTGATGTCTAGGGTTATGTGTTGAATCTTTGAGAGAAAAACAGTTCACTTTCTCCAGTTTCTAACAGTTTCAACTGCCCCTCTCAAGACATCTTGAACCATGACCCATAGAAGAGCAAAATTAGCTAAATATCTCAAAATTGCTGTGCAGGTTTTTAGACAGTTCTTTTTTTCCCAGTGCAAACTTAAGGCCTCATTAGCTAACTGTATTCTGTGAATGGTATGTGAGGTGATTGAGGGTAAGTTTTCCCTTGCAGTGCACAACTGTTCAAGCTCCAAATCTAAAGACATTGTCAATATAGTTATTTTAGCTGAATGCAGCGCCATATGGAATGATGCTACAGGCTACCCTGAACTTGCACCTTTCTTAAGACCTTGTACAGACACGCCTTCTCTTATGGAAAGGCTAGAATACTTCTAAAATCATATTGCTTTTCATTTTGTAAGCAGTGTACTTGGACAGTAAATCACTAGAACCACTAGAGGACTACATATGTAGTCTCAGTGACAGAAACTGCTAAAGCAAATTTTCAGATAAAATGTGGTCACTGTTCTGACTTCAATGTCTTTCTCACAAAAATAAAAACAAAGCAGTTTATTTACAATCTGTAATCATCATCCTGAATCTTCCTCTGAAGTAAAATGTCTAAACAACTTGTCCTCAAAAAAGAATAACACTTTTCTATTTACACATAGCACACAACACACCCATCATTCATGAGCTCCACATATTAATCTTTATTAGCAACTGAAAGGGGATATGGAAATTCCAGATTAAGTATGATACCTGCTACACTATAGACTCACCTCCCTCTTCATCTAGCTCAAGTCTTTTTCATAAAGGGGAGAAGTGTTAAAAGCAAGTCAGTCTATGTGTCTGGGAAGGTTTAGATTAGATACCAGGAGAAATTTCTTCACTTAAAGCCTGGACAAGCATTGCCTCACCAGGGAAGTGGTGGAATCACTGTCCCTGGAAGCTTTCAAAATAACATGTAGATGTGGTTTTCAGGGACATGGTTTAGTGGTGGACCCAGCTGTGTTAGGTTAATGGTTGGACTCGATGACCTCAGAGATCTATTCTAATCTTGATGACTCTACTATGATGCCAATGTAGAATTTGGAGAATCTCAAAACAGTTGTTCCTCTTTTGAGTAATATCTATGTGAGAAGTCAGAGATGGAGCTTTCTTTTTTTTGCTTAAAGAAAGGAGAAAAATGTGGGTCCTTATATCCTAGAGAAATGCTTAAAAACATGGAGTTTCTGGATGCAAAGTGCGCATACAGGTGTCCTTTGTACAGGGGCTGATCTGGTGGTTGTGCTCCAGGACTGCAGCCAGACCTGTACAGGTGAATGCTTTGCACATCTTGATTCTCAATATTGTCAAGATCTGAGCAGTTCTCTGCATGTCAAAAAGCAAATACTGGAAGCTTACAGACTTTGGCTATTGTTTTGGGCAGGGATACCCAGAATTATACGGCAACTGAACTGGAATTCTGATTTCAACACCTATGGGGAAGGGATGATAAACTTATGGGAAAGTCTGAATATTGATCAGGATAAAGATTGATGTTTTCTATAAGGGAAAGCCACTCATTCAGAGGTTATACTTTGTGGTACAACTGAAAATCAGTGTGATGACAGAACCGAGACTCTGGAGGAGTGATAATGGAAAGGATTTTTACATCAGGATATTTGATTTCTAATATAACTTAGGAAGAGAAATGGTAGTGCACTTATAATTCTGGAATAAATATGAAACTCACAGTTTTAGATTAGCTTGGGAATTGCAGTATCATTTATGCATCAGGAGATGAAATAATTAGGTTTAAATAACAGTCAATTTGTCAGGCTCTCTCACTATACTGCTGTCATGGACATTCTCTGCTCTGGAAATGGACAGGCTGTGCTCCTCATGAAAAAATGTTGTAGCTGTTTTCCTTAGTTTTTAATGTTTCAGAAAGCTGGACCTTGGAATACTTAGGGATTGATTTTCTGACTGATGAGTTTCAGCACAGGTGACTAATATGGATCAACTCTTTTCAAAGCACAAAATGAAAAATTAATTTTGAAGTCTCCACTACTACTAAAAGGTATTTTGAAGTGTCATCACTACTAAAGCATCCCTAACTTGCTTAAAAAGAAAGAGATATCTCTTCCAAGAGATAACGGTTATTATGATAATAAAAAAATTCTGTGATTGTATATGATAAAGTTGCTTTTATTATGTGCAAAAATATCAATATGTATTTTCTTATTACTTCAGAAAGGGAAATTTCACAAAACAGTAAACATGAGCAAAAGACAGTAGGCGGAAAAAAATTAAGTTACACAGATAATGTCAAATTTTTTAAATACTTCTTCACTTCATACATAAAATCTGTAATTATTTGATAATGAAAAATATCTAATGATTAAGAACTGAGATGAAAGTATCAATACAAAAGTTTATAAGAAACAAATAGGAAAATAAGTTGTTAACAATGGAAGTTGATATGTGGATGAGTAATACAGAGGTAAAATGATCCTACACTATTTACACCAAAACTTTGTTTGGAAGTACCATAACTTCTCTTAGAGCAATATTTTCTCTGAAGTCATCAGAAGGGGGAAATCCAACTTCCCTTGAATATAAGGTTTTTTTCCTTACCATCGGAATGGAGTTTAATGAATTTCTCTGGAGAAAATATTTTTCCATGAATGGGCTGGCCCATCAGTGTGGTTTATGTGTTGCAGATCTAATGACAGGCCTCTGTTTTGTTCTTTCCACAGGAATATGGCTTCCCAGCACACAAGAGAGAGTATTTATCTTTCTCCCTTTTCAGCATGCTCAGATCCATAATTGAGCCCTTAATTTCTTTTCACAAAGTACTAAAATCTGCCTGTTAAACTGCCAGGTGCAATGTGATGTTAATGACTGAGTACTGCATAATTCTGTGGTTTTAACAGCTATTTCTAGGCATGTATATACCTGTCCTATTCATTAATTTCTTTCTGGCTGTTACATTATTCTTCTCAAACAGTACCTTCCATCTATTGAGAACCTCTTTGTGTCCCTCTTAATTTTTTTTTTATTTACTCTAATTAGTTTTGAATCATATTTCCTTAAGATAATTTTCAACCTTACACATTGAATTAAGTGTCATGACTGAGTTGGATATTGCTTTTCATATTTGATTAAAAAAAATTAAAAGCCTTGATAGTAATTTATCACAGAGGACAGAAACTTTAAAATTGTGTGTGCAAAATTAATCTATAGTTAGCTCTTAATGTTTTTAATGAACACTGTTTCATCAGTAAGATGGAAAATTCTAAGGAATCAAAGTTGTTAGAGAATCTCTAAGGAGTGAGGGGAATTGGAATTGAGGGCATTCCATACACTTGGTAAACTTCTTGGGTTTTCTTTTCTTTAAAGAACACAGATAGAATCCGGATTTCTTTCTTTCTTTTCAAGAATAATCAGGATAACATAGTGTTGCATTCTGAAGTCAGGCTGCCATTCTCCACTATTGCATTCTTTCTTACAGTAAAAAGATTACTGATCTTTTTACAGTATCACTGTAAAAAGATAGAAATACATGAAATTAGTCTTTAGTCCATTCCAGTGGTGAAGTTCAAGTTGAACATGATGTCAATAGCCACCTCTGTCCTGCTCTGTGGGAGAGGACTATCCATACTGGATCATCCCTTTTTCAAAATCGTCTCTACTCCCAGCTCCACACCACATTTATTGCCTTTCCAAATTTTCATTTCCCAGTAGTCATTCCCTCTAGCAGCTGGTGCTCTATTCTGCCTGTGTGCACCATGCACAACCTCTGGAAGGCCCATGTACTTCTCCTGCAGATCTCCAGGCGTGGCACAGATTAGCTGCTGGTACACGAGGACAAGAGAAAGGATGGAGGAGGCTTTGTCCATGAGGCACAGAGACACTTTCAGAATTCGCTGAGTCACACCATGGAAGATACATTTATTGAATAACATTGTCCTTGGCACTGTCTTTCATATCAACAGCAAATTCAGTGCTGTGCCTGGAATGCAGCAGTCTCATCTGCTGCACAGCCTCTGCAAACAGATGCAGATCATGCACAGATGTGCTTATGTCACATCATCCATACAGGCAGCCACTTGAATGCCTACATGGACTAGACTTCATCTTTTTTCTTTCCCACTACCTGGAATCATGGGATGAAGAGTCTGGAAGCCTGGAAGGGAAAGCAATTTGAGTCCCCCTTGGCTCTCCTGGATCTACACATTATGTAAAGCACTGTACCAACTGAGCACATCTAGTGGGCTATAGGAGGAACGTGGTGAAAACTGCATGTCTGAACAGAGGTCTTAGAATCATGGAATAATTACAGGATTACAGAATTAACCAGGTTGGAAAAGGCCTTTGAGGTCATCAAGTCCAACCTATGACCTAACACCACCTTAGCACTAAGCCATGGCACTGAGTGCCACATCCAGTGGTTTTTTAAACACAAAGACCTCTAAGGTCATCACATCAACCATTAGCCCAGCACTGTATTCACCACTAAAGCATATTCCCAGGTGGCACATCCACGTGTCTTTTGAAGACATCAAGCAATGGTGACACAACCACTTCCTTGGGCAGCCTGTTTTCCTGCCTGACCACGCTTTCAATAAAGAATTTTTTCCCATTATCTAATCTAAACCTCCCCTGACACAACTTCAGACCATTTTTCTCTTGTTCTGTTACTTGCTACCTGAGAGAAAAAAGTGATCCCCAACACTCAGGCAGTTGTAGAGGGTGATAAACTCACCCCGGAGCCTCCTCTTCTTCAGGCTAAACACACCCAGTTCCCTCGGCAGCTCCTCATAAGACCTGTTCTCCAGAGCCTTCTTTGTCCTTCTTTTAGCACGCTTCACTATGTCAATGCCTTTCTTGTAGTGAGAAGCTCAAAACAGGAGTATTCTCCTATTATGTAATTATTTTTTGACTGTAAAATGATGGCTTATTTCAGTTAAATAACTTCTGATTCAGTGTGAGCTGTGTTTAATATCAATACTGTAGAATTCAGGATTGTAATTAAGTTACTTATTTCTGGACTAATATAGTGCTTGCACACCCCAATCTCTCAGAATTGCAGAGATGGGCTGACTGCCAGTAAGCATTGGGTGAGTCCTCAACCATCATAACAAGTCAAGAACAGGGCTTGTTTTGATCAGTGATAATAAAAGTCGTGACATTTATACCAGTAAAACACAAGTTCACATTCGCTAATGAAGGTGGCTAAACCTGTATCCGACACCTGTCTGACTTGTGAGAGCAGAGTATTTGTGCTCAGTGTCACTGAAATGCAGAGCACTGCATCTGCTCGCTGGCAGCTCTCCAGCAGAGCAGGTGTGCTGCTTCCCAGGCTGCCAGTTAAGGGAATTCTGCTGTGGATCTCTTTGGTCCATTAGAAGTGAGGATGTGTGGCCCCCAACAGTGAGACAGTCAGCCCCTGCCAGCAAGAGACAAGAGAGAGTTTGTGGCTACATTGTTCTGTAAAAACCTGAATAAAGATGTATAGATCATGAAAGGCTGGTTAGGCATATCAACTAACAGATCACATTATTCAGTGTTTTTCCATTCTTTCATGATATATTTTCTGCCTGTGGCTATAATAAATGGACACGTTGCACACATAGATTTCTGACAGAAAAGAATATGATGTAGGAAGAAGACATAACAATCTGAAAGAATATGCTTTGTAATTGATAATGAACACCATGTAGAGAAGCTTAATAAGAGCTAATGAAACTCAAGTAGGTTCATTTATGTTTGACAAGAACTGTGAAGATACTATGTCAGTCTAGAAGGAAATCTACCCACTGGTCTGGAGAGACTGGAAGGTGTCTGCCCATGGCAGAAGGGTTATAACTGGATGATTTTTAGGACTGCTTCTAACTCAAACCATTCTGGGATTCTATAATATTTCAAATTACAATTATTAAAATACAATTACAGTTTACAAGGAGTGTATTTCTATGATATAGGGAGAATATAATACATTTATCTCTGTATTCAGCACTATAATAATGTTAATCTTACTGGTTGCTTAGTTTAATGAAACTAGGTATTTAAACTGTGGCCTGGGATAGTTGTTTTTATTTTCTCCTCACTATCTCTTCAATAAATACAAAGACAAGCAGGAAATCTATGTCAGTGTAAACTAGGGACTTTTAATGCTTTTTCTTTGACATCCTTATTGTAACTGTCATTGGTAGACACATACAATATTCTTTAATTGAAAATATTAATCAAATAATTAAATTTTCCAGTTTCATGGAAGAGTATTTTGCATTTTTATCTCAGTTGACTTAGCAGATTTCAAATAATTTCCTCTAAAACTCTTTTTTCCCCCACAAAATTCTGGTAGTCAGAAATCTAAAAACACTTGCAGAAGTAAAAAAAAAAAAAAAAAAGAATTCTAGCAGTATGTGGAAGGTAGTAAAGCAAAATGGAATGGTAATTTCTTCTTTATCTCTCCTCAAATATTTTAATGACTTCAGATGATAGTCATACAGCTATGTTTTTTCCTTCAAGATTTTTATTTTTGATAGGGTATGTCCTTATTCTTAGCAAAGGTTTTGAAGTCAATTTATGGAGCTTTTAAAATCAGTTCTGGTGTGGTTTTTTTCTTTGCTTTGTTTTGCTTGTTTTTTGCTTTTTCTTTGGTTTTTTTGGGGGGTGATGTTTACAAAGCTCACATTTTGCTGAGGAGTTGGGAGGTTTCTGCTAAAAGAAAGGTCCTCCTAAAAAACACATCATTCTTCCTCTAAACTTTCTTTATCCTGTATGCACTTCAATAGCAATCATCATTCTGCTTCCTTCAGTTTTCCTCCTGACCATTTCAGCTGCCTAAGAAGGGGACAGCCTCTTGTCTTGGTGTTGTGTTATTTTCCTGTGCTGGGAACAAGGTTGGAAAATATGAATTGCTGCATAGGTCACAATCACAACACCTGTGCCATGTATAGTGATCACATGATCTAATCTAAGCCCAGTGAACAATTATTTTTACAGAGTTCAACATTTTCCAAATCCTTTGTGTTTTCAGCAGGCAGAACACGGAAAATATCTTGCTTGTACACTCAGAAACATCCTTGTACAACAAATTTATCTATAAAATTGATGTAAATCCAGTCAAGTTAGAGCCTCATCCTTGAGTTGGAATCCAGGGAATGTGAGAATGGTCAGGCAGCCTATATTTGGGATCTTATCTGCAGTCTTGGTTAGCACCTTCAGAAAGGTTCTATTGGGACACGTGAGAGCCAGAGGAACGGCAGTAGTTCTCCTGAATGCCTAATTAAACCAATATTGTTTACTTTCTTAGAGATCTCATTGTATTGGTAAGGAGAGAAATAAAACCAGGAGAGAGCAGAAATGGAAGTATTAAAATAGTCAGAGCTCTGTGACTAATTTCAGCGAGAAGCTGAAATCCTTCTGTGAAAATAAAACCATCTGTGTGAGACAGTCATTGCAAATGCTGAATCTGAAATTAACCTGGAAATTCTAGGCTATTTATTGAGTATCCAAATTACTACTGAATCAATATATTTCTGCCCTTAAAGCTAAAAAAAAAAAAATAAAATCAATTTTTTCTAAGAAAATGAAGAATCTTACAAATATTCATGGAAGCAATATAGGAGATTTGACAACAAACAAATACCTAAACAGCTAAATTGATTGTACTGTAGTCAAGGTCACTAGATCTAGACAAGCTGCATTAAAAATCTAAGCTGTTCTGACTATCAGCTGCTCCTAGAAAGAATCTCAGTTACTTAATCAGTCTTGTGGGAATATCTGTGGTATGTCAGTCTACCAAAGAAAATCTTAACTCTCTATTTCATTCATTCTAGGGGCATTCCAATAGCAACCAGTGAAAGAAATCTAGACAACTCAACCTGGAAGCATAAGCAAAGCCATGCAAGTCCCAAGGAGACTGAAACCCCCTTTGCAATGATGCAGCCAGTATATAGAAGATTCTGAGAAAATGGAAAATTAACATCTTGAAAATAATATAAAACTGTAGTATTCAAAGGAGTTGGGGAAGGTTAAGCTAGACACATGTGATATTACAAGAAGAAGATAATCAAATAATCAGAACTTTTATCATGTAGCATGACCAAACAGAGGGAGATGGAACTATCTGTGAATGATAGACGGAAAATTGAATGTAAAGATGAAAGGTAAATCTAATACTGACCTGAAGTATTTCACAGTTAACTATTAAAATATATCTTTGGTATATTTAAGCTATATTATAGCCATGTCAGTAAGGAACATGTTTTGGTTTTTTTTCTGGATGACTATTCCTCTAGTATTTTCTATAATAACTTTTTATCTCATTAGACACTGAGCCACAACGATTTTTGTCTAATAAAGACACGTCTAACTATTAATTAATGGAAATGGTTGAAAAGTTCGTATTTTAACTTCTGATATTGAATCTCATATGGTTGCAGAAAAGGAGGTACTTTCCCATCTATTTTTAATTGTTTAAACATGAAGTTTAGTTCTAAGGTAGCAAGATAATATAAGAGAAAGAGGGGCATTCATTTCAGAATATTTTGAGTATCTCAAGAAAATCTCAAGATTCTAGGGTCTCTGACAAATCCAAAATTTTTCACAACAAAATATTCTCAATAAAGACTTCAATCTGTTTAGAAATTTTAAGACTTTAAAGACAGTTGGATTTACATTCAGATCAGGTTTTTTTTAGACCAACTGAACTGCTTTTGAAATTTTGTACTGTCTGGTAAAAGTGATGGAAAATACCTTTCTTATTTATGCTATAGAACCTTCAGATGTATAGGGGGACATTTCTTAGTGCTAAACAAAAATTTAAGTCTCAAGGAAAAGAGTTGTTAAAAGCGTACATTAGTGATCAAACTCTCCAATTCCAGTTTTCTACTTATCCACTAAACCATCCCTTGTTAATCTGATTATGTGTTTTTTTCTCAGATTTATATAGCAATTAAACATTTCCCAATGAGTTACACTTGGAATGTGCTGAATGATTCCATAAGCAGAAATTATCATCCAAATAGTACTTGATGTTACTTGAAACAGATAAATAACTATTCCCTGTCATTCCCTTCCGTAACGATAACAGGGTGTTGTGAACATATCTAGCTTATGTAAAGATTTATTTTTATGTGCAATACCTTGCATGAGTGAAGAAGTCTTTTTTAGCCCAGTATCTTGTATGATAACAGACTGGACTAGACTGTTTCATTCTTTGCAAAGATCAGTTTCACCTAACCAGGAAAATGCAGCCAGCTTGTGCTGGAAGTGGATAGCATCATGCTTCCAATCTTTATGAATAAGGGCTTTAGGAAAGAATTTGATTCTACTGCCTCTAGAAACACAGTTTTGTAATCTGAACTCCAGATTCAGATCATGAAACCAGATGCCCAAAGCCTTAGTACTGCTGTCTGAAAATTAATAAGACAATGAGAACTTAAAAAGTACCTTGATTTCTTGCAAGTCAAAGATGCCATCTGAAAGTGAGGTGCTACTTCCCTGACTTTGAGAAAAAAACAGTTTGAAACACAGTGTGGGGCATCAAATTAAATTTGAAATGAGAGACTGATGAAAAAATTTATCACATTTATTACAACTTTTCCTTTGTATTGATTAATTGGTCATCTTTATTGCTCCTCGGTGTTCATCAACTAGACTCACTAATCATATTCTGAATACTAATGTAAACAATATTATATGTATATACTGCAACACTCCAAACCCACTGTATCATGGGTTTTAATTCCAGGACTCATTAATTTATAAAATGTCTGTGATAATATTGGTTTAAACTCCTCTGTGTAACCACACATTAATTTCTTAGCTCAGGTGTCTTGTCTTTGAAATGAGTAATTAAATTTTAAAATAATTGAACTTTTTTAAACCATTGCACTGACTACATTATCCCATACTTCCTATCAGATAGAATTACTCCCTGCCATTAGGGCCAATATTTAAAGGACAGAATGTGGATTTTAAATAAAAAATGGTTCAGAATCATCAGCATATACAACTATTGCACTTTCATTATATGTTTTACATTCATGTAGTAAACCCAGCAATTGCTTGTTAAAATTGAGTATGAGTAGAAATTGAATTATCTGAAATGTCCCTTTCCTCTTAGGAACTATCTAGTTTGTCCAGCTCTTTTGATGTTTTCTCAAAACTTGAACATTCAGAGTTTTGGGATGACTGTTCTAAAATAGTTACATCATTTTTTAGAACTAATTTGATGCCAGATTATATTGCAAAGATATCAGGCATCAGCAGATATTTCAACATTGGCAGATATTTCCAGAAAGTTTAGTGTTTTCTGGAGCATACCTGGTTTTAGAAGAGATATGCTATGCTGCTTTCAACATGCCTTTTCATTGTTAAATCTAAACTATGGAGCCTTGGCACACAATATCATTCTGTTTGAGACAAAGATGAACACAGTGCTCACAACAGTGCTCTGACCCAAGCCGGCCCATACATCTTCATTTCATCACAGAAACTACTCCATGTTTTTGTGCTATTCAGACAGAAATCAAACGCTATATATATGATATAGAATAATTTCTATATGAGATGATGCACAATGTCATAATATGTTACAGAATCATGGAGATTCTAAGACTCTTTAAAATTACATATGGGCACTGATGAAAAAAATCACCATAAGGAATATTTCTACTATGCTGCCTGATGAACTTTCTTCACATTTATTCTTTTCCTTAAGAGAACATTGTCTCCATCATTATTTTAGTGTCTCAGCCTTTTCTGCAAGTACCTGTGCACACCATACTATTCTAGCACTACAGCTCCAGAGGAACAATATTTGCACCCTCTCACTGCAGAATCTCATAGGTCTGAGTATCCCTGCCCAAAAATCCCTTTTCTGGGTCAAGCACCTTAGGGAGGTATAAAGGCCCAGATGAAAGAGAGATTAATGAGAGATCAGTACTCCACAGGAATTGAAGGAAGATAGATTTAATTGGAGTATAAATTAGCTGTCTTTGCATCTTTTAGCCTGGGAAAGGTTAAGAGGAGCAGCAGATCAGGAAAGCAGGTGACTACAAAACTAATGAAAAGGCACAAGAGTTTAGGTGATCAAATGATCCAGTAGAGTGCTCAGTAGGTTCAAACAGTGTGGGTTTAATTAGAGGCAACTGTGATAACAGGCAAGAGGAGAAACCTGTGCTTTCCTAATTACTGACTTTCCATTGATGTACATAGAACATGGTGTTTAATTAAAAAAATAAACACATATCTTGGATACTGAAACTGTTAAAGCTGTGCACATAAAGCTTTTTGCAATGCTGTGAACTCTGCAACGCCAGTCTCATCTTCTAAGCATTCCGTAGGGAGTGAATGGACACCTGTGGCAAATAAAACTGAGATTTAACTCAAAAATATTATTTATGCTTAGGTGTTGGCCCTAAATCTAGGAGAACTGAAGACAAAACACCTGGAAAACCTCATGAGGTCATGCAAATATAGGTCTTGTTCTCTTGTGTGCTGCATATCTCACTCCTTGGATTTGAGCAAGAGATACTGCCAGATCCCTTGGGGTCATAATGCTGAAGGACAGAGAGGATCTAGGAAAAACACAGAACTTTTTCTGATTCATCTTGTTCCATTTTATATTAATTGAGATAGGAACTATCTTCCAGAGACCAATCAAATCAATATAAACTCCTGTCTATGTTCAATATACCTATTTTAAACAGCATCAATTAAGACCCATAGAAATTTCCTAATAGGAACATTGAGAGAGATGAGTCTGAATGTTAAAGCATGCAAATGACCAAGAGGAGCAGGTGAAGAAGTTCATTTATGAGCATAACTTGAGAAGAAGATCAAGGAACACAACATACTCTCCTACAGATGATGCCAGTGTCTAGGACTAGCTTTTTTTTATTTTATTTTTTTATTTTTTTTTCTCCAGGAAGGAAGGAAAGAAAAAATTAGGATGAGGGTTTTGTATTCTTTGCTTTACTTTTAGTAAAAATGCTTACCTATAGCAAGCTATATGTTTTGTCACATAATGAGGGCATTACTCTATTGTAAAAATTAGGCAATAGAAGTTTTGCTTTTTTAGCTAAATTCGCTACTGAAATGTTAATAGAAAAAATAAAACCACTAATTCAAATCTGCTAAACTAGATTTTATCAAGTGAAGAATATGTCACTGATGCCTTGGATGGCAGAAGGGTGCAGTGTCATAGATTTCAGGTAAGTGGACTTGAAAACAAATCAAAGCCTATGGATCAGTGTGCATCAGAACTGCTGCATGGCATCAGAGGGAATGTGCCAGAGCCTTAAACTCTCCAAATCACAAATGAAGAAAAGTGAGGCACTTGAGCTGGCAGTCAAGATCTCATTTGTATCATTATACTTCATGAGATCTGTCTAGAAATAAAAATCTTGTGTCATGAAAGCATAAAAATTGTATATAGCATAATTTTCCTGCAATATTACAAGAAGCCTTAAATAGTCTTATAGATTAAG
Source organism: Acridotheres tristis (assembly GCA_037013685.1). NCBI lineage: Eukaryota > Metazoa > Chordata > Aves > Passeriformes > Sturnidae > Acridotheres > Acridotheres tristis. Next base: position 100,914,936 of record CM072887.1, read on the forward strand.
ACAACTTGTATGGAAATAAAACAGTCAGAAAGATTTCAAGAGCATTAGCTTTTATTGCTAGGAAAAAGACCTTGGTGCAAGAAAACTTATCACAGATGTTGTGTGTACATTTCTGCTCCATTAGACACTACATTTCATTGGATTTTTTTACAGGAATGTAAATACTAACTACTAAATCTTCAAGTTTTATGAATTTAATCTAATAGGGAAGAAAGAAAAATTAGAAGGAACAGGAACTGCTTAAGCATTAATTAATGGAAATAGCTCTGTAAGAGCTCTGAACAATGATTAACGGCAGCTAAAGCTAAGTTGGCTCTGGGAAGTTACTCAGAAACTAAATTACAGGTGGGAGTTTTGGTTCAGACATTGAAATATAGTCTTTTTTCATATGCCTTTCTTATATCGGTTTCTACCTTACAGTCAAGAACTTAATCCCTCAGTGTGTTAACTTTTTTTTCTGATTCTGACTTGTCTAGCTGGGGAGGATCTTAATCAGATCTGATAACAAAAAATCATATTCCTTTCTGAAAGCAACAATTATCAGTAAAGTGTTTCCAGAACAGCTTTTCAGATTACTTGTAAATTAAAACCAAAACAAGCCTGGGAAACACTAAGATTGGAATGTTCTTTCCAGCAAGCTGCAAAGTCTCATTTGGAGCAGGATTATCATACATTGGATAAAAGGGAAGGTAGTCTTTGCAAGTCCTACCCTGTGATCCTCCATTAGATTTACTTGCACAGTTTGATCATTTTAAGGAGGAGTGAGGTAGCACCTCACTCATTTTCGAACCTACTTCATATTGTAGATTTGCAAGACCAAACTCCTGGTTCTATGTTCTTATTAAAAGTGAAAATTAAATCAGGAAAAAGAGAAGGGGAAGAAAATAGAAAAAGTAAAGGTAATTAATAAAATGAAGATTAAAGGAAAACACCTTTTCTGCGATTTAAAAGGTTAACATATTCTTTTAAGATGCTTGTTACTTAATAGGTTCAGAGAGGCCTTGGCTTTGCTGTTCAGTATTTAGTACTTCAAACCTGAATTTAAATATAAGTTGTGTCAGGATATACTTGTGCTTCAAATAGTGTTATTATATTTTCCGATTCCAGTTTCTGACATTTATTGGTATTAAAATTTCCAATATAATGTGATTACTTGTGCTAACTGCAGCAGTGTTTCATGAAAGCTGTGGTCAACACTACCTGTACATTTTGAAAATCCCCAGATTATAGAATGGGTGCTCTTATATTCAAGTTCTCAGAAACTTTCAGCATATCATTGACAGGAATAAACCCTAAGTTCTAATCCACTGATAAAAACGATTTGGTGTTTGCAGTAATTTGATTCAAGTTAGAAGGGAAAAGGGAATTTGAGACTCAGAGCTTATTCTTGTATATCACATTTCAGTGTTCCAGTCATTGATCTAGCAAGACAAATTCTTTTAATCCCACCATAGTGCAAGATCTCATGCAAAAAACACAGGTAAGAAGAAGATAATTATCACTCCCGGTTCAGTATTGGTTACTTTACTTCTGTTCAAAACTTTCCGTACCTTTTCAGAGTGGAAAGGGGAGATATCCTGTGGACCATTCATTTAGAAATTGCCTTGACTTCTTCCCTATTAATCAATATTTTGTTTAGAATTATTATTTTAAGCACATAAAATATACTTGTGGCTCTTTATACCTTTTCTCTTTTGAAACAAGCCAGTCCCTCCTGATTCCCTTTGTTGATTAGACAACAGTTGGCTTTGATATTCTTAAAATTTTTTATTACTGTCAGGAAGAAGACAGCTGAAATAAATGTTGTACAGTAACCTGAGAAAATAGACTAATAGGTATCAAAAGGTAAAATCTTAAAACCAGATCTTCAAGTGCAGAGAGCATCAAACTGCAAATGAACTCAAATTCCTTGGATATAGCCCAAAATTTCCTTTAATTGTTTTGGGGTACATTAAATCGTATTCTTTATTAGAAGATGCATATCTTACAAGTCTTTTCTTAGGAATTGCTAACTCTTTTCTCTCCTTATCCCTCATTTCCCAAAGCACATACTTGATGTATTGGTCACACCATTTACTTAGTTACTGCTTGCATACAAATTGTCATGTTTAAAAAAAAAAAATTAAAAATCAATCTAGAATCAATGAATGCAAAACATAATCTGAAATGACAACAAAAGGATTTGAAATAATCAGTGTTGATAAATTTAGCTCCTTAAAATATATTTAATGTTTATAAATGGAAACAGGCTATAAACATCCCATCAAAAAGAACTATTTTTTATCATGGAGCATATTCTTGAAAACTCTGCTGCATTTATCTTTCTTTTGCCCTTTTCTTTTTGCAGTGGAAACTGCCTCTCTGCCAACTTTGGTGTCTGGTTACTCTGAGTAAATTTGAGGAGACTCAGATGGAAATCTTGCTTATCTCTAGAAAAAAAATGCTTTATACCAAGTGCTGTATTTCTCAAACTCTTCCTGTTCCACCTTTCTTTTTTTGACACTGATAATAACAGAAAGGAAGTTTCTCAAGCCTGGATCTCCTCCAGGAAGCTAAGAACTAACTGTAAAGTTTGTCTTACAGAGACAGATTTTAATAACATTGCATAACAGGCTGCTCTGTAATTAACAAAAGTGGGATAAAAGATGCTATTGCTTAGTGATTGAAGAAGGAGACTATTAATAGGATTAAATGGAAATATTTAAGGAGAAATAGAAATTAATTCACATTAGTCCATATTTGTCTCTACTCTTCTCCTTCTGTACATATCTGTCACTAATCAAGTATTGTTTCTGTTCAGTATCCCTTGTTCTTTTACAGAAGACAAATAGAAAAATGTGGCAAACAGAAAAATAATTGTTTCTACATCTTCCACACCAAGATTCTTCATGTATAGGATAATGATTTGCAGGCACAGCAAGCAGACTGGGAAAGACTATGCAGCAATTGCCCCATGAAACACACTTGTATTGTGCTTAGATACAGTTTTCTTATTTGTTTCAAGCCTACTTAAAAACAAAACAACAAAACCACAACTCCTGTGCTCTGTTATGTTTACTTGTCTTTATTTAAAGTCATTACTAAGTTTTTCACATTGATTAATTGAGTATGGAACAAAGTATATTGGTATTCTACATCAATTACCTTTCACAATATAATTCAACCATGACCAGCACCACAGTGAACTGTTGCAGCTAATTTAGAACAAAAAAAAAGAAAATTAGAAATAGATATATGCAAAATGTCAATTATAATTCTAAGAAATACTTATTACAGATACACTTACTGGGAAGATATTTTATTGTCTGTGTTTGGTTGTTATTCAAAGCAAGACTTATGCAAGGAGAAAGTTTTATTCTGTATTCTCATATTGGCAAAATCTTACTTCTAATGCCTGAGCTGGGAATGTTTTGGGTGCTAAATCTCTGCTCATGGATTTCATGAGATTACCTATCTGAAATTTTGAAAGACAAGAATTGTCACCTCGATGTTTTATTGGAAATGATCCTCACCATAAGTAGATTAAGAAACAGACTGATTTCTACATCTTCTGTCATTTTTTACAGTGCACAAACTCCTCAGCCTTTTTTCAAGGTTTCAAGAAACTGTGATATAGTGTTAAGCTACGAATAGCTTTTTGGTCTGAAGTGCCCAAAGGTCATCTTTTATATAAGCCTTCTTAGTGGATGCTCCAGGACATGACATCCTCGAGCTGTCAGAAATAACCAATTTTATTTTTTATTTTGTAAGAAATGGATTTTACAAGTTTCAAGCTAGTCTTAAAATTTTCCCTTTATGTTCCAGACCCTTTAAAACTGTGATATTATAACAGACTTAAGGATGATATTTTGTTAATTTTTTACAAAGAAATTTTTAAAGAATACAATTCTAGTTAATACAGCCTTGATCTTCATGTGGAAGTTAAGCTAGCAAGAAATTAAATGCAAGAAAAGAAACTGTACAATAATTAGATAACAGAAACAAGAAGTGAACTAAGACTTCCTAGAAGTGAAGTGTGGAAAATGGACTTGTGTACTATAACAAATAGGCATAAAAGGTTTTTTAAAATTATTTTTTTAAAATGGAAATATTGTTTTCATTAAACTTGTGTTTACATTTCTCTTTGCAGAAGCCAGAAGACCTTGACTAAATGTCTATAGTGGGCTGTAGGTATGTATTGAGATATGTTTTGAGTTTCTACATGTGATTTAAGTGTGTAAATTTTAAAAAATTGTATTACTAAGGCAATTAGGTCAATACAGTTGACTGAAGCTAGTGGAAGACTCACTGCACTGTAAACAGCAATTCAGATGTTTAGTGTCTTATGAAACACGTAGCACAATGTGTTTTCATTTACTGTTCTGGTAAGATACTGGTTTCCTCTGGGTCCTAGTCACATCTCATAGCTTTGTGAAAAAATTTCAGATAGAGAAGAGCATGAAAATGACACTGGACACCTACATTTAGGAAACTGATTCAGCCTCCAGCAGACCAGGTCAGCTAATTGCTTTCTAGATCTGACCAGTTGCTGGATGTCCACTGCCTCTACTGTCCACTTTTCTTTAAACTTCTTCCTCCAGAGCCGGAGAGCCACATTCATCCGGCATCCACAGGCATCCACATGATTTGAGACAGAAGCATCCAAAAGTTGCTAACAGATGTAATATGTTGTTGAACAGTTGAGTTGCTGTTGAGGAGCAACAGGACATCAGGGACAACACTAGGTCGTCACTATAAAAGGCCAGCTGAACTGAGCTAATTAGTAAATTAGGAAAGTTTTATGTCCCAGTAGATTTGATCATCTGTCATATATTTAAGGAAAGGCTGGAAACTTTCCTTCAAAGAAATGTGTATTTTAATGCTCAACTGAATTTCATGTATGTATTCCTTGAGCTTCATTCTCAGTGCATTATTGCTTTATTCTCTATTTTCTCTTTTTCTCTCGTTTTTGTTTTTTTTTTTTTTAGCAAAAGGTTGTAAGAGCTTTATCTTCCCAGGAAAAGGCCTATTTCGAGTAAACACTGCAGGAGATAAGGCTGGTTCTCAAGGTTAACTTGCAGCTCCCAGAAGAGGGAGAGTGCTGATTGAGGTTAGGCAGGTAGCAGCGCAGACTCTTGCAGCTTTTCCGAGCAACCCATCAAGCAGCCTGCTGTTTGGAGCAGGTTCCTTTGGCTCAAAATGTTGTAGGAATTAATAAGATTTAAGAACAGTCCAGGAGACATAGGGTTGAATTGATTTTTGAATGCTACCTTGGCTGTCCCTTTTACAAGGAAGCTGGTTTGGTACCAAACCTCATTCCTAACATGTGACAAACCTCTTTTTATACACTTAGGTCTGCAAAGCCATTCAAAAATAGCTGTTCCATAAGGATAAACAGGTTTCCAGTTTTCTGACATTTAGCACATACAAAAAAAATCAGACACTGTTTTTGATGAGAGAAAGATACATTTAAATTTTTTTTGTGTTGCCTACAGGAGAATAACTAGGTGCACAAATCCTAAAAAGGTGTAGACATCAAACGAAGAATATGTGGGTAAAGGAACTAATTTAATGTTTAATCTATTAATGAGGTCAAGAGCACTCTTGGGAGAGCATCTCAAATGGTTAGTTTCAAACACATAAAAATGATAATATATATAATCCAGAAAATTTATTAACTCTAGGGACACAGTATGTGTACACAAGTTCTCTCTCTCTCTTTCTCTCTGGCCTTGTCGAAAATGAATGGCATTAAAGAGAAAAGAAAGAAAGAAACAAATCTTCCTATTGCTTTAGAAGAAGAAGACAAAAATTTCTTTTCATTCTTCAGAGGAAAAAGTAGAGTCAATGGACATTGTGGCAACTGCACTACCTAAGAGTTTAATGTAATTCAGTTCTTGCACTATCATGACTGTACCTATATCCTGGAAGTGGGAAAACCCAATCAATGCAGAGAGCCAGCATTACTTGTGGAAATGAAAACTTCTGAGCCTGACCCTGTGGGCAGTAACATCCCTGTTTACTTCTAAAACGCAATTTACTGCTGGCTCCTGAGTGTGTCCTCAGAGCCTGGAGCACCCTTTTTGGTACCAGTCAAGTAGAAATAGTGGAACTCTCTGTTCTGTGCACGCTTTGATTCATGGCCATGCAATTCCAGACTCTCCTGGATATTCTCACTGCACTGCTGACTGCAGATACAGTACACAGAAACTAATAGCTTTTCCCTCTCACTTGTTAAAAGACTGAGAGTACAGCTTCTTAGGACCCTAATTAAAGGACAGCATGTTTTGTGTCTTGAGTCTTTTTACATCAGCAATTTATATTGAGTCATCCTACATCTCCGTGGGCTTCTTTTAGAACTAATGAGTGAGGATTACTTGGTTATTGCACCTGTGGTGGCTGCTGCTGCTTCCCTCACTTGATATACAAATAACAATTCATTATAACTCTTGGACAACCAATTCTGCCCTGCCCGTGTTTGTTGGAAGCAAAATTATTTAATCAATTTTCAATGGGTTTGAATCAGAAACTTTAGCAATGTATGTTCCCGTAGCCTTCAAAGCAAGGGCACATAAAATCCATGAGCCTTTTTTAAAAAAATTATGTTAGTTATAAGTGGGAATAAAATAAGCAAATACCACATGCCTCCCGAAAAGTCCTAACCTCTGTACCATTTTCTGCCTCACAAACAAGAAATTCAGAGAACTCATTAAGAGATTTGCAACTTGTTATCTCTCCTAATGTATTATAGTGTTGATCAAAATGAACTCCTACTAACACATTAATCAAGTCCTATGAGGAATGCAAGCTTTGAAAAACAAAACGGAATTTGTTTTCTCGTTTATTTTGTGAGAGATTCCTGACAAAAATCAATTTGTGCATAGAAGTCAAGTAGCTAGTCCCTACAAATCTTCCCAATTATGTCAAAGAAGTAAAAGCAACTATTAGTCAAAATTCTGTATGAAAGAAAATCTGAGATTGAACTGTCCATGAATAGTATTTTTTCTCAGTTGATAAGATTTTAAAAAATTATTTCAAATTGTTGTTTCAGAGTTTTGAGAAATATCCCATTTACTTTCAAATTTCCTTCTTTAGAAGAATCTGATCCTTGATCACTTGATCAATCACTTGAATAAAACAGGATGAGGAATAGAGCTGGAAAAATCTTCCCCATCAACTTGGAGCATTTGAGACGTTGGTCAAATCTCTTTATTTCTGCACTTTTGTCTCTATTCTTCAGGCTTCCTAGCTGACCTAAAACTGCTAGTCCTGAGCATCAAGAGCAACTAACAGGATTATTATTTTTTAGCTTTCATTTGCATGCACATCCTGGTAAAGAAGTCTCTCACTGTGTCTGTCCTTGCTGCATTTCTCCTTGGGAATCAAGTATGGCTTAGACCCCACAGTAGATTTTTCTCAAAGAAGATGTCCATGAGCATCTGAATTCTCCAGTAACTTTTGTCAAATGAAAAGTCACTAAAACTCTCAGGGTTCCTTGGAGCTTTATTAAAAAAAAAAAAAAAAAAAGAGCTCAAAATGGTTCAGTGGCAAGCGGCATTAAAAAACCAGATGTTGTTACATGTAATGTAATGTAAATAAATACTTTGATGTAAGGTAAATACCTATTGCCATTTTTGGTAGAGTGGTGAACACAGTACATAGCGAAACATTTCTGTTTTAATTCTGATCTTGGCCATGAGAACTGTTTGATAGTTTAGTAAATTGCAGGAATGCATGGATCAAGTTTCATCTGGAAGGTCACTGACTGATCTGAATAAATTTGTCTCATGTGAAGAATACCGAGGAATTAATGTTAAAAAGGGGTCCAAAAAAGGTCAGCAGAACAAATTTTAGAAATCCCTCTTTTTCTCCACTAAGTTCAGAATGAGGTTTGGGATAATTAATTCATACCTAAACAACAGACTTTCAGCTACCAACAGTTTGACAAAATTATTCTCCTTCATGCAGTGGAACAGTTTGTAGAAGATATGACTCAGCTTTCCATTTTCCAGCCTCACTGGGAGTTCCTGATCAGCTCATTTCATCTTATTCAGCACCTCTACCATCCCCAGCCAAGAACTGCCTAATATTCCATTTATAAAACAGAAACTATGTCTAAGTTTCGAAGTAACAACAACTAGAATACCAATTAAAAATAAAATAACTGGGAAAACTAATTATGTAAATTCATGATATGTTCATCTCTTTCTGGAATATGTATAATAAAACCTAGGGAAAACATGATTTTTAACTTAAAAAGTGAAGATTGTTAAAACACTTTGAATGGCAGCATAGAAGATGCAATAATTTTTCCAAGATTTTGGCAGCAAATATTTTTCAATTTTGCACCTTCATCTGAAATAGATTTTCATGCTCCACCATTCCAAAAGGACATGGAATTAATTACTACTTGACAAACCTCCTGCTCTTTCACTGTCCTAGAGCTAATCAGCAATTTCTGCCAACTCATTTCTGGTCACTTTAAAAGAAAGATTGGTTATTTGCTGGGAGACAGATCAAACACTGGGATTTCTGAGTTTGTTTCCCTATTGGTGTGATTGATGATATTGATCCTAAAGGCGACATACTCAGCCTCCCAGACATCTTTAAAGGGAGGGTGGAAACATCATTTGAGAATGCATGTGCTGTTTCCAGCTCGTCTGGCTCTTCTGCACTATTTCCCTTCAGTCTGGGGGGAGACTTCTTGGATTTGTGACAATGCAAAGGTAAACTGTCTCTCAAAAAGTAAAATCAATTACTCTTGGGATTCTCATTGTCAATATTTTAGAAGACAGTAACTTCAGCTAATTCTTTTCCCTTTTACTTTTAAAATATTTCTTTCCCTTTAGCATCAGCTTACCTTTTCCAAATATTATTTAATCCAGAAGACTAAAGCAAGAAATAGAGGTGAAATACTTGAAACATGCCAGATGAGATGAAATTCTTCTCCAGTATATCACCATATGCTTGTACACTCTCAGGTACCACAAAAAAAAAGAATGTTTGCTGGCAAAACATATGTTTTAAAGTGCTAAGATAATCAGTGTATGTGGTTCAGTAGGGTTAGGTATATTCAAAGCCATTTATCAAACACATGACAAAACTCACACTAAAACCAGATTTACCCAGGAAGAAACGCAAATTACTGCCACTCCATCTAAAGATATGTGATAAAGTTCAATATCTGGCATTCTAAATAATTTTGCAGATAGTACTGTAGGGGAGGATTTCTTCTAGATTCAGTTGGTAAATCATAATTTTCTGGGGGTAGAAAAGTGTAGTTAATAGTGGGGGGTTTTGTTGTTTTGTTTTGTTTTTGTTTGTTTGGGTTTTTTTGTTTTTTAATATGGATATTTTGAAAACATTTGAAATAGGAAATTAACAGGTGATGAGTTTGGGATGATTTCTCTACTTCTAGAGCAGTAAAAATATCTTAAAAGCCTGCTGTACCGAAACCAACGTTGTTAATATGACCCTGTCATTTTTACACGTGTACTGTCAAATTTACTTTATCAGTTAAAATGCCAACTTATCCTTCAATGATATTATATTGAATATTTATTCATAAAACTAGCCTGAAACCCAAAACCTGCTCATATTATGTCAGGAAAGATAGTAGTTCTGATTTATGAACAGCTAATTTTTCACTTGTTAGAAGTATGCAATATATTTTGTTTGCAACCCAAAGCTACTTTCATATGGAAGTTAAGCCATATTACTCCATCACATGTGCATTTATTCCATTATCTGTTTGTTTATTCCTGGAGTATTTATCATTAAATCTAGAAAAAACCTCAGAAATACTTTGGTAGTTCAAGCATAACCAAAGTCATGGGACAATGATTTCAGCAAGAAACACTCTAAAACAAAATATTATTTTGATTGAAAGCTTTCAAGTGATGAAGTATCTGCCATATCCCATGACACTTATTCCAATGAGGTGACCAATGAGTTATTACAGTGAATAATTATTCTGTTTGCTACTCACTGAATATTCTTCCTAAAAATAAGCACAACACACACAATGTTATAAAAAATAATGTACAATTGATTGACCAAATAAAAACAGATGTTTCTACACAAATCAAGCCAAAACAAGAAAAGACCCCTTTTATAAATTTTGATCCTTCTCAGAGAGAAAAAGGGTCACAGATTACGTATAAGACTGTAATATTTCTTTTTAATTATACTTAGAATGCCCTAAGATGGAGAACACGAGTCCAAGCTTCCACCAGCTTGTTGGATGATTTTGTCAAAAAAAAATTACCTGTCTCCACTTACTCATGTGAAATGACATCTATGTCAGAGAGGCTTTCTCAGTGAAAGTGAAAAAGACAGAGATCTTTAGAAAATGTTAAAAAATTTAAAAATGCATAGTTGATAACTTGCAAAATATAAGCAAGTCGTGCTTGAAGTTAACTGTGTATGCTCACAATAACTCACAGTGGTTTTCATATTTTCAAGAGAAATATAAAGAGTGAAATATGTTTTTCATCCTCTGATATTATTACTTTCTGTCTCAGTATATCTCAACTGATATACTGCTGGACTTCCACACCTGAAAGTTAAGACTCAGGAGAAACAATTTTTAATTCAAAGTTCCAGAGATCTGTATGGAAAATTTCAGAACATCTCAAATGCCAGATAAGTTAACTGCTTCCTTCCATGTCAAAAGCCTCTGTTTGACTAGAGTCCCTCCTTGAGGCCTGACATATTTTTATTTTCAGACTCAGTGGATTGAATGATCAATATTGTTGATCAAATCTATGAGTTCTAAACAAAAGCATGCACGGGCTTTCAAGTACTGGCATAAAAACATGTAGGGTGCAAGGCTGCCTTCACATGAATTGGATGTTCATTCTTCCTGTGTCCTCTCCTGTTTGTGATGCCCAGTGAAACAGAAGTGAAGCTGCTACACATGACTTCAGCCAAGCTGAAGATGCTTCAGATGCTTCTTTGTCTCATTTCTGAAAAAAGTGATGAACAAAATCTGCAGATGAGGGAGTTCACAGTGTATCATGGGCAAAGGGTGAACATATTTGTGACTGGTTCACATTCATATCTGCATTCTTGAACCAAGCAGTTACAAGGATTCTAGTCAGATCCATCTTTTTCCCTGCTTCAGGGACCTTAGTGACAAGTTTCATGTAGAAGTTTGAAAGTCCGGCCATTTATGGGATAGAGTGCTGCATTTCAGTGGGTTTCTTTAATGCCCATACTGAGTTGCAAGGATTCCCTTGAAAAATGCTACAGGTTTCCAATAAGATTTATTCTTGCTCAACTGCTTCTCCAAAACTGTTTCTTTTCAGAAGTTCAGTGTTGGTGTTATAATTTCTGAACATGGATCCTGCAGTTCTTGTGTTGAAATGAGATATCATGGTCTCCTACAGGTATTTACATGGACCTTACCCTTACAATTAGCTCCCATTTTTCTCCAGGGCAAAGGGCAATGAAAACTAAAATAATTGCTAACTTCAGAAAAGGTGATTTCTTTGCTCTGCTCCATAGTCTATGTCAAAAAAGGGAAACTTTGAAAGGTTATTTTTGTAAATTTCTTCTCCCACAGAGTGGAAGTCTCGAACAGCCTCTTCAGGGTTAATAGATGCAAATGATTTCTCAAAGGACAGCTACGGAGTTTTGATTTGTGAGAAACTGAATGTGTTTGCACCTTGGAAGGCTGAAACAAGAGTTGTTGGTCAGTGAAATCAGGGCAGTGGAGCTTCTCCTGGTCAGAAGGTTTGATGTGTCCCAGGTTTTATGGGAAAGGCAGTTGTGCAAGAGGTGCTCCCTTGGCAAGGTGAGGAAGAGGAGGGAGCTGGTGCTTGTGTAGGATTGTGGAGATGTTGGACAAAGGCCATGTAGGACTCCCTCATGGGAGAGGCTTGTTTCTAAACTGCTGAATCCGGGATTTATTTCTAACGGAGCCCAGAGGAATAGACAGAAACATTATTAACTGTCTCTATCCATACTCAGAGGGATTCTGTGCCTCTTTCACAAGAGCTAGAATAATACAAGTTGCCATAAACCCATCAGAAATAGCAAAAGCATAAAAGAAAGCAAGTCCAGTATGTGCATGAAAAGCGGTGCCATCGTCATAATGCTGAGGCAAAGAAGATGAGATTCAGCAATACAAATTTCTAGAGCAGTTTTTATTAGTTTTAGATATATGTTTATTTTTATTAACTATGTGAGAATAAAATTTCTCTGAGACATACAGTATACAGAATTCACAAATCTTCGTGCAGAGAGTTCTGCCTACAAAAACATTACACTAATGAAAGGAAGTCCTCAGAGAAAAGGAGAGAAGCTGTTTAAATAATTAAAATATCTGACATGGTTAAGAAATTGCTTCTGCTGCAACTTGCCATTTATTTTTCATCTATTCAAAGCAATAAGATATTTGCAAGAAATTACTTTGAAAAACTTAAGAGAAGAATTTATAAAAATTATCATTAGTAAGGTGATATTTAATTTATGAATAGTTCTCTTATAATTGCAATCATGGAAAAAGATAAATACTTCCAGGTGATGAAATGAGCATGGTAGATTCTCAAAATGGATGAAAGGGGACTTGATCCTGGTAAAGATATTTGACAACATAAACAGAGTCTCATAGGGTCTTTCATGTTAAGTCCATATTTTTCCTCTTGTAACTATAGCTACAGGAAAAAACACATTATTTTTATTTAACTATGTTTGATTGGGATTTGAGGACATCAAGAAAGAATATATTTCTCTTGTAGCAATTTAATACTGCAGAGCCTGATAACAGGCTAGTTCCAATATATCAGCTGGTGCTCAGAACTGGATTGAGCCTTATTAGCAGTATTGACATGTGAATCCATTGCAAAACTCAGTGAGAACAGGAGAGCTGCTCAGAGCTTCTTTAGTAACCTGCACTTCTTTGCATTGTGCCCCACAAGCAGATCTGAAATGTGAAAGAAAATATGCGGTTACACTACTGCAATACTGCATTAGGTTTCTCTTATTTTGAAGTGGAGATGGCAAAAAAAAAAAAAAAAAAAAGATGAAGGGAAAAAAATAACTTGCTGAAACTCCTTTAGTTTCTGCAAACAACGCAAAGATCTAAAACCTTCTTCCCATTCCTACACAGGGTAAAAAAAGTCCTGTAATTGAAAATGGGAAAAAAATAGAAGGTTGAATAAGAATATGCTCTGCACTGTTATAGGCAACTTGCAGCATAATGATGTCATTACAATTTTTTTCTGCTGCTCCCTAAGCAAGGGTCTCTATATGGTAAAACAAAACATTTAGAAACTGAAAAGGAGAAACCAAGAATCACCAAAATGCCTGATTATTTTCAGCTGATGTCCTGTGTGTTTTTTTTTTAATTTTGCAGCACAGAAAACCTGCACTATAGACTTTTATCGTGCCTGTGTACAGCTTTGTGTTGTGCTCACTCTGGCTGTAATAAATTCTAATTAAAACCATTACAGAACTTGTACCAGAAATTCCTATCATGGAACATACTGAATACAGAACTAATGAATACAGAAATACACAAAATCTGTGTAGTTTTATTTATATTTTCAAACAATTATTTTTCTACCATACTTAATATTCTTTTTTTGTTGCTATAGCAGCTCTTTTGACAGTACGGAATTTCTCACTTTCATGTGAAAAGGCCTTTCTTATATTTCTGATGGAACTAATATGAAAATCTAGTGTGCATATCTCAAGGTGACAGAAGATGACACCTAGCAAGCTCACAAATTGAGATGTTGCTTTTTCTGTTCATTAGAAAATACAGACAGTGAAATAATTTGGTTGCAGAGGTGCAATATAGTTTCCTCACAGTTTTGCAAAGCTGGGAATTCATTTTGCCTAGTAATTACTGCCTAGGAGCTGGAGTCAGAAATTATCTTTGTTTGTTTGTTCTCATCTGTATCACTGACTCTGTTACATTAAGATAAGTAGTTTAATCTGTGTACTGTTTCTCTGTGTAAAATATTACCTTGTTTCACATCACCGTAGCACAATGCAAGCATTGTCTGTAACATACTCTATATCCCTTATCTAACTGATACAGGAGAAGTACTAATGTGATATGCTAAAAAATTAATTTGTATATTCACCTTGCTACACAAGTGAGTTCTTCAGTAACTAGTTTCTCCATTCCTTCAAGACCTGACCTTTTTTCTCTCATGAAGTATTTTGTTCTCCTTTCAGATATTCTTTATAGTGTTAATATATTTCATAATTTGAATATTTATGATCTGTGACCAGTTTTAATATCTTAATTTATTATTTTCTGATAGTTTGTCTTTAGCTTTCAGTATTGTGTTCTCAAGATTGCAAATCATGATACGTTTTCTTCTAGTAAATTTACCACAAAGTTGATCAAAAGGTTGGAGTACTTCTGCTATGGAGGCAGGCTGAGAGGGTTGAAATTGGATTTAACCATTTTTTCTCACTGAAAATAGGAAATAAAATGGATAAATTCACTGACCAAAAAAAAAAAATAAAATTGAAATGACATTTTAATTAGATACATGAGAAAAAATATATCAAATATGGAGCTGTATAAGCTAAGAAGAATGAATAAATCCATTGTAATATATAGCATTTTCTCCCATCACTCATTCATCAAGTTCTTTATAAAGCTAATTACTACCTAATTTATTGTAGATTGAATAGCAGGAAATCACTGCTCTCCTGTGCAACACAGCAGATAATCCATTAAGGAGCACAGTAGGATATGAGGCCAGCAGGAACCTCTCTAAGAAATAATCTTATGTCCTCGAAAAGCAGGCAGGAGGCTGAATGTTCAGAGGTCTGTCCTGGTCCAGTCACCAATTCCTGTTGCACTAATCTTCACCAAAACACATTTGTGATCCTGCAGAGCTGTAAAAGAGTTCTGTGTCATTAGAGATGGACAATTTGTCCTCCTTTGCCTCATGCTGCCATTGATGATAAGCACAGACCCAGAGCCAGAATGCCACAGATGCAGAATTAAGGCAGTTTAGTTATTGAGTGGACAGATTAACCTGTCAGTCATGTTCCAGGTCGTGCAGCTCAGGAGGTCTCTGTCTTCTTCCCAGATACTCATTCCCAGGAACTGTAGGAAATGAACCAATCTGAGAATCGAGAGGGTTTTTTTCTTTTTTTCTTTTTCTGGCTAAGAGATTTATCTAGGACACAAACATATACCCAGTCAGCATGGTCATATAAACTTACTTTCTCTAGGAAATCAATCTCAAAATAGAAATAAACATGAAGGCTAAATTGTGTCAGTAAATGATAGAATAACTTTGATTCTCTGTCCATCAGGCTCGTGGTGATGTCAACAGAGGACAACTGTACAGAAATGTTCCTGCTATAGATTCAATCTGAAGGGAGGCAGAAAACTTTTCTTGATTCATGGTTGTGTTGTGTCTGCATAAGAACAGCCTCCAATATTTTCATGTGTGCACTTTCTTTCCATCTCTTTTATGGTGACTGCATAGGATAAATATTTAGGTGCAAAATTCTTGCTCCTTTTTTTAATTATAACTGTTGGAATTTGTAATAACCACTTCTTCCACTGGTGTGAGAGTCAGAGTCAAGAACTGTAATCTAGATAATAACAAATCATCTCTGTGGTCACAATTTTCACCTCTTCCCACATCTGAACACAGGGAGATAAAGAAGAACAAATTGCAAGGGAAAGTAAAGATTTTTGTTAAGCAGGGTATTTTCTTTTTTAAGAAAAAATGTTGGAAATTTGGTAGTTTTTAAATTTTAAAAAGAGCATGCTTGGATTCATATATTTAGCTGAATTAAGTACATTGCATAAAAATTGCTTAAAAATAACTAAAGTTTGGTGATGCTGAAAGTTTTACATTTTTCCTCTCATACATATGATTTCTTAGCATACCTTTAAATAATAAGTACACCTAATTAGACCGTGCAATCAAAATAATGATGAGACATGTATATATTATAAATTGAGTTCGGTATGTAAAGCATGTTGACATTTTTAGACACTCAAATCTAATAGTCTCCAAAGGAAGTGTTGCTGACCAATACAATAAGGTAAGACGCCATTCTTTAAAAAAGAATGCTTAAAATTGGTGACTAAATTTGTAAAAGCTGCACTCTGACTGTAACTGCCCTTCTTGTTTGTGAACTCTGTTTTTCCAGGGCGGTGAACCATAAAAAGAATTAATGTATTTTAACTTAGGTTAATTTGGAATATTACAAATGGTATACATATGATAAAAGAGATAATTTTTTCCATCTACTTTACTTCTGGTAGAAGACTCATCTGAAATAATTCTGCTCAGTCTGGGCACTGCACTTTTAAATAAAATTCAGGTAAAACAGGTACAATTTAGACAGCACAAGAATAACAGATGGAGAAGACACAACCCATGAGAAAATGCTGAAGGATCTGGCTGTTGTAGATTATAAAAGAACATCCTGAGATACTTGTAGTGCATGAAACACTTCTAGATAGACGCTGATAAATATTTTTTCTCCTCAGTCACCAAAGGCAGGACACAAGGAATTTAGGTTTGATATTAGGAGACACAAAAGGGGTGCTGTCATTAGACAGGCTAAGGGTGGTGAAACAAACAGGGAACAGGTCAGATGTCTTTTCTGTGTGGATTTGGTCCTGAATGAATGAAAATATTTCTTGAGCCTTTAAAACCATTCTTTGCTGTGACTCTGGGAAGCAGCAAGTTCTAACCATTAGTGACAAGCTCCTGCTAAATTCTGGCAGATTCCATTTCTAGACTTGCTTTTCCAAAGTCTCACACAAAACTGCATCATGCTGATTAAAAAATAATTGTCCTCATTAGATAATCAGCCTGGTGAGCCATTTGGAACTCAATCCTGTTATTGCTAGTGAATTTTTAACTATTCACTAAGCAAGTAAAAATAGAGCAAACTAGAGCATTGACAGAGATATTAGCTTGTCTCATACAGGCACCTATATAATTTTCTTCAAAGGGAAGTGCAAGAAATCTTGCAGGGAGCTGGCATAAAAACATGCTTTCAGTCGTCCTTGTCTGATTTTCTCTTAATCCTTTGCAGTTGAAATGTGGACATTCTCAACATTTATGCAAATCCTTAAGTTTTCTTACAAACTTTCTTAAGTCTTAGTATTATAAGCATTGATAGCAACCAGTTCTAACTTTGATTTTTCACTGTTAGGATATATTCTTCTTACAGCTTTAAGTATTCCTGTCAGTTGTATTGAATCTCAATTTAGGTTTTTATTTGTTTGAATCATATTTGTTTTGGTTTATTTTTTAAAAATTTTGAAAACAAGCAAATATAAAATCAAATCAATCAAACTCCCTATAAGTCCTTCTTTTCCTCATCTTTCCCTGTATGAAATGAGCACCCTTCACATTTTCATTCTGTCTTTACACAAATTGTATGTTTCTGTGGTGGGTCTAACAGCTAAGCTCCCACCCAGCCACTCACTCACTCACTCCCTCCACTTGGCAGAAGAGGGGCAGACATTAAGATATTATGGACAAACGTGAAGGAGAAAACTCATGGGTTAAGATAAAGACAGGGGATTGTTTAGCAGTTACTGGCAAACGAGACTTGGGGAAAATTAACTTCATTTATTCTCCATTGAAATAGATTCATTCCTTCACTCCAGACTCTCAGCCCAGACAGCACAGAGGGGATGAAGAAGAGATTATGGTCAGTTCATAGTGATTTCTCTCTGTCACTTCCCTTGCTCTGGCATGGACTCTCTGCAGCCCTCAGTCCTGCAGGGAATCTGCTCCAGCATGAGTTTTCCATGGGCTGAGGGAATATCTGCCCACCTCCTGGAGTGCTTTCTCCTCCTCCTTCTCTGATCTCAGTGATCTCTGTTACTTCTCTCTTTTACTGAGTCCTCTTTTCTCTGTTTTTGCTTTTGGGGTGGTTTTGTTTCCTTTTTAAAACCTGTTTTCACATGCATCACACAGACCCCCCTGACAAGCTCAGCTTTGACCTGCAGTAAGTTCCTTGGCACTGGACAGCTGGATAGCTGGACATTTAGGAAACTGATCTGTGAGAAGCCATCCCTGCAGCTGCTCCTCTTCCCCTGCTAAAACTTTGCCATCTACCCCATGAATGTCATCAGTTACTTTTCAGTGGGTTGCTGATTATAGACCATTCACTTTGAATGTAAATTATTTGGCATTTTACTCCCTTTTATTACAGCCACCTGAAACCTTATTCATAGCTAGCAGGTAGAACAATTCTGAATTCCTCAGAGTAATTAAAACAATCACGTGTGGCTGGTAAATATTCCTCAGAACAAAACAGAGCTGTCCACAGACTGATAAGAGTAAACAAGCAAATTTTCAGAGAATGAAGCAAGACTGCAATGGATGTTTCCAATGCTGTTTGGAGAAAATACACTTCAGTATGATAAGACATGAGAAGAGACATAGCAAGGATATGTAAAGTGCAAGAGAAAAAGAGTCTGATAGTCCCTTAAAGACCTAGGTACACAGAATCCCATATGCAGCCATAGCTAGGGGAATTCTGGGAAAAAATTCTAGGATGGACAAACAGGCATGAAAATAAATGAAACATAAATTCTTATCCTGAATCTGGACATCTAGTCTTCTCTACTGGCAGATAAGGAACTCCCATAACTGGAAATTATGCAGCAGATCCTCTGTGAGGATGTTTCTTCCCAAGCCCATGAAAAATACTCTAGAACAGTGTACTGGAAAAAAAAAGTTTATAAACCATTTTTGAGCAGTGTCAACACAGATATTGTTGACAGATCTAATCATGTTTAATTTTTCATTAAAATATTCTCAGGTAACATCTACTAGAATTTTCTATTACCTTATATTTTCTGACAATCATAGTATTTTTACTCCATATATTAAGTTTGTTTTGAATGTCTTCAGTTATCTACAAAAAATCTTGGTACTTTGAAAAAGGACTTAGTTATGTCATTCTTGAAAAGTCACAAGATAGCATTCTGTGGCTGATGCAATTCCAGTATTTATTTTTAAACTCAAGGTTCAAAATACATGCCTTCCAATATAATAGAAAATTATGTTCTATTTCCCCATCAAATCTAAACTCTTTTATTTCTTTTGCTACATTTATCTTAGTTCTTCTGACTAGGAATATTATCAGACATGATGTTCATGAGGTAGCATTTCATTCCCTTTTTCACATTTCACTCAGCCTGAAAACAGTATTCAGAGTTTCAGCTTTGGGCAGAAGGCTGCATTCTTTTCACTGTTTCAGTCAATTAACATAATTTACAAAACGGAATCACTTTCCTATGATAATAAACTCCACAGCACCTTCAATTCCCATTTAATTTCTCAAATTTGCTGACTGCAGCTGCCACCTCCCCTTTCCCCGCCCCGAGCTCTATTTCGTCTTGAATGGCTTCAATAAGCAATATGATTTTTGAATTTCCTAACTAAAGGCAATTAGTTCTCTTTTCCTATACATATAGATTAAGCAACTTAAATGCCTTTGTCACACTGATGCAGGATCAGTCAGCAGAAACCGTTCTTGAGGTAGCACAGGAACTCATCTTAAGAAACCACCTGGAAAAGGAAGAAATCCAGTGATACATTATCACTGAAGATTTTGCCGTGAAAAAATCAGTTGAAGTGTGAAACTGCATTGAAAAATGCATTTTATGATATCAGGTTAGGAAGCAGCCAAGAGCTCCTCAAAAGATGAAAGGGAAGATGTAAGGTTTTCTTTGCATAGCGTAATACCCCTGCTGCTTACATTTGCAGAAGGTTAAATTTTGTTATATATATTTTCTGGCAGGCACAGCTGCACAGAAGACAAGTCTATAAGAGATAAATACAGAAGTGAATTTGATAAAACAGAAAACCCCAGCAAATATTTAGTTGCAGCAAAGGAGACATATAATAAGACCTCCTCCCAAGAAAAGGTCAGATACAAGATGAAGACATATGAATTGTTTACCTTCTGAGAAAAATCTAATAAAACAATCTGATTTCTTATAAAGCTGCATTGTTCTTACAGCACGACAGTCTGAGAAAATACCTGAAGCAAGTCTACTGTGGTCAAGTTTTACCTTTTCTCATCACTTTTCAGAGCCTCTGCAGCAGCCATGATTAGCACTGAAAACCATGAATCACATCACCTTCACATCCTCCATATGTGTAGGAGATTTTAGTCTTTACTCTTGTTATCAAAATACTGTTTGTATGAACTGTACTTACATAAAAATTGGGAGTGGGGGTGTACCAGAAAGATGCAGTTAGGATGGTATCACTGTTATTCCAAACCTGACTGTGATACAGAACACAAATGCAAATTACATTTTTTTTTAAAAAAAGAGCTTGCTCCAGGGCTGGCCTTTAGGAAGGTTGTGCATCTGTCATACAAGAAGAAATTATAGGGTTTCTATGCAGTGCCTCCTAACTACCAGGGCAGCAGTAGTAGAAGACCATTTCTTCCTGACATTTAGTCACATCAGAAAGTCTGCAAAATTCTCAACATTTATCATCCTTTGACAGCATAATGAGTGAAGCTGTCATATTCATACTTCACTAACATTTGTTGCCAAGTCACAATGATGGAAGTTATTCCACTAGGGAATGCCTCACATTTTGTGGGCTGAACTCAACCCAAGAAGTTAGAGCCAAGTCTAACTATTTCTAGATTTTTAGAAGTGAATTCTACTTCTGCAAGTGTTGTCAGATGTGTGAGAAATGCAGACTAAGCAAATAATTTATCATTTTTATTAAATGCTGTCATGTTTCTGACTGCTAAATTGCTTTTCTACGTTTCTTATATTAAGCTGAAGGGACTCTGCTAATGGAAAGCTGTCCAGAGCCAGCAACAGAAAGTTTAGGATGGGACCCTCTTTAAAAAAGAGGTGAGGGGATAAGAGTAATCCCTGATTATTTTAAACTTCTATCTTTACAATAATTATCAAACACCACCAACAATTTCACTATGAATAAATTTTAGCTACATTTCTTCTCTACTATTTTGTCAGGCACTAGATGTCATAACTTGCAAAAATGTTGTAAGGGTCAATATATGGGATTGAACTAAAATTCCAATATTTTACTTAATATGCAGCCTTAAATAACATTAAGAATCTATTTACTTATAGATTTAGATTAATTTAATTCATTATAATTAATTTATATATTATAATTAATTAATAATTTTAATTGATCATAATGATTAAAATGTTTTAATAAGAATTTAGATGGATCTCTGCCAGAGAAAAATGCTCCATTAGAAAATATAAAGCATACAAGATTATATGTGATGTCCCAAGTTCACAAACTAACAAGGATTCTGGAGAATGCTCTGCTCTGCTCTGCTGTTGCATAAGTACAGTGCATGTATTGTTGAATAGCATCTGAGGTGGCAAGGAGCATCAGCTAAATAACTCAGATGACAATCTGAGCAAATTGGAATGCCCAAGGAGATTATCTGTTTTCACTGTGAGAAATACATCTGATTTTGTATTCTAAATCTAAAATTAAAAGCTTAAGAAAATGTGGGAAATTGTGTGATGTTTCAGGATGTTGATTATTGATGAATGATAAAGCTATCACAAATTTTATGAGGAAGACTTGTTTGATTGTGGAAGCATAGTTTTCTTCCTCACCCTTATGCATTTTCCACATCAAGGCCATAAAGTTTATTTTACAAAATGCTTGCAAGCTTTTGAAAAAATTGCTTAGCCTTAGAAAAATATATTAGGCCAAAATTATGAAAAAATATCTGGGCAAACACACCCAAATGAGGCTAATGTGATAAGCAGAGGAGTAGAGCTGCTCCTTGTATAAAGCTCTTTGTCTTCACTGAATCACATTTTCTACCATTTATGCTTTGAGGTTTACAAGACTAATCTGATGGGCATCGTCTCTTTTGACTTCATATCAGCTCACACAATTGTTATCAGTATTGGCATTGAAAAATAGGCAGAAATCTTTATTACTGATTTTTAAAAGAACAGACCTGAAAGAATTTGCCATGCTAATTATGAACCACGATAATTTCACGCTCAGGATTTTTTTATCTGTTTCAATATCCAATCTTCATGCGCTTGCAGATGGAAACAAATTAACAAGAATAATCCTATGCTCTTTGTTTACTCACGTTTTTTAATATTTTCTGAGGAAATTTTCACACATAAAAATGGAAAGAGCAAGGCTTTTACCAAAGCTAATCTGTCTCTGACTGAGTCATAGCAGTTTTAAATGTTGCATTTGTATTAATAATTCCTCATTTTCCTTGATCTACAAAATACTCTATACACTATTATGAGATATTGCAGTTAAATGCACTGCCATGTAACTATCTTGACCTTAATTATATTAACTCTGTTATTCCTCATGAACCAACTGCTCTCCAACACTACCACTATTTTGATATTAATTTTTCTTAAAAATGGCTAGTATATATTCGTTAATGTCTCTCCCCATTTACAGTTGAAAACCTCTGATAATTAATGAACCACTTTAGATAGTTTCTTCTTGCACTATAAAAGCTTCTCACAGAAATTTAAGCAAAATAACGTCACTCCTCTTAGCTGCACAAGATGCTGCATTTGATGCTGTTCACAGCACTTATACCAATCCTTTTCTTCCACTTCCCTTTGTTGTGACCACTCCCTTCTCTTTTTAGCTTTCTTAGAAATTGCTACACAAAGCATTCTGCCAGTATTTGAAAATGTGTCTGTATATATAGACAGAGAGTGAGTGAAAGAGATCACAGAAAAATATCTTAGTAAGCATTTCAGCCTTCTTGGCATCTGTTATTTGCATTCTTTTCTTGGAAGGATAATATGTTCATCTAGCAGAACATGATTGATTAACTGAGCAGAAGGGATATTTTATGTGTGTCACTACTTGGAAATGCCATAGTCTGTATCTATTTTCCTGCTAGTTCCTTTTCTCACATGGCTTAATGCAAAATGCCATCTTTGCACTGCCCAACCATATTCTCTCTAGTTTCATCATCATTATGGAATATTACCTTTATTTCATAGGATATTTATTTCATTTCAAATATGATTGGTTACATAACCCAAGGGAAAAAGACATACCATTTTGAAAAACATCTTTGTATGAAAGGTCTTAAAACATTTTCTTATCAAGTTAGTATTCACTAGAAAAGTGAGATGAAGCTGAATCTGATTTGTTCATCAACAAAGTCCATATAGCACACAAGTAGCAACAGTGAAAACTTCTTCAACTAAACCATGAACATTGATCAGTTTCTGTCTAAAGATGTGCTTTCTTCAGGTTTTCTGAAATCTATTGAGTATTCTGGATCTATGATAAATTTGCTACTAGTTGTCACTCTGTTTAACTCTTCTTGTATAATTTCTTCAGAGTAACAGACTTGAAAAAAAAAAGTGTATATGGATTATGAGTTGTTAATTTCCCTGTAAAAAAAATTCACTATCATTCCCATGTGGATATGTGCTTAATCCCCATTTACCTCATTCCTTCATTGAATATACTAGTATTAATATTTATTTCCCTTTTCCAATTCCAACTTAGATAACTCCTGGTTTTAATATAGTCATGCATAAAGTAAAAATTAATATAATTGTATATTAATTATTGTAACCACACTATGAGAGTGTGGGCCTACCTGCTATCCAGAGTCAAATATGCCCTTTACAAGAAAAAAAAAAAAGATAAATGAATTTGTGGTTAGTACATTTACTTTAGACTCTTTCTGATTTCACAAAGTGAATAAAAAGCTTAAATATAAAAAATTTCTAGTTCCTATATTTCTTAATCTTATCTCTGAGAAAGCATTTATGATGGGCTTATTTCTCTAGGGTAATGATAGCAACTCAGAATAAAATCGTAGGCTGTTTTCACTTCTCAGTGTTATAAGCATTGATCGTCAAAATTACAAACTATTCATATAGCTCACTCTATAGATTCAATTTATTTCACGTGCAGAGCTTGAAAATATAATTTTTTATCATAATTGTTAGGTAAATTGGTGGGGAATTCACTTCACCCAATGTAAGGCAAGATAATTGTCCAAATAATCACTGGGGTTCCTGCTAAAGTCAATTGGAAAAAAAAGGGTAAACCAGAGGTTGATTCGTCCCATCTGTCTTTCTCACATATCTTAAAAGTGGGATGAAATCCTTCACAATGTGCTTATCACTCTTGCCTGGTCTGCTGCAGCACTTGCTTACACAGTATGTCTTGTGGATCACTGAAACTGAGACAAATGTTTTAAACTTTCCCTCAATATGCCAGAAAAACAATATTTATATTGTTGAATATTTATGTGCTTTTGTTTTGAAACCTCAGCCTTTCCTCTCTCTGCAGTTTTATTTTGTTTGAAGAATAGGCATGGAATAAAGCTAAAGCCCATGAATATATCACATGAAACTCTTTGCTTGAATTTTGTGATATCTAGACTTTTTGTGTTGTGTCCCCACCAATTTTTTGTTTTATCTTCCTGAATGCTCATAGAAACCAGGCAACAATGACAAGTTTTATATGGATAAGAATTGCTATTACTGCCAGGGGATAGTACAGGATGGATCTAGTCCTTCATAATTTGGATCCCTTTTGCAATTCATTTTTCCAGTTGTTTAAAAAAATCCAACCCTCAATATTGAATTATTTCTGTACATAGTACAAAATATTTTCAGTCTGACTTAAGCTTATTAGACCCAAAAACCAGAGGAGTGAAAAATTCCTAAATTTGTTTTCTTTTCCATTTCTTTCTGATTGCAAGCAGGGCTTTTCACATGACACGGGACTCCATGGTGGATTCACCTTCCTGTTAGACTCGGGAGGAGGTGATGGTGAGATACACCCAAAGGCAGAGATGAGCCCTTGCCACCGTGGTCCTTATCATGCTGCTGTAACTAAGCAACAGCTCACATTCCTCCTGTCAAGAGTTTTTCAGGCTGATGTGTTATTGAGACCTAAAGAAAACAAAAATATATGCATACATCTACTCTCAGAAAAAGTCAAATAATTTCAACTGGAAAAATAATATTAACCATCTTATATCTTGTTAGGATTTTGAAAGATAATTGAGGACTTTTATTTTAATGAAAAACCAGTTAGATGGCTGCAAACTTTGAACATGATAGAAGCAAAAAGCTTGAGACACAAGCAAAACAATAAAATATTTTCTAACAAGTACTAAACACTGTCACCAAGTTGTAACCCACAGACAGAATATACCACCGTCTATCCCATGAAGATGTCCTGCAGGCAAATCTGCACCCAGCCACAGGTGAGGAGGAACTGTAACTGATGTTACAGCCACAGATGTCTCTTTATAACACAGCTAAGAACCTCTCTTGTGTTAACAATTCATAAATGAAACTGAAAAAATAGAATTCAATAATGTTCATAATTGATAAACCCCTAAATTTTGCTTCTGCTCTACTAATTAGCTGCAATTAGTACATCTTTCTCAGCTCATTCTGTGTTACTTGGTGTCTCTATCAGTGACTTGGATTAGATTGGAAAAACCTTTTTGGTAAAAGGTTGGAAATGACACAGAGGTTGAGGCTGTAATAAATAATGAAGATGATGGATTACTGAAGAAGCAGCACTTTGGGATCAACAGTTAGATGTAATGCTTTATTTAATATATGCAAATAGATTGTTTAAATCAAATTTGTCTGAAATTTGAAAAACCATTTAGTTTAAAGGATGAAAAACCACTCTGGAAAGAAAAATGTTAGAGAACAATTTAAAAGCCCAGGAAACCTGGATTTACATAAGATCGGTTAGGACAAAACTTTTGACTGAGAGAGTGAGCTCTCTGTAAAGTATCAGGCATTTTCCTCGATGTGGGTACCACTGGGGAAAAAAACCCAACCAAACAAACAAAACAACAAAACATTTTACTTTTTTCATGGGCAGCAAAAATTATAAATTATTTTGGAAGAGACCAATGGGGACGAGGTGCCAGTGTCTTAATTTGAGACACAGCAGACTTGCCTAAGATTGCATCTTCAAGTAGTAACATGCAAGTTGTAGAAATGAATCTGCAGAATAATACAGCTAGTGCTGGGCACCACACATCCACACTGCAAATGGATGAGAGTTTTATCTAACACTACTTCAAATCTGGTCCTGTTTTTTCATGCTCATAAGCAACAGGGTCAAATCACAAAGTCTCCTGAAGCATGCATCATCCAGATTTGGATCCATCTAGATCCAGTCTGTGCAATTAAAGGCTGTGTTATGAGGAGAAGCCAAGAGTATTAAGTGGGGATGACTGTTGATTTCCTTCAAAACAGCACTTTGTGTCAATTAAAACATTGGTGTATCTATAGAAACAAAAACATGAAATAGCCTGATGCCTTTAGAAGTAGCCCTTGTCGACAAATCATTTGAAAGCAGGAGGTCCTAGTGTATAATTCACCAGGGTAATATGTCCAGTGCGTGGAAATTAAAATTAGATATGTTTAATATGGAAACAGCTAGATAGGTACGAGATAGAAATCTGTCCATGTCACCTGTGAGTGTAAATGACACACACACCAGTTGGAACAGCTTCTACAGTGGATTCTCTACCACTTAAAAAGTTTTTGCTGGGTCTTCTTAAAAAGTACTGTAACTGAATTCTCATCTCCACAAATACAGAGGTGTACAGAAAAACAGTGACAGACAGGGCAGCCATCATAACCAAGGTTGTCACAGGAGGGTGACCACTGGACCAGTGAACAAGGCCCCTGCTGCCACCTGTGTTGGAAAGTGTTTCTGTGTCATATCTGACATATACGTGTGCACGTGTGCTTTTGGGAATGCCAGCTCACCTTCACTGCTGGTTGGAGCATGGAGCCTCATGTTTACAGGCTGCCAGATTCAGCAGTCCTTAACAGAAAAAAAATTAATTAAAAAAAAAAAAGAAAGAAAAACGAAGTGTTGACTTTGATCCACATTTTAAGGATATATGAAGAGACTGCTTGTATTAATACCTTCCCTCCAATTCAGACCTGATGTCACAGACTTCAGTAAAAAACCACTAAATATCAGCTGCTCAGAAATGAAGGTGGAAACTAGGGTACATAACTTAAAATTTCCAAAGGAATCTCAGTGTGATGTGAGCTGGTGATGTTTATGCAATCAAATGCTGTAAAAAATCCTATTAATCCCTTAGCCTCCCTTCTCTCTTGCCTTCCCTCTCTTGGCCATAACCAAATAATGAATGCATAAAACCCAATAGTTTGTTTTCAGATGGATTACTTATTACTACAAACTCTTAGATGGCATTTCTTTTTTTTTCCTACTGGGTTCAGAACAAACATTATTATTTGCAGGTAGTTTACTCTAGCTTGTATAATAATACCAATTCTGACTACATTTCATTTCTTGAGAAGGCTTTAAGACATTTTTTTTGTTTCATTTTAAGTTCCCCAGGAACATAACATGGCATTTTGTTAAAAATCAGTGAAAAATTTAACATTTTTCAAAAATCCAGTGAAGTAGATAAGACATTTGTGCATTTGTCAAAGGCAAGAAATAGATTTCAATACCCAGAATGTTCACCTTACAAAATTAACACACCATGACATTTTTAAAAATTAAAAAGAAAAAAAAACTACAACAAAAACAAGCAAAAAAAACCAACCCAAAATGAAACAAAGAAACAAAGAAATAAACAAAGAAAACCAAGAACCCCAAAACCTGATAAAACCAGACCTCTACTTCAAGCTTTATTATGGAGCTTCATGTCCTAAAAATATATTGGGGGGGTGGCAGGGGAAGGGCTGGCTTATGTAGGTTCACGAATCATTTCTCTTGAAAGTACTTTGGTGAAGCCATTCCAACACTCTGTCACACCAATTAGTCATATCCCATAATGCTCAGCGTATCTGCAGTAACAATGTATATATGAAATAAAGAATTTAACTTACTATTTTCATACTCCCTTTGCAGTTTTGTAGTTTATTTTCCAAATCTAAAAGTCTGTGGCACCACCTAACTTTGTTTCTACATACATCATCATGGCAGAAAAAAATAGGGAGTAACAGACAGGAGATAATCTGAGCAAACTAAAACTGAGAAATGCAATTAGAAAAAAGGAAATTAAAATTTCATGCAACATGTATCACCCAGTCTCAGAAATTCACCAGGGTACATAAGAATTGCAAACTTAAGAGTCATGACATCTATACCGTGGCCCAATTAAACATGAAAAATAATAGATTGGTTAAATCTGATTAATTGTGGTCATACCAGTTTGAAGGAATATTGGGAAACTCCCAGAAATCTATCCATCTTTTCCAGTTTTCTTCTGATTTCTGTAGTCATTTATATGGCACTTTTTCTATCTGAAGAGAAAGCTGCTTTATGTTGGAATTTTACTGAGTGTAATGTAGAGTGATTGCTTGTCAGGATTGTTGTTGGATGGTGGCACATCTCAGTTATTACTGCCATGAGGTTTGTTTTCACATTCTTTTGAGTACTTGGAATTTTCCTCAAGAGATAAAAAAATGGGCCATTATCACAGCTTCTGTTATTGCATCTGGCACTATAACTACTGAAGCATCTCCATCAAGTTTCATCCAAAAATAGCAGAAACAAGAATTATATCCAGTGGCTTTAGATGACTTTTTTTTTTGTCCTATAGTTTAGGATAGAGCCTGAGCTGTCAATCCAGTGCTGAAGCACTGCACATCACCCCTTGTCCAGAGGAATGGTTGTGAAAACAGTCCAGAGAAGATACCTTAAGAACAGCAACATCTTTTTATGCCATGTTCCTCTTCGGTGGCCTTTTTCTGCCACAGCCTGCACAAACATGAGAAGAATGCATGACTGTGGCTCTGGGAAGGAAACCTGTCACTTCTGCACACCAGATTTTTTGTACAGCAGTTGAATACTGAACGTGCACTGCAAATCTGCTTCCTGAGAACACTGGATGCATGAGGCTTGTTCTGGAGTTCTGTCTTATACATACCTTAATACTGCAGCATCTGTGAGAGTCATAGGAATACATTGCACTTCTTGAAAGCTGTCTTATTGCATATGCACAGTGAATCCACCATTTGGTAGGAAAATCATGTAATACGTCTATTATCTATATTACATCTATTTGCAATACATCTAAAAAATACATCTATTTCATGAGATAAACACAAGGCATATGAAAGCAGACACTGCTGGTTGAAATGAATAGTGTTCAAAATCATAGCTGTATTATTAAAATTTAATAATTTAGTAGGAAGCAGAAAATTCTAATTTTGATGGATTTTTTTTTTTTTTTTGTGATGGGTTTTTTTAAAATCAATATAATCCAGAACACTGGAACTTATTCCATACTTTGGCCAAAGTTGAAGTAGTCTGCTAGGAAAAGTTCTGGGGAAGTTCTGACTATGATTCTGTGAAGGGAGGTATCCTCCTCAAAATGTATCCTGGATTGTTACAGGTTTGTTCACAATTTGTTTTATTGGTTTGCTCACTGTATGTCGATTTTGGTTCTGCATTTGTTTTGGCTGAAGGGCTGCCAAGGTAGGAAGGAGTCCCCTCGTTCTGCCTGTTTCATTGAGCCATGCAGACTCCACAGAGGGAGGTGTAGATTGAATTTTCCAGGAAGAAAGCCTGGGAGATGAGACAGTGAGGGCGGTCCTGCAGTGCAGAGAGACAATTGGAGCAAACAGGGAATCTGGAGAATAAGAAGACACTGGTAGATGCTTGAGATGAAAAGATAAAACTTTTAACCTGTGCAAAGAAGAATATGGAACTTTAATCCAGAAATAATTAGACAAACTTTGAGGGGACTTAAAGGGAGCAAGACTCAAGAGAAGAAGATACCTTAGGGGATGCAGCTGTCAGGGAAGCATGAAGTGCTCTATAAGACCAGATGTATTTTCTCACCCAGAAAATCTGAGGATTTTTCTACTTGAAAATTATCTTTTTTTTAAATAAATAATAAAACTTAGCTTTACTCTTGGAAAAATGTTTTTTAGTGCTTCTTCTTTTAAAAAAGAGATGCAAGCAGACTTCTCTCAATTCTCATGGGTGTTATCACAACCACAAAGTTCAACACAGTGGAAAAGCTCAGGCTGTAATTCAGCACAGCTCTGTGAGCACAAGAGGTATTCACTTGACTTTCTATAAACCATTTGCCCACTTATGTTTCCCAAGAGGCACAGCATTACAGACATTATCCTATGTGTTCCTGAAAGTGGAAAGTACAGCTGATCAGAAGTTAACTTTCCTGAGCAGAAATGAAACCTAGGAAAAGGCTTGGGCTAGTGTTTATTCATGTTTTGGATTAAGTAATTTTGAACCCTTGAAAAAAATCCATTTATTATTTAAAAAAACCCCGAAGATACAGAAATTTTGTATGCCGAATGACATGTAGGAAATAAAGGGATATAAAACAAGAGCAAAGTCCTGAAATCCCTTATTGGATGCAGAGAACTCAAATGGATTCAAACTAGACCTTTTTTGCAGCCAAAGTGACAGCTATTAACACAGTGGCAGAGGCTTATCAGATAAGCAACTCAATTATATCAGGATTATCATAAGCCAGTCTTAATAAAACTAAAAATGAACTTATGTCAACATAAACCTGACAAAAATGTCACTAAAGATCTTCCCAATGACATTTTAATTAATATGCCAGGAAGTAAAGTCAGACTAAAAAAAATTTGTGATCAATTTTACAGAGAAATAATTGCAGCTGTTCACATGTAATCCTTTGAGTTCATAAGACAAGTAGAACAGATTAAAAGGGTGGTGATGGGATCTGTGACTGCTGGTAGACTTTTATTTACCAAGCAATCCATCCTTCATGAGTCAGCAGGCAAGTTTGATTCCAGGACAGTGAAGCAAACTTGTTGAAATGGGCTTGAATAATTTCTTCAGAGTCCTGAGGAAGCTGTGTGAGAAAACTACGGGATATCTCAAAGCAACGCAGCTACTGTACTAACAGGTCCATTTTTTCCTGGGAGATGGCAAAAGGAGCTGTTTCCTACTCATTCTTAGGGAATGTATTTTCCAGGCTATAGAGTTGTCCTCCCCACTCCCTATTCCAGATGACAGATGAACCTGGCCACTAAATCACCAAACTGAAACAGGGTTTTATGTGGATGGAAAGCCACAAGACTAGAAACATGGAGTGTACCATATCTGTAAGACTGAGCAAGTGTTTTCAAGTAGAGATTATAAAAAAAAAAATGAAAGGAAAAAGGATAAATCTCAGTGAAGTCAATGGAATTACTTGTCCTTAAGTACTGTAAGCCACTTTAAAAATCTTCCTGTTCATGACCTAAATTTCTAAAGTTAAGTGCACAAGCTGAAGAAGGAAAGCTTTAGGGACAGTTTTGCAGCTTCAATTTCTTAACTAGAAATGTTATCACTTAATTTAAACGGACAGAGAAATACCCCACCTTCTCTGGTCTAACTCTGACAGACCAAGTGAAGCTTACCTGGGAGAAAATGTGTGATTTACGTCTTGATCTCAAAAGAATGCTTGGGATTTATTTGATTGTTCTTCTCACATGGTTAAGTACAGAAGGATAAAATAAGTGAGGCAAACGTCTTTTAAGGTGGGATTTGTATAACACCAATGCATGATAGTGTTAAAACTTAGTAGACAACAGTATATTTTATCTGCACTAAGTTCTCCTTGGAAAGGAAAATGAACTAGGATGATAAAGAAGTGCTATCCCAGAACAACTCAACTGAATTAAAACTGATAGCTATGTAACTGCTCCCTGTAATTGTTCATTTAACAGATATAGGTAATGTTTCCAGAGAAGTGTGGTTGAGAATCATAACCAAACTCCTCACAGAGCTGTTAGCTACTCGAAAAATTTATTGTGGGGTGTCCCACAGACTGCTGTCAGCATCAAAATCCTCTTGAATCAAGTACTCGGAGAAATCTGTATTCTCCAGGAAGATTCCAGATTAAGAGGGTTAAATGCAGGAAGATGAGAGACATATGTCTAATTCAAGACCTTTACTTTCCCCTTGTATTTTTTATTTATTCACTATTGGTAGAGAGATGCAAGATAGTAGAGGAAGTTTAAAAGAGGAAAGGACCAGTGCACAGAAAAGAGGAATATCCAAGTGAAAAACCTGGGACATTATCATGGAATCACAGGCTCAGAGAATCATTTGGATTGGAAGGGATTTTAAAGGTCATCTAGCCCACCACCCTGCACTATGCCAAAATTGTCTCCATCTAGAATCAAATGGGAGAGGCAGGGCACAGCTAACCAGTGACTTACCCATTGCTTTAAATATCAACAGAGTAAATTGCCCTAGGCCTATTATTTTAAAGCAACCAAAGACTCACATCTACATGAACTATGGAGGGATATAGTAAAGGAAGGTTAGGCAATTTTTTTGTAATATTTAATTTTATTTGTTCTTGCTGGCAGTTGAACCTGGAGGTGCTTAATTTCCTGATTCCTAAAGATTTATCTATTGCTACTCTTTCTTTCCAGTAGAAAATTTGGATTTTGTTTTCTTCTCTGAACAGGATCTCAGGACAGAATTTCACAGGCTAAATTTGTATTAGAGGAAATCCATATTTCTTCTTAAAGTTTTATGCCATATTGCCTGTTTATGAATAATTCTCACATCCTATACTCTCAGTTTGACCACTTCTGAGTCAGTTTTCTTCCTTTTTTGTATAACTTTAACCTCATTAATTAATTTGCAAAGTGACTCAGTAAGTAGTTGGTCAATGGTGTGATGGTTTTTATTTTAGTACCATAGTTTATTCTCATGTGAGTGGCTTTAACTTAGCCATGGGAACTCTGTGCAGCTGACTCTCCTTTCCCTCCTTTGCAGCTGCAGCTCAGAATTTCTGATGTTAGTGTGTAAATCACCTCACTGCAGGATGGAAACTTTTTTTTTATGTGCTCAACATGCCAGTGATTCGTCTTCTCATGTTGTCCAATTTCACAGATAAGGTTTAATCGACTTTCTGTGGTTTGTAATGACCACATTCAACAGGCCCAGGGTCCATCTTCAGAAAGCCAATTAAGAATAAAATAGTAGAGTTTGCCATGGACCACAGAAATTCCATCTGCTTTCCACTAAGTATTTAGTTTGGAAAAATATTCCTGAACAGTTTTGTAGCTGCAGTTAGTAGGCTATAGCATATTGTGTTTCTTTTCACATGGGAAGAATTCGTTTTTCTCATAGATGTAAACCACATAACAATCCTTTTGATGCTGGCTGCTCTCAATTTTTAGAATGACCTCATATGAAACTTCTAATTACAATAAATTCTTGGTCTGGAATATCACATGAGAAAATGTAGAAATTATGTATTTTCTAGCACAATCAAAAATATTAATATTGGCCTTAATTCTGATTGGCCTAGAACTCAATTATGAAAAGTTATGACAGTTTTTTCTGCCTTTCATAATGTCCTAGAGATTAAAGGACTGATCCATTTTATTTAAAAATATTTTGAGGTTACTGTAATTGAAATCACCTCTCAATGAATAAAATAATCGTGGCTAAAGAGATCATATTAGCAAATAAAATCAACCTTTTTTTCAGGAAAACCATCATAGTAGTGCCAAAATTACCATCGTTGCTACCAGTTTCATTAATATTTCTGAGATATTAAATTAAAGATTTTGCAAATAGGTTGAGCTCACTACATTTGGATGATGCCAAGATGGTCTGATATCTCTTTTAGGAAAACAATCTTAAGGAGCTCCTGCTCACTTTTGTGTTAAAGAAATAAAGTATATAAAATGTGTCACAAAGTTTAAGCTTTCCCATCTCCTTTTTCTCACAGAATTATTTTATGCCTTTATGTCTGTATGCATCACAAAGTCATTTGAGGGGTCACCATCATATGTGCATTTTATGGTTAGCTGATGTTGATTTCTAAGTATGCTTGTATTTTAAAAAAGCAACATTCTCTCATATGAAAACATAATAAATAAATTATAAAATAATTACTAAAGCAACCATATGACACATCCTCTTCTGGTTCTCTTTAATTTTTTCCCATCCAAAAGATTCATCTCCTAAAGCACAGTCTTCTGACCTTTAGGAAATTAAATTAAAATGAGGAATTTCCCTCCTCCCCTCTTGAAGGATGAAAAATGTGCCCATAATATAAAGTCAAATAGATTAAAATCCTCCTTAATAAGTTATCAAAACCTCCAGAATGCTTCTGACAAAATCTCCTAAATGCCTTTTCCATCACTTGGAATTCTGTGCAATTAAGGAATACTAAAAAAAATTAAAAATTAAAATGGATTTCTTAATGGATTACAGACCAAATCCATCATTAATATATACATCAATGCTTTTGTTTTCACCACAGACTGGTCTTTCTGACATAATTTGATGATACAAAAAAAATCTGTAATCCCACAAAGATAAATCAAACTGCATTTTAAAAATTGTTTTCACTGGTTCCTGTGATCTGTGTCCTGTGATTACCATGAGCAGTGCTGCAGCTTCCTTTTAGGCTGGTTCTCCAGAGCACATCTGCCCTCCATCACTAAACTATTCACAGCCCTCACAAAACATGTTCATGCTTCACTCTCTTGCTTTACATGCTAAGACTGGAAAAAACAAGTTAATTAATGGGCTTGATTATCCTTCTATGGATCCCATTTATGAGGATCTGGATCATTTCAAAATCTACTTTTCAAATACATTAGCACAGAAAACTTGGTCTCTGTAAATTTTGGCCGATACTCATGTGAGCTGCTTGTGGTGACAGAGATAAAAGAATATACCTAATTAACAAAAGAAGGATCTTCAAGCTCCTCCAAGAAAGTGTAATAGGAGAAAAAATAGAAAATAAAAAAAAGAAGGGAATATTAGTGAAAAATACACTTAATGTACTAAAATATGTGTGCACTCTTCAACTTGCAGAAAGATGACCAGATTTTGAAGTAAGTTCATGCCACTATCTATCATTAAAGTTTCTGCAAAAAATAGGAATTGAGACAGGAATATGCTGCTGTATGCAGGAATGAAATCCCTCTTCTTTTCTACTGTTGAATGATACCTAAAGCCCACAGCAGAGATTTCTTTTACCAGCATTAAATGATATGGATTTGTGCTTTGAAATCAATAGGATGAGGAAACAGCATCGATTGTGTGGATTCACTGCCACTTGACTTCTTTTTACTCCCAAAAAGCTGCGATGGGCAGAGAGATTACCTACAAACATATCTGTAAGACATAACCTTTCATCTACAAAGAGAGCTTCCTTAAAAGGATCCAGTGAAAACAAACCAAAATGGTACTGCTGCCTAGGGAATTAACCAATGTGTCATGTGTGAAGCTGGCTCTCCTCAAAATGGAACAATACAAGAAGCAGAGAGCCAGAAGTATCACTCAAAAGTCGCCTTGTGCCTCGTGGAAGGCAGCTTGAACATATGCCAATATTCCGAGTGGGATGGATACAGTTCATTCACATCCACACTAAAAATATCCTGCAGCATATTGCGAGGAAGTAGTAGGAGAAGAGCAGGCAGAAGCAACATTCAAATCCCTGCACTGGGAACTGTTGAGAAGCTGGGAACTGAGAGGAGGTGATGAAAGTGGTGGTGTCACCTTCATCTGCTCTTGAGTAGATGAGCTTGGGGGTGGGTCCTGGTCCTGCACTGCTGCCACCTCCCCTTTCCACAGAGGTGAGCATCACTTCTGCAACTACTGGTGACCAAGGGATCCCTCAGGGGGACACACACAGAGGGTCAGATGGATGACATTTGCTCTGTGTGTCCTTAGAAGACAAAGATTAGAGCAACACTTACCTTGGCAACATGGTGACATTAACCTTAGCTTACAAAAATGTCGTGTAAATCTTTTAAGCACAGTATTGAGAGGGAAAAATTTTGGTTTTTCCTCCCAGCAGTTTTGCAACAGGTGTTGTTAGCTATGTTTTGTACAAGTATGTTTCATAAACAGGAAAACACTGGGTCCAGGAAAGACTCTTGGATGATTTTTTATTCTTTTTGTCCTCAAATAAGATTTATGATTTCACAGGTAACAATGCTGAACTATGGCTTGCACTCCCCTGCTCCTTAATTCTGTCTTATACCTAATTTATATATGGCATTACAGGGGGAAGTATTCATACACTTTTGAATATTACCATTCTGCCTCATTTGCTTGAATCTAGATCCAGAATCTCACAAAAAAAACCCCAATCATTTTCCAAAACAAATAGTATTACATACAGTTTACAAAGAGTGGGAGAAGAATTACTGGAGCTAGTTGGGACTGTATCTGCATCCCTTCTGAAGCTTGTATTTTACTGAAATAATTGGACGCTTCTAGGTTGCAGGTCTTTTGAAGATGCTCCTGGTTGCCTATGTACAGCTTTCCCTGAAGAAAACTTCAGACCTTATGTTCAGGTGAGAGCCTCCAATTTGTTACATCCAGTTTTCAGGAATATGATGAGGTTGTGATGACCAGGAGTGCAATTGAATGTGCAGCCATTTCCACACAGTGAAAATGTGTCACACAAAAAAAGAACAGCATCCACAGATCTGATTAACTGCAAGCACCCTCAGGGTGGCTGAGGTATTTGGTTTAGATGCATTTCTGTTATTTTCTTTCATGGACAAACTGGAAAAAAATACTAAACACCCCCAGTTGTCTTTGCCTTTCCTCTTGCTCTCTTCTAAGACATAATGTTGAGCATGGCCCATTTGAAGTGTAAAACGTAGGACAGCTCGTTTGCTTTGACCAGCTGGAAGGAGTTCTGGCTTCCTTTGATCCTCAACTTGCCACAAGGCTTCTGAAGCAGGGAATCTGCTACCAGCTCCTTAAAATTATTCTCTCTTCCATAATTATTGAGCATCTTCAAAATGCCTTTATTTGACTCTTTCATATTTTTGTATTACTAAAAATTACTGTAGATGCTTTCATATCTGTTGTGGGTTGCTTCTCCTGCCTCTCTGTTTAATCCCCACATTCCTTTTTATATGGATAAATCAGCTACCACGAGACAGATACGTTAAGCAGAGTTTTTTTATTAGAAAAATGCATTTGAGTTCTTGAATTGTGTTTCTTTTGCAGCTCTGATAAGGAAAAACACCCGCAGTGTGGTGAGAATGTGGGAAAAGCTTCATCGTCTGCTATTTCTCAGTCCTTTGCTGCATTTAAATTATGTAAGAGTCTGCTTCCACCTCAGTCTACTGCACCCCGCTTAGCAGCCTGCATGACTCTGCAGTTAATTCTTGCAGCTACTCTAATTCCCTCTTAAAATTTTTGGCAGCTCACCCTGCTGAAAAGCGTATATCTGGAAATTGCCTTTTCTGCAGTTTCACAATATCTGTGATTATCCAATTTATGCCCGAGGATCATACTTGAATTGAATTTCCATAGCTGACTACTAGCTCCTGTCTGCACTCTCATTTCTTGTGGGTTCTTCATGAAGCAGCAAATTTTGGATACAAAACTCTGAAAAGAGATCACTGAGGAATAGCTAAACTCAAATCAACACAAGCGCTGAGTGAAAACTGGACACGAACATTCACACAAAGTCTCATAAGGTGAAAATTTCTCATACAGTTCGGTATCTTCTGCAGGAAGACATTTGAACCTTGGGGTCAAATTTTCTAGATAATTAAAAATAATGTCAGGATAAGCTTTATTAAATCAGTTTGTGAGACATTGTGTGTGCAGAAGCACATGCTACTTTCCTCACTCAGAAGAAAAAGAAACTGTCCAAAATCACCCCAATGAAATTAAACAGAGAGTTTCCCAAAGTTCAAAATAAAAAAGGACTGAATTTTAGAATATGTTATTTGCACTTCCTCCTTCTTTTGTGATTGCCACAAAAGGTATTAAGGTATTAACAAATATTTTAACATTTCCAGTTAGATACTCAACACAATTTAAGGAAAAAGTTTGAACCTTGAAGATTTTTTGCACTATGGGAAGATAATAAGGAAGCTTTTCTTGTGCTACTCCAAATTGGTTTGTCCTTTCATAAAGAATCCTGCATTTGCTATCACAAGTTTTCAACAGCATGTTATATTTGCTGTCCTAGTAGTTGAGACAACTTCAAACAGTGGATTGGTATCTTTTTGCCTTGTTTTTTTAATTTGCAAAGACTTTCCAGTCCTGCTGAAATTCAGCAAAAGACTTTTATTGCGTTAGGATCATAAGGATTAATTATTATTGTCTTCTCTGGAAGTACCCAGCTCATGGTTCAAGACTAAAGTTAGTTGTGACAATTTCTCCTTGATCTGGAATCATGATGGGGTATAAGAAAAAGAGATCCTAAAAAAATAACCAGCTTCCTTATTTTTTAACCCCAATCTTGCCCGAGATTCCATGTTCAAGCAGAAGGAAAGGAACCATTTCTGACAAATTCTTGCACCAGCTGTGAAGAAGAAAGAATTTATTAGGAAACATATACTCTTATCTCGAAGGCTGCTGCACATCTTGCAATGTGCTAAGCACCTTCAGTTCCCATAGAAACAAACTGGGATCAAAGGACACCCAGCACCTCCCTGGCGCAGACTGTTGGCTGCCGACCAGGCTGGATGTTAATGTGCAGGTGTGCTACACCACAAACTGCTTTCAGGAGAGCTGTAAGTTTTCCATTAGATAGACAAGACTGAGGACTTTTCAAGGACACAGCGGTTTAAAACTTTTGAAATCTGTAGGGCTGAAATAGCCTCTCAGATGCATGTTCAGCTCACAATAAAATGATAAAGGAGCAGCGCTGCTAGTGTGGATACCTTTGCTGCACCTATTAAAAGGAGCTCTCTCTTTTTGGAGAGGGTTTTTTTTTGCAGCAGTGTTTTACATACTGGCCACGAAGAACACTGCACCAGTCTGCAGAGCTATCAGAATCACAGGGAATATTTTAGCACTATGAAGCCAGCAACAATAGTAGTGGGATGCAGACTTCATTCAATCTTCTGTAGCATCATTTCCCATATCATGTTGTTACAAGATAAAAAATACAGAGTGTAAAATCAAACAGAAAAGCATCCCTAATCTCTAATCCCTGCTTAGGAATTATATCACAAATTATTCAAGAAATTTTGCAATATGAGGCCGAAGTACAGAGGTGCCAACAGAGAGTGGCTGACAGAGTCCAGCTATCCCCCACATACTGATGCACACAGATGAACCCATTCTTGCTGTTCTACTTGTTCTTTATTTGCTGTGGTGTAAGTCATCCAATCCAAATTTATGCCCTCTAGAGAGTCTTTTCAATGTGATTTTTGAGGATGTTAAACACCAGTAACTCCCAGCCATCCCAGTAGAACTGTAGGCACTTTATAGCCCTTTCAGTGATATTTTTCTGATAATATCTAGGCAGCTACAGTATGGAGGCACACAGCTGAATAAGTCACTATATAAATGAGAAGAAATAAGCTTCAGAAGGGGAAATTCATTCTACTGTGAAACTGATATTAAAATCAGTGAGGAAAATTGTACAATATAATAAAACCAAACCAAACAATAATAGAACAAAACAATTCCCACCAAAAACAACAACGACAAAAGCAATCCAAAAGCAAAAAAAAAACCAAACCCACCCAAAACCCACCGAAACACCTCCTCATCCCCATTTCTTCTCATTGAATACAAAAGGTACCCAAGTGGCCAACAAAGCTGTAGGTGAGTACCTACAGATTTTCTGAGATTATATGAACCCCACTTCACAGATGTCTGAGTCAGGGCATCCAAAGCCATCTGACACTTCATAGCATGCCCACCCTTGTCTGTTTTTGGTGTGACACATTTTGGTGATCCACGGGTGTGCTCCTCAGCAGGAGCTGCTGCCTGGTGGAAGATCTGTGTCATTCCCGAGGGAGGCAGCTCCTGCATCCAGCGGCTGCCGCAGTCGCTGCATCAGCAGCTGCTGCTCCCTGCAGGAAGGTGTTTGTTCTCTTACAGGCACTCTGCCCTGCAGCAAAAGAAGCGAGCTGCTCTGTCCTAGGGAATATTTGCTCTCTTTCCTCTTGTATGAGGTAAAAGGACCCAAACCTTACTCAGTTCTTCAAATGGGAGGAAGATTCTCTTTTGCATGGGGCAGCTGGTCTCTTTGGAAGGCAGGGGTTTCCAGGTCTCATATATTTATTGCTTTTCTCCCCCTACTTTGAGTGCAGTTTGTCTGCCTTGACAGACCTTACACTGCTAGCAGGGCACTCTGATTTTTGGTATAATACAGCCATGGAATAATTTAGGTTGAAAAGAACCCTCAAGGGTTACCGACTGCTTGAAGCAGAGCTAGCTAGATCAGCTTTTTCAGGTCTGTGTTTCACAGAGTGCTGAACATTTCCCAGGATGGTTCTTTCCACACATTCTCTTGGGGTCCACAATTTGACCCCTTTCAAGGTAAAAATATTTTTCCTTTTGTTTAACAGAAAATAATGTCTTTGTATCCTCCCAGCACGTAGCTGCAGAGAGGACTAAGGTCTCTCCTGAGCCTTCTCTTCTCCAGGGAGAACTGACCCAGCTCTTCAGCCTCTCCCTGTACATCGTGTGCTCTGTCCCTCTCCCTGGTCAGCATGGTGGCCTCCACTGCACACATTGCAGTATATCAATATCTTTGTACTGGAGAGCCTAAATCTAATTTCAGTACTCCAAATCTGCCTCAGCACTGCCAAATAGAGAGGGGAAAGCTGATCTTCCTGGACCTGCTGGCTCTATGGGATTTTTTTAGTTTGGTGTGCAATTGAAAGCCAAGTCACTCTTTCCTTTACCAAAAAAGTGTCCTTTATAACTTCAACATGATGATAAAGCTGATGATAGTCTTCACTTCTAGGGCTTACATTGTTTTCAGCTTCAGTACCAGGGATTTCACACCTTGGTGTTAATCCCAGAATGGCAGAATGTGCTGAGTTGGAAGAAACCCCGAAGGATCATTGAATCCAGCTCCTGGCCCTGCACAACATTGTCCCCAAGAGTCACACCATGTGCTCAACATATTTTTCTAATTCATTCCTCTGCCTATGCTGTCACACATCCAGCTCTCACACAGCTCTCTTCCCTTTATTCTTTTTGTCTTATCCCCTCCGTCTTGAGTACCCCTAAACTGTTAATTCCCTGAATCATGCAGCACCCCCCCCCCCCCCCCCCCCCAAATAAATAAGAACAGTGGAATAGCTGATAGCTGTATTGTAAATAAAGGTTTTATGAGATTTTCTCATTTTCTCATGCTGGGTTTCATGAATAAAATTCAATTTTAATTAAAAATATTTCTGTATTTTCCTTTGTTCTAAACTTGAGGATAGATTTGAACTTCTTACCAAAATAAATTTAAGCAAACTGCCTTTGTAATCATTGACACCTTAATCCACTGATAACCTTTCGTAAAACATTTTTTCATTCTTCTTGACTGTCATCTCAGCCATCAAGCACCTTATAAGTATGCATTTCATTTTTTAAAAAAACATAAAAACCTATGAGAGTTTAGCAACAAAGGCATGATGACATTTGTGATTTAGTCCCAGGAAGAAAAATGGTCTCCTATGTCACCTAATTAGGAGGACAGAAGCAGCAGTGAGTCCTCAGGGAGAAGGAAGTGCCATTATAATCCAAGTGGCAAAAAGAATAACTTTTCCAGGACTTTTCTCTGCCTTAAAATAGCCAACCAAACAATCACACAGAAAACAAAGTAGGTTTACATAAACAATGAAACTGTGATGACATGGTTTTATTTATAGGGCAGTTTACTCTGAATGTGTTCCCACAAATTCTACAATCAGCCTTTATATCTATTCTCAACTCCCTAATAAGCAAAATCCTCCAACTCTGCTGTTTCACCTGCTGGTACTGTTTGTCTTTTCCCTTAAATGAATAAGTTTCCAAGACTGTTTTGGGAGCTTCCCTCGTCTTTCTTTTCCATTTCAGATTATTTCAATGATGAGTCAAAGTGTCTTTTCTGAGTTCATTATTCCCAACTGAGAGCAGAATTTGCCTGACAGAACTTGTGATTTTAGAGCAATTATTATAATTTTCGGGTCACATTTCATAATCAGCTTTTTAAATTATCTTCAGTTTTGCTACCACCTTTGAATTTTTACATGTTATTATCATAGTACCATAGAATAGTTTGGGTTGGAAGGGAGGTTTAAAGGTCACCAATCCACTCTGCAATGAGTAGGGACATCTCCAACTAGATCAGATTACTCAAAGCCCAACACAGCTCAGAATGTTCTCAGAAATGGAGCACCTACCACCTCTCTGCGCTACCTGTTTCAGTCTTTCACCACCCTCACTGCAAAAAAATTCTTCCTTTTATCTCATCTTAATCTCACTTCTCTTAGTTTAAAACCATTATCCCTTGTTTTATGGTCAAAAATAGGATTTGTATACATTGATTCATAGTTCAAAAAGAAACTTATAAGAGGTAGCTGGTAGGAGACAAAGAAAAAACTTATTGAAAGCAAAACGCAGCAATTCTTACCTA
The DNA here is from genome assembly GCA_037013685.1 of Acridotheres tristis. NCBI lineage: Eukaryota > Metazoa > Chordata > Aves > Passeriformes > Sturnidae > Acridotheres > Acridotheres tristis. The sequence continues at coordinate 100,957,245 of CM072887.1, forward strand.
ATAACATGGTCTGCTTGGTCTGTTCTGAAGACTGTCACATATATGAAATATATAAAGAAATTTACATGAGATACATTTCCTTACAGGAAAAAAAAAAAAGAGGGGGGGAGGAGTGTAATTCCTAGCGCTGACAACAGAGTGTAACTGTAAAATTCAACTGGAGGTCACTGACATAGTTCAATAACTATGCTAGAGACAAAATTCAGTACAAGAAAGAGGTGAAAGAAAGGTCATAGCTAGCACTTAGAGAATAACCTGTCCAAAGGCAAGTTTCCTTTTAATCAGTACCATTGATTAAATCTTCAAAGCACAAATGTTTTTACTTCTTTGTAAGATGTGCTTTTCTCTTTTAATCGTCTGTGTGGTCATTGCTAGTTTAAATATAATAGCCATTATGTCAGGCTGTTACCTCAGCAGCGCTCAGCAGCAACATTTATATAATTACTTCTATGTTTTCTTGTCTTTTTTTGTTTATTTGTTTGTTTTGGTGGGGTTTTTTTTGAAAAAGGACAAAAATTATACTCTGAGTAAATTTTGTTTATTACATACTTTGTTTAGTGCAGTATTATCATGTCTGCTCTCACTAATTTTAAAGGGAAGACTAAAAATCATTGCTGATTTTTCAGCATCACCCACAAAATTTTTCTATTTTTTATCTGAAAGTGAATTCTTTTTATCTAGATGTGAGTTCTCTCACCATTTTCTTGAGAAGCAGCTATATTTACTTTCAGCTCTTTCTCCTGTGAAGTAATTCACAGCTACTGGAGAGTAGTCATGGAATATCAATTTTCAAGTGTGATTACTTAAAAGGTAAAATTTGACAGTTTCATAGGTACCAATCTGACCTTCACAGCTGCTTTGCAGAGAACTTGACCTGCATATGAAACCAGATTTAAAAACAAAAACTAGGACTCAGATTGAAAGCTACGAATTTAGCCTCTGGAATGGGCAGCTGCCAAGTTTAACTCTTTACTGCAGCTGCTGTTAGAGGTAGAACGGGAAGAGAAAAGGGCACTAAAACACAGCCTGCCAAACTAATGAGAGATGGCAATAGCACAAATGGAGAAAAATGTATCTGAGCTCTGGGTAAAACCCAAGAATTACCAGTGCTTTACCCTACGCAGCAGACTGTACAAATGGAAAGAGTGCAAATGTTAATGGAATATGTGATGAAGCATTTAATGAAGATGTCAATCCTCTTTAAAAGGGGAATCTCTACCCCTTGCTTATTTACACATCCTTTTTTTTAAAGTTTGTATTTCTTTTCACAGTGTCAGTATTGTTTTATCTCTCCAAAACATACAGCATAGTTTAAATAAGACAGAGATGCAAACACTAAATGACAACACAAAAAACATTATGGAACCATTATTTTTCTTTTTTTTTTTTTTTTGTTGCTTAGCTTCTTTTGTATTTTCCTTTTAGTTTATACACAATGGAATATTTTTAATACTTTAAAGATTTTATGGTTTACATAAAAGATCAAGTGAAATACTCCTCATGAGAGGAATGAAAATTCTTGATTGACGATTCTCATTTCATTGGAAGCATCAACTCAACATCTGCATCCATCACATGCTGTTCTTAGGGTCTTCTGAACCCAAGTGAGCAAATGGGGAACATCAAGATTAGGGGCAGCCTGGGCTGCAGGGATCATGTGTTTGTGGAGTTTGCAGTCTTGAGGGATATGACTCAGGAAAGGGGTACAATTAGGCCCCTGAACATTAGAAAAGCAAACTTCCAGCTCTTCAAAGATCCCCTTGGAAACTGTCCTTGGGGACAAGCAAGTGGAACTGAGCTGATAAGCTGAGCTTAAGAAAGTCTTCCATATAGCAGAACTAGCGGAAAAAAAAAAAAATCGATCAAGGAACACAAGAGACCACCATAATTGCTGGTCAAATGAAAAGGAAAGAAGCAAATGCACAGGCAGTGGAAACAAAGATGACCTGGGTTACCTGGGAAGAGTACAGAGATGATATTCTCTTTTGTAGGAATTGGGTGAGCAAAGCTGGAATAGGCAAAGATGGAACTGAACCTGACAATGGACATAAAAAATAATAAAAAGTGATTCTCCAGGTACGTTAACCAGAAAAGGAAGGTCAAAGAAGGTGTACTCCCTCTTCCCAATAAATGATGCTGGAAAACTGACAATGAAAGTTGAGGAGAAGGGTGAGGCACCCAGCAATTCTTTTGCCTCAGTCTTCAATGGTAACCTCTCTCCCCACAGCTCTTGAGGGGATGGACAGCAGGATGGGGACTGGGGGAGCAAAGTCCCTCCCACTGTAAATAAAGATCAGGTCCATGATTGCCTGAGGAACCTGAATGTACTTAAGTCTACAGGAGCAAATGAGATTGATTCCAGAATCCTGAAAGAATTGGCTGATGTAGTTGCCAAGACACTCTTAATGATATCTGAAAAGTCGTGACAGTCAGGTGAAGTCAGGTAACTAGAAAATGGGAATCAGTGTATCCATCTTTAAAAAAAGGCAGAAAGGAAAACCCTAGGACATTCCAACCTGTCATCCTCACCTCTGTGCATGGGAAGATCATGGAACAGCCCCTCTGAGAAGCTGTGCTAGGGAACACCGAGGACAGAGAGGTGATTCAAGACAGTCAGCATGGCCCCACCAAGGGCAAGTCCAGCCTGACCAGCCCAGTGGGCTTCTATGATGGAGTAAGTACATGAATGGACATGGAAAGGGCTACAAGGGTCATTCATCTGTCTCAGTCCTGATGACAATGGGGACAGGTAGTGTCCCCCACGGGTCTGTACTGGGACCAGTGTTACTTAATCTCTTCCTTAATGATATTGACAAAGGCATCTAGGGCATGCTCAACAAATTTGCAGATGACACCAAGCTGAGTGGTGGGGTGCTATCCACAGGGACATTACAAGCTTGAGAACTGGTCCCATAAAAAATCTCACAAAGTTTAACAACATAAAAGGCCAGGTGCTGCACCAGGGTCGAGGCAATCTCAGGTATCACTCCAGGCTGGGGGATGAACAGATCCAGAGCAGCCTGGCTGAGAAGGACTCGGGGGTGCTGTGGGTGAGAGGCTGGACATGTCCCAGCCATGTGCCCTTGCAGCCCAGAAAGATAAAAGTGCCCTGGGCTGCTTCCAAAGCAGTGTGGGCAGCAGGTGAGGGAGGGGATTCTGCTCCTCTGCTCTGCCCTGGTGAGACCCCACCTGCAGAGCTGTGTCCAGCACTGGGGTCCCAGCACAGGATGGACATGGAGCTGTTGGAGTGAGCCCAGATGAAGGCCACACATGGGATTAGGGGGATGGAGCACTTTCACTACTAGGAAAGGCTGAGAAAATTGGGATTCTCAGCCTGGAGAAGAGAGGGGTCCACAGCGACCTTAATAAAGCCTTCCAAGCAGCCCACAAGAAAGACGGCAAAAGACTTTACAGGGGCATGTAGTGACAGGGCAAGGGGAGATGCTTTGTGGTGAAAGAGAGCAGGTTTATATGAGATAATAAGAAGAAATATGAGAGTGAACAGACTTTGGAAGAGGTTGTCCAGAGAAACTGTGGATGTTTTAATCCCATCCCTGGGAGTGTTCAAGGCCAGGTTAGATGGGGCTTTAAGCAACCTATTGTAGTGAAAGGTGTTCCTGTCCATTGCAGGGGAGTTGGAATTGGATGATTTTTAAGGTCCCTTCCAACTCAAACAACTCTGTGATTCTATGTCCTGCAAAGATAACAGCGCCCATAGGCAATATAATCACCCCAGACAGATAACTTACTACAGGCTTCTAAGAACGTTGCTGAAGTTAGGTGAGACTGATTTACCTTTTAAATTCTGTTTCAAAGGACTTAAGCTAATTTTCAGTTCAAATCATTTTCAAAGCTCTTTTTATTTGGAGAGAATCTGACCCACCCCTCTGAATATTAGATCTTTTTAAACATAATTGACTGTCATCTTTTTATTTGTAACTACCATCTTATGAATTTAAAAAAAACACACATTCTTCCTAGACTAATTAGTTTGAATAGCCTACTTAATTTCACTACAGCATCATGTTCCCTAGCAACCTATTCTAAGCCTGCCAGGCATGCTGCCTTACCAAAGAGAATGTGGAAGAAATTAAGTCAGCATCAGCACTGCTGCTCCAAGTTTTATCTCAAGCAATGTTCTGTCTTTCAAATAAATCTGCAAAATGGTCTCACAACTCCTAAACTGTCTCCATCAAAAGGTGTGTTATCACACAGTATGCAATTAGATAGCATGCACTTGGGTACAAATCACCTATAGCTGAGCCATAATCTAGAAAGACCAGTTCCAGAGTATCTAATCATAATCAGTGGATCCTTGTATGCTTTTTGTATAAATTTAAATACTTTGGTGGCATGCTCAACTGGTCTATCATTAAAAAGCATTTCATGACAATTCAGGATGATACTTTTTCAGGAAACTTTGGGTGTGCCCATATTTCTCATTTGGTGCCCTGAAAGTGTATAGCTGAGGTTTTTCCTGGTGCTTATCTTGTGGTATGGCTTTTTCTCTCTTGGTGAAACCACAGACGAACTCATGCACAGAAATACCATCAAGGGCTTCCTATTTTCACTGGCACTGTAAACACCTTGTAAACATCTCCCTTTCTCTGAGGACTGGAAATAATTTCAGTGCTGGCAAAGACACACCCACAATGCAGATATCAAAGTGTATCACAACAAACTGAAGCCCTCTTCTCACATCCCTGTGCCCCACCAGGTGGTGTAGGCACACATGGTGTGTTTGGGGGTCAAGTGAAATGGAGGAGAACATCACCCATATCCAAATCAAAACCCGGAAACTGGAAACTATACCTCCCCCAGTGCTTACTCAAAAGTTTTGGAAGCTTTTATAAATATCATCCTCCTTGCTTTTCCTTGCAATTTATAAAGGAAAAAAAATTCCATAATTAAAATGAGAAATTAATGTTAAGAACAGCCTCAACTCAACTGACATTTCACTTTAACATTTACTGGAGGCATTCTACTTTTTTTCAGAAAACATGAAAAAAAATCATTGTATTATATATTTCTTCTACAATGGATATTTTCTGTGTGAAGGATGATTTCTCATGTCATTAAAACTGTTATTCTGCCCTTGCTTTCCTTTGCCTGGCTTTAAGAGGGAATTAAAGCACACCTCATTTCTAGACTGACTCATTGAGACAGGGAGAGCCTTGAGGTGTTGCACCATTGAGGATTCATCACCAGACAGGCAGCACAGGCCGAACCCACACCTAGTCCAGAGGCTGCCCCTTCTGGGAACTGCAGACAGGCATGGACTTCCATGGGAAATGCACTGCTGAGACACGGTTAGCAGTTGTTCCCAATGTGTTGTACAAAGTCCTGATGGAAACCCGGATGTGCTACACAAACAAATTCAGCCTATAGTTAGTTTGAGCAAAGGTTGTGATGTTCTGTTTATATTCTTGTTTTAATTTCTTTTCAAAATATAAATTTATTAACAATTTTTCATTGTTCCCTAATTCTTTTCATCATTCCCCAACAATCACAATTCCCTTATTTTGTTCTCTCAGATAACAAGATAACACCCAGGACATTTGTACAATGTGAAACACTTGACTCCTCTCAGGCTGACTATTTAATAGTAATAGAGAGATACTGTATAACAGCTTCTTCTGAAATCTAAAAAATTAGAGCTGTTTTATTCTTTCAGAACCGCATTAAAAAAAAAATAACAAAACAAAACAAAAAAAAAAGAACAAAACGTTGCCTTGAAATATTTATTTCAGTCCTTCCCAGTTTTTATCCTGCATCAGATTGTGCCAATTAATCTTTTGGGGTATATCTAACCCTACAGTATTGAAAAGCATCAGATTCAAGGCCATACCAGTTTAAAGTCAAACTATTAAACTATGGCAAGTAAAAGGTAGCTTAATCTTCAGCAAAAAAATAAATACATTTCCATTTGCTATTGAGGACAGCAAAGTAATGCAGTGGAAGTAACATCCCATGAATCCAAACCCTATCTTGCCTTAATTAAACAAAATAGTTGAGCCATAACCTGGCCTTGTTTCAGGGCTTTACTGAACCTCTTCACTTCTGAACTGTGTCAGTTCCTTTTCTCAACAGTCAGAACTTGGATGAACGAGAACTGCTGGACAAAAGTCAGGGAAACAGATAGTAAAGATTAATCCTACAAGGACTGAATTTTAGCATCCTCCAGTGCAGTGGGTCTAAAAATTTTCCATATTTTATATGTCAAGTCAGGATTCTAAATCTAAATCTGTTTATTTATGTTGCAATAAGCACCTCTGGGAATAAAACAATTGCTTTGTATTTTGCAATTGCTATTCCAGAAGCTATTCCAGTGCCAATAGCAAACCCCGAGCACCTCTGATTTCTCAACACTAAGGTGGCTGTAAAATAAATAATTAATTTTGTGAATGCAATTGTTGTCTCAGGAATCATCAATGACACTTCTTCTAGTCATTTGATTTAGTTTGGAGGATAGTCTTTGCAGCACAAATCCAACACAAACATTTCTGGCATGAGATTAATAATGCAAAGACTAGCTGGCTTAAGGATTTAACATATTATTTTCAATTATATATTGACTATTTTTCATTTTATTTTCATTCCCCTAGCAAATTAAAGGTAGGGGAAGCAGAGCTAAACTGAAGTAGTTACATTTTAATGTTGCTTCCATTCCTACAAAGCGTCATTATCACCCAGAGATTTAAATCAGGCTTTTCCTTCTGTTCTTGGGAAGGTCTGATGGATGATAAACTTTTAAAAATGTGGTTATTTTTACTGAATAACATTTTTTTTTTAAATTGTGCTTCTTAATGACATATTTTACTTCTTAAAAAAAGAAACACTTCAAAAACTAGATGAAGATGTCACTAATTTCAATTTCACATTAAACATTTTTATGTTCAACCAACTATAAACAATCGTGAGTGCTAGAAATGTTTTTGCCCCTGAAATGTGGTGTTTAACTGAAAATTAGTTTTCTGTGTAAGAGGTAATTTTTAATTAGCCTTTGCTAACTTGCCATGCAATAACAATGGCTTTCCTGCCGTCCTTCCCATGCCACTGTGACCCAGCTTTTGGCCTTTTAGTTGTTGACCCAGATTTGGGCTTAGCCTGATAAACCAAACCCTGAAGCAGTTTATATAGACATTGCTCTATGTCCTACAGTCTTAGTATACCAAAGTAATTATTCTTCTGATGATTAATAATCTTTCTAGATTTTCCTGTCTAGGAGGGATGTGTGATAGAAAATGAGCCAAAACTGTACAGCAGGGGGAGTTTCTGAATGGGATCTGTAGACCTTAAACCTCATTAGCTGTCAGACATCTGCAACAGCAACCAAACATTCAGCACTGCCTAATGAAATCACTCTGAAACTGGGATTTCAAAGGATCATGCCATTTTCCAAAGACCTAATAGGCTCTAATGCTAAGTTGGGAAATAAAAAATGTAAGTGTTAAGCAAGTTATGCATCCAAATTTAATCAGAATTTCAAGTGATCTAAAAAGAAACATATTTATCTAAAAAATTTAATTATAAGTTTGCATATTTTTAAAGATTTTATTTCTTTGTTCATGTAATAAAAGGGCATCAGGTTTTTAGATCTTTTTTATGCTTCAATATTGAAATAAATCTTACTGCAGAAGCCATTCCTCTGAGACTTGAAGGCAGCACTGGGTTATGTGGCCTCTTGCCCAAGTGCACATTCTAATGGATGGGAGGACACTCGGCCTTATATTGTCTCTTAGGTCATTACCCTCAGATTTTACCTCCAGTGGTGCTTATATGAGACCTTCCTTCCTAAATCACATCAGCACATCAACTTCTTGATAGGCTACTCTCTGGTTTTCCAGTGAGAAATCACCTCATACCCCAGGAGTCTGAATCTTTTCAGAGAACTGCTGCAAATTTGGCACATGTACCTCCTTTCTGACAGGATAAATAATTCAATATTCTCTGCATTATGCATTCAAGAGAGTTCAAGTCATATCTATTATTCATTGGGTGCTATTTAACCAGCTCTATCATTGACTAACTTACATTCTGTCACTTACCTTAACATTCATTCCAGCATTTAATTTATTCCTTAATGGTTATCTCATAATTACATTAGCTAAAGCTGTTATATAAAGCAATGATTGCAATGTTTAACATTTTTGTTTTCCCCTCCACCATCAATATATTTCAAAATGTTCTTCTGCAATTTTCTAGCCATGCAGAGATTCTTAAAAGTCCAAAAATGACAGGAGAGTCATCAACATTTGCAACAGAGAGAAAATGCCAGGAAAATTATAATTTCAAATAAGCAAAAGTTATTTACAAAATTAGAGTTGAAAATTACTGAAAAGTGATATTGAAAAAGGCAACAACTAAATTTCCTTATTTGAATTCTTCTTCCACATTTTGAGATGCAATTTTTCGTGTTATATTTTCATGCTATAAGTAGAAAGAGAGAAAAATAATTAAACTCCATTAAATACCTTGAAAATAAAAGATCAAAAGATGGAGTTTAATGGGGGTTATTTTATAAAACTTCATGAAGATAATCTTTTCTAAAAGTAACTGTTTGCTAGCTCATTACCAAAAATTTTTCAAAGGAAGGAATCCAAAGTATTTAATCCTATTAACATTTGAGAAACTGTTTCATGGGATAGTGGAAAACAGTCATCTGCAAAGGTCAAATTTTAGCTGCATTCTTCCCCGTATATTTTCATTAACACAACTTTTGCCGAGTGTAGACTTGTGATAGCTGTGGGCTGACACAAGTTTTTTTATGGCAGCTACTGTGTTAATCTTAATCTGAAGTCAGACAAGAGTCTCCAGATCTTGCCCAAGAACCACTGAACTTTTACTGCCTTGTCTTAGACCACGGCCCTGTCTTGTTGGCAGCACAACATTTCAGTGACATTCAGCAATTTTCAGTACGGAAAAGTGTCCTCCCCCTAATCACCAGACTCAGGGCCTTGGCAATTAACTGTTCTGACTCAATGAACAGACAAAACCTCCTGAGAGACAGTTCTTGCTATCCTCATGACAGACTTCTCTGGAGGATGAGTTACTCACTGAAGATGCCTCTCTCTTCCACAAACTATAGAGAAAATTTAGGTTGACAGCTTAAAAGACACCTTATTTTAATTGCACAGTCTTGTAAAGGACTGCATAACACAAATTCAGCTCTTCTGTGTTTCTGCCCCAGTGGCATCACAGCTTCAGGAAATCTCTCATCTTAGGAAAAAAGATTTCCTTTTAAAAATTCTTATTTTAATGATATTCAACATAGTTGCTTAAATCATACATGGAATATTCAACCTTGGGGGGAAATATTAATGACTACTAAATTTCAGCTTGTAAAATTTGTAACATTCATCAATTTATACAAGCACTGCACCTTTGGTCACACCAAAACCTCCCTGAGATAGTCTGGTTACTCAGTTTTCAATGCCAATGTGGAAGTTTTCAGTGCCTTATTAGCCCATCTGTGTTAGTCACTGTTTGTGAATGCTAACTTGTAGTCACCTGAATCATACAAATATATCTAAAGGGATAAAATACACCATTAACTGACTCTACAAAAATTGCAAGCTTCAAACATGTTAAAACAGCTCCTTTGCTGTTCAATTCAAGTATAGTTTTTATATATCCCCTTTTATATTATGCATACATTTTTCCCCAATTGCTTTATAATTTATTCAAAAAATACGTTCAGTATTTTTTTAAGTAACTATATAGAGCATCTAAGTGGAAAAAACACACCTACAGCTCAGCCGACAAATAATTTTCCCTTTCTCATCATATTACCCTGAAAGAACATTAATTTCTATTTATTTGCAATGAATTTTGCCATTTGCTCAGAAGACAAAATTGTCCTGCAACAGGAACTCTGTGCCACTTGGGTGAGCAAAGGGTTCAGAAAGAGGTCAGTAGTGAAGTTCAAAGCTCCATTATTAAGGAAGTTAAAAATTTGGTGAAATCTGTGGCATGAGAATTAGACTTTCCTTGCAGTCAATTTTACAGCTATAATATGTACTAAAATATTAATTCTTGTAGTCAAAAGGTAAGGCTTATAAAAAAAATCATTATTTTGAGAATTTAGAAAACAAAAATGTTACTTGTGATTGTCTGATGGTTCTGTGACATGCAGCAGGTAAGTACCACTTGTGAAACAGCACTAGTTCTTTAAATTGTGCAGAGATTAATTTTGATTTTTTATTAAGATCAAGAAGAAGAGTTTAAAATTATATAGTCCCTTGTTTTGAGACTGAGGATGTGGAAGACACTGTACAGAGATGTAGAAATAGGACTCAGTTCAGTTGCTTAAATACTGGTATCTCACATCACTTGGGGGATCATGACTGGGCTGATCCAGGGAAAGGTTTCCAGACACTGTGGTCACATGTGGGTGCCTTGTAAATCCCAGGATATCTCAGCCTCCACATATGGACAATTCAGCCTCTACAAGTAACTTCTTCCACCTGTTTTAACACCCATTTTCACAGCTGGTCCCATCACTTGCTGTGGGTCTTAGAGGGAATCTCATTGGTCAGTTGGAGTTAAATGATTCAAGTTAGGTGAGAAAAGCCATATCCACAGTGATATAGAACAAGAGGATATTTCAGTGCAATCTTGAGGCCCATATCATCATTAAAAAACAGGGCATGTTATAGGGGTAGAATACCTTCATTACATTTCACGAATTTAAATTAGTAATACTTATGCATATGGAAAATTATGTGTTTTAAAAATTTATGTAATACAGTTTAAGCTTAATCTACAAGGATAGAATTTCAAAACCAACATTTCCACAACATTGGGTTTTGGTTTAAAAGAATAAATTATCAAAAGGCAAACATTGCACTGAAGATTCCCTCCTCATTTCCATTAGGTGTAAATTTCTGTGGTCTTCCTTGTATCCTTGTTTACTCCCTGCAAATATTCATGTAATTTAGATTAGTTGTCATGAACACAAGCAGGAATTTCAAATTTCCACAGTCAAAATTTGTTTTTATGCATGGAATAAGCCCAGTGGTTTTTGGAAAGTGAAGATTCCCTAAGTCTGGGATCTAAAAGATATAAAGTGGACATGCAATCCATCCTCTTGAACTTTGAGCTAGGTCTGAAAAGCAGATCTCTGGTGATGCTCATCAGTTCATCAGCTACCCAGTATATCAGACAGACAAGCAAACGAAGCTAAACATCACATCCTAGATCTCAATTTGGGATCCAAGCCTCTCCAAAATTTTCCAGCATTTCAAATTTGGAAGATGAGATTTGGAGGATGAAGTTGTTTCTCTCCATGGAAAAATATAATGTTCTGTTAAAAAAAAATTTAAAAAAAAATAGAGTGGAAAAAAGAGAGAGAAAAGAAAAATAAAGCAATTAACAAAACTCCAACAAGGGCCTTAGCAATACAAATCCAGCATCAAAGCTCAAGACATGTTTGATGCCAGTGGCTTATCTTCCACACTAATTTATTAATTTTGAATGCTGTGCATGTTTTACAATGATTTGTTCTGTGGGGAAGCTATCAAAGCCTAGACACAGATCAAAGGAAGTCTTTAATGTAAAGGAGCATGAGCAATGTGCTGTTTCTCTGAATGTTTATGTCTGGCTCTCCAGTTTGCAATGACATTAATGTAAAGGATTCTTTAGGGCACAAAATGTATTTTCTTTAGGTTACCTCCTATGTCAAGTTCTTGTTGTGCCATTATTAAGAGTTCATCTTCAAAGGAAAAGCAAAGAGGTCTTTTTTACAGGTAACTGATATCATGCTTTTTTAAAGCTTTGATATCTCCAAAACACGATCATTTCCTTCAGTATTGTATATCTCAAGCCACTTTGCTTCTGGACAAAAGTTTTAAGCAGACACATTAAGTCATGACCTTATATGTCTATTCTTGCAGTTTTTTAATTTAACAGGAATTGTTTTCTGACCTTAATAGAAAATAAATTGAAATTACTGAAAAGAGGGAATTTTTTTCTGAAAATAATCACTTTATCACCATAGAAATCTTACAGTAATTAATAAATTCCTGTAAAATGTTGTAGATTAAAAAAAAATTCCATTACCTGGCCACATGTGGTCAACTCCTTGGAGAAAAAAAGAAGGTACTCACATTTATTTTTAATGTATGTTACTTAAAATAAGCAAAATGCTGATTTAAGGGCATTGTTTGATACTGCAAGATTAATGCACATTCAGTCTTACAGAGATTGTAGTTATGGTTACTGAGGACTGCAAAGGATATAACTCAGTCTAACATGCTATTATCTGGCTTTTTTCTAGACTTCTGGATATGCAGGAAGGAAAACAACCATTACTTTCAGTACAAAAGGTGTCCTGTAATTCCACACTGAGGCATTTTTTTTCCCTCTTGGAGCTTTCTTCTGGCTGTAATGGTACATTTAAGCACCTAAGTTAAGCAGCTAAAAGTTCTCTTCTGAAACAGATCACGAAAAATAAATAAAAATATGTGTTCCCCTCTGAATATTTTGGATCTTTTGCCTCCACTTTAGCTCAGCTTGGTTTAGTTTCCTGATGTGTGTAATGGCATGCAGCACTGCTGAGCTCTCTCCAGACCTGCACTGCAGCACTGCTCGTGGTGTGTGAGATTTGAGAGCTGTGCTGACACAGGTGGGCTCCCCCACTAAAGCTTTATGATAAAATAATTCATCACTTCTTTTGGGCTTCTCCTATTCTTTCTGATGAGAGTGAATGAACTGGTGTAAGTCAATAAGAAATACCAAATCCCTGCCATATCTTACTGTGTTTTTCCTATTCCTGTCTGGATCTTATTCCTGCCTGCCAGGTTTAGTGTAGTTTATTTCAATCAAGCAAAAATACAGTCCAGTATTGCAGAATTTTAGACCAAAGGTGCCCTCTTTAAAATATTGATGAATAAACTTCACTGTAATTTTAACAAGCTTTTTTTTTTTTTTCACTATGTATAAACATATTTTCAAAGAAGGCAAAACCAAGGAAGTGAAGACATTTGGTGTCACTCCCAGATCTGCTGCTTTCCATACTTTATTTCTTCATTTTTTGCCCCTACAAATAAGCATCCTCTGTAAAGATCCATGATAACTATAAACAGTAGTCACTATCTACAATAGACATCCCACCTGCATTCTAGATTTTTAAACTAAAATGAATGACTAAAATTAAACTAAAAGTCTTCTCATGATCCCTCCTTCCCAGACTCAACTTCTCTCCTAATTCCTCTGCCTCTTTCCCTCTAAGCAGCTCAGATGTCTGGAGAATAGGTGTTGTGTTTAGTCTAACACTTCATGTCTGCTGTTCCTTTCTCCTCTCACTTTTCCTCCATTCCACCAGCGGGTGCCCTCCATGACTCCCAGTCCTTTGCAAACTTCTCCAATAAGGGTGCTTCCCACAGGCTTCAGTTCTTCAAGAACTGCTCCAGCATGGAGCATTTCCATGGGCTACAATCCATTAGGAACAGGCTGCTCCAGTGTGGGTTCCCAAAGGGCCACAGGTTCTGCCAGAAAACCTGTTCCTGTGTAGGCTCCTATCCACAGGACCCAGCTTTGCCAGGAGACTGCTCCTGCATGGGCTCTCCAAGAGTCCAGCTTCCATCAGGGCACATCTCTTTCTCCAGGCTGAGGTCCTCCAGGGATACTCCAGGGTGAGGTCCTCCAGGGATACTCCAGGGTAAGGTCCTCCAGGAATACTCCAGGGTAAGGTCCTCCAGGGATACTCCAGGGTAAGGTCCTCCAGGGATACTCCAGGGTAAGGTCCTCCAGGGATACTCCAGTGCTCCACTGTGGCCCCCCATGGAAGGATCCAGCTGGAATTGGCTCTGTCTGACAAAGGGCAACCCCTGGTGTCTCCTCAGCCCCCTCCTCTGCTCCCAAAACCTTGCCCTGTAAGCCCAACAGGTTTACTGGGAATAAGCAGATTCTGAAGCAGAGGAAACCCTCAGACTCTCAGACCAATGTTTAACATAAGCCCAGAAAATCTTTTTGTGTGTTTTGAGTGACTCCAGCATGGCACTAGAAGAGATCAAATTATACTGTGCTTTAAAAGCTACTCAGTTGTGCCATACATTTACATTGCAGTTATATGTACCTATAGGTAAACACAATTAAAGTATTATGAGTTTGAAACTTGTTACAGGCATCAGTAAACACATCTTAGGGCATAGTTATTCTTTGCAGATAAGTAAAATGTTTGTGCCTTGATTAGCAAGAGAGAACAGATGATTTTTTCAGATGTAGACCTCCAGTTAGAAATATTAATTCCCATGTTTGAATCATCTTGATAGCCACTAGTGTAGGGGATGATCATGAACTTGTGGACATGTGATGGCCAATTTGGGACTTGGACTACTTATATAAATGTTTCTAAAATGAACAAGAAACCCGAAATATTTATGAAATATACCTTATATGAATGTTTCTGAAATGTACAGATACTCAGCTACAATTTCTCTTTAAAATTGTGACAGAAGAAATTTTCTTTAGTTAAGGTTCGATTGGCAGCTGTATACAAATGTAGGAAATTGCAAGAAAGATTGTTTTCTGTAAGAAACTGCTGCTGATATTACAGCACCAGTCAATTTTGAACTGGCAGAGCTAACATGAATGCTCTCTTCCACAGTCAGCACTTTCAGGAAGAGACCTTTCAAAGTGTAAGCAAAACACTTTCCCTGTATGAGTAGAAATCTCCCAACAAGACATTTATGCTTTTCCTTGGTTCAAGTGTCCCAAAGTGTTAATATTACAGAGGTTTCTCTTTAGTTCCTGAGAATGCCAAAACCTAAAGCACTATTTCAATTTATTTTCACACTTCCTCAGCAAGTAAAAGATTTGTGTGGAATCAATGTCCTTTGCTGTAAAACGGTTCAGCTTCTCCCAGTGGAGCAGGAAGACGTATGGGATTCATTGAGCGTGTTTTCTTTTGGCAGATTTGCAAAGCCATGGAGATTATTTTCACTAGTTGTTTTCAGTTTGTCTTTGCTGGAGCTCTCAAACATACCAGGGAAAAGGCAATTATAGCTGTGAAGCTCTGGTGAGTTGTATCTGTCTTTTGTTTAATCAAAGAAGTGAATTTCTACAGTTCACAGAGAACAACTGTATTGGAAAACAATCCCTCTGGCTACTTAATTTCCTGTCACACCTGCCAGCTCCTGACACTTTGCCCTGTCCAGATTGTTCAACAGTTATTCAAAAAATGAGACTTAATTCGCTTTCCCAGATATGATATGTCATTTCTGTGAGGCATCTTGTACCTCTGACATTTCAATTAGAGGGATGAAATATCAACATCCGACTTTACTCTGGAAAAATGGAAAACTCTCAGACTCTCATGTTATGTTTTTTTCTCCTTAGCCTTTCCACAAAAAATGAATTTCTATAATATTCACAGACATTTCTAGAAGTAAGAGTAATGGAATTTTGCAGCCTAAGCTTTGCAGTCCTCGTTTTTCAAGGTGACCTAGGCTATCTGGAAGAGTTTAATGGGCCTGATACAAAACCTACAAGAAGTGCCTGCCTTATGAAGGTAGTGGGAGGACAGGAAGCTATCCTAGAGCAACTTGGCTAATGATAAAATAGAAACTCTCACTATTGAACAGCTACAGGTCTATGATATCTTTTTTTACCCTATTACCAGATTTTGTTTGCCCTCTCCAGCCATCAAAACATTTGGTCTCCACCGTTCTATTCCACATATATTGTCCTCATACAGGAAGAGTCCCTAACTGAGTTTCTAAAGGTGCTCAGAATAAATAATACACAGAGCTAACATTTGCTGAAGGTGGAGCAAGAAGAGAACTCCCCAGTTGCTGCTCTGAGCTGCAGGAGGGCTTGATTCCCAGGGAGAACAAGGGGTGGAAAATTTCCAGTGCTAGAACCTGAGGAAAATGCCTGCATTAAATATGGCACATTAAAATGAGCAAAGGACAGTTTTGGAAGCACCTATAAGTGAAAACATCCACTCACAATTAGATATTGGTTTGTAACTGTAACTTTGAAAATATTACTTGTCACCGATACTGTTAAAAAAACTTCCAGTACCAAATAATAGCTGCATTTTGAGGATTCACAAGTAAAACTTCTAACTGAAATGTGAATGAAATTGAAAAATTTCTATCTCTCTAAAATAAGGTATCAGAATTTCAGATAAGTTTGGTTGATTTTTGAAAGTAAATAATAGCTCACAGAGATGAAAACCCAGCTAATTCCAGTGAAACATGCCAGTCATATCATTCTGCCTACCCTGTACAACAAAAAAAACCCATCCATTGTCACATTTATCTTTAAAGTATTATAATTTTTTTCTTGGTGATAACATCCTTTGGATGTTAATAATCTTTACAGTTTGAGAAACTGGACATATTTCCTTCCAGCACCAGCAGGTCTCCCTGTTAAATTCCTCATTTAATTTACCTGTTATTATGCCATGCATCTAGTGGGTTACCTTGCATGATCTTCTTTGCATATTTGCACACTGCAGTCCCAAAAGAGATGAAGATGTATAATGGCTTGTATGCAAAGCAGACAAAACATAGCAGGCAGGGATCATTTATGAAATCCAATTTAACTGCACTGGTTAATGTTTGGATGCTGCCTGACTCTGTGCTGCTCATTGCAGTCTGCTGTTTTTCATGAAGCATTTGCTTAGGATCTGCAATGCAGTAAGAGTCATTTTCACTTGACTGCAATTTTCTTGACATTTGTTTTAAATCCCAACACATTTCTTTCCATATATATGAAGAAAATGTTTCCAACATTCTCTCGAGAGTACAATTTAGAGGTGTTAATTGTTAATAAAAAATGTATATAGAGATATTAAAAATGTTGGTAAATGGATCCAAACAGATCAGATAATCGGTTTTGACAGAAAGAATCCACCGAAGGCACAGAGCAGCTTTGAGATTCATATTATTCAGATCATGCCCTCAAATGAACCATTGTAATGAGTTTTCTGATGGCAGAACATGCAAAGTAGTTCTTGCCCCCAAATGATGTGAAGTTGTTATATCACAGTGTGGAAACCCCACTGGTCTGTTGTCCTGTCTAAATGTAAATGATTTACAGACAAATAATGAAAGTGCCTCTGTTTTGTCAATTTATGGAATGTGCTGACTCAGATTAAAATAGCCCTATGGTAAAAGATGATTGTTTATTTCCTGGGAATGTAGTCTCTTCCATTGCTTTAGAAAAAAATAAAAACACAAGCCCATGCAATTTTCCAACTAGTTTACACTCTAAGAGTTAGATATTAAAAAAAATTATGCCAGAATGAAGTAATTCAATGAAGCAATTTTCTCTGTTTACATACATTAGCTGAAGCCTCTAGAGTGCTTTAAGCTTGCAATCCAGTTGAGGATTCAATGACATTCAGCAGAAGAATATGCTGGAATAAAGACACAATTTTGCACCTAGGGGAGGCGTTAGAAGAGCAGTTAATTTAAGATACCTCTCAACAAATCTATTTTTCACTTTTCACAGATGCTCAGCTGCCCACTAAATAGTGTGATTCTTTTGGCTACAGGACACTTCAATAAAATTAGTGTCATATTCTATCACCATGTGAGCGTAGCAAGCACAGATGTTAGTGGAGGGGGTCAGACCACCTTCTGCAATCAACCAACCTGGATGATGCAGTGAACCAAAAATAGGTATCCGGACTGGTAAGGTGATTCAAAGCGAATTACCTAAGTAACCACTTTAGTCTGCAGCACAATCCTTGGAGAGACTTTGATTTCAGACTGGTAATCTCAAACTTTGGGAACAGTACTTAAATCCTGATGATGAGGTATATAGCAATGTGTTGCATCACTTCCTCTCCTTAAACTGAGAAAGAAAAGGCCACAAAATAATTTGCTCCTTCCACTGAGGCTTCAGTGTCAGGTCCTCTTCAAAAAGCACATGCATGCACAGATAGGGAGCAGCAGAACGGTTTGTGAAAGAACTCAAGGCCAACTGCAGTCATCCACTAGGAACCAAATACATCTGCAACCAAAAGAAATTCAAATACCTGATCATTTATTCTTCAAAGTCTGTTATACAAAGGTGGAAGAGACAGGAAAGCTATTCTTCACCTCTAAGCCTAAGGGACTCTGCAACCAAGAATGCAAGTGTCACAGCACAGAAGAAAAGCAAATAGGAAACTGTGGACACAACCTAGTAAGTAGGGCAATGAGCTAGAAAAGAGAGGATATAAACAATTTTAAGGAAGGCTTGTATTGACTTTATTTTGCCTACGCACATTCCAATAGAAGTTATTGCAATAAAAATCCTTAATTTATTGCCACAAAGCCTGGTGTCACTTTTAAATAGGACATTGAACCTTTCAATAGGGATTTGTCAGTGTAGCTTCTTTTATACATTTCACACGGAAGGATTACACTTGTTTTCTGCAAATGTGACATATTATTGTGCAAAAGGGTAAACGAACAGATGGGGGAATAATACATGGGCAAGTAGAGAGGATTCCTTTAGAGACAAGAGATCTTGAGGGATTATTTGTGGAGTTAATTTGTTTTCTGCAATAAAGGATGATGATTAAGCAGGATTGACAGATAATGAGAATTAGAGCATTAGAGATTTAGTTCACTTGAAATCAAGTGGAAATTAAATTTGAAACTGAATTCGAAATTACATTATGAGGTGAAAATTTGAAGAATATTTGGTACCATATCACCCAAGCCCTATTTTTTCCTCCATGCCAGTCTGCTATAATTTGAAAAATAAAACTTATGAGTGTATTACATAACTCTACACCTCACCTGATATTGAGCTTAATTATTTCTTAAATTTATTTTTTAAATATGTAAAAATCACCAACTCAAGTGAACACAAAAAATGTATTACACTTTCAGAGTAGGCAAAAAAGTGTCTTGTTTGTTCTATATATGAAATTATTTATCTCTTGAGTGTACTTCTAAAGTATTCATAGGAAAAAATACTTTAATGGGGGGTATTTGTATATACACATGATCCTGAAGGCAAGGTAAAACAAAAATCTCTAATTTCAGTGTTTCTAATTCACCATAAAGACTAAAAAATGTAGGAAGTACTACAATTGCTCCAGAATACTATTGGGCTAATGACAGCAACAATTGAATAGCAAATACTATATAAACTGATAAAAGGTGGACAATGAAAATATTGTAACAGGCAAAATACAAAAAGAAACAATGTAGAGGTATGAAATATGCAACATTTTTTTTCCTTCTTTAGTGACTTCAAAAATATTTGCAACATGACCTGACAGTCAAATTTTAATTTAAAAAAATTAAATATAGTAGTCGATTTTCTGAAGTCAAAAAAATCTACTAATGTGCAGAATCCTGCACAAGTACATCATGTGGAGAGCTTGGGAAAATCAAACATTATTCCATAGTTCTTCACTAACTTAATCTCAAACAAAAAATGGCAACAGTTTTATTCTCTGAGTATTCTGTAAAACATATAAATGTGAAATAACAGGAGGAGAAATAAAATGGGAAGAGGATGGATTTTTAAGATTAAAAAAAATCTTTTTTTCTTTAAATCTCAGAAGCAATATCTAATGAAATTATGGAAACTTTCGAGACTCAATATACAGTCTAGACAATCATGGTAGGGAAAGAATTGTGAAAAAAAGGATATAGTAGTAGCCAAGACAATAGAAATAACAGAACATCTAGAAAAGTATCCTGTTTCTGGCACTGGACAAGTAGCAGATGCTGAGAAGGATTACAACCAAGAAAGCACCACACGAGACTTCCTTGTACATTCTCTCCTCATGCAGCAGACTGTGGCTCGAGAACTGCCCAATCCTCAGCTATTCTTATTTAATGCCCTCTCATGTCTTTTCCCTCTATGATTCATAAACATGGTTTGAACCTATATTAAGCCTTAAACTTCTGCACACCAAAGGGAAGACTTGCAATGTAAGAATGTCTGTGAGAAGTTTCTCTTTCTGCTTGAATATCAAATTCCTTCTTGGCTATCTCATTTTAGCTGAAGTGTTCTAGTCCACTTAGTGTTGGGTAAGACCCATCCCCACTTTTGATGCTTCATTTCATCATTCCAGTTGGGTTGTGCTTTCTCTCAGAAGTAGGGATCATACACTTGCCTCCAAATGTAGGTGCACCACAGAGTTATTCACTGCTGGGACACTTTCTGACATGCTGTCTAATTCTTTCCTATTGATTCATGGTTTCACTTGATTTTTGACTATTGTTGAGTATTGAGATGATTTTTTTATGCATTGATGATTTCTGACTCAAAAATCTCATCTCTGGGCAGTAATAGTTAACTCAGGAGTCATTCCTGCACTACAAAACATTAAAAAATTTGCTTTTATTTGTCCTGTGTGACTTATTTCATTTGAGTTTTGTCAACAATCTGTTGCCCACTGAATCAATATTGCAAGCATTTGCAGTTCTCCAGCATTAACCATCAGTTTTGTTATCCCAATTAATCAAGTCTCATAAGAAAATTTTTTCACCTCATGGTTAATATTCATAAATATACTGAACAGCACAGATCAAAGGTCAAACCTCCATCGAGTCTGGGAGCTACTTCTTTGCACAGTAAACTCTTTGGAAGCTTGTCAAAACTTGAGACTTTTCAGATTATTATGATTTTTTTAACAGACAGGTAAGAGGTAATCTGAATTTAACCATCTAGTCTCAGAGTCATCTTCGAGGGAACAATTTAGCCCTTCAAAGAGAAATGCCTAAGTTGCCTCAAGTCATCTCTACAGATCCAAAGGACGTTTCTGACCCTCTTTACTGACTTCAGAGAACCTGAATGTTTATCCTAGATCAGAAGTTATAATGCAATAAAAACAATGAATTCCTTCTATCAGCCATACATAGATAGTAACTTTAGTTTCCAGAAAACAGGCAAGAGTATTGCTATTGCAAAGTAGGATATCAGAAGAAACTTCCACCAAAAAAAAATAAAAACTTCTTCTACCAGGTTGAGGAAGTTGTTTGAGGGGTTTTTTTTGCTACTTACTTACAACTGAATGTGCACTATGTACATGAACATTAAATGATTGCAGATATGAATAACGCAATATAGATTTCCAATGGCTTTCTTGCTAACAAATATTTTATTATTATTATAGAGGTGCTTGGGAATAAAATGAGGAAACAAAACAGCCAACTCATAAAATATTCCAATGAAAACTAGAAAGCCTAGTAGTTATTATATTATTAGACTGTTTCTCAGTATATTAGCTTACACAAGGATGGAAATATAGATTAAGTTCATATTAGGTGCAGATGTATCTGTATTTCAGATCCATATTCCTGGTCATTTAGATAATGTCTGTCTGGATGAGGCAAAACCTTGCTTTGACACTTCAAGCTGTGTATGAATTTTTATCGATCACCAGAGCAAAATAAAAAATGAAGTCCAGGAAGAAGAAATCTCTTCTCTTTCCAAGTGCCCAAATTCCCTGTTTGCATCTTTCTTCCCTGCTGGTCCTGATGCTCATCCGCCAGGGAGCAGTTTGGGATGCTTCAGACCCAATGTTATTTTGTTTCTCTTATCTGTCCCTGCATCTAAGTTCTTGGTAACTCTATCTCACATAACCCTCATTAAGCTGAAAGTTTGCTTTGTTAAGCATTAATGTTTCCAGAGAAGAAATATGGGAAAAATGTTTCTAAGCAGAAAGCACAAGCTCCACAAAATATGAAAGAGTTTCTGCAGAAATGAAACTTGGAAATCAGTATGGTTGTCCTACCTGCCCTTTTTTATTATTTTTTGTACTTTCCAGCACTTCCAGCAACTGAGTATAACATTTTTTTCCAGATGTTAGCCCTCTTCAGAGCAGCACTAGAACAGATCATCACTCAAAAATGTGTGGAGCCATGACCTTATCTTCTGAAAAGACTAGGAAGCCAACACTCATAAAGAAAGTTTTTGTTTGAAATTACTGGCTATATGACAGAATTTATTCCAAAAGCTGGTTTTGTTTAACTGAATCTGGGGAGTTATTTTGGATGGGAAGATCACATTGAAGGAGAACTTCTCACTGGCTGCACTGATCTTTACTGTTCTGGCTCAACAAAACTTGGAGGTGAGTTGGAGTCTTTATAAAACGTGCTGATTCCTATCCCTGTATTTTTATTAAAAACAATCTCTTGCTGTTGAATTTCAGTGAAAACTAAAATAAAGAAGATGAAAACAAACTGATTAGGATGAGAGCACTTTAGTGCATTCTGCATAATTGTTAAACATTTGTAGAGTTAAGCCTTTCTGTTGGGAATGCATTAGCATTTAATAAATAAAGATGTAGCACTCTTTTTCATTTTGAAGAACCTTGAGCCATAAAAGTACATTGTGAAGCAGAGATGTAATTACAGTACATCCAGCAGCAAAGTCACTACACATTTGATTTCTTGTTCATAATTGTCTATATGAAATACAGTGAAATTCTGACATGCCAAGTACTTTCCATTTCAATCACTTGAATTTTTGGTGAGATAATATTTAAGACAGAGTATGCACATCTTCTTGTTGCCATGGATATAAGAACACTGAATTTGAGCAAAACAACAGAGTTTGAAAACCTGAAATCAAAATGAAGTTAGAAATGAGTTCAGTTAGACCGCATAACTTGAGCTCAGAATATATATAAATGGACAATAATAACAAAACATAGAGCAAGATACATGTAGCTATTGAGTCATTATTTTCTTCTAAAATCTACTGGCAAGAAAACGACAAGACCACTAAGTTAGCAAAAGCCTGCATTGAAATAAAACGCAAAAAAATTGTAAAGATCATTAGCCTGACTTGTGTTTTGTAAATAGGATTAATACTCTGCCTACTTTGGTTTTCCTTTTGTTTGTGATAGCATTAAATAATCTTAGAACTTATATATTTAGTATATGCTTTCTAAACATCTACTCGCAAACAAATGTCTTCCTTTTGCTTTCATGTTAAATGCTAGAATGCATATTATATCATCCAAATGTACTGGTTTTCTTGAAAGGAGTTGCATGGAAATTTCTCTTGAGACCATCTGTAGGTACAGCCACACCAGAAACACCTGTCTGTAGAAGAAAGAATTTTTTTTTAAGCTGATGCCATTTTTCAGGAACTGAATTTGCATGCTCTGTTTGCCAGATAGAGAAGAATATGCCTGCATGATTTCAGCTGCCAGGAAGACATCCCCCACCCCTTCCCACTGCTATTTGAAAATAGAAGGATAACAACTCTCTCTCCAGCACAGCCAATATTTCCTTTGCTAATCAATTATGCTTCTAAACTGTGTTTTTGTTTGAGAGGACAGGTGGCTTTGTTGTGGATTCTCCATGTGGAGACTGCAAGGGCATCGTGCTGTCTCAGGTTGCCTATGACAATGACAAACTGCTTGACCCCAAGGTGCTGCAATTCTGACAGACCTTTATTGCCCATGCTGCCTCGGATATTCATCTCACCTAGACAGCTACAGAGTGTCATCTCTTACAACCATATGTCTCTAGTATTTTTATACCCTAAATAAAAGTGAGTGTGAAGAAAGTAAGAATCATATTGAGAAAAAGACTAGGACATTCAGTGGTCTACGTTTTTAAATCTCCAGTGCAATCAGCTGGCATTGAATACCTGTAGTCCAAGGTGTCCAGAGGGATCAAACTCACTGCACATGAAAGCAGAATTCAGGTGTCTAAGGAAGAAATAATAAATAATCTCCTCCTAAGAAAGGAGACTGTTGCCATCTGACACATCTAAAAGAACCTAGAATATCTCCAGGGAGCTTAGAAAATTTGCCAAATGGAGGCCCAAACAAAGCTGATATGTCAGGCACTTCCGCTTTTTTGCTAATAGTCATTCTCAAGATTTTGATCTGGAACTGGTTTTACATTTACAGTGAATCTACAGCTATCCATTGCTTAGACCCTAGCCTATAGTTGCCTTAATGGAGGAAGGACAGAACTCATAACCTGTGCAACATGTCACATTAAAAAATATGAAATTTTTATTATTATTTAGCAACTCAAAATATGTTTATTTTTCCTTTCAACAGACTGGAGCAGTTCACTGGGCAGGAAGGACAATGCAAAATATAACACACAAGTAGGAGTCAAGATTTGTAGCTGTATGCTGAAAATTGCTGATTTATCAAATACATCCCTTTGCTTTTAAGAAATCTGTGTTTTAACACTATATGTACATCATTGATAAATGCAACAGTTCTGTCTCTGTGAACAGAAGAGGTTTTTGTGTTTGCTGCAGAACAGGTCACTGAAGAAATTTGTGTCACCCTAATCATTTTGCTTATATCAGCTCACCTGAAAGATAGACAGTAAATGTATCCAGTCTGTCATTCTCAGTTAACATAAATGAAGAAAAAAAATCAATGCATTGAGGTAATTTAAGGGGGAAAAACAAACAAACAAACAAAAAGTGTAGGTGTCCTAAGTATTTCACATACCTGTAAAGACATAGTTAAAATTTAGTACTTAAAAAAAAGATTTTTAAATACTTTTTAGCCAAAATTGAAGTACACTGGAAGTATTTGGTACGCATATCCACTGGCAAACATTAAGGTTGCTCTATTTCCACATTCATATAATAATTTGTTCAGCTCTTCAAGAACTCCTGGTTTTAAAGTAACATTATTTCTGTGTAACCATTTGTATCTGTGGCAAATGAAATAATTTCTTCCTAAATTTCATTAATTGAATAATGGCATTATTAGACTACACACACTAGATGGCAAGGCTTACTTAAGACAACTAATGTGAAGCAGCAGACAAATGTAAGAATTACTGTTTTCTGAAATTCCGTATCGCTGAATAGATGCAAATATTTTGCTTGATCATGATTTTACATAAGGAAAGCCAGTGATTTGCATATTCAAATAGATACATTGTCTTCTTATGATTGTGAATTCAGCAATCATTCCTTTTGGGAATGTCAACAAGAATTGTTGAAGCAGACCACATTTGACAAAAATTGCAATTTGGTTTGTTTTTCACTTTTCAGAATAAATTCAATAACACTCATACTGCAGTGCCTATGCAATAGAAATATCTTGATGTGTCTTTGGTAATAAAAACAATAATAATGAGAATTAATAATAATAATATACACTGCATAATATTTAACAACCTTAACAATGGATGAAGGTCTGCAGAGCTTGAAAACTACCAGTATAAGAAAAAAATGCCGAGTCCTGCTTTTATCCATTCATATATGCTCAGCAAAGGGAGGCTTACAGTGTTGAGGAGAAGGCTGTAGGTTTCTCATTAGTGTTGATTCTTGCAGAACAATTTCTGCTCTATGACAGAAAAAAAGGCTGGATCATTGCAGGTTTTTGGTACGAATAGAAATAAAAATTCTGTAAGAAATAAATAAAATAAATCATCAGTGAAACCATATTCTGGCAAGTATTCACCTTAACCTCATCATGCTCCCAGGATACCTATATGTGGCAGTCCCAGCTTCCAGTGCCATAGCAGGAAACTGCTCTCATATATTTGTTGTGCCATAATTGCCAACCTCTGCATTTGGTATCTCTGGTTAGGCAGACCCGAGCTGGTTAGGTAATTGCTTAACAGCTTAAGGAAACTGAATAATTTATTAGGCTGTTGGTCAGCTGAACCATCTCCTAAATCCACTGATAGCACAGTTATGGTTTCCTTTGGCAAAGAGTGTACACACATATAATACCATAAAGACAGCCACATACATACATACATACATGCATATCGAAATGTAGGCATTCTAACATTCAACTGAGTTCTGTCTCTAAATTTAGGTGAGATAAATCATCAGAGAAAACCCTCCTCCCTTTCTTTGTAAATGTTGAATTCAGTCTTTCTGATGCCTCCTAAGTCCTGTGGTAGGGCTGTGCTGGGAAATTTAGGGGCAGAAAAGCATGTTCATAAAAAAGAGGATTGATCATGAACGTATTTCTTACATTACTTAACAGTTATGTCCTTAGTTTCAGATTTGGGTATGACCCAGTTAGACAGTGAAACTATATGTTTCTCAGCAGGTACTGGCTTATTTTAAATTTACATTGAACAAGGTACAGCAATCAAAGCATTCACAAGCCCAGTGGGAAGCGCAGTGTTGTTAGTTTGGCTTTCAAAGAGTATTTTTTCTTTCTTTTCTTTTTTTTGCACTAAAGGACCATTGGCCCCTGGGAGAGTCTCACAAATTTCCAAGAAATATTACCCAGCTTATGTCAATTACCAGTTACAAGAATAAAACTCCCTCGTGTTTATGTCTTTTTTATTGTGAAGTTTTTTCTTGGAAAGGAAGCTAATCCTTATATTAACAAGGCATTCAAAATGTGATCAGCCTGGTAAAAGTTTTTAACTACGAAAAGTTCAGGAGAGATATGATGACCCAAAATCAAGTGAGGAAGTGAAGACCCGATTGGCAAGCAAAGGACGTGACGTGATGGGAGAGAGTGGAGACTTTGAAAACCATACAGCAGGGTTGAATGAAAACAGCCCTAGGAAGCCGATAAAATAAATTATCCTGAAAACAATTTTAAAATGCATGAAGAACAGACAAGAAGGTGATTTGGAGTAGTCAGAATGGATTTATGAAGGAGAAATCGTTTTTGATCAACCTGATAGCTTTCTAAAACAAGATGAATGACTTGGTGGGTTAGTGGAGAGCAGTAGATATTGTTTATCTCAACTTTAACAAGGCTAAAACTGAGGAAGTACAAATTAGATGAATGGACACCTCCAACAATGTGCCTCCTCAGCAATTTTACCAATGATACAAAACTGAGAGGTGTGGTTGATACACCATATGCAATATTATATCATGTACATACCAGTGAATGTGCCTCCACAGGTTGAAGGAAAGAGTTGAGAAGAACCTCCTGAAATTCGGTGGAGAACAATGCAAAGTGCTGTATCTGGGCAGGAGTAGTCTCATGTGCTTATATAAGCTGAGGATGAACCAGGCACCTACACAGAGAATGACCTGATGGTCATTTCACAGGACACTGTGCACTCCTGTAGGGGGAAAAAAAAAAGAATTAGTCCTGGGCTTCATTAAGTACCTCAGCAGATAGGGGATGAGATCCTTCCCCTCTGCTCATCACTGGGGAGACACACCTGGGGTCGAGTACAAGAGACACTGGAGTGAGTCCAGCTGAGAGCCATGACAGTGACAAACAAACTGAAGTGTCTGTCACATGATTACAGGCTGAAGAGTCACAGCTTCCAGCTGTGGAGTTTAAGGTTCAGACAGAATCTTACCAATCTATATGCATATTGGAAGGGGGGAAATGCAGAAGATAGAAATTAGACTCTTAGTGATGCCCAGTGGCAGGACTACAGCCAGTGGGCACAAACCGAAACACAAGAAATTCCATTTGCACGCAAAAACTGGGAGTTGTCAGACACTGAAACAGGTTCTCTGGGAGACTGTGAAGCCTCCACTCTTGTTGATGTTCAAAACACAACTGAACACAAGGCTGAGTAGAAATGAAGATTCATTAGGAGGACTTTCATTACATGAAGTATTTCTAACTGTACAGTTAAAACTGAAGAATTTTAAAAAAGAGCGAAAATTCCAGAGAGAATACTCTAGAAATGAGTAAAAGCTGAATTCCAGATATTGATCACCAGTGGGAAAGAACTGGGGGAAAGAGTCCATAGCCTATATGTTCATAAATTACTGAACGTTTCTCTAAAATTATGTTCACTTACATTAAAAGACTTGGAAGTAAATTCCATGTGATAATATTTGCAAGCAAACAGGACAATAATTTTAAAATCAGAGCCATCCCATTGTAGGAATGTTTTGTTGGGGGATGAAAATACCAAGACGTCCAAACTTACAAAAAGATTTTTTAAAAAATGTTTCAGGCCCTTGATTCATTATCTACTTTTTTCCGTAGCTTTTCTAAACTTTGAACTGACTTTGAACCTGTGCCTAAAATATCTGTTGAAAATTTCAGCACTGTAATTTTATTCAATTACACTTTGGGTTTATTTTGGCACTAATCCTGAAGTCATTAAAATGCCTAAACAGGATATTTATGCCAATCTAAGTAGAGGAAAGGTCAGCAAAGTCTTTTCTGTGTTAATATAGTTATATTTTCACTGAAGGGATATTCTAAAACAATAATTCATGATTATAAATCTCTGAAGATATCTAATTGCAGGCCATTTGTAGCTTATTTCCTAATGGGATTTTGTTTATTTGTTTCACTTATCTGAATCTGTAATCATAACAGTAATGCTCTTCCATCTCCTGCTCTTGGATAGCCAGTTTTGTGGGTATTATTCTCTGCATGCAACATGTGGTGTCACATGCTGTGGGAGAGGGCCCACACACACTGGAATTCAGTCTCAAGACATGGCTCAGTTGGCTCTGCTGTACTAATTACCCTGCTGTACTAATTACCCTGCTGTACTAATTACCCCACTAGTGGCTGCCCCAGAATCACAGAATGGGCAATAAGGCTGGAAGGCACCACTGCAAACCATCTAGTCCAGCCTCTCTGTTAAGCACCCTCACCACACAGTTCATTGATCATGTTTGTCAAGAAATTGTTTTACTATATTTCAAACACCTTCTGCATTGTTTGTGCTCAGACTTTTTTCTCTTCCAGCAGGTGTTGATGTGGTTAAAAAAGCCAAAAAAGTATCAAAGTCTGGGGTTATGAGGTTCTCTTCAGTTACCTCAAAAGAGCTTCAGATGCCTCCTCTTCCTGATAATACATCCTAATCTAGTTTTTAAACTCTCTCTAGAGTTTAATTTATTCTGCTTGCAATGGATATGTATGTTAGTATGGCATGATAAATCACCTGAAGGTGCTTTTATTTCATCAGTGACTCTCACTAGGGTTTACATATACAGTTTATCTTAGAGATTTCTAACTTCTAGTCAGGCAAATTTTAGCTTTGGTGAAGTTAAATGTGATCAATTTAACCACAAGCACAGCAGGAAATAGATTATGGTACATTATGTTGCAAATGCACAGCTATTAATCATTTACAAGCTTTATTCTTTGTATTAATTCTCCATTACAGAGTCATAGAATTTTTAAGATTGGAAAAATCTCCAAGATCAAGTCCAAGATTTAATGGAAATCACAGAAAATATATATTATGTCTCATAAAAAGCTTATATCTAGGTTAAAGATTGGATTGATATAGCTTATTTTCAGTATATTGAAAAAAGCTTAAAACAAAAACACACTTGAAGTGGGATTCATCCCAGTTAGGTATCAAAAAATAAGTTTTAACTCCAAGATTTTAAGTCAGATTTAGCCACATTTTGATTCATTTATAGTCACAGGAGAGAAGAGGTACCTTCAGAATGCAGTTCATGTCACCACGACCTATGCCAAGGACGGCTGAGATGATTTACCCTCCGGAGCCTCCATCTCTTTCCATTGAAGACAGGAGGAGCTAAGGGCTTAATGCAGATGTGTTAATTTTTAGCTATCTTAAGTAAGATGAATCTCAACCTTCCAGCACGTTCCTACATGTTACCACAGATCCCCTCATCTGATGTCAGTTCTGCCATCCCTAAAGCAAGTGTAAAGAGTTTTAATTTAAAGAGCAGTTGGGGGTCTTTTGTATTCTAATGAGCATGCTAATAGTCTTGGTAGGGGTGAGGAAAATCCTTTTCTTGTGAAACAGCCTCGGTCCACAGCCCGTTTCTTTAGTGGGAGCTTCACCACGTTCAAAACATCCTTTAGTTGACAGAACCATTGCTGTGTAGCTCCTCTGCTTATAACAGAAATCAACACCTGACATTGAATCAACTGGATCAGTTGGAAATGGCTTATTACCTACGGCTTTAGAGAAGTTTCAAAATTGTTAAGTGATCTTAAAAGACACTATTTAAAACTGAGCTGCCTCACGGCAAACAGTAGCACAGATCTGAATGCAGAACTGTGGTCCTCCAGAATCACTTACAAGGGCCATTTCTGTAGCTTTTTCCTGCCACTAGATACCGTGGGATCTATGGCATCTGCAACACAATTGAGGTAATGCCATAAGAAAACATCAACATTTTTGCAATGATTTTCGTCAGCTACTTTACCTTAATTTTTTGTAAGGATTCACATTATTCTGGACATTGGCCATCTTCATGAGGTTATGTTCCTTGGAAATTAGGCTTCCAAGCATTTCAAAGCAGATGTACAGTTTCCTCAGAAAAATGGTTTCATGAAGCAAGAAAGCTAAATCATATGGGAAAACATTCATTTTCTAAACAATCTAATTAAAAATATCATTGTGGAGTTCAAATATTCCAAGAATTGTTTTTGTCATAGGTTTTATAAATCATTCTCATAGACAAGCTTTCACAACTCTTCTATATAACCTGAAATATTCAGCTCATAACATGTAACTATAATTTTTAACATTCTGCTATTTTCCACACCATTTTTATTGGAAAATACATCATTACAATAGTATGTCCCTTAAAATTTAAGTTTCTCTGGCAACTTGCTAAGGAGGTGAAATAACTGTAGCAGCAAAATAATAGAAAAAAAAAAGCAATACTAAGTGTAAAGATCTTTTCACTTCACTTTGGATTTTGGTACCATTATGCCCATTTTTTATATATTTATTTCCACTCTGCACAAAGTAGATTGATTCACTTAGAGAAACACAGCCAAGATGGTACACAAAAAGTGTGTTAAGAGAAAAATCTTTCTAGTAAGGAGTTATTTTGCTTGGTTTTCTATGAATTGTCCTAAACTGCCTCTGTTTTCTCAGCTCTGCAAGGATAATTGAGTTTTGACGCCTTGAAGATAAAGTCTGGACTCTTCTTACAGTAAGAAGAGCAGAAATAGTAATTTTTGCTTCTGAAAACTTATTTACACCTAGCAGAGATTATTATGAAACCCACATCTCCCTCTTGGCACAGCAGCCCAAGTTTCCTGGGACTTTCACATAGCAAGGACAGCACCAAGACCAAGATGTTTGTTCTACCCCTTGTTACAGCAAATTGATTATTGTCTGCATAGAGGACAGATTAACACAAAATTGTCAGGGATACCTTCTTTCTGAGTCATGATGTTCAGAAAGGACCCTGTTTTCCAAACTCTTTTCCAAGTGTGGTTTAGGTGTGGCTGGATCCAGACTTAGTCCTAGACTTGGTTAACAGTTTATAGCTGAAGGATCATGTGTGCACAACCAATTCTTTATGCCATCTTGCTAAGGTTTCAATGTCTTAGTGTGCTCTTGGGCACTTTCTGAGAATCTGCCACAGCAAGGAAATGCTCATCCTCAAGGAGTAACTGGAGAGGCTCTCTGCCCAAGGGAGATCCCAGTGTGCAAAACACTGCCCTGCAGGGGAACTTGAGGCCCTGTGCTGGCCACTGTTATTGAGTAAGATAATTGACTGATTTTGGGTTGGCACATGCTCAATGAGCCCTTAGCTGCTGACCAAGACTTATGACCTTTAACTCTCATGTGGTTTTCTTTGAGCCAGATGCAGCCATTGTGACAATCACTGGTGGCTCTTGCTCAAGCAGAAAAGGGAGAAAGGGATCACACAGGCACTGTCCTTTCCAGCTGAAATGGTCAGAAAACCTTGATCTAGGTAATATAGGGACAACTAAAATCAGCTAAGCACAGTGATTTATAAAAACCTGTTATGACTGCCAAAGGAAATGAGGGAATTAAGCATAGAATGTGTGTATTGACTGTCATGCTAGAGCAATACACTTCTGGAAAATAAAAAAAAGAGAATAAAAATTTTATGAAATTACTGGTGTTCATTTTGCTTTGTGGATTGTGTCATTTGTAACATGTACACAAAGGGCTGACAGAGATGTCAAGCTACTTTTAAGGCTCATAAAGACTTTTAGGTTGGAGAAAGACCCTAAAGATCACTGATCCCAACCATTAACTCAGCATTGCCACACTAGCCCAGCACTAAACCATGGCCTTAAGTATCACATATACACATCTTTTAAATACTTCCCTGGGCATCCTGTTTCAATGCTTGACAACCTTCTCAGTGAAGAATTTTTTTCCTAATATCCAGCCTAAACTTTCCCTGGCACAACTTGAGGCTTTTTCCTCTCATTATATCAGTTGTTACTCGGAAAGAAAGAGTCACATCTTGCTACAACCATCCTCCAGGTAGCTGTAGGGAGTGATAATGTCTCTCTTGAGCTTCCTTTCCTCCAGACTACACAGTCCCAGCTCTTTCAGCTGCTCCTCAAAAGGTATGTTCTCTAGACCCTTCACTGCTTCATCACCCTTCTTGGTGACATGCTTCAGCACTTTGTTGTCCCATGTGTTTCTCCCAAGAAATCTATGTGTTTTTCAAGTGAGAGCTGGAGGCAGGGTAAATTACACTAGGTAACACAAAATCACCTGGAGACATGCTTAGTTAACTAGATCACATCCTTACTCAATGTACCTGATTCAGTTGTCTACATATTAATGTCAAATCTTATTTGCTATTTACGGAGTTTTACAGGAGTGAAAAAATCCTTTCACAGGTGGCAGATACAACATAGGTCACAGGTCTGATATCTATCTGGAGAGGGTATTTAGGGTGTGAATGGACCTTAAAGATTACATCGTTCCAATCTCCCTTCCATGCACTGGGACACCTTCCACTGACCAGGTTCTTGAAGCCCCACCCAACCTGGCCTTGAGCACTGCCAGGGATGGGCACCCACAGCTTCATGTTGGCATTGTCCCACTGACTCCATTAAGTCATACTAAATTTGTAAATAACAACTGCCATTTCAAAGAGGTGGATAACTCAAAATATAGTTCATTCCTTTAAAAGGTAGACATCTAGACCAGATGAGACAAAAAAACTCTGGGTACTGGCAGGACTACCTCTAATGTGAACGTTTGCATATCTGTGATCAGCACAAGACACCTGTCTAGCATTTATCCCTCCCTTGTCATTACTGACTGCTTTCCCTGCATCAAACTGAGGGTTTGTTCTCCTCTCAGTCTCTAGAAGTATCCCTTGAAATTACTTTTCACCCTCAAATGTAACAAAGTGATTTCACACCACTGAACAGCCCAGTCACTCCAAATCAATATCACCATTCAAACAAGGGGAGTTATCCAGACAAGGGATTTGCCTAGAAAATACTCATATGAATTTTATTACTTTGCTGTATTTTTTAAAATTCAGTTGACAATCAAGAAAAATAGGGTAAAATACAATTCCCTATTCTTTTAAGACAGGGTTAGTTTGCTTAATTTTTATTTTTATTTTTTAAAGATGTCAAAAGGACAACAGTGTAGCCAAAAAGGCAATGTTTTCATCTGTCCTACTTTTTCCAACCAATTTGGTTGTTCCAGTGCTAAGTCAGCCTTTCATTTGAATGCAGAAACGCAGCACATATCATGTTGGAAAGTTCTCACAAATTCAGAGGAGTTTTTTTGGAAGGAATTAGGTTAACATTTAAAAACTTGTTAATGAGTCTTGGCTTATTCTTTTTTTCTGACAGTATGATATTAATGTCAAGATTTGGTCTGCTAGCTCCAGCACATATGGAAATAGGATGTTGCACATTTTGACATACTAAGGGTTGCAGGTAAATCTTCCACCACTTATAGCTTGTGACTCAAAAGTCTACATAACTTCAAGAAAATATGTAGTCAAGACAAAACTGATTTAAATTGTATGAACTTGAATTCATCCATTGGGATCCAAATATAAATTTGGGTCAAATTACATTTTCTGAGAAAAACCTACCAGAGAGGGAAGAATTGGATATTGGATGGCATTGGGGAAAAAAATCTCCTATTAATTTCACTTCTGTCTACAGGGGAAGAGAAAAAGCATAAAACAAATACGTAAATGGTTAAGCAAAAATATAATATAGAGTTACTCTTTGGCTTCAATCAAAGCAACTGGAATTTGTTACTGATGAGTGCTGTGGGTACATCCCTGTTTTCCTATTGATGTTATCAACAAAGCTGTCAGATAGACTTCATTTCACAAGCACACAAGAGTTTTTTAGTAGGAATAAAGCTCAAAACATTTCTTAGAAATACTTGAGAAAAACAGAAATACATACTTTAAGCTTATCAGCAATTCATATGAGGATTTTCTTTTCTAATATATACATATAGGATACACGGAAAAAGTGTATCTGAAATGTAACAGCTTTGTAAAATTTAGTTCACCCTTTACTGAGTCCTTCATAGAATTCAGGAGTTCATGTGACATTTTCATAAGGGATTAATCATACAAATTTATTCTAAACAATATTGTTTAGATTCAGTCTTTAACTATTGAAAAACCTGAAAATTCATAGAACATCAATAATTGTTTCTGTGCTTTTCCTTTTCAGGTGGTCTCATTTCTGAAGTGTGTTCCTGGTAGGACAGTAAAGGTACACTGGAAAACTTGCACATTTCTGTATACAGAGGTTTCTTAGATAAATCTCATTCAGTTTTTAGGTTATAAGACACTGCACTTTTTTGTTGTTGTTGTTTGGATTTTGGTTTATTTTTAAATAACTGCTTGTTTTTATGAGACTTTCACAACTGGGTTTTCCTTCCATGCTTTCAAACCTTACCAGAACACACTTTATAGCTGACATATTCCCATAACAGTGAAACTGAGTTTTTTTGAGTTCAGCAAAACTGTAAGAAACATTTTTGGATTTGCATCTTTTTTTGTTTCCCCCACATGCACCAGGTCCATCAGGTGATCTGCTCGATGTGCAAACCTTCCCTCCCTTGTGGTCTTTGTCGATCACAGTCACAAGACAAGCAATACTTTGGAAGTATCAGAATTTCATACTAGTCCTCTTCAGGCAGCAACTGTTGTGGCCTCAATGGCAATAACCCAAATGGCTGCAGCCTTTTCTTCAGGAACTCACTGTGGTCCTGTAGAATATTCTAGGCACTTCTTGAACACTTCTTTTAGAGGTAAAAAAGAGGAAGAGTAGCTTTTGTAGGGATCTCCATCCTCAATGATATTCAAAACTCAATTTCACAATTCCCTGGGCAACCCAATCTAACTTTAAAGCTTTGCTAACTGTAAATTTGGCACTGGTCTCATCAGAGGCTTGGACCAGATAACCTATAAAGGTCCTTTCCAAACGAAGTTTTTCTTTCATAGTAAATATCAGCTGGATACTTTCTGTTCTAATTCTTAATTTTAAAAGGGAAAAGCATACAAAAATACCCAAAACCAACAGATATTATTGTCTAAAATTATTTTTTTCACAATAACACAATCAAATCCCACTTTCTAATGTTATCTAACCAGTCACCATCTACCTCTGGAGACGTTTGCTGTATATCCGTATATAAAATATATAAATGTATATCTGTATATAAAATGGGAATAGAGGGCATCTGAAGAGTCAGACATATGTACAAAAGACCAAATATTACTTAGGTCTGGGAGGAGAGTAATACAACCAAGATAAGTAATACAACCAGAATAAATTTTTAAAATAATTCCAACACATTTCAACTAATTTTTGCTCATCAGCTGTTTGTTTCTCACAGCTTAACTTTCTCACCTCATCCCTGAGTACCAGATTAATTAAATTGAAATTACTTTGTAGGAATGGCCCTTGCTATCCCATGGGCTTGAACCATGTCTAAAAGCAGTTAAAATCTCATCAAAAACCATGCTGACAAACTTACAGCTACCAATGCTCTAACCTGTGCACATGCCCTGTTTAATTTACCAACCTATTACAGTTTAGTAGTCCCAGTTATGGTATTTAAAGCATAACTAGACAAAAGCAAAACTAGGAGGAGTATATCTGAATATACAATAACAGATAATCTTTGCTTATTCATTCCTCTGAGTTCATCTTCTCTGACATCAGCATTAAATCTCAAAGGTGGAGACAAGAGGGAATGCTGGGCATGGTCCCCCCTGCCTTCCACTGCCTCCAAGCTGAGGAGTCAATGCCTGCAATTCTAATTAGCTAATTAGATCACAAATGAGTTGTCTGAAGGGGGTAGTCTTGTATTAAAAGAAAATTAGCTACTCTTTTTAATAGCATATTTTATATACACTTATGAACTACCTGAAGAACTAAAATATTTGATATAAGGAGCAAGGGCAACATTTTTTATTCTAGACAAAAAATGTACTGAGCTGTAAAATAAGTGGTTTCCTTTTCTTTCTTCCTCTTCAAGGCCTAATTGGCCTGAAATCGATAATACATTTTTTTTATTATAAATTTTGCATATTCTTTTTGTGCTGTCAAGTCTACAAGAAGCAAGATTTCAAAAATTCCTTTATTCATTAAAAAAATGCAAAAAAGTACTTAGAGTACTTTCTTTTAAAGTAATAAAAATTATTTAATTTTTGTTTTATAATCGTCCTTTATGTCCTTAAATAAAAAAACAACATACAATTCCCAAAAACTGACTACGTAGTACTGACATTTCTGCACCTACTTTACCTATTCACTTTAGAAGTTGCAGACTAGTATGTGTATTCAGTTAAGGTTCAGAAACACCTTTTCCAAGGTCATCTAAACAAGAACATTAAATTCTCTCACTTCATATAAAATCTGTTTGAGAGGCAACACACAGTACACTGGCTGTAATGACACTAATATTTCAGTGTCACTGTAGTCACTCATTCCTATATTTTCACAAGGTTTTCTGCTTTGTCTGACAGTTTTGTGGTACTTCAGAACCCGGAACTTGTCAACAAGTGAAAATTTAAGTTGTTTTAAGTACAGTTTTAATGTCAAAAATGTCTGTGTAAACCTGGCACCTGCAAACTTGGACAAAAACCTCTTCAGAATGCATGGAGACTGACATTTGCTACATCCTATAATCCCAGGGGAAAATCCTCCTTATTCAAATACAGTTGGTAAAATACAGCTATATTGAAAAAAAAAAAATTCCAGTACTTTAGCTGATGATAAATTCTTAAGAAAGTCCTTTGTCAGTTAATGCAAATTTGTCTAGAGTGAGAAAATCTAGAATAATCACTGAAACATTTAATTTGCATTCTGCAGCAGATTGCCCTGCAAGGAGTCCTGGTGGCAGAGACACTTAATGGACCAAGACTAGCATTCTACATCCTTTGGTGTGATGAGAAAAGGTAGTATCTTTGGAGCTCATTTTCTTCATTGTTCAGACATCCTCTATTCCCCATTTTATTAGGAAAAGGTTGTAATGGAGGTACAGAAAAACATGTCTCCAGAGACAGAAGGTGACTGGTTAGATATCTGTATAAAATTAATATAAAATTGTGATAGGTTAAGGCTCAAGGACTGTCAGTGACAGTACCTGACTGCAAAAACATATTCAAAGCAACACACAGACAAGGTGTAATCCCCTGTGGGAAACACAGGCACAGAGATGGAGATGGATGCAGAGTTTGACCTAAGACCTTGGAGAAGGTTTGGAAAATTAGAGAAAGTGAAATAGACATAAAACAAGAATATGAGTTTATAGTTTAAGTAGAAATATGTTTTAAGCAAACAGAAATAGGTATTATATAAGCAAAGCAATATGTTAAGTAAGATAATAAAAGATATTAAAGTCTAGCAATAGAATCTGTGTAAAAAGACACTAGCAAACTTTGTAGAAGTATTTGATTGGCTAAAAAAACTAACATAAGGCATTGTAGCTAAGAATTAAGCAGCTTCTGATATTATGGCATTGAATGTAACACCTTTAATGTCTCATCCTTCTATGTGACTGATAATGTAATAAAGCAACAAAGCATCTTTATAACGTCTCTCAGTTGCCCTGTCTCTCATAATATTAATAACCTGATAATCCCCAATAAAAGCATTAAGCACACACAGAGTAAGGCTCTTACTCAACAGGTGTCCCTACAAGAGAGAAGACACTTTGATCCCAGCAGTGACAATGGAGCCTTCCCTAAATTCTCCCAGTTCTCTACTTATATTTATACTATTTATTTGTGTTTAGGTGGAGCTTGTGACTCTAGGCATACATACCTTTGTTGCTGATTGGTGTAAGATTCTCTTGTTTGGCTTTGAAAGATACAGTCAATAAAACCTAGAGCACAGCCCAGTGAGGAGTGGCTGTGCCTTGGAGGTTGTACCTATGGGTTGGAGGTTTGTGTTAACATTACAATTAGGTTATAATGAGCCACGGCATTTGAGGAGAGTGATTTCACCCCAGCTGTTGGCTCAGCAGCAGGACATCTCCTCCTCTCTCCCTGGCTGACAGGTGCTATGTGGTTTTTCAGCTGCAAAGTACCATTGAATCCCCCTCCCTGCGAGGATTTCAGCAGAGCCTGGTCGTGGTGTTTCTACTCTGCTCCACTCTCTGTTCCATCCCCTTCAGCAGGTGCTGTGGCTGCAGATTTTGGGTGTGGGGAATCATCTTGGAACAGGTTTCCAGTGTATGATCACATTCCATCGAGGGGGTAACAACATAATTTCTAATAATGGTACATAATTTCTACACCATTTGAAGTTCTATTATGATGTGAATATAACTTCTCAGTTTCCTCTTATTTTACCCTCAGCCATCCTTCCACATTCACAATTTAGAAATCATACAACTCAAATCCTGACATTAAAGATTTCTTACAAAATCCATTAGATTTCAAGTACTGTGTGTTGGTACTTCCAGTTGTCTTCTCTTTGAGACAGAAATTATCTTTTCAAACTTTTTTTTTAATACAAGCTAATGGAATGGTAGTCTGCAAAATAGACTGGACAATGTGAGTACATACACTAGATAAATAAGGATATGGGTTTTGGTCAGTCCAACATTCAGAAGGCATTTTCCTAATAAATGAATGAACGATAAACAATTTTTATGGTAATTTAAATGGAAAATACTGATTAGCTGAAATGTAAGAAGTTAAATGCAATAAGAAAATCTGTGAAGAGTCTCCATGTTCCTGAATTTCAATTCATACTCAGTTCAGCAGCAGCACGTAAGAAAAAGTTCTGTAGCATAAATGTCAGTACATTTGTAAATATAAATGTACCATGGTTAATCACATTTGGTCTCCAAGATTAAACCTGTATGTCTCATAGGACTGCTCTAAATACATGGCAAGATAGGAATGAGACTGTTTGTTACTGCTTTTAGGTATACAGAATTTCAGCTCAGCTCCCTGCTCAGGTAGACATCTTTGGAATTCAGAACTGTTTGAATTCCAAATAGTTTTATTCACCTGCCTCTAAAACGTTGAAAATTGTTGATGTGAAATAGCTCATTTAAAATATAACTTTGCCAAATATTTCTCTCTAATATCGGTAAGACAGAGAAACGAAAAGTAATTTCTGCTGTACTGGGGGAAATCTCCATGTCTTTTTTAATTTTGATTCTTTAGGTGAAATGTCATCAAAGCACTTGGAATTTGCTAAATCAGAAATTAATGGAGATTGATTTAATTGAACAGGATCTCCCTTTTAACATATATAGTGCTTTTGTTAATATATAAGAACTTCATCTACAAGCTTAAAAATAATATAAAAAAATAAAACCAGAAGGAATCTCACATTCAAAACCTGTAAATAACATAATTATTAGCAAAAAAATATCACTTTGTAATTCTGCCAGGTCTAGTAATAGCAGAAATTTGAATACTATACCTCAGGAGAATCTCCAGTTTATGAATAAATATTTTACAATGCCGGGCATTTAACAAGCCCCCTTTCCATTTTATTCTATCACAGTTCATTTTAAACACCGACTATTAAAAATCCCAAAGCAGCTTAAAAATGTAATAAACTGTAAAGGGCAGAAAAGATATGATACTTTCATATTCTGGAGCCCTTGGCAATAATGATCAATGTTTTGAATTCTTACTTCTGAAGCAGAATCTGACCCTGCATAAGAAATTTGTCTGACACTGAACCCAGACCTTAAAATTATTTCCCACAGATAAACTTCACTGTTGGCTATGAAATGAAATTATGCAATTCCAAATAATGCAACCCAAGGCAGCATTTTTGTGTTTTTAAAAGTCATAGGTTAACAACAGAATTAGAAGAACTAAAATGCATGAAAGAATGCCAGTTCCACTTCTCATAATGTGTAGGGAGTGCTCAAATACCATGAAGATGATAACAACCTCTACTGTCTTTTCAAGAGCCCCCGTCTGGAGTGCTGTGTCCAGGTCTGCAGCCACCAACATAAGAAATACATCAACTTGTTGAAACAAGTCTGGTGGAGGTTGATGATGATGATCAGATCTGCTGGTGCAGATTCCCAAGAAGACAGGCTGAAAGAGCTGGGGCTGTTCAGCCTGGAGAAGAGAAGGCTCCAGGGAGAGCTTAGAACACCTTCCAGTACCCAGAATGTTACAAGACCGCCAGAGAGGGTCTTTTTATAAGGGCATGGAGTGATAGGAAGAAATTATTTATAGTCAGAATAGTGAGAAAATTGAAAAGATTTTCCAGAGAAATTGTGGATGCCCCACCCCTGCAACTGTTCAAGGCCAGGCTGGATGGGACTCTGAGCAACCTGCTCTAGTGGGAAGCATCCCTGCCCATGGCATGGGGTTGGAATAGATGATCTTTAAGGTCTCTTCCAATTCAAACTGTTCTATGAGATTGAAACAAAAGACAGAAAAAAACAGAATGAAAAAATGCTGGTGGGAGAAAATATAAAAATAATGTGGGTTACTTGCTGAGTATGGCTAGGAAAACCTTTAAATCCATGTATCTGCCTTATTATTAGGAGTTTTCACATTCATCAAGGACTTCATGCTCCAAAATATTTTGGCCTAAATCTGTCACTCATGTGAAGAACTTACAATTCCTTTTAGCACATCTTCACGTAGCTTTCAATAGTGTTTTCACTTTCTGTCAGAACCCATGAATAGCATAGTTATTTTGGAGGTTATTGTGGGCATTATGCAGCCAGTCTTTTGGGTTAAATACTATGCCATGGCAGTCAGTTTTCCAGCATCAGCTGCTATTGGACAAAATAAGACAATTTTCTGGTGGTGAGGCTTGCTGGCACAACTTACATGGTACAGTCAGCCTTACAGACAAAGCTCTGCATCCTGGAAAGGTGCCTGGGCCTGGACTAAGTCCTCTCAGATCAGTATCATCTATGTTCTCTTTATTTCTCACAGTTCCTGAAGGGATTTTAAGAAATGCTTGGAGTTAGGAAAGTGGGTTTTTTGAGAGGCTGACTTTACTGGTCTTTAGCACGAAGCTATTAGGATGTGCAGAAATTGACATTGTGTGAAAACTAAGGGTTACTGCCCAGAAGAAGACTGACCATATTCTAAACGGTTTCTGAAGAGCACATGGTAGTAAAAGTAAAATAAGACATGATGGTACAATCAAGAAAACAATACAGCAATTCACTTCTTTGAAAACGTGAAGAAGCAGTAAAATTTGAATTTGCACTTCATTCCCTAACTCTAAATAGTAAAAAGAGAGAAAAATCTTCCTTAAGTATTCAATTGCTTTCCATTTATTTTTGTTAATTTAGGACATGGTTTAGAAATGGTATTAGAGGCATTTGAACACTGGTTGTCTACAAGTGAATGAATATGACAGTTGTAAGAAAAAGGGTTCCTTCTTCTTTTTTTTTTTTTTTTTTTTTTCTTTCCCTAAAGGTTAAAAAGAGACAAAATAGAAAAGACCACAAAAGATCTTTTAATTAAATGGTTACAGTACAGATTTTGCAGTTTGGTAGGATTTACTGAGTCCTTGATTGTTATGATTGTTAGCAATGTAACAACTAACTGACTCTTGAGAAATAGGTGAAATAACAATCACTAGAGGAAAGAGCATGCAACAAAGAAATAAGCACAAGAGTGGCTCATTTAGCCTGATTATGGCTTTTTCTTTCAACTAGAATTCTCCAGTCAAGTATGAGCCCCTCTTGATAGAAACATTGTAACCAAGATTTGCAAAGAGAACTTAAATACAGTTAAACACACAGAATGTACAACTAAAAAACAAATAAAAAACTCAACAGCCACAACAGCAAACTTAGAACTTCTTTACCAGAAAAATTAGCAGGTAATGCTCAAAAGGAAAAAGTGACTGTCTGACATTATGGATGTTATGAAATATCTGCAGATTTACAGTTAAGATTTTTAGGTTGAAAAATGAATAGATTCCCTGTCAGTTTGAAAACAACAAATATAACAACTCAGTTTGATTCCTGGCATTGGAAAAAAGCAGCAAGAACCCAGTGGATACAACACTTTTCAGGAGCCAGCATAACACACACAGCAGGGATGGGGAGGATGGTATCAGCATCTCTGGATTGGATGAGTTCCTTATGAAATCATTGGACAATATTTCAGGAGGTGAACAGAGCATCAGCCTGAAGCAAACAGGATATTTAATTGTTTTTCAGTCAGGCAAAATTAGGTAAACAAGTATGATATCTGAATTAGAAGTAACAAAAATGAAAGAAAAATAATAGAAAATCAAGATGAATCAAAGAACTGTAGTTTATATTGGCTAGCTCAGAGACTTTCCCTCTGGGCTGAAATACCTTTTGTTTTGTGGCTTGTAACATATAAAAGATGATTCAGAAAATCAGGCTGCTCATATTCGTATCTAATTGTGATTAATAAAAAAAACTCTTGATATTGTTTTCAATTTATAATTTCTTTGTTTCTCAATTATTTCCAAATGTTAAAAAAAGAAAAAAGAAAGGAATCTCTTTCAGCATAGCGATGCAGTGACTTTGACTGATCAACCACCTTGCCAAAAACACTTTCTGATCAGTTTTCCACTGGTTATATTTAACCCACACACCATTGGGAGTGTAGCATTCTCAGTGTTATTTTTCACCCTCTTTTACAAGATTATGCATTGTTTGCCAGAAGCTCCTTTTTCACAAACGCTATTTTTTGTTATTCCACAGGGACCTTGAAAAACTAGCCAACAAATACTAAAAATTACTTGCATTCAAACTGAAGACAAATAAAGTCATCTTTTCTACTACTGTAGCTACTAGTACACAATTTTTCTCTTATTGTCGCCAGCATAAATTTTTTGGGGCTCTATTGAATTTTATTTAATCCCTCTA
Organism: Acridotheres tristis; assembly: GCA_037013685.1. Taxonomy (NCBI): domain Eukaryota; kingdom Metazoa; phylum Chordata; class Aves; order Passeriformes; family Sturnidae; genus Acridotheres; species Acridotheres tristis. Next base: position 101,000,123 of record CM072887.1, read on the forward strand.
GAATTACATCAACGCAACAGAAACCTGTTATCCTCTGCTTAATACATCCTGCACTTGGATTTCTGTGAAGTACAATATTTTTAACTCTTCCAGAAATCTTAGGGGTCATGTTCATTTACGTACTTGCTGCTGGTGAAAAACTAAAATCCTGAGCATTACAACTAAGGGTAATCAGTGAGTGCAAGGCTGCATCCTGCAGTCAGCTCGAGATCAAAGATCCCAAGGTCTTAAAACCCATTGCAGGATTCTCATAGATTGAGGAAAAGTGGGTCTGCCTTTGGAAAGCCACAACTTTCTTCTACGCCATAACCACTTCTGCCCCAGGATAATTATTAATTAGTTATCCTCATTTTATTGAAATATGAGCAGGCCAGTAGCTTCCCACTCACAAACCTCACTTGTTTCCTGACCCTTTGCTTGAGTATCAGCCCCTCAGCTGACAGATGGTTACACAACCTCTTGTGAGCCTGTCAGGAGCCCTGCAGGAGAGGAGTTTAGTTTCAGACATGATGCTGCACGAACAGCTCTGCTTTGTTCTGGCTGTCTGCAGTACAGCACTGAGCAGCACAACTTGAGAGACACCCCAGGCTGGCTGTGTATCAGCCCTGTGCTGCTGCTCACTCAATGCCTTTGCTGTCAGAAGGAGGAGAAATCAAGCGGCATTCAGGAAAGCAACAGTGTGCATTCTGCATTGATTTTTAAATGCCTAATGTTTTCTTTGGATGAGAGGATAACCACAGTTTGTACAGCCCGCTAATCAATAGTATCAGAGAAGGTGCTGACTTAAATACAAATCTGTATGTTTAAGCTCTCAGAAGCCTTGGGAGACAGTCTCACCTTTGGCAGAGATACAGTAAGTTGTAACTCACAGGCTAGTTATTTTCCATTCGCCCTTGATTTGATGAATTACAATGTCATTTAGCAGCATACAGATTTATGAAATTTTTGCTTGACTCGCCCATCTAATCCTATCAATTTGTATTGATAAGTGAAATGTTTATGTACCTCTCAGCCCTAGAACAGAGAACCTTGAAATGATAATGATACTCAGGCTACATTTTCATTGAGAGCTGGAAATGTGGTGTCCACCGTTGGTTATTGTATAAATCCAGTGTAACTACAAGGCTGTCTTAGCAACAGCAGGTTCTCTCCTGTTCTTTGCAGACAGAAACATCCTGAGAAGTGAGGCAGGTGGCAAAGCAGGAGAGCTTAGAGCAGGCTGGCTGAGTGGTGTCCCATGACCTCTGCAAATTGATGCCAGCTCTGAAGTGTGTCCTTTCCAGCTCTCTTACAAGAGGACAATTATATGCTGATCTCACAATTAGCTGATATCCCTTGTTTGCATTATCATAAGTCTACAAATGCAGTGTAGAATTTCCTCTGAAATTCCTTCCTTCCTTCCTTCCCTCCTTCCTTCCTTCCTTCCTTCCTTCCTTCCTTCCTTCCTTCCTTCCTTCCTTCCTTCCTTCCTTCCTTCCTTCCTTCCTTCCTTCCTTCCTTCCTTCTTTCCTTCCTTCCTTCCTTCCTTCCTTCCTTCCTTCCTTCCTTCCTTCCTTCCTTCCTTCCTTCCTTCCTTCCTTCCTTCCTTCCTTCCTTCCTTCCTTCCTTCCTTCCTTCCTTCCTTCCTTCCTTCCTTCCTTCCTTCCTTCCTTCCTTCCGTCTCTCTCTCCCTCCCTCCCTCCCTCCCTCTCCCACTCCATCCCTCGATTCCTGATTACCACTAATTGGAATTCTTCTGAGGTATTGTTTCTATCTGCACTGGAAGGCAGTCTCCAGCAGCCAGAACCTTTTCAGCCATTTTTTTTCCTTACAGCTTTTAATTTCATGGTGTTACCACTACATCACCCTGCAAAAAAACTGTTTTTCCAAGTTCCTCATTCCCTCAGAAGGTCCTCATCAGATACACATTGGCATGAACTGCTTTGTACTTAGAAATTTCTTTTTCCTAATACTGTGAAAAAGTTCTGCAGTTAGATAACAAAGGATAAACATACAGCGTAGTCCAGGTGATGTGTTTATGGATTATGCAGAAACAATAATCAGTGGAATGATCAAACATCAGGTACTGTGAGAACTTCTTATCCTGCTGTAATCTGTGGTTTGGCAGGTACAGCTCACAACAAACCATATTTGCTCCTCAGAATCTATCATATTTTCCCATCTCACTTCTCTCAAAGAAAATATTGGTATAGAGAAAAGTAAGAGTTTAAAGTGACAAAACAGAGATGGAACAGAGTTCTGTCATTGGTTAAGTCTCAAGGAACTAGCATGATTCTGCAAAACCATTTCTGCTTCTTCTTTGTGGTGATTCTTATCCCTGTGTTGTTTTATTCTGGGCATTTAAATGTATCAAAACTGTACAAAATGGCTTTCCTATGCAGAGAAAATTTCTAGATGGATTTAGTATGCATTTCTGACCTTACTTTTCAGTTCCAAATTTTGGAAAATTTTAGGAAAAATTTTATGGGCACTTCTAATATTAAATATAAAATATGGGAGAATTTAAACTTTCAAAATAATATTTGTCCCTGTAACTTAATATTTACTATTATGTGCAGACCCCAAAAGTTATCTCTGATCTGCAAAAGGTAACACTGAATTAGAATTCTCCAAATGTAAAACATATTTCCAGGGATATTCTCAGATCTGAAATAATTGTTTCTTTTGGATAATGAAGAAAAACAGAAACACCAAGACTTCTTAGTAAAACATTATATTTCAGAAAAGTTTATATATATTAAAACATGTTATTTCATTTCAAGTAGTTTCTTGAAATTTTATTTTGATATAAAACCAAAAGGTTTTACCCCATTTTTTGTATAAAAAATCTGCTGTTTACATCATGTTAATATAGAATGTGACATTATTAAATGTTTTGTTTAGAATACTGAAGATACAGGTAAAAATTCCTAGGTTTTCATTATTATTTTTTTGAATTACTGGCATGTTTTCACAGATAACAATTCCTACATAAAAACACAGAAAAACTTGCAATTTGACAAATGATTAGCAATGTACACATAAACAGTATTAGACATAAGTAATAGGATGCTTTTAACTTTATGGAAACACAAGAGGTCCTTGGAGTTGCCATTGGAGGATGATGTGTTCAAGAATTCATTTGTTGTAGCCTACCCAAGATTTTGATTCCCACCAAGGTTTGCTGCAGAGTCTATTGGAATTAAACTGTGTTAGCTGTCAGTGTCTGTGACACTGTGTTAAGGGCTGTTACAATGGTTTTATGGGTATATTCCTGGGCTTCATCTTCCAATAACAAAATGGTTCTTTGTCTCTTTTTTCCTCTATAATAATGATATTTCTTTATCTACTTGGAATAAACTAGTAATGTTAACAAATTAGTGCCTTTTCTTAGCTCTCCTGAAAGACTTGATTTTATTTCTCATCTGAACATGTCTGAAATCAAATTAAGAGTAATTGACCGACAGAGATGGTAGGGATTGAGCTGCATCTCAGAGAAAATCTACATTACTAATGTTTAAAAGAGAAAATGATAGCACCTGAAAGTTTTCTACACATGGAGGTTGCCTGAAACTTCCTTCCCTGTGCTGGTCGATCACATCTCTGGAAGATTTGGCCAGATGTCCTGCCAATGGCATTTACTGGCTACAGTAACTCAGCTCATAGAATGCTTTGCTTCTTCCTTCTCCTCAAATCTCAACTCAGCCCAAACTGTCTCTAATCATGCCCTTCAGGTTACTCAGGGAGGAAATATTCTTTGCTAAAAATTCATGGATTTGAGCACTAAGTAGAAAACCTGAGTGACCTGACAACTGGGGCAGATCTGTTCCCACAATTCAGAGGAAACTGGGAAGATGGTGATGTCTCATCTTAAGCTTGGGACCTAACACACCTGCCTATTCAGGCACTTGTTTTTTAATGACTTTAATGTCACAGTGCTTTAGGCTCTGGCCAGCATTCAGGATATCCTTCTTGTCAGACAGAAGTCAATAATGAACTACATACACTTAACAGTGTTTGTATGCTAAAACCTTGTATGTCTAATATTGAGATTCATATAACAATATATTTCAATAAAAAGTATAGACCAAAATATGTTGAGCAGCCATCACCATAAGGAAGGATATTTTTGACATTGAAAAAAAATAAAGTGAACATGATGAAGAATCATGCAGTCTTAGCTTAATGGTTGAACTTGATGATGTTAAAGGTCTTTTCCAAACTAAATTACTCTATGATCCTATGCCCTTGAGGCATTGGTTTCAAGTGATTAAAAAGATTATCCATAGGACTAATTTAATTATAGATGGCTGTGTATTGTAGGGTGGGAGTTAGGTAAGATGCACACAAAGTGAACATGTGTTATTGTCTATCACATACATATGAGAACCAAAAAAGATTCTCCATGGGGAATATGGAGGCTGCACCTCACGTGCTGTGTCCAGTTCTGGGCCCCTCACACCAGGAAAGACATTGGGGTGATGGAGTGAGTCCAGAGATGGGCAATGGAGCTGGGGAAGGGCCTGGGGCACAAGTCTGATGAGGAGCAGCTGAGGGAGCTGGGGGTGTTTAGCCTGGAGCAAAGGAGGCTCAGTAGGGATCTTGTCACTCCCTACATCTGCCTGAAAGGAGGTCATGACCAGGTGAGGATCAGTCCTTTCTCCCAGGTAACAGGTGACAGGATGAGAGGAAATGACCACAAGTTGGATCAGGAGAAGTTTATTTTGGATGCAAAGAAAAATTTCTTCTCTGAGAGAGGAATTAAGCATTGGAACAGGCTACACAGAAAAGTAGTGGAGTAGCCATTCCTGGAAATATTAAAAAAATAAATAGGTGGGTCATTACACAATACAATTTAGTGGGCATGGTGGTATTTGTTCAAAGATTAGACTTGATGATCTTGGTGGCTTTTTTCCAACCTTAACAATTTTCTGATTCTATGACTCTCCTATGCTTGCATAAAAAGAAAAATAAAATCTAAAGGGTTTATATTCTCAATATTGAATAGAGTGAAGAGACAGCAGATGAACTAGCTCTCAAAAATAAAACTTCAAAAGCAAAAATATAGTTAATTCATATGCATATTGCACTATAAACATTTTTTAGCATATTCAACCTTGAAAAAAAAATACAAAGAGGTTTTGTAGAAGAGTTTTAATCATCACTGTGCACAGCCAGCCATGATGTGAGCAGTGTATGCAGTGCAACTCCCTCTCTGGCACTGTGCCTTCTCCAGGGTATTGAGTGAAGGCAACTCCTGGCTAATGTACAGTCCAGATAATCTCCTTCCAGACAACAGGCTGCAAGCACATTAGCATTTGGTTTGGAATAATAGCAAGGTCAGGAAGCCAAACCTTTATTTCATATTAATTCAGTTAACATAGCAGTTTTGATATGTTCAGACTTGCTTGATTTTGAAGGCTACTATACCAGAGACTCTACTTCAGTTACACTTCAAATAAGGTCTAAATGCCAGAGAAACTAGTGGTTGGTATGTTAAGTCAGTTCTCATCCACATGCTTGTGAGTATGTTTGGTTCTGATTAAATTAATCCTGAATTGAATTCTGCATGCTATGTTTACTGTAGGTGTCTCCTGTTGCCTCATTCTTCTGATCTTCTGCTACTGTACCAAAGCAATTCCTACTGCAGGCATAGCCAGAGATGATTCTGGGGTCACTCAAAACATTGTCTAAGCCATTCTTTCTTTTAGAGTAGGATGAACTATATCTAGGTCATTTCTGGCAGAATATATTCAGTATATTCTTAAAAAATCCACAATTTTCCATGAGCTTGTCTTATTCCTGCTTTCTTTTATTGTCACTATTTTTGTTACCTGTAAACCAAGTCACTGTGAAATTCAAATCCATCATTGTCATCATGCACATGGAAAACAAATTATTCACCTCAACTTTGTTGGTAGTTTCTACATACTTGAAAGTTGTTGGCATGCATGGCTCCCAGTAGATTTTGCCTTCTTACCTGCATAATCTCAGTCTGTGTAATCTTCCTTAATATAAACAAATTAAGAAGAAAGACACCAAGATGTGCAAGAGTTTAACCCATTTAATAACAATGCTTTAATTACAAAGCTGTCCTTCCTTCCTGACATGGTGACTGCCTTGTCATCGTGCTCAGATTACAACTTTAATTTTTTATGGGAAAAAGTTCTGAACCTTCACTAAAAGCATTTGCAATCAAAAATATTAATTGGCAAATTAATTCTTTAGGGTTGGTTGGGTTGGGTTTTTTGTGGTCCAAAGCTAACCTGGAGAAGGATATGGAGAGTAAGTCATATGAGGAGCAGTTGAGGGAGTTGAGGTTGGGGTTATTTAGTTTGGAGAAAATGAGGCTTAAGGGTACCCTGATTGCTCTCTACCTGAAAGGAGGTTTCAACCAGATGAGGTCAGTCTCTTCTCTCAGGAAACAAACAAAAAAAAAAAACAAAAAAGCCCCAAACAAACAAATAAAAGCTCCAAACCAACTAATCAACCAACCAACCAACCAACTAACTAACCAACCAACCAACCAACCAACCAAAAACACCAGACAAACAACCTCAACACATAATATTTGAACTGAAAAACTAGAATGAAAACAATATCTTGTTAATTAGATGACAAGGGAGTTAGTTTTCAACTAAACAGCATTCAGGTTTTGAAAAAGTCTCAATATTTCAGATCTTTTTATTAAAACAGAAGGCTCTGGATTCTAATCTGGTTCTTCTAAATTGCAGCTTGGCCAGCCATTCATATGCTCTACTGTTTGTCAGTTCTCAAAGTTTGACCAGACATGAAAATAGTCAGACAGGAGAGAGCTCCCAAACTCTGACATATAAAAGACGAGTTACAATTGAGAAAATCAAAGTGTAGTACCTAGATTTTTAATTCCACTTGTCAAAACCATTTACTAGTTAAATTATGTTTCGATAGCTAAGTGCAGCATATCTTGAATTAAAAACAGGTGTGAACATAGGATATTCTAAATATAAAAAGTCCATTGCAACTGACACAAGCACAGCAGGGGTAAATGTGATGCCCAAAGAAAACCAATCAGAGTATTTGAAGAATTAAAATAAGCTGGAAGCCTGTGTGCTCATGCAAACTAAACATGTAACAGCCAACAATTTCTAAATTCTGCACTTTTTTGTCTTCTGTTTTAATATACTAAGGTGTAAATATACTAAGAAAAATGTATTACGCTGTAGGCTGACTGGGTTTTTTTTCAGTCCAGGAGAACATGAAAGTCCTTTTGTATGAAGGATATCCTCACAATTTTTCTGGTGGTTCACATTTTCTGACCCAAACTCTGTGCTCAACAGTCAAGACAAGATGGGGAGACTTTTTTGTGAGCTGCATGTTACATATTCTTTTCGAGCAAATATCCCCAAGTGCAGCTCCATGTGAGTTGCTCTCCTATTTTTTAATCCACTTTTCTCAGGGAGCATCAGCAGGGACAGCTCATACCATGATCAATGATCAATGATCAATGATCAATGATCATACCATGATCATATCATGAGTACACATGTCAATTCCAGCACCAGCCTGCACTCCCTGCCTGTGGAGCTGCTTTCTGTCATTGCCTGGCAGGATCTGTTCCTGGATCATGGCTGAAGATACACAGTGTGTTCCATTGTCATTGGCCCCTGGCCAGGAGAGGATCACAGAGTCAAAGAATTAAGGTTGGAAAACACCTCCAGGATGATCAAGTCCAGCCAGTGTAGATAAGACATTGACCTGTGACTCACTGAGTCAGAAAAGCAGGCTAGTCTGATCTGTGAAAAGTGGCCTGTGCCTTATTTAGTTTTATGGTTTGGGATAAATCAGTGCTTTTGGGGTTGTTAGGTTGTGTGGCTTTGTGCTGACCCAGAAGTCGATCAGGAAGCAGACAGTGACTCAGACATTGTCTCATCAGCATCCTCCTGGCTCTGAGGAACACTCCCTACAGGAGCACCTCCATTCCCAGCAGCACTGTTTCCTATGCAGAGGGAAAGATGTAGAGACAAGGTCTGCAGAAATCTTATTTCCTCAATGCATATTGTAGGTAGTACATGAAATCCATGCAGGGGATGTATTTCTGCATTTGCCTGTGCAAATTAAGCCCCGAGTTATTTTCATTCCCTTTCTTCTATTAGAATAGTTGGTAATTACTCTGGTGCTTGCCTCTTATGATGTCATCATTTGTGCCTCACACTTCTGCGAGGCTAAAAGGTTTAAGAAACTCAAACCTGCATTAAAATAATGGGATCTATTCCTCCTGCTCTGCAGATCCATAAATTCATGTCATTCCATCCCCTTCTGGAACCTCTAACCTCAAATGAATTAAATACAGCATTTGGAATTGGTTTAATTACTGCTAAAAATGAGAGGAAAAGGGTGAGGGTAGGGCTCATGTTGAAATTTTTTTTCAGTGCATTTAGACAGAATTTCTATTCTATTTTTACTTAGCTTTTTTTTTCTGCTTTGGCTTATAATTATAAGGCTTTTTGCTAGGCACAAATAAGTGTTCTTGGTACACATGGGAACAGCTCTGTGTGAGAATAACTGACATTCAAGGGTTTTACTTTTTTTCTACCAATTCAAAAGCATATCACCGTCCAGTTTAGAACAACTGAACACCAACTCTAAGGTCTGACTGCAGTGGATTAACAAAACTCTTTCTAATCAGACATCAGCTACACCTTTATTCCATTTGTCCTGTGTACCCACACAGTCAAGTCTCATTTTTCAGCATTTTTACTTACTTGAACACTGAAATGAACTTTAGAAATTAGACTAACAGAACACTGTCTAGCCAGGCCTGTTCCATTTTGTTCTTTCTTATTGAATTGAGCCTCAAAATTGACAGTTGCATAAGAATACGTGACTAGACTGTCACAGAGACAAAGCCTGTTTGCTATGCATCTCACATCTTCCCCAGGCTTTCTATCACTTAGTGCTGACAGTATGAATGGATTCAGAGATTTACTGACTGACACTGCAAAGTTGCCATTGTCAAGAGAGGCAGACACCCTAATGATGTGCAGCATTACTGAACCTAAAGGGGAGAAGGGAGGAAGAAAGAGAGGTATTGTTTCCATGGCTACACAATACTACTACTTCCACACCTCTTCTTCTCACAGACTTGCCATCTGTGTCCATTCTGAAGATAGCAGTTATGTCTCATTAAAATATTTAATGACTCCCAAGTTGTTAATTAGTGAAGGTTCAAATAGGATAATGTCTTGCTGTAAACATTACTCATATAATAGTAAACTTGAAAAATATTATATAGAGAAAATGATACCTCTATGTGTCTAATTTAACTCCATGTATATCAAGACAACTTAGAGTTTACTGCAATACAAGTTCTTAGTGGTGAGTTGCCTGCTCCATTCTTGCAGTATGTGTTGGTTTTTGCAGCAGGGCACTTAACCACAGAGGTTCTTGGGCTCTATTTTTAATAATTTGGTAGTAATACTACTGACATCTGAAATACAGAAATAACAAGATTAAAGTAGTTATCTGATTAAGTCTTAGCTCTTGGAACAACTCATAATCTTGATTTTAAGGTATTACTTGACCCCCAATATCAATCGTTGCCACTGACCATTCTCACTCAATGGGAAAAGGCAGGCAACTTCCAGAGACATAGATATCTGCTCTTCAGGAGACCCTCCCCTTTCCTGTAGATCTTGTGCATGCTGAAATAATCTTCTAGAGCTGACTACACAATTCTGAGTGGTAAGATTAAGTTGGTACATAACTTGGTCAGACTTAGAAATGTACCCTCCAAAACTGTTCAGTAATCTCTTTCTCAGCACTCGCAGTCACCACTGGATTTCCTGCAGTAATGAGAGCAGTACTGGGACAATTAGAGCAGCTGCACACCTGCAGAATCGATACTACCAAACAGAGGATTAAAGGAGATGGGAAGCTGCAAACATGGACGATATCCAAATAAAGCATCTTCACATTTTGGAGGTGCAAGTGATTCATTCAGAGACTGCATTCTGTGAAGTCCTTTACTGAGAAATCCTTTTACATGATTCAAAAGATTTGGGTGTGTTTAGCAGTATCTTCTTCTGCATTATACTGCATTTGTTTAGTCACAGTCCACCAGAGGCAACAACATTCATCCCTCTGACCTCAGTAGGTTCAGAGAGGACATAAGTAATTGTTGTTAATAAAAGAATATAAGTGGAGTTAAATCATTTGCAGTGTGTACAGACTCTCCTTCTTATTAAGCTGCTTTATACTAAATTACTTTATTGTTTCCCGATAATAAAAGGCATAAGAAATTTTGTACATAAAACATATAAAGCAGCTTTAAGCTGAAAATATCAAGATGTAATATAACTGAAAATACTTGAAAAACATCTCCTAGAAATTATGCATACATTTACAGCACAATTTCCTTTAATGCCACAGGGAAATTCTTCTGTGATAAGAGCCAGAGACCTGCAGTTTTGCTACAAGATATGATTAATCTTTAATGAAGGTATTTGTGGCACAGAAATACAAGTGTCCCAAGAGCTGCAGACAGGAGACTCACTATTCATTTTTCTGCTGAGCACAATGAACTTTTTCAAGCCTGTTTTTGCAACTCTTACTTGGTACTGTGTAGGTCTTCAGCTCAAGTGAATCATCTCTACATACTGTGAATATCCTCTGTGAGAGCTGCAGAAGAGATTCTTAGTTGTTCACTCCCTTTGTTGAGAAAGATATGAATAATTGTCAATAGATGTCCAAAAATACCATAATGTACCCCAAGCCTCCCCAAGGTTGGCACTATACATTTTATTGGGTTTGCTTGGCCTGGCTTTGGCAGTGAGAAGGCTACAAGAGTGGTTTCTGTGAGGAGCTGCCAGAAAGTTCCTCCATGTCAGGGAAAGCCAATGCTAGCCAGCTCCAAAGACAGACACGCCCCTGGCCAAGGCAGGACAAGTTAGAAATTGTGGTACTTGTGTCTCTGTGATAACATACTGAAGAAGAAGAAGAAAAAAAAGTTATTGCACTGCAGTAATTGCGATGAGAGAAGAGTGGGGTGAGAATGTGTGAGAGGAACAACTCTGCAGACACCAGGGTCAGTGGAGATGGAGGGACAGGAGGTGGGAGGAGAGATTCCCCTGCCACCTGTGGTGATGACCACGGTGAAGGAGCTGTCCCTGCAACCCAGGGGGTCCACAGGGAATGCAGAGATCAACCTGCCTATGGGGGAACCCAGGCTGCAGCAGGTGGATGCCTGAGAGGAGGATGTGACCTTGTGGAAGAGCTGAGGAGAGAGGGGCCCTGCTCCCATGCTGGAGCAATGTGTCCTTGAAGGGCTCCACCCCATGGAAGAGTGACCTGTGCTGCAGCCACTTGGTGAGGGCTGCTGCCCATGGGATGGGACTGACATCGGGGAAGTCCAAGGAGAACTGTCCCCTGTAGAAGAGAACCCATGGTGCAGCAGGGGAAAAATTCTCTCTCAGCAGCAGGAGAAGCATTTCCTCAGGGTGCTTTGGAAGATGGAACTTGTACATAGCAATTCATCCTACCTCTCTTGAGGAAGCCTGGTCCATGCTTTGAAATTCTCCTCATCCCTTCATAGACAATAGGTCACAGAATTAGAGAATGGCCTGGGTTGGGAGGGACCTGAAAGATCATCAAGTTCCAACTTTCCTGCTGTGGACAGGGACACCTTTCACTAGACATGCTTAGAGATCCATGAGTTCATAGATATCTATGAAACATAGGTAACAACCTTAGTCTAGGCAAGCAATTGTAAGACAGGAAAAATAACTGAGACTAACACACACATTCAGTTGCATTTAAGGAAGATCTTAATCTTATTCCATAATATAAAGCACTACAGAAGTGAGATGCAAGTCCACAGAATTCATACAGGCCTTAAAATCTTTCATGAAGACAAGCACAAGACGTGATATCCAGGACCATATCTATTTCTAGTATTATTTGCAGGTTATTCAGGTGTGTGGTGTAGTTAGATGATTTGTTCCTCTTCAATATTCCATTTCAGTCCAGAGCATCTTTTCCACCCAGGAAAGGAGTCAGTTCCTAAAAGAAAAATACCTAATAATCCAAGGTTTAAGGCAACTAGCAGAATTTAATGAAACTTAATTTATACACCTATAAAAGTACATTCAACGTATTCAACACATGCTTAAAGCTACTGAAAATTACAGACATTAATAGAAAACTATGTACAGTCTGTGTTTGGGATACGAGGATCAGAGCAAAAATCTGATCTAAATTTCCAGCCTGAAGAGTCTACATGTCTCCATGCTGAAGTGTAATGAGACAAAAGGGATATACATCAACCAATAAACAAATCTCTACTGTTCCTTCATATATACTTCATATATACTTCAGAGGTATATTTGAAAAAAATTAAACAGAACAAAACAAACACACAAACCAAACCAAACCAACAGCAACAAAACAAGGGTAAAAAAAAAAAAAAAGAAATGCCCACCAAGTGGAAAAAACCTTCCCTTGAACAGCTGAATTTTACATATATTGCTGATAGGTTTTTTTTTAAATTGTTCCTAATTAGTGAGAAACTATTATTGAGTCCATTGCTGTCTGGATTTCTGCACTGCAGAACTGAAAACCAGCTGCCTGCTGATACCTTAAAATAGGCCTATGAGCTTCAGTAACATTGCTCACAAGAAATACACAAAATATACCACAAATAAAATAATGATTTTTTGAACCAAAATTTTTAAGAAAATCAGTGCACATTAGAAAGAATTAAAAGCAGTATCTCTTAAAAAGAAAGCTTTGTTTATTCCCTATAGCATCTTCACAGATGAGAGTTAGTTGACATATCTAATATAAATCTATCTTCAACATTCTCCCTTGTTAGCTTTGGAAAACTTGTCTCATTAATTTTAAATTAATTCTGCAGTTCTCTTTACCTTTTGTACATTCTGTGCTGAAAATCTTTTCCCTTATTCTGCTGTCGTAATGACCAATTTGTGAACCATCACAATGTCAATAATTCAATAGTATCTGCACACTTCACAGTTTGTACTTAGAGTATTAGTGCTAGAGGATGTAACAACCTTTTCTCTTTGGCTAGAGGTTTTTGGTTTTTTTCCTTAGCAGCTAAAACTAAAAGAACAAATGTTTAATACATCCTTTGTTTTAGAGAGTTGCCTTTTAATTATATCTTAGAGCCATTTTTTTGCAAATGAATTTTAACTGTGATACTCTTACAAGCCATAGGGTTTGCTCAGTTTTCATTTATTACACTTAATTACATCCTAATATATTCGAATTTGGGAAAGTATGTATTCAGTTTGGGATTTCAAGTAATCAAGCTGGGAATGTTGAATACCCTGATCTAAATTCTGTACATAATATATTAATAATGAAAGTAAACAAGCTGAAAGAGAATTAATGTTGAACCACAGTACCCTTTCTACCTGTGTGTGTTTCAGCCTGTGTGTTGCTGTATTTCCTTCAGGATCACCACTCATTATTTAGAACAGGATTATTTGAATGGCCTGATTCAGACTGAAGGTCTATCCTGATTCCAAAAGTTCTGAGGTATACAAATGCTGAGTACAAATATGAAGCAAGCACTCAGGGTACTTTTCCCTGACATTTCCCCAGTCTCTTCTTTTATAGCCCAGGGATTTTAACAAAATGGATGTGGCTTCTATACATTTAGCTAACACAGTGAATTTACTGGAGCTCCAGGAAACTAGTCCATCTCTAGAACACATAAAAACTGTTGGATTCTATCCTTATTTATATTTGGAAAATCTGGGCTATATTTTATCTTTTCTCAAGTCCTTTGGGCAGAAACATTGAAAACTACCAAGAAAAATAAGCAAAGAGTTTCAACCTCCTCTTCCAATTCTGTGGTTTTTCGAGATTTGGATACATTGAACCATGTCAACTATGAGGTCAGACCAGATTTTTCCAAGTTTCATCCCAATTTCATAAGTACTGCTGCTAAAACCTCTTTAGACAACATGCTCAACTATTTGACATTTCTCTGGGGCAAAACGTTTTCATTTTGGACTTGACTTTAAAAGCATGAACCTTTCCTGTTCAAATTATGCCCATTGTTTCTCAATCTCCATTTGGTGTCTGGTTCTGAAAGTGTATTGTATTCTTTAGATCCATGGCATAATCTTTCTTTTCTTCTTCACTATTCAATGTTATTTAAGGGTTTGCTTGCTATAGACTGGATAACTTAAAAAGACTAATCTTTATTCTGTATTTCTGAATATTTAATTCCTGGAAAACACTTAATAACTTTCTTCAATTTTTTAAAATCTTATTCTAGAAATTATTTCAAAAAACAGCAAATTTATTTTTTACTTTGGGTTTCAATTCCAATTAAAGGCCACTTAGAAAGCTATAGCCATGGAAAAACAAAACAAAACAAAACAAAGCAAAAGTTGTTTCTTCTTAACTAGAACCTCTCAGCAAAATAAAATAATTATCACCTCAGGAAATATCTTACTTTAACTTTTCATTCTTACTGTACAATGTGATATTGAATAAAGGTTAAAAAAGATAGCATTTTGTTTGTGACAGGTACAATGGATAGTGCTTGTGATAGCTGCTCACTATGAAGATGGTGACAGAGCCAGCTCCAGACACAGATGGAGTTGTCACCTGGATCAGCAGGTTATGGGGTACACCAAAAAAGATAGAGCTGCAATGTGACTAGGATGAGGTTAACTACTGCTGTTCAAAGCAGGGGTTAGAATTTGTGGCATCCCACTGAAATATTCCTTCTGTAGCTGTCTCGATTTCCCCTCCAAGAGAAAGAACTAAGCTTCTCCAGGACCTTCCTTCTTCTCTCAGCCTTATTCCTCCCCCAGCTATGTGTCACTCTTCCTCTTTAGCTTGTGTGGGAGGAAGGCCCAGCTCATCCCTGGATCCTCATCTCTGGAGTAACATGATTCAGTTTTGCAGCATTCAGTTTTGCTTGCAGTGCTGTCAGCAACAAGCCTGCTCTCTATGTAGGTCGTGGCTCTTCCCTTGTTATATTTATGATGCTGACCTCAAGGTAACCTGAAGAGGTTGTCTTGCTTTGTAGAGGACTGATGTTTCTTTAAGTAAGGAGAGCAAATATAGAATAGCTAATTAAAATGAAATATGTCAACTTGGAGTCCTAGACAAATCTGAAGCAGAAACTAAGATGACATTGCTTACTTTTGTAAGAACAGCAGTCAAACTAAATTTCAGTCTGAGTTTAAAGATACAAACTCTCACATTTTAGAAATGCCTGTTTAAGGACTATTGTTCATCTTCTTTGATTGTTTTATATTTGGCTTTATTTCTATATTTCTATCTATATCCTGCTATATAACAGGTGCTCTAAATAATAAGATTGTCCACTGGGTAGCCCATTAAGCAAAAGGATATAGTAAAAAGTGTAAAACTTAATATCCTTTTTCATCAGCCTTCAAAATGAAACCAGAACAAACAAAAATTGTCATAATTACTACAATTTTTTCCATGTAATGCAGGATTTCTATGAGGGACATTTTCAAGTATAAATTTCCCCAGTCCTATGAATTATAATCCAAAGAGTTTCTAGGATCAGGA
Organism: Acridotheres tristis; assembly: GCA_037013685.1. Taxonomy (NCBI): domain Eukaryota; kingdom Metazoa; phylum Chordata; class Aves; order Passeriformes; family Sturnidae; genus Acridotheres; species Acridotheres tristis. Next base: position 101,015,660 of record CM072887.1, read on the forward strand.
TATCATACAAGATGGAAAAACAGCTATGGATTTGAACTGTAATGATTTGCATATTCCCTAATAAAATCGTCTAGGGCAAACTATGCTTTTCAAGAGTATAAATAACCTTTATGATGAGGATGAGTCTCTTTGCATTAGGAAGTCTTCCAAGTCTATGTAACCTACCAGTCTGCCTACAATTAGAATTTTTTTATTAGAAGCTAGAACTGTCTAAATAAAAACAAGAAACATATTGGAAATAAAGAATCTCAAATAAACACATATATGTATGTATGTATGTATATAAATATAAAAATTATGGCCAGCAAAGTTGATGATAATAATAATAATAATAATAATAATAATAATAATAATAATAATAATAAGAAGAAGAAGAAGAAGAAGAAGAAGAAGAAGAAGAAGAAGAAGAAGAAAGAAATCTGTAAATAATGAAGAGTACTGTGCTTTTGAACCAGAGTGGAACCCATTGCATCTAATTTTAATTATCTAAGAATTTACTGTACATATTCAGATAAATAGTTTAGATTCTCAACAATTAGGAGAAAAGAAGAGAGAATGCTGTCATCCTATCCAAACTAGAGAAGGACAAGATATAACAAACAAAACTAGGTTGGTGGGACAGGATTTGATTCAAGACATTTATATTTATATGTCAACATAAATTAATGTGCCGGACAAAATTCAGAATGTCCAAAAGCATAAAATTTGTCTAAGCTCTCATTATGGTCAATGAAGATATAATCAACAGAGACATGATGTTCTAGAGCAAATTCAGCTGCCCAACTGAAAGCATCCACAGAAGCATGAGATAATATTTGTCTAGTTTCCAATAACTTAATTAACTCGATCTTTATAAATTATAAGGTCTTCTCAGGCACATAATTTACCAATGGACACATAGAAGGTCCAGTTTCAGAAACTTCTGAAACTTTTTAAAGGTCTAAAGCAAGGTAAGATGGATCATATATATTGAATAGCTTTGGGAAACATTTAGACAAAATTAAATTTAAAGGCAACCAATAAGAAATTTAGATACCTGATAGGAACACCAGCTACATACATTGCATGATTGGCATAGACACTGCTTTCTTTGGCAGTCATAAAAATAGCTGAAATGTGAGTGCCAGCAGGCAACATATAGTTGGGTGCCTGTGTGTAATGGCGTGAATGTTCAAACCCAAATTTTTGAACTATCTAACAGAGCTGATGATTAGTTAGGAGACTGATCAGACATTTCCTTATGCAAAGTATTTTCTATTTAAACATAGGGACTTGGAGTCCAAAAGGAAGAGACAATCCTGAAAAGGTACTGAAGAGGTTTCTGAAGAGAAGAGATGATCTTAGAAAGTGATGAAGGAAGGGAAAGATGACAGCTGGAGGAAGAGTCACTGAGAGGTATGGAGTCAAATGCTGGGGATGCCCAAGGATTTTAGCCAATGGCACCTCAAACAGATAACTCTGAGCAGCTGAACAGCAGGAAACAATAAAATTTTTCTACCTGACCTTGCCAGACCAACAATGATCTCCCTGTGAAGTCAAGACCTATGAACTTAGTGCTGTGGGAGAGAACAAGTGAACGTAGGAAATAATTAATGAAATCATAGAATATCTCGAGTTGGATTCATATGGAATCCATGTGAATCACCAAGTCCAACTCCCCTCTTCTTTCAGGATTACCTAGAACATATGAAAATCTTTAATCTTGTTGACTTTTAAATGAATCCCAGCATTCAGGTCCACTTCAAGTTGTGGCTTACTTTGTCTTACCTGTATGGCACTTTAGAAAACAACTACTAGGAAAATGATTTTTATGTTTAGTGGACAATTCAGAATGAGTCTGCACTGTAGCTTTGTGGTTCAAATGTATAGTGCAATCATAAAAAAAGAACAGAAAACCAAATAAGGTCCAGGAGGTAATTTTTCCTCTTTTTATAGGATTGATAAAAAACAAAGGAAAGAATATTGGAAGAAAAGTGTGAAAATTATTGAGTGATAGAAGAAATTGGCTCCTATTGTGACACCTAGAGAGCTCATTTTACCACTGATGAATGCCTTTGTAATGCCAAAGTATTCAAATGCTGAAGAATATGCCACCTAATGCTAGAGTCTGAGTTTTTAAAAAACACATGCTGCTTTATGGGAAGGAATGCATCTACCTATACCTGTATTTGTATATATATTTGCATATACAGGTACACAGTAGGAAGCTCCTGGTGGACACAAACACTTGAAACAATGACAGCCCTTCACCCCTTGAAGTCTTCACAGCAAGATTGTTTAACTCTTGGGCCAGTAGAAATTTTTTTTTCAAATTTAGGTAGTCAAAGTGTAGAGGCCGTAATAAGTTAAAACATAAGAACTTCCCATATTTGAACTTCTCTGGACTCCTTGTTACCCTTTGTGACCCTGCACAGGAGAGACAGAGTTCATACTCAGGGAATCATCTTGCAGTGGTTCCTAGTTGGACTTCAGACAGTGAAAACTTCCTGTAACAGATAGATAATAGTGTGAAAATTAGTAGCAACACCATTTACAGGCTGAGTTGAGCATTATTCCCTGTGACAGCACAGGGAGCAGGCACCCACTCGGTTCCAAGGGAGACCTGGAGAACCAGTGCTTGGGTGCAGCAGGGAACATCCTGGGCACAGAGCACTGGAGCACCCAAGTCTCCCATGGGAGGGAGGTGCAAGTAGAGACTGCCCAGAGAGGTATTTGTGCCTGAAACCCAAACAGCCTGTGAGAGGATGTGTGTGTGATTTAAACGTGGGGGGATCACTTACAGCAGCTATTTCAAAATCTGCAGCTCTAAGTCTTGTGTCTCATGTTGTGGTTTATCTGGTTTCACATCAAGCAGATCCTGAACACATGATTCACGAATTGCCAGTTAATTATGTTATTATTAAATCAACACATTTCCAATTCTGATCTGAAGTCCATGAGGCAAACATTTTTTAAACATGACACCTGTGTGTGCCTGTGACTCATGCAGCTCTTGGGTCCCATGGATATAACACACAAATGTGTGTCCAGGAAATACACACTGCCTGAGACTATCTTTGGCTGCTTACATGAAAAAAAATCTACTTAGACCAGATATATATTTCACATAATCATAAAAATAAGGTTCCATATGGAAGTGTGTATGTGGATCATAAAAACAACCCAAAAAAATCTGATGAGAGGAATTTTAAATGGATGTCTAACCACAAATAGAGGTACCTTGAAGGATGCTTAAGTGATGTTGTGGTATTGCAATATTCAGTGGTATTCAATTGTACTGAAAGGCAACTTTCTATAAGTGTGCTTATTAATGTAGAATTAGTGCATTTCTCTTTTTGCTCAGTACGAGAATACTTTATTTGATTATCCTCCCACAGTCCTTTTAAAATAAGACCATGAGTTATAAAGCTTTTAAATAGCTAGATTAGGTATTTTAAAAGGTCATAGTGACATCTGAAAATAGTTCCTTAACATTTTTTAATGTTACAGAGGCTTAAAATATTACATTGGAATAGAAAAATAACATAATTAAGACTATCAAGAGAGGTACCTGCTAAATTAGCATAACCTTGCAGCCTTTTGTATGGATTTTTAGTATCATTAAACTAATCATAAATTTAATATCAAGAAGTCAAAAGTCAATTTTAGTAATCTCAAGTTTAAGTTTAAAAACCTCTTATTGCAGGCTAATGACACTTCAAATTAAAAAAAAAAAAAAGGGCGGGGGGGTTGAGTCTCCGTTAAGGACAGAAAGGATAAAATATGAAAAAACCCCAAACCTACAGTATTCTTTTGTATAGCTCCTTTTATCCTTCTGAATCCTGAAACTCTTTAAACAACCAGTAGTATATTTTCTGAGACACTGGAAAAGAAAGAATAAGAAGTAATTCAAGTAATTTGCAATGGTAAGAGACCAGCTCTCATTAACCTTGAGTATATTGAAATATATGCTCAACCTCAACACCAAAAAATGCACTGTTCTCTTGGTCTACCATACAACACTGTTTAGTTTAAACCTCTGGCTCTTAAAAATGAAGCTGATCCTTGGGGGCTGCCTTGGTTAAACATGTAATCACTTTTTGGTGCTGCAGAAGTGGTGTGCTGGGGATACCTGGGTTCTCTCTGAGGTTTATCTGGAATTGTAGGTGGTCTCCAGGTGAGGGTTTGGCTCCTGGTGCACGGAGCTAGAGCCAGGTTTGTGTTTCAGCTGTGCTGAGTTAAAACTCATGTCTTGCCTTTAGCCCAGACACTGACTGTAGCACTGATGAGCTCAGGATCTGAAGGAGATAATTAATGCTTTGGAAATTTTTTCCAGACTTCAGTAACTGCTGAAGTGCCTAAATAGAAAACATGTGTTCCTATATCCCAAAACAGAAAACAGCAAGGAGAGGAGTTCTCATGCTTAGAAAAAGAGGAAGGATGTAACCTTTCAGTGGTACACTGTATAAAACGCTCTAAAAAAAATCAAGTTTTTTCAGATAGTTTCTAATATTTCAATCCTACGTATTTTTATATGAACCATATTTAATTGTGAAACTGGTAAAGGATGTTGCTGTTTTAAAGACAGAGAGTAAATAAAATCTTTTCCTCCCCTAGGCCAAGAAGATGGAGGCGTTTTTAAATTACTCTGGGACCAAAGCAAATTACCCTGTGACAAATTGGACTAAATTTTTATATCATGACTAGTACTACAAATTAAGTAGTACTACAAATTATTGTACGTGATTATTATATGAATGGATTCAGTCCTATGTTATTTTTAGCCCTCATGCATATATTAATTATTTATATCTGAAATTCCTAAAGAAGATAGAGAAGTGAAAGAAACAGGCTCCTGGAATTTTCCTATTTGACCATCTTCTAGCAAGTGATAGCAGTTATTAGCTGAGTAGCTATTTAAATCTGAAAGTGAAAACTGAGTTCAACCACAGCCTGTCTCCAAAATTTAAAGGCTACTTTAAATTTGAAACATATGCATTTCCACAGCTTTATGAATGTTACGTATCCATTATCTTACATATTTATTTTCCCCAAAAAAATGTGCCAATAGAGACTACTTGTAGTGGAGAAATGCATCATAAAAACCCAACTTCCTCCTTTCTAGATATTAAATGTGAACATTCCTTCAAAACAAAACCATAAAAATGCATTTTCAATGCCTTTAACAGCTCATTTGCAAACTTTCTGTTTACCATAATGAGTACAAGACAGTCATGATTACTTATGCCTGAAAGACTGGACACTGGAAAAATGTATTTCCTACTGCATTGTCATTGCTCATTCTGGGGTATATTAAATTGCAAGGTGTTACATTAAGCTGTGAAGATGATGGCTCCACTTGTGGAAAATATACTTTTATAGAAGCTTAATTACGTTTTTATACTCTTTATAAGAATTCATCAACAAATAAAAATCAAATTCTTGAATACATCATTCTTGTGAAATATTAATTTATATGAATAGATTAGAGAAAAATTCTCAAGTCCTTTGTGAGCTAGATCTGTTGGTACATGTTGGTGAAATCAGAGCACTTCAATCCAAGAGCTTTCAAGTGCTGTGATGAGATTCATGCAGCTGACTTCCACCCAGTAACAGTAAAAGGTCAAATCAAGAGTTCCTTAAAAACTGAAATCAGACTCCAGAGGGGTTCAGATATTCCAAATATGTAGACTAGTCTAGAGTTTAGAGGATGTGATCAGCTTTCCAAAATATATTAAGTTTGAACAAAGTTTCAAGGCTGAGGAATTTTGATGTTGTAAACTTGCTGATGGGCCTTTTTCTTAAGGAAATTTTTGCAAAAAACAAGAGGGCTGTGTGGTTTGGGTGGAGGTTTTTTGTTTGTTTGTTTTAAGTTGAACAACATCCAGAGATGTTTTCTTTTAAGGTATCATGCACATGTTATTGTGAGTTTTCTTTAGCTGACTTCGAAAATTAGTTTATTTCATTTCTATGGAATTTTTTTCTCATTGAAATGGAAATGTTTTTATTGATTACAAGGGCTAAGACAACCACATATGTAAACATTAGTATCTGACTCATTCAAGTTAATTTACTTCATTCTTTACTTTCTCTTCTTGTTTTACACTCTGGGCATATTTGTTAAGTTAGACATATTCTGTTACACAGCAAACAGCTATTGATTCCATCTGTGTGTTTGAAATCATGGATAGTCCAAATGTTAGTTAAAATCTGTTTGTTATCAACAAACTGGTTTAGTGAAGACACAAGAGTAGCTTTTCTTTGTTAAGGATACCAAATTATGTCTTGGAATGCATGAAATGTGCAAGGATATTTATAAATTCAAATAGAATAATAATGTTAAAAACAATCATGTCTTTATTACAGTTTCTTTGGTATCACCTTAGTCCAGGTGGGTGAAGAAACTGTAGACAAACAAGAAAAAAGTGGGGGAGACAGATATAGCAGATAAAAATAATTATGCAGAGGACCAAGACCTAATGCATCATTTTGGTGAATATTTTTACTCTATAAATTCATATACAGTCCAAAACAACCATAAAGCTTTTTATTTACCTGCAGGGACCTTGATTATACCTATTTTATACCTTTTATATACATATATATTATACCTATTATTTACCTTTTTTAGAGCTCGGGGAACTGGAGTGATTTTTAAATGTGAGAAAAGACCTTCTTAAGTGTTACTTTCCTTCTGTCTTCCAGCCGGCTATTGTAGACTTTGCTAATATTGGCTCTTAAGGGATATCAGGAAACTGTCTTGGGGAGAATGCGATTCTGTGTTTGTGCTGATTTTGGCTGGGGAAGAGTTAATTATTGAAATTGTGTGTACAGAATGGTTTCCATCAAAAGAATACAAGTTGGTTGTATTTTTTTGTCTTTATTAAAATCAAGTTTATGTATATTTAATATTGAAATATATTTTTAAATGTTTTTTGAACTCACATGTTTTGACATGAAAATTTTTCTTTCCGGTTGAAATACTCAAATTAACTGAGAGGCGTTTTAAATCAATCCAAATAATTATTTTGTCTAAAGAAAAGGTCTCAGCTGACAAATTTCACCCCTTCAAGGGATAATCAAACTTCAGTTATTACACCAGTGAGAAGCAGAGATACACACACACCATTACAGAAGAGGTGCATTTTGCAAAGGATGATGTGAAAAGGTACAGGCTAGAAAGGAACAAGTCAGTGATGCTGAAATAGAACCCATGAGGCACTGCAGAGGGCAGAGCAGGGAAAGCTGGGGGCAGCACAGCCAGAGGTGAAGCTGCAGCTGTGCTAAACCCCAGCACTCTGATGAACAGCCTGCTGTGGTGTTTAGCACTCAGCCATACGTTATCCATGCCTATTTGAACTGGGTTTATGTGGCAAGATTTTGGTATCAGGAAAGCTGCAGGTGTGACTTCTGTGAGAAGACATCAGAAATTCCTCCCATGGTGGGCAGAGACAGTTTCAGACATCTCCAGGATGGATCTGCCACTGCACAAAGTTGATCAATCTTGGTAGCACCTCTGTGATAACATACTTAAGAAAGTGGGAAATGTATTGTGCAACATCTGGGAGCGAGGAGTGAGAATGTGAGAGCAACAGCCCTGCAGACCCAGGGTCAGTGCAGGAGGGGCAGGAGCTGCTCCAGGTGCTGGAGCAGAGATTCCCCTGCAGCCCTGGTGCAGCCCATGCAGAGGCAGCTGTGCCCCTGCAGCCCAGGGAGGACCATGGGGGAGCAGAGATCCACCTGCAGCCCAGGGAGGATCCACACCAGAGCTGAAGGAGATGCCCTGAAGGAGCTTCTGACTCTGTGGGGCTGAAAGACTGCACTGTCTGTAAATGACTCGTGCTGTGGCAGGGGATTCTTGAAATGCTCTAGCCTGTGGGAGAGACCCCATGTAAGAGCAGAAGAACAGTGTGACGAGGAGGGGCAGAGATTAAATGTCATATATCCATATATGACATTCCCCATATCCCCCTCACTGCTTGGGAGCAAGAGGTAAAAGAGTCAGAGGTGAAGTTGAGCCTGGGAAGGATACGGCACTTAAAAATTCCTTCTTGTTTTTCACTGGCCTATGCTGTTTAAATTGACAATAATTTAAATTAATTTCATGAAGATGAGCTTGTTTCGCCCATGACTGGTAAGGGAGTTCCCTGCCTTTATCTTGACCCATGAGCTTTTTATAGCATTTTTTTCCACTGTTCTCTTGAGGAGGCTGAGGGATAGAGTAATTAGGTGGGCACCTGATGGCCAGCTAAGTCAAACCACAGCACTGTTTTATGTAATTGTTAATTTGGAACAGCCAGGTGATTTGGTTATTCCTGACTATGATGTTCTCATTCCCTTACCCTGTGTAGTGTCATACAAGATGAGTGGGTCCCATTAAGTCCAACAAGGCTCCTTGAATGAAGGGATCTGACTGGAGAAAGAAGAAAAAAAGCAACCTCATTTGATGCTACAGGTGCAGCCACACTTTTCAAAGGAACATGTGTGAGGGAGAGGGTGAAGGCAGGGTCTCCTGTGGGTCATTACTGGCTTGGTGCTTGACAGCACATGGGAGATTAACCTTCAAATTGCCTTTGTGCACAGGAAAGGAGGGTCCCAGCCAAGCCCTCTGCTGCCTCCAGGCTGCAGCTGATCTGAGGGGAGGTCAAAGGCAAAGGGCCCCTGGCTGTGAACCTCTGCCCACACTGCAGGTGTGCTGCCCTACCTTGATCTCCAGGTTTAGCTGAAGACAGGGCCAGAGGGTAGTTTTGTGTCAGTCACCTTGGAACAAGGCAAGTTTATAATCAGAGGTTCTCATCTCTGCTGGAAATGCAGCAGGGACTCATTCCTTGGCCTTCTGAATTGAAGCAATTGAAACCACTGAAAATGTTCACTAAATAGTTAAAAATTGTTTCTACCTACAATAACAGAAATGCCCTTTTCTTTTTCTTTTTTTACTGAAAAACAGCTTTTCTTAGTGTACACTGGTTTGGAGTCAATTAAAACAGAACAGAGTTTGTCTTTGCAAAAACATTTCATATAACTTCTGGTCTATATCTCTTTTGGCCTTCTCAGTGACCATCTAAATGTAAAAAAACCTACTAAAACTTTACAATTCTCCAAATATAGCAGGTACTATTTTCTGGTTCATGATTTAGTGCTGTGAAAGGTGTTAATTTCCTTCATGGTGCAAATTGCTAGTTTATTTAGAGATGTTGAGAACAGAAAAAAAAAGCTTTTATTTACTTTTTTCAACCGAGCATTTTTCTTCCAGAAACATCAAAAGATAGAATAATCTAAATATTTTATGTAAAAAAAAATATTCACAAGCAAAAACTGATTGAAAACATCATATCTCTCTCATCTATGTGATTTTTCTGACAGATTCTCTCTCTCCTCACTGAAGAATATCAAAAAAATAGGCCTGAGGGTAAGAGAGCTGGCTGGTAATCTGTTACCTGCTTATCCAGTTCCTTGGGTGAAAACAGTGGGGTGGGGAGGGTTTAGCATTGGTTTTGGAATGAATTTCTACTTTGTGCCTTTTAAATAAAAAATAAAAAGATAACAAAAGACATAAATACAAAACAAATTTTTACAAAAAGAGAAAATAAAACAAACTACCAAACAAACAAACGAAACAAGAATTTCAGGTATGTGAGTGTTATCTGTAATACTGACTGTAGACCTAAGTGCCAAATAAAAATAAATTAAGCATTCAATAAAAATTTTTAAATGCAGTGAGATTGTATGTATATAGAAGACAGTGTTACTGAGGGCAAGAGCTTTCCATTAGTCTTATAATCCTCGTATGGGTATTTTGACTATTTATAGTAATTTCAGTTATCCTAATGACAAGGTCAATGTACTTGCCTTTTAGCTTTTTTCATTTTCCTCACTATGTATTATTTATTTTGTGATCAGGAGGACTATATGGAGTGCAGTATAAGACCACCAATTTTTTAATTTTGGTTCATCACTAAAGACCAGTAACTGTTGCTGTTATGACACAGAGAGAGACTCACACCTGACTCCAAGCAAGTCGAGCAGAAAAAGAGACCTTTACTGACATTACATGTCTATTTATAGAATCCCTACAATGATCATGGATTGGACAGTGATGATGAGACCTCTTGGCTCCATTGGTTCACCACATGTCCTTCAATTCTCTCTTCCTCCGAAGAGGAATGCAAAATATCCACTATTTACCAGAAAGAGTGTGAGAAAATGTAAAAAGAATGTATCAACAATCAGAAGGCTAGAACACAGGTGCCACAAGTAACATCTTCTAATTTCCTTTTATTGCAGAGATTTCTGTGTTACTTCATCATAATATTGTTTGAATGGCTACCAGCCTGGAACAAACACCTAAGTCATTCTGGGGTGAGAGAGAGAATTTACACTTTGAAAGGAACAAAGAAGAATCACAGCTGTTTCTTTTGCTGACTCACTGGCCAGCAAATCATCTCGACTGAGAACCAGGGTTTTAACAGATCATTTCCTTGAGGGTTTTTTTTCTCTTTTACGAGGATAAAAAAGGCTTAGAAGCAGTAAATTGGGTAATGCAAAACATGAAAGAGAATAAAAAGGGAAAAGGAATAAAAAAATTTAAAGTCTTTCTAGAACAGTTACTATTGTTCTGGTTTAAGTTGGGTAGAAAATGGCTGCCTAAATATCATTAGTTTGTTCCTTCTCTACTGATTTTGTTGGTAAGAGACGATGAAATTTTTTTTTTCAAGAAAATTGAAACAAAAAATAATATAAAAGCAACATATTAATGGGGCTGTTCATCAATACATAAAGGAATTTTTTTTCTGGAAAGGTCAGATTATGTCTAATCATACCATATCTGAGGGGAAAAAGCAATCAAACATACCTACAGAGCCAAATTATCTTTAAAATAGATCTGGACAAGGGGCAACCTTGTACAGACAAGCATTATCCTGTGTTATTCTACTCAATTATATTATTCTACCCGGGACAGAGCATCTATTTTCAGAGACAAGAAAAGATATTCCTAGTTCTTCTTGCACTGTTTCAAACCACCTCTACTCTTCTGCTTTATTCACTGCTGTAGATGCAAGTATTTCATTAGTGTTGCTCAGAAGTTTTTAAGGAAGTAACAGAGATGGAAGATGCATCACTTCTACAAAAAAGTGTAAAATACAACCAAAAGCTGAAGGAGAGGGTACTTATTCCATAAGCTTCACACCTCTGTACTCTGGTTAAATGTTGTTCCGTTTGACCTCCCCAGCTGGAGAGAAGTAAAACATAAGACACATCAGCTACTCAGAACCCAAAACACATAAAAATGTCACAGACTTAGAGAGGTGACTAACAATGCTACAAGGAAAAATTTGTACACATTAATAAGTAATTTATCAGCATCAAATAAATAAAAGTCAGAACCACAGACTTTTTCATAAGTACCCAGAGCAAATTAAATCCAAAACTCTTCCCATAAAATTAGAAAATAAAAAAATAAAATGCAGTCTAAGGCAACTGTTAGCTGGCAGTCAATTTGATGGACTTTTGTGGGATTGTTCCTACACTTGTAAAAAAGAATAAATCCTTAATAAAGTGGAGGATAGCTGAATTCACTCTTTTCTCATTGCTATAATTTGACTTCAAATTGGAAATAATTAGGAACAGAGCATTGAATCTGGCTTATTATTCCTGTACTTTGGGCTTCTGAAGCTTATGATCTGAACTGCTTTGCATGAGATCAAGTATTTTTTATACAATACAAAACTATTAAATTGTAAGTGGGAATGTGTTAGAGGTAGACCTAAACAACAGCATTCTTCCCTCTCGTAGTCAGTGAGTTTAAGCTTTGTCTCAGTGAGCTGTTTCAATCTGTTCTCAAACACAGAGACTTTAAAATCTCAACTGATGTTAGTGGAAGTTTGGCCTGTGATTATGCATTTTGTTGAACTGGAGTCTGAGGGCGTATCAAAATTATAATCACTGTAAAGACTTCCATTGCCTTTTGCTAGGTTTAAAATAGGTTGTTTTGTAAGTGAATGATTATAAAATCTCATCCTCTCATCAGATAACATTTTGCTCTTATCCTATTGGAAATAATTGGTTGTCCAAGGTAAACTGTCTGCCTATGCTTCATCAAAGACTGGATCTCTGAGAGCCAGTGATGTAATTGAAATAGCTCCATTTGAGGTTCAAGCAAGTTTTTCATCTGTATTTATTCATGTATGTTTTGTTTCTATGCCATTTGTTGGCACTGTCCTTTGGGAAACTCAGAATATTTTTTGCCTTGGTGGTCTTTTCTTCTTCATATAAACCCTATGGCTTGACTGCTACACTGCACCAAAAATTAACATGTTTTCCTCTCTTCTTCTAATCACACAGCTCCAAGACTCATATTAAAGTAGGCCTTTCATCAGATCTTGTGATGCTTATATGAGACAGTTAAGATTATCTCTAAGAAAAAGCATTTATCTGTCCTTGTGAGAAAGGAGAGCATTTCTGTATAACCTTCCTGATATTTATGTTCTAGTGTCCTGCCTGAATCCCAGACCTTGTTAGATGTGACTACTGGAAAAGGCAAGGCAATGACAGTTTCCCTAGGGAAGAGATGAAAAAAGTCTCAACTGAAGTTCCACCAAGCTAATATGATTTCAGTTTTCAGACTTGAGAAAAGCAAGATGAAAGGGAATCCCTAAACTTCATTCTGATGTCAGAAAGAAGTGTTGGTACTCAGGAAGGTGAAATGTGTGTAAGTCAAATAAACCCAAAATGAGAGATTCATCCAAATCTACCTCACACTTTGGTTCCCCTCTGGGAATCACATCCCTGTACATGAGAGGGCACATGGCAGAAAGGCACCAGGTCATCCTTCCATACTTCCTTTAGGATTCAAGTTGTGCTCATGTATCCATCAAGCCAGACTGGATGATGAGATCATCCAGTCCTAAGCACTGGGAAGGAAGTGCAAGAACTTTGATAACTGGCCTGAGGAGTGCACTCCTGGAGAAAAAGAAATCTAAGAGGCAGTTCACCTGATAATCATGAAAACCATTTCCATATCCCTGAAGCATGCTCCTTTCTGATATGTTTTGTTTAGGAAGGGATGTGTTTTATGACTCTTCTGATAGCTGAGAAGTCATTTCCATTTGCTACTATAATGATGTCACAAATTTCCCATTACTTATCCTGTCTTTTTGGCAGTAGAAGATTTTAAGGTGTTTTTTAGTCTCTTCAAGAAAAAATAGTGCAGAGTTCTGTTGTTGAGATTTTTTCATTTATTTTTTTGATTATGATTCCTTGTGTTCACAGTTATGTTTGTATTAACTTTATCTTTGCAGGCATAAATTATCCTTTCAGATTCCTGAATGGATGTCAAGCACATTAATTAGCAGATTGCCTGAATTCATAATTTTTTGACATTATGACATATCACTAAAATAGTCAAACCATTGAGGTACTTCTTGTCTGATTCAAAACCTGTTTTAAAGATATTTTGCAAAGATTCTCCTGGCTTTGGCATGTGTTCAATTACTGATAACTTATCACCAATGCACACTTGTGGGAGAAACATCAGCTTCATTGTGGCTATTTCCAGGCTTGGGCTCATGGTTTAAGGATTTTACCATAGAAATTCCATTATTCCCACCAGATAAAACAGGGTTTGAGTTCCAGGCATAGCATTCAAATTTCAGCTGTTCAAATAAACTAAGGCAAATGAATGCAAGATCTTAGCACATGAAAATTTTTCTCATATGTTCTTGGCATTTCTACTGAACTCCCTCTGACATCTCATTTTGAGAGCTGAAAATGAGATGAATACATACTCTCCCTCCATGAGATTTTATTTTCACTGATACCTTTAGATACAAAGCCTAGACGATGCAGTAAGAAGTTGGCATGCAGAGAGCTGATAACTTTTAGGAATGTCACCTGAGGTTCTGTGATTTACTGCTTTTCAACCTACTGAAAGGAAGTAAAGGAATTTTAAAAACAGTATCAGAGGCAATGCTGCCAAAACCTACTCCTCACTAAAGTGTTTGGGATAAACACATCTGTCAGTTGGCTGAAGTCAGAGGTTTAAGTATGCAGAATGCAAAAAAGATTCTTTCAGGGGCTCTGATTTTGTGTAGTATGTATGAATTTTATCATCCTACCTGCCTTACCGGCCAAGGGTTTACCTTTACCCAGACTTCAGTAAAGTCTCTGGTAGTGTCTCCCATAGAATTCTCTTGGAGGAGCTGTCAGCCCATGGCTTGGACTGGTGCAGTCTATACTGGGTTAAAAACTGGATGGCCAGGCCCAGGGAGTGGTGGCGAGTGGAGTTACATCCAGCTGGATGTGGCTCACCAGTGGTGCTCTCCTGGGGTCAGTGCTGGGGCCAGACCTGTTTAATGTCTTCATCAATGATCTGGATGAGGGAATCAAGGGCACTCTCAGCCAGTTCACAGAGGACACCAAGCTGGGCAGGAGTGTTGTTCTGCTGGAGGGCAGGAAGCTCTGCAGAGGGATCTGGACAGGCTGGACTGATGCTGAGGCCAATGGTGTGAGGTTCAACAAGGCCAAGTGCTGGGTCCTGTCCTTGGGTCACAACAACCCCTGCAGTGACACAGGCTGGGGAACAGTGGCTGGAAAGTGGCCAAGAGCAAAAGGATCTGGAGGTGTGGGTCAACAGCAGCTGAACATGAGCCAGAATGTGCCCGGGTGGCCAGGAATGCCAGTGACATCCACACAGAAATCATGTGGCCATCAGCAGGACCAGGGCAGTGATTGCTCTCCTGTACTTGGCACAGGTGAGGCCACACCTCAAATCCTGTGTTAGTTTTGTGATTTGATGAGTCTAGTATCAGCCTCAAAGGGTAATGTAAAAATTAGTAAGTTATCTTTATTAACGCTCCCATGAAGACAGGACCACTAAATTAAGCACTCAACTTCTCATTTTAAAGTAGCTGAGAAATCCAAAAGCGGTTTGACAAATCACAGCTGGAATCCCATCTGGCCATATGCAATGGAACTTCCATCGAAAATAAAGCCTGAAATTGTTCGTAGAAACAACAGGAAAAACACATTTTGGTTTTAAGTCTACTAAATTAACACTGCTGTGTATACTTCCATAGAAATTTCATTGTTTATTATCAGAGCAATGATACTGAGATAAACAAGGTTCATACTAACACCTGAAATTTTTTTCGAGCTCTTTCTTTGAATATGGACAGTGCTTTCCACTCCTATGTTTTATACACACCTAGGGAGAATTAATCCAGCATTAGAGCCAGCATTAGTGCAAATTTTTCTCCATTTGTCAGCAGTACAGATGCTGCACAGACAGAAGCAGCAGCTCAATAGTGTCAGAAAGTCAGATTATGAACAGGCAGTCTCAGATACGAGACGCAAAATTATTGTTCTTCTACAGCAGTTCTTTAACTCATTGTCAAAAAAGAGATTGGGAATGACCATACCGCTGGTAAAAAAAGATAAAAGGTGCATTGGACTATCAGCTTTTACCAACTGCTGCTGGATCCTTTCATAACAGGGAAAGGATTCTAAGATATGCCCAGTAAAAGTCACATTAAGATCCTCTGACATATACTATATTAAAGAGAAGAAAACACTAGAAATTGAATTTTTTGCTGTAAAATGCATTATTTCTTCACTGCTTACAATGTGCCTTGATATATAATTTTCTGTCATTGTAATGAAGTTTGATGGTTCTGCTTGATGTATTTACTAGAATTTCTTTTCATGTGATGGAACTAATGCATATGTATTTAATTTTCATTTTATGGATCTCCATCTTACATGATTTCACATATTTACTTTTGTTTTTTCAGACCTGTTTTTCAACAGTTAGTCAATAATTTTATTACACTGTTCGGCATCTGCCAAGTTTTTCACATTTGCCCTTAACTGTATAACGAGATTTTTTTTTTTCTCTTCCTTATATCTTATTCTCACGAAGGAAATTATGAGTCTTCTGTCAACACTGGCAGTTTAATGTAATTTTAGTTAAAGTGAATAATGGCAAACAATGTTTGCAAAGTTCCAAAGCCAGGAAATTTTTCCATTATTTTCTTAACAACCTACTTTCTTGAATAGCAAGAGAGTCATTACCGAAACAAGACAAAGAGCTTTGATTTTAGGAGAAATTATGAAAATTCAGGATATATTTCATGACCTCAACTCTTGGGTTACTTTTGAACCCATGGGAGCTGAATAAGAGAATTAGAGACTGCAAGTAGGAAGAACTTCAGAAAGGCCATTTGATCTTTCCCTCTTCAGAAAGGCAGTGGAAGTCTGGCCTTCCTCATAGAAATGGATGAAAAATAAGATATTTTTTCAAGCTTTCCATATAGTGGTTTATCCTAGACACACATTGTTGAATAAAGAACAAATTATATTTTGAATTCATCTTTAAACCAAAATTATTTCAATAAGTGACACAGTAATATTTTGCTATGGAAGATATTTTAAATGTTATGACTGGAAACAGATCTGCATAAAGCATGAGAAATGTGCCAGGTCTTGATTTCATTCTACTGGCAAGACAGCAGCTCCCAAGATGGCAGCAAGGGAGGGAAGCACAGGGTGAAATTCATATAGAATATAGCCCCAAAGCAGGCAGCACCTTGGGCTTCCTGTCCAAGCATGGACACAGACTTTTGTCTTCCCCTTTCCTGTCCAAGCATGGCCACCACGTTTTGGCATCTTCACACCAGCCAGACACACACAGCCATAAGTCACACTTTCAAAATGTCACCCTGGAATACAGGGGTGGTAGGCTGGCTCAGAATCAGTAACAGCAGTAGCTGCTGCCCAGGCCAGTATCCTGTATCCTTGTGTGGAAGGTGGCTGAATGCTCCCAGAGATTCCTCTCTCCTCTACCCACTGCTGTTGTCAGGGGGCTTTTCATCCCCTGAGGGAACCATGGACTTACTAAGTACAGGACTTCACAGATTTTCTGATACCTGTTGGCACCTACTTCTTGATATGCTTCTAAGACAGGGTCTACACAAGTCTGGAAGAAAAGTACAATTAGAGAAAACTTAAGGGAAACATTCCAGAACTTGTTATTTCCCTCACCATATCACAGAGAGCAGTTTCCAGGTAGAGGTGGGGCAGGGCTCCACATCCTCTCATCATCCAACCATCAACCTCTCAGCATTAACAGGCTCCTAGTGTTTCATCTGAGATGTCAGGGGCAACCCAGTTCCTGTTACATGCCATATACTCTGCATTTCTCAAGTAGGTTATTGAGCAGAAGCCACAAAACCTCCTGAAGGCAGCTTCTCTCCTGGTGATTGCTCCTTACTCATAAGCATTTCCATTAGTGATGCTGCATCTTGTTTCACAGGCAATTGCTTCTGCTAGATTCTGGCTGCTTCAGAGACCTTTCCTTTCCCATTATTTACCTGTACTGAATCCGTCTTCCCCACCATTCTCTGTCTCATGTTTCCTAGAAGTCTGTACCCATCCAATACAGGTATTAAAGCTAGATGCAAACTAAGGTAGCTAAAGGTTTCAGATTTAAAGGAGCACTGAAAGACCCTTTTGATTGCCTTGCCAGATGTTCCTATTCAGAGAGATTTTAAATGGTAGTGAAACATCTGGGGTTTGTATTTAAAAATACAGCAATGCTGTCTGCTTTTGAAAAGCTTTAGACATATGTTGGCCTTGTATGTGTTGTGAGATAGGCTTCCATGCACAAACATTTATTATTAAGGTGTTTAGATGATGGCTTACAGCAATTCTATAGTAAGGTCGGTTTCAAGAAAAAATAAAAACTAAGGAGAGACAGAAAGAAAGCAAGAAACAAACAAAACTCTCTCCAGTGACCATCTGGGAAGAGAAGTGATTGTCATCCTCAAAAAGCATCTTCCGTTGGTTCCTCTCCAGCACACAGGCAAACCCCATCCATCCTTTTCCACAGAACTCTATAATCTTCATCAGGATCCACCCCACCCTCCTGCTGGTGTTCGTTTCTGTTGCTGTTACTGCTGGCTGGAGCATGCTTTCACCTGGGGCTGCTGCTGCAGACTATGCCATTGAAAAGGTATGCACCTGTGTCTTACTGAGTCCCCATAGCACAACTCAAAGGCTGCAACCGAAGGACAAGCAAAGGACAGAGAAAAGAATTATTTGATTCTGGGAGAAATTTGTTTCTCAAGAGAAGTGACCATAACAGTGCTGTCAGGGAGGAATAAGGCCTTGAGAATATTAACATGAGAATAACAAGGGACAATCTGCCACAGAGGGCAGGCTGAAACACTGCAGGGCTTCAAGGCAAAGGAAGGTTACAGAACTGCAGCTACAAGTGCCCTAGAATTACAAAGGTGAAGTCATCTAAGGCACTGAGCAACATTTCTGGGCTTGAAAGGTTAATTCCCCTCCATGACTTCTCTTTTTACTCTTCCTCTGATAGTGACAGCAGTCTCCTTTCATCACCTCCTCTATCTGCTGTTCTCCCTCTCCTTCTGTTTCAACATTTCTGATGATTGTTTCAAGTCTCTCATGACTAGCACACACACATGCCCTGCAGCCAAAACCCAATTACCTCTGCTTTGCATTGCCAAAACTTTCTTCCTTGCCTTCACTGGACACTGTAATACAGAGATATCTCACTTCTAGTGACAAAAACTTCCTTTTTGCCTTCTTAATACTCTGAGCAGCAAAAGTTTTTTTTTTTTTCTACTTATTAAATAAAACACATCTGCCAGCTTTGGAGCCACCTGGCAGAGCAGTCCCTGTTGTCTCTTAATGGCCTATTTAGTGATAATGAGACTTAGTGAGATATCAAATGCCACAATACCCTGTCATTACACATTACTGTGTTTATCCTTGCAGTAACTTTGTATCTGGGATATTTAATAAACTGTTTGCTTAACATTAATACCCTGATAATTTCCTAGAAGTTTTCTATTCTAGTGGTCTACATTAAGTCTCTTTATAATCAGAGATATTATAAAAATATGTATTTAAAACAGTTCATTTTCTATAGCATTTGACACTGTCCTGCATGAGATGCTTGTCTCAAAACTGGAGACGCGGATCTGATAGATGGGACCACTTGGTGGGTAAAGACTTGGCTGGAACTGTATGTACTCAAAGATTTGAGGTCAATGGCTTCATGTCCAGTAAGAAACCAAGGACGAATGGGATTCCTCAGGAGTTGTTATTGGGACAGGTGCTGTTTAATATCTGTGTCAGTGACAGGGACATTGGGATTGAGTGCAGCCTCAGCCAGTTTGCCAATGACACCAGGCTGTGGGGTGTGATCAGCATGCTGGATGGAAGGGATGCCCTCCAGAGGGGCCCTGACAGGCTTGAGAACTGGGCCCATGCAAATGTTCTGCACTTCAACAAGGCCAAGTGCAAGGTTCTACATCTGGTTTGGGCCAATCCCAAGCACAGATAAAGGCTGGGCAGAAAATGGATTGAGAGCAGCCCTGGGCAGAGGGACTTGAGAGTGTTGGTGGATGAGCAGCTCAGCATGTCCCAGCCATGTGCCCTTGCAGCCCAGAAAGCCAAAAGTGCCCTGGGCTGCTTCCAAAGCAGTGTGGGCAGCAGGTGAGGGAGGGGATTCTGCCCCTCTGCTCTGCTCTGCTCAGACCCCACCTGCAGAGCTGTGTCCAGCACTGGGGTCCCAGCACAGCAAAGACGTGAACCTGGAACAAGCCTAGAAGAAGCCACAAAGATGATCAGAGGATGGAACACCTCTCCTGTAGGCTCCTCTCCCTGTAGCTGGTCTGAGAGTGTTGGGGCTGCTCAGCCTGGAGAAAAGAAGGCTTTGGGGAGACCTTACTACACCTTCCAGTAATGAAAGGTGCTACAAGAGGGCTGGAGAAGGACATTTTACAAGGAATGTGGTGATAGGACAAGGGGGAATGGCTTTAAACTGGAAGAAGGCAGGTTTATATTGGAGAAGGTATGTTTACATTGGATACTAGGAAATAATTCTTCATTATGAGAGTGTTCCAGACCTGAAGACCCAGGAGGTAATATGTTCTATTGGCATGTGGGTTTTGGTAATAGGGGAGGCAGTAGTTCTCCAACACATAAATCTGAAACATTTTAGAAATAGGGTTCTGCAAAAAAACCTGAAATAGCTGTCTCAAGAGGCTGGAAGCAACAATTTTATTGCTAGCAATTATTATGTACTATTTATGGTAAGCAGCTTTTTAAGGAGTGAAATGCAGATTGTGGTCTGTTTGCTATCCCTAATAAAACCAAATATAGGAATAGACAGTCCATAAGGACACAGATTTTAAAAACAAAATAAAAAGATCAACAACATATCAGGTGTGATGGAGAAAAAGAAATAACTCTGTAGTTAGTGCATTAGCTTGTGAAAAATGTGCAAACAAATGCCAGGAGGAAGAAATTGGATAGCACAATAAAGAAGATGAAAGGTTCCGGGGGAAAAATCAAGTAAGTGGAGCATGAAAACACAATACTGGTAATTAATACAAGTAGGCACAGGTGAAAAAAAGCTTACAGGGAAAAGAATACATAAGTCACTCAAGCTGTGCAGAGCCAGAGTGCAAATGAAAATTCAGTAGCTAGCACATGGAAAGGAAAAATCAAACTGCGGCTGGAGGAACTTGAGATGTGCATTGACAGCACAACTGCGAGTAGGCAGATCTAAAAGAGGGATAAATCTTCCTTTCTCTGAGGGGTCATGCAAGGACACTGCAAAGAAAATGGAAAACAACAAGATCTTTAAGAAAATATAGAAAGGAACACAAAACCACTGAGAATATAACCTATTGATCATAAATTTCTAGAAACCATGGGGCCCATAAAAATCATGGACAAAAAAAAAAATCCTATTGAAGATAAAATTGGACTGTTCTGAAAACAATATGACATCTTATTAAAAAGCTCCGAATTTCCCTTTTTTTTCCACTCTCCTTTTTTTCTTTTTTTCTGCAGGCAGCAGGCTCCTTCTCATCTAAACAGCAAATGAAGTAATTTTGCTCTTCCCACTTTTGTAAAAATGGTTGGGCAAGAAAGGCAAAACAGCATTACTCACAGGAGATATTATTTCTTCAATAATGAAGGGAAATCAGTTTTTCTTATGAATCTAACTCAACCAAGGAAAATGTCAAAATTTACCTGTGATTTTGGCAGGCATTTCTGAATAATGGCTGTGGAATTGGTGTGTGTTTTCCCTTTTTGAAAAGGTGTACTCTTCATCATTTAACCAAATGAAGAGAGGAATGAAATCTTTTTATGGAATTCCCACTGGCTCCTATTTTTTTTTTTTTTAATCATTACTACATCTTAAATATCTGATATCTGCATTAGCCTCTATCTGTTTCTATCTCTTAAGAAGCACCTTATTTACAATAAGGTAAGCTTTAAGCAAAATGCTTGATACATTGTGATACTTATTGATGTAGGATGTCCATGTTTAAATACTTGTACATCAAATGAATCAATGTGGCTACAGGAAAATGCCTTAAAGCACTTATTCATTCTGTGCAGTGGAGCACATGAAGAAATGGAATTTAAATGACAAACTGCTTTAAACAGTAAATAGAGGAAATCCAAACTGTCATTTAAGTAGACCACTGTGTGAAAAAGTACTATAGCAATGCATGGGAAGGCTGCTGCACAATTCCCATCTGATACACATATTTGCTGAGATGCAGCTGACTTAATATGACACTTGGCAGAAAAGCAGCAAACTATTTAAATAATCATTTAAGTACTTTCAAGGAATCTAAGTAGAAGAAAACAAATAGAAGAAAGCATGTTCATAGACTGAATTGTATCACATAATAATAATAATATGTGCATTTAATTTCAGTCTACTGTTTTTGGCACTGTGAAATTGTTAATCAGACATTGAAGATAAAATAGGGCCTTCACTGAATATGCTAAGTGAAATATTACAGCCATTTTTAAAGTTTATTTTCAGGAAAAATGCAAAATAAACATCTACTTGCCACCTGTGCAGTGCACCTACTCTGACATTTTGGTGTGTGTAAGAGTTTAACTTCTAATTACATGGGGCACACTCAGCTTGGACTAGAGCACAGCAGAACGAAGCAAGGTGACATCACAATCAATTAAAGTTCTATGAGTTAATTAAAGCCTTGAGCTCCCATGTGCATGCCAGGAAGGAATGGGACAGAAAAATTTGTGAGAGTTGTGCTGAATCTCTGCTGCAAGCTGGGAGACAGCAGAAAAAGGGTTTTCAGATAGGAAAACACAGCAGACATATCACGTCCTTGTATCTTTACAGGAACATTTAGAAAGTGAATTGGGGTGCATTACATCTGAAAGGGAAGCTGTGAGATTTGATTTATGTCATGATACTGCCATAATATAAACCAGCTGTGAGGGAATCTGTTTGAAAGCAGTATTTAAGATCAGGAAAGCTGATCACTGTGCATGCAGCACCTAACATGGAGTATATGTCAGATGTTGTAGCAGACCAGAAAGCTGGTTCTAGCTCAGTTTTATAATTTTCAAATCCATAATTTTTATTTCTAGACCAGCAAATTTTCTTTTTTGGAGACAACAGAATTTTCTTTTTAAGGTTGTTTAAGATATTCCTTTCATCTGCAGTAAAGTATAAATTTTATTAATTTTGACATTTTTAATCAGTCACACAGCTCTGACTAACCACCATTTGTTGAATAATTTTTATATTACAAACCTTTCAATTAATTTTCCTGGGTGATTGGAAGGTGTAATGAAAAGTTTTAGGATGTGCTGCCCTCTTACTAGTTCAGCATGTTGCCATATTCGAATCCTATAAAGCTAAACACTTCTTCCAGAGTTTTAGAGCAGTCTCTATAATGTTCTGTTTATATTCTTACATAACTCTTATCACTGTGACATCTTCCCAGGCCCCTATTATATGATACAACTACCTTATTTTATTGGAATGCTCTTAGATAATTTTTCTGCTTGAAATAAATGGAAGAATGCTATTTTTGGGTTTTTTAAATCTGCCTGGGTTTATTTTTAGCTGGAGAGGTGCCTCTTGCACAGGGAAAATGATGTTTTGAAGCAATTCTTCATTCCATCAAGAGCTTGTGTAACTAACTGCAGACCATTACAAAACTCAGGGCCTAAATAAATACCTACTCTACAGACTGGGACTGAATTTTGCTATGTCCTGAAATCAATCACTGTCAAAGATTGAGCTTTTTGTAGTTGTGGAGAAACATTAGGTCTTCACTGACAGAAGCCACGGAAACCTTGGGGGATAATAAATAGTCATGTTCTAAAGAGATCAGAAGTAAGAACTGGTAGCTGGAGTCACAATGACAGATCATGTCTTTGAGAAGATTAAGAGGGAAGTATTAATAAATACACACTAAACAGAGGATGAAACATAATTTTTGGATTATACATTAGCAGCAAAAATGTGAGAAAATTTGCATAAGGTAAGCTGGCAAATTTCCAGTGACAATTTTTGTTTAAAAGCTCTTCATAAAGAATATGTGCTTCTATGTTTGCATGTATCACATATCTGTTTTACTCAGAAATTTTATGGTGTTCTACCTCAGAAATTTGACTGAGAATATTTCTATTTATGAATAGTTTATAAGCAACACCCCAAGGTTTAGTGCTCTTAGTCAAGGTATGACCCTTTCCAGACAAATGTCACTCTGGCTGATGCTTCTGTGGAGTCTAGAATTCAATAGTTCTGTCTCTGTGTCAAATTATGGAAATATGAGCTCTTTTACTATGTATTTCTAAATGAGTGAAGAAACAGCAGACTTATGGACAATAATCAATAAAAAAGTTTCCAGAAATAAGGCTTATTTTCTTTTTGTTAATTTATTTTGCCTTGAGCCAAACAGTTCCACAAATCAATTTCACCATCAGTAACAGACACAACCATCTATAACCTAAATAGCAGAATTTGTAAGTATAAATGAGCTGATCTGGAATAAGTGAAGAAAGATGGTAATAAGTTCCAAGAATGCAGTGGTTCCTTGTAGAATCAAAAAGATACCAAAAAACTGTTCCCTGCCACTGCCTAATCTAGTATTAGTGTCCAAATCTTGAAAAGCAAGTGTTGGAAGACATTTTTAAACACTGTCCCTATCCTGTATAGCCATTGTGTCAAAGCCATATATAGCCATTGTCATAAAAGCGAGTTGCAGATATCGTTGACCATCCTTTCCCAAATTCCAGGGCTGCCCATTCTTCTGTAGCAGCTGTTGAAGCCAGGTCAGACATGGGAACACATCCATGAGGAGGGATGGCAGCACAGGGCTCACTGCCATTGCCAGAATCAATCTGCTCAGAACAGATCTTACTGACCCAGGCTGCTTTTGTCTGTCTGGTCAGGAAGGAGTTTTAAAAACTGAAATTATGCCCCCTAAGAACTACAAAAGTCGCAAGTGAGATATTATATTTTCCTCTTGTTCCACCCACTGCCCAAAGCAAAAGGAATTACATTCCCTCTCTGGTACGTGTCACAATGTGCTCCAAGAACTGTGCCATGCACGCCCACAGTTACATTTCATCACACCTTGAGCAAAAATATTTCATTGTACAGAAGTCAAGCACCACATAACTTCTTAGTTTTCTTTGTCCCAATACAAACCACAAGGTTTTTTTTGTAAAACCCTGCAACACACTTGTAAGCAAAAATAGCGTCCTTCACTTGTAAACAACCACAGCTCTTGATGGTCACTGCTCTTAGCATGATATTTCCAGAGTCTCAGATGTCCCTGATACAGCTGACCTTGAAAAGAACCTCCACCAAAACTGTAGTTACGGTTTTACAGTCCAGAGATAAATTGCCAATAGCATAATGCTCCATAATACATAAGGCCAAGAAGGGGATAAAAGAACTTCCTTCCTGTCCTCCCAAAGCAGAGCAGTAAAGGCAGATACAGCATGAGGAAGAGAAGCTGAAAGAACAAAGGCAATTCCCAGCACTCGAGTCACCACCTGCACTGATGGTCCCAGAAAGTCTTTCAGAGAGATTTCCTCCAGGACCCCTGTGAAATGGCCTCAAGGGTGCTGCTGCCAGAGCCTCTTCTCTGCTCTTCTACCCAGTCTGTCAGATGCTGAGAGCAGTTAGCCTACTTCTTTTCCTATATTAAATTGCAATTTGTAGCTGTACTCCCAGGCTATAGCTAGATGTACATTGAATACATATTATTTTGCAGCAAACACTGCAACCACTCCTGCCTCCTCTCGCCTGATGAATTCTGGCTCTATAGAAAACAAATTATCTTTGAACTCTTCTGGAGACTGGAGGAAGCGCTTGTTCTTGGAACAAAAGATGCTTTCCCACCACAGCAAAGACACAAATAAATAACTGCAGCTTGGTTTCCCTCCCCCAGACACCAGCTTAGAAAAGAAGAGATCTGTTTTTCTTCAGCATAAAAAGCAAACCCATAAATAACCTATTGGAAGGGACTTCTCTTCCTTTAATGCTGAAAAATGGTTTATAGATATATGTAATACCTGTAGTTTTTTAATCTTTCTCCCATCTTCTTTTTTATCCCTCTTAAAGGACGTCTGAGCTCACTCAAAAGATTGAAAAAAATTCATAAAGTGACAAGTCCAGTTTGATTAGGAATCCTGTCAGGCCCAATGCAGAAGGAGGTGATGAAAGAATTTGGGCCACTTCTGTTCTTTTTAGATTCCGTTTAAAAAAAAAAAAAAAAAAAAAAAGTCAAAGCACCTGAGTGTGAAGGCTTAATAGGGCATAAAGCTGCAACTTGGAAAAGCTTCCTAGAGGTTTTCTGCTGGTATTTGCTGTTAAGCAGTTAAGTTACATAGTAACAATGTAAACTTTGTACTGTTTGTGCATAAGAAATGCAAGGACGAAAGGAGGGAAAGTCTTTTTGGCACAAAGATACTGGGACCAAAATTGTTCAGCCCAACAGATGTGGATTCGTCTTATTTCTTATGCTGTAAGAAAACAATTTTGACAGGTGGCTTACAAATATGAAGAAAGAATAAGTCCCAGAAGAAAAAGTACCACCACAAAAAAATCCTAGGTTTCATTTCCTAACTAAAATCCTGAAAGATCTGTGTTTTTTCATATTTTTCATTTTCTTTTATCACTTCTAACACATGGGATAAGTAGCAAGATCTCACTGTTCTTCCTAAGGGAATGGTTCTAGTGAAAAAAAAAAAAAAAAGGTCTCATGAAAAAAGCTTTGGTCTTTGTTCACATTTTTATGCTTCACAGTTTGCATGCTGTCAGCAGTGAATTCCTCTCATTCTCTTTGTTAGCAGTCTCCTGAAATTCAAGGAATGGCTGAGAGTTTTCTACTTGATGGGATGGAGGGAGCTGATAAGAACCGAGGTCTTGGCTCCTCCAGAACCAGTGGCCAAGCCTTTTCTTCTTCTCAAGTCTCTCTTCCACACAGCTTTTATGAATCTGCTTTCTAACTTTGCTTCAGAGCTGTGTTCGTGTCTGAAGTCCAGCTCTCAGGCTGCAGCTCTGCAAGCACAGAGACAATTCTTGTCTCTGTCCCCAGGGCTGAGACCCCCTGTCTCCAGGGAAATGCAAGCAGTCCTGCTGGAACAATTTTGATGCCAGCTTTATCCCACAGGCTGTCAGAAGCATAGTTTGACAGCTCCTGCGAGGAATTATGAACATGAGTGTGCTGAAGATGATTCACAATACTCCTCTCCAGCCCTCCTGTGCATGAGGGAGAATGTGCTGCCCATTCCACAGCAACTTTTTGCAAATTTCACTTGCCCCACAATGTCCCACCTGGATTTTGGAGCAATCCTTCTCCCACAGAGTCTTCAACCAAGATGGGAATCTCTTGGCAGGGGTTTTGTGTGTACAATGTGTTACACAACATTAATTTCACAGACCTCCTCTAGTTTTGAGTATGGCACTACTTTGCTTTCACCACCAGCCCTAGTTTGCTTCTTTATATCTCTAACAGAATTCAACATATTCCTGGTTCCTGGGTAATAAAGATAGTCTTTTGGGTTTGAGTAGCCCTAGCCTATCCAATATGTTTATAATAAATGGAACTTTCTGAGAAAATAGATCTTAAAATTCCTTTTCGTCTGCATAATCCTTCACAGTTACAAAAATATTTTTTGTTTTAGAAATTATAAAAATAATTTACAGTGGTAGAAATTCATGGCAGGCCATTTTCATGTTGTCTAGCTTCAGTCTCATATCTCATTCTCCCACCTATTTATGTAAACATATCTCCTTTTTTAATGACAATTTTACAGTTTGTTAAATAATTATATGTAACACAAGTTTGTTACACGCATTAATGTTATGTAATTTAGGAGTTTCTTCAAGAAGAAGATAATATATATTCCCAAATGTTATAATAGTGTTATAGAATTGTGCAAACAAGCTGTTGAGCAGTTTAAATCCCACATCTATTAAAATTCAAAAAGGCTGTGATCAGTTGACCCTTAATGTATTATTATAGTATTTTATCTGTTTGTTACCTACACTTCATAGTTTGGCTGCTCCTATTTTTTCCAATATAAAACAAACCAAAACTTTTATTACAATATCTTTCTTAAATGGAGATGTCATACAATAGAAAACCTGTGGATCACCACTGATGACAAATCCTTAGTTGAAACACACTGTCCCAGTTCAAGGGCATAAAAAGGCTGAGTGTCCCAGTTTGCCTGGCTTTGCAGTGCAATCTGTTACTCCCTTTTCCAAGTACAGAAGTGCTTCATGACCTTTTGTACTTCCTGAATTGTCAGTAAAGTTTGAAGAAATGGCCTCTGCAATGAATGATAAATTTAGCTATTTTGTCTCCAGCAATCACTGTTAAATCTGTTGGAATTTGCTTGGTTCTCTAAAGGGTTGCTGCGCTTTTTCAGCATAGTAGATTGATTTAAAAAGGAATCTCTTCAACGTGGCTCTGGAAATTAGTCATACTGAATCTACAAAAATGGCATGCAGGTAATGTACCTAAATCATAGCTGAAAAACCATGATCATGCATTTAAGATGGGACCCCAGGTCTAAGCAGGAGGCATCTAAAGGTAAATGTTCATCATCTGCTGCAGAACCAAGAAGAACATGGAGTCCTGGTAGTTCTTGCTTTTTAGTCTCATTTCTCATTCGTTGTTTTTTTGCAAGGCCAAGCTCATAAAATCTGATGTGCTGTATTGCCAGAGCTCTTTGTTAGAGCAATGAAGTTGTCTTTACTACCGCAAGTGATAAAAAGCATATTTGCAAACCTCTGCCAAAAGAACTCAGATGAATCTATTTTCCATTGAACTGAGTGCAAATCTAGTAATCCACAAACTAAAATCTCCTCATGTGTCTCCCTTCAGTATTTGTTTTGAGACATGTTTTCCTCAAACATATGTGTTTAATTGGGACATATTTTATTAAATTCCTGTGTAGGGATTGCATAGTCACATATCTGCTAAAAGATAACTTGTTTCACAACTGTGTAGACAAAAGAGTTTATGTTTTTAGAGCACACCAGGGATTTTTCAGGGTCAAGATTTTAGGTATGAGAATAATGAAATTTAAGGTATTTTTAACCTTTTCAACAAAACATGGAGAAGTTCAAGATTTTCAGATATTGTCTTCATGCTGTTCAGTTGGAAGCCTAAAAGTTTATTTCTGCAAAAGGGAGAGGAAAGACATTAAAAACCATCTCCATTAAAGACATGGAGATTTAGTATAAGGTAATGGGTTTGGTTTTTCTTCATTGGCTTTGGCGGTTTTTTAGGAGGGGAAGCAAAGGAACATTCCTAAAATAGCAAGTCTCTTTTAGACTATGGATTTCTTTATCTTAGGAAGGGTCAGTTTAAGATCTCATTTTTAGGAGATCCCATTTTTAGGAGAGATTTTAAGGGGCATTTACTGTGTTCTCCACTTGGTTTGCGAATATAAGAGAAGATCTTTCCAATGCACAGCCCAAAACCTTCATATTTACTTACTATTGATTTGCTTCTCCCCCTGGAAAAATTGCATCGTAAGATTTATTCTCTCTGTTGTTACTTTGTTTGATAACATTCAATATCTCACTCATCCTCACATCAGAGAAAGGAGACAAATATACTCTGTTATGAAAGGAGGAGATGAAGGTTTCCAGTTTATAATATCATAATTGGGCATCATTCCCAGTTCATGAGCTAGAGGTATGAGCTTCTGAACAGACTGTAGGTGTTGTAAATATTCATTTGTATTTGTGAAGATGCTAAATATCTCTTGAAATATGCATGAAATAAATATTTTCCTCATGTTTTTTTCATCTGTTCTCTGGATCCCAAAAACAGAAGTTTGGAGGGTGGCCATCCAAAATCCTGTGTGCATACATTAACTAAAAATTTATATTATTTTCTTAATGACTTAAAATCTATCATTTTCAGATGTTTTATGAACATAAATGCCCGGGGTAACAGCAAAGCTATTTCCTATTGTAGTGTCTCAATCCAGTTTCAAGCTCTCATGACTTAATCACATACAATATTCCATAAATTTCCAGGATTTGAAAATAGTTCTTTCAACATTCATTTAACTAGAAAATAAAGAAAGTTGTAAAAGATGAAGTCCTTATGGTGGAAAAACATTAAAAGTTTTTACAAATAAGCTCAGAATATGTTTATATAAAAATGTATACTAAGCATACATCATTTTTATGTGTGTATATATATATAAAAATCCCAAAAATTGTAGATTATTTTCTTAATTTTGGAAACTTTTTAGAGTTCTAAATGATGACAGTTCACTATGAAAAAAGGAAAGAATATCTAGCCACAGAGCAGAGTACATCCTGGAAAAACAATTTTCAAATACATACTAAATAAGATCCTACCCTCAGAGAATCTAGAACAATTGAAGAAGAAAAATCAAAATAAGAGTATGGTCTAGACTAGTTCAGATGCATAGTTTTTAGCTAGTAGCAAGCCACACATTTTCTACTTATCCTTAAGGTAGTCCAGAAATCATTTTTATCTCTGTGCCACCTGTTTTTCTGAGGTGTTCAAAGGGATGTGATAAAAACACAGGGACAGCCTCAACTTGTATCCTCCCTATAACCCTTCAAAATCTATTACTCAGAGTGACAAGAGATGTAAAGTTTGGGGCCACAAAACAATGCCACCACTTGGTTACATAATTTCTGGATGGGCAACCTCTGTGAAAAATCTTTTTTCTGTTCTCCTTGATTAAAGTTAATTAATGCAGCCCGGATGAGTCTACAGAGTTATCAAACAGTCTATTTGTAAGGATCTGCTAAAAGCTAACATGAAATTGTCAGGAATAAACCATGTCAAAACAACCCAATTTCTTTCTCTGACAGGGTAAGAGGCCTCATGAATGGGAGAAGAGCAGAGGATGTCACATATTATGACTTTAATAAAGGTTTTGACATTGTCTGACATGACATTTGCATAAGAGAACAAAAGCATTGGAGTGTGGGTAAGGTCAACATGCAGCTGGCTTGAAAATGCTGCTTAACACAAAGATACCATTTGTTTGTTGACAAAATGGAAGGAGGCAAGAGGGATACAACAGTCCTAGATCCAGTGCTGCATAGTAGTTGACTTAATAAGTTTCCTGATATTTAAGTTTTGAGTTTGGAGGGAGGGTCACCACTTTGGAATTACAGGATTACAGTATTGCATTTCAAAAGCTTCCTACTAATCTGAAAATGTAAAATAAATATATGGTGTACCACAAGGGAATTGAACAAATAGCAGAATGATGAACAATGCGAATGTATACTGGGGATAAACTGATCAGGCACAGGAGTAGCCAGGAAGAAAAAAAGAAGCAAAAGTGAGAAGAAATCCTGAAATATTACAGGATATAATGCAAAAATCAAATGAAGAAGAAAAGAGATGAAAGGCTGCCCAGCGAGGTTATGCAGTCTCCTTCTCCATATATTCAAAATCCAGCTGGACACAACCCTGTGCAACCTGCTCCAGGTGAATCTCCCTTAGCAGGTGGATTGGGCTCGATGATCTCCAGAGGTCCCTTCCAACCCCAACCATTCTGAGATTCTGTGATCTAAATATGTCAATCGTTTCTAGAAAGGGCATAAATATTCTTTATACCTTTTGGGATAGGATAGAAGTGCCCTGGTCTCTCAGTGAGTCAAATATATTCGGGTGCAGCTCAGTGGGACAGAGGAAAGGAGCAGGGCTGTCTGAGCCCCTGCCAGTCCCTTTTCCTTTTATTTCTCTGAGATGCAGACATACTAGTGTAGATTCCAGTAAGAAACTGGCAATGAGAAATAACAAATATGCATATTGAGATTGATATAGATTGTGTGGAGACAGCCCTCTGTAGCTTAAACACTCTGGATTGTGATGCTCCCAGACACTATGAAAGCAGTAACAATGACAGTATGATTTATGTTGTATAATTGACTGTGTAAAAAATGGAAACTTAAAATTTTCCTCTCATGGAAGTCAGGATTAGAGTTCTCAGAAATCTCATATACATTTCTCAAACACGTAAGACAACTGAGTAGCTTTATTCAGTCACAAACAGGCTTTGTGTTCTTTTATTAAAATTTCACTTTAAAAAATACAAGTCAAAGTTTAAAATCCATCCGAGACCAGAGGCAGCATAAAACTTCTCATTAAAAAATAACTGTCAAAAAATTTTTGACAGGTAATTTCACAACAGATCAGTTTGCAAGCAGTAAAAAGCTGAATTTCTGGGTTTAGAATGTCTTTTTAAGATTTTATAGCTTCAAACAGTTCACTTCAAAAGCATTTTAAGAATAAAACAAAGCATTTCTTACCAACTCTGTAGTCTAACTGGACTTTCTGTTACCTTAACTGTTTTCTGCTTCAAGTAAATTTTCTGCTTGGAAACTCAAGATGTAACTGTCTTCTATATTTTAATGCATGCTTTATCCAAGAGAAAAATAATGGAATGTGATCAATACCACTCTAATAATATTAAATCTCTCTGCAAAATAAGAAAAAACAATATCTTGACTCAGTTGCATTTCTATTCTAAATATGCAGTTCACATTCCCTTAATATGAGAATGTCTCACAGTCATTAAAGTACTTATCCCCATTGGTCACAGCATCCTTTAGAGGAGTGTAACTACTCACATTTCTCAGGTGAATAAACAGAGATCTAAAAGCATATATTTGGCATTGAAGTATCAAACTTCTAATTATTCAGACATCTTTTGGAATCCCCATCTCTGGTTTAGGTAGGTTTCCCAGTACAAGGGGTAGCAAGGCTTTCTTGTGCTGTCACTGGAGCATAATAAATCATATGTCTAGAAAAGACAAGATTTGACATAAGTTTATAACAAACCCATTGGTGTGTTTGTTAAAAAAAAACCCACATTACCTCACAGTGAGAAACTGGGAGTATCTTAGTGTGAAACTCACAAAGCATATGGTTTCCTAGAGTGCAGAAAAGGGGTTGAGTTACCCAATATCATCCATCCAAAACTTGGGTTCCTGGGCTAACCCCACCCCTTTTTAGTTGGGAGGTGAAACTGGAACTGTCCAATTTGTCCCCTCTGCAGATACATCACAGAACACTCTCTCTTCTGTTCCCTTCAGTTCTCATGATAAGCACGTTATTTCCGTGCCAGCTGGGTCTGTGAAAACACTTTACATCTCTCTTCATCATACCCCACATGACTTTTCCTACCTTCAGACCATGAAATTTTATTGGTGATGAAGAGTAACTCCCTCAGTTTGCTATTGAAGCAATAAACCCATAATAAACCCATGACTCTGAAGACTAAAATCAAGGTCTATTTACATCTCAGCTGAGCACTGTAACCATCAGACTGCAGGATCTGTCTGCAGCTCACCATCTGGCTCAAAGATTATTTCAGTGTTCAGCAGTGTAGATCAGCTTTGAAGAAAAAGGAAAAGTGGGTGCCTTTGGAATTTACTAATATAATTTGCAGGCACCAAGAAAATCGAAGTAGCTCTGCAGTTAGTCAGCAAGAGGATTTTGAAGACCAGTATTCTGGATTTAAGCAAAAATAATTGGCAACAAAAATTATTTTATGAACACAGCCTGAAATTTCTTGCTCAAAGTCACAGTAACTGAATTTCTTGCAGAAAAGGGAATTGCTTCTGGGGTGTCTTAGTCCCAAGAAAGCTTCTCTGTCATTGGGCTTTCACTGACTCCTGAGTTCCAGCTTCTCTTGTGATATGTTTTTTCCTCCCTGCAAAAATACATACAATTGTTAAACATTCATAAGACATTTAAAAAAAAAAAAGCAGCAATAAAAAGGAACTTTTCATTACAAATCCTGCTGTTACACCTTAGAATGAAATAAATTATTACAACCTCACATAAACCCAGTTTATCGTTTCCATTCAACCAATTTTCTTTCCTCCGTTACTCTGAAATTAAAAATATTTTTTATCATTTGCAATTTACAAGGCATATTAAAAAGCTTTTTAAATCATGTGTAACAAAAATTACATCAAAATGTTGTAACAGCTCTTGTGAGAAAATTCAGTACATGAAAGCTCAGTTAAGACTGTCAAAAGCAAGCTTAAAACCAAGAAAGATATTCCCACTCTAGTAGAAAACATCAAGATATTTCTAAATACAAATTGAATGTCAGTGGCCTCAAGCTCTGAATTGTCCCTTTGAAGAGGCAGATCCTTTCTTATCATAAGAGTAAGCAATTAGAAATTACTGCATCTTATTTATACATTTCTGTACAAATTACTTTCCTTTTGCCATTGAAAACATTTGTTTGACCATACCTTTGTGCTGTTGCGGAAGCTTACACATGATTTCAAGAGAGTAATATTTGGGGGTTTTAATAGTTTGTGTCCATTTACTCACACTGAAGCTCTATTTGTTTCAATAGGGAAGCAAAATCCAGAGCACATCACAGGAATCATTCCAGGACATGATTTTTTCTAGAAAAGAAAGAATGTATGTGGATATCTACAAGTGCATAAGAAGCTTCTGTGCTCTATGAGGCAACAAGAAAGCTTGGTTGATGTGAGGGAGATACAAACAATAATCAGGCTGATTTCATGCTGGTACCTGATACCCACAGGTTTGACATTACCTTAGCAGCCCCATCTGCTTCCTGGGGGATGAGGAGCCTCTCACCAGTCAAAGTAGTGATGTGATATATAAACATTACTTTATGTCCTTCGATTTAAAGCAAATATATTGTAGAAGTGTTATGGTCTGAAAAAACAAACACTCATTTGGCTTTAGATTCCAGGGACAACACTTGGCTTAACTCCCACTCTGGTCTGCATTTTGGGCAGTTTCCTTATAGTCTCATGAACCTCTATTACATAAAGGAATTTATTTATTTTTACAGTTGGGCTACTGAAAGGCTGATATTCAACTTACTAAACCAAAGAGAATTTTATTTAGTCCCTACCAACATAGCTGCCAGTACAGTGTGTAGGCTGTATTTACAGATCAGGATTTAGATTAAATTCTTTATCAGCTGTGCAGAGCACAACATGCTTTTCAAGAAACATAACTGCCACATGAAAAGATAATAAAGTAGGAAATTTCCATCTTGTTCTCAACCCCCTTCCATGGGAGGGAGGATTCAGCCCTCAGCAGATCTGTCCTCCAAAAGGGACAGAAAACCTTTAAAGCAATCATGTCAAGTGTTCACCTTTAAGAAACTGATATATAAATGGAGTAAGCTGTGCACAGAAGTCCACGGTGTGTGAACAGAAAGTCATGTGGGTAAATGCCACTTCCATTTCAAGCACACTATGCTCAACTTCCATTTTAGAAGTTTCAGTTCATTTTCTGTGTTACAGCAAAAATACTCAGACTATTCAACAGCAGCAGGTCTTGGGGGGAGATCTCGATCACATGGGGAGATCTCCATATCCTACAGCAGTAGGACAGTTGCCTCTATGGAGAAGCCATCAGTCCAAAGCATATTTTTTGTACTTTGCTGCTGAGAAAAAAGCAGGAAATCAGACACAACCAAGCTACATGTGAGACAGACTCTTGTTTAATTCCATATAATGCCCCTGTCCACTGCACCTCAACTGCTGCAAATTTGAGGCAGAGATAATTCTAATTTAACTTATTTTTTGGTGTGTTTTCACTCCCCTGCTAATGTGCATTCTGCCTCTCAGTTCTACATAAAACACACTAAACCCCTCAATTTTAAAGTATTGTCTGTACATTTGTCTGGAGTTCTTGTATGATAGCTACTATCCACCTAATTTCCAGTGCTCAAAATTGTAGAAAATACTGTTTACCTTTTAGCTGAATTTTAAAGTTATCTGATTCTTTTAAGAAAATAACCTCTAAGCAGCAGTTGCAAATTACTATCTTTTTAATATATATCTCTGTTTTTCATACCTTCTGTATTCACTACAGCAATTTTAAATGTCAGCATTGTGATATTCCTACAACAATACATATAGCTGACTTCCTCAGTTGAAATATGATGTGTCTACTGGGCTCTATTAAAGTCTTGATAACTAAAAAAGAGAATAAAGAACAAATAGGCTGTTTCACTTTGTGTCTCGTTTCTTTTACTATTTTGCTAGGAGAAAAACAAAACTGAGCCTTACTTATCCAGACCTCTGCCCTATTGTGTCTCTTTAAATTAGATTTGCTGCAATGCAGTATTTTGTTTACTCTCCTAGAAATGAAGGACAGTGTTAAGTTGCTACAGAACCAGAGACTGCAGCAAACAGTCCAAACGTTTGTGATAGCTCATGGTTTTTTTAAGCTTCCCTGTACTTTGAAAAGAAGGTTTAGAAAGGTTTTGTGAAAAAATAGAACAGTTGGAGATGTAAAATAGAATTTAAGCTTCACAAGGGAGAATAGAGAAATTAGTCATTCTAATTCCTTTGTCAAAGAAAGGGATGGTAAATGTAGGTGGCAACAACAATGTTAATAATAAAGGCATGGGGATTACATAAAGAATAAAAGCTACTTATCAGTTATTTAAGTTGCTACTTTTGGGATTTTACACTAATAACAGTAGCTGAGAAGGTTTTGTGGCGCTTTTTCACTGCTCAAAATTACCTGATTTTTTAATTATTTAGTGTATGGATGCTGTATGAAAAAGAAATTAGCACTTTAGTTAATGACCAGGCATACATTATCATGTGCACATGGCGTTTATATAATGAGCACATATGCATAGGTAAATGTAAAGAACATAAGGTTTGTATATTATACTAGGTCCAACAGGACACCCACACAAGAAACTGGTTGCTGATAATGTTTTATTTGTAAGCTTTGCTATCTCCCAGCCACACACTGGAGATATGATCAGCTGATGTCCTGAAGTCTCAAGCAGATCTACTTTTCAGTGAAAAAGTCACCCATTTTATTTATAGAAGACAAATTTTGCTGAACATTGACAGGAAAATGTGCAAACATATGTCTGAAAGAGTTAAATACAGAAGCATTCTATAGATGGTCAGTAACCAAGCACAGAAAAGGAAGAGGAAGGTGACAAGGGAGCACCCAAAATGATGGGAAGCAGAGTATGTGCAAGCCCCAAAGGAGAGCAGGAATAAAAGCTCTTTGCTTCCCCCTGTAGGGGAAAAAACCAGTCTGACCAGGTCTGATTTGCATAAATTATTTATATTATTATTCATACGTCAGTGCACTCCATGAGACTCTGTTCTCTGCTGTGCTCTGTTTCACAAATTAGGAGATATAATATATGTAAACACATTTGCAAAAAGAAAGGGTGAAGAAACTGTGAGAGGTAACAGCTAAAGAAAAGAGGTCA
This sequence comes from Acridotheres tristis, assembly GCA_037013685.1. Classification (NCBI taxonomy): domain Eukaryota; kingdom Metazoa; phylum Chordata; class Aves; order Passeriformes; family Sturnidae; genus Acridotheres; species Acridotheres tristis. The sequence continues at coordinate 101,052,242 of CM072887.1, forward strand.
CTCTTAATTACAGTTGTCTCCAGTTGGGTAGGAGTTTTATGGAGGCTTAGTGCTTATTTCTTTAATGTAGTATACAGATATCAATTAGTACAGTTCTGCCTCAAGCTTTTAAAGGCATATTGCTAATTCAACAAAATTCTGAAATCTATTCCTCATTCCCTTTCTTTTTCTTCTTATCTCTCCTTTTTCTCCTGCAATTACACCCAGACTCTTTGTTTGCCCAGTGTCATTTGTAAGCACTTATGAGATCTTCTCTTTGGATTTTTTTCCTCCATCTTCAGCTTTCCTTGTTCATTTGCAATGGAGATAGAAACAAAGAACACGGAGAACATTTTTAGTAGTAGATTAATGTAAGAAAATCATTATCTATCCTGACTTACAAAAAAAAAAAAATTATAGACACTAGTTTAAGATAGCACTTAATCTCATTTACTCCCATCAACATGAAAGTATAGATAGGAAAATGTAACTGAAATAAGAATAGCTTCTTTCAAAACCTCACATATTGCACTTAGATTGAAGTCTGAGGACAGCTGTACACTCTCAAGACCACATCCTGATTCCTTCAGCCTGTCTGCCAGCCATAGAACAAATCAAAGCAATCAGGATAAGGAAATTTTTCTAATTTGACCAAAAAGTCAGCAAGTGCCACCAATGAATGATTCAGAGCACTGGAAGGTGCATGAATAATCTATATATACATTAACGTTCCTTGGAATGTAAAAAATTAGTATTTCCATGTGAAAGTGCAAATTTATTTTGATGTTTTCAAGAAGTTAAGGGTTACCCTTTGCTTTGGATGGGGTACATCTTATCAAAGAATTTTATACCTGAGCTAGTTGTCCTTAGTTCCCCTTAGGGAGAGGAAAATCTCCAAAAAATATTTCATCCCATCCTGAGAGAGATGTCTGGAATGGAGAATTACAGTGAAATATGCCATAGTAGGTGTACTTATTATTACTGACCATGAAGACAGCCTAGATACCACCAAAGGTATAAGCAGTTACACTACACGAGTCTAAAATTAGACAAGACTTGTACAATAATTCATGTAATAAAAACCAGATCCTTAGAGTGCTGTTCATTTTTTATAATCTCTTACTATTATGAGTAATCATAATTACTCATTGTTAGTAGGTTCCAGGCACAGCTACAGGACTTCCCATATTTTTTATCTCCCTCCTCTTCTCTCTTGGCTCTTGAGGAGCAGATGCCACAGTACTGATGTTGCCTTACATGTGAATGACTGTCCAGTGTATGAAGCCATGGAATTGTGTCTGCAATATAACGAAAAGGTAATAAAAAACTTCATATTGTACTCTGTGAAACACTTTAGTTTCAGTAAAAAAATCCCACCTGGTTCTGCTCTGTTATCCTGTTCACCTGATCACGTGACTGACTCACCCTAGGCAGGAGGGGATGAAAATTGTATTGCTTGTGGTTATTAAATCCCTTAATTCTGAGAATTGAAGGAATTATTTATGGTGGGTTTCAACATAAGACTAGATTCTTAATTGTTACTCTTGGGTTAGCATCAAAATTGTAAAGATTAAATAAATAGGTTTCTTTGTAGAGTTATCTTTTATACCTTCCAATTTGTCTTTTTTAATTTGCAGGAATCTATATTTAGTCATGAATAAGCTGCCAAGAGCTATTTGTGCAAATAACAAGCAAAGGTTACTTTTTTAAAAATGTAATTTTTTCTAATTTCTTTTCTAATTTTCTCTCCTCATTACCATTTTTCATGAACATAATTGCAGATTTTTGTATTGTTTATTATGGCAATGGATTTATTTACTTACCACAGATATTTTGAAACACAAAAAATATTTTAAATTAATAAAGTATTTTAAAGACAGAACAATAATTCAAATTTAGTGTATTTTTCTCGATAAAGTTTTCCCCTTTAAGGGATATGTTTTTCAATCGATTTATGGATCAAAATACATACAGAAAGTTTGATGCAAATTCAAAACTCAAATAAAGTTGCAAAATTATTTTGAGACGCAAATACAAAAAAGAGACTTTATGTTAACATACTGCTTTTAAATATTAGATTATTTTTCACTCAGAAAAGGTATTCATCAAAGCAAACTGTTCATAAGAAACAGCGCTGTTTTCTATGAGCACTTAGAACAAAATTCTAACATACGCTGAACTCCAAACGTTTTCAAAGCTTTAAACTCTTCAAACAACCTCCATAAACACTTAAATGAAATTTTAAAAAATATGAGGTTTTGCTCTTAAATTGCTTTTCAATTTAAAATAGTGCCAAGTAATGAAAAACTAAAAAACCCCAAAATTTAAAAATCAAAATGAGATTGTTCAAAACAATCAAAACAAAATGTTTTAACTGGGCAACAAAATTCTTCTGTTTTCTCTCTTGAACATTTTGGAGCATTTAATCTTTTTTCTCACTTCATCATAAAACACTTTCCGTAACCTTTAAAATTCTAAGAAACCTGAAAAAAAAATGAGACAAAAATTTCAAAACCACAAAATAGTAAAAAAAAATGACAGGTATTAACAGTAATCTGATTTGAGAAAGTATCCTTGCATTTTCAGATAAGTAAGGCCAATAGAATTAGAAAAAAACATTTATGTGCATGTTACCAGCAAGTCATTCTTTGGTTACAAAAAAAAAAAAGAAGCAAGAACTTGTATACCTCCATGAATTGTAACTCTAGTTACACTCAAAAAGTCTTTTCTTATCTAGAATTCAGGTAGCTGGTTTAAATTCTGGTTTTGAGGAGAGAGAAGATCTCCATAGAGCAAGGTCTATTCCAGCTTGCATTAGGCTGAATTGCCTTCCTAGCAAATATATATTTTTTCTTTGGCTCATCACAAAATCTTGACAATCAGTTTTGCATAGCTAGATACCTATTTTTTATAAAGATGAAATAATATCATCTGCATCTAAGTGAGCCTTCAGTTGTCCTTGCCTTTAAGTGTTTCTGGATTTTTCTTTCCAACACTGTTTGTGGTATAGAGCTACTGGTGAGCAGCATCCTGCTGAAGACTAAGGGAATTATGCTATCTAAGGTGGATATGATAGAATATTGTAGTTCTTCTATGCAAAATCAGTGTTTCAGTCTGGGATCAGGCAGGGTCAAGACTCATCCAGGCATGGCAGGGAAACAGCCAGGCATCTGATACTGTAATGAAAGCAACATCACAACAGACTGATAAATCCATTTGTCCTCAAAGGAGATTTAGGTTAATGGAGGTTACAGGAGTGGGCAGGCAGTTAAGCAAAACTTTTCATTTATGGTTTGTCTCCAGCCGTGATTTCTTGTTCTTGTTATTGCAGAAAGCAGGTGATGTTCAGCTGTGACAGCTACTTAGTACAAAAAGCAAAGGTATCTGTGAAAATTCACGCACCCTTGTAGCACAAAACTCTACCTAAAGCTCCAGGCAGTTTTGAGAACACACCACTTTCCCTCCATCAAGCTGTGGCTCTGACTGCTACACCACAACTTCATAATGAGTGAGGGAGTAGCATTCAAGGCTATTTGAAGATAGAAGTCTCTTCATACAAAACAGAAGCTTCCAAGTGTTCTTCCAACATTTGTCCTGTTGATCCCTCTTTTTCCCACTGTGAAATGACATGTTCACCACATGATGAGCAAGGGTGTTCATATCGGAGTGGCCATTCTTAGTGCAAGCATCAAGTCTCTGTGGCACAAGGTTTACACCAAGGAATGGTTTAGAGTCACAGAATTATAAAATCATTAAAGTTGGAAATGACCTTCAAGATCATCCAGCCCAACCTTTCACCAAACACTGCTATGCCACTAAGCCATGTCACAAGTGCCACATCCACTTGTGTCTTAAACATGTCCAGGAATGGTGACTCGACCACTTCTAGTAGGGCTTTACCTAGACTGGACTTCAGACAGGAAATTCTTGGATCTTGAGAAGCAGTTTCTGTTCCTCTTCAGGAATCTTGTGGCACACAACTCCTTGGAGAGCTGGACTGTTGTGATTGTACTGTGGCACTCCTGAGGGACACAGAGAAGACATGTGAGACAGCCACGTGTGACCAGGAGGGTTGTCCTGGGCTCTGCAACAAAAGAAAATATTTTCCCACTGACTGTTAGAGGATCACAGCTGTGGTGCAGGACACAGAACCCTCAGGAGCATCCTGTCATCACCTCTCATATTTTCATTGAATTTATTTATAGCAGAAAAGCACCTTAGGAATTGAGAGGAGTGGGAGTGTGTACAGGGTGTTGAGAGACCTACGGCATGTGAGGAGCCCCTTGAAGCTTCCTTTTATTTCCAGGTACAACTGACCAAATTCTCTATCCTGTTTTGGTGTGTGGACTACAGATATTGCACAGGGAAAAGCAGGACAGTGCCTTCAAACAAGTACTTAAGGAACATCAAATTGTTAGTGAGCAATAAAGAGTCATAGTCCTGTGGTACAGTTGAATGCTGATGTGTCTTCCCTCATGGGAAACAGTCTTCTGAAAACTTCAGCTTTTGCTGCATCCATAAATCCGATACACAATTAATTTTTCTCTCCTGGGGCTGTGCTGTGAAAGAGACCTCATCTGAGATCCCTGGCTTCTATTTAGCTGCCATGTCTAGCTTCAGTAAAGAGCCACATGAGAACTTCTCTTCAAAACAAAATATGTCTATTGCATATTTCTGTGAAATCCTCAGTGAAAAGGACTAAACCATCTTTTCTGCCTAAGTTTCTCAGTCTCTTTACTTCAGATTCACCACTATTTCCATGATTACATAACAAGTAGTTAGCTCCTCAAAATGTTGCTTGGAGGATTTGTAGGCAGAAAGAAAACTCTCAGAATCTGTCCTTACTTCTGTTTATCCATAGATGGTAGCAGGGACTTCCTTGCTTTTCACAGCTTCAGGCCAGAAGGTTTACAACCATCCTGGCTGAAGAGTGTCTGCACTGTAATTCCTACATTGTACCAGGATATTTTTATTTTTTACACTTTGAAGAGTTCTTGCAGAAAATCACTGGAAAGTGCTTAAGGAGCAGATTAGCATTTATCTGGCATGCTTCCCCTGAAAATGACATTTTTAATACCAGTGTTAACCCCTTGGTACTTTTGAACAGAAAGTGACATTTAGCTACAAATCGTCTCAGCAACAGCCTGCATAAACAGCATAACAGGGCTTGGAGAACTTCCACCTGGACTTTATCCCTGCCTCATTGTAACAGGGACACAAGTACTATGTAGGATCCGAGAATGGAAAGACTGGGATGTATCCAGAGACCTTGAAATACACCATCAGAAGCCAGAAGGAGTGAAATGGCTGGGAGGTTTTGGCTACTTTCCTGATCGCTTTCAAACTTTCATTTCAAACTTGACAGACAATGACAGTATTTCTTCATTTCATAGAACAGCCACTCTGGGAAGGTTTTCTCTGTACTGCTGGAAGAGAGTAGAGCCAGTGGCTTTCCATAGGCTAATGCCTGTACCTTCAGAGGGTTTGGGAAATCTATGTGTGACAGCAAAAATTTTTATGAAATCATTAATTTATGCAACTTTCGTTTATTAAAGACATTCATTGATGCATAAATGCTACAACAAAAGACTTTTGGCAGAACATATTCTGTTTATTTAATCCTGATCCCTGCTTGTGCTTGGAAGTCTTGATCCCTGCTTGTGCAATTATCAGGTACCCTTTTCAATTTTTTAGTCAACAGTGCATCTGAATTTGCCTCTGGAATTTCAGAGTCAAATAGAGTAGAGCAGTGGCTACACCAGAACTATTAATTTTTTATGAATGTTTTGTCAAATTCCCACAAGATGTACCAAGGGACAGAACCATCATCCACACCTCTCTTTCAGAAAGGACATTCCTTGACAAACACCTATTAAAATACATGCCTTGAATTCACCACCTACTCCTTCAATACTAAATATATTTGAAATCAGACAATCACCTTCTGGAGCTCTCTGAGGGTTGTTGTACAAGGCTGCAGCAAGGTGGGTGTTGGCCTCTTCTCCCAGGTCCAACCCTCTTGTCCCCACTGTCCAACCAGTGACAGGACAAGAGGACATGGCCTCAAACTTTGCCAGGGAACGTTCAGGTTGGACATCAAGAAGAATTTCTTCACTGAAAGGGCTGTCAATTACTGGAAGGGCTGCCCAGGGAAACTGTTGAGCCACTGTACCTGGAACTGTTCAGGATACAACTGGATATGTCACCCAGCTTACCTGGGGTGGTGGTGTTCAGGCAATGGCTGGACTCAATGATCTTGGACATCTTTTCCAATTTTAATGATTCTATTATTCTATGTATTGGAAAGAGCCATTGTATCTTTTTACACATTTCTCCATCAGTCTGACTTACTTTCACTCTTCTTGCCATACTTGGCATAAATGCTGGGAACATTTGCAATCTCTCTCTGACTTTATCACCTCCTTGTAGAAAATCTTCCTAATCTATTATTATTCCCAACAGTCAAAGTTTAATCATAATTTTAGCATAGCTGGTACTTTCTTTCCAGTTCAAAGTCATTAGGTCAAGTTTGCAAAAAACCAAACAAGAAAAGCCCCACAAAATCTCAAGTGAGAGATGTGTCACATAGATCATTTATTAGCAGTCGTGACCATGAAGAAAATATAAATATTCACTTCCCTTGGGTTCAAGATCAAAAAGGAGTAATCATTATGTCACGAGGGCCTGGTAATTAATTTCTGATCACTATTGCTTGGCAGTACTGTGCTGAGTCTGCCTATGAACCAAGCTGCAATCTGTAAGATTTCCAACTTGCCCTGGCTGGTAAATGACCCTCTTGGGAAAGAGTTGTTACTGGGAGCATTTGTACCCAGGTGAGGGTAACTGAGCCCAGTGAAGTTCATGCCTGTTTATAGACATGCATTGCACAGCAGTGAATATTAAATCAGCATTATGCCTGCATTTCAGAAAGGGGGATTTTGGATCTATATGACTTCAGAGCTAGTCAAATGCTCAGTCCAGTAAGCACAAAAATCTCTTATTCAGTCAATGAACTATTCATTATTGTCTCCTTTTAAAATGGAAAGAAAACATCCGTTGAACAGAAGGTATAAGTGCTGTGGGAAGATCTTTGTAAGACTTTGATTTGTGCTCTTGAAGTGTTTTGCAGAGAGCCAGTGAATGAAAGAAAAGGACACCAAATCAACAAATTTACCTTCAATAAAGTCCTTGAAAGTGTAACAGTAAAAAGTTAAGCAAAATGCAAACAGACTATGAATTAAAACCATAAGCTAGTGGATGGCTGTATATGAAAAGTAATAAGAGTATACAGTGGCATTATAGAATCATAGAAATACTCCACAATTTTGTTTTCCAGGACTGTTCATTGATCATTCAAGAATTAAAATGTTAACTTAAAACAAATACAGAATTTACTATGGAAAAGATCTTCCAGATGATCAATCATAAAATGGACTAGGGTTTCTTAGATCCATTTATAATTATATTGATACCTAGAATGACTTATAGAATCATATAAATGGATATGCTTAGAAAAGTAGAAAATATGCCAAGAATTGAAATTATGGGCACTCCTTACAAGACGTTCATCCTTCTGAAGTCAGCTCTTTCAAGGAAGGTGAGTTCTAACAAGAATACACTTAACTAAGAGAGGGAATCTGTGCATTGGTGTGATTTTGGGGGGAAAAACCCTGTAGGTGTCAGAGGCTAGAAATTCTTAAATTCTGTCATTAACCTAGAAACTACAGGTGTTAAAAGCTAGCAGTCCTCATGTTCTGTCATTAATCTAGTCTTCCTTCCTTTTGCAAGGAGTTGATAGTAAAGCTACAGATATATTGCAAAAAACATGAATTAATAAAAACCCACTATATTTTTGAACGTATCTGATAAAACCTTTACTCCTCCATCATTAGAAATGCACTCTGCTAAAACATTTCCCCCCATCATTATTATAGGCTCTTTTACATATTAAAAGGGCTCAATAAGATCTCCCTGGAGTCTTTGGTTCTGCAGAATGAACAACCTCAACTCCCTCAACCTTTCCTTGTGCCTTTTAGCATAATCAAAAAAGCCATTGAAAGGACAGAAATTAATTCATATTGTGCATTCTTAGGACGTCATATCAATGAAGGGAGCCACTGTAGATTCTTATTTTGAGTAAAATAAGCCACAATTTGTAATCTTTCTGTCATTAGATTCTACCTTTTTCAGAGTCTAATCACTCTTTGAATTTACTCATCTTTCATTAAGGTGCCATGCTAACTATGATTAAAAGAATCTGGGGAGAGGAGGGGAGGGGAGAGTTGTACAACAAATCAAGGTGATGAGACATGTCAGAGAAGGTCTATAAACCTTGTTTGTAATGCTTATAGTATTTATAATACACAAGTGAGAAGTAGATGTAGATTTCGATCATCTGTTCTAATCAACATATTATTAAAAAATCAGATTAATTTAAACCACCGAAAGTTAAAATAAATAGATTATTCAGTATAGTCATCCTTAAAAATATTGTATCAGGCTTTTATGCAAGTGCAGTAGACGCTTTTTATTCTTCAGGTTTTACTGTCTACTTTATTTATGAACAGCCCTCTAGTTAATTGACTACAAATTACAACATAAAAATTAGTCTAAAATTTCAAATTCATAAACAGAAATTCCTTCCATTAACTGGATGAAAATTCAAAACTGCATTTTATATATCTTATAGGTAACTTGCAGCATCTAAGACTTGTATTTCTTAACTTGAACACAAGCAATGTGGAAGAGACTCAATTCTTGAGGTCTGGGGTGGGGCCCTGGAGAAAGAATCAATATGAAAGTTTTCTGTCAGTCGTTCTACACCCCTCATGTAGTGCCTCGGGTCGTCTCTATAACAAATAAACTAAACAAAGCAAAAAAAAAAACAAACAGGAAAAAGGCAGTGGTCTCCTAGAATGGGAGAGGGAAAGTAACGGTGTCATTTTTATGGTAATTTCCAATTTCCACCTATGTTATCTAAAGTTGCAGTCAGATATTGAAAAAAAGGAAACATTTATTAGCATCCCTCTGTGCGTGTCAAGCGTGTTGCTCAGAAAGCACAGTATCTGTCTCTAAAAGGTGATATTGGCCTGTCTTTGCCTAAGTTTGCACTCACAGAATACATCACAGGACTGCTTTTTCTGAAAAACAATTTTAGGAGAATTTTGTATTTTTCAGATATTTATGTCATAATTAGTCATTCTCATAGCTTGGTGTTTGCTCTGGGCCGACTTAATGCTCTGGGGTTCTCAGAACACCCTTTCACTTAAATGCCCTTATCTGTACTAGAGGCAGCATATTATGAATGGCCCCAGAAATGCTCCTGCACTCATGTGTCATTTTAGTTAGATTCAAAGAACCCTTTGGGGTAGGACATTAGCGATTTTTTCTGGGGACTTACATTGTTCATGACCCTGCCAGACATTGTGACATTTTTGCATACCCAGACTGTTTACACTGAACAGCATGTTTGAGGAAACAATCAATGTGCTTTTTCCAATCTATACAGATCTTGGACACTGCTTATTTACCAGATATTTATTTTATCTAATTGACAGCATTTTCCTCCCTTTCTCCAGGCTGAAGGAAATAAACCTCATAACTATTCTTTATGCTTCCTCAAAACATTGGAAGACTAGCCACAAGGGAAATAGGTGGTTTTGATCTGTCTGTCACTTACATTCTTCATTTCTTAGTTTTTGTTTGCTTGTTTTCTTGTTTTGTTTTGCTTTACTTAATAATACTTACTATCTCTTCTAAACAAAATTTTTTCAAAGTCACCAATTATTTTTCATATTCTGCATTTCCTAATAAACTCCTTAATTTCCCAGAAGACTATGAAACACTGCAGATTGAACCTCAGACTGAAACACTATAAAAAATTATGAAACTTGATAGCCTAAAAATGCTGATTTTCTATATATGCTGCTTATTTGCTTATGTTCAGAGCCTTATGCCTGCATTTTAAGACCACTTTGCACAACAGCAGTAGCTGAAATAGGACTTTTTTTAAAGTTGAATCAATCTTCCGTTTTTGAGGCAGCTGGAATGACAGTTATCATTTAACATGACTATAGAAAAAAATCATAGACTTCAGTTGTGCAATCTCTGAATTTGACCTGCTGCTCCTAATTAAACTAGAGCATTTCTTTATAGAGAGGTATTGAATTAAAAAGACTTAAAATCAAATAAATGTCTTTTGAGAATATGTACAAATGGTTATTCTCATTGTGAAATTACTATCATTGCTACAATGTGTATCATATTTTCACTTAAAATTTTGATTTAATGCTAACTCCTTCTCGAGAGAGCAATCTTAGCCATGTAAGAAGAAAACTGGAACAGCTGGAATTCTCACTGAAAGATTTTTATATGAAGTGGCAAGTTCAGGAGTTCGCGTATTTTAGACTAACTAGCTTCACTGGGTGCTGGGTGATCTGCCACTACCAAGAAGCAAGTACCCTTCAGCTCCCTGATGGCTGATAATTGTTCTCTCCTTCTCCTCATCTTGATCTGACCAGACATGGGCAGCTGCCCCTGCCAGGTAGGTCATGTTTCACTAGACTTATCTCCCAGGTGAATCTCCCATTCTGGACTCCTCCTTTTTTCTCCCAGTCACTCCTGAACTGTGGTGACCAGAAAGTGGACGTAGATTTCCAGCTATGATTTAATTTCGTGTAACAGAGAATCTTCTCGGGCTTACCTGTTGCAATCTTCCTACTAAATCCTGTTGTGTTGTTTGACTTGTTTTGTGGTGAAAGCTCACTTTTGGCTCATGGTTAACTTCATTGAAACTCCATTGTACCCTCCAGGTGCTTCTCAGCTAGATGCTACCTTACCATCTGAGTTTTCAATGAGTCCAGCTATTCCCCACACATGAAAAACTTCATACTCTTTCCTTTTGAACCCATTCCTGAGGTTTCTCAAGTAATCTCTGGATTGAAGCTCTACTCTCTGGTGTGAAATTCACTCTCTGTAATCTACTGAGGTATAGTCTGTCTCATCATACAGACCATTTACGAAGCTATTGAACAACATCAAACTTTTGGGATTCACTTCTTGTCAACATCTTCCACAGAGATGTCAAGTCATGGATTAATATCTTTTGAGTCCAGTTTTTCTAGTCAATTTTTAACCCATCTCTCAATCCTGAAAGTTCCTCAGATTACAAAAGTGAATACAGTGTGGAAGGAGGAGGGTGTCAAATGCCAAAAGTCCAAGTAAAGCACAGTCTTCCTTTGTTCATGTTACAGACCTCAGGGGACTTTAATCAATCTCAATGATTTTGCAGAGATCAGAATGAAAGGTGCCTCACTCATGGCAGCCAGTGCTCCCAACAGATTTTGGGAAATTCCCTACAGCTCCACAGATTTCAATGCAAAAGCTTCTCTAGATGGTCCCTAAACTGCTGTTCTTCAGTTGTTATCTCTCTCCCTCTTTTCCACCTTCTCCTTCTATGTACAGAGATCTGGGCAAACTGGATATGTCTGCCTGAAATCTATTTGATTGGAGAAGTTGTGATCAGCAATACCAAACACTATCATTTTTATCTCCTGGTTAAACACTTTTCTCTTGTCAACCTGAAAGGTACAGAAAACAAACAGTGATTGCACTTGCAGCTTGATAGTCTTGTAAACAATATAACTCAAGTAGATGATCCAAGCTGTTATCACTTGGTAGATTCAAATAAAAAAATTAATACAATTTGTCTTTTGCAGAATGATCTCACTGGTTGATATACTGTGATTGGTACTGTAGTGTACCATAACTAAGGACTACAGGTCTCCTATTTATTTTCCCCAGGAGGTTAGCAAGTACAGATGACATCTCTTGCCCTAAAGATGTGACAGATGAAGTATTCACAAACAACTGCGATAGGTGAAAAGTTTTCTAGAAGGGTCTAGGACACAGCTTTATATATATAGTTTTATGTTTCTTGGCAAAAATCCTGCATTTTAAAACAACAATGACAAAGAGTAGGATCTTGTTTATCTAGCTTCATGAGATGAAGAAATTCTGATGCATTTCAAAATATAAAAATGGATATTAAATATATGACTGTATGACAATATTGCCTAAAGGAAACAATGAGCTGCTTAACACTTTAGGTGACTATGTCCTTTACATCACAAGTACAGCTTGTGAAATACTTCCTTGGATTAATGTTTTCTGAGTAGGCAGGGATATTTTTAAATATCTCTCTTTTATTATCATCATTCTCATTCATTTGATTGGTTTCCATTATATTATTTTATTTTATATTGTATTTTAGCTCTCCATCAACTTGATTATTCATAAACTCCTACACACAGAAGGAAGTAATATTAGTAAATCATTCAGAAGTAATAATTGAATTTGTCAGATCTTGCTAAGCTATTCATGCCACCACAAAACCATGAACACTCATTGTCTTGAAAGGGAAGCATTATTCCAAGTATTGATCAAAAAATAATTGTTGAAATTCTTTTGAAAGTAAAAAATATTAAAACTAATCTGGTTTGAACTATGACTCAGTGAAGCAGATCTACCTGAGGTAAAATTTTACTTTTTTTGTTAGTATTTCTTTAGCTACGTATTTAATTGAAACCAAAATACAATTCTTACTTTTGGAGTTCAGTCTTTTTTTAATGAAAGTTATTTCATCTAAATTAGGTAAACATAAACTTGCATTGCTGTCTAACTGATCTGACATCTTGTGAGAGGCTGGCAGACCCACTGCCAAAACCACACAGAAAGGCTATTGTGCAAGGTAGTTTTTTTTCTTTTGACCTTTATTCCCCTCTATATGATCATTTCAGTCTTGTATTTACTGACAAACTGCACAGTATAAGAAACATAATCACCTCAAGACATAAGATGACTGCAGGCTATTCCACAAAACTTTAATAGACTAATTTTTCAAGTTGGGTGAGGTAATGACTACAATAAAAATTCACCATTTTTATTGGAAATGTCAAAATTTAATTATAGCAATATCTAATACATTTTTTAATACTGCTTTTAACTTATGGATATTGTTGATTTAATAGTTGCAGTACACTAGTTATTTGTATATCTGAAAAGATATTGCTAGATTTTATTAGTCATTACAATTTTTTTCACCCTACAGACACAGTCTGTGGAATTTACTGAAATAAACATTTTCCTCATCAATTTTGCTTTGAATAAAAATCTTCTAATCAATAATTTTTACAGATATTTAAATATAAATTTAAATAATATAAATATTCTATTATATATAAATATATCTATTAAATTATATTATATATAAATAGAAATTTAAATATAAATTTCAAGACTAAATTATATCGTGACAAACTACACTTTGCTTTGACAGAGGGTTTTCCTTCCTTTTCCCAGGAGGCATCAATAAGGAGTGATTTTTTAAAATCTTGTGTCAATATTTTTTGCATTCCTTTTCATTCTTTTAAAAAATAATTCTTATATTCTCACATTTTTTGTTGAAATATGACAACACAAATTGCTTGCCTTGTCTATTTCCTATTTAATTTTTCTAAAATTGCTGTTTTTATTTGTGTTCCACAATCAGATTTCCTACTGAAGTGCTGAGCTCTAGCTATATGTAAATTGAATAATCTTTCAAAGACAGAAAAGGAACCACTATTTAATATGAATCTTCATTTCTGTAAGAAACTAAGCACTGTGATTTTCTACAATAATAAATTATGACTGTAGAAATTTGTTAAGAAAGAAAATAAGAACATTTTTGTCAATAGTGAGTAGGTTGTTTTATATTTAATGTATTCATAAACATTAGAAAAATTTATCTTCATTATTTCCTTTGTTTAGCTTGGGTTTTTTCAGAAAATACCATGAAAAAATATCATACCTACTTCAATTTTCCCAGTTTAATCTTTTTTTATCAACAATTGATTCACTTCATTGTAAACAATTTAAAATAGCAGACAACTAATCTTGATGTTTGTTAAGCACCCTCACCAAATCAAATATACTAATTATGTAAAAATACCTATTGTTTCTCTAGCAAGAATACCTGAAAATATTCAGAAAAAAAAGAATACACAGACCAAAAAAAGAAGTAAATATATCATAGAACACAAAGATGATAAGGCATACTTAAAAGGAAGTACATATTTATCTTTTAACATTGCAGCAATACTAAGGTTTCCAATACTCAGGTTTTCTGAAAAGAATATGGCCATAATCTATGTTTCTAGTGCCTGATTGTAGAAAAAATATGTTAGTATGCAGGTCCTTATCTGTGAAATAATCTAATTTTGGATATAGATTTGCTGTTATTTCCCCTTGTCAAAGAATATAGATGTCTAAAGGAAAAGCAGAGGCAACATGACAGGCAACGTCATGAGACCATATGTTCCACACAAACTATGAAAGTCAAACTGAGATCTGTTCCAGTATTTTAGGCTAAAAACAAGCTACGTGCTAAGATTTCCAGCTATTTTCAAAATTATATCACATTTCAGCAAATGGAATTATTTTGTGATGAATAGAGTGATGAATCTGACTACACCATGGAAATCTGTGTAAGTGAGCAGGAAATGATGTGCTTTAGGCTATTTTGGGCCACCTTCTTTTTTCAGTTCTGGTGTCAATGCAGCTCTACTGTGCTTTCCCTAGCACACTTCATTTGTCCTTTAGTCTAGTTCAGATATTTTGGACAGAAGTAAAATTGAACATTCTTTGCAACCTGAAACAAATTTTCCTAGGGATGAATTGGGTGGGATTCACTGGATATAATTTAGATGTCACTGATGTAAACCTCTGTGTCTGAGCTGCATGGGAAGAAGATCTTCTAGAGAATGGCTCATATCATACTAAGATAGGCGTTTAAAGAGGCCACAAGAATTGCAGAAAAGCTTAGTTATGCAGAGAATTGCCTTCCTCTCTTGGTTAATTACAAAGACAACCTAGGTCACCTTTTGACACTGTACATGTTTATTATACAAGACAAATGAGAATCATTGCATCCATAATGCTTGGCACCCTAATATTATCATAAATGGAGTTCTTAAAATGGAATGCCCAGATCAAACAGGAAAAAAAAATTTCAACATCTGTAATTAAGTGAGACACATACAAGAATACTGAAATCTGGCAAAATTCTTAAATTAGGCAAATTAAATCCCAGGCTTAATATGTAAATGGGCACCCAAAAATTGCTGGAGTATGAAAATGCAAATAAAATGTAAGCCTCTATGTAAGGACATTATCTTAGGTAGATGTCCAGCCATCAAAACTTTTTACTCTCAAGTATGATATCATCAGCTTTTTTTCTTGCAAACCTAGAAAGAATTAAAGTTTTCCCATTACTGCCCACAGGAAAACACTGTATGGAAATAATGAATTGTGCATTACAGTCCAGAGAACAGACATTTCATATGTCATACGTAAATAACAGGATCATTGTGGATAATTTGAAATAATATTAATAAGAAATAGAAGCATGAATTCTCCTTATGAAACAGTTCAGTTTCTGGTTTTATTCTTATTAAAACCAATGTGAACCCTTTATACGACTCCAATGATTTCATCCATCCATTTTAAGAACCTGTTAATGGAATTTAGCAATGAAAACAAAATAGTATAAAGGCTTCTATAACTAATACCCTTCACACAAGCCACTAATGGATCAAAACATGCTGCTCAGTTTGCTAGATGAAAGATATTTAAAACACAGCTACATATATATTTACATGCATTCAAAAATTAATGGCACTATCTTAAAAGTTCATGACTCAAAATTAATAGCTACAGTGCAAAATATCAGAAAACTAAACTTGTGTTTGAGAGCACATCTGTAAGATCTGGGAGATAATTTCTAGTGGAGATCCTAAAAATGATCTTGTGACATAAATTGCAAGTGGGATCATTTATAGTGATACAAATGCTTAATAATGCTAACTTTTGGGTTATTTACTCTGGCTGAATAGAAGGACAGAGCTAGCAGAACTTGAAATTGCGTAGATTAGTGAGAAATTGTCAAAATATAAAAGAATCAAAGTATCTGAGAAGAATTGGATGTTAACAAAGACAAAATGCAGTTAAAGTAGATGTGACATGCATAATTAATTTACCCACAAATTAGTTGAGGCAGCAATTGATCTCACCAAATATGGATATCTACTGTATAGCATCCATAGCAGATCTCAGCCACTAAGGTCTTTTAGGGTCCCTTAGAAAAATAAATAAATTCTGGTGCAAATATGTCTTGTCTTATAGTAGACATCCAAAACAGGTTAAAGCAATCATTCCCTCAAAGGGTGATAGATCAGATACAGGCATCCATATTCTTGATATCTAATATTAAACAAGATGAATTGAACCTTTCAGTATTGCTTTAAACCTTACTTAGAATCAAAAGGTTGGTTGAAGAATAATATCTTCTTTCTAACTTCTAAGCAGGTTTTATGCAATGACCTATTCCCTTGGGTCCTGGTGTGCTTTATCTGGCAGTGAAGAGAATATTTGAATTTAAGGACCTGCATTTTTTTTTTAACTGGTCTTTTTTTGTCTGGTTTGGGTTTGATGTTTTGTTTTATTTGGAATTGGGGGAGGGATTGAAAAGGGAGGTTTGCTTGGAAGGCTTCAAAAAAATAACAGTTTTATAATGAGGAGCTATCAGTGTCACAATTAATCTGGACTGAACAGATGGGCATTCAAATTCACATAACGGATGTTATGTGGATCAGTGCTCATATAATTATTTGTGTATCAGTGACAGGACATTAGGTCACTGGATAATTTTGCCCTCTGCCAGATCATTTGCCTGCATTCAGAATGAGCATCAATCAAAAAACACTCATTCTGCTAAAAGGTGTAGAAAGACTCCAACAGTCATCACCTAATCTTTGAGTTGCAAAAATAATGCTATTTTTTTTGGTCTCAAACTGTAGTAGCAAAGAAATGAGTTGTTAGCTCTGCAAGGTTTTAGATGCTAATATATGGCTGGGACAGAAGATTCCCTTTATCAAGGACACCAGAGTGAGGTTTTCACAAATACTAATTATAGGAACTATGCTCTTCTCACCTCAGATGTCTGTCATCATCATCTTTCACATATGTGGTAACTGTAAGAAACAAATCAGAGTGGTGGTTTCCCCCAGTACCAAACATGGATCTCTATGACAATAAAGGAAAACACGAAATTTCTTCTTTCCTTTCACACGGTTCTTCCTGAGCCATTCTTTGCTTTCTTATCAGAAAAATCAATATATTTCCCACAACCCCTTCTGGTCTCCCTTTCTCCATTAAAAAAAGCTTCAATTTGTGTTAATATGTCATGCAATTTGGGGACAAATTCTTGCTTAGAGGAAGGAATTTTGGTTCCCTTAACTGTCTCTGCCAATATCTCTGCCTTGGGAATATCATAGTCCTGGTCAGTAATATTCAGATGAGTTCACAAGCATTAGCAGAATTTTCTAAACAGATATCCCAGGCCTCCAGCCTTATCCCAGAAGAAAGGAGCTAGACAGGAAGCAAGTAGAGGAATTCCAGGAGCTTTAAGCAAAGGAAGGTGACTTGCTGCAGCTCTCGTGTGGATTGGCAGGAACTCTGCTCTTCTGTAGTGGACAGCAAGGAACAAATGCAATGTGTGGAAAGGAAACCCAGCAGTGATCATGTAGCCAAACACCAGTGTTCACCCAGGATGACTTTCCTTCCTCTCTATGCTGCTGCATCAGTGGATAAATCCCTGCCTCCAGCCTTCACCTAGACTGAGCCAAATGTTGCCTGAAAACTCAATATTGGCCAGATAAAATTTAAGAATGGTCAAATTACAAGATGGGCACTGATTTTCAGTAGGCTTAGAGTTTTTCTGTTCTATGACTACCAATAACTTAACTACTCAGGAGAGTTAGAATTCAAGCCCTTAAAAATTCGTTTGAGTGTAGGTATTTGCAAGTATGACATTAACACTGCAGTTTCAATATTGTAGATTGGATAAGCTAAATATCTTCACCAAAAAATGAAGTACAAAGACTAGGAGACAGACCCTTTCTCTCTTCTCAGTGATTCTTGGGAAAATTTATTTAATATATAAATGTCTGTTCTGTGCGTTTCCTGTCACTTTGCAGGCTGTAGCTGTCTCATGCTGTCCTTTTCTTCCAAAGATTGTCAAAGTTTGCAGCATCACGTTTAAAGGGGAATGAGTTCTCAGAAAACCTTCATCTGTTTGCAGCCCTGGGCTTTCAGTACCTCTTTGTTGTCTTCCAAGTTTGAAAGATCAGAGTAGCATCCAGGCTGTAATATTAGCTCCCAGTAGTAGTTCAAATAGTGTGCAGCTATTTCAGAGGCTTCTCTCTTAGTTACTACTTGATCTCTATACAAAATGGTCCCCTTCACACTTATTAGAAGCAATATGTTCTGTCAACACAGGGTACTTTACAAAGCTCATATGTTCTCTCAGTGCACTGTCATAACAGCATATCTGTTCTTATAGAAGAATCTTTTGGAGATAATTGATTTTTTTTATTGTAATAAAATTAAATAGAATATAATTTGAATTTTCCCTCTTCGTGTTAAGTTTCTAATGGTACCAAATTTGATGAGGGGCTGTTCCTACTTCCTATGGGGTTTTCCAGTCTTCGTGGGAATCCAAAATAGTTTTGGGATTATCAAACTACATCTGACCAAAGATTGCATTTTGTTTTGTTGGTTTTGTCTTAAAGATTTTGGTTTTAAATTAGTCAATGCTTGAAAATGATACATGGAAACATGAAAGAGTCAGAAAAAGTTCAAATTCCTCTCATATTAAAACCCAGGTCTTAAGAACCAAGCTGTTCCCTTCATCAAATAAACTCGTTCATCTTCAGTTCCAAACCAGTCCTGGATCTATGAGACACGAGTTCCATACCTACAGAAACACATATTATTTGCAATCACCGAATGGGAACCTATAGAGCAGTCCCTGGTATAGACATACAAAGGTTTAATGCACCAATTTCTACTGAATTTGGGAGGAGGCTGATACTTTAGAAGCTTACAGTATCTGGCCTTCTTTCTTTTTATCCTCACTAGCAAAGATTTCAATTGCATAACTTCTAAACCTTGCTAATCCACAGATCAGATTAGGAGACAGGAGTTCTGAAGGAATAATATCTTCTCATACTTTGGTTTTAAAGTTTATTCTTTTTCACAAGCCAGGACCTGACAACTGTGTGTTCTGACCAAGAAGTAAAAAATTAACACTGAAAATAAGGCATACATGGTTAGCTGTCAGTGAATAAAAGCTTCCAGAACTTGGTTGTCAATGAATCTTAAGAAGCAAAGGTTTTAACACAACAGATAACTTTCTTGCTATCACATTCTGAATAAGATTTCTATTTTAAATTAAGAAGTAAAGCTTAAGTAGAGATGGAAAGGATAGAAATAAACAGCTAGTATGGACAAAGATCTTCTTTTGTTCTAGATGGATGAAAATGGAAAGACAAAAATATTTTGGGGTATTGTTCTTTATTCAAAGGTGCAACTTCCATCTCAAAGCAAGCTTGTATTTCTGAGATTCAAAGAGAGAAAAAAAACAAGGCAAAATATTTTGTGGATTTTTCATCATGTGTGTGGCTGCTTTCCACTCCTGAGAAAGCTTTAACGTGTCAGAATGAAAACTCCTAATCCCTGTGCTGCTTTGCCTGCACAAGGAAGCAACTATGCTGCTTACACCTCCAACTGTATTACCTGGATCTTTGTTCTATCCCTGTTACATCTTGCCAGGAACAGACCCCTAGGCAGAAAGCAAGGATAGGCTGGACAAGTGCAATTCAGTACATTTGGTTGGAATTGTTATTGAGCAATTTTTCTGCTATACAAGTATAGCATTACACCTTGAAAGCAAGAAGGAACTCACAGAAACTACTCTTACATATAATGTCACCTATTTTCTGAGTTATGCTTCCCAGGAGTATTCTTGAGGTTGTGTGATTTATGCTCATGGCTGTACTTAAAGTGTTCTGCAGAGGTACCTGCAGTGCAAAGCTCTCCTTAGACTTGCCAGCTTATGCACCTCTGTAAGTAATAACACCATGGTCCCTAAAGATATCAACACTCCCCACTTTATTACTTTTCAGGAGCTCTACCTCAGACAGGGGTCTAAAGAATATCATAAACTGTTGTCTGAGAGAATGAATTGGTGGCATTTGAAAAACTGCTGTGGGCAAAGAGAAAGCTGCTGGCCTTTTCAGACACCTTATCTGCATGTCTTACATTGGTAAGGAAATCTTTGTCTCTGTAATCAAATTTTGTTCATCTTCCCATGTAATAGTTGTGGATGCCTTCCACACTTGGTATCATGAGGCTGAATTTTTCATCATTACCTGCAGAAGCATGGGAGAAACTGCAAACAAGGCAGAAAAGGCTACTGAGCTGTGAAGGCAATTTGCTTCAACTTGGTTACTTGACACTTTTCATCCATGAGTGGAGCAGGATAGAGTGTAAATATTTACTCCCTTTCCCTAGGTGGGTATTCAATACACTTTTCTTTTTCCCAGACTACATCTACTATAAGATTTGAAAGGCTGACAAAGGGAGAGTAAAGTAAGCAGAAAACTCTTATGCCCTTCTCTTTCAACCAGAGAGGCTTGTCTGTTCACAAAAATCCCCAACAGGTCCCATGATCACAACACAGACAAATAAAAATTGTCAATCTGTTTAACTGTAAGAGTTTGGGTTTTTTTCTACAAACTGATTATTATTGATTTTCTGCTTCACCAACGTGGAAAAAATAACTGAAAAAGTTGGCACCAGCTTTCCAGTAAGACTTCTGAGACTTTTCCTGGTGAAACCTAAACCATTTCTCAAGATATCTTTGTGATTATGCTGGTGACCAGATAATACCTGTGCAAATGGGTTCCTGGAGCTGTGTGTACCACACCTTACCTGCCCCAAGGTAACCTGGGGACCACAGGGGGATACCTGTCCCTTTTCCTCAGGCTGTATCACACCTGAACAAGCTCCAGCTTCACTCAGGTGAAGTACTCCCAGATTGAAATGCCATGCAATGCTAAGATTATCAAAACATCATTAAAAAAAAAAAGAAAGATGTTTTCAGTGAAACCAAATGCCTAAACTGATTGTTTTCTTTGATTTTGAAGAATACATGAAGAAACCCATGAATTTTATTGCCATATCACACTCCCTAAACTTGCTCAGACACTTTGTGATCATTTGCTGTGCAATTTTGCTGCTGTGTTTGTGGTGTTAAAATAATTATTTCAGAGGCGAATATTAACCAGATATTAACCATATTTTAACCATATTAACCAATATTAACCATATGTTAAGTGTGTGTTCTCATGACAGTGGCTAACTTTGCATGCAGAAAGGTCATGATACTGGGTGACTCCAGTAATAAAGGTGTGTAGTGTGAGTTGTAGACAGGTGACATTTCTACAACCTTTCTTGCACTGGCATATTGTTACAAGCCCTGAGTCGGAATGTTCTCTGTGCTGCAATTAATCATTCAAACAGGTCAGTGCAGAGCCTGGCATTTGAAGCTACCGTCCTTATCCCACAGGTTCATTGATTTGTTATCTCTCTTCTCAAAAAAACATTCTTCCCTCTTTTTTATGTCTTCGTTTCTTTCCCTTCTTCTTTGATATTTAAATTCCATAATAGGTTTAGTGATACTTTTTTACAAAAAAGACAAGAAAGGCAAGAATAAATAAATAAATGCTGTTGTATTGATTCAATTTTTAATTTCTCATTAGTCCATAAGTTTTTTCCATTGATAGACAGCAATGCTGTTATGTCATTCTGTGTACAACCCGAACTATCTAATGTATACTGTTTTGAAAATATAAGAATGGAATATTTATTAGTCGTCACCTGGTTCATATCATCATGTCAGCATAAAGTCAGCACCTGAGACAAGGCAGGATCAGTTAGAGATATAGTCAGGTCAAACCTTGTACATAATGCTACCAAAGAACAAGGACTTCTGAGGAAAAGAATATAGTCTGTGAAAGACCAGAAACAGGTGGGCAATAAGGTGGAGTTTTAGGATTGTGTTATTCTTACTTACATAATTCACAGAGATGTTGAATCACTAGTAACCTGCTATTATGCACCTAAAAATACAGCAATTTGGTAAATCTGGTTGTTCAGAAGGCACTATAAAGATAGTACTGGAAATAATTCAGGCCTGATGTCATGGGAGTTTGTGTAAAGACAGTTGAAAATTTTCCACCAAATTAGAGGTCTTTTCTAAATAATCTTTTCTAGAAGAGAAAAATAACACCAATATTTTTTATTTTACAAATTAAAAATGAGACTAACATTGAATTAGGTTATTTCTGAAGTGATATCTCTGTGCAGTTTAGGTCAGGCCCTGTCCAGGCAGGGGTGGTGCCCTTTCTATACAGCACCAGGCTGGTCATGACATGAGTTAGTTCACCTGGAATTAATTCCTGAAGAGGTCAACAGTGACAGCTATAACTTCTCTGAGGCAGTCAAGCAACACTTCAGAAAGTAAATATTTAATCTTTGAAGATGGGAAAGGGTGATTCCCTCCCTGCAAAAGCCTTAATGAGAAACTGGAGAACAGGAAAAATAATGAAGCATTTTCTTAAACAGCTCTCACACAGATTGTCCTCAGTTTTCCCTAAAGACAGAACGAGTTTACTATTCAGGTCTCCTTGCAGGAACTGCCCCAAAGGCTGGTAGATATGAGGTCTTTGGCATTGTGGTGGATTTCCAACCTCTGCTCATACAGAGCTGTGCATCCAGGCACAGTGAGTGAAAACTGCAGCAAGTTACGATTGTTTGCTATTTGGTATTTTTTCTACCCAATTAACCACATATTGAAACACCTGCTGTCCACAAATTCAAATATTTTATAACATACAGAAAAATACTCCTCTCAGTATCAGATGCATTCATCTTCACATTAAGACTTTAAACACATCAGACTTTAAACCTGTAATGTGACTTTGTTCTATGATCATAGTACGAGGAGTTAATATTTTAGCTGTCTCAAATCTTTTCCAACAGAGCAAATAATTTTTTTATCTTTAGATTCAGTAACAATGGAAGGAGAACTAGGTCTCATAAGTGCACTTTGCACTTTGATGTCTGTGAGAAGATTTTGAGAATTGATGGGCTATAACACAGCACTCATTCCAAAAAAGCTGCCAAGTGAATAATCCTCCATCCTTTCAATAGCAACCTGCTTAAGGGCTGTCCCAATATGTGGCACCGAGTGAATTCAAGATGCTAGCATAAAGAAACTGCCAAGTAACAAACACATCAATGGAACAAGTGCCTTGCTCCAGTCCTGACCTCAAACAGGGGGCAGCAAGTCTCAAGGACCTTCCTTGATACAGCCACAGTTATTAGCCCAAAGGAAGAAGATGAAGAAACCAACCAAAGTTGTATTAGGTTTCTTCCTTGCTGTAATAAGTAAAGTAGGTTTTATTCTGTTTTAGAAAACAGAATGAATAAAACTATTTTATCGAATGAGTTCAGAGTGAGGTGGTGAAACCTCTCAAGAATTGGATAAAAAGTGCTGAATTCATTCATATGCTTGCTCACACAATTTAATCCCAAAGTCACTTCTGCACGGTCTTGGTCGTTTCTGGTGCATTTACTTTGATCCTTCCTCAACTCCTGCTTCTTTTTGGAAAGATTAGACTGACAGAAACAGAGAAGCTGTGACACACATGTAGCTCCTGCAGAAATGTCCAACACATATCTGATGCACAAGGACATTCCTTAGCACCACCTGTCCTCTCCCAGCACTGGGGATTCCTGCATCCCACAGACAAAGGGCCAGAGTTCAATTCCAAGTTTGGAGCTGATACATATCTGTGAGCACACTGGTGCAGTCTGGAGGTACAGCAAAGATTAAATTTGTCTGCCACTGCAGGTGAATGAGTTTACATGTGAAACAGTGACAGGACCTGAGGGAATGGGCTGAAGTTGTGTCAGGGGAAGTTTAGGTTGGATATTAGAAAAAGGTTCTTCCTCCAGAGGGTAGTTGGGCACTGGACCAGGGTGCCAGGGAAGTGGTCAGAGCACCAGCCTGGCAGAGCTCAAGTGTTTGGGCACATGGTGTGACTCTTGGAGACGGTCCTGTGCAGGGCCAGGAACTGGACTCCATGATCCTTGTGAATCCCTTCCAACTTGACATATTCTTTGATTCTGTGATCTCAACCCCTGCATTTAACTGTCTGAATCTGCAGCTGAATCTCACCCAAAGCGTTCTGCAAGCATGTGGCAGGAAGACAACCATACACCTGTATAACCCACTGTTCATTCAACCCCTGTACTTCTCTGGACAATTTTCTCATTTCTTAGCTGCTTTTTCATCACCTGCTCTCTTGAATCCGCAGAAAAGTAGCATAAGTCTTTCTTATCCTTTCTGAATGTGAGAGGTTTCATCTGCCCTTCATGAAGCCATTCTGTGTGACTGCCAAAAATTCAAAAGATCCTTGCTTGTTGGTGGCTGAGAGAGCTTTTTGCTCTACGCATCAGAGATGTCACATCCAGGTCCATTTAGAGCTGTGCTTTGAAAAAAGCAGATTGGCAAGATTGTATGAGAGGAAGGAAAATTCTCATCTCTGCAAGAAGTCTTTTGTAAAGTGCCTCTTTTAGGTAAATATCTGGGAAAACCTCCAAATGCTTTTCTGTTGTGTTACATTGTACATTAACCATGTCCAATTAATTGGATATGACAGTTTTCGTTCAAATCACTGTATCTTCCATCAGTTATCTAGAGAAAACTGGAATCCTGGAGGTTTCTCAGATGGCTCTTTAGCAATTAGGAAAGAACAAATAGCAGCAAAGACAAAAAAAATGCATGATCTTAGTTATTTGTATTATTAAAACTTATTTCTCTATTTTATTTGAGGCTGTTATTTCTGATGCTAAATGTAAATTTCCCTTTGCCCCAGGTACAAACTGCCGTAGCTCAAAGCAAAGGTCAAGATATAGGCATCAGGCATAATTAATTTCCCTAGAAAATAATTAAGCCACTTTTTTTGTTACTATTACACTTGACCTATCAAGAAAACAGATTTTCACGCTAATAAAGCCATAAATGCACTGGCATGAAATTCACGGAATCCCAGAATGGTTGAGGTTGGAAGGGACTTTTGAAGGCCAGCCTCCCTATTCAAAGCAGGGCCACCTTGCTCAGGACTGTGTCTAGATGGCTTTTCCCTCTCTCTTCACACAGGGCAAAGACACCACATCAGCTCACATGTTGCTGCACAAGCTTCAGCAAAAGTGTCTTAAGATTCACAGCCTTATTCTTTTCCTGGTTCCCTCCTGCTGACTCGTGAAAGGCTGTGGCTGCATTAGTGGAGAGTAAAATTCCTCAGACCAAATAAATCCTGCTGGGACGTGGGGTTTGCTAGCTCCAGCTCAGTGGAACACTACTGATGTTTCACAGGCTCTGGCTGGCTCAGGGAATGAGCAAAGCAAGCTAACTTTGACCTGGAAAATACTGTTGAAGCCAAAGAAAATAAGGGGGGAAGACCTGTCCTGAAGGCACAAATCTAACAAAATCTGGGGGAATTAAACTCAGAATCAGCCATTTCCATGAAGTGTTGTGTATATTAAGAAAAGTGCAATATAGAAAGGAATATGTGTAAATTGGAAAAAAAAAAGTCTATAGAAAAAATCCTGGTGCATCCACGTTCACATGCAGCCAATAAATCCCAAATCAGTGGTAAAGGAAAAATTACTGTTTCTCTACTTCTTCACCATAATCCTATTAATGACATACACATGCAATGGAAAGTTTTTGTATCTGTAACACTAAAAAAAGAATGTCAGCCTAATCTTATTTAAATATTATGAAACTTTTATTTATTTTATTTTTGCACAGTTTTACTCTGTATACGTCTATTGAAAATATAAATTAGGAAAAAATATATTTTCTGCTACTACTTAGAGAAAGGGCTAAGCCTTCCAAACAACCTTGCAGACAGAGAAGGTATAAAAATTTCTAGTATTAAAACACAAACCTAATGATTAACTTTGAAGATGAATGTTCCATGTTAAATGTGGCAAATTATGAGTCTATGTGTGAG
Organism: Acridotheres tristis; assembly: GCA_037013685.1. Classification (NCBI taxonomy): domain Eukaryota; kingdom Metazoa; phylum Chordata; class Aves; order Passeriformes; family Sturnidae; genus Acridotheres; species Acridotheres tristis. Next base: position 101,078,248 of record CM072887.1, read on the forward strand.
CAAGGTTTGTGCACAACGCAAATTCTACATACAAAGTTAACCGAGAGGGAAAGGTACAGGGAAGATCTAATTGCTGCATACTTTAGTAGGGCCAATGGGATGAACACACGGCATAGGATTTAATTGCCATTCCTGAATGGAAAGCTGGCAGACAATGGAGAACACGGACATCACCTCTGCGAGCACCTACCTTTGGTGCCCAGGTTCCCTCTACAGTCAGCAGGGAGAAGTGTGTGCTTCCACACAGGAATTAGGGAGCCCAAATTAGAGACCTCACTACTGTCAAATCTAGGCAGCCTGATGTGCTTTACAGAGATCTCTCTGGACCATACAGTCAGCTTCAGCTTCCACTTAATATCGTCTAAATTTAGGGTTTTGGTGCTACATGTATCATTAACATAATGATTGGATGTGGAGGGAAAAAAAGTTCAGCTGTCAAAAAAGAGTATAAGACAAAGTTTTGTTACCTCAGTCCACAGTCATGATCCAGAAAACCCTTGGTCAGTTCTTGAAAAATTTAGAGAGGACTTAAATTCACCAGGTACAACCCTGTTGAACTTCAAAAGTTCCTCAGCATTGTTTCAATTCTGATCATGTCTAGGGCTAATAAACCCAAAGATAAAAATCTGAAGCAGTCTGAAGACAGCAATGTGGTACATGGAATAAACTCAGTTCACAACACACGAGGATTTCTGAGATTCCTATTGCAGATTATTTTTTTTTTAACAAGTCCATAAAACATGCTTATACTTCACATGTATCACTGAGGTGATGCAGTAGACAACTGAGAAATAAAGGGAGACTTATACTCAATCTCTCCTCAAAGAAATGAGATTCACAGTCTCCAAGCAACTGCCCTCATCACGAGATTGCCACTTTGTTATCTGCCATCCCTCCCTTTCTGCTATTTTTTCCTCAAGTTCCTTCAGAAAAGTATCATACACAGAAAAGCGGATACAAATACAAGAACATAGCAATAAAAAGATAGAAGGCATTCACTGCCCTGTTTTACAAAGATACTAATAGACATGATGTGAAGGAATCTCATTGGGAATATTGTGAGGAATTTATCTATTTTATACTTATATTTAATAAATTTATAATAAATAACTATAATTAATAAAGGGAATTTAAATTCCAAGCAGATCATCTTGTACTAATTTTTGGAGCTGTTTTGTATACCAGCTTCCTCAGGGAAATGTTATTCTTCAAGAAATGACTCTGGATTGATGCCCCTGCATTTCATTTGGGAAATAATTTTCTCTAGAAATATCTGAATTGAACAATATGAGTTGACAATTAAATAGCTGAGTTTTTTCCTGAAATGAGTACAGAAGCTTTCCAGAACTGACTAAACATGGGGTCTTCAGGAAGAATGAGGGTCATGGAGGTAGATATACAGGAAAACCGTGACTGCTGAATTCTGTTAAGAACATTTTCCATGCACCTAAAAGAAAAATATTTGGTGCTTGTATTTTCCAACTCCATGCATCTGCTTTCTGTAAGGGATTAAGTTAAAAATTTTGCTACAAAAATATGATAACAACAAATCATTGGCTATTATTAAAGTTACTGGAAATGTGTCTTAGAAAAATAAATAAATACTCAAAATTTCACGCAATACTGTTGTCATTTGAAGAATGAGGTATAATAATTGTACAATATATGTTCACAGGCATCACTTAAGTTTTCTAAATATTTAGAGTTTTGTTTGAGAGCAACATAACCTTTTTTTGTCTTGACTGATTTTGTTTCTTTGAATTTAGTCACATATGAAACCAAATTTCGATTTCAATTTCTCCCTCCAAGGACCAAGAAGACACCTGAGGAGGATTGCATAACAAGTTAAAATTAACCATAAGGATAATGGTGGAAGGTTTCCTATCATAAGGGCAAAAGCAATTACAACCCAGCTCTGTATGAACAAACAAATTGAATAAGCAGGGATGAATATACAAAAGAATATCTCACAGAGGTGTTTATTCAATTGCATCAGCAACAGCCAATACCTAAAACCAACCACTTAAAGAGATGCAGTGTGGTCATACAGAACCATATGAAGTTTTCCAGCAAAAAAACGGGAGCAGCAGCACCCAGGCTGCTCAGACTGTGCTCCCATCACCTCTGCTAACAATCCAATACTGACACAAACCAGGTAACAGAAGCAACATGCCAGCAGGAGCCAGCTGCAGAACCGGATCCTCAGAATTGGTATTACAGCTCTGCTCTCCCTCATCCTATCGAGAATCCTTTAACCTCAGCAAATGGATTTTGCAAAAACACCATCAGCAGTCCAGATTTCAGCTTTTCCTGCAATCATTTTAAGGAGTTTTTTAAATACTAATGACATTTAAAATACTAGCAACTTTTGTTGGTAGTACCAGATTGGGTGGTTTCTCTGTTCCTGGAAAGAGGACATTAATCATGGTGAAGAGAAGAGAATGGTGGTGGAATGGTGTTGAATTTGAAGTTATGATTGTTAATCTTTACCACTTTGCCTGTGTCAAGGCCTCTTTTGAAAAGGTATTCTTTACATTATAGGCAAAAATTATTCTTTTGTTTCAAAATACCTAAGATCAAAGTTATTTACATTTTATAGGTATTGAAGGTATTAATGAATAATATATGGAATTTTTATGAGTTATAAGAAATTTTTCATAATGCCATATAAGAATCTCGATTTTGCATGGTTTTCACACATAATGTTCTGAGGTAGGATTCTTCCTCTCATTTGGGAAATAATTTGCTTTCTCTTTTGTTCTGCTTACCCAAAGTTTAATATGGAAGATCCATTCCCAGTGAGAATTATTTTTGAAAGTTCCACAGAGAAATACAGGAGAAGATATTCCCTCTGCCCCTATCGGGGCCAGATATTTCCTTAAAAAACGCCTTAAAGTCATTTTACCCTGGTAGTCCATGAAGAGAAGTTATGCTTCTGTAATAGAGGAAATTCTCTTGCCGAGGTTTAGCTGCTCCTGAAGAGAGTTTCTGAGTCTACATCAGAAAGTGAGGTACTTCAGAAGGGTTATCTCACCAGGCATATAGGAATTGGGAATAAATTAGATGATTCAGTGAAGTGGTATAAAAAGGTGTCACTGGTTTAATTCTTCCTTTCCCTAATCCTTAATCTCCATGAAATGCAGGTGTAACAGAAGTGTCTTTTATTTCCCTTTGTATAACAAATAAAAGAGAAATTTTAAAATAGCAGAAATTAAAAAGCACTGGAAGGACCAATATACATTTACCTCTAATGTCATCTGGGGATTTTCCCAATAAACATAATAAACTCCATAAATGTGCTATTTCCCCAGAAACACTGAAAGAAATTAGTATAGAGGTCATCTAATAGGTTCTAGGAAGATCCACAGCAAAGCAGGGAAAGAATCTCCAAATATTTTCCATTTTCCTGCAACTCCTTTTTCTGTATTAGAAGGAAATTACTTTCTATATTTCTTTTTCCACCACTAGAAAGCTGGAGAACGACCAACTCATTTATCTGTCCTGTAGTACTGTGGATAATGTATGTTGTACTGCAGGAAACATATTTCTGGTAAAGTACAAGTGAGTGCTCAAAAAGCCATATAACTACACCAGGGCATGGTTTGCATGTCTTATTAAGGAATTTCACTGTTTTGAAATGTGTGCAAAGTCCTCACCCTGCAGTCCTGGCCAATCCTACTCACTGCTTGAACAGCCACCATGGCCCCCCCGTGTCAGGTGAGGATGGACCTGTGGAGTGAAGGTGTTGCAAGTCAATTTTTTAAGCTTTTCAGGAGTTCCCCAAATTATACTGGAGAGGTAGATTGGGATTTAGGGTTGTTGCAGCGCCAGAATGGAGAGAGAGAGATGCTCGCACTTTCTCAAGTATGTATAAAAAGAGTTTTCAGGTAGATAAAAAGGAGTTACAGGGGTAAGGACATTCCCACTAATTGCAGGGAGGGAGAGATAGATATCTTACCTATTCCCATAAATTAATATCTAATTCCTGAAATTCTTATTTCCTAGGAAGATAATGACTGGAGGCTAATAGCTTGAGCTGTATTCTGTGAGCTTTGCATGATTTCTGTTCAGATGGATCCACATAAATTCCCCTCTGGCCAAACTCCTTATTTCAGGAGATTCAGCAGAATTCTCAAGTGGATAGCCATAGGATAATCTACATAACCTTTCTTTCCAAAATTGCATTTCATCTCTGACGAATAGACAACATTTTTTATGAAAACTCAAGCAAAAAAATCCCAAGCCTCAAGCAAGAATTTTCCTCTCAAGAGATATAAAGGATTGCCAGATGCTCTCTAAAATCTGCCAATACCAGATTTTTTTAAAAAAGTAAATATTCACAATGCTTAAATGGACAGTGGTAAAAATTCTCAGAGAAGAGCCATAATGAATCCTTTCCTCCTGGCTCTATTGTGTTCTTATTTTTGACCAACACAACAGAGCTCCATCATTTAGGAGAACAGGAAAAAAATTTTCCTCTGGAAAGGCTGTGTCATGCATTCACACAAATTATCCATACTGCACCTTCTTCATTCTTTAAAAAGTGTAGATGCTACAGCCACTCTTTTCTCCAACATACCCTGGGAACAGAGGGAGTTCATTGAGGGTGAGCAAAGAGATAAAGCCAAAAAAAGCACCAGTGGTGGAGAAAATATTCAAGAGTGCCTTGAAGTTTGATATTGATAATTTATTTTCCATTCAAAATGTGGAACCTGTAGGAGACTTAAATATCTTAGTCACTCTAGGCAGAGAGTTAAATGGACTCTGAAGTTAAAAGGGAGAGATGTAAAATGTAAGTTGTTGCTAACTAGGGAGTGATATGTGGGGCTGTAAATAGGATGGAAGGAAATAGTAGGTTGTCTATCAGGGAACAAGCTGAGAAGTGTTAGACCAGAATATTCTACCCACAAGCCAGATTGGAAAACCCTGGAAAACACACTGCACATAGTGTTACCATTCCCAAGACTCCTGTGCATGTGCACTCTTGTCACTGTGTGTGTTGGGTTTCTCACAGCACCAGCTCCTGGATCCCTGTTGGGACATCTCAGGCAATATCTGAGCATTCATTTCCAAAATTGGCTTTAAGTAGCAGAGCACTGAGTGTTAATCAAAAAGTCTTGTACAGGCAGAGCAAATGAATGATCTCAATTCAAAAACAAGAAAAACATATTATTTTTAAATACGTGGTTTTTTAAACACCATCTATAATTGTTGTGGGTGCTGAGAATGCGGTGTCAGCAGTGCAGTGTGAGCAGTCGTTCTGGGAGGACAGCCTCTAACAAGCTGGGAAAACCCATCCATCCCCTTTGTCACGAGGGCAAAGTGCCCATGTCACTTTGTCTCCCTGGGCAGAGAAAACCAAGTGAAGGAGATGATGCAGAGTGCTCAGCCTACAGTGTCATTCGTTTTTGCAGTGGCAAAAAATTATAAAGAATTGCTGATAGTTTGAGGAATTAAGTGATTTGAATCATCATATTTCAATACAGATAACTGCAAGTTGAACACAGAATTTCCAATAAGAAAACAAATGGTTAGAGATGACTGAATTTTTTTCAAAACTGATTTTTAATAAAAATTTTCCCGGATATTTCAATGTAGATGAAGTCGTAGAAAAGATATTTCCAATACAGGCAGGGTTTTTTGTTTATTTTCATTTCACCTCAGTTCTAGTAGACTGATAAAATTGATCTGGCATTAATTTGCTGCTGAAAAAATTGTATAAAGCATCATGCCTTCATGATGTTTTTCAGCATTGGATCTTTCACTTTTCAGCTTCCTAAACAAATTTCAGGTTAATGGAGCTGCACTGTATTTTATTATATAAATAGGTCTGTACTGTATTTTGTTATGGACTCAGGCAGCTCATTAATCTGAATGGAATAAAAGATTTTTTCTATTTATTCAATATCCATTGTATTCAATAAGACCTCAGTCCCCAAATATAAGTAGATTGTTACCATGAACAAATGTTCTTTGTCTTTATTCAACAGGAAAGTCTGAATTACACTCTTTACTATAATGATAAACATAATTGAGATGTAAAACAGATTATTGAGTCAGATTATAGAATATTATCATGGGTAATTTTTGAGTTTTGATAAATATTCAATGAAAATATCCCCAGTATTCCTTCACCACGGATATTGGACTGAAGATCTCTTGAAGACCATTACAGGCCCTAAAGTGTAGAGCACCCTTAGCTGTAAGTATTTACTTAAAAAAACCCAACAAACCAACAGAAACAAACAAACAAAAACCTCTCACAATAATTGTTCTCTGTTTTAATATTTTCTAATACCCCATTCATAGAACTAACTTCCTATATTCTCAAGGTAATTTATAAGACTAAAAGAAAGTTCTCTCTATATGTGAAACCTTTCAACCGAGAAAAGGGGAAAAATAAAGAGGTATACGTCTAAAATAAGAAATTAATTTTAAAATGCAAAAAAAAACCTGTAAGTAATTTTCAGGTACTAGAACGTGCTTACTTGGTCTTGTTGCTGGCAAGTCATTAGACTTCACTTTGAATTTATCTATCTCAATGTTTCAAAATGAAAGGCAAAATTTTCTAAGTTCAATATTGATCAAGGCTTCATTCTTAAATGAACGGCTGGAGAGAAATTGCCTTAAATATCTATTCTAATAATGAGTATCTAATAATGCATAATCAAAACATAAGAAAAATGTTTCTACACTGTACTAACTGAAGGTGTACACTGGTTATTGGTTTTAAAAGAGACCATTATTAATTAAAAACCAATAGAAGAATTTTAGACTGAAAATATGTTTAAGAAAGATAAAAGATGGTTTAGACCTATAGTAAGTTTTCTAATGTTTTCAATGGATGTATTTAAACATTCCTGATACATCTCCCAATACCAAAACACTTTGTAAAGGACTCCATTCTTCCAATTCTAGCTCTTAGAAGTAAAACATCTAATCAAAATTAATTATCTTGGGTTGATATTTGTCAGTCCCACTTGCAGATAAAGTGGGATTGAAGCAGACTTAGAGTGTGGGTTTGTACATCTGAAAAAAAAAACCCCAAGGTTAACACAATAATTTCCTGTCTGTTTCAAATACTGAAAAAAAACTTTCTCAATAAGATCAACTCTATTCATACAGTAATGAAACAGATTATTTTCAAAATCAGAACTTTCTAGAATTTCCATTATATGTTTTAAAAGCCTGAAAATAAGGTATTTGTTCAAAGTCAAAAAGTGTTGTCTTTCTGGCTATTTTAAATGCTAATTTTACCCGGGGGATAGGAATCCAATCTTCAAAACTAGCTCTGGCACAGTCTACCAAGTGCTTCAAATATTTTATCATGCTCAGATATTCTTTTTATATTTTTCAGTCTTGTCTTCCTCAGTCTCAGACTCAGTACACAGTACAAGGGAATTCAGCTTTCATTGAGAGAACAGAGTCATATTCTTGGCTTTATATGAAATATAGCATATGCACCTATGTAACAGGTAAGCTATGATTTGGGGGGTTGTGGGGAAGAGCTTTTATCCTAAAAGTAGAAAGAAAAATAGAATAATACAATAAAAGTATATTTTTAACTATAAGAGGATAATATAATTAATATAATGAACGTGAAAGAAATAAATATGTTGTATAGCTTAAAATGTGAAGTTGTTATGACCACTTGGCAGGCAAAGCTAAAGAGCTGACTGGATTTTTTTTTCCTAAACACCAAAATACTCAACGATCTAAAAGCCAATCTTTTTCTTCTTGAGTCATTATGACAGATCTAATACTGGAGTTAAGCTGATGCTGATATTTGCACATGTTCAGCATAATATTAGCTCCTAGTCGTATCTCACAGACAAAATCTCTAGACATACTATTACCAAAAAATCATTTCTCTTTTTAGATTTCCTGGATGTTAAATGAATTTTGCTTTATGACATTTTACTTTTATTTAATCTTCTTGAAAAATACTTTCAATTTTCATATGTTCTTGCTTGCCTTTCCACACTTTCCTCTTCTCTGACCTCACGTTTTCAGACTCCTGACTCAGAAAATCAGCTTTTCCCACTCTGAATAGGAAGTTAAGTAGCAGCAGGTCTGCTTGGGTTGCATGTGTTAAACATTCAAATTAGCCACAGCCACTTGTGAGCTTTGGTGCTTTCAATAACACTCCCATTTTGTTACAGTTGTAGGAACAATCTCCATCAATACTCTGTGGGATAGAGGTGCAGAAGAGCTGCAGTGCTGCCACTGCTGGTATTTTTGGCAACCATGGCTTTGGTCGCTTTGTGCAACACATTGAATTCATATAAAATATGGCAGTATCATTAACTTCTCATGAGGTTTTCTTCATCCTTAAATGAACTGCCAGCTGATAAACCACTTTTCTACAAATACTGCAAGTGAGAGAAGATCCAGTATATTATCTAAATGTCATTAGTGAATAAATCAGAACTCACAATCCCCCATCACTCATCATACGCCTGGCTCAAGTGTACCCCCACACTTGTGTCTTTATTTTAGCACTTGAAAGTCACTGATGCCTGTTGTGCCACCAAAGGGAATCAGTCGTGAGGAATCACTCCTCATTTCACTTCCATTCCCACATGCCTTTAATTTTGCTATGTGGTAAATTGTCCAGATGGCTGGGGATCAGACTCTTTTCCAAAAAGCAGGTGGTTTCTAACCCATGGTCTTGGCAGACATTTATAGATATAAATAAAGTACATCCTAGATGATAATAAAGTTTCAAAACAACATATTACAAGGGTATCATGAAGTGTTTAACAATGTCTTGTACATGCACACATGTGTGCTTAAAACTACTTTTTAAGATATCTGTTAGGAAAAATTATCCATGCCTAATTATGAATAAATATCTCAGAACTAGTGATTCTGCCTTACTATTATGGGAAGAGAAAATAGAAGAAAGCAGCAAGTTTGCATTTCCACTGTATCATGAAGAACAGCTGCCTGGCAGAGCTTTCTGGACACAGCAGTTAGAGTGTGGATGTGCTTTACTGGGGCTTTACTGTAAACCCGGCCCTACCTGTGGCACAGCTGTGACCCTGATGATAAGTCAGGGTTCAGGTCACACAGCTGGGTATCACTGTGATGCTCACAGATGCATTCTCAGATGCAAACTCTTCCAAAAAACTTTGTACCAGAGTATGAATTGAGAAGAGGGTTCAATGTGCCAGCTTTGGAAATATTTTTAGACAGCAGTAGAAACCTCAGAGGTCAGGAGATGAAGAAAACCCAAGTGCAAGGGTTTGATATTTCTCTCTGTTGGTGATAGAACAGCAAGTACAGTTTAGAGCAAGGGACAGCTTTAAAGCCTTGAGCTTTCAAGCCAGGCATGGATGGGGATCAGACTCCCTGCTTATCTGAAAGTCAGGAAGGTGAGACACTTGGAATCTATCTTTGGAGGTAAACTCTGGAGTCATCTGTATTATCATTAATCTAATGAAGGATTTCATTAGATGCTCAGCAGAGAAGGGTAGCCCAGCAGGTTTCATTTAGAGTGTCCCTTGCACAGTGTGAGAAATACAAAATGAATGCACTTTTAAAGCTCTACTGAAGATTTGTTGCCAAGAGAGCTGGGCTGGTTTTCCAGCTAGGCTTTAATTTCTGCCAGGCAGGAATGGTAGGCTGAGGTGGAGTACTTTAACCACTGATCTTCTCCTGGAGTTAGTTGCCTGAGCTAAATCAGACCCTTCTTATGAAAGTAGGAAGACAGGCACTCTAAAGCCAGTGCAGTAGCAAGAGCTCATAAAATAAAACTGAAGTCCAAGCACAGAGGTATAAAAATCATCTTCCCAAACCCAAAACTTCATCCCTTCAACCCTTCTCCTTCCCGTATACACACACCCAAAAAATCTCCAGTCTTTTTTCAACCTCTTTGGTTGGCTGAGTTGCCAGCTGAGGGCTGAAGATGCCTGTCACACAGAACCCTAAAGTGGAATCACAAAACATTCTGAGTTAGAACAGACCCACAAGGATCCCAAAGTCCAACACTTAAGTGAAGGGCCCATACAGTGATCGAGCCCATAACTGGCATTTTTAGCACCCTGCTCTGACAAGATGAGCTGATCACAGGGTTTGGGAGCAAATGATTTGGTCTGAGAAACTGCTGAGGTTTCAGGTCATGTTTCATGCAGCTTTTTGACACCAACAAGAATGGGAAGAATAGGAACTCCTCTAAAAATGGGTTTTAAAGACTACAGTGGTCTTCAAAAGTTCTGCACAGGTGTTTATAGTAGCAGTTTGGCTAAATAAGCAAAGGAACTTTTGTTCTTTTGAGCTCTTATTTCTTATTTACAGAAAAGATTCCAAAAGCTGAAGATAATAAAGTTCAAAAACCATGGGTTTCTCATTTCCATTTGAAAAAGGCTGTTTATTCATCTCAATGTACTCATATAATTTAGCCTGGCTGCATCAATGAAAATTGGAGATAAATAATGTATTACCCTTATCTTTCAATTAATGATTAATTTCCATTCAAAATAAAGAAATAAGTTATGTTTCATCAGTCTCAAACTAATGTTTCAAGTTAATTATAAATAATTCAATACTTATGTAAATCACACACTTTTTTTGGAAAGCTTCCAGCAAAAAACAGTTAGAAGGCAAAACAATAGCATTTTCTGATTTCAAAAAGCAAAATATGATACATGTGCTTCCAGTGGACACACCTGTAAACTCTATTCTGCTCCTTTACTCCTCAGTTCAGTGACAGTACAGAGATTGGTTGGATGGAGACAAAGGCATAACCCACTGTGATATACACTTCATGTGTGCATCAGCTGAGTGTTCCCCCCAGAAGAGAGGAAAATGAACAAGCTACACAAGCAAAGTGGATAATGTGATCTTCCCCTTACAGCTGGAAAACTGAATCAGGGAGCAAAATTAAAAGATTTTGCATAAATCTGATGGCAGAGTTAGAAACTGAATCCATGTTTCTTGAATCCTATAATACTATATATAATCCTCCAAAAGTAACAACTTTCTGTGCAACTAGGGGCAAACATACATAGTTTTTTTTTTTTAATAGAAGTTTTAATAAATTATACACATACATACATATATGCAAATATAAAAAGCAGTTTATTTATGCATGCTAGCATCCTTTTTTATTATTTACATAAGAACTGGAATCAGATGGAAAAGGTAAATTGTAAAAACAGAAAATGGAACTATGCCAAGTATACATAATTATGATGCCCTACTTTGGGCCATGAAAGCACTTTGGCAAACATGAGCAAATTATTCTAAAGGCTGTGTCTATAACGTTCAAATTAATTTTCAATAATAAAATGAAATCAATTAAAAAGGCATCTTGGGAGGTAGGGTATGATAGCCAAAACCACACAAGAACAACTCCAGCAACAGCTGAGTGGCTGCCAAGCCGTATGCCAGTGTGAAGTACAACAGAAATGTGTGAACAACAGATTTGGGGGAAAAGGTAGGGAAAAAAGACACCTGTGATTATCATTCTAGCAAAAAGGTAACAGCTTAAGATATATAAAAACACCTTGTTTGGCTTATTTCACTAAGTATAGAATACAGCTTTAATGATACCCACAGACTGTATAAGTCTATGAAAGATTTCCTCTCCGTTCATAAAAAAAAATAGCAAGTTTTAGAACTGAGAAATAAACAGCTGTATTTTTACTGTCTTGTTTTGGCAGAAAATCCTCTCTGTTGCACAGTGAACAAGCATGGATCTCTTTATGTCCCCATTGCAACCGGGACTAATAAAATACCCAACAGAAACCACATGAGAAATAAACTTTATATAGAAATCAAGGAGAAGCTACCATGGAGGGTTTGCTTTACCCAAATCCTTTGGGTTCAGCAGTGCATATCCCAGTTTTAGAAGCTGTTGACTACAAAAGGCTTGAATCCCTCCAGAATCAACTTGATTGGGAGATCTCCCTCTTTTTTCTGCTCTTATCTGTGAAGATCATCTACTTTGAATGCTTGACAGATAAAGATTTCTCCCTTAGAACTGTTACTGGCCAGCACCAAGTGGGAAATACATTTGAGTTATTGCTCAAGGGAACAGTCTTGCTGTGGGTGGCATTAAGTCACTGATGGGCCTCAGGATAATATCAAATGGAGTTAAAATCAATACTGGTGTTTTAAGAGAATCTCTCTTGAGGATTTCAGTGCTGTCTGCCAAGGCATGGGAACACAGCAACAACCCCACTTGCTTTTGGGACTGCAAAGCATTTTCCCAGGGCTGGTGATAGTCAGCATTTACCTGCCAGCCAGAATCATTGAATGGTGTCTGAGCTGGGCTGAAGCAAGGTCTAGCACAGTTTTGTGGCAATGCACTAGCCATAGGTACAAACAGCTGGCCTGGAACCTTCTGACAACACCAAAATGAGGGGAGGAACTGATACACCTGAAGGACAGGATGCCATCCAGGAGGACCTGACTAGCTCAAGAAGTGAGCCACGGGGATTTCATCAGGTTTAACAAGGCCAAGTATAAGGTGCTGAACCTGCTGTGGAGAAGCCTTCAGTACCAGCACAGACTGGGGGATGAACAGATCCAGAGCAGCCTGGCTGAGAAGGACTCGGGGGTGCTGTGGGTGAGAGGCTGGACATGTCCCAGCCATGTGCCCTTGCAGCCCAGAAAGATAAAAGTGCCCTGGGCTGCATCCAAAGCAGTGTGGGCAGCAGGTGAGGGAGGGGATTCTGCCCCTCTGCTCTGCTCTGCTCAGATCCCACCTGCAGAGCTGTGTCCAGCCCTGGGGTCCCAGCACAGGAAGGACATGGAGCTGCTGGAGCCAGGCCAGAGGAGGCCACCAAGATGACCACAGGGATGGAGCACCTCTGCTATGAGGAAATGCTGGGAGAATTGTTCACCCTGGAACGGAGAAGACTTAGGGGTGACCTAAATGTGGCCTTCCAGGACTTGAAAGACGCCTACAATGAACATGAAGAGGGACTTAATACAAGAGCATGCAGTGACAGGATAAGAAGAAATGGCTTTAAACTGAAATACAGTAGGTTTAGATTAGACATTGGAAGAAATTTTTAACTCTGGAGGTGGTGAGACAGGTTGCTCAGAGAAGTGGTGGATGCTTCATCCCTGCAAGTGTTCAAGACCAGGCCTTGAGCAAGCAGATCTAGTGAAAGGTGTCCCTCTCCATGGCAGGGGGCTGGAACAGGATAATCTTTAAAATCCCTTCCAACCCAAGACATTATATGATTTTACTGCAAGAGATAACAACCACCACATGAGCATTTGTCCAGCTCAACCCCAAATGGTTGTTCATGTACACCAGTTGTGGGTATCATGTAGAAAGGATTTGGTTATGACCATGAAACAGCTGGAATTCTTTCCTGCTACTTTAGTACTATGGGCAATGGGAAACATCAGAGTCTGCAACAAGCAAAAATGCCAAATGTGAATTTGTGGCTCTTTAACTATTGAAAGACAAAAGAAAACATATCTAGGAACTGAAAAGGGGGAAGGCACGAGTACAAAGTAATATAATTCTTCTGGAAAACATTATTATTGTTTATAGAATTTTGAGCTTAATTAAATACTTAAGTGAATTTTTTTTTCATAATTTTAGAACTTCTTGGCTTAAACATAAGCGGTATCTAAGATCCCCAAATGAGTATGTGAAATGAAAAGAGGGAAGAATTGAGGCTGTTGCTGAGCTGCCTAAGGTTAAATAACATCTGTAGAAAAGTTTCCTGCCATGTAAATTCCATCTATTTTCCCTCTACTTACAATCCCCCATTGAAAGATCTGCAAAAGCTATAGAATTCTTCTGCAAATTTCACATATTGTATTTGTAATTAATATCTCATACTTCAAGCAGATCTGTTTGGAAGACAAGTTCTGCCATTCTACTAAAAATTTTGCCCATATTGCATGAGTATGCTTTTATAGTCAGAAAATTGTTTTTCAGTACCTATTATTTCCTTTCTAAATTAGTTGTTTAAAACATCCTTGATTTCTTCTGAGTTTTGAGTACACACAGTCTTAGTCCTCTTTGATCCTCCCAAGCACTTTATCTTCCATCTAGATCACATTAGCAGATCCCACTGTACTCCCAAACCTAAAGCTCTCTGCTCTTTCTTCCAAATGGCTGTGAACTCACATAACTTCCCACTTTGTTCTCTGTGCATCCTGCCAGCCCTTCAGTGTAAAGGCACAGATTCAACAGGACAGATAATGAACATTCATATTTCAGCTTAGCTTAGAGCCCTACAGCTCGGACCATTTATGCCACTGGTTTTGTTTCTCTGAATAAAAATACATGAATTTGAGTCCTTTGAATTTAGGACCTAAAATTCACTTTCTGTACTTTTTTGGCTTCTGCTTTAGCCCCTATGCAGTGCAGGAGAGAAGGGCTTTCAGAAACACTTCTTCCTTTTTTTTATTTACAGTTTGTAGGCTTAAATCCCCTCACACTGCAGTTGTGTATCCTCACCCAGGGAAGCCAGATAAATCTAGTTTCCATATATGGGTTTTAGGCATTTAATGTGAATGTTTGAATTCCCTGTTTTCTTTCTATAGCACTTGTTTAATCATGGTGCTCCACTTAGCTGAACTTTTTTTCAAGAGCTTCTCCTAACTGTGACTATGTTTTGTACAATATAATGTGGATGATATACAACAAATACAATTTTCCTATGAAATTTCACAACAAGAATGATAATTTCTTTCCCTTTTGTTTTTCAGTACAGCAGATCAAGAGTTGTTATGAGGAACAAACATCATAGTAATTGTATGTCTGGATATTAACTGTGAATGTAAAATTCAGTATACGAGAACACTGATCTTTTAGAGATTTTAATTTGTTTCAAATTCCCCATAAAAATGACTTTCAGGGGATATTTCATGTACTATTTATCCTGTCTTGAATGTTCTGGTTCAGATCACAGCTCCCAGTATCAGTAAATTACCCATCCGTACAAATATTCATCTTTGTTTCAAAGACCAATGATTGATGTCTAATGTGATAAAGTAAGGGTAATTAATAGCATGAATTCACACCAGGTCTAAAAAAGGAAAAATAACCAGAAGCAGGTGAAAACACCTGCTCTAATCTGCACCTTCCTCTGAAAGCTTCGTGCCAGTACAGTGTCAGAAGCATGTATTCACTGTGACCCAGAGGAAATGCAGAAACCTCTGCTCTTGTGGCCCCAGTGGCTGTAAGGACATCTACACCTTGGAGCTGCACTGTGGCTGCTGCTGCCACACTGTAGGTGTGATGGGTGTGCTGGGGATGCTGGGGGTGTGATCCATCTGCAGCTGTTGGTGAAATCCTCTTAAATTTGCAGAAAAGCAGGCATTTCAAGAAATATCCCATGGTTCAGAACTACGGGTATGTGACTGAGAAAGAGGACTACTGCACAGCATTGAAGCCCCAGGTTGGGGGGTTTGTATCAATGGAGCCCTCTCTTTCTATACTAGGATGTATGATTTACACCCAGTATCGTCCACTGCTGCTAATTGCACCAATTCTGTAGAAAAATGAAAAAAAAAAGTAGGAGTAATACAATGTTTGAGCTTACACATAAAGAAATGTGTTTAAATTTCCCTTTGGAGTGAATAGAAATATTTTCTACTCCTTTTTTATCAGCATTTGGAAGATTCTGTGGTTGATTTTTAGAGGATTTTTTTTCCCAGTATGTTCGTATTGTACAGCTCTGATAACATTCACTTTCCTGTAAATATAAAGCCATTTAAGCACACTGTCTACTCTCATCCCTTCTATTTCCCTTCCTTCCCTTTCCTCCAACATCTTCATTTCCCTGCCTTGCTGCCCACAAGCTGCAGGATACCAGAGCCCATTTATTTCCACATGTACTCAGACCTGGTCCTTAGTTTGTCCTTTAAGTGTTTACACTTGTACCAAGCTTTTTATGTTTAACATCTCAAATCTTTTTTTTTTTACCTCTGCCATTGGCTGTGGGTCCCTGGAGGAAAGAATAAGAAAGAATACCAAGGGTTGGTCAAGTCCCTTAAGACAGTAGTAGGAAATTTTTGGTTGCTATAGTGCTGAAGGACAATATAAGACCCCACACAGAATAAGCAAAGCACAGACACCTTTTAGCAGGAGCAGCAGTAGTGTGAATTTCGTTCTCCACATTCAAGGCCAAGGAGCTCAGCTTACCCTACACCAGCCACAGAGTGCTCATTACTGCTGGTAATGGGGTGACACACAAGAGTTTCTCAGAAAAGATTTGTGTTTTACTGAAACTACTTCAAGTATTTTGGAGCTGGTTAAATCTTTGGGGTAAACAGTGCACATTTAAAAACACTATTTGCATAATACAATCTTAAATACATTCTATTTTAAAATAGCCCATTATTAACATATTTAAATTATGTACTTTTATGAACTCTAGTAGATAATATGAATTATAATTAGGAAATATTTTCCTGTAATGAAAGACAAAATAATTTTAAAAGGATGTAACTTTTTACTAATTTGTTTTCTTCATTCTGATTTCTCAGCTAAATAATGAACTATATTAGAAAAATACTTTATTACATATTTGCCCAAGAGACCTGAATGGCTCAATTGGAACTGCTTGTTCTTTCAGAGAATAGTCAAGCCAAGCTAATTAAATTCCAGGCTAAACTAGCTCATTCAGTTCAACCCCATCTCTCAGAAGTTCATTAATTCTACTGATTCATCAATAATTTCCCTTAAATATAATTACTTAACACAATGACATGAGGCTGTTCCTTAAAATACTGTGAAGAACATGAGTGCAGATCCATCTGACAAGTTCCACTACTAGACCTGGTCCAACCCAATTCCATGTTGATTGTGAGAAAAATCCTAGATGGCATCTCCTCAGTTGTGTCCACGATATAAGTGGGTAGAGCAGAGAAAAACTTCTGGGTTTTCCTCTGGGACAGGAAACAAGCAGTGACTCAAAGTCTGCTCTCACCCTAGGTGAGAGCATTTAGCAACACCATTTAACACAGATGCTCTTCCACTACTTTTGATTCTCTCCTGGGAAGTAATGATTGTTTGAATTCCAGAATGCCCACTTCCCAAACAAAAATGTTTCAGAATTAAGACAAAAACACAGAATACAATAGTTTAAGGAATGTTATACCAGGATGCAAACAGCTCCAAAATAGCTATGCCTAAACTCTGAAATATTTCCATTCATGTCTATGCTGGGTAAGTCCTGTTTTCCAACTCCTGTAACATCCTTTCCTTTCTCCTCCTCACACCAGAGATATATCCAGAGATAGAATTACTATGATGTTTGTTCCTTATAGCAGCTCTTGATCTGCTGTACTGAAAAATGAAAGGGAAAACAATTATCATTCTTCTTGTGAAATTTCATAGGAAAATTATATTTGTCATATGTCATCAACATTATATAGTAAAAAACATAGTCACAGTTAGGAGCAGCCCTTGAAAAAGATTCAGCTATTTGGAGCATCATGATTAAGAGCACTCAGTGTTAGCCAGAGGGAGTTCATCCAGGAGGGATCCAGTTGGCTGAGAAGAAGTCTGGGACTCCAACAATACCGTAACACAACCTTGTAGCACAGTGTAGCCAATTGTGTTTAAGCCAATGTTTAAAGCTGCTCTGAACAAGCCTTCTTAAATTTATTGAGAAGTATTGCTAAAGGGCAAAATCATTCTCTGCCTTCAAACTAACTTATTAAAAGGCAAATTCACAAAAGCACAACAGGGCTGAGGTAATGAAGCATCCATTCCTGCAAGCTCTCACTTCATACAGCAATACTTGAAGTGGCGATGAACTTTAAAAAGATAAAAATAGTAAACTTAATGATCAGGGTGGCATCAGAGGTTTTGAGGAATCTGTATTATGAAAGGAACTTCAAGAACACTGCCCCTTGCTTTATGACTTCTGGTTTCTGAGCAATATAGTTGTATATTTCTGCATCATTAGTGTGATATAAATATCTCTTCAGCTGACCTCTGAGATTATCAGCTGTCAGGATATACGTCATTTTGCACAGCAGCTGCAAATGTGAATGTTTTGACCAGACTTAAGCAAAAACAAAACAAAAAACCTTCAAAATGACACTTGGGATTTTGCCTTTACTATTTAAATTCATGATCTGGCACAATATTCTACATCGATGACAAAGCCCCAATTATCTTCTATTATGAAACATCAAAGTGCTAAATTGTAGAAATTGTGTTAAGAATAGGGTAGAAGTATCTCAGTGAATTAAGGTATGGGTTATACAAGGCAAGACATTTCTTTAAGTCTGATGCTGCAGAGCTTTTTTTTCAAAGTCTAAAATTCATAGTAACCAAGTTAAGCAATTTTTGGTTTAAAAAACTAATTCTGTAGATTATTCACTGTGCTCTGAAAAGTCTTTAAAGAGAGAAGTACAGCCCTCTGAGCAGGACAACACTAAAGATCTTTGTATAAAGACCAAATATTTTAGATCACATTTTTTTGTCACCCGTCTAATCTGACCCTGCTACATGGATTAGCATGGGGTCTCCATCAGCTAGTTTTTATAGACTTCACATTTTTATTACTACTGCATCCTGTTGGTTCAATTTGCTTTTGTTCTCTCAAAACAGAAAGTAAGCTGGACAGTCCCTGCAGCCTGATAAATGTTGTTTATTAGGTCATAATTACATCATTAGGGAAAGAGTGACCATAATTGCATTTTGTAGTCTAGGTATCTAAATATTTCTAGAGAAAATCTTTAGGTATTCCTATAGTGTTAATAGCTCTCTTTCTTTGTAATTAAAATGGGATAAAAATTAATTATTAAATTATATACAAGCAGAAGGGAGAAATGAAACTGGATGAAGTTACAGTTCAACATAAAATTTTGCTTTTAAGCTATTTATTTTCCTAAAAGTTTTGTCCTCGAACATCTACTAATGTATCCCACTCTCAAAGAGTAAACAGATACTTATATATGTGATGGGTTGACCCTGGTTGGATGGCACCAAAACCACTCTATCACTGCCCACCTCATCTGGGCAGGAGAGAGAACACAGAACAAAAAGCTCATGGTTAAGATAAGGGCAGGGAGAAATCACTTCCCAGTGATTGTCACGAGCAAACTGGACTCAACTTCAGAAAATTAGTTTAATTTATTACCAATCAAATCAGAGTAGGGTAAAGAGAAATAAAACCCAAATCTTAAAACAGCTTCCCCCCACCCCTCCCCTTTTCCCAGGTTCAGCTTCACTCCAGTTCTTCTCCCTCCTCTCCCCTCTTCCCCCCCAGCAGCACAGGTGAGTTCATTACATGTCTCTGCCACTCCTTCCTGCTCAGGTGAGGACTCCTCACACTCTTCCACTGCCCTCATGTGAACCCTCCCAAGGGATGCAGTCCCTCAGGCTTCCCACAGGGTCACACCTCCAGGCACCCACCAGCTCCTCCACGGGCTGCAGGTGGATCTCTGCTCCCCCATGGTCCTCCCTGGGCTGCAGGGGCACAGCTGCCTCTGCATGGGCTGCACCAGGGCTGCAGGGGAATCTCTGCTCCAGCACCTGGAGCAGCTCCTGCCCCTCCTCCTGCACTGACCCTGGGTCTGCAGGCTCTCTCCTTTTGCAGTTGCACAGGAATATTTTCCCCCTTATCTCTTTTATCCCAGAGGTGCTACCATCATCACTGATGGATTTGGCCTTGGCAGGTCCATTTTGGAGCAATCTGGCCTTGGCTTTATTGGACATGGGGAGCTTCTGACAGATTCTCATGAAAGTTACCCATGTAGCTGCCCCCACTACCAAATCCTTGCCATGCAAACCCAATTCAAAATATTACATAAGAAATTTGACAAACAGTCTAAACAAGATGTATGGCCAGTTAGAACAATTCTTTTCCCTCAGCCATACAGTCAAATCTTGATTGTAAACTGCTTTAGAACTTCAATGGTGATACCACTTTTAATTTAATAAATTACCAGATGCATTCTTAGCAAAACTTGCCATCAGTCTTCTGATTCACTTTTATTGGTAAGCATTCATTTCATACATCCTCCTCCTGAGCACTGTTTTATTCTTAGCTGTTCCAAGGTCCCATGGATTTCTGGCTGAAGTTCTCACAGCAAAATTCAGCAAGAGAGATTGCAGAGCCAGGAGATCAGAATCCAGCCACAAAAAGAATAAAATTAGCAAAACTATGGACAAAAGCATCCTCTTAGAAATTAAAATATTAGAGCTATGGTCTCAGTAATGTCTCTACAGACAGTTGTAAAAAATTCTTTCTAAAACTTGGTAACGTGATGTGTTATGGCAAAGGATGTGTGTTCACCATGTTCCTTGAAGGTACTTTTTTTAGAACCTGATGGCACATGTTGTACAAAAACCACCCTGAGCAGCAAGAAATAGCTGGCAGCAGGTGAGACTCGTGCTCGGAAAAGCCATCTGTTCCTGTAACCTGCCTCAGCACTCCCCAAGCAACATCCTCCCAACTCTGCAGGCAAAGGTATGTGTGGTCTAATCCTTCACCAGAACACTTCCCCATGGAGAAGCTGTAAATGCCCTACCACCCACCTGCTTAATGACATCAGATTGCTCTTCCAAGTTCACCAATGATTCGGTGTTCATTTAGTTCTCTGAAGGATGAAAATAGACTAAAATTGCTTTAGTTTAGTAAGGGAGAATCTGTTGGTAAAAGCCCAGTGCAACTTCACTGAAATATATTCGTCTACTAATAATTATATAAATTCTTGAGAAGCAAGATTATTTTCAAAAAGAAAGGCACAGAATGCAAATGAGGTGGTGAGAAAGGATAATGAACATTTGCACCATATCTGACATCAGAATGATGCAAGAGATCATGCCTAGATGTCATACTTTAAAAAATGTGATCTGCTGACTTGATTTCATCTATTATTCACCAGTAACAAAGATTGTATATGACAGTCACAAGCATCTTAATTGAAACTAATTACTGAAACTAAGGAATGTTTGAAGAATCCATGTTAGTCAATTATTAAGATCGTGCAAGATAAAAGGAGTCCTGTACATGATTAACTTTTTTAAGAAGGTAGTTTTAATTAAATTTTATTCATGGCTTAATTAGCAAACACACTTATACAATCTCTAAAATTCCATTCTGTTCAAACAATAAGAGCTGTAATTTGGAGGATGCTACTACACTCTGTGGATAGCAAAGACATTGAATGCTGTTCTTGCTTAAAAAAATCAGAGCAACCCTGTACAAAGAGAAGCAAAGTCACCATAATAGTAAACAGCACAGAGATTGCATAACGTTTGATCAGATGAATAGATGTGTGTTACAATCTGACAGCATTACAATTACTGGAACACATCAAACTTGTCACTTCATATTGCTTGATCATTTTGGAGCCCTGGAGCTGGTGTTGTTTTATCCAATCCTTTTCCTTACCTTTTTTTTCTGAGAAAACCACATGAAACCCCCATGGTTGCATTGTATTCCTGTTTCTGTGCTGTATTACAAATGTCAAGCAGGAAAACTGAAGTTTATTAAGGACACTAGTCAAAACCAAGATGTAAAAATTGAGTTGTCATACAGGCATGAACCACAGAAAGCCATGTCACATAGCTTTAGGGAATGTAACGTCCACAGCTCAGGACGAGAAGTCTTAGAGCCATCAGTGTCAGGCCTCTGAATCAGAGCAGTGAGCAGTGTAAGGAAGGCTATTCAGATGAAGACAGATATTGAATAAAACTTTGGGATGCCCAAAGTGGTTTTTTCTGTTATGATGTGTAGTGCTGGTTATTCCTTTTTTTTTTAATTCAAGAAAGACAAAGTGGAATTAAAGAAACTACAGAGAAGAGCATCTAAAATGTTTAAGTAGCTGCCTTAGGAAGAGAGATGAGATGTTTTGAAACTTCAATTTGCCAGGGGGAAGGCTGGAAAGTGATACGGTTGGGATTTACAAAAACATGAATAGTACAGTAAGTTAAGATGGAAGATTAACTGTATGGAGACCTCAAGTGATCATCTTCTGATCTCAAAAAGTCATCTGGTCCTACTTTCTGCTCAAAAAAGGGCAACTTTAAATATGGAAGGTTGTGTAGATTGAGTATGGAACTGGCCTTCACAAAGTCCAGCAATATTACAAATAAGGAACACTGCAACTGATTGGCAGTGAAGATAAAAGAAAATAATTTTTTACATAGAGAGTAACGAGAATTTCTGTTATGATGGGTTTTGCAGACTGATAATTTAAGCATGTTCAAAAGCTGTTAGACAAGTTCACAGACAACAGATGCACAGCCAGAATACAAAGGTGTATGCAGGGATGGACCCTGTAACATCCCTAATCTAATTCTGGGAAACAACAAGGGCAATGACCTGTGGAGAGTGGGGTTGCTCATACTCTCTTCCCAGAAAGCATCTCCAACAGTCATTCTTGGGAACAGGACAGATGGAGCACTGAAGACACATCGTAGGTAATTCCTTATGTTCCTGTGCTTTCTCAAACAGCTGAACAGCTCTGTTGAAAAGCTTATGTGCAAAACAGAAACTGGGTTTTTTTGTTTCGTTGGTTTGGCTTGTTTCCTTTTTTGCCTGCCATGTCCTATATATTTCTGAATAACTATTTAGCCTGGAGCTTTAGAAACAGAACAGGCTTGCACGGGACTGTAGCATCACAGGTCCATGTCCTTTCCCTGCATTGTTCAGGGCGCCAAAAGCCATGAGGCTGGGATGATGTAATGCTGTGTTCTCAGGTGCAGGATGTGCAATGTCTCCCTGTCTTATGTAAGGTAGAAAGGACAGCAGATTCATCCCAGCTTTGCTGTTTCTGTAACATGCTCAAGTACCTGGAAGATTCTAATCCCAAATGAAAAGTGAATTGCTCTCCTGCAAAGATTGCCATTTCCTGTTATTTTCAAAAAAAATCTTCAAAATTACTTTCCTGGAGGATTCAGTGAATATTTCTTAGTAGTATGAGATTTGTTTCAATTTACATGCATAAACCAGATCTGCTTCTTTTGGTATAGCCTAATCCATACTTGGACTGTCTTTCAGATGTGCATTGACTTACATCTTGATCAATAAGATTAAAGAGCCTGTTTCTTACCTTCTTGCAGTAAAATACTTTAAAAGCTGTGATAAATGTTCTGCGTCTCAGACTAAAAATTATATCCCTCCTACATGCAGATAAACAATTTCCTAGGCAACTCACAAAAAATATTGCATACAGAGATATTGCTGAAGACTTTTAATCTCTTTAAGATATTAATGCTTTCTTTTAAGTAGTCAAAACTTCTTTTAATTACATATGGAGTAAAGAAACCAATTACAGAACAAACCTTGCAGAAATTCTCAGTACTGCCATGCAATTTTTAATGTAGTTTTTTTTTCCCCCAAATTGCCATGATGATGAATTAAAGTCCACTGTCTTTTGTGTGTATCAGAGATTACTGCTTAATAACATATGAATAGAATCATTAAAATAATCATCTAATTACTAATATCTCTTTTTAAGATGAGAAGCTAAGCTCAATTACTGACTAATGAGACATTTCTATGCTGGCCAGGGGAATTTAGAATGACTGTTTAGTGATCTCTCGATACATATCTTCAAAGGACACACATACTCCTCGGAAGGCAGAACATATGGGCATGCCCTGAACACTGGGGTCTCTCCTTTCATTTTTCTCTCCTCTCCTTGTTCCAGAGGAGAGGAGCCCTCCAGTGCTTACAGGAGTTTGCATTTGGGTTGGTGGTGACCTACTTGAAACAGATGGAGAGGGAACAGCCTATTCTTATCCTCACGGTTAGTGTGCTCCTCTCTGTAACAGCACTTTGAATTCAAATCCTGCGAGTTCTCTGCCTCAGACTCAAAATGGTCTCACATTCCAGTGAGTGCTTTCAGGAGCAGGCTGCACAACCCCCTCTTGGCTGTCACCCTGTGGAAGTTCAAGCTGTGAATCCCA
The DNA here is from genome assembly GCA_037013685.1 of Acridotheres tristis. Lineage (NCBI taxonomy): Eukaryota > Metazoa > Chordata > Aves > Passeriformes > Sturnidae > Acridotheres > Acridotheres tristis. Next base: position 101,102,105 of record CM072887.1, read on the forward strand.
GGCTCTCCCGAGCTCCCTGCCAGGCAGCGGCGTGTCCAAGCCCAGCAGACAGCAGGGTGCCTGGCCACAGACCTCAGCCCTGCAATGCCCAGCAGCCCTTTTAGCTTCAGTAGCTGCCTCAGCTGTACAAATGCTGCTCCCAGAGCTCTTAGCTGTCAAGTGTGCAGACTTTGCTGCAACAATGCGTCTCTCTCTGTGTGAATATAGCTCATGGGCTTTGTTGGCTTAAGTTTCCCTCTAAAACATCAGAATAACGTCAGGTTCCTATCCCTGAGATCAACTACACTAAAGATAGTGAGAAAGTCCTTTCCTGCACAGTGGTGCACATCCTCAAGACAGCTAGGCTGCTGGTCATTTTGGGATTTTTGTGCAAAAGCTAACCTACCGAAAAATCCCTCAGTCCAGCTAAGTGAGGCATCATCAGGCACCTCAGTGAAAATAAGGAGCCCATTTTCTGCTGGAAACCTAGTCACAGATTCAGCAGGAGGATGTGCTTTCCTCAGTCCTAAGCCAGCCAGCTCCAGTAGGCTTTTTGCAATCCCTGTGCTGCTGAAGGTGCCCTCTGGAATTATGTCATGACTCAAATCATATTTCACATGTTGCTCAGTGCTCATATTTTGGGTCAGCATAATGCTGTGGGGTTAGGGATTTTTTTTTCCCCTCTATGATATCTGTGTTTTCAGTCCTCTTTTTATCCTTTTTGGCTCAGCCTTACAAAGCCAGACTGTGTACTTTCATAGTTCTGCAGATGTTGCATGATCCAATCTCCTCTTCTGCCTCCTACACTGCAGTTTCTACTCTGGCCAACTGTTCTTGCTCAGTAATGTGTATCCTACAGCCGTATGAACAAAACCAAGCAGTAACTCTGAGGTGGTGTGACTGTTCAATGAGAGAACAGCCTTCTATGGTGCTGGTCTCCTAACCCCCTTTGCCATCTACCTAGGACTTGGGGAAGAATGATAAAGCTTCTCCTAACTTGATAAATCAGTGATCTGGGAACTGGTTGTTTCTTTGAATTTTTAATATTCCATTGGGAAAAGGTGACATACTGTGGCCAATTCTGCTCGTGTTCCCCTTTGATTTTTGTTCTCCTTGATCTCTGTCCCAAAACAAAAGGTCACTCATAAAATACCAGAACAACTTAAGCTTTTTCTTTTCTGAAGATAAGAAGAAATATATATATTTGGGGAGCCTGCAATTTTTACCATGTCACAGATGGCTTTTCACCTAGAAGCTTTGTTTGGACACCTGATAGACAGTAATTACTTATTTTGCAAAAAATTATGAATTAAAGATGAAACAATTCTGTAGTTTGGTACCATCTAATGCAGGGATGGAGAACACTGATCTCTGTTTTTAAGAAGAGTTTTCAGACAAAGCCTTGAGATGGCTTCCTGGACTGCCTGAAAAGAGCCAAGGAAGTTGTGCAGCAGAATTATTACCTTTCTTAGCTTTTATTCAGTTCATGTAACAAAAATATCAACCCAGCCCATGTAAACTCTCCTGTGCATCCTGGGGTACCTGCTCCTCCCACTGACTGGAGAGGGAGAGAAGATGATGACAGACTACAACCTGAAGGCCTGAGAGTCAAGAGAAGGGAATCCATGCCTTAAATTTCAGAAATATATTTTAAAAGATTTCTCAAACTTAATTTGCAATTTGAGGCTACATTCTTTTGCAAATGCATGACTGAAATTTACTTGGCACTAATTCTATTTGAATGGCCAACATTTCATAGCAGAGCCAAGGGAAGGAAAATGCTTGTTCTATTTCTCTAGAAAAAAAAAATAACATATTTTCAAGAGTTTTATAGAAAACTCTTGAAAATATTAATATTTTGAAGTATGTTTGTTGCATTAGCCACAAAAAAAATGGTATTAGAAATCACTCTCAAAAGCTGGCCACAGAACAAAACATGAAAAGAAACAGGAGAAAAGAGCTAAGCAAGCCCAGTTACTACTTGTATATTGCTTCCTTAAAGCCCAGGCATTAATTAATTCAAGATATGAAACAGTCTCTGCAAATATATTCCTGCAGAATTTCAAAATGAATAATAGCTGCTGCATTGGGGCAGATTACAAATTCTGTCTGTGGAAATTTCAATCAATTTTAAGGTCTTTCCGATTATCCTGGTGTCCTCTCTCGTGGACAATGCCATATGTTAAAGAGGTTGACAATTGGCCATTAGTGGTCTTTGCCACACTGAGCTCCTGCTGGTCTGGGCAGGTGGATTGTCCCAAGGATGTCAATGCCCTCTGGCATCACCTAAAACACAGCAGCAGCCAAATGGCTGCACTGAATTCCTGCAAGGCTCAAAGGAGGCATAGAACCACTTCCACTCAGAAATATTCATTTTTCTGCAGAAGAGACAGAGACCCCGTGCTTCTGCCTGCTAAAAACTGAGTTGGGGGTAGGCAAGGAGAGGGAAAAAGGACGGGAAAGTGTTTCCTCAAATTATCCCTTAGCTTTGCTGCAAAAGATTGCCAGAAAATTCATTGCTATACAGCAACTGGATAACCAGAGTCTTATTCTTTGTTCAGTCGAGTGAAAATTAGGAGCCCAGAGGCAAATGAGAAAGATAGCATCTGTCTTTTTCAGAAGCTCCAATTTCTGTAACCAGGACAGAGCTCTTCACACCTCTCTAGCATGGGGAGCCAGGACATTTAAACCAGCCAGGGCTTTGAAGAGTTTTGCTGCTCTCTTCAACTGAACACCAAAAATACAAAGAGATCTATGAATTGCTAGTTCATGATTTATGACTTTCTAAAGGGAGAAAAAAACAAGTAGGACAGAATAAAAGAGAAAAAAAGAAGTTTGAAAATAAACCTCTTCCTCTCTACATCCTTGGAAGTTGTGTCTGTTTCTCCAGTATTATTTTGAGTACAGCAATTTTTGGAGGTTTTCTGACTTGCAAAGAATTTGACACAGCTCATTCAGGCTTTGGAAAATCCCTGTGGTCTATCTATGATCACCCCTAGATCTTCTCAGAAGTTCCTGGTCTCTATGTCTCAGTCTATTTTTTCCTGTGGGCCATTTGCCCCCTTCCATCATATGCTGAATATCAAATAATTATTTGTTCTCTCTGCAGAACAGAGATCCAAACCTTTATTCAGCTCCGACGAGCCTGACATTGTAAAAGCTGACAATCTGTTCCCAGTTTTATTCAGGATATCTGTCTCCTCACTTCATGCTTTACAAGCTTTTCCATGCAGATATTTAGGTATGTTTCACCTCATCAAAACACACGTGCAGCAAAGAGATTTCCAAAGCACCAGACCTTATGTGGTGTGAAATGCCATCTTGAAGTGACTTTTCCTTTCCACTGACTATAGAGGGAGACACAGAAAACCACACTCTGGCCCAAGTAGTGCATTGCTTTGTCAAACATTGGAGGAGAATAATTTGTGCCATATTACTTAAATATTTCATAAAGACACCTCAGCATGACAATTAGTTGCATTTTCTGCCATATCAGCCACCCAACTCTTAATAAGTCATTTTCAAATCTGGAGGGATCCTTCCAGATACATTTATTGTCTCAGAAGTTTAAGTACAGGCCTGGCATAACATATCTAGGGGGATTTTTTGCAGCATATGGCTTTGATTTGCACATCTTGCACATATCCTTGATAAATCCTGTCTAAGCTTGAACACTGAGGTGTGAGGAATGTGGTAATTTAAGGGTACATAGACAAGAATAACAAACTGTGGTGACACCTGCCACTTCTCCTTTTGGCCCATGCTACAAGGGTTGGTCCTCAGAACGTGCAGAATGTGCAATGAAGGTTCACTACACGGGTAATATTATGGCACCATCAGCAGCACAGGTACTTAATTTGGTCTGATGGTTCCTCCCAGGGATAGAAATTGCATCTAATTCTTCACCAAGTAAATTCATGCTTTCTCAGGAACAAGGTGTCTTTTAAACTTGAGTCTGATTTCATCATAAGATTCTCCAGTAAGGCCAACATTTTAAAGTCAGTAGAATACACATAGAGGATAACCAGGATCAGTCTCTAAAGGTTAAGTTCAACAGGAGTTCTAGTTTCTGATATGGAAAGAAATGTACTGCAAAATCTTCACCTCAGTGTAATCTTCCACTTGCAATTTCTCCAAGTGCTGCTACTGCCAATGTCTATGCTATAATCACAGACGTAATTAATCCTCATTCTGGATTCTCCCTGTCCTATTCCCCTGAGAAACCAGATCAATTGCATTAAACTCCAATTAAACTCCTCAGATTAAACCTGTTGCAAAAAGGCATGATGATTGACCTTTTAGGACCACAGCTGTGTCCATTTTACCCAGGTGCTCGACCTCTTACCTGGCAGGTAGGTTTTTATTCCTTTTCTTCCTTGTGGTTTCAAAATAGGAACTTGGCCACAGGCATTTAAACAGGTTTTAATTCTCCAAATTCTTGTTTTTCTTTGAAAATTACCCATCTTCCATTTTTATATTATTTCAGTTAATTTTTTTAATTACTAAAAGACCCAGAGAGAAAAGATCATTTTTAATGCTCTTAGTCTAAGTACTGTGACCACTGAGAAATAAAGAATAAAATTCAAGCTGCTGTTCCAGGGTTTAGTGAAAAATCCAAAGCAGAGTAATTTCCATAGAGTGAGTGAGTGAGTGCTGTGCATCTCTGCACTTACAGCACTTCTTTACATATACTCTTCCCTCTCTTCATAAAGTCTCTCATTACTGTGCAGAGGTTTCTTCCCATCCCCCTTGAACTCCCTCACCACTAGCTGTGTACAGATTCTGCTTGAGGGAAGGTTTGGTTTTGTGTTTTCTGTTGTTTTTGTTTTCCCTGCTTTGAGCACTGAACTCCAGAAGAATCTTAAATAGCAGCACTAAGAAAATCTGGCAAATTTTTCACTTATTTTGTTGCTTTTGTTTTGCCTAGGCTTTTCTATGAGGTATCAAGCATCAGATGCTCGTCAAGGTTTGCAGAGAGCAGGACACTCAAGGGTTAAGCATTTCAGCACTGAGCTCTGCTGTGCTGAAGATTTTGCAGATTTATCTTCAGGCAGGGTGAACTCGAGTTCCCTATAGCCTTTTCTAAAAGGCTGTAAAGGACATGCAGTTTGTGAGATTCTGATAAACAAGAAAAGCTATGTACTAAAACCTGAGCCATGAGGAAATATGAATGGAATGGCAATACAGTTAAAAAATAAATCTAAGACAAAAATCAAACAGTTCTACAATGTTAAGATATATGTTCTTTCAACACAAATAAAACTTCATTTTCAAAACTCTGGATAAGATTTTTTTTGGTCATGGTCTTCTGTAAGAAACACCTGAGAAAGAAATACGAAAAAAGATGAGATGGACTCTGATGAGCTAGAATACAGAGATATTGGTCCCCAGTTCTAGACAGTCATGTTTTTAAGTACACCTGCTCAAATAATTCTTTAGAGATAACAGTACAAAGAATTTCCAGCAAGCTCTGTGATCAGCTAGAACAGATGGGGCTGTACAGTGGCTTTAGCTGATGCTACACAAAAGCTCTGCTCCTGCTTCTCCTGAGCACCGAGCCCAGGCTGCTGCACAGCTTGGCTGATTTGGCTCCCAGGTGGAAGAGAGGAAACGTTTCTTCCTCAGAAGAAAACCCAGCCACTCATTTCAAAACAAAACACTCATTAGTAAGCAGATGTAGAAAATATCATTGCACTGGGTTTTGGTGACTTTCCAAAAGAAATTCCCAAAACTTTGATAATTGCTTTTTTTTTTTTTTGTCTACTCTGAACAAAACAGCTATACATTTTACTTTCAAATTACTTACAGACAAACAATGCATAAGTCAAAGACAAAATAACTTTTCAAAGCCTTTAGCTTCTTTGTTGCTGCAGCTTGACACAGAGACCCCTATGACCCCACTCAATTTTATCAGCTCGTGGGGAACACAGAGAGGAGAAATAAAAAGAGGGGTCATGTCCTGGAGGCTTCCTTCTACCCTGCCTGTGTGCTCATTTATCCCTCTGCAGAACTTTATTCTGACAATAATTTTTTCTATAAAAGAGATGAATCAAACTAAAATCCTTCCAGCTTGCCTCCTTCCCTCTTTTTTTTTTGTATTCCAGATTTTTTACATTTTTAAAGGACATCAAGAGCAATCTTTCATTCAAGTTATGCTTCAATTTTTAATGCTTTAAAACCTATGCTTCAGGACTTGAATAAAAATATTTTGTATTAAAATGGAGGATTCAAAGTAAGTATTCCAGTTCTTGCTTCTCCTCTCATTTTTTTGATGTGATCCAGGAATACCTCAAGGGGAATGGAGCAACATTTTATTAAAGTTAGCATAAAACGTCAGAGTCGGGTCTGAAACAAATGCATTGGTGCCTAATATATCTGGGAGAAACTCTCCAGTGGATTCAGGTTATTATAGCAGAAAGCCTTGTAATGGCTGTAGATTGTTTGTAATAGAGAATCTGTCAGAATTCTGTGCCATGGTTTCAAAGTGTCAGTCCCCTCTTTAGCCTCTACTTGTGTTCCAGCTGCTTCTCCATTCACACAAGTGTCCTCCTCATCACAACACACTTGGCAGTAAAATAGATGCCATTATGTACTCTGAGGCCAAACTGGGCTGGAAGTGGGATGGTTTTGTAATAATATTGGATGTGAGAATACACAGCACAGCCACAAGGAGAGAAGGACCCTGTGGTTTCAAACCCTTCAAAACAAAACAAACCGTTTCATTTCCCTGAGCTGAAGTCGAATACAATAACTCTTCAGGGAAGACTTATTTCCACACATCTCCAGTTTGTAAGTTTATGATATATTTTCTATAACAAAAGCCTATTTCTTCAGATTTTTACTGTCGTGCATACGTGAGAGGCTGACCTTCAGATGTTGATTGAGGTAACTGTAGGAATAGATTCTGAAGAGATATTAATAAGCACCTTCGTTATTTCTTCTACTACAAAGGGTAGAGCAGGCATGCAGAAATTTTTCAACAAAATGTTGATGACTGATGACACTGAACAAGCTAATACACATCCAAGACAATTCTCGTATCCCAGGTGAAGCTTTTATTCATGGCTGTTATTTAGACCCTGAGGGTTTCTGGGTTGGGGTTTTGTCCTTTGCCAGGTATCTTGCCTTGAGACAGAATAAATCTGAACTCAGAAGTGCCAATTATCTCTGCAGGACTGAATTCTTACTTACTTTTCACTTTGGTTGCAAGAAGTTTGAGATATCACAGCTGCCTCAAGTCCACTTATACAGACAGGGATATTAAAGCCACCATAGAGTGAATATGAATCTAGTCTTTATTTTTAAATAGTGCATTCCTTCTTGCAGAAAAGATATATTTAAGACAACTCACACACACTTTGCTATGCCTGCCTCTCCAAATGCCCTCTTTTTCCCTTTCTCCTCCAAAGTTCCTAAATGCACTATGAATGTCTGCTGGCTTTTTCTTTCCATTTCATCTATTTAATTTCTCTCTATTTCATCCCAGTCTCTCTAATCCATCTTATTCCAATAACACTTAAATCAAATTATTGTTGTCAATAGAATCTACCTAAATGTCTGTTTCTCACAGGTGGTATGAGGTAGGTGTCTTAAGTTCCCATTACACACAATGAATTAAATTAATACAGTCAGTGAGCCTAGAGAGAAATTCAGCTGACAGGAAGCTTAATTCAGTAGACTAAACCATAGGTACTGAGTGCTATTTTAGGTGCCCTAAAGAACCTGAGACACATTGTCATTAGGCTGTCAGATATGACAAAGTACCTACAAGATACCACTTTTATCCTTGAGCATGAAATGGGAAGCAGGTAAGATACCACAGAGCATCTCAGATAGCCCTAGATTCCAACATCTAGGCAGCTGTATCCTGCCCTTGGTGTCTGTTGCACAGAGAAATATTTTTTTAAGCCATATGTACAACTGTGCTCTAGCTTTTCTGTTTTCTTTCGGGAAAAAAATTTTACAGGCATTCTAATTGAATTTTTATCATATAATTTTGTAAAGAGGAATTCCTTCACATTAGTGAAGAGTTGACTGAAGAAGGTGGGAAAAAATGCTTTGCCAGGATAAAAGCTAGAGAAATCTGTCTCAAATCATTTATTCAGAAAAAGGAGAAAAGCTTAATGTTGCATCTTAAATGCAAACTCTGGGTAGATTTGTTCCAACACAGGGCAGTGAGGAAGGTGGGAATAAAATATTTTTCCAAGATAAAAACTAGAGAAATCTGCCTCACATCATTCATTCAGAAGAAGGAGAAAAGCTTAATCTTAGATCTTAAATGCAAACTCTGGGTAGATTTATTCCAACACAGGACAGTGAGCACAGAACCATTTACATCTCTTCCGAGAAACAAAGCTGTATCCTGGTCCTTTAGCTTACTGGACTGGCATGATCATCCCCATCCAGTATCTTACCATTTATAGCAGGGAAACTCCTCTAAAATATGGAGAATAGTTACTGTACTACTTTCCAGATGGTTCCTGAAACTGTGGGAAGTGCTGTCTGACTGTCAAAACCAGACACTAATGGTTTAAATTATCAAGTTCCTTTGTTTAACTGACTAGTACTGATGTCCAAGGCATAAAAGGAACACTCAGAGATGACAAAACCCTTTCAAAGGATCCCAACAATTTTTGCCATAGAAGGAATTGGTAGATCCTACCTGAGAAACCTTGTGGGGGATGGAGGGACTTAGCAGTGAATTTCTGTGATTGAAGGAACAGAGGAAATGAATATGGAATGAGTAGACCAAATGAACTCAAATAATTCATCAAAACCACAGAGAATTCATTAAAGTATTTTAAAAGAGCTGAAGGATGGAACAGCTGAACTTTTAGAGATCTGTGCATTAACTCTCACCCAAACTGAAAATGGAGGTGAGCAAACAAGTGGCCAAACTTTAGAACTTTTAGAGAAAGCTTGGAAAACTATAGTCATGTCAGATGAGAACTGAACACAAAGCAGGAGAAGCAATAATAATAATAACAATAACAATAATAATAATAATAATAAAAATAAAAATTATAAAAACATCTTGCTGTTCTTCGAATGAGTCAGCTGAACTGGCACATGGATAAGATTAATTATTTGAATTTCTTCAATCCTTTTGATAAAATCTCTCATCCAAAACTCTTAGAGAAATTAAGCAGTCACAACAGAAGTGAACAGTTGGTAGGGGATAAAAAAATGTTCTGGCTATTTAGAATGGCTAAATTATCTGCTATAATATAAGAAACAATTAAGGTTTCTCAACAGTGAAGAGAGGTCAACAGTAATAGAAGGATGAGCTGTTCACTAGTTTTATTTTAAAAAAATGGAAAAAACAAATGAATAGAGTCATGAAAAAGTTTTGTGAAGTTGCAAAGTTATTCATGCTTGGAAGAACAGGATCTAATTGTGAAGAATTACATAGGCCTTGAAAAATTTGCAAATGAAATTTAGTGTACACATGCATAAAACTCTGAACACAGAGAAATACAATCCTAAATGCTCAGAAAAAAAATAGGTTTTGAGCTGAGCATTACTGCCCAGAAGTGAGACCTTGGGATTATGACAGATAATTCCATTAAAATATCATCCCAGGATTTAGTGACAGTCAAAAAAAAACCAACCCAGAAAAAAAAAATCCCTCCCCCAACAGTTAAGCTTTATTACTATAACAATTAATAACAAGAGAACAAATGCAGCTATATCACTCCACAAAACCATTACTCACTCACCATGTGCATTTCTGTCTTGTTATTCCAAGGAAGGACATATTGAAGATAAAAAATTTTCTGAGAAATTTAAAAAGAATGATCAGCAATGTGAAAGAATATCCATGTGTAGAATAATGGAGTAGTCTGGGGGGGTCTTCAAACCTGGAAAAAAGATCACCTAGAAGCATATGCAAACCATACTTTGCATAGAAACAGGGGAGCTGGAACGGCTTCTTAATATCTCTTCATATAGTGTTTAATCCCAAAAGGTACTCTCTTTTGGACTGCAAAATTATACAATTTAGATCAGACAAAAGAGTTAATCACTATAAAAAGAGCTGACTAATATTCTTAATTTATTTCATTTCACTTTTTTGGTTCTCAATTTTGCAATACTAGAAGATCTCGATTTTATTTTTGTGGAGAGATAAAATTAAGACATAATCCTTTGCATACTTCTTTTATATAAAGTCAAGTATTGGGCACTAGGGATCATAAAATATGCTACATCAAGCTTATTTTATGTGGCTTCCTTTTGTATGATGGAGTCCCACTGAATTATACAGGGAAATGGGAATGATGAAGCATTATTGCTAATAGATAATAATAATTCTTCAATTTCTCATATTTCTGAAATAATTCTAAGTGCAGAAATAAACCATGAAGAAGCTTTATATTAGAGAAAGAAAAATACTGGAAAAATATGCAGTGTAAGAAATGAGGAAATAATCTGTTGGTGAGTGTCACATCTGCCTTTGTGGGTAGCTGTAGCTCAGCTGTGGTGTATCTGTGTCATAAAGGGACTCTTGACAAGAGCATGCAGTGACAAGACAAGGGGAAATGGCTTTAAACAGAAAGAGAAGAGATTTAAATTAGTTATTGGGAAGAGATTATTTGCTGTGAGGGTGGTGAGGCACTGGCACCAGGTGCCCAGTGAAGCTGTGGATGCCCCATTCTTGGAAGTGTTCAAGGCCAGGCTGGATTGGGCTTTGAGCAGCCTGGTCTAGAGGAAGGTGTCCCTGACAATGGCAGTGGGTTTGCAAACAGAAGATCTTTAAGGTCCCTTCCAACCCACACCATTCTATGATCCTCTTGCTGTATCAGTGATGATCCAGGATAAAATAATTATAGACAGACCTAATAGTGATTGTTTAGACCGACAGGTATGCTCAGGAAAAGGCAGAAAAGCTTTGAGGTACACAAGACCTACGGATGCAGAAGAAGCAGACAGAAGTTGGCTTCTAATGCTTTCATAAAGCTTTGACTTCCTACGAGCTCTGACTGCTAAAACCCAGACTCCAGCCAGACTTCTGGAGCTCAACAGATGTATACAAATGCTCTAGGGGACAGATGCTCAGTGTGGTTATTTCCAAAGCCATGAGAAAATATGAAGGTAAAAAGAATGATGATTTCATGGAATGGAAGGAGAATCAGACAAAAATATTTCTTCAGAACCTCCCATCCCAAATTCATTCTTTCAATACTCTTTTTTTTCTAGCAGATCTTATCTTTCATTTTCCCATTAATCTCTCCAAGACTGTCCTGAAGACTAGGGACACCCACTCTGCTCTTTCAAATATGACTGTGCTGCAGAGGACACAAGTTTTTAAACAAATTGCAGGGTGCTGTGATTTAACTGCAGCCAGCAACCAAGTACCATGTAACCACTTGCTCAGTCCTCTAGAAGCAGGATTGAGGAAAGAATCAGAAGAGTAAGAGCTGGAAAATTTGTGGAATGAGATAAGATCAGCTTAAGAGGGAAAGCAAAAGCCATATATGCAAGTAAAGGAAAACAAGGGATTCTTCCATCAATTCTCATGGTGAGGCAGGTGTTCAGCCAGGACAGCAGGGACTCATCACACGTAACAGTAACTTGGGAGGACAAACACCATCAATTCAAATGTTCCCTCCTTCCTTCTTTACCCCTTTTCCCTACCATTTTACTACTGAGCATTATGCCCTATGTTCTGGAATATCCCTTGGGTCAGTCTGGGTCACCTGTCCCAGCTGTGTCTCTTCCCATGCACTCTCTACTTCCTCCCCAGCATGGCAGCATGAAAAGCAGAAAAGGCCCTGGCTCTGTGCAAGCCCTGCTCAGCAATAATGAAAACATCTCCCTGTTATCAACCCTGTGTTCAGCACAAGTCCAAAACACGGCCCCATACCAGCTACAATGAAGAAAATTAAAACCAGCACACACGGGAAAAAAGGCAAAATAAAATGTGCTCAAGAAGAGCAATATAACAGCTTGGATTTTGTTACAAAGTCAGCTGTATATGAGGATTTAAAACTCACAAATAGATCTGCATGAAATCTTTTCAGAAACAAGCATCACTTGCTGATTTTAATGTTCAATTTTATATATTTCTGCCACAGAATTAACTTCTTACTACTACAAGTAGTCATAATATTCACATTTCTAAAGCTAATCCTTTGATTTAACATCAAATGTATGAATGGGTATTGCATACAGGCATGGAAACTTATACAAAAAAATGCTGATCAAATGCCATGAGAAATAAACAAGAACACTCTCATTTTAATACTGATTTTCAGCACAATTCTTTCTCATAAGATTGTCAAGTGGGATGATGGTTATGCAGCACTGATGGAAAGCGAAAAGCATCACCCCTCATCTGAGGAACTCACACTAGGCACCATATTTTCACTGTAGATAAATTGTTTCACTTTTCACAGCACTAAACTGTTTAAATTAACCTTTAAAGTTTCTTTGCATATATTTGTCCATAAGCAGTTTAAGCTGCTACAGCTCAATGCTACAGTGAAAGGCAGAACTGTAAACAACATATTTACTGTCAGCATTTCCACTTCATCTAATCCTGTAAGTTTTTACCTTCCATGCATGCAAATTAAAAAGATTTAGACCTTTCAGAATTACATTATTATGTATAATAAAAGCCATGTAATAACACCCAGACAGCAATACTTACTGACTTTTACTACTTCGATGCTTTCTTTCAAAGTACAAAATTTACATCATTCCAAATCAAGAAATTCTGGTGCCAAAATGCAAGCCTGAGCAATCCATTCTTCTTGTTGTGTACCAGCTTTCTTGACTCTGCCTCTTCAGCCAGATGGTGGAACAGGCTCCCCAGGAAAGTGGTCACAGCACCAAGCCTGCCAGAGTTCAAAAATGCTTGTTCAACACTCTGAGGAACATGGTGTGACTCTTGGGGTGTCCTGTGCAGGAGTTGGTGTCTTGAGTTGGACCTGATGATCCTTGGGTCCCTTCCAGCTCAGGACATTGTGTGATCCTATGACTCATCTAGATAGGACCTTTCCATAAGCATCATATGTGTACTGCAAATGAAGACAGAATTCAAAAGGAAGTCTGGAAAAGTAAGACTCTCCACACAACTTTTGATAAAAGTTGAAGCTCAACATCTTTAAATAACTTCTCTGAGGTCAGAATGGGCTGAATTTGGAAATAAAGCTAGTGAAATGTCAACCCTAATTAGGGGCTGTCATTAAAATAACAGCATCACACATGACAATTCATATTGAAAGAGGTCAGTGATAAATGTTAACCAAGGAAAACATATATGGATACTATGATGATTTGATGATACTATTTAGAGATAAATCTTGGAGAACAGATGTTTTCAGAATAATTGTCTTGAATATTAAAATTGTTTTATGTAAGTATCACTTATTCTACAATGAAAGATAACACCGAAGATAAAGGGGCTTCTTGCTATGAGCAATTTGCATACTTAGTGCTAAAATTAATTTCTAAGTTTCCATTTTTTACTTATGAGTAAAATGAATACAGAAATAGTGAGCAAGAGCACTTCCATATTTGTTTAAGTTCATTTTCTTTTAATTTGTTTTTTGGAGCTGGATAAGAAATTAAATCAACTAAACATTTAAAAAAATCTCAGACAGCATTTTGTATTGTTCTGTAAATATATGCTTTCATATTTTATTTTATTTTATGGTTATTTTAAAGAAGAGTCATTGCTTAAATAATTGAATTACATGCTCTTGAATTCTGTGACATATTTTTATCCTGGTTTTGTAATTGCTGATTTCTGTATATAGCTCAGGAATATTTTTCTGAAAACGGAACCTGAAATATCTAATTTGGTCTCCTGGATTAGCTGATAACCAAACTGTTTCCTCAAGCATCACATCTTCCTGAAAGCTTCAGCACTGACAGGTTCTTCCATTCATTTCAACATTAATCTTACTTAAGAAGATGAATAAAAAGATGAACTGAGATGGTCTTGGCAGTCCTTTGAGTGCTGACAGTCTTGCTCATTTCTTACAAGTACAGGTATGCCCTTATTCACCAATGTCAGTAACACAAACATCAATCCAGAGGCTTCAAATGTTAACATACATGTATTATTTATTTATTTATTTATATGCATTATTGAATAATTAAGGTCTTAAGTAATAAATTTAGTTAACGAATAAATTTTGCCTCTGGAATGCATCAATATAATGTGTGAGACTAAAGTAAGAACAGAGCTAGGCTGAGAGTCTGACTGAAATTTCACAGGAGGTTCACATGAGGTTTGAATCTTAAACGAAAAAATCCATTCCTCTGGTACTCAAGGATTTTATATTCAAGATTATCTCTTTTACCTCTAAATAAGATTAAAGGAATTCAAATAATATTTAGATTATTTTTGATTGAGTTTGCTTATCTCTATTTGAAAGGTGGAAATGCACCTTTAGTTTTAGCTTATTTATTTGTTATTTACTTATTGAGGGCCACTTATGCCTATCAGCGTAAAAGCCAGTGCTTACTTTTCATATCGATTCCAAAATTGTTCCTCTAGAAATGGGAATTGCATCATTTCAGCAGCCGAATCTTAGATACATTTCTAAATGAGTAGTATTGAAGAAATGTCTGAAGGGATATTGCATTATTTCCCCCATAACCCAACCAGAGGTAGGTGTGCACACCTTTCCAATTAGCTATAATAAACCATGGGAAGAAATCCAGTTTTCAAGCTCACTGAGAAATTTGGCCACCCAGGCATCCTCAAGCACATACTTTGAGACACAGCCACAAACTGTGAGGGCAATTGGGTGTGAAAATCCATTGCATCTCTCTCTTTGGAGCCTGGGTCACTTTGGGATGTCACTCTCTAGCCCAGAGCTGGAGCATTGGATTAGTGAACACTGACAGTTGTTACTTAACAATGAGGGTTCTATAAACTGGGCATGGGCACCAACAAATCAGCCACGTGTTGGTGTTAGATTATGTAAAGGAAACCCTTTAATCTCCAGTTGCTGTAACATATTCCTCTTCCACTTAATACAATGGGTTTGCTAAAATGCTTTTAAGGATAAAATAATAGTACAGACATGGGCTATTCTATGCTGGCCTCAATTGTTAATTTCCTAATTAACTAATGACATGGCCACAAGATCTCTTTCTCTCCCTCTCTGCCACATCTTGCCAGCTGGATGGTTATTTTGCTTGCAATGTAATTGTCTCCCCCTCATTCAAAATCTCTTCTGAAAGTTGTCAAAATGTGTCTTACCTGTTTAAAACAGTCTGGAGACCTGAACTTATCACACTATAGTGAGTTTTCTTAAAACAGCAAAATTAATATGAACCAGAATGCAAGGAAATTAGCTCAATTGCTACTGGTATAAATGGTGTTGAGGCATTGAGCAAATTAATCAGACTTTGAGTAAACCTTGTATAGGACAAGATAAATCTGATTATAGATTATATTCTTTGTATATTTCATTTGAATAAAATGCACTATAATATCAAAATGCATTGGCATTATTAATAACATGTACTATTAATAGGAGATGAGCTTTTCATTAACATATTAAGCAATCTCTAATACTTTTAATGATTTTTTTTTATTATTCATTATTTTCTGGACTTAGAAAATACAGCATACGGCTAAATCAGCTACAAAAATATTTCAGAATTCTGGAACCATTTAAAAGGCTGTACTAGGGAGTTTCATGGAATAAATATTTTAATGATCTCCAAAAGAGAAGAAGTAGGATTTCATCGGTCTAAATTCTATTATGCTGTTAAATTGTTTAGAAAAAGCCATACATTTCTGGTGAAAGATAATCTAATACTTAGCAGATGGTTCTAACTGTGACTTACAGACAATCTCTGTTAAAATGCATTTATTTTTCCAATCATTAATTTCTCTACCTAAAATTTCAGTGACAAGAATTTGTTTTGCTTATTTTGTGCATATTCCACACAATAAATTTAAAATATTGCAATAAATTTAAAATATTCAAATAATTAATGCAAAACTTGCTTATGCTTATTTTGGTGTCTGAGGTGTAATCCAGATACTAAAAATCCAGGTGTGTCTATTCCTCTTGACACTAAAATAAACCTACCCCTGCAACTGGGAGAGTTGAGCTGAACCTTTGTGACAAGAAGGCAGAAACTGTATCCATATCTACTGAACTCACAGAACTATGCACTGCTTTGGGTTTGTGTTTGAAGGGACCTTGAAGATCACCTTGTTCCAACATCCCTGCCACGGGCAGGGACACCTTCCACTGCTCTGATTGCTTGGGCTCGCATCCAACCTGGCCTTGAACACTTCCAGGGATGGGGAATCCACAATTTCCCCGGGCAACCTGTGCCAGTGCCTCACCACTATCCAAGCAAAGAACACCTAATCTAAATCTCTCCTCTTCAAGTTTAAAACCATTCCCCCTGGTCCTATCCCTACCTCTGTAAAAATGCCCTGGCATGCAGATGGAGAAACAAAGGTTTTCATTTCGTAGTGCCTGTCAAACTTCCACAAACACAGATAATGCCTTTAAGGATAAAAACACTGGATTATTTAAATGTAAGAAGCTGGTTACAGTTATGCACATTAATAGCTCATTACTAAGAGTTTCACTTACATATGCTATGTTTGTAGTGGATATCTGACAGCTGCCTCCCTCACTGCCAGCATCTCCATTAATTCTTGGTGAAGTTTGTTCTGCAATTACCGATTTTCCAGCTGAGCTAGAAAGCAACTAGAAACTCAACAGCTATTGTGCTATTTCTAAGGCATTCCCTTCTGTTAATAATATCAGAAAACAAATCACAAACTAACAAGTTCTTACAGTCAACCTTGGGGTTTTGCATCATCTTTTACTACAAATTAAAAATTACTTGCATTTTAGAATGCAAAGATTGGAATTAGGGCATTGCTGTTTGCATTATCTGAAATGATGTGTCATAGATAGGAAAAAAAATTGATAGCCAGGTACAAATGTTCTCTAGTTTCTTTCTCTAACAGTTTGAAAATCTATAAAATGCTAGGTAAAGAGCTTCTTGCTATGATCTATTTTAATAAAAATTTTGCAAAAACTCATAGATGCTTATGACAATTTTAAGCATATATTTTCTTGAAAAAGGAAATCTGTCATTTCTCTTGCATTTCTATGCCACTCTTGCTTGGTAATATTTTTTGCAATTTCCATGGATGAAAAAAAAAAAGATCAGAAAAAGCTGAGCTTCATATCATACTAGCTTAGGGCAAACCAATTTCCAAGAAAAATGCAGAACTAGAGATAAAGCTGATGGGTTAACCTAGTTCACCTTTTTCCTGTGCTACAGGGCAGGGGGAAGGAGGAGTGTGAAGGATGAGAAGGAATAGAAATGAAAGTTGGAAAAACCAGGCGAAGGACTGCACACACCGAGCACCTGGATCTCAGACATGGATGCAAATAAACATTGTGAGCCTCTTACAGCTTTCCTGAGAACTAGTTAACAAAATCTTAAAAGCAAACCAAGAGTTTTGACATTCCCAGTGCTTTCCCTGTGTAAAATTGGAAGAGTTCTTAAAAATGTTGTGTTTGGAGAGGCAGGACCAGAATTATCATCTTTTGGATTCACACCATGGATGAGGAATGAACATGTAGCTTTGATTTTGCTTTTTAACATGCAATTATCAGCACATCATTTCTATTTTAATACAAGTGCAAATATATTATGAGAATAAACTGAGGTTTCAGAGCAGGAAAATACTACTTACAGCAAAACTGGAGTGAGGGCATAAGGTAATTCAAAAGCTTCAAATGGTAACTACAGAAGTTAAGAATGGGTGTAAAACACAACCTATACAAAATCTGCCTGGGTTCACATCTTTTCACGATGTTTAAGTAGTAAATATTTGCATATGTCTTCACCAAACTGGATCCCAGGACATAGATAACCAGAATTTACACCATAATTTCTGTATCTGAATCAGCCTTTTCTCTCAAACCACTCTCATCAGATCTCAGATCCCTAAGGTGGCAGGCTGTGGTTCCAGATCCTTGTTTACTTCTGCAAGACTGCAAGATAAGATAGACCACACAGACAATTCTTCTACATTTCCCTTCTATTTTGTCTTTTCAGAGGACCACCAAGGTTTTCTTTTCCACTTGGCTGTGCATTACTCTTGGTTCTCTGGATCTTGGTGAGTTCAGGGTTGTAGTGCAGTTAGCCACAAGCCAGGCTCATTAATTCTAATAAACTCTTTGAGGGAATCATTTCTCATACACTAAGACAGTTCCTTCCATTATTTTAAGACTTTTTAAATGTCTATCGTAGCTTTTTTTTTGGTGCAAAATATGAAATTTCAGCAGATAGACAAGATCTAAAAAAACCTTGTTCTAATTCAACTTAATTTACCAAAAGCTTACTAAAAGTTAATTTACTTTTGATCTTCAAGTGCTAGAAGAATTTGGTGGGATTATATGAACTCACATCATGGAAAATTATGTAAGTAAATTGCATGTTTATTCTTGCATTTTAACATACATTGAATCAAAATGCAGTTTTTAAAAATTTGGTCTTGTTTTCCAGAAAATACTGGTTTATTCGAAATGATTTTTTTTTTTGTTAGGTTTTTTCAGCCCTTTCTTTGGGATAATTTTGACAAACAAAAAAATTGAATTACACAACTCACAACACAAAATCTTATGCATTAAGATTATGCATTTACATTTTTTTTATTTGAACATTTTTTGTAAATGTTCAAATGTAAAAAGAAAAACCGCCCAGATTTCCTTAAATTAATGGATGTTACATCTACATGAAAGAGAATTTTGGCATGGAGTCTCTTTTTTCTCTTTAATACAGAATGAAAATAACCTTGATTTAATCACAGTGTGGAACAAGATCCTTTTTTCAAACACCAATATATTGCCAGATGATTTTCCACTGAGACCAATAAGCAACATAAAAGTTTTGAAGAGTAAATTAATGGCACTGCAAAAGCACACATATCAATAGGTGCAATATATTTATTGGGGAAGGATAAGTTTCTCATTCTCTTCACCCATGTATTTTGTTTATTGTCCATGGAGGACAGTAAACTAATTGAGAACTCACCACTTTTACTGAGCAGAGATTTTTCCCTTTTAGTGAAAGTTCAAAATGTACCATGGGAACAAAAGCCTTAGAACTGGGAGTCTACATTTTACACATATTCACAGTAAAATGGAGAGCACTGTATATTTTCAGTTGAGACAAATACTGATCAAGTTTTTCCTGTATCTTTGAGTCAGAAAACATTTCCACCTGCACAACATGGAAGCTGCTTGCACTAGGAATGTAGCTTCAGGATTTCAGTACCCATGACGCTGGTGTTTGTAAATGTTTGCAGAATTTCAATCAAAAATTTTTATTTTCCATTTTCAGGTTCCTAAAATTCAAGTGATTATAGTACAGACAATTGAATAATTATTTGACCAATTTTTTGTGCACCTGTGCTGCTTCACTACAGAAATTGAATGTATAGCTAAATCAAATGGGAAAATGTGGGTTTAGTTTAGGGTTTTTTTTCATTCTAACAGCATCAGTATATATATTTTCTGTGTATTTTATTTACTGAACTGGGAAAATGAATTTCCATGTAATGATTGCTGGGCCATACAGTCCCACCTATAGAGACCTATACACTCCCAACACCAATGCCCAGACACAGGTCTCTGACTGATTTGTTTGCACAGATGCAAATTCTGTGTCCCTGTCATTCTCAGGATCTCTGTTAGTGATGAAAATAAAACCCCTTTGGATGAGTTTTCCATGCTAATGAGTGGTCTTTGACAATCATCATTGCTTTTGTTTAGCAAGATTCTACTCCAAAACTCTGCAGGGAAAGAGGAGAGAAACCATTTTGAGCAGAAGCCAGGAGAGGGAACAGACTTCTGCTACCTACGCACACATTAACCTTGTTACAACTCTCTTCTGACTCACTGATAATTGACACGTCTTATCTTATATTCTAGGATTCCTTTATTACATGGAAATGCATGTCAGAGAAGTTCTTGGAAACAGGTTCAGCAGAAGTTCTGCTTTTATCTGCTTGTCCCTCGAGGACCCCACTCAATGCCCAGCTGATTGCATTACACATCACATCAGCAGGGCAGGTAATTTCAGGCGAATTGGGATTTTTGCTGTTTACAAATAATCGCACAAAAAACAGATTGTTCTTAATTTCAAAAGGAAAAGAAAATCTTCTATCTAACTAGAATATTTACTACTACTTTGCAGCCTCTTTAGAAATTACCTGATTAAAACCCAGATATGTCTTTCACCTTTTCATCAAAGTAATGTTCATTCATCCCTTCACAACCTTCCAGCCGTCTCAAGAGTAAAGTATTAGAAAATGAAGGACAGCAGCATGAATCCCAGTGGATGTAATCTGAAAAAGACAGCATAGCATGCTTAGGAATTTTCCTTTGGTTTCAAGCTTTTGAACTTCATTTCTCCAAAACACAAGGTGATGGACTTGCTGCTTTCTTTTCCAAGGACAAAGGCAAAAGTAAGGGTTTCTGCCTGTAGAAAGGTATTTATATAGTGATACCTCCACCTACTTCTGGTGACTTTTTCAGGAAATTTAATTTTTAATCCTGCCCAGCTGGGAACTACTGTGCTGTACATTCACTACCTGGACTTTCTACTTATTTTTTGCACTGGAGAAATCAGAGCTTTTCTAGGAAGAATGAGTTGCCACATTACCATTTCTTTGGCCATCAGTTGGATGTTTTTCCTTTTCAATTTTAAATTAAATTTCCAGAATATTATTTTTAAAATAAAAGCAGGGGTTTTTGCCTGAAACAAGAGCAATCAGAACTTAGAACTTACTAATTTCTCAGAAGGAAAAATTATTATTTAAAAAATTATCTAGTCAAGATTCTGGGTTTGAAGTAATTCTTTTAATACCCATAATATCTTTTTTGGTACCAAATTCATGACAGAGGTGTATGTTTCAAGAGTATCATGCAAAATGAGAGGGCTTAATTGTTCCAGCTTAGTGAAAGTGTATAATGTGAAAAGACAAATTTCATTATTAAAGAGTGAATCACTTTCTATCTCAGACATTTCCCATCCTTAAAAATAATCCTTTGACCTATTTGCTGTAATGTTCATCTCTAACAACTTCATTTAGCACCCAGTTGTATCCACTGACTTTCTCTACAGAACGTCTATGACTCTTCTCTCAGACCCATTTTGTCCTCTATCTAACAAGTAGATAAATAAATAGCAAATAAAAATGGTAGGTTTTATTTTCTTGTTGTCTTCTGCCCCTTACTTCCATGCTGTGCTCTGTTCCTGGGAATAATGATCAATAGTAGTGAGACAGGCTCTCCATTCAAACCCTAGTAATAAAATTTTGTTTAGAGCAAAGCTTGCCAAACCCTAATTCATATAAATATCACATCATCAATTACAAATTTTTAAACTAAGCCCTATTACTCTTCTCCAAGAGCTTTTCTACTTCTTGATATAGGCAATGAATCTATACACATGCTCGTGGTGTTATACAGCTCGCTGCCACTGCCAAAGAAATCCAAGAAATTGATAACATGGACAAGTTAGATATTATATCCATCTCAGCTGGCTGCAGGCACTTGCAGTGGTTTCGTCGGGAATTCAGATGCCTTACATATCTCCTGAAGTCCAACCAGGAAATATACACATTACTGGAAGCAACTCAACTTCAGTTTGAACTGTCCCCTGGAAACTCATTTCTGATTCAATGTCTAAATAAGGTAGGATGAATATGGATTTGTGAGACTGATATCTTAATTAGCAAGTTTATTGGGAAAATAAATAAATGAAAGACTAGAGTCCCTCTATCTCAGTTCTTGAATTATCTGACTTTTACTGAACTGGAAGAGCAAATCCTCCATGTCAGTCCTTGAGCCTCAATGGAAACCTTGCTGACTAACTGAGATAAAATTTTAAAAAAAAGAAACAAAGACAAGTTAGCTGCTAATTCTTGTGACAATCTACAAGGACATAAATATCACGGAACTATTTATATAAATAATAGAGATACATGATTTCACTATTGGATTGATGTTTTCAAATACAGAAATAGTTTTTATGCCTAGAAAATTTATTGGGAGAATAATATGTCTAACACATTTTGCATTCAAAATAAATTGTATCTACTTGAAATATTTCACCTGACTTTGTCAACTGCAGCTTATCCCAAACTAGTCACAAAATAGACTAGACATCCTCATTTTGTTGGAGTTATTTACACTTTTGCAATAACCAGAACCACAGGAGTTTAAGCAAGTCCTGTTTTCCACCCAGGGGTAATTCAAAATTAGATTTGGTTCTGCTCTGCTGTAGTGCAGCAGACATGACTATGTCTTGTTTAGAGCACATTTAATACATCTGCTCATAATTTAGGGTCTCAAAAATGAATGTATAGCCACTTAGCAAACAAAATTCAAAGAAAAAGCTGGAGTCTGATTTTTTTTTAAATAATTACTTCATTGTATTTGGAGTACTCATGTAAGATAAGCTCAGTTGCCACCTTATCCTAGAAAACAGAGCCTTTCACAGAACTCAGGCTCTGCTCATTCCTGGAGTCAAGAATGTGGCACTATGCACAAGAAACTGGACCAAATCAAGTGCATGTAAGAAGCAATATCATAGCACTCAACACAGAGTTTGGTTTGACTCTGAGCTCAAATCAGGATACATTTCTCAAGTGAGCTCCTAATTTCACAGCTGAGAGAATTTTTCTCGATTTTTTTCCTACTATGTTAAAGTGCAACTAGTTTAATTTAAAATCACAGTCTCAGCAGACAAGCAGCACCAGTTCCTGTCATTCCCAAAAGAGTTTATTCTGAAAATATGTATTAGTTCTAGTGGTGGAAGTCAAATGTGTTTCAGCTACAGAAGAGTGAAATAGGAGAAGCCCAGCTAAGCAGGTCTCTTCTGAGAATCAGAAGGAGTCATCTCTGCTGCCACTGCCAAGCCAAAAGTGGTGTGTGGCAGCAGGAACACTTTTCTTCCTCTACTCTATTTCAAGTTAAACAGATTAATATAAACCAGCTATATGACATAACACTGAAACACAACATTGACTTCGTCTGTACCCACGTATGGTTTCAGCACCTCACCTATACACGGACACCATTTTACAAGCTTAGAATGCTACCTGTGCAAGGATTGTATCATCCTACCTGGGCCCAGGGAAATGTATGGTGTAAGTGTCCATGGGGTCTCCTGGCTGACTGCAAAGAGCTAGAAGGTTGTGGTATGTGCTCAAAAATATAAATATGGTTTATACATTCATCGAGAGAAAGAGAAATTGTCCTGATGCCACAAAACCCTGTGTTGGTTCTATCCCAAACACCGAGTGCTTATAAAATCCAATGAGAGTGATGACAGGATTGATTCAGATTCAAGAGTTTAATAGATGAAGTTGTGGTTTGGAGCTGAAGGTTCGCTTCAGTGACAGAGCTGAGGACAGCTGAGAGCAATTAACTCTTCTGAGCCAACTTTGACATCAGAATGAACACATACCTTGGTATTTACTATGCCAGCACCTAAGTGTGTCCCTTGTGGTGAGATAGCATCTACATCAATCATAAAATGAAGTTTAATGATTCTCAACACTTCCAAGTTGACTGGATCACCTAAAAATAATCTATTTTCAATACATATAACAATGAAATTTTTAAAATTGTCCTCATATCTTTATGAGCCACGTATAATAAAATATGGGAAAGGGGAGGAATTCAAGGTCTTTTCTTGCTCTCACAGCAAGGAAGAAAGTGACCAGCAGCTTCTTCACTCTCCGCAGAAGTTCATTAATCCTCATTTGTAACTTCCTGTAGAGAAGGAAGATACATTGTTTTGGTGATGGAAAGCTACTGTCTTTACCATGTTCTTGAATATGGAGTATTGTACTGCAGCCCACAGAACAACCTCAATTCAAAAATTATTTCTGTTGGAACTGGTCCAGAGGAGGCCACAAAGTTGATCAGAAGGCTACAACACCTCTCTTGGGAAGACAGGCTGAGAGAGTTGGATG
Source organism: Acridotheres tristis (assembly GCA_037013685.1). NCBI lineage: Eukaryota > Metazoa > Chordata > Aves > Passeriformes > Sturnidae > Acridotheres > Acridotheres tristis. The sequence continues at coordinate 101,126,079 of CM072887.1, forward strand.
GTTCCACTGCAGAGAGACTTTATTGCAGCCTATCACTATACAAAGGAGCTCCTAAGAAAGACAGTAACTTTGCTTTTTAGCAGAGCCTGTAGTGACAAGACAAGGGGCAACATTTTTAAACTGAAAGAAGTTGGGTTTAGGTTGCACACAAGGAAGACATTTTTTATTACGAGGTTGTTGAAGCACTGAAGAGGTTACCCAGAGCTGTGGATGCCCCATCCCCAGAGGTGTTCAGAGCCAGACTGGATTGGGCCCTGGGCCCTATCTAATAAAAGATGTCCCATGGCAGGGGCACTGAACTGGATGATGTTTAAAGATCCTTTTATACCCAGTCCATTCTGTGACTCTATGGAAGATAACTGATGCATATGCAAGTTATACTTCGGGCTTTAGTACTCGTGGAGCTAAGCCTGTATTTCCACTCTGCATGATGACCTGGAAAAAAAAACAAAAAACTGCCTTCCTGCAGGGACAAAGATTTGCAACAGTCCCCCACTCACTGTCCTCTGTACCCTCTACAGGGAGAGCATCTCAACTAACAGGGAGAAGATACTGTAGTGGAAGGAGTTCTTTCTCTTCTCCTCATGCTAAAACCACACCTTGGAGAGGGAAGGTACTGAAGAAAGGCAACAAACACTTCCATCAGATCCATGGACTTGGTGCTTCTCTTCTATCCTGGAGAAACTTCTTCTAAGGCCACGAGCAGCATCCATTGAAATATTTTTGATGTTTGCAAAAGAAAGAAGTCACTGTTAAGTGCCAAGCAGGACAGTGGTTTTGGGTCCTTTTGCTAAGAGGGTCTTCCTTCTTCTGTTCATTTCTCTAATTCCCATCTATAAGTGCTCAAACCTTTCTCTAATTACTTACACCTGGTTGAATTTGACCTGTGCTAACAGCTTCTTGTGAACCAGGCAGTGAAATGTGAATCTCTGTAGCTGAGTACAAAACCCTACATGCACAGCCTGGCAATAGGGGTGCAATAACCCCCCCAGACCCAGCATCCTGCCCCTAACTGAGAAGTGCATCTGTCTCCCTCAGAGCTCTTCTTTCAAATTTACCTGGATAAATACTCAAAGTACAGGAGCAATAGTCACTGCCTATACAAATGTTTCTGCATTTACAAGTTTAAATACATTAAAAAGTTTTCCAACAGTCAGCTGAGGAAAGTGAGGCACTCCTGCTCTAATTCACTTTTCAGACCAGTAAAAAAGAAGTAATGTAATTCTGCTTATCTTTTTGGCACCAGAAGAGTAGTGATACAATGGCTCAGCCCAATGAAGTCAGTAGTGATCCTAGAAGCCACTTGGTCAATTGATTTTAAATGGGCTTAAAATATCATTTTAAAAGGGCCTTCTGGATCACTTACAAAACAGAGCCAAATTGGAGAGGCCTGCCTCTGCTATTATTTGCATCAATCTTGAAGTCTAGTGCCAAGCATTTCAAGTCTAACTGTTAAATAACATAATATGTGCCTGAAATATGTCACTGAACTTTTTCAGGATGCCAAATAATTTGTGATCTCAAGCACTGCCACATTACTACACTAGTAATTACTGCACTACCGGTGCTTTGGTACATGGTAGTACTTTCCATAAATGTAGCTGAAAACTAGCTCTCCAAAGTGCTCAGCTCAATGAGAATAAAAAATGAAAAATCTATCTGAAGTTTTGCTGGGCAGACTTACTCAATCTCTCTGAATTTGTGGAAACACTTGCTTAGTAAAATCAGAATAGTTCCCTTTTTTACTTTCAACATTCAATTAACACATGGGCAAAAGGATTTCTGTATACTTGTTGATGCTCATTAAATAGATAGGTCTGAATTGTCCTGTATTTTATAAAGGCATTTGCATTTGTTCTTGATTTGGACTTGTAGTCAAAATCAAGCTCCATCTAAATATCCTAACTCCTGGAAAGTTTAGAAATATTCAGGTAAACTTTCTGCACTAACAGTATTTGCTGCTGCACATTGATCTTTTTTTCTTATTATTTTTGGGGATGATCACAATCTGTAAGAATGACAATAGTTTAAGAGAATGAAGTCAAAATAATTCATGTGCAATCCTATAATCTAAATAAATATGAGAGATTCCAGCATTTGTGCAGTGACAACATACAGTAACCAGGAATCTGTGGCTTAAATGTTTTGATATATACAAATATGTTGTTTGCCTGGACTGAAGAGTGAGGTTCCTGACTAGCTTTGAGGCAATGAAAAAAATTATATACTTTAATCATACCAGAAATAAGATTAGATATCTGAAACATTGTTCTGAATCTAAGTAGCTTTTAGCTTAATCTGCCATTCCCCAGATCATAAGTGCTCAACAGAAATCCCCCAAATACAAATGTAAACACTCTGCTCAGAAGAGGTAGGAGCAATCACTCACAGCTCACAGCTGTCTAAGTCCACAGTGATGTTAGCCAAAAAGTCAGACCAAGATATCAGCCTGATTTTTATTTCTTTTTCTTAAAACTTTTCAGTACCGACATCATCTGAATGATGATGAATAAGATTTATTTTTCTGAGCTCTATCACCTTTGGGCAGCCCTGCCACTCCAGTGCAACTTAAATCTGATTTTCTTACCATGGTGTTACCTGGAACATACCTTGGAACATGACTCCAGTTCTGTGACAGAGTTCCTGGTAACTTAGTACTTGAGGTGATTTGGACACTTAATACGAACATTAGTAAGTGCTATATGAAAAGTATCTTAGTTCAGTCTCTCTTCTTTCATGTCAGGAATAAAATGTTATAGTAAAACTGCAAATTCCATAAAGCAAGCTTAACTTAAATTCCATACATCATGAAATTCATTAACGTTCTCCAAATATGTTTAGGATGATTTAAGTAGTAACCACTTTACAATCTTAAAATACTCAGATGTTTCATTTTGAATTCTGAGATCAATAAAAATTAACCATGTTTAGTGCCACTGTAGCCCAGAAGCTTTTGAGATATATAATCAAAAAAGGAAGTCAGAAGTTTACTGAAGGAGGTTTATTAAAACTGCCATATCTGTCTAATGCAATTTGCTTATCAGCTTCTTGACACCCTTTTAATTTTCTGGAACAAACAAATATATCAATTACACAATTAATTTTGTTTTGGTCATTTAAAATGGCAAGATTAAAACCCAGGCGCAAAGAGAAATCATTTGCAACTTTAAAACAGAGAGTGAGTATATTATTAGTGTCCTTTAGGCAAAAGAGTCTGCCTTATATCAGCATGATGTATGATACTAAATTACTGGATTTTATTTGGCAGAAGGTATTCCTCACTACCATGATGGGCCCTGAGACAAATGGGAGTTCAGTACATGTTCCATTTTTAATTCTGCATAGTAAGAATGTGAAATAGATAAAATAAAACTCAATTATAACTGGTAGAGTGGGATCTTCTTTTAAAATTACCCCTTTGCACATTAACTGGAGGAGAAACAAGATAACATGATGACTTCATTTAGAGGTACTTGTTGCTATCCAAAACGTGTCTAATAGCTGCTAATTCTTTTGTCATTGTTGCTCCTAGAGTGACACTTGGTCACTGCCATCTACTACATATTGAAAATATGTTTGCTCTGAGGACAGCTTTGGCCTATGTGGGGTTTATGTTTGGGGCTTTTTCCTTTTGAAATCAGTATCCAGGTATCAGTGCATAATTTTCTTTACTCCTGGCTGCCCATTTTAAATGCACACCTTGTATCCTCTGCATTGCAGATGATCGCTGTAGATCTTATTGATTTTAGCTGATGCTGGTGGATTGGTTTACCTTAGTTTCTGGAAAAAATTAGAGAAATGTCCCCCATGCCCTACAAAATATTTTTCATTAACAACTTTAAGCACATAAATACAAGAACAACTTTTATACTAGCAGTAATCCGGAAAACACATTATTCTTCTTGTTTGTGTTTTTGTTGTTGCATCAGTTTTTGTTATCCTTCTTACCCAGTTTCACATGAAACAGTTTCTTAATATGATAAGCCATGCCTAGCATTGAAGAAGTCTGCATTCAATTAGTCTGCTGTTTAAAATGTTAACACTTTCAGCCTTTTGATCAGATTGGCTTTAGCAATTTTCTTGTGGGTCTGCTGCAACTGCTCATATCTTCAATTAGGAAAACTACTGATAAGAGCTACAGCTGTTTTTAAAAGTATCTTTTAAAAACTCAGCCAAATTATTCTCAAGGTAGAGGTTCTATATATATTTGTGCTGGACATCTGCTTTACCTTGAATTACACCCAAAAGAACGGCTTCATTTATTCACAATCTTCATTTTAGATGCTGTTTATCCTTGAAGGAATGAGCAGTGTAGAAAGTATGATGTCTCTCAGTATGTGAGACCGAATCAAACTGATCAGCCTATTTCATTCCATAAGAACAGACACATACATTTTAATTTTCTTTCCCAGCAGACCATGCAGAATTAATTTTTTTTTTCAGATACATCTAACTCTTAAATGACCACAAAAATCTCTGCCACAATCAATGTAACTAGTACCTGACTCATGTCAGATATATGGAGCAGAATGCACTTTCCAAAATCCATTTTAACCAGCTGGCTAAATCTAATAATCTAATCTCTTTCATTTTCTTTCCTTTTTTTTTTTTTTTTTTCTTTTTCCCTGCAAGAACTACCTCTGTGGATGTCAAGCCACCCTACTGTGAGTAAATGGATATCTGCTCAGATCCTGGGTCTCAGGATGAACACACATCTCCCCGAGGTGCCTCTGGGATTTGATCTGCAAAGTTTCTCAGACCCTATGGGATGCTGACAGAGGCAAACACCCTGAAGGATACATTTGTTGCAGTACTATCTGCCTTTCACACTGCCATTTCTGTTTGAAGTGGGATGAATTCTCTTTTTACACTTAAGACGTAAAATCTCCATTTCTCAGCCACAACAGATAGCTATTCCTGAAGGCAGAATGAGCATGGAGGATGCCATTCTAGTCTTCCCCACTGAAACAGCCTCACCACGAGAAACCCACTCAAATTTCTCCAGACCACATGGTTAATAAGTAAATAATAAGTAAATTTATGTTTAGGAGATTCACTTGAAATAAAAGTCTTGATTTACTACCTAGAAACAACTTGTGTATTTTTAATTAAATATAAATCAGTTCTAGGAACAAAAACTGCACCCCAAACCATAAATGGGTCCCTTTGAGCTGAGTGCCTACTAGTCAAATTATTTTTAAAATAAGGATAACCATTATAAACCTTTTCTTTCTAGCCCAGTGAGCTCTGAGAGGTGATGCCTCCCCTTTATGTGTATGAACCTGTCTGCCTATACTTAAAAAAGAGCTCCTCAAGGCTGGGAAACCCTCGCTGTTACAGTGTTTTCTAGACAGGTGAGAAAACTGGTTTAAATCTGAGGTAAAAAACCAAACGGGAATGTTCTCATTATCTCAGTTCTGTATTTATGGAGGTGTACGTGTGCAAAGTTATGTGGCACCACATTCCAATGTGCACTTATTGAGCTGGGAGAAAGTAAGAGTTGGTCTCTGGGGTCCTGTCAATGTACCATGAGATGTACCAATGTACCAATGCACAGTGGCCATGAGCTCCACCTTTCCTCCTTCAGCCCTGCTGCCTACTTTGTGTAAATAAAATATTTGCTGCATGGTTGATTGCTGAAAAAAATTGTGAGCACTTCTTCCCAGGCATGGAACAAAATGACAAGAGTGGTCTGTAAACCCATGTGAGACATCTGAAAACAAGGAAGAGGACCAAGACCCAAGAGGTGCCCTTGTCAGCTATTTCTCACCAGCTCTAGGTGGTTTTACTTGGCATCATAACTGTTTTGGGTTTGTTCTGATGTAGCATTTGACAGGAAATTAGATTTTCAATGAAAAAAGATTAACTCTCTTTTGTGAGGAGTTTCGACACTTGACCAGGGTGTTTTCAAGCCCAGATAAAACAGTTTTGACAAAAGAATGCAATGATTCTGTGTAACTGCTAAGTAGAAAAACCTTTTATCTACCTGTCTTAAATTTCTTTCATTATGAGAAGGAACTTATTCAGTAGCACCCAGTGCTCCTGTGGCACAGTGACATTTCAGGAATCATTGCCAGTTCAGCTGGCAGCTCCTGGCATTTGACTAGCTTGGTTAGCAATTCCACAGCACTTACAGAAAAAGGGTAAGTCTAAATAAGCTGATTTGTGAGCTTCAAGTCATCCACTAAAGATACCAAGAAGCTCCAAATCTCAAATGCTGTTTGAGTCAAATGAAAATTATCACAAAATCACTTTTTAGGTGCAGGACACAAGTCTGCTCAGTGAGAGTGATCAAAATAAGAGCAATCTTTTCTCCTATTCCTTTTATCTTTCCTATCCTTGTTTTCAGTGTATTTGTCATGAAAAAGCCCTGTGCAGTCTTAGGAAAATCTCCCTGCCAGCACCTTGAAGCCTGATCATGTGCCTGCTCTGCTAAGGAATCTCCCATCGTCTCCTCCTGTGGCAGAATTGCTCTCAGTGTGGTCTCTGCTCCTTCCTCCTTCACCTACAGAATTTTTTCCCATCCATACACCCTGACCATCTCTCCAGGAAAGAGCAATCTCACCTGTCTACAGAGCTCCTCTTGAGAGTAAGAACCACACAAAACTGAGCTGGGGTCTCCTCTTGCTGACCAGGCTGCCATGATACCAGAGCAGATTATAAATTATGCTTAGGACAAAACTCCAACAAAAAGTAATATACTATCCATTGGTCTTGGGTTGAAATAGTGATGATACACAAGCTTGAGTTAGCAATCCTTAATTGTCCCCTAGGGTTCAATTTGAACTTTTAAGATGAGCTTTAAAAGAGCTAGTTGTTTACAATAAATAACAATTTACTCCTATTTTGAGCCTGAGTTGAAGCCATTCCTCATTACATAAATGCTGACATGCCCTTTATGTGCAGAGATTTCACTTTTTGGCTGCAATGTGAAGTCAGCACAACTTTCTTCTCTAATGCTCTTCAATTCCTTGGTTCATTCATTAATTTCCTAATGCTCAAGTGCTACTCCTTTAAAAGTAAGGACTTTGCTGCAATCTCCTGGCCAAGCACCAATTTGGCACTAGGAAAGTTTTGCCCAGCCCCACTGGAGTTTCTCTGTGACACAATGGGATTCCTTGCTGCCTCAGCTGCTGCGTGGTGCTCTCCCCTGCAGCTCACAGCCGGCTGCTCTCCAGGAGTGCTGGCAATTCCTCACAGCAATGTAAATTTACAACGCTCTGGTGTGAATGTGCATGTGTGTCTGCAGAAGATACAACTTCTAAAAGGTTGTCTTGAAGTGAGAGAGATCTGACAGAGTCAGTAAATCCTACTGCAAATTAGTTTTGCAGGAGTAGAAGAAAAAAATTGGCTTTGATATGTACAGAAAGTTCCAAGGAAAGGTATTCAGTCCTGGCACAATTACCTTTTGGCTGACCTTTGCTAGATTTTGGAGAATGAATATTAATGAATCTCCAGCACAAAAGTAATTTAATGAGAAGAACTTACTTAACACAGTATTTTAGCCACCGGAAAGTTACTTCCTAGCTACCTAATAAATCTATTTGCTACATTTTATAGTCAGAGCGTAAATGTACATTTAATGTTAACATTATAGCAGGGTCTTTGTTTCAGGTCATGATAAACTAAGACCTTCAAATTGAAATAGATTTAAGAGAGATCAAAAATATTTCATTCAAACCCCAATATAGATTTACATTAGGTTTGTTTACAAACATTGTACCCTGTGATCTTTATACTTTCTAATATTAGTTTCATTTTCTCACTCAAAAAACCAAAATCATACTGTCCCCAAATAATTTTTCTCTCAAGGTATAATGAAATGATTTTTTTGTTTAAGTAGGATTATAAGTAATAATTTATTTCATGTTTTCACTATATGTATTTTTTATGTTTTAATTACAAGAAGGACTAAGAATTTATAGTTTAATTGTAGCTAATGCTGATTTCACTTGGTTACAAAATCAGTGACAGTGATGAACAAGATGTCCAGAAAGAGGCATCAGTTATTCTGATTAAATGTCAGGACTGATCCAAAGCACACAGGCTAAATTAGTGGTGTCCTACTGACTTCAAGAGGCCTTGAGAAGCCAATCAATAACATCAATCAGAATTGGGAAGGAATAGCCAAATCAATTGCTGAATCAAGAAATAACATGTAAAACATGCTTAAATGGTTACAGAAAAGTGAAACAATGTCAAGGAATTTGGTAAATTAACATTCTGATGAGTTGTGTTCCTGTGCTAGTAAAAACCTTTCTAGTTGTTTTATTTTGTTGATTTTGGAAAAAAAATAAATCTTTAAAATTAGAATAAATTCGCCTACACTACATGGAGAAAGTATAGGATTAAAAAAACATTTTACAAGAAATATGTTGGAACTGCTATGGGTTTAAAAACAATGGCTATATTGTTGCACTGCAGATAAAATAATGATTTATTGTGACTGTGCTGATAACATCCTTTTTCATGGCATTTGCTTGTGTATCCTCATATCCTCTCAGAACAATTTCAGCTTCTCAACCTCCATATTACTTTGCAGGATCAAAACCAAATTTATTCTTATCAAGTAGATTGCATTAGAGTATTATAGCTGAAAACAAAACCAAGCTTTTTAATCTACTGCAAAATAACATGTAAGCCACTCATGAAACTATGAAATTGGGAAAAATAAAATGTTTACATTTCTCATCTTGAATTCAGGAATACTTTATGACACATTAGATGCAAATTTCAGTAAAATAATTCACTGGATGGATCATACCAGTTACCTTTATCTGCTCAATACTATAATTTTCTTATTTTAAACGTGGTTTCATGTGGCTGACATCTGCAGATTGCAGATCTGTGAAGAGTGCAGAGCTATGAACAGATGAATAATTGCAGAATATTCCCCTGTTTTGCTGGGTTTCAGTGTTATGCAAAAAATATTCCGGACAGCATAAGCAGCTTCACATCTGCTCTCAGTCGGGAAGCACAGCCTGACACTCAGGCCACACCACTCTCTTCAGCCAAGCAGTGCACTCACAGAAAGCACATATTTTTTGGAAGCTGAGTTTTCTTTTTCAGGAAAGATTAATAAGAACCTGTATTTTGAAATCATATTTGCCTGGTATTTATTTTGTCCCCCCTCTTTTTTTCAGACTGCTTATATGATTCCCAGATCTATACTGAATAATTTTATCATCTTGTTACTCATAATTTTCATGCAATGTTATTATTGATGGCAGCAATCCTCTAACTGATATGAGGAAACAGATAATAATACAGCACCCTAAGAAATATAAGTAAGTGTGCATATTCTGAAAGTTTGCCTTGGTGTGGGTTCCCAAGATAATGTTATGTAAATGTTATCACTCTCATACTGTGTTGTGTTTATCCCCAAGGAAGGACGATCATCATTCAGAGCAGGGCGTTGGAGGGTGCCAATACTGCCAGGGCAAAGTCCAGAATTGTCCACCTCAGCCTGCTTCAATGAGAGACTGAGGACATCAGTGCAAATAACCTCTGTCTATGATTGAGAGATCATTAAATGCACATCATTAATTCCTTGCCTTTATAGAAAATAACACTTTCTACCAGAGTGTGTCACATTCAGGATATTAGCACAAACATATGTTCTACATGATAAATAAATGAGAAAATAAATAAACCAGTTTCTAAGAAAGAGTCCAGACTATGAAAGTGCTTATCAAGACTTTCCAGCATAGCTAGGAAGTGCTGCAGGAACTGCAATTGCTGCCCCTTTTACCTGAATCATAGCCTAGTAGCTCTCCTGAAACTTCTTTACTAAACTGAGAAAATGACAGAGAAGTTTACAAGTTGTTTAATGAGGTTGACAGTAGGAATCTTGACAATCAGACCACTTTAATCTCTTTAATTCGTAACAAAAAAATGGTCTGAGACATGGCATTCTGTCTGATAATAAACATATTATAATTTCAGCACTTTCCAAAAGACTAGTTCAAATTCAGAACAGCTTTTAACTGTGGACACAAAAGCATTTGATACAAGCAAAAAAAGTTTAAAAATGTTTCCATAAAAGTGAAATGAAAAGATAACATCCTTCTGGACAAAAATGATAATGTAGAGTGAGAAATACAAGGAAAGGATAAGTTAAAGCAAATTTTCTAAATTAATTAAATATGAAGGCAGTGTGAAGAAGAAAGCTTCTAATAGACTCAGTTATTATGATATCACAGAGGGACATAATCCCAAATGCAGTATTTTATCACCTGATATTGCTGGGCTAAGTATAAGAAAGAGGACCTTTACTTCTTTAGACAGCTCAGCTCATGAGACAGGCAGCTTAAAGGAGAGTTGCACTTCTGCTTCAAAATATTCATGATTAGAGGACTTACCTTTCAACATTGAATTATTTTCCTGTCATTGAAAGGAAAAATAATGCTTCATAACGGGATTTGTTCAAGTTCATCACCTTAGTCTCACCATTTGAATGGGTGAGGAGGTGGTGGAAGAAAGCTGTGGTTTGAGCAGGGAAAAAAATGTGTTGCCTGTGAAAATGGGTCAGACCCAGATTTATTCTGCAGCTTGGGTTTTCAAAAGAAGTAGTTTGGGCAAATAACCTTAAGCAGCAAATATCAGAGCATCAGGACAGTGAACAGAAATAGCATGGCTTGGAATAACATCCTCAGTTTAGTTATAGCTGAGCCTAAGAGGTTTTATTCTTTTTTTTATTTGACACAAGGAGAAAGTTTTGAAGATGCTCATTAGTTAAGAACATATTGCAATCTTTTCAAAAGGTTATATACCATTATGACACCAAAATCATAACTTTTTTAAGCAGATATACTTGGATTTGACTTCTCTGTGGATTCGTGGATTGCAGTGAAACTGAGACTGAATACTTAGTTTCATATACTTCAACTTACAGTTGTCTAAAAACTGAAGTGATCAAACAGTTAGAAAGGAATAAATTTTTAATTCAGGAGTCACAACTCATTACTAATATCATTGTCTCAGAAACTAATTCTCCTTCAAGAACTGACTCAAACTGCTGAGGTCAAGATGGAGAATAAATTCTCTTGGTACATGCACAGATCCTGCTCCAGGGGTCACTGTACTGCACAGTTTAGAACTCTGGCACAGGAATATAAAAACTTCTTTATTACAAACAAAACCATTTGGAATTATGTTCAACAAGATCACATAGAGGTACATAACAGCAGTTTCACAGTGTGCACTTAAAAATAGGGATCTCAGAATCAGATCTCACAACATGGTATGTGACCACTGCAGTGGCTGCAATGCTTTCTTGCATAAGTGGTTCCATTTCTTCTTCTGAAGCTCTTTCATCTTATGCAAATATTCATGAGGAAGGAAGATTCATAAATTGAGAATGATGTAACAGGTTACACATACACTTCTTGAGAAGATAGAACAAGCAGCTGTCGGTTCCTATTAAAATAATTACACAACATGGAATGTCTGCAGCTGAAAGACTGAGTAGTTACACCCATGCAATGTGACATCTAGAACATGCATCAGGCAGGAAGAAGGTGAAGAAGTTGTGTTTCTTGAGGGAGGATTTAAATGTAAGCCCCCTACATTTTGTGTAAATGTCCTGACTACTCACTGAGGATAATACTACTCCCTGAGGATAATATTCCTGTCCAGTTTTGCAATTGGTGCTTAACTTTTAGTGCCATACTTCCATTGTTTACTTTTGTTAGCACAATCTCCAGTGGAAAAAAAATGTTATGTTTGATGTTGAATTAATTTTTTCCTTGATCCACAATGACTATTTTTCAGTCTTCCATTATTATGAGAAAACCTCTAAAAATAAATAAATCTACTACAAGCAAACCCAAAAGCAAAAAACTAAAAAAACCCCTCCAATTCAGTCAATACTTTTCAAGCTTGCCTCATCCACCAATCAAAAAATAACCTATTGCACAGTCTTAAGAGAGATCACTTTTTCTATAAGGAGCCAGTACGACATAAACTGACAGTAACTCACAGAAGCACTGTAAGAACTACAACAGTACAGAGGGGGACAAGTGTGGGAGCAACAGATCCAGCATCCTGCCGTGGATCCAAAGTCAGTGCCACAACAGACAGCCTGGCAGTGTCAACAAGCAGTGGCAGGGTCAGCTTGAGCAGCAGCAGCCCGGTAGCAGCAATGAACACAGCAAGGAGAGATGAGCGAGCAGGAAACAGAAGAAAGTAGTCGTTTAAACTTTTTAAAACCCACTGATTTTTCCAAAGCAAAGCCAGAAGACAGTGAGCTGCTTACTAACATGGCAATCAAGGGGGCAATTTATAAGGTCATCACCTCCCTGAAATGCAGATGTCTTAGTGAATGCAGTGTCTTAGTGAAACAATACCAATTGTTTTCAAATTGGGAAGCCCAATATCACCTTCTTTGGTAGACCACAATAATTGATGATGATAGAGAACCTCTGATACCACAATTTTCCTGAACAAGTTGTTAATATTTATGACAGATGTTTACACCATTATTGTCCAAAAGTGTCCATCTGCTGTTACAGAGACATTCCTGAGCTCTTCGGAAGAGACTGCCAAGGGCAAAGCCACAAATGACTCTGTACAAATTCCAGCTCAAACTCTGACAGACTCCTACTAGTCCTGTTTGTCATTGCCCCGGAAGCATCACATACCTCCCTGTCATATAGACAAGTATCTCTAGGAATCCACAAGGATCTAGGAATCTCTAAGAAATCTTCTAAGGATATCTAGGGATCAGCCTGATTTAGATTTTTCCCCAAAAATTTTCTTTGCTAGAGAAAAACAGCTTGATACAAAAAACAGTACAAGATTTGGCGCTAAAATCTCTCAACAGCCAAACAGCTTCACATTTAACTTCACAGTTTAAGAAATCATATCAAAGAGGGACTATTTTCTCTCTCCTTCCCCCTGTTTTCTTTCCCCTCTGTCCTTGGAAGCTTCAGAAAAATAGGAGCTTTAATAAAATAAGTTGGACTGCATGAAATATTGCTGCACTTGGGATTACTTTGTGCCCTTAATAACATAGTTCATGCAGGTAAAGATTCATCCTAGAGATAAAAGCAACTAAAATACAATACCATGTTCAATATTATTAGTTCAGCATTTTAGTAAATGTTAAGATTCCATAATGAGTCCTAGCATTGAACTATTTTATTCCCTGTATAATCTAATTTAATTAACTTATCTGGAAAATGCAGGAAATACATTATACTGTTGTTATTGAACATGAAAATACATTCAGGAATGTGCAGATGGAAACTCGTTTGTATATATTTCTGGGGCAAAATGAAAGGTAGGTGGAGAATGAATATAATGAAAGACCTGATACAAACTTGGACTGCTGATTTCTTTAATGGAAATTTTTTTAATAGAAGAGCACAAACATGTATTTTTAAAAGCTGGATGAAGAAATAGGAATAGCTCTGGGCAGATCTAATCTGCATGGCTTGCACTTACAGTATGCATTAAAGAATTCAAGCTGACATTGACCTTGGCAGCACTTACAAAGGAAGAATTTTCACAAGGATGAACATGTCGTGTGCTGTGTCTTCAGTTTTGTGAGCAGTCTTGAATTTTTTTCAAATGTTCATTTCTCATAGTTCCAAGCATTGTACCCTATAATTATTTTCAAGCAATAGTATACTAAATCTATGGGATAAAAGAAGAGCAGCGTAGTGGCATGCAAGCATAATTCAAGCTTTCATCATCTTTAAAAAAAAATCCTCTTCTGATAAATATCAATAGAGATCCTCTTCTGAATATATGTCATAGCATATTTTTCTACAGATTTCCCTTTTTGCAAGTTTTATTTTTACATATATATTAATAATGACAGGGATTTTTAAAAACAAATAATAAAATATACATGTAAAACATAAACATACATAAAAGGAAATAAGCACAGAAATATTCACACTTTATAGAAAGCAAAAGCAGAGTTATATTTTAATTCTCATAGCACTCTCCTTATGACTATGCCTCCAAAATCAATGTCTTGTTAAGTTCCCTTGGCCATCACACTCCACAGCTGCTTGGGAAATTAAGATTTCTAACACTAATGTTTTTTAGAACCATTCCTGCCCACTATCTCAAAATTGGGTGGCTCAGCACCCCTTGTGATAGCACAGGCTTGCAGAAATGTGGTGAGGGAAGAACACTGAGACCATTCCACACCTATCCGTGGCCAAAGAACCTCTGTCACAATGAAAATATTGGACAAAACCAGTAGTTCGTGACAGCTGCTCAGTTATAGTGCATTTCTGTGGCACAAGCAAGGTAAGTTTACAACTTTGGCAACCATAAGCAGGCAAGTTTTGCTGGAACTAGGCTGAGATTGGGAAAGTCTAACCGTATTTGCTTTCTGCCATAATGGCAGAACCTCAGAAAATTCAGCATAAAAGAGGTTAAGGAAAGGGAAGAAAGTGAGGCACAAAGAAGAACAAATTGATGTGTAGGATAAGGCATGCGAAAAGCTGGCCCAAATGGCACATAAAACATTATTAATTTGTTCAAGGAAATGTTTTCTCCAAAAAGGATGAGAATGTTTGGAATAGATGAGAAGAATTAAAGTCAAAATCCATCTCCAAATTATAGGACACTGCCTTTGCCATAGATAGTTCCTTGTCTGTTGCATACATATAATCCATCCCTTCACTCATGACTCCATCAACATCCTCCTCCAAAATAAGCAGAAATGTTTTAGAATTGAAAGATTTCTTTATCTACCATGTAGAAATAAACCGAAGATTGCCCTCTTTAAAAACTTATTTTTTTTCATTTTGCCTCCCTTAAATATCATAGTAACAAGCAAAAACCAAAAGTACATTTACAGACTGAAAAAATTAATAGCAAATCTCTGAGACAGAAACCAGGTCTTTGCTGCAAGATTGTGCAGTAAACAGTGAGTTGTGAGCAGAGATCCTGGATGCTTCTTGAACACAGACCTAAGAATCACAGAATTTCAATGCTAGAGAGCACTTTAAACAGCTAACTCTTCCACCCTTTGGTCCAAGTAACACATAAAAAATATTTTTCAACTCTTTCTGTCTCTTGAGAACACTGACTGTGGCACAAGCTTCCCCTAAGTCTCCCCACGGACCAATGGAGGAAGACAGTTCTGTCCCAAAGGCAATTCAGGTTGCCTTAGGGCCGACCTTACTTTATTGACTGGGGTTTCCCAAGTCAATTCAATCCGCTCCTCATCTCTCCACACACAGCCATAACCTCTGTTACAATTTCTGGAATCTATCATTGCCAGTATGTTGAGTGGCAGGCTCCAAAATGTCATTGGTAATAAGAATATATATTTTGATAATACTTTAAACATGGTAGGTTATACACGTGCATATATATATATATATATATATATATATCCATGCTGATGCACTTATTTTTCACATTTCTTTGTTAAGTTTGGCATATTTCTGCATATTTAAGCTTTGAGAAAAAGTGCTTTGACAGCAGATTATTCTATGCGTCTTTCTTAGTGAATACACTAAATATAATTTATATTGAATTTTCACTATTGCTCCTGGCTAAAAATATTTTCATAATTGAAGGAGCCTTGTAGTGGGAAAATTTCAAATAACGAAGGACACATTTTCATTGTAGCATTGATTCAGACCAAATACCAAATGGCAGCATATATTTTATAAAATAATCATCTCTTTATTTTTATTACCTTATCAGATCATGAAAAACTACTTTTTCTCATGTAATTAAACATAACTTGTTAAATTGCTGCAGTTCATAAAGACAACTATCAACCTTTCATCTACCACAGAGACTGTCAATGGACAAATGTTGAAACCCTTATTTACATTTTCACCTGGACTATTATAGACAAAAATAATTTTAAACAAAATTAACTTTTCGTTTTCCCAGATATTTTTTAAATGTGCTTCTAGTTTACCCGAGACTGTTCAGAAATGCTCTACCTCTGGCTCAACAGGAACACAGGGGGTAGAGCGACCTCAGTGTCTTGGCTAGGAAAAAACAGCAGTTACGTTCTCCAGTTGTGTCTGGGAATAACATGATGGGATGTCCATGCTGGGAGAAGAAAATTAAAATCCAAACTGAATGTGAATTGTAAGACCAAAAGTGGAACTCGTCCCTAACCACATGAAACTTCTTGGTAAGTTGTATTCACAAAATGCCTTGGCACCATCTTCCTTAATGCAGACCCTTTTGATGGATTCAAATGACTGTATCTTTTCTCCAAAGCCTTTCCTGAAATTTGTCATCTTTTTTTTTTGGTTTGGCAACTGTCTTTCAACAGAAGAAGTAACAGGACTTCACTACCTGTTTCAATCCAATTCCCTGATAGAGAAAACAGCTATATTTCTATATACAGGTGTTGTTATTAAACTGGATTTTAATAATCTTGCATATATTCAGTCATTAATCACCCACATTTCTGCAAAATACACTGAGATGAGCAGTTTTAGCTTTGCATCCAGACATCTGAAAAGCAGACAAAAAACACACATTCAATTACTATTTATTAAAAAATCACATGTATTGGTAGATATAACGGAATTCAAGGTTTTCATTAGGCTATAATTTAATCCTTTTGTATTAAACAAAGCCATATCTATTGTTCTAGCAGCTGATATAAAATTATTCAGAAATTATATTTAAGCTTTCCTGCATAATTATTAAAATATAATGACACTTAACATCTGCATTTCTGTTAGTCAGCAACAGCAAGCTTAGCTAACTCAAAAAACATCACCAGATATGGTGTCTGCAACAGAAAAATTCAAAGTCTATCGTATTGCTTCAATCAGATATGCAATGACATATGGCGGGATCTTGGCTTGGCATTTTCCCATGCAACTCCCAAAGTCCATGGAATGGTGCCAGCTTCCATGGCTGCTCTGCACAGCTGAGTGCTCTTGTGCTGCTCCCCAGCAGAACGAGGTACTTGAGCTGTTCCAGCTGAAGGTGGCTGGGGAAGCTGAAGCTGGCAGATGGCCAGGCAGCATTCCCAGTGCCAGCCCTTCCTCTGTTATTTAAGATGAGGGCATGTTGTTAGCAGCTCCCTCCAGATGAATGAGCAGTCAGACATAAAGTTTACATAATATCTCAGCTGGACTATTCTACTTCTCTGCATGGTCCAATTTTTGTTGTTTTGTTTGACTTATTGTCTAGGGTTTTTTTATGTTTGGGTATTTTCCAGTAGCTTTTCCAGGATATTTAAAGATATTCTTGCACAACCTGAACCATTAAATACAAGGAAGTTTGCTACTGAGTATAAATTCAGTGAATTAAGACTTTATTTCTTGTTCTGAAAAGTAGCCTGTATATCTCCATCTTCTCCAGACAAGACCATTATAGTATTTTCTTATACAAGCATCAGATAAAGAGACATATTTTGAAAGCAGGTAAATTCATTGATTTTAAAAATAGGCAAAAATATACTTCAGAGGAAGAATGATTTGCTGTATAAAAAATGCTGAGGTGATTAAATGGAATCTTTCCATTATATTAATATCTGCAGATTTTAGACTAATCTGAGTCTCCAAACATCCCAAAGTTTACTATATTGCAGAATAAAATTGCCTAAGTATTTCAAGGAACAGTTTATCCTTCAGTTTCAGAATTATCTGTGTGAATGTTCATTACATTACGTCATCTCTACACATGACTTTATATCGATGTAACTGATTTCAGAATGACAAAGGCCATTTTCATGGGCCTGTTGGACACTATTAACTAGGAATCAAAGTTATGAAGCCTCCATACTATGAATTTAAAGTCTTGGCCCCTGGACATTACAAACTTGGACCAGTCTGTGGTGTAGAAGCTGCTGGTAGACACACGTGCTCTGGTTGCTGTCCTTGCCCTGACCTGTGAAGTTCTGTGGTTAGTGGCTTTTTAAGGCGGCTGAGACCTGCTATTGCCATGCTATGAACAGTGGGAGCACAGATGTGCTAGGACAGAAATTATATACCTATTTCCAAGCCATGGTCATCAATTAATAAAAATGTAACATTTTAATTTTATTCCCAATGTCATTAATGATCACAGGTGAATGGCACACGAGGATATAGGAAATGACTCTATGGGGTAAAGATATCTCTCTATGGGAAATGACACAGAGAGAAGCTTTCCCAAAGAATTCCTAGAATTGGTTGTAAATACAGAAGCATCACTCCCAAATTTTAAGAAATCCTCCTACTTTGAACATCAGCCTTTACAAATATGACCTAAAGAAGCTATTGATAGGACGCTGTGCCTGGCAGCCAGTTCATGTCTGGCAGACTTTGAGAACTGTTTGCCCAGCTGTGAGGACAAAACTCCAGGGGGACATTCCAATGTCATAGACCAGCTCCCCTTCTCTGTACCAGTACACAATAAACAACACTTAGCTAAAGGATTGTTAATTATTATTATTAATTAGCTTCTTCTTTCTGGGGTGAGAGAACTTAAGTTGATATTTCTTGCAAAGCACTCAGAAATCAGAATTCCTCTACCAACCCTCAACTGGCATTTAGAGGTTGCTACCATCCATAGATCCTCAAGCTGCTCCACAGTGTCACCCTGTGATGCCAAGTTACCCTCTCTGAGACAGAAATGTCTCCTGTTGATGGTGAAGGAGCCACAAAGTCATCCCTTCATCCATCCATCCATCCATCCATCCATCCATCCATCCATCCATCCATCCACCCCTGTCCAGCTGCTGCCTCTTTTGCATACTCCCAAGGGAGTTGCCTAACGCCCTGCCCTCCTGGGAGCTGCTTCTGAACATGTGTCCTACTTGTCCATTTGTTTAGCCCTTTTAAACTTTTCTATAAATTAGGTGGGCTGATGAAGGATAATGTCTTGTCCAGAACTGTGCTTCCCATTAGAATTACGTTTGCATCATCAAAATTTTAGTGGGAAAGTTAGAAATTTTTGTTGTTTAAAATTTAAATTAATATTTAAACCAGGTGCACACCATTTACTGTATCTTTTGGACAATCTGTGGTCAACAGATCAGTTTAGAAACTCTTCTTTTAGAACCAGCTGTTCCTAGAAACAAATTTGCATCTGAGATTCTTACTATTTCATACAAAAGGAACTATGAACCAAATTAAAACTCTTTTTCTTGATTTTTGTTTCATTAATTTCTCTCAATATTGTGGACTGAATTTTTTTTTCTTATTTAGAACTTTATAACATAAACACACTGATATGCTGATTATTACATATGATATATTCTGAATGTTGCTGCTAAAGAAATTAAACTGTGAAGTTAGTCTTTGCACTGTCGCTAGAGATTCTAGAAAATAATTTATCTGCAGATAAATTCCCTATCAATTCAGCTTGCTCAGTTTCCTTTTGTCAGCTGCAACAATGTATTGTTATTTTTATAGGGGTTTATGATCACTCCATCACTGTTCTGTAACATTTTTTGTACTGGAATACTCTCTTATCCACTGCAGGGTGAAATATGCTCTTTCTAAAAAAACTCTGTTCTGTGTAATCAGAGGGTTTAAAGCTTTCTTCTGAATACCTGTTATTAGATTACTCTTGTTCTAACACTTCAGGAATTTTTTTCAGACTTTACTCAGGTTCGTTTCTTGCTGTGCTTTTATTCAGTTGAAACTGTCCCTATTCTTTATTAAAAAAAATCAGTGTAATAAGAATTAGCAGATGTCCCTAACCAAAATGTGTATGCTTCAGAGCAGCTCAAGTGTCCCCATTTCTCAAGATTCTTAATCTCCAAAATTTATGCACTTTTATTTTGCCTCCATGCTGCATGAAATGGAATCAGTACCCTCAGAACGAGACAATCTGTCTGTAGCATTTATAGCTTTATTCCTTTCCAACTCTTTGTCTAACGGGATGAGTACATGGAACTGAAAGTATCCCAGAGGAAACAACTTCTGAAGCTTAAAACATAATCTTCCTTTTAGCAATCTAAACTTAACTTCCTGAAATTCTCTTCTACATCACTCTAAACATTTGTAACAAATCTCTTTAAAAATACTTACTGAGTTTTTAAAACTATATAAACACACAGAGGATTCTAAGGTTGTGTGGATGTGTCAGAAAATTTCAACTGTATATTTTAATAGATGAAAAATACATGACAGATTTTATTAATATTACATAAACTTTAAAAGGAATTCACCCTTCCATTAAAGCTTCTGCTAGTAAACATTCATTATAAATCCCTTTGCTATCAAGTATTCACAGGAGTATTCCTAAATAAATCACTAGCAAATACTGCAATATTAATATCTAAAAAAAACCCCTTAAACCACGCAGATCAAAGTACAAAAAAAAAAAATTAACGTTAAAACATTTCAACAGTTTTCAAGCAGAGTGATCCCAGATGTGAAGGCTGGTAAAAGAATCCAGGAAGTCATTTCAGATAAGGATGAAGCTTCTTTGGTCGAGCTTTTCTTGACAACCCAATCCTGATGGGGCCCTTGCATGTTTTAAGAGGCTGTACTCTTATGATGTCACGAGTCAAAAAGTATCCTATATTTAAAAGAAAGGATGAAAAATTAGAGTGGACCCAGAATTCTGTAAGATATGAACAAGAATTACATCCTGACAAGATAGATAAATTAGACCAATATTAATCAAGCAATCCTATCCCACCTCCATTCTGCTGCAGAGCATCTAACGGATCCTTTCGGGCTTAAAAGGAAATGCTTGCAGCTGGGCCATGTGCAGATTCCTTCTGATTAGAATAATCATACACCCAACATTACATAACTTTCCTAACAGACTGCAAAGGCCCACAGTTTGATACAAGTTAGCATTTCAGGACAGAGTGGACATGCTGAGATGGATACACTTTGATACTCACAATTAGTCTGGTGTCTTGCCCTGTGTCACTCATTTTACATAAAGCAGCATTAGAGGGTGTCTGTTTTCTTTTTCACATTCTATTCGGTAAAGTATGCATCATGTAGTGAAGTCAAGCAGTGATGAGAATATTTTCAGTAATCCGTTAGAAGTTGTTCTGTTTTGCATAAAATAATACTCACTGGGGCAGAATAAAAAACCATGAGCTTGCTAACTAGGTATTAGGAAAATGATTTATCTGGAAGAATAAGGGGTCAAATTTCTCAAGATCTTTTCCAGTTCTATTTTGCATTATTCTATAAAATTATGAAGCACTGAGCAGTTAGCCAGAGCATCAAATAGTATAAGAGCCTTAGGTATTCAGCTGGTATCATAGTAGTGGGAGAGAAAAATGCCTTTTACAAGAATTTTAAATTGTGGGATGAGAAATAAATCCCTAAGTTCCATTATTAAGTCAATGATGAGACAGCAGTGCTGCTATGTCTTTTCTAAGACTCGTAAGAGCCAGCTAGAAGAGGAAAGGCATTCACTGAAAGTCAGTCAAGTGTTGTGGGTTTATACATAGCCAGGAAAGAATGGCTGTTAGTCACAACAACAATTGTGACGCTACTGGAGTACAAATCTTCTTGTCCTACCTAGGTATCTCCTTTCCAAAGTAGTCACAGGTTCTGGGACAAGATGTTATGGCTCAGAATCCTACTGAAAAATAGAGGCAGACAGCCACATATCAGCATAACTCCTGACACTAATCCCTATAGTAAAGTATAGTATTTCCCCTGACAAAGTCAGTTTCAGAATAATCTCCAGGGAAACTTTCAGTGTAAATGGAAGAGAACTGTCTCTGCCATGCACCTCCTCGAAGAAAGATGATACTCAATAGTTTCCTATTTGCCATCAACTGAGAAGGATGATGAGGGGAACATTCAATTTTTTCAGCTTCTTCTACTGGAAGAATATTAGGTTTTTTTCTGACAAAACACTGAAAATAAGGTATAAAATGCCCTAGAAATATGCCATTACCCTAACAACCTGCACAATTCCTCAGCAATCATAGAGGAAAAAAAGGCACTCATTGCTAAAGTGTTTTCCCAAAAATTTCTGTAGGAGGTCAGATGGGAGTTTAGAGAACACTAGGAAGCAATGTAAAGGAAATAGACATAATGGCAATGAAAAAAACATCTGATTTCCTTTGTACTTGACCCTGCAGCCCAAAAAAGAGGGGAAAGAAGAAAGGGAAAACATCCAGGGTCAGTCATGGGAGGAACAATATTTCACTTAGCAAGCTTCAATCTCATCTGAATAAGGCTTCAAAGAAGGTGTTAATATCAACCACCTTGGTGTGCTATGTGCAACACAGCATTCTGGAATCTGAATTTCCCTAAGCAATAACAATGCCTACTATGTAAGTCAGAAACTAGAATCTACATCACAAAAAATATAAAATTGTAAAGAGTAGTGACAAAGAGCAAGGAAGTAGAGCAGAATTTTCTGCAACATTTTGCATTTGGTATATGAAATATTTTTACAAGATGACGTAACTTCAATAGAATATAGGTGAAAAGAACACCAGAGGTCGTCTGTAATTGTTTAAGTATTTCAGTCTCTTTATTTCCCAGAATGGCCTGAGTGAAGGAAGCAGTTTCTAAATTCTGAAACCAGAAAATTGTGCAACAGTTTTAAGAAATGCAATGGGGAATAAAAGTCAAAATAGCAGTACATGATTTCACTAAGTAAACAGAAGTTTATCTATAGCTTTTCTTGACAAAGTTTTAGTATTTCATTTCAGAATAAACCAAATGACTGGTTTTACTCTTTCCATATGTTGGGGAAACTGCCAAAACATGCTTTTTGAAATCCTAAAAGCTCACTTCACAATATCCTTCTGAATTTCCTTCCACAATGTCTGCAAAATCTTCAAAAAAAGTGTCATGAATTATGTTCTCCCTGTAGTATATCATGGCTATATCGCAATGATTGAAGGCCCAAAGATGTTTGTTCCAAATGGCTCCAAAATAAGGAACAAAGGAAACTCCATGCTGTTAAAGTTCTTTTCTTCTCTCCAAAGAACAAAATGCTCATCAACATGGCTTGTTCTGTGAACCAAGCCGAAGACAGGACACTTTTCTAGTAACCTACAATTAAACCAAATGTGATTTCTACAGAGATAGAAATAAAAAGGGAAGAAAACAAATACAAATGTTTGATAAATAAGTCTATTAGCACTGGGATTTGTGGTATAAATTGCAAAATAATGTGACTATTACCTCCTTCTTTCTGTAAATTATAGCTTTGTTCCTTAAAAAGTGTGCCGGGTAAAAAAGCTGGATTCCATGTGCATGGATTTCTATAGGCTGCACCTAAATAGTGTAAAAACAACAACAAAAAATACATTTAAGTTTTTAATTTGATTACTATAAACAAATAAGTTTGTTTCATCTATTTATTCATTTGTGGTTCTTATTGATGTGATTAAAATATGTTTGTGCACACTATAGGTAATGTTAACAAAGCTACAGAGTCTCATTCTCAGAGGTTCAGTAAAAGTCGTTTCTAAACCTCATGAACTTCTCTTTTGCATAAAAGCAATAATGCAGGTTTTAATCCTCTGGTGACATATCAGTTGCTCCACTTGGATCTTCTTATTCCAGGCTTAGGCAGAAAAGTGATCACTTGCTGAGCCATTTTCCCAGTATCTGTTAGGTTTTCAGGCTCTGCAAGCCATTCAGGTGTAACTTGCAGAGCATTATACTGTTACAGCTGTACTGAACAGAATTCCTTCTGGGGTTTTTCTCTGACACTTTAACAATTTCTTCCCAGACACTACTTACTTTCATAACCCTTTCAAATGCTCACTTTATAAATTTAGAGCCAAATCACTGAGAATTTTAGCTCTGGTGACAATTTTGTGATGCTGCATTTTCATCATGTAATTTACCAAACGCATCCAAAGCATAAACGTCACCAATTTTGTTTGCAGCTGTGAGAACTCAACACTTCTGCAAACGAAATTCAGGTCCAAAATCTGATAAATACACTGTTTGAAGAGTTTTTTGTTTTGTTGGTTTGTTTTTTAAAAAATAATTTACTTATCACTTTTGAGTTATTCATACAAGGTAGAGCATTCAGCTGCTTGTCTTCTTGGTGTCCTTCCTCTACTCATTAAATACCTCTTGATTATGAAGCAAATGGGGTAGGAGTCTTAGAGTTTATGAATCAGATTTCCCCACTTTCCCACATGTGATGGGGATTGAACTTCTCTAGGGGAAAAAAAATTAGAGTGTTAAAACCAGCAGCATCTAAATGTTGAACATAACTATAGTTATATAAGTTGTATGAGTTATATAGTTATATTCAAGATCAGGGCTCTGAGCAATCTGATCTACTTGCAGCTGACCCTGTTCATTGCAGGGGGTTGAACTTGATGACATGTAAATATCCCTACCAACCCAAACTATTCCATGACTCAGTCATGGCATCACTTGAAAGCAAACATTTGTCTCCTTTGTAAACATTGTATCATGTTTTAATTGACACTTTTTCTCTCTTTGCATGTGCATCTCATTGTGGTTTTGACTCAGGGAATTTAGGGCTCATTGTGATGAAATTAGACAAAATGAATAATCTGAAAGAGTATGTACATTAATACAGGTTTGAGCAAGCCTGGAGCTGACCAGATGAATTCTGAGCTATACCTGCTACAACACAGTGTGCAGGTAGCTGCAGTAGTGTGGGATTTTACAGTTTTGGCTATTCATAGGCAAGTACATTTGTTCAACAAACTTTGAATTCCATGGAAACATGGAATTCTTTGAGTTGAGAAATACAACTTTAAAGCAAATCAAATATTGCCTAGAATTTAAATGTTTTTAATTGTATAACACAGTAATTCCATGTGCTTACCTTCTGCAGGAGAGTGTGGCAATTCTTCGCTTGACATTCTTGAAATAGAATATTCCTTAGATACGTTCTGGTCTTCATTTTCATTTAATATCTTTTCGCGTAATGAACTTTCATTAATGTCAGTTTTGTGTTTTACTTTTGTGGTACCACAGATTGGAGAAGAAATACACATTTTCCTTTGAGAAACCCTTGCCATGTTTTCATCTTTTCCCTCAGCATTATTTAATTCCCAGTAACTGTTGGGCAAGTTTGTTTCCAAACTAGATAAATTGTTTACATTTTCCTTGCTAATTTCATGAAACATACGTAGCTCTTCTAGCACTAAATCAAATTTTCTCTTCAGTTCAAATTTGTGTGTGATTTCATTTTCTAAGGGTAAATAGTTATCTTTTACATCTTCAAGACAACCATTGTTCATTTTGAATAAAGGCATTTTTAATTCCTCTTCTGAGGCAATGAATGTTTTAGATTTATCTTCTGAATATGACATAATCAAGTAATTCATTACAGTCTCACATTGACTTTCATTAGTTACACACATTTGTTCATAATTTCTCTCTTCCTGTTCTTTTACATATTCAAGATGTATTTTCAAAGTTGCTGGATCTGAACTGCCTGTCTCCTTCGTCTGTTCATGGCCTTGTAAAGAAAACTGTACTGTTTCTTTAGCCTGTAATTGCAAGTCTGTATCTGTCATGGCAGGACTTCCTGTGGATAGATACTGTACCATGGCAGGAATTGTTTCACTTGCCTTTTGTTTGTCTGCACTTGAGGAGTTCCTGCAGTGCCCATCTTCACTTATTTCTCTGTTGACAAAAGAGCTGCTATTCAGTGGCAAAGTGACAGACTGATAAATATTTGAGGGACTAGAAAATAAATTTTGAGAAAATAAATAAGCATTTTGGTCATCTACTTTTTTAGTTTCTAGATGTGGGCTACAAGTATCTAAGTCTTTGCAATTCTCATCTTTGTTTATTTGTCTATCTAGCAGCAGGAGAAAATTATTTTCTTCTGTAGTTGCTTTTGGCTGCTCAGGTAGAATTAAGACATCATTTGATTTAACAGGCAAACACTGAATCTCTTTTGAACCGGTGACTGCACTTTCTTCACACAACTTTTTTTGGATACAACTATCTTGTGTTACAATTGGGATCTGGTCAAAGTCTTCAGAATCAGTAGCTAGGGGAATTTTTTCATATGTGTCAAAAATAGATAAAGATTTTTTAGAAAGAAAACCATGGCAATTCATTTGCAACTCTTTTGAATTAATACATTCTTTTTCATCAGCATTTATATAACTAGAATTACTCAAATTTTTTTTCATGTTATATGTTACTTCATTAGTGATTTCATTTGTAGAATTTATGCAATTTCTATATCCAGTTGTTTTGTGTTTCTTATCTCCATTTAAAACAAAAGGGAAAGCTTTAAATAATTCTACATGAAAAGAGCTATTAAGCCTTATGTTTGGCTTGTTCTTCTCCTGCTTTGGAGTATTTACTGATATTTCCTGATTTGTACTTTTCTTATGTACCTTTTCAAGTTTCAGTTGTGAATGATCAGGAAAGTAACTCTGGTATCTAAGGTTGGCTCCTATCAGATACTGTACTTTTGTGATACTGCAGCAATAGATCTTGTGTAGTGAAGAACTATCAGGAGAGCCCTGCAGCAAAATCAGGTATTTAGCAGGTAAAATCTTCTTTTTCATAATGTTTTTGTGACTAACTGACCTCAAATCAGTGCTAAACCTTTCACTCACTCTGGATAAGAGGTAGTGTTTCCTGACATGTCTTCCCTTACATAATCTGATTTTTTGGTTATGAAAGAGAGCTCCTCTTTGTAGGAAAGTGTACTCTTCTTCACCTAAAGTTCTAGAAAAACATCTTCTCTGGCATCCATTATGCAACTCAAAATCAATGCTTTCCACAAATTTAAAACTTACAAATCCTGGGTAAGTTTCATTTTCCTTTAAAAATTTTATGGTTTGCCTCGAAGAATCATCTGCACATGAGTTTAACTGATTTTGCTTTCTGCCACATGAAGATTGCTTCTCTCCTCGCATAGCCTTCCCCTCAGTTGTCAATAAAGTATTTGTGCCACTGAAAAAGGAAGCAAGCATTATCCTTAGTACCTCCACCTTCAGATGCTTTGAAACAGCAGCCAGCAAACACATGAATATTTTATCATTGTGGTTCCTATTTATAGGGCTCTTTACCAACTCTTGAGCATCACACTGCTCTTTTAATGTGTCACGGCAATGAGACCAAGGTGTAACACTGCCATCCTGACACGTGGGCATATCTTCATGCAGAGACTGAGTCCACATCCTGACCCATCCGAACACGTGTTGAAATGAAAACTTTAATTTGAGCATTTCCTTCCTCCTAAATGCATTGCAACTTGGTCTCTTATCTGGAAAATCCTGCATAATAATGAAAAGACAATTACTTTTGAATGTACTATTTTTTGTTACATAACTTTGGAAATCAAGTATTCCCTTTGCAGAGAGTTTTGATTCTGTTTCATGCAAGCAAATATCCCTGTTGGAATCATGCACACTACAGTGTAGGTTTAACTTATTTTCCTCTAATGCTTCTGTTGTTAGTGGAATACTCATCTGCATACGAAATGTTCCCGCATTCTCATTAGTGCTCTTCCTCCCTCTTCTCTGCAGAAGATCATTAGAGCTGACACATTTATCATTCTGAACATTTTTAACACTAATGTAAATGTGAATCTTTGACTTCTGGTCATCATCACCCTCTGAATCCTCCGTTATTTTATCTTTGAAGTAATTTTCAGCAAATATTTTATTATGTTCAGTGTCAGTGCTGTTGCATCTGAAATAAGTTCCAGATACTTCTCCTTCTGCCAAAGAACAGTGCTCCTCTTTGTTAACTGGTGGGCAATTCTTTTCTTTAAATTCAGAACCAACAGTTGAAACTCTTACACTGCTTTTATCATTTTGCATTTTTTGTTTCCCTATCTCAGACATTTTTTGCACACCATGTATCTGTTTAGATTGCATTAAAGATGGTTCACCTTCAAAATTCTTCCAATTTGTCTCCTTAAAGTTAGTTGATGATTGTTTGTTATTTATTCTATTTGAAATCCTAGGAAATTGAAAACTAGGGATTTTCAGTGGCTGCACATTCTTAAAAGGTTTCAATGTTCGAAATACATACAATGAATTATTTTTTTCTTTATTATCTTTTTCTGCAGTAGTTTCCTTATTGCAACTGGAATAATTTTTTTCTTCTGCAGAACACACATTTTTCAGAAATTTACTTTTTTTATTTTCTATGGATGAAAACACAGAACTTGTTCCACTAAAAAATGGAATTTGAGAAAGCTGGTATCGCTGCCACTTTTTATTGAAGACAGACTTTTGATTTAACAATTCAGTCTGAAACATGTGTCTATTTAAGGATGTATCTGAAGAATTTTGTTTGAGCTCATTATCCTCATTTCTTTTATTATTTTGTTCTATACTGTAGTTCTGCTGCACTTGGGGTGGGTTTAGTACTGGTAGATTTTGACATGTGTCAGCAGTGCTCGACACATTGAGCAGCTCTGTTTCACGAGGCTGTGCACATACATTCAGGGAAATTCCATCTCTAGGACTTTGGTCTTCATTTTCAGGACTCAATTTTTTGGTGAAAGGTTCATTTTCTGATACTCTACGTGATAATCTTTCATTACTGCAAGTTTTAGAACTGAAAAACTCTCTCATACAAGTTTTTCTTGCTGTATCACAACTCTGTTTTTCTAGGTTTTTTTGTTCTAGGTTTTGCTGCTCCTCTTTCTCTCCGATTTTTTGATCATTTTCTGCTTTATTTCGCTTTGCATACAGGTAACATTCAGTTTCATCTAGTGCTGCAGATAAAAATCTTTTGGAATATGCACTTTTCATGCTCTCAAAAATAAGTACTATATTTACTCAGACAGTCCTGAAAATTAAAGAAATATTAACGTTTTAGGCATAAAAGGTATCTTAATGATTTCCAAACTGTGTTAAAAAAAAAAATAAAATCAGTATTTCTATCATCTATACATTGCCAAATTTATATTTGCTCTACATATATTACAGACCTGAGATAAAGCAAGATCACTGAACAACATTTAAAGCCAAGATCTAAACTTAAGAAAAAAGTGGTTTACTAAAGTTGTGGTTTTTTGCAAAAATAAAATGGATATTTTTGCCGTGTTGACAAGTTAAGGAGATTAATTGCATTTTCTAATGTATTTGTTACACGGTATTTTTGCCAAAAACCCTTGAATACTGAGAACAAATATCAAGAAGAGTAATACCCACTGATGAACTCCTCTAAATCTGAGTGGATCCTTTCAAACTCTTAAAATTTTAATTGTTAAAAGAAATTGCCAATCTTGTCTTCTCTGTGTGCCAAGTTGTAAAGTGCAACTGTAAAAAAGTTTATCAAAAGCTCTCGGGAATGCCAAAACATTGTATCAGGTTTTATCCTCATATGCAAAGAGGCAGTACTGTTGCAGGCACAGTTCTGGGTTGTTAAATGTCCTGGTACTGGTGATGTTTTAGTGCATGTTTTTTCAAGCTAAATGCACTCATCAGCTTCATTTAAAAAGTGATCTACCTCGTGTGAAGAACATAATTTGAATTTAATTCTGTATAGTGACTGAGAGGATTTATCACACTGGTAGCAGACTGGCTCACCAGTGTCTCTGACAGCCCAGTCACAGTGCAGAGCTGACATCTGAGAGCCAACAGGAACATGTTCAAAACCTTTCATTAACTACATAATTAAGATAATTCATTTTCTTAACCAGGACTGCGTGATTCAGTAATCACGTACTGTTCCTAACTTGACAGGTTTACATTTTTAATGGCACAGGAAAATCCACTTTGGCAAGGAACTCTCTAGTGCCTGAGGGATATACCTTTAAAATGAATCCTCACGTTCGGGGCTTCTCCTCCTCCCTCAAGGCTGCTCTGACCCTCCCTGAGGGGTTCCCTTCTGGCTGCAGGGGACAGGACTCTCCTTTTCACCCTGTCGTCTCCTGGTTTCCCTCCTGGCAGACACCCACTCGTGAAGGCGAGTTTGTTTGTACAGCCTCTTGTAAGCTTTTCCTTTTTAGCCTTCAGCAGTGACTGTTTACCCGAGAGCCCCGGTCCCGCCCTGTGGCACTCTCCGGCGGAGCACCCCTCAGGGGCGAGCGGTTCCCCCGCAGCCCCGCCGCCTCCCCCGCCCTCTCCGGGCTCTGTCTCCTCCTGGGGCTCGGTGTGCCCGGCGTTCCCTGCCCTCAGAGCTCGGGACTGCCCAGCTGGAACCGGGAGGTGCGGGGCAGGGTCCTCCCGCCGCCCTCAGGGGGCTCCAGCGCCGCAGGGCGGGAACTGCCTCTGAGGCGGGAAACTCCCGCCGTGAGGGGCGGCCCCGGCCCGCTGCCCCTGAACCCGGCGAAGAAAGAAAGAGGCCGGCGGCTTCTCCTGTGCCCCTGTGCCCAGGGAAGAGGCCGGCGGCTTCTCCCTGTGCCCCTGGCA
Source organism: Acridotheres tristis (assembly GCA_037013685.1). NCBI lineage: Eukaryota > Metazoa > Chordata > Aves > Passeriformes > Sturnidae > Acridotheres > Acridotheres tristis. The sequence goes on from CM072887.1 coordinate 101,156,293, forward strand.
CCGAGCGGCCGCCTGGGATTCGTGCGCCGAAGGCTGCGGGTCGAGGCGCCCGGCGGCCGAGAGGCTGCAGCTGCACTGGAATAACATTTATTTGATGCCTGAGCAAGGCGTGCCACGGAGGAGAGCGGAGCATCCCGATGCTGGTTATTTCCGCAAGCGGGATGTGTTTTGAAAAATTCCCTGATTCCAAAAGCATGAGGTCCTGCGTGAGAAAAAGGTTATGCCCCGTTCCTTTCCAGAGCAGGCATTGCATGCCTGATCTTTCTTTTCACTTATCAAGCACTGATCCAGCCAAGCACTTTATTCTCAAAATAAGCAGTATCCATATAGCTCCGGGTCTCTGAAACAGACATTTCCTCTCCAAACACTGGAATGCACAAAAGGGTATTTTTCAAAATTTCTGCTAAACTAGCAGATCACTGTAATACCATTTCAGATGGGCAATGAAAATAGAAACATCCGGAGGGCCTGTTGCTGCAAATATATGTTTTTTTAAGGTTTGTCATCCATACTACAGTGAACAAATCCACTGAAGCCCAGCAGATCCATTGTTCCTGGTAGTGAATGTTACACACAGGAATTGTATAGAACAGAGCCTTAAAATAGCTTTCTCTTTAATATTGCTGCTTTTGTTAGCAAAGCTGGTCAAATAGCTGCTTGTAATACTTAAAAATCTAACTATTAATCAATCTTTAGCTAACAAGATATAGATCCTATTAAATCAAGATTACATGCAAATCTTAAAATATTTAACATACCATATGGAATGAAGGTCATCATGCATACCAGAAACAGGATTTTAAGGTGTGTGAGAGAGATTCATCATGCTGCTTATGTTTTCTACTCCTGTGTGTTGGAATAGCATCTAGGAAGTATTCCTGAAGCAAAGAATTGTATTTCTCTGAACAGAAATGATGGAAGTTTCACGACTATTTCTAACATACGCTGAACAGAATATTACCCTCCTCTCCCACCTTCCTACAGTCCCTGTACTTGGTGTGTTGCAAGCAAATAGGAGCCAGTGTAAAATTACTCAAGTGTTTGGCCAGTTAAACCAACCAGAATTACATGGAAAATAAAGAAAACTGCCTTTTCTTGCATTTACACAGCTATATATCAAAATTATTTATGAAACCCCATCCAGGTGTTCCACATCCATGGATTACTTTGCTGTATATAACTTAGATATCCAGCATAAACCGACAGACTTACAGTGGAGTATATCTTGCATGCTCTGCACTTTCTAATTTGCAAGTCATGAATAAGATTTACTCGTAACACTTGTTTACTTCTACTACAAATTTGGTATAACATATTTTTGGTAATGGAGTAGAAAAAAAAACGTAATTGCTTTCTCCACTACTTGGTTCAATATTATTTTAGTAGGATGTAAACACCATGCTTTCATTGTAGAATTTTGCTATTTTCCAACTGTTACTTTCTTTCAACTCTTATACTATGTTTGCAAGTTGATGAAGTGGGTTGTAGAGCAGTCTCTTGACAAAGTCATCAAAGAAGTTTTGAGTACTGATGCAGCAGCCAATTCCTTCCCTTCAACCATTATTTAAAACTTAAGAGAGATTTTGCAACTCTCATTCTCTCTCTTTTTTATTTACTTTTTTTCTTTTTACTGAAAGCTAGAAAAGAAAAACGTTGCAAAATATTTAAAAGAAAGGTCAGGAATAAATTTTGTTAAATTAAGTTAAATATCCACAAAGACAGCACCAAACCCAATTATGATATTCAATATGATCTGCAAGACACTAAATTCTGACAATCTTGATTTGTCAAGTGAAACAGTGTAATTTGGCTCAAGTCCTTTGTCTCAATTTAGCTGTGCTGGCTTAATGACTGCAGCCTTGTGCTTAGAATTCATTGTGAGTAAACTGCCTTTTCAGAACCTGAAATTTCAAGGCTGAAGGCTGTTGCAATCCATCATGTTCATATCATGCACTGTAAGGCTAATATTTCCACCCTGAAAGTAGTTCACCTTGTAACACTAATTCATCAAAGGTCATAATTAATATTCCAAATGGGATTTACTGTTTGACTAGGAAAAGGTTCAATTTGATACTAGTCTTATCAACAGGATATTGGCCATCAACTGTATGAAGCTGCATTTTATAAATTACTTTTTTGGTCCTCTTACTGACACTTCATACAACAACCATTGTTATTAAGTAATTATTAAAAGTGTTCATAAAAAATCTGGGGTGTGAAAATAATTTCAATCTTTTTCATCACAACTGCTCTATATGTAGCCTTAATGTACATGCTGCCTATGTATCCATGTAATTTTGAAATAGCTTAAATAAAAACTTTAGTCTTTCCTTTTGTCCTAGAGTATTCCATATTGTCTCCAGTCACTAATACTGATACACTTGTTTATTGGTAATAAACTTTTTATTTGGTATAATAAATGTAGAACCTCATCTTACCCGATGTATTTTAAATCATAAGGAAGCTAATGTTTTTGCTCTGCATGCATTGCAGCTACTAATTCCATATTCCCAACAGAGTATCCATATTGATTAAGAAAGAAAAAACATAAGGTAGAAGATACTTGGTGTTATGATCAGCTTCCATGTATATGCAAGAAACAGTCCTGGAGTGATTCAGTGATATGTTAGTCCTTCCAAGCTGGGCCTGGAATAAAACTGCCCTGAAAATCACAGACTCTGAAAAGTTATTTACTACAAGTTTACTAACAGCTCAGTAACATTTCTTGAGATGCTATTATTTTAATATTTCCTCTCATTTTCATTTTTGTTTCTGCCTTTATAAAAATAAAACCTTTTATGACCAACACAAAAGTAGCTTTCATAAAAGAAGGAAGCGGTTCCAAAAATCTTTTTTTTTCTTGTAGTTCCATACAAAGCTAAATTGAAAGAAAAATACTGCTGTCAAGCAAAGGGGTTTTTAAATTATGTAAAATATGAGCTTAAAGGTGAAGATAGGACTAGATTTTCCCCTATACAGCATTTTACATTATTCCAATTGATATTCAACTCCCAGTTTATTGCCCTATCTGACAAGGTCTTTCTACAATTCTTCACATATATTTCTTATTTTTACTCGTCTAAGTCCATATCATCAGCAAACTTTGTTACTTTGCTATGCATTTCCGTTTCCAAATAATTTGTGGCTGTGTTGAATTCCTTTCTGGACTAGAACGGGACATATAAGTGAAAGTACTGTTCCAGAAGCTTGATGCAACCAAAGTGCACTACTTTGGCTGTATAATTGGATTATGGAACAATGGGTGTGAAGAGATCAGAAGGCACTGTGGCTAAAGCCAAGAGTAACAGAGAAGTACAAGACAAAGCCCCCTCTTTTAACTTTTGGGAAAGGGGTCCATACCATCTTCTTCTCCCTGCACTGGTCTTCAGTGTTGCCTGACCACCACAATGATTTCCAATGGGAATAGGCTCTTGCGTTGCTTTCAAAGGGAGTTCATTTACATCTTGAGGAATATGAAATGAACATGCTTAAAAGGTGTTTAGGAACTTAAGCCAGTTCTATTTAGCTGGAGGGTGAATCATACCCCTCCATGACCCCTTTATTTTGTCCACTGCAATAAAGTCATTGCTTGACTGCCTTGTCCTACTCATTTGACAGCTGTCAAGTTGAATAAAAACTGCTGTTTATTGGACTTGATATTTTGGACACATTATCTTTCACCTGATACACTGCTTGATCATACTGCTCCATTGCTGTCACTATATCATTCCCTGTTATACTGAATCCCTGTGCATCTCAAAGATGTTTTCATTTTCCAGCTGAAATGCCTTGTTTGTAGTTTAATTTCAAAACAGAAGCAGCAAAAAAAGGCCATTTGTATACAGAGCACTAAACACAGAGATACAAATGTTCTGCATCAAGTTTTATCTGTTACTATCCATCTTCTTCATAAAGGGCAGTGAAAATTGTTCTGCCTGCCAGACAGTTCAAAACATCTTTGTTTAAAGTCTTCAATGCTGCTGAATTCAGGTCACACACATCTAGAGGCACTGAGATGCAGTGTTCTTTCTTTCATGCTAGCAGGGCAATTAACTCAGTCCATATGATCCCCGATCCTATTTTACTTTTTCTCTAGATCCTGCATAGAATGTACAGGCTTGTTCTTAGAGACACAGAAAACTTTGTTTGGAAAGGACCTCTGGAGATCATCGGGTCCACTCTGCTCAGAGCACAGCCAGCTTTCAAGTCACATATAACTTCATTCCTTCATCAGGCTGCTCGGGGCTTTTCTAGTCAAGGTCTGAATATCTCTGGGGTTAGAGATTCCCCAATGCCTCTGGAGTGCTTGGTACTAATCCACCTTCCCTTTTCTACTGTTGCTCTCTTCATTTACTCTACGCTGATCACATATGGATTAACTAAACCGTGTGTAATACATGAGTAACACATGTAGCTCTTCACTCAGTGTTATAGAATTACATATTTCTGATCAAAACCTTTTTTAGTATAACAGATTACCTTTAAATTCTTTTACTTTAAACACATCATGAAGATGTAAGATATCTGGTCTTCTTATTTTTCTCTAGAATACTCTTTACAGCTAAGAAGTTATGTTTCAGAATCAAATAGTAAAGCTTAGTATTAGCCATATCTGCTTATCAGTAGTCCTTTATTCCCTTGGAAATAAGCCATTACTAGCCAGGTATATTGTAGGAGTTGCAGGGCTTAGCTGCTCAAGCAGCTTCTCAGACAAGTGGAGCCAAAAGGTGATAAAGTAATGCAAAAACTCTTGGGAAATACGGTTTATGTTGGGAGGTCAGCAGTGTAAAAATTAAGTTTGATCTGGACCCACAAAATGTTCCTCCAAGGCATATAATCACAGTGCAAAATATCAATGGGACAGCAGAGGAGTTTCACAAGGTTCTTTCCCTACATCTATTGCACCTCAATTCCTGTATTAAATAAATAAATAAATTTATTTAAAAAAAAAAAAAAAAAAAAAGACAGCTAACGTAGATACTCTACTGCCTTAAGGTAATACAAAAATTGCAGGTTAATGACTTGGATCCCTGAACTCTCACACAAAGGTATTTCGTAAAAGTGCATTATGCATAATTTCATGGTCATTTGGGGCTGTATCACATACAGGAAAATAATAAACTCTTCTAATTCACTTATCAGGGGAATTCTGAAGTCTTGTTCAGCCACTTCCCATCTAGCTTCTTAAAATTTTCCAGATTATAATACCTGCTTTGTTGGCAAGAACAGATGAAAATTAAGTGTGCAAGATGAAAGTGCCTTTTGAAGGAGAATATAAAAAACTGAAGTGCACTTTTGAGGAGTGTGTATTTAGTTTACCTTTGAGCATCAGACTTCATATGAAAATAAACTGATGAGCTTGACAAAGCCTTTATTTGTTCTCTTTTTATTTCTGAAAAACCTGTGCTGAGAACTATGTTGTTTGACATACTCATAAACTACTTACTATGTAAGAAAGACCACACGTATTGGAGGTACTCAAAGATATAGCTAGTTAGAAAAAATCCCAGAATCATCCTCCAATACCAAATAACTGCAAAATAATAAAATAGATCAATTTCATTATTGATAAATGAGATTTAATATATAAAAGAAATATAACCCTGTCTTTACAGGCACATTCGGTGTATATTTACTAGCTGCTTACTACTCTGAAAAAAAGATATGGAGCATTCTACACAAAATTTCTGAAAACAATAATTCAACATCCACAACCAGTCAAAAAAAAAAAAGAGAAAAAGTAAGATATTATTGGGAAAATTATATTTCTAAAATCCACAGTATGTTTAAATCTTTAACAGTGAGTTTCACTCCAATCATCCCACCTTTAAAAAAACCCAAATGAATCAAATTGGAAAATGTAGAAAAAGCCAACAGTGATGATCAATGCAAAAGAAATTTCCTATGGAAAAAAAGAATATATACTTTGACTGAATATATAACTTTTAACTGAAGAAGGGAGATCATCAGTGAAGTAGTGAAGAAGATATGAGTCTATAAAATCTTTGGTAGTACAAAGTAGGGAAAAAGGAGTATTCATAGAACTGAAGGGAGGCCATATTGAACAATAGTCAGGTCAGTCCAGCCCAGCATCCTGACAGCAACAAAAAAGGCCCATGTAGAGAGGGTGAGACTGGGTTAAGCATATGCATCTCCTAAGAGGCCTCAGCCTGCAACCATTTCTAGTTTGGTTACTGTCGACATAATCAGGATTTCCATGGATATCTTTTCTATATGCTATAGAGAGATATAGACATAGAGAGTTGTGATTATTTAGCCTGGAGGAAAGAAACCTCTGGGCTGACCATATTGTGGCACTTCAGCACCTGAAGGGAGCCTAGAAAAGAACTGGAGAGGGACTTTTCACAAGAGCATGTAGTGATATGAGAAGGGGATATGGCTTTAAGCTGGGAGACAGAGGTTTAAATTAGATATCAGGAAGAAAACTTTTACTGTGAGGATGGTGAGACACAGGAACAGGTTGTCCACACAAATTGTAATGCCCCATTCCTGAAAGTGTTGAAGGTCCAGATTGGATGGGGCTTTGAGCAACCTGGTCTAGTGGAAGGTGTCCCCACCTATGGCAGGTTGGGTGGATCTAGATGATCTTTAGTCCCTTCCAATCCAAACCATTCTATGATTCTATTTCTTTCCAATCTCCCTTTAATTCCATAGAAACTTCTAGCACCCACAACATTTAGGATCAAAGAACTTTGGTTAAGCAAAGTTAACCAAAGGTTAAGCACAGCTTAACCTCAATAATTTTACAAAAAGTTCATTTTCTACTCATGTGGAAGCAGTGCTCTGCTTTACTATCTTGCTGTCTTGCATTAGAAATGCACAGTGAACACTCACCCCCTACAGAACCCTGACATGCTTTCATGTTTCTTAGAACTCTATCATATCATGATCAGGCATCTATTTACAGATTGAAGTAGAGCCTTATTTGGTTGATCCCACTACAAAAGAAATTCCACACCACTTCCTTGATGCCCTTCTCTGAGCCTTTTTTAATTCTACCATATTGTCTGTAGATGAGGGATCAGAAGTATATATAATGGTAAAATCTCAGGTGCTTCACATATTTAAGCATCTGCATATTATAGTATTTCATTTTGAGGTTTATTCTTTTCCTAATAACTTTTAACTTTTAGCTTGATTTCTTGACTGCTGATGATCACTGACATTTTAGCTGAACCATCCATCATAACTTGGAGAGCTGGCTCCTCTGCAGTAAGGGTCATTTCAGAGCCCATCATTTTAAATGTGAAGCTAGGACTACTTTTTCCTCTGCTGCATTTTACATTACTTCAAACAAAATTTCAACTGCCACTTTATTGCCCCACCTCACAAGGTTTTTCTTCAGTTCTTCACTTGCGGTTCTCTTTTTTACTACTCTAAATTTGTCAATATCATAAACAAATTTGATCACCCTTCTATGCATTCCCCTTTCTAGATCATTTCTGGATGAATCAAATAAAGTATTTCTTGCAGGACAAGAACTGGGACATATCGCAAAAATTACTGTTTCAGAAGCTTAGTACAAACAAACAACAACAACAACAACAACAAAATATATATATATAATATATGAACTCATGGTAGCATGTGGTTATGAGGATCAAAGACATGAAAGGTTTAAAAAACAATTAAAATAAATTCAGGAAAGAGGCCTCCATAATTTACTAAGCACAATGACTTGGCTGCAAACCAAGATTTAAAAAATTGTAAAATGTTGATAATCAGAAGCTGCAAGGTACTAAGTGAAGGATTACTTTATATTTGGATCATTTCTTTTAGACTTCTAAACATCAGCTACTGGTCAGTGTTGGAGACAATATACTGTGCCTTCTGTATCCAGGGCAAACACAAACAACTGATCCAGTACGGCCATTTTTACTTTTTTTTTTTTTTTAATTAGATACATATTTCAGATTGCTATTTATGTTTCAAATATGTGCTGCATTTTTACATTTTTAGAAGATACCATATGATTAATTATGCTACTAATGAAAGGCAATCAAGCCTAAATATTTATGAAATAATAAATCACTGGCCTTAAAAACTCAATACCCATTATACAGATCGAAGTAGAGTAGGCTGAATATCCCTCCCTCTTTAAATCTGTTGAATATTTTTGAATGAGTTCTTTCTTGCATTTTTGATCATTCCTGTTTGAAATTTCCTCAAAAACTTATCTCTTTAGTGACAAAAAGAAGATATGTTGATCTTTCAGCAGACAGAACAGCATAATGGTACATTTTGTTCTCATGATAGACAGTTTTGACTTTGAGAACAATTGACTGGAATTTGAAGAGCGTGCTACTCCATGGCAAATGTTTCAGAGGGAGCTTTCATCACATATTAACATCCCATAAGTTCTTCAAAATTAAAATCTCTTATTTGGACTTCAGAAACTGTTTCCTGTAATGTGACTACAATACAATTGAATAAATTGTATTTCTTAGCAAAATCTCTACTCCCAATTATTCATATGTGCAATCCATGGCTAAAGCTCTCCTCCAGACACATGTTCCTCTGTTCCTATACATTAGCAATGATAAATATTTTCTGAATTCTTTATTTCAATGCTTACACTATAAGGGAACAGGCACATTTTAACTGATAGATGAATTATTTTTCTCCTTAATTCTCCCTCACTTTCCTGATCTAATACAGAGTCTTAGTTGTGGGCATAAAATGTGAGCATAAAACACATTCAGAGAAGTACATATTTTCATTAATTTAATATGGAACCACTAGAAGGATATTGTGGTGAATAAATTATCTTCTATATTTAAAATTATGACTAAAAGATGAATTGTGCAAATGAGATTGGCAAAGTTGAAACTCCCTTAACTTCCTTAAGCAGTAATGCTCTTCATAGCATTTGAGGAAACTGTAGGTTTATAATGATGAAATACTCTGAATGGTTTACAAATAAAATCCAAATATTTTTCCTCACGAAAGCACAATTCAAAATAATCTCTCAATAATAAGACTTTGACCTCTTGTGCAGTATTAGTAAAGTGAAACCAAATGAATTTAAAATGTTTTAACCAGCTCCATTTTAAACATAGTAGATATCTCTTAGCATCTTTTAAAGTTATCTCGATACGAATAAGATAGTTTAATTATAACACATTTAAAACACTTTAGATCAAATTGTATATTGTAATTTGCTAGTGTGCAAGACTGAAAATTCTAAGAAAAATTAAAAACATGATACATTAAGGAATAGGAATGAAGATAAAAATTGCTGTGTGTCCATTCATATGACAATCCTTCACCTGTTAAAAACAAATACAAAATAAATAAAAAGAAATAAAATCTATATTCATTTTTAGGAAGTGAACAGGATAAAATACCAGTTATACAACATAAAAAAATATCCATGATTCTGTGGTTTTATTTCTTTAAAGCAATCTTTTCAACAGCCAGACAATAGGTTATTATATTTTATATAATATATATAATATATAATTATATTATATATTATTATTAATATAGTATAAATATATAATTATGATTTATATTATAAATAATAATAAATAATAAGATGTAATAAAATATAAATCTATATTATACATGTATATTTTAATATTATTATATTATATTTACATAATTATAGATATTATTATATATTATTTTAAAACATCACTGTTTTGTCTCATTACCTTGAAAAAATAGCAGCCCTTTGTTCATGTGCTTTCATGTAGAAGATGCTTTCAGATATATACCATGAAATCACAGAGTTGCTACAGTGTTAATTTATACATATCTATTTATTTACAAAAATCTTTTCCACAGCCACAGAAAAACACAGAAGACAGGAAAAGTTGCTGATGTAGACAAACACAGAGGTAAAATGTCCACTCATCACCCCTCAGTTCTGCTCATCTGTTGAGCGGGCTGGATGGGAGTATAGTTTCCATTGGGATCACATTTTTCCGTGATCCCAGGCACTCCCGGCACTGCTGTAAATTGCCAGAGCGTTGTGCCTGTTTTCAGCAAGCCCCAGGAATCAGGCAGAGCATACAGGTAGGCAGGCTGCTCCTCTCCACTCCTTCACAGCATGCAGTGATTTGATGTAGCTGAAGGTCGACACTAGAAATGAGACATCCTAGCAACTGCTAAATGGTTTCCACACTGACTGCCTGCTAAAACAACTCGTAGACTACTTTGATTTAATAAGCAGTTCACTTTTAAATTCAGCAATTGTTTTTTCTAATCTATTTTAATCTATTCAGGTGCTGCTAGTTTGAAAGAGACACAGGATTTCATTAACTCTTATGGCATGAACAGGGATCAGTTAATTATTTAAAACAGAATCTCCGTTTTAAATATTTTTTAGGAAAAAATATGGGTGGAGGAAATATGGGAAAAAATTTAATGTCCTTTTTCCAAGGATATGAATCAGAAATTTGTGTTGAATTTAAGCCTTAGGGAGTAAAATTCCTTAAGAACATGGAACTTTTTCCTGGGGTTCATGCTGAACAAGTGGAAAATGAGATAGCTTCTGGCTCCTGCTTGGCTCAGTCATCAAAATGGTCAACTACCAACATGAGAAAGCCTGCAGGCATTTATTCTAAAGTATCTTGTAAAATGATTGTCGCTAATCTCACATAAAAGATCGACTAATTACATATATATTGGCTTTATACCTGTATGAAATTATCATAGATATTTTTGCATATCACAGTTGCGCACATTTATTCAATTTTATATGAGGCATTCCTATGTGCAAACACAGGTATATATTAAATTTGACACTTCAATAAGCCTTTACAAAACTCCTACATTCAACCCACATTTCAACTGTGGACAGAAATTAATAGACTCGACATGAGGAAAGAAAGCTGATTAAATATCTATGAAACAGCTCAGATGTCCTGTAAAACATCTATGAAATAGCTCAGATTTTGTTAAACAACAAATTGGTGAAAGAGACCAATCCATAGGAAAGATAATTCCTATAGGAAGGCCTATTCCAAATGACTCAGCCTCCTAAAGAACAACTAAGAGGCAGGGAATTAGTCAATTAAAAATTTCTAAACAAATTTTGTAAAGACAACAATAAATAATTTAACACGGGAAATTTAGCAGTAAATAATACAGCTTTAACAGTGGGTGTATGTACTTGCATATTCACACAAAACAAATGTATATACGCTAACCCATATTTAAAAAGCCTGGTATATTTTGTGATTCTGTGATTCTCTGAACGCGTGTAGACCATGAGATAAATTTCTCAAGAGGAGTAACAGAATTGCAGTTACACTACTGTTCATATTAAATTGAATGGGACAAAACACTTATTAGGACTTTCAGTAGTTTGAAATGGCATCAGAGTTAAGGATCATGAATGTATCTCTTTTGTAAAGACAAATAGTCTAGAACACCATATGACATTAAAATCTAACCACTGCTTTCTTATAACATTGCCTCTGAAAGGGATCATTCTGGTAATAAGTAAATGAGCTCTAGATTAGGATTAAAATTAAAATTCATCCAACTCAATATTGCTTTCAATTCTTTGCTGTTCCTGCTGTGATGCAGTGTTGTGTTACAATGTACTGCCCAGTTAGCAGCAGCCTGCAGTCATATAATAAAGAACTACAGGCAATCTTATTTTCACAGTGAGTTTATTTTAAACTAATGCAACTAACTCCATGTTTTTTGTTCACCTCCCAAATTACAGACACTGATGGCTTCATTATTGAACTAAAAAGCACCTGACAATGAATTGAAATATGCTGACCAGAACGTTAGACATCTCATAGAAAATAATTATGGGGACAAAAATCATGATCATAAAGAGTCTGAAAATTGGAGGAAAATTATTCATACAGTGTACAGTGCTGTAAAACATGAAATAAACTAACAATTTATTTTTTTTAATAAGTAAATAGCCAGGTGGAAAATTAAAAAAAAATGCATACAGCAAACATTTATTATTGCTATGTTATTCCTAATTTGGATAAACTAGAAAGTGTGTGAATATTTTTCAATAATCTCCAGAGACATAGATATCTCAGGCAGCCACAGACCAATAAATATAACTAGAGAAGTTTAGAATGCTAATTTGAGGCAACGGTTTTGCAAAGTATCTGCTGCATTTAAGTTCTTAAGGCTTGCTACACATTTATTTGTTTATGAGAGTCACACCTGACTGTTCTCCCTTTAGCTTTGTTTACTTTTCCATCGATGTTGAAAAAGTCACAAGAGCAAGTAAAAATATTAAAATTCTCCTTCTCTTGCATAACAAGATGCATACATAAGATAATAAGCTTTATCTTAAATTTAAAATATAATATGTACACAGTCACCCTTTCCCACTTTTTGGTAGGACTCTCTCCTGGGAGGAAGCAGCTGATCTGGAAGAGGGCATGTGTCCCCGGAAAGGGGCTGCTTGATGCAGCAGAGAGCACGGGACATTCCAGGCATGAAGGAGTAAGCAGTGATGCAGGATGGTCAGACAGGTCAGACAGGCAGGATGGATAGAAATTTAACAATAAGGGCTACCCACAGGGCTTCAAAAGGGAGTAGAAGTTATTCAGGGAGGCCCAGGGAAGAAAAAACACTTCAAAATAGAGTTGGATATTTGGCTAAACCACCTAGGACGGTTCTCACAGATATATGATTTTCAAGTGCATAAAGTTTTAGGTTGGTTCTGAGAACACCAATCCTCCTCATCTTCCTCTCTTCATCCTCCCACATCAAACAAATAAATCAGTCCCCAGGAACTCCTTGAGGTCTGACTGGGGAAAGGCCCATGAATTCTGTAGCAAGTATACATGGGGACAGGATATGCAACAGAACACTTGCTTTGAAGCTTAAATTTCTTTTTTTAATCAAATAGAAAAGAAACAGTACAGTTAGATCAGTATTAATGTACTATCATTTTATATTACGTATTTTAATAAATATTTATAAATTAGCATTTTCAACGTAACTTCAAATTAATATGCTGATATTGCATAGCTTTTTTTCAGTGTGGCAGTACATTTTTCACCCCTGAATGTAAAAAATGGGTTCTAGATTAATGGTATGGGTAAATATCTTTTTCACATATCTAAAACTTAGTTCAATGTAGAATTGACTGCAACAGGAATCCCTTTGCAACAGACATAAATTCCTTAATAATTACAAACTCATTACTAAGTAGTTCAAAGTTACCTGTTAAGCTTCCTGATCCAAAAGTGTACTCCAGCTCTGCATGCTCCTTGAAGCTACTACAAAGAGAGGGGTTCTTGTAAAAGAAACATTGTGTAACTGCTTTGCTTTTGATAAGATTTTTTTAAGCTATCTCTCTGATACCAGGTACAATGCTGTGTGATGTATTTTGGGGAGAGAAGCAGTACCAAGATTTTGACAAATAGAGGTGTTGGCAATTAGAAAGATGTGGGCAGAGGACTGCACTTATGTTAGGGTTAACAGATGTATGAAAAGATGGCCTAGCATTAGAAATGAAGAGATTTCATTGCAAATGGAATAATGAAATAAGTTTTCAACATTTTGTTTAACATCTCCTTTCTCTGATGGTTCTTTTCTGTCAGTTGGTTCTGAACTGATTTTATGTCCAGTAGCCCACTTTTTGAAATGCATCTCTGCTCTTAGCAGTACATCCTGCTCTTGTGATTATGGTCCAAGAGTGCTGATTCACTGCTGTTTTCTCAGACCAAATCATATTAAAAAGTATTACCTCTGAAATAAAGACTATTATACGAAGTCATCATGTTCCACAGTGCAGTTTAATTACACAAAGATAACTATCTATGTGTCCACCAAGTTGTGAGTACATTTGGTCCATAAACAAGTAAACAGTCTGTTTATCCTCCATCTACCCTTCCCACCATTTTTTAGTGGAAAATACACACATATCACAGCACTGAAGTGCATTATTAATCATACAGACATGTATGACGAACATTAATAATAAAAATAATGACACAAATCAAAATCTGAGTAAGATAACCCAGTGTCAAAAAAGGTTAAGTAGCATCTTGTTTACTTTGATATGTGCTGGTTATAGTAAGCATTCCATTAGTAAGAAACCCGCTAAACTAGCTGCAATTTGTGGCCTTTTCCTCTATTTTTAATTTCATGATTTGCTATTACTTCTACAGTTCTACAGTTGTGTTTCAATTTTTCCATGTCACCATTATAATATTTTAGCTAAGAACAATCACTCACAGATCAAATAAGCAAATAGAGTCCTGTTGGAACATTTCAAGAGCACATGACCAGCGTGACTTCACAGGAATTATTCTGTGTATGTAGAAGTTCTGCCTTGAGCTAAATGGCAAAGGAAAGCTATGTTTAGGACATTTGTAGAAAATGAAATGCTTCTAAGTTTTGTCATTCCTATCCTTCTAAACACTCATTATTTACTTTAAGCTTATATTTCTCAGGTCCAGAATGTCAACCTTTTATTTCTGCTTGAGCAAATGCCTCACTTAAGAAGAACAACTGGAACAGCTTCTGTGGGAAGCAGCCTACTGGAGTGAAACCTGGGCTCATGCCATTTAGCTTTAGACATTTCATTTAGATGCCTGAACTTAAATATTTCTTTTCTTGACTCTTGCTAGCCAAGTTCCCTATTACACCCTAATTAATCACCCTATTATAGTTTCTTTGTATTTTCATTGACAGGAAAGGAAATGCAAGCAAACAGACAAGCATTGAGCTATCAAATGTAGGATCTAAAGTTAGCCATTGCACACACTCCTCAGTTGTGACTGTATTATACAACATCAGAGATGATGTTACATAAATGGTATTTTCTTTGCAGTTCATTCCATGAGCCTAAGAAAGTGAAGACTAATAAATGGCCTCATTAATAAAAAGATTGAATTATAGTTTATTTGGTTTGACACAAACAGAGGTGATCTGTACACAAGAAATGGCTACATTTCTTAAGGAAGAAAAACTGCATTTATTAGTAAAGTAAGTACATTTTGTTTTATCTATATTCTTATGGGCATAATTTAAAAAATTAATGAGATGAAAGTGAAAGATAGTACACATATAAAAATGTCATTTTCATGTAACTATATATAGCACATTAAAGAAGCAAGACAATCTATAGTAATTTTGAAAGCGATAAAATCAGCCACGCTCATTGTTTGCTGTTGAGCATCAAGAATCTCACCCTTTTCCAACTGCAGTGTGTTGTAGCAGCTTCGTTTAATCACAGAGCCTTGAAGCAGCTCCCTTCTGCCAATCCTTGCAGCCGCAGTGCTGCTTTCAGCTCCCCATCTCACAGACAAGTACATCTCAGTGTGCAAAAACTGCACCAAGGGAACACAGAAGGAAGAAAATCATTCCTTCAACAGACCTGGCAGAACATAAAGCATATATCTAGAGATGTAGTTATAGACTCAAATTCCTAATTATTTTTTCTACTCTTGATTCTCGTAAAATATATACGCAAATATATTCTTAGCTAGTATTAAGCATAAAAGAGAGAGGGGAAAATGCAAACCCCAAAATGGTATTCTGCATTTAAATTGATGCCTGCAAAACAGGAGATCATGCGAAATTAAAAAAAATATATATATCATTACCAGTAAGCCACCTGCTGAGATAGTGAGTCCTCTCAGAGACTACTGTGTCTTTTAATATTGAATTGTCTACTCTGGAGCTCAAAGGAGGGAGAGAAAAAAGGAGAGGAGGATCCTCCATTTCATTAGATTTTGTATTTCCCTCTGGAGATGCCTATCAATCTCCCTTGACAAGATCAGTCTTAGGGCCTCAGTTGGCCTCTTTCAAAGATATAAGCAGAACATTCAGGAGATTGAAAGCCTAAAGAAGACCCCTGTAAATCATGGAAGACTGTAAAAGAGCTGGTACCCATGTTGTTATGCTATTCATTCATAAACTAAGAATTCTTATATTTACACTGCTCATACTGAGGGTAAAATGAAAAATATACACGTTCAATAGAAAACTTTGGGTCAGACCCTGACTTTTTAAAATTGCTGTAGCTCCATTATGAGCATCATGTTATTTAGGTCAAAAAATCATCTGAAGTTGCAACAACAATTAGTTGGCAACAATAAGTTTCATTTGCAAAATCCAGAGAACTGTATAGCAAGAAAATGGAAAATTCTACCATTATCTACCTTGAGAAGCAAGTATAGTGAATGTAATTCTCCGCAGTCTAAAATACAATGTTATTTACATAGATAAAAAAAATGAATGCTAGGTGGCTGGAAATGCCAGCAATCTGAACATTCACAGTCAATTTAGAGAAGCCTTCAGGAATTGCATACAGTGTAGGACAGCACCATGCAAGATGTCTCATAATAGCACACACTGGAAATGCTATGATTACCTTTCCAGTGATAAGGCCATGAGTAGAATAAGAGGTATCTCTCATTAAATTGTTGATCTACACCAAAACGAAGCTTTTTCATGGGCATTTTTAACTAAGCACTAATAATGCAAGTGGAGAGGTTTTATATGTATACACACTTTTCAAATGGGATTTTGTATTCCATTGTTTCTGTGATGTAGTAGATGTAAAAATAAGTCAGTTTTCTAAAATAATACTGTGGAGTACCTCTTTTTTTTTATGAGCATCTTGTTTTCAAATGCATTTAAAAACACAGCCTAAGTAACCTGATTTTATATGGAATTACCTAAATATAGACAGGGAAAGTTTTACATGAAAACACACTACATATCTTCTGTTTAATGTACACATTTTTTGCAACTAACGTGAATTCTGCCATTGAATTAAATTTAAAAAAAAATACTATGACATTGAAAAAGTCCTATTTAAATGTATTTTAGCCATTTTTTTAAAATTCAACCTATTATTTCTGCTTTTTGAGGATATGCAAATGTTCAGGTTTTTGCAAAGGACGACCCCAAATGATGAGGAAAAGGGCATCATCTCTAAGCCCATCACATAGCAGATAACCAAGCCTAAGGTAGCTTTCTACCAGCTGCCTGAAATACTGCTACCTTGGCAGCTGTGGAAGAACACAGCAAAACCCAGCTAAGACACCAAGTAAATACCTGAACTTAGAGCCACCTCAGAGCTCTGCACTTCCATAGCTGCACTGCTGACACTAGAGGAGTCATGAAGATGAGGTGAAGTCATGCAGTAAGTGCAATATGGACAAAACCAAAATAGGTCACACAGAATTAACGTCGCACTGCAATTGTAAAGGACAAACTTATAAAGAACTGAGCAAGAGACAGAAAATATGAGGAAACAATGTGGTTAAAACTTAGAAGCAGATGTTACAGCCCTCTTTCATTATGCTAGAGATGATTATTAATGATCTGCCAGGCCAAGAAAGCAATGAGGTAGCAAAATATGAAGATGACAGAAAATAATTTAAATTAATTAAAACAAATAAAATATGAATTTCAGAGATACCCAGTGAAGTGTATCAAATCCTGCTTCTTTCTGCTAAGCCTGGAATGGAACTACATTTTTAGCATTTTCAGGCAGTATTTTTACACATCTAGAAAATCAAAACATGGACTGAAGAGAGGGATGCATTGGGAAGTTTTAAAAAAAAGCATAAAATCATAAAATTGCTGCCTTACACGCACACACACACACACACACACACACACACAAAGTAATTCTGGGAGCAAAATTGGTGACTTTTGCCAATCACAAAAAGATAACTTATGAATTCAATTGTCTACATTAGCAAACTGAAAATACTGTCACTCCCTGTACATCAGCTTGTGTTATAATTTAATTCTTCGGGCATTTCAACAGCAAATGAAGAATTATTTCCATCTATCACTTATTACACAATCTCCATGCTTTTATCTTTCTGAAATAAAGAGCAGATAGTTAAAAACAGGAGTAATTCACTCTCTTTTATATATGTCATTATTTTGCCTCCCTTTCACCTCCTTGCTGCATCCATCCGCTTTCTGCAGTGTTGTGCTTAGGACATGCTAAATATGCTTAATTTATGTAAACAGTCAGTGACAGAACCTGCCATGCATGAAAGTAAATACTGATGTATGTCTCTGCCTTAAAAAGGACCTACAGTTAGTTACATGCTGCGCAGTGTCTTGTGAAGGAGCTCTGATCGTTTACTCCTACCACAACAGCAACTACTACAGTGACAGTGGCAAAAACGAGGGCAGGGCAGCATCAGTTGGGTTTGAGATTGAAGGGCAAGACCAGCTGAAATTCACATTTCAAGGGTTGAACGATGTTTAAAAGCTAAACTATATGACATTAGCTTCCACGATATACAAGAAGCTTGTGGACAAGAGCCACGGTGGAAGCGTGGCTTGAAGTGGAAGATGTCACCTGCACACACGTGTGACAGCTACAGGTGCATGGGACACCACCTTGTACCATCACCTTGTACATGCAAGGAACCAGATGAGGATCGGCCTCTTCTCCCAGGAAACTGGCGATATGAGGACATAGTGCTAAGCTGTGCCACGGCATGTTTAGGTTGGGCATTAGGAAGAAAATCTTCACAGAAAGGGTGATTAGATAACAGAATGGATCGCCCAGGGAGGTGGCGGAGTCACCATCCCCGGAGGTCTTAAAAGACTGCACGTGCCACTTGGCGCCATGGTCGAGTTGACAAGGTGATGTTTGGTCACAGATTGGACTCGATAACCTCAGAGGTCTTTTCCAACCTAATTGATTCTGTGATTCTGTGATTTGCTCCCGCAAGCAGGGCACAGCACGGGTCCACGCGTGGAGCCAAGGAGCCGCCGAGCGAAACGCAGCCCGCCGGGCAAGGCACGGACCACGCCGGGCACAGGGAGCCTGCGCTCGGCTGTGAGCGAAGCCGAGGCCGCGGGGCTCAGCCCCTCAGCCCGAGTCCCCTGCCAGGTTCTGCCCCTCAGCCCGCGGCCCCCGCCGGGCTCTGCCCCTCAGCCCCTCCCGCCTCGGGGCTTCCCCCGCTGCCGCCCGCGCCGCCCGGGCCGGCGCGCATGCTCGGAGCGCGGGGCGGCGCGCGGGGCGGCGGTCCTGCAGTGCGGGGCGGCGGCGGGCGGCGCGCGGGGCGGAGCGGGGGCGCGCACACGAGCTGCGGCGCGAGCGGCGGCGGGCGCGCACCGAGGCGGCGCCGCGTGTCCCTCCGGCCCCAGCACCGCGCGGGACCCCGGGCCCTGCGCCCTCCTCCGCACCGCGGACAGACCCCGCGCCCGCTGTAAGTGCGGGGAGGGACCGCGGGGGGAGAAGGGGGGATCCGGGCTCCGCACCCGCGAGGTGCGGGCGAGGAGCGGCTGCCGGGCTGCCCCGCGCGGGGCTTTTCCTCCCGGGAAGGCGGCGGGATGGAGGCGCGGCGGGGCTGAGCCCGGGGCTGCGCGGCCTCGGCGCTGCTCAGCGGTCGGAGATCATCCTCACCGGGAAAGTTGGTGTGCGCGGTCGGTGTGCGGGAGTTGTTGCACTGGCGAGAAATCGCACCCGCGGCGATTTGCCCTTAACTGTTGAGAGATGGGACCGAATTCCCCACCGATCCGGATATGAACACCGACAGCATCCAAAGGAAGAGCTGAGCTGTCGCGTAACAATCTGCGCTTGGAAACGCTTTGGTGGAAGAGGGAGTCTTTGGCGTTCGTGTTCGTTTGAAAAGGGATAGCGAAAAGGGCATGATTTTTAAATTTTTTTTCCAGTAGGGAAAGGAAAAAAAAAAAAAAAAAGAAGAAGGGAAAAAAGACCGTGCGAAACCAAGCGCTAGAGCAGCCTTCGCAAGGTCATCACACCACGGGGGAGGCAAAAGTGCTCCCGATCCATGCGATCGCTCTATCGTTTTTCATACTGCCTACAAAGGATGTTTTTATTTTATCATTTAATTTCTTTAAAAGGCGAGGTGTTTGCAGGTGGTAGAGGGGTAGGTACGGGGCGGAGGTGCCGCGCTCCTGCTATTTACTAGGGCATCAATCGGAGTGAAGATGGAGGTGGGAGGAGATAACAAAAGCTGGTGTGCGATCCTGGGCATCTCCCACACGAAGGCGTGAGAAGGAGGAGGGAAAGGAGACGGCAGGAGAGAGAATTTCATTTCCAAAGATCAAAACAAAAGGTGGAGCAGGTTGAGGCAGATCGTGAGCAGCCGGGGCGGAAAGCGAGGGCGGCGATTTCCGCGCTGACCCGAGCGGAGCGGAGTGCGGGGGCTCTGCGGGGGCCGGGATGTGCGCGGCTGCGGAGGAAGGGAGGGAGCGCGGGCGGGGGCTGCCCGACCGGCGCAACTTTGCGCGCCAGCATCGCTTGGAAATAAGCTGCTCGCACCCGGAGAGAGGTGCTGCTTGTGTGGGGCGAGGGGAGGAACGCCTGCCGGTACCCCGAGGGCTTCTTCGTCCTCCTCTTCCAATCCCCCGCCGGGAAACACCAGTTCCTGGCCGCGGGGTGCGGGGGAAACCGCGGTGCTCAGAGCTGCGGCGAGGACGCTTCCCCGGCGCCCGGGGTGCAGCGCCGGGACACGGGGGCTCAGCGCCGTGCAGGGCGCTGAGAGCTTCCAGCGGCGGCTGCCAGAAGGGACCCCAGCACTGCCGCCCTCCCGCAGAGCTCGGTCCCCGGGCACTGCGAGCGCCTCGGTCCCCGCCGCCCGTGCCGCCGGCTCCCCCGGTGCGAGGCTTTTCCCTCCTGCCCGGGGGTATCCCCACCCCCCGGAGTCCCTCGCTCGCCCCACTGCCCCCACAGGGGAACGCCTCCCTCCTCCCACCCCAGCCGGGCGGTCCCCTTCCTGCATGAAGCCACTTGCAGGGTTCCCCCACCCCAACTTCGCATGTCGTCCCCAATGCCATGCGCCTGTCCTCTGCTGGGTGCTCCCCCCAGCATCTCCCTGACTTGCCCCAGCCCAGACTGGCTGCTCCGGCCTCCGGCGAGCGGAGAAACCGTCGGGGATAGGGAGGGAAAGGGGAAAGGGAAGGGGAAGAGGGGGGGCCGTGTGGGGGGGTTGATCTTGCGCAACTGCAGACCCTCCGCTTCCCCGGCCCTGGAGGAGCCTGTTCAGGGGCTTTTCGGAGGTGGGACGGGGCTCTCCGCCTTCCTCGGGCGAAGGGCAGCTGGAGCCGGAGCGGGCGGAGCTCCCGCCGCCGCGCAGGTACCGCGCTCCCGAACCCCGCACGACCCGGAGCGGTGCAGCAAGGCGGGCAGGGGGTTTACCTGCACTGCCAGGCTTTTCGGCTGGCAAGCAAAGGTGCAGATAACAGGGTGATGAAAACACCTGCCCTTTTCATTAAAATTGAAGGGTGATTACTTGAGCATTAAAGCCATAGCCAACTATCAAAAAGCCAAATATATGAATAAATTCCATGTTCTTGTACAGAAGATGTTAATGTAACAGATGGATTTAAGAGATACAGGGGCTTCTCCCAACAATTCTGCTGGCAATATATTTTTAGCAATGTTTTGTTATTAGTGTGCCTGTGGATAGACATTCTCTTCCTTCATATATTGGAAAGTACAGGTCTCAGAGGTATCACTAGCTCTTTATGAAGAATAAAAAGATGGACATATTTTATAACCAGAATATGATATGCAACTGATTAATCACAGAGAAAAATAAACGTATGTGGAAGCTTAGCCTTTGTAGAATACATAATCACTGTCCCTTTCAGAATGTGTACTTCCTAGTACCTATTTCTGTGACACATTTTCAGAGTCATTAGTTTTCACTACTACCCTATTACTTGACAGAATGCTTTTCCTTTTTTAAAGAACATAGTTCATTTAAGAACATCGGTTTGCTTGAAAGATCTTCTAGTACAGTGTCCAAACAGCACATTCCATTTCAGGTTTGTGGACTGTGATCAATTCTAATTAAAACTTTAATTATGTTTTTCTCCATTCAAACAAAGCATGAAGTAGTCTGGGCTAATGTTGCTGTCAAGGAAAAGTAAGGAAACATGTTCTTCATCTTAGTTATGTGTTATGCCTGCCTTTTAATTAAGGACTGAATCCTTAATCTTGTTATTTATCCACAAACTTTTATGACATAGGGCTGCAGTATTTAACCGATTTTCTAGGTTGCCCTGTCTTCTTGCCTGATACAAAAGTGTACCTGCATAGCACTGATTTTTCAACGTGCTTCTTGTTCTGGAGCATCCAGCTATTGCCAGCAGATCAGTTGTGTCGTCAAGCGGCGTCTACTCTGGAGTGTCACAGAGTTATGTAACTCACAACACAGAGCAAATGCCAGAGATGTCTCCACCGCTGTCAGTCCCGTTGTGCGGTGCCTTCCCCTGCTGTATTGTAGCAGAGGAGTCAGAGCTGGTACCACCCCACAGCACCAGCCAGAAGGGAAACTCTGCTCTGGCCAGAATGATGAGGCCAAGTCTAACCAGGATGCGATGGGGCAGAGCAGAGCAGAGGAAATCAGGCTGGCTGTGCAGGATGGAAGCCGTGCAACGCTGCTGGCTTTGGTGCTGTTTGGAAAAGGCGCCACGTGTCCCAGGGTGTGACATCCTGCTGACTGCAGCATGTCTGGGGTCTGGGGGCATCCCGATATGCCTTCCAACAGGGTCTTGCTCGAGCCCTACCACACCATTGTGCTGCTACAGGCCTTTTGACTTTTCTGTCTATACACTCAGTATATCTGCAGAAGGATCCAAATCTAAGGATACAGGTTCCCTTAACAAACACATGAATGTGGTGAACTTTGTTGTGGGTAATTCCATAATTGTTTACATTTCAAGCTGTTGTCCTGGTTCTGTTTTTTAGTTTTGGAATTGTAATGTTATGTCTGTCTATATAATAGATTCCTAAGCTTTTTTATATTGTGTCTGTGCCTCATGCTCCCATTTTAGGTATTCAGTTCTGTCAATCTTTGCAGATTCCCATAGATTTCCAGAATTTTATGTCACTTGGCCAAAAAGTGCTGGCTCATCCTCTAATTGTGAATCAAACAGCAATGTACACTAATCAAAGATAGAGTTAGAAATTTTAAAGTGTGGTAGACAGATTTGGTTTTAAAGTCCTAGGAATTGAAACACACAGCACTTACCCTGAGCAGCTGTGCTCCTCGTCTGTGATGTTAAACATTGTCAGCACCGGTCTTCATCCTTTTGTTTTTAATAGTTATTATTTTAGCAGTGTGCATTGGGGCTAAATGCTCTTTGTTATTTGAGTGGTCTGTAAAGAAACTTGTTTCCAGGTGGGTTTGATTGCCCATGGATTCTTTGCTTTCTTTAATTTTGTCTTACATTAAACAGAGAAAAACACTGTGTGATCTTCCTTCATTGTTTCTCATGCCTAAATTTGATTCAGACTAGTTTGTAATGAGCCTAGAACATTTCCTCTCCCCATTTTCTTTTGGGTCACTATTACGTGCATTTGCACACCTTTGTCATTCTCTTCATCCTCGGACTTTTTCTTTCTTCCTTTGAAATGTAATTTTGTTCATTCTTTTTGTGCACATTTGTTGCATCTTTGGATCGCTTTCCACCTTACCAATTATCTTTGCTGCTATTTGCTTTCTTGGGAAAGACCATGGTTTACCCCATAGCTTCTCTCCATGGCATCTCTGAAAGCTCTGTGTGCTACAGGAATACAGCACCAACAGAGAAGGCTGTGAGCATTTGCTGTGCTGGAAGATGTAAGGATCCAGATGGGCTCCCATCACGGGGAGGCGCTTTCTTACCTCAGTTCCAAATGCTTCTCTTTATTCATAGAGAGAGAATCTTAATCTTTTGAATTTTATACTGTTGGTCTGAGAGTAATAGCTATAAGCCTTTTCAAAGAAAATTAAAGAGATGATAAAAAGGAGATTTGTTCATGGAATACAAAATCTCAGAGTAGTGCTACCAATTTTTTGTTGCTTTTTAAGTTATAAAGTTGTAAGAATATGTGTGTTTTTTTTCTTTTTTTAACTATGTGGATGTTATCCACAGGATCTCTGCTTTCAAGAGCTTTTCCACATTTGGATGTGAATGTGACTGAAAGGACAATGCTACACTTGTAGGAAATTAAAGCAGATTATTAGAGATGGTCTCATAGATGAAAGTTGAAAAAAGTAAGTCGTTTCAAGGAGACAGGTGAAGGAGAAAATGATAAAAGTCACTTGATAGTCAAATTCACTGATTTGTTTATAAAAATATCAATCTGTTTTTCTTTGTGATTATTCCCCTGAGGAAAGTAAGAAATGGAATATGTTGAGTAAAATAACTTGTAAAACCACAGCTAATTGAAATAAATTGTGCTCCTTGGGAGTGAAAGGACAATTACATCTTTTTCTGAACTAAGCATGATGTGTTCCAAAATTATGATAGCAAGGACAAAGGAATACACATTACAGATATTATTGAACATTTTCTCCTTTAAATAAATCCATGAAGTTATATATATAAAATCCCAGACTGTAAAAATTAGTGGAATATATTATAACTTCCTCAGTTTCACTGTTTTGAAAAATCAGGAGTTTGCTACATTCTTGAGTTTGTCAACAACCTACCGGCTTTGAAGTTATGAGAAATGATAATTTAAGATTACAAGTGGGTCTTTGAAGATAATTATAATAATTTCTGAATAGGAAGATAAAGAATTTTAAAATCACTTTATCATCACAAAGCCATTTGAGGAAGATTGTCTACACAATCTGTATTAAAAAAGACTGAATTGACGTGCAGGAAAAAAGATGTAATGGGGATTCCTATAGCTTTTACACTAGTCTAAATATGAGATACTAAACTTTTTGGTTAAAATGACCTTTAATCACTTTTGGCTTAAAGTAGATTTAATTTTAAATGGTTAATGATTTCAAAGTAGAATCATTGCTTTTATGCAGCACTGTTAAATATCAGAAAAATAATTTTACTTATTTCTTGTTCACTAACTTACACTTTCTCAAAATTCATTGATGAAAAGATCTAAAAATTGAGATCCCTAATGATAAGACTTACAAGTGATGTTGAAAAATGCAGGGTTTTTTTAACTCCTAATGAGTTGAGTCAACCAATATAATATCAACCAATGGGATTACTTTGGCTGCTCAAGCTTTGTGCACGTCAAAATGTATATTCAAAAAGTAAACAAGTTCTGACAGTAATTTACAGAGTTTTTAGACTAGTAAATATAAGGCTCTAAAACTTTTGATGAAAATTACTTTTATTAGTTTTAACTTCTAGCTAAATAGAACATTGTATGTTAGAGATGAAAGCTCTTAGGTTCATAAATGTTTAAATCTACAAGAGAGATTAATGAACATTTTAACCGTGCCTAGCAGAGGCCATAGCATTTGACTCAGCGATGCTTTTACTTTCTTTTTACATACAAATTTGGGGGAGGGAAAAAAAAATCAGTCTTGATTTAAAGACCAGGGAGAATGGAAAATGTATATCTGTTTTCTCTAAGCTTTCTTAGTAATTAATTATCCTTAGTGTTAACATGTGTTGGTTCTGGACTTAATTACGAGTTCTTGAACAATCAATCCCCAAAGTAGTTGGAAAAAAAAATCTTAAAATAGATCAGCTGTTGAGCCTGGTGTGTATAGTACCTATGACTTGATTTTAATATCTGAAAATAATTTCACAAAGGTAACATGTTACTGAATTTATTCTTAAATGAACGTTTAGTGTTCCACTTCATAGTAAACATTTTTACTCAAAACTATATATAAAGTCATTCACTGTAAGATGGAATCCAATGGCAGTGAGATGTGAATATTATCCTTTTGGTGGACTGCATTTGAGAATATATGTGGTTTAATTAGACTTTATTCGGGATGGAGTAGTCTAAAATTAGAAACTCTTGTTTATAAAAGCTCTTACAATGCAGCATATTTCTCTGTACTCTTATCTGCTATATTTAGAAATACAAAGTAACTGAAGACTCTTGGAGAATGAAATCTGAGATACCAGTTAGTAGTTGGAATGAAAATGCTTTTGTTTTTTAGTAGAAGTTAGTATATGTAGAGGAAAAAGTTAAGATTTTCTAAAGTTAGTGAAAGTGAACATTTAAAAAAGTTTTTAGCACTGAAAATAAAATCAGCTTATATAATGGATAATGCTGCTAAAAGTTATTTGTGCAGTTGTTAACATCCAGCACATATTGAGTCAGTTTCATTACAGTCAATGTTCTTTCATTACACCAGAATATATACTATTTTTATGAGCAGTCATTTTTCCTTTAAATACAAAGTTTAAAAACCAAATGAGTACCAACATTTGTGAATGTTCTTGAAATTCGTGTTTTGAATGGCATAAAAGGCTTTCAGTTTGGAAGATTGATAGCCTGAAAAGTGGTTTTAGTTTGATGCATGGAACATGCAAATTTGCAAATCAGACTGACTTTTACAAAAGGACTGCATCTTCAAATGTCTAACAAAGTTTGATCTGTTTGTTTGTTTGTTTTATTTTGTTGTTGTCTTCTTGTTTTGTTTTGTTTTGTTTTGTTTTTTTAATCTGACTTGGATTAGTCATGTCAACCACATTGCAAGGTTGAACAGTGCTCAAGAAAGAGGTCCAGTTGACTGAATCTTGTTCCTGCCATCCATGCGAAATGAGAAAATTTACCAGAATAGCATGAAATCAGTATGTTACATGTTTAACCTTTATAAACAATTTTCTAATTTTAGACTACTCCATTCTGAATGAAGTTTAATTAGACCACATATATTCTCAAATGCAGTACACAAAAAGGATAATATTCACGTCTCCTCACTGCCATTTGATTCCATCTTACAGTGAATGACTTTATATCTACTTTATATCATGCATCCTTAAATAAAGAGCGTCAAATAATCCATATGCATAAATATTCTTGCCTCCTGTCAGTGAAACCCTAACAATACACCACTATTATTGAAATGCCAAAGTGCTTAACAGAAGTAGCTTCTAAGACTCCATTTTCCTCCTCAGGTATGGTAAGAAGACCACAGAGTAGCCTTGATCATTCTTCATAAATAGGTTTTGTTTGCAAGAGTTGTTCCCCATGCTGTGTGAGTTCTCAGCTATTTAGTTCAATGGCTATTGTTTATTCATTTTAATTCCTGTTTCGGAAAATAGAACGTTTGGAAGGAGTTGTGATGCTTTTACATTTTTCTCATATGTCTGCCACAAAGAGGTGCTACTGGAACACAGATCAGTAAGTAACACTTGTTTCTGCATGGTTTAAGAGGTGAACATTACTCAATCAGGCTTCCCACTCTGTTATATGAGAATGTAATCCTGAAGTGTCAACAGGTACTAACTGCTCATGTCTTATCTCAGCTTTTACTGATCCCTTTTTTCCTCCCTCTCTGGCTCTGCTTCCTGTCTTTGATTCTGCTCCAAAGGTCTCCTGTTGCCTAAGAGCCTCCCTTTCCCTGATGATTCTGGCTGTGCTGTTTAACCATGGTGGATGCCTCCTTCATCTTGTATTTTAGCTGTGGCTTTGTGTTTGTTTTTGACACTGGGAGCTTTATAAAACAAGAGTCTGGCCTTTGTGTATGTTCAAGAAAGCTGTATGTACAATGCTATAAGGGTAAATATTTTATTAAAACTCTAACAACATACAAGATATATGCTGTACCTACAGCCTGTGCAGAAAGATAGGGTGCATGTACAGGGATTTAATGGAGTGACTTTGAGCCAATCCATGCCTGGTAGCAGTGACTGGGTTTTCCTCCTGCAGAGGTAATGAGGACACATTGATACACGTTCTGCTTTGCCCCATGGGGCTGTTCACAGTGGCAAAGCCAGAGAGTGGGAAGCTGGCTGAGGCACACACTGTTCTCCAGCTCTTGGGCTGTACTGTAGGTACACCCTGGAATATGTCCTAAACAGCTGGGTTTGTATCCAGATATCTCTAGATATATACCAGGTATCTGGTATTTTCAAAGAGCAGTCTATAAGAAGTCACAGTACAGTGTAAACAGATGTTGAGTATAGCTGCGTCTGTGTGTCTGTCTGCTTTATCTGTTGAATCGCTCTCTTCAGTCCCTTAACTCTGTATCATAGTGCAAGACCCAAGATATTCTTATAAATCTGCAGAGTAGAAACACAGACTATGTATTTCCTTTTCTTTTCTTTTTCCTGGGATGTGGAATTTTGGGGTAGGAAGATTAAATATAGGAGACTAAAAATGTTACAATAATTTAGTATAACATTCTCCGTGGTTTTTATTCCTGCATAGTGCTATAAATAGTACCTATCATCTAATGCCATAATGTCTGTGTTGTCAAATTGCTTTACAAAACCTGTCAGTGCAAGTCTTTAGTTACAGAGCAGTTTGCTTTCTTTAGATGAGAATGAGCTAGAGAACTGTTGGCTAGTTACTTCTATTATTTGTGAGATACATTATTTTAGATTACCTTCTTCAAATATTTGTAACCAACTGTAGATTTTTTCATAATGTGCAACTATAAATAAATGAAAACAGTGTAACAAGGTTCTGAATTGTTGCATGAGAAATGCATGGTATATATAAAATACAAGAGTAATTTTTATTTCAGCATCAAATACTCCTGTCATTACTTTGTATTGCTGTTTTAATGTTGGTGAATTAAAGCTAGTCAATTTAAAATTAAAAAAACCAGCATTGCAATTTCATGTGCTTCAAATATGAAAAATAACTGTCTGACTATGACTTGAGTTTTAGTGGGTGCCTTGCATTGCACAGTCGGCTGAGGAGGAGACAGATATTTTTTAAATTGCACTTTCTTTCCATATAAATTGCAAGGTCTTGCAGTATGTGACTCATTTCAGCTGCTAGCATCTCCCTGTTGTCAACAGGAGTGTATCAGTGAAGACCAATAACAATATATCAATGTCAGCTCATCTCCAGATAAAAGAAAGAGTTCATGAATTGTTCAAGGTTGTTCTGGTGTTTTATGTAACAGAGATAGCTGGGGACCGTAATTCTTGTATTGCCCAGTAAACCCATCCGTTTACTGATGATAGTATTGATATATTCAGAAGGTCTTCAATATGTGTAGCTGTGTGAAACAGCTAACACATTCCCCTACTTTTCCAACTCTGCATTTTGTCACTCTAACTTACAAGATTCTCAATTCTACAAAGACCTACACAGCAGCTTGCAGCCATTTCAGTCTTGTACTTCTGTATTCCTTTGAAAACACCTTCAAGAAGTTTGCAGAAATAAGCATTTTTGGTTTGTTCTGAATGAACAAAGTTAATGGTATCACTCTGGGCACTTGACTAATGTGGTACTCTTGCATAAACATTGAGTCTGAGAGAAAGAAACAAACAAACCAACTAAAAAGGTAGCAAATTCATGCAAGTTACAAAAGCAAAATCATGGCCTGACAACTGTGCTACACTACTTTGCCGTGCTTCAAAAATTCGAATTGCAGTAATAGTGATTTAGACTCACTTTTAGTGGTTGTGTGGTGAAAAGAAATGTGTGCCATGAGTGGGTAGTGACATTAGCAGCACTACTGACAAATACTGACATCAGGAAATCTTTAGGAACACATGGAAGTTTGGTTTGATGGTCATTATTAAAAATTACCATAGAGTTAAATGTGAAATCGAGATTCCTGGATTAATTCCTTCCTGAAGTAACTGGACCAAAGTCCAAGGCCATACAAATGTAAGGACTCATTCTCTGAGCTGATCTTTCTGATCCCTACTGGAAAAATTGGATCAAGGAATGGATTTGGATAGTGCAGGGTACATGCTGAACCACCAAAACACGTCTGTGAGTGACTAGATTTCAATACATGGGGAAATCTGTTGCTTTGAACACACAGTTGACTAGAAGTGTAGGTGTAAGTGTTCAGCAAGCTCTTAGCCTAAAGAAAATGAGACCTGGGGAAAAGAAGAAGGTGTGATCATGAATCATGTCAGAAATGTAGGCAGGATCAGATCTGTAAGGATTTCAGTACTAGGGAGATTCATTTTAAGTGAATCAAAAAGGAAGGAGGGAGCAAGGGAAAGGAGTAGGATAAGATTTGAAGACAGCAGAAGGCAAAGGTGTCAACATCTAGGAAACACTGAGGAGTGGAGTCTCTCACAAAAAGGGTGATTAATATGAAAAGTACTAACTGATGCACCACTTTTTGTGATGTTTTTAGGTGTTGTGAGAAAACACAGGGAAAATTTGAATTTGCAGGAAACATTGAATTTAATGATAAATCCATCTGATTCTTGCCACTTTTCTCTGAACTGCTTCTTCTGATGTAATGGCAGACAGGCTGTATCAGAACCGTACTAGGGCAGAAATATCTGAGTTAGGTCCTCAGAGGAAGCCCTTACTGAACTGCCACTGACTACCTGAACTGTGATAACTTTTCTTATACTGTGTGTCAGGTGGGTGGTAGAGGTAGCTGTTGGAGAAAAGGAAGGAGAATTGAGATGGTTTTAAGTCACATACAAGTCCTAAAAATGACCACAGAAACACCCCCAGTGCAGGCTCTCTTTGGCAGTGAGCTCCGTGTGGGTGCAGGGGAGTTTGCTCATCCAAAGGCATTTGGAACGTGAAACTAAGGGGGAGAAGGATTGAAAAATAAAATGTGAAGTATTTGCATAAGACTTTATATGTTCTCTCATCATATGATTCATTGATCTTATGACTAAACAGCTGCTCTTAAAAATTCTCCTTTTCTGAAGTAAAAACCTGTTTGGAGAGCTGATTTTGTAGAATTTATGTGACAAGTTGCTCATTGTTTTGCATTTGTATTTATGTTCCATGTAATTTTTTCGCTGCTGATATCAGTTTTGAATGGGATATGGCAACTACAATATTGGCAAATTTATAGAATTTAACATTATTTCATTCACTTAGTATTACATGATGGTGATGCAGAAGAGAGAAGCATACCTTGTCCAAGAGCTTTTACAGAACTGATGGCAAAGCAGAGGATGGAATCCCAAGCTCTTATTCTCAGAGAATGTAGACCCTGTTTTATGCATGTGCTTCATGACAGTGCTATAACTGAAGTTCCTGTCATGGGAGCTCAGTTAGCACTGATAAATTTAAAGAGACTCTACAAAACCTCAAACATTTTCTAGTTATTACAAGTCAAGATGGAAAAACATTTGGCAACTTGTGTAAATTTTTCCCCTCCAAGTATTTCAGTGCCATACATGAGCAAAGGCCAATCTCTGCCTCAGAAGAGTTGTTCACACAGCTTTGATACCTTTCCCATATCGATGATTGTCTCCTGTCAGTCTTCTGTAGTACAAGATTTGCTGGTATGGTGACCACATCTGGGATTTTAAAAGAATGAAGATGCAGGACTAGAAATTTGGATGAAAGCAGTGTTCACTGGACTTCTGGTGTGACACTGGTGTACTCTGTCTGGGCAGTGTCTGATTGCAGGTGATCTCTGCTCCTGGAGGCAGGAGGGGGAACATGGCACCAGCTTGAGCTGAGCTCTCCCTCCAGCCCAACCCAGCCTTTCCTGGCAGGGCTCTGTGGTCAGACCTGCTAGAAGGGGAGGTTTTCCCTGTTGCCTCACTTTCCTATTACTTTTGTCTATTTTTTTGTGGTTTACCTAACCTTTTTTTTCATTTTCTGGGTAAAGAGGCATGACCAGTTTTTTCTTGTCTACCTTGCACTTGGCCACATAAATCCTGGGATATACACAAGGCATTAGGCAAGAAGTTCTTTCCAAAAGTGAATATGGTTCTTTGGAGAGCATAACCCTTTTCGGCAGCAGAACTGCATTAAGATTGAAATCAGTGTGTAATCATCACATGGTGCAACAGGAGGAATACAGAGCTGTGGTCATTCCTGAGGCTGGTCTTTGCTCTTGGCTCTCTGAGATATTTGGTAGGAAGCTAAACATTGCAGTTTAGTAGTATTGGCAAAACTTATAAATTGTTACAGGAGCAATAAAATTGTTACAGGAGCTTGTAGTTGATGAACTAAAAATTGAACAAAATTATTAAATAATATTAAGCAACAAGTAATAAAAATAATAAATAATCTATACATTTAAATCATTAGTATTAGCAGCAGTCTAGTTTTGGAATGTTAATGAAATGGAAATAAGCAGGTGTTTACATGTCTCCCAGTTTCCTGTGCTTTTGCTGTTGATATCTGCTGGGTGGTGCTGTGATAATGATGATCCACTTGGACTAAATTTGATGAGGAGTGAACTGCTGAGCATGGACTGGGCTCTTTAACCATATAGTGAAGAAATGCACCTCTGTGTTATCTCTGGGTTTTAATTACATTGGATTAATTACATCATTATATTGCATTTGGATACAATTCTTAGTTTTAATTATTAGTTCAGCCATAGTCTTTGACATTGGTTTTTTTCTTTTTAGGCTTTTGCATTAAAAAATACAGGTATCAACATGCTCATTGCACATGCATGCAATGTTGTCAAAGTACTATGAAGAAATAAGGTCAGACCAGTTTCTCATTTGCATTTGAAGTTATCCTTTCGAAAGAAGCATGAGACTGACCCCTGTGCTTGTACTATACAGATAAATGGTAAAGCTCTCCTATAGTGTTTAGGCAAATTCCATTTTAGACAGGCTTTATAGCTTTTCCCCTTGGCCATTAGCGTTACCTGGAACTCAGTTTGACTGTGAATGAACAGAAATGTGAGGATTTCTCAGTACAATTCAGAGAACAGGCATAACCAGTTGCATTCTGCTAATCCACAGGCTATGCCTGAGATTTGGCACTGCAGTAAGCCTTGGTAGGAGTGGTTATTATCTGCCCTTGCTTTTTTCAGAGGGTCAAGGGTGTGACAATGTAAAGACCAAGACCTGGTAAAAATAGTGTTTTTTAAAGTACTAGAGCAGAGGAAAAGGAAAGCTATGTATTTTATGTGGAATGGTCCATAAGTTGCATGCTTGTTGTTTTTCCTTTGAAAGATCCCTTACTTCTTTGGCTAGCTGTGGATGATCATTACTTCCCATTTATTATTATGGCAAAATATATTAAAATTGAAGTCATTTGAGCACCAGTCATGCTGGATGTAAGCCAATTCAACTCCATCAACTGCATCAAATTGTTAGTAAGTGCAAGTCCACATTATGGAAGACAAAAAAAGAAAATTTGCCATGCGTAAGAGTTGGTTGTACAATTTTTTTTCAGCACATCAAGACTCAGGACCTCATGCAACAAACTTTCCAGCTTAGGTGTGTATTCTAAAAGTAGAACTGTAAATTCTGGGGGTTTTTTAACAAACAAACTTGCCAGTTTTACTCTTCTCCTATAGCAGACTATCCAATGGGACTTTTTATCATTCTAAATGAAAAATTTAAATGTAAGCTTCAGCTATAGTGGGACTTTGCTTTGGCTGGAACCGTCCTGCATCCCATGGCTAGCTGAAAGGGCTCAGTCACTTGATACTTCACTTATTTTTCTGTCAGAAGCACTTTGACAGCACATGCCCTAATGTGTCACTGCAGTATAACTTGTTCTCAGGGGAGTAGATGAACAAGCAGGGAGGAAACTATCATCCTGCCTGTTTTCCCAGGCAGCTTGCATCGATTAGTAGGCAAGGTTTCTCCCTGCACTCTGGCATTACTGCAAGGATTTTCCATATCTATCTTCCACTCAGCCAAAGTCAAAACAAGCTGCAAGTAGTGGAAAAGCAGAATACAGCTGGTGAGAAGCAGCAAGCAGCCCTTCCTATGGTGAGCAGATGAAGTAGCTTTTCAAAAGATTATGATGGAATATAGTCACTAACTTACTCAACCTGTCTCAATTTTTTCTCCTAAGTTTATCAGATGATTTCTTCGAGTTTTGTGTCAGGTATAATCTCCTGTGCATCTGTATTGCATATCTTACCTTATGTCTAGACTGCTTTTGACTGGAATACATATTTTGTTAGCTGGGAAGTAGGAGGTGTGGAGTAAAGCTCGGAGGATGCTGCTGAGGTCCTGCTTCTGCATCTGGTTTGGGCACAGCCAGCCAGCTTCAGGTGTGTGCCTTGGGCAGGCTGGGGAGGGCTGTCCTGGAGACAAGCCCGGGAGCTGGGGCAGTTCTGAAATCCAGTGCAATTCCCCTCAGCACCCACCATTTAGTGACAACTGGCAGCTGCCATGAAGATCCAAGAGAATACAAACCTGAAGACTGCACAAGCAGCTTGAATGATGACACATTTTTCCCTAAGATATAAACCACATCAGTTATGCCCAGGTCACAAGTTTAACCTTGCATTTTCCTGAGATCTGTGTGAACCTTGGAGAAAAATATTTCATGCTTATCTGGGTCACAGAGAGACTCAGGATACTGTGCCATTACCTCTGCTCTGTAAGTTGGCTCTGAGAGAGCCTAGCTTACATTTACCTAAACTATTCATGAAGGAATTTGCACATCTACCTCTGACATTTGTGCAGAACCTCCATATAGTATAGTACAGAGTATATAAATTTATAAAGTATTCAGGACCAATGTGCATAGCTTGTGTGGGGATTTAGGGATCTGTGGGGATTCTTTTAAAGTAGATTTAATTTAATTTAATTTAACTATTTAAAAAAAGATTCTATAGCTCACTGCAGAATCTTTAACTCTTTTGATTATTTTTATATGGTAATTCTCCTTCCAATGTGGAATGATTTGGAGTGGAATAGACCTTTCCACTAGACCAGGTTGCTCAAAGCCCCATGCAGCCTGGTCTTGAACTCTAGGGGTTAGACATCCACAACTTCTCTGAGCAACATGTTAAAGTGCTTCACCACCCTCACAGTAAAGAATCCTACTACTGATAATCCATTCTAAGAATTCGTAAATAATATTAAATTTTTTACTGTTAGAATTTAGGTCCATGTATCTTTTACCTTCTATAAGGGAGGCCTTATAGCAGCTTTCCAGTACCAAAAGGGGTAAAGCTGCAGAAGGAGTTTTTACAAGGGCATGGGGTGATAGGATAAAGTGTAATGGCCTTATACTGAAAGAGGGCAGGTTTAGATTAGATATTAGCAAGACATTTTTCGCTATGAGCATGGTGAGACAATGTAATAAGTTGCCCAGAGAAGTTGTAGGTGCCAGACTCCAGGAAATGTTTAAGGTCAGTCTGGATGGGGCTTTGAGCAACCTGACCTAGTGAAGGGTGTCCCTGGCCATTGCAGGGGTGTTGGAACTGGATGATCTTTAAGGTCCCTTCCAAGCCAAATTGTATGATACTATGAAAAATGAGAGCCCACATTTTTGTAGTACAATGAATAGCAAAGAGAAGTTCTTCTGTTCCTGATGTTCTTTGGGAAATGCTATTCCAAAATAGTTCCATGTATAAGTACTCTTAGTCTAGGGAATTATTATTCATTGGAAACATAACTGTATTAACAAGATGCTTTTCTGAAGAATAAGGAAGGAATGAGAATGTTGCCACGTTGAATTTCTCAGGAATGCCTTGTGTAGTTCATATCCACCACGGATTTTAATTTGAACTATTGTTCAAGTATAGGCATGTTCACAATGGTTAAATCATTAGAAGTGTTTGAAGGAATTACAGAAACTTGAAAAATGCCAGTTACCAAGGCAGTAAAATTAATTCTCCATATGTAAGAATAGAAAGCTAAGCCTGAGACTGAAGCCACAGCTCCATAAATGGTTTTGCTGTACATCATGTTCCTACCCGCAGAATCCAGGATGCAATTACCTGGCTTTATTAGGCACAAAAGAAGGGCTGTCCCAGGAAGAAATTACCTCATCCTGAGGTTGGAACTAGGACAAAACTCTGATCCTGAGAAAGGTGTATTTACCCTTCTCAGTGTTTCCTTGCTGCTCCTGAGGCAATTGGTGGTTAATTGGTGGTTAACATCTCCACTTTTATCAGTGGCACAGTCAACCTCTATTCTTTTTCCAAAATCTCAGCTTTGTTTGAAATGCCACCATGTGACCCGTGGAGCTTGCTGCTGGGAAGCAAAGCTTGAGGGACAGTCTATGCTGTTTCCAGGGTGTAGGAAACATTAGGAAATACTGACAAGATCAGTGTGATGAAATAAGTAGTATTCTCCAGCTGCTCTTCATCTTAACTTTGAAAACATTACTTTTTAAGGCCACAGATTTTCCAATGGGAAACACTGAATACAGTTCAGGACCAGCTTTATCTAGGCTTCCACTGTTCCTAACTCCAAGAAACTATTTGATTTCTTGTGCCGTAATGGTGTTAGAATTAATTCTGATTTCTGACAGAAAATCACCCTGGAGTTAGTGCCTAAGGCTGCTTAGTTAGTGCTGCATTAGAGATCCACATCAGCATTTTTGATGCATAAATAACTGTTGCATTACATCTCTATCTAATGTCCTATCTCAAGTATAGCATTTGGGGCACATTTAATGGTATTTGGTTATCTAAAAAGTGCTCTGTCAGAGCATACCACAGGTATCTAGGTGGTGGATGTAGTGTTGCTATTTATATCATAGTGCTCTACAAATATTAATAACACTGCTTCAGAGTGAGCTATAGCCATAAACCTGTAAAATAACTCCCCACAGTTCATCTTGATAGTCTTTTGAAATTGGACTGCTCTGACTATACCCCCTTCAGGCTCACTGCCAATCTCATATTTTATCCTGAAATTCCACAAGGAGACACTCAAAATAAACACTACACTAGCAACTGCTTGAATTATACTTAAGGCAGTAGCAAGCATTGGTTTCACTTTAGCGTCTCTGTGGCTTTCTTGAAAATCCATGAAGTCTGAACTTTTGAACACATTTTGGTCTTATTTATCTCCCCTGTTGACTGCAGTAGGAACTGAATGAGCATGGCTGAGAAGGGAATGGGTATATCATAGATGCTAACCTGTTATGACTAAATTATCCCTGTTAGTCCCATGTTGCCCAACACCAGGAACTTTATACAGTGCATGTCTCCTCGCTAGCTTGCTTTCAGCAAAAATACAGCCATTAGATTTGCTTTTAAGTTTTCTTAGGAGGGGAAAAAAAGAGTAAGCTAGAAATTTCAGTGTTATTCCAGGCACCATTTCAGATGTTCAGCTTTTTGTTCTGCAAATGCTTTTTCTTTGCTTCTTTTGAAAATAGCTGATCTCGTAATTCACTGTTAAGGCCTAAAGGTGATCCAAATAGCCCATCACCAAGGTCAGTATACCCTTGAATCAAACAGGTTTGCTAATTTTAAATTTCAGTGTTTTTCAGAAAGTGATGTGTTTAGCAAGAATAAAGAGGTAGAATGTGAGATTGGGACAATATGAATGTTCACACTTCGCTGCCAATGAAAGCAAAGCTTACAGGTCTAATTTTAGGCTTTTCAGCCTTGGTATTGTTCTTTACAGCACAGTTATTTTCCATATGATACAAAGCACTCCTTTTTTTTCAAGTTTTATAAACTGCTTTAGAGAACAAAAGCAAGGACAAAATGAGTTTATGTCATGGCTGAAAGCAAATCAAAGAAGCTTAAGTTAGCCATGGTTGCATGCCAGCTCTATATTCAGAGGACAATTCTTTAAGAAAAACAAGAATCTTGAGAAACATGTCACAAGACTTGGAAGTAGAGTTACATGGTGTCTGAACTGGGATCCTTGGCTGTGACTGGATGTGCTTCAACATTTAGTTAACTTACAGTGTGCTCAGATGCTTAGTAAGTTAGTCCTCTCTAAAAATGTCAAAATGACCTGTGCTGTTAAGAGACATAGGACTTTCAGGATACTTACCTATCTCTTGGTACTCCAAACTAAGCATTGTAGATGCAGTGAGGATGTCACAACTAATTCTTCATGTAACACCAGATAGATGCTGTTTTCTAAAGTTAACTTTCACTGATGCATTAGTAAAAAAATATATTTTATAGAATTATAGAAACATAATACTGTAGAAGTAGTTGTATTCTTTCCTATAGATTAATTACCAAGGAGTGGAACCAGTTGATACTAAGTCATTCCCCATGGAAGTGTCAAGAATGGTATTAACCTGCCAAAAACACCTTTAAAAATCATTAAGTTAGTGTAGTCCCCATTTTTCATCTAAGGGAAGCTTATTATCTGAATGAATATATGACATGGTTAGGAGAAATCAGAGAATATTAATCTGTGTGATTTTTTTAGTAAATCTGCTGTTTGAAGCAGGTTGGTAACTGGCTGTATTGGCAGGAAGAGTTTCTTGGGAAGAACCTGTTCAGGGGATGCTGTAATGTTGAGCTGGTATTTTGTCCCACGAGTTCAGCAGAGGTCCACTGCCTTCACTGGACTTCACCAACCAGGCAGTGCCAAGGTTTGGGTCACAGTTTGGCTGAAGGCTCTGGAGTTGTCTCCAAACTGGGAGAGTCATCTCAGTCTGAGCTCTGGGTGTAGAATATTTTTTCATGCCTTTCTAGCTTTCTAGGAGTTAAATGTTTAGTCTAAACTAATTGTGTTGACCTTTTTTGTTAGTCAAAGAGTAGGCATTTCCAGAAAGCAATTAATCCCAGTCCCCTTTTATATAGCATGGAATGAATTACTTCTTGCTGAAATGGGTGCCTGTTTCTCTCCATTACACATTGGAGCCTTGATGACTGGTTTAGATTAGATATCCAACTTCTAATGGCTACCACCCAGGTAGAAATAACCCAGATTAATGACGTTCCCTGCTACTGACCATAATTCATTCTCTGTTATTATTCTGTATGATTTATGGGTGCTGTGTTAGAGGAGAAGAGTCTTCTCTTTTTTTTCTTTGCAGTAATTTCATATGGTTTGTCATTAATAGTACAGTTGCTCAGTTTTCTGTTTTTCCTGGTCATATGAAAGTTTTTTAAATGGTGGCATTTTTGCTATTGTCTTGGTTTGAAAAGACAGGTATGGTTTAAGGAAAGGCAGGAGCCCTTTTTCTGCAATGCAGAGTGCACCCCCCCTCCCTTTTAATTATTTTAGGTCCAAATCAGACGCTTTCAGGCAGGAGATATGGGGATGTGAATAGCAGTTCTTTACTGGTATTTAACAAGGCAGAAAACAACAACAGCTATAAGAAAATTGGCAACAGAACAGAACAGTCTAGCTCCGCTCCAGTCCCTTTTGGCCTCAGGCCGTCTCCCTGTGCTCGGTTACCGGTGCTGTGGGGGCAGGGCGGGTCCCGCGCAGTTGCAGAGGGCTGGAGTGATGGCGGCGGAGGCCCAGAGGTGAGCGGGGATGGGAAGGTGACTCCCCCCTCTCACGGTGTCGGTCGTGGTGCTCCGCAGAGTGTCCGGAGATAGTAGGGTGAGATGGGAGAGCAGCAGAGCGATGTCCCAGGCAGGGAGCGTGGATCTCAGCGCGGAGATGTCAGGGGGAGATGTCAGAGCGAAGCACGGGGCGTCCTGTCCCTGCACGAGCCCAGCGAGAGAGCGTCCCCACCCCAGATCCCTCTCCCACCTTTCCTTTTCCGGTTCCCCCCTCCTCCTCCTCCACCCACCCCCCTACGAGAGAACATTATCTATGTTTTAAGGTGTAGCCACAACTACTTAACATAACAATGGGAGGAATTCACAGAAAGAAAAGGGGAGCAATCCAACCCCTAACAGCTATTGACTGTAATCATTAATATTTAAAACAATACTAATTAATTTCCATGATGGAACAGATTAAGTTAAAGGTTGGCTGTTCGATGGTTTTCTGGATTCTGGCCAGCTTCTTGGAGTCATAAATCAGTGTGACTCTTTTGAAGTTAATGAAAAAAGTGCTTCTAAGAAAGTTTGGAGCACAGATAATGAAATAGGGTGGGAGCATGACATTAGTGAAGAATAAGCCGACTGTCAAATGGCTTTATTTGGGCACAGGCACTAATTTGCGGGAAACTTCAATATGGTATTTATTTTTTGGACATTCTGGAGATTGTAGCTCCTCAAGGCTTTCCCATGCATGTCAGATCTAAGATTTTTTCCTTTTTTTTATTTTTATTTTTTTTTTTTTTGAAACAGGGCTATATGGCAAACAGAGCAGAGGAGTAAATGGAATGCTCCTCTTAACCCTAAAAAAGGTTTTTCCTAGATGTTCTAAAAAGGTTTGGTTGTGTTTTTTGGGTTTTTTTTTTTGAGAAGTAGAGTTAGTTTTTAAAACAGAAAGTACAAATGCTAGTGACATGACATCTCTGGCCTTTCCGTTTTCATTATATCCTTTGATCAGGGCAGACTGGCATCAGCAACAGTCAGGTTCATTTCTGCATTTGTTCTGGGAAAAGCAAACAAAGCCAGTTTAAGTCTTACTGGGGAATCTCAGCTCTCTTCTTCAGTGATATCTCTTCTGACGAGTCTGTGGTGCTTTAGGGTAGTTGGAGATCATTTGCCCAGGTGTGAGGGAAACTTTTGTATCAGTCTTGTCCTCCCTGCTGCATCTGCACCCTCCCACCTGTAAACCATGGTGTTTCTTTCATGGCTGTCTTGGGTTTCTTAGGCTTTATACAGCATAAATCACTTAGCTTTACAATCTGTTTTTTAATATAAAATGCTCTCCAATATTTTAGAGTTTTCAGCATCATTTAAACATGCTTCATCCTGCTGCCATGCCTCCCATTCTGCCTCTCTGAATGATGCTGACAGCCTGGGCATGCATCCCTCCCTGCTCTTTGGAGAGGTTGTGTTATCTTTGTGCCTGAAGATGCCAAGACTGTTTAAATGTCAATCAACAAGATGTTACCCAGATGAATTCCACTGCAGTTTAAATAAGCATACTTGTTTGTTTGCCCTTGTGCATCCGTCTTGCATGCTGTGAACATCACTGCTCTCACTGCTTCTGCTGATGAAAAGACAGAGAAGGAAAAGACAAAGTACAGATAAAACACCAGGGGCGATGAGAATTGGCATTGGGTAGGGAGTAAGAGGAAGGAAAGTGGGAGAAAGAGTCAGGGTGAACTGGTACAGATTTACCG
Source organism: Acridotheres tristis (assembly GCA_037013685.1). NCBI lineage: Eukaryota > Metazoa > Chordata > Aves > Passeriformes > Sturnidae > Acridotheres > Acridotheres tristis. The sequence goes on from CM072887.1 coordinate 101,196,929, forward strand.
GGGCTGGCTTGGCAAACCAGGGAGCCAAAGCTACAGGGTAAAGATTGGACGGGGAAGAAGAATAGGGACAACATGGACCTGAGATTTACGATCAATTTGCTGTTCCCTAAGTGTCTGTCTCACAGCAGAGCCATGGTAATGCTGTGCAGGCATTCTGAATGCTAAGCACGTCTGCATAATAAAACCAGCTTAGCCTATATTTATTGTGTGTGTACATCTCTGTATGCGGTGCTGTTTCTCAGCAGCACTTATAGCCTGTCCTTTCACCAGGCTGCACGTGCTGTACCACACTGTTAATGTCCACTCTCAGCTTAGCACTCACAGTTACCCAGGACTAACACTGACATAATACAGGATTATTCACAGGCCTGGCTATTTTCATGAAGAATCAAATGCCAACCTGAATTTTCACAGGTCTGCAGTGGCAGTGTGTGAGAAAGTGGGACCTTCAGAGTGTTAAGAAGTGGTACCACGTGAGACAAGGCATGAGTTCACAGCCTTATGAAGTTCAGTGCCTGCCCTGCTTTGTATGCTGGTGTTGTATTCTTAGAAAGTAAAGGTGACAGAGTTTAAGTTGCATTTTGAGCAGAGAATACAGCAACTAAATACTTGAGATGAGATTTGCATAGCTATTTAGGTACCTGGTGAGATTTCTGAAGAGCACTCAAGCTGCCGAGGGACTCTTGATACATTTGTACTGAACATCACCTTGATTTACTTGAATAGAAATGAACTAATGCAATTAGGCAACAATACCTACATTAGCCACTAGTCCTGACCCACAGAAGCACTTACATGTTTTTATAAAGCTGACCTTATGTCACTTACCTTGAAGTCTACATTTTTCCTCTCCAAAATATGCATCTTTCCCACAAAAAAATAATAATACAGATTTTTATAAGCAAGAAAAGAGATTTTTGATCCCTTTTCTTCGATATATTTCTTGACACACACTCGCTCCCCTCCCTTCTTGCTTGGTCATAGTAACAGGGCTACTCTGATCAGGAAAGATAAAGGGATTGCTTTTCACCATGAAAAAGGAGGTTTCCTGAATACCATTTGTTCTGTACTCCCTTTTGTTTTGGATATCAAAAAATATTGCTCCCTGAAGCTCATCATTTGGAACCTTGTTCACTTTCCAGAGGCCATTCTGTAACAGGTTATTTTTATACTGAATCTTTTGGGAGTAGTTCAGGGAAAAAAAAAAACAGAACAAAACAACACAGAAAAACCCCAACAAGAAACAAAAACAAACAAAACACACAAAACAAAACAAAAAGCCGCCAAAACACACCCCCCTCCCCCTTGCTACAAGTATAACCAAGTATAGCTCGAACAGTTCTACCTTCTGGCAGGGAATTTTTCTTATATTACATCCTCTGATTTGATTTAGTAGGCATTCCAACTCCTGGAAAGTGCCATAATAGTTTTTAACATTACTCTGTTTTCTGATGCTGGATTCTGGGGATTTGGGCATTTTTTTGTTATTATATTTCACTGTATATCTTATTCCTAAACTGCAGCCTTAGTTGTTTTTGTTTTTTTTTTTTCACTTTTCTCCTGCATTGTGACACCAGAGAAAATTAACAGCTCTTCCAGCACAGCATCTAATGTAGGCAGAGCCTATTCCAGCTGCAGACCTGGTAGATTATCTGTTCTTTCAAACGTTGAATCAAAGTTTGATTGGCCTATCAAAGATTGACAGGTCTATCCAAGAAACTGTATTTTTGTTCAATGACAAATATTGGAGATGAACCAGGGATTTGGGTGTAAAATCATAATTTTCTTCCCTAAATGATCTCAACACTTCTTCGTAGGTTGTTAAAGTATCAGACTCTATGAAATATTTTATCAAATTTTCAGCCTTTAATGATAACAATATGTTTAAGGCATTTTTTGTCTAGTTTTAAATTTTCAAAGTTATTCGTAGCACTTACATATCCATAATATGGTAAAAGGTAGTAGACATAAAAATAGTTATCACACCGTCTTGGTTTGAAAGACAGGTGTTTGCTAAAAAAGAGACAGGAGAGTATAAATCCCCCCCTCCATTCACTTTACTATGATTTGGAAATTAAAGGGCTCTCAGGCGAAGATATGGGGGGCAGGAATAACAGTTCTTTACTGATATCGATATGTATGTGTGTGTGTGTGTGTGTGTGTGTGTGTGTGTGTGTGTAACAAGGAAAACAAAACACCACAACAATAACTGCGAGATCAGCAGCAGCAGCAGAGCAGGCAGAGCCCAGTGAGCAGTTCCAGGTGTCCCGGCTCTGGACACCTTTCCTGTGTTGCAGTCTCCGCTCTGGCACTGCAGCTCCGGGTGAGCCGGGAGGGGACGCGGCGATCCCGCGGGGCTGGAGGGACCCTGCGGTGAACGGCGCCTCTGGGTGTCCCTGATGGGAAGAGAGGAGGGGAGACGCTGCTCACGGATCCCGATGCTCCAAAGGGATGTGCTGCAGTCGGCAGGAGATGCAGGAGAGAGCATCCGAGCAGGGAAATTGCGGGATGCCACAGCCAAGGAAGGATCCTCCGTGTCGGGATGGCAGAGCGGAGTTTGTAGCGACCGCCCTTCTCCGAGCCCGAGAGAACAGCCTCACCTCTCCTTTCCGATGTTCCCCCTCTCCCCATCTCCTGCAGGAAATCTCTTACCCTAGCTATCTGAGCTAGGGTGTAGCCACAAATCCTTAGCGTAACAATGGGAAAAATTCCACAGAAAAGAAAAGGGAAAAATTCAACCACCCTCACATACATTCTTGCAATTTATGGAGAATGGGACAAAAAATGAAAAGTATTCATAAATGACTTGTGGAATTGTCTGGTGAAGTGAGAATGTTTGTGTATGATTTGATTACTCATAACAATTGTATTTAAATCTGACTATAAATTGCTGCAGCATGATAATAAAATACTGAATATAGGGAATATAAAATGTCAGGTGGATTTATTGGTAATAAGAGGAAGGCAATGCCTGTGGAACAAAATACATTGATGACTATAACAAGTAGAAGTTGGGAAAGGAAATGGAAATCAATGAGGATAGATCTCAGAAATTACCAATTCATATCAAATAGCAGCTAAAATAACTAGAAACTAGTATGACAGTAGAAATGTATTCTATTTTATAAGCATGTGGAGCATTCCATCTGTAATTATAGTCACTGGTATGATAAAGAATTAGTAAATTTGTAAAAAGCCTAGAAAAGGGGAGTTAAGTTGCTTAGAAATGTGGCACACAGGCTGGACAGAGTCTGGGTATTTCATGTCTGATGAGGAGCAGGTGAATAAGAAATAGTCACTCTTTCTCACAGTGCCAGAAAGAGGGTCACCAATGAAATTATTGTATAACATTTAATTAAATTACGAAACTGATTCCCACAGGATGTTGTAGAGACCAAGATATAAATGTGGCCAAAAAGGGATCAGACAAATTCAGGAAAGCTAATTTAATCAGTGATTATTAGACATGATAGTCTGGAGAATCAATGGAGAGAGGACAGCACCTCCAAAGTATGACTCATCTCATCCTAGGAGAAGTGTCTTAGATCAACCTGCTGACTCTACCTGGAGATGACTGTGTCTCCATTGGTCTAAATTAACAAATTAGCTTAGTACAGACACCAAAATTTGAGAGCTTTAAAGCGAGCTGATTTAAATCCCACCGTAGATGTTATTTTCCTATACTAAAGATGTGTGATATTTTTGCAATTAAAAAAGCTGTGGGTGCATTTCAGTGGTGAAGAGGGTGTTTGAGTATAAAGAAAGGATATTTTTCTATATGTCACTCGATACTTTTGTTCTTTATTACAATCAGTTTAATTTGTGTGCTTTATAGCAGAAGTATAATAAATATGAAAGAGATTGTATCATCCCCAAAGAGATTATATCATTCCCAGCCTCTGGAATCCTTAGAGAGATCAACAACCGTTTTTATATTAAACCTTTTTGCCTCCACATTCTCCAGTGATGAGTGAAGTAATCATGAGGGAATGCCAAGGAAGGCAGTGTTTGATATTTCTAGCTTTCCAGATTCTACAGACTTAAATAGTCCAGGGCAGCTGCCAGTGCAATTCCTGCTTAGTATCATGGTTGGGAATAAAAATGTTTCACCCACTGCTGTCTCCTGTCACCTGGGAGTAGCAGTTGCTGTGAAAGGCACAGCCATGTGAAGGATGTCCAGGCTCTTTGTCCTTGCCAACAAGTCCCCCTCGATTTGGAGAGATCCTCCTTGATCAGCTTTGGCAAAAGCCTCGAGGTTGTCTCTGCAAATGCAGCTCTGCTAGAAAATGAAAATTTTTTTTATGGTTACTTTTCTTTTTTTATCCAGCATCTTTGTAGTTCGGTTCCATAGACCTCAACTGTTCCTATGGACCATTCAGTGACACACAGCCCTAAGTTAGGAAAAAAAACATCCTGCCCCTTAAGAATTAGAGTCATAAGTCATGCTTTCCAGGATTCATGGCCTACAATAATGTCTTTTTCTTGCTTGTTTTTCTAAAATAGTTTCCTCCACGTGTCCTTATCTACCAAAGGTGGACAGTGAATCAGAACAAAATTATATTTTCCTAGACAATTTAATGGAAGTGTAGGCTGATATTTTAGATTTGCAATTTTGAGACCTTAGGAAAGATTTCTGAGTCAGCTTGTCTGTGCTTAACAACCTCCATCAATTGCTTTATCCTGGTGGTTGCTAAACTGAAGGAATTCAGACAATAGTTTTCATGAATTTCATAACAATTTAAGTGTTTATATGGCTTTCATTTGTTTTCCTCCATATTTTTATCTGCCTTACCATTGCTTTTTTTTCTGTTTTGTCGACTTTATTTCTATGGCCTGTCCCAAAGCTGTTTCTTTGTAGCAGCTTTCCAGGTACTTTGCTGAAGGAGTTCTGCAGGCACTGATATACCCAAATTAAAAATGTTGCTTACCTTTTTATGTCATTACCAAAAATATAAATCCCGAACTGTGTGTCCTAGGAAAACGAGCATTTTAGAAAGTGATCTGAAAAGTAGGCATCTATTTAAACTAAAAAAGCCCAAAACACAACAAACCTGTTGTCCTTTGCAGGATGAGGCACAGATGTTGGATGGAGATGGATGATGTGGTATTACAAATGTGTGATGTGTTGTACTGGTCTCTTCTGTCTTCTCCTCTTCGGTATAGATTTTATTATTCTTGGCATGGTAAATGCTACTGGAATTTAGACTGTATCTCTCTCTTTTTATATATATATATATCTTTTATTATCTCACCAAAAAAAAGCATGTTTGCACACACATGGATTCAGCTGAGAAATTTATCAGTTTTATTAGCACAGTGACAGTAGCCAGTTTTTATAAAAATTTATTCCAGTAGAGCTCTCATTGAAAAACAGTTGGAAGAAATTGTTCCAATTACTTTTAATGTATGAAATGAAAAAATTGTACTGTCCTTTAGCATGAGATGCTTTCTCTCTCTCTCTCCCTGTCTTCCTTTGACATCTTTTAACCATAGGCTGTGATTCATATTTGGGACCCATGGAATTTGTATGTTTTACCATGCCTGTCTCACAGAACTATTGTATTGTATAAATTAAATCAAAACTAGAAGAAATAGCTAAAAGCTTTCAAATGCTTCATAACTGAGATTCACTGTGTTGTATTTGTAATTAGTCTTTAGTTATGAAGGACATATACAAGGCTCAGGGGCTTGCCATTAAGGTCATGAAATAATAATGAGGTTCCTGTACTGGGGACATAGAGTCTCCTCTGAGACAGCCAGAATTCCGTTTGCTTTGTCCTTTTTGCTCATTTTGCAGTTTCTATCAATATTAATGTCAGAGTGCATTCTTTTTTCCTCTCAGTATATAACCTTGCTAGTAGCTCTGTTATCTGTAAAAATACTTACATTTTTCCAGGAAGAAACATTTTTGAGGCTCATCTGTATTACCCATGAGTGATTTCAAAGTGTTACTAACATGTGTTAATTAATGAGGAAACACCAAGTAATAGTTATATGCATTATTGCTTTTTGATGCTGGACTTGCTGGTGTAATAAAGTCAGTCTGCCCTAAAGAACTCATGTTGTCAGTCTGCATTAAAGCCATATTAAAATTTGAATCAATTTTGTGCTTTATGACAGAAATTGGATTGGCAGCTCTAGAAAGGGAATCTCCTAGAGGAGGAAGCACAGTTGTCAGTGAATACTTGTAAATTCAGTCCGGGTGGGACCAGTTCAGTTTCACACATTCCCATCTTTGACCTTTTTGTTCCAATATCCATTAAGGATAATAGTCAAGGTTGAAAAACGCGATCAGCTGTGATTTGGACCTCTTGTGCGTTTTTCTACGAAATAGCAGAGGGTAGTGCTGTGTTAATGGTTGGACTCGATGTTCCTGAAGATCTTTTCCAACCTGAATGATTCCGTGGTTCTGTGGTTGGCTCTATGCACAGGCACAAAGAGCAGGTGAGTTGGCAGCTCTACTTTGGGCATTGCTGGCACAGCAGCTGCCTGCCCATGCCCTCTTTGCAGGTTGGGTGTGTGCTTGATGGAGTGGGCAGGGAGGCTCACAGTTGGATGTCTAACACAGCATTACATTGTCACTGTGTTAAGTGACATCAGAAACACCTTATTTCCCTCCCAGCTTTCAGATGCAGTCTGCACAGCATAAGTGGGGGTTAAGGGAAGGCAAGCATTTTTCAGAGAGTCCAGAGGGAGAGCCTTTAGCTATAAGTTTGAGGAATCCATTTCAGTGAGCAAGATTTCTCTGCAATGACTTTTCTCTGTTATAGAGGCAGGGCACTGCAGCATTTATCTGCTAGGTTCAAGCTGGTGGTGGGAGTCAGTCTCTTTGCTCAGGTAACAAGTAACAGGGTGAGAGGAAATGGCCTCAAGTTGCATTAGGAGAAGTTTAGATTGGATATGAAGAAAAATTTCTTCACTCAGAGTTGGTCAGACATTGGAATAGGTGAATAGGCTGCCCAGGGAAGTAGTGGTGTCACCGTTCCTGTAAGTGTTCTAGAGGCACACAGATGTGTCACCTGGAGATATGGTTTAGTGTCACTGGGGTAACAGTTGGAATTGATCTTAGAAGTTTTTTTCCAAGCTAAAGATTCTAGGATTCTAAGTTAGCGGTCTATGTCTGGAGGGCAAGATCTCATTTGGCTGATCCATCTGCTTAAGCAGAGGTGTCTAGTGCCACCTGAAAGGACTTCAGGTGTCTGAGACATCCCCACAGGACACCCTGTGTCTCAGCAGCTGAGTTGACTGGAGTGGCTTAAGTCATACCAGTGAGTACTAGTTAGGGCATTTCACCCTTGTTACCAGCCTGCCAGCTTGGAGCCAGATTGAAGGAACTATTTCAAATGTTATTTCAAATGAGCCATCCAACCACTCTAAGTAAAATTTTTACATTTATTCCAAACCATAATATCAGAAATTATGAAAACCCTTCCATTTGATAGTAGTGCAAAGCAAGAATTTTTATTTGGACGTTCTACCTTAGGGAAAGCATTTTCAGGTTTTCTTCTGACTTTCTGTCATAGTCAAGGATACTTCTGATCAAATTTTAGGTACCTTTTTCCTGTCCAAGCTGTGTACGTGATTCATCTGTTCACTCATTTGTATGAGTAACATTTTGATCAACCCTCAGTGTCCAACTCAAAGGTGTAAAGCCATTGATTTCATTCTGCAGAATTATGATTCATCTTCTCAGTAATATATTTCCTCTGCATTTAATCAGGGTCCATCTGAAGCAGTCACAAGGGATAGTTCTGACGATTCATTTATAATGAATTTGGGGAGAGCATTGTGCCAGTGGATCACTAGCCACAATGATACAAACACTTTATTTTGACTTTGAAAGGTTTTTAGTAAAATAAAAAGCTGTAATCTGCTTTCCTGCTAATCACTCCTGTTAACATCGGCTGTAACACAGCCATGTGGTTTTTAGTAATGTAGTGTTTAGCCCATAGGTCAAAATGATCTGTTGAAATCAGCTCAGGCACAGCAGTCATGAATGCTCAAAAGCCAGCTAACACCAGGGTCTGGGGTGCTCCTTTTCATGCAGAAATTGAATGGAAATGAAGGTTTGAAGAATGTCTGTATGTGTTAGCTTATATTTATTTCAGTTAACACAACACTATTTATAGACCATATGCTGATATCACTGCTCAGAGTTTTACTCCATCCTTTGTGAGTCCCAGTTGCCATCACAGGACACAGGAGCATGAGCTGGATGAAAAAGAGACCCTCTCACTGCTGTGTAAGTTGGGAACAGAGAGAAATCAGTCTGAGCACTGCTCTTGGCTGCTGTTATTCCCAGCACACTGGAGGACGGCCACACAGTGCTCACCATACTTACTTCTCCCTGACAATCCAGAGCAGTGATCCAGGGCCTTGCACCACTGGACATGGCTATTAAAGGGACTCTGTTGGGTAAAGAGGGAGCTGGATATTAGCAATGAGTCGGAGAAATTAATATAGCGTTTAGATGGTCAGAGTGAAATTTGTTACAAAAGAATATTGTATTTAATAATAATAAAGAAAAGATTTTCTTAGAGGCCAGGACTTGGTTAAGAACTATATTGAGGAAAAAGCAGGAAATGACAAGGGCATAATGAAGCAATCCTGAACAATTTGATCTCTGTAGTTCAGCTATTTAAAACTATTTTGGTTTGTGGGGGCCTGGAAAAGAGCAGAAGAGAGTTTTCCCACTGCTATGATGGAAGTAAAAAGCCTTGTGGGAAAGATTGCATTTGGTACACCAGCACGTTGCACTTGCAATGACATTAATCACACCTGAATAATTGTTGTGATCAATCAACTTTGGCAAATGTATGTTTTTCCTAGTGAGACCAGGAGCAGCATTAGTTTATCCCCTGTCAATGAGCAAGGTGGGATTTTTCTTGCGTCACTTAAAGCAATTAGAAATCCAGTTTGAGATCTAAGAAGGTTTACAGGGCTGCCTCTACAAGTGGCAGAAAAAAAGAAATGCTTGCTGATTCATTCCATCTTAAAATACACATGCATATATTCATCCTGCCTCTTTCAGATGTCTCTCTCTGTACAGGGTGAATCATTGGCTCTCTCCATTGACTGCCGAGGGACCAAAGACGACTGACTCTTTAAACAGCCAAGATTTGATTAATCCACCTTTGCAGAAGGCAGGGCAGTTATTGTTTGAGAGCTGTGATGAGGAATATGGATATAAGTGAAGACTGAAGCGTGTACTATCGAGTAAAGACAATGACATGAGTCAGAGTCCCTTATGGATTCAAGCTCAAATTAAAATGAGGCTGGAAGGTGAATAGTAAAACTACTTCTTGGTAAGGCTATCAACTTAGGGAATTTGGCTTTGCACCAAATTCCAAATTCTATCCAACAGAAGAGTAAAATAACATTTCAAACCAACAATGAAACAAACTGATAGCGAATAAGACATCCTGTAATTGGAGAGAGAGCATGTTACTTTTTATAGCATTATATTACTTTTTTATAGCATTGTGAGAGAATAAATGAATATTTATTTACAAACAAATGAAAACTAAGAAAAAATTGTTCATATATGTAAATGAAGTCAAGGCAGTGGCTAAAGCCTAAAAAATCTTATCTGTAAGCATGAACCTTCAATAATCTTTATCTCAAAGAAAAACAGCATTTTAATTGATTCTAAAATTGACATTAGTCTCTACAAATTGACAAAAAAATCTGTATCTCAGGTAGAGGAAATGTTGATGCAGTTTGACATAACAAAACTAAATATTTGCTTACAGTCTACACAAATATAGACTGGTTACAGAACACTGGAACATACTCAGGGAAGCTATAATGTTCAGGCATGTCCTGTCAATCTTCCTGCAAAAAAGAGATGTTTACAGCAACTATCCCAGAAAAGGTGCAGTGCTGAATATTGCATAGATCTCTGACATATCTAAAATTGTATAAACCTCTCTTGAAATGCAAGGCTCAGAAAGTGACCTTTCTGTAATGCTGCTGTGTAATTTGTTCCAGTAGCCACTTTGAAGTAATAATGTCCAGGAGGTTACAAATTTCTCATCTCATGAGGGAAAGAATATCAGAAATATTTTAGAATAAAATTTCAGAAAGAGCAATCAAAAACTCTTGCATTTCATATAAGGTACAAAGCACATTTTTCACAGCAATCAAGGCTCTTGATGTTGGAGAATTATGGATAATTAGGTGATTGCAATGGTGTTCATCATATAAATTTAATTAGAAAAAAGGTAAATGTTCTGCAGACATTTTAAGATTATTATTTAAAAGGACAAAATTTACTGGACAACAGTCCAGTGAAGAAAATACTCATTCCATTGCTGAAAAATCAGTCTTCCTCCTCAAATCACACCTCCCTGTTACTTACTGATCACAGCTGTCTATAGACACTGGACCAATAGCAAAATGAAACTATGGCAACAGATTTACTCACGTATGTGTCTGACACTCGGCATGAACAAGCTGATTGTTCTCATCACAAATTAATCACTAAATTCAGTAGAACATATAAATCACTAAATTTTATTGAAATATTGGAAAAGAAGTGGACTTGGAAGAAAATACACCAAAAACAAACAAGTTTGAGTTATGACATATCAAAGCCAAATAACAGAGGTAAGAGGGAAGCAAAAATTTTCTTAAGAATAACTGAACATTCAGAGCCTAAGCTTTCTGCAGAAATGAGGACGTTCCTCCATGTGGTCTAAAAGAGCCTGAGAGAAAGAACAAGCAAAATAAGGATTTTGTCCCTGTCTTTCCAAGTCTAAAACTAAGTGGTAGAGCCTGGAAACTTTTCTGAGCACTTGTGTCTTGTTGAACAACTCAAGTTACACTTTGCCCATTCGTAAAGGAGGAAAGCCAACTATGGCTTTTTGTAAAAAATCCAGTCCAAATGAGAAGAGAGGACAGAAATGAGACCCTGCCATGTGGTTCAGACCATGTGTCTGCAGGTTTGTTTCTACCCAAGCTCCTGGCATCAGCATCAGGCTTTGAATAGAGCCCTGCTGTGACTCACAGGGCTGCATCAACAGTGGAACTAGCTGTGGGTCTGGAATTGCCCTTGATTTTCATGTTGAAAATGTACAGAACACCCTTTTGCTTATTCCAGAATTAACAGAAAACTAATACATACTTTTAATGAAATAAGTGCAATGTTAGCTTTCTAGTCACCTAGAGAGAAAACCCTACATATCGTCATTGTTATGTGTAGAGCATCCCCCTGCACAGATTTTACCCTTTCAAATGCTTTTTTTATTGCTTGAATCTAATTGAATATCCATCTCATTTCAAATAAAATTTAAAAATATCTCTCTCTTCTTTTGTTTAAACCTCTTTTCTGCATTTATTATTCAATTTTATTGGATAATTTCATTCCTTAATGCCATTACTCTCTATTTTCCCCCATTTCTTTTACAGAGAGAGATTACAGGCCTGAATCTGATATTTGGTAAAGCCAGTAAAGTAATCTGAAATCACTGGATTTATTCCAGTTTTTGCTGTAGTGCCACATAAATCAGAACCTAGCCTATTTTTTCATCCATAGTTTGAGGTTTATGTTATGAGCAGTAAATCATGACTGTTTCTAATTTCAGCATGGTGTTACACAAACACAGAATCACAGAATGGGTCAGGTTGGAAGGACTGCAGTAGGTCATCTGGTCCTGCTCAAGCAGGGTCATCCCAGAACACATGGCACAGGATTGTGTTCAGATGGTTCTTGAATATCTCCAGTGAGGGAGACTCCACAACCCCTGGGCAATCTGTTCCAGTGCTTGGTCACCTGCACAATGAAGAAATTATTCCTTATGCACATATACATATTAATTCTTATTTTTGGTCATGGCAGGTTAAAAATTTAAAATAGAGCCCTAAATTTTGTATGAAGGAGGAAGCTGTTAGTTCAGGGTCAATTTTGTTTCTGGGTAAAGGGAACGACATGGTCTTGAGGTTAGTATGGGCAATATAACAATATGAAAGTATATACGTCTACCTATACCTGATAATCAATTTTCTGCCACAAAAACAACTAAAAGGATGTCTGTAGTTCTTGAGTTTTAGAACTGTAGAGGTTGGCAGGGACCTCTGAAGACTGTGTAGTGCTCAGCCCCACTTAGTAGGGTTTGGCTGTCACTATTTTGGGCACCTTCTGCCCCTGGTACCTCTGCCAGTGTCTGGCAGACTGATCCTTGCTTGCCTTTTCTGTCCTGACAGCAAACATCTGGAGGAGGATTGCTTTCATCTTCCACTCCTACAGGTTCCTGCAGCCCTTCTTTCTTGTGGGCAAAGTGCAAGTGTGGAGCTGTTCTGTGTTTGGATCCAGAGGTTCTGAGAAAGGAGTAGGAAGACGGGACTGAGCTGAGCGAGGCAGTTCTTGACCTGTGGGAGTTTGGAGAGCTGCAGATGCCATGACATCATGAAGTAAAGGCCACTGAGGAGGATTGGCTTACAGGAGAGACAGTGAAGGGAGAAAGTCCCTTCTAAGCTGACTGATCCCATTTTCAGAAGGTTTAATCACTGTGCAGGACTTACATCATGTTAGAATATTAAGAGTTGGTATCATGCCACAGTGCCGGAACCTCCTCTAAAATATCTTCATCTTATGCATATGTGGGGAGAAAAAAGGGCTTTCCTGAGTGATTCTCCTATGCATGGTATAGGACAGGACTCTGTTACATGTCAGTCTAAGCTGACTTAGAAATTGTGTTAACAACTGATGTGAAGAGGTACTTCCGTAATTGCTTGGGGAGAATGTAATTGTATAACAATTTGGGATGGAAGGGAACTTAAAGATCATCTAGTTCTAGCCTCCCTGCCATGGGCAAGGAACCTTTCCTAGAACAGGTTGCCTACAGCCCCGTCCAACCTGGCTTTGGACACTTTCAGGGATGGGACATCCACATCTTCTCTGAACAACCTGTTCCAGTGCCTCACTACCCTTACTGTAAAATGTCTTCCTTATACCCAGGGTAAATCTACTTTTTATCAGCTGAAAACCAGTGTCCCTTGTCATGTCGTTCCAGCCCCTAGTAAAGAGTCTCTCTCCATGGGGATGGCAAAATTCCTCTTATTTTCCAAACATATAGTTCCTCTGATACTTATTTCCATGGGGCTTTGGGTATGAGGCCGTTGTTTGTTTGTGTGTGAAAGACAGACTTTAGCTCCAATTTTCTTCTTCTGTGAAATAATAAATGTATTTGAAGGAATGAGGCATCTATATGGCTTGATAGCCTTTCTATCTATCCTTCATGCTGGCATTAGTAGAAAAAAGGCAGTATCTGACACAGCCTGAAGAAAAAGGAGCAATGCTAGGAGTTGTCAGGAGTTTCAGTTATCAGCACAAGGAAATTCGATAGAGTCTGGTTAAAACTCATATGAAAATTATTCTGCTATTGTAGATTATAGGCATAGATCTCTGCTTTCCCCAGCATTAATTGTTTGGGGTTTTGTTACCCCTATATGTGTGTGTATGTTGGAGTGTATACACTGATGTGCCATTTATAGATTTGCATTATGTCAAAGACTGCAGAGACGCCCACCACTCTTGCTTGCTCAATGCCTGATTGCACATGTTGTCCCCAGGAGTCAGCATGTTCCTGTGGGAGCCTGTGAGTTGGGAGTGGGCAGAGGGGTGGGGATGAACCACATTTTTCCTTCCAGCCTAATGAGTGCCTGCCAGCACAGCTGAGTTGGCAAAGTGAGTGTTGTCATTTGCTTCTGGCATAGTCCACACGACTCATTCCCATTTTCCAAGGCCAGGGGAGAGCAAGAAAAACATGCACCATACAAGGGAATTCATTTAATGCATAGACCTCACGAGGCTGCAGAGGTATTGGTTGACTACCAGGTACCTCAGCAGAATTACTGGGAAAGTGGGCATGTGAACATGGGCAGGTGTCAAAGCAGACAGAGTACATGGGAATAAGTTGGGGTAGCCTAAATCACTTCAGTGCTTTTACCCAGGGTTATGAGGTGAATCTTTCTGCACTCCTGGAATCAGTGAGGGGAAGGAGGTGCCTTGAGTCACCAGTACCTCTTCTCCAAAGGTTGTCTTGGAGGAACACTTTTTTGTCTCAGCTACCCACGTGGGAATTTAGTGAAATTAGGCAGCTACTGTGGATATCAAAAATAGGTGGTGTGAGTGCCCTATTTCTGTGTGGAACATATTTCCCTGTGTTTCATAGAATGACAGAATCACCAAGATTGGAGTGGGCTTCCAAAGATGCTCAAGTCCAAGCCCCTGCTCAAGCATGGTCAGCTGTAGATGATTGCTCAGAGTTGTGTCCAGTTGGGTTTTAAATATCTTCAAGGACAGAGACTCCACCACCTTTCTGGGTAACATGTTTCAATGTTGGATCATCTGCTCAATAAAGAAGTGTTCTTTCACATCAAGACAGAATTTCCTGAATTTGAATTTCTGCCCATTGCCTCTTGTCTCACTGGGCACGTCTGAGAGGAGGCTGGCTCTTCTGTCTTTGTTCCCTTCATTAGGTATTTAGACCCACACTGACATGACTCCCTGAACCTTCTCTCCTGCAGGCTCAACAGCCTCAGCCCTCTCAGACTTCCTTTGTATAACCAGTGCTCATCACCTTGGCAGCCCTTTGCTGGACTTGTGTCTGCCTGCTATAGGGAACCCAGCACTGGATGCAGTCACCTGGGGAATGGTGAGAGGTGTCTCACCAGTGCGGAGCAGAGGGGAAGAATCACCTCCCTCAGACTGCTGGCAACACTTTTCCTAATGCAGCTTAGAGAGAGAATGGGTTTATGTAACTATGTGTAAGGAAAGTAAGCAAAACAGCACAGAGCTGGGTTATACGGACATTGTTGAACATTGTTGATGCTGTCTTCTCAGTGGAGTTTGGGTCCTTTTTCAGCACAAATAGGAGATCTTTGGCAGCACTCTGCTCTTCCTAGGAACAGCCAGAGTTCCATTTGTTTACTCTTGGTCCCTTTGAACACTGAGCACATGCCAGGGAAGCTGAAGGGGAATGAGAGGAGGGGAAAGAAGACTGGGAATGGAACTGTGTAAGCAGCAGTCTGGGGTGTCTTTTGAAATCATTAAACAGCAAATAAGATTCTATAAGTCATGTTTTGCTATTCAAATTAAACTTTTTATTTCTTAGCTGTTTAATTTAAATTTTGTTTTGTGAAACTGTGCTCACACCGACAGTTTACTACTGACCAGCCAAATGGGAGAGGCAGAACTGATAAATCTGTGCAGGACTTACTGTGGCATCTTCTAGGGAAAAAGCCTTGCCTTTGGCCAGGAGGTTTGGATGATGATGGAGTGGAGAGCTTTTGTTCTTACAGCTGGAGGAGCTGTCTGGCTTGGGCCTCCTGAGGTGCAGCATGGCAAAGAGCAGGCAGATCCATCCTCATATTGCCCCTGCCTGCTGCTGGCACAGCCTGGACTGCTTTAGGTTGGGGATTGGCTGTTTAATAAAATTCCATATTTAAATCTGACTTTCCTATGGACCTGTAAAAGCAGCAATTAAGGTGTTACTTAATGAAATACTGGAGTAGCCTACTAAGTATTTCTGAATAGCAATTTTCTCTGGATGGCTGACTGCCTTTTCAAGTGTTTTAGAAAAGTGATAATGTTTTTAAACTCGACCTTTATTGCTCTTGCTACTTGTTGCACAACAGTAGAGTTTTAGTGTTTTTCTTGATCTCTAATTTGAACTGTGTTGCCCTTGCTAGTGTTAATGAGCATCTCCTGCCAGAGTAATTTCACTGGGAACAGAGTTGGCATTGTATCAACGTTATGTGGCACACAGGTACCTGGCTCCCTGTTTATCCTGAATCTCTGAATCTCTCCCTCACATGGGGACTTTCTTTTTTTTTTTTCCTATCATGATTATTTGCAAAAAACAGAACCAAGTATGAGTAGCAGTGCTTGGATTGTCACATTGCATGGTTGGAAATATGGCACTTAGAAGAAAATTTATAGTTGAAAAGGATAAAATGTACGAAAAAAAAGAATGCTTGCAGAGTGAGCTTTCCTCCTCTTGAAATCTTAGTGATTGTGCAGTTGTTCTCTTCTGTCTTTTGCTAAGGCATATTTGTAGATATTCACAAGGAAAAAGCATGTTTGGGAAACTGTGATTGTAAGTTAATTAAAAATAGTTTTCATTTTAGAAAACTAAATGTGTTGGCAGTAGCATACTCATTGCTAATGGGTGATTGTACTTTTTCAATAATAATAAGAGATTCAGTGAAGCTCTAGAAGATGTTAGGGTATGATTAACTAGATAATCTATGTATTTGAGTTTTATTCCCAAATAAGATGGATCTCCCAGAGACAGAAGTCTGAGTTTATATTTGATAATTATATAAGACTCTTGAGCTTTCTTGCAGATTGTAATTCAATTCTGTAAGAAAAGAGCTTTAAAACATGAAGAAAGAATGAGTGCTTCTAATTCCAGGAAAGCATTGTGACCAGCTTGGTCAGTTTGCTCACTCTCTCCCAAACAGAGCCCAGCAGATGATGCACCGTGCTGTGCTGGAGGAGCAAATTAGGGTACAGAACCAGCAGTCACAAATTATACCTTTCTCAAATACTGGTTTGGTTCTGTGGAAAAAACCGTTTCTGAGAGTGTTTATCAAAATATCAGCTGTGATTTCGCTTACTAGAGGATATTCTGTGGTGAGGTACATCAGAAATGGCTGAAAGGTGTTTGGCACTTACTGGACAGCCCTTGGCAGACAAGCAGCTGCCCAAAATTAGGGACCTGGATCACAGAGGCAAAAAGCTGGAGACTTGTTTCTCATACTCTGATGATAGGTTATGTGTGGATATGTGTGTCTTTATTCATGTATTCTTACAAACATGCAGACCCACTCTGTGCTCTGTAGATGTTCTACCATGGATTGTGCTCACATCACTGAAAACAGCAGAGGTGACTTTGGCAGTGTGGCTGAGATTCACAGTTCTGTTCCACCTCTCTGTAGTGCCAGGTCCAAGGGCTGTAAAGCTGACATGGATAAAAATTAAAAAGCTGCTATAACAGAAAAGTGGTCAGTCAAAACCACCTCATTTTTGCCCATTGAGGATGCTTTTTTTCATCCGTAAATATTGTTGAGTTAAATACTTATGGGGATATGAATCCAGGCAAAGAGTCAAGCAAAAGCACAACTAAATTAAGAGAGGAAAAGAATGCTTTTTGAGTCTACCTAGGATAGTTACTATAACTACTGAGTATCTTTAGGGGTTTTCTGGGTCCTAAGAAAAACACTTTATGACTGCAAAAGGTAACAGAGTGCAAAATAAATAGAGAAAGAAGAAGCAAACATGCCCTATAAAGAATAAAGCAAATTTTTAAAAGTCACTGTTTCTTGTAAAACCTGTCTGAGTTAGAGCTAGAGAAATAACTATATTGGTTATTCCATCCGAGTCTCCTTGGAATTTAGATTCAGAATATGCCAGACTGGGTCAATGTCATACATGAGAAGATGGGGACTTCAGAGATAAGGCTGGGGCAGTTGCTCTAAATACTGTAAATTGCAAACCCATTATTTAGTCAAAATAGCTGATTTCTGGGCATCTGCTTGTACAGTTTTACCTGTGGCAACTAACTGGAAGATTGAACTCTCACATATTTGTGCTGAGTTTACCAAAATGTGTGAACGTGAGCTTGGCAGAGCCTCAAAGTAAATTTGGAGCAGGAAGTAAGTTTAGACCAGGGAGGACCATGGCCAAAAGGGAGAGGGGCCATGAGGTCCAGAGGAACAGACCTGGTGCTGCTGGCACTGTGGCACCAGGGATATGTTGACCACACACAGAGACCAGGAGGAATTATTAACTTTTCACCTGCTCAAGGAACATTCCCATAAAGGAAGTTATATAAATACAGTGATTTGTTGGAACAGAACAACGTATGTCCTTCGGAGGAGAAAGAAACTTCTGCTTTGGAATAGGGGAAGATGCCAAAAGCAATAGATTAAAATCGGGAATGGATGGTGATATGGACTAGAAATCAATGCATTCAGTGTGGTGCAGTCATTAGACACAGATGCTATACTGGAGATAAAAATGGAAATGCAAAGCTGGGCTCTGGAAAGAAATTATTCATCATTTTGCAGTTCTCTGCAGGACAAGTTAAGAGCTGTCTGTCATCTGATTAAAAAGTAGCTGAAAGACATCTGTCATGAAGAAAACTGTAGCAAAATGGGAAAAAGTTAGAGATTAAGTTTTCTCTGAAGTCCTCACAAAGGACATCTTTGGTCAAATTTCAAATAACCTGAAAGTATCTCAAAGGGCCAATACGAGTAGTACTGAAATTACTGTATTTATCTATACACACACCCAAATTTTGTATTTCTGTTTTATATTTAATATTTTAAGTGTATACAAAATGTATATAACAAATGCAATGAATGTCTTCAGAGCTAATGGTGATGAAATGTAAATGGTGATGAAATATAAACCATCTAATGTTTATTAATTATGCATTAAATATATAAATATACATCTGTTTATACATATGTGTAAGCATACATGTATATGTAAAAATGTGTAAGAATTTCATTTATTCTTCCAGTTTGGTTTCATCATTTTTTGAGACCAAATTTGTGGAAACTCGCATTGCTTCCTCCGAGTGGAATATCTAGTGCTGTATGTTACAAGCCTGTCTGTCCACAGCCTTGGACATCTGAGGAGTAGCTGCTAATGTAGCTGTCATATCAGAAGATATTTTCAAGACAAAGATAAAAAATAATTCTCTGGACATCCCTGAATCTGTAAAATTTTTTGTTGCATTCAAAGAAAAAAATAAGTAATCTTTTTCAATCTTACTGTAAAGAAAAGCTGTAAATTGCCTAATTTTAGGACAGATGACTAGTCTGTCTCCATGCCTTAAGATTCCTAAATGAAAGAAGAATGTTGCCTTTTCCACTATTTTCAGCCTCCAATAATCAAGCATGGCTTAGGTTCACGTTCACTAGCAAATCTGTGAAGTTGCATTTGACTGAAAGCAGCAGCGAATACAAAACAATTGTCCAAGTTTTGTGGCTAATTCCAGTTTAAAATGTTCACGTCTGGCTAATTGTATTCATTTATCTCTTCCTAAGGCAAAATGGGGAAACAAAATAGTAAGCTGGCCCCTGAGGTGATGGAGGATCTGGTGAAGAGCACGGAGTTCAATGAACACGAGCTAAAACAGTGGTACAAAGGATTTCTAAAGGACTGTCCAAGTGGTAGACTGAACCTTGAGGAGTTTCAGCAGCTCTACGTGAAAGTAAGTTATTTACTAAATTATTTGTTAACTTAAAAGTAAGTTATTTGACTGTAGGAGTTATGAAGTAATGTAAAGCAAACATATGGTACAGTGCTGCTGGTCATTCAGAGTGAGGAATAACTTTGCTTGGAGAAGCAATGGTGAAGATGAGGCAATGAGTGGGAAGTGTTACCCTCATCACACCAGTGATTCATATAACTACAGTGACCAGAACCAAAAGTTTAGAAAAAAAGTGTGATTTATTCACAAGAAATATAATACATTCTCTGTGCTCTGAAATTCATGGATGTCATTCACTTTCAAAGGATGGCCGTGGTCCTGTTCAATATAAACCATGTGATTGCTGGACATATTTATATAAAAGTGGTGAAGTTTC
This sequence comes from Acridotheres tristis, assembly GCA_037013685.1. Classification (NCBI taxonomy): domain Eukaryota; kingdom Metazoa; phylum Chordata; class Aves; order Passeriformes; family Sturnidae; genus Acridotheres; species Acridotheres tristis. Next base: position 101,216,534 of record CM072887.1, read on the forward strand.
ATGACAGTACGACCTGCAGATAAAGTATGCACTGTGCACAAAGGAATTCTTCCATAAATTTTAGATATTTCCTTTAATTTTCCCCTGCTGTCACTTTTTTCTCATTTTATTGAGAAGAGAAAGAAGGCTGATCTGTTTATTTTCTTCTTATTTATCATTATTTTGCCATGTTCAATGCAGTCTTTCCCTTACTATGTATTTATTCTGTAGCAAGAAGAATATGGGGGTAGCATAAAAAGTGTATTCATGTTACAAAGATAATTATATTTTAATTCAGAATTGAGTGTTGGCCTAAAGGTCAGAGACTTCAAAGTAATGTTAATTAGGAGAAATATTGAATGGCAGTGATGAACTGTAGGATCAGAACAGCTTGTAAATACAATGTGAGGCTGAATAAAAATAAAGCAGCCTTTCAAATGTATTTAATATTGAGAACACTGGCATTTTTTGCAGACAAGTAAGACTGTTGTTTCCATCAAATGCATGCTACAGTTCTTTCCTAAATTTCTTCAGCACTGAACCAGATCACTGCAAAATATTACCTAGACCCTTTTTGTTTCTAATGAATGGTTCTAACAAAAAACTTCTAATTCAACTTACACAAATAAGCTTCTGTCTTCATATTTTAATATTTATGGTTGAAGAAGATGTTGCCTCACAATCCTTTTCTTAAGAAACAAATGAATTTGTAATGAATTCTATTTTCAGATGAAAGAATTTGTACAGCCTCAGGTATTGTGCTTGTTATTGACTGGTAATTTATAAGTTCCATATTAAACAGTACTTGCTGCACACCCAGCAAGAGCAGGCATCCAGTCATTTCTGATACATGTTTCTGGCAAAAGTAAACAGTCTTTACAAAGTTCTTAATAAAATATGTCAATTCTCAGAAATCATGGCTTCTTTTTTGAAAATCACAGTAAAGGTGTTTTGTGGGTTTGTTTTGTTTTGATGTTTTTCTTTGTTTTTGGTTGGTTGGTTGGCTTTGGTTTTTGTTTTTTTGGGCGTTTGTGGTTGTTTTTTCTATTTTGGCAGGGTTTTTTTTGTTTTTGGTGGGGTGGTTTTTTGTTTGTTTGTTTGTTTGTTTGTTTGTTTTAATGATTTTGTATATGTGAGAAAAAACATCTCACATGAAAATAGCTCAGAACCCCTAGGATTTCCTTCCTTCAAACAGATGTTTGAAGTGTTCATAGATATTTCACAAGATACTTTACTCATGAAGACACATCAGAGAATAAATTCAATATCATGTTTGCAGAGATGGCAGTGCAAAAAAAAAAACAACCATGAAGAGCACAAGCAGTATTTTGCTCCTGAAATTTGAAGACAGCTTTGTAATCTTACTAAGCTGCAATATCCAGCTTTTAGTTTTATGGCCTCACGTATCTTTAGATACAGATATCAAATATGATTCTCTCCCTTGCTTTGGTAGTTATGAGGCTTGATTTTTGCTCTGTAATGGAAATGCCATATATTTAGTCCAGTTTCTTTTCATCCTATATTTAATGTCTACACAGGGCAAAATAGTAATTTTGTGAGGAGAAATATGATTAGCTGTAGTAAATCCAGAGCTTTACTTCTCTCTGTGTCACAGAAATGCTTGTAAAATAATGTCTCTGAGGAGCTCATAGTCTGAGTGTTGGCCATGGTGGAAACTTCTCCTGTATAGGACATTCTGTCTACCCCAGCTTCTGGCTGCAGATAAATCCCCAGATGTGAAATTTGATCTTTCCAGGAGGAGCCACCATCAGGAGACCCCAATCATTATGATTACATTTACAGCTTCTCAGTTCACTTAAAGTGTATTCAGGGTGAAAATGCATGAAGTGTCTATTGATTCGTAATTCCTCTGCATAAATTTATAGTTGGGAGGGATGACATTTATCTGTTGGTCTGAACTGAATTTTATTGAGGAAGATTTCAATAGATGAATATATTTTGAAAAGAAATACAGGACATTCCTCCATTTCCACTTCACGTTGACCTAAGATGACATTGTTTCTCTGTTGTGAGATCTAGGGGGTGCATTTTCATGTGTGTTGACAAAAAGGTGTTGGTTATCTAATTTAGATGCAAAGGAAGCTCCCTTGTTTTTCACTCACACACAAGAAAATATCCTCAGCTTAAACAGACAAAACATTTTATATTAGCAATACTTTGAAGTAAATTTCCTGGTTATCTGCACTTCTCTTACATCAGACTTACAGAATGAGCATAGAAACTCTTTTGTTTTTTGTTTTTCTTTTTTTAATGAAACATAATTAGATGTATCCTGGGATCACACCTGCTGTGTTACTGCATCTAATTCCTCTAATAAACTTGAGTTGGGAACCTCCAGAACATGTGTGATGTGGAAGTCAGGTCCTCAGCATGAACCCTTCCAACTCTACATATTTGCATCAATTGTACTGTGCTGTTTACTGATGTAGATGAAGACTGTATTGACTAAAGGGGGAATTACTCTCGTTTGGCTTGGAAACATTTGCTATTGAAGTTTCCATTATGAATACAAATCATAGAGTGCTTAAAATAAATAGCAGTTATACCAATAGACTCTACAGAAAATTATTTGCAGCACTTTCAAGGGAAGTGTCTGTAAAAATATTTAGTCAAGAATACCTCTTTTAAATAAGCAGCTAATAGGCAGAAATATATTTTATACTGTTGCATATTTAACATTCTCTGCAATATAGTATGTTACTTGAAAATACTGGTCTATTTTTGGGTAGATAGACTCATCTTGGGATACAAAATCTGTGGCAAACTGTTAGGGCTCGTGTTTCCCTCCATGACACTGAATGAAGTGAATGCTTCTGCATTTTTTAAATAATTTACTGAAGAGTTGGTCATAAACTGCAAGCCCAGAGCCACAAAGAGTACTAAATACTGAAACACTGAGTTAGCTGTCCTGACACTCTGCACAGAACATGGGAGGGGGAGAAATCTGTGGATAGTATTCTGAGGAAGCCAAAACTCGAGCCAACATTTTGTAAAGAAACGTGCAAAACCACAAGGCATTGCTCAGGACAGGAGCTGGTGCTAAACTCTAAGTTTCTCCAGGGTATGGGAATTGCATCCTTCTGCTGCCGAGAACTATCTAGAACAGTAGAAAATGCAAAAATCAACTGACTGGAGTACTTTTGCTTTCTCTCTTAAGTGACAAAACCAATGTAATTGCCTTACCTTTATCAGAGTGGTTTATGCACTCCTCAAGCTGTAGAAAACTGAATGAATTAGAGGAAGAGCATTGCCAGCAGGTCGAGGGAGGTCATCCTGCCCCTCTGCTCAGCCCTGGTGAGATGCACCTGGAGAACTGTGTTCATTTCTGGGCTCCTCAGGACAAGAGAGAGATGGAGCTCCTGAAGCAGATCCAGCAGAAGGTGACAAAGATGATATAGGGATTGGAGCAGCTCTGTTGTAAAAAAAAGCTGAGGGAGCTGGGCCTGTTCAGCTTCGAGAAGAAATAGCTGAGAGGGGATCTCATCAATGTCTATCAGTATCTGAGGGGAAGGTGGCAAGAGGATGGGACCAGGTTCTGCTCTGTGGTACCCAGAATAGGACAAGAGGCAGAAACTGATGCACAGGAAGTTTGACCAGAACATGAGGAAGAAATTCCTTACTGTGCAGTGACCACACACTGGAACAGATTGCCCAGAGAGGCTGGGGAGTTTCCCTCACTAGAGATATTCCAGAACCCCCTGGATGCAGTTCTGTGCTGTGTGCTCTGGGATGACCCTGCTTGAGCAGAGAGGTTGGACCAGATGATCTACTGTGGTGTCTTCCAACTTTACCCATTCTGTGAATTATCATGTTTCTGTTTGAATCTGCACTGCTTGCCCTCTCATTTATCTACCTGGGGTGAGATATGACTTTCTGGGCTGCTGGCAATATTCCAATTAACCTCTTTTTCTTTAGGAAATAGCATCAGACAAGTCGGAATCTAGAATTTCCTTCTTCAAAAAGAATATCCTGACTGTTAAGCTTAATCCTTACTGGCTGTCTTAATTTTCCTTTTTCTCTAATTTTCCTTTTTCTCTCCTAAAAGGTCTTTGATTCTTTTATCTTGCATAAAACTTCATTAGCATTGGAGGCAGAGGGCTAAGAAATTAATTTACAAAACTGTCATTACAATAAAAGATACCAATAAAAAACTCTCGACTGTTCCTATCATTCTTTAGGGTTTCTTGCAGTCTAGAGGGCCAAATATATTTTCCTTCAGATCTTTTGAATTCACTGGATTTAGATGAATATGCCCTAGAGTATGTAAATGTGCATAATCACTACTAATATTCACAAGAATTATGCATGTTTATTAAGTGGAAAATAGGTCTCTATATTGTGATACTTCTTGGAACTGGGTCACTGAGCATGAGAAGCATATCTCTCTTTTAATAGAAACAATCACCAATGGTCCTTTAACTGGAAGAGCAGAGTTAAGAATGATCATGATAAAATGCTAACATAAAATAAAGTAACTTACTTTATTAATTTATTGCACCTATATTATTTAGGTACGTTTTGGAATTTTATAGATAACTTTTAAATGAATGGGAAAAAAGAGAAAATAATTCTATTTCATCAATTAGAGTCAAATGGTTTGTCATTTTTTGGTTCTATCTCACATTTCTGGTCTCGAAGGGAATTGATTTCTAGTCCTTCATTTTAATATGCATAGAAAAAAAGAACCTCAAAAATCTATTGAAATTTAAGTGGGTGTATTTGCAGCCTCTTTCAAGACAGACTAACATCTTTCTAAAGATGGCACAGAGCTCCTGAAAATATGAGGTTAGAGCTGGATTTCAGGCTTTCAGTGGCTGTAAAAAAGTAGAATTCCAGAATGGCACAGCTGTGTTTACAGATGTCCCAAACACAGATGCAGTTGTACTGGCAGAAGCTGATGTTTCCTGAGATCATCTCTTAACTGGTAGAGCTGTGCTGGTTTTATGTCCGTGCTTTGGCCACTGAAGTTCTCCCTATAACAGGAATACTTTTAAGTTATATCATACCAATGTGAAGTGCCAAATATAATTGATATGTTTAGCATATTACACTAATCCTGCATTGCTGTAGAACTGCAGCATGTCTTGAAATAATGTAGATTATAAAAAATACTGATTTATCTACCCACAGAATGATTTTAGCCTTGTTGCTACCTTCCAGAAGATCACATCTGGTGTGCCAGCAGTATTCCTGGACAATATGACAGGATATTTGCTTGCATGAATCACCTAAATTTAATTGCAACACAGAAAATATCATATGTATTTATTTATAGAAATGACTCAAAAAATCTTTAAACCTGTTAATATTACTGCTGTGTTATTGAATTTGTCAAACTGATACGGAATTATAAAACTAATAGTGTTATTTTAGAAATTTTTGATGCAAACAAATAGAGCAACAAATAGCACTGGTTTGGGACACCAAAATATGTTGCTATAAGGAGCAATGCATATTTAGATATGCAGATAGAGTCTGGAATGACAGTAACATTATTGGCTTCAGTAGAAGTTTTGCTTGTGGGAGTTCTAAAACCGTTGATGAGGTAGAGTTTCTTAATGCATTCCTTAAGCACTTAATACAAATCTGCACATCTGAGACAATTACTGTAAATCATTGGAAAGAAAATCCCTTTTATTCCAGAGGTTCAGTGAAGTTGCTAGGAAAAGAAAATGAATATAACAAAATCTAAATGGCAGTGTGCTGAAAAGCAACTGTGCTTGTGGCCCAGCACTATCACTGGGGAGTGCTTTTCAGGATGAGCAATGTGCTTGGTGCTCCAAAGCTGTATTAAAACTGGGTTGTGATAACTTTAAAGCCAAAAGTGATTGCAATTGCTTTTCAAACAGGACTTGGCTAAAAAAGGAGACAGGGTCATATTGCCTGGATGTTTTCCATACAAAACTGCTTTTGCCATTATTCCTTTTCTTCTCCTTATAGACATGAATAGGCAGGTGCTGTGCCAAAATGCAAGTCTACTCCTAAACCACATAAAAGGCTTGTTATGTATTTCAAACAGAAGCTGGGATTGTGCTCCATGAATTTTAAAACAAAGGGCCAGAATGCTTCTTACTTGTAAAACCAAAATCAAGCAACCCCCAAAGGCAGTGTTAACTTTGAAGCTGACTTTGAGCAATTCAGGGAAGGGGAGGATACTGGTAACATGCCTTTCTGCTGCATTTCTGTCTCTGTGCTTATCCCAGGAAAAATAATGTCTGGACTTAATATCATTTTGCAGAACAGATTTTAAAATCTATCTTTAGTAAACAGAGCTTTAAAGATCAGCAACCCTATTGAAAAACAAAATACAGTAAATAAACACGGATTCTCCTTTAAGCTGCAAAGCAAATTGAAAACAGCAATTTCCAGAAGAGGACCAGCATGCTGGGTAGTAACCAGTTCTGAAAATATGGCTGTAAATCACAACACTGGATACTAAGAGCCTTTAACAATGTGGAATGGAGTCAGTTTAGATTGAAACACTAATCTCAGTGAAGCTAATGGGAATTTTCATTCCTGATCCTTACTTAAGCGCTTAGGACTGTACTGAGCTCCCGAAATTGTTTATCTTTGTGAGACCCAAGTGCTGTGAAGTCTGGTGCAAGCTCCATTAACCATTAGTGTCCAGTCCTTTAAGCTGGATCTAGAGTCCAGAGAGCTCCTCTCATCACATGTGAAGATGTGCACACTGAGAGCTGTCATTTAAAGGCAGCAATGGTTTAAAAATTAAGTCAGGGGGGAAGGGGTGAAAGTATGGATCCTAAAGCTGGTAAAAAAGTTTGAAAGGCAAAGAAAGACAAGTCCTTTTCTTCTTGCAGTATTATGGCTAATTTAAAGGCCAAAATGTTTTAGGTTTTTCTGTTTGTTTTTTGTTTGTTTGTTTGTTTTGGGGTTTTTTGGGTTTTTTTTTTGTTTGTTTTTGGTTGGTTGGTTGGTTTGTTTTGTTTTGTTTTTTTGATTGTTTGGGGTTTTTTGTTTATTTTGGGGTTTTGGGGTTTTTTTTTCTGTTACAGAGCATATAATGGCCCATATCCTCCAGACAATCTTCTCTGGAGACTTTAAATCTGGGAAATGAGGAAGTCAGACAATTTTAAGAGATGGAATCTATACAGCTAAATCTTAATTGCTCTAAATAGTAGCTTGTGGAGTATCCAGGCTAGTGGAATGAATCTTCCTAATGCTTGAGCAAATCAGTAACATATGCTGACACTGTCTGGAAGAGGCAGGAATCGTGGTTACATGAATCCAAAAAGCAATCCAACTGTCCAAAGGCATCTTCAGGCCTTAGAGAGTCAGCACATGTGTGAAAATGCAAAGATTTAGTCCAAACCTCTGATTATTACCAAGTATTGAATATATCTGTAATTCTGTGGCTATATGTGGTTCTTGGAGGCATTTAAAACTGACTTCCAATGCATTGAAGACAGTAAATCCAGACAGGACAAGATGATCCAGTCTGGAATGCTTAAAAATATCACCATTTACATGCATGCCCCAGTTTCCACTGTAGTCTGATAAAAGAATGCAGGCTGGGTAAATTTTCCAACAATAACATGCAAATTACTTTCACTTCATCTTTTATTTTGAAGGAAGCTCACCAGTTCCCAAAACAGTCATGCATTTTTATGACACCTTCTTCCTTTGCAGCTCACCTTTGATCTATGTTTTATTCCTCTGAGAAATCAAAACAATGAATTTGGAATACTGTGATAATTTCTGAAGCAAAATACTGAATTCATTAATAAGGTTATCTGAAGGGCAATAAAGGAGTCCTGCAGCTTGGATGGAGAGAGTCATTGCTAACACAGAATGAAAGAGAAACACAAAAAAATAGTGAACTGTCAGCACCACATCCCATAGCTGTTATCATGTTTAGATCTACTATTTGCTGTAACAATGCTTATTTTACCACTGTTACATAGTCCTAGCAGCAGCTATCAAGGCTGATCAGTGGTTCACAACCTCTACACAATCTGTTGCAAAAGTCAAGAGCTTCAAACTTGTAATCCTGAAACTTCTGCTTCCTACCTTCCTTCATCCCACCTCAATGCTTTCCTTCTCATCACAAGGAAGAGTATTCATAAAACCAGTGAAAATCTTTGAGGATATGCAGGAGAGAGAGAGAGATAATATTGACTACTTCTTTCAGAGATCTTCCCTTCTCTTGCAATCAAATAAAACCGTCATGAAAGAAGCACAGAAAGTCTCTATATTATGTATAAACAGTTGAAATAGTAAAAGGTTAAACCATTTGCTTGATGTCTTTAGCAAAGTCAGGGTTGAAATTACTTCATAGGTCAAAATATAAATGTCCTTTACTTAATTTCTTTGGAATGAGGGTTTGTTCCTTTTTCCTACAGAATGGCCTGGCAATGCCCTTCTGGAGCTATATATGCACATAACAGTATGGCACTTCTGGCTAGATGTTAATCAAATATCTAGTTTAGATCTACACTGGTTTCTGTGCCTTGTAGTTAAAGTGTGACCATGTCTTAGTGGAAACCTGTATTTTAGGTCTTCATTAACCTGGATTTTGAAATGCAGATCATCCTTTTAGGATGATACTAGCCTTATTCTGAAGGCTAATAAGCATGTGTTTATGGTATTTGAGACAAAGTGAACTAGGTTCTTTCCAGGGACGACTTCGTGTGACATATCTTGAACTATAAACATTGATGTTTGTTTAATATATATAATATATATATATGTAAAGCTGTTTAGTTTTACAGGGTTCCAGAAGGAAGCATTAAACCAGGGCACTTCATTTCAGCATTGGAATGAATAACTGCGATTTAAAGTTTCTCTTTTTTTAAACATTGAAGTGTTTTCCTCTAGTATCAAAGTGTCCTTTTAATATCTCACTTGTGCACAAGGCCTGGAGCTGAAAACAGCATTCTTATTTCATAATGTATGGACAGGAACTTGGTGCTCTGAGCTGCATCACTTCACCTCTTTGTGCCGTCTCTGACTGCATGCCTCACCTTCTCCTCCCACTCTCCCCCCAGGAAACTCATCAGTCCTGCAGAAAGTTAATTTACCATACTAATATGTACTTGATGGAGTGAGTCACTGTAGCTGGGTGTGAGTATCTCAAAAATTAAAGGGGACTCATTAGAGTTAACCACGGTGCTCACAGCCAGGCATTGCCTGTGTCAGCCTGCCCCACCTGCGTGTGGTGTGCTGAGATGGCAAATCACTGTTACCTCTGCTACATGTGCTGCTGTGGGAAGCTATAGCTATGCAGCTAATGAAACAAAAAGTGCTTTTTCAGGGTACTGTGGAATAGAAAAACATTTGGAGGCTTGGTAAGTTATCAAGTCAAACACTGTTTTTATTATCACGTAGATATTAGTTGATATTCCAGTCATATTTCTACTACTTGTAGTCTGAACACTTCCAGTATCTTGGGATATCAACTTCCTTTTTATTCAATGAGAGCAAATTCCCATCTTTTCATGTTTAATTAAGGCTCATAGGAATAGACTACTTGCACTGACAAACCAAATGATTACCGAATTGAGATGACTTACTGCTACCTGGCATGAGAATTAGGTAACTATCTTAATTTTACATTCAATCACAAACAAAGCAAAATGAGAAAAACATATGGTTTAGAAGATAAAGTAATCAACAGAAAGAAAATTAGGCAGGAGGCAATTTTGCCATTTTACTAAGATATGTCTGAAACATTCTCAGAGAAATGTGGTGTGAAATCCACAAGGTTAAGAAGATATTAAGGCTGGCTCTCTGATTGCATGAATAGCCCAGAATTGAACATGCAACTCTAAATAAAATCTCCCTGTAGTCCAGAGGAAGAGCAGTATATACAAAAGTGTAAATCAAGTTCTGCAGTTCACCTCAAAGTTAGTATCAATTGGGAATTATTTCCATGTTAACAAAAAAAGGAATTAAAAATTCCTATGTCATTAGTTGAAATAAAATTGTATGTGAACCTTGTCGGCAGCTTTCAGAAGTAGTGTATTCAATGATGAAGTTATTTCTAGGTGCCTCTAGAGGTCCCCTTTCACTTGGTAGGACATACCCTAGGATTGCTGTTATCCCTTACTAGGAGATTGCACACTTCTAAGCATACTTATGACTGCACAGCTTTCTTTGACAGATATCCTCAAGGTTGCTCCTCCCTGTCAAACCCATCAAGATAGGAGATGGATGAAGCCCTATTCCAAGATACATGGATTTTGGCAATGTGGTTCCTGTCCCTGGTGCCAATACCAGATACACAGGGATTGATCAAAGAGAACAGTCCTGAAATTTGCTTTTGTGTTCACAGACTCTAACATGTGCTGCTAATGTTCATGTTGACTATACCTGGGTCCCTCTTCTAAAGGCCTTTTTGGTTCTAAAAACTTTAATTGTTTATTAATGTAGCAATTACTATGCCCTAATTTTATGTTTTGGTGAGATAATCCTAGTTAAAAACATATAAGTGAAATGATGGAGCTGTTTAAGAATGGATGAGCTAAAACAAGAAATTGTGTTGTGAAGCCTCACAGGACATCAGAGGTATGCAGATGAATTTATGTACTTCCTCCTAGCATGGATCTGTTTTCACCAGAATAAACTCCAGCCAGCTGCTTTTTATCCAGCTGCTAAATGCTGGTCTCTGGAAGGTGGTGCTATTTGGATGTGGTCCTGGTGAAAAGCAGATGTCCTTAGCTTCCTTCTGAGCCTTTCTATCCACACACACACACCTTAGCCCCAGCAGGAAAGGATGGAGTTGTGAAATCACTGCTTCTCATCTACCTTCTGCTTCCCACTCACCCTCTCACCCACAGCTTGGCAGGTCAGGTGCTGTCCCCTGTGCTCAACTAACAATGCTAATTTAATTCAGGAGGAAAACACATCTCCTTCCCTCAGGGTCCAATTTCTACATTTCTGTACAAAGCATCTTCAGCACATTGAGTCTTACAGTACATGTGGGTTGCTACACTCAGTACAAACATTATATCCACACATTAAGCTTCTTGATTAGGGCAAGCGATTTAGATGGCAGTCACTTCTGAGCTCACAGTTGCTTAGTGATGACCAAATCCCAGTTTTCTTGGAGGAATACAGTCGTAGTATATCTAGAGCCACAGAAGAATATAGCTGAGCATCATTAGTTTTCATCTCCTAAATAATTGTTTTTCATCTCATCTCACCTCTTCTGTTTTTTTCAGAACATTTCTACAGAACAAGGGATGACTTAACACTCTCTTTATTAGTCTTAGAAGTCAAACTTGCCCATATTTTGTATTTTAGATATTTATTTATTTTTAAATATAATTTCCATACATGACTTTTATTTAGTTGATTGTATTTTTTTTCAAAAAAAAGTAACACTCCAGATAACACCTGGACTGAGAAAGGTACACTTTATGACTTCTATATTGTGGTTCTTAAAAGCCCAGCAAGAAAAGTGTGGTTAAAATCTATGACATGATGCTGAAAACTGTAGTTTATAATAGTAATAATAATATTTAATTGTAAAGGTGCTATATTAGCCCTGGCTTGAAGAAGCAATTATGTATCTGTTGATTAGTTCTAGCCACAATTAATTCCCTTGTATATGACAAGGGAAACCCAACATATTAGTGGCCTTGTGTTAGAATTGCTTACTCAGTGCCACAAATTAGCCCCTATGGTGTATTAATCTATCCACTCATTTATTTTTAAGATTCTTTTCCCCAGGAGCTTTTCTGTATAGCAGAAAAATGATGTTTAATAGACCCGAGGTTATTTTCACAGAGGCGTAAATTCTGGGGTTATTCTCATGTACAGCCAAGAATTGTAGGAATAAGGATATTTCTGCTTCCTGTACCTACTACCCTGGGGTATCTTTGAAACATGAAAATCATGAAAAAGAGCACATGCTCTGAAACAACCTGAAATGATTTTCATTCTCAGAAAGTTGGGTTTCTCATACAGAAAATCACCAGCAGGTCCACAGCAATAAAACTGAGTAAAAAAATACTGCTAACAAAAGGTAAATGCTGGTCTTTGTACCCAGCAGTTTCTTTTAAAGTGATGTACCTCTTTGTTACTTCTCTGAAAGAATAATGACATTTTGCCAAATAAATGAAATCTACTTCCAAAGAATGAACACATTCAGTGTAAAAATTACATTAACTTGTAGCCAAATTCATTAAAGATACAAGATTCAAAATTATGAATTTGGCACACAAGCTTTTAATAATTCTATAGAAGTGGACTATCTGTGGGAAATTAGCTCTTGAGCTCCATCCAGAAGGCAATTGTCAGTGGGAAAGAAAAGAAAACTGTATTCTGGCTGTCCAAGGCTGGAATATTTTTCTGCACAGGCACAATAAATAGTTTTTGTTAGAAATAAAGAGACTTCCAAATCACCCTAGCTGAATAAAAAGTATGTTGTGCTTTACACATGGGAAAAGTTCTCCAGAACAGTTAATCCCTACAAAAACATTATCCCTGGATTATCACCAGTAATACTTGCCTTCAGGCAGTTTTCAGTTATTTGTTTCCATTTTCTATACGTGTACCCAGTGTTTTTATTTCCACGTGACTGTTCATCTCAATAATTTTCTTTGCTGTCATCTATTCTGGGCTTGTGCATGTGCATCTTACATGTTGCCAGAGTACTTTGGGCTATATTTACATTTCCAGATTCATAGAAATATTGTTCTACATATAATGATGTGAAAGGCAGTATGTAGTCCTGAAAGGACCACTGATTTCTGTGGAGTGGCCCGTGTCACTGCAAAGTACATCAGTAGACTAGAATACTTTGCATCTTTTCTCCTTCCCTTTTGTGTAGACAGGAAATAAAAATTCCCTGGTAGTCCTGTGTGTGGGTGGTGAGTTCACACAGCTCCCTGGCTGAAGAAGCCTCACACAGGATTTATTGCCAGCACCTTGGTGCAAGAGCTGGGTCAAGGGACAGCTGAAGTCGTGTTGCTATGCAGATAGGATGTCTTGGAGCCAAAAGAAAAACAAAGGGAGAAAGAAACCCTTTACAAGAAATGCAGTCCCTAGTTACTTGTAGATCACTTACTGTATAACCAAAGGGAGTGGTAACAGTGCATGTCACATGTACAGTGGAGTGGAGGCATTATGGTGGAGGGTAGGAGTTTGGTCAAAATGAGGATAGTTCCATTAATATAATCCATGATGGATTGAAAATGTGCTTTTTTAAATTGCCAGAACTCATTTATTGCATTAAAACCTGACTTCTTACTATCCTAAATTCACAAAATGCAATATAATGAAAAAATAAATGTTTTTCTCCTAAAGGAACAAAGTCTCCTCCTTCTTCCTGGAGTGCACCAGAAGATGCAGCCTTGGCATCTCCAAACTCCTATACAATCCTGCCAGGCATGTGGAATCTTTAGATACTTCCCCATAATTTTTTTAAACCATAATGTGCTTTCTTTTTCTTCTCAGCTAGCTCATATCCTTCTTCCCTAGGGCACTATCTAGATGAGTGGTGAAGCCTGATGGGATGTCTGTACCTCTGTCCTTTTCTCCTCCAGCTTTTGAATTTCTGCAAACTAGGCTTTGTGACTTCAGCATAATGAGAAGCTTGCTGTTAGTTATGCTCATTCAGCCTATGATTAAGGCTTGGCCATTTTATTTTCATTTGTCTCTCTCCTTGCTTCAAGACAAGGACAGTCCAGTATCAGAAAGCCAGCCTGATCCTTTATTCAAACAAGAACTTTATACCTGGAAACCTTTCTAAAATATTAGTCTACAAGCTCTGGCAAGATGCTGCACAGCAAAGCAAAATTAATGGACATAATTAAGTATTTGTTATTCACTGGTAATGGTGCTGGGAAACATTTGAGTAAAGGAACTATGCAGACTCTATTACCTGAACTAAAATGAAATGTGTCCAGAAAGATTTTTGCAATGCCTTCATTTTAATATTTAAGCATATACCCTTCTAATTTATAAAACCAGAGATTGGGTGAGGGTCATTCTTTGTAATTTTTTAATTTTTTAAACTTTTTTTGGCAGCAATGCAAGTTGTATACATAATGGTATCAAACAGTACAGGCTTGAGAAATGAAAGTAAATTTAAAAGAAAATAAATTGAGGATGGATAAGGGTAAACTTGCTGTAGACTTTGGAAGATTTAAAATTGCATTTATTCTTATAAACCTAAGGGGTTTAAAAATTAAGACAGATGATGAAGATAATGTTGGCAAGGGGACATTATCTTGACAAGATATTCCATATTAAAAGTTGTACATCTATAATAAAACACATGGTTGTGTGCACTTGCAGCCTTTAGATAAGGCTGTAAATAAACAGATGAAATAGCCAATAGTGCTGTTCAAATCCATGGGAGACCTGACACCTTCTGAGGGACCAAGGTTTGGCTTGCATTTTACTGGTTTCTTGTTTTATAACATATGAAACTGCAAAAAAATGACAGATGGCTGTATGGCTAATTTTTTTTTTTGTGATGAAAATATGGTCACTTTTTTGTCTCTTGTATGGAAATTCCTTCTCTCTTGGTAACTCCCACAAGCAAATAAGCCATTACCAAGCTGTTCCTGAAGAGATAAACATAGTATCTGGTAGCACAGAGAAGATGCTGGATTGGGCACTCTTGGGAACTCCCATTCAAGTCATTGTGGGGTTTTTCAGTTCATTGGCCAAACAAATCAGATTGCCACATCTGTTTAGCCAGATGGTCTTTCTAGTGTCATGAGGAAAGTGCACTCAAAATACTATCCATAACTAGCACAAGGATTGTATTGGCAACTTAATGCAGAAAAGGAGCTACATTACAGAAAACCCTTGTTGTGATGGTATTTGATGGCAATTTCCTTTTCTAACATGCAAATGAACTCAGCCATCTCCAGCCGTGGTTTGGGTAGGTGGAAGCCATCATGCTGAGTAGAGCTGTGGTTTGTTTCTAGATTGCAAGGTGGGAACACTAATCTATTAATATTAGAATCATAGAATCATAGCATTGGTTGGGTTGAAAGGAATCTTAAAGATCATCCAGTTCCAACCTGCCTGCCATGGGCAGGGATGCTAATCACTAGATCAGATTGCTCAAAGCCTCATCCAACCTGGCCTTGAACACTTCCAGGGATGAGACATCCACAGCTTCTCTGGGCAGCCTATGCCAGTGCCTCACCACCCTCACAGCAAAGAATTTCTTCCTAACATCTAATCTAAATCTGTCCCTTTTCATTTTAAAAGCATCGTCCCTGTCCTGTTACAACCTGTCTATATAAAAAGTCCTTCTCCCTCCTTTTTTAAAGCCTCCTTTAAGGTACTGAAAGGCTGCTATAAGGTCTCCCCAGTTCCTTCTCTTCTCCAGGCTGAACAATCCCAATTCCCTCAGCCTGTCTGCACAGGAGAGGTGCTCCAGCACTCTGAGCACCTTTGTGGCTTCCTCTGGACTTGCTGTTGACAGCTCCATGTCCTTCCTGTGCTGGGGACCCAGGCTGGACGTGGCACTGCAGGTGGTATTATGAGAGCAGAGCAGAGGGGCAGAATCCCCTCCCTGCCCTGCTGCCCGTGGGGCTCTGGATAAAACCCAGGACACTCTTGGCTATCTGGGCTGCGGGCTGACGTCCAGCTTTTCACACACAAGAACCCCGAAGTTCTCTGCAGGGCTGCTCTCAGTGAGCTCTTCTCCCAGTCTGTGTTCATAGCTAGGATTGACTCAACCCATGGGCAACACCTTGCATTTGACCTGAATGAACTTCATGAGGTTCTTTTGGACCCATTTCTCAAATTTTTCCAGGTCCCTCTGGATGATGTCTAATCCTTCTGCTGTGTCTTCTATTAATTTCAGCCTGATCTGCTTGATATATCATCAGATCTTTATTTGTTTGTTTATTTTTCTAGCACTTGCCAACAAAAGAGTATTGTGTATATTTTGGGTTCATTGTGTATATTTGGGTTCATTCTCTTTCTTCTCTTCTGCTTCATCCACTCTACCAACATTATTATTATTATGTCTATCCTACATAATTAAAAAAGAAGAAGGAAACTATCTTTCCAACTAAACAGAAATTACATGGGATCCTTTTCCAAATTATCATTTGGTTGGTTATGGCCTTATAAGGAAAATTCTCCTAGAGGATGATCAAACTGCTGTTGACTTCTAAAACTTTGCAGTCACTAGCTGAACATTCAGATGTATGACAGCTTTGTATAGCTAATAAAGTGGATTTTGTCCCAAAAGACCTTGAAAATTCCAGTGCTATAGGAGAAATGCATGGGACTTGGATGCTAGTGGAGAGCAAAGGCACTCCCAGAGGGAAATTATCTCATTACAAGATAGATGTATGAGAGACATGGCATACTCATTCTTGGAAAGAATCTATCTACCTGTATCTAAATGTGCCAGTGAGCTGTTAGATGTCTAGAACTGATAAGAGGAAGCCAGACCTTGGTAAGAGGTATTGAGAGAAAAGCAATTTTGCATAGTAACAATAACAATTATTGTCACAAACAACTGCAAACTATCATATAGATTTTATAATGTTGTTTGGCCAATATAAGCATGTTTTATATCATGATCTCATAATACTTTCTTAGCAAATGGTGAAAATCACAGAGATAATCCTACTTCACATGTTCTTTATCTTTTTGTTGTTGTTAAATTCAAATATCTACTGTGGTTATTGAAAAGAGTTTCTTCCCCTTTGGTGGAAACAAACTGAAATTCTGTGGCTCAGAGGGACAAAGAGAAAGAAAAATCTGAGATACACGGAAAAAAAGTGTGCTTTTAGGCATCTGTAAACTATTTATCTGCTTATCTTAGAGCATGTTCATGCTGGGGAAAAAAAAGTTATTGACTTTTTGTCTGACTTTTTGTTGTTTCTTACTTTTTATTAGTTTTGTGATAATTACAATAATTACTTTAAAAGTCAAAACCCAGGAAATTCTAAATGAGACAGTATAATTATAATATATAACCATAATAATGCTTCCTTCCATTCCTCACTTGGGTATTGTGATGCTTAATTAGTTAATGCTTGTACAGCAGTAAAATGCAAAACACCCTAAAAGTATTAAGCATTTTTCCTGTTTCAGTTCTTCAGTGTAACCAATTATCTTTCATAAGGTTTTTAAAGGGGATAATTTAAAAAGATCTATGTAAACTAAGCTGTATTTTATATCTGTCTTGCTGGGAGATGGAGTGGCAAATCAGTGTTTAATTGCATCAGTATTTCACATGAGCCTGCTGACACTGTGACAATGGATTTAGCCTAGAAATATTTGTTGATTATCATATTTCTGGGCCATGCAACAAAATTAAAGTGTTCTCAGGGGAGCCAGAGACACAGCTGATGAAAATGAATAGAAAATGAGTGTCACAAGTTAACAAACCATCATACATAGAAGGGGGGAAAAATCGTGAATAAATAACATTCTGTTGAAATAAATAAAGCCTTTTGTCAAATATTTAGAATAGGAAAATCTGTTATTTCATCATTTTCCTGTGCAGAGTTCAGTGAAGAAAAACAATCTTGTGCCATGTATAAATATGCAATGTATAAACAACAAATGGAGCTACAACTCAGGGAATATGGCACTGCAGAGCAAAGTATGAGGTTTTAAATTATTTTTAGGTCAAAGAAGTCCTGAAGAAGATCTGTGTATCAAAATAACACACTGTAAGAATCAGTCTGGGTTGGAGGTGGAAATAGACATAAATTAATTTTCAGGAGATTACTTGCATCTCTGGGGATGATATGCAGAGTCTGTCGTTTAAAGTCCAGGGTGTTCTCCAATAGACCATTGATTATTTAATCACCCTCATCTCTGCCACTGAGCTTCAGCACAGAATCAAGGGTTGGGATTAATTTTGTCATCTGAAGGCTAGTTTGTTATTTAGACTGCACTAGAGTCAGTGGAAAGACAGAGGTAGTTCCGTGGGATTATTCATTTTGTCTGCCTTATGCAGAACCACCTTTGTTTCTTTAATAGCTGCTGGACCAAAGGAGAGTTCTTAAAGGAATTAATCTGTCTATAAACCTTTATTTTTGAAAGAAATTAAAGATGCTATGGAAGCAGCATTCTCCTTTCACCATAGAGGGGTTCTCATGTTTCATGTCTGTCTTTTAGACCTAGACACCTTGGATGCGGATTAGATAAATTGCATGAGGAGTGTGGGCTCACCCCTCAACATGTTACCTGCCAGCAATACAGAAAATACTGAAGTACACATAGAAAGTGGCAGTTCTCATGATTGACTGGGGTCATTCTCAAGTTAGTTTGTTTCACTTTGGAGACCATTTTAGGTTCACTTCTGCTGCTGATACCGTAGAATTAAGAAGCTTAGGTTGTAATCTGCATGTTTCTGTGAGCACATGGATCTGTCAAATGCAGATTAAAACACTTTTTTAAGTACTTTCTTAAGCAACGATGGAGTGCTAAGCAGTTGGCTTTAGATCCACATTGACAGTTGGATCAATGTTTTTCAAAATAAGAGTTAATGAAAACAGATGTAAGAAATAAGAAATCCCAATTCTATAAAGGTGGTGAAAGTTTTGAGGTTGGTTTTTGTGACTATTATTTCACCCATTAAATGAAATGAAGATTGGTGTATTTTACTGGTAATCATATGATGGTTAAAATACTGGAATAATCAATATGTAAAAGCAATCATAAAACATTGACTCTTTTTAACCTCAGTATCTATTACTTATGTCAGGCCAGTTGGATTTGTATTCAAAACCGTATTTTGCTGGAAATAATTTTTCTAATCTAATGGTGCCACTTACTCCACTCCCAGACCATTTATAAACATCCTCTTTTAGCAGGCAAAGGCTTTCCACTTTTGAAACCACAAGAATTTCCATTATTGCATTTACATGTGCCTCAGCTGCTGCTAAGCAACAGGGCTGTTACCTGCCAAAGCCTGGAGTTAAATCCCAGATCTGTAAAGAGGATGGATAGAAACACAGATGTATAATATACTTAAAATAACAAGTGAGGAATGTGGTTTTGGAAGTGTGTAGAAATCTGGAGGTATAAGAAGAATACAATTCCATTCTAGAAACATGTGAATAAGGGGGATATAATGTGTTAGAGAAAGTTAAGAAAATCAATCAATTAATGTATTTTGGTGATTTGCTCTTGAAAACACACTGTGGTCAGATTGGTTTTGCTTTGCCAAACCTTACCAAAAAGTGTTACGTGTATATGCAATGTTAGATAGTGGGGAGTAAGGAACAGAGAGAACATCACCAAGCAAATTTAATTTAATTTAATGCATATAGTATTTCTAAATCATAGAATCATAGAATGGCCAGGTTTGGAAGGGATCTTGAAGACCATCTAGTTTCAAACAAATTTGATTAATAGTATTTTGCATAGTGATTTTGCTTCTTCTTTTAGAGATAAATGTATTTTTATTTGGATAAGAAATGAATCAGTCTCAAGTGCGTTTCAAAGGCTTGATTGGCATTCTTTTCCAATGGTGTTTTTGGTGTTGGCTTTGGCTCAGTTGTGTGGGACTGTTTCTAAGAAATGGTTTGGGTGTTAGAAATGGTGTTGCAGCTAGTGGCATTAGCATTTCAGTCTAAGGGTGCATCATCAGTAGTGTTGTACCAAGACAAGGTATGAGATGTTCTTTACCCTGCAAAATGACCTGCATCAGAGGAGGAGGTGGTGCATGGAGGGGAACGACCAGGAGAATAAATGTGAAGACTGGAACAACATCAAGAGCCCCAGAAGCCACAACCCAAATGGCAGCTGCCTAATTGTCAAACCTTGGGTAACATTTTGAAAAGGAGGAGCTATCCTGCATGGGAAGAACGTGTAATGCTGCTTGCTACGAAACTGTAATTGGTAACAGGCAATATCCACAACCACCAGGCAACACCCACTGCCTTGGTACAGTGTAGAAAGAGGTACCATGAAGGCTGCAGTTCAACTAACAGGCAAATGAATTGTGCAGCAGTGTTAACAGCAGAAAGACAAATTTTGTAGGACAAAGTTTTCAATGAGCAATTTCAAACTATTTGGACAGTGAAAGTGACAGATTTTCATTATGTTCAACAGAGGCAGAAGTTCTTTATTCTCCTCTAGAATTTGTTTATATGTTTCCCTAGTTTTGAAGACGTTTTATAATTCCTTAAGGCATTCCCTCCTCTAGAATAACACTATATGCCAAGGAACACATTTAACTGTCTTTATTAAAGCATTTAAAGGAAGTTTCCTACAAAATGGCTACACTTTCCTGCACTTCAAGACAGAGAATACTTCAAGATGAGAATATAACATCATAAAATGTCATCTTAGCCAGGCAGTTTATGCAATAAATTCCTTATTCTTTAGTTCTTTTGGTTGTCTTGAAACCAACGTATATACATGCAATCCCTTAGGAATACTGTTGTAAGAGACAAAGTATTTTCACATGTATTGCTTGTACTTTGGTACACACTGTTTTACTAACAAAACTGTTGAAATGAGGCAACAAAACTACTGTGGCATTTGGGGAAAAATATTTAAACTGTGAAAAACATTGAAACAAAATTCTATGCAGAAATAAAAAAGATACACGTTTATAGCTGTGCACAATAAGAATAGAAAAACTGGATTTTTAACACAATACAAAAAAATTAGGATTACTTTATCTTTTATAATAAAACCAAACTGTATTTTTAGAAAAAAAAAGCCAAATGACATGGAAAAAATGACATATAAAAATTCAGATTATATCAATGGTTCAACCTGACTGAACACTTCTCTTTTTTCCTTAGCACTCAGGTAGCTCTGTCCAATTTAGCTATATTTCCCTTGTCAGCATCACTAGTGTGAAGTCTGAAATGTATCCATCACTATTTATGTATTTACAGTGTGCTGGGGAAGAGTCAACACTGTGTATTCTTTCCTTATCTCTCAGAGGGGGTGATGGGTGTCTGATGGGGTAGGTGGACATCTGTATTAAAATAATCTGGTTAATACTATTTCTTTGATTTTCCAAAGAATCTAGCAAAGACCTTCACCAGACTGAAATTAGTATCTCCTAGATTTTTTATAGAAGTTATTGAAAAGAGATTAAATTCTCCGTAGAATCACCAAGAACAAGAATATCTCTACTGAGTGCAGAGGAACTTTGAGAAACAAGTACACCTCAGATAACTCCAGGCCTTCAACTGCTCACTTTAACATCCATACAAGGTCTTTAACTGGATTTTCTGGATTTCTCACAATACTTTATTATTTTTTTACTATATTATGTTAATGCTGAAGAGCAATGCATTCTTAGCCTTAACTTTTTTTTTTTTTCCTAAGGATTTGTTTAAAGTTGTAAGGAGAGGCAGTGGCTATCTCATTTGAAAATCTTACTGCTGTTCTCAGAGCAGTAATTGTTATCTCACAGAGTATGACTACCTTTTTCTTTTCTCATATGAATTGTGATTCATTATGAAGGACCATATAACTTCTTGAATGGCAACACTTGAAGGTGCCGACCTGAAGTGCTTGGAATAAAGAGATTTTGTCATCAGCACCAGTGGAGAAAAACCATGGGAAGAAAAATCAGCCTCTAAATATTTTGATTATTGGTTATGCTAGCCCTTACAAGGACTATTCTCACCTGCACTCACATGTTTTAAACTAACTGTAGGAATTTGAGCTAATGTACCCAGGGAGGAGTTGAAATACAAGTAAGCAAAAAAAAAAAAAAAAAAAAGAGAAGTCATGTAGGCATGGTGGTTAAGGATATGATTTAGTCATGGTCCTGCAGAGTTAGGTTAATAGTTGGACTTGATGATCTTAAGGGTTTCTCCCAAAGGAAATGATTCTATGATTCCATAAAAAACACATCTGGATGACATCAGTCAAGGCAACAACTAATCATTCTTTCCAGTAGTACTGTTGGAATGGAGGAGCTGTGTCTGTGGGTTAACTATCCAAGAGAATGAGTCCATTAATCCCTCTGATTTTGGATGAGAGCAGCACCTGCTCTGACCGTGGGAAGTTGTGTTTGCCAATGGTTGTGCTGGCAGCTGTGCTGACCATGACCCCATCTGGGACATCTTGGGTCACAGGGCTTATGTTGTCACTCCTGAACCAGCAGTTTTTGAATCTGGGACCATAGGGCAGGTCCAGAAAGAGTGGATAGCCAGTTCTTATCTTCTTCTTGCATGTAAGAGAATCTTTCTAGCAAGAAGGCTCACTGATGTCAGTGAGTTATCCCTCCACCATGTGCAACCAAGGACATGTAGCTGTTATTTTCCCTTCCACTGCTAGTGGAGTGCTCAACACACTGTGTGTAATCAATAAGTTATGCGAGCAGTGGCTATTCTCCATGGTTATCCTTATTTTTTACAAGTCAGAGTCCAGTTTATTACAGCATCTGTGCTTGGGTTTGATCTCTTTTTCTCTGAGCCAGCATGAGAGATCATTTTTTGTCTGCCTTTGCCAAGGAAAAGGGACCCAGGGTGGATGATAAGATAAGGTCTATGAGTTAAGCATCCCTTTGTTGTACTCAGAATTCAGAAGTGAAATCCAGGTGTTGACAGTCTGTCTCAAAGAAATGAAGCACTTCCACAGCAAGAGCTGTGATTTGCTCTAGTGGACTCATTTGGGAAAAGGAGCATGAACAGCCTATATAGATGAAGAGCACTTATGGAAAGAATTTATGCAAACAGCATGTCCACAGGAGATCCTGGGTGTACCAGCATAATAGAGATGTTAAACAAAAAAATGTACAATTAATCTAAATGGATAGATTCAAGAGGAAATATATTTTTCCTTTTTTCTTCACACAAGGTGTGTTTCTAGATGCCTGCTCAATGGGATGGTCAGCTTAATCACTTGAACCAATATTTTCAGCGGAGAGCTGATTCTCCAATGAAAAATGTCACGGAAGGGGGGGTTTAGACCTAACAGTGCTCCCAGGAAGCCTGGCATCCCACGACCCGTGCTGAAGGTGGCTGTGTCTGTTGGTTGCCTTGAAGTATACTGGGGGCTGAGATACAGTCTTACCACCACGGGAAAGTATTTCAATGTAGTTTTCTAAACTCCCATTAAGGCCCCCTTGACACCTGGTATTAATGTGGTTTTGTCAGTCTCCCTCTTCCTCTCCTCTGTTATGCTGAGCAAAGGCAGCAGTGCTGGGCCAGGCTATGTCAGAGCTGCTGCCCAAGGTCACTGGTTGGGCCTGGGGTTGTTCTGTCATATCTATTTGGGCAATATTTGCTGTCTCCTTTCTTAAGGAAATGAAGACCATGATTGAGCTGTGTGCATGCCTGCAACCTTCTGATGTATCAGATAATTCACATGGGCATTCAGTTGTGAGATGTAATGATGAGTTTCTCTGAGCCTGATGCTCAAGAGGTTATCTGTCCCCTGTTAGCAAGTTTAATAGCTTGTTCAATATTGTACTTAATAATGAAACTAAATTATTAACGATTTCAATAAAGTATTTGATATTAACCAATTAAGATTATGAAGCCTACAGAAGCAATCAAGTACTTGTTTCTCTCCCATTCTATTAATAATTTAAAACAAGATAAAATGTATTACATTATTTTTGTCTTATCATTACAATTTTAAATTTATTGCTTAAACCATAGTAGGTTATGATTAGTATCTGTACATACAGATCTTGATAAACCTCCATGTCTATTATAAGTTTGTAATTCAAGGCTTCAGGTATGCCCTGCAGATGATCTTCATGGCTTTTTAGTTGTGATATATCCTGTAACTCTCCAGTGATGTGGTACAGTGATTATGTGTGGAAGAAGTCTTCATTAATAAAGACAGTTCTTTTAACATAACTGTTTTTGCTCAAATGGCTGCATGTTTTAGAAGCATTGTTAGATTGACATTTATTTGGAATTTATGTCTGATTTCTGGGGAATGACCAGTTCAGTGCCTCAGACAACATCATGTATGCTCATTGCTTCAAGTCATGATGAAGGCCAGTGACTTCTCTCCCCATATTCTCCATTGGTGATATCTTGAGCAGCTTCACTCACTTCACTACTTAATGAACTGTATAGCTTGTATTAGAAAATAAGTGCTTATAAAAGCAGTATAATTAGGGCATAAATGGAAATAATATTGGCAAGTAATACCAATAATCACTAGAAACCATGAGCTTGCTAAATGACTTTCTTGTGTGACAGCTGAATTTAATGGGTGCTTCACTACAGCACCTCAGTTTTTATTAGCAGAAAATAATCTTTATTCTTTGCACTGAAAGACTAATGTAAGTACAAGTGGCTGAAAAATGAAGGAGACTGGACTGTTTACTGTATCACTTGTCCATTACTGTCACATCACAAGTGCACTTCCCTCTTTGTAAAACTAACCAAATGATCTTTTCTCAGGTTAGATCACTGAAATAATCTTCTTTGTTTCTACTTTGGGATGATAAGCTTTAAATGAGGTTTGGGTGGGGGGGGGTAGGGCTTTCCATTTGCCTGCTGTTACCAGCTACTGGCGACTGTATTGGAATTAAGTCTCTAGAGTTAAGCTGTTAATGCCACAAATGATTGATTTATTATCATTCTTTGTAAATTATTTTATCATGGGAAGGAGCTGAAATCTCTCTGTTGTAGAGTGAAGGGAACAGGTTCTCAATTAAAAAAAAAAAAGAAAAGCAATGACAAGCAAAAAAATCCAAAAAAAACCCCAAATCCCAACAACAAAAAAGAACAAACAAACAAAAAACCAACCAAAACAAAAAACCTAACCTAAAATAAAGCCGACAGATGAGAGAGGAATAATGCCAAGGGTTGGTGCAGGCAGCAGAACAGCTCTCAGTGGGGAACCACGGGCGCTGATCCGAGCAGTGGCACAGGAGGAGAGGTCCCAGCTGCTCCCGCCCTGTTCCCTCAGTGTTCCACTGGTTGGCTGTGCAGGACTGATTTTAATATTCCCATTAACATCTAAAATGCCATGTTGCTGTTTCAGATCAGGTTGGAGAGAGGATTTTTTAGGAAGATAGGTTGTTTTCAGGAAAAAAAACCCTCTTCTACATGGAGGAGCTCTTGCCTACATAGCCTTGCTGTGCTCAGGGACTGGATGATCTGGGGACATGGTTTGCAGAATGAGCTGTGTAATCTGGGTCCATATCAGCAGCACAAGTCAGAGCTGGGCTGCCAATTGTAGCACATTTTAAAATGCAAAATACGAGAAATTTATTTACAGGAGAGTCTAGGTTAAAGTATACTTGAAGAAGTAGTTCTACTTAACGCTGAAAAAGCCTTTGGGATACAATTCCATTTCATCCAACCTGCTTGCAAATTAATTATGCTAAACAGGCTTTTTAATTACATTGCTTGAAGGAAGAGCAGCAGAACATGTAAATTCCATAAGAGAGAAAGGAAAAAGATTTCCACTGCCAATTAGAGAGCTAAATTTGACAAAGGCAGCTGAACCATGACAGGGCAGAGTGTGATTATTTTAAATGAAATCTAGATAAACTCCCGAATTTCTCATTTTTGTTTTTGTCAATGTCCTGCAGTGCTCACTTGTCTCACACTGGGCATAACATTTTTCCAGAGTTCTAAGACTTTCCATTATGCAGCTTTTGACAAGGATACAACAGCCTGTAGCAAGTTAAAGCACTTGGTTCTTGCTTGGGGAAAGGATCCAGGATAATGTCGGACTTACAGCACAGTGGAGGCTTCCACGGTGTGCCCAAGTGTTTCTTGTGAGAAAGCCAACCAAGAAGTGCCAGATCTCCCGTGTGTGGCATCCACCACCACCATCTAGTGGTGGTTCCCTTCCAGCCTGATGGGTAGCTGTTTGGAGAGGGCTATGCAGAATTATCCTGGAAACTGGGAAAATTCTCACCTGGGGCCATTCAACCTCAATACATTTCTGCATCATTTATTTGTTTACTTAGTGGAAACATTAAAAAATTCTGTTGGGAAGTCTGTCCCTGTGTAACAGCTGGAGAGGACATGTGAATGATCAATATAGAATGAAAAATGTCATATGAAAGAACTCTGGTATTTATAAGACATTGCTGAATGCAAAATACTTGCAAATGTGGCTCCTGAATGTCATGTACACATGACAAAAGCAAGCGGAGGAGTTTAAAAAGGAAAATACTTTAAAAAATCCAAACAAAATCCATGACTCCCCTTTTGGCATGTTTCTTATTCTGAGCAGTTTAAATAACACTGGTAGTTGTGAAGAAGTATTAAAACCCATCATTTTTATCTCTATACTATTCTTTTTAGACACATTTTATTTGTCATTTTCACAACAAATAATCTTCAGACAACCTGACTATTACATGTAAAAGTACTGTGCTTTATATAATACCATCAAGAGCACACTGATTAAGACAGGACCCAAAATATCCATGCAAAATGTCCATAAAATTCTTGAAGAGTCACTCCAGGTTACAAAAGACTGTGTTCAACTTACTTAACTTTGTCATGTTGGAGTCCAAACCAGGTATACATTGGGCACCTCCAGCGACCACCCCTGAGAGGAAAATTCATCCTACCTATTCCAAATATCCTCCTAGTTAAGAAGAACAATCTACTGTTGGACGTGACTGCTTCTCTTCAGTCACTGTTGAGGGAAGCTTGATAAGTAGCTGAGATGGAATACCTGGGTTTGGAACATGTAAAGTGAGATAAACTTTGTCCAAAAAAGAAAGGCACAGCTGTTAGAGAAAAAGAAAAGAAAAAAATCACAATTTGCTCTTATGAATCCAAACTGAATTTTTAAACCTGGCCTTTATTAAAAAAAAAAATAACAACAACAACAAAAACCCCAAATAATCAGAGCTTTCTCTTCTGATATGGAATTGGGAGGATTTGTCCTGCAAGCTGTAAAATAATCTCTTCTCTCATTTCCTGAGGTGAATGTCAGGTATTTCACATGGGTTTTGGAAATCCAGACCTTTCTCTTGTTGTAAAGAAAAGGCTTTGAAAAGGCAGCAATCAGGAATTCTGTTTGCTCATCATTTATGGGTAGACCCTTTATTCCAATCATGTGAATTCCAGCTTTAACTTCTCCCCACATCACACAATTGGCAAGTTGCTGTGACTCTGGAGAGAGACCCTGGGCTGAGGGGTGGGTCAGTGATATGTGTCCAGACTGTTTCTGCAGCCCTGGTGCCCTCTCAGGAGACAGAGTGAGACCAACAGGGCACATCTTAAATTCTTACTGGACCAAGATGTGAGAACCAGCTCCATACGGGAAAAGACCCATGCTAAGGTCATCTTCTACATTGTCGTTCTCTAGGCTTGTTCAGAGCACCTTTTTTCCTTCTCAGTTTCTTTTTTGAGGCCATGATCTGCTCTCTGCCTTCCTTCCCTGGCTCCCTGTGTCTGCCCTTGCATCTGCTGGTCCCGTCTTTGTGCTGCTCTTGTTGGAAGGAGCAGGGAGCAGCTCTGGGCCAGTGAGGACTGGTGGTGTGCTGGCACTTCAGTGGAACCACCAGCTGGGGAGCTGGCCCTTGGTCTGAGTTCAAGGCAGCAAAGTCACCACAACTCTCTTTGAACTCTTTTTTGCTATCTTTATCCTCTGTTCACACACAAAGACTTATTACCCTTGAGATATATCAGGTTGACACTAATAGGAAATGAAGCTTTTTGGTAAGGGGGTTGAGAACCTCTGTCAAAGCCCAGTCAGTCCTTGACCTTCCTGCTTAGACTTTTTACAGCATTGCAGTTTTGTTGTTATGTTATATTTTGCAGATACCACTGCAATTAAACAAAGACCACCATCTCATTCTATGTGGCTGCCAGACAGCTGTCAGATATTAATGACTGGAGTTTGCTATGAGCAGAGCTGGATTAAGACGGGTGACCTACATGTGAAAGACTTTGTATCTCATTTCCTCAAGCTAGACTTCTTTGAAATGTAATGCTGTTTCCTAGCTGGCTCTTATTAATCATGTTTACTGGTGTCTGCCTGCTTTAGTCAATGAAATCTCTGGGATCGATATTTCATGGCCCTCTTTCTTGGATCACACACAATTCCTACCCATCCTAAATTTTATTCACTCTGGTTGACCTTAAGAGATCTGTAAACTGGATAATAAACCAGAAGTAAGAAGATTTCTACATCTAAGTCACTACTAATAATCCAGTGGTGGTCATTAGATCATATGCTTAGCAGCCAATGTAAATTCTTTCAATCCCTTTCCTTGTGGTCACAAAATAAAATTGGCACTTTTGGTGACTTCAGAGGGTGTTTGGCTAATAAAGAACAAATCTGTGAGCACGGAATACTTCTCTTCAGGATTCGACCCTGGTTTAGTAAGCTGCTTGGTGACTGCTATTGTTTCTGTAAGATGGGAACCAAATAAAGAACCCAGTGTTGAAAAATTAAGATGCTCCAGGCTGTCAGTACAGTTTAGACCTGCCTTGCCATGTGCTTCCATTCTGGGGGAAGATTGCTGGTGTGGGGGTCCTACAGAGCCTGCAGCTGCTGCATGTTTCCAGAGAACACTGAAGAAATAAAGGTTCTAGGCAGAGATCCAAAGCAGGGAGGTTGCCAGGGTTCAGCCTGCGTTTCAATCTGCTAGCATACAAATTTTCCAGACAGACTGGTTCAGCAATTGAGATGGTTCCACCCCAGCTCCTGGCCAAAGGGAGTGAGACACATGACACATACACGTGTAAGAGGCAGCTCTCTGTGCTGCAGAGCTGCTGCCAGACACCAGATGCTGTGAAGGAACAGAGAAATGCTTTGAATTTTGTCATGCATGCTTTTGGAAGGAGAGTGATGTTATTAGCAGTGAGATTGTCTCCTGAAATGGAAATACATAATTCAGTTTGTGGTTCAGTTAGTTCTATTAAAACTTCGTCTTTATTTCTGCTGTCAAAATATATTTAGAACAAAACCTTCAAGTTGAAGGCAGGAAAGATTAAATTGCTTTTATCTTTTCAAGTTAAACTGAAAAGATGTGATGGTAGAAGGGGCTCTTGAAGGTACAGCAGTGCTGTAGCCTCCTTGCATCCGCTCTCCAGGCAGGGAAGGACATGCTCACAGGATTTTAATGCAAGCTAAGAAACATGGGGCGACCTTCCTTCCAGTGTCATAAATGTTTCCAGTGAAAATACTCACTATTTGCAGGGCCTCAGAACTCTGCCAGTTCCCTGAAGCTTGTTGGGATGCTGCCTAGGTTTTAGCAGCCCAGAAATGTTGAGCAGCATCAGATGCTGAGACAGTATGAAACTGGTCTCCTACTGTGGGAGCTCCTGGAAGGTCCTTCACACTTCATACTCTCCCTTGCCTTTGGACAATCTTTAAGTAAAGCTGAAAACTTGGCATTAAACAGTGCAATGGAAAGCAATGAATGGCACAGTATTCAAATGTAAATGACTAAATAAGTGGTTGGGACTTGTTCAGAAACACAACACAGACATAAAAGCCTCATCTTAGCTCATCAGTTGGCCTTGGCATTTGTTACTAATGCCTAAAACCAAAAAACCAACCTTTCCATGGAGAATTTGGAAGAAGACCAGATTCATGATACAAAGTGTTTGGAAACCAAGATCTCACCTGCTTTACATGGAAACTGTAATTCCTGGGCTTTTCAGAGCAGCCAGAAATTTGCCTTCACTCTCAGTAGTGTGCTATTTGCTTTCATGGCTTGAGAGCTGTAGGTCATTTAGATGTGATAACTCTTTCCAATATCCACATTCAAAAACTGCTATTTCTCGTAGTTGTGTTTGGACTCCTCAGTAATCTTTGTGGGGAGAGTTACGTGCTTCCACACCACGCAGTGTGAATAACAGGTAGCTCCTCCCAGTGTCTGTATCTTGTATAACTGATGTCTGTGTGTTGTATTACTGATTTGCACCAAAAACAATGAGCTTTGCACCTTCTGGCATCAGTCCTGGGAACATTGTTCATGTGCTGGTTGACTGCAGTGCATGGGCAGCCACCCTGGTGCTCCTGGGATGTGTTATACAGGCTGTGCCTCACTGGGGACTCAGTCTGCAAACGCAGGATGATCCTTTATCTGGGAATTTGAGTTTTCATAAAGCCTACTTAAAACAAATTTCATGCTGTTTTCACCTGATACTGCCAAGCAGATGGATCCAAAAAGTAATAAAGTGATAGGTCAGGTATAAAAGCTGGTAGATGGCTTATTTATGTGTGATCCCACGAGTTCATTTGTTTTGTTGCTTGGCTTTGCAGGTTCTTTCGTGTCCACCCATGTGCGTAGGCTGTGGGATTAGATTGATGTCAGCAAAGTGCTTTGGGATCACACAGAGTTCTGTAGGTGTGAAAACAGCTCTTTTTAAAATTAAAAACCTGCTATTAAGTACACATCTTACAAATTGGCATAGCTGGCTACATCTACAGATTGTTGTCTCTCCTGAGACAATGGGAATGTTGATATCTGTCAGGGGAAAAGCACAAACTGGTTTGCTGGGACTAGAAAATGTACATTGCCCTCTTATGAAAACACAGCTCTGCTGCAAGAGAAACAGCCAAGGATACATTTCAGTTGAAAAGTCAACATATTCTGCCGCTCTATAATTATAGCTCAGGTTAGTTGTTGCTTTAGACTGACATCTCAGTGTGCTCACAGGACAACACAACCTGATCTTTCCTATTTATGTATACAGGGTAGGAAAAAAACCCAGCTTTTTTTTCCTCTTGGCTCTGCAGTCATCCTGGATTTTAGTCACTTCATGAGAACGCTGAACTGTGGTGTCATTGTGTTGCTGTGACAGTTTCAGTTGTATTTCAGCTTCATGACAGGTCTCAAACACATGATGCTGTGGCCTCAAATTTACATTGCATTCAAGCCTCAGTACCACACCATCCATTTCCCTCCCTGTAATTTCAGATCAGCATTTGAAATAGGTAGCTGTAGATTGTAGATATTTATGCATGTTACTGGACATGCAACAGGACTGTCTTGTTCTTTGGTAGATCTGGAAAGACTAGAGGTACATCCTCAGTTTAAGACAGAATGGGGAAATAGTACTTTATATTTCAATTGAGAATTAAAATCTTACTCTTCACTGAGATATTCAGCCTGTGATCATGCAAATCTTCATAACCCCAAGAAATTACAAAGTTCTCACCTGGAATGAGATTTGAGTCATGCCTACTATTGGGCTTTATAACCCACCTTGGGATTTATCACCCCACTAAGAGGCAGCATCTCTCTCCATTGAGCAATGAGCATTGAACTGGTGTTTGTTGGGCTAAATGGGACAAACCATTTAGACACATCAGCTCCCAAAAATATTTTTTTGTGAGTGCTCTTTTGCTATTTTTTTGTCAGTGCTACCAGAAGAAAAGATGGTGTATTCCCAGATGAGATGTGTAGGTCATGTGGCACCATTGGATATCAGGACTTTTCCACAGCTGAGAGGGTGTCCAAAATGTACTGAATGAGAGAAGCCAGATATAAACATTTTTTTAGGGTAGGGCTGGAAAAAGTATTGATGCTGACAGCAGGTAGGAGTAATTAAATTGGACATCTTCTCTCTCTACCAGCAGGGCTTTATTTAGATTGAATTTAGACAATTTTCTTCATGAATAATCCAGACAGCTGTGAAAATCTACCTTTTTCAGTGCTTGCTTTGAGTATATGCTCACTGTTTCCCAAATGATGAGAGCCAAAACCTTGACACAAGGAGTCTCCAGCTGGCAGACTTTTGTGAAAATATCGTTCAGCTCTGGGAGCTTCCAAAGAGCTGGCTGACTGCTGACATTCCAACAGGAGAGACTGAGCTATTGGAGGTGCAGCTCTTGCCAACACTTGTGTAAGAAAGGAAGAGCAGAGCTACCTCAGACAGCAGTCTTTGATTGACATTCATAAAATTCAGAGAATTAAAATACTGCTCCTAACTGCTAATGGTGTCTTCTTGGGTGAGTGCTTAAAATGTTGAATCTGAGAGCTCTGGAGCTGTGTTTTGCCTTCTTTCTCATGCAGTGTCTGCTCCCAGGGTCATAGCAGATGATGCTGCTAAATCTGCCCTGGCAGCTGGACTAGGTATCCTCTGGGCTCCATCCCAGGTGCAGCAAGAAATGCCAGTGTTGTGGTTCTTAGTTGGACCCTAGACCCCAGCCTGGCACATAAGCTTATCTGTATTTTGACAGCACTAAAAAGTATTGGCACCCATTATTTGGTAGGCTATTGTTTTTCTTTAGACATGTCCTGTCCATATTTCAAGTTTCTTCTCTCCTATTTTTTAACAGGGACTAGACACAATTCTCCTGTGTTTCTTGTTCAGTCAGTGTTTGTTACTTCCTCAGAGACTGGTTGCTTTGTAGAAGGTCATTTCTTGGGCATATTTCACCCCTAGGTGTTTGGATGTCACTGAGGAAAGATGCAAAGAATTTTGAGATTTCTTTAGGAGAAAATCTGATTGTAACTTCAGTTATGAAGATGCTGCCACCTCTTCATAAAGATCTCATGCTATAAGAAGGGGGAGGTTGCCCTGTTTTTGTAAGAACATGAACTCTAAATCAGTTGAAATGCCAGCCCTGTCATATATTTTTAAATAAGATGTCACATGGTGGCTCTGTGAAACTCGTTGCAATCTAGAGACAGCTGCCTAAGAGAGTAGTTGTTCATTGAATGCCTCTTAAAAATGGGCTATTAAATGTTTAGAGTTTTGACCTCTAAAATCCTTTGATCACCAAGAAGACTCTAAGATACGAATGTGTTGAAAAAATGCAATAGAGGAGGAAATTCAGAAAAGCCCCCATGCTGGAGAAAAGGTCTACCTCTTACCTCTGTTAATAGCAAACAATTGAGAGAATGCTTTCTTGTTTAATTCTCATCTTCTTGTGACTTTAGTTTTGATATTTTTCTTTTGTTTGAGAATTTAACACCTTTCTAAAATAAATTAGTTGTATTTTATCCTTAATTACATCTGGTATGAAATGTGAGTCCATCAAGTAAGTGTAAAATCTGTGTTGTTGCTGTGCCTCTAGAAACAACTTGTCTCTAGAGAGCATTATATGCAGTCAGCTCACGGAGGAGATATGAAAGAACTCGTGGATGTCAGGAAGTGGGCTGTATCCCCCAGCTGTAAACTCTAAAAGGATGCTTTGGGAACTGGCTTCACCAAGAACAGTGTTCCTGGGAGGCTCCCTCTTGGCAAGCATAAACCAGAATCCTTTTGGAAAGCAGTTGGTAACGAGATAGGTTGGCCCTGATTACACTGTTTATTCTTCAACCATTAATGTCTATACAGCTTTTTAATCATCTTCATGGACTCTGGGGTACAAGAATATTAAGGATGATGGAGTGTGCTGCTCTCACAAGATAAGAGTGAACTTCTCCAAAGGCACATATGACTAATCTAACCTCCTTTAAGTTCTCACCCCAATACCAACCTCTTTTTTAGCCATTGTTGTTGTTATTGTATTCTTGTGTGCTTGCTAAGGACTGAGTAGCTGTTGTTGTGTATTCATGAAACCCTACAATCTGATTTATTTAACATGTTTACCAGAATACTTGGAGTGGGGAGAGGGACACTAATCTATTACTCATATTCATTAATCAGTGTGGAAAAGTAAAACTTGCTCCCCAGTGTGAGATAGTTACTATAATTATAGTGCTGGGCAGTTCAAATTGCATCACTCTACATTTTTGAGCGTGTTTTTGAGGTAATGTTTATTAATGGGAAACACTGATTATGATACATCCCTCTGGCTACGCTTTGCCATGTCTATAAATAGATCTTGTATTTTGCTACTTGGAATTTTATTTAATTGGACTTCCAGGTTTTTAGAGATTTTTTTGCAAAAATGATGGGAAAAGTTCATATAGATCTGATCTAGAAAAGAAATTTCATTCTCCACTCCAGTGAAGATGTCAGTTTTACATTTGTCAGGCTCAGAATTTTATGCACATCTGAAGTGGTGCAGGGATCTTCAGCTGGTCTGGTGCACAGAGGGAAACTTAATCCAAAGGAAAACATGTGGCTACACTAAGCTTCTGTGATAAATAAAGCAGCAAAGAATCAGCATCAGAATCAGTATTGCTTAAGTGCTTTTTGTTGTGTCTTCCTTTCAGATGGCTCCCAATTATGTTATTAAAACTTTGGGCACTGTAATGATGTCAAATAGTGCATGCAATGAGATATCCTGGTGTTGGAAGAATGGGCATGAATAGTAGCTTTCTTTTAAGCACGCATATTGATGCTTTTTTTGTGAGTATAGTTTGTCTCACTTTTTAGAAAAAGATGATTTTTAATTAAAGGTAACTCATTCTCTGCAGATTTTAGAATGTATCTTATCTTTTTATCCTTTTTGTGGTCTTACTGCATTCTAGTGTTAAGTTCTTCACAGACTAAGTATATGAATAATTATAAGATCTTGAAGGAACCAGGTGGCAGGTAAGCCCATAGCTGGTTGACTTTTTGACTGGTTGACTGTAATAGAAGAGGTTACTCTATTCATAGCTTTTTGCATCAGTGGTAGTTTAATGATGGGGAAAAGGAGCTGAAATTCAAAGTTACCATGCACTGAAGGATTTAAGGTTACATCAGCGGGCAGATGCAGGAGAGGATGCAATCTTTTCTCTCATTTGCAGTGCTCTAAATCAAAAATCAGCATGTTCCAGTTTATAGTAATAGGTTTATGGATTCCCCTAAAATGAGCCCTTGTGATCATGTCTGATACCTGGACAAACCCCTGTAAACCCACTGGAAGCTGGGTTACAAAGTTACCCTGATACAAAGTTACTGAGGAAACAGAATCTGTGGGTAATTTTCCCTCTCCAAAGATCCAGTTCATGGAATATCACAAAAATCTGCAACCCCCAAAAGCTGATTGGAGTTGATTGGGATGAAATCTGGGAGGAACTCTACTCTGTGGCATGACACTGTCTTCTTTAGCTGGTCTCTTCCCTAAAAAGGAGACACCTTTGGGAACCAACTAGTACCAATATCCACATTTTGTCTCTATTGCTGAACACAGCCAGTACCAGCACAGCAACAGCAATTTCAGGGAGATGGCATCTCTGTGTGAAAGCAGTTATCCATATGGCCCACAGGGAGGTTTTCTACATCTCTTTCCACAGAGGTAAAAGAAGGCAAATGATAGAAAAATAGAAAAATAACTTGTATATGATGAGGATTTTCCCCTCTTGCATCATTTTAGACAAGGAACAAGAGTATGATGCTCCTTTTTATGATTCCAGACATCCTTTGAAAGTCTTTGCTCAAGATGTCTTCCCCTTGGGGAGCTGCTCTGTGAGGCTAAAGCCAAGTGTACCTGAGAACTGTCATTGTTTGAGTACCTGTGGTTTATTCTGGACCTGTCTGTACAGCTTCTTAATTCCCAGAAGATGACACAATGGGTTGCACCATTCCTGTCTGCTTCCCTACCCCTGCGAAAATCCTTTCAAGTCACAAATAAAAGTCTTCCAGCCTCCTTGCACTGTATTTTCCTCCTTCTTTCCATGTTGAGCTTTAAGTGTTATCCAAATGCTGCTCAACACAGATTCTTAGATACTGTGACTATCAATAAAAACAATAGTTATCCATATGGAACTGTTAATGTGCACAGCACTTCATGCAAATTAAAAATGGGTTTTCTTAAACATCAGTGAGTTCAACAGTATTGTCCCATTTCTAAACAAGAACTGATTTATTCCATCCCCTTGATGTATGTCTCTTTATAGATATACACATATAGAGTCTCTAGGTGGATATATACGTAAAGATTCATGATCCCTTGCACCAGAATGCTGGTATTTCAAGGTTTTTATATCCTGTTGGGCTTGTAAGTCTTGGCCTTGACCTTTGAAAGGGATTATGTTATTTGAGAAGTATAGATATGGACACAAATACATTATCTTGGAAAGCTGTCTTCTTAAAATTGCACTGTGGTAAAAGACTCTTTTTTATTAATATTAGTCTCCCTAAGGACAGACTTGGAAGGGTTGCAGGGATGAATCTCATAGGCTGTACAGAATTTTTGCAAGGCTACCTAAAAATCTGTCTAGTCTCAGCTTCTTTGCAGAAGGGCTTTAAGACAGACCTTGCAGCAGTTAAAAACACAGGCTGGATTTTAAATGATTCAAAACTTCATTTCACTACAGTTCCTCTGTGATTGCTTTAAAACTCAGTACTGAAAATAAAGGTCAATAGGATTGTTGCCCAGGGACAACAGGGAAAAAGCAACCACACCAAGCCTCTTCTCACCCACCTATGCCTTCTGTATCATGTCAGCTATTGCTGCTCTTGCTGCCATCCTTCCCAACTCTCCCCTTTGACTTTGGGATCCATTCCATTCCCTTACCTCTTCTCCCTTTTGGGAAGTATCAGTTCTCTGACAAGCCCAGCTACAGCCATTTTCCTTCTCTTTCTGCAGTTTCCTTTCTGCAGTACCAGGCTATAACAACTCCATATGTAGAGGAATTTTAGGAGAACACATTACATAAGTATATGAGACAGTCAGATATTTCAGGCACAAGTATTTTTTCTGTAGTTCCATCTGTATATTCATGAGATGGTTGTCTCAGACTTTAGTGACTCGTGTTTCAAATCCTTTTTTTGGCTGGAAATGGCACTTACTGATGCTTCTGTAGTCCTGTTCTTTTGGGAAAAGTGCACTAAGGACTTCACAACACAGCAGGCATAGCATTCAAGTTAATACTCTGAACCTTGGGAACTAAAACTCACTGGGAAAATAAAGTCTCTTTCAGAAATGGAAAGAAGTCAGATGATCTTTACTGGGGGGAGAAAAAAAGAAGGGAAAAAGGATATTTCCCAGCATATCCTCCATTTGGTACGTTCCCAGATTCCTGGAGAGATAACATGGTGTCAAGACAACAGAAGCTGTAATTAGGCCAGGACATAGACACAATACAGCAGGATCCTGATAGCCTGTGCTGTCGCTGACCTTGGGGTAGTGGAAGACTGTGCCAGACTTAAAATAAATAAAGTGTTCCAGTGCTGCTGCTCAGTTAAGGAAGATCAAAGAGAAATAACATTTAATCAGTGGTAGTTGTGGCGTTAAGCACTAGCAATACTAATTGTTTTGATAAAAATTCTCCCTGAAGATTTTTTTTTTATTAGCACTGAGTAATAGCTGAGCTGCTAGTGTATTGACCTATAGCACTACCACAGCTCAATTAAGTTTCTTATTGTCCAAATCTAATCAGAGAAAAGCTGGGATTGAAAATCGATTCATTTCCTGCTAGTTAATGACTAATTCCCCACAAATGTGAATATAAAGATTAACTTTTCAGGTTGAATGTTTTTTTAGAGGTAGCCTCTGCCAGATGGGTGTTTGTGAAGAAGAAGCATGACTCCTCTTTTCCTATCCATCTTCCTCCAATTTCTTGGTGTATTCATGCTTTTTAGGATCTTATCTTAGCCAGTGGTTTGTGCTTTTTCTTTGGTCTCTTAACTCATGTCTCACACAATTGAAAGGAGCTGGTATTGATAATTCATGGTCAGCTCCTAAATTCTCAAATATTTCTTCTCCATATTCTTCAAATGATCATTTCTGTCACCTGCAAGACAGAGCAGCTTTGTCCTCAACCGTCATGTAAGGGCTAGTCACAATCTTGAGGTCTGGGTGAGACACAAACTCTTTACTGATCCCAGTTTGGCCTGTACAAGCTGTGAATTTTCCTGGTGAACAGAAGAAGTTACATTTCTTGGCTCATCTAAATATTTCTTCTTTATGTAAAGAACTAACAGCTGGTTATAAACTTGCCCAAGTGTCTCTGCAAGCACACGTGTTCACAGCACTGAAGCTACATGAGCAAACATCCGTGGGGTTTGGCAGTTCTCTCCAGTTCTTGCCAGCTCTGGGACTTCCACTGCTGCAGCATCTGAAATCATCACAAATCTTTTATTGTATTTATCCTCCCAGTGCACCTCTGAGGTGGGGACAGCTCACAGATTTACACACGGAGAACTGAGTCTTGGATCTAAAGAGACATTGAGATTCTGGTCTTTGGTGATCCACAAGGTTATCCTCTCCCCATGGCTTAGCTGCTGCTAGACCTACAGACCCACAGCTGTGGATGGTGTCCATTCCTTGGGGCTCTCTGGCAGGCTGAAGCCAGGGACTTTTCTGCCTTGAGTGGGATATTTCTACCTTACACTGCAGAGAGGGCAGCAGTCAGATCTCTTCCAGAGCAAGGACAGATGAGTGGCTGTGTCTTTTTGTGCTGGCCTTGTTCTGCCCTTGATACATGAGTTTTCATCTTTACAAAGAGGTGGTGGCAGGGACAGGCTGCAGCCCTGCAGGTCACCCTGGTACCAGAGTGGCACATCCTTCCCAACAGTCCTGACAGTCACAGCCTGGATGCCTCTTCCCCTTCTTATGTCTTAGCACATGAAGCACAAGACTACAGTGCATTGTAGTAAATTGAAATTATTTTTTTTCTAAAGGAGACAGCTAAAGAGTAATCTTTTTTCTTATCTCATCAACTCCTGTGATGTTGTTGTGCTGCTGGCAGGAATCCAGAACTTCAACTTGGAAAATTAGTGAGGAGAAACCTGCTCTCCATCATCATAGGCATCCTCCCCAGTGACCTCAGTTCTGAGGAGCTGTAACACCATGCTAGACCAGCAGCTATCAGCCTCTGGGTTCAACTTTAAGAGGTTTGCTATTAAAAAATACCTGTCTGAACTTCCAAAACCAGCCAAATTTTCTGATTCTCAAAGTGCTCATATACTTCACTTACAAAGTTAATGTGGATGCCTAGCGGACTTACAAAATAAAGCACTAATAAAGTAGATAAGAAGTGTAAATAATTCCTTCCTGAAGCATAACAGCATCGAATGTTTAAGGTTTTTCCCACAAGAGCCAATTGTTTGGCTTGTTTTTATGTGCTGGCCCTTGACAATGCTGGTTCTGCTCCTTGCATTGGCTGTGCCCCCTCCTTTCCCTTCTCTGGTTCAGCTCTCAGCAGAGCTGAGCCCCAGACAGGGCAACTCTAACAGGGGAATCAGCAGCTGCTTCTTCCTTCTCCTCCAAGCCAGGGATGCAGAAGCCCTGTGCCATCTCCTGCTTCCCCACCTCCCGTTCTGTGCTCCAGCCCCTGCACCAGCTCTGGAAGCTGTGACAGAGTTGTCACCTGGGCAGTGTGCCCTGCTTTCTGTGCCAGTGTAATTCTAGTTTTCTCTATTTTATAGCAGAATTTCCCTTTTAATAGAAATGCATCTCAATATCCTATGATAAAACATGTGGAAAACAAAGCACTACTCAGGCCAGTCTATAGACCCCATCCTAGTCCATGGAGAGACTTTCTTTCCTAACCCCTCCCTATCACTGGGGAATTTGGGGAAGTCAATTTTGGTTGTGTTTTTTTATCCATACTAAAATTTTGGTTTAGTCACATGCTAAAATTTTAGCCATATTCTTTAGCATATGCTTCATGCTTTTGCAATAATTTCCTCCCAAAGATGATCTGAATGAATTAATCAAGTGAACAGCATCACTTCAAAGAGGCTAAAGCACCTACAACCAATCAGATAATTATTTCCAAGTATTTGATCAGTTTCCCCAAGAATTATGTACAATTTGTAGGTGTTACTCTCTAGATATTCTGATTCCAGGACTGATTGAATGCCCCCTATACACCAGAAAGGTGTCCAGAAACACAGTGGGAGCTAGGAATCTGCAAGACAATCCTCATACAAAATTTAGAAGCAGATTAAGGGAATTTTTTAAATCTTCCTTTTTCTTTTCTTAATTGGCAGTTGACTGTAGAGATAACACTTTGCTCACACCCCAGCATGTTGATCTAATTGGTTATAAAATACAAAGACCAAGCAAGAGATGAATCCTAGAATGGTTTGGGGTGAAAGGCACCTTAAAGATCATCTGGTTCCAACATCCTGGGATGGGTAAGGACACCTTTCTCTAGACCAGGGAGGTCTTTCACTAAACGAGACTAGAGAAGCAGAAACAAAGGAATGAACAGTGCTAGGTCACCCATGGAACTGGCTGGTACAGTTTGTCTTGATTCTGGGACAAAAAGGGTGACTCAGGAGACAATGGTGGTGCATGGAGTGCCCTTTTCAGTGGCAGGTTGCAGCAGAAGGGAACTTGTTGATTTCATATGTAGATTGATCACTTGGTCAAGGGTTTGCAGGGAACACTGAAAGCTGAAGGTGTATCTGAAAATCCCAGCTGTGTTTCTTTTTGTTTTCTGAAGTATTCACTGAGGTCATGCAAGAGGCAGACTAAACCCTCCTCATATTCCCTCTGACAAAAAAAAATTGGTGTTTGTCTTTCAGAGATCCCTGTCTCCCATTGCCATTTGGCTTAGGCTGCTCTGAAAGTAGTTAAAGCCTGTGCCTTTATACTTTGCTAAGGCCTCGCTGTGTTTTAATAGTCACAAAATATTTTACCAGAGCTGGCATCTTTTGCTCTGTAATTATTTTAGTTTTCCTTACTTCATGTCTTATTTATGAATAGTTTCAAAACAGGCCAATGGAAATCTTCAAGTAGGTTTTTAAACAAGTTTTGACAATGTTTTTGAGTTGTTCTGAGCTAAAAATAATACAAATCAGCAGGTACAGACTGGAGAACAGTGCCTTCAGTCCCTAAAGGACCTTTTACTGCATTTGCTCCCTACAGGAAGACAAATAGGAAAAAAAATTAAAAAGGTTACGGTTCCATATGATGCTGTAAAGGCCAAGACTTAGCTGAGCAGTGCCACTGTCTTCTTCACCTCAGAAAAGAAAAATCATGGTCTTGTCTATGGTAAAAAAATTAGTAGGATGTTTTTCTCACTTCTGCATGAGGCTAATGGTGTGAGCAGCAAAGAGGTAGGCACAGCTTGCTGATGCTCCTCCAGTGGGAGACTGAAAAATATGTTCCAGAGCAACTTTAAAATGGTCTTCAGCATCTCCAGCCACTGACCCAACCTAATTCCCTGCTTTGTTCTTGGACTCTTACATGTTTTTAGGTATCTGACACTTCTTCACCTTTTGTGTAGGCTTTTCGTTGTACTTTCGTCCTTTGGTCTCACCAGTATGTTTGCACCATTTCTGTATTTTGGTTTTCTGGGCAGTGAAAAGAGCAATCTCAGTTCCCTCCGGATATTTACCTTTCTTTTAAAGAGGCTGTAGAGTGACAGTCACAGAGATCAGACAGCATCCTCAGCAGCAGTCAGCTCTGAGCAAAAATACTTGGAAGACTGTAAAATTTGGAAGTGTTTTGTTCTGTTATGCATGCATGACAGGATAGTCATCAGCACAGATTTAAAAAGCAAAATATTTGTCCTTTGAGCTTTGAACAGCCACCATACTCAAGAATAAAAGGTGGGGGACATGGAATTCATGTGGAATACAGGCCATGATAGCCATTTCTTAACCTCTCAGCAGTGGACCGGAGAAGTGCACATTCTACACACGTACATAAAATTAAATATCACCTATGTTAACATTTGAAGCTAGTACAAGAATTGGAGGAGGAGATGGATCATGGAGAAGAGGAAGCAATGGGGAACCTGGAAATAACATTCAGGGTTTAAATAACATTTGCAAACTTTGTTCTGAATGCCAGGCTGTGAGCCCAAGGAGCCTTCCCATGGAGGGAGCTCTCCTTGCTCTGACAAAAGGTTGAGGTTGTTGCTAGAAGAACAGTTGAGCAAGGTCTGGCAACTGCAGCCACTGAAATCCTGAATTGTATTAGAGAACCCAATAAGTATTTGTTGATGAGCCCAATCATGATCATATTTAAAGGCAGAAAACAAAGTACAGAAGGAGCTGCAGCAGTACCTCGACCACTCCATCAGTTTTGATTATCAAAACAGAAACAGGGCTTGGGTTGAGTACAGGCACAGAAGTTACATTTTCAGGAGACAACACCAAATGCTCTTTCAGAGAAAATATAAAGCTGAAGGGAAACTTTCAGGTTGGGACCTCTGTGGAAACAGAGCAGCAGCTACTGACATGACCCACATGGCCACGTAGTGCAAGCAGCTGGCTGAGCTCTAAGTTTTGCATATTTAAGGCAAGACACAGCTCTGGATGGGGAAATGGAAAATTGTAAAATGCAGTTCCACTTCAGCTGCCACTTTCCCTCAAACTTACGTTATAAATGCAATATTTAATAAGAATTGGAATTTTAAAAAGAACAAAATAAGATGGCTCGCATATGGGGAGTAATGCATGTTTGTATTTTAGGACCAGGAAAACCTCCATGAAATTGTGCTGGGAATGTAATAACAAACATTGTTTATATATGGTCCCTGCACTGCAATAGGTTTAATATCACTGGTTTAAAACCCCCTTTCTTTAGGGGTATGTTTTCTTAAGTCTGGCCAACAGAAAGAACTACCTGCTCAAATGTCTGAAACCATTCTTAAACCCACTTCCTGAGGGGAAAATATATCACCTGAAAACCTACATGTTATGGTAATTTAAAATACTCTGCTAAGCTGCAGTCAATTGCAGTGTTCAGTGAAGGATATTAAGATATTAAACATGAAAAGCATTGCACTGTATTATTTAACTGAATCTGTGTTTTCATCTTGTGTTCTTGAATGTTAGTTGGCAGACCAGAACATATGTTCATGTGGGTTTTTTATGTTATGTGTGGAATTTTTTTTTTTAATAAATGAAGTTATATAACAATTCCACACATATACTTAGTTGCAACATGTCAAGGGCTGGTTAAAATTCTCTTAGAATGCACCCTGGCTGCTTTATTTCATAGTCAGAGAATATTATACACAATCTGCCATTTACACTCAACTTTATTTTAAGATTCATCTAGTTGATTTAGCTTATATTTGTATTAGAGCTTGTGGAAACC
The DNA here is from genome assembly GCA_037013685.1 of Acridotheres tristis. Classification (NCBI taxonomy): domain Eukaryota; kingdom Metazoa; phylum Chordata; class Aves; order Passeriformes; family Sturnidae; genus Acridotheres; species Acridotheres tristis. The sequence goes on from CM072887.1 coordinate 101,259,194, forward strand.
TGAGAGATTTTTGTAGAAATAAGTTTTTAATAATCATTCCAGTGTAACTGTTAGGGAACCTTACATTGCAGAGCCTCAGTTTCCCACAAAGCTCACCAGCCACTCTTCATAAATGCCTCACTTTGGCATTTTGCAATCAGGTATACAGCTCTCTCCTTTGCATTAACACAGCTCTATATATTATTTTGTTTTGCAGTTCTTTCCATATGGAGATGCTTCTAAGTTTGCCCAGCACGCCTTCCGAACCTTTGATAAAAACGGAGATGGGACCATCGACTTCAGAGAGTTCATTTGTGCCCTGTCCATCACCTCACGAGGCAGTTTTGAGCAAAAGCTGAACTGGGCCTTCAACATGTACGACTTGGATGGTGATGGTAAAATTACAAGAGTGGAAATGCTGGAAATTATAGAGGTGAGATCAATATGACACTCAAAAACATCACAACATTAATAAAATTTGATTCCTTGTTCACACAGACTTTAAGTTTTAGGCTCATCAGAGGCTGTACAGTACATTAAATACATATTACACACATTAATCCTGTGGTACAGGATTAATGTGCCCACGTGGTACAAGAACACAAACATGTTTGTTAATAGATGTAATCTTGGAGAATTGCAGAGTACATATGTGCACATAAGCTTTTAAATATCCTGAGATTCTTTTTTTCCCCTGATGAATGGATTAATCACAAGAACAGCACAGGATTTACAAAGCCCATCTCAAAGTCACTTGACACCCGTGAAATTATTGGACTGTAGCTCAAGTAGTTGAAGCCTCACTGGAGATTAACTTCAGATGATTACAGAAATTTACAGGGATAAAAACACTCTATTTTAAGTGAGCTCTCACAGATGGGCTTTAAGATGACCACAACATATAAGAGGAAGGATAAAGTCTCTACCACCTTCATCATCTGCCAGCAACTTGCCACAGTAGTTAATACAGATTGTGCCCACATGTACACACAGAATCCTGTTTAAGGGTGGTGACTTCTAAAATGAATTATTCAGCATTTATGTGAAATATTTCAACTAAACAATTGATCCAGAAAGTAAATTACAAGAGTTTTACATTGTGAAACAGGAAGCCAAAGAAATTTTGGGATGCAAAATGTAACCATCAAAATAAACCTACATCTAAAGAAAGTAAAATATATTCTTCCTTGTTTTCAGTATCTGGACTTTGCATTCTAAGGAAAAAAAGAAAAGAAAACAAAAACAATCTTTAGAAAAACTTGCAATCATTTTATTGTTAGAACATATATCCAGAATTTGATCACATCAAAAAATTAGATTGAATTTCATGTTGAATTTTCCATTTGGTTTCTTTCCAAAGGCCATCTACAAAATGGTGGGCACTGTGATAATGATGAAAATGAATGAGGATGGTCTGACGCCTGAGCAACGGGTAGACAAGATCTTCAGTAAGATGGATAAGAACAAAGACGATCAGATCACACTGGATGAATTCAAAGAAGCTGCAAAGAGTGACCCGTCCATTGTATTACTCCTGCAGTGTGACATTCAAAAATGAGCTTGTGTACGATGCGTCATAGACTGCACAGAAGTTTAATGTTCCATTCAGTTTGCAGCTATTTCCACACACACAAAAATTTGCTTGGACTACCTATAAATGGACTTGCTTCTTGTGTTTGAAACACTTGTGTGCATGAGAATGTCATTTGCTAAAGAATTTTAAAAGTATATATTATAAAAATAAACTGCCACAACGTGATGTGTGCAATGTCATTTCATAACAACCCTCTTCCTCTGAAGCCTGTGCAGCAGGCCTGTGCTGCAGTGAATTATATTATTTATTGTTCATGTTTTACTGATGCTAGCTCTGTGTCTCCTAGGCTGAGTAATGTTAGTGACACTGAATTCCCATGGTAATGTTAACTGTTTATTATAAATCATGTCACCATTCTGCTGTAAAGTAGTACTGGACAGACAGAAGGGAAGAGCTCCTCGGCTCCCAGGTCTGATCCACACGTGCTTGTATTGTCAGTGGATATAAATGTACTTCATTTGCATGCCTTTTAGGTTTGCCTTAATTCTTACCTCATTTGCATCCCTTCAATCTGGAAAGAGCTATGTCAGAGGAATGCAGTATATTTAAAAAAAAAAAAGAAAATCCTGCTAAAATTTACCCTTTAATTAAGAATATATATAAATATATATATATAATGTTTAAAATATTGTTTTATTGCAAGTTTAAAGGTTTTATTGGAAGTGTATTGATCTTTGCCAGAATTTTCAAAAGCTTCCACAGAGGTTGCAATATATATGTCCCAAAATAAATTTATAACATTTGACCTTTTCCCCTAATTCTTATTTCATGTCTTCAGCATGGTAATAAAAAAAAAAAAAGTTCAATCTCTTTAATTATCTGTCACTGTACACTGGGAAATATGTATTTCATTATTGAAGCATGAAGAAAACTACTTTGCACTCACTCACTAGAAGAATCATATTATACAAAACCAAAAGTTGTAGATCATGTATTGAGGGATGGAGCAGGTGTTGATGCTGCTAAGATTTACCAGCACAGCTACTGGACCTGTGCTGCTTTTTAAGCTAAGTGAAATACAGTTTATTTGTTTGGCCTAAACCTGGTTTTTAATGTTTTTCCCTCCTGAAGTAAGAGACATTCCTCTTACCATCTGACACTAAACTACTCTGTGTTTGATATAAACAGACATGTTGTTAAAAATCACTACTAATAAATTAACCATGAAGTAAAATGATAAAGGAGGGATAGTGAGGAGAACCAACTTCCTCTTCAATTTTATGTGCACAAATCAAGTTTCTCTCTATCCTATCTAAACTATCAAGTTTCTATCTATGTGACAAATTCTGCCACAGCCTTGGGAAAGGATGAAGAACTATCAGACTGCAGAAATTGCAGATGAAAACCTTCCTATGCCCCATTTTCCTGATGCTTTAAACAGTTGGTTGCTTGCTGGATTAAAAGAAAAAAAAAAAAGCAATCTGAGCATCTTACAATTGCATGTTTTATATTTCTTCCTTACCTTATGAAGAAAAGAGACAGTACTTTTAATAGGTAAAAATCAAACAATAAAACATGCCACAAAACAAATCATTCTCTGTATTTTCAAATTCCAAAAGTAAAGTTTATGTTAAAATTAAAGGGAAAAGAAAACAAGCAATAAAAATTAGTTTTACACAGCTTGCTTAGAATTGTTGTGGAGGGGATTACAGAATCGACTGCTGCCACAACCATAGCCATCCTCTCATTTTTCAGTTGTTTTGTATTCCAAATAAACAGCAAAATCAGAAATATCAACTACATTTTCTAATATCAGAATTTTACTTACATTACACAGGTAATAGTCTTAGCAACTTAGGGAGGAGTATACTTCATGCATTTGACCATAACTTGAAACACACATTCTAGAAATTACATACTTCTGAGAATGATTTGCCCACGTTGAAAACTTCTCAGATTGTATGCCTCTGGTTTACATACATGAGAAACAATCTCTCATTCTATGTTTTCCTGCACCTTGAATTTATATAGCTAGACAGGCTCGATTTACTTCAGTGCAGCATTAAGCAATGCACTGCCATCCAAAATGGCCAACAACTCAAACACAGTCAAACTCAAAAATGTAACATCAGCACTGCAATCTTCTCTCTAGGCAGTCACTATAGTAAATAATGTATTTAAAGAACCAAGAACATGATAGTTTTGAGAGCTTAGTAGAATTACTGCAAAAATAAGTGCATCCATGCAAGGGCTTCAGTAATTGTTTATTCAGAATTAATTCTCCACCATGAAAATATGCTTATAATAATTATACAGTCAGAAACACATTCTCATCAAGTACAGGGGTAGATTAGAATGAATACAATGTACTGATTTGAATGAAAGACCAGAATTGTTGCCACCTCCTCCAATATTTCAAGTAAGTCTATAAAAACTTGGGAGAAAGCTGAAGTGTTAGCTCAGTAGGAATGCACTAATTTTCCTTAAGCTCTTTTCTCCACACAACTCATTATAAAAGACTAATGAAGATAAATGCTTTACTCTTTCCTGCCTCTGCAGTCTTGCCATTTTTTTTGGATGATGAAGAACATTAAGAGGAAATAATGCAATGTCATTCTATTTCATACTGTAAAATAATCTAAAACATACTCTAATTTAATCATAAAATCGAGTCAAGCTAAACATGTAGCTCGTGATCATGTCCTAGAATCAAATAATGGTTTGAGTTGAAAGGACCTTAAAAGTGATACAATTCTAACCCCCTGCAGGGACATCTTCCATTAAAACAAGTTGACCAGGGCCCCATCCAGCCTGATCTTGAGCACTTCCAGAGATGGGGTGTTCACAACTTTTTGGGCGACCTATTCCACTGCCTCACCACCCTCACAATAAAGAATTTATTCCTAATATTTAATCTAAATCGACTATCTGTCAATTTAAAGCTGCTCCCCCTTGTCCTGTCATCGCATGCCCTTGTAAAAAGTCACTCTCCAGTTCTCTTGCAGCCCCTTCACATACTGAAGGTGCTACGAGGTCTTTCTGGAGCCTTCTCCATGCTCAACAAGACTCATCTCTTTGCCTCCATAGCAGAGGTTCTCCAGCCCTCTGAGCATCTGTGTGGCCTCCTCTGATCCTGCTCCAACAGGTCCATGCTCTTCCAACACTGAGGACCCCAGAGCTGGGTGCAGTACTCCAGGCAGGATCTCACTACAGTAAAGTAGAGCAGTAGAATCACCTCTATCAACCTGCTGGTTCCAGACAAGTTTTGCCAAGTATGCATTTTGTAAGGTGCCCCCCAGTACCTTCACATAGTCCTAAAGGATTAAGTAATTATGGAATTGCTCAAATGGGTAAGGATCTTCATAGATCTCTTGCCCATCTCCTTGCTTGAAGGAGATGCAGCAGTCTATTCAATAGACGCCAAAACCTTCCAAGGACAGAGATTTTACAGCCTGTTTGCATAACATGTTCAAATGCCTCTTGCCTCCATCATGAACAATCCCTCCTCGTTTACTCAGCCAGAACCTCCTCACTTCAGTTGATGACTGCAGTCTCTTGCAGCACACACATTAACAAAAAGCCTGGTCCTCTTTTGTCAGTAACTGCTCACAGCTGCCAGGAGTCTGCCCATTACCCTGGGCTTTCTGAGGTCTACCAGGAGAGGCAAACAGACTCAGTGCCTGGTGAAGAAGAGCACAAAAGATCCCTTCAGCCCCAGCTGTACCTGTGTACCAGTGGAAGCTTCCCCAGCTATGGATGACACGGCATGGAGCTCACTCCCCTGCAGCTGGAGTCACTGAACCAGCTGTGTCAGAGGCCTCTGGACAGCCAGGCCTGCTGAGAACAGAGGTAGCTGTGCAGGTCACAGGCTGACAGGAGTGCCTGAGGCCTCTTTGCCAGGCTGGGGCTGACAAACCGTTCCTTTACAGAAGGAACTGAGGTTGAGGACCTGTCACCACGTGAAGGAACTACAGAAGTAAGTGAACAGACTATGTGGTATTTGAGTGAACAAGAAAGAGATAGGTTATTTACAGAGATGCCACAGTCTCAAGACTCTCAGGAGTCTCAAACCTCCTCTGTAGTGGAGAAGCAGGTGGACTCAGAACCCTGCAGGGTAATTAGTGAAGGTCTTTTACTCAAGGGTCTGTTCAAGATGAAGGCTGGAAGCAGGTCACTCCACATACCAGGAGGAGGTTCCTCCTCCTTCTGAAAGAAGTAGGATTGGAACCCTTTACAACAGGTATAAGGCTCTGGAACAAGGCCAGACAATGAGCTGGGTGAAGGTCCTCCTGGGAGAGAGGGGCCAACCAAAGCAACACCTCCTGCACTTCACATCCAGACCTCCTCTGTTAACAGGAAAAGAAGGGCAGCTGCACTAGCAGACTCCCTTCAAGGCGAGGGAGGTGAGGGAAGGCCTGATAAGCAGACCAGACCCAACTCACGGGGAGTTCTGCTGGCTCCCAGGGGCATGGATTAGAGAAATTACTGGAAAACTCTTCAATCTAGTAAGGCCCTCTGATTACTACCCACTACTGGCTGCTCAAGCCAGCAATGATAAGAAAACAAAGAGAATTCCAAGGACAATCAAAAGAGACTTCAGGGCCCTTGGGTTGAAGGATCAGAAGCACACGTAGCAATTTCCATGATGCTTTTGGTAACAAAGAATAATATTGCCAGGAATAGGCAGCCACCCGGGCAATACATGGCTCCAAGGCTGCTGTAAGCAAAAAAAATTCATTTTTCTTTACCATGAGATGATCTATTCAACATGTGCTCTATTGACACCTGATGAGATACACCTATCTCAAAGGGGAAAAAAAGAGCTCTAGCACAGGAGCCAGCAGGGCTCACTGATAGAACTTTAAACCAGTTTAGAAGGAGGAAAGAGACAAAACCAGGCTCACCACCAGGGTGTGACAGGATGATGTGCCAGAACTCGAGAAAACTAATGGGATCCCTCCATCTCCTTCAGGCTTGTTGGCTGCAAAGCACCACACCTGAAATGTTTCTACACTAATACACAAAGCATGAAGAACAAGGCCATCTCAAGCCTTTGGCCCAATCCCAGAGATTTGATATCACTGGCATAAGTGAAACTGTGTGGGCTTAGTCCTGTGACTGGAGTGCCCTGTTGGATGGTTACAGGCTCTTCAGGAGGGATGGGCAGGGCAGGAGTGGGTGGGGTGGCATTGTAAGTCATGGGAATGATGTAGTGCATGGACCCTACAGTTGGCAATGGCACATCTGCAAGTCTCTAAGAATCAAGGGACATACAAATAATGCAATGTCATATTGAGAGTCTACTACAGACCTGCTGGCCAGGACAATGACAATGATGAATGGTTCTCTGAGGAACTAAGTGACACTTACAGCTCAACTGCCCTTCTCCTTATGTGGGACTTCCAACTTGCCAGAAGTCAACTGGGAGCATCATGCAGCTGATGGGTCCCTTCCAACTCAGCATTTTATGGTTCCACAATTCTGTAAGGTATTATTTCCTTCAGGTCTTAACTAGCTTCCATATTTTAAAGAAATCTACAAGTGCAATACTGTGCTGTGACTGAAAACAAATCACGCTACAAAGTCAAGCTAAAACTTAACACTGTAATAAGCTTTTATTGAGGAACTGCTATTCAGTAAAAAAATGCAGAAACTGCTGAATGTTTTTTTCTGAGTAGTCTCAATAGCTTTTGTAGCTGCATAACATCAAACAACAACAAAAAATCCCCCAAAACAAAAACAAAAAAAGAAATGCAGCCGAACTCTAAAAAGCGATTTTTTTTGGAAGAGTTGACAAAAATGTCAAGGTCCTGGAGAAAAAAAGAACAGGAAAGGAAAAAAGGTTAACTTGAGTTTGAAAAATCTGGTTCTTCCTTCTCTCTCTTATCCCCAGTAAATGCTTGCAATATCTAAACAAGTCAAGTTTAAGTGCTCTGCTCTCAGTGAAACATGGGAGGGGAGGGAGGGCAGGGAGACCCAACAAAACACAGGTCTACAATGCTGTAGAAAAGTTATTGTATTATTTCCCAAAATTCTTATTCTACTTCTTTCCTCTGTATTGGAAAGACTTAGGTCTCTTTAGTTCAATTATAATAAAATGGATATTTAGAGACTTATTCTGTACCTGGAAACTCAAGAGTGTGTAAGATCAAGTTCACTAAAATTTAAGAATCTAGGTTTATAAAGACACAGCTTGCTAGGTTTTGTAAGCTCATGTCCAAAGACACTCAAACTCTTTAGGAAAGTAATGGAAGAACTATTTTCCCACCAAGATAATATAATACATATAAATTTTTCCCTTTTCTAATTATGAAACTATAAGTTCTAATAGTTTCTCATGTTCCGCTACTGAGGTTTCACTAGAAAATAAATGAAACACATTTTACTGCACTTATTAATTACCTACCACACATGTAAGAAAGAAAGCATGGCTAGGAAGGAAACCATATCTTTAACATAATGCTAATTTTAAGTGTGTAGAGACACTAAAACATTACCACAAGTATCAGTTCAAACGGTTTATTAAAATATTATTTCATAGTTATACAAAATATATTTCAACTTTTCCAGAAGAAAAAACAGAACAACAGATAAAAAAATTCTATAGCTGGTAGCTAAAAATATCAACAGAACATTTAAAATTTTCTCCTCATCCAAACTGTGCTTATTCTTGTTCTGTGCACACACAGTAATCCTTTAAAAAATAATTAATAACAATACAGAAATATCTTCCTGAGAGTTATCTAACAAATCATCATCTTTTTCAGCATCAGGAAGCAATAATTTTACATATATTATTCCACATTTATCTTCAGTATTATACCATATTCATACAGAGATACTTATTGATCTTCATCTCTGTCATTCCTATTTTGGAAATCCAGTGTTCTTTGGTCTCTTGGAGGGTCTGGCATGCGGAGGATTCGAATATGGGGACTCGTAGGCAGAGAACTAAAAATAAAGGATGCATCATTTAAACAGTGTTTGTTCTCCAAGAATTTCAGTATTTCCATTTGATTCTTTACATTACATATTTCCCTTTAAATAACTCCACCTCTTTTCTTTGACATTTTAAAAAACAGTAATGTGGAGTGAAGTTCACTGAACTGATCCTGGCCCCAATTTCAATAAAAGCTTGAGGTAAAGACAAGCACCCATTTCAGTCGTGATTTCTAACAATTAGACTGCCTTAAGTAGAGAAAAGGTTCTTTAATGAAAACCTCCAAATGAACAAATGATGGAATACAAGTATGGATTTGCCTTACTGATCCTAAAGTAGCACACACTATACACACATGTAATCAATCACAACATACTAAGAATGAGTCAAGTTACTAAACAAAAATTTGCACAGGCTTCTCCACTGATGACCCTAAATGGATTTTTCCTGAAGCGGCTCCCATATTTCTGTAAAATTTAATGTCTGCTGAACATGAAACATGGAACAATATAACAAATTCAAACCAAACTTGAATTATTTTTTCAACAGTAACCATACAAAAAATTCCTGTGTTTACAAGTTTCAGAAAATCTCCACAAAAGCATTTCCACTGAAATAACAACAGATACCACTACTCTACTTTTTATATACTTTAGTGAAGGAAGACAATTAGGAATAAATCAACTTATTTTTGAAGACTGCTTTAATTACCCTCACAGGCTTCACTGGTTACACTGGGTTAATAGAGAGAAGTTGGGTGCACAAGGTTAGAGACATGACTGTCCCCTTAAACTGGGAATGGCTCTACCAGGGTTTTATATAGAGGTTTTGAAAGAATTTTAAACCACTAGATCAAAAATTTAAAACATGGTGTAAGCTATGAGTCTCTAGATCAGCAACATTAAAACCCAGAAAATAAAATCAACTCAAATGACACACCCCTTGAAAGTAGTGTTGTATGAACAGAAAAAAAATCCCAAGTCTTTTGTTATTTTTGGGAGAGGGACATACAAAGCTAAGCTAAGAAGAGCCTGTTTCACTAAATAAAACATTTCTAAAGTTGTCTTATTTCAGATAAACTGATTCAAGTCCCACTGAATTACCATTACATAAGGAAGAGTTAAAAAAAAACTATTAAAAATCCCTTTTAAATTCACAGAACCATCAGCAATGAATTGCCTGTTTATGTTCTACTGCTACAAACAGCGAAATTTCTTCCTCCTCATATTCAACTTTTTCAAGTTACACTCCTTGCAAGAGAACTCCCCTGGAATTCCTGTATCCTGAAATAACCCACAGCAGTATTACCTCATGCTCAGGGGGGTGAACAAAATGAACTGTCGATGCCGCTGAAAGTCAGCCCTCTCCAGAATCATATCAACGGCAATTCTTCTGTTAACCATATCCTAAAGACAAAAGATTTGTCAGGTAGTGGTACCAACAGTAATAAATACATTAGAAAATATGATTCTAGAAAATCTACTAGAATTAATTGCTATACAGTCAAGGTTGGCTAAAGAAAATATCTAAATAAGACTAATTAAAACTAAGGAAAACTGGAGAAACATTAGGGTAAAAATCTAAAAGCTACAAATTATAGCTTGGGGAATTCTTAGACTGTACATTTTAGTTTATATGGGCAATGGAAATCTACCATCTACTTATATTGTTTTTGTATCATCTTTGATGTACATACAGTACTTCTTACTTTATTGGTATGCTGAGATGAACTGCACTTTAGCAAAATAATGTTTCCTGTAAAATACTGCCTGAAAAATCACCTGAAAGGATTTAAGGGCTCCATGGAACTTATGATATTATGAAGCTTGTTTTTATTAGGATTATTACTGTTATTATCATTATTACTATTTTGGATGCAACCTTATGCATTAGGCATACTGAAAAGGATGTGCAATAGGAAGCTGTTATTAGGAGGGACTAACAGAGCTCTGCTGCTGTGCACTGTTCCTCATGAAAGCAGAGATCTCCCACAAAAACACACCGTGGAGTCCTCATGTGGTGGGGCTCTGTGATTACACCAAGAGTACCTGCAGAACGTGTGGACAGTAAGGCTGCACTTACTGGAACTGTGATGGAAAGACAATTGTGTGGAGTAATTTATGGAATAGATAACATATAAGCTCTTTGCAAGGCATACAGCTCTGAGTATCCATGCTTTTCCAGAAAGATGCGTAAACTTCTGCACCACTAACTTTTAAAAGAGGATCTAAGATTTGAAAGTTGGCTGAAAAACGACTGCTTCACTACCTTAGATGTATACTCTCCTTTTTGAAATTCTTTAATATAGACTATATTATCTTTGTTCCCTCTAGGTGATTCCTAGTAAATAAATGATTGATGAGGAAGGGACACTGACGCAAAATTAAATAAGCCAGTATCAAATATTTGTCTCACAGAAGTAAATATTTTCTCAAACTCATACCACCTTGTATATTAATAAGTAGGAAATAAATCTTTAAAAAAAGAAAATAAATTTCAAAATGGGCTAGTGCCCTGTCTAGGGAAGCTGTACACAAAAATATGATTTAACAGCTTTAGCTAACATTAGTATTTATTGTTCATTATTCTGCATTTCAACATCTCGGAAACATGCTTCTAGCTGAAGTATGAATTTCTACAAAATGAGTAGCAACATTGAACCCAATTGTCACACTTGCTCTGAAAAAACCCTACACTGATGTCAAAATTGGAAGAAATCAAGGCACATGCCAAAACCAGAATGTCCCAGCAATATGCAGAGTCAACCTCTGACAAACACAGCAACAGCTGAGTTATTATTTTTGTGCTGAACAAAGGTTTGAGCACGTAAATTAACAGAAAGGCTCATATTTCTGGATACCAACTTCAGAAACAAAATAAGCTTCGAAAGTCACCAAACGAAGCGAACAAGATCACTAAAAAATTTTGTTTTGGGGGATTTTGATTTTGGTTTGGGGGCTTTTTATAATTTACAGTTAACTAAAGTGGTTTTAAATCTAGCCAAATACAAGCAACAACCCAACTACTACACTAATTTATACAAATCAGAATGGGAGACATAATTTAGGTTTAAACTATACCATGTAGACATCAAATTCATCCATGCATCTGAAAGGAGATTCAGAAATGTTCCACAGAGAAAGAATGAAACAAACTGTGGAGAAGGAACGTTCACCTCCTGATAAGGATCTCAGATCACTACGGGCAGTTTTTTCTTCCTCTCGAGGCTGAACCTTGAAATAAAAATATTGGAACAATTTTTAAATCTGAGATGAAGATATACTAACAGAATCATAGTTTTAACAGCAAACACATTATACATGAACAAACAGAGATTACTAGAAAATAATTTTCTGCATTTCACTGCAACTGCCACTCTGGCATGGGATGGCTCCTAACCATTTACTAACATATTTCTAGGACCACTGCAACTTCTTCTATTACAGTCATACATGCTGAACAGATTGAATGATTCTGTCAGAGTTTCGTTATTCAAATCTCTACTTTTAATAATTGTTAAACAGTGTTTAATAAATGTCAACATAAATGCTTACATAACAGTAAAATCCCATGGTTAGCAGGTACAATAGAAAAGCAGGCAATTGATTCATAGAAGAATTTTAAATGAGGAAGGGATTCTTTATATGGAATACATTAAACACTGTGAACAGTGTTTGGTTACATTGATTATGATGACATCTTGTGGCATTCCTGTAAGATGAAACTTGGGCATTTTCCCACCCTGTTAATTGCACTGGCCTTTAACAAGTTAAGCAGACAAATAAGGATTATTTTGAAGTGGAATCTTTTTCTTGCAGGGAATTGTTTTCTTTTTGCAATTTATATTCCTTGACTAAATACAGATTTCTTTTGTGAGATACATGAGATATCAGCTATTAAAAAACTATATTCTGATAAAGTCAAATAATTATATTTTAGGGACTGATTTTAGTTCTTCAGATATATGTGTTTCACCTGTCCAAAAAGGACTGCCACTGCTCATTTTTCCCCTTAATCCCTAAAACTGAAGTCTCCCACAGAAACTAAAGAAAATAAATCCATGAAAAAACTGTTTGGGATCTACATTAAAAGGGTCACAGAAAAAGAAACCTATTGAAGCTTTCCTGCATTAAGTTGTCAAAGTAACAACTAGACCCATTATACAATCACACAAATACTAGTGAACTTCCTGTCAATGAACCAGGAATGAGTTATTTGGAAAGACTGGATGACCAATCCACACTTATTCCTTGTAATCTAGCAACCTGCCCATTTGAAATGGCAATGTTTTCTGTCCTTGCTTGTTTTCAACAACATCCTACTGGCACCAAATGGGACTGAAGAAACTTATCCAACACCAATTTGATGTGATTAAGCAGGCACTTCTTCACTTAGGCTTTTGGAAACTCCTCCAATGTGTTCCTCTCAGCAGACAAAATCCAGCCATTTTTACATACTTTTTCTGCTGAATCATTATTATGTAAGCTCTTTTACAGACCACGCATAATATGCCTACTCTTAAATTTAACCTTTGCAATGACTGGTTTTGTTAGTTATATAATTTCATCAATATTCTTATCCTAAAGCAATCATTGGTCATCTCTACTGAGGTCTACTGACTGGAATCATTGATATTCAAACCAAGATGGGAAGGGTAGGGGGGTTTCCAAAGCAGCATGGTGTGCCTGACAGGCTCCATAATTTCTTAACCAAAACACAGAAGTCCAGCAACTTCTTGGTGAGGTTCCTGTGGCTCCATATTTCAAGCACAACACTCCTAACATTTCTATAACTTATACTTCACAATTTTCTACTTGTAATCATAACTAACTATTTTATATGACTAAATTGATTACTTGATCAGAATATTTATATTGCTACAATGAAGCATATCACATTTTGGAAAGGGAAAAACAATTTATTCTATAATTTGCAATGCATTTCTAGCACCTGAGACTAAAACAAATAATAATTCCCTATATATTATGGTAATAAAAGTAATATAAAATAACTTACTGTTATGGAAAGTGTCTCATTCTTGTGATCAAAAGTTATATGTCCAGAGCAACCTCGAACACGTAATAAGTGCTCAAAGTGGAGTTTGCATTGCATAGATAGGCTCCTTAAATCAAGCAAACAAACATTAGGGGAGCAAGTTTTTAAATACATGAAAAAGTGTCTACAGATTTTCATCAGCAATTCCACACCATTATGCATTAAGCTCTCCTCCAATAACAACATTCTCCCAAAGTCAACTGCACTCTCAAGTGGGTGACATTAGACATACTGGAGAGAATCCTTTGGAAGGGAAGCGACAACAAAATTTTCATGGATAGGTTTAGGATATTAAGGGACTGAAGCAAGAAAAAAGGGGTGTACACAGTAATGGAGAAGCTGTCAAATTACAGAATCTCAATCAAGATTTTAAAAAATTTTTCAGCATAGAGCAGAGAGGTGTTTGGCCCACAATGAAATCGTAGGAGCTCAGCACAACAGATAAAAATCAATAAAAAAGAGTGACAGCCCATATTATTTGAAGTCCTAGTATGTTGCTGACATTTTACTGACCAAAATCAGCACTCGAACAGAACTGCCATGGATGAAGTCAGCACAGTTGAGGTCTTTGGGATGAAGCAAAATACAGGCTCCACTACCTCACTGCTTTTCCAGCTGTCAGTCCAGGCTGCCTGTAAACTCTCAGGCATGATAAAATTGAAACTGGGAGCAAGCTTAGGTTAAAAAGATTGCTGTGAACACTGCCTTAAACGCACCTCAGGAACTGCCGATACACTTTGAGCCTCTCTGTCATTACTTCGTCCAGCACTGCAATAAATCTCCTTAAATTCCTTACTTTATTGCTTGCATCCTCGTATCTTTCCTTTGCATAATGAAATTGCCTGTTTTAATTAACAGAAAGGTTAGGAGTAATATGCATTACATTAAAACTGAGATATTGTTGTAAATGCTGAAAATCATTCTGATAATCAAAATATTCAAATGAAAGCTTTCTTGTGAGGATTTATGTGAAAAATAAAAACATTTGATATGTCAATTAAGACATTGTTCACAAATGAAATGTGGAAAAAATTAAATCTTAATTCTGTTTTTAATTCTTTTGAAAATAAACTCTTTCACCAAGGAGAATGAATGACTGGTTTCTCAACGCTCAAGAAAGACTATCTGAGGAGAGTGCTTCCTTGAAATACATTGAAGTCAATTACTAAATCCAGAATTAAGCTTAATGCTCAATCCACCACAAAATAATGGTGAGTTAAATTTTTGTAGTCATAACTGAGATACTTCAGAACACTAAGAGGGTATTTGATTATTGATAACATCATATATCTAGCACAGATGCTGCTTAAAATCACTGGAAGGTGCTTCAGGACTCTTAAATCTGTTCAGTACTGGGAGAATCAGTACAACACATTTCTACACCTTCATACATAGTATTTAAAACTCAAGTTTTACTGTAAGCTTAAGTACTAAGAACACACATAAACACACAGTGAGTCAGTAAGAAAACTCTTCTTTCCCCTCTCTTTCCCATCCTACCTGAACTGTTTTAGACAGTAGAGATTACTTACTGGACTATTTCGTCTCTGTTTCCACGGTGACTGCTTTCTAAAATTATCTTCTCTCTCAAGCGATTCATTTCTGCATCAAGACTTTTAACAGTTCTGGCGACCTCGATGCGCTCTGCGAAGATTTGCCTTGCTTTTGCCACTTTTTCCTAAAGGAATATTTTAAACCCAAATCATTATTATATTTTTCAAAAATCTGTTTAGTCTTCACAGCAAGTATTTTATGCTACAGAAAAACATGAACTCCAAGCGAGAACAATATTTTTGTGTTCTTTCTGTTTTCACTACAGCAAACCCAGTTAACAATTTTATTGACAACATTTATACATGGGTAGCTATTTCAGTGCCAAGAACTGTATCCAAGACTTTTAATACAATCACAGTTATTTAGCTAATGTAGATAAATAAGGAACTAAAATCACCATATTTAAATAGGGCAGTCTTCCAAGTCTTTGCAGATATGATTTCAGAGTTAGTTAATAAAGCTTGATTAGGTAAGTCTTGACAAGACCAGACATTGGGCCTGTACAAGGGAAAAGCTACCATCCAAGAAACCAAAACAGTATTATTCAATTTAACTTAAGCTGCAGATTTTAAGTAATTTTAATCTTCTCATTACAAAACATGGAAGAAATGATCCTAGATGGATGAACCCTAATTTATCTGTCAAGAAAGAAATGGTGTCCTGTCAGAAAAAAAGAGGCCTCAATTAAGTTACACAAAATTACTTTACTGGCTTTACATAGTCAGTGTAGGACAGAGCTGAGAGAATACTCAGTGTAGCTGAGTATATTAATACAGTCTGTATGTTATACAAGTGGAATTATTTATATTAAATATTAGAAGAATCATGACCATCTGACTTCAACAGCTAAAAAAAACCCCACCACACGTACCTCTAATTGCTTTCCTTTGGAAACTAGTAATTCTTTGTGCTTATTTATGCAAGCCTCGTGTTCTCTATGTTTGTCTTCATAGTGCTGCAAATGGCGTTTACTGTTTTCCATTTCTGACTCAGCCTGGTTTAATTCAGCCTGTTCGGAACAAATCACAACGTGAGCTGTTTGGGGTAGATTCCTGAGAATCTCTCTAGTGTTTACTGACTTCTCACAGGTTGTTCTAACTTATTTTTCTTTCAGTAACACTACTTCTAGAGTCTGGGAGCTTTAAGAACAGCTTATGAGAAAGTCTATGCTTAATTCTGACAAGGAATAAATACGTGCAATGATTTTAGGTATTATATCTTGAGGTGTTTTCATCTTTAAAAAAAGGTATGCTTTCTCCCAAAGCTCAAAAAACTTCATTTATTCTTTACACTACATTCTCTGGAACTTCTGATGCCTGTGTGACATCAGCCAGAACTGCATTTCTGTGTGAAAATTCAGTGTCCTGCTACACATCTCCTATAAAATCACAGAATCATAGCATAGTTAAGGTTAGAATAAACCTTTAAGAACGTTAAGTACAACCATCAACCCAAAACCACCACCATACACACCACTAAACCACATCCTCCAGTACAATACCCAGACATTTTTACAATGTTTCTAGGGATAGTGATTCCACCACTTGCCTGGGGTTTGTTCCAATGGTTTATAACCCTTTCCATGAAATTTTTCTCTGCATATCTAAACTATACCTCTCCTGGTGCAATTTGAAGCCATTTCCTCTCCTCCTGTCACTTGTTACCTAGGAGAAGAGGCTGAGCCCCACCTCACTACAATCTCCTTTCAGGTGGTGGTAGGGACTGGTAAGGTCCCTCTTGAGCCTTCTTTTCTCCAGGCTAAACAGCCCCAGATCCCTCAGCTGCTCCTCACAGAAATTGTGCTCCAGACCCTGCACCAGAAACCTAATACTACATAAGTATTGATACTGTTGAAGTGATGTATCTTTCCAGAGAAGCAAAGATGTATAAAGAATGACATAAACTAGGACATAATTTTCTTCCTCATCCCTGTCAACTAGATGGCTTGTCTTAACAAACAAAAATAAAAAACACCGAACCAAATAGAATAAAAACAAGAAACAACTCAAAAACGCCAGAACAACAAAGACAAGCATCACCAACAATAACAGATGCTCTTCCTTTTTTCCAATCCTATCTTAAAACCACAACTTGCTATATGTCGACAGTTCATTAAACAGCTGTAGAACACTTAACAACACACCTGATTTAAAACCTTTTCAGGAATTTCAGCGCTTCCCTCGATTGTGTTCAGTACTCTAAATAACAAGCAATAATATTTCATAGTCTGAATAAATCTCTTCACTTTCCATACAGAGTGTTTCTTTCAAAATTGATAATATCTCTAGAATTTCCATATTAGATACATTAGAACTAACACATTTACCTGTTGCTTTGCTGCCCTGTTTCTTACTCTTTTTGTCTGTTCTTTTAATTTGGGCTGACTATACAGCAATTTACAGTTTAAGTGAGATATGTAAGAGATTCCCATAGTGATCTTTTAAGTTTTCTTCAATTCATCCTTCTACAAGTTTACAGTACTACGAATGTCCTGAACTCTTATTTCCGTTTTCTATTTTCAAACTGTAAGTTCTTGCCAAAGTGAGACTGCCTTCTATTTGCCAATATCAAACTTTGCATGTCACCATTCTGCTATTTTTCTTAAGTCTTGCTATTTCTCTGCCATTTCCAGGTGCCTTCTGTAGTCTTGAATAATTAAAACTATATACTGCTACCTTCTGTGATTATATAACTTCATAAAATAACAATAACATCATATAGAACTTCTGCTATTTTGAGAAATGAACAGTTATGAACATTCTGAGCCAAGGTTTCTCAGAAACAAACAAGAAAAACAATAAATGTGATGCACGAGAAAGGAAAGTCAAGGAAACTGTTTTTCCTGCCTTTTCACTCCATGACTAAAGATAACTGTAAATGAACTCTCATTAAACATAAACACTAGAGCGACTACACGTAACAATCAACATCACCTTTAAAATATTGCCAAGCCTATTTTTCAACATGTTCTAGATGGAATGCTCCATTTCCATTTTCTAGGTATACCTTAAATATATCAGGCAACAGCAAGTTCTTTTCTCCTGCCTCACCTCTTCTTAACCTCATTCACCTTGACACACAAATGGAAAAAATCAAAAATATAATATAAAATTATTGTTACCTTAATTGGGCCAGCAATTTCTTCTACTTGATTAATTTTTTCTTTCACTTCTTCTAATTTTTTTTCAGCTGCTTGGAGATTATTTTTCAGTTCTTCCAGTTTTCTGCTTTGTAGCTGCATGTCTTGTTTTACAGATTCCATCCTACTCTTATTTTCTTCAGCTTCGTCTTGCTGTCAAAAGGCATTAAAGTTAAGAAAAATAAAAGGAGACACATTTGCAAACTACAGCACCAGATTTTTTACTATCAGTATTAGGGTACAGTACTACATGGAGTACTCTGTAACTCTAGTAAGAATAGGAGCAGCTCAATGTAATTGTCACTAAACCCAAAGGAAGAGACTGACAGATCTTGTAGGAGATCACTAAATCAAACTGCAAAATAAATGTGGAACTTCATATTTATGTTACTGAAAATTAAGAGGATTTTATTTGGGAGTTGTGATGAAAAGACTGGAAAGAACAAGGTAACCACCCTCTGGATTTGTGGCCAATATACGTCCAATATAAAAAGCAATGCAGGAAGAGTAAGTGGATTGTTGTTGTCTCCCAGAACATAACACAATTCCTAATGAATTATCATCATAAATACTTTCTGATTCAAAAAGACAAATACTGCAAAACCCAGGGGAAAAAAATTTAAATTACCAAAACTAAATAAATTTACAGAAATGTTTAGAATTATGGCAAGTATTGCATTCTTCACTATCCAACTTTGCTTATTACAAAATAATGGAACATTAAAAAACATTATTCATATGCTGATTAGACATAATCGGATAATTTATTCTTACTAATATATGGATGTCTGCTGACTGGTGTTCTTCCACGTTTTCAAGATCTGCTATCTCTGCATTTGCTGTTCTTACTTTTACCTGAGAAGAAAAAAATAATACATGTTCTGAAGCTTAAGTGAAAACTTCACATTTGTTCATTTAAGTCATCACAGAAAAGAAGATACCTGTATTTTTTAGTTTCATTAGTGACTAACAAGAGGCATAACTCTTCACACCCATCTGTGGAATTCATATTCATGAGATATAACTTGTTCTGAAAGTTGAGTGCTTTAATTCATTAAGTTATCATATTTCCATTCAATATGACAATTGAATAAAATACATTTTATTTTTTCTCCAAGTACTTCTCTTCAGCATTTTAGTCTACATGCCAGGGTTTTTTTCTGCTTATTACTTATAATTTACTGAATACAACCTAATATAATATGTATTAGCTTACACTGTCTACCTGGAGCACCACTGTGCACCACACATATATATCCTACCTAGAAGTACCAGAGACCACAGAAAGGAGGCTAACAGCTGTAAAATGGTTTATAAAGAAATTAAAATTAAGAGAACTTAAAGAAGAAATATTCAGCATATCAAGATGGGTTAAGAATACACTGGAAGAGCAAGAAGATAAACAAGATTCTTGTTTATGGGAATGAAGAGGCAAGGCTCGACAGAAATAAAGGAGGGAGAAGCATTATGTGATCCAAGTGTCTTTTCTGTGCAACAACTTACTACTAGAGTCAAAAAAAGTAGTGGAAACTTCTAAGAATTAGCACAAGGGCGGGAAAGATACCAAAAAGATACCAAACAGAAACAACAGCATATGCTAGGATTGATGTGGCCTCTATCATTCTGTCCTCAATTATAAGAGCATACTACAAAAATAAAACACATGAAAGCAAATGACAAAAGTAAGGATAAAAATTAAAAACTATCAGGTACTCCAAATAGATTGCAGAAGTCAAAGTGAAACAGGAAAAGACTGGGGAGTTTCTAAAAACGAACACTGTACCTATTTTTACCTGTAGTTGTTTTTGGTGTCGCCGATGACCACAGAGATGATCTTCATTCTGCCTAATCTCATTTTCAATGGAATGTAAGCGGTGCTGAGAGGCTGTCAACTGTGCCCTTTTGTTTTCAATTTCTTTATCCAAGTGACTTTATAAACAAAGTGATATAGAGATGTGACATACTACACAGATATTATCGGTGGCACACACATACAGAATTATACAAATAAAATTACATGTATGAAGCAAAAGTGGTAATGTAACACTTTGAAAGTTAAGATAATCTTTGAGTGAAATTCATTATATACTGACATGAATAAACTACAATCAACTGATATATTTAAAACTTTTGAGTTAATAGAAATAAATTTTAAATTCAATTCAGTTTATACTATCATCTATTAATACTAAAATTACCTAATATGTCTCTAACGTAATCTGAGCCTCAAAATGAAAGTATTCTATTGTCATTAATCTCCTTGGTGACAGTTCAAGTTCATAATCTTTGAAGTACATTTTGCTTTTTCAGCCACCATTTTGAAAGCAATGAGAGGAAAAAAAACCCTAAAAATATAAATGGGGAGGGAATTCTCAGAAATACCTACCATGAATGAAGTCAAAAGTCTGAGGAAATACAGATGCAAAGTTTGAAACCAGTAGGAGGATGTGTGCTAACAACTTTGATTTGAAGAGTCAGGCCTCCCTTGCAGTAATCTACGACACCACTGTTTAAGTATTACATTTTTAAAGAAACAGCTTTGACTCCATACTGGTTTTGACCAAGTATAAAAAGGAAGGTAGCTAGATTTCCTGGAGTACTGAGCACAGAAAATCCCTGCTTCGTGGCAAGATCTACATGTCACAAGCTGAAAGATGACTATATACAATGCAAGTTTGTCCCCACCACAGAAAGGCTCTGTAATGAAGAGATTTTCTAGAATTCTCAAAAATTAAGTGTAAATCTCAGAAATAAAATGGAGAGACTAGAGAGCAGTGTACATGCAAATAGACAAATACGCAATCCCACTATTCATGCCAACAAGTGCACCTTCTACAACCACGTTATAAGATGCTAACCTGATTTCTGCTTCAACATCTTGACTTAGGAACTTGGGTCTGACAAAACTGGAAGAGTAATATCGTCGTTCAAATACTTGATCACCTTCAGCAGTGAAAGCTTCTTTACAGTTTTTTGGGGGCCGATTGCACTGCATTACCTCACGAGCCCTACGGCTATTCTGAAAAACAAAATGGCCTTTTAATACCAGCAGAAAAGCAACCATAATCAAAGATAAGAATTTAAAAGTTGTCTAGATGTTTTCACCCAGAAATAATTTCAATTCTTAATGAAAAGAAATACAGTATTGAAAGAATGTGAAAATTATCTATCATGTCAAGAATCTACTTTTCTTAGTTGAGTAAGACATTTATGTTCTCAAGAACCCACTAAGTTTAATTGGACATTTATTTGTGAATTCTGTAGTCTAATCAGTCCCTTATCATTTGCCTGGGGGGAAAAGAAATCACTTACTAGAAGGTCACTATGCACAGATATATTCAACTGTCAAAAGTAGAGCAAACAGAGGAAACAAGCTTCCAAAGCAAGGTATGAAGGACATCAAACAATATTCAATAACAGTTCAGGGAAACATGTTGGTAAAAAACCCCAACATTGACAGTGCCAGCCTAAGTGGTCACAAGTGCCTTTGTCCAAGGCAACCATATTAGCCATTCTAACATATCAATTTTCCCACAGAATACTTCTTTCAGATTCAGCTGAAATTGTTCAAGTAGGGCTCAAAGACAACAATATTATGAAAATCACAGGCTACTTCAGGCAGAGGGGAGAAAAAGGATCCCAACATTCCTGCCATGAGAAAAGCCTACAAAGTTCAGCTGTTACATAACCCACTCAGTGACAGCCATGCTTGATAAACAGTCAGCTCTGCTTTAGACAGAGCATGAACTGCCTCTTTCCAGTAAGAATGTCAGAGGATAAACTGAGACAAGAGATTTTGGAGAAAAATAAAATTCACAAAAAGGATCATTAGTTCTTCTTACTTAGAGAATATCCTGCCTTCTCTATATAAAAACATATACACGTTATCTTTATCTTTGAACATTTTACCTGTAATCTTATCTGCAGGAGCTGGTATCTTCAGTACTAACAGAAAAAAATCAACTAAGATCAGAAATCAGATAGCATCAGAAAACTTAAGCTACCAGCTTCTAGGTACAACTGGTAGGGGCAAGTTGCAAATTTTGGTAACTTCCAGACTACCCAAAACTGGCACATCCTGAACCCACCAATTAACAGAGAAACATGAGACAGAGGCAGCAGTTAGGAGGCTGAATACACACACGGATTATTTAGGCTGGGAAACTACGCCAATCAGAGGCTCAGAAAGGTAGTGGCAAACAACCCAGAAACAAACAGGGAAGCTCCTGAAACACATGGGACAGAGAGGAGAGCAAAACTTCCTCTACATATTTTATCCATTACAGACACTACCAGTGAAGGTGTCATAAATGCTCCACATGTTTCTTTATGGATCATCAGGGAGCATAAAGCCTTACTTTAATCAGCAGCACAGTTTCTATACCCCTCATATCGATCAAACAATTGGCAACCACTGGATTATCTATTTCCAATGCTGTTAGAACTGATGGGAATTCTGGATGATGAACAGCTCTGAAGAAAAGAAAAAAAAACACCATTCATAAAACTCACATGAGATTCTTCAAAAGAAAAAATTTACAAATATTCTTTTCAATCATCAAGACTAAGCAATAAAATTCAAAATACACTTACCTCTGACTAGTATCATAAATTTTATTCTGAAATTTATTTACAATTATCTGAGGTCTATGTCCACGTGTATAGTATTTTGACATCAGAAACTGGAGAGTTCTTTCATCACTATGATTATCACAGCAAAATGCCTGAAGTAGGCTTTTTAAACAGGATTCAATAGCCAAGATCAGTTCAGGATCTTTTGGATGAATCAAAGCACCTAAATAAACGTAAGAAGCAAGGCTTTAGGTTCTATGTTCCACGACAAAACATTCAGTAGAGCATTTTTACCACTCAAGGTCCTGTTTTGTTGTATTGCAGGTTTTTTAGGAGTCTAAAATAAACCTTCTTTAGAGGTAGAAAAAAAAAATTAAGAGGTTGACTAAAAGTTAAAAGACTCTACAACAGACCTGAGAACATAAACATATAATTTCTCTGCCTAGAGGCACCTACACATAGTTGGAGACCTGTATTTTCTTCCATTAGGGGACCAATTTTATGGCAGCTTAGCAAAATGTATCAAGGCAAAGACAGCTTATCAACAATTTAATGCTTTAAGGATGCAGGCAGTGGAACAACTATACTGCAAATTAAACAAACATGAAAATTTCCATTATATCACCTGTCTTCAGTAGCACACATTTGCACATTCTTACCCTGCAGTAAATGCCATGTACTTTACATCCAGGATATGCTGAAACCTTTCCTTCACAAATTGAAAATATCAGCCATTGTCAGAGCTGGACAGAAGACAAATAAAAGCAGCTTCCCAAGAAAATCTCAGCTGGGTCTGTCTGACTTGTTCCATGCAAAACATCTCAAGTTTGACAAACCTACAAGTCAGCCACTGGACATTTTGAACAAAATCTGTCCAAGATCTGGTCAGTGCTATCCACTGAGGAACAAGCAGTCAAAGCACAGTTCTCTGGTGCTTTGAGGGTGTGGGGGAGTTGGAAGGATGCACTGAAAGTTTACCATTGTAAAATACCTCAACAAAAACAGCTGGAAAATGAGGAAAGCCAGTAGCTGTTAGTGAGTGTATGACAGAAGTAAAAGATAACCTACCAGGATAAAACCTTTAGTCCAGGAAGTACGTAAGAAAAAGATATAGCTGAAGGTCCTTAAAGAACAAAGTTTTCTGAAAGACTACTACTTACATTAGCAGCCATATAAAAATATCCCATGAGAAAATATGTGTCAGCAATTATTCTTACCTAAAGGTCCAAGAGGTTTCTTTCTAAAGTGTCCTTGTTTATGGGCTGCTTCAAGTGCTTCAAGAAATGCTGGTACATGTGGTCCAAATCTTTTCAAAGTGTTTGTTTTACTATCTTTCAGGTCTCTCAGCTGTTTCTGCTGGGCATCCAGTGCTTGTTGCACTTCACTGCGTTCTCTCCTAAGAGAAAAGATTTTTTTTTCAGTCATTGTAGAGCCCAACGTGCACTAATATAATTATAAAGCCTGGTTTTTCAATTACTAATAGCATTGTGTATCAAGATGTCAGTAGTTCAATGTAAAGCTAAGTACACATATGCAATAATATTTTTATAGTTTCAAGAAACATGAAAAAAAAGAGAAAATTACTACTTCGCAACACTTTTACGAGACTTTTTTATTTCTACATTTTCTTTTTTATTTCTATTACAATAAACTTATTTTATTTCTAATTATATGCTTCAATTTCACTGTCTTCAAAGATCTTCAACAAAACACACAGTACGCATTGGTTAAAATAATTGATAAGAGGCATTTAAACTAATATACCAAGTTCAATAAAGAACAATTCTCAAATCCTTTAAGACAGTAATTGACATTTCCATAATCCCCTCCAGTAATCATTGTTCAAGTTCAGGTTTTCAAATCAAAGCCAGAGTGCTTTGTTTTTTCTGTCTTGAGTATGGGCTAAATTAGTGTTTGAACCACTTTGCCTCAAAGCCTCTGAGAATCTGCCCTAACTATAGAAGCAGAAATTACTCCTAAGTGCATCTATTCTCTTATAACGTGAAAAAAAAACCTGCAGCCTAATAACTCAGGGCTAACAGGTACATAAGAAGGGATATATAAAAGAAGAGATTCTCTCTAATTTGAAAGAGGCAAACAATTACATTCAAAAAGCATAACTTACCTGAGTCTAGAATGTTCTTCCCTACACTTAGATATAGCCTGCTGAAACTGATCCACCTGCTGACCAATCATTATTTCTTCATCATGGAATGCCTTTAACTGTTCCTTTAGGTACGCAATTCTCCTCTGTCTTTCCAATTTCTCAGGCTCTGAAACCTGATTATCACTAGAAAAGAACATACATCCATATTTTAAAACCATACCGATGATTTACAAGTGAAAGGAATTTTATTACTTGTAGCATACAGAAGATTTACTCATCAGTTATATTTAAGATTCTGTTAACTTGCAAGATCTACACAGCAATAATGCCAATTTTAAATATTTTTTAAAATTTCTAATCACATGTAGCTCTCCCCAGATACATTCCTATTGCATTTAGTTTAAGACATATTTGTTTTGCACTATTTTGGAAGCTAGAGAGTATCTGTTATCACCAAAAACAAAACAACCCCAAAACAATCAAAAAACCCTAAAAAACAAACAAGCAAACAAAAGATTAAGCCACTTTTGTTACCCAATTGCCTCTTCTTTTGACATTCTAGTCAAAATCTTGGTATGTAAAGAAGCAAGAGTAGAAATATTCAGATATTTAAGTGGATTCTGCTAAAGACTAAATAAATATTTTCTATTACTGCAGGTTTTCTCATTAATCAGAAAAGCTCACTTCTTTTCCACCTATATCTTAATAAACATACACCATAACCACTGTATCTGTATTTACCAGCTTTTCAGTTCTTCAATTCGTTTACGTAGCTGTTCACGGTCTTTTTCCAGACGTTTTAACTCTGTTCTGGAACGATTATAAATGATCTATCAAGGAAATAGGATACAGTAGTTTAAGAAATAGAAGAAATAATTTCTGAAAGAACTATAGCTTTGAGTAAACACTGAACTTCACCAAACCAGACAAACATAATTTGATTTTCAAAAATTACATCTATTTATTTATTTTGACTTAAGCTTAACACTGTTTAGTAACTATACAATAACATAAATGCCAGGGCTCCCAAAAAGACACCACTGGCCAGTCAAGCAGGAAATTGCACCTGTTCTGAACTCCACTATGGACTCAAGAAGTCAAGACACAGGTGTAGAATTACAGATGGGTAGAGCATGAATAAGTTTAAAGCTTTAAATTGGTATGAACTTTGAAAGGGTTCTTTTTGCCTACCTCAGTTTCATTGACTGCTTTTCTTTTTGCCTGCACTTCAGCCTTCAGAGAAATACACTGAGGATGAAGGGCCTGTGCTTCTTCACTTACTGTTATCAATTTGTCTTGTATTGCTTTGTACTTTTTTTCTGCTTCATTCACTTTTACCTTTGGTGAAAAAACAACAGAACAAGTAGTAATGGAACAAAATTTTCTTGAAAATCTCTTTATGTTACAAGACAAATATCTCTCAAAAGGATACATCTGACACATCTCAATCGTTTGAGTTTTGTTGAGTTTAAAAAAAATAAATCAAGTTGTTGCCACTATAGATATGCTAAGATGAAAACTCATAAATGTTCATTCTTGGGAAATCAACAGACTACCAAATCTGTGACACACACAGCAATCTTTTTTTCCATCTCAAGGTTTACTCAAACACAAGACTTACTCAAACACAAGACTTCTTAACACACTAAGGTCAAGCACCATGACATCAAAAGAAATTAAACCAGTGTCTAGACAATGTTTCTTCATCACTACATAGACATGTTGACCATAAAGCAAAAACGTCTCAACTGTGAAACAAATACTTTAAAAAAACAAAAAACCAAAACTATAATTTTTTTTTTTTTTTTAAAGGAAAGTAAGTGCTAACAAAGAAAGTTTGGAGTTTTAACAGATTGAAAAGTTTTGGGGCTGCTCAGCCTGGAGAAGTGGAGGTTGCATGAAGACCTCATAGCAGCCTTTCTGTATCTGAAGGGGGGTCTACAAGGAAGCTGTAGACTCTTCATTATCTATATTAAATGACAAGGAATAATGGGTTTAAACTGAAATAAGGGAAATTTAGGTTATTTATATGGAATTAATTCTTTATTGTGGTGGCAGTGAAGCAATGGCACAGGCTGTCCAGAGAAGCTGTGAATGTTCCATCCCTGGACGTGTTCAGTGCCATGTGGGATGGGGCTTTGAGCAGCCTGATCCAGTGGAAGGTGTCCCTGCCCATGGCAGGGAAATGGAACTGGATGACCCTTAAGGTCTCTTCCCACTCAAACTATTCTATGATTCTAGATTCAAAATACTGATGCCTGTTTCCCTGCACAAAATATGTTTCATATGTGAATCAGAATGTATGACAAAATTATTCTTTCTTGCTACCTTCAGAAGTCTTAAGAATCATCCCAAAACTTCTAGAGGTCTCTTGAAATCATTGATCTATTCTCTAAAGGCAATGACACCCAAGAAAACCTTCACTACAGATCTCTGACTTGGAGGGTGACTACAGCTAGAATGGTATCTGGTTTAGACCATATACATACCTGGCATTCTTCTACCTTCTGAAGGAGCTCTGTATTTCCTTCTTCAGCTTTGATGCCTTCATTGAGCAGCTCTATTTCTTTTTCCATCTCACTCACCTAAAGAGAAGTCTATATTAGCATACCCACAGCAGACTGGGAATGAAGCATATTTCACATGAACAAACATATTTTAGCAAGACATTTACCACTGCCCACGCCATTTGATGTTTCAAATCTTTGAGACGATTTTTCAAGTCATTCACAAACGAAATGCTTTTGAAAATTTCCTTCTTTTCCAAATAAAGCTGCTTAAGTTCTTCAAGACGCTTAAAAAAGAAAACAGGGGTTCAATCATAACTGCAAAAAAGCTGTGATACAATATGAAATTTTGGAAAGGTTTAGGTTTTTTGAAATTTAATGTCACTGAGACCTAATAAAACCAAAACTATGCACTTTAACTTCTGTACTTCCTTCACTGTTCAGATCTCTCCTATTAATTACTTTAATTTTTACATACCTCTTCTCCTTGTTCTATCTGAACACGGGTATTTTTTTTAGTTTTCCCAATGAATGAATAATCTTCTTTCATTTGTTCCAGTTGAGTTGCCTTCATAAAAAACTGAAAAGGAATAAAAAGATGCAAATGTGAGATCAGCACCTTATCTAAGTGGACCTTCAACAATTACGACAGAAAGACCATTCATCCCAACATCCCTGCATGATGAATGATATCCAAAGTGAAAAACCTGGTCAGGTTGTGGTGGTACAACTTCCACCCTCTCTTTGGGCTGCAATTGATATTTGAAATATTTGTTAGGCCCTAGCCTTGATGAACAGAAGCTGGGCTCAGGTCCTCTTA
Organism: Acridotheres tristis; assembly: GCA_037013685.1. Lineage (NCBI taxonomy): Eukaryota > Metazoa > Chordata > Aves > Passeriformes > Sturnidae > Acridotheres > Acridotheres tristis. The sequence continues at coordinate 101,287,401 of CM072887.1, forward strand.
TCAGAAACACTCCCTACTCCCAGGAACTTACACTGTCTGACAAGTTCCTCTTTCTAATGAAGAACCTTTGAAACTCGTTTTTCTTGTCTGACTAACAACCCAAATGAAACAACATTTTTGTTACTGAATTTTCAAATAAAGTTACTGACCTGAATTGTGGTCAGGATGTAAAATTCCTATGACTAAAGCCCACTCTCTTGTGACCTATAAACACTGGCACCAAGTGAGACCCACTGAGTTCTCCTGGACCACAGTGGGCTGTGACAGCATCTCCCTCTGAGTGAGACACCACTGTGAGCCAGAGAACTCTCAAATTAACTTGGAGGACTGCTACCAAAAGCTGAGAGTCTGGGCTGATCCCCTCACTCCTCAGGGATCAACCTCCACCTGCTGAGAAGATCTGAAAGCATTTGACGTGAGTACTTCTCTGAACTCCAAGGGAATTCTTCAGAGGTATACAACTTGTACATACTCTTTAGGTCTGTTTACATACAAGTGTGCATATGGTATAGCAACTGCATTATGAATGTTTCTTAAGATTCTTAAGTACCTAGATTAGTAAGAAAATTAGGCCTACAAGTGAGTTACCATTGTGCTAACTCTATAAGAATCTTCTGTTAAATTGTTTCAATCAGGCTACTAATAAAGTACTGTAAAGTTAAAGCACTGTCAAAACCTAAAACCATTTAGGCCTAAATGTGGTCAAGCCCAGAGCTAAGTTTGGCAAGGGGGTCCATTCTGAACTTTGTTGCTTAATGGGAAGGTCTCCCTTACTCCTTTTTATCCTTACCTTTTTCCTATTCCAACCTCCATGTAGATTGTTTTACATTGATTTTGGTTTTAGAATGATTGATTTCAGGTTTTAGTCCAATTTTCCTCTTATGCATCTATATAAGTGGGAGAGTGAACCTTGCCAACAAACTTAGCTGCACTTTAATATTAAACCTGCTTTTGCTGATACCTGTGCCAGTGGTTCTTTGGGTGACTTAAAAAACTCATTTCCGAAAGGGGTATTTCTGAATAATGAAAGCATCCTAAAATTTAAATGTATCCATCTCTTTAGAGAGAAGAATCTTCAAAAATATTGTTTGTGCAAGTGGATGAAGTTGTATGCAATCAGACAGTGCACTGGCTCTGGTTGGGATGGAGTTAAATTTCTTTACAGCAACTGTTATGGTGTTTTATTTTAGACGTGTGACCAAAACAATACTGACTACACACTCATAGTTTAACAGTTGCACTGAAGCCTCCTGTTTCTCACTTTGGCCCTCAGTGAATAGACCAGCAGGGTGTGCAAGAAGCTGGGGAGGGATACAACCAGGTAGATTATCCCAAGCAGCCAAAGAGATATGCCACCTCAGAAAACGTAATCATGATGGTTTAGCCCCAGCCACACTCACTTTCCCCTGGGGTGTGACAGGGAAGAGAATCAGAAAAGTAAAAGCAAGAAAACACATGGGTTGAGATAAAAATAGTTTAACAAAGCAAAAGCTACACATGCAAGCCAAGCAAAACAAGGAATTCATTCATCACTTCCCAGGGCAGGCAGGTGTTCAGCCATCTCCAGGAAAGCAGGGCTCCACCATGACTAACATTGACTTGGAAAGACAAATAGATCATTCAAAACATCCTCCAACTCCTTTTTCTTCCCCCAGCTCTATATGCTGAGCACGATGCTATATGGTCTGGGATATCCTGTTTGTCAGCTGGGGTTATCTGTCCTGGATTCCAACCCTCCCAACTCCTTGTGCACCCCCAGCCTCCCTGCTGGTGGGGTGGAAAAAGAAGAAAAAGCCTTGACTCTGTGCAAGCCCTGCTCAGAAGTTACAAAAACAGCAGTAATGAAAACATCTCCACATTATCAATACTGTTTTCAGCACAAATACACAATGCAGCCCTATACAAGCTGCCATGAAGAAAATTAACTCTAACCCAGCCCAAACCAGCAGAGTCATGCTCAGCAATGAAAACAGGTAAGAGAGGGTTTAGGGGGATTAGCCATCTTTTGCTTGGGTGCTGTTTGGGCCTCAGTCTGCCAATAGGAGGTAGTGAGCAATTGCCTTAGCATCTCTTATTTTGTTTGACTTTCTCTCCTTCCAGTTTCCCCTTCAGTTATCACACTGAAATTTTATGTCATCCCTCTAATTTTTACTTTTACTCTTCATTTCCCATTTCTCCATCCCAAGCTTGGGCGCAGCACAGAAGGGAAGTAAGTGGTTGTGTGGTATTTAGCTACTTACCTGAGTTAGCCCAAAAGAAGGTTATTTAAATTATGGAATTTGATTTTTTTTCAAATGCTCTAAAAATTTGCAATCAGTATTTTAATGTGTTATGGCTATGCAAAATTTTCTTACCTTGTACTTGTCACCTTCATTTTTAGTCTGTAAAAACTGTTTACTCATCTCTTGGGTTAAAACAGACACAGGATTATCTACCTGCAAAAATATATAATTTTCATTTTATTTTAATTACAAGTTACCATGTAACTCCAAATCCATGAAAGTGAGCACCCTTTTCCAGTCTTGCAACCTAGTAATATGCTAAGGCTCAGAAATCAAGCTTGCTAATCCTCTCACATTTTCAAAAAAAACAAAACATAACAAACAAAACCAGTAACAAACAGAAAATTAAAAAATCCAACTATATCAAGTACAAAACAGAACCACAGCAAGGACAACTAAGGAACTGCTTCCAAGAGGATACGTGTCTTCTATAAAAACAGTACCTGTAAGTTCAATTTATTTAACAAAATCAGCATTAGAAATTCTTGTTGTATCAAAGTATTGCAATAAACGCAATGAATTGACTCATATATTCTTACAGACGTTGCCACAAAATAAAATCAATACATACTAACTGAAATTTCTATTATTTGAAATTCTATGTTGAATATTTTAAACTTCGTACGCACGACCTTATCTTTTATTAATCACTTAGGCAGTAAAATCACATTCAAATTTCTGACACAGCAAGAACTGAAACAATCAGCAGAAAAAAAATCTCCAGATACAAAAGAAGCCCACATATGTCAAGACTTTTACCAACAGGACACATGACTCACAGCTCACAGATGACAGCAAATACTTATCTGTCTGGGACAGAATCCTATTCTGCATTGCATGAGGTATATATTTCAATTTTCCTTTTGCTGATGAATTTGATCTTTAAATAACATGGAAGAGGTGAAATTCTCTCCTTTAAGGAATGATACATTTCTTTTTAATTAAAGAATTATAATATGACATGCCCATGTCTTCTTAAATTGCACAGAATTTAAACACTACAACAACTACCTGTATATTAAAGTGATCCAGTATTCCTATGAGTTCCTCTTTCTTTGAAGAAATTACGGTCCCTAGTGATTAAAAAAGAAAGGAAAAATATCAATAGGTACAATGCCCCAGTCTTTTGTCCATTGTAGAAAATGTAAAAATGAGATCAGTTTTTTTGCAACACAGACTTAGTCCTAAATGGTTAGGAGTTTTTTTTATTATTATTATTTTTTCAATATATTTGCATTTGCACAGGAAGATTTCTAATTGAAGTCCTTTGTGAAGCTCTTCTCTGTGACAGAATTTAGATAAATCAGCAAATTTAGCAAAACCTCCAAAAAGAATAAAACCTATGCTCAGCCTCATCATACAAGCAGGTTTTTGTAAAAACAAATACATAATATAATACCTGACATACTAAATAATACATATCAATAAGTACATAATACTTTTGACATGCTAAAATATTCTTAGTTTCGCATAAAAACAAAAAAACATGGTCATTGTCATCATCCTTGAATGATTTTATGAAAAGAGAAACATCATCCTTTCTAACATCAAGGCAATTCAAAACCATGAACAAGTTTAAAGAACTTCTAAGACTGAGAACAAAGCAAACTACCACCAACCAGATTTGCTTTTCAGTTTGCAAGTTCTGCTTCCATCCTGATTAATGCGCTGATTCACAGTGATAGAGGTACCATACAACTCGGGTTTAAATGCATCTCTTCCTTGGTTTCGCAAAGTTATGGAAATATCTGCGGAACTAAAACAAAATAATAAAAATAATTAAAAAAACCCTGAAATTATCTCAAATCTAAAAACAACAACAAAAAATCCAAACATTTTAATTTTCCAAACAATTTGACATGTGTCCTACAGGTCACAGCTGCACAGTCATAGTCAGTCACAACACCAATCAGAAGAACATGTATTTGTTTGGTTTGAACCATAACACCATTAGACACACTGCTGGTTTAAAACCCAGCATTAAAAGTAAACCCACTCTAGCTATCCCATTTCCTCCACCACTTTCCCACAGCAGAGGAAAAAACAGTAGAGATTATAAAAGAGAAATACAATGTAATGTGAAATCTCAAAACCGCAATATTAATAAGAGTGTACAAAACAGAGAGTGTTTTGCCCATGTGAGAGTATTCACCACCAAACAAAAACGCTTCCCCAAGACAGTGCCCGGCGTGGTCTCCCAAAGGCAAAATGGCAACCGGCCTCGTGCTGGGCCACTTGGTGCATGAGAAAACAAAGGCACTACGGGAGGGATGCTCATGGCTTAATTCTCCCCTTCCCCAGCCCGACAACACCAGAAAAACAGGGACAAGACAAAACCTGGTGGGACCTGACAGGGCCCTGAAACAGCTCAGGGACCCTTTTCCTGGGCCTGACCGTGCACAAGCAGGACTGGAGTGCCCAGTGGTTCTGGCACCAGCGGTGCTGCATTGGTGCTGCACTGGTGCTGCACTGGTGCTGCGGTCATGGCGGCTGTGGCTGGGGCTCCACACAGCTTGCCTGGGCTCCGCTCGTTCCGCCGCTGTTCCCTCCCTTTCCTTTTTCTCTGAATGCCATCCTGCGCTTGCCGGCGCTGTCTTTCAGCACCAAACCAGGAAAGCCGTGGCTCGGAGGAAGAGGAAAGGGGCTGTGTCTTGGGGTTATTTTATGATTATGCTCTATTCCTGATTTATGGCCAGAAATGGTTGCTGTGGCTTTGAGGTGGGTCCAGAGGAGGGGCGGGAGTCTTTGGGGGTTCCTGTACGGACTTTGTGTTCAAAGACTCACTTCCAGTCTGCTGGGTTCTCTGGAGAGCAGTGGTTACTTTTTTGCTTAGCTAACTCTACTTTTTAGAAGCTTTAGCAAAAAGTTTCCTTCCCCGCTCGCCACCACGCCTTTCCCCTGGACAGCAGCAGCAATCCTTCTGTAGGTTGTTTTGTTTTGTTTTGTTTTTTCATTCTGTTTCAGCTTGGTTTTGGTCCTAGATCAGATAATTGCTGAGACTAGCAGTGGGGCCACTCCAGCCAGCCCAAAACCTCGGGCAAAGACGAACCAGCAGGAGAGAGAACACCAAAATCCACCAGCTTCATCTGCTGTGAGGAGGGGACCAACATCAGAGATTCAACAGCTTCCCATCTGCTTTGCCCAAGCTGCTGCATGAACTTTTTCCTCTTCCCTGAGACAAAATTCAGATGCCATTTTGTCCCCCTTTTGCCATGCGGTCAGCCTGTTTATTTCTTCCCCTGGCATCTTGAGGTTTTTTTTTTTCTCTGCTATGTGTGTGTGTGGGGGGATAAGGTTCTGAAAGTTCAGTATCTAGCATTTATTCAATTATTTTTTCGTGCCACGCAGGCACTTTGTTAGTTAATAAACAGATTTTTTTTCACTTTCACCCACTGGTATTCATTTTCTCATTGGCAAAAGGGATTACTGAACCCATTCTCTTTAGAGGCAACACTCATTCCAGGGTATTTTCTCCTAAACCTCCTAAATCTCTAAACCAAGACATTGCCAGTGGTAGAGAGGGGCAAAGTGTGCTGGGCTGACCCTGAAACCTACACACCCCCTCCCCTGAACCTGGCAAAAGCAAAAGCTGCTTTGGGCCCCAGCTTCCTCATGCTGACACCACAGCCCGCCATAATGTGGGTGATTTGGAATCAAACAGTGCCAGAAACTCCAGCCTTCTTCTCCATAACCTTGACAGACACACCGCTGCCATACAGACTGCTTGCAACTCCTATGCTTCACTGACATAGTGAATCAAAAGCAATTATTTCTGAGAGAAGATTTCTTCCACCTTCCCTTCCCTTCTGAGTGCCCTCATTTTACATTGCAGAATCAAGCTGCTTTTCAGTAGTTCTCCTTGTATAAAACAGTTGTCTGGCTTCTACAGCCTAACCAAAGTTATCTATAGCAGATAATTAAAGCATTCTTCTAGAAAAGATGAGATGTGATTTCAGTTCCAAATTCCTATTTCCTGTTTCTCGAGTGCTGAAACATTAACTTAACACACATAAGGCAAGTACTACCAACAATTTTACTCTTAAGCACCTCTGAAAGGAAAAGGCTGGGACTCTGACTAACAGCTTCACATAAATATAAACTCCTAAACATCCTATCTTTTTATTGCTTTCCCTAAACACATTATCCCCACTCTCACAGCAGGCATGAATCCACTTCTTTCATGTTTTTTAAGTCAAGGTCTTTATATTGTATATTCACTCATGTCACCAGAAAGATTGAAAAATAATTAACCCCACTGCTTGCAAATCCATGATAACTAGTCACCTATGAATTTTTCCAGTGAACTCCATTTTTCTGTAGGATATTCAATTACAGAGTGGAAGTAATACACAGGGAACACAGAGACATATCACTGTTAACTAGTTCAGTGTCCCACTTTCAGGTAGGACAGAGTCAACTTTCTTGCCATTACTGTGAGGGGCAGAGCCTGGAGCCATGTGAATGTTGTCATCCTATGCCCCACACATCATGCCTGGGGGCACAGCTTCAGCTGGAAGAAGAGAACATGAAGTGCAACTGCCACCATTTTGTTCCTTTATTCCAGGGAAAGTGGACAGTGAGTGAAGCAGTGGGGTGGCTCCAGTCCTGCCATGGGGTTGGTGTGTCATTGTTTTTCTTGTCTTGGGCTTTGAGAGAGAGTGTGAGTGTGGACAGTTTGTCCACCATTGTTTCTTTTTTTCACAACATGGGCACACACACTTCCATTTGCCATTTTCTTCTTTGTCTCAGGAGATGCATGACTCAGGCTGTGGTGCAGTCACTTTGAGTCAGACTCAGCGAGCATTTCTGCTTGTAATCACCCTCTTATACACTGTTGTTTAGTATTGTTGCCATTAGTGTTTCTTTTTCTTATCTTGTTGATGTTTTTTTTCAGCACATTTTTATTTTAACCTGTAATTTCTACCTTTATCCCTCTCTCACTGGAGGGGAAATAGACCAGCTGTTTGCAATTTAAATTCCAGTTGGTTTCAAACTACAACATTCAGAAATAATGGTATGCTAGTGGTAAAAGTTCTGATGTTTTTTTGTTTTCAGGGTTTGGGGTTTTTTTGAAGGGAAAGGTTGTTGTTTAAATATGATCTCTTCAGTGTTACGCTTTTTATTCAAGTGTGGTGATCCCATAAGAAGATGCAGAAAATTGGCATAAACAGAAAACTCATAAGCTAACCTCAATAACAATCACCTAACTACACATGCAACTTTAATCTTGAAGTTTTACTTACGTCTCTCCTTTTTGAATAAACATTTTTAATGAGGAACCTCTGTTAGTTGCAGTGGCTTTTCCACCAAGTCCAACAATTAATGCTGTTAATACAGAACTTTTTCCACCTGTAATTGAAACATTTAACTTGTTTTAAAGAGAAGATATTGTAACTTCTACTCCACTCATATTACAGTTTGTTGACTTCTTATATATTCATGCATTAGAAGTCCAAATTCTGTCCTTACTGAACATATAAAATAACAATAATGCTAATAAAGTATCTGTCATTTTCAAGGTTCTCAAATTCAAACATGCTGAGTAGAACTTCTGTTGCTTCTATTCAGCAATTTGCATTCAACATGCTGTAGGTCAGAAGGAAGGAATCATCCCTTTCTTAAAAGCATACTGAAAACACGTATGCAACAAAAGAAATCAAACATTCATTACCATTTATCTAACTGCCTGAAAGGTTTAAAGCTCTTTCAAAATTTATGTTTAATTTTAGTTCTTTCCCCAGAACAAGTGCACTCATATAAATAGGCATCACTTTCTTTTCCTACCATAGTTTCTATGTTCCCCATACTGTCCTGGGTTAGCTGGCATAGAGTTCCTTTACTACCTAGTAGCTTGTACAGTGATGTGTTTTGGGTTCAGCATAAGAATAATGCTGATAGCATGCTCATGTTTTGGTCATTGCTAAGTAGCAAACTTGAGGACTTTTCAGTGTCTCATGCTCTGCCAATGAGGAGGTGCACAAGAAAGGCAGGAGAGAGCCTGGCCAGGAGAACTGACCTGAACTGGACAGTCAGTGCATAAACTGGGGCATGCTGTCCAGGAGCCACTGACTGCTGCTCAGGGATGGGCTGGTTGTGAGCAACTGTATTATGTATAACTTGTTTCTCTTGGGTCTTATTCCTCTCTTTCTGTTTTTCATTACAATAATTATTATATTTTATTTTATTTCAGTTATTAAGCTGCGCTTACCTCAAACCACATGCTTTACCTTTTTCCAATTCTCCTTCTCATCCCACTAGAGGACATGGGGAAGTGAGTGAGTGGCTGCATGGTATTTAGCTGCCAAAAGGGTTTAAATGACAACAGTCCTTTCTAGCACCCAATGTGGGGCTCAAAGGGTTGATATAACAGACCAGAGTATGTTAAAACAAATTTGCTGTAAGCATTCATGATATAGTTTAATAGTTGTGGATCACAATGCTGATTTATTTGCTATCACTCTAGTGCTGGTTATCAGAGCTGCATTATGTAACACCTTCCTCATAGTATGTGCTCCCTGCTTTGGTGTTTATTACCTTTGGGGCCTGGTTTAAGGTTATCTCTGTAATGAAGGCAGGTAAGATATGCTAAATGACGACAGGAAAAATGACATGTCGGACCTGCTGGCCCTGAAACCCGCCCGGTCACCCCTGGGCTGCGCGCCCCATCTAGCGGCAACTGCTCACAATTGCACCTTTCAGCCTACAGAGCGCACACGTTTCCCTCCTTCTCCAAGCTAACTGCAACTGCTTTGGAAAATTTTGGAAGTCCTTGGGAAGCAGAAACCATCAGGAAGCAGGCTGTTACTGAATGTGCTTCAGATCTAGTTTAGCAATTTTCAACTATCAGCAGCATTTCAACCCCTCATTACAACCACTGTGGTTCCTCCAAACTTAGTAATGGGCACTGCAGGCACTTGGAAAATTACTGCGCATTTAATAATAAACATATAAATACATTTAGTTCAAACAAAAATCTATGCATTATTTAGATATTAAAAATATTTATATTCACAGTATCTTTTGGAAAAATCTTCAATTTTAAGACCTAATTCACTAGCCTTTAACACACTGGGATAGACCTGTGTGGTACCTCATTTCAAAAGCAAATCCTTGCTCATGCCTAAAAGATGGCTAGCAATTCTTTTCCAAATAAAAACTACTACTTATTAACAAAAGTGTTCTTTGATAAAGACTCTATGCAATTAATACTTACTTCCATTGGTTCCAATAACGAAATTGAGATTTGAGCCAAACTGAAAAGGCCCCAGATTTGAATGGCACATGAAATTCTTCAGCTGGATACTTTCAATTATCCCAACTTCACCATCAGGCTGAAGAGTGAAAAATTAAAACTCAAGTTATGTCAGCATTTAAATGAGATTAACTTTATATATTTTAAGCACAATGAGAATTAAAATGACACTGATACAAAACATTGGTTGCTGCAAGCCACAAAGAAACAGAAGTCCCTTTGGGTTCATTTCTCATTATCTCTCAAATATTGATTTGAATGTAAATAAATTCAGTTAATTTCCCCAGGCTGAGTCTCTTCTGCCCATGACAGTCACTGGGAAGTGATCTCTCCCTGCCCTTATCTCAACCATGAGCCTTTTGTTCTATTTTCTCTCCCCTGCCCAGGAGACGAGGGCAGTGATGGAGTGGTTTTGGTGCACACCTGGCACCCAGACAGGTTCAACTCCCCGGATAGCCTGGTCCAGTGTCTTACCACTGGTAAAGAAATGTTTCCTAATGTCCAGTCTAAATACACAACCATAAATGAAATATACCATAGTTCTTCCAAAATCCATTTCCTGCATTTACTTGACAACTGCAGTAGTATTACTTCTATTAAACCAGAATATTGTTATTTTATGATTGACTATTATAACTAGATGATCCAAAAGAAGTAAGGTAAGAATAACCTCATGCAGAAGTACTCATCACAGGCAGTATCCCTAGTTTCTTTTATCTTTGTTCTACTGATGCCTACATCCAAGATATTTATTTCAACAAGCATAGAACTTTTCTTATGCCTTAATCTAGATGACTTTTTAAACTACTTACCAACTGTGAAGAGGCACTACCATTAGCTGAGAGTTCTAAATTTTCTTCTTCATTAGACTCATCACTGTGTATATCTGTGTATTCTTTTCTCTGCTTTTTCTGGGACCCAGGATTTAAAACACTTTCATCCTTTCTCTTACCCATGAGTACTGAAAAATGAAAGTAATGAAATATTATAGGTTTCAGTCTTCTAAGTGATAACATAACCACAGGTGATAGCATAGACATACCAAATTATTTACTTTGCTAAAACAAATATTAAAATCACAGCAAAGATTGCAACAAATACTTTTCCAGAACTGAATTACTGAACTCAGTAATTGAAGGCTACGCTTACTATGAAATAATTGCATCAAAACAAAAGAAACACAGCTTCACTATTCTAATCAAGTTGAATGTGTTGATTAAAAATAAAATCAACCTTGATTCTGTTTTCCTTGGTATATCAGACTTTGGAATACTTGCTAGAATTGTTTTTGGTCAGCAATGGAGTTGAAGATTAGTGGTAAAAAGTATATAACTAACATAGTATAATCAGCAGCATCAATAAAAGTTTGATTAAAGTCAGCTGCATGGGCAAAACCAAAATGTATTACTTATTTGTGGTTGACAATAGCCAAGAAAATTAACATGCAGAACACATAAAAGTAGAATAAAGATTCATAGCACTGCTCCTGTGCTGTTTCTTACACATATATGATTACAGTAAACAAAATGCTCCTAATAAAGGATAACTATTCTCTCTATATAGAGGATACATGTATAAATTTCCTCTACAAATCAATACATTACACACAGACTTCCAGCACTAATAGGACTGGTCTGAAACAAATCTTGAGAAAGTAACAAGCTTTACTAAAACATATAAAAATCTCATATTTTCCATAATCATAAGCTTATGGCATGGTTTCTATTCCCTCAAAATTTTACATTTTTCATACATACCGACCCAAAGCCCTACACAAAACACAGAAGTTGACATACTTGCTCTAAGTAGAAGCAAGATTTTTACATAAATGTTTTACATGTTTTTACAAGCTATTTACATAAATGCAATACACAATCTTTTTATTTGTCAGTAGTAATATCTAAATATCTGGTAATATCTAAAACAGGCTAAAACTAACATCATTTGCACAGTTTTCTAACATCAAAACTTTTCTGAAATGAATTATGTTCTCCTACTCAGCTTTCTTTGCTGGAATTTAATCTAAACCTTCCGTCTAAGAAAGATGAAAACCAACTTTAATGCACATTACCAGTTCAAGCAAAATTCAGAGGCAATAAATGTACTTAACATTCACTCCTATAGAAAGATCACTAAGAATAGGCTGCTTATTTATAAAAATAAATTAACTTTTTTTTTTTTTTTTTTTTTTTAAATGTGTGGAGTGCAGGGAAGAATGACCATCATTAGAGACATAGCATGCCGAAAGTTGGTAACACATGTCTAAACACACTGGGGGCTTGGAGGCCAGAAGACTCCTAGTCAAGGATACAGGTAATGACAAGAAGCAAGCATTTCCTTGTCCCTCGGGAGAGATGGGATGATCCAGGAGAGAAGTCATACAGGCCAGCCTAACAGTTCCTAACATGACCTCCTGGAAGAGGTGACATGGTCTGTGAGAAAGCTGGGTCCAGCTGTGCAGTGTACAGCCCCAGGACCCCAGAGGCTCCCTTGTCAAAGTTCTCAGGCCCTCCCAGAGCTTCTCAGTGGGTCTTGCTCCATATTCTCTCTGTAAATGTTTTAAGTTAGTTACTTGGAGAATCTACAGAGAACTCAATGAAATAAAGACTGCTGAAGTACAACTTTAGCCACAAGAACTCGTGCTGCAATGGAGAAGAGCAGTCTTTCTTCCCTCTTCTCATTCTGTCTCATCCCCCTGAGTCCAAGCAGCTCTTTACACAACAAAATAATAAATCACCTCAAGCCTCTGATTCTACTATAAAGTAACGCAGGAAAAAAACTTCTTTCTTTTAACATTAGTTAGGTGAGATCCCTAACCACTTCACCATGCACATCTGTATGCTTGGGTCACTGTGGAGAAAGAGCTGCTTCTCTGAGCAGTTTCCTTGTGTCAGCCTAATGTTCTGGTCAAACTACTGCCTGAATTCAACTGACGGGAGGTCAGACAGCTTATACTACTACCAAGCATCACAGAGAACAGCAGTTATTATAAGAGACACAAGAGACATCAAAATTTCCTACATCATTACAAAGAATACCTAATTTCTAGTCCATATATTTGTTGATTGCTTTATAAAATACAGTGTCTTATGATCCCCCCATTAATTTTCTATGACACAGCATCTAAAAGGTAAAGATAAAACATATTAATCACTTTCCATTATGTGGAATGAACAAAATTCAAAGCAAATGCAGAAATGCAAAAAACTTCCCATCTGATACCCTTGCAATAATTTTGTATGGTAGGGATTTCCTCATCAAATATTAGAGGAGGAAGAGGAGAAGGATGATGATGCTTATTACTATTATTATTACAATGATGATGTCCATTAAGTATTTACAGCAAAACTGTCATATCCACTTTATGTTATGTAGTTTAATACTACACACAAAGAAATCAAGGAGAAAATACACTTCATGATTCAGCTTACATACCTTTTGCTATGCTACTCTTGGTTTACTACAGAAACATGCCTTCATGCCCAAATTACTCAAACCAGGAAACAGTCACTTGCAAGCTCTTGGGATCCATCACCCAAACATGAAGACCAGTATTCATTGAATCTTCTATTCCATTAAAATCTTCCTCTAAAAAGAAGGGGAAACATAAGCTTTAAATGTTGCAATTACTAACATCCAAATTAAAGATGAGGACTACAAGTTCCATTGCTATACTATTTGAACATTGAAGGAAAAGAGATTATAAGAGCAGAAAACAGAACAAAATAATCTCATGTAATCTAACTATGAGGAAGGCAAAAGACAGAACAGCCTGCACTTCAAAACTGTTAAAGAGCTAGTACTGCAAACAAACTGCAATTGCAAGCAATCTGTAATAAGTAGCCTCAAAAATTAGGACAAATATCAGTGGATGCAGAACCTTCCCTGAGTACAAAAAAAGCCAAAATCAGCGAGAAACTGACCACAACCACAAGGAACCCATTAATAAGATTTTACGAGAAAGAATGTTTTAAAGGGCACAGGAAGAAATAATCAGTATTTTAAAATATAAATATACAGAAAATTACATGTAAATACACAGAACATAACAAATACATGTAAACACACAGAAAATTTTATCTTCATGTCATCTTGTTATTTTTGACAATAATTTTTTACATTAATTGCTCCCAAAACTCTTGCATCAAGGCACTTCTAATTTTCTACATTAAGTTTTTAATTGAAAAAGTCATTGCTTTCAGTCTCAACACTACTCACCCTAACTTCAACAACAGTTTGGGAATAACCATTCAAGGTAAAGGAAAGCAGCTGATCCAACCTATCTGAAGGTTATTAAAGTATACAATACTATACTAGAAACAAACTGGCAAAAACATACATCAATACATTTTAAAATATGGAATATACTACTGACAAGCCAACAACGGACATCATTGACAAATGTTAACAAAAGGATTTTTAATGGATCAGGCATCATATTGGAAAAGTAAAGAATAAAATATACTTTAGCATATTGCAATGTAAAGTAAGACTATGTTAATGGAAACTTGTGATGACAAAGTCAAGTAAATAACTCAAACAAGAATCCAACAGTCATTCAGGAAGAGAAATTAAGAGTACTGATTTAATAAAGAAAATAAACTTTGCTATCATAGAACTTAAGAGTATACAGTTAGGAATAAAAACTGGACCTATAAGTGGAAGCAAATAGAGAAACGACAGATTCAACTATAAAAATAATGAAAGGATCACTACAAATTGTAACAAGGAATTGTTATGCATATAATGAGAGCCCGGAAGAAAAATGCAAGCCCCAAATGTTCTGTATAAAACGATAAGGACTGCTACATGTTATAGTAGAAAAGTACTTACCCTGTACACATCAAAGCATAGGAAGGCAGAGGCTGCATCCACTGATGTTCACCCATGTTCTACCTTAATCAATGGCCTATCTTTCCACAGTATTCACTGCAATGGAGTTCCACAACTGTTTACCTTTTCCCTACCTGGCTGGTCACAGCTTGGCTCATCCAGAACTGACACAACCAACCTGCTGTCACCAAACCCACATCACTGGCCTGGTATTCATGTAAGGTGGGAAGGTATCCCACCTGTCTTGTGGGATCCACATCCACTTTAAACACTCAGGACCCAGCCCAGCTATAACCCTGCCTTTCACCCAGCTGGCAACACAGAGATAAAGCAAAGACAAGAGGTAAGAGCAAACCTATGGCAGGATGAACACAAGATATGGGAAGAAGCAAAGGGAAGAAGAGGAAGAAAATATACGAGGTCTTTGATGTATAGCACGCTACATTTAAGAGTCGCAAAAATAGCAATAAAATTACAAATTAACATTAGCAGTTAATAATAATGAAGGAAGTACACCACTATCTGTTGTACTTAAAAGGACATATTTCAGCCTCAGACACAGCAGTGGGGTGCTCTACATTTTTGGGACTATCTGAGCCAGATATTCCATGTTAGACTACATGTCTGACGTCCACGACTCCTCTCCTAATACATTTACAGCCAGTGCATAAGAAGCCTATACCATCCCATCTAAACAATGAAGAAGCACTGCCTGACCCACTGATCACAGAATGGGTAAGGCTGGAAGGGAACATTGCGGGTCATCTGGTCCAACCTCCCTGCTCAAGCAGGGTCATCCCAGAGCACACAGCACAGGATTGTGTCCAGGCAGTTTCTGAGTATCTCCAGTAAGGGAGTCTCCAGAGCTTCTCTGGGAAACCAGTTCCAGTTCGTGTTCATCTGCACAGTAAGGATATTCCTCCTCATGTTCGGGTGGAACTTCCTGCACATCAGTTTATGCCTCTAGTCCTATTGCTCGGTACAAAGGAGAGCCTGGTCCATCCTCTTGACACCCTTCCTTTAGATATTCACAGAGACTGAGGTCCCTTCTCAGCAGTCTTTTCTCGGAGTTGAACAGGCCCAACTCCCTCAGCCTTGCTCTCATAGCAGAGATGCTTCAGTCCCTTAATCATCTTTCACAGCCCTCCACTGGATCTCCATGTCTGTCTTGTACAGAGGAGCCCAGAACTGCACTGCGGCACAGAGGGCAGCTCTGCCTCCTCTAGGGACAGCGAAAACGAAAGAGTGCCAGAAATCCCCTCAAGTCCACGATTACCTGTTGCTTTTCCCAACACCGCACGACCCGGAAGGATCCCCCACCCCCCAGGAAAGGGACACGGGTCCCCCGGCGGCTGGAACGCTCGGGCGGCCGCCGCTCCTGCTCTCCGCCGGCATAGGAGGGCAGCCGGGGGGAGCGCTCACACTCGCCGGAGTGCCCACGCCGGGCAGCGGGTGACAAACGCCAGCTCCGACCGCTAACTGGCCCCGCCGGGCCACCTGCGACAGCACCCGCGGCGCCGGCCCGAGGGCAGCGGGAGCAGCGGGAGGAGCGGCTGGCAGCCGTTGCCCCGCCTTGCGGCCGCCAGGCCGCCCTCCCTTCCCTCCCTCCCTCCCAACTGTCCAGAGAGCGCGGCGCGCTCGGACAGCGCCCACCAGGATCTTCGCCCGGCACGGGGCACCCGTCCCTTGTCTCCCCTCCTTTCGGCCCTCGCCTGCTCCGCGCCCCGTTACCTGGGACAGCTCCCTCCCGCACGGCGGGGCGGACGGGGCGGGACGGGCCGGAGCGGGCGGAAGAGCCGCCGCCGCGAGTGCGGCGCCTGCGCGCTCCGCGTCCCGCGGGGCCCGTTTCCGTGCGCGCGCCATTTTCGGGTGTGGGGGCGGAGCGGCCGCTGCTCGGCAGCCCGTGAGGCCGGGCCCGGCGCGGCTCGCACGGGGCTGTGCGTTCCCGTTGGTCCCCGCGGAGGCGGACCCGCTCCCGAGCCGGGGCTGAGCAGCCCAGGGGAGCTCGGGCACGCCTGTTCCTGTGGGCGCGGTGCGCGGCGAGCGCCGGCGCAGTGAGGCGGGTGTTTCAAACGCTGCGTGCGGGAGTCCGCTCGTCCGGGCGCTTCGCTCGCCGGCGGCTGCTCGGGCTGTGCTTGTCCAGCGCCAAAGATCCGTAGGCGCTTAAAGAGGAATTTGCAAATGCTGGAGCAGACTGCTGTCCTTCGGCTGCGCAGCTTTATTGGCAAAGCTCTGCTGGGGTAACGCAGAGAGAGGGGGAGAGTTGTTAAAGACGCCTGGGCTTTCGTCTTTCCTCCGCCGTGTTTTTCCTCCTTTTTAAAGGCTTCTGGGTGAGACATAAAGCATATGCTTGGCTGCCTTTGCAAGTTACCTTGGTAATGTGTGAAAGTATCTCTGTATGAATTGAATTTCAGCGTTAAATGCTTTCTGTAGCTATTTTGAAGTAACTGGCCTTTCTGGCTGTGTAAGAAACTTAGTAGAGAGAATGTCGTCTTAAAACACTATATTAGACATAAAAGCTTTATAGGCTTAGCGCATTCTGGCCTAAAGAGACATTGAGAAGGTTTTGTAGGGGTGTGTTTATGTTTATTGTTAATTATCTTCAGCGATTTCAAAGTATATGAAAATGAATCAAGTTCAGTCTTGTTTCTCTGGAACCTGCTATCTCTCTAGGGTTGGAGGCTTGTGATGAACGGAGCTCTTAAATAAAATCCGAGTAGACAGAGAGTAGTTGAGCTATTTGTACACTAAATTAAAATTCAAATATTTAAGAAATACACTCAAAAAAACCAAAGATTGGTAGGTCTTGCAGGCTTTCATAACTCACATTAGATATGTATTCAATGGGATGTGAAAAACTGAATTCCTCAAATAGCTATACTTTATTATAATGAAAAAGGCGGCCTCTTTTTTTTGTTTAATTTTCAATTTATATACTTTTTTTTTTTAATTTGTAATTTAACCAAATATGGGGTGTTTGTAGTGTATTTGTCTTTCCTATTAATTAAATACCATGTGACACTCCATAACGATATTTAGAAACTGACTAACACAGTTGTTTTTTAAGAAATTCTATTGATGCAGACTAGTAGAAACCAAATGATAACACAAAAAAAATATCTCCCTTCGTTGTTAGGTGTTCTCTCACTGAAGCTGAATTAGTGTGCTTGTCTTTTGGGAAGGTTTGGATACTTCCCCTGTGCATCAGTGAAACTGATCATCCTGGACTTCAAGACTGTACTATGTAGTTGTATGCTTAATTTGTATTTTCAACTAATTTTATGTGCTTGACATATAACAAAAGCAATACTCTGTATGCATACAACTAAAATGAGGTTGAGTGATTGTAGTAGTTAAAGAAATGGATTAGACATCTAAATTCTGTTGAAAATAAATCTTAACATGAGAACTTGGTTTATAAACAGCCTGGGATTGAGTAGCTGCCTTGCTTTAAAACAAAATTAGGGTATAAAAGAATGCACCTTCCAAAGGCAGGCTTGCTGTTCTGACAGACCGTGGTGTTAAATATGAGAGACCACACAGTGGCTTAGCTCCTCACGTGTCTTAAGCAGCACTGGTAGGTCATCTAGTTTATTTATTCAAAGGAGCATTTTAATTTATCTGAGTATAGGGTAGTGTCAAAAGCAGAAAGAAATACAATCCGGAATGTTTTGTATTTGATTTTTATATTCTACTATTGGGAGAGAAGAGAGGAAATAAATAAGCATGGGACAAACTTTGTACCATAAGACAGTGCAGGAATAAATTGGTCTTGTGAGGGGGAAAAGTAGAGTATATGCTAGAGGCCGTGTATAAAACTGGCAAGATGTGAAAACCAGAAGAATAATGAAAACAGAAGAAAATTAGTGTGGTAATGGGATACCATAGAGAGTGGAGCTGTGTAAGTAAATTTACGTAAGACAAAGGAATGCAGCTCCTAGTGGGTGTATGTTTTGAACTGGTATGCATTATAGGTAGTGCTAGTCACAAAATACCAAAACATACACACTGGTGTGTTTCTGCCATCACAGTATCAAAAAGGGGGGAACATTTGTTTGGAAGGGAGATTCAGAAGTCATAGTGTTGTGTTGAGAGCTTAGCAAGAAGTTGCCTAAATCCCCTTTAAGGGCTCTGTGCCTGCCTTAAGTAACAAGTTGTTCAGAAATGTAACAATTTTCAGATAAATGTGGATATCCCTGGCCGAGAGCGATATGCAGGGTCCTGAGCCAGATATGCATGTTGGGCAGAGCTATTCCCCAGGCATCCAGGGCCAGAATAAAGCAATGCCTTCTTAATCCTATGTTGGAGTTCTCTTCCCAGATTTCAGTGGCAATCACTGCTGATTCCCTGCTCAGAGAGGCTTGGATTAAAGCAGGGCAGTATGCCAGCTGGATGTAAAGAATGTCTGCAACCTGTGAGCAACCACTGCAGCAATACCATCTTTGTTCTTTTTCTGAGCTCCAACTTGAGTTTCCCAAGCCAGAATTTCTGGATATTGATCCTTCTTGTATTATCTTGGAATGCAAGGAAAATTTGAATTCTGTTGTCATTGTAAATATTCCTCAAATAGCTTTAAGCTACTGCTGTTTGAATAGAAAATTTTAATGTGAATCCTACCTCAAACCAGGAAGTAATTCTCTTAAGAATCCTATGGTTTGTTTTTGAATAAAGCTTGTATTGCGTTTATGTAAGGCATATGTGAGACTTGGAAATGAATATTTTTCCATTGCTTTTTTATTTTTTCCTCAACTCTGTTTGTTTTTGTGTTCAGTTTATTAGTAATGCAACTGTTCAATTCAAATAAGGTATTTGGTAATAACCCATCTGTGAACTGGAGTCACTATACTTAAAAGACTTAGTTGCAAGTGTTCTTGGCTCATAAAAGTAGAATTTCTAGTGACAAATATATTTATCTTCTGAACCTCACAGTCGTAATACTTCATGTCATATTCTGAAACTGTTTTATTTTGTTTGGTCTTCACAGTTAAAATCTACCTTCTGACAACAAGGAAGCTAAAACAATGGGAGTGACTTACCTGTGGCAAATCCTTGAGCCTGTCAGACAACCTGTCAACATGAGTAGTCTCAGAGGGAAAACACTTGCTGTTGATTTAAGTTTGTGGGTTTGTGAAGCACAGACCGTTAAAAAGATGGCTGGAGTAGTTACCAAGCCACATCTCAGGTATGGTATCCATATAAATTATTTGAGCCAAAAGTCTTGGAGCTGTATAATTTGGATATGTTACTTATTCAATAGACTTCTAAGAGTAAGATCTGAAATGCATATGACTGGTGTTTTGATTCAGTTATCACTTATGCTACATGTGTAAAGAGTTGGAAGTTAATTCTAAGAAGACCCCCATGTTGAATTAAATATGTTTAAATCATTCCTCAGGCATTTGAACAAACTTGAAGAATATACATAGATTTTTAATTTAAATGACTTACCTAAGGAATGAACATGTCTAAGCATCTATAATTTCAAAGCAGTATTTTCTGCAAACAGAGCTAACAAAAATGAAAACATACACAAATTTTCATCAGTGCTTGTTACTGGTTATCAGTGCAGAACACTGAGTTACTGGATGGTGTTATACACTCCTGTGACTTCTGTTGAATTCAGCATGATATGAAATATCAGCATGATAGAAAATCTCAGCACATTCTGAGAATAATATCTTAAAATGTTTTCTGCTTACAAATCCAAGTGGATAATTAACTATAAAACTGGCAGCATGACCAAAGTCATTACGTCACTCTGATGAGGATGTCCTGTGAGCAGTGGAATGGAAGCATCAGTCCAGACCTCCAAAGCAAGACAAAGGGCTGAACAGATTTTTACCAAAAAAATGTTTTCAGACAACTGAAAATTAATTTTGAGAATTTGTATTTTCAAGTAACCTATTGTATGGATTGACTTTTTATATCATTTGTGAAAATAGAACTAACCTCAAAAGACCAGCTTAGTGTTCTTTGCCAGTAGTATCTGTACGAAATTAAATCTAGCATAATGGTCTCTCCATGTCAGTCAAAGAGATGTAAATGTTTGATGTACTCCTTTTGAAAGATTGATACTGGAATTACTAGTAAAAGCACATGCTGTTTAATATGACGGCTGTTAATTTTACTGTTGTAGTCCAAATAATTATTACTGAAGCCTTGTAAAACTCCACCCCTCAGTGGTGCTGGTTTGCATATGAAATAAATTGGCATGGGAATGGTATCTGTAATTCTGTCCAATACTGCAGTATGCAGTCAGTTCAGATGTACCTGTATTGATAGATTTGGGGTTAATATTTGATATAAAAGAATCAATGTAAATATGTGTTTGAAGGCAGGTTTTGGATATTGAATGTATTTTTATTAAGCCTTTTAAGTTTGCTTACATCTTTACACCCGAAAAATATCTTTTTTGTCCCTACATGGTATTTTGTTGGGAATTTTGTTAAGCTGCTACAATTTCATAGTGTAACAATTTCAGCCAAAGACAGGAATATAGATCAGAGGTTTGTTTAGCTTGGGGGTGAGAGAATCATTAGAGGTAAAGACAATGCTAGGATTTTTCCAGCGATAGGCTCAGGAAAATATAAGAGATATAAGGAAAATGTCTGAATAAATCTGTCTTCACAAATAGTACAGCTTATGGAACACTCTGCTTTATTGCAGAAACCTATTTTTCCGGTTCTCTTTCTTTACATCAATGGGAATTAAACTTGTGTTTGTCATGGAGGGAGAGGCCCCCAGGTTGAAAGCAGACACCATGAGCAAGAGGAATGAGATGCGCTATGGGCCTTCGAAGAAAGCTGGACCTGTAAGGACAGGGAGATCTTTATTTAAAGCCATGTTAAAAGAGGTGAGTAACTTGAGTGTTAAAGTATTTTTAATGTGATAGAAAGAAATCTTAACCAAATTAAATACAGGGACGTGAAGTAATTGATAGCTTTTGCTACAGCTCACCCCCAAAGGCCAGGTAACTGAGGTTCTTGTTAATAGATTCTTTCAGGGCAAATTAGGGTGGGATGACACTGAGTGACCAGTGTGTTCATCTTTTACACCTGAGCCAGTTGTGTAAAGGAGGAAATTGGCAAGATAAAAAGCATTATCCCACCTCAAGGGATCTGATTATTGTTGGCCTCATCCAGCTCAAAAATCAGCTTGTTGCTAAACAAAGGCTGGTTTATTGTGGGCATCCTCCCATGGTGGGTGGCACCTCCTGTGTCATACTGGATGAGAGGTTTCACCAGTGCACACACCCAAAAACTCTCCTCCTGTTTTGCTGGAGGGTGCAAACCTGGCCTCAGCAAAGCACCTGCTGCTTTTGCAAATGGCCGATTGTTTGAGTCATTAACCCCTAACATTTCAATCTCTCACGAATTTATACACAACAAATGTAAATAATATTTTGAGATTTGAAGTAATGTTCACCTTTGAAGTCAGGCCTTACAGCATCTGTTAAGTGTTACAGAAGAGAAACAGTGTCAGAATAATCTTCTCGTTGATGTTTCTGTGCATGTTGTGCTGTTGTGATTGACACCTGTAACTGAGGATTTATTGCAAAATTTAACTTTGCTGTTCTTTTATGGTGTTAGTATCCATACTTCTTCATATCCTCCTGCCCCATTAACCATTTTTATCTATTCAAAATTTTATGAAGTAGAATTTATGGACACTCAGAGCTTCACTAGACTGTACATACCAATTCATATTGTATTCTTAAATTCTAAAATAAAATATTTTTTTCTGAAATTTGTAAGTATATATTGGTGTGTCTTGTACAGTGGCTCAGTCTTGATAGGATGACAGCATTGTACTTTTCTGCTTGATATTGTTGGGGAGTTTGGCACCTGTTGGAAGATGTCTGTTCTGGCTCAGCATTACTGCTTGGGTAAACATCATTACTTCTCAAAGATAAATACTCTTTTGTTACTACTCTTCTGAAAACATCCTAAATACCTATTTAAAGTGTAAAGATTTTTGTGAAGGAGTGGCTGTTAATCATGCTGTGTTCAAGTCCTGTAATTAATACTTAGCTCTTTGTGGATATTTGCTTTTCACTGTTACAGGAAATTATTTTCTGCTAAAGTAGTGCTTTCGTTGGTGTAGTATTATATAGGTGCAACAGTAGCGGTTTTTATATGCACTTGTGTCTGAGAAAATGCGTGCTAATAAGTGAATTTAATAGCTCATCAATCAACCTCTTTCCTTTTGTGTTCTTTTAGTGTCTTGAACTGCTGGAATGTTTAGGTGTCCCTTGGGTTCAAGCAGCTGGAGAAGCAGAAGCAATGTGTGCCTACCTAAATGCAAAAGGACTTGTTGATGGCTGCATTACCAATGATGGAGATGTTTTTTTATATGGTGCTCAAACAGTTTATAGGAACTTTGCCATGAATGCCAAGGTAATGTGCCTCACCCTGTTCCACCTTTTCTATAGACTCTTTACAGAAATGTAAGTAGGAAGAAGGGACTTGAAAAAATACTTAATGTTATTAAACTTACCTTGTAGTAGTTGAGTTTGTTCAAAATAATATTGTTTAGGACAGGAACACTTTATTTGATTTACTGGTAATTCTTGTATTGGCTGTGAGAGGAAAACTACTTTATAAAGTTCATCTGAAAGACTTGTGGAGAAAATACTTCAGAGATATGATAGAATCAATAGAACAAAAAAAGTGCACTAGAAATAATTAACTCTAAAAAATAGTTAGGGTTGATGGAAGGTTATTTGCTTTGGTGACACCATGTTTGAGTTCTTTCTTGACCTGGTTCTTTCATTCAGCTTCCTTGTCATTTATCAGCAACAGTGAAGGCAAGCGCAGTCTTTCATATGTACTTAGTTACATATATATTGGTCACCATAAAAAATAATTTGAGTGTGTGTCTGTCAGGGGCATCTGTTCTAGCAAAATGGATCACTTTGGTTTATTGGCTTGTGGGGGGGATATTTTTGTCATGACTGAGGAAAAAGACAGTGGCCTATGTTTTAATTCATGTTAATCTTGATTCCATTTTGTATTTGAGTCCCTTTACCTTTCAAATATTCCTTTATTAGGCTTATGCCTAATATGTTAGGTAACGCTTTTATTATTTTTCTTTTATTTTATTTAAGTAGTACGTTGAAATGTTGACGTGCATTTTAAAAACTTCACTTCCTGAAATGACTTGCACAAGGACTAGCATTTGATGATGTTAGTTTTGCCACACTTTTTTCTACAGGTAGTAACCAATAAAAACACCTAGAATCGAAGAATATACTGAGCTGGAAGGGACCCATCAGGATCATTGAGTGCAATGCTTGGTCCTGCACAGGACACCCCAAAGTATCACACCATGTGCCTGAGAACCTTGTTCAAACACTTTTTGAACTCTGTCAGGTGTATCTTGGTGCTGTGACCACTTCCCTGGGGAACCTGTTCCAGTGCCCAATCACCCTTTGGGTAAAAAGCTTTTTCCTGATACTCAACCCAAATCTCCCCTGATACAGCTTCATGCTGCTTCCTCAAGTCCTGTCACTGGTCACCAGAGTGAAAAGATCAGAGATCAGTGTCTGCCCCTGTCCCTTGTGAGGGTATTGAAGGCTGCAGTGAGGTCTCCCCTCAGTCTCTTCCAGGCTGAACAGATCAAGTGAGCTCAGTCACTCCTCACACGGCTTCCCCTCAAGGCCCTTCACCATCTTTTTTTTGCTTCCTTTGAATGATCTCTAATGGCTTAATGTATTTTTAATATTGTGGCATCCAAAACTGTCCCAGCACTCGACATGAGGCCACCCCAGAGCAGAGCAGGACAATCCCTCCCTTGCCTGGCTGGTGATGCTGTGCCTGATGTCCCCAGGACAGGGTTTGCTCTCCTGGCTGCCAGGGCACTGCTGGCCAATGTTCAACTTGCCATCAGCCAGGACCCTCAGGTCCCTTTCTGCAGCCCTGCTCTGCAGCCTCTCATCTCCAGTCTGTGCACACAGCCAGGGTTAGCCCATCCCAGGTGCAGAATCCAGCATTTCCCCTTGTTAAACTTCATATGGGTGGTGAAGGCACATCTCTAGTTTCTCTCTCTGCCCTTCAGGGAGTCAACAACTCCTCCCAATTTAGTGTTGTTGGTAAACTTACTTAGTATTCCTTCCAGTCCTGAAATCGAATTAACCCTTTTGGTATCAAGTTGAGGATGTTAATGAAGATGTTGAGAAATGGGCTGACAATAGGAGCCCTGTGGAGCTCCTCGAGTGAGAGGTCACCAGCTTGATTTAACCCCATCCACTGTAACTCTGTGACAGACCTGTGAGCCATTTGCTCACCTGTCATGTAACATGGTTATCCAGCTGTGTGCTGAACCTCTTGGCTTATTTTAGTTTCTTTCAACAGTTGATGCCCGTACTTGAAGTTCCAGAGCTTGTTCATGTGGTGTCCATGCATTACATTATAAATTTTAATGGCAGGTTTTTTTTTTTCTATTAGACCCTTCTTATGGGGTAGACCCTTTCCTGCAGGTGTGGGTGAATAGGGGTGAGTAAGCACTCCCAACTGAATGCGACTCAGGGCAGTTCTTTCCCTGATGTAACAGAAATATGGAATACATTTCTCTTTCAGGATCCACATCTGGACAGTTACACAATGTCCTCTATTAAAGAGAAACTTGGTTGTGACAGAGAGTCTTTGATTGGGCTAGCAGTTCTTCTGGGCTGTGATTATCTTCCAAAGGTAAGCAATATAATTATTTTTTATTTGGTGCTTATACTGTCTTGAAAAACTCCCTTGTAACAAGGGAGATGTGCATGCTGGAAAGCTTATGCAGTGCATGATTACTGAGATCCAGAAGAAGATGTGTAGTAAGTCACTGTAAATTCTATTTTTAGCCTTTTAGTAAAAGGCTACAAATATGCAAAATGGTTCATGAACATCAGTCTTTCTAAGACTGTTTTGTGTTGTTCCAAACCTTCTCTATAATGGAGGTGAAAGCAAAAGTTTAGATGCTGATTATATTGAGCCAAGGTGTGAGAACTCCACAGTTTATGAGGATACTTTGTAAAAAGTCACATACAAATGCGTCCCTAGCAGAGGGGCTGTGGAAAATGAGAAAAAATGGCTTTGTCTGTGCTCTTTGGAAGACTTAGTAGTGATGGTTTTGAGCTGTAATTATTAGGAAAGGCAGTTCTGGATGCAGTTTGGATGCATTCCTGTTCCTTTGTTTGTAAACATATAATTTACAAAGAAATAAAAGTGATCTATTTGGAAGTTTACCTAATAAATTGAGAGGAATCTCACTCATTACTACTTCACTTTTTCTTTCTTTCCTGTAAACTCTTGAATTCTTTTTTGAGACTTTGAACAGAAGCTGTTGTAATGGCTATTTGAAAGGGAAAAGAAGTCGGATGATTTCCATACAGTTCATCAGTAGTGACTTCAGGCAATGGTTGCTGCTAGTCAGGCTTGCCCTATATCTAGTTGCTCTTAAATAATTGTGTTGCAATTTGATAAAACTGTCCTTTAAACAATTGATACTTCTGGAAAAAACAAACCTTTCATTATTTTTGTTTTGAGTTTTTTAAAAATTTTTTTCTGTTCTAGAAATCTTTAAATAGCTTGTTACTACTGTGTAAAGAAGAAGGAATAAAAAAAACAGTGGATAATTAGTGGTTATGGTACCAAAGCAGCTCCTAGCATGCCAGGTTCTTACATAGTCCTAAAATGTCACAATTATGTGATGTCAGATAGGTCCTTTGAATTGCAGCTCAGCAAAGTAAATGAAGACAGAGACTTGTAATGAAAGCTGAATTTTGGTAGTGCATTGGGAATGGAGATTGGCAGAACAGATAAATGAGAATACCACACTATAATTGCACTTATTTTGTGGAAAATACATCGAAATAATGCTTTCCTTGGAGAAGCTAAGTATCTGACTTTACTTCAATGTCTGACTGTAGTCCAATGAGGACTTGGTTTGAAATGTATGATTTTATATGGTTGTATGTATTCAGTCGTGCCATTATAGCTGAATAAATACAGATTTATTTGTAATGATGCTGTAGAAAGTACACT
This sequence comes from Acridotheres tristis, assembly GCA_037013685.1. Lineage (NCBI taxonomy): Eukaryota > Metazoa > Chordata > Aves > Passeriformes > Sturnidae > Acridotheres > Acridotheres tristis. Next base: position 101,313,794 of record CM072887.1, read on the forward strand.
CAATACAATCTTTGATTCTTGGCAAAATAGGGTGAAGATGGAAAGAACTGGAAAGCAGTATGTGTGTTATAAATCATAGACTGATACAATAGTTTGGTAAGAAGGGACCTCTGAAGTTCACTTAGTCCAATCCCCCTGCAGTGAGGGACATCTTCAATTAAACCAGGTCACTCAGAGCCCCATTCCTGTCTGACCTTAAGTATTTCTGGGCAACCTGTGCCAGTGTTTCACTTCTCTGTTCTGAATCCAACTTCTTCTTCTTTTAGTTTATTACTGCTTTCTACTTCTTTCTTTGCCTTGTTTTATCTGAGGTGCTGTTGAGTGTAAGAACAGCTTGCGTGTTACACTGGCAGTATAGCTGTAATCTGCCCTTAAACTGGTCAAAAATATTTTTCTCAATTTATTCTCAACATCTGAAATCACTTTTTGTCATTTCTCTACACTATATATATAAAGATATTTTTTGTGATAATATTTTGTTTGTAATTAAATAATATTTCATATTTCTCTATAGGGGGTTCCAGGAGTAGGGAAGGAACAAGCTTTAAAGTTAATTGAGACTCTGCAAGGTCAAAACTTATTGCAAAGGTAAAATGGAAATTTACGTAAGTGCTTTTTTTATTCAAACACTTAATAGTATGTACTTCAGCTCCAAGACAATATTTGTAATACTTTAGTTAGGGAGGATATTACCACATTCCTTACCCTGTGTTTGCTAAAGGGATTGAGTGTTTTGCTAGGCAAGTCTCTTATTGTTTTAAACATTAGCTGGCTCCTAGCTCTTGGTCTAGCAGGTATAAGTTGATGTATTGGAGTGAAAGTTGTAGGGACTGATGAGAATTACAGATTTTTAATTGGGTTGTGGATTAGGATTTGAGATACCGAATGCTTTCTATGTTTGTTATCATAATGTGTGTGTCTATGCTAGAAATCCAACATGATGTACTGTAAAAGAACCCTGTTTCATACGTTGAAAAACTGTTTCTTAGATAAATGCTTGAGGAGTATAAAGAGATTATTTTTCAGTGGTTTAAATATGAAAGCTAAAAATATTTCTTGATCCTTTTAACATCATCCTTTTAGGTTTGAGCAGTGGAAGGAAGAATTTCACTATGATGATAATCCACCTTTGGTTGTTAAAAGGGTAATTCACTGTTCAGAGTGCCATCATCCAGGTCAGTGTGAAAAGCGCTGAGCTGTACTTTTAGCCTAATTGTTTACTTTTTATTATGGGGTGATGGGTTTTGTTTTATTGGGTTATGAGGTTTTTTCTACTAGCAGTAAAAATGCTTTTCAGCTGCCATCTTCACATTTCAATACTGTGTATGTATACTCTTATATAAACTCTTTTAAGGCTTGGGACTAATTTTCTCCAAATCTGAAACTAGTTTACAGCAGATGGAATGTTACCACAATGTCGTTGTGGGATCCCAGATATTTGCCTTTTTAACATGATCAGTAAAGACAGCCTGTTATACTCTATACTGCCCAGCAACTATTTCTTTAGTTGCTTTAATTTGTCTTGCATCAAGAGGACCGAATCTCATCATTGCTGAGATTTGTGGCAGTGTTTTCTCAAAAAGAAATTAATCCCAAGGACCCTGATTTTGGTATCATCTTTGATCAGTGAACTCATTCAAAGCCATCATTGGGCGAAGGAAAAGCCTGATTCAAATATATTAGTCATATATGTTTTCCAGGTTATCCCACATTACTTTTGTAGTTTTTTGATAATAAGTTCCCAGCTTAAGATCTGAAACTGTTGAGGGAAAAATCTTCAGAAAAATGGAAGCCTGCATGTCTTTTTCAGTTTTTTACTATAGATCTATAAATGCAGCTAATGCACTCAGATCTGCTTACAGCTGCTATTCACATCACATTAGTATGTGTTCTGAGCTTTTGTATTTGTAATATTGCCCTTAAAGGTTTGGAGATCTTGGGAATCCCTTTTCTCCTCACTTTGTGTGTCTATTGCTATAGGATCTTACAAGGAACATGAGCACAATGGATGTAAACTCTGTGAAAGTGTGAGATGCTGCAAACCCAGTGACTCCAAACACTGCTGCCCTTGTGCATGGCATCAGTGGGAGCGAGTGAAGCAAGCAAATGCAGTGGAGGACAGTATCAGAAAGTAGGAATGGCCTGAAAATTTAACTGCTTTTCCCTGCATTTGTATGCAGGGTGAACATGTAGATTCTCCATTTTTTCCTATTTGTCTTCAGTTCCTAACACATTTGTTTTTACCTGCAGAAAAGCAAAGAGTTGTGAGGGCTTTCCATTCTCTGAGGTAACAAACAAGCCTACTTAATATCAATTGTTTCAGTCAATTAGTTTAAATTTAAGCTTCTTGCTCTCTCTTAAACTGACTCTTTTATGTTTTATCTCAAGGTTATCCAAGAGTTTCTTGTGAACAAAAATAAATTGATCAACATAAAGGAATGTCGAAGGCCAAATTTATTATCCTTTCAGGTATATATCAAAATAGTGAATATTCAGCTTTGTAGTCTTTTACTTATTACTAAGAAAGGCATCTGTGATAATTTTGATCTTCATTGGTAATTTTACTTGAAATAAGAATTAAAGAATCTTGCTACTACATCTTAATATACCTCACTGTTTTGAAAGCCTAAAATTGATGACTTTGGAAAAAATCAATTGCTGAAAATAGGAAGATAGAAAATTGGAAGAAAGAGAGAACTCACTTGTCATTGTTTTGTTTTTCATCGTCCAATACTGCAAGATGGGGATGAGGATGTTAATATATGCACATGAGCATTGTTTTCTGGGAAGGCTTTTTACTTGGTTTTCTTTGGAAAAATTAGATCTTTTACAATGTTTCATTTTTTGGGTTTGATGGCAGTGTAAGAATTAGGGGTAGTAGAGTAGGTCACAGTTAAAGTGGCTTTAATGAAAATCATTGTCCCACATGGGAAATCTGTAATTTTCACAGCTCCTGGTAGAGCTGATGTCAGTCTGACAAGGTGTTTAACAACTGTCTGATCCCTGCTGCTGCCACCACACAATTGTTCCCTTGACTTGTCACTGACAGTTGATGAATGTGCCCTGGTAGGGATGGCTGTTCCTTCCCTTGGCAGTAAGGTGTTGTTGGGCCTTACACTAATGTATAAAAGCACCCTAGATATTTTAAGTATTTAGCCCAGTGTCCCAACTACATAACTATCTAAGCATGCTGTCTAACAGAATAAAGAAGGTTTTAAAGTTTGGGATTTTTTTTTTTTTATACAAACAGCTGTTTGCTTCAGAGAAGATGGAATGGACCAAACATTACGCTTGTAAGAAGCTGTTAGCACTTTTGACACGTTATGATATGATCCAGAGAAAATCTGGATACATTGACTCAAAACAACTGCAGGCAATAAGGTATTGTAGCTTGATTTCTTGAACTTAATATGTTTGCTTCTGCTGGCAGATAAAAACCACAAGGCTTTTCTGAAAAAAAAAAAAGGAAATATGGTTTTCTTCCATCTTTGTTTCAAGTTGTTTTGAATAGAGGTAAAAATTCAGATCAGTGCACCAATTCTACTACTGCTATACAAAGTAACACTTAGAGCAGTTTCTTTCTAACTGGCAGTGCTTGCGTTCTCCTTACTTTTTGTTCCTTTTCATTGGATCTGCCTAGGTCCTCTGCTCAGGTTCTTAGCAGACATGTAATTGAATTCTGTGTCTCAAAATAAGAGTTCAAGTTTAGAAATGAGCATCTGCAAATTCAGTCATAGTCTCTGATTGCTTATCAGACCTACCAGCTTTCATTGTATTATGTGTCAACACTACTTTTCATTCAGGACTGCTACATTTAGGAATGTAAAAATGGCCAAGTATACTGTTACTAAAAATGGACATGCAGGGAAGAAAAAGAAAGATAAGCATGTAATTACTTTCTCCCAGAATGTTTTCCCACCATCCATATTTCTGTTACTTAGGAGTTTGCTGAGCCAGAATTAGTATTTTTTTATTTTGTCAGCCCTCCATGTAATTTATTTTTTTAATGATCTAATATTTTCTTAAACTTAAGTCAGCTTCTAGAATCTACAGTGTCTGTTGGCAGATCTGAACTTCACTTTGTGAAGGGAATTGTGACTTATTTTAACTTTATCTGATGATTTCATTTCCCAAATGAAACCCAAATTCTCCCTCCCTCCCTAATTGTTTTATTGGAAGAAGGTTAGTAATTTTTCTGTCGAGGTTTTTAGACATGAATTTTGGGGCACAGGAGGACAGTCAATAGCAGTGTGATAGTATCACTTCTGAGTTGATGTGTCATAGTCTTGAATTAGTACTTACAGAGATGCTGATCTATTCAGTGTTATCTTTCACAAGACTGGGGAGACTGGTTGGAGAATGCTTTTTAAATAGATTGGAAGATAAATTACCAGCATTTACCTTGATGATTGAATTTATTGACATTCTCTGTTTATAACACTTTCTAGTGTTTCAAGACTTTAAAAGACAGATGGTGTATGCTCTCGAAGAGTTCCTTTGTTAACAAGTGTTTAAAAATGAGTAATGGTTCAGCAGGATCAGCATGATCCTACTATTCATGCATAGGAAACTACTAAACTGGAGTGTAGATAGTCTTTTTAGAAAAATCTCATAGTGACTGACTGTCCCTGCTCAGTTCAAGTTCTATCCCTCCTCATGCTCTCACACAAAATACATAAATGACCCTGTCTGGTCATTCAGAAAATTGTCCAGGGCAACAGCATTCTCTGGCATTATTGTCTTAAAATCATAGAATCATTTGGTTTGGAGAAGTCCAACCATTAACCTGACACTGACAAGTCCACCACTAAACCATGTCCCTTAGTTCCACATTTACACATCTTTTAAATTAAATATCTCCAGGGTTGGTGGCTTAACCACTTTACTGGGCATTGTTCCAATGCTTGACAACCCTTTCCATGAAGAATTTTTTTTTTTTTTTTTTTTTTCTGATATCCCATCTAGTCCCCTCCTGGTACATCTTGAGGCCATTTCCTTTCCTTTCTTATCACTTGTTACTTGGGAGAAGAGACTGACCCCACCTGTCTGCAAACTCCTTTCAGGCAGTTGCAGAGAGCCACAAGGTCCTCCCTGCACTAAACACCCCCGGCTTCCTCAGCTGCTTCTTTCACACTTGTGCTCCAGACCCTTCATCAGCTCCACTGCCCTTCTCTGGACATGCTCCAGCACATCCAGTACCACCCCTTGTGGTAAGGGCCCCTGAAATAGATGCAGGATTTAAGGTGTGGCCTCACCAGTGCTGAATGCAGGTGGACAATCACTTCTCTGTGCTGGCCACTCTGATACAGCCAGGATCCCATTGGCCTTCTTGGCCACCTGGGCACATTCTGGCTCATGTTCAGCTGCTGTTGACCCACACCTCCAGATCCTTTTGCTCTTGGCCTCTTTCCAGCCACTGTTTCCCAGCCTGTAGCACTGCAGGGGTTGTTGTGACCCAAGGACAGGACCCAGCACTTGGCCTTGTTGAACCTCACACCATTGGCCTCAGCATCAGTCCAGCCTGTCCAGATCCCTCTGCAGAGCTTCTTGCCCTCCAGCAGAACAACACTCCTGCCCAGCTTGGTGTCCTCTGTGAACTGAGAGTGCCCTTCATCCCCTCATCCAGATCATTGATGAAGACATTAAACAGGTCTGGCCCCAGTAGTGAGCCCTGGGGAGCCCCATCAGTGCCTGGCCTCCAGCTGGATGTAACTCCACTCACCACCCTGCTCTGTGCTTGACCATCCAAGCCATTTTTAAGCCAGTGCACCTATCTCAGCCATGAGCAGCCAGTTTCCCCAGGAGAAAGCTGTGGGACATAGCATCAAAGGTTTTACTAAAGTCTAGGCACACAACATCCACAGCCTTTCCCTCATCCCCTTGAGTGGGTCACCCTGTTGAAGAAGGAGATCAGGTTGGTCAAGCAGGACCTGCCTTTCAGGGAGGTCAGCTGAAGATACCAAACTGATGTTTGTAGGAGACTGCATTATGTTTGTCTGTTATTTTGTGTGAATACTCTTCTGAGTGGCAAATAAAAATGCTTCAGTGCTCAAACCTATACTCCAGATTTTACTGTATACAAAGTACTGTATTTTTTAAAAAGGTATAGTAATGTCAATTTTACGAGAAGATTTTTTTCTCTGAATCATTCCAAATTAGAATATTGAAATATTTTTAGATTTAAGTCATTTAATGGACTTTCTCTTCTTACAGGATTGTTAAGACACGCATTAAAAATGGAATTCCTTGTTTTGAAATTGAATGGCAAAAACCAGGTGGGTCTGGTTTCTATGTACATTATGGAACAAACTAGTTCATAGAAAAAGATAAGATCAAGATTTAAAGAGGACGAGAGTTTGGCAACACTCTGAGGCAATGGAATGTGGGCGAGACTGGAAACTGTTCTGTGGAAATAACAGGAAATGTACATCAAATTTCACATACCCTGAAAGAAGAAGCAATGCTTTAAAGAAAAAAAAATTATCTAAAAAGCAAGGGACTCAGTCTTCAGCTGCTTTTTCTGGTACATGTTCGTAAGACCTGAACTGTGTATTTCATACCTTATTTCACTATGTACCTGAAATTGTCACTATTTACTAGCTAGAAAATCTTCAGTGCTTCCAGACTCCTCCCTGTAGTGTGTCCATTTATGCCAGAAGACTGGCAGGAAGAAAAAGACTTTACTTGTAGATAGATCTCAAATATCATACTATTGACTTTTTATGTACCTACTTTGTACTCAAATCTTTGCTGTTTGGTTTTTCATTCCTTACATGTGTATATTCATATTAAAAATACATTCATTATTTTTTCAGAACATTATGTTGATCCAGAAGATGAGCCTGTGGAGTTGTTTGTAGTCACACTAGAAGAAGAGTCTTTGTTTCAGGCTGCTTATCCTGATATTGTTGCCCTTTATCAAGTGGAAAAGTCAGAAGTTCTTCAGAAGAAACAGAAAAGTAAGTCAACAAGCTTATTTCTTATGATTTATGTCTTGCCAGAATGCAAAAAAACATTTCTCCCATTCTTGAACAATATCATGCCAAAAGAAGATTAAGTCATGATGCCTCACAGGGATATGCAAGTATTCTACACTTTTGCACTAAGAAATAGGAACTGTGATTTATATGCTATTCAAAGTGCACTTTTTAAATTTTTCTTTTCAGAAAAGAAAGACAGACCAGAAGAAAAGGTATTACCAAATGCTTATGATGAAGTTACCAGTCTTCTGTCTCAAATGAATTTAAAGCCTACATATAGAATTCTTCCTGGGCAGCAGTCCGTGTCAGATACAAAAGCTCCAGATCAGACACAGCAGAGAAGTACTGGATCAAAAGATGTAGCATTACCTTCAGCTTCCTGCACATCAACTGTTCATGTGTCAGCATCAGCAGCTGCTCTTGCTGCCTCATCTGCGCCCTCACAGTGCACGAAATGTTCAGGGATATCATCCTCTTCCTTTGTACCAGCTGGTCTGCAACTGAGCAGTACTGATGGGAAAGGAACCTCCTTCAGCACTTCACCAGCCTGTGGAGGTGATGACTGTGATCTAGCAGCTGACTTAACCACATGCATAAAACACTCACATCCACTAAGTCATGAAACAGTAAGAAACAGCTCAGAGTATTCTGATGTTACACAGACTGATGTGCATTCTGGTAGTGAAGATGATTTGTTCTCAAATGATGCTATGGGACAACTTCAGGAGTGGTCTTTGATCGAGCGAATACTTAAGAAGGCTCCCATTCCATCACAGCCTTTGTCTGAAGATGTAGTGCAACTGGAGTCTTTGAATTGTTTTAAACAATCAAAAGAAACATTGAATCCTGATAGAAATCATGTTTCTTCCTCATGTCAGTTAAATAGCCTAGTGCAGGAAAGTAAAAATGTTCTATCAGAAAACTGTGCAAGTGAATCCAGTGTACATATCTATCAAGATGCATACAAAAAAGCTGACATGGTGAAAAAAGACCCCTATATAAGTGGTGCAGCATGTCTAGCCTTCGGTGGGCAAACAACAGAGACACTTCATCCTGGGTGTGAAATGCTTCCAGCATCTCAAAAGCCAGCAGATGCAACTGGCTGTCACATTAAAGAAGCTTGTATTGAAACTACTTGGAAAGCTTCTTTTAAAAAGAGTGTCTGTCAGAACAGATGCTCTTCTAGTGAAGACAGTGATGATGGGCACATGGATAAAATCCTGGTTTATGAGCAGCAGAAAAGGAAACTGAACCCTGGCCAGTGTAAAAAATATTTTACAAAGAAAAAGAGCAGTGTTGTAACTAGCAAAAGGACAAATGGTGACTCAGCCTTTACAATTAAAGGGAAGAAGAAAACGACCAATTTAAAGGAAGCTGTTAATAGTTTCTCAGTGCAGGTATCTCTAAAACCATCCTCTATAGAGGAAATTAATTGTTCCCAAAGTCCAGAGCAATCAATTGAAATATTGGGTTCTCCTACACAGCAAGACAAAAGTGCTGTTCTGACTTATGCGTGGGCAGACAGTCCCCTTCCCCTGTCTGAAAGACTGAAAGGAAGAATCAAAATCAATTAGATTCTCTATAAAATAGATTATGATAGCAATTATGAATTATCAGTTAACTATCGGTTAACTGTCAGCTCTTGAAGAGTTCTTTCTCAAAGTTTCTGCAGTATGTATCCATTTTGTGTGGACACAGTTTTAATGACTAGGAAGTGCTGTCACTGGAGCTGAAGTTTGAAACTAAAATGTTAACAAAAGTACCAGTTGATTGTAGGAAAGTACCAGTCCTTCTGGATGTGTTTATATTCTAAACTTCTTACATAAGCATCAGGATACAGTATACAAGGATGAGGGAGATTTATTTAAGGTTTTTTTTATTTTCCCAACCAATTGTGCAGATTTTGTGTATAGCTATTAGTCTTGCTTATACAAACACTTACTAGAACAGTGCCTGCAGTGCTGTTGGATTCTCCTAATAAGACAAAGTGATGCAGCATTTTTAAATTGAAATTCTCCATTCTCCTCCACTAATTTAATTTTGCAAGTTTTGAAATGGGTTTTGAAATCCTGTGTTTCTGGTTGTGTTGACCATCTCTGAAGGACCAGATAGGGACACACAGCAGATGTACCTTGCAGGGTAGCTAAATTTATATCTGCCATGCCCCATAATAAGCTGTTCTTCAGGGATGTGTCTCTTCCAAAGAATGGAATAAGCCATATAAGGATACTCTGGTGTTGTAGCTGTCATATCTATAATTTAAGGAAAATTGATGACTGTTTTTATTAAATATAATTAAATTTAATTAGGGCATTTTTTTCATAAAGAAGGTTGAAATCCCATCTAACATTCACTTCAATCCATAATAGAGTGAAAATTAAGTTGCAGAAAATCTATTGCAAGTTCTTTGAATAATATCATGTTTGGGTTTTTTTTAAAAGGAGAAACTTGAGTACAATTATAAATGTGAAGATGCTCTTCCTACCTCTTTATTATAGGAGCAATCTGTTCATATAACAAAAAAAATTGTCTCCAACAGTTGCCTGTTGCAGGAATGCCTCCTTGCATGTATTTAGATGTTTGCAACTTTTTCTGTGCACCAGCCAGAAAGAAGACAACTCTTGCCAAGATATATTGTTAACAAGAGAAATTTAGAATATCTGTGCCTTAGTGAAAATGTCAGTTCTTCATAATGGTCAAGGACCAAGTCTGGAAGCTGAATTCCAGATGTGTTTAAGGAAGACATAGGTAGCCTATAGCTAATACAGTCTGTAATTAGCCAAAATGGTAGTTTCTTAGTTTATTCTATGGGAAGATGGAAAATTTGTATTTATAATTGATTTTGCAAATGAGAAATGTATTCTGGAAATGAGAAAAAAATCAGAAATATTGGAAACTTTTTTCAGTTTTGAAGATGGTGTTTGTCTTCTGGAGACTCTTATGCACCCAGTGGATGTGAGAGGGTAGCTGGAAGAATAGTGTGAAGGAGAATGAGTCACTGGAAATTTTAAAGGGAGAGATTCATAGCATGACAGAATGGTTTGGGTTGGAGGGGACCTTAAAATCATCTGGTTCCAACCCCATGTCATGGGCAGGGAACCATTCCTTTTACAGTGGTCAGTAATGGAGAGATCTGAGTGGGTTTTTTGTGGAAAAACATGGTTCTTGGTTACATATGTTCTTTGTGTTTATATCTTGCTGATGATTTTGAATACTGGAAGTTGAAATCAAGGGTTTAAATCTTCCTTAATAAAAACACCAACATCATGTGAATGCACTCACTTTTGTTCCCTCCCAGGGTATGGGAATGTGCTCTGTTGTTGGGAGGATCATTCCATTTCACCCACAGTGTGTGGATTTTTGTGGTTTAGAGCTTTCTTTAGAACTGGGGGGCCAGAGTGGTTTTTGGAGGAAATTTTCTTTGTTTTCTAAATCTTCTTGAGATGACTGCTTTAATGGATGAGGAGATGAAAATACTGTGTCAGAATTGTGACAAGTTCATATTTTGTGGATGATGGAAGTCAGAAATGAGATATAAGATATTAAGAACTGCAGAGGAAAAAATAATATGTTGGTGTTTTTTCCTGCTATTTAATTGGGTTTCACAAGTACAGTTCAAGCATGAAAAGCAGAAAAATTTCAATTTTTTCATATGTGCATCCAAATTTTGTGCCAATTTTCTGCCACTATTTAGAAGCAGCAATAGATGTGGGGAAAAAAAACAACTATGAAGAATGCTCCCTCTATTTAGGCTGTAGCTGCTTATTGCAGTAAATAAAAACATTTATCATTGGGGGTGAATGTTGCTTGAATTAAACTTGTGATTCATTACAGAAGGGTAATTAGAGTTTTAAATTTTTTTTTGGTTTCTCATCTTTATGTAATTTACTCAATCTAAAGATTAGGGATGATTTTTCTTTGGAGCTTTTTACTGTGCCGACTGCTTTGCAAATTCTCAGAGTTGTGAGAATGATGTTTAAATAAATTGAGGGGATGTAACATAACTTTCTTCTGCAGGGAATGTTTGTTAAACTGCCTGTAAGAATAAACCAACTGATACATAAACCTCATGAACCTGACTAGATTTTCATTTATCATCTGTTCTGATCTGTCCAATAGGGTCTACTAGGGTGCTTTATACAAAGTAATAAAAATGTAGCTACTATGGAGGTGGGTAAGAGGCTTATCCTTAAAGTCTTTCCTGAAAAGTTTACTGCATGACCGCTGTCCTAGCCTGAGTACTTTACCTGATCTGTCACTCTTGCTGGCATCCCTCTAGCTTGAATGATGCTCACAGTATTAAACATTAAATGCAGCTCATTTGTTCATCATAGCTTGACAAATGGAAACATTTACTTGGCATTCCTTAGCATTGTAACTCCCTATTTCATGTCCACAATCAACAAGAAAGGAAAATAAATGCTGTTTACATGGAATATATAAATAGAGAGCTTAGAAAAAAAAAATTAAAAGATCACCTTTCAATGTCTCTGTGTCCCATTGTTATTTTTCCATTGGTACAGATTATTGAAATGCTTTTCTAGATGTGAACCTGCCTAACAAACACAAAAATTTGATGAACACGATAAATCTTTTGCTAGTTAACCAAAAGACATTTTCTAATCTGAGAAGAGATTTATTTAATTTTAGGATCTGCACAGTCTTGGCTCTGTGCTCTTGTGTGGAGGGAGATGTTTGGAAATGGAGTGGTGAAAGAGACTAATGGCAGCTGTTACTTGAGACAAGATAGTCTTTTCATGTCTAAAAAGGTGTCAGGCCCTGCCATATTATAACAGCAGATAAAAGGAAACTGCAGTTAGAATATTACTGGGAGTTGTTGTAAACCCGAGTGCTACTGACGAAACCATAAACTCGGCGCTAGATTTAGCACTTTTTCCTTCAGGAAACAAAACACTTTAACTGTTTCAAGAAAACAAAATTACGATGGGTGACAGAACCACTCTGCACAGTTTTCCTGCTCATCTATCCTGCATTATAGCTACCATCAGTACTGAATTTAATTTAAGATTTATCACATAAGAAATTTTAAAAATTCTTTAAGCCCAAACCTTGTCTCCACTTCTGCCCCAATTTCCAAGTTGTTGAGGTTTTGCCACTTCAGAGACTGAGCACAACTGGAGAAAGGGGTATACCTTTGAAAATCTTGTTCATTAAAAACAGCTACCCCTCTAAAATTCCTGATGGATATTTAATTCTCATTAGCTGCCTGAATAAAAATCAATTAAGGAAAATAAGTTAATCAGGAATATTTTAAATGCCAACATAGTGTAGTAGTTCTTCTACATTAGTATTTGTTATTTTAGTATCTTATTTTAAAATGCAATTTACTCTGCTAGAGCACCTCTGCAGCCAAGCCTGAAGCCCAGCTTGTTGTCTCACAAAATATTTTTCACAAAGGTTGGACCTGTGGTAAGTTTTTGGTATTCTTTGGCACATGGTAGAAGGAACTATGACTATGGTCTGTTTTGGATAATTTCATGGGCAAACTAGATAAACCCTTCCAGGCTGTCTTAGTCCTCCATCCCAAGATCCCAGTGCTGCCCTGGCAGTGACACCACATAACAGCAGACAGATGAGATAGGCCCAATCCTAGAAACAGTCCAAGTTTTATCTGCCTCAAAACCATGAAATTTGTAGTCCCCTTTGAGGCTGAATTCAGACTATAAGCCATAAGCAACATGAATGCCATGTCCCAGAGCAGATTTAGCCTTTAATCCCCTCTCAGCTCACTGCAGTGTGTTGTAAACATTTTCTTTGAACCTTATGTACTAGAGAGTTAAATTTGCTGCTTGATCTAGAGCTGGGTGGGAAGGAGCCCTGAACTCAGTCTCAGAATTCCCAAAACAAAGGGCTTCAAGAGTGACAGCCACATGCATACCTAAGGTACAGGGGTTTCACAGGACTTTATCTCCAGACTAATGTATTGCTAATTTTTCTAGTTCTTGAATGGCTTCTTTACCAAATGTCAACCTATCACACCAAATCAGACCTGCCAGTTAGAAATGTGGAATAGAGTCTGATTTCTGCTAATTAGTGCCATGCCTTCATGATGGAAAGAAATCAGCAGTAGCTCTGCTGACATTCTGCTGGGCAGCCAGCTCACATGTGCTGCCCTAAGCTGTGATGTGGGCTGTCTTTAGCTGGCAGTCACATAAAGAGTATGGAGGGTACAGGAGGGGTACATGAAGATATAAAGGCTTTGCCTTGAGGAGTTATCAAAAAACTGAGAAAGATAATGCTGATGTTACAGAGAAGTTTAGGAAATGCAACAGAAGAGCAGGAAATAGTACAGTGGGGTGGCATAGGGCATATATGAATCCTGAATTCCCAAGCACTTGTGTTGCCAGATTTGGTATAACCTCCTGGGAAAGCCCAAGGCATGCAGATCAGCAAACTCAGCCAAACTGTTGTCCTCCTTGTGTACGGCTCCTACAATTTTTAGTGAGGCATGCACAGCCCAACATCTACTCCTTTCTATTACCTTTTAACCTGAAAGATACAAGCTTTTACAGCATAGTTTCAGGTAGTGATTTGTGTTCTCTGTGTTTATTATTTATCATGAGATGTATGGGATTTGTAGGTGTTCTTCCTATCAGTCAGGTCCAAGGGAAGGTGATGGGTTTGTGCTCAGGCATCTCCAAGCAGAAATACACCTTTGTTCTGGCATCTACTGAAATGCCATTATCAAAGAGGATGTCACTTTGTTTCCCTTTCTAAAAATCCCTTTTCTTCTTGCAATTTGCAAGAAAGATATTTGGTAAGAGTTGTACCCTCATTGTTTTTGTTTGTGATTTCTAAAGAAATACTGTTTTCAGTTGATGGCATTTTGGTGTTTTCCCCCACTGTTATAGTCAGTTGCTGACCGCTATGGTTTTTAGTATGATAATGGTAAAAACTCATAGAATATGTTATTCTGCTGTTCCAAGAATATTCTTTACAGCAATACCAGAAGAAATCACTACAATAATCATATAGATAAGGGGTTCTGAGATATATTAATGAATGCAAGCAGGATGAACAGTGACATTTTCTATTTTGGGTTGGTGGTGGCTTTGTCAGCTTCAAAGGCCAAGTTTCTATTTACCAAACAAACCTTTATCCAGAATCTTCTAATCCATCACCTTCCACATTGTAATCTCTGGTGTTAGTGGTTTGGAAAGTGGGCTGAAAAATATCCTGCAATAATCTACTGATTTCTGTACAACCTAGCATACTTTAAAAAAAAAAGTTTAAAAGGCCACTAATTCTTTGCTTGTTCTGTGATCAAGAGTTCACCACTGAGGCTTACGGAGAGTGCATTCCTCTCCCCACACTGATAAGCTGAAGAGTAATTGTGTAAAATGGGACTGTGCCTCTCTCATTGAAAATGTTTGAATTTTTACAAAGAATTGAACAAATCCACCAAGATTATTTTCCTTCCAATAATAGTGGTGTTATCTTGCAAAAACTTCTTTGTAGTAGTATATTTACCTTGGAAAATATCAGCAATTTAAGTCTGGGAATTTTTTTTCTTTTCTGCTACAAAGCCAAACTGTTTGTGCTGGGAAGCCATAAGTTACAGATTCAGAAAAAAATTCCTATCAGCAATCATTGGTGTCTGCCAATGGCCAGGCCACTCTCACCACGGAAGCCAAAGACTTGGAGCTGCTCTGACATGACAGTGAACAGGGAGATTTCAAAATTGTGGGGTCCTCATGGGTGTCCATATGATCTGGTATAGCCCTCTTGTATGGAAATCTTACAACCTTGTTACTCGTGCCTGGGGAAAACAGCTGAGTTTGTATATTGTGATTAACTGGTGAGGTAACTCCGAATATAACCCAAGCAAGTGACTTTGGCAGGATGAATGTTTCAGAGAGGGAATATATTAAAATCTGACCAAAGAAGAGCCGGTGAGGTACAAAGTGTCCATGGTGCAGACAGAAGTTACCAGCACAGATATTCTGGGAAGTCCCACCAGACCCACTCAAGGACATCTTTTGAAGAAGCTTGTGGAGCTCAGGGTGCCCAGCCAGCTCCTCCCAGACAACCCAACCAAGAACTTTCTGACAGCAGTCTATACTCTTTCAAGTTCCAGATAAAGTTCACTTAAAACCTCTCTGCAGTTGTTCATTTAACAAAATACAGAGCTAGGATTTCCCCTTATAAATAAAGTCTAGTGTGATTGTGGGGTTTATAACTTTTGTTCTTCTAGTGAAATTGATCAAATATTCTATTACATCACTAAAACTATCCATAAAAAACTCCAAGACATAGTATGTCTTAGGAAAGTAATTATGTTTGCAGAATGGCAGCCAGTAGTAAAGATGGGTAGAGCATCTATCTGGAGAACACACAATTTAGGAAGTGCACAATAAAAAACTCCTCTAAATGTGATAGAAGCTAAGAAGTCAGTTGATGATTGCTATTATATCAATCACAGTAGCTCATAGTTTGGCAATGAAAAGGAGTGGATTATTGTAAGTGCTCTTTTATTAATCTATTGTCACAGATCTCACTTTAATAGCAACATTCTGTGATCACATATATTATTTATAGATCATTTGAAGAATCTGTTATACAGATATTCGGATTAGTGGGCTATCAAACCATTAGCCAAATAAATCTAAAGGTAATAAAACTCACATGAAGATAGATGACTTTCTTTTTCTTGTTCTTTTCAGCTAATTCAGGCTAATTTAAGCCTTTCACAGAATGGTGATAATGAAGGATTTGTTCTCAGCAGCGTTATGGCAGGTGATTTGCATTTGAAAGTTTGACACATTTATTGGCCTTTGATCTTTTCCCCTCAGTGCTTGTGCCCCTGGCCAGACATCTAGAGCACGTCTTACCAGGTGGAAGATCTAGGAGCAAAAGTAGCTCTGAGAGTCACCCTGAAGATGTACACTAGAAAAATATAATTAAACGAGTTGTGTACAGAAAATATTTTATTGCTGAATTTGAGTGGCCTTTATATAACACTAGAAATAAAATGCATTGAGACTTCTTTTATTAGAGTTTATTTTAAATTAGAGAAAGTCCTCATGGAAAATTTTATAAAATATAATATGATGGCCCACTAGCTATAAAGATTGGCTTCTTCTATAGGTTTGAATTTATTATTGAAAGGAACTTCTTGCTACAGGACACTTGAAGAATTTTGACATTAAGTGAGAAAAGACTGTGGCCATGGAGCTACTTACTAAATATTATTTAAATTTTTGCTTTTCCAAAAAAAATTAAAAAAATAAAAAAATTCACTCTCTGGGCAAGACAGCTATCTTTGGGCTGGAAGAGGAAGCCCTGGAAAAAAAAATCATGGTGCTTCTGGCACCATGACCATATGTGAGCATAATCAAACACACAACCCTAGGATATATAAAAGATGTTCTTAGTATTTACTATCTGACCCAAATATAAGTAGGAAGTCTAAGGATTCAGTAGGAACATAGCTGAGTATTTGAAACAGCAGTATTGTACCCCTTGTGATTTTTTTAAATTTCACATAACTAGCTAACTCCTCTGCTGGGTCACAATGATGAATTCCAGGGTGTGAGTCAGTGCCTCATTTAATTCTCATCCGAGATTTGATTCCTAAAAGTAGTCTGAGTTCACTAATTAAAAATTCCCTCACGAAATTCCTTCCTGTTCCATTAGCAATGATATTTCTACAAATTAAGCTTTTCTTCTGAAAGAAAATAAGGCTTGGTGGGTTCCTTGGAGGAGGACAGCCAGTCTGATCTCAGGAAAGCTCCAAGGATGGAGGTGTCTGGCCAAATAGCCTCAGGCTCTAGGTTTATTTGGGAGGATGCAGGTCACCACCCCAGAATACTCGGCCTTTTTAAAGCTGTGTAATGAGTACTGATTAGCCATTGTCTGGAGTACACTGAAAGCAGCAGCGACTATGTAAATGTTAGTTTACTTTGGATGCACATCAATAGGGAAACCCCAATCGCCCTGCTGAGTCCCTGGTTTTTTTTTCCTGCCTCTCCTTTAAAAGATGCTCCTTCAATCTAAGAGTTAACTTCACGTTGAATGTACTTGAAAATTCAGTTCCCGGTACATTTTGTTCTTCAAAAGAGAACGCCATCCATCTGTGTTACTTTGCTTTCAACTCATCACAGAATGTCAGATACCAGATAAGAGCGAGACATTGATGAATGCGCATCCCAGCCTGACAGGGCAGGTCAATGTCAGGGAAATCAGCGTTTTACTTTTTTGGGGTTTTTTTTGGTTTTCTGTTTTTTGGGGTTTTTTTTCTTACTACAACCCATTTGCTAATATTTACTGTAGAAAATCACTACTCTGGAAGCTCAACTGGCTTAAAGTTATGTTAACCAGAGAATTTAGGTTTAATTGCTTTCTACTTCCATCTCCATTTTATGCAGTCTGTTAAGCCGCCTGCTGTGGTGGGCACTATAGAAATCTCTGCAGAGGTAATGCCTCCTCTGATACAGCCTGTATCCAGGGAAGGGAGATTTGGGGGAACAAGAGCAGAACACAGGGAAAAGATCTCTTTGTGCTCATGCAGGTCAGTGGCAGGGCTGGGAAGAGGAGGCTGGTGATTTGATTTCCCGTCCTATTGTGACCTGATTGTGCTGCCTCTGCAGACCATGCTTCACTGTTTTTCCTGGATTGCAGCAAACTGGATCCTAAGCGAGTGGTGCTGCAGCCAGGACCAGCTGCCTCCTGGATTTGCATACCTGCTGTTGTGAGATCTACCTGCTTATTCATGCATGCACCGCTTTTACACATCCCAATTACCATTAACTAAGCAGGAACTCAGGCAGGGTGCAAGCCAGATGTCTGTCTCTTCAGAGAGAGTGATGGGGACAGCAGCACACAGCTAAATGGGCTCTCAGAATGAAGGGAAGCTAAGGGCTTGATTGGTAATCCTTATTTTCCTTCTAGCTCTACATTTTACCTTCTCTTTGTCTGATCTGATAGATTCATAAGTTTGACTTACTGGCCCATACTTAAGTATTCTTGGCAGGAGTTTCGGTTTTTTTACTCTCTTTTGTGTTTAAAAATATAAATTAAAAAGTAGTTTTCTAAACAGCAGCGACCTAAACTTTTTTTTTTTTTTTTTCAATTTTACAACCTTAACTGAGTCCTTATCTGTAACTATATACTATAACAATATAACTATTTGATAGGCTGTGCTTAGGAATGCCTCAAAAGCTTGTTTCAAGTGGATAATTAAATGTTTCCTGCTTCAAAGTTAACTTTGTCCATGCAACTGAGTAGATAAAAAGAGATGTATGCTTTATATGAGCAGGAGATGTCAAGAAAAGGCATAATTTCTACTGTCAGTACCAAGGAGCACCAAAAAGAGTGAGATACAGAAAATCAGGTAAATGAAACCTTAAAGAAAGACAGAGAGAGAGAGGAGAAAGAGAGAGGAGAGAGATGAAATTAATTTGAAATTATAAAGAAATAAGAAAATAAAAAAAGCAATAATATTTAGTGATAGATGGGACAAACTAGAAGTAGAAAAATTGAGAAGGGGTAAAAAATAAAAGTTGATTATGAGTTACAGAAAAGGAGCAGGGTCTTCATGGCCGTGTAACCCAAACTCAACTGTCCAAAACTATAATCAGGCAGGAAAAATATCTGTGTCTTCTATCACAGCAGCAAACCTATAATGCACCACTGAAAGGTCAAGGGCTTTTAAGACTCAGAAATTGTGTTTATTGCCTCTGTCCTGCAGTGTGCAAAGAGCTTGGCTGCTCTTCTTTCCACCTCCCACCAGGCAGTTGCACTTGCAGCAGGGCTAAGGCTGCCCTGAGCCCTGGTGAGGCAGACCCAGCTCCCTGGCCCTCTGCCCACTCTCCACATTCACTGGTCCAAGGCCAGCTTGGTGACTTTCCTCTGGCCTTGCTCCAGTGTTCCAACCCACCAGCCTTCCCAGGTCTTCTAAGAAGCTGCCTCCTGGCTTGTCTCCCTGAGCCTGTGCTGCTGCACGGGGTTATCCCAGCCAGCACAGGAATTCGCCTTTGCTTTCTTTGCACATACCAAGGCTGCTCCCAGACAATTTTCTCCAGTCCCTCTGATGGAAGCTCCAAGACATTAACCACTACCCACACTTCAATATCATTTGAAAACCTCTGCATATGCAGCATCACCTACAAGAAATGTGAACAATTTTACTCAAATATATTCATGGGACTCTTATAAGACTGAGTTTAATTTGGTAGGCAAAATTCATGGAAGCACTCTGAGCAAATGCAAAAAAAAAAATCCCCAAATTAACATCCCATTCAGATTCATCAATAGCCTGAAGGACAGACTTGGGGGGGGGGGGGGGGGTT
Organism: Acridotheres tristis; assembly: GCA_037013685.1. Lineage (NCBI taxonomy): Eukaryota > Metazoa > Chordata > Aves > Passeriformes > Sturnidae > Acridotheres > Acridotheres tristis. The sequence continues at coordinate 101,333,085 of CM072887.1, forward strand.
GTGGGATTGAATGTGATTAAAATCAAGATTTAGCAATTTGCCAATAAATTTATGATTGCAGTTTGAAATCAATGATCCTCACCCGTGGGCTAACCATGTGCCCTGGAAGGTGCTCAAACAGACACACAGCATTTTATTTTAGAATGTGAAATATATAAGTGCTAAATAAAATCTGTAATCTAACATTTGTATGTTGTCTCTTATCCAGACTATTGATCTATTTTATAATTATTAAACTGAACTGAGACTGTGCCCAGAGCATAACTTCATTTAGCACAGAGATCAAATATGGTTTATGTTAGCAGCACACAGAAATTTTGCACATCAGTGCTAGGATGTGGGGGAGTGAGCAGATACTGAAGAGGAGATTCAGTGGAGAAAAAGGAACACCCTGAGCTGAAATGTAATCACAGAAACTGAAAAATAGCTCCCTTCACAAATACCCAGCTTCAGCTCTGCAGCCCGACTACAAACAGTCAAAACTGAGCTTTTAATGCAATTTTCCTGGCTATTGGGATTTCTTGTAAGATTTACCTAGTTTTAGAAAATTCATCAATTTTCAAAATGAATGCATGAAAGCCCATTTTAATAGCAGGAAAGCAAGAGTACAAACTCTTAGGTGCTATCCCAGTTTTTTTCATAACGCCTGTGGAACCACTGTTACGCATGGCAAAGGTAATCATCCCACTGTTCATGGGACAGTAGAATAAACATTTGGGGATAAAATATTTTGTACTTCACAATTTATTAAATTTGAAAGTATGCTTTTGGGTAGGAAAGGAGGTACTGCTTATCTTGAAATACTTGCAACAGATAACCCTCCACCTCTCCCATGAAAAACTGAGATATATCCACTCCATTACAGCAGACAACAGTTTTTAAAACTAAATGTGAAAGCTGACATAATTAGCTGCACTAAGTGCTAATAGAGATTTCCTGCAGAAACAGCTTCTGTTATTTTGATAATGTCTGTTACTTCTCATTTCTGAGCAAAATGAGTCTTATTAGGCTCTCCTTTCTCCCCCAGTTTTGCATTTTCCTTCTGCCTGAAGTAGCCAGTGGACATTAAAGACCAACCACATAGTCAAACCTCCTTTCAACTTCTGTTAACAGGGGTATTAAAAAGACATTCCTAAATATCAGCTGAAAACCACTAGGTAATAAACTCTCTACTTAAAAGGTGGGTAGGTGTAAATTCCACACATAGGGCTTTTCATCTGGGAAGCCAGTTGCTTGGAGATCAGATGTTTTAAATGAATTGCGGAGCTGATGTCACTTGTCAGTGGATGGAGACTGACACTATTTGGAGGATCAAAAACTTACATTTGAGGATGTAAAGCAAATAGATAAGTCCTGATCTTGCCAGCCCAACACCAGAGAGATGCTTGTTCACTATGCAAAGCCCTGGAGAAATCAGTGGTACTCACTTCACTGTTCCTTCTCCATGAGCAGGGTCCAGTCTGGATATTTTGGATCTGTGCCCTCAAGAACATTAAAAGTTTTAAATGTTTACGGCAGGATTTTTTAACAGCATTAGAACTAGACTATTTCTGGTCTCACTCACTACAAATTAATAACAACTTTTTTTTTTTTTTTTGTGCTAGCCACAGGTTTGCTTGACCAAAGATGGTCTAATTATCTAATGACAATTAGACACCCAATTTACACATTCTTTTCATTGATTATAGTAAGGGTTTGGGGCTGCCTCTTATGGGACTGGACAAGAATCCTTGTTCTCTTACTGCCTTCTTTCCGTCTGGGAATTTTAAGTGGCAATGCATCTGCAATCTTCAGCACACTGACCTCAAAAAATCCCTAAATATAAGGATTTGTTGGCCAGCTTGCTCATTTAGAAGTCTTTTTGGTTTCGGTTGAGATTGGACCCAGATTAAACCTTCTTCCATAAGTATGAAGGAAGTTTCAAGGTCTAAAAATTCTAAAAAAAATTATTCTGTTCAAACTGAGGCAAAGCCTTAAAAAGGAGAGAAGCATAGTCTGGTGGATAATGTGAGTCTGGATAACAAATGTGGTGGATCCTTTCCTTCCTTTATTGCTGGCTTGGGTGTAAACAGAGGTGTTCAACACTGTTTTTCAGAAGTGTTGAACACCTGCTGCGTCTGCTGAAGTTAGTGAGACCTGCAGCTGCTCTCCCCACATTTTATATGTGGCGATTGGCTGCTGGGGCAGGATGGCCACAGACACCTCCACTGCGAGCGGGTGGCGGTGCAGCCAAGATTTGGGGAACTGTTTATAAAAGAGGAGGTGAACAGAATTTAAAAGCTTTTGGGAGATGTTTTGTTTTTCCGGTTTTTTGATTTTCTTTTCTACATTACAAACTGCAAGATGAGACTGTATCATCTAAGTGCTCTACAAGGATGTTAGTATGATCTGCTTCTTGTGAAAAATAGGCCTAGACTTCTGTCTTGATTGTAAAGGAGGCTGACTGTGATGAGATTAATGTTATTTCTTATTTTAAATTTTAAACCAGAAGCTCTAGAAATTTTCTATGCCATGAGTGGTTTGGGTTTTTTAATGGAAAAATTTTTGCTCCTTCCATGCTTCCATGTTTCTGTGATGAATTAAGAAAAAAAAAAAGCAGGGAAGATTTCATTTTAAAGGAGATGAATATTGAGATGTTAGTCTTTGTATTGCAGAATAGATTACTGAAATGAAAATCCAAACTATCAGTCAAGAAGAAAATGCCTTATCATTTTTTGTCAGTTCATATTTCATGGGCGTTAGCCTAGGATCTCACTTTCCTTCAATGTTTTGACATTAATACTGGACAGAAAGGAAATTACTAAAATTTGCAGGAGACAGAATAAAACAAAGATCACAAAACGTTTTTTTTCTTTTTTTCTTGCCTTTTTCTGTCTAGGAAGAGGCCATCTGAAATACTAGACTTTCTTAGCACTTTAATGAGAGCATCCAATTGTCATAGGGTTTAGAAAATAAACCTGGTATCCAGCCTGTAGCCATGCCTTCCTCTGTATGACACTTTTTAAAGTGTTATAAATAACACTGAGAACTGCTCTACCATTCCCATTGATTTTTTGTATGTTATAATTTTCTGTACTTTGCAAAATAATTTCGTGAGACTTCTCATTCTTGTGGGTGCAAATGTAGCATTGTCCAAAACTACTTAATCCAAGAACAGCTACATACCATGAGACTCTGCTGACTTACACAGGCTGTGGATCACACCAGGACCATGGAGAGGTGTTACACAGCTTCCCAATTCAGCCAAAACTGAATTTGAGTCTGTTCAGGGAACCTGGGGGCTGTGGCCAGAATTGGTGGCTAGTTTTCCAAACAGAATCTCTGTCTCCATCTCCACCAGCACAGCAAACAGGGCAAAGTCCCTTCTTTGGCTCTGAAGATGTGCTGTGGCAATGCTTGCTTTAGCCTGAGGAAACTCTTTGCTCACCCCTGTGCCCTCAGTGGCCTCTCCTGGGCCACAGTCAGGCAGCATTTGGGACATAAATAGGTGTGTCCAAGCTAAAGCAGTGTCAGGGAGCACAATGGTTATAAAAAGTATGCACAACAACTGCAAGGCATTAACCCCATATTATCTATTAATATAGAAAAGCCTGTAATTTTTTCTTGCTTGTGTAACAGTTCACAAGAGCATAAGCTTACAAGATCCAGTGGTCTTTCACGCAACCAGAGTTGCTGTCTACATACTCTCATATCCTGCCTTGGCTGCTCTAAACATTTACTCATAAAATATAAGAAAATATATAGCTATTGCTATAATTTGCATTCCTCTTCCCTGCCTAATCTCACCTGAATCCCAATATTTAAGAATGCAGAGATGAAAACAGAATGTGTTAATCTCTCATTCACAGTAAAAATCTGTACAAAGTCTTGGACGTGCACAAAATCTTCCCCCTCCTTGGTGTTTGAGCAACACTTTCTATGATTTACCCATAAATTAACTGGTGAGGTACATTATTTTTAGTCAGCAAACAGGTGACTTGTTGAAGATTTTGCTTCTAATTTTGAATGCATTAAATTACTACTTGGTTCCAAAATGAAAACTGCTGTACAGAAAAGTCTATATATGTGCTCACTATGTGTATTTTTAATATATTTATATATTCCATATGCATACATTATGTACATGCAGACATGTATACACACACATATATATATATACATCCATATGTTGGGAAGCTTCTTTTCCTTTTCACATCATGACAAAAGTGCCTCCTCTTCCACCTCGCTCTCCTTGCATTTTTGTATTTGTAGTCTTTTAATTGCTGTGTTAACAGGAAAAAAAATAAAGACATGAAATAAGAGCAGAGGCTCTATCAAATGGAAAAGACACTCTAAACACAAATATAGGGAGGAAAAAGAGTGAGACAAGTTCCTTATTTATGCATAATTAGATTTTGTGACATTGTGACCATTGTCTTGGTACTCAATGAAACCATTCAGATCACTGAAGTCACAGAAAATATCTGTCGTCTTTAATTTTTGTTTTTAGCAGTTTTAGCCACTCTGTGCTTCTTAGGAGTGTTTTATCTTACTTCCCTAAAGAAGGACCAGAGAAGAGCTCACAATATGATGAGGTAGCCAGAAAACACAAAGCAATCCTGTCTGTAGGAGCTGTGCCCGGAGTTCTTGTGTGGGATAGATGTCATAATAGTCAAACTTTCTCAGCCCTGGCTGAAATGCAAAAGTCCTTCACCTTTTGGTAGTTTCTTATATATATTTGTAAAACCAGTAAGTCTCCCATAAGACACCTCCCAAGATTTTGATACCTAACTCATAAAAACTCACAAAAGCCTTTCCAGTGGCTAAGTATGCTGAATATTGGATTGTTTTTTTTCTGTGTGGTTCTAGTGAGGATTTCACAGAAGGAAGTGGCATGTTCCAGAAAACCTCAGCATACTTTGGCTGCGTCCCATTGTGAGGTATTCCCTGCCTCTGTTTGGAGTGGATTATGGAGCATACAGAGATCATTGCACAGAAGGAAACTCTAAAATAAATCCTACTTTTATTTTTTCCTCCAGGTTGACACTCTTTCTCCCTTGCTTTTCATTATATATTACATTTTGCTTCCATTATGTGCCAACACAAAGTCATGGCTGGCAGCCAAGCTGCTCAACAGCTGCAGAGCTCAGGAGTTTTGGACAGTTTTCCTGGCTCTCCTAATGCTTTGCTGTGTGATTTGGGGAAAGTTCCTCCTTGCCTCCACTTATCCATTTCCCCAGAGTAATAGAGAACATTAATCATCACTGTAAGCTGTACTAAAGCCCAGAGATGAAAAGTGCTTGTTATTAATGATATTAATTTATAAGTTATACATTTTCACTTGAACTGTGTAACATGTAACCACTGTTGCATTGAACTGGGACTGCAAACAGGCTGTTTTGGCCAGAAGAACAGATTCCTAGAGGTAGAAAATTTTACAGAAGTAGCTTCTAGTCTTCTCTAACACATATATAACCTGTATATTACTTTGAATTAAATTTCCACAGAAAACATTTGTCTGGACCCAAAGTATATACACTGTATATTTTGCTTCCTAGACCTTTCTTTTTAATTACGTTTTCCTATTTTTTAATGGGACTTTGACCTTATTTACAATTATAGATTTCCTTTTTGATTTCCCAGTCATGTATTAAAATAGCACATAAAGCTACAAACTGCAGGGGAATGCATTGCAGCTCTTTCCTCCTTTCTCATATTGAAAACCATAGTGATTGGTTTCTCATGAGTTGCAATCTCATGAGAAATCCACAGAGAGTCATAACACACACAAATCCAAACAAACCATCTTTGACTTTCACAATTATCATGCAGGTAAGAGACTGCCCCAGCAGCAGTCAGCATGGCTCATATTTTCTCTTGCCATAGTGCCATCACCTTCAGTTACCCAGAAATCAGGGTTCAATGGCTTAATTTTAAGGTTTGTGTAAGTGACCAAGAAATTCTGGATCTGTAAATTGTTTTGTAAAACGGTTAATTTTCTTTTTCCTCTCTCCCACTTTTCCCCCCAGCCCAACGCTCAGTGTAGATGCGCAGCCCTAATCGGTTTAGTTGCAAGAAGATAATCTTTTTTTCTCCCTTTCTTGCTGCTGCCTGTTAGCTTAAAGGCTTTTTAGCTGAAGGTTGATAATTATCACTGAGAAGAAACTAGCACATCAGGAGTTCATTTTCTATCTTAGCACTTCTGGCGCTCCTTTGAACTCCTCGCACCAAGCCCGTGTTCCCACTCTGTCACTTTCCTCCCTCCATCATAAAAAGGTCTCGGCAGCCGCCGGCTCCAGCCTTTGCTGGTGGCCAGAGGGCATCGCTTCTCCGAGCGCTGCTCCAGCATGGACAAACTGCACGAGACATTGATAAACATGGAAGATGCTCTGGGCACGGAACACCCCGCCTGTCTGTCATCCTGGGACTGGAAAAGCAACGCCGGGCCTTTCGAGCTGCACCCCGTCTCTCCCCCGCACAGCCTGTCCCCGACGCCCTCGTTCGAGTCCTACTCCTCGTCCCCGTGTCCGGCGGCGGCCGAGGCGCCCTACGGCAGCGGCGGCAGCGGCCTGGCCGGCTACGGCCTGGTGGAATTCCCGCCGGCATTCCTGCCCAGCCCCGGGCAGGCCCGGCTGCCCAAGGGCACCAAGGTGCGGATGTCGGCCCAGCGCAGGAGGAAGGCCAGCGAGCGGGAGAAGCTGCGCATGAGGACCTTGGCCGACGCGCTCCACACGCTGCGCAATTACCTGCCCCCCGTCTACAGCCAGCGGGGCCAGCCCCTCACCAAAATACAGACCCTGAAGTACACCATCAAGTACATCGGCGAACTCACCGAGCTCCTCAACGGCGTCAAGCGCGTGTAGAGCCCGCGGGAGCGCCTGCCCCGGCAGCTCAGGGCCTTTACAGACAAAAACATCGACATTTCTTCCTCGTCAGAGCCCGGTGGGGCCCGGTGAGAGGAGCGGAACCACCGCTGTACCTGGGACACAATGCGGGAAGGTGATGTAGGATTGCCTGAAAACCTGAGCTGCAGGTTGCTGAGACACAAGTCTTGCTCTTTGCCTTGTTTTGGTTTTTTTTGTTTTTTTTTTAATTATTATTTTATTTTTTGTTTTAATAATAATTTTGTTTTAATTTTTGAGAAGTATTAAACCTAGTCTGATACAAAAGTAAAAAAAAAGAACAAACAGCTGATCTTCCTAGGATTTACATATCACTGTTGTGACTGAGCTTGTTTTATAAGGACAATTGTAAATCCATAGGTGTTAAACTGAATTTAAAAAAATGACAACAGCTTTATAAGAATACTAAGTGTATCGATTTGTAGGCACTTTAATCATAGGATGAGGAAGAACATGTATTTAGTTCAAGTATTGTCTATTTATCCACATTTCCACTGTACCTAAGAATCAAGTAACTAAGTAACAGTAAGAACATCTTTGCATGTAAAAAAAAGTGTGTCATAGTCTGCATCCTGTATTATAAATCTGATTGATAGATAAGTAAAATCTAGTGATGACTGCTAAATATTGAAAACAAAATATAAGCAAACTGACATTTTGTATAGATAAATTGCTGTTAAGTTCTCTCTTCTCTATTAATATATACAGAAGTATATAATTTTTTCTGTATTTAATGTGTAAAAAAACCCCTTCTTTCAATGCCGATAAATGATGGAAGATGTTTTTACATCAAATTTCTTAAACAAGATTAGATTGAGATATCCTACTCTCTGACATGAAATAAATTCATTCAGGTTTCACGAAGATGTGAAGTTCTATTCTCAAGGTGTACTTAGATCTAGGAGGGCTCTGGTAATCATGTCATTCTATTAAAAGCCATCAGATCAGCTGTTTCCTACAGCCAGTCACAGCCCTGTAACACATGCACACAAAATATTAAATTAAAAAAAAAACCAACCAAACAAAGCAAAACAACTGGGGGTGTAGCTTTAATGACTTTGACTTTCAGCTGATGGGCACCACACCAAAAGTATGTCCTGTTTTGTAAATTTCCTTGCCTGAATCATGAGACTTGGGCTATGAAACCAGCCAGAGACGAGTAAACCCCAGCTGTGGGGAGCTAATTAAGTAATATTAGCTTTTTCTGCTGGGGGAAATGTAAGGTGTAGAGAGCACAGCAGCAGGAAGGTAACAGGTTTGTCTCCCCACAGATCAGCATATCCCTTTGGGGCAGGTGGTTTAGATTTGTGGATAAATCCTGTAGCAGAGAACCACAAAGCTAAAACTCTATTCTCTGTTTTTTCTTCCTATTTGTTTGGAAGGAATTAAAATTATCTTAGTACATTTTTTTCTTCCAAGGATGAGCCTAAGCTGATTCAGTGCTCTTCTCACATGGTATATGGTATTGGGGCAATCAGAATGAAATCCAGCACTATCACAAAAAATCAACTACCCTGAAATGTAAACAGGTACTACTGTCATTCAGATGTAACCACATTTAAGCATATCCCATATGCTTCTGTTTGTAACTAACCCACGATGGGTTGGTTACAGGCTTTGGAGTTTCAGCAAGAATGTAAGTAGAATAATTTTTAAAGCCCTTTAAAATTGTCAAATTAGAAGTATGAGGTGGCAACACTGATGGCAGGAGAGCATTTCTCAATATAAATCTGTGCAGCTGATCCAGATTTGCCCCAGAGGGAAGGTCAATCTGGATCTATTTTGCAAAGGATTGAAACTGCACGATACCCATTCCCACATTCTTTCTCAAAGACCCAAAATCTATTAATGGGAAGACTTTTAACTTTGTCCTTTAAATGTTCCACAGCTGAAACTACAGGTAGAGACTATGCTTTCCAGCTATGGAAGGCTATGGGGTCACGGTTAAAGCAGAGAAACAAGGAGTCTGCTTTCATTGTTATTTTATTTAGGACCTTGGCTGGTCATCCAGCATTGCAGCCTCAGTTTACCCATCTGCAAACAGACTGATAACTAATGGCCACAGAAAGCTGCTGCTCACACAACTGAGTGATGCTGTGTAGAGAAAGTGTCCTAGAAGGTACCCTGCACCCTGGGGAAGTGGCTCAGTCAGCTTTCCCCCCCACCCCAGTGAAACAGAGAGGTACTGGCTGAGCTGTAACTTTTTACATGCCCTGGGCCTTCCTCTGTCTCCTGGCAAGTCCAAGGTGAAGCAACAGTTCTAGGTAACCCATGAGGCAAGGCTGTGAGTCTCAGAAGAACATGGTACTCTCTTTGTGTCAGTGAACCAAACCTTGGCTGTGTCTACTCCCTGGCCCCAGCATTCCAGGGCCAGGGTCCCAGGCTCCAAGCAGGACAGGGCTGCATCTAAGCTGACCTTGGGGACTGAGCTGCCCTAAAAATCACTCCTTGTGCTACAGTGGGGCCAAAGCCCACATCCACAATAGAGATCATTTATTAGAACAGACTGTACACATGTACCATTTAATTTGTTTGATCTCCTTTCAGGGGACCTCTCCTTTTACTTGTGGAGATGGTGGGAGCACTTTAGGTATGGGAATAGGAGAAAGAAGTAGGTTTGATACCTGCCCGTTACTGAGGTCTCCCAGGATGTGTCAGATTTGTTCCTCCCCTTCAGAAAGAAATGAATTCTTGCTCTGCTTTACATAAAATATGTCTATAAGCCCCACCTTTTGTAATTCTTCTCCTTGACACACATATTTCACTGATTCAGAGAAAATAATCTGAATTATCGTATCCACGGTACAAGATGGTACAAGACGTGCTGCTATTAAATGTTGGATTTTATTATTCTCAATAAAATTCCCACTTATGGTCCCACTTTCAGGACTGCTAGGTCCACAAAACTGTATTTAATTCTAACAGCAATACCATAATAATGTGTAGAAAAGAGTAAAAAAAATTGAACCTCAATCTGAAAAAGTTGCACAAGTCACAGATGTAGAGAACATCTCTCACATAGGAGCACCTTCTCGCAACACATTATGTTAAAAATATACATGGAAATAAAGCTAAAATAGCTGAAAGGCCATGGCTGAGAAAATAAATTGTATTCTGTCTGATAGAGTTGTTCACCATGCTGAAAAGATACAGGAGAGGGAACCTGGGTTAGTACTACACAACTAACTCTTCTATCCCCAAGAGCTAACCCTTTTGCAAGTTAACCTGTCATTGAAATTTCTTACTGACTTGGAGAGCCGAACATGGATCCTAAAGAAATCATTATGACTAAAATACAGTTTTCTACTGTATTCCATCTTCTCAGATACATGAAATCATACTTCTTAAGTATGTGATATGATACTAGCAATAAAAATGAAAGGACAGCAGAACAGTCCTCATATGCTAAAGAGAAAAAGGATAAAGTACATTATAAGATCTTCTACATAAATTAATTAATTGAAATGGATTTTAGAACCAAGGAGAAGCCTTGAGTTACAGGAGGCCTTGAAATCTGATTGAACTACCAGTCCTTCCCTCTCAGTTTACTGATGAGGTGATTACCATCAGCTGCTGCACATAAGTACATTTTTCTGCCTTTTAAACAAGTATTTTCAGACTTTAAATACACACTTTTTCACTGAGCCAGAGACAAACAGCCCAGAAGCAGGCTGAAGGCAAAAGAAATGAGCAAGTGGCACCAAATCATGTGAGATTACTGGACCTCACCAGCTGTTTCTGAGCTGTTCTTCGTGCTAAGAGTTGTGCCCTTGCCTCCTCTCTGGGTGAATTGCTGAGGGGGACCCGGGTGTAACCACAGAGCGCTAAAAGTGTCAGAAGGCAGGGAAAGGAGGGATTTCAGCCCCACATCCATCCTAACCCCTTTCATTAGGGAAGAAAAGAGGCAGGGCAGAACAGGCAGTTACATATAATGGATTTTATACCAGTTAACTCCTTTGATGCCACCAGCCAGTCAGTTGGTGCTGCTGGAGAGAGCAGTTGCTGGTACCAACGAGATGAGAATAGTCTCTGGGTTTAATTTCCTACCTCAGGGAGCAGAGGACGTTCTGGGGCAGCTGGAAGGATATGATACTGCTCTGTTTAGCAGGGGGCACAGCAATACAAAGGAGAAGGCCTTGCAGGTAGGGCATTAGCTCAGGATTCAGGAGGATTGCACAGCCTTACTCAGCAGGGCAGGCTTTCCACCTGAATCCAAGAGCATGGCAACTTCTCTGCCTACTGTGTACAGAGGATGCAACAGTGTTGGCTGCCAGCAGCAGCAATACCCAGACATAGAGCCTGAGGAGGGCAAGGAGGTCAAATCACCTCTTGAGGGTAAGAATAAGAACCTTGGAGAGAATATTCCCAATACTTTAACCCAGTGGTTAAAGGCTCACACGTGGTAGAAGCTCCGTCGGCAAGCCCCAGCTCTGTAATCCACAGAGCATAGAGCTCACCCCCCACCCCCAAAGCAGAGGGGAGCTTGGGGCCGCCTGCACACACACAGTGCTTTGAAATTCTATGCTGAGGAGCACCATGTAGGTGCCAAGAGGTTTTATGGTGACACATTTGGGCTGCACATAGGTGTGCTTGGGACAAAAAAAAACCTCCTGCAAATGGGCTTCAACCAGTTCCTTTTGGAGAGCTGCTTCTCTGGGAGCTGCCATAGCCCCTCTGACCAGGGAAGCCAGGAGCTATCCTTCCAGCTCAGCTAGCAGTAGCTAAAAAAATACCCCACAAAAACATAAATACACTCCCGGCTTCTAAGGGCCCAGTATCTGACTTTTGCTCCCCAGCTTATTTGCTATGCAACCACAAATGCTCTTACTGCCTTTAACAGGCAGGAAACTGGAAAGACAATTCACAGATCCCAATAAAACTGTCTGTTTCTAATGAGCTATAGAAACTGGGTCCTTCTGAACCCCCTTCCCCGATCTCTGACTTTTTGCTTTTTTATACAACATCAGCCCAACCTTGCACTCTTACAGTACTTGATGCCATGATAAGGAGAAAGACTCACCTTATTTATGCTTTAAAGCTTTTCTTTCCAAGCACAAACCCTTCCAGCATTCTAGCTCACACCGTGTTTAGGTGTTTCTGGACTCACAAACACAAATAAAAGCAGAAATTATATGAAAGTGGCTAAAGACTTAAATAGACTTGTGGCAGAAGCCAAGACTTGAACTTCCTTAAGCTTTCCAGATCTAGGACATTGTCAGAACATGTTTTCCTCTGGATATAGGTGCATAGCATCTACTGAAGACTTTGGCATTTTAAATAAAAAGCAAAAGAATATGCCAGTGAGAGAAAATTGAGATAAAAAAGTAAATGTCACTTTTCTTAGTTTTTCAGTATTAGTAATAAGTTGTTACTACTTTAGGTCACCAACACAGTGAAGTTTTAAAAGACTAGCTCTTATTGAATATAGACTATAGGAAAAAAAATGAGATTTTTGCCTATCAATGACCAGATATGAGGTTACTTATTAGCAGTGACTTATCAACATTTATTTGAAATGGAAATAACTATCTGCAGTACATTTCTGTTATTGTTCCTATTTTCCTATGAAAACAAATCACACCAGACTTCTCTTTTCCCCTACACTTTTGTCATTCACCTGTTGAAATTGCAGAAAACATTAAGCATAAACAAAGAAGATTGATCTGCTTTCAACTTGTGTTAACAGGGATATAAAAATAACATCCCAAATACCAGGGGAAAAGCATGTGGTCATAAAATATCCACTTAAAAGGCAAAGAGGTGTTGATAAAACACTTGAAGATTTTTTTTTTCTTTTTTATATATATATAACCGGGAAGGCAGTTCCTGAATTTTAGTATAAACAGACACCTCTGAGTTAGAGAAACTACTACTGTCATGTCTTTAAAAGATTTCACTGATATTCAAATGGATTTTTTGTATCTCACAGGCTGTTGGAACATCTGACAAAAAGCTTTGTATAAATCCTTGTCCAATCATAGAGGGAAATGTCCTTGAATTTTCCCACATATCAGAAAGGTTAATAGAGAAGATGATTCTTTACATAACTCATCCTTCAAAATGGCACTAAACAAAGCTTTTAGAAGAGCTGAAGAGTAAAGCCACATTGTACCTGGGCATCACCTTGCTTTTCTACAACTCTTAAAAGCCCATCAATAGATAAAGCATTTCAAGGTGTTGACTAAGCTTATGAAAATAAATGAAGGTCTCTTAGACAAGATTGTAAATATCAGATTTCTATGCCTGATGATGTCCTTGAGTTTTGGTTTGAAGAAAAAACCTGAAACACCAGGAAGCCACAATTGAGTTAACAGTACTAAAATAGACTGCCCAGCTGCAGGCTTGGTTCTCACAGCAGTCTCTAAATGTTACACTTTTCCCCGACACAAATATAAGAAAGAAGGTGGCTCAGGCTTCTCAAGGCAGCCTGTGCTGTTAGAAAATGAAGATTGTCACTCACTCAGCTGGAGAAAACACTGCTTAACACTAATTTCTTGGGGAGACAGTCAGCATGATGTAAGACACAGGAAAGCCACCACACTACTTAAAGCACCCACAGTTGCGTTCTCTTAGGTGCAAAACCCTGGCCGCACATTAGAGGTGTCTCCCTTGATTCCTTAATGGCTTTTGCCTGCAGACTGAGCATTACCCAGTCCTCAGACCATTGGGTTAACACAGGGGAAAGCACTGGGCATCGAGTCACTGACTTGTCAAATCTGCTGTCAGGCTTATGTGTTCTGCATTTTCCTGTTACTCTCATGTTGATCTTCCTCAATATCTCAGCTCCATGGCTTTAGTCTTCACCTACAACCCGAGTAGCAAAATGAATCCTTCATCATGATAGCCTTCTCTGCTAGGAAAGAGTCTTAGATATCTTTCTCATGATGAAGCTCACACAGATTTTTCCAGACATAACAGTAAGACATCTACTACAGATATGCTTAGCAGGTAACTGGAAAACAAACAAGACTTACAAGCAAGACAAAAGAATTACAGCACAAATTGCTTAGTGGGATCTCTGTATAGGTAGCAGAGATACAATTTCTTTTCTACTCTATGCGGTCTCTTGAAGTGCCAATAGATTCACAAAGTATGTTCTTGCTCAAGTTAGCCTTCACAGAAATTTCCTGTTGTATAATTATCTTTAAAGTTAAAAAGCAGACACCCATTTTTGTGTATTTACCCCAAAGGGATCAAGATTCATACTAAGCAGTAGCTTTCATTAGAACAGGAAAATACGATATTGAATCCAGACTCTTTTCACACCACTCACCACTGTTCAGACTCAAAGAATAAACCAAGAAATTTTTTACCCATTAAAAAAAGCACACCAAAAAAACCCCACAAAAAACCAAAAAAAACCCCCCAAACCGCCCCCTCCCAAAAAAACCCACCAACAAACACACATAGGGAAATCTGACAGGAACCCCTAAGGATCATGTTCTCTACTAAGGAAAAATCCTTAACACTTTGCAGATAGAGTCCATGTACTGTCATCATTACTATTATAAGTCTTCACTAAAAGTTGTTTCCATCTAGGCTGACAGGATACTCAGCTGACAGGATAAGCAGTCACTGATGTTACCTGTGAGCGATTTGACTCACCTAGGGAAGGCAACTTGACATTGCAGAGCCACAACCCTCCTCCAGGAATCACAGTTTATAGACTTCCTGTCAGCAGCCACTACAGGCTCAAGGATGTTCATCCCATCTAACTCCAAAAAACCCCCACAGTCTTTTACTGACATTAAGCTCCCCTCAGCCCCTTGTTCATATGGAAGCTTAAAAAAAAAAAAAAAGCTTGAAGTGATTTACAATGACGTTCACACCTGTTGCCATCTTCCTCCCCTACTCCAAAACAGATGCTTCCAACTGCAAAGCAACACAAGTTTCAGACATGTTAGCTGAGCAGACTAAGAGTTTAATGTTGTAGAGGAACAGAGAAGAACAATACAATAATTTAACTTGAAGTTACACCCAGTATTGGTTAACTGACCCTTTTCTCCATAGACACTGGCAATCTATTTTCCCAGTAGATACCAAAGAAACAATTCTACTTATGAATCTGGGCAGCAGGCTGTGCTTGCTTAGGCCACCTAACTGTGATTTTATAAAAGGAAGTAGCTCTTGTTTAATCTGTCAGAAGTTGGTGCATTCACCTGCAGGGAGAAGAGAGGCACACAAAAGCCTGTTACATTACAGCAGCAGTAAACTTGGTGCTCCAGTAGTGTAATTTAATATTGACACCAACCTCTCCTTAGTTTTTCTTCCTAACAAGCACTGGTCCAGATGACACTTGCCCATGAGGATGTGCACTGTGGGCTGTAAGACATTTCAACTTTTCATTCCCTGTACAGCATAATCTAGGACTAGAAGTCTGTGACCTGACAGGACTCGTGAGAGCACATGCCAAATTGCTAAAACACGGGAGAGACTTGAGACATGCCTGTTTTCTTACCAAGTCTGTGTTTCCCAGGATTGCATCTCCTTGGACAAAAAATGTCTAAAGGCTGTTGCTTAGTGTTGCAGATCACCACAGTGCAGTGGAAATACAGCTACAAGACAAGAAAATGTAGATTATGTTTATAGTTATAGGGAAGTCTTATTTGGAATCCAATCTATACCAATCCCAAAGGATATGAAGGTTGTGTCAAGGTAGGAGGTGGCCTGTTCTCCCAGGCAAGTAGTGACAGGACAAGGGGAAAATGGCCTCAAATTGCACTAGGAGCTGTTCAGGTTGAGTATTAGGTAAAAGCTTTTCACTGAAAAAGTGACAAAGCATTGGAACAGCCTCCCAGGAAAAGTGGTGGAGTCACTATCCCCAGAAATGTTCAAAAAAGTAGTAGATGTGGCACTTCACAATATTATTTAGTGGGCATGATGGTCATTAAAGATTGGACTTGAGAATCTTAAGGGTCTGTTCCAACCTGAATGAGTCTATAATTTTGTTCTGTGAACTGAACACAAATGGCTGGTCTTTATACACCCCTTCCAGAGTGTTATACCTTCAAGGAGGTGTCCAATAGCCGCAGGCAGCACTGGGCCAGCTGAGCCCTTACACAGCACTGGCTGCATGCACCACCCCAGGCTCACCTGCCAGGACTGTCAACGACTCATGACAAAACACAGACACCTCACCTGCTCTTGTAACAGAGATGTGCCCTGGACAAAGGTGAACATCCTCACTTCAAATCTCTTGAGGTGCTGAGGAAATTTTACTCTGAGGCTGTAATTAACTTTGTGGAAGACAGTTCTGTAGGAGTCTTTGTTGTTTTCACACCTGTTTGGGAAAGTGAGAGAAAATGTATTTAATGTTAACCTTCTATCAGAGAAATACAACAGAGCTTCCCTCTCCATTTTCCTTGGGCCATAGGGGAATGAATAACATCTCCCCAGTTCTTGATCCCTGCCTTTGGCCACAGTCAGGGTTACTTCTTGCTCTTTCTTTCCAGCCAGAACTGTTAGCTAGAAGCACTTCTGGACACTCGGATGACATGCTGCCTCCAGAACACACAGACACTGTGCTGAAACCAACAAATGTCCCACAGATTAGCAGCCATTACCTCCAAGGTGACCTCTGCTACTTCCACCTCTGCCTCTTCCCCTTTCCTCCCACCTGAGGTACAGCACCTTGAGCTGAGCAGTTACCAAACTGAGGAGGGAAGTCTTCCTCACCCATGGTTAAGGATGTGCCACTGGGGGAGGCTGTCCTGGCTTTGGGAGCTGGTAGCCCAACAGTCATCCAGGTTTAGGTCCAATCTTGCATCTTTAGGCTGGAGAAGTTCAACTTCAAAATACAGAGCCTCCCTCAGGTATTTTACCACAGGATATTCTGATTCCTGGTAGGGCTCTGAATAGGATTTCTCTGCAAGAGAGTATTGATATTAGGAGCTTCCTTTTTGTGGATTAAGTATTCACAAACTTTCTGCTTCACTCTTTTTTCCACTACCATTTACTCTGGCACAGTAATACTAAAACGTGGAACAGCATACAAATTTCAAGAAATGGGAATAGAATGGTAATAAAACAAGATCAGCAATGAGAGCAAAAATCTCAACCATATTCCCTGGCTCTGATGATCCAGAAATGAAACACTCCTTCTGCAAAAAGCCATTAGAGTAAGATTTTTATTCAAAATTGTCTCAACGATAATGAGAAGGGAAAATCAATTAAAAAAATCATAATGGCCATTCCATTCATTGTGAGTGTTTGGTTCAGGCTTCAGTCAGCCCTTCCTGCTGGCATAGGTACCATTTTAAAGCAGTATTGCATCTTTGACACAGGCTACAACTATTGCAGTGAGTTGCTGAATCTGCTTAGCAACACTTTGGGAGCTGATAGGAGAGAAAAGCTGGCATCACATTCACTACACAAAACTTATATCATGCCCAGACGAAGCAGGAAAACCATACGTGTATCAGTGATGCTAAGTCTGTTCCACTACAGATATTTGACCATTTTTGTTGCATTTTGGAATAGAAAATTCCTGTTAGAGACCTTAAAAATTTTCCACTTCATCCTTTGATATATTAAAAGTCCTCTAAACATGGTGCTGGGCCATATTTTCTGCACTGCCCTACTTGAGCAGAGTGGATTAGTAAGATCAATCTCTTCTGGCCTCAGCCATTCAGTGATTTTATAGAGTCTAATCATAGGCATTACCTTTGAAAAGCTTCATTGAAAGAGTGAGACAGCCAAACCCTGGCTTAATACTGGGTAGTGGGTTCTTCTTAGATTCGTATTGGACATCAGCAGTCTGCTTGACCGCATATGAGCAGAAAAATTTCAGTCTGAGAGAAGAGGATTGCCATTAGATTTTTTACAGCTAAAATAACATGTACAACCTTTTTTTTTTTTGGGAATGACACTTACTGGTATATGGGTGTATCATTGTCAGGTCTGAAATAGAGTACTTCATTTTCATATGTCATAATTGTGCTGTTGGACTGAAAGATGTACACATTACAAACAGGACAGTCACATTAGAGTCTGATTTGTGTTTTGTACAATATCTGCATCCCTCCACTTGATTGCCAGATCCCACTGAGCAGAGTATGCTTAGAAATAGCCAGAAATTACCAGCCAGCAGCCTGATGCCCACAGAACTAAAGCTGACCACAGCTGACAGCTATACCATAGTCAATAAGAAAGTTTTAGCTTCAATATGATAGAACATCCTAGAAAGGGAGCACATGGGTCCTGAGAAAAACAACAGCTATGTCTGTTTACTCAATCAGTGAGCAGAATGAGATGCAACAAGGCAGAAACAAGCTGCGTTTATGATGATCTGAATTTAGGCATGTTCTGATTATTTGTTATTTTGTCTGTTTTCTATTTGTACAGTATTTGGTGGTAGGAACAGTACTCACTCTAGTCTTTGGCCATGTAGTCATTAGCAATACCCAACCAGCTTCCACAGGGTATACAAATATATCTGACCAGCATGAACCCACATTCGAGCCCACCACTTAACAATGCAGAAGTGTCAAACTGAAGGCTAGTTCCAGAAAGCACCTCTGACCTTGAAAAAACATTTTTACTCAATAAGAACTTCTGCTCTGTGCTGGTTTCAGCTGTGATTTCCATGCAGCTTCTGCTCTGAACCTCTGCCAGGTCTAACAGTAACCCTACCCCAATGCAGAGTAAACTTCATGTGACTAAGTTCTTACCTTTTTACTTGTCCCACAAGTGTTCACATTGAACTTGAAGGTTGCAGTCTTCTCTGTCACCAGACTGGGTTTGCACTGTCTGTCCCTCAAGACAAGCAGAGCAGTGTCCAGGTCCTCACCGCCTACCAGTTTGATTGCAGTAATAATCACAGTGCCATTGGGCAGGCACTCTGAAAGAGAAACATACATTTTCACACAAATCAGGACTCAAACTCCTTTTGTAGCCTAATAACAAAGATGTTCTGAATGGATTTGCTGGCAAGATATTTTGGCAGCTCATAAGGAGCTCTCACTCTCTTCAAAAGGATTTTTATAGCCAAGATACTCAATACATTTAATACTGACAAGTAGCTTTAGAATGACTAATTTATATGCTGGTTCTCCCCACATTCCACCAAAAAACCCCACATAATTTAACTCTGAAAACCACAAAAACTCTTTAAAAAAGCCTCTTGATTTTGGAGGTGTGTGGGGAAGTAGACTTTTCCATTTCCTGCCCCCGTTCCTGTACTAGGCAGGATAGTCACTCC
This sequence comes from Acridotheres tristis, assembly GCA_037013685.1. Lineage (NCBI taxonomy): Eukaryota > Metazoa > Chordata > Aves > Passeriformes > Sturnidae > Acridotheres > Acridotheres tristis. Next base: position 101,352,165 of record CM072887.1, read on the forward strand.
AATATTTAATTTGACTTGCCTTGTGGCATATTAACTAGTAGGAAATCTAACAAGCAAACAGAATGCCACACAACTTTAAATCCTAGAAACATTTCAGACTGCATAGCTTAGTTTTGCAACTCAAAAAGCATTGACAGTTAATCCCCAACATGCTATTACGTATTAGCTCTGAAGGTGAAAATATGCAGGAAACTGAGAAATCTCTCCTCTGTGCCAAGGTGATGCCATCCTTCAAGGTTAAGTGTAATGACGCCTTTATTGCAGAGTTATGAAAGCCCTAGACATGAGAATCACAGGTTAAACAAGAGAATAAAGACACCGTGTTCAACTAAAGCATTCAAAAACTAAGAAGGCAAGTTATCACAAGCCAAAGATAATGGTGCTTGAGCAAAGTCAAATACATAGGATGTATTTAAACCAAATGTTTTTAATCCAAAAGCTCACACAGTGAGCTTTTTCAGCTGTTTTGCAAAAGAATGCAGTACAAACTCCATTGCATGTGTAGCTGTCCTTAAAAGATGCTCAGCCGTAAAGTAAATGCAGAATGTTTCTTTTTTTTTCCCTTGCCCATTTCTGCCAACATCAACAAAGGGAAATTGAAGTTTTCTTACAAGGGCAGAAAATAATCTTCCATTATACCTTTGAAGACTGTCTCAAAGAGAAGTTTTATTTTGTTTTCAAGAATATACTGTGTTCTTTTGACATCTCACAGCTAGAACATGCCTTTCAATTGCTACATGTTGGCAGCCTTACCTCATAGCTCACATGGGGAGAAAGGAAAGGGACAGAGATTGCCAGGTGAGTGCCATTGTCTCTCAGAATGTATTTGTACTTCTGTGCAGCCTCTTGGGTCAGGTGCCAGTCTGAGATGAAAGGTAGCCAGTTTTGGCCCACATTCCCACGAGTGATAATGAGATGAAGGTTCCTCCCATCACAAAACCCTGTTGCACTGGGCAGTACTGCAAAACAGCCAGGAGTCAGCCAGCTGCCATTAGTTTAATGCAGCTCCCTGGGACTGGCAGGATCCCTGGCTGAAATCAGCCCAGTTCACAGCCAGGTTGGTGTAGTTTCACCCAAGTTTCACAAAGGTTACCTGCATCTTTCACAGCTGACAGTGCAATTACTGGGACAACAAAGGTCTCACTTGATGGATAGGTGACAAATGTGAGTGTGACATTCAGGATGTATGCTCTCATGTCCTCTCTCATGTACTAGGAAAATCATATTTAGACATGAAAAATCACCAAGTGCTATCATCATCTCCATACCATTGGATGCTGCAGTGCCTTAGTACACACCTCTTTTTTAACACTTGGTGCATCAAGTGGGACTTGTATTACATATGCTTTGCTTCCATTAGCATATCTGGTCGTGTGTATTAGGTAGCCATGTTGAACTGCTTTAAGTACAGTCACAGCAACTCCTTCAATGGTTAGGTTCACAAGCTCAACATCTGGGAGGAATGTTCCCACTGTAACATTCATTACCCTTGCACTCAGATTTAAATCTGAAAAGGAACAAATAGCATTAAGCTCTTAACAGTACCAAAACCTTTGGTAAATTCAATGTTCAACTACTTACTATTGGTTATAGCAACTTCTGTTTGTTCAAATGGTGTTTCTACTTCCTTGATGATAGTATGTTTAGTTAGTCTCCATTTGCTGTCTTCCCACTGGTGTTCCAAGAACAGATTGATGGTGTATTTTATCCCAAGTTGTCCATTGCTTACAGAAGTCTAGAATTTCAAATCATCACCCTTTAGTATGGCTTGATTTTGCATTAAAGTTATGTTGGAACATCTCAAGGTCAGCTAAATCTACAGGCCTAACCAAATGCCCTTTTTGCTCAGGAATCCTGAACTCTTGTAACACTGTTTAGATTATCTCAAAATACTCAGAAGACTTCCTCAGAAGCAAAATGATCTCCCACTCCCAAGTTTCAAAGCAGCAGGGGACTATTTCACAGTGAATAGGGTTGCTCCTGCAACTTCACCAGAAATTCAGGTCCTACATTTGCCCAGGACTCAGTTCACCCAAGCAGCTAGATTTAGATGTGTAGTCTCAACCCATCCCAAAAGCACATGGTCTGCTGGACTAACAGGTTATTCCCATTTTCTTAAGTGGTCTGTATAAAATACAACAGAACCAATGCACACTCTACAATCCAGTTAGAACCATCACCAATGAGTATGACATCATGACTGATAGGTGAAAGCTCTGTCTTAACCTGAGGAAATCATGAATCAATAGTTCTGTGTAGGATTCTGTCTACCTGTGCTTTCAAGAAAAAAAGTTATTCACGAAGTGGTGATTACAAATGCTATCTTTGGTCAGGACTTCTGGAGTTTTTAACAAACCCTTTGTTCTACCTCACTCCCACACTGCCATCTTTCATTCGAGAGGCACAAGATGAAGAATTATTCCTCATCAGAAAACAAACAAACATTCCAGGATATTGCTTGAGTGCCACCTAATATAAGTCACTGACCTTGTAATAACCACCTTATGCACCTATTGGAATCTTCATTGTAATTGCTTTTAGCTCATTCAACAACACATATTTCCTGGAAGCCATTTCCTTGGCAGAAAGTTTGTGTAGATCCACACCAGCTTCCACAAGCACATCCTTAAAGATAGTCACTCCAGCATAGAGTGGTGGAATATACTTTGGAACAGTCCAGGTGATTGTTTTGTTTGTGTAGTCCACACCATCTTAGAGAGAAGACATGAAAGCTGTCAGTTCATGTGTTGTCAGTCTGTCCCAGTACATTTTGGCACTGGAGCATGGTACCACACTCCTTACCTACAGGACATGCCACAGTAGTGTCCACCATCAGGATCACCCATTGGTATTTGTAAAATGTACTTGATCTCAGCACAGAAAAGGTAATTCCCTGATCCTGTAAGGAAGGCATCTGGTTAGACCTGCACAGTGTGGCAGCTTGTTGGGCCAGAAGGAGTACACCAACCTCAACCAGCTGAACTTGGGCAGCAGTGTATGGCACTCGCAGCAGAACTCTGGAGTCTGTGGTGTTGAGTCCATAGCCTGCACTCCAAGCATTGCTCACAAGCAGAGCCCTTTTTTCTTCTGGCTGATGAAATACTATTTGCCATATTGAGGCTTCTTCTGCCTTTGCCTACCCAGAGAAATTCATCAGTAGTTTAAATATGATGTTCAAAGCAACAGGTTTACTGCATTGAATGATTTACTGTGTTGAATTTCCCAGCATTTTTGTTGCCTTACTTTGAGTGTTACTAATAGGATATCCCTCCAGCTTTCCCAACCTCATGCATACAGAAAGCTTCCCATATTAAGGGCAACAGAGAATAACTAATGGCACTAACTACACTGCTGCAGACTCTGCACATACAGAGTCCAAGAAGAAAAAAACCTCTTCACAGTTTTTTCTGGGCCATAGGTCTTAAAGAGATTTTTTTGTTTGTGAAAAAAACCCAACCAAACAAACAAACAAAAAAAACCCAAAACAATCTTTTGCCTGGGGAAGACTTGATTTCTTCCCTGGAGACAGAGCCTACAGCTGTCTGTACTTCTAATCTCTAAAAATATACTAAACCCACTTGATACAGAAGTTCTGGTTTTGCTCCTTAAGTAATTTTTGAAAGTACTATGTGGTTAAAGAAAAGAAGGATGGTTGTGCCACTGGTAGCACTAGCTTTTGCTAGAAATAAAACCTGTAGTTTTACTTCTGGAAATGCAAGAGTCCAGTCCTCAGGTTCATCTTGAACAAAATCTTTTATAGTCTGTGGAACCTCCCTCTTGACAGAAACCTGAGGGAGGAAAAAGATCTTTAAGGGGTTTGCTGATAGCACTTATTTCCTTGTCTTCAACACCTTACAAGCCTTTTTCAAGGGAAACCAGCATTTCCGAGACAGACATGCCACCATGTCTGGTGATTTACCTATAGTCTGCTTGATTTCAGTTTCTTTTTATTTTCCACCTATCTTCTACTTTTCATTTCCACTAAAGACTAGAGTTTGTTGTTGACTCCCACATCCTCTTCCAAGAAGAGTCCATTTTCCCTTTTGCACCCCTCCCCAGCAAATTTAGTAGGGAAACTTCCTTCAGGAGGTATACATTCTCTGTTGTCTCAAATAAGATTTTTTGGGGTAACATTCAGTGAGTTCAATCTATGATCTTAACCTTTTGAATATAATTTCACAGCTTTATTAGCTATTACTGCTAATACAGGTTATACAATCCTAATATAAATCTGTCACTTAAGATGCATACTGCATACTCACTAACAAGTTGCTCATGGTGAGAAAATCTGAACCTGATTAAATTCTAGGGATATGCATTGGAAACACAATCTAAGACAGCATCTTGTACTACTTACCTCTTTACTTTTAGCACTTTCCATAAGTACTTACCTCCATGTAGTTACTTTCACATATTAACTCTCTGGGACTCCACAGACCATAACCACAACTTGCACTTTTCAGATGAGTTGTAGCATTGCTCATATCAGGAGTATGAGATGCTCTGATTTGTACAGTTATTGTGAACACATCTTTCTGCATGGGTAAAGGGAACATTTGCCTATTAGACTGATTTTCCCTAGCTGGGAACCACCTATCCTTGTGACTCTAAATAAACTACGAAACACATCCACAGAAGAGCAACTCTATACTGAAGTGTTATCACTTTCAACTTCATTAACTATACAAGATATATGCACGTAGGTGTATAGCTATACAGCAACATAAATACTTTAGGCAGCAGGTTTGTTCCTTTTGTATAGGCCCAGAATCAGACAATTAGAAAACAAGCAAACCAACCCAAGAGATGGCTGATTTTTTGTTTTATAACATAGTAGCAGTGAGCCAGCAACCAAAATTTTTTACTGTTATGTGTCTCAAGACACTAAATATTGTTAGGGCAGAGTGCAATACGGCTGCCAGATGCAATTCCCTATTGTAATCCACAAGAAAATAGGGCACATGTGATATACTTCATGTGCTCATCTGTAGGCCCTCCAAACGGCAGTACCACGGAATATTGTCAGACCTCTGGATGCATTTGAAGAAAATTAAGTTATTCTCTGATAACAGATACTCAAGACATTATGACACCTCAGTTAATGTCCATTAATAATTCAGTAATTTCTCATAAAGTTAGTGTAGAAGAGCACTGCAGTCAAAATATCTGTAATAGACTTACCTCTAAGTGAGAATGGCAGCTCAGTGCAGAAGCATGGAGCTCAATGCCCCTCCAGGTGGTATAAGTTACTGTATAGCCACACTGTGCTGCCATGGCCTCATCAAGCTCCCAGGCTGTGCCAGACTGATCTACAGGCAAATAAATAGCAAAGAACTGTATAAACAAGTACAATTCCTCCTCTACCAGCTCCTTGAGAAACCTGCTCTGGCATAAGGACTCAGCTGAACCTGCTCTGATACAGCCTGACTGCATCCCCTGGGCTCAGAGAACTGCAAAGTGGGGAAAGAGCTGTGACAAAGTGTAAAGAAAGAAAGAATGGTAAAATTACAGGCACACTGGGACAGGAAACACTTACAGCTGAAAAATTGAAGACAGAAAAAAGCCCCAAACCACCAACATGGTGACAGATGACAACAGCAACATCAGGACACTGATCTGTGCTGGCTCAGGCTCATGTTTCTCTGGTGCCTGCCCAGCAGTCTCTCTTCAGGAGACAATCCACCAGGATGACGAACACACTAAAGATTAGCTTGGATATTTTTAGTGTACAAACAATTTTTATGGTTTTGAGGTTTTTAGTGTTTAGTGGTTTAGTTGTTTTGGATTTTTTCCTTCCAAAAAGAGTGGCTTTATGGTTTGAGATATATGTATCACAGCTACAGAGTGTTTTTGCATATAAGTGAAGATGTCTGAACAGAGAACACATTTTAAGTGGGTTTTGACACAAGTTTGACCTTCTAGAAAAATGGATGGCATGGAGAGCTTTTTCAAGGTCAAATTTACATTTTATACATATAATCTTACAGCAGGTGTTTATAGCCCAAAAGTATTGTTACTGTGCCCTTCCAGGGCATTCAGTAATGCTTTTCACAGAAATATACCACTTGCTGACTTACTAAGTCCATAGCTAGAGGGCCCTGCTAATTTTTCTTAAACTTCATTAAGTATACACCTCCACCAAACTGAAGTCAAGAAGGTGAAAAGCCACTAGTGCAAAAATCAATAATGTTGTGCCAGCTTCAGCTCATGAATTTTCAGAACAATATGTGCTGTTACTAGAAAACATTCTTATCACAAAGAAAATCCACCAGCTTTAACATGCCTAGAAACTACCATGTGCATTTCAATTTGAGGCCAAAGATAGCAAAATTAAGTCTAATCATGGCTAAGTTATCAAAAAACAAGTTGACAGTATGGGTTACACAGAAATCAAGGTAGCAGTTGGGTTTACTTACAATGAGATCCAACCTGAGCTCTATAATACTAGAATAATCCAGGGAATTCTAGTAAAGAAGGATCTCAGAATTTTAAACATTTCACTATGTGTAATTGTCTTGCCAAGTTCTTCTACATCAACTTACCAACAACAAAAAGAGATAAATATTTGTCTTCAAAGTATTCTGCACTCAGTGTAATCCTCAGAAGGTTCCCCAAGCACTCTAAACTCATGGGTCCTGTATTAGATATATTGAAAAGCTGGTAAGATGGGGATTCAAAATAACATACAAACAAATCTGCTACTTCCCAGATTTCTTCATAAAGTCAGTGTTGTGACAGTCATACGTCTCTGGTCAGGAGGGGTGAGAGGCTGTGTTTATGCTGTCAGTAATTCCAGGAGAAAAGCTAGCTCCAAAATTAGTATCCTATTAGTAATGGTATTTGATGATTTGGCAATGCTACCTGCAACAGCTGGTCATGGTAATAGGATTTTGGAACAGGGTCAAAAAGGTACTACATTGGCTGCCTCTGAACACCTTAGATGATCTAAAACAGAATGTGTAAGTACCACGTGCTCCTGAAAAGAGAAGAAAACCCAACCTCTAAACCAAAGGAATCCCAACAAATAAAACCTTACAAACAAACCACAAAATAACCAGAAGCTTCCACCTGTACCCTTCTATTCACATGAAGGGCCAAAAGCCAGTTTGAGTGGAGAGCAGCCACATAAGCTGCCCATCAGCCTACCCTGGCCACTTGCCTAAGTACCAGTACCAGAAGCCAGCTGGCTTATACTGGGAAAGGACCACCCAGGAGCAAAGGCAATGTCTTGAGAAGCTCCAGTCCCAAGCTATCACCACAGCATAAACCAGGCCCTGGCTCCAAACCTCTTACAGGCAGGAAGCAGGTACACACTGTCCTAAGTGTAGGACTAGAGACCAGAGAAGGCTCCTCATTGGACAGACATGTCCAATAAATGGGATTTGTTGCTTCAAACAGGAGTTTCTGAGGCATCATGAGCTAACACCAACTAGACCTTTTACAATAATGGTTCATTTTAAGAGCTGAGAGGATTCTTTTTCCTGGAGGGTTCAGCACTGTAGGCTGAAGTTTACTAGTGATGCAATTCCCACATCAGATGGTCACACTAAGGAGCAGCAGACAGATGCTCGTGAACATGACCCTATTTCACTCATACTCCAAGCTACCAACTAGTTTCAGTGCAGAAGCTAGATAATTGCTCCAAGCTGGATAATACCTTCTCCTGAACCCATATACTTTGATCTTTGGGGATTGCCAACGAGTTTTATAGAGGGCCTATAGTGAGTAGGGCAGACAGTCCTAGAAACAGCTCTCTGCATCTGCTGCTCCAGGACCAGCTCTGTCTTGTAAGGAAAGATTTTTGGCTAAGAAAACTGTTTCCTCTGAGGTGAATCACTGCTACCTTCATAATATTTTGTCATGGTTTTGGCTGGGATAGATTTTATTTTCTTCTTAGTAGCTGGTACAGAGCTGTATTTTGGATTCAGTGCAAGAATTATGCTGATAACACACTGAAGTTTTGGTTGATGTTGAGCAGTGCTTAGCACCAAGCCAAAGACATTTTAAGTGGCTCATACTGTGTCAGGGAGGAGGTGCACAATAAGCCAGGAGGTAGCACTGTCAGGACAACTGACCCGAACTGGCCAAATGTATATTCTATACAATAGACTGTCATGACATATATATAAACTGGGGAGAATTGGCTGGAGGCACAAACCACTGCCCAGGGACAGACTGGGCATCAGGTATAATGAACAACTGTATTGTGCATAACAAATTTTTCTTAGGTTTTGTAACTTTAAAAAATAAAATTATTATTATAATTGGTATTGTCATATTTTACTTGGTTCTAATTATTAAAATATTGTTCTCAATCCACGAGGCTTTTCCTGAGCCTCCTCTCCATTCTGCTGGGGTGGGAGGGGATGAGGAATGAAAAAAACAGCTGCCTGGTACTTACCTAGGTTAAATTATGATAAAAGACCATACTTATTTTATGGTAATTAACAACAACTACACTCAAGAAAATAAGAATAAAGTCCTTATTAATTGACTAGAGTGAGGAAAGGTAGAAACATTTGCTTAATATAGTGACACTAAACTAAAACTAAAGAGTGTGGTTTCCTACAAATCCCTGTATGTTTAAAATTTCTCAGAAAAACACGCAAGTAAGGCTGCCAAAAGAGCTTCAGACTCTTCTGAAACACACACATAAGCCTAGATATCACCTATGGAAAAGCCTGGAAACTGATGTGAAGTCAGTTCATAGCAGCGTTACCTGGTGTCTCTTGAGTCCATACCCCAGAGAAAAATACCCCTATGAGAAACAACCTGTAAGAGAAGACAGAAATTAGCAGCAGTTTCAGCTGTGACAAGTTAATAACAAATTTCTTGCTCAGAAAGTTCTTAACAATATTAGACTACCCTTAAGTTTAGAGCAACAATTCTAGACCAGGCAATTGGAAAAAGGGGTTTTTCTTAGTCATTGCTAGAAAATTAAGGAAGGTAAACCAGAAAAGTTAATACATTTAATGCTTTCAGTAAGATCATTTATGTTTAGTAGCCATAGAGCTCTCACCTCTGCACTAGGTTCAGCTTCATTGTTCATTTGCTCAGCCTCTGTATAGTGCTTTTTCTTTTATAGCCCCACACACGAACACAAAAAATATTTTTTCTCAGTTTTGCATAGAAATCAAAGTCTTTCTAGCTTTTTAGTCTTGGATTAAATAAAAAGGCTGCCACATTTTATTGATGACACCCTTTTTCAGCTGTTTATCCTCCTAATTATGAACCTCCTAATTCACATCACCTGATTATTTGCTTTACTGATTAAAACTGATCCTACTTGGTTCCTAGGTCTCTCTATTTTTATGTCTGTCAGCTCTTAACTATCAGGTTCTCAAGACTCATTTGGTTAGAGAAGATTGCTAATAAAAAAAACAACAAAGTTGTGGGTTTGATCCCCCTATGGGCTATTCACCTAAGAGTTGGACTTGATGATCCTTGTGGTGCCTTTCCAATTCAGAGTATTCTATGATTCTGTGAAATTGGTGCTGTTCTGATAAAGCATGAGGTAATCCATTGTTTTACAGCAGTTGTGCTCTTGTGTGGTGAATTGACCCTGGCTGGATGCCAAGTGCCCTCCTCAGTTAGCTAGGGGAGAGAAAATATAAGGAAAGGCTCGTGGGCTGAGATAAGGATAGGGAGAGATCAGTCACCAGTGACCATGACTGGAAAAAAAACTCAGCTTGGGGAAATTAGTCTAATTTACTGCCAATCAAATCAATGTAGGATTATGAAAAATAAAAACTAGATCTTAAATGCACTCTCCCTCTACCCATTCTTTCTTCCTGCACTCCATTTCCAGTTTTTCTTCCTTGTCCCCACTAGCCGCACAGGACAACAGAGAATGGCGACTGTCGCCACTCCTTCCTCCTCAGGGGAGGACTCCTCACAATCTTTCCCTGCTCCAGTCTGGGGTCTCTCCGACAGAAATCTCTTCTACATGAACTTTTCCAATGTGAGTCCTTCCCATGGGATGGAATCCTTCAGGGGTACAGCGACACAAGTGCTGTCAGCAAACCTGCTCCAGTGTGGGCTCCTCCCTCCACAGCTCCTGCCAGGAGCCTGTTCCAGGGCAGGCTTCCCACAGGGTCACAGCCTCCAGGCACCCACCAGCTCCTCCACGGGCTGCAGGTGGATCTCTGCTCCCCCATGGTCCTCCCTGGGCTGCAGGGGCACAGCTGCCTCTGCATGGGCTGCACCAGGGCTGCAGGGGAATCTCTGCTCCAGCACCTGGAGCAGCTCCTGCCCCTCCTCCTGCACTGACCCTGGGTCTGCAGGGCTGTTGTGCTCACATATTCTCACTCCTCTCTCCTGGCTCCAGTAGCATAGGGCTTTTTTCCCACCTTCTTATCTCTGTTAGAGATACTGTCATCATCCCTGATGGGCTCAGCCTTGGCTAGCAGTGTGTCTGTCCTGGAGCTGGCTGGTATTGGATGTTAGACATGAGGGAAACTTCTGGCAACTTCTCACAGAAGCCACCTATGTAGTCCCCTGCTATGAAAATCTTGCTACCCAAAGCCGATTCACCCTGCCTCCTCTGTGGAGAATTTTGCATTGCCTTCCCTGGCAGGAAGCCTGCCAGAAGCAAATGTATAAAATGTAGTTTTAAGGCAATTGGGTTAAAAAAATAAGAACTGTTGACCTTTAAAATAGGAGGTCAAAACCAACAGTAAAAGGGAACATAGCTAGAGACTGATGGGTGTCACAAAGTAAATGAAGAACTATCTTGCTGGGGGATGTGTAGAACAACTAGAGCAGAAATTATCCTCAAATTTTGAGAAAATTAACCCAATGGAGAAGTGAATCTGACCACAAACAGTCTGAGAAAATGACTTCAGCATGACTTTGCTGCATACTGAAGGCAGAGAAGTTACACCTTGGGCCCTGAGTGTGGGTCAGTGACAGTTTCCCACCATGTGGGCAGCAGTGCACTCTGGTGACCCGATGTGACCGGGTGAGTGATGTGTGGGATGCTCCTGGGGCTGCTGAGCTGAGCTGCTGATGCTCAGAGCGTGGCTAGGTCACACAGTGAGCAGAGGGGTGTAAGGGTCGGTCCGAAGTTCCCCTCGATTTTGCCTCCCGACCGTCGCAAGGAGACCTCGAGGACCCCACCCAGGCCGACCCTGAACAATGGTTTACTGGCCGGGCCAAGGTGGATGCTTGCCGAGTGACTGTGTGCTGGTGTATTGTGTTCACTGGACTGTGCTGTCATGGCACCAACCAGAGGTTGTGTTGTACCAACTGAGGACTGCTTGTCCGTACCTGTGTCCTGCAGCACCACACAATGGTCCATAAATCTTCCCACCTCTTGGCCAGAGGCCACTCGCTTTGGAGAAGGACTATAAAGAGCGACCCTCTGGAAAAGACCCTTTGAGATCTCTCCACTGATGAAGACCCGTCTACCCCCTGGAGAAGACCCCTGAGATCTCCCCAAGGACGGAGACTCGTCTATCGGATGACCCGTGAGGACGCCCGTCTCGTCTGTTGGTAGCTATTTTCCCATCCCTTCCTTTCCTTCCCCTTTCCCTATACTTTGTTTCCTATACCTCTCCCCTTTACCGTAACTGAATTGTTGGCATTTGATGAAATGCATTGCTGTTGTTGAATAAACTGATTTTCTGCTGTTGAATAAACTGATTTTGTCCCCTGCATTTTGCCTGTTTGCACCTTTAAGATCAAAAGAACCATCACGACCCCCGCTCTGCATTAATAGGGGATCGTGACAAGGGGTTATTGTGGTGTCTGTTCACACTGTCTGTAAGTGCTGAGCACTACTGGTGCTTGGCAGAGTCTCCTAAGGAGGGCTCAGAGTTGCCTGCGTCCCTCTCTCACTGAGCTTCATATCGAAATGAACCTTATACCGGGGATACTTCTGTCCTAGGCTAATTCCTGTGACATTCGGAGTTTGCTCCTCCCTCTGCCCGTGAGAAGGCTGCAGGAGCCGCAGAGCTGGAGGATTTATTTGTAATTAAGCCCGATGTCCTGGAGAGGGAGCCGGAGGATTGCCCAGCCGCTCCCTCGGCTCCCGGCGCCTTCCCGGGAGCGCAGCCCGGGCGGCGGCTCCGGGCTAAGATTGCACAGCATCGATTTAAACTGGCGTGAACTTGTGCTGCTGTCACCGAACCCCTCCCACATCTTCAAGAGTATCAAAGAATTAGTTGAATGTGAAACCCAAAGTTTGCCGTGCTCCAAAATGTTTACTCCAGAAACAAGTGTTAATCGCAACTGGTTTGTGTAGTGGTCGTTTCCTTCTGAAATTCCCTACGTGATAGATTTTTAACTTTACATAGAGTTTTCCTGAGAAGCACTATCCACCAAGGATATTATATAAATAATGGGTTCTAATAATAAATAAGCCTATGATCAGGCGTATAAATATTGGATCTATAATATATAAATATTAAATATTGGATAGTATGACCCTGTTTTTTATTGTTAGAGCTGGAATCATTTGAGTTATGGATTTATTTCAGTGTGCAGTTTGCTTTTACAATATTACAAAAGGGTTATTCAATTTTTCCCGAACTTGATTTTAGGTACTACCAAGGAACTGAGATTTCATCTAGTTTGCATGAACTCCACTGGACATCTGCACTGTTGACAAGCACATCACAAGTAATGGTAACCTTGGCTCAGGGCAGTGTCAAGATTGCTTATGCTTTTCCATCCTAAACAGATTCCAGCCATGTTTCCCTTAATTCTTCAGTCTGCCAACAGGTAGGTTGAGGTTATAGGGCAAAATGGCATTCTAGAGGTGCTTTATTCACTCCTTGCAGTTTAAACAGTATCACAATAATTAACAACCATTTAGTGGAATGGAAGAAGAATTGCAGTAGGTCTGCTATAGCACAGCCTTTTCACAGCATTACTGAAAACATCGCCTAGTTAGTTTGTCCACACAGTCACTCTCAGTCACTCTTTGTTACCTTATTTCTCTTTTTTTACCCATCAACTGTAGATTAATTTCTGAACAGTTTTATGTTTCTGAGTTGTGGAAGAAAGCAAGAAATCTTGTCTGTCACAGTTTTAACTGCTAAAGATTAAGTGAAATCTAAAAGGCTTTACTCAAACTGTATGGTCAAAATGTCCAGTATAACAGAAAAGGAATTCCTTTTGGCCTTTCAATCTGTATCAGGACAAGAAGAGGAAGAAAGGATGTGGTGTTATGCTCATCCTCAGTGCTAACAACTATGTACAGGGTGTCTTAATATTACCAACCTTTCAGCTGATAGCTCTCCCAGAGCAAGCAGGTGAGCAAGAAGGAAAAAAAGGCAGTCCATACAAAATAATATGACTGTTAAATATACCTTGAGAGCTATTCTGACTGCATGCAAAAATGCATACTAAATTAACATCAAAGATAATTTTGTGCTAATAGGAATAGCAAAAGTGAGAGAGGTTTTCCAATCTCACCCTATAATGGGACCCTTGTAAAATGTCCACCAGGAAATGCATCGCTCATTTTCTTCATAGGGTTGCAATTCAAAATAATAGATTAAAACTACTACTCCATCTGTCTCTCTCTGTTAATTCCTCCTCCCACGAATCTGTTCCTAGACAGTGTGTTTATGTGCTAGCCTAATTCAAATATTTTCCATGTTAAAAAAAAAAAAAATAGGGAAACAGAAAGCACACAGTTCATCTGTAAGTGATATCTGCAAGAGCAGACACATTAGATAGAATGAGGCCATTAACTAAAACTCAGCAACTTATGCTGGGCTGTCTCTGCTGCAAGATATGCCTCCTCTGGGGATACAAATTATTTCCTAAATCATTACTGACTTGATTTGCAGTGAAGCACAGTCCTGCTGTGGGAGTGCAGTAGTTCTAAGACCTCGGAGAGTCAGGAAAGTGCCTGTCTCAGAGTCATGAGTGGTTTTCTTACAGCTCCCCTGTAGCCTAGGGTAGCAGGTATGATGATTGACAGAACTTAAAAGGACAGAGGTCCTGAGTTATAGCTTTAGCAGGCAGGCTATGGCAGTTCTTTCTTCTCTGAACAGGGAACATCAGGACCTTTGAAGCAAGTCTCCCCTCAGGAGTGTTGGTCACGACTGTACAGTTCAGACAAAGCACACATGAAGCCATAGCATCACCCCTCCTCCTTCCTGCTCGTGCTTTCATCCCCTTCAACAGGGAGCAGTGGGTGCCCTCCCCAGACCCAGCACCGTAACCTAAGGGGTTAGGTACGAGATCTCCTGTAACTGAGAACACCAGTGTCAACGCCTGTGTGCATCAATAAAACTGAGGCAAATTGAGCCAAAGAGTTGCACCAGGAAGTAATTTGGCCCTTGAAAGATTTGAAAATAGGAATTTATGTGTGGTGGAGAGCAGTGTGTGGAAATGCCTGGAACCAAATGCAAAGCAATTTAGATTACTGTGATAGCACAAAAGCGCTTTGTGTAGACGATTTAAGACATCTGCCCATGGTCCAGACATCTGTGTGCAATGAATACCAGTTCTGAGCAAGCTCTTTATTTATCATTCAGTAATGTCCATTAATAATTGCTGCCCCCATACAACCCTCTCTTTGTCTATATGTAGTTATATATGGTTACTTGATGATTGTAATAAACAAGGAAAGAATTACTTGTTCTTAAATTGAAAATACAATCTATGATCTAGTTCTATTTCAAATATAGACAAACACATTTTACTCTTCCCTCCCATTCTCTCTCTTTGTCTATATTTAAGGATGCTATTGCACATTTATATCCCTCAAAGTAATGGACACATAAAGTAGCTCCTGTCATACAGATGGATCACACAGTGAAAATCTTTTAGTATTTTCAGCTCATCTTCAATCCTCCTCCTCTTCAGACAGATTTGTTTTCCTTGGTGACTATCAGTACTGCTCTGGATTTACACTCATATTTCACTGATTTGGAAACTTGTTATTTATATAGAGTCTTGGACACCTTGCAATATCTTTTACTTCTCTAGTAAGTCTTTCGTGCTCTAAGAAGGTAGGATATTTTCTCTAGTGTGCAACCATATACCAGTGCTAATTAGACTTTGTAGCAACAGAGATAGCAAGTGAAAATAGTGTGTAATCACCTGCAGATAAAGAGATTTGTTCCATCTGTTCCAGGAATTCCATTTCTTCTTAGCAGTTTAAATGAAACAATACATAAGCAAGCGGAGAGTAACCCTCCCAGAGTGTTTTCATAAAATGTAAGTCTAACTGTAATTTATTTAAATACACTTTTATGCTTATTTATTGAAGTCATATGTTTAATGCTACAGTCTTGAATGAAAAACAATCTGATCCATTTGATTTTGGTGAGTTTTGGATTAGGTTCCCAAAATTTGGAGGATGTGTTCCTAGCACACTGTAATCAGTTAAAAACTTGGATTTAATGATTGATTTCTTTTGAAAATTTGAATAATTTGAATAACTGTGTTCAGTTTAATCAGTGTTTATCTGTATTGCAATGCTTTTAGAGCTCCATATTGCTTGTGGGGAGAACAGAAGTCTAAATTCAGATGATGCATCTCCTGTCCCTGGAACTTCAGCTGTTCAGGGTTAAGTTAAAAGTTTCACCATATTTTCTCATGATGGTTAGAAAACAATTCTTTTTGCCAGATTTCCTTCTTTTGTAGAAAGAGATTCTAATAATAAAAGACAAATGATGAATGACCTTTATGCAGGACCATGAAACACATGGATAAGGTCTGGGAATATTCTGTCTTGTCCAATGGAAAATGTAAGGAACCAGTCTCATGTATGGAGACTACCCTATGAATAAGGCCAGAATGACAAAATGTCTTAACCTCCAACTGTCCTCCACAGAATGTGGGAAAGACTGTGCTAATCAAAAGTTTGTTGGGTCTTCCAAACTCTTCTTCCGCCTCTCATTTTCCCTCCTTCTTCATCTTGAGCAATAAGACAAACCAGAAATCATTGCACTGAACTAGAACATTACACTGAGATGTGGGCATTCTGTTTCAGATTTTCTAAGTGATCTTGGAAGTCTCATGAGACACCAGTATCCACATTCCCTGCTTATAAGACAGGGGTAATAATCGTTCACAGTACTGTTAAGCAAAATACAAAAAGAGATTGTGAACTGCTCTTACACTATAGAATACATGCACCAAAATGGCCAGGTAAGAATGGAAGATGATTTGTGATCTACAGTAACATAATTATTTTAAATTAAATCAGTCTAGATTTACACTGTATTTGGGTGAATACAGGGGAATTTTGCTCTAGATTATGTATTTTACAGGAAAAGTTTGTAGCCTAATGAGATACTGGTCACATCTCTTCAATATTTCATACGCTCTATGGATTCCACAATAAATGTCATTGAACATTCATTAGTTTCAGTCAAAAAATGGCATTATGTCCTGGTAATAAGTTTGACGTTTGTTTTACTCCAAAATAGAGATAGAGAGTAGAAATAATGAAATACTTAACAGAAGAGAAGGTTCAGAAGAACTGAACTTCAGTCTGGAGAGAAAAAGAGTTCAGAAGAAATTCAATCTAGAAGAATCTAGGAGTTTTTCTTCTAGTTGCTTTGATGTTGTGCCAAAATCTCTTGACTTTCTGGATATCATTTGGAGATTATAGACTAAATGTCTTTAGGATTGGACTTGCTGATCGTAAAGGTCTTTTCCAATCTAAATGATTCTATGATAGCACACCTCTCCATAGTAGGCCAAATTCCCTTGCCAGACTTCCCCAGCTGAAATGCTGTGGTATCTTGATGGGTAACAGTCTGTCCTGCTTCCTGGAAGATGTTGCATGGCAAGAGACTCTTCTCCATGGAGAGAAACTGAAGATATTCAACAATTGAACCACAGCTACCACACGGTAGCTGATGACAGAATTTCAACACCAATTATTTCACAATTCCATGGACAATGGTTTGGCAGTGTCCTGGTTCTGGCCAGGGCAGAGCTAATTTTTGCAGTAGCGAGGAGGGAGCATGGCCAGGACTTGGGGGTTATTCTACACCATCTGATGTCATTGCTGAGAGCAGGGAAAGGGAGTCTCCTCTTCCTGGGAGGAGGGAGGAGTTCCTTCTGGTAGAGCAAATGTGGTGGGGGAGCTGTGGGGTAATGCTGGTTCTGAGGTGCAGGAAGCAACTGGGCTGGCATGGCTGCAGTTGAGTCAGACTGCAGAGAAAAGGGGAGACTCCAGAATGTTTGCAATGAATTGATGACACCATCACATGGGACAACACTACAAAAGAAGTTTTTTGAGAAAGGGGAGAAGATAATCCAGAGTCTCCTGGAGGCTGGTATTGCCATAAAGCAAAGTAAGGTCAAAGGAGCTCCCCAGGAGATTCAGTTTTTAGGAGTAAAATGGCAAAATGGATGTGGACAGATTCCAAAGGACATGGTCAATGAAATAGCAGCTATGTCCCCACCAACCAGCAAACAGGAATCACAAGCTTTCCTGGGCACTGAGGGATTTTGGAGGATGCATATTCCAGAGTCAGATTGTAAACCTACTCTATCTAATGTGGAATGGGAGAAAAATATTTAGTGGGGTCCTCACAACAGCAAGCTTTTGAACAAATTAAACAAGAGGTTGTTCATGCAGTAGCCCTGCCGTGGTTTCACCCCAGCCAGCATCCAAGCCCCTTCCAGCTGCTTGCTCATTCCCCCATCAGTGAGATCAGCAAGAGAATCAGAAGGGTAAAAGCTGGAAAACTTGTGGATTGAGATAAACCAGTTTAATAGAGAAAGCAAAAGCCACGTCCACAAACAAAGCAAAACAAGGAATGAATTCACTGCTTCCCATGGTTGGGCAAGTGTTTGGCCACCTCTAGGACGGCAAGACCATCAAGGTAACAGTGACTTGGGAAGACAAACTCCATCACTCCAAACATCCATCCCTTTACTCCTTCTTCCCCCACTTTATATACTGAACATGATGTCATATGGTCTGGAATATCCCTTTGGTCGTTTTGGGTCACCTGTCCTGGTTGTGTCTCCCCCCACTCTCCCAGGTACCCCTCATCCCCGTGACAGCATGGCAGTACAAGAAGCAGGAAAGGCCTTGGGTCTGTGTAAGCCTTGCTCAGCAATAACAAAAATATCTTTATATTATCAAACCCTGTGTTCAGTATGAATCCAAAACATAGCCCCATACCAGACACTGTGAAGAAAATTAACTCTTCCCCAGCCCAAACCAGCACATTCCATCCCTTACTCCATACCATTTACATCATGCCCAGGTCCCACACTGTTCAATAAAACTTTATTATGCACCCCCATCTCATCCTTCGAGTGTCACAGGCATCCACCTGCTGTGGTGGGGGACTCTCCACGGACTGCAGATGGATCTCTGCTCCATCGTGGACTCATTTATGCCACAGTCCCTTCAGATCCAGTTCCCACTGGAGCTCCAGCCTGCCCAGTAGAGCAGCACTGAAGGAGCAGCAATGCCCTGGCCACCCATGAGCCCAGGGAGGGCTCCAGCTGGGGAGTGCATGATGTTTGCCATTGCCCTAAACAGCATACAAATATGCTAATCGAGATTTTATACATATTAGAGGCAAGGCTACTACAATAAAACAAAATCATGTTATAGTTAGTGATATGACTAAATTTTACATAAGGTAAAGGGATCTGCATTCAAAATTGTGGTTAAATTAAAAAGCAGCACTCTGACATCAGTATAGGAATTAGGATGGAGGTTTCAAAACTATCCATCAGCCTGATAATATTGCATGTTAATCCATATGATGGCTCAGATTTTAGAGCTTCTGTGTGTAGCAACTGAATCCTGTGTTTGCAAAGTAGTTTGCTTTAAAGTCCTTTGCCATCTCTTTCCAGCTCAGCATTGGGAAGCAACACTAATGTTTATTTTCTTTTAATGTGCTTTGAATATCTTCATCCCTTTAAGGTGATAAGTGTTGTTTGTTTTTTTTTTTTTTTTTTTTTTTAAAATCTCATGCAGTCAGTGTGCTGATGTTCAAGTAAGTATTAATAAATTAACAGATTCTGCTGCAATTACTTTAATTCAGACACCTGGAAAAATCCAGATGTTACAGGGATCATCCAAATACTGTTCACACACTTGTAGGGTATAAAAGTTCATGTTTTGATACTGTCAGAACCTTCATAATTCATTCAGATAAATATTTTACTGAGTTCTGTACTATTTATTGCATTTGTACAGGAGGGTGCTACAGTGCCATTAAACCTACGCTCGCTGTGGGATTCATCTATTCTTTCCATTAAGGAATCAGGTTGCTCCATAGCTAATTTATTGTTGGCCTGCCTGTTTTGACTTTGGTAAGACCAGTCTCATCAGATGCATTGCTTGCATCTATGTTTATCTGGTGCTTTCACACTCAAACTGGATATATAAATAGATGTTTGCTGCTGAAGGAAGCAGTTCTTAAAGGATCTGATTTTAACCAGGACAAGAAATTGGATATAGCATTAAAAGTGCTTTTGATCATGTTGACAAATCATAGCTTCCTTTGTGCAAATGTTAAATGGTGCTACTTCAAATTGGAGGTTTTCCACATTTGTTTGCAGTGGTATCCTTAAAAATCTCAGAAGTTTATGGGTACATAAATCCTCGTACTTAGTACCCCAATACTATAGATAATCCTCTAGACAATAATTTCCATCAAGTTCAAAAAACACACTCAAAAAACCATTACAATTTTTTCCTCCCCCAAACTCTCTAATGAAAGAATGATTCAGACCTTTATTTCATTGCCATTTGGAAATGTTGTAATTTTTATCTAGATTGGGTTCTTGAGCAGTTTATATTGATTTGTTCTTGTACCAATACAGCTTGTGAGTCTAATTTACTCTTATACACCTCCTGATTTTTGCCTCATTTTCAAATGGAGAACTCATACTGGTACTCTTCATTTTGTGGACTGAAGCACCCTAATTTTTCTCATCCTATTTTACACTTGATTCTCCATTCATCTGAATGTCTTAGTAGCACGTTTTTCTGTAATACAGATGACTAGAACACAAATGAGGTTTTACCAGCACGGTGCATAATGATAGGAAAGTTTATCTCTGCTGAAGATACCTTGGGTTTTTTATGGTCATGTTCTGTTCATGGCTCATAGCCATGTGGTGACCAGTTGCCTTAATGACACCTTTCTCTGCTCTTTCAAGTCTAATCTCTGAGCAGATGGGTTCCTTAAAAGGCCTTTCCCCTCATTGCATTTAAACTGCATGTAAAAGAGTTCCCGCCTTCAAGCAACATAAAACTGTAACAAAATGTTATATGCCCTGCTAAACACAAAGCTAACACAAAATCTATATGAAATGCTAAACACAAAGCTACATGAAATGTAGCTTGTTTACACAAAAATGGACAGAAAGGCCCCACGAAAAAGTCTTGTGCACTGTGAAAAGTAAGCCAATCATTTGTACTTTTGACCACCAGCCTTTGTCCTGCTTAGTCATTCTTTGCTGGGAATTTGACCTGACATGAGTTTAAAGTTGAGGTTTCAGAGATGCTCATGTTCTGGGTTCAGGAAGATTTCTGGGGAAAGTGTAAAGCATAATGCAACAGATTATATTGATGTTTGATGGAAAATTAGATAGCAGCCAAAGAAGGCTTTGGCAAAGCAGAGCAAGACACCCCATTTAATCCACTTTCTTCACTCAACCTCTACATTTTTGCCCTGTTTGTTGATACAGTGATGAGGATGGCTATCGATTCTTTTGAGGGCAGAATAAGCAGTCCTTCTTGAATGCCAGTGTTTCTTCTTTCGTCATCAAGAACATGTTAGTGTCTCATCTGTAACAACCTGTGCAGTCATTTTGTGGATGTTGCCTTTTTTGGAGAGTGCTTCTTGTGCAACTGCTTCATCACAAAAAAAAAGTAGTGTAAATATCCTTTGTCTTACCCAGAAATAGATTTCCCTGTTCTTTAATCACATAGAACATGATTCCCCTTACATCATTTTTAATCCTTTGATTTTAGGTTCCTAGCACAAGCCATTAGGCTTAAGCTTGTCCTGTACTCAATCACATGAAGATGAGCATTCCTCCAAAAAACCAATTCTTATCAAGTGCTGCTTAAGATACATAGAATACATCAAACCACTTATCACTGATAAAAATAAGGTCTTGTTTATCTTAGGCTGAAGACCTAGCCTTTGAAGAGATGATAATAGGCGAACTTCTTATCATTTTACTAAAATGCAGTGTCTCTAGAACTGGAAGATTTCTGTATCAAACCTCTTTGGAACTTCTATAGTAGCAGTGTCAATGGTCTGTATCCATAGATTCTTCAGAATATAAACTTTCCAAAAAGGGAACAAAATTCTTACCCTTTAGTGCTCTAATTTTTTTTTCCAGAACACAATAAGTGAACAAAGGATGGAAATGAAAATGTAGTAGTCTCTTCATGTTCTCCAAAGATTTTTTTGGACTAGCCCAGTCTGACAAGAATGCCATGATTCCTTTCATTATTCATGAGAACAGCAAGGTAGAATGCTTTCAGATGTAAATACCCTTACTATGCCAGTATAGCAATATTGATTCCTGGCCCATTTTTCTCTGAAGTACTGAAGAAAATCTTTGCAATCCTATTTTTCACCCACACAGGTGGTGACAGAAAGTTGGAGAAATGGACATGTCAAGGACTTCAGAGCTGAACATAAATGCAAAATAATGAAAAATCCCCAAAAGAAATGAAAAGAAACTAGAAGTAGGAGAAAAAGCATTATAGATTTGAAGATAAATTGAATAAAAGAATTAAGGGAAATTGAAACACTGCTGTAGCTTTAATATTGCTCTATTCATTTTAGTACTATCTTGCCTCCCAAACCCTGATTTTCAGTTTCTTCTATACCCCTGTCTTATTCAATCTTCAGAATTTCTTCCTTTGTACTTGACTGCATCCCAACTATCCAAATGAAATTATGTGCCTGGACTGAGATTCCTAAGGGACTACCTTAGTAATACTGAATAGTAATGGAGTTGAAAATGGGGAAGAAAGACAGCAAAGGAGAAAAGAAAAAATAAAGAGAAAAAAGGTTAACAAAATAAGGCCCCACCTTCTTCTGCAGCTTCCTAAGCACACATACCTACTCCTTCCCCTGCCATAAACTTGTAGGAGAAATTAAAAGATTTCATGAAGCCATTTTCACCATTCTTTACAGATATTCTTTCCCCATTGAAATACCTTGTCTTCTTTTTTCCTTAGGAACTATGTTTTCCCATTATTTTTTAAAAAGGCACAGCTCTGTAAACCCCAGTGTATTTGTTGTAAACAAGAATTCAGCTGTGACAGGCAAGCCAGGTTACATATCCGAGGTGTAATTACTGTATTGGTAGCCTGTGTAATGACAGCTGCTGCATTCAACATTTCCACAGGAGCTGTTTTTTATATATTGTACTCACAAGGCTCTGCTTTAGACACATCCTGCTACAGTTCACATTCTAATTTCAGACTGCTTTGAGTTAGAAAATGTACCAGGAATTTCCTACCTACTGTGCTGAGTAGCGATTCAGTAATTTACTGTCCATCTTCTGTTAAACAAGGTTCTGTGTTAATATGTTTTCATAATTAATGGAAAACATAGTTTTCAGAAATGCAATATGTTTAATGCACATGTACATTTGACTTATCTTTCTAAGAAATGTGTCAATAGCCTGGTAACCAGGGAGCTGACACTGATAAATTTCTTACCTTCTGCTTAATGGAAGATCTGTTATGGTTCACTTATTCCTAGCAACATTTGCAGATGCTTTTAAATTCAAATGCAGTGTACTCCTCTGATTACTCATACTTTACTACCAATTTCAGCATTAAAAAATAGTAAAAAAACCTCCAGAGCTCTAAGTTCTGTTCCTGACTCTGCAGCAGATGCAGTGTTTCCTCAAGTTACTGGATCATGCTGCCTCACAGACCGTTCAAAACCTTTTGACTTTCTTCTGATAATACTTTTTCTATTATTAGAAATATTCTATTTAGTGAATTGAAGGCACTAGGTTGTATTATATGAAGTTATTTTCTCAGGATAATTAAGGAGAGGCCCTGCCATTCACAGATAAAGTTTATCTTCTTGAACTGAATAAAAAGAATTGGAAATTCTCACTGACTTTCTTAAATCAAAAGAGCATAAGACAGTCCCCAGGTCTGGAATACAAAAGCAAGTACAAGAGGGCTCACTTTGCCTCTCAGCTGTGACAATGCAAAAACATAATACTGCAACAGTAGTTCTTCTGATTTGTATGAGAGGCAGGACTAAGCTTTTGGAAGTAGTGCAAACCCCATGTAAAACTCAATTGAATGAGGCAGTTTTCATCTAGCCAGGGTGCAAATGAAAGCCCGAGTCCTTCACGGAGTGACATGTAAGTCAATGGGAGTATGAAAGGCTGTGATTCGTATCTGGTTTTGTTCAGCAAGTGGGAACCCCTGTGCTGGCTGCTGTGGTGGGCGTGGATGGTCACCAGCGAGCCCTGCAGGGGCTGCAAGTGGTGGTGCAGTCCCTGTCCCATGTGTCCTCTTGCAGGCTGGAATGGATGGGATTGCAGCAGGCAGAGTAGAGCAGATTCAGCTCCCACTGACAGGAGAGTTGCCATTCTAATCAGCATTTTTTTTTTTTCCTTTTTCCCCAAGAAAGTACCTAAGGCAAAGTTACTCTAAATTTGTCCCACAGTCGTGCATCTTAAATTACGAGCATTTCTTCAGGAAGAACATTGAGTCCATTTGTCTTTAATAGGGTCCCCCTGGTGTAACTGATGACAGAATTTGGTTGGATGCAGGCAATTCAGGGAAGAAAACAAATAGAGGGGGGATAATGGCCAGTCCCTAGGGATGGAAACGTTACACAAACACAACAAACACAACAGTGCTCAGGCAGGGCATTGTTGTTTCCAGTTTAGATTAGTCAGTGACAGCTTGACTTTGAATAGGCCCACTTCGTGCTTTAAAGAGCCATAAAAAGGATGTAAGCTATTTTATGGGGGGTCACAATCCCTTCCGATGTAGCCATATGTTCACTCCTCACTCCATTCACTCCACCGGTGAAAATCTTCTTATCTTAAGAAGAATTTAAAACAACAGTTTTCTCTTGAGTTAACTTATTACCAGCCATTTTGAAGGAGTTAATATTTCTAAAGACCAATCTGGACATTTTGTAATTATTTGTTGCTGAATAATATTTCTGGTTGACTCTTGGCTAGAGCACAAGGTACTGTAAGCCAGCTTTATATATGCCACTTTCCCTAACAGTCTTTGTCTCACAATCCTTTTAAGCTGGTGAGCAACAGTTAACACCATTTTGCAATATTATAAACCACTGCAGGGCAATGAAGATGATGGTGTTATAGCTTAGATTTCCTTTCAACTCTTTTCCTCACTGCCAGGAACTAGGCTCATGCCCACCATAAACAGCTGCCAATAAGTTTTTCTGCATGAGGAAGATAGAAATGACCTCTCTCCTTTTCCAGATGATTGAGCCAGCAAATTCCAGGGCATGTTTTAAAACGAAGTTGCTAAAACCTGCCAAAAAACTACAAGTCATCCCTCCATGTAAAAGCATGCTCACAGCTCAGGGGAGTTGCTCTGTTTTAGAGGAATCATGTGAAAAACTGCTTTGAGAGGAAAGATGTTTCTTCAGACATCTCAGTGCTCAGACACTGCTTATGTGAAAAGAAACCATGATGCATCAAGTACAAAAATAAATGCAATTCCTATGTCTTGTGGTATTTCTTGATGCAGATAAAATAGAGAAGATGCCTGGGTCTGCAGAACACTGGGAGGAAAGAACTGGCTTTTCTAAATGTGCTGTCCTCAGGGGACTGGGTCTGTTGTTTAGAAAAGAGCAATGCAGGATCATGCTGATGTAAGGAGCTCTAAGTTATGATAATGCAGATTGCAGCTCGACAGGCTTGATGATCAGCCAAGACAGCATGTTTCTGTCCTCTACCAGGCAGAGCAGTACCATGGGACACATCCAGTGCCCACAACAGGCACTGATGACAGAGTGACCAGTGTCACCAGGCGTGTTGACACAGGCAATAAGCCCACCACTTCCCCCTCTGTCACTACAGATGTCACTGTGTGTTACAAACGTGTGTGTCCTTGCTGCCCAGACAGCTGCAGCTCAGCTTCCTGGGCAATTTTCAGCATCTCACATTCTTGCTTGTGATGACTTGAGGTTGTGTAACCATCTGATGGGCTGCAGTGCTGCAGTATCATTTCCAAAAGTCAGTAACAATATTTCTGCAGGATCTTTCAAATTTTATGCTGAAATCTCCAAATGACCCACTAAGATGACCTCATTCGTCTTCGGGAAGTATTCTGTTCACATTCTGATATTTGAACAGTTCTGAGGAACTCGCTTTGCACTCAGGGCATGGCTTTCTCAGAAACTTTCTGTAAATAAATGTCATTCTGTACTCCTGGTTTATTATGGGTTTTGAAAAATATGTAGCATAAATGCATTTTGCTGTGCACAACATTGAAGGGTTGATGTAATACCTGGACAATCTGCAGTGATTAAAACTTCTGTGATTAATGAAAGAGAAATGTGATAAAAATTTAATTTATTAATGCTGTTATACACCATAATACGTAATAAAATGAATCCTCTCTGCACAGCAATGGTATCTTAAGGGAATAACAGTAAACACAATCAGAGAGAAATGTATTCTCTTAGGATCCCCCCTCTCCTAAGTCTTCACAACTGAGGACTCTTATAAGCCAAAAAATTATTACCATAACAAGAACACATCAGCATAGTAAGTATTTGCATTGTCTCTAAAAAAATAGGTCGTTGAATTCTTCTCCTTAAAATATGTAATGAATTCGAAAAACACCCACCACAAATAAATCTCTCCCAAAACAAAGGAGAATTTTACGCAATATTTGTGCAAGATATTTTTCAAGGTAAAATTGATTAGGAAAATAATTGGCAGAAATAGTTAGAAATAGATTTTTTTTCTCCCTCTAATCCTGCAGTTAGTTCTGATGATGATGATGATGATGTTTCAAAGTACTTTTTCTTAGTGAAAAGTTTTGAAACATTTGGCAAAAGTGCAGAAAATAAATTGTGTCAAAATTTGTAAAGAAGGAATAAACCTCCTCGTTCATTATTGGCAATTTTCAAAACGACACCACTGAAACACACAGAATGTTTAATCGTAGAACGCTGTCGCAGCTGTGCTTTCCAGTTACACTGGGAGCTGGCCTGGCTTCCCATTGCCCTCTGACTTTAACTCGGGCAGAACTGAGCCCGGGCTCAAGCAGACAGCTACTCCGGGGCGCAACACGGAAAACAAATTACTTCCCTGTGCAGCGTGCGGGGGACACTCCGCATCCCAGGCTGTACCTGAGCTAATCAAGCCGCGTATGTGCCACTTCAGCAGCCCGGCACTGGGAATCGATGGCAGATCAATCCCTGGGCGCTGACAGCTCAGCGCGCAGCGCCGCACAAAAGCGGGACGGGGCGAGCCCCGCAGCCCAGAGCGGGCACGGGCGGCTCTGGCTCCGCGGCGCTGCCGCAGCCCTGGCCCCGGCCCCGGCCCCGGCCCCAGCCCCAGCCCCAGCCCCGGCCCGCTCCGCCTCGGCAGCATCGCCCCTCCGCACACGGGCTGTCCCCCGAGCCGCGGGGAATTGCTGGGGGTGCCTGGTAGGTGGCTACGCGGGGCAGAGGAGCGGGCAGGTCCCCACGAGTGCTCCGGGCATGGGATCCGGGTGGGTGCGGGACTACCCGAGGGAACCGAGCGGGACCTCCCCGGGCGCGGGGCGAGACACCGGGGGGAGCTGTGCGGGACCGACAGGCAAAGTGCGGGAGCGCTCCGGGAGAGAACAGAGAAGCTTGGGGGTGGGACCCGAACAGTCACGGAGCAGGATCCCCGGGACGTGGAGCGGGACTTCTGGGGAACACCGACCGCCCGGGAATGAGCGGATCGGGATCCCTGGAGGCAAGGCGACACCGCTGTGGCACGGTGCGGGACCGCGGAGAGCGGAGCGGAGCCCCCCGAGGGCGCTGCGGGACCCCCGGGGGCACAGGCAGGGCCCGGCCCGCGGAGCGCCGGGACGGGAGCGGGCGCGGGGCCGGGGGATGCCCGGGGCCGGGGAGGGGACTGGCCTGAGCCCGCCTGCCGCCGCCTGCGCTCCCCTCCCACCTCGGGCGGCCCCGGGCGGAGCGCGGCGGGGCGGCCGGCGGCGGCTCAGGTAGGCAGCGCTGCCCCGGGGAGCGGGAGCGGCTCGGGGGGGACAGCGAGGGAGCTGCGGTGCCGGAGGTGCGGTGTTTTCTCCTTGCGTTTTGCGGGACGAGCAGTCGGGGGAGGAGGAGGAAGAGGATGAAGAGCGGTGCACGGGATGCCAGCTGGGGCAGGGGCAGCCTCGTCCGGCTTCGCTCCCCGCCGAAGTCTTGCCCTGAGCCGTCCGGCAGGGACGTGCAGCCGCCCTGCAGGGAGGCGGCTCCGGGCACCGCTCTGTCCCTCGGAGGGGCCGCGTCCTGCCCAGCTCTCCGCCGCTGCTTTGATGGTCTGCGCGGGACCACATCAATATTGATGCCTCTGAGTCCTTTCGCATTGCAGAGCCCTGCCTTGTCTTTTAGAAACTCGTTTGGGTTAAAAAATAATGGCTACAGTACCGCCTGTGTCTGAGGAAATGTGGAAGGAGTTTCTTCACTGTGCGCGTCCGATTGAAAGTAGACTTAACTAAGTTTGGGGATAGTTAACGAGATTTTAGAACTAAGTGGATTTTGAAGGCGCTTCCTCTTTTTTTTTTTTTAATTACTTTTTAAATGTTCATCTGTCAGACAGTGAAAATTCTCTCTGCTTATTTTCTGAATTTTCTTGCCTGCGAGATCGCTCTGTATCAGTACTATTTTACATTTGCCTAATGCAAAGCACAGCTTCTGGTTATTCTGGGATCTGAACTCAGTGTGTCTGCTGGGCAAGGTAGACCTCAAGATCTGAGCAGCGGCAGTGTATTGATTCCTTCCATTAGCGGAATTTACAGATCTACTGACAGATTCCTTTTAACACAGTCGCTTTCCCAGAATTAAAGTTCTCCTCGGAGCTCCTGTCGCTGCTGTAGGCCAATAGATGGCATAAGGCACTCAGGCTTACGTCCTAAGGGGCAGAGGGAGCAGGCATACCTTCTGTATGGGAGCCAGGAGTTTCAGAGGGGATGTGTCAGTCCAGTTCTGGGTGTCTGACTTGGGATACCTGGGACAGATCTCTTTTTCAGAGATATGTCCTGAACCACTCAGTCTTACTTTCCTCAGTCAAAATTGCAGCATTTCCCAAAATCTTTCTGTCCCCTAATCAGTTAGGGTTAAATAGCCTCCAGTTTTGGTAGGATTTGATCTGCGTTGATATCCTAAGCCATGAAGTAGAGGTGGCTTTTTAGCTTTGCAAGATGTGTTTAATTGCTGCTGCTGGGGGGAAGCTGCCCATGGCAGCAGTGTTGAAACCAGTAGTCATTTGGGGGAATGAAAGATAATTGGCGTATAAGGAAGAAACTTTTTAGTTTCTGTATCTAAATTTCTGCTGAGATAGCACTGTGGGTAGACAAAAATGATTTTATGTTCTGAAATTGTGTAAATTATTTAAATAGAGGTAGGTAGCTAAATGATGGTAAAGGAACTTTAACTGACAGTAGTCATACCTAGCTTTTACATGGGTACCTCTTAGTTGTAGATTTCAAAACAGTTATCTTTAAAAAGAGGTGCAGTATCATTAGATTTTTTTTCAATTTCAGGGATTAAAGTATGGGGAAGGTCCAGAAATAATGTCAGATTTCCTAAATCAGTTATTTACTTGTCTGTTAAATCTGCTTTATACAGTCTGGACAGATTTTAAGTGGGTCTTGCAATTAAAAAAAGAATAAATCTGTATGTATTCATAGCAAAGGCATTAAAGCTCTTTTTAAAGAGACTTTCTTCCTTGTCTGTAAATGTCCATGTCTTATTATCTGTCTCAGCACTAAGGCAACCCACAGAAGTTGTAGCAGCCTTTCAGTTTCCTATTTTTGAGTGTGGGCAAAAGAAAATCAATGATCAGCTTTCAGCTGAGCTGATGCAAACTGTAGTGTGACCCCTAGTATTGTTCCTGGGACAGGTGAGGTCAGATGTTTTACTAAAATGTCCTTTGTAGAAACAGAGAAGTCCTGAAGGAGAAGCAGTTCTTTGCTCACCCTCTCTAGGACTCAGCAACTTTGCCAGGGCAAGAAGAATAAAACTACCTTAAACCTGAAAAGATGATAAATCGGTGTTTAGCCACCAGTTTCACCTTAGTTGTGCAATTATAGCCAGAGGCAGGATAAAATCAACAACTAACACTCAGTGCCAAGACCAATTAGCCTCAGTGCAAAACAAGGTTCTGCAGTGACTGAGCTGAGCTTCAGAGGCACCTTAAACCTGCATGGAGAGTGGAGGCACTTTGAGCACTCAGCACTGGTGCATCAGCCAGAGGTGTGCATTTTGTTCTGGCTGAGCCCCCGGCCAGGCTGGTGTTGGACACGTGTGCTGGGATCACTCCAGAGCCTGCTCCCCTGGCTGCCTGCTGCTGGCATCCCTGTCCCTGCCACCGGGCAGGCTGAGCACACATGCTCTCAGGTGAAACAAGTGCTGCTGAACAAGGAGGCTGTGTGAAAGGCAGGGTCTGGGTGAGTGGTCAGAGCACACCTTACCCTGTTGGGCAATATCTGTACTAGCAGCCTGACCTTCAGCTTGGGTGGTTGAAAACAGGTTGAGACCATGGTTTTGGTCTTATCTGCTGGAGTCCCTGTCTGAGGCCATTTGTTTGCAGAATGTCTCCTGTCTAAAGACTGTTATTTAAGGAACTTGTTTACTTCCTTTTGGGGCACATATATTAAAAAGATCTGCCCAAGGCTAATGACTAGAAGAAACAAGGCTCAAGTCTCTAAACTTGCATCATTATCTGCCTTGCAAATTTTCATTTGTGGGACATCTGCCAAGGACACATAATAAAACAGAGATCATGAATAAATAAAATGTATTCCACTAATCTCTGGATACTTTCTTTTTATCTTGCCTTTGTTTTTATTTCTTGTTTTTAGTCTATTATTTTATTTCTGTTAAGGCATGCCTTTTAATTTATGGCATCACCTTATTTTCTTCCTGTGCCTCTTTACTTTCTGAGGAGGAAGGCATCCCAATAAAATCAGGCAGGATCCTGTCATTGCCATTGCCTGATTCTGTGTGGAGGACCAAATCCTCAGCTGACAGAAACTGTCCTTGACCTGTTCCAGACAATGGTTCTGCACCAGTCAATGCCAGGGGGTCATCTGCTTCAAGGTACTATCAGTATGTTGCTCCATTTTTTCTTTTTTATACCTCATTTTCTTCTGGTCCTTTTCATTTTCCCATATTTTACTGATGCTTCTTTCCTTAATACTGTACTTTCCATTTTATGTGAATGAGTTCTGCTCATCTTGTCTCATTCATAATGTACCTGACGTCCTTACAGCCGTGTGTTAAACTGCTGTCATCTGTCGTTTGTGGATAACTGGCTCATTTTTCTTGCAAGGGCGTTCTGTATGTGACAGTTGCTTGTAATGGTTTTCTTTTGGTTTTCATTCTGTTTTAGAGGAGATGACTTCTAGAATATTTATCTCTCTTGCAGAGGGAGATGGTGTTGTCTGTGTTGGTCCTTAGTTTCTGAGGGAGGTCATTCCACAGTAATTTTCAAGAGCCATCTGTCTTCTGGGAAAATGAGCTTTATGATTTGAAGGTCCCATTGTGGTCACTGTTCTTGTTCTGCTTAGTTTGCTGCACATTTGGGGCCATTTGCTGTGTTACAGGTAAAGCCTGAGACCTCGATTTTTGTGCACTGTTCAGCGAGGAGCTCAGGTAGGTCTAGAGTAAACGTGGTGGTCTCTGTGTATTGGTAATGTTGATATAAAGGTGTGGAAGGGCTCACTTATTTTGTCCTCTCTAAATTGTTTCTGTCACTGATGTCTGCCTGCTGGGTATTCCTGATGTCCCTAGTCATAGCATGAATTTCTGTTCTCATTTCTTTTATCCACAAACTCTCCAGCTCATCTTTTTGCCCTTCAAACTAAGGTGTCTTACTCATTTTGCCTTCCCATCCCTGACAGGTGAGTGGGGACTGAGATGAGGGGTCTTGGTGTACCAGCTCTCATAGCTGCTGAGGAATTTCTGGGAGGGGGCACCAGGAGAGGCCACTACAGCTCAGCCCTTCAGGCTGTCTTTTGTTCAGAGCAGCCACTGCCCTGGCTGCAGACATCAGCCTGACTTTGGCTTGCTCGGTGTCTGGTGCCATCTCCTCTGGGTAGGTTTATGTCTTAAAGGTTGACCTTGGGCAGGGAGGGCTGCTGGGCTGTGAATCCAGAATCAATCCCGTGGCAGATGGGCAGCCTGGCATCATCCTCACCTCTGCCAGCATCACAAGAGATGCATTTGTCCCTTCTTGCCCTGTGAGGTGTTGTGGAGTGTTCTGGAGGTGCACCTGTGCAGCTGGATCTGTGTATGCTCTGAATAGGACTATATTAAGGTAGAGGCTAAGAAAATAACTTTTCTCTTTTCCCCTTTTTTGAATTTTTTTGGTCGTACCAGCCTGCCAGTAAAATCCAGCAAAGGTCTCATGGGCAAAATTGAGTGTTGCTGGTTTAAGGAGGATAGGTTATTTATGATCTGAGGCAGAATTTAACTTCCTCCTTTTTCTTCCTTTTTTACATTTTTGTCCTTTGTTCATCAGCTTGGACAAGCAGTTTAGATGCCAAGTGATATTTTAAAAACTGGTTAATTCTTCCATATGTTTAATGGTTATAGCCCAGTGCTACTCTAATGACAGGCTCAGAGCTCAGCTTGTGCAGAGGATTATTTGTCTTCTCCTCAAAGGAATGGTAGAGACTTCATGAACTTGGGAATGTTGAAGTAGAACGTGTTGGCCTGCTACATGACATTGAAAAGGTCACATCTCAAGTCTCAGGTTCAGCATCCAAAGTATGGAGCTCAAGGTATCTGCCTCACAACATTAATAAAGTGCTATGAGATTTATGGACTAAAACTATCTTGTACATCAGTCTTGTAAAACTTAGTATTGGCAATTTTGTGCCCCGTAGAGAGTTTCATATTTCTCTGTTTTTTGTGCTTCGAGCCTAACAAATTGACTGTTGATGTTCATGTAAGCACAGGCAGGTTACCTGTGGGAGGCTGATAACCAAATCAGGAAAAATCTATGACAGCTTTGGTTTGCATGGAGGAGTTACAACACAGCCTGGGTAGTGTCATAAAAATTGCAAGCACTTCTGATTGCTGTGCTGTGCTCCTTGCTTCTCTTCTAGCTCCAATCCTTCAGCAGACAAGAGCTGTTGCTTCTTCCAGCAGTGTTAACTGCTGTGGAGGCTTCAGCTCTAAAACCCTTTAGGTACTGTGGTGGGGTGTGTTACAGGGAGCAAGGGAGCTCTCACTCCTGGCTTCAGTGAAAGAAGAATGAGCCTCATAGTTTGTGAGATGCAATTACAAATCTACAATATTAATTTTGTGGAGAGTTGTTGTCAATCAGTATGTTTAAAACAGGAGTGGTAGAAGACTGGGTATGTCCCATAGAAGACTGCTTTTTATTGAAGACTTTATCTTATATGTGTGTGTGTGTGTATATATATATAATTCTTCAGTTATTTCAATCAGTTACTGCTGCTTTAATTAGGTTACGATTCCAAAGCTGCTTTGTAATTTTATGAACTCCATTTATTGCCTGTTGAGAGAAGAGCAAATAGAGCCATAAGTTAGGTTTTCATTTTGAAAACAGCTCACTGATTACTGCAGCACAAATGTAAATCAGTCCTCCATGGTTTAGCTGTAGCTAGTGACAAGCATGAATGATGGTTTCAGCCTGACATTTTAGGGGCAGACACCTTTTCCCTTGAATAAGCTGCTGTAAATGATGCTGCCTTGTATATTCTTCTTAAGCTAAGAAGATCTGTGTCCTCCTGTCCACTGCAATGTTTGCTCTGAAAAGGGCAGCCAGCATAGATCAATATTGCTCTTTTAATTCACCCATGAAATTGGTAAAAGCATGAGCTGGACAAGGGGGATAGAACGAGTTCTTGGTGATATTTTAGCTCAGTGTTATTAGTCTGGAAACAGTAATGGTGTTTATGTTCTCATTGTAAGCCGTTCTTTTCAGGGAGTCGTGATTTTGTTTTACAGTTTGCTGTGTGTTAGGCCAGGCAAAGAGAAAATTTTCCCACTTACTTTGATTAATTTTGTTATGATGACAGAAAATTACAAAACAAAGGAAAAATTAGCTCATGATTCACATTGAAACCTGTGAATCTTGGAAGTGAGAAAAGCTTATTCTGCAAGCACTTGATGCTATGCAAAATACTTGTTCCCGAGTCTCTGGGATGCTCCATCCATTTCCTGACCATGAAGCCAGTCTTTTCTGAGGTCTTCTGTAGCTGCTAGAGCCAGGGGATGTGTTTCAGCCTTCTTAAGCTATCACTTACCCTTGGAGCTTAGCAAAAGCCCTGGTTTGAGGGGCTTTTTTTTATGAATTAGCTTGTAAGAAGTCCTGCATGACTTGAAAAGACTCCTTTGGCTTGTGTGCATTCAACTCTATCTGAAAACTTTGGACCAAGTCTCTGAAACATTGGGACTGAGTCTCAGCTGGCACCTCTAAAAGTTCCTGGCCCTGGGACTTGGGTCTTAGGCAAACAGAAATGTTCTCTTAGATAAGTATTACTGATTTCAGATTATATCAGGGGTTTATGTATTTAGATACAAAGGGACTGTGGGAAAACTGCCTCACAAATTAAGTGAGAAGCAGAAGTTGTCATTTTTCTCTCCAGAGTTTTACTGAGCACATACTAAAACGCTTGATTCAAAAGCAGAGAGAAAGAAAAAAAAATTTCAAATATTTTCTTTTTCTTCTAGAGAGTTGTAGATTAGCACTGCCTTTAAGGCCAAGCAAGTTTTTGCTTACAGTGATGTTCAGTGGTACTTTGCTTCAAGCATCAGCTTATAAAGGGAAACTACCAACAACACTCAAATTTGTATTACTCTTAGCTTTTTCCAATGCACTGCATATACTTAATTAACTCTAATTCTTTCTTGGAAGACATGTACGTAGGCTCTCAGATCTCCCACTGGACCTCTTGGTGTGTGGTGCCTTCAAAATCCTGGGGGCCTGTTGTGGGAATTTATGAATCTATTTAGCTGAAGTTTAGCCTAGGCAATAACCTAAGTAAACCCTTGTCCTGTTAAAGTCTTCCACAAAACATCTGCTAATTTTGTGGGATAGGATTTATACAGATACACACCTTCATTTTTCCTTTCTGGACATTTGTGTGGGTCATCTTAAACATCCAAAAAATGTATTTGCAAAAAAAGGTGGGAGAAGTAAGGAGAGAAAGGGCTGAATTCTGACTTCTGAAATTTTTTCTAATCTAGTTGGGCTTTATATCTGTTCCAAACTTTGTGTCATTAGAAGACAATAGTGAAAATGGCACCATAGTAATTTTATAAGGTCTGACATTGATTTGATTAAATGGCTGTATTGTTAGGGGCTGTGCAAACACATGTACTAGCCAGAATCCACCCCACACACATAGCACCTCCAGTACCTTACAAATTGTGCCAATGTGTGATATTACTTTGCATGTGCAAATCCAGGTGATGGTGTCTACTCAGCTCTTCCTGGAAAAACAATGGGTAGCAATACTGACAGGTGCTGAAATGAATTGCACTGGTTAGGACTGATACTTACTTTGTGAAAAAACTTACTTGCTGGCTGTTCCTTTCTGTGTGCAATGACAATGCCTCAGCTTCTATGAATATTCAGTTGAACAGTGGTGCAGTGATGCAATTCTGTATCTTAGCCTGTCACGCTTCACACATTTTCTGGCAAATGTCCTTTCTGCTGAATGCTTTGTGGGGACAGCCAAGTTGAAATAAACAGGGAAAACACCTTTGTTTTTTAAGGACTGAGATGATTCATAATACACTGTTTGACTGATGGGATGCTGTTGAAAGGGCTGTTAGCATCTTGGAGAAGCTCCATCTGGGATGGAGTAGCTCCATGCAACAGCTGGGGTCTCTGATTGCATGGAAAGCAGCTCTGTAGAGAAGGACATGGGCATTGTGGTAGGCAGCATGTAGAGCACAAGTGAGCACTGTGCTCTCACAGTGAGGGCCAGCTGCATCCTGGGCTTTGGCAGCAAGGCTGTAGGCACCAGGTCCACAGAAGAAGTCACTGAACCCAAACTGGAACAAAAGAGTGTCTAATTAGGCTTTAGGATAAATATTTTCCCCATAAGAAGGGTCCAAGTGGACCAGGTTACCAGAGAGTTTGAGAAATTTTGGAGGTGCTAAAAAAATCAGTTGGCCCTGAACAGCCTTCTTTAACTGAACCAGCTTTGACTCTGGATGGGACAAGATGACCTCCAAAGGATGGTGTCACTTGTGCCACTTGGAAAGTCGAGAGGAGTGGTGGAAGCAAAGGATGCCCAGCGTAGGAGCAGTGAGCAGGTACCAAAATCTGAGTGCTCCAAGAAATGGAGGCTTCTGGAGGCCTCAGTGTGGGTAAGGTTTGTACCATGGCTCTGGACTGTATGTCACTTGCAGATATTTTCTCCAGCTGCCTCCACATACCCTTCCTTAGCCTGTGGCCTCAAGTCACGCATACTAGCACATTGTAAAAGTTACTTGGATGCTTTGAAAGTGAATGTTGGTTCACAGCAGACTGCAGAACTTACATATAAGTGAGATTTGGAGCTGTGCTTCAGAGTTGTCTGGGGTCAAGAGAATTTATGTTGAACAGTACTGACTCCTTCAGTGAGATTAACATGCTGCAAACACAAGTGTTTTTACAGATTTTCAGTTGAAAGTTTCACTCAAAATATTCACAATAACAGTTGCTTGTGTTCTTGTTGCCTAAGAGACTCTGAATATCTTGGAGAATTTCACCATGGTAAAGAAAACCTTTATTTATCTCTGAAATGAATAGAATTTTTTCAAAACATAAAAAAATAAATGCAATGTAACTTTATCTACTCAGACTGCCAAGTAAAATTAAATAGATAGCAAAGGAAGGAGCTGACTTGTGGAGAATTTGTAGATAGTCTGTTTCTGCTGTCCATCCTCAGTGACTCCATCCCATTCCAAATCTGCTCATGCATGGGCTTGGACTGCAGCACAGTGTGCTTAAGTAGATGTTAGGAAAATAATTTTGAGAGAACGAGGGTATTCAAGCATTGGACCAGATTCCAAAACCTCTTTGGAGAGGTTTTATCGTGTGACATTTAATAAACATCAGCCAAAATTTGTCTAGAAGTAGCTGATCCTGTCTTGAGAAGGGGCAAAAGCTAAATTACATTAGTCTTCAAGGTCCATTCTGAACCTGTTTTTTGTATTCAATGGTATATTACTAATGCAAGCATCTTATTTCTAAATAAATAAAAAGCCCTCCAACAAATGAAGTGAGGTACACTAGAACAGTATTGTGGGAAGAGACTTTTTTTTTGTTCAATCAGCTTATCCCAAAGCCAGGACTTTGCAGAATAAACCTATAATGGATTCAAAAGTTATGTGTAGCCAGGTGAATGCTTTTAGCCCTGTGCTCTGCAGCTCAATTGCCCTTTTAGCTCGGCTGCTCCTGGGGCTGCTGCTAGTGAAGGTGTTGCTGGTAGCACAGACAAGACTCATTTCAGGTCTCCTGACATTTTTTTCTGCTGTAATGTGTTATAACATAATCCTGGTGGTTATGTTAATGTCTCTTCCCAGTATAAGGAAGAAAAGTCCTACTTTGTGGTGCATAGATTTTAGATTGTTCATAACAACTTTTTCACCCAGTGAAACTGACTCTTGTGATTGAATTTTTTTTGTAAATAATAAATATAAATAATATAAATATTATATCTCTATATTATATAGAGATATAAATTTTATATTTATATTAAGGTAATATAAATATTACCTTGCTTCAAAAAATGAAAAAATTAATTAAAAAAGAAAGTAAAGAAATTAGGAATGGGAAGAGATAATCTGGGAGCAGAAATAATCAACATCTCTGCCATCTGTACTAGGAATAGGACGACAGTTCCTCAGACTCCAAAGTTAGGAATAAGGACAAGTAGTTTTACTTTGCAGTCAGAAAATGTAGGATGGACGAACAAACAGAAGATTTTGAGTATCAGATCAGTGAGTTAAATCTTCTTGGCAGTGAGTTAAATCTTAATTTTTACACTCTGTACCCCTTCCACAAGAGTTAAGAATATTCTGAATTGCACCAAGGTCAGCATTCTTTTCCTAAACATGGAAGAGTTATGGCTCTATGTGGGTATAATTT
Source organism: Acridotheres tristis (assembly GCA_037013685.1). Lineage (NCBI taxonomy): Eukaryota > Metazoa > Chordata > Aves > Passeriformes > Sturnidae > Acridotheres > Acridotheres tristis. The sequence goes on from CM072887.1 coordinate 101,389,416, forward strand.
GCCACTGTGCAGAGGCTTGTGAGGCATTAACACTCATTAAAAACTCAGGAAAGTCTTCAGGGGTTCATGGACTAGTGTATTAGAGAAAATATGTCATGCCCAATTGCTCATCCCTCATGTTAGGCCTGGAGGAGTTGTGGTGGGATAGGTGGGGCAGTTTCTCACCTCTGCCATCATAGCCCCTGGATGCAACCATGGACATTGAAACTGCACTGTAAATGCAGGAATGGTATTTAGATTTTCTATGCTAGATAAATATGTGGGGGGTTTGTTTTTTATTAGCTGCTCTAGGGCTGAACTGTCAGGATGCATTTGACTGCTGGCTCTGGGCCCACATGTCTCAGGGTACCAGTACCTGGAATGGTGTGTGATGGCTTTTGAGGAGACTGTGAATGAAGTAATGGTGTGAGGGGGATGTGGGCTTGTTTGTGGGCAGCTGATCTGCTGTGTGACTTCAGGGACACTGCTCTCTGTGTCAGGATATCTGCATTATTTTCCTTGCTTAGGTAGGTAACCTTTCAAAACCAAACATTGTCTATAAGTGAATTACAGTTTCACCAAGGATCTTCTTAGGTTCTAGACTAATCAATGTTGAAAGGAGGAATGCAGAATTATTTTTAAGAAATATATTGATATGTTTTTATTTTGCATTCTTTTTCTGTATGGAAATGTCTGATGTTGTGATCATGTATCAGATATTTTTAATAACTAGTGGTACCACAAATTACCACAATAAGTGTAACAATAGCATTTCATGTTCATTGTGATCACTGAAATGGAAATAATGGGGAACTCAGTGGAAAATGGGGTAGAAAAAAATAATTTGGAGAAGGGATCCATAGAAATTGCACTCATTACAAAGGTACCTAGAACTACAAGTTACAGTGTCCACTTCAGATAGTACTTCATGTTTTGAAGGCTGTGCTCTTGATGGGTGCCATTAATATGACCTGTCAAACAAGATTATTGCCAAAATAACCTGGAGAGAAACAATGTTTTTTACCACCAAACCACAGCAATGCTGACCTGTGTAACAAAGCCTTTGGTATCTTCTCAAATATTTCTTTAAACTTCAGCCACTGGGATGATAGAACACAGGGAACTGCTTAATGTGGTGAGCTGTGTGTCTGAGCTGTCTGTGGAACAGGTGTGGCAACTGCAGCATTCTAACTGTGCTTAAGTGGAAGGGATTTACAGGTTGGTTTTCAAGCAAGCACATTTTAATCTGTCACTTCCACTTAGTTGCAGATAATGATTTTTTAATTTATATGAACAGAATATAAATTGCAGAGCCTTTGGGAACGTTGCAAGGTGCAAGCCTTGTTAACTCTTGTAAATGTGTATTATCTCCAGGGTCTTTTCAAGGCAGAGAGAGAACAGAGAGAGAATAACTTTTTTTTTTCTTTTTTTCACTTTAATCATTTTACAAGGTGACATTCTGATAACTGGGTGGTATTAGATGTTGCTACTTGTTCTTTATGAATATGAGAAAGCAGTTCAGATCACAGACTGCATTCCCAAAAAAGCTTCTGTTATGTGCAGGCTACAGCTGGTGTGTTTTCCCTTGGCCCTTTCTCATACCTAACCCTTGGCATTGCATCTATCCTCACCAGCATCTTCATAGTGGAAATACCAGAATTTCATTTTGGGAGCTTTCGTTTTATGTTGTATTAGTCCCATGGAAGTTACACACCTTATGGCACTGCTCATATAGGCTGCTTGTCTAGTATGGCAGAGGTGGACCCCAACTCTGGTGATTCACCCCCAAAAACCTGTGCCTGAGGTGAGAGCTGTGAACCATGGGCTGGAGGTGCTTGTTCTTCTATTCTTGCCTGTGTTCTTTTACTCTCAGTTGTAACAGCTTCATTTCTTCCTTATATCAGTCTTTTGGAGGAGATTATTTTTTTTAAACCCCCTATATTTGAAGACTATTTTTTCAACAGGTACTAATATTTAAATAATATTACATTTGAATGTCAGCAGTGCTTCTAGCAGCTATTGTTGTTTCTAAATGGGTGACCATCTCTTTCTGATTTTCATTGTATTGCAAAGTTGCACAAACATTTGGCACAAGCTCAGTTTCTGAAACAGCCTGGTGACAGTAGAATTGTACTGGGATGAACAGAGCCAAGTAGGCTTACATGGGAGTAACATCAGAACAAAATTTGGCCTGGTTACTTCATCTCAAACTTTGTTTACCTGAGGTCTTCTGGGAGGTTGTACTGAATCCATTTAAAAAGAAATGTAGTTGCATAACTCTGTTATTTTCACGGCATTTTAATGCAATATTCTGGATAAAGGATGACACTGCCAGTGGAATAAAAACAATAAATTACAGTTTAGAAAATAATTTAGCTGATTAATTTATCCTCTTTGCCTCAGAGTGTCCATAACCACAGAGTGGTTTCTTCAGATGGTCTTGCTATTTGTGCTAGATGACTTTTTAAAGTTAACCTCTGCCTCCATAGTCTGTGAATGACTTTACAATTAATTTAACTCTGTCAAGTATTACAAAAAGATGAATGTTGCAGCTTATATCACAGTGAAAGAGGCTGTGCCTTACCTTTTTCCAGGCTTAATTAAGTGTGCTAAAGCAGTTATTACTGCCCAGCTAACAGACAACAACTTAAGTCATGCTAACTGGATTTCAGTCCAAGTCCCTAATTGTGATTGATCAAGTAAATTATATATGCATTTAAATGTTTTTCTCTGCTCAGTGGGTCAGGAAATGTAGACAGTACTTCTGGGTGGTGCATTAGACAAGTATTTACCCTATGATGAGTAGAGAAATTAAAACACTTTAAAAATCAGTGAAATGTTGATCCTGAGCTGAAGGTTGTTATAGCTTGTTATCCACAGCATTTTAGAAGCACTTAGGTGTAAAAACCTGCACGTGTGTAGCTTGGATGATTTGTAGAAGTTCTTAACTGTCGGGAAATTAGCAGAAGTAACAGCCCAGGTGTTTGTCTGCATCATTAGGAGACAAAATCTGGTTCCTGGGCATGGCTGAGTGCCAAAGGAAGATTCTTTAGAGGGAATTTGCTCATAGTTGAATTTCCTGTGTTTGGAGCCCTAAAATGGAAATCTACCAAAATCATCAGATTCCTTGGGAAAAAATTACTTTGAGCTCTGGAAATGCTTTGTAGAGTTACCAGGATTTGCATGACCTTTCAGGTTCACAGCAGTGTTTTATCCCTTGTGACTTCACTGTGGGCCCTTTTATTTATGTTCCTTCAAGGTAGAGGAAACCATGCTAAAATGTGAACTTAATCTTGAGAGGTTTATGGAGTGTAACTGTGCAGGAAGCAGGAGGTGAGGCTAAGACAACATAGCCATTAAGGAAACTGGTAGAAAATCTGCAGGCATGTGCTCTCTTTTAGTGTTTTACACAGCAGATCACAACAGTTGTAAAGCAGCTCAACTTTCTGTTGTGCCTGGACAATCACAGATTAATGCTAACAAAATATGAAACTGCCCCAATTTGGAGTTACCAGTAGCCAAGTTGATACCATGCTCAAAGATTCAACACATCAAAAGAGATATTCTGAAGCTTGTGGTGTAGGACCTCACAGAGAATGGGGACTTTGTGTAGATATTCTGCAAAACATAACTGAGGAAGAGGAACTTTGCTGACAAATAAATGTGTAGTATGGGGATCCACATGGTCACTAAAAGTCTCTAAGTGTTTTTTTCCAGAAGAGGTTGGAAACCACAGCATTTTGGGATGTGTTATACATCTGTGGCATAGCTGTCTCAAAGGGACTGCATCTGCAAACTGTCTCCGTGACTCCCCCTTTGAGAGCTTTAGGGATTTCACAGCGTGTTAAAAGCTAAAATTGCAGTTCCCCTTCCAAGCCAGACAATGGGCCTGTGGCCTCACCAACAGTGTGTGACTGCAGAAGCACTGGCTGGAGCCCATCTCCAAATTGTTCTGGGAAGAGTTAGATCCTGTCATTCTGCTTTTTATTCTAAAGTTTGTATCCTTTTCACGCAGCTTTCCTTATGACTGGCTTTTATTTAGCCCTGAAGCTTAACATTTGGAACTTCTATTTGTTGGGGTTTTCTTCGTTATCTTGGAAAATAATGTTCATTCTTCCAGTAAGCATCTTTTCTTCTGTGCCTTGTTTCATTTTTTATTCTATATGAATTCTTACCCAGTAGCTCCTTGAGACAGCTGAAGCAATTTAAGCAAACAAGTAACTAACATCTGGTATGTTTATTTGCTTTCTTATACTCTCTCCAGGGCAAGAATTGTGTGATTTGTTATGCTTATCAGTTTATTATGTTATCTATATTTGAAGAATATCAAAGAGGTTAATGTTGCACTTCAAGTTGAGATTTGCAAAGTTTGTGGTAGTTCTGTGTTCTTAGGATATTCATGACACAGGCTTTGGCACTCCAGGAAAACATCATTTCCAGCTGAGCAGGGTTTTTACCCTTGAGGAAAAAGGGTTCCTGAGTGAGTGAAGGGTTTCCTTGAGTAGAGAGCATGTTGTGCTGAGACAGAAGTTATCATCTGTGATCATTGACCTGATGCTTGAGTTACTTGTTAAAATGACACAAATTGTTCTGATGGTAACTGGCACAACAATGTCCTGACCATGGCTCAGGAAACAAGGTCTCTGCAAGTCAAACAAGACATTCTTCAGATGATGAAGCTCCTCTTGACATAGTTATAGTGAATCTTTCATACTATTTTCTGTATCACTTATAGTAATAATACATTAAGCAGGTTCCAGACCATGGTCTTTCTAAGCAAGATCCACTTTCTCTTTGTATCTTGCACAAATTATGACTACAGTACCCTCAAAATACAGCAGTAAATTATTGCTCATTGAATTTATTATACAGAGCAATTTCATGGGGGCACCATTATGAATATCATCTGCATAATCAATATGGTTTTATGTTGCTGTCTCAACAGTAAGTCAGTGTAGTGTACTAAGAATTTGCTGAGCACTAAGTTCTTGCTTTAGTTATTTCTGAGTAAAACTTGCTTTGTATTTGTCATTATTAGTCATGGTCAGAAGTGCCCCCAGACAGGAGGGTAATGCCTTTAACCTGAGGGAAGGTAGATTGAGATTAGATATTAGGAAGGAGTTCTTTACTGTGAGGTTGGTGAGACGCTGGCACAGGTTGCCCAGAGAAGCTGTTGATGTCTATTCCCACTACATCCAGAATTGTTCAAGGCTGGGTTGGATGGGCCTCTGAGCAACCTGGTCTAGTGAAAGGTGTCCCTGGCCCTGTCAGAGAGGGTGGGAATGAGATGATCTTTGAGGTCCCTTCTGACCCCAACCATTCTATTGGTCTATGACTCTATGATCTGAGATCTTGCCTGGTTTTTACAGTGCTCACTTACACTGCCAGTGTTCTCGTGCTAATGAATTGCTAGAAGTGGAGATTTTATTGACTAAAATGAATCAATAACTAGAGGTTTTTTTGGGTCTGAATATACTTTGACCTCCAGTCACCCTACTCCAGATTTATGGCTATTTTTTTAAATTTATAGTGCTATAAAACAGAGTTTGGCTCTAGATTGTAAGTGAAGTGTGTTGATGTTTATCAGATGAGTCTTGCTGCCCTTCTTCTGTGAGATCAATGGTCTTATTTTATGTCTTAATGATTCCTAAAAACTGAAGCCTTGGGAAATGTCTGGAGCAAATGTGTCTCACAACAACTCTATTAGCTAGCAAATACCTGCTTTCAAACTATATCTGAAGTCATTTCCATGTTGTTGTGATTTAATCTCAGCTGGCAGCTCAACCCCATGCTCACATATTCCCTGTGGGTTAGGGCAGGGAACCAGAGGGGTAAAATGAGAAAGCTTGTGAGTTGAGATAAAAAGCATTTAATAGGTAAAGCAAAAGTGAAGCAGAACAAGGAATTAATTCACCCCTTCCCATGGCCAGGCAGGTGTTCAGCCATCCCAAGAAGGCAGGGCTTCATCACATTTAATGGTGACTTGGGGAGACACCATCACTCAGTGTCACCCTCCTTTCCCTCTTCCCCCAGCTCTACATGCTGAGCATGACACCATATGGTGTCATCTCTTAGTACAGGGGGATTTTGATACTGTCTTGTCATATTTAAAATGAACTGATTTCCATACTAAATTGAAATAAATTAGCTTAGTGTACATGAATTAGTGTTTAAGTGTCAGAGATCAAAAACATTTGCTGTCCTCATAATCTGGTTATATATAATCTGATGGCAAGTGTAAGAACTGCCAGTTGTGGCTTCATAAAGACTTCTCCTTGGAAGGAAAGCAAGAAAACAGTTCTGTAAAAGTTAATGTATTCACTAGGAACTATAACTGCCTTTCGAATTCAGTTTCAGCTGAATTTATAGTAAAATATGGAAACATTTAAACATCCTTCTGTCCATCTGCAGGTATCCACAGTTAGCTGTGGAGGAAAAATTACTTTGGAGGTTCCATCTCTGAAAGCTCTGTTTCCAGAAATGGCTCTTCAACACCAACTTCTCAGCATTTCTGTAGTGGTTGTAGCTATGCTGTGGCAGAATAGGAATTGCTTCTGGAACTGACCAAGGTTGTAAGAGGTTGTGACATTTCAGGTGAGTAGGAAGGCAGATGGAAAAATACTTGAGGGAGTGCAGATACTCAAGTGTGTACTACAGCATTCTGAAGTCAGGAATTGAAAAGCTTCAAATGCCATTTTGGTATGTTTTCAAGAACACAGAATGCTCTTGTTTGGGTTACCCTAGAAGTAAAGGAATTGATATGTTAGCAAAAGTAATTGCAGTCCACATTCAAGCAAATAAAATTGGGACTAGTGGATTATAAATTGCAACATCATGTAAATTAATACAACTCAGCTGAAACTAATTGAAAGAAATCTGCTCAAAGCTTTTATCCTAAATGTTTTGATTGACTGATAAGTTTTCTCTTTAAAGATTTTTTACATCATTAAAGTACATGGACTTCGTGATCTAATTTCAGTGTGATAGTAAAACAGACTGATTTGCAGATGAATTTGGCAGTCTTCCTTCACCCTGGTAAAAAGGAGACCTAAACCAGAACCTACTGCTTTCAAATTTGCTGAAGCTGTAAACCAAACTAATTTAAAACTACACCTGTGAAATGTTGAATAAGGGTATTCATAATTTAATTTCTTTTTTTTTGTTTTTTCTGCTACAGCATTACACAGTAACCAGAGATGGAGAAAAGAATGTGTCACAAGAGCAAAACTGAATTAAATACTCTAACAGTATCTTATGTTCTTTTCAGGTTCTATGTAATCTCATTGGGCAACAGCAGTGGAACTCGTCTGTCCAAAATGGTTTATGGTGAATTTTTCCGCAGACCTGGCAAAGATGCAGAACTTATCAATTTGAATGTGGGTGGCTTTAAGCAGTCAGTGGATCAAAGCACCTTGCTCCGATTTCCCCATACCAGACTTGGAAAACTTCTCAAATGCCATTCGGAAGAGGCTATTCTAGAATTGTGTGATGATTATAGTGTGGCAGACAAGGAATATTACTTTGACAGGAATCCTTCCTTATTCCAATATGTTCTGAATTTTTACTATACGGGCAAACTTCACGTTATGGAAGAACTTTGTGTCTTTTCCTTCTGCCAGGAAATAGAATACTGGGGGATAAATGAGCTGTTTATTGATTCCTGCTGCAGCAATCGGTACCAAGAACGGAAAGAAGAAGGTCCTGATAAAGACTGGGATCAGAAGAGCAATGACAGTATGGACTCCTCCAATGAGGAGTCATCCATATTTGATAAAGAGCTAGAAAAGTTTGATAATCTGTGCTTTGGTGAAATAAGAAAGAAGATCTGGGTCAGAATGGAAAATCCTGCATACTGCTTGTCTGCCAAGTTAATTGCCGTGTCATCCCTGAGTGTTGTTCTGGCATCAATTGTGGCCATGTGCATTCATAGCATGCCAGAATTTCAAAGGCTGGATGCCAATGACAGGGAGATTGGAGACCCTGTGCTGGAAGCTGTGGAGATTACATGCATCATCTGGTTTACTGCTGAGCTAGTGATCAGGCTCTTCACTGCTCCGAGTCAAAAGAAGTTCTGGAAGAAACCACTGAACATCATTGATTTTGTCTCTATTATCCCATTTTATGCCACACTGGCTGTGGACACGAAGGAAGAAGAAAGTGAAGATATTGAGAACATGGGGAAAGTGGTTCAGATCCTGCGGTTAATGAGGATATTTCGCATCCTGAAGCTGGCCAGGCACTCCGTGGGACTGCGCTCTTTGGGCGCCACGTTGAGACACAGCTATCAAGAAGTTGGACTTCTGCTTTTGTTTTTATCAGTTGGGATTTCTATTTTTTCAGTGCTTGTCTACTCAGTGGAGAAAGATGATGACTCATCAGAGCTGCAGAGCATCCCTATTTGCTGGTGGTGGGCAACCATCAGCATGACCACTGTTGGTTATGGGGACACTTACCCAGTCACACTGGCTGGAAAGCTGCTTGGCACCCTCTGCATTATCTGTGGGATCCTGGTGGTAGCACTTCCAATCACCATTATTTTCAATAAGTTTTCTAAGTATTACCAAAAGCAAAAAGCTATTGATAGGGACCAATGCAACAATGATCGCAAAGAGAAAAGCAATGACCTACCCTATTTTAACATTAGGGATATTTATGCAAAAAAGATGCACTCCTTCATTTCCAGCCTTTCTTCAGTAGGAATTGTAGTCAGTGACCAAGATTCAACAGATGCCTCCAGTATCCAAGATATGGAGGATGTTTATAACACAGTATCTTTAGAGAATGGTACAGGAAAATGAGTTGAATCACATTTGCTTCTCGTTATTTCTCTTCTGATTCTTGGTAAATGTGGACTGATAAACTTCAGTGAAATCATTAAGAGCAGTCGATTCTCAGGGTACTTAAGTCTCAGCCATATTTGGACATTCTTTGCTCTGAGGATGCCATAAAAGCTTCATTCTTTATGTGAGGCTTTAAAATATGCCTCATATAGTGGTTTAGTTTTTACACAATTAATGTTATGCATTTTTGGGGACAAAAGTTGGGAAAAGAGTTTTAAATGTGAAATAAGTCGTTTTTTTGGTTTTGTGGGTATTGTTGTTTGATTTGTTCACTCTTTTTTCCCTTGCAGCAGTCTCATATCTTACACAGAATTTGTATTTATAATTTGTGGCTTTTCAGGTAGAAATGTATTGCAAACATGTAAGAACTATTGCACAAGTTAGTGAAGTTTTTACCTGCAAATACATTAGATAAACAAAGGAATTGTGTACATGTAAAACTGTGCTCACTAACACATTTATGTAATTTTAGATTCGGGAACCTATTGCATAAGTTGGGGCAGAAAATATATTGGTACATATTGTTTTTATTCCATGGAAGCATAATATTTATTAATTTCTTTCCAAAAGCACAATACATTTTTAGTTTGTTAAAATAAATGATTCCCATTGTGCCTATATTTTTCTTAGGATCCAGCCATGGCCAAGCTCTATCAGGTCCTGAAGGTTTTAAGTCCCGAGTCCCAGGATGAAGTGTGTGGTGTAAGCAGGATAGGAGCTTTTTGTACCATTTAGCCACCTCTCCTGCTGTTGTGACCCTGAGCAATTCTGGTGCCTGGAGGGGATCCTGCTGTGATTAAGGCCACCCTGGTGGCTTCCCCAAGGACTGTGATTTGTGGGCACTGAGCAAACATCTGTGGTGGTCTTTAGAAGTTACTGCTCACTACTGCCAGTGCAGCTCCTTGCTGGGGGTTGCTGCCTCAGTGGTGGCAGCAGCATCCCATGGCTGCTGTGCTGGGTCTGTCCAGGGCTGAAGGGCCCAGCAGTGGAGATGTGAGGACGTCCTCTTCTCTGCCATTTGTTGCCCATCAGAGATGTAGGGTGCCCATTGCACGTGGACATCCATATTGGAACTATTTCAACTCATTTTCTAAAGCTCATCTGCTGGTGGTGGCAGCTTTCCTGGTGTGTGCTATGTGCTGGAGCAGTGCTCATTGCTTGGCAGAGTCTTGCAGCTCTGTGTGTTCCCCTCCTCTCCAGGGATTTCTTAAGCAGCCAGCTAACTCTGCTGTGGTTCAAGCAGTGCTGGAGAAGCTCAAGGACCTTAGAGTGTTAGTGGACCTTAAAGTCCATGGTGTTTCTGAACACCCATTTTATTTCATTTGTCTAGTGACTAAATCAGATGCTGGGCAATAGAGAATAGAAGACACCGTGATGTCAATATTTTCCCTAAAGAGAGGTTTGACTATTTTATTTTTTCTAATATTATTGAGTCAAATACAGAAGCCTGTACTGAACTTCTGTTCAAGAAGATCAAACTCCATAGGAATTGACTTCAGAACTTAGTGAGATACCAGAAAATGACAATTGATTTTAGTCACTGCAGAAACTTGATTTTTCATGTGTCTGCCAGATTTTCTATTGCAGAATGCATTAAGTAAGTAACTGAGGTGCACTTAAATTTACTAAGGCACAGAGCTCTAACCTCTTTCTGAGATGGAGAAACTAAAAAGAACAGCATCAATGTATACATTGTAAAGATGTGTCTCTCAGGACTGCTGTGGAATCAATATAGTGATGTGAGACTTAAAATATTTTGAGCTTTGGAGAAACCTCAAAATTTGGCTTGCTACTTGCTGACTTACCCTTGTTTTAAGGGTATGTGATGCTTCACAGACAATGAAAGATAATTCTTCCCGTAGTTCTTGTAGGAATAGCAAAAGGCAAAGTTAGCCTAAATGTGATTTGTTCTTTCTGACAATTAGCATTAAAAGGATGCAATGATACAAAATACTAAATATGTATGTGCATATGAATCTAATATGAACCAGCAAAATAAAAATAAAAAAGTTACTCTCCAAAGAAAAGTTACTGTCCAAAGAAAATCTCTTGGTAGTGTCCATTTAAAGATATATTTATATATATTACATTGCCACTGAAGATGAAAAGCAATGAAAAATATTGTAATGCAACAAAACACTCAAGAAATTGTATTCAATAGTTGAAAAAGTGCTACTGAAAAATTTCATTTTGTGTATCAGGCATTACTCAAGGATCACAGAATATACGACTTTGTGGATTAAATTTTACTGACTGTTAATTTGTCATAAAATTGATAAGCTTTTGATTGAACTTATGAATCAGTCTTAAGGCTGTTAGACTTTTTAAGTTCCTCTGACTTTCTCTATGCATTGATACAGCTTGCAACAAAGTAAGATATATAAAGAGATATCTTTTGGAACACATCAGAAGGTAAAGTACATATCCATATATCATTTACTATACACTTTTGATTTCTGTGATGAGATCTTGGCCTTTTTCAAATCAATTGTATCTTAAAAATGGCTTTCTTGTATCCTTATCCCCTTGCTTGAATAAACCCAGCTCCTTGGTTTCACACAGGTGTGACTGTGAGGAGGACATGAGCTGTGCTTCATGCCAAAAAATACTCTCAAGGCAGAGCTGCAGTGCTGTGACATGCACTGGTGCTAGAGTGTCACAAGCCTCAAGTGCCAGAAGGAAGCAGATGAGAGCAAAGACTGAGATACTGCACATTCTAGGGGATTATTCTTTTTGAATTTGTCTTCTTCCTTGGTCTACAGTGGCATATTGTTGATTTGTGATATCAGTGACAGCAGAAGGTATATTGGATATTTTTTCTTTTCCTGAGCCACATTTTTTTTCTTTAAAAATGCTTCCTAAATTCTCACCGCCCAGCTGCTCTGCTTCAGACACCAAAGCACAGAGATCACCATTTAGACGTGCATCCCATTTTGTATGGGAGAGATTTGTTCATTTTTATACAAAACAATTTACTAGCATGTTGTTGCTTTCTTTGTTTTGATGCCAAACTCTTCCCTTTTGATATCCACTATTTCCACAGGAGCATGCACCATTGCCTGATTTTTCCTAGTGTATAATGGGAAGGCAGCACTGCATTGCAGCTCTCTCTGAGAGGCTTCCAACTGGCAGGGACATCACCCCATGCCCACAGCTCCTGCCTTGCTGGGGGCAGGCTCTGGCACTGGCACTGGGTTTTGGGGTATGTTGGTAGAGGAGAAAATACAGTGTAAATGAATTAGAAAAGAGAAATGGGAGAAGGCAGGAAGCAATCATTCAAAAGGAGTGGTGGAGAAGCATGAGAGGTCCTCAGAAGAAATGAGAAGAGAAAGAAGTTGACAGAGTCCTCACTTTTTCATTTATTTGCTGTTTTTGATTTTTTTTTTCCTCCAGTGCTTTTCTTCCCTTTCCTTCCTTCTCCCTTCCATCCCCTCCTGCTCCTACCCTGGCCCCCCTTCCCAGTCAGCCTGTAATCCAGCAGTCTATGTCCAAAAATGAGGGTCTTTCTGAATCCAGAAAGACATGTTCCTCCTACCTGGATAGCAGCAAACAAAATTTAGCAGGGATGAAATTAGTAAGCACAGGCAGTAAGAAAAATCACGGTGTTGCTCAGATTGTGGAACATAAATGTGGGGTAAATAAACATCACATTTCTGTCAGCCTGTAAATGAAATAGCACTTATGGCTTAGGTAGAAATTCACAGTCCACAACCTGCTTGTGAAGGGAAGAGGAGGGGCAGACAGTGATCTCTTCACTCAGTGACAGGACCTGAGAGAATGGCCTGAAGTGGTATCAGGGCAGGTTTAGGTTGGATATCAGGAAAAGGTTTTTCACCCAGAGAGTGTTTGGACACTGGAACAGCTCCCCAGGGCAGTGGTCACAGCACCAGCCTGACAGAGCTCAGGAAGTGTTTGGACAATGCTCTAGGGAACATGGTGTGATAAATGGGGGTGTCCTGTGCAGGGCCAGGAGTTGGACTTCATTACCTTTGTGTGTCCCTTCCAACTCAGCTTATTCTGTGATTCTGTGATAATGTCAGATTTTGCCATTTAAAATCAGACTTCTTGTTGATTCCCATGTGAACAGTTTGCTGTCAGGGACTGCTGGGAGTACCAGGCAGATTCGACTGACAAATGCAGTACATGGACTCACAGCATGCCAAAGGCTCCTGACAGGCTGCTGTGTATTAATACATTTATTCATTTCTACATATTCCTAACATCTAGAGCAAGTGACAGAAAACCACTAAGCTGTGGAGAGTGCCTCTAATATTTTTTGATTAGCTGACAGTGTTTGTGAAGCTGCTAATACCTCTTCATCCAGAAGAGGACATTTCTCAAATGAAATCCCAATAACCCTGAGTTGGATGTGCAGTTTGTGACTGATTGCAGTAGCTCGGTCACATTCAGTAAATAATACTGTCTGGTGCTGTGTGGCTGCAATGCTGTTTCCTGTATTTCTGAAATGTTTATGCTCTGTCAATCAAGGGACAGCAGATGCCATTAAAACTGTCTCAGCATTTTCCAGCTGCACAAGAATTGCAACATCTCTTCCAAGCACAGCAAAACATCATGGCTTGCTGAGACCTTCACTTTTAATTTTGTGTGTAACTGTAGTTAATTTTTTTCTGATGAGCCTATGATCCAAGCACAATCTGTCAGAAGAGAAGGTCACTGTGTATCTCTAGACAAGTTACAAGATGTTACTGACTTAAATTCAGGGCAATGCCCTCCCATCTCAGTGGTAATTCACTGTGGGATGGGCTGATGGCTGTTACAGGTGGGTAAGGAGTAAAGGCAGAGCTCCTTGGGGATGGATATAATTTATATGTAATTATATCTCTGCCCTCTGAACAGAGCTCATTTTGGTATGTGATATGATCAGATAAGGTATGACACCTTTGCTGGTAAAACACCTACATTTCATATTTGTTTCATGAATATATTGGAGAGAGAAGACTTTATTCATTTTTATCAGGTCAAAGGCTGTGGCTCAAGGGCTCTTTCATCCATACACCCATCACTTTTCTCCAAATCACATATGTGACTGGGAGGGAGAGACTTTGCAGCATCCTCAAAGATCCATGAACCTTTAGCCAAGGATTTGGGTTCCCAGGATGAGGCAGATGGGGTGGAGGAGCATTAAGTGAAGGAGAGCCAATACCATGTACTTTCATGTGATCTCATTTGGACTCTCCCAAAAAGCTGGCTAACTGTCCACTAAAAGTCAGTAATGACCTGCAAGTGGAATTTCAGCCTCCTGTAGTAATTTTAACGAACACATAATAAAATATGAGAGGGAGCAAACTGGCAAAGGGGGCAGGCACAATATGCTGTCAATACTTTTATAACCCAAATTTGCATTATTTCTTGGCTTGTAAGCCGTATAAAATATTCTTACTGTGTCATGTGTTGTAAAATCTGCCCCGTGCATTAATACAAATAGAATAATGGAGCCAAGTGCCAAGTCTTGGAATTGCAGCATTAAAGATGGAAAGAAAAAAATCTTGGCTCAGGGAAATTGCAGAAATGCTGTTTAGCTGCCATTACTGTTTCAGTGTTGCAGCTGTCTGAGTGGTGAGAAGGAGTAAGAGACCATGCACAAGCAGTGGTGTACAGGCTTCCCTTTCTTCCTTTGCCCTTTTAACACTGGCCATGCAGGCTGAGGGACCCCTGTAGCCTCGTGGGCTGCTCAGGAGACCCTTCTGGGGACCAGTGTGGAGCCAGTGGTCCCTAGAGAGGGATGTGGTGGTGCAGGAAAATAATGAGGTCTATATGAAATAGCCTTTGGGAAGGTAAAATAATATCACTGAACTTGGTGTTGCCACCCTCCTACACCTCTACGAGACCTGGGAGAGAAAGCAGGAATGAGGAAGAAGCTGAAGGGTCAGATATTGAACAGCAGCCATTTGAAGGCTACTCTGTGTTATGTTAATCCAAGGGCTGTTGCTGAATCACAGGTAGAATCTCATATTTAGCCTTGAACCCATTCCATGAGGTGGAATAATGTATTGTCTTCCCACAGGCTTTGAGTTAGTGTTACAATATGTGCTTTTCTCTGATCCAGTTTCTAGATGTGATGCTGTCACTGCCTTTCAGGCTGGCTGGACCTTGGATCTTTCTGAAGCATTGCACATGCCATAAATCATCCTTGCAGCTTCTACCCCATTTCCTAGAAACCATAAGCATGAAAGAGTTCGAAATAGTTTCTCTAGCTCAATATTATTTTTTGACAGCATCAAATGACATGCATTTCACAGAAAGAGACTTTCCTTGCTCCTGAATTTTGAACTCTAGAACTTCAGGTATTTTTTAAAACAAAGTATTTGAAGAGCATCTTAGGTCCTGAGACCTTATTTTATTCCAGGTGGTGTAACCTCAAATATACAACTAAGTATGCATTTCTTCAGTTTATACAGCTGCAATCTTATATACTTGGATTGTGTATCTTTGGAAGAAAAAATGCTGAATAAATAATTCCAGATGCCAAAAAGCTGGTTGAATACTCACTGAACAAATTCCTTATGAAGCAGAATGATCCTGGTGTCAGACAGCATGGCTTTATAAGCCTCTTCTGTGGAAGGCAAAACAGTTATTTTCTTATTTCTCTAAATATTTCAGGGGGGATGGAGTAACAGTCTTGCAGTGATGGAGAGCATTGAATGAAATGAAGGGCACAACGAACTTAAGGTGGTTAAAAGAGAACATGACTTTTTTGTAAACATCCCACTTCCCTTGGGACAGTAATTTTCACATTCCGAGGTTTTTTTTAAAGGCTGAAACATAGCTACCGAAATCACAGCACTGTTTTTCCTTGCTGGGTATTTTAAAGATTAAATTAGCTCCAGTTAGAGGTATAGAAAGAGAGCTGGCTGGTGGGTAGGTTTGGGGGGGGGGTATGTGTGTGTAGTTTCTATAATTTATTTATATATTTTATGCTTTTGCCTTTGGCATCGCACACTTTTGCACTGACTTTTTTTTTTTTTCTGGTATTGACTGAAGAATCAAAATAAATAATAGATAATCTTTATACGTAGATTTCTTTAAGGTCCCTGAATGTGAAGGAAAAGTTAGATTTCGGCATTTCAGTCTTGATAGTGCATTTAAAAGCTCATCAGAAGCATTCCTAAGCAACACACAAATTTACGCATAAGTATGGCACATTTAATGTATCTCAAGCCACAAAACTAAGGTTCTGACAGTGTTCAGTGAATGAAAGGTTAATAAAATGCAAGCGTTAATCTGGTTCTGTTCTAGTTGCATATTCTGGTGCAGTAGTGTACTCTTGGCTCTTAGGCTGTCTCTATAAATGGGAGTCTATTGCTTCTGGAATTTCATGTATTTAGCCATATACAGACTGACTGGACAGCTGTCAGAGCATTATTGTGCAGGCTTTTAGCTGTCTGTCAGCAAAGGTAACCTCTGCTAATCTGTCCAGGAGCTGCTGCATTCCAGAGAGTGCAGGGAGAACAGGCAGGTGGGACTGTGGGGCTTTGCCAAAAGCATTTGCAGCAGAACTGCTGAGTTTTGTTGGCTTGCTTTCACTGTATTGTCACCTGCTGAAAACATCTGTATTCTCCATTTAATGTGTCAATCCCAAGAAGATTTATGGTATCTGGAAAGGGTTTATAAAACACAGCTGTTCCTTGAAAGCAAATACTGACATGAGGCTGGAGAGGTGGCTCCAATTTTTTTTGCCCTGGCTTTTCTGCCTTGTCATAGTAGTAATGACTGAGCAAGAATGGGAATGCCATAACAAACTTTAGAGTTCCAAGAGCCTTTAGGGCCACTGAGAGTCCCTATGAAAATAAGCATTGAAGGAATCTGAGGACTGGGGTAGGGGATCTGTGTGCTGGATGTGCCACACTGCTGTTGTAAGCTCTGTGCTTGGGGTGATGGGTGGGAAGAAGACATCTCTGCACCAGTGGCTCTCTGCTGCTCAAGTGGCACTGACTGCAGCCTTCTGTGCCCTCTCCACAATGTCCTTCTCAGTCCAATGCCCGTTTTTCCAAGTGTTAAAATGGTTCCTCAGACCTGAAAACAGACAAGAGATGTAATGGGAGCAACTGAAAAGTGGTAATGAAGTAGGAAAGGGGGGCTGATGGCAATAGCCATGTCTGTAGAGAGAAACTGCTGCAAAGACGCTTTGTTGGAAAAAATCTTATCTTTCATTCTTGAAACTTTTCCTCTCTTCAACTCCTATAGAAAATCAAACAGTAGTTTGGGTTGGAAGAGACCTTAAAGATCATCCAGTTCCCACTCCCTGCCATGGGCAGAGACAACTTCCACTAGATCAGGTTGCTCAAAGCCCCATCGAACCTGGCCTTGAACATTTCCAGAGATGAGACATCCGCAGGTTCTCTGGTCAACTTCTGCTAATGTTTCACCACCCTCATAGTAAAGAATTTTTTCCTTACATCCAATCTAAATCTACCCTCTATCAGTTTAAAGCCACTCTCCCTGGTCCTATTATTACATGCCCAGACAAAATGTCCTTCTGCAGCTCTCTTGTAGTTCCCCTTTGTCTACTCAAGGCCACAATTAAGGTCACCTTTGAGCCTTCTTTGCTCGAGGCTGAATAACCCCAGCTCTCTGTCTGTCTTCATAGGAGAGGTTCTCCAGCACTCTGATGATCCTTGTAGATTTTTCTAGATCTGCACTCTGCTGGAGAGCCCAGGGCTGGATGCAGCACTGCAGGTGAGGTCTCATGAGAGTGGAGCAGAGCTCCTCTCCCTCTCTGCTGCCCACAGTGCCTTGGATGCAGCCCAAGATGCCTTTGGCTTTTTGGGCTGCAAGGGCACATTGCAGAGTAACGCTGAGCTTCTCATCCATCAATGCCCCCAAGTCCTTCTCCTTGAGATTGTTCTAAATCCAGTCTCTGCCCAGCCTGCACTTGTGCTTGGAAGTAAAAGGACTGTGTCTTAGCATAGCTTTTGCAAAGTGCCTTCTCCCTTCTTGTGGTCATTATGGAATGGATAAACCACTGTGGAATGTAACCTGGGAGATAAATTTGCTTTGGGAGGGGAGCAGTCTAGCACACTTTGTGGTCTTTGTTTTCCTTTTGATTCTGTAATTCTTTGCCTCCAAGTGGGCTTTGGAAACAAACACTCCCCTTCTGTGCATACAGCATGTGCCAGGCTTTATAATCCATCCAATGTTCCCAGCTATTCAGCAAACTAAAAGAAAGGGTTGAAGTGAATAAGGTCAGAAGAAATGCTTTGTATTGCTAAAATACTGTTCTTCTGCATATAATTTCAGTATCCAGTTCCCCATCACAAATCTAGTCCACCATACAAAAAAAAATTGGAATAGCCTTACATGGGCTGATTGATTGGGTTTTTTTGGATGAAGATGAAAAAAAGAAGAAAAATGCTTGGCTTCTTTGTGGTGAAAAAAGGCAAGCAAAAATATTTAAATAGTAACTCTCATGGCCAAATAATTCCACAGTTACCAAAGTGATCATTGTTGGGTGAAATCATCAAAAAAAAGCTCTATAGACATTTGAACATAAACATAAGGAAAAGTAAGAAAAAAAGTTGCTGGCTCTTTTCTCTCTCTGACTCCTTTTGTGGAGATTGTGATTCCTTTTTCTTGGCAAGTCGAATGATGAACTACTTGTTAATTAAGTGGTTGAAAGGTATAGTTGAAGAAGGAGTTTGGAATCTGAGACAGCTCAGCATGGAGGAAACCACCTCTGTGATCAATCTTGTCAGGTTTTGACACCTTAATTAAAAGTTATCTTTGGCAGCGTGAAGGCAGCTCAGTTGCTGGGAAAGTGTACACTAAGCATTTTGTAGTGGTCATTTGGGAGCAAGAGTACTGAAGGGATCAGCAGCCAATCCTGCTGGAAGCAGGAGGAGACCTCTGTGGGCATTGCAGTAGAGCAGGCTCAGAGATCGGGACAGACCCGGGCTGGGTCCAGGATTGCTTCTGGAACAGCTCAGGGCTACTGAACATTGCAGCCCTGCCTGAAGGGACATGTGATGCTGTGCTAGCCGTTCTGTCCTCAGCACTTCTGGTCTTTATCACATCTTTTTCCTCTCTTTCTGACATTTCTGACATTTATGTAGGCTGGCAGTGATCTCTCAGTCTCTGCACTCCTTCCCTAGCAGGGGTGTGGTGGTCCAAAGTGGGGTGGTGAAGTGTGAAGTCCCCATCACTGGGAAAATGGTGACTTTAGTATAGAGAAGTGGAAAAAGTTGAGCACTTATTGGAAGAATTGATTTTAGCTTTGGCCAAGTTATTTAACATGAGCTGTCTTTAGTGAAATGTCTAAGAAAAAAAGGGAAGACATACTAGTTTGAGGGAGAAGAAAAGCAATTGTTCCCCATGCTGTCCTGTCATAGTTATATAAAAAATAATATAATTTATTACACCAAACAATAGATTTTTTTTTAACTTGGTTGCTGAACTAAATTGTTTTTAAAAATCTGTAATTTAAGACCCCTTGAGCTTTTTTACTTTGACTCAATGTTTCATTTGATTTGGAGGAGTTAATTCTTTTGCATCTAATTAAACTTAGACTGGTTTGTCATTAAAAACCAAAAGTTTCACAATGAAAAAATATATTTTTTTAGAATATGTTGAAATGCAAGATTTCAGCATCATTGGAAACAAGAAGCTCTCAGAAAATTTCACAATGAAATGTGCACTGGTCCAAAATCCCTCCTGCCTTTTTTGTTTTGTTCTTGTTCAGTTTGTTTGTTTTGTAGAAGATTCCCAACTGTGGGCTGGATTCAAGTATAAAGTTTCTCTCTCTGTCACAGCTTTTTTCAATGAATTTTCTATTCACAAAAAAATTGTTCTCATCCGGTTTTAGCTTTATTCTTTGGAAAATGCTTATTTTCCTTGGAGAAGTCAGAGAAAAAAGATAAAATCTTTGTTACTTCCATGATTGCTGTCATGCATCCATTGATGTACGTGACATTTCACCAATTACTCAGGTTATTGGTAAAGAGAAATGAATTAT
Source organism: Acridotheres tristis (assembly GCA_037013685.1). Classification (NCBI taxonomy): domain Eukaryota; kingdom Metazoa; phylum Chordata; class Aves; order Passeriformes; family Sturnidae; genus Acridotheres; species Acridotheres tristis. The sequence goes on from CM072887.1 coordinate 101,409,204, forward strand.
CTACTTTGTTCAAGATGGAAAATGAAAAGCAGTTACCAGAAAATCACATCCTGGTAAAGGAAATAAGTCCATTTTAACAAGTTTGTGAGGGAGAGCTGCATTACGAGCACAAAAAAAGAAAACACATGAAAAGCCTGTTGGACTCCTTCTGTTCATGTGATTCCTTTGATGGGAATCTAACTGAAGGCTAATCAGAGAGAAAATCATTGTTTCTTTTAAGTAATATTTACAAATGGATATGCGTGTTCTTCTGCAGTAATTAGCAAGTATGTTTTGAATAGAGTACTCTTCAGTAAATAAACTTGCACCAACCAGTAACTGCCTAATGGCTGGTAAGCTGCAGTGCTCTTAAATGGATGTGTCAGCTCAAGAGGGAATGTTTTAATATTATTACGTAATATTCATGCTGTTTTGTGTAGAGAAGAGAAGGCTTGGGCAGTTAGAGAAATCTCATTGTATGTGAAAGCCTTTTGCAAGACAAGTATGGGTTTCTTTTTTTTCCCTGTACTGTTTCAGGCACAAAGCTCAAGCCAAGGAGAATGAAGATAAAGGGCTGATGGTAGAAGAGGCTCAAGAATTCCTCCTGTTTGCCTGTGGGCCCTTGCTCAGCCCCAGCTGCTCACTATCAGTCATGCTGATCCAAATCTGTGTAAAGGTAGAGCAGATTGCTTCAATGACCCGAGTTTAGAATAATAATAGTAATTCTCTGCTGAGTGAGAGAAGGGAGATGTGAGCCTGAGAAGTTCAAAAGATCCTGGATCATTGTCTTCTTGATGGAGACCCAACTCTTTTTGCAGTGACTCCATACTTGCAGCAGCAGTTTGAATCACAGAATCGCAAAATCAGTGAGGTTTGAAAAGACCTCTGACCAGGACCATTGAGTCTGACCTATGGCTTGCATAATTTTTCAGTTTACTTGGGTTAGGAAAATGTGCTCCACTGAGGTTCTGACTCGGTGGCTTCAGTAATGGCTTTACTGGGCTACCTACCTGTGTCCAGAGGTATCCTTGGCCTCAGCCCTTGGGTTGTGCTGAGGATAAAAGAGCTGGATGGTGGGACCCAGCCTTGTACATTGCATGGCTGTTGTGACTCTATCTTGCACTCAAAGGAAGGGGTTCATTTACCTGGTGGGTATGGGCCAGTATTTTCCCATGGAAAAGGAAGAAGGGTTTTTGAGGATAAAACTGGGAATGCATGCCAATAAAAAGTGAAGTAATATTTTACTCGGTAAAATAGTCCTTGGGAGCATGATGGAGACACAGGGACAATCTGCCATGAGGGCAAATTCCATGGCTACTACCAGTCTTCAATGTATTTGCCTAATTTTTTTTGGTATAGATGATTTTTGGTATGTGAGCACTACACACACAGCACAGTTGTAAGGAATCGCTACTCTATTTCTCTGATTTTAAAAGTCAAAGTGCATTCCCCTCTTTTTAATTGGTTCAATTTATCATGCACATATTTGCATGTACTACTGAGAATTTTTTTATAGTTTGTTATTATATAGCTATTAACATTTTAACTATGTAAGTAGAGGTGAGCTGGACTACTGAAAGGAAATCCTGAGCCTTACCTGTATGTGTTTCATCTGCCAGAAGCAATGTATTTTTATGGCTCTGAATTATTTTTTTCCTCCTGGAAGCTTTCTTCCAGCGGAAATTTCAAAATCCTGCCCTCCCATTGTGATTGTCAATGGGTTTTGGTTTTGCTTCAATTTCCATGGCAACAGAAAAATTTGTTTTCTGACAGTATTTGAATACAAAAGTCTAATTTCCCTGGGCTCTTTTGAATATGTCAGTTTACATTTTTATCCCCTTAAGTGTTTTGAGCCCTTGTCCTTAACCCCTTGACTCCATTTAGCTCTGTGAAATCTCTTTTTCCTTAGTTTGCGCAGACAGGTTTTTCCATACTTTCTTTATTTTTCAGATATCATTTGATTCAGTGTGCTGGCAGCAGAAATATAGCCACATTTTATACTTAGGAGTTCAATTCTTTCCTTAGAGGCATTATTACTTTTTAAATTAGTTCTAAGCACTGAACTGACACCAAATATAGTTTCAAGGTTGTGCAATATAACCACTTTAATTTTAAAGTCAGAGTCTAACTTTCTTTGTTATGTTTTTCTCACATTCATGTATTTTACATCATTTGACATGTTCATCAGCCAGTCCATGAGTGTGCTTGAAGAGTGCCAGCTACATGATCATTAAACTTTGCACCCAGTCTCCTGTGATTTTGAACAAAATACTTCAATTATTTCCTGAATAGATGCCAGACATCTGTGGTTTGTAGAGCTTTATCATTCACTGTATGAATGATGAAATCTCCTTGTATTTAATTTCTGACATCACCTGTGCCACCTAATTATCTTAAGTACTAAAAGCTTCAAGACCCATGGTTGAAGCTTCAAGCAGCCTCTAAAGTCTGAATGTGAAAGATGAATAGAAGAAAGTCAGGGACGTGAGAGTCTTACACTTCTGTCCTTTACCTCCCTGTTTAGCTCCTTCCACAAACATCAGTGAAATAAATTCCATCCCTGTGTCCCACCGGCAAGTATTTAATCTGCGAATCACACTGTAAATGCTGTTGTACCTCTCGGAGCCTGGCCAGTTTTCTTGCTTAGTTCGTTTCCAGCCGAGCTGCAGTACATGCATGGCTCCTTAATTGGAGAGGAAGATACTTCAAATAGGTCCCAAAACCTCCTCCTACTCTTTTCCCCTTCTCTGTCAAACCAAACTAAGGCAGCACCCACAGCCCCTGGCTGTGCAGATCTACATCCTGCTTCACTTTGATAAAGGCAAAAAGAGCCAGCAACCCTGACATGTGAGTTACTGGCAACAGGATAAAGCCTAGAGTGAATTAATGGGGCAGTGCACACCTTTGAACTCTGCTTTGCCACCACAACAATCAGAATTAAGGGAAAAACTGAAAAAGCTGATCTGCTTCTGGGGATAGATTGCCTCTTCAGAGAACAGCTGCTACCCACAACAGGCATTTCCAGGTGCTTCCTAACTTTTAGAGAATGTTGTGCTGATGTTGTAACTTTCATTTCAATAAGGCATTAACAAGATTTAACTTCCAGCATTGCCTATTTGGGCAGTTATATGCAGTCTTTTTTTTTTATACTCTTTTGCTGTATTTACCCATGTCTTTAGTATAGTTGCTTATTATTAATAGATATTTATATTATATAGACTTTGTTGTCTATATACAAATGAGTTTTCTGTTAATGTTGAGATCTGAGCTTAATGCAATCTGCACTAATGTTTGAAAGTCATGATAAAGCTTCTCTGCAATTCTAGTTTTTGCTATCAGTGAAATATAACCAACTTATATTCATTACCAACATAGATATTTATAACTATATCTGATTTGTTTTTCTTAGTTGTTAGATCTTTTATTGCTTTTCTTGCACAGGCTCTAAGCTGTGGGAAGAGTAAATCCTTATATCTTAATATGTGCCAAGCAAACCTATCATGTCGCTCAGCCGATTTGAGAGTTGTTTTTCTTTTAGATAAATATTTTTCAGACTGTATCTATTTATGACTTTAGCCTCTTGTGAATGGTTACTGGAGGTCATCTGTTGTTGGTTCAGAAGTACCCGTTAATCATGCAGGAAAGGGAGCATGAGTGAAACATAAGGATTTCTTCCTGTGGGAAAATGAGCAATCATTTTTGTTCTAGATTAGTTCACTAGAAACTGTGAAACTGTGTTCAAATCCATGCCTTTGTAAACATTTAAAATAGCATTTCCAATTTGTGTAAAGAAACAACTATTTTTTCCAGCATCTATTCCTGCTCAGTCATAAAACTTTTCCATTAATGAATATTGGAAAGTAATTTACAATATAATGTCAAATGCCAGCAAAAATATACTGCTTCTTTTGCTTAAGTATCTAATGATTTTTGATGCTTCATTTTCATCTCTTGACATATTCAGGTAGGTGGTGCTCAAATGATTCTTAAACCCCAGAATTTTCATTGTGTGCCAAATGAATGTGCATGTTTAATAAATACTGTAGGCATTAGAATAATTCAGAATACTTTGTGTCAAAACATCTTTATTTTTTCCTTACCCTTCCGTAAAAATAGAAGCATGCTAGAAAGCTGAAGCTGTGGTGGCTGTGAAGGATAGATGTCCTGCTCTCAGCAACACAAGTCTATGGACTTCAAATGGACTTGGGCTGAAAGAAAAACAGAATTTACAGCCCAGCCTGAGCCCTCTGGCAGGATGAGAGGGAAGGACTTCTCCTCGCAGGCTGGGAACGAGCTGTGTGTTTGTTCTTTGGAGGTCACTGGTGAACAAAGGCCCCTGTGTGGTTTCCAGCTAGAGGAGGTCTCACTTGAGAGCTGGTGGATAGGTTTGGGAAGCCGAGGACAAAGCCTCTGCCAGGCTGAAGCTGGGAGGAGGGCAAGGTGCAAGGAAAGGGGTCCTGGAGTGAGGTGACAGAGAGGGCTGTTCAAGCACTTCTTCCCCTGTAAACACATCTTCAGAATGGCACGTGTGGTCTGGAGCCAAAGAGTGATATCAGGAGTTAACCAAGAAAATCAATTTGCAATTATTTTACAAACTGCAGTCTTTTCAGAACTTTTCTTGTTAGCTGCCATCTACAGTAGAAAAACTGTTTGAATTTCACTGTTGGTACAAAGTACAAAGACCATCACAGAGGAGCCTGAATAGTCACAGCTTTGCTCATTTTAATAATCCCTATACTACACAGCACTCCAGTCATTCTGTTTCTGATCCCTATGGATGGGAAGTGTTTGTAAATTTGGTTTTGGAGAGGTCTTGTGTCCTAGGTCATCATGGTTTCTGCATCTTCTCTCAACAGAGGAGAATATTAAAGCTGTCCCACAGGGCACATTGGCCTCTCCAGGGGAAGGGCATTATGGCTTACAGTAATACTGTCTGGAAAACTAAACCAGATCAACTACACTTCTATATCCCTCTTTTAATGAAATTTGTCTCTAAATCCTTTGCACTCTATCAGCATTAGAAAAATATAATTTTTGTTTACTTTGTTACTTTGTGACAGCTGGCTTTGAAAAAACCATGGATTGATTTTATCTGGTCAGCAAATTATTTCCATTCATCTGCAGCCCCAGAAACCTGCTTGGATCTTGGAAATGCATCTGGTCCCAGTTTCAAATTGAATTGTCTCATTTTTATTTGACATGAGTGAGCATGGACACTTAGATCATAATTTCATTTCTGTGCATCACAATCCACTCCTCCCAGTCCTCTTCTATCCCCAAAACAAACTTTGGTACCTTTCAGCTGTAGCTGTCGGTTCTAAATTTTCTGGAGGGTATTTATGGCACAGAATAACTGTTCAGGGAAACACGCCTCCTTCAGTGAATTCCTATTTGTGTGCATAAGCTTTCCTTGGAAACATTGATGTTGGATTTAATTCCTGATATTATCAGTGATCTTTATGCCCAGTGACTGCCGTTCTTTGCAAGGTTCTTTTGACTGGATAGATAATAGAGAATAAGAAGGTATTTTACAAGAGTTTTCTATTTGGTTCTGGCAGCCTTTTCCATTGGTTATCACTCATCCTTGTGAGCTTCCCAGAGACTCCCATTTTTAGGAACAAAATGGTCAAAGTTGCTGACTCAGCAGTGGTTGGAACATGCCTCTAGTTGACACCTCTGAACATCACAGATATTCTTGGTCACAGAAAGGCTGAAGGTTCATGACAGAGACACCTTCATTAGATACCATCATTGTAGCCTAATTGACTGTAATTAACTTTTGCCCTCAAAACACAGGGCAGAGACCCCAGCTGGGCTTCCCTGGAGGCCAGAGTTAGTGGAGACATGGAAAAAGCAGCTGGTAGCTGCTAAACAAATGAAACCTTGTTTGGGGTCAGAGCCTGAGCTGTCATGAGGTGGTGGCAGAGGAGGAGTCACTGCATCCTGTCCTGAGCTCACCAGCATTTATCAGCTGCACTAGCTGCTACATCTCATTTTGCTTCAAGGCAAGGCATTTCCTTTAAAAACTGTTTGGATGAGTGCAATTCCTGTTGGAGTGACTGAGTGCAGGAACTGATAAACTGCTTTGGGAATGGCTCGTTAGCCTAAAGAGCAGATATGAGATTCAGCACTAGATAAAGGCAGTCCTAACTCCTCACCTGGCATACACCCAGCCTAGGACTAAAGGAGATAGAATAGAAGGGGTAGGAGTTAAGAAACCCGGTGGGTTTGGTGATTATAAATGAATAACAACATAATGCATTTTTTGTTTTTCTTTGGTGTTACTGATAGTAACTGCTGTGTCCATTGCTTATTAATTTAAGCAGCAAGATATATTGTTACTGAAGGGTTTTGAGGCTCAGGAAAATTGATATATTGTTTCTTAAACATATTGTTTCACTTAATAACTTTTACTTACTTGATAGGATGGACTAAATTATCCTTTTCTCTATTTCCTTATATCTGCATTGCAGGACTGACAGATTGACCTTCTGTAGCTTGCCTAGTAAAGGACAGTGGAGACTTGGTATACATTAGCTTTAAAAATTTTACAGATTAACAATATTTTCTGCAAGAGATTTTGGGCATTGTTTTTTCTACATTCTTTAAAAAAGAGAACAGAATTATTTTGAGAAAAAAAAAAAAAAGTGTTTCAAAAGACCAGTGTTTGCTTTTCATCTGGGACATCCAGACTTTTTATTAGCAGTATAAAAATATTTTTAGAGGCACACACCCCTCCATGAAGCTGATTTCTAAATGATATGTCCAAAAATATATATTAACACCCTGTTCCAGAGGGTCACTGTACACCATCAAGAAAAATATCTTAAATTATTTTAAGATCAGCTAATATGTCTCAAAGCCATAATGAATCTCTGACTGGATGTGAAACCCAAATGCTTTCTTATGTTTTCCTTTGGTTTATGGGATAGGAGGTCCACTAGTTAAAAATTCTAAGCAGTTTGTTTGAAAGTAATGTTTTACAGTGATCTCTTGACTTCTGTGGCCATGAGAGAGATTTTCCTAAGCAGTCTGATGCATTAGTGCTCATAACTCTAGTTTGTGACTATGACTATTGCTTGGTGCTGACTCAAGCAAAAGATCATAAAATAAAATACAAAGCTTTTAGCTGTACTGGAAGCTAGCTGGAAATCAACATCTTCACTCATTGGACAGAGACTGGACTAAGTGACAAATGCATTTGACTAAAAATTGGATAAAATCTCCCAGAAGATGGCAGTGCACCTATGAGTAGCGTTCTGCCAATTTGGCAATTTATATAATTTCTAGCTGTTTGTTGTTTTTTTTTTCCCCCCAATAGTGAGTGCAATAACAAAACAAGTAATGACAGCAGCTACAGTGTGTGTGTGTGTGGATACTGATGGTACTTTTGATTTTGAAATCTGGGGTAAGGTACTAGTAATTCACAAAGGCCTGTCCTGCAGGGATGCTGATGGACTGGATGATTTGGGTCGGTTGACAAGTTACTCAGCATTTTTGTGACACTCACCAGCACAACGAAAATCCCCTTTCCTTTGTAATCCTTCAGATAATTCCCATGCAAATCCCACTGTCTACATCCAGAGCTTTAAAAATGTCTGAGTTCTCAAAGTGTCATTGCTTTCAGAGGAATGGATATTATAGGATAAATGTTACTAATAAGCAGAATAAATTATGAGATTTAAAATCTGGCCATATTACATCTTTGCTCCACTGTTTCTCATCAAAGAATTTCTTCATTCAGGTACAGATTAAAAGCATATGTTAAAAAATACCAAAAAGTACTACTTTCATATTGGTTGTAGTCTAAAAGCAATCAGTAATTCCTGTAAGTTTAGGGAAATTTCCAATTCGGTTTCCAATGCAAGAGTCTAAGTGTGGGTTTTCAAACATGTGATCAAACTTTTTTCACTACTTAACCTTTCAAAAATTGATCCAACACTTATTATTTTATTTTAGAATTATCCATAGGGAATGTCAATATCTCTTTTTAAGAATTCATCTTAATTTGTAGCTATAATTTGCAAATAAAACCCAGTTGTTGTTCTAAAGCAATTATGAGCTGTTTGATATGCGGATTTACATGAATAAGCAAGTTTGTTTCTGTAATGTAACTGAATGAAGAGATGTTTTTAAAGAATAGAGAAAGAAAAGAGGAGGTTTTAGACACATAGCAATGTTCGCATCTAAATTTTGGAAGTAAACTTTACCATCTCCATCTGTCTTATCCAGCATTATTACCAGAGATCTAAAGAACATTTAAATATTTGTTCTCTGTAGCTTAGTCTGAGAAAAAAGTATGTTATGGCTCCTTTGTAACCATTTATTTAGTTTTCCAAACAGAAAAAATTCACTAGCACTTAAAAAAAAATTGCAGCTGTTCCTTAAAAATAAAGAGATAAAAAAATGATTGTTTGCTCTTATTCTGCAGTCAGATATAACTGCATATGCTTGTCCTACTGCTTAGACACTATGGATGAGAATTCTACTAAATTAATATAAACTGCATCATTTCCTTTGCACAAAGCATAAAACTACAGAAAAAGTTAATATTTGGTCCTCTTATATTTTTCTTTCTTTTAATTTAAGTTTTCTCCTCCTCCAGTAAGCCATTGAAGCTGCAAGCTACATAGGGTTCTTAATTCTTTAGATGTCAGCTCTCTATTTTAAAAATGTGTTTGAGCTTCCTCATAGAGGTTTTTTAGCCTCTTTTAGGGCCTATTTGTGATTGAACCTGCCATGACCATAAACTCAGGCAAAACCTTCCTTAGCACCTGAAGGGACCCAGCAGCACCTTCCATTCCAGTGGCCAGCAGAGCTGTGTAGCCAATCTTTGATGCCCAAAGTCACAGTTCATATATTGTGTGAGGAGGGCAGCAGTGATGGATCTGGTCCATTCACCAGGAGAACCTTTTGCCAGTACCCACTTCTCCATCTAATAACCCACCTTTCACTGCTGGCAGGCATCCTTCTCCTCAGTCAGGAGAGGGCTCACATGAAATCACAAACTCTCCCCTCCCAGTCACCTTTTTAACATCACTTTCCTGGTGCCTGCACGACTCGTATTGCTCGTGTGACTGATGGAGGTTCTGGGCTCTGTGCAGCTGCTCAGACTGTAACTGCTGGCATTTGCTGCTGCCTCTGCATCATCTGGATATGCTCTGACATGTAAATGATGCTGCTTGCTATTCCCTTGTTCCTATTGTTTAAAATCCCAATAAAATTGAAAAATGCCACTATACAAACGTCAAGTATCTCAGCTGACTATTCCACAATAAGGCAAGCTGCCTCAGCACAAATAAAATGTTGACTTTACTTTCTTTGTGTATTTCTCCCTGTGTTTTTTAGTGAATTGTCCATCTTTAATGTCACTGCTTGAGGTAAACCCAACCTTGTTGTTTGGTCTATAACTGTATTATTCTGGGCCAAATTCTGGAATCTTTATGAAAACAAATCTATTTATATTAGGGACAATAAAGACAGTACTAAAAATGAAGGATCACAGCATGGGATTTTCAGGAGGGTCGGTGGCTCACAGAGCATTTTTCTTTAATTTGTTTTGTGAACTGCGTGTGACTTATCAATAAAGCTGCTATACTAACTGTAATTAAACCATTAAAACTCATCTGTCATAGACTTAATGGTGATTAAATTTTCCCAGTGTATGTACATGGAATACCGAACTTTGCCTGATGCTGTCTTCTAGTAGTAGCTGTGTGGTGTTGTGGGTTTTGAGGGGGTTTAAAGTGGTTTCACATCCAGCCACATTTTGCCTACCTTGTAGCTAATATGGATCTGCCTGTCTTTCCCAAATGCTTGAAGTTCAATTATAGGATACACTGAAACTCCGTGAACTGTATTGGAGTGTCTCTGACAGTTCAGTCACAGCTTTATGGATAAGACAGGAAAGTGGGGGAAGCTGGCTGCAGTCTTTCTGCAGTATTTAACTGTAACTGGTAGCCCAATGCTTCCAGCACTCCCTTAGGAAGCAGGAAAGCCAAGTCTGACTTTCCCTTCAGCCACAGTGATTTCAAAAATTAGCTCCCAGGCCAGCCCTTATCCTTCTGTTGAAAACTTCTCAATAAGCAGCAAAAAAAAAAAAACCACGATAAAAAAGATGTTTCAGTGGGACAGTAGGATCACGTAGGCATCTTGAAGGTATCAAAGGTGACCAGCACTTGACCAGTTTGTATTGGCTTGCCCACAATCCTGCTGCAGTCCCTAGTTGTACTGTAGCCTCTGTCTGCTGTTCATACTCTCTCCTCCCACTGCCAACCAATTCTATGCAATCCTCTGCATCCACTGTCCTGTAAACCAGCTTTCTAATTGCTGGTGGTGATAGAAATTTAGGTGGCCTGAAGATCCTGGAAAGAAAACAAGATCCTCAGCTAACATTGTCACTCTTTTCAGCGTACAACAGACTCATCCTGAAAACAATCTGGCCGAAACTGGCCCCCTTGATACTCCTCAGTGACATTCTGGAATTGCACACATTTCTGTTATGATTGAAATCTAGAACTCACAGAAAAAACCCCTACTTTATGGTACTAATTTGGCTGCAGAGTTGAGTGGGTACACAGGCTGTATGAGGTGTTTTGAAATACACTCTCAGACTACAAGTACAGGATCAAACTTCATCTAAACTCAATGTAGATTTTATTAAGGTACTGTTTACAGAGGAATTGCCTGTGTTTGGGAGCTCTTACAATGGTTCTGTCACTCTCCTTTTCATAAACTCCTTAATCTGTCTTTTCAATGGAAGGTGCAGACATGCATCTGTTGTGCCATCTAACCTTGGAAAATACTAACTTTTGTAAGTAGGTTCTACTTGATAGATAACACATTTCCAGCAGAGTGCTGAATCTGGGCCTTTTCCTGTCCAGTTATTGTCCCAGATGATCCATATTTCCATAAGGTGCTAAGTTTTCCCCCACAGGCATTCATTGCAATCTAGAGGGAAAGGAAGGCTTGGACACAGCCTGCAACATTGCCTGCATCAACCTGTTGCAGATAGGGTGGCTGCCTTCCTAACCCGGTGATCCAGGCACAGGAGGAATTGAAGAACTGCTTTCCTTCCCAAAGCCATGTCTTTCTGGCCCCTGAATAAAGTATATGGATAAAGTGTCTTCCAAACTCTGTGCTGCCACTTCACATAATGAGTGGTGACAGAGTAAGTTGGCTTCATGACTCCATGGTGTTTTCTGTATGGATGCTAAGGAATCTCCTAAAAATGTTGTCTTGGAGGGCATCATCTTTGGTGGGCAGAAGGGTCAGGAAAGGGATTCAGGCTGGAAGGACCTTGGAAAGGCCTGTAAAAAAGGTGAGTTGACTAACTGCTGAGAGTGAGTTCAAGCCTCCTGAAGAGCACTGATGTGAACCAGACACAAATTCTCTTCAGTCAAGGATTTAACAATCTTAAGCCTAAACGTGCACACCCAGTGAGAGGATTTAAACACGGGAACAAGGTCTCCTTATGGAAAACCTGTTGAGAGGATATTTCACAATATAGAGTCTATATCCAGTTACAGATAAGTTCAGGTAGGGAGAACATTAGGAGAATGGTGAGGGAAATACAAGTTTCCCACAACTGAGTTTCTCACAATTGTTTGGGCAGCCCTTCTGCTATGCAAGTCTGTTGTGGAACAAATACAAAGTAAAGCACCTTTCCTTAATCAGGGCCCTGAAATAACCATATATATCCTTATCCTAGGTTGCATTTTTTGATTCATCCTACAAAAAATTTTTATTAATTAATTACAGGTGGACATCTATGCATGTACACATGTTTCTCTAAGAATTGTGGAGCGAGATGCTCAGGTGATGCAGAAACAGTAAATTCTGTGAAGATTTTTTGTTGTAAATAATGAATCCTACTGGCTGAAAAATAAACTATATGGCTTGTCGGGTTAAATACAAGTAGGAGAATAATAGTATTGAGTTTGTTTATTTTTTAATCACAAGCTAGTTTTCTCTACAATATTATCAGGTGAATTATAGAAGGAGAATATGAATTTTTAATATAGTTAGTCCAGTTCAAAGAATACACAATTAGGCCTATTGCAGACTTTCAATACACTTACATGTCCTTGTTGCCACAGAGGGATGTAAATAATTCCAATTTAAGTGACTACAGTGCAGTACTTTTGTATCTTTGTAGCTCAGTCCTTCAAATGACTGTTTTAGATCCTTAGACCTCTTTGGATTTGTCCCTATATCTTTAGGGTTATGAATAACTGTCAGGACAAGACGATTTTTTCTCTTTTCCCAGTAAATCACCTTCAGGTTTCAGTAAATTGGAGAGCAGTTGAATTGCAGGAGGAGGGAATAGTGCATTGTTGATGAAGCATTTTTAGTCTGAGCTTCTGAGTGTGGGTCTGCATTAAATTACTGCTCTGACAAAGTACCAATCCCATCTCTGGAACTAAAGGTGCTGAATAAGCTTTGCAATTGAAAAGAAATGCAATTCCATTTCTCCTCTTTGAATTGAAAGTGGAGAGTTTAAGAAAGGCAGAATATTAGAGTGTTCTGACTGGAATACCCATCACGAAATAGAGGGATGATTTTTGTTTATTACATCTATTATATAATTGCATTTCCTCATACATATACACATACATGTACATATACACAATATGTATATTATATCTATATTTTTTTTTCATGAATGTAATTAATAGACTTAGTAAATGCACATAAAATAAGCTTCTACTCTTAAGAACCTTTTAAATTATTTCTCTGAAATTAATGTAAATGACTTATTCTTCATGACCTAAAATAAATTCTTCAGTAGAGCTAAGACTGAACTTGGTGAGGGTCAAGCTCCAAAACAGTCTTATAGATATTTTTTCCAAACTCCTTTTTCTAGTTTCTTTTTTTATAAATATATATAGCATAATCTTTTGTATAATGGTTTTATATACTTTGGATGTGAAGAGAAAGAAGTCCCTTATATTCATCAATGATGCCTCAATAGATGCCATTCTGTATTTACAAGAGAATTGTATCAATTGTTCAGAGGTGGTTTAAAAAAAAAGGAGATAAAAAAGAGGAGAAAGGTATGTGACAACCTTGAACAATGAACTCCATCTAAGTGGGCCATCGACAGACTTTGTGCATATGCTGGCCATGAGCCAAAGCTGCTATTTCTAAAGGTATTTGATTGACATCACCCCAGGAAACACTTTCTCTCTTCTTCACAGAGTCTTGGATCATATCAGCCATTGACTCCCAGAAATGTTCAAAGGATTTTTGTAAGCATCCAAAGCTATTTTTATGGCTCCATTCTTGGAAGATGGAAAAATAAGGGAGGCAAAGGAGATGAGATCCTCTTCTGCCACTGAAACCTCTGCAGTATCCAGTTGCAGGAGGGAATCCTTATCTCTGAGAGGATTACTGGCTAACTCTTATCAAATATTCCCTGTCTGTGACCTTGGACAGAAGTTATAAGACGAGGACCTGCTATTTTATGAGGTGAGACAAGTCAGATTTTCTGGGCTTTCCTTGCAAAGTTGCTTAAGAGAACAGTTGTGGTGACAGCTAAGAGCAGAAGATAAGCATGATTGACTAGTGTTTCCAGGAGTACCAGGAATGTAAAGACTGCTTTTCCTTTCATCTCCCAAATTCTACTGACATTGCTTAGTGGTAGCTGTAGAAAACTTCACAGAAGAACAAATGGGGAGTGAAACATATCAGCAGTGTCATCAAGGTGGTTTCTGTAAAGCCCCTGAGTCCTGCCTGGAGATGTTCCAGCAGGTGTGAGTGGATGCACCAGGCACTTTACCCGTAAGTTACATCAGACACATCACTGATGTGCTGCCCGCTAGCTGAAGAACAATACACAGCAACCAAAACTACTGAGGTGTGCAGCTCATGCCTTTGGTAGTGCAGGCAGGGTTAAGAGGAAATGTCGATTCCTGTTCTACCACAAAAACTGTTCCAGCCCAACACAACACACTGTGCTTTCCCTGTGTTCGTATTATATTGCTTGAATGCCAACTACACTTTCACCAGTACTTTGAAATTCTTGCATAAGTTTTGAGATAAGTGGTATCTGATACATAATAACCATGGCAGTAAACTTACTGCATCTCATTTAATTAGCACGACATTAGTTAGCAGCAGGGTTTCAATCACAGGACATGCTGGGGTGCAGGCATGTCTTTCACCCATTAGCACTTCCTGGGGAATTGCTTTTCCTGGGTTCAGTTCCCTTTGTAACATGTCTCTGCTAGCAGCACCCTTCTGTTCACCTTGGTGTCAATGCATTGGGGTAACATCAACTGCTAAGTGTCTGAAGCTGACTTTAGCAGATGTTGCAAAAGAGAGTGTAGAAGTGCCTTACAAGTTAGTTAACATCCTTTAGCAAAAATATTCTCCTACTGGTTAGCTCAGTGATTCAAAGTCATCACTATCCGGTGCTATTTCTGACTTTCTTACATTTCACTGCTTAAAAAAAAATTCCAACACTGGCAAAAAGCACACAGCAAGTGAGTAGCGTTCAGTGTGCTGCTGAGACAGCTGCTGGAGACAGTACACGACCTGCAGCATCACTGGAAAAGAGGCATTGCTTTTGACTTCCCTCAAATTATAAGAGAGAACAATAATATTTTCCTACCTCACTGTGGTATCAGAAGAGAAAATTAATTAATTACTGCAAAAGATGCTCAACTTTTCTGATGAGTTCAGTAAACAAGAAGTATAATTACCTAGCTTTTATAAAATGCTTGAAATTCTTGGGTGATTCAATGATTGTGTTTAAAATAATCTTTGTTGCCTTCTGAAAATAATGCCTCTGACTATGCAATCATTCCTCAGATCTTTGTGCACATGCTTACTAATAAGTACATCGACAGTTCCTTTCAAGTTATTTGGAAAATTTGTATTTGTGAAAAACAGAATTCCTCTTTGATATTTTACAAATACAGTCATTTGTACATTTATATATATATATTTATTAAATCAAAATAATACAATTATTCATTATATGTATTGCTTGAAGAAAGCGACATTTTAAGAATGCTTTAAATTATTATGAACATCATCTCCCATTGCCTCATGCACATATCAATTTTTAGCTGAATATTTTGGCATGGGAAATGTAGACTGCTCCAAGACATGAGCATTATTGACGTTTGTTTGTATTTCAAAAGTTTCAGGAGTTCTCTTTCTGGAGACAAAACCTCTTTGCCCTAAGCAATTGTAAAGTCGGCCAAATTGCATTCTGTACTCCTGAGTGCAGAATGTGTTTGTTTAACTAGTGAAAAGTAGGCAATAGGCAGAAATTCTAAAGGCAAATAGTAAAGAAGCTCAAGAGACTGAGAAGGAATCAAGGCTGATACGTACCTTCAGTGATAAATTTTCATTGACCTTACCACTGTAAAGACTTCAAATTTGGGAAGGAGTGAGCTTAGCACAGTTATATGTTATGTTTAAATGCAAAATCATGGATCCCTTCTAAAAATCTTGATTCTATCATGCTTGAGTATATCTCTCTGAAAAGAGATGCAGGATGGGACATTTACTACATCTGTGTTGCACAGGAATGTGTGATGTTGTGCCTGCAGCTACATCTGTGTGTGAGCACATCTAGTGGGATGTGGGGTTATGTGGTACCAGGACATCTTTTCCATCAGAGGTGTCTGCACCCATTGCTGGTCTGAGCCATGCACCGTGTCCAAGGTGCTGCAAAGCAGATTTATGTATGGCTGTCCCTGTGTCCCCTTCCATCTTAGAGTCGCAGGATCCTTTAGGGTGGAGAATACCTCTGAGCCCCTCAAATCCAGCTGTTAACCTGACACTGCCAAATACAGCACTAAACCGTGTCTGTAAGTGCCACACCTACATGTCTTTTAAATACCCCCAGGGGTGGTGACAGGGCAGCCTGTTCCAATAGTTGACTAAGCTTCTAGTGAAGAAATTTTTCCTAATATCCAATATAAACCTGCCCTGGGACAATTTTCCTCCTGTCTTATCACTTGTTATTTGGGAGAAGAGACTGACCCCCACCTGGCTACAGCCTCCTTTCGGGTAGTTGTGGAGAGTGATAAGGTCATTCCTGGGCCTCTTTTTCTCCAGGCTAAGCACCTCTAACTCCCTCAACTGCTCCTCATCAGGCTTGTACTCCAGATCCTCCATCAAGTTTGTTGCCTTTTCTCCATAAAATTTCAGACTCATGGAGAACTGGGCAACAAAAGACCTCAGAGCAGCATTGCAAAGGATGGCAGAGGAGTGAAATTTTGGTTCCCTAAGAGAGAAACCACCTCAAGACACATGCCAAAAGACACCAAATGATGTAATATAAATGCTAGTTTAGGGCACTGTTGACCATCTTTCAGCATAAAAAGAAGGAATCCAGACCATCTGCATGCATCCCTTTACATACCACTTTATTTGCCTCTTCTGACTTTCATAGTCTGCAGTAATTAACAAGAGTGAAATAATTTTCTTTATAAAAGTAACCATGGCATTGGTTCAGGAAGATAATGCCATGTTTCTTTCTGCTGTTAAATGCCAACATCTTTAATGTTTATCTTCAAAATATTTTGAAATTTTACATTAACAGAGTCAACAGGCTTCTTTTTTTCTTTTTTTGCATGAGAGTCAAGTTTGGCCATTGCATCCCCTCCTTTTAAAATCATATGTTAGTTTTAAAATAAGTATTGGGACCATCTGGCTCACAAACAGTAGGCGAATAACACTTCTTCATGATTGATTATGAAACATAACTTCAGGTAAGTGTAGCATGACCAGTTAATTGAAAATTGCTTTCCATTCAGGGTCCACTCTGTGTTAGCCAATGATAAACACTTATTTCGTCTGGCTCATTTGACATTATACACTTTCTACATGCAAGACCCTTGCTGACTTTAAAAAAACAAAGCTATTATCGTCTATTCCACTTTTCAATGGTCCTTTCTAGTGTTTCAGTCTCCTATTTTATTACCACTGCTTTCCTTTGAATTGCACTTATTCAGACAGATAGGGGAGACAGCCCATTTTATTTACACTTCCTTATTTCCCTAAAGATTCCTCCTTATTTGAAATATAATAAAAGAACTGAAGTTCTTTCAAGACAACTTTGACCAAATGGTTGTAAAATAGATGCTATAACCTGAAAAGGTACATTGTGTTGTCAGACCTGAAAAGTTCATGCTAGTGCCTGAGAATGGAGAAAAATGAACTATGCAAAACAATCAAATTGAGAAACAGATGTTACAAAATTTGTGTATTTTGTAGTATCAACTTTAATCTCTTCTTGGTGGCCTGGAGCAATTTTCAAGTCAATTTAGACCAAATTACAGTCACCAAAAAAAAAAAAAAAAAAAATAGCCCTGTTATTGTATGAAACAAGATGATGGAATTCTTTAGGTTGCTTTTCTTCTTGGGACTTCAGATTAACTTCAGCAAGTGACAAGACACAGGGTGGCATTTTCCTCCAAAATTTGTCAGAGCTTCTTCCTGCAAATGCTGCTGATATTAACCTTGTTATTGACAATTCTAACTACAGGTGACATTTAAATATTTATGTGAACTATGAAAATTTTATATCTCATTTCTTCTTTCTGTTTTGTTTGTTGCATTGATGTGTTCTGTCTTTCATTTGTCTACAAGCAGCAATGTAAGCACTTCAGAGGCACAGCATCCATACCTTCAATATATAGTAAATCTCTAAGAGGCTGCACTCCTGCAATTATTTACAATAACTGTTTTTCAAATACTGAGATACTGGGTTTTGATTTCCATTCAGGTTGTTGCTGACAAATGACAGATCAGCATGCAAAACAGGCAGCTCAGCTTGAGTGCTTGGTTTAAGCTGAGCTGAATGTATGTCACAAGATTAGTGAAAGGAAATAAAATCTACAATTCTGGTCCCTTTAACTGTCTCAGATGATTTACTGCAATGTATAGAAAAAGAGAGACAGAAAATCCTAATGTGGTTAGAGATTGGCATTTGATGGGAAGAGGTAATATCTGAAGAGCTCAGTGTAGTGATATCCACGTCAGCCACTGCATCCCCTTCTCACCCCAGGTATTCAAAGCCCTATGGAAAGTGGCTCATTACTGTGAATGTTATCATACTAAAAGAAGAAAAAGTGTCAGGCTCCCTTTCCCAGGCATGACATGCTTCTGTTTTGAACAAAATATTAAGCGTTGTTTTTTCATGAGGTACATCATCTTGTCTTTCATACAGATATGTGAGCTTCAGACATTCAAGTAGAATAGACAAAACGAAAGATTACAGCAATAAATATTTTAAATTATGGAAGATGAGAAAATCTTCCAGTTAGCAAATCTCAAGATTTTTTGCTCGACTTCTATATCAACATTAAAAGTCTACACTAGGTGTCAGATTCTCCAAGCTGTTGTGCCTGTTGTAAAATAAAGAAAAATTCTATAAATGGACTTTAGCTATCCCAAAGTCAGGATGTATTCACACTACTAGAAAGTTTCTCTGCCTGATAATATCAATCATATCTCTAGAGAAAGAAGTCCATGATAATTTTCATTTTGCAAATTTATTTTTATACTGAGAGGTCAAAGTGTGTGTTTATTTTCAATATTTAAGACCAAAATTATGCACTGAAGAACAAAAAAACTTTGCATTTACAAATTTTAATCTAATCTCTGTCTACAAAACAAGAACCCTAGTACATATACCATTATGATAAGAATCATCATCTTGAAGATAATTTATCTTAGCTGCTGTAAATAGAATAAATCTACACTGTGTACATCGCTATGTGAAAAGCATAAAATATTTGAAATAATTATAAAAATGTTTAAGAAAACTTATTTTCCTCTTAATTCTACTAGTTGCTAGTTCCAGCACCAGGAGTAACATACCAGCAAAAATCTATATTTACTGTTAAACTCACCATTTCTACAAAAAAAAAGAGAATGCTCTCCTGACAGGTCTGAGCAGACCCCATACTGATTCTTTCTGGAAAGTTTTTGTTACCTAAGGAAACAGGTTGTTCTTGAAGCTCTGTTCATTTCACAGTGACATATCCCGTTCAGTAAGGGCTGAGGAACGATTCTGACACAAATTTCTTCTCATATTTGACTGACTGCATCCAAAGATCACGTTCTAAATTAAACAGATTTATATAGAGAGAAATGCAAACAAAGATATGTTTGTATTTCAATAGTGCACAGATACTCTTCTGCTTAACCTAGATTGCCTTGTATGAAGTGTTTATAAATCAGGACCACAGCTAGATACAGACAGAAGATAAGTATTTTAACACTTACTTGTGCAGCAAGATTTTAAAAGAGCATGCTGTTTGTTAACCACTGTAAGTTGTTCTGGCAAAGAAAAGCTTTGAGAGGAGTTTTGCAATTGTATCAAGGTATTTCTATATAATAAAAGTCTCAGGAGCACTGTGAAGGACACTAAGCTGAGAACTTACTGACAGTATATTCTGAGAGAGGAACGCTCTTGACAAAGAAAGGGGGATAGCAACTAGCACAGAGAGGCTGGAATAAATAATAATATTTAAAGGACCTCGAGTAAAGTAATGGAAACATCTTCCAGCTCTTGTTTGACACTGTCTGAGTCCTCTAAAATATCTGCTGGCCTGGATATTCAGTGCCATATAAACATCAACACTCAGGGAAAGATATTCTCCTGTACTGTACCATGATGTCCTGGCAGTGGGGTGAACATGACTATGAGTGGTGTGCGTGAGCTCCGAGTTTGACATGGTCACTGAATTTCCTTGGGGAAGTCACCTCATTTTGCTTCTCTGTCCCTTCACTGCACTGCTCTGCTTCCATCCTTCCCCCATTCCTTAACTCTTAATAAGTAGTTTGTTACAGAGGCTATTTTTGTTGGCTGATCACAAGCAGTGTTTCCTTAGACCTTTGTTTTATTCTTAACTCTATTACGTACGGTATGGGTGACCTTGGGAAGCTGGATATAATTTTTGTCAGATGGGAATAATGATACCTATTCCCTCTCTACAGTTGTTGTGATTGGTAATTGGCATATTAGTGTATTACTTAAACTATTAATATAGAGAAACTCCATCTGTTTTGATAGGCTGTATCCCTTTAAGTGTTTTAGCTGACTATCCATCTTTTGTGGCTATTAGCTCACCTCCTATAAAAGATACTCTGGAGATCGTAGACCAAATATGACTAATGGATAGGTCAAACATCACAAGCACTTGGAAAGAGCTCAAAGGGCTCTAATTTCTTGTCCAATATAGTAAATGTTTTGGGCATCCTGCACTTTCCTCTCAGCTCATCCCATGAGACTGTGGTTTAATGGTTGCAGAATAAGTGTTCCTAGATTAACTTTCTCCAATTTCAGACTGCAATCATGCTTACAGGATTCACAAATGCCACCTTCACTCAAGAAAAGAACAGTGAAAGAGCACTGTTTAAGAAGAATCACTTCAATGTTGACATGAGAACCTGAATCAGAGGAGACCTACAGCCAAGTTAGAAAATGAAATACTGGGATTCGAAAAAGGACTGGCACATTTAAAGGGAAAATGGCCATTCCCACTGAATAAATAAGTCAAAACACATAAATAATGTCAAAACATGAAGACGAATTTCAAAGCAGCTTAGAAATTTTAGGCAATGAGTCTTTAAAATACACTTTAACTTCCTTTGCACATTAATGACTGAACACCAATGCAACGCATTCAAATACTGCTACTACACTATTGAAACTGGCAATAAAATAAATGAAAGAAGCTCAATTTTATGCTTAATTTCAAGACATTAAAGTAAATGTGATTCTTCACACTAGTTTCAGCAGAGACTTTGGTCCTTGTTGGTAAGAATCATAAATCATCTTCTCCACCAGAGCTCTGGAAAATGTTAACAGATCTAAACATTTTGGTCACGTACACTATAGCCCATTATAAAATAAAAGGCTTTGACTCAGTTTAATAAAAAATTCCTGTGAATTAGATGACATAAACTCAGATTGAAACCCAGTGAAGACAGGTATTTATTCAGCAATCAGTAAATACATTTTAGCTTATTTGCATTTGTAGAGAGCATTAAACGACTGGCATTCATGTTATTCTAGCTGTTTCATTATGCAGGATTGTCTATTTCTTTGTGTTTATAGTCAGGAAAAAATGCCAAATGACTAGTATTCATAATCAAATATGGGATACAGAAAGTCTTATGCCTGCTCATTATTTTATCACAAACAATACTTGCACACAAATATTGGATAAAAGACATCTTCCCACTTCCGAACCTTAAATAAAAGTAGATTTGGAAGGGCGAGAACATTTTATTTTACCTCTGGACTTTAATTTCTCAGTGGATATCTGTCTTTATATTTAGAAATATACCATAAAGCAATGAAATGTGAAGTGTAAACCAGGATTTTTGACCAAAACCATGGGATATTCATTGTCAGTGGTTTTAATATAATTTTCTCTATTTTCAGGAAGAAAATATGGGGAAAAAAGTCTTCAGAATGAGTAAGTAGGGAATGAAGAAATGCCAGATCTAGCTGCTGGCAATAAAAAGTTTGTTTGTCACATGGTATCACATTTGGTATGTTAGCAGTCTGGAAATACTGCAGAAACAACTGATAATCTTGTTGTTCTCTGACTTTTCAACTTTGCTTGCGCAGCTGTTTGTTTATTCTGCTATTTATATCTCAACTTCTACTTGGAACATGCTCAAAATATGGCAGAAATTCCCAGTAAAATAGCTTAAATCAGATGGACTGTCTTCCAGCCTTTCTTACTTAAAATGGGGAAAGAATCCTAGAAGTACTGCATCTCAGAGGAGCACATAAAATATTCCTCTAACCTCAGGTTAGAACAGGACTGGATAAGTCTGGTTTAGATCAGGAGGGATTTTTTTCTTCAAAGCACAATTCTTTCAGTTTGCTTTCCATATGGGAAACACTTCTCAAGTTTGTTTTTTAAATGCAAGACCAAAGCCTTATTCTTAATTTCAATTCCTTTAATGAGCACTAGTAAAATACACTTTTTATGCAGGCTGTACTTTTATCACCCAGTTGCAATGAATTGGAGAAATTTGCTTTCAGACCTTTTCAGCATCTTGCCAGCAGTAAGGACTGAGATAGTGATCAGGTGATCTCTTCTGGAGGGATGCTACCTTGTTTTCTCTGTTCAATTGAGCATTCTTAACACACACTTCTTGTTTTTCAGTCTCATGTTTCTTTTAATTTGTCATTCCAGTGCAATCACTGGAATAAATGTTTATACTTCCAACTGAAATTAAGGACCCCTTGAAGCAGTACCATGAAAAGCTAAGTTTTGCAGGAAACTATTTTTTACCATCTAATAAAATCAAGCATTGCAATAAGTTATTGCTGTGTATATGAACTTCTAGGACTCTGAAGGACAAAACTGTCCCACTTCTTCCTTCACTTTTATCTCTCATTCTTTGTTCTTTGCTTCATTTTTAATCCTTCTTTTCTCCTGGTTGAGTGAAAACTTGAAAACTTCATATTCAGTTTCCCATCAGGTATCTACGCTGATACTGATCTAATTTAGCAGCAGCAAGAGTCAAACTCCAGCCATCTTAAAGAAAGTTGCATCCAAGGAAATGTTTAACCCAACAAAAACTTCCAGATTTTCAGTAGTTGCTCTTAAGCCCCCACCCAGAAGTAGGGAAATGGTGCTAGCTGTATGCAACAAGAAAACTGAGACAGAGGAACATGGGATTGCTGAACTGAATTTTTAAAATGAATGTAGTTAGAGTTTAGGATGTCACCTGAGGAGGAAAAATCAGAAATCCTTAGGTCTAGAAATGCTGATGAAGTCGCAAAAGTAACTAAAGTTCATCCCACCAAGTGCTTCTTCCTTCACCTCTGTGTCTGACCTGAGACCAAACTCAGAGATCTTTTGTTTTGCTTTGCTATCTAGTTTCTTGAAAAACTCAATCAAAGCTATTCAAAATATACCTATGGTATATCTATGAAAATGAGCAAAAAATCATCACCTACTTTTATGAGACTATCTTATTAATTAACAGGAAAGCGAAATCACTTAATTTGCGGTTCACCTGGATCATGTGTCAGGGGTAATTGATTCTGGGGACAGTCAACACCCTCACACAAAGCTCTTAATGCTGAAGAAGTTCAAAACCATTCATCAGGAAACTATCCAAACTGGAGATGATTGTGGCATCTGTGAGACACTTCCCCTTTTGTGCAGCAAAGAAAGGAAGATCCACTAAAAAAGGCCAGAAAACACAAAACCAGCAAAAGTCTTTAACAATGTTATGAGGAAATTTGCCTAAAAAAGGTAAGTAATGGATTCCTGTTCTTGTCCTAAATAGCGTATCTATATAAAATATTAAACAGCCAGTGAATAAAATAAACAAACATGCTAGAGTTCTCGGACTGGAACCCGTGACTTCTTCTTCAAGGGACAGAGAGCTTTGGTGTCACTGATGGCCCAGATAATCTTATAAACTTTTCTGCAGAAATTCAGGGCACTCTGAGAGAGAAATGACTTCTAGCTTGCCATCTAAGAATCTTTTCTGGGAAGTGGGTGATTTAGCAATATACCAGGCCTACAAATATCCCGTGGTGTGTAATAAACAGGTTCTGTGCCCAGCTCAAGGCTGAACCTTGCTTACTGAGAGTCCAGGACCCACACCTTATGCCAAGTTGGAAGGAACCCACAAGGGTCATCCAGTCGAACTCCTGCCCTGCACAGCACCATCCCCAAGAGTCACACCATGTTCCCTAGAGCATTGTCCAAACACTTCTTGAGCTCTGTCAGGCTGGTGCTGTGAGCACTGCCCTGGGGAGCTGTTCCAGTGCCCAACCACGCTCTGAGAGAGAAATATTTTTCTAATATCCAACCTAAACCTCCCCTGACACAACTTCAGGCCATTCCCTCCAGTCCTGTCCCTGTCCCTGTCCCCACAGAGCAGAGATCAGTGTCTGTCCCTCTCTTCCCCTCCCAAGGAAGTTGTACCTGCAGTGAGGTCTCCCCTCAGTCTCTTCCAGGCTGAACAGACCAAGTGCCCTCAGCCACTCCCAATACAGCTTCCCCTCAAGGCCTTTAATCATTCTTGTTGCCCTCCCTTGGACACTCTGCAATAGTTTAAAGCCTTTCTTACATTGTGGCACCCAAAACTGGCCCAGCACTGGAGGTGAGGCTGCCCCAGAGCAGAGCAGAGCAGGACAATCCCTGCCTTGCCTCGCTGGTGATGCTGTGCCTGATGTCCCCAGGACAGGGTTGGCTCTCCTGGCTGCCAGGGCACTGCTGGCCAATGTTCAACTTTGTATCCACCAGGTCCCTCTCCATACACTGCTTTCCAGTCTCTCATACCTCAGTTTTTAAAACTTTGGCCCCAGTGTGCCAGTGCAGCATCTTATCAAGTCCATGGCAAGCCATAATTTTATGTTATAGTGCAAAGGCACCAGGCTGGGAGTGGATCTCACCCTGCCCTCGCTGCTCCTCATGGGCAGCAGGCTCTGACTGCAGGACCCAGTGAGCTGTGGGCTGCTGCACGTACCTGCTTGGGTCAGGATTAAGACAGGGCATGTGGGGCCACCGTCTTCCTGCCAGACCTCTAAATCTGGGCTGTGTCACTTCATTATTGCTTTCAATGAATATTCATACTCACTGAATCAGCTATATGAGCTAGGCTTTGCTGGCATACTGCAGAACTGTTGGATGTTCTGAACAACGCAAGTAACAGATATCTGCCTTCCATTTGCATGGAAAATCCTGGAGAAAATAAGACTCTTATATTACTATTTATTTAGCTATTATGAGTAAGAAGAAAACATCTGTCAAGCCATAGATGTTATTTACTGCTTAGTGCATTTTCTCTGCATGTCAACCACCACGTTTTACTCTTTAGAGGAAATGTACAGATTATGACTAAGGATTATGGATCAGTTGGTTGTCAAGTGGGATTTGACGTAAGTTTGTAAATTCTTTAGATTTGTTGGAGCTATACAATTTACATAAACTGAAGAGCATTTTTTGGGTTCAACTTTGTTTTGGCCATATTCTATAGATTGCACATGCTGACTGCACTGCCCAATTGGATTGACTCAGCTCTATATTGATAGAAATACCAAGAACTTTGTACTTTCAAAAATCTCATAGCATTTGGGGCTATGACAAAAGGGAAATTAAAATTATATCTATTGTTTTATATGCCTACTACATGGCAGCATTTTGATGCCAGGCTTTAACAGGTCTTGCCATTCTACCTTGTAGCATTTAATTATTGATATGCAACTAGGTTTGAATTCTTGTTGAGGAGGTAAGGTGAAGGGTTGGTAGACAGGGTTTGCATAAGGTTTGTTTCCAGAGGAAACTGGGTACTCCTGCTTTCTGTTTTCCCCTTGAAATACCCTAAAAGTCTAAAATATTATTTGATGTAATCATACAGGAAAAACAAGAAGTTTATGCAGAAAAAATAAAAAGTATGGTTGCACCAATTTGCCATTATGATTTGTTTTATTTTGATAGCATTGCATTTTCTCAGTAGCAGACTCACTGGGGAGATCCCATGTGTTACAGAAAATTAACTGTTCCTTTTAGCTTTCTTCAGTATAACTGTTGGTAAATATTTTGTTAAGTCTAAATAAAACTAGGTAAAATGTACATTTTAAGATAGAACTTCTATGACAATATACAGCAAAGAGAAAATTATATCTAATATTAAATGCTATAATGATGTATATTTTTCCCAAGATCTGTTAAAAAGGCCTAACATGGTCTTTCTATCATTCCTGAAAGTAATGCGTTCCATAAAGTAATGCCATATATTGCTTTATTCACCAATATTTCTGTGCCTGAATTGATCACAGCTGGTCAGGAAATATATTTTTTTTTTATTTTTTCAAAAGGCAGAAATTTTATTTCATTTTCCCATTTGATCAGATTTTTTTGTCTGAAAGTTGTTTTCATTAAAAAAAAAATCATGTTTTGTCTCATAATTTTGCTGCTGCTTTTTTTTATTTTTCCACAAACGCAGTTGCTTGCTACTCTGTTAATCTGAAATGAATAATCATTTCCATCACAGAAGCCATATATCCTTTTCTGATACTTGTCTCATATGCAGTTCCAAAGAAAGAAAGAAAGTCAACATTACTGATAAAATGGCAAAAACTGTCTGAAACATATCTCTACTACCTCTTCCAAGTTCTTCAAGCCAGCAAGTTTTTGATATGCTTTTTTTCATCAGCAAATGTCTTGTTGGTGTCTAAAGCTGGCTGCACCAGCTTAAGTATTTTCTCAACAGACGTTTGTCATTTATGTGGTATATCACTTTTCTTTTGAACATGAGGATTACATTATATTTTCTAAACTATTTGTAACCCACAAGCTCTTTTGTTTGATTTTCAGATAACCCTTCTATGGATACAACAATTCTTACAAATAATGAAAAATCCTATTCTAATTTCACTGTTGCTTATCTGCCTCACAAAAGATGAACTGAATTTTAAATTCATATAAGGAGAGAAAGGGATAATGAATTATGGAGTTCACTTCCTATTATAAAACATTTTAAAATGCAAAGATAGAGCTTGAATTTACTGGCTAGGGAAATCATAGCACAGCTATGAGCTAATTCTCCTGTATATTACTTTACAGCTCTGGAAAATTGTTCAAGATACTGAGGAAATTATTCCATTCTGACATTCAGAAGAGATTTCCTTTTTGAAAGCTTCATCATTCTCTCTGTATTGTTGAATGCATACAAGGTGTTTGAGAAGTAGCTTGCAGGCAGCAGGCCAACAGCTCCTGAGATAACCTGGCAGAAACTGGTATCTAATTGGTAGATTAAACCACTTCTCATTTATTAGTGCCATCTTCTATTATATGTTCATTTATCCTACCCCCTACTCCCCCCATTTTAAATCAGGGATATGTCAAATAACAGCAACTTTGCTTATTACAGACAAATCAGCTTAAAACTATGAGGAAATGGATTTATTTTCTTAAAAGAAGAAATGTTCTTTGCTGTTTCCATGCCTGGAAAAAGTGGTTAGAAAGGAAACAATGATAGATTATTTTCCAAGTGTCCTACTGCTAGAAGAAAACAGGATTTTTTTGTATTAATATCTAGCAAATATTTGTGCTGGATATTAATAAACTTTTTTTATTTCGTATCTTTCTGGTGAAACTGTGGTTCAGCAGCTGCCTAGAAAGGCTGTGGTACCTGTTTCACTGGGTGTGTTTAAGTGGTTAACTCAAATATAAATAACCCATAGCACACTACTAAGATAGTGGGGAGATTTTTAATAGCAAAAATGCAAAATGAGCCCAGGGCTGTGAGGAAGAGCCTCTTGGGTCTTGCTGTACACAGAGGAAAACAGCAAATTATCAGCAAATCATCCAGACCCCATCACAGAGTGATGCATTCATGACAGATGGACCTTAGGAATGAGTTTGGGTTTGGGGTCAGGGATGAAAAAGATTAGTGACCAAAACCCAGTTGAGCTGAGGAGAGAAGATGAAAAGTAGAATTCAAAAGTTGTATATCACCTTGGACAAGCCATAGCAGAATTTACAAGCAAGTTAGGCAATGAATCAGCAAATGGGACCCTAGTGGGATTTCAGAAGCACTTAGACACAAAGAACCTAATTTTTCATCTGAAATTAGAGTCTAAGGTGCTTTAAAAATTTCCCTTGGTCTATGTACATCTACAGTGATGGTGTTACCTTCAAAATATGACCTCTGAGCTGTACACTTTTCTCCAAAATGCAATAAAATCAGTAGGTTGCCTCCCTTGCAAGCAACCTCTGAAGAAAACATTGGTAAAAAAGGACTCTGGGACTCTCAAAGTACAATGTTATGAAAGCTAGAAAAATAGCAAAACTATCACTCTCTTTGCTGGTGTTCATGTTGAAGTGTGGGCCCTAAAGCTCAGCTCTCTTCCTGGCAGGCCATGGAGGCAGATTAAAGCAATCAAAATGAAAAGGGCATTACAGCAAGAATACTCAAGAGCCACAGCTACTCTTCACCTGAATCTAAGGTGCTTTTCTTTCTGCTATGAACTATGGGGATTTGATGTGATCTAATACCAGTGGGGAATTTAGCTTTGCAATAATGTCTCTGACTTCAGGTATTTATGTGTGAGTGCTTGCACATGAGCTGGTCAGTGACACAGCCGGCCAATACTGTCAGCGTAGCCTGGAAATCTGTCCTGCTCATCCTAAATAAGAAAGGTCCCTAAATTTGGGTACTAGCCGCTGTTTGAGATGTGTTCATCTTCCAAAATGTCCTCTAAGGGCTGGCAGAAATGAATGAGACCTGGGGCAGGTTGCCTGCCCTGGGTACCCTCCCAGGGTCTGAAGAGGCAGTGCTCAGCTGTATTTAAGGCTATGTTATCTTGGGTCAGATGGAAACTTCTGTAAACTAAAGAGACTTTGCTGGGAGCCTAAACTTCTCTCAATATGTGGAAATCCCCGCCCAGATAATGACTGTTTTGCATACCTATATTTTGGATAGATAATTCCATGATGGTTTCAATTACAACAATTAAACTGATGCACAGCTCTGAATAGCAATTGATAAAAATTTTCTTCTCAGAGGAAAACTCTGGTTAATAAAGGTGATTCTTTTCCATTCCCTGTACATTATCAGTTGATCTCTAGCCTGAGAGTACAGTCCAAGTTTTGTTGAAAAATTTAATGCACTTACTGCTTTTTTAAGATTTTGCAGGCCTGGGACTTTTATTGAACCTTGTGATCCCCACACAAGCAGTTAAAATGTCAGATACTTCTGTATAGAAAAAAAGCAATATATAATTTATGGCAATTATTTATACATTCCTTTTTCTTTTCATTATTTTCTTTGCTGATACAATCTGATTGCCAGGGGCAGGAAAGGACAGAGGTTTTAACTGAAATAACAATCACAGAGCACTGGTTAGTGGGTAGCAGAACACAGGTTTCTTATTCTTAATTTTTTCCTTCCTGAAATGTCCGCTATGTGTTCTCTTTTAGCACCCTGCCTAGGCATATGTCAAAGGCAATCAGTGCCATTTTTGGTCCATTTCTGCAGAATTGCAGGGGAAAATTTTGGTGCTTAACAGACTGAGTCTGAACATTCCTTATTCCTTATACTTTGGCCTCTTTTAGTTTCCATAAACATTCCTCTTGGGCGGCAGAAGCAGCAGTCAGCCAGCCTTGGATACATGTGCAACTATTAAAGGTCTTTCCCAGAAAGAAGCTTGGGAAGGCTCCCTTTTGTTTGACCCTTGGGCTCTTCATTTGTACTGCTTTGTATGCTGTAATCTGGGATACTTTACTGGTCATCCAGAGAGCACAGGTGTTTCTTCTTTCCTCTCTGTCTGTAGGAAATGTGTTTAACATTTCTCCAGGGCTGATGCAAAGCCCATCTCAAACAGCTGTATTTGTCTCTACCATTAACAAAAGCTGTACGTGCCACACCGATGTGTTTGGTGGCAATAACTGCTTGATTGATTTGTCTGCTGTAGAAAAAGCTTCGCTTATTTATGCTGAACGTCTGCATCTTAGTTTTCCCAAAGAAAAGGAAGGAAAAAAGGAGGGAATAGCAAGAAAAGGAGTTGCAGAAAATCTTATAGAGATCCTTGCAGACTCATAGGCTCATTGCAATGAGGAAGCAAGGGAGGGTGCCCCAGGGGCCAGGGGAAGCTTAATTCTTAGAGTCCAGGGGTGAAGATGAAGGTGATGGGCAAGGGCAGGCACACTGTGCTAAACACACTGGCAATTTCAGAAGGAGAGACAGGACTGAGGGCTGGTGGCAGGCACAGTTTACGTACTTGGGATTATCCACATGGAGGGCTCTGAAGGTGTTTGTCCATGCTCTACCTGGCACATGAAAGACCCTTGATCTTGTCAAAACACAAGTACGTGGAGCGGTGCTGTCCTGTATTGACTTGCTCCACACAAATATCCTCCCAAAGCTCCAAACAGCCTGCCAAAACTTTTGGCTGAAGATGCAGAGGAGGTACAAGGAGTAGAAGTTGGGAGATATTTTAATTTGTGTTTCAAACACCTGTTAGCACTCCAATGAACAGTCTTTCACAATGACTTAGCTAAATACTAAATAATACTTTACTTTTAGGACAGCTGCTCTTTTTTCACATACACTGACACAAGCATTTGAGTCAGAGGCAGGGCAGAGTCACCAGCACACAACTAATATTCCATATTTTGAGATGATGGGGGGAAGAAACGGTGTGTTCAGGGATTTCAGAGAAATTAAATTAAATTAAGACTGGTAATATTGGATATTTAGTGTTCCTGTGGAATAGGTAACATCACAGTCTCCTCTAAAGTTTTCTAGAGAGATTACCGTTCAATAAAATTTTGTTGCACCCAATTTGTATGAATTCTCACTCATTTGAATATTTTCTTGCATTAAATTTGGTGACCCCCTGATTTCAGCACTGCAAATATAGAGACATTTTCATCCTGTCCTCTGCAGGACTTACAAGAGATGTCTAATTTTTCTATCATGCTAACCTGCTGAATCTGCTTGATATGTAAGAGCAAAGAGCATATAAACAACTGGACTAGTGGATGATAAATGAGTCCTTTAACACCTGTAGTCACTTTTCACCCCAATTGAAAAAAGGCCCCAAAGTAGACTATGTCAGTCTGTTGTTTGTGCAGTATATTCAAAGGCATCTAGTGTGTATAGATGTGAACACTAATTCCATTTGTTTAGGAGAGGTCAGGTTAAAATAGACTCGTGTCAAATGGCCAGAAGTTTGTTTCTAAGAGGAGAAAATAAAGAGAGGTGATATTATTTTAAACTGTTTTTTTGTCGAATATTAACAGGAAAACCAAAATCCCAGGTGTGTATGATGCAGTGTTGCCAACCTTTGCTGTCTTATAGGATGAAAGGCTTGAATTTCCATGGGTTCATCAGATCTTATGGTCTGACAGTATTTTACCTTCTCATGAGTTTCAGCATTCTGCTTTATGTAAGCTCCATCTTGTAGGTGATGAGATTGACTTTCAATTAACTACTAAAGCAAACACACAGAAGAAAAAAACAGAAATGTTCTGTACAAAAAAAACCAAAACAAAACAACAAACCCCAAACAGAATCAAACCTGTGCATTCTGTTTGAGGGAAAGACAATGGAAAGTGAGGTACTGCAGCACAGCAAGTGCAAGTATCTTTATGGGATTGTCTATTAAGTCTCTAAAACTTTTAGATGTAGCATTTTAAGTTCAGGAGGACTTTCTCCATTAGGAAAATGATTAATCTCATGTAAAACAGTGCTTCAAAGTCAGGTGTTCAGCCTAAGCTAGGAATGTACCTTCACAAGGTAATGTGGCATACCAGTGAGCACAAGAACATTGGGAAGCAGTTGATTGCTCCCTGGAGTTTCTGAATGCTATATGGCAGTTTTAGAGAAAACCAGATGACTGGATTTCACTAAATGAGTAAATTCAAGTGTCTAAGTTAGGCAGAAGAAATCCCATTCCAACACTGCCAATCTCACTGCAACAGTGGAGATAAACTGGCAATTTAATGGTGAAAATGTCTTGAAGTCTTAGGCTAAGGACAAAGTCAAAGGGTCAGTGGTTATCTTAGCTTTAATTCCAAAGCCATGACATGTTTCCAGACTGTAGATGACACTGTGTGATAATCAAAGATAAATTATGACAATTTTATAGCAACTGCCTTAAATAGACTACCAATCCCAAAATATTTGTTAATGTATCAAGTGAACTGCATCTGTCAAAAATATGAGTGGGCCATCATTCAAACTTCTGCTTCAGTTCCAGGACTGCAGAGAGCCTGGGAGAGCCACGAAGAAGACAGTGCAGTCCTTGATGTTGTTCCAGAAATAATTGACCCGCCTTACTTAAAACATTTTAAAAATAATTCAGGATACATAGGAAAAATAATCATGTCGATTGTGCTGGCAATAGCACTTAGGATAGTCTAGACAGATCTAACATGATAAAACCTCAGTTAGCTGGAAAGTTTAAACCACAAAGAATTTTCAGTGTGATAAATGGACAATTTTCTTTTGAAAGCAAAAAACAAGTGTCCTAGCCTGGTCTGTAATACACAATTCTTACCTGTGGGGTAATGCCAGGTCAGTCAACCATATTAAGGTTGAATTAGATTATATTCAGTCTTCACACTGACATTTGGCACAGATTTATTTTTAAGACTAAGGTCAAGTTCTAGTGTAATAATCGCTTTCCCTGTCAGTATTTATGAACATAATTTAATTCCTCCAACTCCGTTTTTCACTGATTAAAACTCCCCAAACTATTAATCTCATACTCAAGTCAAAGCCTTTAAAAACTAAAAAGCATGCCTGCAGTTACGATGTCTCTTTAAAATAGCAAAGGAATAGGCCAGAAGATTAAATTGGGGATAGACATACTGTTTATGGTACTTGAAACATTCCTCCTCCTAGTGCAAAAGTGCTTGAAAGGGTTTGCCATTTGATTAGTGCTTCAAAATGAGAAGAGCTACAGGGAAAGAAAAGAATCATGTGCAATTGCAGTCTGTCTTCAAATTTAATCTGCTTTGGTAACACAGACAGTATTAAACCCACTGCTGGCTGTAATTTCTCACGCTATATATGTCTTGCTTAGTGACCTGAGTCACTTCTCAGAACCCTGATCAACAATTTTCAGGTATTGAGAGTCTCAATAGACAGGACAGCTTGTTCTAGAGCAACTACTACTTTTTAATCTTGCATCAGCTGGGATACTGTTGATCATACT
Source organism: Acridotheres tristis (assembly GCA_037013685.1). NCBI lineage: Eukaryota > Metazoa > Chordata > Aves > Passeriformes > Sturnidae > Acridotheres > Acridotheres tristis. Next base: position 101,441,863 of record CM072887.1, read on the forward strand.
TGATTCAAGAAATTTTGGAAAGTGTAAATCTTCGAAGGTAAATAAATAGTATGGAATTCTGCCATTATTTTCAGTGATGTTTAGTAAGAGATTTAAGGATGTTCAAAAAAAGACCAGATTTATGAGCAGAGTAATGGTATGGCATGGAATGTAGCATTTAGTCATAATGTTAATTTTATTAGTGAAGTGCTTCATAATTTGTAGTAGAAAGGCTTAGTGAAGGACAATCTGGACAGCTAATGGCACTATTTTCAATAAAGGGAGTGAAATACAAACCTAGGGCATTTTTTGTTCTTCAAGTACACTGGAAGGTTATACAATAGGCTGCAGGGAAAAGCATGGAGATAATGAAAAAGATACCAGTGAAAAATCAGCAGATGGAGATTGCTCTAAAATGCTAAATGAAACACATGTATTTAAAGTAATGAGTATTTTATGATGAGAGATTCCACCATGATCAATTTAATGGTTTTAAAGCATTAAAATGCAATGAGATTAGGGAGGGCAAAAGTGATTTAAATATAAATCTATTGATTATAAACCTAAATGCAGAGGTTTTGTGCAGTCAGTTCAGAGACAGAGAAGGATAAGGAACAGGAACATAGTCAGAGGTCTTTAAAATGATTGCTTTTGATCTAAACACTTAACCAAAAATGCAGGAGCTTAAAGGTTTTGCCAATTGTTCAGGATGATTTTTTGCTGTTAATTGGGCAAGAAATATAAGTCCCTTTTCATCTGAACTCACTGTGAATGAATCAATGCAGTATCTTAGTGGAGTACACTTACTACAGGCACTTTTTAGTCAAGACTAGCCCTCAAATCCCCCCCTCTTTTCTCAGAGCTAGTTTCTAGGGATTCTGAGCGAGGGATTGCTCAGATTATGGTGTTAATTTTTCTTTATTCCTATTCCTCCTTGCTCTTTGCACTATAGGAACAGGAAACATTTTGCCTTCTGGAAAATGTTTAACCAGACATTCTCCTCCACTTCCTCAGGTTTATGCATAAAAACCTTTGCTGGCTTTGATTGAACCACACTGGCAACCTGCAACATCATCTGCACAGACCAAAGCAGAGCAGTACTGCATTCGCCAATTTGAAACAGTTTTTGCCAAGCCATAACCTTGGTATATAATCTACTTTATTTAGTTGGAGTTGCTCATTCCTACTCCCTAGGTTTTTTTACCCCTAGAAGTACATCTTTCTCAATCAGTTGAAAAAAAACCAAACAGGTAACTTTCTTGACTGATGGATCGATGATAGACTTGTCAAGAGCAAAGGGAAGCTTTTTATTTCAGTGTCAAATGCCATGAATTTCCAGACCTGCAGTGTAATAAATCTATGTGGCAAGGAGAGTTTAACTGTGTGCTTAGAGGCAAGACCATGGCTGAATGCTTTGCTAAATCAAAGCTCAAGATATTTGTAGAGCAAAACATTCTGTGCTTAAAGGAATGGAATAGACCATTTTCATTCCAAATGTTTGTGCTGTTTGAAAAGTGCTACTGCATTAGCCATCAGCATGACTTAATTTGTTGGCTGATCCTCTCTGTATTGCTTTTACGGCAGTTTCCCCTTCGTGCCCTACAAAAACTTACAAAATAAATCTGGTGGTAATTTTATGCCATCCTAAGGTTTTAGTTACTTGATTTAGTGCACTTGTTTTAGAAACTTGCAATTTCTAAGTAAATATTAGACTTCTGATTTTCTTAACTAACCTAATTAATGCCCACTTGGCCTATCCAGTATCCTATCCACTCTTAGTGCTGAGGTAACCAAAAATAGCAGAGATTGACCATGATATATGAAAACTGTAATAACAAGAGTGACATTCACCTCTGGGTTGCAAGCCTTTGTCTAGAAATTATAGTTTTCACTGTAAGCAATGCCACAGGCCCTTTGGCTTGTTGGGCAGATACACCTCATAGCTTTGCAATTGGCTCTGGTGCTCAGCTTTGCATCCTGGACCATTCCAACTGCCTGTGAGATTGAGACCTGAATGTAACCATAGACCAGCGTGTCCTAGTTTTTTTGGAAAGGAAATCTAAATATAAGGACTGGAAAAAAGGTATTAGACTTATGGTCTAATAAGTCTAAAAGGTCCCTGGCCATCTCACAAAGTGTGCCTGTCCAGTGGTGCAAATGTACTGATTGAAACTAGTGGGAACCACACTGCTGTGTTCAGTGGGAATATTAGATAAAATGCTATTGCATTTGCTACCCCCACAGGAAAGAGCACATTGAAAGTGGTCTTCTATTCATTGCTGCTCCTGAGGGCATTGAGGAGTTGACAGCTCCTCAACTCTCCTGTGTGAGAGCACAATCAGCTCCTGGGAAAGATCAGTGAATCAGTGCCACTCCTGCTGGCTTAGTAGCACAGGGCGTGAGAAAAGCAGGGAATCTTTCAGGATGGTGGTGCCTGGGTGAGAGCCATGGGCTACACGGGTGCAGCACAGGCTGAATCAGCTGCTCTGCTCAGGGCTGGGGCTGCTGCTGTGTCCGGAGTGGGTTAGACAGCTGTGGCTGGAGTGACTCCATCTCAGCAGCCCAGCTGTGCGTGTACTGAAATCAGCTCAACACATAAAATCCATCTATGCCCTCTGAGCTCCTGCAGTTGAATAATGCTGAGCTAGCCCAGGCTGGCTCAGACAGAGCTGGTTCTGCAAGCTTCAGCCATGCTGGGCTTAGGGCTTGGCTTAGTGGTGCACCTGACAGTGTTGGGTTAGTGGTTGGACTAGACCAACTAGACTAGGCTCAGAGTTCTTTCCAACCTTAGTGATTCCATAATATTATACCTGACCATTCTGATTGTGTCTTGAAGACAGAAAATTATTCTGATACTATAAAATCAAAGAGATATTTCCTCTAACTATTTTGTGACTTCATGGCTAGAAAACTTCATACATACATTGATATTAATGTCAGTTTTTCCAGATTGCAACAGAAACAAAAGCTGAGAAAGACTGCCTGTTTGCAGCATTAAGTTAAATTGTCTACAGTATTTATTTCTCATGTACTGATTTTACTGGTATTCTTTGAGTTATGTCAATCATTTGTAATGTGTTACTGGAATGTGGCCAGAACTTCTAAGGAAGTAAGTTGCAAGTATTTGTTTATTTTCTTTCCGTTTAGAATTTTTCCAGTAAAAGAAGAAACTAACCTAAAAAACCATTACCTGATTATTTGAAAACTATTGTAGTCTCAGCCACAGGAGGGAAATTTTTTAAATGACAATTTACAGCTTATAAGAGTATAAATTGTTTAGTGGTGTTTTTGAAAAAAAAAATCCACTAAACTGTAATCAGTGAGCTAAAGTGTTGTTTAATGAAAAACATATTTTCCAGGCAGTAGTCTTTTACAGACTGCTATATATCTAATATGTATAAGTTTACTGAACTGAAAAAAGTGAAGCTTGCAGATTAGAAAACCTGTCCTTTCAAGACAGTTCCTTTTGAAAGTTTTTTCATTGAAATGAAATGAATAGGTTAATAACCCCTTCAGACCTTTTCATGGAACACCAAATTACACTGGAAAAGTAAATTCTGTGCTTGTGGGGCCACTATCACATCCAGCTACAGGAAGGCTGGAAATGGATGAAGGATTTGCTTATGGCATCCCTGGTGGTCTGATTTTATTACCTTGTTGACAGTGTTTTACCTTTTAAAAGTAGGACAAAGAAGTAAAATTTCCTTTTTCAAATGCACAGCACCAGATACTTCCTGACTGTCATCATCCTTCAGTAAGAGCAGTGTAAGTCAGCAATTCTGTGTGTGGACTCCAAGTCAAAGTGAGAGGTAACCCAGGACCTGTGAATCACAGCTCTTGACTTTTTCAACTTGAGCTTTAACAACTGAATAATAATATTTTTCTATATGAAAAAATTTCTATTTGAAAGAAAAATATATAATAACACTCAGCCAAGTCAATAGTTTTTCCTTCCCCCTCCCCCTCCTTTTTTGATCAAACACTAATTGATGACAGCTATAGTGCAAATACTTGAAGTATTGTTTCCATCTTTGCAGTCAGAAGATTCTTAAAGTGCTCCAGCTTCAGGGAAACAAGCTTATTTCTGTTTATATTTTGTCTTGACTCTGAAATGAAATACAAAGTAATAGCTTGCTTATGAAGACATTGAAACCCATATATTATGCAGTAATGTTCATATTCCACAGGATAATTTCCATTTTCTTAGCAAAGATAAACATTTTCCTGTATCAACATTGATAAGAATAGCAGAAGAAATGGCAGCAAGCTCAAAACTATTTTATGATCAAATACCAAACAAGTAATTTAATAATCCAATTCCAAATGAAGCAGCTATGTTGGAAGCAACTGTTATACCCCAGCGTTTGCAGCTGTAATGGTATTTGTGTGGCACATAAAAGAAAGGCTGTCAGAAAACAAATGCTTGCTTTCTTTTGTTGCCCACACCAGAATCTAGGCCTTTTGTTACAAATTTTATTACCTAATTTTGAGCATTTTGAGCATGTTCACTTGTATTTCACACGTATTTCAGGGTTATGCCATAGCTTAATTGAATAGTGTTCAGTTAAAGTTTTTTCTTATTGCCAAAAGAGTATCTTTCATAAGTACTTATCTTTTTTGATAACAGTCTTGCAGTTTCTCTTTACTGTATTTTGAATAACTGGCAAATGTAAATGTTTCGCAGTGTGTTAGCATTCCCTCCTTGATGGTGTATTTTAAAATAAATTTACTGTAGCAAACAAGAAAATCAAACAAAACTATTCAATTGGTGTTCCTGTGTATCAAGAAGCAAACACTTTTCGAGTGAATCACTGTTTTCATAGCTACTGGTACATGTAATGTTTCTTTATGGCATTACATATCATAAATACGTATTTTAGCGGTAACTTTTACATTTTTTTAAAACTTTATTTTTAAAAATATATACCCTAAAATATGTACTCTGCAATTTTATGTCATAATTAAAGAAGCTTAAAAAAAGCACCCATTCCCTTTGAAGGAGAAAGCATATCTTGAAATTGCCCATGCGCTTCTAGATAAGGAAAATCTTAGACTTGACGAGATGAGCATTGTGCAGAAAGATTTACTGGATGTTAATTTAAACCAGAAGTTTAGCTCACAAAGCAAGACTTTCTACATTTTCATTATGGCCTCCTAAATTGCACTCCTTCCATCAAGGTTACACAGTTTATTAAATATTCATAAAACAGAGAACAAAAAAATTCTAATTGCAAATAAGTGCAGTTGATGTAGATTGCATTATTTATGTTTCCATTTGTTAAACTAAGACAATAGAAATTGAAGAAAGACATTAAGTGGACCAAAATTTAAGGTAAATTTAGCACAGAATAATTTTTCCTCTATATTCTCTGATGGATAGAAATTCTTTGTACTATATGCATCAAAAAGACATTATTTCTGTCTGTCTTAATAAAATCATCATTGCTGTATAACATACTGATATTAATTTTTTAGTGTCACTAGGAAAACAAAACAGCCTTTCTGTATTTAGGGAGAAGTTCTCAACATCAGACAACAAGGGGTTTATGATATTGACAAGCCCAAGCAGCTGAATTCCAAAAGGAGGCCACTACCCTGCATGCTGGGAAGAGAGGGAAACTCCTCTTTGCTGAGGACCCGAGCTGCAAAGAGACACGAGTGGCCTCAAACCAGTGGCAACTTAATGACACTTGGCAATAACAATGAAATCTGCTCAGTTCATTTGGTTAAACCAATTCACGATCACAATGGTTTATTGATTTATTGACAACATTTAATCAGCAACCAGCGAACAACAGATTTAATATTAATATCAACAACACAACAGAAAAGCCACAACATTAGACATTTATAAAATGTAAATTAACATCTACAGGTTTTGAAATATTCAAATCCAGCATTTTTGCTAGGAGGCTACAGAGAGTAAGAGCTGGTCAATAAAGGCAAGGAAGGTAAAAGGAGACGTCTTTCCCTTAGAAGGAGCCAAATTTCTTCTGCTGCCCTGAGCAGAATAAGGTCACGAACATCCTGAGGTCAGTGTGAGTTTTGCTGTTGACTAAAGAACTCCAATATTTCACCAGAACCCCCTGTATTTGGAGCATTTCTCCTCTTGATCTCAAAGGTAAGGTATTCAGTTCCTTGAGAAAACTTTGCATATGAAGGGGAAGATTTTCAAATGTTTCAGAAAACTCTTAACTTATAGTCCCACTCGGTGATTAAATACCCATTCCCTTGCCCTCAGATTTTTTATTTCATTTTATCCTAGGCTAGTTATGTTTCCTGAGCCGTGCACAGTACATCTGAGACGTGACTACCCAGCTAATGCTAGACTAAGATTATTACTTCCAATTTCCTATTCCAATGTGTAAATCTGCAATCAAAATGTATCATGCAAAATTTCTTCTTCTTTTGCAACCCTTGAATTCCCACGACTAAAAAGTTTAAGAGTTTCTAATTAAGAAAGATAATATACTCACTGAGACTAATGAGACATGCTGCTGAGACACAGCTCTTTAACTGAAACCCTACATGAATATTAATTTGTCCTATGATATGGAGATTGAACACTTTTATCGTGCAGGGTTTTTTTATTGACTGTTATTTTATTGACTGAGTGTTGACTGACTATTACTAGAAGCTGTTGAGATTATCATATGGGTCCTGAGCCTGCATTTTGTCACACTGAGTGGCAGGCTCTGGACAGACTGCTCCAGTTAATGCTGGGTGTTGTAAGACATGAGCTGACTTTGCTGCTGAACACAGCCATGACATGACCAGAAAGTAATTACAGTGACATTACATTCCCTTATAGGTGGGAACGGTTTGAACTGCAAGGTTAAAAGAGGAAATAGACATACTACATTGTATGTGCCATTTTTGGGAGGGACAGAGCTGGAAAGACTTCAGGGTACCTAGGAGCTGGGGAGGAGCTATTGGCAAGCCAAGATAATTGGTGGCGAGATTTTGGAGTCCCATTATGGCCATGGGATACTTTGACAGACCCCAGCTGAGCATACTCTCCTTCATTTTGCTCTTTCATAATCTCCTACAGCTTCTGAAACACAGCTAGAAAAAGCTGCTAGTGGCATTCAGTGATCAACAGAGTCATGTCCTTCCCCTTATGACAGAAAACCATTACGTTTAGGGGATTCAGACCTGGGAACCTCTTTTAATTAAACTGTAGATCATAAAAAGGATAAATTTGGCTTAAAATATTTATACAGTTTAAAAAAGATGTACAGTAGATATTTGGATTAAAAGTTCCACTACAAAAGATTTAACCAGACTTGTTTTCTAGACTGGATTCTAAGTGAAAAGTCTGTATTTCATTCTCTTAATATCACAGGTTTACAGTGTATTGCAGAAAGAATTATTTCAGTTTCACAAGTTTACTCCTTATTAGAGAAAGAATTGCAACCTTTTATAATGATATTTTGTTGAACTTTTTATCCTGACGGCCCACAATTATCTTTTAAATGTAACATATTTTCAAGTCATGTAAATATAGGATAACTTTTAAACTACACAGTAGGTAAATCATAAATGTTTACAGCAATAGCCATCCTGTCTTGGATAAATACAGAATACTGCTGAACCAGACTCAATATCCAACACATATGAAGATCTCTTTAATGGGTAGCTGAAGTTTGGGAAATGTATTTTCATTTTGGATAGGTGTTTTTAATTACTGTCAGAGAAATATCGATTCTCATAGTATTAATCATAATTTATTTAATCAGGCACAACTAAGTTTGGATTGCAATATCCAACTAAGTTTGGCTTGTCAATTACTCAAGTGGAAATGTAGGGTACTTCAAGCCCTGTTTCATCTACAATGCAGTAAAATGGTTGTGTTGATAAGTCTAAAATTGGACTCAATAAGCCTAGACAACTTTTCCAACCAAAAAGATTCTGAGTTCTGTAACTCAGATCATTGTGCTCCTTTTCAGATGACTGTATTTGAATTGGCTTTACCTATTACCTGTTGCCAATTGCATTAGTATTTCTCTTTGACTGCTTCTATACAAGCAAAATAAAAGTGTTGGGACTTGTTCTTGGCACAGATCCCAGCTGCACATTTTGACCACATGTTCACCATGTGTATGGTTCCATCCAGACTACCTCTTGGGAATATCTCCTAACAAGTCCTAATTTCCTAATTATTTCTAAGAGTTTCTTGGGGTGGTGCTTCATGACATGAGCCAAATGTGTGAAAAGACTGCTCCAGATGCTTCAGAAAAGGGTTGCTCAAGTTCTAACACCTGTGGTTGTTACCCACCATAATTCATTTCCTGGTACGTGTCTTTATATACCATACAGCATACCACTTAAATCCAAACCTTCAGGGCCAAAAGCCTTCTAACCAAATTCGAAAGGAAACACAGCACTGTAAAAACAAACAGACAATAACCTTTCTGTGCCACTTCATTTGGAAATGTAAATGGAAGTCAGGATCTGCAAGAACAATGCAACTAACAGTGATGTTATCCTGGATGGCCATCTTTGCTTCAGTAAAAGTTATAAAAATACACCTCCTTGCTGAAAGCTGACACTTTATTATAGATCCATTAGTGACAGAGCAAGCCTCATGGGTGGCTGTGGCACAATACAAATTCTCCGTGGGTTTGCAAGATCAGCCTCTTTCTGCCAATTTAATTTTTCTAGCATAATCCAGGAAGGATTACACAATTATGTTGCTCCTTTTAATGGCTTTTTTTTCCCCTCAGATGCTGTTTTGTAGCAAGGGGCAGTTTGTGAAGCCAGTGCAGAAATTCTGGGAAACTGCATTGTGGCTTGATCATACACTCTTTAAAGGATAGTGGTAACTGAAGTAATTTTTCTCTTTATGATTTTTTTCAGTACATGAAATATGGCTTTGGAGAGGAGTTAGGAAGCAGAGGAGGGCAAGCAAGGGAGGAAGCACTTATAATCCTGTCTGTATGTAAGTGAGAATAAATCTCCAGAATTTCCCCTCTTATCTGTCACATACCAATAAATTATACCCTAACATAACTGCCAAAATAGGTATGGCGTGGGAAATTCTGTCTCATGGAGATCAAACAGCCACTGGGCTTCTCTACAGCAGCAGCTTCTAGACCTGGTTTCATTATTTTGATCACTGTTATAAAGCAAAGTTGGTATTTTCACTGCTGAAAAGATACAGGACTGAAACATAATGTGTTATTGAACTTGCAATAGAACTGAAATCAATGTTTCCATAATAAGCTGTATGAACCAGAGTGGGCTTTTCTGCCTCTTTGTGCCAGCAGCCAGGAAGAAAAGTACTGAATTCCATAAATTGCCAAATAAGAGAATTGTCCAGAACCTTCTGGTACATGTGGACTAGACAGGAACCTGATCTGTTTGCCACATTATGAGAACAGAAGGCTATTAATCTAAAAAATTCTTCATTAGACAATAAACCACTATACAAATGTACTTTCATATAGGAAACAATCTCAGGGGGAGGTGGTGTGGTAGGGGAAAAACCTTCTGTCCTGGTCCCCTTCTCTTTCTGTCTTGCTGAGCAGAAATATGGCACTGTCATGGAATATATTCTTAATGAACTTCTCATCTGACTTTTGAATAGACTTTAAGGAAAATTATCTAAACTTTCAATGACAAAAGAAGTCTATAATTGTCATTTTGATTCATCCTGTAGCTAAAAGTATAGCAATGGAGCTATGAATGGTAGAATTCAAATGAACTGTTTTGGTCAGAAAAAGTTGCTGCCAAAATGTAAACTTATCATGGGAGTATGTTCCTTTTGTTATAATGTTGAAGGAAAAAGTATTATATATATAAAAAGAAGATTATTTCCACTTTTAAAGTGCTCCCACTCAAAATTAAAAACCCTTAAATAAGACCATTTTTCCCTGTTCTGGATCTGAACAATGATTCATTTTTTTAATCTAGTAACAAATATGTTAATGTATAATACATTTTAAAATTGAATTTCAATATATATTAAACTTCTATGTTTCTGCAATGATGTGGACTAAAAGGTAACTTAGGAATTTTCTGTGGAGTAGGTTTCTTGAAATCTGAGCCCTGTTGCACAGTTCAATGTGCCCTTGCTGATGAGCTCAGACTGCACACACCCCTTCCCCCCGGAGGCTCTACCAGTGGGATTACTGATTTGGCAAATGTTCACAGCATGGATCAGGATTGCTCAGCATCAGCCCTTTGTGTATTCTCCACTGGAGGCAATTGAATTAAAAAGTAACTTCTGGAATATTTACCACATGAGAGAATTTCAAGAGACATGTTTACATAAACTGTTTTCCACGTGGGTGACTGCTGGGATGGAATTAGAAGGAAATCAGATGTGTTCATTGCTGGCTGTTCCCTAGGTGTGCCTGGGACTCCCTGTGCCTCCAGCTGGGTGCTCCCACAGCCACTGGAGAGGGAGGGATGCTCTCAGAATAAAGGCATCATGGGCTAATGCCACATGCCTGCTGCTGGGATTTTAAATTCACCAGGGTGTTTTGCATCTTCTTCTGTTTTAAAATACAATGGAGATTTCTCAGAGGTATAGGTATATAGGAATATATACGATGGTATAGGAATACATGCCAAGAAGCTGACTGTCATCTTCTGGAGATTCTCAGTTATGAAAACAATATCCAGAATGCTATTGTTGTAGTCAAAATACTGTGGTTTTGGTTTTTTTTTCTCAGTTGTTCCCCACAATTTTATTATATTCTCTCTCTTAGGAGCTTAGTTTATATATTGCAATTCTTTCTCAAAATCAATGTACTGGTAAGTGGCAGGAGTCTTCAGTGGAATGGAAATGATGGTGCTAAGCATGTTATGGTGAGTGGGACTATTTCATCCATTTACATCAGCTAATTTAATTCAGTGGAATAATGAGACAGTGGAAGGAGCCATAAGCACCTTGTAAAATCGTCCTTAGGTGGGCCAAAGACACATAAAGTGAAAGCTGATCTGAGTCATCATAAGCTCAGATGCCTAGACCTGATCCAATAAAATAATAATGGATGGCCATGGCCACCCACAGAATAAGAATGGGTGACCATGGCTGGAGAAAACATTGACCTCATCAGTAGCAACCTGCACAAAATCTGATTTAGTGTGAAAACCTGGGTCTGTAGGTCCTGCATCTGGGATGCAGACATAGCCTGTTTCTGCAGATGTTTTTGAACGTTCCACAGATTTGGTTAAACATTCATGTTATGCTCATTTCTAAAATATAATGAGTGTGACAGATGTACCAAGGAAAACTTACCTAGCTGATACTAAAGTTGGCCTAATTTCAGTAGTCATCACCTAAGTGCAAAAAATAAATGCTCAGGTAAATAAAAAACCCAGCAAACAGTTAAACTTTTTTACTTGCTGGGATTATCTTTTCCTAGGCTGATTTATTCAATGATCCTACATTCAGAGATATTCTGTGTTTAAATATGCAAAGAACATCACTGCAACTCTGAACAGCATTCAGAAAACTCTGTCTCAGTTTTTAAAATCCTTTTCATTCCCTGAAATGTCTGTGCCATGTCTTTCAACTCTTGGCTATAAAACACTCCTACCATCTGATGAGGCACTTGAGGGAGCCTGAAAAGAGAATGATTGTCTTACCCAAAACGGATGTTTTAAAAGCTAAGAAGGCAAACTGCACCTGCAACTCTGTGTTGAGAGTCAAAGTCAACATTTGGTCCAGCATTCTGCAATGAAATTTTAGCATTCTCTCTTCAGCTTTCTAAAGATTCCTCTCCATCTCATAAGGCAGAAAAAGGTAGAAGACCATACAAATATGCCTTAAGAGAAAAATTTTAATAACCAAAACCAGAAGCAGCACAACTACATTTAATAGAAAGTAAAGTTTGTTTGGAGTGCATCAACATAATTTTTCTGGATTTGAAAAAACACTCATAGAACATGAAGACTCAGAGATGGTGAACATTAAAATGATATAGCATGATATGCTAGCTCATCCAAATAGAAAAACAATATCACTCTCACATTCAGTTGATGGTCTTAATAAAATCAGTGGAGACACAGAAAGTTAGAAGCCAGAAAGAGGGGGAGTTGTTACAAAGGGGGCTGTTAGGGCTGACACACTGCTTCTGCATTTCAAGGGTCATTAACTTACTAAAAAATCGAGTGGAGCACCTGCCTTGACATCTGGCTTTTCAAATATATCTCTAATGACCAGAGAAACGGAATTTAATTTCTGCAGCTACTGATAGGTGCTTTTTAAAAAGGGTATGCCCCAAGATATTTTACATATCTTAAAATAAAAACAAAACAAAACAAAAAGCTGCATTTTATTGCTATTGTATCCATCAAAAACTTTACTGTTAAAGAGAAGATTTCGTAAAAAGTTGCATACATTTCCATGGCAGTTGTCTTGATTTTACAGCCTAAATTTTCTATTACTAATTATAAAGAAAGTGACAAATAGACTGTCCTGATGGCGGTCAACAGAGTCAGATAATTACAAGTCATATATGTAAAATGGTATAGTTAAATTTTAAGGTGCAAAAAAAAATCTGTACAAGCCATCCTTAAATTCTGTAAACTGTGGAACTAACATTTCTAAATAACAATGTAACATGGGGGTCTAATTTAGACGTTTAAGATGAGCCAGAATTCCCAGTATAGTAAAAGGATAAGGGTACATGCCTTTGCATGCTTCAGAGGATATCTTGTTTTCCTACCTGAAATTTAATGAGGGAACTGGATTTAATATTTAACTTTTCTTGAATGCAATATTGGCCTCTCAATTTAATATCCAGTGAAAAAAATCTGGTTCTCTGGAGAATCATATCAACTGTCTCATGCTTGATTACTGGATAGTGACACAACCTAGAAGAGTTTCACTCTGTCTGGTGGACTTAGGAAAGTTTGCTGGTGGCAATAACAGGTATGAGTTCAAGAGGAGAACATATATGAATGTAAAAGAATAGTATATGGTTACAGCATGACTCACTTCTCTCAGCTGGTAGTTTTTGAAAAAAGTACTTGGTAAGCACAGCATTGGCCTATCTGTGGTTGTGTCATTAGTCAATGTTAGAGGTGGCTGAATCATTTTAGGAAGGAATTATATTTTTACATTCTCGTTAGCAGGTACTGATAGATAACAATATAATATTACTGGCGTAGCACTTTGTTGTGTTACACTACTTATTTTTTTATTATTTTTTATCGAGCTTCATGGAATTATGCTTCTGCTGTTGATAGATTTTGCACTGGAACAGAAACAGTGCACATTTTTTTGTTATTTCATGCAAAAACTTCATGTCTAAATTGCATATTACCATTGCCCTGGCATTCTAATTGCATGGTCCACTAGACTCCAATATCCCGCAGCATGGAGCATTAGTCAGCATAGAAAAAAACAAACATTCAGTTGCTCAGTAAAAAGCTAAGAATACTAATGTGTAGGTCACTAATGTATATAAAACAACACTCTCCTTGCAATTGGATGAAAGGGGCATTTTTCTGTGGATTATACAATTTCTTTGAGATTTTTATCATGGAGCATATGTCTTATCCTGTGGAAGACATTTTCTATGGATTAATGTGGCTTTAGAAATTACGAAATTTTTTATGCAGTTGCATCTTTTATTCTTTTTATGGATCTAGGCCCTTCAGATGTATATGTCACTATAGAAAGGCATGGACTATTGCATCCTCCTTGCCTTGGTCATGGCAAAGTAGAATATTCAATAGAATGCAAATTGCACTGCCACTGCTGGTTGCCTAGATTCAATTGGATCTCTTTAACAAGGATGAATTTTTCTATAAATTTAATTTCTGGATTATTGCTTCTTCCACAGGATTTAATGATGTGGCTCTGGTTGATTTCTGAGGAAGGCAGATTGGACCAAGATTGATAGTTTAATCAGAACACCTTAAAACCAGGACACATTATTGAACTTGAGATGATACAAATCTATGCCTGAGCTTATCAGATATATTTCTTTATTGTGGATTCTATCCTTTTACAATTTTCACATACTAAGAGACAGAGAAATTGATTTCTGTCTCAAGCCACTTGAAGGCAAAGAGGGACAACAACTTGCTCAAAACGATAATTTTCAGTCTGAAATCCTGCAGGTCTGCAACAGTAGGATGCACCTGTAAAACAATAGGATTCACTAAGTGTTGCAGTTGAATGGAGATGATAGCATAGGGTTAAAATATTTCTAAAATCATGGGAACTGCATTCAATAGTTTTAGGGGGGTAGAAAGGAAGATTGAGTCTGGTAGGCCTGGGAAAGGGAACTAGGCCCTGGAAACAAATATTGAGCTTTGTTTATTTCATGTGAAGCTACACCTGCGTAATCATAATATGATAAATTATATGATTGTTAAATGTAATGATTGTTTGGTAATTGAATATGATTATTGTTTAATCGTAATAAGAATCATGAGAAATGATATAATCATAACAAGAATCATGAGAAAGAATATTTGGGGGGGCCTAATGAAAATTACAAGAATAAATGCTTGGATAAGATCAATATATATAGTATACAATAGAACAATATGTGTTTAATAATTAATACATAGTTATATAACGAAAAGGGTATAAAAACATGTTCATCTCGGATCCATACCAGTGTCAAATTTGGGTCTGCACTCCTGATTCCCAGAGTTCTTCAATAAAGTACCTGCACATAATCATTCTGTGATTATGTGTTTTCAACACTATCAGAGACACTTTGTCTCAATTTGCTAAAATCATGGACCTAGAGAGTGACTTGTCAGAACTTGTCTTAGGTTATATATAAAGGTGAGTGTAGCTATGCGTAGTTGTGTCCTGGAGATGTGAAAACTGGTATGAAACTGGAAATAAAATGGATGTTTCTACCCACCAGGTCAGGAACACCTCTGCACATATTTATACTGTTTCTGTTTCCTTGTTCTGTCTGGTCTTTCTGGATTCATCAGTTTGCTTCTTGGGGATTTCTTCATGGTGAGTCATAAATCGTCTTCAATAAATTTCCCAGCTGACTGGAGGGGAGTCCTAAATGACAGGTTAATGGTTTTAGGATACCACAGAGATACAAGACTCATTCTATCCCCACCCTCTGCCAAATTTTCACATGCTAGCCATTTTTGTACATAACTGCCTACTTTTCTTTTAACTCTATTCGGAAATAGCTAATTCAAGACTATGTAGATATTCTCAGGAAAGGATGTAAAAGGCATAAGAAGCCTTGCAATTATGAGGAGAGATATGGAAGAGCCATCTTCTGAATGTTGCCTTCAAGAAGTGTTGGATATCTACAGTTGGCATGAGTTCACAACCACACAGAAAATATGACTTATTTTCATGGTATAACCACAGCTAAGACCTGGATATGATTGGGCTCATGGTGGATGACAAAATGATACAGTCTCCATTTGAGTGGAGATGATGTCTAGACCCAGTGCATGCCCACTTAGTGAGGTTCAAGAGAAGGAGTAACCAACAAAAGTTTGGTCCAGGCTTAATCAGGCAAAAATGAAAACAATTGTACTGGCACAGGGAGAGGCCAGTGATGTGTCCAGGCGGTTTCTCTTGGCACTGTTAGCTCTTGTTAGTTTGAAGGGATCACAATTATGGCCTTGGATTTAGGAGGCTGTAGAAAGGACCACTCTATGAAAATATTGGATGCAAAAGAGCTTTCATTTTCAGTCCAAAAATTGCTTAAATTTTAGGATATTCATAGGTCTCTCCATAATCACATATGCTTGTGGATGTGATGTGCATATGGGATGTGTGTTGCAAAGTCAGTAAGTCAGCTAAGTTCTTGAAATTTTCCTTTTTGATAGAATTTACAAATAAATAAAAATATTAACATTCTTCTGAAAAGAAAAAAAGATGCAACAATATGCTTTCATGTGTTTGAAGTTCTGGAACTGAAAAAATATTTTTTCTAAAGGAAATTGTTTCTGTTGTCATCTGCTCTCATAATGATCTGTGTGAAATGATAGATGCAATTAGCCAAGCATAGGGAAAATCAAATTGCCATAATCAGAAACCAATCCTGAATGCTGCACTTTTTCCAGAAAGCAATCAAAATGAACATGAAGGGCAGAGACAAAAGAAGCTCCAGTGTTAAAAAGAAGAAGCAGTAAACTAATTCAGGTGAAGCTGTCAGTTGTTGGCTATGATCATGCAAACCAGAAATTAATTCTTTTTACCCTTGACTTTTCTGATATTCTGCTTGTTACTGATTATGAGGAATGGCAGTAAAATTAGCCCATTATATGGAGAGATGCACAGATTTCTGATTGGTATTAGTGAATTTTATTTGAGCTTTGAGGCTGCATGACTCAGAAATTTCAATTAGAATGTGTGGCATTCACTGTTTAAATCAAGAGGAAGATTTCTTTTACTCAGTTGCATTTGTGATTAGTGCAAAGAGGCAGGTGACTTTCTGAAAGCAATTTACTGATTTCAGTAAGGAAACTTCATGATGAAAATTAAATTTACTCAAGTAAATTATCAAGGCTGAAGTCCATCTTGAAGGGGAGTTAAATCCAAAACTAAAGAGGTCATATCATAACTTCCTAGATTTCAAAGAAGGCAAGAGATTTCCTAGTTGAAAAGATGGTGTGTCATGCTTTTTGGTAAAACATATCGACATCCTTGAATGTGGAAATCAACAGCTCTCATGTTCAAATCAATATTTTGGCATTTGAAGGCTATTAACAAAACCACCTAGCAACTAGGAATAGGGCTTGCCAGACCATAGAGATAGCCTATGCCTCTTGTACCAGATGAGTGCTAGAAAACTTAGCATTTCTTTAAAGACATGAAGCTCTTAGGAACCTCTGTTGGAGTGAAAGCCCCACAGCAGCAGATCCATAATTCTCTTGGGCTGATACCATTTGTATCCTGGGAGCAAATGCAACTCACCAAGACAGCATGTCCAGCCTGCTGGTGCTTGTCAGTGTTCTCCTGGTAGCTGGAAATGTTGAAATCATTGCTGTGGACAGTTGAAAGAGGTTCAGCCAAATTTTCTCATTTATTTATGTGAAATGTCAGTTTAAGGAAGAGTCCTCTTTTGGGATTTTTCTCCATCAGCCTCTGCTTTTCTGCTTTTGTTATGAAGGCTATCAGAGGCTATATAACCATTTAATCCTGGAGCTCTGTAATCCTTCTTTCCCATCCCAGCACTATCTGTACTACTTGGAAGGGAAGGTCACATTAACAGTGGTTCAGCAGCTGAGGTGCATTCTGGGATTAAATATGTGGAATACAATTCAATTTGAAATTAAGTGAGCCTTTAAAACAACCTGGCTGATGAGTTCTACAAAAATACAGCTTGCTTACTTAAGCCATGTGAACAGAACAGAGAGATTTTTAAAAATCTAATTTGTTTCTGTGCCATTAGCTCTTTTTTTGTTTGTTTTTTAATTCTCTCTGAGAACATTCCCATCCCTGTTCTAGAAGAGTAGGATTGTTCACAGATTTTAGATGCTAAGAGTAATATATTGATTATAATCTCTCACATTCTCCATCATAGTTTCAGAAAAAAATCTCAACTGTGATTGAAATGGAATATATTTAGAAAACCACATCCAGATTTAACTTAATTTTCAGTAAAATAAGTCCTTCATGTCTCTTGTTAACTTTGTTAAATAGCCTCACTGCTGAAGCATCATGCCTGAATTTACACAGCTTCAGCTGAACACCACCAGATTTTGCAGGTATTTGCTGGATGGGAGCCTTCTCAGTAATCATATTTCTGTTTCTTTTCTTGGAACTTTTACATGTCAATGATGCTAAATTTCTCATTAGTCATGTATATGAATGACTCGCTGCTGAACCTCCTCAAATTTCTCAACTTCCTGCTTGAATTGCAGATACAAGATGTAGAAACAAGTACTTCAATCAGAGATGTGTCAGTCTCCAACTTTTAGAGTTAGACTTGCTAGTTCCACTTCATATTTTCCTGCATATACTTGCATGACTGTATTAGCTTTTTTGTTCCCATTGTTGGCAAATGGTTAAGGCTCCCCCAGGCCTTAACAAGAGAAATCCACGTTCTAGATAAAGTCTAAATTGTAAGTGCCATCATATGTGACTTTGTACTTGGCTCTTTTGAAAATGGACCATGAAAGAGTCATTCTGCCTATAATTTACATCTCTATCTCACAAACCTGATCAGTAATGATTTTCAGTAATGATTTTTTCATTTGTTCTGGGATAATGGTAAAAATAAATCATCAGCTTAGGGAAGATTCAGTCCTCATTGTTCCCCCTGGAGAAGAGAAGGTTGTGAGGAGACCTGATAGCACATTCCAGTATCTGCAGATCCCACAAGGAATCCAGAGTGGGACTCTGCTCGGGAGCTGTAGTGATCAGAGAAGGAGAAATGGGTTCAAATTGCAAGAGTGGAAATTTAAGTTAAATATTAGGAAGAATGTTTTCTGGGGGGGGTGGTAAGACACTGGAACAGGTTTCCCTAGGACACTGTGAGTGCCCCAACCCTGGCAGAGCTCAGAGCCAGGGTGGATGAGGCCTTGAGTTACCTGGTCTCATAGGAGAAGTCCATGCCCATGGCATGGTGGGTCGGGACTGAATGATCTTTAAGGTCCATTCCACCCACTTCACATTATGGCTCTCATTGGCAAGTACTAGGCAAGCATTTTGTTATGGATAATTCAATTTAAAATTGAATAACTCAGGAAAAAGCACTTGCTAGCTAACTAACAATATCGTTAGAATTTTTTTTACTTTGGACCTCTAAACACTGCATGGTAAGAAAGCCTTATTTGCTGATAACAATTTCTGTTTTCAACCTTTGTTTAAGAAATTTATAACCCTAAGCAAGTCACTGCCATCTGGCTTGTTGACAAAAGGCCCTAGAGGGACTCTTCTATTCTCCTATCAATAATAGTGAAAGACTATTTTAAGGATATTAATAATCTTGTCAGTGTGAACTACTGACTATGCATATAATAACTATCTAAAGATGGTTTATAGCCTTCTCTTTTCTGAATACTCAAATCAGAAAGGACCTGAATTGTATTTTTCCAAGTACTCAGCTTTTATGTAGCCAGCTCTCGAAATGCTTTCACTCAGTTCAGTTTGCTATGTGCTCACCAGGGAGCTTGGGGCAGCTTTATGTGCCCAAATATCCAGAGGGTCAATGAAACCACACATTCGAAAACATAAAGATTGAAGATGAAATTTTCATTATCTTCTAGACTTTGGTACTGCTCACAAATTTGAGTTAGGTACCTTGTGAAATTTGGAATTACCTCAAATTGGGACAGGATGGGGAAGGCATATCCTGTTCCTCTTCAAAATCTGTGCAACTCTACAAATTTCAAAGACCTATAGTTAGATAGAATAAGGGGAAAGATGCCCACAGCTCATCTCAAGATGTGCATTAGCAAAAAAGAGAATGGTATCTAAACTCCAGAGTAGGCTTAGGTGTTTGCCATTAAACATCTCTTCAAGAAAGAGTCCACAAATTCCCAGCCTTTATTCTGCCTTGGGGGAGGTGAATTCAGACAGTGTGGGCTGCATTGCCTGCTTTGGCTTCTTCAGAACAGGGCTTTGAAAGTGGCCCTGCCAAATTCTGTTCCTCATGGCACAGAGCAGTGAGGTTGAAGATGGGGTCACTTGTGCATGTAGGCAAATATGTGGTCATCTATCCATGTTTCAGACATTTGACTCTCTCCTGGTCTCAGACTAGTGGTGTTTCTGTATTCTGCTTAGACCAAATTCAAGAAATCTTTGCTAATAGGGAAATCTTTAGTTGTTACTCTTAAAAAAGAAAAAAAGGAACATTAATAAAATCAGACTAAATGAATATGTGCCTAAATGAATAGTAGCATTAACGTACTACTTATAAATTATATGACGTAAAGAGACCGAATCTACAAGATCTTTGCAAGCAACAAAAAAGACAGCTTGGTAATAAGCTTTGCTGAAGGTTTTCATAGAATCATAGAAAGATTTGTGTTGGAAGAAATCTTAAAGATCATCAAGTTTCAGCCTCCATACCATGGGCAGGAAACTTTCTGCTTGAGCAGGTTACCAGGAACCAGAAACTGCATTCCAAGTAGAGCCCAGCACTGCATTGCTCCTTCTACACCTTTCTAATATTTGGGGGGTTTTTTGTTTGGTTTTTTTCCTCCTTTTTTTTTCCCCCTTTTTTTGAGGGGGGGGGGGTGTGTTTGCTTTTTTTTTTTTTGCGCCTCTACATTGGGGAAATTCTTTCACTTGAATCATCTGAAGCAAAGGAAAAATCAATAGCTCATATTACAAGTAATGGGAGCATTGATTTAGTTATATAATTCCTAAAGTGAATTAGCAACTAAACAAAAATATCCCTGGCATCGCAGCACAGGTGAGTGTATAACTCACTGAGGCAGAGAATATGCTGATGCCATAAACCCCTGAAGTTCCTCAAAGGTCACATAGCTCCAGTTGGATATTTTTTCCTCTTGTTTTTTTTTCTTTCACGCAAGACTGAGGACAGCCTGTCTCAGAAAGGATGCCTTGATAGTCAGAGATGTTAAAATCATGTGGATCCAGTTATAAAATCTACATTTGAAGAAGTAAATGTGTTTCATTTTGTAACCATATCTCTCAGACAAGACAGGTTTTGTGGGTTTGTGTAGGTTTAACACAAACAGAAGATCAGCAGCTACCCCATATTTGAGGCCAGCACAATGCGAGTTTTGTGCAGTGCCAGTGGTACTGCACAATGGCTTCCCTGGGTCTCTGTGGAGGGAGGCATTCATCTCACTGAATTTGCCTATATAAAATTTAGTTTACTGATCTCAATAACTCCTTTGAATTCTATCTACCATCAATGTGAGAGATATATTTACAAAGAGCAATTCCTCTAACCTATCACAGATTTGGGTTAGGATATGATAAACTATTATCTAAATGTACATATTTGGCACTGTTGACTGGAGAAGGACTGCCAAATTAAAGTCTAAGCTTTATTTGCAAAAGTTAGGTTAAAAGCCTACACAAACCAGGTTTTTATTTTCTCTCATGTAACTATTCCTACAATTTTAAACTTTTATAAATTCTGGTAAAATACTGGACAAATTCTTAATGCCAGGAATAGTAAAATTCTATATTGTAAAATTTTAAAGGCTTATAATTCCTATATTCAGGTTTTGTTTGAATTAATTTTTTCTAGCTTGCTTGAAAAAATAAAAATTAAATAATGAAAAAATAAAATAGGGAGATATAGATTTCCTTTATAGAGAGCAAAGGAAGGTTGCCAGCATCATACATTCATCTAGGTACTCTCAAACTTAATTTCCATTTCCCCTTCGATTTGCCCAATGCTGAAGTAAAAGTTACTAGTTTATAGTTCTGGATTGTTGCCACAGCAGTTCTTAAGGACAAGCACAGCATTTTGCATCCTTCAATACTCCCTGATAATAGCAGATTAAAGTAAGGTTTTGTTTTTCTTACCTTGGCACTTTCTGAGGTCTTTCATCTGGCTTTCAAACCTTGCAGCTGTTAATCAATTTGGTTTAGCACTGCACTGTTAGCCTTGCCTGTATATTACTTGTACAGGCCTGAAGAATATATCTCACCAACTCACCCTGAGACTAAACCCAGAAGAAAGAAATTCCTTCATGGCTTTATATTTCCCTCTGTTGAGCAACCATTGTAAGAGAGGCAAAGTGAAAACAAGGTCAATGGAAAAGTTGTTCATCTGTAAAAAATTAAGGATTTTTAAAAAATAATGTGGTCTTTAAGTTGAATATTGGTACTAAGAGAAAATATCTAACTTTATAACAACTTTAAGAAAACATCAGCTTAATGCTCATTAAGATTCAGCCAAGCAAATAGGTCAGTAGGTATTTTAGTAAAGGAATAGAGAAGAAGTAAGCAACTTTTATCACTGTAGAAATACATAGCATTATCACATCTTAAATATTACATATAATCTGGTTTTCTTGTCTCATAAAGTCTATATAAAAAAAAAGCCAGAGAGGATCATAAAGATGACTAAAATCATAGATTGAGACTCGAAAGAGGTTGTCTGGGGGAGGCAGGTATAATGACAGCATATGATAAAAAGTCTCTTCAGGTTTTATAGATCCTGAGTGTCATGCAGAAAATTAAGAAAGGCTTAGTAGATTCAGCTAATTCCAGCAGGTGATAGTTTCAAAACCAACAAAAGCAGATATTGCTTTTTATGGTCTATAGTTTAGGTGCTAATTCCCTCTCATGGGAAACCACAGATGCTATGTTTTACATGGGTTCATTAAATACTTTGAAAATCCTATGAAATTTATTGGATGTATGGTACAGAAAGAGGACTTTCTGGCTTAGAAGTCCCTGAGTTGCTGAATTGCTGGAGGCTGGGAAGAAGCTTTGATAAGCTGCAGACTTGCTTGTCCTGGGACTCCTCTGCTGTTGGGCACTATTGACAAAAAGCCAATAGCTGTATCCTATAGGCAAGCAATTGCAATTTCCCCCCCCCAGGTATAAGAAACATGGTTATTTTTTACACACAACTTTTCTATTCCTGTATCATAAAAGTATAATTAAAAATATTGATTGCCTTCCCCCTACACCCACTCCTCAGATTTTTTTTTTTTAATTTTCAGGTCGTATTTTAATTTTTCCATTGTTTAGCTGAGTTACTGTTGCATTATTTTTTCTAGTAAGGATATCCTCTTGGCTTGAGACTTTTGTTATGCTTGGACCCCAATCATCCTTCCCCCCATCCCAGTCTGTATTTTTTGCTTTCTTTATGTCAAAGAATGTTTTCCTAACTGTGTTTTAATTGAGAGAAAATAAAGCAGTTGCTGACGCATTTGCTCTGTTTGTGCAGCAGAACTTAAAAGTTATCTCCGGGTTTTATAAATTAAAGATTATGTGATTCAACAGGAATGATTCTGTCCTAAAACTGTTCAAAGCTGATGTTTTAATGCTTCATAAAAGAACACTCATTTAAAACAAAAACCCACCAATCAAAATGCACGTGGACTCCAGGTACCAGGTTGGGTTTTTAATGATATTTTTTCATTCTCTATGAGATTATTTTCAGATCTAATTAGTGAAATTGACATCAACTCATTTTACTAAATGTCTTCTACTTCAAATTGCCATCCTCATTAGAAAATCAAGGATTTTCTTAAGGTGTGATGTAGTAAAGTGCTAAGTAATGGAAATCATATCCACACTCTTTAATAAAGTGATGTGCCATGGATTTTTCAGAATGTTCTTAGTAGGAAATAATTTCAGCTGCTAAGATATTACTCGCGAAAAATTAATGTAATGTATTTTTGGCAGAAAGTGGAAAAGCACTTAGAATTTTAATTTTTTAAAAAATATTATTTTGAGCTCATGATGCCAAGAATATTAAAATAATTTCTTAGACTTTCCGGGTTTATAATACACTTTTTTGGAAATTGATATTCAAGATCATAGCAACATGGGATAATTCAGTTTGGGTGACCTTCTGGAGATCTCTATTTCAACCTTCTGCTGTAAGCATGGTCAGCTATGAGGTCAGACTGCATTTTTCAGATATTTATCCATCGAGGTCTTGAAAATCTCCAAAGATACATAACCTTATTAGTACCAATGCCTGATTATCCTTATGGGATTTTTTCCCCCCTCTTACATTCAGCCTGAACCTTTCCTGATTCTCTCCTGAGACACTGCCTCAGTTTCTTTCCATACTCCACTGTGAACAGTCTGGCTCTACAATCATCTCTAAGTTACTGATAATTTGTTGTTATATCTCCCAAAGACATCTCTTCTCCAAATAACTGGATAAGCTCAGTTCCCTCAGCCTCCCCTCACAAGCCAACAGCTCAGCCCCCTGACCATCTTGGTGTCTCTATTTTCAGTAAAGGTTTGATTACATATTAAATATACCCAAAGTTCCTGAATGCCCTAAGAACCATACTGATTCAGGCTCGAATTAATACGTTACTTAAAAAATTCACATTGTCTGTAGCTGTAGCCAGCAGATAAAAAGTGTGCATCAAGGAAAGCAGTATTTTAAATATAATTAAAATAAGCAAGATAGCCTATGATCGTCTTTACACTTTATTCTTTTTCTCTGAACAAATCCCATACTCATCTGAAACTCTGTCTTGGCACCCTCTTTTTCTTCATACTTTTCTGCACTCATACCAAGCTCAAATAAACACAATACATCTCACTACTGCATTGCTTTCCATTTGCTAGGAATGTGCGAGTTCCACCTCTGGCTGAGAGTGCTGAGGAGCTTCAATTTAAGTTAAATTGTTGTACAACCCAAAATAAAAAGGATATCTGGAGTGGCACCAGCTGTGTGGCTGTGTGTCCATGTGTGCAGTTCTCATTATTCAGTTCAGTTGTGAAGAACCACAGCTTCCATGTGCTGAAAAACTCTGTGTGGAGTCCTGAGGACCTGCTGTGGATCTTGCATATCCACCCTGACATGGACGTGCTGCTATCAAAACATAAGCAGGCTGGATGTTCTGAATACAGCCACGTTTGTTGAAATTACACTTAAAACTGAAGGGGGGAATTATTTTAGCTTGAGTGGCAATATGAATTTTGTCATACCCAAACTCTGTAGAACACAGGTATTTTTATTACACTGCATTTCTACCAGATTGTAAGTCATAGGTTGCCTCTGTGAGTCTGCTACGATTGTAAAAAGACAATTGCTCCTCCCCTTATATTTGATTAAACTTTGAATTTCAAGCTGTCTTGGATGAGATCAAGATGGATGAAGTTTGTACCTCCAGACTCACAAAATTGGATATATGACACTTTCATGACTTTTTCTCACCTATTTTTTTTCTTTTGTGTAAGACAACATGCTGCCATACCTGGCTATACAACAGCACAACATAGTACAAGTCTCAGTGCTTCACTATTAGTGCTACAGTAGTAACCTGAACTTACAGGACTGTATCAATAGATTTTTTTATTAATAACAAATATTTTGCCAGTTATACCTTAGGAGTTTGAGTCCCATCATCCCCATTTGTCAGGGAAATGGTCACAATATCAAGGAATAAAGAAATTTCTTCTTTTGCTCCAAAAATTTCAGGACAACAGATTCGATCAGAAAATAGTATTTACTTAAATCAGAAGTTCAACCAAGAAAAGATCAGGTTTTTGTTTTTTAACATTCTTGTTCCCCTGTTGTATATGTAGCCCATAGTTTGACCTACACCAGCCCAAGAGCCAGGGGCTGATGCAATGTGATCCCTTGTATTAAGCTATTGCTGTACACACTGCAGGTGTGTGGTCCATGTGAGATAGCAGTCTTCCAAAGCATCATAGGCATGTGGAATTATTTGGGTTGGAAGGTGCCTCTGGGGGTTATCCAGTCTAATTTGCTGATCAAAATGGGTTTCTCAGTGTCTTGTCCATGCCTGAAGATCTGGCACGGTTTAGGGTTTAGGATGGTCAGGGATAAAGAGGCCAGTACAGCCAACCTGTTGAGAACGTAAAAGAGTTTAATGATATAGATACAAACCAATCACATCTTGTTGGTTCACTATCAAAGGCAGTCCCTGTACAATTTTGCTCACAAAGTCTGTTTGTCCAGTCAGCTAACATCTCTTGATCTTCAATTTAAAAAATGGTACTAGTTCAGCAAGTACCTCATCTCACCTGTCTTAGACACATATCTGATAACACTTTCTGCCTCACCTTGCCCTGCTTTCCCTCTGAGATATCAAACCAATTTGGTTTGTGTGCCAGGAAAGGATAAACTCTGCTCAAGCTACATTTTCAGAACAGGTCAGTTCATATCTCTGATCAGGTTTCCATCAAGCAGTGCCACATCATTATCACTATGAATAACAGTCCAGGAAATAAATATGTTTCTGTACAGGTCTCTGTTAAGCTCTGTCTAAGCCAGAAGAAAATTCACCAGCCCAAATCGTGCAAACTTCCTTTCAACACACCAGAAAGCATATCTTGCAACCTTTAGTGTCCTATGACATTCTTGTGATTTAAAGACCGTTCTGAGAGTTGATTTTCTCAATGTAACCTTTTTCTTTGCAGTAGAGAAAAGGAAAAATAATCTTTTTACCTATTTCAACTACATTTTGATTTATTTCTTTTACAGTCTATTTCTTTCTGCAAAATGTCACTACATAAACAGGATAGGGGAGGAAAAAAGTTCACAAATCAGCAAATTATTCAAAGATAAAATTCTCTCTTTGTACAACTGATTAACAAACATGTCATGAATCCATTGTTTTGTTCTTATTGGATTATAAAAAAGAAATCATATGTCTTTCAATATTCATAAACATACCATAAAAGCCAAATTAAATTCATACAGCACATTCCCCAAAGGGAAATTCTTCATGAGAATATCATCAAGTTTGAATCAACAGATGGAACAGCATGATAACATTAACACTGTCAGTATAAACAGTACATTTTCCTGACACGTTGAAGATACTAATGTTGTTATAGGTTTCTAAAGGTTAAATAAAGGACAATTTTTGCCATGTCCTGAGTCTCAGTGCTCTGAGAATCAACGTACAGAGCTCAAAAGTTTTTCTCATCTATTTATTTTTAAAAATACAGCACTAAAAATGTTTCTGAAATACTGAAATTGAAGGCTTTATTTATTTCCCAGTCCTTTTGTGTAACCTCATCATTCATCCCTTACACACCTTTCACACAATGGAGGATTGAATTATGTAGGATTGCTGTGAGATTTTTTTTAAACTGAAAGTATAATGAATTGTGGAAAGACTTTGAATAAACTCAGAGTAGAAATTCTGAAAAAAAGAGTCTGAGTGTGATTTTCAGTTCAAGAAATTTCTAAACTGTTATTTGCTAGAAGCTGAAAAGTAAATACCAAGGGGAAGAAAATGCTCCATGCTCTTATTCTATACTCTCTCTTTAGGCATCCCTGAGCATTGATGTTCATGGGCTCTCAGTTGGATGTTATCTTCAGTGATAACAGAATAATAGATGCCCTTTATTATTTGTTTCAGCAAGATGAAGTGCCAAGTCCTGCCTTTGGGTCACAGCAACCCCTTGCAGCCCTACAGTGTGGGGCAGAGTGGCTGGAAAGCTCTCCAGCAGAAAAGGACCTAGAGTTGCTTGTCAATAGGTGCTGCAATAAATCAGTCGAGACTTCATTTTCTTCATGGAGTAAAAGCCAATTCTTTATTAATATAATGTGCTTTTATGCAGTTTTTACAGACCTCGTGTTTGACTCCAATTGGCTATTCGTTTTCTTACTACTTCATTTATTGGCCAGAAGGTGGTTTTGTATGTATATGCTAAGGTTCAAACTGTTTACATTTTTCTTTTTGGGTTCTCATGGGACAAAGTTTATTGTTTACATAAGTGCACTTGTTTTGCACCAAGGAATAGGTTGTTGTGTTAACAAACCTTGCACACCGAGATTGGTTTCACCTGGGAACTTGCAAACTGCACTTAGAAGAAGTGATAGGCTAGCTTTAATTTAGCAGAGCAGCCCTGACTTTATGAGGCCTTTCTTTTATAATTTTCCTGTCTATGATAAATAGCCACGTCAATATGAGCCAAGATTGTACTCAGGTGGCCAAGAAAGCCAATGACATCCTGGCCTGGGTCAGGAATGAAGTGGCCATGAGGACCAGGGATGTGAAATTCCTCCTGCACTCAGTGCTGTTGGAGGTCTTTTCCAGTTTTAATGATTCTATGATTCTATATTTTGTTATTTCTCTATGTCCAGGTAAGGTTCTGTCATTCTATGTTGCTGGAAATGTAGAAGATCCATGAAACCAGAGTAGTCAAATTGACATGCATTGGTAGTGAGTTGGTGCTTCCACAGGTTATCTAGAAGTAGTGTTGCCCAGAAGTGGAAATCCCAGACTTACCTTCAGATAGTCTAATCACTGCTATAAAATCTGAATTGTATGGGGAAGTCAGGCCTACACTAACATACCTACTTCTTAAAGCACTGACTTTGCTCCTGGAACCATAGGCTTTGTACAGATGCATCACAGCTACATCCCTATGAACCAGTTTTCAGCACATAATATCAGAACTTGCTTTGTAGCATGGACATGTTAAGGCTACAAAACAGGGCTATTGAATGCAAACTGTCTGTGGAAATTGTTCCTGGTCTGTATTAACCCTGCTCTGCTCCCAAGCACGGCTTGAGGAAAAATAGGCAGTCCTGGCCAGAGAGACACTGAGGCTGGTCCAAAAATGTGGTGGTGCTGGCAGCCAGCTCCAGTGACTGCACCCACACTCTGGGACCAGTTAGTGTAGACATCCAGACATCCTTGTAGGCATCTGCACATCTGCACACTTCGTAGGGAGTGAAGTATACAGACTTGTCCTAAGGCAGTGCACTAAGAACAGTTACAAAACCAAAGCTGATTTGAAAAATACAACTTGCATATTGACATTTGCATATTCCCTACATGTAGGAATGATCACATACCAAACGTTTCTTTTTCTTTTTCCTTTTTTTTTTTTTTATGGAGAGCTGCAGTTTGTGACCATCAATTAAAATGAAGACAGAAGATGGCTAGATAATTGAACATGCATTGTTACAGAGATTGAACTGTACTGTGGTTGCTACAGTGGGCTGATTCTGTAGGTTAAATTGCTTGATAGCACTTTACAACTAATGATTAATGATAGTAGCTTTTTGCAAGATTTCATTTGTGTAAGCATTAGAGGCTGTTATGTGTTAGTGATACTCCAAGTTGTTCCTGCAATGCAGTGGCTGAGAATCCTTACAGGAAACATCTCAATAATTTCTTTTGTTCAGTGCTACTAGTGCAGAGTAATTGTTCTGTGAGTGGTTCCTTGATTTGCCATTTTGCTCTCAGACAAATTTATTACAAGCTATAATTTATTTAACTACATGTTTTTTATGCATTTAACAACTTTTTTCATAACAGTTTATAGTTTCTGGTTTGTATCTTACCTGTAAGGGAGAATACCAGCAAAGGGGCAGGGGATCTGTGGTGGTTCATCCTTGTGCATTGACAGTGCAGCTGTGGGTGAGCAGATTTGCTGCTAGGCAGCCCCATCAAGGAAAGGATAGAGAGCTCCATTTCACATGGAAGCTGCCCCTAAAGGTTAAGGGAAGAGAGGATTATTGGCATTAAAGCATGCACATGATTGTGGCTGCTCAGGCTCAGGAATGTATCATCAGCTTCAAGCTCACACACATTCTTCAAATACAGTCGCCTCAAGAAGTTTATATTGCAAAGATTCAAAACATCAAGTTTTGTCAGGATTCTTGGAATTTTAAAGACAAGTACCCTTCCTAATGTACATGGTCAACCAAATTTGAATGGTATTCAAAATGCAACACTCTATAAAACATTTAAGAACATATCCCGAACAGAACTGCAGAATCTATAATGACTGAAAATAAACTCTACTAAAAGAAAATAAAAAGCAGGTCTAATAAATATCCTACTTGGGAATAGGGAAGGGAGAAAAAATAAATAGGTTCTGTACAATCTGGATTTACTCTTGGACCAAACACTTGATTAACTTACATAAAAGAACAGTCTTGGTTGTGACAACAGCTTTTGAGGGACACAGTTTCAACAAAGATCTCATTTGAGCTGTGATCTGTGTTTTGCTTAATTTGATGAACTGTGTTTTCCTCTCTAGGTTGGTCCATCTAGTTGGAAAGGATCAGTTATTCTAAAGTATAGAAAATAAGAAGGAACAGACTGTGGCTATTTCTTATTTACTAGAAAAGTTGTGGTTTTTCTTGGCATCAGCAAGATTCTGTACTTACCCTTCAGGTGTGATTAAATAGAATTTGTTTGCAGACACTGACAACATTGCAGTCCAGAGGCATTCCCCACTGCCATGAGAAGAACCAGGTGTCATGTCAGGTTCAAAGCTGAACATGCAGACGTTCTAATACAGTGCTCAGCATGAGTGTGTGCTGCAGCCAGTGCTGTGGATGAACCCTTGTATAGGCATATCTCTACTGGTTTTACTCTGGTGTGTACTGAGAGTAATCAAAGTAAAAATGAAATTATACGTATTTAAAGACAGCTTAGAAACCTGAGTAGATAATACTCAGGGTCTCTCTCCTGTTATTCTCAGTCTTTTTAGAGTATATCTGCAACAGTAACCATGATCTGCTGTAGATAAAGTTATCTAAGGCTTTAGTATTTCTCTCAAAATTTAATATTTCTGGGTGTGTATGGGAAGACAAGTCACCAAAAAAGGCATATTTAAATATTAAATTGAAGTACACAGGTAATACTCTAATGCAGCTGGAATTTTAAAATGGTCATCATAACATATTTGCTTTTAACAGCTGCAAAGTACTTGTGAAATGTAACTGTAAGTTTGCAAATACTCCCCAGGCTGTTTCCTAAGAGCTGACTTTACACTTTCCCTAGTATCTAGTTCTATAGCCCTAAAGGATGTTTGCTGAGCAAAAATCTCAAGTACATTCACGCTCTGCGTAATAAATCTGCCTATTCACTGCAGAATAATATTCTGGTTGTGCTTCTCAGTGTTTTCTAGAAGAGAAAGCAATGAACTGAAAGCCTGGTAATCAACGAGGAACTGAATCTTGTAGTTCTGCATACATCTGCTGCCAGTGGCACAGTAATTATGATTAGAATGGGATATCTTTGCTGCAGGAATAAGCACAGACTCACCTCAAGACTGGGATGTTTTGCAGCTACGTATTAAACCAATACAGACAAATATATATTCTTTCTCCTGAAAGATGTGTAAAGTTCTCAGCTACAAAATATCATAGAATATATTATTGACCAGAGCTACATTTGAAGTGGTTTGGTCTGTTTTAGTACAAATGGGTGTTAAAGTCACAATTAGTGACCTCCTTTAATTACTGTCTCCAGTCCTCTTCCTCCCTGGCACTGCAGTCTCCTCTCCCTGTGAACCATATTGTCTGTGGAAAGCTATGAGCATAGCTCTTCTTTCCATCCAGAAATCTCCATCACTGATTGTGCAGCAAACCTGCAGAATCTATCTTCAGTCAAGTATTTTTGGCAACACAACTCTGATCTGACCTTGAGCAAAGCCAGGTATTTAATCTATATCATGAGGACCTTTCAATGTTCTTAGGTGTTTGAAATGCAGCACGAGAGTTAAGCAAAGGGAGACAAATACTGTTTCTGAAATCCAAAATGAACTGGAGTGTACTGAAAGTTACCATTGATCCCCACATGGCTAAGATCACAGTCTGTGCCTATCATTTGTTGTTCAACATCAATAATGTTGCTCTGTGAGATAAAAAAGCTCTTGGGAATCTGCTCTTGGACTTCATTGATTTCAGTGGATATTGGGTTTTGACAGCGAGGACTGGACTCCAGTGGAGGGAGGTTCGGAACAAAAACCAGAGGTAGTGCTTTCAGTTTGAACAAAAAATACCAGAATTTTAAATGAAGAATAAAAGGTCTAGAAAGAAGGAAGGATTGTATGATCAGCACAGTAAGCCACAAAAAGAGAATTGAAATAAAAAAAAAAATCATCGTCTGAGGGAGATCAAAGGTAATAACAGAGAAGATTGGTTTTTGTACAAATGAATATCATAGTCATTAAGAGAAAAACTACTACCATTATTAATGTCTTCAAATGAAGGAACACAAAGCTAACACAGAGTTCCAGATCTCCTACTCTATTATTCATAGCTAATTTGAAAAATGCATATTTTGTAGCTTCTTATGACTTGCAAACACATATTTGTACATTTTGAAAACAAGAAATGATACCTGAACAATATTTATTCTAGTCTAGCCAAGTCTCAATGGCAGAAAGGCAAAAACACAATATGTGATAATAAGTCATAAATCCAGAAGATTATTCTAGGAAACTATGACGCAAGTATTAAACACAAATGCTTGTACTAGATGATTTTTACAGTAACTTGCGTGCGTAGTAATAATTTAAAGTATGTATACTTCGTTAGTAAGTCCACTTGAATTATAATCAAAGTGGCTACATTTTCAGCTTTGATCCCATCTCCCTGTATGTTTTCAGCAATCACATTTTTAATGAAAGTTTATTTCTTTAATTGAGCTTTGGTTCACATTGATTTTTCCAGGTCCTTTATTATTATTGTATTGCTGTTTTCTTTATGTGCTAAGCATTGTACTGTTACAAAACATTATGCAAATATAAAGACATACATAATTATTACTACAAAAGCCTTTTTTCTTCCAGATGGTTCAAGGAAAGTACTGGCTTTTTTGTTTGTTTAGGTTTTTTGGTTCTGTTTTGTTTTTGAAGAACAACCATTTAACATTTAAAACTGATCTGCAGTAGAATGGGAACCAGTATCATCATCATCAGCGTTGGATAAATCTGTGAAAGAATTCTGTTACACTGAAAGGAAAGTAAAAATTTTAAGTATGGAAATAAATTATGTACTTTTTATAGATATAGTCAGTGAGGGGCAGTGATGCTGATTTTTCAGTAAACTGTGTTCTACTCTGCATCTTTGAAGCACCGATACCCTGCTTATTGCATTGCCATTTATACTCTTGCAAAATGAGCAAAACTGGAGGAGCCTCACGCATGAACTGAAGTCACAGGACATTTTCACTGTTGTAAATGAAACTTGAAGCATTGAGCACTGCTGTAAAAATGTGTGTAATATG
Source organism: Acridotheres tristis (assembly GCA_037013685.1). Lineage (NCBI taxonomy): Eukaryota > Metazoa > Chordata > Aves > Passeriformes > Sturnidae > Acridotheres > Acridotheres tristis. The sequence continues at coordinate 101,474,389 of CM072887.1, forward strand.
AATTCCTTCTGGGATAACTCTGACAATAGACCAGGTAGATGTGCAAAAGTAGATGAACATTTCTCAGTGCCCACTGCTCAGTTCTGTGCACAAGAAGGAGTAAGGCATCTCACAGGCTTAGGGAGTCCTTGTTCAAACAGGATTTGAATGTGCAGCTGACACACATGTGAGAGAAGTGAGGGCAGAAAGTGCAGATGTTGGTTTTGTTCTGTGTGACCAGGTTTGCTCTGCAGGTGGGCTCTGCCTTCCAGTTGCAGATGGACCACCATGAAAATTTTTAGCATTGTGTCTGTAACTTTGTAGAGCCAGGATAGGATGGAGGACCCTGCTGTTCTAGGTAGAAGCTGATAAGAAGGTAGAAGCTGCCCTCATCACATCACAGAGCCTTGAGAGATATAGGAAGACATCTCCAGGACAAAAGACACCAGTAAAAACATGGTGAGCAGCATGACAAATGGTGCTCACCAGACAGATTGCCAACAATTTAGTGGGGTTGAGGATAAAAATGGAGTTTTCACCAACATTTTAAGAAGCAACAACAGTCATGTGGAAGGCAATGTCTCTCTTTTGGACTTTCCTGCTCTCTCACTTCAATTTGTATTACAGGTCTCCATAGAAAAACGTATTTCCATACTGGAGGCAAGTGACTTAGTATTCCCAGCATCAACTGGTTCCAATTATTGATGATTTTGAAATAAGGGAGATGTTCTACATGTTACATTTCCTATGTTTTCAAAGAATCAGCCAGCTCCAAGATAAGAGGACAGTTACTGCACAGCACAGAATAGACAGAAAAAGTTAAATTGAAGGATGATTTGTTTATAGTAGCCTCCAAGTACAGCCTATATCTGAAGAACAGAGAGTTTTGTAACATCCTGGATACAGGAAAGGTCTTGATCTGTGTATTTATAGATTTGAGTACAAAAAGCTCCAAATCTTGACCAGGATTTTGCACGTCAATATGAAAGCAAGAATTTGTACCTGCAATCTAACTGCAAAAAACACTGCAAAGCTTTGTCTTGGCTGCTGCAAAAATCAGATCTTGACTGCTAATACTAAAGAGACAAAATATTTCAAGCAGAAAATGTACTGACAGATTTATACAGAAGCTCTTACCATTTCGTAAGCTTTTTGTTAGGTATTGCTCAGGTATTAAAATGCAGTCCTTTATCTCTCTTCCTCTCAAAAATCTGGAATAAACATTTTCTTTCTTTTTCCCAATGGCGTAAAGGTCAGAACCCATGTTTGTACAAACCTCCTACTGCCTGAGGAGATTTTAAGCTATATTATAACTCTATATTATAGTTTCGGACAGCCTCAGTAAGTTTTATGTGAATTTACAGAAATGGATGTTCTCCCAGTGGCAATGCTTTAGATGTCATAAATCAGAAAATGCTCCCTGGAGTCAAGCTCTATTTTGCATTCTTTGCCCCAGGCAGAGTTTTTAGTATCTCTCATTTACTGCTACTAACAAATTTTGTGAACTGCCAAAACAAATACTCTAGTGGAATTCTGTGTGCAGAGAGCAACCTTCTGACACACCTTTGGTGAATCTTCTATGTCATGACTTGACATAGAAATGTCAATTTAAATGTCCATTCAAAGTTAAGGTTGATGCCTCTGACTGATGAGATCACTGAACCAAAATTCACTTGCTGAAAGTGGGAAGGAATATTGGTGAAATTTTGCTATCCAATTGCTCTGTTTTCTGTGACTTTTTAACCATCTTTGGCCATGCTCAGAGACAATTTGATGAACCTTGTTATAATGAATTTTTAAAATCTTGTGTCCCACAGGACTTTGTGTTGAAATAAAGAATATTCAAGCCCATATTTGAAAATTTACTTCATTTTTTGGGGTAACAGCATCATTCGATATCCTTAAAATTACCTTTAAATCGATTGTCTTTGAGGAAAGCCATATAGCTAATGAATCTGTTAATGAATGGAACTGTCCTTTCTGCTGATTAAGCCTAATGTTAAAGATATAAATTTAGTTGCTCTGTCATCTTGGTAGTAGAATTAGTTTCTGATGGTCTGGGCTAGTTATTACATCATACTTCCCGGCCCTATCAGGCAAAATGATCACTTGAGCAGACAAGTTTGTATAAAATGTGAGATACACCTGAGATGTTTCTGTCAGACATCTACAATAAGCTTTCAACTGCAAAAGTACAGTTATTAATCTGCATGAATGGTGAAGGTGGCATGAAAGTGAGGAAGCAGTTATAGGCTGGCCACTAGTTTATGTCAGGGGACTAGTGATGGGGGAATATGTTTGTTCTTCAAGTTTATTCCAGTTTATTCCTTAGTGATCAGGAGAATGAAGGTAATACAAACCAAGATGATTAGATACTCGTGATTAATTTCACCCAGCATTACCTTCATGATAGTTAAGCACCTGATCTAAGCTCTCTGGTTAGTTGAGAAGTCTTTACAGATGGAAAAAAATGTACTCTTTTATAAGGAAGGGTATTACGCAGCTAAAATGAAGAACACTGGGATTCCCATTCCTGCCCACTGGGTAGGGGAAAAGGCTAAACAATTCCCTAGATTATATACATTAATTTTCAGATACTAATGCTCACTGAGATTAATTTATTCTAAGTGGAAAATAGATTTTATTAGCAGTTTCAGAGAATACTCATACTTTCCACAATTACATAGTCTGCACAGCATGAATATTAACTATAAAGACTAATAAAATCCTGTTCAGAATGGAGCTTCCTGCTCACAATACTTTGACAAGAATTAACTCTGCCAAAATACAAAGGGAATATTTTCTGTTTTGAAAATTTGCTCAGAGACTTCACTGGGATTTTGCAACTGAACTCTGATCTGACAGCTTGCATTCTGTGATAAAATGACAGATATTATTTGAGTAATAGAAATAGCACTTCAGCTAATTAGGATATTTTCCCATTAGCATTTACAAAAAATGATTATTCATTGATTTTATTGGCATTTTCCTTTGACTCTGTAGAATAAGAAAGCATTTTAAAACCATTAAACAATTTTTCCAACAGAGTGCTGAAAAATTGAAGCCATTTTCTTGAGGGTTTTTTTTTTAATGCCTGATTATTTACAGTTATATTTTATGAGGACTATGAATACACATTCATACAGCACTTTCCAAATTAAAACATATGAAGGCTAAATCACATCTGGCAGTGACAGTCTCCTTTTGCCACAGGGCTCTAAAAGGTGTGGTAAACTGTAATGAATCATCGTGTGTTGCAAAGCTCACATACATTGCAGCATTTACATTTCTTCTACAGTAAATCCCAAAGGGCAAGGCTGGCTGACACTGCATTAACACATTCCATGCCAAAATGTGCAGATGGGCTTTGAGGAAAGGAGCCAGCTGCCCGAAGCCCTGTGGCCCTGAATGGCAGCACATTGCAGCAGAGAGGAAGCACGGAGTGGAAAGGGTTCAGGTTGCTCAGGAAGCAGATGCACACCATCTCTGATGCTCACTGTGCATGTGCAAACTGGCTGAATAAAATAGCTGAACTTAACTGGAAAAAATTTCCCGATTTCCATTGTTTGTACAACTAAGATAAGTTTTGGAAAGAATGGCTGTGACTGCAGTATGCACTGGTTCTGAATTAAATATATGAACTTGTTCCTAGCAGTTAGTGGGAACAAATGTAGTGGCTGATTATTTGCACTTCTTGTTACTCTTGTTTTTCATTTATCAAGGAGTTGCTTTTTCTTCAGGTTTGTTTTTCCAGAAGCAATAATGAATGCAATATAAGCAATTTCTCTTAAATGATTTCAATGTAGGCTGTAGTGTATTATTGCCTGATATCATCTTTATAATCACAAATACAGCATACATACATGTGAAACTGCTGATGACAAGTTTGTAATATGACATGTTAATTTCTTCTGTCATTTTTCTTGTCTGTGTCTTTGTGTCTTTCACCATCGTTCTGTGGTGTATGTTAGTGGGAAAAAGTACTTCACCTGGGTCCTTCAAATGGATCAAAGACATTCTCCTTGCTTGGAAAACTTATAAAACTACAAAGTTTTTTCAACTTTTTCTTTGTCAACAGAGGGAAACTACATCTTTCACTGATTTTTTGCTATAGTCCCTTGTTTCCACATTGTGCTCAAAAATATTTTGGCACAAAAAGATGCACTTAATGAAGGGAGACCAACTTTCAGAGAGTCCTTAACAGTCCATAGTAAAACCAAGTAACCACACTATTGGTTCAAGGTGTCTTTTCAGATATAGCAAAATAAACCCTTTTAAATAAGCAAAACAACATAAAGTACACCTTCATTCTAGTAAGATATCTTAGGAATCAATGATGTTTCCACTTGAACTTATGACTTCATGGCTCCCTAATGCAACTGGAAAGAGCTGATGTGGATGAAAATTTGCCAGAAACATTTTCACTTCTGTTTATTGCATGGGATAAAATTTCCAGTGGCACAGATTGATACAAGTCTAGCACTTGGATGGAATTGCACCAAACAGCCTAAGCTGAGAATCAGAGCCCTTTTATTTGCCATTGCCTTGCATGTACATAAAGTGCTTTTCTTGGAAAACTCATAGCATAAGATTTACCAGTGGGGTGACAGCTAAGGCTAGCATTTTCTGCAGTCTGAAAAGAGATAAAAACTATTTGCACTGACTGCTTGCCAGCTGTGCTCTTTATCTGGAAGTTTTGTATGTTTCGTTGTACTTTAAAAAAATCTTGAAATGTTTAGCCCATGTAAGTTACAATTTAGCTGCAACATCTCAGTTTCAGAGCAAAAGCCAAGTTTTAGCTCAAAAAGGAAACAGAATCTCATACATTACCAAAAAAACTAACAAAACAAAACAAAAAAAGCCCAAACCAAGAAATAGTTTTTTCTTCCATCTTAGAAATAAAAAGTGAATTAAGAGTCTCTGACAACTTGTACATCTACTTTTGAGCTGATGTAGTCTTAAATCTCTGAGTTATTGACCTCTGAAAAATGGACTTTGTAATCGAAATACTGACAGACTATAAACTATAGCTCTGCTACTGGGAATGGAGGGGGTAAGGAGAGTACCTTAATTACCAGTACATAAATATTGATCTACTATTACCTTGACAGATCAAACCCAACAAATCAAATACAAACATGTCATTTCAAGCTTCAACCAAGCTAGCAGAAACCACGAGTTGTCTTTTTATCCTTCTCTTCTTCTTTTCTTGTCACACCCTCATGTCTTTCCTTAAATGCTTATGTGGAACGTGCAAAGCTGCCAATTTCAAAAGCAGCTAATTGCTTAGAAAGTTGTATTTGTCCCTCCTTGGATTGGGTGCCACTGGCTGCATGGAAGAGTGCAAAAAGTAAATCAAACATGCACCTCCTAGGAAGGAATAAACCTGTTCCTAAAGAGGAAGGAATGAGCAAAAGAAATGATTGAAAGATGAGAAGAAAAGGGCAAGGGGAGATCTTGTGGAGCAAACAATGGAGTGATTGAGAAGTTCAGATCACTGCAGTGATGGGGGTGATTACAGGGATTTTGGCTCATTGACAGAAAACAGAGCTGTAAATGACAGAACTGAATTGTTATTTCCCACTGTGTTCTGTGAATGAACAAGTGCACTAAAAGGGATGGACCCTTTCTACCATAAAAAAATTTGCCTTCCTAATATTGAGGATGATATTGCTTTGCTCTTGAAATCTGTAATCCAAATTTACACAATTGGATGAAAAGGCTTTGGTGCTTTGTGAATGCTAAGACTGGAAGTATTATGCAACTCCAACATAAATAACATAGCTTGTTATGAACAGGATATGTTTTAATATTAGCCCTGAAAACATAGTGCAAAGTGATGAAAAGTTGTTAGGTTGACAAATAATTTTTCAGAATGAAAAGACATTTTGTAAATAATTGTTTATTATTTACTGAAGGACCTTGATGCCAAACTTGGGAATAACTGTAAGAAAATCCAACCTCTGACTTGCAAAACATGTTACTTGACTTGTAATAGATTTCTTTTGTGCAAATTAAATCTAATACAGTAATTGATTTAGTCCCTTGATTTCCTAGTCAGCCAAAACCTGCAGAATTTATGAATGTATCAACTTAAAACAACGTACATCTCAGCAGTCATATGAATGTCTCTGTTAATGCTAAGGCTCATGTCCAATGACCATTACAAATTCAGGACACATTACCTAAGGTTTTATGGCAATGCAAAGAACTCGAAAGGAATTTGGGTTGGATGAAACTAAGAGCTTTGAATTAAGTTCCTCCTCTTTGGCAAAGTTTCTGCAGAACTCTCAAGTCAATAAGAACCTAATACAAATGAGTGCATTATAAATGTTTACAATTTCTGGAATGTCTTTCTAGTGAGTGTATTTTTGTTTTCTTTTCTTAAAGCCAAACATTTTATTGTATATGACACAATGTCGAAGTTGAAATAGTTGAAATAGTAAACCTTGGAAAGTGAGCACTTACATTAAGCTTGACAACATGAATGAGTTTCACAGACTTTTTTTTCTGAGAGATATAAAATGTGCTATTTCTTAATATAGGTTCCTTGCTCGCAGATATGATGTGTAGTTGGAAGGTCAGTGAATCACAAATGTAATTTAAATGGAAAAATATCTTACATTTTAAAAGAAAAATAGTCACTCTTAAAGAATGAATATTTATATATTGGCTTAAGTATTAGAAATTAAAATGAACTCTTTGTCTGTGCTCACCATAGCAGTGTCAATGTACCACCAGTGCCAAGTCACAAAATTCAAAATGTTGGACATCTGAATTCTTCATAGTGAAACAGATTCTAAACCACACATTCACTTCATAAAAATGCATCTCCAGTTTTGGATTAGTTCTAGCAGAAAGGCACCTGAGGTTCCTGGTGGACAGCAGCTCCATGTGAGTGAGAAGGGGATGCTGCAGCCAGGAAAGCCAACAGGATGCTGCGCTGCACCAAGAGGGACATCACCAGCAGAGGTAAAACAGTCATCATCCCTGCTCTGTGCTTCTCAGCCCCCACCTGGAATATTGTGTTCAGGTTTGGTCCCACTGCCCAAAAAAAGATGTGGACAGACAGGAGAAGGCCCAGAAAAGGGGCCCAGGGGTGTTCAAAGGACCAGGGAGCCTGACACATGAGGAAAGACTGAGAGAACTGAGTTAGTTCAGCCTGGAGAAAAGAAGGCTTAGGGGAGACCTCATAACCATGTTTTAAAGGGTGACTGTAAAGAGGATGGAGATTCCATTTTTACAAAAAGGCACATGGAAAAGATGAGGGCTAATGAATACAAGTTACTTCTGGGGGAATTCCAATTAGTTACAAGAGGAAAGTTTTTTACAATGAGCACAATTAACCATTGGAATGCACTCTCCAGGAAAGTGGTGGATTCTCCAACACTGGACATTGTTAATATTCAGCTTGGCAGGGTGCTGGACTGTCTTGTCTTGACCATGCTTTTTCCCAGAAATGTTGGATCAGATGATCCTTGAGGTCCCTGCCAAAGTGATATTCTATGATTCCAGTGTATTACTTAACAGATGTTTTAACATTGAGACCTGCTGCAAACAAAGCTCCTCTATCTGACAGCTCTTCCCAACATCCACAAAGCACCTCAACATCCAACTTGGCAGTTCTAGTAAAGACAGATGTCAGCATCTGTTTATTTTATTACCTGTTTGGATGAATTCTGCCTTTTGAACTCCTTCTGTTGTTTGACTATTCATTTCAGGAATTTAATATAACCCTGAAAAATCAACAAGGTTTTTATTAAGTTTTAGAAGAGAGAAAAAATATCATTTAAGCACAATTTCTTTTGAAAAGGTGGTGGATTAAACTACATTAGATTTCATGAAATTCTGTAAAAAAGCAGAAAAATAAAAAAAACCCAAAAGAAATAAAAGAACAATTTTATTAAACATTCATACATACTAAATTACATTTCATATCTTGACAACTCAGCCTTCTTTATTATTTTAATGCCATTTTGTGTTGTGTCAGTGGTACCTAAGAATACTGAGAAGGTGATGAAAAAGTGAAAGGATGGACTGGATGGAGGAAATTGAAAAGTGCATTTGTTGCTCAGTAGGAAGGGCACAGGGTAAAATAAAGACATTAGGAAGGCTGTGAGAGTTAGAATTTTCTAAATGTCTTTGAAATAAGAAGAAAATTAAAATAATAAGCAAAATTAGGTGACATGAAAACAGATTTAGAGTATTCAGTGTTAAATAAGAGAATACGAACTTCTGTTCTATGAAAATACAGTGTTTTCAATAAGAATCCTCTATTTTTAACCTTGCCTTCCCGTATGGGAGGAGAAAGGAAATGCTTCATTCATTTGCAATGTTTCGGGGTTTTTGCATGATTTCATGTGATTTATCTTCAAGTTATAAAATAACAATTTTTATAATATCCCTTACTTGTAAAAAGAGAGTTTTAATATATAAAAATCAACAACATAAATCAGTGGCATGAAAACGCTTTCAAGTTAAAAATGTAAATGATCCTCAAAAATCGAAAGAATTAAGGTTTTCTTCTGAAAAATAACATGTTCATATGAAACATTTTTGGGAAGAAATGTATCTTTTAGCAAAATCTATTCTGAGTTAAAAATGTACATATGTGGTCTTTGATTGCAGCAGTTGCAATGGTGCTCTGTGAATGACAGAGTGGTGATGGATGATGTTATCCTTCCTAGCTTTGTGGGTTTGTATGAAGAGAAGGAAAAGAGCCAGAAAACCAGAGAATGTCCATTGTCACCGTCTATGGAAGTATTTCAAAGATGTGTAGATGTGGCATTTAAAGACTTGCTTTAGTGGTGAACCTGGCAGTATCAACTTAATGGTTAGTTGGACTCAATGATATTAAAGGTCTCTTCCAATCTAAATAATGTTGTGCTTATAACTCTAGTTGAGGTTTTAAAGACTTTGTTCAAAGCTGCTACTTCTGCATCTGTGTGTTTGGGAAGCTTCAATAAATGGGACTCTGAGTAGTGCAGTTGGAATACTGAGAGTGAAGTAGGGCCAGTTTTCATCACAGCACTAGAGATTGGCTTTCAAGTGAAAATATATGCAAGTTTTGCTGCTGGAAATCTAGAAAACTGTGAGCAAAAAAATCTTCTCCAGATCACCCATGGTTTTATTCCTCTGTATTTGCTTGGATTTCTTAAAGGCCTCCAAAGGAGCCCATTGCCTCAATGCTTCCAAAGAATGTATGGTTATACTGAAAGTCAGGAAATGTCAGGTAATTCATCCCTAATGTCATTCTCTTCCTCTCCTCATCTTCACAGTAATTCTTTGCTATATTATTACTGTTCTCTCTAGTGTCTTCAAAATCTTCCTCAGTGGAAAAGTCTGGTGAAAAAATAGATTTTGTAGCAAGCCATGAATATTATTTCATTCATAGTACTTGATACCATAGATAGAAGCAAATTCTAAGGTAGTGAAATTCTTGTGAGATGTTGCAGGAGTACGTTTACTGACAACAGTTCTCATATGCCTCAATTTATCAAATATCCAGCAGAAGTGTTCATGGGAAAGCACAATTTTGTCCATATAACAGATAAAGGATTGCCCTGTCACTGAATCCATTATTCTCTGAGTTTACTTGCTGACTCCTAATCACCATCCCACCCAGGATGTGATTATGAGTGATTTGGCTTTGATGTCCTCCATAAAAAATGCATTTTCAACCCTTAACAATTAAAAAAATATATGAAAATTGAAAAGATATGTTGAATGATAAGTCATTTCCTAATGGTGATGACTGTTGTGTTCTGTTATGTTTCTATTGTATTGTTAAGTTATTGTTATACCGTTTAAAGTTTATATTCTGTTATTTCCCCCTCTTGTTCCACGATGGTTTGTCCCTTTCCCGCCTTGCCCCATGTCTGTCATTCCCCAGTTCCTCCTCCTTTCCAGCACCTTCCCTGCTCGTCTCCCGAAACCCGGCCCCTTCCCCTGTCAATCCTCCCGGAGACCGTACCCCTTTTCCAGAGAGTTCTCCCAGTTCCGCCCCGTGATAGGTTGTTGTACCCTGGTTGCCACCCACATGTTCCCCTATTGGTTTAATGTACCCCTTTCCCCGCCTTCTGTACCTCCCACAGTTAGCCGCGATTGGCCGAAGTTTGTACCTCCCCTCCGCTCCTCCCCTGTATTTAATCCCCTGCGCACCTTGTAAAACCGGCTTTTGCGGTTCCCTCCTGCCGACCCGGGACCTCGTTCCTGCTCTCCCAATAAACCTCTCCTTGGAATCGCAAAGGGTCTCTCCCGCGTTCTTTGTCTCGCTTCGACTGGCAGCCCTCGTTGTGGTCTTCGACCACACACCCTGACCACGAACCCTAGAAGGGCATAGTGGCAGGGCCACTCCTTGCGCGGCTCTGTGGAGCTAGCTGAGACCTGAGGAGTGTGGAGACAACTCAGGGCAGAGCCGTGTCAGATGACTGTATCTGAACTTGGAAAATAGAATTTGTTCTACTTTTGAAATGAATTGATAAAAATTTTATATTTTCATCTAGTACTGTTTTTGAAATAAAATGGATTACTTATAGTTATCAAACTTTATGTACATCTCATGTGAGACGAAGCAGAACTAATCAATCGAGTATAATAACAACAGAGACAGATTTATCCGTTCACTTAACTCTGCTGGAAAGTCTTGTGGTTAGGACAGAAGAGTTTAAAAAGAAAAGAAGTATATTACATCTATGTTTTGAACTAGATTAGAGATGAAAATGCTTCTGCCAATGTACTGACCTCTGAAGTGAGGCATCCAATTCATTTTGTGCATATCGAGATCTTGATTCATTACTATATAACAAGGGTTTGCTGATTCCTACTGGAATCAGCTGCAAGGGTATTTCCTTTGAAGAACTCCTTGGGCCATGCAATTTTCTGTGTTGTCTGACATAATTTCTCTCTTATGAAACTCCTGGGAATATTTCCATTGTTATTAGAGAGAGTTAAATCAGCTCCTTCAATCAGGGAAAAGAGAGTGCAATAGCCTGCTTCGAGCCTCAAAGTGAATTCTGTATGTATAAAACCATCAGATTGTTGAATAGCTACTCTCAGATCATGTTACAGCCTTGGCTGGATAAAGAAATATGAATGTGGCTGCTTCAAGACTAATGATTCATGGATGGAGCACTATGAAGAGTTAAATGTCTGGTAAACTGGAGCACTGGTAGAGTATGCTTCCTAGATCTGTGACCAGAGAGGATATGGTCAGACCATAATTACCAGACTGTCCTGAGTCCCAAGAATGGGTGACTGCTTGTAAATTGCTGTTAGGAACAGTCTTGAGTCTGTGACAGTTCCAAAATTGTACTTAAGTGTAATTTTAGAGACTACTCATATCAAAATGTTGCAGGAACTGCTCCATCAGTGTAAAAACGCAGTGCCCAAATCGCTGCTCTTGCACCTCTGCCCATTCTCTGTTTAATTTATTAACAGAGGTGCACTAGCAGAGCCATAGGACCTGTCTGTATGGGCAGCTGTATGCAAAATCTCATTTAAGAGTCTGAAAGCCCCCACAGATATTGTGTTAGTGTGACACTGTGGCACTGCCTGCAGCAGCTTGGATGCAACACTGAACTAATATGGACACACTTCTCCAGACCCAGATAATTTTTGCCGAGTGTGGAGCTCAGACAAAGCAAGTCCAGGATCACTTATCTTTGTTCACAGTGGGTACGTCCCTAAGGGCAGAAGAACATGGTGTAAAATGTCTGTGCCTGTGATATTATTAGGAGTGGGGATGTTTGTACCTGAAGCAAGAGCACACACAGCTGAATTGAGGTTTAGAATTGCTTGGTCACACCCAGCTCTGTTCAGTGGAGTTATTTCTGTTTGGTGCTGGCATTATCTTAGCACAGGGCTGGGAACAGAGAAACTCTGAGAGAGCAGAGTGCAAAACTGGCAGAGACTAAGGGTTACACTAAATTCTGATGGGGTACTACCAAATCAATAAGTGGATGATTTGTCACCATAAGCAGAATTCATTTTTGAACAATAGCACTTTATTTAAATTTCATTAAAGGCCAAGAAGTTCTAAATTGAATCTTGATTCTCCTTAAGCTCCTGTGACTGTTAAATCGCATTCTTGCATTATAGTCATCTACTTACCTTATTCAGGTGACTTGTTTCAAGATTGATTGAGGATATGGATTAACTTCCTTGAAAAGGAGTAAATTAAAAAAAAATAAAAATCATGAAAAAGAGGTAATATTTAATCTAAAGGTAGAAACACGTGCAAAGAATCAAAGATTTGTAATATGCTTATTCCACCCAACTTTTGTTGGAATTAAATAAGAAAATATCTATGCATATATATGTGCTAAAGTGACTCTGCTGAGTGATGTGTTGATCTGCTGTAGGGTGTGTGCTCTATAGAAATCTGAGCATTGAACTTCAGAGCATGATTTTGCATTAATTGTAAAAGAATTCCCTCCACTCAAGACTGTTTCTTAGGTTCAGCGCCTAAATTCCCTTAAAAGATGCTACTCTTCTTCCAGGCACGTATGAGTCTGAAAATTCAAGGGAAAGCACACTTAGAGATTTTTTTAGCAATTTCTTATTTAGAATTCAAGATGAAATAGTCTGAAGTTCTCAGATCAGGAATACAACAGGCAGTTCTGCTTTTGCTGAGCCCAGGTGATACACAGCAACAGGGAAAAAGAATATTCTCATGGTCCACATACTGTCACACAGCTTTCAAAACTAGCAGTAGTAAGAGTGTAGCCCTCACCAGGAAGGAAAAAAATTACAGTGGTCTAAAACTAAGTCAAATCCTCAGTCAGAGTTAATTGACAATGCTAAAATGAAGTCAATACTCAGTTGGTTAGAAGCATCTGATTCACCATTTAATGTGGAAGAGAAGAAAGGCACTGGATGACTAGATGAGTTAATGCTGTACAGAATTTCTCTATCCTGAAATACAGAGGACTGGGTAAGAAATCTGGACCTTTATGCAGTGTCACGATGCCTAAAAATGACCTGACATACCAACTAAACAACATTGGAGTGTTATTTAGAGACAGAACAAGTGTATTCAGAGTGGTGTTGCTTTTTAAACCCTCTTCCGTTTGCATGACAGACTCTTCTGTCTTCTCCATGTGTGTTAGGTTTTCATTTTCTAACCAAATCAAGTTCTGTTTAGTAAAAGCTTCATCACTGCTAGACTTTACTCAGACACATATCGGCATCTATAGGAGTGCTGTCACCTGCAGCCAAGGTGGAGCTTTGGTAGAGGTTCAGAAGAATGCCCAAAGGCACTAAGATATTATGCCTTGCTTCTGCTCTTGTCCTGAGGATAATTTCCCAAGTGTTCTTGAGGGAGCAGTTAACTTTAGTAGGTGGTTACAAAGAATTACAATTGTGCAGTAGATTAAAGAACCGCATACAGAATCAAAGTATTTGAACGTCCCATAAAATAAAGAATGAAACTCTTATAAAATTATGTGGGCATAAAAATAACCCTAGCCTAAAGATTTTATTGTCAACTGTATGTAGGGGGTTGACCCTGGCTGTATTCCAAGCACCCACCAAAGCCTCACTATCACTCCCCTCTGCAACTGTAAGGGAAGAGAAAATATAGGGATCCATGAATTGAGATAAGGACTGGGAGAGATCACTCACCAAATACCATCGTGGGCCAAACAGACTCAGCTTGGGGATATTAACTGAATTCATTACTAACAAAATCAGAGCAGGATAACGAGAAGTAGAATAAAACTTAAAAACACCTTTCAACCCCCCTCCCTCCTGCCCAAGCTCGATCTCTTCTCCTCCATAAGGGCAGATGGGGAATGAGGGTTATGGTCAGCTCATCACACTTTGTTTCTGCTGCTGCTCAGGAGGGGAGTCCTTCCCATGGGAGACAGTTCTCCATGAACTTCTCCAGTGTGAGTCCATCTCACAAGCAACAGTTCTCCATGAACTGCTGCAATGTGAGTCATTTTTCCACAGGGTACAATCCTTCAGGAAGAGGCTGCTCCAGTGTGGATCCCCCACAGGGTCACAAACCCTGCCAGGGAACCTGCTTCAGAGTGGGCTCCTCTCTCTCTGGGTCTGCAGTCCGTGCCAGGAACCTTCTCCATCATGGGTTTCTCATGGGATCACAGCCCTCTCCAGCATCCACCTTCTCCTGCTGGGATCTTTCATGGGATGAATCTCTGTTGGACATGGGGAAGCTCCTGGCATCTTCTCACAGAAGCCACCTCTGTAACACTCCTGGTACCAAAATCTGGCTCTGCAAACCCGACACATTGTGTTACACTGTTCTTGTTAGTAAGTGTGAGATATAAAGATTATTCTCTTCTATCAGGAAATAGAACCTAATGTAAAATATATGACAATGTACTAGTGTACTATACAGATGCATATACATAAAATTATATGTATTCTATAAAATTCAAATTAAAATATAATTGCTTGAAATATAATAATTATATTTAGAAGTGGTGTATTATGGCTGTGTTATACTTTTATCCATCTTTTTCTACTTTTGCAAATATGTAGCAGCCAACACACCCAATTAAAACTAACCTTCTCTTGAAATTGATGAAGAATTAATGTTTTTGCAGTATTTTTAGGAGTTGTTTGAGCCAATTAATGGGCTGATATTCACCATGTGTTTATGTTCAGTTATCCTTTGTCCTATTTTAAGATTGAAAGCAATAATAAAAGAAATATGATGCCAGAGTGAAACATAAAATTGAGACTATTTTTAGAATTTATTTATATGACAAAAAGCTCAAATTAAAAATGCTGGACAGTTTTAAAGGGAAATTCTGCAAGATATTCAAGTCAATTTTAGGTAAGTCCATTAATTTCTCCAATAAAAATATTCTATGACATGCTCTCTGCCTGGTGCAGAAACCCTGCCAATCCAGTAAGTGGTAATTTAGGTCAGACCAGGGAATTTTATGTTCTGATACCTATTTTAAAGACTAATTATGCATCCTATATGGGATAAAATGACAAAAACTGGAATCCAAGACTTGCTGTTTGTTTTCCCCAGATGCTTGTACTCTCAGCCCATTAAATATCAACTTCTCTTTGCAAAGCAGAATTGCTGAAGCAGATGGTATTCACGTTGCAAGCCAGCCACGTATATTCTCCATGTAGATAGAAAGTAAAAATTTTTATCTTCTTCAGGCTGATGGACAATGAAACCTATAAAAGTATGAAACCCTCCCTAAAGAATAAAAAATAATCCCAAATGGATGGGTTAGCCAGTGATCCACTGAATTCAAGGAAGAACCTCCTCACTCTCCCTTGCCAAAGCAGAGTAGCTATGATGACTTTTTTGGAAAGTAAAACTTAAAAATCTAAGTACTAGAAAAAAGAGTGAATCCCAATCTCTTCTTGGCACCTGCTTTTCTGTACAGCAGAATTAGTTTTTGCATTCATACTATGGTACATAATGAACTTTCTTATGAAATTCCATAAACACATTAGATTCAGCAGCTATTTCCATCTAAATATTAAGGCTGCATTTCAATGTTACCACATAGATTCACTTTATCTATTACTTATTATCCACTTCATTACATAGCAGAGCCTGAATCTCTATTTTACTTTACAAAAATAAGCACTTTTTTCCCTAGAACATTTTTTCTGGCCTCCAGGAAACTTTGCCAGAGACTGTAGTCACCCCAAGAGTCTCTGGCATTTCTGCTGGTACCTCTTCTCCAAGCATCTTTGTTATTCTATGGTGCCTTAAATTTCACCACACATTTTTTAGGGAGCTAATTAGTTTCCTTTATTCCTTATTAACACCATTTTTTAAATGAGCTAGTCAATTCTTGTACAAGAGCTGCTAGGACAGAGTGTAAATTAAGGATGTGCAAAATATAACAAATATAACAAATATAACAAAAACCTTTTTTGTCTTTCCTTCTCTTGGTGAGAGATGAGAAGGAGAATCTCAAAATGAGGATGTAGGATTTTTCTTGTCTTATTTAATGAAAAGAACATGAAGACACTTGGCTATCTAGTGAAAAAAATTATCATTGAGTTCGTTAGTCAAGGTTAAAGCTGGAGGCAACATGTAAAACACTTGAACCACTTCTCTGCCAAGACATTTTTATCAAGCTATCTATTGTCTATACAGCCTAATACCCTTAGCTCTGTGCACACACCTTCTCCTAGTGATTAATTTTTAAGAGAGCACTCACTCTTTGGTTGCTAAGGGTTATGATGTAGTTTTTTATAAGAAACAATACACTAAAAATTTCAAGTAGGATAAAGTATTTGTTGCTGCACTAAAACTCAAACGAGAGAACATTTCAGCACTGTTACTTTCAGATGGTTCTTTTCTCAAAATAAAGCATTATTTTCTCTACAGAGGGATTTCTGAAAGAACTCAGCCATGCAGAATGCACAGGTTCACTCTGCTCCAGCAGGAGGGATACTGCTCTGTAGCTGAGCTCTGGCTCTGAGGTAAGTGCCCTCTTGGCACCAGCTCCAGCCATGCTATACCAACTGAACTCTTGGGACCTGTCCTCATGGAAAACCCATTAGGTTTGCCATTCCCCATTCCATATCTTTGGGGACTAAATGCATGATTGCTAGGGACTCAGTAAAAAGGGCAAAGCCATAGACCTTCTAGTTCTGTATTCACAGGCCAATGCCAAGCTCAAACAAACAGGAACCTCCCTTAGCCACCCAACAGAATAGAAAAAGCTTTTTTGAAAAACCTAGTCAATTAACATTTTATTTCATCTGTGTGTCCAGCTATGCACATGTGTATGTGTAAGATCACAGAATATTCTGAGTTGAGAGGGACCTACAAGTCTCATCAAGTCCAGCTCTGAAGTGAATGGCCCACATGAGGATTGAATCCACAACCCAGGTTATTAGCATGCTGCTATAACCAACTGAGCTATCTATGTGTATATAGTTTCTGGTTACACAACTCTATGTTAACTCTAAATGTGCAAAAATAATTGAAATTTTTACAGCTGCATTTTTATTTTTGTATTTGGAAGAGCAACCAATCTATGGCTCCTCATCTACCAATGAGATGTAATTCATTATCTGTTGGGGGAGGAGGGGAAGATGAACACCTATAAGTTTTTTTGACAATGCCACTAATTATGACTAAGCTACAAGCTGAGGTAGCACAAAGAATTGTTCCAGCACACATGTACAAGTGCTGAGTGAAGTGCTGCAGAGATCTCTGATGTTTCCTTTGTCTATTCCATTGTGACATACCAAAATGAAAGGTAGGCTGTCCCTCACATCGATCTGCTGGCAAGCAGGATGATGAATTATTGCTGCAACTTGTTGTGTTACAGCCCTGTAGTGCTTGAATTCTAGTTATTGTCTCTACAAAGTTGTCTGGTACATGCACATTTAACTTGTGATTTTTATGCCTTTTATTCATTGAAGGAGAGCACCACATTAAGTGAAAAAGATTCTGTTTCCCCATTTGCAGTGAGACAAAAAATGTTCCCAGCCCATTTGATCATGACAAAGTACGCTCTTCAAATCTCTTTAAACAAAAACCTTCAAAATACACCAAGACTTTTCAGAATCATTTTCTATATCTTTCAGGCCTTATATTATTGGCAACATCAACTCTCTCTCTTGCAGATATTGGAGGGGGAGGGCAATGGGAAACTTGCTTTGGACTGTAGATTCAGTAGTTTGGATTTTATTTTATTTTTGTCTCTTGTATTGTGTAAAGGTTCTTGTATTAATTTAGATTGAGTTCTAGTTAAAATCCAATAATAAATAATGTATTTATACCGATTATTGTAATACTTCAAAGCATTCATAATATTGCAGTAATACATATATAAATCCTGTTATATTCAAACTGAAGATGTCAGCTTTGTCTATTCATATTGAATGAACATGGATTTCTTTTCAGGAGTATAGTTGTTATTTGGTACACGGCAAAAAATCTTTGAAGTCTCCAGCCCATGGCTGCTTGGAATGAAATTGCATAGCTCTGAGAGGTAGGATGAGACCAGGAATGACAGAACTTCTTTGTTCTTGTGCTCCAATAGTTCTATTTATGACATGCATCTGGGAGAGGATGGAGTCAGAAGAGGTGGTGGAAGAAACAAGAAGGGCTCCATGGCTTTTTGTTGCAGTAGAGTGACATCTAAGCATGACAGAAAACTTGCAAAGCTTCTCCTCTGTTACCAAGAGAGCTGGAATTCTAGCTTTCATCTCATCTGTTATATTTTCCAATTTAGTCACAGTGTAACTGCTTAGTGACATCTTGCTAACAGAGATATTGACTGTAACAGACATTTCTCGAATTCACCTCTTTCGAGAACTAGGTTCTAGTCTATCATGTCAACTTGAGGTTCTCCAAAGCACTTGGGAAACTCCAAATTGCAAAGGAAGTGATGACAGGCAAACACTGACTCACAGAGCTCCCCCAAAGCAGACTGAATATTGATCCAGCCTCACTCTTGGTCTGCCACTGAGAGCCAGGGTTACCAGATACATAAATGCTTGCCTGTACATGAACCACAAATATCTATCTATCCAGAGCTGGGCACAAATTGATACTGACTTCATGTAATAATGAAAAGAGAAGACTAAAAAGTAGACATTACTCACACAGCAATATTCAGACATTTTTCACTTCTTCAGGGTTGGTGCAGCCTCCCCTTGAGCACTGTGGGAAGTTCTGGGACAGAAAATATGAGGGTCCTTGAATGCATCCAGAGGGTAGCAAAGCATGTGAAAGGGCTGGAAGGAATGTCCTGGAGAAGCAGCTGAGGGATTTGGATTTGTCCAGTCTGGAGAAAAGAAGGCTGAGGAACAATCTCATTGCTCTGGAAAACTTCCTGAGGAACGCAGGTGGAGAGGGAGGAGTTGAGCTCTTGTCCCTGGCATCCAGGGACTGGACATGTGGGATTGGTTCTAAGCTGTATCAGGAAAGGTTTAGACTGGACTCTGGGAGCATTTCTTTACTGAGAGGGTATCAAATATCAGGAGGCTTCCTGGAGAGGTGGCCAATGCCACAAGCCTGTCAGTGTTCAGGAGGCATTTGGACAATATCCTTAAGAACATGATTTAACTTTTGGTGCTTACTGAAGTGCTCAGGCAGTTGTACTAGATGATTGTTTTGGGTCTCTTACAACCAAAATAGTCTATTCCACATTTTTTAAAAATGTATTTTATTTTTTTGAATTTTTTTTTTTTTTCTGAAGAGAAATGTAATGAATACAATGAATCACAGTTTGGACATGGGCAAAGATCTTACATTGATAAACAATAAATATAATTCCCAATGACAAAAATGAGTGATTGGTTTGTATACAGAGTTGAGTCTGAATCAATTAGATAGACCAATAATAACTTGTTTCGAGACAAGATACAATAGGAATGCTAAACACAGTAATCGCCCATATTCCTGTAAGGCAGAATTTACGAGTGTTGCTGCTTATGGCTATTGAGTGAAAATGGATATGGAGGGTCAGATTGATCTCCTGTAACTTTATTTCCCTGAAGTTAGATATCTCTACTCTGCTAGTCATTTGCACTATTTCTGTTTTCAGGTTGTAAGAGAAGTAATAATGCAGGGCATCTGAATGCAACTCCCATGACCTGCTGTGTACATGACCCTGAGTAAGCTGGGACAGAATTCTTCCACAGAAAATGCCTCTTCTTAGACTACATGAGAGCAGGTGAAAATAATCTACTTATTCTTAAATTTAATTTAAAATTTAGCTGAATCTCATTCTGACATAGTGTTCAGAAAAATTTTGTATGGAATGTCTTATTCTTCAGACCTTTTTCAGAGAGTTGTTAAAACATGTAGAGATGGCAGAAAATGTACTGATGTAATGACATCTTTCAAGGGACAAAAATGTATGGTTTTAGTTTGGGTTCGTGACCTAATTGGTACAAAGTCTTGCTATCCTGAGAAAAAAAATCTAAACCAAAACAAAGACTATGGACCAGTTCCAGCTCCCACTTACATTGCCCTGCCATGGACAAAAGCAGGAGTTTTTTTGGCTTCTCTGAGTTTGATGAGAGCTGGAATTAGTCCCTACATGACCAGAATTTGTGTAAATTAAAATTCTTGAGAACTGAGAATTTTAGACTCTCTTCAATCTATATTTCTCAACTATCCTGATACATACACACATGCTTCTTTTTTTAGGCAGCTGCTCATTTGATGATGTTAAATTTATAGATTTTGCAGATATTGCAGCTGGAATTAAAATTAGGCTTTCCCCCCATTCTCACACAAAAGTTTAATTTTTGGTGCAAATAAGTGAAGTTTAAGTCGCTAAAAGTGATCTAAATAACTGACATATCTGGTCCAACTCTAGCTCATTGAACACAAGGCTATAACACAGCTATAGTACTTTTGCAGAAGTCTGGAAAAGTGAAGGAAGATTCTTGATTCCAAGGTGCCTGGTGGAACTCTACGTGGTCTTTAAAGGAAACACTGAAATCAGGCAGTAGTGCCGCTGAAAATTTACCAATGTTCTGTCTTGTAGCATCCTTGTGGGTTTCAGTGAGACTGATCACTCAGTCACCGAAGTTTTAGCATGAATGGAGGGAATTAATTATCAGTTTGATTAAGATTTTCACATTGTCATCATGGGGGACTGTCAATCTGCTTACCAAGGAAAGTAATCATAACTAAGAAATTACACTATTTTAAAAAGTAAATGAATAATTTGAAAGTTGTGGTTCAGCTTTGGAAATGAACTGATTTAATTAATTTCTTCATCATCACTAGTTGATGATAATTCATGCCAATTCTTTGCATTTGAAAAAGAAATGCATGGTTTCAGGTTCCAGAAAATTTAACTTAGCGGAATACATGATTTACAGTCAGAAATTGTCATGGTAAACTTAACTGAGTTATATCTGTTTCATTGCCACTGGCTATGACTTTCAATTTCAGTTTAAATTCTCTCCGTATAGGGAGCACTAGATGTCTGGTACTGAACAAAAAAATCCATAATAAAAATGCAGTGACGCTTAGGGTTCATATATGTAAGAAAAACTAATGATAAAAAATAATGTTAAAAACAACAACAACAACAAAAATACATAGTTACTGGAAAAAATATTTGTCAAAGACTGCTCTGAACATGGTCTGGGGATTTTCCTGGATACAGTTCATTTTCATCTGCTTACGTATTTTGTTACAGTGAATCATATTAAAATACATGGATCTCTGACATTAGCAGGATGAACTATTACAGGAAGCATGTGAATCTTCTGGAGCAGCTAAAAATCCATAGGTTTGTTCTGGAAGGGGCAGGAATTATTAGGAAAGAGGTCCATCATCTGAACAAAATTGTACCTTCTCTAAGAGCCAGTGAGAAATTAATTGTTCATCACATTAAAATCAGTGGGGATGAGAGAGGACAAAGCTCCATTTTAAAATTATTTAATTATCACAATACCTTAAATGATAATCTCATATACATGTTTTTTTTTTTTTTGTGGGCAAATTTAGGCAATAAGCCATGGTTTTAAAAATATCAGAATACCAGCATAATATTTAATACACAGTAATCAGTCAATAACATCCAACATAAGCAAATGCCATATCCAGGAGAAGACTAAAACTCCAGAAGTTTTAAAATTGCCTTAACACTCTGTAATTCAGTGTTGACATAACTTTGAGAATGTAGCTACTGCTCTGTAAATGTTTAGCTTCTTGCATAACAAACATCTTTGGACACACAGAGCTTCAATTTAAAGATTCTCAAAACAAGCAACTGTTATTCATGGCAGAACTTAAGCTGGATCTATAACTAAATTCAGCTCAGTACCAGTAGGTCCCACAGATCCCTGCACCACTGAAGATAAATTTGTCCTTTCCACTAAAGCAGTCCTTAAAGTTGAGAAACATATTGCAATAGAGAGGATTTTTTTTTGTTGTGTTTTTGGTTGATAAATCTTGCATGCTCCAGAAAAGCAGACAGGAAAAAAATCTGGGAATAAAGGAAGAATTGGATCAGCACTATGCCACCAGCTCTAAACTGAGAACAATGGCACATTCAACTCTAATGTTCCTGAAACAGAGCATTTTGGCTTTAAGTTTTTAAATCTAACTTTTTTTAGATTTATTAGGTGCTATTCAGGGAAAAGAGGTGATCAAAAAATGCCTTCTCCCCACCACCTTGTTGAGTTCATTGAATTGAACTCAATGCAATGATTAAGGTAGATAATTTCCAAATTTCAAATTATATAGTAAAAGCTACAAATCCTTTAACAATTCAGCCTTTCTGATGTAATTTCCTTTCTCCCAGCAAATAAAATAAATCTAGCAGTTCATTCTTCCTGTTTCAAAAATATATTAATAAGGACTGCAGTTAAGCTGGATCTAAATTATGGAATTGCAACATGATGCTACATATCTGTGTGAATTTTTTGATACTCTGCTGGTTGTGACTGGAATAGAGTTAATTTTTTTTCATAGTAGCTTTTATGGGCTTTTGTTTGGGATCTGTGATGAAAGCAGTGATGATTTCACTGGAATATTTTATTTATTCATTCCTGAGCAGTGCCTACACAGCAAGATCTTTTCTGCTCCTCTAACTGGTCCACCCTCAAGGAGATTGGGGGTGTGCAAAAAGCTGTGAGGAAAACAATCTTAATTAATTTTGAGCAAACTTGTTCATAAAGATAGATAGAAAATCTAAATTTGCTGTTTCATGGATGTGTAGCATAGAAGAATTACTTCTCGAGATTAACTTTTTTATAGGTTCAGCTAAAGGAACTGTACTGAAAGAGATAAGTTAACAGAATATACCTATTTAGAATGGACTAACCTTTTAAGGAAGCAAAGATCACTCTCAGTATGGCTATGAACACCAGGTGCAGTCATTTAATTTTTTGGTCAAAATTAATGAGGAAATTTGAGTTTCCTCATTCCTAAATACTCAGGTTGCAGACTATTAATTCCTTCTATTCTGTACTGTGAATACTATATGCAGATTATCTCTTTATGGAAGACTTACACCATCTGAGTGCTACCTGGAGTTGAAAAGGAAGCATTTTACTTATATTCACTTATATAAGAAGGCAAATAAATTTAAACTTTCCTCATAGGAAAAAAAATGGAAATATAGGAATTCTTTCTTGCCTCCTGACTATCAAAAAATACTGAAAAGAGTCCTAAAAAACCAATATGAATGCTAACTATAACCTCATTAATTATCCTGTAGTTCTATTTTCTCAGTAATGAGTTATACAGTATTACCCCAGAGTTAAAATAACACATTTTCCATACTCCATCGTGGGAAAATTTTCAGTTAAACACAGTTTACGTTATTTGCAGTTCCTGTGTTTTGTAACTTCACAAGTGAATGTCAGTGATCTGCCAATCAAATCCTTGCTGAAACACTTGGAAAAACAAAATCTCTAATGGCAATGCCCTTCACCACTGCATACTGAAATGTCAGCTTAACAGACAAGAGATCTTGTAGTCATTATCCCACACGTCATTCAAGAAAAAAAAAGAAAAAGAATGGATAAAGTGAAGTATTTCAATGCCATTTCCTGTATTTATGTTTGTTGGCTTTGACATTCTGTCATATTTCAAGCTTTTATAGCACACTTGTCCTCCATGCAGTGCTTTATATATGAGGTGAAGAACAGAATTCCATTGTTGCAGTAAGAGAAGGGAAAGGACAAGGAAGTGATTTGTTTAAGGCTATTTCTCACATCACAAGAAGTGAGGAGAAGTGCCCCTATTTTTCCCAAACACTGACCTTTAACCAGTCTTTCCCACTGTAAAACATGACTCACTGCGCTCTTCTACTCCATCACTCCATTGATTCTTCTGAAGTCAAATGTAAGACTCCTGTTTTTCCTGCAGGAAAAAGATAGACCACAAAAAAAAAAACTGGAAAAAACCCAATCAAGACCAACCAAATGATCAATCAAACAAGCAAAAAACCCTAGGAAACCCCCTGGTTCATCTTTGAATTTTCTTAGCTTTTTCTTCTTTTTTGAAGTTTCTGGGACTTTTGAAAATATTTTTTTTTTTTTTAATTCACAACAGTATGCAGAATAAAATTGCTAAATATAGCTCAGTTTTACACTGAAGAAGAATTCCTATAGAATTCTGATTTTTTTGCATATGATCTAACAAGAAGATTTAGCAAAACAAAGAACTGAAGGAGAGCTCATCAGTCCTAACCACTGAAATATAATTTTTAATAAATTTAACTTCTGTCAGCAGAGCTGTTTTTTTTATTTTTAATAGAAGTTTAGAATTTCCATGCTGACTACTGGATTTAAATATTATCAGTAGTAGTATTAACTTACTGTTTAAATGTCTGGAAGACAGAAACAGTCAGAAATCTTGGGACCAAAGTTTGAAACTACTGACTTCACTTCATGACATTCTTGACCTATGACCTTCCCCAAAATACAAGCATTCTTTCAAGTCTCTTCTGTGATGCAGACTGCCTTAGATGGCACTGAAAACATGCAACTGTTAGATTGTACTGACATTGGTAAATAAAAATACTCTTCTTGGTAATGCCCAATGTTGTGTCAAAGGCTGATGGCTCCTAACTGCAGTTAGGGAGGTCCAGATTTCATATCAGAAAACTTTCTCTGAGAGGGCTGTGCTGTTCAGGAAAAGTTTTCCCAGAGAGTCTATGGAGTCTTAATCCTTGGAAGATTATCAAGACTTAGCTAAACTGAGCCATAGCTGATCTGATCTACTGTGGAATACTTCTGTCTCAAGTGCAAGGCTGAGCTATATGACCTTTATTTCTATGATTCCATTCCAAATTATTTATTTTATAGCAATTTGTGTTTGATTTCATTTAAAATGATTGAATGTCTTTGTTCTGTAAAGAGGCAATAATTGGGCAGCTGCAGTTCAGTCTTACTATGCGTGCCAAATTAGTGTTCCTCAAAAAGAGAGCAACCGATTCAGCATTCTTAAAAGAATAGTGAGGAATTTCCCCGAAAATATGAACCTTAAATACTCAAAAATAACAGACTTTAATTTGGGAAGCAAATCTACTCAAAATCTGCATTATAGTACTTGCTGATTTCACTGAAGGCAGGCACTGCCACTCAGCATGACCACACAGGTCATAGAATTTGTTCTCTGAGCCCCCTGGGGAAACACATTTAGTAATTAGCTGAGAATGGAGCTGTGCTAGGTGATGACTCACTGATGGACTGTGGGACACACAACTAAAGCCTGCCAGTGCAGCAGGGCTTACAGAAACAAGGGATCTACCTATGTGTGCAGCACTCAACCAGCCAGCCAGGGTTAGACTGAAGCTTTGTTCTTCCCAAAGGTATAAAAATACTCATCCATTTGTTTTCAGAGGTAACTGTATCTTTTGATCCTTGCATATGTTGAAACTCTAATTCTGGCAATGCAGAAGTAGCATATAATTATTTTAATTTTCTTTTTTTTTTTTTATTTTATCAGATCCCACTGATGGCCCAATTGTACACATCCAGATTCTATCAGCAAGGTCTCTTCATTAATTCAGCCTACAACCTGTTCTCATAAAAGTTTATCAGACAGGGTTTATTTATGGGAACATGGCTAAATACTAATGTTTCCTGGTCACTGGCACCACAATTACTTTTCAAAATGTCCTTGAAGCAGGTTTGATTGATATTGGCAAGCACCTGGTAAGCCATTCTTACTTAGCAGACATAAATAGCAGTTTAATTTAGGATCTCTAAGTCACAGTGCATAACATATAACAAACCAAAACAAACCCTTTTGGTCCAGGCCAAATAGTGAGTTAAAGTATTGCAGCATCTAACTTACAGTTTCCTTTCTTGCAGTGAAATGAATTACAAATTTGCCTGCAGAATGAGAACTCAACTTCAGTTCAGCTCACCACACAGTGAAAACTGACAGTCTGAAAGTCCTGTATAAAAGGCCAGGAAACACCTATCAGCTGTAGATGAGCACTGGGAACAAGGATGAGTCTGCACTACTGTCCATCCTCATGCCCAGGTGTTTGACATATGCCCTGAGGTAAAAAAATCCAACTGAGACTGTTAGCAACATTTATGACAAACTAAATTCTCTACAGCAAAATAAATTCTCAGCTCTTACCTACTTAGTGAAAGATTATGACTTCAGTTGTATAGATAATGTCGACATGAAACTCTCATTCAATTATATTATACCATATTTGCAGCAACACTGGTATCATGGAATTCAAAATTGAGTATTTTTTGAAACAAGTCACTGAAGACTGAAACAGAGAGAAATGGAGGCTTTCATGCACAGAAAGCCCTTGTTTGTGTTCTCCAACAGCAAACTGAGTCTCAAAGCCACATGTAATCAATTGACCTCTATACTGCAATACATTTAACCCTGGTATTTCTGCTTCTATTGAGTGCTTAATATCAAATAATCTTATTTATCTTTAACTACATACAAGGAGAAAAAGAAATTTGTGTTGAGATTAAGGGTAGGTGCTGAAGGACAGACACCTCAGTGAGACTACAGATGTGGTGATTCAGTCTTGTCCACTGAGCTAAGGTAAAATGTTAGAGACTTTTCCAAGCTTGGTGCTTCTCTTTGGGTCTCCAGTGAATGCCTTGGTCTCCCTGTGTCCTTGGCCTTTGGGTCTTTATCTGCTCATTATTGAACGAAGTGTAGCTTTAACCAAGTGTGTTGAGGAGCAGCCCTAGAAGTGATGCTCAGACACTCATCTTCCATGGCACACATATATCACTGAACATGCTTACCTTAGCATTGAGTGCTTTATCACTAGACAGGAATTGAATAATTAGGAGGATCTGGGAAAGATGGTAGGAAATCAGAACTCTCAGGCCTGAACTGAGAAACCTAAGCGCTGGTCCTACACACTGGTTTGCTTTTATTATCTCTCTTCCCATGCTTGTAATTTTGGGAAGATGTGTTTGAAGTGACTCTCCTGTCACCCTGTCAAGATGCAGAAGGTCTGGGCTTGCCTCCCCCAGCCCCCGGAAATTTAGACTATTATCTATTTTGAATTTGACTTTTGTAAACAAGATCCATTGTCTCTATAATCTCTATTTCTACCTCTATAATAGGCCTCTTGCTAATTGCTGGGATATCAGTTAGTTCTGGTACAGTCAGTTACATCTTACAAAACGGCTTTACAAGGTTAGCCAGCTCTGGAAGTGCTGAAAGAGATTTACTTTTATTTATTTCTAAATCTAGGCAGATGCTTAGAAGAGTCTTTGTAGAGAGCAGTTTTGGACTTGAGCTCCCTAAGCACTACTTCAGATACTGAGTTTGCTTTTATCCTCTGACCCAAGTGACCTAACCAGGATGGTTAGAGAAAGCCTGGGGGATGATTCCCTGTGTGCACAGGCTGAGCTGGCAGAGCCCAGGGGCTCAGTGCTCTGCTGCTGTCTGACCCACAGCAGCTCTGGATTCAGCAGCCTCTGGGTACCATGCAGTCTTCAATCCTACACCATTCTGGCTTTCCAAATAAACAAAGGCTTTTACTCTTTATAAGAGTAATGCCAACTTCTCAGTCACCTGGCTGCATCTCTTTTTCTAAATCTTTAGATTAGTCAGTGCTTTATATGACACTTTATCAAACATCCCTTGTGATAATGGAAAGCTAAAGGTGAGCAGGCAAATTAATAGTGAAGCAATTTCACAGCTATATCTGGGAATAACAACTTTTACTATAGGCAGAGAGTTGGTCCTAAGGGTGTGGTTTTTATTCACATTTCATAATTTTTTCTCATCCTGATACTTGAATTTACTACAGGACTTCCAGTACAAATTTGAGAAGAAAAGTCTTTAAAAAAGGACATTAGAACAGGCTTTGCTGTTAAGGAGGAAAGGTTTTACTTTCACAAACTCATGAAGTAAACATGCAAAAAAAACTTTCTTAATAAAGAACTATTTTTAAAGTGCCTAATAGCATAGTAATAGTGGCTTAATAAAACTGCTCAGACAGACTTGACATTTATGGCTATTTTCTGTGGAGTGACATAAAAATAACTGAACTAAGATGATGAACAAAATACATTTGCACTTCTTGCACCTGCAACCCAA
Organism: Acridotheres tristis; assembly: GCA_037013685.1. Classification (NCBI taxonomy): domain Eukaryota; kingdom Metazoa; phylum Chordata; class Aves; order Passeriformes; family Sturnidae; genus Acridotheres; species Acridotheres tristis. Next base: position 101,502,356 of record CM072887.1, read on the forward strand.
CCATGTGAAAGAATATATAAAAATAGATTATCTCCTTTGATTTATTAAGAAAAATAAATTAGATACTAATTTCTTCCACAGACCTAGTGCTCAAATCCAAACCAGGGAAACAAAATAGGATATTAATATACAAAATATATCTTTAATGTTCTCAGCACTCATCACACATATTTTAAAATGTGAGAAGTGTGAGGTTTATGGTGTTGAGCTGCTATCTGGATGTTCAGACTGCCTGGGAGCTGTTCAGCATCATTACATGGGGCTTTCTATCTGCAAAGTCCCCAGAGTGCTTTCTAAAATGTGAAGCTGATGCAGCTTCCACCCATTCACCAAGGGACCCCTCTCAGCCTTGAGAGCTGAACCTCAGTGCCCTCAGAGGGATTCCAGGAGGGAACAGTAACACAATGGACAGGACAGATATTTGGGAAGGGAGAATGGCCAAGGGCATCAGGGCACCACTTTCAGGGCTGAAAGGTCTCAGTAGGGCACAACAGAGCTTGGTGTGCTGGAGTAGCACCAGCACTAAAAACAGTCCTGTGTTCTACATGTCTGCAAGATAAACCTGACAGAAATAGATCATTAATTTTTTCATCCCTGTGAGGAACACTCCAATTTTCCCATGAAATTAAGTGTGACCTGCATCAGGGTGTATCATTCAGCAAAGCCTTTAGTCCTTGTCATACCAAAACTACCTGCAAAGCCCCTGTGTCATGTGCTGAATGGAAATGAACCATCCCAACATCTTAAAGGGTTCCCTTTTAACCTTCTGTCCACAACAAAATTTTCTATGAAAGATGTTTTATGCAGTTTCTAACTAGGTCAGCTATTTCTGGTTTTCAGTCTGTGTATTTGGATCTATATTTACCTTTGGCTTTATAAAAGATAGTAAAAAGTTTTAGTGGTGGAATTGCATTTTTTCATTTAAACTATCATGACAGATATAGCTACATATCTAAGAATCCCATGCCCCAGAGTATGGTGTACTTTATATTAAAGAATATGTAACTGTCCTAATTAAGAAATTAAAAAAAAATTCTACTGATAATTCTCCTGCAGATATCATAAATAGTCGGTTACTGCCAAATATACTTTTCATTTATCTGAACCTCTCACAACATAGATACACATTGAATTAGCTTAAACCAAAATGCATCTCTGCATGTTAAAAATAATAAAAAATACGAATGTTTAACATGTATTTCCTCAACTAGCAAATTTTTATTACCTTTTACTTAATAGTTTAAAATATAAAAAAAATTGCATGAATTTTTATAAAAATCTGTTGACTACTTTAAACCACAATTGTAATTGCTTATCGAAGGAACTGGGTCATTTGACCAAGTATGACTTCAGTTTTTTAATTTCTTCATTCTCTTCAAATATTTGTGTAAACCAGTGAATTGCAGACAGATTCTCTATCTTTTGTTTTGGAATTTATAGTAGCATGCCAGCAAAACTTGAGAATAGACAGTCTGTTAAGATTTGGTGACAGATTTCATATTCTTGCAATTATGTGTACAAGAGGGAACAGTCACAAAGAATAACCATGGGAATCCCATCTGCTTTAACAAGACTAAGTGCAAGGTGCTGCACTGGGGTCAGGACAAGAAAGATGAAGAGAGACTTTTCATAAGGGCATGTAACAACAGCACAAGGGGGAATGGCTTCAAACTGGAAAAGAGTAGGTTTAGATTAGATATTGGGAAAAGAATTCACCACCGTGAAGGTGGTGAGGCACTGGAGCAGGTTTCCCAGAGAAGCTGTGGCTGCCCCAGCCTTGGGAGTGTTCAAAGTCAGACTGGAGGGAGCTCTGAGAAACCTGGTCCAGTGGAAGGTGTCTCTGCCCGTGGCAGACTTTTAAGGTCCCTTCCAACCCAAACTGTGATACGATTCTATCAATGTTCACAAGGAAACAGAAGTAGAAATCAAGCTCTAGAATTCATTGATTTACTGGTAATCAAAGGAAATTGATCATAAAGAGCATTTTTTCAGGACAGAGCTATCTCAAGCACTTGACAACATGATTGGAGGAAATGTTCTTCCCAGTATGTTGCATTTAGCATTGGATTAAATATTATAGAAAAAATTAAGTAGCATGACATTGATGTGAGCAAAATCATATATTTCTTGAAGTTCTTCAATTATTTAGTGTTATTTAGTAGTTAGAATAAAAATTTTCCAGACAACAGGATTTATTGCTCATTCTAAATGACTGTAATTCTTTGGAAAAGCTTTTTCTTAACAACAAAAAAGATAGTATAGTGGAAACTTTCTGCAAGACATTCCTCATCCTCTAAGAGGTCAAACATTTATTATTTAAAATGCTATTGATATATCAATCAAGAAAGCCAGAGAACACACCTCCCCATCATTTTCAGTGTTTAGCAGAACTCTCTGGAGTGCCAAAAGATCTGTATTGACCTGATACCAGAGACATGAAAGTCAGAATTAAAAGACAAGATGTGGAACATTTTAGAATGGTCCTAAGTACAGAAAAGATAGATTGCCATATAAAATGAAGGGAAATTAAGGACACTAATTTGTCATTTGATATAATATTTTTCGTCTGTATTGGCATTTTGAAGACTGCGACTGCTTACCCTGGATTTAGTTGTGCAGATTGCACATTGAAAGGGAAAAATACAAAGAGACTGAATAGCACAGCTCTACAGATCTTGTTTGGTTTGTTCTTTTCTTCATATTTAATGATTTATACTATTTTCTGATAGCAAATGAAAGCTTACTAATTAAGTTAAAGTGTATGAAATCCAAGAAAACCTGCACTAAAACTTCCTAAAACTAGCACTACCCAAGTATCAACCTTATATTTAATCTACTCCAGTGGAACAGCTTGACAATGTGGAAGAATTATCAAAAATAGACTATTATGGAAATTTTCAATCTACTAATTCAATACAGCCATGAAATCTTGAGTATCATCCTCAATTATATTGATACACAACAGAATGTTGTTTGCCTTTTGAAGTCACATGCTGGTTGTTGAATTCACACATTTAAGAGTTTACCAATAGTATGTTTAACATGTACGCTATTATCCTACTGATTAAAAAAAAATCTTTAAAACAAATTGCAGATGTATTAATTCCTTAATTACCCCACTTTCTCTGTGGGTAGCTGTGACCTGAGTTGTATTTGTGCTGATAGGAGACTTTGTGTCTCAGCTGTCAATTGTCAATTGTTTTGTGAGGTTCTCATGCTGAAGGATGAAGGGCTGGACCTTGAGCATAAAGGCTGGCTTTGGTTTTCTCCCCAGTTTTATACCAAGTTTATTCCCCTGGATGTAGATCCCAGTCCCTGTGAACAAAGCCAGAATTTCCAGGTTCTGATAAAAACTTCCTGTGTGAAGACTTGCAAATTAAGTGTGAAATTGATCACATTTCAGGAATGCAGACATTTAAATTTCTGTGCCACTGAAGTTTGGTTTAATTCTTATTCTAAGTAATATTTTTTTTATATTTTCAATTTTCAATATTAATTTGTACAGTATGTGAGTACAAGATGGGATTTTGTTTTGCTTTGTGTTTTAGGTTAGGAGGGGGCTTTGGGGGTTTTGCTTTAGTAGGTTTTTGCTTGTTTATTTGTTTGTTTTAATATATATATTTATTCTAATTTTATCTTTTTGCCTTCAACTGTTTCCAGAATAACTCTGTCTTGCTTCTCTTTCATATTCCTGTAGGAGTTATCAAAATACCATATTTTTGTTAATGCTCAAGTCACACAGGTGGAAGCACATTGAATTTTTTGAAATCTATTGGTTCCTTCGAGAGTGTGACTTTTCCTCTAACTTTAATATTCATCCTGAAGTCTAGAAAGCAGAATACCAAAGGTTGCTCCTGATTTTTTCAAATATACCATGATTTATTTGTATTATAATTTATATTACATTTTGTTTCCTTCTCCTATGTATTTACCTTTTTATATATTTAATGTTTCCTTTTACTAATCAAATTGATACATGACTCAAATTATTAATTTTCTTCTTGCTACAAAACGGGATAAAATTTAAGGATGTTTCTGAGTGTTTTTTAAGTGTGCCTCTTACACTATTTTGAATAATACTGCATTTCTGCCAGCTGTTAATCTTTTTTTAACAGTAGACAAGAAACTCTACAAGTGACTATTGATCTGTATTATGGAATGCAATGTGCATTTGAAATTTATGATCAGCTTTTTCTAATGCCAAACATGCTAAAGACTCCATGATGAATTATTGTGGCAGTACAAATTTTCTAATGTATGTTACCCAACATATGTTCCCTTACTGAAATTCAGTATTGGCCAGAGTGTAAATAGCCAGTGCAATGTTGTTTTCAGACAGACTTTTTTTCCCTGAATTAAGGGGATAACTTTTCTGAAATGAAACATTTTCGGGTACAAAAATAGAGCCTCCATTCAAAAAAGGTCTCTGAAATTCAATTAAGTGACAGGACAGAAAAAATATCTTGTGAAAGTTGGCCCAAGGCATGGAATAATTACCTCTAAGTGCAGAGGTTTATAACTCTGCTCAAGGAACTGCCATAAGTGTAGTCATAAAGTGGCAGAACTATTCTGTATCTACCTGAATTCCCTTATTTTCTGTCTCATTATCAGTAGTTATGACTTTTGAAAACATTGACTGTAGGCACAGGAGGTGGAAAAAAAAGGAGGATGTGTGGTAAATATTATTCAAGTTAAAAGATAACATTTTAAGAGAATTAGGTTTTTAATGTTGATATGGGGTGTGGGGGTTGATAACATCTTGGCATAAAGATCTCATCCTGTTCTGGATTCTTTCTGAGCTCTGTTAGGAAGACAAAGTATGAAACGGAATTAATTTTGATACTTCATAGATATCTTTATTGATTAGTTTGTTTTACTAAACTTTATTTTCCCCCTTTGTAGAGAAATTGGGCTGGGGTGAGGCCAAAGCTTTTAGAATTTGGACGGCCCTGAGTAATAGTGTTAAAGATTATTTTTTTCTCCCCATGAGACCAGAGCTCAGCAGCACAAAACAAAAATACACTAAAAGAGACCTCCATGAATGCCAAAAATGCTTTTGCAAATAAAATCCATGCAAGCCTCTGATATTCTGGTGAACTGAAAGACACAGAGAGATTTTCTTAATATATGACACGTTACCTTGTATTCAGGGAGTTAGCACTGTCACCAGGCTTGCACAGAAAATGACTGAACAGGAGAATTTCCTTCTGCCTCAAGTTAATGGAAGCCAATTAATGCTAATTAAATTTTACCTGACCCATTACTTCCTATGGAATTGGTCTAGTGCAGATGTCTGAACAGTAAACCTCTGGGATACAGAAACCAAGGCCTGTTTGCAAGGAGAACAGAGGTTAAGGGGAAAAATTACTAGTTCCAAATATTTTTGCCTAAATTTACTTTTGAAAAATAAGGTGGCAAACACCATGGGGAGAAATCTGGAAATTAATCTTTTGCTAAAGATATACTAAAGTTTTACTTTGGTAAAGTAAAGAAGTTTTAACTTACTAAAGATTTTACTATGCTAAAGATTTACTGAAGTTCTACTAAAGACACAAGCCATATAAGATCAGGCAATACATGATAATAATAATAATAATAATAACAACAACAACAACAAAACAATAGTAGTAGTAATAATAATAACAACAACAATAATATTTTCCATAAAGTTATTTCCGGAAAAGTTTGTCAGTTCTGTTTATTATCCAAGAAAAAGACTTTTTTGACTTTAAAATTAGTTTATCCAATTTACTTAATGGTAGAAAAGTGAAGTAAAATTGTTCTTCAGATATCAATATATGTTAAAAGCATTTTGCATACTTTTAACTTCATGTTTTTAGTCCATTAGTCAGGATGCCACTCTTGGACACAAAATACAATTTAGCAGAAAATTAAAGTCACCTTGAGTTTAGCATCACCGGTGGGAGGGATACAAACTGTTCAGGCAATTATAATCCTTTAATCATTTAATGATTTTTGTTATTTTCCTGCAAAGTAGGTGGCAGTTGTCATCCAGCTTCATCCATTCTTTGTCTACTAAATGAGCTAGAGAAATTCCCAGGACTACAAATGCACTACTTTTACATGATTTACAGCCTTTTGACTTGTCTTGTACTAATTAACATGATCAAAAATGACCTACCATTGTGGTTCAGTTTTTAAAAAAATCATTAACATGTTTTTAATAAAATGAAAACAAAATTGAAAAAACAGGGTTTATAATTTTTTACTAGTTTCAACTAAGAAAGATATTTAGAAGGGAAAGGAACATTTGCCATTGGCATTTTAAAAACTATTTTATTTCTTTAAAATTCAAAAGGCAATTTTGTTCTCTTGTGAAGGAATATTTTTTTTTTTAGTAAGCAGGAAGGCTGTAATTCAGCTGAAATGAAATTAATGATTTTTACTTATTTGTTATTGTTGTCCAAAACTGAGTTTATGAAGACAACTTTGTCCTTTTGGTTTAGTCATTTTATGGCAAGTGTCATTGTTCCCTTCCCTTCCCTTCCCTTCCCTTCCCTTCCCTTCCCTTCCCTTCCCTTCCCTTCCCTTCCCTTCCCTTCCCTTCCCTTCCCTTCCCTTCCCTTCCCTTCCCTTCCCTTCCCTTCCCTTCCCTTCCCTTCCCTTCCCTTCCCTTCCCTTCCCTTCCCTTCCCTTCCTTTCCTTTTCCTTTTCCTTTTCCTTTTCCTTTTCCTTTTCCTTTTCCTTTTCCTTTTCCTTTTCCTTTTCCTTTTCCTTTTCCTTTTCCTTTTCCTTTTCCTTTTCCTTTTCCTTTTCCTTTTCCTTTTCCTTTTCCTTTTCCTTTTCCTTTTCCTTTTCCTTTTCCTTTTCCTTTTCCTTTTCCTTTTCCTTTTCCTTTTCCTTTTTCCTCCTGAAAAAACGGTATTTACTGACTACTCTGAACTCTTCCTAAAAAGATTTCCTTTTAATCACCTTTTTTAAACTCTATTTAATTTAGGGCATAATATCTTCCTTAAAGTGCCATCAAATCCTGGAATGGTTATTCTAGGTCCTGGTGCATGAGACCTCAGCAGTTCGCTTCAGATTGAAGGGAAATAAACATCATCTGCATGAGGTAAACAACTCTCCCTGTTAGAGCCAAGCCATAAATCTCAGTGGAAGACCTCTCCCATGAAAAGTATCACAGAGTCCCACTCTATCAGCTTTCCTTAGGGCACACAGCAATTTATCTCAGCTCTGCAGGGTCAGGAGAGAAAGCAATAGCAGGAAGGGGAGGCTCAATCTGAAAACAGAGTCTCTGCTGAAAGCCTGCTCACCCAAGGTGAACTTCTGGCCTTGTGAAAGTGATGGCAGAGTTCCCATCAACCTTATCTCTGCTAGGAAAGCTTTGAAAAATGCTCACCTTTTGAACAGCATTTATCCCAGCACAGGTTCAGTACCAGCACATTCATCAGAGCTGGAACTTGTTTCTGCACTGAAATTGCTGCACTTCATTATGATTAAACCAGGGCAGCTCCCCTATCATTGATTTAATTAAATGAAATTTAAGCAAGTGTAATTTGCTCCTCTATATGAGAAAGGTGGAAGGCACACTAGAATAAGGGAACTTTCTTCTGATTTTGCATCTGCCTAGAAAAGCAAGGAATGGAACTGAAATTTGTTTTTTTGTTAATAAATGATATCTTTCAGCAAAGTATTTATACCAATAGAAAACTGTGATGGCCAGGCTTGATTTAAAAAAAGGAGAAATTGGGCACGTATCTAGCTACTTTTTAACCTTGGATGAAGGCTAAATTGCAAGCTGGTTTTAATGTATTTGCAAAGAATTACTTTAGATATTTGTATGATATATATGGGGCCTTTCCAAGGCACAGTCAGTCTTTCCTCCACCAATGACTGGTGGAAAAAATGCTTCAGGAACGGTGAGAATTTTTAAAGTCTACAGAAATTGTAAATTCGATGGTCTGAATTCTCTGCAGTGCTCTGGCTGCCAATGGTCCCACAGTGCTGTGTGTAAACTTCTGCCTTCCCAGGGGAGGAGGGGCAAAAGAAAGTCAATGGAAGTTCAGTAGCAATGGAAAGAATTAATCACAGTGCAGACAGCCTGTGACACCCACTTAGTCCCCAAAACAAATCTCCAGTGGTGCACATAGTTGCAGTCAGATGACTTTTGGAATAATTTGAGCCTTAATATCACAGAGGCAAAAAGGCAAAAGAAAAAGTTTTAGCAAAATAAACAGAATATCCATAGCTGCTACAGGTTGGGAAAGAAACAGTCTTAGAAGCCCTGTGAGCTGTTCAGGCATCCTCTTGGGACTCACTGACCTTAAAAAACAAAAATTTTATAAATGAAATTACATTTGCAGTAAATGGAAGCATCTGATTAGGAGGAATCCCGACATTATTCAGATTATTAACCATTATGTCATGAGCTGTGCTTTCAGGAATCTTCTTTATCCTGTAACAAATGCATTAAGGTAATCACAGAAAGAAGCATCTGCTTTGTCAAACACGCCTTTTCAATTATGTTTGTCTCAAGAAACATTTTAATTGAAAGAGGATAAGTATCAAATATAAAAATTTGAGACAAAGATCAACTTTTAAGTAAAAAGCTCACAGCTCTGAAATACTGACCTAATGAGGGGGAAATTAGGATTTTTTGGCGGTGAATAACTAAGACAAGTGGTGAACTTGGTCTTAAATAAACCAAGGCATATGGTTAAGATGATCATTGGTAATCCGAGACATTAGGACTGGAAACCAGGAGATATCTCAACATTTTAATTAAGCCATTGGAGACAAAGTCAACCATTCCCAAAGATTTTATGCTGAGTTACTGTCTGCATGATTAATTGCTTTAGCTTTCTGCAAAATGAAAACTGCTAAAAAGATACCAATGCATGTTTACCCATGTAGCCCAACATAATATTTATCACAAACCACTTCTGGATCTGTTGAGATTAGACATATCTGCAATAAATGCTGAACTAAGAGATTAAAAGCTGGATTTTCTATTTTTGTTTAATACAAGACAACTAGTCAAATTTCAGGTTTCCCTAAGGTATGCCTTGCTTCATTCATTGATATTATTACATTTTGGTAACTTTCTATTGAGTTATTATGTATTGTCAAATGTATGCGCAAATTTAACTAGTGTTTGAAAAAGAAAAATGAATATAACTCCACATCAGGAAAACTAGCTCAGGTTTTCCATTTATTGACCTCAATTCTTGTGTATCAGTCAGTTGTCAAAAAGATCAACATTAACATACAAAACCAACAACAGCAGAAACAAGATGCTGTGATTCACATTGCAATGAAATCTTAGACAGGAGACGGAGCCAATCATAAATATGATTAATGGTATGACCTCAGTTTTAACCTTGAGCGTCAAAATGATGCTTATTTCCCATTCATTCTGTTGAAAGTCAGAAGCAAAATACAGAAGATACATCAAAAAAGATATTTTAAAGACATATAAAATAGCTGTTTGGAGCTGTGTGTCATGCCAAAACACTGAATGGCATTATAGCTAGGAAAGAGGAAATCCACATTTTTATTACAGAAATATTACCATAGAAGAGGTGCAGGTGCTTCAGTCATCCTGTCTTTTTACATTTTTTAAATTATTATTTTCATCTTGTGTTTGCATATATGTGGCTTTTATATGAATGTGGATACACAGCTATAATTAATACATGTAGTTCTGTACTTTCTTACAAAAACCATATGCATACCTTATGAAAAATGAAGCTAATGTAAATTTTAAAGGACTCAACCGTGACAATTTGTCTAAAAATACAGGTTTACTGTTATTACTTCAAAATTAGAATAGCTTGTTATTAGAATCCCTGTTCCAAGAAAGATGCAATGAAATAGAGTGAAAAGCAAAAGAAAATAATGTGATTTTATTGGAATGCTCAGTTTGGCAATGAGGTTTCTGAATATTGCTTCATATATAGACTATTAATAAAAAATAGATCTTTAGCATAAGTTAGCTACTCAGTGCTATCTTTGAGTGATATTTGAATATCTGAATTTTTAAAAACTAAAACTTTAGCATCTGGGAGTACTAACTTTAAATGGAATTAGCTCCTCCATGAATTCATTTTGCATACCTTCATGAGAAAAACCTCTCTACCTAATGGTAGTTAATGTCAAAAGCTTCCAACAAAGTTTGGATTATTTCACAGATACTTTAATATATCAGTTTTATTCACTTTTATTTTTACAAATCCTTGCTGTGATTATTTTTGTGCTTCCTTTACCATTTCTAAATTTTTCACATGAAAGTGTGTCATTTAAATTCCAAGAGATAAAATGCAATTAAAGAAGAGAATTAATTCAGTGTCAAAACTGATTGCTGCCTCCCTGGTTTTTCATGCTTCGGTTTCTTATTTGGCTTTGGGATTTTGCTTAGTTTGTTTTTTCTTCCCTGCTTGGAGATTTATTTTGTCCGTTAGACATCATATTTTAACTCTATTACAGAATTTCTGGATTTTTCATAGGCATAGGCTACAGAAAGTATATTAATCAGAAAGTTTGCAGGGGTTTTTCTATTATCTTGCAACTGTGAATTTACTATTGCCCTCTCTCTCTGTGGTGGACAGATGGCACTCTAGTTTTCTATCCACCATGCCTCTGAATATCTCAAGGGAATCCTTAGACCAGATAAATCAGGCAGTTAGCTGAAAGTGCTGACAAATTGCTGAGTTTCTGTGGCAGACACAATGACGAACACTTCCTAATAACACCCAAATTTTGAGGATCATCACTGTGGGAACTAACCTCCTGAGTTGTATGAGTTCTTGATGGCTTAAAATTCAAATCCCAAGAGATATCTATGGGAAGTCAGAAGATGTATCAGTTTGTGTCTGAGTAGATGTACACTGAGTATTGATGAAAATTAAATAGTGAAGGGTCTCTTTTGATGAATTAATTTGGACCCTGCAGTTGTTTATTCTGTCATTTGAACAGAAACCTAGGGCAAAGCATCTGGTTGCAGCTGTGTATCCAGTCCTCACAGGAGAGAAATTTCCTGCCATTTTAATTAGAACTTGCAGAGGCCATAAACACTGTAATTTAAAGGATGCTTGGCATTGTAAGAACACTGCTATGTGTTTCTTGTTTAAATAAGAACCATGATCATCACTCCATTGTAAGCAATTACTAATGAAGTTAGAGCTTGTAATTCCAAAACTCCCCAGAACTTGGAAACTGGAATGGATAAGACAGAAGAATATCTACCATCCCAGCTGGAAATTAAGAATCACACCACTCACTCAGCCCCTCTCTGTCACTCTCCATGTCAGTTGCATGGGGACAAGAATCAAAAATAAAACATATAGGTTGAGATAAGAGCAGTTTAATAATTGAAAACAATGAAAGATACAATAATAATGGTTAATAATAATAAAAAGGGAAAAGAAAAAAAAAACTGGCAAAAAAGTGATGCACAATGCAATTGCTCACCACCTGCTGACTGATGCTGGATCCTGCTTCCCAAACTGAGATCAACCATCCTTCTGGGTAATTCCCCCGCTGTCTATAAACCCATGAGGCTCTGTGGTGTGGAATATCCCTTTGCTCAGTTTGGTTCACCTGTCCTGGCTGTGCTCCCTCCCAATTTCTTTTGTGCACCTTCTTACTGGCAGGGCATGAGACACAAAAAAAATCCCCAAAAGAGTCCTTGACTTAGGATGAACACGATTTAGCAAAACCCAAAACGTCAGTGTGTTTTCCACATCATTCTCCTTGCCAACCCAAAAGCACAGTGCTGTACCAGCTACTGAGAAGAAATAATTCATCCCACCTGAAACCAGGACAATCTCAAGGAAGAGTTAAATAATGAACTCTTTCTAAAGATGTCTTTCTCATGAAAAAAATTGCAAGGAATAGAAATGCCACGTTCCACATCTGAGCTGTTTATCCAGCAGATGACTATAACCATCATGTGAAAGGTTTTATTCAAAACTCACCTAAATCTCCATCTTCGAGATTATTTTTTACACAGCAAAGCATCAAATAAAAATATGGTAATGACTTTTCTCTACAGAACAAATGCATTTTATTCGTCCCTAAATCTCCCATTTGTTTTCTTTCTTTTCTAATATATTCTGTTGTTCATGTAAAAACGTTGATTATTGCAAACTTACCATCAGACTGTGATCCACAAATCCACATGTATGTTCTGTCTTACACCATCTCCCTTGTATCTCCAGGGACTATTTTCCAATACAAAGGAAAAGGTTTTGTCACTGGTTTATCTTATATGATTTTCTCTTTGCAAATCAACTTTGTTACTTATCAATTTTTTCTAGTTGACTTTTAGTATAGTGTTTATATTTTACTGTTTTTTTCAGGACAAGAAATTGCACTGAACTATTGCTAACTTCTTATACTTTTAAAATCAGCCACTGAATTCACTATTTTTTAGGATTCCAAAACCACATTTATTGTCTAGGAACTTCTAAGACAACCATAAACACCCCAGAGATCCGCTTATTTTGTTTTATTATTGCTTACACAGTTTAACCAGGAAGGGAATTAAACCACAGTTGTCAGAGCACACTTAACATGGTGGGATTTTACAAGCAAAGATGTAAATGGTTGAGATAACATCCAAGAAAGAAGAGTAGTATTCTGCTTTTTTTTTTCTCTCTCAGTTCTTTCACATAGTAGAAGACGAGTAAAACCTTGTACTTCTCCATGAAGTCTGCAGATGTTGTAAGCTTGTTATTTTAAAGACAGTTTTCAGGCTGACATTACAGTGGAAGACAAAATATATCCTTCATACAGGGAAAGTGTCATAAAGAAGGCTCTTCTTTTCCAGGACTTCTTAACACATGTCGATATTTTAAGAGTTTCTTAAGATTATTATGCGTAATGGAATTATTTCACGATAAATTAGATTCCATCTGATATTGTAAAAGATGTATATAAAACAGATGCATTACTGAGAGTAAAATAAGAGCAAGGAAGTCCATTACTAGCCTTACAAATAAAAATACGTCATAAATTGTATTAACCACAGCATTCTGTTTCTAGACTGCTAGAGAACATTACCTATTCCAATAATGTATATAATGGAGAGAAGTGTGATGTGTGGCTTATGCTTGCCATTAGCCTATTTCATTTTACCACTGTAAGCTTTTTTTAGTGCCTTATTCTTGTCCAGGATTTCAGGTTGTTGCTTAAATCAGTAAGAAATAATACGAGTTATTTGGGTATTTTTGTTTGTAAGCATTCTGTTTGGAACAGAATAGGCTGAGATTATTTCCTGTCTATTTTTTAAAAGAGATTTTTGACTGTTCAGCTTTATTAAGCAATTACACAAAGACCTGACATGTGCAGATCTTCCATTAAAATTCCACTGGGCATTGAAATTGGGATTTTCCAGACCCAAAGCAAGCTCGGTAGCATTCACAGTGTAATGAAATTAAGTGATCTTTGTATTTGCATTCTCTAGGTGGGGTGCACCTGGGACTTACATGGTTGAGCAGATGCTGCTGTGGAGGCACTTTTGCTGTTGCAGCATTGAGTTTGGAGCAATTGTAAGGACTGGAAAGTTTCTTCACAACCTCAGTGAAAACTGCAAGATGGTTTCTGTTCCTTCCTTTAAACTCTGCTGTAACTCCTGTTTCCAGATGAGTCTTGCACCATGTTGTCTTCTAATTACTTCATAGAAACATAAAATCGTAGAGTGGTTTGGGTTGGAAGGGACCTTAAAGACCATCCAGTTCCAATCCCATTGCCATGGGACACCTTCCACTATCCCAGGTTACTCAGAGTCCCCCCACCCTGGCCCTGGACACTTCCAGGGATGGGGCACCCACAGCTTCCCTGGGCTCCCTGTGCCTGTGCCTCACCACCCTGGAGTTTCTTCCTGCAGTTTACACTTGCCCTCCTTCAGTTTAAAGCCATTATCCCCTGTGCTATCTCTACATGTAAAAAGTCCCTCTCTGTCTTTCTTGTATGATCCTTTCAGGTACTGAAATAGTTCATTAAATTATTGGAGGATCCTATTTTTTTTTTTCATTCTGAAGCCTTTTGGAGCCTCTAAAGTATTTTTTTCTTTTTGTAAATGCTGTGAATCAGAGGCCATCAGGCCTAGATTTGACAAGAGTCTGTGTCATTCAGTGTGGCAATATAGAATTGCAGTATGGCCAGAAATAGACATGAAAAATGCAGCACCCTGCAAAGTAATGGCAGCAAAATAACCCAAGGATTGAATTTATAGGCGTTATAAGAATAAAATTTAGGAAAAGGAGTATTTTGACAATTGCCAATTAACTTCTCTCTAAACTTTCGGGCTCTAAAAGTTGGTCTAATCCTTGCCTTCCTCTATGGAAAATTCTTTATATTTCAATTCATTCTGTGGTTCGTTTCACTGGGTTTGCAGTTTTTTATGTGGAAAAACCCCCAAACTTCTCTTTGAATAAGAGAAATAGTAAAAGGTTGTAGAGCAAGGGATCTGAAAGTGGACTTTCACAGAAAGTTTGTGTATGGCATAATCTTAAGGAAATATTTGTTAAATTGTGTTGGATCTATTTGAGTTAAAAATCCTCACAAGGGGTTTGTTATTCTGTGCCAGGAAAGTTTAATAATGCTTGAAGTCCTTGATTCTGCTAGGATCCCACTGGTCCAACCACAATACAAATGCAAGGAGGAAGACAGTCCTTGCCCTCATATATCCAATTTCACCATGTGAGATGATGCAGCCATCCAACAGGGCTTAGACACCTATTTTAGCTGAGTTGCAGTCTCAAGATGCAAACTTCCAATTGGATCACTTTGTGAATGCTATGTTTTCCCCCCAGCTATTATTTAGAATTTGATCACCCATGGTTACCTCCCTACTTTTTGATCTGACTTCAGAGTCAGTTTCTAATATCTATCCAATGGATATGGCTGCACTTCCTAAAGACATTCTCTTCAATTTGCTTAGATGGAAATACATTTTGATTAATTGGACCCAATTAACTGAATAATCCAGACTGCACTGTCTGGTTGTCTTTTGTCAGTACTACTTTGTCATTACTTCAGAGTCTTTCATCAGCCTTCTTTAATTTATGATCTATGGTTTTGTGATTATTTGCTGAACATACGGAACAGCCCCCGAGTCAGGAACAGTCTTTCTAGGATCCCAAAGGAAACATTTTCATTTTGTAAATTCTTTTTATTAATATCGTCTCTTCCAGATCTCTTATTATTTTTAATCTGTTCGCTGGAGACTTAATTCACATTAAACATTAATTTATATTTATAATGTTGTGGATGAATCATCCCATCAAAGATTTATTACCACAAAACATTAATTCTTCTGGATTCGTTTTTGCTACATTTTATACTTCTCCACCATGAAGTGGCATGGTCCAAAAGGAGTGAAGCTGTAGAGTTGCAGCTCTGAGGACCTGTCACCTACACTGCATGCATTCCAGTGATTTTTCTTAAGGACAGTTTGAATGCACACTGAAACCCCAGTAAGTTTCAGTGTACTGTGGGTACAGTTAGTGTGCAGGAGGAGGCAGGCCCAGGAATTCTCTAATAACACACCAGTAAGGAATCCAGTTTGTGTATAGCTGTGAGATGAAAATCATAAAATGAGGCTGGGTGCTGATTTGCTTCAAAGATTTAATCCTGACCTTATTTAAAAAGCTAACATAGACATTTTCTTCTTAACAACACTAGCAAAATCAACTGGAAATGTCTATTTGACACCATAGTCTCTATGATATCATGCCAGCTATCATTCATTAATTCTTCATAGACAAAATCCATTTTCCATTTTCCTCATGTTTGATGTCAGGTTTATAACTAGGCAGGTCATGCTGCTTAAGTCTTTTAAATTAACTGCAAAACACCTCCATGTGTGGAGTCTTTGTTATACTCTCCAAAATTGTAGAGAATCTAAAAATTAAATATCAAAGTCTAAAGATTCCCAGTCTCAGTTAGAACTTTTGCAAATAATAATTTTCTGTGTGAAAATTTGAAGATAATTTATATGTAGCAGATTATGTTTCATATGTTACTAATATTCAGAAAAAAATTGTAAGCATTTCAAATTTAATAACATCCTTTTTCTATCTAATTCTTTATTCCTCTAAAACAGAAAAAAGACTCATTTTCCCCTTTGAGTAATCCAAGAAACATTGCCAATTTATCTAATAAAATGTTGTAAGTATTAGAAAGTTTTTTTCTTTTTCAGTTTTCTCCATTCTGTTTTAGACATTGCAGTGTGAATTCCTCTGGATTTTTCGATGATGTCTTCATCTTGTCTTTATATAATTTATTCTGACTGCCTCTTACCAAGTCTTTTTTTATATAACTAAATATATTATATGCACAAGCATTTCTTATTTTCGTTTTTAGATTCTTTCTCCAGGATGTTTGCATTTAAATTTTGGGAACTTTGACACTTTTTCCTCTCTTAATGAAATTCCCTTAAAAATTCCCACTTGTACATGTCCATTCTTTCCCTTTCATAGAATTTTATTTGTAATACTCATTAGCTTTTAAACTTCTTTGATGAGGGGGTTCATTAAGTATTGGGATCGACTCTGTTTCCAAGAAAAATTAGTAATATGTTTTTTAATGAGTTTTTCTTTTGTATTTCCACTGTCGTTCAAATAGAAACTGGACTACAACTGTGCCAGTTTGAAGAAAATGTGTTTGAAAGAGGATGCTTGACATGGGCTGGATGAAAGCTGCTGGTTTAAGGCTAATAGATGCTGCCTGCCTGGCAATCTCCAGCCCTGGTCCCTTGTCTGTTCAGTCTACAGCTTTCAATATCAAAGGAATCAGATGGAGCAGAGTGGAGGTAGACTGCATGCATTTAACACCAGGTTTTCTACATGTACATTTAGATGAATTTTAATCTTCACAATCACTATAATCTTCATAATCACGATATATAATGTCTGCTGATGTAAGTCTGTTAGTTTTGGGAGACCTGTAACTGCCTGGGTACACCACCCCAGAGATTTTAATTTGTTCATTACATGATTCCTTGTGACTGGAGTATTTGTAAATGAAAACTTGATTGGAGAGACATTTGGACAATTTTTGATTTGCATCATTTTTCCAGACAGCTCATTTCTTGCTTTGGTATCACCTGTGTGAGCCATCTCATCTAAGTGAAGAATAAAGCCCAGACTAGGTACTTATGCTACGCCTACAATGAGAGGTATATACACAAGGGGAAATTCATCCCATATTTTTGTGTTCACCTTATGCATTCACCAGTACCTGGACAGCTGTTAGGTGTCCAGGAAGAAAACCCAAACAAAATCAAACAAAAAAACCCCAAACACACAAACAAACAAACAAAAAACCAAAAACAACAAAAAAGCCAATCAAACAAACAAAAAAACCCACCCAGAAAGCCACAAGACCCCCAAAGAGCTAAAGTACAGACTACTGATTTTTGGCTAGTTCAGATGTCTCTTGGGGCAAGATAGTTGTCCCAGAATGAATAACTAGTGAATTCACCACATCAAAAATTATTGAGTTTAAAGTAATTATGAAATGATAATTTAATTAATCAAATCCTCAAATTTCATGTACAGTTATAAATGTCTCAAGAAGAAAGCTCCAAAGTCATTATTATTTGGCAGATTCAAGGGCCAAGGATAGGTGCAATTTGGCCTAAAAAGCCTTTGGCTGGCAAAATGAGCAAGAAAGTAAACAAATATGCTGGTCTTGGCTTTGGGAGTTATAAGCACATTTTAAATAGAATTGCCTCTAAACACAGCTGCAGAACTGAATCTCTGATGCAATAAAGCTGTCTGGTTTATGGCAGACATACATCAGCACTGCTCTGATGGCTCAATCCGTTAGAATCACAGAATGACAATAACTTCTTTGTGTATTACAAATAAATCATCACTATCACTCAACATGTTTAGAAAAATCGTGGTTCATCTGGTCTAAGTTTTTGCTTGATAAATATAAAGCTGTTGGAGTTTGAGAGTGTGCAGAATAAATGGAGAAAAAGGTTGAAGATTTTATCTATTTCCTCCATCAATGTGTTTATTTCACTCAAGGGACTTAACCACATGCATTTCGAAAATTAAAGTCAGAAAACTGACACTTTAATAATTTTCTCCTCCCACACCCAGACTCATCAACAAGGCAATGAACTGTATGTGTAGAAGCTATTTAAATGGAGTTTAAAAAAAATCAAGTTTAGGCAAGATCTTTTTATTGGTGTTCTAATCCAAACAATCACACTCTAAGGGTTGTAAACATGAAATTTTCAAGACATGTGTGCATGTGTTTTTTGACTACATTTATGCTTTTACACATATAGAAAGGAATATTTGACATGCAAATTTTTTTTAAATGTCTGTGTCCATAATTATACTTTGAAACAATTAAAGCAAGTTTACAGAACTGTTTCTATGTCTAAGTGCAAAACCACACATAGACCCACATTGTTCTGTTCATTCTCTACTCACATGTATCTTTCCATGGTAAAAACATAACAAGAAGTGAAATAAGTGTGATATGTATATATTTACTTATACATGGATGTGCTTGTAAATGTACATAGACATACACCTGGTGCTGTGTCAGCTTGCTGGCACGTAAGAACATGCGGGTATGTGGCATTTTTCAGTAGAAATTTAATTTGTTCTCCATATTCAAACAAATATAGGGTTTTTAATTTGATCAAAAGAGCATGATACACAAGGAAAGTTTAAGCTGAATTAGATGACTGGAAAGACTTCTGTCCCTGATATCAAAGCACAAGAGGAATTGAATAATATTTTGAGACCTTTGTTTGAGCCTTTTTTCTTGAAAACATGCCTATGCCCATTAGACATTATTTTGCATGTGATGAGACTTTAAAAAACTGATATTAAAATAACAAAAATAAATTGAAGGAAGGTCAGTAAGATTAATTTTTCTTCAAAGTCCAAAGTGTGGTCTAGATTGTCTGTTGCACACTGATAAAATTTCTTTATGTTACAAATCTGTTACTTTCACAGCAGCTTTCAGCCAAAATCATGTGGTTCTCAGCCTGGTGTAGTTTAGAGCTGACTGGGAGGTCAGCATGAGTCTGTTCACAAATTCTCAGGAACAGCCCGGACACAGTTTTGGTCAGCGTCCCACACTCTGAAAGCTGTTACATCCAAGCAGCTCTCACAGCTGGGTAAGTGTGGCTGGTTTCCAGATTATTGCACTCTTCTTCTCAGAGAAGCTGGGATGAGGTGAAAGAACCAGCTTGCTACTCTCAGCATGTTCTAATTGTATGTATGTTTCCAGCAGTTCTGGAAAACTGACTAAATCAGTTAAAGCTACTTAAAACTAGAATTCATAAAAATGATCACTATATTTCTGTTGTGATTCTGGTTACAAATTAGCTCTGTTTCCCAAAAAAAGGCAATTAGAGCTCAATGAGAATCAATTTCTCAGAAGTTTCACTGAGTGGTGAATAAACCCAGCAAAAAGTAAAGTAATCTTCCTTTAGAGCTGCAGCATCTTAGTCACTCTTGTTTACTGCAAAGGTAATTTTTTTTGCTTAAGTTCCTGGAGGCAGTGAGCCCAGTCCTGCCATCCTGATCCCGCAAAACCCTGATGTTGCAAGTCAAGCTCCAGCTGCTGGGTTTTTCCCCAGCAGACACTGGTGTGGGCTGAGTGTGCCAGTCAGGGCAGCAGCACCACAGATGCAGCATGGTGAGTCCCTGAGCAAGGTGCAAGCCATGCACCAAGACTTGAATAAACTAAACACAGCTCATGTAGTCAAGTAAGAATGATACAGACTTGTTATGCAGCTATGGGTTTCTTTTGATGTGTAAGGTCACAAAAAACACTAGTTGATGTTTTGTTAGCTGATTCAGAACTCTTGTTGCTCAATTCAATTACATTACATGTCTTTTTCATGCTCAGTTCTAGAAAGTGAGGCCTGAGCCTGCAAGAAGCAAAGATGAATCATTACTCTTAGTTCTAGATACTGATAAGTAGATGGACATTTGTCCTTGTTACCATATATCTCCCCCTCATCATTCTATGTCTCATCCTCTTTTCTTCTTCCCCCATTTCTTTTGTGAACTTACGGCTTCAGTCTCTACTGCCAAGGATGTTTATTTGTAACAATCTTCCCCATGAAAAGAATAATATACAAGCTGTGAGTTCAAAGTGGAAAAATGCCATCTCTGACTATTTTGAAGAGGCATAGTGGTACGGAGTGGCTTTTGCCGAAGGAAGTTACCCAGAGGCCCATCCAACGTGGCCATTCCAGGGATGGGGCATCCATAGTCTCACTGGGAAATCAGTTCCAGATCCTCACCATCCTCTGTGCAGGAGTCTCCTTCTGGCAGGATTCTGTCTCATTTCATCTGATGTTTGTCACTAAATGTCTGTATTGAAAAAGAGCAATGCTTTCCTCGATGCCCTAACAGAAATACCAAAGAAGTTTGTGATTATGTGCTGTTCAGAAATACATAAAAGTTAGTTTTGGTGGATTTTGCCTGATAAAGTTTAGTACTGAATAAGGATGTGATCAATGCATTAGTGATTGTTGTGCAAGGAAAAAGTTATTAAATAGCCATTTTTTGGTATGCTGTCCATTCAAAGTCTTCCAAAAAGACATAAATATATGAAAATTAACAGGCTAACACCTATGTATACGCAGAAATCCATTTCAAGTTGTTCAAAAGTACAAAAAGCATGTTTGAAAGAGCCAATTTTCTGATTAAATTCATGTATACAAAACTGACTTTAAAGGCCTTTAGTAGTTCATATCTGTATGCAATTTTTCATAGTTTTGTTTATGTTAAGGAATAGTTCAGCATTA
Source organism: Acridotheres tristis (assembly GCA_037013685.1). NCBI lineage: Eukaryota > Metazoa > Chordata > Aves > Passeriformes > Sturnidae > Acridotheres > Acridotheres tristis. The sequence continues at coordinate 101,523,117 of CM072887.1, forward strand.
CTGAGACTCCATCTTCTGAAATCAGGGCTGAGATCTGGTGCATTAGTATATTACTTAGAAGAATCTTCAATGACTGATCAGCATTTGTAAAATAACAATAATGAAATGAGATTGTCACTTTCCAGACTGATCTTTTGATTAGATCAAGTGGCTGTAGTGCCATCTGCTGTTCTCCTAATGGATGAACTGACTTATGCTAGGAACTGGTTATCCCAGTACAGGAAATAAATACTGCTAAAGCTCAAAAGAACTAAAGCTAAAGAAGCTAAGAAAGCTAAATAGAATTCTGTAATGGTGTAGAATAAAAGTAGGAAGGATTGACAAGTACAAAGTGTGATATTTTTCTCTGTAATGAGATATTAACAGGAAAATCACAGCAGGATCTTAAAACTGATATTCACACTGAACACAACTATTCATGTAATCCTGGTCACTTTTACCTGGAGTATGTATGTGTTTCTGAACTTCCTCCATTTGTCCTCAAGTTCCATGTTGAGATGTGCTGATTTGGGCTGGGACAGAATTAATTTTCTCCCCACTAGCTAGTATGAAGTCTTTATTTTTTGTGATTTGTGCTGAAAACAGAGTTGATAACACAGAGATGATTTCATTATCAGTGATCAGCACTCACATGGAGTTAAAGCCTTTTCTGATCCCAGCAGGGGGCTGGGGGTGCACAAGGAATTGGGCTGGGACACTGCTGGGACAGGTGACCCCAAGTGACCTCAGGGACATCCCAGATCATGTGATGTCATGCTCAGCATGTAGGGCTGGGGAAGAAGAGGATGCAAGGATGGAATGTTTGGAGAGATGGTGTTTTTCTTCCTAAGCCACTGTTACACATGATGGAGCCCTGTTTTCCTGGGGATGGCTGAACACCTGGCTATGGGAAATGGTGAATGAATTCCTGGTTTTGCTTTACTTGCATAGGCAGGTTTTGCTTTACCTATTAAACTGTCTATATCTCAACAAATTAGTTTTCTCATTTTTACCCTCCCAATTCTCTCCCCCATCCCTCCATGGGTAATTGACCAAGCAGCTACAGGAGGAGTTGACAGTTGGGGTTAAACCACATTGAATAGAAGAGGAAAAAGCCTGACAGAGTAGTTTTGGAGTATTATGGAAAAGTCTAGGTGAAAGAAAGGGTCACCAGGAAAGACAATTTGAGGGAAGACCTGAAAGGACAGAGTTAGAACAATGCAATGTGCTCACTTTTCCATTACTAGATGCCAATATTGCAGTTTAGTTGTAAGTCTCACTGTTCTGTCGTCTTGGGTGAGGCTTGAAGTCCTCATTTTGGAGATGGATATCTGATGGAGACCTGATTTCAGGGTGGATAGGAAGAGACCTCAGGCTAGGCAGTGTTACCATGGCAGCAAATGGAGTATAGGAATATGGCCTAGGCTATTTGCAGCTAACTGGAGAGTTGGATGATTGTCTTGATCATGTTTAGGGCATAGCACAAGCTTAAGCTCTCTCCTTTAGTATTTCTTGAAGATACCACATCATCACTGTCAGAGAATGAATTGCATAATGGAGATGAGAGATTACAGTGCCCATAGAAGGAACCTCTTTTTAAAATGTACATTTTTTTGTCCAAGATATTCTCTATCTTGTTCATTAATTATATATTTTTAGAAGTTTCTATTGGTGTATATTTACTGGATTTTAATGGTCTTGCCAGGGTTATGAAAGCCTTGACGGGGGACTGGATAAATGATTTTCTTGCTATTACTGGTTTAATTTAACTTAGGAAGACGAATTGAATCATGATGGTGACATCTGGCAATTTTGTAAAATAGAGCCCATTAGAAGTAACTTCTTTTTAAAATCTGACTGTTCATTAAGTATAAGAAATTACTTCTCTTTAAACCTTTTTAACACATTCACAGCAAAACATTCATAAGAGCTATAAGCTTAAGATTTGCAATAATATCATTGTAATCCTTTATCGTTGTCACGTTGCATGCACCTGAACTCACACACACTGTACATGTACCTTGATACATTAATATTTTTATTTCTGAAGTTAAAGCACTTTAAGATACTAATTTTATACTGCAAATATTATACATTTCTTGCCTTCTGTTTGTCAAGATAGTCAAGATTAGTATTATATATTATTTGGACAGACTAATATTTCAAACTTCTTTCACCTAGTTCCATATTAATTGAGGATAATCTCAATTCTGTCATAAATTACAAATAACAATCGTATTCCACCACAAAAAACAAACAAACAAACAAAAAAACAAACAAAAAAACCCGAAAAAAACCCAAAAAAACCACAAGTGCACAGCTGGTGACATTTATATGCTGTAAAATATAAACTAATGTGTTGCAAAAGAAAATTAGTAAGATACAGTCTTCAAAACTGGAAGCTTTCAAAGTGAGGATTTTGTCACTGTTACTTAATTTTTCTTTTATAAATTAAATACTTTGTGTTTTATAACATCCTGAAATCAAATATGAGGTCTGCCTATACCTGGAAATCAGCATAACTTCAGTTTACCCAGAATTTGGTGTGTAATCACTCATCAAAACCTTCAGAATATCCTTATGGGTTCTTGTCCAGCATGGAAGAAGTTTGTACCATACACAGCTAACCTTCTTTCTTCAAACATACACCTATGCAATCGATACTAAAGAAATGGATAGTGTAAGTGCTGCTTGTATCCAATTCCACCCGTCCTAATACTAATTATTTTTGCACAGGGTCTACCCTTAAACCAGCTGCAAGTTCAGATAATTAAAGGTTATCTTTTACATCCAGCACAAGGTGGGTTTAGAACAAGCTCTCCAGAGATCACACTGTCTCTCTTGTTACCAGCTGTGCTGGGGTATCACCAATACATTGAAGTAAAATGTCTCTTTAGACAGATTTGGACTTCTTTTTTGGCTTTTCATATGAAAATGCCAAAATGTGATTTAGTTTGTTGTGAAAGAAAGAATTCTAGAAAAGCAAGGTGGTTGACAGAATCTCTGAGTCATACAAACTGTACTGGGACCTCCAGAAGTCTCTAGATCAATATCCTGCTTAAAGCAAGGAAAACACTAAATTCACCAGATTATTCAGGGCTGTGTTCAGTCAGATTTTGGAAAGCTCCAAGGATGGACACTGCACACTCCCTGGGCAGCCTGACCCGCTACCTGACTGCCCTCATGGGGAAAAAAAGTTATTTCTCATTTACAGTCAGAACCTGTCTTGGTTCAATTTATGCCTATTTTTCATTCTTCCACCACAGACTTTTAGGACCTTTTATTTCCTCTGAAGAAAGAATATATGTGTCCCTAGTCAAGTGATGAGAAAAAATATTTCAGAAATATGAAGCTCTTTCCCAAGTTTTATTTCAGCTTCCCATTGAACTTCTGAGCATGCTTGGATTCTCAGATTTTACCTATCAATTACTCCATAGATTGGGATTAGGATACTGAGGAGACAGCCCATAAGGCTGAGGGGAAGGTCCAACAGATAGCTCTGTTACAGTGGCAAAAGGCTTTTAGAGCAAGGTTGAAGGTAAAGAAAAACTTTCTTGGATGCAGCCCCAGAAAGCAGAAGGTACAAAGACTGGCAACTGTAGTTTTTAGTATTGTCTCTCAAAAGCACAGGATGAATTTTGGCAATCTTATTTGGTCTAATACTTAGCAGCAAATACGGTCACAAAGAAGCACCTCCTGAGAGTTCACCAAAATCATGGTATTGACTGTAAATATCAAACAAAGGAAACAATTTTGTTTACCTACACAATTATTTGCATAAAATTAAAATTCTAACTCTCTGTATCTTTTATTTTATATTATGCTATAGCCTAATATGGGAACTGCAAAAAAAATTTTAAAGAATAAGATAAATTATTTTCAGGTTTTCTATAAGATAGGGAATAATTTACTCTGAGGTCAGTAATCTCCACAATTCAATTGAATATAACATTTTATTTATATTGACCCAAATTAATCTAGGCAATATTTCTCTGTCTATCTTTAAAGATTTTATCAATTATTAGCTTGAAAGTCTAAAAAAAGCCTTGCAGACTCAAACCAGACTGTGAACATTGTGTCAAGGATAATATTAAACAAAAGGTATTGACAAATTCACAGATTCATTATTCTTTAATAGGAGAGTCCTTTTGAGAAGCACCTGTGCAGTACCTGAGAATTCTTGCGTGTCATAGTCAGGGTTCTGATGGCTGCCCAGCTTCAGCTTTTTCCAGAGAGGAGCTTCTGTCATCATTATTTCCCCAGCATCTACAATAGAAATCTGTAGACAGAGGAAGAGCTAGTGGGATATGAGATATCTTTTTTCCACTCTTTTTAAGCCAAAAAAGCTCATGAGTGCATACTGGGGGTTATCATTTATCCACCAATGATACAAAACATGCATATTCCAGTACCTCACACTGGGTTGCCTTGAAAAGTGTACAAGAAAAAAAGTACTATGAAATTCTGCATATGAAAACTAAAGCCCTCTAAAATAACTTCTCCCAGCGGGTACATAACTTTCACAGCATGACAATAGCTAACTGGAAAATAAGAATTCCCCATTACATTTCAAAATATGCTCAGAATTCTTTAATGCACATCTTCTTCAAAACAATTGAACTGTAGTTCTCATCTCTACCCCCTTCTTAATGAAAGAATATGGAAAAAAGCTGCATAAAATAAAAATTAACTGAAGTCTGTGCTATCTTATTCTTCAACACAAAAATTCAAAAAAAGTTATTAATTTGAGTGAAATACCCCACTCCTGTGAGAAGCAGCAACTCTTTCAGAATGTATTTATAAATGGTTTGGAGATTATTTTGTTTGGTTGGTATTGTTTTTTTTTGTTTTGGTGGGGTTTTTTTTTGTGGGTTTTACTTGCTTGTTTGTTTGTTGGGGTTTTTTTGTTTTGTTTTTTTTTTTTTGTTTGTTGTTTTGTTTGGGTTTCAGTAGTTATTCCATGTAGGAAAATAATTTCTGAACAGCTGAATTTATAAATTATTTCTGGCATGGTAGTGAGATTTCTAACCAATTTTCCTATAAGATTAGTGTTTCTTGTCTATATGCCAACATGAATTAATGAATTAAATTTATAATAAACGATGCCATTTCTGAAATCTGAGATGCTTCCCATAATGGTATCTAACCATCAGACAGCAACTGGATGTATCACTGAATGTGTTGAAAACAAAGTAGAAAATGAAAAACCACATCTAGTCCTCCACTTTTCCAGCTGTTACAGGACATTTCTTATCTCTCTCTCTCTCTCATTACACAGCTTTATTTGGCAGTGATTCAAACTGGCTAGTGGAAAAGTGTCACTAATGAAGTTCTGTAATTTGTCAAGGAAATAAGAGAATCAAAATTATTTATTCACAATGAACTGTTATTCTATAAAAAAAATGAATTCTTTTGGAGTAATCCTCAGGGATGTGTGACAACCAGAGCCATGACAGGCTTTTAAAGAATACTATTAACACAATCAGGAACATCATAGACTGTGGCTCCCTGCAGTTGTGATTTAGGGATTGATGCACTGCTCTCCTACCAGTTTTAAAATGTGTGAGATAAAGAACAAAAATAAATGTGTTTTTAGGCAGCATTCTGCTAAGTGAGATTGGATATAATAGAAGAAATGGCACAAATCCCATGGTAAAAGGTGAAATCTTACAATCCTTAGATCTCATTTACAACAATTTAGACAGATATTCATATGTAAATATAGAACCATTCAGTACACAAACTGCTTGCAGGGCCACACAAAATGTGTACCAAGTAGATTTGCTAATGCAAGTTGAAAGACAAGCCATATTTTCAGTAGAACACAAATTGCTCATCTTTTTACACACACACACACACACACACTCAAAAAACTTATCACTGACTTAGCTTGTCAAAATAAAATTCTTATTAAAAATCAGGCAGCACCTTTATGCCTCCACAGCAATGATTTTACTGAATGCTTCAATTTACTGCTAAATCTCCAGTGTCCTGTTTGATTCATGGCTTGTAGTTCACAGTGGTTTATTCATACTGTCTGGGTTGCTTCTCAAAGCCCTTCTCCCTCACTCCGGGAAATTTTTATTTTTAATTTTTCTTTGAGCACGGATGTCATTTTGCATTTGATGTTGAAGTATACATGTTCTTTAAGTCACACTTTATCAGCTAAAAGAAAATGTAATTGTCTTAATACAGTCCATAGTTCTTAGAGCTGGCGAAATTGGTTTCAAAAACATAATATACTTTTATACTTTAGCTAGATTGTAAAAACCTGTGAAATCTGGTGACTATACAATAAGTACGTATCAAGAAGTTCCATATAACATATCTTCTGTAGATTAAAAAGTCTCCTGTTCATCAACTTGCTTGAAGAGAATCTGAAAGCCAAAAGCTGCTGTCCAAAAGTCCTGAGTAACAGATCAGAAAACCCACATGCCAGAACCACAGGAGCTGGTGCATTTTCCTTCCTTCCTTTCAAGGTAGCTGTCTTTGAGTAATTTCACTGTTTAGCCTGAAGTATTTAATTTATACTCTTAGAGTATATTAAATTCTGCACACACTACTTGTACAGAATGAAGATTTCTCTTTATGCACTGCAGAGACCAGAGATACTTTTAAATTACAGTCTTAGCATCAGTGTAAATCAGCCTGTAAATTACCACAGCCTGCAAGTTTTGTTTGGATATTATTTGAGGATTAACTACGTCCAAGCTTGGATCTTTATTTAGGTTTTGTGTAAATACCCACTAGACAAATATTTGCTTACAGTGAAAATCAGTATTTTCTGACATACTTTGAAAAGAGGAAATTAATATAAACAGAAAGTCTTTAATTCCTGCTCAGTTCCATTTGAAGACCACCATAATTCCAGAGATTTCCTGAGAAGAATGGTACCATACACTTCTAAAATACACTTCCCATAACTATATCTCAAGAAGAGCTGTGAGAGGTACAGAAACCAGAAGTTATTACCTGAAGAGCTATAGATCTGAAGAGCTATAAATCTGAAGAGCTATAATTTTGACTAGAATAATATATAATTATATAGCATCAAATTATGATTAGAATCATATATCTAAAAAGTGTCCTACATATCTTACAAGTGCCACATTTCTTTCTATTGCTTAAGGAATTAGTCGTCACTTTTCATTGCGTGCCCTAAATCTCTCAATCCAGGATTTTCTCAAAAAAAAATGCAACTAGAAAATGTTCAGGCAATGTTGGTTTTTTTGGGTTTTGGTTGGTTGATCAGTTCATTGGTTTTGGGCTGGCAGTGGATTCTTTAGTTTTACTGGGATTTTTCTTTCCCATCTGTGATCTAGTAGAAGGCAAAAAACTTTGTGTTATGAAATCAGATTGTCCATTTGGGAAGAAGCCTCCCCTCACAGCTGGGGATGCTGAATTTATTTCAGAGGCGAGGAGGGGCTGCCCTGTGCTAGCAGCCACCCCAGGGAGGTGCCAGGTGAAGCAATTGACTTAAATCTACACAATTCCCATGACAAATAAGTGTATGGTTCACACATCTTTACTGGGCTCATCCATGAAAACTTCTCCGTTTCACTGCAAAGAAGGAAAATAATGATGCCTCAAAGAACTGGAAAGGTGTTTGTTTACAGATTTGTTTTAAGAATTGATTTATTCTTAAGGGCTTTTTAATAATCTTTGGATCAAAACTTCAATTTATATGGAAATATAAATGCAGATATTGTGCTTTTTATAATTTCATCACAAAATTTATTCAGTTGATATATATACACATATGCCTATATATATATATATATATATATTTGCAGACTTTCTTCTGGGATAAATCATGACGTCACAGACCTTCCAAATTCACTGTAAAGTGAATAATGAAAGAATGTAAATTTAGATGTTTGCATTACTGAGAATAACAAAAGAGAGGATCTCAAAGATATTTTCTTATCTTTTTATTAAGCAATCTATCTCCTCACTGCCTAATAGTCCACTAGGGAAACTGCCTCTACAGTTTGCCAGAATCATCCAAAGAACAGGGAAGAGTGACAAAAGCATGTTTTAAGGATTCACCCAAAGAGGAAAAAAGAAGAGGTCTTTGAATTCTAGGAAGTAAATTGAAACAACAGCTCTGGGGCTAACTACAGAGAAAAATTGTTTTTACGTTTATTTTTGTAAGGTTAATTCGTATATTCTGCTGAGTCCAGAGATTATGTATAGATTTTGTTTGGTTTTGTTTTTTTGTTTTGTTTTTTTTTTAAATTCAGGCTTCACCTTCAAGGAATATTTTAATATCATGTAAAAATCTCCTTTTACCCCTTCAGGTAATCTTATTGCAAAAATTCTTATGAGAATCAACCCTCATTAAGGGCAAGATACTTTCCTTGAATTTAATGTTCAGTGTTGGTTATCTATAACATAACTTCTTAGCACCTGAAATATATAAAGAGCATTCCTCTGATTAACTTTTCTTTGAGAATGTTTTTTAAGATATACATGTTTTACTGATGTTAGTATTAGACCACCATCAAAGTTTTCTCTGATGAGTAAAGCTTCCACGACTAAAACAACTCTTGCTCAGGGAAAGAATAAAGAACTTTTTATCTTTCTTTCCTTTTGCTTTCCAAGAGAGACTCCTGAAAAGGGGGAAAATGGGAGAAATAGATATGAAAGTGATAACAAACTCTATGGATTACTTTCAATGTTATTTCTCATTTAATCACAGAGCCGCTGCAGATTAGACATTAAAAGTTATTGCCTCGTGCATGTTTTGGAGAGTATCTATATGAAGAGAAATGAAGATTTATTAATCTATTTCCACTTAAGCTACTGCTACTAATCAAGACCTATTACTGTTGACTGAAAGCATTTAATTTATGGTGAGCAGGAAAACAAATTATTTTAATCCTCTACAGATAAAAACACTTGAAGTTATCGTTTTATCATACTACATACTGATAATAGATAACACTGTCTACACTGAAGTTACTTCATATACAGGTAAAAAACTATTTGAGGTTTCCCTACTGCTAACTTGACACCAATATGTATTGCCTCAAAAGCATAAAAATCTGAGTTCTTTTACTCTTTTATCTTTAAGAAAAAGTTTTAAGAATAAAAAAATAATCTGGATAAGTCATTGTGGATCTGAAGGTTTGATCATTCTGTTTGATTATGTAGATTAGTTAAATTCTGTCCTGGTTTTCAGCGAGGACAGAATAAATTTTTTCACGGGAACCATGAAGGGGCAGAGCCTGGAGTGTGTGCGACTGTCCTGGTTGTTATTCAACAACATTCTCATCATAGCTGGGGGATAGAAATAAGGGATTCCTTCAGGAAAGAAGGTGGATGTGGCACTGGGTCTGGGGTCCATTCACCATTTTTGTTCATTTTCTTGGGGTCACTCTACTTTGTGTTGGTCAGTGAGCATTTTTTGCATGCAAATCACCTTCTTTTTGTACACTCTTGTTATTAATATTGTTGCTGTTACTGTTTGCCTTCTTATCTCCTTGCTGTTTCCAGAAAACTGTTCCTATCTCAATCTATGATCGCTGCCTTTTGTCTCTGTCACCTGAGGGGGTGACAGGAGCAGTTTGTGGTTTAGAGTGCTGGTCCTAAACAAACACAAAAAATGTTTTTCCTCATTGAGAACTCTAAATGTTCAGATGCTGCACAAACAACTTGGCTAATAAATTCTCAAATGAATGGTCAAAGAATAGGTGCATGTTTTAGACAAGAATAGATAAAATTTCTATAACAAACGTGAAGTTCTTCCACTGTAAAGAAATAAACTCCATCTTTTAATGCTTTTAATTAAAAGCCATTTAAATGATTTTCAGTGTTTATATAGAAAATTCTGAAATGACAGAAAGCATTAGAAATAAAGCATTCTTTAGTTAAACAGTTTACACTCTTTGCTCTGAGATAATATAAACAGGGCTCACTTCAGTGTAAGCTGTCAAATTTCTTGTTAGAGCATCTGCAACAGGAGCTGGGGATGGCTGCTCATCCACGGGGCAGAGACAGCAACAAAAGGGCTGGAGGTCTCCTTGCATGACACCAAAGTGCATAACCCTCAACCGCTTCAACCCATTTTATTAAATTTCTTTTCAGCATTTGATATAATCTATAATAGGGACCTTCTCAGCACTGATTAAATTCTTTTCAGCCTCATTAAATGGGAGAGTTTTGCTGGGCAAAGTCACCTAGTAAAAATTGCTATTAAGACGTTAAGCAGGTGTCATTATGTGACAGAAAGGACACCAGTCATATTAAGTTGGGGTTTTTTTCCCATTTAAATTATTCACAGAAGGATTAGTCACACACATATTTCAGCATTTTCCAGCATCAGCACAATGTTGCATTACCCTTTATGTACATTGCTTGAATCTATTCTACTTTGAGAAGCATTTAAGCTTATGATTGGGATTTTATTTTATGATGGTCATGATAAAAAGGCAAGAAAGTATGCAAAAGAAAGACATCAAGCAGTTGATGAGGAATAAAAAATTGGAGAGAAGGAATAAGAATATATAGCAAGGTATAATTCAAAATCATTGCTCAAGCTGATGGTGCTTATGATAAGGTATAATGTAATAGCTCAGTAGGATAAATATAATAATATAATAATTCAGAAAACCTAAGCAGGGCGATCATCAGCTCTTAACCTGACACTAATTGTATTCACTGTGCTATTCATTATGTTAATGACTGCATTCTGGACAGCCCTGATAGGCATCTGAACACTGCACAGATGTCCACACATGAAGTTTGTTGCAAGATCAATCTTGGACAGCAGTCATATGTTGCTGACTAAATAAGAACAGAGCAAGTACATACAGTGTTTCCTTCTAAGAGTCTCCAGCCACAAAAAAAAAAAAAATTCAGCTCAAGTCAATTGTGAATTTAAGACTTGATACAAAGGCATCAAGATAAAAAAAATATTAGACTAATTACAGTAGTATTGCTGAGGCCTATGGAGAATTTAACTCTCCATTTCATTCTCAGATTTCATTAAAGGTGATTTAGTGAGAAATTATTCATTGCTGACTAGTTAGATAACTGGTTTTGTTTCTGTAGGTCATGATCCTCTAAGTTATTTGAAGGTCAGCTTATGTTTAAAAGCCTATTTTACAGTCATATCCTTTGAGAAAGGTATAGTTTAAAGCATGTTTCTGATTCAGTTTGGAGAATAATTTTTTTTCCTTTGCAGAGTAATTCTAGAAATATAAGCTTTAAAAGTAAAAAATATTTGTCTTTCCTGAGTTTTGGCACATGACATTTTTTCCTTGACATGTCTGCAAGCAGTAAGAGATCACTCAGTAAGTAAAAAGTAAGCACTGTTTGAAACAGAAGGATGAAATGCTAAACTGTGTGTCAGAAGATTAGAAGCAATTTTTCTATCTCTATAAAACATTGCTAGTGCATTTCAGTGATGGTTGCAAACTGTATGACATTATTTGGTTAAGTATTACAGCTTTGGTTTTACTTTTGCAGACAAAAAAGAAATAAAAACCATCCAAAATACCAAGTATTTCTTCGCATAGAACTTACAGACCTAATAAACCCATCATTTCCAGAGAACATCTTGTACCTTACCATTAACTGAAGCACTTGTAATGATCCATTGAGGGGTGAGACATAAACTTCATGTCATCACCCTGGTACAGAACAGATGAAAACAGAAATATCTGTCTCCCTCAGAAAGACAAGGTCATTCAGTCAGCAATGTAGGAGTGTAACCAATATGTAGACACAGCCATGAGACACTGGATTTTTTTACTTAATTTTCTGCTCTTCCACCTTGGTAGCCATGTCTTATGTATTCCTCTATCTCTGTTGTGTCAGGAGTCTGAGCAGGGGTCTTTGACCCTCATTGTATGAAGAATTGGGAAAGTTTCCAGTCACAGGAAGCAGCAGTAATCTATGCCACTCCTTATTACATTGTATTATTATATTGTTCTTTCCCCATCTTCTTAGTAAAATCTTCTCAGCTTATATTTCTTTAGTCTTGTGAACACTGCCTTGCAATAAAAGCAATTAAAAAGCAGCCCCATTTGGATCCACTTTTATAGAGATGCATTTTCTTCCCAAGTACCACTGAGAGGCAGAGAGCAGCTGCTATCTTTGTTCTGCAGCAGCTGCCAGCCAGCCCTGCCATCTCCACTGCAGCAGGACACCTGACTTGCCTTCAGGCACCTCTTCCTAATGACAAAAATTCAACGGAACACCCTCACTCATATTTTGTGTGGTATCTAACTCAGTAAAACTACAATCTCAGATGGGCTTTGAGGGTGTTATTGCAAATAAGTAACAGATACAACTTGCTCCCTAGTGCACATTTTGCAAAGAGCATCTCAACCACATGCAAAAATGGAGCCATAGCCCCTGCCCTGAAGACTTCACTATGCAAAGATATAAGTCACAGATAAGAGGTGACAGAAAACTTGACCAGAAAACTGTTGTTGTGAGATGCCTTCTTGGGTTTTGGGTTTTTGTGATTATTTTCTTTTTCTTTTTTTGTTTGTTTGTTTGGGTTTTGTTTGTTTGCTTGTTTCTTTTTTTCTTTGTTTTAGGTTTTGGTTTTAGTTTTGGTTTTGGTTTTCATTTGTTTTGTTAGGTTTTTTTTGAGCAACCATGAGAAAAGACACCAATAGTCACCTGAGTGAGCTGCTAACAGTAAGTAAATATTCATGGAGGATGCAGAGAAGGGGAGGAAGAAGCATGAATAAATGCAATTAAATATCGGCACAAAGGCCAACAGAGGCATTCACCCTCTGTTCTCAGTCCTGCAGCTGGGACTCTGTGATCCTCCTTTTCCCAGAAATTCACAAATTCAACTCCAGCAGGACACAAACAGCTCCTCAGAACTGAATGTTCTGAGAATGTGGGTAAATGCTGGCATTGCAAACACACAGGATAAGTTAGAAGACAATTTTTTCTTTCTTTTATTTTATTTTATTTTCTGACAACCAGCCTGAATCTTTGCCCATGTCCTGAGATTGATGGTAAGCTGTGAGCCACACAAAGCTACAGACCCTTAAAATATAGTTTACAGAGACAAGACAACCCTCATTTCTCTCAGGTACTCCTGGGTTTATGTTACAGCCTCCCTGATGTCTCAAGTCTCATGTTCCACTTCAAACTAACCAATTAAAATGGTCTGGCCTCAAAACAATAATTTATAATCCTCGTCTGTTCTTATGCATAGCACTTGGGTGTCTGAAATATACTTGAAGATCTACAGATGAGAGGGAAGCAGCTTCACAAATACAAATCAGATTTTACTTAACAGTCTTTTAGCTAATGAAGCAAAGAACCAGGCTGTTGGAGAGCCTGATTTATGAAAGGGGAAAAAAAAAGGAAGCTGCTGACAATATTTCTGTCTTGCTCTCTTCATTCTAAGACCTTAGGCCTTTCTTTTTTTTTTTTTTTTTTTTTTTTTTGCCATGTACTTCTCTATGCCAAGAAACTAGAAAAGACAGTGACATAGGACTGTTAAGTTGATGCTGGACCTTGGATTAACTGGGAGAGTGCTGCTGTACAGGGATCTCTAGAGGTAAATTATTTTCTAAAGAGAATTACCTTTCCCTAAACCAGGATCAACAGCTACTTTTAAATAAGTGGTACAGTATGAGGCACTATAGCAACAATCTGGCTTTCAGTAATTTTTAGCATCTATACAATCTGCTGCATTTTAGTGTTTCAGGGCTTTCTTTGTTTCATTTTGGCTTCAGAAGCACACAAAATTTTAAAATTTGCTTCTTGCATCACCATTGACAGAGAAATGACTGTTCTAACTAAACGTCTGAAGCTGAGAACTGCTGCAGAACACATACCAGCATGCTGCTGCTGCTGACCATGTTAAAATTCTGGTAGCAAGTTCAACTGGATGTCAGCTGTCACCAAAGACATAACTCATTCATCAGACCCCATTCTGCAGTGGCTATAAGAAGTGAGAACATAATATTAATGCCTGGAAATATAGAAAGAGAATGGAAAAAGTATCTGCATTCTTATTCCAGAAACACAGACAGGGTAAGTGTGGTAGGATAGTTATGCCTGCCATGGACAGAGGAGTTATATATCCTGAAGACCTCAAAGACATTCCCCCTCTACTTCAGAAACTTTGAGAACAGATCCATTCACTGTTTACATAAATGTAAAGGCTGGAGGGACCAGTTAATATCCTGTTGAACTCAAGTCTCCTTGGCTTCATCACAGTAAGAAAGAAGAACACAACTCTAGGACTCCCCAGCCCACGGTTTTATTCCTTGATAAATTCTTCTATCAAGTACCATATTGTTTTATATTCAGATGATCTACCAAATCTACCAAGTTTGACTTTAGACTTTTTCTGAGAAAAAAAGCAAAGTCTATTCAGCCAGCAGCTAGTAAAAGAGTGTTACCTTCTGTCTCAGAAGGCCAAAAAGAAAATATGTCATGTCAAAGGATTATACTTGAGTAAAGAAGAGACTCAAATCATTGGTTTAGTTATCACAATGTCTTGACTAACTCTTTTGGTGAAGAATCCTCATCCTTTTACTCCTGCATCTGTCTCACTTTCCACAAGTTTGTCTGCTCCTACCCATAGCAACACACCTCTTACAAAGTCAGCACTGGACTGAACTTTTACTTCCTCAGTGAGGTGGAATAAAGTTAGACAGTGTTGGCTGGTACTGATTGTGTGTCTGAAAAATAGAGATGTTTTCTACTTCTTCAAAATATATTTCTATACAGCTGAAAAGTGCACTGAATTTCTACTTCAGGTGCTTCAAATTCTATGAGAAATAAGGATTGATTTTATCACAGCACTAGTGAGGGATTGTTTCTACAAGGTTTTCACAGGACTTCCTCCATCTACTGTCTGGTAGTTTTATTAGTTCAGGAGAACTCTCATCTAAGAGTGATGAGAACCAGCCCATGAAGCTGCCACACTCTCAAAATCCTGCTCAGCAGATTCACTGCTGCACATCAAAGCAATTTGGCCTGAGGGAACTGGGTAACATGTTGGCATATCTTGCCTTTTGAGGTAATTAAAAATCACACGTCTGGGAATCCATTAATGACACAACTGAGATCCCAAAGGACAGAAGTCATTATGTGTATGAATAATGTTCTATCATCCTCATTTTTAGCAATCATTGATAAAACTCCTTGGATCTCTGGAAGATTAAGTCCACAATGTGAATCTCTTTAGTAATGAGCTGCTTCCTGATTGTGTTCTAAGGAAGGACTTTTATGCACTGAATCAAGCATTGAGCAAATTTTCAAATGACTGACTACTTTGTACCTTGGGAGGAAGAAAAAGACTAGATTGATTTACATCTTTTTGACACAAACTGGCTCCTCTCTGCTTTTGGTTTTCTAGAAAGAGATCTCAGGGTTAAAGTAACTCCACACATAGAGCTAGAGACTAAGTTAAAAAAACATGAAAGGAGGGAATATTTTAAAATCTAGTAGAGAACAAAAGAGAAAATGAAAAAGAGAAGAGGGAAAAAGGAATCTACCCTTAGTAAACTGGATGTAGTTCTGAAAGAGCAGATGAAAGCTAAATCAAAGATTAGGAGAATAGCTCAAGATCAGAGTCCAAAAGACTGTTCTGCACTTCTAGGTAAGATGTATGTTCTCAAATATTTAGAGGGAAATAATGAACTGATGAAGTGATGCTTATTTTGACAGGGAGAAAGCAACACCCTATCAACTATTTGTAGAGTTTTTCTTCTTACCTTGTCTCTGCTCAAAGAACCTTATATGCAGTAGATAGAAAACCCAATTCGGTATGCTAGTTTTGGATTATTTAGTGAACTTTAATTGAAATTCAGAGAAGTTTCTGAAGCAGAAATCCACTTAAGCTACTATGTATATAGAAGCCACATTTATCTCAAGAAGACCTAAACTATAAATTCTGGGAGATGAGAAGATTGTGTGTCACAATATACATGCTTAGTCTCTCCTTAAATTCCTCCCCAAATAGTCCCTTTGGTTGTTACCACTGAGCAAACTTTTGAATGGATGGGTTTCTATCCTGGTCCAGTAGGGCTGGTCAGGGGTAACATTGAACTCAGACTTATTTTATTTTTTTTTAAATGCCTGATCCAAGGGCCAAAGTGGACTGTTAACTTTTCTGGAAACTGGTAATATTGCTTTGCCTATGCTGATTTTTCTAATCCTACCATGACTATATGGGCTGAGTGGTGAATAATCAGGACACAGCATTATTTGTGGCTGTGAATTGTGTGATGTGAAGCAGAAAAGTTCAGCCTGCAGTGCAAACATTGCTTTCACCTGGCAGCACCATGACAAGGGGAACTGGAGCTGAGCACATTTGCAGTGGGATCAAGAGTTTCATGGCTGGCAAAGATGCCCTTCCCGCCCTCACCATGGTATGTGAGGTGCACTGAAGAAGAGATGCTGCTGCTGCTACTCCTTTCCTTGTTCTGAGAACATCCAGAGAATTTGTGTCCAGACATTTCCAATTGGCATTAAAATTTGGGACTGAGGTAAACAAACCTGTGCTGTAGTGTGCTCTCCAGGCACAGAGACTGAGTGAATTGCATCTGTTAGGGAATCTGGACAGAGGCTGTAACTGTGATCATGGATTTGGATGGCAGCAGCCAATCAAAAAGACTCTTGAACAGAGTAGAATGAGTCATTTATTGATTTAGTGACTTGAGGACTCATGATTAAATCCAAACATCCAGTGCAGTAAGTCACTAGTTCATCAGTATAAAAATCTGAACCAATTCAGATGCCAGAGTTTACAGGAGAAATTTGTTGGCCATTTCTATGCAATAGATTTGCCAATGGCATTGCACTGACATAAGGGTCAGTATTAGTCTAAAACAGCAGTGATAGTGCCAAAACTGAGCTTGGCACATGCAGCACCTGCAGCACCTCAGCTCACATTACCACACAGCAGAACCACAGAGGCCTTGAGATTGTCTCCCTTCTGCAAGAGCAGGGAATCAAAGGACATACCAGTGGATTTCAGGGTGGACGTGCAGGAGTTTTATCTGGCATGGGGAAAATGCACGCAAATAAAAAAAAGCAATCTCAAGAACAGGGAATGACATTGACATCAAAATTCATAATATTTACTTCATGTTTGAACTCCAGTGAGCTACTAGGAGCTCCCCACAGCCACTCACTCACTCCTCAGGATGGGATGAGAGAGAGAATCAGAGTGGTAAAAAGTGAGAAGACAGGTGGTTTGAGCTAAAATGTTATAAAAATTGCAAAAATAACATAAATATTATTAATAACGAAAAAGAAAAAGAGAAGTAAATCCCAAGAAAAATAAGTGATGCAAATTAAAAACAAATTAAAAACAACCACCAACTTACTGATACCCAGTCTTTTCCTGAGGAGCAGCTCCTGGCCCACATTCCCCCTGGTTTAAATGCTGAGCATGACTCTGTGTTTTCTGGGATATCCCCTGGGTCTGTTGGAGTCTGCTGCCTCTGCTGTGTCCCCTCACAGCTGCTTCTGCACCCCCAGCCTCATGGTTGGTGGGGTGAAGAGTAGAAAATTCTTGGTTTTCTGCAAGCCCTGCTCAAGAACAACTAAAATATTAGTGTGTTATTGGTATTGTTATTATCCTAAATCAAAAACACAGCACTGTGCCAGGTACCACAAAGAAAATTAACTCTATTCTGGCCAAAACCAGGACAAGGAGTCTGAAAATATTCTCCCAAAGTAAACCAAGATGCATTATCCTCAGAGTCAAAAAATACAGAATAGGGATTTAGTACCTCTTCTGTAAGCCTGAGTCCATGTCTATTTAATTAAATTAAACAAAGGATAAATGCAATGTTGGTAGAGTTTTTTATCAAATGTTGAATTTCGATTTCTTCAGAGAGCTTTGTATCTTTCTTGGCTTTCTACTCACAACTTAATAGCTACAATTAAACACTTTCTTCAGTCAGGCACGTAGGAATGGCCAGAATGAAGCAGAATACTGCAAAACCTCCAAGCATACAAATAGCCTGTTTAAAAATCCCTACATTTGCTCAAGCTTTGATGTCATGGCTGTGTTCTGCTGCCCTCTCCTGTCACTTCCATGTTCTCACAGCAATATCAGCTCCTGGCTAAACACAACATTATGAAAATTCATATCCAATTGCATAACAGCAAACACCACTCTAAAATTTTTCTGGAGCTGTAATTCTTTTTCCAAATACCCTTTGAAAGCTCCCCTTACTTACTGCTGTATTGCTTTGCACAGTAAATTAATTTAAGCTGCGGCTCTGTGTATGGCTTTATGTCTCTGCATTTTGAAAAAAAGGGTACAATTATAAAGTCTATGATATACTTCAGGAGAAGAGCTTCTAGATAAAGTCACAAACCCAAAGAAAAAGAAAACGTTCTCCTGATGACTTCAAAGAGCTCAGATTTTTCCTTTATGGCACTAAGGAGTGATGCCTACCAGTAACTAAACCCAGCTTGAAGTAACCTGTTGGCAATTGTTTATAGTCACGTTGCTGAACAAGTAAACTCAGAGTCGTCAAGCTTACTAAGTTTGGTGCACAGCTCCAGGAGCACCATAAATAATGACTTGTTGTTACTACTGGAATTAAGATTTTGAATCCCAAAAGGTCCATGCTTAGACCTTGGATCAAACTGGCTAAGACTACTATTTCCCAGGCAGTCTTTGGACAAGAAAATTCCCTACCTTGCCTTAAAAGTTGGTATTGATGCTTCTTAGTAAAGACATTAAAGTAGAAAAGGTCTAAATCACTGCATGGAATGTGACACATTCAGGAAACTAATTTCAGTTTGCATAGAGTGGGTTGTTTACCTTTAATGTAATTCTGTGGAGAACTTATACACTTTAGAGCCATAAATTGTGTATTGAGGTGTCCATCGAAGGGCTGACTGTGTAGAAATGCTCATTCTGAAAGAAGATCACATCACAAAGACTGCATGTTTAATGAAAAGCACATCAACAATGAACTCAACAAGGCTAACAGAAACAAGAAAATAACTTTTTTTTTCCTTAATCTGTCAAAAGGTTACAGGAACTATAACCCCCCCCAAAATATTTAAGAAATTAAGTGGGAGTAAGCGGTTTACACACTCACACAATGTGAGACAGCCTTTGCCTCTTCATTCTTTCTGGACAGCGACTATCCTGTCTGTAAGTAATTTCCCTCTATGTCTTTAAAATCTTGATTTCTGAGTTTTGTTGGTACTTTCCCACTGTGGAATAGAGAAGACTTCATGTTTTGTCTGTTTTTCTTTCATAGCTGTGCCCGTTGTGTTAAGAAATACCACAACAGTTTATGAAATAGATATTTTTATATCTGAATTAGAAAATTCTTTCTCAGTGTATGTGCAGAGGTTTGTAGTGTCTGCATGAACGTAGGTCTTTAGAGGGGAATCTCTCAGGATAATTTCTGGAACCAAAGGGCAAATTTTGGTTTCACTTACATCGTGGAAAAATCAAAAAGTTTCCTTGAATTCAGTGAAATTTCTGTGGTCTTGTTTTCCACCTGTACCAAGCTATGGGTACAGAAAAGCAGGAAACTATTCCTCTTACTCCTGTTTTCTTCCCATTGTAGAAAGCATGTCAGGAATTGCTATCTTGGATCAATATGATAAGATGTTTCAAGGGGACGAAGCAGTGTCAGGACCCAGGTCTGAATGCACTGTATCTTTCTTTATTTTTGTATTCATTATTTGAATCTCTTGCAATAAAACACTCTGACATTTATTATAGTTTAATTTAGCGTGTTTTTAAACCAATATTCTTTTGAGTTCCTAATAGTTATTATCATTCTTAGAGAGAGATGGACCAGTTTCTCTAAATAGTGATATCTGCAATTTTGAGGAAATCTATCAATTTTTTTTTCCCCGTGAAATGAGATAATGACTGAGTCTGTGGAAAAAAATCAAAATACTTCAGTATGAGAACAGTGAGCCATGACAGTTAAGTTTGTAAAATTTGCAGTTTCTGGGCTGAATTGGAGCAGGATCTGAAGGGTGATGTGCAGAGTTTTATCATGGGACTTTCCCTTTCATTAACACGGGAACATTTGCTCACACATGAAACTCTTCCCAGTTTTACCAGCAAAGTTGCAGTGGCATTACCAATGCAATCTACCTTGTGATGTCACTGTTCCCATTCCCGTCACCTTCCCCATGTTCCAGGCTGGGAACTCCACTAGATGGGGATGTTTTCTCACGTTTGCCTCATTCTCTGGCTCCGAGGGGCTGAATTTTCTTACTGTAAGTATATTCATTTTTTTATGATTGCACATTAAAAAGCGCAAAATTAGTTCAAGTAACTTTCATATATA
Source organism: Acridotheres tristis (assembly GCA_037013685.1). Taxonomy (NCBI): domain Eukaryota; kingdom Metazoa; phylum Chordata; class Aves; order Passeriformes; family Sturnidae; genus Acridotheres; species Acridotheres tristis. Next base: position 101,543,372 of record CM072887.1, read on the forward strand.
AACAAGTCTCATGCACTTGAAATATCTGCACATGGTAATGACCACAAGACTTGAAGAGGTCTAGTGTCTGGTTGTTTAAACTTGGTAGAATGAACAGAGTGTTGTACAAGCAGGCAAAAAAGATTGGAAGAATACCTGAAGCCTCCATATTTTTGTGTAACAGAATGAATTATTATTTATCTAGCTTATATCATATGGTGGAAAACATCTTTTAGCAATATATCTTATCCACAAAGCAGTTTTCAGCTCCAGAGTCTTTAAACTCATTCATCCCCAAAGAAAAAGCTCTAAACAGGATATGGGGTGTGGGTCATTCCTCAAGTGACAGCTTCTATTGTCTTTCTATCCTCATCATGTATTCAATAAAATGTCAAGGACAGGGACTGATTTAGAAACAGCTGAATAGCTAAAACAAAAAGGAGATCCTACACAAACAGTTCTATTCCATGATCTAGAAAGACAGGCTAAACAAGTGAAGCTGGAGAAAAAATTGATCACTGGTGAGTTGCAAAAACTTGTTAAAATAGATTTGAAGATGCATTTTTAGTCAAAACAACATTATTAAAAACACAACTATTTTTTCAAGTTTAGCATTTCCTTCATATATTGCAGTTTTTAATAAATATTGCATGAAACAAAGGTCACTTTCCTGAATCAATTTTTTTCAAAAATGTTATAACTGAGGTTCAAAACTAAGTTAGGATTCCTGAAGTCATAGAATCATCATAGAATAGTTTGGATAGGAAGAAACCTTAGGGATCATCTAGTTCCAAGCTCCCTGGCATGGTCAGGGACACCTTCCACCAGGTTGCTCCAAGACCCAACATCACCCAACGTGGCCTTGAACACTTCCAGGGATGGGGCATCCACAGCTTCTCTGGGCAACCTCTGCCAGGCCCTTGTCACCCTCAAAAGAAAGATTTTCTTCCTAATCTTTACTCTAGATATGCCCTCTATCAGTGTGAAGCCATTTCCCCTTTCCCTGTCACTACATGTGAAATCACCAAATGGTTTTATTTAATTTCTGAATAATTTTGCTTCAGCACGCAGGTTTTCCCACATATTTACTTTCTCTTTTAATTTCTGTATCTGTTGGGGAATAATTGCAGTGCAAAGGGGTCTGTTCCCTTTGCCCCATTCTTTGATTCTGCTGTGACTTCTGCTGCCCACACAGCACTTGGGTAATAAATAGTGGTGACAATCTCAGGCAGTCTGAAGAGGTCAGGGACACAGCCTGCTTTCTAATACCTCTAGGACAAGTTGTGCCAGGGGATGTTTAGATTAAATACTGAGGGAAAAAAATATTTACTGAGAAGGTTGTGAAGCATTGGGATAGAGTGCCCAGGGAAGTGGTGGGATCACCATCCCTGGAGATGTGACACTTAGGGACAAGACTTAGTGGTGACCGTGGAAGTGCCAGGGTAAGAGTGGGGCTCAATTATCTTAGAAGTCTTTTCCAGCCTAAATGATTCTCTGATTCGTTACTCCTGGCTACAGCAAAATTACCTTATCTGGTTATCTGTACAGTCGCCCTGGCCACACATTCCCACTCAGGCTGCAAACGCATCACAAGGGGAATGGGGGCAGACCAGGAGCACAATTAATTCTCTTTCTTTTTTTAAATCTCAGCGTAACTCATATTAGAATGGAACTGATTTCTCATGGCTTTGTTTTATTATGGCTTTTTTTTCTATTCACATATCTGTGACCTAAAACTGAATTAATGTTGTGGAATAAGAATTCTCATATGAGGTCAATGAAACCTTCAACTCCACAAAAGCTGGTTTAGCCATTCATATTACAGAACATATCAAACTGTAGCAGATCCTAAAGATTTGAAGTTTCTATTTAGTAAACAGAAAGAGAAATAGACAGTTGTAGATAATTCATATTTTGAGTAACTATGTTTGTACCTTTGTGTTAATAGGCAGAAAACAGAGAATATGATATTACCTCTACTCTGGGCAGTTCTTTACTATTTCTCCTAAACCACTTAACATAAATGTACATCCCAGACATCTCTGTCAGGGACTTTTTGGGCCAATAATGAGAATTAAGGGCGTGCCTATAACCCCAGTTGGAGAAACCATCTGCAAAATATTGATGGCTCAGAAGCAAATTGGAAGCTCAGAGAGTTCATCTGTTTGAATACACAGAAAAAGGTTTTTTTTCAACTGCAGGGGTAAAATGTAGTATTTTCCAATGTAGTTAGGTGATTTGGAAGCCTGTTTTTACCGACATTCAAAATCCAGAAACTCTAATTACTGGAGGGCTTTGGTTAACTTTACTTTTTGAAATTCCCTTATTCTCACAGTGACTTTTTTCTTGTATCTTCTGCTATAAAAAAAATTCTAAAAGAGAAAACCAAAACAGAACAGAAACAAGAACTATGCATTCACTCATTTGTAATTTATCTGAATTCAGTTAAATACTGAACTGCTAAAAAAACTGCTTTTAATGTGTTGTACTAAATCAAAGATTCCTGCTGAGTCAGAAGGCATGCAGTTTATAAATCAGACTGTAAACATGGATAAGTAAATCTGGGCAATATATAAAAACTCTGGAGTTAGCACATTTGAAACAGAAGCTTTAAAAGTAAACCTTTATAAATCAACTCTTTAAATCAAAGAGAAAACAATGATTTTTCTTGTCCTATGCACCAGGGAAAGTTACTCCCCAAGCAACTTGTGTAGATAAAGACTCCGTTTTTAATGCAGGTTGATGTATTTATGTACAGAGAAACTACAAACCAATGTTAAGCAAGAAACATAAAAACTCTAAGTACCAATCCAGAAACATTTTGACACCAAATACTTTAACAGTTGGATAATTCAAAAGAATGTTTGGATAGATACAAGGTAAGGCATGACCACACAGTAAAAGACAGTCAGCAAGGGGCCTTCATCTGCTATAAATTATGGAAAATTTAATTAGAGAAAAGTCATTAAGCCTAAAGTGAGCATTTCCTACCAGTTCATACAAAGCAGCTTTTAAACACTTATTAAACTTTGAGTATCAAGACCTACACATTCATATCTGATTGGGAAACTTTTTTGTAAGTTTTTATATTTAAGCACACATTTGTATGGTGAGTTAAGCTCTGGCTTTGTAGGGTCTGGTATGGCTTTTATTTCTTTACAGTTGAGGCAGCTTCTCAGGGACTGTGCTGGAAAATGAGGTGTTAGTGTTCATATGGACTATAAAAGAATATTTTACGCACAGCCATAACATTACTTTGTAAATGATTTTGTTCTCCAAATTTAATAATCTTTGCGGAGCTCTTGGTTCCTCAAGGTCAGAAATTTCTCCTTCCAGGCTTCCAAACATTATTAGAGTCAATATCTAATGAGGAAATTTATGTAGAGAATAAAGAGGAATAATGATAAAATGATATAGTTACTAATAAGGAACAGGGAAAGACATTACTTTAGAAAGTTCTTTTCCTTTATATTTTACAGTGAGAAACTGGACAAAAGTATGTCTTTTAAAATTTGAATTTCACTTCCAGGATTGACTCTGTCATTCTAAGATTTGTAATGTCTACAAGTATATACATATCTATGTGTATACATGTGTGTATATATATATTTATATACAGCTGGCTACACCAGGCCGTACATTAACAGGCCAATCTGTTGAAACAACACAAACTTTCCAATTCTATTTATGTTATACATCCAACTTTATCTTCAGTGTGAATTACAGCCTTTCTGCAATTTCCAGATGTAACTTCTTCCTTTCTTTCAAGGCTAGTAATGAACCAGGTCTAAGCTCCCTTTAAGACTGGATTTTCATCAAGGACCCGCCAAGGCTGTTCCTGTCTAATGGAGCCAGGAGGAGCCACAGGGGACCAGAGCACAGAGCACACTCATTTGAGTGTATCTGGCTGCTGCATGAACTTCCAGAGAAGATTAATTGATTCCGGAATCTGAGTGCTTTTCGGTAAAAAATAATAACCCAAACCCAAACCTGCAATCCCTTCCTCTTTGATAACAGTTTTGCTACAACCACTTCTATGTGCACAATATAAATCACATATCCACTATACTTTTTTATTTTTTTAATCCCACTCCAGCAGAGAATTCTATATCCTAGTAAGGAAAAAGAGCAAGTGTCCAAGAAACCCTTTAGAGGCTTTGCTACTGCCCTGTTTTATATGGAAGTTTCTGAGTAGAGGATAGGCATCCACATATTAGCAACCCTTTACTCTGTGTACCCAATGCGTATGGGCACATGTACAAAGTTTATTGTAGTCAGAATTTAAGGTGTGTGTTTGAACTTTATGTAGCATTTGATATGTGAATTACATTTGAAGGCTCATCAGACAGAATTTAATGTGTGTATTCAATTATTGAGTGGTTCCATACTTTAGATATTTACTTAATTATCCTTAAACTTAAGCATGTGAAATAGAGGTATTGGAATAAAGGTAAACTGTGAAACATGAAGCTACACTTCAAAATTGCAAAAACAGAAATAGAATTTTTTTTCCTGAGGAATTGTTATTTTCAGCCTCTGTGAAAGAACTGTATATCCTATTTAAAAGTGATCCCTGCACAAGACTCCTGAATTGAAAAAGAATTCCCTCATGGCATATCCAGCTCACTGCTCCTCTTTGGAAATCAGGTCACAAAATATTAGCTGATTTTTTTAAATTGCTGATTCTTTTAGCAGGTCAGAAGATGTTGAGCTATCCAGCTGATACCAAGACTGTGTCAATTCACTTGTGGATAAAGGAAAAGACAATTCTGAATAATGAAAAAGCATTTCAAAGAAAGTGCTTTGGCACAAAGGTATGTCAGAAAATTGGTGAAATCAAATTAGTACATTTTTCTCCTTACAATTTCATTGGAATATTTGGAATTCTGTATGACACCCAACATTAGTTCCCGTTTTGGTGAACATATATGTGCTTCTGGTTTGTTCCTTCACTTGAAGCTGACCTGCCCTCACTGGCTAAACTGAACAGAACTAGCTCACCCATTGGCATGCAATCAGTCAGAACAACTAAATATTAGATGTTTTCCCCACAGTGCTTGGGGATTTTGCCATTCCTACAATTCTTCTCTTTTTCCTTACAATTACTTTATATACATAATTTTGTGTTTTTTTCTTTGAACCATGGGCTGTGTTTACTCATGTCCTTAAAAATATGCATATCACAGTATATTTTAGGTCTGACAAAGGACTTTGGACCTCTTTCTCACACAAATAATAGTGATTAACTAATTGATTGCTAGATTACTAATTAGCTTTTGATCTTTGCATCTACTAGTGCAATTTCTAATATGTAATGTTACACAGATTTTATCGGAGCTGTAGAAGAACTGTCTCTTTTTGTATTTGTTCTGAATTAGTACAAAACCAGATAATTTTCATCTTTGAGTAAAGACACACTGACAACCCCAGGCAAATAAAAAGAAAATATCCTTTAAATCAGGACCTGTGCCTATGTCATTAAGTGATTTATGACAGAAGGAATTAATTTCTGGGAACTGTGAACCCATTTAAATTTCCTAAGCTTCCACTGTCCCACTGGAAGTGGCCTATTAATGTTCCTACTCCTCTGAAGTCCTTTGCAGCAGTCTCCATCAGGAGTCTGAATGACTCTTCTCTCACCTAGATCAAGCCCTTATCTCCAACTGTACTGGCTGGGCTGCTTTGTGTCCCAAAAAATGGTGGATGAGGAGTGGAAAGATGAAACCAAGACAAAGCAGCAGCATGATATAGAAACTTTACATCAGGCTGGTGAATAAAGGGCTTCTCCACATTTTGGGGAAGTGTACATGATGTGTCTGCAGCATCTTTCTTATTGAGAAAGCTTTTTGTTTTCTTCATTATTAACAGGATCCAAATCATTCTCTGTAGATCTGGTCCAAGCCATGCTTTTGAACATATGACAAAAATCACCTTTAAAAAAGATGTGGTATTTAAACCATTTGCTTCTTGTGGAGCTGAACTACAAAGGACTTTTTCTGGCCTTAAATTGGTTTTGGACCTTAGAGAAAAGTTAATGCCAAAACTAATTAGTGAACATAAAAATTAGTATGTTAATATGTCATCTCATAATAAGAAGATAGCCTATGAAGATCATATACCAAAGTGTTTCTGAGGAAAAGAAAGGTTCTACTGAAATGGTTAATTCCTCTTTTTCTCAAGATGAATGGGAATTTAAAAGAAAGGATACTTCTCATACAGATTTGAAGATTAGTCTGGCCTGAGATTTAGAGGATCAAGCCTAGAAACAAGTCCCTTCCTCTCATTAGCCTTCGCCCAAAAGGCAGCTACAAATCCTGAAATTCAACATGAAGACAAAGAAAAGACATGGAAAGAAGAAGACAAAAAAAGAGAACTGCATAAATCCAGTGAGAATTGCAGTATATTGCTGACATTAAATTTCTACTTGTGTTATTTTATAGACTTAGCAGATATGCCAGGCATCCAGATTTTTGAGTGTTTTTCTGAGATGAACATTCAAATATTTTGAGGTCCTGCCTTCATCACCTAATATTCAAAATCTGTTGGATGCTATTGAGACCAGACAAATATATTATGTACCACTGGGAAAAAAAATGCAGCTGAAATTTGACCCATGTTTTTCTGCTTTGTTAATTACCTTTATGAGGACCAATCTGCTTCAATGAAAATCAATGAGAAAGATATCACTGTTACACAGGTTAGGCCCTTCTAATAATTTTTAGCATTTGAATAAGAACACAGAGTATACAGTTTTTATCAATTTTGGAAGCTGAGATGAAAAAGAGCATAATGGAACAATTTACAAAAAGATAGTTAATATGCTAATTTTCCCATTTTCCTTCAGCACAAAGAAAAGCTGCAAAGAATAAGTAGTGGAGCTCATTAGACCTTCAGGTTTCTAAATGTATATAGTTTTGAAAGAATGCTTGCAATAGCCAAAGGGAAAGCAACCAGACAAGCTCCCCATAGGAGACTGGCATAGTGATGGTGGCAAATACAGATGAAATATAATTTCATTTAGTTGTCTGTTGTCCTGAAAGTCTTGTCTTCCAAAATGAAGCTTTTCCCATCAAAATGTCCATAGACTAAGGTGTTTTTCATGAATGCACCTACATTGTCAATTGCATCTGATATTTATTCTGTGCCAGACATCACAATGTTGAGGTGTGACAGCTTAAGCAGGCATAAAAATGTGGACTTTTTCATAATTTTGCTTTTTGTAATTGCTTATCCAGATATGTGTAGTGGGGAAGAATAGAAGATGATCACAACCTCTTCACTGTAGATTGGATTACATGGGAGATAGAATGCTGGGTGGTGGTGCTCATTTTGTGCTGCATTTTTATTTTAAAAAAATATTTTTTGATGGATCTTCTTCCAAAATTTGATAGATATGATTCTTATGTGCCAAGTTTCTGTTCTGTTTCTAAGCAGGGGAAGCTTAGACATCAGAGCTACAGAAGCAGCTGTACAAGAGTGTGAATTGAGTAGGAAGCCAGGGTGGGACTGTGGAGACAGCGACTTGCTTATCATCTCAGAAACTAAAGTGGATGTCTTCTGAGTTTGAATATGGTCTTATGATTTTTTTGTGCGTTTTGTTATCTTGCAATCAAGAACAACAGGCTATATCTGTTTCAATTTATTAATGATGCTAGAGGACATTGAACTCAACTGAATGGGATATAGGATGAAAAAAATGGGAGGACAAAATGCATCAGAGAGATGCATATACCATATAATATATATTTGTTTTTAATAGGGATGAAGAAATCTCAGAAGATGTGGATAAATATCACTACAAAAGTTTGGATAGTTATCCCGATCTTATCTGAATCTTAAGTGTGAGCTGGAAATCTCACAAGAATGGGCTTTCTCACAGTATTTCAGAAAGCTCCAGACATCGTAAATACTCATGGTATTTCAACAATTCTTGTTTCAGCCCTGGCTTTAGCCTAGTAGTATAAAGAGGCACGATGTGAAAATTAAGGGGAGAGTGGGAAAGAACAGTTAACCTTTTAAATAGTAAGAATTCTAGGGTATATAGCTAAGGGAAGCAGTATCTGTAGAGTCATTCCAAGGATGAGCAGAGTTAATGAAAGAGGAATTATTTAGTAGAATAATAAAAAACCTTAAACCCAACCAGACAAGCAAACAAGCAAAAAAAAAAAAAAGGTTAGTTTAAAAATATATAAAATTTAAGAGGAAGATGAGTGAAAGGAAAAGAACTTCCTGATAACATTTTCTGTTTAGTAGAAGAGTTGTGTCCCAAAGGAAATAGGAAAGATTCTACATATTAGGACTTTCAGGGCATAAACCCAAATCCTTTGAAAATGACAAGGATCCCATCATATGTAAATACAATACATACAATACATTTCTGAGCACAGTCAGTGTGGGTTAGTACAAGAGAAACTGGACAGATGGCTTCCTTTAGAACAGACATAATTATACTACATATTTTTTCCACAACTTTTAGCAATAAAAGTTATGGTTTTAATGGTTTCCATTCTCAACCTTGCCTGGAGTCATTGACAGCTCTTTTGAGCTGAGGGTTACTGTATTGAGTTCTAGTGGAATATGGTTACCTAATTCACAGGTTCTAGTTAGAAACTGATTAACATTTAAGCATGAGAAAGGTAGAAAAAAACATTTTTCCAAACTTTTAACACAGAATATCTTGAACAGGGTGCAGGAGCAGAGATTTTGACATGCTCAAGAGTTTAAGACCTCTGAAATACTGTGGCTTTGACCTCTGCTCTGATCTGTGATTTGTGATCCTGTAATCCTATGGAGGTGAAGAGCCCAGCAGGATTTACACTGCCATCCAGAAGAGCTCAACCCAAGACAGGTCCGGGTTTGCCAACACAAACAGATGCAATGGTTATCATTAAAATGGTGCAGATGTCTGTAAATATTGTGCAAACATATGCTTCTCTTGACCCTTTGAAAAGCTAATTTCTGATCAGTTAACTGTGTGAAAGACAGCACACAATTTCAGTAGTTTATTTCCTTCAGCCTTTTGAAGATCCTGTGGGTGGGTAATAGCTCAATAGCACATGTGGTTGTGTTATCCAAGGATATTCATCCAGTTAAAGGCATAGCTGACTGGCAGCCGATTTACTGTTCTTGTTTCTCCATCACGCAACTCAGCTCTGTCTCATCATAAGTCAAGTGAATTGCTTGTGCTGTGCTCGGCAGATGGATCAGCACCAGGGATCTTGCAGCTGGTTTGTATTTGACATACAGGTAAAGCATGTTTGTGTGTAATTGCCAGCCAGCCGGCCAAAATTGGATTTTTGGTGGGGTCCTCAGACAGATGTTTTACAGTCAGATAGTGCTCTTCATATATTTACCTGTCCACATTGCCTCCCAAGTCATTCTTATCTGCCATGTATAACTAGGAGGGGCACAGATATCCTTGAGGTACTATACCTACTGTGAATGTGGTCATATGATATGAAAACTAACAACCCAAGGAGCCATATTGAGAAAGACCCTGTGTCCTATGTCATTACCCTGCTGGAACTTTAGCACTCAGAAGATATGGTAGGTGATGGCTAATAAACATAGAAATAAGTGTTTTCCTTTAAAACATTCATTCAATTCCAAAGAAAGATGTGCTTGCATACTAAATAAAACCCAATCTTTTTTTTTTTTTCTTTTTAAAGACATCTTCTTGATAAATCTGATAATAATCTAATTCTCAGTAAGGTTAGATAGTGAAAGTATAATGGGACAGCCTAGATTAACAAAAGCCTGGCTAGATTATACTGCCAATTTTATATTGTCCTACAATTGTACTGTATTTTCTATTCTCAGGGAGAAAACCTAGTGTAAAACAGAAGTAATTTTTTTCTTACATATCTTTAAATATCTAAAAACATTTATTCTCATCTATTCTAGATTAGAAATCTAAGTCCTTTTCTATAATCCATAAAGAAAGAAAATAACTTTTAAAGTGAGTTTCACCCAATCTGTATCAGACATTTCCTGTATATCAGATACATGAAAATATCCAAAGATGGCTACATCTCCATCCACAGACGTAATTTAGGTAGAAGTTGAGCTTAGGGAAAGCAGCAAATATTTCAAGTACCTAAGGATGCCCATCAAGTGTCTTTCCACACAGTGCCTAACTCAGCAGGTGAAGAGAATGGATGGCTCAGAGCATTTGTCTGTTAAGCTTCGTGCAATCATCGGGTTTGTTCTGCCCCTTGGTCACTGTTCTTTTTCACTGACTTAAAATAATAGTATTGCTGCAGCACAGAAGTGGAGTCACAGAACAATAAATATAAATCATACTTCTACTGTTCAAAACCAAAGATGTATAGAGGTTTTTCCCAATATATATTCTCTTTAAAACAACTTCTGATTCTTGATTTTGCAAACAAATTATAGAATAACAAGAGTCGTATCTTTGTGATTTATGTTCTGCCACAATAAATCCTTGTGCTTCTGGTTTTCCTGTCCTTCCTAGCAACTGATTTTCCCTGAAGTTGAAATGGGATAACTGGTGTAGACCATTTTTCCAATTTGTCTTATGCAAGAATTTTTGGACAAGGTCAGCAGGACAGAAACATACAATTTCTGTGCATTAAGGTTCTTTTCAACTCAAATCACTACATGGTTCACAACGCTACAGATCACTGCCAGTATTTGCAAACAGGAATTATTTGTTCACAGCTAAAGTAAACTTCAGATTGATGCTCATTCTCTGACAGCAGGTAACTTTTACTTTGCCTTTTATTAAACCTTTCAAAAATAATGTTTCTCTCCTTCTTCCTTCTATTGCTATTGTCTATTTGGAAATCTGGCAGCAATTGGAAAGACTTCCAAATGGAACTGCTAGCCATGCAATCAACCATTAAAGCAGTGTTTAGCATATCTCTGGTAGCAAGAGCACAACCCTGTATTTGTTGGCCTGTTTTAGATCATGTTTAGATCATGGCCGTGCAACATTTCAGAGAAGTTCAGAATAGTTTTTATTGAGGGCTGTTGCATCAGAGTAATGCAAGCTGATTGAGAAACAAATATTCTTTATTCTTTATTTTTAAAATTCTTTTTTTATTTTTAAAAATTTAAAAATTACCTGCAAAAAGTAGACTTCTACATTTGTAAAATAAGAGACATATATTTATCTTTAAAACGTAAAAATGTGAAATTAAATTGCTTCACATCTCATTAATTTAGGTGTCACCTTTATTCATGTTGTAAATTCATTGCCCTAGTGCATAAGGGAAGGGAACCCTCAGAAATTTATAATCCTGTGGCATCAATAACCAATATAGTGATGACATAAATATCAAGGCACCTACAGGACTTACTGAAATGGGACTGGTAATAAAGTAAAGGATTATCTGTGACCCTCTACAAATCAGTTTTGACTTGTGTTGAAAATAAATGTCTGGAACTTTGCATTTCTTCTACTGATACTGTACATCTTATTTATATAGTACATTATAGAATACTGTTATTCCTATAGAAAATGAAACTTCAGAAAAACAGCAGCAGCCAGTAAAATCCAGAAAGGAAAACCAATTAATGTAAATTATATGGTTCTATAACCATAACTACAGAATTTTAGTGGGCAGGCTTCCAGTTTGGAAGGCAAGTCAGAATGCCTTTTGCGAGGATTTGCTTTCATTAGTACAAGAATACAGCCACATCTTAATGCAGCCCACCATTTCAATACAATCAAAGTAAGACACATCTGATTGATTGCTAAATGTTATGGAAAAGGTACCCGACCATTTTTATTTACCTAACAGTCAATACCCTGTCTTTAATGCCCACTTTTACTGCAGGTAAATATACTATGTATATTTTAGTTAATCCAAGTAAAAAATTCATACTTTTTAGTGTGGAAGACAGGGCCTGAATTATTGTTTGAAAACTACATTAAATGGCTACTAATGTACTTATTTCTTAGCATTGTCTAAGTAGTCTAAGTAAAAATCTCATCAAGAAACAAATGCTGCAGTAGACTGACTGCACAATATGACTACTGTTACAGTAGTTTAAACGGAATTCCAGTAGGTCAAAGTTTCCTCCAGTACCTCTGGTTTTTTCATGTTATAATTTCAACAATATACCTTAAGAGAATTTTTTTTAAACCATCCTCATGGACCAATTCATCTGCAATTTGCTATACTTGGTAGCTTTAAAAGCCCCCATATGTTTAAGCTGTAAGAAAAAAAATTCTGGACACATCAATAAAAAGGTAATATAATTCAAAACAGCTGCATGTAACATGCCATTACACAAACTGATACCACATTTTACCCCCGTTTTGTGTTATTATCCTACATTAATCTTCAATTCTGACTGTAAATGTTTTATCCCAAGAGCAAATATAGAGTAAAATTAATTGTATTAGAGAATAGAGGTACTTCTAATGATACAAAATCGTCACAAATTCTGTATTATTATTTTATCAAATCCTACTACTTGCATTCTAAAACGCTGTGCTGGTATTGGAAGTTTGTTATCCAATAAATATTATGATTGTACACTTACATTTAAATATCATTATTCACATTGTGTGATGATCTATCAGTTATATAGCTCAGAAAAACACTTTGTTTCAATCAAATATTTGGTGTTCAAAGGCTGATGTTAGTGATTCAAATTAAAGAATCTTTTCTAAATTATTAGCTCTTAAAAATTGTCTCTCTGCAATCTGACCTATGATTTGTTCAAAGAGTTATGGGTTAATTACTTGACTTAAGGAGAATATTATTTTAAAGTTTTGATCTATATTTACATAATTATTCTACTACAGAATTGTACACTGTGTGTTTGGAAAAGACCTTGTCATGTTCCCATGCAAATCATCTGCAAAATTACTATTGACTTCAATGCTTCAGGATTATACTGATTTAATCCCTAAAATGAAATTTCTCTCTTGAACAAATAAGTGTGGGTTCTGGATAGATACTAGTTCTTCATAGATCTTTGACTGTACAAATACTCAAGAACAGTGAATTAAAAAAGCTCTAACTGTCTGGATTTATTTTTGTTGCTGATCACAGACTTTACTTATAGAAGTAATTTGAATTGTTTCTATAGCTAGTTATCACATCAAAGCGGGAGATGACTAGTCAATACAACCACATTTTTATGGCAAGCCTAAGTTTTTATCACTGCCTTCCTTAGATCAGCATCCCCTTATGATGGCAACGATGAGGACTCAAACATGCAATTTTCTCATGAAGGTAGAATTTCTTGTATTTACTCATTTTGCTGGCTCTGGTGAGCTTGATTAGGAGGTGGCATACCTCTTCCTTGAGGTCTCACAGTGCAAAGCTGGTGAGAGCCTGTCTTTCGAGAAATTATACTAATTGGAGACCAAGTTATTCTGCTGCCACCTCAATCTTCCACTTCCACATCCCTTCTCAACAGAATCTCTCACAGCTCCCGTGAACATCACAACAGGCTTTGTTTAGCCATGAGGTCTTCATATCCTCAGTGCTCTGGGGTAGAGGTATCCTCACAGTGCACCAGGTTTCCTCCTACATGGTGATCCCACATCAGACATGGGGAGAAAGGTGAGATATTGTGCCAAATCTGGATTTTACCCCTGCCCACATCCCCAGCTGAGAGCAATACCCACCTTTCTCCTGCCTCTCACCCAACTGCAAATCTCCTTTCTGATGAAACATAGACATATGGTCTCAGCATGAACCAAGCTGTAAATGTCCTTGAGATGCAGCATGGACTTGAAGATGATTTGTGTATTATCCCACAGAAGCCTGTGAGCAAAAGCAAAATTTTTTTCTGCTCCCCTCATCTTCACTGATATCAAGGAAATGTTTCTACCTACATTGCCCAACTAAACATGGTAGGACAAGTCTTCATTCTGCCAAATATTTGGTTATATGCCAGAAGAAAAATTACTTGTACCTGGAATACTATTTGGAACAGACTGTCTGTTGATTTTTGCTATAAAACTAAATAACAAAATTAAATAAATATTTACTTTTTAAAAACAAAATCCCAATCCATTTAAATGAATGCATATCTATTTTTCCTCTAAAATTATATTTAATGTTTGGGGTGGAAAGGCTTTATGCACATCTGTATATAACGAACACCTAAGGAAAAGAGTCCAGCAACTTTAAATCAGACAAGCCTTACACTCAAGTTAATCACACACTGGCACAGAGACACATCCTTTTGTTCTCTGCACTCACATTCCAACATGGATCCTGCATGGATTTTGCTCACAAGAAATATTAAAGCTGTAAACTTTTTTCCCCTCCACATTCCTACAGCCCCATAAATAGGGTGGCAAGTAAAAGAAGTGTATGTCAGAAATACTCCAGCTGTTCCCTACGCTCAGTGCTCATTCCTTTTCCAGCCTACCCTTCACCCAATTCTCTTTATTCAAGACATGCAATAAAAATAACAGCTAAAGTGAAGAAAATTTCTCACAGAGACTTTCATGCCTTCAGCTCACACTCTTCTTGCTGCTACAGCCTCCCACAGCCCATTTCTAACTCATCTATGAAATGCACACTGTACTGGTGTCTGAAGATTTACCCTCTTTCAAACACTGCCAGTTTGTCTTCTGGCCCTCACAACCCACTGAGGTCTGGTTTTAAGTGTTCAGCTGTTCTTGCCAATGTTGTTCACATCTTTTTAACTCAGTTAGATCTATGAGCCTTCCAGCCTTGGTTTCCCACACCCTTGATAAGTGTGTTTTCTACCAGTCAACCTCTGTTTTTCTGCCTCTTCCTCAGCATTTATTCAAAATGAAAGATGTTCAGAAGGGGGAGTGTCAGCTGACAAATATTTATTTAAAATTCATGCAGAAAGAAGTTTAACCTAAACTTCTGCTTCCTAAGGTGTCTGTCTTCCATTTCTACACACTTTTGAAACAGTTCCAGTGAAGCACATGAGTACTCTGCTCTTGAATATCCCAGCTAACAATTTTCTTTTTCACCCTTGGTAAGGATGAGACTCATAAGCTCACACATTTGTACATAGAGTACATAGAGTAACTTGTATAGTTATTGACCAACATGAAGAGGAAAAACAGCTGGGGAAACACAGTAAATACAAAGAAGGAGCTGGATCTTTCAGTGCCAGATTTCTGGACAGGTCTCTTGTAATTTGGCAGCTTGTAGACACTCAGGCAGCTGGTGCAGTCTGCTGGGCTATGCTGAACAAACTCTCTGCCTGGTCCAGATGCTGCACCTCTCTGCTTCTTCAAGAATCTGCTCTCAGGAAACACATATACATGGATTTATCCTGTGGATTCCTTTCATGAGCCAAGGCTATAAAATTCATTGCCTTGAAGGAAGCCCAAAGGCCTGGAATAAGAGCTGACGAGGATCCAGGGATGTGACTCAAGCTTCAGGAGAAGCAGAGGATCCTCCTCCGGCCTGTGTGCAGTAGAAATGGTGGAGGGAGAGATTTTGCAACTAAAAGCTATTCTAAGATCACTCAATCAGAGGCAAAACTATGAGTTTTTAAGTGATAACATGTTGTCCCAGCAACCCTGAAAGCTGTTGCAGTTGTCCAAGACAAACATTTTTCTTCCCTGGCTACTCTAGGCTGTGAGTAAAGGACAGAATTCAGTGGCCAGCTTTGGAAGACCTGGATTCACAGTGGTACTTCAGAATCCACTGGCAGCAATTTAGGGATAAAACAGGGACTGAGTTGGTGGTTCTCCTAAGACTTCATTTAATTCTTCCATTACAAATCCTGTCCATTGCTGACCATCACAGAAGCCCATTGAACTGAGACCTCCAGCACAGATTTTACTGTCAGCATAAACTGGTAGCCTGATCTAAGAGTTTATGCTGACTGCAATTTAAGATTTATGTCTGTCTGGACAGTTCACACAACTGACATGAATAAAAAAACCCAAACAGTAAACACACCATTTGTGGTCATTGTGATGCACACAGAAAGAGAGAGAGACAGACACACACCTGACTATAAGTGATAATATCATCATGTTCCTCTCAAGGCCTCATAATTAAGTCATTCCCATTTCCCATAGCCTTTATCCTCTGGAAAGTCAGGGAGAAATCAACAGAAGTCTGTAATTCTCCAGCAAGTCAATCCAATTAGCACTTTGCCAACAAATGAACCAGTTTGGAATAAGATATTAATGTTAATCCAGAACATTAATATGACCAGAGAGACTGTTCTGGATCTAAAGAGAGAGTGGGGGGAGAGGAAGACCACGTGGACACAGCCCCAGGGGCAATTGCCTGCCAAAGTAATGGTCTTTCAGGGACACTGTTTTCTTAACCCCTCAGGTATCATGTGCATTATGTTGCACAACAATTTGAAAAGCAGTTATGTCCCAATGTAGTATAGAGATGAAAATACAGAGTATTTCTGTGTTGTGTGTCAGTCCTCCTTACTCCACAGGCTTCACATCTATTATTACTGTTATTAGTGCAGTCCTTGATACTTCATTATATAAAAGAGAAGGAGAAATAAAACCCACTATGGGACAATAGTATAGATAATTCTATAGAGTAATTCCAGAAAATGTGGAAGACTGAGCAGACAGATTAATGCTGTACTGGGATGTGTTCAGGGTAAGGGGACTCAAGTATGTGGTCCTTCAACCCTGCATTTTGGTGGTATGTCAAAGGGTTTCATATGGAGCCAGATCTTGATTTTTCTGCCTAACTTTTCCATTTTCTTTAAGCTGAGCTCAGTGTTTTCCCTAAATGCTCAGTGTGCCAGGGTAATTTAAGCAGGCAGTAATTGTGGCCCCCCAATGCTGCATGCAGGTACTGAACTAGAAAAGACCTTTTTCCTCTGCCAAGTCAGTGTTCTCCAGCCTTGAGGCCAGCTGGCACCATCCTGCCACAGCCATACTTTTAAACATGCTGCACAAAGAGAGTGACTGCATCCAAACTGCTTATGCAGGATTCTTTCTGGGCCAGGTTTAATTCCTATACAATGTCCAGGATTTCTTCTGGAAAACTTTTAGTTGACTTGTAACAAAATGGTTCTGAAAATTTAACCATATGGATGAATGATGACCAGGCACCGTGCTCCTAATTTGGTAAAGTCCGCATGAACTGATGCTGGGATCACAATAGTGTGTTAGAGCTCATTTATTCTCCCAGCTCTCCCTTGTAGCAGAGAAACACTTTTCAACCATTTCTTAATTAGGGCCTGAGACCAAAAAGCCAGGACTGATATACACAAATGTATTGGTTGAAGGAAGAGTCCTTGTTTTGCTTCATTTTATGCCATGTATTCTCTCAAAGGCCCTACATCTCTTTCATTTTGAGCAGAAACAATTTAAAAGTTTTTCTCATGCCTGTAATTTCTGCAGTGCTACTGAGAGGTCAGCCTTCATTCCCAGCAACATAGTCATGATTTCTCACAACTCATAATGTGTGCAATATCTAAGTTAAAATCTCCTTATAATCCTTCAAATTTCTCCATGAATCTGTCTTCCACTGACAAGCAATGTTAGTGTTAAACAGGAAATCGATGTATTGAGACACTTCTTGTCCCTGATACATATCCTTCATCTCGAAGGTGTTTATTTTGCTTGTTGTCCTCTATCATCATGGACATTTTTCCAAGGATCAGTGAACTCTTTTTGTGCTTAGATAATGCTTAGTGCTTAGATTAAGACAGGGTATATGTCTGTGACAATAATGTTTCCAAACAATAATGCAATACTAATTTTATTTAATTTTTATATTGGTCATTCACTCAAAATAGCATAGCACACCGTATTTACAAATCAAACTTTTCTTTAAAATACCTGTTGCTATATTTTATTTTGCTTACAATTATTAAATTGTTCTTATCTCAAGACACAAATTTTATTTTTAATTCTCCATGTCACTGGGGTGGGGTGGAAGTGAGCAAGCTGCTGTGTGCTGCTTAGTTGCCATCAGGGCTTAAAACAAAACAGTTTTATATGAAAAGCACAAAAAGAAAAGGAAAAATAAAAACACACAAAAGGTTAGAAATTATTAGAAAGCATAGCAAGAAAATTTTCTTTCCACATTCCCATTTTTCATTACTTTTACTAATTTGTCTTTTTCTAAGATACTCAAAGTTACAATAAGAAAGGCCAGATATATATTCCTTTCTCCACAGCTCATTTGTATTTTTCATGTATATCCAAGGCAGTCATTTCTGAATGTACAATTGAAAATACACATTTTTCTCTCTTAGAGGTTACTGAGAGTTTAACATAGTGTAAAATAGAAAAATCAACTCTAACTCATGTTCTCTTCACCTCACTCCACCATCTCAAAAGAAAAATGTATCAGGATAAAGCAAGTTTAGTTTGACATCTCAGCTGGTTTGTTATTGCCTATTTTAAATTTGGGGGAAAATGCTGAATTCACAGGCTTTGATAAAACAGTCATTTATTTCCTTGTCAGATATAATGAAAGTCAAATGAAACAGTTACAAACATACACAAAAGTATATACTCTAAAGCTCAACAGGAACACTCACATCAGAGACAGTCTGAATAGCAGCAAAGTCACGTAAAGTTATTGAAAAAAGTCCTTTAATTTACAACAGATTTTTGTTTTCACCAACAGCTGAGGACATATCAGTGATTAACTTACAGACTGGATGCTCTTGGGTCTGAAGAACTTCAAACTTGTTGAAGTATCTGGAAAACATGTCAGATACTACCTGCCCTCTCATTCCCTGAAGGATCTGGCCAACTACACATTGTGGTTGCATTAAAAACACTGAAACTTCCTGAATGAGCCCAAAAGCTCACTCTTGACAAGGTAGTCAAGGCAGGAAAGTACAAGTGCAGAATAACAAATGTCCTGTCTGAACTTTGTTTTGATAAAGAGAAAAAGGTTGCACACAGAAAAACAGTCAATTTACTATTCCATAATTTTTCTTCACAAGTATTCAGTATTCAAACTACTGGAAAACTCACTGTAATTATGAACATTAACTGCACTACATAATAATAATGACAGTACTGGAATTGTTGTAGGGGCACTGTGTATCCATGCAGCCCGCACAATGTGATGACAGCCATTTTAGGATATGTAATGTGTATTTATCTATGATTTTAGACCTAACATACATGTATGTATACATATATATGTATGCATGTATGGCAGAATCTTCCACCAGCCATGAAATGAAAAAAAAATTGAATGCAAATATTTAAATACAATATAATGAAAACATCTAGTATTTGACAACTGGTATCCTGATTTTTAAAATTAATTAAAACATTCCTTAAAGTGCTCTTTTTTCATTTTTATTCTTTTTTTAAACCATTGATCCTTTTAAGGAAAAGTACTCAACATTTCCATTTGGACCCAACTTCATTATGCAGCCCTAATCTTTTCTCTTGGGCCAACATAATCCAAAATGACTTGTGAGAAAGGCTCACAATATTCCTTAGGCAGAGCAACAAAAGCTCCAAGATTTAAGTTGCAGAAGATTTCACTGATAATAACATCTTTGGTATTTGGTAATGAAAAAAAATCTGAGGCATAAATCACTGGCTTTGTCAACATCTAGTACAGCCTGATGATTGCAAGAAAAGATAAAAGCTCTGATAAATGTTTTGTTATTTATAAATGTAGTAGGCATGGTTAGCAGTTCTTTAATTAAAGATTTACTGCTCTCAGTCCCAGGCCTCTTGCCCTTCTCTCCAGAGATGCAGATGCATCTAAAACCCATATAAAGTCAAACATCCCTGCCTGGTTTTAAATTTAACATTGCTGCCTAATCAGGCTGTTGGTCTTTGTCAGATAGTGGGTTACATCCACATTTTCTGAGTCTTTATTTAAAACAACAGTGCAGTGATGAAGTTTTCCTTAATTACAAAGAATCAGTACTCATTAAAATTGTTATATTTAGAACTGGGCAAAATACTAGAAACAATTACTGTCCTAAATTTCTTATTATAAAGAGTAGAGTCTAATTTCTTTCCCAGTAGACAGTAAACCAAACGCAACTATAAATATCATTATAAGGCACCCTCAGAAAAGGGTAAATCTTATAGTTTGGTATTGAGGAGTGGGAAAGAGGATCACATTCTGAGTTCTGGCTTTATTTCCTGTGTGACTTCAGACATATGATTTCACCTTGTCCCTGAGACAAATGCTATTTCTCAGTAGTAGTTAGTCAGTTTGGAGTGCCAGGGGATCAGGACTGCAGAGCATCTGAGACCTCTGGGTGTCACACAGAGGTGGCTCCTTTGGAGCTGCTGCACCCAGAGGCCTCTCAGCTGTGCTCCCTCAGTCAAAGCTATGGAGATTTTTCTCAGAAAACCTGCAGTTTTCTTTTGGAGGCTCAAAATCATCCTACTAGACTTCCACTTATCTGGGCACAGATGTCAAGAAGACCTATGAGCCTTTGAGATCCCATCTGCCACTCCTAGCAATAGAGAATTTTTGTTGAGAATTTTTGTTAAAAATTTCACCCACAGCACAATACCTGTCCAAACCTGAGCACCAGCAGGAGCTTTGCTGTAATTACAGCTTTCTATTAGGGCAACACATCAAATACCTTGAACACAATTGCTCCAAGGGCAGACAGAGAAGTTTCTAATTGTCAAGGCATTGCAGATACCCCTTGGGACAGCCCATAACAAATCTACCTCTCAGCTCGAAACAGAGACTTGCCATGAATCTAGTTGGTCCCATTTCATCTTATCCTGCCTTTAAACAAGTGTTGCCACAAGAGGAATTGCTCCTTTTCACTGCTTCCTGCCTCACCTTTCTCTTCAGAAATGCATGCTACTTGCAGCGCTCTGAACACGAGTCATTACATTTCCTGATCTTCAGCTGAAGTTTCCTCTTGCCCTCTTTGAGGGCTGATAGGGCTCCTCAGTTCACAGCAGGAGTCAGAACTGATTTTAGAAGTTGCTTAAAGCATTGATTCTTCTTTTCAAAAGACAATCTGTCAGCCTCTTCATACACAGATATTGTCAGGTCCTGGTGGGATGCATGACCTGTATGTTCTCATTTCCTGTACACCATGGCCAAGGGAAAATATTAAAGGCTCTACCAGAGAATAGGTGCAACACTGTATAGTAGAATCATAAAACCATGAAGTGCTTTGGGTTGGATCACCTAGTTCCAACCCCTCTGCCTTGGACAGATTAGTCAAAGCCCCATCCAAGCTGGCCTTGAGCACTGCCAAGGTTGGGGCATTCCCAAATGCTCTGAGCAACCTGTTTCAGTGCCTCACCACCCTCTCAGTAAAGAATGTCTTCCTAAAAGTATTCAAACCAGAGAAATATATACCTATAGTAAGATAAAAACATATGTTTTACACATATGCATTCTATAACTTATATAACAAAATACATACTAATATATTAAATAAACGTAATCCTATCTCTAAATCTAAGTGTCTTAATTTCAAACAAAATCCTGTCCAAAGCGTCAGTGCTGCTCTCCAGGCAGAAAGGCACTTGGATTTCAATCCAACACTGTTCCGTGGTATTGATCTAATGAGTTGCACAGGAGAAATTCAGGAATTTAGAAATTTGCTTGATATAAATTAAGTGTGCTTCAGACATGTCAAAATGTAGAAACTGTCCCAGAAAGGTGTTGTGTGCAAGGGCATTGGTTTGAAGGCGATATGGGGGACTAAGGGTAGAAGAAAGATACTTTTCTTCAACTAGATTACTTGGCTAGTTTGCAAAAACTGTTTATGATTAGCAATGTAGCAAAAGGTAACCATGCCAACATAATAATTGCTGTTGTAAATGTGACAGAAATTATCTGTCATTGTAGCCAGTAAAAATTGCACTTCAATTTCTTAATCTACTCAATATGTTAGAAAATGAATATTCTAATTGGAAAAGTAAAGTGTAAAAGACAAGATAAAGAGTAATACTTTGAAGCTGTCCTCAGCTGCTCCTGAAGGTTCTGTCACCATGCTTGCCACAAACAATGCTGGAATAACCCAGAAAAGCTGTGTTATGATGTTAGTTAGAAAGCGTGTTCTGATGCCTAAGAAAAGTTCTGCTTCTTTGAAACAATTTTTGCAATGCTGTTCAGAAATCAACTAATTAAGGCTGACAATTATGAAATAGGACTTGACTACGTTCAGTTTAATTTGATAATCAACACCATGATCACTCTGGTCCCAGAAGTTTTGCTCAGTGTCATGGTTTAACTCATGGGTTGAAGTAAAGATAGTTTAATAAAAGCAAAAGCCACACACCCAAGCAAAGAAAACCAAAGAACTAATTCAGTGCTTTCCGAGGTCAGGCAGGTGTCCAGTCATCTCCAGGACAGCAGGGCCCCATCACACTCAACAGTGACTTGGGAACACAAACTCCATCACTCCAAACATCCCCTCTTCCTCCTCCTTTCCCCCACTATATACTGAGCATGATGCCCCATGGTCTGGAGTATCCCTTCAGTCAGTTTGGGTCACCTGTCCCACCTGTGTCTCCTCCCTCCCATGCACTCCCAGATTCCTCCCCAGCATGGCAGCACAAGTGTTATCAACCCTGTGTTCCACAACACAGCCCTGTACCAGCCACGGTACTCAGCCAAAACCAGTACACAGGGAAGTCAGGACCAAGCCAGTAAGAATTTTCTATGAAATTCTGAAATGTAAATCTTTCCTGCCTTCCCTGACGAGCTGGAAAGCACTGTCTCCTTCTCCATTAAGTTTCTATTCTGGGGCCTGAAGCTGTGACTTTTTTATTAACTGCTACTGTGTCTAGATCAGTTCCTTTGCCATCAGGAAAATCTCTTCAGGTTTTACAATATCTTGATGGACCTAGGTTTTTCCTTTAATTAGAAAATTAACGCAATATTTTTTTTAAAGCTTTATTGTTAGGTTAGAATGTTCTTCATATTTGCAATGTATACAGAATTGCTTCTTGTATCAGGACACAGTGGGACTGATTTCTGTGGTGGTAAATGTCAACAGCTGAGCTCAGATTTAGCAGGACTGCCACCTTTTAGCAGTGAGAGGGAAAGAAGAACAAAGAAATCTGAAACTAGCTGGGATTGAACAATTATTTGTCCCACTGCACTTGAATCAGTTTTGCTTGCTGTAGGACTGTTGGTTATGAATCTACACTCTGCCTCCTGAACATGGTCTAGCCAAATACAAATTCCAAAAGCTCTTTCCACCTCTGATATCTTAGTTAAGCCCTGGTGTGTTTTGTGCAGGTGTCTATGACCACTGTGTGGTCTTTCAAGACTGATTGCTCACTGTCTGCAAGAATCTCAACTTCAGTTCCTTGTAAACAAGGTTTTACAAGTGTCACCCACAAGGCTTTTTTCCATGTGGGTTATCACTTTAGCACAGACAATGAGATTATCAACAAATACATCTGTTTTAGGAGTGTGGTCTGAATGTTGAACTTCCCACTCCTTCCTTCTCTCACTGATAGCTCAGAATCTGTGGTTGAAAGGCCAAAGAACACCTATATACTCACACAAAGATTCTATTTATTCACATGCAGTATTGCAGAGTGTTGGGAGCGCTTCCTACAATACAATTACTGGTGGGAATATGTATGCAGATCTAACTAATAGATATAGGGGCAATACTTTTCAGAAACTTGCAGTTATTGAGAAATAAATATGCATTAATTTCTGCTTTGATGGGAATGGAAATTTCTACCTGCAATAGCAGTATGTTTCTATTTTTCTTAAGGCATCAACTCATTTAAGACTAGTCTCAGAAGTGAAAACATTTTTTAGATCTTGGTCCTCCAATCTGCTTTAAAAAAAAAATGTGGAAAGGAAGAGGAAGATGAAGTGAGCAATCAGCTCCAAGGACAGTGATAGCTGCCCCTAAAATATTCAGATGTAAGTTTATTCACCTTGGGACACATCTAAGCTGCAGTGGGAGTTTAATCTTCTTTTGACTTGACATCAGTATGAAACCAAAACTATGCAGTCACTTCGGGTTCAGTGGTTCAAAATCAGTTTTCCACTAATAAACTCCCTGAAGTTTTAGGAAACTCTGGAGACTTCTGTTCAGGCTCAATCTTAGCTCAAGTACAGAGGTGGGTTCAGTTTCAATTCAATCAATTTATTCAGAGAGTTACATTAGAATCTGACAGTTAAAATTGTCCAGATTCATTAACAGAGAAAATAATGGTCAGTGATTCAAAGGAGGAGAAAGCAAAATATCTGGCTTTCCAACTGAGCTACATTAAGATCTAATAAACACTGCCAAGAAGGTATCCAGATTTCTAATCAAAATAAATCTGAGGATTACTCTGTTCTACAGTGTTTTAAAGGAAATAAGTCCTTTCAATTCCAAGTCCACATTAAAGCAGTGTTTTGTGCTGCAGCTCAGTGCCCTTTATTCTAACAGGACACCTCCTTAGCTGTTTTCCAAGGTGCAGAACGCTGCTCAGGAGCACTGACAGCTCCTGGCATTGGCAGAGACAGTGGTGTGGGTTCCCTTGGAACAGGTCCAGCTGAGGGGCACATGTAATTCCCTGCCTCTTCTCCAGAACACAATGCCTTGGGCCTCCATAGAGCAGGATGTTACTTCATGCTTGTATTTAATAACCTCCTCCCTTCCAGCCTCCAAGAAGGGAGGTCTTGGGACTAGCACATTATTCGATAGCTCAGGAGGGTTGGATTTAATTTGCTTGATTCACTACAGGCTTTCTGTTTGACCTGGGGCTAATCACTTTGGACAAAGGCCACAAGGGGATTTAGGTAGAACCCAGATCCTTGCCAGTCTTGCTTATCCAATACCTAATTTTCTGCTGGTTGGCATGTGCAAAATTGCCTCAGCCCTGATTAGAGCCAGGCAATTTTTATGGAAGAATTCTTTGTTTGCTCAAAAATGCACTTTCGTGTTGATGGAAACTATCTGCAAATTTGTACCAGATTTGACCAATTGTTTCAGCCAAAAAAAAAATATTGGAAATGTCAAGATGATTTGTTTGAACATTTTTAAGGAAAATATTTTTGAAGCTGTTCCATTTTGAATAAATAATCAAATATTCAGTGGAGTAAAACTAGAGCCTGATTCACCCTCATCTTAGGTAAGAACTCCAAAGAGTCCATTTGTTGCTTATTGTCAGTGACATCTAAAGGGGGAAAAAAAGGAGTAGTTTCCAGAAGACCAAACATGTCTAATAGTTAGTGGCTCAGATTTCTCTATGAATAAGAAAAAAATTTAATATTTTGCTTTATGATCAAAGAGGCAGAAGTAAAACAGACAACATCTTCTAGGGAAAAGCCTAAAGAGTCCATCCATTAACTGAAAAGGTGGTGCTATCTAATGTCTACAAGATGATTTAGGGACATAATTTCCAGTTAAAAATCCAACGTAGAGATTAACATCTAACTGTGTTTTAGACACAAGATTTATGGAGAGAGGCCTGGTTTTTTCTCCTAGCATTTCTTATTAACAATTTATTGTCTTCACTTGAATCAGTACATTAGATTATGATTGTTCAGATCATTTCAAGTCATGCTCTTTCTTTATCACTCTTATACACAATATGGGTGCTATATGAAATTCCATTGGATGGACTGAAATGTGAAAAGTACTTATTATGTTTTGTGGCATCCTTCTAGATATTTATGCAGTTGGTTATTTTCTTTAGTGCTAATTTTGCAGATAATTCTTCCTCATCACCCAAAGAGTCTGTATGCTCTCACAAAGGTTAAGGGGAATATTGAGGTTTTGTCTGCTTGCATAATTTAGGCACAACTTATTTATCCAAACCTGGATGCCTGATGGTAATTGTGATGACCAGGCATATCTTCCTGGCTTCTAGTTTCTCTTGGGAAGGATGTGGACTTTCTGTGGGAGCTACACATATGCCATCCCTATACAGAGGTGCTGCATTCCCAAGTGTGTCTCAAATGCATCTGAACTGAACCCAAAAACCTTCAGGGTTTTTCTTCCCTTGGATCCTGGCATTCAAAGAAAAAGTTCTTGCTAGGATGCTGTAACTTCTAAAATAAAAGTAATACCCCTAAATGCTCTGGAGGTCTGCAAACAATCTATGTGTTGATCAGTCTAAGCTCTGTTCATCAAATTGTTTTAACTCATTGTAAAAACCAGAAGTTCATTGTTTCCTTCTGAGGAGACCAAAAGGTGGTAAAGGGTCACAGGGAGCAGAAAGGAGGAGGGAAGCCAAATTATTGCCTTCAGTTTATCAGAAAGTTTGGGGATGATTCTTGGGCAAATACATAGCAGTTTTTTTCTCTTCCGATAGATAGTTCCCACACGATTATCAGTTTGGAAATTTTACCATGCAGGATCATGTTTAGAATTTGTGTATCTCTTAGACAATGTAACAAACATATTTGTTAAACTGACAAATAAGATGAAGATTTTGCCTGAAATAAAAACATTCTATAGCTCAGTGGAAACTGAGAAATTACTTATGTTAAACATAAACCCTTTATATTCTTAAATCCATGGTAATTTCATTCTTTTAATTTTTTTCCATTTTCACAGTTTTTTTAAATGTCTGAAGATGTAGAATTCCTTTGTGTTTAATCATGTCCACAGTTTTAGAATACATGGATAGATGTATGCACATGTGTATGTGTGTGTATGCATGGGCACGTGTGGGGTCCCTCCTCTCTTCTGAAACTTCGTGTGCCAACTCATAGGCGGATAGAGCTCTAGAAGCTGCAGAACCTGAATTTCAGTCCCCATCTCTGTGTGATTTATGTTCTAATCTTGTCTGTTGTCTTCAGCACATGGATTCAATGAAGTGTAAGATGCTCTGCTTATAAAAATGTAGAAGTAAAAATGTATAGTACATTTTTCCATTTGTTAATAAAGTTCAACAGGCATCTGTGCAGAGGACATACAATGTGGGTTGCTTATGTGCAAATGTGGTCTCTCAGTGACTTCTGTAAGCTCATAAACTTCATTTCTCTACACCCACTAAGCTATTTTCAGTGAATGAACTCGTTTCAGGCTGGGTTTCTATAGCTGACAAATTCATAATTTCTTTTCTAATTTTAAAAGCATTCAAAACTCCATAAGTTAATCACAGCTTTCTGACTTAAGATAAGGCTTGATGGATATCTTTTTTCCACCAAGTAGTAACAATCCTTTAGAATTCAGTTAACTTGCTTTGAATTCACTGAATCATTTCTTTTGTCATAACACAGTCTTTTATGACCTTTTGTGTATAAATAGGGAAAATTAATTGCTTCTGGCAACATCAAAGTATTGTTTCACTATACATTTAATCATTAGCTTTAAATGCTCCCAAACTAATGTTCCAAGACATTGCAAAGAGGTAATAAGTTCAAAGCAATACAAAACATAAAGCAGGACTCTAGAGTGAGTTGAAAGGATTTTCTTTAAATATATAAGAGCTTTCAAACCCATTGTACAAAACTTGGAGGAATTTTGGCCAGAACTAAAAGAAGAGCTTTACTCCCATATTTGAATGAATTACCAGATCTGCTAGATACTGTATGCCCTTCTGAACTCAAACAATCTGTCTCCAAGAAATAAAAAGTACAAAAATAAGTTTAATTGGTTCTGATATATGTCAGAATTTATGCTTGTGACATATTAATAAAGCTGATGAACGGTTCACATGCTCAATATGAAATCTCACAAAACTAATGAGTTCTGTACTATCATTTATAGCAGAAACTTAAAATCGAGAGGGTTTTTTTACATGTTCAGATTCTTTTTCTGTTCCTTTGCACAAACGATTAGGTCTATTTTTAAATGAAAATACACATTTCACTAAAATGTTTTATTTTATTTTGAAGGAGTTTCTTCCCCAAACCATGTCAGCAACCCTCAAAATATCCATGCACTTGGATTCCAGGCATTTATGAATGTCTTGGAGAAGAGCTTTTGTCCCAGGGAGAGTCACAACAAGATGTGATGCAGTTACAAGTGATTTAATAATCATAAGAGACAACAGTGCAACACAGGTGAGTATAAGAAAGTCTCATGAACTTTGAGATTTAATTCCTGCAACAAAGCCTATTGTAACCACATCTTTCCTATGTGGGATTTGGATCACAACCATAATATTGTTCCACATAGCCTTCAATCTTTATCCATAATTGGCAAACTGAGAGCAACAAGATCCAGGCTGTCACTTTTTTTCAGTTTCCAGTGCAAAACTGCACATGCACGAGTTTCATGCCGAAAACATTTAGTGCTGTTGCATAAAATGGAAATTTGTGAGCGCCTGTGAGTGCCAGCACTGCGCTGAGCACAAGTGCACTGTGCACATACACGCCAGGGGTGTCTGTCAGCACTCTGCCCAAGGGCATGTGGCACCAGCAGCTCAGGCAGCAGAGCCCTGAGCTCTGCTCTAACGTGGCCTTGCACTGTGACAGTGAGCACTGCCTGAGCCTCAGACTCCTCTAAACAGAAAGTGCCATTGCAGGCATTTATCTTTCTTGCAGCAATAACCACAAAGACACAGCTCTTCTGGTAAATACAGGCATGCACAGCATCCAGTTCTGTGGAGGTGTAAAATCATATTCATTAATGCAGCCTAATAAACGGAAAAATATATTTCCATAGATTTTTTTTTAATGTGATCACTAAGTTATCACAATTTTATTGAAATTGGAGGCCTGTTCACCATCCCAAATACCTTTACATACTGGGCATATGCACAGGAAAAGGTGACAACAGCCACGTACAGGTTTACAGAGAGTCCCCACCAATCAACAGCTTTACTCAACTCCATCCAGGGATACTGGCTTAGACTGAACCCTGAAAACATTGAACACTGTTTCCCTGTGCAATTTCTACAAATGTCACTCACCTTTTGGAAGCTGAATAGCACCTGCTCTTTCACTAGTCATTATTTGGAGGTGCATAGGAGAAAGAATAATTTGCTTAACTTGACTTTTGGCTCTTTTATCTTTTATGCACAATGAATATATGCCAAAAAACTCTAAAAATAGAATATTATTAATTAAATGGTAATCAGGAGCTAAAGAAAATTCTCTTTCCCTTGGCTTAGGCAGTTCAGTTCATACTGTTTTAAATCAAGAAGTAAATCTAAAGCTAAAATGTTCTCCATATAAATCTGCAGAAGATCATCTGAGATAGACAGCACCACATATGTTTATAGTTGAGAATCTGGCAGCCAGAAGATGTAACAACTGATGGTCAAGATGTTCTGGTTCAGAGTTGGAAAGTAAATAATTCCTGAGAGGAAGGATTCTACAGTTCTGGGCAGCTGATCCGGTAATAAAATAAATAAGCAATAAAATCCACTTCCTGTTTTGAGAGTTCACATTTCATACTGGCAAAATTCTCCTATTAAATTCAATTTCATGCTTCCATAAATAAACCTGGCACCTTTTTAAACACTTTTCCATCTGTTTTACAACTAGAAGTGTATTATTTAATGCTCTCTTGGGATTCACACCAATGGGAAAAGGACTACTTGTATAGAACACAACATTTTAGTTGGAGAGAGTACAGAAAAATAATCACTAGCTTCCCTAAATTCTCAAACAATTGTAACAGGACTCTGATGTAATCATTTTTATCAGGCAGGAGAAAGAGACTTTTTTCTTTTGTGCATAAATGTTATTTTTATTCAACATGAAATGTATTTTGAAGTAGAACAGAATATCTACTTTTTTGCTCATGAAGAGATATTTCTTCTAAAATAGGGAAAATAGTTCCTAACAGTGTAAAGAAACAATCAAGTGAGTTAATCCCAGAAACTCTTTCAGTCAGAAGATATCTCTATTGACAAAAGAGATCTAATGACAATGTAAATATTATTCTTTAATTCTTCAGACCGTTTACATGTATAGATCCTGAATTGTTGTGCAAAAGCTCCATCATCTTTATTTCATATGTGATAATATATACATTTCAGATAATAAAATTAAAATATATTTGCCCCAGTCATCAGCAAGCCAGAGACAGTCAGATAGCTTGAGACACAGACAAGGACACTAGGTGCTTGACTCTTCATCTAGGATTAGTTCTAAGGACAATTTAAACTTTTTCCTGATGCCCTTCATCTTGGACTGAGATGCAGTGATGGAATAGAGTGAAAGCACTTGAACTGCATGCCTCTCTTCAGTACTCACTGATTTTTATGCTGTTTCCAGTATATAATTCAGAAGATATGTGGCTTAGCTTCTTATTTTAAAGTGTGAAAGGAAGCAATGTCAGCACTTAGGGCAGCGAACCTCTTAACCTTCCCAGCACTCCAATAAACACCAAAACACCTACTGAGCCCACAAAGCTCCCACATATAGAATTTCCACAAAAGCATTGGCAGAGACAAAGGGGAAGTGTTTGAGCCATAGTAGAAATTAACACTGCATGATAGTCCTTTGGAAAATGTACAGGGTATGACAAGGGAAAAACTGTCTCATCATAGATGGATCTTTGCTTTGTGTTCTTAACACTGCACTTTAGCTAAAGCCTTTGACAAACAGTGATGATCACTTTCCTTGCCACAGCAAACTAAAACCACTGATACAGTGCTCACAACAGAGGGCAGCAGCTCTGATGGCGCCTAAAGAAGTCAGATTGAATATTGTGGAAATGATAAAGAATAATATTTTCTGTGTTCCGTCTGATCTTATACTCACTGTAGAGGAAGGATACACTCAGGTAAAGAGCATCCACAGCAGGATAAAGACTTACAGGTGAAAATCCTGTGTTTCCAGTGACTTGTCCAAAACCATGAATTGGTTTGTTAGTTGCTCTTCTTTACCTTCATTCATGGAAAATGAAAATGGCTTGTCAACCCAATTTCATTACTTTCTTTCTAGGGTGCCCATGACTACACAACCAAATATTCCTGTAGCTAGACCCACCCCAAATACCAACATAAGCCAGAGAAATCAGACGAGGATCCTCAGGTCTAACATGTGCTGTGGATATTCTCATCAGTCAAAGGCCCTAATCCATGAGCTATAGGCTTTGGATGGCTTTGACCCCTTTTGGTCAGACATCTGTAGAGAGGCCCCTTGAAGTTTCAAATATGATGCATATCCTCAACATGCTGGATCCAGATGATGTTCTTATTTCTGCACTGTAGAGAAATTTTACCTTTTTAAGCAATAGTTGGGAAAATTATTTAATACTGAATTTCTGATTTGGCCTCCACATTGTCCTTGTTGCTGGGGCAGATTTACTAGGGGATCAAAGGAACAAGAGGCAACAGTACCCCTTGATTATATGTGCACTCATAAATTAACCAGTTCCAGAGAGCATTCCTGGGGTACTGGAAGTCAGTCAGTCATATATATACTGTTAAATTGTTAGCAGAGTCCTTGGCATGGTTTTGACCCAGGTCAATGAGCACACTCCCAGACAATTCCTAAGAAAGCGTGGAAGTTACAGTGGGCCAGGAAGCCCTCTGAAGAGTGACTTTGGATGCCACCACACAGTTCTGTAGTGTAAGAGAGTTCAACAGGATGGCTATGGGCTGTTTCATGCTAGTTATTTCCATTGGCAGGGGATAACATGGGAAGTGAGTTTAACAGAGTCACGCAACTCTTACAATTTCTGCTTCATGCATGACAGTATTAGGATCAAACAACAAAAGCATTGCTTGGAATGGCTGCATCCAATTGCATCCAAAATGACTTTTAACTTCAGAACAGGAAAAAATGTTTAACACCTCTGTCAGAAACACAGATAAGAATAATGAGTGCATTCTCCATCAGTTTTACAATGACACCAGGCTGTGTGATGTGGTCTACATGTCAGAGAGAAGGGATGCCATCCAGAGGGACCTTGACAGGCTTGAGATGTGAGTCTGTGCAAACCTCATGAAGTTCAACAAGGCCAAATACAAAGTCCTGCATGTGGGTCATGCCAAGCACAAGCACAAGTAAAGGCTGGTCAGAGAATGTGGGAACAGCTCTGGGGAGAAGGACTTGGAGGAATCGATGGATGCGAAATTCAACACAAACTGTCAACGTGCACTCTTGACTCAGAAAAAAAACAAAATGTGTCCTGGGCTGCATCCAAAGCAGCATGGGCAGTAGGTCCAGGCAGAGGATTCTGCCTCTCTGCTCTGCTCTGGTGAGACCCCACCTGGAGTCATGTGTCCAGCTCTGGGGCACCCAACATAAATAGGATGTGGACCAGTTGGAGTGAGTCCAGAGGAGGACATGAAGATGATCAGAGGGCTGGAAAACTCTCCTGCAAAGACAGGCTGAGAGAGCTGGAGGTCCTCAGTCTGGAGAAGAAAAAGCTCCTCAGCCTGGAGAAGAAAAAGTGAGTCGTCATAGCAGCCTTGCAGTAACTAAAGGGGGATTATATGATGGGCAATAACCTTTTAGTTAGATCAGCAGCAGTAGGAAAAGGGTCAATTCTTTTAAATTGAGGTAAGGGCAATTTAGATATAAGGAAGATTTTTTCACAGTGCAGCTGGCAAACAACTGAAACAGGTTGCCAAGAGAAGTTTTGGATGCCCTGTCCCTACAAGTGTTCAAGGCCAGATGGGATGGGGCTATGATCAGCCTGATCTGCCCATGGCAGGTGGTCCAACCCAAACCATTCTACTATGCTATGAAATAGACTTTGGTTTTTTTTTTTTAATTTCCCCTATTGCTTCTGCTATTTAAGTGTTCCTTTCCTAAAGTGTCAATAGCTGATTACAATAGAAGTACACCAAATAAAAAAACTTTTGGCCTACTTTGTTTCAAAGAAGCAGATTTGTCCTTTCTTATTGCTTAAAGGCAGCATGAAGTTTTAAGTCGGCATTTCCCATCAGCATTTCCTTTTTTGTTGTTTAGGGACTAAAAAGAGCCCCAAAGTATTTCCTGCATTCACAGCTTGTAACCACTGCCTAGAGATTTCAAGCACGTAAATCTTTTTGGCTTTTCACAAGCAAAAATTGCCTTGTCATGATCCCAATAATCAGCTAATTGATTCATACAATTTCCCTAGGATTTGATGCAACGTAGTAAAGTGCCTTGGGGTTTTGTGAATGTGTATGTGTGTGAATATAAACATAGATAACAGGATGATATACCTCAGTAGAAGCTGCTGGGCCAGCCACAACACTGGCAGTCTTAGAAGCAAATAGCGTGTCAGTGCACCTGGAGTAAAGCTTTGAACTTCAGTTCAAGAGTGTTTGGTTCTCTGCTCCCACTGCTCCTGCTGCAAAGCTGTTCTAGGATCTAACTGCTGTAATGGATAAGAATCTTCTGATTTACAGATTTAGTCTATTCAGGGACCAATTTATACCTTTCTGTTGTTGTGCCAGCATCATCCTTTTGCTTAAATCATTGTTCTTTTTCTGTGCTATTCATCTCTCTGATGTATTTATAGAACGTAATCATATTGTTTCTTGATTTTGATTTGCCAGGCAAAACATATTAAATAAACCCACTGTTCTCTGACCATACCTACTGTTGTTTTCTGCACCCATCTTTCCTCAGTACGAGTTACCAGAATTGCACACACAAGTAAAATGTAACCTCTTATTAGTACTTTGTAAAACACCAATAATCCCTTACTTATCATAATTTTGATAGTAAACTTGCAAAGAATTTGTATTGTGGAATTCATTGTCATATCAGCAATTTCCAGCTGATTAGGTCTTCATATTCTCCACCCCATAGACAGACACATCCAAATGCAATTTTTATCTTGTTGAAGCCCAGCCCAAGCCCACAATGCTCAATATCATCCAGTTCCTCCACATTCACCACCTTCTAATTCCATACCTCTTACAGGCTTCAGGGAAGCTCTTTTGTGTCAATACCAAAACACCAAAGCAATTTTCTCCCAGTCTGGATTTCCCCTCTAGTGGCCTTTCTGGTCAAATCCTAATCAGTTTTGCAGTTCCATTACTGAGCCCATCTTCTCTGGCCTTGCTGGTAAGCTCTCAGTGGCCACCACATTAAAAGTTTTCATCAATGTCCAGAAAGTTTATATTTGCCTCATTTTCCCTGTCTGTAATTTTTTTTTTAAAGAAAATTGATGGTTAGTTTATCATTATCTGCATTAGATAAACTCTTTCAGTAACTGAACTCCATGCCTTTAATCATTCTTTTATTCCAATCTTTTGAAAAAGACATCAGATTGCTGAACTAAAATCTAGGTTATCTCTATTTGTTCAGACCATTTTCTTATTCCAGCTTCTTTACTGTGTGTGTGATATGTCTCCAAATATTTGACACCAAACAGGTTTTATGTGTTTATTAAAAATATCTCCTGCAGCACTTGAAATTTTGTTTGACAGTTTCCTCTTGGGATTATAATTATTTTCCACTTTTTACCTTCTGGAGCACATTAGATATCTCAAATTGTGTTTCTATCTTGTTCCTGTTGGTTTCCATTTCTATGCATTAAAAAAAGTGTCCTTCTTTTTTTCCCCATGTTCAAAATATTTGCTTATTTCCTCATAATCTGAGCTAAAGAATAATTCAGTTTTCAGACTATACTTGATTTATTCTTCATTTCTACTTCATCATCACTACATTCTGGCCTCATTTATTTTTTCACCCTTTTTCTTTTTACTCACACAGCTGAAGAATTTTCTGCTATGTGTTTTAATATTCTTTTAATATTTTAATATTCTTTGCAAGGTCCAACTCAGCTTGACTCTTTGTTACTCTCACTTCATCTACACCATTTTTGGCCTCTAAGGCAGTTTTCTTTGTGATCAGCCCTTTTCCCCCCTAATCATTGTAGGCACTCTGCTTATATCTAATTTTTTTTTAATATGGTCAGATCTGAAATCACTTCCTACAAGCTTCCTTTTCTATTTTTTTCTCTCTGAGACAGAGACTTGTGATAAAATTTGCACCCTTGACTTTAAGGCTTCTTCTACATTCAAGTATCAAATTCAAGTCCAGCAGAATTAACTGTCTAGTTTCCACTGTTTATCAAAATTTTCCCTTTAGAAATTAATGTTAACGATTGTGAAATAAATTTTCATTTAATTTTAACTCATTACATCATGGTACCTCAGGTCCTGTGTCATTCTCCACGAACAACAACTCGTTTCTGAGTTCTTTGATGCTTATCAACATCAAAACCAGTGATTAGATGGTTAAGAGGAAGGCTAAGAATAGAAGATATTTGGCCCTACTATTTTTTTTTTGTACGTTTGACCTAAGCCTGACTTACTATTTGATCACTGGTGTTTTTTATGGTATTTATCTTGTACTTGTAGAGACTACTGTGATCTGGTCTTTGTGTCTCAGACCCAACAGGCACAATCTGACATTATCAATTATTGCCAAGCTCTCTGTGCCTTCAGAATATGTTGGGCAAGTCCACACTCTTTGTGGGGCATTTCTGTGTTCATGAAAATTCCTAAACTAAGAAATTCTCTTATCCTGCTGATTATTTCCAGCCAGAATAATGCTGGGCTCCAGTTTAAGACACTCTAATTGGTTGGTACACCAGTTTGAGAGTACAGTGAGCCCATGTCCATACATGAGCATCACTCAATTTATAAGGTAACTTTTTTTTTGGTCATCCCAGCACTCATAGGTAATGAGTGGGAAGTGGGAAGAAAATTTCAACTTCTCTTTTTGCCTCTCAGAAAGGCAGCACAAAGCTGAGTTTCCACTTGCCAGTCTTTTCATTGAGCAACGAGACAGAGACCTTGAAAAGATCCAAATGTTGTTGCTGCAGGAAGAGTTTTAGGCTCTCTGATGTGTTATGGCAAGGCTTACCTCAACAATGGGATCCAGACTCCTCACCTTTGATGTTGGACAGACACCATATGGAGAAGGAGACAACCACTTTACCAGTGGGTTTAGCAGAAATTTGGTGGAGAGTAGAATTTTAATTCCTTGAGGGAGCTCAATTCAGCTTAGGCAAATGGTCATCTACCTTGAAATGAGGAGGATCTCTAAAACATGGTATATTTCCTTCCTTTAAAAAAAAAATATCTAAAACTCTGGAGGAAGTGGGGGGGAAACCTTGCAGTCATGCTTTGTGTTCTCTCTGAATAGTATAGGTTTATTTTTCAGAAAGCCTCAATATGTTTAAAATTCAGCTTGTGCATTTGTTTGAGATTTACTTTTCCTTGAATGCAAGAATGTAGATTTTGACATAGTACCTCATGCTATGAATCAAACCATGCTCAGCTGACTCTGAGAAGCCATGAGCAACAAATAGAAAATTCTGAAAGATGTGCAGGTTATGAACAATGAATAAGCTTAAAGGTTTTTCACGAAAACTAGACATATTTCTATAAACCATTTCATTTCAGGAATAACATATTAACTTCACAGAAATAAAGATCACTTCCTGAAATGGAATCTCAACAAAATAAAAAGACAAAGTTTACCAGATTTTTCATTCATAGTTTATTATTCAGTTTTCCTTATATACTTTGAACTGTTCCAAATTTACAAGATCATATATTCTTTGAAAGTGGAAAAAATACAGGTTTAAGATTCAAAATTTATCAAATATGTACCAAGACATGAGGCTGATATGAGAGGGAAGAAATTCTGTTTCGTATGTATGCCCTGCTGCTGCAATATCAATAGTAGGCATCCCTAATATATTGGGCAAAGAGTACTCATCATCTATGTAAGGGACATAAAAAGTAATTAATTAATCAGAAAGAAACAACTGTTTGCCTAAAATGTTGTCATGCTTGTGAGAAAGACAGGACAGATATGTCCTAAAGTTCTTTTATTGAAAGAATAACTGAACTGTTTTTTACAAATGTGATCTCATTAATTATCTATATGTAATTTTCATTGTCTCCTACTGCCTTCCAGTAGCAATATTATCTCTACCAATTCAGCTCAGATCTGAGTGAGAATTACTTTATATCAGCTGGGACTTATGAATTAACAGAGATGCCTTCTTCAGAAAGAGGAAGCAGACACCAGCTTTCATCTACCAGATTGTTCTCTTCTGTTTGTGGAGTTTCACATTAATGTTTCAAATATGATCCCCTGGCTATAAGTTCCCATACAGAATCAGAAACCTGCAGTAATTTATAAAACATTCTTGTGAAATACTAGATACAACAATAATGTGATGCTTGCAATAAGTTGCATAATGTTGCATGAACTGCTTTGGAATGATCTGGAGAGAGAAATGATACCTGCAGAGAATAAAAGCCTGAAAATCAAAAAGTAAAAGTGATCACAGAAGATTTTGTCAGCATGATTGATCTGGACATAATACTGTAGGTTACTTCTTTCTGTGCTTGCTTTGTATTTGGTTTTAAACTGCTATACAGTTATCACTTTTGTGCAGTTTGAAAATGTTTAAGCTCCAGGACTAGAGATGGATACTCTAAGTGACAGCACTGATGACCATCTGCAGACATACACTCTAATATTTCCCAAATTAATTCCTGTTTCTATCCTAGTAAGTGCAGTTGACCTAGAGTACAAAAAAAGTCAGTTTAAAGAGTTATTTTGATGAAAAATCTGCACAATTTCTAAATATCCAGACAATTACCTGAAAGCATATTAGAACAAATGTACCTATTAGTCACCTCATTCTGAACTTACACATTTCTCCTTCTGTTTTACTTTGAAGATCATGAAATTTCAAAGACAGAGGGAAATTCAACATATTCAGACTAATCAGAACCTGATTTTCTGAGGAGTTCCCTTCGTCTCTTTTATTTTTCTTAATGCTCTGCAAAGCATCCACCTTCTGAATGCCAAAGGTGAGACAGACTTTAAAAAATTAATTCCCTTGTTAATATGCATTCAGATTGGTGGAAAAAACCAAATTAACTGAAGATATATGTAAGGTACTTAAATATTCATAACTGGTGTAAATCACAGATTACATGGGACCCCCTATGTGTGATGTAAGCACAGACATACATCAGACACAAACACAGACTTACATCAGATATCTACATTCTGAAATGTTTTTGAAAGAGACAGAATGGAAAAGAGATACACAAGAAGTTTTGGTGATTTCACATGTTTCCATGTATTTATCTTCTGAGACATCAACCATGTAAATAATCTGTCCTTTGAACTGAATAATTTTTAGAGACCATAAGTATAGCTCCTTTTCTAATATAAAGGAATCTAAAATTGCTTTTCAGATAGTACTTACAAGCAAATATCCCCTATTAATATCTCAGGTAAGTTTGTAGATATTTTATTAACAGAAGAAACTGCTGTCCAAGACTCAGATTCTTTCTCAAACAGCTCAAGTAAATGGCAAACTCTGCTTTGACAGCCACCAGAGAGTGAGCATGATCCCAAAGTAGGAGGGTGTCTAATACCCCCTCTGAGACAATATGGCACAAAAGTCTTAAATTCTCATCAGATAGCTGATGAATTTTAAAAGCTTTATGTTTTTCTAGGACACTTATCTTTTCTGGCTGGTATTCTCAGCAGGAATGGTACGTGTTGCTTCTGGGAATGGCACTGCACTGGCCTTGCTCTAATAGCTCCCTACTTCCGTTGAAATGAGTTTGCTTTTGTTCATATTTAATAAAACTTGTTTTCCCCCTCTCCCTCTTGAGTTCTTTTTCTTCTGTTATTTTTTTCTAATC
This sequence comes from Acridotheres tristis, assembly GCA_037013685.1. NCBI lineage: Eukaryota > Metazoa > Chordata > Aves > Passeriformes > Sturnidae > Acridotheres > Acridotheres tristis. The sequence continues at coordinate 101,581,737 of CM072887.1, forward strand.
TGTCTCTAGATCTTGCTTGACTGGTCTCATATCTTTCAGCCCTTATTTCTCTCATTTAATAATTTGTGTTGCTCTACAGGTTAGCTTTTCTCCCTACATCATCCATTATATCAAATCCTCCTCTTCATTTCTGATAACCTTGATATTTCAATCATCTGCTTCCTTCAGTTTCCCCAGCTGTTCTAACAATGCTACCTATAATGTTTCTTAATGCTGCTCATTGTCATAATTAGGACCTCATTTTTCTAACAGCCTGGAAATCTTATGTTTTCTATTTGGTTCTGATCTGAGTGTTATTTAACTTGTCACTGCAACAAGAGTAAGACTTTTGTCTACAAAAGTTGCTTGACTTTAGATAATCTCGTTTGATGTTTCTCAATTACAAGATTTTTAATGGTTAGTGCTGTGATATCACTGATGTGATGATTGGCACAACATAGAGTCTTTTAAATTAAAAAGAGCTGTACAAATAAACTTAGCCTTTTCACTTCTACCTCAAGACTACATATATCTTTCGTATTATGCTATCTAGTTCCTATTTATTAACTCTGCTGAATTGAATGGGCACACTGACTTTTAAAATATTATACTAATGCAATTTAATTCTATTTTGAAAGAGCTTCAAATATATCATGAAATGGTTTGAATCTCGACTTTTAGTTTGTCTTTATATTGAAAGAGAACATTGCCAGTAGAATTTTACTTGTGGTCTATACATAAAAAAATTTATTTTTTGCAACTTTTTTTTCATCACCAATGCATTATTTTTTTAACAAAACCTAGTTCATAAACTGTGAAACGTAGATGATAAACTTAAGTAGTTTTCTCATTGGCATTGCTACGATTCACGTGCTTCCTATATGGTGCTGGAATTTCTCTAACCAGGAGAATCAGGCTATGAATCAGAAGAGGCAGCTATGACGTTTTCATATTTTCCAATAATCATGTGGCAGTGCAAAAAGAGGAAACAATAGCACCAAGTTCGGGAATTGTGACCCACAGCTGTCTTGGATAATGACACCATGATGAGATGATGTGATCTCTAGCAATAGAGCACAGATCAAGGCACTACTATTTTTGTGGTATCTTTCTCAATAAACCAGTTAAAAATTATGGGGCAGTATGAAAATAAATAAATAAATAAATCTATACATGTACATATACATATACATATACATGTACATGTACATGTACATACACATACACATACACATACCCATACACATACACATATACATATACATATACATATAATTTCCTGGTTTTGACATTTCTCCTTATCAGGTTATAGTTTGTCATGGGAATGACAGAAAAAAAAAAAAAGAAAAAAAAAAGAGGTGGGGAGAGAATGATGAGAGTGGTGAGGCACTGGCACAGGGTGCCCAGAGAAGCTGTGGATGTCCTGTCCCTGGAAATGTTCAAGGCCAGGTTGGATGGGGATCTGATCAGCCTGGTCCTGTGAAAGGTAACCTGGCCATGACAGGTGGGTTGGAAGTAGATGACCTTTAGTCTGTTCCAACTCAGACCATTCTATTATGCTATTAAAAAAACAAGGAAAAAAACCCAAACCAAACAAGCAAGCAAGCAAAACACAACAAAAATCTCCAACAAATAACCCAAAACAAAATCCCTGCTATTTGCTAAGCTAGTCAAAATGAAGATCTAGTTTGAAAAAAACATTAGATATTTTATGCTCATACTATTAAAGCAAAAAAGCTATAAGAAATTTGAAATGGTATTATACTGCAGAAGATTCCTGGCAACCTCAGCTCTAGGTATTGCTAACTGTATAACCTGTAATATACCATTCTGTCAGGGGCACAGACTGAGCGTATATAAAAAGGTTAAAATTATATTAAAAATAGCACAAAGAACTGGAGAAAAATATGGCTGATAGACGGTACCTACAATGCACAAAAGGTTTCCACAGAGACGTATGTCATGAGTTATTCATATTGAAACAGCAAACACAACCAGCCTTCTAATTATTTTAGCATTAGAATTGGTTTTATGCTAGCCAAGCAAAAGTACCCTGTAATGGTACAGGGTAGGATAATAAAAGAAGAATATTTAACCTTCCCTCCAAAGTCATTTAGCCAGATCCTCTCCTAGCAAAACTCAATTGGCTCCAGAAGGGCTGCACCAGAGCAAAATTCATTCCAGGATGTTTTTTGCAATGTGAAATTCAGCTCACCCATTTTTCTGTGTTTTCATTTAATCTGAAAAGTAATGACACATAGCAGACTTTCCTTCTGCTGAGGAGAGATTCACCAGCACTCAGAGCTGGGTCCTGGCCTGCCAGGGGCTGTCAGACAGAGAAGGTTCATCCACCTGCTGCTGCCTCAGTTCTGGAAGAAGCCTCTGGTTTTGTTCTCCATCAGCATCCTGCCCTGTTGTGTGTGGGGCTCCCTGGTAACCTCTGTCATTGCCAGCACTGTGAAACACAGCAGCCTCACTGCTGAGATCTCTTGTGTTCCTGTGCTGATTGCATTTGTTTTCTTTTGTTATTAAATAACAGCAAAAATCCAGGTTTTTAAATATTTCACAACTTCTGTAATTCCAGCACTAGTCCAACTACCTCACAAGTCTGGCAGACAACAAGTTCATAATAAATAATACTATAAACAGCCAGGGATGGGAACTGTCTGGGTGTGGAATATAAGGTTATACCCAGATGCTGCCTAAAGAAATTGCAAATTTTTATAAAACTAATCAGACTGGGGAGAAGCCACACACACACACACAAACTCACATGACAATAGCACTTTAAAACTGTATCTGAGACAGAATATATGACATGTGGACTTGAGTGGCAAAAAGCTGCGTATAAATAAAACCTTTCATCTTTTCTAAGATTCAGAACTACATAGAATTTTAACATTTTAAGAACTGTCTTATCAGAGATACCTGAAAATTCTGTATTTATTTTTCTGATGAGTTTTATGATAACTCCATTATTTAAAAAATATGAAATAATCGTTTTGAATAGTGATTTTTCCATTGAGCATTTTTCTTTGAATTTTCATTTAAGTAGAAGGATTCTGAAAAAGAAGCTCCTTCTTTTGCAGTGTTGGAACAGTTCTTTGACTTTTAACTTGTCAGCAAGAAACATGAGTGTCTGGGAAAATGCATATATTATTTTTGAAATTTTGGCATGAGGAAAGAGTATAATTTATTATTCATTGGCATTTGCATGGTGATGGGATACCAGTCACAAAAAACATAATGTAAGAAATGTCACCCTTCTTCAAAGTTAATCAGCATTAATAGGGACACAAATAATGCTGCTTCTTTTGCCCTTTTTAAAAATGTAGCTATTTTAAGAATATGTCATTCATTCATACAAATTATTTTAAAGGAAGACTTTTCTGATATAGTTGCTTGTTTATATTCTTATTGCAGATTTTTTAAAGCTCCATAAACATTTTAAATGCAACTATAAGAGTATTCAAGTTGTTTGAGACTTCATGCATATTTTGTTTTGGGATAGTTCCAGCACTTTTGGAAGAGTTTAGTGAATAAACAATGAAAATTCATGCCCAGAATCCCAGACCAACAAACAGCAGATACTCATATTTTCTAAATTTCATAAATTATATATGCCCTTATTTCCCATTTCTACAGTTCTAGTCTTCCAGAGTCTCCAAACACCCTCATATGAAGGGAAAATTCTGCTGCTACATAAACATTATTTAAGGTTTTACAGTGTTTAAACTATAAATATTTCCACCAGATGTCAGCAATGCACTCTCTAAACTCCAGCTGTCAGAGGCCTCAAGCTTTCCGGGTGTTACAGAAATCATGTAACACACTGCCCTGTGTTACAGCAACCAGAGAAAAACAACATGACCATCATTGCTTCTGAAGAGACTCATGACATTACTAAGCTTGTCCAGCTAATAATGTGGTTCTTTACTTAGTTTCTTCTGGGAGGGAGGTTTTATTACACATTGGACCACTAACATATTAATTGTTTTTTTCTCCCAATCTCTGTAAAAACTGACTTTGTTGTTCTTACTATCTCTGTGAATGTTTTCCTCCATTAGACTATCAACAATAATGCATTTGGGTATATTTTTCTTTTTTTTTTTTTTTTTGTGAGACTACAGAGGAAGAAGAAATGACGAATCTATTTTGGACCCTAATGCTGTAGTAATTTTAGGGCAAACCAGAAGTACACTACACCATGGGGAATGGTAAAAGCACTGGGGTCAGTAGAAGTTGTTGTCTTCATGGCTGCTTCTTCTCCTGGAGTTCAGGCATCCAGCTGCAGCATCCAAACCAAACAGAGATCACTGTCAGGCTCTGCTTTAGTTTCATAGAGATAACTTTGCTGTTACTTATTAACTTAAGCCTCTTAAAGTTCCTTTAGATACAGCAACAAAAAGCTGCAGAATGACCTCTACTGAGGCAGTAAGGAGTGTGTTGTGCCAAAGCAGACATGATGGTTTTTACACTACAATGTCTCTGGCAATAATCTCACAGGTTTCAGAACACTGCTTTTTGTTTTCCAATGGTTTCTAGAAATTGTTTCACAAATTCTTTTGGAATACCATTGATCTTTCAGAAGCAGAACTTTCAGATTTGGCCAAAACCACGTAGAAAAGATTCCTCATGTCAGGGATAAAATTTCTGTTAAAAACCACAAAAAAGAAAGCTCCACTTCTAAGTGAGAAGGGAAGCCTGGGAATTCATTTAGTGCATGATCAGCCTGACTCACATTGGGCTTTTAACAGTCCAGGGAAGTCTCCTGACTGCTGAACTAGAGATTAAGGTCTGGAACCATAAAACCATTTAAGCATCGAGCTTCATAAGAATGAGACACGAGATTATCTTTGTGTATTGAGCTTTAGAGGCTTTCTCTGGATCAATGAATAATAAATATATAAAGTGAAGCAGCTATACCCTTGAAAAAAATAAAGGAAATAAGACATAAAGTTAGAGCTCACCCCCAGGAAGTAGAGGGTGTAGGTGAATACTCTGATCACCAAGTTAATAGGAGTGTTTTTGTTCTCTCTTTTTTTAGTAAAACCTCAAAAGCTGTTGGGTTTGTGCCAGTGTACAACTGAAAAAAATCTTGGAGGTTATGGGAAAACTGATTCTTGCCCGATTCTAATTATAGGTCTGTCTGGTAGCACTCCATGTTATTCAGGTTGTTTGATATGTGCCATTATAAAATATAGTTTTCAGCTGCTTATAACTATGCCAGAACATTAACCATTTGGACTGAAATGTTCCATGACTTTGCCTACCTCAGGCTGATATTTTGGCAACTGTCAATCAAATGATTCAGTGAGTTGAAGAAAAAACCCAAAAATGTTAATAACTTTTCATGTCAATAACTTCTGCTCACTGTTTTGTTTAAGTAGCCTCTTTGTGCTCTGTATGTGGGAAGTCAGAACCAGTAGAAGTTCATGTGCATCTGTGCAGTACATGCTGAGATCTGAAGATCAACTCACATTTTCCCTAATTTTGAGCTCTTGAAAAAAGATACTAACAGCTCCCATGATCTCCAAAACAGCTCCATGATCACTATACTTACCAATCATGCTTAAACATTTCAGCTTTACTGAAAGGAGGAATTCCTACAGACCACCATTTAGAAATATACTGAAATATGTCAATGAAAAGTGTTCCCCAAGTGTTCCTTGCCTAGTAAGGAACATAAAACGGGATTTCACCTTTCCTGTCACCTCATACCCTTGTGTTTGCTTCCAAAGAGGGCACCAACCTCCAAAATTATCAAAGCCATGTTGAATCCATCAAAGGCAATCAGGAAGAGAAAGACATTGGATTATGAACCATAAAATAAAAGGCAGAATAATGTAATTGCAGGGAATTATGAAAACATGATACTGGAGAAACTGGGATGAGTTGGTGGGAAATGTGGCTAGAATTGACACAGAAAACAAGCTGAAACATGATGAAGGAATTGCAAATAGCCAGGAAGATGGAAGAGAAAAATCAAAGATTGAAGTAAGATGTGAGAAAGCAGAGAGGAGGTTGCAGACTAGAAAGACAGCAGGCTGAACTTTAACCTGTAAAGAGTTATTATATGAGAAACCTGAGTTTTGCTGGGCAAGAAAGAGAGGGGGAAAGCAGTGATTTGGTGAGACAGGTTAGGAACCTCATTAAGTTCATTGAACAAAGAGTATTTTGTCCTGGAGCTGGTCTTGTCTGAACTGATTTTGGAGGAGAGATGACACACATTCAATGTTCATCCTATAATGGCATAAAGGCAGCATCTGTGAAGAGGTTTGGGCACCACAGCTCAATTCTCAGAATTTCACAGTGTTTCAATTTTTTTAAAAAATAGAGTAGCAGTTACTGATCACCTGTGAGTTATTTTCCTTGTCATGACTGCAACTGAGAGCGAAGAAAGGGAGAAATTTAGTTGTAGAAGAAAATATTCCAGTGCTTTAACAAGTCCATTCTGCATAAAAACTCATTCCAGACACTACAGAGCTTCCAATGCCTTAAAAAATGAAGCCACCACAGCAGAAAATAGCTTTATTAGCTACGCAGGACTTGTCTGTGGCCAGAGAAGTCCTGAAACTGAATGAAGAAACTTTGTGAGAAAAAAGTACCATTAGCTGCGTCATTAAAGACCTTCTCCTGATGTGAAAAAAACATGACTGAGAGCAGGTTGGGAAAACAGTCTGAATTTGGTCTTTCACTGGTTTTTGAAGAGTTTTATATTACTTGTTTGTGTTTAATACACATTAGTGGGGATAGATTTATTTCAAGCTCTTAAAAATAAACTGTATAAATTCAAGCTACTGTATCCAAGTCCAAACCTTGACTCAGTTTTTGTTTTCTCCCTACGCAGTCAAATCTCCCTCTAACTTTAGTAGGATTAGGCTGGGTAAGGATTTAGCAAAACTCATCAACGACTTCATGATTTGGCTTAGAGCTCAGTGAAAAATGAACTCTTTAAAAGGACTGTCATGGAACTTACATAAATTTACCAAGTCAAAGTGCGGAATATTCAGTGATTCATGGCAGTGTGGTTTTTATTAGAGCTCCTCTGAAACACAGCGGGCTTGCTTAGCAAGGGTTCATGCAAACATTTTCTTTGGTTTCAAGCTGCAAAGGTTCACACGCTCCAAGTTTCACTTTAAGCTTTGGGTCTGAGTCTTGGAAATGCCCTACTTTCACTTAATTTTTGTATCCAAACCATAGTAAAATAAATCTGGCATTGACATGAACCAAATTCAGGCTGGCAAAAGTCCATCCAAAGCTGTGAATGCAGTTTAGATATTTGGTGCTAAATGGCTTTTTGTTGTTCTTGACTGCACCACTGACATCATGTTGATATTCACCTTCCTTCTATTGCTCCCCAAGATTGCACAGCACCTTTGAAACTGCCTAATAGCATGAAATGAATGTCAAAGCCATGAGGAAGGTAGAAGGATATTATTACATTTGAAGGTCTACTCTAGCAAGAGGTCTCAAAAGAAACATTTTAAGAGTTTCTTCAATGGTTTAGCTCCACTTTATCTCCTGTCATAAACATTATAATGTAATTATACTGAATTATCTAAACTGTCCTTTTGGCTTCCACACCCTTACTATGTTAGAGTTCTCCACAAGCATCTATGGATTGATCTTACTGATCACCCCTGAGTTCCCAGACAAAACACATTTTTGCTGCATCTGTTTACTAAGCTGCTCAGTGCCATTTCATCTCTTCCTTTTTTACTCCATTACATGCATTTTTCATCCTGTTTCTTCATCAGTCTCTAGAAGTTCACACTGTCTTATTTTTGTGGCTCTTCCATTATATAAGTAATTATTAAGGTTCTTTTTGCCCATATTTTTTTTCTATGAATTAAATATTTCACCTCCCTGCTCCTACTGTTTTCCTAGTTTCTCAAATATGCTTTTCAACCTGATCTTGCTGAATGCAAGCATCCTGCTGTGCTTTCACCTCTCCACCTCTCCAGGAAAGCCAGGGAAAATTAAACTGGCTTGGGAATGGTTCTGATTTGATTGGAAAGATTTTTTAAACAGTTATACACACAGTGAAGACATTCACTAACATTTGCTGGAAGAAGGACAGTACCAATATGCTTGAAGAATAAAAGAAATGTAACAAGTACTTTCCAACAAAGATGAGCTAGGCTGGACAGCAAGATAAGCTGAATGAACTTTATAGCAGGAGACACTTATTTTAAACATCAGGCTGCTGTTAACACTCAGTTTAAAACTAATTGATCATACCTTCACTGTGACCCCTAATTATAGACAGCTATTTCAGAAAAATTCTGACGTTTTAGAATTTCTTGCTAAATTTATTTCAATCTTGAGGTAGAAGTCAGTGCCTATTAAATCTGAAGCTAATTTATTAGAACAGCAGAAGTGAGAGTCACAGAAAGAAGTTGAGGTAGTAAAATGCTTTAGAGACACTGATTAGGAGGAAATCCAGCTTGCCAACTTAGAAGAATTTTTCCTTTCTCTTTGTCGCGCCAGAGAAGAGGGTAAAGATACCAGTTATTTTCCTGTCTGTTTTCAGCCTTCCCTTCCTGACTGTTCTGACAGTGCTCAAACCACCACTGACCAGCCCTTTACCAATGCAACAGCATTTTTAATTGCCTTGGGAGCTCTGAGGTGATGTTCTATTTGTAGACATCTTTTTTTTTCTGAAACATGGAGTGGCATTTTCTCTCTTGTCACTAAAAGGATAAGAAAAGCAGAGTCCCATGCCATCTCTCACCGAAAAATATAGCCAGGAGCTTGATATATTTGTCACATGCATGGTCTGATGGATTTGGGCCAAACCAAATGGACCAAACAAAATGGGTTTGGCCATCCAGCTGACATTATAGAAGGGGTTTTTTCAGGCCTAAGGTCATAATAGCTGGATCCATAGGAACATCTTCAGTATCTCTGAGGACAGCTACACAAATCTCTTCAGGGTAAATGTCAAGAGGATGGGGTCTGACCCTCTTCAGGGGTGCGAGGGAACATGATAAGGGAAATGAACAGAACTGAGACACAGGAAGTTCTCTCTGAATATAAAGAAATTTTTTTACTTCAGGGATGACAAAACACTGGAACAGGCTCTGGCCCAGAGAGATGGTGGAGTGTCCTTCTCTGGTGATATTCAGAACTCACCTGGACACAACCCTGTGCAACCTGCTCTAGGCAAAAATCCTGCTTGAACAGAGGGTTTGGACTAGATGATCTACAGTTCCTTTGCAGTTCCATCCATTCTGTGAAACTGTGATATAAAACAGCAGCAGACACTTGAACTTAAGCCACTCCCAACCTACAGTTATGGATAGGCTGTTTTTCTCTTGTGTTTTGAAAGTAGTTGCTACTTTGAATAGGCAAGAACAATTAAGTGGATTAGCTTACCATACTTGGTATAACAGGAATATTAGTAGGTAAGATCTGAAGTCTGAAATATGTATTTTTAACCAGGACAATGATATTATGAGAAAGACTCAAGGATTAAGGAACTCCCAGAACAGTAGCACAAATAGCTAACATTTATGCAGTGCATGTAAAATAAATATTTTAAAGGTAACAAAGGGTTTGTAGCAAAGTTTTATTTCAGGTAAGTGAAATAATTCAAATGTTTAAAATAAGACCTGATTGAGTAAAAAGACTTAGATACAGACTCAAAATATACTGCATAAGATTGCAGTGACTAAAAAACTCTGGAGAGAGGGATTTGTCTAAAATACTATCTCTTCCCTTAACAACTTTAGCCATAACACTTCTGTAAAAGTCTGTCTAGGACTGCCTTCATTCTTTGGACATGGTTTAGTACAGAAACCAACAGGGCTCTCTTAGAAAAAATCTGCTTTGGAGGAGAGAGACTTGATGTGAAAGTTCCATGTTTTCTCCTTACATGAGAATAAATTAAAAGCAGGGTGAAGATACAGGACCAGTCTGTTAATTTGCTATGGTTGAAAATACCCAGCTCTGCAAAAATGAGAGGTGTTGTGGGAATGATCCTGACTTTGACTTTTTTTTTTTTTTTTCTGTAATAGAAGAGCCATGGACTTCCAAAGAATAAGGGCAAAGTTGAAAATATTTATAATAGAATATACCAAGCCAATAACCCAACCTTCAGAGGAACAAGCACATATCACTGTGTTACAAGGTGAAGTTTTCCTTGGATGTGTTTTCTATTTGCCCTAATAATCCTTTGAGTTACTTAATATGTGCTTCTGAAACAACAACTTCTGTACAACTTCTGAAAAGAAAGGCAAAGGGCACCTCGGAATCTCCTACAGCTTGGTCCTTAGGGCAATCATGGGATTAAGATGTATCTTTGAGCCCAGGAGATCTGAGAACAGTCTTCCTGTTTCTTTTGTGCCACAGCTAACCCTGAGGTAAGATACTAAACCTGGATCCAACATCCTCGCTTTTGTGTTGCTGTGCTGTGCCTTGCATCTGGTGTGGTAATTCTGTTGTTTTGGCTGATAAGGGTTCTTGCCCTAATCTTTGATTTCCAAATAGCTTCAAGGAGGAGGTAAGTGCCTCATTACTCATCTCAGTAACTCTGAGTATGCCAGTAGTAGAAATATATGTTCTGAGTAACTGCTGGCACAAAGAAAGATCTCTATCAGCCTACACTAGTAGATTTTTTGTATCAATCACACTCTCTTACTCAGGTTTCTAAATCCCATCTAAACTGCTCTCTAAATTCCAATATTCCCTTGTTCACCAAGTCCAAGTCCCACAGTATCAGAGCTTTTCATAATCTCGAATGTTTCACTTTGCTGGGAAGCTGAGAACCACTATATTCTCAGTTTAACTGATGGGAAATTAAGACAGAGGCCTCGACTAGCTTCAACAAAATTGTGCAAAGTGCCTGTGGTAGTGCAGGCAATTAACCTTCTCATACTCATCCTCCAAAAAACCCTTGCTCTCTCCTAAAGTGAGTAATTAAGTGTTTTAGGGGTGGAAAAAAAAGTCTTTTACAATATAATATAATGAGAAAGGAGAATGGGTGAAAGGGCATTATTTGATTAAATGAGTGGGCAGGATAGCTGATACAAGATACCTGCACAGGAACTTAAGGCTGGCCTGTGTTCTGTGTCCTTTGCCTTCAGAAGGCTCCAGTTTAAGATGCAAATTGGCTCCAGGGTTGAACAAAACAAATACTAGTGCCAGTTTTTGTTCAAGGTAATGTATTCCATCTGCTTCATAAGAAACTAAACAATTTTCTGGACCACTCCAGGTACACAATCATATAGTATATATACTAATAAATCACTCCTAAAGAAAGCAATAAATGCAGCTGAGACCTCAAATTTTTACATAAAGCCACCATATTGTTACACTACAGGTTAGAGGTTGCTGTCATAGTTTAACAATCTGGTTGAAAAGCACCAATGCCTGGATTTGTCTCAGCCACTTGAGGAATGCGTGTGGTCACTCTGGCTCCATAGACTGTCAGTAAAATAAACTCTTAATCCCCAGGTTCAAAGGGTAGCATGAATGAACTGCTTCCAGGAGACACCCATCAAGGTCCATTGATTAGATGTAGCACTTAAGATGGCAATGATTTAAACTTGGGTGGACTGGGAAGCTGCCTGAATCTGGATTGAATCTGTTCCCTCTAATGACAGTGCTGCAGGGCTGCATGCCAGCAGTCTCCTTGGTCATTCCCTTGCAACTCCCAGCACCTCTGGCACTCTCCCATTTGCTAATAGGTGAAGTGGAGCAAGGGCAAAATAACAAACAAGCAACAAGAAGAAAAATCTTCAATTTCCCAGTGGATGTATTCATACATCAGTTGAACATGCAATTCTGAAATTGATATGGGCTTGGGGATCTTTGTACACACTAATGTTGGAACTGGCTCCACTTTTGACCAACCATCTCCTCATGAAAAACTTAATTCACAAACTATAATGTTCCACTTAGCTTGATTTTTTTCTCTCCTGAATTTGAACAGGTTTAAGAGAATAAGGCAAAAAATGGAACCCAAATTTTTAAGCAGTCTCCTTCTGAGTGTCTCCTCCCAGGTCCATGTGCAGATCAGTTAAGAGAACAGATAGTTCCTTTCACTTCTGAGCTAACTGGTGTAGCCATATACAGATGCTGCCCCAAGATATCTGCTTTAATGACTTCTCTCAAAAGTTGAAAGAATAAAATCCCAGCTGTATGTAAGGGTCATGATCGGGAGGAGACGCCAGCAGGTCTGTTCTCCATCAGAGAGACCTTCTAAAATGAAAATTCAAATGCTAGATGCAGACCTGATTTATTCATCCTTTATTCCTTCCTTCCCACGAATGGGTGAAGTGATCAGCTCGGTTGGTGCATGCACAGTCAGAATTCCAGTCTTCCTATCTGCCCATCACCATCTTTGCAGATGACATGAAAACTTGTATGGGTTAGACTAGTACAATAATGGGAGTCATTAACCTGAGCTACCCTGTCTCAAGTAGGTGAGAACATGCTCCATTTGTACTGAAGTACTATTCAATTCAAGGTGTGGAGGCCAATCAGGACCCTTCTTATTCCACATTCTTCTATTCTTCTACAAAATATCAGTATGCCTGTAGAAAAATAAAAATAGCTTTAGTTTTATTTTTTTTCTGGAAGTGTCAATGCTTGGGAATAAAAAGGAACACAAAGAAAAATAAATGTTTTTCTTCCCCAAATCCTCAGTCATTAGAGGAAAGAAGCTGTATATATACACATATCACACAAAACTACAGACATTCTTAGGGTGAAAACTTAATTTCATTTTGCTAAAGGTATTGAGGACATTCCTCCTGACTCTTGAAACCAGAAGTAGCATTCCAAAGAAAGGGCAGATCCTAAATGGAGAACTACAATCTTCTTTTTCTTCTGTTGAGTATGTAGAGGTGGGTGCAGTTACCATCTGTTTAATGGCCTGGTAGCTCTTTCCTCACATAACTTGCAGCACATGTTATGTGACCACTTCACTAATTTGTGGGAAGGAAAGGGTCTTCATCCAGCATTTGGGTCTTCATTTTGAGACAGTCTCTCTGATGGTAAATGGGCTGGCTGGTATCTTCCCTCCCATGCCCTGTACATAGAGTTGGGATTTTTTTCCTTTGAGAAGTAACCTTGAAGCAGATAGGTATTAAAACTCTTCTCTTTTATAAAACTGTCCCACAGATTTATGACATAAAATATTATTACTCGTCTAATATTTCCTATACCAAGGTGCTGGAGGTGCCAGACTTGTCACATTGAGGCTAGCAGCACAGCAGCAGCTTCATAAGAAAAGTATTTTTTCATCCTGTTTCCACCATTTTCCTGGCCCCCATATAAAATTGAAACTTTTCAAACGCTTGCATGAAGTCTAACTACTCCCTGAAAGACAGCATACATTCACTCATAGATCTAAGCAGGTTTGCAGTTTAAGCCTTTGTGCTGCAGTTTTTCTACATTTTACAGGCTCTTACTGTGCTATTGACTTTTCTAATAACGGGAAGCATTAGTGTCATTCTTACATTTACCAGGTATTCCTCCAAAACTATTTCTGGACCGTTTTTAATTGCTGTATTTCTGTAAAATATTCAAGTCCCAACAAGTGACTGCTTTCTAAAAATAACAAAATTATTTTTCCAGCAAGTTCCTAAGGTAACATCTCTAAAATAGTTTTAGCAGAACAGAAGCCAAATTTATTTTATTAATTCTTGATAATGCACTCTTCCTGCTCCAGTAGCCTGAATATTTTAATGAGCAAGGCCAATAAGCAGAGAGTAGACGACATTGGCAGACATATGAGAGCTTTTATAGAATCATTTAGGTTGGAAAAAGCCTTTAAGATCATCCAGTCCAATGATGAGCCCAGCACCACCAGGTTCACCACTATACCATGTCTCCAAGTGCCCCAGGTATGATGATGTAACCACTTTCCTGTGTGGTCCCTTACAACACTTGACAAACCTTTCACTGAAGAATTTTTTTCCTAAAATCCAACCTAAATTTCCCATGGTGAAACTTGAGGACACTTTCTACTGTCCAGTTGCTTGTTGTCTGGGAGAAGGGGCCTTTCCCAACCTGGCAACAATCAGCTTTTAGGGAGCTGCAGAAAGCAATAAGGTAAACCATGAGGCTTCTCCAGGCTAAATACTCCCAGCTCTCTCAGCCATTCCTCACAGGACTTGTGGTCCAGACCCTTCACCAGCTTTGTTGCCCTTCTCTGGACATGTTTCAAGACCTCAATCAATATCTTCTTGTGAGACGCCCAGAGCTGGACTCGAGGTGTGTTTTTACCAGTGCCAGGTACAGAGAGAGAATCACTGCCCTGGTCCTGCTGGCCACTCTATTGCTGATACAGCCAGGATCCCATTGGCCTTCTTGGCCACCTGGGCACATTCTGGCTCGTGCTCAGCTGCTCTCAACCAGATCCTTTTGCTCTTGGCCACTTTCCAGCCACTGTTCCCCAGCCTGTGTCACTGCAGGGGTTGTTGTGACCCAAGGACAGGACCCAGCACTTGGCCTTGTTGAACCTCACACCATTGGCCTCAGCATCAGTCCAGCCTGTCCAGATCCCTCTGCAGAGCTTCCTGCCCTCCAGCAGAACAACACTCCTGCCCAGCTTGGTGTCATCTGTGAACTGACTGAGAGTGCACTTGATCCCCTCATCCAGATCATTGATAAATTGAACAAAACTGGCCCCAGCTTTGAGCACTGGGAACACACTACTGATGTCTGGCTGCCACTGGATGTAACTCCATTCAGCACCACGCTTTAGGTTGGGCTGTCCAGCCTATTTTTTACCCTGTGCACCCAAAAGCCAGTTTTCCCAGAAGAGTGCTGTGGCTCTTCATGTCTTGCCATGAAACTCATCAGCTGAAATATTGTCTTCACATGAAAACCTGCTATTAAGGTATTACTGGAGTTAATAACTGTCATTCAGAATCTTTTCTGTGCAAAAGAGAAATTTAATCAGTATTTGCACTATGTACTGCAGTGAAAAAATATCCAGTTTTAAAGAAGTCTGCCTGTTTACACACTGTATGTTGTGTTTTAAATATACCTGTCTCCCTAACTTCTTCATGAGGTGGCAGGAACATTCTGTGAGAATACAGAGGCAGGGAGCAGCATGGAGAACTGCACATTTTTCTGTCTAAATCTATCCTTGTAAGTGGGTGTAAAATGATACCATTATGATCTGGTTAAATTTAATTCTGCAATTTGCCAGTCACCACATTTTGTATTTGCTTCTGTGCCTTGTCTACAGGGTATACACATTAAAGCCCCATTAATGTTGTAGGCACAGCATTTGAAGAGAAGTATGTTATTTAATCTGGTGAGGAATATTTGATCCCTGCTTTTAGTTCTGGTAGTGGTAGTCCCAAATTTGAATGGTCTGAGAGGTTTTGAAGAATTACATTTTTGTGGGGAAAAGTTTTCAAATAACATATGACCAGGTCTTGTGTTTAAGTGTGTCCTAGGTATTTTTAAGCCCTGTGGCTGGATGGAATCAATGGGCACAAATCTTCTAAACCACTGCAGCTTTTTTCAAAGATTCTAGTGTGTCCCTGAATTTCACTGCAAGGTCAGGAATGAGATGTGTATTTAGACTAGATCTCTAACTACCCTGTGTGCATCTTCCACACTCATAGTCTGACGTGTTTCTCCTGATGCAATATAAGACTCTTTCTCCAGGTCAGCAAACCTCTTACCATTTCTGGCTCCGTTTCTGGGATCCAGGCAGCTTCTGTGAGCATAACTGGTATTACTTACTTAGGCAAAGAAGGCCTTTAAGCGCCTTTTCTTCAGCCTTTATCACTATGTTCCCTCTGCATCCAAAAAAGGATGGAGATTTTCCTTAGCCCTCCTTTTGTTATTAATGTATTTATAAGAGCTTGTTATTGGGAAAAAAACCCCAAAAGACAGAAATAAAAAAGACAACATCCCCCACCCCGTCCCACTCAACACACAGAATTTGAAAATCTAAGAATAAAATCTAAAATCTAAGAATAAAATACTTTTCAACCCTTTTGCCACTGGTGAGCATTGCTCACTGAAGCAACCCAGCTGAGGCCAGAGACTCACCCTTGTGAGTAGCTATGGATTCATACTCCCTCTGGCAAGCAATCTTGACCTACATGTAGTACTCTGTTTACTTTCTCTCCTTTAATGACTGCTCTGTGCTCACCATGGGGAAACAGCTTATCACAAGAATGGCAGAAATTTTGCAAATATGATGGTGTTTTTGTTTCTCATCAGTCAGCTCAAAAAAAAAAAAAAAAGAAAAAGAAAACAGCACCATTTCATTCTATTCATATACTGGGGAATAAAACTTCAGCTCATGTAAAGTAGTAAAATCAGTAGAGTATTGCTGACTTGCCCCAGCTGAGAATTTTTTTCGGTGTATTTATATGTAAAATCACACAAACGTTATGTGGATGGGGTTATATATGAAAATCAATATTAAATTCATCATCTTTAGCTGCTGCAGACCACAGTGAACACTTGCTCTCTAATGGTTAAATGCCCTTTGGATCTGAAGCCCTTTGATTTATTGGAAGAAACCTGCTGGGCAGAACATACTGTGGAGCTGATTAATGTCAGCTTCTGTCATCAGTTTCCACTTAGATTCTTGGCCAGCTCTGACATCTCCTCCCTCAAGGATCCAGAAGAATTTGAGGACTGATCCAAGAGCTTTACTGGCATGGGATTTGCAGAATGTGGTGCTTGCAAAATAAGGAAGATGAATGGAAGTAAAATTCCATGTTCTCTACTGGACTTGTTTCTTTAACTCATTTCTCTGGAGAAAGAGACCAATGCCAGGACCACACCAGCAAGGGAAACAAATCAATAGCATGTTCACTGGTTTTGTTACAGATGTCTTGCATTTCCTTTGCTGCTTTATATGCTCCCTTGTAGGCTGTCAAACTGGAAAATGACGGCGGTGAGAATGCAGAGCTACCATAGCTGTCTAGATTTACACTCACCATTCTACAGGAAAACTTATGGACTCAAAACCAGTTGGTAGTGCTCACCATTTAAGAGAGGATAAGCCCTTATCTGAACGGGGCTTATAAAAAGCGGCAACCACTGTGATTTGCAGGTTGAGCATGAGTAGTGTGAGTTTTTAGAACAGTAGGACATGAACACCCCCGTCCTTTGCACTGAGCCTCCCTTGGGAATGATCACTGCTCGTGGCAGATAATTTTCTTGTGTTCGCTTTGACACATTTCCCTGGCAGTTTCTCATTTGGAGAAAATTACCCTAACATTTCTTCTGAGCGTGGAATTCTCCTGGTGCTCATCACACATATGGATACTTCTTCTATAGGAATCACACATTGCTGTAAAAATCCTGTGGCGCTGTACCCATTGCTGAATGTATTCTCACTGGCATGAAGGAAGTATAAGTGAACAGTCAAATGATGAAATATTAAAAGCAAAGTATTATGAGATTGTAGAAAACTTAGGAAAACGATCTATCCTGGAAGTCACCTTTAAACTTCTAAGAAACCAAAGTATAATCCTAATAATTTTAAAATAGGATTTCCTGTCCTGCCCCTCACTAATGACAACCTGATTTGTCAGAAATTGTCATCTGGATTAAGAATATTGCACTGCTCCCCTTTAATATTGTGCTTGTAGCAATCTGCACTGATAAAACCAGTCTCGCATGTTCAGTCTCTTTTCCTTTTCCACCCTTCTTGGTGATTTTAGAGCTTTTCAAGATAAGCTGTAGCAGAACAATTGCATACTGTTGGAAGCCTTTATTTACTTCCTTGCTTTCATTTCAACCTGATCCCACATCCCTTCTTTCACATTCCTTTACCGCTACTTGTGTGCTCGGGTACGAAGAGAAAGTTACAAAAGTAGGAAGAGAGGCCTTTTTTTCTTAGGAACAAGCCAAAGATGTTCATAGGCTTATATAATGCTATGCTATTAAGCAGATAATTTTTAAATGCAGCTGTGGAATTTTGCTGATGGTCTATTATTATTTTTTTAATAAGGACTTTTTCAGCAAGTAGGAAAATCTATGTCTATAAAGAAAAAAATAAACCTGAACACCATGCAAAAAAGACCTTTCCAATGGCAAATTAAGTTTATACATAGATTCTCACTGACTTTAATAGACTTTGAGTTAGTCTCAAAGTGATCTCAAATCTCCAAAGTAACCTAACTTTTAAAAATCAGTGTTTATTATTCCATTTTCTGGGATAGTGATTTAAGTCTATGAAATCTAGCCTTTTTCAGGGTCCTCTGTCTCAAGGAAAACCTGATGGGAAAATTTCATTGCATGCAGGATGTTTAGATTTAAATAATTTAGATTCATGAACCAGAATTTTTGATGAAATATTGCTGAACTGACCAACAATACTACGAATAAAATTAGCAGATGACACAGATTGGCAGAGTAATGATTAATGGCAGAATGCTCTGGACCAATTAAATAAAATTTTAAAACCGAATTTTCAGTATGCTCAAACATGAAGCTATGCATTGAAGAACAAGGAACAGCATATTTGCCTTTGCTATCCTGGAAAGAAATTAGTCCAGTAATATTGTCCTGATGGAAAACCAACAGAGTATAAACTTCCACATGGCTTCCACATCTCTACAGCATAAAGTGCTTCTATTTTTCTGTGTAGCTCAGGTGACTCAATGAAGAGATTAAAGGAATTGGGTTTTTGTGGCTATCAGTAAGATGAGAAGTTAACTTGATTACAGTGCAAGATTGGGAAAGAAATGTCAAATGATAATTACCAGGAAAAGCTAGCTTATTAAGTCCAAGAACAGGCTTGCTGATGGAGCCAGATCAGCCAAATTCAGAAAAAAGAGGGACACGTTTATAATGAGCAAATAAATGAATGAAAAGAAACACCAAGGAAGGTGTCAGATTTTCCATCTCTTGATGGCCTCAGAGCACAAAACTGTGAAGCACACTTAAGTTGAAGACTCATCCTTTAGCTCAATATCAGCAGAAAGCCAAACAGCTTCCTACACACAGGAAGTGAAGATGGATAGGTCCATTCTGCCTTATTTATGAAATATATGAAGCAAGAACTGACAGTTATAATTAAAAATAAGCTGGATAGAGCTTTGTCAGTATGGTTAAAGCAGTCCAAAAAGTAGTAAAGAAAAGTTTCTGTTGAACTATGAAGAGATATTACCCTTCTAGTTCATGTACCACATCAGTGTAAAGGACCAAGTGCTCATTCTTGTTTCCATTGACTCTGACATTGCATCTACCATTGGCTCTGTTGCATGTAGTAATAATCCTTTAATCATTGCCAGCAAAAACTCCAAATCTGATTTTCTCCACACAGTTTTCCTTCAGTCAATTATTAACAGCTGGATCCTGGGCTTTTAATTATGCTGAAGCTAATGACTGCCTAAGAAAGCTTTAATATCCAGCGCTGCTCGACTGATGAGACAAAGTGGCTGTTCTTTTTATGAGGTGTTATTTGCTTGACATGTTTGCATGACTGGGTCTGATGTTCACAGCTGATCTTCCAGGGTGCTGCATAATTGAGGCTTTAAATTATTTTAAATTATTAGAATACCCCTGAGAGACCCCAAGCCATTCATCTAGCCAAAAGCAGAATTCTCCAGAAGAGTCCTGTCAAAATGGCATCTTCATCATGCACAGAAAATGCACTACACCTATACATTTTCAGCTCCTAATTGTAATAATGACTCTGGCACCAAACCTTTCTAGAGGATTGATGGCTAGTTGAGGCTAATGGCTCTCAGCTGAATTTCAAGCCACAGCTCCTCCCAAACAGTCATTAATCTTCAGGAAATGTCCTGTGCTTCCATCAAGTGTGTTTAAATGTCTCTGCATTTCTACTAGATTATCTACAGCATGTTTCTGAAATCAGCTGCATAAAAATACGAATTTTTCTGAACTAGCTTAAATGTCATTAATTCATTTTCGCATATCTATTTTCCTGGAGTCTTGCTCCAGTTGTGCCCACCTCACCAAAGTTCTCAGTGACCTGGCTGAAGACTGGCTTCTTACTAAACTCTAAATATCAAACTTGATAAAAATATGATGCAGGATTTTCTGTTTTACTCAGAAAACATTGCCACATCCTAACTCTCATGGAGGTTGCTGATCTGTCTAAATTAGTTTAGGTCCCCAGCTAATCCATTGATCCTTGTCTCCTGGAGATCCATGTTGTGTTGTTAATTTTGCTCACAAGTTTTCCCCTAAAGTCAATCAATCATCCTGGGGAAAAAAATCTCACACAGTTTTTGAGATGGTTAGCTTTGGAAGTCACTTCTAAAAGGTCATGATGAGGAAGTCACATTAGGTTTGGCTCTGCTCATCTCACATAGTCCTGCAACAATTGTACCAGGTTTTACATCCTCAAACATGCCCTCACCCCACAGTTCAGTTCACACAGTTCACTCTTTCTGTTTCATGCTAAGAAAACACAATTCTGTCAGGCTGTAACACAGTCCTCACTATTCCTGACACTGTGAACTGAACTAAGAACCATACACAAAAAAAGGTTGTTATGATTTGAGGTCACTGGGGGGTTTCATGGGGCCCAGCAGAGGTCCAGGACCAATCAAACTACATAGCACTGGTGCAGACAATCTGAGCTGACTCTGAGCAGCATAGACACAAACCACCCTTCACCACTTGGACTGGGGGCCAGAAATCAGCCCTGGTATTGAATGCACTTAGCAGTGCAGCCAATAATAACATTTCCTGGGAATAAAGTGAGACCATTGCTGAACTGTTTGCAAAAATTGTCCTATCACCATTTTCACCATAAATCATTGACTGTCACACCAAACCTTCAGCAATCAGAGAGTTATGCAGGGCTCTTGCTGGAGTGATCCTTTTAAAGACAGTTCAGAAAAGTCACCAAGATTTTTTCTTCATTCTTCCTTCAAAAGCCAAAGTTGTGCTTTATTTATCATGGTCTTCAGGAGCACTTAGGTAAAGGATTTAAGGGGTCTAAAAGGCCACAAAGCAGTAAATTTTCGAACTGAAATGCTCCTGACAAGCAAGTCTGAACATGCAAAAGAATCAGACACAACAACAACCTAAGAGAGGCTTTTGAATAAAAATAAACTTGAACAAATGCAAATGTTAGACATTTGCTAAGAGTTTCCAAAATAGCATTTGTTTACACAGCTTTTCAAGAAAAGAGATTTGATAACAGTGGAAAATTGACTAACCTTTCCAAATACTTGCACGGGCTTCATTGTTGGCTTTGGTTTCAAGATTCTTTACTATGAAAATGTGTAAAGGATTTACTTAAATAAGAACAGGTATGAGTCTTATGTATACAAAAATGTGGCAGAAATAAGCATCATGTTTGAGTTTATCGAGGTACTTTTGAGACCAAATACCATCCTACTGCCTGCCATTTTCCACCAGGAATACGACATGTGCAAAGAGCAATAAACCATAGATTCCCATCAGTTGTGCTAGCATAGAATTTCCCTTAGCAGTTTAATTATGAAAGCATATGGGAGACCTAAGAAATTTTCTGAAACTAGATCCTAGGAAATCTGATAGTGTACTTTCCTACCCATACATTAGTTCACACTTCAAAAAGTTTAGAGCCAAGAGAAATCTCAAAGACCAATTTTTACTCAACAACCAGTGAATGCTGTTAGAACTAGAAAGGGTCACATGAAGGAATCTTGTAGCAAAAAGTATGACAATAAATACCATCTTTTCACTGTGAGATAAATATTAACTACTGTCTTCTAAAGGTGATGCTTTTCATGGAACTGTTACGTAGAAAGGAGAAGGAACATGAACACTGTTCTGGGTAATGCAGCAGTGAGGACTCTTCATTGATACATGTCAAAACCAGCTTTGAGGTCCTGCTCTCAATGCCCTTGTGAGTGGAGCCATATCCAGCTCAGGCTATTCAGGTGAGTGCTGCAATCACAGCACACATGGTTCTCAGAGTTGAGGATGTTTTCGGCAGAATTTTTAACGTTGGTTCCTCTCACTGTCCCCATGGGAGGATTCTGTTTTGACAAACCAGCACTTTCCAACACAAAACATTTTTACTGAACAATTCCCACTTAGCTTTACTAAATGAATAATTTGCCTCCGTAAAACACTGTAGCACTGGAAAACTAATATCCCCATGGGTGACAAGGCTTTAAAATACAAATGGGTAGATTTTTCTGCAGTTGTTAATGTGTGATTCCTTACAGAGTTAACGTGAAGGACAGAATATGCTGGGATATGCCTTTAACTCTCAAACATCCAGATTATATTGTTATGGCTAAGGAAAACTACTTGCAGATATCTTCATTTTTAAAAAAAATTCTAAATACTTTGTCTAAAATTAAAGGTGTGTTATGGACATTTAACTATTTGGTTCTTACCTCAAAACACATGGAAACACACACACATTGAAAGAAAGATAAATTCGTTAAACTACAGAATGGTCAATTTTAAGAGGATTACCTGTATCAGAAAGAGTAATCCATGGTTTACAACAGCAATATTATTTTTTAAAGCTGGTGGATGGAGCAGCTGCTTTGTAAAGTTATTAATTTCCTGAAAAGAACACTGAATACTTAGTGATCAGAATACAAGGCAGGATGTAATTATACAATCATGTATGTGCATCTTTTATACATTAATTCTACACAGAGCTCCCCTGCCTTTCAAAATGATCAGTATGATTTTCTGTTTTGTGGACCCAAAACAATACTCACAGACACAAAAATGAACTCTCTATCTGTTAGAAAGGGACTCAAAAAAGCTGATTTTAAGGACAGGCTGATTCTTAAAGTGGTCACAAGTAAGGGGGCAGCCACCACACCTGAGGACACAGTTATTCTCCCATGACCATGGACTGACTCATGGGAGTCCCTCAAACCATGGACTGGCTACAGTCCCTGTGGCTCTCATTTATTGCCTGTACTTATCGATCCTGCTATGGTTTTGTTCTTGGAGCTCATATGTGTGCAGGGATTACTCTATATCTGGATTTCCCTAGAAGCATTTAACTTTTCTTCTGCTCAAAAAATTAATCTGAAAAGTATTTCAAACTTCTGAGACTTGCTTGAATCCTCCTGCTAATCAAATCTCCTGTGCTGGTAGAATTTAATCACAGATCACATGCAAGACATTCAGATGTGTGCATTTCTTGGGGAGGTACTTGTAGTAAACCCAATTACATCAGATTTTGCATACATCCATGCATGGTCTGGAAACCACATGAGCATTATTTCTGGGCAGAAAATGCTGGAGATTAATTTGGTAACCCTGCCTACCTAAACTGTAATCCAGACCTAAGGAAGGGAAAAAGTCTCCAGTCCATTTGGAACTGAGGAAAGAAATCTGTCCCATGCTTTCTGTTGAGATCTCCATTCAACCTGGTGATAAACAGTTTTAGTGAAGTTAACTCACTTTGCTTTACCTTCTGACCTCTTAATGATCATGGCTTTCCTTTTCACAAGCAGTTCATTTGGAAGAAACTGGAGACAGACAATAGGAGACAAGAATGAAAACTGGCTCAGTAGTTACAGGATCAAAAGAAAGAAAAACCCCAAAAACTCTTTCTTTACAGTGCTGTTTAAAAACAGAACGGGTATTCTTTCCTGCAGAGAAGGAGCAATGAGAGCAATTGAGACCCTTTTGTGGCAAAATGACAGATAGAGAAGAAGACACTTTTTGCAAGAGCATGTAGTGATAGGACAAGGAGGAATTACATCAAATTGAAAGAGGGCAGGTTGATATTAAATGATAAAAGGAAATTTTTTACTCTCAGGGTGGTGAGACACTGGAACAGGTTGCCCAAAGAAGTAATGGATCCACAACCCTGGAAGTGTTCTAGGGCATGTTGGATTGAGCTCTGAGCAACCTGGTCTAGTGAAAGATTTCCCTGCCTGTGGAAAGAGGGTTGGAACTAGACAGTCTTGAAGGTGCATTCCTACCCAGACCAAACTATGATAGGATCCTACAACTTGGAGGCAGACACAGAAAACATCATGTTCATATACAAGAGCCTCAAGTTGTTCAGAACAAAACTTCACACTCTGGAAGAGTTTAAGGAATTTTTTTAAGGCATGAAGTTATTTATAGATTGCTTCATGTATGTTTTTCTGATTGCAGTGTCATCTTAGGCTAAGGAGCCTATGTAGGCCAACTTGCCAGAAAGTCTTTATGGTCTGTGGTATTGATGCCTAGAGAGGCTGACCTAGAACAGAGACTAGACTCTAACTAGAGTTAAAGAATAAAGTAGGTATTTATTGAAAGGCCCTCAAAGGATACACCTGAGAGCCTGACCAGGGCTACACCCAAGATGGATCCAAGATGGATTCCAGTCACAAGTTTTTACACTTTTATAAGTTTTGGTCCATTTACATATTGGGGTTAATTGTCAAATTACAACTTCAGGTCATGAAGTCCCATCCTCCTTGTTTGCTCTCTTCAGTTCCCCATTTTTAATGCTTTTTGGGCCTGAAGCTTGTAAGGGTTGTCCTCGGTCTCAAGCTGGAAAAGAATTGTTTCGTCTACCTACCCTGTGAAGAGAACTTCCTAACACAATATGAAGCTCAGAGCTACACACCTAGGCAGCACAGAATCTGAAAAATATGAAAGCTAAAACTTAAGGCATCAGTATGCACTTCTGTTTAAATAGAAGGGAAAAAAAAGTTAATTGAAGCTGTATTTCTGTTAAAAATGATGGTTTTGAAATAGGCAATCAGCTAGAGCAAGCACTCACTCCCTAGCCCAATTTAGTCCATTCAACCACAAACCCTGAGCAGCTTTGGTCAGATTCCCCAGCGTGTTCCAACTCCTGTGAGTTACTGGAACCATTCAAAGGCACTGGACTTCAGCCAGATGAGTCCAACTGAGAGTTCCTCACAGTGTGGGAGCCCTCAGTGCACACAAAAGCAGCACAGATGCTTCCTTGGTTCCTGTGCTGCCACCCCAGGCTCCTACCTCGCTCGGTCCTGGCACAGGGACAATGTCACAGGGAGGGAGAGAACACTGCTGTGCTCATCTGACACGCAGGCCTGCAAAATTCAAAATAGCAGGAGGAAACCAGAGCAACACATGAGTCCTCATACAAAGCCAAAGAGTAGGGAGCTCTGCTGGAGAGCCCCATGGCAGCATTCACTCACCAAAACCATGCTGAGCTGAAGCACAGGAAAACAGAACTCTTATATTTCAGTCCAGTCACCAAGGAAACTCAAATTTTGTGTACTAGAATAGAGTCTTATCTTAGTCCCTATAACCACATTGTAGTAAATTACCTGCAGAAAAGGCTGGCAGCAGAAGAAACAAGGTGAGCAAAATCCAGCTCATAGTCTGAGACATCTCAGTGTAAACATCTCCATAGACATCCACTTGATATCATCAATGGAGACACTTGAGATTCCAGGAGAGATTCAGTTCCTTACATGTAGGTGTCTGGTACCATTTCATATGCCCTAACATTTCCCACTGGCTTCCAGATCCAGTTGCTGAGTATATCGGTCCCCTGTATGTCCCATGTTCTATCTGCCAGTTCTGTAAGAGTTTCTGGGATTTCCTCAAATGGAAATTATATTCTGCAACTGAAGTGATCCATGGGGGTCTTTAACTGGACCTGGACCCTAATGATATGTCTACATGTTTAAGATTGACCCTTGCCTGAGATGACCAAATGGATTTTCCTGTATTTAATGGGATGGATATAGAAGAAACATTGAACATTACTTTTTCCAAGATTTTTGTCCCTGGGTTTCCTAGACAATATCTACACTGCCCACACATATACCTCAGCAGCTTCAGATGGCTATAAGATAATTTTAGCTGTGACACAGTCATTGCAAAGCACTTTATGTCAGAGCAAAGACCACAGTGCAGTAACACCACTCATTTTTCAGGATAAATTATTTCATGCTACAAGAGTGTTGAAGCACTGCAGAACACCACAAAAAAAGGGTCTGTGTGAAAAAATGCAGTATGTTTACAGTGATTCAGCATGGAAATATTTCATTGCAAGGGCAAAACACCTTTCTCACAAGGAAGCAGGCTGGGATGGAGAATCCTTATTGTATTCGTATCAGCTGAATGAAACAAGCTGGGACATCTTCCCTCAACATTTCTGTTTCCAATTTCTGCTTGAAAAACAGAACGTGTGTCTCTCCCCAAAATTCATAAGGCTATTAAACATCCTTTAACATCATGTCCACAGCTATCAGTGGAAAAATGCCTGGATCAGAGGGACATTTCTAAAACAAGAACGGAATTTACTGTAGCTGTGGCAGTAAAGCTTCCCTGCTAATCTGACTTGTCAGCCTCCTAGGGCTGCAATGCTCAAGTCCACTTAGATGAAAAGATACATGAACAGTCTTTGCATGTAAAATGAGATTGGAAACGTGAAAGAATATTTATCATAATTAGTAGAGTTAGAGAAGGAAAGATTTGAAGGGGAAAAGTTTTTGATAGTAAAAATGATTGCTAAAATGATAATAAATGATAAAGAATATCTTCAAAGTATTGCTCTTCCTCTCTTTAATGCCTTTGGGGATGTTGCTGCCTCCTTTTCAGAGGATTTTTCTCTAATGTTGTATTAATTTGGGGGGTTTGTAAAAATGGACATACCAAGAATTCTTTTCAGGTCTAAGAATGAAAGTTGAAATTTAAGCAAAATCAGACTTGCTTATGCCAGTTTTTATGCCTTTGTGTGGTTCTGAAAGGAAGCTACTGGGGCTGCAGTAGGAACCTTCGATCCCTTTAGAACCATTAACCTCCTCATAGAGGAGTTTCTCAGAGTTTGGAGCTGTGCTTCACTGTGGATCTGAGCCACCAGGCTGAAGGGAGGCATGGGCTGTGCCACACGTGGTTTTTCAGATGCATGGTCTCAAGAGTGTGTGCACATTTTCATTCAGAGGAATCCACAGTTCCTACGTTCCCAGTACTATTAGACATCAGCTTTTTAAACCGTACAGTTTCATAGACTTTCCAAAGACAGGATTATAATGAATTAATAAGCAATTAAATAAATAAATTATTGTCCTCCTTGTTCCAGAAGGATAATTGAATTTTCTTAACTTATTCTACCAGTGATCATCTGTGATCTGGTCCCCTCACCAGCTCCTCCACCCACTCTTCCCACATCCCAGGACTCCATTTCATCCTCCCTGGGGTCATTAACCCCTATCCCAGCTGAGCTGCAGGAGCACTGTCACTCTCCAGCTACCACCAGACACCCTGGCTGCCCTGCTCCTGGAGGGAGGCTGGGATGGGACAGGCTGCCAGGTCCTGCCCTGTAGCTCCAGAGAGACCCTGCCACTACCAGTCCCCACCCCAGGGAGCCCCTGACCCTGCTGTACCCTCACACACAGGTGTATAACTGGAGCCACAAGCCAGACCAAATCACACAACCAGAGGGTTTTTTTTTAAAAATGGTGTCTGCTATACCTGGTGTTGTCCTGAGTTAGTAATTTCCTGTGCTCAGCATTAATGGGATTGGCTCCTTAATCCTTCAAAGCGTTAAATGTACCAAATATTTTGACTGTGGCAAGTATTACTATTAATAAATTGCAGGGAACAGTGGGTTTCCTGTGTACATATGCCCCTCTGATGAGGTACACATAACATGTGGCTCCCAATACCAAAGATGGCGTAATCCTTCACTTGTCAGCACCACACTAAAGGTCAGTCTGGTTTTTCTCACTTTGCAAACTTCCATCTGTCAAGGGATGCTTAATTCACAGTGTATTCTCACATCTACCCCAAGGCTGTCTAAATTTAAAAACAGACATTTGTTTATCATGTTCTGCTTAAAAGAAGAAAAAGGGAGAATTTTTCAAGCCATTGGTTTCTCATAAGAAAAGAATTAGAGAAATCTGTTTGTATAAAACCTAAAAGGATAGTGTAGTCTTTTGTTTGATTATAAAAGCTGGTGCTTCCATAATCTGAATTTAGCATCCCTTATTTAGAAGATATAGGGCATCACTGATATTCTCCATGAGAATCTTGATCTCCAGCTCATTCTTCATTATCTATCAGGGTAAACATGCATTAAGGCAGTTCAACTAAAAAACAGGCAACAGATTTAGGCCATATAAGACATTTTGTATGCATATACATAGGTGCAGACAAATGTCTATTTTAACAAAATTGTCATTGGCAATTGAATAAAAAATGCTACTTGATTAATGCAGCTCTCAAGCATGAACACAGATTTTGATCACAGGAAGCTGACAATGCTGACTTCTTGCTCCAATGTCTTGCTGTACTTTGTGGTCTCTATTACAAGGCATGTTCACTTGCATTAGCAACATGAGTTTAAATACAAAGTTATCAGATATTTATAAAATAAATAATGTTGTAAAGACAATGGTAATTGGCTCAAAGTGGCTAAGCAAAGAAAAATGTCTATACTACCACTACCACTTTTTAATGTGAGGGATCAGATTTAGAACATCCTGAAAATTCCCAGATATATGGGCTGTACTGAAAAGACATGCTGGTGGGTCTTATTCGTCAAGCTAAAAGAGCCCCTGTATCATTGTAATACCCTGAGCTACCTATTAGTCACAATCATTTTCTCTTAAGTAAATTTTCAAAAATGAGGAGAAATCTGTAAGTTGTTATTTTCTTCATGATTTAATTCTATTTTCCTCTAGTTTATGAGTCCTGAAGACATGTCCTGGTCCACACTCTATTCCTGGGTGGCCACTGTGAGTAAAATATGTCCTGCAGCAAAGAAAAAGCATGAAAAACCATCAGAAAGTACTAAAGTACAGGGTATTACAAAAAAAATTCTACAGAATTCCCTCGGGGTAGTTACTGGTATAAGATAGCAAAGCGCCAGGAAAGCTAGGAAAATCTATGTCAAATATTCCTTGCTAAAATTATGTATATGATTTCTCATATATGGCCTCTCCTCTGTAGATTCTGAGCTAAAATATTCATTACTGGGGTGTCCCGTGGGCATATTATGACACCTAGACCGAAGCCAGGCTCTGACAGCTCAGTACAGTAGAAAAATGACAAAACGTGTAGAAGTTGAAATGCTGCAGCAGCATTGCCTCCTGAGCTGCACTCAGAATACTTGACTTTGGACCTGCAGAAGGCACCCTGGGTGCTGCAGCCCAAACAGAAACTGGGTGACTGTAAACCTGAAAAGCAAAATAAAGCCCTCTTTAGCAAACACACCAGTACAATGAGCCATTCATTGGAATTGTTGCCAGCACAGAAATGGGGCAAGGTTTCTTTTGCAAAAGTTCATCTGACTCTTTGTTCTCTTTGCCAGTTATCATGTTCTAATCTCTACCATGTCCTCACAAACACCCACAGTTATGTACAAAACAACACCCTATACAGCAGCAGGCCCTCTTTTATATTATGATCTGTCAAGAAAAATCTTGTGCTTCTACTTTTTATAGTCACTATGACTTGACCCAGCTGAGAAGAAAGGAAAACACAGTGACACTGCCAAGAAATATACTGTGTTACAGTCATCATCAGAGACTTCCATTAATCATGGGCAGAACTGCAGAAAAATAAGGAACATCTTTTTTAGGTTCTCTTCATTTAAGTCTCCTAGGAGATTTACAGCTCTGATGTATATCATGAACCTAGAGGGTATATTTTTAAGGGCTCACTCACCCCATCTGAAGCTGAGCAAACATATGACAATAAATAAAATAAAGCTGGCCTATGTAAAGTGTAAATGCTACAATAGAGTAAGCTGTATGCTAAAGAGTTTGCTTTTTAAAATAAAAGCCAGCTCCCTTCTCTCCTTCCATTGTTTGCAGTATCTTCTAAAGTTAGAAACAAAATACTCTCTGCTGACTTCACCCTTCTTACTTGGCAAATACTGGTATTTCTGCCTTCACATTGGAGTGCTACCAAATAAGCCTATTTCATATTTCTTTGCATTCACACTGGGATCATTAGGAGTAAAGCTCTCTGAGTTCCTGCACTCGTGTGGCAGTGCCTCTCTCAAACACAAGGACTGGAGTCCTTTCTGCTGGGCTGCACCACCATGGAAGAATGAGCCTGTGTCTGCCAACCTGCTGCACCCCTCGTGCCTTCTCAGCTCCTGGGAGGCAGCTCTCAGGCTGACACTCCTCTGAGCCTTCCTGGCAATGCCATGGACCCCAAGAGCTCAGGCAATTTGGGTCCTGTGTGCTCCAATTCTGCCTTAGCCCAGATTAGTTCATTTTCTGCACCAAAAACTCTGGTGTGGAGGATTGCGCTGAGACAATTTCTATGTAAGCATATCCACAAGCATGGTATAACCAGCCCTGAAAGCTGAGATGGGGCTAAAGGAAATTATAGCAGCTGAATGTGTGAGCTTGTGTTTTAGCTTTTTAAAGGTTAAATTAATTTCTGAGGAGATGATAATCATAAGGTTGTATTGTTTCCACTCAAAAGTGCTGGTGAAATTTGCTGTGGTAACATTTTGTCCCAGTGTGTTGTAAATTAGTACAATGTGAAAAGAAGATGAATCTTCACCCTGAATCTCTAAATTCTGACCTCAACGTAACTTATTTCAAAAATAGTCTTATTATGCATTTTTCTTTATGTATAATCTTGCAAAGCAGGGAATAGAGTTGATTATTTTTTTCTTATGAATAGTGATTTGTCAAACCTGAAACTTTGCAAGAACATGTTTATTATTTCCAAGTAATTTTCATTGGCAGGCTTTACCAATGTCAAGGGCGAATTTTGTGTTCAAATTGAGTAAAAAGTCTATGAGATCTATACTGAAAAAGCCAGTGGCTCAAGACAAAAATTTTCTCTTTAATTCTACCTATGTACTAGAATTGCAATGCTATCAATTATTCTGGCATCTCTTATTAGGAGGAAAAAAAAAAGTACATGTCTTGGGTTTATTTCTCCACCAGACTAAAAATGTTATGTGAAAACCTTGATTTTTTTTAAACTGAAATAGCATTCTTGTTTTCTAGCCAGCTATGTTTTTAAAAGCCAACTTTAGAAAACTAACAAAAATCTTCATTGCTGCATAAAGTTGCACAGCAAGCAAGACTTATCTCTTAGAAACACATTACAGAAAGGTGTTGTATTATGCAATTTAGCTATGATGTTGAAAGAAGTTAAGCTTCCCTTTTTGGATAAAATTGCCTAATGTTTGAAAATATTATATTACAAGCTGACAGAAACAAATAAACTCCCCCCCCCCACAATATTCCTTTTTTACCAGGAATTTTTAGCCTAAAACCCGTAGCCCCAAGAAAATTCCCTATATCCAAGCAATTCAATACTGGATACATATCCTAATATTGCAGTAACACAACCTAATACTGTATTAGCAGTGATGAAATTAGGGCACTGCTCTGCTTCAACTAAAGCCATCTTCCAAGGCTCTGAAAAGATGCAAGAGAATGAAGCTGAATATACACACAGCTGAGGAAAAGTATACATTTGGGCCCCTTTATAGTCAATACTTATGTTTTATGAGGGATAAATAATTATAGGACTGTTAAATAGCACATTTCCACAATTAAAAAAAAAAATCCCCAAACAAAACACAGCCAAAATGAAACCAAACAAAAATTAAGAAAAAGCATTCCCTAAAACCACTTTTTTTCTCTTTCGGGTGTCTTTCCCCTAATTTTGCATACCATTGATGTTCTGCTGCAGGTCTTTTAGAGAAAAATTGGAAAATGAGTCAAAGTCTGTGTTCCTGAGGCAGCAGTGACCATATTGGACTTTTATTTATTTGCTTCTTTGGTTGGTTTTGACCCAGTCTTATCTCTGAACATGTAAGAATCATCTCTGAATATGTAAAAAACTAATTCAACAAGTAACATGAATTGTACAAATATTTTTATGTCCTCAATGAAGAAATAGAATGAAAATCTTATTTTTGTCCCATCAAGTAGCAAAGTAGTGTGTATGCACTGGTGCAGATGTCAGGCAGCTCGATCACTGGTCACAAGCAATAGTGTTCACATTTTGCATTTCGAAAAACAGACTTATGTTCAGTCACTCGCCCAGGGCAATGTAAATGTTCAGAAACCACCTGCAAAGAATAAGCAGAATTACAGAGGAGGACTCCATGGCTTCCAGCCAAGAAGACTGTGAAAGCAGCAATGTATTTTTGATTTAATCTAAATTTCTATTCAAAAGAAAGCTTAGATTCCCCAATGGAGGAAGAAAACTGGTTTTAGACTCACGAAATCTGAATCCATCCCTCATTTTGCACCAAATGAATGTAGACAAGCTCCTTTTGTGGGAGCAAGATCTGAATGGTGTGAATGAAATGCAATTTACAGCCTGGGATCTGCTCTTTATTAATCATTTGTTTGAATCTTAGTAGTACTCAAGGGCCCTACTGAGGATCATGCCCTGCTCTGAAGGCTCAGTGCAGAATGCATCACCCAAGACAGCCCAGGTCCTGAAGAGAGCTGGAAAGAGGAACTGCCAAAGGGAACAAGAACAGGCCATGTGGTCAGGGTCTTGAGAGGCTAAGTATTTGCCAGTTACAATTTTGTCTCATTTCTCAGTAAAAATTGGAGGCTGTGTTTTTTCATGGATTTCCTACAAGATATCTGCCTAAGTGGATTCTGTGGGGGAGAGCTTCTCGGCAATTAAAGCTCAAAGACTGGGGGTTTTTTTTCTGTTTTTGAAAAAGAAAGGAAACTCCACATGACCTCCAATTAGGTTCGAGCAAAACTGAAACAGGTTTCAGGATTGAAACACAGTCCCAAAGTGATTTACATCTGCTCAGTGGGAACCAAAGGAGGAAGGAAATACTAGCAGTACCATCTTCCAAAACATGTCTGGTCCTGTTAATATTTGTTGAGTTGTGGTATAGTTAAAAAGTTCCAATACTGTGAAAAATGATGTGGCAGAATATGTTAGCAATTAACAGCATATACCACAGCAATGGAAAGCTCTTAGTGCTTCGTACTATCCACATTGAGATGTGGTCAAAGGAGAGAAACTAGGTTTCATTTTGGCTGTAAGGCAAAACACAAGTAATCTAAAATGAAAGGAAAGAAATATGGTTCACAATAGTTATTCCCTGTGGAGGACCTGATTTCTGCATGGACTATTGTTTAGAAATTAAATGTTAACACAAAGTCACGGTGACTAACTTTTATTGAACATATTAAAAGAGAAAGACATTAGCTTGTTGGAAGTATGTGTAACTGTGTGTTTTTAAGTACAAATGCTCAATGAACATGAGTCAACTTCTCAGCATACAATTAACTTTAAAAGTGTGAGAGAGCAAGAAGATAACGAGCGTTGTTTGTATCAATATTCATATTTCTTGTTTCCTGGGAAAGGAATGGGAAGATGGGAAGGACAGTCACTGCTCCTTGGAAGACAAATCAGAGCAACATGTCTCCAGGAACTGAATACTGAAGAAAAGACCATCTATGCCCCACAAAAAGGACAATAGGTACAGAGTTCTGCAAGTGAAGTCAATAAGCATAAGAATATCTTATGGGTACTTAGAAGAGTCAATGCTGCAAGAAACTTAATTAATTTTAAGGTGAAACTTGGTGATGATGAAAAAGTCTGGATGTACTCATGCAAGGGGGTCTCATCACTAATTGCTAAAGCTGTCACGTGTTTATTAAATTGCTCCCTCAGGTTTTAAAATTGCTCCTAGATAAGAACATCATGTTATCTCAGCTGGTAACAACTACATCCTTACAAATTGTTGCTTCTCCTTCAAAACACTCCCCTCTACTTCCCATCGTTGCATTTCTCTGTTTCCAGGGTTTATCTCTGAAAAAAATTCTTCATACACAAAGACTGAAAACTTCAGAGTGCACCCACAGATATTTACTGTAAAGGCAATTGTTCTAGTTTAGAAACATGACAGGTTGCAAGAAATCCCATCTAACTTCAGAGTTTTAAGTGTAGACATGTGGATGCATGGCCATTTTCCAAACTGCTCATACAGAGCACGGACTGCAGGAGATCTGGTATTTTTGACAGCTACCTGGAGGTGGAACCCCCATGTCCACAGCTGACAAACTCAGACATCTACACACAGAAAGACAAAAGTACATGTATCAAAGCCATGCTCACAGCTTTCATGGTACAGAGGAGTAAAGCAGTATTACCTAAAGTAAATTATCTGTCCCTCTTTTATGCCCTAAGTTTTATCAACATCCAGAACCTCATCAGAGCCACGTATATGTCTTGGATGCTGTGTATGTTCAGAATAGAGAGGTATTTAAATATGTTGCCTGTGTTCATTCATATCTGAGTCCTTCTTTGTTCCTGATTTTTTTCCCCCATGCTGCATTTGTTGAAAGAGGACATGAAAAATAGTTAACACAGAATCTGAGTGGGAAATTTGAATGAAACTCCTAATATTGCAGACTACAGGAAGAGAAATATGTATAAACTATTCTTTTATCTGCAAAACTGTACCCACACTAGGGGTTTAACTAATATACATGCTGTCCATTTCTCTGTCAGTAGTGTTGAATTGGTACTAAAGTTGGCCAGAAAACAAGAATTTTATTTTGCCAAAAAGTCATGCTTTCAGAAAACATTTTCAGTCTGTACTGGAACAAAACTGAGGCCGTTCCAGAAAAATCTGCAGCAAAAAAATGCATGTGAAAAAGTCTTTTCCCTTAGTATCTTATAACTCCCTCATGTGCTCACAGGGACTACTGTATTGCAGCTGTACTAGTAATGAAATTGCCCAGGGACTGCTGTCTGACCTGAGGCCAGCTCGCACGGCTTGTGTTGACACAGTTAATTGCTTTTACCCCCCAAAAACATGCTGACTGCATCTATACTGGCTCAAACTATCCCCTCAGCTGTGCTGGGACATTTTTGGGAGAGAGGCAGTTAGCCCAGGCCAAACTATTGCCAAGGACCACGCTAACAATTTAATTGTACAGACAACCATCTGCCCGTGCTCAGGTTTGTGCTGGCTCCGTTTCACATACTGAAATAAGATTGCTCAGGAGACCATACTGAAGTCCTTGCTCTTGTTCTTCTATGCCAAAGGAGTTTTCCATGCCATTAGCTATTTTGAGAAGGGATTTTCTCTGCCTGGTTTTGATGAGAAATTCCAGCCTCAGCTTGCAAAACAGTCCTGACAAAAAATTTAATGGAAACACATGCACTGGTGTAAAAAGTTCAGATGAATCTGCATTTTTCTTCAAAAAATTCATACTGTTGACAAATTCCACTGATTCAATGATTGATTTAAGACATGGAGTATTCATCTGTGTTTCAGACCTTGAATGTATCTGGCTGGTTTTCCAAGGCCATAGTTGTTAATGCAATTCACTCCATAGCAATTACATTGTGGTTTTATCTACGTAAGAGCTGGATTAAACAATCTTGCAGATATCAAAGGGTATAACAATTCTTTTTCTTCCTTCTCTTTTTTCATTATCTTCCTGACTGTGGTAGCTTCACTCACTCCTAACACAGCTGATTGATACAGTGTATTTGGAGACCAAATGCACACATGCTTTGTCTTATGCTAATTCCTAAGAAAAGTACTTCCTTGAGCAATGCAAGAACCAAGTATTTGAATAATGATAGAATAAATAAACAAAGGGATTTGATGAGACTGAAATTTCAGTTGCATTTTATTAAGTTTTCCTCAGATCTTATTTTGTCGCTGCATGCACTGACACATTTTTCCTCCTTTCTTGTTTATGAAACAAGTAATTACTTCAGTTCAGAGAAGCGTGTCCACTTAATTCCTGCTCACTTCAGAACCTGCTTTCACACCATGGAAAAATGAATAGGGAAATCTTGAGCATGTTTGAAGTGGTTTTAAAATTCTTCCCTTCTCTATAAGACAAGTTATGTTTATCAGTAGCTTTAACTTTAGGGGATCTACAAAGAGACTAGTTTGTCAGCAGAAGACTTATAAGTCTCCCTAACAGTATCAAAGACATTAGGGGTCTCTCAATGGTAGGATGCAAGAGTTGCACACTAAAGATAGCAGACACATGCTTCATGGAAGTAGCACTACTGAAATATAAACAAGCCTCCTTCATCCAGACATTTTTGGTTATGTTTACAGATTAAATCTCAGGATGTGTATATTAGATGTCCTTGTTTCAGGATATTAATGGCAAAATGAACCTGTTTTTGATGTTTAAGTCACATTAATGTCTGATGGACTGTTAAAATGTTAAAGGGTACACCAGACATGCTGTAGTATGTGACATATGTTAGTCATACCATACTAGCTAGGAATTTGGATTTGTTTATAATGAACATAAATTGACTGAATTTAACCCCCCTCTACCTCCTCCAACAGTTAAATCACATTAGGTTCCATTTCCTCTGAAAGACAGTCTTGAAAAATTAGATGAAACTTGAAAAGCAGTTGTATTCAGATTTCAACAGTAGTACTTAAAAGTAACCTGCTTAGCAATAGAAATTTATGTGACCTGTGGACAAATAATTGGATATCAGAAGATCACTCAGAGGTGGCTGCTTGCTCTTCAGAAGTTTTGTGCAAGAAAATAATCATCCTAACTCTTGAGCCACCATCTGAATAGTTGCAATCCTCACAATAAATCATCTTCATCCTGGACAAATTTGTGTTCAGAGTGGTTTAATTTACTCTCTTTTATAAAATTTTGAGCATGAACATTATCAGAAGATAACTTCTGCAGAATCAGATGTGCAAGGAGAAAGACCAAATGAAGCAAGATAATTTATCTCAGATTTTAGACATTTCACAACCACTAAGGTTGCCTCATTGTTTCCTAATTCTTCCCAGCAGGGACTATCCTGTATTTATAACTTTTATACTAGCATCATGAACTCTTTTGGAGAAAGGTAGTACTTTCCTCTTTGCTTCTGTGATTCACTTTCAGTGCATGACCAGATCACTATGACAATGAAAGCTGAATTTACCTTTTATTTAAACATTGTTAATTTTCATGTGATTATATGTGCTGCAGGTGGAGGGAAGGATTGCCTGCTTACTTCTTTTTTGTTAGTATGGCAGATTTTGGATTGATTAGAGTAAAGCAAAGCTTAAATAGTTGTTAAAGGCAAGGAGCTGCAGATACACTGGGATCTGCTATAGCAGTAGGAGCCTTCTTGACTAAGCTCAGCCTGCCAGAGGACCTTGCAGGAGGTGTCTGTCTGTCCCTCTGCAGAGCCCAGCTGTACTCAGGGTGACATCTCAGCCTAGGAGCCAACCAGCCATCAGTACACAGCAACCAATACAGTCAATATCCTGTGTCAACATCAACACACCCAGGAGGAGAGAATATGGTGACCTGGAGAAA
This sequence comes from Acridotheres tristis, assembly GCA_037013685.1. Lineage (NCBI taxonomy): Eukaryota > Metazoa > Chordata > Aves > Passeriformes > Sturnidae > Acridotheres > Acridotheres tristis. The sequence goes on from CM072887.1 coordinate 101,618,864, forward strand.
AGCAAAAAGAAAGATGTCCAAGTGCCAAGCAACAATTTGTGTTGGAATTCTGCTAATGAGGAAAGCAGGGGAGGCAGTGGCTGAAAAGTGTGGTTGGCGCTACAGCACCATCAGCATTTGAACAAAACACTGCTGAAAAATGCTTTAAAATATTGCCAGTGAATTGAACTTGTAGACTCTGGGAAAAATCAGGCAGTGAAAATGCTTTTCTCTCCAAATTCCCTGTCTTCTCTGTAAATACACCCCTTTCCTCATGCCAGGCAGCACAGCAGAGGTGTCACAGACATCAAAGACATTTCTGCTGGCTTTACAACAACCAGAGAGTTCATCTTCTCAGAGGAAATATTCAGAAGGACCCTCCAGATGGTACACATCATTTTCCACTGCTGTAAAGTGAGCTATGAAGCAGAACAAAATGAACTCAATAGACTGAGGGATCTGGCTCCTTATAGCAAATTTGTATTTGAAGACACTGCTACACAGACTGATGCTAATAAATGAACAGATCAAACCTGATGTCTCTGAATCTACAGCTCTGAAGAAATACTTCCTTTCTGGTTTCTTGAACATGACCTTCACAGAGGGAAATGAGAGCAACCATGAACTTAAACCACTCAGGCATTTTGTTGTTAAAGCTAACACAGCTGCAGTTTCAGAGATGATACTATTTTATTTTGTGTTCTCTGATCACTTTAAATTTTGCAGGGTGACCCAAAAGATAGCACCAATTTCTCCACAGATTCACTTGAAGAAAAGTGGCTTTGTACAGGATATTTTTGCAGTTTTGGAATCAGATCGTAAGTCCTGGCTCAACAAGGGTGAAGTCCACTGAGAAACAGTGAATCTCTTTTCCTTTCAGCTTTTTAAGAGGTCTATGAGTGACGCACTCTTGGTGGAATATCAACAGCAAATCTGTGTAGAATATAAATTTTCAGAAGATTTTCAGATTTGGTTTTAGACCAGTTAAGCATGATTTTGGAAAACATCAAAATTATCTGGAAGAGAAAGTTTCAAGAAAAATATCTCATACTAACTGAAATGTCTCTGAGAGAAACATTTGATTACAGTTGACTTTTTAATTGTACTGAGAACACAAAATGAAACACATCATAAGAACATTAAACATGCAAAACTATTTTGAAAGGAAATATTAGATGCCGGGGGCCAAAATTATAAAACAGGACATTTTGGCAATGTCAGAATATTCCTATCTGCCAAAATTTAATTTCAGCAAATCTAATAGGACTGTGCAAAGCATTTTCATTTCAGAACATCTGCATTTTTAAATTTAACTTTATTTTCCTGGCCAGCAGTAGCATAATAGTGACTCTAAGAATATATTAATCCACCTGTACCTGCACATCTTCCTAGTGAAGAGCAAGAGAATATTCTTAAAATCAGTTTATATTCTGAGAGATATTGAAAGAAATTTCAATTAAATGTGAGAGTTCTACTTAGATGCAAATAAAATAGTCAAGGAATTATAAAATGAGTTCTTATAATGAGGTAAGAAAATGACAGATACAAGAGTTGACTCAATGAGTTCTGTTTTTAATCTTGGCATCAAAAAGTGGGACTGATGCCATCTTATTTTAGTAATTTAAACATTATTCCAGGGCTATCTTTGTCTACAGTTACTGAGGGGAGAGAAGTATTTCCAGTGGAAGATTAATCCCAAGCAAAAATAGGTGCCCAAGGTACATAAGTTTCCCTCTGTAAATTTATGCAGCCTGGGTGAGGTGTTTGCAGAGTACTGTCACATTTCAGCACAGAATTCCAGTTTTTGCAAAACCTTGATAATACTAGAAAAGTGAGACAAAAAATACCTTATAAGAAAATGAAAACAGTTCATAATAAGTGTTTTGGTAACTCTTGATATTTCTTAGGGCATCACTTGTAAAACCTCTGCTCAGAGTGATGTGCCACTCTTTCCCCACTGCAATAAAAGAAAGAAAATGGAAAGAAAAGGGATTTAGAGCAGACCCTCCTCAGAACAGGTCTGGCTGCCTCTGCACAGCAGCAGTGCTCTGGTGATGCTCTCAGGCACCAGCTGTGCTGATGAATGTGCACTCAGAGCTCAGGCTTGAGCTGATGGGCATTGAGCTGCTACCTGTGTGGTTGTTTGCTCTGTACCTATAATGGGACAGAGAAGAGCTTGCATTCACTTTACACAAGACAAGAAAAGACATGAAAACAAAGAACTTCTGTTCCCTCTGCTTTAGCTTGCAGAAGAATTGCAACCAAAAGAATAGCCATAGTAAGAGCAAATCTTATAACACAATGTGTTTTTCCCCAAAGGACAGTCCTAGTCCTTCATTATCTGTTAAGCAGAGTCCTTTGACATGTCTAGGAGAGGATTTAAATATAAATAGTTGTCAAATGGCTCTCAGTCTTGTGGTATGCTGTAGGTCTTATGGGAGTAGAGTGGAAAAGTTGTCTTTAAATGAATCTGAGTACAACTTCGAGAGGCTGCATGGATCTCAAATTTGTCTTTAGGGTATACAGCAGTTTATAAGACTGCTACTTTTTTGTGACATAGCTTTTACGGGGGTAGAGCCAGAATATTAAGCTCATTACTTCCAGATGTAAAGGTTGGACAGGACAAAAATCCTTGGCTTTGGGACCACGGACAGAGTGGTGTGATATGGACATGACATATTGAAGTAATCTAGATAGAAGATACAATGTTAGCCAAGGTTGTCAGTAGGATACTTTTTAAAACATTATATGGTTTGTAACAAGGTATTGTGTATCCTTCAAAACCCTCCAGATTGAAATCCTGGAAAGACAGTGGGGAAAATGATGATTATTTTGCTTAAGTTACTAGAGTTCATTTTATACATATTAAGAGCTTGGCATCATTTGCCTACAAGAAATTTCAGGCCAGCAATTTATACTGTATGAGCAATGTACATCATGCTAGCAGCACTTAAATGAGTCCAGGTGCTCATTTGTAACTTGGGATCTTGTGTGTTCTTATTCACGGGCTGTACACCGATAATCGCGAGGTGCCTCGAACCAGAATGCGGCTCAGCAATGTCTCAGGAACCACACATCTGTTTACAGCCCTTCCTGCAGGAAATCCCACAGCTGCTCCCAGGCTTTTCCACCAGGGGGCACGAAAAGCCCGTCAGATTAATCACTTTTCCACTCTTGCTTTGCATGTTTTGCCAAGGAAGATTGCTTAAAGCCCATTTTGCAGGCAGGAGGCTCATTGTGCATGTTCAAAATGTGTATTAGCTAAGTGAGAAGCAGGAACAAAAGGGACACACGTTACAAGGACTTGGGCAGATCTGCACGCTGGACACAGCTATTTCACATAATTGTTATTGTTCATATTGTTCATATTGTTTATTGAGCTGTATGTCTGCTCTTGAATACTATGTGAAAAGTACTTGTCCATACACATTGGACATTTGCGCTTTCTCTAACTTCAGAGAAAATATATCGAAAAATTTTTCACTGTAGCATTTAAAACGAACCCCTACGATTATTTTTCCCCTCTCATGTGCTTTCTCAGGTCCGGTGATGAGCACAGAAGCCTTTGTCAGTGACTTGGATGTATCAGAAGTGACTTAATTCCTAAGAAGTTTTTCAAGACCACTTTATAGAGATATAATCTAATTATTGTGCCGTTCACTACTGTTGTCCAAATGCACTTAAGAAAATGCTTCATTTTGCTCATGAATACAGCCTCTCGCTCCTTTGACTTTGAAGGCAACCTGTCTCCCTTAAAGAAATTAGTAACTCAATCACTTTATCCAACAGGATTGGTTCAGTAAGTTCCTAAAATTCACTCAATTTCCCGTTCTATATGCAAAATAAATTAAATACAAATAGGGAGCTCTTTGCTCTAAAGGGAAGCTTTGAACAAGAGACATGTTATGATTCTCAATGGAACTGTGAAAATTTGGGGAAACACAAGGTGTATTCTGTAAGGTAAGCATGTCTATGTGTTAGCTTGTTTCTCTTCAATGTTTGTAAAGTTTAGTACTTATCCATATATTTCACCCTTATCCCATGCTTAATATTCTCTGGTTCCACACTCATTGTTGAGAAAGGCCTGTTAGTGAAATTGCAATGAAAAACTGATAATATCTTTCCCATGTGCACCAACCTTTACAGAAGATCTCATAAATAGATTCAATAGGACCCTGAGAAGCATAGAGGTGCAATGTCTGCAGTCAGCCTGCTGTGCAACAGCTCAAATTATATCCAGGGCTGTGCATTAGAATATTAGTCACAGATAGTCTCTTTTTTTTTTTTTTTTTAAGTCTTCACTACTCCTCTCTTTAAGTGCTGAGCCCACTAAAAAAAGTAAGGGCAGAAGGGCTCCATTTTTAAAGAAAACAGTAATAAACAGACTCATGTAGAGTCCCAGGAAGATCAGAGGATGCTGTGGCAGTAAGTAATAGCCATTCCACTTTCAGTAACTATTAGCTCTGAAAGATTTTCAGATGACCTATTTTGTAGACAGGCTGCAATGTACTTCCTAAAATCTGGGATTCTCTTTTACCTAATTGGCTTCTCCTCACATTAATTGAAATCTGTTGAAACTCCCTCAGAGTAACAGAACTGGGTAACAAATAAAAAAGTAAAAAAATTGAGTGATTAATTTTATTTTAACTTGACAAGACATCAGGAAATTTGACCTGATAAACCCTGTTATATGATTTGATCCTATCTGAATTAAGTCAAATAGCTTGCTCTCAAACAAAGAATATCTTTGCAACAAGGTCTGAACCTGCATTTAAAAGCAGAATAAGATTAATGCTTCTCTCATTCATGTAAACCCACAGATTAATCACAATTCAGCCACTTAAAACTATCCTACATTCTTTTTGAAAAAAAAACCCATGGCATATGACCTTATTAGGGGATTTCACAGACTATAGAATAAATGAACCTATGAGCAGACCTAACTATTTAAATTTCAGAGGGGAAAACTCCTCAGTCATCCTGAAAGAAATAGAATGGGACATAGTAATAGAGACTAAAATAGATGTGACCAATATCTCTCATAAGCAGAAAAATAGACTGCAAGAACAGTACAGTAAAAACTTCTTACTAGGAAGTGCTGAAAGATTCTCAGACATTGCTATCCATCAGGTCAAATTGAAAACATATTTGCTATATTTATCACCTCAAATTTTGAATTTAGAATTATTAACTACAAAGAAAGGAAAACTGACAACAGTGATCTTTTTCTGTGTATTGTCATAAAAAAATAGAAATGGACAGAAATGCAGACTTTGAAGGTAGTGGAGAACATGCAAGGAGAGGTCTGAGGATGTCAAAACAGTAAACTCATGATGTAGTGGTGGGAGTTCAGCAGCTGTGTAATGGTTCATGGGGCCGATAACTCTGAACTCTGCAGGTTCTGTTATGCATGTTTTGGGCACAAAACCCTTTAGAATGAAAAACCCTCATCAGAGTTCCCACAGCCATGGGGCTCTGCCCTGGGATGGGTATGAAGCTATGTGTCTGGAAAGAAAACCACAGCAAAGGCGGCAGTGCACATCACATTTTATGCTTCAATGAAGCACGGAGCAAAACTTGGCAGACATTTGTCTTGGAGGACCATCATCTACCTCCAAACTGCAGGAGTGAGAGAATAGCAATGCACTGCCAAGGGCAGAAGAAAGAGATGGAGTTTCACTGAGCTGTGAAAAGAGATGGTCAGTCCACAGGCAGGAAACGTGTGCTTCTTCCCAGTCTGTGTGATTTCACTGTCTCAGTTCCCTGGAAGAGCATTTGTGTATCTCAGCATAGCCTGATCTATACATGACACCAGTTTTGGCTGCACTGTGGAACACTGACACAAAATCACGTTTCAGTATCCTTACATTCCTGTAATTTACAGACAGCAAAATTTCAACAAAGAATAAGTGGAAAATTAACTGGTAGTTCTTCTTAACTGGGACTGGTAGTTCTTCCAAAAATAAGCATGAAGGACCCAGATGGGAAACAGCCAGGAGGTTCAGGATGAGTGGCCACAACTACTAAGCTGATTCCCTGGCCTTCGTAGTCTTACTAGAGGCAGTCCTAGCAGGAGCAGTCTAACCCCCAGTGAATCTGTTCCTCTGAAGGATGGGCATGTCACCCAGAAGTAAGAGGTTTTCCACGGGAATCACTGAAACTGTGCTGTGTCATATGCCAAAGGTCTAATGGGATCTTCATAATGGCCCCCTTGACCCAGAAGATTATGGCTCAGTGGTACTTTGGAACAGACAAATACAGTAGCCAAGAGATTTAAAAGAGAAAATTTTGACCAAAGTGATTTCAGACAAACATCAGTGAAAAAGGATTCCCCTCTACAAGCAGATACATCAAATTAAGAGACACAGTTACTTACCGGAAACAGAAAGATTCTTTCAAGACTTAAAACTTGGGAAAAGCATCAGCTACAGACAGATTTCCTGCAGCTTTTTAAAATACATTTTTGCAACAGCTGTCTCAAGTTCTGTGGAAATATTCCAGAAGGGAATCCTGTCCCATGACAGAAGGACTGCTTTGATCACACTGATTACAAAAGCAGATACAGAAGGTCACAGTGACAGAAACTTTCTAATTTTTTTTCCTGAATGTGGAACCTAACATATTAACTGAGACTTTAGCTACTTGGATATGTGAAATTGTTCCTATTCTCACCCAAAATAGTTAAACAACTTTGATGAAATGCAACTTGCAGCCATCAGTACTCAGAATAGGCTTTCCTTTAGTGCATCAAGCTCAGCTAACAGTGAGATCAGCCTGCCTTTACTTTGCTGAGAAGGCAGAAGATGTAAGTGGAGTATTCTACGTTGAAAACATTTTGAGGAAAGTTAAAAAATTTACCTTGATATTTCTAAATTCTTTTATACTTCTCCATTCCTGAATGCAAACATTGATAACTGAAATATTTCTTTCTAAATTATGAGAATCCCCTTTATGCTACATTCTTTCATGTGTTTTATAGAGAACTTTTGCTTATGCCAAAATAATTGACAACAAAATATATGCTTTTAAGGGAGATTCTGTGTTGGATTATTTTTGTACCTCAGAAACCTAAAATTTTTCACCTTAATGATCTCCCCTGTACCTTAAGCTTCATACACTTCCACACAGAATGAAACAAACCATAGCAAATGAGATATCCAAGGGACTGAAACAGAAAGTATTTTATTTACTTTCAACTGACTTTACACAGACACAGCAGTTTGTGAATTCTGTCCAAAGCAGTTTCTGAATTATGACCATCCTGCATATTAAGGCAGAGAAAGAGATGTCTGAAAGATTCTTTTATCATTGCTACACCATATGGAAAGCTAGAGTGAATATCCATCCTTGGCTATCCTATTTACATTACAGGTTTATTACTGCTTGCATTCCTGTTTGTGTGAGAGTTGTGAGACTATGTACAGCATGGACTAGTATAGGATGAGGGAGACAAAGAATATCCTGTTATTGTTATTTGTACAAGCTGGCAACAGCAAAAAAAGGGTTCATTTTTCAAAGCTGTCAGAAATCTGGAGGCAGCAACACTTAGGTGCTCCATGTTTACATGCTTGCTTGGTTGCTATGTGGGTTTTCTTAGGAAGCTAAATCCTGCACTGGCAAACAAATAAACACTCTGTTCCTGCCCCGATAAGGAAACCCAAGGGTCAAAGGAAGAAAAGGGGAGTATTGTGTCTTGGTTACAGTTCACAGACTGGGAGCAAGAGAGGGCAAACTGCCCCTCTTATCACTGCTCTTGCGTTTTTGGGAAGTAGGTTTCAGTGCTAAAGGGCTATGGGTGGGCAGTGAATCAAGTGAAAACTTTCCCACACTGAAACAAGTTGCCCTTGAGACAGATGTTTGTTCCTGGTTCTTTCTTTTTTGACCCAAGCAGATGCAAATAGCCAGGAGCCCCTGTTTCCTTCAGGGTAAACCAACCAACCATGTCAATCCTGGCATCTTCTGCCTGCACAGATCCAGGCATCACATCTAACCCTCTCCCAGATATGAGCCACAAGTGCAAATTGAGGAGAACTTGGAAACCATGAGAGAGAGCAATTCCCAAGACTGCTGACTCCAACAGTACCCACAGGAGGTCAGAGGGCAGCTGATCCCTCCTTGCCAAGCCACCTCCTGATCATTTTCCATGACAATTCAGAAGGCAGCTGTTCTCCTTGAGGCACAGAGGCCTCTTATCACTCAGAACTGGCAAGTGTGGTAGAACACAATCACTTTGGGGATAGCCTTGGCTGTGGTCAGCATTCCCATACACTTTTCCCTTTGTGAATCTGCTACTATGCCCCTTTTGGTAAAGGGACTTGGATTCATAAGTCATTTAGGAGCTTTAAAATGTTTCTCCCAAAGTAACTGGCCCGAGGTCACAGAGGAAATCTGTAGCAGAACTGGGAAATAAATCAAGATCTGAGTCCCAGTCCGGAACCTCAGACACAAAACTACCATTTTTCATAGGAGGCTTAAATATGTGATGAGTTCTTTTATAATCATATAGTTTCCTTTCCAATGTCTAAAGTTTTCTTGCTACAATCATTAAACTACTAGCTGTCCACTTTTAACAGTTCTGCGGGAATTCTTTCATGTCAGTTGTGTTTGATAATAGGCCACATATGAGATTCCAAACTTACTTTTTCCATTATTAACCATTCATTTACTGATATTTCCCTCAGTACGTTTTGTTCTTATACCCTTCTGCACCATATGTTTATAATCATCTGAAACTTCTGAGTAATCCCATTATTTTTCTATTCTCTCACACATCATAAATGTGGGCTGAGTTCCAGAATAATTTATGCAGGATTAAAACATGGAATTGGCTTCAATGCTTCATCAATGATGTCTTTAGAGTTTATCTCCCAAATTTGTGTCCTTTTCAGGACTAAAAGTCTGGGAGATGGAGATCACAAACATAGTCACACACACTCACACACATCTTGAATACCAAAGTAAGTGAAAAAAGATGAAAAAACAGGATTTTTCAAGAAAAAATACCTCATTCAAAACATATTGAAATCCAGAAGAAGATTTCCTACCACTTCACTGTGCATCACACTAGGTCTCTATGTCTAGCAGGGAAGCCTGAAATAATTATTGTACTGATGAAGTGTAGGATTGTAGAAAAGTTTTTCCAAAGGGCAAGCACAAGCAGTGAGTGTATGACAAGAAACAGTTGAGTATGTGACAGGAGAAATAGTAACTGAGAAAAATCTGGAAGCCTAAAGAGAACAAGATTCAGTGTATAAACCCAATGTGTGAGGCAGCAGCTAACACCTCTCCAAGTCCATTGGTTTTAATTAGCCTGCTTTCCTTTGTCCCAAAGGAGAAAATCATCAGAAGTCCTTCCTCCAGAGAGTCCAGTGCCCAAAACTCCCAGTGAATGAGCTGGTTTGACTGCTTCATTCTTCGAATTCAGTGGCAGGCCAAAGGAGTCCCAAAGGCTGTGTGACCAAAGTCACTGAAGGCTTAGAGGTGATGAGAGCAATGCAAGTGCAGGTCACAGGGTGCAACAGGGACCCCAAAGTCCAGCACAGACAAGTGGCAGTAGAGGGAGGAGCAAGCTCTGAAGATAGTGAGGGAGGACAAGAATCACCAGGAGCAGCTCTTGCTGGAGGCAGGTTTTGGCAGCTGGCTCAAGACTTGGAGTCAATTTTAACAACCATTCTACCAAACCTATTGGACCATCTCCAGCAATAAATCTGTGGCTTCAGGTGATGGGCCAAACATCCATCATGAAGATAGATGTGCTCCCCTCAGCCTGCAGCCTTTGTTCCAGTAGATGAGGTAGGCTTTTGGTGAGACAGAGGACATAAATGTAGCATGAAAACCCAAGATTCCTTCAGACAAGTGCAAGCTTCTGCTTACAAAGAGAAAACCAGATGTTGCCTAGAAACGGCTTCTATTCTTTACCTCTATTCTATACTTCTATTATTTATTATTTTTCTTAACTCCCACAACCAGCATTGTGATTCTTGATGTTAGGTGTTAGCTTAAAACAAAAATATTTTAGGAGATCTTGGGTGAACACCGAAGTTATTTGTGTAAATTATGAAAACTCCTTTCTTGACCTGTTTCAGAAAGCTGACCTGGTCATTCAACCCTAGTGACTTTCATATGCTTTTGGATATGGGAGAAGAACTGACAACTGTGGTCAAGGGTAGGTGAAGGAGCATACTTGAGATGTAGAGGGAAACCAGGATCTCTCTTCAGTGCAAATTGACTTACATTTATGTTAAATTGTGGCAATGACTTTCTGGGGTAGGACTCAAAAACTGAAATAAAAAAAAAAGAAGACTGGCACTTAGAAATAAGTGAAATTAAGGGAAAAGGCAAGAGTGAGAAGGATAGTAAAAACTAGTTCTACCTGAGAGAAGGGGCAGAAGAATCTTTGGCCACAAGGTCAAAATCTTCTCCACAGGCCAGGCTGCATCAGTGGGACATACTGTATCTCTTGTTTTACAAGAGAATTCCAGCAAGAGTTCCAGCAAAGGAAGCCTTTCAGGAAAATACTTCAGTAATTTGGAGCAGGCTAAAAGGTGTGATGCAAACAGAAAAAGGAGGTGCATACAGTTGAGATAACTGGAATCACCTTAGCATTGGTCCTAAACTCACCCCAGATGAGAGAGGTATCTTATGAGAAACAAAGTTTTTATTTTACAGCTAAAGAATGTATAGTAGTGACTTCATATGACAGCTGTAAATATCACTTTGCTTCATTTTGTAACTTCTGAGTGCGGGACATCAACACCAAAAACCTTTTAGCCCAGTCTTCATCTTGTATCTGATGAGAAATAGTCTGTTCATACGTTTATTACATGTTACTTATGGGCCTTTCCAGTCTGGACTGAAAACTTTCACAGCACACTCCCGAAGACACTTCACCCCTTGTGGTGCCCTTCTGGGCAGTGGAGCTGAGTGTTTCCTGATGGGAAGGGGTTGTGCTGCAGCATTAGGATGAGAGGCAGTGACAGGGTGCCAGCAGAAAGTCCGGATAACAAGGATTAGTCAGGCAGTTCCAGAAGGATTCATAATGATCTGATCCACAGGGCTAGGGCTGCAACAGATCATTCCTCTATTTTTAAAGAAAATGAGGTCTCCAGTCCTCTGCAGAGAGAGGAACAACATCTGTATGAGGAAATTAAATGGGCCAAGGACTGTGATTTGTCCCTGAGGCCCTCTGGCATGGCATGGATCACATTCATACCCTTCCAAAACAAAGAGAGGTGTGGTCGTCAGTCTATGTCACCTGAATTGTGTCCAGGCATTATCCTGGATGGTGTTTGGTGCCAAAAAACAGTACCAGAGAGCCAATTTAACTCTATGGATAACTGAGTGACAATAGTGGGTCTGCTGATAAAGTCACTGCCAATTCTTCTTACCTTCTCTTTGATTACTGCTTGATACTCCACATTCCTTGGCAAAATATTTACTGAATAAGAACAAAAACAACAACCATATCAATAAAGAATTAATACCTAAATATTTATTTGGAGGAGGTCAAGAGGGTACTGGAACACACACTTCAACAAAGCAGGTAAGATGACACTGTCTGGATGGTGTCAGTACTCTGATTTGGAGAACCAGCATGGTTTTGAACCATTTACTACCCATAAGCTCATTTGAAATGAATGATTTTCTTGAGGGTGAGTTAGATTGCATTTAAAGGACAGTGAACTGTATAGAGGGCATCAAAAACATTCTAACTCTTGAGAATAAAGTTTTTTACATTATGTTTTTAATAGCCTCGAACCATTATGCAAACTAAAATTACAACAATGAATAAAAGTAATATTTTTTTGAAAGCCAAAAGTGCAAAGTTGCAGAATTGGTGAATACATTCTGTGACCACTATAAATTAAAAGAAAAAAAGGGGGCAAATACTATGATTGGAACTTATCAGTGACAGTGCAATGCAGACAGCTCCCACAGCTCTGAACATTACAGACTACAGCTGTTGGTGGCTGTGGGTTTTCTGCCTGATGACCTTTCAGGAATCTGAAGAGATGGAAGCAGTTTGTTGCAGCAGTAAAATAATATTTGGGTTGGAGGGGTCTGAGGTGGGCACTGCAGTGATCAGTGCCTTATGAAAAGCTGTGATTTGGCTCCTTGGGGACCTTGCATTTTCAGCCTGAGAGTTCTTTGGAGGTCTGGGGATCCAGACACAGAGCCACTTGAGGCTGCAGGATGAGAGAGAGTGGGAGGGAAGCTTCAGTAGGGCATGTTTTCCATAAAAGCTGCTTGTCTGTTCAGAATCTCATTAATCTCTTCATCCTTTCCCACTGACTCCTGGGTCAGTGCAAGGTTTCTCTGCTGACTTCCCACTCATGGAAAGAAGCTTCTCTGCCAGTTCCTGGGCTGCATTTTCACATGTTTAGCTGCAGTTCTGAAAAGTTGTGATTTCTCCAACCATTTCATCACCCTCAGATTTTGCAAGACATTTTGATAAGAGACATTTACCCGAAAGATGCTTTGTTAAATCCTGCTCATAGTTCAAAAAATAACTGAGGATTTGTTTATCCGCCAGTTTCTATCACAGATAGACAATTCCCATATTAAAATGTCATCCTCATAATCTCTCATCAGCCTCAAGGGGGTTGAAGGCAATAAGTCCTTTTCCAACCTATGTTCATATGCCAGAAAGCCCTGTTGCAATGAACAATTTTTTTTCATTCCAAAAGTCTTCGTTTATTCTTAGTTTCCAACACACTTAATGAAGGACACCAGGCAAAGTGACCTGCAATGGCTCTGGAGCTTTGGAGGGAAGCAGGGGATTGGAGGCAGAAGATCCTGCAGCAGGAGGAGCATGAAGGGTCAAATGCTGGATGTGTAGCAGGAGAGCTGTAAAAACTACTGGGTACTGCAGGATAGTTAGAACACACCCCAAACAGAGTGCACAAAAGAAAGGAGATATGGGGAGGGTTGTAAGAAGGGTGAGAGGGAAGGGATGGAAATAGTAGGGCTGAAATACACAAGTCTATGGGATAACAAATGAAAAAGTTTCTGATACTGTAGTCAAGAAGTTGTAAGATTTCCCTAAGCATACACAGAGGCATGGTAGGTGTGACTGGTCCCAGCCACAATCCTGCCATTCATGAGTCTGTAAATGGTTTTCTGGGAAGTCATGGTGCTAATTCTGGCTTTCTGGACTAATTCCAGCAAGAAACATCTGTGTTTCAACCTATCTGCAGCTAATATTTAACAGTGAATTTTACAGGAATTTGAATTTATAATCAAATATTTACAAGTCACAGACATTACGTAATCCTTATTGCACAGTAGTAAGTAATGAAGATAGCAGGACCAGGCTGGGACAATCTGGGCAGGCTATTTGAAAGCCATAGTGATACAGTCTGTGAAACCAGACTTGGTCTTAATCATATACTATGGCAACAATTATGGAGATGCTGATGGTATTTCTGTGCTGTTGCCAGGGTGCATCCTTGCTAAAATGCCCCTTGTTGCCTGTTGGAGTAGCCCATGTTGTGAGAATCTAGGACAAAACCAGGCAGTGTTATTCTTCACTGGGATTGTGGACCATGCTAGAATGAGACTCAGAACTGCACTGTTTGAGCTTCAGTAGACAGAGGCAAATAACAGAGCACAGGAAAGATGTAAGGAAGAAGTACATCTAGCAGCTCCAATATTACATAGTTTCATCGTAGAAAACCCTGTCTATAATAAGGTTTTGTTTGGAATAGCAAGGAGATGTTTTCTCTTCAGGGGTGTGAACCAAGTAAAAACTGCCTGGATGCAACATTCTTCCCTATCTTGTTTTGCGTAATATGTGATGAATGTATTGTGTATTTTTTCCCTGTTCTCTAACTGTTTACCTTGTCCCACAGGCTCTCCATACAATGGCAAAATACACTTAATTGAAATAAAAGGCATTTTTCCACTCTAGGTCATAGACTAACCCCAGCGTAGTGACAGAGAATATATATGAACAAGTATCCAGATCCTACAGGCTGAAGTATTTTAAAGACAGAGATTAACACTTCCGGCCTAGCAGACAGATGCTTTGTGAAAGTAGAACACTGAGGAAAATGATTTTCATCTTTATTTGCACTGTGTAATACCTAGAACCATGTTCTACTTTCTGGGACTGCAGCACTCTCCTCACCCTGACATTTACTCATCTCTCTTCTGGAGCAACATCTATTTTTAACTCACCTTCCATCACTGCCTTCTCCAACCCTTCCAGCCATGGAAGCATGTCTTTGTGACTGCAGAACTAATATTTCAGACTTAGTAAGCAGACCATCAATGGTTTTCAGTAAGACAGGAGGATTATATTTAGTATATCTAAAATACCATTATCCAAAGCATGCCTTTGTATCAGTTCAGCACCTCTGAGGTGCGGGGGGAGTAAAAGAAAGTAAACCAATCATTTTTTTAATTGAGATTTTTAGTCTTGTATTTTAGTTCAGAATTTCAGGGAGAAGGAAATAATTTGTGGAATTCTTTGGATTGTTATGTCATCTGCACATACTTGTTTTATTATTAGAAAGGAGCCAGACATCAGTAGGAATTATTATAAAAATAAAAGCTATCAGAGGAAACAATATAGTAATGTTTTTCATCATAATATCAAGAGGACTACAGAGAGATATAAATTTTTCCCTTAGTGATACTCCAGCATGGAGGTGTGTGAGCAGGTTGGTGGAGCCTCCCAGGCAAACCAGAGTGCTGCTCTCTGGTGTGCAGCAGGGGCACAGCAGAAGGACAAGGAGGAGTCAGAGGGAAGGACATCAGTGTGCACCTCCATCCACAGCTGCTTTACTTTTTTTACTGCTGACCAGAAAACTTCACAATTTTCATATCTGGGAAGATATAGCCTTGAAATTATTATGTATTTTATATTCTATCTACAGTACAAGGTTGAGGAGTAATGATAGAGGAAACCATGTACCCATACAAAAGTGTCTTTTGGAAGGCTTTTAGGATCCTCTGCTTACTCTCTTCTAGACACCAATCTCTTGGAAACTGTAGACTGGCAGTTTGCCTCACATGAATGTGAGGACACTGGGCATTTTTGTGGCAATGAAGATGGCAAAACCCCACTGCTTTATGGGGTTTTGTCACCATAGGATTAGTAAGACATATGATAATAAAATTGTTGCGACTGTGTAAAACAATCCTTTCTTTATATCATGCCCACCAGAAGGCTCCAGCCATGATGTATTTATCTGCTAGCATACCTCCGTGGGTGCATAACGTTTACCATCTCAGTGTAAAAATGGAAGACAGGTCAAGCAACAGATATCCTCGCTTGTCCAACATCACAAATGGAGAGAAAAATCCTAAAATAAAAACTTAAATCAGCTAGGTCCATCCTGACTAACATCTCAATATTTATAAATGCTTTGTGTTAAGAGAGTCAAGTCTGTATTAATGTTCTCCAGGTGCCTCAGCTTTGGTCCTCAGCTCCCAGCTGCATCTGTTTTGGCAGCACTGAGAAATCTAGTGGTTAAATCATCCCCATGCCCTGAAAGAAGGTAAAAACACTCATCCTCTCAGCCCCCTCCCAGCCTACACCCTACGGAATGGACTTCAGGCAAAGCGTGGCTGTTCCCTGTCTTTTATCCCACACCACAGTCTGTCCTGCGTCTAGAGCACCTGACAGTGCCTCCCATCCTCACTCTTCCATGGGTTTGTGTAGGACCCGTGTGGGAGGGTGGATGGAGGGGCTGGAAGGATGGCTACCACTGCTCAGACAGTGTACAGGCAAAACCAGCTACACCAGCTGAAACGGGAGCGCAAAGGGGTTGTTCTGGCAGGGCTACTTTTGCCTTCATCTGGATCATATTAAGTATTCACTGGTGTCCAAGACTCCCTTTCTCCCACTTTGTGATGTTACAGGGCCAGATTTGATCCTTTCGAAAGACCTATGAAGAAGAAAGAGCAGTGACAGCCTTGATCCAAAGCAATTGCTGTAACTAAAGTGTTGTCAGTAGTGACAAATGAGGAGGAAATTATTTTTTCAGCTGTGAAAAAAAGGAATGGTCTAGATTCATTGTTGAGCTGAGCCCTGGCTCCTGAGCTCCACAGCAGCATTTAGAAATGTGAATCCTAAGAAGGAGGGAAGCTTTGGTCCCAGAGGAGCAGGATTTTAGCCACATCCTTCCTTGTTCACCCATTTTCTACCATCTATATTGGTCAATTTTCTATTAAGTAACTTGGATGTGACAAATCATTCTGATGCCATGTTTCAGAATTGGAACAGAACTGCCTTTTCCAGGTGCAGGTCACTGTTTTTCTGCAAACCCATCTTTCACTGAGCAGGAATCTTTCCTGTCTATGAATACTTTTTGCCACCATACTAGACGATATTAATTAAGAATTCTGTATGATCCTGGTTGGAGCTTGGAGGATGAACATGGATTTAGCAGGCAGAATGACTACAGAGTAAATCAGAGAGAAAAAACTTTTTCTAGTACAGTCGATATTGCTTATTTCCCCATGATAGGGAAATATGTTACTTACTACCAGTAATGCAGGAGGAAAAAAAAGGAGCAGAAGGAAAGCACTGAGCAAAAGAAATTGTTTAAAAGAACCTCAAACTAAACCCAAAAACTCTTGCTCGTTGGGCACTGGCAGGTCACAGAGTCTACTACATTGCTGCTCTGATATCCGATAAAGTGCAAATGGATTGAAGCACAGGAAGGTGTTCCACAAAATAAATATTTTCTGAAGCAGGAGCTCTAGATGCTGCTGACAGACTGAGACTTGTATAACTCTCCTTTCTAGAAACTTGGATACTCTATAACTTTTTTGTAATACACCATATTTCCATAATGCAAAGTGCTCAAAAATAGCAATTAATGCTGTGATTTGTATTTACATAGTGGAGAGTATTAGGGATATGAATAAGGTTGACAAAGATTGGTAGATGAACTGCTTTTCCAGTATCTATAAAGCTGGGATATTTGGCACTTGGTAGGAATGAATATTCCATATTGAGGATTTAAAACTTTCCGTAATTCTTACACATATAAGTTGCAATTTTGACACCTGCCCTGTAAAGTGCAAGTGTGAGGAATGGACTCACAGGCATAATCATCTTCCACATAACTTTTTGAACATTCATATGACTTTTCTAAATAATTACTCTTTGAATTTTATACATTGTTATACCAGGTGGCAAGCTGCAGTGGAATAAACTGCATAGTAACTTGTTATGTAATGGGAAAGCACGCAATACCTGGCAACATATCCAATAAAATCTACACCTATCACCTCCTTCATATGAGTGGGTTGTTTACTACACTTTGTGGGTTGGATTTGTGTTTTCTGTCTGCAGGTTTCATGGGCTCTCTTCATTGTGGAAAACAATTTGCAGCATTCATTCATGCCAAGACACTTGTATAGGGTTTTATCAGGGTTGACAGTGATTTATTCAAAGAAAAATTTCTGTCACTTTTCATGGTGAATTTGGCAATAATTTCTTTTCCAAACTTGCCATATCCTTCAAGAAAGAGGAATCAGGTTTAAGAGGCTCTGCAGCTGTTTGGCATCTGATATTCAGAGCTTATTATTATTAGTGATTTGTGATCTCTAACCAGTCAGATCATTTCTTTCTCTAAACATTTCTTACTTTATTTTTTTTCACAGGGAATGTAAAACTTTCCTTCTTTAAAGTCCAATGAAGGGAGGTGAAGACATTTATTTTTCAAATGTAATAAAATGGACTTTATATTATTATTTCAATGACTGATTAAAAATATTATTTATACCATATGAGTGCTTCCATGCATATTATAGGGTGTTTCATTTGTGATCCAGCTGAGATAGAACAGTTCCCTTTCACTTAACAGTCCTAGAGAATGACCCCAAATTATTCACAACCTTATGCAATATAAACAGAAGTACCTCTGAGTAACATACGTTTATGGTTTTTCATTCTGTGGAAAAAAGAGATTTGTGTTTGCAAAGATTTTGAGAAGTCCTGTGGCTTGTTTTAAGCAGGAGGTGAAATAACTGAGCCCAGTGATCTCGTTGGTGTTACAGTCCATGAATCTATAATGAGCTACACTGTGCACAATAACCACAGGCCCCATTCCACTGGCTCCAATGGCAGCAAACCCACTTGAACTGGTGGGGGTTTAGCCCAACATCCCCTCTTTCTCTGCATTCACCAGAAAGGGCAACTAAATCTTGTTAATTGAATTGTCCTGGGCAGGTTCTGAATAAGCCTCCCCATGGATTTTGTCAACGCAGATCAATGAGTTTGTCCGGGATTTGCAGAACAAGCCTCATGTGCTGAGCTGTGCCAGGCTCAGCACTGGCTGTGAACCTCCATGGGAAATGTGGCCATGGCATTGAAGGGCAACAAAAGTCAGCAAGCCATGCTTTCTAAGGAAACCTCTGTACAGAACTCCAGCACCAGAGGTCAGTGCCATCAACTGTGTTACCTGAAATCACATCTCATTCAAACATTTTTATTTCTTTAATATGGATATAAAGTATTGTTTCCATTGTCATGTGTTTCCTTGGAACCTGCTTATGCTGGAGCCTTGAGTTGGTACTTGGACCAACAGTTTGCCACAATCTGCATATGGATGATAATAATTTTTGCAGATAATAACTTATTTTGCACTTTGATACATCTTTCATCTGGAAATCCTTCAAGAACTAGAGCATTGTTACTGAAGTAAGAAAAGGTTCCTGAGGAGCATTAATTTAATTATTCTGCAGGTGAATAAAAGTGGCAGACTCTAGGGTTATGAAGCACTCTCAACTCCTAGTCACTTACCATAGCCACTAGAAAATATTATGTAAAAGACACCAGGTTAAACTTAAAAAATCTTATTTAAAAGTATTATGGTTGCATTTACATCATTCTCCTGAGTACAGTAAGCTTTTACTGAAAGATTGTGTTTTGTCATTTCAGTATGCCCAAAACAATTATTGTTGTGTTAAAAATCCGCATGGAAATCCATGCTAAAAATATGATTTTTCTATCTCATTCTTTGGCTTTTTCCCTTCTTTTCCAGGACTCTCTGTTCTGTAAAATGCAGAGGTGCTTCCAAGATGACTCTCACACTCAGAGATACTCACAGTACTCCCAGGTTGCTGCCAGTGGGCTTTTGGCCAGGTATTCCAGCCCACAGAACTGGCAGAGTATATTCAGAGCTCTTGGCCAGGAATCCAGAGCCATTCCCAAAGCAGAAAATTAGTCCTTAAAAATACTGGTCTGGCCACTACAGCTGAGGAACAATTTCAGTGCTATACTTGTAAGAAGCAATTCTCATTTCCATCAAAAAGTTTTCTGGCTAAAACTTGTTAGACTACAGCAGGAATAGGGCTTGTATCAAGTGTTCAAAGACAGCGTAGAGTGACTATTAGATATGGTCTGGGAATTCAGCAAACCAATTTCTACTACTGGCATGTGAGTATTCACAGAAAAAAACAGTCTGAGTTTTCTGCTCTTTCAGTTCCTGTGCTTGTCCAAAGTGAGTGATTACATGGATGACATTTATAAAGCACCTTGAGACCTGCAGAGTGCTAGTCTAACAGCTGGGTGTTATTATTACCCTGTTCAGTTGATGTTTTATACTATAACCATAGCAATGCTATATCTGAATGACTTCCAAAGGTAAAAATAAACAATGTGGTTATTTAACATAATTTCTCCCATAAAGGGAGATGTGTATTTCTTTTTAGCTCAGGCCTAAAAAATATTAGCAAAATCCAGATTGGAAGGATAAGCACAAAGGAAAGTACAAGGAAAAAGGTTGGATTTGGACTGAAAAGTGAGATTTGCATATCTCCCATTGGAATTAATTTTAGTATTCTGACTTAAAAATATTACCTCATGTAAATGAGTTTCACTGATTGAAAGGTTTCCAGAGAAAGGAGCTCCTAGCAGTGCTTAATATTTTGATGGAGGGAGAGTCCATTATATGCATCAATCTCTGTAGGCAAAAAGAAATGCTGGGGTTTATCTTTTATGCATCAAGAGTAAATGTTTAACACTGTGGGGAAGGTTTCAAAAGCTAAAAGAAGCAATTGTTAGGAAGGCTTGATATTTGACCAAGGACAGCTGCAAATTTTTTTCCTCCTGTATGCTGAAAAACAGTTAGAAAGATTTACCTGAGACTACAAACCAGTGCTTTGGCAGGTTTTTATCATAATTTCAGAGAAAGTAAGTTGCAGTTCTATATTTATTCTATTGTCCTGTATTTCCTTGGTGTCAGTTTTAAAGATTCCTAGAATTATGGCGTACAGTCACCCCCACTTGTAGATCCATCAGGCTCAAAAAAAGAAAAGTAATGATGTCCCCAGTGATTCATTCTCTTGCTGTTGTACATTCATAGCTCCCTTGCCCACCATATCCTATGAGAATTCATAATGTTACAAGCACAGCTCTGCAAAAACCCTTTGAAAGAAGGATGAGGAACTAAGCCACAGAAGCTACTTCAATTGCTATTCTGTATGCTAAAAGTATTTGTCCTGGGGAGTGATTTGAGCTCGGGGGTGCAGTGTGGTCAAACCCAGGCTGTCCAGGGCACATTGACCATACACACACAAGACAGCACTTCCCTGTGGATCTCCTCTGTCCCTGTGCAGTATCTCTGTGGCAGTGAGACTTGATTATTTTATATCTTTTATCAGTTTATGGTGTTAAAAGTAATTTCTATGCTGTCCTGCAGCCTACTAGAATAGCATTTTCATGTCATGAGACAAACATTATATGCTGTGTACCTTGGTGTATCACAGTGTAGGGGACTCTCCATGCACCCTGCCTGGAGAGGGCTACAGGGCTGTGTAGAGGTCCAAGCCAGGTACATTTATCTGTTCTGCCTACTGTTCACAGTCTGGAAGCAAAATTTCCCCAAGAAACACACCTGATGGTTTCTAATGGAACTAACTAACCCCTTCCTGAAGGAAGCTCAGAAGTGAACTGCATTGCATCTGTGCAGGGTAGATTGCCATGGGACCATGATGGGTGAAGGAAGTGGGGACACAGTCATTTGAGAGTACAGACACATCCAGATGAGTAAAGATGTGTACTCATGAGCTGAGCGAAGTTACAAATGCATTTTTAACAGTCTGGGTTCTGCAGAGGAGTCCATAGAGATAGAACAAAGATAATGCCCTAAAGCAGCCAGTGAGACTGTCCCAAAGAGTCTGTGGAAACACAGGAACTTCAACTAACAGAGAGAATGATGCCAAGCACACATTCCTTTGTTTCTTCTACACGTGTGATTGTTTTTTGTGTATCGCTACTGATGTCTTAACCATCAAACACCAAGAACTGAATCTCCATAAACAGTTGTTTTAGAGGATAAAATATATGTGGTCAGTTCTGTCTATGAAAAGTTCTTTGGATGTGCAGCTACAGCAGCAAGCAAGAATCTGCAGCTGCAAGCAGAGAAAAAGAAAAGGAAAATCCAGATTTTATGGATTTATTTATTCACAGCAAATTCCTAGATTAAGCATTGCAGTTAGCTCTGTCAGATGTACAGGTCACACTGTGTGAATGAAGGCTGAAGTGCTGATTCTTGCTTAGAGTTATTATAAAGCCAGTTGTCACTTCTGTCACTTTAGTACACTAGCTTCTCTTAGCTGTCCTAAATGGGCAGTGAGGTAAATCCAACAAGATTCATCCAGTCCAGGGCAAAATGAATGAGTCAATGGTCAGAGGCCAATTGCAAGAGGTTTAGCAAGGTGAGTGTCTTGGGTTGCAATGCAGGAGGTGTGTATTCTATCACCATCTGTTGAAACCAGGTGGGGCAGTGTTCTTTATCTTTTCTGCAACCCATCCTTCCTCCAGGAAAATATCATCTGTTAATGGGCCATTGAGTCCCACTCTATGACTGATAAAATTACATCATCCCATTGGGAGATGTTCCACCCAGGGGGAGGAGCCAGGAATTTCCTACCTAGCTAAAATCTGAGATTTAGAACCCCAAGGCAGTCTTTTTCCACTGGATCCCAGAGGAAAAACTGGACCTTTCCACATCATCACTGGACCTTCAGAGGAAAACTGCATCCTTCTACCAGGAGCACTGCTTCCACTGACCCACATCTGTCACTACAGGAGGACTGCAGCCACCATTTAATGGGACTGCTACCAACACCCTGACTGACTGACAGGGTGTCAGGTTGTATTCTGACTCTGTCAGTGGTGGTTTTTTTGGCTTTGTTCTCTGTAATACTGTATTTCTATTTTAATTTTCCTAGAACTGTTATTCCTATTCCCATATCTTTGCCTGAGAGCCCCTTAATTTCAAAATTATAATAATTTGTAGGGAGAGGGTTTACATTCTCCATTTTAAAAAGAGGCTCCTGCCCTTCTTGGCAGACACCTGTCTTTCCAACCAAGACAGTGAGTCCTGAACTTGGGTCACAACAAACCCTGCAGTGCTACAGGCTGGGGAACAGTGGCTGGCAAGTAGCCAAGAGGAGAAGGACCTGGAGGTGTTGGTCAACTGCAGCTGAACATGAGCCAGAATGTGCCCAGGTGGCCAAGAAGGCAAATGGCTTCCTGGCCTGTATCAGCAATAGAGTGGCCAAAAGGAGCAGTGACCACTGTCCTGCCTGTAAATCTCATCTACACAATAGACAAAGCCTCCTACTTATTTGGGCAACATAAAGAGTTTTCCTTTACAGGTTTTAACACCCAAGGTTGTCCTGGTTAAGACACCTAATTCCAAAAAAAATATTTAATAGTCATTAAAACGGCATACATGATGGACTAAGATCTTGAGGGTCAGCTGAAATTCATGTCAGTCCCTTCAGCATTTCCTCCTGACAGAGCTGCTGTTTTACCACTCTGGGAGCTCACTCTCCCATGCTCAAATCTTGTGATTGTGCTGAGAAACTGGACAGATAATTTTTGTCTTCTGATTCTTGTAGCCTGGGACATATCTGAATATAAAGATTTGCAACACTGGAGTTTGTCCATGCAGCTGAGAGCAGCACCCTGATATGCATTCCAGCCACAGGTCATCAGTCTAGAGGGCATCTACTGTGAAGCTGTAGTGGGCTGGCTTGGCTGACCACCAGGTGTCCAGCTAGTCACCCTATAAATCAAAGACAATTTAAGGAAGCACCACCTTCAAGTTGGCTCTATCAACATCCTTAGCGTTAGCAGACAGCATCACACTGAATGTGGCAAGACAGAAATCAAAGTGTAAGTAAGCTGGTGCTGGGATATGTACATCTTGACTTGTTATTCTACAGGTCTGATGCCTAAATAACTCTTGAGATGTAGCCCTGATGACTGTGTTGTTGGGTTGTATTAATTTTTTCACTACGTCCAACATGCAGCCTGTAGGATGTGTGTGACTATCAGGACAAATCAGTCATCCAGAGACCTTGCCTTGCTCACCGTTTTTTTTTTTTTTTTTTTTTTTTGACATTAAGAAATTTGAAACAGGCATTTGACTATATATGTATTTTATATTCCTAATGTTTCAAGGAAACACGGGATTACAACTACACACAGCTAAACTTTCTTTACTCTAATGAATGAGGAAAACAATATTTCCCAACACGGCCTACTTAGCAGGAATGTCTCTGCTCAGCCAGTGCAGTGGAATTGTACTTGAGAAGTAAAACTGTAAAGCAGCAATCTAAACAGCAGCTTCTTCCAAATAGTAATGCCACAATTAACAGAAGTGTTTTTCCTTTCCCCTACAACATAGGTGCTTATGAAGACCACTTATTATAATGACATCTGATGACTTACAGGCCAAACACAAAACAGTTATGCCATACTTTTACACGAAGTAGAAGATAATTATTTTTGGAAATTTTATTAAGAGACCCAGAAGCTGCAGTCGTTTATGCTTCTACTGACACAGATATATCTGAGGCATCAAAAATGGGGGATAAAAGAGCAGTTTAGTTTACATTTTCTCTCCACTCTGCTACTGCACAGAGCTGGAGAGAGCTGAGTCCCACTGTTCCTACAAAGTGATATTATCCTTACAGCTACTTGTGTCAGCCAAGCCATATGGACCATGCATTTGAAGAATGACCTTGGTTTGGGTTATATTTTCACAAAATTTTAAAAACAACAGGATCATTTCCTTTTGTTTATCTATTCCCTTGTTCAAATAAAAGAAGTTGAAATAATATGAAACATGTCGAGTTTTGTTATCAGTTGGACTAACTTACATAGGCATAGAACTATTCTAAGTATTTAGAGCCTTTAATTAGTATGTTTTCAAGAACGGACATTTCTAATCTCCTTGGACTTTCAAGCAGATGTTTCTGAATTAAAATCATTCTATTTCAAAAGACATCACTGATCTTATTATAATATTTAAATAATACAATCTTTTTGATCATGGTATTGTGACATACCTCAGACATCTTCATTGTTTGTGCTATTTCTTCAGAGCCCCAATGAAATATGATACTTTGTTGGCACTGAATCAAGTGGTTATGCTAGGCACTGCTCTACATTATGCAGTGTTTATTAAAATCTACCCAATAAACAATTTAAATCTATTATTATTACACAGGAGGTCTTTAAATTAATTTGTGCTGACAGAAAAACTACAAACTCTGACCTGCTTCAGCAGTTTGCCTGTGAAATCAAGAATAATTTTTCAAATATTATATACAAAAGATAAAAATCTACGTTTTATACTACCTGTTCCAGAAATGATATTTGTCTGGGGAAAATACTCCTCCAGAACAGCATGTGTGACCAGAAAGAGGGTACCAGGTACATGGCAAAGGGACTGGGCAAAGGGACTGGCCAGTTAACCTTGGTTTTACTTCTGCTCACATCTAACCTATGCATACAATATTAAAACTATTACAGATCTGAGATTCCTCCTCACTGATGCTATCAGTGTAAAAGAACTGTTGCCATACCTCTGCTAAAAACGAAGTGCCATTCCTGAACTGATGTTTGGATGTCTCCATTTTCCAGAAGAAGCAAATCTATTTTCTGAGTAAGAGGAGAAGCAACATTTTAAAAAGAAAAATGTTTATTAGCTACTATCTCTTGATATGAGTCAAAATTCATATGTGATAACAAATACATGAGAGGATAAGTTTCATCTGATTTAAGCTTAATTCTGTCCCAAGTAGTCTGAACCCTAATTCAATAAATACTTATTTTTGGTCAGCCTCAGTGGAATTTAGACATGTGTCAGTACCCTGCACAAAAAGGTTGCTATCTTGAATCTCTAGGATATTTTTTATTCTGTCTTATTTAGCAGCATTACCAAAGTTGCAAAATTCAGATCTCCAGGATAGAATGGGAAGAATGTGCACATATTAAATTTAGTCAAAGGGGGAATTTCACTGCAATAGTCTAGACACCACCTTGAAAATAGAAAAATGTCTCCTGAGACATGAAGGCATCAGTAATATCTGTCCTCTGTCACGTGTACTTGTGTTTGCCAATGTATTTTATACAAAATGCATAATTAGCCCTTCAAGGCACATGGAACATTACATTTTTAATTTCGCCTTGCCTTCTTAAAATGCAAAAGAAAAGTATAAACATATTCTTTCTGCTAATTCTAAAATAGAGAAATACAAGAAAGAGGCAATTTTACTGGGAAATAAATTGAATATATCCATCTACCAAGAGGTTAAACAGAAAACTTTCTTTACTCAAAATGCTCATTGATTCAGTCTTTAATAACAACATATTTTAAGCAGTCTGATAAACATCCTTTACTTTGAAAATCTCCCAGCCACCAGTTACTCTTCAAGACCATTCATTTATCATTTTTCTAGGCAACAAAAGACCCACATTTCTTGTCAGTTAAAAGGGCAAAAACATATCTTGAGCAACATTTTTTAAAAATCCCAAAACCACAGACAATTCTACAGGCTGGGGTTTTTAGCTGGTTACCATCAGAGGCTGATTATCATTATCAATAAACTTGGCAAAATGATCTGAAATTATTTCATTTCTTCCTTGAAATCTCACTGGGTCCTTTGCTAACATCAGACTCAGGATGAATTTGTAGGGAGTAATGAAAAGGAATTTTGTAATTTATGAACAGAGAGCAGATCCATCCTTGAAACATATGTACAAACACATGGCCATGCCCCAGTGCGAATTTCAAGCAAACAGTACGTTTCATAAGAAACAGCCAGTTTGCTCATTTCTAGAGAACTGGCAGCCACTTTGACTTGCTGAAAGATCCAAAAAACATAATTTAAGTACTGTATTTAAAGTTAATCTAGCTAACAAAAAACAGGGATAAACTTTCCTAGACTAAAATTGTAAATTAGATGCAAATTGACAATAGGAGTGGAACTTTAATGAAGTACAGTATTCCTCACTGCTGAGGAAGTTAATTTAATGGTTAATGACATTCATTTACACATGGGTTCATTTGCTGACTTCCTCCAGTGCAATGGCACTAGCTACCCTGTTGGCAGTTAGCAATCAGGAAGGAGTTTTTTTTTTAAAAAAAGCTCATCTAAGAGAATTAGGAACAAACAAAGGGGGGAAAAAAGTAAAATCAATGGTACTGACACTTTTGAATCTCCCCCAGTGAGCAGTGGAAAGTTTTAAGCAGAAAGTCCGACACTTGAGTGAGTATTTCGCTTCTCTAAAGAATGGTTTCTGGGATGCTCTAAGGGTACTCAGTGGCCTTCCTGGTGGGATGCCAATGGGCACCTGGGGTCTGTGGGTGAAGCACCCTCAACCCTGTGGAGTAGGCTCAGCAACTCGTAGGAGTGGAGAAACAAAGAGAGGAATCCAACTTTTAGAGTCAAAAATTCGCAGGCTTTTCCCAAGTTAGCCCAATCATAACCTGCCCCTTACAATTTTCTTCCAGCCATTCTATATAAGCTCTAACAATGCATTCAGCAAAGCTGTGACCAAGCCCTTAGTCTCTCTTGGCAGAGATCAAATCAACAGCACACCAAATAAATTAGTGAGTCAACAATGCAAATGGATTTCTCACTATATTAATGGCTTCACTATTGACTGTGCCCTACTTGATGCTGTTTCAATCATCTTCAGCAGTGAAGCTCCAACTTGCTCAGCTGCTTGGCTTCCCTACCAGAAAAGAACATAGAATTTATTAATATCTCTGTGAATTGCATTGGATGTTGGACTGTTTTCCATACTGTATTATTTATTGTACATAGGGTGAACAGGAACCTATTGGAACAGAGTTCACAGCTGAGGAGAATTTAGTTTTTTACAGATGGTTACATCCATGTTTTGTAATTTTTTTATTTGAAGAAAACAAAGCGAAGATTGAGAGAGAGAAAAAAACCCTAAAAATGAGAAAGTGAATTATTAGAGTATTATGAAAACATTTGCCATGCATATTTTGTTTCAAAGTATATTAACTGTAGTATACCAAGATCAGATAAACTACAGCATAAAAAGAGCACATTTGTTTTCTCTGTACTCTGCAGGATTATTCACATTTGTTGTTTCATCAGACATTATTAATATAATAAATTGCACATGTTACATGTTTGCCAACATTCCTAAATTAGTCTTCAAAGAAACATCTAAATGATCTTCCACTATAAAGGAAAGAAAATACTGAATATACAGTGCATTAAAAATAACAGTGGCATCTTACATATCTGCATGCACATTCATTTTTGCTAACCCAATCTGCCTAGAGGTCTTTCACTGCCAGGGATCTCTGAATCCAAACTAGACCAATAATGAGATATTTGCCCAGGAAGCTCTTGTTTTAAGTAATCTCATCTCTTTGATCAGCTGTAAAAGTGCAAATCTAAAATCAACGGTGGCAGAACAATCTTCAGCAAACAAAGACTTGCCAGATGGGCAGGTGCTGAGAAATATTAGACTACAGTTGTAGTGTTTAACTCCCTTACAGGGTGATGAAAGAAATGGTGTATGTGTCACTGAAAGTGATGATAATAAATGTAATGAAAGTAATAACGAATCCCTACTGTATGTCTGCAACAGGCTTTGCAATGGTTTATACCAATCAGCTATCGCTTCAAATTATTCCTGAACACAGGTGTTTCTGAGGTAAGAACAACGATTTGTAATTTTTTGATACTCACACAAATGAATATTAAAGCTGGTTTATAAGTGAGAAGAAAGTCAAGACTGTTATTCATGTTTGCTAATAGATGTACCTCAAGTGGCTGAGAGTTATGATAGCTGCCATCCTTTCCACTCTCCACAAAGAGTAACTGTCCTGTGTGACTGAATAGAGCAGGAATTTGGTCCCAAACTACCACAATTCACAGCACACTCTACAGCCCAAACCGGTGATAACCTCTGAATATGAGAGTCTCATATTCACAATTTGAATATGCTGTGCTCAGCACTCCATGCTTCACTCACACTTGTCTCTTGGACACAGTGAAACCAGTTGCAAGGACCTTCCATGGCTTTCACACAACCAGCTGCATGCACAAAAACACTACTGTTTGAATTTTGAAAACTCAGGATAGAAAGTTTTATTTCATGTACAATTCTTACTGTAAGAGTCAGAGAAAATTAATTAAAAGTCTATTTATTATATCCATGCAAATATATTCATGGGTAATTTAACAAAAACCCCACCTTCCTGTGATTTAGATTATAACTATCACATATACGAGTCATCTCCATAGGAGTAGGAGTCGTGCACAAAAGTGAAGCTGAGCAGAAGTTATTTCATCTAAGTGTTGTCAGGAGAAGTTGGACTTGGGCTCTTGATTGTCCAAGTACCCTTACTGTCAGCTGTGAAGTGGGGAGAGGCAAATCCTACCAGACAAAGAAACTGTTCAAAAACAGGCATCTAATGAAAATAGGATGAATGAAAATCAGGACATCTCTAACTTGATGGTATCTCCATCTAGCCAAGTTGATCAGTTGAGTCTATACAACTGTCTTCTAGATTCTTAAAGTGAAAAAGAAAGTGTCTTTTAAAATACTTTGACTGAAGCTAAAAATATAAGTGATGCTTTGAGGGTAACTGGACGATCTTACATTACCATATTGAACAAAAAATTCCAGGAAATGTTCCTAGAGATGAACCTTTGAGCATACACACCATGGGATGGCTATTTTTCATCCCTGGCATGGTTTTGGCCTTTGCCAGCATTTTCCCAGATGATTTCCAAACACCAAGTCAGTACCAGAAATAGACAGGAAGCAATACCAAAAAGTAGTTTGGATGTTGACATCCTGTTGTGAAAGATAAAAAGCATTCAAGAGTAGTGATGCAAACTGTGATATTCCAGCTGGCCTCATTGCCGAGGGGCTGCCCAAGGTACATCTAAATTAGTGATAGCTTTAGAGCAACTGAGGGGAAGCACTGAGAAACACTAGGACTGCCTATAAATGGACACACACTGGAGTATTACATCCAGCTCTTGTTTCCTTGTTTCTCAAAAGAGGTGAAACATTGGCTGGGATGTGGAGGAGAGCCACAGAAATTATTGGAAACCTTGGAAAAGGGCCTTGCAATAAGAGAATAAAGGGGTTCAATCTGTTTAATTCAATAAAAACATCCAGCAAAGATTTCAGTGATTACAGTGTGCAAGTATCAGCACAGGGAGAAAATACTAAGCAGTAAGAGCAGCACTCTCATCTCACACAGAAAGGCATAATGAGAGGTGATGGCTGGAAGTGAAAGCCAGACAAATTCAGGCAAAACTCAAACCACACATTTTTAAGAGGGTGGGCTGCACTTCCAAAGGAAGTGATGGATTCTCTCAACTACTGATGGCTTTAGATCTTGACTGGACACTGTTCTAGCAGATAAGCTTTAGCCAAACACAGATTGCTGGGCTAACTGGGTTAAATTAAATGTCTTGTGTCATTCAGGAAGTCAGACTAAATAATCCAATGGTCTTTTCTGGCTTTAAAAAATCTATGGATCTATAAAATGAAATGGCATAACTCTGACTTCTAGTCCAAGAATAACACATTTTGATAAAATAAGGTTTCCATAGTCCAGTGCTGTGATAGCGGATACAATTCCAAAAGATCAGACTATCATAATAAAATTGGAAACGAATAAAGCATGATGACATGGTGATGTTAATAATATCAATTCCCCATGTGTTTACAGGGTCAGTCCATAAAAATTGAAGCAAAGTAGGTGGAATTTTCACAGTATAAAATTATTAAGAGAAAATATGGTTCAGCTTTTTATACCAGTCTCTGAATGTCATGGATATAAATTGAAAAATCACTTTTATCTATTAACATTTGAAGGAAGAAGGGCATTTTTTGGCTATGCTTATTGCACTCCATTAAGGAGTTACGGGGCACCAGCCCAAGCACTGAAATTCAATCATCTGTGCTTTTCAATAGTTCTGGCAGTTTCTGGCACATTTTTGGCTCTGGCCGATTAATACTTTTTGAAATATCTCCTTGCATCATTCAGGAGTCAGCAGGGGCCAAGGACACTCCTAGCAAGCAGTTTGGATGCACCTACACATCTTCTGGGAGAGAACAGGATATGGTAACAGGAACATTGCCCCACTATTCCTTTCAGCCTGTGATTAAGGAAACAATTTATTCCGGCAATAAATGCCCAATAATACAGATACAGTCAGTGAGTTCAGTGTCAACTGCTCTGAAGGAAAAGAGCTGAACTCTCAATTCCTTCCCTATCTTCTACAAAAATATTTATACTATATGTATTTTAATTTCACATATGAGTTATATTGATCTATCTCTAAGGAAAATCAGCAGTTAACAAATGGTTCAACTGCAAATGGAATCACAGAATTAACTATTTGAAGTGACCTATCAAGGCCAGATCCAATTAAAAGCCAGAAGTGACTAAAAGTAAGGTACATTCAATACTTTTATTTTAGAAGTTTAGACCAGAGAGCAGAATTTCAATCCCAAATAAGAAACTTATTATGCACATAGAGTTAGACACTTTGGAAAACTCACTCAGAATATATTGAGAAGGGAGATGTTACATTATCTTGAGCATGGAAAAGCATCAGAATAACCACCTCTCCTTAGAATTTAAACACGAGACATAAGGGAAGGCTTCTCTTTACTCACAGCTTGGCATTTGCTTCTCCAGGCATAATTCTCTGGTTATTTTACTTCCAGATATAGCCATTAAAGCTCTTTCTTTTGTATTACAGCAAGAGGAAGCAGACTAATATTAATATAATTATGAAGTAGCTAGATTTGTTGCTTGATTAATGGGAATATCCTGATGTGGAGACAATTTTGGCTCAGGTTAAGAGCCGTGAAAATTCCTTAACCACAAAACTACTGGTTACATCATACAGCTGTCCTGCTAAAAAAGAAAAAAAGCTTCATTTCCCAGTAGAAATAGAAGAGGCTAAGAAGGGACCTTACAGGAGAAAATACAATTCCCATCAGGGCAAGGATACCGACCTAGGGCTGGATGCTCAGTGCTCTCGTCCCATCTGAGCTACGTCTAAGTGTTGAATTAAATGGGCTAAAGCCCAAGTAGATCTGGAGTGAATAAAACCATGATGAGAATGAAAAGGAAACATCAAACTCAAGGAAAATGCTTAATATAGGTAAAGGCACAATGAATTTGGCATATCCCTTTCCATAATGCTGTTCTAATTTTAAACAACCTATTGTACTGTGCTGTTGATAGCCTTGTGTGAGCCATGTAGGGTTCAGCCAACTCAGCTGCATGATCAGTAAAGAGACAATGCTACCACACACAGGGTTATTTGGATTAGTGAATACCATACACAAGTAAATCATCTGCCAGATGGCACTGGAAGAAAGCTGCAACTCTCTCACTTTCATTTCCACAGCAGCAAACAATGTTCCGTGTTTAAAATAAACTCTTCCAGATGAGTAAAAGATAAACTTTGTGGCGCTTTTTTCTCGGTCTTCTCTTTGACTTCAGCTTTTTTCCTAAAATAAAAATTAACAAAAAACCAGAAAAAACCCTCATCTACTCTGATTGAGTTACATTAATGAAAAATCCCAGTTTAGACCACCGCAGTACAAAGCTGTCCCTCTAGGCAGCATCAAAATTCCATGCTATTTACTGAACAAAAGACAAAAATGAAATACAATATTTTCATTCATCAGCTTCTGTCAACAGAACCCCTAAAAATGAACACCTACCACATTAGGCCATTTCCTGTCATTTTATGGGTTTTCCCACAGTGAAGAACTGTGCCGCTTTCTTGAAACACCGATTTTCATATTTTATACAGTTTTAACCCTTTTAAACCCTTTTAAAAAAATGTAGCAAGTGTCCCGAATCAAACAAACAGAACCCCCCACCACAACCCAAATGCAGAAACAACATAACTTTTATTAAAGTTTTTCAATTATTCTTTTTGAGTTTTCAAGTTGCCTCTTTTGCCACTACAGATGAGCTTGCTATCTCCTAGTTTGTTCTACTGGCCCAAGACCCCAGTCTTATGTATGCTAGAATAATTATTTCATAATACATCTTGCTATATAAAATAAGAATTTTTTTAGATTTTCCACTTACAGCAAAATTTTCTGGACAAAAAAACCTCCATAAAGCAATCTTAGGGTTTTTTCCCATATCTGTGATGATTCTTTTGAGACACATCTAGGACTCTGAAGATTGTGAGGAGGGCAGACTGAAGGAAAATGAAGCTCTAGTCTCCTCCCAAGTATTTTCAAAGCCAGGTGAGGTGTCAGCTAGAACTATCAATAATTTTTACTGGACCTGTAGGATCTCAGCCCTTCAGAGTAACAAATGGATTGGTTGTACTGAAGGAATTTTCAATTTGTTATGCTTTACTCATGGGATACACCTACAGTGTTGCATATAGAGGCCTTCAGGGAAGCCTGAAGCCTAAAATACCTATCCATGTACACTGGAGAAGGCATTTCTGCATAAAATGCTACCAAAACCACTTGTTGCAGTGCATCTTGGATCTGATCCTCCAGGTGTGTCACTTGCTGTTCTGCAGGTGCCATTCATGACCCCTTTCTTGAAGCATTTCTCGTGTCCAGGGCAGATGGCATTTGGAGAGGGGATGGTCCTGCTGTGACTTAGGAGGACCCAGGACACTGATCTACTGCTGAGGAAGGCTACAACAGGACTTAGATAAACTTAGGTAACATCAGTCATTCATCAGATACAGTCTAGGTGGCAAACTGGAAGACATCCAGCAACTGCAACGATGGGCCGACATTTCTTTGGGGAAAAAACACATTTCTGGAGAACGGTGCAGGATATTTAATATATGCATAGCACTGCTACTGCCACCACCACCCCAGTCCCATAATTTCACAATTTGTGAAGTATTTCTTTTAAAATGCCATACATACACAGAAATGCATTAAGCCTTATTCATCCAGCTTTAAAGAATCATCATCAAATTGGCTGCAAGGGTCCTACTGCCCAAACCTAAAGCTGGGAGACCAAGATCAGCAAAAATATTTAGATGTCTGCTTTTAGTGGGTTCATGATTCCAGATTGCTTGTTTTGCCCAAGAAGCAGACAGCAAGAAATCTCAGCACCTTGATAAAGTGATTCAAGCATGTGATGGCCTCTTGAATCTCTCATGGCAAATAAGCTATTTTCTTTAATCATATTAACTTGTACATTACCTGAAGTGATCATTCTTAAATGTGGAAAGAAAGGGCTCTAAACCTTATTTGGTGGTCACTGTGCCAGGCTTCCCCCAAAAAAAGGCGATTAGAAAAGCATTCCTTTCTCCATGTTACACAGGACATTTGGAATTAATTAACTTTTCTAATTAATTTCTCTGATCTGAATCCAGTTACGACAGGTGTGAGGCTGCTAGTGGTAGCTAAAGCTGTAAGTAAAAAGTCTGAAGGGAGCTTGTCATTTTCTGTTATGAGAAATAGCAGCACCATTCTGGGACAGATCAAAAATAATAATTCAACTGTGGAGGCCTCCTGGATCATTTTGCAAGTCAATTACTCTCTAAATGATTAGTTTGGAAAAAGTTATGTGCAAAAGGGAACAGGCCTTCCATTTAAAGTTATTTGTATGACTCTTGCAAGCTGTTTATTTTGTTTATAGCCTTAGGTGAAAAGAAGTTAAGTCTGTTTGAAGTGGGAATTATCCACATTTTTCAGCAAAAGCATAATCATGCCACACATTCACAGGGCTCAGGCTTTGGAGCCTGTGAATCATTCACTTAGTAGCAAGCTTAGGCAAACCAGGCAACTGCTGAAAAGAGGAGAGTTTAAATACTTCTGGTTTCATTGCATCATGGAAAAACTGATCATTTATCTCATCAAGATGGGGAATTTTTACTGGAGAACCTCCACTGGGTTTATAAGCTTGCCTGCTGTGTTGACTGGAGTAACTGAAAGAGCAGAGCTGTCCCTTTGCCTGGGGATAGATGTTGGCTTTTGTGGCAAGGTAAGGAAGGTAAATTGGTGACAGATTCAGAGTGCTTTTTAAAAAGTAAGTAACTCTCCCTTGGCTTAAACAGATGGGGCATATAAAACAAATACATGCAACTTCAATTTAGTTTGCTTGCAGAAACCTCAGCTAAAATACCTACATGTGTGCAGGGAGAGCTGGCTGATAGCAAGGCCTGCAATTTAGAATCAAAATAAAGAAATTAAAAAAGGAAAAAAATTCTTTCTTAAAATCTTGGTCTGTCCATGAGGGAAGTAGGGAAGTTGGTTATTAAAGGTACTTTCAAAAGCACCACAGCTAAAGGTGACTAAATTATAATGAAGTAGTTACAAAGTGCTCTCCTTAAGATACTTGAAGCCTGTTTCTCTTGACCATTACACAGATGTTTCCTCCCCTCAGCTCTGTGTGTTCTCCAGCTGCAAAAGCAGACGTAGACCTGGAAGAGGCTTTAAGCAGCTGAGCTCAACACTGAGCCTGAGCCCAAGCCCAGCTGCTCTGTCCCCAGCCCAATGCCTCACCATGTACCAGAGCAGCACAGTGGCAGGTGACAGTCCTGTGCTAACAACCCACTCTCCTGGATATTCCTGTCTGTCTTTTAAACTGAGAGATTAAACTGCACCTATACACGTCTGCACACACACAGAGACACACACACCACCCCTCAATATGCCAATGCTAAAACAAGCCTTTTGGAATGCAGTTAATGTGCAATGTTGTTGCCATATAAAATGTGACCACTGAGAAATGAGGCCACTTGGAAACATTGCTGACATTGGCCAAAAGCTTCACTGGGGAATGTCTGCAAATAGTCCAAGTCAGGCCGTGCTGTGGCGATTCCCCTCTCAGCTACAGCAGATAAGATGTAGTTTCCCTGGGAAAAGAAAAAGGGCAGGGAATACGTTCTCAGGAGTCACTGTGCCCTAGACACATCCCAGCCTGTTCTCAGATCCCTGGAGTACAGGCATGGAGTGCTGGCCCAACACTGCTCGTGGACTCAAAATCCAGTTCTCAAATTCTAACCATTTACCTAACAAAGCTAAAGGTACATTTTGTGTTAGAAAAAAGCCTTTTAACATTCATGTTCATCAGAAACTTCAGCAAGATCTTAAATGCAGCTGTGGCTTTCTCAACTGTATCTGTGTATTTGCAAGTGATGAGATATTTGTACTCCCTTATCTGTAATTGCCAGCATATCTGTAATTGCCAACTTGCCAGCAATGTTGTCAGTGTCTGTACCTGTCAATGAAAGCTGCGTTTCCATGGGCTTTGCCTGATATCCCTGGTTACTGCCTTCTTCTTTCACCCTTATTTTAAAAACTTTAATTCTTCATAGGAAGTGAGTTTAATTTGAGGATAGAAGTGCTCAAATGCTGGTGATGGTGAAAGAAGGCAACTGGAATGCAACATTTTCAGCTGCATGCTCTCGATACAAATTGGTTATACAACAGTAATACAGAGAGCTTGCTCATCATTCTGGAGGCACTGCTATACTGGGGGTGAGTCTGAAGGTGCTGATCTTCTCTTAGTGTATGACCAGCTCCAAGAGGAGACATTCAGCCCACACACAGTCCTCTAATCATACACAAACACCTGAGTTTACTGGGCTCAAGAAAAGGAGAGAAAGAGGAGAGGAGAGGAGAGGAGAGGAGAGGAGAGGAGAGGAGAGGAGAGGAGAGGAGAGGAGAGGAGAGGAGAGGAGAGGAGAGGAGAGGAGAGGAGAGGAGAGGAGAGGAGAGGAGAGGAGAGGAGAGGAGAGGACTTTTTTCTTTTTATTGTTCTTTTGAAATGTTGAAATAAGGACTCTTTAGTTTTGCACTTAGCTTTTGTAGATCTGTTGACCTGTGAGGTCTCTAGCTCCTGGATGCTACTAGAATAACAAAGGCATCACATAAAGAAACATTCAGAGCAGCCTCAAGGGAATAATCAAAGCTTTCTAGCCCAGAGCATGACATTCAACCTTGAAAGTGACAAATTTAACTTATTTCAGAAAAAAAAGCCTACCTTTCCATAAGTCCCCAATAATCCATCCTTTCAAATTGTTTTCAGGTAATATTCATCCCTTAATACTCCATTAAGGGTCCATTAAGGATTAGTCTACTCTGGAATGAGGCTGTAATTTAGTTATGATTACAGGAATGCAATCCCTTTCTGACAATGGTTCTTATCTCAACATTTCAAAAGAACAAAAACAAGTAGATGGTAGATGTACGAAGTATGGCCTGTTCCACACAACCAAACTTCCTATTCTGCCTCTCCTGTTTCAGTAGGAATCCACCTTTGCTCTTTTGAAGGCAAGATCACATTCTGTGTTCATTCAGTCTGAAAATTACATGTATCTCTGCTCTTCAGGCATTTTCAGTGCAGTTTTTTACTGCAGTATTTTGAGGCTAATCATCCTCTCCACTGTCCACCTTTGCATCGAAGGCTTTCCTTGCAAGAGGTGTACACACATTTCATGCAGTAGTGTTTCTTTAGAATTGCTACAGTCGTATTGAAACACAACCCCGTTTGTGTCAGTTTAACTCTTCATTCTTCAGCTACCTGCTAAAGGTGCTGCTTGCAGCTATTTACAAGTGTTTAAAATTAAAATCTGAAATGCATCACTGAAGATCAAAGCAGGACTTAAGTGTGTAGCATGACTCCCTTTGCATCATATAGAGAACTTTTCTCAACACTCACAGTGTGCTTTGACAACACATACACCTTTACACCTTGTCTTACAGTAAGTAGTGCAAAGTACAACCTGTTACATGGTTTTACAAACCTGCTCTGCTTTGTAGCTTGCATTCTCATTTTCTGGAATGCTGCTTTCTGTCCCACCCAAGTCACTTGCCCAGTATAGACTCTTGCTGGGAAGGCAAGATCAAGTCTACTCAAGTGTAAAAGCTGAAGTATACTGAGAGTCTGAGTTCACAATCAGAGAAAGAATTTAAAAAATTTAGTAGGTCACCACCTGAAGTGTAGAACTGATGTATTTATAACTAAGGAACTATTGAAAACATAATTTCTTATTGATTCTCCTTCCTTTGAGTAGTAGTAACATAGATCACTCTAAACCACTCTTCCATATTTATACTATATATCGTAACTACAAAAACTTTTAAATAGTGTAGACCAAAACAAAAGGGCATAAGTATTAATATGAAATAATAAGTTATAGGAATTTAAAAAATAATCAGAGACACACAACACTCATGCATTTCATTGGAGCCCATTTTATTTCTACCAACCCCACACCACAGGCTCCCTAAACCAACACATGGGTTCATCTTCTGCTTTGAAATAAGGCTACTGTATTAAGGCTGCTAGTTTCTGATACATCTCCCACAATAAAAGAATGCATGCTATGCGTTCTTTTTAAAAGATTTTATTAAAGAATATTCAGTCAGCTGTATGAGACATTTATGGAACCTCATTACTGAGTTAAAGTGCCATCAGTCAAGCCAAACACACTGAGCTTATTCTTTTCGGTCTAATTTGCATGAGGTCTTACACAGTTCATGCCATGCAAAGCCCTACCAACACCATTATACATTTTGCAACTACCCTTTTAATGAAACCCAAGGTTTCAAGAAACAGTAGGTTCAGAACACATGTAAATAAAAATACAACTTGCACAACCAAGTGTACTTACACACTGAACAGCAGCAACATCACTAAAAATAGCTGACTTTGTGCTTCACAGCAAAACTGCTCACGGCTCAACTATTTTGTTCACTGAACCATGGGGCTGACAAGCCTTTCAAAGGCACTCAGAGGCCTCAGCAATTACAGTGCAAGATATCAGGAAAAGTATTTATTCCATTTGTCATTGTAATGGCCCAAAAAAAGATGACTATTATTAAGACTTATTTTCAAATTTTTTACAGAAGTGTTTCACCATCAGTACCCTGCATTGTCCAGCCAGACTACAAGTAATGACAAATATGCATATATATTGCAAAACACATTTCTGCTTAATTTTTTTTTTAAATACAAGTTTCTAAGCAGATTTAACCAGAAGTTATATTCACACCCACAAATTTTATTTCAGATTTTTTCTGAATGCCTGTGCCTATTTGAAGATTGTCTTTCATCTCAAAACAGAGTTCCAACATAAATTACTCTCTTATTTCATACTTACTGAGCAAAATTTTGTATTCCCACAGCATTTAAAGTGAGAATTTCACTGTTGCCAAAATGAACTGCATAGCTATCTGCATTCTTTTTTGCAGACACTCCCTGGCATTTACTTCAGTAAGCCAACCATCACTTCACTGATATCCCACAATTTTCTTGCAACCAAGTCATCCATGGCTTTGGGCAGAAGTTCTTCCTCTTTGCAGTCTCCAAAATACTTTCCTGACACGCCTTCAACATCAGGAGAAGAGGCCAAATAAATTGATGTCTGGGCTCCTTCCAGAGGCGTTTTGAAGAAAGCCCAGGACACCAAGTTGAATAGAGGCTTGGCCAGCAAAGGAATATTCACATGTCTGCCTAGATTTGTTCTGACAATCCCAGGATGAAGTGAGTTGACAGTGACTCCTGTCCCCTCCAACCGACGGGCCAGCTCCCTGGCAAATAATATGTTAGCCAGTTTACTTCGGCTGTAACAAAAGCTTTTATTGTAGCTTATTTCACTGTTCAAGTCTTCAAAGTTAATCTCTCCATATTTGTAAAGCTTTGAGGACACTACAACAATCCTGCTTGGGGCAGAATTTTTGAGGAGTCCCAGAAGAAGGTTGGTGAGCAAGAAGTGGCCCAAGTGGTTTACACCAAATTGCATCTCAAAACCATCCTCCGTCTTCATGTATGGACACTGGAATATCCCTGCATTATTTATCAGAACATCCAACCTTGACTCTTCCTTTAAAGAGGAAAGAAAAAAAAATGCAGTTTTAGAACTCACATGTATAATATTATTATGCTTCCATTTCTCATTGAGCATTGTTAAAAAAGAAATAATTTCATTTCTAGTTTTCTGAATTGTAACTTTCTGTCATTCTCATAAAGCATTGCTAGAAAAAAAAACTCTTTAAGTTGAACTGCCACTAAACTGTGCACTTGACCCCAGTTGGATGCAAGTATCTAAGAGTAGGTCTGTCTCAACTTCTAATGCAAGCATAGAACACAAAGAACAAAGAACGCAAAAAACATCGACTTCTCCAAGAGAAAATTTTCTAGAGCAATTCAGTGATAAATTACCTTTGTCATGCATTTTTTTCCTTTTTAAAAAGCAACCTGTCTTTTGCACCGCAAGAGGACCCATTAATTTACAGCAAATTTCTGCTATAGCAGAGGGATCTAGTGTGCAAGAGGCATGCAAGCACACTAGGTGTTAGCACTAGGAATTAACATCAGAGCTCAAGAGAAACTATTACACTACAGACGGATCATCTCACTGGGATGATATGAAAAACTCTGACAAATAATACTTTCGTGATTTTAAACTTGTCTTTCTTTAAAACCAGTACACATCACTCTGCTGCTGGGTGAGAACTATGGAGCAGGATTCACAGAAAAGTAACACCCACGTTTCACATAATTTGAATCCAACAGGCCTACTCAGGAACTAGGGAACAGAGGCTCTATGAGGTGCTCGGCATATGAGATTTGATGGATCAGTATTCTGGTTCAGGTTAGCAAAAATCAGACACAAGGATGTATGTACACTCTCCAGAATCAGAAAATATAAGTAATAAACAGAAAGATGGCATTGAAAATTTAGATATAGTCAGCATGCACTTCATGCTCCAGAATCCACTCAGAAATTAAGAGCTCTCCAATTTATCCAAAAACGTAATTAAAAAAAAAATTAAAAATAAGTAAGCTGCATAAATAGGCTCTGAATTCAATACTCTTACCCACCTCACACAAAAGACTGTGAAAGCACGATTTATGGTTGCATGAACCAGAGGCAAAGGTATTCATTTTTTCTAAGAGCAGTGGGAGTTTTCTTTGCTTTTGATTCTTTAAACCCAACACAGGGAATGGAAAACAAGCTGAGACAATCTAGGACCATTCTGATGATAAAAATAGAGAACCTCATAAATGAATTCGGCACCATCTTCCTTTTATTTCACTGCCATTAGAAGCAAAGATACAAAGAGCAAACCCCAAATCTGTACTTGGCATTTAGTTAAAGGTGCTGGCATCTGATCACTCAAAACTTCAAGTACTTCAATCTCAGACTGATTTCCGTGGAACTTGTGGCTGCTCATGTTTCATAGAATTGAGTCCCAAAGAGCACCAAAGTCACTTCTCCTCTTCACCCAAAGGGACACAATGGTCAGTCACTACCACTAAACCAGGACAGGTGTGAAGAAGTACTGACTGCAGATCTGCTCACTGAAGTGATTATTCTTTCTTATTTAGAGAAAAACATCTGACTGGAGGATTTATTTTGCAAGACTTAACACTTCAAAAACCAAGATCTCCACATGTGCTATTCTGTAAAATTCCTACACATAATAACCTAGAGTGATGTGATAAAGGCCAAGCAGGCAGCTACTACAACCAAGTGCAGCAGAGTGCCCAAAACACTATTTTGATGTGCAGTGCTATTCCCTGCAGCCTCTAAGCTCACTTGCACTTTCTCCATCTTCCCACGGAACCATGCAAGAGTCTTTTATTTTTTTTTCAGCGAGACTAAGGAGTGAGAGATGCAATCACTATCGGTCATGCAAAGTAAAGCTCCCACAAATAAAGCTAAGCAGTGGGAGTGCACCGTCCCCTCATCCTGTCAATGTCTGCATCTTTTTTATGTCAACCTAAACACCACAAGAACCCCTAAACAAATCCCAAAATAACAGCTCCAAAAAGGACTCACAAATAGGGAAGGTAAATAACAAATTCGGATGGAAAAGCTCTTTAAAGTATCTCTTAAGCTTACATCCCTTGTCATTCAGATGCATTCAAGTTATAATGCAGGCATCAGCAATACTCTGAAGACAGCACACTATCTATTTCTCGATTAAGAGCCACTCTGATACTTTGTACTATAAAAGACACAATTCTTAAAGTTAAACAGTATGTCTTTGTCTTTTTTTCTGGTATGTGATTATACAATTAATTATACAAATTTTATATCCTTTCAGGTATGCGGGTTCTCCCACATCATTGAAGCAAGATTAGACCTTATCACTGGATTCATATATATACATATATATATATATAGACGACAAAGTGCCCCACTAGAGAACTTAAAACTTGACACTTAACTTTTAGAAAAGCAGTTTGAAAATTAATGCAATACAGACCCTGTTTTCTTCCCCTCTTACAACAGAGTCTGAACATCTTTTATGTACTTATCAAGCACATCTCTGAGAAGCAGAACTTACTAAGCCTGGCTTCCCACGACTTTATGTCTCATGACTTGAGTAGCTAGATGTGGTGAGATCAAAGTCGCAAAAGATGCTTTTTGTGGGAATGAAATAATGCCTCAAACAGTGCTTTCCTCTGCTCTACACATCTAATGGAACTTCTGTCAGGCAAAGCAACTGGATGTCCCCATTCTCCTTAAACTCAGATTTTCACGCAATCTGCAAAAAATTTATATATTAAAAATGGCTATTGACTAGATTATGCTGGTGGTGGGTGAGAGATTTACATCCTTGGGGGATGTGCAACCTAAGGATGCATCAGAAAGATGTCTGGAGCATGTCAGCAGTGCACCTGTCAACTTTTATTTTTCTGGTGGCAAAGCTGAGCTGTAACACTAGTTTAAAACAACAAAGGTTAAGCTTAATTCAGAGAAAAAGAAGAAAAATCATTTATCTCACACAGAAACAAGCATTTTCTTCCCAAAACAGAAAAAAATCTAGACTATTTTAAACCAAAATAGACTAAACTATCACGAAGTTCATGTCTCCAAGAGCTAATTCACGGCCAATTTGCTTACAAC
The DNA here is from genome assembly GCA_037013685.1 of Acridotheres tristis. Taxonomy (NCBI): domain Eukaryota; kingdom Metazoa; phylum Chordata; class Aves; order Passeriformes; family Sturnidae; genus Acridotheres; species Acridotheres tristis. Next base: position 101,660,996 of record CM072887.1, read on the forward strand.
CTCCTCCCAAACTCTGCCGTGACCTCAGCGGCTTCCCCAGCGCCCCGAGCGCGCTGCTGGCAGCAGGAACAGCCCCGTCCAACCCGCACAGAAACCACCAAGAGCGGAGGCCGCCGCCAGCAGCGCCCAGCCCGTGCCCGCCGTGCCCTCTCCGGGCCCGGGGCAGCGCGGCGACCCGCGGGCCCGGCCGTACGGGCAGGACACGGTGGCAGAAGGCGCGCACGGAGCGCAGCGAGGCCAGGTCCAGCTCGCGCACCACCAGCTCGCCCGCGTCGTCCGCCCGCTCGCCCACCTCGGCCCGGATCTCGCGGGCCGCCCGCTCGGCCCGCGCCCGGTCGCGGCAACCCATGATGACGCGGGCCTGCATCCGCAGCAGCTCGGCCGCTGCCGCCCGACCCAGCCCGCTGTTGGCGCCGGTGATGATGACGGTCTTGCCCCGCATGGAGCCTCCGCGTCTGGGCCGCGCCGCGCCCCACAGCCAGCGCCAGGCGGCCACCAGCAGCCCCGCGCCCAGCGCCAGCGCCGGCAGCGCCGCGGCCATGCTGGGCCTGGCGGGGCCGCGCGGGGCCTGCTGGGGCTTGTGGTCCCGGAGCGGCTCGGGAGCCTGCGCGCTGCCCGCCGGGCCGGGCCGGGCAGGGTGCCCGCAGCACAGCGCTGACAGAACCTGACGGACCGGGCCGGGCCGGGCCAGGGCGTGGCTGCGACACCTGAGGGCTCGGTTGCCTTTCCTCGGGACCGACACAGGCAGGGGAGTTGGGCGGAGAGAAACCTAATGGGGTTTAACAGGGGCGAGTGTAGAGTCCTGCACCTGGTGGGGAATAGCCCCAAGTACCAGCACAAGTTGGGGGCTGATTGGACCTCTTTAGTTGTTGGCACTGAAGCTCTTAGGCGGCCCCTCAGCTCTGCCAACTTTGTTTTGATTCCTTAACCCAAAATCTGTTTCAGCCATCGATTTCATGGCGTTTCCAGACGCTGTTACTAATCCCAGACCTTGATGATCCCAGCCAGGGCAGCATGAACCCATTCAAGAGTGGCCACTGTGGTTCCCCCACTCAAAATCCTTTTCACCCTAGCCATGGAAGAGTCAGTAGTAGAAATGTATAGAGAGAGAATTAAAAGGTAACTGAACTTTGATCAAAACGAATGAAAGTTAAGAAAAAAAGGTGTTTAACAACAAAAAAAACCATGGTATAGTTCAGTATAAATTTAGGGATAAGATAGTGTCAAAGAGGACAGAACGACATAGATTAAGAGAACTTTGTGAAGAGGACCTAGGGGGCGGCATGCAGGGGAATAGAGTACAGGGAGACAATATTCTGTGGGGGAGACAAGAAATAAGCTTGACTTGGCTGATAAGGAGCATGTCTGTCCTGATTCAAGACCCAGCACATTTGGGGAAATGACTAAGAAACCCAAGAGGAAACCCATGAGCCTTTAATCAGGTTTCTTGTGGCTTGTCTGGACATGTCAACCATTTGCAATAACAAGCTCCCCTTAACTGTCACATGTTTGTGCTACCTGCAGGCTGTCACATGGCTGCAGTCTGTTTCGGGGCTGATCTCAGCACATGTTACAGCAGCAGAAATAGCACATTCATCTGGAAGTGCCCTTACCCTTACCATGTCTTTTCTGATGGTATCTTGCACTTCTCAGGCACTTTAAGGGCTGTATAGGCAGCACCACACCTAAACACTCTGGATTTGTTGACAGACCTCTCCTATCTTTGTCTTCTCCACAGAGGACACTCTCTTCATTCTCAGCCCTTCACTGCATTGTGAGTAACCTCATGGTTACAACATGGGATGTTTTAGCCGGGCCATACCACTGCATCTGCATATGAAACATGGATTTTGACATCCTTAATGTGGTGTAAGAGCCATATTGGGGTGTTCTTCTGTATGTTGTTCTCATAGTAAATAGTGTACTGGAAGGCGTTGCAGTCATGCCCAGTCAAGGACCATGAGGAAGGAAGAGTATTTGCCAACGAGATGTCAAAATAGGAGAACCAGGGAACGCCCTGTTAGAGGAATAGATTCATTCTGTAAGAAATCGTCCTGGTGGGAGCTGAAGAATCTACTGTTCATCACCTGGCCGGGAGGACTCTGGCAGTCATCTGTGATGCCCCTACTTAGAAGGCTGCAGATGTGTTGGAGAGGGCTCTGCCTCGAGGGCACTGCCCGTGTTTGTTGAAGTCAGTCCAGCCTTCAGTGCAAGGAGCACTGTACTCAGGAGCTCATGGTGATCAGAAGCTGCTCATGTAGGCAGGAATGATGTTTGCATGCAGATGTTGGTCCTAGATACTCAGCATGATAACTGGAAATTATTTCTTCTGACATTGACTTGCTTCTGACCAATGATCTACTCCACAGATTTCTGTATCCCTCTATTGCACTCAAGGCTGTGTTTCACAATATTGCAAGCCAGTGCGGGTTACAGGATCTGGCAGAGGAGTGTGAGGGGGTACCTGAGGATCCTCCTCAGGATGTAGGAGCCCTCTGAATCCCACATCCTCAGAACAGATCACAGTCCAAAATGCATGTTGGCAGACATGATGATGACCATCTCCAATTATTTGATCTGAAATACATTATATTTTGGCTCATCCAGACGACATGCTAGCCTGGAAATTGAAAGGGTGTCTTAAAGATGGGAAGGAACAGGAAACATGGGTTTATGATGTTGGTAACTGGTGGGAAATATCTTATACACTCTGTAAGAAAACAAACAAACAAAAATCTGAAGTCACCTTCAGAATCTTATTTCTAACATTTTTCTCCACAGGGATTTGTAGCAGTTGAAGACATTCCCATTTGTCTTACTGTCTTTCCTATATTCTTATGTGATGCAGGAACCTGGAAGCTAAGGGAACAAGAACTGAGTTTTTCTGACAGAGTTCTATTTCCACATAGAATTCATCTGTATTATTATTAATCCTCCTCCAGATTTTGTCTAGGATGACAGTTTTTTTTTCATGATTCTGTCTTCCAGTGTTTTAAACAGGCTGATGAAGGACAATTCTCTCTATTCCCCTACTGAAAAGCATTTCTGTTGTTTTAACTGTGACTGGCTTAGGGTTGCCAGGGCATAAACTCATGGTAGCCTGATAAGCGTGAGAAGCAAGACATTTTTTGTTGAGTTTCGTGGTTCTTGTTGTTTGCTTGTTTGTTTTGTTTTGTGGACTGGAATGCTATTAGGAGACAATTCTCTTCTATGTCTACGAAAATAGAAAACACTTTCCCTCAGCTCCCACCCCACTTCAGAGAACTTTCTTGAAAAAGATTATTTCAGTCCACTAGTCAAGCTGTGCCTTGGAGCAGAAGAAAATAATTTTAACAGGCAGAGGCTGCTTGGCATGCCTGATTCTCTCCAAACATCCAGATTAGTCTGGAAGGTACTTGCATGAACTAGTGAGGCTCCACTCCCTCACCATACTGCCAGCTGGATATGCAGAGAAGCAGCCATTGAGCCTGGGACAGTTACCTGACAATTAAAAGACAGTGTATGATCTAAGTATCTAAGGGCATTTTGCTCAGCTAATTTAGGACGTGATTGTGGGCCTTAACATCAGCTTCTGAACTTTAATATCAATTTGAATTCTGTGACTAAGAATGTCAATTCTGCTATGTAAATTTGTGAACTCTTTTCACACATGCCTTAGTGCTCTCAGGAGAACACTGCAAGAAGGAGTCCCCTAGTATTCTGTGTGCACAGATCAAAAAAAAACTTGGTGTCCTGGCCAGGAGGTTTTATTCTTGCTGTAAGTGGATGGTTCATTGGAAATAAAGGCAAACATAATGGACCACATGACTCAGCTTCCAATTTATTCACATGCATGCTTACCTTGTCAGGTCAGCATTTTACATGCTTACCCTGTCAGGTGTGAGACTCACCTCTGCACTCCTATAGGGATTAAGGATCCCATTAACCTTTTCATTATCAAGATGTAATTGCTCAGTGAGAGTCAAATGCTGGTTTTATTTCCTGCACCCAACATCTACAGCTCTAACAATGCATGGATGAAAAACAGCTGATACATGTTCTGCTTCAAAAAGGCAGAACTGGTCTTCCTGAAATTTGCAGCCATGCTTTTGTGGTAAAGGTACACACACAATTTATAGTCCACAGCCAAAGAATATTTTTTAATTCCTTGTAGACTCTTGAGCTCTCACATAAAAACATCTGCTAATAACATTTTTCATAATCTGCATTTGGTGAGGTAACTCTATCCCATCCTGGCAGAAAATGACCAGGCCTCAGTTAATTCATGTCTTCCTCACCTCCTGGCTGGGCTGGGAAATGTGATACGTTTTGGGCACCAGGCCTTTAGCACATATGAAGCTCCAAGTACAGGAGAAATCTGCAGTGCATCCCATCAACATCACATACTGGTGTGAACACTTGAAAACCTTTCCAACAGTTTCTATTCATGTTTCATGCAGGATCAAGGCTTTTGCCTTTGCTTCCAAAGAACTTTGTGGCTTGGACCCAGAACATTAAAATGATTGCCTACGTTCCTGGGAGGGAAACCATAATGATGCAGTGGAGCTTTCTGCAATAACAGGACAGTTCATCTGAACAGAGGAGACCAAACTTTCAAAGTCTAGCATGAGATTCTGGGCCAAATTCCCCCAGGAACCAAAGAGCATGACAAGCCTGATTCACCATTTCTATTCCCACTGCAAAGCACATTCTTTTGGTTTTGTCTCTGCTGGTATGAATATATGACAACAATAAATAATAAAACAGGACAGTTGTTCCACTAGGGAGAGAAAGAAAACAAACATCACCTGACAGATGTTAGTGGTGTCATTTGGATATCACTTAGTTACATGGATAACAATGAGATACAGGAATTTATCATAAAAGAGAGAGAATAGACCTATGGTGTAAATATGAAGTCAAGTAGTGACAGGAACCTATCACCTGGAAACTCATTGGAAGAAGCTGCCAAACTGAGTTCACAAGTCACAGAACAGTTGTAAATCCTGAGGGAATCTAGTTAAGAATAGTTCCATCACAGCATCATTTCCAGGTAGATTACCTGCTGTTATGAAGGTGTGCTCTAAAGCTTCAGCCTGTGTCCCAGCCAAGATACTCACATCTCAGACTTCTGGCAGCTCTGTGAAGAATGTTGGGTCAAGGTGACACCTCTAGCTCTCAAATTTGACTGAAAGTGATCACTTCTGGTTCTAAACATCAGGAACATTCTAATTACACAAACTCTGCCAAGGAAATTATGCTAAAAATTAAAAACATTAAAAAATGACAATGTTCTGTAAAGCCAGCTTTATTAAGATAAGAAAACAATATAGAAAAATATGTGTAAATATGACCAAATACACTAATATTTTACTAGAAGCCAAAGCCGTGTGGTGACAGACCTACTGAACACATATTTAACCAGCAAACCATCAATAGGTAAACAGTTAAATGTAAACTGTGCTTTTGGGAACTTCTGAATAATTGTCAAGAACAAGCATTGCAGCATGAAGTTTCTTATAAATAGCCCATCAACAATTTTTTAGATAAAATATAACTGTTCTGCCTCTCAGAATATGTCTTAAGCTATAAAAACAGTACAAATCTTCTCCTAAAATCAAAACCACAGTGTTAGGTACAGACAGGTAAAAAAATCTAAACTGCTTAAGAATTATATTAAAATAACTCTATTAAAAACTTACCAATATTAAAAATATTTCCTTTAAAGGCTGTTCTAGCCAGAAGTTTAATCTTTAAACACAGTGCTCACAATACACAGAGGTTTTCAGATGTAACTATTGGTAGATTAGAGGCTGGCTGAGTTAAGAACCTTATCCTTAATGGCACCTTCCAGTCATGTAGATTTTTGGTGCTTCTGAGCAATGCCATAGGGGACGTGTGCAGCTATGGTGCCTAATTTCTGTGCCCCTTCAATGTGGAACATCTGGTCATCAAAGAAAATGTGCGGGCGGATTTTCACCAGGACTGGTCCTTTAGGTGCTCCTGCTAGGAAAAGTGCCTCATCAATCTCCAGACCCCAGCTACGGAGAGTCTTCAGCACTCTGGCTCCAGAGCTCGCTGCACTTCTGGCTGTGACCAGGTAGGTCCTTATAGGGCAATTTAATCGTTCGTTTTTTGCATAGAACTTCTTCTGGAGTTTCCCCAGGTCTTCCAGAAAACCCTTCAAAGGACCCTGAGTATGAAATACCAGAAGCATATTTAGTGTATGTCCACAGTTCCCCAAATCATTCTTTTGCTTTCTTCCAAACCACCAATTACACACAGGATTCCTTTTCCTAATGCTGTGCTACTCTGCAAATTCTCCATCTAACATCTCCAAATGAGTCTGTACCCTCACTAGGAACTGAAACACCGGAAGAAAGTTAAAACCATAACACTATATGGTAGGATCAGTGGGAAAATAATTCTCACTAAGGCTTACAAGACTTCTTACAATATTAACTTTTACCATAGTCTTGAATAAAATTTTCATTGAAAACACGGAACCATTTTTACTATGAACCATGAGCTGTAATTCTTTTTCTGCACAAAAACCAGTAGAAGACCTAATTACAAAGCCATCAATGAACTCTTTCCAGACTAACGACTATACTACACTCCAATTAATAGAAACTAATGGCAGTTTTGTTCAAATTGCAATATATTGTACTGTCTAGTACTTTCATCAATAAAGCTTGTATTCTGGATTTATACTATTTTTAACAATATCAGAATTGGTCCTTCAGTTTGAGCTAATGTTAAAATATTTGTGTTTTTAGACAAACGGCATAGTTCTGCTTAGGAATAAGGAGATATTATCCTGTTTTAATGACCAGAATATCTCAGTGTTTGAAATTAACATTACCTACAGTCTGATAAAAAATAATCAAGGAAATCAGTACTAACATTTCTTTTTCTAATGATACCATTAAAAGACAACTGTAAGTCACTCTCTTACATATGTAGTTCTCTCAGAGAAATGGGACAGGACTGCAATGGTGGCCTGATACAAGGATGGCAATGGTCGCCTTTTTTATGTGAAACATGCATTTTAAAGATTATCCTCAAAAAAAAAAAAATAAAATAATAGGGCCATCAGCTTTCACAAAGAACATATCCACACGGGGGAAGCTGGAGAAATACAGCAGCAATGAAAGTCACCAGATCTTTTGGAAACTCCCTTTAAACAAGAAATTAAAAAAACACAAACCTGTGCAAGAGGCTTATTTTCATTCTGTTGTTCATGTTCAAAAAATCTATCTAATCCTTGCTCTTTGAAAATCTGTTCTGATTCATCAGAAAAGATAACAGCATCCCCATCAAAAGCCACCCTCAGCTGTGTATCCGAGTAAACAACATCTTTGTTGGCAGTGAACATCGTAGCTGATGCAATGCCTGAAAATAGATCAGAGACCCTCAGTTAGCATTTTCTGCAAAGTCAGTCATTAAACCATCAGCAGTTTGGTTCCAACAACTTATTGGTGGTGACACTTATATATGGTGAGCACACAAAAGCTAATTAGAGATGGCTGCTCTGTAACACAAATGCAGGAAGCTGTCCCACAGCCAAAACTTCTTGGACATACTTCTTTCCACTTTCATATAAGACTATATAAAAATGGTCCCCAAGCTGTGCTGTAAATGAGCAAAAAGCAGGAAATCCCAAGGAGACCACTCAATCAAAGTATTTGTTACTTTTTAATTCCTTATGGGACACAGAAGTTGCTTTTTTAAGTCATACCGAAAAGATTATGCTATTCAAACAGAAGTTGAATGGAGATGGGAGTTTTCCTTCATGTTGAAGGGGAGAAGACAAAGGTGTAGGGTGATTAAGTTGTCACTATTAAAAGGCTGAAGGGTCAGAGAGGAATAGTATCACATGATTTTATCTGGCTGAGTAAAAATAAGTGATAACCTTGCACCATACAAAGTGGTGAGTTTCTGCATTTGATGAAGCAGCACTACTTTCTGTGAAAGACACACTATATGTATATATAATTTTTGAACAAGTTCAACAAAGATAACAAAAGATATCAACAGATAGCAAAAGAAAGTAAATTCAAACCTGCTTCTATAGCTTCCTGCACTTTGTCAGAATCTGCTGAGAGGTACAGGTTTGTGAGGTATGCAGTCAGGTAACCAATGGGACTCTCTCCTCCCGTCATACAGAAACGTTCAATTGTTAAGCCTAAAGTAAGAACAGCACAAGGTGAAAGGAACCTATGAAAAGGTACACTAGCCTACCTTACAGTAAACTTAAAAAAAGAAAATATGTTCATTGTAATTTCAACAAGTTACACAACTTCAAACAATTACAATGTTTGATCAGCCCATCGTCATGGAGAATTTAGGGGAAAAAATTCCCTCCAAGACAGCAGAGTAACTGCTGTGAAGATGCACATGCAGGGAGCATAGATACCAAAAATCAAAATGTTTAATGTTAAACTTCTCAGAAGTTATGGTTCACACCTAACAAATCTAGAGCACTGGACCAAATACTGTCTAATACTATTTCACTTATGCTGACACCCAAAAATAAATATCCAAGAAGCTGCTTTTCCCAAAGTCAGAACAGGAAGAATAAAATTAATTCACATTATTATGTAACAGCACTATTATTATTATTATTATTATTATTATTATTATTATTATTATTATTATTATTAAACAGCTGGAAATTCTACACATCAGTTATTATTTTATTTACCATAGTGATTGATGCTGTTTATGAGCCTCACTCCCACCTGGGCATGGTTATTTGTCATCAGGACAATATCAAACCGTTCTTCATCATCAGGGTACAGCTCAAGAAGCCGAGCATTGACACGCTCCAGTGCCTGCAGGTTAAAAATGTGCAAGTCAACAGACAAGAGGAGTGTGCCTCCTTTCTTAGTCACTTTAGTTTTAGTGATAGGATTGTCTAAAAGGAGAGTGTAAAGTAGCTGATAGTTTAACTTGCTGAACTTCTTTTACTCCTTTCTGCTCTGCTGCCTCCAGCAACCACTTGACTGGGTTAATTTGAAAGGAAACAAGTAAATTTGTTTTTTTTTTTTTTTGAGGTATGGAATTTGAGAGCTGATGACCTGAAAATCAGTAAATCAGCCTAAGTAAAGACCATCTTTAAGTAATGAGTACAAACTCACATCCTATCAACATGATTAGCTTGAGAGTTTCTAATTGCAGCAATGAATGAGACAGATTTTGATTTGAGATCTCTTCAAAGATAATTGGTCAACTTGTTATATCCACAGTCTAGCATTCTTATTTCTTTGACCTTTCATCTGCTTATCTCTCTCTACATCCAACTGTTCTCCTATTTAGAATTTCATCTTGACCCTTGAATGGAATTCTTTGGGATTACAGCAACAAAATCAATAATGAATCATCAAATGAATGCAAGATAGAGTGATTTTTATTAAGATGCTTTAAAAAGTCAGGCCAGCTCTTCAGAGCTAAAACACAGATTTCATAATTAAATTCTGGAAATCTCACTTAAAAAGCTGTGTTATTTTGGGACTGTGCTTGGGAAAATTCTGTTAGAGCCTGGTATAAGGCCTAGAAAAAAATCTTAGTATGTGGTCATAACTCACTTCTATTGTTAATACTCTACTACACTGGCACTCTTCTTAAATAAATAGACAATATGGGTGAGTGGAGGAAGGGATTTCATTTTTGGCCAGTGTCTTTACACTTTGCAGTCTAAGGACACCCTGGCCTGTGATTACAAATCGTAAGTGCTACAAGCATGGTATAAAATACTTTCAAGTTAGTATCTTAAACATTTCAATAAGGTAATCCAAAGATATTATTTCTTTTTTGCTTTCTTTGTCTCCAAGTAGAAAGGATGACTCAACAAAGCCACAGTTCTCTAGCCTAATGATTCCTGTGACTAAGCAATATAAATAAATCAAACAAAATAGCATATCAGAAGGGAACAAAGTTCAAGGTGCAAAGTATGAGCAGTTAAAGAGTCAAATCGTGCTTATACTCTAAGTAAATTTGACACTGAACTTTAATCTTAAAAACTGACTGTGCTAGCAGGGCTGCTACATATAGGAAAAGATGCAGTAAATTCCCAAGTCAGTCTGCCCTCACTGGTGTACACAGTGAATTATTTTATGGCCACACTTTTATGTTAGGAACACCTTTACAGTGCTTGTGCCATTAATGCTCCTAATATATATTTACAGCAGCAGGGGTATTGACATAAGTAATTTTTCTACTGTTTATGTTCATGAAGTGACTAATGAAGAAAATGTTTTAAATTCCTGAGACAAAAACTGAAGTAATGAAAATCTGCCACAACTCTGATGTCAGCAAGTATGATTTCTAATTACGATTTCATTAATTTTCTAAAATCGCTGTGGTAAAGCTCAGCAAACAGTTCTCAATGGACATAAAATTAATTCTGTAGACAGTGTTTTTTAAAGACAGTCCTGCTAAAACCGGTGCTCTTCAAAAATATACGTATTTTCATTTTTTTCACTTTCCTGTAATTTCACTTGCTTTCCATGCTGCAGGCTCTTTTCCTTGGCCATTTCTCTTTTCTTGTGAAATGAAAGCAAAATATTCCATTTCACCTCTTCTTCAACCCTGACTCAGAAGTAGGAAGTCCATTTCTTTTGCTGGTCCTCAAGAACAATTTCCAGGGTGACAACAAAAGAAAGGAAAAATTAAAGTTGACCAAAAGAAATTAAAATCAACACTGTTTGAGGTGGGTTTTTTTCGTTGTTTTGGTTTGGGGTTTTTTGGGGTTTTTTGTTTGGTTGTTTTTTTTCTTTTGGAGGGGAGAGGGGAAGTGAGTTTGTTTATTTGTTTTGTTTCGGGTGGTTTTGGGGAGAAGGAGGTTGTGACAAACTTAAAACAATTTGGGGCATATCTTGAATGAAACGGTCTTAAAAGGAAAGGTGGTTCATACGGCCGATGTTCAGAGCAAAAACCAGGTTGCTCCTAACCCACACTGGGCTGTGGTGCTGTGAGCCGGGATACAAACCGGGATGCTGAGGGTACCACTCCGGTCCCGATGACGCCAGCAGTACGTGCCCTGCTGCAGGCGTTCGGCATTAGTGCCGGCGGGAGGGGAGAGCAGCAAGGGAATGGGAGAGGGGACACAAGCGGCGGCTGCGGGACCAGGGCACGCAGAGAGATGCGGGGGAGGATTCCAGGCTGCCCCGCCGCGACGAGCTCGGCATTGGGAGAACTCCCGAAAACATCTCCCCGAGGCAGGATTATCTCGGCTGAAGGAGGCTTCGAGCTCCTCCTCTTCCCGAAATTTGGCCTCGCAGCATCCTCCGCGGGCCGCCGCACCCCACACCCTTTCCCGCCACGCCCGGCCACCCGCTCCGAGCCGTCTCTGGCTACCTTGACAAAGTAGAACGCCGGTCCGGGCTTGAGGATGACGTTCTCGTTGTTCTGCTGGTATTCCACGTATTTCTCCAGCCCCTGGTCTTCGTAGATCCGCTGCTCCTCCACCAGGTTGAAGAGTGCTCGGGAGGACACGGCCACCGTGATGGCGTTCTGAGGCTTGGGCTGCAGAAAGAGAGCAGGGTAGTGCCGGCCCGCGGCCCTCAGACCCCGGACCCCCAGCGTTCCCCCGGCCCCCGAGGTCCGGACCCCCGGCCCGCCCGCACTCACCGGCCGGACTCTCTGGGTAACCTGACTGTCATAGAAAGCCTTGGCCGCCGCCCAGTCCTGCTCGGCCTCTTGCTGCCCGTCCTCCACCGCCCCGCTGGGCTGCGCCTCCTCCGAGCCGGAGCCGCTCATGGTTCCTGGCTCGGCCGGGGCCGTAACGGGCGACCGGGAAGCGGCGGCAGCGGCCGCCCCTCTGCCCCGCCCCGGCCAGGCGGGGGAAGGCCACGGCGCTGCCTCTCCCTGGCGCTGTGCTCGTCTGGGGAGTCGGCCCGGAGCGCTCCGGCCTTCACCCGGAGCGGAGCACCCCTGGCCCCGTGTGCCCCTCACACCCCGAGACGCAGCCCGCCCGCAGGGTTTCCCCTCACCGTGGGTGCGCGGAGCCGGAGCTGCGGCCCTTCCCCGCCGCCCTCACGGCACCTGTGGCGGCCCCTCCAGCGCACGGTGCCTCCGGCCGCTGCCCTCCACAGTGCTCGGGACAGCGGTGCCCGCAGCTACTTTATGTCGGGCAGCATCCGCCAGCGCTCAGTGTACCTACAGCGTTCGAGATGTGTTATTTAACTGCAATGGCTTTGCAACAAATTCCCAGGAGATCTTGCATAATACGTTTTAGAAATCAAAATGGGCTCGATGTCTGTGACTTTGCATCCTTTGTGCCACATGGAAAATACCTTCAAGAAACAGCAGTTTGGGCAGTGGTGGTGAGACTGTGTTCACACCCACAAAAACTGCTATTCTGGCATGAAGTTGGTGTGGTCCTAAAATCCAGAGTCCTACACAGAGCTATGGGCAGCATCTAATAATGACACAGCTGTCTGAAATGGTCCTGTTTTCCTCTGCAGATCACCGTCTGAACCACAGCAAAGGTTTTCACGCTGATAAGCCGCAGGAGAGAGTGGAAAGTGAAGAAGGAATCGGATTTTCTCCTAAGCCAGGATATGGCACAGCAAACCCATAGTGATATCTATGTCATAGCACGTGATCACCATCCAAATGACCTTTAACATTTTGAATGAAGACTCTATATATTGATTCCAACCCTGATCACTACGTAATCTGTATCTGATTGTCACACCTTTCTGCCTCCATCCAGTCTCCAAAAAGAAACAGGATGGTTTTGTTACTTTTGCCCTTTCTTTTTTTTTTTTATGTGGCTTTCCAGTGAAAGGAGGCTTATATGATTATAACATCTGTCCATCTTTCCCCAGTGATGTTCAACTGCAAACAAATTTGAGGGAAGGATAAAGATCTCAAAGAGATTTAAATTGTTAAAATGTTTAATGAGAATTAACAGTAACATGCAATTTGTTGTCCTGCTGGGGAAAGCACTTTATCTGCTTGTCCTCTGCTGTGTAGTAGCAAACAAATACTGCCTGGCTGATCTGCCACCTCCAAATCTGCCACATTGCCTGACCCTCAGCTAACCAGGGAAGGATCTGGAAGCAGGGAAGTGATGGAAATGGGGAGGTTAGAGGAAATGGGAAATGAGAGTTGACCATACTGAGGGAGGGGAGCTGGAAATTGAAGTTAAAAGGAGACATACTGAGAACAGTGCATTGAGAAAACAAATGCAAAAAGACAAGTTGGGGTCATTGTAGTGCCTGTTGTCATGGGAAGCCGCAAAAGACATAACTTAAATCTGAACAAACTTGATTTTAGTTGCTCTGCTACTGATAAATGTGCTTTTTCCCCTTGAACTTTATCCTGAACATTTTACTCTGAGTGTGTTTCCAGACCTGCAGCATGTCATATGCCACTGAAAACACCTGTTCCCCTCCATGCAGTGAGATCAGGCTGAGCAGCCAGGCTGACCTGGAAAAAGGGTTCAAGTCACAAAACAGCAGCTCCCGGTCCCAGTCATCATCACTGTCCTGCTCAGAGACTTCAGCACCAGTCTAAGATGATCTCCCAGAAGAGACGAGACTATTCCTAGTTAAGTTATTTGGTACATTGCCCATGGAGAAGAGGGGGAAAGAACAGGAGCAATCAGGAAGCAATTCTTTGATGTTTACAAAACTGAACTGTCCTCTCTTTGGGAACATGGGACAATACCAAGAGCCGTGCCCAAGATGACTTTTTGTTGTTCTGTGTTCCCCACCACCTTCCATCTACTCAGGAGCAAAATCAGAGCTCCTCAGTAACATTCTTGGGTTTTATTTTTGTTATTCCCTTTCCTGTCCACACAAGAAAAGAGTCATCACACAATGAAGACTCCTTTTAACCTATGCGAGACATCTGAAAATATAAAAGATGATAATCTGGGCCCAAGCAGTGCTGTTGATGTGCTGCTGCTGAAAGCAGTGCTATGCTAACAGGAATACTTTGCTTGCCAGAAGCACATGGTATCTCTACACAGCACTCAGCTGTGTGAACATATGCACTGAGCTGCCATGTCTCTGTTCTGTGCTTGGCTGCCTGCTGTTGACATACCCTCCATTTCCTCTTTTGCTGGAGATTGTGAGCTGAGGGCCTGACATGAAAGCCTTCCAGCTTCAGCACCTTATAAATGAAATCTTGACTTCCCAAATGCAGAGTGTGGAGCCTTATCTACATCTAAAACATGTAGTAATGCCCACAGGGTTCCAGGAAAGAGCTATGTCTTGCTTTCACTAAACCTCCTGGGGAGTCTGAGAAATAGGAATGAATCCAAAACTGAATGACTTTGTGGTTTCTGAGCTAAGCTAGAAAGCAAAGGGAAGGAAAGGAATTTTTTGTTATCGTGCATTAATTTGTAGGGCATTTACGTTTAAAAAAAAAATTGCGTTTCTATCTTTGTATGTACATTTTTATAGTTAGTCATGCACATTCTCTGAAGTCTGTTACAAGTTATTCAAATAAAAAGAAAGTCCCCCTGCCTGAGCTGCTGATATTTTTCTGTGTTAAGAACAACCACTCAGAATGATTTATAGTTCTTGTTCAAGAAGGAGCTCAAAGTGCATTACTGAATATAATAAAAAAGTTGTGGGGTGTTTTTTTTTTCTTCTTTTGATACTTCTGTTTGGAAAGACATGAAATATTCCCAAATATTTAAAATAATGGGAGCAAAATTAGGAGAATTTTTTTTAATGGAAGTACATTATCTCTCTTTAAATGTATAGATCCCAGTATGTATTGTGCCTAGTTATATCACAAACGTACAGACTTCAGAGCCTAACTCTCCCAGAGTCATTCCAGGGTCACTTCAGAGTGCAGTTGCACTGACTTCATATATGCATTGTGATTTTTCACGCTGAGCCCAAGACCCATAGCATAAGTATGGTGTGCCCATAAGGAAGGAAGCTGAGAATGGCTTTGATCTAGGTCAACCTGGCATGGCAAAATGTGTGACAACAGTGCATCTGATCAGTCAGGTAAATAATTTGGAAAATCCTCTGTTTGTAGATAGTATAAGTACCTCTAATACAATCCTAGTTTTGAGGACCTGATTCTATAAAAGAGTTAACAGCTGATTTACTACATCTGTTTGTACATTTCTACATTATTTCTACAAATCCTCAGTGTAGATTTCAGGCATTCTATATTGCTTTGTTTGCCTGCCTGCTGTTATCAAATTTAGTCTAACACAGGCAGAAATAAAAAAGCAGTTCTATTGTGCCAAAGATGTGCATGATGAAGCTGCATCATGCCTAGAAGGCACATTTATTTATGCTGAAGAAACCTTCAGTATCATAGTTGCATCATAGTATTCACTCTCCTTTTTCATCTCATGACACTTTCTTTTGGTCCCTCTTCAGCAGTATTTTTCATTTTCTCCCTCTTCCCATTTCCCACCCTCTGTGTTGTGCAGGGAAACAAGAATGCAAAACCCTGTGGCATCACATTACAATCTATGGCCACTGCCTTGCATCTTCTCCTGGCATTGCTTTGCTATGGTCTTTAAAAATAAGTTAATTTGGAACAGCTACATAAATTCCCTAACGACACAGGTCTTTTGTTCTTAGATGATCTATTCCACCTCCGACATTCTGAGCATGACTCATTCCAGTATTCATGAGACAGGTGACAAGGCAAGCTAAATCCAGCACAAGTGCAGAGGAATGCTCAGTAAGATTTGGTACCATGTTCTCTCTTCTCTGAGAAATCCAGTTTAATCATTGCAATACAGTTTTCACTTGCCTTATTACTGAAGTTCCCTGGACTTTAATCTTCTTAGAAGGAAATCAGCAGCCAAGTTTTATCTTTAGCTTTTGGGAGATTTCTTCTCTTTAAAGGACTTAATATAATTTTTCCTGGGAAAATACAACTGTAACCAAACTTTTAGAACTGAACTGTCTTCCAACTATTCTGAACAACAATTTTTTACCTTTCTTTACTGCAAGAAAGGCTTGTCACATAACTGCAACATGTAAAAACAAATCAAGAAGAATTCTGAAATTCAGATAAAATATTATTTTTACCTAGATGCTAACTAAAAAATTAGAAAAACATTGTCTTATCTCCAAAGCTGAATATGTCTGCCTCATCTAGTAGTTTGCCACAGGGAGAATTGAGAAGCATTCAGTGAGCAAGCAATCCTGGCCATCTTTTCAAGAATGTGGACTGTGACAGATAGGACAAAAATGGAGTCTTGTTGAAAATCTGTGGTCAGAAAAGGCTCTCCAAAAGGCACATATGCCATCAAGTAATTGTAGTGGGGATTTTTTATGAATTGGAAACAAATCCGTAATAAAGTCATTACTTTTGTATAAATAAAAACAAAGACATATGACAATAAACTTACCAATAATAATAGGTTCGCTGTTCAGGATTTGACTTTGTTAAATGGAATCACTCTGTAGGCACTTAGAGAACACAAAGGAAAAAAAAAACAAAACCAAAAAGGATGAGCTGGAGTAGGGTTTGTCTCTGTTACAAGCTTAATCAGAAGAATGGTTGCACTACACAACAACCACACATTAGATGGAAGGTAGCTAAATTGTACGTACGGACCCTCTGGAGTTCCAAGAACCTAATGAAAAAAAAAATTTGTATAGCGAGAAATTTTAGATTCATTTCTCTATAATAGAGACAGTTCTTTGAGCATTTTTCATTATGCACTAATTATCTCTTTAATAATGGAAATGGAGGGTCTAGTCACGCAAACAGCTCCACACAGGGACATGTCTGTGCAAGATTGAGACCTAAATGTTGAAACCCTATTGATTCATTTTACCATAACAAAAGACATTAAACTATTCTAAGGTTCACTCTGGTAATTACATGTTCTATTCTGTACTAAATACCCATGGTTTAGTTGTGCTATCGTCCATGAGGGTTCACGTTAAGTATTAAATTATGTTAAAATCTTTAATGAGAACATCATGTTGAAAAAGATTCTTAGATTTTATTTGTGTGGTTGTGCAAAAATACCATAAAGATATCACTTTATCTCTATTGCACTGTGCTAGTTATAGTTTTAAAAAATGGGGAGAACAAGCAAGTCTATTAGACGTGTTTCTCCTCCCCCTGCTCCAGGGTGTACAGAGAAACCCATTCATGCAAACTGTGGTTTCCCACCCGTTCCTGAATGGAGGAAGGTATCAAACAATGTGTGCACCGGAGTCACACTGATGGGCTTGCTGGACACCCCTGATGGGACAGCAGAGAGATCCCATGGGCTTTGGATGGCAGGAGAAATGGCAGAGCAGAGCTGTCAGAGCAAAATCATCCACTGACTGTTCTACAGCACTGACGCTGTTCACACATCGGGAAAAACAGATACACTGTATTCCAAAACCAAATGCCTTTCCTCTTTACATATGTACCAAGTCTCATTTGAGCCTTACCCCACAGTGTAACTCACCTACAGAGCAGACTGGGCAACATGAATATTGTTTACATAGCTAGCCTCCCTGCTGCTGTCCTTGAGAACAAAGATTTTTGTTTGTCTCTTTATGAATATGTGAAAAAAAAAAATACACTTTCTACAACTTCCTAGGCAATGAAGAATAGGAATATAGTCATAAAATGTACAAATTGCTCCAAGCAAGGGGTGTGGGACTATGTGATTATACCTAAAGGTAATATAATAAAGGAGACAAAATTTAATTGCAGCAAGAGTGCTTTTGACTGCACAGTTACCACCCAGGTCCAAAAAGAGGATTGTAAGTGATTAGTGTAGCACTCCTGGTGGGGACAGAGAAGCCAGAAGTGTAAACAGAAAAGGAGATTTAGGGTTTCTCTAAGCTATGCCTTCAAACCTGTCAGCAACCTGCACACAACATCTCTGTTACTTGAGTTATGATGTGGTTCTCTTTTGCAGGGAATGTGTATCCCATTTCTGGTTCAGGTCCCCTCCCTCCTTTTGTTAAGTTAAGCTTTTGGGAGAAAACAGGTAAGGACTAAAAGCAATGATAATGTGTTGTTCTTTGTGTTGTGCTAGTTTCCAAGGGCCTCAGAAAGCATTTGGGAGCTGTTGTGTTTGCTGCTGTAAGAACACACAGGAAGGTGCTCCCCATATGACACCCCTCCTCCCTTCTCAAATCCTCTCAGTAGAAGGAAGATGATTTTTGCAGACCTCTCCAAGCTCAAGCATTAAGTGTGAGGCTCCCACAGTTGTCCTCCACATGCCTTCCCACAGCTGTGCTGCTGTGTCGTGCATTTGCAGTGCAGTGTTTCAGTCCCTCTCCTGCACTTGGCCCCTAAAGAGCCAAGAAAACTGGGCTGACCTAGTTGGTGTGATTGCCAGTGGGAATTTCCTGATGCAGAGGGTCATGAGCTGAGGTTATGGGACCCAGCTGCAGCTGAAGGTGAGACCCACACTCAAAATCTCCTCGTGTTATGGCCTCTTCTTTTGTTTTAGTGACTTGAACGTTCCTCAGACACATTCATCAATTCTTACTGTGCTTGCATCAGGGTAGAGAACACTTCAGCAGCCAGTTTTTAGTTCCCTTGACAGAGACTTTCAAGTTGTATTTTTTATATTAGCAGTATTTACATTTATCTGTTTTCAATATTTTTCTTGAGAGTGTGAAAAGATAACAACAATGCCAAAAGCAACACCAGTGATAACATAAAAGTAATATTTCCAGTCAGAGGCTTCTACAATTGAGTAGTATCTACATTACAAAATCATTTTAAATGGTGCTATACTTCATTTTAAGTGGTGCTGTAAAATCAGAGAACAAAAAGACACTCAATGAGATTTCAGTAGATCATGGATCATATAAATGGGTTATCAGCTTCACCTCCTGCCTTGAAGAAAACACAATAACTGTCCAGCTTTCTTGCTATTTTCCTTCCTGTACAGAAATTCCCAGGTTGGATGTATTCAGTATGTTCTTTCTCTCTAAAGGAAAGAGAAATGTATGTGTAGAAGACAGTTCATTACACTGAAAGCTTAACTTGCACCCTCTTTTTTTCACATAAAGAGCCTCAAGTGACTGTACGGCTGAGGTCAATGCCTTTGGCAAATGTATGTGTATGTGTAATGCTGGCACAGTGTGGGGGAATGAATCCAGACCTCTGAATCTGAGACTTTTCAACAAGATTAATGTGGTCTCCCCAAAGGTACTGAAGGGCTTTGCCTGGCAAGCCCTGTGGAGGGCTCCAAAGCTGGAAGCTACAGACTTAGCAAAAGATGAAGAGCTTGTGATAGCTACAGTCAAAGATTACCCCAGGATCTTCACCCAAGGGTCTTCAGAGCAGTAACGTTGGGTATTGGTGTGCCAATGTGGCAGCAGTAAAGAGCACAGGGCAACTAGCAAGTGTTTGTACATCCTAGGTGGCCCAGTGCTGCTGTTCCTGGTGGTATCAGATTTATTCATGGGCTGTAGCAACCAACATTGGCAGACTGTTGCTGTGTAAGCACAACTCAAGTAGCTTCTCTTTATCTGAAATACATATTCTGTCATTTCCTGGGCTTGTATGTATATTACTGTGTGGAATTTGGTGGTCTGTGGCATGAGGGAGATTATGCAAGTTGATAGGAAGGGTTGTTCATATATTTAAACTCAGTAAATCACTGGGGGATCAGATTGACTGTAGTATTTGGAGAGACCCTGACAGGTCCCAGTGGTCTGTTCAAATTCGTCACTTTTCTGGTGACAGTTCTAGCCACTGCCGGCTTTTGGTTTTAATTAAAGTGCATTGAATGTTTTTGTGACCTGCAGCCTTGTCCTTTTATTGTGCCCTGTCTGCTCGCAGAGACTCAGAGGATTATTGTAAATCAGGATTTGCGTGATGGTGGGATGCAACTGTTGAGTCAGAACACGGAGCTGGTCCTGAACTCACCCTCTAACCACGTTATTGCAATACCCACTGCTAATAAATTAATGTAATTTTTCTTTTTTCTATTTTTGACTCAGAGCTTTGAATACTGCTTAATATCTTCAATTTATTTTCAACTGACTTGATTACTAGTTGTTTGATAAAAAAAACCTACCCATATCTCTCTCTGTAGATATTGCTTCTCTAATATCCTTCCCATTTATGCTAATCAAGTAAAAATAACATGGCTTCTTATCCAGGCAGGAGGTGTGTGATGAAATATGTTGTTTAGCAAATCCAGAAGTAAGTACTGCTTATCACTACTGATACCATTTGTTCTCCAGTCTGGATACATTCATTCCTACTGAAGAGATGCAGTTCCTGTTGATACTTGTATCTCAAATAATATCACAGATATTTGTACATGGTATTTGTCACTGTCTTCTTTAATTGATTTTATATTTGTCCTTATGCATTACCTTCTTCCACATCTTTTAAATAAGTTCTGTGGTCAAAATATGTCTTTCCTGCTAGTAGTAAGATATTTTCATCAGGAGAAATCTCAAATGAGCCACAGCAGACCTCCAGTGACAAGGGATTCATACAGCCCACACAGAATTTAAATCTTTAACACTTAATAGACCATTCCAGAAATGGCAAATGGCATAGAGGTAACTGGGTTTGTTTTGTTGGCTGCAAACTCTTTTGAAGTGGGGAAGTTGCACTATGTCTGAGCGGTAGTTTGTGCTTTATTTTTTTCTTTTTCTGTCCTGTAATAATTGTTTAAGTTCAAAAGCCTTTGTAAAGTCCCTTAGATCTCCAGTTCATCTGAATGTCATCAAAATTATTAATCCTCGTCAGTCATGAATGTCAAAAACGTAGCACTGAGAGCAGGAAAAAAATTAAATTCTGCAGTTCTAGTTTACCTCACTATAACAGCATCTGAATAGTTCAGAAATATTGGCCAAAAGGCTCTTGATACTTCAGGATAGATTTTGTTTATCTTTTGCCTTTGTTGACTTTTTTTTTTTTTCTTTTTCTGGTTGGCTTTGTTTTTGTTTGGATGGGGGTTTTTTTTTGCTTGGTTTGTTGGTTGGTTGGTTTTGGTTTTGATTTTGATTTTGGTTGCAGCATGTTGCAGGGGGTTTTTGGGCATCTAGGCAAGAAAGGAATGTTCTCAGTGCAGGATAATTCTTGCTAACTCAAGTATATCTCTCCTGAGTATGTGTAAACAGATTTTCCAAAGCCTCAAAATTTGGCAAATTTAACTTCCAGAAGTATGACAAGAGTTGCTTTAAAATATTAATGCAACCCAAATAATATATATTTTCCCTAACTACATTCTAAGAG
This sequence comes from Acridotheres tristis, assembly GCA_037013685.1. Lineage (NCBI taxonomy): Eukaryota > Metazoa > Chordata > Aves > Passeriformes > Sturnidae > Acridotheres > Acridotheres tristis. Next base: position 101,682,140 of record CM072887.1, read on the forward strand.
GACTTTTTTCAATCTAGGTTGAAAAAATAATAGTAAAAATAATAATTATAATAATAATAATAATTTAAAAATCAACTATTACTCAGCCTAAGCTATAGCATATACACTACATGTATTCTACTAGAAACGTACTCACTCAAAAATGGAATAAGTCTTTGCAGCTGAATAAAAAGCTGCAGAATAACTGGTAACCTAATTCTTGTGGGGTTTTTATTGCCATGAAAAAGTTCTAAATAGCAAACCATGCACTGCATATGATTCTGATGAAATGCCAAAGAAGGTAGATAGTCAAATAAGTTATAGTAAAAAAACATAGCATAAATGGAATTTTCCAGAGGATTTAAATACTAAGTTTTATAATATGTCAGAATAAAGATGGGCAATAATGCAAAATATGTGAAAACACCCATAAGGTTTTTCATACTAACCCTCCTTATGCCATACAAAAATAATAATCCATAATAGGACCGTGTTTTCCTGTAAGTCATTGAGTCAATTTTTTGTGAGTTGGTTTCATGTCTTGCATCAGTAGAGAGTTCAAATCCTGTTACCATTTCAAAATACTTCCTGTTTCCATTTGTACAATTGCACTGAGAATCAACATTCTTCATAGATTAAGCTATTAAAGAAAACCAAGAGGAAAAGAAAGAAGGAATAGATGGTTCTTACACCTAACAGACTTTTTCCAGTTTGTCCTAAATGAACTTAAAAAAAATAAAAATCCAAACAAACCAAACAAAGACAACACCCCCACACAAACTAGTTAAGATTCACCTGAAATGACACAACTACAGGTTTGACTTTTGGTGTGGGGCTTCAGGCCAGCATCAAATGGAATTCTCTCCAGTAAATAATCTACCCCTTTCAGCTGTAGCACACGACATGCAGTACCAGCCATGCTACTCCTGATTACATGGACTGGGTGGTCAAGCCCAGGCTGAACCGTTTAGAAGTGCTCCATTCTGTGATGTTGTCATATTTTGTTGCTAATGACCACGAGAATACCCATTTGCTCCTATTTGCTAAAACCTTAATTGGAATAGTTTACTCAAGCTTGGGGACAGAAGATTTCTGTGTTCAGGTGTCTGGAGACACCTTTGCCCATACAGCCTCAGTAGTTAACGATACCAGGGTTGATATGGAACAGGAGAAATATGGAGCAATATTAATTTATTACTAGTAATATCTCCATCATTTGGGAAAAATAAGACTCTGGTATATCTCTCCTTTCCCAACATGTCCACTAACATCTATTTAATATTGACTCTTGGAAAAAAAAAAAAAGAGATAAAAAGGTGGGTCTATGTGACTTTTTGCTATATTTCTTCCCAATCTCCTGACATTGAAATACATAGTCTGAGTTTTCCACTTCAAGAGAAACATTTTTTCAAACAGGGCTTTTCACTCCTCCATAACAAAAATGATCAGAGCCCTAGCAGGGATGTGGTCTGTCCAAGTGCCAGCAGAGAAGCTCCAGCCTGATAGCAGACTCAAGGCTTCTGGTCTAATGGATGATGGTGGTGCCAGCACGTGTGTCTTCTCAGAGATAGGAATGTCGATCTCACACCACAGCAGGATTTCTTCCCTTTGCAGCAGTCAGCAGTTGCTGCCAGGAGCAGCAGTGGTGGCATTGATTCCAGCTGCTGCTGCCCAGCTGAGTGCCAAGACACATAAACTGTGGGATGTTCTTAGCAACTCCTCCATGTGGTAGTAAGATAACATGAGAAACATAAGGAGATATTAAAGAGCAGATGATAAACCATTTTCAGGAAACAGCATTTCTCCAGAAAAAGAGGCTGAACTTTATCAAAGGGAAAATGTCTCCTGGAGGACTTGCCAAAGTAAATCTCTTTGATGCAAATGGTTTAAGCAAAGACTTTCACCTTAATCTACTGTGTGGTGACCTGGTCTTCTGATATCGAGAATAATTATGGGTGTTTTCAGAATTGCTGTGGTATGCAAGCCTCCAGACCTAAAATAAGTACTTACAGTATTCCCACTTCACCACTCTGATCTTAGTTACCTACATTTCTCTTAAATTTAATAATACCTAATGCCTTTAAACCTTTCTGTTTGAAAGGGCTTCAGTGCCTTGTGAAAGACAGATTTAAAAAATGCAATTCCTCATTAACAAGTTTCTTTCAGCCTTTACAGTTTTATTATTTTGCCTGTGCTAAAAGGGATAACATCTAGTATAATGAATGACCCACAAAGAACTTGCCCAAAGGGTAGTACAAAATGGAGAGGAAAGGATGAGTGTGTAGCTGTTGAAATTAGTATTTTCTTGCAGATTGATCTCTCTGCCAGTTTGTCACCCTGGACATTTTCAGTTTAGTTTATTTGTGTTACAGTAGAAGTGACAATGTAGTTAAATATAGCCTCTGCAAACAAGATCTATGCCTGTTTCATTTGAATTCTACTGTTCTTTCATTAAACATTTCTTCATCTTTGCAGAGCCAAATTCTTACAATAATAAATCAGAGACACCTAAAGTTCTTGCCAAGTCAAATATCTACAGTTTCTGGCAATTATGTAATTTCCAGATTTGCTACAATGGCTCTTGCTGATAAGTCAATTGTCATAAAAAGAAATGTTCCAGACCAATCTTTATTAGGGTGTCCTTCACTGATCTGTGTAAAATAATCCCCCTCCTACCCCACTCTCTTTTAGAAAAGAGAAACATAATTATAGCTTTTTCCCTTGCTTTGAATGACTCTTCATCATAACAATTTATATCTGGAAAATGTCACAAGAAAATGTGAAAAAGGTAAGTTTAAACCAAAGAAATCAGGCACTGCTGTTATTAATAGAGCAGCTCAAGAATGTTTCCCATGATGTGTTATAAGGGCTCTGTCTTATAATAAAATTTAACAGTGATGTATTTCCCTTGTTCTCAAGTTGATTTTGTATTAGAAGTCCAGACAAAAGTAATTTGTAGCAAAGGTCCCTGATCCAATGTCTGTATATGGAAAAGACTCAAAGGACTTCCATGCCCATTTAAAAGCCCTTTAAAATGATTAATGGCTAAATGCATTACAAATTATCAAGCATTTCACACTGACAAGACAGAGGACTTTTCATGAGTTTTGGCCAAATTTTTCTCCCTTAGTATTTCGAGTAAATTATCTCATAAGTAGTAATTTTGAGCCCCCATTCAGAGTGGTGATAAAGTAATGGAAGATGAAATAAAGCCTTGCACCTTTTGCCCTTATTTTCACCTTTTAAAATGTAATTGTTTTATATTTAACTGGATCTTTGAAATCCTCATTGCCACCTCCAGTGCAAAGCATTCCCTGAATCTTTCATCATTTTGATGACAAATGAGGAAGAACAAAATTAAATCCCAGAATTTAGATGCAAGTTCCCGATTTCTTGTCATACCTGGAAGTGATTCTGGCACCAGCTCTGAAAAAGAAGGCTATTCCTTTCTGCTCTTAAAATCTAATGATTTATTTTCCAACTCTCAATAATTCTTCTCCTTAAGTGAAAAGGCAAAACTAGGAGATATAGAAATGGGACCTATCCTAACTAAAGAAGTTGGTCAGTCTCATTCCCCGTGCTGTATTTGAAATAAAGTCCAAAAACTGTTGGTTTTGCACAAGCAGAACTGGGGAGTATTAACACAAAACCAGGCGAAGACAAACACAGACCCCATGTCTGTCAGTGGTAGTGAAAAAAAAAGAAAACTCGTATTATATTTTACTTTATTTGTAACTGCCATGTTTGGCTCTGGTGGTTTTGGACTCCTCAGTGCTGGTGACAGCCACACAGGAAAGCAGAGCTCTCTTCACATGCAGTTTGTTTGTTCCTGTGGCTGTGCTAGAATCCCCCAAAACACTCTCAGGGCCCTGCTCCCTTCACCCCTGCAAAGCTCCCTGCTCACCAGCAGCCAGCATTCCCAGAGCTGGCAGCACGCCTTCCAGGGATCTGCTGCTGCTACCTCTGCCTGAACTGCCACACAGGAACACCCAGAGCCCAGTACAAAACCTGCTGACAGCTAAGAATATATCAAATTATAATAGCTATTACACGTATTTAATGACAGCATATTTACTCAACTTTATTAGGTCATATGCTTACTTTAGGCTGAGAGCTGCTCCCTGCTAACAAATGTGCTAAAACTGCTGATCCTGTATTTGAGATCACTGGTATCTTTTTTTTTGCAGTTGCAAGAGGTTTGAAGCACACATGAGGAGAGCAAGAACAGAATTTTCTACCATCTCAGAAGCATTGTGGGGATCCCAACATGGAGGAAACTAATTAATCACACACAGGACATGATCAGCCTGTGTAATATCACAGAACAAAAATATAGACCCCTGTATGTCTGTTTATCCATTATCATATTATTTTCCAGTTTCTGTTTCTTTCTACAAAACATTGACTTTTCATCCATGCGTGTTGTGCCTCAATACTGTGCATATAATTCAATAACTTTTCTGAAGTTTGGCAGGTTTACAACTGCCCTTTTGTCATCTTATGAAATTTGAAAACATTAGGGTTGCACATATTATCTTTTAAAGTGATGATGTGATTCATTATCCTGCAGTCTCATTACTCACAAGGGGCTAAGAAATTTATATCATATGCAAATTCAACTGTTTAGTGTTTTGTCCAGGGGCAATGCTAGGGTCAAAATTTAAAATGTTGAACCTCTCTCTTCCATCTTTCATGCTCCTTGCCCTCTCTTTATTAGCAAGATCTCTGTAAGATATAAACAAACAAATAAAAAAACCTGGTTTTAGATATTTATAGACTTCAAGAAATGTCTCAGCCAATAGGAAAAAAAAGGTCAGTATTCATTCAAACAAGCTGAAATTCATCACAATGCTATTTTAGGAATTGTATGAAATAATTATTTTCAATTTTTCCACAATACCAATGCCAGAAAAATAACACTTCATCACCAATATCACTCCACCCTTTGCTAAGTGTTGTAGATGAGGGCTCAGTGAGCTTTCAAGGCGAGGTTCTCTGACTGATCCCCTACCCTCTGGATGCTCAGGGATTTCTCTGAGGCTTGACTTCCAGGTGGCACTTGCTATATTCATGTCAGTATCTCTTTGTCTGCTGACTGGGGGTCCTGGAAACCTTTGCCAGCAAAGTTTTCTTTCTTCCCAATCTTGTTGGGATGCTGGGCTGGACAGGCAGGTCCACACTAGTAAATAATACCAGGCTGGGGGAGGACTCAAGCCTGAGCCCGTGATTGCCTGGAGTGCTCTGCTGTCAGTGTGCTCCTGGGCACGATGGAGCTGTGCCACACAGGGCTCTTCCCAACCATACCCACACCTGCTGCAGGGATTTCATGGGGCAGGAATTGCTTCCAGCAAACTATTTTCCATATAGACACTCTGCTTTTGGAGGCAAAACATGCTCTGCTTTTGGAGGTAAAAACTTGTGAACATGAGTTCTGCCCTGCCAGCAGAATACAGGAATAGCCCCTAAACTGGTTCTTATTGTAGATATGCCATAAAATTCCACTGCAGGTTACACACCTCTACTGTAGCATTATGATTGGAAAACAGAGAAGCACATCCAGCTGAGGGAAAGGAACACAATCCATGGTCCCTCTTCAGCTCTTCTCACATCTAAGTGCTGGAACATAGAAGGAATTCAAACAGTCTTACCTGAGCTCACAGATAGCAGCTGGAGAGGCAAGAAAGAGGTCAAAAAGAGATTAGGAACAGGACAGAAAATTAGCAGAGTGAATACAGCAAGTCTATTAACTTCTAATAATTCTACCTTTTGTTTGTTTGTTTGTTTGTTTGTTTGTTTGTTTGTTTTTTAACAAGGGATATATATATAAGACGATTTCCATGGTATTAGTGAATCTCCCATCACTATATCCAAGTATTAAAATATGGATATTAAAATATGGATTACAGTTAACCTTAAAATTGCTCACATGAGACCCAAGAGACATTTTGCACTTTGCTGAATTACAGGAGTGCTTTCAATGAAGTAGATTAATTGATGTGAATAGGGGAAAATCTACTCAAATTTATGGCTAACACAAGCTACATCTGATAGATGTGTATGTGTGTGTGTTTGTGTGTGTGTATGTGTAAGACTATATATCTACAGTTATCCCAGCAAATAAAAAATTGGGTTTGCAGCACAGTTATCTTTTGGGTCTGTGGAATTGATATAAAATATCTCAGCAAAAGCAGTCTTATGGTTGCAGCAGAGCCAATATCTTACAGCTGTGACTGTGCTAGGAGAACTGCCATCAGTGTGGTAGTAAAAAAGAAACAGGCAGGAAATAGGTTTCACATTCTGGCCAAATGTAACAGTATGGAAAAATGTTTATGTCCTGAATCAGGACAAAGCAGTCAAAAATCTAAAAACATCATGAGCTATAAATCCAGAAGATATGGTTTTGGTTCAAATCAGCTGTAACATTTTGTTTTGGCAATTTGGAAATACTTTGATTGTTTTCAATATATACTTTGTAATTTAAGTTGCTTATATATTGCTTCATGAAATGTAATTTTGAGACATAGAATGGTCATTTTTAGAGACAAAGTCTTCATTACTTCAAAAAACATTTGCAAATGCTTTTCAATCCATTTCCCAAAATCAACATTTCCCCTTGAAAAAATTTATTGTATGAAGTAATCAATATGTTCTAATTTGAGAAGTAGAACAAAAACGTTCCTGACCAATTCACTGATGTATTCATAATGACAGCAATTTTCTTTGGTAAATGAGGCTTGGAACAATTCATATAAATTAGACTCATGTATGTGGGTGTTGCAGGACTGGCAGTGATAGTTTTATATGTTTTGATAGTTTTATGAACTCCATCTTCATTTGCTGCAGTTGATTGTTATTTTTTTATTTTCTGACAGTATTGGGGATTCTTTCCCCACACTCACAGATGTCAATGAGCAGAGCTATTCCCACCACTTAATAATAATTTTGGATTGGTTTTAGGTTTGAGCTGGACAATTACAGCATCCCAAATACTATGAGAAGGTAGGGCAAATTGGAAATAAAAACTGCAATGGGAACGGTAAACATTTTTGCAAAGTTGTATCCCCTTTTTGTAGCTTGTAACATTTAAGAAAAATACATCTCAGGAGGCACTTTGTCAGAACTTTCTGATATATGTTCATTTTGCTCCAGAAGATGACATATTCTCCCATTAATGCATGTGTAGAACACCCACGACTCTGCATGTAGGACATTCACTGCTGCTCACAGCAGAACTAATATTAGCTGAACATAATGCCATGCATTTAAAAGGAGATAAATGATGAACAAATGTGATAACAAAGGCTGATTCTAAACACAGAGTTTGGTTTCCTCCATGGTCGGTAGGGAGTGGTGGGTTCTCCTAGGGGATGATCCAAAGCAGAAATTTCTGTGGCTCTTTGGCTGAGCCAGCACTGCAGGACTGACAGGTCCTTGCAGGATCCTTGCAGGCTCAGCTGATGCAGCACCATGGCCTCATTCCAGAACTGTGAGGGGGTCGGTGAGGGCTGCGTTTCTTTCGCTTGTACATCAGTATTTAATTCCAAAGGAAATGCAGGTCCACAGAGGATATCACATACCATTTCAGTTTATACCCTGATGGAAAAAGTTGTAGGGCAAATTGCAGAGCTTGTCTTTCCTGCTGTACGGATACACATGCTGGGATCAGGGCTGCAAGGGACACAGTCAAGTACCTTCCTGATACTGCAGAGCAGCCTGTTGCTCTCCAGGATCTCTAACTCCCTCAGTCAGATACAGATGAAGGATAGCATGAATTACTACTTACTTCTGAAATTATGCTCTGGATTTTCTGTCCCTCCAAACTCCGAAAAGTATCAGCTGTGAATCCAGATATTGTTTCTTTATCATCTGGAATAAAACCCAAGCACCATTGAGCAATGTCTTGCCTCTTAATTTTGATAATGCATATCCTTTAAAATATGTTATCTCCTGAAAATAAATTATGGAATGTTTTTTATAGACCAGTTCTTTACTGCTGACTATGTCAAAATAAAGCTTCTCTGCAGATATTTATGACCATGACCAAATCCGTGCTGATCAAACTGCTTTGGTTGAAATGGACATTTTAAACCTTCCCCTTTGTAAGTATCTGGGAAATGCTTATTTTCATACAGATATTTATAGGGTTTCTAAAGTAATACTTAAATAGTGTTCTTATTCAGCTCAGTTTACCCCAATATGATTTTCTCTGTATGGTCTTTTGCTGCTGTGCTATAACAATTAGAAAAAAATGACTTTGCAAAAATGGAGAGAGAATCTTGAGGCCATTATGCTTTCTGATTCCAACTGTTATTTTATATACCTATAGAAATTATATGTTAGCTAAACCATCTGCTAGAGTTATGCACAAGCTGTTGTTAACAGGGTCTGCAAATGATCAGATAGAGCCTCACAACCAGGTCACTCAGTCATTACAAATGCATTTCAAATAGGATAATTTGACCAGCTGAAAGATATATAGAAGTATTTTCTAAGGAGAAAAACACGAGAAACTCTTTGCCTGTTACTAGGTTTTGACCTTGAAAATATCTCTAGAAAGAGATTGGTGTCCAAACCACAAAATACAGAACTGGATTTTAAAATTCTTGAATTCAGGGGATCTGGTATGTAGTTTTAGTTATACTCTGTGTTGAGGGGGAACTAATTTGTGAAATTTAGAGCTGCATCTGGGTTTGAGTTGGAAATTAATCCAGAATGGGGTTATTTACTTCCAAGAATTTTGGTTCAGACCCCATTTCTAATTATTGTCGCAACTGAGAAAGCACTGATCGCTAATGCACGTCATTCAGGAACTCTGTATGAGTACACTTGCACAAAAGTTTCACTTTACTCAATTGGAAGCAAATGTAGTGTTTGCAGCCAGACCTGGTTTGGCCATGAGTAAAACTGCTTACAGCTCTGCAGAATGCAAAATTGGATCTTTAAGGTTAGCAGGTTATGGTTTCCAGGAGCAGTCAAAAGGACATTGCTTACCTTGGACTTTGACTAAGAAGAACTGAGTTTATGTGATGATGTGTTTGTATCTCTGAAAGCATTTCATATTTTTGCTTAATTTCAGGAAGAACTACTAAACATACTAGGCTTCTACAGTTTTTATGTAGGGTCTGTGTGAGAGTCCTCTTTGAGGAGAAGGCTGGAATATGACAGTCAAAGGAGTTGCCTTTATGAATAAAAACATGGTGATTGAAAGAGTATCAGTCATTGTTAACCTTTTCTGAGGAAATGGAGAATCTATTCCTGAAATCCCAAGCCATAGGAAAAGATTTAGCTTTGTTACTTTGAAGACCATTGTTTTGTTTTGATTTTGGTTTTGGGGGTTTTGAGGGGGTTTAATATTTATGTAACTATTATGCTGCAGTTTGAAGCTTATTCTTTGCATGTCTCACACTTCATATATTTTGACCAGAAAAAACACTTTTAAAGCTGTACAGTGAAGTCCACTGCTTAGGACAGTTCATGACAGATCAAGAAGATAAATATTTATGAACATCTTCCTAGGACTCCCAACTTGTACCTGAGGATGATGCTGCCAGTTGAGTTACTTATAGAAATATGAATTTATAAAATATAAGCATTTCCAAGAACATCTGCTTTAATTCATTCTGGTCTTTGAAAAAGGAGAATTCACTCGTGAATGGCAAATGGGATTTGACTCATGGGTAGAAATCTCTGAGTTTTGTGAAGTAATTTGTTTTATCTTACCTACTAGAAATACCTTAGGAGATAAAAATGAAGGTGGTATGTTTCAATTAATTGTGAACGTAGTTTACCTTTTCCTTCTCAGAGGAAAACTTCCTTCTCAATTTGAAAACTTAGCATACTTTGGGAAGAAGGCTATAGGAATTGCCACCATAGACCAGATCCATTGTTGATATAGTCCAGTGGCCAGTACCCAACAGCAACCAGTGACCAGAGGAGATGCTTCAAGAGAAATATGGTTCATGTCCTCTTTCCTCAAGGTCTCCTGAGATAGATCTGTTTTAACAAAATAGCTAGAGAGGGGTTTGTGACCAGATTAGTGAGGTTAAATAAGTCAATTTTATATCAATTCTGTGTAAAGGAAGAGAGGATGTGGTAAGTTTTTAAAGGGCTTAATCCTGACCTGATGATTATCCAGCCTGAGTCAATAGGGTTTACTTTACTGTTCAGCAATAGTGGAACCACGGGAAGATTGGGTTTTTGGGAAGACTTAAACCCAGACAGTCCAAGACTCAACATGACTACTCATTGCTCACTACCGAGATTTCAATAAGGTTCCAGGATTTAAAAATTGAATAATATACAAGCTCTGATTAAGTGAAATTGCTTTTTTTTTTTAATTAAAGCTGAAAATGAAGATGACCCAAGTAGAATTTTGAATTCTACCTCTGCACTTTATTTTATACATATCTGCGTTTAACATCAAAATAGCAGATGGATTCAATAGTGGAAGGGGCCTATTCTCTGGTTCAGACATTCCTAAATTTCATAAAATCAGTCTCAGGATATTGCTGTTAATATGTCTGAGCATTTGTCCAATTTTCCCTCAGACTAAAATTACAACTCTAACCTAGCTCTGGACACTATCAGCCCATTCCTAATAAAAAAATGGACTCTCTTTATCACAATGAATAGTTTTATCAGTTGTGATCCTATGAGGCTAAATGTCCTTACATAATGATAATTCTGTAGTCTTTTAGGATCTCTCTTTTGTAGTCATCTAAAAGCACTTCACGAAAATGACTTCTGACATATCAGCAAAATACATAGTTGATATCTTATTCTTTACGGACAGTTCAGTGCCCAAAGATATCTGGAACCCATAACACAAAACTTGTCTATTCTACCTAAGATAAAACCCTGAAATCTAACCACTCTATTTCTGTGACAAGAAAAAAAAGTTGTTTCGCGATAGCTGAATTGCTGATATATTGAGGTTTTTTTTCATTTTTTATGCTTCTGTGATTTTCCTAATAGCCACTTGGCAAATGTAAAGTGATGTGAATTTAAATCAATGAGCTTCTCAATGCAGATTGCACAGTGTAGAAAATAAAGCTGTGTGAGGGTGACACTAGACTAAAACACAGGACACAGAGATTCACCTCAGATATTGACCACAGCTTCCTGGGGTGACTGTGGAAGTCACATTAACTCTTTGCATGTGGAGTCTCTGATGGTTTAGAGGATTGTAGCACTTGTTTTTATTTCTTCCCCATATGATCTTAAAATCTTTATGGAAAAAGGTGCCATTCATTAGAAATCATTATATTATCACTGATCATGAGGCTTTGAGCTCAGCTTGAGCTTGTTGATACTACTAGAATGCAAATTTGAAGTAACACTGTAGGAGTATTACATATTTATCTTGTATAGTAAGTTAACTAATAGGAAGACTTATGTTAAAGTTTTGAGATATTTCCTGTCATCTCATGGAAGCCAAAATGTAGTCACTAAGATATCAAGGGAATTTGTGTCCTGTACCGTTTCTGCCAGAGCTTTAAGGAGCTTTTTTGTCTCACAGCTCTAAGGAACAATCCCAGGAAATCCTTCTGGCTCCATGCAGCACTTGCTGTGTAGCTGAGCACTGAGTGACCACTGGATGGCTACACTTCCCTTCAGCATCTCCTCGCCCTTGCTCCATCCTTCATCCCAGTATTGTGTGCTTATTAGGATGAACAATGGAAGGATACACCCAGAAATCTGGAAGTATTCAAAACCCAGGCTTCACTCTTCTCTTATATGTACACTGTGGCCCATCAGCCTGTACACTGAAAAGTTGCAGTGCTGTTGGAAAACACCATCAAAAGGCAATAAACGTGCAGGGGAGAAAGGGAGACACAGAGATGAGTTAGCAATAAAGTGAGCATATTCTGGACATTTATCTTGTTAGTCTCCACGTTCTGGCCACTTCCCAATCTGAGCACTTCTGCTGGATATCCTACTAATTGACAACTATTTCAGATTTGGATTCCCTTTCCTATGCTGGTACCCATCAAGAAGTCCCCTGTCATGTTCTTGGATGATCTCCTGGTTACTGATATGGAGCAGGGGTTCTCACCTCTGCGACCTGACATCTCTTCATCTCAGCCTCATTAGGAAGATGATCTGTTATATTAGAGAGGTCATGTGTGAAATCATCAGTGTAACTTCACAGAATTCTCCTTTTCAGAGATTAAATGTTCCAAGTCAAGCTTGTGACTGAAGGTCTGTTTAAGTTCTCTCCCAACAGCTTTTGACACCAGGAGATGGCTGGTGCAATACAAGACAAATAAAGTGAAATGATAAACAGCACCAGTGTGACCAGTAGAGCAAGCAGCTCAGCTGCAGGATATCCTGTGGTCCTGAGAACTGTAAGAATATCTATTACTTTCTTAATAATGAGTGCTGTAGACTTCCATGAACAGCCCTGTTGAAAATGGTAGCAGAGAAGCTTTGGGAAGAGAGAAAATATTATGATTGTTTCTATGTTTATCCTGAAAATGACAGTCATGACTCTTTCTGCCTGATACTCACTAGTTTTTGTATCTTAGGAGAATTTTTTTTTCTATTATCTGAAACAACATAGGGAAAACACATGAATTATTCTTTATGTGAGAAAAAAAATAAATGCAGGTTTAGAGCAAGGCACTGCTGTAAACAGGAGGTATAGTAACTTGGAACTGGTAGATGATAAGTTTAAAAAGGAGAAAGAGAAATAAAGAGAACAACAGCTGTCAGTAAAAGTGAATGTATCAATAATTATGCAGCATGAATGGATAAGTGTGTCAAGAAAATGCCCACCCACAACAGTCCCATTTCAACTACAGAAAAGGTCTTTTGTTGTGTCACTAAAGTCAGGACATCAGAAGGGAAGGAGAAACAAATGGTGTGGTAGTGGAGAGAATGAAGTCAAGGAGCTAATTCTGAGTCTTGTATGCAATGCAATTTCCAGTCTCTCAATGCAGCTGGAGTGAAAAAAAAACTTCTCAGTCTAAATATAGCATTGGCTGATTGCTATGTGCTGTGCAGTCATGCTGAAAGGTTTCTGTCCTGATGGCCATGTGAGTGGGAGGCTCTGCAACCAGGCACCAGCACTGTGCATTGCTGTGTGAGAGGATTTCCTGCTGCACTGAGCAATTTATGTCAAGAGCTTGCAATATTCAAAGGCTTTGATTCAAACTACAGTCTCTGCAGTCTTGGCCATGTCTGCTTATGGATTTTAAAGTTTAGGTGATCATTTGATTTAATGATTTAAAGCTTTTCTGTAGACTAAGTGTTCAACAGTTCTCTGTTTATTCACTATTTATTCACCCATGCCCCGGTTTGTGGGGCATTGTTAGCCTCCAGGGCCAGGCACAGGTGGGTGTGCATGGCATGAAGGTGTCCTGGAAGGTCCCATGGCCTCTCCCTCATCACCTAATGTGAAATGTGCTGCCATGGGGAAATACAATAGAATGAGTGAATGGAAGAACTGGATTCAGCTTCTTGGATTGTCATTAATCTGGTCCTGTCCCTTAGGTGAAAATAAGGGCTATCTTCAGGCAGGTGAATTAACTCAACAGACTCTTGATTCTTCTGTCTTGTGAAGTGAGGATAATGTACCTTATCCACCCCTATAAATAATAAGATATCTGGATGAAAAGTTCTAGTTAAACACTGAATGTTATTTTTAGAGCACTCCTCTGTCTGACTATGCCAGGTGCAAATATTCACTCCTGTTTCTTCAACAAAATTGAAGAAGACAGAAACTTGGGCCTTTTTTCTTGTTTTGAGAACTTTTGCACACAGATATGGAGTAATAGTGCAATTTCTCCTTTGGAATAGCATCTTCTGAAGACAGGAAAACTACTATTCCTTGCTTAGTTTCTGCTTTCTCATTGACCTTCTTCACTTTTGCAATGATTAAAACTAGGGCTTACTAAGAAGAGGTCAGAGTTATTTTGTTGTTTTAATTTTGAACTTCTGAGTCTCCCAGGTTTAAATTGTAAGAGCAGTGCCCGTATGATACAGCTGCTTTCCATATGTGCTGGAGGGAGGAACGTGTGATTGTGAGGAATATGATGACATCCAAGCCTATAAAACATTCATCCCAAGGTGAACGGGTGTATCAGTTATATATTTAGACATTCGCTTTTACTGGCAGACTTCAAGCAATTTAAAAGCACAAAACCCTAAGAGGAAGAAAGATCATAAGGGTCTGTGAGGGAAACTGACAGGGATGGAGGAGAGGGCTCATCATGAGCTACAGTGATGAAAACAGTGGGAGGTACAGATGAAGTGGAACCACTCTGAGATTCTCCTTGCACATACTTTATTCTAAGAATGGCTGGTTTCCAAAGCTTTTTTTTTTTTTTTTAAATCACCAGAAATATCTGCTTTGCTATTGATTGCATTTTACTCCCTTAAACCCCCCTGTCTTTGTTCTCAATTTGTTTTTCTATCCCCCATCCCGTGTCTCATTATCAGAGTCCAAAACACCTCTAAAATTGGCACCAAGTTAAAATGATGCATAGATCAGCCTAGTGTATCCTAACAGCCCAGCCTAGGATATTCCTATGATTCTGACATATCATAATAGACCATTGTTAGATAAGTTTGTATCTTTGCCATATGTAAAGGAAGAACTCAGCATAAAACCAACCTATGCCTCTGGTGCTGCTTCACTTGGGAGGAAGCTTCTCCCTAGACAGAAAGGATCAAGTCCTGTTTGACCTTTCAAATAAAGCATCAGTGCATATGAAGAGTGTAGAAATATCCCTCTAAGGCACCATAGAACATGCACATCTGGGCTTTGGGAGGAAACACATAAGAATTTTCCATGAGAAACAGTACCCATCCCCTTTCCAGATTTTCTCTTCTGTTAACAACATCTACTGCTACAGTAATGCTGAGCCTCTTTTGGTCAGCCTCTGCTGTGCACATCATGCCCAGCTGAATGGGACAGGGCTTTGGCTCCTTGAATTATTAATTCTTTTGGGAATGTAACACATCTAGATGTCTGAAATATGGATATATTTTGAGATTCCAGAAGTATTTCACTTGGCACTGTTATTCCAGCGTGGTTACAATCACATCACTGTAAATGTCTTTCATTTCTTTTAGGTTAAAGAAAACATCAATTACCAAGTCAAGCAGTACATTTAGAGGATCAGGAATGAAGAATTGGTAAAAATTAAAAAAACCCCAATTGATAAATAAGTAAATAAGCAATTGACAATATATCAAATAATAAATAATTAAGGCATAGGTTTGAGCACAAAATACCGTTCTTTAAAATCTTTAATCTACATGTGAAGCAAAGTCACTGGTATTTTTGCAGATCATATCACCAGCATATCCAATTAACTAAAAAAAAAAAATTTAAAAATGAGTGCCTAAATCTGTATCAATACCTGTAAGAAAACGGAAAATTACTACATGGAGAAATTTCAAATAGAATCTGACTGGATATAATTGTTGAATGTATCATATAATGCTTGCATCATGTGTGATGCAAGGCATGACTGTGTGTCTCTATTCTACAGTAGCCCCTAGTGACTTTTTCCTTAAGAAACCAGAATCTGTAGTTGTGCCTGTTAAGTGTAAAGATAATTCCCAGGATTGGCCACTAACATGTATATTGTCTGATCAATGCCTCTCTCACCTTCCTAGGAATCATCTCAGGTAGCCTGATGGAAAGTCTGATGGTGACTTGCTGGCTATACAGTGAAGTATACAAAGGTCCCAACAGGTGGGATCTGAAAGGTCACCCACCACGTGTGCCTAGGACAAGCCTGGATAACATTTATACACTGTATAATTCACATATCAAAATGGAAATACGTATTTGTATGCAATTCCTATTATAATCAGACTTTGCTGGTGGTGTTTTCTTCAAGGCAGCAGGTTTAATATCTTCTTGATGCTTGCCAGGTGTGTGGTCTGATGTAGATCATGAGCTGGAGTGCTTTGTGCTTACAAGGCATTGTGGAACACATATATTTACAGTGCCACATTAAAACTCAATTGGCTACTACTGCTTACCCTCAGAAGTCACTGTAAGCAAGATGCAAGTTTCAAAAGAGAAGTCCATAAGGATGTGTTTATGCTCCAATGCAGAGCTTTAGATTGACTTCTAGTGAAAGACTGAAGGAATTTCAGAGTAATTAATGGTCTTTCTGTGATTGCTCACCCATAGCTAATGATTGTAACATACATGCACACAAGAGAGAGGTGGATCAGTCATTCAGCAGAGCAGATCCAGCATCTAGAAGGATTAGCAAGTGAATCCATATGGAAAGAGGGGTACTTAAGCAAAGCATGATGACTTCATGGCATAAAAAGAAGGATGTGCTATAAAGATCATAGGTTTTCTATTTTATTTCCTGTTTTTAAATAATGCTGGTTAAAACAACAGTTTAATGGCATTATAATTTACAATACCAATAAATGTGAATTTATTAATCTCACTACACTCAATGCTAGAGAGTATAGTTGTATCATTTGATCAAGTCTTAATCTTCATGCAGAAGGCCTGGCTGGCCAAGGGAATCCTTTTTATCCTCTCAGAATGCTGTTCAGTCCCAAGGTTTCCAATGTGCAAGGTCGCAGAGGGAGGAGAAATGCACCAAACCAAACAATCCAAAACAACAACCCACTAGCTAAACAGAAAATGACCAAATAAACTTAAGAACTCTTGAAGTTGTTCATCAGGGTGGAAAAAATATTTTTCTGATTTCTTCAAACAAGCTGATGTTTGAAACAGACACTCACTAAACCCAGAGCAGTTGATTCTCCTTGCCTACTGCAGCAACCCACAGCCTCTAAATTCTGTAAGAATGGACATTTACTGAATCTACACCCATCAGAGAATCATAAATCCTTAATTTAATGCATATAAATTTAATCCTAGCAGCTGTCTGAGAATGCACAGTAAAAAGTTACTGAACTCTTCCAATTGATGAGGATGTGATCATCTCCCCTTAGCATCTTATCACAGGGCTGATTTGTGTAACCTGACCTTTCAGCTCATGAGTTTTTGGCAGAAGGCTGATGGCAGCAGTTCTGCTCCCTCTCATCCCTGTTCTTGCATGGTGTGATATTCACCCACCAGAAAGCAAACCTTCACTCAGGCCTCGTTTAACAGCAAGGGGAATGGAATACAAAAAAAAAAAAAATGAAGCATTTGCTTGCAGTTGTCAGTGAGCTAAGCAAGAAAAAAGTAGAAATTGGCTTTAATTTGGAGCTTTTTAACCATCATAATGATGTGGTTAGGGGAGTTCCATAGACTTTTTCCTAAGTGAAATTCAGTGGGTGTGAACAAATCCTGTGAATACCTCAGTGAGCCTTGCCAGGGCTCCACCAAGAAACAGTACATCTCCCTGGAGCATGGCAGACTTTTCAAAAGCAGTAAATTGCAGATTGTGGTCGTTAAAGGACTTTGTTAATCAAAGTTTTACATCTGCAGATTTAAGCATTTATACAAGTTGAGCTTTTTAGCTAATATTATTTAAATAGGGCTTGGAATGTTGTAGGCAGCCAAAATTAGTCTTTCCTCTTAACATATGGTGTGGTATAACAGAATATCTAAGCCTTTAATCTTGCTAAGTAGGAGAGAGAGAGAGAAATCAAACATTTTTAAAGTCAATAAGTAGCTGATAGCAATGTTATATGCATGTGAAGTACAGCAGCTAGTGTTGGAGAAGCTGTGTTTTTCAACTGCAAGGAAAAAGTTTTATATTATGGATTGCTCAACAAAATCCAGGTATTTAAAAAAAATCCCCTGGAATGAAAGCTAAACTTACACATATAAGACCAATGATTCCTTTTAGCACTCTGCAAAAAAAAGTACACCTAAGTATGCCAAGCCATAAAAAGTCACACAGATCCAGCGTGTGACAAACCATTATAGAGTAAACCCACAGACATCAAAGGTTTTGTTCATAAAGTTAAGCACAGGCATTTAGTTCGCAGAGCCAGAACCAGAATTTCATTTTCTGTAAGCTGTTTATTCTTTGCCTTAGACAGAGATTTCATGAAGCAGATTGAAACTCCAAGGTTTTGTATTCAGCTTCAGTCCATTCTGATGTATTCATTTGAATTCAAAATGAAGAAAATCTCTGCAAAGCTTTCTCTAATTTCTCTGAATTTTTATTTCGGGCACAGTCTGTTGCATTCCTGATCTTGCAAACTTTATGCATGTTCTTAATTTTGTACAGCCCTTTGATCTGTGAAACCATAAAAGTTTACTCTTGTGTGTTAACATTTGAAGGACCAGACACATCAGAGTAGCAATATGTGTTTACTTTGAGAAATAAAAAGGAACAACAATACCAGAAGCTGGAGTATTTCACAATCTAAAACCAGACAAATTCTCCTTTGGGGCACATCTAGCAAATCTCAGTTCCCACGCTTTTCTCCAAAATCGCACTTGAAGTTTAACTACTGAAGTAACTAGGTAGCTGCTTTAAATGAGGACATATGCTCTGAATGGCACTGCTAAATCTCTACCTTTCTGAAGTACAGAACTCCAGGACTCTTTTTCTCCCACAGTGAAAAGGTGGAAAGACACATGGGACTGCCCAGGTATGCCTGCCTGGCTGGGACAAACCTGCCTGGGAGGGGAAGGAAGCTTAATGGAGAAAAAGAAGGAAGAATTAAGAGGAATGAACTCCTCAACAACACAGCAGCTGTGATTTGTGTCGTATAAGAAGGGACAATTCTGCAGCTGTTCATCGCTGTTGGAGCTGTGTCCTCCCTTGCTCTTCCTGCCAGAAGGGGGAGAGAGTGGCATTGTGTAATCAGGCTTCTGCTGGTGCCCTGCAATACCAACTCACTCCTATGCAGGAGAGAGCCAACAACACAAAGTAAAGCTTGCATTTGCCTTGCTACATCTGTGCAAGACCTACAGATATCAGTCAAGGTGTGAATGGACTCCAAACAAACCAAATAGATAGATATTGTCAGTCTTCCAAGGCTAAAATCCCATTTGTTTAAATATCTACCACTTGTTACTCAAACTGGGACAAATAGAAGATTGCATTTGGTAAAAGATAGAAGTAATGTTCTTAATTAAAAGAGATTCTTAGAATATTTTGTTTGATAAACAACTCTCAAGATAACTTTGTTCCCTAATGAGCCAGTCCTGTTGATTTTGTATTAATCTAGCAGATTTTTGTCACTTAGAAAAAAACCTCAACTATAAAGCCTTTTTATCTTTATTCCATTTTCCTCTGGCTTAATTTAAAAAAATAATTTCCTTATCTGGTCTGCAGCCTCTGCTCAGTCCTGGTCAGGGATGAGTTTCTTCTTTGACACTATCTGCAGTAGTACATTTACTGAAGTTAAGCTATCTCTGTTGTCTAGAAAGTAGTTTCCTTGCTGGCTCTGGACTTAAAAGAAAAATAAAAAAAAGCTTGGCAAACTTATTTTTAAACAATGCCTGGTATTTAATGAAGCATTCCCAGCTGTAAAGGATGTAACACCACAGGTGAATTACAAAACTGACATTAAATCTGAGTTGCTCTCAGAAGTCTGTTTTTGCCTTCCTGACACAGTGGTCCCATCCTGACACTGCTCTCTCCTCTCTGCCAAGCAGTAGCAGGCAACGAGCCTTTCGTGCTGATTTCTCTTTGGAAGATCAATCAGTAATGGTGAAACTGGGTATAATCCAAGAGTAACTGTGCTTCATTTACTGTCTTGGGCCAGAGGCAGTCAATCAACAAGCATAATAAAAATTTCTTTCTGTGTTTTCCAGAAAAAAATCGACTGCTTTAAATGAGAGACCAAACCAGAGAGTAAAGCCTTCAGCTTTTCATATAGTACCTAACCCATATCTCTTCTTTCTATACAAAATTTGGCATAACCTGAAAACTAATTGTCCTATGCTTCATCTTAGATATTTTCTGGCATAAAAAGACAAGTGCAGCCCTTCCCCACACACAGAGGAATTCAGGAGCCCTATTTAATTATCTTCTTGCATAATGCTGTCTCTAAAATATATTTCTTTATGAAACATGTACTCTACTTCAGCCTCAGATTTCACAGATCCTGCTGTAAAAGGTGGTTAACAGCCTGAAGAGTAAAGCAAATTTTCAAACGTCAGAAGGGTCTGCATAACAACATATTTGTGAGATTTGTGTGATGAGGGGGGAATTTCAGCACCATAATAATTTTTAAGTACATAAAAAAACCAAATAAAACCTTTCTTTCTCCTCAATGGAACAATGTTTCAAACTAAGAGGCATGAGGGTGTAAAAATTCTTTTGGCCAGGAGGACTTTCCTCTCCAGGACATATAGTATCATTTAAGCCTTACAGGACATGGTGATATTCATACAGCAATTTTCCAATCCTGCCTTGTGTTATTACCAAATATTTCTCCTCTTTGTGCTTGTGGAGGGAGAGAATGAAAGAAGGAAGAGGACAAGGACACACCTCTAGAATGAGAAATTTTTTTCCCACTGATTGAGGAAAAAAAAAGGCTGAGATGAGTTCTTTGACCCCTCCATCATATGATGGGTGTCAAAAATAAGATGAAGCTGGGAAGAATAAGAATGAGCCACCTCTGTCAGAATAGAGGAAATAAAAGCAACCCATGTTCAGAACACCATTTTGGAGAAAGGCATGGGAGAAATGGATATTAATTTATTTTCATCTGCCAAATGAAATCAAGTTCACTCCCAGAAGGCAGCTTGAAAATAAGTCTTCTAAGACAGCAACTTTCCTGGCTAGATAATCGAAAAGGCTGAGAAAGATATTCAAGGAACTGAGCTTTTCATGTGTGGGTATGTCCATAAAAATGGGTGCAGGCTGTGTGTTGAATGGCCCAGACATGAACCATCTGTGACTTGGAAATTACTGAGCTGTCCTAGCACCCAGTTCTAGTGTAAATAGACACTAAAACATACTAATGTGCTGCGTGCTGTCTGAAATGGAGATAGATTATGTCTGTCTTCTCAGAGAATAGACAGAAAAAGGTCATCCCTTCCATACAGTCATGTGCAGCATTATTGTTAGCTCATAATGCACGTTAGCCAACTAAAAGGAAACATTTCCAGGAAAGTAATGGATCTATTAGTTCCTCTAGTTCAGTAGCCAACTTTTCCTTTTGTTCCCATGATGAGTAGTTCTCATAACATATGAGAAAAGTAATTCCTTTTGTCCAGAAACATTAAATAACCATATCATTAGTAGTTCAACACTTGGCAATTTGTAAACTAGGTATTAACACTCCAGAACAAAGAATCAATGGCTACCTAAGACATTGTAACAGAATTGCATGGCCAGTTGTGACTTTTAAATACTGAAAGAAAGAGCTTTTTTCTTTTAATATAAATTAAATATTTTTTCTGGCAACAATTTTAGCAAATTCTTCTCTTTTTAATGACAACTATGGATTGTTTTTTCACCATCTTTGCACACAACTAAGATGCTTCTGCCTTCCAAATGAACAATGAAGATTTGGAACTGCAGGGAAATCAGTGTTTGGTGTCATGCTCATAAAACCACCAAGGAACTTAGATTCCATCCAGCAGCTGATGTTCATGAGCCAGCTCATTATACCTTTGCTAAGAAACGTGCACAACTTTTTGATTTCCTTTTACTGGAGCCTGGCCCCAGAAATGGTGTCAACAGCAAGGCAAGAAAAAAAAGATGAGTTCAGAGCTCTCCTTCTGAAGATGGGGTTACATGAACCTGACTCCACGTTAGGTAGTGGGGACAGAAAAGTATCCAATTTTCTGAGGAAGACAGAAGAGCAGGCCAGCTGGCAGCTTCTGAGGACCACAGAGAGCAGGAAAAGAGCCAACTGGAGCAGATAGGCTGAAGGCTTGGGAGGTGCTTGGAGAGAGACCGTGGGAATGGGCAGAGGGAAGGCTGCAGAGATAGGTGGAAACTGTATTCCAGAGCTTTGGTTGATGTGAATAAGGAGCTTGCTTCTGACTTGATAAGCCATATCAGACATGCTGGTGAAGGGATTTGTGAGCAGAGGGACAGGAGGGAAAGGAGAATTTAGCTATGACTTTAATGAGTGGAAAACCTAGATTTGAGAAAATCACAGAGCCAGCATAAAGAAGCAGCCAAGAACTGAACCTGAGTTGTACTGGAAGGAATTGGTAGAATTTTGAATAGCAAAAAGGAATAATTGACTCTGTTTAATGACAGGGTTCACATCAGAAATAGGTATGTCAATTTTTATATGGAGGAATGTATTTTGCTGTCTAGCTGCACACCAACATACATAGAAGTGGTAATTTTACAAGTTCTGTTTTAAATCATACTCATCCAAGTTATTGTCATGTGAGACTTGAGCTGTACTATAATTAATGAAAGTTTAGACCAGCTTAGCTAAGGAAACATGGAGTTTGAAAGTGTGTAATTAGAAATTAATTGTTTTAGAAGCCAGTGTATTATCATAAAATATATTATGAAGGCAAATGTAGGTGGTGAATTACACAACAGATCATGTGACCATAATACTCTCTTCTGGCTTTAGTATGCAGAAAATTTATAGAGGGAGATCTAAATTTGATACCCTGAAGGCTTTGTTCTGTTCAGGATTGTCTTCTCAGCTGATTTAAGGAGATGCATGGGCAGAGCAAAGTCCAAAAATAGATGTGAAAGACTGATGTGTGAAGTGGTTCTCTTTGGTGCCATAGAAAGGCCTCCCATACAACTCAGTCAGCTTTCCTTTGGTAATGGAAGGTGTGTCTCACCTGCCTCAGTGACCTGTGCCTGCTCTGGAGGAAGTCCCATTCACCACTCTGTTGTGCCTAAATTAGGGAGATTGAGTCTTTCAGTAAAGAAAGACTGCATTTTCTGCATTTTCCCCAGTTGACTGCCCAGGAAATGTAGAAACCTCCTTAAAAGTGACTCCCCTGCTAGGAATATACCATTATCTGGATCCTTTGATGAAGGGTCTGCCAGAAAATCTTGCTCAGCCATCCCACTAATGTCCTATCCATGGAGACAACTTGAAGTAGCATTTTGTCTTAGGCCTGGCATTTGCGAAATACTTCTTAAACTACCTCAGATATCATTAGATGAGTGCCAAGGAAATTTAGGAAGAATTCCAGTTCAATGAAAGTAGCTTTCCAGAAATGTGTACGTTTTGGACACTCACAAGTGGATCAATTAAGGAATCTCATGAGATATTTGCAGTGCCAGAAGATGTTGGTTTTTTGAGGTTAAGGAGCCTGGTATGTATGAAATATCATTTTTTAGAAGTAAGAGCAGAATCACATATCCAAGCTGATGAATTGTTAATATTTTTAAAATGTATAACAGTATCTTGTAATGAATCTGGTCTCTGTGTTCTGTAGTCTATATTGAAAAACTCCTTCCCTCCTTACTTTTTTAAGTTTTGCCCTATCGTCACAAAGTTCACTAATAACCTGAGCACAGTTTGATGGCTCTGTTTTTCCATGAATCATAGCTAGAAGTTCTCTTCTCATGCTTTATGAAACACGAAGTTAAAACAGAATAGTAGAGGGAGTAAAATGTAAGGTCAGACAAGCAACGTGCAGCAGGACTAGGAACTGAAGCCAGACAGCCTTGTGCTTTCATTGCAAGGTCTTTCTCCTCCTCCAGCCCTTTTAAGCAGAAATGCCTGACACCTTGATGCTTTCAGCAGGTTTCCATACTAGGCACATCTCTGGAGGTCAGAGGAGGGTGGGAAAATCTCTCTTTGTCAGTGTGTGGGAGGGCCCCGACAGCTGCAGGCGGAGCTGGGGCCATCTAGACCCACTTGGCAGCCCTTGCTGTGCTCTGGCCTCTGGAGATGGTGACCTGGAATGCAAATCCTCCTGCTTTGTGTGGTCTTGTGCCTACACATGCTGCACGAGCCTAGTGCTAGTCTTGCTAGAAGAGGAAAATTATAGAAATTATTCAGGTATGTAGAAATCTCATTTAAGACCCATGAGCTGAGCACAATCCATAAATATCTCAGTCTAATTTCTGGGATGAAAGTTGAAAAAACAGGAGAAGAAACTACAAAATGAGGGGAAGAACTACCTTACTACAGCCAATTACTGTGAAAAGAGTAAATAAGTCTTCATTGTAACTTTGAAAAAGGAAAGTTTTGGCCTGGCTTCTACTGTGGCATTATCTCAGACTAAGAAGGAAAGTGATGAATTTGTTGGGATACTCACTGGAGAAACTGCTTGATTGCAATCTGGCCTGCTGCTTAAGGAAAATAAAATTGAGTTCTCATCAGGCAACAAGCCTATATAAGTTAATAGGCTTTAATAATAGCACCTCATTACATTTTCATAAAACTGCCTGGGAAATGAATGCTGGAAATACAAAGGAAAGCTCTAAGGGATCACAGTTATAAGGCAAAGATAACAATATTACAGCATTTCAAAATAATGCATATGCTATCCTGGATACCACACAGAATTCAGTAACTGGGATTAAGGCCAAGTAAGCTTTTTTGAATGGATGTCCAAAGCAGATGGGAGACCTGACTCATGCTTTGGAATAGAAAAATGATTTCTGAGACAAGGTGTTTGGGAAGCCTGATAGCAGTCAGAAAATTGGGGGATACAGCCTCTGTGAATGCTGATGTATGGTAACAATATTGTGGTCACTATTACAAAAGTCACATTTGCCAGCAACTAATACTAATGATAGTCATACTTTTTGTATCCAAGGCACACCACTTCTTTCCCATGGATTTTTATTACCTCTGTGCAGTAACTGTTGACAAACATTTACATTTTTGAAAAATGATGAGCACTGTGTTTGTGAACTTGGAGACATCGCTGTTCCCAACAACTGGTCATTAATCAAAGCTGTGGTGAAGAAACTCTTAGACTCAGTGGAGGTAAGAGCAACAAGAGGAGAGCACTTTTGAATGGATGCAAAAGCAAACAGCACACACTGGAGAAAATAATGCTTTTATCAGTGAGGTCAGTCACACTACCTGTAGTAAGGATCAAATTTAGGAGTTTTGTGTGGGAGCCAGGGTTCCCAAGCCTGAGTGATGGAGGAAAACACCTCTGGAGGATGATGCAGAATATCTGAATTGTAATGCAATTAGGATATTAAGTTAGATACCGTCTTCTCTCCTTTTTTCTATACTTAGAACCTCAGCAGGTACCTAAATTAAGGGATTAAAATTAGTCAAGACAAATTACATTCCCTCTGCTCCAGTGTGTTCAGTTCCATGAAATGTCTCTGGGGGCTGTGTGTGCTCTGTATTTTATAGGATTTTTTAGTACATCAGGGGCAGATTTCCTCTGATCCTGTGTCCTCAGGGGCAATGCTATATTGTAATTAGTGTTTCAAATTTGTCAGGTTGTCATGGTCAGTTGCTGACTAGGGATGAGGCTTTCATGTGACACTGACTCTTCTGAAATAGCAAAGTATCTTATATTCATCTCATTTGAGGGATTTCTTAAGGGAGTTTTTGGTGACAACTCTGAACATGTGTGGCTAATTCTTGCCTGATAGAGTCAGGCTGTTTTGTCTTTGAGGAATGAAGTCATAAGAGATGGACTCAAACCAGAATGTGACACATTCCTTGGAGGTGGAGAGATGCTTCTTCCACCCCAGTGAAGAGACCTGAGGGTGACACCAGAGCCTCGACATTAAAGCATTTCAGAAGGCAAGGTTCAAATCTCTGACTTCAGTGAAGACTGAGTGTGAGTGCTCATTAAATGTTAAATAATAGTACAGTTCAGATCTGAATCCAAACTTCTCATCTTGCACCATTCCAGCTAAGCTGGTTATGAACGGGAACATGGCTTGGAAACCCCTTTGAACTTTGGAGGAATTTTGGTTCTGGATCTAAAAGCTGAGTTCAGTAGTGTGTAGCAAGGGCTTTCAGTCAAAAGGGAATCATGAAAGGAAATAATTCAGGATTATTTTTGTAACATATTCTAATAAACAGAGAAAAAAATCAAGTCATCTGTGACTTGTATTCTAATTGCCAAAAATTATCTAAAAATACAAATTAAAAATATTAAACAGGCTTGTATGAGTACACTTGAACCACTACTTCACAAAAGTTTTAACTGTGGAAAAAAAACTTTATAACACCACCTGCTGTTCAGCTGGTTTTGACCTGACCCCTTTCTCCTTTTCTTGTTATTATAAACAGTGAGCTCTTTAAGTGAGAGCTGTTTAAAGGATAGGGGGCTGTAAGTGTTCCTTCCTAGATCCCAGATGCAGTGGGAGACTGATGGGCTTTTTGATCTTTATTTTATGAGTGTCTGATAAATTGCCTCTGGCACCTGGCAACTGAAATTTCACTATCTGAAAACTAACCCTTATGTCAAACAATGTGGCCAGTCTCATACTCCAAGTTAAAGAGCTGCATGCATTTAAGTACAGGATGTTTTCCAACATTCAGTACAGTATGTGGTGAAGCCCTGCTTCACATATTATTATTAGACAGATCCTCAGCTGATGTAAATTGGCATAACCCCATATGATTAAAGGAGCTGAACTGTTTTACATCAGCTGGCAACCTGGTCCAAAGTGCAACACACATACTTTTGATTTAAAATAGTATTTTGAATGTGATTCTTCAAAGGTTGGTATGTTTCAACTTTTTCAATATATTGCTCTGCAGCCTCTGTTTTTTGTTTCTGAGGCAAGTTAAAAAAATAAAAGTATTAAGATAAAGGATCATGGGTAATGTTCTCTGGTTGGCTTGTTTGTTGGCTGCTTTAGATGGAAATGGAGCTATCATGTATTTGAAATCAAAGTCTCAAATGGTGCTCTCGGTAATGACTACCAAACTGTGTTACTACTTGTGCCCTGGGGGAAGACTCCCTGGGAAGGTCCCCATTTTGCATCTCATGTGTTCTAGCAAATGATAGGAAAACTCATGCCTTTTTTGTCAGAATTGAGAAGATCAGCAACAGATCTGCCTGAAATACTGTGATTTCTGTCTAGTAGTAATCCCAACATTTCATATTTTTCTCATCCTCTTTTGCAACAAGGATTTGTGAGGGAGAACAACAGAAATAGAGAAGAGGACTTATCATGAGGAACAATGATGAAAACAGTGGGAGACATACAGATGATTTGGAGCCACCATAAGGAAACAGGTATAGAGGCAGCAGTTCACATATTTAAATAAACCACAATATGGTGCAGTCCTAAGTACAGAGGTTATGGGACCTGTTCCATGCACGGGCAGCCAAGGGTGGCTCAGAGGTCTCTGCTGGGCTTGCAAGTGGGAGGAAGGTTTTCAATGCTCCCTGAATCAGGAGAGTCTGGAAATGTCAGCTGGGTGAGACAGCATGAAATCTCAAATAAAGCAAGAAATACAAAGTAACTGAATAGCCTGATCAACATAGTAAACTGTATATGTCAGTAATAGTAAATTCTGGGTTTCTTTTCTACATTCTTGATAAGATTTGAAATCGGAGGGAGCTTAATAGGAACATGGGTATGAAGTCAGATTAAGTTTATATTTTTTTGAGTTCATATGTCCCCTTCTGCAGGATTCATTTCCTGTGACAGGCATCCAAGTGATATCCTAGTGTGACCGAATCTACAACCCAACCCTGTGCACAGTCATAATTGTTTTCTGTTGACCAAGACACATCCAAATTTAGGTTTCTCCAGAGGACAGCATGCTCTCACCTACCACATGTGCCTCTTTATTTCTTGATGCCATCCTCCTCCACCCTGAGATTCCATGCAGAAGGGCTGGACACTGTCTTTGGAAGGATGACAGCACTCAGCACCCAGCACTGGAGCGCAGGTTGGATGGCTCCATGGGAGACATCCTGTTGGAGGATGACATCCCACCCAGAGTGCTAATGAGATGGTTCCTTTTACAGGAAAGCTCATGCTGGCAAATTGTCTTTGAAAACAATGCTGTTTGCTTAGAGCAGAGCATTCTGTGTTTCTTTGCAGGACAGGCAGTGTGGTGGCAGGGTGCTGTGGGAGGGCTCCACATCCGAGCTCTGGTGCAGGCTTTGCCTCCGGGCTTGTGCGGGGGTACAGATGAGCACCCCTGGAATTACTTTGCATCTCTTTTTACCCCCAGCCTTGCCTATTAAAATGGGATCATGTAAAACCTAACATGAATTAAGCCTGGAGCTTAGAAGAGGCTGTTAGTTGCTACTGAAGCACTGTATAATAATAGTAAAATAAAATTAAAATAATCCACAATTCTTCCAAAGAACATTTAAAGCAAACAGTCTGGGAAAGAAACAGCCACATTTTACTTCGCTAAAAATCATATAGGACAAAAGGAAATGCAGATGTTCTGACTGAACTGTCTTATGAGTTGTTGACTAGCTAATTAATCAAAGTTGTCTAGTGATTTATTGATTAACAGAGCTTCTGCAGTCATGAACATGTCAAATTTCACAATGGAAAATTTAGCAATGGAAAAAGTCTGGTCTTTTAGTTCCTTCCTTAATCAAGACAGAGAATGGCATGAGAACTGAGGACATTTCATGTATTAAGCTTATGCCAGGCAATCTAATTATGCGATAGTATTGCTTAGGAAATTTTGATTGTTTTTTCCATGCAGTTTTTTTTCAAATGGAGAGATTTTTTTCATATTTTAACAGTGCTAGTAATACCCCCCATATAAGAAGTCCTGTAATGTCTTTAAGCACATACAGACAAAAGTATGCAGTATTTCCTGTGATTGTAGTCACATTCAGTAGTCTAATAAAGGATAAATCCCAAAGGAGTTACCTCTCCTGTAGTTGGGAAAGCACAGAAGTAAAATATATTTAAATTTTCTTTGAAGACTGAGACCTACCTTAACTATCAGCATTGCTTTGCTCCCTACTCATCCCTATGATAAGAAAACATGATAAAGGCTTTTTTTTTTTTTGCAAACATTTGCCCCTCTATAAAGTTTTCTATTTATTTTTATAGTATTTAATTAATGAGTGCAAAAAGCTAATCAAATATGTGCATTTGAATTATTATTCAGAAGACACTGAGGTTTGTCACTTTGCTCATATGTCCTGGAAGGTTAAGTTCTCTGTCATAAAGATGATGAGTAGAAGGCCAGTCCCCTTTGTACTTGGTGAAGGTCAACTGCAAATAGATCTGTTTCTCCAATGTGCAGGTGTATTACAGAATCATTTGGGCTTTCAAGGACTTTCAGAATTACCCAGATCCAACTCCCTCTCCCATGGGCAAGGACACCTTCCATTAGATCAGGTTGTTCCAAGCCCCATCCAACCTGGTTTTGAACACTTCCAGGGATGGGGCATCCACAGCTTCTCTGGGCAACCTGTTGGTGCCTCACCACCCTCACAATTTCTTCCTAACATCTAATCTAAACCTACTCTCTTTCAGTTTAAAGCCAGTTCCTCTCATCATATCCCAACAGGCCCTTGTAAAAAATCCCTCTCCATCTTCATTGTAGGGTCTTGTTCTTCAGGCTCAATAGCCCCAATTCTTTCAGCCTGTCTTCATAGGCGAGGTTTTTCCAGTCCTCTGATCATCTTTGTGGCCTTCTCTGGACTTGCTCCAACAGGTCCATGTCCTTCTTATGTTGGGAGCCCCACAGCTGAGCACAGTACTCCAGGTGGGGGTCTCACAAGATTATAGTAGGAGGGGAAAATCCCTTTCCTCGACCTGCTAGACACAGTGTTTTGATGCAGCCCAGGACACAAAATCACAGAATCACAGAATCACAGAATCACAGAATCACAGAATCACAGAATCACAGCATGTCCAGGTTGGAAGGGACCACAGTCATCTAGTCCAACCTTCTTGCTCAAGCAGGGTCATTCCAGAGCTCATGGCACAGGATTGTGTCCAGATGGTTCTTGAATATCTCCAGTGAGGGAGACTCTACAGCTTCTCTGGACAATCTGTTCCAGTGCTTGGTCACAGAGATGCTTTCCAGCAGGTTGGCCCTCAGCCTGTAATGGTGCCTGGGGTTATTCTTCCCCACATGCAGCACCTTGCATTTACCTTTCCTGAATTTCAGATTGTTCTTTGCCCATCTCTTCACCTGCCATGGTCCCTTTGAGGTGTAGCTCAGCTGTCTGAGGTATCAGCCACTCCTCCTGGCTTTGTGTCATCAGGGAAACTGCTGAGGCAGCCTCTGCCCCTTTGTCCAAGCAATTGATGAATGAGTAAACAATGCTGGGCCCAGTATCAAATCTCCAACTGGACCCTGTGCCTTCTGGAGTCTGCTGTTCAGCTTGTTCTCAATCCACCTTAATCCACCTCACTCCCTTCCTCAGTTTGCCTATAAGGAGTTGTGAGAGACTGTGTTGAAACTGCTACTGAAATTGAGGTAGACAATATCCATTGCTCTCCCTTCGTCCATCCAGGTAGTTGTTTCATCTTACAAGGCAATCAGATTGGTCAAGCATGATTTCACGATTAGTGAATCCATGCTGATTACTCCTGATCACCTTTTTATCATCCATGTGGATAGAGATGGCCTCCAGAATGAAGTGTTCCATCACCTTTCCAGGGACTGGAGTGAGGCTGGCTGGAAGGTAGTTCCCTGGATCCTCCTCCTAGCCTTTTTGAAGAGTGGGGTGGCATTTACTTTCTTTTAGTCCTCAGGCACCTCTCCTAATTTCCATGACCACACAGTTGGCTTTCTGGGCTCTGAGTGTGCATTGCCCAATCATGTTGAGCTTTTTGTCCACCATCACTCCCAAGTTCTTCTCCCCATGGCTGCTCTCAATCCATTCTCCACACAGCCTGTTGTCCTTGGGATTGCCCTGACCCAGCTACAGGACCTTGCACTTGGCCTTGCTGAACTTCATGAGGTTCACATGGGTTCAACCCTCAAGCCTGTCCCTCTGAATAATCTCTCACATATATTATAAACATTCCTCAGGAAAATTGTGCACCAGACTGGGTAAGACATTCTGTATCATGCAGGAATGTCCTCCAGCAAAGCATAGAGAGGTCAGAAGGCTCATCAAGATATGATCACCTTGTCAAAAGAGGTTTTCCTAATAGTGCCCCAGTGTCAGCAACTGGTAGAAAGTTCAGTTTCTGGTTTCGTAACTCTTCAACAATGCTAGATCTATTTATTGTATTGCACTCCACTGTTTCATATTTATTGTATAATATTTCACAAAGTATTATTTAACATCTTGTTATTTATACAAGTAAGTCTGATTCCAGAAGAGGAAAGGTGATTTGAATTTGACTTCATTACATCTTCCTAGCTTCTGGAGCAGCCCACTGGAGCAGTCCCCAGCTTCAAAAGTTAGAGTGGCCCTGATGCTACTCATTTTGACACAAGTGCTGAACTAATCTTTGGCTCAGTAGGTGCTGAGGGAATTCCATCAGATCATTTACACACACCTGCACTTAATGAACTTAAAAAATGAGGTAATACCATTTTAATGACAGAAATTCTCATATTCTTGAGCTGATAACTTGGTTTGAGAAGGCAGTTACTGTTTTCCCAATGGAAAGAAAGAAAACCATTTTTTTCCTGTTAATATCTGGATATTTAATCCACATATTTTTTAATATAACTTTGAATTACCTATGATAAATCTGAAGAGCTTTTTCTAATAAAAAAGTAAAGCATACATAAAAAAAAGGATGAGTATCTTAAATATAAACATTAGAATACTGAAAATACAAGTTATCTGAAAGGATAGGCCTATTTTTAGAAGTGTAGGGATATAGTCTTGTGCATATATGTGTTCTCTATTGCAAAGATAAAACTTCCACATAAATTAGTAGGAAAGAATTACTGGAATAAGTTAAGAAAATAAAACTTTTTAGTGAGTTGACTTCTCATATTCCAACCATGACCATATTGTTGTATTCTTTTAAATGGTTGGATAATAAAAAGAATTTCTAAAGCGATTTTTTAGGGACTTTTGCTCAGTGACTACCTTGCTTTCTTTGAACCTGCATTGCATCTGTCTTTGCACACAAAATTTCTTCAATGTCCACAGAAGCTCTATGAGAAGTAGAGGTGTAGGATGCACTTTAATTATCTGAGGATTAAAAACCTAGAGTGAAAAGACAGAAATTTATTCTCTTCCAAAATCATAGAGGAGATTTCTAATGAAAATTGAAGTCTGAAATGTATAAAGAACTACTACTGTATCTGTATTCTGTTGCTTTGTGACACCTTAAGCCCCCACAGGGTAATAGGACATTTCATAGGGCGGCAGGCACTTTCCGCTGGGGACCACAGAGACCACGATGCTCTCATCTATCTGTGAACAGCCAGCAGGGAAAGTTTATATCTGAATAATGGAACAATGCATGGTCTTCAAAATCCTCTCCTCCTTTATTCTCTTTTTCCCAGGAGTAATTTTCTCCAGTGGACAGTTTGTTTCTGTATGTGCATTTTATTTGAATTACCAAAGCCTCACTGTGGCCACTCAGGTCACTCATCTTCCTGAGCTGCAGCCTGCCTAAAGCCAGCACTCGACACAGGCCTCAGTTAAATCTGCAAAGAGAGGTGGAGTGAATCAGGGTCTTCAATGCTACAATTAATAATAGTTTGGCTCTTGTTCTCTGAAAGCTTGACATAGTATTTATTACACCTAGGGCTTGCAAAGGATCTACTCCAGCAGTAAAATTACACCCAGAGTTCACAGGATTTGGCTCTGACGTTTCATACATTCTGTAACGCATGCTACAAAAAGGGGTGTTTTTTTGGCTCACAAATGGAACATTTCTTAATAGAAATGGGAAACAAATGCAGCAGCCTCTCTTTGACACCAGCCTGCAGATCCCTGTCTGGGGGCACAAGGCATCAATGTTGTACAATGTTTGAGATGTGTGAAGGGGAATGATCTTTGGTTCAGCTGTGTTTTGCAGCCTAAGCCCTGTTCCTGGTCCCAGAATACTCTGGGGAATGGAGGAGAGATCCAGCTGTCATGAACTCCAGAGGTATCTCCAGAGATACCTGCCTACCTACCTGGGCATCCAACTGCAGCTTGGAAGAGCAGCACAAAGGCTACAGATAAGCAGAGACTTCTCAGTTGCACAGACATTCTGGTTTTTGTTCCTACCTGTTTTTTCATTATTTTCTCACTTTCCTTGTCTTTGTTTATTTCTCTCTTTTCAGGGGGAGCTGAAGAAAAAGGACTGAGATTGTAGAGTTCCCTGAGTGCTCCCCTTCCTCTCTTTGGCTTTGTGCTGTAAGAGGACGTGTCACCCTCTGGTCCTGAGCTGACACTGTGTCGAGCAGTGGCTTTGAAAATCCAGGTCCAGCAAGTGCCCAAGGAAGTCTAACCTTTGATCAGCCACACGGCACCATAGGTGATGTGTCATCACAGAGTCAGGGACTGCACCTTTTAGTCAGGGGTTACCTTTAATCTCTAATTTGGCAAAACAAAATAAAGGAGAAATCCCCCTGAAGCATTTAATATTTGCCTTTAATGCCAGAGAGCTTAAGTGTGGCAGTTTGGTGATGTGCTATGCAAATTAAAGCTGTGAAAAAACAAAGCTAGTTAAACACAAGTTTTTCTTTAGCAGGTAATTATTCTTAGCTGTTTCCACATGCCTCCTTACATCCACGAAACGCTGGTACATTACAATGAAAGACTTATTTCAGAACTCACACATGCACTATTTTGTTAGCAGTGGAAGAACAAGCAGAACATCTGGGTGCCAAGTTCAAGCAAAGTGCAAGATTTTTTTCTTCAATGTTGGTGTGTCCCATCATGTAACTATGATATATGATAAAAGGAAAAATCACAGCCAAACTCAACCTTGTTCAAAGCAAGGTGCTAGTGAAAGGATGGGATGGAAAATAAGTACTAATGGATTAATGTTCCATGATAAATGTTTTATTATAAAAGCTAGCGAGTGATTAGATAATTCTTGCTTCCAAAAGCAGGGTTTAAATATTTCTGCTTGGCTAGAAACCAAAATAAATACATCACTTAACTATCTGGTTTATAGGAACATCTATATGAATAAAAAAGTAATAGAGACTTGGTTCCTTTTGTACAGTAGGTGTAATAAATAGCCAGCTATAGCAATGTGCTACTTACTGTTTGGAGCTGTTATGATACATAAAAAGAAATTATTACAAGTATTAAAGGTACAGCCAGTATTCTCTTCCATACAACAGAACTACACTGTTACTAATTAAGATAATTTTCAAAGTGTTCAAATGTAAAA
Source organism: Acridotheres tristis (assembly GCA_037013685.1). Lineage (NCBI taxonomy): Eukaryota > Metazoa > Chordata > Aves > Passeriformes > Sturnidae > Acridotheres > Acridotheres tristis. Next base: position 101,716,141 of record CM072887.1, read on the forward strand.
GTTCAGATTTAAAAAATCTCCCTCTTTATGGAAAATGAAGATACAAACATAGAAAAAAACTCTGAATATTTAGATTTATAAAATTTATATAAACACTTGAGCCACAACCATTTTCATTTCCACCACCACAGCAGATTTTGAACACAGGTGGACTTGTCAAAAGGATATAAAGATATTAATATAATTCCTTATACAACTTTGTTTCTGTTGCTATCTTTATTAACTAATGGATCTCAAAAGACTTTGAGAGAAATTAATTTTATCCCTGTTTCACTAGTGAAGTAGTCAAGATATTAAGAAATAAACCAGCCTATTCAGCACCTTCCAACAAATCAGACTTCAGATGTCTCAGGTCCAGTTTAATATCATGTTTAAAGGATCATGATGGCACTGATGGCCTTGGTTATACTTGATGCAAATGCTTGGATAGACATTTGATACTTTCTGCTTAAGGAAGTGTCTTTAGAGGGGCAGTGCTCTCAAATAATCTATGGTGCCTTCTGTGGAGTTTCCTCAGAATAACCAATATAATTTCAAACAGCAGCTACAAGAATTCAATCTGGGAGGCCTGGCTGGACCCTGAGGAGAGTTGGAAGAGAAAAGGCAGACCCTGTCACATGAGGTCTCCTCCTGCGTACAACTGCTGAAACATGGATAAGAAGGTTAGAAAAAAATGATGCAAACTAAGTCATAGATGCAGTCACAGTCACAGTTCATTGACTTAACAGAAAACGAGCAAACACAGGAATGTGTGAGCCACAGGGAGGAGGACACAGAAGTTATTTTACTAGAACATCAAATTAAGAGTAAAGTAGAACAGTGCAGAGAAATGTGCTCATGCTCTTTCTTTCTGTCAGCTTCGGATCTAAGTCTGCATTCTGCTTCTTGTTGAAAACCCTTGATTTTATTCATGTCATTCTGGCTTGCCTGGGTTATTGAGGGATGCTCCAAGTGCCAAGGAAATATAAAGGACATGAACAACATTCATAGCAACCATAAGTTGATCAGTAGATATTCATACTAAAATGACCCATTTTAAAGCATGACCTTGTGCTTCTTTAACTTTACAACACTCCCAAATACTAATCTTAAAATCTCAGGCTGGTTTCCATATGAAAGGCAAACAGACCATTCTCTTAGTCCAGGCAGCCTAGGGATAAGTGAGTGTTTATGCATTTTTCTTCTGGCTGTCTAGAATTCAATATTTAATAAATATATTTAGTAGATGGTGTCTGCTGACAATGGGGTGCTGGATGTGCTTATGGGTTATTGCTCTGCCTTTTGCAATCTCACCACCTTGTTCTGTGCACAGGATGAGAGAACAAGAGTATGAGTGGACCTAGTAAGTCCAAGTTCCCTGGGCTTTGGAGAGCTTATTCTGGCCAGCAGTTTTGAGCTCAGGCAGATTAGCCCTAAAACTGAGCAAATATGAGGGTCCCCAGTCTGTGCTGAAGTCTATGCTATCACAGCTGTGCTGCAAACAGTCCTCAGATATGCCTTAAAATGCTTACTCAGGAATGTCTACTCACACTGCACTCACTCCAGAGTAAACACACCCTTAAAGCAGATGTAGAACATGCCCCAGAGGGAGATAATGCAACACCCAGGGATGGCTGGTGAATAAAGCAGCTTACATGCAGTCACTCTGCCCTGCACATTTGTACCAAGATGAAGGTCAGACTTCAGCTTGGTGCAAAGCTAGTGGAGCATGACAGCCGCATAAAATACCATATAATAAACATATGGGAGTGTTGCTTTCTTCTGCTGCTATCAGTCTTATGGATGTCAGTGGAATGAAGATTTGGCCTGTGTTGTATTGCCCTACAGTAGTTTTACAAACAAGGTAGATTTATATGGCTTTGGAGTTAAGCTACTGCTGCAAAAACAAGTCCTGTAGAAATGTTTGGTGTGAGAGTATTTATAGAGAGACTACATGGGTTTCTGTTGTATTAATGCTGAGCTCTATTAAAGTTATGCAGAGCATAATTCTTTTCCATTTCTGCTAAGGGAGGGGTAGAAAATTCTGCTTTTATGGAAAGACCCCCAATCCTAATATCCCTGGCTTAAAATAAGCCCCTTTATGAAAGTACTTGAATTAAACTGTGCACCAAAAGGCATTAGAGTAAATGATATTGAATTGTCCTGCATGCAAGCTACTAGGAAATGCATCTGGTGCAGCACATCCATCAATAAAGATACACGGCCACCATTGAAATCCAACACACTGTTTCCTCTGAAGTTCAACAAACACCAGAATTTGAGTTTGGTGGGTGCTGAGGCCTATTTCACAAAAATTACCTGGTTACCCAACTCACATATAATTGAAATAGGAACTGATTGCTTTGAATAGCTTTGATCAAATGGACCCAAATTTTATATCTATCAAACTTCATTATATTTTCAAAATATATTTCTAATATTAAAATGTTGTCAAACATGGAAGGAAGAGATGTTCTAATGAATGTTTTACAATAGTTATTTAAACATTCTCACTGGAGCATGAAAACAGTGTGCTCATGAGTAACCTGAAGAACATGCAGGAAAATCCTTTTCCCTATGTGGCGCAGAAATCACTTGAGGGCTCTCATGTATCACTGTTGCCTTTCATATTGCTGAACTTTTTAAAAAGTAAACCAGAACTATCACATGTAAATCTATGGGATGTGTATGAAAGTGGGGAAGTTCCCCTCTTCCCATTGATCTATATGAATAGAGAAAGAATATATTTCTAGGAGTCCAAAGTTTGGGGTCAGAATTTTGGTTTTGTCAGAAGGTCTGGGACAGGTTTGCTTTTGAAAATGACCTTTCACCATAAAATGAAATTTTTTCTAGTGCTTATAGAATTTGGGGTATTGGGGTGTATCCTGCAGTATTTTGAATCAAAACTGACAGACATTGGAGTGCGTGTTACCATCCCTATTTGTCTGAGAGCCTGGGATGGGGTTGATGCTGTGCCTGTGTCCTCAGCCACAGGCAGGTTTGGATTTTCCAGTCCTGAAGTCACACAGATGAAGAGCAGCAGATGGGTGCACTCATGCAGGCCAGCCGTGGGCTCCTATCTCAGGTAGGAGTAACATTCATACACCACAGTCAAAGACAAGCTTTCTTCAAAGCACTGATCACAGTAAGAGCCTAAATAGGGTTTTCTAAACCACTTTTTGAGGTGCCTATCTCTCCTTAATGGCTATAAACAGAGTGTAAGGTGACTGGCCTCTGAAATTAGTTGCTTCCATTGATATTGTGAATATCTACTGAGTGCCACCTGGAAAAGATTTGCTTCCTCCTGGCCCTCTGAAGATTGACCCCGTTCACTCAGGCTATGCTCCTGGGTGAGCTTTTGCCCCTGCCTGAACTCAGATAGAGTGAAGGTTTGTTTATACCCAATCTGAATTAAAATTTCCATGTAGTACAGGGTATGGAGCAGTGTGAAAACTGCAGCTCTGACTCCAGGGAGTCTTGGTTTACAGTGAACTTCTTGAACAAAGAAACATGAATTTTCTGTTTCCCCCCACTCCTCTGATTCCTCCACGACGAGCCAAAAGAATTCAGCCAGTGAGGGGGTGGCTCAGACTCTGCTCTTGGGGCTTTTCACTCAAATGAAGATGCTGACTCCTCATGAAGCTACTAGTGCGCTAAGTGTAAATCTGCTTTCCCACCCCAAGGACTTGCCTCCGACTATGCACAGAAATTTATAGTTTGTTTTTTAAGAAAATATTGCTCCCCATTACCCATAAAAGAGAGAGGCTTGTTGGAGCTGCACACCTCCCAGGCATGGTGCTATTGGTTGCCCTGCCAGCCCCGTGATGTAAATTACCTTTGCACTTTGTAATAGAGTCAGCACCATGACAGGAACTCACACATCACTCAGTTGGCTAAGGGTAATAAAGAGGAAAATCAAAAGGAGCATGAGTTCATGCTGGAGGTATGTGCAATCAAGGAGAGTGATTTATGACAAAAGCTGAGTTATAATATTATAGGGTATAAACAGCTTCTTACTGTTATGTTTTCATACACCCCATGTTCCTTCAGTAAGTACAGTGTTAAGTTTGGGGGAGACTTAGCTGTGAATTTTTGCCTTCTTAAAAAGGTCTGGAAAAAGAAGCTTGCATTTATGTGGCATAAAAACCGTTGCTGATGTTCAGTCTGCTCGTGTGGATAAGCACAAGGTAGCAGCCTCTGGCTAACAGGTATCAAAAGCATGTTTTGAAAGTCTGACATGATGATTCTTATTTGTTGACAGAGGTTCAGCTTCTACAAAACTCACTTGGTCTGTTCACCACACTGCAGTAACATCTGTCATCAGTAGCCACTCAGGTGTTCACCAGTATTTACCAGAAGCAGTGCCAAGTGCCCGACACAGGGATGGCCCCAGTACAGACTGTATCCAATTCATGCTCCTCAGAATATCATGACTATAACATTATCCAAGTATTCTCTGGTACAGAGTAGGAATGGCTGTGCTATCTCGGGCCAAAGCTTTACCAATTTCTGTTGCAGATGCTGAGGGAGTGCCACTTTCTCAGGAGATGGCACACTAATGGCATGCTGATGTCCTTGGTTCCATGCTGGTGATTCCCTGCAGAGCTGCTCCATCACCATCAGAGCCCCTGGGTATGGTCTGCAGTCCCCGTGATATGGGCCAGCAGCCCTGCATCCTCTTTCCCCTGCACTCACACTAACCCCTGCCTCCTAGGTGGACGAGCGGTTGACGTGCAAAAGAATAAAAAACCCCAAAGAATAAAGAAAAGCTGAATAAACAACAAAAAAGCCCCAATTTTAGCTTAGCATTAGCCCAGAACAGAATTTTAGAAGAACCGAAATGCTGCAAAACCATATAACAAAAATGAGACCATTTCAATGTGCTTTTTTTGTCCCTGTCTTTGTTACAAAGAGCAGCTCTTTGCACTTGCTAGCACTATATGATTTGAGTTTCCCTGTAAAACTGCAAAAGGAACACTTCTGGTGTCTGTGTTTCTTCTAGTGCTCTTTATGCTGCTTTTGTTCTCATATGGGAAACCAACAACAGGCCCAGGCACTGAGATCTCCTGCCCACTCTTTGCTCACACCAAGTTGTAGCTGCAATGTCAGTTCAAGTCCCTCAGAACTGGTCTACACTACTGGGATGTGCCAGCCCTTCCTCTGGGATGCCCCTTTTTCATCCCATCTCACCCCACAACTCCACTGGCTGTGGTGAGATAGAGGGGGATCCAGGGGGACCCTCAATGAAATCCTCTCATAGCTTGACAAGAGGGTAGAATTACAGAATCATAGAATCAATTAGGTGAATGTATTGAGTCCAATGTTTGACTGAACACCACCATGCCAACTAGACTATGGCACTGATTGCTGTATCCAGTCTTTCCTTAAACACCTCCAGGGATAGTCAACAGAAAACGTGGAAAACATCAGCACACTTTTATATTAAAGCAAAAAGGATGAAGCAGATGTTTTTAAGTAAACATGGACTCTTGTTATACATTTCTGAGAAGTCAAGAGAAGCTTTTTCAGAAGCAGGAGTAGCCCATGAATTTAAAGGGGTTTTAAATACTGTACTTTCCCATAAAGCTATAAAATCCTGGCAGAAAGCTCAGCAGCCAATCAAGGAGGAATGAACTGAGCATGTTATAACTCAGATTACCAATAAAAATGTCAAGCTGAAATCAGAAGTGGATAGTTTTATAATCTTGAACTGAAAGTATTTTTTTAATTGCTTTCAAATGGGGAACTTAACAATATAATTAAATATATGTATAAAAAGCCCCAAAGTGCTACAATCTGCTTTACTATCTGACTTTGTCAAGCTGATTATTATTACAATAGGGGAAATGGTGGATTTGAATGTCTTTTCTCTGGCACTGCAATTTCCCAGCTGTTTTATTGGGATTGTATTAAAACTGGACAAAATGTACTCTGCTGCTTCCATAAAAACTAGTTGAGCATTAAGAGTTAATACCAGCATTTTAAAATCATTAAAACCAGCCTATAGCTATAGATTAGTGTGGGGTGAGATGTGTTATTTGAAGCAGGTGTGATCTGTCAGGAGCAGTGTTTTGGCATTTTACAACCAGTGGGGCTACGTGCACAGCTGTAGACTGAAGAAAAATGGACCAGTGTGGGTACAATGGGCAGCTTTGTATATATGTTGCTATTTTGCTAATGCACTTTTAGCGTATATATAGATAAACAGTTCAAATATTGATTGGTATTTTGTAGTATTAATAGGCTTACTTTAATCTGGTTTAGTCTCTAAAGTATATTACATTGATCAGTGACCACTGATATATTTTCTTAGTGAGACTAAATTATACTCTTTCACAAAGGATATGTCTGTAAACAAAAGCGCCTGGAGGAATAGTTTGGATAGTGAAAGAGGGCTGAGTATGTGTCAGTCAGGTGTAAACTGCTGGAAATAACCTGTTACTGTTTATGGGCCAGCTTGTACAGATTGCTTCAGAATAGAATTGGTTGGGAGCCAGCCATCAAACACTTCTTTTGTTGGAAAATGCCAGTATGGGGAAACAGAAGTATTTCATAGGAATGTGTCAGGTCTGATGAAGTTTTGATGAAATACAAACAGGGTCCTGCTGGAAGCCTACCATGTTCCTGCCAACCCTCACAGGTTGTTGATGGACCAGAAATTGTTTATTCTTCTAAGGCTCATGATGATAGAGCTGCCCCAACCTCCATAGGTCCTGGTGCTGGTGGGGCTGTGCAGTGTGGAAACCTTGGCTGAGGCTTAGAGGGTGATATTCCAAGAATTATTTGACCATACAAATTTCAAACCTCAAATTTCAGTATCTTCATTACAACAAAACAAATTTCTTTCCATGGATTTTCTTTTCCATGGGGTGTTTTTATATTTCTAATTTTCTAAAAAGGTGGTGAGGTTTGCAATTTTTTTAACTAAGGGTATCTTCCCAACAAAATAAAATTTCAACTTAATCTCATATAATTGATGGCACAGAAATACTACTGAAATGATGCACATGAATTACCCATACTTTCATATAAGTTCCTTGGGTTTTGATAGCAACATGTTATTTGGGACAGGAACATGTAGTGGTCTTCCACTGTTTAAAGCAGTAGAATTCTTAATGTCATAGCAGAAAACTTCCCCGATATTACTGTTTAAAAAAAAAAAAGTTATTTATTATACTAAAAAAACTAGTGAAAAGTATTTTTTAGATACGTGGTGGAAACAAAACGTAATTAAAATACGTAAACATAGTAAATTTATGGAAATGTTGAGTTAAACACGATAAAGACTGATAAGTAAATTTTAAGAACAAATAGATTTCTGTGAGACTGACAGGTTATAGATAACATAGAGATAGTGTTCCTTCCTTTGCTATAAATATGAGAGTCTGTTTTCCTTCCCACCTATACTGATTTTTTTCTTCCATTGTAATTCATATTTCTGCAGTGAAGCTACTAGTGATTTATACTAGTGCAAATAAGAATCAGAATTGAGAGCATTGCTTTCAACCCAGCAGTGTCCATTTAACTGTCACAGTGGGTAAAGACAAGAGCTCTCAGAGAAGGTTGTTTATCCTTATGGTAAGGGACAATAAAAACCACAGGGGATTTCCCTTCTGGCCTGGGTGGAATTTTAAGGGATGGAAAGGGATAATTTTTATTCTACACTTTAATTATCCAAGACCTTTGATGTTAGTGGTAGATATCAGTATAAATCTCAAGGGCATGAAGCTAATGGAATTACATTAAGGATGAATTTTCCTCAAGGAGCAATTCACACTCTGCTTTGCAGCTAAGAGTGCTATAGGTCAACAAGGCTTTGCTAATTATTACAGATTATGTGAAACATGACTACTTAGACCACAGAAATATGTACTGTTCAATTACACATGTATAAGCAAAAAGACAATATTGTTCTGAATCTTTCCTGTTGAACAAAATACTAGAATTTTTTACTACTAGACTCCAGCCAGGAGCACTAGTATGTTAGCTGGAGGACTGTGAGTATAAAGCAAGGTCTTAAGAGTTTAATCCTCATTTTTGTACTTAAATATTGTACTGTTTGCTTTCTCTCTTACTGGGACATTCACACGATCCCTGGTGACTCCTGGGACACAAAATGTGTATCCTGTGCAGCCAAAGGAGCAAAGCCAGCACTGTCACATAATAAATAAAAATGTGGAAGATTAAATGTTATAACATCCTGAAGGGTGTAGTAAGTGAAGTCAAGCTAAGGAAGAATGTACCCAGAAAAGCCTGTGAGGCAAAACCAAGTATTTTCAGCTCAAAATATCACAGTGGGAGTGCGAGGGCATTATTTCCATCATCTCTGGTGGTAAAACAGAGGTGGGGAGGAACAAGGGCAGAGATCAAGGAGGAGACCAACACTTTCAATGTCTCCAGTGTATAAGTGTGGCCATCATTAACAAGCCAGCAGTGGTCACATGAGGTTACATGATATAACCTCTCTTTTGGAAAGAGAAGCTATTCTGTGGCAAGGCTTGGAAAACACTTTTGCTGAAGGCTGGTCTCTATTTGGAAATTGTCCATGTTTGTAGGAGAGGCCTGTAGTTTGCTCTTATTGATGGTGAAGTTATGGTAGAAATGATTTAGAGGGAAAACTCTGTTCTAAGAGGGCAGTGGCAGGAAGAAAAATGTCTCTATGTACACAGTGGCTCAGTCTGCAAAAGCATTAATTTAAAGACTTCCTATGCTTTACTATCATTAACACATTGTAAACACATGAAACTAACTATTCATAAAATAGCATCCATTTCATAGTCCAGATCACTCTCTTCTTGTGGGAAACCTCGCAGGAAGAGCAGGGCAAGCCCCTGGGGAATAGGAAAAACTTCAATATCATTCCTTAAGGGAAGATAATATTTCTCTGGCCTATAAACAAACAGCTCATTTGAATGTGAAAATTAGTATAGCTTCAAGACTGCCACAGGATCAAAAATCCAACCCCCCTCTATGATTCTGCATCCCACCAGTACCATCAGAAGGTAGCTCTGTGGCTGCAATGAATCCTGTGCTTCTGAATCCTCAGCCTGAGGTTTTTTGCAGGTCTCACTCTGGAATAAATTAAGAAGAAAGTCATACAACGTATGGGAGATAATTTAATTGAAAATTATAAAGTCTCAGATAAAATAACACGATGAGGTCTGGATTTCAAGGAGGACACAGATATGCACAAGATGAAGAAAGTTAAATACAGTGAGAGAAGATTTAAAAATGAATAAAGACATCTGTCATGAAAAGTTGAAAAACTGAGTGCATTTTCTCTATCACAGAAAAAAAAATGCAGTGTACATCTGTCACTCCAATGTGATATGGGGTACTCTTGTTACTTTTCCCAGGCTAGTGGATATACTACGTCATAAACCCATGAACAATGACAGATTTTGAGTCAACAGTTGTGGAGACCTTGAAAGGCACTCTCACCCTGTTTCCCTGTTGGCCCCTACGCCCTAACCCCACCCTTGTGACACCCCCATGTCCCCTGGTAATTGGTCTCTGATACTTCTTTCCCCACCCTGTTCATCCCATGTACCTAACCCAAAGCCCGAGACAAATGCCTTTGCTTCTGAGCTCTGGGACTGTGCACGTGCGTGGCTGAAATGAACATCTCTGTAAAACCCCTGCAAAGGCCTTTCCTGCTTTTTTACCTGCTCCACCTCAACAAGAACCCCGACAACAACAAACAGCAATGGCAACGTCAAGCTGAGGACAGATACTGCCTCAACTCTCTAAGCATCTCTTGGTTACCACTATATTTCCAACTGGTACTGTCATCTGTTAATCAACAGTTCTGCCCTGTTTCTCCTTCTGCATTACTCTGCATTTCTAGGAACCTGTTTCTAGTCACTGCTGCAACTTCTCCATCTGTGTTTTGTTCCTGTGGATATAAGCTCAGCCAAAAGTTTGCTGAAAGCATGAAAAAGGTACTTTCACTACTCTGCTGAATTCTGGGTTAGGAAAGTGCCCATCTTCCACCCCAGCATTCTCACACTCACATGTCACGAAGGCTGCGGAGCCAGGTTGGAAGGGGTAGAGGATGGTGTCAGTGTCAGCCTTTCATTTCCAATTAAAGATGTCATATGTGTGTCTGTGCTACTGAGGACAGTCTGGTCCTCTGTAATGAGGTATAAGCTTACAAGAGAACTAGACTAATTGTCCCAGCAAAGTTCTGAAAAAAATCATGTGGTAGCAAGTATAAATAAAAGATCTAACAGTCCCTTTCAATTAATATTACTTGTATTGCACTTGAAATGTATACAGTGCTACATGAAGAAAAGCACATACCACCAGTGAGAGCAACAACTTCCAGCTCTGAAAGAAGTGGGAAACACATTTTTTTCTCAAATGAGGTTTGACTTAAACTAGTGGCACTTTGGGCAGCTGTTAAATTGTATTTTGAACTGGCATTTGCCGACATCTTATCACATCCAGATTGAGGTAGAAATTGGACAAAGATGTGAATGGCCATTGTTCATCTGAAAGCTATTCCTGCATTCTCAGTAGAACTGTTGATATTTGAGTTGGGAAAACACTCCTCTCTCTCTGTTATATTGTTTCATCCCTTCACCAGCAGCAGTTTTGTTTTCTTGTAGTGAGCCCCTCTTTTGGACTGCCTGTGCTCAGGCAGCAAGGGCTGGGGCATGGGGGGACCCACTCTTTACCTTTCATCTTCTCCAGCATAAGGCTGACAATCTCAGAAAGCCAGCATCACCTGCAGGGCAGCAGAAAGATAACCTAACCTTGGTTAAATGGTTGCATGAGATATTGGTGTATACTTATGTATACGTATAAATTTCTCGTGACAAAGAAATGGCAAAGTGCAGTTGGGCAGAACAACCATCTTAGCCTTCCTTTACATTTCTTCTTGCAGAAGTTTTACCAGCAAGAGGACCCACTGCTCCACTGAGCAGTGATGGGGCAGAAGCTTTAGACTGTGTTTTTGCCTGTGGCTGATGGGCTCTCAGACTTGAAACCAGGCATGCAGCTTCCCTGAGACCCAATCACTGTGCCAGTAAAACAGACTGGTGAAAGATATCTCCCTAGAGCATGGTGAGGATGAATAAATAGTTGAAAATAACATTGAGGTCCTCAGCTGAAAGGTACTTGATACTGTCAAATAATTGTTATATTCTTTATTCATTGAAAAATAGCTATTTGGACAATCCTTGGAAAAATGTGGACATTTGAAAAGAGGCCAGTAATATTCTTTACAGGAAAAGCAATGAGCATAAATTTGAACATGCTTTATATAGGTTACATCTGAAGAATGAAAATGTATCTGTAGATTAAATTACTGCATTTGTAGAGTATAAAAATAGGATATAGTCATAATCCCCCTTTGAGTAAAGCAGGGGAAAGAGAAAAAAGAAAACAAAACAGCTGCTTTGCAAAGTTTCTAGATGCAGAGTTCAATAAAACCTTGATGTATGTAGGATGTATAAGCAGAACTGAGCTTGGATATATTAATCTCCAAAACCCTTTATTTTGCAGCCAAAATATGCCTACATGGAGTAGATTAAAAATATTTATACAAGGCAAAATTCCAAGGCTAGTGAACATCCTGTTGCCAAAGACATTTTGCGGACAACAATATATCATTTTACCACATACAGTAGTTACTGCTTTCACAGTGAAAGAATATGATAACATAGATATATACACATGAAATTCAGAAATTATGTTTGTGCCCACAAGTTGACTGAAGTGTCTCAAATGGCCATGCAGGAGACCAAATCCTCCAAGTGACTGCAGATACCCTCTTTCCAGACTGTGAATAATTGTTTGAACTCCAGGAAAAAGCTGTGTAAGTTAAAAAAAAAAAGTTGTTTAGACATGATGGATGTCTTTGGTTGCTAGCTATAGACTTGGAGTGAGTTGCCCTGCTGCACCACACATCTAAGTGAGGCAAGGCAGTGCTTTAAGACCTTCTCATCACCTTTAGCCACAGTTAGAGCTTCCTATGCCCTTCACTGATGGGCCACAGAAACCTATGCAGACAAGCAAATTGAGGAGGATAAGAGGCCAAATATCCACACTGTCCAGAACCCCATATCTCAGATCAACCTTTGAATTATTTCCATGCCATGAGTGTGCCTGATCTCCTCAAACCTGTTCCTGCATCACATTGCAATGAGTTCTGACATTTTATTTTTTACTGTTACATACCCCTACTTTTTTTTTTTTTTTTTTTTTTTTTTAAAGTCTGTCATGGAATTTTCTCATTTGGTAAAATCCCCTCTTGAAAAAAAAATGAGGCACAGTGACCATCTCCTCCAAGTTCAACTTCGAGAGACATAATTGTACATATTTCTGCAAGATCTTCCTCAGGCTGAAGATTCTAAGCCAAATTTCTTGTTTCTTTGGTGGAAGAATTTCCACTTCAGTGCGCATCTTCATATTCCTTGTCTCTCTCTTACTAGGTTGCTATAATCTCTTAAAGATGAGGGAATGAGGACACAATGATCTAACTGTACATGAAGCAAAGATTTATATTACAAAATAATGCCAATTTTTGGTATGTTTCTTTTTCTTTTTTTTAATTTTCTTTTTTCTTTTTTTTTAGTTTTTTTAAAAATTATTTTCTATTTTTTTTAATTTTCTTTTTTTTTTTTTTTCTGTTTGTTTTTCTCTTCCTTGTTCTTTTTTTTCTTCTATATTCCACAAACACTTCTGTTTTATATGCTACTTTGGTATAGGCCTTCTATGGGCTCAATGTCTCTCTGGTGGCTCCTGTGTATCTTCTTTTACTATAGACAGAACTCAGAGAAACTGTGATCCTAAAGCATACATACCATGAGTACTCCATGTTATATGTCTAAAATGAGGAGGAATTAATACAGACTTCTATTTCCCAGTTTGTTTCAGTCAAACAAACTCCCAAAGAATACTGTGAAATTTAGTATTGCCATATAACATGTAAAATATGATTACTTACACTAATTAGCAATACTCAGTCAATTTAATGAAGTGTGGTTATCTCCAGTTTTGGCAAAATAATCCTGTTGTTCTGCCAATTTTATGGAGAAAAATAAAAGCAAGGTACATGGAAAATACTAACAAAAGACAGATATGTTAAACATGCTCCAAAACCAGGTTCTGCTTAACACATTCTGCTTAACAAAAATAAGTCTGAAATAAAAATTAAACAAAAGACAATAAAAACTGTCTTTTCCGGACGATGCTGATGAATTTAAAAAGTCAACTACTTTTGTTGGGTATTAAATTAAACAGTTTTCATCCTGGCACAATGATAGACAAAGCTATGACAAAGTTAACATCATTTTTTGTTTTCACAGTACATTTTTAAAAACAATTTATTGGCCTTGGTTTGATGTTCACTTTGAGTTTTTTGAAAAGGTTAGAGGTCTATGAAAAGAATGTAAGGAAATTCCTCTTCTTAGATATTTTTCAATCTGAAAATGGGATATTTCTTTGATTTAAAAAATTACATAATAATTCTTTCATATTTACTTTTGAACATTTTATTTAGATAAAATTGAATAATCATTCATATCTTGAATTTTGGACTATTTGAAAAATGGCTTAAGAAGTTATTTCAATATAAAGAAATGCAAAATGTCAAAATTTTAATTTCTAAGTGTGCACTTTTTTCATATTGCTTAGAATTTTCAACACAAAATTGCAAAAAATTTGTTGTCCAACCACTTGCATTTTGTCAGGATTTATTTATTTGTTTACTTTTTTCTTGTTTGTTTGTTTTAAAACTCTTGAGCAAGCAGCTGTAATCCTCTCTAATTATAATGCCCCATTGTACAATAATTAGAGCAATTTTTTTAACTCTACATACCCCGAACATGAACCTCATTGTACAATAATTAGAGCAATTTTTTTAACTCTACATACCCCGAACATGAACCTCATATTAAAGAAATCAGAGCTAAAAAACTGACTTTATAAAATAAATGAGCATCAGTGATTATGTTGTTTGGTAACACAGAATAATAAACTAGCTAAATAAACTTTATTGGAGTCAATACCCAAAATTATTTAAGCTGTTCCATGGTACACATCAGTGTCAATTTTTTTACATGATTGCACATTCCAAAACCACTTAATTTACAGTGAAGGAAGGCTGGACTCTGCTTTTTATCTTTACTAAGCTTTCAAGCAGAAACAAATACCCAGGCCTCCCAAAACCTAAAACAGAAGCAATAAAGTACCAAAGAAAAGATGAGAACTTCTCCATTCCAAAACAAAGCTGCTATTGGCAGCTACATTCCAGGACATCCTGTTTTGATTTTTCTATTTCATCTCTTCTTCATCTCAACTATTTTTCAAACACTTTCAGTAAAGATCTTTAAACAATTGTGGAAATGTTTGCTCTTAGTTAAGAAAAAAGAAAAAAAAGGGGAAAAAAAAGGACATTTCAGCCAAAGAAGCCCTCTAGAATGGTTCTGGTACTGAACCCAGTATCACTGAGGTATCACTCTCCCATAGGTGTACAAGGACCATGTGTTTGCAGAAGTGATGTCGTGCATTGTGCTTGAGGCATCAGGTATTTCCCTACTCCCAGATTTCAGGCGTCCTCCGCATAAGCAAGACCTGATCCTGCAAACACTTACACATGTTAATTGGTACTTCTGATAGACACAAAGTCACTTGGACTCAAAGTTGGTCAAATGCATGAAGTCAGAGACATGGAAGTGTAACACAGAATTAAACATAACCTCGCTTTTTATTTTCTATCCAACTCTTTTTCCTGAGCTACACATTGCAGCAAGTACTTGTTTACTTCTGCATTTCCCAAGACTTTTTCTCTCTTACTATTGTTTGGTAATGATAAAAATATTTTGAGTGCAGTATATATTAAGGCTGTTGTTGATTGAAAATTACTTCAAGATATATATAAATTGCTTTTAGTTTTGTTTTACCTTCTTTTGCACTCTATATTCTATTAGAAAACATTTGGCCTGTTTTTTTGTTTTTTTTTTTTTTTTCTCTTCTTGAATAAAACAAGCCCATTCTTTTCCAATCTGGCAAATAAAACTTAATAAAATTATATTCTTTGATCTCTACCTAACAAAGAACTGCATATTGTTAAATGAAGTGGAACTGCAGCTACACAGTTTGCTGTGGACACACACTCCTGGAATCAATTATCTATAGATTTTAGAAGAGCACAGAATTTACAGACTTTTCAAATGGTGAGCTGAAGGAAAAACACAGATGTTTCATAGTGGTGCAATGACAAGAAAGAGATCAATAAAACACTATGAAGGAAAATTTTAAAGGAAATAATATTTCCAGATTTATATACAATATTTCATTGGGCACTGCTGGAGGAAATAATTATTTGCAGAGATAAATCTGTACATCTTTTAATATGGTTTCTGTGAGAGTTACTGAACAGTATGGAAATTTAATTGCAGTTTTAATTCCTAAGTATTAAGTAACTTTAATGTATCACATATTATTAATAAAGTGGTGATATCCACTCACCTCACAGCAGGAAGAGTCCACTGCTAGAAAGTTTACCATAACCAGAAAGGGTGATGGAAACTGCCACTATTGCAGCTGTGCCAGAGCCATGTCCGTGCTTTGCTGGACATTCAAAATGAACTATGTACCATGGTGAAGGAAATCCTTGTAAGTTTTCTAGCTCACCATCTGCAGATCACTGCTCTGAGCAAAAGGAGGTCCAGCTGTGTAACCATTTGATGTCAGATATATGAATGTATCACATTTAGGAACTGTTATCTGAAACTGGAAAATTTGACATAGAATTGCACAGGCTTCCTTTGCATTCAGTTGAGAAAGACAGGGTCTCCAAAGGGAAATTCTATCTCCCCAGTGATTCTAAAAACAGTGTAGAAGGTGTGGATACCTACAGTGGGCAAAACAAGTACAACAGGTGCCTCTGTGAGGGATTCAACTCAGATGGACAATTTAATTCAGCTCCAAATCAGCAGCACTAGTTATAGTTGCACACTGAATCTGCATCTGCTTCACTCGGGGTTGGTATAGGTGTCAGGCAGGATGAGTTCACATCTTACCTCAAAGCCCTCCTAAGAGCATCCCTGGGATATATGGAGAAAGCATTGCAACAAGTCTTACAGCTTTGATAAACATAACATACATGAATCATATCCTTTAAGAAAACCAAAACCCAAGCAGCAGTAAAGACGTATTTACCTTTCAGTTTCACCTCGAGTTTGTCATCGTAGATAAATTGTCTTTAGAATTTTGGTTTAAAGCAGTGTTGCTCTTTGGTAAGGCATCCAGACTGACAAAACAGATGGAGACAAAAAAGACGTGAAATAAGCTGTGAAGGTTTGTAAAACTGATATGAAGAAAGAGCACCACTGGTCATAGAGTATAGTGCAGAGAAAAGTAAAACAAATAAAAGATTTATCAAGGAAAACAGAACACATATGGATTTAGTACAGTGAGTCAGAAGCATGTTTCTAGCTGTCTCACTTTGAAGGTTCTGTAGGGAAATCAAGAGGTTTCTGTCTACTTATCCTTTTCTTATGCTCCTTTTTGATAACTATTAATCTTTACATTTTTAGGTAGAAAAATGAAGGTGAAGACCTTTCCTATCGATGGACTTGCTGTCCACAGCGCTCTGAATTTAAAATGTGGATTCTGTCTGATACCTGCTGTCCAATATTATTTTGAGTCTTACATTTTCTGTTTTCATGCTAATATTTCAGATTACTCTTGGTCACATCGTTAAATATGGCAAAACTGAAAGAGTATAATGGGGCAGATAAAAATAGAAAATACTAAGTATTTCATTCTAGATGTGATTGCATTCTTCCTACAACGCACACCTCTTGGAACTGGGAGGGCCTAATCCCAGCTGGCACCTTTTCCATATCACCCTGAAATCCAAGATTAAGGGGTCCTGCAGTCATGAATTATTTAGTTTATAGATAATGGAACTGCAGCTCTGGCAATTGCCCTGACCATGAGACCATTATGCCATCCTAGAAAATAATCACATCCACTTCCTCACTGGAGTGTGGGTTGCTGCAAAAATTGGCTATTACCAGCAAGAACCACTGTCTGTGGTTGTCCACCAATGAAGCAACTTCTGAAGGTCTAAGCATAACTAAAATTAAGGACTTGTAATTCTTTCAACTGATACAGATGAATTAATGAATTAAGGTGCCTACAAGGCCAGGCAGCTCTAGGAGCTAATTTGTTCTCTGGGTTTGAATAGATTTCAGGATTCCACCTGGGCAATATTACTGAGGAAATGGAAGCAGTAATTATCAGGAGTGGAAAAATCAGAATGATGTTAAAGCCATGGCTCCTGTTTGCAGCCTAAGCATGTGCCAAGCACAGCTGCACTCAACATTTATCAGTGAAAAAGAGGCCTCCAGCTGTCTTGTTGACAGGTACTAACTTTGCATTGCTCTGCCACAATAATAGATGTTACTTATGATCAAAAATGCAGTATTCTGTTATAACCCTGTAGCCACACACCCTTTCTGCCCTGTATTCATCAGCATTTAAATACAGTCAGTAATTCAGTGCTTGTGCAACTGTGCAAATAATAACACTAGATAGCACTGTTTCTTTGAAGATCATCTTTACAGATCTCTGGTTGAAACATAATCCTGACCTAACCATGCCCTCCTTGTCTAGAAATGGGATGGTATTTGAAAATACGATGGTACTATGAAAGCCTGTGGAGCTGAGAATGGGGACATTTAAGCTAAAGTGTTTGATCTTTGCACTCAGAGTTAAGCATCATTTAGACAGCCAAGTGGCTTAATTTCCAGAAGGGCAGACTGACTGCAAATGTACTGGATAATTAACATCCCGACAGCCCATTTAAGTAACTTAATAATGTTATCCCTGATTTACTGAGTAGGCCTCTGGCTTGCAAATCAATAGCACTGCCAGAAGGAGATCCCAGAGCATGTAACTCCCCCCTCCAGCCCTTCTCTTCATTAAGCAGTGAGTCAAGTTTAAACCTCTACAGATATTTTGTGGATAGAAGGGGTAACCTCCCGCAGCAGGTGGGGTCAAAACACAGGCATACCCTCACCAGGGACTTCCTAAGTAACATCAGATCTGCCCACACCTTCATTCCCTGAGCAACTTCCCAGGTTTTGACTGTCTCACAGAGAGAGTAAAATCCAGCCTCAACCAAGTAGTGGCAGTAACATGAGCTCCCCATAGGGCCAAAATTTTTGATCACACACTCAGAAATATCTATGTGAACAATTCCCCTTTTAATGTTATTTCTGTATAAATTATGCGCTACTCCTTTGCAGCCAACATTTTTTTTATCAGCAAAAGTTATTTGGTAAGGTTTTTGTTTTCATACTGAGTTTTGATTAAGGAGGAGGAAAAAAAGAGCTTCATTTCATTTTCACAGTATCTCTCGGCAGAGCAAGCACTCCTGTTTCTACTGTGGGATTTTGTTTTTTCTCTACAGTATGTCTTGACAAATAGCCCTCTCTGATTACTGTGCTTGCACAAGATTTCATTATGGTTTTGATAACATGCCACAATCTTTAAGTTTCTGTTTGATATAAAGAGTCTGTCCCTGAACGGTAATCATGAGAGAGTGGGGAATATTGAGTGTTAGAGTTTCCATATTTTATGAGCTGCCAAAATAAATGATTTAGGGCAGAGAAGCCTGTATTAGTAGCAGATCTCCAGCTTCACTAAGGCAAGATACAGTGTTGACGAGTGGGCCAGTTTGTGGGAACGTATTTTTAGTTCCATTGTTATGACTTCAGTCTTCAGAGCCCAGATTCCCAGGTGGTATGAGTTGATCTGGTTGCATTGTCTTCTGTGTGACTGTGAGTTCTACACTCATTTATGATTCTCTCCATAGCCCATGTCTGTCTAAGCATCTGGTGCTGATGAGGCAAATCTCTTCCGGACATATCCAAAATTTTCATTTTACCACTGCCCAACATGAGCAGTGTTTTGATTATTTGCAGTGCTTCTTGGGGTCTTTCTCATCCCAGCTATACTAGTTCTGTATCTAACTGTAGAAGTGGAATCAGTCAAAAGAGAGTCAAGTTAGTTTTAAACTTTGGCTGGTTGCAAAAGAAGAGTAATACACAAGAGATCAAAGGGAAATATTTTCCAAGGATCTCATCCAAGGGAACTCCTCTTGGAGGAAAATATTCCAGGGGCCACACAGACTGAAAAAAGTCTCTCCAGAGGCCAGAACTGCCCATTTTCAGAATCTCTGTGTTAACAACTTCTAATTCGCTGTTTGAGCAAACTTCTCTGGTGGTTCCTGTTTCACTGTGTTGTTTATTATCTGTGTACTTAGGAAATCATATGTAGGTAGTTTCCCACCACGTTAACTTTATCTTACATGTATCTTAAGAAGTAATGCTGAACTGCTCCCAAGGCTGTGGGAAATTGTGTTTCTGCAAAATTATTGATTTAGGGTAAATATTCTGGTGTCATTTGTCCAGTCAGTGGATTTTCACTAGTAGTGAGTTGAAATATCTCCTCATCAGATTCTCATGTTTAGGTATTTTTCCCCTTAACAGAGAATTTCAATGTATCTATAATCAAAGAAAAGAATAGTGTAGTTTGTAAGTGTAGTTTGTAGTCATGCCCAAATTCTGAATAAAATAGCATTGAGCCAGGATATTGGACCTAAATTCCAGATTGTGGCCAGATTTGTACTCTGCTACCTTCTCTCACAGAACAGAGTTCCTGAAGGATTTCAGTTTACTGAAATCATTCCCAATTACTCATGGTGATTCCCATTCTTTGCATACTGAACTGATGAATAAAGATCTTGCCGGGAAGGAAGGGAGGAAAGGAGGAAGGGATTTAGATTGCTCATTGTCATTGCTGTAAAGGATGTAGAATAAAGTATCAAGTGAAATCTATTGTCTGCTATGTATTGTTTTAAGCAATAAAGGTTTAACAAGTCACATTATCTTTGTGATCCACTTCACAAACCCATGTCCTCCTGTTATTTTCAAATTGCATTTTAAAAGATTTGTGCCTATATTAAAAGAGTATACTGAGGTCATTTTTGCATGGCTTCATATTCTGAGAGGAATTTTTTTCTGGACATTCATTTGACCTTCCTAATAGGTTGAAGGAGAGGGGAGGAAAAATAGTGAATCAGTGGATCAAGGAAATAAGGGAACCTCTCTGGAGATCATCTAGGACAAAATCTTGATTAAAGCAGGACTATAACAGCAGTAGATCTGACTAGCTGAGGCCAAGTCTAGCTGATTCTTGAAACCCTCTGAGGACAGACCTTCCACTCAGATGTGGGTTCTACTGTAACACTACTATCCTATTGAAGAAGTCCTGATGTTCAACGTGAACCTCCCAAGCTGCAGCACTTTGTTCTTGCCCTTTGGTAAATCATCTCCTACTCTTGAGGGTAGTTTGGTCCCATTGCCTTTACAACTGTCCTTCAAGGAGTTGTAGTCTGTTGTAGGCTGTTAAATCACCCTTTTGCCTCCAAATCACTGCTGAAAGGCAGGGCAGCTTCATCTGGCCTTCCTCTGGCCACATTCCTCATAATGTGATCCATTATGCAATTTCATGTGCTTGTGATCAGAGCACCCTCATGTCCATTTGGCTGGTATTCCCTAAATGCCAAATGTCCTTTTCAAAAAGGCTGCTGTTCAAACAATATACTCACTGACTTGTGCTTGCCCCAGGTATAAACCTTTGCATTTATCCTGACAGAATTTTGTAAGACTTCTCTTAAATTAATCTTCAAGTTTCTCAGGGTCTCTTTGGCTTCAAACTCCAGTTGTAGAGTGTGTCAAACCCTGCCTTTTCTGCTTAATTAAGTATTGTCTACACATTTGACAAGGGTGGCTTCTGTCTTGTTATCCACGTCATGGCAAAAGATGATGAAGAGCACCAGTCCTTCTATCAGCTCCCGGCTGCTCTGCTTGTTGCTGGCTGCCAAATTGATACTGAGACACTAATTAGAATGAGGTGCCTTGGCCAGTATTCAACCCATCTTGAAGACAGTTTGTCTAGCCGGTATTTCCTTAGCCTACACATGAAAACACTGTGTGGGATGGTGTCAACAGTTTTACAGAAGTCAGAGTGTATTACATGTTATCTGCACAGACACTCATTTCTTCATCAAAAGCACTTGGGCTGGTGGTGTGTGATCTGCTGATGTTGACTGCTCCTGATTACCTTCCTGTCCTTCAAGCTGCTGAAGCAATAATGCTAACGTGGTGGTGGTGGAGAGGATGGGTAGCTCCTCTGATGGAACCGGTTTCAGTCAAATGATACACTAAAATATTTTACCACTCAGTGCAATTGGCTGTGCATTAAACCAGTGTGGATTTTGGTGGCACCAAAAAAATTTGTCTCCTGAGACTATTCTTCCCCTTAGCAGAGCTTCATTGCTGCTGGAAGTTTTGTGTGTCTTGACTTGGAAAGTACATAAGTATGCAAAGATATAAAGACATTTATAACTTTATAAAAATAGAATTTTAGCAATTATGGTTTGTTCTTGGCACCAAATTAAGCTGTCTCTTACAATACCTGGTCTTTCCTGTATCATGCCCTTTTCTCCTATTCTGTTTGTCATGTTCCTTGATAAACTATTTTAAATATCATTGTTATTAAGTATCACTCCTGGACACAAGTCAGGATGAATAGCTCATTTCACGTCTCCCACAGTTGTTGTTTTAGGGTTTCCATAAACTCAGCTAGACATCAATGTATCAGTTACATTTGGGCCATATGTTCAAGACTTTCTTTAAAGCATAAGGAATAGCATCTCATATTTTATGCTGCTCAGTATATTATAATGTAAAAAAATAAATATGAAAGACAAAATTAAAAGGATTTGGGTTTGGTCAGAATGAAACCTTTCAATTGACCCCAAATTAATTTCATCTAGCTATTTCCCTTCAGAGAATTTTGAAATTTTCTAGTGGGGAAAAAAGCCAAGGTATTAAATCCTTTGTGAAAAAGATTTTCATTCCCTGCAGAGCTGTAAAACTCAAGTAACAAACATGTACATGTTTTATCCCCTCCTAAATCACATGTCAGCTTCCTGCAGGCAATTGCCAGCAGTTCCTGTCAAAGGTAAAAGGTATAAAACTATTCTGGTAGGAGCCGAGCTTCAGAGACTTCCTGGCTAACATGGGGATTGTAAAAAATCCAAAATAGATTGGGAAGGAAGGCTGCATTCATGTGAAACATGGAAGCTCTGCTCCAAGATCAGAGGTGATTTTTAAAGGGTCAGGATCCTCTGGATTGTTAGAATGGCCTTAGGCTTTTCTTTGGAGAGATATAGCTTGAAGAAGAGAGTGTTAAGGTAATAAAAATTACTCCAGTTACAGGATTCTTCAGCTGGAGCTTTCTGAAAACTCTGAGAAGAAGTATGTGTCCTCCCTGGAGCTCACACAAGAACTGTGAGTGGATAATGGATAAAGTGAGAAATGATCATTTTTCAGGAGAACAATCCAAGCCATTTCAGAGAAGAAACCGAAGCCACAATGATAATAAATAACTAAATAATATTTGGTTATCTGTGCCAAGCTGCGTGAATACGTCCCTAGTTTACATGAGTGTGAGTCAGAAGATGTGCAGAATGAGAAAGATTTGCTTTAGAATTAGTCCTTAAAATAGACAGAGATACTCTTAAAGTAAGTAAATGAAGGTTATATTTAGTGTTCCAGTCACAGCAGATGCAAATAACAGATAAATACTACCCTATCTGGTGTATCTTCTGGCCTGTGCTGGATTTTTCTCTGCAGATTAGCCTCCTATTATTTTGATTTTTAGGAAGTTAAAAGTTCCAAAAAAAGTGTACACAATGATGAATATTATTTTGGAAACCATTCTATAAATAGTCTATATAATATTTTTATCAGTGAGGGAGCTTTTCCAATCTTAATCCTAAGGACGTTTTTAACCTAAAATATAGCATCTGCAGTAAATACAAACTGATTTTGTCTAATACTTTAAAATACTCTGCAATTTTATTTTTTTCAGCCTGTAGACCAGGATTTACATTTCCTCTGACATAGACAAACATCCAGCCTTAGTACCAAAGGTCAAGTAAGTTTTCTACATTGGCTGTGGAACAAGGTCATCCTTGGGCAAAGTGGTTGAGCTTCCAGAAATCTGCACCCTGGCTTACCTCACAGCTTCACCAGTCACTTGAGCCCATTTCTGTGAGAAATTAATGGAAGGAATTAATTTCCACTGAAATCAAAAGATTAACTCACAGACTTTAAAAATTATTTTAATTAACTTGCCTTCTATCCATATCTTATTTTTCTTTTTTTGTAGTAACAATATTTAATAATTAATATTTAAAATAACAATTACATAAGTGTTATTTTTTAATGGACACTTCTATACACATTTTTTCTCTCGGTGGATGTTCCTTTTCTTCACCTAGATTCTTGAAAAGTCTTGCAGACTTCTTTGTGTCCTGAGCACCGGGGACTATGAGCGTGATTAAGGTCCAGCCTTTGATGGTTTGTTACTGCTTGGCAGTGCAATCCTGATACTAATATCCATTCGTTTAAAATAAGTTACATAAAGTTGAAGACACAGATACTGGTAATTCCTGGAGTTTCATTAATGAAACAGTCTTTTCCAGCACTGCTGAATTTTTTTGGAGCAGCAAAACTTTATAGAATCTTCAGAGTTGCAGCAGGATGGTTTTCACACTATGCAGTTAGCAGCCATGTTAATAGTTTGATAGTAATAAGCTGGCAGATACAATTAACTGTTGATAAATGAACCATCATAAATCTACAGAAAGCAGTGTTGATAAAACCTGTGAGATCAAACAATGTCTACTCCTCTCAGACTTGCAATGCAAGTTCAAGTCTTTCTCTTACAGCCAGTAACTTGCCATTTGATAATTTTCAAATAAAGACAAGATTACATGGAATCTAGTTTAAATAGGAGCTATGGCCTGTAGGTGGTCATGGCCATCAAAATGATCAGGCTGTTTAGGAAAATGTTCAGCAGTCAGTAAATGTAAGGTCTGAAAATGAAGATCCAATTAAAATACAAGGCCAATTAAAATACACATCTGTCACATTTAATTCCAACATCATCAAGAAAAGAGATTATTATCTTCCCAACTGAGGTGTTTTTAACATGTTTTGGATACACATAGCATTTTCAATTAATTTCTGACTCATATCTAATCTACATCATCTTTCCGAGGTTTCTGTCAGAATTGTTGAATTCTTGGTTGATTATCAACATTTGTATGATTTTCTTTCTTGTGTTATGACTTCTTTTCTTTTTCAGTTTTCTTCTCTTTTATTCTATCTGTCTCTCTAAACATTTTCTGTCCTTAAAAAAAAATGCAAATCTTCCCAAATAACCCCTGGAGTGCATACCCATTTTAACACTGATATTTAAGTGCCTTACTAGCTCTGATCTAGACTGTGCTTAAAAATGGTGCTGAACTGGGGTTTTAGTGCTAATGTCTAGACAAATCACTCTTCTTGGAGCCTGCTGTGCTGGAAAAAGACATTTCTGCCACCAAGTGCACCTCACCCCTTGTTCCTTGGCTCTGGCCAGAGGTTCCCCCCCTGCACCTTTGTTAACAGAGCTGATGCTCCTGTCCCAACATTGGGTAGTGTCTGTAGGAACAGTTCAGCCCAACACCAAATTCTGCTGACACTGATGGTGGCAAACACCTCCACCAGAGCCACTGCCTGGACAGGGGCTGCCTACCACATCCCAGCTCCCTTTCCTCAGGAACCAACGCAGAGGTGAAACTGGGAAAAAGCCCAAACACTTCCAGAGCTCAATATAAAAGTGATTTAAGGTACAGCATGTGGTGTGCCAGCAAACACTTCATTATGACTCTAGGTGTTACCCAAAGAGCACTAGTGTGTTTAGCATTTTAGATTTTCTGCCCTATAACACATGACACGAAGTTTATGCTGCACATGTTTAAGTCAGAAAAGGTGTTATAAGTAGGAAAATGGGGAAGGAATTAAAGAACAAACAGATTGCTGGGTGTGTTTGAGTTCATAAAAACCTTCTCCAAAGCAATATCTTTCTAGAAGATGAATCAAAAAAAACCATTATTTACTTCTCTGTAAGCCAACAGAGCAAAAGTGATTCATTCAACATGACTGAAACATTAGACATCTTTTTAGGATGGTCAGCAAACATCCTGCTCCTATATACTCAGTATCACAAGCCACTGGCAGAACCAAAATGGAAAAGTAAGGTTTGTTTATTTTGACGACAACTCACTGTATTTTTTCCAACAATTCTTCCTACTGTAAGTGAACCTGCATTTATTTAGGGCCAAGTAAATCATTGTAAATTATCGCCCACAATGCAGGAGATGGAGCAGATTAATACAGAAAACTTTTATTTTTAAAACAACAGCAAACGGCCACAATAAACAACAAAAAGGTCTCCTTATTAACTGGAATGATGAATAAGTTGCACACACATAGGATCCCCTTCCAAGAAAGGAAGGTCAAACAGTTAAAAGAACTCTGAAACTTTGACTGTGATCTATGTGATTACTCAATATTTCTCTCATCAGTTATAAACATATATATAAGGATGAAAAGCTCATTTAAGGCAGGAAGGATAGGCTGCTGGAAATGGCACAGCCTTTGAATTTAGGAGTAGTGCTGTCTAAATAACTAATCTTTCCACTCTCTGTCTAAACTTAGGAAAAAATTGTTTCAGGTCAACCTAAAATGACTTTTTTGTTAGTTTTGCCAGAACAAAAATGAAAGAAAAGGTATTTCAATTCTGATCAAATTAAACACACTTCTTGATTTAAAATACCTCATTTATCTTCCAGTTATTTTTTTCTTCATTTCAATTTTACATTAGATTTAAGCAGGCTTACTCTCAAAGTGTGTCAAAGTGAAAAATCTGAACATTCCTTTTTTTTTTTTCTAAAATGGGGTGAAAAAATTCTTATTTCTACCTCCAACTTTATTTTCAATTTATATAATATTTTAGCTTTTTATCACAAATTCTCTTCATCAGGAAAATCTTTTAGAACCTTTCGATGTCCTAAAAACATGGCAAAAATTAAATCTAATGACCAAGGTAGATAGTCCAACACTTTCAAAAGACAAGGAATTATGCAGATATGTGTAATACGTACTTAATAACTAGACCAAACAATACCTTTCAATTAAGAAGACTTTTTAAAGCAACATATCAATATTGATTTGAAATGTGAATTCTCCAAAGTCACCAGCCTTTGGATGTCTGGAGCACACTGCAGCCACAGCAAATGGAACGAATTTGTAACTGCGGAGGATGAAGTCTCCTTTGTTTTTTAGAGCTACCTCTGTTAAGTGAGCTCCTTGCATATGTTTGATGTCGCCTCTACCTTTCTGCCATTTTCATGATGAAAAGAATTAGCAAATACAAGAAACGTGTCTGGGAAACAGGCAGAGCTGCCCTGCCAACATGGTACTAATTTGTTTCCAATCCAGTGGCAAATTATTCTCTTTTTAAAAAAAGGGAGAGAGGGAGCATTTCTCTCAGAGAGAGAGAGAGAGAGAGAGAGACAGAAATATTTTGCAGAAGGTGAACTTAGAGGTCCTGTCGCAAATCCTGAACAAATTACAGGGAAGCAAAACCAGCTGGTGGAGGAATAGTGCTGCAGTAAGCACAGCTCCTGGCCTGGCCAGCCAGCACTCTGCAGTTCCCAGCTTTACTGTTGCAAAATACCTTGGCAAAATAATAGGCAGAATGTGTTGCATTTATTCAAGAAAAACAAGAGATGATCCAAGTTACTTTATGAGGAAATCTGAAGTGGATCCTGAGGTTTATACACCAGGTCACTCTGTGTGCTCAGAAAAGCTCAGCACAAGAGTGTTGCTAAAGGGAAGCTTATGGGGGGGTGTGGAAGGAAAATGATCTGTTAGAAAGGGAGGCTATGACACAAACCTCATGGATACAGGAAGAGCAGTAGTTTGGGCAGAGCTCACAGCAATTGTCCGCTACAACACCAAAATCCAGTGATTCTGTGTGTGGTGTAGCATGGGAGATGTTATATTGTTATTTTATTTTAGTTTTGGTTTTAATTCACTATTTCAAATTACAGAAGAAGTAGCCTGACCACCATCTCCCTCTAAGAAAGGAAGACCTTTTCCAGAGGGCTCTCCCAAAGGATGTAACCCTGCAGGTGCAGCTCTGGGGAGAAAACTCAGCATGGTATGAAAGTGGCAGGGAGCTGCATGTATCCATTACTTATTCACTCTGTTCTCTGTGGCCAACCTCTGAGCCTTTAACTTTTTCTCTGTCCATTAGATGTTGCCTATGTAATTTTTGGAAGGATGATTAGCATTTGCTCATAATAATATCCACATGACTGTTCCCCAAGTTGGATTGAGATCAGATTCCACCAAAACCTAATTCTTAAATAATGCTTTTTATTTTATATAGAACATAGAATGTAAATGAAGTGAAAGAAGGAAAGTAAGAGAGAAGGGGGAAGATTGCAGTAGTGGAAGGATCTTTGCTGTAGTAGACTATTTAATATCTGAAATCTGGAACCATATGAGTAATTGCCTTTTTCAAGTTTAAATATTAAGTGATTAAGGATTCTTAAAAACTTCACGTTTAAAAGAGATGGTTTTCTTGGAAAGGTGAAGTAGCTCATTCAGAAACTGCTGTCTCACTGCAGAACTCTGGCAAGATGTTGTGACCTGTAATCTGTGGGAAACCAGATTCAGTCTTTCAAATGGTCCCTCGTTTCTCAAATGTATCTTTCTGCATACTACAGCTCCATTTACAAACAGTTAATAGCATTTTTTTTTTCACAGAGTGTTAATAAAAGGCTAATCAGCCCTTCTAGCAAGGGATCCTACTACAGCTTCTATTGATGGACTGTCTCTACCATGGCTTGTAAATCCTTTGTTGAAGGAGTCTTAGTATAAAGTGTTGCAATGACAACAATAATCTAAATGTGCAACCAATTCTGCCTCCTCTGCTGCCAGCAATGCTGATAATGAGCTAACAGAAGCACTGCTATTATTGCAATGAAGCCTGCAGGGAGAAAAACCCTAAAGCTTTTATTAGCAACACCAAGACATGCTGTTGTTTCATTCCAAACCAAAATGAATTACCTTTTCTATTTCTGTATTGGAACAGCCGTTGCCTGCATTGCAATACATTGCACAGTATGGCACAAAAGTGCTGCCCCTTCTATGAGTAAACTCCAAGCATTCCCCGAGTTTTATCTAGGCATTTTACATATTCTATTTTATTTTTACAAAATGGGATATATAAACTTGGGGACTTCAAATAAGACAACTTGGCATATTCTTGCCTTTCTAAACATGTGCAATCGTTTGGAAAAATTGTGTATTTACAGTACTGGAAAATAAAACCCAGTTTGCCAGGTAAAACAGTGGTGCCATGACATCACTGACAAACTTACCTCTACTTCCGAGTAACTATTTCTCAAGAAAAGGAGATTCTTATTCAGTATTTGACCTATATGCTGAGGCAGCAAGAAAGAAATTTAAGTAGAAGGGTAAGACTGAGAAGTCTTGAATTTTCTTTTCGGAATATATTACTGATGCAAAATATCTGACTGGATCCTTTACTCATTTCATAAATGCTGTAAATGACACAGAGGTAATTCAAGACTCTGTTTGCTATAAGTTTAGATTCAGAATGAAGATATAAGTTAAACACTGTTGAAATGGTGTCTTGTGCATGTTCTCTTCAAGAAACCAGAAGCCATATTTAGCACAGTACCTCATGGTCACAGATCCCCTTGGCTCGCATGGAAGCTATTAATTGCCCAACACCTCTGGAAACCAGGTCTGAATTGTCTCCATCTGGGACCCAACAGATGAATAAATACATACAGTACCAAATGAGAAGTGACCATGAAAACCTTGGCGTCTCAGATAGAAATTCACAGTAGTTTATCCCCATGTCTCGGCTCCACACCTTAAAAACAAACTACAGAAATCTTAAAAACAAGATTGAGGTGGGCAGAGACCTTGCTGCTGGCTTTTTAGGTGCTGTTGAAATAGAGCCAACAGAGCAGCACAAGGAAGCTTCAAGAAGCCAAAGTGTTATTAATTACTATTATATTTACTTGCTAATGCTGGTAATCTTAAGTAACTGTTTGTGAGAATGTTTCAGCCTGGCTGAATCCAGGAGTATTGTGTAGATGCAGTAACTGTCAAGAATATGAGCTGTGGAACAACAAAAGCCACCTGCATTGCTTGTGAAGGTCTGGAACCAAAGTACCGGAAAGACGGGGTTACATGCCAAGAAAAGAAAAATCCATTCTGTATGTTCTACATATGGACCAAGGCATGAGGCCCATAAAGATGAAAAGCTGCCGCTAATTTTAGTGGGATGTTTCTATGACTAATGGGCCATGTCAGTTATAAGTCCTCTGGACACACCACAGTGCCTGCTCAGAACTGAAGTAGAGTTGTTTGATTCCCAGATGGATACCCTGGAAAACTGGCATTCCCACGAACCATCATGTACCTTTAAAATGGTGCTGTAGCAATGGTGATGAAAATAAAACACAGTCAGATCCTGTGCTTTCATGGCTGGAGGCAGCAATCAGCAGATCGTCACATTGCCAGAGCTGACTTCATTTGCTCTTTGGCAAATCTGTGCAGCAAATCTGAAATCCAGGTATTATTATTTTCAGTCAAAATTCCAGCAACTGACATCTCTTGCTACTTTTCAAGTAGCCTCTAGCGACTCGCCAACGCTAAAGGACTTTGCCATACTTGCAGGAGCACAGCCACTAAAAATAGTCAAGCATGTGCCTACAAGATGGCTTAGTCTGGGCAGGGTTATAAAACACACACTGGATATGTGATTTGCTTTGCTGTCGTATTTTCTGAGTTGTGAGCAGCAGGCTGCCAAAATAGAATTCATTTAGTGATTTCTTCAGAGCTGTAAGCTTAAAACTGGTTTTTCTGTTCTTAATTTATGTCATGGAGTCTCAACAGCAATTTAATTTGAAGCCTCAGAGTAGGGGAAAGCCAGCTACTGATGTCTGCAGGCTGGTTGAATGTGTGCTGGCAGAGGGCTGGAGTCAGAAGCTGTGCTGGTAAACTGCTTCAAAGAAGTGGCTGCTCAATCCTCAGACAGTCTGAGCATTTTCCTTCAGCAGGTGACATAAGAAATGAAGCAGAAGTCTAGATATGCAGATGCTGTACCTGAGAGTTATATGGCCAACTGGGTATAAACAAACAACAAAATACTAGTGCAGTGATTGAAAAAGCCACAAGAACATTTTCATCTTCAGAGAAATAGTTTACTTCCTTCCCCGTTTATATCTGAAAATGTGGAGAGGGGTTCAAACACGTTGAAATTTAGAGAACATGGAGCAAAAGTTTAGTTTGAAAGGTGACTGTTAAGAAATTATTTATGTACTTCCTTCCTTCCTTCCTTCCTTCCTTCCTTCCTTCCTTCCTTCCTTCCTTCCTTCCTTCCTTCCTTCCTTCCTTCCTTCCTTCCTTCCTTCCTTCCTTCCTTCCTTCCTTCCTTCCTTCCTTCCTTCCTTCCTTCCTTCCTTCCTTCCTTCCTTCCTTCCTTCCTTCCTTCCTTCCTTCCTTCCTTCCTTCCTTCCTTCCTTCCTTCCTTCCTTCCTTCCTTCCTTCCTTCTTTCTTCCTTCCTTCCTTTCCTTCCTTCCTTCCTTCCTTTCTTCCTTCCTTCCTTCCTTCCTTCCTTCCTTCCTTCCTTCCTTCCTTCCTTCCTTCCTTCCTTCCTTCCTTCCTTCCTTCCTTCCTTCCTTCCTTCCTTCCTTCCTTCCTTCCTTCCTTCCTTCCTTCCTTCCTTCCTTCCTTCCTTCCTTCCTTCCTTCCTTCCTTCCTTCCTTCCTTCCTTCCTTCCTTCCTTCCTTCCTTCCTTCCTTCCTTCCTTCCTTCCTTCCTTCCTTCCTTCCTTCCTTCCTTTTCCTCAATCTGGTTATAATGATACGTGGTGGTGGTTTTTTTTAAACATACCAAACCATGAGCAGGAAAAAATACTGCTGTCAGAGATGTAGTCACAAACTTCTAAAAACTGAGATGTCACTCTAAAGAGTGCTAAACCTTGCAATAATCTGACTGTTCTCTAACTTTTATCCACTGAAACAGAAACAATTTGTACTCCTGAGTTTGGAAATGGTTGCTTCTAAATCCACAAAATCTATTGACAAGAGAGCACTGTGATAATGTGGTACCTGTTATTCCAGACACTAATGCACCCTTTCTTACATATAATAAATTGGCAAGGCACATCAGAGTTTATTTTTAATGTTGTTTGCTAAATTTTATCATACTAATCAGTTTTGACAGGAACTTTTCACAAAAAAACAGTGCCACTTGAGAATTTCAACTCAAACATCAATCTGGGAATCCTAGGAACAAAAAAAAAAAAAATTAAAAAAAAGAGAAATGAAACCTCAAATAAATCAAGAAACCCAAATCCTATATGCTAAATAGAATTAATATACTAGGACTGAATTTTTCTGCTACTTGCAAGAGGTTCCTGGTGAAGCCCCTGTCCCTGCTCCAGAGCAGCTCTGGCAGTGCCTCCTGGTGCTGGCTGCACCATGGTCACCATCACTGGGGCAGGAATTGCCCTCAGAAGCAGCACTAGTGTCAGCTGAGGCAAATTCCTGTGTCACTCTGGAAGTCAGGGAACATTACCAATAAGATAGATGATGAACTAACCTACAGTTTGGAGCATCTAGAGGTTTCCTTGTTATGGTTATGTGTGCATCAGTTTACGTTTTCTCTATATTTTCATTCCAGTTACTTTATTCCATTTCATGAAACTTCCCAACAGGCCAGAAATTCCTCAAAATTACTCTTCCACATCAAACTCAGAACCCTTGTTCTTTCTGCAAGCATGTCAGCACACCACAGTATATTCTATCTGAATTTTTCATGGCTGTGGTTTTGGGAAAAAATTAAGAAGTAAGAGGTAATTTCAAAGATCTAGTTCCAATGCCTCCATGGCAGACTTATAGGGATGCAGCTGGAGCATCAGATCCCACACAAGTTCAGCTTTGACTGGGAATGTATAATTCTCAGAACTATGGTCCTTCCTTTTTGGCCTTAACTCCAAAAGAAGATTCGTCCTCAGCAAAGCCAGTCTTCTGCCTTTCTTTTCCTTCCAACATTTAGGAATTGCCTACTCCTGTTTTCTTAGGAGGAGGTCCTTAAAAAGCAACCGGTACTGATGGACCCCAGCCCCTTCAAATGCGTTTTCCCAGGAGACCTTACTCACTAATTCCCTATGTGGTCTGAAGCCTGCTCTCCTTGTGTCCAGGGCTGAAGTTTTGCTGGCACTTCTCCTATCACAGATATTAAACTCAATCATTTCATAGTTGCTGTGGCCAAAATGACCACAAACCACCACTTCACTTATGAGACCTTCTCTGTTAACAAGCAACAAATCAAGGAGGACATCTTTCCTAGTCTCTTCCAACCCAAAACATTCTGTGATTCCTGGCCTTTAGAGAAAAAAACCAACTTCACTTGCTAGTTTGCATTTTCTAGTTGGAGTAGAAGGACTGTCCTTATTTTCTGTTTACTGTGTAGGTACCTAAATGTGAGGTCGTCATTCTGGGTCCTCTTTATAGCCAATGGAGATGAAATAGGTGCAGTTCTGAAGGGAACCATCCCATTTTAATATCTCCTAGTCGGCTGATGCCCTAGAAGTACTTACTCCTGCCCACTGGGCACAAAGGGAGTGCAAAGTGACCAGCCTTGCTTTAAACCTTCAGGCCACAGGTGGCTGCCTGGAGCTTGATGGATGCTGGTATACATCACACCAAATTGTGATGAGTGGGGCACAGAGAATATGGGAAACTCTGCTTTAGTTTCTGCTTGCAAAACTTTGCTCTTGCTGCTGTTTCCCAATGTATCATGGGGATGAAGTGCAGCCAATTCTTTACTTTGAGGACAGACACAGGGAAACCTAAGGAGCTACTGCTAAAGTCCCAAAGATGGCCCATAGTCATTGGTTTAATTTTCATTTGGAGCCTTCACACATGCAAGCAGATACAGGGTGCAGGTGGTTCACACATGCCATTTTCAGCATGCTGTGAGAAGACAAGAATATCATGTTTACTACTTGCTTCTATTTCTTATTTATTAATGTGCCTGACCCGTGGGGTCTCTTCCTCCCACCATACCCAATTTATGTGCATATAACATATTCATAGAAACCCAAAGTGTATCATTTGCTGCCAGCCATACTACATTAAGTACAAAAAGGAGACTACATTACAGTGTGGGAAGTGTGGTATCACAAATGTGTACAAAAGTAAGGGCTCACCTCATAATTCATGTGTGAGGGAATGAATATGACACAGCTAAGATTTTCATTGTTAATTTTTTGCAAACACATTTTAATTGTTAACAGGCAGGAGTGGTGGCTATGTGTGGTCCCTCTCCCATCTTCCACTTTTGGCAGTTGGAGGGTGTTGGTGAGGAATTTGAGCAGATCTTGATGCTCTTGAATCAGCCCCATGAGCAGTCACAGAGATGGAGCTGCTAAACGAGCAAAACTTGCCAGCTCCCTTCCAGCTGCAACCACAGACCTGATGTCTCTCAAGACAGCATCCCTGCCTCCTCAGAGCCAACATATAATGTCTGATCAGACCAGAGCCCACTTCTCTGGTTATGACAAATCTCGTGGCTTATCAGCTGCAAACCTGGTCCCACGGCTGTCAGCCAGGGAGTTGCCCACATTGTATTTAATGAAGAGGATTGAAATAGATGTTGCTGATTAAAAAAGCCTGCTTTGATTCTGTTTTAAGTGTCTTGAATAGTGAGTTTTCCAATTAAACATCAGAATCCTAATGTACCATAGGCATTGTAATTGTAGTTACAGATGTTTCTGACTTTCAGAAAATATTTCCTTATGTCCTGTAATATTGCGCCAGTCAGTGTGAAAAACAAACCCTTTACTATTTTTTTTTTTTTTTGCACATGGGGTGCAGAAGTGTCCTTCAGTTTCAGCTTGAGAATTTTTTGTTTGTTTTCGGTGAGGTCAAAACCTTTCTTTTTTTTTTTTTTTCCTCCTAATTTTTAGGGGTTTTTTTTAGGAGAAGAATATAGAATTAAAAATATATTTTCCCATTTACTTTGTCAAGGCATCATAAGCCAGTAGTGATGGCTGGGAATTTTAATGGTATTTTCTAGCCTGGACATAAACCGAAAAGCTAAAAAAGAGGTTTTCTCTTCAGTGGTTACCTCTGATTTTTGAAGAGCCCAATTAGCTCTAACCTGACGAATAAGCATATGAATAGCTTTGAGAAAGCTGGCGAAGCTTTGGCTGTCACATGAAATACACTTATGAACACATTCCTACTTCTTGTGGTTTTATGGTTTTCAGCAATAAGCCCGTTGAATTCAGTTATATTTTTGCAAATTATACCAAAAAAATTAGCAAAATACTTTTCTTTCTTAATGTCAAAAAGATATAATAATCAGAATGTAATCTGATGTGATGTGGCAGTATGAAACCAGTCTTCCAGAAAATTGATTCCAGCAAGCAGTAGTCCTGGGAAGGGATTCTACCCTCCCCTCCATTCTCCAGCTGATGTCAAAGCCTTTTCAAGATTTAAATGGAGAAATTATCAAACACAGGGCTATTTTTCCTTTCCACTTCTTCCAATTCTCTCTTCTAAATGAAACTAAACGTATTACTTAAAAAAAAAAAAAAAAAGAAGACGAAAAAAAGCAAAAGTAAATAATGTTTGGTGTCCCTGTTGTACACGTCAGAGATTTTAATGTAAACTCAGGAAAACCTTTCCCTTTTCAATTTTTGGTTGTGAGAGTGGTGAATACATTAAAAGTCCTGAACAGTAGCAGTCTGGCTATAGGCCACATGCCCACAGGACTTTTCTGAATAAAAAAAAAGAACAAAAAAATACTTAAAAGGAGAGATAAGTATTATCTGAAATGCAGATGCCAATGCACAAGATGAGTTCACACCTGAATTATCTTGGCAGACATCCTCTGTCAGTGAAATCCAGCAACAGGATGTGACCAATGCTTGGCATGCACTGAAGTGACTCAGAAACAACATTGTGGCCAGAGTTTGATGTTCCTAATATGACAGGTGGGTTATAGAGGTGTCATTGTTGAGAATCAGGTATCTTCTTCCACCTTAGTGGGAAAGCCTCCATTTAAATCACATTTAGTCCATGGTCTGTGTTTATTTAGGACCTAAAGACAACAATTGAGAGACAACAATTGTCTCTTGAAAAGCTGCAGATGTAGAGTCACCACAAATATAACTGTTTTAAGTTGAAGTTCTTCCTTCACTAAAGAGAAAATAAGGGTAAAGATGTGTGAAGAAAGAGTTTACGCATTCTTCCTTGAGTTCATTCTGTTTTATAAAAGAAAGGTAGAGCTTTGTGGAGTGTGAGTCTTGGAGATTCTGAGAACATTTGTTTTATATGCTGATCCAAATGCTTGCAGTTATGGTAGATCTATGTATTTTGATTTCATCAGCATTCAAAGAGCAGCTAGATATCATTCATAAGACTGAAAAACACAGCTGAATGGAACCAGGATTGTTCCTTGACATAGCTCAGGAATGTTTTGAAAAGGCTGAAGTACTGTCATCTTCTTCACAAGTGAAATGCACAGGCGGTTCACTATATATATATATATATATATATATATATATATATATATCTCATATATATATATATGTATATTATAGGCAGACAGCTCATGGGAAGTACTTTTAGATGTATTAAAATGTCTGTTTCAATGTTAATGAAAGTGATTTCTATATCCACTTGAATGTATTGCCATATATGTGAGAAATTATGTGAGGAAATCTGTGTGAGCAACTTATACCTCATGTTTAAAACCATCTATAGAAGTCCTAATTATATTTCCACTTCATATCATGCTTATTGGGAGTATTAGACATTTAGTTGACAAGGAAAACATTTGACAATGAGAAAAATCAGAAATTTATACAGTTAAGTATGGCAGAATCAACATGCTTAATATTTTCTTACCCCGACTGAGTTTTGGTTGAGCCACATTGATAGGTATTAAAAAAAATGAAGGAATTGTTGCTAGACATGAAGGCAGATCCTCTTACACATATTAACAAATAACTTGTACTAGAATATATTTTAGAGAAGTCTGGGCACCTCACTATTCTCTGAAAAGCCACTTGTTTGAAACTAATTTAATTTTTACTGTACTGAACCTGTGTGTGACAGAATCTGAATGGCATGAATGACATCATCATTGTCTGAATTTCCCTTTCTCCTTCTTCTGTAGTCACCACCGGTGGAAAACTCTACCTTACTCCCAGTTTCAGGACTCATCTATGCTCCATAGGCACCAAATAGTGCTGAGGCTCAAAAGTGACCAGATGCTAGCCAAGGACAGTGACCAAGGTGGCTGCTGTTACCTGTGCCAGGGGTTTTCTTTGGTCTGCACGCAGGAAGCAGAGGAAGATGATAACCCAAGAGGAGGCAGGGCCCTTGCAGACAGCATCTACTCTAACGCGGGCCTGCAAACGGAGCTCAGCTCACCTGGCATCTGCACTGAGCTCCGGATCTCGGCAAAGTTTCTGCCATGCACAGAGGGGAGAGCTGCAGCGGCAGGGTGTGACTGCCGAGGCCCGCTGGCTTCTGAGGGTGCCTGTCCGTCCCCACCCTGGGCTCAGGTGGGTCTCTCAGGGGCCACACCTGACGTGGGGCCGGCCTGGAGCTCCCCGGCCGCCCCGCTGCTCCCTGCCTGTCCCGCAGGGTCTGCGGCGCTGCAGCCCGGCAAGGAGCTCGGCTCCTTCACGGTAACGGGGAAAGCTCTTCTGCCGAGCTTCCAGAGGCAGCTTCCCTGTGCCGGTAGGCAGGAGGCGCCATTACACAGCTTGTGAGGGGGAAGGAGCGAGCGAGGCCGGGGCGCCCGTGGCTGCCAAGCCCCCGCCAGGACCCGCGGCCCGGCCCGGGGCAGCACGGCCGGCAGCTCACAGGCTCCGGGCAGCACTCCTGACCCGAGGAGCAGCTGATTCCCGGCTCCAGGGAGCGGCTGTTCCCCAGCTCCTGCCGCGGGAGCAGGGGAGGCCGCAGCGTCGAGCGCAGGCTCTGCCGGTGCCTGCCAGGTGCGCCCGGCCGCGCCTCCCTCAGCCCCGGGCCCGCCGCTCCGCAAAGGATTCGAGCGGATCAGCAACCTACACATCGTGAGAAACGCATCGCAAAGTACCGCCCGTGCTACCTGATGTGTGCTCGTAGTGTTTGCAGTCCTTTCGCGCAGGGGATAATTCTGATATTAGCACAGCTCTTGCCCCTGGCGGAATGCATCCTATTGCGGCACAGCTGAGCTGAGGTGGGATTCTGCCCACGACGCTCCAGGGCTCCAGCTGCAATTCTGGAAAACTCCTCTCTCTTTTCTATTATTTTCATTTCCCAGGTACATTAATTAAATGGAAAGTTGCCCTTTCCTTCTCGAAACAACAGCAGCAAAAAAACTCTAACAAAAATATCAACGAAACACATCACCACAACAACAAGAAAAACAAAACAAAAACTCAAAACCTGTGGTTAGAAAGCCTTTTGGTTAGAAAATTTTGAAAAATATGATTGAGGAGTTCTCTTTTTAAAAATTCATACAGTATGTCTCAGGGAGGGGAAAGGAAGCATAGACAAGAGAAAAAGGAAAAAAAAAGAGAAAAATATGAGGGGGGAGAGAAAAGGCTGAATGGAGAGGAAAAAGAGAAAAAAAAAGAAAGAAAAATGAAAAAAGGGAAAAAAGAAAAGATAAGAAAAATTAAGCTGGTATTTCCTGCAAAACTTTGTTTAAAAAGAGAAGTGATTTTCAGCTGAAAATACTTCAACAGCAGCAATAAAGAAAGTAACTTTAACAAGTATTTAAACCACACAAATAAATTTACTCACCTGCATAGCATGATTTCCTTGTCTCAGCAAAGTTTATGAACTGCTTATGTGTCAGTAGGATGGATTCCTGGTAAAGAACTGATTTATTTTAGTGAGTAATCCTAACACAAATTGGGTATAAAATCAGAATTGGTGTCTGGCTTCAGTGATTCCTGATTTACATCATTAGCCAGCGGAACTGAACTCTGACATTTCTCCTTAAATATGTTTAGTATTAAATGAAACTGTCTTGTTTGACCTAATGTTGTTCACTGTTCCACGGAGATAATATTAAACTCTGCCCTAACATGTATGTACATTAACCCTGTTGATCCTAAAGAGAAGATGAACTTGTGCATGTATCAGAGGGCAGAATTTACCCCTCTACTTAAAATAACCAGAAATTTCAATTATATGTCTGGCACATGATGGAATTTAAATTGATTTCTGAATAAAAGCAAGCACTTTACTGGCTTTAGCACTCAGCCAAGCCAATTGGAAAGAATGTGTAAACTTTACCTTTTGCCTACTCCATCTGCCTGTGCCTTGAGAATTGCCTTTGCATAAACCTTACTTGGGTATTTGTTATCTACTCTACAGGCACACTGTGATCTTTATTTTCCTTTCAACCACAGCCACCATCGAGTCTAATAAGAACAGGCATTATCTTGAGTTTTTCTAAAATAATACTGGAGTTGAGGCTTATGTGTAGGGATGGCAGTAAAAAATAGGCAAAACTATGCTCTGAAGAAGCACAGGAAGGCACCACATGGATGAGAGGAGTTCAGGGGTGCAGGACAAGTCCCCCCTTCGGCTGCCTGGTAGCAAAACTCTTTGGTGTGAAGGACTCGAGGACATGCAGGGGGTATGTTTTGCTCAGTGAAGTTTCTCTCTGGCCGAAGGCTCAGCGCTCCTCAGGTTTTCGGGAGGCTGCGGGCTCTGCGCTGGCCCCCGGAGGGAGCTGCAGGCTGCCGCAAGCTCCTCTCGCCGGGCCGGGCGCCGGGCGCGGGATGGGGACGGTGCGGGTAAATCACCGCTGGGACTAAACAGCCCGCGGTGGGGAAACAGCAATCCAAACACCGACCAAGAATTCAAGGTCTTTTTTCCACCTACAGCTGAGAACGTGTTTGATAAGCAACACCTAAAACATGTTAGGAAGGAGACAGTTTGTTTGCTTGAGTGTGACTTTCTTGGCAGCAGGATTTCTCCCTAATTTATAACCATTATGTAAACTTCAGACTTCCAGATTCACACTGTGAAAATATTCAAGATGAACTAATCAGGGTGGAAATCTGAAATTGTTTCTGCATGGTTTATATCCCCCATCTGGCAGCTCAGAACAAACAGTACGACCCTGATGGTGTTTACATGAGTTACCTTGTTGGAGGAAATGATTGTACTTCGAAAATTGTCCTTGCTCAAGAAATGTAACAACTTGTTGGCCTACACAGGGTTTTATATCTTTTAAATCTCTTTTATTTTCTTTTTTTCTTTTCATTGTATGTGTTCGAGGAGGGGGAAGTCAATAACGGTGAATTAGAGCTTTCACACGACATCTGTCTTGACTAAGAGACGAATTTTGGTTAAATGTTCAAAAGTTACAGTTGGTCCCTTTGATTACCCTCTGTCTAAAGCAGCACTGGAGAGCATTCTTAGAAATCCTGATTGTTATTATTACCTATTAAGACATTCAGTGTAACTCTTTCTCTCCCTAAAAAACTTATCTGTCAGCAGTTTCAAGTGGCTGTGTAAATGCTTAGTCAAAAAGCATGAACATGCTCCGTGATTTTCATTTTGCTGCAGCCTTAAGTGGAGTTTCGCTATAGTAAAGTTTATTATGGCCAGTTTTCATGGTATTCGATTGGATTTGCAGTTCTGTCACTCATCAAGGTTTTCTTTTAGGAAGAGTTAGAGAATAGAATATTCTCTCTCTATGTATGTATAGATAGTACAGCTTGACAAATACTAATAATGATATTAAGACAAATTTACCTTTGTGAGCTATGGAGTTTTCAGCAACTTTAGAAGGGAAATTTTGTTTCAGTCATTGCCTTGCAGTACAGAATATTTTATATGTTTGTAGCAGAGTCTGAATCTGCATCCAGAAGTGTTCCAGAAAAAATATAAATGCATAACATTATACTGTGAGAATTCATAACCCTAAAAGGTAATTGTTTTCATTACAGAATGGCCATTTAAGTTAGAGTTGTTGCACAAAGTTATCATGGGGAAGACAACATGTCTTTTTTTTTAAACTTAAAATAAATGAGGTCTTGTGTAGTGAACCGTCAAAATTTTTTGGCTCTAGTTTGTATTATTCTGTAGTTTTCAGTTGGCCTTCTAGTGATCACTGTGAATTAATGGGATATGACTCTGTCATGTGAGCTTTCCAAAAAAATGATGGAATTACATTAAATTTATTTTACTATGAATTCCATTTATGTTCTCCCAGAAAAATTCCTGGACACAAATAATTTTAAAAACAACAAAACTGGCTTGTCTGTCAGGCTGAAAATTATTTTCCAAACACTTAAATTCATAATTAAAAAGTGGGTTTTCTTTCATCCTAATATAAGGAGCCAAGAAAATGCATACTTTGCGTTAAAATTTTGGCAGTTTTTATACAGTTATTTCTTAGTCCAAATCAAATTTATATGCTAAATGATTTACATTGAAATTGTTTTATGTTTCCTAGCTTGAAGGTTTAAGATGATTTGAAGGAAAACAGCATATCCAATATCCCGAAGTGACTTTGCATTAAGATCTGGTTACTAAATAAAGTATATATTTAATTTGGAAATTTTTTTTTACTTTTTTTTTTTTTTTTTTTTAGTGAAAGAAGTGTTCTGTGTTGGAAGGAGCTGCCACTATATAAGGCAGTAAAAGAAGTGGATCCTATAGCAAAGCAAAAGTACCATTGACTCTTAAGGAAACAGAATTAAGGTCAAATTATATAAAGAAAAAAGGGGAGATTTTAGACATATGAAAGAAAAACTTATTTCCTGAATGCATTGTAGTGCTAGAGAGATCCTAAGAGTGTTTGAACATGACAAACTTTAGGAACTGGGAGACGTGCAAGTACGTTGTGAGCATTTTAAAAAAACACATCCAGTTAATTTAAAAGATCGAGTTACGTATTACTCAATAGAATGCAAGGAAGTAAAAAGAAAAGATTTCTTTTTGGAATTATTTTTCGCCTTGTTCATAGGTCTAATGTGAAGAGTG
This sequence comes from Acridotheres tristis, assembly GCA_037013685.1. NCBI lineage: Eukaryota > Metazoa > Chordata > Aves > Passeriformes > Sturnidae > Acridotheres > Acridotheres tristis. The sequence continues at coordinate 101,757,171 of CM072887.1, forward strand.
CAGATTTTTTCTTTTTAGTCACTTTTTTTTTTTTTTTTTTTGCTGACAGCTGAGCGGCAACTTATTTTGAAATTTCAAGGGCTATTTTAAAGTGCATAGTTACCAAATAGGTTTTACATTTGTTGACATGAATGCTCTTATCATTAGTTACAGGAAATATAAATTCTAAGGGAAGAGAAAACCTGGAGAATGTTGAATAATATCTAAATAATATGGTAGAATGAGTGTTAATTTCAAATCCTTTACATGATGAAAAAAAAGCAAAAAGCAAAGGTAAACTGCTGTTTAACAGCTTCCCACTGTTATATAAACTTTCAAACAACCATGAAATGTAGGTCTCTGGACATCACTTAAAAGAACCACAAATAAACAGAGGGTCGTACCACACTTCTGTTCCCTAATGTGTAACTAAAAGGTTTAGCTAAGAACAGAAAGTGTCTAAAACTCCTTTTTGTTTATCTACTGCCTTGTGTACCATAAACACAAATAAGCAAAGCAGGGCTGCAGAGGGGAGGTAGGAGGAGGCAGGATGGCAGGATGCTGCCTGCCTGTGAATAAGGCACAGAGGAGGTAAAAAGCCTGTTAATGTCTCTGGAGGGTCATCTTACCTTTGTGCATGCAGCAGGCTGGGACATTTATGTAGCAAAGAATCACCTACTTAAAATATAAGGATGCTGCACTTAACACTCCTGTGCCAGAACATCTCTGGGGGCTTGTATATCTTTCATGGAAATTTGCTGAAGTGTAACTGTTTAGCAATTACTTGGGACTTAAAATAACGGTGTCCTTTTAACAGAGCAAAACACAAGCAGGGCGGTTGTATGTAATGTACCTCCAGCCTGCAAGGCTGCATCCTCTTCAGACTTGTGATCAGGGCCAGAAATTTGTAGTGGTCCTAAATCATACAAAATTCCTTTGGAATTGAGGGTGGCCCTGTGTAAACTGGAATTTCCTCCAGTGAGGAAATGTTGGTACCTTTGTTGTTAGTGGTGCTGCATATGCCGAGCTGGAGGAAAGGTCTGCTCCTGGGGAGAAACCCAGCTCTGGGTGATGGCACAAATTCACTAGCAGAAAAAAATAATCGTCTCTTAGCTGCACTGGTGTAAACTAAGAGTTGTGCAAATTATCCAGAAGTATATTCTGGTAGAAGGATTTCTTTTCTCCAAAGAGAGTACTTGCAGTACTCTTATCCTTTGACACCAAAACAGTTTAAATAAAACAATGCAAATAAAACCTAGAAAGATAATTTTTTTTAAGTCTTGCTCTAAAATTATCCTACCTTTCCTATATCGCTCATTAAAAAAAAATTCTCTCCTTTGGGTATTTCATTTTTGCTTTTGTTTTAGCAAATAAAAAGTTTTGGCCAGAACAGTGATGAGCAGCAGCATGAATCTGATAGTTCACTGAATGTAGCATGTTTAGGAGAAAAGTGGGGCCTCTAGTTCAGACAGAGTAATTGATATCTATTGGGGTATAGACTTCCTTGAAGTATTCATTATGTGAAATCAGGTACTTACATGTGCAGCAATTAAGTTGATATATATGTGTGTATTATTTATTTATTTGTGTAATGTGTGTGTGATAAATTACCAGTATGTGGACATACCTTGAAACCTGTTCCTAATCTCAGTGCTGGTCATGTAACCTAAGAAGGGATGAAGATGTAGGCTCTAGCAATGTTGGTTATACAACACCCCAACAAGAGCAGATATAACACAAATGTCATTACAGCCCAGGGCTGCACACAAAGCATTTTGATCACTCGTGGGTTTCGTTTGGGTGGTGAAATAACTGTGTGTGTGTGTGTGGGTGTGTGTGGGTGTGTGTGTGGGTGTGTGTAGCAAAGATTAATCAAAGGATCCATATGCTCCCTTTGTTCCCATTTACAGGAACATTTCATGGCAGGAGCTCACTTGTGGCATTTCCAGAGCAATGTGGTAGGTGGGAGAATATGCAAAGGGTTACAAGCTGTAGAATGAAGTCAACAGCCTGCAAGCGGCCCAATAATAATGCAATTTGCAGAAGGAGTATGTACAGGAACAGAAAGGAAAAAATATATTCCCCATCTGGGCAGTTATTGAACATTTTTGACCGTGGAACACGCAAAGTGGGGTGGAGCAGAGATTTTCCTGGCTTGCCTTCCACATCAATCAGTTTGTTGGGAATTATGCACAGCAAACACAGTTGTGCCACTCTGAAAAAGACAATGGATCAGAGAAACAGCAACAACATTTTTCCAAAATGACTGGTGGTTCTAGGGTCTCATTGGACATACTTTGAAGCTGTCACACTTTCAGGAAGCGTTGAAGCCCTATTCTCTGAAACTCAGGCCCTCTCAGTCAACTGAGGGCAAAACACATTGTGTTTAGGAAGGCTGTGAGTGAGGGACATGAAAATCTTCATCCGAGATAATTGAGTTCAGGGGATTTCTGTCACTGCAGTAAACAACTGTGAGAATTCAAATCTGCTGTTCTTATTATTGATGTAAGTGATTTTCAAACAATCAATGCAAAATAGCAAAAAACCAAAAAATTAAATTATAGATATCCTCTACAAATTAAAAGCATTTCAAGGAATGTACTGATCTCACACCTTTTCTGTAAGAAGTAATAACACACAGCCACTTTTTAGTAAGGAAAAGAATTTTCAAATAGCATATACAGGTTATACATTATTGCAGACATTGAAATGACTATGTGTTGACTGTTCAGTGGTATGTGAAAGGCTTAGGGCCCAAAATGGTGCTTTTCACTACGCAAATGCTCTACAAAGGTTTTTGTGGGTTCTCAAGACTATAGTGGAGTTTCACTTTCTTGAAATTCAAACAATTTTTTCTGATCAAAAACTAAAAAAACCCCAAACCTAACCAAATCAAAAAAACCCCAAACCCAAAAATTTATGTAAAAATGTTCATGTCTAATTTAGAAGACCATATCAGCCCAGGGCTAGCACTGGAAGTTGTTGAATTTTCAGTTGAAGTTTTTTTCCAAGGAAAAGTCAATTTCGTCACCATTTTTTAGTTGTTAAAAAAGAAGCTAGAAAAAAAGTTCTGAGTTTCAAGGCTTCTTTTCAAAAAGAAAAGCCCCAGTTGTCTGCTTTTGTTTTTATTCCTTTTTTTTTTTTTTAACAAACTGAAAGCAGTCAAACCCCAGTTTTACGATCAACAAAAAACTGAGAAAAAGGGAGAAATAGTTTATCTTTCAAAAATGTCATCAATACATTTAATTATTACTGGAAGCTAAAGTCTCTGAGTGCTTGAATATTTTTCTTTTCCTTTCTTTCCTTTTACATACTTCTGTGTGGATGTGTGTGTGCGTATCTGCCTTCACAAGGCTGTAAATTGTGATTAATCTCCCAATCTATCACCAGGATTGAATTACACTTTGTACTGTGCTGCAAGACTAATTAATTTAATAGTCTTATGTAAGTGCAGTCTAGATGTGGTGGTTTTGAGCCGCCTCACACATTTTGAGACTCTAAACTGAATCTGAAACTTTTTAGGTTCATGTTCTGGACAAGCCTGAGAACGTGCCAGCTCTGGCTGCTGTGGGCTGTGCTTGCTCAGTTCTGCCAGACATTATTTGGGTTACAAGCAGAAGGACAAGCACACATGTTCCTTCCTCACCCATCCTCTCAATCCCATGTAAATGCCCCATTCCTAAGAAATCCTTTCTCGACTATATTGCTATAACGAACCTAAATAGACTTTCCAGCTTGCTGTCTTCTCCTCACAGTCCAGACACCTTCGGTTCTTTGAGCTTTGAGAATAGTTGGGCCAGAAGCAGTAACAGCTCCTCGGGTCTATTGTATTGCTGTAGCTGTTTTATGCGCCAAAATTTAAAGGAGCTTAAAATAGCACAGTGACTTGTGAAAGGTTCTTCCTCATCAACTCAGACAAGTCACCAGAGATGCAGAGGTAGGAATGAATTGAGCCCAGAGTATATTTTGCTGTACTATCCCTGTGCAAGCAATGAAAAAGTCATAATATTGGAAGAGTAAAGTTCTTTACTCAGGGAAGGAATTAAATTCCTCTTTCCACATAAAAATATGCACATGCACATCTAACCTTATTTTTTGTAACACAGATGTATATTTTCTCCTTGTTCTGATATGCATTTCCAAAACAACAGAGCTAGTGTTGTACATATTCTGTCCTGTATTTTCTAACATTGCTATTGGCTTCCTGCCCATGATAGATGTCTATTTGCACTGCTGGTTTTGACTGTATAACTTTTTTTTTTAATTATTTTTTTTCTTCTTCTAATTTACATATCATTAGCTTTTTTCAAGCTTTACTCAGCTAGAAATCCCGGCCTGGGTTTCTCCACAGCCCTGAAACTCATGAAGCAAAGAGGAAGTTCATGAAATGAGGACAAAAGCAGAGCTTCCAGACCAGACCAGTGGATTTCTTCACCCGCTGTACATAGCTTGAAGTTCAGGACAATGAGTTGGATTCTGAAGGTATCCTAAGCCTGCTTGGAAGGATTCCTAATTTCCCTGAAAGCTAAATTAGCTCCCTCACACTGTCATGGTGAGACCACTGTCACCTAAAGCACTGGGATACCACTGCCTGGGTTATCTCATCTGCATCAGTCAACAGCTTTGCAATTTTGACATTTGGGAGAAACAGTTGTAAGATTTTAATGAGAGCAGACACTTACCACCCCCAAGTAGCCAAATGGGCTAAAAATATCCCTTGTTTTGGTATTCCTAGGTTCCCTGAGGTTAGTGATATGTTTAATTTGCTGTCTATTTGAATACAGGAAGTCCCTTGACAGATTCTTGACAGTGGAGAGTTTTGTTAACGGTAAGGTTTGAATCAAGTAACATTCCCACTCAATCCCCTTTCTTAGCTGTCCTCAGCAGTATATTGCTCACATTTTGTCATAAAATGAGGGGCGACAAAGTTTCCAAAATCTGGCAGGTTCTCTGTTCTTTATTTTTAAAATAGAACTATCCCCCATATTTTTTCCTATTAATTTATTCTGCTTAAGGCAAAAAAACTCCCAAACAAACAACCCTCCTCAAAACAAAACACCAACAAACCCCCACAATAAACCTTACAAATTGAAGAATACTTTATAGCACTCATGCAGTTTTCTTTTTAAGGTTCTCTAATTCTCTTACATTCCTTCCTTACTAATTATGGCTTAGTACCCTTTGCTTTGTAAAATATTCAGAACCCCATGACGAATGACAATGTGGGCTGTGGGAATTATGGGAGAATATGGGACTTCATTGCTTGTTCCATGTTAGGAGCTGCACTGGCAGCAGCCAGACTGCTGAAGATGTAATTGGTTCTGAGACCAGCAGCCTCTGGGAGGTGAATGCAGGTCATTTGCAATGTCAACTTTGTTCTAGTAGATCACATATTGAACATCTAGAGGAAGGGTTACATGGGAAAGAAAAGGTGTTATTTTAGTTTATATTAAACTTGCTTTCCTTGCATGAAATGCATATCACCTTTTATATGGCAAATGTATATATACCCCAAACATTCTTTTCTCATTCCTACCCCCAGAGCCACATTTCCTACTAATGGTCCAACTGATTAATCTTGTGAGTTAGTTAAAACATCCCTGTTTACTTTAGCTAAACGAAAACTTACTTTGTCAGTGGACTAAAGATCTAGGAAAGTGTCCTCAACATTGGTCCACAAGTACAATTTCTTTTGGGGAGGTTGAACAGCAGAAAAGCTGGGTGGAGACCAGTCCTCCCCAGGCTTACCTGAGAGGAAATGTGGACAGCAGAGAGAGCCCAGTCTTTTCCAGCTAAGCAGTTCTATGATTCCATATGACAGAGAAGAATTAGCACAGAGCAATGAAGATCTGGGGAACCAAGGCCTTAGTCGTCCCTGACCTGAAAGCAAGGTTGAGCACTCGGACAAATGCCATCATGTCTTTACCAGATGCTTTGCACAGCACTGCTCTATGCAGCATGCATGCACCTCACAGAGGTTTCTACACCCCATCCACTGCTCAGCCAGTGTAAACCCTAGGGTCTGCACATGATTTGTGAATTCCTGGAGGTAGCTCAAACAGTTGTGCAGCATTGAAGGATATTTATGTAGAAGCCATATCATGTCTACAGGTCAACTACTATTTGTAGTCAGGAATTTACACACAAGGTTTTGGTATTCCCACTGTTACTCTTATCCACCAGTCAGCTACAAAACATTCTAGAGTTTTAAGTGCTTTTAAAAACCCATATATTCTTAAGTTTTTAAAGTGGAGCTTTATGTGGGAGGAAAGCCCCTTCTGGATATTTCTGCTACTCTTTTCTTTGACATATTTCCTTTTAGCTAGTAGGGTTTCTGGCAAGAGGAATCCAGAAATACAGTGTTCCAGTGCTGAGGTGTCTTAGTCATACAGATTAAGTTTATACTACAGAGCAAACAGTGCAAGTGCCTGTTCTCTGACCATAGGGCCAGCTGGCATTGTCATGACATTTACATATTATTAAGTTCTTTTTATTTCTAAAATGTGGACTATTTCAATCTGCCTGTTCTAAGTTGTCATTCTCCCATATTAACTTCTGCACTGTGCCAGGAAATTGTTTGGGAAATGCTAGGTGATTTTAACAAAACCATGTCAGGGACCATTCTTACAGTTTCATCACGTAAGTGGCAGAGTTGCAGAATATTCTCTGACATAGTAATAAAACAGGACTATCATGTCCATAACTGACAATGTGATGCCTTCTAGCTTGTAAGCCAGAACTTAATTTTTTCAGTTCAGTTCCTGTGTATTAGAATTAAATTTGAGATAAAGACTAAAACAATAAGGCAAATTAACAGACTGTTTATCCATCTTCAGTATTCACATATTCTGGGTAAGAAATTAGAGACTGCCCTTTCCATTATTTGAGGTTTGATTTATGTTCTGAAGTTATTTGATCTGCACTATTTCATTTTGCATTTTAAAATAGACTCAAAGACCCTGACCCTCTTAAAAAGAAAGAACATTAGCTTGTGGTATTGCTGTACAAAAAGTAAACAGCCAGTTTTATGAGGAAAATGTCTTTAGGATGCATAACTATTGCATGCCAAAGACTGAATGTGGGATGCAGTATGTGACAAAGATGCAAAATGAGGGACACACATAAACTATTCATCCAGTAAATTTGAAATGTGGTGGGATCCAGTCCTGTAGTATAAATAAGTCTTGTTCTAACCTCAAAATAATGATTCTTTATTTCTGATATAAGTGGTTGTCAACAAAAAAATTGTAGTATAACCACATTTGTGTAGAAAGCAGGAATCTGAGTCTAAAACTAGATGCTGGAAAGGAATGTCTAAATATATGGGATATATATATATACATATATATATATCTCATACCTATTTAGTTCTTGCTGTTTAGTCTTAGTTTAACAGTGGCAACCAATTCTTTTACTTATTATATCACATATTTTAATCAACTCCTCACTAATATAAACTGGATGTCAATCTGAAACCAACCTGCCAAAGAGGGAATGAGGGTCATGTGAGGCTATTCTGATTTCCACCAGTTGGGAGCTTGGACTTTCTTTCTTTCTTTTTTTTTTTTTTTTTTTTCTCCTCCTTCTCATTTTAATACAAGATGCCACTTTAAATTCCCAGCAGCAAAATTCAGATAAAAACTGGTAAACAAGTTATTTATTTTATACAAACCTTGCTTAACGATGTTATTCAATGTTATGAATGCTACTGTACCTAGCTGCTTGGCTAAAGGAAGTCAATCAACTGGAAGACTTATTTATGTGCCTGAAACCTTGCTGTAAATTGGAACTTTTAAGGAAGTGCTAATGCAGCCTCTGTTGTGAGATAAGAGTGAAAGTGTGGTTAGTCATGTAGCTAACAAGCAATTTCTGTTGCTGTTTTTACTAAGTTTATGGATTAAAATCCATTAGATGTGATAGTAATGACCTGCTTCTAATCCAGACAGATTTTATAGTTGTTAGCACCTCTGACTTTAGTGAAATAACTCCAGGATCAATCTGATGCAAATGAGAAGAAAATCAGGCTGCAAATGCTGCAGTTCTAATGAAACCCTTTTCCCTGATCCTGTCTCTGACCTCCCATACTTTATCTTCCAAAGATCAGCTTTGTGGTGTTAATTATGGGGTAAGTAAGCAGTTACTTCCTAGAGCAAATCAGCAAAAGTCCAGGTTTGCTCTAGAGGTCCCAAAGATCAGAGCTCTGTGTTTCTTCAGGTTTCAATTTACCAGGCTCAAAACACTTAAAAGCACAAGGAGGAGAGGCTGGGGAGTGATCAGTTTACAAGTGACCTGGGAGTTCACAGTCTCCATCCCGTGAAATTACAGCCCATATAATAGGCCTTGTGCAGACAAAACCGCAACAAATTAACTCTAGCATCTTTGTTGGGAGGAGAAAAACACCTCTGCTTTATCAGCAATTCCCAAGTTGCCCTTCACTGCAGCCTCAAACTCTTTCCAGGAGAAATATTTTGGACATGACACACGCTTTGCTATTCTGCCAGGAAGGTGAACAGCATTTGCCAGTGCACGATGGTTTGAGTGAAACTGAGTCAAACCCCAGCCCTTCAAGAAGTGATGGGCACCAAGGACGTGTCTTACATGTGTAGTTACACCGAACCTCGTCACCCTCCATCTGCTACCACTCAGCTGAGTTCCCACCAGGTTTTCATGGTCAGAAAGTTCTTCTGTGACCAGTATGAATTTAATGATATGTAGAGGTGTTTGAAAGACTTAGTGTAGGGTGAGCAGTGTGTTTTGTCATTACACATCGAGTGTGCTTGATGCCATCTTATAGGTGGGTCTGGGAATGTACAGGTGTCTACATTCTATTGACCTATACCAAAACCATGAGTGTGATGACTGGACATATCTAGGGGAAATTGACGGAGACAGGTCAGAAGCATTGGCCTGTAACAAGCCAGTTGTTATCTGCAAAAGTGGCAACACTTTTGTTAAGACTTTCAGAAAATATTTTCTCAAGTCAAGTTCATTTTTTCTACCCCACATTTATTTTGCAGATGTCAAGACTTAAAAATGTTTATGATTTTACTGTGAATTCTGCCAACTTTGCAAAACCAGGCAGTTTTAATTCTGGGGTTGCAAATTTACTGTTAGTTCCAGAACTGAATCCCATTACTTCTTTTCAATAAACTTGTATTTGTACCTAGGGTGTGCTGCAGCAATCCTGAAGTTAGACTGCAAGCCAAGATTCAAGGTGGTTAAATTCATCTCTCCAAGAAAAGTACATTCAGAGGTGTATATAATCTGTAACAAGGAATTTAAACAAAGACGCTGGAGATGAAAGCATGTTGCCATGTCTGAGATTAGAAGTTTTTTCTAGGCCCTCGCCTACTTGTGCAATATCCTTGGCAGGGTTCCAGAGGATAACTTCTCTCCATATAAAAATATCATATAAATAACATTAGGAGTATATTTTGATGGGGCTCTGTGCTGAAGAAGAAATGTTGTCTGGTGCTTCTGTGTGTTTGGGGAGAAAAATGAAGCTAATTCTATTTAGAAAATCACTAAGGCCCAAAAGGACTCAGAAGAGCCTAATTATTGCTGCATTTCTCTGGAGGTACATCAGTCTGTTGAAGCAGTGAGGTGAGCAGAAGGCAGAGATGCATAAAAGAGAAATAAGTTACCCTTTTCTGCAGGTGTTGAGAAACAGAAATATCTCGGAAATATTGACCACAGCTGTGTGAATGCAGTGAATGTCCTTATCTCAAATCAATCAATTATTTCAACTAGATAATATTATGCACTCTAGACATTTGAGCAGAGTGGTTTTACAGTCAGTTATATAGATTTTGTGGCTTCTTAATATCTGTACATGTAGACTCTAAAGAATATGCATACTCTCAACAGTCTCAAAGCCACTGGAGGAGAGGTTAAGGTGTACTTTGTCATGTAAAACAGCCATCTGCACCTGTAGAGGCAGCCTTTGTCTGCCTTATGGAGAAATTTAGAGATGGGGAAGGGGAGGGAAACTTTGCTAATTAAACCAGAACAGGATATCTCTGCTATGTTAGTCATGCTGTGCCTGAGCTAATTAAGGATAGGGCATGGATGCCATAGTTCTTTTTTGGACAGAGAGGAAGATCAAGGTTGCTTGGGAAATAAGTCCAGTGGATGACACACCTGATATGATGCAAGCAAATGGAACAGTCAGAAAACTACGAAAGATTATATTCTCACTCTGCCATATTCACAACACAGGCTTAAATCCATGTCCTAGTGGATACAGTGTGAGACCTGGTTAGCAGGCAATGGTGAATGAGGAACAGCCCTGCAGGACTCCCTCATGCTCCTTGGTGCCTTGAGAGGGCATTTCTACAAACTCTGGCTTGTGCCCAGATGTTGGGAAATAGCTAGAGACACTTCCTCAAATTGCCCTTGATCATTTCAGCCTGTAAAATAGACCTGAACATCATATGTTAGCTCACCTTGGACCTTAGGAGCCCGAAGGGCTTAAACCCCTGCCATCGAGGGAATTGCAACCTTGTTTTAGGGCTGTAAATTTTTGCAGTGTCTGTAAGTTAGAGTTCAGATCCAGAATGCTGACCTGAGCTTGACATGCAATATAAATGTATCCTATGATGGGTTTATAACATCCTGAAGTCTGTTGTGGTTGTGGATCCAGACTGCAGACTTTTTAGCTGTATCCTAAGGTTTCATTTTTACCAGCAAATTAAACAGGGCACAGGCACAGACACTAAAACTCCATTATCTGTAATGTTAAATGGTGCCTTGCCTGATTTTGACTCAAGATAACTAGCACTCTCCCTGATGATTCCCAGGTGTGGTTTGAGGATAATGTATGGGATAAAGATATTCCCCATGTTGAGTCTGAGTGTGGCCACCTTATTTTGGAGGTAAAGAGAGATAACCATACCATGCTAAAGTTAGCTTTGGGGTCACAGTATCATTTATTTAACTGGTATAGATTCTTTACTGAGGCTCTGAGAGGAACCCATTATTACATGGCCTGGACTCCAAGCTGATGGAGAGGTTGTTGTGTTGCTTGGAGAAGATAGAAAGCCTCTCCATGGGAAAGGTGCAGAGTTTTTCCATACATACATGCCCTAAGGCAAACTTTATACTGGAAATACAGAACAGTGATACGATGAGGATGTTTGCATGGAAAATCTGGTCTAAGCTACTGCCTACCAGCTTCTCAAGGCAAATTCTCTGAGGCATCCTCAGAAGCTGATTGCAAGGGTAGGTGTGTATTAATCTCTATTTTCTAATCAGTTGCAGAGCACATGCTCTTGAAGGTACACTTTTCCTTGTAAAATCTTGAAAAGACTGAGCTGTGGTCTGTGCTTCAGCAAGAAAATACACCAAGGGACACGAAGAGAAAAGGAATGAATAAAAGCAAATCAGTACCTCATAATCCATTATAAAATATATTTCTGCCCAATGTGGCCAGCAGTTATTATCACAGTCTTGGATCCCCTGGCTATCACTACTAGAAACTCATGTCTCTCCAAACATTAAAATAGAAAAGAGCAAAAGTAATCTCCTTTAGAGAAATTATTATGATCAAAAAAACACAGAGAGAAAAAAGTCTTCTGCTACTGGTGCTGTTCCTTCTCTAACACCTCTAATGCAGTGCAAGAGCTTGACTCTAAAACACAACAGAAAATCTACTAAAATCGGAATATATGCTTACATTGAGAGAAAGAATTTGAATGTACTGACACTTCAAGGGCAAGACAACTTTTATTCAAAATGCTTCCATTGCTTCAATTTTCCTAATTTTTAACAGACCATGGCTATAATTATTTATGCATAAGTTTGACAAATTTTTAATCTGCTTTACAGCTCTTCTTGATTTGTCCTTGCTTACAATGTAATCATGACAATTCTTTGTCATAAACATGCAGAAAACAAAGTTAAAGGATCTTCTGTAAAATGTCCTTTCTTCAGTTCAACAATATTACTTTTTCTTTACATTGTATGAACATTCTCTTTTGGCTGTGGAAAAAAAGTCTTCCATATCTGTATTTTGACATGCAAATATTTAAAATAAAAATGTTTCAAGGCAGCTGTCAGATACTTAATAAAAATATTAGTTCAGGTTACACATATTTAGAGCACTGAAAACATGGGATATGAGAACTGAATTGAGAAAGAACGTTTTAATTGTAAACTAGTGGTATAGAAATTTTAAACAATAGTAATGAGACCCAGGATATAGACATCTTGAATTCTGCAACCCCTATTAAGCAAAGTACAGCCAGACGCAACAGTTAAAAATATGTAACCACACAAGTTCCCCATTTGCCCTCTTTTATTTGCTCTGTGTTTTCAATTTGTAATGACAATTTTGTATCAGAACAATAAACCAAGAGGATCATCTTTCTTTTGCCAGCTGTGACCCAAATGACTAGATTTGACTGTCCCACGAATGGAAACTGACAAATGAGACTTCAAAAGACTTCCCATTGCCAAGTTTAACAAAATTCTGCTATCTTTTAACCAAATATTTATGTATTACATGACTGTGCTTTATTATATTTATGTATTACATGGCTGTGTCATATTAGATTTAAGTTTCCTCTGATCAGCGATACTCTGTTTCAGTGTCATTTGTAATATTTGGTTTCAATTAATATACATGGGACGGAAAGAAATGCACAAAACCTTGTTTATTTTCCAGCAGTTGATGGTAACTGCTTAAATCATTGCACATGGCATGGTCTCCATCCCCTGTTTGCTGTACAAGGCAGCTGGCAAGCTGCACCTGTCAGCCTAGGAGAGAATCTCATAAAGCTGCCAGTAAAACAGTGTAGCTGAATATACATCTGCTAATAAATTCTTTTCATCATATCCTAATCAAACAGCATATGTAGTTTATGGCCTTGCTAATAAAGGGTTTGAAATATCTGCCTGTGAACTTGATTTTATCAATGTCAGCCAGTATGACCAGTTTTTATTTACTCCGTTGTTCAGTGGAAAAGTGTGTGGTGAAACAGCTGATGCATAGGAAAAGGGGAATGAACATAGGTTATTATCATAAACAATGGTTAAATCTAGCCTTTTGTTAATCCTCCTTGTCCATTAATGGGACCACTTTACTGTCTTTTTTGCCAGTCCTTCTGTTCCTGACTCCAGCTGCCACGTGCAGATACTTCCCCAGTGGTTCACATGGACAATATTCTAATAGTGTCTACTGTAACACAAGAAGTGTGAATAACAACATGAATTTAAAGGTGGCCATGTCCAGCTGTCTGGTTAGGTGACTTAGGCAGGTTAAAATATCAGACAAATAATGATTGACCTTTTTTAGCTAGTGTCTAAGAACCAGGATTTTAACATGGTGTATTGGCTTATGACACAGGTTTGAAGATATTGAATAACTGGACTATCCATTGATAGTAATCAAGAGTGGCTACAACTAAAATAATTATATTTAAAGTTGGAATGAGCATTTGTGAGACAGATTTTGCAGTTCAGATTGGAACAGACCTCATCCAGTGTGGTTCTTCTGATTTTTTTCCCCACTGGAACAGTGCTTTTTCCTCTATGTAAGCAATTGCTGATTTAATGTGTCAGCTCAGTTTGCCACCTTACATATTCTTCCTCCTTGATGTTTCAGTGAGGTATACAGCAAAAATATATTTCACAGGCAAAACATCTTCCTGTGGAGTTGCTAACCCCACTGCACTAACTTCTGGAGGGTCCTGAGAAGCTGTACAAAAAGCAGAGATTTCTTTTCCTTACCAGTCCCAATGATCTGCAAGCGTCCAGGGCAGTTTGTTCTTTGCTCTGGCTATTTAAGCTATCCTACATCTCAGCCAAATGTTTCACCGTCAGATTTTATCTTCCATACTGATCTGGCAAAGTGTCTCCCTTAACATAGCTCCATACATTTTTAGGGTTTCTGAAGATGTATAGAATGTTATATAGACAGCTATTGCATTTATCTGTTGTTGACTACATACATGCACTGCTTTAAGTTTTACTCTTTATTTGTTCTGCTACTATTCCATTGCTTTGTATAAGAACAATTCTGCTTTTATGTGTTCGAATTGTCTTCAGTGTCTTCCTAATCCCTCTGAAAGGTCTCCTAAAATGTGTGGTGAGTTTTGAAGGCAGAAGTTGGAAGTAAGTGTACCTTGTTGTTTCAGGACCCCACTGCTCCTTTGCAGTCCGGCCACGGACACCTGATGTCTTCTTTTTAACCTTTTATTTGGCATCACTGAGTTGTGCAACATGGTGATATCCACTCTGGTTTGTTTTTTTTTTTTTCCCCTGAATATCCAACATTGTCCTTCTGGCCTGCACATCTTGCTCCTCTTGTGTGGATCTGGTATCCATGTGAACTACAATAAGTGGAAATTCCTCGGTATTCTTCAGGATATCCTTTGCTTTTTTAGTCACACAAATCTTTTAAAACTTTTTAAATATGAAAGGCAATCACACAGATGATTCAAATATGACTGTAATTTTTTTGTGTCACCTTCCCTTCTTTTTTTGTTTCTTTCTCTTTATGGTACATTGTCATCAACAGGAAGTTTCACTCACCTTGCCTCATTGTTTTTGAGTCTCTGGACTATAGATAAACCATAGGATTGTTATCTTCTGTGTATCTAGGTCTAAAGAACCTAAAGAGGAAGGAAAGAAAAACAAAGTCAAGACTTTGGCAATGTCATAACACATCCTCTCTGAACTAGAAAACACCTCTTTCCTGCCTTTGGGAAAAAACTTTGTGTGGAGAAAAAAACTGGGAAATACAAAGTTCATAAATGTTATTGCTGCTTCAAAAGAAAAGACACCCCCACCTCCCCTACTACCATGGTATTATATCTTGAGTGCACATAGTTTTAATGCAATTTCCACATGAAAGATTTTGTAATATTTTTAGAAATAAATGTATTTAACATACCATATCAATATCTAGTTATTATTTTAAAAAAACCTGAAATGCTTTACATATCTGAACTATTAACAATCCCTTTGCCATTACATTAAGACTGACAGAGGATGTCAGTGGAGAGTTACTTAATGTTTTCTGTAGTCTCAGCAAATTTTCCTAGAAAATCAGCCTTTGTCAACAAGAATAATTCAGTCCCTCATAGTAGCGTTTCATAGATCCTAAAAAATGTTTGTGTTTATTCATGATGTTTATAACACTGACAGTTTTTATTTTCACATTTCTTTGAGCAAGGAAAGCACTGTCTCCTGAGGTGATTTGCAGCACTCCAAAAGGACACATGCCTGAAGCATCTGATGGAAGAGAGCTTCCATGAATAGAAAGAGGAGCAATTTTTGGTCGTAAGTTGACTTAGGCAGAGACACACAGAAATAACCTTTTAAAAATGTAACTCTCCCGTAGCAATCTCTCTGCTCCATCAACTTTCTCCTGATTGTTCTTTTTAAGCTCAGACAGATGTTTAACATATGATTTCCCTGCAAAAAAATCACTCAGCAGACAATTTAGAATTTAAGATTAAATCTGCACATCCTGGGTCCAAGAAGAACAATTTTATCATGCTGTCTTAGATAAGTGTCGTGTTCAGGCAGGTGTATATCCCATAATCACCTCTCAGGTTCAAAACAAGTTGTCCCTTCACATTTTGGTAGCTTAAATTAGAGATGTTTTGGACAGCCTAGAGGATAACACTTGACTAGTGAGACAGAGTTTCCTAGAAAAGCTTGATTTTATTTTTCATATTGATCGGCAAAGTGTCTCCCTTAACATAACTCCATGCATTTTTAGGGTTTCTGAGGATGCATAGAATGTTGCATA
The DNA here is from genome assembly GCA_037013685.1 of Acridotheres tristis. Taxonomy (NCBI): domain Eukaryota; kingdom Metazoa; phylum Chordata; class Aves; order Passeriformes; family Sturnidae; genus Acridotheres; species Acridotheres tristis. The sequence goes on from CM072887.1 coordinate 101,772,907, forward strand.
GACATCTATCTTTATTTATCTGTTTACCTGTTATTTATCTGTTATTTATCTGTTTCATCTGTTGTTAACTACAGACATGCACTACTTGTTTTACCCTTTATCTCTTGTATTACTATTCCATTGCTTTGTATAATAGCAATGCTGTTTTTATGTGTTCGAATGGATGTTCCTCTTCAGTGTCCTCCTAATATTTCTGAAAGACCTCCTAAGGTATGTGGTGAGTTTTGAAGGAAGAAGTTGGATGCAAGTGCACTTTGTTGTTTCAGCAGCCTCATTGCTCCTTTGCACTCCAGCCACAGACACCTGATGTCTTCTTTGTTACCTTTTCTTTGGCACCATTGAGTTGTGCAACATGGTGATATCAACTCTGGTTTATTTTCTCTTCCTGTGAAAGGGAAAAACTGTGAAGTCTCCGACTGTAGTCTGAAGACAATCTCTAAGCAGTTTGTGGCATGTAGAGTATGCTCATGACTTAAACATATGGAGTGCAAAGACCTGGGCATTTATGGAGAAGGTGAGATCTGAGAAACAATTCTGGGAATGACTACTTACACCCCAGTAGATGTCTACAGAGACGGGGAGATGTTTAACTAATCTTCAACACAAGGCTTCTCTTAAAGCCAGAAATGAAGCCTGTGAATTCATGTAATGGTGATTTCCACATAGGCTATAAGCAATCAACAAAGAACTGCGGAAAATATTGAGTTTGGATCGTTTGGACAGAAGCCGAAGGAATAAATTTCAGCAATAATCTCTGAATGAGGAAAAGTTCTACTGGACAGCTATAGCTTATTTCTTTTATACATCTTTGTGGAATCATAAAACAGATTCCAGATTCCTTGCTGATACAGAATAAATTCTCATTTTAGTGCTACATTTTGGTGCAGACACCATTTCTAGGCAGCAAAACATTACAAAAATGTACTCAATGGGTATGGTACTGAAACAGACCTTTTTAATTATTCAGCCTGTCACATAAAACGGCCAGTGGCCACTATTTAGAATGCTTTTAAATTTCATGACCAGGGGCTGTACAATGCATTAATCTCAAAACTGGGAATATAATCCCTCCTGGGCCAGTATTTGGCTGTAATACTTTAAGCAGATATCTGTAGTTTTGTAATCAAAGCCAAACAAATATGAACTCTGACCAGAGGTATTCTGAAGTGGTTTCTATTTACAACTTCTGAAAAGAGATTTCTGCCATAACACTCTTTTTACTTTTCAGCTTGTGAAATAATCAGCAGTTAAAAGGCAAAGACTTCCAAAGAAGGGGGTAAACATATTTAATGAGTAAATATTGTATTATTAAAAGAAATGTGTCATACTTAGTTTCTGCACACGAAGCAAAACTGGCAGAACTGGATAGAGATCCTTTATTTAACTGTGGAGTTTCTGACTTTTACAAGCAAAGAATGTGGTTTTGTGTCTGTCAGAATTTTTAGACATATGCAACAAGCTACTCTTTTCAGTAGTGAAAAACGTGGTAAAAGAATCCATATTTATCTTTAGAAATCTGTGATAAAAAATGATAATATTGTAGCAGGTGAGTCTGGGAAGAACAGAAGAAGTGATCTTATCTCTCCATTTGACCCAAGAAAAGATCAAGTAGACCTAAACCATTCCTGGCATGTTTGTCTAACCTGTTCTTACAACCTGTCAACAAGAAAAACAGCACCAGTTGCCAGGCGAGCTATTCCAGGGCTTAACTCTTCTCACCGTCAGAAAGTTCTTTCCACTGTCTAACCTAATTGTCCCTTCCTGCAATTTAAACATACTGTTTTTCTTCCTCTTGTCAGGGGATCTGGAGAACAGACTATTCTGTTCCTCTTTGCAGCAACCTTTTAATTGCTTCACGCTGCAGCCCTCTTCCCCAGGCTGTCCATGCCATGTATTGGGTCACCTCCAGGATCCCTTCTGGAGCTGAGAAATTAGGTGTCTTCTTGAACAACTTGTGGTTCATTTTTTAGGTAGTCTGAGAACTGATCCAGTGAATCAGTCAAGCATCCTACATCTATCCACAAAACCTGTTTTTTCAACTTATACTGACCCCATGGACGTTGCACACTTTTTTCCTCACACTGCATCTTTATGCCTGCAATCTACACCCATGTTGTCACTGTGAAGAAAATAATAAATATGAAAAATGGCAAAGCATACATTCTTCACATGTAAGACAAGCAGAAAAGTTATGCCCTGTTAAAGAATACCAAAATTTCTGTCCTAAAGTTAGGCCACTTGGGGGCAGGAGGAGATCTAGCCCTTGTGGCAGGGTAGCTCAGGCTACCCTGGGCTGAGGTGAGAAAGGACATGAGAGGAAAGAAAAGGACTGTGAGAATATCCCGAGCTGCTGACAGGGATGTGGCAGGGCAGCCACAGCTGTGAGCTTCCAGTGGGAAGAGTGCAATAGACAAACTTTGTGCAGATTATGTGAGGTCAGTGCCTTTGTTTGTGCCAAATCCATGGGGCAAGTACTAAGGGCTTCAGTGTGTGGACACAATCAGTTCACATTACCAAGAGTGCACAAAAACATAAATCGATTGTTAGAAATTAGGAATGGAATAGGGGATTTTAAAATGAGAGCTTGGTGTGTTACTCATTCACGAAAACTGGAATAGTTGTGCACAGTGCTGCAATCACTCACATATAACAGCAGCACTGAGAAAAGTTGAGGCAAAGGCAGAGGTATGGATAAATTTCTTTCTGAAGGCTGAGGAAATGGGGACTCCCGGGTCTGGTAAAGTAATGACGAGGGGTGGCAATCATAGAAAAGTTGATCCAGCCTAGAGTCATGCTGAGGAGCCCATAAGGCTTGATTGTTTAGCAGGAGCTAGAAGGAAGGCATAAAACCAGGCAGGAAGCTCATTCACTTGGGATGCAGTTAAGTGGTGGAGTTCCTTGGCATAGGATGCTGTATATAGCAAAATTTAAGAGGAGAAACAGACAAATTAAAGCAAGAGAAACCTGCTGAGCTCAGAAAATCCCTAAATTATGAGCAGTTGTCGGTAATGCAGTTTTACTAGCCACTTACCTTGTTATTATGCTCTTCTCTTGCTTTTCGTGTTTGTCTTTGGGTCTAGGTGGGCTTTTGGTTAGATGCAGTACAACCACTTCAGGTAGGAACACTGTGGATGGGAGTCATTCTGGGCCAGTGACCTTTCCAACAAGGAGATCAGAAAGCAATCAGAAAGGCCGTAAGTGCACTGCCACAAAGTTATTGCTCCGACATTTGTCTCTTCCTACCACCTATTCAACCCTTTCATCCTGCTGTTCTCACTGCAGCCACTTGTGTCCCCAGCAGCACACTCTGCTAACAGCTGGCATTGCTCTTTGTCCTTGCTCAGCAATAGCTGTTTGTAGGTACCCTCATTCTTTTGACTGGCAAGTTTTTGTGGTCCCTCATCTTTTCCAGAGATATTCTTAGGAATTCCCACGTCCTCCTAAGGGCAGAGTTCATGATTTCCGTATTACTATATTATTTCTTGTACACAAAGACTAAACCTGTGCTGTCAGGAAAGTATTTCAGGGGCTGATTTCTGCACCTGGGGGCAGATGGCAACATAGATCACATCCATGCATCTGACCCCCTTCTCCAAGAAAGGACCAAAAGTGTGTTGACAGTTTAAGCATATTGACAGTCACGTTCCAGAGCTTGGGTTTTCTCTAGGGCACTACCATGCAAACATTTTAAAGTTGGAACTAGATTTCAGAAAAGAAAAGTATGCTTAAGTCTGATCATGATTTAGGAGGGAGTGCCACATACTGATGACAAACCTCCAGAGATGTCCCATTGTAGACAATTTAGTAGAAACAATTACTTCAGATGAAAGTTTTCTCCTTGACCATGGATAATCTACAGTTCATATCTGTTCTAGATAGGATCTTAGGTCATGTTTCATCTTGACTGCAAAGCCATGCTCTAGCAATACACTGATTTAGGTAATGCTCCGTCCATTCTCTGCTTCATATCTCTTTCAAGAGGAAAAAAATATATGTGAAAAAATTTTGTCTTCTCAGTTAAACTGCAATGATGGTTTTAGAGTTTGGAATAATATTTTTATACCTTTTTTGATTTATATAAACAAAAACAAATGGCAGGACATAGAAATGTGTTTTGAACTTTGAGAGATATGAAAATGTGTGTTAGCTCATTAATTAAATAGTTAACCAATATATTTCCAAATTTTCATTCATTTTACAATTTTACTCTGAGAAATCTTAAAAATATGATCTAAAAAGACATGCTGAGATTTTTTACCCCATTGTCTCATAGCAAGGAAGTAAAAAAATAAAGTGATTTTTAGGGGGAAACGTTTATTTTTGTTTTCAGTATATTAATATTTTCATTATTTTCAATAAGGCTAAATAGATTCTCCAGGTTTCACACACACACACACACATATATATATATAACATTAATTATTGCACATGGCTAAGGTATAATGTCCAAGCTAAATCTTACTCTTTTCAGATGTTCCACAAGTTCCTCTTCTAAGTGTTTAATCATTTTCATTGCTTGTCTAATGTTCTCATTTAAGTTGATAGTCTATCTAGAAGAAGTGTTATACACTTTAAAATCTATGTAAGTTAAATGTGATTTGGTATTAAAAGGTTTCTTAGAAAAAATAAAAATTTCAGTAAGAACTATTTAATGAGAAAGTTTGGTCCAAGCATTGTACGTGTTAGCTGTTCTTAAATCACTGCTGAAATGAGTTTGGACTGCAGCTTTTCGTTTCAATATAAGTTGGTGAGCAACCAAATTATAATCAACATCAATAAAGTGTACAGGGTAGAACAGTAAAAAAATGTTGAAACAAAATGGTTCATGTCAGTTGAAACAGGGAGATAGATTCCCATGTGGCTCATAAAGAAAAGGAAAATAACCCTAATGAACAGTATATTGAATCCAACCGTCTAGTCCTTCCTAAGGCAAATCTTCCCTTGACATCAAGCCATGTTGTTTGTGCAAAAAGTTGACCAGGACTGGTGTGGGAGATTTTGCTTATTTCCAAACACAAACTCCTTCAATCTTCACAAGCCCTTTAACTCTGTGTGTGTTCGTGTGCCTGTTCCCAGTGACTGAGGCTTGTTGTCCAGGAAGAGTTATATTTCATTCTCAAGTTTTCTTCTGTTGTTGGAAATATTTATTCTACCTTGTTTTAATGTGGAGTTCAAAGAAAACAGAAAACATCCCAAAATTCAGAATCACAGCGAGTTCTAATTTCACACTGGAGATAATTTTGTTCTGTGTCTTCCTGCTGGGGCTGGATTACTGGGTGGCAATGAGATGTTGGGCCCTTAGTAAATACAGACATTCAACTCCTTGTCTTTAATTCCCTTTTAAAAATATATTTCTGAAATGTAGGGAAAGCATAGTTTTTTATTGTTTGGCTTTAAATTGAATCTCCAGATGAAAAAAAATGGCAGTCAAAATCTAAATAAATGTATGTATAAAAAGCTCCACATTAGTCACAGAAGAAATATCATAAACCTCTACCTCACCTAATCCAAGCAGAAATCCAGGCACTGCCTTTCATGTTCAACTAGATGCATTGCTCAGCAATAGTCAGAATGCCTTCTTGACCCTCCGACACAAAATCTAGTCAGGATTCACCTGACTAAATGCATGCTTTTTCACTGGAAATTTCTAATCAGAGCTAGTTATTCAAACTCCCTTTATAGTTTCATTTTACTCCCTTTATAACATCTCTTTCGTAGTAGAGAGAAAGAGTTGCCTCTCAGGATTAATAACATACTAATGCAGGTTTCTAAAATGGATGAGATAAATCCAGCCCTCTAAGTGTCTTTTGACTCTAAAGCAATCCTGCACAGGCTACCTGAGGTTAAGATATCTACACTGTAGACAACTAAAGTTCAGTGACTCGTATCCTACATAAAGCATTTAAGTGCAGAAGAAATAATTGGACAATTTAATGTGTTGAGATTTACAAAAATCTCTGACTAAAGAATAGCATTTGTTTGGCTGAAGCACATCTTTCTGAATCACAGCCAATATTACTATGAAGAGAAGGAGAATTCACTACTTTCCCTTGCAGATTCTTTTTCTGACTAATCTCCCTCACTGCTGAAAAATGTGCCTTATTTCCAAACTAAACTTGTCTGGTTTTAGCCTGTATCTACTGATTTTCTTTAGGCCTTTTTGCTTTGGTTTAAAAGTCCTTTAAGTGTTCAGAGTTTTTTCTAATGAATGTATGTGCATACATATTCAAGCCACCCTTAAATCTGCTATAATCTAAATAGATTGAGGATTTCCAGTGCCCCACTGTAAGGCATTTTCTCCATCCTGAAATGATTTTTAAGGTCCTTTGTGCATCCTTTTCAATTTTTCAGCTTTTTTTTCCTCCCCTAAATATGGACACCAGATGTGTATGCAATATTCTAGTATCAATGTCATCAATATTACACACAGAGGCGAAATCATCACCCTGCTTATATTTGCTACTCAGTACACAACAAAACATCTATATATTTTCAGAATTAAATTAGGAACTTTTGCTCTGTGACTTATCTCTAAAGATTCATTTTAGAACTGCTGCAGAAGCTTGGCTGTAGTACCGTGTTAGTTGAAATTGTCTCACCTGGCTACATAATTAGCCTCAGCTTATTTTGTGTATCATTATAAATTCTTCAACTGTTTTTGACATCTGTCATTCACAACTGTCTTCTGGCACCAATTTTGGAATATTTTACATTGCACATGGTCAAGCTTCAGCCAATCCTTGACAGCTGGGACTAGAAATGTACCCCATGACTGGTTATTTTAGGGAACTCTCAGCCCATCTTAACCAAATAAATTTATTGCTTTATCAGCCTTTTTTTTTTTTTTTTTTTTTTTTTAACTGGGATTGATGTCCTAACTTGACTAATTCAAACTTTTTGTATATTGGCGCAGGATTTGTACTTTTTTTAGTCTTCTGGAACTTCACCAGTATTTCAACATTTATTCAAGAGCAACATAAGTGATTCAGCTGACTCCTCGGGAAAATAAGGGCTCTTGGATTCAAGCTACCCAGCCTACTGATTTAAAAATATTTAACAGACTTTGCCTAAATTCCTCCTTGCTACTTGAAGGACTGGAAAAATCTTGATCATCTTCATGTGAAGTGATTAAATGAACCTGTTTTTCTACAAGGGAATATTTATTGAAACATTATCCTTCTCTGTGATTACTAACAGATTTAATATCCTTATCTAATGTCAGAATTATATCACTTCAAGCACTTTTTTATCTTTAATAAACTTTTAAAATTACTGCTCTTTTTCATATAGACAGGAATTTTGTTCTCGTGCTTTTAGTTTCTCATATTAATTATTTCATTTTGTTGATAATTTCTCATTTTTACTGCTAACTAAATCTGCCCTTTTTGTTTTCATATTATACATTGCTCGTATAGTCACAGTTTTCACAAAATTATGTTGGGCATATAGCCAAAGTTTGTTCTTTCTTGATTGTGAAATTGTAGGGGTTTAGCCATTTAATAAACTCTTCTTAGAGGACGTCCAAGTTTCATTCAAAGTTCTCTGCTTACATTTCAGTTTCCAGGAACTTTGCTCATAACATTCCTCACCTTTTAGAAATTGTGCCTTTTTAAAGCAGAAAACATGCTATTAATTGGGAATTGATTTGCTTACATTCTTAGAAGAGCGTAGATCATAATGGCTTGTCTCTAGGCTGTCACCATCCTTCATTCCAAAGAGACCATTTTTTTGTCTAGATGAGTAATTCACCTATATAGAACACCAAAAAGCTGCATTTAAGCAACAAAGAACAAAATTATCATAGGCAATCTTTAAATGAATAATCATGTATTATTTTTTTAAGAATTTCATGGTTTTCAGCTGTTTGAACTGAACTTCCTGTATTCTTGTTCCAAGCTGGAGCTTACAGATAGCAAGATGAATTATTTTGTTGGGTTATGTAAGATACTTTGGAAACAATTAAAATTATTGAGATTTTTGTCACCTGTATTTTAATAGACCTCATCCTAAATAGATATTGCACGAACCTAAGTGTTTTATTCATTTAACTGCTTAGATTTGGGCATACAGAATAACAAAATCCTTTATGCCTGATAAAGTGATAAGCTCTCTTAAAAACAACTGGAGCTGCAGTGAACTTTGGAAAACAAGCCCCCTAAAGCTTGTAAGTTTTATTGCCATTTTCCAGGTGGGCTCATAAGGAAAAGGGAGGCCTTAAAATAATGGAAATAGCCAAAACACACTCAAGGGTAATTCAGAAATTTGAAAGCACAGCAGCCAATACAAATGTCATGCTATACTGAAGATGCAAGGCAGAACAACAGATTTGCATTTCACTGAAATACGAAATTTTAACTTTTACTGAGTGCGTCTTGGAGGAGACATGACAAGCAGGGCAAGTGCAGAGACAGAGGTAGCAAAAATGCTAAAGAGGGAGGAAAGTATATGATTATTCAAAATTCACGCCAGATTGTGGATTTGCTAAAAGTTATGGAAGAAAACAAATTTGTTGATAAGAAAACACTTGATTTGTATAATGAAGATGTGACTTTTCCTTCCACTCCCCAATTGAGAGGGAAGATAGCGGCTGTGAGAAATTGCAAAGTGTTTTTTACAGTATGATATTCAGATATCCTTCTGCAGCTGAGAGATGACTTGTTGGGTCTGAGCCATTTTTCCACCTCTTCCTGAGTATGAATTCGTGTGTATAACCAGAATCCATCCAGTAATTAAATCCTAGCCTCCAAGAGAAGGTGTCTCACATAGGAACTGAAGTGTAGCTGTGCCCCACTGTTCTGTGTGTGTGATATCCACTGATAGTCCAGAAAACAAAATGAAAAATGTGCAATCTTCTTTCAGTTGAACTGCTTGTGCAATCCTCATTATCATAACATCTGGCTGCTATCCTGTCCTGAATGTTAGGTACTTATTCCCCACTAAAGATCCCGAAGTTATGGGGAATGACCTGAGGTTTAGAAGGGTAAGTCAATTATTTTGGGTCTACATAAGAAATCTTCTTTTGAACAGAATTTGAACCTCCTGAGTCCTGATTTCTTATGTACAGGTGGTAGCACACAGGTCCAGTTTCAGAAAATTTGCTCTGCTCCAATTTTGTGACTAAACATGAAGAATTAAACCCAATGCTTCCTGGCTATGGCAGGTCCCATATGCAGATCATCCTAGGAGGTTTCTGAAGGACCACAAGTACTGTAGGGGCTGTCCAATCAGGAAGGGAACAAAATGCAAAGATGGTGGTTTAGCTTAGTTTAGATTTTATGCCTCAAAGCATGAGGCACACAAGGCATGGGGTCTCACTTCATCCCCATGCTCATATGTGTATGGAACTCCTAAGGGAGACCCTTACAGAGCAAGAAGAAATAAGAATGAAATGTTCTAAAAAAAACCAAAAAAAAATCCAGTGAAGGACAATCAGTTCCTAAGAGAAAATATTTAAGAAAATTTTCTCCCTAAAATGTTTCAGTTGTCATGTATTCTGTTTTATAATGAGATCTGGAAGAAACTGAGCAGAAAGAGAAGTTAACTGCAAAATGTGTTGTAGAGCTTGGGAGAGAGGGGCACAAAAAGTCACTGCACTTTGATGTGTTTTTTTATGGTTCCCTCTAAGAGATTTTGTGTGTAAATAATGTAGCTGAGATCACCCAGACTAAAGTAAACCTTTTCCATCAGATGCTCTGATTTCCTTCAAGAGCTGTTTGTGTATGCATGTGTGTGTGTTCCCATATAGCTGAGAATAGTCAGTGATTTCAAACACATTGAAACAGTACTTGAGAATTATTTCTGAGGCCCCAGAGTGTTGGGTGCTTTGTAAAACAGAGGAAATCTTAACTGCTATTTCTAAAGAATTTTGTTGTATTTTCTAAATTATAGAAATAGAGAAACCCAGCTGTTTTAGAGACTGCAGTAAAGAGGTACAACTTTGCTATCATCATGGAGTTATTCCCCATCTAAATCAGATGGGAATCAGATACAAAGATGTCATTTTTAAAAGTGATGGATTTTACATTTTCTTCAGCATCTTACCCTGACTCGGTAATGAAAGAGGAAAACCACAAATATGATATCCAGAAGAGATGCTAGTGCTGTTCCACCAGTCGGATTGGGCAGGGATCACAGCTTCAGTTACATCAATTACCACAAAACTCTGAAGGTATTTGGCATCCCTCAATGAGTGGCAAAGAAACATTGTTTCTGTGTGACCACTTCAGTCCACAAGCCACACTCTAATGATCCGGCACAAACTTTTAGGAGCACTGATGGTTCTACATAGCTCTTTCCTGACCTCTGTGGAATATTTGACACCACAAAGGGTTTGGCAATAAGTTATCAAGTGGTAATTCTTAGAGAATTATTATGTTCCCCCAGCACAACATATCTTTATTCTGGGAGTAAGCTGTCATTTCCATTAATGTCAGTCAGAAATGTTGAGGGTAGACCTACATTTTGTATTTCATAGCTGACTTTCCTGAGCTTCCAGAGTAATGCAGTCTATGCTTGTTTGCAACAGGGCTAAGTGCTTGGTTGGATTAATGTTGATTAGGTCTGTTGATCTGAGGTTAGACCACAATTCTTTCACAAATGGAAATATTTTTGGTCATCTTTCCCCATTCACAAAGGGCACTTTTTGAAGAAGGATTTTCTGGGTGGGTAGAGAACCTGTCATGCACCACTCTCCAACAGAACTGTCCCTTTTTGTCATCACCTCTTCTTCATTCAAGTCAGTGCTGTCAGGAAACATTAGTTGTTTCCTGAGCACTACTTTTACCCAATGAAGGAAAACAAATAAACAAATTGGAAGCATGTTAAGCAATCTCTCTCTTTTCCCTTCAGTCAAGCATAATGGAACAATTGTGTAAATAAAACTGTCATTTTTTATGGACCTCAAGCCAACATAGTTCTCAAGCACATCAGATTCTATGGGATGTGGTTCCATATCCTCATGGCTGCAGCCTGTCCTATTGCATGACCAATTTACTTCCTTGACCAGAGTAGGTGACAGTGCCCAACAGCATCAGCACCTGCTCTGGGAACCAGATACCAAAACTTTCTATGTCAGTTGTGCTGGCTGCTGCTTGCATTTCTATGACTTCAAAGTCCTATTTTTGAGCAAAGTGTTATGCCATAGAGCGGAACACGGAAGAGCATTTTTTCACTTTCCCATAGATTATAAGGTTCACATGGGGAAGAGAACCTCCCCATGCAGCAATAAGGGAAACTGTAACCACGGAGTATCAATATGTCATGACTTAGACCTCAGCTCTGAGTCTTTCTGAAGCGGTTGTTACAGAGCAGTTTCCAAGGTGAATCACACATAAGACGAAAAAGTTTGAACTTGGCCATCAGCAGCATAAGCAGACATTCATATGGAATAAGAATGGATAAATTGTCATCTTCTCTAGTGGCTGACCAGTGTAGTACTAGTGTCCTTGAAATATAACGAAATATACATTGATGGACTATTTTTGGTTGCACATGGCAGACTCTTTTGAAAATGTTTTTTCTTTCTGACTCAAACAGTATCCTTTGAGTAAGTTTTAAAACACAAGCTATACTGACTTCATTATGGAAACACTTATAGTCTGCAGCTGGATGCTTGTGGTGAGAAAACACTAACTGTTTGGCACGTGCTAGGTGGATTGGGAGCTGTGAGACATATTATCCAATCAAACATTTGCATCTGGTCAAGTGACATCCCCACAGCGTTATAGTTCTGCTAATAAACAAGGTATTATCTTTATACTTGTCATTCACTACTATTAGTGAATGAATTAATTGCTCCTGATTAGCGAATTTGTGATCAGCAATGAAGGTAAAAATCAGAACATAAATGGTTATCATGTCATTTCATGCTTAGTTTTGTATTATCATTTGGCAGACTGCTATGTACCAATTTAAAACAGCTGGTCCAAGTGAGCTAAACTAGTTTAATATCCGGGATATATCACCAAGGGGATTACTTATTAAATTATAGGAAGTGATATTAGATTTCAATAGTGGTTTATTATTCAAAATTGTTTTGCCTTACAACAAATTGTAGTTTTTGACCTCAGAGTTTGTGTCTTTCATTTTAATATTGTAGTAGTTTATTAGAATCATAAATATTAAGATATAAAAGTTTATTATCCCAAAATTTCAACAGAGACTTGTTGGGAACTATTATTCCCAAATGCTTTTTTGATGACAGTAAAATGTACTGTAAGCTAAGTGAAAACTTTTATTTAACAGTTCAGCTACAATGCTGTTTCTCAGTTACATAAAAAAGACCACACCATTTCATTAGAAGTAAACTGCATCATTCTATCTTCATGTAAGGTAAGATTTTCTGTCATTTTAGAATAGTAAGTCCAGATTCTTGCTTCCTCTTATGTTAACACCATCAATTTTGATGCAATTGCTCCTGATTTACACTGGTTTGAATGAGATCAATAACAAATTTCGATCTTGTTGAGTAACAATGAGAAAATATGGCTTCTGGTTTCCTCACAAAGTTTGTATAATTTTTTGCTGAATATGTCTTCTGAAAGATAGGAAGGTAAAGAAAAATGCAGACCTAAATGAGTAGCCTGACAACCTAAAAGGAATGGTTTTGTCTAAAGCTGAGTAATCTCTTGTGGGCCTCATCATTCCTGCAGCCAGTCCCATATTTCGGTGTGCACGCTTGGAGAGCAGCTGTACCATACTCATTTACTTTGTGCTGAGTAGGTTGCAGAACAATTTCTCAGTGAATCAGAGTGAAAAATATTCAATACATTTGGCTTAAGTCTTGTCTGCTCCGTGGCTTGCTAGTCTCCCTGCACAGGATTCATCCGACTGGCTGGAGATGTCTATAACATAAGAGGTATTTTTCTTTCTCAAGAATTCACCCTAAACTCCCTTCCATAAATGAGACAAACAGGCATTTCTGGGATATGAGTCAGCTCACAGTCATTAATATAGGCCAGAGGAATTGTGTTCCAAAATTGCTGACATTGTCATGGGTGATGCATGAATCTACGGTGACTTGCTCACATACAGTTATCTAAAATATTGACATTAAAACTGTGTAAGCTGTATTTCACTGCAAGACCATAATCTATCCATTGGGTGAAAAAAATGCAAACCTTTCTCAGCTCTCAGGATATGATCTCAAGACTGAAAGCGATTTAGAAGTTTAGTGGAGAATTTAATCAAATGTGATAGGCTCGGCCAAGTTAATTTCTTCCCAGAAGATAGGAGAGCTTCTCTGTATGGTTCTGCTCTACACTGTGCAGAGGCATGGATTGTTCAGCAATAGCAAACTACTCATGATGCTGTAGGACACTGCTCAGTTACTCCCACTGAGAATATTTACTCATCAGCAGTCCTGCAAAATTCAGTCTATAGCATTTGGTAGTTGCAGATGCCATATTCCAGAGAAGAAATTACATGATTACCCTATAGACAGTAATATTGGATTTTGATCTCCTCTGCACTGAATTTATGGGCAATATTAAGATGCCCAGTTTTGGAGATAGTTGCAGTGCATAACGGTACTGGATAAAATATAGTGATTTGTAGTGCACGATTTGTCACACAGTGTGATGAGTGTTGCAGTTGGACTGTTAATTAAAAGTTATATTTTCTTCCCTACCTTCCATTAACCTCCTTGTTGAGGAGATGCTAAGAAGCAGACGTCTCCATACTTACTCTTTTGCAAGTCAAATTTCTCTTCATTTGAGTAGGCATAGCAAAACTATCTGGCCTTTCCTACTTTGCTTTGAGTACAAAACGTTTCCACTGAGCACTGGTTTATGTATTCTGAAGCTACAATTTTGATGTCTTTCTGGTAAGGGCAGACTGAAGGTTTGAATTGTCTTTTTAGCCAAGTACCACAGCAATAACTGATATTAATAAGGACAAGAAGTTGGGAGTGATTGTGCTTTTTATCTGTGAAGCTTCACAGAACAGGGCAAGTGGAACAACTCCTTTGCTTATATTTTTAAAAGGTCAGATTCCAGTCCTGTTATTCATGGTTTATACTACTGAATAGAATCTTCTTCTGTATGAAATCTGAGCAATATTCACATATAACATTGCATGCTATCTGGGGCCCAAACCCCCTTCTATCCACAGCCTCTTGCACTTGAAATGATTTGTGCTTTATACTTGGGCTGTCTGGAACTATCCAACTAATATTGGGATTTTGTTTCCATGTAAAAAACCACCTAACTACACAAGAATTTAAAGGCTGGACATCTTCTAGTACTCAACTTTAAGTTCCCAAACTGACTTGGAACAGGCAAATTCTGTACTTGTTCTCCAGGAAATCATCAGTGAGCAGTCCAGTGCACTGCAGAAAGGAGAATTATGGAAAGTATTACCTTAGGTGTGTGCAGTAACAGTTAAGAAGAAATAGTGCTTCATGGCTAGAGAAGGGCGATCTAATGCACTAATTCTGGTGTCAGTCTTCTATAGGTCTATATGTAATGAAAACACATCCTCCTCTGTGTGAATTTAGCTAAGAATCAGTTGGGTTTTAACAAATAAGAAACTTCTGACTTTTAAAAATTTCTTTAGTAATATGTTTTAAGCATGATTTCCTTTCTTTCATCCTCACAGTAACCCTCATAAAATATTCCTTTTTCTTCCTGTCCCTATCTTCCGATTCCTCAACCTGTGATTCATTGTCTGGGAGATCTGCTAGGAGTATTGAGTCAGGTTTTCTTCTTCTTTAAGCCAGGATGACTTGCAGTGCTACTGGATGTACTACTAGCACATATGGCAAAAACACCTGCTCTGAATTCTGAAGTTCCCTGAAACAACTCTGGCTTACACTTTGAACTGCTTTTCAACTAATCCCTTCCTTTAAAGAGGTAGGGAAGAAGACGACAGTGGTTCTTTGATGTTTTTAAACAGTACCATTGCTAGGTTTTTTTCTGGCAATTACAGAAGCAGGTTTTTTTGTAGTGGATCCATAGCTTTGAAATACTTTGATTGTGGCTTTGTAGTAAATTTGAGCTCTGAATGTGCATTTCCATCACAAAACTATTAAATGTAATTGATCTTTTTTTTTACATTTTTCTTTTTTTCATGATTTTCAAAATGTTTTAATTATAGGCCTCATGTATATTGTTACTACAGTATGAGTAAAGATGAGGATATTAGAAGAAACAGCAGAACAGAACATTCAATAAATGTGAGGCAATGTGGGAAATTATCAGGATACGTTTTTCATTAGATAAATGGCAATTATACTTTTATGCATGAACATGTATAAATGGCATTAAGGATTTCAAAAGATGATATTTCTGACAGCCAGCACTGCAAATTCAAACTGAAGCATGGGAGACAAAGCTTGTTTTACTTTTGACCCTTTCATCATAAGAACTAGTAAAAATATTCCATGATCAGAACATAACTGGCATCTTCAGTGACATTCGAAGCAGAGAGGAATCCATCTTGCTCCCACACAGATTCATTGTCTTTCTGCTGCTGACAACAGATGTGATCTGAAGACAGAGCTGAGGCTTGATATATCACATATCAGACTTGCATTGCTATTTTTCAGACAACTTTGAAAAGTGAGAGTTTCCAACTAAACCAAATAAAGTAATTCACCAAGATTTTGGTCTAGCTATTTGGTTCAGAATAGTCCAAGTGTTCAGATCTGTACATAAAGGAAGGCAAAGATTTGAGTATAGTTTTTCAATCCTCTCTCATTTTGAAGAGTTATTAAGATCCAGAAAAACATCCAGTGTTTCTTATGCATTGCATTTGGAATTTTGCATGGAGTCTGACACCCTGGATATTGTAAATGGCTGAAAAAAAGCCCTAGCGGTACACAATCTAATAAGCCGAAGAAAATCATCCATCCAGGTATTCCCAGAATGCTGGTGTGTAGATGATTTCACAGGGAATTATACATCAGAAACATCACGGAATAAAAGATGGGTATGGAATCTGTCAGTTTTCCTCAAGCTGGGAATTATCAAAATATTGGGCAGAGGGTTTGACAGATGACGTATAATATTTTCATATAAAAAGTGAGAATTACACCTGCTTTTCCTCTATATACTTTCTGTAAACAGGAATCCAGGGTACATTATCTGGAGTCTGTGGGGAAAATGTCATTTTAACCACTGTCAGATTGTGAAGCAGGGCAAAAATCAGGAGCTCTTTGTGTATAAATAACCAGCTGAGATCTGAAACAGCCATTGAACAGCAGCCTCAGATGGAATCACATCTCACATGCTTACCAGTGTAAGAAAGGGGAGACTGGTAATTTTATGCAGCCTTTCCCATCCTCCCCACTACTTGGCTCACAAGATGTAATGAACTCTTTTTTCCTGTCAAGTATGCAACTGCCTCCTTTGCAAAGGACATGAAATAAAGCATTGCTATGTTGTTTGAACTTAAAGCAGTAAAAAGATAGCAAACTTCACAATAACTAAGGTTGGTCATTCTGGCCTTGATTCAACAGTGCACTTAAATATGTGCTCAAGATCATCCCCATTAAGCAGAGCACTTAAGCACATTCTTAATTTTTAACATATGCATAAGTGCTTTCTGAGTAACGATAGATTTAAGCACATGCTTGTGTGTCATACTGGATTGGGGCTAAAATCAGTGCATATTAGTTCTTTCCAACAAATCAAGGCATCTGTTTCAAAAATAACAATGGGTACTTCATAGCAAACAGCTGTATTCATCTACGAAGTGTTTCAACCCAAGGCATGACTTGATGTGCATAATAAGAGAAATACTTTTTAAGATGGACTCTAGTTTTCGGAAAGGTATCAGTCCTTTCTAAAGATGAAAGACCAAAGAAAAAGGGTTATTACATGTTTTGTGTCTGTATTTTTTTTTAAATTTTTTTTTTTTTAATAAGAATATGAATATATGGATCTAAGTGCAGGCTTAAGGAAAAAAAAATCAGTTTGGATTTAATGTCACTTCAGCGCTGTATTTAGAACAGCTAGAATTTCAGTTTGCTAAAACATTTCCAAAGCTATGGCTCTTTTCATTTTTTCCACGGGCAAAGGTTTACATATTTTTAGTGTCAATTCATTTTAATAAATAGGCACCCTTTAAAAAGCTGTACAATAGAGAGAATAATAGTTGTAATGCAAATCATCTAGGGATTAAGGACTAATAATATAACACCACTCATCCCAAAGTATTCCTAAACACTGGAATGACTTTATAAAAAGATATCAGTCCTGAATCACTCACTCTTTCCCTTTTGGGGTAAACCACAGTAATGATTTATCAAGGCATAGCATTACATATAAGAACAGAAGAAGGATATTATCATTGACTACAAAAAAGAGAGAATTTTACGTACTGTAGACAGAATAATTACCCAAATTGGAATCGGCCAGGGCAGAGGAAAAAAAAATGGAGGAGGTGAACAGAAGGTCAAAATGAAGAAATGGGTGACTTCTAGAGAGCCATTTGTCACCTAAAGGGGAGAGGAGGAGGGGAGAAAGAAGCAGAGAAGAATTATGATTCTCTGTGGAAATCAAAGCAAAAGTATGCATTCCTGCCTTCAACATTGTTGTTTGGTAATACAAGGTTGTGGGGAGCTTGACAGAGAGCCAGAAATAAGTTTCTTTTACCCAGAGAGACAAGACAGATATATCTGGGAAAGAGGCTTGGGAGCTCTGTAACATGCTGAACTAGAGCCAAATATTATTGGAAAGGACCTGGGAGAAAAGAGAAACTCCAGGCACGGCACTGGCTTTCTTTGTTGGAAGGATCAGATCTTTTTCTGTGTGATTTGAGATTTGAAATGTTATTACACATATGAGCGTGCATGTGTGTGTGTTTGGGGGTGGGGGGAGATATTTTGATTTTACAGGAGCAGCACTTTACCAGCAGTGAACTTATCTGAGTCTTTGGCTATCTCCAGACTTAGGGGTCAGCATAAATTTCTCTGTAAGCAGTTAAGGATATTTATTTGTTTGGCTTCAAATCCAACAATGGCATCATGATATTGATTGAACACTACTGCTGCTACTGAACTATCCACATTCATATATGTTTTGAAATCTCTTGCATCCACCTGACATGGCATTGCAGAGCAAAGACCATTAGGTTGAAATATAAAGGTCAAACTATACTGTTAGAAGATTAAACAGAAGTCTTTTTTTTGGGTAGAAAGATCTGAGTTTCTGTCTACTAAGGTAGATTCAGCATTTAAAAGGTCTATAACAATTATTCTGTGGGTGCATTGTTATTATACAAAACAAAAAGAGAGAGATGGAAGATCTAAATGTTATATGCACTTCATATCTTGCAATCATGGCTATGTAGATAATATTTGAGTCCCCATTTACTGAAGATGAGTAATTTATCATTCTAAGTAGAATAGGAATTTGGAAATCTAATTTTGCAAATTCTTCCATTCCAAAATATGCTTTCATTTTTATCCATTTGAAAGCAGCCATAACAAAAATGGTTTGAGCCAGTGAAATGTTGTGTTTTGATAACAGAGAGATATTTTGCTTCAATCTTTTTTATTACATCAGATAACATTCATTTAAAAATGAAAAATCATTTAAAATGAAACATTCCTTTCTGCTTGTTATCCAAATTCTTCTTAACCTTTTTCCCTCTAAACATAAATGAACCAGCCTGATATGGCCAAATACTAATTAAGAGTTTAATGAAACTTCACATACTGACACAAAAATGGGATTTTGGTACAAGGATAAAAGAACACTTCTTTTACTTACCATGAGAAAACCTTGACAGAGGGAAAGTTAAGCCTCCTAGGACTGTGAAATAGCTGTATGAGCCTGTGGGCAGGAGTACTGAAAAAGTTTAATTCTCTATCATTAGAATTATCTTACTTCCTTACCTGAGAAGGACATTTAAAAGAAAAAAATACACAAGTTTTTCTTGATAGTTTTAGTCTGAAGCATATGTAATACGTAAACATATAATAGATTCTCTGGCTATTGTCACCTAGTTCTAATTTTCATTACAGGCTAATTTTAATCTCTGGCTTTTGTGGCTTCTTTGCTCCTTTACTTGTAATCTCTGTCATTTTGCATGCTACCAATCCCATGTGAACCCTTTGACTTCTAGTATGGCATTGTGTGCACCTATAATTTGATTATTCTTTCAGCTGTTTGGCTCTATTGATATGTTTCTGAATAAAGGGCTGCTCTTACACCTACCAGCTTTGCTGAGGTTCCTCCTAACATCCAGCACAGCTTTAGAAATAACTATCCCTGTCTATCTCAAGCTTAAAATGCAGAGTATCTTGCACTAAAGAAACAAAAAGGCCACTGGGTTGGATAGTCAGGTTATAAAAATGTTTTCTATTATTTAAGTGAAGATATCTCCTTAATCCTGTTATCTTTAAACTAAAGGCATATTTTAAAAGTTACAGCAGCTCTTACTAAACCATTCTGCAAGTGTCCTATAGAGATGTGTATTAAGAAGCTTGATGTGCTCAGTCCGCTTAGTTGTTCATCGTGGCATGATGTATTCCAAGAATTTGTGTGAGTTTCATTCCCTACCTGTCTCTGGAATTCTTTGCTCCCTGAAAAAAGGAATGTAAATAAGTCAGCCTCTGTGGAATAATTTTTTTCAGAGACTGAAAGGTATTTCTCTTGCCAAGTGGTTTCCCTGCCACCTGTGTTATTTGTAGGAGATCCTGTAAAAAAGAACACTTTCCTCAAGGTGACCAAATGTCCAGTGCCAAGTCTTCATTATCAGAATGACAGCTAAGAGCATACATCCTATACAGTCATTAATACTTAGTTACTATCCTGACTTTTGACAGGTTTATTCACTATACATTTGTTTTAAAAAATGCATCTGCTAGAACTTAATTTTTGTTGTGCTAACATTAACCTGGAGGTTTAGAATCCTGCCTGCATTACACATACAGCAATGATGTGGTGACAGGGAGAAAGCCAGACACGCTGAATTTGTACCAAGACCTGTACAGCCAAGCTTTGCAGTTCCCTGAAGCTGCATTAAATCTAACACAAATTCACTGGACCGTAGTTACATCTTTTCTATTTATGCCTGCACTGTTAACTTAACAGTGCTAGGATTTGGTTTCTGGGTTTAAAGCCAACTTGCACAGCCTTGCTAATCCATGCTGTAAAAGTATCTTATCATTGAAAACTGTGTGGTTATGCTGAAACTCTCTGGTGTCAACTGTCAGATTCCCAAAATGAGCTATGCACTTTTTTTGTTGTTTTTTGAGTGTTGTGTATAGACTGACAAAATATCCATTAAAATTTGCAGTAGCAACCAAGAAAATCTAATTCTTGCACCTTGGTCTGGATCCTACCAGTATTTGATTAGTTACTAGAGTTATAATCTCAGAGTCCACCTGAGCTCTTTCTCTTGAGTCTGTACTGATCCGTGAGAACAATTGCAGCCTGCCAATTAGCATTTCCAGGTCATCCAGGCATCTTCCTGCATCGTGAATTTAGTGATATAATAGTGAAACTGCTACTACTTCAGCACAGCTCCGTTTGTAATGTGTTATTTCCTCTATATTTGTGACAATTAATAGTCTCTGTATTAACACAAAAGTGACGTAGAAGTCAAAAAAAGTAAGGAAAGACGTATAGGCCTAATAAGGGAAGAGAGAAATACACCATGTTTTAGCTAAAATTTCTTGAACAATTTTCAGGCTATCAATATTCACAAAATGGTGTTTGTCTCAATGTTGCTTCATGGCAGTGTTAATCATGAAAATAATACATGGCAGTGTTAATCATGAAAATAATAAATGTCTTCGGTGGGTTTCTGTTCAACAGAAACCTTCTCATGAATGGCACACATAAATAGAGTTTGGACAAAAATATAAGGCAGTGCTGGAGGGAGAAGTTGTTGACAGAAGAAAGTAGAAACTCACCTCTTTTTAAGCCAGGGGTGGAGAGGTGGCAGAAGTGAGAAAGACTTCAACATAGCCCTGATAGAGTATTAAGGGGGAAAAAAGCAGATATCCTGCCTTATACCTACTGATCTCTTTGCAGGGGTCTTTTTACATAATGATGGTTTTTTCACCAATCAGCACAGGCTGCACAGACAACACTTGTAAGCTGGTGTTCCACTGAATTAAGGGAAAGAATTTCTCAGACGCTGGTGCACAGAATTACTTTAGCTGGACTTCTGATATACCTTAGAACCTTGCCAAGCTCATCATAGGCTTAGCACAGGAGTAGGTCTTACATGTGCCCCTCTGATGCTTTAGCCCATGGATTCTTCAGCTTAGCTTCTGAAACTAAGAAAAAATCCCATGTAAAAGGTCTCACAGCTTCTATATGGTCAAAAAAAAGAGTTGACAAGTTTCTTTCTTCTTTCTCAACAGCAATGAGCACAATTTCTCAACAAGTTCCTAGTTCACATTTTTCAGTGATGTGTCCTTACTTTCTGTGGTTTCTTTATGCCTTTGGATCCTGTCTGTTTTGCTCCATATGAGAGGTCAAACATCATAGATTAACCCATGGACTTCCAGTCAGTCCTAGCCAAGGCACCAGGCTTGTAGGAAGACACATTTTAAGTGAGAACTAGATCACCTGTAAATAATGAGAGAAACTAGTGAAATCCTCCCTAGGGGTCCAAGGAATCAACAGGAAGAGTCACTGATATTTTCCTGAGGTGCACAACAGACTTTCAGAAGAGTCTGAAAACTCCTGGCTTATTAAGACAAACCCTGAAAAGGCCAGGAAGTGGAATGTCCAGATATTTCCCCAGTGAATCCTTCAGCAGATGTACAGATGGTATTTTGACACAATCTGAACCACAAGACTTGGAAGCAAACTTGGCACTACTGTGTAAGTAATGAAATCTCCCCTTTTATGTTTGCCTAGCATTTCACTGTGATATATGGATAATGAGTGTTATGAGTAAAAAATATTTTTATAAATTATTACTACAACTCTGGATAAGGTTTTTGTGCCTAACTTCTTTGGCATTGACACTAACATCAAAGAAGAGGGAAGAAAACTAATGAAAAATTTTATGAATTATATGAGATAAAGATATATAGAAAGACATTTTTAAGAAGACCTGAAAGGTCTGATTCTGATCTAACAGCTTGGGGTTTGATCACTCATTTAATAATCCAGGTAACAGTTTTGGTTATTTACCTCATAAACTGTCATTCATTGCCGACAGGACTTATTCTTAAGATATTTTAAATGAGTCATCTATGCCTAAATCAGACATACAGTTTATCTGGCAAGTCTTGGATACTTTTGTTACATTCTTAGTACTATACTATTTTACTATTAATATAATTAAAACTGTAAATACAGATAACATTTTTTAAGTTTCAGGATTTTTTTCACTTTCATTGGTTGAAGCTTCTCAGTGTTCACAAACATAAGATCAAGAAATTTTAGAGCATTAGTCCAGTATTAACAAGTAAATTAAGTACTTTCAAGTGAGAAGTGACAAGTGAAATTCTTCACCTCTGTTCTTATATTGTGAAATCTATATTGTTATCATTTCTTTAAAGTCTCATTACTTTAGGAAACCCATATAGTTTAAAAAAAAAGAAAAAAAAAGGTGTATAAGAAATCTGTACAAAAAAAATCTTCTCACTTTGAAAAAAATCAGGTCTTAAAGTGAAATAAATTTTAGAAATAACTGCATTTTCCCTGATGGGTAATTGCAACATGTTGTAACAGTCAGTATATCAAGGTTCTATGCATTAGTTCCAATGAATGCAGGCTCAGAGATATCTAAGATAGCTAAGTAAATAGCTGAGGGAGAATAGATGGGGAAACAAAAGCATACAAATCTGTTTGTTTCAGAAGGATTTTTTTTTCCTTGATGGTTCATTCCAGAAGTGGAAATATTTGAACCAAGTCATGCTAGCAATGATCATAGCTCTAGCATCTTTTCCGCAATTTATTATAAATTCTTTTTGGGAAAGGAAAGGTTTTGTGTATTTTTAAAAGTCAAAACATGGCTTTAAATATTCATATTTTCTGAAAGAAAGCATATTGCTTTTCTATTGAGTCATGCTATGGGAATAGAACCCAGACCATGCTGCTGGGATTCCTACAAGAACTTTCAGTTGCTTGTGCATATTGTATAATCTGAGAATCAAGGGGCTCAGCTGCAGTTAATTTTCATTTGCTGTTTGTATATAAATGCTTTTAGTACTTAAACTAAATTCAGATCAATTAAACTAATGTTGTTTGACATAATATTCCTTGTTCCAAAATCAATATCCCTTCATTTGACAGACTTATTCTTGAATTCAGGATGTTTATTATTCTTAAAGCTTACCTATAGACCTGGTTTTTGTCTTTGATGATGTAAACCAGTTCTTCCTTACGTACCATGAGCCAGAGTATAATGGGGTTCAAATTTCTCTGGTAAATATCTTTAATTGTAAGATCATGTCTGTTAACCTCTTGCCATAGTGCTAACTTCCTATTCTTTCTTTTGTCTTTGCTATTATTTCTTTGAGACCATATTCTCCCAAGGAAGCTACATTTTTTAAAGTACTTTGCTACTGAGGATGTCTTTTGTGTGAGATTGTGGTATTTGGTGCTGAATGGCCCTCCACCTGGTTACAGAGGATGAAGTCTTCCAATTTAATTTCAATCAACAGATTCCATAAAAGTCCACGGTCAAAAAGTCTTTCTCCAGACTGTGTTTGATATCGTTTGTGTCACTGCCTTGAGATGAAGGAGGAAGGAAGGGAAACTTCAGGGAAGCACAAACTCTTTCAGTGTTCAGTGTCTAGCACTGAGGAAGGTGCAAAGTGCTGGTTCCCTGAGTTTCACAGTGATCCAGGGCTGAAGTGAGTCATGGAGTCAAGGCAATGCTTGCTCTCCACTGCTTGTTTCACAAACTCATTCAAAGATAGGAAAGCTCTTGTAGGGAACATCTGTATCACCATGGCTGGAACTTTCTTGTCCTCCCACAAATAAAGCACTAATCACAGTTTGCCACTCAGTTGTGTATTTCTGCAGGTACATCCATAATAATGTCTGTAAGAGCTTGCCTGAATGATGTCTGGCTAAGGATGGAATAGAATCCTTACAATTTGGTCCACCAGGAGTATTTTTCTTAAGCCTTAGTTCTGAGAAGACAGAGCAGAGCTCATGCCCTTCAGATCCTCTTTACCCTCCCACTGCAGTACTTATAAATCTTGTGATTTTGTTTTGTCTGGCCCTTGTCCAAAAACAGACCTGTCGAATGAAAGGCAGCATTGGGATAATTTATCAATGTAATAGTGGGAATAGTGGGCTGAACAGTAGTTTTGTGCTGTTACCAAGCGAAACCACCATGAGCAGTTACCTAATTGGAATAATATGGCACATGTTCCCTTAATTGCTCTCCTTTGATAACTTTACTTAGGTCATGTTTTCTTAGTTAATTATCATTAGAAAAATATCTAATGAAGGTAACAAGGACTAAGGGTTGCAAAAAAATGTGTATAGGCTGCAGTGTGACATTTTCAGACACAAATATTTTCTTAACATTAATGGTAATAGAAATGATATAACTTGGCATCAACTGCAAATGTAATCAACAGCTATGGTTCCCAGGTATTTATTATGACTGAAGGTCAGAGTGGAAGAGGGGTTATTAATAAGACTTAAGGCAAACTGTCTCTGTTATGCTGCTGGAGGGCAGAGTCCTGACCTCGTCCTCTTCTGCAGCTCCCCAGACCTCCAGACACTGAGCTGAGAAATTAAATCCTACTGCTTCAGGTAGATCCTCTCAGACAGTCAGTCCCTGAGAAAAAAATGAATGAAATGGGTATTGTTCCATGCTTAAAACAAGAATGAAGATAGCATGGCTGCTGACAAATTACATCGTACTTCTGAGAGATGTGTGAGAGAACATTACTGTTCTGGGCAACACATTCATAAAAATCCCCATACTTTTCACCCTTCTACACTATTCTGTGGAGAGCAATTCAGATTGTCTGACAAGACATTTTCTCTATGAGTTTTTCTACTGTTTTTCTTGAATAAAAATCTATAATTTAACCTATAAGGTTCTTGAAAGTATATTTTAATCTGAAAGATAGACTGATGAACTCATTAGTGTGTATTAGGCTGGTATCTCTTACCTTATCTCAGGTGCCTAATAGTTAAAGGTCTAAGTCTGACCTGAAGACCTCCGACTCACTTCATAGTCAGAAGGAAAAATGGGCATTCCCAGATTGCAATCCATCTTATTTGAGCTAAGTACACAAGACAGGTCAGATGAATTGTGGCCTGGATTTGCTTCTACTGAGTACAACAGGAAGCCAGGGTAACTAGCAGAGGTTTAATGTTGAACTTTCGGATGTCTACATTAAGGTAGATGAATTGCACCCTAAAGTTATGCACATAATAAATTAAACAGTAGAAAGGAACATGCCCTGCCACTTTGTTGCCACGCAAACAAGTTTGGATGGCACCTGGCTGCTTTTGACCCAGGAGTGCTGCTGCTGTTCAAACCAGCCCTGGAGTGAGATGGGGCCAGAGGTTGCTGTGAGCAGTTTGGATGTGGCTTCTTGGTGTCTGAAGGCACAAGGATTCCCTGCCATGGATGCATGGATCCATGCTGGTTAGCTGCAGTGCCAGAGCATAGCTGTGAGTGTATTTAATTTTTAGTATGAACATAGGCTTGGTACCTACAGCAATCAACTCCTGGCAAACCTGTTTTACCAGCTCCAGAAGTCACACTTTCCTACAGATTTCAGAGGAGCCTATATCTCTCTATATCTAGAGAGATATAGGGACAGAAATCCCTTCCTCCAGTTTCCAAGGACCTCCAGAAGCTATAGAAATGTCTTTCCATAAAGTAAGCAATGGTAATCTTACTGATAGAAAATAACAAAAATGTGAGCAACTGTGTGACAACATCTAACTGAAACATTATGTTTTAAGACCATGATTCTGTTCCCACTGACTTCAAAGCTACAGGATTGGGCCTGAAATATTTGAGGTTTTTTTTCAGAAATGATAATGGCTAGAAGTGGAGTTATTTTTATTCTTTATGAGAAACAATAAATAAGAGACTATACTTACTTTTCACTGGAAATTTTGAAACAATCAGTTCACATCAGTGAAAAAAAAAAAAGAAAGCCCTGTGCACTGAATTATTTTTTTTCCACTATGGCCATGAACACTTGAAAAGAAGCCTGACTCAGGACAGCTGATGCAGGATATAGCTAAGCTACTAAAACATCTTTCCTTTCCTTACACATTTAGGGCCTGTACTTTCTTTGTATATTTTATCACTGGGAAAGAAAACAGCTGTGTTCTTGAAGTCCCTGTTTCTCTTTCTTGGTAGGTCAATTCTCTTTTATGCATTGTGTTTGGCCCTGCTAGTATCCGTGAAGGAACCGTTTTTTTTGATTAATAACATTTTACTTTTTTTCCTCTAAACTTGCTTATTGGCAGGGTGGTTTTCATTAACCAAGCTGGTAACTAGAATCAATTACATTAACTAAACAAAGCAGAGCGTAAAACTGTGGAAAGATGAAGATAATAAGAACTAAAGACCCTCACACACAAAAATTCTTTGGCAGAAATAGCTAAAACAAACTTATGCCACCATCCTTTTTGCCTTATAAAATACGTGAAAAAACTATGTACAATTCTGTGTTGCTACTCTACTGGTAGAATTTTAGAATAATTTAGATTATCTCTAGAGGCTTCTAGTACAACCTAATAATAAAGGCAGAGCCAGCTATGTGATCAGACCATATTTTCTCCAGTCAGATCTTGACAGCTTCCAAGGACAGAAGTTTCATTAGCTCTCTTGACACACTGGTCCACTGCTTCACTGTGTCTGTGAGGACTGAGCTTGTCTTGTTTCAGTTTATCTTTACTCTTCCTTCCCTCACCATGTGCTACTTTGAAGGGTTTGGCTGTGTCATCTCTCCAAACCCTTGCTCAGGGTCAGCCAGTCCCCTTAATTTGGTGTTATCTGCACACTTAATGAGGCTGCTCTTCAACATCTCCATCAGGTCACCAGGGAAAACATTAAACAGGACAAGTCCTGTGACAAACCCCTGCCGTACTCCACTAGTTAACAGCCTACAGACAGAGTCTGACCCTTCAAACCACTACCCTCTAGGCCCAGGCATTATATCAGATTTTAACTCTCTAGTTATTGATCAGTACAGAACATTGCATCCTATCTGGAATGCTAAAAGCCCAGATAAAATCCAGGGACATCAAAACTCTTACCTCATTTACTTATTCTTCACACAAGAGAGCCAGGTTGTTGGGAGTGGGTTTTTTTCAGTAGACCCGTGATAATTTTACAAGTTATGTCTTGTCCTTTACATGCACACAGCTTGCAAGAACATTTGATGATTTTCCTAGGGACCAAAATGAGACTCAGCAATTTGCAGTCCTTGGATAACCCTTTCGCACTTAGCTTTAAAAATATGCATAGTATTTACTTTCCTATAATCTTTAGGGTCCTCCCCTTATTGCCATGACATTTCGGAGATGACAGAGAGTGATTTTGCTCAGACAGAGCCTATGTGGTCCCAAGGACCATAGGGATTGAATTCTCTTACCAGAGTCCCAGACTCGACCCTCATTCACTGCTTGTACCTCTTGTGCCTTCCTGTAACAAGAAAACCCTGTGAAATTCTCCTGGTAAAGACTGAGATGAAGATGGGTCAGGCTGATTGATCCATCTCAGCCTTATCCATGGTTGCTTGTCACTGAGCCACTTGGCCCATTCAGCCATATTTGGTTTCCATCCAACCTTTTGCTATTAAAGGTTCAACTCTAAGTGAGCTTTGACACTATTGCTGCATTCTTGGACAGCTTTGAAAATTTTCCTTTGTGGCACATCCATCCTTGTTTCCATGTTGCCCATCCAGATGCCAGGCAGATTAATGAATCTCATTAGAACTGGGGTTTGTGATCTTCCTTTTCCTTAGAAATGATGGAATTTCACAAAACAAGTTCTGATGGAAAGGTTTTGCTGAGAAATTTCATTACTAAAATGAAATGCAAACATGGATATTTAATTATGGTGCTAAGAGCTGTGAAAATTACTTATCTTAACATTTTTGATGGATCTAAAACCATATCAGGTATAGGAATTCTTCAAGATAATTATGAGTAATTTTTACTACAAAGAACTCGGAAATGTCTAATATTTTTTTGATGGCTCATTATTAAATATCAACAGTTTTGGCTGGAACAAGTGGTAGGGTTTTGTTTAGATTCATTGCTAAAGACCAGACAGATGTATTCACTGTCACAGTGACTAGCTTAAATGAAAAGGTCTTGTTTCACTTAAGTCAACATGATTCTTCAAAAAGTAGCCTAAAACTCAGTATTGATGAATTCTTGATACAGTTAAGAGCTCAGTTACTATTTCCCCTTCTTTCACTTGAAGGAAAAAAAACATAAAAGACATAAGTATCATGTGTTTCACAGAGCAATCTGGCTCAGCAGCATGATGGTCCTTTCTCCATAAACCAATAGAAATGCTCCAAATTTAATCGATATTTGAATCCTGTCATACTTTTCAAGAGCTTTTCAAGAATGTGAAAACATTGCATCCCATCTGAGTCCAAACTTGGGTTATTGAAGGTCTATATATAAAATTGGAAATTATTTAGAACAAACTGTTCAGAGTTCTAAACCCATGACCTTTCCCTGACTGCCAGAAACAGAAAATAATATGACATTTTGACCTTCATTACATATGATACCTTTTTTTCTTTTACAAATGTAAGAAGAGCTCTCACTACAGAAATATAGTTAAAATCTCTCTGCAATTTCAGGGTAGAATCATTGTACTCATTATAAATGGGATATATTAAATACTTTTATTATAATTAAACTAGGAAAAAACTTATGACAAAATTCATGAAAGCTCTAAAGTGCCATTTAAATGTTGCCTACCTCCCAGTGTTTTCCATGTTCTAAGCTTGCAGCATTATATTATCTAGTTATCTTCTTACTTAGACAAATGCTTGTAGGCATTTCTAAATGGGTTTAGGTACTAAAACCCACTTAATGTTTATCCTAGTTGGAGTTTTATAGTTCAAATATTGTCTGGCTTCTCTGGCACAAAAGAAGATTTTTTTCCCTTTTTTTTTTTTTTTTTTTTTTTACCAGTTAGTCTTCTCTTTCCCTTCAGGACTAAACCTGGTTCTGGTCGGGGTGCTTTCTAGCACTTTCCTTGATGGTACCAAAGCCCCGCACAGAAGTGTTAGCCAGTAGGCAGTATGGATCCAACCATTGTGCTTCTGAGGTAAAGAAGTGAGATGTGTAAGCACAAACTGTGTTGTGCCATGCCTCAAGGCCAAACCTGGTTTGAATTTCTAGCAGGATTTCCTCACTAGTATGGACATCCTTTCTTTCCTTGTCCAAACAAATCCGTACTTATTCTTTACCAGATGGAAGCACCAACTCTCATAGTAATTTATGGCTAACAATAGGGAAATATTTTAGGAGAGAAGAGACCTGAATCCAGAGATCTTATAAAAAATGAAAATGTCGAAACAAGAAAAGAAAAATTCCCTCCCTGCATAGCATCTAACCCAGGTGATACAGTACTAGGAAAAGGTAAATATACATTCAGTCTGCCCAAGGAAAAATAAATGTGGACAGCATTCTTTGACAACAAGGAGAAACCTAGGCCCCAATAGTCCTAGAAGTGTTTTGTGAGACAGATTGTTAAATTGTCAGGGGTCCAGACATATTTCTATCTGTCCCTTCCACATGACAGTCACGACCTTCTCTCCTACTTCCAGGCCTAGGTGACCTCCTGTCCAGCAAGCTGGGTTTTGACTGCTGCTCTTAAGTGTCTAACATTCACATTTTGCCATTTAGAGAAGTCTGTACCCAGGGTAGGGTTCTGCTCTCTGAAAGGGTCAGGAATAGTAACAGAGAAGTATTCCCAATGAATAATTTTAGCACAAGAAGGATGGTAAACTAAGAAGAATCATCAGAACAGCAAAGTTAGCAAGTGCTCTAGTAAAAACTAAACCTTTCTTTTTAACTCAATCTTTGTCAATCCCTCCTTTATATTTTGTAAATCTACTCATTCCAATAGGAAAAACTAAGCTTGGAATAACCTCATGTAAATTTCTAGACATGGAGAGATCTGCCTGTCTCTTATCTTACATAATTTTCTGGCTCATCCACTCCAATATTGATATTCTGGGTCAAGCCAAATTTCTGGTCCAAAATGAGACACAATATTCCAAAATAGTTATTCATGACCAATGCATCAACAAAAACCACTCTGGGTTAGAATATACAGAAAACTCACATTAGCACACTATGTCAGTCCACCTCTTTTCAGGAAAATAGTTAACAACATGCTTAAATGATGTCTTTTCTAAGACAGATTCTTAAGTATTTTGTTTTAGGTGAGTTTTTAAAAATAGCTTCAAAACATTATCCTAAACCACAGCTGCCATGTCAATAGAACACTTTTTCTATAAGGAACTGCATCCAAAACGAACCCAGCTATATGTATTTAGAGAATATATATATTTTATGTATATATACACATACACTTTTAAAGTTGATAAGGGCCTTTCTTGTTCTCATCCATTCTAAATTTGCTTGTAAGTATATTAACATTGCACTCCTCATGTGAGCTAGAAAAAGATGTACTTTGTTTGCAGTGTTTAGTGTTAACACCAAGGTGAAGGACATAGAAAAGAGTGACACCACAGTTTTAAATATGATGTCAAAATTGGTAATTGCATGAAATTTCCATGCATTAAAGGGACTGTCAGGTCAAATTAGGTCCCAGATTTTGTTTTGATAAAGAAAAGCCTGTAAAAGTCTTAAAAATGGAACATTATCGTGATTATTTGTTCAACATTCCAATGGGAATCTTTTCCTTTTTTTCTCCTCCCCCTTTTTTTTTAAGCAAGCATTGACCTACAGTATTCATAATGCAAACATCACACAGTTGTGCTGATCACTGCTGCCTCATGAGAACCTAAGTCTTTGAAATGAATTTAAAGAAGTCGTAAAGCTTAACACAACAAGACTGGTTTTGGTCTCAGAGTTAAGAAAAAGGGGTAAATAAACAATATAAAAGATAAATGGAAATAGATTTATTGAAGCCTATTTGGAGAAAGATGGATTTGTTCCCTTGCTTTTTGATAGCAAGTGATCTGTATTGAAGAACATTCAATCCAATAAAAAAATTCAAACACTGTGTTTGTGTTACAAAAATAATCTGCTTAAAAATATTATATTTTACCTCGACACCTCATGTAAACAAAATTATCTCAGGTAATAGACAGATTTCAAAGAATAGATTTCAAACTAAAAGTCTGTCAACAAATTAGAATTGCAAAATATAAATGTCACAATTCAAACAGGTTGTAAAGTCTTCATATGTGGAAGTCTGTAGCTAATGTTTAATAGCAAGTGTTCTACTCTATTCATGAGGATTTTATGGAAATATGTTATCTTTAGATTGAAGGGGGAAGAAAATAATTCAGAGCTTCGTGTTTTCAGGCAGATGCAGAGAATGTTCTCAAAAAAAGACTACTCTTTGGTTCCTTCTTTGTTTTCCATAGAAACTTGAACAATGAAGAAAACTCTGTAGTTAAAGCATTAAACACCAATGAAGTTGGATAGGTTGGGGATTTTTTGGCAACATTGTAATGACCAGAAATAGGCCTTTCATATTTTCTTAACAATTTTCATAGAATATTTTAAAAGTAATACTTTGGTAATGTCAATAATAATAAATATAGTACTACTTTAGATGTATAAATAGGAATATGTATAGATATCCTTGAGACAGCAATATACAATGGTAAGTGTCCTTATTTGGTAATTAGATAGTTCATGTCTCTGTTCTTGAACTGAGGTGCCACGATTTGGTTTTGGTCTCATCTGGGTTTAGTCTTCTGAATTGCCTTAGATTTTATCTCTAGTTACAAATCACTATTGTGAAATGGATAGGATATTAAATATGAGCATTCAATTCCTTGTTTCCAGATAGAAATAAGGAGGTTTTAATACATAATGCTCATTAGTATTAGTATTTTACACGGGCCCAAAACTTAGCAATCCTAGAAACATTTACACATTTACTAAATGTAGCAGATCATTTCCTTTGTGACTGGAAAAGCTTTTTGTTTTATCAAAGATATTGAGACAATATTCCCTTACCGTCTTCATCATATCGACGTAAAATGTAAGTTCTTTTATGAAAGTATTTTTTCCTCACTGCATATTTATTCACTGCTTAAAAACCACTCTAAATACATACATACAGAAATATTTCATGTGAGCTATATGAGGTCAGATTCATAAAGATTATTTTCAAAGAGTTTCTGATGAAAGGTCCCTCTCCAGCTTCCCTGTAGACACTTTCAGATACTGGAAGGCTGCTATCAGGTGAGTGTAGAAGTAGACTTAAAGATGCTTCAAAAATCAAGGGAGAAAGATCATAGTTATCATCCTTTGTCCTGCTTTAGTAAACTAGAGTAACCAAAAAACAATTTTTAATAAAACGAGACATATTTTCTTTTCCAAAAAATACAGTCATCTACAAGTTTGTATTACATGGGTAGCAAAGCAATTATGGTTACTCTGGTAGTAAACCAGAATGAAAAATGACATCTGTACCTGAGAAGTCTGAGGAAAAATGCAGTTATGTCTTTTTTGCTTTTAATGAGAGACAATGAAGGGAAAAAAATTCTCTTTTATTAACTTTTTAACAATGATGTCTTTGATTTCTCAAAGTAGTAGTTTGCCTATGTGATCTTGCATCAGCTTAATACTAAATTCCCAGTTTCAAAATTATTAAAAAAAACCTTCCTAAAACAGATTTGGAACTTACCCAGGGATTCAGAAGCTGTTTATTTCTTTGGAATGACATTAAAAAATGTTTTTATTTATAGCCTACCTACTGGTTCAAATCGGTCCAAAATGCTGGAGAAAAATAGGAGGAAATGATTGCCAAGAATACATTTGCACTGAATTCTCCAAATTATTCAGTGAAAAGGTCATTTATATTTTTGTCCCTATTCCCATGTGTAGGGCAGAGCTCCTCTTTTTCAGGAGCTGACTAGAAAAGAGCCACTCTTTGCATTTGGGTTTCCACATGTCCAGAGAAGCAATGATTTACCCCATGTTAACCTCCCAGTTCTCTCACATGTCTCTAAAGGGTTACTCCCTGGAAGTCTGTCCCGTGGCCTTGCACACATATTTTTCAGGTTGCACAACCAAGCCAAGCAAATTTGAATGCCTAAATTAAATTTAGTCCCTTCCAAACCAAATCATTTTATGGTACAATGACTGCAGGAGATCTTCCTGATCCAATGTCTATTCTCAATCACCTGTGATACACAAAAAGTGAATTTAAGTAGATTGGTGCAACATGCTGAGACTTTCACTATCACGTACAGAGGATGAACCTGACACATTAACAGCATAAATATAATTTATGAGATGTCCAGAAGCTGTGATGTACAAAATTTAGGCTTGAGTCCTGTTCCTAAGAAGCTTCATTGAAATTGAATTCCTCTTTGCCATTTCTGTTCATGGTAACTGTAGGCAATGTGAAGCAATGCAAATATACTCTAACTCTCCCACCTTCCCTCTGTGTATGTACAGGTCAGGCAAAAATCTGGGTTTGATTAAGTTAAATACAATCTAAGTCTTGAGCACAAGGGAAAGAAACACCTTGACCTTTTTCTTTTGGTACAAAGCAGACACCAACATAGCTTTAAAACCTATGAGGATGCAGGATTTTTATTAAACAGTAATATTTACATATAATTGTCCTGACCATGTCAGAGCCATTGAGTTCCCATGGTTATACTATGTATTTTTCCTCACTCTGAAACTGCAAGGGATTTCTCACACACACATTACTTAAACAACAGTTCAGACTTAATCCAGCCTTATTTGCTATCTTTAACTCATTAAATACTCTCACTTCTATTGTTCCTCTTCTACCTAGTTTTCCAGTTATATGGTATAAATGTCTGGAAGAGCTCAATGGGTTTTATAGAAGACTAGGAGTTTTGAGCTTTGTGTCAATGTTTTAGTGGGACTGATTTTGCCATTTCAGCCTTTCAGAATAAAATAATGCTAATAAAGACTGAATCTGAAGTATGACAGGTACATATTTAAAGCCTTGTGAAATCACTTAAACACAACAGAAACACATTAGCCACAGTAGTGTACTTAAAGCAAGTTTTATATGTAGGGGCAAAACTTTTAAAACTTGCTGGTTAATAAATGCATTACTTCTAACAGAAACCTTTATGTTTGATAGACATTAGTTACTTTCAGGAGTGACATGACCTCTCTCTAGGCAGTAAGTTCCTACTGCAGCTTTGTGCTGACTCGATTTTAGGGAGTCTTTGCATGTGTAGCACAATCAGACCTTTAAAAAGAAAAATCCTCTGCAAACATCTTTCACGTATTTAATTTAGACTAATATATCAACATTGCAGCAATCTCTGTTTAAAGAAAGACATAGAAAAACTTTATTTTCCTGTAGATCATAACAGCTCTACTTCCGAGAAAAATAAAAAGACTGTTGACATTTGCAGAGGTTTGCTTAATATTTATTTGTTTATTTAGGTTGGTTAGTTGGTGGGAATATGGCACATTTGCTGCAGCTCACTGCCTTGTGGGTTTCAGTTATCTGAAGGGCTTACATTCTCACAAAGCTTTCTGTACACGGCAATTTGTCATCGGTTGAGGAGGATTAAAGAAGGATCATTTGCAAGTCAGTCTGCTGTTTATATTTACTCTATCTACATCAAAACCTCTTCCTACCTTAGTGAAATCACAGCCTAGCACATGAGCTATTTGTGGATCTGTTACAAGTTTACCTGATACGAAGAGCAGATTGAGTACAAACCACAGGTTGGAGCCTTTTTGTCTTCAATATTTGCCCTTTCCTTGTTGTCACGAATCACCCATTGATTTCAACAGCACAAACATTTCTCAATGGTGAGAGTTAACCTCTTTTTCATGCTTGTTTACACACTCTGTTCAGTCCAAAAAGCCAGTTGCACTTTTCACCTTGGTCTACAGGTAGTCATGCAAACAAATGCCTCAAACCTGAGCAACACCCTTTTGTGTTCATCTTGTTTGCTTACCTCATGCTTCTGCTCCCTGTTCTTAGATTGGTTAGAGATTCATTTTAGAGCTAAGACTCGGAGATCAAAGGGTCTGAAGGTACACTGAAAAAACACTAGTGAAGGCTGGACTGACCTTTGCACACATCCTTTCAAAACTCTGTTTTTGGATACCTAAATTTTTTGTGTGCATGTGTGTGCGTGTTTACCTGTGTACACATATAGTAAATATGAATACCACAAAGTATCACAACATTCTTCAATGCATCTAATTATGAGACTAATTCAGGTGTTATCCACTTGCATGTCATAGTAAAAGAAAGTTGGAGAGGGAAAATAAAGGTTCTACTGGGGAATTAATCTATTATAAACCATTTTGTATCTGTAATTGGCAAATCAAAAAAGACGGGATAATATTAATTGTTGTCCCAGACAGAGAAAGATGTCCCTTTTTAGCTTGACTTCTCAGTCAGCACACATTATTGTGATGACAGTTCCCTTAATTTCATTGGCATAGGGCTGAGGGCTTTAATATTTTATTTTCAGGAAGAAGCTCATTGCCAGTCTGGCATTAAGAGAGTTCACAGGTTCCAGGAGAACAGAACAAACTACAGTTGTTAATATGATGGTAATGTTGTTAAAACACATGTGAATATTTGTATGATAGCTTTTGGAAATTTTGTATATAAAAAATTTCTCCCCAGGAACCAAGTTGGCTGATGTCATCTAGTCCACCTAGAGATTTCATCATAAGAGACAACAAAACTATATTAATGCTGTCCCACTTTTTTCTTGTCTGATGTCTAAACCTTCAAAGCAGCATGCCAAGGAAGAGTACTACCAATAGGCAGTAATCCACCAGCTGTCCAGAAGTTAGGTGAGACAGTAGACACATGGGCCTGTCTCCTTAGAAAAAGAACATTTGTCAAAGAGTCAGCTTCAACTCTGAGCTTGACTCCAGAAACCAGACAATATGAGGAGGCTCGAAAGGGTCTCTTAAGCAAACATAGCTGGTGTGAAATGGGACTCAGCAGGGACATATTATGCAGGCAGGTAAAAAGCAATTATGTTTGCATAATCTCTTTGAGGTTGTTCTCCACCACTGCAAGAGATTCTTGGAAGATCACCACAAGGTGTCCACATCTTTTCAGTCTTTCTCAAAATTTCAAATCCAAAGATGCCAGTAAAAATGCTGACAGATCCTGATATGCTGAATATTTGACAATGATAGGATGCATGGTTTCCTCTTAAATCAAACCTGTTCCCACCAGTTTAATTTCTACCTCTGTGATTTTTTTCTTGCACAAGGAATACATTGTGTGTCCAGAAATGGCATGTCTGCTTGGTTTGGCCCTGGCGGCCTGGCATGCCCAAGTACACACCAGACAAAGCTACTTACAGGAACAGGCAAGAGAATCAGTGTAGTAATAATACCAAGATAGACTGGCATAATCACTAGTCCTTT
This sequence comes from Acridotheres tristis, assembly GCA_037013685.1. Taxonomy (NCBI): domain Eukaryota; kingdom Metazoa; phylum Chordata; class Aves; order Passeriformes; family Sturnidae; genus Acridotheres; species Acridotheres tristis. Next base: position 101,809,401 of record CM072887.1, read on the forward strand.
ATGAGAAGACTTTTCATGCCTTCTTTCAGTGTACTTCTTTCTGACAACTCTTCTTCCCCCATAGGCAGCTCCGCACAGCTCTGACTCCTTATCTCCTCTCTGCACAGCTGGCTAAGCCCCAACCTGTCCCTTTCCTGGCCACCTTACCCTGACTGTCCCTTACATAACCACATGTCCCTTACATCCTCATAACGGAGCCAACAGACTCCAGCAGCAGACTCTGCATCTCAAGCTACAACTTCAACTTGTGGCCAGCTCGCCCACTTTTATAACACCCAGCCTCATTGGGCAGGCAAGGCTGTTTGTACTCCTTGGTAATCAGTACAGCTGTAATTCATTGGGAAAGATTGCCTCCTGCACCATGCTTACAAACTATCTTCCCACAAGTCAGTGGCTTAGGTCACATGCACACCTTCTGTTGGATGGGTGTTATCCTCAGCCCTGGCTTTGCCTTGCTAGTGAGACAACATGGAGACACTAAGAAAGGAGACAGCATCATGTGCTACCTCTGCCACTCAGCTTTTGAATAGACATCAGGCACTGGAATATACTCACAGCTGTGCTGCATTTCAGGTTGCTTCATGTCATGAGGCAGCAGGGTGTAGGTTTTCCTGGTGTCTTCAAAGGGTGCACTGAACTGCCTCGTGACACCTGGGGCTTGTTAGGGCTTTCCTTCAGGCATTCCAGATGGAGCATTTCAGTGGTACTTTACTGTGGGCTCGGAGGCCAGGACTGGTGTGCCTACAACAGCAATTTACTTCAGGTCAGGAACAGGCTTCTGAAGTTAATCATCCAGTTAACCCCTCCAACTGCTTCTTGGATTGCATCATGGAGTGGTCTTGAATCACAGGAAATCAATACTTTTTGGGTCAACATAAACCAAAAGGTGTTTTTTGGCATTGGACCTAACCTGCAGCAAGTGATTATGGGCTGAAATTTACAGTATTAAACCAGAGCTAGTTGAAAGCCAAGCTCCTGAAGTGTGTATAAAGGAGTTATTGCATCCTCAACTCTAACTTAAAAGATATGCTACCATCAAACCTTGCTAGTGTGAATGTAGCTTGTGTAGAAAGTTGGGAATTTGTGAGAGTGCTGCTGGGGGCAATTTGTAATGGTCGATATGTCATAAAGCAATGTAACAAATCATGATTTGAGCATTCCCACGTACATAAAAAGGTTTCTTTATACCCTCATTAAAAATATCAAGTGCTGCAACTATCCCATGTTGACTTTGGTGGTTGTTACTACAGAAGCATGGTACTTCAGCAGGAACTCAGTGATCCCATTTTGCAGAGCAGTGCACATGCACTGAATGACAAGATTCAATCCTTTTAGCTTCTAGTCTGAATGTAAAGCCTTTTTTGATCTATGCCTTGAAGCATGAGAGTTTATTTTTTTTCCATTCTTTATTTCTATCAGTGACATTTGTGCTGTGCTACTACAGTGTACTGTTCATTCTTTTGGAGAATGTACTTGATATTTTGGTTCATTCATAATGCCACTGTTCACGTGATGACTTGCTCGAGTGCTAACATGATAAAGCATGCTCTATCAATCTTAAGATCTTTACATCAGCTTTTGGTGTCATGTCTAATCAAAACAAAACAAACAAAAAACCCCCAAACAAACAAAATAAACAACAAAATTGAACTGAATGTAATGCATGAATTGACTCCTTTGTTGCTGTACCAAAGGCTAAATAAAGGTGAAAAATCATCAATACAAAGAGGTCTGAATGCATATAACACAATCTTTGTTTTGTAATCTCTTTATGACATGATAAATAATTATGAAATATTAGTTCACACAAAGAAAATGTCTGTGTCACTCACAAGTTCCAAACCCATTGAGTTTTGCATGATTACTATTGCAGATCTTGGAATCCAGGCTAACTTTCACGATTTTTCAATTAGGCGTAAGTGGGGAGTCTCATAAATTCTGAGCCCTTCTGAAATCTTGTTATGTTCCAACGATTGCTATCCCAATCCCACCTACTAAGCGATGATAGAACCAGGCCTCAAGTTCCTAGCAGCTACTTAGGTCTCTTGATTTCTATTACAGATCTGTGTAGCTGACTTAGCCTTTTTGCTCATTAATCTGGCTGTAGCTTAGGAGATCTCTCTTCACAGTGATGTAAAAATTAGTGAGGAAGATCTGAAAGATACTGAAGTTCTCTACATGGAATAATCATGCAGGACCGAGGAGAATACTTTAAAATGTATTGAGAGACTTTGAGCAAGTCCCTTGGCTGCATGACCTCCTTCAATTTTTCTGCACTTTTTCTCTCAATCTCCCTCTCCCTTTATCCTTTCTTTCCGTTATCACCGTCCTTGCTGTCAGCAGTGCTTAGAATTTGCTGTTGACTGATTTATAATTTCTTTACCACAGAAAGGTAGTGCAGACTAAAAATGGTAGCTCTCCCCATGTTTTAACCCTTACTTTTTTAATAAATTAAAATCTCAGGTGTCTCAGGATTCAGATTTCTACCTCCCTCACAACAGAACCAAACAATTCCCTAAAGTTTCTTGGGGCCTGCTTTACACTTTAGTCTTATGAACTAATTTGGAATAATTAAGAGTATTTGATTACGTATAGAATGTAATCCTCTTACTATTGGCAGCTATGATCCATGGGTAATAATGTAAAGTCTATAAAGAATAAAATTTCAGGGAGAAAAAAAGGTCCATAACAAGGCCATCTGCATGCATAATTTATCAGTTTATTATTACTCTACATATCAGGTTTTTGGGTACATCTGATATTCCAGTACCTCTAAAGACTTCTCTAATATAAAAAATAAATAAATGTTGGTATCTTCTATGACAGGAGTTTTGCTTTAATATTACAATATTAATATTGTAATAATATTAAGAATTAATAATTTAATATTACAATAGGAAAAGAAGCCAGCTGAAGACACTCAAAAGCAAAATGGATGTTTCCAGTTATTTTGAACAAGAATTTGATCCAGGAATGATGGCAACTTGAAAATTATTATTTTTCTGCTCATACGATTTGTACTATCTCGCAAAATCATATGTATTTTTGCTTCTTGAGATTGTGACTAGTATTTGCTGGTGCTGTAGCTTGGGTTTCTTTCAGTTAGGGGATGTTCCTGTAACACAGTTGAAGATCTTTTCCTTAGAGTTTGGGAAATGTGAATATACCAAAAAGTGTTTTGGATTTTAAAAGGAAAAAAGAATACTTGAAAGAAAAATATGGTGACATGGTGTAAAGGGAAAGCTGCTGTTGAAAACAAGTTAATCTCAACGAAAGCAGCATGGAACTAAATAAATCCTTACTGTGGGTAACATTTAAATCATTAGAACCAAGCCCAGAAAAAGCAAGAGATTTTAATACATGCTTAACGATACCATCTGTATTGTTAAAAGTATAATGAGGTGGAAGAAGAGAGACATAACAGAAATGTCTTTTATTATTATTATGTTTTACTCACGTTATTCCATGGTAAATATTTTTCAGTGACTTTGTTGTAGTTTGTTTTGAGAACTTTCAGACATGCTTGACCTATAATATGCTCACTATAAAATTAATTTAATGTTTTAGTACATTTGCCTTTGAACATGGGTCTTCTTCATTTTTTATGGTTAAGTGAAATGTGGAATGCTAAATTCCAGAGTTGGCAGCTGTATGTTCTAGTAGTTATTCATTTCTACACCACAGATTTTGTTTCAAAGGAATCATTCCTGAGTTGGATTGTGTCCATTTTTCTGGGTGTTGTTCTACCCCCAGACTTGAATAGACAATTTTATTCTTGATGATTTCTTAAGAGTACCAGAAACTGCAAGTTTATATATGGAAAATTAATTTTGTGAATTTTCTAAACAAACTTTGTATAGATAGGTATAAAATCTTCCATTGCTTTCTGAATAGATGCATTTTAAATATTTCTTCTTCAAAAAACCAAAACCTTTTCTTTGTGCTAATTCTATAGAGTTCTCCTGAAATTTTACCTCTCATTGCAGATGAAAAGAAGGTTTTATCGACAGCAGGAAAAAAAAAAATCTATATTTATTCTAGATTATAAAGATATTCAAATCTTTTGTAGCACTACAGATTGTAGCAGATACAGAAGTTGCAGTAACCTGTGAGTAAAGTCTCCCCTCAAAATCTAAAAGAAACATTTTTGTAAGAGAACTAGTCAAAAAACATCACACTGAATCATGTATCTTTGATATTGTACAGTTAATAAGTAAAGTGAAGGTTCCTGTTAAACAGTTTTCCTGGAATGGAAATCCCAATTAAGTTTAATGAGAGAAACAAAAGCAGTTAATAAAGAACATCTAAACCCATAATTATTTTATTTTATTTCTACTTTTATAGTTATTTCTGTGGTACAAAGAAAATCGCATAAGTTTTTAGTTATTGATTGTAAAACTTGCTGATTTTCATTCCAGTGGATGCAGTCTTTTCCCGGTGATTTTACCAATTGTAATTAACTTATCTGTTTCACCCAGGAAGTAGAAGTCGAATAGATAAATAGAAGTCTTCAACATGCTGAATAATGGATGTTGCTGTCAAAGATTACATAATGAAATACAATAATTGTAAAAATTGTCTTGCGTAATTCAAGTAAATCATGGAATGCAAAAGGCCGAACATTGAAAATAATTTTAAGGGAGATAATCACACAAAACTTTAATCATTTACGTCGGACTATGGCACAGCGAAATTTCCCAAGGTGGAGAAACACATAAAGCAAGAAAGGCCCTGCCTATCAGTTCTTTTAAAATGGCACAGGATGGAGTGCAGTTTCAGTTTTGACCTTGAAAAATTAGTCTATTTTAAAGAGTACTTTTACTCACAGTAGATTTTAAAGGAAACCTGTTAATGCAACATTCTGCAGAGGGAAGTTAGTGCCAGACTCTCATGTGTTGCAAAGGCAAATAGCTGCTGTCCTGTGGTAAATATTTTGCTTTTTGAGAGGTGTTTATATGTTTCTTATGTTTCTATTGGTTTAGCTGGTGAAAACTCCAACTGCTCTTATCTTTTCTTTTTCTTCTTGTTCAAATGGTTTATTCTTATGTATTCTAAACCCTTCAGTCCTCACTGAAGGAATGACTACTCTTCAGCTAGGTGCTATTTATTAAAAAGGGAACTATTTTTAAAAAATAAATTTTGCATAATAATCCCTGACATTCTTCACAGAGATATATTTTTTAATAGATGTTAAAGAGAATAAATAGACTAAAGTCCTCTCTTTTTCCAACCCAGAGAAATGGCATCATCTCTATTTCCTTCTCCTGCCCATGAACTTCTGTTTCTAGTAACACATTTTTCAAAATGAAGAAAAGTGATTGTCATTTTAGAACCTGTGTTTATCCTTCTGTCTTTTCTTTGTAAAGCACCACTGTTTACCTTAGCTGTATTGTGTTTTCAGAGAACAACAGCTAGACATTTCAGAGATTGGTATCGAGCTGATAAATTGCCACAGACTGAAGAAAAGCTGCAGCAGAGCCATCATTTCTGTTTCACTCTGCAAGAAGCCTGCATAGAAACCGCTCTGGCACTAGGACAAAATTCATGGCTAACACTAAGAAAACATAACATTTCCACCTCGTTCAAGAGCATTCTCTTGGCCTCTGCTCTGCTGTCATTTGCTCACAGCATAACACCAATTCTCATGCACTTTAAGTAAGAGCTGAGTGCAACAGCTGTCTGCTTTAAAAGTACCAGTGTTGGTATTCAGCCATCACTACCTGCGTACACTTCAGCTTATATAAAACTGGAGTAAGAAGTTGACAGCTAATGTATGTCACTTTGACAGGTCTGTAATAGAAACAGTTAAACTTTTGAAAGGGACAAAATGCTTTTTTGCTCCTAATAGTCTGGTCCTGCCAAATTAAATATATTTTGGCTACTTCATGCTCTTCTGTTACTGCAAACCTGAGGAAGTGTTCTCCTGTGCCAGTACCGCAAATTGCATTTTTCCCATTTGCTTTACGTTGTTACATCAATAGATCATTAACTACTTAACCTTTTATACGTTATTTTTCTAGATTCAAAATTATGTCTTTTTCTTTACTAGACAGTGTGGTTTAATCAGAGATTGAAACAAAACTGGCCAATCTCGGCTGCCACCATGATATATCATCTAGGAAAATAACTTATTGCATCTTTCACTTTTTCAGCCTTTCACCTCTTTTGTCTGTGTGGCTTGTAAATTTTTCTGAGCTGAGCTGTCTCCTAATATATCAGCCCTGAGAATTTAGCACAGAGGGGCCTTAAAGCTCAGTTATTCTATGAATTATACGAATTAGAAAAAATAAACACCAATATGAGTTTACTACTCAGAAAATCTGAAGAGCTGCTGTTTTATAAAAGTTTTACCTGCAATAAGACTTTTGTTGCACATTTGAGGAAGCATCCATAAAGTTTTAAGCATAATCACAGAATCCTTTATAAAAGTTATCTATGTAGTTATCATGTTAATAAATCTTGCTTGTTTTCTCAGAGTTTTACAAGTTCTTCTTTATAATGTGAAATCTCTTAGTTTATTCACAATAATCTAAATATTCTCCACCCCTTAAGTCCCCACACTAGTCCAGGAAGAGTAACACTGATTAAAAGAAAATGAGGAAATTCCCTGGGAGAAATACCCTTTGAAGACCTTGTAGCAAGTGTGTATATGAAATGACATCAGAATTATGTGTTTGACATAAATTGTACAAGCTATACATGCCTTTATCCCAAAAGACATCCATGAGGCAAGGAGCCTACATGTTCCAGTGCAATGAAAGTCTGGCTTTTGCTGTAATTACGCAGCAATATAAATGTCACAATCAGTCTGGATGGGACTGGAGCTGAGTAGGAAGGATGAAGTCCATGTAGGAATGAGTCTGGAAACCCAATCTTCATTTTCAGTAATGTTTCTGCTGTGACACCTCATATCATCTTTCTGATGCTCTAATTTCTTCATTAGCTGCCGATTGCTCCACCCTTGTTGATGGCAAACTGCGTGATGACATCCTCTCATTTGTTTGAGATCACTATGGGAATCAAGGAACTAACTATAAAATAGATGGGGGGCAAAAAAGACACATAGTCACAGCAATACCTTAGGAACAGAAACGCCTTTCCTGCACTTGGTTTGCTTCTTATACCCACTGAAGGGAGAAGCCAAAGCTCCAGGGCACAAGTGTATAAATATTGTGGAGGAAATTGTGTCATCATTCCTTCCCCCACAATAACAATGTGTTAGTCTGGGGCCAGCTCTTTGCCAGGCATTTGTCTGGGGTTTTCCAGTAGCAGCACTAGGCCTAAGGCTTCTTCTTTGGCAGGGTGTCCTGATGCTCTTTGGCACTACCCTGTTGCTGGTTTCGTTGGCTTCTGTGCAATAGAAATAAGCTCAGAGTTAGCCAACTGCTGATGATCTGGATTGTCTTTATTTCTTTCTGACATTTCCTCTGGTTTGAACAGAAAATGCAACACTAAATTGAGGTGGAATTTCTAACACGGGCCTTGCATTGCAAGGGTCCATTGCCTGTGGGTGTCTTGAAGGCACTGCTTTGTTTTGAAGGGTAGGAGCTGGAATAGGAGGGATGAGGTCAACGTGTGACATTGTCTCAGGTCTAGAGAAAGGGATGGGTGTTGTTCAGGAAGGTCAAATGATCAGATCTGAGCCCACACAAAGGCTGAGACTTTCAGTTTTGTTAAAGACACATCATTACAAGTGGTGATATTTTTCCTTACCTGTCAGGGGCACTTAGTTGTTGCATCCATTAATCCTGGTTGTGGTGTCTGCTATCCTCCTTCCTCTTCTTAGAGTGAGATAGATCCAAGGCATAGCATGGGAAATTGTGAGGTTCAAATTACTCCTGGGGGTTTACAGAGTTCCTGCTCCCACTTAGTCTGGAGCTTGCAGTCTTTCAGTAAGGAAAGGGAAAGCTTTATTTGTTCAGTGCCCTTGCTCAATCCCTATCACTCTCAGTTTTCTCATGGACACGGCATTCCACTAATAATTCTATTTTAATCCTTCTTCATATGGAAGAAGAAATTAAGTCACAGAAGGACATCTTTACCTGTGGTAGCATACAACTGCCAGGAATTCCCAGCCGAATGCAGCTATGCTGAAGAGAGAGAGGAGATTTTCTTTGGCTTGTGTGTTTTTTTCATTCTTCTCCTTTTTCGTGTTTATTCATGACAGCAAGAAAATCTTCTGAAACACGTTTTAACGCAGACAGACAAAACCAATACTTATTGCATAACAGCAGCAACATTGCTTTTATAATATACATCTAATAAAACTGAGATCTACTACTGTTTAAAAATGTGCAGGTCAAAGACGTTGACCTAACCTTGATGAATTCTGCTTAAAGTGTTTATAGTTCAAAAGAGATCAAGGCAAATTGCTTAACTATTGGTTTTCTGTGTGTATGGATATCTGTATTTTCCATACAGAAACTAAAAGTATATGTATCTGGCACTTAGTGATAGATACATTAATTCATACATGCACAAGCATGTTAGAATTAGAAAAGAATGTGCTAGAGACCTTACTTTTCAGGAAAAATCAAAAGGCTTTTATAAAATTCATTCTCTTTCAATGCAAGGAATTTTATTCCTTTGTTTATATGAGGGACAAATGCAAACCAGTAATTCTCTTAAAAAAAATTCTTCTTTTTTTTTTTTTCTTCTGGTTTAGCATGGAAAAGTTACCAAAGAGATTTCATTTAAAATCACATAATTCAATCCGCTCATGATTGCAGGAGACTGGTGTCAGGATAATTTTCTTCAGTTGATAACCCTTTCACCTTTAAATTCTTTTTCACTTCAGGCTGTCATGTCTTCTAGAAGTGAATGCGTTTAACCTACTAATGCAAGATCAATTTTAAACTCCTTGACAAAAAAAAAAAAAAAAAAAAAGGTAAAGCCCCCACACTGCTGTATTCTGCATGTAATTTTCCAGTTAGAGAAGTGCTTATAGCCACAGAACTAAAACTGAAAACTGAAGGCTGTTTCAGAAATAATAATAATTGATATTCATCTTGAAAAGAAGTATGCATTTCTTTTGCTGCTCAAAACTGTTTCCTTCTTAAGATGCTTAGCTAACAGTTGCAAATCTTATTGGTTGTTTTGAGAGCCAAAGGAAAGTGAACTCTCCTGATCAAAATCCCTATAGCACTTCAGTGTGAATTTCTCAACATTACATACCTGGTTCAGGTAAATCAATTCTTAAACCAGCTCTTTGAGGTGTCAGTATTGGATATGGATATTTTTAAGGCTTTACATTTAGGGGAAATTCTTTGTAATCCAATAGTAGAAGCTGGATTTTGCTTTACACCTAAAATTTGTTCACAGATGTAGTTCATGGAACATGACTGCTAAAACGGAACTGGTGCATAGGATTTAGGACCAGACTGCTCAATATTCACTTTCTTTGGAATGCTTTCAGCTTTCAGAAGTGTGTCTTCTGTTGCTTATAGCATATTGCTGTGGAATATACAAATATATACCCTAGAAAATGGTTGTGTTTTCTTCTCATCACTTTTGCCAAAGAAACTAGTGCACACTACAGCCAGTGTGAATTCTTGGAGCACAGTTTTTGTATTTATGTGCCTATAAGGTAAACTCATCTGGTATTTAATCTGGTTTCATATTATAAATCAGGAAATAATAAAAATGGGACAGACATAAAGTCTGAGTTTGCAGTTGCTGGCACCCAGCCATTCAGCAGGCACCCAGGATCCACCTGGATGGCAGCATCTGTGCCACACAGGAGTATCGCTCAGACCTCTTACCCTAGGAAAGGGTATATAAATGAACTCATATCTAAATGAGTTTAATGTTTGTAGAAAATAAATAAGCACAAATATATAGATGTGTCCAGTAATACTACGTTCACCCCTTTGTGTTTTATAGCAGAATCTTTGCACCTCATTATTTACATTCCAGAAACCACTTCTTATATGCAAATATAAAAAATCTGAAATATTCTCCCCTTTGAAGGCAGATGCATGCCCTTATCAGAGCCAAATGCAGAAATACAATAAACAGCATTTTCTTCCAGTAAAAGGAAAAAAATCAAGAAAACAACAAAAAATCTCAGTGGAAGCATTTGGTGAGAGTTAAGATCCTGCAATCAACAGACAAATCTTCTCTGATTTTATCTGAAGAGTCAACATCAGATGAACAACCTTCTTTTAAAGAAACAATTCTTTCAAACTTCATCAAACAGTGTAAAAGAAAAATGGTCCTTGGAAAGTAATGAAATATTTTCAGTCTGAACTGGAAAAAGGAAAAAAAAGTCAAAATACAGCTCCAGCAAAGGCCAATCCCATTCAACAGAAAAATCAAGTTATTAAGTTTACTTTTACATTGGTTTTTAATTTAATAAGAAACCTGCAGTCAGATGTCCACTCTTTCAAATGTGTGGACCTCTCATCTACAGTCTGCACTGAACACTATTTCTCCCGGGAAATTGTGATATGAATATTTCATAGAAACCGAGAACCCTGGAGTCTAGGTTAAATTTAGACTTAAGGAGCATCACCTAACACAGACCACTGAATGAGAATCTTTAATAAACTTATCTGCTCTTATTACACTGAAGTAGTCATTGATAACATATGCAGATAGATTCAGACATAATTATATTTTTTCCTCCAAGTTTTTTTAAGAATGATGTCTGTCCAAACTGAAACTCTCTCTTAATTAGGACAATAGGGGTAAAAAAACTTGGCTGGTGAAACCCACACTGTATTTTGTGGTCCCTTGATAATCCATCAAGAACTGCTGACAATTCACCCAGAGCTTGGTTATGCTCACACAGCTCTTCTTCCTTCTATCCAGGTGTTTCTACACGATTCAGTAACACATGTGGGCTTTTCCTACCTCCTTTTTTTCCTTGTAGAAGGTAGAAATAAGGCTGCTATGGTGTGTGAATTTTCTTCTAAGCAGTTTTCAGAAAAAAATGGGCTGTTGAAAGGGAAGTAAATGAAGAAATGGTGTCAGATGAATAGCAGTGCAAGGGATAAAATCCTGATTTGAAATGGAAGTGTGGACAACACAGTTGGAAATGAAAGTGGAAGCAGTGCAGACTGGTACTGTAGAGTGAGAATGTAAGGAAATGAAGTGATGTGAGATTTTTGGCAGTGACAAAGTTGTGAAGGGCTGTGAAGTTCAGTTCCTAGAGCCAACTTTCTCATGAATGGCTTTTAATTTCAGGTATCTGAGCTGAAAGAAAGAGAACACAACCAACCAAAATCCCAATTTGGAAGAAGGCCCAGTTATTCAGAAAGCTTTGAGGATCAACCTCTCTTTAAGTTTGGAGATGGTTGTGTAATAACTGAGAAACCTCAAATTATTTTACTCCCTGAGTATAACTGGATGAATAGGACTTCCTGAAGTAATTTCACTGTTTATGAATTGGCATTGAAAGATCTGGAAATTTTAGGTCACTGAAAAATATTATCACCTAGGCTTGGAATTTATTGTCTTCAAAATACACTCTTTCACCAGAGAAAAAAAGATTTTATAAGCCTAAAAATGTAATATTTTCTTTCTGGTCTATGTTTGACAGTGAGAGTCTTATAATTAGATAAGAGAGTAGCTACCATCCCACATTCTCCAAAGAGAGCCAGATGGCTTGAGGACTTAGTGAAAAAGCTCAGTCTTCAATCAAACAAAGCAGTTTGCATCTTTATTGTACCATTTGTTTAGTATGCTGACATGAGATGCCTAACATCCTTAAATACCAGTATTTAGGCAGCTGCTTAATTAAATTCTCAAGGCTGCATTTTGATGGGGGTAATTCATTTTGAATGAACAGCAAAACATAAGCCCTTTCTTGCCCTCCTTTTCTCTTAAGAGATAATACTCTTATCAGTTGCTTCTGGCTCACCACAAATAACAGTGACAGCTTTAAATGAGTCACTGATCTCCACAACCCTCCTACCCCCTACAAATTGGCCTCAAAATCTGATGAAAAGTAACATAGGTGTTTTATAATAGCTTCAAAAGGAAAAACACAAAAACCATTTCTGGGTCCTTTGTATCACACTTAAATGTCAAAATCTGTTCAGGAGTTCACCCTTGTTTAGCAGTGGGAAGAGTTTTGCTGTTGGTTTGGGTTTTTTTCAATATAATGGAACCACTGTATTACTTTAAAAGAGGCTATTTCTTCTGCAAACTTTTGAACAATCTAAAACTAACGGTTTCGGTTTCTTTTACCTCATTAAAATATTTTTTGCCTCCTTTTTATATCTAAATGGCCACTCTTGTTTCTCAAGGGTGTCATGATTAAAATTGTCAATGAGAACTAATCCACGTGCTGTGTGTATTGTTTGCTGGACACAGGAAGTACAGCAGCAAGGAGATGCTCTGGCTCAAACCTGAACTCTGATTCAGCTCAGAAAATATTTTTCTTCAGAGATGTTTTTGTGCTCCTTATTGAGGTATCCCTTTTTTCCTCTAGATGCTCCTGTTCATGTGTTATCTAAAATAAGTACCAATACGTCTATTTTTGCTTCCCAGCCTGACATTTCTGGAGATGCTATTCTATCCTATTTTCAGTGGACAAAGGAATGATAAGGGAGAGGAAACTGATGCAGCTTAGCAGTAGATCTGCTATTCATTATATACATATGTACATCTGTTTAATATCCATGTTTAGCAAATGTAAGAGGCACTTTCAAATCAAATATGGCTCTAACATTAATAAAGCAGTTTAACAAACTTCAGAGGAATTGTCAAAAGAAATAAATATGTTCTATTTTTTTTTATTTGGACTACTTAGAGATAGGACTTTCTTTCATTTAAATTTCATGCAACTTGAATCTCATTGCCAAATAATTGAAATAATTATGATTTGTCAATGGGAGAGAATTATTAATCATGGTATTGACTGCAAACATTTAAAACTGATTTATATTTTCTAATAGAACGTGCTCTATCCTGTAATATATTCAATAAGATTATTCTTCATTTCTCATTGTGCTCCGTCCTGTGGTCACATCCCAGACAAAATTAGCTCCTACTGACTGCAGTGGCTTATCCAAGGAGCAACTAATCTTATCTGAATTTCACAAATACCTCAAATGGTAGCTTGTGACTTTGATTACTAGGAGAGTAGGCCTAATCAGATTCCTTTTCTTAAAACAGTGGTTCATTCAGATCCTTCACTTTGAGAGATCAAAGCTGTTTCTTCTCTCTATCTTCAGGGAAGCTCATTAGGAGGAGGTTGTCAGGGTTGTAATCATGCAACAGTTTTACTTCTGGGTTATAACACTTTTCCTTTCTTATCAGTCTGTGAGGTCCAAAGTGAGAGGAACAAAGTAGGTATCACTGACATAAGGTAGTTTTAATACTTTCAGAAATCACTATGTTTTACTAGGTATTTTATTAATTTCTTCATTCTGAATGTATTTTGAAGATGTATCTCCACTATAAAACCAGTTTAGAGGAGGTTTTACTTGGCTTCAGACATTTTTAAATGAGCAGCTATGTAAACAAGTTACTTTCAAATTAAAACTTCATCAGTTTGATTGCATCATATAGCTGCTTGCACAAATTGATCTTAAGCATGATGCACGATTTAATAATGTTCTCATAATTGTTTACATGTATAATTTAAAATAGTAAAACATATTAAAATATGTTTCTTTTGTAGACTTCAAAGACAGCCTGTTACACTGCATGTTGTGCAGCTAGAAGCTATTAAAATTGAACTCTGCTATTGTTTCAAAAACATTGCATTTACTGTAAAATGTTTGATCCTGATTCCAGTGTCATTTTCTGTCTCCCACAGCCTTAAATGCTCGAGGTATTTGACTATGGAGGTTTGGTCAGGCGACCACATTTAATGATAATACATTAATGATGATAGCTGGTGCCTACTAGGTAATTAATGACTGAACAGGACATTTTACAAGTAAATCAATATGTATGACTTCAAGCTTGCAAATACATCCTTCACTCTTGTATTCAGAGCCCCAGTAATTACAGATGCCACACTCATCCAAATAGTAAAAATGTAAGAGGAAGACTTAAGTTACAAATAAACCAAACCATGGTAGCATGAAATGCAAACATACTTTTTAGATTCTTCTTGTGAATAATTATTGGAGAGTAACCACTTTTTTCTAGCTTGGAATTACTTCTGAATATTTTCTCTCAATCCGCAATATCAAAACTTAATAATGTGTCATAACTCTAAGAAGTGCATTAAAAAAATACTAGGATCTGCCTACATTGAGTAATTGATTGTGAAATGGTGGGACTGGAACAATCACTGAATGAACTACTCATGAAGCTGAAAGCTGATGATCACATCTGATGTGCAAGCCAAACAAATGGAGAGCAATGTAATCTGAAAACAGTTACAGAGCTTCCAAGAACTGAGCCTGTGAGGCAGTGCCTCCACCACTGCTGTGTCTCTGGCCTGCCTGTGTTTGGGTCTGAGTCTTGCAGCTCATTTAGAGCTTGCTTTGCAGTGATAGAGTTTATTACAGTGCCTTATACACCACTGTAATTACAGGTTTCTCCACATTCAGGCATTGCATATTGCACTGGATTTCCCACCTTGCTTTGTGCAAGTTCTGCTGTTTCCTCCTTCATTCCTTTCATGAGCTGATAGTGAAAAACACCATCTTGTCTCTCTTGCCTGCCTCTGGAGTCCTCCTTCCATTTTATCCTCTGCCACTGCCCCTTCAAATTCCTCCTTCTAGAGCTCTGCTATTGCCTACCAGCAGTAGCTCTTTCTCACCATGATTTCATCTGCCTGCCATAGAGCAAATTAGTGGGTCACAGAGCTCCACTCGGTGTCACAGTTAGCTTTCAAGGGTGACATGTCTCACAGGCAGCATATATTTTCATGTGATGATCTGTTTACTCCACAGTCAGCTCTCTGGAATTAAGCTGTACTCGCTGAGTCCTCTGGTTCCTTACACCATATTAGACAACTCATAAGTATTTTGTATTTAATTAAAATTAAGTAAATAAGAATTAATTTTAAAATATTCTCTATGGATTAGGATTTTCCTTAACTGAGCAAAGAATAGTGAAGAGGGTTCTTCTTCAGCTAACTGTGTTGAAGAGGAACTGAACAGGTCATGTTACTGTAAGCATTTGTTACATGTAATTTACTTGGTCAGAATGATGGAAGAAATTTTATTGATGCTCATTCCAAATTCACATTTTCCCAGGGCATAGAAAGAACAATTATTTTGTGTATTTGAAAATACATTTACATACAAATACATTGAAAAGGGACTATGTCCTCAAAATCATCTCAGTTTAAAGATGCATATGCTAAGATCAAGAAGTATCTTAACGTACAAATGGCACAAGGAATAAATAGTTCTGCTTTAGCAAATTCCAGATGGTGATTTGTTGCACTGGTCTGTGATATTTTCAAAGCTAAATTTCTCTGAAGTGCCCAGCACTGAACACGTGTCCTTATTCCTGCAAAGCAATAGCGAATGTTTGGCCAACTGGACTGTGTGATTGGCAGAACATTCAGACATTTCATTTTGGAAAAGAAATGACACTTCATGGAATGAAACTTCCAGCAGACTATTCCGCTGCGACTGCTGAAAGGGAAAGATTCTCTAATTTTTCCTTTATATAAAAGTAGAATACAATACTATTTAAACATGGGCATGTGCGTATAGACTTCTGATTTCTGAAATATTATCCTAAAAGATTATAGGAAAAAACCTAATTGAATACTTTCTGTATGTCTTCTTCATCTTGTTCTAATGACATTGTGAGTGTACTTACAAAAATCAATTTTACATCAACAATTGCTGGTTTATACTCTAAAAATTATTATTCTTCCACCTGTATTTGAAAAGTCCTTTTTCAAAATCTTCTAAGGAAAACAGCCTTAATTTTACATGAGGCAACTCTGAAGCACTGTGTTTAATTCACTTAAGTGGCCACTGATCTGAGTTTGAACAAAACCATGAGACAAAGCAAAAGTAGGCTTCTCTACTTGTGCCAAGAACATGAAGTGTAATAATGTTCCAAAACAAACTCTATTATTAGATCAAGATGTGAAAATGAAGCAGCAATTGATTCCTCTTCCCCCCATTTTACCAAATGTTGCAAAAGTGATAGAACTGAAGAGAGAGCATACAGGCTTTCCTTATCAAAAGGAAGAAACCAGCAATAAGTAAGCTGTCCAGAGCTAGTGGGCTTTTATGGTCTTCTCTCATCAGTGTGAGATTGCTGTCAGATTGATCAGAGCATTTGTCTCACTTGGTGAATACCCCTAATAAGCTGTTTAGCTAAAGGAACCAGACCCATCTGGGACAGAGAGCAAAATGGGTGAGCGTTTCTCCAAGAAGACCAGTAGGCCTAAATTCTTTTGTATAATCATGAGACTAGCTTCAGTCCTAACCAGGAAATTGTTAAGATCTGACAAGGTCATTTTTACTACATGACAACCTAGGACATTTTAGTTGAAATTCTATAATATTTTTACAATTAAGGTTATAAGAAGTCAGAAAAGCAACCAATAAAATTTGCATCCTGGGAAAAATAAAATATTAGTTACCCTAGTCTTCCATCTACAGAAGAAGAGGAGAGAAATAGTGAAGGTATGTCCATCTCATCTGAAAATCCAACCAGAGACCTCCACCTTGGTTATCAGATAGACATTGTTTTTTCTCTGACAATTCTGTCCTAAGTGAGTACTTCTTGAGCCACAGTTGTGGAGGAATGTATGAGCTGTTTTAGGGGGATCTCTTGGACAAGCACCAGTGTATCTCCTACTCAAGTCATCCAGAACAGGAACAAAACTGAAAACCTCTTTAAAAAACCCAACTCTTTTCAGCTTATATTTGGGGCAAAGATGGAGTGCTTTTGGACTGAAGCAAACAGACATATCTGTTTAGCTGATGAATAAAGAAGTTAAAAATAAAGCAATATGCTACATCAGAGGGGTTATTCATCATAATCCTGACCATTTTAAATATAAGCTCAGACTGATCATTTCTAAATTCACCTTTAATTTCCCTGAAGTCTTCACAAAATGCCTTGGAAATTGCCGTGAGCTCCATTTTTTTTTTCTAATGGCATAGACATTCACAATAATAGGATAAGATGTTCAGTCTATTTCCCTGTAAAAATTTATCACAATTATGTTCCTGAAATGAGCAAACACAGACCATAAAGAGACCTGAACACAGCTTCTTTTATTTGTTTTAGGTTCTTTACCACTGACCCACCACAACCCACTCTGCCTTTATTGGATGCATGTCATCTGTAAAGCTCCTTCCGGCAGCAACTTCTGGATTGGAAAAGATATTTTTGTGATACTCTACATGTCTCGATTCCAGATCTTTTTGCACTCAACATCACCTTCAGAACTGGTTTGGTCTCTTCTTCTGACACTGCTTCATTCTCTTCAGTTTCTCCCTGGTGTGCATGTGCAGTAGCTTGTGTTTACGAGCCCAGTGAGGTGTTCCAGGGATTTGATTTGACACATTAACACGTCTTGCTGTACATTTGAAGGCGTGCAGTGCCACTGTCAGTGGCAAAGGAGAGTGGCTCATCACTCAGCATGACACACTGTTCTTCATGTATGTGAAGTGGGAAACACTTGATTCATTGCAAATAGGCTATCTGTCCATAGAAATCTCCTTACTCACCTCCAAAATGATGAAACTTTTTGGATTGTGATGAAGATGTGGAAAGAAGGGAAAATATGACTTTGTCTTTATATTATTTCAACTATATGGCACTTTTTATTTCTTTATATTGGACTGAAATACTTGATTCATTTACCTCCCAATGATACAGCCAGTATGAATATTGTTTACAACTTGTTTGCAACATTAAAAGTCTGAAAATATCCATTAGAGATATCATATGACTAAAAGCTGAATTAAAGGATGACAGGACTCTGGCAGTAAAAGAATATATAGTATTGGTTTAATTTTAAAATGTATAGAATTACCTTATTGTTCCAAATATTCACTCACTTTAACTAGCACTTATATTGTTTTAAGCAGCATAACGAATATGTAACATTCCACATACATTCATATTAGAACCTCCTGAGAAATTATGATCCAGATAAATACATACTTATCCTTAATTTTCCTTTCCAAGTTAAAACTGATCCCTGTTCAATTAAAAAAAAAAAAAAAAAGAAAAAAAGGAAAAAAAGGGGAATAAAGCCAAAAATTCAGTATACTTGAACATTTATTTTAGAACTGAAATTTTATAAAACAGATTATTTAATGAAAGATTGTGGTATAATAATATTTAAGTTTTATGGAGATGAGAAAGATGGGGAAACAGGTGCAAAGAAAAGAAGTGACTCGCCAACATCCTTTCACAAACTAGAGGCAAAGCTATAAGTAGAATCCAGTGAGTTTTAGCTTGCAGTCCAATATTCTCTTTATGAAATCACACTGGTCATAAGAAAAAAAGAAATTATTAAATCACTAAAGATCTGTACCATTTATTTTTTTCTTTTTCTTTCTTTTTTTTTTTTTAGTTTATTTCAATGGTCTTATACAAATCCTTTAGTCACTTCTGTTAGTGGGAGATGGTGAAACACTGAGAGATGTACCAGGATGGATGTTGGAGGGCAAAAAAGTTCCATTTCTCTGATCTGTGTGTGGAAAACACATTCTATTTCACAGCTAACAGCACAGACATAGGCATAACAATATCTGCTGTTTTCTGGAAGATTCCTAGATGTATTCATGTCTCTGCCAATGGTGGATGGACGAGGCATAGTGGGTGGAAGAGAAAGGAGTGTCAGGGTGGACAGTTGCATACTATCACCATTTTAAGCTTGAAGAAATTTCCTGATAAAGATAAAAACTTTAATATATTGTGTCACGATGAGGGCAACAAAGGTGAGGAAAGGACAGAAAGGAATGTCCCACGAGGAGCAGCTCAGGACCAAATCTTTGTCTAGTTTGGAGAAAAGGAGGTCTGAAGCTCAGCCCTATTGCTGTCTACAGCTTCCTGAGGGGGGGAAGTGGAAAGGGGGAGTGCTTTCCCTGAGCTTCTCGCTGGTGTCCAGGGATGGGACAAGTGGGAATGGTTCAAAGCTGCATCTGGGAAGATTCATTCTGAACATTAGGAAGCATTTCTTTACTGAGAGAGTGCTCAGACTCTGGAACAGCTTCTTAGATAGATCATCAATGCCTCTAAACCATTCATCTTTAAGGGGCAAGTGGATGATGTCTATTCTATTCTATTCTATTCTATTCTATTCTATTCTATTCTATTCTATTCTATTCTATTCTATTCTATTCTATTCTATTCTATTCTGTGTTGTGCAGTGCTGCGCTATTTTAACTCCCATTTCTTCTGTAAAATTTTTTTTTCAGTGAGCGAATACAGGGGTGGAGGATGTTCTTGGTAAGGAGCTGTTCTGCTCTCAAGAGACAACTGATTTGCATGGCCATAGAATGGCCATGCCACTTGTTCATGCCTGCACTAGCTCATATGTTCCTCAGGTAGGTCTTTCTGATCACAGCCCATGCTATATCTCTAAGAGTTCCCTTGGAAAGGACAAAGGCATGCATGGATCTCAGGAAACAGAAAACAGGCTTGTGATTAGGATGGGGAAAATATTGGGCTGGGAAACAAAATAACTTCTGCCTACAGATGTGTTTGCACTCTGAGCCCACTGTGGTAGAAGCTTTTAATTTGATAAACCAAAGGGAGGTGTTTTTATTGTTGCTGCAATATGAGTTGTGCCCACTGCTCAATCCCACTCTCACTGCTCTGATCTTAACCAATTAGCTTCTATTCACTGGTATTGGAATGATATCTTGGAAGGAATAATTATTCTATCATAGACATACAGCAAGCTACAACTGAAAAGAAAAAAAGAAATACTATGTACAATCTATGCTGATTTTGCAGAAGTTTAGTGTCATGTCCTCACTCAACAATCCTTCAGAGAGGCAAAGGACCTTATCAACAATCTTCACAGATATTTCCTTAAAGACTCTCTTAAACTTTGAAACAACCTCAGGAAGAGAGCAGGAGTTTGTGGGCTGTCTGTACGTGCGAAAGGTGAGAGAAATATTTAAGTATTTATTGGGACCAAGTGTCTGAACTCATTACCTGCTTTTAACCACCACAGCTGGAGAGGACGAAATCATGTACTCTTTTCTCACTTCTTTCATGGGTCCATCATCTATTGTTGTTGAAAACACATGAAGAATTTTGTATTATGATGTAATTTATGTAACTTGTCCAAAACAATATTAGATTTATTCCATTTGCTATATGAAAGATATCATTAGAATGTAGCCCATTTGGCAAAACTTGTCTCATAGTTCCAGGCAAAGATTCAATCACCTGTTGCTAAGATACTTTAAAAATATTGTCTGTTTTTAAATGTTCCTTTTTAATTGAATAAACTGTTAGTTTGAAATATTGCTGCTGAGGTTAAAAAGGTTTAGAAAATCGTATAACTTTTTTACTGGAAAGCAAGTTTTAAAAAGGCTTAAATGCAACAGCTGCAGTTTTTATTTATTCTATTCTTTAGGTAGACATTAAAAGTTGTATTGAAATAATGACTGCTTGAAGTTTTGGGAACTGAGTTAAAAGAACATTATCACAGATAAAATGAAAATTTTGGTTCCCAATATGTTTGATCTGCACTACCCACGTCAGCTCTGTAGCAATTATTTCCAGGAAATAAAACTGTTCCTAGGGGTTCTGAAAATGCACAAGAGTGCTATGCTGACACCAGTGCACCTTATCTTCATAAAATGAGACCAAAAGCATAAAGGCATAGAATTCCTCTCGCTGTACATTTAGAATTATATAACATCAAAGTAACCATAGACCCTTTTGTTACATAATTAATAATATATCCCACTTTCATCAGAGGGATATTGTCATGAACTAGAATTACACTGACCTCACATTTGATTGCTAAAGTATGTATCTATTGTGAAATTCAGACAACACAGAACAGTAGAGTCCACCTACTGCCTGGATTAATTTTCATCTCATTTCAGTAAAATTTACAGGCAAAAGGAGTGTTCTGCTTGCCTAATAAAATTACACTTAGTTTGCTAACATTTCTTAGTCCTGATACTCACAGGTAAACACTGAATAGGACTTTGGAGTCTGAAAAGAATTAAGGATCTGTCCTTTGATTTCATCTTTTATAGTCTGTAAAGGAGAGGGAGTGTTTTATACCACCACTGTGACTTCTCTGCTGGAGAACTTAGTGATGCCCAACAATTTAAGTATGCAATTTTTATATTTCACTGAAGAATTTTGCCACAGAACACTTTTGATGGAAGCTGAAGACAATAAATCCACATTTTTGGATACAGGGAAGGAAGGCAAATTATATTCCTTGTACTTGACAGATCTGAAACAAAAGAAAATTGTGTAAATCAAGATTAGAATTTGCTATCAATATTTGATTTATCCCTCTCTATGGGAAAGATCTGGTGTAAAACTTGCATCTAAATCTATGCTAAGCTGTCTCTCTCAAATCTATTGCTTTAGAAACAGTTTCAAACAAATAAGATTAGATGCAATGCTTTTGATTCGTTTTCTTTAATCTGGTATTTAAAGTAAGTCTGGAAAATGAAAAGCAAAACATTTTAAGTGCTGTTTTGTTGTTTGTTTTTTTTCCCCCCAGAAGTCTTCCCCTTTGTCTTTTTATTAGCCCTATGAATAATGGGCTCATTTAGCCTGGAAGATACTGCTGGTAGGTCATGAAGTCCATTTCCCTGCATCCCAGCAGGATTGATGGCTTTCCTCCTGAGCCATTCCCAAAGAGATGGGTGGCCCAGTCTTGAATATTGAAGTGATGGTGATTCCATGACCCCTGTTGGCAGCGTGCACCAGTTCCCTCAGGTTTATCTTGTTTTCCCTAACATTTAACCTAGGTTTCCTCAATTGGATTTCAATCCCATCACATTGTGTTCTCTCTTTGAGGATGAATGTGAGCAATTGGTCATCTGCTTTCATCAAACATCCCTGCACACAATACTTCACTATGACCTTATAAATTCAGGTCAGGGTTCTGAAAGTTTACCTAGGTCTGTGAGACTTACAGACATTGACAATGTTGATGTGCTTAGTTTTACTATAAAAAATTTTCAAAGAGTCATTTCATTCCCTGAAAATTTACAGTTTACAAATAATTGAATGTGTTAAGAATTGTAGTTTGTTAAAAGAACTAAATTCTCAAAATTTGTAAGCACACAAAAAATATGTAGTGCAGAAAATTATATCAAAACAATAGAGAGACTTTCCTAGTAAAAGCAAGATGAATATACATATTTAAAAGTCTGAGCATCCTGCTCTGCAAACCTCATCTGGACAAAATGATTTACAGAGTGAGTCTGTGGGTGTGAGGTGTTCAGAGAAAGAGGTTATTGAGGTTAAATCTTGATGTCTCACTTCCTTTACGATGAATGAAGAACATAGTCTCTTCTGCACTGTGATTCGTGTCACCTTCTCATAGCTTTCTAACATGGCTCACATGAATCATGCCTCAAAAGTTCTTGGTTTCCTTCCTTTGCTGTTAAGCAGTCTGGAGCAGTCATCTTACCTGGGGTAGCTGCATCTCTAGACAGCCTGGGTTGGATGAGATGGACATCTTCTTGCTGTCACTTTAGCAAGTACTTACAAATGCTTTTTTACCTTTTAGCTTAAGGCATGTCTGATACACAATCTCATGAATTCTTTGTAATTTCATTTGCAATTTCATTGTGCAGAAACCTTTCAAACTTCAGCCAGAGAGTTGTCATAAAACCTCATTAAGAAATTTGCTATATTTTGAATTGAAATCTCTCTTTTTTTGTCCTTAAATGAAGACAGTACATTTGCTCTTATCAGCTAAGGAGATGAGATCTCTCACACAGCCAGGAAGTTGTTTCAAAGCACTGTCCCTAATCCATGAAGCAGTTAAGTTTCTCTTGATTACGGGGGATGAAGAGACTTTAAACATATTAGTTGAATTTATTCAGAGGGCCTGGCTCTGACAAATTTGTGGAATGGCGGCTGCACAGGCTTTAGATGGATATAAATGTGTTCTCCACCTGCACACATGCACAGCAGCATCGTCCAAATCTGAGGCATTTCAAACTGATTGAAACTATAAATAGTGCTGCTGGCAAAACTGCAAACAGTAACTTCTGGACTAAACTTCAGCCTTTGCACAGTAAATTCCGTCACATCAGTGAATAGTACAGTTTGTTGGGTTTAAGGTATGTCATTGAGTCCTCTGCTTCTCATAACATTGTCAGACTCACTTCTGTTTAATCTCATGCAATAACAAGCTAACAGAGTTTAAATAAAAAAAAAAAACAGTATTAAAAACAAAAGTGATTATCTTTCAATCCCCAAAGGCCTAGCTATTGCCAACAATTAACCACTGATGTGTGAGAGTGACCTGTAGGTCAAAAAAGATGCCTTTTGTGAGCAAGCTTGGTTTGTGCATGAGGCAGAACTGTGACTAAAACTTTTTACCTCTAGATGAGGGGGTACAACACTGAGCATATGCTTTATGCAAAGCATAAAGATTAAAATGCAGGAGAAAGGAAGAAAAGAAAAAAATTTGCTGTGTAGTTTTGCCACATGCCTAGAATCAGCTCTGTAGGACTTGCCTGCATTAGTAGTTATAAGAAAATCATAGAAACTTGTCCTTGCAAGATAGGTCCCTGAGTTTTACAGCTGCAGCCTAAATTTTCATCCCAAATATGACTTTTCAATTAGAAAAACATGACTAAGGCTCAAGTTTTCCAACCAGCTGTCCCAAAATTTCTAATCTTACATCAGCTGTGTGACTGCAGGCAATTTCTCAACTCATTTATTTTCATTTATGATTATTTGTATGGCTGTATATCTAGGAGCCAGAGCCCTTTGTGCCAGGTGCTATAAAAGAGAAAAGAGAGCAATTCCCACTGGAAAAAGCTGGGAGTCTACAGCTAGGGAACTGGGATGGACAATAAGAAATAAGTGACAAGCAGTGGCCTTAACATGTATTTTCTTGTATTCATCATACAAGAAAAATGTCTTAAAAAGTGTACAAAGCCTCTAGTAATTTGATGCCTATCGATTGCCTATTCAATAGGTGAGACATGGAACGTGAAAGAACAAAGGTGCTAAGAAAGCCATCAGGAGGAAAACTGTGAATATCTGGGAAGTGCCTTGCTGGAGAAGGTTCACCCATGTCTGTTCTGTGATATGAGGGAGGGGAGGGCTGCAGCAGGGCAGCAGTGTGGCTAGGACAATGGCCAGTGGAAACAAGCCCCTTGTCAGGGCTGTGTTTCTCAAGGCCATGAAAGAAGGTCACAGCAATATTCAGCAAACAATGATGGACTGAGAGTTCCTTGAGGAGTAGCCATGGGGGTTGGTGGGAGAGGTCGTATTTTAGAAACGTTGTGGTGAAGGAAAATATTTCAGATAGAGCCTGGATAGGAATACCCACAGAGAAATGGCTCAGTGTTTGCACATAAATTTTGAACCTAAATGACAGGACTGATGGCAGTGTGATGACACTCTTACTCTTTGAATTGTCAGTATTTTTATATCTTTAGGGAAGGCACTGTACTTTCTGTAACACTTTGCAGGATTTGGCCCTTCCTACATCGTGGCAAAGAGCTAATAGAAAAGAGGAGTATATAAATATGTCCCTCAGCTCTGTTTAAATTAATTTTATGGTTCTAGGTGTTGAAAAGCTAAATTTGAAGACTTAATTAAGAAAATAACAAACAAGAAAAAGAACCAAATATATCCCTGACACCTGCATACACCATGAATTAATTTTACTTGGCAAAATGTAGAAATACACATCTTCACTTTTAAGCTAACACAATTGTTAAGCTGGCCACCAGATTTCATGTGATTAATATTTATCACTGCCACGTCCATAGTGCTCCAGGATTTAATTCAAAATGTGAATCTTTCCTAAATCACAGCACTTAACTTCTAATCTTGTTTGTTTGTTTTGATTAAACAAAGATGTTCTGCTTTTTTTGTAGAAGTGATGTCACCTAATTGACTACATGTTGGTTTAGCCTCTAAAGCCATAAAATGTGATTCTATTCTTCGTAGCTTTTAAGCTTGATTAAAGCAAGCTCCTCAAGTTGTTCTCTAATAGCAGGCTCCCCAGAACTGGAGAGAGATTCTCAAGTGGTTTAATGTTTAGAAAATGAAGAAACATCTCCACCCCCTCATGTAACCACAGGAAACAAAGTATTAAAGTTGAGGAGGGGGAAGGAATGGAGAAAAAGAGAAGTCAGTTCTCTGTATTCCCCCCAAAATGTGAACCACAAAGGATTGTTTTCCTTTCATGTGAAAAGATTTTTAGCATTTCATTTCCTTAGATTTCTATATGGTACAAGCAAAACTCTTAAATCACTAGTTAGCGGTTTCGATCTAAATCTCATCATCTAATTATTTTTACAACGCATTCTTGGAAGGGTAGGAATGGTTCTGCCAGGAGATGTTTCACAATAATTAGAAGCCCCAATGGGTCTCTTAAGAATGTTTAAAGGGTTCCATATGCAGGCTGCTATGGGGAACCACTCTGTACACAGCTCTTCGTTTGAAGCAATAAGTCTTGACAGCCCTTGTTGTATTTTATTATAGCAAACAAAATCCATGCCAACCAATCAGGTTCCTGAATGTCTTGCCATTCTTTACTAGGAAAAATAACAGTGGAGATCGGTTAACTACAAAGACACTGTCATATCATTGCAAATATGGGCTGCTTGAAAGGCAATTCTCTCAAAGACCGCTCTTTGTAGCATAGCAACTGCATTAAAAGGTGAATTTTGGAAAAACAAACCCCAAAACAAACAAAAAAATCCCCAAACTAACCTAAAAAGTGCTTTCCAAACCAGCGTTCCAGTAAAAGTTGTTTGCTTTCCCTTTTATGCAATAAGCATGCAGAATTGGCTTTTGAAGTTAAAACATGTGCACTGGAATATGCCTTGCTAACACACCTAAATGGCCAATTTGAGAGGCTCAACCCTCCTCCTATGGTGTTTGTCAGCCAATAAATAGCTGCTGTACACCTTTTAGCTGGGTGTATCCTGCCTGCACAGTCTTTTTGCCTAGAGTAAGGGATGCCTGAATAAAAAGGTTCAGTCAGGGAGAGTGACACCATATACTTCATGGATTTCTTTGTCCATGCTACATCCATGTTTAGTAATGGATAGTTACTTGGCTAATAACAAGGAAGAAAGCAAGAGCTCTTCCACAGTGAAGGGCTGATAAGACAGTGTTCCTAAGGAACACAGAAACAAAAACAGCCAATGGAAGCAGAGAAGAAAATAGAAAACTGACTATTTGAACAGCTGCTATTACTACCAGGTCCTGCAAGAGAACACAACTTTCCAAGAGCATCCTCTTCCTTATGGGTCTCACATACTGCTCTGTCCTCCCACCTAGCTCCTGGGGCAACTTTGCTGAAGCTCAGTCCTGGTCCCTGAGGGTAGCAGGCAGTTTTCTGGATAAATAGCAATGTATGTTTTCATAAATGTGATTTTCCTGCATATGTGACATATTTGTGGCCATATTAGGCATGCTCATATGCATGCACGCAAATGTATGTGCCTATACTTTCAAATCCAGCCCATAATGACTTTGCCTTTGGATACAGACACGTCTCCCGTGTCAGCTGTAAAGTCATTGGCTTCATCTCTGTTTTTATTTTCGTCTTTGGCAAGGACTCTGTTCAAGACATCATAGTATGTACAGATATCTGCACATAATTTTATACTGAGCACTTTATGTGGGGTTGTCCAGTATTTAAATATCACAAGAAGTGGATTACTTCACTAATGTTCTTTGTTAATGAGGCTAAATTTATATATATATTTTTCTTCCAAGAAATTATAATTTTCTTTTTAGAATGTGCTTTGCAATTTTACAGCCATCATTTTAGAAATAATTGAGTTAATTTGATGATTTCAGAGAAAACTTCAAATTTACATGAGCTTTTTTGATTGATTTTTTCTCTAGCATTTTTAAAAAGAGTGACTTGGATATCTAGTGTCTTTGCAGCATGGGAAGAATATCTTTATTCATAATTCAATGAAGCACCAAAATTACTATTCCACTACCAAATATAGGATGGAAAAGTATGAATATAAAGATTAAAATAAATATGAAACATGCCATATAGTTCAGACCTCTACAAGTGTAAGGTGTCATACAGCAGGTAGAGTAGTTCTAATTTATCAATGTGCAAGCTTCTTAAGTGCAAACTTAAGTGTTTCCTGAAAACTCTTTTTTTCCTACCTCTGTGTCTTGTGTTTCTGTGTTTTTCATAGTTCAAGGAGAGAAGCAGGTTTACTCAAAAAGAAAAATTTGCTAGCTGTCATGGTTGAAACTCCCCTGCTAATGTCCATCTCATTTCAGTGTCTGAGGAGAAATGTAGAACAAACAGCCCTTGGAGGCTGATAGCTCATAAAGGTGTCTCCAATTAGGCTTGGAGAGTATTATTCTAACTTTATTAATCAATACCATTAAAACTTCCTGTTGCAAGGTACAAAATATTCCCTAGCTTGCCACAAAACTCCAAGGTATCAGGTGCAAAAAACACTACCAAGCATCTCCAAGACTCATAAAACCAAAGGCCATTATCAAGAGCAACAGTGTGGAATTTCAGAGGTGGATATGCCCAAGCAGCCCTGAAGAATGAACTGTGTCCTGTGCCACAGAAGACTGCAGGCAATCCTCACCCAGCTGGGACTTGGCTGAAGGTTCCATCACTCCTGACTCTGCCTGGCGACTGCAAAGCCAAACTGCACCAGCCCGAAGTGTTAGAGATTTTGCAGATTCATTTCAGGTCTCTCTCCAAAGGAAAACATTCTCCCACTTCTTAGCACAGCCAAGCGATGACACAAGGATTTTTTAAAAAAATATTTCTTCCTTGCCACAGCTGGAATCAGAAGCAATGTCAAAGCACAGATTTAACATAGAAAAAATGCAGTGTGAAAACAAACCTCAGCAAATGGTGACCAGGATACCTTTAGGTTGCTCCTTAGGGATATTAAAATATGTATCTATATATTTCTAAAAATTTTTCTTATTGCATTATTTTTATTTCTAGTTATGATGTCACTTTAGTTAGTCATGGAATCTTTTATTTATCCATGGTTTCAGGGTTTATCTTGAAACAATTTAAGTTCCTCATGTCTACCTATCTTCTATAGGAGACTGTCCTTAAAAATTACAATGTGGATAATTAGAAAACATAAAGTTTCTCCTCAGAGATTTGTCATAAGCATTTTATGCTTATCCATCATCTTTTCCTATACCAATAACGTCTTTGAAATGAAATAATTTTTTGTCTTTCATATTTATGATCCAGATGTCTTTATAATTTAGCAGTTTTTATGAGAAAAAAAATCTAAGATTTTTAAAATTCTGTTTTCATTCTTCATTATATTAATCACCTGTCAAATGTTACCTAAAACTACTACAATTTAAATTATTTTTACATGACCTACTTGAATCATATTCTTTAAATTGACCGTCTCATTCCATAGTGATATTAATTCTTTTCATTCCCTGTAACTTTATTAGTCTTTCCTCTAACCTGGAAAGAAATTTCAGATGAAGTCTTGTTACATTCAAATTCTTAATCTTTTCAGTGTAGTAGCTTTTGCTGACTTGATTCCTTTGTGTCTTAAAATCCAAAGCATTAAGTTGATTCTGTATAGAGTTCTAAAATCAGTTGAGTTGCCTCACACTCTCCTAACCCAGAAATAGTTTCTATATTCACCTCTTCCTTTCTTTTAGGCTCCTTGTCTCAGGAATTTCTTGAGAGAGAAGAGGACAAATCATCCCAGGACCAAAGTGCCCCAGCTGGGGGTGGTGCAGTCTCTCAAGGAATTTTTGTGCCTGACTTCTACTATTAGAGTGTGTAATTACTTTTTTCCTTCCAAAAGGAATATCTTTTTCCTCCCCCAACCCCACATGACTATTAATAATATTATCACTTAGAATCACTTATAATATATCACTTATGCTATATTCATACTTTGCCTCTTCCAGGTACTCCTTAGAAGTGCCTGTACTTTGAGAAAGTCAAATCCATAAAAATAATCTTTAAGGCAAACATCCTAAAATTCCCTGAGGATGGACATTCTCCAGCTATTTGCTGACCATCATTATTTTGCCACTCATTGATTCTTCCTGTCTGTGGAATTTAAGGTACTTTTTCTTTTCACTATTTATATAAGCTATCATTGTAATTTTTGATCTGTCATCTTAAGAATAGTCACGACACTTATTCCAGAATAAGAAACTAGTTCCCAGCTCGAACCAATCTTCTTGAAATTCAGAAATATTTCAAACTCTGGATGGATTTTGTATTCTTTCTCAGTTTTCACTCTAGCAAACCTGTCAGGTAATGTATCCCAGCAATGTAGAACCATTTCATTTTATCAGTGATTTAATCTCTTGTAATAACTTTTCCATTCTCCCATGTCTCAGGAAAGACTTTATAAGATACAAACTTCATTGAGACATTTTCCCATAATCTTCCACAAATCCCCATGCTCAATCAGCTTCACAAATAAATGATCAGTGGACTGTGTTCAAATCATAATTTTGAAGTTGAAACACGAAGAAACCTCTGAAAAATTTATCTCTCTGAAAATAAAACACATCTCTTGAACTGCAGCAATGTAGAATAATTCAAGTTGAAAATAACTGGAATTCTGAATCCCTCAAACAGAGTTAGAGTCCTAAATTAGGTCATGTTGCTCAAAGTACAGGACTTCTCAAGTATTGAGTACCACCAAAGATGGAGATTCCACAGCAACTTTATGAAATCTGTTCCTATATTTAATTGGTATAGTTATGATTTTTTTTCTTTTTATATCAACCCAGAATCTCAATTTTTGCAGCTTAGTGTCCATTGCTTGCCTGCCAATGTCTGCCTGCCAGAAGTGTCTAGATCTGTCTCCTCTACATCTGCCTGACATTTGGAGAACAAATAGATTCCTTTTTAGCCTTCTCTTCTCCAGGTTAAGCAATCCCATCTCCTCAGCCTTTCCTCACATGCCATGTGCTGTGGACCCCTCCACATCCTGGGGGTTCTCCTCGAAGCTTTCTCCAGTACACTGATTCCTTTTTGGTTTTGGAGACCCAAACTGGACACACTGTTCCAGCTGTAGCCTCATGAATGCCAAATTAAAGGAAATAATAATTTTCTTTCATCTACTGGTCATGGTGTAGACCAGTATGGTGCTTGCCTTTTTGCTGGAAGGTGCAAAGTTCAGTTCTCTGCAGCTGAGGAAGTGAAGAGATTTTCCTTTAGCAGAGCAGGGGTTTTACAGCACTCTGACCTCTGCAATGATATTTTGCACCTGGGAGGTCTCTCAAGCAGCTGACTTGCATAGCTAACTGAGGTGTCACACTGAGATCCCAGGAAGCTGTCATTTGTGGAGAGAATTCACTCCCAAGGGCTACAGATGATATGTTGATTTGTTTGGTGGCTATTTACAAACAGTACTAAAAACCAGAGACATGAGGCAGAAGTAAAATTCAGACTAAACAGAATGTTTCAAAATGTACAGTGTTGTTCTTGAGAATTTTTATTATTAGTATTAATGATCCCAAGATACTTCAAAATTAATCATGGTTCTGAATTTAAATATTAAATACTTAATTTTGGAAAACATTAAAATAAAAAGCCAATTTTTATTGTTGTGGTTTTTTTTGTTTACAGAAAGAGTGGACAAATTTGATGCAGGGACATGAAGTATTCAGGTCTTCCTTTAATGAGTGAAAAAAAACCTTTAAATTTGAGATCCCCCAGCCATTCCACATCTTTCTTCTAGATGTTGATTTCATCAGTAGAAAAAATAACACTTTTGGAAAATCAGTTTTCCATTTAAATTCCTCAAAGCAGATGGATGAGCAAATAGAAGGAAAGATTACTTTTATTTCTCCAAACAGAAAAAAGCCAACAATCCATGTTTAGTGGCGGGGTAGAATTTGAAGCCTTGACCAAGCCCAGTTTGGATCAAAGCTGATAATTCTGTTGTGGGTATAAAAAATCAGTGATAATTCATTTTAATCCCAGCATGTCTTCTAGCATGTGTGGAATACTAACAGGCAGTGTCAGCAGAGGATGTGTTTAAATGGTCTTCTGAAGCCAAACACAAGATATTCCTACTTAAATTTGAGCAGATGTGAGTGAGTTCTGTCTGCACGGCTGGGCTGGGCCAGTGCAGCACACACCTTCCAAATCATCTGCCTTTGTGGCTGACTCTGCTTGGATGGGATGTAGATTTTTGGCAGAGTTCTGTTCTGCCTTTGAGGGAAATGTCAATAAACCCATTGCCCCATTGCTCTTGAAATCAATCCAGAAATTAGAATTGCATTCCTCCACCCTGCTTAGTTCATGCTGGGCTCTCAAAGACCAGTTTAGAGCTCCTCTTGGAAAGATACACCTTCTTTATGGACTGCATTCAAAGTCTGATTTAATCCTTCATAGAGTACTTCTGCACTGGTTGATAGCTCATATTCACATTAAAAAAGACCCTCATAAATAAAAGACCTTGGATAATGGTAATACTTAAGTTTGATTGAATTGCTAGGTTGATTGAATATGGATCACAAGAAACCAGATTTTATTTTCTTTAATCCTATCATAAAGGATTTTGTTACCTGGGAATAATTTTCCTGCTTTTTATATAGAAATCTCTCACTGCTGTATTCAACATCTGTCCTCAACTCCTCTATGGAAAAATTAGTAACATTTTAAATTGCAGTGAAGAACAATATATTTAAAGATAAAGGGAATCTATTATAATCTGATAAAATAGTGAACACATTTAAAAGTAGAGACTGAAAGATCTATGACTTTTGTCTGGGAGCTAATGTAAGAAATATATGGGATGATGGATGAATGGACCTAAACAGAGTGGTTGTGCTGTTATCTGTCACATTTTGTAAAAACACAGTAGCTTCATTGAAACAAAGAATCCTTGCTTATTTAATCATAAGTAACTACATCATAAGTAACTACATAAATATCTACAACGTTGACGTCAAATGGAATCCTGTTTTCAGTGGTGTATAATCTTTCCAGTAAAGATATTGAAAGAAACTTGCTGCTTGGTGTGAATTAAATAGCAGAGTTTGGCTCTAGCTGAAACAATAAAAAATGAATACCCTTCATACTGCTGTAATTGAAGGTAGTCTGAGTGAACAAAAAAATCACAAAACTGTGACAGTAAGTCCTAAGTAACTATGGTTTAACTTATGATCACCTAAACAGGAATTTGTGGCCTGAAACTGCAAACACCAGTGTGCTATATTCCTGCACATATTGGGGCTGATCTTTTCAGCTCTCAGTAAAGGCAAAAGCACAGTTTGATGAAGACTACCTGCATTTGTTTAACACAATACAGGCTCCCATGATTAGTAAAATGCCACTTGAAGAAGCTTTTATAACCAAGTATTTGGCTTCTGGCCCAAAACTATTGTGTAACTATTTGCAGATTAGAAGAGGGGCCTGAAGACAAATGGTGTCTTGAAAGTCAAAACGTGACCTTTCCCAAACAACACGATGCTAAAATGCTAAGCGGGAGATAGCCCTGCAGTGTGACTTAAAAGAAAACCACAACTTGTGTTTGGTTTTCAGCATCCACAAGCTATTATTCTGTAATAACAGAGGGAAAAGTTTTCTCCAGGCAACCCTTCCAGTGGTTGCAATCTGAAAATAACTTCCAACCACTAAATGATGTTTAATTTTTTTCTTTCCCTTTTTTTCTCCCTTTCTATTTCATGCGTATCCATGTTTGCACAGCAGAGAAAATGCACTTCTGATGTTTCACTCTGAATGCAAAGCAGGCTACCCTGAAGAACAGAAATATACCATGAGCTTCACTTGCACTCCAAAGGAAGTGATCTCTAACATCATAGAATTATGAAATCATAAAATATACTGAGTTGGAAGCATCAGGATCATTGAATAAAACTCCTAGTCCTGCACAGGACACTGCAAGAATCACATCATGCATCTCAGAGCATTGTCCAAACTCTTCTTAAACTCAGACAGATTTTCTACTGTGACCACTTCCTTGGGGAGCCTGTTCTAGTGCCCAAACACCCTGTGGGGTAAAAACTTTTACTGATATCTAACATAAACCGAGAATAGTGAAGAGATCAGTGCCTTCCCCTCTGCTTTAACCCATGAGGGTATTGAAGGCTGCAGTGAGGTCTCCCCTCAGTCTCCTCCAGGCTGAACAGACCAAGTGACCTCAGCCACTTCTCACACAGCTTCCCTTCAGAGCCCTTCACCATCTTTTTGCCTCCTTTGGATGCTCTACAATAGCTTATTATCTTTTTCATACTGTGGCACCCAAAACTGCCCCAGCACTGGAGGTGAGGCTGCCCCAGAGCAGAGCAGGACAATCCCTGCCTTGCCTGGCTGGTGATGCTGTGCCTGATGTCCCCAGGACAGGGTTGGCTCTCCTGGCTGCCAGGGCACTGCTGGCCAATGTTCAACTTGCCATCAGCCAGGACCCTCAGGTCCCTTTCTGCAGCCCTGCTCTGCAGCCTCTCATCTCCAGTCTGTGCACACAGCCAGGGTTAGCCCATCCCAGGTGCAGAATCCAGCATTTCCCCTTGTTAAACTTCATATGGGTGGTGAAGGCACATCTCTCTAATTTGCTGAAGTCTCTCTAAAAAGCATCTCTGCTCTCAAAGGATTCAACAGCAGTTTCTGTTAGACCAGAAATGAGTCAGAGCTTTCCCATTATTTTCTGCTGCTTCATGTGTTGCCATGGGCAATTCGCTTGTAACATCTCTGTGCTCCCGGACCTTAAGCAAGGATGGTGAAACATGATTCACTGACTAAACATGGAGTCAGGTCTTATTTTTCACTTTTCGACAATTTTAAATCTTATATTACTTACACTACTGGGACAGCATGAAGAAAGGCAAAATTAGTACAATATAAAATTTTTTTTTAAAGGACATTTCAGTTTTAATGTTTATATTTTTATTTTATGAACACAAGCCTTTGATTTTATTTTTAATTTTCCTTTTGATAATAATGTTTAGCAAGAGTTGGCTGATTTGTGTGTTTGTTACCTAGACTTTTCTTCAGATATTTTATGGAAAATGAGGTCACTAAGAACAAAAATCATCCTTGAATAAAGACAGACCAATTTTTCTTCTATTGGTAACATGCTGAATCAAAGGTAGTAAGGGCAGAAAGAATGCTATTATCTACCTTGAAATTTCATGCAATATAAGCGCTTACATCTCCCAAGCTATAGACTTGATTTTTAGCAGAATATTTACTTACATACCCTGTCTTATTTTGAAGGTGACATGAGCTGAAGAAAGCTCTGCTTTCCTTATATAGAAGTATTTCATTTTGCCCTTCTTCCTTCCAAACTGTCATCCTTTGTCTGTGTCGCCCTTTCCTATTTCTTTGGGTTTTGGTTTTTAAAAATTTATTTCAAGAATTCTATCAGATTATTAGACCAGTGAAAAATTGTGTTAAACTGGCTGTCCACTCTAAATCCTATTGTCTACACCAAATCCCATGCTATAGTAACTGTTCCCACCAGCCAAGAGGAACCCAGAAAAAAAAAATCAATAATACCTGGTTAGGGTTCAGACAAATTAACAATATTCCTGTAACAGTTACTTCAGTAGCCTCTGTAGTTGGAAGATTTGGAAATAGTTCTAGCAGTGGTAGTTCTGCCATACCTTATCCTGGCAACGCAATCCCTACAATCCCTTAGTGGAATTCCATCCTAGAAAGTCACTTGAATTTATTTATTTTCAGAAGCTGAAATCTTAGAGAAGTGTATTTCTCCTTCCACACTTGTGTTTCTTTAGCCACTGATTTTGTTCATATGTGTTAAAATCTTTTCTGTTGCCCCTTGCTGAAGTTGTTATAGTTGTTGCTGTAACTTGGACTACATCTGAAGTACAACTGCAAGTAATATATGACATAGTTCATTTTATGCTGCACATTGAAGGTGTAGAACAGACCAAAATATTTAGGATTGTTGGCATTATCCCAGCTAAGACCTAACTTAATTTACAAATAATTTTCAAATAGAGCTGCAAGTTCCTCAATAGTCCTCAATGGGAAGACTTCAAAGGGTTAAATTTATTCCTTTTATTGATCTATTTCTTTGCAAACTGCATTGGTCATAATGCACAGAAGATCCTTATAGGAACAACAAAGGCTATTACCAACACCTGTTTCAGGTGGAATGTTCCTTTTCTGTGTCACCTGCCAAAATGGCCTTCTAAAAGTGTCATTCAATTGTGCTTTAATGGAAATCACATGGCTTTGAGCAATCTGTGAATATGCCAACTGAAATGTGTGTATTCCCTCCTCTCGTCTTTGTTTTCTTTCTCATGTATGTCTTTTGGGCCACAGCCCCATAATGAGCTGCACATGCAGGGAGCAGTGCCTATGGAGGAGCCCATTGGCAGCTGCAGAGTTCCATATGGAGCTGGGGCTCCATCCAGCAGAGAAACCCTCCAGTTGGAGATGTTGGACACTAAACCATTGGCAGCAGAGAGCATCTTCATTTGTGTCCTGTACAACATCGGGCATGTTATGGGATGCTTTGTCTCTCATTATACAACCAAATTATATATAGAAACCACATGGGCACAGTGGGGTTCCAAACAAGCTTCTTTACTAAATATAGAGAGCATAGGAGAGCAAGTTACTTATACATGGTGCTGCTCAGGCAGGATTATAAAACGTTGAATGCAGCAGCGTAGAAAAGTGCTAACAGACTACTTAGAGAAATCTAACTCTGCCCGTTACTCATTCCAACAGACTACATCGTTGCTAAAAAAAAAAAAAAAAAAGAAGACAGAAATTGTCAGAAAATAAAAATGAGAATTGCTCCTGACTAAATATAATCAAATGAAATTGTCACGAAATGGGTAAGTGAAAATTGTTATAGTCTGAAATCACATAGTTTTTCAATAATGCCAAACCACCAGCTTTAAATAGAACCTGATTTTCATTAATAATTCTGCTTTCCAGTTTTTTATGATTTTTTTAGCCAACCTTATGGATCATATGTAACAATAATATGAGACATGCCACAAAAGGTCCATTTTTAGATGAGATTCCAGGATTTTTCTTGGTTTTATGAGCACTGGATCCACACTGCAGTGGGACCTGCCAATATTCCAACCACTCATTAATTCAAGCCATCAACAAATTTGAATAAAATGCTATTTGTAAAGCTATTTGTATATTTTTTTATACATACATATACCCTTACACAAGGCATGCATATGCATACATATATGTTTCTGTGACTATAAGCATGCAATCATATATATAAATCTGAATATACATGATTGCACTTCTGGAAAAAAATTTCACAAAAAATATTGTAATCCTCTAATAGAGGTGAAAGTCTCTTTGAAGCCTCAGCAATGAGTGACAAAGTGTATGTTGAGCATTTAACTTTCTAAAAATGTCAAGATTCCCACTACCACAACCACAACGGCTATTTCTAACCATACGACAGATTTGAGACATTCAGAGACATGATACAATTCAACTAAGAGAACTCCTTTGAGTTATATTTTGGAGTCCTGATTAATTTCTTCCTAGACTTATGGCCAATTTGAGACAACTTGGAGGCTGTTGACTTTAGGAAATAAGAAGCCTCCCTATCCCCTGAACAATAGATGCTCTGAGTCTTAAGCCAACATCTTTGGAAAGCTGAAAGTTATGGATAAAACCCAGGCAGTATAAGTGAGATATATTTCCTTCATGTATCTGAATCAGTCATTCCAAAAGTGTTGAAGTCATCTAAATTTGTTCTGAATAAAGAAAACAGGTACTGGTGAAAGCATGAAGGAATTCCAAATGCCTAAAGTCAGGCTAGGAACAGCTCCTCTTTTACAACTTCAGACTTCATTTATCCATTCACTTTATAAAAAATCTAAGTACTAACTTGGGGCAGAAAGCTGCAGGAGACACCTAGCATTCATTGGTTGACAAACTTATATTGAGTTCTCCCACAAGTTTCAGTACCTGAGATCTGAACACTCCCTACAGAGCACAAACAGAAGTTCATAATTCACATGCTTGAATTTTCTACATATCACAAAAAACTCACTGAAGTTGTTTATGTTGATTTTTGCTTCAGTTTCTGACAAGCAATAGAGTAAGATGATAATATGAAGCTGTTGGCAATTTAGATCTTGCCATTCTTTTGGGGTTTTTGGTTTTGTTTTGGTTGGTTTTTGAAATTTTTTTTGTTTTGTTTTGTTTTGTTTTTGTTTATTTTTTGGGAGGGAGGGGTTTATTTTCATTATAGATGTATTAGGCAAACATTGAAATCAAGACTTTAATGTATACATGCATTCAGGCTGAATTTACATTGCCTGAGGAAAAGTAGACTTTCCTTACTTTCTATTTTTTGTATACTTCCAGCTTTACCTTATCTTTTACCACTTTTCTTAGGTTTGATTTATTTTACTGTATCCAGTCGTGGTCACCCCCATACAAGAGAGACATGGACATACTGAAGAGAGTCCAACTAATGGGATTAAGGGACTGGAGCATGTTTATATGGGGAAAAACTGAGACACTGTGCCTTTTCAGCTTATAAAAGAGAAGGCTTGGGGGGGATAGATCTTACTAATCTATATAAATACCTGAAAGAAGGGAGTAAAGAAGAGACAGAGAGGCTCTTTTCAGTGGCACAAACTGAAACAAAGAAGGTTCTTTCTGAGCACCAGAAAATACTTTTTCTCTGTGTGAGTGGCCAAGCTCTGACATAGGTTGTATCTCCCTTCCTGGAGAATTCAAAAGCTGTGTGCATATACTTGGTCAGGGGAAATGGACTAGACGACCTCTACCACTCTTGGATTCTTTAATTCTCTGATTCTGTATTTCTGTGATTCTGTGTCTAAGGGCAGGCACAATTTTAATTTTTTTTTTAGTATAGGGAAGAGGAAGACATAATGGGACTGTTCTGGCTGTTGAGACACTAAGTTGTAGCTCACAGTACTGTATACCTGATTTCCTTTTACACTAGATATCTTGATTTATCATTCATCTTCACAAGACAGCCTACAGAATCAGGCTTGTTTTGTCAATCTGCACAAATATAGTGCAAACATCATGGACTGAAGAGGGCACAAGTCCCATATATGGTCCACACGTTTTTTGCTTAAAAATAGCAAAAATAATTAGTCATTTGCATTCCAGAATAGATCTTCGTGATTAGTCTACAGTTAAGCTAATCTAAATCACCTATACTTACTATAAGAAGCTGGAAAGAGGATGGGTAATGTTGCAGACAGTCCCTTTTTCTTGTGAGAATGCCCTGCCTGTGAGATTGTGGCTGGTTCACGAGACTAACCATCTCCAGGTTAAGCAGCAGGAGCAAGGCAGACCTGGACTACTTAATCTGCTTATGAGTCTGGTTATACTGGTACCCATAAACTAGAGTACAAGGAGCCATTCTCTGGCCTTGAGTCCAACTGGAATGATCTGGCCACATCTACTCTGTGATCTTCCCAGAACAGAATGGGCATGTGGCAAATTCTGAACTGTTTTTTGGGAACTACTTTGGAAAATGCTAACTGGGCCAAAGCCAAAATTGTTTTAGCATCAGGGATATCAGTTTAACAGCTTAGTTGACCAAATTTCGGTGCTCACAGCCAATCCCAAAATCCACCTTAAATGCAAAACCAAACATACTGTTTATATATACAGAATTCAGAAATCCATGGCCACAGGAGACAGGCACCATATTTCCTCCAGCCCACAGGGTGCACATTACCAGAGCTCCTACTGGAAATGTCACAGTTAGGGAACTAAGAAAGGAGAAGATCCTGGTTCCAAGTTTTATCTAGAATCAAATTATCCATGTCACATTAAGTATTTAGAGTTCCTAATGTCTTTTGGACCTTGGATTAAGGGATTGGTGCCACATGTAAATATTTCTTTGGAAAGGGAGACCTCAGACAAATGGAGTGCCCAGCCTTCCCAACCAGATAGATTTAACTCCTTGTTCTATTTTGACCATTGCTCATGTGTATTTTAAAAGCTACTCTTTGGAGAAAATAAATACTTTTATTAGGTTCTGGAGCCTTGGTAACTATTATGTTTATTTGGGTTAGGTAACAGTGATCTTGCCCTATACATTAGTTTACTAATTATCGTTATTACTGAAGTTACTTATCTTCATGTTCTCCCAGTTATGTTTTAGATTTCAGCATTTTCAAAGCAGAAATCGGACACCAAATCCTGCTTTGTATTCCATTAGTAAAAATCTGGAGCATTTTCACTGATGGATTTTATAGCTCTTTTGTGGGATGTATTCTGAACACTGTGTTCATTCCCTCAGGGCAGTGTCTTTGCAAGCATGATAGATCCTCTTTACATCCACCCTAACATCAACAGAATAAAACAGCCTCTGTAAAACATTTGTATTTTGACAAACAGGCAAATTTCCATAAAATTTTTTTCCCTTGGAATTTTTATGACCAACTTACCCATCATCTTTTTCACTCACGCATGAAAAATGTCAAAAAGCTATATAAATATTTAGTATGATTTATGATTGTTTTCTGGGCTTGAGAAAGCCTGTGAAACAGCTAAGAAGAGCAAAAGAAATCGCAGTCCAGAGAGAATGTGGCAAAGCATCAATTGCTGTTCCTTATTAATCCCCAAAGTACAACCCAGTGAAATGAAATAAATTAGTTAAGCCTGTTCACCAGGCCTTACCATTGTCCCCAAAAGGAACAGCTCCTGCTGCTTAAGAATCAACTGAAATGCAGATCATCACATTACTGAAATTGGAAAGATATGATTAACCTCTGCAGTTTTTCCATGCTCTTTTATTTCTGTAGAGACCAATACTAATTCCATGTAAATGGTATGAAAATCTGAAAGAAGGGCTTCTCTTATAGAATTTCCATCTTATTTTTACAACACAAAGGATTTGGAATTCTTTGAACAAGGTTCAGAAAAGCATCCAAACTTTCTGATGTTCCTCCCTAAATTAAATGAGATGCTGGGGACACATTAAAGGATTTAAAAGGGTAGGAAATGTACTATATCACTTTTTGAGTCCATAAGTGATTTTCTATTCTTGCCAACTGTACTCATGAGACTCAAGGGCATAAGCAGATAGCCAAAGAGCATTTTTAATGGATTTTTTATGTAAAAATTTCATCTAGTTGTGCTGTCCTTGCCTATGTGGGTTTTTTTTTCCATCACAAAAAAATTATGCTATAGCCATCACGTCTTAAGAAAAGAGAGATAAAATGTTTAAGCAACAAGATGTGAGTTTATTTTTAATAATCCCTCATGTTCATTATGTTATGCATCCACTGGATTTTAAAAGATTGGCGGACAGCCTACAAGAATAACATTAGTACTGTGGGATTTTAGTGTTACTGGTAAAATTTATTTTCAGGAATTCAAAAAAATAATAGTGACACAAGGCATTTAAACAACAAGCTAGCATGGTATAAGGTAGATAGCATGCTATAGAAGACAGTGAATTTGCTGTTTATTTGCTCAATCAACAGTGCATAGAGTAAAATTTTTAAATTTATATGGAGGAAAGCACTTATTCCTTTATTTCTATTTTTTTTCAATTTAATTTCAAAGATAAGTCTAACAGTAACTTTCAGAACAACACTAACACTAGTTATTTTTGTTTTTTTTTTTTACAGCAATGTCTGCTGGTTTCAGAGAATCCTTCAGGTTTGTATAAAGGGTTTTTTTGCAAAAACTTGTAAAAGGTTAATGACAAATGTTTCAAATTTAAACTGTTTTTAAAATTTTACAGACCAAAAGAAGCTTCAAATTCAGGATATTTTCAGTAAGATAAATGTATTTCAAATGTCTCACATGAAAGACGACTTACAGTGACATACTGTTTTTAGTCGATACATTAGAAGAACAAATATGTTAATCCCATAAAGTTTTGCTGTTGAAGACAAGGCAGATGTCTGCTCAATTTCCCTGATTAGCCTATGATGAAGTCATACCGGTTTGGTGGGGATATAATATAGGAGAGAGTGACACAGCTAAACCATTTGAGGGAGTAGTGAGTCTGCCAGCTCACAGGTATGTTCTAGACGAATCACCTGTGAAAAACACTGAGTGGCAATCGGGATGCTTTGACATGCCTTGAGCAGCTACAATCACTAAAAAAACTTTAAACGCCCCTTATGGCCATTTTCTATTCAAAATAAACCTCAGCCAGACTGTAACAATAAGACCAGTTATTGTCTACGTGCCCAGGCCCCTGAGCTGGAAAAGAGGATGGAGATCAGAATGAAGCTCCCATAATCCAAGGAGAAATTGTCAGCAACCTTGTATAGAACTTGGACACACACCATAGGGGGCCAGATGTAATCCAGCCAAGGGTATTTAGGGAACTGAGAGAAGGGCTCACTGACCTGTTTTCCAACATTTACCAGCAGTCCTGGCTAACCAGGAGAGCCCAGTTGATTGGAAATTAGGGAATTTAATTCTTTTAAATGGGTGAGCTAAAGAATTGTCTTATCTATATTGTTAGGTGAATTCTGTGGAGCATGCTGTCCAGAGAAGAACATTATTTTCAGAACATGCAATAAAATCTCTTTAATATTGGTGATGTTCATAATGCAACGTGCTGAAAAGAAAGATTGTACAATACAAACCAGAAGGCTGGAGAGAGCAGCAGTGTGAAGTGTCTGCTGGTGGAGGTGGGCATAGACCTAAGCTGAGATCAGTTTCTTTTTGCCACTCATCTGTAGACAGTGGAGCTCATGGGCCTATTTTAGTGCTTTTTTCTACCTGCTTATCCAGGACTAGATGTAAAATTAAAACATTAATGTTCAGGTGATGAAATGTGTAGTCATGTTTGTAAGCAGAAACACAACATTGACACAGTTAATTGCTGTTAACTACTGGAATTAACGGGCATTGTTGCCTGGCAAGCTACTGAATTCATAATAAATGATAGTTTCTGTCAGTGTAGTTCTCTATTTGATTTAAAATCGTGGCCACGAGGTAAGAATCCGTGGTCTTAATACTTGTCCTCTGAGTTAGAATCCTGCAAAATTCCAATTCAAAGGGTTATTTTAAGTTTATTTATTTTTAAAACTCTTTGTATGATTTTAATAGCTCAAGAAATGCTGGACCTAAAGAAAAACAGATCCTG
This sequence comes from Acridotheres tristis, assembly GCA_037013685.1. NCBI lineage: Eukaryota > Metazoa > Chordata > Aves > Passeriformes > Sturnidae > Acridotheres > Acridotheres tristis. The sequence continues at coordinate 101,851,526 of CM072887.1, forward strand.
ATATTTTATGGCCTTCTTCCTTTTTTTTTTTCTTTTTCTTTTTTTTTTTTTTTTTTAATGGAAGTTGAGAGAAGCTGTGCATGCTCAGCATTTCAAAGGGCAGCCCTGTAGTGCACTGAGTTACTGCAGTGAACCTGACCAGCAGAGCCCCATAACTTACTGCATGGGAACTTCACCTCCTGCTTCATCTGTAATCTTCAGTGGGCTGTTTCTTGAGTCATGACACCAAGCTTCCTCTTCTCATTTTATCTAAATCACAATTTTGGGAAGGTGTTTCTCCTCATTGAAGGGGAGGGCAGCTTCCTGTGGCCATGTACGTATGACTTTTTCCAAAGAGCAGAAGGACAAATTAAAGCTGTCTCACTCAGAGAAAGGCAAATTGGTAGAAATTTTGAAATAAATTTTGAGTCTCTCTTCATAGAGTACAAGAAAAGATATATTTTAGTACCATTGAGTTTTCTCTTATATCTGAGTTCATATTATACATGCAACAAATAGGGACTGGAAGGAATTTACAAGAAAACATATGACTTCTGAATCTTTGGTTCCTCTTTTAGACATGTTACTACGACCAAAATGTATGCCAAATGCATAAATAATCTATGGACCTCAGTTGTCTTTCTGGTGCAACAGCACAGCTTTGAATGGAACAGTAAGCAGGTTTGTGTTTTATAACACACTATTAAGTGCTGGATAGAGACCTCTGTAAGTTAAGTTCCCTTCAGGCTCTGGGGGCTTTGTACTCTGGTTTTAATACATCACAGGTAAATCTGCTGCTAAGCTGGCCACTTTGCAAAAGCCAGTGAACACCACTTGCTTCTCCTGGAAGCTGTTTTCAAAGCTAAGATAAAAGATTCTGGCTAGTGAGAGACCTGGTCCTACTACAACATATGAGCTGGGCTTTAGTCATGTTTATAGGATTGAGACCCTTAGGGAAATTTGGCATCATTCAGCTGAGTTCCTGGATCCCATTAAGGCCTGGGTAGATCTGGGCATGCACACAATGCAGAACTGCAGGTGCCTAGAAAGCATCCAGGTCCAAATGTAGTGTGACTGATGAGTTCAGATGTTTTCAGAATTACTCAGATGCTGGGTTGGGATTGAAATAGAAGGAGAAAAGAGAATGATCTGCAGTTTAGATCTTAGATATCTAAAGAATACATAAAATTCTATTTCAGATTATTATATTTCTCCTTTTTTTTTTTCTCATCAGGCCATGAAGACTTTTAAATGCAAATGCAAATATGGAGTAGAAAAGATGACCCAAATTCTACTTACATGGATGGAAAATGTTTTGATTTATGGTGACGTAAATAATAGAAGTTAGTTGAATAGCATGAAAAAAGAGTTATTCCACTCCACACTTTTCCAAGAAATAAATTCCCACACACACACATCCCAGAAGGTTTGGAAATAAGCTTAGATACCAAGTTTGGGGGCTAAAATTCTTTGTTTGAGAAAGCAAATGAATTAATGAACTTCAGAGGATAATAAGAACCAGATTTCCTTAAGTTAATTTCTGGGTATATCATAGCTTTGGCTAAAGTCTGGTATAAAATATTCATGATGCAAAAAATTCTATCACCCATGGAAGAATACATTTTGTGACAAAAAGAAAAGGAAAAATCACTGTGCATGGGGCCAATATTTTCTGCTACAAAGTTGTCAATCTGGAATATTTAACTTACTTCACTTACTTTTATATATATGCATTCATATATCTACACCTATGTATACACACACACACACACACACATATATATGCACACAGTCATGAACAACTCTGTTAATACTGAAATACCCTACTGTTTCCCAGAATCTAGTAAATAAATGTGTTGCAATTGTAGCAAATATTTACTTTGCTGTCTATCTGCCCAGAATCCTAAATTAAGCCAAAATCTGTGGGAAATCTTTTACCACCAGTGAATTAATCCTGTTCTTATGCAGTAAACCAGGTACAGCCTGAGAGCTGTGTAGAGCCTTGGAGGGATGCTAGCTAAACATGCTCTGACTGCTTCCTTGCATTGTAATGTAGACTAGACATATAATAAAGGGGAAGGAACCTGCTGCCCATAGTCCTTGGAGCCAGATATGCTGTGAAAGTAAGAAGTGCTGGACACTTATTTCAAATTCTTTGCCAATATTTTGAAAAATGGGAAGCGAATATGAATTTTTAGGTCCTAAAATGTTAGTGGTGGAAATCTGGCTGCAGGCAGCTGAGGGTATGCCCACACCAGTCAGTGCAGGCAGACCCAGGCTAGTTGCCCGTGTGCTGAAATGGTTTCAGGCTGGATTACTCAGGACTGCTCCTGCACACCCTTGTGTGCCTCTGCTGCTCTGCCTGAATTATCTCCTTGTCCTTCAGCACAGCCAGAGGACCCAGAGGACTTGTTTGCCCCTGTGCAATATAACAGTGCAATATGCAATTAACTTAATTATGGACCAAAAGCATATGCCATGTAGTCTTCTGAAAACTGACCCTCCTTTGTATTTCTTTAGTAATGTCATTATTGTCAGACCAATCCCTTGGAATATTACTGTTGTTCCAGTGGATACTCCTGCTGTAGATAAAAACTCAAGTGTTTCCTTTGCATGTACCAAAGACAGGTTCTACCATCACTTTCATATTCTGTCCTACTTAGGCTCTGAGCCTGCTCTCACAAAGTTGAAAGCAAAACTGTGTTGGATTTCCCATCCACAGAGCACACAATCTGCATTAAAAAGACATGACAAATTACAACACAGGAAACTGAGGCATGCAGAGTGAGATGTGACTCAAGTTACACAGCTCAGCTGAGAAGAAATTCTTCTGGAAGCAAATGCTTTACCCTGTGGGTGCTTCTGCCTCTTCAATATTTGTATATACTCCGCGATTAATGAATCCTTCAACGACTGTAAAGGTGGGAAAAAAAGATTTTACATAACTCTCCATGGAGTTCATAATTTAAGCAGAAAGCTTAAACTCTTTCAGCATAATAATTCTCAAAAATAATGATTGTCTTCCCAAAGACAATATTTTGCAGTAATTTTGAGTGAGATTGTTAGATAGAGTGATAAAAAAATGTATTAGATCATTATCTATCTGATCTAAAGCTATATAAATTTGGGTAACATTCAACTATGTTTAATGTCAATTTTTGTTTGTTTTAGTTATATTTTCATGGGGAGAAAAATGTTTTCTAATGCATTCCAAAGTCCTTGGCATGCTAATATTCATTTAATTGATCTTAGACTAAAACTTGCAATGTCCAGCCACCTAAGCCTCCTTCTGAACCTGAGATTTCACTGTCAGATGCCACCAACATGAAGGAAGAAACAGCCTTACAAAGTCTTGGATTAGCAGGTACATTTCCCACATCTGTCTGTGATGCCAAAACCTAATTTACCCACACATCTTCAGGCTGGGAAGTGACTCACTTAATGAAAAATCAAACTGAATCCAGTGTGATTCCACATGAACAAGAAAATGTGTCAAATCCTCAGGGTCATTTCCTGAAGTGGAAAATGCACCTAGTACTCCAGGGAGAATTTTCTGACTTGAAAGACAAAAAGTTATGAGAAGTTTGGTAATCTGTAAATTTCATTTTCATCACAAACATGATGAACAAAGCCGATCACTTTGCTCTATTTATTCTTCTTAAGAATCAGCTTCCTAAACAGATGCATATTTTAAAGCAAAAATAGCATTCTGAGGTGGAAAGTGTCCTTTATGTATAAGATATACTTATCAAACAAGCTCCAAACCACAAATGTCAGATCTTGAACCAGATATGCATCTTTAATTCCCCAAAGGATTTGTTAGTTGGGGAAGGATTGGACAGTACTAGGTCAGGAGTTCTGTCTTGGCTCAGCATGCAAATAAATTCAAGCCATAAAGTTTGGATCCAAATTTCCCCGAAGTTAATTGGGGTTTGGATCAAATGTTCCATCTCTAATTATGACTCATATTAATAACATTGGGGAGTGTGATTTTTTTCCAAAGTGCTCAGAGTTGCTCTTATTATGATCCCATTGAATACTAAGCTAAAATTCTTATTTTTAACACAGGAAAAATAATCTGCATTAAACACTTTTGAAAATCTCTTCTTCCTGCCTTCCCTCCATGTTTCCCTGCACCACCTCTCCCCCTGCCCAACTCAATGTGTTTAGCTCATTCTCTGTAAAAATTTCAAAGCAGTGAAAATACCATCTTTTAAAAATTCCAGTTCTGTGTTTTTGATAAAAAGGTAAGCTGAGAAGTAGAAGTTTCAGTGATGGCAAGGAGGCAATATTTGCATCAATATTTTTGAAATACCAATCTACTTAATGTGGATGAGTCCTATTTATATAATACTAGATTAAATCCGATGCCTTGAAGTATGCAAAATTTTCTCCAGTAAAGCTCTTGACATTTCAATGCTTTCAGTTAAAACATTTTCCTTCACATTTTCTTAAAGCTGAAAACTGAGGGGAAGAGTTACTTATAGGGATTTCCAACTAGAAAGGGAACTGAAGATAAATTGATTATTTTGTTGTTGTTGAAAAAAGAACTGGAATCATTAGCCAAAGTTTTTGCCTTCTTCAGCTTTTCAGTGGAAAATTTGAGGTGGGGGTGGTGTATATGTTCTCGTTTCTGTTATGTTTTGGGAAGATTGTTTTGATTTTTCAGTGGGAAATATGTAATATTTCCAATCAGTTCAAGTTACAAGAGCTGCTAGGAATCTTTATAGACTCCAAATCCATTAGAAATTCTTTAGTTACTTTTAAAATCTAGTTGAGTTCACACCATTAAAAAAAAAAATAAGATAGTTTAACCTGGTGGTTGTGGTTTTGAAAAGAAATGCTACTCAAGGCCTCATCTCAGTGCCACAGACACATTAGCAGTGAATTTGTAGATAAGCATCTGTTTGCTCCAGCTGTTCCCAGGAGAACTCTGCCGATGAGCTCAAGCTCTTGCAGGGTGGTGGTGGAGAAGGAACCAGCAGAACATGTCAGAAGCTGGAGTTTCTACAGTCTCCCTATGCTATTTCCCTGCAGTACAGCATGCATTCGTGATTATATGTTTATTTATCTGTCTGTGTGTATGTGCATGTGTGCAGCAATGCACGGGCAGTTGATAAAAGTAGGAGAAGTTAAAGAAGTGGTGTGGTGTTGCAAAACCAGCACATGGTGTCTGTACCCTCCATCTCTATTCATCTAAACACTTTTTCAGCAAACTCATGAGCAGGGCTATGCAGGAGCTGTACATGTGTTTTAATGCAAACCACTTAGGCTCTTTATTCTCTGGCTTATCACGGAGAAAGCTGTGCTTGAGCTGAGGTGAGCTGTTCAAGCCAAAATTTACGATGACATTTAAAATCAGCAAAGCTTGCTGTAGCCCTGAAGGTTGAAGCATACATGCACACTTCATATAATATGATCCCAAGCACCCACCAAATTGGAGGTTAAAAGTATTGTATACATTGCTACCAGTTACCACATCAACATTTCAGATATGTGCATGTGATTTAAGTGCAGATGACCTGGAGCTTGCTGATGCCATAACTTAAAAAGCAATTGGGCTCTGTGCTGGCTAGAACAACAATGCAAGCATTATAACAATCCCACTCGAGTGGCCATTAAGACATCTCCAGCACACTGTTGTACTACTAAAACATAATTCCCAGTAGACAATAATCCTAGACCCCTTGACTGTGAATCATGAGCAGTAAATGGCTGATGGGCAGGTTAACAATGGGCTCTGTGGGCAGTCTGACATTGTACAGGTGCGCATCATCACAGTAAAGTAATTAACAGGTACTTAAAGGAATGTACATTTAAGCTCAAAAAACCTGTTAAGAGACTTCCTAAGTGGACTGCTATTTTTTGTAAACCCCATTTATATTTTATGACCAGGTAAAAGGACTGCAGAGCACAAATCCAATCTAAAAGTAGATCTGCAATCAATAGCTACCTATCAGCGCTAGGCTGCTCCATCAACAGTACTGTTTTATAACTTTGTGACATGTGCTTGACTCAGGATTTAAAGTAATTCAACAATGCAGCCTGACCCCTATAAAGAAAGTAAGATAGAAAAAATCCAGTAATTTAACATTTTACCCAGAAAAGGTTGAAAAAATATTAAGAAATGCAAATTATTAGGAAAGATAATGTGGCTATATAAAGGAATATGTATTTATACATATGTAGATATACACTTACACACATACACAAACTATGAACTCCACCCAGTACATATCTGCACACTTTTTTGGACAGTATTGGACTTATTTGGGTGGGAACAAAGGCCCAATTTGGAAGGAGAGGCAGTGAACTTGGGTTTGCAGCAGGGACTGCAATTTTATGTGCTGAAATAATGAGTAGTAATGGGAGTGGCTAGAGTTCCCTCAGCATTTCCTCTTCTATTTCTTCTCTCTCTGCTCTAGTAAATCCATGTCTGGCACATGTAGCAGATAAAGAGTTTTAAACATACAATTTTATCCAAGACTCTTTATATGAGTAACAAGATCATCTGGTTAATAAGTGCTTGATTCAGTCCTCTGCCTGCAAAACTCTGGCTTAACATTCTACGCATCACAGGATCATCTCCAGGGGTTGGTACCCTGCCTACCTAGGTTGGCCAGTCCAGGTTTCCCAGCATTTTTCCTAATGCCAGATTTGGACCTGGTGAGAAAGTTTGAGGATTGAACCAATAGCAAACCAAGAAACAAGTCAATTTATTGAAAACATGTTTCTCCACAAAACCGAATTTGCATAACTGTTGTGAAATACCAAGAAACAAAACCAGCCACTGTGATGTTGTCACCCTGTGCCTGGTCACAGGTTTTTCAATTTCTGAGAATCAAGATGGGGTTGGTTTTACCTGACAAATTCAGGTCCCTGGGGTTTGAAGAACCTGTAACTCCTATGTCTGTGCTGGTAAATGTGATGGGGGGTCCTGCCTTACCCCTTGTACTGAGACCAATTTCTTTTGATTCAATAGAGTGACAGTGTACTGATGTGCCTGCAAAGGCAGAAGTCTGCCTACCAAAGGCATGGATTAGCCTTTCTCTTGCTTCCTTCTCATAGATTAGGTTTTCATGGTCTCTGACATGAAATTTCTAACAACTTCCTTTTGTAAAGCACAGCTACCCTGCTTCTCTTTCATCTTATGCCCAAAGAGGACACTTGAACTCTTCCCTGTCCAGGATTCAGCAATACCTTTGGTGAGGAGATTCTGCATTGCCACAATGCTCCTGCTTTCATTTCAGCATGGTAAAAATACTCCCATGGAAAGTGTTTCAAACACTCTGGACCACTTCTTTTGCTGCTATGGGAGTCAAACCCTAAGGAAATCTGGCTCATTTGTTTGGACTTTTTTGCATTAATACATTACTTCAAAACAGTGTTAGCATGAGCATATGTTTGTTTTATAAAATCTTAATATCATCCAAAAGAAAATGCTTTGGAACCATTACACAGATACATGTCTCTAGTGTTCTTTCCAAGCTCTCCATGCACATTGCATACTAAGCCTATACATTCTATACTAGATATTGTTTTTGTCATTGATCTTAGTACTATCTCATTTTTCCCTCATTGAGATTTTGATTTCATTTAATCTCCTCTAGTTCAGGAAATTTTTCTACTGAAGCCAGAGTAGTTCCTTTATGTAAAGCAAATGCAGATAAAAAATTCTAAATGCTAGTTCACTCTGTTAAAGTCTGAAAAGCATTATTTGAAAGCATTAAAATGTATTTCTATTTTTATTCAAATTAGATGTGGTAATATATATTAAAAGTACAAATCTCCACCTAGAGTGGGTTTCATTTCACCTACCTAAACCTTCCTGGAAGTTATACACGTAAAGTAAACCACCCACTGGATTTCCTTCAGAGTAAAAAAAATCGATACAGGCTCTGACAGCTTTCCCTCAGACAGATGTGTGCATCATCCTCTAGAAATGTCTGATTGTCTAAAATATAAGCTTAATAGAAGATTGAAATTAGTTGATACTAATCATCTGTGTTGCACATCTAAATCATCACATCTAATATCATGCAGTATGAATCTCACCTCTCATGTAAAAGGCTTCATAGAGCAGATTAATGTGAAGCTGCTGTTTATAACAATAACTTTAAAAAAGAGTATTTTTCCTTCTTTTTGAATACATATATGCAAATAAAAAGTTTTACTGATGACTAATCTTAGCAAACACACTGAAATGTAGTATATGCTATGTGACAGAAAAATACTTTTAATATCTCTCGTGTTATTTTTCCACTATAAGAACAATATAAGCAGAGAATAAAAATATTCAGCATGCTTAACTAGTCCAAACTGAGCCTCACAGTTTGAAAAGTGCAGCCCTTAGAGTCTTAACTTTTTGCTAATCGGGCAATTGATATAATTGGCAATGTTCTTTGGACATAAAAAGGAAAGAAAAAGTAAGGAGGATACTAGTTCCCAATAGAATATTCGGAAGCAAAAAGGCTCAAAAAAGATGAAATCTGATCAAAATAAATAAATACTTGCAGGCTTTCAGGTTATCACTTTCACACAAAAATGTCTCTAGTGTTAATAAGGGACATAGGCCAAAGGCTTTAGAAGTTTCTATTCTTAAAAAAAACCCACATGATTTATTTGATTTTTTTCCAACTTGAATGTCATGAACCAGACATACATAATTATATTATTTGTCTTATGCAAGCGAACAAGAATAAATTAAAACTGGACATGTTGCAACAGGGGCTGTTGACATTATATACAAAGTCTGCTTATTGTCATAAGATACTCTTAACCTTTAAGCCAAAATCTTTCAAAACTATTAGTGTTAAATCTAGCAGCTGTTGTCAAATTTTTCCCTTTCTCTGCTTTATGCATTGTGCTTTATTTGAAATGTTTGTTATATTTGTGTATATAACTTTCTGCAAGCTGTCCCTTGAAAGCTCAAGGGATTAAATAAGTAGGTTGAGCTGGTTCAAAGGAACAAAAGTTAACAAATTAAAAGAAAACTTTCTAAAATGAATGTGTAAACCATTAAAATATTTAGCTGTATTTGCATTGGATAGTTTCCTCTATATAAAACAATATGGATTGTTTAAATAAATGGGGTAAAAGGAAACTTATTTCTACTGTAAAGTTTATTAAAGCTTTAGGAATGATGACCTCCATCCTTCAAACGCTTACGTGTTTAACTTGGGGCATGGAATAATCTCATCCTGGCAGCACTAGACAGGCCTCACTGCTTCATCTTCCGGCGAGACAAAGACACAGAGGGTATCCAAAGACTGGAAAAGGAGGTACTGAGATCCCCTGTGCTTTTGCCTAGCCCTTACCTCAGTGTGTAAGGCACAGTCTAGAAACTGTTTCCTGGCAATCTGTGGACAGTGAGTGAGTCTCTGTAGATGTTATTACAAGAATAGGCTCAAGTAGGAAAGACCTCAGAATATATAAGATGTAGAAGAACAAGGTGGAAGCTTTTGGACTATTTCAGTGTGTGATTTTTAGAATTAGTCTGCAGGGACATGAGGATATATGCCTCATGTCTTGTAGCATCGGGTGTGTGCTATACCATCTCATGGAGACTTGGAAGACTCTTTATCTGGCACAGACCAAAGCACAGGGACCACGAGTTTTCTACGGTTGGTAGCTGTGCCTGGAGAACAAGGCCTGATTATGAACTGAGGCACAGTGATGATGTGCTGGCCCTATGCCTTCCCCTGGACTCAGGTTGTCTCTCTGTGATTCAGAGCTGTGGTGCATTGGCCACACAGTGATGGCTCAGACTGAGCTTGTCTGTCCCAGGAGTGGACAGGTCGTGTGGAGAAATCTGATTTCTGACTGAATTTCACACACACCCTCCTGTGACCAGAGGGAGGGATGACAGGGTAAGATGAAGCTGAAAGCAAGGAGCTGTGAGAAGAATTCAAGGAGATAAAAACCGTAAAGTATTCGGAAGGGAACAGCAAAATAATGCAGTCCCTGAGAGAATAGAATTGTGTACATGAAAGAATGATCTTTCTGTTTGGAAAGCTGACATAAAGGATTCCCAGAAAAGGGTAGAAAAAATTATTTTAAATCAAATCCCATTGCGGTATTGAATAGAGTGCTACACTTTATTTGCAAATAAGCAGGGCTGCATCTATCTTAATCTGTTTTAAGAATTAAAAGATGTTCCAAGGTGCCAAAACTTGCCTTGCCAAATTCCAGTTTCAGGTCCAAAAGGGCAGAGCTTTCCAAGAACTTCACAGAGTTACTCAGTAAAACCAGAGAGAACTTGGTACCTATTGTTTTTCCATGTCACTTTGATATTTGCAGCCAAATTGAATAACACTTTTCCTTAAATATTTTTCTTTATAGACAGAATTATAACTTGAGGTCCAAATGACCTTTCAAATCTAGATTAGAGGCTGAAGTGCATATATCAGAACAGTCTTTATTATTATATGTGCAGGTTTTAAAAATACATTTCCAGAGTTTAGTCGAAGCCTTTTCTTCCAGGGAAAAAACTTAAAAAAAAAACAGATGAGAAAAAGAATGTATGAAAGGTTGTGCTTTCCTGTGCAAGTCTTACAAATATTGTCACTAGATCTAATCAGCCTAACATGCTGAGTACATGACATTTAATATAGGATTGCTTTACAACTCTTTCTCTCCATTATTCTTGCACTATCTAGGCAATTATTTCTCATATAACTGTTAAAGAATTAAGACCTCTTACCTGGCATCCACAGCCAAAAACAAAGAATGTTGACTTAAGTGATTAGTCAGTCAGGTTTTTCAGTTTTCCTTGCAATCTTAACCACTGACATATAATTACCAGGAAAGCCAAGCAGATTATTGTTCAGTATATACAGAAACCCGAATTCAGATGAAAAATGCCTGATCATGTAAAAAGACTATAGTTCTGCAAAAATCTACATTACCAGTAAAATGCCGAAACTGAAAGTTTAGCATCACTTCAGTGATGTTTAGCTATAATTATAGGAAAATTATATGGAAAAAAATAGTAATGGAAAAAATATTAATATTAATATCTGCTCCATCTCACAGGCTGGCACTAGGCACAAAGGATGGGCCCCTTTAGCTCTCTGAAAGCCAAGCATAAAGACGAGGAAGTTTCTTTGAACTCTACCTGTAATCAAAGATTAAAATTATACACATCAAGAAGAGGTTTTATTTAAAATGTTTTCCTCGGCTGTCTCTCTCTCTCTTCTTATCAGGACAGAGAGAGACAAAATGCTTAATTTTATCTGCCTTCTATGAATTTTTCCCTCATTTTTCTTCTAACTGGGCAAGCCTGTGCACCAGAGCCAATGGAGCAGAAATAGTGCAGCTCACCAGAGATGATACAAGTGATCTAACACAGTTTGCCACCAGTAAGTACGTTCTGCCTCTCAGTTTATTACTGCTGCCTGCATTTCAGTGGTGCAGTGACTCCATTGGTGACAATAAGTTTTTCTATCCATCACCACACTAGCAAAAAACCCTTGTCACGTAAAGGAGATGGCTGGCCTAGCCAGCAAGCAATAGAAACAAATAATCAAAAAGGGTGTTGAAAGTGATACACAGAATAGAGGAACCAAACATATGAGAAACTAGACACAAGATTTTGAAACTGTTGTATTTTTTCCTAGGAATTGATTAAATGTCAATGCGAAATATGCAAGAAGGATCACACAGAGGGGACTGGGAGGGTGGGTTTTGGAAGGCAAGTGAGACCAGAACAGAGAATCTGCCAGGGATGCTCCATCAGCACAGAGGTGAGCATACTCACTGCACAAAATGTGCAGAGCACCCTAGCAGTGCTCAGAGCCCTGCACAGCACTCACTATTGCTGTTCTAGCTGCCTGGAGAATGTCACCTTCTGCTACAGGCACACTTTGCTTCTCCTGACTGCCTCTGCTGCCTGTGACTCACCATTGTAACAGTCCCTGGAGACAAAAAAAACAAAAAACCAACCAACCAACCAACCAACCAAACAAACAAACAAAAAACCAAAAAAAACCAAAAAACAAAAACCCCAAAAAAACCCAAAAAAAGGGTGTCTGCAGTTCAGAAACCATCTCCCAGGGAAAAAGAATAAAAATGTATCCTGAAATTTTTTCAATAATTGACCCATCAGCTGGGCTGGGCTCTTATGTACCAAAGATCCACATATGGAGAGGCCCTTGGCCCATAGAGTCTCCCTTCTACACCAGAGGAATTTAGTGGCTTGTATTTTATTGTAATGATTTCTGTAGCTTTTGGATGGCCTCCTTTTAGAGAATCTGATATACTCAGAGCACCTTCTGCTTGCTGGAAGAGGCTGGGGAGGAGGAGGTTGGGGAGCCCAACAGTAGAATTTTGTAACATTTATTTGTTCAGATAATTTACTAAGGATTTACTAGAATAATCCCATGGAAAGATTCACTGTTCTTTCTTATAACATAGACTGGAAGCTTAAATTTGTTTGTAAAGCTCTAAAGTGACCTTAGTCTGATGGAAGACATTATTTAACAAGCTCCCTGGTTAAAATAAGAAGCTGTTTAGCAGAAATGAGCACTATCATTTTGTATTAACTGAAGTTCAAGCTCAGCTGTCTGGACACAGGCAAGATGCCTGCTCTCTGGTGTTCATGAGGCAAATTGGGAGGAAGAAAATGCAGATCTGAATAGGAGATATAAGGAAATTGTTTACCTGGGTCAAAAAACAAAGGAAGATATATTGCAGAAAACATATGGTTGCTATTTAATTTATGCTTTATCATTTTTCATTCTGACATTAACATGGTTATGAGTGGGGTAAGAGCACTGTACATTGTACAATGTAATATAAAATGAGGGCTACCACTCCTTGCCAGAGGAAACGTGATTCAGAAACAATTTGGGGGCAATTGCAAGGTGATGTGGCACAGAGAACCAGAAGCTATTGAAATTTTAAACATCATTTCTGGACAATATAAGACTTGCTCTAAAATGACTTGTAAAAACATGAAAATGTTACTTTCCTGACCCCAGAGAATTAGAAATCTTTAAATATCAGTTCAAACAATGCCTCTTAAAGGGCACCACACTTTTTCATTGCCAGCTACCATTATTTTTAACAGTTGTTAAGCATACTGCAATGAAGAAAGATTAATGGCCAAGATATTACCCAAAAATGCAAAGGACTACATTGAGATCTGTTACATGCAGGACATCATGGGTGAGGTATAAACGGGGTGATTAAGTAGAAAATTCAGCCTCAAAACATTCAAATAACTCAAAATATGTGATTGAAATGGAAATTTAGTGTTTAAGGAATACAGAGTAAAAGGCATGGATTAGAAAGATAAAGCACAAACAATACTTTATTAAGGAGAATGAAAAGGTATTAATGATAAAGTCTTAGATAAAATGAAATAGTTTAGGGATTGAAGAAATAGTACATTTAGACAAGTGATAATAAGAGGATAAAGAGATGACAAAAATATAATCACAAAAATATACTTACAAGTATATTACTTTTACATTTAATCTGCAAAGGACTCAACAACATCTCTAAGTCATGTCTCAATGATATTTTCTGGAAACACACCTAATTAAAAAATTCAGTAGAAAAGTAGTTTAAGTAATAGAAATAATATCACACAGTTGCTGCTATCTAAAATTTCAATGCCTATTTTAAGATTTCTGAAATTCTTTCTTGAAAATGAGGAGTGATAGGGATTTCTGCAGAAAGGAAATAAATCTATTCTTGAAGGATGAAAATTATTCTAGAGGATGAATACCTGAAAAAGTCCTGCCAAAAAAACCCCCACTTCAGTAGGAATTTCAAGGTATCTTTTTTGGAGTGTATTTTCATTTTTGAGACCTGAAAGATATTTCCATTATGAATTCTCACAAAATAAATGATTTGAAGAACTGGAACTTCAAGAAATAGAAAGAAAAAACTGTTTGGGTGTGTGTTAGGGTCCTGAAAGTATAAAATGTGAATAAGGGCCCTGATAATATTTCAATAACCAAACAAATCCTTGTTTAAGAATGTTGACAGCTTTGGTTTTCCTTAATTCATGAACACATTTTTCCTTAATGAAAAAATATTTGTTTTTTTCATCAGTAAAATGAAAAGTATTAGAAATTATCTGAAAATATTTTAAATTAACTGAATGACAAATTATGTGTGTGCATATGCACATATATATATATATATATATATATATATATATATATATATATATATATACAACTTGATACATGAAGTTGCACATCAGTTCAGGCAGAAATTCCATTATAGTTTCTCCTGTTTTCTGATCTCCAGAACATCCTTCACTTTTGCTTTCAGAAGTTCACTGCAAGCAGAGCTGAAGAGATGTGCCCCTGTTCTCTTGAAGGGACATTTATGGGCTGTTTGCCTGATGCTCACACTTATTACTGGTTAGATATACTTTGCACATCCTAGTGGGAACAAAGTTGGTGTTGAAAATGCAAAATTAATTTTTTTCCCCTTGCAAACCGAACTGGCAATGTGAGGCCCTGTTTGACTCAGATTTATAACTTAAAAGAAACAGTTCAAACTACAACACTTGATTTCAATGTCTTTGAATATAGATATCATCACTGTAACAATTTTTATTTTCATATGCGCAGTATAATTTTATCCATGACCAAATAGGTCTTAAAGTTTGTACAGATGTTGATGAAATTATTTCAGTAAACCTAATGGCAGAAAAAACTGCAGTAATGCCTTATTAAACGCGATATAGTCATCAGGCTTAGCATTATGGAATATCTATAAATAATGTCTGAAGAATTTATACTTAAATAATATCATTTTAGTAAAGGCTAGATCATTTATTAGAAATTATTTTATACTGGCCAGATCAATAACACCTACTAATGTGCCTGTAACCATCCATAACAAATACCACTAAAGTATAAAACATATTTCTAATATCTAGTATTCAATTACCAACCTCTGTACAAACCATTTATTTGAAACCTTAAAATAATGTTTTATTACTCTATTAGTGATTTTCTTTGCCATGCTCTTGCAGTTAATTTACTATATAAATCTTGCATCTGATCCTACTGCCTACATTATAGAGGAATCCTCTGAGAAGTCATAAAAGATAAGTTAGCAAGAGAGGCAATTGTTGGGTTTGGTCTCTTATTTTCTTATCTGAAATGCTTAATGTGTAATTTCTATCTTTTTCAGCAGGTTGACATTTTATAGAGAATTTGTAGGAAACTATCCTGAAAGTTACGAATTGCCCTTCAGAAACAGAAGAATGAAGGCAGTGTTGGCTCTGGATGGTCCTTGCATGCTGGAGAAGCTGGAGTCCTGGTTCTGTGTCACTGCCAGTGCAAACTGACATCAAGTCACTAATTGGCTGGTGGCTATTTCTGAGAAGAAAATTACCTCTTCAGATCTGAGGAGACTTAGAAGTCTACAAGCAAAGTTCCAAATCAACTGAAAATTATTTTTACAAAGTAAGGAAAGCAGTTTGTAAGTTCAAATACGTTGGTATATCCCTAATGTATTTGCCAAAGATCTTAACTGGGGCTTGGGAAAGGGGCTGCATAAGTCTGAAATTTTACTTGTGACACTGAAGTCAAAATGTGCTTCTAGATGCATTTTCAGCACCCATTTCACTTCACATCTTTGGCTCTTCCTTTTGGTGCCTCGGCTGTGGTTTCTTGGTGCAACAAATCAGTACATGCTGACAAAATAATTCAAAATTGAATCACCTATTTCCTGCTTCCTTCTCCCTCCTTTCTGTAGCATAAATGAAGGTTACAAAGTTGTCTGGGATATAAGATACTCTTATTTAGCTTTCATCTGATCTCTTTTGGAGAAAATCCATAACCTTTTGCATGAACAGAAGCAGGGGCTGTGACTTCAACCTCTTCATGCAGACCTGTAACCTCCGAGTATTGAGTTGTTCTAGCCTTTACTCTGTGACCCAAAGATTGAATAAAATCTTTGCATAGCAGTAAAATGCCACTTCAGAAGAGTCTGTAGCCCCTTGGCTGAGGTACTTCTGCAGGAGATGAAAAATGCAGTTTGAGTCCTGCTAAAACTCAGGAAAACCTCTGATTTTGGGTCAAATCCGAATATTCTAAGTAATTCCCCCTATGGCTAGGGAGAAATTGGGTGGGGGAATGAAATAAAAGGAAATCTGTAATTTATAATTTTAAAATTAGAAGTTCAAAAGGGTAGTTGAGAAGAAATTTTATGATTGGAAAGTCCTGTTGTTTGGAACTTTGGAAAATGTTGTCCACTATCTTATTTGATTTCTGCAAGTGATTAAATATCATCCAGAGAAGATGACAAACATACGTACAGTAGCAAATACTACTGATATGATAAATTATACATTTTTTAGAAACGGAAAAAAAATGAAAGAAAATAAAGCTTGTTTTCAATGTTGTGTAACTCTGATTTACCAAATTGTCAGTTTCCACATATTTTTCTTCCTGAAGACCAATAAAAGCCCAACTGATTTAAACTAGGTTATTAAACATTTGTATGTTTTTGGATTTGAATACATTAACATAATAGAATAATGGATTGTAAGTAGTTCATCAGTAAATAATCCACAATTATGGAGTTTGCAGACTGATTGAAAATAAATAGCAGCATATTGTATAATTAAGCCATAATCAAATGTCTTTCTATATACAAATGATAAAGTGTCCCCTTGGGCCATGGCCATGTGCTGAGGGTTTTATTTAGTTCAATAGCAAAAGTCTTTCTGTGCCAAGTTTACACAAAAGAAAAGTTAGTGAATTGCTAGGAATAAAGTTGACTGATCTCTCCATACAGTGTAATAATTAGAGCCAGCATTACTCTGTGACTCTGTGCACATTTTGGATACAGACTTTTGTAACAGCTAGCAAGATTAACCCTCACTGCTACTCAGCAGTAGCTTTCCATAGGCAACCATTTTTTGGTTTGTATACAAAGCCAAAAACATTTCAATTTAATTATGCTTCATATTCCATTAATAATGCAATTCAACTTCACTTTCAAGCAAAGAAAGTTGAATTCTATACATTTTAAATTCATCTCAAAAATAATAGGTGTGAGATTCTTCGCAGAACTCAGCGTGGGTCCTGAGTTCTCTCTGAGACTCTGAAGTGATGGGTTTGGATATGCAAGAAGATACAGGGGTCCATTGTTTCTGTTTACAAGGCTAGAAACTTGTCAGGAATATTTTAAAGCAAGAATCAATTTTTTTTCAGTGTAGCCTTTCACTTAGAAAAATCATGTGGTGGAAGGAAAGAGTTGATTACCTTTCTTCTGAAAGTTGTTTTACATTTGAGTGAGAATACTTAGCAGAACACTTGAGAAGGTCAGAAAATCTTGAAGCGGGGGAAAAGTACATCAGCAAGAAGAATATGCATCAGAAAATATTCTCTTTCCAAAGAAGTCTAAATGCAAGCAGATAAATGTCACTGAAAGGACTGTCATTTGCAGCCTCTCAGTCAGTTCTGCTAAAAACTCTGCTATACCTGTGTTTAATCTGAAGGGCATAAACAGGGATAAACTTGTTATTTTTGTTGGTGCAAGCAGCAAAACTGCCTCATACTGGATGTGTATAACACCCTTTGCTTTCCATTTTCCATGCTGTGTGCCCAGGTACCAGCAACATCCCTCAGAAACCAACGCTGCCTTCTAACAATCTGAATTTTAAACAGCCCATAGGTCTAGAAAAATTAGTTCTGGGACTAATGCAGCTGCAGGTGGTTTTTCAGGATTTGACCCATCACGTAAATTATAACCTTTGAGTGGTTCTCTGGAATTAGGAACTCATACAGTGTTGGACAGAGTTTGATGAAGCCTTGAGCAGCACTGGGAGTCACAGTCCCTGTGGGGGTGTCAGCTCAGTGCCAAAAGCCAGTATCTCCAGGAAAACACACTCAAGGCAAACCCCTATGGTCTAAAGCTGTGCTTTTAGAGCAGTGTTACACAGCACTGCTTCACAGTCCCTTCTCAGCTTTGATGCCCTTTTTAGTAACCACATCACAATTCTGGAGTCTCAGTTAGTAAGGGAGAGAAGATGAACTTGTTCAGTGCAAGGGACTCTTTGAAATGACAGCATGATTTCTTCTGTCTTTTGATCCAACACTTTGCTTTGTGCTGTGAAACTCCCATACTACAAAACTCTCGCACTGTTTAATGTTTGATGTTGAACCCTATGTTCCATATTGTCTTCTTGAAGTTTATTTATTTCCTCATCTCTTAATACCTTAAAGCCCATTGATGGGATTTCAGAATGACTTCTGGACCAGAAGGAGCACCTTTTGCATTCTTATAGTTTTCATGGGAAGTTTCTGCTCTGCATGAGGCAACTTATTCCACTGAAACAGTTAATCTACCAGAGTGAATCAAGCCTGTACATCTATTTTTCTTACAAATGGTTATGAAAAATTAAACACAGTAGATGCTTCTGTTGAAGTCAAAGCTTTGAAATAGGTAGCAACTCATCTTATGTGCTACCTTACTTGTTCAGCATTGTTCACAGCCACACGAACAATTTACTTGGAGGGAAGCCAGACAAGAGCCAGAAAATTAAAGCTAGGCTACTCTGAGGTAAGTGAATGTGTGGATTTTTTTTCTGCAGTTAATGTGATCTCACTTGTCCCCTAATAAAAGTTCATGAGAGGCTGGAATATAAATATTACTGAGCAGCTGCTGTGAGTTTAATCCACGTTCCATTAATGAAGACATTTTGCTCCTAGTGCTGGATCGGAATCTGGCATATTGTTTTCTTGCATTCCTTGCTGTACACCTGCAAGGCTTTTGGTTAAAAATATGTGATATGCTTTAGACAAACTGTTTTCTAAAACTAATTTTGGAATAGTTATACAATTGTGGAATAGGTATTGCTGTGGCAAAACAAACTACTAGATTGTGCTCTGACTGTAGGCTGAAGGGAGAAGGCTTTGCAGGCTGAGTATAAATATACTACCAGGCCTAAAAGAAACAAAGCATAACACACTGTACTATATGAGAGACAGGAAGGCACACAGTCCAAGAAGCAACAGCTTAGTCAAGACCTTCTTTCACCTCCTTTAAATCTTGCAAATGCATATTATTCCAACTGAAGTATTTATTTCCCAAGGTGCTGAGCAAGACCTGGACTTATTTGAATCAGCTCTTGTACCACCTATATCTTTCTCTTAAAAGAAATTTGAAAAATAAAAGACCCCCCCTCCCGAATCCTTTTAATACTGGGAGAGGGAATTCAGAAAGGGGGAAACAAGTTATCATGGTTTAATTTGCAGAATAAGCCAAAAAAAAAAAAAAATCCATGATAAATGAGAAATAGCCCTATTATGTTATTTTTCTGTTACCTAAGAAACTATCTTCAAAACAGAAGCCCTCATAAATACTCTGGAGATGCATCAGACACTTTTCCCTGCTGTATGACATTGTGTATATGGTTTGGCAGGAGTTCATCGTGTAGAAGATAAACTAGCACATAGTGCCAGAATTCTATTACTCTTGACCCTGACCTTTGGCTGCATGCTGTTTCCAGTTGCACTCCATCTTTAAAAAAAAGACAGCCACCATTTTTTTACCCTTTCTTTTTTAACTTCTGTTTTTAAACTTCTTTACCATAATCTAGCCTTTGTCTGATACATATTTGAAAAACAAGTTTTCTGATCTCTTTCTTCTCTCTCTTTTTTTTAACTTCTGTTTTTCATTCCTTAAACCAGCAGTAGTGCTCCTGCCAAAGCTGGCTCTCCCATTCAGACTTCTCTTTTTTTTTCTCTCCGAACACTAACTACCTCAATAATGTAGAAGAGTATAATTTTCTCTAGCCACTGAGAAAATACGTTCTTGAAAATGGCTTGGTTTTCTATGCTATATTTACTATTCTGTGAATCCAAGTTATCAGTTTATTGTTATTAACTAAACATGTTAGCAGTAAAGTCTTGGGAAAAGAGGTGTTCTTTTCATTGATACACAATCAACGTTCAGAGCTGTCAACTCTATAGAGAGGATCGTGGAACTACACAGGGCATGTGAAATTTTTAATTATGTTCTTTTCCTACAAAATTATGATCTCTTTCAAAAGTCCAGATGTACTGCATAAGGTTGTGGTAATTTGCAAAGCACTTTGATACAGAGCTACAATGTAAGTACTTGGTAAACTACAGAGAGTAGATTAGGCCACAGGAAAGCAGAGGGATATTCTTGAAAGTTTAGAAGGCTGACTTCTGTGCTCCTAGTTCAGGCAAAACTCCCAGTGAAGTCACTGGGAATTCTGTTTGTATTAAGCAGGACAAAATTAGGTCTCTGTTTTCCCAGTAGGGATCAGGCTAACTGCCATGGATGAAAATGTTTTCAAATAGAAAGCAAAATAAACTTTTTTTTTAACTACCTCTGACTCTCTGGAGTGGACTTTTAAAAAATTAAATCCTGGTATATCCAATGGCTTTTCATTTTGTGAATGTTGCAGTAATCAGAGTATATCCTTTGTTTATGCAACTTTTAATAACAAAACAGGAAAAGAAATTACAAAAAACCCTCCCAGACATGGGGTTTTTTCAGAGGATAAGTGAGAGAGAATCAATGAATCTTCATATAAATGCCATACTTGCAAGAACAGAAAATTTTAGAAACTAAATGTATTGTAACTTGACAAAAGTTTCTGGTGCATTAAAGTCAACAAAGATGTGTTGCAATACAGCTTTCCTAAATGTTTAGCTTACTTTAGAAAAAGAAAATGTTAACACTGTAATTATAAACTGTTAATACTGGTTTGTATTTGGGGGCCAGGACTGAAAATGATATAAACAAACTGTTGTTACAGAACTTTCTTCTTTGGTTAACTCTTTCATTCTACCTGTATTTACCAGAAAGTGGGGTGTGACAAAAAGGAAGAAGTTAAACGCCTGAAGGGAATAAAGCCCAAGATCCCTGAAATTCACCTCAAATCTTAACTTATATACTTGATGGTGACTTGCATTGCAATGAAAACTAAAATTTGATTTTAGCAGAAAGTTAAGTTTTCATAATATGTTAACAGGGAATTTCCAGTGAAAATTAAGAAGTCATAATTGGATAAAGGTCCTGATTTTATTTAATATTTTCCAAAACTTACTTATCAGAAATATTTACATTTAAACTTCACAGTTATAAAGCTTCATCCATAGTAAGATTTTAAGGAATTCCAAAAATTATAGTAGATAATGAAAAATGTTAGAAACATGACTGTAGAGTTACCTGCTCCCCTCAAACTGTTACAGCAAGGCTATTTGAACAGAGGGTAACAAGGAAAGGAATATCTAGGCCAATTTATTGGCCTGGAAGCCAATTGACATAGCCTGGCCACAATCACACTAATAAATTCCTTTGCATTACAGAACAGGGTGGCTGCATCCAAGCCTCCCCCTGGGAATGGTCCTTTGGCATGTGCTGGTTCCCAGACAGATAGTGCTATTTGACATGAGCCAAAAGGGCACCAGGGAATACATTAACAATTTCACCATACAGATAACAGTTCTTGGGCTGCTGCCCTGGTCCTGTCCACTTCATTAATACAATTATAGTCAAAGATTCTGGGTCCAACATGTTTTACACATCTATTTTCAAAATGGAAAACCTCAGCATCTCTGAATTGTGTGGGATTATAACAGACATTAGAGGAAATAACACTCCTATACTTCATTAAACAGTTAAAGATACCCCAAAAAATTCCACTTCCAAGTAATGTAGAATTTTATGAAGAATTTTCTCTCCCAGATTCTCTGTTCTCTTTTCTTTTCCACAAAGTCTTGATAAAATCTTGTCTCCAAGCCAAAAAGACAAGGAATTTTAACCAGGGCTTTAAGCAGACATCCTAAAATGTATCCAGTTCTCATGGAACTAAGCTGAAGAAATATCTGGCCTGAGCTCTTCAGGATTGTGGGGATTACCTAGATGACTCCATTTCGATCAGTGGTTGAAGTAACACTGTGACTGGACAGTAGACTGCAAAGAAAAACTGACAAATAGAAAGAAGACATATCTATCTATTCACAACAATTAATACATTGTCATGTAGAAGGAAGTATGTGAAAACTCACTTTTCCTTTTTGTTCAGAGCAACTTTTTTCTGCTGCTGCTGCTGCTATCACTAGATTTTCTTATTTAGGTTTCAAGGGCTGGTTAAGCAAATTTTAGTCTATGCTGTTATAAAAGGCTTTACTGCTCTTTTTTACCTTTTCCCCAATTATGTGGTCATGTCCTATTCCTTGTTCTTGGCAGTACACAGTTGCTTGGCTTGGGGAGCTCATCCAAAAGCCTGTGTAGTCCCATGAGTAACTGCACATGCAGAAAAGCTAGAAAATATGACCATTTCTGAAAAATTGACAGCATTGGACATGCACAACCCAAAAAAAAAAAAAAAAAAAAAAGTTTGAGAAGGAAACATACTAGCTGTATTCAAACCTAATACAGGCTTCTCAGAGAAGAAAGGAATCTCTTCTCTGCGCCAGAAGGGGATAGAACAAAAAATACTGGGCTTACATTGCTACAAAGGTGATTAAAGTTAAACACTAGGAAATCATTCCAACAGTACAGATAGTAAAGGACTGGAACACATTGCTTAAGGAGAGTGTGGAATTACCATCATTACAAGTGTTCAAAACAGCTGTTTTTCCAACAGCTGTCCACAATGTCCTTAGCAGAGCCAGTTCTGCCTTGGGGCAATGCAAAGTACCACATGAACTCTCAAAATCCTGTTTCAGTTCCATTTTCTGTGACTGCATGATTGGCTTCAACAAGTTGCTAATCCATGCCCTGTCACATTACATGATAAGTAGAAGTTAAGGAAAGAGTCACCATCCAAAAGAAATATTAGCTTGTTTTGTATGCAACCTAAGCCTGATTTGCCTGATTTCATCACACAGGGCCTGAGTGGGAGAAGAGACTGAGTCATAGGATGCAGGAGTGAGTTGTGCCTGTGAGAGGAACAGTTCTATTCCAGAGATCTTTGGATTCTTGTGCTTCATTTTCCTTCTTCCTAATGGGTATAATTCTTTCATAGAACTAGTGACTGTGATTCTCCAGATGGAAACCTTTCAGAAGTATTATGACATTACTGTTCTCTCTTATTTACAGACTTCTGTCCCAAAGTAGTCAGAGAAGATGGTATCTAAGCCTAAATACTTCAGTTAAGCATATGGTGTCTTCCTCTAGAGACTTTCTAAAGTACTTATCAAAGAACTGTTTCTGCTGGCAAGTTCAGAAACTTGTTATTTCAGGAGCAATTTTTCCCTAATCTTCAATAGCAGTAGTAAATTAAGTATGCCAGGGGCCGCTCTCTGGCCTCCAAATCAAAAGTCAGGGCCAGGCTTCCTCCACACTATTAAATTACTTAACCCTACAAAAAACCTTTTGGAAGAGTTCCTGCAAAATCCTGAGTTGCAGTAAAAATTGTTCTGCAATGTGTTGATTGATCTTGTTGAAAAATCAAACCAGAGAATTAATGGTGTAGCTGCTGAAACTTCAGTGGCTGGGAGTATTTACAAATTGTATTTGAGATACCAGTGTGGAGGGCACATAATGGTTAAAAAGTTTGGTAAAAGCTGCATTGATAAACTTAGATTGAATTCTATTATGAAGTGTGCTGAGTATATAGCGAATCAGAGAGAATTTTAATACAGAATCATAGAATCACAGAATGGTTTCAGCTGGTAGGGACCTTAAAGATCATCCAGTTCCAATCCTGTCATAGGTAGGGACACCTTCCCCTAGATCAAGTTACTCAGAGCCCAATGCAGCCTGGCCTTGAACATTTCCAGGGATAGGGAGTCCATAATCTCCCTGTGTAAACTGTTCCAGTGCCTCACCACCCTTCTAGCAAAGAGCTTCTTCCTAATATCTAACCTAAACCTGCTGTCTTTCAGCTCAAGGCCATTCTTCCTTGTCCTATCACTTCATAGCCTAGAAAAAAAGTCCGTCTCCAGCCCTCCTGTGGACCCTTTAAGTACTGGAAGGTGATATAAGGTCTCCCAGGAGCCTTTTTTTCTCCAGGCTGAACAGTCCCAATTTTCAGCCTGTCTTCACAGGAGAGGTGCTTCAGCCCTGTGATCAACTTCGTGACCCCCTCTGGACTGATTCCAATGGGTCCATGTCTTTGTGTTGGGGCCTCAGAGCCAGACACAGTAATTCAGATGGAATCCAGATATGAAAAATACCTTTTC
This sequence comes from Acridotheres tristis, assembly GCA_037013685.1. Taxonomy (NCBI): domain Eukaryota; kingdom Metazoa; phylum Chordata; class Aves; order Passeriformes; family Sturnidae; genus Acridotheres; species Acridotheres tristis. The sequence goes on from CM072887.1 coordinate 101,875,651, forward strand.
CTTCACTTCTGTTCCCATGGCTTCATGTGTCATATTCACTGTTTTGGTAAGCTGAAGATACTCTTTGTAGCTTTCAAGAACAGACTCATGAGCCTGCTGCTGGAGACGTGTACACCTCAGTGATAAGGGGCTTTGCAGGAGGCACTTGAGTACATAGGGAGGAAGGTTCTAAGACTGATAAATTCCTGCAGATGCAGCTGTAAAGATAATCTTGGTCTGGTCATAAAAATCCTGTTAAAATTGCATAAGCACCTGAAATTTTCGTTTCCTCAGATAGATTATCTGTGCCATGGAGAATTCCAGGGGCATAACCCCCAAGTTTATCTGAAAATAGTACTTCTAAAACTTTCTTCAGTACATCAGCAGGGCGTGCAAATAAAAGAATTCACATAAAACCAGGCAGATCTTCAGGAGATACCTGCTCCTCAGGTAAACACTGCAGAGTCTCACACTCATTAGGGGATGAGTCAAAAGAGAAGTATCTAGGAAACTGATACAGCGAGAGTAATTAAATGCAAAACTATTCCAAGAATTCAATTTAATATTTAGGGGTATTACTTGGTAAATTTAAGAAACTAGAAGAGCATTTACTTATCAAATATTTTTTGGCACAGAAGAAAAGTGAAGGATATCTAAAGGGTTCAGTTATGATGGAAAGAGACTTAAAGGACAATAAGAAAAAAGCAAAGCAAATTGGACTATTTGTATTGGCTACAGAAGGAACTAAGGCAACAAGATATAAAGACAGCAAGAGGTACCAGGTTGAGAACTTGGTGTTATGATTGTGTAGGCAGTGTTCCCAGGACAGTTGTGAGGGAGAGAAGGCCCCAGGAGAGCAATCACAGGGAATTATCCATTTATAGAGACAGTTTTGTTTTAGGGAGTACTCTATGGTAGAAATGATTGATACACATTTTATTTATTTACAAGTGCCATGGTTACCCACACAAGTTTTGGTCTCTGTGTTCTGTACACTAAGAGTAGATGAGGCTGCCCACACCCCAAGAAGCAAACAGACCATTCAAATGAGGTAGGAGGTTTAGATTCAGCTGGAAAAGTGATCTCAGCATGACAGAAAGCTGAGACAAAACCACAGAGGTTCATCAACCTGAGCTTGCCTTAGCCTCAGGACAGAGCAATGTCTCAAACTCAAATGTACATTCTCTTAGCCATAAGACCATGAGATGCTGGAAGCATTTTGGTCTTTAAAACAAGAATATGGCCACCACACATGGCTGGAGTTCATTACTGTTGCTTTGAGCTAGGTACCACCTTGTGCAAGGCTGTGCTGTGATGATCCCAAGAAAAATCAAGCAGAAACTTCCAAAGAAGGCTTGTTCTGTGTATCCACCAGTCAGCAGACCTGTGAAATGTCTCCCCAAAGGATGACATAGATGCAAAACTTTACAGGGGCTCAAGGGGAGACTGGACAAGAACACAGAAAATAAATACACTGAGGATTAGTGACTCAAAAAATCATGTCAAATGCAGGAAATCCACTAAAAATTGTTAGAATCTCAGAGAGTATTTGGGGTTGATTTTATACCACTTTAGGTGTTCCCTAGTCCAGTGTTACAAACAGTATAGCTATTCTAATAATGTGTGCTGGAGCAGCAGCTGAGGAACATCCTGATTCATACATGGATTATGTCCAAGGTGCACATCTTGGTCTTGTGTAACAGGGACCACATGGCTCCATATGAAGCAAGAGCATAGCATGTCAGTCTCCTTCTTTCCCATTTCTTTCCCTCCTCCTCAGCAATACTGTGGAAGCAGCTGTTTATGTTCCTCCTTCTTGGGCCAAAGAATGAATGATGTCTGCATTAGTTTGAAGGAATCCCTCTTTGAAGGAATTCCTCTTTGAACTGCTTTTTGAGTTCCTACATAGAGGTCGTTCATCCTTGCACAGAAAGCAGAAGAACAAAAGTTTATGGATGTATATCTGAGCATTAACATTAAAGCAGAGATTGATATTTACTACTTGTTTTGAGTGTCAAGAAATAAAGCTGGAGCTCTGAAAACTAGTCTCATAGGTATTGGTTAAATGGAAACAGAAAGGAGTCGTATTGAACTAATTCATCATGTGCACTTTATTTTACTACTATTTCCTAAAATTTTCAAGTTTATTCCTACACTGAGAAGAAAGAACAAAATAGCATACTGTCATGGAAAAAAGTAACACTGTTGCTAAAGGAATAGTGATAAGAAGATTATTCGGTAGAAGCAAACAGCAACACATAGAACTGCCACTTTGGACAAACAGCAGCTGCTCTGCTTAGACTTCAGCCAAGCACCAAGGGGTATTCTTCCCTCTATTGCCCAAGAAGTTTTTATGTTCAAATAATCCAAAATACAACAACTTTTGCATATTTTTAATGAACATATATAAATTAATATAGATGCATATACACATATATTCCAGTGCTCACACACAGATACAGACACATACATATTTTTACAACTACCTATCTAGGAATAACTACTGTGTATATTAAGCTTATTGAGGTATGTGTTAAGTAGGTAGAAATTATTCATTTTTATAATTTGTTATAATCCAGAATGTGAGGAGGTAAAAATATAGTTTAGAGTTAGTTGAGATTTGGAAAAAAATTGGGTTAGACAAAGAGTGCTACAGACAAAGCCAAGCACACCAGAAGCTACCTATTTTTCATGTTTCCATCAAGCTTAGAAAAGATTCTGCATCATCAGCTTTTTAATTTCTTTCAGGTGTTTTTTTTTGCTTTTCTTTACAGCATGACTGGTCATTACCAGAATATCACTAGCCTACTAGGCAGAACTGCTCTTGTGTATATGAATAAAGTTTTAAGTACTTGTTATGGAGATAACTCAGAATATTATTAAAGTTTCAAACCTAGCAAGTCATGTTAAGTCTCAGGTTTGTTCTTATCTTTGCTTCTCTTTGTCTGTATGTGCATTTATGTGTCCTCTTATATGTATACATTCTATTCATATTCCTTTTTAAATTTGTTCATGCTAGATGCTTGGATAACACTACATATTCTTGAAAGATATAATCAAATCACATAGAAGTGTCTTTTTTAAAGGATTTTTCTATTAATGGAAATCCAGAAAGAAATGTATATTCTTACAATCTTCTAAATGCAGTCAGCAAACAGGTTCATGTTCTGCTTCCAATTCAATTTGAATCCAGCTATAATCAGTAGATCACAAAGGTTTTATATATGCATATGTGTGTGAATATGTATAAAATGCACGTCAGTTTAAACACAGAACATATTTTTAAAATTAAGTCTTAATTTCCAGCTTCATATTTACTAAAATAAATAAAGTCTACAGTACGAATATATAAGTACAGCCTGACATAATGGAAATAAGTTTGACTTAAATGAAAGCTCAAGTTCACATATTTTTCAGTCTATACCTGGAAAATATCACCTTTTATTGCAACTTATCTGTAAGGGCTGGTTTACAAGAATTAATGAAAATAATAAGAGGTAAAGTATGATTAAATTGCCAAGATTTCCCTCCACATGAAAATGTTCAGATTTTTCAGACCCATGTACTATTATTGTCCACGAGGCTGGAAACAAACCCTGATATAAACACAGAATCCAAACCACAGAACATGACTTGTTTAAAAAGTTAAATTCTGTGAAGTAAGGCAGGAAACGAGATTTATCCTTCTGGGATTTTTTTGGCATGAGCAAGGAACTAGGCATGCTCAGTGCATGTCATATCCTTCATCTATCACTGCTCTCTGAAGTAAATCAATTTTTTTTTTAAACATGAACCAAGAGAAGGCAACACAGCCACCATCTGAAATGTGTAGAAATCCTTCTGTTTGACATGGCATTAAACAGAAGGCGGCAAATTACAGCGTGTTGCCTTAAGGATTATTGTTGCACATTTTGTGCCTTCTGGCTGTGGCAGTATTTGTTCCTCCAAGTGAAATTAGCTGGGCACAAGCCATTTTGCAACACTGTAAAAATAAATTGCTGCACTTGATAAGTGAATGTTAAACTTGTCACTCTAAGCTAACTGCAAATTGTTTTTAGTGTCTTCAGGATGAATTGGCAATCTCTGATGGGAGCTATGCTGAAAGTCAGCTTTGTCCCTTTGAAGCCAAGTTTAGGTTGCGGCTCAGGACCCAGAGCAAACACTCCTGCTCACGAGAAGGAATATTTCCAACACAGTCCAAAGCTTCCAGATTAGACAACATCAAGTGAAAAAAAATCTGGGATCACACTAACACTTCTATTACATCATGTTACACTTGTAGGACAATACTATTTAAATATCAAGACGACCTGAAGTGATTGCTTAGGAGGTTGGAGAGGAGGGAAGTCCTACAATAAGGAAAAATATGAGGAAAAGGATCTCTGATTGGCCAGTTTTCTTGTGTAGTCAGAAGTGGTTGCTCCTGCAACCATCCTTGGTGCCAGCCTCTCAGGACTTCTCCACCTGAACTGAATGCTGTAACTTCCTTCAAACATCTGCAGGATTGTAGCAAGAAGGAAATGATGGTGTAAAACCATCAAACTCAGAGAAATTTTGGAATTAGGTCCTTTATATACACAGCCTGTTTGGCATGCACTACAGCTGGCCACTACGGTGGCCTTTTTCTCAGGCAGACTTGTAAATCTGGGAGTCTGTCAGTCAGTCAGTCAACTTTTCTGTTGGAAAGTCCCACTTCATAAAGTCGGCATGTCTCTTGGGTAACCTGGCATTTTGCTAAAATAAAAACTGATATTTTTTTGTGGGGAAAAACTGAAACCATGTATTCCTTATTACCCACCTCAGGATGCCTGCACAGAGATAGTTCAGCTGACCTGCAAGCCCAGGCAGGCTGCTGGAAGGAAAGTCCAGGTCTCAAGGAGTCAGCTCCAGCATTCCCCATGTTGTGCCTCCATCTCCATACTTCTGCAGGATCTGGGCCAGAAATGGACCAAATGGTTCCTCACATGTGTTTGGAAGACCCTGGTCAGATCCCCAAGTACACCTGGCAATCTTTCCCCAAGTCTGGCTAGTAGGGGGAAAAAAGTACTACTCCGCTTCTCTTTTTAAGGGAGTCTTCTTGGAAACATTGTGAGAAAGAAAAAAAAAAATTACCTGAAACACTTTTGTCTATTTATTATTAACAAATCAATAAAACAATGCCAAATGGTATATTTGAGAATGATTCAAGAAAAGAATGGCAAAAGAAGGTGGTGGTTGGGATATTTTTCTCCAGCCCCAGTTTTGCAGATGGGTTCCTCTTTTCTGAGTGGTTTTGTTAACTAGTGGGAGCAGTGAGAAATTTTTACCTTCTGTAGAAAGCACAGAGGGATTGAAAGATTTCCAGTGCATGCTTATTACAAGGCAATGCAACCTTGCTAGTGGTCTCAAGTGGCCTGAGAGGGTGAGACAGTAGTTTAGAAACTCAGCCTCTGTAGTCCCTGGTTCCTTATTCCAAGACTGCAGCTACAGATGCTTGCTTCAGCAGAGGCTTTTGTGATAATGGACACCTCCTCTGGGACCGGGATTAAGCCCAAGATTAAGTCACTATAGCAACAAGTTTTACGGAGTCGTTGCCAGTAAATATTATGGTAATTGGTTACTGAAATCTAGGGTAAGTCATTATTCATGGTTTCACTATCAAATATAATGAAGAAACATATTTAATGGTGACTTTTCTAGACCAGTCCCTGAAAGTTTCTTCAGGTAGTTGACAGCATTTTAAAGCACATAATTAAATAAGAACAACAGAGATCTGTAATATATGAAAATGCACAATATGACTGAAAGTTATAATGACACTCCAAGATATTTTTGGGGGTTTGAAGTGGGAATCTTTTCAAGCAAAAGGACAAGAGATATCCTGGAGGTTTAAAATAGTTTTTCCTAAGGAGACAGAGATAATGATAAGATAAATCAATTATGTAAGCTTGATGAGTTTGTCCACTGGAGCACTGTTACAAATTACCTTACTCTCTGCCTTGCCAGTTTTGCTTAGAACTCACACAGTAAAGGCTCAGAGAGAAAATCTGCAACTCTTAATAAATCAGTTTAATAAATCTTTTCATCCTTTTCACCATTCCTTCTTCTTAATCTTTTCCTTCTTCCTTTTCCTCCGTTTCTCTCCTGAGACACAACATCTCTCACTTTAAAATAATTCCTATTGCAAGTATCAAGAAACTGATCAGCTGCAGCTTCTAGAGAATAGCTTTCAATTATAATGAAATGAAGAAACTTTAAAAATTATTCTGGTATTACTGGAATTGCTATTCTTACTAAGTTTCCAATTAACTTTCAATCAAGTATGCAATTTCATTTTTCTCAGAAATTATTTCTGTCTTTTGATTGATATTCTTTGCAAGGGAAATACTTTATTGCACTTCATACTAATATAAGCTTAATAATGGAAAGGGGCTTTTGCTTCACTGCCGTGATGATAAAGAATTGAAACTGGTATTGCCAAACAAACATATCAGGATAGCCTGAGAAAGTCCCACAAAGACGGTGAAATATAGAAAAGTAAAATACAAGCAAACAAACTAATGCATTTTTCTTTCAATTTCTGAGACATTACAGTGCACACAGATTACTAAATAAAAATTTTTCTTGCTATAACAATCATAAAATCATAGAGTGCTCTGAGTTGGAAGGAACCTTAGAGATCTTCTGGTTCCAACCCCTCTGCAGAAGACACCTACTAGTCCAAGTTGCTCCAAAACCCATCCAACTCAGCCTTGAACATTTCCAAGGAAGAGACATTTACTACTTCTCTGGGCAACCTGTACCGATCAGCCTCATTGTAAAAAACTTTTTTCCGTATATCTAATCTAAATTGTCCTTCCTTTGGTTTACGAACATTAAGCCTTGTCCTATCGCTACAGGTTATGCTAAGGAAGTCTGTTCCTGCCTCTCCAGTATCTTTTTAGCCACTGGAAGGTGATATAATTCTTCCTGGAGCAATCTCTTCTCCAGCCTGAACAGCCCCAAGTCTCTCAGCTTCACAGGAGAGGTGTTCTATCTTCTGATCATTTTTGTGGCTTCTCTGGACTCACTCCAACAGGTCCAGAGGATGATATGTTGGGCACCCCAGAGTTGGATGCAGTGCTCTAGGTGGGGTACAAGAAGGGAGGAGTAAAGGGGAAGAATTCCCTCCCTTCACCTGCTGGCCAGCCTTCTCTTGATGCAGGTTGGCTTTCTGGGCTGCAAGTGAACATTGCCAGGTCATGTTGAGCTCCATGTCCACCAACACACCCAAATCCTTCTGCTAGGGGCTGCTCTCAGTTCATTCTCTTTCCAGACTGTGCTTGTGCTTGGGATTGCCCCAACTCAGCTGCTGGATCTCGCACTTGGCCTTGTTGAACTTCATGAGGTTCACACAGACATACTCCTCAAGCCTGTCAAGGTTCCTCTGGAAGACATTCCTTCCCTCCAGCATATTGACTCCACCACACATGTTGGTGCTCCCAGCAAACTGGTTGAGGAGTCGGCTGCTTGTGTTGCTAACAAAGATGTTGAACAGATCCAATCCCAACATCCCTGAGGATCACCATTTATCACTAGTTTCCACTTGGACATTGAGATGTTGACAATTTAGCCAATTCCTTTTTCACAGGTGGTCCATCTGTCAAATCCATGTCTCCAGTTTAGAGATAAGGATGCCACGCAGGAGACTGTCAAATGCTTTTCATAACTGCAGGTGGATGATATCAGATACTTTTCTTTTATTCACCAACACTGTAACCCTGTCATAGGCAGTCACCAAATTTTTCAGGCATTATTCACTCTTAGTGAAGCCTTGTTGGCTGTCATAAGTCACGTCCTTATTTCCCATGTGTCTTGGCATAATTTCCAGGAGGATCTGCCCCTTGATCTTACCAGCCATAGAGGTGAGACTGACAGGCCTGTAGTTTCCCAAGCCTTCTTTTTCTCTTTATGAATAAATGGGGTATGTTTCACCTTTTCCAGTCAATGGGAACTTCATCAAATTTCCAGTTTGATATTTCAGTTTCCTGTTTTCAAACAGGATGGATAGTAGCTTAATTCCTTCATCTGCCAATTCATTCAAGACTTATGGATGCATCTGATCAGGTCCTTTGGGCTTTTGCACCTTCGTATTCCTTAGATGGTCTTGAATATGGTCATTTTCTGTGGTGGGAGAATGGGGATTCTATTCTTCAGTCTCCCATAATCAATCATGATTGAATCTTGAAAATAAAATAATTTTTTGCTCTAAAAGGAAAGGTTGTGGAAAGTCCTTTAGCCCATCTGGACAAACAAGAAGCCCTTCATATCTCCTCTTGCTCGTCAACAACAGCTTTTCTGTTTATGTGGGTTTGGGAATTAGATTTCATTTTCTAATACAAAAGTTGAGGGGTAGAAATAACTTTGAGGTGTTTTCACATGGCTAGCTCTTCTCACTTTATATTGAAACTTCTCCTGCTGTGCTTACACAGATATGTCAAAGGTAGAAATGAGAAACTGGGTTCTTCTGTACACGTAAAAAGGGCTGGTGCTGACTATGGCCTTGTGCTTCAGAGCCAAGCTGCAAAAATCCTATCAAGTGAAGAACTGATTAACCTGCCTCATGGGAAACTTTCTTCTAGTAGCTGAGCTTACTTTCATCTCTGCAGTAAGAATATAGATGACAGCGGGTGTACATGCTGTGAAAAAACTTATGCCTGAACAGGAACAAGGCCACAGGTCAGAAAACAGGAATGAAAGTCGAAAGTCAGAAACAATCGTGCCTTTTTTTTTAAATTTGATTATTCTGTGATTGGAAAAAAAAAACAACTTTATCCTTTTTCATTTATGAGCTCCACTTCATAAAAGAATGTATATCTGTGTAAAGGAAGTTTTTTTCCATTCTGGGTTAAAACTGTTCATTAGTGAATATACGTTGGCATATATTATTTTAAAAGGACTTTTTTTGCAAACAGCAGTGTCTGGTGGTGATGTCATGACAATTCAAGTCCTATTTGGGGTGTATATTTTTGTAGGATGTGTAATCTGACCTTGTTTCCATCAACAGAGATTGATTTTGACTGGCACACAATTGTTTTTTACTTCAGTGATTGTTGAACTAATGAGTACCTTCAACCTAAATGTCTCTCCCTTTTCTTATTTTCCTTTTGATTTGTTACACTAAAACTTGAAGTCACATACCGTCTTAGGCATAAAAATCAGGATACCTGTGGTGCACTTTGATAGTACTTTCTACTTCTGTGTGTCAAGACCTACTCTTGTTGAAAGACTGTAGCATGAGAGCTTGGCCTGCAGAGCTTTCTCAAACACAGCATCTCTTGCTAGGCTTACAAGCATAGGACAGAGCTGGAAAGAACAGAATTTTAGAGCTTGCAGAAGTCCAAGCTGAAGTATTACCAGTGCAGGATACTCCTTAATCCCTTGTCCGGTTACCCAGAGAACAGCCTCTAAAGACAAAAACTCGGACAGCACCTGCACTGCATTTTGTAGCAGCATGACACAGTATAACAAATATGTGAGCTTAACCTGCTTCTGGTCTTGGCAGAACTGCAGCAACTCCGTGGTTATTCCTAAGCCAGTACATGAGCAGTCAACAGAGCCAGGAGAAATGCAGGTGTGGAACAGGGAGCTCAGGCAGGGCTGCAGGAGCCAGAGGCTTCAGGGAAAAGCCATCATCCTGCAACCAGGGTGGACCTTTCTCCTGCTTCCTGCAGCCCCACACCACAGATGTGATGAAGGTAGGAGTTACTGGGGGTGGAGTTGTGGTTACAACTCATACCACAGCTCAGTTAATGCATGATACTGGTTAAGTAGCAGCGACTTGATTGTGCGTCTAGGCTGTAATTGGTGTAGCTTTGTCTACTGTGGTTCTATCTGATCTGGTAAGGGAGATGACAAATATATGGATTTATTTAATTTCTTCATTTACATTTACGATAATTTGAAAAGACGCCTTACCAAGGCATCTAGCCTCCCCCCCAACATTGTTAATAATTCTATAAAATAAAAGCAACATTAAAGTAATCATTTCCACATGCACTGTGTCAGCCAGCTGCCTTCTGAAACTCCTTCCCACTCTATCTTTGTGGGAAGCTTACAATCATCCCTCTCCAAAATCTCTATCAGAAAAATGTCTGGACTGAGTGATACATAGCAAGGCTGTAAAACTTCTTTGTGGAAGGCACAAATCTTTTCTCAGAGTACAACCAGATAGCATGAATTTATGTCATTTTCAACCTGTAATATCGAGCTGTCTTTGAGCTGGCTGCCAAAAATCAAATTGCCATTAATACTGTTTCTCTTTCTCACTTAATGGTTGTTTCTACCAGGAGTTTTACTCCAGACAACAGTGGATCAGTTTCCCCAAGTTTCCTCACCCCACTACCAATGACCAGTTTGCATTGAGGACTGCTCAGGTCACCACTGGCATGATATGACAAAATTCCTTGCTGCAAATCTGAGTGAGAATGCCTTGATTCTACCAGGCTTTTGTTGCAGTGTCCCCAGTACCACAGATGTTCTTGTAAATGTCTCACATGAGCCTTGTCTTGTGCAAATTTTGCTCAAATTACACCAGATAATGTAATAGAGATGATAACTTTAAACTGAGCAATTCTCAGTTTCTGTCCCTGTGTATAGTCCTGTAGAAGTGCCATCCCTGAAATCAAACTCTTCTGGGATACCACAGGGTTGGCAGAGCCCATGCTAACAGAAAGTATTACATAATTCTCATTAATTGAAAGCTGAAAATAGAAATTTTATCTGTCTATAAACATGCATGAATGGAAAACCTAACCATAAACAATAATATTGAGATAAAAAAATAGATTAAAATTGACAAAGAATTCGGGCTGATTGTTTCTGAACATCAGAACAGTTAGTGGATAATCCCTCAGGAACCACTGTGGGGGTAAAATACCCCATAACTTTTAGATGATGTTTGTGCAATAGGATGGGACATGTCTATGATTACCCAATCCAGACCTTACTGCAGCCTTATTACAGAGATAAAATACTAAAATATGAAGTTGGGTTGAAATATATTTATATATGAAATGCATCCATGTTTGCATTTAGCATTATTCCTTCTAATATGATATTGTGTGATAGTTTTAAATGCAATAACCTCTTGTACCTACAACGAGATCTGCATTCCCTGAAGAGTTTCCATCTGAAGCTCCTCAGACTATCCTTGTCTTGGCAGATCCCCTCGAGCTCAGGAATGCTCTTCAGAGGTTCCTCCATCCGGCTGCAAGTCACTCTCTGAATAGCAACAAAATGTGTGCAGATTGAATGTGTTTACTGAATGAAGATGTACAATAGTAGTAATCAATCAAAAGGTACATAAATGTTTTAATTAATTCCCTAAGAGGCTGTTGAAGTGAAGTGGATCCTGCTCTGGATCAGAGAGGAAGAGAAGGCTTTTTACAGAGGTTTCTTCCTGTCTCAATTACTCTGCTCCAACTTCATGAGCATTGAAATATCTTTCAGTAAGCCATGATCTCACTCAAGTTGCATCAGTCCTGCCATGTTTGGGGACGAGCAGAGTAGCAACACAGAGAAATGTTGTGCCAAAAAAAAAAAAAAAAAAGAAAGCAAATTGTAAGTTACTAAATAGGAAATCATCTTTCCTCCTGAAAACCACAGTGCTAAAAAAGGAAAATGTTTCTTTTTCTAATAGCTTTGTGATTATGATATATAGAGGTAATAAAATCCCAACATGCAGAGAAAAATCTTTCTTTTTCAGAAAGTAGCAAACTGTTGTAACCCAAAGTAATTCAAGAAACACAAGCATTTCCTTCAATCTTTCTCCTCAGCAGGGACCAGAGTTCCTAGGGAGGGGTAATGAAGCTCAGCTGAGCTTTGGAGAAGGTCTATAGTAAACTGTCCCTACATTACACAGTTCTCAAGCTCTTATACCACTGGATTGAAGAATAAATAATTCTGCCATGTAGACATCAAGACTGAAGTCACAAGCATGAAAAAGCATCACTCTTAAGTGATTCTCTTCTCTGTCTTTCTCCAAATATGATTCTCACCTGTGCCAAGAAAGAATAAAATTTAACTTTTCTAATTTAAAGACAGACATATGCTGAGAGACAGTAGGGAATTAGGTTTATATGTATTAGTGTTTTTCTATTTCATGCAACAAAAACATTTAACAATGAAAAGAAAAATATTTTTTTCTCCCACCTCCCCAGTTTTTCTTTGGTTCTAGTTACTTCATAGCTGAGCTTGGGAATGGCTTTTCCCCACTATCTCTTTCCTGCAAGCAGGATCCTTTAGGATTGATCCCTTCATTTTTCCATGTTTTGAATTACCTTTGCTAACTATCAAGTACTAATTTATCTCAAATTGAGGTTTCCTGATCTATTAATGCTGTTTTTCTCTCATCTCCACCAGATCTGTACCCACAGATGCATAATATGCATCATAAAGTTTTCTCACAACATCAACATTTATGAGACGTTCACTTCCATTTTTAGTATCTTTATAACTTTATCTGAGTTACACAGAACTGGATGTAACTGAATCACCTATCTCCTCAATCTGCTCCTTCATTTCCCAATAACACTTTACTTTTAAATTCCCTGGAGATAAAAATTATGTATTTGACAGGAAGCCTAACAAAAAAGGTTGGTTTTGTCACAGAATTATGTAAGGTTCTCTTTTTTTCTTTCTCCTTTCCCATCCAGGGGGGATCCTCAGTGCCTAATCCCATGCTAATGCAGCAGCTCCAAGTTGGTTTGCACACAGATGGTCACACAAGTGCCAATTGCATTGTTGAATGTTACATTGTGCAGTCAGTTTACTGTCAACACTTCAGATGCTACATTTGGCACCAATAGGGTCTTAAGGGAGTCAATATGTTGTTGCTAAGCTTTTATACCCTAAATATTTTGGAGTTTATTTGAGGTACTCTGCAGTTTCCTTATTCTTTTCTACGTGTTCAAAATAGGGGTTACTCAGTTAAAGGGCAAGAGGCAGTCATTAAAAAAAAACCTCTGGGTGATGTGAAAAAAAAATATTCATAAGAGGAGTTAAGGACTGGAAGAACTTGACCAGAGAGACAATGGAATCTCCAACTCTGGAGACTTCAAAAGACTAATAGAATAAGACTTAGAAAAGTGGTCTGAGAAGTTAGCATGTTTTTTGAGCAGGAAGTTGGATTCTTGGCCTCTAGAGCTCCCTTCCATATTATTTTTTTCTATTATTCTATGACAGAGCTTCTTTATGCTACTTAGCTGCTGCAAGTATGTTTTTTGGGAAGAGGAAAGGGTTCTTGAGTTTTCTTTCTTGTCATTTCAGAGCCAGAGTTTACAACCTTCCAGGCATTCTGCAATGACCATTTCTTCTCACAGACTTTTAATGCCTCAACAATTAGTCAGAGGTGCTGTGGTTTGAAGAAGGATTTAGATGAATGTTTATGACATCCTCAGGTAGCACTTCTAAGAGACAGGACATTCAAAAGCACTCAGTGCTGGCCTAAATAGTTCCACTGACATCACTGGGTACTTAACCACGGATGTGAATGGTGGCAGCGTTAGGGCAAAGCCTTGTTCTTTAGGAAAATCTGTATTTTTGGATAGTGTGTGGTTCAGAAACGCCATAATTAGAAACTTAATGAATCAAACTATCATAATGAACATTGTGGATTTCCTACCTAAGTATGTTAAATTTTAGGAAGTGCCTCTAATTTCCAATAGCCACGGAAAAAAAATCAAAATAATAAATAATTCTTCAAAGTTCTCTTTCCAAAAACCGCATCAAAAGACAATGAAAGGGGTACAAAAAAATTAGATCTATAAGGAAAAAAAAGGACCTGTAAAAAAGTTTTATACTATTGATAGAAATACAGACTAATTTGAATAATTTTTCAAAATGACAGCTGTTGTACTAATGAATCACTAAAATATTTTTCATTCAGTCAAACAATATTTTAGAAATTGTGGTACATAGAAAGGATATCCCTTGCTGTGCAGAGAAACACAATATGTGCTCCATGGAGTAGGAAACTTTAATGATATATGCAGTTTTGTTATTAAAAGTGAGTTATATATTTTGCTGTACAGTGGAAAATTGTGACCCAGTATAACATATCTTCACATTGTTTATAACTTGAGGAAAATCAACATTCTAGGTTCTCAGTTCGCACAGTAGGAATTGCATTTATTTTGGCCAAATGTAATTTATATAACTGCAAGGAACAATAAAACATGAACTTTATAGTGTTTTCTTACCTAAAAATAATATAGAGCTTGTAAAAGTGAAGAGATTATTATTGTAAAGGAAAAGACAGTAACTTGTAAGCTGAAACTCATTTTACAGCTATGTAAAACTTACCCCAGCTCAAGTATTAAGGCACCTGTATCCTCATTTTCATTTAAGCACAGTGATCTCTGAAAGTAAATGTTGCTTTCTCAGTAGCAGGGATCACTGCTGAAGGAAAAAGCTTAGTATCTCAATGTATCTTTTCTTATTTATCAATAAGTTGGATTTGCTGGATTCCTGAGGGTCTCTGCAGAGATTTGTGCCCTCCATGCTCCTCTCCTTTCCTTTCCTTTCCTTTCCTTTCCTTTCCTTTCCTTTCCTTTCCTTTCCTTTCCTTTCCTTTCCTTTCCTTTCCTTTCCTTTCCTTTCCTTTCCTTTCCTTTCCTTTCCTTTCCTTTCCTTTCCTTTCCTTTCCTTTCCTTTCCTTTCCTTTCCTTTCCTTTCCTTTCCTTTCCTTTCCTTTCCTTTCCTTTCCTTTCCTTTCCTTTCCTTTCCTTTCCTTTCCTTTCCTTTCCTTTCCTTTCCTTTCCTTTCCTTTCCTTTCCTTTCCTTTCCTTTCCTTTCCTTTCCTTTCCTTCCCTTCCCACACCTTCCCACACCTTCCCACACCTTCCCACACCTTCCCACACCTTCCCACACCTTCCCACACCTTCCCACACCTTCCCACACCTTCCCACACCTTCCCACACCTTCCCACACCTTCCCTCCCCACACCTTCCCACACCTTCCCACACCTTCCCACACCTTCCCACACCTTCCCACACCTTCCCACACCTTCCCTTCCCTTTGTCTATATTAATACATTGAATGGCATCAAAGCACAGGTGAAGTCAGTGGAGCTGGATCTTGGCCATCTCTACTTTTGAGTGGTTTGAACAGCCCAAGAAAATGAACTCTTCCCTGAGTGACTCTTGCAGAGTTTACAGTCTAGCCCAGACCAGGGATTATCCCAGTGAATAGTAGGATGCAGTTACTTGTAGCAGAGACAAAAATAATTTAAATCTTATGGTCAGACTTCATGAGTTGGTACCTGGGACAAGGAGAGAGCTTTGCCACTTATTATTTATTTCATTAGTATTATGTAATGATTAAGCTGAAATATGTTTGTGTATCAAAATGCACTCCAGTGACACAGACAGTAAGAGAAATAAAATGTCACGAGTAATTAATTATTTTTCTTATCCTTTCTTTGATGGGAGAATATACACAGGGAGAAGTACTATTTCCATTTTGCAGACAGGGAAGATGAGTTCCAGAGATAAAGAAAGGAATCTTCTAAAATGTCATGAAGGATTGTGTCAGAGCTGAGAACAATTCCTTGGTCTCTTATTTTCTAGTCCTTTGCTTTTTTTGAGTTAATTTAAATTTTTTTCTTGCTCAAAGGGGATACTCTATCATAATTAAAGAGAATGCACTATTGAAAACACAAGAGAACAATAAAAACCATAGGCAATGCCACAAATGACAGCATAAACTGTAATCTTGCAAAAACATGCCACGAATAAGTCATACATATGCTGTCAATGAGTTTTCCAAATCATCATCATGAAGATTTTTAATGCCATTTTTAAAGCTGGAGACAGCTGATTTGCACCTCTCTGAAGAGACTCAAATGGGACATGAGTGGTCCACAGATTCCCCATTTCCTGCTGGGCCTCCTCCTCCATTCCAGCACACCCTGTGCTCATCTGATCTTCTGCTCATACACGACTGGTTCACTTGCAATAGCTGCCTGCTCAGAGTGCATTTTTTTGGTTTATAAAGGGATGAAGTTAGTCGTCCAAAGACTCCAATCGTACTTGACACTCTAGAGCAAAGAATACATTAATCATGAAAAGCAAAACATGCAACATTCTGCTTTGGAGTAGTACAAGAATACCTGAATTTTTAAAAAAAAATTAGTTTTAAAAACTGCATTCCTGCTTTCCTGCTATAATACAGATACGGATATTTTGCACACTTAGCTTTAGACGCTTGCAGAAGGTATTTAAATTAGATATCAATAGACAGATACAGAGATCTGCAAAGGCTGAATCAAATCACTTGAAACTGAACGCTCTTCTAGAGAAATCCATCTCTTACCTTTACACACAAAGCAAGGCTTGGTTCTTACTTAAATGGCACAGCTGCATTCCTGAAGTTGCAATAATCTTGAATTTACACCTTAATCAAAACTACAAATGTAGGTCTTCTGCTGTTTTTTGGATTTGTTAGTTTGTTGTTTTCTCTTCCAAAGCAGTAACACCAGGAGCAAGTGAAGAGCTTGAAAAGTCCTTGCTGATTTTCACAAAAAAAAGATGCATCCCTTAAATTCTAGTTCTCCAATCACTTTTATTTTTCTCAATTAATTCCTCCCTGAGAATTACTATTGATTTCCAGCTGATAGGTAGCAACTATGAAGCAGGATGGCTGGAAAATATATTTGAATCCTTAAAAACGGAAGCCAGTCTGCACATTTTAAAATCTACATAATTTCAAATATTTTTAGTTTTAAAAAATTTACTTTTTCAGTTGAATACCAGCTTTTATGGAAAATTGGTGTTAATGAGAATACGAGGGAAAATGCATCTAACATAAAAGAAGCTACTTTTCTTCCTTCTCCATTTCAGATAATTTGGGCAACCTAAACCTCCCTCCAGGCAGTTGTCTTCATATTATTAGTGACAGGGTGTACTGCTGTCTCATCTGGAAGATTTCAGACAATACCATTAAAGAACAAGGGTAATACCAGACACCTGGGAACTCCAGTTGCAGAAGACACGATATTTCACTTGAAACAGTATTTCAGCTTTTGAAAAAAAAAACACTTTTACAATTTCGTGTATCCTCTTTAAAACAAAACAAAACAAGCACAAAACACAGGCAAACACACACATAAACCCAGAAAACCCTCACAAAAAAAATCATGCCCCTCCTGCCCCCCCCCCCCCCCAATTCTTAGGAAGCAAAGGATGCTTTAGGCAAGAACCATTCAATTTTCCATAGAAAAAAATTTGAAAGTTTTTAAACAGTAAATTTTTCTCATTGGCAAGTTGAATAACTGTGACATCTGCTTTCCTTCGTTTTTTTTTTTCTGGACATAGTTGGATATGCACAGTTATAACATCTAGAGGACATCATTATTTCAAAAGCGTTGATTGTCAGTAACAGCCTTGACCAGGAACACTGAGCACTCTTTTGGATAAAAGAGGTTTAAAATAGATTTCCCATTTTATTGTGTTTTTATCATTTTTGTGGTTCATTTTTGTTAATTGTCACTCTAATGCCTGGAAAACCCATGAAAAATTACTGAACTGCAAAGTAGCAATAAAGTGGATAAATGCAATAAAAATGAGGTAATGGATCACAAAATGTACTTTGTGTATTTATTTGGACAACTGCAGTTTAGTTTAATTTTTTAATGATGCTCTAGTGTATCCAGTAAATGCTTCTAAGATCTAGTTTGTGAGCAATAATAAAACTTTGGTAGCACAAGTTCTCAAGGCATTCCTTCCTAAGGGAGGAGATGGATCACTTTTTTGTCATGACTTTTCTGTTTCATTTTGTGTAGGGGAAAAAAGCACAGAACTTTTGAAGGAGAATGTAAAAACAAAGGGATGATTTTCACTTACAATGAGGTCCATTTACATTATCCCAGCACTGTAAAGGGCTCCTATAAACTAAATGTAAAGACATCTGAATGTAACTGGTAATTGAACCCAGTGTAACTACTATGAGTTGCCTATGAAGGAACTCAAAATGATGGTAAATTGCCAGTATAAAACACACCAAAAAAAAAAAGGAATTGCATTTGGGATCATAGGGGGAAGGGGGAACCAGCTAGGACATGGCATGTAAAATAACAGGGACTGGGGAAAGAAAATTCTTATCAGCTCTGAGGCAAAACTGTGTTTTGAGGTCAATTCCTACTGTCTTTAATTCCTGAGGCAAAGATGACTTCTGTTAAGGAGTGCAGGGCTAGTTCCCTTATGAAAAGCACTGTGAAATCTTTAATGTTCATAGAGTGTATCACTGGCCCCAGCAGAAAAGGTCTGAAAAAGGGGCCTGAAAACTCAGCAGCTTCTCTGAGGTCATCCTGTTCAAGGTGTGGGGCTTCCTGTCAGTGCTATGGGCAGGCAATGAGCCTCCACATCCATCAGAGAAATCCTGAGAAGAAAGAATTTCATAGATCTGAGAATATCCATAGGGGGCTCAGACTTTTAATCAAAACTGTTTTTCTTTCAGTATTTTCCTGTTTTTTCCTGACAACTGGGGTATTATGCAAGGGCAGTAAACATATAAGAATGTGAAGTTATGTTTCCCATATGAATGCAATAAAAACATTGAAATTTCTTACTAAAATCTGGTGAGATCCTTTGTATGGGAAATATACAGCCCTGGAAAAAATGTGATTAAAATGTACTTCCTGTTGGGTTCTGCTAAGATAGCACACAATTTAGTGTTCATCCCATTGTGGTGTACAGAATTTACAGAATTTTATTACTTAGTTTACTATGTTTTGCCTATTATTTATACAAAGTTGCATATAATTGTACACACATAGAGATCTAAGCAAATATATATACATGCAGGAATTTGAAGCATGCCTTTTGGAATTATGGATAACTCTAGGAGATCAATCCCATGCTTCCTTCCCCAAGCCCATGTACTTCCACACAGTTTTATGGACAGAAGATATCTTCCTGACATATTCTGTGTAAAACCATGCTTAAATGCAACCACAGTGAAGAACTGAAAGAAGCCTGAGAGGAATGCAAGACTGTTTTCCTTTAGTTTATCCCATTTATGATTTTATGGGAGCATATTTTGAAAGATTTTGAGTTTTATGATCAAAACTAAAGGGTACAATAGCTTTTTTTTTTTTTTTTTTAATAAAAGAGGTTTAATCACAATACTGCTGTTTTGGAATGGGGAATGTTAACTCTGTCTAAGAGATGCCAATTTTGTACTAAATTGTGCATTTTCTCTGGCAACATAGAGAAAAGGAGGTTCCTGTTTTCTAGTTCATGATGTTTGCTCTAGACAATGCCTACTTTTCTTCTTTCTTTTTTTTTTTTAATTGATAATGGCTTTATTTGAAAGATGAAAGATATAAAAGAAGAGAGATGCAGAAATCTGCAATCCTAGCACCATATTCCAAAAAAATCATCCATGAAGCTGGACAAAGTGAATGATTTCCAGTGATGTACACACTGTAACCACTTGCAGGTTATGGCAGGCTTTCTAAATTAAGAGATTACTGAGGGACAAAATGTTTACCTCTAAACCTTATCCTCCCGAGCTGGATCTAGGAAACCACAGCTACATCCTATTATATTGTCCAGGCTGGGAACCACTTTATCACAGAAGCTCTTAAAACTTTAGTTGCAACTGGCATGAAATTACTCTGCTCAATTTTAAACTATGTGAAATGCCTAATGTCCAGACAGAGGGCCAGGATCATGATTGCTGTCCATTAAATTATTTCCTTTTGCTCAAATAGCCAAAACTCTGGTATGCATCAAGAAGAAATTGTGACCCCCAGAAAGTGAAGTAAAATGGAAAATATTGTCCTGTACTCAAGAAAATTAGGAAACATGGGGAATAGATATCTCATGGAAACATACAGAAGCCTTATAAATATATTACAATACCTCTATTTCTTTAATGGATTAAATAGTCATTTAACTGGGTCACATGATATGAAAACATGCTATGGTGAAAGCTGGGCTCACAAGGGTAGCATAAAACAATTAGTCATGTACAAGAAAAGAGCAACGCTACAATTTAAAGGATTTTATATTAAAATTAGCATGGTCTGTTTATTTTCTCTGAGAGTTGAATTACCCCCTGTGCGTGGGATTAGACGTTTATGAGACTGAATGATGAAAGCTATTGCACCATCTTGTATTAGTCCCTTTTTTTATCTTTACTGACATATTTTTGCAACACGCTTGAAGTAGTAAATTGCTCTTTTAAATGCTCAATTTGATTTCATGTTGGTCCAGTAAACTCCCACGCAAAGTTTTTTGCATTAAAAGGAAAAAAAGTAGCCATCTCCTGATTGATATAAACCTGTGATACTTTTATCTATTTCTAGTATGATTTGTTGTCTAACCACGTTGCTGACACAGGGATCAAATCTAGGGGCTTACTGGCAGAAACAAGACAGAGAGAATATAGTGATTGTCCCACAGGCAGTACCATGTTTGAACATTTTGTTCAGTAGGAAGCAGTATTTAAAAAAGTGATGGACCAAGGAGGAAGCAGGGGGCATGTTTCAAATGCCCTCCCTTAGTCTGAAGGATTTAGCAAATATCCACTGTATTTGAGCTGATTTTGAAAAATTAAATCTGGTATGAGTGTGGAATAATTGCTGGCAGGAAGAGTAGTGCAAAGAAAAGACAAGGATCTGAGACCACAACTGAATTCTGTGGAACTAACAGTGGAGGAAAGCTTCCACTCTCAACAGAGCTCCCCAGGCAAAATCTGTGTTTCCTGGGACACTGCCATTCCCCCAGTCCCTGTGTTTGAGTGCACCAGAGGGAGAGCTGCCCTGACACTGAGGTTCTGTGGGCAGTTCTGCATTGCCTCTTCAGGGGGGATTTCAGCCCTTCCTCCACACAGAACTGCCCACCAAAAAGCTGTTAACCTCTGCCTGCACCATGAACACCAAACATGCAGGACACAAACTTCAGCTGGGTTCTCAGGCACACACAGCATCTGCTGGTGGATCCCCAGCCCCTTTGGTCAGCTCGCCCTTGTTTAAACAGCTTGAACATTTCAGCTCAGACTGCAGCTAAGGAAACAGCCAAAGGAGTGGACAGATAGTGTACAGATCATCTGGCTCAGACTGCTCAGACCCATTTTCAAGAGTAGTCCTCACATTTTAGTGTCTCAACTTGGCTTTTATCTCTCAGAGACTAGCCTGAAAAAGTGCAAAATTACTTCTATTATCCTACAGAAGTAAGGAGAAGGATCATCAATATGTTTAAAATTATATACAAGGACCTAATCCATTATTAAATAACACATTGTTACTTTTTTATTCCACTGCTGCTTTTTTGGTTTATGAAGCAAGTAAATATCACAGACAATATAATGTTGTTAAAAGGTAATCATCTGGGAGAGATTCATTTTAGGGCAGCCCAGCTATCCTAAAATGGGAATCCAGCTCCTCTAAATTAATCATGGGACCCAAAGGGAGCTCTGCAGGAGCCTTGCTGTCTCAGTGGTCTGTAAGAAGCCTGAAATGGATGCCTGCAGTCAGGCAGTGTGAATCACCTCCTCTTCCACCTCTGCCTCCTTCCTCTCTGTCATTCTTTCTCAGATGCCTCTATCTGTCCTTTTAGTACAGGGAAGCTTCTCAAAGTGCTTTTATTTTTCTTTTTGTGGTTTAGTTTTTCTGTGTACTTTGAGAAGAGCACTGTCTCTTCTCTGAGAGAAAGGGGAGGGGGTCTAGCTCGTAAGTGATCGGCATGCAGTGTTCTCCTGCAAAACGTGATGTTTTGTTTAAGCATCACTGCTGGACCTAGCACAGCTTGCAAACATTTCCTGCTGTCTATGTAGCTCAGATTTCATTGTTGTCTTCAGGGTTGCTCTTCATGCTGAACCTAAGGGAAGCATTTAGACTGCAGGCGACCATGCACACTAAATATCATCAGATATACAGCAATGAGACTTCTCTGGTAGGAAAAACAGGTCAAATTTCATCTGTATTCAACAGGTGAAGCATCTAGCTTGAGATGTGTCTATGTGACTATCATTGTACCTTGGGATGGGTATAGTTGATTTGATTATCTATAACTAGTTAGGGAATTTTTTCTCCAGTCTGTAAATTAATCTTGTTATGCAGACAAAGCCTGAAACTGGCTTATTGGCACCTGCAAAAATGAGACTGTGTGAACCTTGATTTTTCTTATTCCACAAACAGCTTTGTTTAGGAAGCAGAGTCATCAACCATTAATTTTTTATATATATATATGTCTCAAGCAAAACAGGAGTTTCATGAGTATCTTTACATGGTGGTAGCAAAAACACAGGAGGAGCAAGATTAAGAGACATCTAAGTGGCTTCACATGAATCAAAAAAACAGAAGCAGTTGCTCACTTTTTTGGCTTTCTCAGGCCTAGTTGGTCAGACTAAATGTCAAAAGTTAGGCAACATAAGATGCTCTGTTGACCTGAAAATAGTTATTGTTAATGTATTATACTATTGGCATAGATGGCTTAGTAAAGTTGAATTTTAGATAAATGTTATTTGTATAGCAAATGAAAATATCAACAAAAACAAGAGACAAATATGTGAATATATACAGAGACTGGCTCTAGAGAATTTATGAGAACAGATAAGCAATGTAAAAAGGGGAGAAAACAGAGTGTAGATTAAGTGCCTTGCCAGAAACATCTGTAGGGGGAAAAGTTCTGCAGAACTGGGAACTGACCCCACATCCCTTGAGTTTTAGCCTAGGACCTTCACTGCAGTGTTGTGTACACAGGGGTAAAGGCCATGTACAGCTCTGGCTTTTGGCAGATATGTGTAAAATATGTGTAAAATCCTGGCCCAGCTAAAGCCCAGAAGGATTTTACCCTGACAGCAGCGAGGTTAGAGGCCCTCTGACCCGGAGGAGTCTGAGGTGTCAAGGAGGTGTTGAAGCTTTGCTGTTGGTGACCACCATGGTCTCCTGACAGCCCTTAAAACCTACCAGTGTCCTAAGGTATCAAACTAGGTTAAGGACTCAATGGCCTTCTTCCTTCAATTGTCCCAGCCTTCATCGAGGACATAAAAAAAAATAAAGGTGTTTTTGGGAAGCACATTTCAATTACAGAGAAAGTAGGCTCTTCAAAGAAAATAGAAACATGCATTACTTTTGTTCTTGAGGTTCACTGCATAAAACTTTTCTTGCTGATGTATAGTGACCTCAACATTCAGTTAGGCTGTTACAGATGCTATTTCAGTTCTTTAGTCTCATGGCTCTTGTCTCCCATCAGAAGATTCAAAGTAAGGAGGCTGAAAAGGACGGAAATTAATCTATGGTGGGTGAAGGGACTTTTCTCATCTTCTCTTTCTTGAGCTTTTAATGCAAAGGGTTATTAAGATAAAAAGACACAATAGGCTGATATACAATCACATAATTTAATGGTTTGAGGACCCAGCTCATTTCCTGTGTTGATGCCAAGGATGTGTCTATATTTTACCCACCCCTTTAAAGAAAGGATTGGCTTTAAGACCTTCCTTAAACACCACAAAATCCCTAATCATTAAACTCAGAGTCATGATTATGCTTCAGCATCCTCATTGAACCTTGAACTATCTTAGAGATTTTCTATCAGAAACACTTTAAACTAAGGAGGGTGGAGAATAATGGATGAGCAACTTCTGCAATTTCCCCAAAATACTGTTTCTCAAAAGTAAAAGCCTGGTTAGGAGCTTTATAATTTGTTTAGAGGAAACAGCTCACATCAACGTAGAGCTCATGATTGAGTTTTTAAGTTTATTCAGAACTACTAAACTTTTATCTGATGAAGTCAATGGCCCACAGTATGTGCAAAGCACACCAGTGGCCTTCAAAACTGTGGTCAGTTGGCAAACTGATCTGATCCCTGCAGGACAGCCTCATCCTCACATCAAAGCAAGAGTTTAATTTCTTTTTTGTTTTTTTTTTTTGGTTTTTTTGGTTTTTTTTTTTAGAATTTTCCCAATATTTCTACAGGAATTTTTCTGGCCAAAACCTAGGCAGGACTTGCCCCTTAAAATGAACATGTGCATTAAATGCTGAATTAGAAGGTAGTTACTGATAACAGATTGAAGTAGCTGACCCATATTTTCAGGCTTGCATAATCATTTGTCTGAGAAGGCCACATGTGACAATTCGACCATGACTATACAACCAGGTCAAGACTTTTATACTATTTTCCTTGTTAGTTTCAGTCTTAATTCACTTTCTGAGTTGGGGGATCCAAATTATCCTTTTTAATTGTACCACGGGTAACTTTTAAAAGTTTACTGTCAGATTGCTCATTAATGAGCTACTTTTACAACATGTAAGTCATGCTGACTATTGCTGGTGACAAGACATTGCCTGCAAGAATAGCTCATATATGAATTCTATGGCAGATATTGCAGACTATTAAAATATCAGCTTATTAGTAAATCCATATACTTTCTTAGAGTAATTCTTCTAAATTTGGACACACACAGATAAGAGGCATTGGAGTAACAAGGGGAAAACAATATTTTGGTTCTACTACTGCTCAATAGGTAATTCAGCTGGACTTGAAAGAAGTGCTTCCTGTATAAAAAGAACTGTGTTAGGAGTCGTTGAGCTCTAATTCTAATTTATCTGAACTAGACAGTCACTAATTTAATTTTGAAATATTTTGTTTGAAAATGGTAGTATAAAAACAGCTGCACCAACACACACAAAAACTCATCCCGTGTTTAAAGTCTCCAATTCTTACCATGAATTGAGATGGCATCTCTGTTTAGACAGCCAGCTAAATACTGATAGCTGCTTTTCCCAGGGTTTTTGTGGACTGATAGAGAACAAGATAGAGAAATTCTAGACAATGGTACAATAAACAAGAAACAGAATCTTCAGATGTTGCAAATCTTAAATTTGTAAATTATCAATCCTATATGAATCCTAAATATCAGGGAGGTAGTAAAAATCAAAAGATGATGCCAAGGCTTTAAATTTGAGTGAAAAAAAAGGCTATCTGGTCATATAGTGGAAGGAAAAAGCTGTAAATTCAGGGACTGGTAAAGAAAAACATAGAAGCCAAGAAGCCAAACAAATTCCCTCATTTCACTAAAAAAAGCCAAACATATCTGTTAGAAAACAAAAATGATCAGATTCTTACTGCTCTGAAGATTGTATCATTCTTCATTTCCTAAAATCATGTTGATGTAATAGTTTTCAATGCTTAATTTAAGCTAGTAATGTCACTTCTTGAATTGTTAGACCTAGTTTGGAAATGCACAAGTTTTCTTATATAGATGGCATGTTCATGCCAATCTGAATCAGCTCTGTTTGACAATGGAGCTCAAAATGGTGCTGTTCCATGAAATCAAGGTTTCCTTCTCTATCCCTGAGGAAGGCAGCTTCACTAGCAGTGAGAGAAACAAAAAAAACCCACCAAAAATTAATTCAAGGGAGGCAAAACTGAACATATATTTAATCTTAATGCTTCTCTGGAACTTACAATATTGTAAAATAGGAAAGCTTAACATTTATTGTTACAAATGCCCAAGTGGATCAAATTGGAAACAATCACTGGATATTGAACTCCAAGTAAGTATAGTTTGACTGCCAAATCTAATGACCCTACACCAAGTCGCAGTTAAGATCATAAAGTTTTATTTTATCCTGTATTTTGGCCACAAACACTCTTCATTAGCAAAGGCATGGAAATAAAAATGTGGCTGTAAAACTTTGGAATGAAACATGAAATTTAAGTATAAAAACAAAGATAAATGTAGTAAATACTGCTGTAAATGATGCCAGTTTTCCTGATTACCTAATCCTATGTAGTATATTATTAATTAGTAGCCAAACAATTAGAGATGAGAGCTGTAGCAGAAGAAAAGCCCAGAGTTAGCAGAGAAATATAAATCTCCTGTTGCATATCAGGCAGAAAAGGGGTAAATATGTGCAGCTGCATGTACTTCAAAGGCATGTCAGCTGCATGCTTATTCAGGGAACAAGAGGCCCATAAAGCAACGTTTCCATAGTTTTACAGAGACACAATCCAGCTCAACCACCTCGCAGTTACTGATCTCAGGTTGCAGGGAGAGCAGTCACAGACAGGGCTAACCTGTGCTGGGCTCTGGGCTCAGTCTGTGCTTGAGGGCTCCCCTGGCTTTCCTCTGAGGAAAGGATGGACGGGTCCTCACCTTTGACACATTTCATCAGCTGTTCAAGTTCTACACCTGAGTGGAAGAAGTTTCCCATTTGAAATACTACTTGTGTGCAGAGAAGCTGTGAATGTCCCATGCCTGGCAGTGCTCAAGGCTGGGTTGGATGGGGCTCTGAGTGACTGGGTATAATGGAAAGTCTCTGCCCATGGCAGAGGGGTTGGAACTGAGTGACTTTTGGATCCCTTCCAACCCAAAACATCCTGTAATTCTCTGATTTGACAGCTGTTATGGAGACGATTAGACCAGTGCCCTCCAGGGTTTGGTTCTGTCATTTTGTACAGTGGTGCTACAAATAGAAGTGTGAGAGGAAACCTGGGCTCCCTCTCCTGTTCCCATATCATAGCACCAATGAGTAGGACTCAGCTCACCTTCAGACACTAGTGGTTCAGATCTGTACTCTGGACTTGTCATCCAGCTCCCTTTGTAGCCAGCAGGAAGAAGTGGCCACCACTGGCAGTGTGTGCTATTCTGTATGCCAGGTTGGGATAAGGTGAACTCCTCTGTTTTTCCTTTTCCTTTCCCTCCAACCCAATCTTCATTAAACAACCAAACTCCCTCCCCCTTTCCTCACCTCTGCCACCATAAGAAGGAATAGAACACAAGAAAGGAATATTATGAATAACTTTTATGTGAAATTTTACTTTGGTGTTACCCAGCTTTAAAACTGTAATATGCAGAGATGTGAGAACCTGACACAAATTGATGCAAACCTTTTTCGTATTATGTAAGAAATATTACATAATTTTTAAAAAATGTAAAGTATTTCCAAGTAAAATATTTTAAAACTACCCATTTTTATGAAAGTTTTTTGGTAGCAAAAAAAAAAAAGGAAAAATATTTCCATTCTCATAACTCCCTTCGTAATGCAATTTCAGTACATTACACTTCAAAAAAGCAAAAAGTGAGGAAAACCCTATTCCAACATTTTTTGTTAATTAGTTCTTTGTGAACTTCCTGGAAAGAAAAACAGAAAGAGTTGCAATATCTCTTCCAATCTCTTTAACTTACGCTGTTTTGAAGACATGAATTTGTGCCTAAATATTGACCACAGGTCAGATCATTCATGGACATGATCATCCTTATTCTCTTTCTCTGTATATTACAGGCCTTCTCTGCCCTTTCTGGGATCAGAACAACAAGATGTGGGAATATGATCTTACACTATTACTTTTCTCTACTTCAGTCTCAGATAATTTTCCAAATTTTTTTCACTGTTCAATACATTTTAACATGTGCTAAGGTAAAAGTGAATACTGGCAGAATTAACTTCAAGATCTCTTTCTTCAAAGCATCTTATCTAGAGCATGATGTGGCATAAGTAAAGTTAGGGTTGAAGCAATAGTTGATAATCAGTACCTGCAACACAACTATTTTAACTAACTCAGATATTTTAATCAACTTCACATTAATTTAGCTCTTCTTTTCTAAAAGAAATGTAATTATATTAAATTTTTGAGAGGCTTGTTAGTTTGGTTTCTTTTTGGTTGTGAAGATGCTAAATAAAATTTCTAATAAATATATTAATTATTATGACAGGAAACTTCAGTTCATCTCAGATATGTACCAATTCATGCTAGTACTCATCTTTATTTATTGCAAAGATAGTTTAGGAAAGCTAAAATGCTGATTCAAAAGTGTTAAATAAGTGGTTATAGTTAGAATGAATGGAAGCAATGCAATATTATATGTCAATCTGAAAATCTTCAGAATTTGTGTTTTTATAAAGATGTTGTTGTGATGGATGTTTTCCACTAAGAAAAAAAAATGAAAAAGAAGAAGTTATAAACCTCTTTTCTAGATATTTTTTGTGGTTTGATTTATCTACCATTCTTAAAGGAAGCACAAGAACAACAATAAACAATTAACGAAAGTGAAGGAAAGGAAAGAAAATGCACTCTTGGTATTTCTTTTTTTTCCTTGGAACCTGATTTTGTTTTCCCATCCCCATTTTCCCTTGTTCAGTTGGCAAAACTGAAAGCTTTGACTTTTTAAGCTAACAAATTTTGAAATTTCAACGTTTCAGTGTTTTCTAAAAGTAAAAATATTTCTAACCATCTCAATTTCTAACACCTATACAGAGTTTGCTTATCATTTTTTTTTTCTCTGAGGGCAAGCATCTGGCCTAAATGTACTTCTTTCTCGCTCACTATAGAAGCTTCTGTACATACATAAATGTATGTGTGTGTATGTGTGTGCATGTAAAACCAACTGTAGAGCACAAGTGGATTTACAGTACTTTTATAATTAAGTCCATGCTCCTGCATGTTAAGAAATCACCCTATTAAGTGTTGCCATACAAGCAGTAGGTGGGCTTACAGTTTATATTTTCTTCCTTATTTAAAATGTATATATTAATGTTTGAAAATTCCCATTTGGTGTATGTAGTGCGTTGAGACCAAAGCCAAGAGCATAAAACCACTGCCAACAAAAACTGAATATGTAAAACAGGTTCTCTTAATTCTACATCAAAGTTTTCTATTGCTTCGTAAAAGAAATCTACAACAATAGCAGGAAATTGTGACAAATATGTGATGGGGGATGGGGTAGCCTGTAAACCTAATCTCATTCCTGTTTAAATTAATATATATTGCAGTAGTTTAGGGGCACTTGTGCATGATTAGTCATACGTTTCAGAACAGAGCAGCCTTACTCCCAGGAGCAGAAGGGAAAAGTGAGGCCCAGCTGAGGGGGAGCAAGAGGGGCACTTTGTCCCAGCTGCCTCCTTGGGCAGAAGAAGGAAGGGTCACTGGGCAGCAGAGGCATTTCCCAGATGACACCAGATTTTGCCATATATAGGCTAAATTCAACAAGTCCCAAAAAAACATTAGGTTTATTGTGAAAATATGTGAAGTCTGAGGCTGTTTAGACCTTGACTGTCCCATGGCTGAGTTTCGTGGTGCAAACATCCATATCCAAGACTTCCAGTCATGCACTGATCCCTGATGGACAGTCCTGCAATACTCTTGCCATTCATGACTCACATGTAAAGCCTTGTACAGTAGTTCCAGGACATCTCATTAATAAAAAGAATGTTACACTTCTTGAAATTTTGAACAAACCAAGCAGTTTTTCAAAACACACCCATATGTTATTTGTAGGTTGGACTAAAGAAAGGGACACAAAGTGTTCTGAGACAGGAACAGAGTAGAGTAAAGGGAGGATTTGATATTTAAAGTCGGCAAAAAATGCAGAAGTGAAACCTTGAGGAAGTTTTGGCCTGCCCATGGTTCATATTGGTGCTGGGTGGTACTGCCTGACTTTTCCAGGATGCCAAAGCCAAGTAAGCTATCATTATATTTTGTGGTGTGAGCATTACCCTTAAACCTTTTGGATAGGGTGAAATACCTTTGAAATACACTTCTCTTTTGTGTTTCCACTTGTTGGACGGGAACCTCATGTTGTCACTCGCCCTCTCTCTCTCCTCACAGACTTTAGTGCACAGGTTATTTGTGCACTAATAAACTAAATGCTCACAAGCATTGGTCCCAGGCACTGGCACATAAACATCTGTACAGTTACACTGTGAAGTGCTATGGGCATGTTTAATGCACTTGCCAACTAGTGTTCTCTCAAACAATGTCCTAACATGGTTCAGAAATTACCATGATCCAGGGACCATTCCCAGTAGGGAATGAGTGCATGAGCGCTGCTGGCTCATACCCAACCTGCTGTCCATCAAGACCTCCAAGACTTTTTTTTTTTTTAATTTGCTTTCTCTCCAATTGGCCCTCAGCCTGCACTGTTGCATGGTGTGTACTCATCCCAAATTCAGGATTTTCCATTTGCCTATTTTGAAATTCTTGAGGGTCTAGTCAGAGCATTCTCTGTTGAAGTCCTGACGGGCAGCTCTGCTCCTGCCAATTTAAGATAGACTGTAAATTACCTAAATATGTACCCCATCACAGTGATCAGCTCAATAATTAGAGCATTAAAAATTTCTGGGCCCAATATAAATCACTGAGGGACACCACGAGTAACTACCACCAGCTGGACTTCATTCCACTAATCACAACACCCTGAGCAGCAGTACAACCAATCTTTCACCTACATGATCATCCATTTACACCATCCATCTTTCACTGGTTTGGCTATTGTGAGGCTCTGGAAGTCTGTGTCAAAGTCACTCCTGGATTCAATCTAAACAATATCCATTTTTCTGTCTTTGTCCACAAAGCCACTGAAGGCAATTTGGTCTGTCAAATATAATTTCACCTTTGATAAGTTTCCACTATTGCTGTTCTTCTGCACTGTTAGAACAAAAATATCACCAGATAGCATTGTCCCAGCTCAAAAAAGAGCAACAGAAGTGATGAAGGAGAATGGTAGAGCCACATGTCCAGGCAGCAGATAGAGGATAGGACTGGGCCAGGAAGAGCACAGAGATGTAAAAATGTAGTATCAAGAGAAGTATGAGTGATATAGCCACAAGTAGAATCATATAATTGTTTGGGCTGGGAAGGACCCTTAGCATCATTGAGTCCAGCTGTAAACCTGAATCACTATATCCAACTCTAAACCATGTCACTGAGCATCACATCTACATGTCTTTTAAATACCTCCAGGACTGATGAGTCCACCACTTCCCTGGGCAGGCTGTTCCAATACTTGACAATCCTTCCAGTGAAGAAAATTTTCTTAATATCCAAACTAGATGTCCCCTGGTGCAAGTTGAGTACATTTCCTCCGCCCTATCACTTGGGAGAAGATGCTGACCCCACCCCACTGCACTCCCCTTTCAGGGAGTTGTAGAGACCAGTAAGAACTAATCTGAGGCTCCTTTTCTCCAGACTGAACGATCCCAAGTCCCTCAGCCTCTCCTCACAGGACTCATTCTCTAGATGTAAGTAGCTGCATTATCATTTCATACGGTGTAAGATTATAACCACAGCACTGCAGTGGTGTGACTATGTCACCCACCATTAGGTCAGAAACACAGAACATCATGGTATCCCTGACTTTCATTCGGACTGTGCAGCTGAGACAGAAATCCTGGTCATTAATTCAGACCTAAGTGATTTAACTGCTAGGTCTTGCACAGAGAATTCTATGAATACACAAAATTCCAGTAACTTTTGGTGGAGACCAGAGACTATATGGGTATGCTTTCATGCAGTATTAAAGTGTGATTATTCTTGAGAGAAAAGCAAAAGGGAACTATAGAGATAAGAAATTATTTTTATTGGAATTTAAATGTTACACTAAGTATAAAAGTATCACACATACAGGCATGACTTGGAAGCACAAGTCTGATCTATAAACGTAATTTAGGCACATAAGGATCCAAGACTTACTGCTTTTCACTGGGGTTGCTGGTTAACAGGGCAACCTAAGACTGCTGCATTGGTAGGTCTGGGGAGATAAATCTTTGTCTAAACTGCAGAAGTTTCTCCTTCCAGACAGGTGACGAAGGGAAAAAATACAGGAAGAAGAAAAGATTTTTAAGGAATTCAGAAAACAAACATTCATTATGCACCTTCTTGCAGTCAACTGAGAAAATAATCTGATGGCATACTAAAAAAGGGTTCATCTTTCCAAAAAGAAGCTGCTTTTTGTAACATGACCTTTGAGTGACCCATAATATCCCAGTCTGTGGTCTCTATAATAAAATAAAAAGATAGGGAATTCTACATAAAGCTGTGACATATCCCTGCTGGCTCAGAGACACTACATTGTGCTGATTATGTTGATGCTTCCTTCATATTGCTGTACTTGGCACAGGATCACAATGAGAGGCTGAAGCACTTTTTTTGCTGGCACAGAGCCACAGCAATAGTAAAGAATAGGACAGAGAAGCTCTCTGAGATATCTGTAAGTTTTTTTAAGAAGAGAAGAATAGAACAATGCTTAAGAGTTGCAAATTCCCCACTTGCAGCCCAAGGGAATTAATCTCATTAAGACTCCAAGGTCAGTAGGGCAAGTATTCTGCTTTAAGCAACAGAAAGCATCACCAGCAATATGAACATGTGATAGGTGATTATTTTCCCTCAGCAGTACATCCTAGCTCCTTCAGGTCTTTGCCTGTAGGGCAAGGGGATTTTGTCCCCCATCTGTGTATACAGCACTATATTTCAAGCACTGCTGCAAGCAAGGTTTTAGAGTCCTATTTTGTAACTGCTCCCTTTTGGGCTGGCAGCTTGTGTTATTTTCTCCTTTGCTTCATGCTGTGCAGTACCATACAGCACCATGCTGCTCTGGGACAGCAGAGTCGTTGGGGTTGAAAGATTTGGACTTATATGTGCCCCATCAGAGGTTTTGCTTTATGTTGGTCTCAAGACTGCAAGGCCTGAAGAGGGGTAGCTCAAAGTGAACTTTTGCAAACTCTCCAGAGGTTGAGAGCTGCTGCTCCACAGCCAGGATTTCCTATGAAGTCCTTCCACCAGATTGAAACATGGAGTTTTGTTTATTTGTTTTTTTTTTTTTTAAGAAGCAGAGCTAAGCTTTCTGCAAAGGATACGTATATTGTTCTCTGGGTGCACTCAGTGCAACTACCAATATGTTAAAAAGGGACAGGATTATGTGTTCAGAGTCCTGTGACACTCCGGGTGTCACCAAGAGATCTCTTGCTGCCTATTTATTAGGTCTATATTTTATTTTTTTTTTTTTTGCAATGCATAAAAATTTTTATTTAAAGAAAGATTCTATTAAAATCCACCAATAAAAATGATTATTTATATTATTATGCTACCTGCTACTTTGTCCTAGCTGCAGCCCAATTAAAATTAGTTTAAAAGAACTAAGATTTTGCACTAGAACCTTGGTGAAACTTGAAGGGCACATAGTGACAGAACAAGTAGGAATGGATTTTAAACTTAGTCTAGGTTTAGATTGGATTTTAAGAAGACATTCTTTACTCTAAGGGTGGTGAAGAACTGGAACAGGTTGCCCAGAGAAGCTGTGGATGTCCCATCCCTGGAGATGTTCCAGACCAGGCTAGATGAGTCTTTGAGGAACCTGGTCTCATGGAAGCTGTCACTGCCCATGGCAGAGGTGCTGGAACTAGATGACCTTTTAGGTCCCTTCCAACCTAAACTGTTCTGTGATTCTGTGAAAACTGGTAGAATATTCAGCACAAAAAAACTGGTATGTTGATAGTATGGTAACCAGTAACTTGTTCAATCAAAGCACTTTTTCCACTTTTGTTACAGTCAAATTGAGTTCACAAGGACAGGACTCAGTGTTTGCCTAGTCTGTAGAGGGGCATAGGGCAAGCCACTCATGATCTATATCCATCATGCCTTTGAGCAGCAGCAGTGTTATAAATAAACATCAGTTATAAGGAGAAAATATAAGCAAGAATCTTCTCTCAATGTACAAAAAAATGCTCAACAACTAAACGGGATATGGTTTTTAGATGAAGTTTAGAAAAGTTTTACCTCAATATGAAGAATGAATATCTGAACAGTGTGAACATTTGAAAAGATTGCATTAAAGTCATTGGTTCCCTGGATGGTGCTCTTCCTGCTCAGGAAAGGGGGAGCTCACACCAAACTCATAGCAGGAATATTTAACTTTCTACCTGCCTATAGTTCTTGTATGTCTTTCAAAGACAATTTAGCTGTACTGTAGACTATGAACACTGTGGCAGGATACTTTTATGTATCACTTAGAATCAGCTTCCTTTCCAGAAGTAATATCAATGATAAATTTCTTTCTTTAAATTTCCTAGGCATAAGAGAGTCAGAAAGGGTTCATTTGCTATTTCCAATTACATATCTGTCTGTTATTGGTGATAAATGCTCAAAATATGCTATTTTGGTCCAATATTTTGTATGATTAAGTACCTGAATTAGTAATGAATGCTGACGTCTTCCAGAGGTTTTGTTGATTAAAAATTTCCTAATTTATCTGTGCAGCGAGGATCTATCTTTGGACACTTAGTTTTGTAGTTTCTATTGAGTTCGGTTAGAATTGTTCTGGAGTTGAAGAGAGCCTGGATTGGGCTGCTGCTTATTGCTTTCAACTTAGTAAAAAATCTGGTTCAAAAATTCAGGCAGAAAGGAGGGAAACTACCAACTTGACAAAAAGCTTTGTGTAGAGGATGTGTTTGTTAGCAAAATGAAAGCAAGACATCATCCCATCTCCCCACATGGTTTGGCAGTTTATGAAACAAGCCAAAGGAAGCTGCGTGTGGCCTGAGCCATGCTAAAGACATAAGCAGGCAGTTACAGGCAGTTTCAACACAAGGAGTCAAATGGCTATTCCTAGGACTAGGCCTTTTTTAATAAACAAAAACCAAATGAAAATGTCCCGGTTATTAACATTGGAAGAGTTGGCTACTGTGCACATACAGTATATTTCCATTACATTTTAAAATCAATTCATAAAGCTGCAGGCCAACATTCCAGAGAAGTACTGCTGGCCATGAATGACGTCCTGATTGTGAAATGGGATGGAAAATGCACTCCTAAATGCACAGTGGACACATTTTGCTAAATGCTAACAACTGGGACATTTTAATTTGTTTTTGCTTATTACAAAAATAAACAAAGTAAACAAAAGGCATGAGTGCAAAGCAAGGGAGTTATTAAAAAGAGCCTTTCACTTAAGTCCTTCTGGTTTAGCCATCTTCTGTACAATTTAATTTCTAGAGGGTATTCTCTCAGCTGGTTCCATTTAGTTTTGACTACCAGATGTGAACATGGGTCCATTCCTTGGCTTAAAGAGACAGCAGTGTAGGCAATTAGAGCACTCTCAAATCTTTAAAGCATTGTTTTTTGCCATTGTAAGAAATCATTTTTTCTTTTTTTTTATTAAGTCAGTTTTGGGAACATGCTGCCTAGTGAAGAGCTGGGTTCATGGCTGAAGTAGTCATCTTTATAGGTGTGAGAAGGTATTTCCCTCCATAAATACTCAGCTCAGACTGCCACCTTATAAGCAGTAACTTGCAGAGTTTAAATGTGCAAAAGCTGTTTTCTCTATGGGAATAGGACAGACTGGGGGCTGGAGAGGAGAGGAAATCTATAAAGTATGGTCTGTCCTGTAGGGAATACCAGAGGGAAGAGCAGATTCTTCCCATCATGTATAATTCCACATGGAAGTCTTACCATCGGATTGAATAGGTCTGAATGGTCCGAAGGTTTAAAGTACAAAGGTACTCAGTTACAGGGAAATCCAGGTCTCTTGTGCAGCTGTATGGAGCACAGGAATTTAGAATTGAGAAGGATTTTCAGATTTCACAATTTGTCCTCATTCACATTTGGAAAGAAAACTAGTTATTTCAAAGGACTCCATGAAAGACAATGAAAATGGTTTGAGGTCAGTCAAAGTATTGTATTACAGTTTTGAGTTTTGTATTATATAATATACTATATATTAAAAACAAATCAAGAAAAGAGTCACTCCAAAATCAAAACAGCTTGTTCTGGAAAGCTGTAGTGGGAGGCTCTGGCTGTGTCCACATGAGCAAGTCGTGCAGCCCAGGAGTGGATCTGCAGTGAGAAGCTGTTGATGTTGAGGACCTGACATCTGTACTAGACACGCTTTCAGGGGTTTTGATTCACACTAGCTCTAGTCTGTTCCCATGGTTTAAACATTTGAAACTGTTTGGAGTACATTAGCTGTGCTTCTGGAGCACATCTTCCAGTTGAATTTAATCTGAAAGGAATCCAGTTCACTCGCTCAGAGACCACTCCGTGATGTGAACTGGAGTGTGGTAAGTGGGAACAAACGGGGGATTCATTTCAAAAGTGCACTCCAGAGCCGAATGAGCATGCTGAACCAGACTCTCCCTTTTTCTATCTTTTTAAGGCCAAATTTCAGAGAAGAGGACATTTTTTCCACCAGTTTTTCAACTCTAGCAGAAATACTCTTTCTGACAGAGCGCTGTTGGGAGCTCTTTTTGCCAGCGTTATTTAATGGTTCTCCTTTCAGTGGGAAATCAAACAAGAAGCAGGCACTCATTTCAGTGCCCTACCCCACCCCACCCCAACTGTATCGAGGGCAGGAAGGCTTCTTCAGGCCTTGAATCGCTCTACAGCAATGTCACCAGATCCTGCCGTATCTGGCAAATTCCCAGGACAAACATATGGGAAGCATGTGTCATGATTTGGGGCAGGGGTTATTATTTTCTTAATCACTGCCACAACTGTGCTCTATGGTTTTTTTTTCCCTGAAATGCCACTGGATTCAGTTTGAACACAAGTGTTACTCCTCCTTGCCCCTCTGCTTCTCACCTTGGAAACTCTCATACAAAAGCTTTGCTTCACTCAAGTGACATAGAATGAAGATGAACACACTGAGAGATTATACCATGTAGAACTAAATAATTTTGAGCTATCTGTTCCTCATTTCTCTTTTTCTTTTAAAAGAAAATAACAAAATCCCCTTTCCATTCCCCAGTAGTCCTTCAGAGTTTTTATATCAGCTAGTTACCAACTCACTCTCCTTGTTTTTCCTGATATTTTTCTTTTGCAGGTACAACAAACTATCAAACATATGGCTGATATCAAAGTGGCAGGAAGGGAATTTCCCTACATTAAGAAGTTTATTTAACTGGATTTTAGTTTCAGGTCCGTTCTTTTACATTTCCAACTAAAATAATTGCCTTTGGTGCAAGTAGCAGCTGGATTATGACTAATTTTTTATTATACAAATAAAGATTTTTCTGGAGTACTTTTGGGCGCAAAACACTAAAAGAACCCTAATAGAAATTTCAGAAACAAATTCTTGCTTGGTATTGAACAGTTTAAATTTGACTTCGTGTTTGGCAAGTTAGCAGAACTTAGAACTAGTTACG
Source organism: Acridotheres tristis (assembly GCA_037013685.1). Taxonomy (NCBI): domain Eukaryota; kingdom Metazoa; phylum Chordata; class Aves; order Passeriformes; family Sturnidae; genus Acridotheres; species Acridotheres tristis. Next base: position 101,912,513 of record CM072887.1, read on the forward strand.
GAAATCACCACCAGAATTTTGACTGATTTTAAGTCCTTATGTCCATTCAAGCAATAGACGTTGCATTAGAATACAGAAAGAGGATTTTAATGTCAGCTCCAAATCATGCTACAGTTTATGGCAGAAGTACCTTGACTATATGGAAACCTGCCTGTATACATTTATAAATATCTTTTGTTTCCTGCTTTCCATTTCTGACCTCTTTCGTAGTGGATTCAGTCTCCATTTTGCACTGCTGGTACAAGGTATTTTCTGAGTACTTAAATTGTTGCCCTGTATGCCTGCAAATATTCAAACACAGAGAAAAGGCAACAAACTTCCAGGTAAAACCTAGGTCAAAATTTCTTGAAAACCAGAACAGAGTGCAAATTTCTGCACAAGGAATGTATCTGGAACTGGTACACTCATAATTCTGAAAGGTTAAAGGAAAATAATACTGGGAGCAGAAGCATGGTGTTCAGCTGCAGAGCAGTTCAGCCAAGAATACAGCAATTATTATTAAATATTATTGTGTCTTTTTAGTCTTTACTTTTTCCTAAATGACCTTCCTGTTTAAATAAGGGCATTCACTGAGCTAAGGTTTTGACCCGAGATAATCCTTTTGGCTGTGGATATTAAGATAGAAATAACCATAGCAACCATAGAGAATTTCATAAAACATTTGTTTGCTTCTGTTTAGCTAGAAAAGTCCAAATAAAAAATGTCATATATATCTGGTGTGTGTTATACATTGTGCCATAAATGTCATTTGTTAGTTGTTTCTCTTTTTGTGGTTTGGGAGGAAATTCCAAATGTAGCTGAGGGAATCTGGCTTTAAACACACAGAGAGCCCTCATTCACTATTGAAATGCATTCTGGGAGGACTGCAAGATGCTTTGTGCAAGCAAAATTTGCCTGCACATGATAAGAGATATTTTAGGAAAGCAAAGTAGAATCAGAGTAACAGAAAACATAGACAAGTTTCTTAAAGGGGTGTGCTTATCATGATCCAGAAAAAGATGCTGTTTCATCGATGTATTCACAACTGGAAAAATTCCTGGTATCTCGGAAAGACAGAGATAGCAAAACCTTTTTCTGTGGGATAAATTTCAATGCAAGCTTTGTCCCCAGCAAGGCTTTGTCTAAAGGAATATTCCTCAGAGGGCTTCCCAAGAGACCTATGGATGGTATCATTTTCCAAACACTATTTAAGGCTACATTTTATCTTGTTTGATTTGTGACATGAAACATAAAATAAACATAGCAGCACAGAATAATCTTGGTTTGAGACTGGTTTAATTTACCCCATACCCAAAAGGAATGTAACTGTCCAAACTGGAATTATCTTCCAGCAGTGACAAGGCTGTGTTAATGACCATAGCTGGTAAAAATCTGATTTTGTATCTCATCTGGAAAACAGCCCTTACAGTAGCATACTATGGCATTGTAGTCTGTTGCTTGGTCAGGGGAAGAAGAGAGATCCCCTCAGTGAGTAACCCTGAGGTTTTGAAAAATCCTGTTTTTGCAATAATCTTTCCTCTAAATTTGAGTACTTAATGAGTCTGACAGGATTTGTCCAGAGGGAAAGATATGCAAAATTGTAGTGAGTTACAGGCCTAACTAAGGCATTCTTCCCTCACCTCTTCAGGTATTATATTTCAGGAAGAGTCCAGGAAGACACCAAATTCAGTTATTTTTAAAGCATAGCTTGGTAAACTCCATTAAGATATGTAAGCATAGTGGCTCATGATAGTCTGCTGAACCAGAAGGTTACTTTTGTGTTATATTCTGTGCTTATCCTGTGAAAAAACAAAGTGTTTTTGTGACAGATATAATCAGCTTCACTCACCTGATAAGGTTTCAGGAAGAAAGAGAGAGACTGGCTGTATGAGACAATTAGGCAGGGTGCCACAGAGAAGTTCTCTTGACAAGACAGGACACAAGAACATCTTTGACTCATTTCATATCTGGAATTCTCTCTAAACTGCAGGCATAATGTGAGGTTTGATTTGAAACTAAATAAATGAAAATTAGTTTTTTTAATTTTATCTCAGTGCCTACAGAATCCAGTAAAATCCAGCTTTCAGTGAAGCTGGCTTCCTGATGTTTTCCCTGCTTGCTATATTTGCACATCACTCTTTAAAAATAGAGACAGTGGCCCAGGTACTGGTAACTCTGTGCAAAATAAAGTCAAAAAAGAAGCAGGAGTTAATCTCATTCTGGAGATATGCCAAGCACTGCTTAAATCAGGAGCTGAGTCAAAGGAACTGAAGACATTTTGACATCTTGATCCAAGTAGGAAGAAGCCATCAAAGGCAGCTTGAGGCAAAATTCACTGGCTGCACACATTGGAGTACTATCAAAGAAATCTTTGAGGTAACCCAGCCAGCATCGTGAAGAGAAAGCCTCAAGTCTCTCTGCACTTCAAGGCTCACCATAACTCATGCTTATTTTCAGAATGGCTGGTTCCTCACATTATGCATAGCTCAACCATTTCTGCTGTATCTTCTGTTGTTGCCGAGTTGTATGACAGCTCAGTGACCTTTCCAAAAGTGCAAATATATGGTATTACACAGTACAATGTAGCATAGGATATGAGTCCAGGCTGATCACAGGAGCAGCGGAGAAAAATTGGAATGGGTCCTGAATGTGTTCTGGGCCTCAAGTTTCAACAAACGAACCCCTTTCTAATAATGATTCAATAATATGTGCTTACCAGGGACCAAATTATCTTTTTTTGTTCCTTTTGTGGGGGTCATTGCCCATACCTCAGGTGTCAGCAGACTGAACATTTATAACACAAGTCTCAGAAGTTAAAAAAAAACCCAAACAAACAAAAAATGTCACATGATCAACAAGTAATGAGTTTGGGCCTTTATAAACTTAAAACAAAGCTCTAAGAGTGACAAAAAGGATGTCAAATAATACACATCAATTAACAATAAAGACACAAATTGCAATGCATTTGGACAAGAGTGAAGCATTCATGAACAGATTCCAGAATACTTTCCAAGAGGGATGAACACATGGTGCTTCTGCAGATATTCACAGTATTTTATCTTCACCAGAAATATTTACATCATAAAGAAGAAAAGCTATCTCTCAGCTTACATTAAAAAGCCAAGCCCAAGAAAAAATTTGGGTTTTAGGCTGAAAAGACAAGCTCAGAGACCTCAGCAACTCTGAGCCTTCCTTCAATGCTATTATATACATATATATTTTTTTTTTTTAGTCTGTGTTATTAAAATAATAAAACTGTTATAATTTTGCCAAAAGAGCATATACTAAGGACAGTTATTATAAATATTGATTAAACACAATCAATTGATAGAAAAGAATGAATGTTTTAATTACATTCCCTAAATGCTGCTAATAGAAGTTTCATTTGTTTTTAAATAAATTTTGTCTTAAACGGTACATTTTTCTGCCCCTTTGGAGGTGAAGACCAACAGATAATTAACAGCTATAACTTGTTAACTTCTCTGAACTGACTCTTACTGGATCCTAAGCCCACATAAAAATATCAGTTGATTTTGTGGCATTTGATTTTTATCATCTCATGCCACTGATTTTAAAGATATATCACTCTAATATTTTCCTTGCAAGTTTGTATGCTCAAGTAATCAGAAATAATAGATGATCACTTATGAATCCCAGCATCACTATGGCTGTTGCAAATAGTCAGATCATACAGAGGTTTTCTTAGGGAAGGAAGAATTGTGATTTCTTCTGTGCCATAAGGTAACCTATCTCAAGTACCAAGTGTCACATCTTAAGAAATACAACATTTGAAAAATGTATTGTCAGACTCAAATAAATAAACAATTTCTTACATAGCTCATATTTCTGTTTTACTGTTCTTTAGGAAGGATTGAATATCTTAAATGCTCCGTAAAGGACTGTGTTTTGCTTCAAGGGGTGACATTCACTCTACCTTAACTTCATCCATCTAAGTTATTACTGTGAATTCTCCTGGGGGTGTACCCTACTTTTGCTTGTGACCAGACACTGAATTTACTCTCATAAATTTTGGTTACTGAGTTCAGGTTAGATTCCTAAAGTAAACAGCATAGTACATTTTTAAGCTGTTATGTTAATCTTTGAGTTAGTAACATCGAAAAACTAACACCTCCATCAGACACTGCCGAAGACCAGGTTGGCCTCACTATGTCTGTTTATCTATAAGATAAATATGAACATCCCCAAACTCGTGAGATTGAGACTAGTCTTAACAGACAGCTGAAGGACTTTCCTTGTGGAGAATAGGGACTGCTTTTCTTATCTATTTTCCACAGCCTTACTGTAGATGAATAAACATCTCAGCCGTCCCAGGGCTGGATGCTCAGCTAATTTTAGTTTTAACCTGCAGATATGAGCACCTATGACAGATCCCTTAGACTGAAGACAAGTTCAGTGATTAACCACAGGAAGTCAGTAAAGGGTATTTAATGCCAGCTTTTAACAGATGGAGTGAGTATGGTCCCTTTTTCTCTCTAAGAGAATGGTGTATCACTCTTACCTTTATGCATACATTTGCCATCGAGTTGTATACCAAAGTACTCACTCCAGTCTGACCTCTATGAATATCACATAATGCATAAAGACAGAAGTAGATCTCACTTGAGAAAACTGTCTGCTCAGATGCAAGACAAGTGGCAAATAAAACTCTCCACCTTGTTACTTTTTATGCTGATATAATTGAAAAAATCATTTTTAAGACATTAGTCACACACACACAATCACACAGAGAATCCCACACACAATCACACAGAGTATTCTTCAGTACTATTGCTTTATGATCTTAGATTTCAACGAACTACCATTTCTGTTTGAAATATTTGAAGGTATTTTCAAACAAAACATATAGTTCTATTTTTCTGCCTGTCATAATTGAGATGAAAGAATCACATATGAATTGATGGAAAATATACTCTTACAGCTTCTGAGTGAGGTTTACAGCTTGGTGGTCAATTTTTTTCTGATTTCTTCTTTTGATTGAGAATTATTTCATTTTCAGGTAGCAGAAAGGGATTTACTACCTAAGCTGTTCTAAACCAATAAATGTGAATATCAGTTAAAAATTCAAGATTGTCTGTTCCATCTGCATCAAGGTTAAATTAATACTTTTTGTCATCATCAAAGCTGTGGCTAGAAGTGTTCCTCTGGGAAAGGGTCCCACCAGTAGAATGAACTCTCCTGTGTAACAAAAGAAATGACATTGAAATCTGGAGCTATTTCATGCCAAGGAAAAGAAAACATTGGTTAACAGAGGGACTCAAAAACACAGCTGCAGGAAGAAAGCTTGAAAAGTTGCTTTGATTTAGCAGAGGATTTCTGTATAACTCAATCTATGCTCTTGACAGCAAGTTTATTCCCTTCTTATTGTTCTTCTTTAGAAAGTTACACAGTTGCATTCTTAATATGTCAAAAGAAAATTTCAAATCCTGTAACATGAAACTTCAAGCAGATTTGTTCAAATTTAGGGGTTCAGCCTTTGAGAATCTGAGTACCATTGACCCATCTGGTCCCTTAAAAATTCAAATTATGTAATATTTATTGCATCATTCCTCCCACTGCAGAGTTTTGTGGCACACTGAATTTGGAGAAGATTAAGGAATTAAAGTAATGGAGAAGAAACATGGCATAAGAGGAAGGTCCTGCACGTACACACCTGGATTACTTTTTCAAATATCACATCTTTACTAGACATGAGTGACAATGACAGACAGGATAACAGCCAGATTTGAATGGATTGGGACAAATTAATACTAATAAAATGCACCACAGGATATGAACAAGGTAAGATTTATAAATTACCTTTTCTTAGACTAATTGTTATAGCTGTAAAACCACAAAAAAAGCTTAGGCACACAGGTGCCATATTAGGTCTGAGATGTAAAGCCCCATTTTAGGCATAAATAAGCCTTTCCATGCCCCATACTCTGATTTGTTGCTCTAGTTTTTCCAGTGGTTCTAGTTATTATTCTTGTAATGTCATGAAAAATATCAGGCTTTCCTGAGATAATACTAGGTTAGCAGGTCCCAGACCAGAGTCTGAAACCTTACATTGATTAGGCAAATTAAAAAATTAAGGTTCTTGGCTTGTGGTAGGAAAGGTTTAGGAAGTATTGGTTTGGAAAATCATGCCAATAAAAGATGCAAGAAATTATCAAGTATTATAAAGCTAATGGATCCAACTGGTCAGCCTTTTCACCAATATTAGCTTTTTATCATCCAAACAAGGCCACATAATTCACATACACCTCAGCTATCCTTCTTTCATCTATGTTCAGTTCAGGGGAGAATGTGCCTCTCTTTCCTCAAAATATTGACAGGTATATGAGGAGCAAAATTTCTGTTAAAAATAGATTTATTCTGGATGACATTAAGACTTTGAAAGATTTGGCATCTATGGCACCTGATGGGCTTGCTGTCTATTGTGTTTGTGCTATTTCTCCTTCATCATAAGCTTTTACAAGATAATACTGAGTCTTTTAAATTTAATTAGGACCTTATTTTATTTTCTTTCTGGATCTGGATTTGGCTTTGCTAATCATAGTCTGAATCTTTTTCTGTTCTCCATACCCAGTAAAAATATTATTAGATGGCTCTTTGTTGTGGTATTTCGCAATCTCAAATGTATGCTTCTCATTTGAAAATATTATACACATCACTTCAGCACAGAATTACAGAGAGAATCATAGCTGGGCTGAGGAAATTAATAATTCTCATGTGAAGTGCATTCTTTAAATATATATTTTAATTCTGCTTTTATTCAGAAGTAGTTGTATGGATTTCTTCTCATTATTACCAAATAATAGACTTTTCCTCCCTGATATTTCCATTGTCTTGGGACTTCTTAATCAAGACATTGCTCAGTGTGAGTACCTGGGAAAATCATGTTCCAGTGAGTTACCTCTGTAGGGAGATACTGGCTTGAGCACTGGGAAATCACGTGAGTGCAGAAACAAGAGTTTGAGGGCAGGTCCAACCAGTGGGGCTGACCCATACTAGTAAGTCTAATAGCTCTCTTATCAAATATAATATTAAGGTCTCTTTTCACATTTTTATATACAGATTGTCGTATTCTATTTTATTGAGCTTCAGCACATTAGCCTCAGAAAACTGTATTTACTTTGGGTTGTATGTTGTATTGCGTTATTTTATTGTTATTAGATGTTTTGTTCTATTGTTTGTACCCCCCCCCGTTATAATTCAGTTGCCCTAATTCCCGCCTACCCTTGATCAATCAACCCAAGCCCCAACCCACCTTCCAGTACCTTCCCTGTCCCTCACTCTAGTCCCTGCCCCGGAGATTGTCAATCCCTCCTAGCCCCCCCTATCCTTCTAGTATCTTCTGTATCAGTCATCGCCTTCTTAGCATATGATTTGATGTTACATGTATTTCCCCGCCTATGTTTCCCCCTATTCGTTGTATGTATAACCAGCCCTGCCTTATGTTACACCCCAAACTGTAGCCATTGGTGCTGTATTGTACCCTCCCTTGGGGGAGGGCCCCTATTTAAGTTGCTGTACACCTGTGTTCCCTGCCTTCTGCGGTTCCCTTCCCCCGATCCGGCTTGTCCTCTCTCCCTCAATAAATCCCGCTTCCCCGGAACCTCAGAAGGACTCTGTCTCGATCCTTTGCTCCTCCCCGGACACGTGTACGGCCGTGAGGGTTCAGAGCCCTACCCACATTCCGGGTTCCCCTGAATCCTGGAAGTGGGCCACTCTCGGCACTGGTCTCGCCTTCAGGAGCTAGCTGGGCGAGTCGGAGCGGGGTGGAGAAGGCGGGCCGTGTCAGTTGTATATCAGTTTCTTAATTTGCATATGGAAGATGCTGCTCCCTGATGCTTATCCTAGGAACTGTAAGTCAGATGAATCTCAGCAGAGACTTAGGTATAAAGTTAGTCAGGAAATGTTGTTTTCCATGAGAACATTTAACGAAGAGCATGCCTAGTGTACTTTGGTTGCAATTTTAAATACTTCAGTGTTAAAAAGTTAAATCGTTGCCCTACATCTCTCTTTTCACATACAGTTTGGGTTCCCCTCCTAGGTGTCAAGTACTGTTGTATTCAATAGGACCACTCACACAGCTGTGGGATTTTTTGCAGCACATGACTGAGGAGCCACGGAGTGTGGGAGCTTGTGAAAAACACACTACAGTACCCCAGTCCTGAAAACTCTTTTCAGCAAATGTTATTATCATAAACATGCATGTTTTGCAAAATATAAATTAAAAAAGGGCAGCAGGGAAAATCTAGATTCTTCATTCAAATACATTTGAAAGGAAAACCCTGATACATTTCTATTTCCAATCTACTTGCTTGATGGATTCTCATTTTGCTATGAATATTTGGATAATAAATGCAATTTGTTTATTACATGGTAACTCTCAGCTTCAGATTATAGTATTATGACTACAAAAATACAGAAATCACCAATGCCAGCTCTGTTTGCAATTCGCTTTTTAAAGAAGCTGTGTTTATCAACTAGAAGCACCAGAATCTTGAACCAAACTTTATAGATCCACAAAGGTAGGGATCTCCCCTAACTGAAACAAAAATACACATTCCAGAAGAGATGATCCATGCCCCCCCCCCCGAAAAAACCCAACTAAACAATTTGTGGAGTGGAAAAAGTAAAATTTGTCCTTACCTTTACAGAAACCATATTTCTGTGCCTATGAAGAAGAGAAATTTGTATAGTTAACTCCAGGTAAGTCTGTCTTGTCCTACTACTTTTCCTGATGAGGATCAATCAGAAGTAGCACTGAACTCACTTTTTGCAAAACTCCTGTTAATAGTCCACCACAGAAATCAAACATAGAGTTACAATATGTCATCACTTATTAAAGGATCCTTAAAGAATACCTACAAAACAGTAATACAGTTTTGATTTTTGTTCTTGTCATTCAGGTTTTCTCTATAACTGGAGAGCTCTGTTTGCCACTCCTATATGAACACTACTGAGTCATGAACTCTTTAAGAACAAGGGCATAAACCCAGGGAATTCACTCATGCCATACCTAGGATTCTATCTTTGATATTTGGCATCACCCCAAGCAATGCAGGACTTTAAGGCACGCTAATGTAGTATTTGCATATGAGCCAAAAGACTTTTTTTTGTCTCTGGCCTGTCTTTATTTACCTTATAGCTTAGGCATTCTTAAAATGCATTTGTGTTGACGAGCCAGTGCAAAGGAGATTATTAGTGCTTTTTGAGCAATGAAAACAAGCAAGCTAAGCAAAAAACACTTTTGAATTTTTCTAGGTTTACGTTGTAGGTTCACGGCTCCTTCCACATTGTGCTGTCAGCGTATTTTACTAGCCTATATCATTTTTATAGATCATGAACAGTAGAGGCCTAAATTTTGACCCCTGTCGGGCCCCAGTAAATCTAGTTTTCCACAATCTAACATAGCTTCTCTGTTTTCTGTTTTTCCATCAGCACTTTATCCACTCCCATGTACTTCCCTAGATCCTGGCAACTTTTAGCTTAAACAGAGACCAGTAGTATGGAACTTTGTCAAAATGTTCTGAAGATCCAAATAAATTATGCTGTGTTTTATCAGCTTTGTCTGCAGCCTTCTGAAGCATCAAGTTAGCCAAGACCTTTTCTTTCTAAATCATTCTTGTTATCTCTGTTAGTTTAGCACTATGTATTTACTTTTATAACGTGTCCTTTACTATAGTCTGTATTAAATACCATAGTGATGGGACTGCAGTTCCTTGAGAATGCCCTTTTCAACTTTGTGCAGAGCTGTAGTGTATTATCCATTCATTTCTTTTATGGTATGTTAACTGAATAAAACAAGCTTTCCAGTATTCTACTGCAAGGCAACCCCAAGTGCTTCATGAATCCTAGTGCCTTTTTTTCCCTCAGATTTCTATTTAATGTTCCACAGTTTCACAAAGATTTCCATTGTTGGTCCATAAAGTTTGTACAGATTCATCTTTGCAGATTTATGCTGAATATTGTGAAGCCAATAAAGTTTTTACAGCAGAAGTTTTCTAAATGTGCTCAGCAATGTATAAAACCTTTGAAAGATAGTTGAAATATTGTAGACTATTGTTTTGTTGTCAGAGGACCTCTGTGCTCTGAGTCAAAAGAGTTTTCATTACAACATGGATTACCAAATTTTGTAATGATTTTTGATTTGCCATCAGTTATAAAGTGAGCTCTTGCTGGAATAAAAATGATTTTCATAATGTTTAAAACTGGCTACTTTGCGAATCTCAGTGACTTCATATGAAGCCAAGTTTTGAACAATATTGGAACAATTCAGTTTTCCAAATGTATGTAAGTGGAAAATTTCTGTTCTTAAAAATCCCTTCACAAAGCTCAATTTTAAAAATACTTATGGATTTTTTATGTTTTAACTTTGAAACTGTAAGGTTCTTTAGACGTTCTTTTTACTTCAAAGCTAAGGTAAAGAATGACTAATAGTTACATCTCTGGGTTTTTGAACCATCAGAACTATTTTCAGATTCAGCAACTTTCCCCTTATTATAAACCAGCTGTACATATGATTGTCAGAATAAATTTGTTTTTGTCGAATCACTATTATCAGTGATATTAATGTGTCAAGTCCAAATGACCCTGAAGCTACACTCCTGTTAGCTCTCAGAAGCCAGCAGAGGGTTCTTTATTAAATAAAGGACGTTTGGGTTTGCTTAGAGGGCTCAAATCAGTTGCAAGATGAAGGTTTCCAGCATCATTTGAGAAAATTCAGGATATTCTCCAGAAAAAGTCCCCCAGAAAAGGATATAAATTACTTGTAGCTTTTAGGCCATGCCCACTAGATCTTTGCAGGTGTCTTAGGCAATCTGCTGTGTCAAAAATAGCATGAGATAATGGAATTCACAACAAACTTTTAAGGACTCCCATCTTTAGATACAGTCACTGATGATGTTTTGTCTATCTATCTATCTGTCTATCTATCTATCTATCTATTTATTGTTTATGGTCTACTGAGAAATAGACTCTTCTAGTGCACAACCCAACTTACTGTAGAAATCATTAAGGAGAAATCAGTCATATCCTTGTCTCTTGGGTTCTGTGTAGATCTGTGGTACAGGTTTTGCTGGCCTGAAGGTGTAGCATGCCCCAGTTCCAGCAAAATAATGAAATCCATCATCAGTGCAGGACATGAGACACAAACGGGACTGAAGCACCATTGCTCCGTGAGCTGATGGGTTCCTCACTTCAATGTAATGGAACACAAAATGCAGGACTGGGAAACAATATGTTTATGTCTACACATTCCTCATCCAAGGTGCAAGGTAAAAACTCCACTGAGGACATCTATCCACACAAGAGTACATGAAAAACCCATGGAGAAGTACCATTGTACTAAACTCCTTCTGTTTAAAATTTATTTTCCATAACGAAGTTATTAGGAGGGCAAGTCTCTTAGTGATACTACAATTTCTAAACAGAGAAGGGATTTCAGCCCTGGGTTAGACTACTCTAATTCTTGGGCTATATTTCCTCCTGGAACTAGCACTGCAATATTACAATCTTCAAAGAAAATTTTACAGAGCTGTATAAACAAAGGACCATCTAGATGTGCTGTTTACTTTAAGTGTATTCAAAGAAGCAGCAGCTGTAACACTTAAAAGCAAAATATAAATTGATCTAAATCCCCAATCAATTCACCCTCATCTTTTCTGTAGTACTGTATTTTATGGCATTGGTCAGCATGACTCAGTGATTTAAAAATTCTTGAGGTTACCAGCTGAACTACTGGCCTTTTGCTAGCTTGCTATGACATTTAAACTGCTATTTAAATTTTAGCATGCAAGTCACCATCCAAAAGGGAAACAAAACTGAACTAATCTAAATAAACAAACAGAACCCCCCAAACAAAATTTTTAAAAAACCCCAAAAAAAAAACAAAACGAAAAAAAACCCAAAACTCACCAAACCAAACCAAACCAAAGAAAACCAAACCAAACCAAAGAAAACCAAAACCAACCAACCAACCAACCAAACAAACAATCAAACAACAACAAAAAATACCAGCAAAAAAATTCCACAAAAAAAGAAATACAAGAAGAAATAAAGGATAGGGGAAAGGTGCTCAAGAGAAGACTGGGAAAAGAGGAAAAAACTGGCTCTGTTCAATAATCCCACATGGTCATTAGCTGTAACATTTTATTTTGGCTTTTTTTGTGTGAGAAAGTGTAATAAGCCTGCATTGATCTATGGACCTTATTCTTTGGGGAAATATGAGTCACAGATGCATAGTTTGGAGACACTCTTAAAAATATTATCTCTCAAGTGTTGTGTGAAGCTTTACAGACTTCTTCCTGCAAATCTTCTATGTCACTGTTAGAACCAAGTCCAAAATATTTACATCTAAACAACTTATGGCATCTGTCAATAAAAAATCGGTCTACTCCAAAACATTTCTAAGTGTAACATTTAAAACTGCATAAACAGGAGTGAACTAGTAGCAGTCTAAAGTTGTCATCATTGACAGTTATGATTTATCTTAACTCTCCCTAGCCATTTGGCTAAAGTTTTAAGTAAACACTTTCAGTCTTCCTCATGTTCTCTTTACTGCCACCTCCCACTAATAAGAGATGTTGCCAAGAAAAGCAGCCAGACAGTTCATTTACCTCCCAAACTTGCCTGAAAGTAGCTTGCCTGGTTTAGACAAGGGTCGAAACTACTACTGCACATTTTCAACAGATGGAACAATGCTTCACAAATTATTTACATTGAAGTTATTTGCTTTCAGGATGTGTGTTTAACGAATGGTTAGTTGAATGAAATATTGCAGCTCAGACAGAGAATGCAAGCAATTCAAGCAAGCCATTTATGGTGATAGATGTAGCTGTGATCCTTAATTTTCTACAAAGCATTGCAGCATTTTGTCCTCATTCTTCAACAGCTCCTTGAATCTGACAAAAGTATGGTTTCTATTTTCACTCTCTTCCTCCTCTGCTACCCCCTCCCCTGCAGGCGTATTTCCATTAATCAGCTGTGTTGCAATAATACCTTACACTGATAAGACATTCTCTCATTAACAGATCTTCAGAGATCTTCATAGATATGATGAAAAACTCATAATTACCACCATTTAAAAAATGAAGACATGAAGGCATTACAAAGTTTAATGTGTTAATTGAAGCCAGCCAACCAAATACAGACATGAAAGTTGAAAACCCAGCTCCTCCTTCTCTGTTCAGTCTCACATATTGTGCTACTTTCCTTAAAAAAGCATTTGAAATAGCGTCACTGCTGCTAGCTCCCATCACCATGGTTCTGAAACTTTAACCAGGAGAAAATTGCATAGGAACTTCATTTCTAGTGGTTGCTGAAGGAGAAAATCCATATGGAGCTTCTCCTGTCACAATCTGCTTGAATTGGACAGCATATCACTGCTACGTAACATCCCATTTCTTCAAGACATTTATGAAAATAGCAGAACCCAGCCAAAAAACGTGCTTAGGTAATTTTTAGGCAGACTGGTGTGTTGCAAGAAAATCAGAGAGTAACTTCAAAAAGAAGGAGCACTCCATCTTGAAATATTTTCTTTTCCATATCAACCCAAAGCAAAAAATCTCCCATTTCATTTAGGTTTCTGATTTTAAGGTGCCTTCAATATTTTGTTTGCCAGTAGACTAATAAATAATTTCTCTAAAACTTCAAGCTACTGATTGGATTAGAAGTTTTTTTCTCAGTCTATTGAAAACAATAATAGTGTTCCTGACATCAGTAGACTTCTGTTTGGACCTGAAGAGAGGGGAACACTTTATAGAATCCCAAATAAGTGTTTAATATTCTGAAGAATGAACAAATATCAAGAAAATATTTTCCTCAATTTGTGGATTGCCTTGTTGCTGTCTGTTATTCCAAGAGAAACATGAGATAACGTTTGCCAGGAGGATCTTCTGCCTTTTCATTAAAACTTCATGATTCTGTCACACATGTAGGGAACACAAGGTGAAAGTTAAGATTTATCAGCCTTTCATTGAACTATAGACATCAAAATGGACTTGCCTGAAACATCTGTTTTGTCTGAACTGATGTCTTAAAGTTTTATTCCTCATGTCTTTGAAATTGCCCCCAAATAATTTTATATCTAAGACAAGCTTAGAACAGGAAAAAAAAAAAAAAGGAAAAAAGGATTTTTAACCAAAGAAAAAGGTTAAGTTTTTTATGACAGGTGTGGAAACGTCTGCAAAAACATAGAAATAAAAAGCCTCATACCATAATTTAAAAATAAATTTAGCTTCTCCATTATCTGCGATTCTCTTGCACCCTGTATTCTTCCTTTCCTAAGGACAGTATCACTGCTTTCTTCTTCATCTTTTATTTCACCAGAATATGCTTTTATGACCTTTTATTTAGTAGGAATTTAGTTCCACTGTGAAGACATAGTTACTGTATGTGTCCTTTTAACATTCTTTCAGAATAGACTGGGGTTTTCCTTCTTCCTTGTTAGTTTGTTCTGAAATTATATTTATTCAGAGCTATATCCTTAGCTAGCATTTTGTTGCTTTAGTGACCAATCTGTAGTATGCAGCAATTTACAGGTGGTTGTTAAATTTTATAGATCATACCTGAGAAGGTTTCACAGGACACCTCTTTTATAAAGCCTTTAGAACCACTTCACATGATCTAGCTTTAAGCAACAAGTGCTAATCTCTTTAGGCTCCCTAAATAAGAAATGAGGAGAGCTAGACCCCTCTATAGAGCATTTTGGTGTATTCAGCTTGGTGGGATGTAAATCCATAAAGCTTCTTAGTGGAAATCAATGCACCCCAACAGTGATGAAGGCTTTGTTGTGCTATACCAACAGAAATATAGCCAAAAGGGTGAGGGAAGTGATTATTCTCTTATTTGGCATTCGTTAGACCCCATCTGCAATATTGCATCCATTTTTGCACCCCCCCAGCTCAAAAGACATCAAAAACTGTGGTGGTCATGACTGGAATGCATTGCTTAGGAGAAAGGGAGGGAATTGAGACTGCTCCTACTGCAGAAGAAATTACTTTGAGGACCTAAGAGTATTCTACTCATACCTACAGGAAGATCAGGCACTTCACTGAAGTGTGTGGTGGGAGGATGAATGACAATGGTCACAAACTGAAAAATGGTAAATTTTGACCAACTATGGAAAAAAAGCATTTTCATCATGAAAATGGTCCAGCACTGGAACAATCTGCCCATAGAGGCTGTGCAGTGTCCACTCTTGTAGGTTTTGTAGATACAGCAGGGAAAAGTCCTGAGAACCCTGACCTCACATCTAACCCTGCTCTGAGCAGGACATTGAAGTGGAAACCTCAGGAGGGTCTTTCCAATGTGGGCAATTTTAATGTTCTGCAAAATTAAAGAGGAAAGAAATCTCTAGTTTCAATCTATAAAAATGGGATCAAATCTAGTCTTACAGCCCATAAGTCTTTTGTCTTCCGGTATAAGCTGAGACACAACTGAAGTGCATGGCTACAAAATGAAACAAAAATGCTGTAAGTGAAATAGAAATAGGCCACTGGGTTTTATGTCTGTGAGAACTATTTCAGGCTGGTGTTGCTTGCCCTAAAGTGAACATCTCCTTGTGTGCTCCCTGCCACATCAGAGGACACAATACCTCTTTCCCAGCATATGGGTTGTAGCACTTTTAATCTATTTCCTGTGTAACACCAGGATCAGAAATAAGTAATATACAAACATTTGTCCAGCAGTATACATGGCATGGAGAATGAAGCATTGCAAGCCACTAAAATAACAGAAAAAATGAAGCAGAGAGGGACTGAAAGAATAAAAATCAATACAAAATAATTTAAACACACAGTCATTTAAGTACATCAAGATCTGTGCCCAAGAACACCCTGAATGCTAAAGTGTGAACGTGAAGGATGGAAATGAAAACACAATTGAAAATTTTATTTAAACTTATCTGAGCTGCTTCTGGCTGAGAGGTTTTCATTATCTTGAAAGCTACTCTAGAGACCCTGGTGAGTACTTCAAGTGTATCTTGAGAGAAAAAGAGTACCCAGAAACAGTACAAAAATACTAGAAGTCCTAGAAATTGAGGAGGAAAGGCAGGATATTTTGTTTGGGTTCCTATCAAAAGGAAGGACAGCTTGATAACTGCCAGCTAGTATTTTTAACTAGAAAAAAAGACTCAGTCATCTAACAGAAGAAACTGTAGTGGTTTGAAGCCTAAGGACAGAGGATGTAAGAAACACAAGGACAAGAATGAAGAAATTTGGCTTGCACCTGAAAAATTTTCCATGAGTGCCATATTATCTTAAACATCCTTCCATCATTTCAGTGGTCATTTCTTTAGAGAGAGTTGAACGCAAATTGAATAATGTGAAAAGTGTTTGGCTGAGAGAGGTTGGAATCTATGGTTTGTAATGTTGTCCCAAGCAATGAAAAAAATGGCCACCAGTAGGTAATATCCTTTCTTGCTGAATAGCTCACTTCTCAAAACTGTGAGTGCTGTTCATATTAGAGCATATATATGAAATTTTAATATAGTACAGTGTGTCATAGGTAACATAATAGCATCCAGAACATACTGAACAAAATTAAATGGAAAGCATTATTTTATATTATCCAATATTTAATGTATTGCAACTATTCTAGGTGTGTGTAAACTCATTTATCAAAAATTTCTGTGCATGTTATTCAGAGAATTCAGAAGTTATACTCTGTACTATAGCATGGCAAAAATATGCAAAACTGTGATTTTGATTCATTTTGTCACAAAGTGAGTATTTACCCACCATGAAAGGCACCTACTTTCTTACAGAAAAATAGAAGAGCTCACACTCACTATTTACCTTTGGAAATTATAGCTCCATCCACCTGGGTTTAGCAGAAAGGCACCATGTTTTGGAGTAACAAGACAGATAATTCAGTTGTGGATCTCCTTGCAGACACCTTCAGTTTAATCAGCTGATTTTGTCAAGGACACTGCCCTGAATGCAGACACACTTTGTGGGATCAGTGTCCCAGCTAAATTATGCCAGCGAATACCAGCTGAACAAAACCATGCAAACACCATAAAACAGCATCTTAGTAACTTTGGAAAGGAATGGAAACCAGCTCTGCACTGGGTGTCTGCATTGAAACCCTACCAAACAGAAATAGAACCATGCATTCACATTAAGTAAAATCAGGTGGAAGAGGGGTTTGATATGATTTAAGTTGTCATGTGAAATCAAAGTTTATTGGAAATTTATGATAAGAAATTTTAAGAAAAATACTGATTCTATGCAATTAAGCTATTTACTGAGAATTGGTTAATCCAATGTACTTACACATACACATTATCTAAAAACTATCCTTTTATTGCATTTTTATAACTGCTGTGTAATCTTGAAAACAAATTACAAACATCTGATAGTTTTGAGGGGATAATGTCTGTATCTGGTCGACTGTGGTCATTGCTGTAGGAGTGTTTGGCCACAAATCACAAATTTTGAATAGCACATGTTGATATGCAATTGCTAGATCAAGTAGACCACTTCCCCTTCTTTGTATTTTTCTTGCATTTTGCAAGATGACACATGCTTGGATGAAACAGCAAGCCAATAGTTAATTTGCCCATTTGTTTTGTGCGTGCGGACAATGAAACCACTGAAAAGTGGAGAATCTCAGTTTGGATCAGAATACTCTAGTTCAAGCCCAGTTTTTATATTTTATCCTTGACTCACAGTATCATTATTAACAACATGTTTTTGCAGTTTATTGTGTCACTGTTATTATTTATATGGTATCATAAATGTACACCAAGGTTTAAAGCAATGATCCATAAACTGCAACTGAATGAAAATGGGACAGAAATCAATCCTGGCACCTAAACTGCTCTGAGCTTTGGAGAAATGCTGTTGAAAATGCAATGTTAATGGGAGAGCTTGCATTTTGGAGAGGCTGGATCAAACTCACATGCTTGAACTTTGGTAAAGTTTGGATTTAGAGCTCAACTTTTCTAGCTCTCAGTGCAGTAAACTCCGCAGTGCATGGTTACCAAAGGTGGTGTCAGAAAATCCCCTCTACTTTTCAGCAGTGTAAAATGCAGGGGTGAAGCATTAGTCTTCTGGTAAGTTCCATTATTATGGTCTTTTCAGTACTGAAATCACTGTCTGATGACAAAAAGTGCTGAAATAAACATGTATTAAATCATTAATAACTAAACATAAATATCGTCTTGGCTGCTTCTAAAGACCTCAGTGTGCTGTGGGATAAAAGTGATGTCCCTCGACTTATTCCTCTGATGACTCTAAATCTTACCACTCTGAGGCAGCTGGGCAGCTGCAACACCCACCTGCAAGTTCTGGAATTAAATTTTCTAGCACTTAGAAAATGAGCTGACACATTTATTTGGCTGGTTCTAATAAAGTCACTTCTGGGTCAGGTCTAGAGCAACTTGCGGGACTGTTTCATGCCCAGTTTGCTGGGCATCTTTTATTTTATGAGACCATTACATTATAACAAAATTTTCCTGTTTATAAAATGTAAGAATGATGAAGAATGATTAAAAGGCAAAATTAATTGAATCTTCAAAATTCTTTATGCTTTTGAGGGAAAAGAGTCACAGATAATTTAAATCTCTTTTCCTACAATACCATTTTAAGTGAAGTCATTTTATACTCTTTAAGATGGATAGTTTCCTAATGAAATCGTCCTGTAGCTTTTAAAAGTAAGCGTTCTACAGAAATAAACTATATTTCTGTAAAAGTTGCTAGAAGTAAATAAAAATTATGAAAAATCATATCTTTAAAATATCTCTAAATCATGCAGTGAAGGGGTTCTATGTGATGATTGCTATGATAAAAACAATGTTAAGGACATAATAATGCCTAATACTATGTTTTCTGTTGAAGTCTATCAATGTTTCCATAAATCTAACAAGAAAGGCACTTTCTTTTTTCTTCTCACTTGGGAAACCAAACCTTTGATTTAGTTAGAAGGAAAGGGATCCATGCCTCATAAACGAGTTAATTTTCAGGTCTCATAAAGCCCGAAATTCTAAAATGGAGTCAATAAGAATAATTTACTTTATCTAACTGGTAAAATCCTGGCTCAAATTAGGATAATTACAAGAGTGGCAGTAACAAACTCTCAAGAAGTCTGTTGTACTATGATTGGGATGTTTGTGCCATAGACTGTCTCAATCTATGATGTTTAGCAGTTTTCCTACAGAGCAGATACAAGCATCATGTATAAAATATATTAAAATATTTGCTAAAGAACAAAACCATATTGAAGACATATTTTAAAACTTACTTTAAACTGACTTTAGTACTTTTACAGCCATAAATGTTTATTCTTTGATCTGACACAGAAAATCTAAATCTTAGTCATTTTCCATCACCAGAGGTCATTTGAAACATCCATACAATAAACCTCAGCTTTTGCCAATTCTCCAGTTGCTTAGTGGTGTTAAAAGAAGAGAGAGAGTAAAGAAGACTCAGGAAAATCTGAGCTTTCCCTGCTGACCTTCCCTATTAATGTTCATTGCTTCAGAGCAAAAGACATCACCTCTAAATCAGCTGGCAATTGGAGATGCATGAAGGAAAAAATCCTGCTCTGAAGAACAGTAAGTGTGTGATGATCTTGTTAGGTGACTTTCTCACTTGCTGAAGGGATGATTGGATTGTTCCTAGAAGACTGCCTGGATCTTGGCTGTTTGGTTTGTGTTCCTTCTCAAGGTCCAGCTCCTGGACTTGTGAAAATGTGCTTGAATTTAAAAGGAAGAGAGAAGAAAGGACATGTCAAGTTTCAGACTGTGAAGAATGGTAATAAAATGTGACACCAGTCTGACCTAATGACTAAGAAAACAGATGACATCATTTTTGGTGTTTGGGGTTTTTTTGTTTTTTGTTTTGTTTTGGTTTGTTTTGGTTTTTTGTGGGTTTTTTTTTGTTTGTTTTTTAATGAAAAAATATTATTTTGTTTATTGCATGGCTCATGGTTTCTAAGTGATTGAGGCCAGACACAGGAGCTATATCACCTCTCTGCATTTCATTCATCCATTTGCATTTTACTTTTTCGCCCAGATTTACAAGCACAGTTTTGAACCTGCAAGAACATCCTTGTTAATATCTATGACAGGATCTCAAGGCTTCCTGGCCCTGCTTCCACATCCTCTTCCCAGACCTCTTCAGCCCCTATAAAACATGCCAGGTAGTTCTAACCTTAAGAAACTGGAAAGTAAACCTTGTAGGAAAAGCTAATTTTTCAATGTTTCACTTCCATCTAAATTAGATAAACATTTCAAAATACTTTTTGCAATATTTTTGAATATAAATTTCTTTCTAAATAAAATCATATAGAGATATCAAAGTGTCTGAAATCAGTTTATCTTTAAGCAATATTCACCTGAATCAGTGAAGTGTGTTAAAAGAGCTATAATTTTGTTTATTCATTGTTACATCCTTATGTTTTAACCTACCTGTGTAAACTGTATTTCTGACAATGCACATGCTTTGACATTTTTGTACCATTTCTATAAGTTATTCTCCCCTGGAAAAAAGAAACAAACTGGAGAGTTTTGAGAGTCTTAAATTGTTCCTTAACTAAGCTGTGATACACAATTCTGGGGATAATCAGGGATTCACCTTTCTGTAAGAGAAGTCTTACCCTTCTCAATATGAGATCCATTACTACTTATTAATTCCATTACAGTTATGTGTTGTAAATCCCAAAGAGCATTAGAGTATAATCTTGGTACACATTAATATCTGCAATGCTGGTATCTCACCGGAAACAGGTTTTAAGGATAGAAAAAGCAACACCAGCCTGACTGAAAATGTAGTTGGGAATTTCTTCCCAAGCACAAGGGGAAGTGGGAGAGGGTGCAGAGGCGTCTGTGATGATGATAAGAACTGGCACCATTAGTGAAGTGATGGTGAAAGTTGACTGAACAATCCGACATTAGATTTGATAGGGACTATACCAAGGATAAGCCAAGGCCAAGTGTTTGTGAAGAGAGTGGGAAATAGTTCAGACTGGAGCAATGCAGGATTTCTAGTTAAATTTAGATTTGTTATGAATCACTGGAAACTGCAAATCCTATCATATTTGTGTAGTACACATACCTGGAAGAGTGACACTATCAGAGAAGAATAAGATGCCACATTTTTATCCAAAACCTTACAGACGGGATATTCTGGCCTGGTCACAAAATGTCTTTTATCAGTTCCCTGAACCTGGAAATTTTTATAGTTTTACCATACCATCTAATGCATTACCAAAATGATAAATTCCTCCTGGTAATAAGACACATCTAGCTCACCAAGGATAATAATGTGCATCCCAAAGAACAGGTCAGCATTTCCTGGGTACATGGATAATTGCTGGGCCAAAGAGTTACTTTCACTCTCCTGTACTTTCTCTTAATGATCTTTTAAATGCACTTAGTGATCTAAGTCCACCACGAGTGGTTTCAGCCCCGGTGGACTCAGTAGTGAAGATACCCAGCTGCTTGATGGTGACTTTGGTTTGAATCCACCTACTCTCAGCCCTGTGCCCTGCAGCTGTATGAGAGAGGGCATTTTTCTGGAAGAGGTAAGAGATGAGTTCTGATGCCCTGAAACAAATTGGAAAATTGAGGGAGCTCCAGATTTCTTGTCTGTGTTCTGCAAAACTCTGCTACTGAGTAGGAGAGAATTAGTGCTATCTCCTCCCATTGAGTTTGATCAATTTAGCCTTCACTTTCTATTTTCTGTTGGAAATTTTAAAAGTTAATTATGGCCAGATATAAATGCACTGCACTAAACAAGCTTTATTTTCTCAATATTTCAAGATGTGCAAAACCGGTCACATTTTCTTCTCTCTGTAAAGCCTGGTAAAGTACACATTTCCACATAGTGTTCCTATAAGCATAAAAAGATAAGTCTAATTAAGTCTAATGAGATTTAATTTTTATTTTAGCTTCCAAAAATTATATATATATATATATATATATATATATATATATATACACACACACACATCTATAATTGTTCTTTTGTTTTGTATCTGTTGTTTTGTTTTTTGGGTTTTTTAAATATAAAAGTCACCAAAATATGCACCCGTTTGCAATTTTAAAAAGAAAGCCTTAGGACGTTTACCATAGAAGGCTGTAGGAAAATGGCTGAATGCCATTCCCAAGTCATATGAAGTCATGCAAGCTTATTGCCTCTGATTTCAGCTACTATTATGTTACTCTTTCAAAGTGTTCTGAGATGAATATGACAAAATTAAGGAAAACCTTCTCTAAGGTTTTCTTCCTTTTATGGGATGCTATTTTGTTCTGAAAAATTTGTGGCAGAGAAACAATTAAACCAGCTATTCTAACTTTGCTATATAACTAAATATAGTTATATATATAGCTATATAACTAAATAACAATTTTTTTTAACCTGGTAATCAACAGAGCTCAGGATCAACTGCTCTTGGAAGAAAGTTACTACAGGTTGAAATAATGAATCTACAATGCCAGTAATGAGAATGAAGGAGCTTTAACAGGATTTTGAAAAACATCAAGATGAAACTGAATTTTGAGATTATAAATATAATTTGGTCTCTGTCTAATGCTCAGAGTTAATTTGTCCAGTCAAGTCTGACAATGCTCTGTATCTTCCTGAACTTATGTGTCCAATCTCTGCTGTTGTGTTTGGCTGTGGCAACAACTGCACTCAACATTTTTATCAGGAGCACAGTGGACAGTTGTTTGGTCTTTTTCTGTCTCTTTCTGCACGTAACATTTTTGTTTGTGTTGTTGTTTGGGATTTTTTTTTTTTTTTAAACCTCTTCCCACTGTGCCATTTCCCAAAACTTATTTTCTATGGTGACCCTTGGGACTCCTGATCTTTCTCAGTGCCACAGTGGGGCTTCTTGGTGACACAAAACAGGCTGCTCTGCTGGAACAGCCTGTGCAACCAGCTGCCACATTTTCTTCTGATAGTCTGGGTCTCATGTCTTGATGAAGCAGTCCTGATATCACCTCCCCTTCTCTGGGAACTGTGCAGACCAAAGTGCCACTCTTAGAGACTGGGACAGTGGCTTGAAGAACTGATAGGGAAATTCCCCTGTGGGTAAAATTCCTGTTCAACCAGCAGTCTCCAAGTTGCATCAGGATTTTTATTTAGATTTTCCATACCCTGATATTGCTGATTTTAGTCCTTCAAACCACTTTAAGACAGATTCAGTTCAATAACATCTAATCATATAACAAGGATCAGAGAAAGTAGGTCATTAAATCAGACACATAATTAAACTTTTCATTAACAGGAAAAAAAGCACTGTGAAGAATAGTTGTGAACTTGTTTGAGAACAAAATTGTTAGGCTTTCATATTTCATATTTATAAAATATCATTTAAATTTCAGGGAATCCTTGGGTCATTTCCTTTTTGAATGGCTTTAATTTAATATAGGAAATATTTTAAACTAACATATTGGACAATCAAACATCTCACCAGCTTCTTTCTGACAAAAGCAATTCAACAAAATCAAGATAAACTCGTGAAAAGTTTTGATTGTTGGGGACCAGTATTGCAATAAACTGCCCAAAAGAAAAACAAATACTTATCTCTACTAAAAGGTATTATTATTTTTTTCTCTAGAGCAAACAAAACAGTTAATTATGACAAATTCTGATTTTTTCTAAAAAAAGTATAAACATACATTTTCATACACTTTCATAACTAACTGGGAAGCTTTTCATATGAAAGATAAAATATGCAAAGCTGTCTAGAACTTTAGAAGGGAAACTACTATGAAATTTGGCAGAAGTTTGTCTCTACAGGTCCAGTCAAAACTTGAATATTAAAGCCTTATCTGCTAAAAAACACATGAATATAGATAAAAACAAGTTACTTCTTGAAAATCATCTCACCATAACAAAATGCAGATTTTCATCTCGTAAAGTTTCCATCTGCAATCTTGCTAAAATGCAGGAAGCCCAATTAGTCATTAGGAAAGCAATGCAATCAACACCGAAAACAATAGGTGGCAATATCTCCCAGCGAGCTCGATGTGTGAAGTTCAATGCCATGTGCAATCTGCTGCCACATCCACTATCAATACTTTCCCTGTGAGTCACATGCGAGTGCTGAGAGCACAGAGTGTGCACAGAACTCGATGTACATCCAGCAGGACGGCGTCTGTCCGTCCAGCCCCACCGAGGGACGGACGTCACCGCGCTCTGCTCAAAGCCATGGCTGCCTCTTCCAGCCAAGGGCAACGTGTGAGCCCTCCGGATCTGTGGCAAGCAAGAATTTCATGGGGGTTTGCTCTAAATAACTTGTCGTTTGTTCTAAATAAGTAGAACAGTTGTAGCTGTTCTACTTTATGCCTGTTTAGCTGCAGAACAGCTACTCAGTCTCTAGCTTGCTCACTTCAGTTCAGTACGGGAACTAGTTTTCTACAATGAGTTAAATTATCCCAGAGCAGTTTCTAGGCTTATTTCTTTCTGTCCTTCATACTTTTTTCAGCTGTCTGACTCATATGGGAATGGATAGACCAAAGCAATTCATTCAGTGCTAGTAGCAGCACAGAGGTTGCTGGAAGTCAACAGATCCAGATTTTATTCCTGGTTTTGTCACTTTTTTTGAGACCTCCAACACATTTTCTGATGTATTCAGAATGTGATTCCTCTGGATTAGGGTTTTGGGGTTTGCTCTCTTTATTATATGCCTGCACAGGGCCTCCTGCAAAAGGGTCCTGATTTTGGCAGAAGTGTTTATTAACTCTTGAAAGGCAACTCAGAGAAACTTTGCTGCCTCTGTGGCCCTTGGCAGAAGGCAGGATCCTTGTTCAAACAGCTGAGAAATAGGGAAATATGGGGGACCAAATATCATCCCTCATCTTCCCTTCTTGCTCATTAACTTCTACTTCATTTGAAGAAGTGACCAGGCAAATGACACTAGAAAAAAAAAAAAAAAAAAAAAGGCAGCCCTCTCTAAATTTTTCATCCTAATTTAAAAGTGAAATAATGATTCATGGTAGAGAGAGCAGTATTTTTTAGCTTTGGATCTGGAGAGAGAGGTGATGTGTACTGAAGTAAGGAAAGAACATAGGGACATGATTGACTCTCTCTCTCTCTCTCCCCCCATATATATACATATATCTGCAGCTTTGAAACATACACATTAGCCAGCTTCAGATATAACAGGATTTTCCAGCAAGATCTACTCCTTTGTGCCTACTAACTGGCTGACTTAAAAAAAAAATAAACAGACAAAAAGCAAACAAGCAATACTTCACAACAAGCAGCTGTTTAAAATGCTGCTTTTTTGCAAGCCACAGATTCTGAGCTAATTCTCCATGAAATTTTGCAGTGTTTGATGAGAGTTAAACCATCTACCTAAGAATCACCATCCTCCTGTTTTGTGCAGCTGCTTGTGTAGTGATCTCTGTCATGGAATGGCCACAGATGGATAAAGCTTTACACCTTGTTTTCAAACCTTAAACTAACTAACCAGTCTCCCATTTTAAGTCTGAATTTTGGTCTTCCATTTATCAATTTTGCTTTTCTCTCTCTCTTTTAAATTTAGTCCAGTTCAAGCCAGGTTGAAAGATGTGATTTCTAGAAATATTCACCAAGCCCACTACTTTCCAGAAAACTAAACCAGATACCAGCACTCAGTGCTTGCAAAACTTTGTTAAATTAGTTACCTGAAATGAAATTATTTAGGCTATCAAATGACTGTAGTAAACAAAATAATTCCTCAAAATATGCTTTATTTAATCCTTTAATCAGATCGTCTTATTGAGGCATTATAGCCACTACAATTCAGGTCTGAAAATCACAAACTGCTTTTCATATCAGCTCTGTTGATATTCATCTGATGCTAGTACTTGACTCCAAGTTTTATTCTGAAAAATACGGACACGTGGTTTGATAAAAGTGAGTGGTGCTAAACCAAGAGAAGTCTTTTGAAATTAGAAATATGGTAAAATGAACTTGAAATATGCATGCACCTGTTGCTTGAAAGTTTCATAGTAGATAAGATATCCACAAATTATACATGCAAAAGTAACTCCTCTTTCGTAGAGAGAAAAGGATGAGTTAAATAATACACATTAAAAGAATTTAAAGTAATAGCTGTTTGGATTCCTGCATTGCACAGAAGAGAGGATTAGAAGATGGTGACAGTGCCATGACACTTCAAGGCTGTGTCTTTTTCCTACTTCACTGTCCTATAGAACAACCTTGATAAATACATTAAAGGCTCATTCTCCATGTTTCTACAGCACCATCTCCTAATATTAAAAGAAACTGTGAGCTACATAGCAGGAGCAAGTGAAGAGCTTGTGTAGGTGGGAGCTGGCAGATCCCTGACAGCTGTAACCCAGTTAATATGAACCCAGTGGAGATTCCCAAAAAGCACCTGCACGCCTAACCCTTGTCACAGCAATGGTTTCATTGCAAGTGTTACCCTTGCTCCTACATTGGAGTAATCATCCCAGCGTCTTGCCTCTAATTATAACCAGACCTCCATTTGATTACCCAGGGGGTATCTCAATAGTGGCTTCATTAATGAAAACAGGCTGCTCTCTGTCCCTGGGACAAGTGCAAAAGAAATGTTGATTTGGTCTCCAGTTGGAGGTCTGGCCAAACTTGGACAAAAACTGTAATCTGTTTTGGCTTTTGTGGTATGAAAAGGAGAGAAAGCTCTCCTGAAGTAAGCAGTTTGATGAAGTTTTGCTTTGTTTTGTTTTTTAAATTTTAATAGATATAATTTATATGTATTATTTATATTATCAACTACTTCAAATCTTTAATCAGGCAAGTCGAATTGTGTTAAATGAGTTGTTTACATCTCTTTGGAATCGAGCTTCGATTGAGTGATCAAATCTCTTAAGCTCATTTAAAAACCCAACCTTTAAGTTTCTTGGGAAAGTTGCTGTTCAAATTGAACAAGAAAAGGAAATGGGCCTGGGGGAGATTCATAGGGTGGGGACATAATAAAGGAAATGAAAAACGGAATGCTTTTCTTTCTGTAGCTTCACAAACATTTGTTAGATATTTAATTAACTTCATATTTGGTTCTGCAGGCTGGATCCCACATTAGTAGCTTCAGTTGCTAAATATGCAAAATCTGAACAGTTATTACTGTTTTAATTAACAAAATTGTTAACCATGTTCTCTTGGTGTTGGTTTAGGGAGGCCCCATGAAGTGGCACACAAACATCCAGTGTCCTGCCAGTTTTGTTTCCTATTTTGGCTGATTAATTCAGACACAGAAAGGAGATTAACTTCCTTGCTTTTAATGAGTTGTTATTATTATAATGTTGAGTACTGATACTATCCTCAGTCAAGTGCAGACTGTGAGCACTTTTGTGTGCTTGCTACCTTTTTTTTTAATAAAACTTTTCTTCTTTTTCCACAACACTCTTCTTATCTCAGGGGGCAGAGCAGATCCCCGACCAACAGTGTGTGCTGGCAGCCACCCAACTGGTCCACAGGGAAAAGGGGTCACCTACTTCTGAATCTCTAGGAGATAGTTCGTGGGCTTTGTTGCCTTTTTTAGCTCGATCTCTATGATTTATGAAATAATCATGTCAACCTTCTACAATATGGGAATTTGTTACAGATTAACGCTCGACTATCAGATCCAAATGGGGGAAAGGCAAACAGCTGATGCTGCCTAACTTGAAGAAATATCTGAAGAACTGAGCCTGTAGAGAGGATTAGAAGCCTGAAATGCTTGCCAGTTAAAACCATACCCTTTGATTCAATAAAAGTAAGGCCTTGCTCTTATTTACTGCCTGCTACAACTTAGTCATCGGTACCCCTGCTTTACTTTGGGGTTTGTTTCTGAAGCTGGAAGAACAGGTTTCTTGTCTTTGCTTCAATTTATGTATATTCGTATACCAAAATGTCTTTATCCCACAGCACTCACTGATTTGTTCACCTGAGTTTCAAGTAACAAGACTGTTTTGTCATCTTTCAGTCAAAGGTGGCTCCATTCTCTTTGAAAATTAAATATAAATGTTATATTTTTTCCAGATTCCAGCATGTAGTTTACCTTTCAATGCAAGTAGTCATTTGTATGCAGACTTTTTACAGTAAAGCTAGTAGTAACTTAATTTGACAATTTTAAAGCTCTAGTTAGATATTACTGAAAAACTCACTTTAACATATTATTTCTTGGAAAAAAATCACAAAGTTTATCCTATTCTAACTACAGCAGTCAAATCAATAAGCAGATATAGGGTTAAAAAACATGTGTTTGTATAAAATAGGCTTAATTTATGGCTTTCTAGTTTTATGCTGCAGAAGCTGTTTGCCTGACGTGGCTTGAGTGAACCTTAAGACCGTGTTATGAAAGATTAGGAGAGACATGGGAAATTGTTAAGCTGGCATTTCTCTACTTTGATTTCCTAAGTATCTAAATTATGCTGTGACTTGAACATGATTTTTATGCAGGTGTTTAATTATAATTTAAAATTGTAAATATAAATTTTAAAGCATTTTCATGCAAATAAATGTATGTCTATGTGGAATAAACTTAGATTTCTACTTTTTCTTTTTTGATCTTTGCTTCACTCAGCTGCCCCCACCATAAAATAACTTAAGTCATTTGGACACCCATAATGTAAAGGAATAGTTGTTACTACTGGATTTTTTCTCCTTTTTATTTACGAGTTCCTCAATCTGCATTATATATTTGTGCATAAAACCTAAATGCAGTGCATCGACCATTTGTCAGGGCTCCTTTAGGAACAAGACCATATCTAGTGTTCCTGGTCCACCTAAAATTCTTTTGTCAGTAGAAGGACTGGGAATATAGAAATGGATCCCAGGAGGGATATATAGTAGCTATGAATAGTATGTGAGCTGACCACAAAGCTGAGCTGTTACTGGCACAAAACAGAGACAGCTCATTAGAGAAAAGAATATTGTAGTAGTGGAATAAGTTTTGTTTCAAATTGCTTTCCAAATGTGGCAGTCAGAAATGAGATGGACTGTAACACCTAAAAAGGATGGATGATCTCTAGGTTAAGTTATGGGATTTTAATTCCAGGAGAGATTTTTGCCAGTGAGATTTGTGCTAATGGACACACTACAGGCTGTGCTCTGCCTTTGCTTTTTTTCTAAATGGAAGATATTCCACATGGGGTACAGAATTTTTCTTCACTCTAAAGCCCCTAAATGGATTGTAAGATGCAGCTTCATATGTTCTCCTATCTTCAAAAGAAAGAGTGAACCATGTAAAACTGGACAAAGATTTGTAATTATTTACCTGGCATGTGGGTTACTTGTGAAAATATTTGTGCAGTAACATTTTACAGGGAGGTTTAAAAATGTGTTTGCTCTGTTGAACAGAATAAAAAAATTTACAGTATTTTTCTGTTTTCAGAAACAACAGTCCTTTCGTATTTCCCAGGCCTCAGTACAGAACATAACGTGGTTTACTCGGTCACACAAAATTTCACAACATAGATTCAGGAGCACAAGGGAGGTCAGTGTTTCAATATAAAAAGTCTACACACTTCCTGGATGAAACATGAGTTTTCCCATCCTTCCTACCTCAGACACAAAAAAGGTAAGTTATGTCTTCTTATGACTATGTGAGCTCTCTGTGACATTTACATGATCATTTAATGTGCAATAAACTACTTGGCATATAATATAAAATTATTCTATTTCTCATTGTTTCCTCTTTCCTTTTAGCTTTCAATATAAAGATTCAGTCACCTAAGTATTGGACTTATTCCAAGTTCAAATTAAATTTCTTAAACACTTGGTATGCTCTCTCATTAAGGAGAGCATAATCCCTTTTGCTATGGCAGGCAACTGTAGATAATAACTAGAAATACTGCATTTCTAAAACCTACTTTTTATGGTTCTAGTGTGCTTTGCAAACCTTTGGTCATTTATGAGCTCTTTTAACTACATTTTCCTCATACCTTTTAAACTTCATGCTTTATGTAGTACACAGTAGATCAGCTTTGTGTAACCCACCAAAAATATTTGAACTGGGTCATAAGAGGCTCAGTCTAAATTGTTTAGCTTTTCCTTATCTTGTAAGCCTGCCTTTTCTCTAGCTCTAAGTCTAGAGCCCTTTCTTTTGATGGTCACTTTGTTACATTTCAAAATGTAAGTTATTTTTCCTTTATTTTACCTTTTATGTTTGCAATGTTGAGATTAGTACCAGAGGAACACAATATCATACCTAGGGTCCATCTCTTCAAGCATTTGTCTCCAACAGTTTCTATAAGCAGATAGATCAAAAAATAATCCAAGGTTTGGCTTTATCCAGTCTCATTGAAACAATGGCATGTGGGGTAAATAAATTTTGTACTTTGCTAACTTTAGTAGATTGAACAAATGGGATTCAGTCACCTAACTATAAACATCTCCAGTCTAGACATGCACATCTGAGCTTATCACTTTAGGCCACTTATAGTCAGTGGGGAGAAATAGACCCTGCTAAAGTGCAACTCAGTTTATTCTAAAGTCAATGTCTAAAATGCCTAAGATGAATTGCACTAAACCATCTATTTTGCTCCATTGAATTTGAAGAGAATTGGGGAAGATACAAAGAGAAAGCTTTTATGTTTGGTCGAGTGACTTTCACTTGAGATTTTAAACATTATTTTGTGTTATGCCATGTGAATCTTTTTACTGAAATGACATTTTTTAAGACTTTAAGTCGTTTTGTTATGGAAATAATACAAAACTTGGAGTTTTCAGAATTAAAATGAAATGGTTCTAGGTAGCCTCCTATTTTATTGGAACATCCTTAGATGGCAGGACTGTGGGAGTGTGCTGATCTCCTTTTTCCATATATTTATGATACCTTTACAAGAGCTTTTGCTGTCTATGAATATCCTGAATAGACAGATTTCCTCACAACCCAGCATCTTGTTGTCCTACCTTCTCTCCAAGTAACTTGAGCCTTCAGGGTGGTCAGACTGCTTCAAGACTCCCTTCTTTGCCTGGTTGGTCCCAGCTGTGAAAGCATGGTGGTTAAAATACAAGCTTGAATCTACAGTCCTTCCTTTACCCATCTCAAGCCAATATCTGAAGATAGTCAATCACATATATGCGGCATTGAAAATTTCATTACAAGTAATAGATCTCTTCCAAATAATTTGCTTTGCATAAAAAAGTTTAGATGGCAAAAACTGACATTTGAAAAACATCTCAGATGACATCTGTTTGATAAGCAGGTCATATGAGTGATCTGGCATAGTGATACGTATGCCATGCTACAGCAAGCAGCAGAAGTTGTGTGGCTCCCAAAAATGTATATAAAAAAACTTCCCCATAGCTTTTTATAACAAGTTAATTCTTTTCTGGTGCTGATTTTGTGCCATCACAGTCTAAAGATCCAATCACAGAGGGGTTGGGCATCTCATGCCCATGGGAGTGCAGCATCACAGAGAGTCTGAGCCCAGATACAGGGTCCAAAACTGTCAGGTTGACTGAACCCCCTCTAAGGGAGACAGGGCAAACAGCTCTGTCCTGCTGTAGCTCCAGTGATGTCAAGGTTAGGCTGGCTGAACCCATACCTCGCTAGGCTGCCAAGCAAACTCCAGGCTAGGGAGTTTGTGGTGCTGCCATCAGCCAGCAGTGCCCAACAGCCAGCTAGAGCCACACTGTACTGCAAACTTTATGACATTTGAGGAGGGAAAAGGGCTGATTGGATATGATAATCCATTTAAAAGAGAGAAGGTAACTACTTTCTCTTCTCTCTCTAATTGTATTTAGAATATTTTACATTGGAATTGTTGTAATGTGTAGCAATTTAACATTTTTACCTTGGTAGACCACATATGTATTCTCAGTGGAATAAGTGGCAAATGCAACAAGGACTTCTGAAATATAAGCTGGTCTTTTCCAAACTAAAATGATTCTTTGATTCTGTGTGTTCAGGCTGCTGGTGGCTGTGAGTGAGCAGTGGAAAATCTATGCAAACTCTTTCCAGCATAATATTTCAAATGCACAATCCTGCAGAATCGCTTAAATGTGAGTGCATAAAATTACATCGAAAAGCTTAATTTAAAATATGTTTTCATAATTGCATTTTTATTTTACAATTTGAGTCACTAAATGGTATGAATAGATAAAAGATTTAATTCACACTTCTACCAATGTGAGTCAATGAAAATAGAGTTTTAGTTATATAAACAGAAGCTACCAATTTCACTCATAGCTATATGCTTCCACAGACATTCATATAGTGCAGAAAAAAACAGTATTTTTCTTAAAATTAAAATTTTCAGGCAAAAATAGTATTTTAATTTTATGAGAACTTTAGAAATATAAATAATTTCTCTTAAACTCATCATATGTGGAAATAAAATTATTTTAGCAAAGAAATATTGTAATGTAGCTTATGTTCTGATGGAAATAACTATGTGAAATAATAGATATAAGGGACATTACAGGTGTGCATGAACTATCTGCTAAAAAAGGTAATAAAGTACAAATAGTACTTTTAGTAACACTTTAAAAAAGGATGTCATTGCAAAATTATCTGGGAAAAATTAACCCAAAGAAGCTGAGATCTGTGAGCCTTGTGCTGTTCTTTTTCAGGTGCATTGGTGGGATTTCCCAAAAGCTTGGATAAAAATTGTCATAAGGCCCCACAATAATATTTATTTTTTCCTGAATACTTCAGGAAAATTTACTTTCCCTTACTTTTCCTGAATAGTACCTCATTTCCTGTGCTGTACAATTGCTGATAATGGGTTTATCCTTATTTAATAATGTCTACCAAGACATGGAGAAGGTTCCTCACTGTGCAGGACTCATTGGTATCCCTAAAGAAAATATTATGGATGGCCTATGAGGTCAATAGCAAGGATAAAAGGAAACATGGCAGTTAAAATCAGATATTTCTGAAAACAGCTAAAAATAGTGTTCTAAACTTTGGGAAAATTAGTCAGTGAATGATAGTTCTGATGAGGTGATAAAATTCAGCTTTTTGACTTCATTTTCATGATAATGTTCTTCTGGAACTGGGCAAAACTGCATCAGTCTTACCTCAAGCTGAAATGCCTTCTTCCCTTGAGAAGAGCAGTTGCTCTTCGTTTTTAGCTCAGACTCACAAGTGCTGTGAGGGATTGTTTGGAGTTTTAACATTCAGAGTCCACATGTGAGGAAAAAACAGTTCCCTCCAAACTAACTCATGGTTCCCTGGAGATTATTCCTTGGATCCAGATTACTAACAGTGGGAGGAAGGCCAACACAAAGGCATAAAATATAATGGAATTACTAAAACAATGTGGCATGGTTTTTAGGATGAATTTCCATAACCCAGTATTCATGGATGTTGACTGTTTGTTGCACAAGATGTGTTTTAAGATGTTAATTATTTTATTTATAATTGTTGAAAATATTCATTTAAGTTTCAAAATAAATGTGTTTATGCCTTCTTGGTTTGTTCCTGACTTCCATTGTCAGAATTAATTTATTCATGTGCTCTCCTACTATATGTTCTCTCTCCTACTAGTTCCAAGTGTAGATTTTCAAAGTTCTGTACCAAGAACAGGACTTTCTATGTTATACATCAGCACAGCACTGTAGCTGAAGAAACCATAGCTGTGAGCAGATCTGTTAATCTGAAAATCAAATTGCACACTGGAATGAAATATGCATGTAATATATATTTGAATACTTGATTTATGCATTTTAGCAGGTAGGAATTGGAATCCTAATTGACCTTATTAATTAATTCAGATTTCTATATAATGGTTTTATTTCACCAACCCAAAATTTCTCATTCAATATGTCTCTGTACACTCTGAGCTATTATTTGAGCACACAGAGTAAAAGAATAACCTCTTTTAAATGTTTCACAGAATCCCAAACTATTCTGAGTTGGTGTCTTCTGATTACTACAAATACCCAAAACTAAATTATGGTCCAAAAAATGGTAGTCCACTGACAGATCTCTAGTGAGGGGATAAGTGCTTTGGTGTTGTGTCAGATCAGAGAAGTCATTGTAAGTAAGAAAAAAGTCAAATGTTTGATTGGTCAGTTTGATGGGCTGTTATCCATCTGGGTCAGCCCTTGGATAGCAGGTTTGGGATGTGACTGTGAATCTATAACTTTATCCAAGGAGATTTTTTTTTCAAAATTCAATGACTTTTGGTGTAGCGAGGCCTGGGCTTCTAGAGTCTGGTTACTTGTTCCTGGATCAGATAGCTGTAACAGAGAATCTGAGCTGATCTTTGCTGCCCAAGCCAGATCTCAAGCAGGAGGAATTTCTCATGTAAACATGGAAACATCCTGGTGATGCCACAGCAGAGGGGCAGAGTGCTGCAATAATATGGACTGGTCACAAGTCCACAAGAGCTTCTGTGCAACCCCACTGGCCCACAGGCAAGTCAGAGACTGAAGAGTCAGCAGAAATTTAGGAGCCTACTTGACCTTTGAAGCACTTTGTGAAAACTGAGCGTTCAAAAATCGTTCAAATTGGAGTTTATTTGTTGAACAGCAGTGGGGAGATGGGTACCTGTCTACTGGGAACAACACTGAGATTGATATCAGAGACTCCATATCTGCAACTTGAGAGATTTTAGACAGCATTAATCTAAGATATACTTCCACTTTCTCCCTAAATCCAAACTGCACCCGTGCTTAGTGAGGGACTCAGAAGTGGACTTGAGCCTCTGCTGCTTGGCTGCAGAAGAAATGCTCCAGCAGAAATGCTTAATGGCTGTGACCAAAGCTGGACAAGAATCAGAGCAAAGTAGACTGGTAAAATCTAAGGATTTCATTTCCAGTTCCTTGAACCATTCAACCTCTTTTGGACCAGATTTTCTGCCAATTTTCTTCCAGGTGACATTGTTTTGCCCCAATGTTCAAGTTATTCAAGAAGCACCTCTTTAAATGCACACAGAATTGTATAAGAAATACAAACCTTTTGAGGTAAACCTCAAATTTTCTCTTACTTTTTTTTAAAGTTATAAGGAAAAAAAACAACTTAGACTTTTTCTATGCCAACAGAAAGAAGAATTTTCCACCTTGCTGCTTAATTGGCAATATAATAGTTTAGAATGTGCTTTTAAGAGGTTTGGAAACACTAGCTGGTCTTATCCCATCCAAATGGCATTAGTACTTTGTTAGCACTCACTTATACTGCACTTGACATGCAAGGAAAATTCTTGCTGCTATATCGTAAGGCTAATTTCTAAAATATCTCCAAAATATTGAACTGTTGCTGAGATGAAGACTTAAATGAAGCCTTTGACATAACTAAATAATCAGAAATAAAATATAAATTATTTTTCTATAAAATATTACAATTTTTTTTTCTAGCAGAGGTTTAATTTTTCTGGTCTGGCTTCATCAAGGTGTAGTTGAGCACATTCTGGCTGAAAATGATGTTCCCGAGTTCATGAGATGATTTTGCAGGCTCTAAGTATGCAGGCGTGAAATCTGGCACCTTCCAAGCTGCACATTTGTACTTACAAATTCACTCAAGATTTATAGTCATTACTTACAGATGATGTCATCAGCCATTACACATATTCCCTACTTCATTTTCCCAAGGTAGGTTTTAAATTTTTTTGAGGAATGAGGAACTGGCAATGAATACTGATAATGAACAACAAATATCAGGGACAGTTTCAAATTATTTTTAATACTAGAACACAATTCCTTTGCAGTTAATATTCTGCAAAATGTTAATGCATCAGCAACTTTGTTGCTACATAAATATATTTACTACAAAATTAAAAGGTTTTTCTCATATCTAAAATTTCAAAATTGCTAATGCAGCAAGAAGGTGACTGGTTCAGAGAAGCTACCCTCCAGAGAATGGACATAAAATCAAATCCAGCCTTAATCAGGCAGAATTACTTTTAAGATTGCTAGAAAATCTTATATGAGTTATTCAGGTAGGTCTTGGCCCGTTTTCACTCTAAATAAGTATAATTTAGCCATTAATTTATGGTAATGGGCTAAATTCTGCTCTGTAGTGTTTGGGTAAATGTGGACTCCCTGTATAGCTTTTCAGTAGGCTTTTTTTCTGGATGGTCACCAGTGCAAATAAGAGTAGAAGAATCTGGCTCTTTTTGCATAAGGTTGCTATTTATTCAAAATATGCTCCTACAGGCTGTTCACATTCCTTCTGCAAATATTTTAGTTGTGATGCAGGGCTATGGATTCAATGTGAATTGAATCACAAAAATATCAGACTTCTCATGAACAATACCTACAGTAAAGATGAAATCTGTACTGAACAAAGATTTAAAACAGTGCAGAGACATTTTTTGCTTCTCATGAAGGGCAGTCATGAGTCATGACTTACTCCTGTCTTATCATAATAGCCTGCTCTACCCAAAACCTCTCTTTTCCCAAAAGCCTGTATTTTGAATACACAGCATTTGTGTATAGTTCCTACATTAACCATGAATTGGATTAGTTCCTTGTTGTGATCTGGCAGAAATGCTTAAGCAGTTCTTGATAAATTCTTTGGAGTAAATAATGTATTAAATATACTTATTTTTTTTTCTGATTACTGATGTTTCATTGACAGACTTTAAAAAAAAGTGTCTTTTTCATCTGTGAAATAGTTGTCAGTGTCAAGCTTTAAAGTTTTTAGTACAGAAAACCTAAATGTTGAGTTGATGGGGAAAGCTATTTTAGAACTGTTTTGATTTTGCAACCATACTGAAAGATCATGACTTACTGACTTAGCTCATCTAATATTATGCTTCATTGACAGCAGAATAGCACTTCAAATTCAATATATTCCTGGGACTGACTCCTGGAGATGTTCAATCTCTCCATTGACTATAGAAAGGGATTAGAATTATTCCATTTGTACCATAGTAAGTATTTAAATTTTCTGGGACGAATGGCAACCAAAGTGTCTGAACCCAAATTTTATTTATACTGGAAATGTCTATGCTTACAAATACTGATATTTATAGATGTACAAAACTGCCACTTCAGAAAATGTTATCATCTTTTTAAATTACATCTAGATATTTCCATAATTTGCTATGTCAGCTCATCAAAATAAAACATTATGATTTGTCAGATGGGATATTTTCTGTTCAGGAAACTGAGAATCATACAAACAGTATGGTTCAGGTCTCCAAGGTGTGCAGGATTTTCTGGATAGAAATGTTCATTGTTTACCCAAAGGGGCTTTTTATTGTTTAATTTTGTTTTGTTTCAGTGAGGGGATTTTTTTGTTTTGTTTTGTTTTGTTTTATATTTGCAGTGAAAATTCAAAAGACATTAACCCAAATTTTCTTCTGGGAATATTTTTTTCATCTATCTCTATGAATAAATAAATAGGAGGTTTGGCTTTTTCCCACATTACACATTAAAACCTATCAAACAGAATAATCATGACATACCAACACTAACTATGAACTCTGAGGTCTGCAAAGTATGAAGCTTCTTACTGTGTTTCTTTGAATCACCAGTTCTCTCTGAGTAAACCTGGTTGCAACACAAAATGCTGTTAATTAAAATATCAAAATCATGGCCCAGATACTCAGTTGCTGTGAGCCATTTGAGACTCAGCCATTTAAACACTCTCAGGAAAGGGACCTCGTTTTACAACAGCTTTCACTGTTTCACTTTGACCTCTTCTAACTCTGGTTGTTAAAATTCTGCAAAAAATAATTACTCAGAACCTCACTTTGTTCTTGTCTTTCTTTCTTTCTTTCTTTCTTTCTTTCTTTCTTTCTTTCTTTCTTTCTTTCTTTCTTTCTTTCTTTCTTTCTTTCTTTCTTTCTTTCTTTCTTTCTTTCTTTCTTTCTTTCTTTCTTTCTTTCCTTCCTTCCTTCCTTCCTTCCTTCCTTCCTTCCTTCCTTCCTTCCTTCCTTCCTTCCTTCCTTCCTTCCTTCCTTCCTTCCTTCCTTCCTTCCTTCCTTCCTTCTTTTCTTTTCTTTTCTTTTCTTTTCTTTTCTTTTCTTTTCTTTTCTTTTCTTTTCTTTTCTTTTCTTTTCTTTTCTTTTCTTTTCTTTTCTTTTCTTTTCTTTTCTTTTCTTTTCTTTTCTTTTCTTTTCTCTTCTCTTCTCTTCTCTTCTCTTCTCTTCTCTTCTCTTCTCTTCTCTTCTCTTCTCAGTTGGACTTCTTTAATGCAGAAACCATCCATTATATTTTGTCAGAATTCAGCTTGGGCGCAGCCTTGTGCAACTCTGTTTCAGTTCAGAAGATCAGAAACACACAACATTCAGCACAGCGTTCAGTCTTTCTATCTGGTCCTCATATTACATCCTTTTTTTCTGTGTACATCTGGTAAAGTAGTTTTCTAAATTTGTCGCTATTAAAGCAATGCAAACTATTTATGAGAAGATCTCCAAAACACATGGAACTCACCTGCTTCCATGTTTCATTATGGAGATGAAATTCAGCCCAGTTTCATCAAACATTGTACAAAGTTCACAAATCTTTCAAATGCACCTAGCTAAGATATAGTTCTCTGTTTCAGTTTTCCAAAGCCCAGAGTGCATGTGAAGTCAAAGGAACCTCTTTAGTTTTTTCTTTTAAATTCAGTTTTGTTCTCTACTGGCTCAGCTTATTCAGGCTCCAAATTTGAAATAAAAGTTTTCCTTCACCTCGAACTTTCACCCAGCTCTTCTATGTTTGCCAAAAATGTGATCAACTGGAATAGCTCTGAAGACCTCACCTCAGGCAAAGCTCCCATTTCTATATTCCTCAAGGGAAGCTTGATCTGGCTGAGATGACAGATAATGAGCAAGAAATAGTAGGGGCAGCCTCAAGTATTTTTAACATCAGAATGCTACTCCTGTGTCGTCAGTAGTCTGCTGTGAAATGCATCAGCAATTTTGAAACTGAAAAAGATGCTTCCCAACAAAAGTCAGTATTTGTCTGCAGTTATTATTTGCTGTGTGTTTAGCATGGGCTGCTCAGAACAGTACAAGGCACAAGGATGTGTAAACTCTAACCAATAGAGCATGAACTAACATAACTGTTTTTATTGAGAGTTTAATGTGTCCGGGTTGATCTGGCTGGAAATAGGCTTAGCAAACTCAATTTGTGTGTGTTCTAAAGCACCACACTAAAAAATACACACTTTCTATACCATTCAGTCCTGGGGAGAATCTTATTCCTCTTCATATTCCAATGCCTTTCTAAAGAGCATGATGTCATGTAACTAATAGCTGTCATATGCAGTTTATCTCTCTGCAGGGTGAGGAGATACTCCATGCATTTCATTGAATTTGGGTAACAGTTTTGGGAAGGAGGAGTGGGAGAGCTGAGTGATAAATGTGCTGTATGTATCTAGCGGAAAAGTGGGTTGGATGAACGACATGTGATAGGCAGGACAACACGAGCTGTTGGGGGGTTTTCAACATTTCTTTTCCTGTGAGAATTAGTTCCAGAAACTTGGACAAACCTCTTGAAAGGAATGTTTTCTCCTTTGCTCAGACAAGTGCTACCTTCTGGGTAGAAAGCCTGGGGAGGGGATTTTGCATCCCAGGTTCCCACCCTGGTTCCAGAGAGATTCTTGGAAAGCCTGTCCACACTGCCAGCTGCAGACAGATTCGCTCCTCCTGTGTTAACCCCAGAACCAGAAGGGTGGTTCTGGATAAGCTGCCAAATCAGGCCTGGAAGGAGAATAGTCACGTTCACACACAAAGGGCAGGGTATATTATCTTGGGCATGGTGCCAAGAACATGCAGCTATACTGCTTCCAGATGCAAACTGGTGAGTCCACAAAGTCCTATTCTGCACTTGCATGGACTCACTTATTTGGAACTCTGGACTGTGGTCTGTTTTGCCCTTAGCTATCTTGAGCCTGGGCCATCAATCATCTTACAGGAAAGGGGAAAGACCTTCAACTCACTTTTTTTCCTTCTTAGAGGAAGACAGTGGAGGGAGAAGATATTCTGGGATAGTTATTAAGCTTGTGTTGGTGGGTTATGCTATTGCATTTAGTTGCAGATTTCTGGGATAGAAGGCTTAGGGCCCAGGTATAACACATTATTGAATTCCAGATGGGAGGTGAGAAAATCTTGTATAACTCAGACCAAAGTATCTACTTGAAGAGATTGAATCTGCTTCTCAGAAACCAGGAACAGAGGAGGAGAAAAAACAGTGCTGCATTGAACATTGGAAGTTTTGAGGATATTGGCTAATAATTGAATGGACTCAAATGGAATGGAATGGAATGGAATTAGAATAGAATAGAATGGAATGGAATGGAATGGAATAGAGTAGAATAGAATAGAATAGAATAGAATAGAATAGAATAGAATAGAATAGAATAGAATAGAATAGAATAGAATAGAATAGAATAGAATAGAATAACTTCAGTTGGAAGGGACCTACAAAAGTCACCTAATTCAACTGCCTGGCCACATAGAAGCATAGATAGCATGTAAGTTCAAAAGAACTCTGGACACAATTTACTCACCTGTAAACCTTACACTGCCAAGATTCCCCCATATGCCTAAGAGACACCTACACATCTTTTAAATACCTCCATGGATGGTGACTCAACCACTTCTCCAGGCAGCCTGTTCAGTGCTTGACCATTGTAAACCTCCCCTGATACAACCTGAGGCTGTTTTCTCTCATTCATTCCATCTGTGATGAAGTTATTAAGGCCAGAGCAGTTGGGGTGAACAC
The DNA here is from genome assembly GCA_037013685.1 of Acridotheres tristis. NCBI lineage: Eukaryota > Metazoa > Chordata > Aves > Passeriformes > Sturnidae > Acridotheres > Acridotheres tristis. The sequence goes on from CM072887.1 coordinate 101,953,030, forward strand.
AGCTGGCAGCACTGGATTATGGCTGTGCAGCTTGCTGAAGAAAGAAATCTGGCAAAATAACAACAAATGTCAGCTCCATTATCTGGAAGAAAGACAAAAATTTTACCAAATCTTTGCCTAAAATTATTTTCAGACCAGACTGATTACCCTATACACATAAAATAAGGAAAAAGTCTTACCCAGGAACAAGGAATGAACAACCATTCCTGGGTCTCATATTGAAGAAGGCTTTGAGAACTCAGAGCAAACTTCTGCCTGTCAGAGCAGAGTGGTTTCTTTACTCTGTCCCTTCACCCTGACATTTCAAGTTAATGAAAGCCAGTGGCATTTAACTCAAAATCATGCTGTGTTCTTCATATCCAGGAAGAATCTTAGATTCCAAGGAGTAACTAAGATATGATTTTATATAAAATTTATATATATAATGTGTACATATATATATAACCTTTTTGTCCAAGAATGGAGCTCTCAAAAGAAACTGGTGACAGACAAAACAACAGGCAAGAATTGTTTCCTTCTAGAAATCTTCCAAGCTAAATAACCAAAACTAAATCTGAATCTTAAAATCTAACCACCTTTTAGAAACCAGCTTGAAAAAGGATACAACTACTCAGGAAACCACACTGCCATCCTTCAGGCAAAAATGGGATATTGAAAACTTTCCTTTGGAGAATTAGGGTAAAAAAGCACAAATTAAAACAATATCCAGAATGTCCCACCCAATCTGTAGAAAGATTTTATTGTTCTGATAATCTCTAAACAGTTTATTTTAATTATGACCTAATAGTAGCTGAAATTATGAAACAAAAGGCTTGTGAAACTCAAAAAGCTGTTATTTTCCATTTTGAAATATTTAAATTCAATTATTTCAAAAGTACTTTTTAAAATCTGATTTTTTAAAATCTGATTGTTTTCCAAGTGTTAAAAATTTATTTCAAGTGAACTTTCTCCATAGAAAGTTTCAAGCTGAAAATGGCAAACACACCAGATTAAAATCGCTGTGAAATCCTGCATCAAGTGCAAAGGTAGCAGTAGCCAGAGATACACAAATTATGGTCATCATCATTGGCAATAGGCATCATTTTAGCAACCTCCCACTAATCTGGTTTTGTCATTACAATCTCACAATTTTCTCCTAAGGTCAATAAAATAACAGCCATAAGCTTCAGTCCCCAATGACTGGCAACTCAGAAGCTAAAGCTAAGATTTCAGGACATAAACATTTTCAGCTTTGTGATGAAAATCCTCAGCTACCCTTAAAATGGATTGGAGATTAGAGGAAGGGGAAGCAGATGTGTAGCTAAGGACTCACTCAGGAGAGGAAGGGGAAATCTCCTCTGCTCACAACATCCTCCTGCTTATTATCCACTAAGGTAAAAGCTCCTCCTGCTTTAATCTGCCATAGCTATTAAACTGAAGGGGAATTAGGAGAATCTAGGTCCATAGAGACCTGAGATGTTAAAAAGTAACATTCATTCCACTCATTTTGTCAACAATAAAGGCAATTTTCCACTATGTGTGCTTTGGTTTTTATATCTTGTTAAAGGCAACCCAGATTACCAGAATTAGAGGGGAGAAACTGGAAAATCATTCATTCTGGGTCAAGCTGAATGAAAGAAAAGAAATTGGAGAAAAATAGTTTAAAATGTAGTTTGTGTAAGTGACCAACAGACTATATCAGAGTTATAGCAAATTCAATAATTTTAAACTGAGAGAAAATTGTACATAATAGTCTATTTTCTTTTGAAAACCACTGCTACTGAAAGCTGTTGATATTATGAGCCTAATATGATTCAGAAAAAGAGTTTATATAAATATGTTAATAAATATTTTTATAAAGAAATTTATTATGTCTGGAAAAAGCAAATATAGTTTTACCTGAGCTACAGAAATTTTGTGACATCTAAACAGGGCTGTCATTCTTGGGAAAAATATGGTCTCTTGTCCTGCAATGATCACATATCTACTTTTCAGGTTTACTTTATTAACTTTTCATCTTTTTTTTGTCTTTTCTTCTTTTAAGCATACAATATAATTCAAAGGACACAAAAATGTTTATGAGGCTTTACATCGAGTCTGACACATAATGGATTTTGGAAACATTTTTTCTGGTAGGTATTAATCTCTACTAGATATCGAATAGCTGATTAATAGTGAAAAACAAGAAAAAAACTCCAAAAGCCATTAAGTTTTTATTTTTAAAATTTTTTTGGAAAAAAAAAATTAGCTTTTTGAGGATTTTAAATAATAATGAAGCCTAGTGTAAGTACTTCAGTATTAAATGCACTACTGACTTTTTTTACATATTTTCTGAGGAGAAATTAAGAATTTGAAGATAAGGGATCTTTGTTTTTTGGGTTTTTTTTATTTCTCTCTGCCACTCAGGAGAAAGAGAGAGAAATCAGACAAAAAAAAAAAAAAAAACAACAAAAAAAACAAAAAAAAAAAAAAAAAACAAAAACAAAAAACAAAACAAAAAAAAAAAAACAACAAAAACCAAAAAAAAACCCAAAACAAAAACAAACAAAAAAAACCCCACAACTGCAAAACCCCAACTTGATAGAACTCCTGAATCTGAGTTTCTTCCGAAGAGGCAAAAATGACATGATTTTACAAGTATTGCTATTCAAGTGGATTCTTCTTCATATACATTTCCACCTGAAATAAGGACAAATCCTCTGGCTGGGCCTCACTTGTGACTTGACCTGGAGTAGAAGAAAAATTCTCAGCATATTTTTTTTATTCGTTCCTAATTGACATATTTCCTGACCGAGCACTCCTTGGACTCTGCGAGAGTCAGAGATTAAGCTCATCAATCATGACTTTTGATATTACTTGTAGAGGATGAATTACAATAACAGCTCTGGTACCTCTTATATTAAAAAATAGCAAAAATTAGAACTGTATTTAAGTTTTGAAAAGTTGAAGGTTCAAGTTTTTGGATGGGATTTCTGAGAGGAAATTGTTTTTTAAAATAAAACCATTGTGACAAATATTGCCTAATAGTGTGGCCCCCAGAGTGTTATTTCAAATAGTTTATCTCATTAATTGTTCCATTGCAGCTTCTAACGTCATACAGAAATGTAGCATGTAATAAATACTGTTTTTAGATAACACATTGCACTTTAATGACATTCTTTGCATATAATACATTCTGAAGAGTCTGATATAAACTTTAATTAGTACTGGGCACTCGGGAACACTGGTAAAACTATCATTCAGAATGTTTTTGGTATTTTCCTCATAATTTGGCAAGCTGATCACCTAAGGCAGGGAAGCTAGGCCTACCAAAATCTTTCTTATGGTACACTGAGAACTGGCACAATAAAAGAGGAAGATACTTTCAAATGTTAAACCAAATTTCAAATGGTGTACAGAAGTGCAAAATATTAATTTACAACATTAAAGCTTTCATCAAATTTTAATGTGGAATAAAAGCATAAGACACTGAAAATTAATACAATAATTCATCAAAATAACATGCATTTCCACAGCTGGATGTCCTATATTTCATAACAATTTTCTAATGATTATGAAACACCAAGGCAAAAGACAAAGAAGTAACAAAAAAAATTAATTGTTTGCATATATTCACCATGTTATTTAGTAGGTTTGGTAAAACACTCTTAATACTGAGAAATACAGAGAAGTTAAATTCAAATTGCTGCTAAAGAAATTCCAGGAACAACCAGCAATATGAGATAGCTGGTCATGAGGAATGGAGCGGGCAGAATGGTGTGGGTGTGGGGTTCAGTTGTGAAACATTAAAACAGAGGGAGGAATACAGACCAAAAAATAAACCAGGTATGGAGTCTTCCAAATATTAACCAATTATGTAATTTTCCATGTACTTCTTTTTTTTTTTTGCACAAGATACTAGTTGCAAGGACACTGCATCACAGAAATGTCTACTAAAGCACAGTACAAAGAAGTCTGTGTACCTTGCTTGAAGTTCTCAAGTTGTAGATGTCAGCAGCTGTTTATATTTCAAATACCCACCTTGTAGTAAACCTAGACTGTCTTCCAGCCCTGGAAAGATTAGGATAATTCAGTGACAGGTAATATTTATAAATGTGCAGTATGTTAAATCATACCTTGAAATTTGTTCTTTGGACCTTAACTGTATGCAGATGTTTCAACACAATCTTTCAAGTAATATCAGGTACATGAGAGGCTGAAAGAGATGCAGTGTTGTTCCAGGAATTCAAAGGTGTTATGGAAGTTTACTACTCGTGTGGATCTGAAAGATATTGTACTTTTAATATATCATTGAGTACAGGTTATGCAGTTACTCTACAGCAAACAAGAAAAAAAATTGGATCCAGCTTTCAGCTTCTGTAATTTTTATAGCTGTGTGATTTCAGTATACCTTAACCACCTTGGCCAGTAAAGGACAACAGCAAACCTGTGCTGAAACATCAAAAGGAAAAGAAATTTTTCTGAGTATTGAAAGATACTGTTGCTTGTTTTAGTTTTCTTTTGGACCACCAACGATTATCAGATACTCAAAATATTGTTAATATTGAGCAGAGATATACACATGTCTGAAAAAACAAGCACCATGGCAGAAGGCAATCCAGCTCAGTTCCATTCTGCTTGTAATTTTCTAGTGTTTCTAAACGCCAGCTGAAGAGATGCTTGGGGGTTTCTTGAGCTGTTACTAACCCATCAAAGGTGACTAAATGGCCAGGGAATGGGTATGAGTAACTACTACCTCATTTCAGTGATTTCCACCTGCCACTGTTGCCCTTGAATACTGATTCATTCTGCTCATAATTGTTATATTTTAGCACCTTAGGATGTTCCAATTTGTGCCGGAGCCAAGCTGGGAAGACAAAAGTATCAGTCTGTGAAGAACCCATCCTTTGTTTTGCTCCTTCCACTGCACAGCTCAGCCAAACCTGAAATTTGAAAGCAACAGAGAATAAAACTACACCATATAGTGAGTTTTAATCAGGGGATGATTTGGCTTACTCTGCAGGCTGAAGGATCCACCCACCCTAGAACTGTGATTTACTCCCATAAAAGTCAGTGGAAAAAATTCAACTTGAGTGGAGTTGGATCAAGGCCCTATATCTGTTTCCAACCTTTTTGCTAATACTTTAAGGAGATAATATTCCAGAGTTCGAAAATCTCCAGCTATATTTAAGTTGAACATACATAACATAAATTTCTTTACTTAGTAGTATTTCTATGTTTTTAACAGGCTGATAAGTGCAGACTCCCTGTTAAACAGGCATATGCCAAAGAAACATCTTGCCCAGGGTTTTTAACTTAATTATGTCTTCAGAAACCAGAAGGTAAGACCAGCTGTCCATTCCAACATTCACAGTGTTGTGGTCTGTAATTGAAATGTCCTGAAAGCAATAAAATTATACAGGGTTCAATGACATATTTTAATCCACTGATCACTGCCTGGAGAGGATTTGACTGACCTTTCTGGGTAGAAGAATGTTCTTTTGCCTTATAGAATTAGCAAATTATAAATCTTTCAAGATTGGATAAGGCTGAGATTAGGGGACAAAAGGCCACATGTTGTAATATGTCTTTTTCCTCCCTTAGTAGCTATTTTGGAGTATTCATTACAGTGTTTTATTCAGGATATTGCCTTTTAAAGTCGTGTCATCACTTCCATTGAAAAAAATGTTTCCAGCAATATAATGTGGTTTGAAATTTGTGTCTACAAAATTTATCTTTGAAAAGAATATTTTTTTTAATTGTAGCAGACAATTTTTCATTCTAAATTAAATTTACAGTGAGCAATGTCTTCATTTTTTTTTTCTTGGCTATATTAGTCCATTTTCATAAAAATAAAAAACTGACAGTCAAGCTTGTACCAAAATGAGAAATGAGCCTGAACCAAATCCCAAGAGAGAAAAGTATAAGCAGGAAGTTTGCAGTCAGGCCATCATCTGTTTCTGAATCTTTCAGCTAGATGGAATCTTTAAATTAAACAATATTGAATGCTTTAGGTGATATTGGGATGCAAGCATTATGTCCCTATTTTGGTCACCCTTTTCCTGTGTGGGTTAGAGACCTCCATGGCCCACAAAACATGACCTGCACAGCTCCTGGAAGCAGCAAACAGGGAGCAGCTCAGGTGGGGTGGACCATGGTAGGACCAAAAGTGGAGACCATTGAACTCAACTTCAGAATGCAGTGTGGGCAGGGGCTGTGGAAATTGCTGGCTTCCTGCTGCTAATTAAACCTTTATTTTCTCTATAGTTGTAAGTTCAAGTGGTCCACAACACAACATTGGGAATACGGCACATCATCCTATAGGATATGACTTTTCTGTGAAGACTACCCTTTTTCTTAGCTTCCAAGCAGGTATGGGAAGGGAATTGGAAGACTTAACAAATCTTATCTTTTTCTTAAATAGTGTTTGAGGTCTTTTATGCTTCATCTCCTCACACTACCTGGAGATAAAAAAGAGAGCAGCTCATCCTATCTGCTGTTCTGCTGCAGGAATCAAGAAAAATTTCACTGAAATGATACAAGGAATTGATTTCATCCTTTCTGTTTGTGACATTTTTTTCATCCCTCACCCTGTTCTCTATATAGTGCTGCTCTGGAACTATGAACTATCAGGAGTCAAGATTGCTATTCACAGGGTTTTTTTTATATTTATGGGACCTTTTTGCACCCTCTCAAAGCTCCCAGGTTTTCTGGCTGTCCAAAATAATGTGTATAAAAATGCATAAGAAAATTTATGAGGCAATTCTGAGCAGGTAATTACTACAGTGGTTCCTCATAAAATCACTCCCTTAAAATATTTCAATGCACCATTGTGGAGATTCTCCAGTACAAAAAGAACTTCAGGGTGTCCTTTATTGTCACAGGGCCTTCATTCTGTGGTGTGCTTTTCCAATAATGCTTCTGGACCTCTCCAAGAAGACAGTCTCTTTCTTTAAATCATATGAAATCAATCTTTTGCTGAACAAAAGAATAAATTGGAAATAACGGCCCACATGGTGGTTTTTTTTTTTTCTTTTAATAAGAATAGTTCCATCAAATTGCTCTTTGAAAAAAACATAATTCAGTTGTATTTTCATTTTGCAGGAAATCTTCATGCTCCTCCACCCTTCTTACTCTAACTTCCTCAAGGAAACAATACTTGTAGAGGTTAAAAGGGTAAGTTGGCCAATTCCATAGTTAGAGGTATGTTATGTTCAGCGTCTTGAATATATCTTATGATACTTCCCCATCTCTGGAGTATGTAGTTGTTCCTCACAAGATAAACTCTGGTGCCACAATATTTTACAGATTTGATAGTTAAATGATCATCAAACTATTGAGTTTAACTCAGTCTTTGGATTCTATCTGTATCAAAACCAATTTAATTTCAGGCCAGATCTCTTATGTCTCTTTCTGACCTCAACAGCACCAAATCTGTGGCCTTTCCTTCATTTTTAGAGAATATGGTTTCACAAGGGAAAAGTTGCAATTGATAGGAGAGAAATGATTAGCAGGACCACAGCCAGGGTTTGTGGGCAAGAAAAGAGATTGTGCCTAAAGCACACACACCACAGACAGTGGAGCTCTAATGCTTCAGTTTGCTGCCACATCTCCTACCACTATTAGAATATCTCAGTAACATATGCATAAGGTCTCCAGACTTCTATCCTTATAATCACTCCACATAGTAGCTTGGGATAAAACAAGACTGCTAAAACAAGTCAGTCATAGACTTTGTAAAGGAACTTCTAGACTCACTTATTAGTGAGTCTTTTCAGTACTCAAAGAGGGCTTATAAGAAACAAGGAGAATGACATTTTACATGTACAGACAGCGATTGGACAAAGTAGAATGGCTTTACATGAAAAGTGAAGATATTTAGATTAAATATTGGGGAACAATTCCTTACTCAGAGAGTGGTGAGGACCTGGAACAGATTGCCCAGAGAAGCTGTGGATGCCCCATTTCTGGAAGTGTTCAAGGCTAGGCTGGATGAGGCTCTGAGCAACCTGGTCTAGTGGAAATTGTCCCTGCCCATGGCAGGTGGTTGGTACTAGATGATCTTTCCAACCCAATTTATGATCCTTTGATAGGAAATACAAGAGAGTTATAAATCTGCAGAAGAAACAGCACCATTTCAACTTTCTGTCATATCTAAAACTCCCTGGCCTTTGGTCACTTTTGTCATCCTTCTGTCTTTGACTGATGATCATGACTATTTTAAAATATTAGATTATAACTCTTTTTCCTGCTATTTATCGTTCTGTTCAAGTGCTACTTCATTAGAAAAAGTCCTGCTATTATGGGGATCATCAATTGTTGATGTCCCTTTCACTTCAGATATTAAGCTCAGTTTTCACAGAAGGGTTTATTTTATTTTTATATGGCATTTGAAGTATATACACTTGGAATGACATTATCAGGGTGATGATGTGATTTTTTTTCATTTATGAAGTCAAGGCTGAAGATGCAGAATAAATCAGAAGAGTAAATTTACTTTTTCTGTGGCTCAGCATATACTACAGGCAAAAGATAAAACAGCAAAGAATTGCAGCAGTGTGCTTCAGATTTCAGCTAGGTGTCTTCCTACGGGTGAGTAAGGAGTACATTGACATTTCCAAAGGTAAAAAACAAAAATTTCCTAATGGTCTAACTCTTCCAAATGTTTAGTGAAAGTCTGCATTACTTTGGAGCATTACCACTTATTTGACTAAGAGGTCATCCCTGAATGTTGGACTAGGATGCTCTTGTCAGACCACTGGAATTACTCACTTTGGAGTTGAGTAATGTTACATAGTATTCTTTTGGGTCATCCATTAAAAAAAATAAAAGGAACAAAAAAAAAATCTCCCTTTTTTTTTCTGTTCCTCATTAAAATCATTCACAGAGGATTGATGGTCTTGGGCAAGAGTAATCTGTACGAGGCCAGTATTCACACCTGGAGGAAGGAAGAGTCACAGATAGCAACTGTGGTATTTTTCCATACAGAGCACGCTGCACCAATAGTCATTAACAGAAAGAGTGGGAGGGCAGACAGGTATAATAAGCATATCCTTCACTATGATACTGTCAAGGCTTCTTCTGTACTTGTTTTTACAACTTTTTACCCTTTGGGATATTGATAAATAGGGCTGCATCAATAGCAATCCGATGACAACATATAGCTTGATTTTTGTTATTTGAGGGTATAATAGACTTTATTTAAATGTGTGAATTTTCATACACTGCCACACATAAACTAGTGAAGTACAAAAATGTGTCCCACCTATTTTCTTCTTCCTTTCATAATTTTGATTGTAGTCTATTTAAGAGTTATAGACACATCTCTGATAGGACCATAGCAACTGCTTTAGGTATGTCTTGGGTTGCAATGCAGGATGTGACCGGAGGTGTGTATTCTATCACCATCTGTTAAAACCAGGTGGGCAGTCATCCTTTTCCACAACGCATCCTTCCTCCAGGAGGATATCTTCTGTTAATGGGCCCTTGAGTGCCACGGCATGACTTTATAAAATTACATCATCCAACTGGTAGATGCTCCACCCAGGGGGAGTAGCCAAGTATTTCCTACCTAGGAAAAAACTGAGATCTGGAACACCAAGGCAGCCTTTTCCACTGTATTCCAGAGGAAAAACTGGGCCTTTCCACATCATCACTGGATATTCGGAGGAAAACTGCAACCTTCTACAGCAGCACTGCTTCCACTGACCCACATGTGTCACTGCAGGAGGACTGCAGCCACCATTTAATGGGACTGCTACCAGCACCCTGACTGATGGGGTGTCAGTGGTTTTGGGTGTGTTCTCTGTAATACTGTATTTCTATTTTAATTTTCCTAGTAAAGAACTGTTATTCCTATTCCCATATCTTTGCCTGAGAGCCCCTTAATTTTAAAATTATAGTAATTTTGAGGGGGTTTACATTCTCCATTTTAAAAAGAGGCTCCTACCTTTCTTGGAAGACACCTGTCTTTCAAACCAAGACAAGGTATTAGATTATTTATGTGGTGAGAGGGGTAGGACTTCCTGCCTTGAACTTTCTACTTTGGTGTCTACAGTGTGGATGGTTCACTTAAACCCCTTTGAAATATGTGGGTGAAATCTGTGGGGAGAAACAGAAACTATGAGAATGGCTATTCAGTTGGCTACTTCTAGGTTTCTAACTTACCCTGGGATAAATTGAAGTCTAGGAGTGCCCTTTTTCTTTCCACTGAATATAATGAGAGCTTATAAGGACCAGTTGAGATGTAAACATCTATATTTGGCCAGATGGTATCCATCTGGCTCTTATTATTTCTATGTATTGTCCAGAAGGCATCTAATTTCAGATGTTAAGCAACTAACAATAGTAACAAATTCTTTACAGAGAATATAGCAGCAACAGGCTCTTTTGGACGCAGTGAAGTGTGCTGACAGTGGTCACAAGTCTCTACACACAAAAAATATTTAAGCCTGTATGAGTTCCTGGAAAGTCAAATGAAGTTTTCCTCTTTAAATGTGCATTGATAAGAACATCAATTAATCAATTCTTTCTCTGTAAGGAATCAAAATGCTGCTTTTTTTTTTTCCCTCTTCACTTATCACATTTTTAATGGTTAAAAAAACAGTTACAACTGCTCTGGCAATAAATTCTGTGTCATGTGTTATTTGGAAGGAAAGAGCAGATGATCACATTGGCACACAAACTCCAAAACTAGTCTGTGCAAACTGAGCAAAGAGCACTCCCCTTAGGACAGGATGATTTTTTTTAGCAAGAGTGGGGATGCAATCCCAGCCCCAGCTCCAAGCTTTCACTGAGCAGCCAGCACTGCACCTGTACTCTCAAACCTCATTAACTGCTCATGTCTGTCTTGACTCACTTGCCTGATGCGTGAATTCTTTTAAAATCTTTCTGAGACAATTTAAATCTTTCAGCATCAAGAGAGCTACTCCTTATTGGACTAAGCCACAGTGCAACTTCTCTGTCAAAATTGCTCTAACAATGAGATTTTGTGCTGGGTGTCTTTGAGAGGTATTTATTACTTGAGGCCATACAGACTTTTACAGGCCAACATACGCTCTCATTGTTTTATGTGAAGAAAAAAAATTACGCAAGGCTGGGTTGGAAGCTCCTTGGAAGCAAATAGAGAACTATTGTGTAATAACAGATGTTATTGTATAGCATTTTTCAACATTTACTCTAGACCAGAAAATAAGGACCCACTTTGAATGGGGGGCATTGCATTGACATGCCTACAAGTCAAGGCTGTTCTTTCTTTAAGTGCTTTTTAATAAAAAGAAAAATTGTATCAAATATCTAACATGGGCAACTCTGATAAAATCACTAACGGCAATCTAAAATATTGGCAGCAACTGAATGACATAAATGGGGGTAACCTATAGCTGCTAATAATTTCTGAAAATTTTAGATTGAATGAAAATGGCTTTAATTCTGTTGGCTGGATTTGACACTAGAGTGCTGCATACAGATAACTGTGAAGGATAACATTCCCAGGACACGGATACAATGTCACTCGTGTAGTGAAACAGCACATATTCTGACAGTAGATAAAGAAGAATATTTGAAAGGAGGTAATATGTGTTTGGGGGGGGGGTTAGATAAAAAGCCCTAATTTAGTCCCCCTATTAGTGAACACAACTCAGATTGAGTCTCAGTTAAATTGGCTTTACCACAGGCTACAAAGAAAACCATGAGTGCTACTGCTCATGGTTACACTGAGGCAGAGGATTAACCTGTCTTCAGAGAACCTCACAGTGTCCTTGGAACACATGGCAATGAAGAGTGGGTTGTTTAAATAAACTTAGACACAATTTCAGCCTTTGTACTTTTATTAGTAACCCACACATTCTTCCCTTTCACTGTTCCCGTCTGCATGAACTCAAACCTTAGGACATTTTTCAAAGCACCCAAAAAGAGCCTAGCATGAGCTTAAATTTGATATTTCTAAAGCAGAAATCCCCACAAAACATGCCTAGTCTTATTTTTAGTTTCTACAGAAAGCAGCTTGGCACTATCTACTTACTGTGAAACAACAGTCATAGCTGAGCTAGAATTTTTTCTAGATGCAGCATTTGCCCATATTGAATATTTTAAAGCTTGTAGCTTCTGGTAGCACACCAGTAACTTTAAATGTACTCATTTACCCTGCTTCTCAGTTTACAATTAATCTTTTTCTGTCATGAATTCATTTACAGATATTTCAGATAACTCTAACTTGCATATCATTCTGTTCTGTAAGGGTTTTTTTTTTCCCCATAACCAGTACATATTAGGCAGAATCAAAACAAGTTGGATGTCAATGCAAACTAGGTCCTTCTAGTTTCTGTTTCTTTCCTTTCTGTAATTTTGATATAAATCTATCCTTTTACTTAAAAAACTTTCAGAAGAGTGTTCCAAACATCATCTTGTTGGTTATTTCAGACCAAAATTTTCCTCTTTTAAAACTTCAACTTATTGTCTTTCATGTCCTGCTCCTCTTTTAGTTCTTCATCTTTCCCTGACAACAAATCACCTGCCATGTTCACCTTCATGACACTCAGCTGAGGGGGTGGAAACCTGTGACCAATGTGGCTTCTCACCCACTGTGGTCCATGTTCCAACATCAGCTGATGTGGGAGCAAAACTGACAACAGTGCTTTAACCCTCAAACAGCCCTTTTTCTGGGCTACCATCAATCCAATTTTACCAAAATCAGCCTTAGGCTTTATTCTTGCTACCTTTGTGTGGAAGAAGCACCCACACATATCAAGATCCTCTTCAAACAGCTTATCTTCCATAACACCCTGAAACAACATGATAATGGTTGGCCTAAAAGTCAAAAGTATTCTTTTCATACTGTCATTTACAAACTTGTGTCTTCCTGCTTTTCAAGCTCTTCAGGTATGGGCCTATGTTACATTGTATGGTTGTACAGCACTTAACACAATCTTACTGACTGCTAGCTGTGGGTAGAAGTTTAAGCAGAGCTTGAAACACAGGAAGCAGAGCTTGAACAAGATGATCCAAGGAAAAAGAATATCATGTTACTTCTCCAGTTACATATGCTCTGTGGGACAGTTTTTCATTTCAGCCACCACAGTGTAAATCTGGAATAATTCCACTGGAAAGCTGGTCTTCTGCACCAGAACATGGTGTATTGTATCTACTGTTTGCTGTTAAACACGGGGGATGACTTTTCCATTTATACATAATTTCTTTCAAGCTTTAACATTATTTCAGGCTTTGCATGCTAGGCTAGTTATGATTCATAAGGCACCAAAATAAATCTCTTCCTCCTGCCTCTGCCTTTTTTTCTTATTCAACAGAGGGGAAGATGTGCTAATTAAGTCTCTTCTTTATTGAAGACAGATGCACATTTTCAGCAGTTTACTGGAAGTGTAATTTCTAGAAAAATATGGGAAACTGCAAAAAAGAAATAATCGCTTCAAATATGCTGCAAAAAGAAGGGATACATCTTATCTGCTATTTAGAAGCACTTCTGTTGTACTAACAGGTAATTGCTGTAGGGTTTCACCTACCTCAGGAGAGATCCTACCCCCATGGGGCCCATCTCAGTTTTACTTACATCCATCCTATGTCTAGGTGCATTCCTCCAAATCTGTCAGCAATGTTGATGAGGGCCTGTGGCTGGCAGAAACAGCTGCTGGTTGTCCATTGGAGTGGGAAGCAGTTTGGAGGTTTGACTTTCAGAGCACATGTAGCAGAAAGGAGGAGGGTGGATGTGGATGGCAGCAAGAGGTGTGAGCTGGCAGGGACCTGGGCAGAAGGGACAAGGGAGTGGGCTGGCAGCAAAGCAGAGATGTCAGATGGGGAGACAGCAGAGTCCGTGGTAGGTGTGCTGCTTTGAGCAGGAAAGGTCACTGGGGTTTTGAGATGAGAAGGAGGAAGTGGTGGAAGCTCAGGGCTGGTAAGAAGCTTTGATTTAGAGGCAGAGGCACAGAGAAACCTACTCTCTTCTCATCTCTCGTTCCACAAGCTTTGTCTTTGCTAGTAGAAAACTGTCAACTAGCATTACTAAAGTAATTTAATCAGAGAGTAACAGTGCTCAGTTATGACTGCAGCTGGAACTGGGGGCTTCAGAGCAGTGCATTGCATTAGAGGAAACTGCATGCGAAGTGCTTTGATTCTTCAGGTTGTCCTGAGGCTCAGAGAAGTCAGGTGATAAAAGTCAGTTCATTTGAAACCATACAGTTCCCCAATCTATTCTTGTTTAATAAACTAAAATAGTCAACCTTGATGAAAAATTGAGTAATAATAAGGAATAAGAGATAACATCACTGATTTTTTTGAAATTAATTTATTTCCAGAGAAATAACTGTCTTCAAAATGTCACCAATCAATTTAGACAACAAAACTAGAATGTTTTTTTCCCAAGAATTTCAAAATATTCTGCTCAGTGGCCATGAAAGAAAGAGAGGAGTTTCATCTGGGAAAGAAAGGCACTTCGGTAATTCTATTTATTTATTTCTGGTAGCATTAATTTGGCAAGTCAATTTAAAAAAATAACAACTAACCACTGTAATTCTTCTAAAAACAGAAGAGTAAATGAAGTTTCATAGAAAACAACAAAATAATAACAATTTGAATGTAATTAGGAATTGCAATTGTTTTGGTGATATTCTAACTGTAGAGATTATTTTAGCATCAGAGAAAGCACTGGGACTGACAATGAAGCACCACAAAGGGATTTCTGAAAACTTCAGGGATGTATTGGCACAAGAACAGGTTTGTGAATGTGTCTTGAATTTCTTGGTGCCAGTTATCTTTTCTGATCTGTGCAACTTTCAGTGTACAAACCACACTGTGCAAGCATTTTAAATGTCCTGTGTAACTATAAAAGTTAAAGTTTAAACTGAAGTTTCCAAAAAGCATGTGGAGACTTAACAATCAGACAAAGTATTGGCTATTGCCAAATGTTAGAAAGAAGCTCCTAAGATCTATAAATAAGCAAAACCTGACAGATTAGCTGAGAGGAGCAAATGCATGTCTCTGCTGACTCAAATATTCACTCCTGCTACTAAATAGTGCTTTTATAAAGAAGCAATAAACTATATCCACTAACTGTCAATGTCTCTATTCTCAGCTCTGTGTTATGAAGATCTCTATCTAGGAATAAACTTCCTTTAAGATAAAACATGACTGTGAGCTTTGGAGACAATAGATAGATTGTCCCTGTAGCTGAAGACACTAATCCTTAAGCATTTTAAAGAATACAGTGTATTCTTCAAATTGTACCGAACACAATTACACTTTGTTAAAAATTGGCTCTTGTTAATATAGGGGAATGAAGGAATAGGTACAGTTCTACCTTTCTTTTTTTTCTTTCAAAACACCACGTGGCCACATTTTGTCTCTGATTATCCTTTATTTTCTTCCCAAAGCTGTATATATGTACATTGAGGGGTATTTTTCCATATGGCTTTAGGAAGCGTAGTACACAAATACATTTTCATTAAAGTAGTGACTCTGATACAGATAGTTGGTATTAGATTATTGCAGTTTACACAAATGAATGTAGACAATATAAATCTAAGCTATACATCAAGCATATAAAAAGAAAAAAAATCATGTTACAATAACTGCTTTTGCCAGTAATGCAGCTGGCAATACAGCTGTAACTTTGCAGAAAATAACTTTTATCTCCAGTCTTTTTATGTAGAGCAACAATTAAGTAAAATAGAACCATATGATAGTACGGATGGGAAGGGTTCTTTGAAATACTTTTACTTATTAAAAAAAAAGAGAGAGAATATGAAAATGTGTCTTAATATGCACTGGTTCCACTAGATCAATGTCAAAAAGTGAAGGGGACAATACAGCAGTCTGAGACTGATAAAATGTAATTGGCTCTGCTCTGCCTGTGGCACGTGTAGAACTTATGCTGTTGCATGGTTTGAGCTACTTGTATACTGTGAGATTTCTGCCTGCTTCCAGCTCCAGCTCCAGCTTTGTCACACCCTTGGTGCTGGCTGCCTGGGACCTGCCCTCCATGCAGCACACGGGTGACATCCTTCTGCTCCATGCCATCAAGTCAGGATGGCTCTGATGATGCCAAGCTGCTTGTGGAAAGCAGACACTTGTCCTGGGCACAGTGTCCTGCAGGTTTGGGAGCGCAGGGTGCATTCAGCCTCTCTGAACTGCTCTTTGGAATCTGGAAGGTACTTCTTCTCTAGTATAGGTGTTGATGGCCTCTTTCAGACAAAAACTTTCAGCTCTTCCAGTATCAGAACACCACGGGTGTTGCCTAAATACAGCTTTTCCTGCCTGATACCTGTGTCTGCATGTGTATTAGAGAGATGCACAGAACAGCAGGTGACATGGCACAGACAAGCCCTGATATCAGAAGGGTGGCCTGGAGGGCTGCAGCCTCTGTGAGGCTGTGCTGGAGTTTGCTGGGATAGGATTCATTTTCTTCATGGCAGCTGGTATGGGGCTGTGTTTTGGAATTGTGCTGGGAACACTGCTGATAACACAGAGATGTTTTTGTTCTTGCTGAGGAGGCCTCACATGGATTTAAAGCCTTTTCTCCTCCTCACCCCACCCCTCCAGCAACTGGTGTGCAAGGATCTGGGAGAGAACACAGCCAGGACAGATGACCCCAACTGAGCCATATCCCAGACCATATGACATCAAGTTGAGCACATAGAGCTAGGGGAAGAAGAAGGAAGTGGGAGATGTTCTGAGTGATGGCATTTGTCTTCCCAAGTCACTGTTACTTAGGATGAAGCCCTGCTTTCCTGAGGATGGATGAGCACCTGCCTGCCCAGTGCTGAATTAATTCCTTACTCCTCTTTGCTTGTGTGTGTAGTTTTTACTTTCCCTATTAAACTGTTTCAACCCACAAGATTTCTCACTCTTAACCTTTAGATTCTCTCCCCTAGTGAGTGGCTGTGTGGGGCTGGGGTTAAACCACTGCAGAGGCACGTCTAAGTCATGGTGAAGTAAACATTTCCAGCATCCCCAGCAGCCAAATTAAATGGTGAATATGAAGGGTGCCCCACTCTGGTAAACTCTTACAAAAAGTGTTTTGCCTTCTATTAGGCAGAAAGAAGCTGAAAACAATTGCTGTCAGTGTGAAGGAATTTTCTAAATTTTTTTATTTCTCTACTTTCTGAGTTATAATTCACATATGAGCAAAAATCTCAAAAAAGGAGAAAAGTCTTCTCCATTTTTTATCCAAGCAATGGTTGCCTCTGTAATGGCAATTTGCAATGCAACATATATCAATCAATTCAGCATTAGAGAATATTGATATTAGAAAGTTTCGAGGGCTTGTTCCTGTGTACAAGTGAGTTTGATGTAGGTCCTGTAAAGACATTAGCTTTTCAGAAGCAAGTAGGGCTTGTGTCACAGCAAAAGTGTTATGACACCAGATGAGATTGAGCCATTTCTGTCCTCCAAAATGTTGTAACACAACTCAGCATGGAGAGCAAGCAGAATAACTCTGTGTTGCGAAGCTGCTACAAAGCTGGCTGGCAGACTACAAGTATTTGCTCACATAACAGGTCTGTCAGATTCGAGCATATCATGTGGGTCTGAGACAATCATCAAAGGGCTTTGGTTCTTGTCAATTTGTGACTTACACAACTCTGTTCCCATATGTTTTGCATTATTTGAGAGAAAGTTGGATCCATTTTATTTCAGATGAATTCTAAAAGAGATAAACATGTATAAATCTGAGAAAGAAAAATAATTTGGTATTTTGTCTTGCAAGACTGGCCTCCTGAGATGGAGAGAAAGGCACCTCCCTCAACAGGAGCAGTGGGCTAGAGATTATATCCTAAAAGTCACTATGGGATGCAAAGTTGTGGTGATGCAAAGTCACCTTCTTGGTCCAGTCTGGGAGAAGGGTTTTGTCTCATTTTAAGTTATGAGAAAACTCCTGCAGCAGCTTTTATTTTCTCTCTTTTCTGTGTTTCAGCTTTGTCAAGACTCACCTAAGCTTTCAGCATATGGAAATATTCTGTTTTTCACTCCAACCAAAGCTTCATGACAAATCAGGAAATGTGCAGGCCTCTACAGAGCACAGAAAGTCAGCTTTCTGTAAAATATCCACTCTGATCTTAAACGAATGTGAAAAAACGTGTTTTCAGTGTTCTGTGAGGAAAATCTAAGCCCCGAAGTGCGTCAGAATTTAAAATTGCACTGGGATTTTTGTGGGGTTTTTTCTCTTCCAGAAGGGCTCTATAGCCAAGGAAACCAATAACATTTTGCTGGACTAAGTTTGTTTGTTTTGAACTGGGCTGACTCAAACAGTAAACTTCACAACTTTGTTTTTTCTTAATTGTGTTGCGCATGTTGTGCCAAATGTTCTTGCTGGTAATCAAAGCAGCGATCTCTCCTCGGAGTCTACCAGGGTCATTTTCCGCTGCAGATCTGTAGATGCTCAACCAAAGTACATATTTGAGCATAAGTGAGCAAATCTGAATCCGAAATCCTCATCTATCAGGAGCAGGTGCCACTTGATCTCAAACATTCTGCTCCCACACCCCAGCCCTGCATGGCTGGGGCCCACGATGAGGTGGTTATTGCAGATGAGGCCAATGGCAGCTGCCCTTACAGCATGGAAATGCAGGTATTGACCATTTTATTTTTAAAAAGACAGTTAAAACCCTTTAGGCTGCAATTAGATATTTCAGTTTTTCTGTCTGGTGGAAAGCGAAAAGTCTGGGGAAAAGTCTTGTTAGTTCGCTTTTAGTTTTTTAATGAAAATTATTTCAGTATAGCTTCCTTAAACTGTAAAGATGTGGTTATTAGCTGGGAACTCTTAGCTATAAAGGGAAAATTGTAACAAGACAAAAATAGAGTTTGGTTCCTAGAAACATTCTAAGATTTCAGATTATTTCACCTTGAACGTAGTGTTAAAATTTTAAACATTGAAATTGTTCTCTGAGGGAGAGGCTCGAACTTGTGAGTCACTAATTAATCACTATAATGTTCTGGTGTTCTGACACACTTTTTTGAAAAATGAGTTGATATCTCTGAAACTCCTTGCTTCAGTTTGGTTTATTGAACAAAGAGGTATGCCTTGTATTCCAAACCATTCCACATCAATTGTATCACTCCCAGAGCCCTTTCGATCCATTCAAGTTTCTTTGCTTAAAAAAGATCTGGTTTTAACAAGTGGATCAGACTTTTAGGCCACAGTATGTTTCCTGCAATGTATTATCAGATTTATCAAAGGGAGACCATAAACATTTAATTTAAATATGCATGTTTTGTGTCAAGCCAAAAAACTAGTAATGCCAAAACTCAAGAAAATCTGGGTTGGACAGACCTGAAGCAAAATTCTGAGCTTTGGCTTTCCCAATGAAAAATATTTTTTTCCCTGAAACATTGAAATTTACTTATGGAAAAGTGAATAGTACAGTAACAATAATGGTTCTTGAGCTGTTACGTGTATTAACTACTCAGGCACTAGATTTACTGCATAAGACTAGTTATAGGCTTCTGAAATTTGGGGGAATATATTGTATATATGCATATATCAGATCTTGTCATACTTTTTCTAATTATATAGTGTTAAATCACATCAGAGACAAAAAAGCCATGTGTGTCCTTATATGAATAGAGACAGAAGAGAAACAAGACTTTCTCATTATTTTGAAATGAGAAACTCCACCAAAAATTTTGTTGGATAATTTATCATGCTGACATTACCATTTCTGAAATGTTTTATTTTTGTTAAAGACTTTTAAAACCAGTTTTTATCTCCCTCCTGGTAGCAAAAGACACTCTGAAACTAGTGAATGTATGTTAGAAAATGTTTACTTGAACTTTCTAAAACAAACTGTTCATCTTGGGTGTAACAGAAATGCTCTCTTTTATATTACTGTTCCCACGTCACTCTACAGCAACTGGCCAACCAAAACACCTACTTAAAAAGATGAACTATACCATTGCAAGCTCCTTGGCTACTCTACCATTGAATTTCAGTCGATAAATTTGCATTTAACTTATAATTTGTTCAATATGCCTTACTAATTTGGCAATATTTATTTTGGCACATAAAATAGAAGGCAGCTGCTTTAAATGTCCTGCTAAGTTCTTTGTTTTGTTTTGAGAGGTTTCTTTTTTCTTTCTCTTTTTTTTTTTTTTTCCCCCTTACCCTTTTCTTTTTTCTTTCGTAAAAGGATCTAAGATATGAAAAAGCTCCAGTGTCGTGGACAGGACTGAGTTTCCTGTTTATGAGTCACCATAAATATGAAAGGTGCTGGTTGACATTTCTCAGCTGAGGGATTCGACACAAGTCTGTGTTGAGAGCAAATCCCCAAGCAGGGTGGTCTTGCATTGACTTGTCGACCCTGTACGTTGTTGAACGGAATCACTTTTAAAGAACAGTAGTTAAAGGAAAAGTCAGCTCCTCTAGCAGCTCTTCTTACTGCTACTCTATTTAGAAAAGTGTGTTATTGTATCTTTACTGTGTAGAAGTGGCTATTGAATCATGGCTTTTAAAGAGTAATTAGCAGCATATACATGGATTTAGTCTTGAGAAAACCTTAATTTCCCTCATTTCCTAGTGTTTTTACATTCCTT
Source organism: Acridotheres tristis (assembly GCA_037013685.1). Taxonomy (NCBI): domain Eukaryota; kingdom Metazoa; phylum Chordata; class Aves; order Passeriformes; family Sturnidae; genus Acridotheres; species Acridotheres tristis. Next base: position 101,973,523 of record CM072887.1, read on the forward strand.
TTCAAAACTCAAGTAGCCAAAACATTGTGTAACTGTTGATAGTGGGCAAGTAAGGTAAACACAAGTAAAATTTGTTGTGTATTTTGTAGGCACACCTGCCTGGTGTGTCTCTCAGCCACACCAGTGCTTTCATTACAAGGATTTCTTTAGCCTCCTAATTGCAGGTGCAAAAGGGGAATGTAGATATGGTTAATGTCTGCTGAAAACACTGAGCTAGATAGAGGAGGTGTTGTAAAGAGCATACATGGAGGTTTGTGCTAGGATGTGACTGAGTCATAAATCAAGTGTAAGTAAAGGAATGTGTACTGGTAAGAGTGTCACTCAAACTGCCTGCTCTCCACACTGAGAAAGATATTAATTGCTGTGTGTGCAAGTGAATTTTACATCTAAACTCCAACATTTTTGGGTTTAGCTTTAAATAACCCTGGGGCCATTCCTTTTGTGGCAGCATGATGCTGTAATATGTCAGGAATCAAATCAGCAGCAGGTATAAAACATACAAGAATATATATGAGAGGACAGACTGTAAGATACCTCCAGTAAGCTCTGAGCAACACTTCTTTTACATACACGTGGAAGAGAACATTTCATGTCTGTGGCCACAGCAGTAATGAAAAGATACAGACAGGACTTTGGAATTCCTTGATTTTATTCTACAAGAAAAAAAGCCAAGGATGTATTTTTGGTCCATAACATTTTGAAGGTGAGCAGCTCTCCAATAGGAATGTAGATTAGAGTCTAGAAAATTAAGAAGGTAGAATAGGGAGGAAGAGATTGAACTAAGTATCTGTGTAAAAGAAGATGACACAGGAGATAAACTGACAGGAGTGTTAGCCAAGCTAGCTTGGGAAAAAGACTGGCAATGGATAGCAGCAGTCATAGTTAACTTTTCCAGTTTCAGAAAATGAAAAGTATTGCCTTCTTTAAAATTTGATGAAATTTTAAAGATACTTTAAATAAATTATATATTTATTAAATTTCAACTACATATTCAAAACAAAATTCAAAATTTATACTGTCAATATTCAAATTATTTTTTTAAATTTAACTATTATTAATATATATGTATTGTAATATATATTTTTATTAATATAAGTGTATTGATATTTTATATTTAGATTAACATTTAAAAGATAAATATTACTTTTATCTGTAAAGGTGCGAGTTTTCTGCATTTAACTATCAGCAGCTTTGGAATACCTCCTTTTTATTTTTTCTGGACTTTGTCAGCAAGCATATATGCAAGTGATATTCCAAAGAACCAAGGCTTTACCTCTCATTTAGCTAACACATGGCTGAATAAATCAAGCACCAACAAGCTTGCTCCTGATCTTACCTTTGTTACTTACACTTGTCCATTAGAAAAGCATGGTAAATTTACATCACTGAGTAAGAAATAGAGAAAAAAAATCTAAGACCACTTTGAATGCTTAATTGACATGGATTAAAACCATGGAAATATCACAATGGTACCTTACTGCTGTCATAATTCCATTCTACTGGATGATACACAAACTGTGATCCAAACATACTATATCTACCATCATTCACAGGACAATTTTCTTGACAGTAAAACTATCTTTCTGGATAAATGTTCATAGAGTTGGGACACATGTTAATGTTTTCTGGAGTGGGAGGGAATAAAGTTCCTCACTTCCCTCCTTTTTAATTTTCCTGGTGTTCCCTAGTAAGTAATTTCTCCTGTTCACTGTTATATTTTTTATGCTACCCTAAATAAAATTATTTTTAAAATACTACAGAATTCAACAAAATCTAGTATTCTTTACTCCTCTCATGTGATTGAAAACAAATACTCAGTGAAATGGTGCCAGGGTTAAATAGCTTGACTGCCAACATCTGCCCATGTCAAGACAAAACATCCTGGGATACTTTTATATTTTGAAAGAGGTAATCTGTTTTTCTTTCCCAGCTTTGGCCCAAGTATTCTTTTGATTTATAAAGCCTGAGTAAGTGGGTAATAGTTTTACAAATATTTCTTCAATATATTCACAGCACAGGAGAAAACATGTTATTCAAACCAACAAAAAACTTCCAAAAGGGCATAGTTGGTCTCTCTCCATTTTGGGGATCTAAAAGGCTGTTCACATTTGTGGGGGTGAATGCTGGGCTTTGCATCACTTATTAGTGGTTTGTCATCAGTCTCATCTGTTTTCCCTCTGAGCCAGGATTATTAGAAAGGTGATTGAGAAGGTTTCTCACGTTTGGACTTGGATGTTTATTATATCTTATCAAAGAATTACAGAACATACCACAGCACCTCTAGCTCCTTGCTAGAAGTAGGAAAAATGACCACAGCTGAGCCTGCTTCAAGGCCTTTTAAAGCTAAAGAAGCCAATAGTAGTTTAACACCTACATTATTTATCCTTTTGACCCAATAATAGATTCCCACGACCCTTAGAGTGACATTAGACTAACTGAGCTTACTACCTAAGTTCCATGAAGAATAAGGAAGAAGAAGATGAAAAGAAAGACACCACCCAAAATTCTCCATCTTGTCCCATATCCACCACTATACTATAAAACCCTAAAATTTAAAACCCATCACCCAGTGAAAATACACACATCTAACCCACTATAAATTTGTGATTTCTAACTCGTTATTTATATTTATAAGCCTTCTCCAAAGTTTCAGGTCCAGAGCAGTGTTTTCTAGGGGGTCTGTGCCTGGAAGCACAGAAAGCTCAAAAACTCCAGATTCCTGAGATTCAACACACATTCTTATTCTTCACTATGAAATGCAGTATACATAACATAAGAGGAAAAAGCTGAAATGCAATTTATGTAATTTATGTGGAAGCCCTTGATTTATGTAGGCACATTAGGAGGAAAAAAAATTCCCATCCTAATTATTCTATCTTTCATACATTTTCTGACTATGTTCTTGTAGGTAAATGTAAGGGAAATTTTAAAGGGAAATAATAATTAAATATTGCTGGCTCTTAATCTGAATGCACTATCCTTCAGTTTCAAATAGCTGTTATTTAAAGATAATACATTTTGCTCCCCAGTTATTTTAGTCCTTATAATGACACACTATATTTAATAATTCCAGGTAAGAGAAGAGTCAAATTCCAGTCAAATCTAAAATATCCTGTCAATAAAACTAATTCCATATAATTTATTTTCATTCCAAGTTTTATTGGTCAACTTGTGGCTCCTGTGAAATAAAAACAAAACTTCCCACAACAGTGGAATATTTCCTGGCTTTAAGAGATTAATTCAAGTTTTCTACAATTCTTACCAGTTGCTGAATTGAGAAGGAATACAATGTAGATCAGATCCTGCAAATATTTTGGGGAAATTATTTGGAGTAGTTTCTGATAGCACAACCCTAAAGAAACAGAAGATACATTTCTTTTGATGGTCTGACAATGACAACATGTAGCTCTGGATCCCTGCATGCTCTATTGATCTGACCTATAAAAGGCCTATGGTTCAATCTCTTGTTTGTATTCTTCATTTTATTATCATTCTCTCTCTAAGGTCAGCGGTGCTGGTCTCCCAGAGACCATTAGCATGCTTTTGCTTATTTAATTCACTAACTGCTGAAGTGCACGCTGCTTTTAGTGGCACTCATACAACTCCAAGCACTGAACGGTTTGGTTTCATGTACTTGAACTCAAGTGACACAAATATTTCAGTGGTGAATCAATACTGGGAAAGGATGGTCAGTAAGGTAGGGAGTGTTTATAGAAGATGTTTCATCACTACTAGTAAAACATGTCTTATTGTTAGTTCAGGAGGTGCTGGTATTTAGCTCTTTGAAGGAGGCTTCTGACAAGCCAAAAACTCTCAGCCTGCTAGTAAAACAAAATTTTAAAAATTGCACAAGCTTAGAAATGTAGCTTTTTTGCAAAATGGCTGCAGATTAGCTATTTAGGAATTTTAATTTCCATGAAAAGAGACAACTTCTGCTCCCTCCCCATAAGCAGCACTAGTTATACGTAAATGTTGAACATAACTATATGGAAATCTTGAATATAAAGTACATTTTTCTATTCCATTTGACCTGATTAATAAATGAATATTTACTCTTTCCCTACAAAAGCCAAGTTGTAACATTTTTACAAATATTCCAAGAGCACCTGGAAGTTGATGGCTGTCTCACAGGACAATTCTAGCTGGAACAGGAACAGCATTCCTGCTATTATCTGCTCCAAAAACAGGCTTCTACTGCTACATTCATAATGAAACACCAGTAGCTGTTAAGGCAGTTCTGATTCAGAAATCGTATTTGAGGGAATTTGTTCTGCTCTACAATAGCCATTTCACTGCCATATAAAGAAAACCATATAAATTATTTCATACCAAAGACAGCTATCTGTTTTTTGCAGAACTTCTTCAACTTAAAATGACCTTTTCTATTTATTGAGAGAAGATAGACAAAAAAAGCGAAACAATCTTATAAAAGAGTTTTGTACTTTCACATTGTACCTGAACTGAATAAATTAGACTTAGGCAAATGAAAAGCTATTTTTGATTTCCTGTTAACACCACGAGGAACTGAAGCCCTTGAAGCACACTTGTGACTAATCTTGGGTAATATAGCTGGCAGAGGGACCAAAAGAAGATTACAGTTATAAAAATACAAGGAAGCCTTTGCCAAGAAATGCAAACAAAAAGGAAATATTTTAAGAAAATAAACAAAGCTACTGAGTAAAACATACACAGGGAAGAAAAAGGGAACAAAAGAACATTTGAGTCTTGATGTCTTAACATTTTGTGGCAACATATGTGATAGTCCAGCCAGAGTGTGTGAAAGAACGCTACAGCTGTGTAAGCTATGAGATATCCACACACGCCTTGAGATCAGCAAGCCATCAGGAAAGCCCACCTAGTTTGCCAGCTTTGCAGGTCTTCTCTGATTCTACTAAAAATAATAAGTTCCATCCAGTTCCATTCATGTGATTGCAAAAGCTACACAGTAAGTCAAGGGGCTGTTTGCAAAGGCAGCTTTAAATAGAAACCCCTATTCGTTTTCCAAGGTGCAATAGTTTATAGCAATTTCCTGAGACTATAAAATATATCTTTTAAAATAAGACAATCTTGTTCTGTTCCACCTAGACTATGTTATTCTACTGTTATTGTGGCTATCTGTTACAGATCAGCAAGTGGCTATTGGAGGAAGAAGACTATCCCAAATATTTGGTCAATTGTGCAGCAGGCCATGGCAGGTGAGTAGTCTGATATTGTGTATTAAGGGAAGAATGGAATCAGCAGATATTATGCCCCCCCCCCAAAAAAATTAAATACACTAGGGAATGCTCATGTGCCAAATTCTCCATTCATCTCCATGGTCTTCCAGACAACATCTGTATCATCAGAAGCAGCTCTGGAGCCTAGTCTCCAGTTGAACATATTGCCTGGGCACTGCTTCGTGCTGTGGCTTCTATTTAGAGCAAGCCTTTTGCTCCCTTCTCCCAGACTCACTCCACCTCTGTGCCCTGTGGACACAACAGTCTCCAGCTCACAGTCTCAGTCTTGGCTGGTGTAGGCTGAACCTCGTCCACCCAAGACACTGACCAACAACCATATCACTGAGGTGCAACTCAAAGTTTGCACTTTCTGTCGAGAAACCCATTTAAAAAACACCTGACTTTAAAGATAAATTAATACAATTGAAGATCCAGGATCAGTATCTTTCATTTCTCCAGGCTATAAAGCATAGGACATCAAGCCAGGGGGAAGAATGAATGAAAAGAGACTGGAATTAAAGACAAAATATTTTTGAAGATGCAGTTTCTTTTAAAAATATGTGTATAAGGACTAACATAGAAACTTCATTTTAGTGTTTTACAAGAAGGTTTGGATTATTCTTTTTTTTGTATTCTGTCATTTTTGCAGCAATTTATTAAATGATTCCATTGCATTGTACACTATTTCAGCTGGACTTTTTTTATAAAGTATGTCATATATGTTCTTTTAGCTTTTACTTGCTTTTGACTTTAGAATTCTGAAAAATTATCTGCTCTCACTATCCAGGACAGGGTATCTTAGAGCTCTGATGAAGCAGAAGTCCTCCAGAGTTATCAAAAAAGTGTGCCGAGGAAGTGCATTATTAAAATCTTTGTAGCATGGCCAAAGAAAAGGAGGCAGAGAGAAGAAAAACAACATTTTGTATATTCATATCCTATCCTTTATTCTTGCACATTTTCTAAACAATAATTGAAGATTTGTGACATCAGAGTAAGAGAAAATTGTTGTCTGGAGAGACGCTGCCTATATGAGAATAGATCAGCACTAGTGAAGCTTTAAGTTTATGTGAAAATATCCCTAATATTGCTGCAAACAACCCTGGCAGATAGCTAGAAGAACTGAAAGGTATGAAAGATCTGGGACTAGAAAGACCTATTTCTCTGTCATACATTTTCCATAGGACAGTAAAAGACACTTTTGGCTATGTCAATTTAGTTGAATTTTTTCCACAAAAACATTCATTTTAGACTAAAATCGTAATAAATTTACTATTATGCACTTGGAGTATGCAATATTTCTTCACTGCTAGAGAATGGAAGGCTAAGGCAAGTTTTTTTGTTTTACTAGAGACTTCCCACTGATGAATTGTTTTGCTCATGTTTGTTTTTTTTCCTGTAAATGGAGAGTAAGAATCACCCTCTGCCTCACAATGAGGATAAAAATGACTAAAACACTAAACTTAGATGACAATGAGAAGTTTAAAAATTCATATTTTAGTTAAATTACTTATCATTTGTTATTAATTTGAATGTATGATATTTTTATACTTGTGCAAGAGTAAAATTCAGCTGCCTAAGCACAAACAAGTAGAATTTAAGATTTGCAAGTTTTTTAAGTACCCAATATATGTGACCTAGCCAAGTCTGGCAGATACCTTGAGGAGCTGATAGAGCATTTGAATGGCAGACTTGGAGGTTGTCACAGGGCATTTCAAATGGTGTGGAATGCAATCCCACCCTCCACAAGGAATAAGAGACCCTCAAGCCCCTGATTCATCTACAAACTCTCACACGGTGGCACCTCAACCTCAAACTGGGGTAATTTTGCAAGCGCCCTGAAAACTGCCCCTGTGACTGACAGCAGGGTCCTTGTGCATATGAACACCTGGAGATCTGAGACTTTAACCTGCAGGAGAAAAGAAACTCAAGTCCATTCACATACGTACGTACAAAATTTACCCAAACTGACCTTGCCCTGAAGTTGGCTCTGTCATAGGTAAGTAGGCAGAATGTTGGAAACGAGGTTGAATTAATGTGAGAGGTGCTAATTCACAAGTTCATGTATTTTACAGCCAAGAGGAATGCTTATCAACATCTACCATAGTGATTTTAGATTATTTGTTATTGTTAATATTTGCAGCTACAGCAAACACAGAAGGCAGGGTTATTTCAAATTTTGTTATCAGTCAAGGATAATTCTTTTAGCTGTGGCCTTACTTAAGACTTGCTGATATAATTTCATTTAGCATTGTGCACAACATATACCCAAAAATTCAGTTCTTTTCCAGTTCATAATTTCTATTTTAAGCATAGTATATTTTTTAAACAGGCTATTCTGAACTTATCAAATTTTTAAAAGGTATGACAATTTATCATACCTTTATTTAAATTGTACCAGCTTAATCATTTTCACTGTCAAAACATCTGTTAACTTTCTACCGTGAACTTGAGTTCAGTATAAAAAATATTTCATAAATTGTTCCTTATTAAAAATCAGAGTTTTTGGAAATACTTTACACTCATAGCCCTCACTCCAATTCAATTGTTTCAGCTTCTTCAGTTTTGTTAAAAAGCATGCTTTCCAAACTTCGAATGATTTTAACCCTATTTTTATAGACTTTTTCCAGCTGACAAGTCTTTAAGATCCTGGCAATAGGAACTTGATTAATTTGGTTTTTACTCCCATAAAAATTTTACTGATCACACCTGGCCTTAAGCTGCAATTCCAGAAGAAATCTCCTTTAGACCTGGGGCTACATCTGCTACTCCTGCATGGACATCTTAGATACAGCACGTATTCATGGTTCAAAAGTTACTAGGTTCCTCTTTCTAGGGAATGGACCCAAGCTCAAGAAATATTGAGAGTGTTGCAAGTATTGTCTGCAGAATTAGCATAACGTGCCACACCTGTATTATGTGTGTCATGTGTGAAAACATCCTTTGTTTCCAGGCTACAGCTCAGCAAGAGCTTGACTGGCTACCTGCAAGGACCAAAATGTTCTGCTCCAATAAGTACCTTCTGAAATAGACTCACATTCTTTACAGCTGGGATTCTTCCTCTGTTGTCTTGATAGCTCAGCTTCAGTAAGAAAATGATTTTTGATCAAAGTCTTAGATCTGGAAGATTAAAGATCTATTACTTTGGTTTACCTACTTTTCTGCTAATATTCTTGGCACTTGAAGCTTTCATTGCCAACAAATGCAGGGGGTTTTCTTTCATATTTCTGTCTTGGTTCATTTCAGACCACTATTTCTTGCAGTGTCCTAAATAGACAAAGAGAACAAATTATTACTCAATTCTTTAAAGCACAATTCTACATATTTGAACACTGTTATCATGTCTCCCCTTCATCTTCTCTTCTCTAGACTAAACAAACCCTCTTCTCTCAGTCTCTCCTCTGAGGTCACATTTTCTAGACCTCAGATCTCTGTGCTGGACACTGTCTAATGGCTAAATGTTCTTCCTGATGTGTGGGTTCCTAAAACCCAGAAAAGCTTTAGAGAAGGATTAACAGTTGGAGTAAAGGGATTACAAGTCTTACACTGAACTTATCTTCTGTGTACTCTTTATATATGAATCTTGCCTTTTTTTTCAGGAGACTATGACATCATGTTCCCAGCATCTCCTACAGGAGATGGCCAAAACCAGACTGTAAAAGTATTTTAAGAAGGAGTAAAATGCCAGCTGAGAATTTTTATTAGCATTTGGCACTAGTATAGAGTTGAATCACATACAAGACCATGAGCATTTCTCTTAGTATTAGAGTTATATTTTCATTCTGATTATCTAAAGAAAATCATCTTCAAGGAAAAAATAATAAATAATAATAACAAAAAATTTTTTCATATTAAGTGTCCACAGGAATTCTGCTTTGTCATAGTACTAAAGCTTGGCATGGCAGAAAAATGAAAGTAATGAAAGGTAGAAGGTAGAAAAAAGGTAATGTGTTATTTTTATGCATTATTAATTTTTAAAACACTTGACCTCTGAAGATATTTAGGTGATTGCAATGGCTTTCATCTTGAATGATGTTAAGAAATAAATTTATTTCTTAAGTCTCAATCATTTTGCTAAAAAAAAAAAAAAAAAAAAGAGAGAAATTAAGGCAATTTGCCCATGGAGAATGGGAAATTGTGTATGGAACAAAAGGTGGCTCATTCACCTGCTCCATGCGTTTTCATTTGTTATTTTGGCCATTGTGCAAAACTGAAATGCAACAAAATTTCTATTACATGTTTGTTGCAAACTTTTCTCTCTGATATGTGTATAGTATTATTCAGGGCTCCTATTTAACTATAGGTTTCTTTAACCTTAATCTATGCACATAGACTGAATATAAAAGAATTTGACTCAATACATCTTTCCACAACTATTTTAATGTGAAATGGCAAGCTTAGCCAGCAGCCCTCATCCTTGTCCTTCAGACACTGATACATATGGCTAACTATGTCCATATGAGTGGTCCCACTAACTTCAGACAGGACTTTCAGAGGCTCTGAAGTCACTTAACTCAATCCTGCCTGTCACTGGGAAGCATTATGGATCTGACAGGGAGGACCAAGGAATGAACCTGCCACTTGCTGAACACGTCCTGGTCAAGCAGAAAGGGGGGGTTGGTTTTGTTTCTGGAGCTCAGTCTCAGACTATCAGTCAGGGGTCACTGCTCTGGGTATAAGAATCCCAGCACCCAGCAGTCTGTACTAAAGCACAGATAACTAATAAGGATAATGCAACCCTGTGCTTTGCTTTACTTTTTAGTCACTTCATGCAAATTGTACCATCAAGAAGCTCTTGTTTCTTAAAATCACAGGATTTATAAAACCTGTTGCTTTCTCTGATTTTTTAGAAATGAAATTACAGAAATGGTGTTACAACTAGTCCCAGCTCAACAGCAGATGCACCTGAATTAAAGCCTTTCTTAACATATTAAAGAGATGATTACAAAAGCAAATAAGATACTGTTTCTCGAGCAGAAAAGGCACTGGACTTTTGAGGTTCTATCTACTTATAAGTAATTATAAAGCAATTATTAATTGCAAGTATGAATGGATTACAAAACCCCATTTCTCTAAGTAAATTTAAGCAGTACCCTTGATCTCTATCAGTAAGTCTTTTTTTCTGTTAACTAATAACACATTGAAGCCAAACGTTTCACTGCCATCTGTTCAAATGGAAACATGTGGTAGTAGAGCTCTAATACTGTGCCCTTGGTAAGGATATACCTTGGAGATTTCTTTTGGAAAACTTCATCGTTAGCAAACAATTTGTGGGCAGTTAATTTGCTCCCTTGCTGTGCTTTGCATTCCCACGTGTGAAATGTGCTATTCTGATGGTAACGTTAAATTAAATGAATGTACACAGGACCATATTTACATAATATGGATTGTATTTACTCTGTGGGAAACTTGACTGTCCTGCAAAATATCATTATTGAACAGAACTGAGAGCATTTGAATTTATTTTTGTTGTTCTTGAGCTCTTCCTGTAGCAGAACAGATTGTAGAACGAAACGTCCTCTTCTTGCACCAGTCTAAGCCTTATTACATTGTAGAAATGAAAAACACCTTCAATATATGCAAATACACATGGAGCCACACACACTCAGCTTGCAGTACAGATTCTCAGGGGGCTATGCAGACTGAAAAAGCATAATTTATTCACACCATAAACACATTTCCTTTGTTGTTGTGGTCTTTTTCTTTTTCCTAACAATCACAAAACAAACTATTTTGAGAACATCATCAAAAAGTAATACCAGATTGTGACACTTATGGTGAACAGTGTCCTTTCTCAAGCAGCAAAGTTCTTCTCCTGTGAGTATGGTCATCACGATTTTACTAACTAAAAAATTGAATAGATAGAACAATAAATATATTTTGTGATCAAAGGTTATCAACAGTAAGAGCTATTAATTTAACATCACAGAGATTATTGACCATGTTTACCAAAATAAAATGAAGATTTAATAAAGAACACAAGAATTCTGCAAACACTTTAAAGTGTTTGTTTTAACAGAAAGAAAATAATTTATTATTCAAGCCCTGAGATTTATAAATTAATTCAACAGATCACCTGGTCATTACCAAACTAGTAGTTCTAAAAATTGCAAAAATATTTAAAACTGTTTTAAAATTTTTGTAGGTTAAAGCCCAGAAAATAAGTGCCACAACGATGGTTACAGTTCTCAAGTCATTTCCTTCCAGACCTACTTTTTGTATATGGGGCAATACAGCCCTTCCTTTTATGTCAAATGTTTGGGCCCAGCCCTGCACCTGCCAAAATGTCACCTGCCTGCACTCCTGGGTGAAGACCATTACTAGCAGGGGAAACTGGGAGAAGGAGTATAACAAGAGCAGCCTGCAAGAATATTTCTTTTGCTCTATCTTAATTTTTCCAAAAATCAATAGCTTAAAGGCCTCCAGAGAGGACAGTCTATAGCTGCATTTCCAAATCGAATTCTTCCATGAATTTTTAAACCTTTCTACACTTTTTATTTATCTGTAATATTTATATGCAACAATAAATTCCATGCTACAGGGAAAGTCTTTCTTTGGCAGCCTTTTTATGAGTTCATTATATGAAAGCGGGACATATTCTTATTTGCCATCACTGCAGCTTTCTGATAGAAAACTCCCATGCATTATGTTTTCAGAAGAACATTAATAAAATCTCTCCCTTTTATAATATTGCAACTGTTTGAGGTAGCAGGATTTCTACCACACAAAGGCTCATTTCTTTAATGAGGTGTCACTCTTGAGTGACGTGACCTAGAGAAAATTGTCCCTGCCCATGACAAGGGGGGTTGGAAGTAAATGATCTTCCAGGTCTCTTCTAACTCCATTCATTCTGTGATTTTATTATTACCTTGCCATTTCCTTGCAGGCTGATTTCTGCCCTTGCTGTGTTTGCCCATGCAGCTGTGCTTCCTGCCTTTTTGGCAGCTATACTCTCAGCCATCTTCATGGAAATGTTTCTTGATTTTCGTAAATTAGGAAGTGAAGAAGATGTAAAGCACCATTGGGTTGTAACCTTGCATCTTAAAGATAGTGTAGCATTTACTGAAATGAAAATATTACTGGGAACATATTTTTCTTAATGCAAAGAACATGGTTTGGGGAGTTTACATGAGAATATGCAGAGAGTCTTTTTATGAATTCAAGTTTTCTTCATAGAAATATTCTAATAAATATGTAAAATGCATAGCCTTACAAAGAATTTAACTGAAAACTGCCTTTACTGAATAACATTTCTGCAACTTTTGCACATAAAGTTTTTTTGTTTTGATTTTAAGTGATATCCTTGACATTTACAAACAGAACTTTCCAGCAAAAGTAACAGTTGAAAAAGCCACATATTTCTCAAAGCCGAGCTGACCTAACCCAACGTTAGACTGAAGTTACATTTACATGACATGCTGTTTTGTTTGTTTTCAGTGGGGTTACCATCTTATAACAACATTTGGAAATGATAAAAGGAAAAAGTGAGGACCCCCTGTCTGTTTATACTAACACTGTATATTCATAAACAGGAACGAATCAGTGAGTACAAATCCCCTTAATTGTTTTATGGTTTTATTTATTTTTACTGCATTTTATGTACCCAATGAGAAACACTAGGTTATTAATCATGTAGTAAGCTATATTATGTATTAACAGAACTGTATGTAAAACGCCTTCCAGTTTGTTTGGCTGCCAAAGAGATTACTCTAAATCATGCATAAAATAACTCCACTCCTAGTATTTATTATAAATTGGCTAATGTCACCAGAGTATTAAGAATTTATGGTATCTTTTAAAATAATTTATCCTCATAGTCCTCATAGTGAATATATAACAAATAATGAAGATCTGAAATATTTCTAAAATCTCAAAATCCTGCAATTCTGGCGCTATTCTTAGGACAATTTCTTAGCTGAAACCTAAATCAGCCTCTGGGCCTTTCAAAAATTATATTATAACCTTTTTCAGGAAAATGTGGAAAGCGGATAATGTATGTGAGCATAATGTATGTGAGAGACTCTGTGCTGTCTTTGAAGGCAATATTCAGTTAGGTGAAGAATCTTCACATGTTAAGAATAAAATTTAGTCTGAGAGAGAATGTGCTGGCCATCCTGGGTTCATGTGATGCAGCTGGACTGGTGATAATTATACACGTATTAGAAATACTGTGGATTTAGGTGGACATGACAATAGCACTTTTCCATTCATTGACCTCAGTATTCTGACATTGACCATATAGGAATTCACACTGATTTATTTGAGGCAATTAAATATATAATTTAATAAATCATGAAGTGGTTCATATATGAATAATATCTGTTCAGCATTACAGGCTGAACTGTATTATCTGGCAGAATAAGGCATTCTGCCTTAGAGGGCTGGTTTGCTATTAATCTATTGACCCAGAGCATCAGGCTTTGAGGTGCACGGCAATAACTGTTTTAACAGTGAACAGGAAAACCATATAAGAGCTTTGATATAAAGTAGAGAAGGAACAATACTGAAACCAGATGAAAACTCAGGGTTGCTTTTAGAAAATGTGTATGTAATCTCCTGAAATATTAAAACTATTAGGATAAATAACCTGTCCTGAAAAAAATCCACTGTTGGATGTTTAACAGCAAGATAGCTGGACTTCATTTCTATGCAATGCTGTCCAGCTTTCACCAGGTGTTGAAATTGTTATTTCAAAAATAAAGATGCTTTTTTACTTCTTGCATACTACCATTGTGGCCAAGTGAAAGAAAGCAATCATCACAAATTGATTTGCTCTGGGAAGAAAAGAATTCTATGTTTGGGTGTAGAGTGGAAAATCACATTTTTATAGCTCTGACTCATTACAGTGTTTGATCATTCAAATAGAGTAAAGGATCATTTACTGTATGACAGAGCCAATTCTTACTTCAGAGGTATGGAATAAATTAATTCTTGTCTGTCTGGGTAATCAAGGCACCTGTGATGTCCTCATCACTGTAACACTGGCAGTAGTGTTTGCTACCTTTGTATGGTTCTTTTTCTAAACCTATTTAACTACAAAATCATTTTTATTTCACCATTAAATCACACATTTCAAGTATAGATTCGAACTGTTAGATTTTGGTAGCAATTAAAGTAAGAACTCATAGAAATTTAATTTTAAAATGTTGTGGACTAATCTCTGAATAGAAATATCTAAGTAATAAAAATGATGAGAAGATTCAATCAATTACAGCTTAGCATTACAAGAAAATATGAATTTACATAGGAAAAGCTTCATAACAAATAATTTAAGTGGAGAAAAACCTGTTTACTGACATCTCTGAAGCAAAAAGAATGAAACTAAAATACTTTGAAAACTTTAATTCTGAGCTATTTACTTATCTTCAAAACAAACCATAAAGAACCTAGCAACATCTCCAACATGTTGCTTCACTTGTAAGAGGAAGAGTCTTATTAATTACTATGCATAATCTTCAGTTCTGCAAATGCCTTTTTTTCCTGAGGATTTTTTGTTCATTTGGTGTACAAAGTCACTAATTGTTTGCCTACATCACTAATACTTTGCAACTTTGACTACATCACAAAAGTATAATTTCTTGTTCAGTTGGCTGGTTAAATAATATACCTCTAGTCACAATGGAAATTAGAAGTCCTGAACAAAAATTAAAAAAAAAACAACAAACCAGAAAAAACCCAAAAAACCCCCAAAAACAAAGAAAAAACCAAACCAAAACAAAAACGTTCTAAAATCCATTCCTTCGGGAGGTCTTGCTGAGAAGGCCTTGCATGCATGCCTGGGATTCTGCACAGAGTCAGTGGAAAATACTGTTTCCACTCTTGCTAACACCCACATGTTTGCAATTGCAATGGGCTGAAAGAAGAAGCTCTTCAAATACCAATGGAAACATCACCAAGCAACTTCTTTCCCACATCATTGAATGACTTCATCTTGTTTTACTAATGTATGTTCATTTATGTTTGTTCTTGGTCCCTTGCCCTCTATTGCACCGATATTCTCGGCACTGGAGAAGCAGCCTCAGGAAATGGTGGCACATGGTGCAGAGATCCTCAAGAAATCAGCTGAAGGGGAAGAGAGTTTCCCTGACAGACCTAGGGTTAAGGGATGGGAGGCAGAGCACATTCCTTTGGGCACAGGACAGTGACACCTGGGCAGCATTACCTGCACCCTGCTGACAGGCAGAGCTAAGGTGTGGTCATCCCACCATGGGGTGTGGTGTCACCTCTGCTGGCTTGGCACAACCCTGACACAAAGACTAGATGATTTAGAAGAGTTAATAGATGATTTCACAGTGCCAGAGTTATATAAAATTGTCTTTATTTTAGCATGTTTGAGCCAGCATCACAGATATTCTAAATCTATTCAAAGAAATTGGTGCTGTGATTCTGATCTTTTGGTTTCCTAATAGTTAAATTCTACTGGAGCTGCTTATAATTTGCAAGGGTGCGTTGACAAAAGGAATCAAGATAAAGCTGTGCTTCCCAATCTCTCTCACACATCTTTGTACCTTTAAAAATATTTGTATTTCTTAAAAAGAAATTCCACTTGATGTTGGAGGGAATAAAAAGTTTCCAAAACACATTACTTCCCCAGACTTATTTTGTTTCCGGCAAATATAGAACAATGCTCAGAACTGAACTGGAATAGCAAGTGTCTTTTATTTGAAAAGAATGCTTACATTGTTATGCACAGTGTTGAGTCTGCATAATAGGAAATCATGAATTTTGCATCTCAGATCAGTAAAACACTCAAGCATTTGCTTAAAATTAAATTTAAGCATGTGGTTAAGTGCTTTTCTGACTTCTAGCACTAAGAAAGATGCAATCTGAGTAGGTAACCAGCAAGATCTGTAAGATTTTCAAGTTTTTATTCCGTAAGTTTGAGCTGGTGTATAGCAGCAAGTTTCAGATGCCTGGTTGTGGTCACTGAGCTAAAAAGAGAGAGAAAGGACAGCAGCACACACGGACCTCTTTAGGGAAAAAAGGCCAACTTTATTGTATGGACAGCCCATATTTAAAGCATGTTATGTGGAGCTAGGACAGGACAGTAACTCATTGGACAATTGGGAAAAACATCCATGGGACAGCACCTCAGGATGTATCCCATGGGAAAGACACCAGATGTTAATCCTTATTATGAATTCCACTCTGTTTTTTGCCATATTATCACCTTGGGAGACTTCCTCCCTAACTGAAGCTGTAGTCAGCTTGTCAGCCTGGGAATGGACCTGAGAGACAGGAGAAATCCAGGCCTGAAAAGAATTTCCAAGCTATAATTCCTTAGCTCTCTAAATGTTTGTGTCCACACCTGGTAAAAGCTTGTTTAGAGTCCTTTGATACTTTTAATGGCGTACTGAGCTGTAGAATATTATCTATTTTATTAAATTCCTCAGTTCTTCTATCATTAATTTCTTGTGTGAGCTTTAGATAGCCATTGAGGATCAATTATCAAAGGCATCTAATAAGATTTATAAAAATTCCTGACCAAGCTGAACATCCGTAAAGATATTTTTAGTATTATTTGTCCACTTTAAAGATCTATCCCAACATATTTAGCCCATTTCCTGGGCTAAAATTGTTATGACACTTGTAAATATAACCTAAGTAACAATATCCCATTGGTAATTTTGACCAAATATCATTAACATTGTTAATCACTACCAAATTTTCATGAGATTAGGCATAATATTTTTTAAAATGCAGAAATAGATGTCACATAACGATCTAAAATAATAGTTAAAATAATTGTCACAGCAATATCTTTTTGATAGCATGGTGATATTAAGAGTCCAATATTTAGAACTGTTGAATATTTTAGCCTGAAAGGGATCTGAGGAGGCCAGTGGCACTTCATGCAAGAGATAGCATCAACATAAGAACAGTTTCCAAGGTATTTTGGTTTTGGAGACCTATTTGCCCTTGCTTCACTGTGGGATATGTACTAGGAAATTATAGAATATTAAAATGGTTTGGGTTGGTTGAGACTTTAAAGATTATCTTGTTCCAGCCTGCCTGCCATGGGCAGGGATACCAATCACTAGACCAGGCTCAAAGCCCCATCCAGCCTGGCCTTGAACACTTCCAGAGGTTGGGCATGCACAGCTTCTCTGGGCAACTTGTGCCAGTGCCTCATGATCCTCACAGTAAAGAATTTCTCCCTAATATCTAATCTAAACCTGTCCTCTTTCAGTTTAAAATCTTTGCCCCTTGTCCTGTCACAATCTGCCCTTAGAAAAAATTCCCTCTCCCTCCATTTTATAAGTCCCTTTTGAGTACTGGAAGGTGCAATAAAGACCCAGCCCCAGCTCTCCCAACCTTTGTCCACAGGAGAGCTGCTCCAGCCCTGGGATCATCTTCATGCCCCTCTCTGGACTGGCTCCAGCAGGTCCATGTCTCCCTGTGCTGGGACCCCAGAGCTGGATGCAGCACTGCAGGTGGGGTGCCACAGGTGCAGAGCAGAAGGGCAGGATCCCCTCCCTCAGCTGCTGCCCTCAGCCCAGGATGAGGAATTGCCAGAGTAGATCTCTGCTCCTCAGTATCTCATCAGAGTAGGGGTGGCTCTGTCACTGCTTCCTGCTTATGCACTTTGTTCATCTTTTGTGAGCCAGCCCTCGGTTCCCCTGTCACTTTTCCTGGTAATATTCCACAGCGCTGAGTAGCACAAAAAATGGTGCCTCCCTTTTGCAGCACATAAGCCTCAAAATACATTCATATTATTTTCCTTGCTCTAATGCATTACAAACTCACTATGTTGCTTGCAATGATTCTGGCTCCCTTTGATTATAGGTTGAATGTAATTTTTCACGTGGTGCCTTTGTATACTTTCCAAGACGAATCTCATCTTGTCATTCTTCCTGTTCATCTTTCTAATATTTCTGCTGATCTGTTCCAAAATTTATTGAAGTCAGTGTGAACCCTGGATCCATATTCAGGTTCCTTTTTGCTATCTGTCTTTCATCACCTTTTGCAACTCCACCCTCTTATTCATCATAGGGGACTTTCATAAATGGGTGACTTACTTCTTCTAGATCATTAGAGAAAATGTTAAATAAAACCATACTGAATACAGATCCTGAAAGTCCCTCACTAGGAAAAGACCTTCCCAGAGATCTATACTTTAATATTTTGTCTCCTGCTTTTGTTTATAGTCTTTCAGCCACTTTTCATTCCACAAGATAGTGCTCATGCCCTAGAAAATTTAAATTAATTCAGTATTTTCTATCAACTAGTTTCCATAGCCGGGGCCAAACTCTTCCCCAGTTATTCATGCCTGCACTTCTTGATGTCAGTGGGATTACATAGCAGTGTATGAAAAAATCTGTTCTTTCCTCTCAATTACAGATTTTGAGTTTTGTTTTACAATAATCTGTAATTTGAAAATCAGTATATCTTTTCTCTGCATTTTCTGTGAGTGTATTGCAAAACTTTATCCAAGTAGATAGAATAATCTGACTGTGCCAAAATAGTAAGAAAATATTTTCTGAATCTCTGAAGTGTGGGTTGAATTTATGATTAAAAAAAAAAAAAAAGAAAAAATTGAACTCCCTTTTTACATACAGGAATAATTATATATATGCATGAAACATTTATTAGAAACAAAATTTTTTCTCTTTCTACAATCTAATTACTTCTATGGCAGTAAAATTTTTTGAAGCTGAATTATATTTTGGAAGAGTGATGCCTATATTAAAATTAATTAATATTTGGAACTTTCTGAAGTAGTGGAATGGAAGTTGGGTTTTTTCCCCTGACTTCTTGTCTGTCATTATATAGATCTGACATACTGCAGAAGATGCATCTTGAAATATTTTAAGTGACAATCTGAGAGAAATGTAATCTGAGTCAGAAATCATAAAATTTACCATAAAATCAGCCAACACAATGCCTTTTTAATTAGCATCCTATCTTGATACTTAAATAGTATCCCCAATTAGTATACTAAAACTTGTCTAAAACCAGATCTAGCTGGAATAGCTGAGGAGCCTGTTGGTAAAGTTCCTAGGTCACTTATTAAATCCAGTACAGATCAGTAATGACTGAACACTATGTTTGGAACCAAACATGGAACATTTTGGTTTATTCAGCTTAGTATCCAGTACAAAGGTGACAATATAATTAAAGAAGACATATTTAAAACTGTTGTTACCCTTGGGAATATCGCAACAGAATACCAAGCTTGCAAGAGACTTGCCTGTGATCACATCAGAGAAGTCACAAGTTGCAAGATGAAAAATATTAGCAAATAATCTTGCCCAGCTGGAGTCTCCTCTTTCTCTGGCATGTTCATCCACATATATCAGTTGAATAAGGGAAAAAAAAGTCATCATCCATGTGTTTTCAAAGGCACCTATCTCTTCTCATTACCTACATAGGGAAAATAGTAACTTATTTTATGCAAACGTCTTCATTTGGAACCTTAAATTTGAGTGCACATCGTGTGCCTAAATTAGGGATACTCAGTCCAATCTAGTCCAAAAGAATTTTTAGATGTGTCTATTTAGATGACCAAGCCCAATCTGCATCATGAAATGTTTAGATTCTGTGTTGAAAGTTTCTTTCTGTGAGGAAAGGCAAGCAGACCAATGTGTTTTCATGAGCTTAGTATTCACCCATTCAACATGGAAAACAAAACTGTGATTCTACTGACCACAGCCTGAAAAGCTGTATTTTATGATAGAAGCCCTTTCAACAAGTGACATAACTAAAACAGTCAGAAGAAAAGCTTTCCTTTTTCCTGGATGTCCTGCCCACAGAGATCCCCTTGTGTGAAAGGTAGGTGAGCATCACCTCTGGCACCATCACCTCTGGCACCATCACCTCAACCTCACTCTTCAGTTTTTAGAGGTGCTCACACATCTGTTGGAATGGCATCTAAATTTCAAGGGAACTGAAATATAGGTTTGTTTCACATTTTCCCAGACTGGAGCACTTGCAGGATGACCAGGGTGTTAGGATGTCCTAAATTAATTCCTCATAATTTTTTTTTTTTTAAGAAAAGAAAAAAAAAAAAAGTGTGTGTTTGAGAAAGGAGAAAAAGGGGAAAAAAATAAATAAAAAGAAGAAAAAGTACAAAAAAAAGAGATAATTAAAAAGAAAAATAAAAAAGAAAAAGAGAAGAAAATTAAAGAGAAAAGAAAAAGAAAAAGAAAAAGAAAAAGAAAAAGAAAAAGAAAACAAGAAAAAGAAAAAGAAAACAAGAAAAAGAAAAAGAAAAAGAAAAAGAAAAAGATAAAAAGAAAAAGATAAAAAGAAAAAGATAAAAAGAAAAAGAAAAAGAAAAAGATAAAAAGAAAAAGAAAAAGAAAAAGAAAAAGAAAAAGAAAAAGAAAAAGAAAAAAAGAAAAAGAAAAAGAAAAAGAAAAAGAAAAAGAAAAAGAGAAAAAGAAAAAGAAAAAGAAAAAGAAAAAGAAAAAGAAAAAGAAAAAGAAAAGAAAAAGAAAAAAGAAAAAGAAAAGAAAAAAGAAAAGACAAAAGAAAAGAAAAAGAAAAAGATAAAAAGAAAAAGAGAAAAAAAAAGAAAAAAAAGAAGAAAAAAAAAAAAAAAAGAAAAAGAAAAGAAAAAAGAAAAAGAAAAAGAAAAAGAAAAAGAAAAAGAGAAAAAGAAAAAGAAAAAAGAAAAAGAGAAAAAGAAAAAGAAAAAGAAAAAGAAAAAGAAAAAGAAAAAGAAAAAGAAAAAGAAAAAGAAAAAGAAAAAAAGAAAGAAAAAGAAAAAGAAAAAGAAAAAGAAAAAGAAAAAGAAAAAGAGAAAAATAAAAAGAAAAAGAAAAAGAAAAAGAAAGAATGAAAAAGAAAAACAGAAGAGAGAGAAACAGCTCCTGGAGCAGCTATAAGATAAATATACCAAAGCCATAGACACGAAACAGACACTGCTCAGGTACACAGCAGGATGCCTGTTTAATGTCCACTTTGTACCTATTGCTTGTACAAATAGAAAGCAGTGGCTTCAGACACAGCCTTCACTTTACCTGCTCCGATATTGAACAGACCTACTTTGCTACAGGAGACAAGAAGCAGTGGAAGTACAGGTGCTGAGAAATAATAGCCACAGGAAAAACCTGGACACACAAAATCAAACCTGCGAAACTTGGCTCTCACATCTTGGAAAAAAAATCAACCCAACCCTTTATGTTCTACATCAGATGTAGGAATCCATTTTCATGCACATAGACACACAAGACCATATATATATGTACGTGTGTGTGTGTGCAGAGGAAAGGATCGAAAAAGGAATGCAGGTTACAGCTTATGTCATTTTACTAATCTAGTTGGATTTCAGTACCAGTTTGATTGTCTATTACCCCTTTCTTTTCTTCACTGATATCTTCTTGATACCAATATTCTAACAATATGTTGTCTTTATAAATGATAGCTTGAAATGAAATTTCAAAACCTGCCTATATTAAATAAGTTAATTGTCCAGTGACTGTAGAGAAATGAAACCAGAAGTATGTATTTCAAGTAATGCCCAACACATGGCAAACATCAAGTGAGGAATGCAAGGCCTATGCTAGTGAAGAATGCAATAAATATAGGCCAGATCATAAACACTGCTATAATAAGACAATTGAGGAAGAAGATTTGGAAAGATATAATTGATTTCTGTACCTTTTCTTGTGCAGGTTGTGCAGGAAATGGATAAGCTCAAAACCATCACCTCCATGTCTAGTTTGACATAAGCTTTTTGGGCTTAGTATTCTTGACTTTGAAAAAGGGAGAAATATTCTCTCCACAGCCTGAGTTAATCTGAAGAACTCTGGCTTGTGTTATGCAGGAAATAAGAGCTAGATGTTTACAGTGCTACCTCTGGTCTTGAAAATCTGTTAACTTTGAAATGACCTGTTCTTCATATCATTTAAACATGGTAGTTCACATCTTATTTGCTTCTGCCATCCACCTTACTAAGACTGTTGCAGAGAGTTAAAGGGGGATATCATAGTGCCCATTTGAAGTTTTATATTTCTCAGCCCAAGGCTAATAATTCAATAGTGATATCGACAATCGGCATTATGTCAGAATAAGAATTATATAACTTGACCCCGGACTGTAAGATCTTCACGGTAAAGTTGTCTTATCCTTTATTTCACTATATTGTCAGTTTTTTGAATACCAGTAATGAAATGTGAATAAAACAGATTTAAATCTTCTTTACTAGGCATAGGGAATATTATGTCGAAGCAAATGTTCACTCTTTGTACAGTTTTGCTGATCAACAGAATTGGAAAGTGTCACAGAGTGGCCCTAAATTAGCTGAACATATGCTACATTACTATGCTTCAAATTCCAGTTTTACTTGGTATAGACTGTGATTGCTTTAATACATACCAAAAGAAAGCTTTATATTGAAAGAAGTGTTGGACTTATCAACCTGGTAACAAGGATTGTTTTATCAACCTGGCAATATGAAAAATCCAGAGGTTCAGCTCCAATAATCCTGTATATAAAATAATACTAGTGATCTCCACTAATCACTACATAGTATAGTAGCACTCAGTCCTTTCATGAAGGTCCTGGCACCTTTAACCCTGTCCACAAGAATTGCTTGTATATCAGTCTGAGATTTCTAATGGCAAAATTAGGATATTGGGTAACTGGACCTTGCTTCACCTTTCCACCCCCTAACTGATTCTCTGTATGTGCAATATGACAGTATTGTAAACTGTCTGTAATAAAACTTACACAGAATATACACACAGAGTGAGGGTTAATTTTAATCTTTCTAAAATGCTTTGAGATTCACAGATGAAGAGCAGTCACTATACCTGGAAAATATCAAGCTTTTTCTATCCTTAAAATAAGCAGAGAAATAGACAAGATATACTGCACACAGAATGCACTGCCATACATATTTCTGGTTTTACATATGCAATCTTTTTCTTCCAAGGACAAATATCCAGTATAGGTAACCACTGACCTGGTGTACTAGAGGAGAGGTGTACAAAGTCCGTCACTCAGTGTGACGTTTTGTGTACCTGACATTCACAGAAAGAGCAAAATATCTTTGTTTTCAATATTTTCAAGGTGAATGCTTTCATATTATCTCTAGTTAAATGCATAGAGCAAGTGAAAATACACATTCAGTATGACATCTTCTGGCTCACTTCAGTTCAGATAGGTACTCTTTCAAAAATAGATCCCAGTTTTGATCCAGGAAGAGGTATTTTGAGCTTGCAGTTTTTCAAGCTTTACCTAAACTTGAAATCTTAGGTCCTAAGCTTTTCCATTGACATTAAAACAAAGCTCCTCTGACTTCTAAGCTGCCAGTTCAGCCCCAACCCTGCCTGTGGGAAACAAACACAACGCAAACTTGTGTTCCTAAGCCCAAAAGTTTACACCAAAGCTCCAGGAAAGTTTTTCAGCAAGGGCTCATTTCACCTCACATCAGTGGAAACTGCACCTTCAAGAGGAGGTACAAGTCATCCCTTGGTCTTAGGCTGCAGTGGTGATGGGTAGAAATACTGTCTATTACCTTCAAGAACAAATGATTGAACAAGATAAGGTCAGAATTCAGCAAGAAATTCAGACACCTTAATTCACTCTCCCCATAGTCATGTATTGCATGGGCCAGGGGCCTAAGCACCCTGAGTGGTCAGTGAGAGTGCAATTAACAAAATTGAAGGTGCCCAGAGTCATTCGGCTTCCTACTGGCTAGGGACAGACTCACCTGCCTAAACACAAGTTTCTGGCTTCTTTTGAAACACTGTAGGACATCTAACAGACCTGGTACCACATTATGGGATACCTCCCCTCCCTAGACTTGCTTCTGGATGGTAGCAAGTCAGGTGTCCACACAAACATCATGCTTTGGTATGTACATGTCTGAATACACAGTTGAAGCAGATGAAATCGGTCTCAACTTCTATTTCTCCATGTTGGAAGAAAAAATTCAGAAGATGCTTCCAAGAATTGTTAATTGTATTACATATATAAGAAGTTTTAAATGACAGTGAAAATAGGCCCCATTCAACTCTTGTGGCTGCTATGCCTTCTGGTACAGATTGTTTTGAGTTTCACTATGCCAAATAAATCCTATTATTCCATTGAATACTTAAGAAGTGAGACTCAACAGCAGGCCATTTCTGTTACAAACAATGACTGACTCAGCAAGGGGAAGTTTGAGCTGGATTTGCACAAAAAAATAAAGAATAAGCATGGGTTGTCAGAATGCAGAGTTTCTAGAAAGCCATTCCAGTTGTCTTAAAGCTTTGACACACAGATTACGGAAATATATTTCCTGATACAGTTATTTAAAGCTCTCATTTGGATGTAATCATTCTAAAGTTCAGCATCAAAAAAATTGTGGAGACCACAGTTCCATCCTTCTCAACAGCATGGCTAAATATTTTCTGGCCATACATACATAAGGTAATTAAAACTTTTTCAGAATGACAATCCACATTGAAGAGAAGTTAAATATATGATGCTTAGTTTCTCTGAGATGCTATATTTCAGTTTTTTCCCCCATCATTTGCTGACACGTGTGGAACATATGAGTTTATAGTCACCCTGTCAAAAAGCTGTCCTATAGTCTCTAGCTATAAACATATTTAATCCTGGTTTCAAAACCTACTGAGGTCCCGATCTCCATTGTATTAACATTTTTCCACATCCTGGTTATCGCTGGCATCAAAGTTCAGGGCAAATATACTCTGACTTGAACACATTAGCACAATGTGGAACATTAGCACTACTGTGGAACCACAATGAAATCTGGTCACAAAATAGCAAATGGTAGAGCAAAGCCTCTTAAAGCTGCAATTGTAGCACTTGCAAAAGAACACATAACCTCAGCACCAGTGCTTGTTTTAAGACAGATGTGGAAACCTCGTTCTCCACCTCTTGCAGTTTAAGCTGTTTAAGAAAGGCCCCAAATTCATCTGCTCCGTTACATTTTCTCAGTCCTTTGGGCTGTCCATATTCCCCAATTGCCTCATGAACTCTAGCCATCAGCATACACTTCTCCTCAATAAAGTTACCACTTATGCATACTTTCAAATTTTGGATTTGCAGCACCTACTCTCATGGCATGAGTGACAAAATCACGATCGTTGGACAAATTTTGATAAGAAGTGGGCTAAGTTTGACTAAAAGAGCTGAGGAATAAGTTGCTCTGAAACTCAGTCAGATGTTCTGTGATGGGATGTCAGTAACTCTGCAGACTGAACTTTGTTGAGGGAGAAAACGTTTATTTAAGACAAATACAACTCCTATAGATCTCTCTGGAAAAAAGCTACTTTTCCACTTGCTTTGGTTCTGAAGATGTTGCTTTCAGACCAAGAGGTTATAATGCAAGCTGAAACTATGGGAATGTATAAAGAGCAAAAAAAATACATTTAATCTCTAGGTGAGGGAATATCTTCTAATTAGCTATGTCTGCTCTGATGTCTGGCTACCAGCTGACAGACCTGACAGCTGATCTCTCTGAACCAATCCAAATTGGAAAAAGATTTGGGTTAGGGTCACTTTTTGAGTGGGCAAAGGTTGGGGCTGGTTGTTATTTGAACTGAACTAGTCCATTCATATCTGGTTACCTACATGTCAATACAATCGATTTGCTTAATGTAATATGCCGTGGGCTAGAATTTTTCTATTCTGTTTCTACCTGCAAATCCTCCTGGGCTGCTGCCAGGAGATGAAGACAATATGTCCTGGGACAGGAGGAAGTTCTGGACACTTCTGGAAGAGCTCCAGAAGGCATGATGAGTACAGTCACTGCATGGAAAGCCTTCAAGCTTTGTGCACTTCAAGTAGAGCTCAGGTCAGGAGCTCATTAAGTGCCTGTGAACCTCACAGTCTACATGAACATTGGGGACTTTTAATACTTCAGACTCTCTGTCACTATTTACCTTTTAGGATGTACCAGAAAGACTTGCAATAGAGAATTATATAAAATGCAACCAAATCAGTACAAATTCTATCAATTTCAAAAGAAACTGGTTTAACTTTTCATCACCTAGGTCCAGGACAAAAAAAACGAAAACACTAAACTACTGCACAATTTAATGGAAACAGACCATTTTCCTTATCTTAACTTGATCTCTAAAAATTCAGACTCTAAAAATTCAACCTTGTATCTTCATTATTAGTCTTGCATAGTGACTTCTGAAAAAAATAAAACTGTTCAATTCATAAATGAGAAGAAACATAATATCTGAGAGTCAACTTAGGTAAATCATTAGAGAAAATTCTGTACTGGATATAGAGCTCAAAAGTCCACAAATCTACACCTAGAAG
This sequence comes from Acridotheres tristis, assembly GCA_037013685.1. Lineage (NCBI taxonomy): Eukaryota > Metazoa > Chordata > Aves > Passeriformes > Sturnidae > Acridotheres > Acridotheres tristis. The sequence continues at coordinate 101,999,967 of CM072887.1, forward strand.
CACAGAAGTACTGGTAAGAATCAGAACTGATAATCTCCTTTAACTTAGTATTGTATTGCCAAGATAGAGCAAAATGAAGTCCCCGTTTTGAAGATAAGCATCATTATTATCTCACTACCATTAACATGAGCACAGGTAGTTCCTCTAAATAATGTTTTTTGGGGTTTTTTTCACTACTTTTTCTTTCTGCTTCAAGGACTGAGGGAATATTTGCATTACAGATGATAGAGCAAAGCAGGGTACATATACTAAGTAAATAAATTAAACAGTGTGTACTATTGGCTCTTTCATAAGCGGTTCCTGGGCACTGTTTGGAAGTACACATGGCATGCATGGACCAGGGATTCCCCAGAGTCTGTGTGGTTGTTGCTCTCTGAACCCTCTGCAGACTGAAGGACTTTGATACCTCTTTGTGCCACTGACCCCAAAGTCAGAGAACAGCTTGTATAGAACTTGTATAATACTGGGAAGTGCCTCAAGAGCTGTAAGTGCTCTGCAGTCCTATTAGGAATAAAAGGCAGAAGAAATTCAGGAATTCATATCACATGAAAAGAGCAGAAATTTTTCCAGTAAAGCATTTACATTTTTACATTGACTGGCTCATCCTCCTGAGGTCATAAAACAAAGCATAAACAGGAAGTACAAACCTGTCTATTATATATGACATATTTAAAGCCTAGCAAGGATCCTTCATTTAAGAGTTTTCCTATTTCACAGATGGATGACTGGGTGGTATTGTTTTGCTACCTTCCCTTTGCTCTTCACATCTGTCCTCTGACATGGTTTCCAAAACTTCCTTCCCCTGACCCAGTCCCTTTGCTGTATCCCACAGCACATGTGTAGGATGTGTATAAACTTGGCCATTGATTATAAAATCTTTTCCACGCACTTTAATAGAATTATGACCCATTACACTGCTTATTACTTACTCTCCAATACATAAGCTTATTATCTTCTTCCTTCTTATGTTGTTGAAGAAGGTAACAGGGGTCACCAATATAAATTCCGAGCATGTAGACTCTGGATTTTCATCTGGCAAACATTACAAACTTCTCCCTTCATGATTATTTTCTATCTTTTTTTATGGTTTTAGAGCACTGCTCACTAGTTCCACTGATTATAAATTACAGGATGGGGAGAGATCTGATGAAAATATTCACCTTTAAGCAGCCCAGAATTTTATGTCTGTGAGAAAACACATATTTTTCATTGCTAACAGATGCAGCCCAAACCACAGCCAAACAACTGCTCATAGCACACAGATATACACCTATATTACACACATTGCATGTACACGTGAACACATATTCTGCATTTTCAGTTATTCAGCCTTCACTTTATCACCACAAAAAAAGCTGTTGATAAACAGTCCAGAAGATGCAACACTTCTCTGTGTAGCTGTCTGGAATGTCCAAGTGGCAAAGAGAAATGGCCGTGACATCAAAATGGGTCAAAATAATGAATGACATTTGCAGAATTCTTTTTTCCTTGTGCCAGAACTCCTAAATGCACCACTATTAGCATACCAGTACTCCTTAAGATCCACTTCAGGCGCTGGAGATGGTACTGAAAAGAGCATCATCTGTTTTTAACTGGAAAGTAATATTCAGGTTCTCTATTTGGATGCCTTTTCACAGCTAAATGCTTCAATTTCCACATATGCAAAAAGAGGAATAATGATATTGACCTTGGTAGAGCAGTTTGAAATGCAAAGCAAGAAAAAAGTTTCAAGAAAAGCTGACATTATTTTTATTTTTCTTTTACCATCTGTGGAGGTAAAAAAAAGAATGAAAATTGATATAACAGAAACAAGGCTATGTGTTTTGATTATCTGGGTGGAGGGTGATATTTGCATGACATCATCACTAGTTTTCAAGAACAAAGACAACAAAAACTAAAACCCAAGAAGTTATACTGTACACCACTAACATGTTTTGGGTCTGACTTAAAAGAGAGATTGTAGACCAGTTAACATTCTATTTTTGTTTGGAAGTTTTATCCAGCTGTTGCAGAAATGTAGCTAGAATTTGGCTTCTGGAGTCCTCCTCCATGCATGTCAAGATTTGAGACCTGGTTTTCCTGTTTTAAATTGGGCAGCCATCCTGGAAACCATAATAAAATGCAGCACTGCTGACAGACTTTCTCATGGAAAGTTGAACAAAATGTTATAGAAATTGCTATATGCAGAGATACGGTAACAGCTTTCAGTGTCTCCTAAAAATCCCTGAATATTGTCTTTTTTCTACTTTTCTGTGCTCCTTTTAGTTCTTTGTTATTTTTTTATTAGCTCGCTTTTATCTCAGTTTACATCAAAAAGTAGCCACTTTGCCCAAGTCAGTTGTCGAGATCTCCTCTATCATAAAAAATCAGTGATAGGCACATCTAGAGTACTATATGGGTCTGGGTCATATGTATCTTTGAATGGGTTAAATCTTTTTTCTTTCCATTGGCTAATGACAATGCCCAAAAGGCAGGCTCAAACTCGATGCCTCCGTGTTTGATGGCTTGGTGAGACCTAGGTGAGAAAAATCCCACTCCTGGTTGCACATAATAATGTGAAAATCTTCACAGAAAGCACAGAGAAGCAAGGTCCTGGCCCCCAACCTGGAAGCTCAAATCAAAATGATGGACATACCAGAGAAGTGAGGGTATACCAGCAAAGGCAAAAGTTATGGAAATAGCAGTACACAATTACTCATTTTAGGACTCCATCTGGTTAGGTGTGTTGTTTCATTTAAATGATGTGTAAACGCATTTACTTAATGGCCCTCATTTATACATTTATACATGTCATGTGAGCACTGCAGCACACACGGTTTTAATTTGAAAACCTAAGGCACAAGTAGCAGACCTCACCTTTGCTGGATGCCGTCGGGTGTCAAAATCGAAAAGTTCAGCTTGTGCCCCTTCCAAGGTAATATAATACACACGCATCTGTGCACCCTGAGGTCTGCACACAGCTGCACAATGTTTTATGAGATGTTGCAGTGGCTTCTGCTAGACTTCCTGACGTAAAACTACAAACAATCAAACCCTCCTTCCCCCACATCCCATTCTCTCAATCAAATGCCTGAGAAAGGAGATTTTTTTTAAGCCAAGTATGTCCTTTAAACACTTTTGCTCTCCAGAGCAGAAGTTACCTCAGTATTTACAGGAGAGCAGGATCTTGGGTATTTCAACTTTGAGCAGAAGGAAGCCAAACTTCTTAGCTTTGGTTCAAACAAAAGATTCTCTCAATAAAGTCTAAATCAACCTTGGAAGGCAGAAATAGGTATGCTCCACTGAGCAGAAAAGCATGAGCTGACATTTAGAAACTGCTCACTGTTCTCCCAGCCACCCAAGAGAGAAATGATTCTACATTAACAGGAGAAAAATGCAACCCTGAAAATTGATATTGGTGTATTTACACAGGATATCTGCAACACAGTACAATGCCCTGCCACTCTTCTTTTTTTATATTCTTTTTCACTCAGCTTGTATAATTTTTAACCAGTTCCAGATCAATAAAATAGATTAGCACTTTTTTTTTTTTAATTTGATAAACCAAAATATTTCTTAATTTATGCCAGTTCTGGAGAGTGAATTGTTTTGGTTTTTAACTCTTAATTTTGATATTTTCAGAATGAATTAATTTAGATCCATGTAATTTTGCAGTTTAATAAAAGACTGGAAATCTCTTTAACCAAGTAAGCATAAAGTGACTTCAAATTCCTTATTTTTTGAAACTATCAAAAAAGGAAAAAAAAAAAAATCAGGAAATATCTCAGCTACCTCAGACACCAGAAATCTAACCCCAGTTAAAAAGTAGGATACTCCTTGAGTGCAAAGATATTTAAACATGTATTTTCCTTTTCCAGAAAATGAACATGAAGCTGTCAGTACAATATTTTCAAACTGAAGAGCAGGATGCAATAGAAATAAAACTAGTCACCACTGGGACTCCTTGAGCTGCCCTTCAGATGAACGTATACACATTAGTTTCGAAAATAATGTTGTAATACAATGTTTATTGTACTTGTTATCACATAAGAAACCATTAAGGGACTTCTGTAATCAGATCACAGCCTCAGTGATTAGACATCAGATGTACGAAATGATCAGTCTTTCAGCCATTTCACAGTGCCATGGACTCAGTGTTAGTCGGGGATTTAAAAAAACCCCTTGGACAGAAAGTATGCAAATTCTAATACAGTTGTATGGGAACTGAATGCCTAATTCCACCACTATTCCCTGAAAATGCAAGCCTTGGTGCTCTTATACAGACATTTGTATTTTCACTCAACAGTATCCACAAGAGACTTCTAGGTGGAAATCCTTTGATGGTGGCCCTTCTCCTGGGAAATGACAGGGAAAAGAAAAAGTTCTGTGAATGACATACCCCCCAGTACCATTTCATTTAGCAGAGCTCCTGCATAAAACTTGAAGCACAAAGTCATGGTGGTGTCCTGCTCTACAAATGTTCAACAGCCTGACTCTAAGGGATATACGATCACTCTTTTCAAGTGTTACCCTGGAAACAATTTGCCTCTTGGCAGACATTGCATACTCATACAGGAAACTAAATTTAAATCCTTAGGCATAACATCTTGGTCATGCCTGCCCTTTTGTTTGAACTCCTTTAATAAAACTCTTGCCCTCACACTTGGCTGTACTAAATCCAAATATGATCTTTGCTTCCTTCTCATTATTAGTTCACAGGGAACACTCTAGTAGTTGTGTGCGGGGTTATCCATTACCTAAAAGGAAAGTGTGCCAACTTGGAGCTCTGTTCATTGACTTACACGATGTTTATGCAAGGATTTTCATGCAACTGGCTTATAATGGCCATGTAATTTGCCTCTTCTGAACAGCTTTACAGAACGGGTATTCATCATCAACTCAGACTTTTCAGCATACAACAGGTGAGTCAGTTCATAGGTGAATTGGGAATAAACAACAGATCAAGGTGGAACATTTTAAAACGAGAGCTAGGCAGGCAGAGCTGGTGCAATCAATCAATAATATGTTTCTTAAATGAGTAGTTTCAGAGAAGGGTGACGACAAATTAATGGAAATATTATGTACACAACTTAGACTCATACCTGGCTGAAGGCATATAGTGAAACTACAAATTTTGGAAAGAAATATCTGGCCCACCTGGCCTTCTTTCCAAACAGAAGAGAGACCAAGGCAGCTCTCCACCTTTGCTCACAAACCTGGGCACACCCAAACAGGACAGGGGAGAGGAAAGCCTCTTGTCATTCTACAGCACACATAGGCTTGGACTCACACCACCTATTCTAACAACCATCCCTTCTCCAACACTTGCAGAGTGACAGTGCTGGCACACAGCTCAGGAACCTACATTGTCCTTTAGTGACTGCCAAAATTTGTGTCCAAATGAGCATGCTCAACATCTCAGAGCCCTACTGGAAAAGCTGAGACCTCCCACATTAATAAGGGGATTTGGGGATGTTTTTTCTTTCCTCTTGTCTTTTTTTTTTTTTTCAAATTGATGTTGAAGCAATCCCAGTAGACCTGGAAGTGCATGCAAAGGGAGACTAAATTGGATCCAAGTCTCAGAAGGATGAAATAAGGATTTAACACTACCTCTCAGACTTAACTCCATTGATGAGGTAGGTGCTGGCCGGGGACTGTGAGGAATTATGGAGAATGTTGCCTCCTATTTTTTTTTCTTCATAAAATAGCCTATAAGGCAGAGAATGCCTGAGACATGAGCAATGTTTTTGTTGGGAATGGATGAGTTTTAGCAGTGGGGGAAAAAAGCAATTTTCAAAATTTGCTTTTCACCACCCTGCAACACCTTGAAAATATTTTAGCAAAAAAACCAGGTGTTGCACAGTTTCAGGATTATATCAGAGGCTCAGTTTCTTTGGCTGGTGGAATAGAAAATGCTACCAGCACGTTGGAGGAAATAAGAACAGTTCTAGTCAAACTGTTCAACACAGTACCCATGAAAAAGAGAGTGCATGTGAACTTCTCTGTGTCTCATCTAAAGCATCATTAAGCACGAATTAAGATAGTTAACTCTTTTCTCTTTTCTTTTCTTTTATCTTTTCTTTTATCTTTTCTTTTCTTTTCTTTTCTTTTCTTTTCTTTTCTTTTCTTTTCTTTTCTTTTCTTTTCTTTTCTTTTCTTTTCTTTTCTTTTCTTTTCTTTTCTTTTCTTTTCTTTTCTTTTTTCTTTTTTTCACAAATTCATCACAAATTAGGCCTGTGTTGTGCTGGGTGCTTTTCAGAGACATGCCAGGAAACAGGTGCTGTACGTCAGAATTTAATGCAAGTAAATGGGACATACAAAGGATGAAAGAAAAAAGTTCCACAGTCATTTTACAAGTCATGATCTGGAAAATGATGTCTTGCAGAAGTTCTCACAAAAAGGTTGTGATAATAAGGAGCTGTATGCAGAGTTCTCAAGATTCATTCTAAAGCTACAAATGCAAGCATTTTCTTCTCAGAGGTATGCTCTAACTTCCTCATGCACGTACAAGGTACTACTCCACTGATGGAAAGGAATTATTTCTGCTGAATGACACAGGTAAAAATAAAAGTTAAAGCTGGCCAAAAGCATAGTCACGGGGCCAGATTCACCAATACGTTCCAGTGGTTTTATGTTACCCCTGTGATACAAGACAGCTATAAAACTAGATTAAGTAATTTAAGGCTGCTGTGTGTCACCAGAAAACTACAGAGCAGCTGCAACATATATGGGAAATCTATATTGCAGTGTTTTACCATTCCTACCTTCTCACTTTTCTGACTTTCTCATCAAAGATTAGTACCAATTCCAGATGCTGTGAAAATATATGGAAAATAAATACTGGAAGAAAGAAAAACCGAGCATTTAACAGCAGTAACCCAAACAGGTCATCATTTCTGCTTATTAAGTTAGTATGCAAGTATATCTTCACTAATGTGGTTTTAAAACTCACTACAACCAGATTTCTTTGCAGGAAGAGATAGCAATATTGAGTTGGCTTTTATTAGCACCACGCCATACTCCACAACTCTGAAACCAAGAGCTTTTGAGAAGCAATACATGAGGTCTAGAGTAGGCTGAGAGCTTGTTAACTTAACTTATTTAAACAATTTCCAAAGATTTCACATCTGCCATCTCTCATGTGTATCAGACTCAGGCAATTTCATTGTGCACAATTATCAGTATTCGAAAATCACAGAGATCTGTAAAATACACTTGGAAAACAATTTCTTGCTGTCTAGGTATAGTCTAAATGTCATACAGTGGAACGGATCTAAATTTTTCTTAAATGTAAAATTTCAAAAATTACAAATAAAATGAGAAAAGACATGCAGCCTTTTCAAAAATTTCTTTCCCCTCTTCAAACAAATAAAAAAAGATTTAAATATCAATTTCAAAAATGTGGGGAAAAAAAATCTTAATAGTCTATATCTGAGGTTGCTTTCCCATATCAATTCATGTAATACTGTATTAAGGCTTCAGACTGAAATCTGAAACAGTTGCAAAAGGGCAGAAAAAAATCCTTAGAAAAACTTAAATGAGTTAGAATTTCCTAGCAGTGAGAATGATTAAATATTGGAATGACTTACTCATACTGGCCTATCTGTAAGAAAAGACAGGAGATGGCTCACAGCCTGTGTGCAAAGAGGGAAGAAGATCTGGCTGAACATTGTGGAATGTGTCTTCCTGGCGTGGGAATCTTGGAATCTGGAGTCCTCTGTTCATCCCTTACCTTTTGTGCCATGAACATTGCTGCAATGTTTGCTACTCCATAATAAGATAATGAGGCAGAACATACCTTCAGGGAATTTGAGGATTATAATAAATGAGGGGAAGTCAGTGAAAAGCTGAGTTGCTGAGATACAGTTCAGAGGAAACCGGGTAAACTTGAGGACAGGGCCAACAGAAAACTCCTGAAGTACAACAGAGAAGTGCAAAGTCCTGTACCTGAGACAGCAAAGTCCAGGCTTTAGCACAGTCTGGGAACTGTCTCAATAGTAGACCTGGTGGGAAGCTGAGCACCAGATTGAACCTGAGCCCACAAAGCACTCTTATTGTGAATAGCTCACGTTTGGCTGCATTAGGAGACCAGTTAAGGGTTTTAGGGACTCACTATCACCTTCCATTTGCCCCCCTGCTCTGTCCTGTTTTCAGCTCCTCAGTACCTGCTTGAAGTTAGACCATGGAGTTGGGATTTAAATATTATATGGAGCAATTCTTAGGGAAATAGATTCTTGGATTAGGGTTGCAGATATTTAAAGTTTTGGGACAAACAGATGAAACAGTTTTTACTTGTCTCTTCTGTCCCTAAACTCAATGAAATCTAAATAACCAGCTCTGTTAAGTCAGTTCATTTCACTGATGGTTTTGGCAGAGTTCCTCTCCCACCCTGTTGCCAGAAAACATGGCAGAGTAAAATGTCTGTTGGACTGTCACAGCTTTAGGCCTTATGACTCTCAGGGACAAATGCCAAGGCAATCAGCGTGCCGAGAAAACTGCACACTTCACAAGCTCTGCAGAATTACGTGACCTTGCAAAAGGGAGAAGTCATGAGGTCAGACAGGAAAAAAAAGACACGGAAGGAAAGAGCAAGGAGCTACAGAGCAATTAATCCCCCCATTAAGCTGCACTGGACTACTACTGCCTCTCTTTCATCTGAGCAGAGGCTATCTGAGACGATAATTTGAATACAGAAATACAAACAGAGAAATTCAGTGATGGTAGTACAATAACCTCTCCCTACCAAGAATGTGATAAGGGACTTCTTTGCAAACCACCAGACTCTGCCTAGCTTTGCACCTTGCCCATCCTTGCTTTATATTGTCTCAGTTTGTCTTGCCTTGCTTTATCTTATCAAAATACCACTGTCTGAACTAGCTGAGAATAGCCCAATCCTAATTTTTCCACTAGATTTTCCAGCCTGTATTAAATTTACCGCTCATGGATGAATAATCTGTTATCCTTCTGCAACAAATTAATTGCAGGCTGTTACAGAATGAGTGATGTGGGTACAAATTCTGTAAGTGTCTGCTATATAAAATTCAATATAGCCTTTGCTGTTGGGATAATCCTGTGCCAATATACTTGGCAAAAAGTTGTGTGCATGCTTGCACACAACATGAAAAAATTTCAGGTCAGTATTGACAGTTGGATATTTACATGTTTTTCAAAAAGCTTGAGAAGTTATAGAAAGGATTGTTCTGAAGTATTCCTGCTACCCTGTGTACTTTATAAACTGCCTTGGCTTCAACATATGGTGCTTTTTTTCTAAAGTATATGCAAAGAACTGCTTCTGATTGCTTTCAGAACTGCACCCAGCTCATCACTGTAATCCTACCATAAAATATATGTCAGTTATTAAAAAATGAACAAAAAATCCACAGGCATGTGGATGTCATGTTCTGCTAACCTGGCTTTGCCATCTACACATATGGTGCATGGAGGAGTCTAACAGCTATAGTATAATTAAGATTTAATCCTGCAAATAACTTCATAAGCTTAACAGTCACTGTTTGAGGGATAGCTCTGCTGAGGTCTGTACTATGTCTGCAAATCACACCACTTGCTGAAGCTGATTTATCTTGAAACTATCTCGTTAGGTACTCCTAAGAGTGCAACTATCCCAGTGGAGAACACCGTAAGGATAAATTCAATGAATCTTTACCCAATCTTCTTGTGAGTATTGCATCTTGAATCCCTTCCTACATTTCTAGCAATATTTCTGGTAGGTGTCCAGGCTAGCTTATTTAGAAAAGGCTTGTGCCTACATGTATAATTTGTAAACACGGTACAGAAAAATCCCCAGGCAGTGGGAAGTATTTGACAAAATTAGTCTTTTGCAATAGTACCCATGAAAATATGTTTACACATGGATATGGATGTCTTCTGGGCACAAAGATTCCAGAAATGGGTATAGCTGCAGCACTGAAGAACATGAGTTCCTGTACTGAAGGGAGCTCTATTCAGAAACTGTGGTTAGTCTCAGCTTAGCATAACACTGTGTGTAGTGAATCTGCAGCCTCCGTTGAAGCCAGCAGGAGCTGCATGTATGCAAGTGAAGAAATTGGCCCATTAGGACCTAATATGGCACATCAAAGGAAGATAGAGCTGGCATCTTTCAGAGGATTTTCTGATATTCACATGCAACTGTTCACTGTGGGTGGCATTGAACTGGGTATGAATGGATTGGAGCATAGACAGGAACCAGAGCAACTGCAGCTAAGAGGAGGTCTGCAGACCACCCCCAGGATACTGTAAGACCACCAGTTTCCTTCAGAACAGTGAAGGAGGCAGGGGGAAATGGAGACTACAGGCATTACAGTTTCTTGCAACAGAAAGCAATTTACTGTTACCAATGGGAACTGCAGCTGGAAACTGCTTTTTTTTTTTTTTTTTTTTTTTTTTGTACTTGAAACTAGCTCCTGAGACCTTAATGGGAAAAAAAAAATCAGTAAACTTGGCAAGTGATAAAAATGTGCAGCTTGGGCAGGATGATCTCTCAGACTCTAGTCTACCCAATTTAGCGGAGTTTTTGTCCAGCCATTTAAAGATTGTATCTTGTTGTTATGATGAAATGCACCCAGAGCAGTCTGATGTTATAGTTTATTCTTGTTTCATAATGCACAGGTGTATGAACACATACATGCTAGGCTCTTTGTTTGGAGACTGGTTGCTCTTGCCATGGTCACAGCTCATAGATAAAAGCCACTTATCTGAATCCAATATGCTGTGTTTAAAACCTTTAGATATTCTGCTTTCTATACTCTAAGGCTGTGCTCTGGTTTCTCCTTTCCTTATGTGTGTGGGCCATTCCATGCCCCTCATTACTCCTCAGATTCATCGTGCCAGACCCCTCTCATGCTGGCAGCAGCAGCACATGAACTTTGGTGATTTATAATACTGGGCTCCTTGGGGAAGAGTGTGTTTCACTGGCAGTAAAAGGAGTTGTTGTGCAGGTGGAAACTTGTTTAAACAAATCTGAAGTTGTGATATAATAGAGGTTGGTAGTTTAACATAGGCTCTGAGTGTCCAGAAAACTGATGTTATTTTATGCAGAAGAAACCTGCCTGATCTCTTCATTTTAGAGATTTCCATCAACTGAAAGGAAAAAGAAAGTACTATTTGGGCAAATCTGAAACTAAAATCAAATACTCAGGTAATACTTCAGGTGATATCCCTGAGCAAAATAATCCAAGTACTTTTTGCCTGCATGGTTAACAAATGTGTTTTCACACCTCACTAAAGCCTTTATCTTCATATCCTGCCTCCTGTAAACACATTTCAAATATAAAAATGTCTTCCAAATCCAGACATTCTGCAAAATACAGAGACTTTAAGTGGGAAAAAAAAAATGTACTGGTAAATAAATCTCAGATGTTGCTGTCTAATTATTCTAATTATTCTTCTACTATACTCATGTGATAACAGCACCCCAGATAAAGTTATTATCTACAGCCTATAAATGTGATTTTCTATTCTGAAAGTTGAATGAAAAGGTTCAGAGTGCAAGTTGTGTTCAGATAACCGTCCAGAATTCTGAATGTTTATTATGAAATTATCTGAACCTATCAAATCTCCAGTTTGAATTGGCAGTCTCCTGAAAATCAGAATTTCGTGTGAGATTTCTGGCACTTACCTTTCAGGTGCTGTCCAGAAACATCATTTTTGTGGTGGTACAGTTTCAGACCTTGATGGCAATTACTATTGTCATAACGAAAGCTCTCTCTCTACTTGAACCAGAACTTCAAAAGTATTTGGTTGCAGTTTGTTTCTGAAAATGTGAAAAGGTTGAGGAGAAGGTTTTTATTTCTTTTTTTTCCCTGATTATTTTTTTTCTCTTTTGAATCAGTTCTTCATTATCTCAGATGAAATGTCCCGGTAGTGAAACAACTTGAAATTTTGTTAAATCTGGTAGTTCTTGTGCCTCCTCAAAACATGAGACCTATAGAGCAACAGTTACAGTAGTTTATTTCTTTGTCGTCAGCTCTGTCTGTTGAAAATTAAAACATTTTCCTCATCTTGATGTGTGGCATATCTGACTGTGAAAGGCCTCACCATCTGGTTTAGGGCCTGTAGAACTTAGCATGGAATGTGAGCACCATTGTAAGAAACATCCAATGTTTGTTTTATTTCATTTCAGACACAAACTAACTTTAAATAATCTCAATACAGAGAATTTTATTTATTTTTTTATGTATTTATTTAATATAAATTGCTTTAGATTAAAAAACAGATTTCACATCCTATTTTTTTAGGCTCCAGGAAAAATCAGAATAGGGAACTATTTTTTTTACTGTACCTGACAAAACGTTGTGTTATAAGGCAAGACTGAGGTTTCTGTCATCTAACTTTAGCTGTTTGAAACAGATACCGAGCTGAAGGTAATCATGTGTGTTCCCTCTGCTGACTAATGACAATCTGAATCCTAAAGTTTGGTCCATCTGGGTGGAAGAAAGAAGTATTTGAATTGTGCTGCCACAAAGTTACCTCTGCTCTGGGGAGTGGATTCCACCCTTTGAGGCTCAGGGCAGTTTAGCCTTTAATGTTGAGTCTTTGCAGTCAGAAAAAAATCTGTAGCAATAAAGAAATTTAACTGATACCAGCTCAGTTAATTGACAGTATTATATTTACTGGTACGGAAAGATGATTATTAGTGTGAACCTGCTTTCTCACTCAAACAAGAGACTGACAAAGTAACTTCTGGATTATTCATGGTTAATTACATCTCAGAGCTGCTACCGAGACAAGAGAACCTTCTGGATCTTCCTAAATGGGTGAAGCCATACTTCATTTTAAAAAGGCCATTTCAAGGCTATCAAATTAAAAAACAGAGATATGCTCCTTAGCTCATAGGTGCCATATGCTCTTGAAGCTTTATGCTCTTCAAGCTTATATGTTGTCATGGAAAAACCTGTGTTTACTTCAAGCATTGCTTCTACTGTGTACTTATTTGCCCAGGTTCATCACAGTTAGCATCTGTGCCCATTTATGCCTGAATCAACACACTCAGACAGGAAGAAATTTGTGTTTCACTTGAAATATGTTTCCTATAGAGCCTGTAGGTTTCCTCACTAGTTAAACTGTGACAGGTAAAATTTTGCATCCTGCTTAAAAATCTTCACTGCCAGTCCCATGACTTTAATTTAATATATCAGAGTGAGTTCTGACAGTGTTCTGTTAACTTTCACAGCTTAGCCACAAACCTGGAAGCTGACTATTCTGGCTTATGAAACCAACTGTGAAACTTAAATCTTTAAACAATTATTGAAGCCTTGAGGTTATAGAGATTCCACATCAGTTAAACTAATTCTTCTAAGACATATCATCAGACTTGGCTGCTAGTAAGAATTTCTGCAGCAATGTACAATTTTTCATATACAGAACAGAATTATTCATTCTTTATCTCTGACTGCAAGTTTGCTTGCAATCTTCTGCAAAGTTATGTACCATTAGTCTAACAACTGAGGGTTATTTGGCACTCTGAAAAAAGCCAATAACTCCTTTCTTCCTCTGGTACACCATTGCCCTGAAGTTATATCCCCTTCCTTAAAGGACAATTCAGATTTGAAAGCACTGACTCCCAAAAGAAGTTTCGTAACTAGCTCAAAGATTAGGACTCATTTGTAAAATAAAGAGAATATAAGCAGCTCATAAACAATATACATAGAGTGGTTCTGAGTGTTGCTTTCAGCTTAACAGCTCATCATCTGCTGATTATGTAGGATAAAAAAGGGCAAATAATCCAGACATCACATGTTAGCATGTCTTTACTGAGAATATTGACAGCAATGGTGACTGTACACAATCAATGGGAGATTAAAGAATTCTTTCTTAGTCTTAGTGCTTAGAATGCAATCATGCAAATATGAAACTATTTGCCAAATGTTCCAAAAATATTAATATGCCTGGGAGCAGGCTATGTGGTAGACAGAATCTAGTAAGAAATATAGCACAGTTTCTTGATGTCTCATCATCCTACTGAGGCACACTCTTCAAAAAGTAGAAAACCCAACAATCTTGGGCCTGCTTCTTCCTGAAATTCCTTAGAAATCAGAAGTTTTCAAAAGTCTTCATATTTCATGATAATGAGGCAACTGATGCTTTCCTCAAAATTATTTTTGGAAAACTGGCATTCTGGGCCCAAACACATTGCCCTTTCATTCCTTTCCTGGTCTCTTAAACAATTTGTTCATAGAATACAGAGTGTAAAAAACTGTTACTTTCAGTTGTGTGATATGTTGAAAATAATTTTCCCCCATTCTGTTTTTTTCCTTTTTTTACAAAGAGTTCTGTCAACATCCTAGCAGCTTCATAATGCATTGTCTGGGGCCAAAAATTAAAAGTCCATTTATCTTGTAGTTGCAGACAGGTCTGTGAGTTGAGTGATAAAGTAGCAGGTCAATTTTCTGTCAGTTCTTTCTCCGGAGAATATCAATAGGAGCCTTCTTGAAGCTGTAGTGGTTAAAAACATAAGGACTTTGGGTTCTGGCGCTCCAGGGATTATTTCCAAAGTAAAACCTGAGTATGGGATTGATAATTTGTTTGAAGATTGTTTAATCCTAAGGCATTGTTTTAATTTTCTACACATGTAGAATTTGGCAGGAACTAGTGAACGTGCTTTGTTTGACATCTGCTGACCTCATTTAATAATTGTTATTAATTCTTCTATTGCAACTTCATTAGGATCCTATTCCTTCCCATGTGGATGCCCTCTGGTGGTGAATTAACACCTCACCTTGTGCTGATCATCTCTGATCACAAAAAAAGTAATTCTTTATTGCCTTAGTCATACAAATAAGCTTTAATTTTATGTAAAAACTCCAATCAGAGATTAGACCGCTTCTGAAACAAGGATGCTAATTTCAGCCTGAGGGTGAAGGAAGAGTGTTTACTGCAAGCAGGATATTAATGAATAATTATTCAGATGCTTAATCAAATTGAAAGTCAAATTCGACCATTGTCAAGAACATACAAAATGGAAAATTGGTTTGGCTTCAGTTAAGATTGGAAATCTTGAAAACAGCCTTGTCCCTTGTTAATCTGCTATTTCTGTTGTGAAACCCAAACCAGGAAATGCAAAGGACAACAAAAAAGGAAAAACCCTTATAAAAATGGAAAATCAGAAACACAAAAAAGTTTGAAATTAAAGGAAATGTCAGTTGTCATTTTATTCAAATCAAGTTTGGTTCTAATCTCCAGTGCATTTCTCCATCCATAAAACAATTCTGCTCCTAAGATGTATTTTCTTCTCCATGTGACATGATTGCACATAGACTCATCAGACACTGATTTATATTTCCAAACATTTATAATCATCCAAAACACAATATGCATTTAAAGCAAAAGCTAAGTTAGGAAACTAAGAGGTCAGATATTTAGGAGTGTGATTTGGTCAAAGCACTCTAAGCAGAAGGGAGCTAAAAAACAAAAATTAGGATAAACACATGCCTTTCTCTCCTGGGGACAAAAACATGTGCTAATTTGTCAACTATCCATAGGTATGGAGCTGATTTTTTTATTTTTTATGGAGGAGAGGAGAGGAGAGGAGAGGAGAGGAGAGGAGAGGAGAGGAGAGGAGAGGAGAGGAGAGGAGAGGAGAGGAGAGGAGAGGAGAGGAGAGGAGAGGAGAGGAGAGGAGAGGAGAGGAGAGGAGAGGAGAGGAGAGGAGAATAAACCTGATGCAACATTGACCAATGAATAGTGGGAAAAGTGAAGTCTGAAACACCTTCAGATTATACCTCATTAAGATAACCAGTATTATTGAAACCAGGCAAAACCCTTCACCTGTGACAAAATTTGCATAATCGAGGTGAATAAATGAGCTTTACTATATAGAATTTTAGAGAAATGGAAAGCAGAACACTTGGTATCTCACATTCCCTTTTGTTCTCATATGTTGTCTCATGGTAATGGGATAAGTGAATTTTGAAGGTTTGTCTCTGTGTTTGCCAAGGAAGTACACTTCTCACAACTGAAGAAAAGGAGAGCAATTCATCTTACCTCTTAACTTCAGTAGCTCACGGTTAGTGGGGTGATAGTTCCTGTCCAAATCCTTATTTTTCAGCGGTCAGGAGGGCTGTCATGCTCTTTTTTCTATTTCAGGATAGACATTACAACATTTCCTTACTGTTGTAATGGAAATTTTACTCTTTGATGGTATGAAAACGTTGTATAGTTAAATATCTGCAAGTCAAATATGGAAATTACTTTATAATCCTATCTCAGTGTTACACTTTTTTGGACTCTTTGCATTAAATAATGGTGGTTTCCAATGCTTTTGCACTGAGTCTATTTATTTACAGTTTCAATTTATCCTTTTTTTTTGCAGTGTTTGTAAATTACCCATCCCAAACAGAGGTCCTCATTGTATTTCATTAAGCCTCTGATACTTCTCTTTTGTAGCCATTAATGTCTGATTGAGGTCATAGATTGGGAAGCAGGGATGATATGGGATTTAGAAATAAAGAAGGATACTCACAGGATTATAGCCTTCTTGGTGAAACTACATGAGGAAAATTTCGAGACTTGCTTTGAATCTCTCATTCTGGTCTGTGACAGCACCTTTGCCCCAGATCCCTGATGTAAGCTAGTGTGTGTTGATGGACTGCAGCTTAATATTTTTAATGTAGCTGAAAAGTGATTAAAAAATCAAAATCAAAGACTAATCTAGCTCTGAATCTGACTAGATGTCACTGGAGGATTCATACCATTAATCCAAGGTTCCCATGTTCTGTCTGACGCCAGGAAGGTGGCAGCTGTATGCTGTGGAAATTTTACTATATTCAGTTTCAGAAGAAGCTTTTAATGAGGTTGCAAACATATAGAACACTGACACCTTTCCTCCTTATCTGCATAGGAAAAAAATATGCCATTTCCTCAGAGACTGATAGAGAAAGAACCTTATTTTTCAGTGAATCACTCTGACTACTCTGCCTTGGAAAGATGTGAGACAATCTCCAAGCAGTGAGAATAAAGATTACATTCAGTGTTACTGAAAATAATGATATTAATGTTTTCAGCTGGGCTGCTACATTAGGAAGGAATATATGTGCTGGACATAGCACCTCTGGGCATAGAATTTAGGGCTACATGTGATGATACTGCAGCTGGACCAGCCAGCCTAACCAGTTTCCTTCATTCATCAAACCAAGAAAAATCAGATTGGATTCCATTAATCTTCTGCCTTTGAGGTCTGAAAAAGGAAAGGAGAAGGATTCTGGGGGGGTCAGTAAGAAGCAGCTGGAGCCATTTCTCCTGAGTCCTAGGGGAATCTCAGTAATCACTGTGGTGAAGCAGAAGAGGTCCAGCACACCATGGAGATATTTCCTGTGGCCACACCTGTGAGGAGGCACCTTTTAGAGTCACTAACGCCACCCCCCTGCTCTGACTTGTGTGAACTGCAGCAATGTAGATGGACATGTTTCTGAGTTGGGTAGTTAGAACTTTCTCCATAACTTTTGTCAGTTTGAGTTAATATTCACCTTCAGCTTTTTAAGACTTTTATTCTTATTTTCCTGCATTCTCACCTTTTTTCTTAATATGCTTCTTTTCATCATCATTCATTTCATCTTGGCAGTAAAAAAATAAATGTGTAAATGAGCGAAATTTGTTTTTCTTATGTGAAGAAAGAGAAAACAACTAGAAATATTTCATCAAAAGACAAAGATCATGGAAGGAATTTAGAAGGAAATACTTATCTTTTTCCCTTCAAATTTGTCCAATATTTTCTAGCAAATCTACATAGGGTCTGTTTTAGCACTTTATATATTAAATATGTAAATACATATTCTAAACATAATTCATAAATTGAATCTCACGATTGTGATTCCTAAAAAATAAAACGCAGTGTGCTTTATATCTCTTTCCCTTGATAAGTGTTGGTTTTCTGGTGCACGGAAGGAATCAGATCTATCAAAAACTTTTATGTTCTAACATAAAAGTGATTCTTCTGAAGCTCCGAATAGAAGAAACAATCTGGAAGTATCTGTGCGTGTCTTCACATGTTTTAGCCCAGACTTGTAGTCAATTCAAAACAAAAAAATCTTGCAATTCTTTTTAAAAGTGAGATTAGAGAAACAATTCCAGTATCAAGATGAAAGCCTGGAATTTTAGACTTCATTTGGGATCTTTATTCTTTTGGAGTTCCTATTTCTTGAGTAGGTCTAATTACTGATTTCACTTACATTTTCATTGAAATAATAGTAGATTTATAAAATGGCAAACTCACCTCTCTGGTGCTCCAGGTGAGGAAGGGACAGGTGAGTGCATTTTCCTGCATGAATTAATGTGGTTGGACTCTGTGTAGCAGCACAGACCTGTGCCTCTCCCTTCAGTTCCACCTCTCGTTGGAACACACAGTCCTTACAGTTCTTGGTGCTTTAAATTCCATATTAAAGTGGTATTTCTGACAGAATCAATTGTCTCACACAACTCCTCCAAAGAAAATACACTTTGAAAGAACTTGCAGTGTATTTTGTAACAATACTGTTTAAACAAATCATTTTTGTGTTTATAACGTGGTGGAAATTGAGAACAAAAATCCTAAATTATCCATCTTGCTATCCTAGAAAAATGTCAGGTTTTGAGTCTCACACATCATCAAATCAGTGGCACTAGCTGTCTCGAGTTCTAGGAGTTTTACAAGCCAGAATACATGTTATGATCTTCTGTGCAAAGATATGGGAAACTTAAACACAAGAAAACTTTTTAGAATCACTGGAGGATCAGTATCACCAATATTTTTCAATGTAATGTCTCCTGCTTTTTAGAGCTCTTTGTTATGGCTGAACAACAGCAGAAACCAAACAATATTTTATTTAATGTATCTAGATCAGAACTCTTTGCAGCCTGAGAATACAGAGTGACTTTAAAACATACTTAAACTGGAAGTGAGTCATTTAATGCATCTTTTACAAGGAACATGGTAATACCTTCATTTCAACCAAAAAAAAAAAAAAAAAAAAAAACCCAAAAAAAACCAAACAAAAAAAAACCACCCCAAAAAACCCAAAAAAAACCCCCAAAAAAACCCAATAACAACAAAACAACAAGAAGCCTTAGTTCCCTTAAATCTTCCTAGATGTTAAAAGTTTTAACAGTGGCTTTCCAAACAAGAGAGATTTATATGAATCCATGTTTATTTGAAATGCTGATATCTCACAGTGTCTCTGTCTCAGCTCTTATGGAAAACTTCACAACACCACCTGACTATGTGATGGGCTGCTACATGTTCAACATCAGAGCAAGCATCTGATCTGATCATGTTGCCCACAAGTTTTAAATGCCCTGTCATTGAAAATGGAAGGAATTGAATGGAAATGGTCTCAAGTTGCACTCAGAAAAGTTTAGATTAAATATTAGGATTTTTTTTTTTTCACGGAAAGGATTGTAAATCTTTGGAATAGACTTCTCAGGCAAGTGGTGGAGTCATCATTCTTGGAAGCATACCAAAAATACGTGGATATGGCAATTGAGGACATGGTTTAAAGTTTAAATGGCTTTTCTAACCTTAATGATTCCATGACTGATTGGATATATTCAAGGTAAGGTTGGAAGGACTTCTGAGCAACTTGATCTAGTGAAAATGCCTCTGCCCATGTGAGAGGGTGGAATAAGTGATGTTTAAAGATCTCTTTCCTCTAAAAGTATTCTGCAATTCTATGAGTGGAAGCATCACTAGGAAACCCATCCAGCCCATCCACAGACATAACTTCCCATCTGGAAGCACACATTTTCTTTACTGGCTACAATGTAACCCGTGGTTGTTTTGCGCTTACCTTAGTGTTTGGAAAAAGAACTACTATTCAGGGGAGAATCTAAATTTTTACTTTCCATTAGCAGCATTGCCTGGAATTCAGTTATAAATTACAATTAGCAGAGAGTTTCTTTGCAATTAGAAAAGAAAGTGAGAGAAAATAAAATAAATTTTGTTGATGAGTTGTTTAATTTACTAGCGTATTTACTAGAAATAGGCAAACAATTAGATAAATTGACAAAGCATATACTCCATGCACAGTTTCTCCATATTTTAAAGATGTCATGGTCTATACCAAGAACAGATATGTTGCTCTGGTGCTGAGAGGATCATCATTTCAAGCAGATTCATTTCTCTGTGGTTTTACTTTGCTGCAAGACTCTGCCTGCATAAAGCTGCCCAGTGCACCTATGCATGGAATCATTTACTGCTTCACTCAAATGCAGATTGACCAAGGAAAGAACAAAGCAACTTTATTCCAGCTTGAAACAGCATCACTCAACTGGAGTTAACTTGTTAAAAGTATGGGTTCTGTTAGAAAGGAATATTGGTTATATTTAAATATCTGGAATATTTAAACATTGGAATATTTTATATATTTCAAAATTCATTCATCCAATTTAGAACTGGTTAGAAAAATCAGAAGCAAATATTAAAATAATAATTTCTCACATTCATGGGGATTTTTACACTAAAAACATAACAAAGTTGTAAAAGTCTGTCACTCCTCAAGTAACAGTTTTGGAAAAAAATAAACACAGACAGTTTTTGAGTCAATTTTTAAGAGACATTTAGGTAAAAAGAAAAAAATAATCACCTTCAAATAGAATTATGGTAGGGTTATTTGGCAACCATCTTCTGAGTGAAACTGAATGTTATTTCTGAGTAAGTCCTGGTACTTGTTTGTCAGTTGACACCCCGACCTTACATGTAAGGCTTCATATTAAATTCTGGACACTGGAGGCATCCACTTTAGTGATGCTTTCCCCACTGGTGCAGCACAAATACAGAATAACAATGGTTTGCTTCACTGCTGTCCATTTGGGCTCTAGCAGGATGTGTTTTTACCAGCAATGGAATTCATGGCAGCTACAGGTGCCAGTCGCAGAGTTATGCAGAGCTAAATCCTGAAGGATCTGGCATCCACATCACAAGTGGATACTTTCAATAGTGTCTCTGAGAATGGCTTCAAGTTCAAGTTTCTGCATCAAGAACTACTTTAAGCACTTCAGTTGTGCAGTTGAATGTGCATCATAAGACAGCAACTGAAATGGCAAATTTGCAGCTAAGGACCCATTCAGTTCAGCAAATCATTAATATAAATCCACCCATTGCATACCAGATTTAAAGAACTTAATATTCTGGAATAAGGTAATGGCACATATTTTATTCCTAGTCAAATTCCAAATGAGAGTTCATACCTATAGTACATGGCACCAGTTTTCAAAGAGAAAAATTTAGGCACCATTAAAACTTATGGCTGAAATAGTGCCATGAATCACTGCAGTCTTGTTCCCATGCAATGATAATTCCAAGTTTTCTGGACTTTCAATAATTTTATTAGTTAAACATCTACAAGAACTTGGCTTCTATTTTACTTTGAAAGTTTTTCTGTTATCTAGTTGTACTTTCCTCTTTTTGAAATTGTCAATTTATTCTTATCCTGCTTATGAAAGGCATGGAACAAAATCTCATAACCTTTCTCATCCTAGGTATTTTGCATATCTTCTCGTGCCACCAGTTCATGTCTGACTCTACTCAACTGCAATCTTCCCTTTAAAAATAGCAGTTCTTTCTGAATTTTTCAAATAAGTAATATTTTCTTAGTCTCTTGTTTTTTTGCTCATCTTTGTACTCCTTCCAATATGTCTATATGTTTCTTTGAATGTGTCGCTTAAACTGGGCAGACTATTCCATCTGAGGGCTTCCTGGTACTAGTAGGATGGACTAAAAATCTGCTTTCTCTCAGAGACAAAACTTCTGTTATTAAACTCCCAAATGAGAGGGGGATTTTTTTTTTTTTTTTTTTTTTGCAGTAGTTTCAAAGAGCAATGGATTAATTTCATGCTCCCCTATAGCTCCTGGAGGCTTTCTGACAAGTCTGTGCAGTTGGTTTTTTTCTTTCTTAATGATCCAGAGTTTACAGAGTGCACCTTAATGATAAAAGGAAGAGATGAGTTTATACAGAGAAATCTTTCACATTGAGGTTTATTCAAGACAATTTATATCATAGAGAAAAATGTTTGATGAATTTTTGCAAGTTTTGTAGTTATCTTTCAAAATGGATCCTACTTAGTGTGGAATAACTCAATAATAATATAACTGAAAAGTATGAATTTGTTGCATGTGATTTGCACTGTACCAGTCTGCTTATGAATTTGTCATCTAATTTTGGGGTGTTATGTTATTTTGTGATGAGTCAACTTTGTCTAACAACTCAACACCCACCCAGCTGCTCACTCACGTGTCACTGCCACCATCACCCCTCACTGGGACAGAGTGGGAGGAAATTGGATGAGAAACCTCACGGATTGAGAAAAAGACAGGGAGATTTCTTCCTAATTATCATCACAGGCAATACTGAAAGTTGAGGTGGTGGAGGAGGAAAGAATAATTTATTGTCAATTGAAATAGACTTTGGTAGTGAGGTGCAAAAAGGCAAACACTAAACCCAGCACCTTTCCTCCTCCTCTACCAGATTCAACTTCATTTCAACAATCCAACCTCATTTGCACCCTCCCCAGCAGCACAGGAAGGATGGAAGATGGGGATTGTGCTCAGTGCATAACAGCTTCTCCCTTCCACTTCTTTTCCCTCATACTTTTTTCCCACTCCAGCATGAGTCCCTCACAATAGCTGCAGCTCTTCAGGATGAACCTGCTCTGCAGAGCAAGAGTTCTTCATGGGCTGCAGAGAACAACTGCTCTGGAGCTTGGAGCCTCCTCCTTGGACCCCGGTACACTCACTCTTGTTTCTCACTCGATTCTGCTCCCTCCTCCTATCCCCCTCTTGTGTTATTTACCCTTTCTTGAGTGTGTTTCTTCAGCAGCACCACTGATTCTCCACCAGCTCCCCAGGTGGGCTGAGCTCTGGCACACTGAGTCTGCTGCAGAGGTGGCTGGAAGTGGCTGTGACAGGCACTGGCCTCTCCCTGCTGCCACCCCACCTCATAAACTCAGCACATTTCTGAACGTCCCTGCGACCCTCAGCCTCTCCTGTCTGGGGACATGCACTTTTGATGTCCTCCAACCCTTCCTACAGCAGCATCTCAACAGCTGTGCAAAGGCCCCAGCCTTTCTCATACAGCTCTGCCAAAATTAAGAGAAGAGGGTAAGAAAAGCTTGAGGAAAGCTAAAAGAAAATAAAGTCTCTGCTTTCAGAAAAGGCAGAAAGTATCAATAGGTACAAACCCAATTCAGTTCGAATATTTAATAAATCAGCTACAGCAAGCATAACAATGCAGTAACATAATGGCCATTTCATACCAGAGCAGAAGAGAGCTATATTTACTGCAATAGCAGTTTTACGGCCAGAATGTCATCCACATTATCAGTCTGAGCAACATGTTACACAAATAATTTGTGTTGAAATTGACAGAGTATTGTTTGCAATAAATTGTTCTAGCCCACGTACATCTTATTAGTAACCATTTCTCTAGGCTTTTTATTTATTTCTGTTATAAAAACAAAGCATGTTTACAGATGTTATTGTGCGGATTTATAGTATCTTTAGAGAAAGAACCTTTTCAGGTTACAAAAATTATGTCACTTTCATTTATATTAAAATATAACTTCTCTGTGGTCATTAAGCGAATTATATTACTTGAGGTAAGCATATTCAAGGATCTACACATAAATAAAACCAGGTACATTACAAGCACTATTGTGATATTTATCACTGATGGAGCTTATGATTGCAGAACTATATAAAAATCTTTAGGGGTTACCTTAGCTTAATGGTGTTCTTCCCTTTCACTCACCATCCATTTCTTATTGCAAACATCTGCTTGGAAATAAAAAGGGTTTTATATTTCCCTGGGACATACTTGGCTCTACAAGAACATTGCTCATTTTATTTAAGAAATACTTAAGTTTAATCAAGTTTTTAATTCCAGAAATATTACAGCCACTCATCTTGAATGACTTGCAACTCTAATCTATATATTTTAAAATGTCCTTAATGAAAAAGAATAACGTAATAGCTATTGTTGGATTACATAGCAGAAAATGAACTTCTTTGCTTTCTCTCTTGATTAGTGCTCTGGCATTTATTCAATGTCTTGGCCTTGTTCATTTTAGCCTTGGTGTAATAATAATAACAAATGAACCCTATTATTCTTACTGTTTGCTTACTTCTGTTCTAATGTTAGGTACTCTCCAGTTCATCTTGTAAATTACAGCTAATATAAGGGAGAAATATCTCTATATGAATAAAAGAAAGCAAGTTCCTTATAAACTTTACAAGAAACATTCTTTTTGAAATAAATCTAATGGTTTTGGGGAGAAGAAAATTATGTGTTTTGCACTCACACTGATGAATGCAAAATTATATACCGTATTTCACTTACTAATATGAACTAGTAAAATTCATGGCATGCTGTTTTACAGGCAGTAAAATACTTTTTCCAGATGTGGCTTCATAATTCTCCAAAGACTATCATAGTTATCATAAGATTTATGGGGGATAATTTATTAATCACATTTTTTTAAACTCTGGAAATCTGTTTAGTAAGATGAAAGGGAGCCTTAAAATTAGTCATTTTAACCAAATGTGGATGGCATTATGATATCAAGTTACTCCTTTTGTTCAAATTATTTTTAATGACTTTATTTGTTTTATAGCCTCAACAAGTCAGTACCAACTTGGTGGTAATGATATATCCGGCAAAACTCTAACATTTTGAAAACCAGCAAGAAAACTTTTTCTAACACACTAAATTAACTTAACTGTGCTATACTATTGTTGCAGCTTATTTAGGGATATGTAAGCTACTTAAATTTATTTTTATAAGATTTGAAGGAGACAAAGCTTATAAAAACTATGCCTCATGACTATAACCCAGCTTCCTTAATGAAAGTTCGTGAGCGGATGATATGCATAAAACACTGCAAAGGATGAATGCTGATTTAAATTCTGTATTTTACAACTAAGTTTATATTGCTGAAGCAGTTTTATTAAATCTGTAGTGATTGTTCAATACATGATAGATCTCATCCTGGAAGTTATTTCATGCATATTTGGCCTGATCCTCTGTGTAGCATGGCTAGGGTAAATAATTTTCTTAAACCTTGTACCTTTGTGCCATACTCAGAGCTCCAGGTTAATTGATTTCAGCACTAATTCCATGCCAGATTAATTCCTCCATCAATCCCTCCAGCTGAACCATGTGAATGGTGGCCAGTGCAGATAGCCTGCATGTGAGATTTGGGAATGACATCCCAGAGCACAGGGGCTCAGGTTCAGTTGCCAACAAATAAGCCTCTGGTGCCCACTGATTTGCTTTAGCCTCCTGCTAAGCCTACAGTGGTTGAACCAAGACAGTTCTGTTCCACAAAAGGCTCACAACTTCCAGTCCTTAAGTTTTCTTAAGATATTTCAGTGCATTTTAAATTCCCCTAGAGGCCTAGGTTTAGAGGAATGAGTTGATCTTTAGCTCTCCATTAGCTCTAATGAGATCTCAAATACTTGCATGCTTGTATCTGAGATTCCTAAGTTCCATACTTCCTGACATCTAAAATCACCTTAAAT
The DNA here is from genome assembly GCA_037013685.1 of Acridotheres tristis. Taxonomy (NCBI): domain Eukaryota; kingdom Metazoa; phylum Chordata; class Aves; order Passeriformes; family Sturnidae; genus Acridotheres; species Acridotheres tristis. Next base: position 102,025,447 of record CM072887.1, read on the forward strand.
AGAATCCCGCCATATGGGTCACCAAGCCAAGGAGACATGAGGGCAATTAGATACTTAATTGGCAGTTGTCTGATTAAGTGCAACAGAAATAAAAAAATAAAAGTTTGAAATAGATTAGGGTTACTGGCTGAAGTGTGAGACAATGCTGAAGGAACTGGAGGAGATGGTAAAGGATCACATCAGGTCCTGTTACGGGAAAGTATTCAGCACTTGGTATACAGATTTATAAATTGATGTACTTAAGCAGAAATGATGGTAACAATTTTCCATCTATCACAAAAGACACAACCCAAGCTTTATCTTTGTCGTGTGACCACTATGACACTTATCAATGTCTTCACCATTACACAACAGACTTCATGCAAACAAAGTGGAAATTGAGTATTTCCCTGCTTCTTAAAGATTTTCATACAGGCTTTAGAACTGCAAATATTTTACCTTCTGTTAAGCACTGCCTAACAATTAAGCAACCTCTTAGCTCTATTTCTCATATAATGTTTCTTATGATTTTAGGATCTGAGGATTAAACTGATTAAATAATTCTACACCTTGTGTATTGTGTATTGTAAGATAATGCTTGTAGTAAAGTTAGTCTTAATAACCTTCTGGTGCAGAACTCATCTCCTTTTGATTTCTAAACACATGTATGAATGAGTTAAGGAAGATGATGTGGCATTCATCTGGAGCTGAGCTTACAAGATAAGTGAAGGAACTTTCCTCCCCAGTGTTGTTGATATCCTTACTCAGCTGCATAGCACTAATTTGAAAATCTTGTCAGAGTAACATGAGTTGGTTTTGTATGTGATATTGCAGAGGCAAGTTATCAAGATGAATATTTCTGACATAAACCTTGATAGAGGTTATTCATCCTGCACAAACACAAGTAGATACATGTATATGTGCACTTGCATGCATAGATTTTGAGGTAACTAATCTAAACCTAAGAAAATTCTACCATGTAGCTGATTTCTGTACCCAAACTTGGAGCAGAGACTCTACATGCTATTGCTATGCTATAGCTCTAAAAATAATGAAGGTGTCTTGCCTAACTGTAGACTACATTACAGATGTTTACATCCAAGGTAGTCAATCATGTCTGTCTTTGTGTTCAACACAGAAAAATAAACATTTTCTGGGAGTAATTCATCTGGACCATTTCCGATGTGTTTTAAAATGTGGATGAATTGTCCTGTGCAAAAGCCTGTTTCTTTTTACTGATTACCTAGGGCCTGGAAAACCAGTTCAAACTTAGATGTCTACTTTGTAGATGTCTAAATTTAGGCAAATTAATCCCATACTCTGTGTTAAAATAATTTCCTACTGATTTTGAGTATTCCAGATGTTCACAATTTTACCATATCACGGTTTTATTCAGGCTTACAAAAGCAAATAATCCGCGTTAGGGGAACCCACCTTTTTAAATGAAGTGGTTTTTGTTCATGCTGTAGTTCTTTTTTTTTCCTTATTCTTGCCAAAATAATTTCCTTTAAGAGAGTGAAGAAATATAAATCATTTTTACAATTTTGGAAATTGGTTTATAGTATTTTAAAACATTTTTATGATTTTGGAAAATTCTGACAATTTCTTTTTCTTCTATTGCTAGAAAGACTGGTGTGATATCTGAAAAAATAAGACATCAACATGCTTATTTAATCTTTCATATGGTTTTATTTTTCATTTCCAACTGATTCAGAAAAAGCTGGAAGGCAGTTCACAGTCTCTAACAGCAAGTTCACACAAAGCTTTATATGCTCAGTGAAACCCTCCTCACTGTTGGTACAAAGAATATTGGAAAGATAACTTCTTGGAGTCCTCTACAAAACATAAGATTTTTTTTTTGTCTCTGACACTTAGCTAAACTTTTCCTTGACAAATAGTTGAGTAATGAAATTTACTGGTAGAAGAGAGATTGTATTACAAAAATATGTGTTTATCTTAAGAGTAGGAGTATTTCACAGATGATTCAAAGCATGATTGGGCTCTAATAATTCAGGCCCCACAACTCTTTAGAAACATTAAATATCACAACTTTACTACTTATATATGGTTTCTATTTTATAGCTTCTTTTATGCTGCCCTGAGGGCTAGAAGAACTTTTTTCAAGTGAATTCTGGCATATTCACATATTATATAACTCATTGAGGGAAGAGAAACTACCAAAGATCACCAAATAACCATAAAAGAAAAAAAAGTCTGTAAAGTGGCAGTCCTGTGCCATTCTCTAAGAAACTATAAAAGCCTTACAGATCATTGTGCCTTATCGAGGAAAGATGATAAATGAAATCCTGATTTTGACACTGCTGTTCAACAGGTTGGCCTTCATAAGTCCCAAGAGCCCTCAGTGGCTTCACATAGAGTTCATGTCCAGAGAAGGTCTTCAAGACTAATTTCACTGAACCTCAACACCTAAAATCGGAAGTCTGCTCTCTATCAGGGAACTTTGACCCTCCATGAAATAACAGAAAAAATGGGCATTTCCAGAGCATAAACTCATCTACAGGTGAATAATGCTCTGAAAGTGCCTTCTTCTCCCTGTGCACCTAGAAAAATATTCCTAGAAAAACCTAAAAAATGTTTATGAATCCCATTGTAATTGATTTTTATGCAAAATGGGCCAGGTTTAATAGATATCTTTGGGGTTTCTGTTGCAAAGTTTCACTTCTATTTTTATTTACTTATTTCCTGACAATCATGTTCATAATTTATTGGGACTGAATTGGTATGACTTTATTTTGCATTCAGAATTGCAGCTAATCTCCCTTTATGAAGACATGACTGTTATCTTGCTTTACATACAAGGGCAAGCATGATAATAACCATAAGAAAAGGCTTGTGCATACCACTAATCAGGTATTTAAGTTATTTGTCAGATTGCTGCCAAAAAGTAAATTGCTGGAAAGGACAGAGCTTGATGTAAAAAAGTTATGCTATTAACAACCAAGGGACAATCATAAAGTCTAGCTCTCCCAGATGTGTACTATAACATATATAATAAAATCTGCACTGAACTTTAAACTATTCTCCTTGTTAACTGAAATGTGTAAATTATGAACTGGTTGGCTATTAAAGAAAACATCCATGGATAAGACATCTTCTCTAACAAAAGAATGATTGTAGCCCATTTCAAATTATTTTGGAATCATCCCAGATTGAAGAGAGCAATTCACAACTCTCAGGATAGCATGACCAAGGAAGGCAGGCATTCTTTTAACAACCATGTTGGAACATGATCAAGCAAATTCTGCATTATCTCAAAAATTCCGGGCAAGGATACCTGAGAAAATCTTCTAGAGTACCTACCCCCTTAACTGATCAACATCCATATTTTTCACATGGCAGCTGTATCCAAAAAGCACACAGAAATATTACAAGATATTATTAAATAGAATAAAAATGTCCTTGAGTAGTGTCTCACTTAAGAAGCTTATCAGCAAAACAGAAGAGGACATCATGATAATTCCTTACCTCCAAGATAATCTTCCTTTGCTGTAGGACTCTGCCAAGGTCTTACAACACTTTAACATTCCTAATCTCTATTACAGGCAAAATCTGTACTTCAATTTTCTCTTTTCCTTCAAGGGCATAACTACTATTAAAAACATATAATACCAAATAGAATTTAAAAATAGGCATAGTCTAGAGTGCCTTTTTCCAGGACATCCTTTATAAGAATATGAACCCTATGAACTCCAAGATGGATACAGCAGGTTAATTGCAGAAAGGTTTCGTAGACCGAAGATTCCCTCTGGTTTTCATCCTTGTTTATTAGTACAGCACACAATAAATGAATGTGGCTCTTTTACTGTCAACAGCTTGCTATCCTCAGCTTGAATGTGCCTATCTTTCAGCACTGACTGAAAAGATGACCAAACTAGATATATACTCTGTAGGTAGCTGACTTCAGATGCAGTAAATCACTTCCATTTATTTCAAAAAGCAAATTAGTCAGGAGCTATACAGAGTTTCAGTGGGACTTATGAGACCTCTTTCCTCCCACTCCTTTCTGCCAGCCCTCACTACTCTTGTCTGTTTGTTGGGGGATCCTGCTCGCTTCCTCCTCCTCGGTCTTGTTCCCATGCCAGGATCTGCTCTGGCTCAGGAAAAGCAAAGGATAAGATGCAGGACTTCAGCACACTATCATCTGCCTCAAGCAAAAGCAGCCTCTAGCAAACTCCAGAGCTCAAGGCTGTGGTTCTACCATGGTTCCAGGGCTTTCAGGTCATCTCCATGCCATCCAGATGACTCTTTAAAGGGAGAGGCAGAGACTTTGGAGAAGGACTCACCCCATCACACAACAAGAAGAAAACTTGGTGCCCACAGGGCCATTTATCTACTTTTCCCTCTGACTATAAATAGTGCCAGCAGAGAAGCACTGGAGCCTCATCTTTCCTGTTCCATGGTGACACCAAACTCCTCTGGCTCTCTGGCACCTGCTGACTGGGAGGACCTGCACCACTTCCAGCTCAGAAATGCAGCTGTGGTGTGCAGGGGACCTTCAGGAAGGTAGGCAGCCCATTTGCAAATTTATATTTCAACTCTATTTTCCTGACTCACAGTATACCTTTTCAGGTTTTCATGTTCTATGAAATGAACTTTCAGATTTTTGATTTATCTCCAGTTTCATGCTAATACTTAATTCACATAGCATGTTTTTCCTTCTCCCTAACTGGAAAAAAAGGTATCAACACCATGTAAATTCTACTGCCTCCATTGCCTTTTCTACATGCTCTTGGGAGGGGGAAGAATTTGTTAGATAAAACCAGCAAATCTCAACTAACCCTTTGTTGATACAAATGCCTGCCTCATGGCTTCAGACAGACAAATCAAGCTATGCACTGAGAGTTGTTTACAGTCTGAAAAGTCACAGACAGGTACATGAAGTGATACCACATTTCATTTTTAATATTCAGATGGGAATACAAAGGATTACTCAACAAATTATATACTTTGATTTCTTGAAACTGACAGACGAGTAGAAGTAATGTTGTACTTATTGCTTCTGATTTTACTGCTTGTAAAACTGATATGAAAGACTTAAACAGTAGGAGAGGACCATCTTTACTTAATTTCTATGTTTTATTCAACCAGAGGGAACATTTTTTCCCTTTTCTGGGAGCAGAATGCACAGTGTCTTTTGCAATAACTTTGCACACATGTTCATCGTGGCTCATAATGGCGGGCGGTTTCTCATCTTTATACCATCTTTTAATCATAAATTTTCCATGAATCACGGAATGTTTTCACTTGAAAGATTCATGGGATCAACATCTGTTGTATAGAATGATACAGCTGAAGAAGACCTAATGCAAGCAGTTTAATGATACTTAAAGATCACAGATTGCAGAGAAAGTCTTTATACACACTCTGAAGCCATTTATGTGTCTACCACAGATTCTTTCCAATATTTCTATCTATCTATCCCATCTCACACCATCCAGGCAAACGTTCCTTTTGCTTCTCTTGTACTTTTTAAATGAGGACAAGAAAAAATATTTGCTACAAGAAAGGAATGAGTCACTGTTTTATATAACCAACAACAAAACCATATTGCAGAAAAATGCTTTGTTATGGCTTATATACTATCTAAATGCATGAACTTGATACTAGTTATGAGCCCATAGACTCTTGTTAGGTCTAAGGATCTGTTCGATCTGTTCATTTGCAGGTTTATTTGCAAACATTTTATTTTATTTTAAAAAGTGAAGTCACACAAATTGTGGGGGGAAAAAATAAAGGTGGTGGGTTTTCTTTAGTTTTCAGATTCCAGAAACAAAGGAGCAGAAATAATATATTACTTACTTGAGGCAATATAGGAAACCTATACCAGAAGCAGGAACTGAATTTTTTATCTAGGAACCCTACCAGAAGTTTATGTCTTGTCTCTTGTCTCTAAAATCAGCCCATCATCACATTGTAGTTTTTCTGTTGAATCTTATCTGATAGTTTTGCCAATTCTTAGACTGTGGCTTGGGACATTTCCAGGTTCTGATGTACAGTGTACATGTTTGTTTCTTTGTGTGTGGTGTTGGGCGTTTTTAATAACAGAGTCAAGAAGAAATAAAGGCATAGAGTGACAGTGAAAGAAATAATTTTCTGCATCACATCTTCCAATTATGTGTAATCCCTTTTGCATGTCATGTTTTTTGCATCTGCAGATAGAATAGGTCTCAGCAATAGCATGTGTGCATTCAGAAAACTTCTGTTTGGAACACTATGTAACCTATATTTTTTATACTCTACCATTTTTAAATGGCAAAAGATTTCAAAAAATCATCAGATGTTTATTATGTCAGGATAAGGTACACCTGCACCTAACTAGAACCTGCATATATAGAAAAGATTTAATGATTTAATGATTTAATGATTTAATGATAATAAACTTTTCAACTAGACACTTCTACAAGCTTTTCTTATCCCACAAGATGATGCCAGATTCTGCTGATATTGCAGGGTAGTTATGGATTTGGTAAAAGACCACATTCACTTTAGACTCACTATGTAATGCCGAGTTCAGGTATTACAAAACTTGCAGGATAAGCAAGAGGGCAGCTCTTCCCTAGATCTAGCTGCTTCTCATTACCTGTAACCCAGGAATTTGACTCAGATGGTGTCCAGCCTGCCTCCACAGTCTAGTGATCTTTGGCAAGAGCAAGTCCCACTGGGACGTGAAGAAGTCTGGATCCATGGAAAGACAGCTTAGTGCATCTGGAAGTTAATAGTAGGCAGCAAAGAGAATGCTGAAAGAGGAAAGGTATGATTGAAAAAATATGACTGAAGAGTGGGATGTGGATGAAGGAGACTGGCAAAGTGGAGAGGAAAAGGAAGAGTTGTGCACAGACTGGTAAGGAAAAGAAAGGGGAACTATTTCATCATATTGAAAATTTGGAGCTTACCAGAAAAAAGGAAAGGTATCTCTTGATCGTGTTTTAGTCCAGTGGGCATAAAGCCTATGTGAGCCAAAAGGACTGAAATCAACTGGATGAAAATGCTGCTGAATTAATCCTCATGGATTTTTGTTGTTAAGCAAGCTATCTCTCCTCACTATTTCTGTGTTTGTCAGTCTATCTTGGCCGACCTGAAGCAGCCCAGAGACACTCCCAGTGAATCCATGCACCCTTGGATCTGGTCCCACAGGGGAACCATTTCACCAGCCTCTGAAACCCAACCCTTCTTGCATGAAACACAGCTATTGTTTAACAGTTCAGAGCAACAAGTTGAGGGCAGGAAATGAAGAATAATGTCTCCACTTGAAACAGCTAATTATACTTGTGTTGATCTAGTGTTAAACTTTCCTGTTATCATTGGCTGCACAGTCTCGTGTATCTTGCTTGTGCTGAGGTTTTCTAGTGGCTTCATCTTGGGCTATGTCTTGGGCTCGTCTGTGTTATGCAGAAATGTGAGAGCTCTTTTCAACACCAGCTTCACCCTGCATTTCTTTAAGCCCTGCTTGCCAGTATAGCTGTACTTTTAGCACCAGACTGTTTTTTGGTTAGGATGGAATACCACACAAGTAAGAATGATAGAAAATTTAAATATACAATTTAAATATTGGATAAATATTATACACTAGCAATAAGATCTCTCCAAATGGGAGAGAACTGGAAACATTAATTTCAGTAGTAATATCCTATGTTTTATTCAAGAATCTTCATAAACACAGCACCTCATCTTTTCTTTTATCCTTCAAAACTCCAAAACTCCAATTCTTTTTCCTCTTAAAATCAGGAATTGGTTTCTGAAATTCAATCTGAACAGGATGTCTTTGTTGCAGAATTAATTCATGTAATCAACACTAACACTTCTGAGGCTAGGTTAGCTTAGCCGGTGATTAAAGAAAAGTATAGTCTCATTATTGAGTCCTTCCTAGGACTGCACTTATTCACAGTAAAAATCTGGAGGCATTTTCTCCAGAAGCTGCTTAAGGTACTCATGATTTCACAACAAACTGAGGCTCTAGCCTCTTCTCTGGTATCTACCCACAATTATCTTCTTATCTACAGAAAAGCTTTATCCAGTTGAGGGATCTGTCCTCATTTCACTATGAGGATGAAATACAAACCTGAGCTTCAGTTCCTTCACCAGCTGGCCCACACTGCACACACCAAATGAATTCAGTGATGAGTATGTGTTAAATGCAGGAGTTAGATGTAATGCCCAAGTCCTCTCCATAATGAAGGCATAGCAGATGTACATATGTGGCTTTATGGTTCCAGCTATGATCAGCCATGTATTCCAGTGTACCCTCAGGTGCAGACTGGCATGGAAGCTCAGAAGAGCTCCTATAAACAGTTATGTTCAGGCATCAGGTTTCCAGGAGTTGTCCAAGAAATGTGTTTGGGTGGAAAACAGAACTATTCATTCAGGCTGACATTTGAAACCTTCATAATTTGGGATGAAGAGAATGCTTCATATTGTTTTAGTTTTGTGAGGCTGGATTTTCATGACAACTTTGTATTATATTGTTCATATAGTACCTTCCTTTGATAAAAGGAACATTTTTGAATGACAGAAAGTATATTCCCCTTCCCAGACTTTTAAGAGTAGCCACAAGAGCATACATCTCTTCACAAAATTTAGAAGAAACTTAGTGTCTTTTTGTTCCATTCTCAGTGCAGAAGGAAAATTATGTATATCTTTGCAGAACCCATGTTTTTACATTTCCTCTCAATATGCTGCTTGTATCATTGTCTGACTGGCATTTCACTGTTTTCTGGCTCGCTACAGCACCTACCTTTATCTAAGCATACTAAACAGAGGCAGGTCTGACCTTTAGTTACAAGGACTCCTCTTGGCACTGTTTTGATCCAAAGTAATACTCTTCCAGATAATGTCTGGACACAGCTGTCAGGTCTTAGCCAACTCAAAACCCAACAGCCTGATTGGAGGCAGTCAGGTGGTTTTGTAAAATAGAAAAGTTCAGCTGGCTGATCATGAGGTCACTCATGTCAACTGGCCACAAAGCCAGAGGAGAGACATGGTCCATTTTATTTACTGGTAAAAATGCAGCCTCAGAGTATTGTGTTTTGGCTACAACAACATGGTGTTAATAACTACTCAGTGTTTTCTCAATTCAACATGCGTAAGGAACAGCTATTCTACTTTTTAGCTGTTAATAAATATTCAGGGTTTTCTCAATTCAATTTCTATGCAAGGAACAGCTATTCTACTTTTTAGCTTCTACAGCAGTCCCAGCAATTTTCATCCTTTGCATTAGCACAGTGGATAACATTTTTTTTAAATTTGATTTGCCTTCTGTGGGTAGGCACACCACCAATTTGGAGATTTTCCATTTTGTTGAAGATGTAAGTAGCCAGGAAAACAAATGAAAAACAAAAGAAAGAGAATTTTATGCAGTGTGAATACATGACAGATGAATAACACAAGTATGTCTCTTAGCCAATAGGAAGAAACAGAGTCTGGCCAAAGGTTAAGGCTTACAGGCATAAATTTATCTTTTGTGATGAAATGTAACTGGATCCTACCAGTCTCAACTTTGAAGTCTTCCTGAACCTGTAAGGTTACAGGTCTGAACACATCTCCACCCCTACTTGGCACGTCTCTTGATCTTCTGCATTTTTTAAAACGTAAAATATAAAAAAGAAATTAAAACAAACAATGACATGATAGGAATTTCAAACTTCTTAAAGAAACTCCACATATATATATTCCATAGCACAGTTAATGATTCTTTAAAAATACAGAGTACAATACTAAATACTTCAAGAAGACAATCCTTTCACACATTTCTTCCTAAAAAGCATATATGCAGTTAAACAATAACCATGACATCTACCTTAGGAAAGAGGTCTATATTTCTTCTCCCAGTTGCTGAAAAAATTGCTTTTTAAAACTTTATCATTTACAGTCACCCTTTCTGAGTACAATGTGAAAAAAATCAATGAAGATAGTAAAATTGGACAATGAACTCTGCAATGTTTTTAGGATTTTCTAGTGATGTATTTCTACTTCAGTACTAATATTAATGTGAAAGGAGAATTAACAAACTCTTTTGGTAAGGGTGATGAAAGCTTATTTTCTTGAGTAAAATTATTTGTAATTCCCATCAGAGTAAGTGAATCAGACCTGCTACACAGTCTTCTCTCAAAGGACACTCCCTGAAATCACTGAAATTACAGACAGACAACACCCCTATTAACAGGGAATAAAAATATCAAGAGCTGCTCAGGATGCTGAAGAATTTTCTTGCATACCTATGTGGCAAGATGCAAACCTTGCCTAATATAACTATGTCAACAGTTATTTCAGTAATTTAACATTTTTACAGGATAGTGTAATTTTGTTCGTAGGACAAAGTGCTGTTTCAGTGCAACAACACATAATGAACCCTTCCTGATAATGAGGGCTGGAATGAGATTCAGATAAGTTAATCCAATGGTCTGAAAGTTCAAATCTTAGGCAGGCTTAATACATATGCACAGTCCACTTTTACTCAGTGGAGAAAGAAGTGCAGGTAACCCTAGAATGCAACTCCAAAGCCAGGTGTGATATAAATCACTTTGTCTCCACTGACAATAAAGGGAGTGGAAGCAAATGGTTTTGTCTGAACTCTGTAACTTTCAGACTTAAGAACATAGCAGTATGTATTGAGTCCAGTCAAAGGTACAGAAACTTATTTTCCTGTATTCAACAACAGACTGAGTGAATTCATAGTGAGTGTGCAAACAGTGCAAACATCTGCAAACTTGTCCCTTTACTTCCTTTTAGTTACTGCTGTTGGGATGTTTTTGGTACACAGTCATTCCTCCACCTGCAGGGAACTCTGGGTTTCAGAGACTTTCTCAGAAATGTTCAAAGTGGTTTTTCAGGGGATAATCAGATTTTGAGTAGTAAAGCTGGAAAAGGTTAGATAAAAACACCGTCATCTTCCTGTGGGATGGGATGGATGCAGAACTGATTATTTTTATTATTCCCTGAGTCATTCCAGCAATATTAATTTTCCCATTAGAACAGTCTGCTGTCGGTCTCTATGGTCAGAATCATCATGCAGCACAGCAGTTCTGTGCCACAGGAATGCAATGCTTAGGTTTGTGCTTACACCACAGACTTTTTTTAATTTTCATGTTCTAAAAAAACCCAAAAACCTGTCAATTAAAGTCATAAAAGCTGATGGGGAAGCAATTTTAAAGCTCCAAAGTCAAACTTCTGAAATCTGGAAAAATCCAAATGAAGCATTCCCCATACCACATGAAATAGACCCTCCACACTAGAGACTGACTCGTGCAATGCACAAAAGGAATCTAAACTGAGGCACGGCCACCTCTGTGAAGGGAGTGGTGATGCAGCATTCCCTGAGCTTCACAAAAGCTGAACCTTTCTTCTAAAGAACTCTCAAACCAGTAAACTGTGCGTGTGCACTTCTCTGTGCAATGTGAGCTCTGTTCTACATGCAGTCAACCCCCTTGGGTCCATGTCCTCTCTGGTCAAGATCAAGCCCAGGGAGGGCTCTGTGCCTGTAAAAGACAAAGCTATAACAGAGTTGTTTGACAACTTTAATTGCAGTGGGGTGGCCTGTGACTTGTGTCTGAAAGTCAGTGCAGAGCTCTCAACAGCCTCCATGAGGCTTCTATTTGCTCCATGGTCATTAAACATCTGATCCCTAATGAAATGGTATTCATTGCATAGGACAAAGCTTTTCAGATTCTGGTAAAATCTCCAAGTCTTATTTCCAAAAATTAGGGATATTTTGATTAAATTCCCTAAAGAATGCTCTTTTCTGTAGGCAACATGGTGCAATTCAAATTTTCTACACCTGTTTTAGTCTTAAGAATATATTCTCCTCTTTTATGATTCTTATATTCTAATAAATTCATAGAGAGAATATAAATAATGCAAATACAACTTATTCTTGAAATTAGTCCCCCACTCATTTCAGTAAATTGTAGCTCTGATCAACCAACATTAGAAGGTGATGTGGAGTTTTACTCACTCCTCATCTTATCCATAAGGTTATGAGAGATGAGGCAAAAGCCAAAACGACTTAAATTCTCACCTGAGACATCTCCATGGTCTGGAAACAGCACTGCAGAAACCCCAACAAGTGTGAGTCATGAATTTTATTCAAACATAGTGGCTTTTTTAATTAGCCAGGAGCCTATTGCCTGGTTTTGGCCAGTCCTACCCGCAGTGAGCTAGGACTGCTTCCAGAGGAAACAGACAGCCAAAAACCAGAGTGCTCAGTCACCTCAGTACCTTTATTTCCTGACAGATAGGAAAGGCAATATTTCCTGAAGTGTCCTCACTGGATTTACATCACTTCTGTCCTCCCAGAAGACCTAAGAGCAGAGAGCTTTCTCTCATGGGTCCAGTTTTCCCAGCACAAAATAAAACAAAGAATTGTTTTTATTCTTAAATCCCTCTGCTGCTAAAATTAATGTATAAACCATATGTGTAAAAGATGCTTTTTAAAACAATACCCACGTTGAAGTTAATTTTTGAGGACAACATATCAGCTGTACATCAAAACTTAGTGAATCTAAAAATTTCGTGCAAATGTTTTTCTGAGTACTGTCAGGACCTAAGCTATTTTCATCAATATAGACATATTTAAGTCTCTGGCCATTACAAAAGCCTTTCTAATTCATGATCAAGATATTTAAAAGAGCATAATTTTGTCCTGAAAGCCCTTGATCTGAGATTGTATTATATTGTCTATACCTTTCCAGAATTTTGAGGATCTATATGTTTATCAAGGACATTTTTATCAGACACCTAGGATTTTAGGGATTCGTGATATGCACGATATAAGAACTTTTTCTAAGGTTATGCAAGTTACTTTTGGAATGGGATCAAAACATAGCCCAAAGCTCCCTACCTCCTTACTTACAGAGCTCCTGTTATTGTATTTAGGTTTGGATAAACTTTCCTCTGGAAGGTGATTGCTCACAGCAGTTAATTTTAAACTTGCAGGCTTAGATCTGGCTCTGTGTGTGTGAACAGGCTGTCATCATGCATTCCAGGTTACTCTTAGAAATGAATGTGTCTTTCCTCAACATTTCTCACTGCTGGGGCATCAGACATTCCTTCTGCTCTCCATTAATCCAATTACTAAACACCTGCAGACATGCAATAACAGTTTTTGTGCCAAGTCCCTTAGAAATGGTTTTATAGGAGAATGTAATCTGCTGTCCTGCTATCAGGAGTCACATTACACACCTGCCAAGTCCTGAGCTGAAAAATAACAATCAGCGTTCTAATTCAATGCAAGAATGTTTCGGGGCACATTAAAGAGACAAAATGACATTCTTCTTAATTTTACTGCCATGGACTCCATTAAACATTTTGAACTTGCAGTTAATTTTATTAAAAGCCAATTTCAGTACTAAAATATTTACAGTACAGCATGATAAAAACGGACTTCTTATGGCAACTTAGGCAAGTTCCAAAAGATCCATTAAAGAGAGAACTGTTTCAAGCACATATACAGTGTCATTCCAATTCTGTTCTTAGGGATTTATCTGATAATCACCAAAATGCACTTCAAAGAGGAATTTTAACCTATGAAATAATTTGTTTTTCTTGCGCTTTTTTAAAACTTTTCCCCAAAGATGTATGCTGTTTGTGTCTTTTTTAAAGTGGTTGTGCTCCTCAGAGCTGAAACAAAACCTGGTTTAAGAAGGGAAGACTTTTCGAGGCACAAGCTTTTGCAGGATGCCAAAGAATAATATAGTAGAATGGAACAGAGATTTGGAGCATAAGTCAACTGCTGACTGCACCACAACTTTTTGTACAGCCTTGGGTAGGTCATTTCAGCCTTTTGTGCACAGCTTAATTTGTAAAATGGACATTGATGAATCACAGGAACGTCAATATGAATAGTAAAAAAACTAAGTCATTCCTAGAAGGATTCTTTGTGAGTCCTAAGTTTCCTACATGAAAGTGTGTCCTTTACCTTTACTAAGCTGAACAGCTCATTTTTGCATATGTAAATATATTTATATACACCCAAACATCATCTTATTTCATCATGGCCCATTAGCCTGAATTACAAGCTTAAGAATTCAAACAGTTCAAAATTATTTAAAGAAATGCAACAATACCAAGCATATGTTTGAAAAATTCTCTAGAATAATCTGTAAGGTTTTTACCCCTGTTCACCTTGGCAGGGAATATGCAGCAGTGATAGCATGCACTCTGTTCAGGAAGAGAAATTGGATTTGACCAGAGTCACCTGCAGTTTATAGCTCTGCAGTCACTGCTGAGGGCTGTACATGATATCCTGAGGGGTCTTTTGCACAGATGTAGACAAGACAGAAGAGAGTTCTGGCCAACAAAGAGCATTCCAAGGCTACGGCCCCATGTACTAACCCCTTCCAGCTGACTTTACATTCCCCCATCCCATATGTAACCTTCAGCCCCCCACTTGAAGCAGGCAGTCTGACAGTAATAATAGTAGTCACAAGAAAAGGTAACTTCTGTCATACTAATAATTTTTGAAAACTTAAATGCCCATGATGTGATTTTAATTAAAATGCACACTGCCTGGCTTGTCTGTCTCCAGGAGAAGGTTTCTCCTGCAGGAAGATGGTGACCTGTTGCACCTATTTTCCTCCCACACTCCGAGGTCAGTCCCATCATTACACAGCCTGATTTGTAGAGAGCACATCTAGTGGTACATAAACATGGGGTTGAATCTGTTTTGCTTTAAGTTTGGTTTTGCCCAGTAACCTTTTCATGAACAGCATTTTGGAATGATCAAAACAATTGAATTTTTTTTTACTTTGAAAGCTCCTGTTGGTGTTACAATTTTGCACAGTCTCTGGTATAGTTTCTAGTAAGAGGAAGGTATTTTGCTTGGTTATCCGACAGATCCATTATTATCATTTGCTCATAACTAACACACAGGGATGGTGAGGTATGGAGGTACAAGCAGGAAAATCCTCTTCCATCAGTGTGTGCCAAGCAGAGAAGCATACACAGAGGTTTAGCTCCATAATTGTATGTATCTGCCTCCACCCATCACAGTGTATGTGGTTCTAGGAATTGACATTTCTTCATTAGGATCATCCCAGGATTTTATATAGCATTTTGGAGATTTGCTTTGTTTCACTTTGTTTTGTTTTACAAAAGAGGGTCCAGATTCTCATGTCCTTTTGGGGTGAGGCAACACCAACCCTTATGTTTATTCATGAGCAAAGCTGAGAGAAGAACTGAGGTTTTTAAAATCAATCTTAAATGCATTAGAGGGGGACTGCAGAAGCTGGAAAACTCATACCATGTTTTCCTCTACCTACTAAAAACTTGTATTTTTCCTTCCACAAAAATGTATAGCAAACTCTTTCCCAAGACAGTGCAGGTGAAATTCTCATAAATTATTATGTTCATGATCTGATGGCAATTCTAAGACACTAGGAGGGAAAGCTTAATATCATAATTTACTATATAAGGATCTTCATCTCCAAAGAACTGCTTTGCCTCAGCCTTTCCAAACTCTTCTCTGCTGTCCTACTCTAGGGACTGCTATTCCCTGCCCTGTGGCACTGCAGCATCACCAGCTACTTTGCACACACAGAAGCTTTATTTGCAGGGAAACTGCAAAATATCACTCTGAGTGTTCCAACTAGTATGCATTTTAAATAGTCTAAATATTGCATTTGCATGAGTAATTCCTATGTTATGGACTCTCAGGGATCCACATAACTTTCCTTATTTAGATTCTGTTTTCCCAGAGCCAAGCTTAATGCCCAGTCCCCTTTACACAGAAGTCAATTAGAGTCTTGATACTTACTTCAGCAGAGGAAGGTCCATATAACTGGGAGTCCTATGCTGCCTAAAAATGACACAATTTTTTGGACAGAAGAAGGCCCCAAAGGCTCCATATGTTGCTCTCATGCTGGGCTGACTTATTTGAGGGAAGGTCAGCCCATTGTGCAAAGGGTCAGGGAGTGAATAACACATTTGCTGCATGCCTGGGAGAGGAAGCTTGAAGCTGGGAAGCAGGTCAGGCTTTTTAATTCCCATCAGGCCCAGCATCCTTCAGGAGTTATTCCAGCTCAGAGTCTGTACAGCTTTGGCATGTGTTTTCAGATTTGTCTCTTTTTATCCAAAAGGAAAAAAATCTCTAGGCTTTGGACGATTAAAATGCAGGCCTTGATTACTGATCAAAACAGAAGTTTTCTCTATACTGATTCTGTGCTTGACAAGACAATGAGAGACGTGAGCTGAAGAAAGAATTTTATCCTCCTCCATCTATTTTCTACAACACCATGTGAAATGATCATTCACAAAAGGTGCTTCAAAGACATTCATTCCCATTTTTTTTTCTTGCATGTGTGAATCAGCAGATGTATAGGAGGACATGAACTTTATACCAGTGGACTCCTTTTCCCCAGGAAACCATTCCCTTTCTGTGATGGTCAGTCAAAAACTTCCCTCTGGATAGAGAGTAACCTTCACAGCTGTGCAGTCCAATTGGCACAAAAGCTTCTCTGACAGAAATTGAGATGTTATTATTATGCATTGGGGAGAAAACATACAGGAAAAAAATCAATTTGCTGTCAGTCGGAAGTTGTTTTTTTGCTTGTGTATCATTTGACTTTTTAAAAATTGTCTATTTGTTCTAAAATTGAGGTCAAAATAAGTATAAGATGCATTTTCAGCAGAAAAAAGTCAGTAGTTTAATATTTCTCACAGAAATAGAAAATTAGTCCTTTTACTATCTGCATGCTTTTTGCTTTGATTAGACTTGAGCTCAGGGAGGATGAAGAATATTTAAAGCTTCCAGCTGAATTTACTAAAATGAGACTAAATCACACAGGACAAAGACCACCACATAATCTGACTGTAAGGGACAAGTATTGCCAAAAAAAAATATTATTTGAAGCAGTGCCCAGATGCCAGAGTTATCATCTCATGGAAGGAATGTGTATTATATGCTGGAGGAACTGATCAGACAGAGCATCAGAAAGCTGTCTAGAAAAGAACTAGCCACAGCTACAACAAATTATCAAAATCCATGAGCAGAACTAGGAAATGCTTGCAATCTCCTAAATTTATCCTCTTGCCTTGAGCTCCTCCACTTATCACAGCACACTCATGTATCACATCTTAACTGAGAGAGAGCCAGTTGCTGCCAATCATCTTCAACACTTCAGTCCACCAAGATCCTGTCCTCTCCCTTTGTTCTCTTCATGCCATAGGATTATGAATGCCAAAAGGATTAATCCTCAGTTTAATTCTGCACACTTAACAGAGTTATGAACACTCTGGAGAGAACAGACTTAGAATAAAGAATAGGGAGGGTATAAAATGTACAAAAATAGATGCTCTGACACAGTCTTGAATGAATTCATACTAAAAAATATCTTAGGGTCATGTATCACTCTTTTAATGTTTTATCATCTGGATTTCACCTTTGCTGTAAACCTTTCATTGTCCGTCTTAATATCTTACTCATCACTTGTTCAACAAAAACTTTGTAAAGCTACTTTTTAACATCTTGGAAACCTGCATCATCTTTGCTCAAATTATTCCAGAAAGAATATATGATGAATTTCATATGATAAACTTCAGTCCCACAGACATGGCAATCACACCCCTCACTCAGTGAACTGGAGGAACAATTGAAAACCTGCAGGGGTAAAGCTGTCTTTAACATCAACTTTGAAAGGAAGTTTCAGCAATGGTTCACGCCATGAACACATGGCTCAATAGACAACACCATCTACCCAAGAATTAAGTGAAACAGAAACATTTTAGAAAATGCTGCAATGTTTTAGAACATTTCAGAAGCATTACCTAGAGTTCAAGAACTGAAACAGATTAGAAAATACAATGATATTTTTGAGAGTATTCATAAAGCTTCACTTGATCATCATAAGCTTGATCTCTCTAGACACATCTTCTACAGGGAGAGAAGCAAGATGAGCTTCCCTGGGGAGCCTTTGGGAGTGACTATCAGACTGAGCAAACCTCTGTGAATAGCTCATTTCAATGTAAAATAAACAGCGTGTTTGGATTACCTATCCCCATTCTCAGGCCAGCTCTAGCCATAAATCTGAATGCAATTCAGAGGGCAGGTCAGCCGCAGCCCTCCCTCTTGGCTGGAGCCCAGTGGCTCCATGTGAGCAGCAGGTTAAAGTGCTTTGCTGGAGCAGAGCCACTCAGAGCTGCTCTGCACCTCGCCGGATGCAGCCCCTGACGGGCACCTGCATATCTGTGTGCAGGAACTTCTCTGAGGGCATCGAGGAGTTAAATCAGACAGTACCTCTAGCACAGCCCCTTGAGCTGTGATCCAGTCAAATTTTACAACATAAACAGGATCAAGAGGGGTCATACAAGAAGCAGAGACATATAGAGATCCCCTGAGGCTGCAGGGAGTGATTTTAATAATGTGAGAGGTGGCACTTTTTCTCAGTGCACTAAAACTAAACACAATTCAGACTCCCCAACCAACTGTGACTAGAAAAGAATGCACAAACTTAGGAAACAGGAAAGAAAGCAGAGAAATATGTTCATTTTAAAGTTCTGGCAGGAGACTGTTATAGTCCTGTCATAGTTAACTGCTATAGATAGCCAAAACAGAAAAACTTTGCTATGAAAGGTTAAAAATAAGTGGATGCCATCCGTTTTCTCAAACAGAAGAAAAAGAGGATGCTTTCAAATTTCTCTTTGACTTTTCCCCAAATTATGTTTCTAAACAACTCGTGAGGTCTTATCTTGAATGCTGTGTGCAGTTTTGGGTGCCACAATATAAAATATTGAACTATCAGAGAGTGTCCAAGGGAGGCAACAAAGATGGGGAAGGGCCCTGAGGGGAAGCCGTGTGACGAGTGGCTGAGGACACTTGGTCTGTTCAGCCTGGAGGAGACTGAGGGGAGACCTCACTGCAGGTACAACTTCCTTGGGAGGGGAAGAGAGGGACAGACACTGATCTCTGCTCTGTGGGGACACGGACAGGACCTGAGGGAATGGCCTGCAGTTGTGTCAGGGCAGGTTTAGGTTGGATATCAGGAAAATATTTTATACTCAAAGGGTGCTTGTGCACTGGAACGGGCTCTCCAAGCCAGTGATCACAGTACCAAGCTTGAGAGAGCTCAACAAGTGTTTGGACAACACTGTCAGTCCCATAGGGAGACTCTTGGGATGGTGCTGTGCAGGGCCAGAAGTTGGACTCAATGATCCTGATGGGTCCCTTCCAACTCAAAATATTCCGTGATTCTGTGGTTCTATGAGCAACAACAAAATTTTAAAAAATACATTTTTAATTGAAAATTAAACATGAAAAATATCCTCAAGTACTCACATATCGCAAGGAAGGTAATCTCAATTCTAGTGATTCTCAAATAGCTTCAGATATATTAACAGTTTTCTCACCTTTTGGTCTCAAATAATATGCACAATTCTATTGTCTTTTTGGGGGTGGGGGTCTTAATTGCTGATGTTTTGTTTTGGTTTTCTTTTTTTTTTAAATTTTTTATTTCAATTCTGAAATTGAAATATTTCAATGCACACAAGTAGAAGTCTCACACATGGTTATCAGGCTGCAAGGTGTTTGGGACACCACTGACTAAAAAACACTAATGCATAGCACATCATGCAATACAATACAGTCCAATCACAAAATTGAGCAGAATTTATTCAGCCACACAGAAGTCAATATTTTCAGCCACTTATATTTAATTGTTAGGCAAGTTGACCAGCAAGACAGGCAGGTTCAAGCAGGCAGGTCTGAGGCTCAGACCCCGAGGTTTACTGCTCTCTGCTGACCCGTTGTGCGTTTTTGCAGAAGCAGGAGGGCTGCAGGTTTCCTGCCCCAGGCCTTTACCATTAGTGGGATGCTGAACACCCAAGCAAGAATGGTCCTTTGGGTGACCTTATTGCAGCCTTTCAGTACCCAAAGGGGGTCTATGAGAAGTTTGGAGATGACCTGTTTGCAAGGGCATGTAGTGATATAACACTGAAGAATGATTTCAAACTGAGACTAGGTTTAGATCAGATTTTAGGAATTAATTCTTTATTGGGGGGGAGGTGAGGCTCTGGCTCAGGTTGCCCAGAGAAGCTGTGGATCCAACTTCCCATCCCTGGAACCGTTCAGGGACAGGTTGGGGCTTTGAGCAACCTAATCTAGTGGAAGGTTCCTGCCCAAATCATGGGTATTGGAACTAGATGATCTTTCATGTCCCTTCCAATCCACATTTTCTATGATTCTATTCTCTGAAACCTCCACTCCAACCCAAATTCCCAGGAAAGTATCCGGGAGGCAGAATAGCCCTTCAGGGGAAATTGCAGCAAAAAGGCCACTGTGACAGCTTTTCAAACTACCAGAGGCCAGCGAGAGCTGTGCGGCGCTCACGGCCCGGAGGTTCGGCTCGGCTGGGCCCGGCTCGGCTCGGCTCGGCCGGACCGGGCTCAGCAGTGCTCAGCAGTGCTCAGCAGTGCTCGGCTCGGCTCGGCTCGGCTCGGCTGGGCCGCACTCAGCAGTGCTCGGCTCGGCCCGGCTCGGCTCGGCTCGGCCGGGCCGTGCTCAGCAGTGCTCGGCTCGGCTCGGCTCGGCTCGGCTCGGCTCGGCTCGGCTCGGCTCGGCTCGGCTCGGCTCGGCTCGGCTCGGCCCGGCCCGGCTCGGCTCGCAGCATCTTCCAGCGCCACCTGGTGATGCCCAGCCCCGCTCTGCTCCCTGTCCCAGCGCACGGCTGAGCTTTTCCAGGCTGCTTCTCCCCATGGGCGTGGAGGAGCCGAGTACAGACTGCGATGCACCGAGCTCTGTTTCTGCAGTGCACCTAAACAACAGAACCTGGATCTGCCTCTGCCATGGGCTTTTTTGTACCTTTTCTTGCTAAGTTTTCTGGGGGTGGTATTAGAGTTTTACCTCTAAACCAACTAAAGAAATAGTTAATGGAAATTAATTAATTTCATAGACAAGACCCTGATAAATTAATAATAGCTTACCTTTCCTCCTGGTACAGAAAAAGAGCTTCGAATGGCTCCCAATTCACTTTTTAACATGGAAAGCAAAGAGGTTTGAAACCAGATTTACAGTCAATTGTCAGGAGACAGATGAGAAGACCGAACAAACTTTTACCCTGGGGGTAGACCATGTACCCTGTACTGATCCATGTACTTTTGTACTGCCCAGCAAAAGCATTCAGGCACTGATTTCAGGAGTTGATTGTTCTCAGTGACTGCTTATCTGATCACCTGATGGATGACACATCGTACAGTGGATGGAAGAGGGCATCCCTGTCACCCTACAGGAAAATAAAGCAAGTTCTAAATCTGCAGAAAAATTGTGTCATGAAGGGAATGAGGATTATATTATAATAGAAGTTAGAGTTTTATTTCATAAAATCATCAGTTCATAAGTTCATGGATTGAAACAAGGCTGTTCAATGTACCCCTGATACGGCTCCAAAATGAACACTAAGGAAAGAGCAGGATCTTCACATTTTTGCATTTTTCTCTCTCTATTAATAAAGAACGTATGTGGAATATAAATCTGGAAGGAAAACAATCATCAAAAAACAACTGCAAAAATAGTTTCTTAAAAGCACTTATACAACTGATATACACATAATAAAGTTTAAGATCAGTGAAGTGACTACATTTTAAAACAGTGCCTCTCGGCAGATGTATTATAAGATATCTCATATACATAAAGAGATGGGTGCAGGAGTCTAAGTCTTGTTACTTTCTACAAAATCAAGAATATTGTGGAAAGGACTAATCCCTTTTAATTAATCCAAGAAGCTACAACAATAATCATATTTATTCATGAGATTCTACTATAAACACAAAAAATTCTACACTGAACACAAAACCAGTCACTGGATTATTTGTTCCACTGAGTAAATGAATCCATCCAGGTCTTCAAACATTTCAGTGCTCTGACTGTGAATGGGTAATAAGAGGTCAAGTAACTCTGACAAAATATGTGAGAGTTTCAAAGTATGGGTCTTTGATGAATGTGTAAGCTCAACCAGTTCACCTAAAATAAGTCCTGAACTTCTGTCTAAATGTCCTGAATGTAGTAAACTAGAGTTCCTAGGTTAAATTCCTTCTTCTCCTGTGGGTATATGTCACACAGGCAGAACTTCTCTACAGGCACTCAATTGCATCCATTCTTACCACAGACCATGCTGGACAATTGGGCACTTCCATAGGGTGGCCTGGCTATCTCAAAGTGGAAGTTGTCAGTGCTCAAAAAAAGTCAGCAGAATGCTCCCAAAGAGGTAAAATGCTATTTTATTGCACAAGCAGTGGTTTGCTTTCTGTTTCCTCTTCACAGAAGGTGCAACTGCACACCACCTTGCAAACATTTCCTAACTCTTTTCAAAGGCCTTTTGGGACCTTTAGGAAGAATGGAATGAAACTCATTTTGTGCTCCTGTAAAATTTGTACAGTTGGCCTGTGGAAAATCAAAGACTCCAACTGATTTCCAGTCTAATATCTAACATTGGTGCTACTCCAGCCTTGGCTTTTATCTATATTCTAAAGCATGTGGGAGTACTTCTGGCTACTCTGTTCAATAAAATGCAAAGAAAATGAGATTCTTTCCCCTTGCCCATTTTAGCAAGAGTCCATCATAAAACATATATAACATTTGCAAACATATTTTTATTCCTAGTATTTATTCCAATGGTTTCTCAGCTATTTTA
Source organism: Acridotheres tristis (assembly GCA_037013685.1). Classification (NCBI taxonomy): domain Eukaryota; kingdom Metazoa; phylum Chordata; class Aves; order Passeriformes; family Sturnidae; genus Acridotheres; species Acridotheres tristis. Next base: position 102,048,057 of record CM072887.1, read on the forward strand.
ACAGTGATCTGATTCTCCTTAAGCTAGTTTTTATTTCTTTCTATTTAAAATCAAAAGTTTGTCCTCTCCTAGGCTTCTTCTCACCATTGAAACAGTGGAGTTTGAGGAGTGTTAATCATGGAACAAAATCACTGAGGTGTTTGAGGGGCATGGAGAACCACTGCTGCCCTTCCTACTCTTTTGGAATTTCTTAGTGACTGCAACCTATAGTTTGTGTGGGCATTCTGCATTACCCCCTTCACATGGGAAAAGTCCAGTTTATGGCTGCTAAATACAGCATAGCAAAGGGTGAAATATTCTAGGTTCTACTAGGAAAACAGTTTTACCAATGCTGAGTATGTCAGACCCAGTAATACACGTCCATCAATGTGTTATGCCTTTCTTTTTTTATTGTCTCCCCACGAGACTATCTCTTCATTTACATCCTTTCTCATTTTAATTTGTTTTATATTCAATACATTTTTTAGTGAACTATTTCATACCCAAAAAAATAAAATATGCTTTATTTTTTTTAGACTTTAATAAGAATTTTAATTGAAGTGCTTAAGAGAGATCATTTCATGATAGTCAAGAAAAGGAAGCCTTTTGTCTGACAGGTTTGTGTTTTATGGTTGGCTCACAGTTTTAGATAAAAGATACAAATGTTACAGCATTAATTCTTGATGGTCATTAGATGTAGAGGAGATGCTATGAATATTTAAAAGTGAGGGAAAATAAATTACTAGATATCACATAGTCCTTAGAGGAGAGTATTCTTCAGCCTCCAGTGACTATGAGCACAGGTTACATGAAATTTTTCTCTGTTTTTTAGTGAAAGTGGAGTTTGTGTCATTTCCTTTTCTTCAGCAACAATAATAAGGCCTCCTACCTTTACCTAAGATGTTTGTTTTCACAGTGCATGATGGAACTTCATCTCCAGAAAATGCATCAAATATGGCTGAAACCAGTCATCAAAATCAAGAGGAAGTTCTAGTTCTGAGCGCACCAACTGCAGTTTCTGAGGAGAAGTGAAGCAGAATTTATACTGTATTGTCCTCATTCAGGGTGTTGGGAAGAGTCAAGCACTGTGTCCCAACAGCAGATATCTCTGGCATTGCATAACCAGTAAAATTTTCAAAGCATCTGTGAGAGATTTTCAGCTAGGCAGGGAGATGTCTATTACTTTTAGATGCCTGAGTTTTAGGAAGAAGTTGAATACACTGAATTCTGCCATTAATCTCCTGAGAAAATCAGGTTCAAAGTAGTACTGAAAGCCTTATGCTCCATGCGTAAGTAGATTTTATTGGATGAGTGAAAATCTAATAAGATGTAAAAGATGTTTTTAAAAGAGAAATTGCAAACACAAAGACTGATTTGATACTGGCTAATGCCACATCTACACTAGAGAAGATCAGCATGGCCCAGATGATGAAAATTAACAGGCTCTCTATCCAGCTAAGCATCTAGAACCAGATTTCCCTCCTTATGTTGAAAAGTCCATTTCATGAGTATAGACAGAAGAGCCCCAAACAGAAAACTTACAATGTAAGCAAAGCATTTTGGCATAAGACTTTAAGAATGCAGAAACATTATCATTTTGTGACTCGCAGATTTCTGTTGTACATTTGTGCTTAGGTAATCTCTTTCCAGATGTACATCTTTTGTTTAAAATGGCTTATGGCTAATTCTTTTTGATTCACAGAAGGATTTGATTGAAAAGAGTGAATAAATCTGGAGAAACCTTACAAATGCAATGGCTGGGATCTTTCTTTTCAGTTGCCAGGGCAGAGGTTTCCATTGTTTGTTTGTACAATAATTTATCTGGAACAGCAGAGGGTGTTTTCAATGAATGAACCACCTGTGTTTCAATATAAGAAACAGAAGAAAGATAGCTTTCAGCATTAGTTATTTGTATATGTGCAAAAAAACTCTTTATCTGTTAAATAACTGGATGACTTTCTGAAGTTCACTTGGGAATAGTGTATAGAGAAGTGCTACATCAGTTCTTTTCCATGTGCAAACACTGTACCAGTGAGATTTCTCAATTAGATGTTCTGTGATAAAATGTTAAGTTCAGTCTTCAGGCAATCATGCCCAAATCTCCTGTGACTAATTGCTCATTACTGTGACTTTACTTGATCATTGCTAAAGTACAGCAAAAGCATATTGAAAGTGCCTTAGACTGACCCCTTCTTTCCTGTCACTTCCTTTCCTAACTTCATTCTCTATTCAGACGTTCCATTGCTAGTAAGAAATAATCTGAATATTTTCTTGATTACTTTAGTTGTGTGAGGTCTCTATGTATAATGGGGAAGGAGTGTATAGTAATAATTCATATTAAAATGGAACATTTCCAGGAATCTGATTAAAAAAAAAAAGGCTTGGAAAACTTTTAGTTATTTAAAACTCTTCTATTTCACTTTTGACTGCCCCTCAAAAAGGATAAAATGTTTGTTTGTTTGTTTTCCAAAAATTATACATAAATATTGGGAACTTCTATATTTAAACCCTACAGAAATATGAACAAATTGAACTGTGCAATCCGTTTCATACCTGAAAATGTGTACAAAATAACATCTTAATTTTGAAAATAGCTTTAGTCAGCCAGCATTTTATGTATTTACTCCCATGTTTCCAAACCTCAGTTGCTTACTTGTGGCTTATTTATTTCTTAATGTACTTATCTACAGAGGCATATGCGGTCTTAATCTTCCTAAAACATATTGAGCCTCCCAAAGTCAAAAGAGAGAGCTTTTTTGAATTTAGTACTTCTAGGAGCCTATGCTGAACTTTTAAAACTTTGGGAAAAAAAACCTTCCTGTTGTAACTTTTACACTTTATTCCTTCAAAAGTCTATCGTGTATAAAACACATGGTATTTGTGTGCTGGGTGAAAATTTTTACATTCTTTTTTTACTTTCCCTCCCTTTTCAGCATGTGAATGAGGATAGTTAAGGGTGAAAGTAGTTGCACCATTCCAAAGGAGTAATCAGGGCAATGCAGGCATTTCTAGTGGAGCACCCAGGTAGAGGGCTCCAGTTATTGTCACTACTGCTACACATTCATCTGGTGGCCAGCACTTGCACAGGGAAATAAAGAGAGGAGAAAAAAGCTGTGATGTGTGTGACCAGTGTGTGAGCACCTTCTTCTGAGTGCCAAGTACGTCAGAGTGGGAAGCAGCAAGGAAGTGGAGCATAAAGCCCATCTCACATACACTGGGAGGGCTGCATTTGACTTGACTGCAATTACTTCTGATTTACTCAAGTGTCAGCTGGAGAAGGACCACAACCCATGCTTTAAAATGTTTTTATATGCTCCTCTGAGTAAAAAACTTGGAGGACTTTGTGAAAACAAGCTACTGTTGCTGATTTGCCAGGTAGGCAACCTCTCTGAGCTCTGGTTGAGAGCTGATCCAAATAAAATGTTTCTCACAGCTATGACTGCGTTGCACTAATTCAACTAGAATAAACAATTACATCAGAAAAATGTGTTTACTTTGGTTCTGGGCCACAGAGACTGGGCCCAAATATGATGTAGAACATATGCCTGTTTTTTCTTATAAGGGCAAATAATTTTACAGGTGGACCTCAAAATTCCTTCATTTTGCTAAGTATACTCCTCCTGGCAAAGTACCTGGAATGTCTATTTATTGTTTATGAAATTATACATCAACTTTCTTATTTAAACAGACAGTGTAAACAGTAACTCTGAGATTAGAAACAAACAAAGTTTTATTTCTCTCTTTGTTTACAGGTACATGACTATGATCCTTTCATTAAAGCTACACCTGTTTACACCAACAAGGACTGACATCTTCAGCTCCTCAGTAATCTTGCACTGGGGTAACTAGAAATAAAATAATCAAAGCCAGCAAAATTTCACTCATGTAAAATTAACATAGAGAAGATTACAATCAATCGTGTACTTTTTTACTGAACTCATCAAAGAGTTTATCCAGACAGCCATAAGCAAAGGGAAAGACTATTTAGCCAGACTGTTGGTTCATGTCATACAATATCATTTCAGTCTAGAATTTTCATCTCTACTACCAAGGAAGTTAAACAGAAACATTATATAATTTTTATTTACCTAGATTTAGCCATAGTGTTCCAATATAAAGGTAAAGGAATTATGAATTGGAGTTCAGTTTAAAAATGCCTGGTCTAAACTATCTGAGTAAAGGTCCTTTGTTTATTGGTAAACTTTCTGTTGTTAACAGAGTTGAGTATAAACAATCAGTATGCGAGAAACTTTACAGAATAAATATATTAGATAGATCTGAATAAAGTGTGATATGTACTTAAGCCATTGTAATACAGCGGCTTTTATATACATGAAACAACAAACCACTTTTATAGGTTGCAACTTAGAAATTAAATTAAAAATTACAGAGGATACAACTGAGTCTAAAGTTCTGCCCACATTTGTCCCAAGTTTGAAGGTTGTTTTAATCTAAATTTCTGGGTTTAATCTATTAAAATAATATAATGAGGGTGTACAAATTTAAGTTATATCAAATTTGCATCTGTCTTTTAGTTTGAGAATATCTCCATCACAGGGAGCTAACAAATAGGAATCTTTAGCTAGTACCAGTACCATACAAAATTAAGCAATAAACACCCATTGGAGTGGGTGGGAGATTATTGCCAAGCCAAATTGGATGAGATAAAGACACTTCTGAACTTTGTTTTTAAATTCAAACCATACTCTTTCCCGAAGTTCGAGAACTGGGAGAAAATCAACTGAATTTCTGGGATATTACAAGAGCAGCTGCTAATAAATTTCTTTCTAGCCAACCTGATCTCTCATGAGAATGCTCCCATGAGATGCCAACCCCCCAGAAAAAAAAACCAACGGCATTGAAATGGCCCACACGAGCTTTTGGAGTGTTTTTGAAATTCACCTACTTCTCCCATATTTGGAGATCCCTTCCATTTACTTCAGTAGCCATGTGTGGGGTCTTATTGAAGTGACTAACAGTGGTCTACCTGACAACCTAGTGATGGGTAGTGACCACCTCGTGAGGGTAGATGGAACAAATTAAAGTCCCCTAAGGGAATTTTGTAATAGTTATCCATCTGTCCTGAACAAACTCAAACTTGGGTCAAAACACTGTGCCTTATTCCCCAAGCAGCTGCATTCCCATGCAGCAGACTTTCAAATTCCTTCCAGAAACCGCCGTGCAGCTTTTCAGTGGTTGCTGAAACTGATGGAAGAGTCACGAGAGCTTTACAGATCTGATTTCTAACTAACATATTAGGAATATGTATTCACTGTAGATTTTGAATGTTTTCATTTCTGGATTTCAAATTTTGGATATATATGGATATATATTATTTGGATTATATATGGATATATATTCTATCCAAATATGGATAGAACTCCTTTATCCAGAGAAAGAACTATATGTCCAAGGAGAATATAAAAGTCTCCTTTGCTGTGAAAATCAGCTCTACACAGTCTCCAGGTATGGAGCAAAAACAACCCTAACATGAAGGGGCACCTCTGAGAATGTTGTTCTTCCTGGCAGAAAGTGAAGTGAGGTCCTCTCGTGCAAAGCAGCAGAAAAATCCAATGTTTTCATAATTGATATGCAACCTAAACTGCTCCTTTTTGTGGTGTATGAGCTGCAAAATGGCTAAAATGTTACTGGAAATGTCTTAATTCTGTACATTAAGGAAAAACTTATAATGAATTATGTTTGTATGCTTTTTATTAACCCTTGAACTGCTGCTGAGCAATGCATGTGTTTGAACAAGGGTTGAAAAGCTATTAAAATATTTGCTTAAATACTTTACTACAGCCTAAGAATTGAGCTCCAAAGCCTCTGGGATTTGGAGACTCACAAGAAAGTTAACTGAAGGAAGTCTGGGAGAGGTCAGCATGCCTAAGCACACTCCTACAAAATCTTCCACCTCCCTTATCAGCTTTAATAAACTTGACTCCTACTTTCTGCTCTTGAAATTCAAAGGACCCATGCAAAGATTTCCCAACTATGTAGGCTGTGTTCACAGCAATCTCATCCTTGCTCGATGAATGCAGAGTCAGTTAAATGTCTAAACTTTGGGCTTATTTTCTATTGGTTTATTCCAGTTTTACACTTTCACAGTTGGCTGCTTTCTGTAGCATTAGGCTACACAAGAAGCAAACCACCTGCAGATTTTATTAAAAATGACATGGGCTATGAAACTACAATATTACCTCTGATTTCCTTTACTCAAATGAAATACTTTTCCTCCTGTGAGACATATCTTTTCTTGTTTTTGCATTTCTTACACTTTAGCCAGATTTATCTCATGCCAAACAGTAAAACAGTTCTCACACCACTGCCTGTAACCCAGTTCACCCAATTCTCCCTTTGCCTATGCCCTTAAGTCTTTAATCACTAACAATTAAATATAAGACTCACACCTGCTTTTTCTTTCTGGCTCAAGAAATATTTTCGTCTTTTGGCCTGATAGAAATCTCCTGCAAGAAGGTCGGACCCTGTGAACAGGGTTACAATGCTCCTGGAGAGAGTGGGAGATGTCATTTCAGAATCTCGCAGGGCAAAGGAGCACAGCCCTCCCTCTGCCAGGGACACTTGGTCACTGTAGGAGCCTTTGTCTGGGGTTTTGAAAGAAAGATGCCATAGCAACATTTTGTCAAGATTCTCCCCTTATTGGAGCATGTTGGTACTCCCTGAGAGGCCTCCAGCATTGTAATTCCCTGAGGATTTGAGAGACATCTTTCTTTTAGAGCTAACTTGAGTCCAAGCACTAACTAGGTGACGAGCCACTCAGTGTCAAAACTGAGCTAGTTCTCTATGTGAAAACTGCCCAAACACAAACAGTGGGATTTATCTCACCCAAATATAGACCTCTGCAATGTAGAAAACCATGCCTCAGCCAGTACACTTTGCCAGATTTTTTTTATTGTTAGAGGAGTTTTTATTGTCAGTGGAGTTTTATCACATCTAGTTCAGGTATTTACTTCAGGATGAGACTGTCATCCTAGAAGCATCTGTTTCTCTTCACAGGTGAAAAAGGGAGTGTTGGCAGTAAGCTCAGACAGAGATCCCTGCAGTGCAGATGACTGAAGGTGGGCATGTGAACTCCACCTCCACACCTAAGGAATATTCATGTCAGCAACACTGCACCGGGGGGCTAAATTCTGGCCACTTTTCCTATTTGTGAGTGGACTTGGGTCTTTAATCCTTTATGGAACATAAAAGTTACTTACACTAAAGTCAGAGAGTCTTAAGCACCTTTTAAAATATTAACTTTCTTTTGTTATGGTAGGAGTGGAGTCACCAGGTGGTCATGTTAAATATAATCTTACACATTCCTTTTCTTAGTCTATGAGGAATACATGCACTTTCAAAGAATGTTGTACTGTTAGTTTTTGGTGTTCAGGTTTATGAGGGGGCTTTTGTAAACAGCCAGGGAGTTCAACCTATCTTATGGCCTCTGATTAGATTTAGTTCTTGGTGCAAATTATTTCCTGAGAACCTGAAAGTGGCTTTTGGGTTAAGACTTTCAAGTAAGGTTTTGCCTGCATGCAGTCTATGACCACCTATGTTCAGTGACTGTTGTACACAGTATAAATAAATGACTCTGAGATATTCTGTATCACTGATTTCTCCCCTGATAGAAAGCTGGGTTGCAAGCCTTCCAAATCCATCAAAACCAGGCAACAGTGTTGTATTTCAGGGTCTATCCCTGCTTTCCCAAATGTGCACAACTGTCATTAATTTTCATTGAAATAATTTGAACTCAAATGTAAAATAGATGCTACTTTGGGATGCAGTTAGTTAATATATGAGAACCTTGTGAGCCTTAGAATCAGTCTGGGTTGTAAGTGGGTTATTTGTTTGTTTATTTTATTCCTTATTTATAAAAGGGATGACGGCCCACCCAGTGGAATTTTCCCATCAAAAATAGTATGAAACAGAATAATGGAATGCAAGATTGATTAGATGGTGTGCTTGTTGGCAATGGGTGCACGTACTTCTTAATCTTAATGGATCATAAAAAAATCCTTTCATATTTGCCATAATGCATGTGCTAAGTTGTGGGTTCCTAGCCAAGGCAAAGAAATATTCTATGATTTCCAGAGATGCAAAGTAAGAATTTCATACAGCACATAAGTGGGGCCTCTGTTTAAATGCATAAAGATAATTTCTTAATTATGGCAGTGATATTCATTAAAAAGCTTTCCAATAGTACATCCAGTTCCCACACTGGTCTCTCTCCCACTGTCTGACAGACAGACAGCTTGGTTACACATGCTCAGAAAGGAGGGTGGGGGCCCAGATTCTTGGCTGTCTTGAAGTGGCCACATCCTGCCATCTGCTGAATCCTTCTGCTATTGGCAAATCCAGGGAAGAATGTTTCTGAGGTGTCTTAAAATATTCCACACCTCTGCAGAAATGTTTTATGTAAGGACAAGTATACAAATGCTTACAGGGAGAGACAAACCAGCTTAAAACACTGAGAAATAAAATATTTTTTTTTTAATCCTTAGATTTAAAGAGATCACAGAATTGCAGAATATTTTGAGTCGTAAGGGACCCACAAGGATCATCAAATCTTTGCCCTACACAGGACAGCAACAACAATCACTCTATGTACCTGAGAGCATTGTCCAAACACTTCTTGAGCTCTGTCAGGCTGGTGCTGTGATCATTGCCCTGGGGAGCTGTTCCAGTGCCCAAACACCCTCTGGGTGAAGAATCTTCTTCTAATATCCAACCTAAACCTGCCCTGACACAACTGCAGGCCATTCCCTCAGGTCCTGTCCGTGTCCCCACAGAGCAGAGATCAGTGTCTGTCCCTCTCTTCCCCTCCCAAGGAAGTTGTACCTGCAGTGAGGTCTCCCCTCAGTCTCCTCCAGGCTGAACAGACCAAGTGTCCTCAGCCACTCGTCACACGGCTTCCCCTCAGGGCCCTTCCCCATCTTTGTTGCCTCCCTTGGACACTCTGCAATAGTTTAAAGCCTTTCTTGCATTGCGGGACCCAAAACTGCCCCAGCACTGGAGGTGAGGCTGCCCCAGAGCAGAGCAGAGCAGGACAATCCCTGCCTTGCCTGGCTGGTGATGCTGTGCCTGATGTGCCCAGGACAGGGTTGGCTCTCCTGGCTGCCAGGGCACTGCTGGCCAATGTTCAACTTGCCATCAGCCAGGACTCCCAGGTCCCTTTCCCCAGCACTCCACTCCAGCCTCTTTCCCCATTCCTCTAATTTGTCAAGATCTCTCTGCAGGAACTCTCAGCAACTTCCAATTCTGTATAATTTGCAAACTTTCTTGGTAATCCTTACAGATGTGCCAGGAAGCATCATCCTGATGGAGGGCTAGTGTCTAAACTTTAGCATGTTTAGTTGATCACAGAAGTACACAAAATTTAATCCTTGGGGTCTTTATAAAACTTGTAAGTCAAGAAACAGTCAGAGTTCATATAGTAAAAAAAAAGACAAGCACATTTTCCTTGGATCCTCTTTTACTGTTGCAGTCACAGCAACTGCATAATTTTTAAGATATGTATATTTACATGTAAAATTAACTAACAATTTCATAATATTTCTTCGTTTTCCTACTCCCTTTTTCAATCTCCCTTTTTAAAAAATGAATTTGGGATTTCCTCCAATAATTTCTTTGTTGTCTAAGTATTCACACTGTAGGTTTCTTACTTCTTCTCTCATATGACCAAGATTATCTTCTGTTCCTTAGTTGTCATTTAATATGAAATGTGTCATGCTCCCTAGAAAAAAACTAAATTGTCTGGAAGCACCCTGGAAATGAACAGAAAGTAAAAGAACAACAATAACCCCTCTGGCAGCTGAGCATGTTGCTTTTGCAAACCAGAAGGTCTTAGACCTTAGTGTTCCACACCTGAAGAACTTCTGTGAAACAGGAATACATTCTGTCTAAATGAGCCTAATGAAAAATCCATAGTCCTATCCTCTGCAGTATGGATCTTGTGCTATTTTGTCCTGGAAAAAAATTCTTTGGGGGATGGCCCTCCATTACTTCAGAAGTTAGTATTTTCTAAATTCAGTGTTAGTTTTAGCTACATAAGATTTGAGCATTTCTTTTTGATCGAGCAAAATCCCCTCTGAAATAAATGACAGCTTTACTTCAATAGGTATGTTCAGGCCAGGCCCCTAATTAATCAGCACTGACATTTACAAGAATCAGTGCTCTCTGCTATGCCAAAGGGCTTGGGTTCAACTCCCAGGAGCAGAGGATTTGGACCTATTTCATCATAAGGACTTCTTATGACTACTTTTCTCTGTCATGTAGCCCATTTTTGAATGGAAAAACATTATAGAGAGATGAGTATGTTTACAAAATAGTAGAAAAATGTAACACTCTGAAAAGAAAATTCTCTCTATAGATTGTAAATGTCCACAAAACTTTTTTTTTTTTTTTTTAATTATGTGTACCTCCTCTGGACTGGTATTACAACTCCTGCTGTAAAGTTTGAAACATGCCCATTTAACCTGGGGTCCATCCTGCAATGTTTTGCAGCATTGCCTTATTTTTTCTCTTAATTCTAAGTTGGCCTCTAGAAGAGTAAAAACATATGCAGATTCCTTAGTATTGTCTAAAGGGAAGCTAGAAACTACATCGTGAAAAACTGATCATGTGAAAATGATATCTGACCTACTGTAAACTGCAAACTATGCAGAGTATCTCTTGGAACAGTGCAAAGCCCAAAGCCTGCAAAATTATATCTGCAACTGTGCTAACAATTTAATAGTAAAAAGTAAACCTAGCAATTATCATCACAAATGGATAATGCCAGGTAGGAGATCTGCTCTCCATTTCTAGTTTTGCAAAGAAAATAGCCTTGTCTACAAAAGAGGAAATAGTTCATGGCATTACCTTTCTTTTCTACAACAGCATGGGGAGGGTCACAGGCTGCCTCCATGACCTGGACTATCGAAGAACTGGAGATCCCCAAAGGGACAATCTCTCTGCAGATTTGGAGGTTTGAGCCTGGATTTTCTTCAGTCTTGACTTTCACATACCTCTGTGATTCCACCAGCTGCCAAAACTTCATTCCCATCAGGAGGATTCGTAAAAACTGCAGGCTGTCCAGGCTGCCAAATTCTGGGACAAATTGTTCCCTTCAGAGAACTTTTGGAGAGGACAGAAACATAGGACTGATAATTATATTATGAAATAATAAGAATAGTTTCTGGGGTTTTTGGGCCAACACGGGGAGAAGAAATTATAGTGATAAAATCTATGAACTTGGAATTGCACCTTCTACAAAAATAATCTGTAAAAGGCCAGGTATCCACAAACGTGTGTGGATAAAAAACGTGTATGGATTAAAAGCCTCAGGATTTAAGAAACATCTTTCTTTTGCACTCATATCTCAGCCCATGGTACAAAATCCAGTGATACTGCAGATGCATCTTTGATGGCAGCTGCCGATACACTGTTGGCCAGACAATATATCCTGTAGGGTCTTGTAGTCTGAGCAAATTGTGCTGCAGCTGCAAAGTTCATTCCTGTTCATCTGGATGGGTTTTTAACAATGGTCTCTGCTCTCCCCACTGCCCAAACAAAACCATCCATAAATGGAAAACTCCCTCTCCCTCCAAGGCCCTGAGGTAGCAGAATGAATGCAGCACACATGGTGCTAAGTGTCTCAGAGCTAAAACATACTTAATACATGCAAATACCAACATTAACCATTATGAACAGGCATGATTTATGTGCCTGTCAGCAAGACATCAATCATGACTACAGAGAGTCAGCAGCAGTATCAACAACAGTAGCAGGAGTGGAGGGTCAGAGCCAAGATGGGATGGTCCTTCCCAGCCACCCGGGGGGAAGAGAAAGATGGATGAAGCAGTAAGAATCCCCAAACAGTGTCTTTTAGGGAAAAGGATGCTAAATTTTAAACCCTCTCTTGAGACCAGTCAATGTCCAAGATTATTTCTTCGTTAGATCTGTAAGAAGGAGACAACCAGCAGGGACATTTGGAATTATCATAGGAGAAGGGATCTGGACATATAAAAAAGAAGTCAGGGTTTTAAAATTGTGACATAAAAGGTATTTAAAGGGATCTTTTCAGGAGACATTTTTACCAGTGGGATCTGATTTACTTTCCTGTGCCTGTGGCAAGTGTATTTAACTGTGAAACTTTACCACAAATTAGAGGCAAGAAGGAAATTGCATCAGAGCTTTCTTTGTACAGATGATAGTATAATTCAGAGAACATGCATCTAAGACCATTCTATGATAACTAACTTTGGCTTCTGAGTTATCTAGAAAATACCAGATCATGCTAAGAATAAAGTAGGGAACTTGTTACTTTCTGGATTTTGGTTTTTTTTGCTTTTTGTAGTTAGTCAGAGAAGGCTGAGCTAGAGAAGACGTTGGCTGTAATATCAGCAAAAACAATGATGTTTTATTTAGATATCTCAGGCTGTACTTGCAGTTGGCTGGAGGCACCAAATAAAACTACTTAGATTTTACTAATAAACTGATATGGAAGGAAATTGATGTCCCTGAAAAAAATCTGTCAAGGACAAATAGAAACAATTCTGTCTGCATGTGTTAAGCATAACCGATTTGGCATATTTTCTTCCAGTTGAGACATACAGTTGAAGTGTTAAAAAATGTCTCACAATTGCCTAAAAATGTATTGCCTGTCAAATTTACAGGCTCAGACAAATGCTGGTAGCATCTCATCCCCAATCTGGGTGGACTATAGATCAAATGATGAATAAACTTTTTGAAAGCAAAGGTAAAATTACTCCTGACAAGAATGAAGTCAAAAATGCATCAATTTTTTTTTTCTGTCTTGCATGGCACAAGGGGTTTTGCTGAAATATATCCTTTTTTGCGTGTCCTCAAACCAGTACCTCAGAGATATTGAGGAAGCTGTTGAAATTTCTCAGCAAAGAAGCACTAGAAACATCATAAATATATTGCAAACTGTTCAAAGAAATATTAAAAATATAGGTATGGACAAAAGCAAAAGAATGTATTCATTACAAAGGAAGGAAAGAGAATCCAATTGAGGTTACATTTCCTGAGAGCAAAAATATCCAAATTGTGCTTTAAACAGTTGATATCTTAAGAAATGTGAGCAAGTGTAAACAGCAGTCTAAAGCAGGGGGAAATTCTGATCAAGTCACACAGTACAAAAGACCTAATAACATATGCTGTTGTGTGATGACAAATATTTTAAGAATTTTTTGCTTGTTTTCTTAATAAGTATTGTAAACTGTTACATATTTTCTGGGTTCTGCTCTAACCTTGTCAGCTGTAGAGCATTTCATGATATTGGTTGACAGAAATCAACAAAGTTCAATTGCAGTTTAAGTATCCACTTCATATATATATACTTTTCTGCAGTCCTTTAAGAGTCAAAATCAGCCAGGTAATGCAAAACAAAGTTGGCAATTTTTGCTTCTCCGTTTCACTGCTGAACTTCTCTTGACTGATGAAGCGCATGTAGATGATTATCTATGGAAATATTCAGATTTTTAAGGCTGCAGGGAAATTTCACACTGCATTGCTTTTTGATAACTTCTGTTTCTGTTAGTCTCTCTCTCACAGCCACACAGTTCTGGTGGAAAGACTGATAATAATGGAGAATTGATGATATTTATTTTCAATTTTTTTTTTTTCAGTTATTGACTTCTTTCATTGTTAAGTTCACATCATTTATAGCTTGATTTGGCTACAGGACTTTTGAGGCACAATTCTCTAAAAACAGAATTAGGAGTGCATTCACTGCTTAAATAGTGCCACTAGACACAGCATGTTATTAACTCCAGATATGGAGAACAGCTTTTATACTCTTTGTAAAATTCTCAACACACTGCTTTGCCTAACAAAGTTAACTCAAGCTAAAACATGATTGCTAATTTATTGACTTATTGATTTATTTTTTCCAGTTTTAATTAATATTTATTCTTAATGCTTTTTTTCCCATATCTTGCACAAATTGTCCCTGTAATAAAATGATTTCTGATCACAAACCAGTTATAACTGAAAAGTAGTTTCTTCTACTTTAGATATTACTGCTGCTTTTTGTTTCAGACCTTCTGGACATATTAATGTTATTAGTCAGCTCAATGTAGTTCAGTGAACTCTATTAAAATAAAATGCCCCTTTTTTGCAATCAATCCTCTCAGAAATTTTGGTCAGTGAATTAATTTTTACCCTAACTTAAGTTAATTATTTGGATCAGGAATAAAAAATGTATAAAAGAATTTCATTTAGATCCTTGGACAACATGAAAATTGAAAGTTTGGTGAGGGTGGAGTTTTTTATATGCGCATAGCAAGATTTTCTGTTAGGTTTGATATTTGAAAGAGAAAGAAAGAACAAACCATGTACAAGATTTAGGTATTCAGTGAGCACCCACAGTTTCCCTTGACTTCATATCTATAAGTCAAAGAAATACCTAAGGATGCAAGTCACAATTATACTAGTCTGTGTGTTCCCAAGATTTTTATAGCTGAATCTCAGTTATAAATCTATCCATTGCTTCATTTTTCCTCTTCCTGTCTCCTTTTTGCTCTTCATAAAAGTGCCTTCCTCTGAAGTATATTTACATGTCACTGGAAAGGTGTGTCTCGTAGCTTAGAAGTTAATTGTTAGGTTACAGTTGTCCTAAGCACGTCAATTACATCTCAAGAGTGACAAAAAATTGCCATTTTTATACAGTATTGTGCTGTGCTATTTTTAAATAGAGCAGCTAAATTAGTGCAATCAGTTGAGCTTTACAATCCAAAAGTAGAAATCCTATGGCTAACCTACTAGTACTAACATGTCTTTCTCTTTGGTGATGAAAGATTTTCTGAAGACCTAAGCTGTCAGACGATACAGAGGTGAATCTGTCACATGAAACAGAAATACATGCAACTTCTAGGAAGAAAAAATTGGGTACTTTTGTATACAATGGATAACCCCTTTGTAATTGCTTTGCATAAAGGGAGCTGCTGAAGGCCCCTGGGAAATACAGACTCAAGAAGGCTTTGCCTATACTCTATCTTCATTACAGTAAAATACATTGTTCAAAAATTTTCATGTTAAAGTACTCTGACAATTTCCCTCACACATATTTTGAGACTGAGTCTAACATGCTGAAGACCTTCAACAAGAAATTTTTCTCTTTACTCAGCATGTATGGACATTAACACTTGTCTATATTTAAAGAGATTTTTTGGTATAGCTCAGCCAATGTAAATATACCAGAAAACCTTTTGCAGTAAAGGTATTTTTTAACACCTTAACTCATTTTTTTTCTTTTTAGATTAAGATCATAAAGAAAAAGGAAGTGTTTGTCAGTAGAACTGCAGCTGGAAAGGAAACAAACAAACAAATGCATACCTATATGTATACCTGTATCTGACTGTTGTCACATTTAAGTATCGACAACACTGATTAAAAGTAAAAGGATGACTAAAAAGGGAAGATTTCTATTCTCAGATACATCAGTATATAATCCGAGCACTTAGAACTGATATCTGTTGCTGAGTCATGTTTTCAGAGATGCTATAGTTCTGGCAAGAGTTATCTTTAAGAGGGAATTACAGTAACAAGCCCTTTCATTTGCACATTGTTATGGAAGAGGTAAAATAGACTTGGAAAATGCTCCTTAAAATGTTTTTGGGCTCTTAAATTGTAAGCTCAGTACGACTGCAAAGAGTTAGGGCATGGACCTTGCTATATTTTGAGAATCAAAAAAAAATTGTAGGAAGAAGGGAGTTATGTGTTTCTGAGTGTCTGGGGGTGAAGGTGGCCTTGAAAATATCTTCTTATTCCAGATCTGTGTATGTCTTCCAGAATATGTTCATAATCCTGGACTGTTTATGCATCTTGTGTAGTCAAGTAAGTTAGAAGTATCTGTGAAACATTCAGATATACCAGAAATTATAAATACATACCAAAATATCTTCAGAATTGCAATCTCATGAGCACTTGCAATAGACCACCTAGAAATATTTCCAGAAAAACAGAATCTAATCTGTAGCAGAACCAACTGTATGTGTGGACAGATCTTGGAAGTTTCAGGTAACATCTGTAAACTAAACAGTGCCAATATCCCTGGGCTGGCCAAGTGGCACATTTTGGCCACATCTGTGAATTAAGGTTTTTTAGCTTAAATTATAACTCCACCCAGACTGCCTCCTGGCAGTGATCCTCCAGCAATGTTGACTCCTGCACATTATCTAGGAATGCTTGGGAAGGGGTCAGCTGGAGAGAGTCAAAGCCATTCCAGGGTCTGTGCTAACAATTTTACAGTGCAGAGTTTCAGTGTCTGGGAATGTTTCCAGGTAGTCTTTAACTTGCCATTATAGAAGCAATTTCAGAGCTCCAGAAGTTGAGCTCCTCAGCCAGATGTTATCTGGCTACACCTCCTTCCATATTTCCTTTTCTAGTGTGGTTTGTTCTGTACTATTGGGAGGGGAGGGGAAGGAAAGAGAAAGGACAAGGGAGGGGAAGAAACGTTTTCTTAAAATTTATTCACTTTGACATCATTACTCTGTGAACATCATAGTTGAAGGAATTCTGCCATTTTCCACCCGTTTATGTTAGTAATTGCACAGGAAAGGTAAGAGAATAATAGAACAAAAGACTCTCTTTCTTCAAGGTGGTAAATATTCTTAAGGCTTTATTATCACATAAATGAAAAATTATATTTTTCTTAACAATATAACAATATTTTATATGCCTGGCTAAAATTAATAATAACAGCATCTTTTACGTCAAATATACTCAATTGTGTAAAGCTGGAACAAGTGTTCCTTTCTTGATTTAGATGGTGGCAGAAATTTGATCTTCCTCATTGTTCACAAGAGAACTAGGAAGTTCAGTCCTTACACCCAGAAGGTTTAATGTTCTGCTGCAGGTGATGATGTGTTTCACTTAGAAATACCTTTTTTCTTCAGTTTTGTATCTTTCTCTGGCTTTGTCTTTGTAGACAATCAAAGCAGAACACAAGCCTAATGTTAGCTATTTAAAAATTAACATTGAATAACATTTTCTAATTCTGAATTACTCCTAATGGACTTCTGAGAGAAGAAAGAAGGAATGCAAAGTGACCTATCCAAGAAAAATCTATAGACAAGAATCTCAGTGGCATGGGAAAAAACTACTTTTTTAAGTGGGATGGCTGTGCACAAACCAGTTAGTGGAATATTCTCAAACTCCAAGACTGTTTCCAGTGATCATTTAGGGAAAATATTAAATTACCCAGGCAAATACATCAAGCAGCACACTAGCAATCAAATATGAGTGGTGAATAAATTTGTGTCCTGGAAACACCATCTGTCATGGTTTAATTTAGCAGTGAGGTGTGGCCATTAAGAGTGATATGATTTAGAATTTTCATAACAGGAGAGTTGCAGTGAAGCAAAGCAGTGGAGTTCAAAGATGTAAATAAGGTGAGAGCACTGGTAACACAAGGAGTGTCATGGTAAAACATACGAGCCTTCAATCCAGTAAGTAATTGCAGTAGACTCATTTAATCAGATGATTATTGTTACATCTTGGATTCCTAGTTGGGAATGACTAAGACACAAAGTTAAACCATTATGGTTTAACCAATGCTTAAAAAGTCTTCAAACTCTAGATACTGCTGTTCTTACCTTCCTTTTCTCCTCAGTAAAAATACTGAATTTTTTATGAAACAACCGAACTGCTACAATCTAAATTTTTTACAGCAAATTAAAATTAAAGCTAGTTTACCTTGTAATACTAGACTCTAAAGTGCAGAATTTACTTCATAAACAATTATTTTTCTCATGCAACAGAGCAAGACAGAGCATTCAATGCATAAGCTCTATGAGATTTTCTACTATCCGACTTATGAGTGAAAAGCCTTAACACATGGTACATGGTAGTCATACCAAGAGCTCACCAGTTGGTAAGTGGTGACTGACTGGGAATATGCTCCACTATCATTCTAGTGTGAATCATGTGACCTCAGGCTGTGTTTTTGAGAACACAGAACTCATTACTCTAATACCAAAGTCACTCTATAACTCTTATTTATGTTTCCAAAGCATCAACTGGAAGCTGTATCTATAAGACTTATAAATGGTGAGATAAAACAATTGAGTCAGAAAAATGGTTTGCAGCCAATCAGAGGGATGGACAGGAGAGGCTGGAAAGCCAGACACAGACAGTAATCCAGGGCCAAAATTTCCAAGAGATGCATATTTTCAGTACTAATCTTAGAAAATCATAAAGAAAAAACAGTTCTTTGTGACCAGTCTGAAGTGCTATCCAGTATTTCCTGAATACTAGCATGACTTGAATTATTCCTATTCATTTTCTGAAATAAATCTCCTAGTGCTGATCTATGAAAGTACCTAGAAGCAGATAAAATCTTCACATCCCTGATCAGCCTCTCCACAGACAATGCTGGTAGCTTTTTTTGGACTGGAAAGTCCACTCCTTAGTGAAGCTAAAAGCCTTAGGCTTTAATGATGGGAGACCTCCTTCTGCATGGAGCCATCTGCCCGAGGCACACTGAGCCTTAGGACTGTTTACCATAGATGGATCTACAATGCTCTACACAGTAAGATGCTGGCACAGTGTTCACAGTATGCTAGGAACACTAGGAAGCCATAGCAATATTGGTCAGTCCTTCATAACTTCATTTCCCAAATGTTCATAATTAAACAGTTTTTATTTAAGTAATCAGCATGAAATCCTTAGCTTTGTTTTTGCAACCGGTATTGTGTTTATGGAGCCAAATATTGAAAACTTTGATACTGAATACCTTGTATGTGTTAATTTTGGCAACCTTTAAAGATTCTGTAGATGCCTTGCTATGTTACCACCACCCACTCTTCAACCCCCCTGGCCATCAGTCCCTCCAAACCACAGAGACATGTTTCTCTTTTAATACTTTCTTGCAGTATTTCTCATGAAAATCACAGGGAATCGTGTGTGATTTCAGCAGAGTGAAACTTGATCTCAAAGTGTCTGTAGGACCAGAAGTTTTTAAAGAAAACATTTCTTAAATCTTGTGTTCACTGCTGCTTCAGCAGGCCAATTAGACTTGATGGGAATTCTAGAAAGCTGTCGCCAGGCATTGCAGCAGGAATAGCAAACAAGGCCCAAAGCAAATAAACGAATGGGAAAAGTGTGGCCATCCTCAGAACCTCCTTGCTGGTGACCTCCTTGTCTTTGTAAAGGGATGCTGAAGGTACTGGATGAAGGGACTCCAGGTTAATTAGATTTGACATTAGTTAACAGCAACAATTACTAGAGAGTAATTAATCAGGGAAAGTCTCCAAACAGAAGGAGAATAAATAAACGTGCAGTAACATTCTGATCCATTTACCCCCCTAGATAAGGATGTGCCCCAGGTGTCAGGCTGAGGTGGGACTAATCTGTCTTGCTCAGTTTCTCCCTGGAACTTGGGTGACTCTTCGCACATCCATCTTCCTTCACATGGAGACAAACAAGCATTCACTAAGCCATTAATAGCACCATTCCTATAAAAACTCAGGGTAGAAAAACATTAAAATTCCTCTGCCCTTCCCACATTTTTTTATTTAATCCCCCCCTTTTCTTAAAGAATTCTCCAACAAAGTTCTGAGAATGCAAATGATATTACTTTCTACTATCATTAGAATAATTTCAATACCCTGATAGTAGTGGTTTCTACATCCACAGCCAGCAGTTTTTCATTGCACACAATACCAAAGAGTTTCAGCTACTGTATCTGTATCTGTATCTGTATCTGTATCTGTATCTGTATCTGTATCTGTATCTGTATCTGTATCTGTATCTGTATCTGTATCTGTAAATAGTTCTCTGTATCTGTAAATAGCAAGTTCTCTGGTTTTCATTCTCATCCAGACCAATGGGGGTAGGTCATGTGGAATATCCTAAAAAATTGCAGCGAGTAGTGGTACAGCTCCTGCTCCTCTGCAGTGATCCACAGCAGCCCTGTCCCTGGCACAGGTTATTTCCATACCCATGTGCCAGCTCAGTTCTGCTGGCTGGGGCAGCATGGGAATCGGATGCAAAGCTCAGAGCAGTCCCCCTTACATGGACCAGGACCAAGACCACAGAAGGTGTTTTCCCTGGCACAGCCAGCTGAAAGATATGAATTCTCCTTGCAAGAGATAATTTCTGAGCCCTTTCTACCTGAGTTATGAACTGAATTCCAGCCTCTCTGAGTTTATAAGGACAACTAAGTGCACTTTTGGATGTAGAATGACTGAAAAGAGATCAATAACGTACACACAATATTAAGGGCATAATATTCAGAGCCATATTGCATTTGGTTACTTTATTGAATATCTACAGGTATTGTTAAAGTTATTGGGATTTCTCCATGAAGATGTCTTCATCTTCACCATAAATAAAAATCCCTGAAATATTGATACAGAACCAAAATGCTGAAATAGTATTCTATGTATTATGGACTATACAAATTTGATGTAATTCTCTGCAGTGCATATTTTTTAAACAAACTTAATAAACCTTCTTAAATAACTGCCTAAAATCATAATTAAATAAATACCATTTGATTGTTTAGCTTTTACATAGTTGACAACATGTTTGTGGGAAAGGAGCATGCAAAAATTAATTATAAAAGTATGGTTGTTTTCAAATATTTTACTGAAAGAAGGTAAGTTTATAAAACTCTGCAGAAGTCACTAAAGCCACTATAAAAAAGAAAAAAAGGAAGCAAGGAAGAAAGAACTTAGATAAAAATAAACATAATAGACCAAGTTATGAAAATGAAGGGTAATATATCTAAATAACTGCACTATGATTAGCAATTAGTTTTTGAACCTACTTTCTACCATCAAACTGAAAAATAATAAGCAAATAAAATAAGCAATGTAGATTTTTGGAAGATGAGAACACATCACACAGAAGGTTTGTGGGTGAAAAGCTGGCTCCTCTGAAGCCAAAGGCAAAATTGCTATTGACTGTAGCAGTGCTGGAGTTTTCTCTATACACGTAAACTCCCACTGACCTGGAGTGCAGAAGCTAGCCTTTATTCCCTTTTGCCTTGCAGATTTTTTTCTTTCATACAGTTTGTCATTATCAAAACTCAGATTGTATGTTGAATGGTAACTTAGACAATGTGTTACAAAACAGTGTGCAACACATGAAGGTTCAACAGTTGACCAGCATTCTCTGAGTTTAAACAATCTCTGCCAAGAATTGCAACTGGGCAACCTCAAGGTTTGCTCATGTTTAGAACAAGTATAGAATTTGGTCTGTATTGCTGACACATCTTTATAACCTGGCAGAAGTAAAGAAAGGGAGTGCTAATCTGAAGATGGGTCAAGGTATTTGAGGCATTTAATTTGTCCTGGGATACTACTTAAATTATTTTGGCACTGCTGTTCAGTATACCAGTGAAAGGAAATGGACAGCTCAAAGGCTTTGAGCTAAATGGAGGAAGATTCTTCAAGTTACCAAGGTGATTACACGTTCCCTGGACTTTCTCTGTGACCATGGGTGCATCACTTAACGTTTTTTTGTGCCTCAATTACTCATTTGTAGATACTAATAGTATTCTCTGCCTAAAGAGGAAGTTGGGTTAGTGTAAATGCAACAAAACATGTGAGGTTTTCAGAAAAGAAAGAAATAAATAAAGATAGGAAAAGTACAATACATGATAGTTTATTGCAGATGAAAAAGAGTCCCGCTCGTATTGGTGGAGACATGCAAAGGTGTGATGCAGGGAGAGCCCTACTCGTTTGCCAAGCACATCAGTGCATTTGTGCAGAGCTGCATCGAGAGAAAAGGGTCTCAAGCAGCCTCAAAGAAGCATGGTCATGGCAAGGCATGGACATGACTGTCCTCTTTATGGATTCCTGTCAGTGTGTCTGCAGGGTGCTGATACAGAGACTTTACTGACTTCCATGAGCACAGGCTTATTTGCCTCACTTCACTGCAAATGTTGACATGTCCTTAGGTTTAAGGAATGAGTGATCACAGATACTAGGTGTAAAGCACTGAGGGCTTGGAAGATTTTGGGGGGTATTTGTAAATACTGCAAGATGATTTTTTTCCTACTTCATTTTAAGTGCATTGTAACAAAAGAAAAATAAACGTTCCTTTTCCTACAGCAGTGTGAGTTGACACAAGGCACAAATACAAAGCTTGGTTTGTTGTTATTTAAACTTCTTTAATCCTGATTACTGGTGCTTGTGGAGAAGGGAGGCATAGTTGGAGAGAAGCCATACTTTTTCAAATTGATTAAAAACACCTTTTGAACAATAAATAACTTTAGCTGGCTGACCTCTAAAGCAAATGATACTGCAAAGTTCTGCAGTATAAAATAAGATTCCTTTTCCCAGCACTTTTGAATGTTGGCTTGTCAAGTATTCCTTTTGACAAGCTTCCGCCTAAAAGTTCTGTTGTCAAACAAGTATGCTTCCAGTAGACTTTATAGGTTAAAAATATTCAAGAGAAAACAACATATTTTTGCTCAGTGTGAGTAACTTAAGTGCTGTTTGATCACATATAGATAACACTGGAGAAACTGCTGGCATTGTTTCATGTCATCTGATAAAACAAGGCAATAAATTTTACTGCAAGTTGGCAGCAGGAAGAGCTGCTGCAGGTCAGGTCTGAGGTGAGTACTACTTTTATAAGTATTGAAGGAGACAGTGAAATTAAGTCAGATTGCAGGAGCTGGAGAAAGCAAAGAGCATAAAGGCAAGGATTTTGATCTAGGTTTTGTCTTTCTTTGTTTTCTGGTTTGTCTTTTATGGTTTTGGTTTTTGTTTTTTTGTTTTTTTGTTTTTTTGGGTTTTTTTTGTTTTCCTCTGCAGAACTGACTGGCTTACAAACTGGTGCCGTAGACATTCAATCCACAACATCTGTCAGTCATTAAAAAAAAATGCAATAATTCAGAAAAGCTCAAAAAAGTACACAGAGTAGCAAGAAAGTGACATAAATGAGCAAGGAAAAAGGCATCTGGTATGAAGACACATTAGTTTACCCTTTGAAAGGATCTCACTCCACAGGGATCTCACTTGCTTTTAAAGCCTGGCTGCCTAAATGAAGAGTCTACAAATGAAAAATATTGTTATTTTCATAAATGTCACCAGGCTGCAAGTGCTTGCCTACTGTTAACCCAGCTGTCTACCCAGCTCTTCTTGCTTCTTTTTTTTTACAGCTAAACATAAACTGATATAAAAGGTCTCCCCAGAAAAAAAAAGATTTTATTTCCCCTCTGTCCTAATGTATCAAGTTTCTAACTGTTTTCTTCAAGGTCTGAGAGGACAGGATAGCTCAGCTCTTCTCCAGCAAAAGGCTTGCTGAAGCCTTTGTATTTCTCTACAGATACTCCTTTAGCAAATAGTTTTTATCATCATATCTGCTGCAATTTAAGATGAAGGAAAGAAGGTCTATTTATGCTTTTTATGAATTTCAAATTTCATATGAAAGCATCAATCTCAAGGTCTAAGTGTTGAATTCAGTATAACCTTCTCTCTCTCAGCTATAGCTGAAAACCTTGGAGCTGCAAATATCCTCCATGGGTTACCAGGTTCCATTGCAGTTTACAAAGAAAACACAAACATCATTAAAGCAAAGTATTTTCTTCAAAACTGTTTATTCAAGCTCCCAAGAGTCCTTTACAAGATGTGGCAGAAAATCTAAATTTCAAAGTCAAAGCATATGAATTTTAACCTAAGCATTCAAGTGCTGCAATAGGCCCATTGCTTCTTGCAAGAAAAGCTGTTTCACAGATATTGGAAAGTTTCTTTTTCCTTTTAAAAGGATGCAACAATTCTTAAAAGTCAGCTAGGAACTTAAATCTGGTGTCAGCTTCTGCCTGTAAAACATGAAGGAGTAATGAATCAAGTCCAGAAATCTTAAGAGCTAATTAATTATTGTAAATAAGTCGCATCTTCATATCCTGCAGTGAAAGATGTCATTTGCAGAGAAAAAGTAACTAAAAAGGAGTCATATCTGTAGTTGTGACAAACTATCTGAAATTATCTTCTTTTTGTGATCCCAGGGAATGAGGAACTTTACGCCAATGTGATGCATTTTAGAGTGTAACACTACAGAAACTGTGACATCCTTTTACTTACCCCTCATGTAGACACTGGAACTTGTCAATACTTGACATAAACACAGTCTTCTTTTAATTTATGTAACTTCTTTTACAGGTCACTGGAACACTTGAGATAGACACTCTGAAATCTGTTTAATTGCATTAACAATGAATTAATTGTATTATATTAATTGTATTAAACTTTCAGCAGAACATAATTATCATCTACAAAGAGATAACATTTTATACCATCATAGTAATTTTTCATGAACAGGTGAACATTCCAGAAAGCTTAAAAAACCACCATTGTAACTCATAATTTCATCTAGCATTGCACAGGCTTCATATCCCTTCTCTTAATAAAATGCAAAGGACCAGGATCCTGGAGGTTCAGATGTGCAGTTTATTGCACTGGGTATGTCCATTACACAAGACCTGTCTTCTGAAAGTTCCTTGCAACTACCTTTGCATTATGGAAAGGAATGGAAAGGAATGGAAAGGAATGGAAAGGAGAGGAAAGGAAAGGAAAGGAAAGGAAAGGAAAGGAAAGGAAAGGAAAGGAAAGGAAAGGAAAGGAAAGGAAAGGAAAGGAAAGGAAAGGAAAGGAAAGGAAAGGAAAGGAAAGGAAAGGAAAGGAAAGGAAAGGAAAGGAAAGGAAAGGAAAGGAAAGGAAAGGAAAGGAAAGGAAAGGAAAGGAAAGGAAAGGAAAGGAAAGGAAAGGAAAGGAAAGGAAAGGAAAGGAAAGGAAAGGAAAGGAAAGGAAAGGAAAGGAGAGGAGAGGAGAGGAGAGGAGAGGAAAGGAAAGGAAAGGAAAGGAAAGGAAAGGAAAGGAGAGGAGAGGAGAGGAGAGGAGAGGAGAGGAGAGGAGAGGAGAGGAGAGGAGAGGAGAGGAGAGGAGAGGAGAGGAGAGGAGAGGAGAGGAGAAGAGAAGAGAGAAGAGAAGAGAAGAAAAGAGAAGAAAAGAAAGAAGAGAGAAGAGAAGAAAGAAGAGAAGAGAAAGAAAGAAAGAAAGAAAGAAAGAAAGAAAGAAAGAAAGAAAGAAAGAAAGAAAGAAAGAAAGAAAGAAAGAAAGAAAGAAAGAAAGAAAGAAAGAAAGAAAGAAAGAAAGAAAGAGAAAGAAAGAAAGAAAGAAAGAAAGAAAGAAAGAAAGAAAGAAAGAAAGAAAGAAAGAAAGAAAGAAAGAAAGAAAGAAAGATCTTACTAATTTTGTTTTTCATACAATGCTCAAAAAAGGAAAGTAAGAATTATTTCTACTTCTTCAATATAATTATTTTGGGTGAATTCTCAGTTCTCTTTAGAATTGTGATAGAGAACTGTGATTGCAATCCACAACATTTAAATTCTTGATTTTAGTTTAAATTTGTTGGTTTTTAGGGGTTTTTGTGGTTTGTAGGGGTTTTTTTGTTAACACAGCAAATTTCAGTGAAAAATAGAAATACGTTTTGTCTTAATTTTTTTTTTTAAATTAAGATACTTCAGATCATTATTTCTAGAATGTTTGGGTTTATATAGAAATACTGTGCTTCTTAAAAAGTGACATCTACTTCTATCTGAACACTTGCAAAGCTAGTCAAAGTTCTGATATTCTGATCAATTGAAAAACTGAACTTCAGTAGAAAGGGATATTTTTATGGAAATATATATAAATCACTGCTACTGCAGCCAGATTAAATCTGCTCCTTCTTGAGCTAGAATCTGTTTCATAGTACATATGAGGTTATTATTCCTTCAGCCATAACTCATCTATCACCATCAAAATAAAACAAGCTTAGTACATCACTTGTAGAAGAAAATCACTTTTCTTTATTCTGCAGTGTTAATTGGAGTTAGCTCTAATTTGAATATGAAAGAAAGAATCATTGTAATAGCTCTAAACAGAGGCTACTCACATCCATCTCCACTTCTATTGTCATCTACAAGGCCTGATAAATAGAAGTAAACAAATTATTTATTAAGATGAGTTTACTCAGTGGTTTTGTCCACTTTCCATTCTCAAACTGTGACTCAGCCACTTTAAAAAAAGGAAAATGTGCTTTTTTTTTTTATAGTTAGTTTTAATGACTGGAGGTTGTTTGTGTAACCCTTGAGAAACTGGCACTTTCAGGGTGATCAATCTGTCGTCCAGTGACCCCGTGGTGAAGTGTTAGCCCAAGGTCAGTGGGGACCAGGAGGGCTGCCAAGAGCTCAGCCATTCTCCCTGGGATGTGGGAAGCGCCCAGAGAGGCAGCCCTGCTACTCAGGAACAAAGACAGTTCCTTTTTCTTCCAGGTTTCCATCTTTGCCTCTGTTATTTTAATATTATCAACAGCGAGGAAAGGAGGAATGCTTAAGTCTTTGAGGGCTTCACCCCTGCCTGCTCAAAAGGTTTTCTGAGTGGCACAGTGATGTTTTAGATGACAAACGTGGCACTCCTTTTCTAACTGATATATAAATTCAAACTGTACCATTTTAAAACCACAAAACTGACCTTTCTAGGTTAGACACTGTTCATCCTATATAAAAATACTTATATTGAAAAAATTATTTTCAGTATAAGGACTTTTCCATGATAAAACTGTCATTTTAGCAAGGTACAGTTTTGTGTTTTTAAGTATGCTGAAACTCTCTAACTTCATAATTTCTCAATATTGTAACTGAAGATAGTTAGAAAGAAAAAGAGAAGGAGAGAAGGAAGGAAGGAAGGAAGGAAGGAAGGAAGGAAGGAAGGAAGGAAGGAAGGAAGGAAGGAAGGAAGGAAGGAAGGAAGGAAGGAAGGAAGGAAGGAAGGAAGGAAGGAAGGAAGGAAGGAAGGAAGGAAGGAAGGAAGGAAGGAAGGAAGGAAGGAAGGAAGGAAGGAAGGAAGGAAGGAAGGAAGGAAGGAAGGAAGAGTTTTCTAAGCCAGTTAAGTATGCCTTCCAAAGAATAATTTTAACAAGGCTTTATAGTTAAAAGCAAATTTTAAAATAAGTCACATTAAAAAAAATCTTTTGGAAAATAACAAAATTAATATGTTTGATCTTAGCAAAATAGCTCCATATATTTCCTTTAAAAACCATTTCACAAAAAATTTTCCCTCTGTAGAAGTTCATTGTGAATCATCAATTTTCCAGTGCAAATATATTCTGTGGGAAAATTTCCAAAAAGTTCTGGCTGTAAATATTATCAATTTTATGGTACCTGTACAAAACAGCAAGCAGTAAGTGAGAGTATATATATAAACATAATATACAATTTACTTGTCTTGCTTTAACCATGATTTTGAGAGAAAATGAGTCTTTTGCTCTTTTTTTTTTTCCTTAAGTGCTGAACTCATTTATATTATATTCTGTTATCTACTAACATTTTTACATACACCTTTTTTTAAATAAAAAATATTTATTAATTTCTGGGACCCACTTTCTGCTACTTGTTTATAAAAGTGTTATGAAAACATTGGTCCATATTTCCTGTGTTATGAGGTTAAGTCTCCTCTGTTCACACAAACATACACGTGCACAATGGTGAGTTCAACAGTGAACCTCTGACAAGTATACAGTGAAAACTGAAAGCACACTGAGATTTACTTAGGCAAAGTTTTATGTGAGAGCTAATAGGAATCATAACAATGTCGGTCAAAAAAGAAAAGAAAGCAAGAAAAATAAATGGATTTAAATGTATTTGCATGCCTAATTTTTTTTTAAAGTAGTATTTTAACCTGACGAAAAGAAGCAATGCATTGCATTTTTCCCCCACAAATTGGTCATCCAATTACAAAGAGCACCATCACATTTCTTTCCAAAGGTCCTTGCATGCCCTGCACAGAGCAGTGAGCAAATGTAGTTCTCTACCAAACTGGAAGTACCTGACCAACTCCCTCCCACATCTCCAGTCTCATGAGATTTCTGCTGTCTCTATATTCTCCATTTTGTAAGTCCTTTAATCATAAAAATAGAAATGAGGAAACAAGCCTAAAGATGTGAGAACGGGGGGAAGGGGGGATTTAACAGGTTTTTGAGCAATGCACATGTTAGCACATGGTTCACATTACAGGCCAGTGTGTCCAGAGCAGACCACCACGCCACGCAGGTGGAAGTGGGAGTCTGGGAGCCATTGAAGTTGGAACACTGAGAATTTTCCCAGTGTATCACAATTACAGAAACATCTGTGCTAAACAACTTTGTGCCAATCTGCTGTGAAAATTTGGTGTTCAGCAGCCCCCAACATTTCTAATTTCTTACTTGCTGTGGGGTGGTCTCATGTGACACAGTGATCACTGGTTTCAGAGCTATGAAATGGGCTCTTTTTCACACCTTCCTTTTATGTGTGTGCTTACCAATTCAGAAGACATTCTGTTTTCATATATAGCATGGTGTGTACTTAAAGATAAGTAAAAAATAGATAAAAATATATATGTACAAGGGAAAGGTCTTGTGCTGGATTAAACATATTAAATGCCTGAAAATATTAATTCCAGGATTAGAAGCAAAACTGAAATTCAAAACTGATCTAATATTGCCTAAGGAAGTGAATGTGGGAATGAAGGTAAAAATTAACTACTTTTTAAAGATAATATTCCATATTTTATAAAAGCTCAGAAATTGACCTCTGTGCCAACTAGGGTACTTTTAGGTAAACAATAAATAGCACTAACAGGACAGCAATTTCCACCTGGAATGTGGCAGAAATGAGAAGAAAATGTCTCTGAGACCCAGTATTTGCAGAAGCTGCTCCTAATTGTGTGAAGCATATAGAGCTTCCTCGCATGTCACCTGTCCCCTCTCACTTCTGTTAAATGGCATGGCCAAATCTTGATATTGTTGTAATTGAAAAAGGATCATTTAATAAACTGCTGAATTCAACCAACAGATTATATCTGACTGTTGCTGATATTGGAGAATCTGCTCTGGGATTTGTCTCACTGACTTTAGCAGTTTAAGGGTTAGATGCTTGCAGCAATATATGAACATCTCTCCAAATCTCAAGGAAATAGAAAGGTACCTTCAGAGGAAGGTGATACTATCCTGCATCACTGCCATTGTCTGAAATCCCAGATCACCATCCAAAAAGATTTGTATCTATTTCTCCACTGCCTACACAATGGACTTTAGCAACCAATTTAAACCAAATGCCTAATATTTGAATGGCTAAAATCAGGTGTTAAGGATTCCACTGTCAATGAATTGATGGGTCAGAATTTATAGCAGTGACAAGTTTCTTTGAGATATTTTTCAGCTTCTCCTCCAAACTTGTTCTTTACTATGCTAGTCCTTAGCTCACAGGTGGCTAGAAAAGCCCAAAATCTACTTTTGGGATTAACCCTGATCTCTTCCATCTACAGAAAAGCAGTACAATTTTGCTCAATGACAAATGGATGAAGACAGGAACAGCTTTTCTAATAATATTTTTTTTCTAAAATGACTGATTCTGAGAATGTATGTGGGGCAAAATAAAACTATTTGGTTTGCCTGCTTAACATTTCTCTCAAAAAAGGGATCTGATTAGTAGTGCTGTATTCACAATTACATATTTGGTCTAATTGAATCCAGAAGTCAATAAATGCCCAAATATAAAGAAGAAAAAGGTAGCAGAAGTGGAAAATTCTACTAGTGTTGATCATTGGCCATTCAATCAAGACTTAAGCTGAATTTCTTTTCTTAGTTTAGAGTATATACAAAATCCATGAAGTAGTTAAATTCAGAAAGATCTAAAATATGGCCTACTTCTTCTTTTCAGAGAGAAATTTTAGTGATGTTGGATACTCTGTCAAAGATTTGTTTGCCTTTCAAGTTTTAGGAAGGAAAAAGTCTCTTTAACCCAAATTTTCGAACTGTTTCTCACTCACTGCACAGTTAGTTCCCTGAGTAACTGCTGATAGCTACATACAAGAAATATACTCCATGCAACCAGAGCTGACTTGCCAAAGATTCCCATTCTGGTCAAAATGTAGCCAATGTTCACCAAACCACTTTGTCTCAAAGGAGGCCTTTCCACAGCAACTTATGTGCCAGATTTTCTGCACATGAAAATGACCACAAGTCCCGTTTTTCTTATCGACATTTCCCCATTTGTAACAACAAAGCATTTGGCTCTTCATCCTCCTCCTCAAGCTATCTTAATGAAGGCTGTTCTTAAAAGACAGACTTTTTGAGTTATTATTTTAATGGGGAAAATAATGGCTTTTTTTGTGGGATTGTTTTGAGTTTTGAGTTTTGAGTTTTGTAGTTTTGTTATTCTCAAGAATTGCTGGAACATTTTTTACATAGATTTTCACAAAAAAAAAAATCACTTACAGGCAGGAACTATGAATACAAATGTTGGGAATGGATAATGATCAATTAAGAAAACTATTTAAATTAAAGAACGGATAGAATGGAAGTGTTATGCAACTTTAATTATATTTGCCATTGCTCTTCCAGCTATCAGCATCCCTAAGTAAAAGCAAATTATGAATCTTTTTAACATTAATTTGTATTATTGCTTAATATTATTATTCTTTGGCTCGATATAAATAATAAATACAGAAGAATCAGTTTGTGTCCGAAATATTGGTTATTTCAAAGTAGGATGTTACTAATCCAAGAATATTGAACCAATCAGGAAATTAATTTAATATTTATCATCATTAGAGTCACAATATCCATTTTGGCTGGAAATGTTCTAAAGGATTGTTAGGATACAATATACAAAAGCAGACATAGCAGCAGATTGAATGAGTGATAGTAGGAAAATGCATAAAAGGATAAATGAAATCTAAATGTGTTTTAAGGCTAACTTTTCATCCTTTTGTATCTTATATTCTAATTTATAGGATTAACTTGAAGGTATAAAACAGCATGAAATGCACATCCACATATTCCCTGACCATAGCAGCAGAATTGAAATTAGATTATCTTTCAGGTCCCTTACAACCCAAAACATTCTCTGCTTCTATGATTATGTGAAATGTAAATTCTAGATCAAATATAAGAAAATAAAAACTGTTTTAAAAAATATGCAAACAAAAAAATAATTATCAATTATTATCAAGGAGAGCAAAAGGAACAGGATTTTTTATCCTTTCCCTATATAAGACTGTGGTTGGGTTTCTTTCTATAGTTCCAATATCAACAGTCGAACTTATGTAGAGTGCTGTAGGGTGTTCCCCCACCTCAGTGTAAACACTGGGTCAGTGAAATTGCTGTAGGGTAGAAATAGAGTTGCAGGCAGATTAGAAAGACTCCAAAGATGCAGAAAGAATCACCCATGCAACCTTCAGTACAGAATCAGAGCTTAAAACAATGGTAGTCTAAGTTATTGCTGGGGAGGGGAAATAAAAAGAAGGAAAAAAAAGAGAAAAATAAACGAATGAAAACAGAGAAGGAAAAGCAAGAAGGAAAGAAAAAAGAAAGAAAGAAAGAAAAGGAAAGGAAAGGGGAAAAAGGGCAGATAGTGTGATTGCATCTCACTGAGTAAAAACTGGAGGCCAGTCTGTGGCAGGGGGCCAAAAGGACGTGGCATGACTCACACTCTCACCACATCAGCATTGCTGCAGCCAGATCGCTCAGGCAGCTCCCCAGACCTTGCCAGGCACTGCTCAGGAGCTGCTTGCTGGCCGGGGCTGAAACCATGCCCAAAACCATGCCCAAAACCATGCCCAAAATTGTGCTCACAATTTCACAGCATGCCCTGGCCATGTTTCACTCACCAGTACCGACACTGCCACAGGGAACTCATTTGAGGAGGAGTGTTGGAGGAAGGCTTGTGCAGAGAAAACCAATGCTGTGACTGTATGAGGAGCTTTGCCTGTGAGTTTTTGTTACTCAGCTGAAAGGCCAACTTCCAGGGCAAAGCTGAACACATTTCAATAGAAGATCAAGTCTCACAAAGGGTTGCCCAAGTTCTTACTGACTAATAAAGAGTCAGCAAATTTATGTTGTAGTAAAAACAATTGGGAGTAAAATTCCTTTAAAAAAATACTCCATTCATCTGACTACAAAGTGAGTTGCAATAAATACAGTATTGAGAAACAGAGCAGCTTAGCAGGGTTTTAAGTAGTCTCTGCATTCTCGCTGCTGCTCCCACACATGCACACACACACAGGCTGCCACACTCTCCTCTCGTGCTGCTAAAAGCAAACAGTGGATATGATGGACAAACATTGCAAGCACAGATGTGTCCATTACAACCAGCATGAGCCATGCTCATGAGGAGTGCTGTCACTTCTGAAAACCCAAGTGTGTCCGGCTGTGAAAAAGCAGTGGGGTGTGAGAACAAAAGAAAGAGATGTTGTGATTAAGACAGGGCTAATGGTTCATTAACAATATCCACGGCCTGGCTCTACAGCTTGGAAGTTAAGGATATATTTCAAAATTACCTTTTTCTTCTTGTTGTTGCTGCTCATTTCTTTTCTCTGCCTTTTGAAAAGGATTTGTAGCTTCCTTTCTTGCCCTTTTGTCTCATGGCTCCTAAAATATGAAGCAAATGAAAATATAGATGTAGTGAAAACAATATTTTTTTCTTTCTGATCTCTTTTCAACTCTCTCTATGATGTGTGAGTCTAAGGCCAGGACTGGGGGGAGAGGCTGCATTCCTTGGTTCAGTGATGGTCCTACCCCAGCTGTTAGGGGTCCCACTTGGCAATCTGAGGGCTTGTGTCTAGGCTGATAAATGAAGAAGGCCAATGAGTGGTCTTTGGTTGCAGCAAGGCTGCTGTCAGATGTCTAGGGAAAGTTCACAAATTAGCATGGGCCAAAAACCTTAGGTCAGCTAGGTTTTGGAAGAGGTTGCAAAGACAAGTTGTGCAGTACCCATGCTTGGAAGTTTTTGATGCTATCACAGAATCATAGCATGGTTTGTCTTGAAAGGGACCTTAAAGACCATCTCATTCCAACCTCCTGACATAGGTAGGGAGACTTTGACTAGACCAGGTTGCTCAGAACTCCATCCAACCTGGCTTTGAACACTTCCAGGGATGGGGCATTCACAATGCCTCCAGGTAAGCTGTCCACATGCCTCATTACCCTCACAGAAAATAACTTGTCCTAAAATCTAAACTAAACCTGCCTTCTGTGAGATGGAGAGCTAAAGTGGTTTCCTGTGAAAATTCTTGTTTCTATCCATGGATAAAGTAATTTAATCAACTCATATAAATCACTAAAATTTGGTGAGAAGTATTGCACTCTTGTATTCTGTCCTTTCTTCTGCCTACTGAGATTCAAACTTTCCAGTGATCATGTCCTGAGATGCTCCTGGAGGCCAAGGGACATCCAGAGGACACCTTGTACAGAGAGCTGTTATGAGATACATGGATAATTCTTGTATTACCAAATAAAATGAGAAGAAGGTGCTAGCTAAAGCAGCGAACAGCAATTGCCTGTACTCTTTAGCTGTTAACACCCTCTCTGTCATGGCTGTAGCTCCTGCCAGATGCCACTCTCAAACACAAATCTTGGCAACATTTGGGGACTACCTTTTTTGGGCAAAGACAGAAAGCCAAACTGTGTGATTGCAAGCTGTGCTGTCCTGCAGATTAGAGACAATCTGTAACAGGCAGTCCTGCTGCCCTAACCATAGCCAGTGGACAGTCCTGAGCAAAACTGGTAGGAGTGTAATCCTTTCATGATCACCACACTTCAGTTTATAAAACCTGTTTTATTTTCCTAATAACTAAATGACCTTCCTGTGTTAGCTTCATGACTGGAGATTAATACACTCTGGGATCACTGCCCAGTCACTTCTGCCAGCACAGGAGCCATTCCAGGAGACATGTTCCTCTGACTCCCTGGTTAGATTTCAGTATATTGCAATTTTCCATTTGTAGATTATAATTTTTTCCAGCCCATGGTGTTCTGCTAACGTGCTAGATCTATTGGAAAATAGAATCAGCAGCACTTTCCCATGTTAATTTATCTGCCACTGTGGCAGTATCTAAATGTCCACTTGAAATCTCCCTGGATAAATAAATCTTCCCCTATTGTAGTGAACTGTGCAGTGATTTGTTCTTTACATCATCCTGCTTTAGATGTTTAGCAGTAAGGTTGATTATTAGAGAAAAAAAACTGTCATGAAACTGCACAGTACATATTTGGCATCAAAAAACTGATCACAAATGTGAACAATGCATCATTATGAATCTGATCCTGCCAATCCTTCATATATTTTCAACTTCAAGTTCCTGTGGGAATGCCTACAAGTTTATTTTAAGACACAAATTAATAACAGATACAGGCAGCAAACATACAGGCACTTCCCAGGCATGACTGGAGGCCACCACCACCCTCTCAGCTGAGCAGATCCCTTTAAACTGTTAAGATGACACTGCTCAGTTTAAAGCAAGAAAACCATGAAGTGATACAATGGGTTAAAATCTCTCTAGGCTTGCCTGGATATGAGGTAGAGGCCTTCTGAGTACACTTCCCTACTCCTCTTCTAGTCCAGATGCCTTTTTACCAAATATATGGACATCCATATTAATGGATCTGACAATTTTGGGATGATGATGACATGTAAATTCTTCAAAATTAGTATCTTAATCAACAGCTCAGAAACCATTCCCTTCAATCACGGTAATGATGTTAATTTTAACTAAGTTATTCATACAAGAAGTCATGATATGTGGACCTTTAAATTTTTTTTTGCCAATGTTAGCATGCAGTTCTCCTTTCTTTTATATTAGTGTCTCACTGATATGATGAGAAAGATTTGCCCTGACAGAGTAAGGAACTGTGGCTGACATTGTCCTGGCTTAGAAATCAAACTGGCTGTGACTCTCTGGGCTGCTGGCACTGATGCACCATTCTAAAGCCTGCAAGAACTGCTCTTTTCAGAGCAGCACTAGCACAGGTGTGCCGCAGGACAAAGCAAGGTGCGTGGGACAGGGACAGCAGCATTCCTGCACGCCAGGAGGATGTCAGGTTCCTGGGGTGGTTTTTCAGGATGGGTGAACAGAGCTAAACAAAGGAATATGTGTGAGTTAGAGGCTTAAATGGGCTTGACAGAAAGATCATCCAGGTGAGGGACACGGGATGGGATCCTTTGGGGACCATAGAGAAGATATGGATGTTGGAAGACAGGAGACCAGGAGCTGCTTCTGAGGACAGTCCTCAAACAACTCCATTTAAAAAATACCTGGTTTATTTCATGGGCTTCCTCCCACCACTGGTAAGCAAACCAGAGCACCAATTCTATGGATGCTCAGCTGCAAATTAAGGACAAATTTTGCTGCCAGGATGGGGACTGACATTAGTGACATTAAACATGTACATACAGTT
Organism: Acridotheres tristis; assembly: GCA_037013685.1. NCBI lineage: Eukaryota > Metazoa > Chordata > Aves > Passeriformes > Sturnidae > Acridotheres > Acridotheres tristis. The sequence goes on from CM072887.1 coordinate 102,083,250, forward strand.
CGGGTGCTACTGTGATATGCATAATAAATAATAACATGCATAAAACCAGACCTACCTTTTAACAGCCATATCCCATCTATATTTGTAGATCCACAGCCATAAATATTTCAGCTATATAAATATAGCTGAAATTGCCCAATGTATATTGAGAACAGATATTGCAGGATGCTGTAAAACACACAGAAAAATGTGAATTGATTACATAAGCAGCTTTTTTTAATGAATAAGCTCTATAGATTTTTTAGTATTCCTCTCTCTCCAATCTTGTAAAATACATGGAAGTCTTAATTATAGCTGAAGATATCTGAACTATGTTGGCCTTTGATTTTATAATACAATATGTAATTCCTGCTTGCATAATAAACCAATAAATTCAGTAATTGTTATAAATGAGTTTAAATTTATAAGACTATCAAAATACCTCCTGGCTCCTGTTAATGTTTAGGAAACATTTCAGAAATGTTTCAGGTTCCTGGCTGATACAATTGCGTCACTTTCTGCTGATCTTCTGTTGATCCAAAGTCTTGAAGTAATCAATACATAAGGGTAACACACATGCAAATGTTGTGTATGTAGGTGAGAGAGGCATAGAAGGAATGAAGGAAAGCAGAAGTAGTAGTTTCTGTGTAAGTACTTTTTCCAGTAAGAGGTTTGAATCCAAGAGGCCCATCCTAAGCCAGTTATAAATCACATTTTGCTTCAGAAGGTATGAAATAGATGGGCTGCATTTCAAGTAGCACCCTCAGATGCCTGCAGGTCTTGGCCATGGACACTGAGTTTTCTAGTGTACAGCCAGCTGGTGAAATTCATGCAGAACTACTTGGTCACGTGCTTGGCTTTGCCGCCTCATGTTGGGACTTCAACTCTTGGGTTTTGGTCAAATTCAATCAGCACTCATGTGAAATGAGTTCTACTTCTCAACATGGAGATAATTAATGTCTGGCTCACATCTAAAGGAGCCAAGAATCAGGTGTTGTAGCTGAATATGGTTTAAAAAATGTTGCCTCTCATTCTATGAGTTGGTGCCCCTCGACGTGGCTCCTGCAGCTGCAAAGAACCAAACCCATAGTGGGAAGAAGAGACAATATAAAGAGATGTGACTTGTTTGCTCGTCTTACCAGGTGAAATATGTAAAAGGAAGAAGTATCTGATTCTGCTTTTAAAACTTAAATTTAGAACAGACATTAACATAGTTTTGTAATGTTTTATGACATAAAAGCAGTAAATCTTTTTGTCAAAATACTAAATACCACATAAAGGAGTTACAAATGCTGTATTTAGGTAGATTAGCTAAATCATGGCATAAACTGTAGTTTCTTGAAATTTATCCCCGAGGCAAAAACAAAATATTCAGTTGTTGGGAGCTTTTTGTTGTTTGTTGTTTTTGTTGTTAAACAAAACTTTAAAAATATCTTTCTTATAAAGTGTTATACCTTCTAAATTATGCTGGCTTTTGGCTAGGTGCATGCTTACTGCTGAAGTTCACACCATAGCCTGAGACATGTTAATTCAGGGTAGGCGTCTAAGCAGTCAGCTGTTCAGAAGAACAATACAGAAATATCCATTCCAAGCCTTTCATTCCCTGGAAGCCTGAAGAACATTTTGGATATTGCCTTTCAGCACTAAAGCTGGTCAGCTTATGGTAGCATTTTCTCATTTCACTTTTTGCAGGTCCAAACCACAACGATCCACAAGGGGATTAAAGCATATATTAATGAGCATTTTAGCCCCTGCAGATTTTTCCTTCTAATTTGCCAGAATTTTATGTACCCCTTTCCTGACCCTAGAAGTGATATTTACTTCCATCTGGAATGATTGTTTCATGTTAATATGTTGGTTTGAATATAAAACATAAGAATGTTGGTTAGCACAAAAACTAATGAAGGCTCTGGGGCTTTAGCTTTTTGGCTTTATTTATTTTTTCCTTAAAGAAACATTACTCATTTGTTCAGGCCAAGAATGTAAGGTTTCAAATGTTATTCATGCAAATCTAATGTAAAACACAAACATCAGGCCATAAATCCATATTTAGGCACCTAAATAAGCAGCCTGATTTGACACATTAACATTCTGGTAAAAACCTATGTTTTATTTCCTGACCTCTGTCATCTGAATTCAGTCAGACTTCTTAAGAATTCGAACTGCATCTCATAGGAGGGACCTGTGTACTAACTGTTATAACTGCTATTATGACAATTAGATTGGAATGAGATCCCTGAGAACATTAGAATTGGACAAACAGGCAATATTTTATTTAGGTCTCTCATCTTCTAAATGACCATTGTAAAATGGAACCCTATCTCTCACCAGATGAAAATTCAGCTTGTCCAGTTACCCATGCAACTTATTCCAAAGAGGGTCTGGTAGCTGAGTATATTTTTTGAGATCAGAATTTTCTTATAGTGTTGTCTTGCTGAGAATTTAAATTTGTTCCTTTTTTTTGTTGTTTTTAGTTTTTTTAATTAGCTTGGGTTTTTTGTTTTCTTTTCTTCCTTGTGTTCTACTTATTACAAAATAAAAGTGTGAGTCTTCTCTTGAGCTAATTTATAATCAGTAATCATTATGCCCACTGAATTTTTAACTAACCAGTTCTGCAAGAACAAGAAAGAAAAAAATATGCAAATGGTAAACACAAGAGTGCTGAAGTAGATACCCATATTTGGTAAAACATATGAGTTAAATACTAAAATATTTGGCAGAAACACATGACAAGAATCCCTGTCCAGAGCCAAAGCCTCATAGACAAAGGGCAGAATTTACCACAAGCTTCCCTATCTCAGCTGCACGCAAAGCACGCTTCTTTTTTGGATGCATCTGGACCATCATCCATTATGCATTCCATATGACACACATCTCAATGGGGTTTACTTTACCTGCTTTCATGAAATGAACCTTATTCTTCTTGCTCTCATATAATGAGAACATTTGCTACTGAATATTAAAATGTGTGCAACATGTGGCAGACATCTGTGGTGTGCTGCCATTGCACTTGACTTGCACAACAAAGTGAGCCATCTCACCTTCCAAAATCAACCCTGCCCCCTTCAAAATACATCTTATTTCACAAACGCAGGTGCAAGGCAACGCACCTCAGCAAACACTGAACATTTAAGAGCTTCAAAGAGGTTTTGTTCTGCTGAGTTTTACTTAGATGTGTCATGAAACAGCACAGGAATCAGTTTTCACTTGGTCTATTTCAGGAGCTTTCAGTCAGCTGGGTTTTGGTTTTTCTTTTGTTCTGCTTTCAATCATTCTTTTTTCACCAAAATTTAAAATTGCCCCTAAAATGCAGGTGACTGTTAATGGAAGGCAGTTTCACGGATCCACACCAGAGTGGTCCATCAGCCAAATCATGGCCAGGAGTGGATTCCTTAAACTCCAATGGTGAGACTGATGTGAAATGCATGATCTTTTACAGTAAAAGGGATTTGAACAAATACATCTTAATTCAGAGTTCCAATGTCTTAAGTGCCTGCACAGCATGCACAGCTACAGTACTTTGTAGTTTGTGTTCTTTTAGGAATCAAAGTAAGATAAATAGAATTGAGATCCTTTCCTATGAGGAGTTCCTGAAACCTTTTCATTATCCTTACCTAATAAAGTCTACCATCTGATTCTCACTGCCTCTCCTGAGCATCATTGTTTCATCAAGTTCTGGCTTGCAGATATGGAAAGTGGAAAATCTGCCACTGCTCTTAGGATGCATCCAGAGAAGATGTATGTTCAAATGTCAAGCCTCTCATGCCCAAATGTCAGCATGTGCTGCCTCTGTTCACATAACTTGGAGTAATCACTTGCACCTGTGCCGTATGGGTTCAAAACTCAGGGATTTCACTCTTATTTATTATCTGGCAATCTATAGACTTGAAATTATATTTTTTTAAACATCTTTGTAATTGATGAGGTAATATAAGAACATATTAAAATAAATTCTCTCTCTCTCTCATCTATCACCTACCTCAGTGGTATGCATTTACACTTGCTTTGTACTTGCCTGGTCACCAACGTGAGTTGAAAAACTCAACCCATTTTGTGTAGAAGCTGAACTTTTGTCTTGTATTTCTTTCCTAAGGTTTATTGCATCAGAAATTCTTCCCCTGATCAGATGTAAATGAAAAGGTATTCAAAATTTGTTCATCTTGCATTAGAATGAGAAAGATCACAAAATAAATTCAAAACAGATAGTATTTTTGGAGTAAGTTCAAATAATTCAAAAGGAAACAAAAAAATTTCCAACACATAAAGTATTTCTTCGAACAGGTTATGGTTCATTCCCATCTGGTGTCTGCAGTTCCAGGATAGACAGTTCCAAGCTCACTGTTCCAGAATAGCTGCATCAGCCACCTGACTGTAACCCTGTGCAATCTCTGTTTGTGCAAGACGAGGTGATGCTCTGACTGTTCACAGAGAGGAACAGGAACCACTTGTGTGGGTGCCATGTGTCACAAGCTCTGTTTCAGTACCAAAGTCCAATGCACACAGACACATATGCAGTAAAATATTTATCCTTTGAAAAACAACTGAAGGAATATCTGACATTCATCACTGTATCTGGCTCTGCAAGGTTTACCACTGTGAGCTGTGTCATGAGTGTTGCAGGCATGGAACATTTGCAATGGATCATAATTACCATCATTAAATTAATGATTACAGAAGTTCAAAGCAATTTTGACTGAAAAGGCCTTATTTTTAATTCACAATTAGAGCACTTCCACCACCCTTGCAGCACAAAAACACCTTTAAATGGATATAAGTAATCCAGTAATCCTAATCAATCCCTCTCCAAGGGACATTTATGCTGTTTTAATGCAAAAATGAAAGTTTAGGCTGAGAAGAATTATGTGTGTAAAGCACTGGCTGTTTGGACCCTTGCTGTTGTTTCTTTGATGGCAGCAATTCAGGGAAAAGTACTTTGATGATTCTTCACAACTTCAGCATATCAAATTAAATATAGAAATGGGTATATATTTCCTAGAGAGATGGTCCATGTCTGTCAGTGTTTAAGAGACCTTTGGACAATGCCCTTAACACTTTAACTTTTTGGTCATCCCTGTAGCTGTCAGACAGTTTGACCTGATGATGATTGTAGGTCCCTTCCAACTGAAATATTCTATGCTATAGCATGTAGGAAAATAATAAATCAATGGAAGCTATATACAGCCAGATCCAAACTTGTGATATAGTGAAGTTTTAAGATTACCCTAAAAGCATGGTAGAAATCAGAACAAATAATGAAAAAATTACACAGAAAAATTCGTCTAGTCTAAGTAAACATTGGGTATTTACTTTAAGATACTCTGAGACTTTATGATGTCTGACACCACAGTATTGTCATGAGGAAACCATTCTCTAAAATCTCCAGCATGCAACTTCAGGCATCTCTGCGTTGTGCTTTCAGGTGAATCCCAAGTTATCTGTTCCCAAAGGCGCTGTAAACACTTGCACTCCTTGTGCTTGTCACAGTGTAAGAACAGTGCTTGGCTCTTTTTCCCCTGTCAGCCTGCACTGCCTTTTGCAGTGGCCAGGCCAGCTGTACACTCACAGCCGTAGGCTGTGTTGCCAAGTGCTTGCCTTGGTGGCTGTGAGTGGTCACATTTGGCCATAGAGCCACAGACCAGCCCTCACATCACTGTTAGATGTCTGTAGTTTGATGGGCACAGGTGGACATGGAACACAACAGGTGTGTCCTGGCTTCCCTTGGTGTATGCACCCTGCACAAAGCACCTCAGTGGCACCATCCAATGATGCCTGAAATAAAACACAGGTCTTTCCCAAACAGCTAAAACTCTTTAGGCACCACCAGAGGCATGAAGGAGATGGTTCAAATTCAAACCCCAGCATGCCAGACATTAATCTTCTGTTTTAGACAAACCCCTATTCCTCCTGCTCTATTAAGATGATGAAGTATTCAAGGCAAAATCTTTTACTGGATGTCAATTTGCCATCTAAGTTCATAGAGTAGAATCACAGAATCACAGGATGGCTTGGGTTGGAAGAGACCTTAAAGATCATCCCATTCCAGCTTCCCTGACATGGACAGGGACACCTTCCACTAGAATAGCTTGCTCAAAGCCTTATCCTGGCCTTGAACACTTCCAGGGATGGGCCATCCACAGCTTCTCTTGGCAACCTGTTCCACTGCCTCACCACCATTAAAGAATTTTTTCCTGTATGGAAATTTATTGATTTTTGGTAAATCCAGTGAAAAGGTCCATATAAATGCAGATATGGTATCTAACAGGGTACCATATGTAGACAGGGCATTTGTATAAGTCCTTGTACCACCACACAGTGGAACTGAGCAAGGCATGGCAAGGCTTTGTGGGAAAAATTATGTGGATGTTGGAAGCAGCAGAGCCATGTTTGCACATTGAACTGCACCTGAACTAATAGTGCTGGCACCTGAACTAACAGTGCCATGCCGAGGTGATCATATCCTGATGTGGGCAGAGTTAGATCAGTCGTTCTGCATTATACTTTGTAATGTATTTGTGCCACAGGCTGTCCTTCCTCAGAAAAGTCATCATAACATGGCTGGCTCCAAGCTTTAAAGAGGGGCACTTTGTCTGTTATTTGACTAAGCAAGGAAGATGCCATCTGTCTGTGCTGAGGGTATGGCTGTAGGTGGTGTTGCTCATACCACACCAGGGAGGAATAGCTTCCCTGAGGACATCAGAGTCAGAGAAATAGGGAAAGTGAGATGTGAATTCAGTTGCATTAATTTTTCCCTGTCCCAGCTGATGTGTGCAGAGAGTGAATGATCCTTGGCAGCAGACCAGGTTGAAGGATATTGAGATCAAAGGAGTAACCAGCACACTATTCTGTACTTCACAGGATAGTATGTATTTGGCACAGAAACACCTCTGATAAGCATTAAAAATATCTTTTTAATGGATATTTTATTCTCTTGACAGAGACTATTTAGGTTTCAAAGTGACACAAAAGTAATTTATCCTCACAAGTAAAAATGCTCTCTGCAGATAGAGATATCACATTAATTTTACTTATTCATGTAACACTCCAAAAATTAATCTTGGGTTCCTCCCTCAACACTGTAGAAAGAAAAAAATTAATTGACTTGGGTACAAGGCAAGGAATTAATCTCCACCTGCTTTACTTTGAGATTCTTCTTTCAAAGTAAAAAACCGAGGTCATCTGCAAACAATCATTTGTTTCCTACAAATTGTGCTTCATAGTATATTGAAGATATCATTTACTTATTAGTACATTTGTTCATTAATTTCTATTTCACAACACACTTCACAGTCCATGGTGTTTTTAATTTCTTCAGTCATCTGACATACATAATGCAGCCATGGTTGCACGTTATATACTCCCTTTCAACCAGAAGAATCCCAAAGCAGGTTCATAAACGATCTTCTATGAGCAGGCTTTAAAACAAAGGTTTAGGACAAATATAATTATGAATCTGTTATACCTTCATATACATTTTTCCTGTCCTTTTCTGACTGGACATGGAATCCAGATCAGCCAAGTCTCATGGAGCAGAATGAGAAAACTGCAGTGTGATGTGTTTCATTGCCTTAAAGACAGATGGACCCAAAGCGTGAACTAGTAGCTTCTGCAAGCTCCAGAAAGGACAGTTCTATCACATGGAGAAAAGACAATTTTGCTTTGAAGTGAGATTAACAACTTCTGTTACATTCATCTATATATAAAGCAACTGAAGTAAGTATACTCTTATTTTAGAGTATTATTTATGAAATAAATGTACTTGTTTCTATTGCTTATTTACTTATAAGTAAATAAGCAATAGAAATAAGTATACAGGCATGTTTAAAAGTGAGACTGCATCCTTAGAGAATGGTTCATACAAGATATGTTCTCTCTGAAATGAACACGAATATATTTTGGAAAGACGATGTCTCTTGGACAATATTAATGACAACAAAACTTTTTCATTTATTTTTTTTCAAGGAAATTAAGCAGAATCATAGAACCATAGAGTATACTGAGTTGAAAGGGACCCACAAGAATCATCAAAATTCAACGCCTGGCCCTGCCCAGGACATCCTGAGAATCACAACATGTTCCTGAGTAAGTTGAACAAACGCTTCTTGAACTCCAGAAGCAAAACAAAATTTTAGGAAACACTGCCTCTGAAATGGTTTAGGGGAGCTGAAAAAACAGCAGATCTGATGCCAACTGCCTTCCAGCTCCTCAGGCTCCAAAACCAGATTACATTTTTTGGTGCTGCCCCTATTTCATCTACTCAGTGAGCTGCTGTGTTGCAGTATGGGAATCTTTGTAGTTTTAAATGATGCCTTCATGAATAATCCTCTCCCAGAGAAGAATGAAGTCTTGAGACTCCCAGAAACACCTCAAGTAATATTTAACAATATCTTCCTCTTTTTTCTGGGCTACCATTTAAACAAAAATCCATCCTTTTATAGGGAAAGCCAACACTTTCTTCTACCATTAGAGATTAAAGGCTTGAAAATATTAGTCTGGGAGATTTTTGATGAACTATGCAGACTAGTGAAGTTCAGAACTACCCAAAGATTTCTCTACTTAACTTTTGTATCTTTTCTCTGAGTCAATAAGTCATCCAGCAGCTGGTCACATACACTCCCTTTCCTTTATTAGTATCACCACCAGTAGATATATTGGATAAAGTTCTTGTCCATGAATTTTGACTGTATTCCTAATGAAACAGGGCTACTAGGAGCAGCTAGGTACAGTCATGTGATTTTCCTTGACACTGAATTCCTAAGGTGCTTCGAGGTACAGCTCTGGATGCAATGACTCACAGTGCATGAGCACAGCTTGGAAACAGCACAAACCAAGCAACATTCCCATCCTGGACAGAGCCACCTCTTCAAGGGCTTGTGGACAGGGATCACCCTCTGTCACTTAGCCTCAGGAGCAAACAGCAGCCCTGCCTTATTTTATTTAAGAGTATGAATGTCATAGTGGTTAGGTGAACGATCCTACAGGAGTTTCCTCCCATACTTCTGTTCAGATGCTGTGAACACTCTTCAGCAAACACACACTTGGGAAGTAGGATGAATTGGCAGCAAAATGACTGACAGTATTTTATGGTTTCCCACAAGTTTTCATGTTGCAGCTCATAACAATTGCCCTGTGAGTCTAACACATTTTTAGGTGGCAAGTTTTCATCCTCCAAGTTAGGCTACATGTATCCATCAGACATAATTTATGGGTGAATATGATTCTGCTATTAAGCCATGATAAAATTTCCAGGGTCTTTATTTCATATATTTAGCTCTGATGATCTTCAGTTTAATCCATAGCTTCCACTCTAGTATATTAATCTTCAAAAGTTGATCTTACACCACTGTTAGTTTCTGAGATGAAGTCTCCTGGCTTTCTAATCTTACAAGGATCTGATTTCTCAATAATCAGGTCATGAGATTTTCATGTGAATGTTCTAAATAATAAAAGTATCACAAAACATACTCTAATGACACTGTTACTTATGTGAAGTTATTTGGCTATTTCAGTGACTCTTAAATTACTTCATTACTTTGTACACCAAAAAAGCCCTGAAATGCAGTAAAGGCATATGTGCAGAGTAGGGTTAGATGAGATTCATCATTCATGAATTAATTTCATAACGTATATACAAGGCTCACTGTCTTCTGTGGTATTTCAATAAGACTTGAATCAGTGCTTCTAGTCAAATTTGTTGAGCTGTTTTTTCTGAGCAGGAATGGTCTTACATACATCCCCCATTGGTCTGCTGAACCAGCAATTCTAGGAGAAATTAGTATCAGCATTAAGACCCCCACCATGACATGACACTGAAATTCAGCAAAAGCTGGATAAAATTGCAGCTTGCATTCTTTAAATATTTATACAGTACATCAAAACAAATGAAACTGGAGATTCCATTTCCAGCATGAGCTGCAACATTGCTCCAATGGGGTCTCCAGTGTCATGCCACTTATTTTCATTTCTTTGATGATTTTTTTTTATGACACTTCTACTGAATTACTAATCAGGGACAAGGGACAGAGTCATACTGTTTAAAATCTTCAGTATTCCTAAGAATAAACAGATATCCAGTGAAGCAAGTTGGAGTGAGCTTTAACTCTGAATTATTTTGAGAGCATGAAAGTCACTTGCGCAGATCAAATTTATCACAGCACAGAAAAGACATATTTGTATTACAATTTGTATACTAAAAAAAAAAAAAAATAAACCACCCATCTAAGAAAAATCTACTTTTTAAACACAAATTCTTTATTTAATTAATCAGACCTGAGATATATAATTTCTCATGGAGGTTAATACTATCTCTGCAGGGGAAAAAAGGCTGTAGATTTCAATAGCAAGAATAATTTATCTATTTATTTCTCTATTTTGATGCAAAGTGAATGCAGTAGCAGATCAGCTGTAATATGAGTGACTTCCATGTGAGTATGACATTTCCAAATATTAGATAAAGTATTTAAATAAAGTGTAGAATGATAAAGTCTACTCCTACCACACTGCTCTTTTACAAGCTCTTGAACATTGTGGTCACACAGAATTGTGGAATCCAATCCAAATCAATAGTCTGCATGGATAAAGTGCTGCACACACAAAAGTTTCTGCTGTTGTTATTACTTTTAATACGGATTTTTTCATCACTTACATAACATAAATTTCTTTTACTAAAGATAGAATGGAGTATCCAGAGCAAGGTCTTATCCCAAATGTGAATTCAGTGTACAAAATAAAACCCTAAAAGAAGGGCATAATAAAATATGAAAGACTGAATCCAAGAAAATGGGAATAGTACACTTTCTACTGAGGCTGAACAGACCAAAAACAATAGTATAATGAAACTGAAACAAGGAAAAGCCGTGTTGGGCCTTGGATAATCACATTCAAACAGAAGTGACATTTCTGGGGAAGTCATAAACTCTTCATTATTGAGGGTCTCTAAAATAGATTAGACCTACGTCTGTCAGAAATTACAGAAGTACAACCCTTAAAGGCAGGACAAATGTGAATAGTTTCTTGAGATCATTCCCAGCTCTGTCCCAGCTCTGTGATTCTGTAAGCAGTTCTTGTGCTGGTGCTTGGAGGAGGAAATGGGATGCTCTGAGTTTTCATCAGAATGGTGTCTTAAAGTTTATCCAGTTGCATATCGGAGGAAATGTCATTACAATTTTTCTCATTAAAGAAACCAACAATGTTTGATCAATATTTCTTGGGTTTTTCCTTCAGTTCCTTGAAATGTAAGAGCCAAACACTGCCATCCAGCTTTTTAAATAGTGCTGATTTCTACAGGAAAGAAAACCACAGGACTAAGTAAAAAAACCTTCAGCTGGTCCAGTATATGGGCTCCAGTAGTGACGAGTAGAAAGATTCCCACAAAGGAACAGAGTACAGTGAACCATCATTCCTTGTTGCCTTTTTCATTGCTTCACAAGATTCCAATGACCTTTTCCAGTCTATTTAGTTTCTTTCACTGTAATGCACCATACTGCCCCATTTTGGAAACAACAGACAAGGGAGAAATGATGGCTTTACTCTTTTATTCTTCCCCTGGTAAGAATTTAGCATTTTCAGTGGCAATAAGACCATTTTTTGTAGTGAGTTAACACACTTTATTAAATGTTTGAAACCTTTGACACTGAAACCCTGCAGCCATGGATGTCATTATTTCCCTGCACGGTGAGAGGAGCCTTAGATTCTGTCCAAATTCCACAGCTTATTTTCTAAATAGTAGTTTAGAATTCATGAATGCCAAGAGGATGACTATCCAGCTTATAAATCTTACCTATCTTACAAATCCCACAGATGCCATATTTTAAAGCCTGTATTAAAAAAATGATTAAAATTTTATTCTCTTATGGCAGTAAATGCAAATAATTTCTTACGACTTTGTTGATAAAGTTACAGTCCACACAACACTATCCAGAACTGTGCTGAGCCAGAAATAAAATTTCAAAATAATCTTCCAAGGGAAGTGTATTTTCCCAACAAGGGTGTCCCATGTAAATGTGATCTCAGAACACCAAAATTAAAAGCTGTGAACCCCCTGGCTGAACTCCATTCTAGAGTAATTCCCATCCATATGAATTTGTGCTATTCCAATGACTCACAAACTTGTGCAGAATTTCTTCAAGCCCATGTTCATTCAGTCATTTAAGCCTGAATTTCAGAGTTTCGACTTTCAGAAATCTCTCCCTGCAAATTCAGAGCTAAACCAAATCCACCAGCTGAATCTCATCTGTTTATGTATTTATTTATGTATATATATCAATTATTTATTTATTGGTCCTAGAATAGAAAGGGTATGAAAACCCTTGGCTGCTACTAGATTTTGTTAAACACCATCTGCTTGAGCCAGGCTTACGGCTTACTGAAGAATTGCTAGGGCTCATGTTCTACCCTTTTTCAGTTCATTTCAGTCGTGGTCAAAGGCCATATCTTTCTTTCTTTTCTCCATTTTCTCTCCCCAGACTCATAGCAGCACATTACACTGAATTTGCAGTCTCCCTCTGCCCATGATCTGAGCATGCTCATGAAGTTTTCAGCTCTCAGGTTCCTGAAAAAAATTCTGATTTGGCACAACTTCAAGTTCTACTTTTAAACACAAACACTATTTTCCTTGCCTTGGCACTTGCCTTGTTTTTTCTGTCAGCTTTTTCCCCTCCCTTCCTCCGTGCTATGCCTGCCTTCCCCCTATCTCTCACTCAACTCCTCAGTGAATAAAGCTAACACTCTTAGAAATATCCATGTTTATACAGTGATTGTCTTAGCTTAGAGCAGTGCTACTGGGCAACATCGTAAATAAAACACTGTTGCAGGGCACTGTTAGACAACCCATATCTCGCTCTTTCCTAAACTTGTATGCATTTCTCTCATCTGGAAAATTGTTTTACTCCTTGTCAATGTTTCCAACTGTTCTAATTTTGTAGTTTTGGAATGATGCTGCTTAAGGCTTTGCCTCACTATTGCACTGATTTTAGGGAAACTTTAGAATTCGAGACTGATCACTGCAATTTCCAGCAATGATAAAGTACTTCTGTATGACCTACAATTTTCTGTGGTAACTAGGTTCTCAGAAGAAACGTCTATATCAACATCAGGATCATCAGTGCAGACAGACCAGGAGCAGCTGAATTATACTTGAGGCAGCTCTGCTTCCAAAGTTGAGCATTCTGCAGTATGTACCCGAGCTCCCAAGGAGCTCTGAATGCTGCTCTTGCCTCTGGGTATTAATGGAGAGGAGTAAATGACTTAACTGAACTTTGCCAATCTGTTACACAAAAGTCCTGACAGAAGGAGATTGTTTTATACCTTCCTAGTCTTTCTTAAGTGTGCATGACCATGCATGGTTAACTCTCACCTAGTGATATAGAAATACTGCTGTCCTTGTGTAAAGAATCCTTGCCTGGTAAAATTCATGCTGGGAGAAACTGCTGCTCTGACTGATGGTTTCTGTGGTAATTTTGCAATTTATCTCAACTACGTGGGGATTTTCTTCTTTGGTTAAGATAAATGAGGTCTGTGGAAAGTTCTCTGAAGGTGACAGACATTTTATGGGCAAAATAGAACTTGTAGACTATATTTGGTCTTTTAAATATTTTTCCGACATGTATACTAATTTACTAGATAAGCTGCATTAAAAATAAATCTGCCTATATATACATTAATGTAACTTTTTAAATAGAGTATTATCATGTATTAAATTACAGATATATCCTTCCTGTGTTACTTTGTTTTTCTTTTTCCTTAGGGGCTACATCTACTATTTATGATGGTTTCTTTCATTTGCATTTTTATTTTGTGACTTTCACAGGAGCAACTTATTGCTGCATTCATTGTGATTTATGTGCAAAACGAAGCGTATTCATACTAAGTATATAATGAGAGCCCTGGAACATTAATTTACATTTTGCTGGCAATCACAGTGACTTTGGCAACAGATTTCAGATGACCTTGACATTTGCATCTAAAACACATGAGATAGCCAGTCTCAGCCTTCACCCAACCGTTGATCTTTTAAAACAGTGAACATAAGATAAAGATCTGTTGTGGTTCTCTTCTCAGCTCTCCATAACATTTCATAAATAGGTCAGTTTTAGCATGTTTATATAAATTGATTCCCCTTCTGGGAATGCTAGGCTGTGATAAACAGTCCTTTCCAATTAGGGGTTATTGTTTGGGTTTTTGATGGGTTTTTGGTTGTTTGGGTTTTTTTTAATAGCGATTACTATTACATCTAAAAATGTTTTAAATGTAAGTATCTGCTAAGTCAAGAAATTTTTTTCTGTCTGTTAGTGGCAGATGAACTGTAAATACCTGCTCCTGTTCACTTTAAAATCAATATTTCAGTCTCTATGCATGTGGGCATCACTTTTGTGGCAATACACAGCAAAATAAAGATCTAGTGGGCAGCACAGTGCCCACTACCATGAGCCATTTTTGCCATAAGGAAGGAATGATTGAGGCCAATGAGGCTTCTTTGGTTTTTAATCCCTGACTTTAACAGACATCTACAAGATCAACTGTGTTTTGTCATATTTGCATTAGAAGTCATTCTGTTGACTTACAGACTTGTACATTCCTTTAGACACCAGCCATTCTTTTAATTCTCATCAATAACCCATTATACTTTATTTTGTTGTCAAGTTAATTTCTAGAAACAATTTGTATGGAAAATCATGTCAATTGGTGAATCAGTTATCCAATAAACTTCATCAGCAATGAGTGGAACAAGATGAATCAGATGTAAGAAATGGTAAGAAGTCATCACACAGGACATAGTGGCCTTCTAGGTTTTCAGCCATTATTACTCATCTTGTTGATTATATCTTTCTTCAGAATAATTAACAGAAAGATGGTGACAAATCTTGTGCCTTGATTCCTACTTCATCATATCATTGAAGCTTCAGGGGAGAGAGAGGATCTGAGTGAGTTTAGCTCTGCTGCTCAGTTTGTGGTAGGTTAAATATGACAGCAGATGGAATCCCTGAGACATGTCAATTTAATTTTAGGTTGTGTGTCTAATACACATGTTGCCAATTACAGTGGTGTGTGATGTCTTTCTAGGGAGGAGGTCTTTCTCTCTCCCACTGGGTGAACATGCTAAGGATAAATTTTGCAAAAGTTTTTTCTAAATCTGGGCTCAGTCATGTTTTAACAGGCCACATGAATAGAGGAATATCATTCAAAGATTATTTCTGACTCTCTAGAAGCAAGAGATGCCTCTCCCTCTACTCTCTTTTCCAATCTCTTAGCAGTAGTGCACTAAAACTCCCAGAAACAGAGCAGAACCTCCAGGTTTCAGATGGACTTCTGTTGATGTGGTTGTACAGTTTAGATCAAGCAAGGAACTTTAAATATCATTTGCCAGCATCCCAGGACCACACATAGGAGGGAAAAAAATCCCAAAATGGGTTTTCAAATGAGGGCTCAGACCCAGATTGGTGCGATCTGGCTCCTCAGTGGAGAAAAATATAGGAGACAGGAAACTAATATTATTGTCCAAGTCGATCTACTGTTAAATGCAGGACAGATTCTGACAGCACTTTCCCCTGGGAGGGAGGAGGAGATGACATGTCCTTAATCCAAGTTTCTAGCTTTTGGGAGCAGTGAAAGAAACTCTGCCTAGCAGAGTGAGGCAAATCCTTTGCCAGGGAAACTGTGGTGATTATCAGACTTCTAGGTAATTTGTTCATTGAGCAAATATCATACCTATTGCTGATTTTATGTTCTCTATTCTAAATAGTTCTTGCCTGTTTTCCTCTCTATCCCATCACTTCTGGAAGCTTCCACTCCTGCTCACTGCATCAGTCTGACTCCACAACCACACCAAACCATCACAGATAGGACTGCAAATGAAACTTCCACCAGACTTCCTTTTAGCAGGAGGGTGTAAAAATCATTGCTCTTCTTCCCAAAGAATGTATTCATGATTCAACATCTATAATTCCCAATTTTAAACATTGTCCTACAGACATCACAAAAGGTTGAAATTATTGCAACCCTAAGATTGCTAGTTTTTTAACAGCGTGTGAGATAAGATGATTTTGTTGTATAAACAAAGGCTTTAAGTGTTCATTTTAACTGTGCATTCATAAGTCTTAGAGTCAAGAGACCCATCTCTGACCCACTTCACAGGCTGGCACATTTGTAGCTTCAGAAGCATTTTATCTAAAGAGCTACCAGCCATGAACAGTCTGGATGTTACCCTCAAGAAAACACAGGACATTGAAGCTGGGCTTTCTAGAGCTCAAACCTACCATTCAGCCTTTGCAATAGCAAGACATAATAAACTTATATGTGCAACATATAACTCATGCTTATGCCAGCCTACACAGACATCATGTCCACAGAACATCTATAAAAAATTAAGTAGAAAAATTTGTATTTGCATATAATGTAAATGAAAATGGCAAAATATTTAAGTAGAAGTAATTTATTCTTCTTTTCAAACTGATTTTTGCAACAAAAGCCTGGGTGTGGACATTGACTCAAAAATAGATTCTGACACATACCAACTTGACTGTAAACCCTTCAGCATGATCATGATTTTTGCTTCTGAATACATAGATATTTGTTTGACCCTGGCAAGACACTACTCTGTGTCTGGAATTAAAGGAAAAAAAAAGACATCTGGCTTCTGATTCGCTGACATGAGAGGAACGACCAAGCGTCATCCAGCCACCATATGAGTACAATAATTTAAGCATCACCTCTGTTGCAAAGTCTAACTCTAAACACTACTCTTTCTCCTGCCAAATGACCCCTTTCTACAAGTTCCCAAGTTTCACAAGAAAAAGGGCAAGATGCAAACTGTGTTCAAGTCCAACTTGAATCTGACCCAGTTGGAATAAGAGAAGAGACTAAACTGCCACCCACACACAGTTTGCAAGCAGGAAATAAAATTCAATTGTTTTATTTATGTATATTTATTTCTTTATAAGTATCTGCATTGTCTATTACCAGAGAACGGTGCCTGGGTGTTAGGCTAGGGAAAACACTGAAATTCATTTTGTATAGAAATATCCTTTTGCTGCTTTAATTAATATCATCAAGCCACAATTTCCATTAATTTTTCTGGCATAATGGATTCAGATACCAGATTTAAAGGAGTCATATATGAATATTTGTGGAACCCAAAACTGTAAAAATATTAATTGGAAATATTACTCACACATCTAATCAGGAAAAAGGAATATTGCCAGGAAGCCAGTCCAGCCGGTGACAGTTTGAAAAGCAAATATTGGCTGTCCACATACAATTCACATAACAAATATAATTTGGACATCATAAACACTAAAATGGTCTCATATAGTAAATATTTGTTCATCAATTTGATTAATTTTGTACTATGCTTTAAACAAATATTCTGAATATATTTTTATTTTCCCCACTTTTGCCAAACTTCTGTTACAGATTGCTATATCTCAGTTATGGACTTAAACACAAAGCCTCATACTATGTGGCTTCATATGCCATGCATACAGAAGCATCAGTGCTAAGTAAAAAGAGTAGCTGGTTTGATTAAAGTGTTTTGATTCATTTTCTAATTCATCCTAGATCACAAATGTTCTTGATTTTGGTATCTCTTCAAGACATGCTATCTAAAACATTTACTTCTCATGGGTGGATATGGGACTGTTGAGTTGTCACTGTGAACTGTTCCATGACAAGGAGATTAAAAGAATACAAGAAAAAGTTCTCAAATTGAAATATTATGAGGTGGTCTATACCATAAAGTGATCAGACAAACCTTTGGTACAACCAACTCAGGGTTTTAAAGCCAATGCTCATTTTGTAGCAAATTTCCTTTAGGCAGATCAATCCTCGCTTCGCATCAGCAGAAAAGGTGGAAGAGTTAAACCTAAGATTACCTTCCTCAATTAGCTTGTCAGCATTTTGAGGAATTAATCCTTCCCAAGATGCAAAAATTCTTGAAACTTTCCCTGAAGTGGTTGAGAAAAACTGTAAGCTCTACCATCAAGACAAGAAGTTCCCCATAGGTCAAAAATGGTACATGAAGGCAGCCAAGGACCTGTGCATGTGCCTATTCATACGTGCTTTTTCAGACAGGAATTACTGCCCTCAGCAATGCCAAATTCAAGAGTAGTTCATATTCTCATCAGGATTTGGTAGCTCTTTCTTCTGAGAGCAGCAACACAAAAAGACTCCTAAGATGGATACATACTATTTTGGAAATTGAGAGCCAGACATAACATGTCTTAACCACCTTCCAGTGTCCAAATTTTTTTCATTCAAAAGTACAGGTTATAAATTCAGGATGTGTTGTTTTAAAAGTCCTTTTTATGCCTATAAAACGAGGCAGAAGAAGCATTACAATATTCTAGATAGTGTTGACATATCACCATAAAGCGAATAATTTCATCCTAAATATGTTTAAGCTCTATTTCTGCTTCATTTATGTGAAGCATTTTTTTAAATATAAATATGCCAATTTTTCTCACATTTAAAAGCGTTTTAACATTTGAATTTTTTGTAAATTCTTCCATTTCAATCTATTATGTAAAATTTTTTACCTGTGTTCCAAGAAGTTATTCTGCAATGAGTTCTTGAATCCAGATCAAGAAAACAGCCTTTTTAAGGACTAAACTGATTCGTAGTTTTATTAAGTCAAATGTGTTTATTTGCCTTTTTTCCTTGTTTTGTGTCTTGACAGCAAAAAAGCAAAAATAAGGAGGGGACACAGAATTCCCCATGGAGATCTCCACCCACCGTATGAGAAATAAAATACTATTTATATGAAGAACTATTATCAGTTTTTGGTCTACCGAGATTTTGATAACCAGTTTAACAGTTAATAAACTTTTCTTTCAAAGAGAGACAGCACATGGAGAAAACAGCATCTCAGAACTTTCTTTAGATTTTACAATGTCGCACTAATGAAGAGTACTAAAGAGTACGAGCAAATACATCAGTATTGTAATGAGAGCCTGATACAAAACTTTCCACATCTCAGGCTGACCTCCCAGTCTTTTATCAGCATAACATCTAAATGTGGGAACTTACAGTACAGTTTACATGACTTCTCTTACCCTGACTAGAAAAGGGCTATTGGATGTTTTCTGGTACTGCAGCTTGCTTTCTCCATAGCTGGGTTTTCATTACAGCAGTTGCTGCATTGACTCACAGGGCTCAGTGTCTGAATTAGGATTTGAGCCAAAGACAGAGTTGCTGTGCCACAGCTCCCCCTGCAAAGCAGCAAATGATGCTGAATGCCTGGACATTTTAACATTAGTGAATCTATGGCATTCGTTTATTAGCATAAGACTGTGCTGCTGACCTAGTTTGCTCGTTAAATTAGTGGAAGTTGGAGAAACTAAAAAGAAAATCCTAGAGGGGTTTCATTTCTGTGCCTACTTGGTTGGATCAGTAATTTCTTTTATTTTCATTTCTTTTCTTCTGGCTGTACAACCAGATGAATTTGTTTTAGATTATTTTCCTATTAACTAAAATTTCCCAGAGGTTCCTGGTATTTGCATTCAGCTATTTCAGTAGCAGATATAACATTGCACTGGATACACCATCTACTGAAACAATGAAGTTGTAAGGAAATCAGACACATGTTCCCTACAGATGTTTGACCTAAAGTATATTGAAGTTGCCAAATCCACCTTTGGGTCACACTCTTCTCCATCTGGAGATCTACAGACACTGGTCCAAATGCAAGGAGTGATTTATGAACTGGGTACCCTACTGAAACTAACAATCATTAATTTTAGTTCCAAAATCAATGCTGCGAGTGCTAAACACTTGCAGTCAACAAGGACTTTAGTTGGGACTTTCTGGCACTTTGTATCTCTGAATATTGGGACAACATGAGTTTGGTGCTTATATGTTAATTTTAGAAGTTTGGCTTTGGAATTGTGACTTTCAAATCCCTGTTCACACCTCCAGGCTTAGTCAAGCCTCTCTTGAGCTTTTTCTTCCATATTATCCACAGTGGCAGGAAATAGACTGAGAAATATGCCAGGGCCAGACAGACTGTACCCATCATTTCTGCTTCTTTGTTTGGCAATGGAATTGCCCAGAAGAGGGGCTTGTTCTCTCATTCAGTCCCTTCTGATGCATCTCATGCTCTCGCAGGAGTGTCAGCAGTAATGAGAGCTTTGTCCTTATGATCAGCTTTATCCATGCTCATTCTACTTTTGCAAGATTGCTATTGAAGGGAACTTGGTAATTCTCCTGCACCCCAGGAGAACAGGACAGCATGCTCCATGCACCCAGGGATAAAATGCCTATCTTATTAAAATCATGATAACTGTGTAATAGATATTTCTGCCAAACTCAGAATTTAAAAAAAAAAAAAAATCCCTATCCAGTAAGGAATACAAGACATCAGCAATCAAGATAAAAAGTCTTAAGCTATGTTTAAGACTTAAACTCTGTGCGAGAGGAAAAGAGAAGGAGACTTTGTGGATTACAGAGTTTCTGAGTAAAAGGCACCAAGCACTGAGTCTTTCTTGCGGACTGTTTTATACTGAGTGAAATCTTTGCAGGAACTTAGTGTTGTTTCCATAATGTGATAATTGAGCTGATACCAGTTCAGTGGAAAGGTTGTGTTCCAGAATATTAACTCCATCTGATTTCCTCTTCTATTCTCTGCAGTGGAGGGAATTACTTTTATTACCCTTCATATAGTTTATATACTTGATTAGGAACATTGGAAAGCTAAGGAATCTGAGCCATTCATTTAAACATCGAGGTGCAGGAAAAAGGGAGTTTGAGGAAAGGACTGTGTCTCTGTGAATGTTCTTCCTTCCCCATTTTGAAAATCTAGTTTTCATTTTTTGCAGCACTTTGAAATAGACTTATTAATCCACTGAGAGAAATAAACAGCTGGAAATAAATGTTTCCCAACTGCTGGAGAGACACTAACTGTTTCCTAAGCCATATCCAAGTGGTCACCAAATAAAAGCAAAAGGGAAAACCAATTCTTGGCCTGGATCTAAGTCTGTGCTAATGAAGAAATCAACAGCAGAGGGCTGGGTGAGTCATTCTTCTTTAAGGATCGTCAAATATCCAGCTTCTTAATTATTTATTGGTTGCTAAGACCAGAAGCCAACACTGTGCTCAGAGTTGTTCAAAGCAGCCTTCACCACACAGTCTAAATTTGGCGTACCAGCAGTATCCAGCAACTCACTAGATGTTCAGTAGACATCCAGCAATGGACTTGAGGGGTGGTGAAAGCCAGAGATGTTTGTAAAGTGTTAGAGAAGTTGTTTTCCAAGTGAAGTGCATTTTAAGGAAGAATACAAAAATAAGTACACATTAGGCACCAAAAGAATTAACTGACAGTTCAAAGGGGAGTCATAGAAAGTGGCACATTCTTGACTGTCTGTGATTTCTCCTTCTGCCACAGATGGTGTTATTTCTCATGGCTCTTTCAAGAATACTTGCATAAACCCAGTTTCATACGTGCAAAGAGATAGGGTGAGAACCTGCCAGCCTGTTGCCAATATAGTTTCACTCATAATACAAAATTTCCCATCTGAAGTGGAAAAAAAAATCATCTTGGGGAAAAAATAAAGAATTTTATTAAAGTTCAGATCAAACAATTCCAAAGCAAAAATAAAAGTGTGTAATTAGCTGTCCTATCACCATGCTCAGTTACAATGAAATGCAACTCACAAGAAAAAATACATCTTTAAGCCCTCATGATAGTATGGCCAGCTAGAGTAACCCTTGAGCAGATCCCAGGGAGACCAGCTGAATGTCAGACTGGAAGAGGTACCAGCATGAGGCTGCAGGTGTTCTCTGCATGCAGCAGAAACATCCAGGAAAGAGGAAAACGTGAAGAACAGAGGTGGCTGTGGCTGAAACACTGAAGTGGCCTCAGAAGTCTGTGTAAGTTTGGGAAGAAACATGGGGAATTGTTATTCTTGAGGTTTGAGAGTTTGGCTAATATGAGATGGAAGAGCCTGAAGGAGACTTTTCCTGAGCAGAGGAAGAATCCCACAGCCCTGTATAGCTGTGTATTGTGATATCCTGCCTTGTTCTCTGACATGCAGTGCAGTCCTGCCTCTGGACATGTGTCACCAGCCTCGAGGACTTTTGGCAAGTGAGGAAGGACAGCAGGGTCAGGAACACACTCACCAATATGGAGCTATTCCCAAAGGATACCATTCAGCACCCTACCCCTCCTAGCTCGTATAACTTTAGATGAGATCTGCTTTTACCTATTTTTATTTTTCCTTACTGGGAAGTTTACTCCTCTCTTCTCTGAAAATGTACCTGAGACTTCTTTTTTTTAGCCTAGTACTGAACTCCTGAAAAATGAATAGATAAAAAGCAAGCCTCAAAAGAATTTCCAAGACAAACATAAACTGAAATATCTCTACATACATTTGGAAGAAAGCCATGTTGTGTCTGGACAATCCTTGAAACGATAAAAAAGTTGTTAAATAGATTAATCATTCACTCATAAAATTGATTTGAGCAGCTCCAGTTTGAAACAAAAAGGCCAGAAAGAGAAGAGGTGTGATGATGAGAAAAGGCTGGAAATTATGAGATTGTTTGAAAAAAGTGAAGAAAGCAATAGGATTAAAAGATTAATTAATTCAGAGACTTGGAAAAAGAAAGATTTGTTGTGAATTTCATTCTGGAAGACACTAACTTGGGCTTGATGAAGACCAGAGAGTAGCAAAAAAAAGGCCAGATTGAAGTAGAGTCATCAGATCCATTGATGTGGCAAATAAAAATAAAGCATGTAGGCAAATTAAAATGGAGCTGAATAAGAGGCAGAATCACAGACTGAAATAGGGAGGACAAGAGGAAAAAAATATGAAAGAAGTATTAGAAATGTGAATTAGGAGAAAAAAAAAAAAGGGAAAAAAAAGTAAAAAAAAAAACCTGAGAAATAAAGATTGAAGAAGGGAAAAAAATAAGAAAAACGGAGTGCCAAGTCTCTAGTACAATTTTATGTATCCTGTTGAAAAGCTAGTAACTATTTATTTTTTTCTCTATCCTAAGTGACATACAGACTGATAGGGATAGAAGACAAAGTGGTAAATTAAAACTTAGGAAAATTAAAAATAGACAAAAAAGTGATAGCTGCTCTCAATAGTATGGATTTTGTGGCTGCAGCAAAACCATTACTAGGCCTAATTCACAACTTCAGTTGTAAAACTAGAATAGCTCCATTTGATTCTGTCAAGTCGAGTTGCTGTAAAAAAGATAAACAAGCTCATAAACTCAGATTTCATCATTATATACATATAATGTAAAAATATTGAAAATTAAATATGATTTCCATCACTCAAAGATCTAGTAAAGACAGAAGGTACATTGAAAATCAGGAAAAGAGGCATGAAATTCATCCCTTGGGAAAGAGTTAAGGTCCCTCATATGACCAGAATATATGTTCTTCTACTCAGACATAGCAATACAGTTCTCTAGTTGTTCAAATTTACTTGTTCCTTAGAAGATAAGAAAACAGAATGAACTGACCTTGCAAATAATTTAACTGATTAGTGCTGACAAACTCTGTGGACAAACTTTTGGCAATCACTGACACTGATCAGATTGTTGGTTTATTTTTCAATAACCACAGAGTCAGGAACTATATTATAAACTTTTGTATATGTTTGTTGCAATGTCAGACTCCAGTAAAGCATAGGGGTAAGGTGGAGGGGAGTCAGCACCAGCATTCTGTCCTGTTCCTCACAGGTGGAGGACAGAATGACCCATTTTAGTGATCTACCTTCTTCTCAGGTGTAACTGGCAGTGGAATTACAGAGAGCAGCATATAGGGAGATGTGGACTGGAAGGGGCAGAGATGTCTGAGGATGCCAGGGATCCTGGAAGAGCCAGGTCCAATTAAGGACAGAGGGAACAGCACGACACAGCACCGTGCTGAAGCCTCTGCTTTGCTCACAGGGCTCCTGCTGGTGCTCCTGCAGGGCACTGCCCTCTGCCATGGAAACAAGTCTGCTGGGGATCAGTGGGACCTGCACTGAGCCTGTGGACTAATGCAGAGTTCTACCAAAAGCTGGGAACATTTTAGAGCAGTTAGGCTGCTGTTTCTTTGAAGTTCTGCTGGATGTTGAGCACACTTCAGCTGCTCCTTGAGTTTAAATAAGGTAAGCTGTGCAAAACAAATCAATGGCTTTGCTTGTGTCTCCCAGACTGAGAAGTGATTCTTCCTAAGGGAATGGAAGATTCCTTCACTCCTGCAGCTCTCTGAGCAGTTAAATATGCATGTGGTCAAACTTGGTCCTTGTAAAACCCAATTGACTTAATTCAAAAAACTCCTATAAAGATGACTGATGTCATTGGAGTCCCACCAGGGATGAACTTGGCCCATGCCATTCCTCCTGTGTAGTCACTGGATAGGAATGTAGAGAAGAAAAGCATACGGGGCTCTAGGACTCCATCTTTCAACAAAACTGCCAGGGCTGGAAAAGAATTACACGAGAATATAAATTTGTCGTACACACTCCATTAGATGACCCAGATCAGCCGCTGCTTTCAGTTGCCCTCGTACGAATTGGAGTTTCTCCTTTCACTACTGAGAGTTGAGCAGGAGTTTCTACATGAGTGTGCCAAGTCTCCTGGGAACAAAATCATCAGCATCACCCCCAAATTTACAGATGAAGAAACTGAAACAGGGAGCCGAAGTGATTTGCTTCAGCTTACATGTGGTGACAGAGGTAGAAAAAGTATTGAAACTACTTATGGCTCCTCGCCACTTAGGCCATGTATTCCTGTGATATATCTTTTTAATTTCCCTCTCCTTTCCCCATCTCCCTTCTCCCCTGCCCCCAACCCCATCCACATTGTCTCTAGCCACACAACTGGGAAGCTGGGATTAATCCATCCCTAGGGAAACTGGGATTAATATACAACTCATGCGGAACCTTTAAAAACCCAATGATTTGTGGTCCCCTTTTCAGAGGCACATGCAATCCACAGCTGAAAAGTAACTGTTTGCTGTTCCAGTGCACATTCTGAGAGAGTCTTTTGCTCTGTTTCATGAATGTACACTGAAGACCCCATCTGACAGGATTTCTTCATGCATCCAACAAAAAAACAGGCTTAGTAGGCTGTGCAGAATCAGGCTCTTGCGGAGTACTAACAGTTTATGGGCAGAAAAAGTATGACTGGAATGCAAAGGGGGGGAATGAGAGTGAGAGATGTGCCAACACATCTTTATGTTTTCCTTCTGTAACTGGAAATGGTTAAAAAAATAATTAAAAGGAAAAAATCTGTGTTTCCCTTATAAATCTTGCAGGAAGAGGCAACTAGAGTCAGGTGCTCGGTTTTTTATTCTTGCAAACTCCCATTCAGTGATGTTTTCATGACGAAAATGCAAAATTTAAAGCAACTGTGAAAACAGAATCAGCTCTCGATTGGCAGACAGAGGCCTAAGTAAATTTTATTCACTGCATGAATGTCAGATTAAAACACATGCAAAGATAGAAAAGAAAAAGAGAGGGAAGGCAATTAATCATTTAAATTGTGATCCTGATTCAAAAGGCACATTTCCCATCTAATTCCTTTCATTTATTTTGGGGTTTAGTACAATTTATCTCTCCTGACTGTCATAATTTCATCTTTACTTTGCTTTCCTTGGAATCGCTGAACTGATACTGCCTAGCAAATTTCAAAACACTGGAGGGAAAAGGCGAACTGTTCCCCCATACAGCTGAGAGCATGACCAGATAGATAGCCTTTGTTAGCACCAGGGCAAAAGTGGCCTTCTGGGAGAAGAAAATACACACGCATTTAAGTGTTGTACAAGTGACATTAAGAGGTTATATGTGCATCGTGTGCTCGGCATGCCCACATAGTTTTAATACATCTGTATTTCTAATTATGTCAGTTCTGGAGGTTTGTTGGTTTTGGTTTGTTTTTTTTTTCTTTTAATTGCACATAAAAATGCAGGTCCCAAGAAATTCTTGGCAGTCAGGCACCAAGCTTCAGCTTTTCAAATGAAACGCTTCTCATGCCCAGCTGGGAGGAGTGGTTTCTCCACCTTTGCGACCCCGCAGCTCTAATGGTTCCCAGGAACCAGTTACTGACACGGTTTCTTACCTCGCCACGGGTGTTTCAGTTTCTCGGTGTTAAGAGCGACGGTGGGAAAGCCTCGGTGGAGTGACCTGAGTCCCTTCCTCCCTCCCTGCGGACCCGACTCGGATTCCTGCCTCGTAGTTACGACCCCTGAAAACCTGGTTCCAAGCGACAGTGCCCTTCACTTTCTCGCTCGGCGACAGGATCCCGCGTGCATCCTTGTTCCCTTACTTGGTGCCAGGAGCGAAACAAGAGGGACGGGGAAGTCCATCGGGGATTTTCTCTCTGATTCTCCATTTAGAAGGGCACGGAGGAGGATGAACCACCCAGCCTTCAGGCTGTCCCTTAACGCCGAGTCAGTGCTCGGGGCTGCTGGTCCGCCCTCGGCGAGGCGGGGATGCCGTGCCCCTGCCCGGCAGCGGGGCACTCCAGGGTGACCGGCGTGTCCCATGGAGCGCTCCGGGGCAGAGAGCCGCGCCGGGGAAAGGCGGGCTCTCCTGCGGGGTTTGTGAAAGGCAATCCCTCCAAACCCCCACGGAGGACAGGGGGCAGGCGCGGGAGACACCTTCAAATTTCCTCCGAGAAAAGCTGCCGAGAAAGCATCCCGGCCCGGCTCGGCCGACGCCGCGAAGGAAGGGATGGATGGATAGAGGGATGGATGGAGGGATGCTCCTCGCTTCAGACGAGCGGGCTCCGTGCATGAGACGCCGGCGGAGCGGCGCGCAGGGCTCCGCTCTCGTCCCGCCCTCCTCCCGCGCAGGGCCAGCCCCGGCTGCCTGCAGGTTACTGGGGACTTCACCCCGCACCCCTCACTTGCTGCTTTTCAGATGCCAAAACCGAAAACCTTCACGCGGCGCGAGAAGCAAAACCCTAGCAAGCCTGCTTCAAACTCTGCCCATGCTCCCAGCCCCCGGAGCTGGATGCAGGCACAGGCGGCACTTCGCATCCGAGCTCCCGGTTGGAGGTGGGTCCGCAGCCCGTCCTGCAAGCCCTTTTTCATTAGTTACGGCGCGCTCGAACGGGTGTCCAATTAATAAGACAGGGAGAGAGGTTTCTCCCCCGCCCTTACATTAAATGTAACACACCTTTTATCCTGTCTTTGATAGGATTCTTTGACCACATAAAGAAATAATTACTAAAAGCGGCAGGGGGGAAGGGGAAAGGAGCCGCACTGGACCGCGCGGCTGGCGTCGGTGAGCATCGCGCTCCGGCCGAGCATCCGCGCAGGAGCCGCTGGGCAGCTCCGAGGTCACCTCTGCCGCATCGCTAATTTGCAGAAAAAGAGGCTTCTCTTATCGCGGGGGCACTGACTTGTAACGGGAGGAGGAAGGTTTAGGGTTTGCCGAGAGGACGAGAAAGGACGGCGGCAAGAGGCGCTTCAAAGGCTCAAGCGGATGCCCCAGCACTGAGCTCTCTCTCCCCCGTCTCGATCCAAAGAGGTTTCGCAGTGGAATAAACATCTGTGATCTAAGACAGCTGCCGGGAATCAAAGGCCGCCCCAATCAGCGCGGAACCCGCCGAAGATGTGACGGGAAAATGCCCGCTCCTGACAAACGCAGGCATGGGGGTGCGAAGGCGTCTCTCCCCGCAGCGCCTCCAGGCACCGAGAGCAGCAACAGTTCACCCATTACTCATCTGATTTGTTTTATAACACTTCTGACACCTAATCTTATCAGCTAATACCCACGATTTAGTTACCCAAGAAGATTGTTTTTTCCTCACTAGCAGCAAAATTGTTTGACTCTCCGCAGATGTTTACTTTTGTCAGCTTTACCAAAAAAAATAAAAAAAAAAATAAAATAAAATAAAAAAATTAAGAGGGGGAAAGCTAATGCATAAAAAAAATCCAGACTTTCCAAGACTGGTAGACACAACCACTGAGGAAATAAAACTTTAAAAAAGAAAAGAAAAAAAACAGGGTTCTGGGTTCTGAATATTGACAGAGTTTACCAGGAAAAATCAGAAAACCAAAGGAGCACATATGTAGTCCATGCAGACTTGCCTGTAAAATAACAATTTATTTTAATACTTAAAAACCACACACAATCCAGTGATAAATGTCAATTACCAATAATCAGCATAAAGTGCCAAACAGCCATACAACATTTTTTTTTAATAAACAGAACTTATTGGAATGTCTCTTAATTTGAATACACTGTTCAGAAAGCCAGCATTTAAAAAAATACGCTCTCAAGTTGAGATTTGTTCTCTCACACCAGGACACACGAAGACTTTAAGTACCACTAAAACCACGTTGTGCATACCATCAGTTTGACGTATTGCCATCTTTCTTTCCTCTGGGTTTTTAAATAAGTCCAGAAGTTACAAACTTCCTCACAGCACACTAGATCACAAGGTAATAAAACAGGTCTCCATGTCTCATGAACACTGATCTGTCCCAACACCAAGAACCCGTGGGTCTGAGATCTGGATGCATTTTCTAACGCATGATAGGACTCCCCACTTGAGAGACTTAGGTCATTTCCAAACACTAATTTTCTTCTCCTTTTCTGAAAACAAACTAGCAAATGAGACTTGCAAGTTGCCCCTCTCCTTGTCTTAATGGTGCTGTGACGAGAAACAACCGTTTCAGTTCTTAATCGTCTTCCAGAATTCTCTGTATTTCCTGAAGTGTAAAAATAAGAAGCTTTATACAGTCAAAAAAAAAGTATAAAATAAGAGTTTGGATTTTCTTAAGTAATACTTTTGGAAGCTACGATTTTGGCTTGTTTTTTGGGGATTTTTTGGGGTGGGGGGGTTGGTCGGGGGTGGCTTGTGGGTTTTTGTTTGGTTTTAAAGAGATTCCTGTCCAACACGTGAGCACCACCTTTTGGCATAAAGTTTATCAAAGCCACACAAGTCAGCTAGCACTCTCTGTATCATTCACGTATATTTTTAATGCAAAATAATCTTTTCACCCACGACTTAGAAAGTTAATTGCTTGGACGGGGGATTGAAGGGTTGCAGATTTTGCCCTTTTTAAAGCAGAAACAAAAACAAAGCATAAAGTCCAGTGCTCCCGTCCCGAAAGTTTTGTTTCTGTTCTAGTTTTGGTGTAAAGTCTGAAGGGGAAGAAAAGTTCATAGAAGTTGAAGATTCAACACTTAAGTTTAGCAGGTTTCAGTTCCTTTACTTGCGTGTGCAGTGTCTTGTGGACAGCTAGTGTTCTGGACTGGCAAAATCCTTTCCCGCATTCTTGACACTTAAAAGGCTTTTCTTTAGAATGGATATATCTAGAGAGAGAAAAACAATTGAGATGTCAGAAATAAATGACCTAAACTCAGCAGTGGCCTACCTGAGGGAGAATACACTGGAGTCTTCTTACACCTACAGCTGAGAGCGAGAGTGCTGGAGTGTGGTGCTTGGGCAATTGTCTGTATGTGTGTGTGCAAGAGAGGGGGCATCAGAGTGTTATAGGGTGCTTTTCTTAGGTATAAAGATCTTCTCTTTTACTTTGGGGTCACCAGGCTTCATGACACTTCTGAATAATCATAGAGGCAGAGGACACATGATGCAAATGGAGGATGAAAACATCTGTGGAAGCTAAAAAGGAGGTTGTGAAAGTTGTCTTCATGAAGTGAGTGAGGCACGTTTTCCACTGTGAGTTACCTGGGCTCTTCCACCAACAGTGGGCAGAGGAAAAAATAGAGGGAATGCTCTTGATTGGATTGGTACTTAACTTTTCTGATAAAAATCTTGAGTGTTGATGGGTAACTGGGAGAGTACAAATACACAAGAGAAAAAGAACAGGAAAAGAAAAATATTTACCTGTGATCCCTCAGGTGATCCTGTCTTCTGAAAGCCTTGTGACAAATATCACATGTGTAGGGCCGTTCATCAGTGTGGGTTCTTTCATGAATCAAAAGGTTGTAGGACTTGGTGAAGTGCCTTCCACAGAATTTACACACAAACTCCTTCTTGGTTTTGGACGGTAACCTTCCCCGCGTGGGTTTCTTTTCTGGAGAGAGTTTAGTCACCTCAAGCAGAGACCCCAGCCCTGCAGGTGAGCCCTGACTGTCTGCCTGTCCCAGTTTAGAGTGGTCCTCTTGTGTGGCAGCCACTGCTAAGTTGGCAAAGTCAAAGCGGGGCTTGGCTTTGAGGGTCATGTTGGCAGCCTCTTGCTTGGGCTGGATGACATGTGGGAAGAGCGGGAAGGTCGGCAGCTGGAACCGCGCATCCACCAGGCTCGAGACGCTGGGCACTTTGGAGAAGGAGGAGCGGGGCAGATGCATGGCTGGGTAGCCCAGAGTCCACTGGTGCAGGTGCACGGCGTGCAGGGCACTGAAGCCGTAGAGGTTGGAGAGGTGGTCAGAGGGCACGGCGGGCAGCCCGTTGAATGCTTGCAGGAAGGAGTAGTTGGTAAGCTGGAGGGAAGGATGGATAGGCACTGGGGCCGGCAGGGTTTTACTTCCCATGGTGGCCGCTCAGGAGGAGGATCTTGGGAGCAGGGGAGGAAAATATCTGGAAAATAAAGACGGAAGGGGGAAGAGGGAGAGGTAGATTTACATGCAAATACAAGCCCCTTACTCACCCCTCATCAAAATCCCTCTCCAAAGCCACAGTAGGATGTTGCCTCGGAATTAGAGAGGCCTGACCCGGTCTTTACTGTGAGTGTGTTCTCAGATTCTCCCTCTCCCCATCTCTCTCTTGCACATAAATGTTGTATTTGATCTACAATCATTCACTTTCAAGCCACATCCCCTGCTATTCAGACTTTGAACGATCCTGTACACGGGGACAGCTGAGATGCCGTTTTGGCCCAAAAAGCTCGGTCATCTCCCACTAATTTAAAATCCCTTCCTGGGTGACCTCAGTCTTTAGAAAATAGTGAGATACTGCCCACTACATCTGTCCACACAAATTGCATTTAGTCCTGACTCTTGAGATAATACAGGGAAAGGTGCAGAACTTGCTCCCCCTGGGTTGCTCAGCTTCCTGTGGTCTGGCCTCAGGGAAGACTCTGAGATGATGGAGGTACTTGGATGCTCAGAACTGCATGCTCTCTCTCTTTCAAAAAAATAAAATAATTTTGGTGAAAAAAAAACATTATGGGGAAAATACCAGCCAAAGCCCTCCCTCTTGTGTGCTGCAAAAAGAAATAGGAAAATGGTGAATTTGGGTGACAAATCTGAAGTGCCATTTGCTCTTCCCAGAGAGAAGTGCCTGGCTTCAAGCCCACATCCTAATCTAAGCAATTGTTTAATTACAGCCCTTCAAAAGGCTAAAATATGAGGACTGGCGAGACCCTTCCCATGGGACACCCAGACCAGCAGCTGCAGGGCCTTAGCCCTTCCTTGGGCTGGGTGCCACCACTTTGGTCTGTGTTTCAGGGTCCTGCCAAGCCCCTAACCTCTCTTGAGGGCCAGATCCCTACCCACCCTACCCCACAAGACGGAGGGGAAAATGCTACAAGGCAGCAGCATTGGGGCACATCTGGCCCAGTCTGAAAATTCAGCCCCAGCTGCTGTCAACCATTTGGCAGGACATGCCTCCCGAGGGTTGTTGGTGGGGATGGAGTTTCCTCCCTTTGTGGGTGTGAGAGAGCACCCATGGCTTTTGGAAGCAACATATCCCTGCAGCCCAGAGAGCCTCCTCTTTACTCCAGTCCTCAATTTATACTCTTAGTTTATAGTTAACCTCAGTGAGCTCTGGGATTTGCCTTCAGTGGGGCTACTTTCTGCCAGAATCCCCACAGGTTTGCTGCAGAGTGCCCATGGGATCCACAGAGGGTCTTTATAAGATTCCAACAGGGCTCCTGCTGAGTCAAAGCAGGTTCCCCCCACAAGATCCCCACAGGGGACTGCAGCAGGGTCCTCGCAGTTCATCCCCACGTGTAGAGTAAAGCCCCTTTGGAGAAATGGAGGCAGCAAAGTACAGCAGTAATTGTCCCTCTGAGCTAGAAGTCTGGGGGTGTGGAAACTGGTGGTGGAAGAGGTCTAAAGACCAGGGAAACAAATCTGATTTATATGTGTGCTGTTGCCTGGAAAGAGGAGCTGCAGCTGGTAGGGTGTGAGAGGGACAAGCTTATTCTGAGCAGCTCTGTACTCCAGGCCCACCTTTCACTCTGCTTTACATAAATCAGCAGCAGGAAGAGGGACTCAAACCTTAGAGGAATTCCACTGCAATGACCCAGAATAAGAGATTGTGACATTTTTTGTTTTTCAATTGGATACATTTCTGATAGTGACTGATTGAAAAATGCACACATTATATTCTCTATTCTCCTACCGTTCCTCTTTTTTCCCCTCCTTTTTCGTTTGTTTGTTTCTTTGTTTTTTGTTTTTTTAAATTTGGTTTTATTTTGGGGTTTTTTTGTCGTTGTTTTTTGGTTTGGCTTTGTATTTTTGCTAAACTATTTAGGGCTGTTGAACTAGCCAGACTGTTTTGTTGCCCTATTGGGGATATACTTTTATTTAGTTAGTGCTGCTTATACACTAAGCATGTCCACATCAGAGCACAAATGCCTCAGCTGGTGACTCCGAGGACAAAGTGCTCAGAAAACACTTGTCCTCTCGTCCAGGTACCTGAAAATGTCTATTTCTGTCCATCACAATGGCTCCGTGTCTGTTCCCCTGTCTAGGTAGCTCTAGATCTCTCAAACATGAAACAGGCTATTGCAAAGGAAGTTTACTCCTCTTTCTTTCTTTGTATCCTTAGAAAACATTTAATATGGAATATATAAGCAGAAATCTACTATTTTAACTTGAAAATATGTTTTAAATTCTCTTTCGATTTTCCCAATAAAGAACAAGGAACAAACCAAGGAGAAATAGTCAGGTCATAATAGCATCCATCACACCCACAGTTTTTTGGGTTTTGCTAGAGCAGCTCTGTTAAATTAAAAAAATAGATATAATATTTTAAAAAGGATGAAAAAGCCAAGGACAACAGAGAAAAGAAAAAAGAAAAAAAAAATTAAAAAAAGAGGGAGAGGAGAAGAAAATAAGAAGAAAATAGGAGGTGGGAGCAGAATGTTCATGTTACTACAAGTTTCTTGGCACTTTTCCAAAAATGTAAGCTCTACTTTTGCTCTGTACGATCGGGATAGTCAAAAATATGGATGAAGAGCAGGCTATTTCATAAAGAAGTTCCCTTACTTCGGGACATCAAAGCAAATGTGTTTCACAGTGTAGTAACTCTCTGGTCTCCAACTTGCCCGCAGAGAGATCAACGTTTCTTTGATTTCGGTGTCACCTCCACCTTTAATTCTGCTTCATGTAAACAGATCGTTATCGGGTCTTTTTTTTTTTTTTTTTTTTTTTTTTTTAAACAGAAGAAGACCCCGCGAGTTCTCTGCTTGAATTCCCCCATTGCAATAAAACTGTGCGGGGTTTTCGTTTTTAACGCAAAGTAGCTCGGTGAGTAATTAAGAACAAACCACTTGTGTTCTGACTGAAACAAAACCCACTCATGCCAAGATAAATTTACCCTGCAAAATAGGATCATAAACTTGAAAGTCTGCATCTGTCTCCAGCTTTCTTACCCTTTGCCCTGAGTGAAGATACGGTAATGCTATTGTCCAGTTGCCACTGTTTTAAGACCATTTCAATCTTAACCTTCTAGATTAAATTCTACCTCCTCTATATGCCAGGAAAAAAAAATCTACCCTTCTTACTTTTGGTAGCATAGCAAGAGGCGAAATTAAATGGATTTTTAAGTAATCTTGTGGCTAGTCAGTATTTTTCCTTTCTACATTGAATTATCAATTTCCGATGTATCCTTTGAAAGGGATATTTGTTACATTAAATACCTGGCTCATAAATAATGAGGTTTGCTAATTAGTTCCACATGGAAGAATGGAGGAGGTAAATTACCCTGAGAACATTGCTTATTTTTACAAACATGATAAAGTAGCGGGCATAAAATGATGCATTCTTGCGAGAACCTCAAACTACAGCAATCAGGTTCTTCTGTCAAAAAAAAGTTCTCCAGTTTTGCCTGAATTTTTTCAAGTCTGGTAGCCCCGTCCTTTCGGATGCACACATCGGTATGCAACATTTTGCCACCAGCTCGGCTATATTTTTTTTTTTGTCTCCTTTGAGGGGAAGAAAATTTCCCTTCCTAAAGTTAAAGCGAGGAAATGGAGCTTACAAGTTGTCTGCGTTTGGGAAACTAAGTGGAAAGAGGATAAAACTGCCCTTTCGCTCCTCATTATTCGAGCGTGGTGCTCTTGAGGAATAAAACACTTTGTTCAGCACAGATTTATTCAAAGTATTAATGAAGTGTGCAGAATCTATTAAAGCAGGTTTATTTGGGTCTAATTGAGCGTGAAAGAGTTAATTGCTAACATTAATGAGGACTGGAAGGACTCAGTCAGCGTGTGCCTTGGATATCTCCGCTCAATCCTTATAAAATCATGATTCACATTTTATCACGAAATCGGTGTTGACAAGTCTCCCCAGACCACCACCGCGAGCGCGGGTGAACGAGATGGGCTTTAGTTTCGCAAATAATAATAACAAATAATAACCGGGGGCCGAGTACTACACTGCCCGGGGCAGCTTTTATCCAAACCAGCAAAGATCCCCGGGTTCGGCCCCTGGAGGGACAGCGAGGCCACGGGCGGGAGCGCGGCCCCACGGCGGGCGTGGGTGGGTGCCGCGGAACGGCCGCAGGGGCCAAGCTCCTCCACCTTCTCCCCGCAGAAGTTTTTAGGTAGGTTTGGGAGTATTATGTGTGCACCCTTTTGCAACCCCCTCGGGTGTTGAAAGGCCCCCAGCACAAGATTCACCCTCGCTTTCTCCCTAGAGAAATGCCCGATGCCTCCCCTGCACAGGAGTAAATAAAAACCCTCTCTCCCGGCAGCAGGGAGGATTTCTTGCCTCTTTTACTCCTCGCTTCCCATGGTGAGAGCACGCACACCGCGAGTAGGGGCAAGGCTGTGCGGTGCCAGCCCCGGGGGCAGCCAGGGCACGGAGCGCATCCCCGGCCCGGCCTCCCCAGCCGGGCTCCTCCGCCGCGGAGCCGCAGCCCCGGGGCCCCGGGCCCAGCGCTGCCTTGGGCTCGGGCCACTTTCTCGTCTGACTCCGGACTTGCTGAACTGATCCACTATGCACCTGTCCGGGACCCTCCTGCCTGGCTCGCGATTTATCGAACAATTCCTGCGACGCTACGATAATCTCCAAAATGCTCTATTTTTATAGTTTCCCTCCCAAAAGCCAACTACAACAACCATACCCTAATCCTCGGCTTTGCATTGACACTTTATAGGCTCGGCCTCGAGAGAAGCTTAGTCTCTCCTGCGCTGAACTTGTTTCGATCCACTCAGACAAATATAAACATCAGGTTCATTTCTGTTAGGGCCTTGGGAAGAAAGAAGGCTTTTCGCATCCTGAAACACCGGAGTTGCAAGAAAAGGAAAAAAAGGAAAGAAGAAACCTCGCAGAAATAAAGACAGAAGAGAAAGAAGAGGAAAGAAAAGCCAATAATAGAAAGGAGAAAAGCTGGAAGTTCAAGGCCGTAAAGGACATGCAGGCTTCTGTTTTGCTCGTATGTGTCATTTTTAGCTCGGGTTAGAAACACTGCTTCTCCGCAAGGGGGGAGAGACAACGTTGAAAGGGGAGGACAAATCTTTAAATAGCATCAAAATATCCGAGACCCATGTGAAGGCTTACCCCAGCCCTCCGCCCGCCCCAAAGAGAACAGTCCTCCTCACGTGAACCACTATTTCCACGCTTCTGCACCATCCAGTGGATCGTGGGAGGGGATGGGGGTAAAGAAAGAAAGGAGGTAGAGTTAAGGAAGTGTTTGAACCGATATCCCCAACCCCCGAGGCTTGGCAAAACAAAAACCAAACAGAATGAGTTGTTCTTTTTATTTACCTAATCCCGATCTGTGCTCCACCGCTGGCAGCAGTTAAAAGATCCTGGGCTAAATTGGAGCTGGTAAAATAAAATAATGGAAAAAAAAAAATAGGGGAAAAAAAAAAAAGAGAGAAAAAAAAAAAAAAAAAAAAAAAAGGAGGTTGGGCTAGGTCAGTGTCTGTGCTGGCCCTGGGGGGCACAGCTCACCCCACCCACCCCAGTGCTCCTCCAGCTGGTACAGGCAGATCCGAGCGGGACCAGGTGTCCAGGTGCTCCGGCCGGCGCGGCCGGAGGTGCTCTCCCCGCTCCTGCTCCCGGAGCCGGCTGCGTGCGCTGGAGTGCGAACGCGCCCGGGAGCAGCCGCGCTCAGACTGAACCGATCCCTTCCCTCCTGCCTCCTCCTTATTTCAACCCCCCCTCCCAGCTCCCCCCTCAACCTCCCACCGCACTCCGGGCATGCGCACGCAGGGAGAAAGTTTCTGGCTGGGAAGAACCAACTTTTCAACCCGCTTCTCCCGGAGGCGCAGCAGCCCGGGGCTCGCAGCCCGCAAACCTCTCATCTCGCCCCCCCGCCCCGCTCCCGCAGCCTCCCCCGGAGCGTCTCCCCAGGGCCCGCTTCGCTCGGCCCCGCGGCGGAGCGTCCTCCCGGGGGTTCCCCGTGCGGCTCGGCGGGACGGGACGGGACGGGACGGGACGGGACGGGACGGGACGGGATGGGACGGGACGGGACGGGACTGGACTGGACGCTCGCTGTCCCGGCGCCGCTGCGCGGCAGCGCTGCCTGCGCCGATCCGGCCTCGCCGCTCCGTTCTGCACCTCAGGACTGCGAACCGCGCCGAACCGCGCCGAACCGCGCCGAACGCACCGCTCCCGGCAGCCGCGCTGCGCCCCCTCCCCGCCGAGCAGAGCCCCGGGACAGGACTCACCGGGACCTGCCCAGAGGGCAGGAGGGGGACAAAGGCAGAAAGAATGAAAAAGTGGGGGGAGGATGGAGGGAGAGATCTGCTCCCGCTGGATGGATTTAGAGATCTCAAGTTGTTCTGCTTCTCTGAGGAGATCCTCAGAGAGGATCCCGGGAGCCGCTTACCTGTGAGGGGTCCACCCCCGGGAGGGCTCTTCCTCCGCCCGTCCCGTCATCCCTCCTGATCCCCGCTTTCCACCCCAGCGCCCCTGAGCTGGGTGCCTTCCTCCTGTCCTTCCTCCCACGGGCCGGGAGGGTCTCTCCCCGCGCCCCGGAGGGGTTCGCGGAGCGCGAAGCTCCGCGGATTCCCCTCGGATAGGGAGTTGCAAAGCTTTGCTTACGTCCGGGGGCGACTGCCCGGGCGACACAGGAAAAACAAAGTAACCCTCAAAAGAAAAAGGTTAAACGGGCTTTATAATTAATCCTGAGGCCGTAATCTCCTCGGTTATTTGTTTTTCTATTCATCCATCCATTCACACTCCTTTAGATCCGTGAAGGGGGAAATTTGCTTGGGTATATTACATTGTCCCGAGGAGCTAGGGTAATATAATACGCGAGCGAAGACAGATCCGTCAGGATAACACGGTACCGTGCTCAGGGACACGCATGTGTCTTTTTATTGTTCATGACACTTCCGTAATTACACCTTTTTTTCTTTTTTCTTTTTTTTTTCTTTTTTATACCATCTCCGAAGGAAAAACAAGCGAACAAATAAAACCAAAATCAACAAAACAGCAACAAGAAAACACTAGGTTGTAATCCTGCAGAATTAATATTCATGAACATGACAGTAGCATGGCAAGCAAGTCTAGCCCTGCCATTTCAACCCCAAACCCTCTCTATTTTTATGAACAATTTGGAGTCCAACATTACACTCTGCTCCAGGCAGGCGAAGAGATTTTCGTTCTTTTTTTTTTGTAAACGAGTGGCATTTTTATGAGCAGAGGCGAAGCAAAGACGTTCCCAGTTCTTCTTCAGTTCTCTCGCACTTCGTGCTGTTATTTTCTCTTTGTTTATTATACACACACATACTCAAGAAACCCCCCAAAACTCAAAAGAAAACCACACAACCCCCCCCTACCCCGCGCAAGCAGTAAAAGAAAAAAAAAAAAAAAAAAAGGAAAAAAAGAGGAAAATCCTCAAAACCCAAACCCCTAAACCTCGTATTTTCATTCCTGTCGAGAATGTGGTCCTGTGCCCGCTGCTGTAAGCTGACTTCTTTGAACAAGTCTGCATTTTCAAATATAGTTTAAGTCCAGTTGTCTGAACATGAATGTAAGATTCCCAAGTGTCCCCAGACCAAGATACAGACCGCAGATAGACTCTTCTAACCGGAGATGTATCTTTTTCCATAGGAAATAATCTTATATAGCGGAGCGTGGGTGCATGCATTAGTAAAACAAAAATCGCATTTCTCTTCAGAGAAATAGTGGATTAGCTGAGACGGCAAACACAAAACTAGCTATGATATCTGCACGTGCTGCCTTTGAGGGAACAAAATAAAAACCATGCTCTTCCAGATACAAACCCTATAATTCCGAAATAAATACTTAAACTTTGAAATGAGTAGCAGTAAATGATCTCATTGTCTACGGGGGAGGGAGACACAAAAAAATTATTCCCACGCGAAAATAGTTGATAATCAAAGCAGGTCGTTGGGATATCATTCTATTCTAGAGTGTTCCTGGAAGTTGTAGCTGAAAGCTGCCTGGATAATGTGTCTTCTGATATTTACGTATTTGTTAAAAAATAAAAATATTTGGACTTGTCAACCCACTGGCGATAGAACTGAAGTTTCAGGTAAACTGTCTTGTCAAGTACATTTGTTTTAAATATCTGGTGTTTAAGTTATGAAGCTTATGTTGTTCCAAAACCTTTATTCTCGAATGGATTTTTATGATGTCCCTCGCTAATTTGCATTATGTCAACTTGCAGCGGTGGGGAACCTAATACGGGGAACAAAACCACTCTGACACGCAGGGAATATGCTGCTCTTTTCCACAGCGAAGATCTGCTGTCGATTAGGAATGTTACGACTTCAAGAGAATCGTGAAAAGCGAAGGCATCTGCTTTCAAAGTTAGCCACGTTTGTAGGATTTAGACGTGACAGAGAAACCCAATTCGTTTCAAGAGAAACCTGTGGGATGGCTGGGGAGACCGGAGCCCCCATTCCTATTTTCCACCTGTATCCCCTTCCCAGAATCATCCCCGTCCCTATCCTGTCCCACGTATCTGCAAGTCAAAGGTTCCCTGTTCTGTGTCCCTCATTTCGGGGAGCAGCATCCCGGACACCACGCCGTGCCCAGCACACCGGGACTGCCTGTCCTCTGCGCTCCCGCAGCTCCGGAGCCGGGCGCTGCCGCCTCGCCCCGGTGCCGCCGGTGCCGGTGCTGCTGCCCGAACCGGCACCGAGGGAGCGGCTGAATGACCCTTGCGGAGCAGGCTCAGGGGCACGGGGAGAACGTCTGAGGGCTTGTCCCCGTCCCTCCCGTGGGGAGCCTGTTGCGCTTGTCACCTCCCCTCTAACGAGTTCTGGGTTCAAAGGCTAACCCTGCGCACCGCGGGCTCTGGGGATCGCGCCTCCTCTGGTTCACGCTCCTCTGGGTGCCGGTCATCCCTGCATGCACCTACACGCGTGCTGGGGGAGGGCTGCACAGCCTGACTGATGTTCCTCTACCCTGCTAACTACCTTGCTAAAACTGGAGTACCCAGCTTTACCCACTTAACCTTTGTAAGAAAAACGATTCCCGGCCCCATTCCATAGCCACGGGAGGGATAAAACTCTCTTTTGCTTCCGTGGGACTTTCTGCCCACCGGGGAGCTGCGCTTGTCCCTTAAAAATTCTTTTACTGAGAAGAAGCAACCGTGCTACTCGCGATGCATCCTCCGCCGCTGGGGCTGGGGGGAGCAGCGGCTCCGGCGGAGCGGGGGGAGGTTCGTGCGCCCTGCGAGTCCGGGGGCTCCATCGCCCCTGGAGTGCGGCGAGCGCAGAGGCGCTGGGTGGGGGATGCCTGGGCAAAGCCGCCTCCGCTCGGCAGCCCTGCAGCTCCCGACGCTCCCGGGGAGAGGAAGCGGGAGCAGGACTGAGCAGCCAGCAGTGCTCGGCGGAGGTTCCAAAACTTCTCCGCTCCCGGAGCTTCATCACCGGGAGGATGGAGCAGCCCCGGCGGCAGACACGCAGGGGAGAGCAGGCACAAGTGCACTCAGCGTTCCCCTCCTTGTCCTCACGCCTCCCGGGGCAAGGTGTTACGCCCCCGTTATCTGTGGCACCTGGGATACATATAATAAATGTGTGTATTTTTATATATTCTGTTTTTCTTCGCTTTGCCTGGTTTCTCCTCTTCCTCCGATTTTGCTGATGGTCGCGGTGAAGGATTAGAGTGGACTCTGCTCTCCCTGGTATGGCCCGGACTGAGATGAAAAGGGAGAGTCAGAAAGGGGCAGGAAAGGCCACGAGCTCTCGGGGGCCGAGCGCGGAGCGTGGCCGGGAACTGCGGGCGGCGATGGGTGCGGGGCAGGGCCTGGAGGCAGCGCGGGGGCTCCCGCACCCCCTTTCCCAAACCCATCCCCCGCTCCCTCCAGACCGCAGCTCGCTCCTCAGGTTCCATGTAGCCTAAGTATTTTAATAGCTGCTAATGACAAGAAAGGGAAGAATAGCGGCAAACAACGCGGGTGGAAACTTCTCCCGCGGTGCGAGTAAACGCTCTTCAAATAGCAACTCTCGCCTCCATCCCTCAAAAAGAAAATCGGTGCAGAGATGGACATAACGCT
This sequence comes from Acridotheres tristis, assembly GCA_037013685.1. Taxonomy (NCBI): domain Eukaryota; kingdom Metazoa; phylum Chordata; class Aves; order Passeriformes; family Sturnidae; genus Acridotheres; species Acridotheres tristis. The sequence goes on from CM072887.1 coordinate 102,123,783, forward strand.
GTTCTGCCAACTTTGGAGTTTTTTGAGGGCTTTTTTCAAACTTCTAGCGCTCCCTGAAAATAAAAGCCAAACTTTGGAACATCTCTATTATGTTAACAAGGGGGAAATCGTTTCAGCTTGATTGCGGTGCTGAGATGTAACCCAGCGCTTTATGTATTGCCGCCCTTCTCGGGCGGGGGGAGATCCGGGGGCGCGCAGGTCCCGCTGCCCCCCCGCGTCCCGCGCAGCCGGCGGGGACAGCCCTCTGCCAGCAACTTCTGCGGGGCAGGAAAGAACATCCAGAGCACGGAACAGAGCGATAGGGGATTTGTCCTCCTCAAGAATCACAATGGATTTTGCAAGCAACTAATTAAGCGCAAGATCTCCCCCCACCACCAGTCCCCCGCCCCACACACCCCTTGTTTGCAAAGCGGTGTGAAGTCGGTTGTGTAAATGATTCCACTTTAACTTCCAGCCCCTTTAGATCACTAATAATGCCGTGGTGGTGCTGCTCACACTGGTGCAGTGAGAGTCAGCATTTCCATTATAATTTCCTATTTTCAGGAGTTTTTACAGTGGTCATAAAAATTCAATCCAGGCTCAAACTTGGCATCCTAGGGCTCCTCCCAGGAGTAATTTCTTTTTGTTGTATTTGAAAGAGGAAACCATTTATCTGTTTTTACATTGCGAGAGAGCAACAAAAGGAAGCAAAAGCGGTGTTTGCAGAACATTTTTGTATTTTATATCACTTGCTTTTCCTCAGCTTTACTGTATCTGCCATAGTTGTTAAAGGAGTACAGTACGCAGTAATTAATAACACATGAAAAACCATCAGGTTATGGAGAAACCAGAGTCTGCAATCAAAACTAGTCGTATAAAATACTCTTTATCATTCTGAATTCCTTTGCTTTTCTAAACCAACAATTTATTAGCAATACATGCAAAATGTAATTTGATGCTGGGGGTCACTTTGATTCAAAACTAACTGATCATTTTGGAAATCTGAGAAAGTTTTTGAATGTGCTCATTTCTAAGAAAAATTTTGTAAAAGTACAGATGTTTTCACTGCAGATTTGAGGGGTCTATCCTCCAGCTTCCTCTAAGCAAGTGTATGTACAACAGTCAAATAATCTTTGGATTTAGATGTCCCTAAGTATTCATTTATATGATGGATTGTAATGGCTATATGGTTCCCTTGAAACCATTATGTTCTATCAGGTCAAAACCAGCTTCTTAAAAAAGTTCATTTAATGCAAGGGTGGCTGGAATGATTTGTGTACATTACATTTGCTCACATACAGTTCCCATATCTGCTGGAAATTGAATAAGGATTTAATGATCCCGGAGGAACCGAAGGCTTTGGTGACAGGAGTTCCAAAGGGGCCTGTGAGACAAAGACCAGTGTGAATTGGGACACTGAAGTAGAATGCCAGTGAAGCCTGGACATCCCATCATTTTACTGTGGATTATGCCTATGCCACATGTTTTAAAGGGGAATCCTTACTCTACTGCTATAAAATATACACTTCTGCTAGCCTGGGAACTCAGTAGGGGTATCCTCTACTCCTCCAGCTTTGATTTGTCTAGGAAAAAGGATCACCAAGAGCAATCTCTCAGACTTCAAAGAGTTACTTCTAGGTAGTATCAAAAGATATATGTGGAGTTAGTGTTACATGTATATACATATAAATACATATACACTAGAAAAAAGGAAGAACTCTTGTATGTATATGTAGATTCAGAGGGAGATTAACACAGGCAGCATTACAGGATGCACAATGGAAGTAGGAGGATATGTATATTGAATCAAGGAATATCAGTGACCATTATATTTTTTAATTTTTTTGAATGATGTGTAACTTAATAAGGCTTATATTTACTATTGTTAACACTTGAAAGGGGACTTCTTAAAAGAGGACGATAACTTTCAGTGAATAAATGCAATATTTGCTTGTTATGGTCTGTCAGTCACAGGATTGGAATCAGAATTCCACAAGATTTATCTTCCATGGAGTGATTTCATCACAGTGGCATTGGGTTAGTAATCTCCAGTGGATCCAGCACTTCCTGAAAACAGGGAACTTCCTGTTGAAATCATTCTAGAGAAGCTTTTCCTTTTTTTTTTTTTTTTTCATTGACCATATGCTGGCACATACATAGACCCAATGGTCCTTGTTTTAGGTATCTCAATTCACAGCCTGAAGGTTAGGGGATGGGTGTCTTTTGTATTTCTACATTTTTATCAGGCTTTATCTTCAGGACTTAATGAAGTACATATCAGCAGTAGTTGATAGGCCATGCACCTATGTGACAACAAGCTTGCTGCAAATAAAAAAAATAAACAAACATTTCTGTACCACAAGTTATTAGAAAAGCTTTTCCTAGGACTTAATTACAGCAGCATTTCATGGCAGCAGTTCAGCATCTCCTTTGGAATTAGCAGGACTAGAGATAGCAATACAGATTGACAATTTACATTTTAATTGTTTGGGATCTTGTTTTGGCTTTGTCCATTGCATAGGTATTTAATGAAACAAGGCTCTGAGTTCACTCATTTGCCAATACTCTTATCCCCTCATCCCAACAGACTGGACACTGTAGCCCAAAGGTACATTCAGTCCATGTGCAGTAGCATGAGAGCTGACTGGACCATCATTTGTGCCACAGAACTCTAACAATCTGTCCAGAGCTGTGAGCTTTCCATGCCTTTGACTCAACATGCCTGTCTGGCATTGCAAACAGGGAGAAGAGGTGCTGAAGACTGGGAAGACCTTGTGCATACCCACTCCACAGTCTTGGACAGGCTCCGGGGGCAGAACTGCTGGGTCGGGTCTGTAGAATCACAGTCTACAGCCCAGAAATGTGGGTGGTGTTTTAAACATCCTGACCCTGAACCTTGGAAAGACATCCAGGAAGGGCAGAACATGGCTTGGTAGTCAGTGGGAGTCAACTTTAAAAACAGGTTTGGGTCCTTCACTCTTTCAGCAAATATTTGCAACTGCCAGTACTTCATGTCCTGTACAGTGATGGAAATTCACTGCACGACAGAGAGGTTCATGCACTGGGACCATCTTCCCTGCTCCAAAGGAATATGTAGTCCATAGCTGCTGGTCCCAGCTCTGCTGCCCACTCCCTTGGCTGCCAGCTCATAGACCAGTGCTGCTGGCAGACACAATGGCTAACACTCCACAGGGGATAAGGAGGGGACATTTTAAATTCAATGACATCAGTCCTTGGTCCTCTAAACCACATCTGTGCCCCCTCTCTTCTATAATATGATGATTGCCCGAGGCCAGTTGGTCCTTAGCCATATGTACACTGTGACATGAGTGCGTGACACTGAAGCAGCCATGGAGTTCAAGTGTTCTTTCTCCCACAGAAAACGATATGATTTTTTTTATGATTGACTTCAGTGACATTAATATCTAACAACTGTAGTGCTGTGTCACTGCAGATTCTTGGCTTCTACTCAGTAGAAATGTATTACTTTAACTCAAAATATTGCTTTTAATAATACAGGACTAGTGCCTAGCTAAAGTATGTAGAAATATTGATCTGATGAGTATTTTATCATTTAGAACAACTCTAAAATGATATTTATTTAGGATAATATATAATAAATCAGAATTTTAGTTGTATAATCACTCACAATGGTTTTCCTGTTTTTAGCAGTTTCTAAATATATAGCAGCATTATAGGGGACAAAAAAATGAGGTTTTTTAGGAGTTTTCTGGGTTTGTTTTTTTTGTTGTTATTGCTGTTTGGGTTTTTTTAGTGTTAACTTTTAAAAAGGACATAACTTCCCTTTGAAACTACATGGAAATAAACCTGAGGGGCCAACTAAAAGTCACAAAAGGAAAGGAAGTTAAGACTCAAGTTGGAAATACAATTTTCTGTCATACACGATCGTGTTGAAGTGTTAGAGATAAAGGTCACCAACGGGGGGGACTTTGTGCCATCAGGTGATCCTAAATACCAAATAAGCTGCACTACACCGGCCCGAGGGGAAGATGAACCAGTGACAGAGTTTCAACCCTAACTGAGAACTCCCCACTATTCGTGGTGTGAGGCCTTTAAGGTTATTTTGAGATTGGCTTTTGCGTTTAAAGCTGTAGGAACAATACAGTCAGGGCATCCCTGAGCAGCGGACAGGACCATAAAATTCTCTTTTTGGGAGCGCAATCCTGAAGAAAACTCGCCACCTGCTGGCCGAGCGCCTCCCCGTGCTGCCCGTCCCCGGCCAGCAGCAGCCGAAGGCGATAGTCACCAGCTCTCAGCAGCTGAAATAACCCACGGTTCATGCTCTCGCCAGCTCAAGCCTTCACTTTGGGACCCTCTGTCTCAAAGCAAAAAATAATTTCCATCTGAAATCTCTGTGTGAAACTGTGTTGCGCTGATGTTTGAAAATACTATGAATCAAATATTTCAGCGTGAATAATAGTCTCTCGAGGCTGAAATATTTTTGTACAAGTGAGTTACGTTAAATGCATTTTAAAACGTATATATCCTCTTTCTTCCCCTTAGGATTACATCAGGAATCTTTGTGGTTTCTTTTGCGATATTTGTGTTGCCACAGGGTCTTTTATTTGCTGTTACTACTTTTATTTACTGTTAGTAAACAGTAACTGGAGATTTTTGACATCTCGTTAGGAATAGTTCTCATTCCTGTAATGGGAAAGGGAACACCTCTCAATGCTAAAGCTTTCCATCTAATTTTTTATTATGCTGACATTTTAGTAAGCAACTCTAGATTATTTAGTAGTGATAACAGGATTTTTTGTCAATGGAATAAGTCAGATATACAATGTTGCCTTTTTTCATTACTGTCTGCTCTACAGTCAGCTAAATTAGATGACAGATCCCATTGATTCCAATCTAATTTGGGTAGACTATTACACAATAAACCAAAATACAATGTGAACACACTTCAGAACTAATATTGAGTTTACAATCTCTTGATGAGGTTTGTGAATACACAAGCCACAGGAAAAAAAAAAACCACAGCCAGCAGGTTCTGGACACAGAAAGGGAGAGGTACTGAAGGCTGGGTTCATCCAGACTCAGTGACCAAATGCCCCATGGAAGGGGGCAGCTGTCAGTGCAAGGCTGACACACAGTAAGGTATAGGAATTCTTTTATCAATGCAGCCAACAGTGAAGAAGGAAAATAAAACATGGGTAGCTTTCCAAAATGGAAGAGAGCAATAGAGAAATGGATGAGACCTAAACCCTGTTAATTCCAATTTATATACATTTGAATTTCAATTTATTACTCTACATAACAAAAATGACAAAGGTACTGAAGTTAAAAAAATTTAGAAAGTGAGAATAGTGGAAATATTAAAAAATCAGGTATATAACATAAATAGAAACATAGATAGAAATAGTGGCTAGAAGATCCAAAATAATTAAAAATGGGCAATTATTTTGAGTCACTAACCATTAACAATTAAATCTCCCACAACTTCAAAATAATGTTGGCTCAGTGTGTGATAAAAAAGACGACCAGAGAACAGTAGCAGAATAAACAAATTTAAATGAAGCAACTAAGGAGAGGATGTCCCTAGTGTAATGGTGGATGTGAATACTAAAACCACACTTTTCTACCCAAGAAAGGGGCAAAAGGGACAAAAGCGGCTATGAGTGATGAGACACGGAGTTAGATTTACCAAATTAATCTACAGCTTTGTTCAAAGCACTTGATCAATTCCCTATTCTGGTATAAACATCTGTAAAAGTTGTTCAAAAGGGTAAAAATGTTCACATAACTGCTGGGGATTTTGTAAAGAAAAATATTAGATATCATATTTCACAGAGGGGAAAATAGCTGCTGGCAATCTGCATTTTCTTCAATTTGGCCTTGTCTCAGCTACTGTTATATTCTGTCTTAGTTTAGTCACAATGCAATTTTTAAGCATTTGGGGAGCATTTGCTTGGAATTGTCAGCTTGCCAAAATTACTTCCCTAAATTGTGAAAGTTTTCACACAAACTTGTTCACATAAAGCAATGGTAAGTTTCTAAACTGCTAGCCTCTCTTTGGAGGCAGATTTAGAACAGGACCAGAGTCATAGACTTCTGACTTATATCTTGCTCTACTCTTTCTGACTCTGATGGAAAACAATCAGGATATTATGTCTGTCTTAGAGTGTCCTGGATAGGAGTGGAGCCTCAAAATTGAACCTTACCTCTTCCACAACAGCCATTCTCTAGTCAGACATCGTGACTTCTGACTAGTTACTCTCTGTGGTAATTAGTCCTTCAGACCTTCAGTTACAGGAGAAAATTAAGGCTAGAAACTGAACTTGAATGGTTTTCCTGAGTCAGGGTGGTTTGATTTCCATTTTCTGGACATCCAGTTTTGTATTTTTGTCATGATTTAGCCCCAGCCAGGAACTCAGACTCCCATAGCACCTCACTCACTTCCTGCCTGTGGAATGGGGGGAAAAAATGGAAGAGTAAGAGTGGGAAAACTCTTGGGTTGAGATAAAGACAGCTAAATAGGTAAACTAAAAGCTTCACAAACAAAAATTTCATTTAAAAAGTAAAACAAAGATTTGGAAAACCCTTTTCCCAGGTCTCAAGGGGAAGCAAGTAGTCACCCCTTCCCAGGAAAGATGGGCTCCATCACACATAATGGTGATTGGGAAGACACGATTCCATGAATCTGAATGTTCCCCCTCTTACTTTTTCCCCCTCTACTTTATATGTTGAGCATGATATGGGATATGACATGATATGATATGATGATATGATATGATATGATATGATATGATATGATATATGATATGATATGATATGATATGATATGATATGATATGATATGATATGGTATGGGACATCCCCTGGGTTGGTCGAAGTCCACTGTCACAGCTGTGTCCACTCCCAGCTCCTTGTGCCCAAAGCCTCCTCGCTGGTGGGGTGAGGACCTTGACTCTGTTTAAGAGCTGCTCTGAAATAATGAAAACATCTCTGCACTATCAACAGCATTTCCAGACCAAATGCAAAACACAGACCCATACTAGCTGCTGGGAAGAAATTAACTCTGTCTCAATCAAAACCAACATTATTGTCTTACACATAATTCTAAAATTTCTGAGAATTATTTTGGGTGTTTTTTCATGTTTTTGTCTCTATTAGAAAGCCATTTCAGGTTCTAACATCCCACATCTTATATCTCATGGGCAGTTTATCACACCCATATGTTTTGTGCTAATTTAAACTGTTTATCTTTATTGATGTTCCTCTTCCTCAGCTTTCGTATCCTAAAGTAAACAAATCCTCTTCAGAAAAATGGATGTTTCACGTCCAATTTCCTTTTGATGAACTTTCTCTGCATCCTCTTGATTTTGAATTAGTGGTCTTAGTTGTGGCTTCTATAGCAGTTTAAGTGCCAAAGGTACTTGGTACACAAGATATATGGTTATACATCTATAGTCTCATTCATCCATACAAATAAACTTGATTAACAAACACTGTCTGCAATCCAGCCCCCTTTGAAGTAAGACCATGCTATTCGCAAACCAAACAGTTGTACAATTTAGATATTTTTCCAACTCAGTTGACCTGAACAGTATTGGTTACAAATCTCCTCTCTGAACAGATATATCCTGTCTGCACACACCTCAGTTCTTGCAGCCTTGCTGTGTGCAGGCCAGCTGAGTGTCTTTCCTCTTCCTTTCCCATCTGCTTGAGGCTCTCTCATGTCTCTCTTGGCTCAAGGGAGAGTGTTTACTGAGGAAAGAGGGTATGGAAAAGGTCATGACTTTCAAAGATGAGATCCTTGTTGTGGCTGACTGTACCCAAGCACCGTTTCTTCCACTGAAATCCAGACAGTCCTGTCCACTGCACTGGGACTGGTCATGTTTCCATCTGGGGGCCGTTATCCTCTTCCAGGAATGTCTGCCATCAGCAGTGTAAGGTTAATTCAAACCAAGAGGACAACTCCACCTGCTTCCTCTCATCCAACAGGGCAGCTGAGCATCCAGATGTTTGTAGTTGTGGTTGGTTTTAGATATTTTTCATCTACTTCTCACAGGAACTAACAGTATCGATTTCCAGTGACCATACAATCCTGACTTCCTTTCTTATAGGACTACAGCATCCTTTCCACCGTTTTTGTCTTTGTCAAAAATCTTCCCTTTATATTTATTTGTTTGAATAAAGCTTGTATATGTGCTTTTTTTGTTCTTACTTTAGATTTTAAAGCCAGTGGTTAAGTCAAGTATTTCTAGATTTAGCACAACTAAAGTATTGCTAAAGGAGATGCTTGGGAATAATTGACTGAGCTTAACTTTTCAGATCAGATGAACATTTTATATTTCACACTTCATGACATTTTACTTATGGATTCTGAATGGAAGCTCTTCCTAATCTGGCTTTATTCTATATAATTTGATGGATAGCTTATTAAGTTTTTCATTTGGCAATGAGTGGCTCACAAGATGTTTGCAATGGAGACTTCTTTGTGTTTTCACATGTTCATTAATTTTCTGATCATAGAAAATTGTTCTACTTTGACTCAACACATCGTGTTATAGCTCTCAAGATGCTCATGTAAGCTATAAACATTTTCATAGAACCCCCTACTTTCCCCAGATTTCCATGAAAACAGAATTTCACTCTCTAAGACATTCTTACCAAAAATCAAGACCAAAAAAAAAAGAGTTAGAATTTTTAGCTGAATGCTGTTTCTCAGATATTACTTTTGCATAATTTATGCAGTCTGATTTTGACTGTCAGGCTGAAGGCCCACTTCAAAGCCATCTCTTGCAATTGAGTTTTCCTTCAGTCTCTATGAATTTATAACAGAAGTCATAACTGGATTGCACTGAAAGTAAATTCCATATGTGATGGACTCTGTAGGTACATACTGAGGGTTTTTCCATTCTGATATGTGTAAAGATTTAGCATGATCTAAAAAAGCAGGCGATACAGAGAAAAGAGCATCTTTTTTTTTTCCAGTTTATATTTATCTGGTTGTTTTCTTTCTTAACTTCAGTGACCAAGAGAGTGATGACTGGTAGTCACTAGTAATTATGACTGAAATAATTCTGTTTTCTCCGGAGGAAGTGTGAAAAGCAACAGGGAATGGCATTGTCTTACTCACTTTTAGAAATCTGCAGTGAGAAGTTTGCCTCTGGAGTAAGCTGCTTTGGAATCAGTGGGAAGAAGCAGGCAGTCACAGAGTGTTATTCATCTAACCTGTTTTAAAGCCCATTATTTTAGCACCTGCTGCACACAAGCACATTCCTGCTATATTCGGCACAGAATCACTCTCCCATATTGCTTGTGGCCTTTGTCCCTGCAGGACACAAGATGGTAAAAAGGGTAGTCCTCCTCATTTGATCTATAAGTCCTCTGCTGATGCTTCCAGCAAGCCTTGCCAAGTCATCCCAGTGGTAGGGCTCAGCCTTTACAATGCACAATCCTTTCTGCTAAGACTTGGCCTGGCTCATCAAATCTGTTGATTCATATTTAGTTAAGTAAAGGTGACATTACGACTTGATGACTTCTGTTAACCATATTTTTCCAAATAATGCATGAATATGCCTGAGCCTTTAAAATTTTGTTAAAGATTAATGATTTGAAGGGGTTTTTTTTCTGGCAAGGATCACCACACCATTCATTTGTCATGAAAACCGAGCTAATCAGTGTAAGAGCAGAACATGTAGAATTCATTCTTGAAAGGGGTGTGTGTTAGGGGTAGGAGGACAAATGGCTCTTGCTAACCTTCTTAGCCATCTCTCATAACAAGGAAGAAAAGATGTCCAATTTCAATTTTCCTCCTCTGCCATCTGTTCATTGATTATGCCATTGCCTTTTAAGCAGGTAGACATTTCAAGGTGGGATGCAGTTAGAGGCTCTCTCTACAAGAGACATTAATCCTTATACGTTATTCCCTACTGTAGGATATAGAAGTTTCTCACATTACAAAACCAGTGGGGACATGAGCTTTGCCACCACCACATCACAGGAAAGGAAACAAGGTATCAGAGGGAGGGGGAATCTCTTGCTGTGTCCATGGAAGGTGAGAACAACCCGAATGGATGGAGTGTTTATAGCCAGGGCTGAGGTTTGGAGCTGAGCCTTGGGCTACACTGCTTTCTCTAGCCCTTCATTCAGTGTAAATATCTTCCATCCTGGCATTATGCCATTCATTTATGGGCTGTGTTTAATCCCATTTAAGGTCAAAGGATAACATTTCTAACAAATGTTAGAAAAAAAGGACCAAAAGGACGGATTTCCACAGTTCTCAGAGAGTAGCTCCAATACCTGCTTTCATGATTCAGCACCATTTGTGGGTGCACAGAGGTACACTTGCGTGTTGGCACGTGTGTGTATGTGAACAGAAGAGTAACACACTTTGCCTTCTTTCATTGGCAGTCTTTGGGTACTTTCACTCAGGGTGGGAGCAGAAGGTCCAAACATCTTCAGGCTGGGGTGAGTCTGAACCAGCATCCCAGGAACAAGCCATATAATAAAAGATGTTTTTCTAGTTCTCATCTGTTTTTTAAGAAAAGTGGCTGTGCATTGAGCATATGTATGCTCAAATTATCTTCCTTTTCAAGTTCTAGGCATTATGTTTGTAATTCTCCAGACATAATACTCAGCTGGATTCATCACTCAGCTGTCCTATCTAGGATGCTGTGTATCTGTCTTGGTAATCTACAGGAGCACTTCAAAGTCAAAACATTTTTTAGATGCTTTTTGGAATCAATAAAGAGGCAATCAAACTATAAACCCCAAAATCTTTAGACAGGGCTTAGGCAGACACAGCCGCCTGACTCTCAGTCTTCCCTTGTTGCAGGAACAAAGAGGAGAAAACTTTTCCCTCCTCAATTCTAGGCCTGCTCAGACTGCTGTTAGTTTTGTTCTTTCTTCTCATCATTTTTCTTTTTGCACTGACACACTTCCTACCTCACAACAGCTATTTTGTTTTTCAGCACTTGCCTTCAGTGGACTGTATCTGGCAGAAGGTTATTGCACAAATACACAACTCCCAGCCATTCTTTATAAATATTTTTGAAGGGTCTAGAGCCCAGGTTTTTCAAGTTAGTACACGGGTTACATCCCAAGCCAGAACTTTTTGTCAAGCAAGCTAGGGAGAGCATCAGCCTTCATTCACTTATAGAGAAAAGGTGTCTCCTCCCTGGAGTGAAATACTTTGATTCAGATTCCTGTTATAATAAGGAAGAGAAGAATACATGGAGCTCTCATGCACCAAATAACTTGTCTAATCTCTGCCCCTCAGATCACAAGAACGTGGGCCATTCAACTGTGAGAAAGACATAATCTGGAGCAGGCACACATCTTCAGGAAAGCTCTGAGTTTAAAGCTAGAGGTTGGCTTAATCTACAGATGGAGTAGGGCAGCAGCCAAAAGCTGGAAACTCACAAAAACCCAGTGTTCACTCTATCTACTTTTTCTATGGCAGACCCCAGAGACCAGGCTTTTATTTTCCCTCTCTTCTATGTCCAATTCCCTGAGCAGAGAACCCATTCCTGTCTTTGAAATGACACATCTCACTTGAAATAAGATTCTGATAAGTCTCAGATTGGTGTTGCGATGTGGAGGGAGGCTGTCCTCCCTGAAATGACAGAAGGAGAATCCATTGTCTTCTTTGGGTATGTTTGGGTTTTTTTACTAGTCCAGGCAGTTATTAAAAAAAAGATAGCATTTTCTTAGTCACTTATGTATAGAGTCACTTGGCATTTTTTGTGGGTTTAAAAGTTCCACAGAAAAACAAATTCCTTATGGTTAAGGTGGTACAGTGCTAGAAATGCTGCTCAGGATATGTAAAAACCTAAGTAATAACATAGTTCATCAGTACTGGGATGCAGGATTCATGGAATATCAATGAACATGCTTTTATGATATATCCTTTAGTCTCTTAACTCAGCAGCTGAGGAAAACACTTGAGGAGTTCTAGGGCTTGAGGAAACTAAAACATCAAACTTCATGTGTAAGGCATTAAATGAATTGTAAATAAGTGTATGAATTGTATGTGAATTTGGGATGAAGGAAGTGCAGATCACATTCAGGTCCCTTTAAAAGCCAGACTGATTTTTGAAAACTTTCTTCCAGGCATCTGTCTATTTTCTCAGCTGTTCATTAAGCAGTATTTTATATTGTTGTTTTGAAGGACATCTCTAACATATTAATTAATCTCAGAGTAAGATCAAGTTGAATTAAGGCTGTTTGGACTTGATGAAAAATTGGACGAAAGCGTAACTATGTACATCACACATAAACAGCATTCTTGGAGCTAGACCATGGTACTCGTGCTAATTCTTTGCCCTATCTTCCTTCTCCAGAAACTGAGATATTCCTGGTGCTGGATTTCTCCTCTTCTACTAACCAAATAAGGTCCTCAGCCTTCTTGCTTTTCTCTCTGTAGGCTCCTCAGCTTTCCTGAAACAGGAGTTTTGCTCAAAGTGCTCCAACAAGAAGCCACATTCTCTGTTGACTACTTCAGTAACATTTTTGGCTTTAGCCTTTCCGTCTCTTAGTTTTTCCCTCTGCTGTGAAAAAAAGGCAATAAAGTTTAGGATTTTTTCTCCCTAAGACTATTTTGAGGTCTATAGTAATTCACAGAACAATTCTAGTTCCCCCAAGCTACAAATATTTTGGCTAAAAAAGATGTGTGATTTTCAGAGGTGCTTGCCCAACAGTTTCTCCATCTTGGACTCCTGTGAGGTGTGTCATGTTAAGCACCACAACGTGGACACATGCTCACATGCAATACTTAATTGCAATACTTAATTACTTAATTTGCAATAAAAAAATCTGCTTTTGTTCTTCCTGCTTGGTGTTTGAAAAGAAAATCTATCCAAATCAGTAAAAAGTATCAATCTTCTTCCATATAAAAGAGAAATACATATTACCATAATAATGGTAATCTTTTATTTTTTGGATATGGAACACCTATTTTTAAATTGACAAATCCTCTGCAAAATAAAATTTATCCTCACATACATTAAGCATTACATGCTTCTCTTTATATTGCATTCCCTTCATAAATTACATGTGCTGCCAATAATGTTCCAGAAAAGCTCTCATCAGTAAGATATTGTTTTAACTGAATACACCCTGGGAGGGAGAAACCTCCATTAACAAACAACAAGTAAGAATCACCCATACAGGAAATGGTTAAAAGAGGCAGAAGTGCTGTAAGACAGAATCAGAGAACACACATAATCCCAGCTTGATGCAATTACTCTAACATGAATTTAAAATAAAATTAAAGTTAACAGTTTAAACTGATGTTTGAGGGGTTTTAAAAAGATTTAGTTTCCCTTGGAACCACTATGTTATTTGAGCCACTTCCAATCTCAGAGCACAGTGCTCATAACTTCTCTCAAGCACTGTTACTACTAGATTATGCCCACAGGTTAAGTTACAAATGTCTAAAAACCTTAAAATTATTAAACCTAGATTAAAGTGTTTAGAGAATATAGTGTTATTTTAGTCTCCTGCCATATCCTACATTTACTATAAAACTGTTATATTGGCATTCTAACGAAATGTCATAAAGCAAGTATGTAAGGAGGTGTTTTGGGTTTGTTGCAGTTCGATGGAAGCCAAGTTAACATGGCAACCAAAATGTGTAACAGAAACACTTAAATGTTTTTCATAAACTGCAAACCTTGTAAGAGCCTGAGAGAATGCTGACTACTGGGCAGTGCATGACTGAAGATTACTGCCATATATTCCTGATGCTTCATTTTATATCACTTTTACATAACACAATTATCTCAAGTGGATAACCTACCTCCTTTCAGTCACACTCTTGCCCACCAGAGTTCTTTGGTTCAAGCAGCCACATTTAAAGAGGAAGAAATTATTTATTCCTTGAACATTAGGAGCCAAGCTGTTATACTCCATCTGATATTCAGAAAGATTAGAGCTGGAAGGTGGCTATGTGATCCTCTGGCCTGTCTTATTTTTCTTGACATTCCCCACACCTTGAAGAACACCTTATTCTGATGCCTTTGAAATGGACATGCACTTTAACAGAGTCCATAATGTCTGTAATGCCTTCCTTGCTGAATAGGCTCCTGTTATTTTCCCTCTCTGTAATGCACATGTTCTTTGTTCTGGTACACAGTTGTTTCAAAGTTCTTTATTTAACTTATTAAAACAAAAGAAGAATCTCATCATTAGACCTCAGTTGTTGTTCACAAAAATAGAAGCGTTCAATGGTGTCTGGACTGCAGCTTAAAATTTAACCTCCTGTCATGCTCATGAGAAGATAGAGACTGTCACACATAAATTAGTGCTCTATTCTTGCTATCAAAGAATAAATAAGTCTGCTCAGGTTCAGTTCTGAGAAGAAAGAAAATAACTTGATAGAGTTCCTTTCACCTAATGAACTCCAGATGAATCCTTTAAAAATGCTCAGTTCAGTCACTTGTGATAAGACTATTTTACTTCTCAGTAGCAAATCCTCCACTGAGAGTATAGATAGCTAAATGAGTATATTCACATAGGATAGAGTAATAGAGAGAGGAAACCACACAGAGGTGTGAAGGAAGAGGCAGAGAGCTCCCTGAAAGACAAATGCCTGCACTGTAAGGGGATGTGTCTTATGTTTATTCTCCTCAGCTGATTAGAAAGGAAAATGCAAGAAGCAATTCTACTGCAAGAGTTACTGTGATCATTTATAGACTGAAGAAAAATTGCATAATAATTACAACAACAACAACAACAAAGACATGTAGCTGAACAAAGAAACAGGCAATACACTTTGCATTGGTCAGAAAGGTTTGGGCAGTCTGGGGGATAAAGTGCTAAAAGGTCTATAAGGGAAGCAGACACCTCAGAGATCCATAACAGAAAATCTTGAGGAACAGAAGGAGATCTATTACGGAATCACAGAATAAGCTGAGTTGGAAGGGACCTATCAGGATCATCGAGTCCAACTGCTGGCTCTGCACAGGGCACCCCAAGTGTTACACCATATTCCTGAGAGCATCGTCCAAACACTTCTTGAACTCCGTCAGGTTTGGTGCTGTGACCACTTCCCTGGAGAGCCTGTTCCAGTGCCCAAACACTCTCTGGATGAAGAACCTTCTTCTAATGTCCAATCTAAGCCACTCCTGACTCAGCTTCAGCCCCTTCCCTCAAATCTCTGGTCATGAGAGTGAAAAGATCAGTGTCTGTCCCTCTCTTCCCCTCTCAAGGAAGTTGTACCTGCAGTGAGGTCTCCCCTCAGTCTCCTCCAGGCTGAACAGACCAAGTGCCCTCAGCCACTCCTCACACGGCTTCCCCTCAGGGCCCTTCCCCATCTTTGTTGCCCTCCCTTGGACACTCTGCAATAGTTTAAAGCCTTTCTTACATTGTGGCACCCAAAACTGGCCCAGCACTGGAGGTGAGGCTGCCCCAGAGCAGAGCAGAGCAGGACAATCCCTGCCTTGCCTGGCTGGTGATGCTGTGCCTGATGTCCCCAGGACAGGGTTGGCTCTCCTGGCTGCCAGGGCACTGCTGGCCAATGTTCAACTTGCCATCAGCCAGGACCTCCTGATTCCTTTCTGCAGCCCTGATCTGCAGTGTCTCATTCTAAATGTCCAAATAATAATAGTAATAATAACAACAATAATAAAAAATTTAAGAGTTTTGTTAGTTAAACTTATTAAAAAATGAAACATAACAATAATCACAGTTTTAGCTGAAGCCATTGTGAATTAATAAAATACTTTCTGCTGGACACGCATGTAGCAAAACATTACAAAATATTTAATTACTAGTGTCTGTTCATCCCCTTCCAGACCCCTTCAAATCCCTACTAAAACGTTTTATTTTGAGACAATATTTAGAATTTGAGAAACTTTAATTTTTGATCTAGGATATAGACCTTTCAAAGATAAAAGAAAGACACTTTTCATTTCAACAATATGGTGAATTATCAATTATCCACTGTGTCTCGATAGCTTCCATTTTTGACAAAATTAAGAAATAAAACTTGTAAGCCAAAACACCTGAAAATGAATTGTTGACACAATCTCATTTCCAACTACGGATGTCAGCAACACAAATGAAAGTGAGGAGTGAATATAGGAAAATTACTTCAAACTGCCCATTAATCACTAATTAACTTGAGCAGACTTCTTTTTACAGGTGTACATGTCCAACTCCCTTATGTCTGTCTGTCTGATGGTAGCTGAACTTTGCTCAGAAACCCCGAGTGACGCGAAGCAAGGAAGGTGCAATTTTTGTGTAAATGAAAAGATGAGGCTGAAGCTAAGTACCATGCTCTCTGTGGTCAGAGCTTCTAAACTCTGAACTAATTAAATCCCAATTATTTGTGGCACAAAGAAGAAAACAAAAGTGTTAAGCCAGCATCTGCAAGCCAATCACATAACCAAAATAGAAGTAGCTGTAGCAATACTGCAAGAGGAAACACATTATAAAGGCAAGGCAGGGGCTGCTTCCTGTCAAATCTACTGTACTTGTTTCCAATCAAGCAGTGGTGAAAATCATTTAGAGTCCCATCTGTGCCTCACATTGTCTCATGGAAATGGAGTGGGGAAAATGCCATTAAAGCTTATAAGTCTTTAACAGAGAACTTAAGTTTGCAGGCACTGGCAGGCCTGGAACATCCCTTGGATCATTAATGGTTGAAGTGCATGACACTTGAATGTCTCCTTTGGCTGGTTCAGAGGCATCTCTTTTTCTGTTGGTACAGGTGGCAGAACTCATAAGCCTCCTTATTGTCAAAATATCTCAATTTCATGAACTTGCAAACCTCTCTGCTACAGCTGACAGAACTCACCATGAGATAAGTGATGATGTTTGAAAGGTCTTTTAGCACAAGACCTCACCATTCCTAAGAGGGAAACAGCCGTAAAGCAAAATAATTCCAACATTTTGCTAGCTTGAGCAATAGACAGCATAGGGGACGTAGTGGGGAAAGAGCAGTGGTTCATGACATGTTCAACATTACAGTTGGGAGCACTTACAAAATCTAGTTACAGAGACAAGTGAGAAAAGGACCTTGAAGATTGTAAATGAAAGTGTTACTATCAGAGTTTATAATCTTTGGTTTTAAAATTTTATTGACTAGTTATTAAAAGGAAAACAGTGGCTGAATCTCCTACAAATCTCACCAGAAATTGCTGATGAGGTCAGCACAGAACAGAATAGAAAATTATTTTATCAAGTGGAAAAAATTTGAACACATCAAAACTTTATTCTTCAATATGTGGACAGACTCTTCAATTTTATGTAATTAAGATAATATTCCTCCAGTTTCTACTAGACTAAAATTTCCTATGTGAATCAAGTGGAACATGAATCTCCCCATAACCTTCAGGCGCTTCATAAAAAAACTATTTATTCAGATAAATAGTTATGTTTCTAAGGATAAGAAATTCCTTAACAGGAAAAAATATTCAGACATTTTCTGGAAAATGGCTATGTTTATAGACACACGTTTTCAGTTTGATAAATCAACATTTTTCAGCAGAACAAAACTAACAAAGGGGAAAATCTCCAGTTTCCTCTTATATGGAAGCTTTTGATACTTCACATTAATCCAGATTAAGAGATATTTTCATGCAGGTGGGGTCTTGAGAACAAACTGCAGGAGATTTCAGAAATATATAATGAGTTTTTTTTAATGCAGAGCAAGTGTGAAACACATTGGTAGTATCTATTATTCTTAATGAGACTAACATCAAATATTATTTTAAAAATGTTTTATTGGGTCAAAGGGTTCTGACAAACGTCATTAATTCCACAGCCTTGTTAAATTCCCGATAAAACTCAGTCTTTCCCCCAAAACAACTCTACAGTTCTTGGACCTGAAGGCTGAGGCTCTATACCAGCCTTCAGTGAGGTGTGCAAACAATTTTTGGTGTAATAATATGGTTTCACTCACATTTTGAAGTAACAGAACTCTACTTCAGCACAACATGATCGTAAAATCATGCAGCTCAAAGAGGATTCAGGCAGTCATCTAATGTATACCTCTGCCCACAGAAGAGTCATCCATATCTATGGTGTTTTCTAGGATCTCCAGCAATGGAAACTTCACAACCTTCTCTGGTTAAGAAACACCAAAACAATTAATTTTTTGTTCCATTGGCACAGGGCAGAAAACATTATGATATTTATTGTCTAATGTATGAAAAGAAAGATGCATCCTATACTTTTGTGGCCTGTATTTTATTGGGAGGACCAATATAGATCATGCTCCAAGTCTTAAATTTTGGTGGCAAGATTTTATTTGCTGTGTCGGCCACCGCCTTTTCAATATGGCTTTAGTAACTCTATCTCAGCAGTGTTTTTTCCTCAGAAATATAATGAAAGCAGTACTATCAGGTATCATCTTCCACCAGGAAGAGTAAGGAGAAAAATTTTCAAGGAGATTGACCCATTGCTGACAAATTTCCAGTAAAGTCACAAGGCTGCACTCTTCTGTAAAATCAGTCTTCCTGTCCTGCTCATCAGGCCAGGACCGTGGCAAGATCTCAAAATCTCCTTTGATACTCTTTGTCATTTGATAACCTGGTTCTTTGTCATAAAGAAGGCTGGTTTTGGCCAATGGCTTTGAGACTTCCAGGATGCTTCTCTACTAGTCAACCAAACTCACGGAAGCATGAACAAAAACATCTCCTTGTGACAATGTGGACAACTTCACTGTTGTCAGGATCCCTATCCTAGTGGGGCCCACACTCATGAGCACTCTTCCTTACAGTACCCAGGCACATGCAGAGAGATTTCATGGGCCAGAGACTGCTCTTGAGAAAAAGTGTGAGACAAATTGATTTCAGAATTCAGACCTGGAGATGTAAACTTTATCAAGGCACTTAAACGTCTGGAGAGTAGGCAATGTGCCATTTTATGTACTTGTGGGAGATGTAGTCACAGGTCTGAAGGCCAGAAATAGTCCAACTTTATTCTAACCCACCAGCAGGAAAAATGGCTGGGTTGCTGTAGCATGTAACTCTCTTCTGACAGTTCTTGAGGTGCTTTTCTACCCTACATAGTCAATCAGCAGAGAGAGGTACCTCAGAGACAGATGATAAACAAACAGTGTGAGCCTTAGCTGGGTTAGCAGCTGTTAACATCAGGTTTAAGTTATCAAATCACATTGAATGTAAGTAGCAATTGTAGTTAGAAAAGGGGAAAATCAGAGCATAGCAAGGCGCTCCAGCATGAGTGTTTCTAGTTCAGACTCAGACTGGCATGTTAGTTTTAAATTCTTCCACAGTCAGAGATATTTCACAATAGATAAACCTATAATAATGTGGATGTACTGCAGAAGCCTTGCACACAGAAGTCCTGCCAGCACCCTTATTACACCTGAGTGATACCAACTCAAATTCCTCCCTTCATATCAACTTTAAAAGCACTGCTTCATGGGAAAAGCAAGCCAGTCTCTCAGGTAACCAAATCCCAAAACACTTAGGTCTTTATAGGCTAAAACCAACACCTTGAACTCAGCCCAGAAATTTATTGGCAGCCATTGCAGATTTTGGAGACTGGGGGGTTTTATGTCCTCTCTGCATGATGCTCCACTTAATAAACAGGTGGTTGAATTGTGCACACTAGATTCAGTTGCCAAATGGCCTCAAGATGTAGCCTCACACGGAGTGCATTAGAGAAATCTAACCTTGTGGTAAGAAAAGTATGGATAACTTGAGCAGGGACCACATGTGACAGGAAAGGTTGTGCTCTTCTTGCCAAACACAGCAGGAAGGGAAAAAACCCCTCTTGGCTGGCTGTGTCTGCTACCACAGAATCAACAAGCTGCCCAAGGTTTGTGTGCTCCAGGACCTGAATGCTCAATGGGAAGCTGGACCTAAGTTCTGAAATAAGTTGCTTGGATTCTCCAGCACTCTGGAGCAGGAGTCTGGAAATTATGTGACACATTCACTTAAATTGAATAATGGAAGTTTTCATGACTAAATGTAAAACGAACGATGCAGCCTGTAATATAGTCCTTGTGTTATTTATTCTGATACTAAATGTAATTTTATGCTGTTCCTACAATTTCCATGTGGAATGTGCTTACTATTTTGAATTCATAGGAGCACAAGTTCATCACTGAAGTGGGAACATGAGGTTTGGGAGAATGTGTGTGGGCTGCTGAGGATCAGGAGAATGGTGGTATGAAGTGTGGCATTATAGCACTAAAAGGCCATTCTTGCTAAATCTGCTGTCAATGAAACAGATAAAAAATGTAACTATCTTAACTGTCACTTGTGTTCCAGCAAATTCTAAGTGAAGGCACTGTGTTGGAAATCAACACTGCATTGGTGCATTTCTTCAACATTTTCCCCACTGTCGGGAAGCTGAAATCAGCACCTTAACACAGTAACAAAGATCTAGGGCCATGGGAAAAATTCAAATTCTCCAGCATACAATCTCAGCTAAGGAAGCATGAGATGACCAAGCCTAGACTGTCATAAAAATAATCCAGTTGATTGGCAGTATAGAAGAAGTTTAAAAACATGAAATAAAGGGACTCATTTTTCCCTGCCCAACTCTTTGACAGTTTCTTACAAATTCTACCTCATCTCATTCTCACATATGTGTAAGCTTCTAATAGTAGCTTTCACTTATATCCTATTTAAACAAGGATATAAAAAGTAGATTTCTATCAACTACAAACTTAAACACTGTGTTATTGTTGCAACTTTTTTAGCTTGTATCAGTTTCTTCAGGTTGTGTCTGTTTTCAGGGATACAAATGGTTATATCCCTGAAAACAAAAACATATTAAAAACAAGCCAAGCTTCCTCATTCTCAAATCAGTGGGAATATTTGCCAGAATATCTACACAATAGAGGAACATACATTTTTTCCTGCTTATGCAGTGTAAGTGCCCTGATGTCTGTGCCCTATTGCCTTTACTGCTGTTTTGTATAGTATATACTGTAGAAAATAGACATATACAATATAGCCCTTCCTCTGTTTTAATCAAACTACACTGAAAAGACAGGCTGTGGTAAAAAATAATTCACATAAAGTCCTATTAACCACAAGCAAAATGAAGAGTGGATAATGCCCATGTATCTATTTGCAACACTTTTTATTCAAGGAACTTGTTATAGGTGCTGTAATAGGTGCTATTATAGGTCCACTCTACCTGAAAAACCTCCTCCTTTGAAACAAGGCTATTTTTGGACCACTGAAGGACTACTCAGCTTCTGTACCTGGGATGGGGCTGACATTGCGAGGGGGCTAACTGCATGGTATTTTGATAAACTCAGTTTATTCTTTTATTAGCTTAAGTATTGCAGTGAAAACAGGATTTGCATGTCATTTTTATTATAATTTGGTTTCCTGTTCAGGCTAAAATGGCTTTTGAAACTGCAGTTTATCCACTCATGAACTAGAACGAGGTCTTGTAAAACTGTGCGGGGTTTACGCTACTTTCCCTTATTTGAAACATGTGGAGAAGCTTATGGTTGTGATCTAGGATTAATACTGTTATAGGCTGGGTTAAATCTAGTTGGAACTGCTGGGTGTGACCGTCACTCTTCATTTAAGATAGTAGAAACAGGCTTATTTATGATGTGATAGCAATATTTGAGCTGAAACAAAGGCACACCCAAGACCACTAAGGAATTCAAATTATCTCGGAGGATGGCTTTGCTGGCTGTTTTTTAGAAGGGTATTTGTGTACATGTATTTGTATGACAGAGAGAGAGAAAGGAACAATCAAAGTGCAGAGAAACTCACACTATGAAGCTTTTCACAGCAAAGTCAGGGTGAAAGATCCCTTTCAGTTTCTCTCTTTTCTGCATGCTCTCCTCCACTCACCCCCTCTCCTCCTTTTTATCAGCTATTTTTGCTACTGAACCTATTTATGTGGCTCTCTTCTCAGGCACATCTGTACACTAACTTACTTTAAAGAAAAAAAGGTATTTAGTTGTCTGCCACTCTGCAACCAAATAGTTTCCCTGGTTGATAACATTGCCACAGAAACAATTGCATCGGCACAAAGAGAATTTGCACCGGGATCAGAGATGGAGCAGACAACTGGACAAGCTGCTGCAGTCCAGAAGGTTTTGTTTGCAACCCTTGGCTTAAAGGAATTGTACTCAGATAGAGTCTTTATAGAAACTCAGATTTCACCAAAAATACTGAAAAGTAGCAAGGGGTAGCATCACAGGCAATTCCAAACATTATTTCTGCTCTTCAGTTGGTAAGCACTAGGAGGACCGATGAACAGTTACCATTAGGGAATAGGAGGAAACTTGGTGACAGAAGATGTCTTTGCTCTAATTTGTCACTCTAAGTTTGCTCTTGCATCTCCCACAAGAACCCCGTGTGCTCACTGAATCAGGAATCACAGAATCACAAAATGGCTGGGGTTGGAAAGGACCTCTGGAGACCCTGTAGTCCAAGGTCCCTGGTAAATCAGGTTGCACTGGGTTGTGTCCAGGTGGCTTTTGAGTATTTCCAAAGAAGACATTACAGTAGAGATTTGTTTCAGAACATTGTCCATTTAGACATCTATCACTTTGGGTTTGCATTGTCTGCAAACATTCTGGAGCTAACTGTTGTACCGAGTAAGTATGCATAGCTACAGCCAACATCAAAACTGGGCATGCATCCATATCATGGGGTAAATGATCAGGAATGTATCTCAGAAAAAAAACCCAAAACATTGATAGAGTAGAACTATTAGTTTTAGACATTACAGTGTGAGATGATATGGTATAATTAGCTACATTAACTCAACAAATATACAGTAAATCTTCCTCAAATTACTTTTATTTCAACTAGAAAAAGCTTAGCAAAATTTAATGCTTACCAGGGACAGAGGAAACAGGAATCAAGTTTTGTAAGACATTTCAGTGATCAATTAATTCAAAAAGGACTAAAAATTCCACTTTGTTTCAAGGTTGAATTTGATTGCATTTATTTTCAGCCATGAGTTCTGATAAGATGAAGAGCCTTTGCTATGAAGTGTCAGTTCATCCAGTTGCATCAAACTTGATTCCTGTCAACAATCTCATTCCAGATAATACAAGTGGAGAAGGGTCCCCAAGACTCAGCTCTAAAGGATCTTTCACCATCCTATAACTTTATGTCAAAGTTCTTTCTGCCTCCATAATTTCATACAGGAATAAGGTTCAGCTCAAAGCACAGCATCCTGGTAGTGGTTCCCATCACCACATCTAGAGCTAACATAACATCCTCAGCTTCCTCCAAATTCATCTCTTCATATATACAGGAACTGTATTACCCTTCTTGTTTCAGTGCTATACTGGGAATTTGAACTCCTTTGTTTATCTTTTACACCTCAAAGCCATTTTCAGAGATAGTTCCCTAGTCTGTAAATACAATCTGCTTCTATTGAAAGCTATTTCACTTGCCTGTAGCTAAAAACAGCAAATTATTCAAAGTAACTGATTGTTTTGCTATTAAGCATTCTTTCCTAACGATGTAATCTCTAAAGAAGATGTATAACAATTCTGTTTTCCTCCAATTCATCAATAAAAACACTAATACTAATAAAAACACAACTAGCCGTTGACCATGAATTAAAGTTTAAATTAAACTACTCCATCAGAGATGCCTCATAAGTGATTTCTTGTTCATAATTCCACAAGAGTATTTAAGCCATTCATTTAATGAATCAATGTAAAATGTCAAAGAAAATTCAAGTCAGATATCCTAGAAAAATCTGTATCAACATTATTGTCACTGAACGTTTAATTTCATCAAAGATATGAAAGTACAGACATGAAAAAAAGCACTACACCAAAAATATATGTTTTCATTAATTTTTCATTCTGATATTTATTACATACTCCTTTAATTCTCGATTAAAGAAGTTACAAATGATGCATTACATTATTCTGCCAGGGACTAATGCCAAAGCTGACATCCTTATAATCAAACTTTCACAGTGTTACCTCAGTTATAACCTTTTTTTACACCTCTACAGTTTCTTCAGTGTTTCAAACAGCTCATGTGTTTCCTCTCTTCCCACTTGCTGATGTGGGAATCCTCACCTCATGATTTATCAACCTCCTGCTTTGCTCTAGAACTGGAAATGTTTTCAGCATTTCCCTTTGATAAGAATGTCTCCTCCAGCTCAGTCCTGAATAAAAAGCAGGAATGCCCATTGAACACTGCTTCCTTTGTGTCATAAGTAGCAGTTGGAATAATATTTCCAACTACATAATGTCATGGACACTCTCTGGTTTTCCTTGGTACTATTACACTTCTCTGGTTTGGCAAAGTGTTTCTCCTTTCATTCTTTGGCTTCTTTCATATTTTTTGCTGCACTTCCTTGTCTAATATTATGCTTTGCTGCTGGTTTTCACTCTATTTCTCTTCCCTCAAGATGAATTTTAATTTTTATATCTGCCACCTTTTCTCCTCTCTACTAGATTATTTTACTTTAATATCATTAGCATCTTCTAACTCTAGGGTTGTGATTCTTGGATAAGAGAGAAAACTTTTTTAAACATTTCCTCCTTGCCTCTTCTTTTTCGAACACTGTTTTCTACAGGTGATTTACATTCATCATTCTTGTAGATTTTTTGAAATTAACTCTCCTGAAACACAAGTCTGTAGCCACATACTAAATGAAAGAAAGAATGGATATTTACTTCAAGGCAATTATTAAATTTCCTCTCTAAATTATTAACTTTGTTTACTAAGATGAGAACCAGGTAATTCCCTTTGGTTGGCTGCAAGATTTTTTTTCTTAATTGTCACATAAATTTCAAAATTTCAACTATTTAAACAAAAAATATGAAGATTCAAGTATAAGTATTAGAGTTCTCCAGGATAATGCAGCTTTTAGGGATTTTTCTGGCATGGAATAGATGCAAGCAAACCAACCATTCAGTTTGCAATGCAGATTGTGTACTACAGACTGTGATTTTCATATTAAGGCATGGATTTAGTAGTATACACTTTTATTTTTTTGTGTTTGGCATAAAACAAGTGGGTGAAGATCACCACCTCCTTTTCCCTTTTGCTCACTAATCCATATCAAGTACATTCTAACCTCTTGGTCAACCATAAGTCTCAGTTTCTTGGGTATTTCTTCCTCCTTCTGACAGAAAGTTTTATCTAAGATTGGAAGAGGAAGCAGGCTTTATATATCTGCCTGGGATTTCCCTGTGGCTAATAGCCATAAATTGCTGGACATTTCCAGCTCAGCAGAAGTTCATGGGGAGCTAACTGCGTGTCTGGGCCTTTATTTATAGGAAGCTCTGCAGTCACTCTTCAACAGTAATTGTCAGTCCAGCACTTCTGGGAAGTATCTGTCTTTCCCACATAGCCTGTGTGCACATGGCTCTGAAAAACCCAGGTGAGAACATTGCAAAAAGCAGTATTTGATTGGATCAAAGTGTTCAACCCAGCAGAGGGCTTCTGACAGTAAAAGAACTCTGGGGAAAATAAAAAAAACAGGGCAACACAAAGCGCTGTTTGCCCAGCAAGCCTCCCTCCGTTCCAGCTATGAGAGAATTAAGAATTTACAAAATTAGAGGCAACACCTTTGTGTTTAATAATCCTTGCAATAACTCTCTTCAGTGGATGAACCTCACCAGTTTTTGAACACACCTCGCCTTTTGGCATGTCTACCCTATGAAATTGAATTCCACTGCTGTGTTGTGAATAGTATGAAAAATCTTGTGTTGAATCTCCTACCTGATACTTTCATCTGAAACTTCTATTTTTGAAATAAAAATATTTCCTCTTTTAGTGAAAAAATTGTTTTGTATATCTAAATTCCACACAGAACATGATTTTATATCCTCTCCCAGCTGAGTTTTTTCTAGTTTCTGCGTTTCATTATGTTATTACTCTTCCATATCTCTGATCGGTTCTGTTGCTAAATTCAAGATGGTAATGCACTGTGCATTTTTTCAGTGATATGAAAAAGATTGCTGTTTCATCTTGGGTGTCACAATTTCATTTTAAATAAATAACAATTTGATCCCCTTCTCCCTTTACCTCTTGACTTGCTATTCTCCTGGATGTCCTGAAAAGCACATCCTCTCTATTTAATCCTTTCCTTCCATGCACACGGATCACCTTTGTCCTTTCCATGCCCATCTTCACCTTTAGCTCCAACAAGAGCTCTGAGGCAGAGACAAAAGCAGTGGCTGGACCTGACTGACTGCAGCCACAGCAGTTCACATGGGTTGTCCTTTCTAGAAGCAGGATGCAGAAATGCTCAGGCTGGTTCTGGAGAGAAGTAGCACAAAGCCAGCAAAGGTTTCCTCTCCGGGCTTTGTGCCACAACTCTTTGTAATGGGATCCCCTTCACTCAGGAGAAACCACTACTAAGAATTCTGATTCAATAGAGCCTTTCTGATGTGGCAGTTGCCAAAATACAGAAGTACGCTTTGCATTCAGGTTTTGAAATATTTTACATTAATTCTCACCCCAGTGATTTTGGCTTACTCATCATCAAGACCACCACAGAGAAATAATGATCAGTAAGTGAAATAGGTCCCTGGAAAGCCTTGTACTATTCACCTCAGTTCTGGGTAAATTCCAGATCAGATAATTACATTCCACCCACCATAAATTCTCTCTATGATTCCACATGGGTAGGGTGTTGAGGGACAAAATCAGGCCAATGATTTAGGTGATTATTTTTTTAAACCTTAACCAAATGGATGAACCAGGTTGGGAAAGCAGTTCTGTAGATGATTCACAAATTCCAGTATTCAGTATGAAGTTATATGCATCACATGCATTTTAGATCAAAGGCGCTTTAAAAAAAAAAGTAAAATTAGACAGGTATTATTCTAGTTCCTACTGACAAAACAGTTTCATTCATTCTGCAAGAAAAATTCTATTTTCTCCTCCCTTTCAGATTTTTTTTTCCTGCAAAAATTTTTCTCAAACTGGCTCTGTCAGTACCAATTTATCCTGTAATATATAGTGGATTTCCAGTTCTCAGGGACCTATACTGACTCCCAATTGGTGCCTAATGCAATTATCATTCATTCTATTTGAATATTAGCATTAAAGAGATGTATTTTTTTTCATAACAGCTTTGCGTATGTTCCGCATTAACATTCCAGTGCTGCTCAGTAAAAAGTGTTGGCCATCTGCCCACTTTTAAAGTAAATTTTTGGTCTACCATTTTTTAAATTTGGATTTCTAATTATAGTTAGCTCTTCATAAATAGTTTAGCAGAGCTGGGGAGAGTGTTAAGCACCGCATTTCTGAACCTTTCCTCCCTAATAAGTAACTGTAACCTGGCTCTGACACCTCCAAAATCCAATATATTTTTGTAATTTCCCCTTCTTTGTTCTGGAGACTTCCCTAAACTTGCTAAGGGGAAACATCCCTCCTGCCATTGACCCTGGCAGCAAACCATCATCCCTCCTGTTTGATGCCTCCCAACAAACCAGCTAGTGTCCTCAGCTGGACCTGTGGGCCATCAGCTGGAGAGCTGCAGGTACTGTGTCATCAGAGAGCTATTCTTTGATGATGTGCTCAGCCTTCCTTCAGTTTCTAGTGAGCCAGTCTTGGCAGGTTCATCTTGCCAATGTGCCAGCTAATACAGCTGTAATTATAATTGAATCCACAAAGTTAGATTTAGTCTTCCAAGTCCATATATCACCCTTAGTTACTGCAGTTTTCTGCTACTTAAGCATATTTAATTTACAAACTACTGTTCACATTATATTTCCAGTGGCTTTTGAGATGTGTGGAAGGGTGCTGGTTCACATCAGAGGTACAAAATCTCAAGTAACCACACACATAAAAGAGAGAAAAAAATAGGGGAGACAATATGGAAGGATATAAATGCCTTGTGCTACAACAATATTTCAAATGAACACACCACTACTCACAAGGGTGCAGTTAAATTGGGCAGAAGTCCTGAGAGTGTCAAGCCAGATACTTCTGTACAATTCCAGCTAATTTGTCAGGATAGAGCTGCTCTTCCTATGGGTGACAGAGCAGAGTGAAATCACAGCACAATGTGGTGACGAACCTTGAAGCTTTTCTCTGGGACACAAATGCTTTTCTATGACAATAGGGAACTCTTAAAAGCCCTCAGTAGTCCAGAAATTATTTTTTGCCAGTGTAGCTCCCTACAAGGTTTGCACTAAAGCACTCATTGAACAAACGTGTTCCTCCTCACTCACAGTCTTCATCTGATTGTAAAGGGACAAGCCATGATACTGCTCTGCAACTATTTCTTCTAAATCAGCTGCCTGATTTCTCACCAGTTTTTTTAGTGACCTCTGTTCCTTCAACATACTGTACTCAAATTGACCTTCCATGGGAAATACTTTTCCAGTACCCAAAAATCACCTAACCAGTATCTGTATATCTTCATTCTAAAACTTTTTAAAAACGCTACTCATGTCATGGACAGATATAGAGGTTTATTCCTATGTATACATTTATATTGTCTGTTTTCCCATCCATTTTAAAAAAAAATTGCTTTTTATCAAGATGCATTCTCTGGAGTTATCCTGAAAAGGGACTTTCATAAGTGTCTAGAAGGATTTTATTGTTTTCCAAAGTAACAAGAGTAAAGACACAATCAATCATAAAACAGGTTTTGAGAGAGAATTATTTCTGAGGGGAGAGGACAAAGAAGAAAAAAAAGGGGATATATCTGAAAATCACCAACAAAAATCTCTCTTGTGCACAATTCAGACTATTTGATTTCATATATTTTGATATGTCCTCTCATTGCAGCTGATACGCTTCAAATTCCTATCTACATCTATATATTATATATAAATATATATAAATATATAAAAATATATATAAATATATATTGCACACACACATCCTGGATATTATTTCTTATGATGTCTGTGCCTGAGGACTTTGGTAAGAATCCCTGTTATGGTTCTTAATGAAAAATGTAGTTGGAAAAAAGGAGTAAATTAAAGTAAAATGTAAGTTTAAATAACTCAAACAGTGGAAAAGTGGTTATTAAAGGTAATCATCAGATGAGGATTATGAAATCATCTTTTTTTTCCCCCATTGTTTATGGTTTCTTGTTAAAAATATTTTCTGGCTATCTCAAATGCTAGTCGTGTGAGTGACAGAAATCTTCAAGACATTTCATTAAGAATTGGGTGCATAGAAAGAGAACTTGCTTTACTGCTATCTGGAATACTGAAAAAAAAATTCAGAAATCAGATCCTCTCTTTTAACAAAGGTAACAAACCATGAAGATCTTTCTTATTGCCAACCTCGCTCTGGGGGAACAGGACAGCTAATATGCTCTGTGAGGAAAAGTTAAAATGACAAATGGGTTTTTGACTATGAAAACTGAAGGTAAATAAACAGCTATAACACAAGGCTTGTTGCTGGACTCTGAAACAGTAATTTCACAAGAAGCTAGAGTGAGTTTCTTTAGAATAATGTACCATGTTCTGGTATTCCATTAAAAAAAATATTTTACTCTGTATGTTAATTATTAGATCAGTATCAACCAAAAAGTTTCATTTAAAGCATCTGTAAAATAATTTGATTATAATGTCGTTGCCTGTCAGAAAATGCTTTAAACAATACTGTAGACACTGATAAGGGTACCTGACACAAGTGCCAGAGGACAAAAAAATGAGACATGTTGAGGTGCTCTTCTTTCCTCTTTCAGCATCTCAAAATCTGGAAGAAAGCTTTGAAAATGTTCTGGAGACAGCTGCTCACTTACTGTGTCGTTACAATGTAAATGTGCAAGTTTAACAATAGGTATGGAAGGGAAAAAGCAGCGTTAGGTTCAGGCACACAGAGGAATGGAGCCTCAGCCACAACATCTGAGAAGAATAACGTGGAGGCATGAAGCTTCTGGGATTTCCTGTCATCCTTTGCTCTCCCACTCCTAATCTCCTGAACTGTTTTAATTTTGACATAAGCCTGATTCTAGCATGTTCTTTCGGTCAGCCTAAAGGATTGTGACAACACCCAAATTTTAAAGAGGTAACCTCAGGCACATTTTCCTCTCCCATCACTCTGAATGTTACACTGCTCCTTGGCACATTCTTCATGCTGCAAATTCACGAGGGCCCACGGATGAGAGTCCCACAGGGGCTGGGGGGTCTCCTTCAGTGTGAACTGAAATGCCCCATTGGCCACCCCAGTCACTGAAAAGGGCTTGGGCTGCGAGTGAGGGTCTCAGGCTAAATATTCTGCCTTGGGATCACTCAGAAGGCACAGGACATGTTTGTGACCACTCAGTATCAACCATTAACAAAACACCATCTTTGCATTCTGCAGTCTGGCACCAGCTTGGGAAGCTCTTTGCTGACTGGTCCATCTCTGACAAGTTTTCATTATCAGTTTTGTGTCTGATTCTCCATTGTCTTAACCTTTTTCACTCCTTACAATACTTCAGCTGTGTAGGTGTTAGCAGATCTGCAGTTTTAGAGCAAATACAGGCACATTTCAAATAATAAAAGATTTTCATCTTTCTTGCTTTAAACTCTCATTCAACTGTGTCAGATACCAAACTGTTGTTCTGAAGATTTTTCTTTAGCATGTGTGTGACTTACTTGTTCTAGCTCTGTAACAGATGAAGTGCACTTATAAACCTCAATACCTGAGCAACTGTAATGTCTTAGCAATTTCATAATGAAATTCATATGGAATTTAGCAACCCAAGCCAGATTTGTGTCAGAATCTTTAACATGTTCCAGTTGCATGAAATACTAATTAAAGGCACTCATTGTTAACTGATATAAATAGTCCCCACTTAGCCCATTATAGGTATGGGTTGTAAAACAAACAATTATGTGACAGATGATACATGTTAACACAGAGAAATTCTGTAATGACATTTCTGTAACACTGTAACCTCTTCAACCACCATGTGTTCCACATTACAGGCTAAAGGGGGTGCTGATTGCAAAGGTGACGTACTTTCCAGTTTGTGACTTTTCTTCTAAGAATAGAAATGCCTTAGAGCACCTCTGAATGATTTACATTGAAAATTTACTTCAGGCAATGAAATCATTAATGCAAGCTTGATTTTAGCTGCTGCATGTGTTTGCTATTCCATGTGCCAGTGCCAAATAATCGACTGTGCCTGCCCACCAAACACCACCTTACCCAGAAACTGCCTTGGTAATCCAAGCAAGCAATTGTTTCCTATTTATAATTTCTTTCATCCAATACCCATTTTCCCATCACTAGGAATAAAGTGCTTTAGACCAAACAAGAAAGTGGCTTTGGAATGCTTTTGTTTTTTTGTTTTTTTTTAATATGTCATCAAAACTTCAAGCTAATCATGGGATAGAAGCAATCTCCTGGCATTTGGATAAGATACAGAAATTATTCAATTAGTGAAAAATGGTTTCTGCCTTTCCACTAGCCAACATATTCCTGTAACATTAGAAGCAGGTGGCCTCCTTACTCAAAGCACAAACACGCAGAAGTTGCCTAGTGCATTTAACCTGCCAAAAATTATGTATTTTCACATCTGTGAACTTACAATCCTATGTTTAACCCTTGCAACTACAGAGTTTCTAAAGCAGCAGCAGAAGAAACGACCAAGGTACATGTCCCCAGGGATGTGTAAATGAAGGAAAGGCGACCACAATCTATGAGCAGTACTAGAAATTATTTCAGCCAGAAATTTCAAAAGGAACTGCTGAAGATGGACACAGGGTAACTGATTTTTTTTTTTCTTTTTTTAAAAAGCAAGATGCCATGTAAATTGCTGACACAGGACTCAGAAAACTCCAAATTTGACATCTACTTTTAAAAAATTTGGACGGTAGTGAACAAGACAAAACTATTTGTTAGCAGATATTTGCCTCCAAAGTTCTTTCTCAGAGAAATATATTTCATTAGGACAATACACCCTGAGCTATAGCATGTACAAGACAAAACCAAGCTTTTGCTAGTATTATGATGATTGATTTGCTGCTGAAAGTGAAAAAGTTAAAGCATGAGAGAACAGATGATGCAAAACTTAAACATTAATGGAAATAATCTTGTCTTACATCACAGCTAGAAATTGGCTTGGATGGAAACCCTGGAGCTCTTCAGATTTATCCTTGGAGGCACTTTTTATCTAGGTCTGGATCCAAATTTTTGGCTTAGAGCTACCATCTGATAAAATGTGGAAAGTCCTTTGTGACACCTCACCTGCACAGTGAGTTGAGAGTTTTCCACGTCCACTGGGTTGTCCTCCCTGATGGTTCAGGCTTCACCAATTCAGTTCAAGAAGAGACTAAAAAATAACATCTAATTTCATGTCCAACAATTCAAAATTAAATCAATTAAGACACAGCTTGTGAAAGAACTGAAATCTCTGTATGTAAAGTCAATACATAAAGATGTCTAATCCTTCTGGAAAGATTGCAAGTAACACTAATATCTTTGTGGGTAATTTAAAAAAAATAGTACGACTGTTAATTCCATTTTAATCCTTGTTATATCTTGCCAACCTCAAGCAGAATCACCTGTAATTTTACCTAGCATTCAGTGGTCTTATCCCAGAATACACATTTGTTTCTGGAACATTTGAAGCCATTTGGATAGGACATTTGGATGATATTATTGTCCAAAAATGGGGATGTTCTCACTCTTTGGACTTTTTCCTAACCCTTTTTTTGGTTTTTAGAACACAAAAATGATTTACCCTAGAAATGTCAAACTTGATTCAATGCTTGCCTGGCGAAGAGACATGCCTTTGGAGCCTGTTAGAGGGCTTAGGTGGGTAATTGTAGAGTTATTGTTAGTTTTTTCCACACTCATGGCATAGAATACATGGCCAGCTCATGTTAATAAATACCTGTTGGGTACATGTGTGGTTTATAAAGGCTTGATTCAAAGCCCACTGAAGTAAATGAAAAGAGTTCTCTGGCTATAAACAGGCTTGGAGTCAGGCTGTAAATGTAAATGACAGGATGGAAGAGAATCTGTCATGGAGAAAGTAGAGTGGGAGACTCACATCTCCTGCAACCCTTAGAATCTCCATGGGCAGGCAAACAGTAGGGAGGGTGGGAAGACACTCCTTGTCTGTGGACATCATGCACAATAGGAACGGAAAAGGGAACAGAGTCTGAGAAAAGGGAAATTCTATGGTCACAGTGGGATTAAAAATTATTTTAAATACAACAGCTAATGCTGATTAGATATTCTTGGTTTTCTATACCACTGGAGAAAAACAAAGGAAAAGAAAGAAGAAAGGAAGAAAGGGAAAGAGAAAGAAAGAATATGACATTTATATAAGATCTTATCATTACATGAGTAATATAAAGGTGTTCAATTGCTCTTGAATAATATAGATACATTCCCCATGCCAGACCTATCTCATGAGTGCACATGTTGATATGGTGACTGTTGGATAATTGCAGCCCCAATCAGTGGAAGGAAATGAGCTGCAGCAGCATATCACCCTCCAATACAGCTGCCTGCCTAGCCCAGCCTTATCCTGCCTAGCACTGGAGTCCCAGGAGTCCCTGTCATCACCTGCCTGAGAACTGTACCCAGGCTCTCCTTCCTTCAGCTCTCAGAGGCATTCCAGTTCATCTCGTGGGTCCCGGGTTTTGGTAGACAGCTGGGAGGGTCAGGAAGTTTACATGACCATTTTTGACAACACACGTTTGCTCTGCTTCCAGGAACTAGGCAAATGTCTGCTGAATCAGGTTGAACTATTTTAACTGCAAAGTAAAAATCCTTCTCATCCCATGTCTTTTTTCACAAAACAGAAACCATTTTGCAGAGTCTGTATGGAAAGTTTACCTCTTTGCATATTTTCTAAAAAACATGCATCTCTACTTATGGCTTAACACATACAAAAAGTCTGCAATACTCTCACTATATTTGAATTCTTCTTTTATTTGCTTATTCTCTCCCAATTTTTGAATACTTCTTTTCAAGTGGAAGACTTGTACAATGATTTGCCCAAGCAAGTTTTCGTTTTGCTGTGGGAGTGTGTAGTCCAGCAGTAGCTAGTTGGTAGTTTGCCATCAAAGTTGAAAGTTCAGCAGCCACCTGTGTCACATTTCTCCCTTTTTTGGAATGAAACGTTGTTATAGGAAAGGTGTGTTAGCTTTTTCTTTTTTGGTAGGGCTAAAAGTGGAAGGGAGCGTTGTCTGTGAGAAACTTATTTCCTCATGTAGTGAAGTAGCCAGCTGGCAGCCAGATGGCATCAAGCCATTAGGAGGTCAAAGGCCATTGGACAACTGTGTGAGATTTGTTTCTCACTCAATGTGTTTGGTTTTAAAATCATTTATTTCTGGAGTAAGTCACAGATATGGAAAGGGTTTTACCTAGGGGACGTTTGTTTCCCCATCCAGTTGAAACCACAAACAGACAGAAAGCTGGTCACTGGCCAAAGTGAAAGGCCAAAGGCAAATTGTCCCATATTTATCCTTTACTAGGTCAAAACTCAAAAGCTGGACACTGATGGCAGTTCATAAATATTTCACTGCTCCAATCAACAAATGAGATAGAAGGACATCGCATGTCAAGAAATTTGTTGACTCTTGCAGAGCAGATAGCCAGCTGGCATGAGCACTGCTATTGCCCTGTCTCAGAGCTGAAAGGCCAGAGTCAGATGGTGCCAGATTTGTTCCTGGTTTAGCTAAAATAACACTGGAATTGTGTTTATGTTTTTGATCTTGCTGTGGCATGTCCTGTGGTCCTCATTGGCCATGTGATCCTCACCTATTACTAACAGGAGACTCTGAAATCCCCAGAGAGAAATTCTGCCTGAAGGTTTACAATTTCTGTTTCATTCAGGCTTCCCATTCATCTCATATTTTATCCTCTTTTGTGTTTGCGAGTGCTTTGGGACTCATCAAGAGATGCTTGTAACATAGTGTATGGGATCTGATTCATCCTCACAGCTCTGCAGAACTGTGGGTCAGGTTCCTTTTATGTATCAACAAGCAAAAATTCACTGAGATCAGTGAAAACAAACTCTCATATGTCATGCAGGTAAGGTTTGCATCCTGACCAGCAGTTTGCATTCTTTAACAGGATCAGTGGGCCAGTCTCTTTATTCTGAAATAGTCAATGCATGCCTGTGTCACCCCCTCCTAAATATTTGGAAGGGTTAACACTTCAAACTTCTACCCCTTATTTGAAAGGGGAGATAAATGGCCAAGAAAGAATCAGCTATATGATTTCCATAGAACATGCCAACAGACAAGGCTCTGGCTCCTGGTCCTTGGGGTGGCTCACTGCCCAGCATCCAGTGGTCCAGAAACACACTGTTTGCACTATACCTGAAAAATTTAGATTTTGTTAAATTTAGATTATGATCAGCCTGGCAGGCTGCCCACATAAAAGTAAAGGGTTACAAGCATGCCAGTTGGTCTCTTGTCACCAGCACTGGCTTCTGAAAGGCAGTTCCCCTTCCAGAGAGCACAAATACTCTGAGGAGATGGTTGAGTAAAGCTGTGGGTTTTCAGTTACCCATGCAAAGGAGCATGAAAGAACAGATTTCCTTGGCCTCACACATGCTTTATAACCCTGTTCCAGGGCAACCCAGACAGTGACAGAAGGAACTTCCAAAGACTCTGTGGTGGTCCAGTTTGGTGTAACCTAAGAAGTCATGCTCCTCAGCTCTCTGCCCCAGCTCTCTGCCCAAAAGTTTCCTCCCCAGCAGCAGTGGAGGCAACAGAACAGTTGGAGTGTTTGGTTCCCCAGCAACTGCAGTTGACTGTCTGGTATATCAATTTGAGTCACAGTCGAGTTCAGTTTGTGTTAATGAGCCTGATGATTTGTGAACTCTGCTAGCGGCAGAGCAGCTGCACTGCTGCTGCACTGCTGCTGCTGCACTGCTGCTGCACTGCTGCTGCACTGCTGCTGCACTGCTGCTGCTGGGGAGGGAGCTGCCCCAGCAGTGCTGCAGGTGGGCAGTTAGGAGAGGAGAGTCAAACCTGCCTTGATGGAAGGGATGTAGCTCTCTCAGACTTCATCAGGGTCCTGCTTGTTCCTATTTACTGAGAGCAAATGCAGAGAAAACAAACAGAAGGGACATGCAGGTGTGAGAATTCCAGTTCTTGCTGGCCAGAAAAGCTGTATGGAAGCCCACCCGGGAATTAACTGATTCACAGAGAGTTGAGGTAAAGGGGGGAGGAAGAGAACACTATGTAGAAAGCTGTAACTCACTTTTGTCAGCTCCTATTCTCTTGTCTGCTCTCAGGACAGGGTATATCACCTCTCAGTTTGTTTTACTTTAAACTTCTTAAAACTTTATTTAAACACAAACTTTGAAATGGACAAAATGATATGAGCCCTCTCAATTCTGACCTGTTAAATCCCCGTCTGATCCAGCTTTTAAGTATCTTATTTGAAAGAAGAGTAAATTTTTAATACCTTATTGACCTGGAAGATGTGACTTGATTAACCTCCAGGGCCAAGAAAAAGCTCATCTATTGAAGGCTGTTAATGTCAGATCAGTTATGAAACTCAGACTTTCAGCAGATACAAAGATTCAAACTACTTATATATTAATGCAAATGACAGCAGCTAAGCTTCTTTTCAGAGGTCAGCTGGAGTCAGGTCTTTGTCTAAACAAAGGACAAGAGCATAAAAAAAGTAGGACACTTAGGTAGCTGAAGTCCCTACAGATGTGTAGGACAAGCAAATTGATTGTTTAACAGGCTGATCTCCCCACTTCAGAAAAAATATCTATGCTTCTTCAATTTCTTTGCACTCCATATTAAATTTTTCATTAGAGAAATGTAGTAAAATCATCTTCCTATAGCAGGTACTATATGTAAATGTGATAAATCAGTAAATATAAAATCTTCTTGAGAACAGAAGGCTATACTACTCGAGGTTGAAGTGTCTGTTAGAGATTCAAGTGTTAGCACAGGATTTACATTTATGAATTGCCACAAATTATTCTGAAAAAACACTAGACACAACCTCCTCTGCAGTGTCTGAAACTCCAACAGCTCTGGGACCACATTGAGACATAGACTTGGACTTCAATCCAGGAATAAAAATTGTGGCTTGGATCTGCATGCACCAAGGAGGACCAACACTTGTGTATTTGTGAGTCAATGGTGCATGCATTTTACTTGTCTGTGTCTTCCTCACACTCTCTGCTATCTCTGTCAGCTTTCTCACTCTATCCCCTGGCATGAATTCAAAGCACACTTTCATGTCACTTAAATCTCCAAAAGCTGATATTACATTTTTGGTCGAACTTTGTTTTTATAGATAGGAACATGAACTTCTGTTTTATAGACTGGGACCCACAGCTGCTAGCAAAAAGACTGCATGCTACCTGAACTTAGGTTACTAACCAGTTAAAAACAGCTATTTGCTCCTTCTGCATCTACTTACGTTTTCTCTCTATTAGCTAATGTATGTTGATGGAATCTCATCAGCTCTTTCATGATCATTTTGAGATGTGTCCTTGCCAAAAGTGCTAAACTTCAGTCTTGCGCTCCAAACCAATGTATAGCTGAGCTAAAAATGTCATGTGTTGGCTTTCAAACAAAGCAAAAATAAAAATTGAGTTTTCTGCTGCATTCATTTCAGATCTTAGGATAACTTCCATAAAGGGTATAGGCCAGATTCTTAACACATTGAAAACTGCATAGGTCCACTGATTCCCATGAAGCTAGGTTGATTTACAGCTGCTGAGAATCTGGCCTAAAAGGCTCAGGGCTATATATCTATCTTATGTTGTGTTAAAGTCTCTTGACCTCTTACTTGATTGCCTTGCTCCAGTGTGATGCTAGCGTAGGTAAATTATACCTCTGCTGGCCACTAAGCTTGCTGTTCTAGCAACATTAATAACCTCAAGGCTTCCAATTTTCTTACCAATGCTTACTAGACCTCCTGTGCAAGCCTCTGGGGCTGCTCTGACAATAATCCCAATATATATTGTTTTGAATGAAAATAAACTTTATTGCAACTTGTGCTGGAGGCAGACCCATGAGCCTATGCTCTAGAATGCCTACAAAGCAGCTGTGTAATCATTAGCAATACTATAGGGAACGGCACTGGGATCAGTTCAGAAGGGTTCTTCATCCAGCTGGGACTATAATTTACAATGCCACCATCACTACAATAACAAGGTAGCAGAGGGAAAACACTCTGGAAGGGGTGGCAGTGAAATTCAGCCATCACAAGGTGTGGTCTTTGGGGCAAAACCTTTAATTGACAGAAGGTTCACTATTCTGGTAACCTCAGACTTTCACCTTTCATCAAATCTAAATCTACAACCAAAATGAACTTGAAACAGCATCCACATGGAAAGGGCTAGCTATCAATGTCTCACTTTTCCATGCAAAACCAGAGAGAGATTTTGGTGTCCTGGCCCCTTTTTCTTGCCTTTCTGCCCTACCGTCTTACTCACTTCACCACACTGGACTTGCACAGCCAAAGAAGCAGTAGAAGCAATAGGTTTTGCTTCTGTTTGGCATCCAGCTCACTCTGCCTTTTCCTTTACCTTAGTTTTCTAAACCACATCTTATTCAGACCTACAAAATTTTATTGTAACTACTGCCAACTCACACACTACTGATCAGTTTTATTAAAAACCAGATTATAGACGAATTTTGCAGCCAAGTCTATGATGTTGAAGAGGTCCAAATTTGAGTTTGAAATCTCATGTGATCACTCTTGTGGGATGAAGACAACCCACAGAACAGAGCCTTCTCTTTCTGCAGATGTGCTCTCTATCTGCATTCACTGTTAGTCTAACCCCCACTTGCATTTAGGCAGACAATTAGATGAAATAAAAATTGTCACTTTTGAAAACTGTGAGCCTTTTCACTCCTCTATCCTTATAAAACCCTTCTGAATGCAGAGTACAGAAGGGCAAAGACTGTGGCGTTTGAATGAAGGGCTGCTGCTTTTAATCAGAGGTTAAACAGCATAACTTGCTTTTCATATTATTCATCTCTTTTTGTTGTTGTTGTTGTTGTAAAAAATCTTCCACAAATTTCTGAACTCTCCTTTGACCCCTACAGCAGTCATGACCCTTAGTGTGCAGAGCACTGACAACATCCAGGAAAAGTCCAGACAGAAGGATCAGGAGCAAATGCATACTTGCAGGGCAAGTTTTAAGGCATGTATAAGATGTCTTGAAAATGTCACCCAGCTCTGCCATCATCTCTACATATGCTTACTTAGGTGAATAATTTTAGGTGTGACTGTGTTGACATTGACTGACAGCACACAATGGTGAGCAGCACTGGTTAAGACCTCGAGAAGGATCCCCAGAACATTGCCACCTCTGAGAGAAGAAGGCAGCAAGATCTGCTAGCAAATATGTCAACAGCACTACTGATTTGGCTTCAGT
This sequence comes from Acridotheres tristis, assembly GCA_037013685.1. NCBI lineage: Eukaryota > Metazoa > Chordata > Aves > Passeriformes > Sturnidae > Acridotheres > Acridotheres tristis. Next base: position 102,162,954 of record CM072887.1, read on the forward strand.
TTCAGAAGCCCAACATAGCACTTCAGCAGGTGCTTACAAAAAATTCTGGAGAAGTCTTTGCCTTGAGGGCTTCTGGAGTTGAAGGGTATCTGCTTTGGTGTTAAAAATGTCAGGTAGAGAACCACTGAAATCCTTTATTCAGTAGTTGAGAACCTCAATGAACATAATGTACTCCTAGCTTCTTCCTAGCACCAGAAATGAAGGTATAAAAACCCGATACTAAAAATAAATGCACTGCTGGACAAAACAAGATTTCTAGGAGAATATTCAGTCAGTAAAACTTTATCTAAATAAGTTATTTTAATTCAATAAATCAAGGCTTGTTTCTCTACTGCTTCATCTCTTGCTCACGCTGCATCATTGAACTATTTTCATAGGTTTCCCTAGTCTATTGAATTATCTTAGTTACATTTCAGATTTTGTTCATTTGCCTGGTTTCTGAATTGACCACATGAGGTTGGTGGTACTCACATACTTTGAAAAGCACTGAGATGTCTGAACATTTGTCAGGGCAATGAGAATAAGGGATACAAGTCTGAGTGCTGGTCTTGTTCTGCTCTGACCTGTGCAATGGCTTTGACAAAGCCATTTGAACTCTAAAAAGAGAAATTCTGAGTTTTGGTTTATTTTTTTACATAAATAAATAAACCAACCAAATCCAGACAAAAACTCCAAAACAAAACTCCAAAACAGTTCTAGATCAAGCTGAAGCTATGGGCTTCAGTGAATAGATCAATGATGGATTTTGGAGGACCTCAGATTTAATCATGATCATGTCTCCAGCTTTAAAACTATAGGCCAGACTTTTGGTAGTGGAAATAGAATTGACTAAATCATCAAGACACCATGGTAAAGGATGTTGACAATGATATATTACAGTGGTTTGGAAACTGTCAATGAAATTAAATGCCAAAATGTAACTGAATGTCAATGATTAATTTTCACGAGATTTCACAATACCAAGGTCACGATGAAGATGATCCAAAATTTCTCAGGTACATGAAGCCAGAGTTTTCATATCAATGGGGTCATAAACAAACTCTTCAGGAGCAAGAAAAGAGTTCCTATACAGATCTTGTCATAGTTCTTTGGAAATTCATCATACTTAGAAAATTCATGCAAATCTACAAAAAAAAAAAAAATCATGGCTAAAACACTGTCATCAGCCTTGAGGGGATCCGTGGGGAAATATAATGTCCCAGCTTGTAAAAAAAATATTCCAGGCCATTTCATAATCAAAGTTTTGAACACATGAGAAGATTTGACTTAGTTGACACCATGTTGATCATTGCTAACTGACCAAGAGAAGCAACAAGTAAATCATATTGTTCTGATTACTTCACCTCTAATTCTGTGATAAGTATTTGAAAACTGATACTAAGCTTGTTATCATGTTGAAAACAGCACTTTCTCATCAGGACAAAGCTTGGAGAAATGTTTTGCCAACTAATGGAAAAGCATCTCACAGGATCTGAATTATGAAATCAATGTGTACTTGGCCCTACAAAATTTCTTCATTTCTCACTTAAGTTTTTAATTAACCCAGACTTTTTCCTGAGTCTTACTTGATTTTTATGGCCTGGGGTATTCTCACACATAAAATGGGAAGTGATATAATTTTGCTTTTGTTTCTGAAATGTGAGATAAGGTATTCTTTGGTGAGTTTGTCTATGGTATTGCTTGGATTTTGAAGTAATTTTCCTACAGTTTCAGCCTTGACATGCAGTTAACAAACTTTCCAAGCAATGTGCTTACATCTAGTGCACAGGTTTCTAAAATACATGAGTTTATGCATCCATGTATGTGATAGAGAATATAAATAGAGTCACACAAATGAAACTCTGTGTAGTAGCCTGAAGTGCAGCCAGATGAAACTCCAAAGAGGACAACTTTTGATATTGCCATTTCCCAGGCTCAGACCAGTCGCCTGTCCTGGTGGGCTGATATTCAGGTGGATAATCATGGTAATCATGGTTAGCTATAGCAACCACTGTTTTCCCCAAAACTCTGTTCAGAAAGTTTGTCTTGGGTAATGTCTGTATTTTTCTTGAAAACGCGAGAATATAGTGAAGAACCGAGCATCTCTCTGGCTAACTGACTGAGTTCAAGTCTAATCAAACTGTGTGGTTTCTGATATGAAGTCTTCAAGCCAGATCCAATCTGCCCTGCTGAAGCCTTTAGACAGAATAAACATAATGTAAAATCATATTTGAGATAGAAACTCCTCACCTACATATTTGTGTCTTTAAACTTGGTGTTTACATGTATCATGACACTGGATGTTCTCTCTCTATCCACTTCATTTTACCAATCACTCATCTATCAGCCTGTAATATTAGTTTTCTCCTTGCTTGAATCATAAATTTCTGTTTCCCCAGTAAGGAAACAGTCCTGTCTGTGAATTCCTTAGCTCCCTTACATGGAAGCTCATGGGTACTCCAAAAACCCAAGCATTCATTTGCTAACTCTTAGCTTTGGTATCTTAGCTAAACTTGCTGTTTCTTGGCTCAGACAGATCCCTGCCTGTGCAAGTACTTTTCTCATTGCCCAGCCGGTGTGAATTCAGGCAGTTTAGTTTAAACAATAGTGGGAAAGGGCTAAAAAGATCTGTTTGCACCAGTGTCAGCTGCAAGTGGTGACCTTTTCTACTGTCTGGCACTTGTCTGTAAAAGTACTCACCTTTTATTCCACTGTCTCTGGTCTAGCCTTCCACCTTCATGGCAAATATCAATCTTAGGACAACCACAGCATTTAAATTGAGACAGATGCTCATTATTGAGCAGAATGTTGTAAGAAGCACTGAAAAGAGACGTGAAGGGGCACCCACACCAACAGTGACAGGACTCAGCTGAAGAGGGCAGGTAACCAAGGTCTGACTTTGTAAATGCTTGTATTCCACCCTGCTTTGCATCTCTCATGACCTCAGCTAATCTGTTTGATTTAACACTGCAATCCAGTGCTCACTCTGACAGTCAGTGATCTGAACTCAAGGCAACAAAAAAAGTGATAACTCTTTCCTAGGTGAGATTAGTCACTTGGAGTAGGATCCATCTCAACTGATGTAAATGTCTACATCTCAACTCCCTTCTCTTTGTAGATAGACAGTGACAGACGTTTTTAAGGTTATCTTCATCTCAGTGTTATGGTGACACCTAGAATGGTTCCTGTGGATCACCTTCCATACCATAAATGTCTACAGTGAAGGAAGATTAATTTGTCCTTGCTAATTTAAATATTCTTTCATATTTTGTTGCGCCAATAACTTTAGCTTCGTGATAGTGTATTATGATGAACAGAATAGCAATAACTAGGTCTGAGTCACAGGGGTAAGACAGGTTCTGAAGACATTGAACATTTTCCCATGAACAGACTGAAGCAAAGAGGGAACTGTAGTAAGGCACAAGAAGGATATCAGAATTCATCAGACTAAGAAGAAGAACAATTAGCACACACGCTCATATATAGCTCTGCAATTTATCTTGCTTAGATCAAGGCATCACTCCAGTTGCTTTGGAAGACTGTTGCTGCCAAAGTGGAGACACCAGCTGAGCAACTCTGCAGGGAAGACATAACCTTAATAAGTGAGATTTTTGCTGCTATAACCACATCCCATTTTTTTTGCCCCCATTTTTTATTATGATCTGTCTTGAATCATTTCCTTGTGGGGAACTTCAGCTTCCAGTGCTAATGGTATTATGTATAAGAACTGCCATTCACACCAACACAAAGGTGAACAAACACTTTTTGTTAAAATATAAAAATTCCCAGCTCTATTTGAGCAGGGCTACATTTGAAATGTATCTTACTCACTGTAACAAAAGTGACCTCGTGTGCATGTTTACCTTTAACAGAAAGTAAAACTGACATATTTGGAAACTCAAACAATAGTTGTAAAATTGTCACGTGCTGTTTACTCGTTCTAACATCTGAAAGGGTTTGGGAGAGTCAAAAAAAAAAAAAAAGACTTGTTTCATGTCTGATTTGCACTCTGCCCCATTTTTGCTCACATACATGTTTACACAGTTTTTAGCTTACCCAGTTCCTTGTTGCTCAATCAGGTTTCTGAGAAGCTTGGGGGTTTTTGAGCACATGTGGGGGCTGTGTCCAGCAAGAACTTTACAGGACTTTCTGCGCCCTAAACCCATTGCTCTCTTTCATCACATGGTAAAGGACAATGTTACAATGTTCAGCATGAATTAATCCAGCATCACAGGTTATTTCTCTATAGCATGCCTCTTGCCAAAACAGCCCATTCTTTACACAAGACAAGACTAAAGAAGGAAAGAAATGAGTCCTAGAAAACAGTGAGATGAATTCCTGACTGTAAAATTTGAAACAAAAAATGAAATATGAAAATAGAAACTTAAAATATATCTGACTCCAAAGTTCCTTTTTAGCTGTTCCAGTATCTTGGCAACAATGAGTGCAAAGGTCTGGCAGTGTAATGCTTCTCCCTCTCTCTTCCTTTATTTCCCCTTCATCTTTCTTCAAAATCTGGCCTCACCTTGGAAGGTTTGCTGAGCTTGGTTTTTTTTCACTGCAGCTTGAGATTCTTCCTGCTACCTCCCTCTCCCTTAGACTGGTGCATGTTTATGTTCAGTGTTGAATTATGAAGTGGACTCTTCCTCTCCTACTGGGAGATTTTCTCAAGGTTATTTGCCTGCTTTTGTCCTAAGACACTGTCTTCATTTGGAATTCCTATTTTCTTTCTGTGACAAACTGTTGGGGTTATCCTAATATTTTATAAGTCATCTGTTACATTGAAATTGTCTGTTGTACATGGTCACTATCGTTAGAACTCATTAGGTCCCTTCTCCTCCTCATGGCATCAAGGAAACATCCTAGATGAGTCATTTCCCCCTCATTCTTAAAAAATTGAATGATATGAAGGAAAGAAAGAAGATGCGGGGAAAGGGTAAATTTTTGTATTTTTCTTTGATTTTCCTCCACATCTATTACATATTCTGTTTTACACTGGTCTCACAAAAAATTTAAGTACAAACACTTCTAAGAAGCTGACCGTCTGAATTGTCTCGTTTACTCTAGTGTGTTTCTTAATGCGGGTAGCAGTTCACTGACCTGATGGGGTCAGATTGTGCTGTAGGTGCTCTTCCTGCTAGAGTCAGGGCTGTGTTTCCTTGAGGTGCAAGCACTTTCATTTCATTTAATTTCATAATCCATACTGTTCATTGTAGAGAGAAAATGCAGCACACGTCTTGTCATTCACTCTCTCCCCTACTGCTGTTTTACTGGGCAATCCTTAAGATTACTCTTGACCTTTTTATTCCTTAGTTCAACCTGAGTCCTTTAAGTCAATATAATTAGTGTTTTAAGCCTGCTTATGATCTGCTTCTTTGTGATGCCTGCAGTGCTGTCATGTTTGAGCTTGCGGTATGCTTTGAGACTCTGAAGAGTTAAATCTGGGCAGAACATTTCTAAAATCTTACATATGAATGACATGTGCCAGAAAAATATTGAAACTACTACTAACCATTTGCAAAAAGTATGTTTTGCACTGCAATTCCCTTACAAGCCTGACTGCCTCAGAAGATATCTCCTGGAGAAAAAACTCTGTCATATTGTATACTGCTTGTTCACCATGCATGTTTTTTTAATCTGAGGTTAAATTTGTTCCTATTTTGATACAGAAGTAAAAATATTTGAAGCTTCTGAGCTGCATACAAGAAGAAGGATGTTTGGGGAAAAAAAATACAAAGTTAAATGACATTCTCAATCATCTGGAAAAGGCTTTTTTTTCTTCAGAATTGAGCTCTGAGAGCAATAATGAAGAGCGAGAGGCTGCCCAAAGGTGTAACAGGAAAAAACTCTACAAACTAGTCCTTTTGGTGTGGTTACATTTCATGGATAGATCACCAGAACTGTTATCAACAGTGACAGTTCAGTTCTCCATTACTGGCAAATTCAGCTAAGATGAATTTGAATCATAAGGGATGTGATTCACTAGAATAAATGAAAATACACTAATAAATTATAAGTGACTTGAAACTATGTAAAATATGTCTGTGCACATAAATTCTGTCATCCTGATAATCCCATTCACTTCAGCAAGACTTTGTTCTCTCTTTATTTGTTTTTAATCTGTATTTGTACTCTTTCTTATGACTGTGGTAATGCAAAGCTAAAAACTTCATTCCATGTCACACCTCTCTAGCATGACATAAGTTTGCTGGCAGGATGGGAGAGCTAGTACTGAAACACAGTTTTGCTTAGTGTGGTGCAGAAGTTTCCAGCCTGCTAAAGTGGTGCACAACAGCAGTAGTTGCCAGGTCTGTCAAGGCAGAGGCATTTAGTAGAGCTGCAGACAGATCCTTCAGATAAGTTCTTGAGTGCAGAAACATCCTGACTTTCCAACTTCTGCCAGAAACCAGCTGTTTTCAAGGCTGTTCTCCTGCCTGAGAATGTGGGACCAGCATCAGGAGGCAAAACCCCTCTGTCAATGGAAAGCTTGCTGAAGTGAAACACGCCACGGGTGAATGTACATTAAGTAGAGGAGATGGGTTTGGATGGGTGCAGTTGGTGGTACCTGGCAGACAAATGAGCAGATTGGTGTAGGGATAGAGCTGGGTTCCCACTGTGTCAGAGTTCTGCCATTTCAACTGCCTGTGTGGAAGAAACAGCTGAGAGAATATGGAAATGTGTCTCCGAGTGCCCGTGTAGGCTACACTTGGAAGCTTCTTGTCACCAACAGTGGTGTGGCTGGAGCACAAGATTCAACTCATCTACTTTTAATATCCATAAGTCAGAATTATGTGAAAATCCCTAATTTAATTTTATGGAGGGCTGGGTCACTGTTTACTTCAGTTTCTTTCTGGGTGGGTCCGCAGCTACAAGTTTTGGTTGTGTTTCAGGTCCAAATAAGCTCAAAATCTCAAAATGAAATGTAGTCAAAACTTCCCAATTTTATCTGGTTCATTGTCAAAATCATGTGAGAATGTAAAGCATAAATCAGCAAAGGATCAGTCAAAACTGTGCTTAAGGTTCCCTCAGAAAGTCTGATATTCTTATTAAATATGAAATCACATGAATTTTACATAAATTAGAGTAACAGAGAATATTTCTCATGGCTCCATAAACCTCATTTTAGCACTTCATACTTCATCTTATCTGAAAATTGGTCTCATTTCAGTTGTCCAGACTGAATCCAAAATTTCACTGAACATGGTGATAAATAGATTATATCCTAAGAATCAGCTTCAGAGTTGGATCCACTGGAGGAACTGAATAGAGGAGAATGTTTGATACTTCCAGAACTCTTTTGAAACACAAGTACTCCGTCTTTCTTAGACTGGAATATTCAGGAAAAGCAAACATTTCAACAAAAACCCCATGTATCCTTTTATATTGCTTCCTCATGAGTGCAGTCTCTGTAGTTTCTGTGCCTCAAGAGAGGAATACCCGAAGTCTATATTTACTTGTGCTTAGAGTTATCTGTGATGTTGTAAGATATTTTTTACTGTATGTATATGTGTATATACCTATTCAAAAGTATTCAAATATCTCATTTCATCCTAAAAAATACATGTCTAAAAGATGAGGAATTAATTGTCCTGTGCTTGTATGTGTTCCTGTGAGCATTCCCCTTCCCATTGGCTTCACTGGGAGTCATAAGGACCAGCTTACACTACTTAATTCATTTGACATGAATGATATTGACATATGTTACAGATCTAAACATTACCATTTACAGTTTTCCCCATTAGGGGACTTTAAATTTCTACCCAAAACTACTTTTTAGGCTAGTCCAAGAGCCCCAATAATGCTGGTTACAAGTTTAAGATTTTTAAGTTTTTTTTTTTTTTAAAGTCCAGCACTTTTATAATTTTTAAAAACCCACACTGAAATAAAATAATAGGGAGAAAATATTTACGTTTTTATAACCTAGTACTGGAGTGAAATAGTTATTTTCTCTACTGTTGTGTAATTTTTCTGCAGCAAGAAGTAGTTCAAACAGAAACACTGGAGTCACTGAGAACATTTAATATGATGACTGATTATTTAAAATATGCTGTGAAACACTTCGGGTTTAGAAATACTTATGCCCTGAAGACTATCATGAAGAATGGCTGCATTCCACAGCAAGAACAGTGTTTGGAAAGCTTAGCTCACTCCAGCCTACTCAGAAGGATGATAAATTGCATGTATTGTACACTATATGCACAGTTTTTATGCAGGTGTTTCACGGGAAGGGGGGAGGGCGGTGGTTGGGGTGGGTTTTTTAATTAAAAAATGTTCCTGATCATTTCCCTCCCATCTCCTCTAAGAACACAGAAAAATTATTTTGTTATTTCAGCCTCAAAACTGCAAGTAATACAATTGTTGCATTATCTCTGCAACAGGGATGGAAATCCTGATTTTCCAATACGTTCTGTCCCTAAGTACCCTGCTCTGTAATGAAACAGGAAAAACTCCAGAATGTCTTTGACCTCAATGTTCACAGAGCTAACCCAGCTGACCCTGTGCTGGCCTTTGCCTATTTCACTGCATGGGAGGGAACAAACCCAGGTCACCATGCAGTCTTGGAATGTCAGATTGAAGCTTCCAGGTTCTTATATTTACCAGGAACAAAAGCAAGGAGCAATTTCTTGCTGACACCTTTTCCAGAGAAAACTGGTTAAGTTGTCATTGCTGAGGAAAAAGGCTCCTGCAATACTGACCTTGACAGGAGCAGCTTTGGGGGTTACAAACATGAATTAAAGACCATGTCCTCCTCCCCCTCCTTTTCCTTCTCCAAAATACAATTCATTTATTCAGAAGGAAGCCATGAGGGAGAAGAGCATGGCTGGGTTATCTTCTATTGTCTCCCTATCTTCTCTTAAAGCCTGAACCATTCTTTGCTCATCTGCTTAGACGTTGCTTTTCCTAGTCACCGTTGCAAGTTATCAGAGAATCATTTATCTATAGTGACTCTATATTTACTATTTATTTATATTTATATATTTATATTTAGTATTTATTTAGTGGTTATTCATTTATAGTGACTCTCTAATTACTATTAGGTCACATCCAAAGGAATACACAGACCAGAACTAGGGAATGAAGTCAAGTATGGCAGGATCTTACACAAATTTTGCAAAACTGTTTACCAGTCACTGATCTACATTACAGCTGGGACATCATCAGGAGTTGACATGTTGGCTATTTGTCTCAGTATGATGGTTTGGGGACAAAGGAGTAAGAGACTTTATCAACATAATTTTTGCACCAGAGGTGAAAATTATCTCTGGTCATCTTCTTTGCTGGCATAGATATAGTCAAAGTGCTTTATATGAAATATATGCTTCTCATAACACTGCAAGTATCTATAAGGGTTCAAGAAGATGCATAGTTTTTATAGATGCACACATCCTAATACAATTCTCAGAAACGAAATATTTCAGTATAAATTTACCGACATGAACAAAATCACTTGCTCAGAAATATGTTGAAATTCTGAAATCACTGTTTATTTGTCAGGCAGGAGTAAAACTTACAGAGTATGAGATGCAATATTTTTGACAATGTAAAATAAGTGTTGCAAAATTGAAGATGTTGCAAATATTTTCCTATAACTTTGTTTCACTCTATGCATTTTGTCTGAAATATTTCATTGAGGTGAAACTCAAATTTTTCTCACAACTCACAGAGAAGGAAATAATTCAGTAAAAAAAACCCTATTTTTTTTCCCTGTTTTTTATTCTTCTAAACTCTACTGAGTTAACTGCATTTATCTTAGGAATGTAGTCAACAGGGCATTTATTCATATTAATGTGCGACATATTTAAGAGGCTCATCTGCTTATTTTTTTATTATTTTCTCAAACCAAAAGTATGGGAATTGTGCAAAACTATATGCAAAACAGAGAGACTTTGTCAGAAGCAATTTGGTTATAGATTATTTCTGTTTTGTTTTGTTTTCTTTTTCATCCACTAAAGCCATTAGCACTTAATAATGCAGCGTAATTCACTGATTCCCCTAGGCAAGGAAAGATTGTAGGCCAAAAATGCTGGAAAGGGGAGCTTTAAAAGAGAGTCTCTAACCTCAGAAATTAGGCTCTCAACAACCAATTTACAAGGTAGAAGTGATTTTTCTCCTCGACCCTTTAGGAAGACAGCATTTCTTTTGAAAGGGATTTCTTACTTTCCTCTTGGTTCATTGTCGTGGATCTGGCTATAGGCATTTCTGTGCAGCAGAGGGTAGGGCTTAAGCCACAGTGTCTGTTCCTACCTTCCCTCTTCTCAGCACCTCTAGATTGGGCAAATTGTTGCTTTATGTTCTGCTTTTTGAGACTTCTACTATCTCTGTGCATCACAAGGGAAAGCTCACATAGAAAATGGGTTGGGAGTTCCAGTCACCTGCACCGCACTTGGAAACTTCCAAAGCTGCAAGGCACTGTGCTATGGAGTGCAACACTTTCTTATCCATTGACTTTTTGTAGGTAAAAAACCTCTCCACCAAATAAACAAAGCCAGAACCTCTACAAATTAGGTTTGCAGTCTGCACATCTGATATGGAAAAAAAAGAGCCACCACAAAACTGCTTTGTAAAATAAAATTCTGAATAACTTATCTCACAAAACCAAAACAGGATATGCTTTGCTTACTGTAAGAGGCTCTTAAATTATTTTCTGTTCAGCACTTTTGATGTGATGCCATCAACTTCCACAGACACCTGTAGCAATGCTGACCTGTCCAATATGAAACAAACTAACCTACAACTGCAACATACCTTAAAATATTGTTCACCAATCAACTCTCACTGAAAAGAATTCCACAGACTGTGTGTAGAATAAGACCAGGTCAATAAAAGTAAGATTAAAACAGCCCAGTCCTTTATGAACCCACATAACAAAGATAATAAAAGTATTGGAGCAACCACACTGTATTTCTGCTTTGTTTGGTCCATAAACCATCTTGATCACCCCTTGTGTAATTTGTAAAGGAAACATAACTAACTTAGGACTCAAAACTGTCTATTTATTCTTCAGAGCTGAAGATGAGATGTGGGTTATGGTAGGACATAATATATATATATATGCCAGTTGACTTACCGTCTGTACAGAATACAACTGAAGAACTAAACCCAAGCTGAACTCAACTAAGTCTGAAATAAGATTAAACCTGGAATATGTTTATTAGGAAGAGAAGTTCTAAATACTAAACATAAGTGACTCTTGTGACTGATCTAATAAGCACGCATAGAATCTTTCTAATTGTTTGGAGATTGGTGGGTTGCTCTTTAGGTCACTAATATTTATACATGAAACATGCTTCAGCTAGATAAAAAATGATACTTGATAGATTTCAGGAATGACACCAGGGAAAAAAGACACACCATTCCAACTAACTACAGCCAAAAATCCTTCAAGAAGTTAGCAAAGTACAATAACATGGTGTGCATCATACTGGGGTATTTATTTATTTTGTTAGTTTGATTGGTTAATGCAAACCGCTCATAGATAAGGTGATTACAAAACAGGAATTGCAGCCAAAGCACTGCCACAAATTACTAAAATCCCCACCTCATTTTGTCAAGATCAGCATCATTCCCAAGCCAAATTTCATAAAAAGGATACACTACTTGAAAACAGCAATGAGAAAGGGATCACTAGAGACTTAGAGTCTGGCAACCAAGTTCTGGGAAATTCTTTTGAAAAAGTGACTAAACTGGAAGCTGAGAGAGGCCTTCCAGAGCTTTTAAGGGGATCTGTGTCCTGGACACAAAGCACTCACCATAGAAAATCAGGTTTAGTGTTAGTCAACCACTTTCCAAAATTCAGAAATTACAAGAAGATCCTGGGTTTTATGTATATAAAAAGAAAAAGTGGAAATCAAATCACTCAAAAAAGGAACCAAAAAAAAAACAAACAAAAAAACCCAACCAAACAAACAACAAAAAAACCCCAACAACAAAAAACAAAAACAAAAACAACAAAAAAAAAACCAACAAAAAAAACCCTCAAACCAAGAAAAAAACTACTATTTTTTAAGTTGTTTATATTAAAACTGTGCATTGATCATGACCATGACTACAAATGTGATGATGAATTGTCAAAACGAGTTTTCCTTTTCAGACCAAAAGCATCTTATAACTTTGAGTGATCAGATACCACTGAAATTGTTACATTATAGCTCACACTAAATTGCATATTCTATTATTAGTTGGGACAATCCATACAGATTAGTACATTCTAATACCAAATAAACCGTTTTGTTCTCCTTGACTGCCTTTACCAAACACGTAGTCCCGTAATTCCCTTTTCAATTAAGAAAAGAAAGTTACACGTTTTTCTACCTAGTCATGAAGATATCTATTATAACTTACATCACAACAATCATTACTAAACATTTAAAAGGAAAAAAAATCTGTTGCATAAATTATTTTGTTCAAGACATACATAAACTGCCTTAGAAATGGTAAATTTTAAAAAAAGTTTATGACAATCAAACAGTTGCCATGTCGACAAGCATTTACAGCACAAAATACAAATATTGTAATAAAATAGCAATGCTGATTCTTCCATTCAGAACAGAATAAAAAAAGTGAACGTTTGTGTCCAAGTACCTCTATAATTCTTATGCTACTTAATAGTGAAAACTACCCTTGATTTGACCTTGTCATAATTTCATCTCAAAGGCTGGTGATCTCTTTACCTTGCAGGAAATGTTTCTCAGCTAGACAAAGCTGCCTGTTCACACTTTTTAATCCTGGAAAGGTGGCAGTCAGTGGAATGATGGAAAGGAATGATCAGTGACTGAATAGTGCTTATGCAATGTTCTATAAGATTTATAAAATTCATTTTAAAACCGTCTGATTTTCCTCCTAGCTGAAGTTTATTACTATGTTCATTTATTCACAGAAGTTCAAATTATATCAAAGAATTGATGACAAATTGTCCAGTCATAAACATAACTTTTATCTGAAAACAAATCGTGGCAAACGGGGAGGAATGGGAAAGTATTTCATTTAGTGATATACATTAGCTCTCAAATATCTGACTTTAGACTGATTTCATCAAACAAAACTATGCTTACCACTTTTTCTTCTTTTTCAGGAAATTGTAAGGATTATAGAAAACTGAAATTTGAAATATATTTGAAATATGTGAGAAATACATAATATTAAAAGAATCTGTAAAATATACTATGTCCTAAAAGTCATACTCTAGGAACAGGTTTAATGCTGTGTTTTTGGATGCTCCTTCTCTTCATTTTTTAAAGCTTTTATGCCTATTCCTACCTCATATGTAGATGTGGAAAAAAATTATATAAACCGATTGTCAACACTCAATAAATTTTGAATGTAAGCTTCATGCTAAAATTAATTTCAAATGTAAATTTAAGGGATTTTATAAAGTTTCAGAATGCAAAGATAAAGTAGAATGTCATTGTGGACATATAAGTACCATTTTAATTAGTAAGATGAAATTAATTATCTCTGAATTGTATATTTGAACACATTTATCAAGGTAAATTTGAGAAAAAAGGTACTTAGTGTGCCAAGTGTGAACAATATTTTTAAAAAAATCATTGCCCATCCATTCTTTTAATATGACTTTGCGCTTTCTTTTTTTTTCAGTCTAAAGAAGATAGAAAATATTTGGTGGGCTAGATCATGGAAAGGAAGTCTCTTATATTCACAGATGCATAAAGACATCCTTCTGTTTGCTCGACTTTAATCAGGCTTTTCTAAAGTAGGTTATGAACTTACTAAATGTGTTTTTTCTCACCTGCACGTGAATCAGGTAAGTTCCCAAAAAGAAAAGAAGGGATTGGGGTATTCTCTGCTAAAGCACTCCTTCCTTATGTCATTTAGTCTGGTCCTTAGCAAGCAGAGGGGTTCAGGTTTCCAGTCCATTGAATTCTCAGAAGACTGTAGACAGCACCACTTGTTTGAACTGTGACTGTAATGAACAACCCCACAGCACAGAATTGCATCCCAATCAGCTGTAGAGTAGCAGAAATGCAAATACCTTACACAAAACTCTCCCAAACAGGTACAAAAGTCAGATAGCCATTTCCCACTGGTTGCAAATCAACTATCTAAATGCTACCTTAGCTCTGTGATGACCATTGTAAAAAAAACTGTAGTGTCTTTTTCTGTAATTCATGTGTAGACTATACTGCCTTGTAAAAACAAATCCTTCTTCACTGCACAGTTCAATCTCTGATTAACTTGAGATCAATAAAATCAATGACACAGTCTTCTTTGCAAGAAATTTTTCCTAATCTACAGATAAGTCTTTTGTGTCTGTGTGTACATGTGCACATGTATGTACAACTGTCTGTTTCATCTGTTAGAATTAGATTGTACAACATATTCATGCTCATCATGTGAAGTTAAAGAAGATCTGATAAACTACATCCATTTATTTTCAGGGGCTGCCTATTAGAGTAAATTCACCAGTGGTGTCCAATAGGGAATATGCCAGTTAGAACTTGGACACCATCATCACATAAAGAACACCAAATAAACATGGGCTACTGAAAGGGAGTAGTGATCAAAAAGTCGTTCTAAAATGCCTAATGGATATTTAATACTTTGACCCTGGCACTTAACCAAGAGGACTAGAAGAGCAAATGCCAACTATTAAAATAGAAGCATTACTTTTACATCATATTTATTACACTTTCATTTTTTTTTCTGTGCGCTGCTGCCATCACTCTGACTTGTCCTGATAACTTGTTTCTGGCTCTTCCTCTATTTCTGTTGATCCAAGGGTCTCATTCAATACCCACTAATAGAAGCAAGGGAAATCTTTCCATGACTTCAGTGAACTCTGGATCAGATCTCACATTTTCTTCAACTTCCACATCCTTTGAGACCTCAGCTCTCACATTTTACCTTAGACAATATTGTCTTCACAAATGAGTATTTTCTTACTATGAAAATCAGTCTTTCCTTCTTGTAGAGGAAAGTGATGCCAGCCCCATTATTTATATCACATTTAGCAAACCCACAGGAGTTAAGCAAATCTGGAACCCTCCAGGAGATTGACTGCCTTGATGAGTGTAGCATAAGTCACCCAGGCTGAGGCCATTCACTCAGTTATTTCCGTGTGTAAATATTAAGTTACAATATTCTGTAATGGAACTAACAGTGCCTGCCCCAAGTCAGGTGCAATGAACGAGCTCTGGTTCAGTACCAATAGTTACACACACAGCACCCTTTGCTTGCACTTGGACGTGCATTATCTCAGACACAGACCAGGCTCTCTGTAATTTCACATCCCTGGACACCACTGCCTTCTTTCGTTGTAGTCTAGCTCTTACCCTGCAGGGAAATTGCTCCCAGCCTGCAATTACTTGACTCCACCTTTGCTGTAGAAGGGATGGGACACAGGACCCACGATCGGATCACTTGGAGAAGGGTGTCTGTTACTGCTGTCATGGCTGACTCTTTTGAGATTAAAACCAGATCTCTTAATGGTCCTCTTCTCAGTTTGGAAGATTATTAGCCAAACACATGGTTGCATTTTGTGGCTTTGGACCATGAGAGGAGGGGGTTGGTGAGACAAATTATTTAGTACATGAGGCACCTTACAAAGTCTTGTTTCACATGGCCCACTTGCTTCTGTGGATTGTCTCTGTACAGAACACACAGAGCTTCTGTGCCATTGCTTTATAATAAACAGTAGTGCAAAGTCTGTTTCCCATATTACTTACCCATCTTACAGAGGAGAAAATATCAGTGATATTTCTTCCACCCTCCCCAGAAAGTATCAAATAATTCTTCAATCTGGCCAAAACAGAAGGGATGTCATACCTTAAATCATAGCTTCTAATGAATATGTTACTAAAATACCAATTAATTTCCCAATGCAAAATAATTAGTCAAACTGTTAACAGGAGCTGTTTTTCTGCATGAAAAGCCTTGAATTAGTTATTTTTTTAAATGTACAGAGAAACACCAGATTTTTGTGTCTAAAAAACTTCCATACTTTCATTCTAAAAATATTTTTCACGTTATAAATATGTAAAGCAAGCTTCTGAAACTTCTTTATGTCTAATTCCTCTAATTTGATGTTGTTTTCTAGTAAGTTACAATCATTATTTTCCCTGAGTTCCTTGGTTCAGTCATCATTCATCAGTTCTCAGACTAAAAGGAGTTTTTACAGCTGGGTCATAAACCAAATCAATGGAAATGTTGATGCAGTATTAACTATATCAATCCTAACAGGTGTCTCTATAATAGCCCTTGTAAAAGAAACACCTCTATGCAGCTCACCAGCAGGCTCCAAGGAGTGTGCAGAAGGAGGGAGTGGGGAATTATGAGTAATTAGGGTTTTCACTAACCAGAAAGATAGGTCCTTTCAATTTTTGTCCATTAAATGTCACACGTGTAAGTATTGTGGTAATATAGATTTCAGCTGCACACTTCCAGTAAACTCATGACAAAATATTAAAAACCAACCCCAAAGAGGAACGGCTAATCTTCCAAGTAACTTACTCATTGTATGCAACCCCATGAGCTCTGCCATGTACTTACTTGCAGGTGTCCATGTAAGAGATTTTTAGCAAGAAAAATGGTGTCGGAGTGATTGGTAAGAAAATATGCCACTGATCTGAAATATTTATTGTTTAAATCACAGTTTAGGAAATGTCTTTGCACTGTGTGTTGAAAGACCAAGCTGAGAATTTCCTGGAGAGGTCACCAAGAACCCAATGCAGAAAGCCCCACCATAGCCCTTGGAGGTGCCTCAGGACAACAGTCTGCCACCCTTTTGGGGTGCACTCCTGTACACAAAATACACTGCTCTATAAAGTTGGTATTGCGGTGCTTTACAGCTTTTTTTTGGACTTTTCCTACCAATTAAGATCTCCTGATTAGTGCAACTCCATCTATGCCACATGAACGATCCCTTGTCATTTCTCATCCCTTATCCTCCTGCAACTCTGCAAAACAGTAGCATCTTCCTTATGCAATGGACAACTGTACATCTGCATATGCTAGAAGGATGTGTTAGTCGAGGCCTCTGATTTCCTCTAGAGAAAGCTGAAGCACCTCCAGCGGTGATTAGTCAAGCTTTTTATTAACTTTTGTATGAGTCACAATGGGCTAAAAGTTATGATTAATTCAATTTCTAGTGACTCAATAACCAGTAGCAAAAAGAAGGGCTGCAGTGTGCAGAACACCTGCTCCTGGTCAAAACCCAGGAGCCTTTGTCTAAGAGAATTTAAAAATGCAGGAACATTTTTTCATTTCTTAGATTGTTTCTGTGTAGCACAAAATACAAGTTTGTCCTAAAAAATCTGTACTCCAGAAAACAACTTTGCCTGTGAAATATTAAACAAATTTATTGTGAAACACAGAAAACATGAGTGTTCTGTTAGCATGGTGAAGTTTCTAAGGAGTCTGCACATCCCTTTAAACACAACACATCACAGGACTGGGACGAGGCACAAGGGCCACACACCAAACATCTCCTGAGGCTTCCAAGCAGACAAAAGCCTTTGTTCCTTATTGCAATCTCTTCCATTGTGCCTCACAGTGGCAGTGTCCAATCCAGGTCAATGGGACTCAGAAGCACCATACTTGCTGACTTCTTTTGAACCTTCATTTATTTTGGGAAAAAAACGACAAGTAAGGAAGTGTCTACAAAAGGCCACACATGATAGGAAACCTTTTCTCTCTCTGTGAAAGAATTTCACATCATTATAGGGGACAGCCAATATTTGCCCCTTACTTGGGAACATTTACAGTTCCGATTCCTTTACAGATTTTATCCCAAGGCCTGCAATGTTCTCTGAGGACCATTATATAGAAGTTCTCCTCTGTAGATTATTTTGACAATGCACAATAGGTTTAGAAACTGAATTCATGAAAAGTTTTGAGCAAAAAGAATAGTTTCCCCATTAGAGATTCCTGGATAGCTTGATTCTTTGCTGGTGGCATGCCTGGGGTTAGCCTGGGAGGGAAAGAAGAGGGAGGGAGGAGACAAGAAACACAGCACAATAGATTGCTGGAGAGTCTGTTGGGAGCTATTAAACTTGGATAAAAACATGACTTTCAGAGGGGCAGAAAGGAACAAAACTCCTCCTTCATGAAAAACAGATAAAGAACTCTCTTTTCCTACTTTTGATATACTCCAACACAAAGCCCCTTCTGGCCTCATCAGCACAGCTAGAGCTCCCTCTTCTGATTCACTCCCTCCTCCTCTTTGGGATGTGGACCTTAATATTCTCATGAGCAATGGCAGGAGCACTCAGCTGGAGCCTCCAGTACTGAGGTGGGGTGTTCCATATCCCATCTGTCAGCATGAGACTGTGATTCACAGAGACGTAAAACCGAGGGATGCAAAATCTGGAACTGCATATAAACAGTTCAACTCAATAGGCTTCTTTAGACATGCTCCAAATATTTGTGCAGCAGGCCAGAACCAAAGGTAGGAGTGTCATCTCCAGAGCAAAACTACCATTTGGAAGTAGTCAGCATTCTGGCTGCCTTGGAGTAATAAGTGTTTGCTGTGTGACTCTCCTCTAATCCGTGTGCAAGACTGAGGCTTCCTTGAGGACCTGAATCAAAGATATCCAAAGAACTGTGCCCTAAAGTATTTAATTTTTCTGTAATAGTAGCAAGATCCTACACAAATTCCAAAACAGAATAATTTGGCAGTCTCTCACAGCTAAAAATATTATTTTCTTTCAGTAAGAAAAAAATTAAGTACTACTTGACGTTCATATTTTCATCATCTTGACATTATAAAACCCAAAGGAAAGACTAGCAATTCCCTTTTTGTGCTGCCAGCATTCGTCTGCCTTTGACTTCCACTATGCTATGCCTAAATGTGCAAGTGCTCTTTAGAGAGGCCTGATAAAAAGATATGAAGCATGAGGAGTCTGTTCTTCACCATTTCTTTGGAGGGTGAACTCAAAATGGGGAGTTGCACAGTTCTTAATGAGCCATTCTCTTTTCAAGGCATGTTCATGTAGGATTAGCTCAGTCCCTCTAAAATAAAAAGTTAATACTCAGGGGGAAACATTCCCCACTGTTTAATCCCCTCTAGCACCACATCTGAAGTCCAGCCAAGTATCACATGTGGACAGTGCTCAGTATATACAGAATGTGTATGAAGTCAGCAAAACACAATTGTGAGGCTTCTACTGAGAAAAAAACAAGACTGACCTTCTGACAGAGAAAATACTTCTTTCTCACTGTTACATCAAACTGGCTTTATATTTCATCAAGCATTTTCTTGCCTTTTCATTTTCCTTTCCCTTTTTTTTTTTAATTGCTATTTTAAAATTTTTCCTGATCATCCAAAACCTGTGGGAATAATCATAATGTTCATAATCCTTCCCCTGCAACCCTCCTTCTGCTCCATCCCTTTCTTTTTTTAGCATGTTGGCAGCCCTGATCAATGTTGATTCATTGAAGGGAACAGAATCTGCAAACTCTTTGGTAACACTAGACAAGCTGCTACTACAAGCAGCTGCAGTTGCAGCTCGCATCTCACTGGGGGTTTTTCAGAAAACCCACCCACAACACACAGGGGGAATTCTCCCGGACAAGCTGCAGGTGCTATGGATATTTTCATTTAATATTCATTCTTGCAATTCAGCACATTTGTAATCCACGTGGTAAACTGTTACTTACATTTCTCCCAATGGACCACAACCAGATGTCGAAAATAAGAAGTCCGGTGGAGATATCACTTTTTCTCCTCTTCATTGTGCATTTCAATGGGCTTAAAACAAATCTGTTTTCTCAGGACAAAAGAATGTGCTTTTATAGCTAAAGACACTTTTTGTTGACATTAAGAACTAATAAATATATCCAGAAATTACAGGTGCCATGTAGATTTTGAAGTGCTTTAATTGGATGAGGTTTTTTTGGTTTATTAGAGAAAATTTACTCTTTTTACATAGCATCTCTATCAAATTGTTAGCTAAAAGGCAAAAAAAAGTATCACAATGGAATACTACATGAATTCATAGACTGATTCTGTATATGTCACAAATATTTTCCCAGAAGGCTTAATTTTACCAATGTCAGGAGATGGGAATTTCTGTAGCTGTTTGCTAATATGTGTTGTCTATTTGTAACCTTTTCTATTATACTCATCATCACAGTGCTTTTGTGTTCTGAAAGTGTTACAGAGTTATTAATTTTTGGAAAAAAAATTAATACTTGAGCTTTTTGTATTTAAATATATACCACAGATTTGTTGGGTCTTTTTGTTTATTTGTTTGGGTTTCTTAAAAGAGAAAAGAATACCACAGCATCTTTGATGCATTTTTAGAAGTAATCTCCCACAATGCACACCAATGACAGTAAAGAATCTGCTGTTGTCTTTGTGTTTCTGTACTCTGCTCATTCCTAACACCCCTAAGTACATTGTACATTCCAGCACTACTTGAATAAAATATCAACACTTTCTCTAACAACTCCTCCACAGAGAAGTAAGAGTGGGAGGACAATCACCTAAAGCCTCAGGTACAAAACTATTCATATTTATATAAATTTTTGGGGTTTAAAAATGTTATCCTGTAAAAGAATGTCTTCAGCTTCCTGACTTATGAATGTATCTCCAAACTCATAAGCACTAACAGGACAGTAGATAGAGGTGAGAAAATAGATGGCTCTTTCCTTGGACATCTTTAAATTTTGAAAATATTTTTATATTTTTCTCTGTGTGGAAACCATTCTTGTTTTCCATACTGAATGTTTTCCTTTTCCTATGGGCCCTAGAAAAAAAACAGTGTTCCATATAGCTAAAGGATGTGCAATTTTATTGAAGTAGATAACTGTTGTCCTAAAAATTTGCCAACAGAAATTCAATCTCATTGAACAGTCATACTCTTCCTGGCACTTCTGAGTCAGAAAAAGAACAGCATCCTTACTGAATCTCCCTGAGAAGACAGTTTGAATGAATAAAAAAATCTAGTGAATGAGGACACCACACTGATGCATTTAATTGGTTTATTAGGGCCCCCAATACTGGTTTCTTTTGCATCTGTCTTTCCAAAGTCAAGAATTCCAGCATAAGCTTAGGTCATGATTAGATTAGTGACCTCATCCCGGTCTCATATTGCAGACACTGGCCGTGACCTCCAGTTTCAGGGCACATGGGGTGAAATCCTAGCTATGCTGAAGCCAGAGGGGCCCAGGCTGCTTTTCCCCTCACATTCTTGAGTCCTTCAGGCTTTGCAGCTGTGCTGCAAAAGGGGACACGGCTGCAGGATCCCAAAGGTAAATTGATTGTCCATTCTACATGTGAAAATGCTCATGTGCAAAAAGGTTTACTTCTTTTAATTAGGAAAAAAAGAAACTAAAATAGGGAAAAAATTCAAAACACTGCTAAAGGATTGCTTGAAAATGTTTGGAAGAAAAGGGTGCTTGCCTCAGAGAAGACATTATGTGAAGACAATGGGACCACTATGCAGTGTACCAGACCCCATGCTATAACCATGCAGTTACCAAAGATATGCAAGAAATAGCATGAGTAGGTTCATGGTATATGCTTGAAATCCTACCTTGCCAGGGCTACTGTGGCTCCTTCATGAGAATTACAGACTTGTGTGCTGAGGTGGGAGAGAACTGAAAAAGCTCAAGGGTCCAAAGCACTGCTTTTTCCATATGCCTTACCATTACTGAAACACCTGAGCTAAATAACCTATGTTAAGCTGCTGTAAAAAAAAATTCAATAGCTCTCATTATAGCCCAGAATTTCTCATTTCCTACTTGTGGTGGGATGCCGGGTGCACCCTGGGTTGCTGTCTGGAGCATATAATGACAGTGGTTCAGGGCCCTTTAAAGGTATTCTCTTTTTACAATGCCAACAAGGTAGTGGCAGTAAAAGAAAGGGGGGGAAAAATCGAACCCATAACAATACTGGAGAATGAGAAGCATATGTGCTGACAGAGGAATGCGTTCTGTGGGGAGCTGCAGAGCGTTAGTTAAATCCGGATGGTCAACGGGTTCAGGGATGTGACAACAAGTAAGGAAGGCTAGTGGGAAGGTGACAGGAGACACCAGCACAAATCCAGTTGATAAAAAGATGGGTGTTTTTATGTGTGACCATGACAGGAAGAACATTTTTAGAAGTGTTTTCAAGGGAAGACAAATGTGAAAAGGCAACGACGAAAGTTTCTACATGCTGGACTCCATGGAGCTACATAAAGGGATAAGCATTCAAAAGTGCTTAATTTACATTCCATTTTCAAAAATTATGTCTAACAGTTATGATATTATCTACTACTATGTTTCAGTGCTCAAATACCTTTTAAAAATGGAAATTCAATGTCAGGTCATTTAAATGGTTTAAATACTTTATTGTGATGCCTTTGTATTCAATTAAACCAAACTTCTGATAATTCTAGTAAGTATGTAAATACTAAGTAGAGTTTATTATTTAAATAATTTTAATAGAAATAGTAAAAGACTATTTGTTCCAGCAATATAAGCCATAGCTGTGAAACATAAGATAAACTGCAGATTTCAGATAGTGATTTTTTTTTTTAATTATGAAAGAGCCAAATATAGATTATACAACTGCTCAGTATGAGAAATGAAGATATTGCCCTAGATTGTTTCATTTCTGTGGTCATGAAAAATGAAAATTCAGAGCAAATATGGAAAAAAAAAGAGTAAGAACTCAAGGTATTGTTTTCACTTAGTATGTACCTAGAGCTTCTTGTTCTGATACAGATTATTATAGGGAGAAATAGTTCACAGAAAAGGTGTTTGAAAGACAATCTGAAATATAATTAAATATATGCCTGGATACTTTGCATTTTATGTGAGACAACACTAAATGCCATTATTTTAGTTAGCTTAGATAAATTTTTGTGGAAAACTTATCATTATCTTCACAGTTTGTCTCTAGTCCATACTTTAAGCTTTTCCTTACTTGTTTCTCTTACTCTAGCCCTTCTTTTTTCCAATTACCTTTACAATGCAACTGCTTCCCAAACTTCATTTTCTTCATTTATAAATTTAGAGCAAGCCCTTTTCAAACCAAAATCTCAAATAATACTCAGATTTCTCTAGATCCTTGTTCCATTTTATCCAAAAGATGTTCATGCCCTCTTGGTAAAATATTATAGTGATAATGTCTGCTTGTCAGTCCTTGTTTTCAATTATCAATATGAGACTTTGGACTGAAAGTGTTCAGGCGATCGATTTTTTTTTAGGGGTTTGTTTTTTATTTGCTTTTTTCTTCTTAGTTTTAAACTTCTTGGTGAAGTTCTTCGTTTATTCACTCAATCACAGAATCTCAAAATAAACTGAGTTAGAAGCAACGTACAAGGAACACTGAGTCCAACTCCTGTCCCTGTACAGGACAGCAACAAAAATCACACCAAGTGCCTGAGAGCATTGTCCAAAATGCTCCTTGAGCCCTGTCAGGCTGGTGCTGTGAGCACTGCCCTGGGGAGCTGTTCCAGCGCCCAACACTCTGGGTGAAAAACCTTTCCCTGATATCCTAAACCATCCTAAACCTGCCCTGACATAACTGCAGGCCATTCACTCATGCCCTGTCCGTGTCCCCACAGAGCAGAGATCAGTGTCTGTCCCTCTCTTCTCCTCCCAAGGAAGTTGTACCTGCAGTGAGGTCTCCCCTCAGTCTCCTCCAGGCTGAACAGACCAAGTGTCCTCAGCCACTCCTCACACGGCTTCCCCTCAGGGCCCTTCCCCATCTTTGTTGTCCTCCCTTGGACACTCTGCAATAGTTTAAAGCCTTTCTTACATTGTGGCACCCAAAACTGGCCCAGCACTGGAGGTGAGGCTGTCCCAGAGCAGAGCAGAGCAGGACAATCCCTGCCTTGCCTGGCTGGTGATGCTGTGCCTGATGTCCCCAGGACAGGGTTGGCTCTCCTGGCTGCCAGGGCACTGCTGGCCAATGTTCAACTTGCCAGTGACCAGTTTAATACGTAAATCTTAGGCACGTTGGAAGAACTGCAGAATGTTCTCTCATTGTAGAAATTTAGCAGGTAGTCTCAGCAAAACTTATTTTGATCTTCTGCTGCACTTTCTTCCTTTCTAAGATTCCTCTTCGATGCAAAACACAACTTAAAAGCTAAATTTCTGGACTTTTAATACTAACAATAGAATTTATCATTTCTTTTTCCATACACAATTCCACTGACATCTCTTGTGACAGCATTTGAAAGCAAAACCTCCTTGATTTACATTACATTTAAAGACCTTTGCTCCTGTGGGAGTTTTGAACTAAATAGAGTCCATCAACACTTCTCAAACCTTCTTGCTTTTTAGATTTCCCCTTGCTTAGTAATGCTAGAAAGTGAGTGGTTCCAATTAAACTTAAATGTCAGTCCTTTTTTTGCCTGTAACGATGAAGGATTCAGACAAGTTCATAACGAATAAAACTTCAATATCATTTTGATCTTGTATAAAAAATTATCATTACTCAGTTTAGATCCTATGAAACTCCCAACACATCTGGCAAAAAAGTTAGTTCTTAATTTTCAAGTCTCTGTATACTCCAGAACATGTAAGGATGTCCAAACCTACTCCAGTGAAATTCCACATGAATAGAGCTTTCAAAAAGTGAATGGATCACATCTGAGAGAGCTCAATTTCAAGGGCATGGAGAACTTTGCAAGCTGAAGCCAAAAGATATGATTCATATCAGATAAAGTATGAACTGCTTCTGCAAATGTAACCCTTGGGGATACCTAATATTGCTCATGGGGAGATGGGAGTCCAAGGAATAAGGTCAGAAGAACTTTGCAACTAGGGAAAAAGATTTTAAAATATCAAGAGAAAACTGTCAGTGGAAAAAGGTTTCACAGCTCTCAACAAAAAGTCAAAATATGCTTCTTGGAACTTGTTAGTATATATTCTTTAACTCCCATTTGGATTGTCTGGGAAAAACTCAGTCTCAAAATGCTCTGAGACATTCTTCTTAATTGTCCAAAGGTGAGGGTGGCCTACAAAGTGTTTCAATTATCAAAGAAAATATACCAGCACATTTCCCTTCAGCACACGTGGGCTTCAATTCAGCAGAGCTCTTGATTTGGTGTATGAGCTATAAGTGATTCCTTCACTAAGATCTCACTGGAAGAAAGGAAACCCAAGAAAAGCAGTGAGACTGTTTAGTCGATGAGTTACCCAAATGCTGTTAACTGCTGGCTATGTCACAATTTTTAATCAGACTGAAAGTTTTTTGATATGGCTTCACATTTCCACACTAATGTTGGAAACGTTCAAGTCCCATTGAGAATAGAAAAATATATGGGAACTGCTTTTCTTTCTGCAGCTTCATTTTCCTCTGTGCAAGTAAAGCTTACCATTTAAGGCACAAGGGAATAAAAAGACCTTTTAAAGAGGTACTGTCTTTTTGTCTTAGAAGAAGGTGGAACAATACTCTGGCTAAACAATGGATCCATTTTCCAGAGACAAAAAGATGGCAGTATAGAGTTCAAAGCAAAATTTGTAATTAGAAAAAAAACCAAAAAATGGGTGCATTTACAGTAGATACAGCTGCAGGTCCAAATAATGTGATTTCACAAGCATTAGTTAAAGGCATTAAATTAACTGACATTCTTAAAAATGAAGGAGATTCCTGAGGATTAGGAAGTGGCAAATACAACTCCATTAGTTTAAAAAGGGTCAAGAGATTAAAGACCAAGAAACTGAGACCGGGGAGTTTAACATCTGTTGAAGCGAAATCTTGGAAACCTTAAACTATGCAGTAGGAAGAACACCTGGGAAAGTGGTTTTGTTAAGCAATGTGGAATCAAGCAGTTTGTGTTTAACGAACTATAAATGCCAGTAATTAATAGACCTCATCTGCTGGAGTTACTTGAAAATAACACTTTTTGTGATAAGAGAAAGTGAACTTACTGGCTGTACATAGCAACACTCAGTGAGACACCGGGATGTATAAAATAAAGATGAGGCAATAGACCATAACCCATGCTGGATAGTAATGATATTTAAGAACGTGGAAGAAAGGTTGGGGTATTTTTTAATTATAAAAGGGTTCAAATGGGAATAACCAAGTGATCAGTTTGGATTCTCTGTAATGCATAATATAGATGTAAAATACTGTCAATGTAAAGCTATTAAAAGTAATATTCAAGCATAAAGTAAATTTTAAGATTGTAGAGATTTGTTTGTTTATGCATTGTTCCATTACTGACTTTAAAAAACTAATGGATTTTGGAGGAATTTCAAATGTATATTGCCATACAGTCTTGCTTTTATGTCTTCTATTCATTCATTCTGATTTGTTCCAATTAAACCTTGTTTACTAGAAACTAGAAACAAGAGTGTTTGGAATAAAAATAATTCCTATCTGTGTTTTTATACTGAATACAATGGAGTTTCAGTAAGGATTGGGATCTTTAAATAGGTAGTCTACAAAGGATTAGTCAATGATTATGTGTGTGATTTTTCTCAGCAGTGACAAAGTATGCAATCACTAGAGCTCTCTAGCTTAAAATCCAGTGGTGGCGTTGAGGAAGGCTGAAAATCCAGGAGCACCTGTGCTCCAACCCCAGCACTGCTGCAGATGCCTTGTGCTGGTATGTTCTTCTACTGCCTGTGGTTTAGTTTTCCCTTCTGTTAAACAGAGATAATAAACTCAGCAGGTTTTATGAGGTTAAAGGTGTTAAAGTTGTGAATTCCTGTAAAAACACAGAATGGGAAGATATACAGAAATACAAAATATTTTTCTTCAGGAGAAAATGTGTGGCACATTAAGCACAGAAGGAGATCTCATTTGGTGTGAATCAAAGGAAGCACTTCACCTACTGTCTCAGGTTATAAACCTTTTGACAAGACTTAGGTATTAATATGTCTCCAGATGCATTTGACCTCTTTCTCCTATGCCATCATCAAGCTGGTTACTGAAATAGTGATGTTAGCTAGGATTGGGCAAGAAAAGAAAACACAGCACAGGTTTATTTCCCTGCGCTGCCTCTCAGAGAGGGACATGATATTCTAGGGAGGCCCTGCACTCTCAGGTGACACAGAATTAAGCTGTCACTAGAAATTCTTACGAGAAACTTCCTGACTCAGTTATTTGACCAGCTGATCCCTGATGCACTGGTTTCTCTGGCAGATTCTAGGGAAAAGTCTGTCCCCCCACAGGAGAACATCTCGAGCTGTTCCCCAGCTTGCCTCCAGCCTCGCTCTCCAGTGTGGTGAGTGGCACATTGGGAAACAGGACTTGACAGAGTTCAGGACTCAAATCACCCAGAAGAGCGTGAGCAAAGAACTTCCAGCAGAAAGTAGATGGAAACTTTTTATGTGGTGAAGCCAAACGAAGATTCTAAAGAATAATTAAACCAATTGGAAAAGAAACTTCGGTTGAAAAGCCTGTTTGAAAAGCAAGTTTTCTAAACAGATGCATTATTACTCCTAGTGAAGAAAGATGCTTATTTTAGTAGCTGGATGAAATGCCTCCCAAGACACCTGCTTTCTGTGTTTATCCTCAAAGGATTACAAACTTTAAGTATTTTTTTTTTCATAGATTTTTAACCTAAGTTCTCTATCCCAAAATGCAGCTGTTTGCAGTGTTGATTTAATCAATATTTTTCAGTATAATCCCTATATTTTTCCTCTGTTCAACAGTGCAGAGGGGGCTAGAACAGGGATCTCAAGCTATCCAAATTGGTTACTTGCCCCTAAATATTAATTTGCATTCATCATTGCTGAACTGTGTTTGCTGTTTGTTTGACCTACATAACAGCTGATTTTTTTTTTTTGAGCACAACATAGTTCTTACGATTCTTTTTAAACATTGTGTGTTCATCTCAATTTCATAAATCAATCTCAGACAAAAATATATTTCCTGGAAACAAAACCCATGTTTCCACTACTGCCCTGTCCGTAAAACCAGACAGAAATCAACATAGCTTCGTTGGCTCCAGCTGGGGGTACTGATTTTAAACAACTAAAAATCTCAGGTCTGACACATTGTGGTAAATCACCTTCCTGTACTCTGGTCCCCATTCACCCCATTTTGTTTTTTATAACTAAGACACCTTCTCTAGGAGCATACTCACATCATCTACAGTCTGTTAATAAAAAAGTAGAAATATGAAAGGCAAATGTATTGCCAGAGATTTTAGCTGTAATTACTTTTTTTCTGGACATGTCAGTTTAGGGTGATTATGTAGCCACCTTGCACCACTCAGATCAGTACCTCAAACTGTGTGATGAATCTGAGCCTTAGATCACCCAGGATCTCTGAGAGCAAGTAGGAGTCAACTTCAAGTTTAGGCACTCCAGTTCAGATTTCTAAAGAAAAAGATACAGACAGTGCTCCTTCACAATAAATCTGGTTAGTCACTGAAAATTACTCTTAGGTTTGTGTGAGGAAGACAGGGCAAATTATTTTTTTCAATACACAGATACATTTGTTTTAGCATGCCAAAAGCTGGCTGAACTTCCTATATTCTCCAAAGAACATAAAAATCAAAAACCTAACTTTTAAGAAAAAAAAAATAATTCTGGCTTATAAAAGTTCTTGTGTGATATTTCAGACAAAAAAGATCTCCAAATACCCAGTTTTGTAGCCTTCTGCTTTTGACTGGGAGCTCAGGTTCCCTGGCTGAACCCCCTCTCCTAACTAGTACACTGGTATCCAGCCTCAGTGAGAGAAGGTGATTTCTATCAGGTCATGCAGGAAGTGTTCCTCTGAGCTGGGGCATTACAGGGCTTGGACCTTACTCCTATTAGGATGCACTAAACTCATCACAGCAGGGAAAAAATTTCCAAGTAACATATTGTGATTTTCTCAAAGAGGTTTTGAAGCAATTTTTGATCAAAATGAAATAGACAAATACCAAAACACTATATACAGAAAAGCACTTTTCACTGACAATAAAATATCTAATCCAAAATTTAGACAATAGTTTGGACAGATTTGTTGGTTGTCTTCTACAATCGACTAAAATCCCAATAATTGTAAAGTATATATTTTTGGTAAATGATCATTTGTGAGTCAAAAAGAAATTGATTCTTCTCACATTTTCCATGTTCACCTGAACAATAAGCTCTCTGAAATAACATTGTTCCTGCTTTACAAGCTTTTACAAGAGCTGAATCACTGTAGGCTGAATTTTGGTCTTATGACCACCTCTCTGCATGTCCAGGAAAACAGCCTGTATTTTAGCATCTTAATGAAAGATTTCATTTCTCTGGTACCTGAATGTGGTCTGGGTCAGACATAGCAGTCAGAGTAACAGTGGAGGATGATAAAGATGAGCATTGCACCAAGATAAGCTTCTTCCCTTCTTCTGCACTATAATCTTGAAGTATTTGAAGTATTTGTAGTTGAAGTATTTGTAAAAGCTTCTTTATTTTACAAAGAGAAAACTACAAAGCAGCAGAACCAATCTAGCAATATTTTCTGCATGTTTCAAAAACGTAGGGTTTTTATCTCTGTTGTAAATCAACAAATCTCCAAGTGCAAATCTGACCTGACATTTAAAGTCATGGACAGGACGTGCAAAATACCAGGAAACAAGAACAGCTGAGTTGGGAAACTTCTGGAAGAGCTAGGAATTGTTTTCCCCATTCATGTGATGGGGAAGATAACAACTACCACCCTCTCCAGAGCATAGTGCTTTACAGAAAGAGACTAAGTGGGACTTTGCATGGGAAACCTTACACATTTTTACATTAAAGAAAGCTGTCAAACAATATCCATGAAGTTGCTTAGTTTCTTGTAGTTCAATATTTCTTAAGAAGAGCCAATGGGAAAAGACCAGAGGTTTAAGGGCTAGACTACTAAATTTCCTGAAGACTTTGCGCCAAATATCCAGTGAAATAATCACACCGAATAAGCATTAGCTTACCAATCTGTATTTTGTTCCATAGCCAAATAATGAAAATTTGATAAGACATGATGTTTTTTTAAGTGGAAAAAACTACCTTAATTTACATTCCATATGGCAAAATTGGGGAAAATGGGCAATGAAATGTTAGAAAAAGGGTGAGACCAGCCAAAACCTTGCTTGTTTTTCCAAGACTTTGTTAGGTAAAAAGAAAAAAAAAAAAGTGGCTTAAATCAGAAATATACCACCAGAATTGACGTTTCTCAGATCTGTCAAGCCAATAAGCAGACAGTCAGTGTATAAAGAACAGCCAGACATTTTATTAGTTTTTTTTCCAAATTTTTCAGTTTGCAGGAATCTTAAGCTGAGATTTGTTTTCTAGCTGCTTGTGAAAACAAAACATTATTCCTGAGCATTTCTCAGAGTGTGATTAAGAAGATTTCGATTATAACCAAGACCAAAGTTTGTTCTTTTAATAACCTCCTATCCCCACCAAAGGATATAAATCAGAGGTGAATTAGGAGAATTAGCATTCATGACGCTCAAGAAAAATATTGTTTGCAGGAAGGGGAACTGACTGGCACACTTAAAGTTTGGGGAGTCATTAGCTGTCTGAACAGCCTATTGTGAGCCGTTCCAGACAGCGCTTATTCCATGGCATTTCCATATGGTTACAGAGAAAACAGAATTGCATGACAGTGAGACACTTGACCTAAAACACATGGCAAACCTAGGAGATGGCAATTACAGTTCATCATGGACATATAGATTTGTTTTGCATGTAGCAGGAGCACAGTGAGAGAGAATTGCTGCTGTGAGACAGTAGGGAAATTAAGACTGTGTCTTTACTTTCCCTGCAGTGTTTTAAGAAGATACATCACTTTATTGTAAAGCTTTTATGCAAGACTCCCAGTAAGGCCAAACAAACTAGGCCTGGGAATTAGAATAAAAACATCTCTCTTTGGCAAGATGGATACCCAGCCTACCTTCTCCACCCTCACCAATTCATCCATGACCATGGGTTATAGCACAACATAGGCACGTAAATTCAGATCATATGAACAGACCTATCTCCTTGCTAGACAAAAAATTCAGGCTGGTAAATATACGATAGCTCCATTCCTGCTTTGACAGTGAGTCCAGCAATAAATTCTGAACTGATTTTTATTTGATCCTCTCATTGTCTCACCATAAATTTGTGCCAGTGCTGACTCTCAAAGTACGGATTATATGTTTCCCTTTCACATCATGAGACATTAAATTCCACATATATCACACATTTATAGCAGATGTTCCTAAACAGACAAACCAGGTGCTAAACATATTTTATTCTGATGGGTAATTTTTGAAATTATTGCAATCAATGAGCTAATAATGTTGGTGGTAATGATGAAGTCAAGTTATTATTACCCATTACATTTAATCATCGACAGCAAGTTAATTGGACCTAATTGGAGAAATCATCACAAATAACACGGAGCAGATGGCAGACGTTTGTTTTTCCACTTCCAAATCTATCTTACAGAGTTATAGATAAAGTCTGGATGAACCAATATAAAAGGGCGGAGAGTGTGAATATCCCCCCATAAAAACCATGGTCCACATTGGCAAAGTTTCAATTCTGACAGGCACAGAGAGCTTTGACAAGGTTGGGTAGCTAAACAAAACTTTTTAGCTGTTACCCACATCCCTCAGTTTTTTACACACTGGTCTCAATCCCATGAATGCAACAGCATTACAGGGTGACGGAGGCAAAAGACTTCAAAAAAAGAAAGCAGGAAAGGGAAAACTGATCTGCTCAAACAGATGTGCTTAAAACACAAACTTCTGCATCTGACCTTATCACTGGAGACTTTATCTCTCTTTTTGGTGAGAAATAGGTGCTTCCTGAGTGTGACTGATCTTATTCTAACACAGAGAGGCTAGAACAGCAAGCCAAACTGTTTGTCCCTACAAAATGTAAATGGTGTCAGATGGAAATGGTGACATACAGATGTCCAAGTGATAGATCCCACCCAACTTGTGCACAGATTGAGGCAAAGGCTAGGGAACCGTAAGAAAGTTTAGAAATATAGAAGACACCAGTCAATCACATTTGGATATCAGGTGAAAAGGGAGTCCCCACTGTTTTTCCTTTTGCTAGTTTAGATCTAACAACACAGCCCATAAACTTGTGTGACTTTTTTTTCCTGAAGACAATGGCATTCATTTTTGTTGCTATTCTTGATTGTAAAGTCAAAAATAAATACAAAAAAAAAGGATCTGACACCTTGAGATATAGCATGCCTTATTATTGAGATATATGAAGAATGTATCCTTTTGTTCCTGTTTAGTTCTACGTATGTGCATTTCAGATTTTCCTACTGTCTAGTAACTATTTGCTTGCTGTCTAGTTTGAATGGGAAGTGTCTCACCAACTTCTTTATACTACATCTAAACTGCAAGGAAAGGAGAAATAGAACATGCAAGTGTGTACTCTGAGTTGATGGTATAAATCTAGAAATGCTATTTCTTTTCTTGCATCAGTGTTTCCACTCATTTCCACGCGCTCCCAAGCTGTTAGGAGAACACTTGACAGCAGCATAATACTAATTTTCTCTCTCATGCACTTTGTGATCAGTGCATAAATTTATGCTTAGCCTATTGGCTTTCCTCTCGTGTTTCTACAAATGTGCAACCTCTAATCTCTCGCTTTAAAACCGCTTTCCTCTTTTTAAAGTCTGACACAAATAAGTGAATTAGAACAACTAAAACCCAGAGGCTGTGCCCTCATTGCAACATGCAGATTTTGTACCCTGCAGACTGGGAACAGCAAATTGCATGGCATCAGCCCTGGCTTATGATCTGCTTTCCTGGATTGCTAATCCATGTAGCAGGTGGTTTCGAGAAAAACTGCCTATAGTCAGAGTTTACTTCTAATTCCCTGCAGACAGAGGGTTTATATAATGGTTTAATATTCAGCAACTAAACCACAGTTAGGAAGTGAGGAATTCTGAAGTCCATTGAACATAGCAGTATTTTTACTGAGTCAGTCCAAGGTTATTTCATAAATTAAACCAAAAGTTTATAATACCATAAAAATGGTATTCCAACCACCCACAAAAATGCAATTTTATATGGTTTAGTTGATATACAATAAAAAAATTTTTAAATTTTCTGGTTTTAAGTTGTCCAATTTTACTATAAATGTTTCTAAATTGTTTGCCTCACTGCATTAAACTGTCATAACGTTCTTTCTTTTAATTTCTTCAGTTGAAATGTCCATTCAATATCATGCATTAAATCTTGATCTTCAAGTCCAATGTAAACAGTAATTTATTCATTCATCTGTACCCATACATTCACAGTTCAAAAGTTTTGATACAGAAAAAAGTTTCGGAATCTTGATCACAATTTAAATGTGAGCAAACTTACAGCTTTCCCATGCATATTTACATTATTTTAAGACTGTATTGTCAGCTATTGTAAGGCTGCATTTATCTTTAGTACTATATCATAAAGAACATCATGTATAAAAATGGGAATGGAGAGCAACATCACCTTATTTTGTTGCTGTTGTTATATTCTTTTTGTTTGTTTGTTTGGGTTCTTGAGTGCAAGTTATTTTAAAATGTGGTACTAACTTGAAAATACTGATCTCGAACCATGTAAAAGTTAAACATTTTGTGTGAACTAAGAATCTAGGCTGCCTCAGAAGTCAACAGGAAAAATATGCTTTGAGAAAGTGATTTATTCTATTTCATTTAGGTTCTTCAAAACTTTCTGATATTTCACTAGAAATCAGTATGCTGACTCTTATTTATGCCTGATACAAGGGATTTTTTTTTCCTTTTTTTGTCTATTAAAACTTCCAAGGTGTGTGAAGTTACATGTCCCTTGGACACAGTGACTTTTCAACAGTCATTGCAGAAGGAATATTGGTGTCTAGACTAGAGTTGATAGCTAAACTTGTGTGATTTACCTACCTATAATTCTAAAAGCCAATGAAT
The DNA here is from genome assembly GCA_037013685.1 of Acridotheres tristis. Taxonomy (NCBI): domain Eukaryota; kingdom Metazoa; phylum Chordata; class Aves; order Passeriformes; family Sturnidae; genus Acridotheres; species Acridotheres tristis. The sequence continues at coordinate 102,196,693 of CM072887.1, forward strand.
TCCAACTCTTTTCCATAATAAAAATGATGCTGAAACTAGCAACTGGAAATATTGTGTCCTAGACGGAAGTCATTCACCCTCCAGGGAAACTGACAGAGACAGGTAACAGGGGGATTCAGCTTGCTGATATGCAAGTAAAATATGTATTGTTTTCAGTAAAATAAGAAACTATTCAAACTTCTGATGTTTCCTGACTGAATTGTTGAACTTAATCAAGATGTTTTGAAGGTACTATTATATGGAATTCTTTTTCCAAAACATAAACCAGAGAACTTGTTCTCCAGCAAGAGCACCCTCTCTACCATCTGTATATAATAATGAAAAATCATGCTGACCAAAAGTTCACCAGCCTGTAGGGGTGCACCAAACTGAAATACAGTTGCCTAAAACAGACTGTAAGAAGAGGACTGGCTGACACACCACTATAATTTTCCTTTTGCTTTCTCAAAGTCTCCAGCTGCTGTAAGTCAAAGTTGTCCAGCATGTCTGTGAAATTTGGTGGGCATCTAGAAGTTAAATGCAAATGTGATGGGCTGCACACTGTTTCAGTACTCATTTGAGAGCCCAGCACTCACCAGACCGAGCCTGGTCTCGCTCAGTTTTATGCAGGCTAGTGGTCCCTAAGGGCTTGTGACTCCTCACTGAGAAGATACGAACACAAAGCAGCTGATGTGTAAAGCCTCAGCAGATAAACTGTGTCATAACTATGTTCCCTGAGCTGCATTTTGAGTGGGCAATAGCAGCAATCTGTGAAAATAAAAGCAGCTGAACCAAACACAGAAAGAAACACTGCCAAGTAGCTCAAAGTAGGGTCAGTTATGAAACGTGGAAGGCCAAGAAGCTGCTGTGTAGCAATAAACTTAGATCAGAACTTATTTAAAGTGATCAGAGAGTACAGAAAAATGTACTTTTATCTGTTTTTCAGTCTTCTTAGAGTTCTGAAATCTTTGCATCCATTACTTTCAAAGTGGGAGGACTTGGGTCAAACTTGAGCAGGATTAACTAAGGCAGAACTTTCAATAGTGTCTCAGCTACACTTGCAGACGTTTATACTTTACCCTGTTAAAGAGGAATGAGAAGTGGAAAGCTTTAATCACCTGCCAATTTAATATTTTCATAAGAAAACCTAAAGTTCTGTTAATGGACAGACGGTTAAAGTGCTATTATTAGTTAATATTAAAGAAAGAAATCCAAAGACTGGAAGAGGCTTTGCAAGCAAAAGCAGCTGGTACTCTTAGACTAATAGAAATCAGATACAGAGAAGATCTATTAAGTCATCCAATCAACGTTACAGTTAATATAAAATCAATCCCAACAGCAGATTTGCTAGTGGTCTGTCCAGCCTGGATTTAAATATCATGAGCAATCAGTTTTCTGACACTTCCCCACATTCCTGTGGATCACTCTGCCAGGAATTTTTCCCCCTGATATTCTGCCTATATTTACCTTTTCACACTACTCAATGTATGTTAACATTCCTAAAGTAATTCCTTTCCTCTTTTTTATTGTCAATTATTTTTACAAGAATTTCACTAGTTTTAATTAACCAACCTGATTTATACTTTCCATTTTAATGTTCTAAGAAAAAAAATTTTAGTATTGCAGGATTTAACCACTTCTCAGTTGTGGTCTACTGGATCAAAAGCTCAGTGGAGATTCTAAAGCATCACAGCTAATCTAGAATGATTTGAAGCTGCCTAATCGCCAAAGTGCTTGGGAAATTATTTGCATTATGTATACATATTTTGGAAGTGAAAGAGATTTTATATTTTAGCAACATCATCCAGGTTCTCTTCTTTAATCACTGTTTTCTTTGCCTGTGACTTTCTTTGGTAATTTTGGAGTCGTTCCTAAAGAGTTTAAGCTTTGTTACTGCTTATTACCATTTTTGCATCAAGATATGATCAATTACTTAGTCAGTTGTCCAGGGAGAAGTAGAATTTGCTCACCTTCATTTGAGGAATTTTTAGGGAGCTTCCTTGGCCATTTCTTTCTCCCTTTTTTTCCTCTTTCTCCCATAGGAAGCCTGTTGTTTCATCTTCTTATAAGTCCTATTGTGGAGTAAGGTGATGGTAGGAAGTTTTCCACAAAAAAAAAAACCAAAAAAACTTGGGTAATTTGAAGTCCACAAGGATTCTGTCATACAGACCAAATTGCTGGCTCACATCAATAGTTTGGAAAAGACAAAAAAAAACATAGGTTAAAAATTGTAACCCTAAAAATTTTGTTACTCAGAAGTGCTAAGTACACTGTTATTCTTGCTCTTCACAGTACTGAAAAACAGTGGATTTTTCTTGTAGGGCTGAAAGTGAGCCATGTACCCTTTGTACTCCAGGCTTTGATGATAAGGATGCAAAGAGTGACACCACTTATGTTAAGTCCAAGTCTTAAAAAGTAAGTTCTTGCCAGTGCAGAACCCATGCCTGATGAGGAAAGACTTGGTTCAGCATTTTGTAAGAAAAGACTGCTCAGTATGACAACAGGGAAAAAAAAAGTATGATGAGATCAAGTTACTTGAATACAATATGAAGGTTGTTTTTAGAAAATTAGGATAATTAGATATTAGATAAGGATAATTAAATGTTGGGAAAACTTACCTAAGGATATGACAGCCTCTTTAAAACTGTAATCAAATTTGAGTAAATTTCTAAAAATATAAATTAATCTATTTCTTAAATAGACAATATTGGCCTGAGGCAAAGGCTACTGGGTGATTCCATGCTGAAGTTTGTGTTATGCTGTGTTGTGATAATGGTCATGCCTCAGAGTCTATATATTAATTTTATTGCAATGGAGGCTCATATTTTCTGAATCTGCAAAAAATATTCCTGCAGAAGAATGAGAAAGAAGAAAAAAGCCCCACATTCCTTTTCACTCTAGCAATTAATCTAAGATTATTAGAGATATAAAATTCTTCTGACTTTACCCATAAACTCTCTAATTTTACCTTGATATGAGCAGATTTCTTGGCCTAGTGGCAGATTACAATGTCAAATCAACTGCCAGGTGCAAGATGCAGGAAAGCTGCGTTCAAAGCTCCATATATCTTTGGATACAGCAGTATAATATTCCAGCAAAAATCAACACTAACGCTTTCTAGAAGCCCCAGAGTAGGAAAAAAAATTTCTCTGATTTAATACTGTATGTCACAATGTAACAAAATAATTATCTCTTTGTATGCCAGGCTGGGAAAATGCACACTATATTTCAGAATATTGAATAGTGATCACTACATATAAAACAAATTTCACAGAGCTACAAGACTTCCAAAGTATCCCAGGATCATTTTGCAGACTTTTGAGACACCTTATTGGCTCCTAACAAACTCCTAAGGTTTAAAAACACTGGTTTTAGTCTAAAAGGTGAGGCAGCATCAAGTTAATATTGTATATTTATTAGAAAAGACTGATTTCCTGATGCAGCCTTATATTATTAGTATTGAAATAGTGGTGTTAACACAGTTTATGTCCAGGAAAAAGAGTTTTGGTTAAGAAACAAAATGCAGAGTCAGGAAGCCCATTTAATTTCTTGCCTATGATACAGATTTTCTGTGTGGCTTTGACTGATTAGGAATGAATTCTTATATCAAAGCATGTATTCAGAGTGACTAATTTAGATTCTGTATAATAGTAAATTGTAAGGGTGGGATATTTTTCATAGGTATTTAAAAATCTCAGTGGAACCTGCCTTCAACACCTAAAAAAGGAATTAAGGTATCTAATTTTATTTGTGTGAGAACCAGGCACCTTCCTTTGGTGATCACCCTCCTTGGAGTAAATACCCAGAATATGTCTTTTAAATCCATTTATGGTGGTACTGGACTTACAATATCATTGGAGAGAAATTCAAACTACTGACAGTTCATTACCACTTCTTTCTGAGCTTTCTTTAAATCAAACCATTTTAGGGTGGTCTCCATTTCAGAAAGCACTAGTTCCTTTGGCATCAATTAATAAAATATACTCTAGTAAGGGAAGAGATGGATTTTTGCTGTGGGCAAGAAAATCTTGTGAAAATATGTATCAAAACCAATAGCAAAAATATTCAGTTTTGCTTCTCTTCTACTATGTAGAAGAGAAGCAAAAAACATCCCAATTGGTTTGAATGAGGCATAAGTGGGTTGGAAATGTCAAAGAAAACTTCTTGAGCCAGGTGCCAGAGCTGTCCAAAATTATCTCCATAACAGACTCTCTCACTGGGAGCATTTTGAAGCAGACGTACTCTATAAACCACCAGGTATTTTTATTTCCTTTCCATCAGCACAATTTGTGCTAGTCTGTACCTATTATATGTCTAAAGAAATAACTTTAATTCAGAGTTCAACAAAATTCTTATAAATTCTGAGAATAGATAGATAACATAATAACAAAACAGGATTTTTTTATGTGTCATTTTTCAAGGTTTAAGTAGATAAGAAGTAACAAACAAATGTTAATGCCACAACTGTTAATATTTCATTTACATGTGAATGCCTAAATTTTGGGACTTGTCTGATCACTTTTGGTTTTTGATTTAGCCACAGCAGTAAAAAAAGTTACTTTTCATCAACATATACACATTAACTGAAATCTGCAAAACCACTCATCCACACAGGGTGATGATAGACAGCAACCTTTAGCTGTCTGAAATGTAGGCACCTTGACTAAGCTAATTATCAAGGTTTACTATATATTTGGTGTAAAGTCAGAAATGTTACCAAGAGAAGATCAACCCTATCTTATAAAAATCTTCTAAGATAGCTTCTAAGATTTGACTTTCTCCTCCGGAATTACTTTTGTTTCCATTCACTACAGGGGAATTATAGTCAAGACTGAGCCTAGATGACTTAGATCTGAGATCAGGTCAGATGGATCCCTCCGGGCTGCTGGTTTAGTCTCTTAATTATCTTGTATTTAGGAAGTTAATTATCTTATTAGTTATAATCGCAAAACTATGATTAAAGCCCATAAAAGATGAGCCTTAACAATGGATTGAACAGTACAAGCCCAGAGGGTCCCTTGACTCTAGGCAACAGTGTGACTGGAAAAAGGATCCTTCTATATCATCTTCTGCTACAAGAGATATTTGTAATTCATATTTCCTCTTTTCCGAGCACTCCACTGCAGCTTGTTATCACTGTTTGAAAACAAATTGTTTTCATATAACAGAAGTAGACAGAAGTACCTACAAACTCTGATCTCATGCTTTGACATTTCCAAAGGGATTCTCAGATCAGTGGTGCTGGGCTAGGTTATGGATGGGAGATCTCTATAGCAGAACAATTTGACTTGGCTTGCTTGATGGTGCTTTGCAGACTGCACGTTTCCCTCGGACTCTCCATCCAGCAGGGAGTACAACAGGCCAGTTGCAACACGAAAAAGTTATGCCTGTCCATAAATCACATGTATTCCTCCTCATCAAATAAGATGCCTTGGACTGTGATAATTTCTCTCTTTTTTTTGCCAATATATTTTACAGCTGATTTATGGCACTTGCACTAAGTGTGTGTTCTCCAAGAATCTGGAAAAGAAGCCATGTGCTTTGCCTTGAACTCACAAATGTCAGTCGCTGTGTTTCTGGGGGTGTGAGTGATTATTAATGTTGTTTTATGCTGGCTTTCTTAACAAAACTCACACTGTCTAAAATCACAACACAAATGCCTGTGTTTCTTAGCCTCTGATTCCAAAACTGTGTTTTTTTACAAATGTAAGCAATGCCCAAATACCCCATCTTGCTCACTGAAAAATGTTGAGCAACATTTCTCTAGAAAAATGCATATATCAAACAAAGTAACTTTTCTGATTGTTTCTCTTAAGTTATATCTTTAAAAATAAAACCCTTTACATACCAATGATTCTCTGTGGAGTCCTTGAATAATCATAAGCACCCTGAGAATCAGTCCCTGTTCTTCACAAAGTGCACTTGAAGCTGTGAATCTCCAGGCACTTGCATGTTTCCTGCACCAGCCACTTCTGGAATGCACTGGAATGTGCAGGGATCGGGACTTCACCAAACATGTGATCAACCCCTCTTTGTCTCACATCTTGTCATACATTGGAATCCTACTTGTTTCTCCAAATCACATAAGCAAGCAGAAAAGGAAGCGAAGAGTTTAAATTCCTCTAGTTTGTATCTTTTTCATATGCAAAGTCTAAAATGTGAACTTTATTCATTCATATGTAAAGATTTCAGTGGATCATCACCATAATTGTCTTTTCACTGGCACCAGCACTTCAGACCCTCACAAGCAACATAAAGTTATTCTTCAGAAACTTCAAAAAGGAAATTTTGGCTGTCCCATTTATTGCTGTAGTTCAACTCAACATTGATTTTGCAGTGTTTCTGCTGTGAGAGCTTTCACCTAGGTGTTGAAGGAAACTATGAATCTTTTCATATGTTGAGATCTTTCTAGGGGTCTGCATAGTACCTTTGACTCTGGTCACATTTATAATGTGTCCCAAGAAGTCTACCATCTCTGAGACAGCAGACATCTTTCTGCTGTTTAGACTCACTAACTGAAAACTGACTGTTAATTGAATCATCTGAGGGCATGCTATTGTTTATTGCTATTGTTCGTAAATCTGCTCACTTCTGTGTAAAGTCAAATACAAAGGCAGTCTAGTCCCAAGAAATCTTTTCCCTAAGATATAATTAGAGACTGAAGGTACTCAGAATTGCTCAGCAAATACCTCATGCAACCAGCTACCTCTGCTCACTTTCTTCTCCTCACTGAGACCCTCAAGAGCTTGGCACCAAAACTACGTGCCTAAGCTGGGGCCAGCCTATAGGTCTGAAAAAAGTGGAGTGGAAGGTGTTACATGTATTTTTTTGCTTGGGTTTTTTTGTTTGGGTTTGGATGTGGTTTTTTTTTTCCTTCTTCTTCTGTTTTTATTATTTTCTTTCTTTTTTATGGCCTTTGAATAGAGATTTGAATCAAGAGAGAATTGAGGCCACATGATAGGATATTCACATGCCTTCCCACAATGTTCTGCTTTAGTGTTATCATTTTCCTTTGGCATTATTTCTACACAATGATAATAACAATTCTGTGTCACCAGAATGATTCTGGAAGTGTGATATTTACTGTTATCTTGGCCTTGCCCGAGCACAGAATTTTATTTGCTAAGAAACATGTGATATTTTTGAAGGGAAAATAATTGGTCACTGAACAGGTTTAGAAGGTTGCCAGCATGAGTAGATGAGATGCATTCTGCCACTGGAACCAGCAGGTTTTGTTATTTCATTGGAGTATAGTTTTACTCATTAGCAATTGTGCATGCACTAGACTAAAATATATTATAGGTCTTCTCAGTCAGATCATTTGGTCTAGTTTACTTTCCTTTTCCTAACGGAGCTTAAGCCCTAGACTTGAAATCCTTCTTAATTAATTCATGACAGGAAAAGTTTCCATCATCCTAATTAATAGAAATTATTACAAAAGTGAGTGTTCAGACATCTTTTTTTCTGGCTTCTTCATGTTAAAAATCAGTATATTAGGATCCTGGTGTCAGAGAAAAGCAGGATAATAAGCAAAACAGCCTTATTTCAAGCTTATTTAATTATCATAGCTTTTTAATGGCAAATTCGTCATGTAGTTTCTCCTCAGATTAATGAAGTTTTAAATGATGGAAAAATTACATTATGTTTATTTTATTAACACAGAGTAGCTGCAGCTTCACTGAATTACATCAATATCTAATGAGATTCAAACACATGTTCAGCTGGGTCAGGTTGAGAAAATCTTTAAAAATGAAAGAAGAGCTAAAATTGTTACCTTGGCACTGCAGGGAAGGTAAATCTGAATTTTTTTGGTTTTGTTTTTATTCTAGAGCTACCTTGAATATTATGGAGGACCAGAGAAATTGAAATAAAACTTTTCATTATACTTTCAAAAGTAATATTAATGCATTTTCTCTCGGCTGATGGGTGTTTCGGCTTAACAGGATCACTGGAAAAGAAGACTAAAATAGGGAAGGGAGAATGGCAACTGAAAATCAGAAAGATTTAGAGATGTTGTCCTGGGTTATAATGCAAAAATGTGTATTCTATCACCATCTGTTGAAATGTGGGAGGGGTGGTGATCCTTATCTCTGTGGGAGATATCCTCTGCTGATGTGCCATCTGATAAAATCAGGGGGATGATCATCGTTATCTATTCACAACCCATCCTTCCTCCAGGAGATATATTCTGTTAATGGGCCATTAAGTCCTATTGTGTGACTGATAAGATTACATCATCCCATTGGGAGATGCCCCAGCTAGGGGCAGGAGCCAAGTCTTTCCCACCTAGATAAAAAACTGGGGTTTGGAATGCCAAGGCAGTCCTTTTCACTGGATCCCAGAGGGAAGTCAGATCATTTCCACATCATCGCTGGATCTTCGGAGGAAAACTGCACCTTCTACAGCACTGCTTCAACGGAACCACATCTGTCATCCAGGAGGACTGCAGCCACCATTTATATGGACTGCTACCAACACCCTGACTGACAGGGTGTCAGATTGTATTCTGACTCTGTCGGTGGTTTTTCTTTTGTATTATTGCATGTATTTTATTTTTTTCTCTTTTTTCCTATTAAATTGTATTATTGACTTGGAGTCTCTCACTGGTTTTGCTTTCAAATCAGTACAGATGTATATATATATATATATATATATATATATATATACAAACCCACTAAACAAGAAAACAGGAGCCCTGCATGAAACTATCACATAGAAGAATAACAAATATAAATACACTTGTTTTTTCTTTCTGCAGAGCAAAACTGCAGTGGTCACCTTCACAGTAAATTTTGGAAGCCAAAAGCACAGGTTAGTTAAAAGTCTTGTCTAAAGTGTTAGACAAATACCTGAGTGTCCAGAGACAACTCTTACAAATAATGCATCTAATGGACTTAAAGCAAAGTGTTTCAGGACATCATGAGATGTCCTGATTTTGAGATATTTGAGATGCACAGCTACAGCTTCTTTGAACATCTGCTCCTGGTCTCCATCTCAGCCAAAATACTGCACAAGAGGAAAGCTGTTTTGAAAATTATTCTACCTCAGACTCAGAGCCATAGAAGGTCTGAAGATATCTCTAAGATCATTAAGTCCAGATATCAACCCAGCACTACCATTATGGTCACCATTAAACCATAATTTCAAGTGCCACATCCACATGTTTGTAGAACACTTCCAGGGATGGTGACTCCACCACTTTCCATGAGGAAATTTTTCCTAATATCCAATCTAAACCTCCCTTCTCCTGTCACTCGTTCTTTGGTAGAAAAGAACAACCACCATCTCACCACAATCTATTTTCAGAGAGTTGTAAAGGACAATAAGGCCTTCCCTGAGTGTCTTTTTCTCCAGACTAAACAACCATAGTTTCCTCAACCTCTCTTCATCAGACCTGTGCTCCAGATCATTCTGCATCTTCATTGCCCTGCTTTGAATATTTTAAAATTTATAACTGGAAGGTCTTTAATGTTCACAGGCTGCTTTCCTCTGACTTGCTGTAGTTTTGGGGTTTATTTACACAGAAAAATAATAACCCTCATTCCCTCAAAAAAGCAAAATGAAAGATTCAATTCAGCTTGAGGACACTCTTCCTGGCAGTGTGAAAGTAGGCTTGAGGTTTAGGCCCTCTATCAGTGCTTTTTCTCACCATCTGTAGCCATGGGGTACATTACAGCTCAGTATCACATAACAAACACCCTGTGTTCTGGCACAGCAAGCAATGAAATGTGATGAGCACTGCTTCCTACAACCTGAAACTCCCTGGGAATCTGACCAAAAGATGGCTTCACCACCAAGATTTTTGTTGTGCTGGCGTGGGACTCATGCCTGGACTTTATCTGTGGGCTGGAGTTGGCAGAAGGATGGGCTTGGTTGGCACATGGGAAGTACAATGACTAATTTAATAAGGGAATTAGTACCATGTGTAGAATATCCATACTGTTGCTAAACATGCAAAATGAAGGCAGTCAAAACCTCAGATTTAATTCTTCCTCAGGACTAGCATAGCTACTGTTATTAGTTCCTTTTTAAAACCTACTGAAATGTTTGTATGAAGAATATGTGTGGTAACCAACTATGGTTTTGATTTATTTCACATGAGGTCACCACTTTACATTAACTATGGGTCTAAAGTGTTTCATCCTGGTTTGAACCTCAGCCTACCACAATTACAACATTAGAGTTCATCTGACTTCTCCCAAAAGTCTTGGTGGGTTGTTTTATTATTTTATTATTTTATTGATGAAATTGTGGAAATGTCATTGTATTGCTACTGCTGGTTTACTGTTCATGTGTTTGATTTGGTGGCACAGAAAAGTTCACGCCACACATCCAAGCAAAGGACAACCACAAAAATTAACTTTGTGTTGCCTATTTGAGGAAAACATGGTTTAAATTGCTGGTCTTGGCATGTCTCAAAGGACCTGTGAAATGCATTTGGAGCCAGCCTTCTTCATCAGCTAATTTATGTGTGAGAGCTAAATAAAGGAACCTTGGGGAAAGGTGAAAAAGGAGTAGATAATCAAATATTAGAAAAAGGGGAAAATAAAAATCTGATTTATACTATTTTTAATGGGTTTTTTAATTGAGTTAACAAATATATCATGAGGCAGAGGTTAACTAAACAAACCCTTATGAAAACTCTATAGAGTGACTTAACATAATAAAATGTAGCATGAAGCAGAACGTTCTATGATGTTTCAGGACGTGGGATATTCCCTCTCTTTCAGTTGGAGGGCCTTTATTACTCACTAACTGTGTCTTGATACTCAAGCAAGACAGATGATGTGATGACAGATATTTAAGATTGTGAACTAATGTTCAGTCCTCTATAGAGAACAAGAAAAGCCAGTAGAATTTTTTCACCCTAACAGCTTGCCTTTTCTCCTCCTCTCTGGAAGTGGAATTGAACAATGGTTCCTGAAAGTGTGGAGTGGGCTTTGAGATGGGAGCACAAGAGACTGCAGTCCACACTCTCAAATTTTCTATTTTAGCCTTGGTGCACCTTTGAAACTGAATAACATTAGTAGGAGTGCTCTAATCCTCTCTTTCCCAGTTGTTATACAGATTTTTAAAGAGTTTATCATTAAATTGTCCATCTTCTGTCTCAGTCCGACACAGGATGAGGGTTATGTTCTTTTGGAATTTCAGGATTTGTGAGATGAGACTCTGTTTCAAAAGAAACTTCAATTGCACATGACGAGTTGAACAGTCAGGGAGGCTAAACAGGGTCCACCTTAATGTCCACAGGTTTGTTATAAAGTAAAAGCCATGGCTCTATTGGCAGAGAGTTACATATCAGCTGAAGGGTCTGTTTCACAATAAGGTGAATCATTCTTAGTGCTGTCTGGTTGTGCTAAACAAGTCTTAATTCATTTGTTCATATGCAGGCAACTAGCACCTCTGGGCTACATCTGACACCTATATCATCTCCTTTAAACCAACTTCCAACAATTCAAGAAGGGATCTGCAGTAGTCATGTGCTGTATTCACTGTTTGCAAGAAGATGTCTCAGGCGCCTTACGTATCTCAGAAAATATTAGACATTTGGAGGACAGCTGAATCAAATCCTTTCCCCACTTAGAATATGAAGCTGATGAAGTCCCAGATTTTACTGTTCCACTCAGAGGAACAAAAGAAGAAGCAATCTGCTTACATATTATTCTCTGTTATATTTCAGCAAAAGAGTTTGATTTGTCATAGTCGTTCATTGTTCGCAACTTTGTTTTGGTTCAACAAGTTTCTTTGGATATGTAGCTCATTTAGGTCAAATTCTTTTGTTGATTTTGATCAGTATTGGGTCATTTCCCTAACAGTGCAAGCCGTAAATGACTAACAGCAGAGTTCTGTAGTCTCTAGACATAACATCTGCTGTTTGGCTATTCTCAATGTCTGTTTTAGGATTTCGTTTTATATGGCAACTCAATGTGGGTGAATACACTGATCAAGATATGGCTGAAATTATAGGTCAAGTTTTACTGTACTTGTTGCTGCATAAAAGATTTCAAAATGTCAACACAAATTCTGCTCTCCTATGTCATTCACTCTTGGGCAGATAGAAAAGTTACAAGGGTGTAACAGAATTATTGTGGAGGCTTGCTCTGAAAATAACCTCGCATTAACAACATCATCAATAGTTTCCTTCTCATGATATCTGTCTCAACATTTAAATCAGTATCACTTCCCAGAGTACATTCTGGCAGGCAAGATACTGGCTGGCAAAATGGATCTGCAGCACGTGTTTCTGCAGCCATGCAGGACTTCCATGAGCAGAGCAGTGCCGTGTCCTTTCTTGGGATGCAGATTTTTGGGGAGGCTCTCTGTCAGTCCATACCTACTGTAAAGCTCTGGTTTATTACTTGGCTTGTAGTAGGATTCCCACCAGAAGTGTTCATCCTGTTGATTGCCAGGTGAAGGACTTGCTAATGCCCTTCAAAGGATTTTCAGCTCAAAGGCTGGCACCGGAGAGCCTTCCCTGCTGAGCACATGGTGTGGTGATCTCCCACAGCTCACACAGAGAGGTGAGGTGTGGACTAAAGGAGAGGTGGACTGGAGGAGAGGAAAACCAAACCAGTGATAATATCAAAGGGGAAGAGCAAACAAACCAGATGTAAGGCTGCAGCCTTACATGGATCATCTGAGATCCTTGTTGACCCTTATATTGTTTCAGACACACAACTAGAATCACATTTTTGTGCATGGACCTGTCTCCATTTTCAGTACAAAGATGATGTTGTTTCTCTAAAACATTATGGGTTCCTCTAATGAAGAAGCAAGTAAAAATGACCTGTGCTATACTTTACCAGAACATCCTAAGATAGAATGCTTTGATAACAGTATAAGATTCTTAGAGTTGGAGCTAAAAAGGGACTTTCCCAAGAGAAAATTAGCATAATATTTTTTTTCTCTTTTGGCAGTTTTCCCACTACAAGTATCAATACTACTTCCAGATTCAACACAGTACTAATGATTTCACTTACACACATATTTCACCAAAATCCTGCAGTTTGAGTACATCTCAGAGATAATTCTGTTTCTCAAACTGAGATTTTTCCTCCAAGTAGTAATCATTTTCCCTCAGGAGTGTGAAGCATTCATGCTGCTCTGTCTGAAGAGGAGGTGCAGCTGAAACAATTCCCCAGCAAAGACACACAAAGATGTTCAACATTCCTGGATGCTGCCTCTGAACCATAGGGTATATAAAATCAAGGGAAGAGGCTATTCATGATGCTTAACCACCATAGGATAAATTATCTGCAAGAAACAAAGTAGGTCTCATCTCATGCCTTTGTGATTACACAAGACGAAGCACAAAGCAAACTTTTACGCCAGAAGTTTATCTCTCTATCAGACTGAGCACATCCAACTGACCTTTACAGGCATGATTTGCTGGCACTTTCCCCTCCTTGAGCATCCCAAGGGAGTTGTCCAGCTTAGAAAGCAGAGAAAGGAGAATAGCCTTGAGAACAATATAATCTGCCTGTATGGGAACTACATAAAAAATTGGAACCTCATCCTCTAGTCCTCGACATCAAATGTGACTAAGAGTAAAAATACTAGTGTTTTCTCACAGTAAATAGATGTTCTTAACAAATTAGGTCTAGTTTCAGCATCTTTTAGTCCAGGTTGAGATCCTGTAAAATAATGCTTTCTATAGACAGAATTAGTCAATCCATTAGTTTGTGGTCTTCTAATAAAAAAGAAAGAAAGCTGTATTTAAAGCATGTTTGGTATCATCCTCTGTTAGAAATGGGATTGTGGTTTAGCCACTGATAATAAGCCAAAACAAAGGAAAATACTGATGGCCAAATTCAATCTCAAACAGAAATGAGTCATACAGATTTTAAATTAAAATGCTTGGGGTTTTCCTTTTTTTTCTTCTATACATTTTTCTCTATTTTCTAATCTTAAAACTGCTGTGTTTCCAATTATAGTCTTTCATAAAGGATTGTGCTACAAAGTAAACTCTTTACTGTTATGCCCACCATTTTTATAGGGCCTCTTAAGATACCTTTTTTTTTTTTGGAAATATGTGAATAAATAGTTGTATCAAATTTCTCATGACATTTTGGAGATCTAGTTTTATAGTCACCTTTGCTATCAGACATCTTCAGCCCTTTCATAACCACAAATAGGAAGGGCTGACTTGTGAAATATAGCATACATCTCAGAGGATTTGCAATCTGAAAATCACTGCCTACAGAACAAAAAAGAGTAAGTAGAAGCATAGGGACAGCTTTGGCCTACTCTTCCTTTCTACAAGATCTATGCAACTGATATGCCACTCAGGAAAGAACAGAATATTTGGACACCTGTGCCAGCCAAGTACTCGTCCAAGAGGTTTCATAATCCTGCTTATTTATGGAATCAGAATAGGATGCCAAGTCAGGTAGGAAACGAGATAACACTTAAGTCACAGTAAATATTACCCAGTGAGGGGGCAAGGGGAAGCAATGTTGTTGTCAAGTGCAGTGTAGGGGGTGAGAGGGAGGAGGAAATTGCAGAGAGTGATTAGATCCCACAAATAGACAGAGGAGTCAGCAGGAAGAGGGATGTGGTAGAAGAAAATGGAAGGTTTTTCCAAAAGTCAAAGAAAAGAAATAATCTGAACACCATAAAAACGGTTTACAGAATCCCAGTCTCTGAAAAAGGCACTAGCAGCAAGAGAAAATAGTCAAACAGTGTTAGCCTCCCCAAGGCTGGATGGGTGCCACAAGACTGAATGCAAAAGAAAATATTAACCTGGCCTTCAGGAAAATGATGAGGTATCTTATCTGCTCCCTGGCTTTCAGGAGATGTTATTCAAAGGTAGGAGAGAGGAAGCACCTGAACACCTGGTTGACTTAAACCACGGAATGTCATTTGCTCAGGAAAAAGTCACTAGAGAGGCAAACCACCAGAGTAATGAATGACGAGTAAAGGAGAAGCTGAAATAGGAGGAGCAGACTCGGAATGGTTGATAGGGATGCTTTCAGACTCAGCCGGTCACCTCATATATTCTCCACAAAACTTTCAGTTTCCCCCTTGAGTCCTTCCCATTCAGTCTTTGTTTGACACTCTTACCAATCTACATTTCCTAACAGCTTTTCCAACTCCCATTCCCTTTCCTGATATCCTTGCCAAATCCAGGCAGTATCTTTCACTTTTTCCCTTCCCCACATCACATACCAGAACATAATTTTCACAGCCTGAGGGTGCCAGCTCTGCGCTGTGCATTAAAATGACATTAAGCATTTTGTGGATCAACGGAAGCTAGAATATTTTTTTTGATGGGGTGAGGGTGGAGGGATGGAGGAGAAGGAAGAGGTCTTGTAAGTGGGCCTTCTTTAGCAGAACATCCTATAAGAAACATATGATAATGTAATCATCGCAGATATTTGACAAATGCTGCTCAGTTCATTTTTTCCCTTCCTGATGACATATCCCAGGCTTTACACTGAGCTTCCCAAAGATAGATTGTGCACACAGTAAATATCTAGAGGAATGCAAAAGCAAAAAAACAGAAACACGACATTTGGGAAACATTCTTTCACGCTGACTTACTTCTTCAGCAAGATCTGCAAATGAAGTTATTAAGATAGTTAACACAAGCCAAGGTTATCTCAAAGCAAGCAAATATTTTATCATGCATAGTAGCATTGTTTAGTTTCAGCATTTAAATTACCATCCTCACAGTAGCTATGTTTCACCCTTTTTAGTAGTATTATTTAGCCTTTGTTTAGTTGATTGCAAAAAAAAAATCATAAAAACTAAAAAGAATAATGAAAATCAGAAAAGAATTTATTGAGAATCATATCATATTGTTTATGATTAAAATCATGTGAGATTTTGCTTTTAATAAATAACAGTTTAGAATGCTATCCAATAAGTATTGTAAAAAAGAAAAAGTCAGAGCAATCTTCCAGAAAAAAAATAATGATAATGCTTTCTACATATGATTATCGTCAATTCGAAAGGGTACTTAGCAGAAAATAAGGCATAGTTGGAAACATAATTTTCATTTTCTGGATTTTGAATATAAATTATTTGAAAGAAATGCAAAATTCTGGAGAATTTTCCTTAAAATTCAGTGTCCTTAAGTTATTTTTCTTTGCTTACTTCTTATTTAAGGACTTTTGTTGAATGGAAGTCAGTATTAAAATGGGAAAAGCACCTTTTCATGTTCTCATATTGTTTACAAACCAGAGAGTATGGAAAGCAAAGTTACAGAAAGAGCATGTAAGAGAGGACAAGGAAGGAGTGACGCTTTTCAGAATATCATTGGACAAAATAGTCATAGGAAAAATATTATAAAAATCCAAACTCTTATTTGCATTATAAAAACAGTCTTCCTTCCTGACGAGATTTTCATGTTACTTCTAGTATACTAAAATTGTCACTTGGCAGCAACAGGGCTAATTGTACTTTACCCTTTAGAGCTCAGATAACAGATGATCCATCTTGTTGAATTAAATCTCCTTGGACGATGCTCAGAGTGAGATCAAGGCTTCATGTTCCCCCAATTCTCTCCCCATGCTGAGGAGGTCACACTTTGATTCCTGGACTTTCATGCAGGAAGGAATTTACAGTCTCTGAGATGCTTTAGTCTTCACAGATTTTAATATCTTAGCTCTGCTTAGCAATGTATCAGTTTTATGTTTGGACCCCAAAATGTCAGATGAGAGGAAGGATATTCAGCAAGTCCCTGTGTTTATTTGACATTCCAGAATGAATACATGTTGTGTGGACAAAAGCAGTGTTTTACAAGTTTTCACATCGCATTCTGAAAGGAGTGTTTTCTTTATAATCTATGTATCTTTATGTAGGCTGTAGGCCAGGTTAAGCAGTGTGATGCAAAGGCTGGGCAGAGGGCCCCTATTCACAAAGGAACACTTATTTCTCTTCATCTTACATGGCTATCTGTGCTGCCAAGCCCCCCCTGAGGGATGTTTTACACACCTCACACAGTGTGCCTTGTGCTCCTGACTCACTCCTCTGCTTTTGTCCTGCTTGTGCAAACTGGGAGGTGGAACCAACAAATCTAACCATCAGCAGTGGTGATGGGGCAGAGGACAGCTTTTGAAAGGGAGGCTATAATTTCAGCTGTTTGACATATCTTGCCATCAACCCATGTTATTGCCAAGCATAATTTCTCTAGTTTCACAGTGTCATGCCCCAAAAGAGATTCCTTGGAAAGTGGTAGCAGAGCAGACCACTCTGAAGGGATGATATAGTGATGCTAACAGCCATAACATGGCATAGTGCCATGCTCTCTCTTTGAAATGTGCAGTGAGAAATGGCCTGTATTTCCATGGCAATATATTATCTGCCTGAGAAGCAAATGTTGCAAAGCATAAAAATTCAACCCTGATCCATCAGTAACACAGATATTTTATCAGAAAGAGAGTTACTGGTAGAGCACTGGCAGAGACATTTAGTAGAATGAAAGGGAGGAAGCCACAGTCTTTGTACTGCATTGTTGAATTCAAGATTCTTTTGTAACACTGCAGCTTTTTCATTTGCAGTCAAAGTAAAGATAAAGATTCCTGATGGCTTCAGGACTTTGGAAGACGCATGTTCAATTCTTGTTGACCTTTCTTTTTGGCCCGTTGGGTAAATTTGAGCCAGCCAGTTCAGTATATAAAACTGACATCCAGTAGATACAATTAAAGATGGAAGTGTCTTCATCAAAACCAAAACAGAATTTTTAGAAGCTAGGCAAACAAGATGTTTTGTTCTCTGTTTCTGCATATGGCCCATGTATCTGGGTTGGTGCATCTCTCCTGTCTACCTGTGGCAGGCAGGTATACTGCTCCCTTGACCACAGACTTTCTAAATGTGCTCATAGCATCTCTCATCTGCATAGTGATTGACTGGAACCCCACATAAAACACAACACTGCCAATTTTATTTTCTAAAAACAGTTACAATTATAGGTTGCATCTATATAGCCTCCACCTCTGAGATGCAACATCCCTCCAAGCTAGAGCTGCTCCTCGGGCTGCAGGATGCACCTGGTCTCCACAAGGTCCTGGCTGAGCCCTGTGATGGCAGACACCATCTCACCTGCTCAAATACAATCATGGAGCAGAAACAAATTCTACTTCCATGACCCCATAATAGACAAAATGGAACACAATTCAGAGGTTTAATGCCTAAGGTACTAGCATGGCTGAGGGATAAAATTAATTTTGTTCTTTTTTCCTAAATATTTTTGCAATCCAAGAGACATTGAACAATGTATGTAATAACACATAATTAAATATAATTGTCAGTTGGAAGGAGGGAAGAAAGGCAGATTGCTCCTGGTACTCCCAGTGAAGTAGACACATTTTCTCTCTCTTTCTCATTATCCCTTCTGTATAGTGGCATGGCTCCCACAGAAAGGGTGGAAGCTGCCTTTGATCCCATTTTACCTATAGCTCAACATAATAAATTGCCCTTCTTAGCAGTATAATATTTGAGCATAAATAATTTCTTCTGAGAAGTGCCTGATGCTCTATTTTCCATGTTTTTGGCAACTTCTAGACTATCCCATCAAAGCTGCAGCACGACTGTTGGCAGTGCCTTAGAAACATCCACTGAGCTCACCAGTCTCCCTGGTGGAACATTTAGCTACCTGTCTCTGAAAAAATAGGCAGGATTTAAAAATACTCTCTTCAGCATTGTTGAATAATTTGTTTTTGCATGCATAAGGATGGTCTGCACAAAGCTCCACAGATGCCTTATTAGTTATTTAACTGAGCCTGCAAGGTCTGATGCACAACTTGCTGAGACTGGAAAGTTTGGCTTTAGGAGAAATACATTTAAACATTAATTATGGCTGCAGTCAGGATAGCCAACTCTACCGAGCCACCAAAGAAAGGAATTGCATAATGACCTCCCAGATATGCTATCATTTTCCAGTCATTAATTTTAAAACATTTTGCAAGACACAGATAAAGGTCATTAGTGATCTGTTGGCTACTCGTATTCTTTGAAAGTCCACTGCTTTTATTTTTATAGATTGCAGATCATTCAAAAAATATTTGATGAGCCATACTCAAAATAATAACAATGTATACTATCTTGGATTGTAGGTAATGGTTTGGGAATGGTACTCCCCAGTTTAGTGCTCACTCTGAGACTCGCCAAACCACACTGACACTTGCTCCCTTCCTCCTTCCTACTCTCTTTCCCCTCCTCCTGTGGTGACTGGAGAGGAGAATTGAAGGCACAGAAATTAAAGGTTTGATAAGAAATATTTTTCTGGAAACAGCAATTAGATAAACAGTAACAACCAATGATATTAATGGCAGAGGGAGCGAGAAAAGAAACACTCTTGCTCACCATAGAACCCCCTGACCATAGACAATACCAAATCACCCCTTCTGCCATGTGTGCTCAACCAGTCCTTTAAAATCCTATAGGTTGTTTACTGTGTATTAGCATATAATGAACGTTTTGAAAGAGAATCCCAGGGGAATATGTAATTTACATACAGAGAGTTTTGCCATCAGAATCTACAGAAAAAAAAATCCAGCTTATTTTAGAAAGTGTTGGACTGAGTAAAGATTTATCTTTTTTCCATAATGTCATTAGAAGGAAAACCATCTTCATGCAACTTCCAAGAATGATGTGATAATAACAACACTGCCTGGCTTCACAAGTTTGACACTGACATGCACTATAGGGAATGTGTCCACACAACTGCACTAAACAAACCATGAGTGATCCTGCCATGGCCTATCTCTATTATTAGAGAAAACCAAACTTAATGAGCTTCAAACAGGAGTCTCCAAGTATATTACATCATACACTTCAATTCTGCTTCATAAATATTATCTCGGTACAAAAGTTTTCTCTTTTCTGGTAAAACAGTTCCCTGATTACATACAACCTTACAAAATAGCATCAGTACTTTTGAAAAATGATGTAAAGCATTTCTCTGTCAATAAATACATATTTTTTCATTTAGGTTCATATGCATATATATGTGCACCTCATGGTTATATTTAAGTATAGTTGCAGAAGAATTAATTCCTGAACACTCACAATGAATTCAGTTACTAGCCAAAGGAAGAAAGGTAGAAAGAGGGAGATAATGGAAATTAATAAGTAAAGCAAGCTGCAATGAACTGGAACCATTTGGACCTTCAGATATTTTGCACTTGGTGTCTGAAGAGGGGTGCCTAAAATCAACATCACTGTGATCTGAGCTGGACTTATGGCTGGAATAATTCAGATACAGAGCTACAAAAGAATCATGGTGAAATCCTCACACTTGCTCTTTTTATAGCCAGGGGGGCCTTAAAGCCCATAATTCCAGATGACAGAGAGTTCCCCTGACAAGAAAGATGGTTTTAAAGACATGTTTCAAGCACCAATTTCGAACCTTGGCTCCAGTGTACTTGGGTTTATCTGCATGCCTGAGGTTTATGCATTAAAACCACTTCGTAGTACTGACAACCTAGCAATAGAAAGTTTTTTATTGTACTGGAAGACAGTAATGCCAGAGCTGTTTTTTATTAAATTCACTGATTATGCTAAATTTTTTTTCTATTGAGGATTTCCTAAGAAAAGTAAAAGCCTGTGGATTTAATACTATTGAGTTTGTAAACACATCACCTTTATGCAAGTGTTCAAAATGCAGAAACACAAGCAAAAAAAAAAAAACTTACTGCAAAAAATGCAAGAGAATAAAACTTTATTGCTGAAGTCACAGCATTTATGTTTCTTGCTTAAAAAAAAAAACAATCTCAACAACAAAATACAATCACCCTAAACTAACCAAATAAAAATAAAATAAATTGCCAAACTATGACCCTTCACATCAGAACTATGGCATCTTTATAGAGGACAATATTGTACAATGAACTTAATGCGAGTACAGCCATTATAACATGCTCATAGACATTAAAGATTTTCTTTCCATTTCACATTGATGTAGTTCTCTTTTTACCAAGTTCACTAGTAAGATCAACAACTAAAACCTTTAAAATTCTACTTCAACTACATATATTAAGAAAATTATATTATGAATAACTTTGTGCTTAATATCTAAGCTCCACTAATTAGGAAAGAGTAGAGGCACCATTGGTAGAAGCTGGGCCAAGGAAATGAATATATGTTTCTTCATTGCTATAAAGAGAAATTTACCTGCCATTCTCCATCTAAAGTTTGAGTTCAATTCTGATTCAAATGAAGCTACGCATTCTGAAACCTCTGCTGTCACAAGAGTTTCACTGTTTCTGTCTGAAATTTCATAAGACCAATTCTGAATAAAATTAAGGAAGAATCAAAATATCTGTCTATCATTCGGCTTGTGTTTGTTTAATTTTCCTACCATGAAAAAGGTGTGGATAAGTGGATCATACTTTCTACGACCTCAGCTGCAAAAGACTTCAGTCTGCCTCATTAGATCTTGCCAAAATCTAACTGTTGCAATTAATTTGAGATATGAAGTAGAAGTACCTGTAACCATTGAGATTATTTTGTGTTTTCAAAGTCTGGCAACTGCAAGAGACTGGTCAATTAGTCTCTGTGCAGCCAAGTGATGGAAGCTGTACTGGAATAGTGATGTCCATATACGATCAGTAGACTCTGTGAGGTCCACAAGCTACTTCAAAAGCACCTGTGAAAGGTACAAATGAAATGCGAGGGGCTTAAATTCAGCAAATGAGGAATCACAGATTTACAGAAAATTTTTCGAGTCAATAATTTAGAAAGGATGAAAACCACTGTTCCAAAATATTTCCATGCCAGTCCACCCTGTGAGGGTTAATGGCATACACAAGAGTTCTGCTAAATGTCACAGTAGTTACTATGCTCTAATCCTGATCCCCAACCTACTGTAGCTGCTATAAAATATATAGTAATAATTTCCTGAGGCAGGGTAATGTATAAGGAATGTCAGACCAGGCTCTGGACATACTTGCCTTAGCTCTGTTTTATTAAAGTGAAACTTTTATTAAGGCATGTGGTGAATTGAGCAATCTGCATGATTCATGCAGTTATAAACCTATTGCTACACTAACAATAAATCAATGAGCCATTGTCACATGTTCACTGTAGAGTAGGTTAAATAATAAGGCTAAAAATCAATGTGGAAGTATTATTCAGGCATATGAAAGTATTAAAAATGTACTCTGAATATATTAAAAGCACCAAATAGTAGTTGAGCTAAGTTTTATTCCATAAACAAGTTTCCTTGTATGCAGGGTATTTATTTACTTATGGTCCATATAAGAGTCAATATAATTAAGCAAGTTAAATTACGTCTTTTGCTGACTTATTTCTGATTGGAACACACTCTTACGATTCACACTGTAAAACTAAGGGCCAAGGCTCCAGCCTGACCTCTGCATACCCTCAGCTGTGCTGCTCAGAGGGAAACATGAGAAGGAACTACTCCTTCAGGACTGCAACTGTCATAGGAAGGTGCTGATTCATCACTCCGTTGATGACTGAGTTGCAAAGGGTCATTTTGGGCTGTGACTAAAAGGAATGGTTGTGGTTTCTCTGCATACCTTGACTGTCTCTCAGCCTTTTCTGAATTCTTATCTCCTTTGCGCAGAGCAAGACTGTCTAGGGCATTAAGGAGGTAAGTGAGAGTGAAATAGATTAAAATTTCTCATTTCTTTTTTCATAAGAGAAGGGTGGAAATAGGTGAAAGATCGTTACCAGTTCCTGGATGTGACAGTGATTGATATTGATTCATCAGGTAATGATCGTGTAGAATACTGTCCATAAGTATCCTTGTTATCCTTAAATTCATCATGCTTTAGAATTTGTGTGTAAATTACACTGTTTCATGGTAAGAAGCAAAATACAGATATTCCAGTGTAAACTTATGTGTTTCCTCTTTTCTAATAATATCATTCTCTCAGAGTTTATTTAGACTTTTTGAAAGACTATTCAAATTAAATAATCAAAATTGTAATAATTATTTGTTGCCATTGTATTTTCAATGAGCTCCAGAAGCAGAAGCTTGTATCTTTAGCATCATAAAGTGCCATGCTGAAATGTATTACAATTTCTTTAAAATTACAGGTTTAATCAATGCAATGTAGATTGGTTTTCTCTATGTTTTCCCAAAAAAAACTGCCTCTGTTACTGTTGCTAAGCCATTGGAAAGGTTGAACAGATTTCTGATCTGACCTAAGGGACAAGAGCTTACCTTCAAGGAGTGGAAAGATCTGTGTGTCCAAGGGATTAACAGCTGACTATACAACAACCACTACTCTCCAAAATCATTCCCAAAATATGCTTTAAAATCTACAAACTATATACATGATAATTCCTGTAAGGATAAATAGTCCAGGTCCAAAGGGGAGAATTGAGACTTCTGTCCAATTTTTCATATTCTATCATGTCAAATAACCATTCCCAGAGTATATTTCTTAATTGCAAAGCTGATCAGACTTTCCTCGGATGGGTGAAAAATTGGAAGCAGCCTGGCAGCACGTTTTTTGTTTCATTTCTCAGGAGATCAGGAAGTCAAGTGCACCATCCAGTGCTACAGGTCATCATGTAGATTTTGGGATTCTTTTTGGCAGGACTTTGGATCCACAGATCAACTAATGCTTTCCTTGAAATCATCAGTCTTTCTCATTGATTGCTGTGAGAATAAGGAAAATATTTATGATTTATGTAAGGCAGTATGCTATCAAAACCAGTTCTGAAATGGAGTTTAGCATGCTCAGGTTTATTTAACAACTGGTGGTTCCCAATACCAGAGGGAATCATAAATATGATGGCTTGCTATGTGCAACTTAAAAGACTTTTGTAGGCATTGCCCATCACCAGTTCTACTCACAAGCCAGATCACCATATTCTAGCTCACAACAGTCTCCAGGTCTTAAGGTTACAGGTTAAAAGGATGCTCAATAAAACAGAATCATTTAAACAAAAAAATTGAGGCCAACCTTTGATCAAATACCACCTTATCAACTAAACCATCCACTAAGTGTCATGTCCAGTCATTTCTTCAACACTCCAGGGACGGTGACTCCACACTTCCTCTTGGCAGCCTGTTTCTATGCTTGACAACCCTTTCTGTGAAGAAACTCTTCTGATATCCAACTGGAACCTCCCCTGGCACAGCTTGAGGCCATTTCCTCATCCTGTCATTATCACAAGAAAAAAATCACAAAAATTTTAAGGATTTCCTCCTTCTGGGAAGAGTTCAAATGCTCATGCAATCTTCTTCCACTTATCCTAGCCTAAGGTGGCCTCTGAAGAGCCATGCAGTTGGGCAGGAATAGCTTGAATGCTAAGAAAGGGAATAATAGAAGAAGGATTTGAACTGCCAGAACCTTCAGATCTATGCAGGACCCTGGAGCCAAATCTTTGTGATTCACTTATTAACTATGATACATTGAAACAGGTTGGCAGAGAGCTGACAATATCCTTCTAACTTCAATGTCTGCCCAAGTTAATAGAACAGTGACCTTTCTGACATCAAACTCAAGATTTTTCGGTATATTTAGTGACAATTGACCACTGGATGTCACTTACATTAAGCAGAGCTGTAAAGATTACTCCAGCTAAGCTTTTGGATAAAAAGACAAGCTTGTAAGTTCTGTGAATTTTGACAAATTTATTACTTTTTTTTAGTATCGTTTTTTTCCATCTCTTAGATAATTCTTGGAGAAGATAAAAAAAAAATCTATTTTTTCTGGTGTTAAATATGTTAATTACTAGGGAGACACAAATCTGAGCCTGCACTGATACTCTGTTTCTGCTGACATGAAAATTGTCATCAATCTCTTCACAGCTGAATATAATTAGTGATGGACCTGAACCAAAAGTCATTTTAACAATACACTAAATTTCTTAAACCAAGATTCTGCCCACAAACACTTCAAACATTCGTATTTTGGGAAAAGTTTCTCATTTTATTGATTTGCAAGTGATTGATATACCATAAGCTTTCAATGTGAATCAGTCTTTTCAATACCTAAACCACTTCTTAAAGTGGAACTTAGGCTCATAATTTATTGGGATGGTTTTGAAACTTCCTTTTCAGCCTACTGTCAGTTAGACCTTTTAATTGGGTCTTGGCAAAAGCTAGAAGCTGTAAAACTGTACAAAACGTGCACATTTCCTTCTAGGAAATCTGGGAGCTAAGGGTAGAAAGGCATTTCTGATAAATACCCTCACTGGACTGGAAGAAGCAAAGAGAAAGACAAAAGGGGGAAATGTCTGAAGCAAGATAATGAACTATCTCTAATTATTCTGAGATAGCAGAAGTCACATTTTCATACCTGTGATGTTAGTGTATCTTTGCACAAAGACCTGCTTTCCTCACACCTCCAGTGGAGGACAATGTGGAAGCACACAGCCTAGTTGTGAGCAAATAACACTGGAATGAGAAACAGTAGGGTTGTATTAGCACGGCCTTGTATCTTGGAGTTGCTTTACTTTAGAGGGTAAAATCATTTTGACATGTGGAAATGAACAGATGGAAATATCCTCCCCATTGCACAAGATGAGATAACAAGTCAGTGGTCAAAGCATATGCAGAATCCATCTCCTGACTCTTTGACTCCTTGGCTTCTGTATTAGATCAGAGGAATTATGCATTTGTACTACCCCTTTATTCGAATATTTGAGAACCGTACAAACAGGTTTAATTTCAATACAACAAATGCCAAGCAGACAGAAATATATTAGGGTAAGGAAAAAGAAGTCATAACTATTGGTAAAACTTTCACCTACACAGGTTTGTGGCTTAAAACTTTGGTTCACAAGAGTTAATGAAACTCATCCTCTATTTTCCCTTTGCAAGAACTTATTCTTTTTTAACCAACAGGCTTTGTCATGTTGAGGGTCAAACCACATTTTCCTTGGCCTGCACCTGAAATCATAACTCAGCATAGGCTTTCTTCATCCAGCCTCAAATCTTTAGAATTGTGAACTCTGACAAACCCTTTAGAGAACCTGATGTAAGTTTCAGATTTGTAATGAAACTCAAGCCTGGGTGGGTTTTGGGTTTCATTACAAAAGTTCTGCACAGCTGCACTAAAAACTCAAACCAGGTTTCATAAAACCTTGAGTTCATACCTGTTGTATTTAAGCCAGGGAGTCACACTGGGAACTATATTTAATAAGTAAGAAGTTGTAGGAGTGCTGATGTAACTGTGTAAAATGTTTTTTAAAATACAGGAGATTTGACATGGAAACCCTTTTTAAAAATAGTGGAATACTTAATCCAGGACTGCTGTCCCTCTAAACCCAGCACATTACTTGACCCAGTGCAGTGCCACTCCTGAGAGAAAGGACTGCCAAAGATCTCAAATTTAGTTCTTGAACCCGTAACTATTCTGTAATTTTTAAGTATCATAAAAAAAAAAAAACAAAACAACAACAACAAAAAACAAAAACAACAACAAAAAAAAAAAATAAAACAAACCCACACACCAAAAAAAAAAAAAAAAGAAAAGAAAACATCAAAAAACATTTAGCAAGACTGGTGGCTGGACTGCTTCTTTTGTAACAATCAATTAATTGTGACACTGCCATGGAGGGGACAATCTCACAGCTTTTGTCTGGGCCATGATAAAATTCTTTTGAGCTCTACAACTGCTTGGCTATGAAGGGTAGTCATTGCAACAAAAATCAAATTACCTGACTCAGTTCTGATAGGAAAGAGTTCCTACCCTCCACAAACCAATTGAATTCCTTTCATTTACAGCTGTGTTGCCCATTCCTGTAGAGAGATATTCCTAGAAGTTCCTGTATGATCTTCAGTCTAGTTCTCTGCATGAAGTTCTGAGAGAAGAAAACACCCAGTCTTCTATTCTGTATTTGCATCATATTAAACATAACAGGATGCTAGTTAGTGGCTGCAACTCTTGCCCAGGGAATTTTTCCAGAATAAGAGTAACAATGGCAATAGCAAGAAATATTGATTGCAGTACACCAAGAGTCTCTTCTGAGCTTGGAAGAAACCAGCAGGGCTTGTTCCATCAGGGTGTTTAATGCATGCTTGTTTTAAGCACACAGGTCAGCCAATTCATTCAATTAAAATTGAGAACATATAGGCTGTTTTACAAGTTGCAATCCAAAAAAGAAAGGTGGAAAGAGAAAGATGCTATACTGAACCTAGGAAATGAGGGAATGCATACAGCAAGACCCGGAATCTGGCAATGATCTGAATTCATTTCCAAGTAAAAGGGAAGAAATTGGATTGAATGCCACAGTAGAAATTAAGCTGTTAGGAGATTCAAGTATAGATTAAAAGGATGAAGGAAAACTAAAGTGAAGCTGAAAGCAATAGTGACCTGTTTAGATAGAGGAAAAGGAATCCTTAAAGAATACAAAAAAGGAAATTAAGAAATGGAAGACAACGCCACCTTCAAAATAGAGAATGGAAAAGAAATTAATATTGTTAAGAATCCTAGAAGTAACCTGAATGGGTTTTTTGGGCTTTAAAAAAAAATATTGTTGCTGATTCTTTATTCACTGACATAGGCTTAAATTTCAACCCTCTTTATGCTTCATATAGTTAAGAACAGGACATTTTAGAGCCGTTCAACACTGACACTTTTCTCAGTGGATCAGCAAAAATATCTAACACAACTGTTTCTGCAATTGTGTGACACTGAGAAAATCCAGTATTTAATGACTCTCTGATGAATACCTACACCTCTGAAGTGGTATGGTGATGTCGTTGTCTAATGTTATTATATTGGGCAATAACATAAAATCTGTCAGAATATTGGCTGGGTCAACACCTGCTAAGCTTTTTTTTCTCACTGACACCATCTGTAATTATTACTGTGAATGTGTTTGGTTAACGTTTACATTTATTTAAAAACCACATTTTTTAAAATTTCGTTTTAAATAAGCATCTGAGCAAGTCAACTGCCAAAATATCATTATAACATAAGGGTAAATCATGTGATTTATGTATTCTTTTTTTTTAAAGCATCGTAATAGCATGACACTTGAAGGCAATTCTTCTTGCTCACTTCATACATCCACATTCCCAAACTATATTTCTTATCTGTTTTAATAGGCTATAAATTCTTTAAATCAGAGAATTTATACTTTTGAGTCACCAAGTCTATCTCATCATGTGATTCTCATTCTCATACAACTCCATCTTGGAATAAATAGCAAGAAAATCTATAAAGAGCAAATGAAAACTTGGATGAGAATTTACCTCTGTTCACAGATGTTGAAATTTATGGCTGTGTAAATGGCTACCATTCATTACATACACAAGTTAAATATTTAGTCATCTCTGCCTCTGTTAAACAGGAATTCTTGAAATACATTTCTTCTCTAAACTTAGTATATTATATAGCAAGCATTTAGAACACACATTTAGGTATCTCTATGTACACATATGCATTTGGAGAACAAACTGGCAGAATGTATCAGAACAGATTTTGTGCATATTCACAGCTTCTGCAGTGCAGTATTTACAGCATTTGCAGATTTTGTGCTGTCTTTGTTCTCTGTCTATCCATAGATGAGTTTAGACTTAATTATGTCACCTAAACTTCCTTCAGAATATGAGATTCTTAGCTGACAACAGAACTGAGAGTCAAGCCATTCTTTAATTTAGGCCACATCATTAGTTCCGAGGTGAGATTCATTGAAGTAAAGTGAGCAGCTCCTCTAAACACCAAGTGTGGCCTCTGTGTTGAAAGGCAGAAATTGTACTTGCTAAGGTACAGAGCTCTCCCTGCTTTTCACCACTCTTAGAGAGGAAAGGCTTTTAACAGAGACACAGGGTTTTTCACTTAGGATCTTATGACTACCTTCCCCTTTGTACAGGTTAATTAGATGTGGAGGAGTCAAACACCACTGATCTCCATCTGTTCTGCAGCTGCCACAACTGAGGAGAAAGGTGCTGATGTTTTTCCAGTGTCATACCCAACAGCAGGTATGCTGGGTGGAAAGCACTATGCTGCTACTAGTATGAGACCCACTGCTCTCTTTAAAAACTTTTAGAAGAAGCCCAAGAGGTTTATTTAACTTTAGAAGTTAAATAACTTTCTATTTATTCTCTTCTGCATTTTAACTTTTTTTCACTTTAACCATTTAGTTTTCTTTCTTGTTTAATAGCTCTATCACTGTCCAGCTGGTTTCAGACCAGTTTTGCTGAGAAATTAGAACTGAAGCCACTGAAAGTTCAAGTGTTTGATGAGGTTTAAAGTGACCTACCACGTTACTGTAAAATGCACTGCATCACATGATTTGAGAGTTTTTCACTCTTTTTTCTCTGATGTTGGAATAAGAATTTTTCCTCACACTTGGCACAGGTTAAGAGTAGATAAATATGGGGGTTTATCTCACAAGTGTAGACACCTGAGCTTATCACTGACCAGTCTGGCAATAAAGTCAGCACAAAGCACAGATCATCTCACTCTGTAGTAAATGTCTAAAGGAAGTCAGGTGAAGAACTCTTATACCACCTATTTCTCTCCAATGAAGTAAAAGCAGCCTGGAATGTTTAGACTGAATGTAGACACGTATATGCAGACATCAAAAGTTAAGTAAAATTACTTTAGCAACCTAAGGCATAGTAATTACATTTACTTTATGAGGCCTAATGCAGTCAATGCTGTTGTTATTATTTTCATGGCAATAACCTTTAGAGGCAGAGAGGATCTGTCTGTGACACACCATAAATAAATAATAAGACGTATTTGTCTTATTCTTCACAGGTCATGCCATCCTCTATGTCTCTGTGTAAAGCAAATCAAAGCAAATGGTGAACCACAAGTAATGGAGGAGGGTCTAATGGTGACCCTCTCTACCAGTTCCACAGATACAAGCATGTTGAACTGGATGGGATGCATCAAAGGGTTTCTTTTATTGTTTCAAAACCACTGCCTACTATTTCAGAAATATTCCAGAGTTCAGATGAAGCCACAGATTACTAGAAAAGGTCAAATAATATTATGCCCATTCATAAAAAAAGGCAAAAAGGAAAATCTAGGAAAGTGCACACCAGTCAACCTCACTTCTGCCGTGGAGAAATTACTGAAGAGCTCCTCATAATAAGTTTTTCTAGACACATGAATGGTGCAAAGGAGTGTGATCATGAACTCTATTCAACTTTCATTAGGCCACATTTCAAACACTGAATGCATTCTAGTCCCTGCAGTGTGAGAGAGACACTGGAAAATTGAAGAGGGTTCAGTGAGAGGTTACCAAGATGATTAGAGGACTAGAGGATTTTACATATGGCAAAGGAGTGATAGAATTATGTTTGTTCAGCCTGGAGGAAGTTTAAGGGGGCCCTAATCAGAGCCTTTAATACCTAAAAGCCAGTTTTAGAGAAGATGAATATACATCCAAAGGATGCACAGAGACAGGATATAAAAAACACAAGAAAGTGGTTTCAAATGAAATTCTATCTAGATATTGGAAAAAATTCATCATAAGAACAATTAAATTTAGGGTTAGATTGATCAGAGAAGCACAGGATTCTCCTTCTCTGAAAACACGCACTACTTGGCTTCATAGTACTCTGAATACCCTAAGACCTGATTTTGACAGAAGTTCATACAAGATGGTCTCCAGAGGTCCCATCCAACCTAGATTTTTCTATGGTTTTGTGATACTATAGCAAAGATAACATTCTTGCCTCTAATAACCAAGACTATAAAATTATAATCTTAATTTGTTCATTGGTTTTAGTATGAATACATACTTTTGACTGTAATCTCCTTTGACTACAAAGAGAATAAAAATTTCTGGTGATATAAAGACATCAGTATGGAGCTATCTCAATGAGTATCTCTGGAAGCAACACTAAGACAAAGGGGACTAAAGAGGGCTGAAACCTCTTGGAACAAATATGTTATTGGAGAAGGTTTCTATTCCCTGATAGCTGTTGTGTTTCACCAGCTGTTATCTTCCCCAGGGAGATATGGAGGTCTCTGCTGTAGCATTCATGCCAGGTCTAGATCAATTCTGCATTTGGTCTTACTATAATGAGGGAAGTGGAAATCCCCACTAGATTTTAGGATAGTGTGGAAACCTTAAAAATCCATTAAAAAGAGTAAGGAAACAATCATTTAGGGAATGCTAGTCAGTAAATCAGTCATCTTCCAACAGGTCAAAAAATGAGACAAGATACCAACAGGAAAGGAAAAAAAAGGGAATAATTCAGAGCAGTATGATAAGCACTGGATAAATATTTCATGTTATAAGGAGTGCTAGTGATGTAGTTTAAAAAATTTGCATTAACAGGTATACATCAGTGGTCAGACAGATTGCCATTCAATTTACAGTGGTGTGGATGGGAGCAGCAACCATAATTCTTAAGTCTCTCTGTTACTGCTAACTCAAGGTGTAATGTGTTATAAGAGGTACCACTTTTCACTTGGGACGTAAAGTGTGAGGTCCAAAGTTTGACTGTTCATCATTAACAATTGAATGACACATTTCATAAAAAGAAAGGTGTCAAGTGTAAAGTTCAAGCCAAATTCCAAAATTTGAAATATGGCTTATTCTTAATGACCTGTAACTCAGGTGTGGTTTGGTCACTATTCATCAAAATCCACAGAAGAATTCTATTTTCCCTTGGAGTAAAATCTGTATGTATCAAGGCAGGTTGATTTTTTTTTTTTCCAAGTGAAAGTAATAAGGCAAAAAAATAACCTTCCATTGGAAGCTGATGACCACTGTAATTATGGAAAGCCCATTATTTCTTAATAATAAATTCATAAAGCTGCTTATGTCTTTAGGGCAAAATTGACTAAAAGTTAGTAACCACACTAAATGGAAAAAGTATACACAATATAAGAACCCAGTTCTTCTGGGTGAAGAACTAGAAATTACTTGACTCAACATGTAAACTAGCACTTCCCATTTAGAAAGTCAGATGTACATGGGCAGTCTTTTTAGATTAGAATTGAACAAATGTTTCCTTCTGTATTAATTGCACTGACACTCTACCTCTCGAAAGTTTTGATCATCAGGACTGAGTCACAAGATCACAGTCAGTACAAAAAGAATATTTTGCTGCACATTGCCTACGAAGGTCAGATAACTTTTCAGGTACCTTGAGACCAGTAGAAGAGTCTTTAAATCACATCTGAGGTTCAAACATTGGCATAGTATATCTAAAAGTAAAAGCACAATTGTGCAATATCTCTCCTGATCAATCAACAAAAACAAAATCTTCAGATAAAAAATGGGGCTCAATTCTATTACACAGGAAACCGATGAAGAATAGGCATATGGAGCATTGTTTCTTAAGACCTGATAAGTTATGTGTTTATAGAAAAGTCTAGGTCTTTGATACAAGTTTTATTCTTCAGCCTTGTACATTGTTGCAATGGTGTCTTCATAATGTCATGACCAGAGGAAAGGAGCTACCTTAGTACCATCACTTAGATGGGCTGCACTAGATGCCAAAGTATTTTTCATTGTTATTTTTATTCCAGAGAATACCCAGGCCAAAGTGCATGAGTATAATGAGCTTGTGTTGAGGCCTGGAGAAGTGTAGGTTGATAAGACTCACAGAAGTGTTGGCTGGAAAGGATCTTTAGTTGGTCATCCATCCATCCAGCTCAGCAATCATATCACTAGATCAGATCAATCATGTCTCTGTTTAGCTGAGTGTTGAAAATAGCTTAAGGATTGAAATTCCAGCAGTGTTTCTGACTGTCAATTTTTCTAGTCCAGGTGAGATCCAAGAGGCCACCCTTCCTCCAAAGCCAGCACGCAGGTCCCCAGGATGCACTCACTGCATCCACTGCCTAGCACCTATGGAAAATTTTCAGTTTGACAGGGTGACAGTTTCAGAGGGAGAAGGCAAATTTCCTCTTAGTAATGAGAAACAGGGAGAAAGAGAAAGAATGAGAACGAGCCTTACTCCCTCTTAGTCTCCGACTATTTTCTGCAGTGAAATTTTTTACACCTCACAGAAACTCTGATCAGTTACTGTTTCTCAAACTATGTAATACTTTCACTGCCCTTTATCAAGTATTGAATTGTTTTAAATGATCAATAACGAAGGTGTCCATGATTTAAAGGTGAGCTTACAGAAATTGCATACTGTTTTAGTGCAAGAAAGTCTGTCTCTTGTTTTTACTAAGCAATTGGTAGAAGCACTACATGTTCTTGGCAGGAAAAATAGCTAGAAACCTCAGGAATGCATGATTTCTAATTTCAACAGAGTGGTAGTTGATTATAAGTATTAACATAGCTTAACTTTATCCACTATCCAAATTTAATATTATCCTTTGTTTAATACACTGAAAAAGAGCACTCTCCTTTGTATGACTCTATTGTTTTCATTCTCCAAGGCCAAAGTCGGTGTTGACATAAGCAGGCTGAAGTCCACAAAAATGAATGAAGTTAAACCTCATTTTGCCAGCAATGGAAGTTAGCCTCTGGAGCAATGCTAATTATGGTTTGTTTGTATCAATTAATCAACACAAGGTTAGCTTTCAATCGGCACGTGGGAAAAAAAAATGGAACACAATTAAGTAAAACACATTACAAAGTCCCCCGATTTACCAAGAAGTGGGATTTTTCTATAATCACATGGTACTGGTGCAGGAAGAATGAACCAAAGTAGCTCAGAATAAGGAAATCTCTGCTCTACAGCAGTGTTCTAAGCAGGGCTTGGCTCAGGGACTGCCAGACCTCCAAGCTGCTGTGTTCTCACAGCTGGGCTGGTATCCTGTGGGGCACAACACCATTCCCTGTGGACATGCCAGGTCTTTTAGTGCAAGGTGACATGTCACAAGAACAGAGCTCTGTTGTGAAGTGTAGATATAGCCAAAATGTTAGGTGCACTAAAGAAATCAAACTTCACTCACTAAAATTAGAGTAGCTTTCCTAAAGAACGAAAATAATACTCTAGGTTTCAGAAGCTGTCCACAAAACAGTTGAGAGCAACATGAAGACACTATCAGAGATACTGGAGAAACTATACATAGTGAAAAGAAAACACATTCATCCACTAAAAATTTCACTATGTAGTCTGTCACTCACTCTAGCTGTTAGTGAAGTGAAATCATTGCGTTTTTGGCAAAGTGAAGTGCTCAAGACACATGAGACTGCCAGTGTGAATTCTGGATTTGGAAGTAAAAGTCAGGAGCAAAGCTGACCTTTAGGCCATAGGACAGTGTTGAAACAACTGACTCCTCCTTGCCTGTTCTTAGGAAAGAATGAAAGAACACGAGCTTCAGAGAACATTGCATAGAAATCCTCTCTCCTTGAGCAGTTGAGTCTTATACTTCTGATAAAGTAGTTTTGCTACTTGTCTATTAAGTGCTAATTAAAGTGCTCTGCAGCTGGATGTGTGGCTGTGATGTGATGGATGAAGTATTCAAATGCAGATATGATCTAAATTCCAGCCTCCCCTTTAAAGAGACAATCTGCATTATAAATAAGGCAAGAATATTATTGGTTAAAGTTATGTAGCTAGCAAGCTGAGGAAAACAGTCTCCTAACTCTAGGCATCTAAATTAGTATGAAAACCTCTCCCTCTTATTTGTTCCCAGCCTTGCAATTTGAGGATCCCCAAAATTACTGAAAGGCCAGTTCAAATTCAAATGACTACAGCAGAACATTTCCCAAATGAATAACAAGGGAAAAGAGCCAGGGATTACAGTGCTTTTGTTACCAAGTCAGCTATGGAAACCCATGAGAAGAAAGAGAATTTCATATTTTCCAGTGGTGGGGGGGGGAGGTTTGAAAGACCTGACTGACAAAGAATTTTTGTGCAGACTAAATTAGGTTTCCTGAAATGATATGTGGGATTGAGCTACTGGTATTTCGTTAGAGAAGGGGGTCTTTATGAGCTACCAGTAAAACTGCTGAAGGGACTGCTTTAACATCTGAGACAATATATTTCTAAAGTGGATGTAGGACATTGTCATCTGTTCTAATCAGCAACCAGTAAAATGCAGTCTTCTCAAAAGAGTGTAATGCAGCCAGTTTGCCCAGCAAACATTACTGCATTAAGAAAGAGCAGGGACATTCAACAAGCACACGGAGCAAGTAGCAAAGGATCCTAAATGAAAGTCACCAACCGAAAGAATGATGGAGAAAGAGAGTTCATCATTTAGCAATTTGCAGGTTTTTAGTGGGACTGAATCACCAAAGGACATCTGTGTAACATTTTCATCAGTCTGACAAGAGAGCCAACATCAACATTTGTCCACAGGAACCAAACTAAATATTTAAAGGTGAACTGCAAAGCTAAAATGAAAGTTTAGTTAATCATGGAAATATGCACTGAGTGACCCTACTTACCAGGTTGTTGGAGACAATTCATCACAGAAACAAGTTGAAACTCCTATTTATCAACTCTTTTTCTGCTTTTCTGAATTTTTCTCCAGAATTGTTGCTTTTCAGAGGATGCTAGGGAAAATATTCTGTGAGACATTAAAAACCCTGTGTTAACTTAAATATTTGATGCCAAAGAATAACATATTGTGCAATTTTTTATGAGTGAAGAAAAGCTGTAGGATATCTTCAGATAAAAATATAAAACCAGCAATGTCATTGTGGGCAGTCTGATTTAACTCCAGAGTGCAATCTAATAGATGGGCCCATACTCACTCCTTGGTTTGCTTCTTTGGGCAAAAAAAGAGTTACCACAAACAAGTGGCAAAACAAACAAATTTACTACAACTTCTCTGGGTCAAATTTTAATAGAGAAACCATTTGAGAAAAAATAAGAGTTCTTCCAGCCCTTACCTGATTTTTGACTTGGAGTTGTGAAAGGACTGAGCAGTAGGAACAAATAGTTTATTTATTCCAGGCAATTAAAAGGAAAATGGAAAATTATTTTGTAGAGATTTCAGAGTGTTTTCAAAATGAGATTTCATATTCTGTTATAAAAGATTGCTGGAATTTCATTCTTGGATTTTCTTGGCACTTCTTTGACTTACTTTATTCTTAGAGCCATAAAGTTGCCCATAAACCTATTTTCCTTTATTCCAGCAGCAGTGTCCAATCTGTGGCACACACATCAACTGCCACATAGCAAGCACACAATCCAGCTCATATTCCATCTTTTGCCTCTTTCAGAAGCATGGAAACACACAGAAATAGAGACAGACTGAACACTCTGATTCAGTAACTTTGGAGTCCAAGAAATCATGAGGCCATTCCAAAGCATAAAAGTCCTGAACACTTATTCCAAAGCCCAGAGAAACCATTGGGAGTCTGGCCACTGAATTCAACAGGCTTTGGAGCACACACAGGCAGGCAGGGAGCATTCACCTGCACAGCCAGCTGTAGGAAACTGAGCTAACAGCAGCATCTTTTGGAGGTGTCATCCCACTGCTGACTGCTGCCTGGGAGCTGTGAGGGGAGCAGTGGAGGGGTTCCAAGCATGGGTATCCTGCCTCGGGAATTACCACACCAGGCACTGCACAACACTGATCCAGCTCTGCACTTCTAGACCCATTTCTCACCTCTTTCACCTGGGCCCTGGTGCAGCAGATGAGTAACTCTCTACATCCAACACCAGAAAGTCTCTGTGCAGGGTGGGCAACTGCATCAGAATGCAGCTACATGGAAGAACTAGGAAGACCTATCCATCCTTATAGGTGAGCACTCCTTACTTGTGATTTTCTGGCTGTTTTTTTTCCAATTTAGTTGCTTATTTTTACAAATAGTTTCTGCTTCCATGCAGTGGTAATAAAATATTAGGACATATTTCACTCACTGAACTTGAGAGCAAGTAGAGATTCCCTTGACATTAGCCCAGACACACCGAGTTTGGAGCAGGTTTTAACAAATCAGGCTGATACTCAAAGTTAATCAGAATCATTGCAGAAGTACTAAATCATTGACAGATAGTTAATAATCAATTATTAATCAGAAAAAAAGAGGGAAAAATAATGAAAATCAATTTTTTTAATATCTGATGGGAAAGCATAGAAGTGATGGTTTCATCTCAGATTCAGTGATAATTTTAATCTATTTATTATATGGAATTGATACTCAAAATCATAATAGAGAGAAGTCACATGAGACTAAATAAAGGCTCACATCAGATATAAAATCTCAAAAAGAAATTTTATTATTAAGAAATCTGTAAGGTCCTAAAAACATGGGCCTGTTCCAGAACTCAGATGGGAACTCAGCTGCTGATTTCAACAGGCATTGGAACAAACTCCCTTTTAGCTAAGCACACAGCTATCAGTGTGGCACTGAGCCTGGGTTAACATACTGTCATTTTCATCAGGACTCTTTGTTCCATGGCACGTCTCAAGAAAGCCTCACAGCTAGTCATTAACCAAGCACGCTAAAAAAAAATATATGGATGAAGACATTTGATGATGGTTTAGAGCATTGTCACAGGAACTTTTAAAGGACTAGATATCTTACCTCGTTCAAGGCACAAAGGCAGCTGTGATGAGCATAACAAAGAGACAAACCCTGAGAATTTTTTTTTCTGCAGTCTGTAAAAAAAAAGGTTGATAACGTCAGGCAAAGGAATTGTATTTTAGCAGATAAAATGCCTCCCAACAGCTGGGAAGTGGAACAATACAATTCAGGCATGAAATTGCAATGAGGATTGCTAACCAAAGGAATAACACACTAAGAATAGTAGTGGATTCTAAATCACTGAAAATGTGTTCATCAGATTGTCTTTTTTAGTGAAACATATTCTTAGACATCCAGGGAATTCCTATGGCTTTTGCTAAGTAGGAAGTCAAGTTTGTTCCAATGTATTAATGTTCCAAAGCATTACAATTTGCTGCTCCTTGAAAAGCAAAGTATCATAAAAGACAGTGTCACTTGCAATTACTCAGTCAGCATTTCTTTCTCTATGACCTGTCTGATTACACTTTAAATCAAACAATCCAGAACTAAAGGGAATTCCACCCTCGATCCTCTCCAGTTTTTGGCTTGATCAATGATAATGAAGGAAAGGAAAAATGAGTGAACCAGCTGACAAACAGCTTGTTGACAAGGCTACATGCAACCAGAACAACAGCAGGACAGGCATCCAGGGAAAAGTTGACACCTGCTGTAGCAGAAATTAAGAGTTTACAGATGTTCCATTTTGATAGTCAGTTTCTAATCCACACCCTCGTAACTTAAGCCTCAAAAAATCTCCAAACAATTGTAATAAAGAAGAATCCAAGCAGTTAGGAAACTGAAGAAACAAGGTAGAGCAGCTGTTTTAATTAGTGCTTTGCTTAACTTGAGAACCGTAACCCTGGTCACTGGGATCATTAAAATAAATTGTTTCATGTGGGTGATGGCATTTTATTTTGCATCTTCTCTAGCATCACTGCTAGAGACAAGCATGTGCAGGCAAAACTTGCAATACCTCACCAAATAATCATAAAAAGGAAATTAAATAGATTCCAAATCACATACCTACCTCGCACTAGGATAAGCAGCTTTCTGGGCTCATCATCATGTTCCTATTATCCAATATTTTCATTTCCCATTGAACATTGAAATTTAAAAAACAGATGCCCACTTCTGTCTTTATTCCTGGAGAGTGTTCTACCTAGTTTTATGAAACATAGTTTATGAATCATGAACAAAACCTGCATTAGTATACTCATATGCACACGTATATGAA
Organism: Acridotheres tristis; assembly: GCA_037013685.1. Lineage (NCBI taxonomy): Eukaryota > Metazoa > Chordata > Aves > Passeriformes > Sturnidae > Acridotheres > Acridotheres tristis. The sequence continues at coordinate 102,235,172 of CM072887.1, forward strand.
TGGTATGTGGAGTCAGGGAGCTCACAGCAAATAGCAGGTGCTTATGGGAATGACTCTCAAGCTTGACAGAGTTCATGAGGTTCAAATTATATTCTCTGAATCAATCATACTCAGTTCTACTGTATTGTATGATAATAAACAGTGCATTATTTGTTCTTAAACAGGATATATAAACATATTGTGATTAAATGGGTAAAGATGGCACCCAGCTAGTGGTGCAGAGAGTTGTGCCATGACAGATGCTGCAGGGAAGTGTTCAGCAGTTGGCAGCTCCCCCTGCTGCATTCCCAAACACATCAGCAACACGATGGGCAAAAATGAAATACAAAATAAGCATTAAAAGGCAGTTGGGTAGAAAAATTATTTTTGAATGCTTTTTCCATTCTTTGACAACTAGAAACTCCCTTACTTGATTTGAAGAAGAAAACAACTTGCTCTAAACTGGAAAGTTCTAATATTTTGGAACTCTGTTTTGTTTATGTTTCAGAAAGCTGTGGAACAGCAACAAGCAATGAAAGCATACATTGGCACAATTAAGTCTGGTAACTCAAGAAGCCAGATATTGTTTTCAGTTCTACACACATTTCAGTTGAAATTTGCCAACCCACTTGAATAGGCTATTTTGGAAACCAGTGGTGACAACATGTGGATAAAGTTCTGTTCTGCTACTTACCAAATAAAGGAGCTTTTGGCTGAAAAAAAATAGTGATTTGTAAACTGAAATGAAAGGGATCAAGATGAACCTCTGGAGTAATGCTCAAGAAGAAAAAGACTACATATAGAAATGCTTCTAAGGAGACACTTTTTCCAAAGTAAAACGTAGTTACTTTACAAGGAGTAAAAGAATCCTCGCATGTTCGTATCATTAAGGGATTGTGTTAGAAGAATTATGAATCAGTAAGTGAATAGAAGGGGATAGGATAGGATAGGATAGGATAGGATAGGATAGGATAGGATAGGATAGGATAGGATAGGATAGAATAGAATAGAATAGAATAGAATAGAATAGAATAGAATAGAATAGAATAGAATAGAATAGAATAGAATAGAATAGAATAGAATAGAATAGAATAGAATAGAATAGAATAGGAGTAGAATAGGCTATCTCCTCCTGAAATCTTCCCTGTATATTCTTCATTTTACTATGCTTCCCTCTTTCCAGAAAAAAATAGACCTTAGAAAACTTGTCTATGTTGAGCCATTGAAAATAAATATATCTCTTGGTTGGGGGAATTTCAAAATCAGAGCAGCCTTTATCAGGAGAGGGAATAATATGTTATTGACTAAAATGCAAAAAAAATACGTTTAAGAAATTTTATAAACCAACTGATTTTTTTATTCCTCATATCACAGTTTTTCTGAAGAAGCACAGTGGGAGAAGAAGAATGAGATTACATCCAAGCTATCTCTAAGTCAAGTCGTTTTCAACACAAAGACACTTGCCATTATTTCAAGTACTTAATTCCACTTAGGGTTGATAGCTGACCACATATCTCTGTGCTGTGTCTTGTTTAGACCCAATTCCTATAACAGGATCACAGGACCTCTGTGTTTCTACCAGTTCTTGACATTTCTGGTGAAATCTGCTCAGAAAAGAGACAGAAATGTAACTCTTTAAAGTCCTTGAAGCAACTCTAGGATTCTCTGAACCATCATTTTTACATTTTTTAAAATACTTTTCATTGTACCTTATTTTATATTTTTAGGGTCATTTCTTGAAACATATTGCATTTTTAAAATATGTACATTTTAGGCAGCAGTTAGCATGGTAGGCTATCAAACCTACGTTGGATTCCTAGAGGTTTTATTAACAAATAGTCAATCAAATACAGCAAATTTAATATTTTAAGCTACATATGAACTCTGAATTTGACAGGGCTCCAAGATAAGATTCATGCTTTTCCCATGTTTTGGGTTCAGTTTTATTTATATTGCTGTACACCTAGATAAAAGCCTAACAGCCTGTCTCATAGATGGCTCAAACTCTGATGACATTACTCATGGAATAGCCTAAAAGCTGATAAGAGTCTGAGCTGAACATGTTGGCCCAGTATGAAATGTTTTCTTTAAATGCTGTAGACTAGGTTTCAAGTAATTTCTGTTCTATTTAAAGCCATTGTATTGTGTGTACTTTGCCAAATTTAATTTTGTCACTCTAGGCATGCAAAAGATAGAGTTTTTGCCAAAATATCAAAAAGGCAGTTCATTAAACAGCTGTAGCAAAAAGAAACATTTTCAAGGAGAAATTACGAGGCCTTACCCAAACATGCATGCCTATACATAGGGAATTGTGAACTATACATGACGGATCTGGGCAAAGTAGAATTGTCAAAGGTTCTCAGTGTTGGTCTAACACTAAAAGTCAGCTCAGGTCTTACCCTTGGCTGTTCTGTGAGCAGAGGTGGGCCAGCAATGACTGAGAGCCTCAGAGTATCCCACATTGCATATCAAATGCTGAACAATTCAATAACATAACAGTGCTCTTGGGTTGAGGTGAAGGTGCTACCCCATACAATCATTTTACTGTATGTAGGATCTGGAAATGCAGCATGGTGCATTTCTGTGACTGCTAAAACTATAACTTCTGGAATGCCATCCTGGAAGTCTTCCAGGTGATCTCCATGAGGAACACTTTGTAAAAGTTGTTACCCCCCTAAGCAGAATACGTTCCCAGGCCTGTGTAGGGGCAGAGATTGGATTATAAAGTGCTAAATGTTTTTTACAACTGTATCAGCAACAATACTGTATGGATAACTATTCAAGGCAAATTATTTTTACAGACAAGTTTAATGGATTTGTTCCAGTCCTCAATTAGATTCATATTTCTGGATTCAGAATGCAAGATAGCTTATCCTATAGTCTTCCCTTTGTGAAATCAGGATATCCAATCTTGGACAAATCTCTTCAGTCTTCCTATTTTTTTTTTTTTTTATCATGACCAGTTGAATTACATTAGAGAAGAAAAAGAGTAGATTAAGGGAGAAAAAGCAACTAAGAAACAGAAGTTTTTAGTACAGACTTTGCAGAGTAAGGAATGAAAAGTTTGGGACTGATGTGTGAGAAGACACTATAAGGAACAATAGAAAAAAGGCTGAGGAAGCTAAGGTAACTCAAGAAGTTACATTTTTATCCTAACTTACTAGCCATGAAAATGAGCCTGAGAATGTTCCTCAGTGGTGCTGAAGGAAATACAGTCTGAATACCATCTCAAAGACAGAGAAACACCCTCACTACTCCTATTCTCATTGTCATATGTCCTGTAAGAAAAGTGTTTAGTTAATAATTTTAGAAGTTCACATCAGTGAAGCCAAGAGGAACCTCACAGAAAATGGCACAGCTGAGTTTTCCTTGTGATTTATACCTCTAAAACTATCTACACAAATGAGTCTTCTGGGTAATGTCTTACACACTTTCCAATCTTTTTTTTTTTTTTTTTTTTTTCCTCAGAAAACCACAGTAATGAATGTGATACTATTCACACAGTTGCCACACATATGGTGTGATCACAGGAAAAAGTTGTGGCAAAATTAAATTTTTTCTTTTTCTTTTTGTAGAGTTTTAACTTTGTATTGTTTAAATCCATTTCTTGATTAAGGAACTGCAGTCATTAACTGCATTTGCAAATTAGAGAGAATTGTTTCCAGCAAAACATTTCATGTTGCACATTAATTAAATAAATGGATAAACAAGAACTGGTGGGTTTATTCAAGTACAAATGTTTTCTGCATTTTTTGCTTTTCAGTAAGAACACTGCTGGATTATGAAATGTTATAATAATACCATTGAACTAAGATTTTTTAGTGCAAATCTTACCCCATTCCAATTGCATTTACGACTGTGTGTTTCTTAAAAAATATGTCATTCAAGATATCTTTTGCAAATCCCTGATCACCAAATAAATAAGATAATTTTTAACTGTCTTAGCAGCATCAGAAATAAGTTCAATTTGTACAGGGATTCAATGGATTTTTTTAAAACTTCTACCACTCAATGTCTTCAAATATAAATTATATTTGACACTGCAATTACAGAAGTTCAGTGACTTTTGGGTGTAAAGTGTACCATTTAGTCAGGAAACTACTTAATTGTTTCTGAAAAAAAACCCTGTGAGATCACTTTAGAGACTGTTCATCCAAAGTTTGTTCTTTTGAATTTGAAAGGCTCAGGTATGCAACAGCTGTTTCTGTGAGCCTGTTTGTAAGCCTACTGATTAGGGAATGTGGAAGAAAACAAGACAACTTTCTCAACAACAAAAAAAAATTCCTTTAAAATAAGAAACAAGGTTGTCGATAAAAGGGAGGAAAAATCCACTCAAAAGACATTATTTCATAAAGGATGCAACAATTTTTGTAAAGAGTCATCTAAGTGAGACAAACAATTGAATTGTCAGCCATAAAAATTTTAGACCAGTGAAAGAAGTGTAAGATTTGTCATGGAACAGCACCCACAACCTTTTCTAAATCCATAGGACAGTAGATACTGAAAGGATAGAAAACCTAGGCTTGAAGAACATCATCCCAATTGTTCCCCTTTCCTCCCACAGCTGTACCTCTAACTGTTACAGATATGAAAATTTCATTAGATTTATCCTGTCATGGCTCAGCAAGACTGCGGCAGAATTTATCTCAAGGCTCATTTCTGAACCATGAGTTCCTTGTTTTTAAAGACAATAGGTTTGTGGCCACGATCATCCATTCCTTCAGTGTTCTTTTCACAGGCTTTTTTTCTGAAAGGGTTATAACTTGAGGCAGCTTTCCCCATGCTCTGAGGCTCACAGTGCTGGATCAGTCTGCTCATCAAACAAGAGGAAAGAAATGGGATAAAGTTAAGGAACAAAAATATTTCAAGATTAGCCCTCCCAGTGTAAATCAGCCTGTGGACCTTCACTGGGTCACATGAAAACCTCACGCTCACATTTAATTTGCCCATCCTGAAGTATTTTTCCTCCTAATGCCAAACACCATAATGCTCTCTGTCAGTGATTTGAAATTATTGTATAAGCTACATATCGGGTACACTATTGTTAATGAAATGCACACAAGATGATGAACAACTTCCTTTTCCTGCTGGAGCCCAGCTGCAACCAGGCCCTGTATCCTTGATGCTGTAAATCAGGGCTTTGTACTCCGGGAGGATTCAATCAGCTGCAGGTGTGGGCCCGCCGAGGCCGCCTGGGATTAGGTAGCAGTATTTGATATGAGATCCCAAACAGCACCAGCAATCTACACACCACATGTGGCCAGTCTTTGGAGAAAGCAAAGGAAAAACGCTGATGAAATGTGGCACAGGACCATGGAATGCAATTTCAAACTTCCACATCTGCAGGAAAGAGAGAAAGAAAGTTCCTAATTTTACAATGATGATGTCATTGGGAATACATGATAGTGAAAATGATGTGCCAGGGCTTTCACAAACTTAACCACTTAGGATGTTGCTAACCAAGGGTTGATATTCATTGTTATGAATGCATTAAAATTCTGAGGGACTACTCTGCCAGTCTGCCAAAGTGTGTCCAGTGACAAGTCTGTGCTGTGAATTTGGCTTTGTGGACTGAGCATCACTACACATTTGTGCAGGCACAAACCTGAATATTTGCTGAGGTTTGTTCACTGAACACAATCATTAAGGAGAGTGGATTTGATCAGATTTGCTCCAGTGTGAAAAGGTAAAGCACTTGGCTTCAACAAAAAATTATAGAAATGGTTGTTTAGTTCATTCCCTGAGGTTAAAAGTTGTGAAGAGTTTATTTTTAATGTAAATCCTTGATATCTAAGGGATAAAGAAATGTTAAAGCAGGTCTGGTTTTGTTATTACTGTAAAGATAAAGTATATTGAAAAGAGCATGTCCTTGATTTTTTTCTTTAAAAAATCTGTTTTCCATTAGCTTATCTTGATAGCTGAAGTTAATCATTATTTTCAACCATATATGATTTAGATATTATGTCATTAATTCATGTACAATCCATCTGAATAATGATTGTGGTTTTCTGCTTTACAAATTCATCTACTTCACTGAGAAACCAAGAGAGTCAAATTCCATGCAACATCTGGTTTCCATTTTATGTAATTGCTATTTTCAGAGTTATAATCATGTGTTATTGTAAGGACCACAGTGTCAATCATGCTGCTAATGGGGAAAATTCAATGCCTAAATACCTGAGAGAACAAGAAGCTGACTTAAACAGGTGCATTTAGACACTTGGTTTTAAGCATAATTCTAGTCTACCAATTTATATAAATCATTTTAAGAAGAAACTATATTCTTTCCATACCTTCTACTGAACCAAAATTTAATACAAGCTTTCTGCACTGTAAACCTAGTTTTATTCCCATCAATTTGAAAACAGTGGGATCTGATCCCATGCAAGTTCTATACCAGTAACCCAGTGTAGCTCAAATCCAGTTCAATGTAGTCAATGTCAGTACAAAAAGTTAACTTCCTTTTACAAGTATGAGTGGAGGGGAGAAAATTTTATCTCCCATAAAAGAATGACTATAAGGTACAAAGCTACTTTAGTTATCACATCCACTAAAAGGTGAAGAAAACGGGCACAGGACAACATGATAATCCATGTTTTCAAGCAAAACACCATACCAAAAGTGTACATATATTCTTATGAGCTGAATTTAGAGTTTGATTATGAGTAAGAAGTAGACATCAATATTCAGAGCAGTTACAGCTCAAAGTACAAAAAGAGTTATCTGATCAACCTTTCTAGTGTTTAACACTTCCTCTTTTTATTGTGTTGTTTGGACAAATTTGCAGGTTCAGCTGAACAAGTTTATCCTTAAAAATAAACCATAAAACTAATATAATTTTTAATAATACACATAACTTTATTACACACAGTTACGGATGCATAGACTATATATATATATATGTGTGCAGTAATTTTATATCATTTGGAGATAAAACAGTATGCTTTGAGCAGCTGAGGGTGCGCAAAAATACGTTCATTTTTATTTCAATGCTCACTATGTCAACAAACAGGTTGATAAAGATAAATCCATTACCTTTGGGTAGCAGCAATCAGTGAATACATAAAATATTGTTACTCTCTGCTTTTGAAAATAAAATAAGGAGAACAGTGACAAAATTTGGAATTCCAGGAGCAGAGAACTTCTGTGAAAATTACTCTTATCCAGAGCAGTAAATGCTTGTAAGGCAAAACCCGGAGACATTTACATGTGTACGCTTTTTGCATTAATACCTTCTGAAGATATTCATATTTCATTCCACCTCTCCTCCTCGAAGCCTTGAGCTACCCAGTGGTGTAAGTACAGGACAGGAACAGGTTGTGTTCAAGAGCATTAAGATTGTGAATGACTTTCCTGACCTAGCTTTGAAAGCTAATCTCTGCTAGCTCCTCTGGCGAATATTTGAAACTCAGGCTGAGATGAGCTGCCAAGTTGGAAGCTGTGCCTGTTATTGCCATGAGAGACACAGTGGGCACACCCCACCTCTGTTTCCCCGGGGCTCCAGCTGTAAATTCTCTGCAGTCGCATCCACAAAAGTAGTTTTGCATGTATGCACAACCTCGGCTCCGCAGGGTGTGGTTAGATCCCTTCCCAGCCTGGATAAGTGCCTGCATGCACAGCACGAGGAGAGCTCCATTTACCCATCTGGCAATTTTATGGCCATATTAATTGACCCAAAGTAAATTTCTGCATTTGCTGATGTGCACACATCAGCCATGTTTACAAAGGATCCTTAAGGTGATTAAAACAGATGAGCGAGACCAAGACATTTGGGAAATTCAGAGCTGCTGTGTCATCTGAATTGCAGGCAATAACCTATTCCTAGTAGGAATGTGCAAATAAAGGCAAATTATATTTTAACTTTCCCCAGAAAACGATGTCTGAGGTGAAAGTTCATCAGTACTACTTGAAGGACATGCAAAAATATGAAAAGAGACACAATTAATTAGTCTAGAACACTGCAACATATTCTGAGGTATGTTCCCATCTGAGTTAATAAACTTATACGGCAAATATAAATATGCAGTTATACAAGTGAAACACACTAGAGGAGTAGTGAGTTAGGACTGGGGACCCTCATAGTTTTCATTCTCTCAAGCAACAGATTGTGTTTGTTTCCGTATTTATATTTTAATCACTTTGCAGCTCAGTACTGTGTAGGAATGTTAGTTTTCTCTTTTTAAGAAGGGCATATCAAACCTGAAGAAACTCCTGAAGACTTCAAAGCTAACACCCCTGATGACAGAAGGTAAATCTAAAGAATTCCAGATTTATGATTTTTTTTAATCTTGTGATTTTGAAAGGCAGCAGCTCATGATTTGTGATGCATAAGGTCAGCTGAAATACAGACATACTCTGCATTGCACATTTCTGCTTAAAGCATAAGGCATATACAATACTAGAGGTAGCTTCTGACTCCTTAGGGCTGACAGCAAAATTTCAGGATCTAATTACACAGCTGTTATTGCATGACTATCTGTAATGATGATTTTGTGGGTATAAGTCTTGGTATATTGCATTATTAGTTCTGTTAATAATTGTGTTTCCAAAACATTGTCTTAATCCAGGTACATCAATGGCAATTTTCCCATATGTAAATAAATATGTTTGGTGGATTTTGCTCTTTTATAAGGATTAGTGAGACCTTGTAGCTGTCTTTCAGTATCTACAGGAGCCTGCAAGAAAGGCAGAAAAGGCCATTGCACATGGGCATGTAGTGATAGGACAGGGGGGAATGGCTTTAAACCAAAAGAGGATGTAGGTTAAATATTAGGAAGAAATTCTTTCCTGTGAGGATGGTGAAACACTGGAACAGATTGCCCAGAGAAATTGTGGATGCCCCATCCCTGGAAGTGTTCAAGGCCAATTTGCATGGACCACTGAGCACCCTGGTCTAGTGGAAGTTGTCCCTGCCCATGGCACAGGGGTTGGAACTGGATAACCTTTAAGGCCTTGTCGAAATCAAATCTATCTATGATTCTATAATAATTCTCCAGTTAAACCAGTAAAAAAAGGGTGGCTATCTCTTCTTCCTGAATTTATCACGCATATCAGCTTTACATTCCCAAGTATGACATTGCACCAATATGAATTATGACATTTTTTTTAAGAGGAAACAAAAAGCCTTCACCAATATCTAACTAGAACAGAGAAAAATTCCTGCCAAGTGATGACAATGAAGCAAAACTCAGAAAGTTTGGCATTTTTAATCTCAGACACAGTCACAGAGAAGATGATGCCTTTGATGATGACTTAGAAGGACTTTTTAAAATTGTTTTCATGGAGAAAGATATAAAATAATGGATTATAAGGAACAAAATTATCCAAGAAAAGAAATAGTCTAAATGCCAGTCATGTTCCTAACAGTGGGATCTACTAGTCAGTGGAACAATTTCCCAAGGGAATTAATTGTAGAACTTCTGATTAGTTAGGTAAAGGAAACCAAAACAATATTCTTTACAAAAATACCCTTAAGAGCAAATTTCAGGGATGATTTTGTATGTGTAGGGAAATCAGCATGATCAATCCATAGACATTTTCTTTGAGTGTGTGATTCCAGGTAATGAATGTATAGACTCAGTGTAAAAATTAGCTGGCTTAGGAGGATTTAAAAAGCAAACATGTGGAACACAGTTTGAAATATTCATGTTTTCCTCTCATAGTAGGCCAATGTAAATATTATTCCACATGTTATCAAGTAATTCCAAAGCTAAATGTACTTACCCCAAGAATGGTCATGATCAAAATCTAACAGAGTCCTTTGGAAAGGGCTCAGTGTATATAAATTAAAGGTAGCCTAAAGAAAGATAAGATTCTACTCCAGCTCCTGGAGAAAGAGCTGAGGAACACTTGCTCTTACCAGTTCAATAAACCAGGTCCTCTGCTAGCTCAGTCTGAGCTCCAAGCAATCCATATGCAAGTCAAGAAGCAACCTGCCTACACTTTTGTCCCTCAGGAAGGACTGATTCATGATGCACAGCCAGAACAGGGGGCGTGATCATGGACACTGTCTACAGTGCAGAGAGCACAGCAGTCACAGTGGCTTTCATCCAGCCCGAAGGAATGAGGAATGGTAGGACCATGTACTGGGCAGGTGGAAAATTGAAGCTGGTATCATTCCATTTCTGTCATAGGGGCTCATATTGTGGCCATAACAATTGCACTCTGAACTGTGCAGTGGCTCAGCTCCCAGAAAAGAGGAACACAGTGAGCTCCCTTCATCCATGCAGCCAACCTGCTTAATTGCTGTTGATAAGGATAAGCTTCTCAGAGAAGGACAACTCTATTTCTAATTCCCTCCCACGCAGAGCACAAGTCTTCACTTCTGAACAGTTACTCAAATTCATATAAAAAATTCCTGAGCAAGGTTCTGTCTTCCTATATTGAAGCAGGTGACACACCCAATCAGTATCCACGATTTCAGAGCTGCAGTTTGAAAGAAAATGCTAACTTCAGGTCCCTGTATGAGACCAATCCTTTTGGGTAGTTTTAAACAGCTCCTGCTTAACTTTTAGGAGTAGAGGGATGACTCATTAGAGAACGTTCTATTCCTACAGGGGCTATATAAGAAAATTTTGTATCTGGAATCCTTGCCTGTGTCCAGATAGACATTGCACTGCCAGAAACAGATGCTGAGAGGGAATTCTGAACCTGACCCAATGGGAAATAATAATGATGGGCCCGTCACAAATTAATCATTACACGACAAATGGGGCAAAAAAAAAATCTTTTATTGATTTGATTAATTTCTGACTGTATCTACAGTTTTGGTTTTCAGTGAATTAATGCTTTCTTTAGAGAACATAATTGTAAAATATTCTCAAGAGTGACAAAACCAAAGAATTTTTACTGTTCCTATCTGTACCCTCCCAACAGGTAAATCCAATCTTTTAGACAACTATGTTTCTTTAATTAGGGCACACTCAAAAATATTTTCTCAGGTTTACTTTACAGTCTATTTCTGGGGAATTTTTGGCAGTAAAAAATCTTTGCTACCAGTCACAGTACTCTCATTAGCCCCATAAAAGGCAGAGAAGCTGCTTCAGCAGGAATCACTTATGGATGAAACTTCTAGATACATGCAGAGCTTCTGTAAGATGCTGAAAGCCCATCTCTTTTAGTCAATCCAAGATTCAGAAGAAGAGGAATATGCGACTTCAACATTGCCAACTCTCATAATTTGCATCCTGAATCTTATGGCAGTTTGCTGTTTCTTTTCCATCAAACTTCATCTCCTGGGGTTATATGATTAAGATTCTCTGTTTTCCTTCTATAAAATAAATATATTCCAGTTTCTAGACCACAATTGCAAGCTGGAAAGGAGGAACGAAAAGAAACCTGGAGTTTCCCAGTTTTATTTAGTCATGTGATTTTTTGAGTAACCTTTTGACTGCGTGACAACCAAAGAGAAATTCTGAATGTCAATGGCTGTTGGTCTAAAGGCTCTCTCAGCTACAAGGGAATGAAGGTGACTTACTTGGAGGGTTGTTTTACAGCATGACAAAATCCAGGGAGGATATTTGAAATGCTGGACCAGTTGTTAAATGTATATTATCTAAAGGCCACCTGCCTGGCAGATCAAGGCAACAAGTCCCCCCAGAGCTATTGAGGGTGCTGATTTTTGCACTTCCTTGACTTCAGTATGGTTTTAGTTAACACATACACCTGCATAATTGAAATCAATCCAACCACAAGTGATACTCATGAACAAAAATATTGAACAAAACAAAACAGAAAAAATGACAGAGTTTAGAGGACAGGCACTAGACCAGTAAAAATAGCTGATGAACCTTGCCAGCTGTTGAAAAACTGTCTGTGGGATCAGTTCCTTTGTTCTTCTCTAATAATAGTTTGGTTTATGTTTCTTTTTTTCCCTATTCTTTTACTTTACTGTTTTCATTTCGCTTTGATGTTGAAAACAGCCACAGCTGCAATACAAAAATTATTGTTCCTACTTTCATATACAAGTTCATGCACTCAGAGGCAACTTTCTTTATGCATACACATTATATGTGCAGAAGCACACTCGAACATGTAAATATATAGATGTACCAACACAAGAAAAAGATACATTGCTTGTGAATGTATCCTGATGTCAAAGGACTACAAATAAAAAGGCATTAAGCTTTATTTAACAAAAAGGAAAAAAAAAACCTGATGATCTTTTTCGTTTTAAAGTTTTAATGACACATAAGGACTTCTTCAACATGTGAAACTCTGCAAGACTCCTCTAAAGTTTTCATGTCCTTATACAATAATTCCTTTTCAAAAAAATTATTATTTAAATGTTATTATTGCTGCAGATGCCCTGAACATCTTAGACAACCTTTTAGCTTCTAAAAAGTCCTAAGTAGGATTATCACTAATATAAAGATTACAGAAATCTTTCTTCCCAGATGCACAATATCAACAGAATCCCTCCTATCCAGCTTAGTTTAATATAGATCCTCATGTGCACCAGAGATAAAATAGACCCTCCAGCATGCTCTGGAGTCTGGTGCTCTGAGCATATTGAGAACATGAGGTTGTAGAGTAACTTCCAAGAGTCAGAACTCTTCTATAAGTTATTAGTCTCGTTTCATAAGTTGGTCTCACAAACCTTCTGTGTTGTTAGTAGATATAATTATTCCTTTTTTGAAGGGAGGAAAAAGAACTGGGAAATGTAAATGGCTTATTCAAGGTGACACAGGAAGTCTGCAAAGAGCTGCAAATTGAACCCAGGTTCTCCAACTCCCAGTCCAGTTATTATATCAATCACAAAACCTTCCTTCCTCCACTAGATATTTAAAAACAAAAACATTAATAATTTGACAAACAGCTTTTTCTTCACATGTTGAATTGGATGCTGGAAGTGAATTTTTCCTTTTGATTTTGATTCAATTTAGTATATAGTCTCAATTAGCACAATATTTCTTAAATTACTAAAATGATAACCGAAATTATTATTATCATAATTAATATTACTACTAATTTGTATAGCATTTTGTATTTCTTAACTAATATTTAAAAAAATACAGGTCCTACATTCAAGAGTTTACAATTGAAAAGATGGCATTATAACCTCAGAGACATGCTGAGTATTATTTGGTAAATTGTATCTATTTTCTAACTCATTTTTCTTGATTGTAAATTAATTGTAATAACTGCTCCTTCCCTAGAAGCTCAGTTGCAAGGTCTACAAAGAGGGTGGGGAGATGGTTTTGTCTTTACAACTTATTATAGAGTCACAGGGGTCACTAGCAAGTACTGAACTCCCAAACAAGAGCTAAGTCTCCAAATAAATAAACACCACCTTTCAGAAAAATGTAACCAGCTCTGAAATTTATATATCTGTGCATGTATTAAGTATATGTATATACATATACTGATAGACCTGCAAGAAGAGGAACAGTAATTATCTTGAAATGCACACACATGCACATACATATTAGCTGAAAACACTGCTGTCTCTTGGAAATGTCCCAAGAGCAGCTTCCGCTGCTCATTAGTTCACTTTACCAGGAAGAAGAAAGGAATTTGTTCCAAGTGTCTGAATAGAGAAATATAGTTTAAGGAGGTGACAAAAACAGAGCTAGCAGCACCAGCAAGTAATTTGAAGTTTTTAACTACTTAGGTATTTCACTTCTAAATTACTCCCAGTCCATTTTACAGCACCATCAGCCAAAATGCGCTCTCCTTCCTTTCATCCTGCTTCCTTCAGATACTTCCCATCCCTGCTAAAAATATTTTTTAAATGTTCAGTGGTGTGGTAGATCTACAACAGGAAACAGCTGGAATTGGCAGCTGGCAGGACAGGGCAGGAGCCAAGACGGGGCTTTGGTCCCAGCACTGAAGCTCCTGTGACCCAGCATGTTCTGTGGCTCCAGCTTATTTCATGTGAACTCTACCCAGAAACAGTAGCACGGCCATCAGAGGAGGGAAAGCCCTGCCCTGAAACAATGCTGACAGGTGGGATGGTCCATTTGATAAGAGGAGAAAAATAGGATCTAATTTTGAGCTGAGACTGCCTGTCACAACTATATATGGTTTGTGATAAGATTTATCAGTGCACTCCAAAGACACTGTGTTTATAATTTGTTATACAGCAGGAAGCAATTTTTATTATATGATTTGATGGAGGACTATAAGAGAGACTATTTCATTTGTAGTTGGAGCCACTGTGAGTTCCACAAGAAGAGCTCCAATTTTCTCTTGAGTTTTGGTTTTCCTGGAAAAAAATCCAGCACTATTTGGAAACGGGAGGAGGACTCAGTGGGGACAATCCACTGCTCTCCCTGTCCTCTGAGGTCAGCTCTTACAGTGGGATTAGAGGTCAGGAAAAGCCCAATTTATTGAGGAATGAATTCTTCATGCCCTGACTTCTTGCTCTAGGTTAAGCCTCCAACATTTCTTTTTCTGATAAACAGAGGAAATAAAGGAGGAGACATAAGATTGATACTCTTAAAGGTGTAGCAGATGAAGATATCTATATTAAGGGTCATCAAGATGATAAAAAGTACTAAGGGAAGAACTACATATGTCTTTGGAGGGGAAAAAGGGATCCGTGGGATGAAGAGAAAAATGGGTGGTGACAGAACCAATGAGACTAAGAAAGATAGGAGACCTCCAGGAATAAGGCACTGAATCATCTTATCCTATGCATCTGTGGGAACTGGAAATCCAGGTGACCCCTTAGGGAACCAGGTGCTCTGGGGCTGAAAAGGGACAGGAGTAATTCCAAAGCTTAAAGACAGGCCAAGAAGTTCCATGTAGTAATTTTAAAATAAATCAGATGAAATATACTGATACTTTGGGACTTAATCACAGAGTTTTGCAAATCAGGCTTGTGATTTTTGATCCTCTGGAACTGTCAACGCTGTGTGCAGTGCATAACCACAGATGTGATACAGCTTTTTGTATGGGTGCAAGCGAGAGCAATAAAGTGTCTTTCAGAGAATTTACAAGACACAAAATGACTCTATTTTCCTCTCCTAGAAACCAGGTTCATGAAGAGAGATGGTCCATCAATAATTCTTCACAGAGAAAGTCCACCAGAAGACTGAGTAATTGAGTTAAGGGGTTTTCTGTTCTTGCCAATTGAATAAAATTTACTCATTCCATTTACTTTTCTTCTCTTTTTTTCCTTGTCTCCTTAGCCTGGGATGTACAGTTTCACTGCCAAGATATAAGATGCAACATACTCACATATTTTTTCCGTCCTAACTCACATCGTGCACCAATGTCCTCTCATGTTGCTTAGTTCTCTCCACATTTGTTGGCCATTCCCGTGTCTATACCACTCACAGGAACGGAGGTTGGGTTGTAGCCTTGCATAAAAACAGACAATTGTTGAAGGGGACCTTTATGTAAAGGAAAAAAGTACCTTCATTTTTGTTTTTTTTATTTATGCTGTCTGCTTTCTTGTGACTGTTGTAGTCTGTTCAAACAGAAAATTGAGTTATTTTGCTGGAGTAGAATTAAGCAAGTGATTGGAAAATATTGTAATTATCGGTACAATACTCTTCTGTCTTTCAAATTCTACCTAAGTACTGGGACGTATTGCATTGATTTTTTTCATCTTGCTCCTTTCTAGTCCTGACACTTTTGCCTTTGGTCCTCGTGTCTGTCACTGCCATCCTTTTAAGTCAATCAAACTACAGGTACTGTCTTAGGGGGCCCTTTTTTATTTTAATTTCAGAATGGGTGAAGTAAGGCCAGTGATTGAGCAAACATGGCTATCAGATTCCCATGAGAAACAATATTTAGTGACCTCAGTTAAAACATGTATTGTAACTGGGATTGATCACAAATCCATGGACACTGTTGGGCAAGTGTGCCATTGCCAAGCCAGAATGAATAATGTTTTGGAATTAATTTTGCTTCGTCTCCTCGTTTCCACCTTTTTTCATTCAATAGTACCCTGTGCAGATGGATAAAGTGTACACTCTGATCTGGTACAGCTCATGTCTACAAAATTATCTTGTCTTAGTTTTTTCACAAATACGGTTATGAAACATTCCTCTAAGGCAATGTGTTGGGCTTTTACATTGCAACTTCCACAAAGGAGCAATTTAAACAGGTGATTAGAAGAGAAACACAGTAAAAAAAATTAAAATTCTGGAAGATTTACCAACTAGCTGGAAGGCACTGGGTGGTTATCTGGCCTAAGCATTGGCTAATATCAACAAGTGACCTTTCACTGGTTGTTTGACTTCTTTGTGCCTTAGCAAGTTCAGCTGGAAATAAAAGCAAGACTTCACTAGAAACCAGACATTGAGTGTAAACTGTGGTTTCCTAGATAAATAAATTACAAAAGAAAGTTTTAAAGGAGTCACACGGCCAGTGTCTAGCACTTTGAACAGACAATGGGTAACAAAAACCGTATGTGCAAATGCTCTGTGGCAACACTGCTGTACTACAGATTCCCCATCCAAATTTACAAATGATCTAAGCAGCCTCTCTTTCTGAGCCTTTGAAATGTCAGTGAGCCAAGATAGGATTCCCTTGGGGCAGGACCCTATCACAACAGCATTACTACCAGTTGCTATATTTCACAAAGTAAAACTTGATGGCAGAAGTGTGGAAAAAGATATCTGTTCATACCATAAACAAGTATGAATCTAATCTTCTTTGCTTTTCCTGATATAACTCTAGTTCCCACTCATAACCTTTTACTCATATGAATTATCCCATTGAATTCAATGGGATTTTCTCTAATAGTGCACTGTATGGGAAATTGGAGAATGGCACTGAATTGGCCAGTGACTGAGATTTTGAGCATTTTCTTCCAAATATGGACATATATATAATCATTTACGTTTGGGTGAAAGGAAAGCTTTGTCCAAGCAATTGGGGAAAGCATATGGGGAAGGCTGACTTGTCAAGGTCCCAGATGAACAACTTATCTCACAGATCTGAACTGCAGTCAATTCATTCAACTTTATTTCAGCAGATTTTCTAGAAGCCTACCATCTCTGATGAGATCTACTTCAGTTCTCAGTCTCAGATCATTTACTATCATAAGGGCATTCCCAATTTTTATAGAGTTAGTCCTGTCTTATTACTGACCAAAACTGATATTTGGTGCTGAATAGTTCAAAGTAATTTGTCTGTATTTTTTCAAACTCACAGAGTTTGTGGAGCTCAGAAGATGCATGCTGTGATGGAGTAAACGTTTTGCACTCAGGGTATTTTGACTTCATTCCTACTACCTCATAAAACTGACTGCCAAAATTGAGACCTATCTAATGGGATTTAGTAGCTAAATATTCTAGATCCATGTGGGAATTTCCACCCTTTCTCTTCAGGACTCTATCCTTGACCTCTACTACCAGTTATCAACATACTGGACTTCACTCTGATCCCACTTGTTTCACATCTGGTTGATGATATTGCAACACCAAGAGAAAACCGAGCATGGCATCTGGGAGCCTACAGCCCAAATACCCATCACTAAGAAGAAGCTTCAGTCAGAATGGTGGCACATGCTGAGACATCAACTGACCTCCCACTGTACCACAATCCCTTTCACTCCTTTATAACTCACATCAAATCCCACTAACTCCATATTTCATCTTTTTCACACCAAGACTTTTCAGCACAATCTCCCTGGCAGAAAGAATGTGACTGTCATCTGCGGCGAGACGCTGTCTTCCTGGGAATCTGATTATTTGACAACCAGCATTTCATTGCTTCAGAATTGTTCTGAATTGTTTCCACTCTGGTCAAACTTAGAGAGCATTGCCAGCAGACACAGATGGGGTTGTCAAGAAAATCTGAAGTGCTGATATAGCCACGTGCAGACTATGACTCACAGTGGAGAAGTATCCTCTGTAGATCAGCGGAGTCTAGGCTGACAATTCTGCCACCAAGAATGCTGTGACTTGGCTTGTGCAAACATTAGCAATGTTTTTGTGTCTTACATGATTAAGAATCAGACAAAAGACCTCTAGACCATTACTCTTAGAGTGCAGTTTACATGCCACTAATTCAAAGGGATTACAACTGTTAAATCAGCTAATACAAGGATAATGCATAACAAAGTTCCTTCCTACTTCTGAATTAAAGTAGATTTTTATTTTATACACTGAATACAAAAGTATTTTACGCTTTTCAGAGATTTGTATAGACAGAGCTCTACAAGATACAGGAATAAGACCAGAAGTTGTTCTCAAGTTTGCCAAGAGCTTGACAGAATCAGGTATTGCAATATAGGTAGCACCTGGTGTGGTCTACAGTGCCACCTTGCCTTCTTCCATTTAACATTCATCTCAATTCATTTACAGTTTGGAGAACAGATAGCACAGGCAGTTCTTGCTGTGAGTGGCCCTTGCCCTGGCTGCACATGTGGCTGAGAAAAAGCAGTTTCTTAATATACACACAGTTCTAGCCCTAATTACTTTCACAAGAGCTGATCACAATGCAGCTCTCTGAGCGTGTGTGAGTTGCATTCCAGACCGCTGGATATCTATTGTTTTCCTCCTTGCTGTGTGAAAAGAGCAATTCTGTATATAAAAAGCCTGTTGGGAGAAATGTGTTTTTTTTCCCCAACAGTGAGCAGATGGCTCACAGATTTTGTGCATCATTTGTAAATTATTTCAAAGTCTACTTATCTATTCCAAAGAGATTACTGGAATCTACATCTGCATTTTCTTGTAATTGTTTCCATGTCACATGAATGAGACATAAGAGAGTTACAAAGGAAAGATGATCACCTATAACATAGCTGGCTGACATCTGCAAGAATTTGGGAATCTATCTACTAAACTCTTCCTAACTACACCTCTTCCCTTAGTCCCTATAACATCTTAATAAATTTTTCAGGGCATAACAAGAAATCAGAGTTACTAAAAAGTCTTCAAGATGACTTTGTGGTGAAGTCACAGAAATCAGGACACTGGAGATCTTAAGACATCATTCCAACCCCTGGAGGAAAAGCAAGATCAGTGCTTCCCAAAATAGCCCTGGCAGATATGGATTACATTGTTCTAGAAAACCTCGAGAAAAAAATGTTACAATTTTACTGATTATTAAAACAAATAACTTAACTATTATGAACTCTGAGAGATTTCATCTCAGTTGCGAATCAAGACTTTCCTAGGATGCAAAAACTGAGGAAACTTCTGTATTATCATGGTCATAACAATTTTCAGGACCATGAAACTCTTACTCTTTCTTCAGTGTAGACTGAAGTTATTGCCAACGTATGGAGACAAGCTGTTTTTTCAGTTCTTGAGATAAGGTTTCCAGAGACAGGATCTCTTTGGAGGTGACTTCCGAAATAGGTCAGAGGTAGCTAAATCAGTGGATGTAGGTTGACTACAGACAACTACATGGTAACAGACAGTTTCTGGGGTGGTCTTGAATAAGTCAAGACTGCTTTGAAAAAGGTATCAGGACCAGGCTCTGATGCTGTGATAAAAAACTAGAAACCTCTTTTACTGAGCCCAACATATCTCCTAGCAAACGACTTGCAGACCTGCTGGGTAGACCAGGTTAGGAGACCTCTTTCAGGAAGTTGTCTAACATATTACTTTTTAAGCCTTACTGAAATGCAAGCCACAACCCCCTCATTCAATCATTTTATTAAAGGTTTCAGAATGGAGGTACTCTCCATCTTGTTGATAAAATCATTATGAAATTTGATAGAGTGAAGATGTAGTCAGATTTGAAAAACAAGAAAACTTAAACTTTAAAACCAGTATCACTTAATTCTGTGTCATAAAGGATGTACTAATCAAAAATTTTGCTTAGTTACACCATAATGCTTGGGAGAATTCATTTCATCAGTTTTGCAAAAGCCCTGAGATCCTCGATAGGCACGATAATTCTACCTAGTGATTTACTTTTAAATATTATTTTTGCATCAGTCTGTAGAGTAAAGATTTGGGAAAGTTTTCTGAAGGGCAAAAAGAGGCAAGAATTTTACATAAAGACTTGTTGTCATGAATGGGGACATGGATCTAGTTATCTTGGTCACACCTTTCCAAAATTATATATATATACACATTATACAAAATTATGAAATACAAACCTTAGATAATATTCATGGCATTGTAGAATATGCTGAGTTGGAAGAGACTTAGCGGGATCATTGAGATCAGCTCCTTGCTCTGAGAATAACATCCCAAGAATCACACCATATCTGTTCTACATGTTCCAATATCACCCCAAATCTGCAGTCATTACACACAGGAATTCCTGTCTGGAGAGTACAGCCATAGTTAAGAATAGATATCACAGCCATCTTATTAAGGGATAAATAAAGTCATTGGGAGTTCTGTGGAGGATTTCACTTGAATGACAGGAAGGATGCTGTGGCCTCAATATAATTCAAGACATTGGAAAGGCAGAGTCCTAATATTTAACACAGGATACAAATGGCTCCTCATTATTAAAAAATAAAAATAAAACATTGCAGGAAACCTACACCCACAAATTTTAGCCTTTTTTGGGGGTTTTCTGTTTTGTTTTGTTTTGTTTTTTCCCTGCGCCCTGAGTGCTAGGGGTGTGAATGGCAGGGGAATAAAGAACCAGAGATAAATTTGGAGGATGATCTTTCCATCCTCTTAACAGAGAAATAGACGGTGAGTTGTACAGTGTGAGGTTTTTAAAGCTTAAGGAACAGATAAAATAATCTCTAATAATTTTCAGTTTTCCTATCTCTCCATAAGAGGGGTTCAGGTCTACTGGATCTACACATGAACAGGTAATGCATCTTTACCTTTCAGGCCCTTAATTCCTGTGTTAGTCTCTTGAGGGATGAAGTGCATAAGTTTCACTTACCTTTGCACTCAATGTATGGGCAAATCTGAGGGCAAAGCAATGAACTTTGATATTCATTGGCTCAGAACAACAAATGTTCTCTTCTGTACTTAAAAATCTGTTAAATCTCTCTGAAAACATTCTGTACAAAGTAAAATAGACAATTCCAAATTAATTTTGGATTATGCTTTTAATTTGAGTATTTTTCTGGTGTTTAAGGGTGTTCTTGAGAATAGACTTCTGTGCACATTAAACTTCCCTGTTTGGTGTTTATGCAAGCAAAGAGCATGGGTCAGGGCTAAGATGAAAAAAGATAAAATAGAAAATTGCTGGGGAAGGCTTATTTTACAGAGAGAAATATGTGTTATTCAGAGATTTATTTATCTATCTTTACATCTCTGTGTGCTTTTATTATTACAAGAATCACACAGTAATCATAAATATTCATGGTGGTATATGTTTGCCTGGGAGTTTGCAACAGTGCATCTTTCCCTCTTGGACCCGTATTTGCTTTTGCATAAAGAGACCCTGATCCCTGGCCAAAGCTGTCACATTTTGCCATCACACAGATGGATTACACTAGTCTGTCACCAACTTAGAGGCCAGAAGCGGCTCTGGAATGTCCTGAAATTGTCCAAATGGAATTTGTTTAGGCTGTTTTAGCTGAAGAAATGTTTATGAATGTTAAGTATTCAGAACACTAAAGCTACTGAACCAATCTATTTGAAACTTGACTTGAACTTGAACACTCAATGAGAGATACAAAAGTCAGGGTTAAAGTACAGATTTTATTGCCATAGCAGCTGTAAGGAGCATATTGTTTCATACTTACAACTAAAGAAAAGTGGTTTTGACCAAACATCCCCAAAACACTTCCTTATGGGTTTAGGTCAAAGCTGAATATTCCATTTTAGTAATTATTGATTTGTAAGAAACACCAAGGAAGATGGATTCAGTATCTGAGCCAGAAGAGACAAGGTAAGACTGGGCAACATATTCAAAAAAACCTCCAAGACCATAAATTAAACATTGCCACAAAAAATATAAAGTGTTACAAGAAACTCTCTTGGATTTTCTGTATAATCTATTGACTATTTATTAGTATTTCGGGGGGGTTGGTTTGTTTGTTTGTTTTTTCATTTCCAGCTTCAGTGATTTTTCCTTAGAAATCTCTTTAGAAGACAGTGTTTCTCAAGAAAGTCCCTAAGGTTACATCCCTGTCTTTGATGCAGGACCCAACAGTCAGCAATTTGTGTTCCCTTGGCTGGGAATTTATAAAGCAGGGATTGCACCCAGCCACAATGCCTCTCAAAAGAATGAAGTTAATATCTGCATCCCTAGCATGCATTTCCCCCCTTTATTATCACAGTGTTATGAAAAACACACAGAAATTTGACACAGAATACAGAGATCATAAGGAAAGCCTATTCTGGGCAGGGGTAGGAAAAAATAGGGGTCCTATGGGAGGGGATTTTGGCATGGGTACAAAAATGATGCACTTTCACCTAGATACAAAATGTACTTCAGGGAAAACTGATGGTGAAAATTTATCCTCTTGAGAATCTAATTCAAGGAGAAGAATATAGTCAGGCAGAATTTTCATTGCGTCCTTTGAAAATACTTATTTAAATATTTTGTTGGTATATTGTCATGGTACAAGTGTTTAGGATTTAGAAATTATAATTTCAGTGTAATTTAATAGCAGATTGGCATAGAACAGAAAAAAAATGGACAAGATATTTGTGCAAATTTTTTGCAATATTCTTTCCTCTTTTGGTTTTCAGCAAAGTCCCAAATGCACTTTTGAAACACACACTGTGTCTACATTCTCCTCTTCAGATATTTTATATCCCAATTTCCTTTACTATAAACTGTTTATATTAGTATTACATGACGCCAAGCCTTTCTGATGAGTCCTGCATGTGGGATCAGGGACTCATTCTGATGCCCCAATGAACAGACCCAGAACAATGATAATGGCCAGATCACACCCACAGCTTATGCCTTTCAGAGCAATATTCTGGTTTGATGTTTACTCATTAATCAGAGAAAACTCCCACTGATCAGCATCTGAAAACAGAGAGTGGATTGATTCTTTCCTTTGCAGAATAGTCTATGTTTTAAAAGCAGTATTACAAGACTGGACAACATCCAGTATAAGTTCGTCTTGCTGAGATTTTAAAAATTCTCTTCACCTTTGCCTTTGGACACACATGAAGAGGAAATTATATTTATTAAATTCTTGCGGTTAGAACCACTGAAGAAAATGTGGGGCTTTTCTTTCTGTGCATTTAGGTCCAGATCTTACGCCTGTAACTATAAACTGACTTGCACTCTTACCAGCGATTGCTCAGTACTTGCACTTATTAGGACTAATGAATGCTTTTTTTCCTCCTGTCTGCAATAAAAGCTATCAAATTTTTAATGCCTATCTAGCTTCCTTTGCATCATTAACAGGAATGTCGAGGCATAATCTAATTATAGAACCTGCTATTAGGCAAATTCCAAAGCATTTTTTACACTGTGTGGCATTTAGCCAATCTGAATGCCATCAGCTTCAAGCAAACTTGTGGCTTCTTCTTTTCTATATAAAGTGTTTTTATTTTCCTAATGAAGATCTCATTAACTCCAGGCATTAACATAGCTGAGTAAATAAAAATTTCTGACCCTTTAGGGAGATCACATGGCATGGAGTTTTTCCAGAACTCCCAAATTTTCTGGAAGACATTGTGAGAATTAGGGTGGTAACACTGACAATAGGACTGTCAGCCAGCCACAAAGAGAACAGATACATCAATTATATTTAAATATCGTATGAGTTAAATGTAAGTATTGTTTAATTTGAAATAAACTTAAACATGTACATTCCACCTTACTCAAAGCAACTACAAAATCAAACAAAACAAAAACCTTTGAGAAGAAATGACCCTGCAATAATCTATTATTGTCACTTCTGTGCTTGAATTTATAACTTTAAAGGTATGTTTCAACCATGAATCCTAAAGACCAACTCCTTGCCCATTTCATAAAATACATTCTTCTGAAAAAGTAAATCCATAAGAGTTTGTCCTTTTTCATGGCCTTGACACATGCTGGTGCACATTTACTCCTGCACATAGAGCTATTGAAGTCTCATTGACATGACTGTGTAATATGGTCTCAAGACAGACAAATAAGTGGTGCCACAATGAAAATCCATAGCAAGAATGGCCATTAATCCTGCTCTTTAAAGAGCTTTCAAAAAAAATTGTCCAGATTACTTCATCTAATCGCTGACTGCAAACCATGCAGACTTGTGCTTTTCTTGTATGTTCCCAAAGATATTTTCAGGCATTTTCTCCGTATTTTCTGGAATCTCAGCTGCTACAGCCACATGACCATTAGTAATGGGTAATTTGACTTCTTGGATTCACCGCTGAGATAAAAATAGAACATGTGGCTGATACATAAGGAAGCAGATACTTTAGCAAATTTGTGTTATTTTAGAGGGTCAGGAATACTCACTGCAGTATAATTCATGTGGGGAAGGATGAAATTAGGCAACAAAACTCAAAACTTTACTTGCATCCCAAGTTTTGTTAGGGACCTTTCGTATTTTTTGGCACTATTAATATTTGGTAAAGGAAGAAACTGGTAGCCCATTAGAAGCTTAAGTGCTAAGTAACACCATTTCTCAGGCCAGGAACAAAGCAATCAATTACCAGCAAACAGCAGCAACAACAGCTGGTAGGGAACATTGTATAAGAGTAGTGCTGAATAAGCCGAGGGTAAATGAAATGTGTCTTTGATAGAAATCGTATGTCAGGCCTTCACTGATGAAGCTGCAATATTTCCCATGGTTCATACTAATGAAAAACACTCCTCATGTCTTCTGGGAAAAGTTACTCTTTTTCAGCAAAATATTTTTGTTTTAATTTTGTTATTTCTATGGATGTTTTCTGGAAGAGAAAAAAATCATTGTTAATTATCTTCAAAAGTTTCCTATTTATAGCTGAAATAATTTCTCCATCATGCAGAAAGTATGTTCAATTACTGTTTAAAAAAATACCAGAAAGAAATTGCATTTGTCTTCCAGTTCAGGTGACTTAAAATTACTTGTAGAGGGACAGTGTTAGTCCTACCTAAAATCAATGTCCTTCTTCCTTTTTTCCATTGAATTCCTTTTATTTTGGTCACCAAATACAAAGATTGGAGTTTTACAGACACATTTTGATAAGTTTCCCTTGAGTTTATAGTTCAGCCGCAACTGTCACTTTGATGAACTGGTTTAGTTCATGACAAGTTCAAACAAACCACAATTGTTCTTTCTCAGTTTAATCAGCAGATAACGTAAACAGCATGGCCAACAAATTGGGTAGCGTTCAGGAATCAGTCATCCCAGCCTATGGACATCTCATCCAGTGGTGAGACAGAGAGGAGAATATCCAGTTTTCTGGAGGTGCCTGGCTTTTAACACGGAGAAAGCATGTGCTATCTGCAGGTGTAACATAAGCGACTGAAGCCAGGCTGAGTGGGGGCTCTCTCCACATCAGCTCTAAAAGATACCAAGAGCAACTCTGATCTCCTTCTGTGCATGGATTAAGTGCCCATGAAGCTGGTACAACTCACCTTCTGACAATGGATATGACTTTTCTGGATTAAAAGTTCCTTTTTCTTGAAAGGCTGAAACTATTTCAGAAGTGGATTGAGTATACAAATAGATTGTATACTAAAGCTCAAGGTATAATACTACCTCACAATTCTTGGTAGCAGAGCAAGCAGAGTACATTTGGATCAAACAAAACTATAAAATCCAATGACATCTTTAAAGCAGTAGGTTTAAATCTTGCCTAGCTCCCTAAGGCATCAGAATCATAACATATAGTACAATTGGAACCCAAATTGAAAGATGTCAGAATAACACCATGGATCAAACAGAAAAAGAACCAAGGGCCTGTCACCTCTCAATGGCCACTCCTAAATGTGGCCATGCTAGGTGAATTTATTTAAAGTCCTCAAAGCCCTCTACGTAAACCTCTATGAAATTAGTGAAGACTCTTCCTCCAGCTGAAGGCAGAATGCTAGTCTGAAAAGGAGATTGTGTCTAAACATCATTAGAGAAGCAAAAGTTGCAAGTCCCTTCTTGTGGCTGAGTTGTGTTCTGCTCCCAAAACAGTGATTAAAAACTGTC
The DNA here is from genome assembly GCA_037013685.1 of Acridotheres tristis. NCBI lineage: Eukaryota > Metazoa > Chordata > Aves > Passeriformes > Sturnidae > Acridotheres > Acridotheres tristis. The sequence continues at coordinate 102,261,063 of CM072887.1, forward strand.
TTTGCTAAAATATAGCAACAACTCACATAACCCCAGTGATGTTTCTAAGTGTCATTAATTGATGGGCTGCAATTCAATAAATGTCAGCTCCCTTAAAAAATTCATGGTTTGGCCTATACTTAACATTAAATATTTCTACTGTTCAAAGAGCCATTATATGATGTCACTGGCAGTGGGGAATTAAGATGGTTTGGGTGCATTTACAGTGAGTCTACATACCATAGAATGTTTGAATTTTTAAAGTACAGCCTTAGAGCTACATGAAGCTTCCGGAGTACTTGCAATCTGTTTGATTTATATTTCCCTTACATTACTGACAAGAATTCCAACTGCTATTCCAGCTTTGGACATCAGAAGGAATAAAAGCCTGTTTCATATAGAATACACCATAGATGAATAAGAGGATGCAGTAGATGCTTCAGAAGAGACAAGTAAGTACTTTGTTCTAGGCATCTATCTATAATAGTCAAACTTGTCATGGCAATTAATTTAATGCAAGTATATGTGCTTTCATAATGACAAATTGGAAAAGAAAAGCTGTCTACTATCATGAAAATATCTAAACAAAGGCCACCAACTCTTTTTCATCTACTGAGTAAGCCACGGCTAAAAGGCAACCAGGTGAAATACATTTTACCAAACTGCTGGGCTGCATGTTAAGGACTTTGTCATTTCTCTACTAATAAAAAAAAATAAAAAGTAAAAAAAAAAAATTAAAAAAAGATATTCATAAATCTATAGCAATGAGCTGACATTTCAGCCCCACAGATACAATTGCCTGACATCAAGATGTAAGGGCTACAGCAAGTATTACATCCCCAAAAGTGTTATAAAGTTCAAATCTGCCTGTACTCTTTTTCATGTTGTAAATCTGTGATCCTGGTGCGAGCACCTCCTGTTGCAGGAGGAGTGAGGCTCCAAATGGCAGCCACTGGGAGGCTTGGAGGCTTTTGCACCTTTAATGACTTCCAAATCAAAAGCATGAAGACCACAACACACTTCTCAAACAATTTTCCCATTCAGACTTGGTAGTCGGCATAATTTTCTCCTGTACCATTCCTGTTATTCTCAATAGTGGAGTGTCAGTCTTTTCGGTGCATTTTTTAACATGGAGAGAAAGGGGGCAGGGTGGGAGAAGCGATCTGTCCAATGATCTCAAAGCATATGTTTTTGATTCTAATAAGATTATGGATACCAAAGGAATAAAAATGGAAATCACTGCTGCCAAGATATGAAAGAAAGTTTGCATAGTAAAATAATTTAAACCCTAACATTTGGACCCAATAAGGCTAACAGAACGTTTATTCCATATTTTTGGAAAGTATGCTTTTTCTGCACATTAAGTGGTACCAATAAAAAATAATGATTCTCACTCAGTTTATTTCTATAAATTATATTGTTTTATAGTTTTCCAGGGCATGGTTATGTGTCAGATTCTATGGCAAACACCTGGGTGTAAAATGCAATAAGCTTGTTACTTCCAGAGGGGGTTGTGGGGTGTAGAGCAACAGCCCTCCATTCTCCCCAAAATGTACCTACTTCCAAGAAACTTGAGTCACAGCTCATCTGAAAATGGACACATTCTTTTTCACACTTTAAGAATTATCATTTACATCTCCTTTTGACTTGCTAGTGACATAAACCTGAACACCTCAGGGATCAGACCCAGTAACAGCTTCAGAGATGAACATGAGTTGGTGGTCGTTGCCCAGCACCTAATGGGGAATTGCCCATACTATAGTTTTGCCCTTTATGTTAGCATAGGTCAATGTACACAGAATACAAATCAGAACATTTACATGAATTTTTAAAAAGTTATAAATGTCACCAAAAAATTTCATAACTTTCAAAAGTTATGATGTTACAAAGACTAGAACTTAGAAGTTACGGATTGAATACAGTCAGGAATTCCCTTACAGCATCAATTTGGCCTCTTTTATGTATGCACTATAATTACAGCTGGTTGGAAACTTTCCATCTAAACTCCTTTTTTAAGTTAAAAAAATGGTTTTCTGTGGGAAAATGCTACTTTTTCCAAAAATGCTTCCATTTTCCACAGGGAAAATGTAAGCAAAATACATTCCTTTAGATCAAGTCAACTGGATTCTAAATATTTCAGCTTGTCAAGCTGAATAAAAGGACTTCCTTTCAGGTCAGCCTGATATTAATGTATATCTGACAGAATTGCTGTGGTGCATCACAGAACTTGCAGCTGAAATCAGCTCCTCTGCTTCAGGACACGGACAGTGTGGTCCCCTTCCTGCCAATTTCTTCCCCATCCTGCAAATGACAACATGAGATCAGACACCATGAAAGCAAGAGGAGCCAGTAGCAGCTCAGTCACCACATGAAACTCAAACAAAACATGGGAATTATTTCCTAGTACCTTAGCCATCTCAAAATTAGTCATGGTGCCTAAGCAGCATGGTTAAAATTTCTGCTTCGAGACAGTAAATGCCTTCAGAAGACAATTTGTCTTCTCCAAAGATAGATAATTAAGGCAGGTAACACTGAAAGAGATTAATCTGCCACCTTTCTCCATTAAGGATGGATCAGGGAAGCCTGCCTTAGACTAGAGACTAACTTTTCTGGAAGCAGTAAGATGCTCCCACTCTTTGGGCTGAGATCATCCCCAAACTCGTTTGGGAGATCATGCCCAGTCTCATTTGGGATGAGTCAGCTCTGTCCTGATTTTTGAGGAAATTTGTGTCTGCCTTCACTCTCAAAGTTAAAATGTTGGGGCAAATCCTTGAGCATAAACAGTGTCCCACTGATTTCACTGGAATTTCAGATCAGCAAAGACTTCTCCATTGGCCTGGCAAAGAGAGATTCAAAACAAATCAATCACATACTGTAGCAAAAGAGTATTTACCTGTAAGGTAAGGTTGACTTACCTGTTATAGGAAAATTGACATAATTTTAGGAAACAAGGAATTTTTTTGTCAAAAAGGTAAATCCGTATGAATTATAGGCAATGATACATGGCATATATTTAGATAAATATTTATTGTTGGACTGTGTTTTCTGCAAAGTATCCAAAGAGCAATCACTATCAATGCACCTACACAGTAATCGCTGCCCACACTCCAGGGAGCAGGAATCCCTTTCCCTGCAGAACTCAGTGTGACCTGACAGGACAGAAGGAAGGTAAGAGAAAGAAACACCAAACTAGGTCATGATGTCATCTAGTGCCATGTTAGAGTCACATGAAAGACATGCTTTTTGCTAAAAAGAAAGGCTATCCAGTGAGCAAAGTCACTGAGCAGAGAGAAGAGGAATGTGAGAGGGACAAGCAGGGAGAGAAGAGGAAGTGGAAGGTGTATATGGTCAATTACACTGGAAAGAGGGAGAGTCCAAAGTGCATGCCTCAATAACTTTTGCATTTCTTGAATTTACAATACTCACTTTTGCAACCTTATAAAATGTTCATAATATTGTTTTAGAATACAGAATATAAACCATATGTGCCTGTGTCAAACTAGATATAATATGCATGTCCTGGGTATTGTGTTTTGCAAATTTAGCAACAGTCTCACACACACGGCTCTCATTAGCATATGTGCAACCACAGTGAAGTTAATAGGATTAGAGCTTGTCAGGAATTTTTCAATTAAACTTTTTTTTCTTTCATTGGAAAATACCACTTCATTGAAATTTAAACTGTGCATGAGAACCTAGAGGTTTGGGTGCAATTTGCTTAGGAAAAGTTCCCCAGGTCCTGGAATTTTGATGAAAACTGGGAAAAATAATAGCTCAGAGTAAGGTTGTAGTCAGAGTACAAGGCTGGACACTGGAGAGCCGAACATGAGTGCCTGCTGCATTGCTGGTACAGCATCAGGGAGATCCTGACTTAGCCTGCTGTTTGTCCAGGGGTGAATTCTGTCACCTCAGTCTCAGTTTGGCTTATCAAATCCTGGGTTTCCTATAGTGTACGACATAAAATAGTGACATGTCTATCTAAGTTCCCAGAAGCAATCTGATTATCCAGTAGCTCTCTGCAGATGAGCTGTCCCATCATCTTCTTCTAATCTTCATGTAGGCATTGAGGGGGACGGGGCGAGGGTGTGGGTGTTTCTCCCCCTTGCAAGCACTTCCTTTAGAAGAAAGGTAAAACATTTTGAAATCAATAAGGTTAAGTTTTGTTTGAAATAACTCTTAAATTTTATGAAGGTACTGTCAGAATGTGGTATTCCTTTAAAGAGCAGCAGATATGCTGGAAACGGACCAAAAAAACTTCTATACTTTGTAAAAGCATCTTTAAAACAGCAGCACTAGAACAGAAGAAGAGCTCAGGGGAATGCACAAAGCCACTTACTCTCCAAAAATAAAGTTAGTAATGCTCCACTCTGTTGAAGTTACCAGTGGTCGGTCATTGTTGGTTGAAAACTAAAAATGTATACTTTTACACTCTTAGCATAAGTGCATGGTGCCAGCTGGCTTTCTGGCTTAGATCTGCAACCTAGGGGGCTTGTGGGATCTCAACATCTGCAAAATTATGCTTTGATTTTTGGCACTGTCAGATCTCAAGGGAACAAAACCAAAGCAGTTGCCAGCCAGAACTCACATTTTGACATGTTAAGCAAGGGGCTGCTCCTCAGAGTTTTTGCCATTTGGAGAAGAGCAGTGAGCTGTATACTTGTAGGGGAGAGCAGAAAGAAAGAGAAGCCAGCAGACATCAATGTTACAGAATTTCTGCTACCAGAGAGAGTGGCTGTTGGAGCTAGAGTGGAGAAACAAATTATGAGAGAGATGGGAATGGAAGGGAATTGGTGGTTTGGTACGCTAGTGATAATTTTTCAGCTGCGCTGTGTTCATTAAAATCACTGAAAAATTTAAAAAACATAATTATTTAGTATCTAAGCTGATGCTAAAAGACAAATAAGATGAATTCTAGTGTTAGAGAATGTATTATGTACTATTATCTTTCATTAAACTCTTTAATTTTTTTCCCACACAATTAACCTGGGATCTTTTTTAAAAGCTTATGATCATACAATCAAAATTGAGACTGTTTTATATTTAAGAAAACAGATTGTGAAGACTCTAGCAGACTGAGAAAATGTAGGTACTCTACTTAGATGCTATTATAGAACAGTACAAGGAAAAATCTGAAAGTTGTGGGTAGGAACTTAAATTTTCTCAAGCTCTTCCACACTCAGCACTTTAGGAATTGCTGTTCTGCAGCTCTGAAATTATTGCCTGACACTCATCATGGCTGTGTGCTGATCCCAGGGATTTGCAATAGTTCACTGGTGTTTAGTGACTGGTTACTCTTACCACCATTTCTTACAAGAAAATCACCAGATAAAACTTGAGCTGGAGCATTTTTTCAGTATAAAAATTGAAGTAATTTCTTTCCTGGGCAACAGCGTCATTTCCATTCAGATCAGCTCATCAGAATGTCCCATGGAAAGTTATTTTCCCAGTACATCACTTTAACCATGCCAGTTTCTGTCATTTTGTTTATCTGCTTCCTTAAATTCCTTTCTTTCCTCTATCTTCATGTCCCTCCCTATTTTTTGCCTACCTTTCTCCCATTTCTTATGAATACAAAAAAGCAATCTTCCTTGGCATTGAGCCTGATCATCCACATTATCCACTGGCAAAGAAGCATCTTACACTTTTCCTTTGTGATCAAGAATAATTTTTTTGCAAGCAACTGAAACAAGGAAAATAATAAAAAGTGTTTGCAAATAAAAAGAAAAAGGCTACAGGTCAAAGCTGGTGAAGGGTCTGGAGAACAAGTTTTTCAAGAGGCAGCTGAGGGAGCTGGGGATATTTAGACTGGAGAAAAAGAGGCTGAGAGCAGACCTTACCACACTCTACAAGTCCCTGAAAAGAGGTTGTAGCCAGGTAGGGTAACAAGTGACAGGAGAATGGCCTCAAGTTTCACCAGAGTAAGTTTAGATTGAATATTAAGAAAATATTCTTCATGGATAGGCTTCATTTTGAATCCAGGGAGCAGACTGCGCTGGGAAGTGATTGAATCACCATTCCTGCAGGGATTTAAAATCCATGTAGATATGGTGCTGAAGGACAGAGTTTGGTGGTGAATGCTATGATCTGAAAGGACTTTTCCAACCTAAAAGGTTCTGCCATAACTTTGCAATGCTCTTCCTTGGCAAGAAGCATCCTTCAGGCTCTTCTGTTGAAGTCTGCCATGATATCTATAGGAAAATGTAAAATATGTGTGTATCTGATGTGCTGATGCTGTTGAAGAATAATAATACATCACAGCTGCCTCACCCTACTCAAAATTGTTTAATGTGTTTTACATACCAGAACCATAAATTCTCCATCAGCATGATCCTACTGGGGCAGAGAGAGTCCTGTCCCACCTCTGTGTAATACCTAACACACTTGTGCTAGCCTAGGCTGCTCACAGACTGCACCAGTACAAATGAAACCAGTAATTTTTAAAAGGCACTGTACTCAGATTAAATTTAGGGTCCACCAAGAGGTTACCTCATGCTCAGGAAATCCCAGATTCCTGGAGGTTGGGTAGGAGGAGGGAAAAGACAGAAATATCTCTGCGTGTCCTTTGCTGGCTTTGGACACCTCCCTTAGTGTTTGTCAGAGCCAAGACACTGGGCCAAGGGACCTTTAGTCTGACCCAGTGTAGTTGTTCTCACACATATGTCCTTTCTCTTTACTTGCCTGATGGTCAGCAGTAAGCACTGAAATGGCTTTTTGGGGAAACAAGACAGATTTAGCACACTTAGTACATGGCTTGTATGTCTTTCCTGATACCTCTAAGACAAGCATGAGACTTTGAGCTGTAGAAGGACTGAGGATTGCTGGGGAATCAGAAACTATTTACTTAAGAAAAGGAGACCACAGGATAAAAAGTCTGCAGTCATCTTGGATAAAATCCTGTTGTCTTCACGACACTATTGCACCGAAGAGACCCCAAAACTGAAAAATCACAAAAGAATACAGACTGTTCTCTAGCCACAGCCAACACCACTGAAAGAAGATTGACACCTTTTGTTAATAGGAATTGATTCATCTACAGGATTGCAAAGATAAAAGGTGTTGGCAGTATTCTGTTCTCCACTGGTTTACCTGTCCCATGAGTCTGGGAAAGACAAATGTCTACTCAGCAATACAAAGAGGAAAACAATCTGATCTCTTTCCATGAAGTTCTATAATTTACTCCCAACAGAAATCATCATGTTTCTTCAAGAGCTGAAACTCCCATTTCATCTCTGGACTTAGGACAAAATCAGAAATCTGCTCCACGGTCTGTAGTTGACGTAATTAGAAAGATCTGAGCCCTAGAAGTAATTAGTCCCCATAACTCACACAAACCTGAATGAAGTAGAAAACAAACAAAACAAAACAAAAACAAACAAACCCTTAAACAAGCATATTAAAAAAAAAAAAAAGAAGAAAAAGAGGGGAATAAAAAGAAAAACATTAAGAAATGAGAAAGGGAAAGAGAAAAGAGGGAGCCTCAAACTTCAAGGAGAAGTCAGTTGCCATTTCTGGGAAGAAAGGATCTTTTAGACTGTAGGGGAATGATCTTGGAGGTGACATGCTCTTTTCTAAAATTTGACCACATTTAGTCCCTAAATGTAGGGGAATGCATTTAGCTTACACTTCCTAAAAAATGTCAGCTTCCAGAGAGTCAGCCTTAGAAACACAGAACCACAAATTGATCTCCTCTTCTTAATTTGGATTTTGGTCTGATATTGTGCCTGCTTCTCCCACCACCCCCAGCATCCCCCTAACATGAGATATGGCTTCGCTTTCCAGGAAGACAAGAGTTTAACATCCTTCAATCTTGTAATGCACAAATCCCAGCCCACCCACTTCCTCCCAGGGGGAACTTCAAAGCAAGAGAAGGGGCTGGAGTCCTCCGGGTGACCTTCCCCGAGGGGCTCAGGCCAGGACACAGGATGGGAGCCCAGAGGGCACTAACAAACAGGATGATCATGTGTAATCCTGTTGTACTCTTCTCTCATCCCCTTCATCAGCAGCCCCATACACCATGTATTTGGCAGCCAGATAAATGACAGTGGACTGAATATTCATCAGCCACATTCAGCATGCAGGAAAAGACAAAAACAGCTGGAACTGGCTTTGATGACCAGGTAGGCACATTGCAGAAGAAAAGGCTCATGGGATGGGACAGCATTTATTTCCTAGCTGTGATTGACAGAACTTTAATTCCTGTTTCCTGACTGACAGGACCATAAGGCTGACCATAAAGGGGGCTGCCAGACAGGATGGAGAGTAGAAACTATTAACAAATCCTTTTGTTGTTTTGTTCCCCTATTTTATTTTTAAACTTACAGGAGATTTCCCCTAAGATGGCTTTACCTCAGGCTTTTCATTATTGTTCTGCAGGAGGGAAGGGCAATATGGCCTCAAAAGGCAGGCTCTGCCTGACCTGCCTGGACTTCCACAGGCTTTTTGCAGTCTGAAGGGCTACACCTTTCTTATTAAACCAGACACGTGTTAAAGTTACCCTGCAGCAGCTGTCTCCATTTCTGCATCAGTAGAAAGAAGATTTTACGACTTTCCTTTTGCCATTGAGTGTAAATATCCCAAAGAGTTCTGAGTGTCTGGTTTGGCAAATCTGTATTAAAACTAACAGGAGAGAAAACAGTATTAGAAAGATCTGATTATCATGCTGTGAACATGAACCCTAAGGACACTATTAAAGCAAATTCTAGAAATTCTAAAACAGTTGATAAAATAATAATTTAAAAATAGTCTTCCTACCTGCTGTATATCCCATGACAACACTTCAGCTCATGCCCTCACCTGACCACTTAATGAGCTGGCTCAGCTCACTAATCAGCAAACACATTTTTATTTTTTTTATTATACTTCCTAACATCTAATCTAACCTGCCCTCTGTCAGGGCATAAAGCCATTCCTCCTTTTCCTGTCACTCCATGGCCTTGCAAATGTTCCCATCCCACTTTCTTTACTGGAAGGTGTTCTAAGGTCTCCCCAGAACTTACTCTTTTCCAGGCTGGACAACCCCAGCTCTCTCAGCCTGTCAGCACAGGAGAGGTTTCCAGCCCCCTAATCATCTTCATGGCCTCCTCTGGAACCATTTGAACACTTCTATGTCTTTGTTATCCTGGAGATGTCAGAGCTGGATGTAGAAACTCTGGCAAGGTCCCATGAGGGCAGAACTAGGGGCAGAATCCTCTCTCTTGGGGTGCAGAATGACCCTCCCATGGTCAAAGTTATTTTGATGCATCCCAGAACACTGCTGGCTTTCAGGGCTATGAGCACAAAGTGCTGGCTCAAATTCAGGTTTAACTCCACCAGTAACCCCCGAGTCCTTCTCTGCAGGGCTGCTCTCAATAAATGTCAATTTTGAAACATTTCAACCACCTCTGCCATTGGCTGCAGCACATGCCCTGCTTGGACAAGGCACTTGAGATGTCTTCCATCTCTCAAGTCATCCTTCTGAAAGTATTCCTGTGCTTTTGATTCTGGCATATGCACTATTCCATAGACACAGGCAGAGGAGGAGAACTTTCCTCTTATTACCCACATGGGATCTACTAGCCCATCTTTAAAAGTTTTTCTACCAATGGTGTAGTTATGTCCAAAAAACAAGACCATATGTAGACCTTCATTTAGTTTTTAATATACTGTGCTTGCCTTTAAATGAAAGAGAAATATGAGTAAGATATCTTACTTGAGGTCTTGGATACACTTTGGAGCTTTGGATGCACCTTTACCTATTTTGGGTGTCTGAAGATGGCTGGTGCACCTGAGACCTACAGAACTTGCACATCTATGGGATAATGTCCAAACAGCAACTGGCATGAGACTGTCCATGAGTACGAGCTGAGGGAAGTCTCAGATCTTTGTGTCTCTGTAATGAAGTTTTACATCACCAAGTCAAAGGTTGTTCCAAGAAATGAGGAGAGTACTCCTGAAAACATCCCCCAAACTCAGGAGTTGACAAGACTCACACCTTATTTCTGGGTTATCTAATAGTTTTGGGTAATATTTTTAAGCATCTGCATTTTTATAGAAAATAATTTCCCAAATCTATTTCTGTAATTTAAAAAACCAGTTCATCTTCCAGACCACTTACTTGCCCAGTGCCTTCACAGGATTTGATACAACCCCCACCCTTTCCAAAGATAAAAAAAAGGAAGTTCCTTTCATCCAGCTACATAGGCCTTGTTCTCCAATAGTGTTTGAGAACAGTGTCTTGATAAAGAAAAATTTTTTTTTGCATTTGCACATACCATTATTAAAAAGAAGGTGTCTGTGTACAACCGTATACTCAAAGTGATTTTTTTAATAACAAAGCAATAATTTTATCAAAACTGCAGTTGCTACATTTTTGTAAGGCTACTTAGTGACATTGACATTTCTTTAACCTCCATAACAAACCACACTTATTCAATACCACTCTTTGCATGTCACACTGCTGCAGTGTTATGTGATCACGTAATGAAAGACCCAATCATAAAAAATAATATGCACAATGGGAACAGAATCGAGGTTACCAAAAGAGCCTTAATTCTGAATTTCCTGACTCTTGTGGGTTTAAATCTTGAATTTAACATTGTATTAACATATTTTTAATTGAGCAAGAGGGGAAAGAAAAACACATATCAAAAGCCTTTAATATTTAAAGATGAGGATTTCTCCACAAACACATTTTATCCTTCCACTCTTCAATAAAAAAATTCTCTGTAATTTAAAACTAGCTGCTCTGCTCTCTTTGCAACGAGTTGTGTTAATTTTAAGACCTGTGATGTGACACAATTCATCTTTATTTTTAATTTGTTTGATCTTTCAATCTCTAATCTTGCCTGAATAGATCTTACTCCCTAGAAAGCACTCCCCAGCTCCTGTTTGCTGGAAAGAGAAGAACTTTCCTGTTATAATTTAGACACTAATATTAAATGCTCTTAAAGAAATAAAGGGGGGGGAAAGGGAGGGGAGCAAGTTCTTCTGAAACAAAATCTAATAGGAGTTGGTGTAACTGTCTAGAAAAAATTTAATTTGTTCAGTTCGTTTAACTTCATAAGACTCAAGAAACAAAAGAAAACAATTGTTTCTTTTTTATTGCTCTTTTTCTTTTAAAACAATGAATTTTTACCATAAGACTTCAGGTTTTATAAGACTTTAAATATTATATAACATTTTAAGCCACAATAGAGAATTTGGTCATATTTTTATTATTTTTTTCACATCATTCTGTTTTACTCACCCTATGGAAGAATCAAACATTTGATGTTGACTATTGTATAACAAACCTTTGACATGCCTCCGAAAAATGGCAAGTCTGTTGTATTGGGGAAAATTCTGGTTAATTGCCTGATGTAAAAAGATTTTACAAATAGAAATTCTCAGTACATGTCTCATTTAAAATTAATTAAAGTCAGAAGGACAGATTTACTCTTAATTTTATTTTTCTTTTCTTTTTTGCTTCTCTTCTCTTCTCTTCTCTTCTCTTCTCTTCTCTTCTCTTCTCTTCTCTTCTCTTCTCTTCTCTTCTCTTCTCTTCTCTCCTCATTTCATTATTTCATTTCAATTTTATCTTTCTTTTCTTTTCTTTTCTTTTCTTTTCTTTTCTTTTCTTTTCTTTTCTTTTCTTTTCTTTTCTTTTCTTTTCTTTTCTTTTCTTTTCTTTTCTTTTCTTTTCTTTTTTTCTTTTCTTTTCTTTTCTTTTCTTTTCTTTTCTTTTCTTTTCTTTTCTTTGTTTTCTTTTTTCTCTTTAGCTGTTTTAAAAATCAGATTACTTACCATAGCTATTTAATAACATTGTATGACAGGAATTCCTTTAAAAAGAGAACAAACTCTACCACCAAAGAAAACCCAAAACAAAATAACAGAAACTCCCAATTTTGCGATTTACTCCCAGAGATTTTGTCTGTCTTCATAAAAAGACCACTGGAGGTGAAGTTCTTAAGAGGCAGGTCTCACAATAAGGAATTCAGCATGAGCTCATCAAAAGGCCCACTTGATAACAGCAGAATTATGTTTCCATTTTCCAAAAGGAAACCAGGGTTATTTTGGTGCTGGAAGTCAGTGTGTCATTTAACACAGCCAAGTGTCCTCTGAGGACCCTACTGGGAAATCAACAGAGTTTTATGAGGTTAGCTTCAGCTTTTGTGTAAACACCATAACCTTTTATGATGAGAAACACAGCCTTTTGCTTTTTATGTAAAAATGGCATTAATTAAGGTTTTCATGTTGTATATGGCTGAATCATTGGTGGCTGTTCAAAGTGTATCAGCTGTAGGTTGAGAGCCTTGAGGTCCAGCACTAGATAACGGTTTATTAAATATTTTTTTTATCCATTAAACTTGAGATTTGGGGACCTTTAAACCACAGAGGTAATGAAATAGATTTTGTTTTATGAAAATTAATTCTTAGATAATCTACAATATAAAAATAGTTCATTTCGCATTCATTTTTATTAAATTCCAAACACATATCAGGTAAAAACCATCTGGTAATTTCCAGATGACATTGTGGCTAAATTTCTAATCTGGGTTGTTTCCCTTCCTCAAGGTTCAGGATCAGTTTCTGGTTTTTGGTGTTTATTTTCTGTGGTAGGATTTGATTCACACTGCCCATCAACTCACAACACGTACATTAAAGATGACTCCAGCTTTCCTTTTGTGGGGATCTTTGGATGAGGAATTAGACTATATTTCAAGTGCTTTGCAGAAAATATGTATCTATGTGTGTGTTGGCCTGAGATCTAATGGAATTTCAATTATCCCTCACCGGTGTCCCTGAGTACCACAAGAGGCTTTGCTGACTCTTTTGGGGAATATCTGTCCTCCTTGTCTCCTTTGGCAAAAGGGGATTGGTTTCTCCCTTGGACTGGGGTGGGAGAATGGAAGATGCCCAGTTTTTTGCTGGAAAAAAGCTGCTTGTTGAATACCTGCAGTTATGCCTGGCTTTTGCATGATCTTCCCAAGATTCTCCAAGACATTCCGATTATTATGTAAAATAAACTCTATGGCTATTTCTTCCCATATAGTCAATAAAAGTTACCTGTGATTCCCAGTGTTGATAAAGCAAAATGCTATATTTAAAAGATACATTTTAAATGGCGGAAATATCAACAATGAAAACATTGGAATCTGTGGAAAATTTCACAACCCCTTCAGGAAATATTTGTGACCTAGGTCATGGGTACGGTTATACTTCAGCTGGGAAAAAAATATTTCCAAAAAAACAACACCAGTGTTCATACAGTGTGAAATAAAACTCACTAAACTGCCTTGTCCATCCAGTCCAAACTAAAGCTGCTCCTGGCAGACAGCAGCTCAGAGAAGTAAAATTTTATGGGCTGTAAATAAAATCAGTGAAACATTCCTAATGTAAAGGTTATTTTTTTTCTCTCCGTATTAAAGATGGGATAGTCAAGGTCTGTATGCAACCATCTCACTTGGCATCAAAGTGGCTTCTTAATTATACCACAGACCACTGACTAAAAACATCTCTGCAGATCTCCTGAAGACTTCTTTTTTTTTCCCTTAGAACACTTTCAGGATTTTTTTTAACCAAGTTTTATCTGATTATTTAGTTTAAAAATTAGAAACTGAGCCTTTTATTTACGCAGAGTCCAGAATTTGCAGCTGCAGGAGAAGCAGGCTTCCCTGTGCCGCCCTGGGGGTGACCTCAGCTCTGACCTGCAGGACCACCCTTACTGGAGGGGAGCAGCAGCCAGGTCCTTTTCCCTGGGCAGAAACTCATGTTTTATGAGATGGCTGCATGGTGCTGAGAGACAAAGCCTAGGCCACCACGTAAATCCTGGCTCTGGCCACAAAGGTGGAAAACCAGCACTTCATCACTGAGCCACTGAAAGTCCTCACTGTGATTCCTGATTATTTAAGAATATGCATAACAATCTATAGGCCAAATTCCTCCTCATGTCTGAGACCAGCAGGCTCACTGCTTCAGCTTGTCTCCTCTCCAAGGAATTGCAAAGACTGCAAGCCAGTGGAGAATCTGATGGACTGTATTTCTTTTAATTTACCCCACAGAGTTCCCCTTTGAGCAGGATATTAATTTCTTCTCTACTTAAAAATCCACTTACCTGTCAAAATTTCCCCCCAGTTATGCCACAGAACTGAAATAACATTTTAAAAACCTCAGCATAACATCCCATGATGCTGAATAATTTAGAACTTTAGAAGCTGGTTAATTTTTAGGATCTTAGCAAAACCATACATGGTTGCTTTAAATAGCAATGAAAGGCTGATTCAAGCCATTAAATTTTATGTTGTGTGTAATGTTGTAATTGATGTCAAGCCTTTCCCTTATTCTTCACGCTGACATTGGGCAGCCTCCTAAATGCTTGAAGTGCAGTTACAAGAGTCCAGACAAAGTAAAGTACCAAGGAAGGGTGGCAGAAGTGGAAATTTGTTGTTAAGAAAAGAAAGCTTCAAATGTTAAATAATTAAGCATGAACCAAATTTTGCTAGTTTCTTTCTCATCCATTTATTTTGGGGATAATTGGGTGCATTAAGTATTTTGCTGCAAACTGTTTCTTCTGTGTATGCACATAAAACTTTATTACCCTTGTAAAGAGCATGCTGTGAATTTTGATGCTTCTGTGTGTTTGGGAGCATATAATTATTCTCTTTACAGGAAAACACTTTTACCTACATCCTAAATTGAGCAAACCAGCTTCCAAAGCAGCAGCTTCTTAAAAGCATGTGCTCAGCCTCAAGTATCCCTGAGGAAAAAAATGCAAATTCAGCTCCAAGTTGAATAAGTCTTCTCTCCTTCCAGCAGACTTCAGTGTTTTGCCTCACCTTTGCTATTTCCCTGGTAATCCTTAAGTAGTTTAAGAAAAGTGGTGATGACTTAAGGCCTTTATTCTGGCAACACTATAATGAGCTGAGTAATGTCATTCCTGTAGGAGCAAAGCCTGAGGTCAGCAAGAAAAATCCACATATAAAGATATGGAGATGCCACTGTCAAATCAGGAGAAAAATCATGGTAACTTAGAGACATTTCCTTTTACTAGTCCATGTTTCTTTAGGGTTTGTTTCACACTAGTAAATCAAACAGAAACGATCCGATGTCACAGGTCACACATTAAATCAGATGGGGCGCCTTCCCCAGCAGGCAGTTTTCATAAAGCCACCCTGTTTTGAAGGATGAGGAGTTTTGCTAGCACAGAGATGTGCAGATCTCAGAGCTGGTCCCAGAAAGGTGCTGGTTTCTACCTCAGGTGTCCTCGGACCTGTTCCCCTGGTCATTGCACCCCAGAGAGATGCTGTGATCCAGCCCCCAGCCTCTCCACGGTTCATACAGTCCAGTTACCAAAGATGTCTCCAAGAGAGGTACCCAATTAGCTCCAGCTTCTGTCCTGAGCAGCAGCACAGCTCCAGCAGCCAGCAGCTGATTTGGGGTTGGTGAGCAAAAATTTGCCCAGGAATCCCTGAGTATTTGGAGGCTTGTTTGTCTGGATTTGCTTAGATTGATACAAACTGAAAGCACTGATGCAAACTCCAACCACTGTTTTACCAAAAAAGTACATGCACCTGGGCAGGTTTAGGACTTTTTACTTTTTTGTCATGGTCCTCTCTGGTGCAGCTGCTTTATACAACAAAAGTAAAGTGTGACTACAAACTTTCTCAGGGCTAAACAAACTCCCACAGGGGTTAAAGACTGTCACCACTGTCACTTCCCCCTGAGCACAAGCTGCAGTTCTTCACTCTCTTATATTTCATCTATATTTAAAAGAAAAAGACCAAAAACAGAACACCCAACTCAAAATATTTAATTCTATCACTTCAGAAGAGGATACAAAACAGAACAAACCACATGAAACAGATGTTAGTCACGTCAATTAATACATTACTAGATGTGCATTCCCTATAGTGATAAGAAACACTGGTATAATGAAAATTTTAAAAATTCAATAGAACTTTGAATTGACCTCTACAAACTACACCAGTTATCTTACAATATTTGCCTCAGCCAATGAGGGTAAGCCCTAGTAACTGTTATGTGAGATATTTATATAGCAATGAAAAAAGAGTGGATATGAGACAAAAGGTATGAACAGTGTTTGAGCAGCTAGAACATTGGTGTGAGCTGCTCAATGTGAGTGGGACTCAGTCTTTTAACTGAGGGTGTTTCCTGCTTATTCTCATGGTTTTCCCTTCCCTTAGGAGCAGAGGTCACGTTACTTTCCTCGTTTTAATCCCCTTATGGACTGCAAACTAAGAAAAGAAATGCAATGGGAACCTTCCATGGTGTGATGAGGGAGTGAAAAGGAGGAAGAGGACAAGCTTTCAGTGATTATGGTGCAAATGGACTCCAAAATCTGTCAAGGGGACAATCCCTTTCCTTTAATGGTCCATACCTAAAACACAAATCTGTCCTCCCACCTGGCACCCTCAATTCCCTTTACAGCCAGTGACACATCCAGAGGGCCAGTGGCATGGCTTGACCTATCCTGGAACATGCCAGACAGATTATATCATCCTCTGGATATATATGTCTGCTCCTGTCCTGGAAATTACAACAATTGTTGCTGAGATACCAGACTAGTGTAGCATCATGTATTTTATTGTAAATAAAAGAGTACACAATGTACAGACTTTATCCTACAAATCCTTGCACAAAAGAAAAATCTTTCAGTCACAGCCAAGGAAGCTATTTTGAGATATGGGAAGAACTCACATAAGCAGAAGGTCTCTACAAGGAGGCTACATTCTGTCTCCTATCTTAGTCAGATCTGTTCATTTTAAATCAATCCATACCATGACCTTGAACCTTGGCACCAAAATGTGAGTTCCAGGCACTCCTGCCCGCTGCTTGGAGGCACCAAAGAGAGGTCAATTATTTCTCACCCTATTACTTTCCAAATTTCTTCTCACTGGAAGAACTATAGCTTGTATTTCCTGGAACAGATTCCTCTCATTTTCTTTTTATGCCAAAATAATTCATTTCTGATTCCATAATTCTTTTTCAGAATTAATAAATAACTATAGGCAGAACAGGCAGCTGCTTCTTGACTAGCACAGAAATCTTAAAACATCAGACTAGCAGGATGATCGCCACTTCAGATCTTTAATTTCACCCTAAGCAGATCTGATTTGTTGGAGGAAGTAACAGTTTACACACTGCAAAAATAAATGGTGCAGCAGGCGTTCATACACAGTAGGAGGTGTGAAAAATGGGGGGGAGGGGGAAAGGAGACTGATGGAAACAATCAGCTAATGCAGAATGAAAGCCTTTTTCTCTCTCCAAGTGGAACTAATAGGAACATCAAATATGTTAAACTAAAACAGAAATATGAATGACGAAATTGTTTTCCACTTATTTTTAAGAACCTTTTATTTTCAGGAGTGGTCACACAAGCTAGTGAAAGGAAAAAAAAGTAAAGGCTTTCCTCTAAGCACAAGCAGTTTTAAGGGCCTGATTTTGAAAAAATTATTTTTGTCCATCAATGTATCATGTGTTTGCTTAAAGCAAATAGCCTTGGAGGTGGCTGTCCATACTCTGGGAATACTCCCACAGGTGCTGGAAGATAAACAATATCTTGCCAAGCCAAACCAAGCACTAATCAGCAGAATAGGACTTAGTGGACCAGTAATTGTGAACATCCCCCAAGCCTTCAGGAGGCAGAGGTAGCAATTTCCAGCGGCTTCAGTGGCTGTGTTTTATGTTTCTGTTGTAGGTGATGCTGGAAGAAAACAAGAGCAACATCTGGTCCTGCCAAGCATCTGGCCAAGGGAATGGGCATAAAAATGCCAGTTTAATTTTCATCTAGTACTGCCCATAAATACATATAGTCATCTGCCATTAAACTCAGTATTTCAAAGGTGTTTTTTCTTTATCAGAAAAGCTGTTAGATGTCAGAAATCATTTCATCAATAGCACTGTTTGGAAGCAAAGAGTTTCTCCGTCAGGCAAGGGCAAATTCTTGAAGGAAGCATCTTTGTCTAGAGGTTAAAACAGTAATATAAAGAAAACAAACAGTGAGTGACATATTAGCCATCTCATTCAAAAGCACCCAAATTAACGTTAATGTCAGGGGGTTAAATTATAGATATTTATTCATGATGTTATCAAAACTTCTATATGCTACAAGAAACACAAAACCAATTTTTTCTGAAAATGTCACACAGAACTAAACTGTTCCTCCAGACAAATGTAATTGAATGCCTTATCCTAGCAACCATCATGTTCACTATCAATGTTCATCCTTCTAGGGAAGACCAGGTGAGACAGCAGTTTTACTGGCCTCGGTTCTACATCAGTCCCCAGGCTCTTCTGTAAGCCTGGCATTTGTCCAGATCCTGTCTGGGGGAGGGGGGCCTCTAGTTCAACATTTCCTTTAAAACTCTCAGATTTGGATATCCACAATTCAGCTCTCAGAGCTGAAGAACACGAGAGGCAAGGGAGGCTGGTGGCATAGCCACTGTCACCTCTGTTAAACACTGTCACCAGCCTGTGTAAAAGCACTCTGAAGAACCTGGCAGTGCTTCCATGTGCAGCTCCTTGGGACCAGGTGCTGTGCTTCCTCTGGAGCTCCTGTCATTGGTATAAAGAAAATTATCATCTGCATGATAGTAAATGGCTAAGATCCCAGGCCTGGAACTTGGCTCTCTGTATAATTTCTTTGCTCAAAGAGTTCTTGCAAACAATTCCCAGACATCACTGAGAATTTTGTGCTGTACACTCAGCGTTCTCAATGGGGAATTTGGAAGCAGAATCCCTGCTTAGAAAGACGAGAGTTTAACAGGAACATGGCCCAACTGGATCACAACCTCAGAGCTATATAATAGGCTTCAGCACTGCTTACTGGTGCAGATGTGGCCAGTGGACCATGCCTGGTATGGATGTGGGTTGCCTGGTCCAGTGTAAGAACTGCCCTAATGCTGGCAAGCATTGCGTTCTGGCAATTTATTATTTAAATAATTTTTTTTTCATTTTATTTATTTCCTTTGTGCCAAAAAACATCTAATAGCATTGCACTGGTTTTCCTGTTCTAAGCAGCATAAAAGAGCTAGTGATGGACCTGATGTGTCTAAATCTGGAACTAGGAATGCAGGGCAATGCAGTACAGAGATTTGATTCTATCAGATCCAAAGCAGGTCAAAGAGGCAGAACAGGGATTCAGTCCATAAATTAAACCTCAGTACACAGAATGAAAACACTTTACCCTTTCAATACTACTTCTTCTTCACATATTAACTGGTGCAGCTAAGAGTATGTATATGTTAATCAGATTATGTATTTTTGGGAACAGATTACAAATAAGACCAAAGATTCCCTAAAACAAAGTCTACATTTACCAGTTAAGCATCAATTCCATAAATTATTATCTCTGTGTTTTTCCTGTTGCTAACAGGGCAAAAAGTAAACAATTCATGGAAATGAAACTCAACTCATAAATTAGTGTAGCTATAGGTTAAATGATAAGTAATTACAAGATGAGCTGATGCTTTTAGGGTAAATAGTTCCCTAATTTTAAAAAACCAACAGCTCTTCTTGGAGTTATTTTGATTCTGAATCTTTTTCTACTGTAAAACAAAGCTAAATAGAAGTCTGGTTGAAAGAGAAGTGTGTATTTGGCCTGGTTTATTCTTGGTACCTACCCATTATCCTCATCTAATTACTTAACTTTTTCTTGTGAACTCCTTCAGAGTAAACAAACTGTATTAGTGTCCTTCAGTGATGGGCTTCAAAAGACCAACAATTATAAATTTTATTGCTCAGCATTACAAGATGATGGTATCTCAAGAGAAGGTGACAGTGAGTTAACAGATGGGTCCCCAAGGGCAACTGGCCCAGACCTACAGACTCCCTTCTCCAAACAGAGAAACAGGCACAATTAGCAACTTTCAAAATGATAAATCTCTTTCCTTCATTCACCAAGCCTAATGTGGTTGAGGGGACTGTCTTTCATTCACATTTTGGTACTAATTAACTTATAACATTTGGTTTTATCTTATAAGAATCCCTAGTTCTTTAGATGCCATCTCGCAGGAGAAAAATTCACATAAATATTGTCAGAAAAAACAATTACAAAATTAACTACTTTGCAACTGTCATTTGGCAAGCTGTTTCAAGGCAGGGCAAATTAATTTCAAGTATACATTTATTCTAATTTTTTTCTAGTGTAGCCTTCAGCTCAGAATACCAGAACCAGCAACAGAAAGAGACAAATAATTGCTAGAAGCCTTTGAGGTGCATATTGCTGTATTTCTAACAATCCCAACACTACATTATCTAATAATTTTAAAAGATATTATTAGAAAGTAGAGCACAGGAATACAAATTACTGGCTGCTTGGGCTTTTCTAATAAAATTTGGTTTAATTTTTCAAAAATATATCTCAACTGAGATGTGGACTTTTGGACCTAGATCTCTTTAGTATCTATGTGGGAGTCAGTTTATATATAGGGCTGGCATTTGTGTTTCATAAATGAATAAACCAGCTGCAAATATATTCAGGAGACTGGAGTTCTTCACTCAGGTCCTTTGATGCTTTGAACATCTCTTGGGTACAACCAAAGATTTTGTCAGCAAGCTTAACAACAGTTTTTTGAAGTGAATGTTTTTTACATTGTCTATTTAATTTTCCTCTTCAACTCATGATATAAGGCAGAACTGTTATAAATATAGTTATTTCCTTATTTGTTATATACTTTGTTCCCTAAATAGAAACATGATTTGTCTCCTGGTCCATGCAAGAAATCTCTTTTCTTAAACAAACCTTAATTCTAGATTTCTAGAATTGAAGAAGAATCAAAACACAGGATTTGAATCCACTGAACCACTCTTTTATGAAAGGGTCAGTAATTTACATTTCGATATTTTCTAAGGATGATGAATAAATGAAAGTGACAAATACCTCATTCCTGCAGATTTTCACAGTTTCTGATAATAATTTAAAAACCCCATAGATTTCTACAGCTTTTTATCCCAATTTATGGAGGTCACAGAAGTTCAACTCCCATCTAGCCATAACAGAATTTTCACCAAACTGTCTGAAGTTTGCCCATCGCTATTTCGGGCAGAGAGCAAATAGTGTGTGTGATGCTTTTGGCACCTGCAGACATAGCAACATAACTAATAGAAAGACATCTGTTTCTGTTATGATGGAAGGATGTTTACATTATGGCAAATTTGCAAGTTCTGCAGAGCAGAGGCCTTGTATTGGTAAAGGAAGTCATCACTGAGTTTGTTTAGCTCTGAACACTTACTAGGGGCCACCTCGATCAGTGATCTGGAAGCCAGAAAGTATTGTGGATCTTGGCTTCCCAACAGGCTAAGTGCTTGAGCAGAACTTTTGGCCAGAGAGCAGAATCCATCTTCCTCAGTTTTGACAGCAGTGACTTTGGTAAATTGCAGGGGAAGAAGAGGTCTCTTCCTCCAGTAGCTCTGCACTTGATTTTGTCAGGTGCTTTAAAACCAGATCTGTGTGGCAAACTCAGTTTCCACAGTTAGAAGTTCCAAGGTCAACAAACTGATGGTCATGGAAAGTATCTTACACTTCCACTCTGAAAGTAACTATTCAAATTTGAGGGTTAAGTAATAGTGGTGGGAAGAAGGGAAGCTCAGGCTTCTGGACAAAGAAGGAGAAAAAAAGAAGGAGAACAGAGAAAAATAAAGGCAATAAGTGGTGATAAGCAAGCAATCCAAATGCAGCAATTAAACGGAAAGTAAAGCTGGAGAACTGTTAAAATCACAACAGAAAAAGTCAGATGTTCATCAGGACTCACTATGTAGTGTTTGTGCTAAAGCAGAAATATTCAGCAACAGCAGAGACCTCCCTCTGAGCTGAAAAAAAAATGTGTATGAATATGAATCATGTTTGTATATGTATATGAATCACAGCAAATAAATCTGGAAGAAACTTCTAGCAGTGCTCTAGTTCTCCTCTGTCTCCAGTGCTGACAAAGTTCAGCCTCTGTCATTCTAAACAGTTGCATTTTAATTGTTCTTAAAGAATAGCTCTTCAGCATCCCCAGGGTTTAATCTCTTCATAGGTAACACCTTTGCATTAAAACTTATTGCCTTTAATTTAAGCTCATTATTCCTTGTGCATGGAAAAGAGTTTATTCTGTTATTCTTGTAGCAACTTTATAATTATACAATCTATAACCTATTTTCATGTGTCCTCTGGGACATTTCTTCTCTGTGTTAAGGAAAACACAGATTTTCAGTCATATGTGCTTCCAAACCTACTCTATTGTTACCATCAGGACCTTCTCAAACAGACCTCATCTTTCTTAAATTTGGCCCAAACTAGCCACGGAACTTCAATTGCTAGATTGATACCACAGATTATAAGTAGAAAGCAAAAAATTTGCCATATGTATTCTCATTCCTGTATCACTTCATTGATTCTTCTGCATCCGCATGCAGAGATGGTGTTCAGGAGTGGGAGAGAAGGATGGGAGAACAATTTATGTTAATGTCCGATCATACTAAATTTCAATCTGAGGAAAAATAGTATGATGCATAGAAAGAATCAGTAGAGTTAAAGTCAGCCCTTAAAGGGCAACTGAGAGTGTCAGTGTTCTAACGAGGACAGATTCTAGATAGGAAAGGTCTTTCTGTCTGATAAATCCTGTCTGTAACACATAATTTTCAGCATTACTGTTAGGAACAACTTTCATGTATTCTCCTCAGTATAATTAGCATCCTTCTCAGAGACCAAAAATTTTTTCTAAGAATGTAAAACCTCAGTGCCATGAACTGCTAATCTTGATCTCACTTTTTCTGCAAATTATATGCAGTGGGACAGGACTGAGCTATAGCCTCCTCCACCACTGACAACTCCCTACATACCAGTGAAACCTGCCCTGAAGATCTGTGTCCTCTCCATTTCTGGCAATTTCTGTTCTCTCATAGTTCCAGTAACAGAGATCCCACAACCTCGTTAGTGATTTTCTTTTTTAATTTTTTAACTGCTCTTTCCATATCAGGGAAAAAAACAAGAGGAAACTTTTCTACAAGATTTAGTTGAGCATTTTGTCATACCTCTTACTGGCCCGTAAAATTTCCTGCCTCTGTTTTCTCTTCCTTTCCTTTCTATTTTCAATTTTAACCTTCTTCATTGCTCTCATTGTACTGGTTTTGGCTGGGATAGAGTTCATTTTCTTCATAGTAGATATGGTGCTGTGTCTTGGATTTGTGCTGAAAATGGGATTGAAAACATGATTAAAAGATGTTTTAGCTGTTGCTGATCAGTATTTATACAGTATCAAGGCCTTTTTTGCTCCATCTCATCAGGCTGTCTGGAGGTTCACAAGGAGATGGGAAGTGACACAGGTGGGACAGCTGATCCCAACTGACTCAAGGGATATCCCAAAACATGTGACTTCCTGCTCAGCAACAAAATCTGAGGGAAGAAGTTAATGGAATATGTCATAGAGCTTCTCCTTCCTGGGGATGGCTGAAAATCTCCCTGACAATGGTAAATAAGGAATTAATTCCTTATTTTGCTGTGCTTGTGCAAATAGCTTTTTGCCTTACCTATTAAACTGTCTTTATCTCTACCCATGACTTTTCCTTCTTTACTTTTTCTGATTCTTTCCCTCAGTCTGTTGGGAGGAGTAGTGAGCCTGTGTGAGGCTGAGCCGCCAGCTGAGGTTAAGCCATTACACTATTTTTTGTTTTGTTTGCTTGTTTGTTTGTGGGATTTTGGTTTGTTGATTTGGTTTGTCTTGCTTTGCTGAGTTATGGAGAGGATGAAATAACCACCACATGATGTATATTTCTCCCAGACTCAGGAAGCAGAGATTCTGGTGGGCATTAACTCCCCTGTCCCACCTCTGTCCAGGCAGAGCATCAGCAGTGCTCACAAGCACCCAGGACATGCTCAGGGAGCAGTGGGCACTGCCTTGCTTGATGTGTTTTTGAACGTTGGAAAATCCCTTCCACCTCTTCTCCTTATTTCAATCATGACTCCTTGAGATGTCACAGTTCCTGCATGTTTCGTTTTCCTTATATTCCCCCTTTTTTCTTTCTCAGAGAGAGAGCTGTGATATTTTGTAAAGGTTCCACCCAAACATAAGAAGAAAAGCCAACAAATACAAATGCAAATATAAAGCACAGGGGTGCTGACTCAGTATTTTTAAACCATCATGGCAGCTGGGGTCACAAGGGTCCCTAGAGGAAAGATGTAGTGAGAGGGAGATGAGTTTTAGCTAAAGAAGTGGCTATAATTCAGAAAATCTGGGGTGCAGATGCCTATTTTACATTTTAAATAAAGTAAAAAATGCAGCACAGAATTTAAAAAAAAGGTTTCCAGTGTCAAAAACTACAAGAGTGACAGCTTCAATTTTGATGATCTGTCTCTCCTCTTTCTTTGGCTTTCTAAAGAACAGTAATAGTGGATTCTTCCATTTTTCACTAAGATAATTTTTATAGCAGGTTCGCATGTAAAGAAAATATAAACAGATGGTATAACATGGCAACAATCTGGCCAACACACAGGAAAAGGGAGTTCCCCCAAATTTAAATCCAGACAGATTTTAGCTTAAAGTGAAGAGACAGTAAAGAGGCTTGGTTGTAGGCACAGAAAGGAGCAACAACCTGATTGCTGAGGACATACTGAAGTTCAGCCATGAAACCGAAGGTTACACATTAAGGTGAAGGTTAAAAATAAGTCTGATAATAAGACATGAAGTTATGCTGATACAGGAATCTCTTACTTTCTTTGCCACAGATGAAATCTGTGACCTATTCAAGCCATTCAGCCTCTCCAAATCTTACTCTCCCTGTGTAAACTGAGACTCGTTCTTAGTCCCTTTAGTAAAGTGCCTTAAAAACTACAGATTGGAAGTGATGCTTGCACAGCACCAGCCAAATGCTTGTTGCTTTCAAACTCATGGCAAAATTCCTCTGGCCTCTTTGGCTATGTCGATATTAATAAATTAAATGTGCCCAGTGCCATTCTCTGGTGTTGTAGCCAGCTGGCAGGGAGCAGCCTGTATCTATATTACTAAGATTTTATACTCTCTTAAATAGGGTGGTCATAGCCAAACTGCTGGGAAATGCTTGTGCAAGATCCCAAGCTGTTCCTAGGAATTGTGCACTGTGTGCAGGGTGCCACCTGACCTCCACCCAGACTGTCACAGGGTCCCCTGTGACACTTCAAATGTACAGAAATTGCAGTCCCAGTGCCTGAAAATGTTCCTTAGAATCATCCACTAGTTCTGAGTAACCCTTGAGCCAGGCACTAGACCTGTTAATCTTAATATGCAATACAGTTAGAAACAGTTACTCCATTAATATTTCTTTCAAGTGTTCAGATCATTTCTTTCTATCATATTTGCAATTATTTCTGTATTCTGAGGGTGCCTGCAAAATACCAGCAGAATTCATCTTGGACTTAATCTGATTACTAGTGTGAAATACCAGCCTGTAAGATCTCCATTTTGGTTTCCTTTCATCAGTTCATTCTGCAAAACCACCTTCACATAATTACGGAAACATCCTGTGAGATTTGTGAACCACTGTGCAGTTCAGATGGCTGGTAGAACATAGAGGTTAATCTCAAACCTGATCCCAGCCAATGTGGGCTGGTAAACTCCAGTGAAGCATAAAAAAGTCAGATTATTAAGGCAGGGCAAGTTTTTACACAGTATTGCTCACTGAGTGCAAGCAAAATAGACTAATCCCTGAGCTACCAGAATCAGCTGGCTATTTCCAAAAGCCAACAGCAGCAAGGAAGCTATTGCATGACTCCTTTTTGAACAACAGAAGGGAAGGTTGGAGAAAGGAGGGGCTGGGTGGGAGTGGAGCAGTTTGACATCTAATACATCATTTTTATTAGGCTGAGTCTGCAGACATTTGAATTGTGTTTTCCTCACTTTTTAAATGAAATGGAGAACAGTAACACTAACGACATAGCTCCTCATGAGTGATAGAGTAATTTAAACTTCATAGAGCCTGCCATTGCAGATAGTGTTAATTCACATGTGAAAGAACCTGCAAACACAGAATTTGTGTTTAAAAAAGCAAAAACAAAAACCAAAATCTTGAGTGGGCTGTTACACATCTGTCTGCAGGTACACGTAAAAGACTTAGCAGGAACATGAAAGAAAATCATATTCTCCAGTACACACATGCTTGCACACAGACATGCACAGTAAGCGACAGAGAAGACGAAGGGAAGGCAGGGCTGGGTGCTCCTTGGAAGCTGTTTTCTTAACCTCTGCGACAGCCCAGCCTCCCTGCTGCGCTCCCCCCGCCAGCTCCTCGTGTGCTGCACAATGTCATCCAGAGCACCAACAGCCTGAGTGGAAACAGCTTTCACTGGGAACGGGAAAGATAGGAAAGAGATTAGTGCTTTTTATGTAGAAACCTTGTGGCTGGTGACCACAGCTGAAAACAAACTACAGGAGTGAGGAGAGGGGAGCGAGCGTAAGGAGAGGCAAAGTCTCGGTGACTCGGGAGGATAGCTTAAATCCATCAACAGGCAGCTAAGATCTGAACCAGTCATCTGCAACCAGGGCAGAAATCACAGTCACAGTGTCAGCGGCCACAAATCTTACTGCCTTTGAAGTGGCCAGTATTTTACCCAAAGTTACTACCTCAGATTGTTATCTGGCTACTTGCTGGCCTGTGTGAGACAAATTGGCAGTCTTTGGCTAGATCCTGGTGGACTAATTCCACAACACCACATTTGGCATTCATTAACTGCCCTGGCTGTGGGGCTAAGTAGTAAGTCAGAAAGGCTGAACCTCCATTTCACCCCTCAGAGGTGGTCTTTCCAGCCCAGCTTTAAGTCCCATGGATAAATCAGTATGAGGCAGTAGGTCCTGCAGTAGGCACATGGGTAATTAGATGACTTTGAAGAGCTCTGGATATTTCCTTCAGCAGCACTGCATACGATTACATACTGCTTGCAGATTGTTAGCAGTGTAGTGAAACCAGGTAAAGGAAATCTTTCACTTCCCTGCAAGCTTCTTAAGTGTGATTAGTGGAGAAAGGAAGAGAAATAGTTGAGATACCTATTGAGAGAAAGGTGCTTAATGCAAGGAAAGGAAAACCTGAATGCTGGTAATAGTTTATTAAATATTTTGTTACTGAGCAAATGTACTTTTTCATTTTTATTGAAAGTTTTCTTGCCATTCTTAGACAAATTGACATTGCAAAAGATCCTCATTCTTAGGCTCAATCTGCATTCATAGGCATTATTTAGATTGATTGCTCCTACAAGGCAGCAAAGATAAATGTTCTGAAGCGCTCTTACTGTAGATACAATGCAACCCAAGGAAAATCAAGTCAATCAGCACTAAACTTGAATTCTGAATAACCTACTACAAAGCACTTAATATTTTAAACACCATTTGTCACTGTCACACTGGAAGAAAAATTGCAGATCACTTCAGCTAAGTGGTAGCTCACTTCAACAACATGAAAATCCTCTGAACTCCTGCTTTTATTGTGACCTCGAAAGCAGCTCTCTGTGAGCTAAGACTTTGAAAGGAGGGGAAGAGCAGGAATTGCAGTGGGGCTTCGTCCCTGCAGACAAATGGAATGACTTGAGGTCAGTAAGGAGATACAAGCAGGTGTGCAGGTCCCTAACACAGTGCTCACTGCAGGTCCCTGGTTCAGATGGACACCTGTTGGCATGGGCTCACGTTAAGAGTTGTCTGAGGAAAAGCTCTGAGAAGTGAGGAAGATGTTATCTTAACATCTCAGAGTGCTCTCTCTGATCTTGTTTATTTCTGAATGGAAGTTTTGGGGAATTTTCCACTGAAACATAGTCCTACACTACCTCAGAGAATCACAGACTCATGGAATGGCTGTGTTTGGAAAGGACCTTGGGACATCACCTAGTCCAACCCCCCTGCTCAAAGCAGGATCAACCTAGATCAGGTTGCTCAGGACCATGTCCAGATGTCTTTTAAATTTCTCCCACAGAGACTCCACAGTCATGCTGGGCAACCAGTTCCAGTGCTTGACCACCCTAACATAAAAAGTTGTTTTCTTACGTTTAAGCAGGGTCTTGTGTTTCCATATGTGGTCTCTCATCCTCTCCCTGAGCACTGCTGAGAACTGGCTACACCTCTCATTAGTCCCACACCAGTTATTTATACATATTGGAAAGAACCCCTCTGAGCCTACACTTCTCCAAACTCAACAGTTCCAGCTCTCAGCCTCTCCCTGATAATTCCCTGTATTTCATGTTCAAGCATGTGCTCAAAATTTTGCTGGGTCTGCTTTGAGATAGAGGCTCTTTAGCCCTTTGTGCAGTAATAAGAGTTCTCAAGGGCACTAAAATGTCCATATTTTGTCAAAACTTGAAAGAGCCCCAAAATCCTTTCAGCTCCTCTGCTTTCAGCTCTAACTTGTTGAAGCTGTTAGCTGTTTATAGAAGCAAGGCCACTGCTTTGCTGTGCTCTGAGACTGCAGGCAGTGCAGTGTCCTGGATGGATGCAGCCTGGCCTTGAAGGCAGGTGCTCCCCGGGATGTGCCAAGGGTGGCCAGAGAGGTGATTCCCTGCCAGCCACTGCCTCCTCTGCCCAGGATGCAGAGGGACATGACCTTCCTCTCTGGGCAGGGCTTTCCTCCTGCAGAGCACTCCTAGAAACTCATATCCCTCCTTTGCTCGAGTGCTTCTTTCTAATGTCCATCTGAGTTTGAGTAGAAAAGTCCTCAGGACAAAGAAAGAGACAGTATTGCTCTATGTCTTTAACCACAATATTCTGATAAGGATATATGAAATTCCCATTAACAGAGGAGCCACATACTTCTTTATACTTTATTCATTGCATTAAATAATCACGAAAGGATTTTTTTTCCTATGGGTGAAGTTTATTTTCCCCTTTAAAAACATAGTGTTTCAGGTATTTATAAGTAGGACAGTGATTTCATTAAAAACCCACAGTTTATGCTTGCATTTTTTGAAAGCTAACAACAAATTCATTTTCCCATGAAGGTACAAGAATTTTTTCTAATTTACTTTTCTAAATACTGAACATTTTTTATTCACGCAGTACTTACTAGACACATTTTTAATATGCTGCTATATTTAAATTATATTTCTGGGCTTCAAGAGAATTGTATTTTCAGAATAAGAAAATAGTTAACTGTTTCAAAGCAATTTGAGCAAAAATGTCAGTTTAAAAATGGGATGAAGTGTCCTCATCATTGAAGCAGCACAAAGGCTACTTTCACCACATGATTCTTTTTTATTTCCTTTTTAGAAGTTTTGTTTCAGGCAAAACACTCCTTGCACAGATTTTTTTATTAGCAATTTAAGGCAAAATTGAATGCACTGGTAAATTGAATAAAGCGAGGCCTTATTATTGTTTTTCCTTTTTGCCTCAAGATAGCTATCTCAATGTTAAACCCTTCTGGAAACAAAGCATGGTAAAGTTCTGTGCATTTTTTAAATTTTTTTTCTTTTCTTTTCTTTTTTTTTTTTAATTGTGATATACTGTGGTAGATAAATAATAATTTAATTCCTGAACGCAGCCCAGAGAAAGTAGACATAGATAATAAAGTAGCCCTCCTTAGCTTTAATTGTTTTTTCAGTTTCTCTTTCTGCTTTCCATAACTTAGAAATTCCCTTTCAATAGTGAAAGGAAATACTTAACGGCATAAATATAAGTTAAGGCTTTTTTTATATGCATTTATTTTGTTGCACACTGTCTGCAACTTCCATTAACTTGTTGGAATGAATCCCAAAATAAAAGGAGCTGTTCTTTAGCAGGTTAACACTTTTGCATATATTATGTGTTCAGTTCATGCTGAATTCAGTAAATTCAGATTATTCTTACAGAATTTAACTTCATCTCTTTGTTTTTCCTGAGCCGAAAGTTAAAGTAATGAGAACTGAAAAGAACTGAGGGGTAGCTCGCTGAGGAAATAAGATTGTTACATCTTTTCACACATCATCTAAGAGGGAATTCAGAACGACAGTGACGAATTTTCTGCTAGGCTCACATAGTTAGACAAATCTGTATTGTTGATTCAGCTCCTCTAGCAAGAGACATGCAGGACACAAATATAAGATAGGATAGAAATAAAAGCATTATGTGCAGATATGACTACAGTTCTCATCTCTGAAAATACAAAAAAGGGGAAAAATTATATCCTTGATTCAAGCAGGATTATTTCCATCCACTATCATCTCACACAGAATTATAAAAAGCTTCTGATAAGGCAAATTACTCTTAGGGAGTTCACTTTCTGGAATATACACTGCTGAGTCCTTGCCAGACTAACAGGTCTGAGTCAGCCCTATCCTAATCATTTTATCCATAGCCTGATTGTCCATGTGCCTTATAATCTTGGACCTTGTTCAAAATAAATAATGGCAGTAACAAGCCACAGGCTGAACTTTCCTCTGACATTTTTTTAAGACAACATCTTCTTGCATAAGGCAAGCAACATCTGCTGAACCAAATGAGAAAGAAATCCTAATGGCTAGGATGGAGGAGAGGAAAACAAGGGAAGATCAAGGAGAAGTCCTATCCCACAGAAAGCAGGGGGATTTCTGGCTCATGCTCCAGGCAAACTGGGAATTTGCTGCTTACCTCCATGCTCATATTCATCACAGCTCTAAGCTGGATAAACTAACACCTCTGTGGCTCTTCTTCAAACTGAATGTGAACAATGTATCCTATTTAAATAGTTCCATTTTCTAATAAAAGTTTTATCCTTCTTGACTCTGAACTTGCATACCAGGCACTTCCCTGGTGCTTCCTAGATTGAGGAAGCACATTCCTACTCCAGTCACAGGCTGGTTACCTGCATTTGGCTTATTATAAATCTCAGAATTTTGTATTTTCACAAGCGTGTAAAAAGGTCAACACTAATTCTTCCTGTGTGATAACTCAGGTTACCCGCTGAGTTTGTTTCAGGTTTTGTCCTGCACTTGGACAAATTATGGTTTGTGACATAGTTTCATTGCTGGTAGGTAGCAGAAAGACCTTGTCTGAGATGAAAGCACATTTTCCAGCCTCCGTGAGAATAGCAGAGCACTCAAGAGGTGTGTCCCATAGCCTGGAATTGCCTTTTATGTTAGTGTTGTGCTGAACAATGTCACATTTAATCAGTTTTAATGCTTTTCAAGTTGCGTTTTCGTATATAGAAATATATCAGAAGGTACAATGAGGTCCAACTGAAGCTGAAGTTAGAGCAAATCACTGATCCAATTGCACATAATTCAAACTCCCCAGATTTATTTCTTTCCACTAGAGAATGTCTGTCAGAGCCAGGAAAAAATTTTATCACCATGCTAAATTCATATCAACAATTAAATAATCGTTTACAGAAACAGCAATTTTGCTTTGCAGATAGCACAATGATTCCCTGAAGCTCTTTTTTTTTTTCCTGAATCCCTCAACCCATTTCTCTTGTGTGTTTTTGTACATTTTTAGTTATTTGCAGAAAAGTTTTTTTTTTTGCCTGGGACTATAACTATTAGCTATCTTTCGTATAAAGAAAGCACAGACAAGCTGTTCACATTTGAGGTTGGAGAAGTATTTGTTTTTTGTTTGAATTGATTAGCTGTTAGCAATAAAACAAAATGTAAATAACTGCAAGAGAGTGATCAGGACAGCAAAATTCCTTTTTGTCTCTGGTATCAGATCTGGATGAGATGAGAAAAAAAAATAAAAATAAGCAAGACTAAATCTCTGATGCTGTTTTGCCTGAGTTTGCTGGATATTTTTGTGAATGCAATGATTTGTTAGGATAGGCTTGGGATCTCCGAAGGGAGATGATATGGGATACAGGAATGGGAGTAGGAGTGACTTGATTTCTGAGGAAAGCACGGGACTGTGTGAACAATTGCAGCCGATGAGGTTTCAGCACTGTCTCCCAGAGCTGCAGGTACTCTGTCTCTGCCTAAAGCCACAATGAACTTACAGGGAAAACTATGTCCGTGCAGGGAGGAACCCTCTGAAGGGAGGGGAAGCTAAAAATGGAAGGCCATTTGTACATGATTATCTATTGTAAACTCATAATCCAGGCCATCCTTAATAAAAACATTGAGTTCACACAGGCCTTTCTACATCCTCAGGAATGCAGAACTGGAAGAGAGCGCTGAATCACTGGGTCGAGTTTCCTGTTACTTTGGGCACCATGTTGCAAGATATCTTTCACAAACTTGAAGTTTATGCCAAAATCCTTCATGGAGAAGGTGGCTATCTCAGCCTCCCTTTCTTCAGATGAAGCAACTTTTCCTTGGAGAAGTGAAATAACAGAGCCATAATCATACAGTAGACCTGAAGAAATACTTGGACCAAACCTCATTTTCCTGAGCATCTTCTCCATGCTGATCAAGAGCTTCTAAAGGTGCTTTCCAGATTTCAAAGATCAGTGTCCCAACAAAACTGTTGTTGTTCATGCCTGCAATTCTTTGCCTTGCTGATTTATGTTAAAAAAGACTCAGTGCTCCTCAGTAATATTAGAGAAATCCTTCAGCACACATTTTTTTCTGGCATTTCTCGGAACACAGAATTGCTCCCAAAGTGACTGGGTTCTGGAAGCTATTGGAAAACAACATGAAGTCTGCAGTTTTTGAATAAAACTTTCCACCTGTCCTTATGGATGCTGAAAATTAAAGTGTGCAATTTTGTCAATTACAATAGAAAATACCAGGGCCATTACTTGAGATGGCTGTGTATTAAATACAGACCACCCCAGAACACCTTTAAATAAGAGCAGGAAACTGCTCGCTGTTCATGGGGCTGGGACCTGCCAATCAGACCAAGACTGAATGCCTGTCAGTCTCCCTCATATTTGACTTGGAAGCAACTCATATCAATATGTAGTCAGGAAATGGCTCTTTAATCACTGCAAAGTCTCTCCTGATTTTAAAGATTAAATCAGCCACAGACTGCTTCAGACTCCTTGGGTTTTTTTAACTCCTCCAAGATAACTAATGATAGCATTTGAGAATGATTAGCCATGCTGCACAGCACGAGCATGCAGCTTGCTCTGATTTCATGCATTGCAGTCCACGCTGTACAACACTGATCTCAGATAACAGGACATCCAAAGAAACCTGAAAGACCTGTCTGGGAGTTATATATGGGGGTAAGACAACTTGAAACACGTAAGGAAAATAAATTACCCAATATATTAACAACTATCTTGTTAGAAATGCTGTAGGGAGGTGGGCCAGCAATGAAGCAGGGTCTCTACAGAGATGGGATTCAAAAGGCACCTCCTGCAAAGTACAGTTAAAAGTGGTACTGCTGAAGCAGCATCCAGTGGGGTGGGCAGATGTGCACAAGGGTGCCCTTAAGGCTAGCAAAATGGCAATTGGTGCTGGCAGCTCCAGGACTACAAGCGGCAGCCAAAGGTATCACATGGATGTGCTTTGGAAAAGCAGCAGAGGTAAGGGAGAGGGCAGAGAGGGAACAAAGCCCCAGGTTACAGGTCCCTGGAGCAGGCCAAAACCGGGATGTCCAGGTGGGGGATGAGAGAAGCAGATGTGGAAGAGGCTGTCTGCCAGGGCTGCAGTGAGAAATTGGAGTTTCAGGGGAAAGAGCGCTTGGGCCAGATCTGTGACTTTTAAGGGAGAGGACACAGCGTGTCCTGGGGAGAGGGAGGTGTGAGATGCATGGAAGGGACATCACAAGTGTATGAGTTCTGTGTAAACATTTCTGCCTTTCCACAGCAGAAACTCAGACAACTACAGAGTGAAGGAATGGGAGAGCAAAGCTTAGATATTATCAATACCCTGAATCTACCCTGAGATGGTTTGAGGCTCTCCTGGAGCCTGGGGGTTTGGTGATACGTGTGGAAAAGCGACACAAGGATGCCAGTGCTCCTTCCTCTCTGTCACCAAACAAGTTGTCCCTGGGATAGTCAAGTCAGCCCCTGTTCTCACAGTGATCTGGCTCACTTCAAGCAGAGAAATACTCCCCAGCATGACACATAGCCAAGTAAATCCTCTTGAAAGCTATTTTTTCAGGTCCTGCATTTCTCTAATAACATATGTGCCATGTTTCACCCACCCTTCTCCACGCTTTTCCTTTTTTCTCCTGTATTAGATTTACAGTGGCAATAAGGTACTGCTGAGGTAGTCCCTAACCCCACTCTACCTGTAAACTTTTATTCTTTCCATGATGTTTAAAGGGTAAAAAAAAAATAACTATCAGGTAAAAATTTACAGCAAAAGTTTTTCCTTCTGCTGTGAGGGATTTTTCCCACAGAAACTGCCTGTTTGCAAGTTTTTGTTATTCAAACATATGCTAAAGCTTGCTCACCCACCTCATTTAAACTCAGCAAACGTGCAGCCAAATGGACTATCTTGTTCCACATTTCTGCCACTCAAGCACCAGTACAAAATGAAATGGAGAAAAGGCAGAATTCATTTGGTTCCTCAAGGCTTCTCAAAAAGCCACTGAAGTCAGCAGCATGACTCCTTTTAACATGTGCAGAGTGAGTCAGGCTGTACAACCTCAGCTAGAAATACCAGCGGGACCACGTAAGGGTGGGGGTGGTACACACAGAAAAGCTGCAACAGCACACGTACAGCCATTTTAGAAAGAAACTGAAAACCTCAAGAACTTAAAAATAACCCAACAAAATAATAAAAACAACTTTGAAATTCGTCTTCGTGTGTGTCTTCAACTGCAATTAGTTCTTAAATAATTAACTATTACTTTAAAACCTCAGTCTCCTTTCAGAGATATTTCATCTTTGCTTTGGAATTGCAAAATTTGAGCTCTTTCTCAAACAACTGGATGACAAGATCACAGTCTCACTCCCATGACATTATTCCCAACACAGACTTAAGAATTTCTTCTTGACAATTCACTCTCATAATAGTAACCAAACTCTACAGATATATTTCCAGATAGTCACACAGAAAAACAATGAGTAGAGAGGGCTGTACTCACTGGTTTTTTTTCAGGATGCTCATTGAGCATTCAGGAATCTCAAATATTTCACCTCTTTGATACCTCCTGTTTTATTCCAATCCTTTTCCTTAAAACCACTGAAAAAGAATACACCAACTTCATAAAATCAGTTCTTCAAGATAACTGACTTTATATCATTTGAATAACTGACAATACATCCTGGATAGGTCATTTTTTCCATGAAATACCTCCAGCTGTGATATTGCCTCAGGCCAGATTGAACTAGGCAAACATATGTCAACTGATCTCCATAGCTGATGATGAATTGAAAAGATTTGATATGGGGAATTAAAAGATAAAGATGAGGGAGTAATCAGTAATGAACAGACAGTAAGGAATAGCCTACTGAACCAAATTTGTTTCCCTGTATGTACACATGGTTCTGTTTATGAATTGATATTGTTATCTCTTTTCCTAACTCTTTTATCAGCCACTTTATATGGTTTTTATTTATATGGAACAATCTTGAGTCCTAGATTCTTTTAAAAACTTTTAAGTCACATTTGTGACTTGGAATCTTCATCAGAAAATGGATTATATATTATTGTCCCAGCTCTCTTCCTAAATGAATGTGGTTAGTTTATGAATTAACATTGTAAATGGTTCACTTTTAAGATAACATATCGTTGTTGAAGGTTTGGTGCTTGGGCTTTTTTGGGTGTTTTTAATAAACTAGTCTCTGGGTAGGAGGCGTCTGCTAGAGATTTCAAAAGTGGAATGTTGCTAAGAGCATAAAAGTACCAGTAAATAACTCTTAAATACATTTATACATATACAAACTTCTTTACTTATCTGTCAGTTAGAGATTGGATAAAATGTTTGGAATTTTGGCTTTAAATCTCCTGAACCATGCACTTTTCTCACTTCATCCTGCTGAATTTTGTGTTTGATTAGATGTGACAACTGCTGCTAAAAATACTGAAGTTTGCGGAGTGACAGTATAACTCCAGTCTGAACAAGAGAGGACCAAATTCAGCTCCACTTAGACGATATAAATCCTGAAATACTTTCCTGGAGTCTGGAGAGCTGGTCCAGATTTGCACCCTATGAGAACAGAAACCGACTCACAAAGTTAAAGAGTGCAATTCAGCTGGTAATCCTGCACTGATTTCTCATTTGGGTTGCACTCCTGCCAACAGGTTTTACAGCTTTGCTTTTCTTCTGGTATTGACAAGCTCAGAATTTTATGTGAAGATGATTGCCTTCTTCATTTCACCCATATTCACTTCCCTGACCCTTCTGCTCAAGAGGAGTTGCTTGGCCAGAGACTGGAGAGGTCTGCACCCAAGCTCAGTGCTCAGTAGTTGTGTTGATGAAAAGGCACAGCACATGCAAGCAAAACGCCCAAAAGTTTGCAAACACACCAGAGCAGCTTCTTTCTCCTAAGCTGCATCAGTATAAGCACAGTTTGCTTTGGCCTAGTTGTATTGGGCATCTAGATGAGGCTTGTATCAGAAAACACTTCCCTCTTCCTCCTTCCCCCATCCCATCTTCTCCACAGCAGCAGAAAATGGAGGTAACATTGTGCAGCACTTTGTTGCTGCTCCTCAAGGATCCAAGATATTCTCTTTTCAGTGCATCCAGGGCTGTCTAGAAGAATCTCCTGGAGCAAGACATGCAGGTGACAGTGCCATGCAAACAGTGTCATCTTCAAGCAGCTGAAATCACACATGTCAAATCTGCCATCCTTCCCTCCCCTTTACTCACATAGCTCTTAAACATCCACCCATTCCACCTGTGGAATTATAAATGTAATCACAGAGTTCAAGAATCAAAGACCACATTTTTTGCTATCACTCCTCTGCCATCTCAGGGAAACCACTCGGTAGGGCAGGCTAAGCAATACTCAGATCTTCTTTATACTAAGAGTGTCTTGTGCTGAAGAAATACACCTCAGAATTTTAAAATAAATATTTTACAGGTAAAAGAGATCAGGGGTTTGGGGGAGGTGGGGGGCAGAAAGCAGCTAAAAATTACCTTCATTAAGATTTCCAGCTCATATCCTTGTTGCTGCCAGCTTAGGCTGAAGGAACATCTTTGGGACTGTTATAACAGCAAATTAGCAGCTCATAATATCTGAAATAGATTCAAGTGTCTCATTGGAATAATGTCATGTTCTCTTCAATAAAGCATCCCATTGGAGAAACAGAACTATCTCCAATTCACCTTTCTCAACATAATGGAGACTAGTTTATGTTTTTGTGAATGCTTCATCACTTTTTGTAAAGAAAATCTTTTTAACTGTCTGCTATGGCTGTACTGATACATATATAAACAAAATTATCCTTTGCTACCTTCCTTTCAAATGTATTAACACTCCCTAGAGAATCTCAAATAATATCTCTCAAGACATGTCCAAACTCAAGGGAAGGAGAAAACAGCAGCTTTAAACTTCTGGGTACTTTGGAAATTCATAAAATGCCTAGCTTCCATAAGGGACTCGGGACCCTCTGGAAGTTTGGTGATAAATATAAGTAGCCAGGCTATTCCACAGTTGTCGGCACAATGTGGTATCAAAGTCCTCTATTAAAATGAACAGCCATCAAAATACAGGCATGAATTTTCAGTTGTAGCCCACAGGAATTTCGGCATCCAGATCCCATTAATCATCAGAGCTCTGCCTGGAGTTCTTTGTACAAAACTTTTAACATTCAGCTTAGTATGGTAAGTTATGACAAGCATGGGACCAGGGCCAAATTCTGCCCTCAGTTATATCTCAGCAATACCATTAACTTCTGTCAAGCTGCACAGCCACAGCCAGAGTCAGATCTGGTCATTTGTCTGGTGTGGAACTCTCACAGCACATCAGTTTCAATGGGCCATTTATATTCTTTAAAACCAAACACATAACTAGTGCTTGGATAAACAGGGAACCAAAATTCAGTTTGAGATGTGTCTTCTTACACTAGGAAGAGTTTAACATTTAGACGTCTGTCAGAATACACAAGTCTGACACTATCAGATGAAGAATGTAATGGGATATTTAATTAACAAAATTAGCCAGAGGGATTCAGGTTGTGGGTCTCAACAGAAAAACATGTGAAATATATGCGGTGTATTTACATTTTGTGAACAGCTTCTCTTTATTTTTTTCATAAGTTTCGAATTTTTTTAGTGCTTCAGAATAAATGCATGCTAGCTTAAAATATTTTTTTTTCCCATTCCACATGACAGAAAGAACCATTTAAAGTGTTGTGGTGAGCTTAAATTATAAAATCAAGTTTGTTTTTCTTCCATAAGTGTCTAGAACTAATATTTGCTACCCAGTTTAAGTAGCAGCTTAATTTCAGAAAAAGTTGCACACAAAACATTTGGGTTTAAGAAATAGTCACAACTATTTTTTTTTTTTTGTCTATGTTCTCTGGAAGGCAAAAGGGGTGGTTTAAGCACAAGGAGTGGATTTTACAGTACAACATGTTTACCATACATGGGCAATGGGGGGGACACACCTCTTCACAGTGCCACCAAGACTTGAAAGCTACAATTTACAGTAAGTGATTGCTAACAAAAGAAAAACATTGCTTCTGCTGCCCTGACCACAAAGGTCCATGCACGGTATTTTCTTGCTGAGTGCTCAAGTTAAAGCTCAACCAATGAATCATCTACTGTTGCTTCTGTAAATTGTGCAGTTTTAAATGTGCTACTTTTTGGCAGTAAGTTTTTGATGGCTAAAAAAAGAATGCAAACCAGACACACAAGGAGGCCAGATCAGTGAACTTAATGAGAGGTAAGAAAGCTTGTGTTTCTGGGAGGCAAGGCATTTGCAAACTGTGTCAAATTGAAATCAGAAATACAAAACCAATGTTACCTGGCAGGTTTCCATTTAAATTTTTTATATTTATAAATAAAAATATCTCAAAAGAAGCATGCCAACTTGGATAAAGGCATGAGATATATGTATATAAAATACATATATATGCACATATATATGCATTCTTAGTGTGAAACTCCATAAATCTGAAACAGAATTGTATTGGCTTCATTCAAGCACTCACTTGGCACCTAAATTTTAGGCACCTAGTGAGTTAAGTGCTTAAATTCCCTTTACAGTCAGAGGGAGAAACACAGGTGTCTTTGAAGGGCTGCAGAGAGAAGGGGTCTGACCACTTAGACAGACTCTCTTCTGGAAACCTTCAAAGTCACCTGCAGTCTGCTGTTGACTGCAACAGCAAGTGGCACATTTGCTTTAGGAGGGCTACTTCATCAGATTCATAAAATATAGGAATAAGTTAGATGTCTCAGTTAGGCTAACTGCATCTACCCTTGATTTCAGATCAAGATAGGGAAACTAATTAAGCTGCTGACTCCCACTGAGTTGCCTGTGTAGTACAAGAAAAAGAAAACAATTCATGAAATAAGTCCAACAAAAGCACCAGTAATCAGTGGACTATTTATCGAGTCTATCACAAGATATGACAGAGGCCAGAAACTCTGAGATTCCAAGCAGATTAGAGCTGTATCTGCACAATAAGAGTATCCATGTCTATAAACAACAGAAATCCCTTATATCCAACTTCAAGAATTTGTATTTTCAACCACAATAGTACCAATGATAATTTAAGTTTTCCAGCAATTTCCCTACCATAAGTGTTTTCAGTACCTCAGAAAATTATTAAATTAAGCCACTTTAGTTGCTTCACACTGAATTTTGAGCTGCCTTTAGCAAAATATTCTTTCAAAACTTCTTAGCCAAAAACCATCAGGGATTTCCAAGAGTTCAGCCAAAAGAGAATACATATTTTTGTCCATATTAAAAAAAAATCTGGCAGATTTTATTCTTTCAGTAGTTGACCTCTCCTCCTTGTGAAAAGACATAATACTGGACAGGGACCCTTTGTTTCAAGAATATGCTTTCAACTCCCCATAAGAAAATCTACCTTCACAAAGAGCTTCCTGCTAAGGCTAAATTGATTCTAACATTTAGCTAGATCAATTTTGAAAAGATGGGCCACCTATTTCTTTTGCCAACTATTTTCTGTTCAAATTAGACTAGAGAAACTAATTACATGGCTAATGAAAAAGGTAATCTATAGTAAACAATGGTAAGAAATTCAGAGCACAGTCATTTGGCAACAGTGGTTGGGGTCATAAATTTGAAACTGTGAATCACCTCCCAGAGCCACATACTTGCCCCCAGGGACTTTCTGGGGCATTTGGGCTCCTAACTTTACTAATCTAGTGAAGGTGTCTATGCTCAGCAAGTAGGGTACTCCTCCAATGAAATATCAATGTGAATTTTCTGGTTTAGCACAAGCAGAAGTGCAGGCTATACTGAAAAGGTCACTTTTGCACCCAAAGGAGTCTCCACATGCTCAGGGTGTGGTTACACCAGCTTAACTTTGTCTATATAACCAGTAAAACTTTCCCATGTCAACAGGGCTTTATCTTCAGGAAATCTAACTGCATAAGGGAATATGAGTTCAAGGGGGTCTAAATTACTGTATGACCATCTTAGATTACAAGGAACCATGAATTTGGCTGAAACACAGTGAGTACAGGAAGCATTATAGTCCTGCTTAGCTCTGGTGCTGCTTTTGTCCGTGCTCAAGCCTCAGTAGGCTACTGAGGGATAGCACAGACAGCTCAAGTATGCAGCCTTTGGCAGAAGGAAGCCAGACACAAATTGCCTTCAGCAGTGAAGGATAACAGGGCTCCAGCAATGCCTCTCTGGAGTGCCACAAACAGAATCACCAGCTCAGCTCTCAGCT
The DNA here is from genome assembly GCA_037013685.1 of Acridotheres tristis. Lineage (NCBI taxonomy): Eukaryota > Metazoa > Chordata > Aves > Passeriformes > Sturnidae > Acridotheres > Acridotheres tristis. The sequence continues at coordinate 102,301,603 of CM072887.1, forward strand.
CTGCAGCCCTTAGTGCCGCGCCTTCGCCCCTCCCTGGCCATGGCGGGGCCGCAGGTGTGTCCGTCTGTCCAGCCACAGCCTCCACCCCACAGCCCCATTTCCTCCTCTGCTCAGGCTCTGTGCCTAATCTTGTGTTTGGGACACCGTGCTCTGTTGCTATGGAAGTTATTGGGATGTCAGAGGTTTAGCACAATGACTTCACTGTAGGGCTAGAGCTGGGGGCAAGGGAGGAGATTAACCATGAGAGAAACCAGCGCAGCAGCTGCGACTACTTGATTGCTAGCATGTATGGAGATGTTCTCTGAGCCCAAAGAACAGCCTAAGAAAAGATCAGAAAGTGGTCTGAGGGGTGTTTTGCGTTTCAGTTACTCATTGGGTGTGTTTTACTAAAAGATGCAGTGCTTGCACTCACCTTTTTAGGTTTCTCAGAACATTATGCTTTCTTAACTTCTCCCATCCAGCTCCTCATATCCTTCCCCAATGAAATACATTTGTATGAATGGTAAAGGAAGTCAAAGTCCAGAGCACTTTTCTATGGCCAAGACTCCAGTTTTCTTTCTTTCTTGCTGGAGTCTGGTGTTTAATATCCTTATTGATAGTCCTGGTTTGTAGAAGTGACATCCCTAAGTCCCTATCTTGTTTGGTAATTTTCACTCTAAATCTCAGCTCAAATCATCTCATGATAAATCCCTTTCCCTCATCATTCTCACCCCATCTGCTCCCCCTAGGGAGACCTTTATTTCCCATCTTCCAAGCTCATCTCTTCGAACGGCAAGGAAGCTGTCAACTGCTATGAAGATTTGTAGGGCACTAAATCTTATACATTAAACCTTTAAATACATTTATCCAGGTAAAACATTTTGAAGCAAATATATAAACTCTGAAGGTTTGCTAGCATATGGCATAATGATTAGCAACCAGATAGCAATGAATTTCATCCTCTTTACTATCATTATTTTAACAGTCTAAAATCTATTTTCCATTTACCAGTTTGCTTGAAAAATTGTTCTATTCAGTTTATCCTTCGTCAGCTGCATTATTCTCATTACTGATGTAATGGCTGATCCAAAAGTCATCAATCTCATTAGGTTAAACACTCCAGAGCATGGATTCTGATCCTGACCTGTCTACAACAATGTTTCTCATAGCGTTTTCTTTCAAAGTAAGTATAGCATCAGAATTATCTTCTGATATTATCTTCTGATTATATATCTGTTCTTTTGATGGTTTGGACCTCGCTAGTTTCTCAAAAAGTACAAAGTGTGAAAAATAGCTGGAATACATTCTCCTGCATCTCCTGAGTTTCATTTCAAGGGAGGAATCACAACATGGTTTAATTTTTTGTTCATCCATCTCCATTCATCCATTGCCTGAGTAGAATATCAGTCATTCACCAAACCTGTATGCCGGGATTCCTGCCTACTGAAAGCTTTTAATATCTGATACTGTATCAAAGCACAAATGTTTGGGTTTTTTTGCAAACAGACTACTCTTGTTATATTTTTCATTAGTTATGAAAGAAAAGGCTCTGAGATTTTGTGGTATATTTTATGGAAGTGTTGGTCCTGTATGACTGAATGCTTTGTGAGCTGCTACTTTTGTGTCTCAGTTTGGCACTGGCAGGGTTAACAGGAAGATACAGAGAAAGAATTGCAGGAATGTGTGATAAAAAGGGACTATGCAGTCATCTGGTCCATCTTTTGCCTATATAGACCTGTTCCCTACAGTATATTAAAGTACAAGCACTTTAAACAGCGTTCTTGAAATGAAGAGGAATCATCTGACATTAACAGGTGTGGGTGTGAGCCCAGCAGGAGGAATCAGTGGCTTACAGTGATCCAGGGTAGCCAAGGGCCAGAGAGCCACCAAATTACAAGTTGTTATTATTACTGGATTACTGCACCCTGAGGTGAACGGGCTTCCCCAACCTATTGGTTCTCAGTCTCTGTTCCCTTTGGGAAGAGAACAGGGATGTTAGCTTATTCCAGTTTCTGAAATATACTCTTATTTCCAGCCCTTCTTGAAGCTGTCAGATTGCACAGTTAATTCAAAGTTATTCTTCCTGGAGAGACCAATTCAGATCCCTGCCCTATGGCATTGGATTGAACCTGCTGGCTTTGGCTCCCTGGCTCTCCAGTTAGAGTCCTTCCCTGCAGAGTTTCTCTGTGTGCTCCAGAGCAAGCAAGGGCTGCAGAATCAGGCTTGAGGTGCTAAGATTTACCAAATTTAACTGCACAACACATCTCATGTGCAGTGAAATAAATGTGGTAAACCACTAATGATTCATCGTTTACTTATTGGAGAAAACAAACATGTTTTCCTCTGAGTCACATGCATGTTAAGAATTTTTTCCTTCTCAAGCAAAACAAAAAAAAAGTGTTATTTCAAGGCCAGAAAAAAAATCAAAAACAGTTTAGATAAAATAAGAACTCCTTGAATCTTTGTTAAAATCAGGGACTTGAACGTAAATTTATTTGACGTTCTAGGAGGTTTTGAAATCTCATTTTCCACCTGCAGGACATGTTATTTTGCAACTAGGGGCCACAGAGGGTCATGGAGTGTGGATGAGCTGGGATCCATTTGAGGGTCATGAGACCCTTTTCCTCTTTCCACTCCCCATTTTGGAGATTCTGAGTCTGCTGTTAGCAATGCAAACATGTTACATAAAAATCTGACCTGAGATCTCCATTCTAGTGAAATGTGTCCAGTTGGTTTTCATATGTCAGCAAAAGAGATTGTTCAATTTTTTAAATCAGTAACCTACCACTGAGCACAGTTCTGGAGAGACAAGAGGACAGGAAAGAAAAAAAACATATGTGGCTAAGTAAAGGCACAAGAGAAATGACTGGAAAAAACATTTAGTTTTATCCAAGACTGGAGCAACTTCTGAGCATAAAACTGTTTCTTTTTGCAGTGAAGAAGCACTATTTTAGATCTATATGCTTTGAGGCTTCAGGCTGTGAAATGTATATGGGTTCTTTTGCCATTTATTTAGGAAAATAACATCTGTCCTGCCTGCCACAGTCTTCAATCTTAAGCAAAGAGAAGCGCGTGATGCATATCAGCCCAGGAAATTCCACGTGGATTTTTCTGAGGGATGCTGAAGAAGAATAGCAGCTAAGGTTGTCAACACGTTCATGTGACAAATCCTTGAAAAATTGCAGACCTCCAAACTCCAGCTAAAATTCAGGATCCGTTTCACTGCCACATTCAATATAAATATTGCTGTGAACACACAGGTCTATCATATAAGCAGCTTAGTGTGGCCTCTAACACTGTAAAAATATGAATATTTCTTTGCCATATAAGTTAATTAACAAATTGAATCCTTTTTTGAGGGAGTAAATACTGGGAAATCTCTCTGCCTGTGTATACCACAGAAAATTTTGGAGATCTGTATTACTGCCTTTGACTATTACCGTCTTTCAATAGATTATGTTTTCTACATCATGAGTTAACTGACACATTTCCTCATGACAGCTCATGTATCTCATTAGCACAGTGCCCTGTTGATGCACAGACTGGGGAATACATTTGGCAAAATGCTGTGGAGGAAGAAGCAGAAACATTCACGGAGGAGAGACCTGAGTGGCAGAAAAAGGTGTGAGCTGCTGTCAGTGGTAATGAGGTGAAGTCTGAGACAGCAAGTTGTGCTTGAGGCAATGGACAACCCCTGAGTAAACCAGGAGAGGTGAATGAGATGACAGATCAAATCACAGGACATGGATCCTCAACAGAGACAAGTTTTAAAGCTGCTCTAACAATAGCACTTTGCTGCATCTCAGGAGTCTCCAATGGTGTCTTCAATTGAAAGGAGAAAGGAAAAGAGCAATGTAGGACAAGAACTTGGCAATATCTACCAAGACGTTTCAAGAGAAATAAGGAGGCTAAAGATCAAGTGTTTTGAAGGTGGAAAAGAACCAAGATGAGAGTGATGGAAGACAAAAAGGAGCATGCATCAAGAGAGGCTCAACAACAGCAAAATGTTGAAGAAAGTTTAAAAACAGTTCAGATGCTCAAGAGTTCCCCAAAGAAAGAGTTTTGAAGAATTGAATGTCTAAAGAACAGAAGGGGACAGGGAAGGGCTATGGACTATAGTCAGACCTCCTGAGTCAAGGTAGTAAGAAGTGTTAGAAGAAGTTAGAAAGGAGCCTGTGGGGCAGGAGGTTACAGGGAAGGTACAAAAAGAGTTCAATGCAGAGAAAAATGGAAATTTGAGAATGAACAATGGGCTCTGGGTAACCTATAGAGAAGATCTGTGGAGCAGGCAGAATTTGAACAAGATACCTCCAGTAGGTTATGCAATAGTGAGACAGCCAGAGGAGCTGGTAGCTGAAAATGTGGAGTCCCAGTGAAGACCAAGGAGGTAGAATTAGATGACAGGGTTGGGATTTACCTCAGCAAACATACAGAGTTCTAAGGCACAACCAATCTCATTCTAATGCAAACAACTGAAGGAAGGTGTGATGAGCCTCACACTAAAAGTCCCAGTTTTCTTCCATTAACTGCTAAAGGAGCCCGGATGCAGTCATCCATATTGTCAATATCTAAAAATTAAGTTGGGAGGAAGGGGAGACTGTTTGAAGGGAAAGATGGAAAGAGTTAGGACATGAGATGAAGGAAGATGCTGACACTGAGAAGAGAAGAAATGGGAGAACTGGGATGTAGAAGAGACCTTATGACTACTCTAAGACTACTATCAGACAAAGAAAAATAATATGTAAATTATATCCAGAGTATGCTCTCTAATATCCACAGATCCAGCTGCATCCCCAGGAGCCTGGGAGAAGAAGGGCAATAGCAGATAAGCCCAATTTGTTCTATTCATGCTGATGCCAGAACCATGAGAGGGGTGGTGTGTAGTGAAGAGACACAGAAGCCCATCAGACATAAACCATTTTTACTCCAAGTGCAGCATACTCCCACTTGTGCAGTGCTGTGCCCAAGGCATACAAGTCTAGCAGAGATATTACATAGCTCAAATGCAGCACCAAGTGAACATGATTAAACTATCCCAGACTCCAGCTTATAAATCCCTATTGAGCCTATGGGCTGGAACATATATAGATTCACTATTTGGGTCTTTGCTAATTCAGGAGTCTCTGCATCTGGTTGACATGACCTAAGCTGCACCATCTGGATACTTGAGAAAGCAGTGCTTCCCCACTCATAAGTGATATTTTTAAACAAACAGGGCTTTCTTGGGGGAGCAGGCCAAAGAAGAGAAGCATAACACTAGCTTGGAAAAGCTGAATAATTAACAGTTGAAAAAACTCTCATCTTTCAGGACGCTGTGGCAACAGATCTGAGCCTTTCCTTTTCTTGTAGTTAGGACTGACTACTGAGGAAGTCATGATTATACCTTCCCTGTTGCACTGCTTCCAGCTCAGTGTCCAAGCTTGGAGGCATTCAGGGACATGCAATTTCCATGATTTTACTACTGAGCTTAGCTTAAATCACCAGACAGGAGACACAAGCAAGGACCAAGAAAACAGAGCAGCTCCATTTCCTGCCATCACTGGGCTGCTGAGGGTTTAGCAGCTTTTCAGACAGGGGTGTAGCTCAACATCACCAGTCAGGCATAAGAAAAGATGGCAATAGTTTCACCAGAGACTAAAAGTCCCCTATATTGCTTGCTCATACCTCAGCTCCTCAACAGGAGTCCTCTGGGCTTTACTTCACGTCTTCTTCACCCTGACACTTTGGCAGCACCTGAACAATGTAATCAGAGCCTGCAGCACAGTGAAACACTCGCCCCTCTCTGTTAAAGGGAGCATCCTCCTGTGCCGCCTTCTCTCCCCTCCTCCTTCTGTTCTGAGTCTTTTCTGAGTCTCTCTTCTTGCTGCAGGGTCTCTTGCCCAGGCATTTTTAAAAGTTACATTCAGCTCTGCCATCACTAAAATCATACTAGAACAAAATTAAGTTTCCAACCGTTATGTGAAAGAAATTCAAATGAAGGCTGACTAATAAATTGTCACTTTTCTAGAAGATACTGGGGACTTAGTCCTTCCCTTGGAGGCATCTCTGCCTACTTCCACCTTCTCAAGGGAGAGGCTGCATTTTGCCCCTCCACTCCTTTATATTCGCAGCAAGGCTTGAAGAACACATTCAAAATTACTTTATCATTATCTTTCAGTTACTTTAGCCACTGGTATAGGCTATGTGAAAAGTCCATTTCATCCCTCCAAATGGACAAATGGGTGGCATGTGCAGTGGCTTGTCTGTGAGAGACTTTAGCAAACCCAGCAAATGCACTGAAATGTCACAGTGGTAAAATCTCGGGATTTTAATGGGGACCACGAGTAAATAGCATTTGCAGGACTCAGCAGTTGGGATCCAGCAGTGTTTGCAACCATAAGCAGAGAGCACCTACACTCGGAGGCAGGTATGCTGGGTGTGAAGCACAGGGCAGCTCCTGAAGTGTCCAGATGTCACAGGAGCAGCTGGGAGGGAGGACAGGGAGGTCAGTGGGGCCCATGCCAGGTGCCACAGCCCCAGCTGACGTCAGTGGAAGTTCAAGGCACTTAACACCTCCCAGGACTGGCCTGTGAGAACGACTTCCAGAAGGAAATTGTCTTGAAAACAGATCATGTGCTGTTAAATGTAGCATAGATGCAAAAAGGGCAGAGCAGTGTGTCTTGCAAAATGTGTCTTCTTTAGTGCAGTATCCCCAAGCTGTGAGCTTATTCACTCTTGGCTCTCTCTTCCCACTGTCTTATCTGTTATGGTGTTGGCACAGAGCTGAGTCCAGGGGGACTGCAGACCTGGAACAAAACAGCAAATGTTCTCCAGGTTTTCTTTCCTTACAGAATTCCCTAACTCCCAACCTACTTAAGGGGGAGCCATGAGCTAAAGTAAAATTATAGTTTTGTCTTCTTCTCAAGCCAGATATCTCCAGAGGGAATTGTGCTCTCATGTACTTTTCTTCCAGAACTACTACCACCCTTACCACAGCACCTTGCAATGAAAACAGATTCTTTCTGATCTCTGTCGAAGTTTTCAATTAATAAAGGTAGATTAAAGAACAGACTTTAGTCAGTTCATTTTTGTTGTTCTTTATACCAGTTGTTCTATGCACTGGAATTTTATATTTAATCTTTTATAGCCAGTCTGAACATTTATATAATGTTATAAAGTCTGCAGCTGTTAGATGTGATTTGGCAAAGAAAGGATACAGTATGTTTGAGGGAAAAAAAGCTTCCAGGTCTCATTATTTATTTTTAGAAATGCTACATTTCTAGTAAAAATATAGTTCAATCAATTAAAAATAGCACTAAGTGTAGCAGCTTTGATTTCAAACTTTTGAAGTTTACTCAATTATTTCAAAGAAAATTTTAGGGCTTTTTCTACCAGGGAAATTGAGCAAGTGTCACTTTCTGTACCAGGCATAGTAGAAATATTCAATAATTCAGTGGCCTTCAGAGATCTGTTTTCTCTCTGGTGTTTCAATGCCATGGACTGCTACATTGTGAATATCAGAGAAAACAATCTCCTTAAATAAGCAAAGAGGACTTAAAGACATCAACATATATGTATAATCCACCCAAAAGTTATATCCTATATATGAACAGTTATCCTATATCCCCATATCTTACTGGATATATACATACAGGATATTAGTAGTAAGAATTGATCCAGGCCGAATGTCTAGACCTTGATAATTTGCCATTACATTATATATTTACCTTGTTTGCTAATTCATTTTATAAATTAGGAAAATCCCAAAGGATGTTGCCTTCTTTTTTACTGTGATGATATTAGCCGTAATAAAAAACAAACCAAACAAAACCAACATTTTAATTTTCTTCTGAGATATTGCTCATTTGCAGCCTGGAAAGCCAGATTTTAGTAGAGGTCAAAGATGCTCAGTGTAACACAAGGATGCTGCCCTCTGGAATGAATGCAGAAATCCCTTTTGAGAAGTAGGAAAAGATCTCTGACTCTAACACAGAAGGTGAAATGACAGGATATGACTAGGCCGGGCTACACCCCTGGTCCTACAGAAAAAAATTTAATCAGGAAAAAAAATAAAGCCCTAACAACTGCTCTTCATCAGGAGGAATAATAGGTGGCCATGCAGTGGTCTATCCAAACTGGTCATAGCAAGAACACAAGACAGCTTAAGGGTCCTTCAGCCCTCTGGACCATTTTGTGAAAGCAGGAATCCATGACATCAAATATGACAGCTGGCAAAGAGGGGGGCATTGCTTCAAGAAGCTCCCCAGTCCCTGTTCTCTTTGGAAAAAGGCACAGAAGTGGAGCAAAGGAACAGTCAGCAAACAATTTGTTTAGCACATGAGAAAATACAATCTGAGCTCTAGTATCAAAAATGCTGGCAAGGATTATCATGGATATTGAGTGTTTTCTGACCAATAATACAGGAGTAGCCTAGAGGAGAGAGGGAGTATTCCTGCAGAGGTCAAGAGTATTTCATAATTCTTTCTTTATTTGTAGTGTTGTAGCTGTATTCTGATCTCATGGGAAGCACAATGGAAGATTATATGGCAGCAAAGATTGTGCTGCATCCCTATCAGCTCATGTCCAGATTTCTTTCACATATGAGTTGCTTGTAACATGCTGAACTTTTTATTGAAAAAAAAAAAAGAAGAGAGAAATAATCAAGTGCAAGGAGAAACAAAAAGGGGTCAGCTGGACTCAGCTTGACCTTTTTTTTCCCATAAACTAACACTTGTGTGTTTGGGAGCAATGAACTAAATATGGACTTCGCTCAAATGAAGACAGATTCAAGGTTAAGGGGGAGATTTTGTTGTATTACACAATTCTCTGGGATAGACTATTGTTGGTCCTTGCTGTGCAGATGTAGCCATGGCTGATTATCCCCACTCCCAAGCCTCTTTACTCACCCGCAGTGTTTGGTTTCCAAGAGAATGATTCTCTAGTGACTGATTTATTTCTGCAGAAATGCGTTTGTAAAACTAACTTGTTTTACAACTGTTCATTGCGCATCCTCTACCCATAGCAACAGGCAAAATGATTTTATAAAGCATATAGTATTCCACAGTAGTGGTTTTTGTTGTTTGGTTGGTTTTCTTATATTATGTGAAGATTTTGTATCTTCTAACAGTCATTCAGTGGACATGAGGATACGATCCAGAATTAAGGTAAATTAGCAGTGGGACATCCCCTACTATCACCAAAACAAAACCACAAAAATGAGTTTTATAAAGAAATATCCTTGAGTTTCTGTAGTGTCAATAAAATTCTACATTCAATTACAAATTTGCCCTTGCTTGTCCTGTATGCACCAAGAAACTAGCTCTGGAGTAATGTAAAGAAAATACTAGCACTGAATATATGCTATGTGCAGTTGGATAGAGGAAGGGAAAGATGTGGATCACCAAAAACATAAGTAACAGACACTATACTTTATAAAAAGAGAGATATGCTTCGTCATCCTTCTGGAAAAAGAGGCAGCTCTGTGTTTCCCTTATAATAAACTGAATAGTTCCCAAATAAATTACCTGGTTGCCAGAAGTGTTTTGTGTTTGCAGAATGCTCCTTTGGAATAATAAAATTGAAGTTTCCTAACAGAATATGACATTGTTTAGGTACATCAGAAGGAACAGTGTGCTAAATCAGAGCAACATCTCAATGCTGGTACAAAAACTTCAGGAAAAAAAAACTTATAATTAGGGAAATTATATTTTTACACAAAAAACAAACGAAAAGCAATCTCTGGAATCCAGGAGAAGGCTAGAAACAGGTCTGAGTGTTTCCTGTATTTCTTGGTGAAAAGAAAGGAAGCAGAAAGGCGGGATGTCAACACCACAGCATGCTATAAACAGATAATAAGGAGGAAGACAGGAATTATATTTTCTGAGAGCAAAGTTCTGAAGCTTTCAAAGGGCAGGATCTCCTGGAGATCAGTGACTTTATTTGAAAGTCAGGTGCAATAGGGATACATTATTGCAAAATAATTGGAGGACAGAAAAGGGGAAGTTGTTTTAGTTTATGACTGAGAAGAGCAGATGAGAAAAAAAAAAGAATTTTCTTTAACAGGAACAATAGCACAATAAGGATCATCATAGAATGGTTTAGGTTGAAAGAGACCTTAAAAATCATGTAATTCCAAACTCCCTGCCATAGCAGGGACACCTTCCACTAGACCAGCTGGCTCAGAGTCCTATCCAGCCTGGCCTTGAACACTTCTGGGGATGAGGCACACACAACTTCTCTGGGCAACATATTCCAGTACCTCACCACCCACACAGAAAGGAATTTCTTCCTAATGTCTTATCTAAACCTACTGTCTTTCAATTTGAGGCCATTCCAATTTGTCCTGTCACTCTTGGTGCTTGTAAAGAGCCCCTCTCCATTTTTCTCATCAGCTCCCTTCAAGAACTGGAAGGACACAATTTTGGATCACTCAACTCTTTTCCAGGTTGAGCAATCCCAATTCTCTCAGCCTGTCCTCATGGCAAAGGTGCTCCATCCCTCTGATGACCTTGGTGGCCTTCTCTTGGGACTCACTCCAGCAGCTCCATGTCCTTCCTGTGCTGGGACCCCAGGGCTGGATGGAATCACCCAGCTGGGGTCACACTAGAGTGTATCATGAGCTACACAAAACTTCGAGGAAGATATTTTCAGGAAAAGAAACAGGGAAACAAAGACAATATAGGGAATTTCTAAATGAGAGAACTTGAAAGGGGGAAGAATTCAAGATCAGGGTGAAAAGTTGATATGGCTCCATTAGGAACCCTTTAAGGATGTGAGACTGAAAAGGAACAGAGAAAGCTGAGAAGAAAACAGATCCAGGAAAAGCAACTAAGGATGAGAAGAAAAAGCATGGATGAAACTAGAAAAGCTACCACAAGAATGTATGAAAAATGAGAACAAAATGCAGCTACATGTTAGAAATCAAATCAAAGGAGCACAGAGACTCATTCCTTACTAAGAAAAAAATTACACAGAAAAGACCATTAGTTCTTTCACTGTTCGCAGTAATTTCTAATAATGTCAGCATTAATCCCACAATGAATCAGATACCTACATTTTTTTAAAAACTGAGGGATCTGAAAGGGAAAAATATGTTTAGAAAATTAATGTTGCATACCATTAAGTACACTTCGAAGAACTTACCCAGAACAACCTGAACCAGTTGTGATTATTTTTGAGGATTCATGGATGACTGTATGAATCTCAGAAAAATCTGTCTCAGCATACTGTAAAAGCAGGAATTATAAGACCAGGGAGGCTAATTTTCCAGGCTAATTGACCAAGGAGCCATTAATTAAAATAATTTAAAAACATAGAGAAAAATAATTAAAATATTAAAAGGAGAATTCTGTAGGTGTATCAAAAAGATCTCATGTCAAGGCTTTTAAATTTTATTTTTGTACATGAATTCCAGCCTCCTGGGTATAGGTACTGCAGAAATAGTCCTTGGAAGATGTCCTGACACTGATACTACTTTTTATAACCAAACAAGGAAAGTAGAATTTAGGAAAAACACCCATAATATTCTTTCTCTACACCTGATTGGAATCCCTACTCTAAGCATACCTATCAATAAAGGTATTTATTGTTATTTGAAGACAGGCACTATAAATAGGATGTTTATATTCTACATGAATAACATCAGGATGAAAGGGTTGACAAGCACTTGAACTACAAGCTCTGAATGAAATCAATGTGATCTTGGGAGATTAAATAGTCAAATAGGCCGATATTCTTGAAAGACAATTTTTAATAGTTCATGTGAAATCCAGGCATCTGGGACAATTGGGGTGAATTGCCCTCCAGAGATCCCTGTGTCTCTGCTTTGCAATTAAGTGAAGCCCTGGGAACTGCATAGACAGAATGCTTATTTTTTAATGTCTTTTGTAAGGTAAGATAAACTCCAGTACAGAAGAACTGAAATGCAGATACAGAGTGGCGAATATTTGTGGTTGGGCAACAGTTCAGCAGGAAAGATCTCAGAGGTACTTCAGATCTCAAACTCATGATGAGTCAAACGTGGTGTTTTGCAGAAGAAAAAATTTTCATTCTGGACAATATTAAGATGATCATTCCATAAAAGTCATTGAGTATTTATTCAGCCCTTCTCAGAATTGACAAGGTCACATCTTGTATACCATGCCCGGTTTTGGAGGGATAGTAGAAATAATCCATAAGGAAGGGCTTCAGAAAATATAACCCATTGATATTCCCCTCACCTTACAGCTGTACACTTCTTTAGTACAAAAACCTTCTGTCAGCTGCATGATTCACTTCATAAAATATTACTGGATATTAAAGTGTTCTAGTAAAATAATTTATGTAACAGAGAAAACTGGTGTTTGAACTGTGGAAATCAGTTGTAAAGAGGCAACCTTGGCTTCCCTACACAGGAAAACTTCCTCCAAAGGCTATATTTACCCTGTTTGAAAACTATCTGGCTGGCTCCAGAGCAGATCACTCCAGCTCGGGAAGAGGTCTGTGTATGCAGATGTTGCAGATAGGGATGGGATCAAATTCCCATTTCGTGTTCTCATAAAAGTGAAGAATGAGGCAGAGGCTGCAGCTCTCTAGATCTGTCAAACTGGCATCTCTTGCCATCATTACAGTTACATTGCAATTGCTGTTCAAAATTATTTATTCCAGAGTGTGAATTCTGGGGGTGAAAACAGAATTGCAGGGATGCTCAGTGGTGTATCAAAATCTGCTCACAGCAACAATGAGCAGTCTCACAGCTGGTCCCTTGGTGGGGTCAGCCTAAGGCCAGGGATATGATCTGTCCAAAATTCTCCATTCATCCCACTAGGAAAAAAAGAGAGAGCTAGACATCTAAACAAGGTAAGGTTTTTAGTATCCCAAATAGAGTTCAGCATGTGAACTGTTGCCTGTGCTGGAAAAGTTAAAGAGAAAAGCAGCAACTGAGAGGAGGATGCTTGATGGTGATGACTTCACATATGTTATCTTGAGGAGCTGATGAGGGAATATTAATTGTCTTGACACATGAAAAAAATTGAAGACTTTTGGATGTGAAATACTGGAATTGGGTGGGAATCTGACCAGAAGTTGTCATACTTTGGGCTTGTTTGGATTTCTTCCAAGGAGCATTTCAAAATGTTGCTATCAAGGTAAAGAAGCTTTGAAACATCTCTCAACGCAGAATGGGAGTCATTCCCTCTTTGAGGCACAACCACCATTCAAAGCACTGGAATTTTGAATTATTCATTAATTATCTTATAAAAGCTGCAGAGAATACATACTGTGCCAGCTCATCAGCTGGTGTAAATCAATACAAATCCAGTGTCTCCCATGTGAAGCCCACTAAAAGCACTAGAAGTCATTTAACTGACATTTCTGCAGTACAGATTTGTTTATTTGATAGAGCCAAAATACTGGCTAAATGAAATGTTTGTACAAGATGTAAAGCCAGAGATGAAGTGCTGTGCTGTGCTGTGGCTTTTAGCTCCCCTTTTTCTCACCAATATTATGGAGAAGTTCTGGAATCACACTGTGGGGCTAATCTTTCTTCATTGATGCAGGGTGCTGGAGATCTGCCCATGTTCTCTGGCCATCCTGGGCTTTGACAGGTCTCCTGCACACTGAGAGAAGTGAGAAGCCACAAGGCTTTGGGAGTCCCACCTTCTCCTTTCCCTCTGCTCTCCCAGGCATAAGAGGTACTTTGTATTTCAGATGAGCCTTTTATATTTCAAAGCACAAGCCTTCAAAACAGACAGAGCTTTTTCCTCTGTTGAAAAGAGAAATAATAAACAAGTGTCTCCACAAAAATTTCCATGCATTTTTTTCTCCCAAAATCCTGCTAGATGATCACCTCCCCAAGGCCCAAACACAGTAAAATAGAAATATGTGTAAAGATAAAATAACTAATTTCTGATTCACTGAGGCATTCAGTCACATGCCAGACTCAAAATGCAAGAAATTACCTTTTTTTTTCTTTTTTTTTCTTTTTTTTTTCTTAAAGACAAATTCCTGCATTTGAAACGGACATTTAACCAAGAATTAGTACGAAACTTACAATGGCAGTATTAGATTTCTAGGTACATAGTGGAGTTCTCATCTACATCTAAAACATGTCTCCACCCTTAAACTGAATTACTCTCATTTTACACCATGGGTCATGATTTTAATGCAATCAATATGCAAAATTAGCAACTCCTCAGTGAATGTAGATCAGTTTCCCACACATCAGTTGCCCTTTTCTGCAGCCTCTTCAGCTGGGCTGACCTTTCTACTAGAATATAAGCTGTTATATATTTAAATATTCATATTGCACAAGCTTCTATAAACAAATATTTTCAATGTAATACTTGTCAAAGATGTAAGAACATAAGTTCAATATTTTATAAAACAGCTGTTCTTTTAACACTGTGCTTTATACACTTCAGGCATTTAACAGAACACCCAGTAGTAGCCAAAGAAAAGAAAAGAAAAAATAGTTAATATTCACTTTATGTTGCCGCAGACTTGTACAACATAAATTTTCAGTCTTATGGGAAGATTTTTCAACAGCATTTTTTTTTAGCTAATAGTTAATAGCAATGATTTTTGCAGAGCTCTCAGTAACATCACATTTCCTAGAGTGCAAGTAGATAAATTAAATTGCAAAAGATGAACTGATGAAAAATTTGTGGCTATGGATGTGATAATAAGCATAACAAATATAAAGGCTGACCTGGTTTTGTCCTTTATTTTCGTGACGTTTTATAGTGACCTGTCTTTTTCCCTGGGATGTAGGAGCTGCAATTGTTTTGCACTTTTCTGTGTAAATTTTTCTGCTTCATCACAGAAATATGCAACTGTCATTTTAGAAGCCTATGACCCCTGCAACAAGAGGCTATAGAATTGAATATTACCTGACCAGAAAATGAGCAAAGGGTCTATGGCAGACCTGAGTCCTGACTGTTACCAGACGGAAGAAAGTGTGGCTCTGTGAAAATGCTCAGCATCACATGGACAAAAATGCACCTTGAAATTACCCACCCTAGTGCATCTAGGTTGGCCTTTTTCTATGTTGTTCTTTTCTTTCATTTTTTTGTTTAGAATATCAGCCTAAAGCAAATCAACATAAGCATACCAAAATTTAGATGAACTACTGAATATCAGCTGAAAATTTTCTTTGATTATGTCCATTTCAATTTCATGTAATAGAGAGTAACAATAAGTTCACAATCAATCATGAAAGATTCATGGACTTCCATTACTTTCTTCAGTATTGTTAACTCAAACCATATCTTCTAGAAACGTGGCCAAGGTTCATTTCTTACACCATGGGAGCTGAAGCATCTGTCTTGGCCCTTGGTCACTACTTGTGTCCCTAAGGCCTGAAGTCACTGGAGCTGGAATGATCAAATCTTTACAGAGACTGTCCCCTTGTCATGAGTAGTTAAAGGAGAGTTTGTCCTTTCATCTGTCTGTAACTTGACACAAGCCATGAGCTGGGGAAAGCAGAGTCTTGTCACTGCCACACGTCCCAAGGACTGTATGTGGGCAAAGGAGCCATCTGCTGAAAGAGCCAGCTGTGGTAGCTTGTGATTAGTAAATTAACTATGCAAAAGAATATGAAGTTCAAAAGCCTCAGAGACACTGGTAAATATTTCCCCCACCCA
This sequence comes from Acridotheres tristis, assembly GCA_037013685.1. NCBI lineage: Eukaryota > Metazoa > Chordata > Aves > Passeriformes > Sturnidae > Acridotheres > Acridotheres tristis. Next base: position 102,317,181 of record CM072887.1, read on the forward strand.
CCCTATCTTGTTCATTACTGAAAATCCATGAGAACTGTCTGACTGGAATGCTTTGGTTTTAAGCCTGATTGAATCTTGGACAAGATGCTGCATAAAAAGCGTTTTCTTCCAGCAACCTACCAATCATACTAACAGTTGTTCATTTCAGATTTATCACTTCTCTTTAGAAGTGAAAAACTCTATCGTTACAGTTTCCAACCCTAAGAAAATCTGCCAAAGGTAAAAGATATAGTGGAAATAATTAGAATTGAAGGAAATGAATTTTGGTTTTAATGAATTTTGATCATGCATATATATTTTTTTTCCACACAGTTCTTTCCATTTTATTGACATCAACCTTTACATGACAGCAAATAACAATCTTGTATTTTAATTGTTCTTCTTCCTCCCTAGATGAGTTATAGGAATCACAATTCCTAACAGATTCATAAATAAAATAGTTAAAATAGTTTATAACCTTCATTTCTGATAGCTTGCCAGATAAGACTGCAAGAAAGGATACCAATTGTCTACAAGTGCTACACGTCATATGTTTTCAACTATCCTGCCTCTGTAAAATTTCATATATTAATGATAGCATTCTCAAATTTGTTTTAGATGGAAGAAAAAAAGTTGATGATCATTTTCAATTGCAGGTTCAAATATAACCTTTACAAGCTTTTTAAAATTGAAAAACTAATAAAATTTATTATATCCTTGCTTATTCCAAAGTCTAAATTAAAAGAGTTTAGTTACAAAGTTAAAAATGTAGAACAAGGTGATCAGATTTCATAAAACATTAATTGGTACAACCCATTGAATGTTAGACTGTAAAGATTTCCCTTCAGCTCTAAAGAAGGGAAAATTTATTTCAATTAAAACTGGTCAAAATTCTTATTTCTTTCTGCATGTAGAGAGGGACATTGGCATTTCCAGCTGAGATATTTTCTCTTTATGAGAAAAATACGCTGGTTAGGCAGTGGACTGGAACTGGGGGTTTTGGACAATATCAAAGTACCATGAGATATTAGCTACTTTCTAGGCATGACTCATTTAAAGGTACACAAAAATGTAAAAGCAATTATTTTAAAATCAGACTCTGAAACCCAGTCTTAATTTGGCCACTCAGAGAAGCATCCTGCTATTACAGAACACTACAGGCACTTCAGCTCGCTCTTATTTTCATAAACAGCAACTGTTGATTTTTTTCAAAGTAAAACTCATGAAAAGAACACTTTCAGAAAACACAACTGCTAAATAGGACAAAGGAAATCATTCCAGCTTCCTGATTCTCTCAGGAAAATATCTGTTTTGACAGCACCACCCCCAAAATGGAGAAGCACTAGAGACTCTATAAAACCTTTTTATTAGCTAATTAGTATTGCTTTCCTTGGAAGGTCCTTTGATAGTATAGTGATGGTTACATCACCTTAACCAAAATGTAACCAAGCAGATCTTTGTGTGACCTGAAGTGACCAATTCCCAAGAGAATAGCCTCTCAGAGCTACAATTTGGGTTATTTTACTTTGTTTACAGAGGTAGCATTTCAGTAAGATTTTCCAAAGGGAAAAGAGCTATTTTAGCACGCAAAGTGTTTTGGGCTAGGCTTGTAATTACCTCATCCAACACAGACACAAAAGCAGCTATGATGAGGAGTTTCATAATACTACTTGTACATAACTGCATCTTTTTTTTTTTTTTTTTAGTTGCCATACTCTGTATTTTACTCAAGTACCCCAAAACTCTGAGAATTCTCCTTTCTTGTAGATGAGTTCATTTCACAACATCATTTTTAGAGGACATCAAGGTCAATTTGGGCAACTGTGTGACCTTGTAGTTCTCATTGCTAGTAGGAAGCCTCTTTAGCACATGAAAATCATGTTGGCTCTCAAACTCCTCAAATAAAAAAAAGAGCAGGAGGATTTGAGCATCACCTGCAACTAAGTATTGAGGAAACCAGTCTATTTCTCTCTACTATGTTACTGCCTACAGCCTAAAGTACTGTCATGCACAGCTCTGAGCCCAAGAGAGAGGTTAATTTCTCTCCTCAATAAGTGATAAAATCAGCCTGAGATTCACAGAATCTAATAGGAGGAGATGGAACCAATTCTAATCTTAAGCACATGCATACAGAAGGTCCAACCCAGGCATTTCTACCAGTGAACAAATTAGTTTGCTCCTACTTCATGCATCTCCCTTTTGCAGGACTGCCAGTGAGGAAGACAGCCCTTTGCCCCATTGTCCCAGCCTCAGCTATCTAGAAAGAGGGAATGAAAATCAGACTTCAGGCTTTTATTAGGAAATCGTCCTACTGCTGGACCTTTCCACTAAAGAAATGGATTCAGTACTTAAAAGAAATTTCCCCATGATTTCTAATCACTTGCAGCAACTAAAAATTGAAGGTCATTATAAACATCAGGCTTGGCAGCATACTAAAATCTCTTTCCCCTCTAATATAGCTCATGCTGGAGGCCTGATCCTTTGGCTTCTATTTTGGGTGGTGAAAGGAGGTAGTCACTGGGGTGCTATTAAAACCAGAATTTCTTCAAGATATTTAAATCATCTATTTAAAGCATCATTTAAATAGATCATAAACAAAGGCAGAAGCAGTATTTACTGTGCTATTAAGGTAAACAAAAATAGCAACCCACAGGTAATTATGAAACAGATTGAGTCTGGCAGGTGAGTTCCAGCAGTCTGGTTTTGATTTCCAAATGAGGGATTAGAGCCAAGCTATAGACCTGCCATAATAAATTAACTATATTCCCATACTTACATGGCTTGTTTCTTTTCACTTCTACTTTCATTTTACATTAGCAGCATTTGGCACTCTGATGTAGAAACAGGACTTCTCTTTTCTTAATCATCTCTGATCCTGGGGTTGGTTTTATGGTGGAACTACATCCACTGCACAGCAAACAGCGTGGGGTCATCCTGCTAGTCCATACCTGTGCAGCACTGAGCCTGTGACCTGGCATCCACACTTAGCTCATGAGAAACAGAGAAGATTTACTTACATTTTCTAGAGGAAATGGCTCGTCAGCAAAATAAAGAGTCCCATGAGCAGAAACTACAGGGGAAAAAAATAATAAAAAACACCATAGAAATATGATGATAGGACCAAAAACTGGCACCACTCAAGTGAATTGAACACGAAGGGTCAAAGAGGAAGGGTTGGAGTAAGTTTGCAGAAAACATTTTTAAAAGGAATCCATTGGATTTTATTTTTTTACTGCAGTCTTGAATATAAGCTGGCAGGTCTCTTCAAGGCATGTCCTCAGTGGTGACACTGGCTCTAAAGAAGTCTGGCTCTGCTGCAATCCACATCTGGTATAGCCTGCATGGCCCAGCCCCCCTTCAAACAACCTTCCCTCTGGTGTGCCCACCCTACCGAGTGCCTGAGCTCCATTCTGCACCTGCCCTGGTGCTCTTGTGCCACTGCCTAACTTCAGCTACAGGCAGGGCAGGTGTAAGTACCGTGGTGTGACTACAGCCCAGCAAATGCACTCCAAAGTGCCAGAGGGACTTCCCAAAATAGGACTTACAGATTTAGAACACTGCTGTGCCCTTAAAAGTTCCACTCACTGGCCCTCAGACAGACTTTATTTGCCTATGCATTAGCTCTGAATGCAGCAAATGGGAAGACAGTCTAACCCTGAGGTTTAAGATGAAAATCATCAGTCTTGTACAAAATAGTAGCACTGAGAACAAATACAAGCTCTTGGATAGAGAGTATCCCATGCCAAAAGTGGGAGCAAAGGAAAGGAGTGCCAGTAAGACTTACCCCTTCAACAGACAGCACCATGCTGAAACGCCTGTTGCAACTTAATATACATCTCCTTTGATTCCTTTTGCCTAGACCAAAATCCATTCCCAAGAACCAGGAGGCTAAAAACCGACAAATGACAGAAGTGAACTACTACTGCTAATTTTCAGTAGTAGAACAATTTTAAAAATGGAGAAATGGTGATTTCTTAAATAAATTTAAGTTTTACTACAGATTCACATTTTAATGGATAAACTAGGTTTTTATGAAGGCACTGCCAAAAATTTTGTTGCACTTCCAGTTTCAGTGCTGTTCTTTTTAACATGCAAGCGCCAGAAGTCAAAATTTTCTTTTCAAGTACGTTTCTCATATAAGCTCTTGTTTTGATCAGCAACAGCTGACTGTGCCCCATGCAAAGTTATTGGTTTTGGGAAAAAGGCAGAATTTGGAGAAAGAAAATGTCATATCTCTAGATCTTTCTAACACACAGACTGAAATGACAAATGACAAGTGACAAACCCCTATAGGATGTCTTTTAAAATACCCACCGAGACCACTTTCAAAGACTCCTTATTCACAAAATGTCCTAATCTCACTTCTTTTTCAGTGACTACTGCACCAACAAAGTTCCTGGCTGATGCTGGTAGATCTGAGCAATGTGCCAGGCTGCCCATCATCCTTGGCAGCACTGTCCTACTTTCCACAACCTCCCACCTTGCTGTTTGTGTCACTTTACCTCTCTTGTGCAACACCTGGACTGCAAACGCTCTGAGACACGGAGCATTTCTTCTGCTGAGTGTTTCTACTGCCTCGAGCATTCTGGGCTGCCAGTCCACCTCCTAGGTGACATGATACAAATACAGACTGTGGTCAGAGCTGTATTTTCATCAAAAATACATGTCATGCTCCTACTGGATATGAAAGATGAGTGATAGAACTTATTACATCAATGCCAAAAATATGTGCTTTACTACTTAAAAGTAGAGTGATGATCTTACTTTATTAAATCATTTGCCACTTCATTCCATTTAATAGGACAAGCTGTGATCAAACGAATATTTTAAAAATAACAACTTGAATTAAATTACTCCACCTGATGTAAACTGGTACAGGTTGCTTTTCATCTTCATTAGATTATGGAGTAAGATGAAACTATACAAACTTAATCTTTGTGCCTAAGAATATTTATGTTTGAGGAATGAAATATGAATAATATTCATTTTCCTTGTAAAATCCAAAGTACTGTGTTAATACAGTATTGCTACTTAGCAGTTAAAAGAGTGGTAAATAAAAATAAGCAATAGAGCAGCAAATTGTTCCCCATAAGAGGAAAGACTAACTTTCTTTCCAGAATGGAGCTCTGTGCTACCACAGTCTGTGGATTTCAGCAGTGACAACAGAATAAGCATTGGAAATCCACAGTGCTTCATCAAAGAAAGTTTCCTCCTGCCTGGAATTAAGAGAGAAAAGGTTCCGATTTTTCACTGCAGTGCAGATAACTGAGAGAGCAAACTTTTGCTTCCTGGTGCTAACAGTGAAAGTACAATAGGGAACATTATCATCTCTACCTTGAAAAAACAAAAGAAATTTGTTTTGTTGCAACACCTTACTAGTGTCATCTAATGTCACAGGAGGGATGGCTTGGACGTCCAGAAAGGTAAGAGAAATAACCAGAGTAACAACAGCTAAAGCTGTTGTACAGGATAAGGTGTACTTACTTACCTGTAAGTGTTTTAATCTCCCAATGTTTGACACTAAAAAACTGTACTGTACGATAAATACCTTAGCTCTAACCTTACCCTAACTGTGGGGGTTTTGCATCTCCCTCTGAAGCACCTGGTGCTGATCAGACTCAGCGTGGTGAGCTGAAGTGACCATGGGGCTGAGCCAGCAAGAGAGGCACTATGCTCCCTTTTATAAACCAGAGCTGTGGAAACCCCATGCCCCAAAAACATGAACTAAACACAGCAGCCATCTGTTCCTGCTCATATCACTGAACACAAGCTTACTGTGGATGACCAGCTTGGAGATGTGAGCTCCCACCCATCCAGCTCCTTGCTCAGGTGCAGGTGTGCACCTCTGCTGACACCTCTGAGGATGTAGAAGCAGAGGTTGTTGCACCCTGAAAAACTGTCTGTCTTACAGACACTATTTTTTAAACACAAATTATGAGGGTTTGGTCACATACTTTATTCATGTAGTGGTTCGGGTTTTGAACCCTGAGGTATTACCTATGGTTACACTATATGATGAATGACTCTGCCCTTGAAACACAGCTAAGTCCCTACATCTGTATATCAGCACCCTCTTCTCCTTCCTGTGGGAATTCCTATCTGCATATTAGCAAGGCACAGGAGCTGTCCTAGGATCATGAACACCTTTCTTAAGGCTGTAGCTCACACTTTTTCAAGGCATTTATTCCATGTGGGGCAAACACTCAAAGCAAAAAAAAATGTATAGAGCAGTAAAATATCAGGAAACAGGTTCATTGATGTAGGTGCCTTAAAGTAAGGATATATAAATAAGGATTTCAATAGGACATTTGTTATGAAAAGTCAAGGCAAATCCAGTGCTAGCATAATTGGATAGCAGGATCATCTATAAATGAATAAGGAGATTAAATATTTTTTAACTAACTGGAAATAGATTTGTGCTCCTTCACAGTCACTCAGTCACAGTCTTCCGAATCTCCCTCTTTTCTGTCTGAGAGGGAATACAGTTTTATCTCCTAAGGATAAGGAGCTTTAATAATTTTCATCTGATGAACAATGGCAGGCAGCTCCCAAACCTACAGTCACAGAGTCTGCCCACCATGTGGCACAACTCTTTGAGGGAGCAAATCTTATTGCAAATATGTTATACTAAATTTACTACTAAAAAAAAACAGATTTATCTTTGGTGATGAGGCCTAAAATAACGATGAAGTATTCTAAATCACCTGTAAGCCTGATATTGGAATCAAGTTTTGTTCTTCCTGACAACACTCTTACCTTCATCTATAACAATTAGAAATATTGCTTCCAAATTGTAGCCTTTCAGTCATGTTCAATGTAATTTCTCTGCTAAATATTCCATGGGAAACAGGCTGTTATCAAACTGAAAATTTCTGTCTAACAAATCCAGGACCAAATTCCTGATTTTTGTTTCAGAACCATTTTTCTGGTGTGGGAACAAAACTGAGTCACAAGTGTGGGAAACTTAACAAATTTCACTCCTCTCCTGAGCAAATGCAATGTATTCATGGGTGGTGCTAGCACAGTTCAGTCAGAGGCAGTAGGTACCACCTCAGCACTAGCTGGTGGAGTTGGCATTTAAGCCAGCACATTCCCCCCTGCAATGAGTCTTGATGGACCAAGAGGGCATGCACAGTTTGGCAAAATAATTCAACACAGCAATTCATTATTTTCTGTATCCACATAATGTGATGAGACACTCAGTGCCATGCCAAATATTCCAATTTTATTTTCTATTGAGATGAACTTGGGCAACTTATTTGGCTATAGAGTAGAGATCATAAGAAAAAGGTTGCTCTTTGAGCTGATGGTCAGTGCTCAGGAACACAGAAATTCATCAAGACTCCTCATCACACTCTTTGCTGCAAGAAGTCCTTAGCATCACACCTCTGGGTCACACAGAGAAGTTATATAAACCCCTAAAGACATCAGCCCTGTAAATATGACCACAAGAATTGACTTACACATGATAAATGCTAAACCACACATTTGAGAATAGCATCAGTATTGATAGTTAGCAACCTATAAACTCTCTAAGACTGATATGCAATAGGCACACAACTGTAGCAGTCTGACACTTTGGAACAAATTAAAATGTGTCTTGCAATAAAAAGTTAAGGTCCATATCTATGAATGAGGAACTAAGTCATTCAGGTTTGGGACCAATCATTGGATAATTGTGGAACTATGGCTAAATGTTGAATAATTAATCTGATTTTCAGAGGGAAAACTTACCTGCTATATTTGATACTACAAATATGAAATTCTATCTCACATTCTGTTCCATAACACAGTGTCAATAAAGACTGACATTATATTCTAGGAATCAGGCATTTTTCCTCCCCAATGTGTTATTACAATAGATAAAGAGTGTGTTCATCTCTCTTCTGTGGCAGCCACACTGCACAGATCATCCCTTTGCAGATCAAGCAATTCACACAGACCATTTGTCTTATGGTATTTCTAGCTGCACGTTATGATAAGTAACTCCAGGGGATGGGAAGAAGGAGGAAATGATCACTGGCTGACATTACCATTTCGGTCTGGTGAACATGAATATCTAAAGCTATGCTCTTCTCCACTCCTCAGCACAGGAAAGGGTCTGTTGGAAGGAGTTCTCTGAAGCTGCAGGTGCATCTGGACAGACTCCTACAGACTGTGAACACATCTGCACTGGTAGCAACCACATCTTCTCTCTGTGAATAAGTACTGTAGGAAGTAGGGCAGGCAAATGAGACCATTCCTGACAAATCGTTCTGAAAGCCCAGTGCTTTCTGTTTAGTGTCTTATTCACCTCATGTCATTTATCAGGAAATGCAAGTAGGAGAAGGTAAGTGCAGAATAAAATAGATGGTTTGATTATATTCACTGAGCTGTTAACAAAGATGTGATTACAAGTTTCGTGCTTTATAAACCACAGCTAGTGAGGGAGAGAAAATTAAACCTGAAGTCAGCATCACAACAGTAAGACAGAGGGGTAGTTTGCTGTACTTGTTTCCTTCCTGGCTGCAACTGCATCTAGGGAACCTTTATTTAAACATTAAATTTGTAGAAAAGAAACAGCTTTCAGGCTTCAAAGGGTCTACTCTAAGTGTCATTTTTTTGTGGAGATGGCAGACTCGGTTCACCTGCCATTTGGCCAAAATTAAAAAATGTTAATGCTTGAAATTAAAGTTCCAGCTGCAGCTTGAGAAGTTTCCTTTGCAGGGTAGCATGACTGTGGGTTTATTTTACATTTCCCAAAGATGCATGCTCCCTCAAGCAAATGCTGCTGATTTTATATTCTCACAATGAGCTTTCAGGATCTCAGTGGAGTTGCTGAGTTGTTCATCTTGAAATGAGACAGAAAAGATTCAAACAGCACTCACTGACCACATATGAAATCTGGAAAGAAAAACCCAAACGATGCCTTGACTGACATTCTATTCAGTGCCTCAGACTGGGGCTGGAGAGGAAGGAGCAGCTGGGCAGCCAGGATACAAATGTGGGAGAAGAGGAGCTACACAAGGCAGAGCTGACTGAGCAGAAGGGTGCTGCACAGGAAGCCTTTTCCTCCTGAAGCCCATTGGCCCACTTTGTCCATGATATTGATTTGGAGCTTGAGAGAGGAAGCTGGGCAGGGTTGAGATGGGGCATTTGCAGTACCAATTGGTAAAACAAGCCAGTCAGGAGTAAGGTATTAAGGTAAGACACAAGGTTTAAAAGAATGGCAGTGTCTAATGGTTCCTTGCACCACTGCACATTAAGACAGGACACAAAACATCCCACCATTGCCCACACATTCAGCAGAACAAAAGTCCCTGCTCCCCTTCAGCCTTTAAGTAAAACTCTAATTTTATCATAAGGAGCCACCAAAATCAAGCAGAAGCTGAAGCCTGGGTTTTTCCAGTTTCAGTGCAATTATCAGAACAGAGCTGGCTAAAGTGTAGAGGCAGCTACAAGATAATTGCCAAGAACATCAGGTCACAGGGACTAAAAAAGGGGGAGGGGAAGGGCATTAGTTAAATTCATGGCATAAAACAGAAATCAGTTAGTCCTGAGACCACTACTGTTCAGGGCACTCCTTGGGACTAGGCTGAGTCTGACTCCATGGACCAAAATTCTCCACACATGGTCTGAAGCTGTGTGAAAGACCTGTGGCAGGTCTGGATCCCTACATTCCCTTAGGGAAACCCTCTGGTACCAGCTTGGGACAGAAGTTCCAGTTGAGTCTACCTTAAAAGCAAACTGTCCACACAAATCCTACTCTGTGGATGGAAGGAGAATGCAGCAAATCAGACAGTCCAGGCCATCATTTCCAAAGCACAGTGTTGCTTCAAGAAAAATGGTAAAGCAGATACAACTACTAAAAGTAGTTGTCCTATGTTAATATTCCCTCAAAAACTAGAAAGCAAATAAAATAAGCAAAGGATTATAATGTTCTGCAGCTCCTGACCCCAGAAAACATGAAAAGCTACCTTGTGGATCACTGAAAATGCTCTGAATAGCTAAGATGTGATGATTAATTAACTCATTTTTCAAGTGTTCATTTTTCATTTCATCTTAAAAATATCTAAATCAGACTATATTTTTAATCCATCACCTTTTCACCATCACCCCTGGCACAACCCTCCTCTCTTGACCTTACCTTTTCAACTTCCTGCTAAGATGCATGTTTAATGAAACAAAAATCTGCCTGATTTTCAAGCTCAGATCCAGCTCTTTCCCTATCACAGTCATCAGCTAGTTTCCTTAAAACTTCATCACATAAGCAAAGGAGACCCTGGGGACAAGTGTCCTAACCCTGTACTGCCTGACAGATGGAAGATTCCTTTCTTAAAAGTCCAAAGCTCAAGGCTAACCTGAGTCCTTCAGGGAACAATGTTCATTTTTTCCAAGACAGTACCAACTCCAGGTCAACTGTGGCACTAACTATAAAAAGCCAGACTTTTCCTGTCGCTCTGTCAATGGTCTGTAATGCTAACGTGGAGGGCGTACCTATTCCTAATACAATTGAGCTAATCCTCAACAAAAGGGAATACAGACATGCTATTTCATGAGCTGAACATTTGACCTCCTTTATTGTTGCCCAGTTTGCACTGTACAGAAATATCCAAGTTATTTGTGTTTAATCAGTTAGCCCTCCTAGTTCCTTCAATGCTCCAGCTAAAAGTTAAAGAACAAACTGGTAACATTCACTGGTGCAGCTACTTACCTCTAAAATTCAATAATTAATCCCAAGTGGATGACAAATACTATCCAATTTATTCTCTGCTTGGCTGCAGCTTGAAGGAGCATGGACTCTGAATTAGTGAACTCTTTGGATTCAATCTGGAAAGCATATGTTTCCCTTCCACCATTCAATCCATCAGAATACAAAAAAAGGCCTGGGAAAGGCACATGACACATTTTGATATTGTTCATTAACATTAATATCCCTGTTATAAAGATACATTTTATTTGAAGGTAACAACAGCCTTATGGGCATCTGGGAACATTTTGAATGATTGCCAAAAAGAAAGAGATTTGGGTCATAATGATCAGCATCCCCTTTTAATCAAATGAAGCCATCATAATGTGTCACTCCTCTGGGGAAACAAGGACCTTTCACCTTGCTGGGGCCTGCTGAGGCCAGCAGTAGCTGTAAGCAACCTTCACAAGTGGTTTTTACTTGGGAGAGAGAAAATATGGAATCTATCCATCAACACACTCACTTCTGACACAGAATGCATAAAAGAAACTAATTCTGATCAATGGGATGTTGCCTTGAAGTTAACCCATGCATTATGGAGCTCCCATTTAGGGCTCTCCTGACACCACCATAGCTTTCCCTGGCTGGGTGGCCATTGCTTTAACACTGAGGAGCCTTTGGAGATAAAGCCTCTGTAAAAATATGGAATTCTGGCTCAATAACACTGCTGCTCTCTGCCTCAATGGGCTTCTGTCGTCCCAAAGAGCTCCTGCTGCCACCAGACTCCATCAGACACTGTAGATGCCCCACAGAGGCAGGTAAGCCTGGGGCAGACAGCCCACCCTGAGGCAAACTGGAGATGTAAAGCACTTGTATGATATTTTCAAGTGGAAAATCCCCCAGCTTTTTGACAAAAATTTGGAAGATTTTCCTTGAAATAAAATCTGTATATTTTCACCAATGAGCACTTCCTGCTTTCTGATGATTTATTTAAAAGTCAAATCACCCCATAATGAACACACATCTCCTGGAGATGAGAAAGCCTTGCTGAAACCACAGAAGTCCCAGCTGCTTGGTGACATTGCCCTGAATACTTTACAGCCATCTCCACAAATTAATGTATAAAGACACATCCCTGATGTCTCAGTGCACTTCACACTCAGAAAAGAACAACTGTCCTACAGGTTCCCCAAAGGCTGGCAGAATGACCACATACATTTTGGCTTTTCCTGAGCTATCAGAAGAAAAGGTTAATTAAACATTGTGCTCTATATTTCGTTGTGAGATTTTAGGTAACTGTATTCTGGCTTTTTTCACTGCCACTCAGAGCCCCTTCAGTGAACTATAATATTTAATCTTCAGTTTTGCTCCAACTGAAATGACTCCCCAGATTTGTGTGAGAGCCTAATGTATATCTCAGATTGCTCCCTGGACAGTCCTTCATCTATCAAAGAAAGCAGCCGTGTGGTGAGAGCTTTCCTATTAACCTACCCTAAGAGGAGGGTACAGGCTTTCAAACCCCACATTTCTAAGTAGTTCAGTACCCCTGTTCCTGCTCCATCAGAGCACCTCCTCCTTTGTGATGTACTCACAGCTACCACATCTGTGAGGTGAAGCTGGGCTGTCACTGCTGTTAGACACAAAAGATATCTAAGCACACATATATTTAATGTCTTGCTCAATGAGCAGTTTAAGTCAAACACTGCTGCCAAAACCTTTGCTTTGCTGAGGCTGCTCACAGCCAGTCCCAGATGTCCCAGATTCCCTATAGTTGTGTGGCAAATGGGGCTGGCAATGCTTGTGGCAGCAGGAGGGATGCTGGCTGTAGGGAAGAGTCCACTTCTCAGTAGCTGTGACCTCTCTCAACCACTGCTACAAATGCAGCTTTGGGGGCTTCCTCAGCATCCCTGGAGGTGCCTGGGAGGAGCTGGCAGTCCTGCTCACTGTCTCAAGCAGACAGAGCAACCTTACTAGTCCCAAGGCTTCCCAGGTGCTCAACTCACTGAGCATGTCTTCACTTTAATTAGTGAAAATGAACCCAGCTTCCAACATTGTAATGATGATAGGTCTGCCCAAGCTTGCAGAGAGATGATGCCGAGGCCTCAATGCAGAGACCTCCTCTGATTCCCACCAGCTTACTTTCCGAGTAAACTAAGGGCTGGGCAGCACTTTTCCAAGTCCCTTCCCAAGCTATTGTCTTTCCAAACCAAGCATGACATTCACCATCCTGTCAGCACTGTGTGAGCTCTCAGTGTTTTCAGGTAAAGGCTCTTTGCATGCCTAGAGCAGCACAGCATGGGACTGTTATATTTGGAGGAAGTGACGAAGTATCAGATGCTGAATTTGATGACTTTGGGTTTGGCATCACTTCTCAGTAGTGGTGCTTTCCAGCAGTCCCCTAAAACCAGCTGATTTGGAAAGAACATAAGCAGGCCTGCCCTAACATCCAAGGCACTAAAGCCCATTGGCAGTCCTGTCCTCAGGACTATTAACTATGCTCTTTAACATGACAAGACTCCTGAGCCAGGATATTGCATTTATTTACATCTATCTTCCAAACTGAAGATGTTTTTGAGCTTTATTCTGTGCCTGGTTTGTGTTTTAGAAAGTCAGGAAATCAATGGAAGAAATATCATTTGCAACACACAGCAGAGATAGGGGTGTGACTGAGAAAGGACAAGAAGTGGTAACAAAGCTCATATGTTCTTTAAAATCTCCCAATTACCCTTCAAATCCCTGCCTTCACAACACAGTTACAGTTTGCCCACCACAAATTTTCAGTGCAAAAAAAACCACAGGAAAAACTGAACAGTCATATTAAATAGCTGTTCTGAAGAGAGGGGAAAAATTGGACTGAGAAAATCAATAAACATTAAATCACTGCAGATAATTGCAAAATTATGGGGTTTTTTTATTTAAAGCCACTCCTATTTTTTTGGAAATTAGTTCTGCAAATGTTGCCTGTGGAGAAATAACCTTCCCCATGAGCATCACTGAGGATGATGGACGGGACTAGGAAAGAATGCACAATCATGTTTTCTTCCTCCCAGAGAGAGGGCATTAATCACATCTTCTTCCATAATCCTTCTTCCAAGGCCCCAGAAGGAAAGGAAGTACCTGTCATAGATCTAAAATTAGACTTTTCTGGTCTTCAGCATGGTTGTTTCCATGGAGCCTCCAAGAAATCTGAATGCATTCCTTAACCATTCCTGAGGACAGCAGAGGAAACTGAGGTTGTATTCCTGAGCTGGTTTATGCACAGACCTGGTTCCTGTGCCCTTCTCCTTCCAGCACTCTTCCCGTCCACTTTGGTCACTGCCACATCCCCAGTTCAGAAGGAAAAGAGCATTTTAAAGTATTTTGCAACTGCTTTTGACACCTTCCATTTGAGGCTCCCGGGAGTGCTCCTTTAGGGAAAAGGCAGAAGATGCAGGCCAATGGGTAAGGCAAGGTCCTGTCAGAAAGGCCCTGCATCTGCAGGACAGATGGCAGGGTGTGTGGTCACATGTCCCCAAGAAGGGGTTGGTTTCTGGGTTAGATGACACTCTAAACCAGGTTTGCATGTCCTCAGTGCCCCTAGTTGGGGTATTTGGACAAAGGATTATCTCCAGTCCCAGGATGAAGTAGCAGCACAGCCAGAGTAGCTTTCAAGACTAGAAGGAGGCAAAAGAAAGAGAACAAGAGAGGTTTTGATCTGTAAAACATTTGAATATTTTTAAGGTCTCTATTAACAACTGTAGTCTCCCTGCTGCGGCAATTGAGTGGAGGAAATAATAATTGAGATTGAAAGGCATTCACCATTCGACCTCTCACAACCCTGACATTCTTCAGTAGAATATGATTGGAACTGGGCACATCTGCTCTCAATAACAAATATAAAAAATATCTTGCAGCTTTAAGGCCTGAAAACATATAGCTGGGTTAACAGAAAGGCATAAATATGTATATCTGTAGACTCAATATAACTTTAAGGGTACAGTAATAACTCTGTGATCATGGCCACATTGTGTTACGGAGGGCTTAATCTCCTGGAAATGCCTGGGAAATGCATGGAGGTAGAAAGTCAACTTCCACTGCACTTGGGCATAGCCAACCTCAGGTGACACACAGGGTCAATAGCAAAGGTCATGCCCAGCTGACATCCCTGCCACCACCAAAGACAGAGGTGCAGACCAGAAGCTGAGCCCTCACACCTCCAGTCCTCTGCCCCCGGGCTGGGGGTGTGGTTGTGCAGAGACAGCACGGCCAGAACAAGTCAATTTGCTGTGGGAAGCATGTATTGGTACCAGGGAGAGCTGAAAACACATCCAGGGCTGGCTTGGCATTGGTTATCCTGCACCTCACAGTGCCATGAGCCCCATGGCTCTGATGTCTGACAGTCATGCTGGGGACAAGACTGCAACACACCAAAACATGGAGCATGTCCAGTGTCTGCAGATGCAGCTGCTCTACGAAAGACTATGCTATGAATCAAACGGTGTTGCTGATTCATCCCATTCCCACTAGCACATGTGAGTCATCTGTCCACCCTGGACTGTTCACTGATGAAAAGTTTATTTTTAACAAGTATTGGTTAAAAATAAATGTAAACGTCATACAAATAAGTAAAGCACTCGGCCCCAAATTGGTATGAATGTGAAAAATTAGCTAGCTTGAATGCAATAGGAAACCCGAGAACCAGTCCTTCCCTTACACTGGCATAAATCAGGAATAACCCCACTGAGATCAGTTACTGTTTCTATAAGGAAGCATTTTTAAGGCTCTGATTGAGACCATGCTCCATTAACCTAGTAGGACGATCCCTTCAGAGGTTTTATTATTATCCAGTGTTCACAGAAAGCACTCTGACAGTAAGGGTTTAAAATGCAGAGGTCATACCACCCTAGTGCTGTAAAAGTTAGCAATCTAATCCAAGCTTCTTGTTCAACCTCCCTCTAAAATAAGAGATAAATGATCATGTTCCAACCCATCCTACTGTAGATCTCAACAACTGGGAAAAAATGCCCTTTGGGAGTGCAGACAGGTCCGCATTGACTATAGACAAAATTTGAATGACTGACTTGGACTAGGAACCTGAATTTTGGCAAGATGAGCAACATTTCAGGAAGAACTGAATTCTGTTCCTCTCATCTCCAATGAGAGGTATCCAACGGTTGGAGTGACTGAGGACTTAAAAACTTTGTCTAAAGAAGGTTGCTAATAGAGCATATGGGTAAAAGTCTGCAGTCTGAGATGCACAGCAGTACAAACCAACAATCTTGCAGGGCCATCAGCTCTGGAAATAGCACATCAAGGGCCCCTACCCTGAACTGCTTTGTGGATTACAACTGTTAGGAAAGCTGCACAATATCAGCCACTGGATTTAGCCTGCTTCAACAAAAACACACGTTTGCACCACATGGAACCTGACAGTTGCCCTCCCTGGGTTTTGTCATGGACACTGAGGTCCTTTTACATCTGAGCAAACAGATGAGCAGAGCAGTGCAGGCACATGTGGTCTCCTACCCCAAGGGCTGACATCTCAATAAGATGTTCAGTGTAAGAAGCATTGGAAGGGTGAGAGACAACTGAACAAGTCTGTTTAAAAATAAATAATTGGCACATACATACATTTGGCTCACAGAAACAAGGCAGAAGCACCAATAACTTCCCTTGCACATTCTCAACAAGCAGATGGCATGTGGCAATTTTATGGTGGGACTTTGAAGTGACCTGCTCTTTCAAAACATGAGACTGAAACAAACCTTTAAGAGCAGAGCACTTCCTTCCTGTTGTCTGTCGCCTGAGGCAGCAGGGAAAGATGGGCTCTCCTTCCTCACCGAGCATTAAAAAGGGTTCAGCTGTGTTGTTCTTTGCCTTAAAGCATCAGTGGGAAGCTCTTCAGGGCAGGCATTATCTACTGTTCTGCCTGTGAGCTGTCTCCTCCCTGGGCATGGCCCCACAGCACTGCCACACTCAGCCTCCTGCAATTACAGCAGCAAACACCTCGATGTTTCTGCAGACCCCGCTGACACTGCTGCCTGCCCCAGAGCAGCCCTGCCTCTCCTGCACCCACCTGTCCCACTATGCAGGTGGCCCTGCCAGCTGTGTCCTCCCCTCCGTAGGCTGCTCCACACCCCACGCAGGGAGATGATCTTCCTGGGACCTGCACACACCCTTACCACCCGAGCAATGTCCAAGGAAGGAAACTCAGCACACGGGAGCTAAAGGAGAGGAAAGGAGAAGGTTTGTGATATGGGCAAGGGTGCCCTTGGATGCCCTCAGTACCAGCCCACCCTTCTCTGGACAGGGCAAGGGGACACGGGGGTTTGATGCTTCCTGCCCGTGCAGCCATGGCAGGCAGTTCCTGCACATTTGTTTCACGCCTGACAGAGTTTCTCCCTGTCAGACAAAGCCTTCCTACACCTTTTGTTCCTGATTCCCCACGTGCATATCCACAGGGGTGTACAGACCTTCTCCTGGTGCAATACTGCAGGTGAGTTTCACCCACAAAGAATATGATTAGGAAAGCTTTTTATCAATATTAAACAAACCCCTGTCCAGCCTACAAGGTGGTCAGTAAAGGCATATGTCCTTGATTTGCAGTAGACCAAAGCATTAATTTGCTGATGTTAATTATTTAATGCAACATTTTGTCCTTAATGGCCTAGGAAGAATAATAAGCAGTAACTGCGACTTAAAAGGGGCAACTTCGGGTGCAGAAAAAATGTTCTTTATGAAGCATTTCCTGTGTCCTTCTGAGTGCCTTATCAGACCAGCATCTTCCACTGTTATTTACATTTTATCTTCTTTAAGAACACTTGTGGTATGGACTGAGTCATCAATAAGGGAACAACATGAAAGGAGGGATGAAAAATAAGCTGTCTTAAGAGCACTACTCTGCAGGAAACTTATTAGCATTTATTGTGCAGTATCAGGTTACCAGAGTTGAATGGAAAGAACAGAGTTTATATAAGTGGCACAAAGCACAACTCTCTGGAAGTCACATTCAGTATTTCAAAAGTACAGGATGGAAAAGGACGTAAGAGAAATCTCTTCGATTTTGCAGAAGCCGGTAACCTGTACAAGTTGGAGGGGTTGGCTATTAAGGCTTACGAGAGGCTTAAGAAACAGCTCTTGGATAAGGGAAATGCCACGGAATTAGGGAAGAAGGTGTAATTTACAGTGGGGGAAGTCCCAGAGCTATCACATTCATAACCTACTTGTACAAAGCCTACATCTTGTCGTTCTCCCACAGCTCCCCCACCCCCAAATAAGCAAAGGAGACATACTTAAGAAGCAGCACAGTAGATCTCCAAAACTTATTCCTGTATCTGGAAGACTCCTGAGCTTTTTCAATGGCCAAGGCTCAGACGTCACTCCCACATTAATAAACTCTGATTGCTACTGAGGCAAACTGCAGGAAAACCTTCGAAGCCTCTCACTAGGAGTAAATTAGGATATATATTTACAGATGACATGCATGTGCTGCCATAAGCAAGGCACTCAACTAGAAATTAGGCTAGATTTACAGTTTTGAGCTCTCCTTGAGCTTGGATAATGATGAAATGAGCACAGCTGACATTTCATTCCAAGAAAGCAAAAATATATGCAGAGAGAAGACTTCACCTTGCTGGAGGAGAAGATTTTATTCCTCCCTGACTGTGTTCCCTCAAAGCAGAAGGTCATGATCTGAACTTCCATTAAGGCTGTTCAAAAATGCATCAAAGGTTCGATGGATAAAAGAATGTTATTTTCCAAAACCGCTGGGACACTTCCTGTCAGTTCACATAATTGAGTATTACAGTATTTAAATTACAAATTGAAGATTATTTTTACAGGTGTCATTTTAAATATAATATGAAATTTCTTGACATTACCTCAGCCATGCTACACAACCCAGCTGTGCTCGGACTTGCATGTGTGATGCACATGGCTGAAATTTTGTCATATTACATCATGGGCTACAAAAACACACAGTATAAATAGACGATGTAATATTTGAGAGAGCAAAAACATATAGTGCTGGCCTGGCTTTATGAAAGCCCAGATCTCGTACGGACGTGGAAATGTAAACTGTTATTAGAGCTCAGATCAGAGCTCTTTCCAAAGGGTCAGGCAGAAGAGGGGGGTCACACAGACGGAGCTCGGTTGCCCTCCAGTGGGCTCCCACCGCCCCTGCCTCCCTCCCATCCCAACCTGTCCCAGGCAGGAAAACCATCCCAAGGCTTCCAAGGCTGAGCAAACCAGACAGCTGTAGCCCATGGGGAAGACACACGCTATTCACACTGGCAGACCTGCAGGCCAACAAGGAAAATGTTAAATTAATTAAGAAAAAAGATCTTTAAGAATCCTCTTGGCTTTCTATCCATAATTTGGCGCTAGCGGCTGCAAAGAATTTGCCTTCAACTGTTCTAATTTAATGTGGCTTTCTAAAATGCTATTATCTCCATTCTGTAATTTGTTATTTCATTTTTATGGTTTCCAGCAAATGCCACGTCTGGAAAGGAAAATTCCACCTTCTTTTATACTCTGTTGTGACTTGCAATTTGTTTTCATTCTGCATGAAAAACTCCGTTCCCATTGAAGAATTCTAAGCAAAACAAGAAAAAATAAAGAAAACAAACTGTCAGCAACTTCCTAACGTTGTTAACACAAAAAATGTCAACAATATTCACTAGATAAATTAAAGCTCTCCTGCCCTTTTGCTACCCTCTTCCTAAAGCAACCAACATGAAGCTTTAAGTCGATTCCAACCTTTTTAAGCAGTTCCAGATCCAACACACAGTGACCACAAACTATGTTGGGTGCCTGGGCAGTAATTCACAGCGATTGCCAAACTCAGGAGTGAGGAGATGACATTCCATCTGTAGGCTTGTCCACACAGTAAGAATAAGAGACTGATAATTGTAAGATTAATGGTGCAATTTTTGTGTCCTTTACGGCTGGGATGCTTTACCAAAAAAAAGCACAGTTTCGTGATTCAAGGAATAGATTTGGGAATAGATCCAAAGAATAGATTCAAGGAATAGTGGAAAAGGCATTAACATATTTTAAATCAATTTTGACAAGTTAGAATTTCAATGCACATGTAACTATTAAAGTGAAAGACTATCCCAAAATGACCACCACTCTTAAAACAGAGCATTGCACAATTTTTAAAGTGATTTCAGTGCAAACATTCTTATTCCCCTCACTTTGTATGTCTGTTTTCATTCTTTCATCCTACAAAGAGGTATAAAGAAATAAATAAGTTAATTAGTTTAAAGTTTCAATTTCTCTCCCTTTTTTTTTTTTTTTGTCATTTATTTTTTAAAAAGCAGAAGTACCTAAAAAAATGGGAAAATAAGATCTTCCCATGTTTCTATTCTACACTGAGAGACCCTTTCAGTAAATACTGCACGGTTTAGGGTTAGGCAATTTGAGTTGTCTCATTGAACAGAGTTTACTATTTAACTGGAGACAGAAATAAAAGCTATGCAAAAATGAGAGAGTGTTACAGTTTCTTGTTCTGAAAGGCAGATAACTCGAGGCTGCCCCAGATCTAACCTGGAAAACAAGAGCACTGAGTTGGGTCTGATACCAGGAAAACCCATCTGGCCAGATGTGGGGGTCACAAGGGCACAGCCTGATCCAGAGGGAAACGGGAGAGGGAGCTCTCACCCAGCCTGTCGAGACAGGAAGGTGTGCCCAGGTACTGTGCTCCAGGCTAAAGCAAGGAGCCATGAACCCCTGTAGGATAGGGGCCCACGATTTATATGAATAATATAAATATTATTCTATACATGATATAAGTATTATATATATATATAACTCCTTCACTGTTTATACTCGAGAAGTCAAGCACTGATTTTCTAGGTTTAAAGTTTCACTATGTGCAGGTAACTACTGATGTCAATATTTAAGCTCTGTGGATTATACCCCAAAGAATGTAAAATTTCGTGGGGTTTTTGGAGGTTGTTTTGTTGGGGCTTTTTCCAGGGCTTCCTAACATTGATTCACTGGAGTTGAGTTTGACCTCAGTGATGTTTGGTTTGTTCACATACGAAATTCAAAGTCAAAATTACCAAGGAATGGGAGCTCATATGGATGAAACCCAAAGCAAATGTTTGCAGGAACCTCTGAGAAATGGAAGTACTGTGTTCACATAGCTCTAATTATAACACTGCATTTGTAGGATTCATACAAGCTAGGACCTGTGGAAAAGAAACATGAAGGGAAGCTGATTTAAAGAGAAGGCAAAATACCCTATGGAATTCGGATTGGAATCTTCTAATGTGAAGGAAATCTGCTGCAGAAAAGTGGGAACTACTTAAAAAACAGCTGGAGAGATCACAAGTGAAATTCATCCTGGTTATAATCTAAACACAGAAAAGGGTAACAAAGGCCAGTTTGGTTAAGCAAGGATATAAAGCCTTGTACACCGTGTGCAAAAAGCCCAATGAAGGGTCTTTCAAATATAAATAAAATGAGGAACTACATAAAATAAGTAGACAGAAGTTAGTTAAAATGAATAATTAAGAGATGAAGGGATTCTAGTGAAAAATAAACTGCTAGGAATACTTAGTTAATCATCAAAGCTTCTTGCATATGCCCATGGCAAAGAAAAGGGAAGGCAGAAAACCACCATTTTAATTTATAAAGAGAAAAGATAGTGGATTAGACCCATGTTTCATGTTGAAATTGTGTTGTTCCTCACTTAAAGCAGAGTACAGCTTTTGATATTTTCCCTCTTTGATCCATTTGTTTTCTGCTCATAGTAGGAGGGATTCCTCTCATTTCACCACATCCATGTACAAAAGGAACAGGTTGTCCTCTCACTCAGACACCACCAGCAGTCAATGGAGTGGATACTAAAGCTAAGTAAGTACCATGAGCTATGAATGAGAAAGTCCGGGTGACTAAAGTTGGATGTGAGGACATAGCTCTCCATCTTCACAGGCACAATTTTATTATAGTTAAAAACTTTTGAGGAAATAATTAATTTACTTGAAATCAAGTAAATTAAAACCTTACTGGTTTACAAAAGCCATGGGCACCACAGCTTCAAAGCAGCAAGTTACAATTGCAAAAGTAATAAAAAATTTTGTCCCCAGATTAAAAAGATATATATTTTCTGCCCATAAATGGCATCCTTCCATGTCAAACTGATGAATTTCATCTGTGAGTCATTTTTCATGGAATGGTAAAGTTACAAGGGGTAAAAGGCTCGTTAAACTGCAGACATGTTTGAACAGCATAGCTGGAGAGAGGCTGCTGGCTGGGGTCTTTGCAGTTGCTCTGGTTAGTTCTGGAGCTCTCCCTTATTCTTATTTTCAATTGTTCAGTGTTATGCCATCTCACAATGCCACTTGCCTGCATTTCAAAGAGTAATATTTTATTTTTTTTCAAAGAATAATAACCTTTGCACAGCAAATCTCAACCTGCAGATCTTTCTTCTTATATTTCAATGAGTTACATGAGGTGCAACCTACATGATTTGCAAGGACATCTTGCACTGATCTGCTCAGAGACTACATCAGAGAGTAAAAAATTACCCAACACAGAACTAGGGCCATTTTTTTATTAAATTCTTCTATGTCATTTTAGCAACATAATTAAGTTCTTTTTGAAAGTAAAATTGCAAAGGGTTTGGCTTGTGCTCCAATACAAAGTCCATTCTGCAGGAAAGGCTTTCTGCTTTACAACAAGCAACTCTTTTTAAAAGTAGCTTTTAAAACATTTGAGATTTTTCATAAAGTCATGGCATAGTTTGAGTTGAAGGGACTTTAAAGATCATCTTGTTCTAACCCTTCTCCATGGGGAGGAGCACATACCACTAGATCAGGATGTTCAAAGCTCCATCCATCCTGGCCTTGAACATTTCCAGGGATGTGGCATCCATAACTTCTCTAGGCAACCTGTTCCAGTGCCTCACCATCCTTAAAAGGGAATGCATCCCTGGGTGGACCTGTAAAATCCTGGCTTTCAGTGAAATGGCATTTAGCAGGATGCCCACAGTTGGGGTGTGACAGAGTTGTCTGCTCATTTTGAGGAGGCATTTTCCCATCCACTGTAGAAAATGTACCATAGAGGATGCTCAAAATGTTGTCCAACATAACTGTGGGTAATTTCTGTGAGAACTTATTTGTAAGAATTCTACCTGGGTTCCAGCTGGTCTAGCTGAGAAGCTCCCTGAAGACTCAGCAGTATTCCTGGGTGATGCTTTTTTGAAATACAGTAATATTGAAACAATGACTGAAATAGATTAACACAGAATTATCGTATTCTACATGAGGATGTCCATATCAAATAGTAATAAATGTTGCTTAATTAGTACTTGCTATCAAAATCCTCTTACAAATTCATCTGAGACAAAGAGAGAACAAGACTTGTTTCACAAAAACTATCCCTCACGAACTACTAAAACAAAATTATTTTCTTCCACTGAAAGAAGAGGTTTGAGAGTTCCTACTGTTTTGGGTCTATCCAGAAGTCCTCAAAGTCCATGGGAAACTTTCCACTGAAATTCAGGTTTATATCACAAAGCACAGAGAAGTTAAAGGTTCTAACTGCACAGGCAATTCTTGTTCTAGAAGAACACAAGAAACAGAATTTTCAGTTAGAAAAACCCATATTCAGAGCATTCCTAAGTCACAAATAAGTTGATGATTTTCTCAAAAGTTGGACTTCATTTGAATGAATAAATCAAATGGGGAACAGCAGTGGTGCTTTCAGTTCTGTAGCTACGTATTCAAATGCAGTTTGCATTAGAAAATCTAGTGCAAGATTCTTCAGGTGCAATGAGATTTTATTCCTTTTTTTTTACAGGAGGCTTTTTTGTATTTGTTTTGAGTAGTCATTAATCAGAGCAATGGAGAGGAAAAAGAAACACCAGAAATGGAATATCACTTAACAAGCCTGCAATTAGGAGACTAACAAGTTTGTTATTTTTGTACTTTTTCCCACTGTATGACCTAATGGAATAGCAGCAAGCACTGAACACGCCACAGCTCAAGCATGAGCATCGTGGTCTTTCACAATGTGTACGAGTGTACTGGAAGTCCCTGTGAATTTAGATGCTGTAGAGTTAAAATGCACTTGATGACTTGTCCATCTCAATTTATCAGGATTCATATGTCAAGTATTGATGAAGACAGCATATGAGAAGTCATGTGCTTGGACATGTTCCAGTGTTTAAGCATAATAAGAATCTTAAGGAATTTAGTCCTATCTTGATATTTGTAGAACAATGCAAATAATATCAGATTTCAGATCCATAAGAAATGCTTAACACAGAGCCAAACCAGAAAAATGTACAGGTGTCTTTTCCTGATCATTTCCAAAACCTCCCTGTCCCTCTATAGCTCAAATTTTTATTCATTTGAGAAAAGAGGAGGAGGGTGAATGTTTTTTGATTAGTAAAACTAAGAAGTTGTGCAACAACGCAAAGGGAAGGTCAGAGTTCAAATTCGACATGCTGGATTGCTTGTCTTCCTCAATCCAGTTCACTAAATCAGCAGCACTGAATTGCTATGATGACAGGAAGGGGAGGAAGGTTGTTCTAGTATGAAGACAAAAAATAAATCTATAGAATTATTGTCTTAGTCTCTTTCTAAAGACTGAAGAATCTGTACATTAAAGGAATTAATAACTTTTACCTTCTCTGAAAAAGGATGAATGTGTGATTTAAGTGTCAAAAATGAATACACGTTGTTAAGATTTATTTGATTCTAACCCAAAATCTGTGTTAGATAGGAAAACTTTCCCAGTAATAAAATTCTTCTGCTATAAAATGTCCATTAAAACAAAAACAATTCTCTCTAAATGCTTGTGATCTAAAGGGAGCTTGCCACAAAACCAACTAAATATTGACTCTTGCCCAGATTACCAAAAGTACTTATACACTTAGCTTGCATTTAAAATTAGAAGCTTAAATCCTTCTGGGACCCTGGACTCATAAAAAAATCAGATATGAAAAATAATTCTGACTGAGAAATCAGATCATATCATGTGATTAAGACATACTGCTATTGAGACAAGAAATACTATCTCACTGAGAAATTAGCAGAGCAATTTAAACACAAAAAGACTGAGACTAAATGCCTTTCTTTCAATTATTTCAATTTTTAAAAGCCTCAGCAGCAATCAAGTGCCAAAATGTGGTAGTAATAGTATCTTGTCTGAGTCCTTGAAAATATTAGGTACAGTTTACAAAAACTTTTTACTCTTGCAGCTAAACTACACACTCTTAACCACAACACCCACTGGACCTAAAAAGCAGACTCCTCAGAAAGAGTTAAGTTAGGAAATTAGCTTTAGCAGAAATAATGAGTTTTCTCTGGAGCTTCAGAATTACTCATCCATGCACTGTTGGAACTTATCTCCATCCCTGGATCTTAGGCTACAGTGGGTTTCCATGCACCTGGAAATGGAGATGGAGACTGGGACATGGCTCACTGACCCTTCATTTAAAACTTCCAGATAGTTTCCCACTTCTCCAAAAAGTGCCTGGTGCAGGAGAAACTGCAGTGACAGTGGTCTCATCCTTCTCCCAACAGAGAGCAAAGACTTCAAGGCCTCCCACCTTGGTGGGGTAGGGGGCTAGACAGTCACTGATCCTATAGAACCATTCCTATGGGTCCCTGCCACAGGCAGAGAGGGTGCTGGACTGACTGGGGACACACCAGGCTGAGGAGAAGCATCAGAGAAAAGTCTCTGGCATAACAGCTGTATGAGGACTGAAACAATTGCTGAGATTTAGCTATCTATGCCCACCTATTTCCCCAGGCTGGGCAGCCTGAAGGCTGGTTTAAGTGACTTGACACCTTTGAGAAGCACCTAACCCTGATTTCAACACTGATAACTCTCTGACTATTTCTCTTTCAGGTGTTGAAGACTCTCAGCTCTCAGAAACCAACTCCAGCACACAGCCAGACATCCTGGCTGTGATTTACCCCATTAATTTTAAACCCTTTAAAGTTATGTGCCTAGTCTAAACTAGCCACTGATCTCCCTTCTGATGTCCATGTGAAGAGATAAATCTGTCCAGGGAGGAATTCACTCCATTCATCCTAGACAATTCTCTTAATTTATTTTCTAAAAAATGGCTTTGTAGCAGGGAGGCCCTGTCTGTTAGTTCTGTTTCAGCTCCTGCAGATCTCAGAATATGGCTACTGAAAATATATTCAGCTACTGAATGCACAAAGGTGCTTTTGAGCCACAAGTACAAGATTTTTTTCTCACTGTCAGCATCTTCTCAGCATAGTCACACATCTGAGCACACCTTGTTTGTAAATCAGCAGACTGAACACTTCTTTAACTGTTGTCTTTCACACAGTTCAAGAGATAAATATATTTTATACTATCTACAAGTATCTCTCAAGCTTTCACCATCAATGAAAATCGTTTCTTGACAAAACTATATTTATTAAACAATTGGTTGTCGTTCCTTTTTTCCACAGCAAAGACAAGAACTAGAAAGTTAGATATGCTCATCCTCCCAAGATTACTAAAAAATCAAATGAACAAACACCAAAAGAAGAGCTTGAGAAAAATCAAGTTAAATTGCAATTGAGACATGAGGGATAATCCAAGCAGAATTTTCAATGTGTCCTACAGAATGATCTTTTCTTATGTATGCAGCTGATATGCAATTCAATGTGTCATTTTTTTGGATGTGATAGCAAGAAATTCCAGGAATCGTTCAGCCAAAGGTAACTGTAAGTACAATATGATGTGTGGGTATAAAAACTGAAACCCCTCATTTTGTGAAGCACTTCACAGAAGACTTGAAAAATGCACCTTTCATTAGAGCCAAATTCCAACCTCAGATCCACACTCGGGGCTCTCATTAAAGGCTCTGGGAGCCAGAAGTGCTTTGTCGAGGGCAAACTTCAACCGATTTTGGTATTTATCCTCACAGAGCAACTCTACTGAAGCCTTGATTAGCCAAATGGAACAGAGACATGAAAGTAGTTTAGATTAACAGGGCTTGGATAAGTAGGAGAGGTTTTAGTGTAGTGTTATGTGTTTTAATAGATGTGACCTTAGGCCACAAATCAGCGAGGCTCCTGGGCACTTGAATAACTTTAACCATATGAGTAGCTGAGTGCAGTCAGCAGAACTATTTGTGCTCTTAAGTGCAGACCTATGTGTAAGTACAAGGGAAAATAGTCCCTGATTTTGAATAAAAGGAGGACAGAGGCAAGTAAGGATTGTGTATTACCCTGGTTTATTTTTCTCTTAACACAAGCTTAAAGCAAGCACCCTGAGGCAGAGACTGTTTATTTGTGAACACAAGACCCATTCATGCCAGCCAAGTGAATCGAGCTAAACCAACCAGCTTTGGGTGCAATGACAAAAATCTCAGACAGTAACAGTTCAAAGTCCCTGCTAAAAGAGCTTAGGGAAGGAATCCCAGCAGGTCTGGAAGTCTGTGCCAAACTGTACAGAGAAAGCTAATACTCCTTCTTCATAACTTCCAGATAAAAATAGTGAATCCACACTGATTTTTTTCGTCCCAGTTTCCAAGCAAAATGAGGTTGTTGGAGGATCTGTTCATGTTCTGATCTCACTCCAGTAACTTTTTCACCAAGCTGCAGAGATGGCAAGAAGCTGTGAAATCCTGACAGTTCCCCAACAATGTCAAATGCTGTGGTGATGGGACAATAAAGGAGTTAGGATAGCTTTGCAATTAAGGTCAAGTTTGCAATCTTTTATACTAAAAGTATCATACTTGTCTAGCCCATTATAAAATGTTGTGGAACAATATTTTATAATGGACTAGTTATGTGCTAGCAAAGGCACATGATAACCCTATGAAATCTAAAACAGGGATATATCACAGAGTTACAACAAATTGAGCCTCCTTCCAAAACTAACTGGAAGCTTTTCCCTGTACTGATTAATAATAAAGTTTCCTTCTTAATCACCCAGATTATTCACACTGATTGTCTAACACATAGATAGAAGCAGAAGCCCTGTGTGCTGCTTCACAGCAGAGTGCAGAGGGCTTCACTCTTCCCCATGCCACACCACACATTCTCTACCCATACACAGCATTTGAAAGCTCATATGTGAGCTAGGAGAGTCTGTCACACTGGCATGAGGCTGGAGTTTACAGGATGAATAATCTTGATCCAGGTTTTTTTAACTTCATCTGATTAGGAAGAGGGAAAGAGTTGAAAGTAAAACAAAGGGGAAAAAAATTAGCTCCTCGTGGATATTTCCATTTGCTAACAAAATAGGTATGTGCACAAACCAGTACATCTGAGGTCTGGAGAGGTGGATTTTTTTTTCTGTTATAGTCTTCCAGTCATACCAATGTTTTATTAACAATAGTTTTAGTAAAGGCTCTCAAAAAAAATGAAAAAGACAACTCCAATATCAATCTATTTTAGAAGAATAAATATCTGTGGCTTATGGGGTATATGCATCAAGTATGGTTCAGCTGCATGACAGCAGGATGGTCAATCTGCCTTTTCAATCTTAACTCCCACTGTGGGGCTATTACTGAAAAGGAACTGGGAGGAAAGGCTGTTTCTTTATAAAGGGAAATAATACTGTATGTTTTAACAAATATGGGGAGATGAGGAGACAACAGAAAAAAGGAAGTCCTTTTGTTAAACACCCACGAGTTGACCCCCTATATCCCTATATAAGGACCTTTCCTTGAAGCAAAGTCATGTCAAGGGAATTGGGAGCACTGCAGTGAAAGCAAGTCGGTTGGGAGATGAGACAAATTTGTGTTGGTAACAACAGATCCATAACAGAGAGAGGCAATGCATGCCCTGTGTGTGTGCAGGCTGAATCCCTCATGCCTTCAGCAAAAACTCAGTAGGAAAACACGCAGGAAAGCTTCTTGCCTGAGCTCAGATTAAAATTTTAAAATATCCAATGCAAATAAAACTCCTGGAGCTTAAATGAAGAGATAATGAAGTAAAAAGGCATTAATGTAATGATAGCAGAGGTTAAAAGCAGATAGAGGTAAGTACAAGTAACATAAGCACCCCAAAAACCAAGGGTACTCAACTGAATTGTTTTATCCCTGCACTGCTTTCATTTCAGGCCATCATTCTGCTACTAAGCTCAAACATCTGGATAATCTGTCACAGGTGAGTATGAGCTCTAAGTGTTGCAGGTCTGCAGCCCTGTGTCATGCACTGGGGGATAGCACAACCATGTCCAGCTGTTTGTGACCTCTGTCCCCTGTCACTGCTCCCCTTGGGACTATTTATGTCACTGATTCTGACCCGTGTTTTGGGAAGAGTGGAAATGAAAGAAGCAATAGTGATGTCCCTAGAAGTCCTCCCAGGGTGCTGCAAAATAAGTGCTGTGGGGGAAAGCAGGGAGGGTGGAGGCATGAAAACAGCACTGACCCAAAAGCCATTTGTGTGAAAGGCTGAAAAAAAAGCTCATTATTATTGTCAAAGAAACTTATTTTATTATCTAGGAACAAAGGGTTTCAATTTCTTCATTCTATGTATCAGACAGTACTTTGTGATGGAGAACATTGATTTGGAAAGGCACTAAAACTGATTTTTTTTTTTCTCCCTAGGTTTCTAAATTGGGATCTTGAGCATTAATATTTGCAAATGTTATGGGGAACCTGATTCTTTTGTCTGACTTTCTTTTGTTGCTGACAATATTTCATAGAAGAGTCACGCATAAATGTAGGAAATTGATCCCATAGACCGCAAACCAAAAAGCTCCTAGTGAGATCTTGGTATAGACTCACAGAAAATTAGTCAATTATTGGTCCATATAAATCTGTGACTTTATCTAAAAGGGAAAGTCTGTTAGCTCAAGCATTTATTTTTCAGTGAGGAAAAAAAACATATATATATATATATATATACACACACACATAATGGCTGGAGCACCTCTCCTATGAAGACAAGCCAAGAAAGTTTGGGCTGTTCAGAGAAGGCTCTGGGGAGATCTTAGAGCATCTTTCAGGGTCTGCAAAGTGACTACAAAGCACCTAAAGAGGGAGTTTTGACAATGGCACTTAGTGAAAGGACAAGGGGGAATGGTTTCAAACTGAAAGATGGCAGGTTTGAATTAGATACTAGGAAGAAATTCTTTACTGTAAGGGTGTTGAGCCACTGGAACAGATTGCCCTGAGAAGCTGTGGCTGCCCCATCCCTGGAAGTGTTCAAGGCCAGATGATCTGTGAGGTCCCTTCCAACCCAAATAATTTTATAATTCTATTATTTTTATATTTATATATATATATATATATATATATATATATATATATACACATGCATGCATATAAAAATAGAGAGAGAGAGAAACAGAAGTAATTTAAACAGGGTTTAAGGAACTGAAAGGTTAAGTGATAGAATAGTATTTCAGAAAATATGTCCGTTTCAATGATGCCTGCACAACATGCAAGATCCCAGACCTTCAGGCTACACCTGTAACATTTTATACATTAAATGTACCCTGCACTGTGTTCTAGCTGAGCAGCCAACTGGCATGGGCTGTTCTGCATCCACCTTATCCAAATCTTTTGCCCTCTACATCAGGGCAGTTACAAACTGTCTGCTGGGAATAATCCTGTCTTAAATCCCAGCATTCCTGGGCATTGCTTAGGGCAGTGCTGGTAGGCATGGACTAAAAGCCTGTCCCAGACTGCTCTGAGGAACACTGTAAAAGATAAAGCTCCTGTGCTCAGGGAACGTTCCTGGCACAGTTTGTTTTACTTGTATAGGCATATCTAAGGAAAGCCCAAATTCAAGACTCATGTAACTTTACTAGATACAGCAGATTATAATTAATGAAATAACATAAGAATCCTGAATTTCACCCTAAAAATCGTGCAGTTTCTTTCTCTGGGGCTTTTCTGATTTTCAGAAGGAAAACTGGTTGCACTTTAATGGCAAATCCTCTGCAAGCATTTCTGAGGCCTTCAGGATAATAGCACATCAGTTTTTACCTAGCACCATGCTCCATGCACATAGCACTGCACATTGCTGACCTGTGACAGTGCGACATGTGTAGCCAAACCATATAATTCTTAAATTAGCCATCAATTTCCATCGTGAGTGCACAGGTGAGTCCTTCAGTTCTCTCAGAAGAAAGTGCCATCAATTTCATTTTATGGGAGAAAAAAATACAGAACACACTAAGCTTTGTGTGCGGGAATTTGGGGACTTTTCCTCAAACTCCAGCTCCAGCTGAGTCTCCAAAATAACCCTGTTACCTTTAAATGTCTAATCCACGTCACGTACCTGGAGCATGTCAAACGTGGAAGCACAAAATCTGAAATCAGGGCCATATTGCAAACTTCCTGTTATGTTTGTCTCTCAGAGAGATTTAGAAAGAAAGCAGGTATCCCAAGCGTTTTGCAAGCCGATGTTAAAACACTGATATTTCCACTGTTTTGTACAACTGAGGCAATGTCCCAGAACTGGTTTCAGATTCTGCCAACTGCCATGAAAAGGATGGCACTGTAGAAACCAAGTCCTGCACACACAATGTGAAAGTCGGACTCAGCATGCAGAACTTTTTCCAAATGAAGCCCTGTTCTGCCACCTCTCATCCATCTCACCCAAGAACACACAAGCACTATTTGTTATCCTCCTTTTCAGCCTGCACAACTATGTTTTTTCTGGCTTGTATCCACAAAGGGAAAAATATAACAAAGGAAAAGTCAAGGATGGATTATAGCTCAGAAAGAGTTTTAATGACAAGCATATTGGCATTTTCTCTTTTATTTTTACATTTCATTTTACCAGTTTCATTACAGCATTCTGCTACGTGACATATTGGACTTTGTTTGGTACAAATAGCCAAAACCTATGATGTGCTCCTGCAGTACTGTGCTGCTCCAATACCTCTCAGTGATTTCCCCTCCCTACCCTCTCTTATTGTTTCAAGCTGATCTTCAAAAGAAATGTCCAAACTTTATAAAATAATTTGTGCTTTTTGTTAAAATCTGATTTTAAAATCCATTTTCTTTCCTCTTCTCACATGCCAAATAGGCTTAGATGCGTGAATATACTAGTGGGTCACATTAGTTTACAGAGAAGGTAAAGAAATGACATGTTGGTGAGTTTCTAAGAAAGGTTAGTACATTCTGCCTGGGAGGCTGTTTGTTTTTTTTTTCATGGAAACTAGGATTATAGACTATTCTCCTGCATCTCCTTACATCATTTGAACATTAAAGTGAGATATCTAAATTGGAGCCTATTTTTCATCTATAACCAACAGATGCAGACAGACACGCTCATTGCCTGTATAGGGAGCTGAGGAGTAAAAACCCCTAGGCAAGTTGGTCTGGTGCCTAAAATGAGGTGGAATGAATCCAAGCTGAAAGTCTTCATCTTGCAGATTGCATTATTTTAATATGATTAAAGCATCTAAGGCATAGGATGCGTATTTTCTTTTCCTGACAATAGGAAAAAAATAATGGGGGGGGGAAAATGTGATCTTCTGAGATATAAACAAGAGTACGTGGAACAAAAGCTCAAAAAATCCTGGTGACACCACCACGAGAGCATTGATAAAGAGGCAGAAATTATTATTTTTTTTTAAATAAGGTGGGGAAAAAACTCTAAGAACATTTAGGGATTTGGAAAGTCCATATCTATTAAAAGATAATACTTCACCAATGACCTATGTTACTCAGTTACAATGAGATATAGTACTTATAACTTTTCAGTAATAGATTTCTAGCATTGTCACCAACACATATTGAGGTTCTGGGCTTTAAACAACATATCTAGTTGTAAACAGATATATGCAGACTAAAGGAGGTGCCCATATGCAATCGGATAACTTTGACTGATCTTAACAGTGAAAATCATGCCCTCACCACAGCACATCTGGGCTGGATATCTTCCTCAGACAGATTCTCCAGGTCAGCTGGAGATTCCTGCCCTTAATGATGGGACCACCTTGGGGGGGTCTAATAAATTCTGGTAAGACAAAAGGTTCCTCGTGGCTATAATTCATGTAAATGAGTGAAAATCCACTTTCCCCTCTCTCTTTTTCTCCTGCTCATATCAAGACGAAAGGAAGATGGAAGTAGCACTGAGGCAATGCAGATGAAGCCACAGAGATATATAAATGAAAACACTAAGCACAAAGAATTTTCTTATCAACTTTTATGAACCACAGCGATTAATTGATTAATAGTGAGGTTTGGATCCTTAGGACAGAGCTATAATACAATGCCACTATTCATAATAAATCACTTGAGGATCAACTAATTAAAGCTAAACTGTAGCATAGTAGGAGCTAAAGTAGGAGGTTAGCATCTCTCACACAGGAAACAAAAAACTAGACAGGGAACAACTGTGAATATACTGATCAAAGCATGACACAAGAAAAGTGATTTATGCATGTATGAAATTAGGTTCAGACAACCATTCTCATTAGCATATATTGCAGCAGCTAATGTCATCTTTCTTGTACACACATACACTTTCTTTCCCATAATGTTCCAACACCTGTTTGATTTCCTCCTCTTGTAAAGTATTGTGGGACAGGTTTTCCATCAGATTGTCACTTTAGTAAATTATTTCTTCAGATCCCAGGTAAAGGACAACATGGCTTCACTAAGGGCAAATCATGCCCTTAGACAAATTTGGTGATGTTCTGTGAAGGGGATAGAGTGTTGGTAGATAAAGTAAGAGAAACTAAGGTCATCTAGCTCGATTTGCACAAAGCATTTGGCACTGCTGCCTACACATGACATCCTGGTCTCTGAATTGGAGAGACATGGATTTGCCAGGTGGACTCCTCTGTTGAGAAGGAATTGGCTGGATGGTTGCAGTCAAAGAGTTGCAGTAACAGTTCAGTGCTCAAGTGGAAATCAGTGCTGAGTGTTGTTCCTCAGAGGTCAGTGTTGGGGCTGGCTTTGTTTAACATCATTGTTGGTGACATGGACAATGGGATTGAACTCACCCACAACAAGGGTTGATGACATCAAGCAATGTGGTGCAGTCAACACAGTGGAGGGAAGGCATGCCATCCAGAGGAATCTTCTGAGGCTTAAGAGGACCATGAATTTGAGCCAGAGCAGATGAAAGGTGCTGTACACAGAAAGCCAACCATATCCTGGGCTACATCAAAAGCAACATGGCCAGCAGGTCAAGGGAGAGGATTTTTCCCTGTACTCCACTCCTATGAGATTCCACCTGGAGTCATGCACCCAGCTCTGGGACTCACAACTCAAGAGAGATGTGGATTTGTTGGAGCAAGTCCACAGGAGGCCACAGAGATGATCAGAGGACTGGAGCATCTCTCCTGTGAAGACAGGCTGAGAGACTTTGAGCTGTCCATCCTGGAGAAGAGAAGGTTCTTGGGACACCTTATTGCACCTTCCAGTACCTAAAGGGGCTACAAGAGAGAGAGTTGCAAGAGAGTTGCCTTTTTACAAGGGCATGAAGTGATAGAACAAGGGTAAAAGGCTTTGAACTGACAGAGGGTAGGTTTAGGTTAAGAACAAATTCTTGTTCATGGTGAGGCACTGGGACAGGTTGCACAGAGAGGTTGTGGATGCCACATCCCTGAGAGAGTTCAATGCCAAGCTGGATGGGGTTTTGAGCAACCTGGTCTAGTGGTTGACATTTCTGGAAAGGGGTTAGAACTAGGTGATCTGTAAAGGCTCTTCCAGCCCATTCTGTGAGTCAGTGATCCCTTGGAAAGCTATGGCAACTCTAGTTTGGAACTTATGCTTGCCCTGACCTGTAAAAACCTTTGGAACTCACCACAAGGCACCTTCGTATGAGTTATTACTCATTGGCTGTTAAATTGTCTTGCTTCACTTCACTTATCTGTGTATTCATTTGTTGGAGTTTGTATATATCAAGACCACCTGGTCTTATCTTTTTACTTGGTGCATAAATCTAACAAAGTAATTTTAACTTTACATTTAACTTTAATTTGTTGATACTTTAAAATCAGTAGTGAGTGTGGAATGAGAAAAAATTACCCATATTTCTCTTTTTATTTCAGTAAACCTATTGAAGAAAACAAATGTCTGTTCCAAAGGAATGTTCCACACGTCTACATATATCATTTTAATTTATTAATTCGAAAAAGGGCCATTTAAACCCTGCTCTTCTGGCATTGCAATTAGATCTATGAAAAATAAAATTAGAACAATGATAAATTTCAACACGAGTGCTGAATTAAACAGGGAATTTGAGATTAAAAACAGCTTTAGTCTCTCTACCCTTGAACATAATTTTCTTCTGAAGGGTTTTTTGTAAATGTGATCAGGCTATGTCCTTGAAATTCTCTACCCAATTAAAGAAATGGTGAAAAACCTGTGCTATGAGAAGAGCTTCTTTTATTAGAATAATTCATCAGTTCAGCATGGCAGAATTTTCATCTCATAACATCACGTAACTCTTCAAGGTTTTGGTGCTTAACTCAAGGCAGTTGTGCCAATGTAATCCTGGAAATCTCAAAGATCAATGAGAGAGACTTGAAGAGCAGACTTGAAAGCTATGAAAAAAGTAGAATAATCAAAGCCCTAAGTGAACAGATTAATGGTTTATATTGTATTTCTCAGCCAATTTTTGTACCTCTCTAAAACTGTATTGCAACAAATATTAATCATAAATAAAAAGATATGTGAAGGTATGGAACAGAAGCTGAAGGACAGACAAATGCACGAGGATGTTTCTGAATCAGGTTCTAACAGACAAACCTCATCTATTTGTCAAATAAATAGTTTATGGCTAAGGGAAACTTATCAGCTGATCTAGTTAGATTTCACACACACACACAAAAGAAACAGAGCCAAAGTGAGGATTAGGATTGCTAGTTATAACAGAGAAAATAGAGATTTCAGTATCTTTTAGCATAACTATATCACTTGCTCGAAGCTTGGTTGGAAATTATTAAGATGGAAAAGATCTGGATGAATTTTTCCATGGCAACATTCAAGACTTAGGATGTAGAGGGAAAGGAGGGAGAGGTATTTAATACAAAGATGAAGAAACATAAACACCATTGTCACAAGTAGTATCAAGACAACAGCTGCTGTACTGTTTTCAGTCCCACTGACCCAAAATAAGTTTTAAGTTTAGACAGTTAATCTGTGACAGGAGAATAGAGGAAATAGGACTCATTAGGACATAAAGAAGAAAAGAAGAACCTATCCTATTAGAGTAATTAAAATACATAATGTGTTTAGTCTATCAAATAAAGTTAGAATGGTCTGCTCCGTAAATATGCCAAAAGAGTAAACACAGAGAGGAGTAAATACTATTTAACTGGAAAGTCAGGATTATCACAAGAAATAATTACTAGCAAAAAACATTACATTTGGCAAGTAGAAGGGTTGTAACTGGGCTGCAGATCTGCAACAGTCTTACAGTAGCAAGAAACCCAGCTAATTCCAGGTTGCACTTTGATGCACTCAGGAAAGGTTGGATAGACTATTAGGGGACTAGGCATCAGCAGCCAGAAGCTCTTTCCAAGGCTATTTCTGTATTTTTCCTCTACCTAAAGCAGAATTGGTTTCTCTAGAACTCTTTAAGCATGACAAAAAAGTAATGGATAAAGAAGAAACAGCTGATATTATTTATTTGGATGAGTGACCTTTGCAAAAGACTACCATATAAACTTTGTACTTAATAGCAAATGCTTAATAGTAGGACGTACTAAAATTCTGGTTTTCAGAATATAGTTCCCCATTTGTGTTCTTTCTCTTTTGTAGCTGGAATATCTGGCACAGAACACGTTGAGAAACAGGAGATCAGAGTAGATAGGCCACAGCATTCATAACACTTTGCCTGAATGGCAAGTCCTACATTATCGTTTCCAAAGGTTATACAGCTGAAATGTATTATCTTAGTCTTGGATTCTTCATTCTTTCTGTTGTGATTTTCTCTGACATAAACCATAGCAAAAGAGCCTACATGATTTCAACACTAGGAGATTGCAAAGTAAACCATTTCTACATACCATGTCTGGTAACACTTTAAAATAATAGCCCAGTTAATTAATGATGAACTGCAGTGAATATTCTTATACAAGTACATATGACATTCCTATTAGTGCCAAATGAGTTCATCATGATTAATGTTATTACAGTACATACCAGCAAAATTCATAAAAGCCATTACTCTGGATGGTTACCCAGCACCAAAAAGTGCTCCCCTCCAGCGAGCAGCCCACACTCAAAAAGGAAGATGAACAAAGTTCTATTCTGAGATCCATGGAGTTGCATTATTATCAGCTCAGTATGAAATACAGGCCTTTAAAGGAGATCTTCAGAGGAACCTTCATCTTTAGAAAGTCAGTCACAGTTGGGCATGGTGGCTGATGGGCTTCAAATTCAGGCAACTAACGTAGGGTACCACAGGGCTTGACTTATCACCAGGGCAGGTAAAGGCTGTGGAGCTGCATGTGCTCATCCCCTTTAGACAACAATCTTTTTATCCTGATGTAAAACATTAACCATGCCTGACAGAGAGCATGCTTAGTGGGAAGAGGGGTGCTGGGTCCCACTGCCCTTTCCTTCCCTCAGCAGCACGGCAGGATAGGCATCATTGCCTCCCTAGGACATGTGAGGATGGTGCTTAGTGCCCAGATTTCTCAACTCAAGATGAGCTCCAAAGGCACTATTTACACCAAAAATACTCAAGAGAGCCAGCAGACTGGCAAACATCCTGCTAACCATTGGCAGCACTTCCTGGCAGACTTTTGACCTGTGTCAGCTAGAATTCCCTCTGACACTAGGCCAGCATGGTTCAGGGATCAGCATAACCAAGCACCATTCCTCACAGGCAATTTGGATATATCCACTTTGTGTTGGGGGAAAGTCAGCAAGTTGAAGTGCATGCACACAAGCTGAACTTAGTGCCAGAGAATGTACCAAGACTGATTTCTCCAGCTCCTGTGGATACAGCCAGAAAGGCTGTGCCTCCTCAGACCCAACCCCGATTCCCCACAGCTGCAGAGAGCAAGTGAGTGCTTTTGGCTTTCCTGCTATCCCAGCTCATGGCAGAAATTGAAAGACAACCTCTTCTGGGAGTGGAAATATGGGCAGCACCAATGCTGCTATGGAGGAGCAACAGAAGGAAGAGCTAAAGCTGCAGGACAGTGGAAATGGTTGACCAGCAAAAGTGCAAATTTGCAATATTAATACCTCAAGGGTATATTCTTCCTCCTTATATCGAAAATTGTCTGTTTAACTGCAATATCTGACCTCTCAGGAGTTCCACATGCTTGAATAGCTAAGATACACTCTGCTTGGCTCCACAGTCACAGATACAAGATTGATGTATGCAAGCTTTTAACACTAAAACTGAATCCATCATATTTAAATGATACTAAAGATCAGTGGTTAACTTCCTTTGAAACCCGAAAGGAAGGACTGATTTTCCATCTCAGCGTTTCTAAGGGCCATAAAATTGATTTTTCAACTGCTCCAAAGTCATCATTAAAAGCATTCTGAAAATGAAGATGGAGGAGTTTGGAAATAAGGGTATTTACTTTTGAAAAATCTAGAATTTCAAAGAAAACTGATATTAAGTCTGGGACATTTTAACTAGAAATATTGCCAGTAATAGTAATAGTCCCCATTATTTATACTGAAATGTAATTAAAATAATTATGAAGGGAGTTTTCTCACTAAAATAAGCAGAATAAAAGAGAAAATCTATTAAGAGTAACTTTCTGAGAAAAGAGTCTCAAATATTTTAAGATAAATTTAATTTAGGACGTAAGTGAAAGCTTTAAATACAAATCCATTCCTTCTGAAACACCTGCCATTCACACCCTTAAGTCACTTGTCCAATCTCATTTCTTCTGTTTTACCATAACTTCTGGTCTTCTGCAGAATGCCCTATATAGTCAAATATTTACACAATACTTTAGCTTTAAACTTGTGAGTAGTTCCAGTGATATCTGTAGCTCTAATCATGCTGATCATGAGCACATGTTGAAATACGTGAGTTCTGGTAAAGTTTCTCCGTTTTCTCTGCAGTTCTTCTCTTTTCAGACTGTATTGAGCTTTTTGTTTCTCCATGCTCTGCAAAATTTTCTTGCAGGCCCACTTACAATATCAAGGGTTAAACTCGTAAGAAATAATTTATCTGCTACCTTTCAGATAACCTGCCAGGAACTGTCAGCAAAGACTTTAAATTCTCAAAACCTCAAACCCAGTGTTCTTTACATCACAGATCTCATACCACCCATTTCAGGACCTCCTACATCAGGGTTTGTTGAAAACACCCAGTGCCCTCTTTAACATCCTGTTAATTTCCAGTTGTGTAGCAACATAAAATGTGGTGGGTTTGGTCAGGAAAACCAACATAACAGTGCTTTATATGTCAAAACCAACCATCAACCTGCAACCAGAAATGAATCCACAAACTATAGGGTTGGCCATGTATGTTCCCTGTGAGGCATTTTGAAACACAGATGTGAATGCAAAACTGCCACACTTGATGCTGTTGAGGTGATAGATGTGCAAGAAAAGGGGTGACTGGTGGGGAATCTGTTCTAAATTCTCGTCTTGACTCAGTCAGTGTTTTATTCTAGACCATATGTGGCTCAGTATTCGCAAGGGCAAAGCATGGATGATATTTTCTATTTCAGTAAAATGTTGTGATAGAATGAATGATTGGGCAAATGTGTTATACAGCAAGAGGGAAGTCACAGAATTTCTCCAAACTGAAAGAATAATAAAAACTAAGCAGACTCAAAGGAGGGGCATGCATTATCACAAACAGCTCTGGATTAGTCTCTGTATAGCTGAGTGTCTGGTGACAAAGCCTATTAAGAAACTTGCCCCAGATTTCCCATTTTTAATTCCCTGTTCAGTGGCCCTCAACTGTAGTTTAACAGTTTAGATTGCTTCTTATACATAATTGGTGTCCATCACAAACTTACTTTAATTTTCAACTAGTATGGTAGCAATTCTGTAAAACAAAAATAAGGGCAAAAGTGTCTGAAATCTCTGTTTTAATGAAGGAAAGATTTCTCTCTTTTTTGAAAAGCTTTAAGTCCAGCAAAAAAAAGAGTTCTGTATATTACGTGTGTGGTTTTTCCCACTTGAAAAAAAAATGGTCAAAATTAGGATTCAGAAAACAGTTTGCATTTGCAACTTACTTAGAAAAATTCAGCCTTGCTTTCAATAAAACTATCTTCAAAGTCTACGTCCCCCATCACCATTTTAATCTTCTTATAATCCTAGATAAAGAAGCAGGATCAGAATGACATTTGCTCTCAGTAGCCTTACCGTTCTTAGATTTTTTTTTCTTACATCCTGCAGAACATTTTGGCCTTTGTCAGCTATAGGAAGAAAGCCATGTATTCCAAACTTTACCCAGGCACTCACTGTTAAGTGTAATCTTCATTGTTTGAGTGTCCAAATGATTTTTGTATCTGTTGGTGACTCACAACTCTCGATAAAGACAACTTCTGTATTTTGAACATAAACTGTGATATACATGGCTGAATTTGACAATTAATCAGACTCATGGTGTCATAAATTTGGCATTTAAATTTTAGCATACAATGTTTTACCTCAGTGCCTCAAAGATTTTGTGATAGTGCTGTCCTGTACCTGAAAGGGGTATGGGGAAGTTGATTAACTCTCATGAATTTTGGACATATAAAAGCCCCAGATTTTAAAGTAATGCACAGGACAGGAAATACTATGGGGAAATTAGTAATTCTTACTTCATAGTTCAAGTAGATACTTAGCCATATAATAAGTAATAGTTGTTCCCTAATTCAGTAACATCCACTCCCTCCCTTAAAAGTGGCAAAAGTCCCACTGAAGCAAAGCATATTGGACTATGCAATTAGTGATAGCTTCATATGCATGAGATTTTAATTCACATTGTATGGGAGAGCAATTTCCAAGCTCTTGAGTATTTGACATTACAACCTGAATAATATATTTTTAATACATCTTTGGGCAGTTAATTTGCATTTAAAGACTCTGGAGCATTTGGAAAAATGATGGATTGACACATTGGTCAAGTTTTCCTTTGATTAGTTAAACTTTATTTTCTAGTACATACATATTTAGTACTATGCTAACATTTTTCCATACTTAAACCTTCATGTCAAACCACTTTTAAATTTATTTCCAGAGGAAAGCAGCCCAAAGTTCAACCAGAGCAAGTTTTATAAAAAAAAATTGTGGAAAGAAGAAATTAATTCTGACACATCCAATCAGCAATTTGTAACATCATTCATCTCAAACTCCCCAGACAACTGAAACCAACAAAAGATGATAATTTTTGAGTACAGTCTTCAACTGGAAATAATTTTCTATCTTCCCTAGCTCCTCTGCTTCCCATCCCCAAAATATAAAGCATTTTATACAGTAACATCTTTAATCTTTTCTTTTGTCTCCCTAGCACATAACACAGATGGGCTGTGATAGGAAAACCTGGCCACAGTCCACTTCTCTCCTAAAGAATGAGAAACAAAAAACGATTGAAACTAACCCAACCTGCTCAATGAGCTACTTTCAAAAGAAAAAAAAAATACAAAATACTAACCTTTCTAATTTTTGGGCTGTTTTTGTTTGTATGTTATTTTTACTTTTGCTATTCACATTATGATAATTGGAACAGACCAGAATGGTTTCAGGCTAGGCACCGTGGCAGAGAGGCTGCTGTCCCCTTAAAGAAATGTGATATACTCCAGTCCAGCCAAAGGCATCTTTTAATCACATTCACGTTATGGCAGTGGAACAGGGTGCAGGTGAGAGCAGAGGAGGAGGAGAGGGTAAAGAAAGGCAATGCAGGGGAAAGGTACCTATTTTTTTCCCCTCGAGGTTAAACAGTGGCAAACTGGACACAGCTACATACAGCTGAAGTCTGAAATCAAGTGAGAATCATAGTGCCTTCTCAATATCTTGTAAAGAAGGATATGTGATGAAATTATGACTGAAAACAAGTACATCAATCATTTGGCAACAATAAGCAAAATTTCATAAAGGGAGCAGTCCCTGATGAATATAACAAAGTATATTGGTTTTATCTACACTTATATTTATCTGCACACTAATAAAGGGCTCTTTCTATACTGAATTATCCCTTTCCTCTTGACAGATAGCACAATGATTAACATTCCTTGGCAGATCTTAGAGAAGTTCTGGTGTCAATAAAGTCTCACTAAACTGAGTTGAATTCAGATGATAAATGTCTCATTCTTTTGTATCCCAGTTCCATTATCAATCAGACAGTTTGGCAAATAATTCATTTCAGGTTAAAACACCAACCTCCCCAGCTCCCCTCACCTCAAATCAGAGTGCACGATATCATGAGTGAGCTTACCCAAAAAAAAAAAAGGGGATACCTGGTTACTGCACACAACCTCCAAGCTTTAACAGCACTTATGTAGCTCAGGCCAGTTGTACAAACAAGCAAGTCAGATTCAAAACATATTCTATTTTGAATACCACAGTTTCCTTAAGGGCAGTTTAATGCAGCATATTTTTCAGATTTCCTGTGTGTTGCATGCCACTGTGATGTAATCTAGCGAGATGCTCCAAACTGTGACAGACATTTTCAAATGCAAAAAATATGTTTCCAAAAGAACAAGGCTACTATCACATCAGACTTCAACAACTAAGGAAAGCTGGGCTGACAGGTCTGAACTACATTTGGAGATATCTAGAGTCTCTAAGGACATGTAGCCCTGGTAATACGTGCAATATAAGGACTTAAATGTACTCCAACAGCATCAAATGAACATTCTGAAGAGATCATTCTCTTTATGTTTAAGAACAGTGGTCACTGTCTGAATTAACACCTTCTGAAAGGCCACATAGAAACAGGAATGCATTTAAAATGTAAGCAAGAGTCCATCAGCCTCAGCAAGACTTTATGAAGTGCTTTGGAGCACTCTGAGGAAAGCCAAGTCTGTCATTGTTTTGTGTAGGGGAGATTCAAGAAATGAACATCTGAAGATAGTGGAAAGTCTGAGGCACGAGGACAGCAATAATCTGCTCTCCTTGTCTCCAAGAGTGAAAAGTAATGGACTTTAACTGCATTGAGGAAGACTCTCATCAGATATTATGGAAAATTGCCTAATGGTGGGGACAATGAAGCACTGGAATAGATTTCCTAAGGAACCTCTAAGATCCCTGGAGGATTTTAAGAGCTGGTTAGGTAAACATCTGGCAGGAATGACACAAGTTTATTTGATTCTGCCTTGAGCCACAGTACAAAATGACCCTTGGAGGTCTGTCTCTCATAGCTTTATTTTCTATGGATCCATATTTTTGACAGCTGGAATGGAACTACAGGTTTCAAATAGAATTTCTCTTTAGGCAAAACCTGGACTTGGGTCTTTGGTTTAGCATAAAGTCTTCTTTTCAGTTTTGGTTGCCTATGTATGTCATGGCTAGTTGAAGGGAAAACTTGATTATGATAAATAAAAATTTATGTGGTAAAGAAAACCAACAGGTTTTAAAGGACTACTTTAACACAATAATTTCATAAGAGTCAACAGTAGGATGCAAGAGACAGATTTGCAAAGCAGAAGTGCATCTTACTAAAAGTATAAATCATTGATCACTGAAATTATTTCTCAAGGAAAATGATGGAATACTTTATTTGAAAACATGGATTCAAAACTGATTAACTTTCCAGAAGGTAAATTTTATTCTTATAAATTACTGGACTCAATATAGAAATAATAAGTAAAATTGCTATGGCTGCATTGTTCAAAAGATCAGCTTTTTCTTATGTAAATATTTATTTTCATATTTGTCTCCTAGAACTCTAATCCTGTTTGAAATTATACATTTTCTATAATCAAGTAATCTCTCTCTTACATAACAGAACAATATTGTTCCAATCTTATTTTTTCCAAAACAGTTATCCTTCTCATCTAAGATAGTCAAAATTTTCACCAATAAAATTCTTCCAAGAACATCAAAATTTTTGAAATTCTTTGGATTTTTGGATTCTCAGATGGGAAGAATATACCATTTTCTGTTTTTATAACTGCCTATTCCCAGGGTTAGCTTATATTTCAGAAAAAAATGAGCCATTTTAAAGTATGAAAATGGCCTTTATGGTTTCAAAAATGTTAATACGAATTATATCAACATTTTCAAAAGCGAAATTTAAAAAAAGATCAGTCTAGTGAATGAAAAAATTAACAGATTAACAGAACTTTGATTCCACAAAGCAGTTTTTTCCAATAAAAAAATTTAGTGTTAAATGTCCCCATCCCACTTAAACTTTATTTTTTGTTAATAAATTGCCCCTGCTCTTTTACTTTAATTCTGTCACCAAAAGTGTTTTTCTCCAGCATTCTTATGGCTTGCGGGTTTTTGTTTCTTTTTTAAATTTTTTTTTCAAAATCTCCAACTCATCACCTTTCCTTTCAGGAACAATAGGCTGGAACTAAAAGGAACAGAACAAAGAAAAAAAATATCTCTGGCTCAGTTAAACAAATCATTTTTTATTGTACCAAATTATTTGGATTACCTTGTGTAATCATCACAAGAAATCATTTTGACAGTATTTGTGTCTTTCAGAAATGTCCACAGGGATAGATGAACACTTACTTCCATAGCACTGAGGGAAGATTTACAGGATTTGGAGGCAGAAGTCACCCTTCTGTACCTCTACTGAAAGCATTTCTATTTAGTGAAGGTACCCACTGACAAGACTCTTAAGATTTTTTCATGTGAATCACAATAGACTCCAAGTTCAGTTTGTTGATATCATGCAGTGCTGATCCTTTAGTCAGAATAACACTTGGTGCAATGAAAACAGTCCATAATCTGCTCTGTCTGTGCTGTCACCAAAATCAACTTCATTTGTTATTCCTAAAAGCAAATCTCATAAATGTCTAAACCATTTGTTAAGACTTTCGTTACATTCCTGTGACAATTAGCTCCTTATCAACAGAATTCTGTACCAGACTGTCCATCATTTGATGGGAAGGTAGACCGGTTTACAGTTGTCTGTATCATCTCATTTCTGCTGCTTGTTTGCTGGCACAATATTGCAATTTTTCCTCTGTTCTGGACGTTCCTCAAGATTTCAGGACGTATTAAAAATGAACATCTGTGAAACAGAGATGTCCTCAGCCAACACTTTCAGGATTCTTCAGTGCAAGTTAGCCAAGACAGATGATATAAAAATGTTTATCCCTAGCAGATCTCTATTGTTTTCTTTCAGT
This sequence comes from Acridotheres tristis, assembly GCA_037013685.1. Taxonomy (NCBI): domain Eukaryota; kingdom Metazoa; phylum Chordata; class Aves; order Passeriformes; family Sturnidae; genus Acridotheres; species Acridotheres tristis. The sequence goes on from CM072887.1 coordinate 102,361,927, forward strand.
ACTGATGAGCTAGGAAGGTGATAAAGTATGTCACAGTATATATTTCCAAATGGAGATGAGAAATCCTTATTACTTCTGTCTTTTTTACTTCATCACTGTCAGTATCATCTGCTTTCTGTAGCATCAAGCTTACCTCCTCCCAAAGGTTTCTTCTGCTCCTAATTTCCTTATCCCTGTTCTGTAACCAGGGATTTTGTAATAAGTTTTATTTCTCCTAACAATACCACAATTTCTAATTTATAGAAGTGTTTACAACTATTTTTTCCCTACATGTCAGATATTTGGGAATGATTATAGCCTTGTTTTTTCCACTGGACCAGAATTTGTTTTAGGAAATTATATCCTACGAATGTGGAATCAAGATTTACCAGCCAAATAATAAACTCTTGCTGAGGAACTCTCTGCTTTCATTCAGATTTTTACATCTCCAATTTTCCTAGGAGGCAAATTTATTCATCACTTCTCCCTAACTTTCATAAATGTGCTAGTTGTTGGGATGGTTCTCTTTTAATATATTAAGTAAAAGTTACATGTTACATACAATCACATTGTGATCATCAGACCCACAGCCACTAAAGGCTGCTGCACAGTGCTTAATTCATTTATATCCATCAGAACAACATCCAGCATAAAATTACTCATCGTCAAGCCCAGTATGTTTTGTGTTAGAAAACCATCATCTATCATCCATCATTTTTAGAGGCTTCTCTACCCTCTGCACGAAGTGGAGCTTCCATCATTGCATCCTGGATTCAAGTCCCTCATGACAATTACTCTTTCTATATATTAAAGACAGGTGTTGCTGTGGCTGGATTCAGTGGGCTGTAACTAACTTACATTAGTGCACGGTCCTGGCCTTTGTTAATTAGTGTAGATTCAAGGCTATTTAAGACTGTACATTTCAGGTTTCCCTATAGACTCCCAGAGTTCAGAACTTCAACTCACCACACTCAACCTTTTTAATATTTACACATTTTTCCTGTATTTTTCAAGTCATTCTACAGACAGCTTTACTCAGAAAGAAAGGAAGATGGCTCTTTCTTGCATTAATGAAAAACATATATGGAAATTAGCCTGTAACCCATTGTATGTCTCCAAATGAGTTACTTCTACTCACAGACTTTGAATCCTTAAAAGGCTATTAAGATTCTCCTCCAGCCTACGGAATAACACAGGCTGTTAGACCCCACTGCTTGTTACTGGATCAAGTTTATTCCTGATTGAAATATTTTAAAGGGACTGATGGTCCTGGTATGGGTAATGAACACTTCATACCAACTTTATTTCCATTCTGACACAAAAGACCAGATAAGAGATCATGTGAAATCTTGGCATCATTTCTCTAAAGTTACATCACCCAAAAGCATACTTGAATATTTTGCTATGGATTTGCCCCCCTAAACGCCCAAAGTAACTAGTTTAGATTAAAGATATCTCTCTTCTGTACATAATTTTAAGTGTGAACCATCAATTCTACATTATGCTGAGGATTCCATCCTCTAACAATATGGTGATAGACAACAGAAGAGTTACTTTGCAAATGAGTAAAGATACCAGATTAAATGCAACTTAAGAAAATAATTTATCATAAATTCTTCTGAACTGGCATTACCATAATTCATATGAATATTATTTAAATAATAATATAATTGTATGGCAAGAGCCTTGGATTCCTACATTCAAAATAATTTATTTTTTTAAAGGCGGTGGAATTGTACGTTGGAACAGCCTACATATTTGACAGCCTCCTAATCTAAAAAGCCTGCAAAAATCCATCATTTCACAAGCTGAAGAGCAATTTTCATAATTATAATTACACAGAAGCATGCACATAAACTTGGCAATCCCCTTGTAGGCAACTAGCTCAGACTAAACTTAAATTGTTAATGTTCCTTTGCATTGAACCAAGCCAAAGAGAGTGTGAGACCTTATTTTGCCAATAAAGCTGATTATCTGAGATAATACCCACTATCCTGCCAAGATTTGTTGCAGCTACAAGGTTCAATAAGGGTAAATTTATATATTAAAAATCTCCAGAAAGAAAGAGCACTGCTAATGAACATTTTCCATGTTCCCTGCAGACAATGTACCCAGACCCTTTAAACACAAGTTAGTGCCACGGAGGAAGCAGCAAGAAGTCATCTTGCTTTAGCTGGTGGCAAGCAATGGGGCCAATCCAGCCACCATGAACTGGAGCAATGTGAAGGTGTTCGTGTCATGAGCACATGACTGCCCTGTGCAGCCAAAATCTGGGAAAAGAATGACACTGGGGACTCCGCGCCAGCTCTCCGTGTCTGCGAGCACCAACTCAGCTGATGTGCTGGGCCCAGATACGCTGGCTGGAGAGTCAGACTGCACTACAGGTTCAGCACAAAACATCCAGAGCACCCCAGGGAGTCTGGCTGCAGTTATCCTGTCATGGGACTGAGTCCAAACCCTAATGCTATCCACACTTGTGCTGCGGGTAGGAGCACGAGCTCCCTGCCCACTCATCCCTGCTAGAGCAGGTCAAGACGAAAACCTAAACATTTGCAAGGCTCCAAAGCTCAGTAAAGCTGCAAAGTTTTGATGCAGACTAAGTCTATACTGCTGTTTCTGTATAACAACATGAGGCACAACTCTTAGGTAGTGGTAGACTTCAGGTTTGAGACTGTTCTAGGACCGGATCATGTTGCTCTCATCATCTGCACAGTAATGATGCACTGTTAAACCCCAAGGTCACAAGATATGCAAGTACAAGTCTATCACAACATGTCAAATATGCTGTTCAGCCTAAAAAATTGCATTTTCATTTCCCTTCTCACCCATGCAATGAGTCTGACTTGGCTCTCTAAACCTCTAAATTTTCAGTGAACTGAAAGAAAGTGATATTTTCAGAAAAAAAAATCAGACAAACAAACAAACAAACGAAAAACAACACAGTTCTCATTTGTACCCTGCAAGAAGAGTAAATCAAGGTCATGGAGCACTCAAATGGCTTTTTATTTCCTTCTTTTTCGTTAGTGGGTTTCTGCACTGATTTTAGAAGGAAAAAGGCTACCAGTGAACCAAACGGATGCCAAAAGTCATTTTTGAAAGTAAAAGATCCTAAGCTACAATACATGAACTGCATTAACAAAGAGGATGTCCCAGACAGATTCTCTCTGTAACAGGAAAACCTTTCCAGATCCTTTTCTGACCCATACCCATCATGGACTAAATCTACTCCTTTTCTTTTCACTGTCTTACTTCTGAAGCAGGCAGAAATAAGACACCTTGCAAGCAGTCATATTTTATTTTAAAACAACCCAGGCAACCAACAGCTGTGCATATTGTTTACTTTTATTGTTGCAGGATGGTGCAGAGACTGTTTCTAACATGTAAGTCCTCAGATACTTCCCAGTGTCACTAAGCATTGAATGAAACTGGGACTTTACTAGAATACTGGTGTTAGAATATTCCCTAAAATAATACATAGATGCTAACATTTTAATCACTTGTATGATTTTCAATACCTAGAATTATTGTATAATATCACTCTGAAAACTGTACTGCACTTTTGAAGGAGATTGCAAAGGGACTTTTTTGACTTGAATGAATCAAGTCAATGAAGCCCTGAAACATGAGCCATTATCAATAGCTCAGGAAGACCTCACTGATCTTTAAGGCATTCCCCAAAGGTTTAGTCATTCTGCTCCCAGACACACAGCTCTGCTCAGAGAGGCTGCACTTCTAGGCCAGCAAGAAGTCATCACGTTGGTTAACAAGCAGCTGTGCTGTAAAAAGCACTAAAATGGAATGCAAAAAAAAAAAGAAATATCATATGTTCACCTATGATAATCATACAACAGTGTCATGGGATGCAGCTGGTACTTCTTGACCTGCCCAAGACTCCCCTGCATGTCACAGGGCTGTTTTTGAATGATGCATGGGTCAAGATTTGGTTGAAGGTCTCTAAACCTCTTGAGAGCCCTTAAACCACATACCTGAAGTGCAGCAGCAGTATTCTAATACTGCACATGATCTAGCTGAGTGATTTCTATTTGTGGTGATTTAACTAAATTTGGGGCAATTTCAACTTGTGTTTTCCTCAGCAGGTTCATGGGGATTGCAGAAATAAGCCTTCCAAAATGGGATAAAACAATTCCGAAATCTGTTTCTAGTAAATTAATGTGTCTCATTGCATGAAAAAGACATTTTTAAAGTTCATGAAGACAGAACTCATTGCAGAATACTCTTGGCTGACCTTCACATGCTTCTTCTACTCTGTGCCCCAAACGGCATTATATGCATGTAATTTCCAATATGGGAACAATTTGAGTTGTAATTAGGCAAATCTCAGAAGGTTCCGCCACTGATTTGTTCATTCTTTCAATATTATTCTATAGGACACACCAAAAACATTACATTAGGTTCAAGCAGGAGACAATTAAGAAAACTTTAATCCTGTTACAAGGGTATGTAAACATATCATCACTTCATAATGGTGTTATTATACTGTACATATTGGGCAGATGGGTCGTGTTGGTGTTCTGGCATTTAGTATTGCACATGCTGTCTCCAAATATAACTTGCCATATTAACAGACACATTTCTCATTATAAGACCCATAGAAGGAGGGTTTTCTGCTAGAAACTGTAATAACAAGTCTGTCAAAAGAACTAGTGTCAAAGTTAAGAGACTGGGACAACAATTTTCAGTAAGTCTTTTGTTATGATGAAAAAAGTCAACAGATTAATATTAGACCGAGAACAGATCTAACAAGATATCATTTTAAAATTCAGTTCTATGATGAGAGGACAGTGACTCTCTTGTCCTTTATCCTTTTTTGATATGTGATGTTTTTTCATTTTCTTTTCAAGTTTGTAATTTATGTGTCATTTCTATACCATTCATAAATACATACTGTAAGGATAAAAAATATGTCTAAGACCTTTCGTACATGAACACATATATGTATGTGCATGTGTGTATAAGGCAAGGAGATATATAGAACCCATTACTATAAGCACTCGTTGAAAGTACACTGGTTAATATAGTTAAAGATATTGTGAAGCTTATAATATTTACTCAACATCCATTATTGTAGAATGCTTATACTTTAAACTCAAAAAGACCATTTATTCTAAAAATTATCTTAAGAAATAAAAATAAAAGAAGCAAACTAATTGCATACATACATTATGTTCTTTTCGTCAGGTGATCAGTTACTATAATACCATAAAATATAGAGATAATTTTTCACCTTTACATGAATTCCAGAGTCATCAATCTCTCAAGGTATCTATTTTAACAATAGGGTAATATTAAAAATCAGCTTACTTAAAACAATATGGAGTATTTTGGTATCAGCAAAAAATTATGCAGAAACATAAAAGAAGAATATTTAAATCACAAATTTTGTGTGAACAAAATGCTCACAATATGGAACATGAAATTGGCAGTGTTGGTACTCTAAATTTAGGATCACTCAATGTAGCTTTAACACCAGTTTAAATTCACTGTTGTGTTTATGGTCTTAATTTTGCAAGAAGAGCACAAAGATTGATTTGGGTCTGTGAATGATAGAGGATGACTAAGAACCTGCAGAATAGGAGAAAGGATTCTTGATGCCTCTCTTGGCATACCTTTCCTGCTGCCAGTAATCAGAGGCATAAGGACTTCCTAAGACAGAGATTATTTCTTCATGTTATTAGCCTTTGAGTACTCTTTTTCCATGAATTCATCTAATTGCTTTCTTAAATTCACATAAACTTTCAAGATTATACGTGCCGCACTTTAAGTATGCGCTGTTTATTTTGAACTTGCCATCCCATAACCTTCACAGAAGTCCCTTCATGTTTTGCTTTATGATGAACAGTGAATAAACGTTCCTCATTCACTAAAGTCATTCCATATCTGATTCCTATACACTTCTTCTACCCTCCTGAACCATCCAGCACAGTAAATTAGCAAAACTGCATGTTAGAGGATCTGAATGTATTGAAGTCTTAAAGCTAACATTCCCTGACTGCTTAACTAGATTGCCTTTTAAAATTCAAAGTTCACCTCCTCTCTGAAAGAAATACATATTTTTCTAAACTGTGCTTCAGAAAGATGTGTCTGTTTGTTGGGACTGTGCTGGAGGATCAAACTACTGAGAAAACTGATAGCAAAAACAATTAATAGCACCACAGCGTGGCTACAATTAGTTCATTTTTACAGCACATGTGTGTATGTGACAACAGTCAAAAGTAATTTTTTAGAAAGAGAACAGGTTGTGTAGATTTAACAGGTGAAACCTCCCCTGTAGCAGGCGTCCTTCAGGCATAAACCAGGCAGTGACTTAAACAAACTATTCTCTTCCTCCTACACGAAGTGAATCATATCACACAGCTGGTATTTGGGCACCAATAGTTAAAATGTGTCTGGTTTTCCAGATGAGTCTGTCAAAGACAATGTGATGGTAGCATTAGAGACCCAAGCCAGCACAAAATGGTGAGAACAAAAGAGCATGTCCTCCCTACCAACAGAAACATAACACAAACAAACAAACAAAACCTGTTACTCATTACGCTGATGCATGATTTCCAGCTTGAAAAACAAAAAATATTTACTTCAATTTTCATTGCTGAGCTCTGACATGGACTGTCATGTGCAATTACACCCTGTAGGTGTTTGACTGAGCATTATTTCTTTATGCAAAAAGAAAATACTTCCTAACTCTATCTGCTTTTGAAGAAGCTTTGCAGCTTCTCACTTTTTTTTCTTTGCAGTACACAGCTCCAACTAAAATGCATTTAAGACAACAGTCTTCTCTTCATTGTTTTATTTGCAAATGGGCTCAGGCTAAACTCTTGACTGAAGTAGAGACAGTATGGAAGTGATTAAACTTTTGCTCTCATTCAGGTCTGTGGCAGAGCATAATGTTGAATTACCAGATTTGAAGAGCAGCAGCAGAAGGGAAAACAGTTATTCCCTGAAATGCTTGGGACTGGGGCCTCATGGATGTCATGGAAAAGATGTGCTCTGAACTCTGGTCAGCAAATTGCTGCTGCTTCCTTTGGGCTCTGCTTCAAGTCAGTTGGTGTGAGCTGAAAATGCAGATGAGTGAGATGAGCTCTGCTGGAGAAGTCACTTGTTGGGTGTCATCCATGTGCCCCTGCAGCCTCTCCTGTCTCCTTTTTCATCTGTGGCTCCACGTGCCAGAGATGCTCACTGGCATAAAGTCTCAGACCAACCAGCATCATCAAGCCACTTGAGAGGCCAGGAGCAGTGCGTTATCTCTCAAGCCCAGGAGGGTGATTCCTCCATAGCTGCAAGTCAATGCTGTCAACCCATTCCTTTCTGCTGTCCCAACACCCACAGTGTTGTCACCCTCAAACACACACACAGGATCCATCAGATGAGTTTTCAAAATCACCAAAAGAAGAGAAAAATTAAAGATGTGCCTCAGCCAGATGGCTGGGGAATACTGGTGGGAAGAAGGACAAGGTTTGGCAACCCAGACTGGTTGGCAGGAGCAGGCTCCTTGTTTGTCCAGGTTAAGGAGATGTGAGAAAGTAAGGACAGCTTAGAAGCACTATCCAAAGTCTCAGACTCTGAGAAACAGTTATAATTTGAGAAACCATTATCTGAGAAACCATTAAAATTTTTACATGCTTTCCAGTCCTGGTGGTTTAATTTGCAAAAAAAGAGAAACTCAAGAGCCAGACTATATCATGGCTGTACCTTCAACATCGTCAGAATAACACCATGGTCAGGTTTTATTAAAAAACTGGAGCAATACAGCAATTTACAGTACAGTTATTTGAGTATTTTGGTCAGCATAAATGTTCCTGACTGAAAGCTACAGGCAGCTGCAAGAACACTATTTTCTCAGGTCACAATAGTGAAGTCATTTTGGTGGGGTTTTTTTCAAATAGCAGTATAAGAGCACGTGTTATATGCATTTAGGATTTGGACAACAGAAACATATTCTGGAAACAGATCTTAATTAGGATTACACAGAGTGTGAAGTTAACAAATGCAGAGGACTTAATGAACCTATAATACTAAATTGTTATTCATTTTGTATTCAAAGAATTAGCAATTACCTGGACTGTGACAACAAACCCAAGAGTAGTCTGAATGCACTTCTATGTACAATTCAACAATGTGCCCCTCTTACATTTGATCAATTTAATTTGGTGGGGTTACTAACAGAAGACAACACACATATGGTAAAGATAGGAATTATTAAATATTGGCTTAACTCTTTTATACCTATTGATATGAATATTGAGAAGATATAAATTTGCAAAACCAACCAGAAATTCCACAAGATCTTCCACATCTAGTTTATCTAGTTTATCTATCTAGTTTATGTAGACTTTTAAACATTTACTTTCTGTTGTTTCTAGTTTTCTTCAGCTTTCTTAATTTTTTATGCACGTGTAAAATTGTATTGTCTAATATTCAAGATCCACCTCTCTTTGAGTTCTTCTAACTTCTAAATTTTTCTGCCTTGCTCTCTACTTAGCAAAATGCAAATTTTAGAGAACATATCTTTTAAACAATGTTGTCAGTGTCTGGTTTTTTTTCTAATTTAATGTGCTTTTTGCATCACAGTAGAAGAAACAAGAGCCTCCCTGTTGCAGGAGGGTCACAGACACAATGACCACATCCCCAGCAATAAACTGGGCAGCTCCAGACCCCGTTCTCTGGCCCTGGGAGCAGAAGCATGCTGTCATAACATGGCCACATGCATTTATTAAACTCTCCTGGTCTGCAAAATAGGAAGGTCATATCCAAATGGTCTTTTTGATTGTCCCAGGATAACTCCAGACCAGGAGCAGTACAAGAGACTTTCAGTAAGCCCAAGCCAAACCCATGCCAAGGACAGCTCTGACATTTCAAGGACAGAAATGCCAGCATTCAGGGCCAAGATGAGCTCTGGCATTGCTGATGTGCCAGTACAGACACACAAAGGGATGTGGATAATTGTCCAAGAGATACAAGTGACTCCTGGCCATATCCTGCAGCCAACACCAACATGAGCAGCCCCTCAAGAACCGTGAGGGCTCCCTGGGAGTGCTGTACCAGGAGCCCAGGGATTCCTCTGCCCTTGGCAAGATGGTCCCTTAATCCCACTCAAATCTCTTATAAGGTCTTTTAGGAGGGTATAACAGCACCACAGCCTTGTTACTGTCCCATTTTATTGCTTGGTCAGCCCCGCTGCTCCTCCTTTCCTCCACAGTGCCCCCCAGCCCATGCCACTTCCTGCAGTGCTCTTCCAGCATCTCCGTGCCTACAACCAGGCTAACAAAGACCTGACTGAAGACAAAGATTATCCAGGCTGAGCATATTCACAGTACGTGGGTACATGTTCCACTGAAGCCAAGAACTACAGGAAAATAACCAAAGAAAGAATACACTCCAGCAAGATTCACATCCGCAGCATACTCTATTAGGGCAACATGGTGAGATTATGTTACTAACAGTGCCTGAAATATCTGCTGCTGAAAGATAGATTCATATTAACAGCATGTGTCGTTTGTTGGGAGCATTGTGATAAAAACAACTATCACATTGCTAGATGTTTGATGCTTTATAAAGGCGATGTGTCATGCAGCAGTCTGATGTCATCAGTGGGAGAGATTGAAATGATACTTCTTGGCTTCAGAGGCAAGCCTAGCACTTAAACTGGAAAAGGTACAGAGTCACAGCATTTTACAATGTACCATCTACTTTTTTGGCTTTATTCTCCTGTCTTCTGTCTGCAGGTGACACCAGTCTTTTGCCACCTCACAGGGCCATTCCTGATGAGAGTGAGGCAGATGAACGTGTTGTCGATGTCACTTCTCTGACATATCCGCATTGCCCAGCCAGGGCCAGCACCCCTCAGGCTGAACCCCTTGACCCCCTTGAGCCCTGCAGCTCAATTCCCACCCAGATGCCTCAGAGGGGCAGCACCTCATTTGAGGACAACATGAGGACTAATGAGTGTGACTTTCCAGCCCAGCAAGCAGGGCTATTTGTGTGTAAAGAAGATGAGTTCTGGGTCCTGGCCACTGCTTCTGAGCTTCAGCACAAACCGCTGCAACAGCCCATGGAACAGCAGGTGACAATACCTGCTTCCTCCCTCTTTAGTCTTTTCCTGCATCTAGAACTTTTTTCTGCCCCTAGGAGCAGTTTCAAAAACAGGGAGAAGTAGGACCTTCTATTCTTTCCCTCTATTTGCAAACAGCCTGATGGGGAGGATTTTTTCAATGAATGGAGACATAGAATACATCCCCACATTAAGCAAAATCTTTTCCTACCAAAGCTTATCATATTCACATTTATTTTGGTAATACTAAATAATAATTCCGGCCTCATCATTAAATTATTTGGTTTGCTAATTGAGCAGTTTGCTCACAGGATTATTAAGTAATGATGTTAGGTATTTTTAACACAGCAAATTACTTCTCCAGGGGTGACCATTTCAGGACTATCTTCTCTATAAGAACAGGGTAGATGTAAAGCTTAACTCACTGCAATGACTCCAGCTGGTTTTGGATCAAGAACCAACAGCCCTTACAGCAATCAGGCGAGGCAGAAATTCTGCTGAGGAGAGTGCTTTCAAATTAAGTGTCCTCTCAAGGACTGAAAGGAAGTGCCCAGTAATTTTCTTCAGAATTACCAAAATATTACCACTGACAAAGGAAAGTGGTAAGATGGAGCATTTGTTCAGAATAAACCAGAACTGCTTAATCTCTAGAACCCCTCACAATTTTGGTTTTGTTGGCCAGATCAGATGCATTCTGCTGTTCGGATGCATCTCAGAACCTGGGTCCTGACTGCTGCTCTTCACCACAGCTCTGAGCCATACATGATTTCACGGTTCTTTTCCAGTAATTAACAGAACACTAAAGGGCAAGCAGGGGTTGTGGCTGAAAATTAATGCTATAGCAAAGGCCCATTAATCACTGCTTTCTGCACGCCAAATTAACTACAGAAGGTAGTGCTGATAACATGACAAAAATCAACTACAGAAAGCCACTAAAAAAATGTAAATACAGCCTAAGGTTTTGGAATATTTGCCTTAAAGAGATTTTAAAAGAAGAAAACTATTATTTTGGTTTAGAAAACAATGTGTCAAATGTTTTTTCTACGCCGTGTTGGAAGATTAGCCCAACAATCTCTTAGAGGTTTTTATTTTCTGTTTATTGGTTCCTACCCAAGTTCTAATCTGTGAAGGAAAAAAAATGCTTTTGTTTCTGATGCAATCCTGCTGCCTACAGACGAGCATTTATTGTTATTAATAAACAATTATTGACTACTAGATATAGTAAGGCAGAAGTGAAAACAACCAACCCTCCCAATATAATTAATGGCACTAGTTTTCAGTTAAAAATCTAAATGTCCTTAATACTTGACAACCTCTTGTATCTTCTGAATAATGGAAAAATCTGCTTTGAGGTTTTATGCTGAAAAAAAAGCCACTTTTGTTCATAATTCAAAAGTCACTGAAGACTATGTAAAGGCTTGGATTTTGGATCACATTACAGCTTTTCCCAGAAGGATTTCTCTTCCTGAGGTGGAAGAAAGCAGTCACAATGTATAAAATTAGCTTATAGAGTATGCATAAAGAGAGTGGGCTTATCTCTGAAAAGAAACCACACAAGGCACAAAGGACCTTTAGTTTGCAATTTCATGTTTGCAAGGATTTTGTATAGTAACTGAATAAACAATATCATTCCATCAAGTGGAAGATTTGAGCTGATTCTTCCAGGAAGAAAATTAACATTTCCAATGACTTTGTGCAGGATTCATCTGCCATAGTTTACACATCTAAGATTTAGGTATCTAAGTCTGAACTAATTCCTACATTCTCTTTAGGGTCAAAGACAGAAGAAGCCACCACCAAGAAACTATTATTTTATCGTAGAGCAGGCACAGCAGTCAGGGCTATGTGCTGGTGATACCTAATTCTCTGAGAGCTCCAGGGGAATATTTCATTTTTCAGATACAACCTCAGGTGCATGCAGCTGGACTTGATGAGTCCCACTGTAATCATGAGCACTGATCCTTAGATCAATAAAGGATACAAGTGAATATCAGCCAAAGGACAACAGGTCTGTGCTTTTCATCTGCACACAGAGTGAATGAGAAACTGTGATTTAGCTCAAAATCTAAAAAACACTCACTTGTATGCTCACTCTTTTTATACACTGTTGTGAGGAAAACCATGAAGAAAAAATGTGGAAGGGAAAGGGGGGAAATTGAAAAAATGCAAGATTTTCTACAGAAAATGTTTTGGAGTGAAATTCAGTAAAAGTCTATTCTCTGCTGAAATTAAATTCATTATGCAAGAAAACAAACTGAAAACACTCTTGATGCTAACTATTCACAAACATTAACAAAAAGCTAATTTCTTAAATAGAACAAAACACTTTTTCTAAAATTTCTTCAAATTAAAAAAAAAAAAGTTTGACGCAAAAGTTTCTGAAATCCAAAGCAGATAATGTCTGCATGTGTGTGTGTGAGAGAGAGAGAGAATAGGAGACAGTCCATCTGCCTTATCAAAAATTATGCAAGAGATTCAAATCAGGCATGTGAGGCAAAACCAGATGTTTCAGCCCACAGAAAGCCTTTCATAAAATGCTTGAGGTTTTGTTTTTCTTCCAATGCAAAAATGAAAATAAATAGTCATATTTTTTTAAGAGGTAAACAGAATCCACCAGAAAGGCTTTTTTTAGTCTGAATTTTTCTGATTCTTAGATATTACAGGCACTTAAATACTCACAGCCAAAGGGATGGGGAATGGCAGACAGGCAACCATCACTGGAACCAGTGCAGCATTTAATGACATTTTTTGTCGAGGGTTATCCAAGACAAATGGTGAAAGGAGGAAGAGGAAGGGGAAACAGCCTGGCAGAGCCCACATCACTCACTCCAGTGGGAATGCAGAACAGCTCCCCTGCCCTCAGAAACATTCCTCTAGATTTACACTGGAGTAAATTAGAGAAGAATTCACTGCAATAATATAAAACTGTTTACAGTTTTAATAGGAAAAAAGGTTAGAAATACAAAGGGAACAGTGAAGCATCTTTTTCATATTACCAGTGTTTTTAAAACTTTATCAGACTCAAATTTAGCTTTTAAATGTAGGTCAGAATCAGAACCAGGTTTTAAATTCACCAGCCCGCCCATGTTTTGTGCATTCTGCTAAAAAAGGAGGGGTAATTTTATTAAATCAAAGTTCATGGAACTGGAATTTATAAACCCAAACTTATATATCTTGCTCATTGTTCTGTGTTGATTTGTTTTGTGATGATTTAGAATCACCATAAGGCAAAATAGTGTCTGAAAAGAGAAACTGCGGAAAAGGGGAAAAGAAAAAAAAAAAAAAAGAACTTCTTAGCACACCCAAATGCTTCAGGAGAAGAAATGTATAGAAATTTATCTAACTCAGAGTAAGTTTATTAGTCCTTTGAGAATACAACACAAGTGCTATATTCCTGTAAAAATTTGAAGGTGACTGAATAACCTCATGCTGGGCCAAATACAGGCCCATTAAAATCCCTGGGAATCTCTCCATTGACTGCAATAGGCTTTACAACAGGTCTCTTCTCCTTTTTTAGGCAAGGCAACACAAGATGGGGTGAAATTCTATCCCTAATGAAGTCAATGGGAGTTTTGCCACTGACTTCATTTGGACCAGGATTACACTCCTCCTCCATTATCAGAATATGAAGTGTGTTTTCCGGATATAATCTGCTGGTTGTAAAAGAAAACAGGAACAAAAAAACTGCACCACCATCCAAAAGACAGCAGATATTATGAAATTACAATATTACCATGTTTCCAAGTGGTGTGAGATAATCTAAAGAAAAAGGTTGATGGAACATGAAACAGCACAAGTGTATAGTAAAGGCTACATTTCCGAAATTACTTGTCAATGCTTATTTATATTGTAAGCTGTAAAATAGAAATTTTGTGACAAATAAGTCGTCAGGAGTCACATTTCTAGAAATCCTGCCCTACCTACACACTTCTGCTAACATTTCTGTGGTTGGTTATCTGGTTAAAGTTACACAAAAAATCTGAGACACAAAATGTTTGCATCTGATTTTCCATTCTAGTTCTTCACTCTCCATGCCCAAATAAAATTTTAAAAATTCCTCCAACCAAACCCTTTTTCCTTAAGTTGTCTTATGTGTGGATGCATAAAGAAAAGCGCTGCATGTTTTCCTGGCCAGTCAAGCGTTGTGTTTTGTTAGCCCTTGTGCTTTTTGGGGGCAAGAGTGGGGTTGTTTCTCTCAGAGCAGCTCTTGCACTGCTCATCACAGTCATGTAGCCATTGTTCTGGGACAAGGGATGCAGGGAGTGAGGACACATCTCTCAGAGCTCATCCTGGCACTGTAAAGCTCTGGTTAAAGCACAGCTCCAGGCAGGACACAGGTGCCATTCTGGACAGATGAGGAGGTGCAGCAGTGCCTGCCCTGGTGGACACCTCTCCCATCCTGCCAAATGAGCTTGAGCCTGACATGCTCATTCTCTGAGAGCCAATGAGGGAAACACACCAGAAAGCAAAAAAAAGGCACGTCACAAAGTGAAACATCTGAAACTTGTGTTGGTCCAGAGGCAGGCACACGAAAAAGGAAACAGTGCAGAATGCTGTGTCTCAGCACAGCCTCAGATCAGAGCCTGCAGACTGGGCCCCAGATGGGCGCAGCAGGAGGCAGCTGGCGATGCACTGACTCATGTATCCACTGACAAGTAGCAGTATTAAAACAGGGCGTAAAGATGCCACAACTCTGCGTGAGTGGTGTGTCAGCCAAGGCAGACACAAGCGAGAGTATCAGCAAAGCCAGCAGTTCCCAACTGGAGAGGCGTGATCCCAGAGCAGATGCACGGCTGTGTTGAGACCAAGGCTCTGTCCATAGCAGCAAAACAAATGAGGGCTTTGGCTTCTCCCACCAAACTGTGCCTAAGGTCAGCACATGCCAGGGACCACGCTGCCAGTTTCACAGGAGGAACAGGGTGGTCTCAGCCCCTCAAAGTCCTGCCAACTCCCTCCCGAGCCACCATCCCACTGCTGCTGCTACCAAATGCAATGGCACCACCTGAAGCTAATGACAAAAGAATCACAACCACAGCAGCAATCCAGGTGACTTTCTGGGCACAGAATCTCTCTGAAGGGAGAGATGGTGGCAGCAAGTCTGGGAAACACTGAACAAAATCAGGAGGAGAGCAGGGAGGCCAAAACAAAACATGAGGCAAGAGAGAAGGAACATGGAGTCCAAGAGTAGCTGGAGGTCAGGCTACAAGGTGCTGAAACCACTCTGAAATTATTTTAGGATTCAAGAGCAAACCTGGTGTCATGAGGGAATGGTGGTGACTTCAGATGGTTTTCTGTGATATCCTGGTCTCTTCAGGGCTCACAGCAAAGAAATCCACAAGGGAAAAGCATTGAACAGTCCAATCTGAGATGACAAATGGAAAATGAAAAAAGCGGACTCTACTTGTCAGAGTTATATCTTCATAGAAAAATAGCTGTTGGTTTAAACACCAAAGACCAGCTGATAGTGGGCACAGTTTTGCAAGTGCTTTAAACTGCTTTAAACGGGTATTTTGGCCTCCAGACTTAAGCATGATGCCCTGCAGCATCTCAGCTAGGAATGACCCCGGCTTAGAGCAGATCCCTTTGGAAGGCAGCACAGGGGCTGCTGAGAAATCTGCCAGCCCCTGATCACTCCCTGCCAGGCAGAGTGCAGAGCCCTGGGTTTGCAGGGTCCCTGGGAGCAGGGTGAGCAGGCCTGGGACACATTTCAGCAGCTCCAAAGCTGGGCACAAAGTCAGGTGACAGTGCTGGGCTGTGCCTCTCACCAGGGCCATGCTCCAGCTCCAACAGGGGAGATGCAGGTGGATGCACAAGTGTCTGAGGCACACAGAGGGCTGCACTAGTCCATCCGAGGATGAACCAACAGGCTCAGCAGTTTGCCAGTATCGCTAATTGTGGATTGACAAATACACAGGCCAGCCTGAAAGCTTTTTTTTTCTCCCCACTTTTTTCCTGGATGTGATTTTGGCAGCTAATTCCCTGGTAATCATATCTCTTAGTCACTGTCTGTCACTGTTAAGCTAGTGTTCTTTCACACTGTAATTGCATCCCATATGTAAAGTTACTCCTAAAAGCAGCCTTTGATAATTGCTTTTCCTTCTTCACACCGGGTGAACATTAAAGACCCATGCACAAGTGAAACAATAGACTGTTAGGATTCCTTTCTGACACACTCCATGGATGGGATCCAGTTGGCCATTCACAGTGTATTTACACACCCAGCTCAGCTCCAAGGTAAGCACCTATGCTCATTGCTAGAGTGGTGACAGGCTTTATTTACTTTTGCTGTAATGGAGTGAATTCTGCCACAAAAATGACCTTTGTTAACAGTGGGGGTATGCATGGGACAAAGATTGACACTGCAGAGGTGGACTGTGGATCACAGGAATCTGCTACAGGAATCATGCTACAACAGTAAAGAGTAGGGGAAAATCACTTTAGCTGCATGCTAAAAATAGTTTTGCCTCCACACATGATTTATTAAGAACCTTATGCAAATGTCTCCAGCTCTGGTATCTGCATTTTAAAGCAGACCAAAAGTTAGAAAGGTTCTAGAAAGCACATCTTCCATGAAGAAACGTAAAGAGTTCAACCAGTTTAGGCCCTCAAATAAACACAATTTTGAAAGCTTCTGAAGTGGAGAGTCATGATATGAGCCACCCCTTAACTGTATCAGAGAAAGGCCCTAGAAAATCAATCGGCTGAAAGAGCAAAGTAGAGAAATGTAAACTGAAAATAGGACACAAATTCCTTACAGTGAGAGAGTAATTAATCACTGGAGCATATTACCCAGGGAAGTGGTAAATTCATCATCACTTGGAGCCTTTAAATTCAGATTGGATGTTTAAGTGACATGTTCCCGTAGTCCAACAGCAAGTTAACAACCACAGCATCATTCATTTGTCTAAGTGTAAAATAATTCCACTGCCTTACACCACAAAAATCGTGCCTGCAATTAGGTGGCACTTGTCACAGAGTAGGTCAGATACACTGGGACAATCGTTCCTTTCAGCTTCAAATCTCATTAACCCATCAGCATTTAAATTGTTTTTTTGGTCAAACCCCTAACTTGGCGGTTACATATCATGAACATTTAATATGTTACAGTTATGCTGAAAGCAAATTTTCAGAAAAAGAGAAACTAAATTTTTTTAAAAATCATTTATACAACCAACAGAGTTAATTTGCAACAACAATTCAAGCTCTGGAATATCTTACCTTCTCAGCTCCAGATACTCAGTCTCAGCACTTAAGTAATTAATTATAGGAAGTTTTTGCTTATTTTATATTTTAAACCTATGAATCATTTGTTGGTGAATTCATAAATCTCACTGCTTCAGAGAATAGAAAATAAAAGTTTCTGTACTTTGTTAATCAGAGACACCCAAAAGGCTTTACAGATTAAATTTAGCTTTCCCTGGTTGACGGAGTGCATTGCCATAAATGGATATTTTCAATCTGTGGAGCTGCAGTCCCTATTGACCACACCAGAAGAAAGTCATTTATAATGGAAGAGATGGTGGCTAGTATTATAGGATAAATTAGATAATATTATGAGATAAGTCGAATTAATAAGTTAACTCAGATCTCTGACAGCTCATGACTGAGTTTTGGTATGTTAGAAATGCAGGAACCTGAACCATGGGTCAATGCAATGAACAAAGTCCAAGGGAAGTTTTTGAGGAGAGAGGGCAGAAGGTTGTGAGCCACCACAAATGTCCGAGGAAAAAAGGGGATGATGAAGCAGCTGCCTGTTAAAGAGAAAGAAATCCATGAAGTATTGGTAACTATATGGATAAAGGTGAATTGAATTCTGAACAATGAAAGAGTGCTGGAGTAGGAACTGCAAGTCATGACCAGTTTCTATTTATTTCAAATAGGCAAACATAGTACAGGCCAAGGAGCAAAAATATTTGGGTATTTCCAAAGTTATATTCTGACACTGGGAAAACACAAGAGAAATGTGGTAATAGGAAAAATGTGGACAAAAAATTATGAAAGACAGTGGAGAGCTCTTGAAGAACTTGTTAGATGACCAGGCTGCACATGAACAATGGAAAAAGACAGTAGTACCTCAAAACTCGCCCCAGTTCAGTGATGTACTGAATGCTTGGAATTTGAGAAGTTTTATTCAAGAAATAAGGCATCAAACGCAAACCAAACCACAGAGATTAGCTTTTGTAAACAGCAGAAGGCGTGTAAAATGGGCAAAAGATCCTAAAGAAAAATGCCATGGTTGGCAAAACTAGTGAAAGAAAAAATTTAAATATAATGAGATCAAAGAAAATAAATGCAGATTTTTGAGTGACAAGGGCAAAATTATGAATAGAAATCATTTTTCAAAATAAAAATTAAATAAATATGTTTTCTATTTGACCATGATGTGTCTCAATCACCAAAGTACAATTAGTACATTTTTTATTTCAAAGAAGAAATAAAGGTACAAAATATGGAACTAGATAATGTCTTATAAGGATGTACATTTTAAAGCCATCAGCTTGATAACTTGAACTCAGGAGTCATAAAAGGCTTGCCTAAAGAAATCACTGCTCACTTGTTGCTTATTTTTACTAAATCCCAGAATACCAAACAAGTCTGAAAGCACAAGATGAATGATCACCTTGTGCAAACATTTGAGAGGAGCAAACTACCTACGAGAGTTATATTACTGAATATCCTGACCTCAAACAAAAGAATAAAAAAAAACACATATGGAATTTAACTGATAACAAAATAAAAGAGAACAATATAATGAATACCAGACAACATGAAATGGGTTATGGAAAATAGTGTTACTTAAACAAACTTGAGTTCATTCTCTAAGAAGTTTTTTTTGGATAAATTTAACTGTGTAGATGTAATAAAATTTTATGGTGTGTTTGACTTGGTACCACACAATATTCTGATATAAAAATCAACAGTATATTGTACTATGAAACTGTATACAAAATATATTGAAAATTATCTTACTGACAGAAGCCAAAGTGCTTGTAAATAATGTAGCAAATAGGGATGTTTCTAAGAAGGTCACAAAATGATGGCTATGAATATGAGACCTACACCATACTATCCTCAAGTATTTGAAAGGAAAATTAAACTTACAGCTGATATTTTTAATGGATGATTTAAAAACAGTGAATGGCAGACAAAAGTGGGGAGAGGGCAAGCAGAGTGAACTGCAGTGCCCAGTAACCTGGGTCTACTAAAGAAAAGGCTTTTCATAAATTCATGCTTGCAAGGAGGAAAAGAATGGACTGTTCCTATAAAACAGGAATGTTCTTTGGATAGCAGCAGTTCTGAGATGGATTTTAAAGCTCTAATGGGCCAGGCTGAGGTCCTGGCATCAAGCAAAAAGTGCTGCTGCAGCCCTGAGAAACCTCTTAAGGTGATGTTATCTAAGATTAAATTCCTCCTGCATCTTCGGTAGGGCCAAAGCCACCACACCGAATAAATTTTTGACATTTTTAAAGAACATTGTTCTATTCTTTTCCCCACTCCTCACACACCCAACAAGCCCAGGCAGAGACTGAAGAACTCTACTGCATATACCATCTACACGTTATTAATGATGATTAAAATTTTGATAATTTGATGATCATATACCACAATCTTATGAAAATAAAGTAATGGATGGCACAGGGGATCCTTAACCTATCCGAATACACAAAGAAAATTATTGTCAATAGCCAAAAGAAAACAGATTTACAGTTAAATGTTTGAGTAATTTTAGATAGCTCTAACAACAAAAGAAACAGCACATGAAGAAGGTGAACCACTCTTGAAAGGAAAGTGTAGGAGCTTTGCTGCTCTATCTGTGATTCAGCCAAATGTGACTTTTGGGCTCAGAAAGGGGTTAACTGAGTTATATGTAAGGAGGCCAAACTAGATGATCTCATGGTCTCTACTGACTTTAAACACTATGGAAAAGGACTTTGTGATTGGAATGAGATGTTCTCAGATGGGCAATCCCAAACTGAGGCATTAAAAACACATCACTGCAGAGGTTCTATTAAGCACATGAAAAGCTGCTGAATTTAAACTTTTGTAACTTCAAAATTACTGATCCAAATTTCTTAGATTTTTGTCAGTTTATTTTATATTCCCTTTGAGCCAGGATTATTCCTCGCCTATCTATAAAATACATCATGCTGAAGCTACTTGGAATTTTCTTTTCTCACCGTGGAAAATTCTGACTTTTCATCGGAAAAATGAAAAATAATAATATAAAAAATCTATTTTCAGCCAAAATGCTATTTTTCAGGGGAAACTTTTTCCCAAGAGTGATCATTTCTTCACCAAAATAAATTACTCTGTCAAAAGCAAAACCTTCATCCAAAAACAATTTTTATGGAAAATTTTCAACCCACCATATCTACAATATTGGTGGTGCTATAAATAAACAGATCAAAACCACATTCATTGTTATCAGTTACACGCCAGATAAAATAAATGATTCCTTCACTTTACCCTGAAACTTATTAAATTTGACCTTTGTGGGATGGCTTTAGAAAAAAGAAAGATTATCTCTGGTTTGTATTCTGTAGCTATGAAACTGGACCACCTTTTTATCTCCTGTCTGTCCACAGGATGATCAACATTTGAATTTTAGCTCAATCTATTAAAAATTAAATGTGATTTGTTTCCTATGTGGGGAAAAGTTAAATAATCTAAGTGTGAGATCTGATCCAGGATAACAGGAGGAAAAATTGCTTTCCACAGAGCTGTGGTATCTCACTACTATTGATGGAGCAGTGTGTTTCCTGGGGAGCAGGAAGATTTGATTTATCCCACACCACGGGGATGACCACACAACTTGGTGCCAGCCATGGGCATTGACTTCAAATGTACAGAATTTCACTGGATCAGGATGTTAAGAAATACACAGTGTGGAAATATATATAAGTGGAAGTAGCTATAAGAAATATGCAATGTAGAAAGAACTGGACTAAATTCCTCCACACCAGTTTCCTACTTTGATTTTTAATTATCTTGCTTTGGCTAATTTGTGTCAGAATTCATATTATTTCCTCTATGGTCAGCCTTCCATTTCAGTCACAGCTAAGGAATAATACTTTTATTCTGTAGATTATCTGATGACAGTACAGTACATTTCCAGATCAGAGTGCTTATAATGATAATTTTATTCCTGTTAAACAATACAGGCTACCTCATCATCTTTGCTTCTAAGTAACAAAAGCTTTTTGACTGACAAGTGGCAAGAATTTTCCAGGACAAGATCTCCTTAAGTTCGCATATTTTAGCTGTGCAAGTAAAAAAGAAAAGCACATAGGTCACATGCAGCACAGTGCAGTGCACACAACTATCACCTGTTAGAACTCACTTGACCATCATTCCTCTAAGTCGGATTCCACTGGTTTTTTTCATACAGGACAAAAGTCAGTGCAGTCTAAGAGTCATTGTTCCAGGCTCCAAGAAAAAATGACAAGATAAAATAATGAAAACCACATGTAGACATCTCTAAGAGCACATGTAGGGAGATAAAGTGTGCTTTTATATCTTTTTAGATAAGCCTATTGCAGTTGGCTGGCACAAAATAAAGGAAAAATTAGGTTTTGCCACTCCTTTAAGTAAAAGTAATAAGGACACCCAGCTCTTTTCTAAGATTAATCATACCAGAGCATAATCTGTCATTCAGTGACATGACATGTCTGGAGATTTAAAAGAAACCTCTAAATGTCCAGGAGAAAACAGGTCTGGGCCAAGGATTTTTGAGGTCCAGTGTGGAGAGGTGGAGGATTTATGTCCAGAGTGATTTCATCCTGCTGATGCAGGTCATGGTTCCTGTCATGGACGAAGCCAGGCAAGCTCCATGGGACCCTGTGACAACTGTGCTCTGTGAAGGGGTGGCCCTGAGCTCTGCCCTCTTCTTTCTTTCCCTCCTTGTTTAGTTTTTCGTACACTATTACCACATCTCTTCTATCTTCTAGCTGCCCATTGAGGGATCCTTCAGCCCATAGATCACTGACATTCCAGACCAGGCTCTTGTTGGCAGCACTGGCTTTAAGCATTAGCTTCCCACAGCTGCAGAGATAAGCACAGCATGCCCTGCAAGCAGACCCCACATCCCACCCACAAAACAATCCATTCCTGAAAGGGAAAAGAAAAGGTTATGAAGAAGCAGCTGAGAAAAAATGGAGGGGAAAATACAAGGGGTGAAACCTTGGTCCTTTCATAGTGGGAGCCTTGCTACCAGCTGCAGCTTTTTCCTGAGCTGGGCTTTGTCCTTTTGAGGACACTCTGCCCACAGGTAAGTACTGAAGACCACAGAAAACCTGGTCATATTGCTCATCCCAAATGATTTTCCAGATGGTAATTCATGGACTTCATGAAGGATGAGATCCTGAACACACAGACATCAGTATCCAAGAACTCCAAACCATTCACAGGACAATGACAAGTGACATGGGAGGGAAAACAGTGTGTGGCAATAAGTAACTGAAGTGTTTATGCCATGGGATAGTAAAAAAGGAGCCACATGTGCAGCAGTGCACTTGGCCAACCTCACTCCTTACACACTGGCTATAGGCCCAGCATAGACCCTGAAATTCAGACAGCCATTGTAAATTCTGGGAAGAAAGCAATCCCAGTCACCAGCCATGAGAGTTTGGCAGCTAGGACAGAAACGTCCGTGGTACCACTGATGTCAGCCTGAAGGCTTGGGAAGGTGCTTTCATCCCAACCCACATCTGTCCTTCACAAGCAGCTTTCACCAGCAGCCCATTCTCTCTGAAAAAACACTTTTCTTGGCTTTGGTCAGAGATTTGTTTGCCTCAAGAAACCTCAAGGTTATCCTCAAGGATAAAGTCAAAATTTTCTCTGCCAGTTTATGCTCAGTACAAATTGCAGACCTCAAAATTCTGGATTAATCCAAAGAGGCAAAGTCAAAGAAAGAGGGGGAAAAAATGTTCTGGCAACCATCCAGTCACCAATGGAACTGGAGGAAACCCTATCAAATGAATCATTTAAAAATAAGATCAGTCTGGACACAGCCCTGGAAAATGTACCATAGGGAACAGGCTTGTATTGGCGGGGGAATGAACAGGATGAGATAATCCTGTAGGTCTCTTCCATCTCTGGTTTCTGAGGGCCCAGCCCTCAAGGGACCTTGCAGGTTGGGCTCTCGCCGTGTCCAAGTGCTTCAAAGAGTGTCAGTAAGCACTAAGATAAAGCTAGGATCGTATTATCACAGATTAGCAAGCACCTTTGCAAAGGTCTACCAGGAAAGAAGACCTGATCTAAAAAGTCAGAGTAGTTTTGAAAACACTTGATGAAGGGTAAATGAGAAAGCATCTCTTCTTTGACCAGGCAGAGGCTCAAGGCTCAAAAGCTCTATCTGATATTGTGCCTGTTTGGGCCTGGGATTTTTGTTCAATGTATCATTAGAGACAAGGCCCAGCTGTGAAGCTTGGAACTGGAGATAGTCTACTATGGTATCTGTTTACATCCAGAAATTTGGGTTGAGACGTTATCTAGTCAAAAAACACTGGCAACCTGCCTCATCCTATTCCAAAAAAAAAGCTCTGGATATTGCTAAGTCCAAACATCAATAAGACATCTTTTTGGGAGAAGATGATGGAATAGAAAAAGACTCTGAATCTTCTTCCCCGTCACCACTTCAGTAAATTGAGGAGTCAAGGGGTTGCTGTGATCAATATCAAAACCTTCTCTTCCCTGCTCATTTTCAACTCTCTGTGTGTAAATTTGACTGGAGAGGTGAGAACAGGCTTTCATCTACCAAGGCCATGAAATGAGCTATGAGATGTGAGGTTTGTGTCTGGTTCTAGTCATCACTCACTTTCTGTCCCCACTCCTTAACTTCTCTCTGCAATGGCTGTAAAGGAAGCACTAGTGCCTACTTTTTGCAAAACACTTTTGAATTCTCAGCTAACTGGTGCTTGCTCAACGTGGAGTGTTAGCACTGCTAATGAGGAAGGAGAGGAACTGTGGAGGGTGGTGCAAGTGGGTAATGAGACAAAACCAGCAAAGAGATATTTTAGGCTGGAAATCAGGAAAAAATTAACAGTGAAGCCCATTAGACTGTGGAATAGGCTCCCAGAGGGAACTGCTGGCAGACCCACCACTTGAGTCATTTCAAATAAGACTGGACAAAGCACTAGAAAATACACTGCAGGGAGCAGCCCTGGGCTGACCTTCGGGGAGCAGTGAGAAGGATGGGGGGGAAGTGGACTGTGTGACCTAACAGGTCTTTTCCATCCCTAATTTCTATGAATCTGTTACTGGCTAGTGAGAAAATGTGATGTAAGGGCAGCCTGCAGTGATTGGCAGACTAAATGAAGGTCAAGAGTAATTTTTTGGATGCCTTGAGCACAGTGCGTGTCCCAAGCACTGACCACACTCACTCGGCATGTTTAGCCACCTGGCAGCTCTGCTATAGCCAACCCAAATAGCTCATATAAAATTGAAGCGAAACAGCAAACAACCATCATTCTCAGAAACGTTCACTTTTCCTGGGATTTCTTTTTCTCTCGTTTCCTTTATTTTTTTTTTTCCCCAGACAAACCAAAAACAAGTGATTGAGGCACTTGCTGAGTGAACTCAGCCTGGTCAAGGCTGACTGGTGGAATGTCCACTTGGATACCAGTTCAGGCTACTCCTGGAGCTGCAGACAGCTTCTCAGACTTGATAGGACATCATAAACATGTGCTAGAAATCCTGCTTACCCCTCACAGATAGACATGCTTCATCCTAGTCTATCTATGTTCCCTTCTCAGTGCCTTTTTTTCAGAAATGGAAATAAAGCTGCACCTGGAAAGTCCTGACTAGATCTCATTCCCCTACACTGCCAAAACCACTGTCTCCTGTGATTACCAGTGCTCTCTGGTTCCTGTGCCCAAAGTGATATTCACTGACCCATACGTGCTAGCTTTGTGTGTTTTGCTGGTGCTTTTGGATTGCCATTCCTGATCTTGCCTTGGCCCCTTCCAGGTTTGCCTGCTGGAAGGAGGCAGGATGAGTCTTGGGCTTAGTTAATGTAAGAGAGCACTCTAACTGGCAAAGAATCTTGGTAAAGCACCGAGAGAGGAAAGATGGGAAGAAAAACATGGGCAAGAGGAGGTGGGGAAAGTGGAATGGGCCAATAGAAGAAAAGGAGGCATGACTAACTGGGGTAAGCAGAGAGGAGAGAGGGGATAATTGCCAGTGGAAGGAGGATCTAGAGAAGCAGTGAAAAAGCCAGAGGTGTAGAGTTAACACACAAGTGGTTGCACAATTGAAATGCAGTTAGCTTTTGATCTTGGGAGGATTTTCATGCCCTTGCTCTGGAAGATTGCCTGAATTTTATGCCAGCTTTTGTTAAGGCATTTATGGCCTCCAAGCAGTAAAATCTCACTGTCCTGGAAGCACTCAGGGTGGGACCTGAGGGACCTGTGTGGTCCCTGTGTGCACCCAGCCCAGCAGGCCCTTGACCCACACTGGGGATGCTCCAGGGGCAGACACACCTGAGGAGGAAGCAGCAGCCCCAAGCTCTTACTGCACAATCCAAGGAAAACCAGGAGTGTGTTCTCTGCTCCATTCCCTATCAAAAGCAAACACCACAGCTGGCTCCACATCACCCCAGGAAGCTGATATCCCTTTCCATGGTCCTCAAGTACAGACAGGGCAATGAAATTGCACCTTTGACTGCATGCCATAGGATGCTTTCTCTGCCAGTTTACTTTTCAGTCACAAGAAAAGAAAAGCAGGGAACAGGGCAGTTTTACTTTCCTCCTCTGCTTACCTGACGAAGAATCCACAGCTTTATTTTTCTTACCTGTGGTTTTATTTGTCAGTCCAAGTATATCAAGTCAAACACAGGTTTTGGTCTGGATGGATCTTGAAGGGAAAATTATACTTTCTTTCAACATTTTGTAGATCAGAAGAAGATAAGCAAGGGCTGTAATTACAGTGGTATAAGCAGCAAGTGATGTGGGAAGAGGCATCAGATGATGACCATCAAAATTAATTGTGTGCAACAGTACCAATTGACCAGAGGTTGGCATAGGAAAAAATGTCCCAATATGCACTGCAACCTGCACGAAATAGAAAGCATACTCTGCAGATCTGAGGGGCAAAGAAGTTATATTGCCTTATCATTAATGCATTCTTCAAAAGGACACATAAAAGTACAGCATGTCAGACTTTCCACCAACTGGTTTCCACAATTTGCTTGTCAGAGAAGCCAAAACAACTGACTTCCATATGAAGGCATGACCTGAAGTTCATTTAGTCATTGCTTAAAATTAAAAATGCCAGGTTGCATTCATGCTGTTAGTCTGGAAAAAAAAAAAAAGACCTTTCAGAATCCCTCATAGGGACAGAGGCATGAAGATTCCCCTTTTGGTGTGGGCCTATCATTTATGCTTATGCCTCTGAAGTACAAAGGGAGAAGGCTACAACCACACTAACAGTTTCCAAGTTTTTGTGAATAGGAGATCTTTCCCAGCAGAGATCCCATGGATCTCATCTAGGAAGCACATATTAAGTATATGACCTGTTAGAATCTGCAGAGAGGAGGCTGAAACCCAAATACTTTACAGAGTGGAAAACCAGGACCTTTCTCTTCACCAGACTACTCTTTCAGGGTGACAACATTCCAATATTGTGGTCAGGTTTGTTGCTATTTCCAAGCTTTATCTTCTTATTGTCAGACAACATCAACAACTTTGGCCCATAACTCAGAAAGCAGCTAACACCTGCTTTCACACTAGACATGGCTGGATATCCAAACTCGGGGCTCCAGGGAGCTCATCTGGCACCAGTCTTGGCCCTGTTATTAACTTTCCATATAGTTTCAGCCAGATCACATCAACTCAATTTCCCCCTCCACACAAGCAAGGATATTATTTCTCCTTTTGCTCGTATCTCTGCCACCACAGCTGCTACCAGCACCTCTAATAAACCTCTCTTCACAGAAAGCCCTCCCCTGGACCAAGGCTTCTCAAAGAAGCTCAGGCTTTCATTGGAGAACACCTCAGGTCTTCTCACGCACCTGCTCTGTGCTGCTCTTGAGCACACAAGTTTCCAAGCAAGAATCAAATTATGATTCTGTCAGGTCAAGAGCAGGATATAAGAGCAGACATGAATCCCTGTCTGCCCAAGATGTAACAAGCAATTCAGTTTTAAATTTATTGAATATCAAACAGATAGAGGAAGAAGCCGCTGAGCTGTTTCCCATGGTGTCCTCTCTCTACCTGAAGACAAGGCTTATAGATATTCTGATAGCAAAACTCCCCTTTTTCCTTTTCAATCAACAAAATGTAAGTCTCTTGCTCATCAATGAGCTATGCTGGAGCAGACTGTTTTGCATTGGGTAATGAATTGCATACCATCTTTAGATAGAGATCTTTTGGACTCGATTTTGGCATCTCTGAGGAAATATGCTCTCCACCTGCTCTCTGTCCAGTGCAAACACCATTCCCACAGCATATTTCACTGCTACAGACACATCCTGCCACCTAGTGCATCCAGATGTGTACTAGCCCCACGGCACACCTGGAACAGCAGCCTGGAGCCCCACTCCTCACCAGAGATGACCAGATTTCTCCATAACACCCCTTTCCTTCAGTCACTGAAGTAAAAACACTGCCACCAGAAGCAGTTTTCTGAGATGGGCCTCGGCAAATATTCTCCCAGCAACTGGATCAGTTGTCAAAAAAGCCATTTTGATTTTCATTTCAATTTAGAAAATGGCATGTCTGTATTTCTGTTAGTAACAGGGAGGAGCAAAAGAGACCTCATCATAGTCTACATCTTCCTTATGAGGAGAAGAGGAGGGGAAGGCACTGATCTCTTCTCTGTGGTGACAGTAACAGGACCTCAGGGAATGGCCTGAAGTTGTATTAGAGGAGGTTTAGGCTGGGTATTAGATAAGATTCTTTAGCCAGAAGGTGGATGGGAACTGGAACAGGCTCCTTATGAAGCATCAAGCCTGACAAGAGTTCAAGAAGAATTTGGACAACCCTCTCAGGCACGTGGTGGTTCTTGAGGTTGTCCTGTGGAGGCCCAAGAGCTGGACTCAATGATTCTTGTAGGTCCTTTCCAACTCAGGATATTCTGTAATTCTCTGATAATAAACCAGGTAAGCAGACACAGGAGCATCCTATTTTATTCTGCTCTACTTCTTAGGTTATATTCCTTTTCTCTGGCTCACTCAGGCCAGCCTCCAGCAAGGAACAGTATTGTCTGGTTTTATGGTCTGTTTTTGCCCCCCTATTCTGTGGGGTTTCCTCTATATCATGACAGGAATGGCCTTTCAGAAAGCCCCCAGTGCACTAACTTTGCTTCCAGTCATAGGTTAAATAGTGTGGCTACTGAAAAAGGAGAGAAGGCACAGCCCAAGGCTGGATTAGAGATTGTCAGGAAAACAAAATGGGACTTAGCCATCCATGCGTGGTCTGAATCCTCTCCATAAGATTGAGCTACTCCCTGTGTGTTACAGAGAACACACTGTCTTCCTCTGAGAAGTCAAACTGGACACAAAAGATATGATATTTGACAAATTCTGTTTATCAAAGGAAAATTCTGCTTTCATTTTGCAGGAAGAGTTTATAAATCCTCAGTTCAAGTTTGAAAGTCTTAACTTTTCCACACTTTCCTTCTCACAGAGCCAATGATACTGTATTCTGAAATGACAACCACCAGCTTTTTGCACTCTGCACTGAACAAATATCCACTTCTTTCCTCATCTCTCATCTCTGGGAGGAAGGTATTTGTTTTCCTCCCCAGTAGCAAGATAATGTATTGCTTCAATCCTTCGTTAGCTGCCTAATCCAATTCATGTCAGCTTCTTCTCTTTCCTTCTGCCCTGTATTTCTAACCTTGCACCTAGAGAAAAGTTGTCTTTTCTATCCTTTTTTAAAAACTGGCCGGCCTTGCAAAATTCGCACTTCTCTTCTGCTCTGTTTCTTTTTCTCCCATGCTTCTGATGGTAAATAGATTCAAACCAGTAAAGAGGTGTATGATTTTTGCATCACTCATTACCAAGAGCCTTGGTAGACTCTCCAGCACTTGTGTGGCTTTTATATAAGATCAGAGCCAAATCACAGCAGCAGGTGAGAGGGGCTGAGCCCAGAGCAGTGGGAAGGGAGATCCACAAGCTGCCTTCTCGTGCAGTGCCAGGAAAGAGGTGGAGAACCCCTCTGAGCCACAGCACAACACATCTGGATGCCAGGGTAATTCCCTGATCCTGCCCCAGGGGAAAGATTGGCAATGGTGGTGGGGCACAGCTGGAAGCAGTTTATGGTGCATCCTGCTACTCCTGGCAGCAGAAAGGACTGTTCCCCAGGTGTCCCCACCTCGAGACCCTTGCCTGCCTGTAGCCCTCTTCCCATTCATTTGTGTTAGACCCCTGATGCACGGTAGGACAAATAGGAACAGCACAAATCAGGGGGTACTTCTTGCCTCAGAGCTGGGGCTCAGGCTGTGGGACTCACTCTCCTCTGAAGTATAGGAGCCATAAATCCAGATGAGAATCCAGTCTGGTCAGGTGAGGAGCTCTACTTCAAATGATAGTTCCCTCAAACTACCTATGTCTCCAAAATCCCTCCCACCCTCCACTCAGACCTCTCTCAAACGTTTCATCACTTCCATTCCCTCTTTGGAATCCATGGCTTTTCTTCTCCATCTCCAGCCTGTAAAGCTTCGATTTTAAACTGGCCTGGCCCTGCGACCTCCTCCTGAAACACACACCCTCCAAAAAATAAACCTCTGTATCTTCCCTACAGTTGTCTGTGATATTTCCTGAGCCTGTTTGACACTCGTGGTCTCCAAAAGCTTACTAATCTCACACTTGCCTACTGGAGTCCTCCTGACTGATCCCAGCACTCTCATCCCCATCTCCTGAAATCCTCTGGCCCCTTCCAGCCCTACTTCTCTCACAGCCCATCTTACTGCTGCCCTGAAAAGAAATTTTTGCCTACACTGCCAAAAAGCCTTCAGCCATCTCTGATTACAATGGAAAACTTTCTTCAAGTACTCTCTCTCCCAGCTGCAGGAAATCCTGAGGGGGCTATTCAGTGACCTCCATAATGAAATAGGTCAGATTAGATAACCACAATAAGCTTTCCTGGCCCTAAAGGCCTCCTGCAAAACAAATTGCATGATCTAGCACATAAGAACATGGATTAATAAGGACATTCAGGGAGGACAAACCGCATGTTCCTAAAGCCTTTGAAACTCCAGAAGCCAAGAGCAGTCTAAACCTATAGATCTAAAGAAGGAGGAAAACAAGTGTAAGTGCAAAGGAACAATCTATGTATCCACGATAATACCAGCATTACAACTGTATCATTTGTTTTGTATTATTAGACAAGTTACACAGACATCCCATATTGCACAGTTTGAACTAGCAAAATGCCAGTGGACAAGGAAAAAAAACACAAAAGTTTGTTTTTGTAGGAATAATGTGATGACACATTTTCAGCAATATATACTATATTGTCAAGCCCTCATTAGACAAGCCAAATATTTTTGTGTAATTTCTGCAATAAAATATGAAAGCAGCAACATTCAGACAGAGAGGCTGGCTTTTGTTAGAGTGGGGCTCCAAGAATAACAGCTTGTGAATTACCAACACCATTGTTTGGGGGGAGAAAGTTGCTTGATATTAACAAATTCATTAAACCCAAACTGCCATGCATGTTGAAGCAGCCATTAGTCTCAATCTTTATGGATTTGTGTCCCAAACATACCAAGTAACACCGATCATGGGTACTGTGTTGGGGCATAAATATGTTATCCAACAGATGTTAACGATGATTTATGACTCACATTTCCTCCGTGTACTATGGCACTCGTACAACTCATTTGTGCTACGTGCTTGCAAGAGTCATTTCACCCACCCACAATGCCAGGGAAAGGCAATTGCCTCCATGGATCAAAGAGAGCCAGGCTTGGAGCTGTTACAGGAGCAGCACACAGGTGTCTGGAGCAGGGGGTGAGGAACACTCTCATCTGCTGAGCCCACCTCACCAAAGAGGCCCTGAGCTTCTCTGGAACCCATTCCCTGATCTCCCATCCCAAGTTATCATCCCAGTGGGCAACTGACCTGCAGCACATGCCAGTGTTACCCTTTTCAGATAGGGACCATGCACATGGGCCCTGACCTAAGTGCACTCCAGGGCCTCAGCACATGGCAAACCCTCTTTCTTTCTCCAGCAGAAACTGCCAAAAGGATTTAGGAAGATGGATAACAATTCACCCAGGAGAAATTTGGCAATGACACTGATATAAACGTTCCAACCCTTCTGATAAATTTCATATGATATTACAGCTTTAGGTATGCGGCAATGGTGTCTGACTACACAAAGTTTATTTATTTGCTGCTTGATTTTTTTTTTTCCAATCTGAAGGACAGTTTCTCCTCGTCTCCATCTCGTATCTTTGAGAGATCTGATCCAAGATAACAGGAGGAAAAATTGGTTTCCACAGAATTATCAAGATAAATTAAGTAAGGCATGTGAGAATCTGTATTTGAAGTACCCATGCTGCTGAACATCCATTTTCCTTGTTATCTCCTCCTTTTCCAAAGGAAATGGTTCATTCTTCCACCTCAGCTGAAACTCTCATTTGCACAGCAACTTCAGAAATCTCATTTATACTGTGTAAGGCTATCATGTTAGATATTCAAATCTGTATCTGGAAGGTCACAAACTTGAGCGAACATCAAAATATGACACCATTGTGGCGGAAATTCTTTCCATTCCTTAAAAATCTATAGGAACATTAACAGATACAGAGATATTGAAAGATAAAAGTTTTTAAGGAAGCAGTAAACCCTTTTAGGCTAGCCTTGTTTAGCCCAGTTCACCAAGAAATATTTCCTGAAACTCACATAAACCAATTTTAGACAAGGATTATGCTAATTTTCAACTTCTTACCTGTCCACGCATGTTTCATTTACCTCCAAAATGACATTTCATTGTCAAAAGAGATCTTGTGAGTACTCTAGAGATGTGTAACTCCCATCACAGTTAATTGACATCCTACAACACCATTTATGGAGCAGTGTCATCTGGAAAACGTTTCTTCCCTGCAGTAGTTTACAGCCTATATAGGAGAAAAATTTAAATTTGGAGTGATGGAGACTTTCAAGTAAGAAAGAAACTCAAGGCTCACTTTAATCCCTAGGTCCCTGGGAAACTCAGCTGCCAAGTATCTGTCCTACCCAACAAAGAAAGCCAAAGAAGCCCTACTCCTACGTGTCACTGTCTTTTACCAGTCAAACAGAGCTAAGCTTTAGCTGGATTAAAGCAAAACTGCATAAACCACCAGAGACACATTATCAAACAAACCCTTAGACAGCATGGAGACTACCATGGCAGGATCAGATAGGAAAGATAGATCAGTGTATTATGCTTTTGTGTAACCAAAGAGTAGTATGAAGTAGCAGCAAATCATCTGTGTTATTCATCTCCCCTCCTCAGGGAATGCCCAGTGAATCCAAATCCACTTCTGCAGATCTTTCAAACAACCTATGTAAAACCTGTTTCCTTCTTCCACTGCCACCAGTAACAAAACCTGACCCTAAAGACCCCAAGCAGCCTGTGGTAACCACAGTGGTAACCATAAAAGACATAGATTTCTGTCATGTCAAGCCTGCCCTGTACCAATACTGATCAATAATCTACGTGATGTGCCTGTCACCTGCAGAGAGATCCTCGTGCCCCCAGAAAGTCAGTGCTGTACTGACAACTTCTGCTGCCACTGTCAAAAGAATTACATGGGACCAAAAGCCAAAACAGAGTAGTCACCAATTAAAACACACTCTGTTTTGTCAAGAAATGCTCTGTTTCCACTGAGAATGGAAAGACAAGTAGATAACAGGCCGCAGGCCCTTGTTCTGTGAAACATTATACTGGTCAACACAGGAAAATATTTTAGTTGGAAGGCAAGCACTGCCCCTCTACTGCACTTGTCAGTGTTCATTGAAACTTGCAGCACACAGGATGCTCGCTCTAGCTCACCTCACCAGCATAAACTCCCACAAAATAACAGTTATGTTCATATGAGAAAACAAATGAGCAAATTAGGAGACTTTGTTATTTGAGAGGACTGAAGACAATGTTCTAGAACTTCTCAAGGGCATACACGCTGTAGCCCTGAACTGAAACAAACCCAGAAAATTTGATTATTTGGGAGTGTGGGTAGAGTTCGTGGTTTGTTTTCCACTTTGCTGAATCCCTCCATTTACTCACTCTCTTTTCTTTCAGTCTCAAGTGTAGTGGCTGGGTTCTGGCATCCTGTCCAAGTCCTCCCATCCTGGGAATACCGACCCCATTGGTTCTGGAATCAAAATGACCACACGGCACTTATAACATTTCCAGACAGACATAAATACACAGATTAGTCTTTTCTGCATTTTTCCTCATAAAAACAACAGCAGCTTCGAAGCCCATTGGCACAAGCACTGAGATTAAGTATTGCAACCTGCTATTGTTGGCAGGCTTGCTCTGGCTTCTTCTGCTTTCCCCACCTCCTTGTAATCCTCTCTCCTCTTGGAGAGTAGTTAAACGCTATGTCCATTCATGTCACCACGGAGTAGTTTTGGCAGATGCATGCCCCAAGGCTGGGATGTTTTTACGAGAACCGTTTTCATATTTCACTGTTTGCCTGGCTGATCCTTTATCTGTTCTAACAGTTATACAACTAAACATACTGAACCTTC
The DNA here is from genome assembly GCA_037013685.1 of Acridotheres tristis. Lineage (NCBI taxonomy): Eukaryota > Metazoa > Chordata > Aves > Passeriformes > Sturnidae > Acridotheres > Acridotheres tristis. The sequence continues at coordinate 102,395,658 of CM072887.1, forward strand.
TGTCAGATGATTACATATTCCATGTTGAATTGCAGGATATGGAAATCCTGCCAAACACAGTACTGATCTAACTCTGTCAACTTCGGTGCATGGCTAAGAATGAATTCAGACCTGAAACTCCTTTACACTGATCTTTGAGAATAAACAGAAGCAAATCATCAGTAACATGTCTTTCATTTTGTGCCCCTATGCCTTTCTAGGCCTAAAGACTCCTGTGGATGCCCTTTAGGGGCTGTGAGTGATGGGCTTGTACATACCACCCCTCTGCTCAGAGGTGTGTATTGAGGGGGTCAGAATCTTACAGTTTAAAGCTGAAAGCATTTTGGTCCAGCAGCAATGGTTGCCAGGCTCCTAATGAAAAAGAAAAGATGGCAGAGGATGGAGCCCTTCCCTTCACTCCTCGCTGTGTAAAAAGCAGAGCCAGGAGGGAGGTGGAGGTGAGAGGAGCTCATTTCCCTTCTCCACCTGGCAGCATCTCTCCAGCAGCACTGGCTGCATAGCTCCCAGTGGGCACTGGCTGCACACACTCTGCTGCTGCTGGTAGAAAAATTCAGGGGATTTTTCCAGGTTGAATTTAAATATCCTCAAGACCATGAGGTGTTTGGGGTTTTTTTATGAGGAAGATCTCATTCCTTTTTGAACTCATGCTTTCCTGGAGAACTGCTTTAGGTGGCAAAAGCTGATCTTATCTATTCCCCTATCGTTGAGCTATTGCTACTGAATCAAACCATTAATACAGCCCGAGGGTCTGGTGTGCACCTGATCAGAAATGAAGAGACAACAGATGATTTTAGCAAGAAATCAGAAAGGGACTTTGTCCACAGGAGACTCCTAAGAGAGAATGGGCACCTGGAAAGAAGGAAAATCAATTGTACTGTTCATGTTTTAAAAGTAGCTATCAAAATATTCTGTAACTTAGATTTCTAGGTTTTTCAAAATCTCTGAGTCCTCCTATTAATATTGCCACCTGGACACCTCCCAGACATTTTAGCCAGCTTTATCATGTGTTTATCTTATGTTTTTAGTGCTGTTACTCTGATCACAGCTGCCCACATACAACCAGCATCCTTTTGTAATAAAAGCACCTAAGGGTTGTTTATTTACTAAGTTTTTGTTTCTGTGTTTTGACAACAGTGGCAACCTCATCCCCTACTAGTGTTAAAACAACATAAATGAGGCTAAAGCAAAGGAAAATTCAGTCATTAAAAGGTTGGAAGGGAAGTTTTCAGCAAAAAAAGTTCTTCAAAAGTATAGCAGAGAGCAGCTGAATAATCATCCTCAGCATCTCTGGGTGACTCACACACTGAATTTCTAAAAAAAGTCATGTCCTCTTAATATTAGCATTTCAGTTCCTCAGTCTCCAAAGCTGGGGGACCACAGAGTCGTTCCTCTCCTCAAATTATTTTTCCCTGCATGACTTCTGTCCAGCCTCTCACTATCCCAGCTTCTCTGGACCCTAACAGCAATTTCTGCTCACAGCAGATTTAATGAGGACTGCATGTTTCTGGCTATTTAGTTGGCTGTAGCTATAATTAGACAGCTGACAAAGACTGGCTTGTTGTGTACTCTTTTTTTCTGTGATTACATATCATAGTTGGTCTATGTGCAAGACAAAAGATGGTTTTTCTTCTTTGTTACTCCCCAAACTCCTCAAGGGAGTTGATAAGAGTACTGGCTGCTTTCTGCCACTTACCTCACTGCTAGCAAGAGGACATTGTCATCATTTCTAAGCCAATAAATGTGTTGAAGTGACATGTAGAGGAATTCAATCAGTCTCCTGCCTATGCCAGCACTTTTCACTCTTCTTGCAGAAATCCTGGTTTGTTTGGGGTTTTTTGTGGGTTTTGGGGTTTTTTGGGGGGGCAGGGTTTGTTTTTTTGGTTTTTTGGGGTTTTTTTTGTTTTGTTTTGTTTGGAGGTGGGATGGGGGAAATATAAAACAATATTTTAATCTTTAAATTCTATGCTTCTTGTTTCATGAAAAGAGTTGGTTGAACTCCATCTCCCAGTGCAGTGTAATGTCCTCACACAGTTCCCTTTGTCCCTCCACAAAGGGAAGCAGTGCAAAGTGGCAATTCTGTGACTACAGCAGGACAGAGAGATGGAGTCAGTCCATATGAGAAAGTGTGCACATGACGATGACCTGACATATAACATTCTAATAATATTTTTCACCTGAAATATTTCTTGGTTTTACTCAAATCTTTCTACTTTTCATGCAGAAAACTCAATCTTCCCATGAAATTAGAGCCTTTTAAGGGAAGAACTCAATGAAAATGTTTTTAAACATGATGTGCTAGTAGAACATTTGTTAGTTTATTAAAATAAACACATTATCTTCAGTAATCACTCACAGTAAAAGCCTAGACTCAAAGTCAGGCCAGAACATATATTTTCAGTAAGACAGCATTTCTAAGTTACTTTTCCAGTCATAGATCAGGACCCTACCAGCAACAATAAAACTATCTGTAAAAGTACATAGAGCCATTCTTCATGTCCAGTTCACTAAGATGAGCAAGCAGAGTATTATTTACTAAGATAAATGGGTTTTAAAAATCCTAAAAATAAAGATTGATTTAAAAAAAAAAAAAAGGAAAAAAATCAAGACTTTTGATCCCTAGTCTGTGAAATCTCTCGGTGAAGGCAATGGAAATTATACTCATGTTAGGGCAAAGTTTCCACCCTACCAAAAAAGGCCATAAACACAGAAAAGTCAGGTGACAGATACTGGCCCTCCTCACAACCTGCATTTGCTATGGACAACACCACGTCTCTCCAACCAGAACCTGTCCAGAAAAAGATGGAAGGCCAAGAGAAGCACAAACCACCTGCAAGCTTCACACTCCAACACAGAGAATGGAAATGTAGCCCCTCTGTGGGCACTGGCCAGGAATGGCACTGCTTACACGAGGCTTTATTTCATGTCATGAGAGGGTCAATGCAGGGATGGAAGTAAAGCCTAGGAGGCTGCAAGGAAAGCTCCATTTTAACTGTGCTGTGACCAACCCAACTCCAGCTGCTACACATTTTCTATCAGGTTGCTTCTGGCAAGCGAACAACACAAAGTAACTTATTCATTTTAGCTGCTACCACCAATTTCTACCTTTCTTCCTCTGTCAAGAATGCCCTGGCTATTGCTTAGATAGCACATGAACAACTTTCCCACAGTCTCTCCTGCTTCCTTCCACTGTTCCATAACTCAGCACAGCACCTTGTAACGCTCAGAAATTATACCCCAGGGTATCATTCCTAACACCTTCCCAGTCCCCCCCAGCAGCTGCCCCCACTTGCCTCTTGGGCAGATCCCCTCACAAGTCAAGTGGGTTGGTAAAAATAGTTCTCCCTGTCTGCCCCACTTCTGATTCATGGTCCACTTAGGTAACGTCTCTTTCAGCTATATGGAATGGCTGGGGCCCCCTGGACCCCAGGGACATTACATCCTCATAAATAAGGAGATTTATTTACAGATATAAATCAACACACAACGTTTAGAACATGCTACAGGGAAACAGTAAAATGCAAGGAGAAGGAAAGAAGAATAATCAAAAGTCAAGGATCCTGGCCAAATTCTTCTCAAAATAGCTCTTCCAAGACATAGTGAACATTGTATCAAACTCACACAGGATCTTTGCTTCTTCATGACTCATTTCACTTGAGCTGGAGAGTAACAATTTCCTCCCTAGCCACCGGCTCACACGGCTGAGGCTCTGCAGATAGAGCTCAACCTGTTGTGATTGATCAGGCCCCTCTTCGGGGTAAACGATGCGTTTCATCAAACGCTACCGTACATCACGATGTCAGCATCCAGAAAATCGTCCTCTTTAACACCCACTGACCCCCTGCACACCCACACACACCCGTGCACACCCAGCCCGGTGGCCAGATCATCACCTGCTAGTGTTAACATGCACACAAGCAATTGCAGAGCAGACATCTGTCCAGGATGTTGCTCACTGGATCAGCATCTTCGCGCTGAGATGGCTGCAAGCCTTTGAAGCATTTCTGTTCTGACTCTGTGCTGTCTACTGGTGCAGGATGGTTTGTCTGTAAATGTCCCTCGTGCTGGCACAGCATTCATTGGTGTGAATTATCCTGGTTCTGCTTCAGAGCTAAAGCAATGATGCTAGTGTGGAAAAGCTAGTCTCACGCAGACAAGATGAAGCCACTTCTTTCAATTGTCTCTAAATGGGAATTAGGGAGTCCTGAGTGGAAGAAGGTTTTGCAGATTTTTCTATAAACAATAAATAAACAGTATCAATAGCATGTTCTGTTTGACAAGATAGGCACCATCTCAGAGAAATCAAATAATGATTTAGAAATTAAAAACAAAACATAGGTCAGTTACAGGGTCTCATCTCAGTTATAGTAAAGTTTTAAAATGTTCCTCAGAATGAATGCCAAAGCAAAGTTTGAGTTTTCACTGTGATTTCTGAATACAGACTGATGCAACTCCCTCTGAGGGCATTGGTAATATTTTGAGATTGTCCTCAAAGGTAATTAAAAATTAAACTGGACAGTGGTTGCCAAGGGGTAGTAAATGCCCTTGCCAAGTCCTCTGTGCTGGCATGTGGGTAGCAGAGGAGCACAGCCTGGCCATGACACTGTAGAGGTCATCATGCCCCAACTTCTGTGGCTCTGCACTATCACACAAATGCCAAATCTTTCTGTGCCCATCAGCTATTAAAAAAACCCAAAAATATATTTGAAATACATATAAGCTAGAAGTCCAGCTACTCTGGACTTCACCGTGCCTGACCTCAGGTGACCATGAATAACCCATGGGTATCCCAGTATCTTCATGTGTTCAGCCTGATGGCCCCTTCTCTTGTGGGCTGAAAGCCAGGCAAAGCAGTGGGATTTTCAGGATGGGCTAAGCCACATGTTGAATTGGGACTCCTTCTCAGTACCACTGCCACTAAATGTTGCAAATAAGGGGAGACAGATTGGGAGTAAGAGAGTATGAGAGAGAGAGAGAACAAGCACTCATGTCTAATACAGACCCAACAAATTTTAAGCCTGCACAGCTGTCTAAGTTCTTATCCTGAGCAGGTATTCCATGTCTCCTCTCCCTAGACATGGTGCTATACTCTTATCCTGAGCAGGTATTCCATGTCTCCTCTCCCTGGACATAGTGTTGCAGTGGCTGAGCTCGCTGGGCTGCTGTGGAGTCGGGAGCAGGGCGGGAGGAGGGAGGGATGGCTGACACTTCATTCAGTGATTGCAGCCCTCCTCCAAGGCTCAGACTTTGAAACAAGACATTGGCAGGACTGCTTAGAGAAATGATTTCATCCGTGTATGAATTAAGCCAAAGAACACAGTACTTGTCCCTTTGGTGTTTATTTTAAAATAATTATTACATGTTCCCTTTTCTTTCAGGAACATTAAACACAATGCTGCACATGATTTTGTTCAGGAGGGCTGCAGATGGCTGCGATGGGGGAAAGTCAGTGGCAAGTACTGACATATGCACTATGGCAAGTACTCAAAAATGAGCTCCTCATTCCCTTCAGCCTGAGGAATGCTGAATTCTGATACCATTTGGGGGAAAAAGAAGATCAATAATAGCTAGCAGATTTATTTGTTTGTTGATTTTTCAAGTGCCGGGCCACCAGTCCTGCTGTATTTGTATTTTTTAAATCGAGAGCAGACCTTTGCAACCAAGTGCCAGCATTTGGTAGCAAGAAAGGCTTTCTTCAAGCAGCTGTCCTCTGAAAAACATGCCATGGTTTGAAAATGTGGTTGCAAAATGTGGACAGTGTGCACAGGAGTTATTAATGTTTGCAAGAAAATGTGCTGCTTCATCTCCATTATGGTCATTAACCACAGCTGTGGTTTTGCAAGCAAAGAATTTGCACTCATTCTTAGAGCTGAGATTTGGATTTCAGAAGCAGAGACACAGGTAGTTCCTGTAATTCCTCTCTCAGCTACAATACAAACATATATAGACACTGGAAAAAGACTTCCCTTTATCTTAATGGACCTAGCACACAGATTGCAGAAGGAATTTAAAACGGTTTAAAACAAGGTTAATGTCAAATGTTTCATACGGACCATATTTCTCACAGTAAAAAAGGGAATATATATATATTTTATTTTCTTTTTTAATTTTTTTTTTTTTTAAGGGAGACAATACACTGTCCAGGAAAACAAAGCAAGCCAGCCAGCTCCACGACCATTTGACTGGGAGACAGCTCCAGAGTCATTCCAGTACTGGCAGTACAGCTAAGCCAGAGTTCTCCTATAAGCCAGATGACACACTTGGAAAAATATATTCCAGAGCTTGTTATCCATCCCTTGCACCTGCCAAATTTGCCCATATGGGACCACAGGTGTTGGCTCAACTGCAGGAGGAAATGGATGGGAAAAGGCAGCAAGATGAAGAGTATCAATATCTCAAGCAGTGAGTAACATCAAGCCAGCGCTGAAGCTGCTACAAGCCAATTTCTGATTAAAGGATTGTGATCTTTAGAAAGTCCAGTCCAGTTAAGAGGGTGCTTTTAGATATATGCATGGGCAGATATTTAAAAGCCCAACACATAAAATGCAAATCCAGCTTGGGACGCTCCATTTTCACACATATATGAACACAATAGTTGTCAAACACTTGTGGGCACAGGTGCTGGAAAGCACAGCTTTGGTGGCACAGGGCCTCTCCTGGGCAATTGACCATTAAGGAGTGATTCCCCAAGCACTGTTCACATAACTCTCCTTACAGTGGTGTGAACAAGCCAATACATTCATACATTCACCCCAAATTCCAAGCTGCTCCTGCCTGGGAATTGTGTCTCTGTGCTAGCGTAGCAGGGTGCCCAAATGAGCTACCACGCTGGAAAGCAGAGAGCACTGCAATATTACCATGGCTCTGTGGCTTTGGAGCTGAGACCAAAGGGGCTGAGGGAGCTCAGAACCATGGAGATGTAACCAGGGAGGAATTTGCTTAGCACCTGCACAGGTCTGATCTTTCTTCCAGGAGAGTGAACTAAAGCAGAGTTGTCCTTGACTAAGTGCAACATACCTGAGTTTCAGTTCCAAATGGCCCCAGGCTGCTGGCTGCAGATGAGACAAATCCAGAGCAGTGCACAGATCGGCACTACATTTGTCATTGGGAAAAGCATGGGAATTCTAGCTCAAAAGTACAAAAGCCCAGCACTTGAACAGGAACAGCATCTCTTACATTGCCAGCTCAAGCCATCCAAAAGTTGCAGACAGGTTCCCATACTCATGAACTTGTCTTTAGCTAAAAATCACACCGCAAGAACTGATTTTAATAACACATTAGGACTTGATTGCACTTGCTGTCTAGGGTTTTTTTTTAACCACTGGGGTCTACTTCCAAACACTTCCACAACAGGAAGGCTCAGAATATGTTATTTTATGTTATTTTTCAAATGAAAGCTGAGGTTCTTATGTAGTCATCTTAACTCCAGGAGCTGTGTTTTTTAAGGCACACACCAAATGTCAAGGGACTCACAATAAAATCTCAAGAATTGGCAAGATTGCCTTTGCTGGCTTTAGGGAATGAGCAGGTTGTTGTTGGAGCCACACATTAGAGGGAGACACACTCACATGTTCTTAACCAGTGAACTGTGCACCGAGGTATAATGGCAATTCGCCCAGCACTGACATACAGCAACAAGAACAGGATGCACAAAATTCCCAGGCCTCTTAAACTAATGGAGAAGCTTTGTTAGTTCCACTAACAAGGGAACCAATGACATAACCTGTCATAAACATGTTGGGACCATTATATACACAGACATGAGATATATTTAAACTATAAAAACCCATTTAATAACCAAAAAGACAGCTGCGTAATCTGCACATTACACTCACAAAAAGGAAATAAAAGTAAAATGAACTGGAACATGTGTGTCTGGAGAGAGAAGGGGTGAGAGAGGCCTGAAGACTGCTCAAGGAATCTAAGACCTGCTTTAGCAGGAAAGCACTGCTATCCTCCATTCTCTCTTGCCTTGTACAAACCTTATTTTTACAGGGGCTTTTGATTGTATTTTTAATAGAATTGCACATACACTAACAATGGGACAATTTTCACATATGGGGAGTATTGACAGGGTAAAACAAACGTGTACTCATCTCGGTGTCCAAATGATCTGGGTACCAGCACTTGGGATCAAGACAAAGTCAAAGGAATACAGTTAACTAGTCCCTAATTTTCTTACATTTAAGTGCAAACACTGAGGCACAATAGGGCAGAAGAAAAGGACCTTCTCTTTCCTCTAGCTCTGCCTTTTGTCTTAAAGGCATTGTAGATTTACGTACAACAGGAAAACTGACTCAAAGGTATTTAACAAGGACTATGCTCACAATCTAGTCAGGGTATGGAGGGTTTTATAAATCATATTACTTATGTTTTGCCATCTCTATGAAGGACAGGTTTAGCTCTATAATAACTCACTGAGGTTTTGTCAGGATCAATTTACATTTGTCAGATGCTCTGCAGTCTTCAAACAAAAGCCATAAAAACCAGCACTACACCAGTATTTCATCTATCTAAAGGTTATGATTTATAGCCCATAGAATGGGAAGAAGAGGCAGTGGAGGGGTGTATTTTTCTCCCAGCTGCAAACACTGATCTTCTCCAGAGAGGAACCAATGTACAAAACTCAGCAACATGGATCCCTAATACCAAAATAGAGATCGAAAAACCCCTCCAAGGTGCCTAAATGTCTGTATCTAATTTATGGGTAATTTACAATGGAAATAGATGATTTTAAAATGTATACAAATTGTATCCTTGTGCATCAGGGTAGATAGATGGTTTAACTACAAAATAATGAACGTGAAGTGTCTCTTGTGAGCTGCCAGGTAGACATTTTGATTGCCCAGATTTCATTAAACTCAAACCAGAGAGAGCTTGAAGTCTTCCAAACATTCTTTAACTCTATCAAGTGTGTCGGTGCTCTACAGCCGATGACAATATATTTCACCAGAGTTGCCAAAAAATTGTTTAATTTTAAGCAATGCCTGTATTGCATTACTTTTACAAGTTAAGCCAGTGTGTAGGGCACGATCAGCTCCATAGAAGAATAAAGCCGTTGCCAATGTTTTCTTTGCATCCATAAAACCAATTTCACACAGGCATTCTTTAACCAAGGAGAAAGACAACAAAAACAACAATAGAACCCTTGTCATGTCCTTGTCTCCTGCAGCCCTCCAGTCAGCACTGCCTTTCCCAGCTTTGCCAATCAGACTCAAGCGAGTGAAGAGTTACAGAGAATGTCTGTGCTGCCAAGAGCTATTTCCAGTGGACTTTGATCAAGTGATGCTGTAATCCCTAATGGGAAGCATACTTCATTTATAAGGTATTCTTTGGTGTCATTCCCAAGGAGCAGGCACACGAGTTTTTGAGCAGCAAAGCTCTTTCCCTACAGAAACTCTGTGCGAGGGCAGCTCTGCCATGTCCAGTGCAGGTGTCCAGGCCTGCCCAGGCCAGTGGATTTTGGTGTTAGCCATTGATGCAATCTGAAAAGGCTGAGGGGGTCAGAAGCAAAACTCAGCTCTGGAATTCCCTCAGCCACAGACCTTTACCCAGCAGCAGCGACAAACACAGAGCAGTGTGCTCTGATTTTATCTTTCCAGCGAGGAACACAACAGCAGGCTGTTCTGACATTTGCACTTTCATGCAACTTCTCTGAACTTAAGAGAACTCGGGTTGTTCAGAACAGTATTTTATTTTCCCTGAAGGTTTATTCCAAGACCAAGGACAATTAGCTCACATTTTAACAAGGAAGCAATTAAAGTGCATGACGTTCATGAAAATGATTTATCATGCTATTAAATTAGGATGAAAATCATCAAAGTTCATAATAGCCAAAGAAAAACAAATATAAATTATGTTCATGCTCAGTTCGTACCCCGATGCTTATCAGCCTGAATTGCTTGTATTTGTTCTCCAGTGCTGCTGTGCAATTTTGTAATTGCACCTCACCATTTGGAAAACGTACTGTTTTTATTCTGTGCTGTATTGCAGGCCTTTAAATTTAAAAGGCTTAAACAGCCTTTATCTGCCTAAAATTTCTTCAAAAAATAGATTAGGCTTCCAGAGTTAATGGCATTTTGGGTACCCCAGGCAAAGCTGCTGCAGTCAGGTGTACCACTGGACACAAGGAGAGCCCCTTGCCACCCCAAACCCACTGTTTCTTCCATCTATCCATTTACAAAAAGATCTGCTCTCATAACCAATAAAAAATACATTATTTTCACTTCACTTTTTTGTTAGGTTTCTCCACTGTTTTTACATTCAAACAAAGAAAAATAAGATGTTTTTTCTGAAATGACAGCTTCAAACCAATACATTTTGCTCACATTTTCTTCCCTAGCACATTTGGATATTGCATAGATATCCCTTTATTATGAGATATAAATATGTTAATAACTCTTCAAGAAAAGAAGAAGCAATGAGAATATGCCCCAGTGGTAGCAACATAGAACCAGAGAGGAGTTTTTCTACTACTGGCTGCCTCTGTGATACTAAGAAGAAAAGTTGTCTGTGCCTTTGTTTTGTTAGTGAAATTACAACGTATTAACTCCTTCATAGGACTTTTGTTAGAAAAACATTTAGCCACTTCTATAAGAAACATTTGTTCTTTCAGGCAAGGTTTCCCAAGCAATCAGGGTTTCACTTCCATACCAATATACAGAAATCTCTCCTAGCAGCTTTCTGCTCTTCACAAGCACCTTTCACAAGAAACCTTCCTGCACCTCACTGCCAGCCCCTCACATTCTGACCAGAGAGCAGCTTCAAAATCTGGCAAAATCTGCATCCCTGCAAAGGTCTGTTTGCACAAATTTGGGAGATCCTGCTGTGCTATCAGAGGCTGCGAGCCTGCTGGCCCTTCCTGAGGTTACAAAGTGGTGAGAAGATACACCTGAGAATGGCAAATAAGGCTTCCTGAGCAGTAAAATCATCAGGAAAAATCTATCCCTCACTAGGTAAGAGGCCTATTCAGGGGCTCAGATAAACTGCCTTCCTATCCTAAATTTGAAGAATGTGGGAAATTGAGCACCTTACTCATTAATTACTGGAAAGATGCCTGGCTTAGATGTCTGAGCTTCATGTCAACAAAAGAGTTCCTCATAGATTTAATTTAAGGGAATTGTTCATCTGCTAGCTACATGCTAAATTGATTTGCTGAATAGGGACCTGTGTTTTAAAGTCATAATAAATTTCTGTTACTGTGGACACTGTTACCCTTACTATAACTTGGTAAACATTTGTTTATAAAAACTTGGATTATACAATTTGCAAGTAGTTTTTATAGGTTAAGTCTCCTTCATGACTTGGAAAGCATCATGCATTATCACATCAATGCAAAGAGAGCTAATAAGAGCTTAAGTACATCTGTTTTCTAGAAAGTAAAATTAAAAAAAAAAAAGCATTTCAATTCCCCATTGCCTTAGCAAATTGTCCTTATTTTTTTGAAAAAGGGAAGCATTAAATGTTCTGTCTCCATGATGAGTTCTAAATAGATATTTTCAATGAATTATCCTGATTGAGCTGCCTGTCAAGATAATGGTATAAATTGCTCCTTCAATCTACATTTACAAACTGATTTGAACAGCCTCAGTAAAGACTCAGACAAAAGTTAAAGGAATCTGATGTAAATCAACAATGAGATTAGTGTTCAGATCTCCTCTCACAGACAGGCTGTGCTGCAGCTGAACAGACTCAAGTTACAGTTTCTTTTCTGTTTTGCTTTAGTTTCCTCATTTCAGCTCTGTTTAAATTTTAAAAGTATGAGTGACAGGCTAGAAAGAGTGTTCTGAGATAGATAATGAAATATTTCCAGAACCTCAGGTACTGCATCTTAAAAACTTTTATTCAACATGAAGGACTGAATTTTTTACATGTAGGAGATACTTTCAAATGTTGAAAGACACAAAAAAATAAATTTAAAAACTAGAAATGTTAGAGTACTTTACATGTGGTATGAGCTAAAGAAGGAAAAGTATTGCAGTTTTTATTAATGAAGCTCAATCTCATATAGAAAATGTTGTTTTTAGCTTTTCACTTCCCTGCTATAAAAAAACCCCTTTTTTTACTGTGTTTAGTTTAATTTAAATAACTTGATCATTAAGTGATTCCCATTTTATTTTGTTTGTAGTTCAGAGGATTTAGGTGTTCTAGTAACTTTTAGCAGCATGTTCCAGTACTGTTTTACCTTCTCAATTACTTTACGGCCATTTACAGAAGAAAAAGGAGTAATAATAATTGGTTATAACTTTTCAGTATTCATGTTCTAAAAAATTATTAGAAGCCTTGAAAAATGTTGACATACCTCACTGTTCTGTTTTGCTCTGGTTTAAATATCAGTGTATTTATTAAAGCTGGTTGGAAAATTTAATCACATATAATATTTTCTTTTTCATCAGATGTGAATTCTTTCCAGGTTTTCCAAGACTCTCATTTTTCTACACATCTCAGAAAATCTGTATTAAATGAGGTAGGATTTATTCCAAGTTATTCAGTGCATATCTTCAAAGAAGTATGTTATGCATATATCTTTTAAAATAACTTATTATGTAAATAGTCATTAATACAGAATAGCTGGGGAAAGATTACTTCAAAAAATGTTGGTCTTTTAAAATGCTGTGTGAGAGAGACTTAACGAACACAGTGAATACCCTGAGTTATAGTTCTATAGTTATAGTTCGTGCAATATTTTATATTCATCAGATTTAACTCTTCAGGTTATTTTCTCTTTTTTTTTTTGTCATGGATCCATGTTATCCATTGTTTTCTTTAGCCAGAAACTAATTCCTGAAGGGCAAGATTTTTGTCTTTTTGAACTTGCTGCCTGATAAACAATTCTCCACTGCAAATAACTCATACATGTAGTGGAGAGCCCCTCACGAGTGGATGCTCAGACTCTGATCTCACAGCTCTGGGCACAGACGGCTGCAGCCACCCCTGGCTGCAGGAGCAGGACCAGCTCCATCACCTGCAACAGCCTCCTCAAGGTCAGGAGAGCTTTGGGTACAAGTACTTGAGAATTCACCTCACAGCTGGTTCTTAGACATCAAGAGCTGAGGGCATCCCCACCTTCCCCCAGCTTTAGGGATCTACTGAGGCTAGTTTGGAATCCAGTCACTGTAAATTCCCAGTATGGTCCCGGAAGAAAGACAGGCTGTGTCTCCAGTTCCAGAGCAGAGCTAAGGCTGGACACGACGTCTGGAGAAGCTGACCTCTGTCCACTGACTGCTGTGGGAGCACGACCTGAGGAGGTGCTTACTTAGGCACTTCAAAAAATTTCCTACCGCTCGGCAAAATGGATCCAGGAATAGAAGTACTGCAAGAAAAGTGGCACAGCTGGGTCATGGGTTTTGCCAAAGATGCTTATTGTAGGAGTGTTTATATAATTTAAGCCTGGAATAAAATCCTGCCAGACATACACTACATTATTTTTTTTACCCTCTGAGCAGATTTCCCATCAATCTCTGTGGTGGTAACCCAAGGCAAAACCTTGGTTTGCAAACACACAGAAGTTGAAGTACACGAGCAGTGCTTCTGAAGTCAATGAGCTTGGCTTTTTAAAGTGGTATTACTTGGCTGGTGTGTAATGAGCAGGACTTCAAAATGAGGATGCCCAAGCAAAGGCCAAAGGCTCTGAAAACAGAGAGGCAGGAGGCAGTAGCAGTTCAGTTCCTCTAGGTGAGAGGAGAGACAAATGATTGTAATTTCTTCTTGAAACTGTTCTTGCTACCCAGGAAGCTGCCAACTGCCTGCCATTGCCTGAAGCTGTCCAAATTCAAGGAACAGAGGGGAACATGGCCAGTCATCATAGTGATTTTTCCCTTACCTAGGGAACTGAGCTACTACAGCTTCACATAGGACTCATACCAGAAGAGACAATATTCTCAAACTCCTTAAAAAATTGCTCTGAAATTTTGAGTTATGCTGGGTTTTTTGGGGGGGTTGTTTTGTTTTGTTTCAAGTTGTGTAAATGTAAGGAAAAACAACCTCAAACAACAAAAGGTGAACTCCAGAGAGGCAATGCAGAAACAAGATTAGCAAGTTCTCAGTCTAGCCAACACAGCTGAAACAGTTTTGATGAAGATCTTAGATGTCAATTCCAGCTTTAGGCATGGCTGCTTCCAAATGTTTTTCCCATGTTGTGTCACATCAGTGATTTCTAGGGCTCATCCCTTTTTTCGCAGAGGTTACTGCTTAGATTACAGAATACTGAATATCCCCTTGACCTCCATCTATTGGTCTTTCATTCTTCATATATGTCACTTTCAGCCTTTCAGCCACACAACTGTCTGGGCCACAACAGCAACATGAGGAACACTGCTGGCAAATTGCTCTTTTCATCTGTGCTTTAACATCTGTCCTGCACAGGCTCTGAACTGTTCCACACAGCCCAATCCCACCTCACTCATCAGCAGACATACTCCTTGCTCAAGGCAATAGGGGAGCACACTTCAGCACACCAAGGACTGGCTTAGCAATACACCAAAGCATTTCTCTGATTTGCAGCCCAAGGGATACACCTTTACTGTAACAACATGGATCTACCCACTAGTTTGGTCAGTCTGAAGTCAGTGGTAAAAATGAACGCAAAATGAGGTCAGGCACCAGAAGAGCAATGGTGATCTTGGCTGCAGAACACAGGGAAAGCCCATAAGTCAAGGAAATTATTTAACCACATTCAAAGGACAGGTCAGGGAAACGCCAGGGATAAGGGGGAGTGGGATCAATGCAGAACATACTGAGCAGAAACACGCTGTGGAAGAGGAGCAGGCAAGGGTGAAACAGGCTGGTGAGAAGGCACAGGTCAAGGAAGATGTGACCAAGGCTAAGAATGAGCTCTAAGGCTCAGGGATGAGTAGTGTAAGGAGCCAAGCACAGAAATACATTTACATCTGTAAACTTATACTTTCTCTGGTTGTATTAATCTCATCAAACACTCTTGTCTCTGACTACAGATCTGCCTGTCTGTGTTAACTCTCAGACTGTACTGCACAAGTTTGCCCATGACAGAAGTGTGCAAGTGACCTGTACCCATGCCCTAGATATCCAGATGGTTTAAGACACTAATGTAGATGTGGCCAAAGGCCCTTCACCCAATTCACTCACCATTTACTGTGTTACCTGACTGATCAAATGCAGTCCATTTCCCATGTACACAGGACCCCATGTCCTCATTCATAAGAATGAGAGGATAGAGTCACTGTTACACCAATGGGAGTTTCACTTTGGAACCTTAAAATTCTTCAAATACAAAAGGTTTTGTACCATATAGAAATTACATTATCAATGCACTTTTCTGGCAGCACGAAGATATGTTTGTCACTTTGTTGTACCTCCTCCATTAAATATGACTGAAATACGGGGGAGGAAGGCCACCAAGGGACAGATCCCATCTCAAGGCTACCATCACCTTTTGCAGCAATAAGTCACGTCTGTTTTCTATGTGTGATCATAGCAGGGGAGGGAGGGCAGTCAAAGTGATTCAGCACTTGGAGCTTCATCCAAGACTCTGCACAGCTTGGATCACCATCATGTTGGGAGGCAGGAGGATGACAGGAGAATCTGCTAGCAGAATGCCTCAGATTGTTTGTCCTTGCACTTAATCCACTTTATACTTCCTCTCATGCCAACACTAGCAGCAACCAGCAACTTTGAGACACTGGAGGTTTTGTGTAGCTCTTGAACGTTGTTTTGCTTCAATTTTTCCCCTCAGTGTTGGACTTGTTTTCTCTCTTTTGTGATATATGTGGTGGTTATGAAAGGTGTGCCTGTGAAAACAAAACTGACAAAGGGTTCTATTCAGTTCACCCAGGAATACAACAGGAATTATATTAAAGGTATCCAGCTATTGTAAAGTCATGGAATAAATTAGGTTGGAAGAGACCTCTGGAAGTCATCTGGTCAAAACTTGTACTCAGAACTTCAAAATTTTCTCTGGGCTTTGTTCAGTCATGTTCTGAAAATATTCAGGGCTGGAGATTGCACAGCCTCTCTGGGCAATCATGCCAGTGGTTAACCACTGATTGTGAATGGTTTTTCCTTATATTCAGTCACGATTTCCCTTGATGCAGACTGTGACTATTGCCTTCTGTTCTTTTACTACGAACATCTTAGAAGAGTTCAGTTCTTTCTTCTCTGCATCCCTCCTTTAGGCAGCTGGACACAACAGTGAGTAGATGTTCTCTCATGCTGAGAGACCCCAGATCTCTCAGCCTCTCTTCCTATTTCATGATGTGCTGCAGCCCCCAGCCAGCTCAGTGGTCTTGACTGATCTCATTTGAGGAAGTCCATGTCATTTTTGTTCCAAGGGGCCAAACTGAGCGCAGTACTCCAGCACATGACAGTCAAGAAGGAATCACCATTTCCCTCAGCCTGGTGGCTATGCTTTGGCTGATACAGCCTAGGGAACAGTAGCCTCACTGGCACAGGGGCCCACTGGGGACTTTTGTCCCATTTGGTGTCCACCAGGATCCCTACCTATGTCCTTTGTTGCCAAGCTCCTTCCCAGCACTCCATCACTCCCCAGCCAGCAGTGGTGCATGGTTTGCTCTGTCCCAGGTTCAGGACCTCACATTCCCTTTTGTTGAGTTTTCTGAGGCTCCTGTAGGCCCATTTCCCCAGCTTGTCAAGTGTCCCTGGATAGCAGTCAAACCTCCAGCACACTCAGTGCTCCCCTCAGCTGGCATTATGCACAGAGGTGCCTGCCAGGCCATCACCCAGGGCAGTGGTGAAGGTGTTTGACACCTTCTCCCCCAGTAACACAGCTGAGAGCTGCCACTCAGCACTGACCACCAGCCAGACTCCAGCTCATTAACCACTCACCTCCAAGCCCAGACAGATTTTCAGCCACCTTGTATTCCACATCTCCCAAGTTTGGCTACAGCACCTCTCTTGCCTGTGGACATTAATGCTGCTCTGTGGTTGAGGAAGCATTGCAAAAATTTGGGCGCAGAGATCAGAGGCAGGAGAGCTGGGCTGTTTTCCAGTCTCTGCTGTGTGACCTTCAGTAAGTAGCCCAAGCCACAGAGACCAGATGCTACATGTTGTTTAAATAAGTCAGCCTATGCCACAGACTGTAGATGCAGCTGCATCTGGGGCTAAACCTTGTGAGACAGCTGAACTAACATCACTACCAACAACAGG
Source organism: Acridotheres tristis (assembly GCA_037013685.1). Taxonomy (NCBI): domain Eukaryota; kingdom Metazoa; phylum Chordata; class Aves; order Passeriformes; family Sturnidae; genus Acridotheres; species Acridotheres tristis. The sequence goes on from CM072887.1 coordinate 102,412,794, forward strand.
AGCTCATGCCCAGAATTAACAAATAAACTAAAACCAAAATAAAATTTAAAAAATACTTCTGTAAAGATATTCCACTCTGACATTTCAATCTTAGCATAATGTTTTAGGCTCAAGCTTAAGTCCTCCTCTCTACAAAATGGTGACAAGACAACCTAAACTCATATGCTGCAGGAGTGCCAGTAATGGCACTTCAGTATTGCATGTGAATAAAGGATAAAATATGCAATCATCTATAAACCTTTTAGTGCCACAAAAATCTCCTTGCAAGATGATTTCAGATGAGGAGCAAGCCATGGCAGTGACTGGATGATCTCTGTGAAGGCTGCAGCATGCAGGGTGATGTACTGCTATTGCTTTCACAACCTGCTGTATTTTGAGTACCAAATAATATTGGACCAGCAGAAATTCATGTCCACTGTCAAGATGCACAAAACTCGAATAATTTTAGACAGCTCTATGGGATGTCACAAAGACGACACAGGAGCCAAACTGATCAGAGCAGAGGAAGGATGAGAAATCATCTGCAGAAAGAGAGGCAAAAGTCTCCCAGCCACCCCATTGCCAAAACCAGCCTTTTTCTCACCACATAAAGTCTCCAGAACATCATTGTCATGATTTCCTATTAGGATTCAGGGAAGGGGGCAGGCACGTTCGTGCATGACTTGCTATCATGCTTCCTTCTTTGCTTGTGTTTTCTTCACACACTGGTAACACAGGGGAACAGCCTAGGTCCCAAACAGGGACAGCACACAGTACCTGTGACTGGGCAATAGTCCTGCTCTAAGCCTCTCTCCACCTTACTGCCCTGTTTTCCTGACTCCAGGAAATCTGGGTTCAGCCTGGAACTCCAGGTGTGTTGAATGCAGCTGCAAAGTTGTATGGATACAACATTGATACAGCTCTGTATCTGTTTGTGGGGGTTCTGGTGGACAAAAAGCTGGACACAACATAAGAGTTCCCTTGAAAGCCTGGAAAGAATCATGTCCTAAGCTACATCCAAAGCACTGTGGGCTCCAAGTCAAGGGAGGGGATTCTGCCCCATAATTCTGCTCTCATGAGACCTCACCTGCAGTGCTGCATCCAGCTCTGGGATCCCCAGCACAAGAAGGATATGGATGTATTAGAGAAGGGCCAGAGGAGTCCACATAGGTGATGAGAGAGCTAGAGCACCTCTCCTATGAAGACAGGCTGAAAGACCAGGAGCAGAGATGGCTCGGGTGAGATCTCTAAGCAGGAAAGTCTCCAGAGACATCCTAGTAGCCTTCCAATACTTAAAGGGGAAACTTAACTACTTAAACAACTTATAAAATAGAGGGAAAGCAAATTTTACACTGGCAGATAGTGATAGAGCAAGGGAGAATAGTTTTAAACTAAAAGAAGAGAGGATACTAGGAAGAAATTCTTTACTTCGAGGGTGGCAAAACACTGCAACAGGTTGCCCAGAGAAACTGTGGATGCCCCATCCCTGGAGGTGTTTAAGGTTTCACAGGACATTGAGCAACCTGGTCTAGTGGAAGGTGTCCCAGCCCATGGCAGGAGGTGCAACAAGATGACCTTTAAGGTCTCTTCCATTCTGTGATTCCGTGACACTCAGTGCTGTTTGTCCCTGCCTGCTGACACACCTTTCCCGAGCAGGGATGCTGTCTGCCCCGAACAGACATGGACCAGGAACCCCGAGGAGCCCTAAGGATCACTGTGCGGCCCCTGAGAAGCTGGAAAAGGGTGCACACCGCCCCGGCAGCGGTGCCGACAGCAGCATCCAGCTCCCTTCTCTTGCCAAGGAAATTTCCTGAGCAAAAATCCCGGCACAAGATCCATCAATGCGCCCGGAGCCAGAAACTGACGGCGGCGGGCTGCGGTACGATCCCAGGAGGGACGATCCTGAAAGGGACGATCCCTGGAGGGACAATCCCGGGAGGGATGATCCTGAGAGGGACGATCCCTGGAGGGACGATTCCGGGAGGGACGATCTCAGGAAGGATGATCCTGAAAGGGACGATCCCGGGAGGGATGATCCTGGGAAGGACGATCCCTGTAATGACAATCCCAGGAAGGATGATCCCGGGAGGGGAGGTCCCGGGAGGGGCGATCCCTGTAATGACAATCCCAGGAAGGACGATCCCAGGAAGGATGATCCCAGGAAGGATGATCCCAGGAAGGGCGATCCCGCCGCTGCCGCCGGCACGGGCCGCGCTCTCCATGCGGAGGGCAAGGGAGACACCTAATGGGAACCGGAGCTCAAAGCGGCGGGGACTGCGGGGTGCAGGGGGTTTGGGAACGGCTGGGCAATACTATTCCGAACACTGCTTTTGGAAAGACATCCACACGGCTAGGCTGTTGATCCATCCCCACACTAAAAAAAAAAAAAAAAAAAAAAAAAAAAAAGAAAAGCCTGCAAGTGACAGCAGCATCGTGCACTAGGTCAGCATGGATAACTGGGGACAATCGGCATCAAAATTGTTTCTCTCAGGAGAACAAAAGCACCTTGCTCTCGCCTTCACTGTGGGCCATGATCACCAGGTCCTGCTGAGAGGTGGGGAAGTCTGACAGGTCCCACGGAACACAAAAGCTCAATTCCTATAGCTCAGCGCTAATTTAATTCACTAATTTCTGATGGTAGAAAGAGAACATAAGGTACCAGTGATATAAGGCAGTGACCTCATAGATCATCTTCCCAAACAGACCTCTGCTCACAGGAGGCTGAGTCTGGTGAGTTATAGATATTCTCGGGTTACCCAGTAAACATTCCCTACTAATCCCTTGCAAGAGTCTCTGGGAGCAAGTACTGTTCCCATTTTACAGGTTTTACATCCCCAAGGGGATGAGAGGGGCTGCAGCTCATCAGACTGATGGAAACAGCATTCATCCTCCTGACAGCAACATGACAAGAAGAATTAGCCAGTGAGGCCAGGCAGTAGATCACCTCCACAGCCTCACAGGCAAGCGTGGAGAACTCACAGAGAACGGAGCAGCCACGCAAGCCACCGGGTGAAATCAGGAAGAAACCTCACAGATCACTGTTAATGACAGCTGCTCAGCAAGGAACAAAGTGGTTCACACTGGTCATGGGCTGAAGCCCATGGTTGTCCACGCTGGCCATCATCTTAGACAGATGTACGGCATTAGCTTGCCAGGGATTTCAAGCTTTTGTAGTCCTAACCCACGGTGCGGTAACCCGAGATAGGAAATAAAAGGGACTTCTTGCCAGCATTCCTGGATGTGCTTCAGGATGAAAGCTGTCTGCTCCTCTCTGGCCAAGCTGTGCCTACAACTGTGTGACTCTGGGGAAGCACATGAGTGTTTTTGTGGTGAAAATGTGACTCAGCAAGTTCTGTGCTCAGCTGGATCCTGGAGGAAGCAGTGGGTGTCTGAGATGGAGGTGAAATACCACCAACAGGCTGACGACAGCTCCTTAGGAGACAGCTGCCCACTGGGGCAGGTACCTGTGGGGAGCAGGATGGGGGATGCCCCAGTCCATGGCAGAGAGAGCAGAGATGCTGTAGAAAGACGTGGAGATGAATAATACTAGTATTAGGAATAGTCAGGGAAAAGGATAAGAGAAAGAAAGGAGCACAGGGCTCCTCTGCAGGAGAACAGAAGAGGGGAAGGACATACTAACATATGTCCTCTTAAGAGGGAGCCAGGAAATTATGCTGATAAAAGGTACCTATTGTGGAACTGCAATAAGCACATAAACAAAATATCTAACTCTTTAACGAAGTGAAGCTTTTTTTTCAGTTCCTGCCAGTGAAAGGTGTGTCACTCTTATCACAGGACACCAGAGGTAGCAGCAAGGTGAGACACAGGTCTGAGCTTGGCGTGCCCAGGGTCTGGAAAAGGTTTACATGTGCTTAAATCTTACTGAAGTAAATGAGATTTAAGCAAGGGCTTAACTACTCCACTCAACAGAGAGGTTTCCTTGAATCCGGCCCTTCATCAAGAAATGTTATTTAGATGTATTTCGTTCTGAAGATATCTGCCTGTGAGGACAATTCCATCATCTCTGAGATGCTCACATACAATAGTAACAAGGCTCCACAGTCACCTGGGCAGCGAGAGTGCTGAACCTCTCAGATCCCAGTTCTGCTACTGCAGATCATGACAAATAGTGTCGGGGTTTTTTTCCCTGAAATAACCTCCCAAATAGCTACTTCAGTCCTGCTAAATGCAGGACTACTCCTCAGGAATAAGATGACAGTCCAGTCTTGGGATTCCAACTCCTTCACTCCTTAACAGACAGCTCTGAAGACCACCACCGTGCTGGCATCACAGGCACTGCACAAACACGCAGTGCACGGTCCACCTCCTCCACCTGCACAGAAAAAAATCATGTGCCTTCAGCAGAAAATAAACCCGTGCACTCAAATACCAGAGTGAGGTGGGGGAAAAGTCAGACTAATTAAATAGATGGATCAGATTCCAGCATGCCCCAAAGGTCACTCCATGCAGGGTCCGCCGGAGGGGAGGTGGGAGCAGCGTCGCTCCTCCAGGGAGGGTGCCAAGCTACCAGCTCTTGATGATTAATCCTGGAGAGCAGGAGGCAATGGAGAACACCCTGCCAATTGCAAATGTGGTGATGGGGCACTGGGGGCATATATATGCATCATTAGTCATCTGCAAGAATTTTGTTTTTGTAACCTCTGCATTTTTATCTGTCACTTCGAGCAATAAATATGCACTCCCGCCAGTGATTTGACATTACACTTGCTTTGGATGGTTGCCTTTCCCAAATATTAATAGTAACTCATTGTGGACACAGCATTGGTATTTAGTTAGATCAGACCAGCTTCTTTTAAAAAACAACTTTTCATATAAAGAGAACAGATGTTTTTAATTTACACAAAGAACAAAAACAAAGTTCTATTGTTCGGTTATAGTGAATACAAACATTACAGACACAGAGAAATTAACACCAATTCCATGTTAAAAAAAATTAAGAGCCCATCAAGGTACAGGTCTTCTTATTTGTGCTTTTTTCACTACTTTAACGATTTAGTGGCATGCGATGATAGCAGCTGTTGCTTTTTGGAATTCATATGCATTTGAGTGTGGTATGTTTTAAAGATAAAAATGGCATAAACACAGGGACAATTTCTAAACACACATTATACAGACAATAATAATAATAATAATAACAATTTTAATACTTTAATAACAGATGAGGAATTTAAATTCTTACAGTCCAGAGCATAAGCCAACTACTTGTTCATGGAGATAGGAAGAAATTGCTCTTTGAGCTGATTTTTCTATAGTTGTACCTTACGGGTAAATTTTCCTCTGCACTATCTGCACAGAACAGTAAGGCCTCAACCCTCTGAAACATGATGTGCACATGAAGACAGACAGAGCAGTGACATTGGTGAAGTTATCCTGTGCCACGGTATGAAGTTCAACCAGAACTATCTTTCTATGCTATTTTACCCTGGGAATTCAAGAGCCTTTTGAATGCATTTACAAGCTCCTGGTGCATACGGGTGGGAGCAGAGCTCAGGCTCACATTCCTGCCAAGGTGACCAAGCTCGTTCCAGAGTAACAATGCTACCCTGCAGGTGGAGGCCACTTGCACTTCTCTGTCTCACAGACACCCTGAGAAAACACTTCTCAGAGATAAAGCTTTACACTATTCCCATTTCTCACCTTCTGAACGCACAACCTGGTTATCTAATTCTCATCTTACTCCAAGGCATATCTTTTCCCATGGAGAAGCACCTCTTCTAGCATCTCCTTGAAGATTTTCAAGAGGCTGTCTCTAGTTGAAGGCCACATCTTACCTTCTCGGGCAGCTACTTCTAGGTTTAGAAACACTGACATAACAATATTTCTATCTCTATTTCAGGTTTGCCAGTCCTGCAGTTGCAAGAGGACAAGGAGGGCAGAGATACCTTATATTGGCTTTTCCCAGCTCATAAGTAGAAGCAATGATTCTATAAAGCAAAGACTGTTGCTCAGAGAAGTTGTGGATGCCCCATCCCTGGAATTGTTCAAGGCCAAATTGGATGGAGCCCTGAGCAATCTGATCCAGGGGCAGGTGTCCCTGCCCATGGCAGAGGGGCTGGAATTGGATGATCTTTAAGGTTCCTTCCAACACAAACTATTCTGTGATTTTATGATTCTATGAATCTGCTTTTGAAACATTAAAACAAGATTTTGCCCCATTCCCTCTCCCATTGCTCACTAGTTGCCTTTTTTGTCCAATAATGAGTGACATTTTACTATATCACACACTCAGACTAAGTATCAAACTACGAGGCTTACTTCAGATCAACACACAGGACTTAGTGGGAAAAAAAAAAAACAAACAAACCCCTCCTTGCATTTTAACCAATTGTAGAAATAAGTTATAATTAAAATGACAGAAAAATTTGAAAATCTTTTTCTGTATTATTCATGTAACCTGGGGACTTCAGTGCCACAGAACAACAGACACAAACAACATGACTCAAAGGGCTGGAGCCTTTTTCCACTACTGAAAGCAAGCCTCACTGGGAGAGGTGCTGCTCCAAGTGGTTGGTTTTAAACCTTCAAACACATTATATAATACAAAGCCCAGGTCCAGACCCATGCAGGGAAAAAAGAGAAACCAAAACATTGCTTTCAAATGGTACCTTTCAGCTCAAAAGAACCCAAGCCATGAATCATTTTATCCACCGCAGAATGCCATCACCTCGAAGCTGAAATGCAGCAGCTGTTTATTACCCTGCAAGAACATTAAGATGGGTGCTCTTTTGCAGCCAAAACAGCTAGGAAAACCAAGTAGACAAATATAAAAACCTGGAACACACAGGCTTATCCTCCCTACCTTTATAATGAGTACCAGAGGAACTTTAGGGACCACAAGCAGCTGACGCTTCCAGACACTCAGTGCTAACAACGCTTTCCACAGTACTTAAGTGATCCTTGGAAGCCACAAGCGTTTGACCTGGACATGCTTTGCTTTGCTTGGTTGACAGTGAGGCCAAGAGCTGGCTATCACACACTGACCACAACTTCTATGTCACATCCAAAGTCACTTCTGTCACGCTTAGAACCACAATTAATGCCAGAAACACAGTAATCACGATGGTCTGAGTTGTCCAAAGATGCAGAAGTTTGTCTGGCTGCTTGTGGCAGCTAATTGTAGTTGTGTACCTGCTCTGACAGTTGACTGTTAATTAATGAATTGTGATCACGCTCTCTCAAACACGGCTCCCTCAGACCCTGACTCACAGTATCTCGGGGAGATGCTACACGTCTCTTGGAAGTGGCTTATCAAAATTGGAACTGTTTGCTGTCCAAATATACTGAAGTTCTCACTCAAAATTCAAAATCTCATTGTTACACCACACTCATCACTGTGGTATCTGAGTACGGCCATTTCCAGCAGAATTCCAGCCCCAGCTGGATTCAATGAAGAGTCACTCGGACACAGAGGTAACGGGGGCCAGGACCATGCACTGAGTCCTGCGTGGGCTCATGAGAAGTTGTGGCAGAAGCTGGACTTCAGCTCCCACAGAATGAGAAAGGGTCTTGTGGCCAAAGGACATTAATTAGGAGATTGCTAAAGCCCTGGTGCTCTGCTCCAGAGCACTCACACAAGATGTGTGCCACTGTTCCCTGCTGTGCAAAGTCAGCTGTCTAGCAGGGCAGTGGTGGGGGCTCTGCTGTTACTGCACAGGTCCTCGGAGAGAGGAGGAAATCACACGGAATTCAGTGTCCTGGGAGGGACAAAAAGCCCCTGGCTTTTGTTTATCCCACAGTGGTGTGAAGTGCACTGCAAAAACAATCTGTTCTACAGCACAGCTCTGCTCATTCCTGTTAACCAAAGGTAAGAAGGTTTGGTCAATGGCCCAAAATGGGGACAAAAAGGAAATTGAGCCCTGGGTTGAAATGGTTAAAATGTCAGCCTAAGTCTCCTGTACTCCCTACCCTCCTGTGGCTCATCTATGCCATACAAGCTGTATTTTTAACTCTCCAAGCCTCTCAGCCTTTCCTTCCTGGGTCACTTGCAGTCCCAGAGAAACAACTCTCATTATGAGCAAAGACTTTCCCAGGCAATATGCTTGGCCGTTTACAGACCTGCACATGCTCTGTACTGATACAGAGATATTGCAGCACTTCTGAAAACAAGATGTTTTCACCAAAACATTCTCTGATAATCAAACAAATCAAAGGGCAACCTAACTGCATCCACAAAAGCAAAACGTGCAGCTGCCAAAGTACTGCTGTTATCTCTGGCATGGCTGGGTCACTGGGACATTTCACAGAAACAAGAATGTATTTATTTCCTGTGTAGACCCAATTAAAATACCTCTGGATAAATGTTTCATGTGGTCTGAAGACCTGAAGCTGCAGCTTCCCAACTGGCTTGTAAGGAATGAGAATATTTCTCAGGGGCTGATGAAAAGCACCAAGCACCCTCTGCTGTACTCATCACAATTAGGCTCAGCAGCAGCCTCTGACCTTGCAAATACCTGGCAGGAGGGTGCTGTGCCCTCCCAGTGAGAGGGAGCTTCCTCCCTCTGCCAGGAGTGAGCTCTGATAACGTTGGAGGGCACTGCAGGATTCCACCCAGGTGTCCTTCCACAGCAGAAGCCACTGGCTTCTCCTGGTCCACACACAAGGTTTGGAGAAGACAGCACAGCCTGTGAAAGGTAACCTGTACCCCTCCTCCTGGATCTGACCACGTTCCACCTGCACACCTGGGTCCTCTTTCCTGCACAGGGAGGAGGACTTTGCTGCCCATGCACAGGTCTCTGGGGACAGATGGAGGCTGTGGGTCACTTGCTACAGAGGTAACAAGACTTTGGTTTCCTCGTCCTTCCTTTTCCATTTGGATATTTTATTTTTTTTCTCTCTGTTCTCTCTATTATTAGTTCATGTGCTTACACTGCAGGATCTGGCTGTTTTTCTTACTGTTCTGGCTGGGACAAGGGAGGCGGATGGCTCCCCCAGGTTGGTGAAATATGATAAAAGCAGGCTGAGGAGAGAGGAAAGGATGAGAATTTGGTTATTTTGCTCGTAGCACGATGTGCCTCTTCTCTGCCCTCCAGTCCCACTGACTCATCAGCTCTATATGTGCTCCCACTAGGTTTTGTAGAGAGCAGTTGCCGCTCCAGAATTTTTTGGATGAAACTGAATAAACTCTTGCTCCAGGGAAAGTTCTTCCAGCTGGAAATCTATGGTAAGTTACAAGTGGCAGCCCCAAATAACATGAAAGCTGGGGAATCACCTAAGTGGTCACAGAGTCTGTGATCTGGATACTGCTGCCGTCTATTGAGAATTGGTGACTCACCCCAAGGAACCTGCAGCACACCCTTGTCACCCTGAGCCAGCCTCTCCCACCTCAGTTTGGCCACTAACCCTAAAGCTGGCAACTGCAGCCACAGCCCTCTGTGCCCCCTGGTACTACAGTGCTGGGAAAGGAGAAAGGACGGTCTGAAGAGGAAGGACTGACATTTGGCTTTCATTCTCTCCTCTGCTGAGCCCTTACATGTGTCTAGCAAGGAAAACAGAGGTGACATTGCAGATTGAACATGTCCTGAATAGCATAATGACAACAGCAGTGTAGGCTGGGTAATACCCAGAAAACACACTCTCAATGAGGGCTGAGTGAGTGCTGCAGCAGTTAAAGGACTTTGGAGGGTATTTTTATTTCCTTTTTATTTAACACCACAATGGCATTTAAATGCCATAACTCAGACTGGACAAAGGGGTTCCATTTTCTGCAGAAAACAAAAATCTTTGGAATCAAAATGAAAACCAGAAAATGTTCATATCAGATTGTAAAAAGTATGTGATTTCACCCCTAACCTAATTAATTTCTCTTGAAATTGGTGCACTTTTTTCTGGGTTATGTGTTTTTTTATTTGATTTGGAGGCAGAACTGAAACAAATCAAGTACGGAAAGGGTGTGGGCAGAAGGGATAGCATTTATGAGAGTAACTGATACTGCTGGAAAAAACAGACCAGCCCTCAGGCACAAAATGCTGTTTGTTTTTTCCAGCTCTATCAGTTGGTCTCATAAAAGCTATTCCTTCTTCCAAAATTATTCCCACTTATCTCCTGAGCCTATCCCGGCTGCAGGCATACATCGACGAAACAGCAGTTCTAGAGCTGTCCAACAAATAGGCATGACAGACAAATCTAGAAATTGCACTGCCAGCTAGTTAAACCCCATCTATTTGTACAGATTCTTGTGTCTAACCCAAGACTAAAATAGTTCCTTAATCAGAGCGCAGATAATCAACACAATATGATGTTATTAATGCTATCATCATCAAGAGCTGAGCACAGCCAGTCCCTGCCATATCTCTTATTTGGCTCCTCCATAGGTTTCACAGCACATGCAGAGAAGCAGCAAACCTGATCAATATGTAAAAGTGCCCACCCCAAACAGGTCTGTGACCACATCCTTTGAGCAGAGTGAGCAGCAGATTATCCCAACCTGATGACTTTTAGAAACAGATGGGCTTAATAGCCCATAAGTGCTTTCTAGAGAACAAAACTGGGGAGGGAGAAATGTAGGTGATGCTTCAGAGAAACTCTCCATAACAGCACTTCAAAGTGGCAATGGCACAAGCTTCTGGATCTAAGTAAACAGGCATTGAAGTGCACATTATTGTGTGTGAGTTTGAGTCATGCCAAATGCTGTCATGCACTCCTACACACGCCAGCACAGTGTCACCAGCTCCTTAGCAGCCCATGGCACTGGAGAGCGCCCAGCCCACACGGAGAAGGCAGCACCACTCTGCTCCAGGACTTGCCTTGAGCTTTACATCCCACATATCTTTCCCTTTTTCTGTAGATCCTTATTCTGGCCCTGTTGTGCTGGATGAGAAGTTAGCATCTCGCTGTGGCTACGTCCTGTCACAGGACGTGTGGGGCAATCCCGTCTTCCGCGCGTCAGCGCTCGGCTGCCACGTGGCCAACGAGGTAAGGCCCAGACACGGGCTTGGGAGCAGCTCAGGCAGCACATCTTCTCCAAAAATTCAAGACTGAGATAGTATATGGCACTCTAATGGCATGTTTTGAGAATACTGAACTCAAGGAACCAGCGTTGGCAGTGTAGTGTAGAAATGAACAGGCAATGGCTCTCTGCTGTGAGGTTTGTTCAGTGTGACTGACATGGGATTTCCTCTCTCCATGGAATGACACTTATCCTAATGCTGCTGAGTAGCTGCCAGTTCTCAAGCATATCCTTGTAGCTGCTGATTTGCCAGAGAGTTTCTTGAAAGCCTCTCTGGAAAGAAGTAGGCATCTGCTTGAAAAAGCAATGTTTGCAGTGTGATTCTGGCAGATCATTTCCTGGCTTAATTTGTGTGGTAATGTGCCTGTTAACACATGCCTAGGAACGTAGATCACACACATCTATTAGACCCAGATTTGCCTCACTTTAGCCATCTAAAAGATAATGTCTAGTCTAAACTAGTTGTTTACTCTTCCACAATAGTCAATGGAGAGAAGCAGGCATCTCCAGAAGGTGATTCACCCCTTCCAAAAATATGTGTAAAAGTGTAGCCTGAATTTCCAATATCTAAATATTAGTTGAGATGAAATGTACCCAAAACCAGAACAAATCAGAGTAGAAACTTCATTGCTTGTCCATGTTTAGTCTGGTTGGTCCTGGAAGTCCCACAGAAAAAATATGGTAAAACTTTATAGGCAGAGGTTAGCTAAGAAGAAAGGGAGTGTACAGTGTGCTGTGAAATGACCTGGATTTCCAGGCTGGAAATTTCTCTGTAAAGGTTTTGACTTCTTCTGTAGAAAAATACACATCTATGTCAGATAGGACAGTCCATGGCTTTGTGTGTGGCTCCTGGAGAGCTGGGGAACCAAAAGGATTTTTTTACTGGACTTAGTCTAGCCTTAAACACTAAACAGCATTTGGAGATTAGATCTGAACCACTTAGATCAAAACAAAAGTTCCAGTACTTTCTCTCCATGTGGAGACACACAGAGTGACAAAGAGGAAAAACATGAACCTCACTGTAAGGTAGGTCAGACCTGCCCTTGACCAGCTGCCCCTTTATGAAGAACAGTGCTGAGATGGGGTCTGAGGCAAAGGCTGTGAGCGCTGAGGCAATGTCCCTGGCTCAGTAAGACCCAGCATACAAACCCTTTCAGACAGGCTGGTGTGTTGTGGGAGCTGTCACTGCAGCTCTCAACTCGTTATCATCATTATAAAACATTCTCAGAAACAGAACACTGGGCTGCATGGTCCCATGCAGCCACTCCTGGAACCCTCCACACCATCTGCTGAATTGCCAGTTTTTCTTCCCAGGCAGATGAGCTGTTTTCACTGACTGTGAACATCAAGGTCTCCTCATTTTCAAGCATGAGAGCAGCTGTCACCTACACCTACCCCATGTACTGCTCCTATGCATCCTGGGCTTCAAGAGAAATTGTCTGTGAAGAAAACTACATGGAGGTAAAAACCGTCCCTCTGAAGGCAAGGTTAGATCCGAGCTCCCTGCCAGGCACAGCAACCTGCACAAATTCCTGTCAGAAGTGGATTGTACCCCATGTACCAGGCACAATAGCAACCTGCAGATATTTAGCAGAGTGTGTAACTGTAGATCTGATTAGTAACACACTTACATGCCATAGGTATTTTGTATACACTGAAACTCAGTTAACTGTGCAGATGAAGTAAGGCAAGCCTCTGTAAGCAGATCAACAGAGAGGCTTAAGGCCAAGCTCTTAAGTTCATGAGAGTCCCTTTTGGTCATAAAGTGTGGCAGCATCTGTGAAAATGCTATCCTCATATCTGAAATAATAAAACCTAGAGTTTGCAGAGCTACATCTCTGCTGACTCACACAACTCACAGGACATGACTGTGAGACAGGAGCTGCCTCCTGCCAGGTGGTGCAATTGGGCTGCTCAGTCTGCTGCCATCACCTACACACCAGTTAGAAATGAGGCAGCAAACAAACCAAATTTCATTGCTTTCTGTGTATACCTGCAGCAGGCAGGAAAATTAAAACACACTTCTCCTAAGAAAACACACTTCTCCTGTCAGAACTCAAAGCTCTGCAGTCACGTCTGGGTGTTGCAATTAAACCATGGTACAGATGTTCTTCTGTCTGTCCTCTTTCCTTGCCTCACTCTGCAGCACATGTGGGCAAGATTTACACCTCAGCACCTACTTTAGTACTGGGGATCCTGCATTTTTAGGTGTTCAGCCTGCAGGGGAAGAGATGTTAATGCCAATAACCTGTTAATGACAGTAACCTGCTTTCCTGGAGAGACCCAGATGTCCCTGAAGGTCTCCAGAGCTGAATCTACTTTACAGCTTACCAGATATGAAGCAGGACTTTAGGCTTACCTGGTTATATATAAAGTAGTCTCACCACTATAAATGCCATGGTTTTAACTTTCATTTTAAGGCCACAAAAATTATTGTCATCAAGAACCTCCACTGAAACACTTTAATTACCTCCAGTGAATGCAAACTGCTCAATCCTGATAGACACTGCTCCCCATGCATGTAATAATACTGTAGATCTGTTTGCTCCCATTGCTCCCAAAGAATCTCCTGTGTCCCCAGGTGTCAGTGAAGACTGATGTCCCAGCAGTTTCAAATGACTACACCGTAGCATGGATGTCAGCACTGCCAGAGGTATGAAAGGGAGCCTTTCCTAACACTTCCTAGCCCGCCTCTTCTCTCTACTCCTATGAGTCATTCTTGGGGCATAGCTCCATCTCTGACAAAAAAAGGGAGATGACAGATTTGCCATCAAGTACTGAAAACCTCTCAAGTATTTTTAGACCTCTAGACTGCAAAAAGACATTTAGGTGGGAGAAACATATGCTTGTTCCATTAGTGGAAAATGAGTTCAAGACAAACAAAGGTAGGTGGTTCTTCACACAATGGGTAGTGAAAATGTCAAACTCATCACTAAAAGATGTTGTGGCTGCTAAAAATTTACTTGGTCCCAAGGAGAGCCTGGAAAAGTTGACTGCAAAGAAATCCAATAAGACATACAAAATACAAAGAAGGTACAGATAGCTCTGGAGTCACTGAGATGAAAAATATTTGAGGCTGGAAAGAATGAGTGGGAAATTACAGGAGCATCTCTCTTATGAGGAAAAGCTGAGGGATTGGGCCTGTTTAGTCTGGGGAAGATTAGGAGAGGATCTTACCAATGTACACAAGTACCTGAAGAAAGGGTGTCAAGAGGATGGAACCAGGTTCTCCTCAGTGGTGTCCAGCAGTAGGACAAGAGAGCAGACAGAAACTGATCCACTGGAAATTCCACCTGAGCATGAGGAAGAATGGAACAGATTGCCCAAAAAAGGTGTAGTTTCATTTGGAGAAATTCAAAAGCTGCCTGGACAGAATCCTGAGTACAACACTCATGGGGACCTTGCTCAAGCAGGGATGTTGGACTAGATGGCCTCCAATGGTTCCTTCCAAACTTAAGCATTCTGTGTTTCTGCCAAATATATATGCTTGTCCCATGTTTCTCATGTCTTACCTGCTCCTGATGCCCATTTCCTTTTGACTGCGCTCCCACATGGCCATCACTGCAGGGGACTCTGTTCTAGGCCAATACAGGCATTGCTCTCTTCTTTTCTTTGACACAGTATGGCTACACACTATAAAAGGTAGTCTGCCATTTGGCCTCTGGACTGCTCCAGCAACCAGCAGATATGGAGACAATCAGTTTCTTAACAACACAGGTATTTTGTCTACAGTGGATTTGTTCAAGACCACCTGTCTACCACCTGATCTTCCAGGGCTGCTAGAAGACTATCTCTAAAGATGCCTTAAAGAGCTCTAAAATTCTTTATCTTTACATATACATACATATATACATATATATATGTATGTATGTGTATATATGTATATCTCAAGGGTATTTCTTGCCTGAGATGAGCTAGTAGTATCATTCCAGTTACTCCCCCTTCTAATAGGAAAACAGGCACTACAATATCATAGCTTTTTAAGAGACTTTGGTATACGTAGAACTGATGTAGCTCATCTCTCTCTTGCAGACTCACAATGTTGCATACCAACAATGGCAACTGATGTTTGTTTCTCCATCAGGGAGAAAGAGAATAACAGTAAGTGATGCAGTAAAACTGGGATACAGCTTCAATAACACCCTGTCCCGAGTGTACCTGCGAGCGCCCTACCACAGCAACGAGTCTGATGTCAGCGTGGTGAGTTCTTGATCCCAGCCAGACACAAAGATCTCCTGTTCCCACTGCCTCTCCAGAACATCAGCTCTCTTTTTCTGCCTGGGCTCAAACAGGTCAGTGGTGTAAACATGAACATGATCACTTCCACCTCCATGTACAGGCAGCGGTGGCTGCTTTTGTTGATTGACACGACTGTCTCCTGTCCTGTTGGTAAGGACCTCTTCCTTTTTCACTAAAAATAACCACCAAAGGAGGTAGTAGAAAACACAGTCTTCCCATTCTCACTAAGAGAAGAGGTTTACAAGCTTCCCTCAGAGAAACATGAGCTAAGAGTCTGTGGCTTTAGTCCTGGACAAACAGTCCCTGCTGTGACACTACATTTCTTGTGTTCCCAGTGCAGTGTCATGCCTTGTCTCTGGTTTCTCAAATCCCCACATTAGATGCAGAGAACCGGAAAAAAGCAAAATTGTTATAGAAGAGCCAGTGAACCTCTTCTGGACTAATCCTATAGCCTTAGCTCTTCTTTTTCATGCTATTCCATGCAAGGCATGCAGCTCTGCATCCTTGAAATTCACATAATCCTTCTCTCTGGAGAGTCAGGACTAGCCTGGCTAGTGGTGGCTGCACCTGGCTCTCACAGAAGAGTATTAATGTGAACAAGTGAAGAGGAAGCACAAGGTTTTAAGTTGTCAAGACCTTGAAGCCAATACTTCAAGAAGGTCCAAACAGGTTGCTCTGTGCCCTCTTCCTTCAGCCAGTAAGCCCTGAGACAATAGAGAAGGTATCTGGGAGCACAGCTGCCAGTTCTGAATAAATTAATCATTCACCTGAAACTGGTGAGTCAGGTCTGCTTTGAGTGCCAGGGTCTCCGTGACAAAATAGCCATCATTTGGCAAATATCCTACAAGGTGTTGCATCAGTGAGAGCTGTAAAGATATCCTGGTGAAATGGAATCAGGGAAAGGCAGAGACAGGACTGAGTGGTAACTCCAATTGCCCCTTCTCTGGAACCATCTATCTAACTCCACAGATGGCATCAGCTTCACTGATACCACACTAACATGGACTGTGCCAAGAGTTATCCCCACACTAGTGGTCCAGGAATCCACCTTTCTGTCTAAAAGCATTGTAATGGGAGTGGATGATCAAGTCATAGTGAATCCAGAGGAGATGAACTACTTACTGGAGTACAACGAGACACACATCAGAATAACCATCCCTATTGGAGCAGAAGGAGGCAAGCTAGAGGTGAGTACAAACCTGTCACACACAAATACATTTGAGGGCCTATTCTATGGATGTTTCCAAATCATGAAAATTCCAAATACTGATTGATTGCTGCCTAAAATTTGTAGATACAATAAATATTTGGAGAGCTAGATGCTTCTTCTCTGTGTTTTGAAAGCACTTACTCAGAAACTAGGAATTTATAATGGCAAAACATGGTAGAAGCAAAAGGCTGCCTTTTGTTAATAATCTATAAGACATACTAATACATGAAATGTGAAGGGATTTTTGGACACTGGAATTTAATTGTCTATGTTGTTCAATAATGAAACTAGTCTTAGTAAACTTCTGGCCTAGCTCAATGAGTAATTTCCCTGCCAATTTCCAAGACAGAGTGATTTAGCAAGGGACAGGTTCTCTGCCTGTTGTTGGGGTGCAATCACCTGCTTTGAACACAGTTTATACCTCATCAATATATAATTTACAGATACAGAGGCAATGTCAAAAGGAATGTTCAGTAGAACAGAAGAGAACAGTTTGGGCTGGAAGGTTCCTTTAAAGACTATGTACTCCAGACTCCTCTGCCATGGTCAGAAACCTCTTTCACTAGATCAGGTTGCTCAAAACTCCATCCAGCACCTAGAAAGGGCAATATTCCTACAAGATGACATTGGTATGATTTTGACTTATCCCCTTCAGGAGTTCCCTGTTTGTGTAACAGACAGAACAAGAGACATGACTGGTAATCCTGAGATGGTTAAAAAAAACAAACAAACAAACAACAAAAAAACAAATGTGCTGACATGCTAAACTTAATGAGGACACCTCTGAAAACGTGATACTTCCTTACTAAGGATCTCAGCAGTATGTAAGCCACACACGGGTTAGACAAATGGGCCAAGCTACCAAACAAACAAACAAAATCCCCTAGCAAAATCTGTGCCAAGCTGTACTAGAATACCATTTTCTCTTCCTAGTGTAAGAATTTTAACCATATTCAGTCATCTCTTTATTAAGCTACTGAGAATTAAGACTTAATCACACATTTTATCTCCTAGAGCTCCATATCTGATGGTGTATATGGAGTCATTTACTATATTGACCTGTTTCTGGAGCACATGTGGATGGATGCAGGTTGGCAAACCACAAAGTATACAGTCATCAAATCCATCACCACACCTTTCATGCCACAAATACCAACTGTTATCAACAGTAAGTCATTCTTCCCATTGACTCTTACCAATCTTTTGCTGTGCCATCCATTGCTCCACCTGACCTGTGCCACACATCTACATTCACCAGAATGTTCTCAACTCCCACTTCCATTTTCTAGGCAAAGTCAAGATTCAAGTATCATATTAAAACAAATAGACAAACAAACAAAAACCAACAAAAACCCTTTAGCTGTAACTTTTAAGTTGCTGATAAAAATATAAACATTCCTTTCATGTTAATACCTGGATTTTTCCAGTGAGCAGTGGAATAAAGATGTTGTGATGTGCAGTTATCATACGGGGAAGAAGAACTGTCTGAGGACAGCATTCATTGATGGTATTTTCTCCCCCAAACTGCCTGCATTTGATACCTTGGGAGCATACTGAAATCATTGTGCCACTCAGTGCTGCAGTCACGGTTTTTAAATTTTATTTTCCAATGCATTAAGGCACTAAACATACTTGGAATTTTCTGGATAAGTGATATAGAAAGAAAAAGGACCCTCTTACCATAAACTATGATAAATTTGTCAAATTTTATGTGGCTGAACTAGATTCTAGATTTCTTTAAAGGTATTGCACATCATAGTGCACCTCTAGAAAGTCACTGAACCCACTTTCTATAAAGTTCTATGTATTTGTTGTTAATCCCCTGCAGCTTGAAGCAATTCTCATGTACTCAGAGTATTTCAGATCTGACTAGAACACAAACACTCATTAATCAGAGCCATTAAAGAGATGGCTGTTGGCTAAGTTTCCTGGAATTCGAATGGGAGGCCACCCCAACCGCCTTCGTTACTTGATCCACATCAGCAGTAATTTGATGTTCTCTCCTTGCAGATACTGAGCCAGAGGAACGGCTTTTTAATGTTGCATTTGGACACTTTCTTCCTGATGTCTCTCTGGTGGCAATCACAGTAGGAAATGTGCCATTTTCCCTGAGGGAACCACAGCACCGCAGCTTCAAGATTTATGAAACTCCCTTTTCTAATGGAACAAAAGCATTTATCCTGGAAGTCTCTTTTGATGATCCACATGTTCTGAAAGAGGTAGGTAGGATACAGTAAGTCACTTCAGCAGCAGAGTAGAGGAGGTGGAGCAGTCCCTTTGCAGAACATGGTCCAGCTTTTATTAACCAACAAGAGTTCCTTCATCCTAAAGGAGTCAATGAGTCTGAGATCACCTGGGTTAAGATTAGAGGCTTTTATGTCCCCACCTTGCTCTCCATAGATCTCTAGGAGATCAGTATCAAGTGTAATTAGATGGGATGAAATGTTACTCCCTTTAGTGCCTGTAAGCATGGCTAATGTCCGAGTGCACACTCAACAGGAAGAGGTTTGTCAAGTCTGTATTAGATGCTGCCCTTTGAAACAGGAGAGTCTTGGAAAAATAAATCAATTATTGCAATACTGGCAAACACCAGTTTCAAAAATCCAGTAATTCCTGAACCCACTGTTTGACTGCTGGCACAGGCCATGCCCCATACAAGCATGATACAGGCAGGCTCAGGGTACTCTATATGTGATTTTTTTAAGCTTTAGACCATTTGTAATCTAAATATTTGTAAAAGGTATATACTCACAGAGGGATTTCAACTTCTTATTTCAGTGGGAGGATGCATAACTGCAAGTCCTCTACCACTCTTTCAACCAAACCACTCAGAGCTGTGATGCTGTTGCAAGGAACAACATTGTGAACACACAGGATTTGTGCAAACAGTTTTCAGGCTGCACTCAAGCCACAGTCAAATTGCATTAAGGATCAAAGAAAGAAAAAAAATCCAGAAGTATTTCTTTCAGGGTGAACACTAGGTTTTATTTTGGGAGCACTTTCAGTGAAGGAAAAGAGGATATTGAGAGGAATCTCTCATAGCATCTCCTTACACCTTCTATTCAACTATTTACTTACTCTCCTGGGTTCAGCCCACACTCTCAGTAGAGAAGAATAAGGACTTGGACCTGGATCTCCCTCTATGAATTCTTTCACCATTGGGCTACAGAAGATCCACCACTGCATTCACTTCTGTCTTCTTTTTCTGAAAAGGCACAACATTCTCCATATTTATGTTTGGCTGAAAGAGCTGTTGAATCCAGGCCAGATTTCTGAATAACTTTAGGCCAGCTGAAGTGATGCTTTTGGAGCCTGAGCTATTTGCAAGGGAGAGGAGGGTGCTGGAATAATTATTTAGTGTTGTTCAGAATATACATGCCTGCCTATTCTGAAAGCTGCTGCAGCTTTACACTTCTCTCTCTTTCAGTATGTGAACAGAAATGAAACAAAATACACCCTCCTGGTCAACTACACCCTTAGCGTGGGTCTGGAGATGACACTCTACTATCATTCAGCAGAGGTGGAGTGTGTGGTTGCTGATATTGGTAAGCTTTCCCTGACATCAACTGGTTTGCATCAACAGCACGGCTGTCATTGAATTCAGTGAGAGCATCAGAGTGAGGGTGAGAGCTTTGGGGAAAACCCCACCCCTCGATAGCTCATTGTTGGTAACAGCCAAGCTGCTGCTCCACTGATGGCAGCTCTTCTGCATACTGGCAAGACAGTCTGCCCTCGAGACACTGAGAGCAATAAAACAAGTGTGTAGAAGAAGTTGGCTTGCAAACCCAGTTAACAAGATGCCTCAGAGCATGAACATACATCTACTGGCAAAACTTTCAGACATTGCTACAAGTTTCAGTTTGTCCTCTAACACAATTCTGCCTCTGCATCCATCCAGGGCAGAACTTAACTGACTTAAAAAAACTGCTCTAATCTCCAAAGATAGCATTTCTGTAAGGAGAAATCATCCACTAAGAGCTATACTTAGCAGGTTCCTGAAACGGTTGGGAGGTCTGTTTGGTGTTTTCTCAAATTTATTATATTTTTGCATGCCACAAAGATGACAGTCCTATTTTATCTTTGAAATAGCTCTTGGTTCAGCTCAAAGAAGGTTGATCCAAAAATGTATTTACATACATAGTTCAACTTGCCTTACTGAGACAGGGACCAGTCCTGGAAGCAAGCTGGCAGGCACTGCTGAAGCAGGACTGCCCATCCCACCCAGATGTGAGCTGGTACACCTGCTACAACACAGCCAAGCCCTGCAGACAGTGCACATAACTGGCTGCTGGGGTTTCTTACCTGTGACAGAAATCCCTGCCTGTGTCAAACCTCACCACTCAAACCTTCCTCCTTTGCTAACTCTTCACCCCACCTTCTTCCCACAGAAGTACCAGAAGCAGTTGGTTCTTGTGATGAAGAAAACCTCTACCTAACCCTGCCCACTTTTGGCTTGCACCAGTACTGGGACCTGTACCTTGGTAACAAGATCCTGAACCAGCACGTTGCCCTCACCAATGGGTACCTTGCAGCTACCAACTCCACACACCTCATCTTGCAAATACCTCTGTTTGCTGGGGGACTCATCTATGAGGTACAGGAGCTGTTCAGCAATGCCTTTTTTAAAGCACATAGGACTGTTTGCTCTCACAGAGTCCTACAGTCACAGTCTATAGTGCTGTGGTATTACACATATTGGAAAACATCCAGAGGGAACGACTCTGAGCCAGAGCAAGTAGGATAAGAGGCATCAGACATGGACCCTTCTGGTAATGCCATGTATTATGCAATCTGCAGTCCCCACTTGTCTCTAAAAGATATGCACCAAGTCTTCAAAAACAAACTCCTCAGTGTTTTTAGTAAGATGAGGCAAAATGTCCCATCTGCACTGAGCCAGAAACAATATTTCAATATAGCTTTTATGAAAGAAGCTCTTTTAAAGGAACTTTTTGTAGAAATGTTAAGACATGGCAGGGGAAAATTGATGCTGTAACAATTTGAACTATTCTACAATAATCAGCCCAAAATTATCTCTGTGACAGTGACTGATAAATTCATACCAGAAAACTTGTACTTCTACCCCCATGTTGCTTCAGGCTCGAGTCTTCACACTGACTTAGCTCTTGTGATTTATTAGTATTCAAGTGGCACAACACGTGGATGATGTACTATAAAAAGAAATCTCTTCCATCTCCTCCTTTGCAGGAAGTGTCCTTTCAGAAAATTAAAGCAAGATTTGATGTTGCCCTAAGGAAAATAAGAACTATGGAGACCTTACAGATGTTCTCCATTAGCTGCAGTTTTAATTCTTCAGCATTTATAAGTAAGTTATGCAACTGATCAATCAATAAAAATGTGTGATTCTTTCTTGAGCTCATAACCAACTCTCTGACTTTCTCAGTATGTCACCCAGATGGTACCATAATGGTATCTGCCCAAATGAAGACAGTTCCTGCCATTGACATGAGTAAAACCAAGCTAAGGGACAGCTCCTGCAAGCCTAGAGAGTATAATGAAGCCCATGCCTTCTTCAAATTCCATGTCACTACCTGTGGCACTTCTGTAAGGGTAAGTCCATGGCCAGAGCAGATACACCTGCTGGAAGCCTCCGCCTCTCCTGCATTTTCTCTTTTGATCCCCTGCCTCAGCTCCTGAGGAGAGTCAATGTATAATGAGGTTCCCATATGCACAGTTTGAAGGGGACCACATTATTTATGAGAATGAAATCTCTTATGAGAAAGAGACTCTTCCAAGACAGAGCATACCAACAATCACAAGAGATCCAGACTACAGGTAGGAGCTGCTGCTTTCTGACACTGTTCACTTCTGTATAGCTGCTGGAAAATAGATGTGAACACAAAAATTGCTGTTTCTTCTATTCTAGACTAACAGTCTTGTGCTACTACCAAGCAAAAGAGACCCTAGTGCTTGGTGCCTTCTCCAGTCACCCAGCCACATCCCCTCCCTTTGGCTCTGGGACGATGTTTCCACGTTCAAATACTGCAGGTCTGCAATTCTCTTCCTCCATTTTTAAACCTCTCTGATTGTTTCAGTCCTAAGTTCCCTGGTAAAGACATGCCTTGCTTTCAGCTAAAGAACCTCACTAACATTTCCTTCTCTGCAGCTTACAGAAGGGTAAGACAAGCTCTGAATGTAGTTTCAAGAGTGTCCAAAGGTAAATCTCCTCCTATGGAAATTAGAGAATTTCCAAGTATGTCTTTGTTTAAAAAATATTAAACAATAACAAAATCCCCTGACATTTTCTCAAGATGAATCCTTCATGGAGTTCTACGGGCCCAGCATGGCAGTAGTCAAACAACCCATGGAGCCTGTGTTTATTGAGGTGGAGCTGAAAGATGAGAGCCCCAGTGTTGAGTTATACCTGGAAAACTGCTGGGTAACCAGATCTTCAGACTTTGACAACAGCCCAAGATGGAACATCACTGTGGATGGGCAAGTAGTAGTAAATGTCCAACGAACTCATCAGGAAAGCCCTAATTTCTTAGATCTGTTGATCTTTCCTCTCAAACAGGTGTGAGATTAATGGCAGTGAGTTTGCTGCAGAGTTCTGCCCGGTACCTGTCAGCCCCAGGGTGAGACACCCTTCTCACTTTAAAAGGCTGGCAGTAAGGACTCTGGCACAGCAACTGGAACAGGTAGGATTGAGTGAAAGGCTCACCTCCCACTCATGGACCCTATCCTGGAAGTCTGGATGATGCTCTTAGTCATGTGGTTTAATTGCAGGTAGCAAGGAGCAGGAAGTTGGATGTGATGATCCGTATGGGTCCCTTCTAACCTGAAATATTCTATGGCTCTATGCTTTGAGAAATAGATTTAGGCACCTCACAGACTTAAACCCTAGTCAGCATTCAACTCAACTACCCTGACTGATGCACAGCTTTAATTCAGTTCTCCTCTTAAATCTCCTCTGCCACCTAGCTGACTTGAGATTGGACTGGCTGGAGTAAACAAAGGAATATGATTTATATATGGTGGTTCTGGCTTTGTGTAGGATCATAGTCATATCACTTCAGCTCAAAATGTCTAGGGCAGAAGAATCAACTTATATGTCCCAATATCCACATGAAGTTCAGCTCTGTTGTCTCCCATCTGTCCTAGCCAGTCATCCATCTCCTTGGGTGTCAGCCTAATGGACAGAGAAGCAGAGGCACATGGGTTTGGTCTTAAAGTTTGAGATCCTGTTCTCCTCTAAGGACTAAGGAGAGAAAAAAAAAAAAAAAAAAAACACCCAGGACAGTCACCTGAGGGTTCTTTGCTCCTTGTGCACTCAGCTGAGTGAACTGCCTGTCCTGACATGTACTGATACCAGCTGTGGTGTGTTCACCCTGCCTGGGCAGCTCAAGTAACTGCATCATTATTTACTCAGCCTTTCATAGGCACTTCAACTTTTGAACTTGCCAGAAATGAACATGATGCAATTCTGGCTTGTGCTGCTTCCTAAGTGTGCAGCTGCAGCAGGCACCAGATTGAGTTTCTGTCTAGCTTTGATACACTGCAGCACGTGAGGTTTTAACTTCTCCTGTCTCAGCCTCCCAGTTACCAAACTGCCTGAGGGCTTCCTTGACACCAACTTTAAACTCAAGGCAGGTTCAGCTAGAAGGTGCCACATGGAAGTGTTCAGAGAAGCCTAAGCCTAATCAGATGTAGTTTCTGCAAAAGGGAAAGACAAAATAATGCTCTGGAAAGTGGGATTTGGTATCAAGTGGCACTTTTTCTTCTTCTCAGGTATATGTGCACTGTTTGGTGGCAGCGTGCTCTCCTACCAACACACAAGCTGGCAGCACCTGCAGAGGACAGTGCAGCTCAAGCAGGGAGAGGAAGGGTAGGTTGTGGAGGAGGAAAAGAACCATTGCAATGCACCCCTGGCCTGATGTTTCTCAGAGATTTAGGAGCTCTGACTGTGGCATCTGAAATGCCTCGAGCATGGACTGTGAATGTTGATGTCACTTTTAACGTGCAGCATGTATGTATTCTTTAAAAACTACACAAACACACTGTGTATTGTTCTCAGGCTTTCCAGGTCACCCTTCTGACAGTCTCCAGGGCTATGTACTTGCTGGACCAGTAAGGATTGTTTCTCCAGATCTAAGATGACACACATAAACTGAATTTGGTAAGAACACCAGGCACTGTGTACTCACCCTGAGAGGTCGCTATGCTTTGTGACACAAGTGATGCAGGGCCTGTCCTTGAGGACCTCAAAAATAAAAGTTCTGGGACAAGAACAGGGAATGGACATGGTTCACAGCCCCATGGTCTCAGCTTGAGCCCATGAGAGAGGCAAAAAGGAGAGCTCCCTGCCAAGGCAAACACAGGTGGCGTGGCTCTGGAGTAGATGCCAGCAGCAGAGCAGGGCATGCTGGAGCTGGGCCATAGCAGGCAGTTTTGGAGCCAGGTATTATTTCAACAGGTTTTCAACAGGACTGCCCCCAGTCTGAGAGAAAACAGATCCAAAATTTTGGAAACAAACACTAAGGCACACTGCCATATTCCAAATGCTTTTGAAGGGTTCAAATTCTCCACAGAGTAGAGTTTCTCCTATAGCTTCACCACCCTTGGACAACCAGAGCTGCTGAGCTGTCTGCTCCAGCATCACTCCTCACCTCAGCCTCTGCGTGTGTGTCTTCAACAGCACCTGAAGGCTCTGCTGTGCTGGCTGCTTTCCAAATGGTGCCACTGGACACAGGAGCTACTTCTTCCAGGAACCACCAGAACGATTGCATGAAGTTTAAAGACCAGATGGTGGGACAGCACTGTAAAGTTCTTGTCTGCTAACAGGATCAGTAAATCTTGCAACCTGTTGCCTCTCTGAAGTGGCTACAGAAGAAAACTTACCAGAAAACCACCCAAGGCTGCAAAATAACACTTTGTGTTTCTTCCAGCTGCTCAAATATGAACTTGCAGATGACTAAAATTATTCCAGCCCTGATTATGGCTGCTTCTTGTAATACTTCATAAAGTGACAGCCAATCCTCCCATCTGAATGTAAAGTGCAAATCTGAAAAGTCAAATAAAAATACACCAGAGCAATGTAAGCACAGAACATGTCCCTGCTAATGTGCAACAGCAGGCATCAGCTGTACCAACACTGGCTTCAAAGAGCAAAACAACCACTGCCAGTGCCCCTCCAGCAGGCAACACTAGGGCACATGCTTCTTCCCACTAATGCAGAGTTTTGTCTCTATCATTACATCAACCTGACATTTCTCATTTTCCTCTCACCTGCCCCTATATGGAAAACTCTACAAAACAGAATAGATTAACAATCTAGTATGAGCAACAATGACACCTGGTATTTTTTGTTTCTGTGCACACAGAAAACTTTTTTTTTGTTTTAATTCTTATTATTTTTTAGGGATCAAGTACAAATCTGACACGCCACCACCTGTAATCACTCTCAGGATGTGCCTACAGTGTAACTGCAGCTGTTGTTGCATGTTGAACATGTAGAAGTTCAGCAGCAGTGCAGAGGCGGCAGATGGCACACTCATGCTGACAGCACACTCGTGTGAAGTCTCCAGAGCATTTCCCAGCTTCTGCAGCCCCTGCCTTTCCAGGCTGGCTGGTCAGTGCACACATGTGGCCTGCTTCCCAAAAGCTGCAGTCCTGCCTGAGATGACTGCTGAATAAATCCGAATAAAATTGTCCTCTTAAAACTGTATCTGCTGAAGGACTGAGATCTGCAAAAAGGAATGGGAGGGTGCTGGGACCCCAGGACCCCCCAGCAGCTGCCTGGGTGCTGCCTTCCTCTGCTGCATGAGCAGTGCACTCTGCTGTCCACAGCCCACACTGCAGAGCCCAGCAAGTCACTGCTCCCATGCACTTGCCAGGAGAGCACACTCCCTGCTTTTAACAACAGCAGCAAACTTGTAAGTTTAGATTAACTTTCTGTTAATCTAAAAAGCCGTCCTCTATAATTTATCGTTTGGGATGAAGGGAAAATAATAACGACCAAATGCTAGCTCTTCTCAGCACTCTTGGGCACACAGGTGAGCATCAGCTCTGGTCTGGTGTCACTATGGTTCACTTGTTTTGCAGCCTTGCAGAATATATTTAGATAAACTTGTCTGCAGTAAGTGAGATACCCCAGATCCTCCCCTTTTGCTCTTGAAAACCAGGAAGGGGTCCAGCAGCATTCCACACCCTTCACCGACCACCTGACAGATGAGGAGACTTTTCCACATACACTCGAAGGCAGATGGAAAAGGAGAGACAGGTTTGCATTCCCATGTCAACAGGGATTTCAGGTTTCTCCCTTCCCTTAGACAAGCCAGAGCAGTTCCATGTCCTTGGTTTCTTTCTCCTACCTTGGCTGCTGTTCATGGTGTACATGATGATTTTCACACTGACTCTCACAGTGTACTAAGGTTAAACATTCCCTGTTTACCTTCGAGGGTGTCTTTCCCAAGGTATGGTTCAGCCATGCTATTGCACAGGTGTACTGCTCAGCACCTACATTCTCCTGGGGTTATTCCTACCTCTCAGGTGTTGCAGATGGAACTTCAGCACCTAATTCCTGTCCTAGACTGCAGTTTTCAGGCCTATGGGCTTAAATGGTTCCTTTGATTAATTTTCAGGAACCACTCTGGTCATACCACTGTAGTTGAACAAGCCTTCATTATTCAGCCAATGTGGAGAAAAGGAGTTGGAATTGGAAAGAAGTTACTTTTAATGGACAGACAGAGACACACCAGAGTCCCCATGCTGGGGAGTCCCCAGCCTGGAAAGCACTGATCAGCCTTCTCCATAGTAACAGGAGTTAGGTTGAAACCTGCTGTTGTGAGGCCTGGGAAACACCTGGGCAGCTGCTCCTTGCTGGGAGACAAGGATATCCTTCAGGCCCATTTCACATGCTGCTTGTACAACACAAACACGAGTGTTAAAAGAACAGATCACCATGAGCTGTAGGAAGCAATGCTCTGGATGCATCCAATCCCTCCATGCTCATGCACTAAAGGGATCCTACAAGGAGAATCTTGGAAATAATCTTAGGAAACAGACCAGTGTTCAGCTCAAATGGCCACAACATGCTGGAAGTGGAGCCTCCAACTTGACTAGATCTCTCAGCAAACTGTTTTCATAAAAAGCAAACAGACCTTCCATTCTTCTTGAAAGCCACTGGCTGGGATCAAATCTGTTTCACTGATCCGGTCCCTGCCTTTGTTAAAAGGATGAACAGTCATCTGCTGATATAAAAGAATACTGGATATTATCCTCCCACTAGTAATCTTCAGTTTTGAACATTATTTTTGATTTTCTGAATTCTTTCCCTCCTGACAGGCATCAGAGAGCATGACCTGCATAGCTGAGCTTGACTGAGACAGAGGTGTTCAATCCTCACAAAATTGGAATAGGGCACCTTTCTCTCCTCAGTCACTTCTTAACAAGGTTACCTACTAGATGAGAAGTGCATAGTGCAGCCCTCACTTGTAACAAGAGTTTCAGGCTTTTCATGCTGCCTAAATCCCATTGCTCACTCAGAAGGCAGGCATGTGGAAGAGGGACATATTCTGGCTACTCGGCCAAAGCCAAACCCTTTGGCCTCAGTGTGCCACAACTTTCCATTTGGAAATGCCCTCCTTGTTCTCCATGCTGCACTCACAGTAAACGTGCATGAAACCCTTCTCACACTGCTCGGTGCCCTGCTAACCTTGGCATTCTGTCAGCTTTTCCCACCTTTCCACAAAAGCAAGGGACAGGCCCTGCAACACTGATAGCTGTGTGACAACTCCTCCTCCCATATTTCAGTAGGACAAATAGAGTCCTAGGGAAAAGCACAGGGTGATGATGTTACTCTTTGCCTTGTTCTGTAAGGCAGTGATGTTATTCTTCGACATTCTGTAACGCATTATGGAATTCACAGGGTTTTTCATAATTTTAGAGGTAAATCATCAGGTGAGAACAGTTACTCATTGCCAAATTAACCCTGACTACTGGGAACAAGCCAAACAGAGAAGCTGCCAGTGACAGCTGTGGAAGGAATGTCAAGGGTTTGGGACAGTAGGTTTATAGGTAGGAAACCTTGGGAAAGCAGCTGAGAATTATTCACGTCTGAAATATTTCTGGCCAGAGTAAGGAGAGTCACAGTGCATTAGCAGCAACCATCTGTTTGACTTACCGGTGCAACCCCATGACTGACAAGGGCAATGCAACGGGCAGGATTGACCCACGAGCCCCAGAGAGTGTGGAATTCTCATGCAGAGACAATCCCTAAAGCCCAGTGAAAATATAAAGCTACAGCACCTAACACTGCAAAGCATCCAAAGCACAAAACCCTGCTCCTTTTACAGGCTGAATTTCATAAAACATTACATAAAAGAATTTTATTATTCTCCATCAGGCTTTTAATTCTTAAAACTTTTATAACAGGAAATATTGCAGGACAAGGGGAGTTACTAAATACATCCTCCTCTTCAAGTTTTAGAGTTTTTTTATACTTTATATACTGAGTATTCTGCCCTAAGATGTGGAATATCCCTCTGGTCAGTTTGGGTCACCTGTCCCAGCTGTGTCTCCTCCCACCCTCCTAGGCATCCCCAACTTCCTCCCCAGCATGGCAGTACAAAAATCAGAAAAGGCCCTGGCTGTGTGCAAGCCCTTCTCAGCAACAACAAAAACATTTCAGTATTATCAACCCTGTGTTCTGCACAAATCCAAAACACAGCCCCATACCAGCCAATGTGAAGAAAACTAACTCTACCCCTGCTGAAACCAGCAGGGTTATTTAATAATTTCAGGCTGAAAACCTGAAAGCCAGAGAACTAAGTAACTCGTGTGCATCTGAAAGGGGAAAATGTGAAAACCCTACTGGCCAAAATCACCTTGAAAGATCTCCAGATTATGCTGAAATGCATAATGACAGGTCATCCTTTCACAGGAGAGACAAGGAAATACTGTGGAGAATTGGAAATTGCTCCCCAGCCCAGTGCAGTCTTTCTGTGCCAAAAATTGCATGAGAAGTAATTAAGCAACATTCACAAAACAACACAAGCTGGAATATTATCTCTAGCATCTTTGTTTTCTAAAATACTTATTCACTGCTAATATTTTGATCTATATCCTGCCATTTTAAGTGCTGTGTGCAGAACCACACCTGTCATCTCTCTTCTCACAGTAGTTTTTTGAATCACATTCAACTGTTCATTACTGCTTCTTTAATTGTCTTGGCACGGTCAATCAGGAACATGTTTAGTTCTAGCTCACCTTCTCACCATCAGTCGAGTCGGATTTCTCAGTTTTTAAGACTGAGGTGGCATGAAGTGTGTCAAGTCATTAAACAATTATCTGTGTTGTTTTGGAGACAGAACACCAAGATAAACGGTAGCAAAGCATGTGCTTAATTTATCAAGAAAAGTCCAAAATTAAGACTTCTGAGGAGGGCAGAAGTGGTCACTGTCTATTTCTCAAACTGTGGATGGTTACATCCTGGTATTACATATCATATTTCTGTAACTTCAAATGGCTGCAGTCAAGTGTCAAGAGTATGAAAGGTAAATGCAGCATTTTCTCAGCCGTGTTTCAAACTTGCTCATTGTGGCTGTTGCAGTTTCATCCCCACACTGAAAGAGATCTTGGTGAGGCTTCTGGGAAGGACATCCAGAGGCTCCAGCCTGCTCTCATGACTCACTCAAAAGGTCTCACCATCTTCAGTTAGTCCTGTGCTTGTGCAGATTCTGGGATCATCCATGGAGGAACACACCTTAAGAAGCAGAAATGTCACTGGCATAATTTTATTTAAAAAACAAAATCCTAATGTCATGTAGGCAATCTCAGAGTATTTCATTGAAACTTGCATTGCTATGAACATGCAAAGGTGTTTCT
This sequence comes from Acridotheres tristis, assembly GCA_037013685.1. Taxonomy (NCBI): domain Eukaryota; kingdom Metazoa; phylum Chordata; class Aves; order Passeriformes; family Sturnidae; genus Acridotheres; species Acridotheres tristis. Next base: position 102,443,030 of record CM072887.1, read on the forward strand.
TGCTGACGATTTACCGATTTCAGTAACATAGACATCATGAGATACAAAGGTCATGTTCATTTTTATTTTCAATTAATCTGGACAATACATTTATTATAGAATTACTAAGTATTTCTGTACAAAATCTGTACATGGGTCTCACAGAGATCAAAATACTTCTTTCAAGACTAAAAATACCCAATCTAGTTTATTTTGCAATCATAATCAATTTTTAACTTATTTACCCAATAATAAAGTTCTTCAACAGGTCATAACAGATGTAAATTATCTTCTGTTTCATCCATCAGTGACAAAAATCACATGTTTAGGGGAATATTTTCACATCACATCACTACCCGCATTTTCAATAACCCCGCTTCTGTTTTTCTTCTTTATCAAGAATAGCCTGCTTTAGACTCAATGCAGCATCTTCAAACTGAGGGTTTAACTCTAATACTTTCCTGAAATCTTTCATGGCCTCATCAAAGTCTCCTGTCCCAAGAAAGAAAAAAAGGAAAAGTAAAATTATAGTAAGTGCTTACACTCACAAACCTCACAACTCAAGAACACCTCCTAATACTTTCACCCACAAAGCAGCAGCTACTTCCTGGATCCTCTACATGTGGATTCTCCACAAGCCCAACTGGGAGTTAAATGGTTTCACATGTAATACATGTATGTATTTTTGGACCTTAAATGGACTTAAGGCTCAGTTCAGCCAGTTTATTCCCAAGAGAAGGAGACAAAAGGCCCACACCAATAACACCAGTAACAGCCTTAAAGCTGGCACACAGGCACAGAGCTTCCAGCTGGCCTGGCTCCATTCTCCAGCGTCTCGACCTCTGCCACTGCCAAGCTCTGGCCAACGGCACGGGGCTGTCATTTTGTGATTACATCATCAAGAACGGGCAGGAAGTTCCCCAGGGGTGGCCGGCAGCCCACTGGAAGTGGAGAAGGCTGCGCTCACTGCAGATACAGCTGCCTGGGAGACGCTTTATCTCAGATTTAATGGTAATATTTGGAACTGACTTCTTTCACCCCAGCGCAAATTTTTCCACGAGTCAAGAACCCCTTTCCCCGTTTTCCACGAACAGCATCGTTCGGAACGACACAGCAGCAAGAGGGGTGTGTAACAGCCCAGGCGGGGCAGGCCGCAGCTGAAGGCGCTGTCACTGCGCCCGCCCTGGAGCGACGCCCGTCCCAGTCCCGCCCGGGCCGCGCTGCCCTGCCCGGCCCCGGCTCGTACCCAGCCGGTAGCGCACCAGCCCGCGGTTGTAGTAGGGCACCTCGAAGCCGGGCTGGCACTCGATGGCGGCCGTGAAGTCCTGCACGGCGGCGGCGAACTCCACGCGCAGGTAGCGCACCTGCCCGCGGTCGTTGAGCGCCGTGGCGAGGTCGCTGCGGGCACTGCGGGCACAGAGGGAGCGGCGTTAGCGGGGCCCGGCCGGCGCGCCCGCCCCGCTCCCCGGGCCCGGCGTTACCCCGCGGGGCTGCGGGCGATGAAGCGGCTGAAGAGCTCCTCGGCCGCCGAGAGCCGCCGCGCCCGCAGCTCCGCCCGCGCCGCCGCCAGCAGCGCCGCCGCCTCCCCCGCCATCGCGATGACGTCACGCGGGGCGGGCGCGCCCTGACGTCACGGGCACGCCGGCGCGCGCAGGCACGTGAGAGCTGAGAGGGCTGCTCAGACACGAAATAGAGAAATAAACACGGAAATATTCCAGTCACAACCAGCAGGGCAGGGACGGGGCTGCTCCTCTGCTCCATTCACTGCAGCACAGGCACGGCATGGACCTGGTGGAGCGAGGCCAGAGCAGACCAAGATGATCAGATGGAACACGTCGCCTCGGGAGACAGGCTGGGACAGCTGGGGTTGTTCAGCCTGGAGAGGGCTTTGCACAGACCTTACAGCGCCTGCCAGTACCTAAAGGGACTCTAAGAGCTAGAGGGGGACTGGTTACAAGGGCATAAAGGGATAGGACAAGGGAGAATGGCTTTAAGCTGAAGGCGGGAAGGTTTAGGTTAAACATAAGGAATAAATTCTTTACTGTGAGGATGGTGAGACATTGGAATAGGTTGCCCAGAGAAGCTGTGGATGCCCCATTCCTGGAAATACTCAAGAACAGGTTGGATAGGTTTTGTGCTACCTGGTCTAGTGGAAGATGTCATAGCCCTTGTCAAAGGGCTTAAAACAAGATGGTCTTTAAGGTCCCTTCCAACCCATGCTGTTCTACTACTCTGTGATGCTGTGGAGATGGGGTTTATCCTTACCTGGCCTAAGCTTAGGTGAGAGACAGCACAGAAGAGGTCCTACACTCCTCTCAGAGCACAATGTGAAGATCACATTGTGATCACGGCTCCTGTCAGGCAGCCAAGTGCTGGCTGGTCCTGGGGACAGCTCATCCCTGCAGCACTGCCAGAGCACAGGCCTAAACCAGCACTAAGGCAGGACAGCGAGACATCGTTCCTTGGACCTTTGTGTGTAACAAGGGTGACACTTCAGCTCCTGAAAGCTGTTCAACAGATGCAGGCTGCTCTCTCAAGCTACATGAAAAATGCCAGGTTCCAGGTTGCAAGTTCATGGAGGTTTCCTGAATCTGTTGAAGGTGACATCACCTAAGCTCAAGAACCCAACTGACACACTGACTGCTGAGTGTTTTCAAGCCCTTTATTGCTGTGGTGGGTTTAAATGAAAGTGGTGGCAAAAGAGACCAGCACTAACATATGCTTATACTGGTATCATCACTCTGGTAACTCTAAACAGTAGTACAAAAACATGTAATATTATCAAAATTACTGTGACATTATTTCAACTCAGGAATCACTTCCTTCAAAAAACTGAATTCTGAGAAAACCCAATAATTTCCTATGGAATTAGAGAGAAAAAAAATTGAGCCTGCTCAGAGTAGAACATACTGATATGAGCCTACATTCAACTCAGGTGGTTTCGAAACTAGGCTCAATATACAATTAAAAAAGAATGCTTTTACCTTAAATCTTTTTTAAAAATGTAGCAAAAAATGGAATCTATTTACACAGTAATTTCTTCAGATAAACAGAAGCAGTTGCTCTTGTGAGTTTTCCATTTTGACTTTGGTTTTATTTATAATGTTTCTCTAATAGCAGCACTAACTGCTACAATACAGTACCTGAGTTTTATTTCAAAATATAGTAACATTTCAGAGGCTGTTTTTAGCAGTCATAAATGCAGATATAGAGGCTTTATCCTCAGCTTACTGTGCTGTGGCACAGAGGACAGGCATTATAATGGCCTGCTTCATTGGCTTTCATACAGTGCTTACACACACTGCACATCCAGAATCGATACTCCAGGATAGGGGCTCCTGTTGCAACACATACAGGAAGTTTACCATCTCTACTAGAAAAAAAAAAGAAAAAAAAAAGATTAAAGCTGACAGAATAAAAATGGGGTCTGCCAATTGTTGGTTATAAGTTATTAGCTCATGTAACACTTCACTGTTCATGTAACCAAGTTTATAAATCTTCACATCAGAGAACGCCCACCCTCAAAACCATACAGTCAACAAATCAGGACCAGCAGATCCAAAAGATGGGGTGAAAAGAAGCAGTGAAGGTCATATAAAGGTAAGGCCTGATTAGACACCTGCACTGCTATTATACTCCTAAGTCTGAAGGATCAGCTTGGCAGCTGCTACTGAGATTCTGTACCGTGGGATCTATCAAAACAGGTTACAATCCTGTTCACCAAAAGAAAACTGATTCACAATCAATTTCCATATTTACAAGTTCCACACGCTTAGCAGGAAACATGTCAAACACACTGTTCTGGGTACAGCCACTCCAAGGACTTACCCCTTAAATCAGCCCTTCATACTAATTTTATCTTCACATATTGCTCTTTTCACAACAAGTGGATTTAGGTAATTCACCAAACATTGGAGACCTGTTAGTTAATAATGGTTAAACAGTCCCTTGTTGATACTTTCATCACCCCACCATGGTGATGCAAACAGTAGCACTCTTACTTTAATGTCACCTGACACAGTCTCAAAGGTCCTAAAACTCCTATGCTTTGTCCACCTGCATTTCAAATTAAGATGACGTTACATCTTTATGCCCAGTTCCTTGAATGCAGTCAGTGTCTATTTTGCTGTATTACCTTCCTCCAAACTGGCTGACTCCTGCTTCATTCTTGCCCAATATTTGGTTTAAGCAGCAAAGCACCTAATTAATTTGGTCACACACAAAACCCAAAATACAGCAAACAGCAGAAAAAAGTGATAGTATTATTATAGTATCATATAAAAATAAACCCACCTCTCAAGAACATCATCCAGATCAGTTTTTTTGTTATACTTTGGTTTATATCTTGTGAATATCTCTAGAGCAAGGTCTTCATACTGTTGCCTCTGCTCTGGCTTAAGGGTTTCCAAGGATTCTAATTTAACAAAGGCTTTTGAACAAGTATCAAACGCTCTGTTTGCACATGCACAGAGTGCCAAAAGGGAATAGATGTCAACTGCAGGGATAATGTCTTCATAATCTCTCAAATGAAGAGCTAAAAAAAAAGAAATCCAAGAAAATGATTGCACATCTTGTCAGGAGTGCAAGCATCTGTATGAAATAGTTGCTACTAGATGGCAGGATTAATTCTAAAAATTGGACAAAATGAACTACAGTCTTTTTATTGACATTACTATGAAGCATTGCTCTAAAAAAATTAGGAGATTTCACTTGGAAATTGGTGTCTTCTTGAAACACTTTGTTTTGGTTGGTTGGTTTTACAAATATTAGAAGGATTTGAAATCTTCATTACTTGGACAAAGTACAAGGCACTATTTGTTTCTCTAATTCCCACAGATTTTTTGTGAAGCTCTCCAAGGAGGTCTGATGCAAATTCATGTATGCCTTATAATTTAGGGAGAGAAACAAAACAGTCAGCAGAACATCCAGAGATTGACTAATTTACCAGGTAATATTTGGAAAGATTTGCATTTTCTTCAGCAAAGTCCTTTCCAGGTATTGTGACTGCAGCATTATTCAATTTATTGTACAGTTTTTGTTTAAATTCTGTGGCAAAAAAAGTGGCAGCTATAAATGAAGTTATGTGCTGTCTTTACAGGTTTGAAAGTGAATTCCTACCTGTTTTAAGTGCTGCATCTACAGAACCTTTATAGAGCTGTTTTTGTGCAAGTATGAAGAAGTGGTAAGCCTCAGCTCCTCGCCAAGCATTGTCTGCAAAGCGATTTGTTGAAGAAAGAACATCTTCTTCCAGCAAACCAGCCAAAGCTGAAGCACTCTGAAAACAAACCAGTATCACAAGTCATTGTTGTATGAAACAGATACAGCAGGAAATGGGGATATATGAAAAGAGCTTTTCTGTACTTGGTGATTACACCACTGTCCGTGTTAATAGGAAAAATACAAATGGACCAAATTGTCAGGCATTCTGTCCAGAGCACAGGCACAACATATGGTGCAGATTTTCAAAGATAAATATCATATACGTGTGTATACAAATATATCTTGTGCATGTCTGGAGCCTGGTTCATAGTTTGGATTAATACTGCATTTTAACACCAGAGCTCCTGAAATTTTGTTTAAATTATTTCATTTGTGCATATGCAGACGAACATGTGGGCAGAGGAAAAAACTCTTCCATTTGCTTCCCCTGCTGAATTACAGGCAATAGATCACCCTTTGGGATCCATACTTACTCCTAAATGACATAAGAGTCTCGCAGGAAGAAAAAAGTTTGCAGTTTCTTAGTATGGTTTTCATTGTTATAGTGATAACATTAAGAAAAACACGTTAAACTTAGGAAGAAAAATACCTATTAATACATACAATTTAAATGTTTAAAAACAGTACTTAAAAAAATGTTTTCATTGGGGACTTGCTTAAGGAAAGCTTTGTTCTAAGCAGGGAAAAGGGTTATTAAAAAAACATTATAGGCTCCCATCAAGATGGCTTGCTTTATTCTGACCTAGCTAGCAGATACCAAAATTCAGAAAGGGGAGGGAGGGAGAAAGACACTACCTCTGAACTTTTCTCTTTAACTTTTCCCCTTTGTGCATTCTGCATTTGTTCATGACACTGTTCCATAAGTAAGGCTGATAGCACATAAAGCTTTTTAACTCGCAAAGGCTTCGTCCTTTTCTTTGACTCTTCATCTGCAATCTTAAAAAAAAAACAAAGGGATTTAATTATCTTGGACAATTGCATGCTTGCACAAACCTAGGAAATCATGCCAAAAATGATTCTGCCTTTAAATGTAATAATTTAGACTGCAAACAGAACTATAAATGAAAATGTCAAAGTGAAGTATGCACATTATTCTATATTTATTTAGCTAACATGTATATAAAGCCAGATTCTCAGGAAGGATAAATCAGTGTAACCATGTATAAGTCTAGTGATCTAGTATAAAAACAAACTAAAAAATAGCAATTTCTAAACACATACATGGCTTTCAATAAGGTCTGGTGGTTTTCCCAGAAAAGAATTACTTTGAAAGTAACATATATTATATATATACTGCTATAAATATTTGCTGTAAAAATTACATTATCACTCCTACAAGACTTTAAGCTATGTAGAGAAATCTCTGCAGCCAAACCAAATCTAAGCAACATCTTTTTCTTAAAAGCACATCACAGCCATTTCTAATTGAAGGAACTAATTGAAGAAATACCAAAATTTAACATTTAACTTCTAGTTACTGACATTGATTCTTGCCTGGTTTTTTTTTTTAAGTTGATAAAAATAACTCCCATGGTATCTAAAATAATGTGGATGCTGCACCCCAGGCCAGTCTACCATACTCTTTTACTAGGCAATGCAGGGCATCAGGACCTTTTCTGAGGTGCAATTCATCCCTACTGAAGTGAAAGTCTCAAAATAAATAAATAGATGGCACGTGTCCCCAAAGTCTCCTATTCACTAGCTACAGAAGACACCCAGGGTAACCATTACACATAGAGATACCTGAACTCTGGGAGTTGGGTTCATCTTTGCATAAGTATGATGACGTGCTTATTGTCTAGACATTGTTAAAATGAAAATAACCCCAAGACAATAAAAGTAGCACGGAATAGTAAGAGCTAGTCCAAAAAACCCAGTCATTTGACAAAAAATAAAACCTGTGATACCTTGAACATGAGCTTAGCAGCTTCAAAGAAATAATTGGCTTTACGATAGAGTTCTATAGCATCAAGGATTTTATTCTTTTCCAGTAAATGACTTGCATATCTGGCTAACAAGGATCCAATCTCTTTCATATTGTGATTTTTAGCCAGCTCCACAGCTTTATTCCACTAGAAATTAAAGGAGACAATTATTAATCTCACTTTTTCAAATACACTCTCAGAACCAACCAGTTATCCATGAACAGACTGCAGTGTTTGTGTGCAATACTGCATCACCATTTTGAACCAGACTACCATAAAATTAACATAAAAAACAAGAGAATACAAATGCTTACATCATTTCCAGGCATGTGATGCAGCAGTGCTGAAAAAAATGCTGGACTTCTGTTCAAAACCACATAAAACAGTTGTTTCTACTTTCATAAAAGCTATGCAAAATAATTTCAGCTCATAGCTAGACATATGGATTTCAACACTTCTGATATTACTTAAACCAGACTCTCAAAAACATGTCTGAAAGGGGACTTCAGCCCAGTATCTTAAAGCACATAGTAACACTTTACTCATCCTTCTATACACCTCCTTTTGTCTGTGAATTTTCCTGATCTTCAGTGGTTTGGCTACTGTGTTTGCCCCAGATGAAAAGTTTGGCAGGACTGAGATCTTAACTGAATCTCACACCTAATAGCTCTTCAGATCCGTAAACCAATAAATTGTTCACATAAAGCCAGCCCTAGTAAGTCCTGCCATTCCCATCCATAGAGTTCCTCACAGCCCCATCCTCAGTTTTTCCCTTATTTGTGATGACACAGATATTTGCACAGGATAATCATACCAGGAAACAGCTCTAGTCAATAACATGCAGATCAGTTTCCAGCTACATCCTCATGCAGTCACAAATTCATTTGCATCTATACAAAGAAGGAGGGGAATGTGGAAAATATCCAGAATGGACATCTCTCTCTTCTCCAGTCTTCTCCCATTCCATCAGAAGGCAGCACAGCCTAGCTCCACAGAGGTGACAAATGTCTGTATGCTGAGCATGCTGCCCATATATCCTACAGGTAGCTTTGCACTCCCTCTCCAATGGTCTAATCTTAATCTCAGAGAACTAACTTAAGCACTGAAGTATGAATTTTCCAGAAACTGTGACAAATCATCTGACACTTAACAAGGATTTGTATTCCATTGGACATTAGGATAGAAATCTCACTGTTAAACTGGTGTTATTACAGATTATCACCTGCTGTTTTACCTGGTTGAGATGCACACAGGTATCCACGGCATCCTTTGGTCGATCACATTTCAGAAAGGCTGACACAGCTTGTTCACACATCCCCACTCTCACAAACATATAAGCTATATCCTGCAAAAAGCATCAGCACTGTATTAAATTAATTTCCACGGATTTAATACATTGTGCAGCAACAGCAGTACTCTGGTTAATTTAAGTCCAAGAGGTAGGGAATGGGTTGTTTGCTTCATGGATCCTGTGAAGGCACCAGGCATTGTTGTAAATCTTTAGAACAGTGTGCTAGTCTCACACACTGCTTCTAAAGTCAAGAAAGCTATTACAATGAGGTTAAAAGAAAATGCTGTACCTTGGTTTACTAGAAAAGGCATTAAATGAGCATGTTCTTCATTTTTCAAGCATTTCAGATTAAATCAACCACAGCATAGTTTTATATTAGCTATTATTTAGTAATTTCTTGCTACATATACACAACTATACCCTGTACATCTATATATCCTACACAGCCTCTATCCCATCTACTTCCTCTCCTTTTAGAATATTGTCAGTCAGGTCTTTCTGGGGAACTGGGACAATAAGGGAAAGGAAGAGTGATGGAGTATGAAAATAACACTAATCCTCAAGATCAATACCACCATTGCACTTAAATGAGTAGGTCATACACTGCATTCTTTCTCTCATTTTTAACCCTCTCAAGATGGGAAATTTTAATTAAATAGTTGGGTATAAGACAATGAACAATAAAGATGCTTTTTGCTTACAGGGAGCAATTTATGATTCTCTGGAAGTGAGTTGGCCAAATTCTCCAGTCCTTGGTAGTCTTCTAGCATGTAGTAACACTCAGCTAAACGTTCCTGGTTTTGTCCTTGGACATAGTACTGTACAGCATTTAACCTAATAAAACAAAAATGTGGTGGCTTCTGATGTATAAACACAACAAAAGGTTTCAATTCTGTAAGCCTTCTACATTTGTAAATTTAAAATCACATTATTTTAAATAGGTAGCTTTGCTTGAAAAACTTTCATGGCTAGAATTTCACTGTTTTTCCAAAATGCAAAAAAAAATTTAATTTTCACAGATCATTATATTAAAAGTGAAGCAATATTGATTCTCTGACTAGGAAGATTAGGAAGTAAAGGAATTCTTAAAGCTACATTCCCACATCTGCAGACATGAGGGCAGACAATGGACAACTTACTGCTAAACTTCCAGGAAAGGTCTTTACTATTGTGCTTCCATATTTTAAAGTGCAAACACTGAGACTTCCAAGACAATTCTCTAAAGTCACCTAAAGCATTTAAAACTCAACTTTCAAAATATAATCACAAGATTTCAGCTGCATTGTGACAATACAGTTTGGATAATGGCAATACATAGTGGATCTGTGGAACTCTAATACATGGGCTTAGAAGGCAACAAGAAACGTTCATGAAAAAGATTCCCTGCAAGTTATTATCTATGAAGACATTACCTCCAGCTCAGTAAGCACCTGACTGCAAAATGTGTCCTGGAGAAATACCATTGCAGGTGAGCACTGCCCTTAAAGTCTTCCTTGGGTGCCCAGTTTGGGCAACAGCTGGAGACAGATCCAGGTCAGAGAACTCTGGACCTTCTCAAATATTTGTGGTTTGAAGCATTTTAGAAAATTCGCTGATGGTTAGTAATTCTGTACTGCTTTTAATCCCTTTTGGTTTTTTTTAATACTTTCTATATCCAGCCTAATGTAACTGTATAGGTATTTCTGTTCCCTTCCTTTGAAGCAGACAGGCTTCTGGCAAAACAGAGATTTATATCACCTTCACCCTTTAGGTAGCCGGTCAACAGCTCTGTTTATCATATCAAGGAACCATAAAGGTGTGAGCTAAACCTCATTATTCCAAAATTATCCAATGTATTGCATCCTAACTTTCCTGATATCTGTCCCTCCTCATAAATGAAGTCTTGTCATCAGTTTAGTAATTTCCTTTGTAAGTTCCTCCAGACCATACCATTTCTGCCGGTCTGCAAAGTAGTCTCCGATGGCGTTGTGTGCCTGCTCCAGGAGGGCATCGTCCGAGTCCCCCGAGCCCGTTTTCAGCAGCTGCAGCACCCGGAACCAATCGCCCAGTTTGATCCGCAGCCCAATGGCAAGATCTCTACACAGGAAACGGCAGGGAAAAGTCAAACACAACACAATAGGCAACAAAAACATCGAGAAAAGCATCCAAAAGTAATTTTGTGTTCTTAACCTGCAATGCAGGTATCAGAGCGATCTCAGACTTAAGCACTTTTCCATTAAAGCAGATACTCAAGAGAGCTCACAGGTTATATCACATATATGCACTTCCTTATCAGCCACACTCCTGTGTGAGGAGTTGAGTGAGTGAGACAGTTGGGCTGATGTTACTTCAGGTTCCCTCTTATATCTTTCACTGCTGACCACTGCAAGAGACAGCAGCAGCTGCAAAAGGCTAAAAGCAGAAGGAAGGTGAGGGGAAAGACCAAGAAGCAACAAATATAAATAATGGAGGCTAAAAATGAGATGGAATAAAATTGATTTCAGACACTTCCAGATTCAGGATGATTTTGGATAAAGGAGAAAGGACTCAGCAGTAGTTTTTCCTTCTTATTATTCATGCATGCATATGACTCACTGTGTGTCTGTCTGGCATGTTTTTTCCACGAAACAGAGTAATTCTATGTTACCTCATATGAAAGTAATTCTGCAGGTGCATAGAAAATAAATGGGAGAGACCTATGTGCTTCTTTTAAAAACTCCCTTCTTTTAAAAATGCCCTCAATTTTCAAGTAAATTAAGTAAGGTACTAGAAAGTCAATGCAGTCAGCTAAGTAAGCACATCTATCTAAAAACATTAAAATTTTATTTGAAAAATAGATTTATTTCATTGTGATTTACAGTAGATCCTTATCAGGATTTTCCTAGTTGTAAAAGTTGAAACCAGTAAATAATATAGTAAGTTTTTGACTTCTGCAACTCTAAGTCCAAATTTCTCTTCAGCAGTTTTCATTACCAGGCACTACTGGGTATCTCTCCCTAGCTTCTGCCTTCTCCCTCTGCCCTGCCATCCTGTCTCCCTTACTTTCATTCTTACAGGATGAAATAATAACTAATTTTTTTCTCCATCATTCCCTGCTGTTTTTTATGGCTCCATTAATCAAAGCTTAAAAATTTCACATGTGCATAAGTGATTCATGTTTCTCCATGTTTGACCACCATCTACAGGCTACACTGCACAACTGCTGCTGATGATTTCTCATTATCCTTTTTCAGTAGAGACACTGCTCTAAGTAATTACTTAGCGTTAATTTATATTCCCAGCTATACTAAAATTTTGCTTTGTTTGTTTTCATTCCTGAGCAAAAATTACACTGATTGGTTTCAATGTTTCACAGTTTCATCCAGAGGCCTTCTGTCTCTCCAAAAATTACAGTTCATTAAAAACTCTGTTGTTTGTATATGTAATTGAGAAGAATGTGTACTTGGCTACTAGCGCAGAGCAACACCACATAAATTAAACATTATTTAAGACTGTTTGTATTTTTGGAATCCCAGTTGAAATACCGACAAAATACTTGTGAAAAAAACATTATAAAGCACAGCACTACCTAGAGCAGCCAAGGTTTTGTAAACAGTTTGGAATGCACTGGTTTACATACAGAGCTGGTTATCTATGGATAAACCAAAATTCTCTCCATCTCATCCTTTTATGTTTTTGCAGAAACTGGTAGACCCTCCAGAGAAAACAGTCATTCCTGATTAAGGAATGCTTCTTTTTCCCCTGACTTTTTTTTCTTTACTTACTGCTGAGATGTTTACATGCAATTACCTTCTGTCCATATCCAGATACATTCTTTCAGCTTCTTCAAATCTGCTAAAATAGGCTGCCACTTCTGCTTGCTTCATGGACTCACTCTGCAGATTGCCCAGGCGCTTCACAAACTTAATGCCCTGATAATCTTTGCAACGCACAAAAGCTTGTTCAGCCGTCTGCAGATCCAGCTTCTGAAGAGCAGCTTCAGCCAGGAGTCGCCTGTGTGAAAAACAAACATAGCAGATGGAAAAGCAGCTATAGATTAAATGAAATGAGGGTACATTTAACTAGTAATTATTTAAAGAAGACTTACGAGTTGTTGCAATTTATTGTTTAGTAGTTAATCTTAATACAGTCACGTGTTTATTTGTAATACATTCTGTGATCGGTCCAGTACTTGGTCAGGGAGAGATGTTCAAATAATTGCTAATATTCTTTTGTTCAGCTCTTCAGATGGACTGGCTTGGGATAAATGGGCAAGATTTGACTGTTACATGAAATGTGTTGCTGGTCTCAGTGCAGTTCCATTTATTTATTTCTTTCTCCCTATGCCTTTGTCACAACTTTAAGCCTTGATTGCAGCCTCAGTCTAAATGCCTCCAGCGACACTGGCCACGAGAAATAAATTATCCTTCTGATCCATCTGGATGTTCCTGATCCTGTTAGGACAGCAGTCTGGGAGAGCAGGGAAAACCTTTGGGGAACCTTGGAACTGATACTGCCCCTTTGGTTAGTTCTGCAAATAGGGAATACAGGCTAACCTGTGTGCGTCAGGTGCTTGAATGAACTCTAGAATTTTCTGCAAAAATAAGGCTTTTTAAAATTTAGACTGGCTGACTGACATTGTGAAACAAACTCAGAGGAGTAAGGCACTAAGTTAAAACCACTAATATTATTGTTGGATTCTGTGATCCAAGCCATGCTTAGGCAGTATCAGCTCTGTATTTTTGAATCAATTTGAGAAGGCTGGTATCACTTAAGTGCTCATCATTGCCATCAAAGAAACCAACTGATCTGCTACACATCACCATTTGTTGCATTCTTAGAAGCAAGGTCACTGTTTTGTTCTGATCTGGAATATATCCAACACTTCTAATCGATCTCTTCTTCATAAATATGTGACATGTTTTCTCTCATAGTAAAAATAAAATTCATGTCAATTCCAGAGCAAGGTGAACAGAATTTGACATCTATTTTGTGATTTTATGATATAGAACTTCTACTGAGATACAGACTTGCAAAACAAATAGTCATTTTATATTAAGTGAACAATTGGTACTTGCAAAAAAAGCATGAACAATTTCAAAGCTCCAAAAACCTTCAGCTACTTCAAAACGTTTGTAAAAAGGAAGACTCAAAACACTAATATTTTACCCTACACACTCAAGCTAATAAAATTATAGTATTACAGAAACTTTCAACATGTAACTAGTAAATCCTGTTCTTCAAAATGAACATTCTGGAGACAAAGGCACAACTAGATAGAAAGGAATGTTTTTTGGGACAAACTTTTAAAGCAAGGCGTCTTGTCCAGTCTTTCCGCAACTCTATAAATTCTTCTCTGAACCATCATAATTAACAGTGAACTCTCCAATCTCTTTGATGCAAGCTGAGCATCCAATGCTGCAAAAGACCATTCAGCTTCAAAACACAGCCAAAGTTACTAAAGAAAGGTACAAATAGGTAAACAGTCTCCAGAGAGTTAGAGAGAATTGGTCTCCTTCATCAAGGAACTTGTCAATGAAGTTTTAACTTCTGCACTGACTTTACATTAAATTATCTACTGAGGCCTTTACTCTTCCAGCCCTTAGAAGTTGGGATATTAAACAGATTTCCAGCACCCCTGTTTTCACAGGCTTACTCTCACATGTTTGCTCTGCAGGCTTTTCAACTTTAGTTTAACAGCTAAGCCATGTTTAGTTTAAGCATGCCACTATCTCCATTTCTCAGATTGCTTCTGAGATGTTTCATGGGAACACAGCACACCCAGCCCTACTCAAACTACTCTTATCCTACTGTCAGTCTGATGTGTTCTCCTTACCTTTTATGTTCAATATCAAATATATAAATTTTAATTTATCCAACTTGGTTATCTTTCTGTCAGCTTTTCATTTCCTTTAAATTCCCTCCAAAACACAAGGAGCACCTGTTGTGGGGCCCATATAGCAGAGAGCAAAAAGGTGTCCTGAGCCTACACCCTGTACCCACTGTCATGATACAGGACATGTCTGACATTCATTATCTTAAATGATTGTGAGTAAAATGCATACTGCTTTGGCTGGTTTTAATTTGAGGTTTTTATTTTCATACTAGATCTGTCTGAACAGGAAAAGAATAGAAAAGAAGACAAGTTTAAACAAATTTGGCTTATAGAAGATTTTACCAAAGTCTGGGATGTGGATTGTCTTCTATGAATTGGGAAGATTCCTCAATGCCAACTTTTTCAATCAATGCTCGGCTGTCTCGTAATGACCGAATCTCGAAATTGATGATGTAATCTTTGTTAGGATGCTCAGGATTCTAACATAATGGATAAAGAAACATATTTTTATTCCTGGTGACTTTTTATTTTCACTCAACAAAACAGGTATCTATCATTAAGACAGACACCGACTTCTCCTACAAAATAAAATTAATTATACTGACCTTTAGTATTTCATCCAGAAGAACAGACTTGATTTCTAAATCTTCGAAGTTGCAAATATATCCAGATGTTTGTATAGGTTCCTTAAAGTTAAATAAGTTACAATGAAATGAACTTGTGTTCTGACTAAATTCTAATCAAATCTGTTAAGTATACATATAGATACATTCTTCTCCAAACCAGGATATACTTGCACTTCCAAAAAGAAACAAATAATACAATCATTAACATTACTGACAATTCTGTAAACTCTTTCCTCATTAAAAATCCTCATGTTTTCTACAACTAAATTATGAGAAAGAGATAGAATAACACCTGCCAATATTTAGATTCAACTGAACTGTTTTACAAGTATCTCTACTAAAATTGCATTTATGTATTCCAAAGCATACAAAAAATACATTCCTGAAAATCTCATACATTTAAGCAAAATATGACACCATTCTTATGTTTCTAGGACTGACCATTAATTTTAACTATTTGGTCCAAAACAACATTCCCATGTGAGATGGTAAGATTTTGAGGTTTCCTGAAGCAAGTTTATATAAACAAACACTTGCAAAACTGAATGGTAAGCATAAGAATAATACTATTCAAGAAAGAGTCATTTACCTAAGAGTGAACTTTTAAAGTGAGTAGTTTATATATGTTGATACTTACCTCCGGGTCCAAGTTTCTGAAAACGTACATCCTTGTTTTCTCCATCATGGCAAACAAGTCCGGGTTGTCCTTGGCCCATTTCAGATCCCAGACGTCCTTGCGCTCCAGTTTCAGCTGCTCACCCGCCTCCGGCTGCCCCGCGCTGCCTGCGGCCCGCGGGTCCAGGTCCAGGAGGGTCAGAACCCCTGAAAGGTCTATGATAGCCAGACGGCTACAGGAAAACAAACAGAGCAAAAATAAGGCAGCTAAAGGGCACTGCTCAAGGCTGTAAATCTGATACAGTTCTCTAACCGGGCACAGCATAATTCTATAGATTCCACGAGATGCTGTGGTGTGCCAGAACCAGCACAGATCCGTATGATTTTCATTTATCTGCACAGCAGAGACCAGACACATGGAAAGATGTTCTTTATCAGCTCAAACAGGATCTGGCCCTTCAAAGGTTCTGAAATATGCTCATTTTTATATGCAGCATTTTGAAGATACATCAGATACCAAGCTGAATAAATTACACTTCTGTCCCTCACCAAACTTTTCTTAACAAAGACTCAAATTAACAACTGAACAAAACGAGTTTTCATTATTTACTAGGATGCAATGAACCAGATTATTAAATTAAAAAGTCAGTGTGGTGATGCAGACTTAATTACTTTCTTGCATTTCTACAAATAGTATTCTTCACTTTTTTCCAAGGCAATATTAAGTATAATCCAATTAATCCTTGAAGTCGTTTAAAGTATGGGAAAAATAAATTTCTAAAAGGCTACATTTAAAAAGTTACAGTTGCAAAGGTCTTCAGTGAATCATAGTAACCTGTATTTACTACAAAGCCATTTTAAAAGCATTTCTAAATATTGACAGACAGCCTTAATCTCTTTTAAAATTTCAAGTGCAATTTAGAGAATTAACCTCAAAATGCTTATGCAGCTGAGCTTGTTTCCCTAGAACAAAATCATTTAGGAAGAAAATGGCTTGGGTTCAAAACAAAATTAATATGGCTCTGACTAGATCACACTGTCTTTTTTAAGCACAAACAAGACATATACACATGCATTATGAATTTTGTTTGAAATTATAAAGTTATTTTGAAGGGATTAAAATTGCCCTGCAAATTCTTCTGCATTTTGCCTTTTCTGCCAACACTCTCTTGCAAAAAAATAGCTGTTAAGTAGAAAGCAACTTCAGTATTGGCACAGATGAAGCTCAGGAGAACAAGACTTACTAGAAACATCACCACTAGTTACAGCCTATAACACTGGAAAATTAAATGGGATGAACAAAGTTTCTAGGCTGTAGAAGGACACAGAAAAAAAAAAAAAAGTAGTCATAAATATAAAATTTCAGGTTATGATAGAATTTTATCAATTCATGTCAGGATCAAAGGAAGGTTATGTTTGGTTCATACAATAAAACAAAGGTATTTTTATGTACCTAGGGTGCAAAACATAGGAGGCCTTTACTAACAGTGACTGTCCAAATGGAAATAATTAATAATAAATAAATGGTTAAGCAACCATTAATAACAACTGAAATTAATAAATGGTTTATACAAAATTAAAATTAGTACATAATTATTACAGAATTATAGATTTCACAGAATTAGTATTTTCACAAATTTCAGTGCTTCATTTTGAAATTGGGTATCTGTGTTAGAAGCAGATCTGTAACTTACCTGGAGTTGCAGTTCAAAGACAGCTGATAGGCACGACAGTCCAGGGTATAGCTCTGCACCAGAGCCACACTAGGGAGACTGTACCTCTGAATAATGCCAGATGCTCTTCCCTAGAGGAAAGCAATGCTGCCTTAGTGAGAGAATTTGTCTGTCAATAAACCCTTTAAAATGGTCTTTTATACATATCTGCTGTTTTAGACAAGAGTTTTGGGATAAGTGACAGAGCATGAGTGAAAAGAGGGAATCATCACCCTAAAAGTTCTGAATTCTGGTATTTAAACAAGATATTCTAAGATGCTACAACTGACAGATCTGCTTAAATCAGGGATGTTAAAACAAACAGTTACAGTCCCCATCTAGCCCACAGAATTTCAGGAGTCATGAACATCCAGACATGGTCTACATAATGAAAAAGGAGAGGTGTGAAAAGATCCTTGTCCCACACTGGTAAATCCCCTCAAAGAGTTCCATAGGGCAGCACCAGCCCAGGTTTGAAAGCAGGACAGCTCTTCTCATGTGAGGCTGTCTGCATACCAACAAGTCTCACCAGTTACTGCAAGACCAAAGCTAGAAATTAAAAGGAAATGCTATAAAATACACTGGTTATTCACAGGCTTGAGTAACAGAAAACAAATCTAAGTACCAGTGCGGTTTATCTTTATTTTGTTGAATGAACGACCCAATCCCTGTGTCAGGATGCCATCAGGCTGAAAGGAGTGACATCTCTGAACTGAAATGATCATTACCACTATTTTCTTGTGGTGTTTCTGTAAAGTGAACAACATATCCTTAGTTTGCCTATTGTTCAACTCTTATGGTGGAAATGAGTCAACATTAAATTTCAAAGGTGTGAAAACTTTATTCCTTCTTTTTCTTTTTTCTTCCCCTAAAGCTATCCCTAAAATACTCAGCATAAATCTAAGACTAAGACTATTTTTGACTTTTTCACATATGTATACCCTATAAACTAAAAAGCAGATTAGTTCAGAAGTGTTAGAAAATTGAACCACTATCATATGCATTCAGCTTCAGCACATTTATCCAGATCTTGTCCCAAAGGCATTTCCTCTCATTCCTTTTCTTTAAAAAAAAGTCACAGATTAATTATTGTCAGAAGTTCATTTCCTTATTCTTCAAGCAGCAACAATTCCACAGTCAGCTATGAACCACCACACTTCTTTTGTTCATGCTTTCTCCCATGACTCTCTAATTTTGTAAAATGCAGTCAAAGGATATAACAAAAAAACAAACAAAAAATCCACACTGGAATCTGAACATGAGAAAACATCAAGATCTTTCCTGGAAGGTGGATAACAGGAAGAAACACTGTTCTTTCTCTCATTATTCTGTTCAGTTAGTTTGCTTTAAAGCCCACATGTAAGTTGGTTCATCTAATGAGATCACTTTCCAGCTTGCAACAGAAAAATGCACCAGCTCTTTGCCATGATTCAATACCCCACACATCTGTAAAATCCATAAGTGTATTCATCTGTAAAGAGTACAGTACTATACATTATACCATTAATATGTAAACAGACAAACTTTGTACATCTTTGTGTCTAGAACATACTGTCTCAGAGAGACTTCTCAGGACTCAGATTACAGAATTAAGTCCTGACCTAGACTTTATAAAATCCTATGTGTAAGTATTAACTCAGGCAACTAGTCTGTAATTAAATTGTAAGTACTTAGTGAATTAGCCCTCCCAAAGAAAGAATCCAGGTTAACAGAAGAAACTGTTAAAGTTACCTTTGAGGAAGTTTATAAAGAGATTTTGTCTGTGTAAATTCTATATTCAGAAATGCTTTGAAATTATGACTGCTTATGAACATAGAAGAAGCTTATGCCTACAAGCACAAGAAGGCAATTAGGAGTTATGTTAATCATGTAGCTTACCACAAGTAGTATCTTATCAGATGCTGTTATTGCACAAATTGGATCTCTTGTTGCCTGAAAGTAAACAAGTGATATCAGTATCAATTTTACTGCAAAGGTAAAAATGCCCTGCTAAACAAAGAAGGTTATTTAAATAAACAAGATATAAGTGTCCACATGAAAAGGGGCTATCAAACGTTTTCAGCATATAGTCTGTGGATAGTTCATGGTATCAGTAGCCGTTGCTATGGGAATCATGACAATAATATTAACAGCTTCCTTTATTGTCCTGCCCCTCCCTCCAAAATATAAGAAACCCAGAATGTAACAGGTGTTTAACAGAAAACACAAGAAAACAACAATCCCTGACTTGTGAGGTCTGTTTAATAATTAATTTCAGGTAAGGACAGCCAGCACTTGCACACACACATGAAGTGAAAATGGCCAAAAATACTAGAAAATATTCACGAAGTTTCAACAAAGTTATAATTTGTTGAAGTAAGGGGAGCCGCTTCTGACCAGGAAGACAGCAGGTGTCTACATACTGTACACACCCAGAATATACTTTTTCCATGTTCCCTATAATTTGCTGTATATTTCCAGTAATACACAGTGACACAGTAACAGCACCAACCAGAGGGAAGAAATATAACACTTATGTACAAAAGGTAAAAGTAAAAGAAATTTTAAGTACAACCACTTCTACTAATGAAAAACTGTGAAAATAAAAAAATCAGCACTAATTACTGTTCTTTCAAACTACCACCAATACCCCAATAAACTAGTTCAAAACATTACTCACTTCAAAAGCTCTGCTGTAATCAAGGTGTCCTTCTCCAGACCCTGAAGAAGAGGTGTCATCAATATGATAGATCCTGTAGAAAAGGAGATTTAGAAGAAAAAGTGAGTCCAAAGAATGAATCATCTTTTGTAGCATCGGTATGTTTGATCCTTGGAGAAGAACCACTGGAATTGGAGAAGATAATAAAAGCTATATATCTGTTCTTATGTTTGAAAGCATCCCCCTTGATAAACCTGCTTTGTATTGATATAAAGATATAGCAGTTGCTTTCATTTTCATAGCCCCGATAGTCTATTCCCCTATGATCTGTAAACTTTCATCCTGTAACAGTAAGTTCCTGCTGTAACAGTTAAGTGTCCTGCTGAAAACTATCACTCAGTTGTCCTTTTCAAATATGCACTTCCGTATTTCCCCACTCTTCTCCACAATTATGAAGAGCTTCACCTTCACATCCACAAAAACTTATGTATTACTGTATTATTCAACACTTGTAAGTTCTCTTTTGCCTTAAAAAGTAGCATTATGAAAGATTTTAGAATGCTATAATCATCATTAATGCTGAATTACAACTATTTACATTTTTCAATATTTTTATCAATTTATAATCTTGTTCAAGGCTACGACATCCAGGTCCTATAACAATGTAAGTTATTACAAAATGCACAAATATTTACTCATTATTAGGGATATATGGTGACAGGAGATGGTAGGTTTATAGAAAGATGACATAGTGTAGAGATGATATGGAAGACACACAAAATAACTAAAAAGAAAACCATAACAAAGTTGCAAGCTTTGTGGTGGTGACAGAAAAATTAATACCACAAATGAGCACCTGGGAAGGAAATACTTTGGAAGCAAAATGATGTTGACTTTGGCTTGTTTAGTTTGAGAGGATAAAAGTCCATACAGGATTAGTTGTCAAAGCCACAACCAGACACAAGTGTATTAGAGAAGAGCCAGCTGGACAGACTATGTTCTTACAGGCACTGACAGATGAGAAGCAGTTAAAGTTATCAGAGGGAATAGAGTTGCTTGGAAACTAAGAGCATGGAGGAGAAACAGAAGAGGGGTAAAAAGGCATCAAGACACACAGCTCCATAAGGAAATAATGCAGCAAGCAAATGGAGACACTGAACAGGAACTAATCCAAAAACATCTGAGGGATCTGGATAATAAACACTAGTTCTGTTATACAAAACTACTATTTCATCTTACAAGTCTGCAAGTCAACAAACCTGATTAGAAAAATGAGAAGACAAGGGTTTGCATTTTAGACATAGCAGAATCCACCTTCTCCATGACACCAGAGCAGAGGAAGAAAAATGACAAAGCCTGAAGACAAACCTTTCCCTGCCTTCTTTCCTGGTCCGTGCCAGCTGATTGATTTCCATGGCTGTGAGCTTCTTGGCCACCCGATACTGCCAGACGTAGAACGCTTCTCTGGAGGCCGCGATCACGTGCGTTTTGGTCATTGTCACAAACCACGGCTCTGGTACAAAAACCAAGAGTTGCAATATTAGAGCAGCAAGCATTGGACTAGATGTTGATTTTTTCCAAGATGGATGAAAACGTACACCCATATATTAAAAGCAAAAAACAACGACCAAAAAATCACAACCTAACAGCAGTTTTCATTAGCTGGTAACAAATTTCACAGGACCTTTGTGGCCTTGTCCAGAAGAACAGAGAAATTCTTTACAAGTTCTGATTTTACCATTAACACTTTCCTCCCTGCTATTTCAGCAAATCTTCATGTGCTAATGCAGAAAAGATCAAATACATATACACAAACTTTCAGGCTAATGACCAGTTCAGGAGCATCTCGAATCTCCTTAACAAGGTCTATTAAATACTTCCGTATCTGACATATTAAAGGTTATTCAAAACTTTACAATCTAGAAGAGATTCTTTTTCTTAAAAACAATTCATAAATTTTAAGTTAGACAAGACCTAGAAATGGTGTTTGTACCTTAGTTAATAGTTGGGCCAAATATCAATTCTTTATCGGAATAGCAACAAATTAAATATTTAGCAGACTGTACACTTAGTCTTACTTTATTATACCAAAAAAATCATAGTGTAGGAATGCAGGATATTTTCCTTACTTCAACCCTAAGCCTACTTATGTATGTGCACAAATTGAGTATCTCATTCCTGCTATTCATGCTTAGTGAAAAAATTTAAAATATATATATATTAAAAAAGTGAAGGCATAGAAAAATGAAGAAACCTGGTATACAAATCAGCCAATGTCTTTAAGTTCTACAAGTATATCATTATGATACCAAAAAATCCTGAGATAAATTCAAAAGAATTGTGCAAACCAGCCTGGTAGTGGAACACTGAGTCATGCAGGTAACATGATGTGTGCAGAAAATACAATTCTTTTACAGTGCCTCTCTTTTATTTTTTTCTCCTCTGTATTTTAGCATAGAACAGAACTCTGGAGGGAGCTATAAGCCTGCCACATAGAAGAGCAGTGCTACAAGAGACAGATGGGGAAGATCGGTTGAACAGATTTCATTTCTTTGAAACCAAGAAGATTATATAAGCTACCCAATGACTGCAAAATACTTTTTAGTAAAAATCTCAATACTGGGCAAGAAGGCTTAGTGATGATGCTTAACATGAGCAGCATAGTCGTTTACATTATATGCAATTCAGTGTATTTCATGGACTTTTAACACATTCATTTCAGTAATTAGTCACATCCGATCTGAATGATACAGTCTCCTGTTTCATCAAAAACATTAATAAATTCTATGTATTTGCTCTGATTTTTATTAACTTCCAGCTGTATGTACAATTACAACCAATGCTTTTATCCTTTAAAAATGAAACATGACAATCTCCTGATCTGTGAGTGAAAAAGGTTTGCTCAAATCACAACATTTTTGTACTAAGCCTCATATTTGGACTCAACTTAGTCAATATTTGAGTACTTGTGGTCCAAGACAATGTTAAACCACATTGCCAGTCCAACATCTGAAGCCATGGGTATTCCTCACACTCACAAGATGACTCCCCCTTTGACTTACAGCTTCCAAGAAGCCTAAACTTACTCATTTGTGGACACCCTGAAATACTCGAGTCCGGGAAAAAAAAGTTGTTAACATAAGGTCTGTTGTGATCCAGAAACAAGATGGCAAGGCATTAATGCTTTATCCAGGGCAATATAATCAATTAGGTATTTTATGAACATGCTAAGCCTGAAGTGATTGCTACTGCCAAAAAGCACATACACACCAACCCCTGACACATTTTCCTGCCATTTCTTTCATATCAGCTCTAGCAGCAGCTGGACAACAGAATAAGTTGGATCAGTTCATTCATCTAACTGACCTCAAAATTAAATAAATAAAAGATTACATTAAGTTGGATTAAAGAGAAAATCACAAATGCTGGAGCAGGCAGGAATGAGCAGCCAGCATGGAGGGGAGGGCCTTCCCTTCTTTGCAACAGCAGGCTCAGCAATGACTAGATTTAAAGCAAATGTGAAATCACAGGGCACAGCACACAGACACAATCATCAGCATCAGATTCATGCAAAGCCACATCTGGAATAGCAGCATCTCGATGTGGGAACTGAATGCTTTTACAGAATTGCCTGTATAATTGCAACAACTGCATAAAAGTAGAGCACATGGCATTTTTTCTAGAACTGCTTTAGCATTTTATATTGGTCAGTCACTGAACAAGAACTCACCAATAGATCTGTGAAAAAATAATCTCAAATCAAGTCTGGACTGGACACTATGAAACATTTCTTTGCAGAGAGCGTAGTGACACATTGGAACAGCTTCCTGGAGAGGTGGTCAGTGCCCCAAGCCTGTCAGTGTTTAAAAAGCATTTGGACAATCCCCTTAGCAACACGCTTTTGGTCAGCCCTGGAGTGATCCTGGACAGGCTGATCCTTGTCAGTCCCCTCCAACTGAAAGTATTCTATTCCACCTTCTCACCTCAGAGCCTTCCACACTGCACTACACTCTGCTCCTAAAATATTTTCCTTCTTGACTGCATAACAGCATAAATTCAACATGAAGGAAGGATGTCCCAGCCATTCCAAGTTTGGGCTGTTGCTGGGCAGAGAAGGAAAGAATGGGATTTGTCATTTCCTAGGAAAGACAATAGGCTCATTTCAATCCCTTCAGGCTGAGGAATATCTAGAATCCCTTTCCAGACAGCTGATTTAACTACTTAAGTTTCCTTTAGTGTAGGGAAATACCATCTTATACAGCAGCATTGATTTACCAGCAGGTGCTGATCACCTGAACATCAGTGCCCTTCACAGAACCTGTGCTCTGACTGTTTAAGCAGACAGAAATGCAAGCACCCAAAGTCTGAAGGAGGCAAGAGATTTGGACACTCCTCTGCTCAGCATTTCCACTGCACAGTAGCTTTCCATGCTCAACATATAAACTTCTTAGACTGTTGAGTTCTTCCTGCCTGTTCTATCTTTTTGCAGATACCCAACTTCTGTATTAATGTCTTAATACTTAATTTTCAGACATTGAAAATATGTGGGGAAAACATTTAAACAGGTGCTTTACTTTTCAGGTGCTGACCAAATACTGAAAAGTACTAAACAAGCCATACCCATAAAAACAGCTCCAACATGTGAAACAACTGCCCTTTAAATTCTTTCTGACCCTCCTTTCTCTTCTCACCTCATTTCTCTTCACTATTCCTTCATAAAGCTTCCTCCCTGAAGGAAAGAAACTTTCTTTCCTATATACCCAGGAATCTCGAATAACCTTCTACAGTGTCTGCATTTCATCCACACACACTCCATGTCACTTCAAAGCTGTTAGAAAACACCTGCTTCAGTGTCTAATCTTCTTGTAAAAATATAGACAGAAATCAAACTTAATGCACGACTACATTACTTCATCACATGAAAAGGCTGAGACGCTTTCTGGTCTATGAGATAGGATACACAAACAAGAAAGACAAGTAATCCCACCTAAATGTGATGGAAAGGAAGCAATCTGACAGACAGACACAATACTAAACTGTTGTTTTCATACAAGTCTGTTACAGGCTGTTCCTGAGAAACCAGAATGAACTTAGTCTAATCAATAAATCTACCTAATTTTAGAGCTTGATTCATATATCTCTACAAGTGTTGGCTCACAAATGGAAGAAAATGTCAGGCAACAGCAGGGACAACTGAACATGTTGGGACATGTGGGACAACTCATGAACAATCACAGTTTACGGAACATAAATATTCAAAATCCATTACAATTTACATTAAAAGG
The DNA here is from genome assembly GCA_037013685.1 of Acridotheres tristis. Classification (NCBI taxonomy): domain Eukaryota; kingdom Metazoa; phylum Chordata; class Aves; order Passeriformes; family Sturnidae; genus Acridotheres; species Acridotheres tristis. Next base: position 102,468,115 of record CM072887.1, read on the forward strand.
ATCAGCTAAGTAACAGCAATTCAAGTGCTTTTCACATGTAGTTCAGTCATCCCTGTAAAGGCATCTACGAGGGACAGAAGACACCTGGGCATGACTCCAGCTCTGCCTTTAATCCACTTGTATGTTGGTCAGGCTATTGTATTAATTTCACTGGGTGCTAACACACACTTGAAAGATAACTCAACACTTCACTATGTCAGTGCTCCTAAGCACATGTAAGAAGATGATATAATCCAGCCTGAGTGACCTTTTCTTAGCAGATACCATCTGTTGTGTTTCCATTAAAAAGATATTATATAACAAGATATTTAACCTTCTGTAGCTTATATTTAGTTATTCATCAAAGGACTTTGACAGAAAGCCTGTGAGCTGTAAAACAAGCACAGAAGACACTGTGTTGTTTAATTTTTGTACCAGAGTAGGCTGGAATGCAGTAATGTTAGACAATGAAGAAAAGAGTAATTTATGGGCTAGCAAACACAAGCTATTGTGAAGACCTCAAACACAAGGCACAGGAAGCAGGGGAAGCACAATGCCTTTGGACAAAATAAAAAGCAGCATGAGAAACAGCTGAAAGTGTAACCACCCATCAATGTCTAAAGAAAGCTGAAGTGATGGCCCTTCATCAGATAAAGACTGATTAATCCTTTATTGCCATCATTAACAGAGACAATGATAATTAGTAATTAGAAAGCTAATGACATAATTAAAAATTCAGCAGAATAAAGGAAATAAGCACTTTTTTGAGCCTTACTAGAGCTACTGGCTTACAGCCCAACAGCATAGGATTTACATCTCCTGAGAGTGAATCAAACATTGCATAATATCACAATTACTTTGTCATTAGGAGATTAATAGCGCTTTGTTGAAACAGTATTATAAAATATTATAAATTGACAATCCAGACAAACTGTGTCTTAATACACGTTCTCAGATGCATTATTTAAATACTCTGTCAGTTACTTCATATCCCTACATGAGCAGTCTATTTTCTCCACTATCCATCTCTCCTACCAGGACGAAGTCCAAGAGGCTTTGCCCAAGAGGCCCTGCAAGGCAATTAAGTCTCCAAGAGGAGTAAACCCTTTATGCTCAGTAGAGCTCCAGGTAATTCCTGTTCCAACAAGGGGCAGTCTATTAGAAACCACACATAGTGCCTTTTCAATCTGCAGTAATTACAGCCAGTCAAAAAATATAGTTTAGACTCATGGTAGTGAAGAGCACACACTAAGAAGAGGCAGGAGCACACAGATACCAAGTGGTCTGTTGAGGATGTCCTACAACTTAAGAAATAATTTTTCACCGGAATTTATGAAAATCAAACAAAGTAACAAACTAAGTGTACTTAAGCCACTCTGAAAGATGGCACTTAGTAGTCTGAAACAAGTCCAAGAGTTCAAAACAAAAATTACCTAACTTTTTATGGACAGAACTTTTTGCAACAATTTACTAAAAGAAAATAGCCTGAAAATAAGTGTTAGTAGAAATAAGAGGGGGGAAAAAAAATTACAAACAGACAATAGCATTTTTCATAAGTCAGTAACAGCCGTCCAATTATCTTGAGTAAGAAATAAGTAATTTTATTTTTTAACTGCTTATTTCTTAAACTATTAAGAATTACTCTCACCAGATAATCGATTTAATGCTGATTTTCCTCATTTATAAACAGAACAAAAGGACAATGATTTTTGTTAGAAATCATGTGTCAACTGGAATCTTAGAAGAACTTTCAGAAAGGTCTTCTGCCCTTAAGGTTTTACAAGGTCTTCTCTCTAAATTGACTTCTGCAAGGCCAGACAGCTGCTTAAGTTCAGCACACTGTCAAACTGGAACAATTACACTTCCTACTGCCAAGAAGCTCCAACTGTGATAAACAGCATGATATACTGTACAATAGGACCTTGACTATGTACAGCTGTCAGCCTCTCACGCTAACTGACCTTATGTTGTAAATATTTCTAGTTGTTCTATAAAGTTGCATTTTCAAATGTTACAAAGAGAGTAAAGTAACTATGATGAAACCAGCACAGTGTGTTCCAAAAGAGTTGCATCTATAGGTATTTGCTTTTCACTTTTACCTTCAATCCCTTCTGCAAGTTTGAAGAGCAAACTTTAAAGGAGTCTTACAGGATGCATATTTAAAAAAAAAAAAAGGTTGAATCTTTGGCTGTGTTTACCATATTGTAATGAAAGACTTGCTTGTAATGTTTTAACTACTGAGGCTGCAGAAATTTTTCAGGACTCAAAAAATGTAAATATTCCTAACCTCAGCTATTTGTCCATCTATGAGGCTGAAAGCTATAATGCCCAGCATTTTCATAAGTGAATCCACTCTAGGAAAGAGCATTGCAAATCTATGCATTAAACTGGTCCTCCAATACTGGAGGGAACAACTATAGAATGCAGAAAGCTTTGTTATGCTAAAGGAAGAAATTATTTAAGCTCTTCAGCACAATTCAAGTACAGTTGGAATAACAACAGCACTTTTCAATTAAATAGCCTTCTTTTTAAGTGTGCCCAGTTACTGAAAAAGATTCTTTTCTCGTGTACAGGCAGCTGTAGGAGATGGGTCATACTGGCAGAATCATAAAGAAACCTTTGTTTATAATGTAAATAAAACTCTCACAGATTCAGAAAGTTCACATAAACAGAACACTAGAAAAATGCAAAATAAAGAGTTAAAATGCAGAGTTAGACGTGTACATGCAGAGCTAATTTTAACAGTGAGTGGGATTCATCTCACCTAATTTTAGATATCTCTGACAGAGATGAGCTGACTGCCCTGGGCTTCTTCATACCCAGTGGAGACAAAAAGACCCCCTTCATGAATGATTCACTCAACTTATTTTAGATGTCAACTGCAGAAATGAGAAATACTCCCTCTGAGTCCCTCAACCCTCCTCCCACCACCCCAATCCCACCTGCCAAGTAAGTCCAGGAAACCAGTGGGCACATACAGTGCAGACTGTATCTGATCAGGAGCAGAGACAGGACAGGGACAAAACAGGCACCCAACTCACACCACTGTCACCCATCACATCATCTTACTTCATGGGATTCTGGTTTGGGTTTAGGTTTTTTGTTTTAGGTTGGTTTTCTTTTTCTTTGGTCGGGGAGGGCATTGTTTGGTTGTTTTGTTGATGTTTTTTCCTCCAGTCTTGGTAAAATTTTTGGTATTGAACCTCCTGGACATGTTATTCCTTGAGATTCTGACATGGCCACCCTATTGCAAAAGGTGGCAAGAGGACATCAAAGGGACAGAAACAAATCACAAGACTAAAACTATTACAATATTTTATAAACTTTCCATAGGACAAAGTAGTCAAACTCATTCATCAGAGCATACTGTTCATTTTAATTACGATCTACAATATAAGGCATGAATTTCAAAATATATGTATGACTTGCAGCTGATTTCCTCCTGCTATCACTGAAAAACTGAACATTAAAAAAAAATCATACTTACAACTTAGTTAATATATAATAAAGAATAAAACAATTTAGAGGCACTGTTTGAGGAAAATAATCATTTATGATCTCGATTCTCAATTATTTCTAATCTTTGGTTGATTTTTTCCTATCTTTATTCTTCTGTGAGTTGTTGTTACTTCCTTGTTCAGTAGTTCTTCACCTCACTTTTCTCATCATTTCTATCTTACCATAACTTTACTCATCAATTTTATCAGAGAGAACCGCTCTTTGTTGTTTAATATCAACACCAAGTATTAGCACTATGACTTCAAACTAACTTTTCTACTGAGACTAAGTTTCTTTTTGCAGAGAGGATAAAACAATGGCTCCAGAAAGCAATTTACATTAAAAAAAATCATGAGGTTTCTTGTCATAATAGTCTTCCCTCTCATTCAAAAGCAAATAAATATTTTTATAAATTTAAATAAGTTATTTAGCTTTTCAACAAATCCGGAGAGTTAATCAAAGAATCAAAGTTCAAAGAGAAAACTGCAAACAGGGTTCACAGTGTCTACTCTGAATCCAAATTCAGATCTATTTGGCTAACAAACAAAAAATAAAGGAAAAAGTGGATTCATTAGTCAAAAAACTAAATAATTGGTCAGTTTGTCTACAATTCCCTCATCTGTTTAAAGGGAAAATAATCAATGATCTTTATTCTCATGCAAAAAACACAGAAAACGGTGGCTTGCAATTACTTGGAAATGTTCTGTGCCGTACCTGCAGCACACTAGCAGTAGGGAAAGCCTGGAATTCAGCACTAGTTAGGGTTTGGGGGTGTTTTCATACTTGTGTTATAATCCACTGATTTTTTAAAATTGAACTTTAATTTATAATCTGAAACTACTTAGATAAAACAATTGTGAGGAAGATAAGGAAAAAGTATTATCAGCACTGAAACACAAGAAATTGATGCTTACATTATTTGGGAAGCAGCAACAAGTTATTTTTAAATGAAAGTCCAAATCAAATTATTTCACTTCCTCTGATACAACTGGACCCTTTTCAAAGTACGTTTTCTTAAAAAGAAGTTGAATTACCACTGTTGCAAAGGAAAATCTGAATTCCAAAAGACATTCATTTAAAAAAAAAAAAGGAGCAGTTTTTAAAAATTCTATTATCTCTAGTTTGCATTAACTGGAAGAATCCGTTTATATTTAGCCAATTTGACCAGGAATGTTACTGGTTTGATAAGCCATTATCTTTATTAACAGATAACTAACAGGTCAATTCCAACACAAATTACAGAATAAGACTATTGAAAGTTACTTACCAATATCAATATATTTTGGGTCCAAGGGTGTGCCAATAGAATTGCAGAGAACCAGCACATACTGTATGGAAATAAAAGCAATGTTATTACTACCACACTTTTGTAAGTAAGCTGCACACAGTTTTCTGAGAAGGTGCATCTCATAACCCACACCACACATTCTAATGCTCATCAACAACAGAAAACACAGAGACCATGACTGCCGAAAATATAGAGCAGCATAAGCATGAGAGTAATGAGATATTTACCAATTAGCACTATAAATAAAGAAAAGCACAAAACAGACAAGTAACCAGCTGTTTTATGCATGGGAGCAAATCTACCAGACAAAATCCAACAAGTAGGAGGCACCAGCAGCACATCCACAGACAACACATGGGCAAGAGAGCAGCACCTCCCCTGCTGCTGTGTGAGACACACACTGCACTGCAAATATTTACAGGCATGATACATCCCTGACTCAGGGACTTAACTCTCATCAGCTGCTCATGCAAAAGATAATCTAATGAACTCCCAGAAGTTGGGATCTTTGTTCTATCCATCTCTTTGAACCTCCAAGAGGGTAACAGTGTGGGGAGAACTGTCAATAAAGCTCTCCCTCTGCCCTGCAGTATCACAGGTACTACAGAAGTGATGAGGGTTTTTTTTTTTAAGTTTTGCTCTTCTTGTAATCTCACTCAGGAAGGCTGTAATAGCACAGTTACCTCAGAGATTGAGCTTTTAAATTCAGGAAGATGCAAATACATAACAATTCACTAGACACCAATGCTTCATTGTTGCAGTTTATGTATTTATTTCTCCAGATCAAAATCAAGGATTAAATATCTTAATGATTATTGTATAGGGTAATGCCTTGAATGGGAAGTGTGGAAATTAAGGAGCAACTTTTATTGTCTAGTCTTTAAAATTATTTAAAAAAATAAATAAAATCTACAGGGCTATGAAAATGTGAATTACTCAAGAGCCGTTACCCTGACTCTCCAGGAAATGAAAGATATTAGTTTTTCATGGCTCTTTGACCTCCTGAACAATCCATGTACTTGTGGTAGCAGACTACAGTAACTATACAGCAACCCTTTCAAACTGCTAAGATCGATATTGTATTCATCACATGAGAGCAGCTCAATTTCGCTTTTCATCTACCGTATGAACTTCATTCTTCTAAAGAAAAAGAGCTGCACATGGATTTCTTTTCACTAATTTTTTTTTTCTGGTTTGGCCACCAATAAGTACCTCACAAAAATAGTATTTTTATTTCTTTGTTCATGAGTTAAACTTTCCACCAGAATTCTCAAATGTCTTTTTTCAAAAAAAAAATATGTTGTGCCTCTGCCTTTGTAGGAAAACACGCATGGCTTTTCTAACTCTCTGGTTTTTATTTCCATCATGTTTACATTAATTCTTCTCTGGTAAATTATCCCCACATTGACCCTTTTATGCCCTTTCTAGTAATTTCTCAGATTCCAAATCAGCAGATCAGAGTCTGTCAAGGAGTAATGGAGTAACACTATCCAAAACAGGCTACATGACCCACACAGGGTGGTGCCAGGGCAGGGAGTTTCCATTGTCTGATTTATCTAGCCTTGTTATGGATATCAACATGAAGTTCTTCTTAACTTAGTGACACATCTACATGCAATACCTTTAAACAGGTCCTGCTGAAATTAAGTCTTTTTTTTTCCCCATTAGCTATTGCTGTAAACCAAACCAGTTTTTCAGACAACAATTCTAATGAACTGCTACCCATAAGCCTACACACTTAATTTCCTAAAACCTGGCAACTCAAGAGTGTTAATAATTACATTGGAGCTATTTCAAAACAAATGAAATTACTATCTGTAATTTTCAGGTGCTAAAATAAAATCTCTTATTTATGCTCAATAGAGTTACACTAAGTCTCTCTACTGTTTGCTTCATCCTTTAAAATTACAATTCAGAAAAAAATTATTTTATTGCACTCAACTTTACCAAGTGTTTATGGCCACATAATCCTATGTTTTCAGTCCATATGACAGTATACCATTTATAGCACAATGAAGCAAAGCAGCACTAAAGCATGTTTGGGGTTTTTTACCATGCCACCAAATGACTCTGTCTCTTGCTCCTCCTTTGTAAGCAACATATAAGTGATAGAGAAAATAATTCCAAAGTGATTACACAAGAAAAATCATGTAGCACTATCACACTAACTGAACATTCATTAACCAAAGGATACATTTATCAATTGTGATTACATATAAAATAAATTAATAAACAAAGCCGTTTACAGTAAAATGTAATTTATATCACCTAAAAAATTGCCCCTTTTTGTCTATTTCTGACTGATGAAATATTCATTACCATTCTGATGCCTTTACCTTGTCTCTAGAGAACTGTTCCAAATATTTCTAAAGAAAATTAATCTGGAAGGCTGCAGTTTTTATTAGGTTACTAATGGCTACAAGGGGTTGATCTGCAGATGCAGTTGAGCAGCTCCTTTGGTTTTTTTTGTTGGAATTCTCTGTTTTTAAACACTGAGCCTTTTCATGCCATTCTGCCAAATGACAACTGACACAACTCTAAGGTAGATTCAGACTTTTACATTTCATCTTATTCCGGTTGTAAAGAACTGACATGTGGAACAGAGCATTTCAAGTGAAAATTAAGACAGATTTTACCTGAGGCTGATTTTCATCTGCTTTAGTTGCTAAAACACAGAAGTCTCCATAAGTTGTTATAGAAATAAGGCTCCTGACATATTTCACATATTTCTCGTTGTTTTTTGTGTCCCAAAAGACTACAGAGCACTCTGGGCGATCCGCTCGGGTATAGGCATAAACAACGGTATTGGAACAGTAACCCCACTGCCAAGAAAGACAATGTTGATAAAAACAATCAGAAATCATAAGAATTCAATAATTTATTGTTCACAGCCATGAATGGAGTTTATTTCATATACACAATTAGTATTCAATAATTCATACCTGTCAAGTGACAAACTGCTTTATTATGAGAACACAGCTCACACAGTAATATCCTGGAATATTAAACTGACAAAAGAAGCTTTTCTATCACAGTGTAACTTCAGAACTGAAGAATCAACCTTAAAATGTGACAAGATCTCACTTCACCTTGTTTCTTCCTTGTTCAGCAGATAGAGAGGTATATTTATATAGTTCAGCAGCTATTCAGAAATACCCACTGTGATGATGGTTTTTGCCACGAAAATGCTTTCTTTGTGACTACTGATTTGGAAACCCAAAGTTCATTTCCCAAAGGAAATACAATAAATACCTTAAAGAGTACAATTCCAGAAGCAGACAAAAATAAGCAATTATAGGAGCACTGTAATAACTCACATCACCTCTTCCATATTAGTACCATGAGAAAACCCCTCCCTGCCTCACAGAAGAATGTAATTATTCCTGTAACAAGTAGGAGAAAGGGCAAAAAGGCAAAATAAATAGAATATACATGAGGATGCATTTTATTGCATTCGACTGATTTAAAGTACAAAATTTAATAATGAAAATCCTTTCTAATATAACAGAATCAGAAAATAGGAAGGATGTGAAGCTGTCAAATAAATGAGATATAAAGCAAAACACTCAAAGATGATGCGATTTTAGAAAAACTAACAGAATTCTCTGCATCGGCATCTACTAGAGACGGAGAAGAGAAAACTCATTAGTGTTGGCAAGAGAGGTTCCCACACTCCTCAGGAAATGAAATCAAGATGATAAATTACAACATCAACAGAAGAACTTCTAGAATAGACCTGTTAGACACTAAATCAATATTACAACTCCATGCAAACTGTGAGTAGTTTAAAAAAAGATCAGCTCAATTCATAGTTTTTACTATCCTGTTAATTTAAAACCCCCTTTCTCTTATTATGGCTTATTGAAAAATAGAGGAAATCGGATTATTCAGAAGATTGGTAATGTGATATTAACTCTTTATCTCCAGATCATTAATTCCAATCCAGCCTAATATAATAACAGCTTTGAATCACTCTCATTTAATGACTGTCACTTTTTAGAATATGTAGTTCCTAAAGGGAGTTACTTATATTATCAAAACACAGAGAAGTATTTATTGAAGGAAAACATGTATCATTCACCATAAAAATATTTAACATTGAAATAGAATACACTACCAACATATTAAGAGTTTATTTGCTGCAGAGATAAATTAATTTGAACATATCTCTTTCCTTTTCAAATACACAAAATGGAAAAAAATGGAAAAAAATTAACTTACATATGCAGTTCCTAAAACTAAAGTTTCAAAGTATTATTAATTTGCTAACTGTGCCAGATCTTGAAATACACATGGTCTCCTAGATACTGATGAGTTTAAGAAAAAGCAACAGGCCTGTGTTCCAGCTGTTGCACACTTCCCAGAATAAACATTAGGTAGCATTTCCTGCAAGACTAATTTCCAGCTCAGATTTCCAAAGTCTTTTCCAGAAGATTTACAACAAACTATTTGAAATTGCTTCCTAGCAGATTTGTGTTTACAACTCCCTGACCAATGGTTTTTCACAACCAAGTGAAAGAATACATTTCAATATAGCTGCAGGATGTTCCTCACATTGCACTCTCTCTCCTTAATTACAGTGGCTACACACTGATGATTAAAGAACATATCCTGTGATGTGAAAAAAAAAGTATACAATACTTTATACTGGACAGTAATTGCTGTTATTTGTTAAACTGTAAATTTAAATGAAATAGTTCTAACTCCTAAGAAAAAGAAAAAAAAAACAAGTGAAAAAACTTGGGTGGTTGACAAAACATTATTTAGAATTAAATGAATACACACTTGTAAGAAGTATATTGGGAACTGAAATGTAAGCAGGAAGTACATCAGGTTGCATTCATTCCTATGGTTCAGTGTCTACTCAAATTTCCTGGCTCAAATGAATAATTCACCACTAAAAAAAATGACAGTAAAGTAAGGCTCAAACAATTCCCATCATATGACTCAGTCCAACCTAGTTAACTAAACAGCATTGAAAACATAGGAGCCTTACCTAATGACATCTTCAATTCCTACCAAATTTGAATCATGCCCAGTCCTGTTTCCTTATGGTGAAACTGAAACTCCAAATGCATGGTAAAGGCAATAGCTAAGTCATCAATAGTTTCATCACCAAGACAGACCCTCACATTCCACTAAAACTTCAAGTCAGTAGTGTTGATCAAGCTGCAACCGTAAATTAAGCACTAATTTCATATATATATACATATACACACATATACATGTATGTATGCATATTAACAGCAAGCTACTTTTTCAACCTGATCAGAAAGAGAATAAGTAACAGGAAACTTATTAATATGACTATGTTTCACATTACTACATACCTTGTAACGTGGACGAATGTTTGCAAAATATATGTAATGATCAACAGCCAGTGCAATTTTCAGTCCATTTCCCTCCCAGGCCAAGGAAGATATCTCTTTGCCAGGAACTTTCAGTGTACGTAAGTGCTTGGTTAGAACAAGGAAAGAAAAAGATACAAATTTATCACAAGAAAGCCACTCTAAAATTCATAAACTATAGTTTTGATAGTTGATGAAAAAACCCTATAGATATTCTTTACAGTATCCCATAACAATCCTCAAATTGCAATACATATACAAAGAAAGATATTTAAGGTGTACTCCATGTGTTCTTTCACCTCAGGTTTGGTTTGTTTTTTCATTTGTGTTTTATTTCTTCAGAGAGAAACAAACAACAGTGATACCGATTCAGTGATAGCTCAAGCCTGAAGAAATAAACAGTAGATAGAGAATGACAGTATAAACATTGTTCCCTTTGGTTGGTAATTTGAATCACCTTTATGATTTCAGTCACAATTAAAACACAGAAGTAATACTGATCCTGACATGGCTCAGAAGTTTCACTGACACTGGAAGTGTATTAGTCAGCTCATGTACAACACCCTCAACTACAGCTGATAGCTTAAACAAATAAAAACATATCCCTATCCTATGTCAATAGCACACAATTAGCTGCAGAGGTATACAATTTTCAGTCAGGCAATGGATGTTTCCCTCTTCTATATCTCCTTCCCAAAAGAATCTAAGAAAGGCAGTTGGTACCCTTTCCATTTTTTTTCAGATATCTTTATTTTGCTGAAGAATTTTAAATTGAGTTAAGGAAACAAATAGAAAAAAAAATGTTTTCAAAAGCTATAACCTTAGTCCCACAGAGTACTTTTTTATGGGTACCTTTTTAGTTGCAAATAATATAAATGTATGTAATAAAAGATACACTTATTCATTGTATATTTTTGAATAATCTTAGGCTTTAAAAAATACATTTTACTGAGTAGAACATTGATGCTCAGGTCTAACTTTCCTTTTGAATACCTATTTCCTGCCTTTGATCAGATGCAAATACCAAGTCAAAATACTGCTCACACGTTATTCACAGAAAATACCATCTTCCAGAAAGTTAAGTCCGTATCTCAGTATCAGAACGAGTACAAAACATTCTCAAACCTGAGGAATTTACTTCTAATCACTAAATACCAAATCTGGAACACTAGTTTCAGTTAATCCAAAGGACATCAGCAACCAGGGATGCAACATTATTGCCAAAACCTTTGGTTCCATTAAATCCTTTCAACTAAAGCAATCCCTACAGATAATGTTGGATCTTAACCCCTTTCACAGCACAGCTCAGAGCTGACGAGTGTTTCCTCTGTACAAGGAACAAACTTCATCACACTCTGATACATAACACTGACTTACTGATTTTCAGGTATAGTACTAAGAGGCAAGGCAAAAACAGCACAACAAAAATATATTTTCCAGTTGTCACTCAACTATCAGACATTTAATTTATCATAAAAAGCCAGAATGGACAAAAACCATTTACAAAACAATAGCTCCAACAGTCAAATTAAGAAGTTTAGAAAAAAATTAGCTTTCCTGAAGTTTCTGAGCCATTGCTTTTACTGATAAAGGATGCCTTTCTCCCAGTTTTAGTGATTACATAAAAAAGAGCAAATACCAATTATTTAATAATAATAGTCATTCACTGCTGTATTTTCAACTTCTAAACTAGAGATGTCCAGGTCTCTCACATGGAGTGTAGAAAGACAAGTACTTCTGGATTTGATACACAGATGTTGACATCTTGACTGCTGCCTAAGCTCCAAACTGCTTGTCCTCTATAGACTCATCTCAGGGATCTGGTGTTCAAAGTTAGACACCACACTTAACCTATCATTAGTGTTCTGAAAGGCACTTGGATTTTTGAGCTGGCCACCATGCTGTTGTTCTAAAAAGGTATGTGATCCTGTTTCCAGATGTTTCCAGATGCATGTGGATATCCCAGATGGACACCTTAGAGCACTAAACACCTACATTTTGGCATGAAAATTCCATCAGTAATGACCCTGTAGCAAAACATAATAAAATTTAGAAAGAAAAAAACCCCAAATATTTACACTATATATCAAGTATTTTTACCTCACCAAAGGGAGTGTAGAACTGCACAATACTGACATCTTTATCTTGAGAAGGTGCTTTGAGGGAGCCTGCCACTGCCAAGACGCTTCCATTAGAGTTCCACTGAATACACACTACATTGATACCAGTGTCAATCAAAACAGGATCTAAGTTTTAAGGAATAAACATTAAGAATATCAACACAAGTAGTCATTTTGGGTCTCAGTTCCTTGCACCCCACATTTTGTACCTACTGTAGTCATTTTCATCTCTCATTATCTGGCATCTCCCATTGTCATAACAGACAGCAAGGCAAGGGCAGTTGGGTTCAACGTAGCCTTGGGTACCGTGGTACCACTGTATCCCAGCAATGCTGAAGGCTCCAGTTAAGTTCACCAAACAACTCAGCCTCATTTTCACCTGCACCAGAATGGTTAATTAAGATCACATACAACATGTTATTTAAAGAATAATTTATATCTCTACTGACACTTGCAAAAGACAAGATGTCCAAGCAAAATTGTTTTCCTGTCCCAAGAAAAATTTTCAAGTTCTCAGAATTTCATGGGTTTGAAAAACTCCCTTACATAATCAAAGCCAGATCAGATATATGAAAACATACCTTTTTAACTACAAAGGAGTACCCTAATGTTGGCATTTTCATTCTTTGAAAAGTAACTTAAAAACAAAGAAAACCAACAACATAAAAAGGCCACCACTCACACATGTGCATTGACACAAGAAACCCCCTGGAACAGTGCAAAAATAATTTCTATTTCAAATCATTCCTGGGCACAAATATTTTAAAACCAACCAAAAAAAACCCCAACAACAACAACAAAACAATAACAAAACAAAATAACTTTTGTTTGCTTTTTCTTGACTAAAGTTTGCTGAATAACATAAAAATAATTGGAAAAAAATGAGTGTCCAAATTCAAACACCAATTAAGATAATTTTTGCAATAACTAGCCCAGAATACCTGGTAACACAAGTAAGGGTTTGTCTGAAAGATAATAGTATTCCTGGATCAATTCAAAGAGGAATGCCAGGTAAGTTATGGGAGAGAGGGGGAGAGAGAGCACAACCATAGATATTGTTGATATGGTGGAGGAAATGACAGCAAATTATTTAAAGAATTTCAGTAATTTGTAGCAGCTGGAAATACCATGACTCACACAGTGGGAAGAAAGATACAGTGGAAGCATAAGGAAAAGAAAATGTGAAGGGTAGCAAATACTTTGTTAGGAAGGTAATGGAAAAGATAAGAAAATTCACCATATTAAGCATTGAAAAGTTAAGAACATGGTCCCAAATACACTGGCTTTAAAGTCAGTGTTTTACTTAGCATTTTGTTATACTCATATCCCAATACTTTAAGTAAGTAGATAAAAATAAATAAATAAATCTAGGTTGCAGGAATTCAACAATATGCTGTAGCTATTTCCTCTTATTTTTCCACTCACTACAAGGTTTTCTCTGAAGAATAATAGAAGCAATAGGAAAATAAACTACTGCTTTTTCTAAAAGCATGCTAATACTTTAAGAAGCAGAAGCTGTAAGTCAATATCCTTTAAGCCAGCCTCCATGAAAGGAGGAAAAAAACAACAGCTAAGAAATATTAAATCTGACCTATCATCACAAACATCTTTGAAAGTAAAGATTTTCAGATGTCCTAAAGAGTTTCACTTAATTTCACCAGTATAGCCATTCCTACTTTTACATTTTCAGTAATCACTGCAAGGCTGAAAGGCATTAGTTGATGTGATAATCATTTACCTACCAAAAAATAAATAATTATAATAAAAAGCTGCAGAACTCTTGAATAAAAGCTCTGTGCAGGAGGTTGTCCAGTACTCAGTAGTGATGTCCACCAATTAAAGAAACATGAAATAAACTAAGAGGAAGTGAGCTCTTATGCCTGTTGAAGTCAATTATAATCCATATAATTATTATTATATCCTGATATTATAGTTATAATGCTTAATTATACCACAATGAACTTACGATAAAATTTCCCTGATTGTCATAAATGTGAATCTCTCCATTTGCCATTCCAAAGAGTAAAATTTTGCTATCAGAGGACCAGGCCACGTGGCACAGGTGGCTACCTTTCAAGTCTTTTCCCCAAATGCGATTGCCTGGAACAAAACATTGACTGCACTTAAGAAATATACCACGAAATTAAAAACAGGATGCAAGTTACCAGTGTAAAAACTAAAACAGCTAAAGTCAAAGCAACACTTAGTAAGTAACTATTAATTGCATTTACCTAGAGAAACAGAGCCACTCTGTATATAATACAACAAATTTGTGTAATAGCACAACAGGTAGTAGGATTTAAAATCTTACCATCCACTGACCCAACAATCACAGCTCCATCTTCATATACAATACAAATCTTCTGTCCATCAGCATTCCAGCTCATACTACGAACCACTGATTTATTTCTGTTGTTAATCATCTCCTCATACCAAGAACCTATTAGAAGTGAAAGAAAAATTTGAGTTACACTTGTGATTTGCTAAACTTCTAGGGGACTCAAAGGTACATGCTAATCACTGAATTGCCCTTTCAGTAAAAGCCTAGCGAGACTACAGGACAGTGTCCCCAGAAGACACAGCCACAGTTACTGCGTTCCCATGGGAGCTGCTCATTTCCAAAGTGAACAGTGATGAATGAGGACTTGGAAAGGGGAGCCAAAGTGCAAGAGGGGCCCTACAGAAAGAGGTCTGTGCTTCAGTAATTTCAGAACTGACAATACAATAGGAAACATAAATAGAGGGAAAAACTGGCTTTGCTAGGAATAGGTAATAAATAATTTACTGATTCTTTTCCAAGACTAAGAGATTATTTATGTGACAGTAGCCACTATATATCAGCCAGAAAGACCTTCATTATTTACTCCCGAAATGAGAAGAGCTAAGATTTTATTTGTCTCCATTTTTTATTAAACTAGAATTTCCAAGAGAATAGGAAAACTCTTAATTTTCTTTTTGTTTCCCACACATGTTGGAAAGTGGTTACCTTGACTGTGAGGTTTGCTGGCTTACAAATGAATTCTAGTGAAACACAGTATATGTGTGTGTGAAAGGGTCAAGAGCAATAAAAGATAATTACAGTCATACACTGGTTAGTCATATTGATTCACTACTTTAAACGTTTCTAAAGATTGCTTTTATGAGTATTTAATTGATGCATTATGCAGCGTTGATAAGTTCTTGTAGTCTACTAACATGTTTGTGCTCACTGCACAATATATATTTCATACTGTATTCCAAGCAACAGAGATAAAAAATTTAGAGCAGTTTATCAAGCCCATGGCTAAGTACTGATATCTTCTCCTATGGTAACTCTACAAGGCAAATGCCTTGTCACATGTGACTACACTATAAAAGATACAGACAAGCATTACAATAAAACTTGAAAATAATTTTCAAATTATTTTGAGCTATACAATCTGCAAAACAAATCTCAAAGAAAGAATTGTAAAAACTGCAGGTGAGGGGAAAAAATTATTTCCCATGACACAGAATATTATCCCATCTCATGTTTATCCTGCAAAATACCTCTGTAGAGCATCCACACAATGATGAGGCCATTTTGATCGCTGGTAGTCAATTTTTGATACTGTTCATTCCATGTCACAACCTGCACAAAACCTAGAAAGTGATAAAAAGCTTTTTATTGGCATTATTTAAGTAATTAATAAAAAAATACAACATCCAACTTAAAAAGCTCCACCTGAAGCTTTTCAGAAATTAGCGTTACTGACTTTGATTCAGTTGTAGGCTTCTTTCTGTGTCACTTATTTCCTCTTTGAAAACTCTGCTCAAGAGCTCCTTCTGCTCCTGTATTCACTGACTGGAGTAACATCCTCTCCAAATCCTTGGCAGTGTTGATTCCATACCCAAAACTCAAATCATGGTTTTGCAGTTCCTGACAACCTCTGATACTCTGGGACACTGACAAAACTTTATTGTTGTAGGAAGTTTGGGGTTTTTCTTCCTCTTAGTAATCTGATCCTCACTATTGCTGCACTTTTAAAACACAATCTCTCTGACAATTACCCAAAGAGTACTCTACACACAAATCCTTCAGACCCTCAAGTTTCATATGGGATCTCACCCATAAATATTTTAAACATGTTTGAGCTTTTATCAGTTCCATACTGTAGATCAACTTGTATCACACTTTTTCCTGCCCTCACTGCTGGGTACCCATTTTCTCTGTATCCTTTCCATTTCTAGTGTTTTAGTCATGAACTTTATCAACAGATGCAGTGAAAGTTATTCTGAATGTCAGGGATTTTTTAAGGTAATAGTAATGTATTTCAGAATTGAAGACATCTATTCAAAGTATCCACTAAATCAATTCCTCACAATTAATTTGTTCCAATCCTATTTAATTAAGCCCTTAAAATAAACTGACTCTTGGCAGATTTCAACTGCAAGTCCTCATTGAAAAGTTCACTTCTTCAAAAAATGCAAGGATTTTAGCATCCTCTTCATATTCCATTGCATAGATGAAGACCATTCAACATCTCTCATGTGAGAATTTTAAGCCCTCCCTAATTTTGCTGCATTCAATTTTTACTTTCAAACATTATCGTTCTCCAGCTTTCTAACCTCTTTAAACTCTGTACACTGCAGTCTGTGCATATACACACTCTGTAACTTGTCAATAAAGGGAAAAATTACAATAAATTTTACACAAAAATCAGGTTTACTGAACCAATTTTCATTTCTTCAGAAGAAAATGGAAAGCTACTGAAACATGTAAGCAAATCTCACAGATATTATTGAAAAGAAATCCCGAACAGCCTTATCCAAGATAACATGGTAAAAATATGCAGCCAAGCTGTTACATACCATGCTGAATACTAACAACCTTTATTTCAGATTTACAATAAAATGTTATAGCAAAATTACTCTACTAGCTTCACAAAATCTTGTGAAGAATCTGTTCTAACTGAAAGTAGACCAAATGCTCAAATACACTTACCACTATGACCTTCAAGAGTCTGAGTCACAGAAATGTTGTTAGGAGCTGCTAGTCCCTTTATCTTTGCTTCATCTGAAAAATAACAAATTCACTATGACAATAACCCTAACAAAGAATACATGTTACCATGTTCCAATGAATACTGAAGCTCTAACTACTATTTACACAGATAAATTGAACCACTTAAAGGAAGTACATAGTAACTGCAGGATGAAATTTCCACCCCTGTGTTCCATGTGTTTGCTATTCACATCTGCCATCCAAATTGACATGTGCCTTATGGTGTAGCAGTTTTTCATGGAAAAAAGCCAACAAAATAAACAAACAAAAAAAATCCCAAACTCCACAACAACAGATATGGTTATCACATTTTGTTACATTCAGAAAAAAAAGACTTAAAAATTTTTGAAAATGGATTTTACTTTTCCTGGAACATACTTATTTAAAATAAAATACAGAAATAAAATAATTATTTTCCTCCCTAAAATAATTAAGATGGTAGAACACATTCAAACAAAATCAAGGAATAAGAAAGTAAGTTCCAAAATAAAGAGGAAGCCTACACAAAAAGAATTCATTATATTCCCTGAAAAAAATAAGGAAACAGCACTGAAGAAAACTTCAGCAGCTATAATGGGTAGACAAATTACTTCTGTGCCAAATAAGACCAGCTGAAAAAAAACTGCATGCATAAGACAGTGATGAAAAAATTGATGTTAGAAGAAATACATAACTAGCTATGTATATATTAAAAACATGCAATATTGTCAAGCAACTCAGGGAAGAAGTTATGCTTTCTTAAGTGTGGTGAGTTTTGTTCTTAAAATAAGAATTTAAAAAAACAAACAAACCCCCCCATTTACCTGTTTGTGTTTCTAATTTTAGAACTTTCAGTAATCCATCCTCTCCACCACAGGCTATGAAACCTTGAGTCTTATTCCAGGAAATACATTTTAATCGAGTATTACCAGGAATTGCAATCTGAAAAAGAAGTATTTTGTAACTCTACACAGCCTCAATAACCACGTTTTATTTTACATAGTCTATTTGAACACCTCAGAGACACCTACAATAGCACAAGAGATAAATTTATTTCTTATTAACAGATCTGTACTCGCAAAAAAAAAAAGAAAAAAAAAAAAAAAAAAAAGGGAGAGCTGTAAGCACTAGTGAAACTGTGCCACTCTCAAGCAATTGAACTCATGCAGTGAATAACAATAACAGGACACCTTCAAAGGTGTGCGGAGCAGCAAAAACAGGTGACAGGAGTCACACAGTGCACAAGGCTTCGCTCTCCAACGGAAAAGCCGCGTCCAAAGCCTCTCGAGGGGGAAACTGCGGAGCTGCTGCAGCAGCGGAGACCAAAGAAGCCCCAAGCCAGGCCGAGGGAACCGGCGGGACAGAGCCGGGCAGAGCTCCGGGAGAGTCGCACCACGTCCGGGCTCCGTGCTCTCCATCCCCGGGACACAGCCGGGCAGAGCTCCGGGAGTGCCGCACCACGTCCGGGCTCCGAGCTCCCCATCCCCATCCCCGGGACTTCCCAGGGCAGTTCCCCTGCCCGAGAGCCGCCTGCCCTCCGCCGCCCCGCGGCCCCAGCAGCACCTTCTTGCACAGGTAGATGAACATCGCGGCGGAGGCGGGGAGCCCTCACGGCAGCGCGGCCAGGCCGGCCCCGCGTCTCCCTGGCAACCGCCGCCGGAAATGGCGCCGCTTCCGGGGCAGCGGCCGGGCGCCGTTGGTGGCCATTAGTGCCTGCGCTGGGCCGGGCCCGCCGTCCGCGGGGCTGAGCCGTGAGGGCATCTCCCGGCCCCGGGGGGTTCGGGGCTCCCCGCCCGGGAGTGAGAGTGCTCAGCTTGGTTAGAAAGCACTGCCAGTTCGTTAATAAAGGTCACTCTGTTTTTCCACGAAGAACAAACCTAAAGAATCCCAGGTTGTCTGCGCACGGTGTTTGTAGCGTAACTTACATCGACATAGAATCATGTGAGTTGGAATGGACTTTAAAGACCATCCAGATCCCATCTGGGCACCTTCCACTAGACCAGGCTGCTCAAAGCCCTGTCCAGCCTGGCCTTGAACACTTCCATGGCTGGGGATCCACAGCTTCTCTGTGCCAGAGTGTGTCCACCCCCACAGTAACGAATTTCTTCCTAATATATAACCTAAACCTGCCCTCTTTCAGTTTAAAGATGTGAGATGTTACATAGTGATTCGTGTCATTATGAAAATACACAATGGAATCAATATAAACAGAACTACTAAATCCAAAGTAAAGCATGGACATAAGACACAAGAAAATCTAGTTATTTCATTATATTTGTTTAAATCACTTTGCTGTACATTGTTGGCTTTTTGTTTTCATGTAATTTTTTTGGTCACTATAATTATTAATTGTATCCACTTTTTATGTATAAAGAAAAACACAGGCTTGTGTAGACGTGAGCAGGCTTGTCACTGCTGTGACCTGCTTGCCAGGAGTGTAACCTGACAACGTGTTCCAGCCTTGCCCTGACCTGGTGGGGGCTTGTAGCCACTGCTGCTTCAATGGTAGCCAACGTGTTCAGGCTTGCCCGGGCTTGTACCCCAGCACAGTGAGCACGACACGACCCCACCAGAAGCTGCCGATAAAAGGGGCAGTGACCAGGGACAGTGACCAGGGACAGTGACCAGGGGCAGTGACCAGGGACAGTGACCAGGGGCAGTGACCAGGGGCAGTGACCAGGGACAGTGACCAGGGGCAGGACGGACGTGTTGGCAGAGCACAGACTCCCAGCCCCAGCGCTGCTTGCCCATTCCTTATCAACCAATTAATAAATTGCCTTATTGATTGACCTACCCGATTGTGGTGAGTAAATTTATAACAAATACAATCCTAATCAAAGAGGAAGGAGACTTAATCCATGAAACAGAGAGCAACTAACAAGCTCTCAGCAACGTTGAGGTATTAGAAAGATAAATTACTTGTCACTAATATTGCCATGTTAAAATTTATGGCTGGACAATTTTGATGATCTCAGACCTACAGGGAGGTTAATAAAGCTTGGGAAGAAGGAAGTCACACTGATAATGGACACAAAGAATGCAGAATTTATGGGCCACAAGGCCCACATTTGGCAGAACTCCCATGATAAAAAAGAAACTAATAAAGTCAATTTAGCAACCATGTGGAAATCAGCTCTGACTGGGTAAAGGGTGATTCCCGCAGGGGCAGATTGCAACCACCAGACCCAATAAATCCACCGACCCAAAAATAAAAGAAAGACTGAGTGCATAGACTAATTAGCATAAGAAGCAAGAGAATCATTAACCAACAGAAGGTAGAATACTAATTAATAACAGAACTGTGTAACTGGTAGCACTATGTAACTCCAGCACCCATTGACCTTTTGGTCAGGGTTCTCTGCAAGTATCTCCCCATCCTGGAGCAGGTAAGAGACTCAAAGATGTAACATATGAAAAGAGACTGTATGAAGTAAGAAGAGGGGTTGATATAATTTTGTGGCATTGGTATTGTGCAATAGAATTTTAGAAAACTCATACATGCTTGACAGTGACAAGTGGCGTATTTGAAGTCATGGTTAAAAAACATTCTTTTTTGGGTAGTAATGTGTAATGGGGCAATCGGTTAAACCTCCTCCTTGTTCTCCATTAGGATGTATTTTGAATCACTGGGACAAGTTTGGTGGAGAACTTCTTACGAAGTGGAAGTTAAAGGAATAGTGTACTCAATGGTGGCCAAAATATAAATTGGATGGTGATGAAAAGTGGTTAGAAAAGGGAACATTACATTATAATAGCATGCTACAACTGTTGTATTGCAGAAGATTGGATAAGTAGGATGAAATCCTGTGGATTTATTTTTCTCATTGAGAAATGGACATAAAACAAGAAAGAATTGCAGGTTAATGGTGTCTGATTCAAATGTGTTAATGATGATGGAAGAGAAAAAAAAATATCTTGTTGCTGTTCTGCTTGCAGTATAAGGAAAAGGTGTCAAGGTGTCTGAAAGTCGATAGTGAGGAAGAGGGTGTACAATTGTTGGTTTCTCTGAGAAAGAGTCAATATAGTGATAATTGGAATCAGGAAAGTACTGATGGTAGGACTGGAGGAAGTGATGTATTTAGTCCAATTGCAGGTAGAATTTGGGCACACCAAAACCCTATATATGTAAAAGTTCCTTTTTCAGCCACTGATTTGATATACTGGAAGGAATTTGCCAGGTTATACTGGGAAATCCAGAAAAATTTGAAATTCTGTATGGTACACCACATCATGTGAATGACCAGATGATGTGGTAGGGGAGGAAGCTTTATCAGATTATCTCGTCTTTAAATAAAACCCTGAGATTATTGCACAGGTACTTGCTGTTTAGATCACCAGTCCCAATCAAGTCACCAATATATTCTTTGAAGCGTGGAGATCAAGTCTACCTGAAAATCTGTAAAGGTACTCCACTAGCTGAGAACTGGAAAGGACCTTGTCAGGTGCTGCTAACCACACACAGAGCCATGGAATTGGAAGGATTGGACTCATGAATTCATTACACACAGACCAAAGGTATTCCTCCAGCTTTGTGGTGGTCTTAACAGACGGGCTTCCCAAAGCTGAAACTGACTTGGGACTCATGAACTGCACATGGACAAAAGTAGAATCTGCACTGCAATTTTGTTGTATTCAGGGAGAAATTTTACTATATTTTTGTGTTTTACTGAGTTTAAAAAGTTTTTAAAGGTAATACACTTGATTTTTGGAATACCACTGAGCACCCAGGCCTGGGTACACAACTCTGATATAAACAATCAAGTGTCTTTTGGGTGTGTAATTATTGGCTTGTAGCACACTGGATAATAAATCAAATTTTTCTGAACAACAGTATGTCCTATTTTAAACAAGTCATTTATATCATCTTGGAATTTTACATGGTACTCACAAAGTGAAGCAGGTAATTGCTCAGAGGAGTTGGATGTAAATATTATCATATAGAATACAAAATGAAGTTATGAATACTAGTGCATGAATCAAAGCCTGCCCAGCTGAGAGCTTGCAAGATACATCTGGCCTCCAGGGCAATTTTCCATGATCCTATAAAATTTTACGTCTCATCTTACAACAGACCTTAGTGTAAATAGGACTGATGTCATCCCCTCCCAATTGCCAAGAAGTTGTAAAGTCTTGTATTAGATTTACAACTTGTTTATTCTTACCAATTACAGAGGCCAAGGCATACTTCTGGCCCTATAAATGCCTGTATAATGCCCGTGCCTAAGCAGAGGACATGAAAGTAAGCAAAGTAAACTGCTGGATATAAAACTCCATGACTTGGAGAAATAAAAAAAATATGCACACACAGCACTTTGAGGAAGCAAGTGTAGCATGGCCAAGACACCCCACGCTAACTTTAATTGTTAACTACAGCAAATTAATATCAGTACAGGGACACATCACAAAATACCAAGCACAGCCAAATCCAGCATTCGTTCTTGGAGGGGTTATAGTCTCATTTTTAGCCCTTGCAGCTGAGGATGTGTCCCACATTCACTTGTGCTATTTCATGTTATATTCCAGTTTAACTGTACTGTGTAGGCATACCTGAAGTCACACTCCCATGTGCAGTGAAGTGAACATAGCTGAACGTGCTTGAATGTGGTATGTGCAGGGTATGAAACAAGTACAGATGTTGTTTAATACGTCCTTGGCAAACCAGTTACCAGATATAATATTTTGTGTAATTATATTGCAAGAGTCTACAAAGTATGTGGGTTTTTTCCATTTAAAAAACCCCATCGTTTTGACTCCTAATTTAAATATAATTTCTAAAGTATTTGGATGATTACAAATACCAAGTGTATAAAATGAATGGATTCCTTTAACAACTAATTTTTTTAATTGTTAGCTTGTGTGTTTTATCCTAAAAGCCTGGTTAACACAAGTAAAGTGTCACTAAAGTCTGCGTAATGACAACTGAAATGACTTACTAATAACATAAGTAAATCTTGCAGGATAAAAATATTAAATTGGAGGATGTCTTTAATTCTTCTACATTTTAAATATTATTAATACTTGAAATTACTGTTCAGTCTTTTATCTATATTTACAGTGATGTCTTGGTTTTAAAATCAAATACTTCTTTTTTCAAACGTGTGACTTGGGGCAGTATTCTGTTTATTTCTTCCATTTATGCCTCCTTTATCTTTGAAGTTTTGTTTCCTTAGTTTTTTTAACACATGTCCTTTATTTCATAACACATGTCCTTCAGGTTGAATACAAAATAACTTCTGACATCAATGTGCATATCATATTGTATTTTATTAAAATAAGTTACAAGATCCCAGCTTACTCCCCCATTTAATTGAAAAAAAGACATAAGCACATTTTTTCATTCTGTCTTGACATTTCAAAGTTTTATATAATGTGATATACTGTATCCTTTTTTTTTCTATATTTACTTTGAAGTAAGAGAATAAAAAATGTGGTTGCTACAGAAAAGCAGTATCTGCAGTACAAACTGAAGCACAGCAGGTATGAGTAGGCTATAAAATGTATTCATGGCTATAAAGTAACTGTACATGAAGATCCTCAGGGTCACTGTATTTTTAAGACTCTTGTCTTCCTGAAGTCTTCTTGATGTTTATCAATAATGATAAATTAACTGCTGTTTTGTAAGCTGTGCAATGAAATAAAGCTTCCTAAAAACAATTAAAAGGCTTGATTCTGAAAAAAATATTTTTAAATCAAGTAAAATGATAGCTCAGACAATCTGCTGTCTGTCTTGATATGCCTGCAGCTTCTCAGACACTTCCTCTAGTGGTCAGTTGTTAAGGGCAATAAAATAGATGGCTATAAGGTTTGCTTTATGTACAGTCTTTCTCATTGCTGCATTTTCAAATAACAGTCTGTTTTCTAGATGAGGTCAATACATGCTTGAAACAGAGATTTCCAAACTTGTTAGAGCTCTGTCAAGATCTGTCATCTTCCCAAATAATCTCAACAACCCTAATTTCTTAGAAAGAGTTGGATAAGGTGATACCCAGGGATGAGAAGCAGAAGGTGATGGTCTCTGTTATGTTTTCCAGGTTGTCTTGAAAGGATGCTAGGGATAGAAATGGCCCATCAAAGAATAACTCTGAAAGAAAGCCTCAGTTCTTTGTAATAAACTCTATTCCTAACTTAAACTCACAACATTTTCTTGCTTAACATGAGCTCTTAGGGCAGAAAGGTTGATCTCTAAAGGACGTGCTATTACTGAGATGACACTGACATTACAGGTTTAAATATCTTGGTGTTCAGTTTTCACTAATTCGATTCCCTAGAATGATACATTATAATCCAGGAAAATCGGAGTTCATCCCCCCACTTTTCCCAGGCACATAAACTGAACTCCAAGCACACTGCAAGAGGGATATGCAATTAGATCTCATAAAAATAACTTTGCATTTACTCAAAAACTGGGAAAGTCTTGTGTCTTTGGCAGAAGTGCTTACTTGACTTTCAGAAACTTTGGCAAACTGAAAAATTCTTTTTATCTAAATGATGAGTTCATGTATAAAACTCATTACTTTGCTCTCCTTTTTTTAAACTTAAATAGTCCACTCTTCCTTTTTTGAAGCTCCAGGGATTGGGATGATAACCACAGACGTAATGCTCTTTTAAATCAATTCCTATTTGAATAAGAGCACCTTTGACAGAAAAAAGCATTCAGTCTCAAAAATTTTCAGTGAAGAAAATCTGCAATAGTCTTTGGTAAATTGTGATCAACCACTCTCACTTATAAAAATTATGCCTTATAATCTACCATAATTGTTCAATTTCCACTTATTAGTTCCTGCCATGTCATCTGAGGGCATTTATTCCAGCATTCAGGCTCGCTGTGGCATCACAGACTTCACCACTTTCTCTTTGTTTATTGCTTGGGGTATTTTTTTCTCTCCCACATGTTTGTGGAATGTCTAATCTGGGGGCTGACCACATTTCTCTTCCCAGCTGCAGACACTGGGAAGACACTGCTGCAAATGAAGCCAGCAAATTCCACCACCAGCCAGCATCTCGGATCTCCTGCAGGCACAGGGCTTGCCCAGAGCCTCCAGCCTCAGCACCCTGCCTTTGCAGCTCTCTCGTGCTCCTGTATCTCAGGATACTCATAGGCTCACACATTTTCAGGGAAAAGAAGGTGCTTGAAAATCCCTTGGGACAGTGCTCGCCTCTGGAGGTGGGATGCAGAGGAATACCAGAGCTAATAGGACTGTTGTCACACTGCCCGTGAAGTTATCTCGAAAGTTTTGGGACATAGGAGAGCTCAAAATTGAGTGTTTGATGTAACAGTAAAAGCAAGCCAGAGGAATTATGAGTAGAGCAGTGCTTGAAGTCCTGCACAGCACCTATAATCTAGGGGTTGTGGGCACATACATTCATTTTATCTGTATCATGTCACTCTTTAATGAAATGTGAAAACATTGTGGTGTTTTCAACAACCTATTTTTTTTCCATTATATTTCTAAAATCACCCTGAAAATACTTTCTCTTTTGAGAAATATTTCTTCCCTGGTTTATATCAAAACAGCTAACTCTAAAATAATAATAAAGTGCTGAATGCAGGTTATCATGTAAGAAAAAGGATATATTTTGTGGACAGAGCTTCAAGGCGTGAGGTCACTGAGTCCTGGAGGGCAACTATGGCTTCACACTTACAGGACTCTTCAGTTGTTACAAGACTGCTTGTTATGGCTCCTAAGAGAGAAAACAGCATTTAGTATATTTATTACAATCATTGAACATTTAAATCCCAAGAAAATGCTTGATCCTGTGGAAGGAGTCAAACCCATGTTGTGAGACTACAGCAAGCACTGCAACCCAGGGCATTTGGGAAGGAGGAGCAGCAGTGAACAGAGGCTGGTGTGTGGCCAGAGACCTGAATGCCATAGTCCAGGACAGGCAAGAGAGAGCTCAACTCTAACCAAGAAGGAAGCAGAGCAGGGTGTTCCTCACCTGCCTACCTTAATCCTCTACACTCTTTAAAGCAGACCATTACTGAACGTAAAATAAAAAGAAAAACAAAGGGCCTGGCTGCAGAGACTAACCAGCCTCCCTATCAACTTTAATTGTGTCACCCCACAAGTACTCTTTGTTTCTAACATTTGCCATATGCATGCATAGGGAGTGTCTTTCTTGATTCAAGAGGGTGAACACAAATCCATTCAAATGTCACATGAATATAGATGGAGGGAATGACATCATTCAAACAGGCCCAAGTGAATTTAAAATCTAGCAGAAAGTCACAGCTCCTCCTCCTCTAACTGGAGGAGCCAGCTAGTATGACAGAGGAGTTACCAGTCTCTTTAGAAAGTGAAAGCAAGCACTAACTATTTATAGTTGCTATACTAACAAAGCAGTGCTTCCACTGAATTTGTTCCTAGGTCTTGACTTCAGTCTTCCAGACTTACAGGGGACTAGCCTCAGCTTTCATCAAGAATTCCTTTTTCTCCATAATTCACAAAAAACCAGCAATGATGCCAAAGGGTTCAGAGAGACAATTTCACTGTAGTATGATAGTCAAGCATCAGTAGATGCCTGTGAGTTTGTAGCTGCATGAAAGGCAATTTAACCTCACCTACTCCATGAAGTAAATAAGTTAAGGCTGCACCACTTTGCTGAAGGCTGAGAACAAATATATGTCACTACTGCAGGTACTGTAGTGAGATCACCATCCACATCTGAGACTGGAATGATAAGCTTCCAAAGGCAAAGACTTCTTAAAAGAGAGCCTACAAATACATTTTCAGTAAGTTATCAAGAGGTATTACTTGTATATAATACCCATCTCTTAATAAATGGGTTTTTTTACATTACTTGCAAAGGCAACAATAGCATATTAATAAACTTTGTTTTCTCTAGTGTCTTAGGTTTGAGTTGCCAATTTAAATAAACTTATTTCTTTCTGTTGTGAGACAGAACCAGGAGCAAAAGAGCAAGGCAGGCTTAAACTTGAAAAAAAGTATAGAAGAAAATTTATTAACTACACAAACAAAAGGGGGGGGAAAAGGGAAAAAAAAAAAAAAACAATTCAGAATAAGATTTTCCAGATCGCTCCTTCCCTCCCTCTCCCAATCTTCATAACAACAAAACAAACATATAACAAATACTTCGGTAAGTGCCCAATTTAGTCTTTCTCTGTTCACTTCTGAAGAGAGAAGCCTCTTCTTGTTGAAGTTGTAGGGATGTTTCCCACAAGAAGGAAAAAAAAGTTCTCTTGTGGTTTTATCTTTCACGATTTGCATCCGCCCGGGAATCTGCAATCGTGACATTCCTCCCAATTCTACAGCCGTCCCAAAGTTGTAGATGTGGGTCATGTCTGTTCCATGGGGTATTACTTTTAAGAATGAAATGTTCGACAGCAACGATTCTATCTGTCTCCTTTCTCTCTGCTCAGGTTTCATCTTCAGAAAACTGAAATCCCCTTCTTTTCTCAGGGCAGAAATTCTCAACACTGGTGTTTTTTAGTCAAATCATCTCCTAAAAATGAACATTTCCATCCCCCCATGTCTCTTTCCATGGTTTATAGGAATATTCAGTACATCAGTTCATTCCTACAATTTCCCAAAAAGATTTCCAGCCATTTCAGCATCTTCTCATTCTCCTTCCATCTTAAAAAAACTTAGCTCTTACATCACTGACTTCAGAAATCTTCTCATTCCCTTTCATATTCAAAGGAAAGGCTGGAGGCTTTGCAAATCTTATCTGAACACTAAAGAGTTAAAGTTTAACACAACTACCAAAGTTGGGCCAGGCTCGGCCGTGCTGGGGGGGGGGGCTGTGGTGTTAATCAGCCTTTGTGGGGCTGGGCTGCAGCCCCGCATGGCTCATGGCCACCCGGGCAGGCCCGGCCCGGCTGGCAGCATAAAGAGTCAGCATCCCCCACGCCAGAGCAGCGGCCGGTGGAGGAAGAAGCCATGAAGGTTTTATCACACAACTTTTCCTCCCCCCGGCCATCGGGTCCCCCTCGTTGGCAAACGGGGCCCAAGCGGCCTCCGAGCCTCTCTTCCCCTCCCCACCGCATGGGGGAGAGGGAGACTCGGGTTGGTGTTACCTGCTCAGCCGCCGGAAAGACAAAGAGCCCCAGTTCCGGATTACCTCCTTCAAAATGTGTGTGCACGGAGCGAACTGACTTTCTCTGATTGGCTGTTGCAGGTATCCCAACTCCCCACAGAGGAAATTCCCTTAGGAAGAACCTCTTCTGAGTTTCTTCCTCCTAAGTCAACCTATCACATCTAGATATATAAATTCATACTGATCAGTGTCAAACAAAGTGTGTGAGCATTGTAACAGTAAAACAATAGAAATATTATACACATTTCCCTTTTTTCCTGGACTATTTTGGGGGGTTTTTTGTTTGTTTGTTTGTTTTGTTTTTGTTTATCAATCATGACATTAATACTCCCATTTTGCAAGGAAACTGCAAAATCTATGAGGTTGAAGATCTGGCAGTGAAGAAACTCATTTGTCTTAAAGCCAGTGTTGAAACTGGTGTCTCCTTGATTCCACTGAGCCTGTATTTGTTCAGCTCCCCTCTTTGGAACATTCCACTGGCTTTATGGTCAATGTACAAAGAAGAGCTGTTCAAGAGTCACCTGGAGGAAGGCCAGTTCAAAACATCACGCCAACGTGGTTGGTTTCCAATCAGCTGCCAGTTAACTTTTTATGTCTGCATTTAAATTCTCCAGTGACAGATACAGATCCTCCTTGGATTCTGTCTATTTTAACAAAATTATTTTTGCAACCAACTCTGACAATTGTCCAAGACTACTCTGAATTCTTCTACAGTCCTTCTGTGAAACTGAGAGTCTTCCAGTATTTGATATTCAAAATCTGGGGCATTCTTTTTGCCACTGGGATTCCCAAAAAGTCACACAAAACATGCTAAAGCTGTGTTTTTACACTGCCTTTGTGTTCAAGTCCAGACTAACAATAAACTATTTTTGCAGATGGTGTTTGTCTATATCCACTTATTTTTTAACTGTACTCTTACACAGGGTCGTCAGCCACTTGATGGGATGGCAGGTTATTCCTGCTCTAAACTAGGGCTGGGCTGGGTTCCTCTTGAGGTCCCTTCCTACTTATCTTTGGATTCTACATCAAACTGTGAAGAGGTTCTGCCAACATTTGATCCCAGTTTTGCCCATCTGAAGAGAAAACAGTTGGTGAGTTCATTCTTGCCCCACTCAGCTTGGAGGAGAGGCCAAGAATACAAGATTTAGCACTGTAGTACTTCTAACCTGAGTACTGTTCTCCTCGGGACCCCCCAGCCATTCTCCAAATGCTGGTATGCAATGGAGACTCACATCCCAGCCAGGTGTCCCAGAACTCTGCCTTCCCAACACCTCCAATTATTCCCATTTCAGGAATGCAGATCACGCCAGATGGTATTTTCAAATGCAGTGAGTCTTTAAATGTGTGATGATAGAGGCAACATTAAACTTAATCTAATTTTAAATACAGTAACTGCTATAACTAAACAAGAAGGACCAAACTAGCTCAAAATATTCGTGGAAAGAGGCATAAAAGAATGAAAAGGGATTACACTTCCTGGGAGCTTGTGAGTTGATAGACCATATCTCAAACAGATTAAAAATGTTTAACACATTAAAAAGAGGTGCTCCAATAAATAAACATATTCAGAAAAATACCCCAACATCAAGTTATTCCTTGAGCATGTTTTGTCATGTGAATTTAAAATAAAGCCCTCATAGCAATGACAGGTCTATAATCCACTCACATAGACCTGCTGCCAGTCATGGGTTTCTGGTGCACACACACCAATTCACACAGGATGTGCTTTGGAGAAGTCGGTATCCAAAAACAAGATAACATTTCTTAATGCTTCCCAGTGGCAATGCTTTTCCATGCTGGGAGCCTATCCTCTGTGAATTTTATCAGGAACTACTGAGATGTGTATGTGATCTCAACTTGGAGCAGCAATTTTCTAATTGAGATTAATACATTAATTAACACAAGGGATACCTCAGACCTTGCTCCCTCTGACCCAGCTGTGTAACCCCACCAGATGTGAAATGCCACATCTGCTCCAAAGGCACACTAGGAAAAGTTTCCAGTACACAATAACTTTACAGTAAGGAGACTGGGAAGGAAAGAAACACTTCTGAAATTGTTACATTTTTACTGTAACACAAAGTCACTGAGAAGCTAAAGAAAGGAACAGCAAGATGAAATTGAGCTGGAGGGGAGGACATCACCTCAAACTGTCTTGAATGGTGGTACACACATTCCACAGTACTGCAAAGTGTGTGACTAACCCCAGCTCTTCTCTTTCTTCAACATTTTTCAACAGTTCTGGGTTTGCTGAATATTACATAAATTAGCCAAAGCCTTATTTATAAGTTGACAAAGACTGCGTGGTGAGTATTTACTAACATTATTACATATAAAGTTCTTTGTATGTCTGAATTTTGCTAAAAGTGGGCAAGGCAGAGTGACATAGAACTGTCTTTTAACACCTGAGTGCAGGTGCAAGTTCCTCAGACAGACACAAGCATATTCATATGCCAATATACCAGCAAGAGCTATTGCAATGCATGCAGGTAGCTGGGGAGGGCATGGGTGGGAAGGGATCAGCAGTCTGCTCTTACTTGAGCACGTCTTCCTGTCGGGGTTGAGGCTGTAGCCTTGGTGGCAGTCACAGGAGTAGAAGAGGTCATTCCTCACACACACCTGCTCGCAGTCATGCCTGCCAGGTGCACACACATCGGCAGCTGAGGGAGGCATTTCAGAGCAGAAGAATGTTAATCCATAGCCAAACTTCAGCTTTTAGTGATTCCCATTCGCAAATGTATCTTCATTTGGATTCAAACCAGGGTGTTTTTACTGCATGTCAGTGTGCTGTTAACCAGAGCAGGGTGTACAGAGCATGTTTTCATCTGGCTATCAATGTCACAAAATTAGAACAAAATTTTGGAATACTGGCAAGACTTTTTTGCAGCTGTAACAGATGGCAAAAGGAATGGAACTAGAAGTGATGAAGTTACAAAACAATTACTCAACAGAATTTCAGAGAACAAATATCTTGATTTTAAGAGACTATTTGGCATTACTTCAGATCTAATTGAGTTGGAGAAGACACTGTTTTATGGAGTGAAAAGATCATAAACAGAAAAGTATATGTGGCTGCTAAAAAGGATGTGGCACCCACTGCCAGTTACAAAGTGGGCACTTTATGTGTGAGGTTGCTATTTTCTGCCAAATTTAACACATCAATTGTGAAAGGGCAAGCTGAGAAGGAGCTCCTATATTTAGATATCTTTGCAGTAAGAAGTCCCAGTAAGGCACAAGAAAAAATAAAGGCTGAATAAAGAAAGGAAGAGAGGAAGAGAAAGAGAAAAGACGGTGAGAAAGAAAGAAAGGAGAAGGGAAAGGAAGCAAGGGAAAAGAAGGAAAAAAGCAAAGGAAAAAGGAAAAAAACTCTCTCCCGGACCTAGGCTATTTTTGCATAATTTGTTGTACACCTTTGTGATATAATTGCCACAAAGACCTGGATGGTTGAGAAATCATTAGCAGGATACTGCTAACTGAGATTCAAAAGGCAAAAAAAGCAAGCATGTGAAGAAATTAATTTAGAGTATGCAGAAGGAGAATCGGTGCTATGAAATGAAGTTGGAGATTGAACTCCTCAAGGGGAGACCTAATTGAATTTTCGTTCCCTCACATGTTTATTGCCTCTCTGTAATGCCAGTTAAGAGCTAATTCTAGGCACCATATCGACAAAATCAGCTCTTAACCTAGGCAGGAAGAAATACCGAGGCCCTCTGGCTTCACCTCTCTGAGATGTGAGAACCTGTGAGTTAACTTGAGAAATTTGCTGAGGAACTTCCTGGAACTGGAAGCCTAAGTTCAACAGTTTGTCACATAAAATATAATAAGGAAAAGGATTATAGTGGAAGTGAGGAAAATAAAGGATTTTCCCTAAATAAATCACCAATGAGACATCCAAAGAAATTCAGAGTGAAGATCAAACCCTAATCAAGTGAAGATAATATAGATTAGATATTAATTTGTAGCTAATATATACTTATGTGTACATTCCTGAATACCAACTACATCTATACTCCTGTTCTCCACAAGAGACCAGCACTGAGAAGGAACATTTTCCTCCATCCTCTAGAACTCTAAGGCTGGAATATTTTTTAAGGTCCAAACACATCCATCAGAAAGAGCAATCACACTCTTGATGATACAGACTGCAATCTCTCTTCCAGCACAGTCCATGCTCTCCCTTATCTCATTCCTTTGTGCTGCTTTACTGAAGAGTTTTCTGACAGGAGTGGTCCACGTCACATATTAGATATGGCAATTCATGCTCCATGCGTGTGAAATACTGTGAAGTCTTAAGGAAATACCAAATCGCATTTTAATCTTAACCAAAATACAAGCTTCACACAACTGTAGAAGAGCCAAGGATCTCAAATTACTACTGTACATATGGAAAAACAAAGCTGCCCTGAGTTTTCAGGAGCTGAACAGAAACTCTGGAATAATTTATCAGAAAAATAACATAAATTAGCTGGATTTTTAAAAGCTGCCTGCTTTTAACGGAACACCATTTTTCCTTAATCACATCTTACCTGAGCAAGTCTTCTTGTCTGGATTCAGAGTGTATCCTTCATAGCAGCCACAGCTGTAGGATCCATCATTACTCAGACAGACTTGGGCACAGTCATGCCTTCCAGGTGCACACATGTCCATGGCTGTGGTGAGCCATGGTTTAGGAAAGAAACCTGTTAATCCCTCCCAGACTCGTCACAGTTTTAAATGTTCAGCATTTGTAATTACAATTTAATTACGATTTAACCAGTGTCCTACTGCATTATTATGTTATGCTGCATACAACTAAATTCAGTTATTAATTATTTAATGGAGGAGGCAGATACTGCAAGGCATGACTACCCCACATCTCATGCAGTTTTGTCTTTCACCCGTGTCAGACTAAGCAGCTAAAAAATGTTTATGGAATTCTGTGAAGACCAAAAAGTAGTAGATAAAAACTGCATTTTTTAATTAACAAATTTAAAGATGCAACGTTATTGTTATTGGAACCAAGGAAAAGACTACAGCTGAGTTCTCATTTTAGGGTAACTCACAGATAACATGTCCATATCTCCATGAGTTTCATATAGTCAAGTAACCTTTAGTTCTTACCTGAGCAAGTCTTCTTGTCTGAATTCAAGGTGTAGCCTTCATGGCAGTCACAGACATAGGATCCATTGTTACTCACACAGATCTGGTCACACTCATGCCTCCCAGGTGCACACATGTCCACAGCTTGGTAGGCATGAGAGAAATAACTCATGGTTAATAACAAGCAGTTTGGGATGGAGTGCACATTCCCATTTTTAATATCTTTTGGTTTGGAATCAGCTCAGAAATAGCAATAGTAATTGAAGGAATTAGAACAAGTGGTAGGAGAAAATATCTATAGTGACTACATCTGAAGACTTTGTTTTGGTGTCTGGCCCTAATGAATGGATCTGTAGGCACAATAAAAAGGACGGGGATAGACTCAAACTACATCTCATCATTACTTGCAGCTGAGTTTTATTTATTATTCATTTCTAGAATTTTTATTACTGAAAAAGATTTTTTAAAAATAAGTTTGCTTCAGCAGAAGCACACAAGTAGCATCTCAAATCCAAGTATAGTATTGATTTTTTTTTTTCCTAGTGGAACTCATTTTCCAAAGGAGTAATACCTGAGCAGGTTCTCTTATCTGGATTCAGGATGTATCCTGGATAGCAGTCACAGAGGTAGGATGCCCCGTTACTCACACAGACCTGCTGGCAGCCGTGGGTCCCCAGGGCACACACGTTCACAGCTACAAAGGGCATCGACAGACAGGCACTTCAGTCATCCCAGAGGAAAGGAACAGGCATTAATCATTCATGCTTACAGAAATACATCTTGCACTCTTTGCTGGATTAGTGATAGTAAATGTCAGTGCTGTGTTGCTGTCAGAACAAGTTACAGGCCTCCTTTGCACCACTCTGTAGCCACGAGAGAGGTCATAAACAGCACTGAAATAACTCAGTGTACCTGAGGTGGCAGGAGAAAAGATGAATTGAAAAGGGTTCAACAAGGAGAGATTTTAAGCATTTAGTAACATTACACTGGAAATGAGAACTCAGCAAAGAATAGGATCTTCTGGCTCTTACAGATGGAAGGAAGAAGAGGAGGGAGGGAGGGAGGGAAGGAGGAAGGAAGGAAGGAAGGAAGGAAGGAAGGAAGGAAGGAAGGAAGGAAGGAAGGAAGGAAGGAAGGAAGGAAGGAAGGAAGGAAGGAAGGAAGGAAGGAAGGAAGGAAGGAAGGAAGGAAGGAAGGAAGGAAGGAAGGAAGGAAGGAAGGAAGGAAGGAAGGAAGGAAGGAAGGAAGGAAGGAAGGAAGGAAGGAAGGAAGGAAGGAAGGAAGGAAGGAAGGAAGGAAGGAAGGAAGGAAGGAAGGAAAATTGGAGAGAGAAATGGGAAAACAGGTCTGGTTTTACCTGAGATTTTTACTTAGATTAGTAGTTACTAATTAGTATTATTGTGGGTATGGACTTATGGACTACTGGTAAAATCAATCTCCAAAGCAATACTGGTGAGATAAAAAATCTGAATCAAGAGTGCTTGAACCTTCTCACATATTTCTGAAAACAAGGCAATTTTGTGGCAACAAAATGGCAACATTTCCCATTTTTCTAAAACAAGGAAGATTTAGAAGTCTGCTAAAAAGGCTGATAGAGTTGTCTTGTCTTTACATTTTGAAACATAGACATCAACTTTTCATTGTGCTACACTCTTGGGAATAAGAAAATCAATCTCCATGACTTATGAACAAAATCTCTGGGTGATATTTTCAAGCATAAGTGAGAAGCTCAGAATCAAATGGTCAGATTTTTGTGGTAGGAAAGTCAAACGTCCACTGACTTGGACAGCTATTCAAGGCTAAGACTTTTCCATCTCTGGGATGGTCTCATGCTGAGTACTGCTCTCAATGCATCAAAAACTTGATCTCAGCCAACATTTTTCCCCTGAACATTAGTTTTCCTGTTTTCAGTTCACCCTGCAAACAAATTAATTACCTTGGTCAAAGCAAAAAAAAAATCCTAATTGCTACTGATGAGTCCAGATTTCTGACCAAAAAGCACTCTGGAGCTGGAAAGGGACCCAGTTTACCACACTGTCTTACAAGACCCTCTTAGATTCATTTGGTTTATAGAAGTACTTTTAAAGACTGTTTTTTTCATGAATCCCACAGATTCTGGCAAACTTCACACAGAGGACTCAGAGTTACACTGGAAGTGTACATGTGTGAGCTGTCTGATTTACCCTCCAGCCTTGCAGGGACATAACTTCTATGCTTTAGCACAATAAACAGTAAGTTTATTCTTAAGAACAAGAGATTTTTCTTTGCTGCTATGAAAGGATTTGCTTTTGCAAGAGCATGGGTGGACATGAGTGCTATATTCACAGCACACATACCTGTCCAGCCAGGTGGGCACTTGTGAGGATCTGCTCACATCAGGAGCACAACATGGTGTCAAGCCAAACCTCAAGGCTTTTCCTATGCTAATTACTGGGCAAAGTGTCCTGTCTGCAGATGGTCTTACACATTTATTTCATACCTAGAGAGAGAGGTCTGTTCACTCTTAACATACTCAAAAGGTGTGGAGTAATTTTTAGTAAGGCTCTGAAATAACAAAGTAACACACTGCAAACCGAAGTTCCCAAGGAATTGGCTATAATTTTAATTCTCTTACAATGTTATTTATACCTGATTTTTCCTATTATTTGCTGGAGATTTATTTTAAAGTAAATTTCTTAGAAATTCACTAGAAAAATCTACTCTGCACAAATTTTTTAATTGTCGGAAAGTTGTCATTTGACTTTTGTGAGTAGGGCTGTGTCACAGCTATCTGTAGACAGTTTTTAATACTC
This sequence comes from Acridotheres tristis, assembly GCA_037013685.1. NCBI lineage: Eukaryota > Metazoa > Chordata > Aves > Passeriformes > Sturnidae > Acridotheres > Acridotheres tristis. The sequence goes on from CM072887.1 coordinate 102,504,279, forward strand.
CAGATGACCTTTTTTCCCTGTAAATGATAGTAGCAGCTCATTCCAGCCTAACATTGCTAGTGGAGTTCCAGCCTAAACCAAATATATACAGCATTTTTATAAGATCAGCCCTGAAAAAGTAAAGCTAATTCATCCCAACCCACAGTTCCTTGTCTAAATCAAGTTGCAGAGAAACAGAGGGAGATGTGAGCCTGGCACACTGGAAAGCCCAGCAATGCCTAAGGAGTGAAAGCCTGTCCTGAGATGACCTACTGCTGCATTTAGACACTTTATCCTGCACCAGATTGCTCAAGCTAGTGCAGTGGTTTACCTACCACGCTGATTTTCCTACTCTGAACCTAGAGGGAATCCCTTCAGCTCCACACTCCCACCCTCTTTGCTTCCCAGCAAGATGGGAAAAGAAACAAGCAGCCTGCACAGCTCTGGTGTGTATCTTCAGTAATTCAGTAAATATATGCAGTCAAACCTTGTCCAGATTGCTGTGATTTCTCTTTCTCTTTAAATCTGACCAACTGCACAAGGAGGTCCACTTGAGTCAGGTCTATTACCTACACTAAGGTCACTGTTCAAAATGAAACCTCATTACTTGGCCTTCACTGAAAAAGAAGGTTGGTTTGTTTGCCCAATGGATGCTAAAGGAAATATTTAGATGTGATACATAACCCTTCTGAAAAACTTCTTTCTTAAGGAGTGGAACCGCAGCAGAAGTCAAAAGGAGCCAAGTTACACTACTCTCTTGGTCTGATCCCCTTACCACAGAAAGTCTCCCTGAATCTGGATGTCAGCTTTTCGATCACACCATAGGTCTCCACATAGAAGACATGTTCATCCAGAGGCTCACTGGCCATTATCCTCAGGGACTGCATGTCTGCCCGGTCCACCCCCACGGCGTAGATCTCGATGCCAGCTGTCCGGGCGCTCGCTGCCACGTCTTGGACCTGGTCCTGCGGCCGCCCGTCCGTCACAACAATGACCACCTTGGGGATGTTGGAGGTTGCTGGCCGGGTGCCCATCTCCTCCGTGAAGACTTCATCCATGGCAGTTTGGATGGCAAGGCCGGTCATGGTGCCAGCAGACAAGGGCTCAATGCGAGACACGGCCTCCTTCATGGAGGCTTTGTCAAAGTAGGTGCGGAGGGGAAACTCCACCTTGACGGTGCTCGCGTAGTTCATGACGGCCACGCGCGTTGTTCTCTCGCCAACGTCCAGGGTATCGATCATTTCTGACAAGAAGGTTTTCACTTTCTCAAACTCTTCAGGTCGCACGCTGCGGGAGCTGTCTATGATGAAGACGAGGTCTAGAGGCCGGTTCTTACAGGCAGTGTCTGCCAAGAAGGAAGGAAAATGCTTCAGTCATCTCCTGCACAGGACAGGAACTCTCACCCAAGGGCAGGGAGTGCTGTCATGGCAAACTACTCCTGCCAGATAATGTTGGTTGATCCATTATGAAGAGGCTTCAAATTATAGTGAGCAACATATTAGACAGTCTTAAATATTAATTTTGACAAGTAATAAATAACTAAATTTTTCTAAGCATTAATAGATAGATACACAATTGTGCCCTCAAAATGTCTAATTAACCTTGGAAAAAAGGGTTGTGTGGTTTTCATGTAACAGCCAACACAGAGATGGAGCAATTATATATAAATGTATTTACTGTTTATTTTCATAAAGCTTGAATTCCAGTTTTTATAAGATAAAGAAATAAAATGGCAAAACATCTGAGTAGATCACTAATATTTTTTAGGATAGTAACAATATAAACTGCTAATTAGGAATTATTTCTTGCTTGTAAATAACAATCCAAAATACAGAAGAAGAAATAAAGGCCAACAAGGAAAAAATAAATGTTGTAAAAAGGCTTCTTTGGAAATTGTTACTGTTTTAAGGCTTGTAGCGCAAAAAGAAAAGTGAAATTATTCATGAAGTAATTTTTTATGTGAAAATGAACATTTACACATACTTCCAAAATTCCTCACTGTCATATAAATCTAGACAGAAGCAAAAAAGCCATAGCTCAGATCAGAGACAATCATCACTTCTAGGAAGACAAAAACCAATCAAGATAGTGACAGCAGGCAACTGAAATGCCCCCTCCCTGTCCCGACACCAAATCCTGACACTGATGGTACCTTGTACTCAGTTTATACCATCAAGGTTGGACTTGCAGCTGAAAAATGGACAACTCAAAACAAGAGTATTTCTATGAAGGATCAAGATCACCAGTGCATTAAAAAGCAAAATTTAAGGTGTCCAGTTTGAACTCATACCTTGGCGGCTGTTTTGGGAGCCTGTCACACCTCTCCTGGCTACTATCAAGTTGACTTTTATGATTCCATTCTAGCTTAAATTTAAAAAAAATCTTCACAAGCATCTTAAAAGTAGAGGTGAAAACAGCCCCTTTTTTCCCTCCTCAAGGCATTAGAAACCTTTTTTCTCTGATTCAAGTGAAAACAGAGAGAAAAAAAAAATGAAATTGCACAAACTCCCTCTGGAAGCATAGCAGCATAGTTGATTTTGCCTTTGGATGGAGTAATAGAGCAGACGAATCTAGGATCCCATACAGGTGTATTCTGTATCATTCTGTATTCATCCTGTAACTCAGTTTTGCCTTTGGGAAGCTGAGAAAACATGAAGAAATGTTAGTGTGTGCATGCATAGCTTAAGACATGGAGAAAAAAAAAGAAAAAAGAGACGGTGCAGTGTTTATAGTAGAATTCTCTTTTTTAGATCAAGAAAACAAAAAGCTTTTCAGCAACCTGGTCGTTCCACGAGTCTGAAATGAAGCTGTTTGGAGCAATGAGCAGCGGTAGGGAAGGGCTAGCGGGGTTTGGAGGCGCGGAGCGGGTGCGGTACCTGCGGAGGGGCCGCCGGGGCGCGGCTGCCGGCGCGGGCGGAGCGCGGGGCCCCGCGGGGCCGCGGGCAGCGGCGGCAGCGCCAGCGCCAGGCAGCAGCCCAGGATGGCCAGAACCCGCCCCATGGTGCTGCCTCCAGTCCCGCGCCCGCCGCCCCGCTTTTAAACCTGCCGAGACGGGGAAGGGCACGGCACACCGAGGGGGCATCGGCCGCCCCCGCCGCCTCCTCCCCAAGGCGGGCCGGTGGCCCTCGCTCCCCCGCCCCGACGGGCGCTCAGGGAAGGGAGGGGGAAGGGGGCGAGGATTAGAGCTGCTCCTTGGGACTGTGCGGCAGGGCCAGGGCAGGGCTCAAACCTGGGCGCAGGGGGAGCTGAGACACCGTTCTTCCTTCACCAGAAGTGTTTGGTCCAGGCTAATTTTGCATTTCAGTCTCCAGCACAGCAGTTGCGAAGAACGGGAGGAAAAAGCTCCCAGTGCCATCACCGAGGACAAGGAACTGCTCGCTCTGTTGCCAAATCTGGCCAAGGGCATTTTGGCTGGTTCCTGGTACTGGAACTCCTGCCAGTTCCTGCAGGAAGCTGCAGTGAGCTTTAACAGAAAGTACGGCATGGGCACAAAGGCACCCTGATCTCCAGCACAGCGCTTTAGAAGACACCTTTGCCAAATCTGTATCCTATTGTACTGCAGGATCATCTTCTCTCCCATCACCTCCATCAGGGGCCCAGGAAGCCTTGATTTAGAAGAGGAACTACCAACCTCCCAGCTGTACCACTACCAGGCAGGCACTGACCCGCTTCAGAAAGTTCTACTGCAAAGGTACAGTAGAAGAGACCACCATCATTCCCAAAGGCTGCAAACGGCATCAGGGAAGAAGGACCACCACCCTTCAAGCAGGAGAAAGCCACAGGACAGGGCTCCAGGGGAGTATAATGGTTTTTCTCTCTCAGAAGAAACCGCAGCTTTTTGAGCGTGAGCACATGCACACACACCCCAGAAAAATTACAGGCAGTGCTTATTTCTGCCAAATATTGCTCACAACATGGTCAGCCACCCACTTGGACAGTCTCAATAGCCAGCCGTTGGCAGGAGCTCTTTGCCCACTTCATGGCCAGACACACACACTGCAGAGGGACCCGGAGCAGAGTGTGTGCTGGAATCTATGCTTGAATAGCACCCAACTGCCCAACAGTTTCAGCTATGTTTCTTACACCACACAAAACCACAGTGGTCTTTCACATCCCCCCTCCCTCCACTGTCATACTGAAGCACTCTGTGGCAGCATCTAAAGGTTTGAGGTGTCTATAGGAGTCCAGATCCAGTGCAGTTCCTCAGAACCTGGAAATAAGAGTGCAGCTGCCAGCAGCACTAAGCCCACCCTGGGTACCCCCTCAGGGTAACCAGAAGGGACAGCACTGTTGGAACAGTGGCACAGAGGGTCAGAGACCACTGCACTTCAAGTGCTCTCACAGGTGGCACCTGAGTTAACAGGGATAAACTATTGATCACAGCACAGCCTTAACAGAGTATTTTAAATGTGTAGAGAGGTGCATACTGAAAATACAGGAATAACCTCACAAACTATATGCTGTAACAATTTTAATCCCTTTTTCCAGAATTTAACACCAGGTACTGTGAAAGCTAAGACAGAGAATACTGTGGATTTAATTAGCATGTGCAGTTTGATAACCAAGATGCCTTGGCAAGAGCAAACAGAGCTTTGAAGATTACAAGACTGGATCAAGACTGGCAACAGGAAAGAAGACTAAACTAAGTAGAAATGTAAAGTTTGTCTGTGTGATGCTTAACCCAATGAACATAGTAAAAAAATTACTAACCTTCCTAAAAATGGTATATAAGCATATGTAGCTCACAGTAAATTTGGATTCTGATCAGAAGTCAGTAGTCCCCATCTCTCTCAATCATAATAAAGTACCTTTTCTCTTTTATTTCTTCAGACATACTAAATGTCTAGATAATCTTTTACCTCTTTACAGCTCTTGCTACAAAAAACAAAGAGTAGAAAGTTGTTTGTAGTTTGTTTTTCTGGTTTGGGGTTTTTTGTTAATTGTAGATGTAATGGCATATTTCCAACAACTCTGGACATTTTCCAATGTAAATGTTGTAGTCCTAGTGGGTGTCTGTCCTGCTTCTAATGCCTGAGCTGACCAGACATCAGATTTCCCTGAGGGCTCAAAGCCTCCATACAATTCCCTTTTCCCAGCTCATGGGTAAGTACCAATCAGACAAGTGGAGGTCAATCAAGTGCTTGAACTGCAAAGGCTTTAACACAGGACTGTGTGTTAGAGAGAATCCATGTTCTCCAGCCACATAAGGACTCCTACTGAAGAATGGATCAACCACTAAACCTGTAACTAAGTACATTGCACCATCTGCAGCACACTGAATCACTTAAAAAAAAAAAAGCCACCAAAAAGATCAACCAACACTACTGGTAAACATTTTGTAAAAGATTTATTTAAGTATCATTTATCACAAAGAGGAAAATACATAGAAGATTAGAAGCATGCAACCATCTTCCACATTTCTATTTATTTTTCTTGCATTCCCAGCTCGTTGTAATAGAACTCCTGTGCCACCCTCACTTGTTCCTCAAAAATACTGTTTCAAGACATAGGATAACAAAAAAAAAAACAAACACCACAATAAAAGATAACATATGAGAAAAGTGCAAAGTAAAAAAGTCACATATATACCACATTCAAACCCTTCCCCTTCCAAAAAATGGATAAAGGCAAACTGTCATTTTGCTGCACGATCAGATTGTCTTTATGAACTACTATACAAAAAAATTAATATAAATTAAGGGCATAATCCTGCAGACACTTATAATCACAGCTAACTTCAATCAGAGTGGCTCAATTGGTATTATTAAAAGCCACAAGTTAGTCACCTAAGTAAGTTCTTGCAGGTGTAAGGCCCTAAGGCAATGTTTAAGAGCATTAGGGAGAACAAAAATTAAAGCAAATGAAATCACTCTCAGATGTGTTTTGCTTAGTAAGTTTATATCAAACATATTTTAAACAGAACAGTTTGCTCCTAAAGCCCTGAATATTTCTATTACTTAAGCAGTTTTGCAAGATTAAAAGAAAAAAACTCCAGGAAGCTGGTACAGATGTCAATGAACATAAAAATTGCTTCAGGCAGGTATGTAGGGAGGTGGAGGTTCCTTCTCAGGCATCTTCACTGCCATTTCATAGGTAGGCAGAACATACTAAAGAGAAGATATTTTGAAGCGATTAATGCAAAAGATTTCATGGAAAACAAAAAAATAAAATAAAGAACAAAAGCACACATGGCCTATCAGCAACTTAATCCTCAATTGCAGGCAGTTATTTTAACAATTTACTGCTGTTCCTAGTAAGCAAATGAGAAAGTGAAAGAAAGTGCAGGAGCAGTTTATTGCTCTGCTGAGCCTAATCGTGGGTCATTCATTCCACACCCCACAGGATCTTGACTTTGCAAAGCAGCAAGGAAGGTTTGGACTGGTGCAATCAAAGCTTCCCTCTACCACAAGGAAAACATTAAAAGACTTCTCTCTAAAGAACCTCCTTTTTGGCACTATCAGAATTTAGCTAAGAAATAACCAACCACAAAAATTAGCTGTTTTAACTTTTTTTATCTTTCCAGTCTTCCTTTAGAAAGCTGTACAAGGCCTGGAAACACACATGGATGTGGTGATTTTCTACTTCAAAATTAATAATACTGCTTCCTTTTATCTCAAAAAGAGGTTTTACCTGTGGAGGAGCTTCAAAAGCAGGGTACACAGCAATCTCTGGCAAATTTCTGTTGATGATGTATTTATAGCAGTTCCATACACAGTTAATTAGATATGCCTGAAAGAAAAGAGATTTCTCTTTTTAAACACCTCATAAGCATTAGCTGATTCAAAAATTAGATACTGGATTACATTCCTGTGATAAAAAGGATCATTAATCAACTTAGGCAATACATATCTGAGGAATGGTTGCTATTTCACAGACCTGGCCACATACCTATGTTGCTCTCCATTTAGCTTTGCTGTCACAGTGACTCAGAGGATGCACCACACAGGTTTTAGCAAAAAAACTCAGATGCATTCAACTGATCTGTCTCCCTAAGCAGTGCTAATCAAATTAATCCTCAACTGGCTTATGCTTCTGTGGATCTCAGTCCAAAGCTGCCAGGAGGAGCAGAGGCCAACAGCAGAATCCCACTCCTCCCCCAGTTAGGACTATTTCTCCAACCAACTGCCAGTGTGAAGGAGAGGGCTCGAATACACAACTGAGGCAGGAGGGAGAGCGTAGAGCAGTGAACCTTGAACTTCAAGTCAACACTGACTGCTGCAGAAAGAAACACTCATCATGAGGATTACGAGATTTTTTTTATTACTAATTTGTGTAACATTAACCTCTTCAAATCACTCAATGGCAAGTTAGCACTGTTGTACAGAAGGTACCACATTTCCCAAACAATATACAAGTATTATCTACTGCATCAGGCTTCCACTCCCCCCAGTTAAACATTCCTCTTGGAAAAGGTATAGAAAAATCAGTAAAATTATTTTTCATCATTCATTTTTTTCTTAAATGAAACCTGAATGCAATAAAGGAATAGTGTGGCTTTTATGAACCCTAAAATGGGGTTTTCACCCTTTCTCCGGTTTAGCTCAGGTGTTAGGGTGAAATCTTCCCGGATCCTAGCCACATGGACATAGATAAGATATCAAGAGGCCCTTTTCCCAGATAAGGTTACAGGATTTATTTCTTGTGGATAGTGAGGGAAAGAGGAAGGGAGAAGAGGGGAAAAGAGAGGGAAAAGAGGGAAAAAGAGCGGGGAAAAGAGACTGAGACTAGGGGGTACTGACCTCTTCTAGGGTCTGGAAAGGGGGGTGGGGAGAAATTGGATCCCAGCCAGCCCTGTATGGCCAGGAGGGGAGAGGGGCCGAGATACAGGACACAGCAGGGGTCACAGAATGTACCATTTACAATGTATCTAGGAAATGCAACAGAATAGTATCATGGCGAGTGTATATTATCAATTCATTTCTCGAATATGCTTTGTCTGCACAAGAGTTTTTGTAATTCAAACGAATGCCTCATTATTTAGATCTTCAGAAGGAAAGTAACTGCTAATATCATCCTTCAGCAGGGAGGAAGACACAAGTATAGAATTAACTGATACATTTCCTCATTCCATCATCTTCCTTCCAAAACTTGCATCCTGGTTTTTTAGGCACAGTGAGAGATTTTAAACATTTTGTTTAGAAACTTGTATGCATTAACTCAATTTTAATATTTGTAATTAAGTGTGTAGTGAAATAATATCTCCACATAGACAAAAAGGTTTTGCATTCCTCCTACCTACTCAGGAAGGGCAGAGCTGCATAAGCACACCCCACTGCACATGCACAAGGTAGCTGAAGACACCAGTACACAACATATTAGACCTAAGTCATACCTGAACATCCTAACAATTGTCCTCAGAGAAGCTCTTACCTCAGCATGAAGAAGGCAGCTGGGTTCTGAATTCAGCACTGAGAATTAACTCAGATTGACAGTGTGTTAATATTTATGAACTCTTACAAGAGACATATGATTAAGTTTTAACTTACCTTTAAAATGATAAATAAAACAAAGAACACCAGAACAATAAACAAGAGACAGCTGGAGTCCAAGGAAAGGAGTTCATCTTTGTAAGGGAAATCCGGCTAGTGGAAAAAAAACGGGGGAAGGGAGAGAAGTAGAAGAGATAAGAATGAGCACTGCACAATCAAATATGATAGAAAAACATCCAAACTTCACATCAAATGAAACAAACCTTTGTGTAAACTACTCTCCTGAAACAAAAAGTTCCATTTCTAACAAATTTCCTCTTTATCCTCCCACAAAGCACAGTATTTATCCTGCCTCTGTTCCACAAGAACAGATCACTACAGCACAGTCTGTGTTCCTAGTCACTTCATCAGTCTCATGCCAACACAGATTCTTCTCCACAGCTGCAGGACAGTATTTGTACTTATCGTCCTCTGCAACTCTTTAATGACTTACTGTTAATTACATCCTGTCAGTCCAACCTGCAACACACAGGTGTGCAGTGAAAGTCATCCCCAAACTTGGGGGAGCCAAAACAGGGCTGCTGCAAACCTGTCTCTTTTCCTTCCCTGACCACAGTTAACAAAGCCTCTCTCAAACACCAATCTAACATTTGATCTGCTTTAAAAGGACTTGTTTCTAAACATCTGTTTGAAAAGATCACAACACCAGCCAGCCAGAGCTTGTGGTCCCTGCTGATGGTACATTCTATGCATTGACTCTTCTTGCAGTTAAAACACAGGCAAGTGTTAGTGAGAACTCCATTGCAGTTTCCTTAGAAAGTGCTGCTGCAACTTGAGAAGAGGCACATAAATTGTAAAAAGGAAAGCTTGGAATCTCATATTCCACGTGTAATGCTGTGGGAATCCTTACACTTCTCGTTCTCCACCAAATAAGGGTCAACACATTTTTTAACTGCAGTAGCAAATTTGTCACTTAGCCCCATTGCTTAAAGGGTTACGAACACACTTCCAAGTCCAATTGTAGCCAACACAGTTTAAATCAGCAATTCCCATCACAATTCTTTCCTTACTCTTCCTGGATTTTCTTTTAGGGAGCAATGACACCTTTAGCTCTTCCACCTCTGATAAGTTACCATTCCCACCATAACCACCTGTGGCTGCTGCAGGCTGAATTTGTTTTTCTTATGCACAGGAAGGAAAGTGTAGCTCAGTCACTGATCCAATTAAAACAAACTTCAATTTCAAATGTGAAATATCAACTTGAGCTGAATACTTACCAACTGATCCAAGTAATCCTTGATTCTGGGCAAGTAGGTTAGAGAGCTGATGGCAACCAGACAACTGAGCACGAAGTCAAAGAGTTGGTAACAGAAAAATGGGATCAGCCAGCCTACACGATGCTAAGAAATAGAAAAAAGGAGTAGCCTGTAAGTTTAGTTAGAAAAATCAAGTAGCAACTTTAAAACCATGGAGTATAAATATACTTACAGCAATGGCACCATACACCATCATTGCACTGATTGTGAACATGAGGAGGGAGATAGCAAACAGAACACAGGCATTTTCTGCATTAAAAGAGAAACAGTAAAAATCAGTCATTTCCTGGAGTTGTCACACTGCAGCTGACATGTACCCAAGCTTTGTCCCTTACTATGATCTGTTCTCAATTTACTCATCTCTGCCAACTACCAGCAGCAGAATACAGTAGTTCAGATCCTTCCTAACAAAAAAAAGATCTGGTTCAAGAAAACCTACAACTACTTTGAAAAATCCCTCTGCCTTAATCAAAAGCCTGACTAAAGCCCAGGAACACGAATTAGAAGCTTGACATAGTTTGACAGTAATGCACCATAATGATGCTGATTTGCAATGTGTGTCAGTGCTGAAAGTATGTGAGTGATTAACTTTACAACTGGACAGAATCTTAAGTGGAGCTAACACAGTATCAACCTTTACACTTGAAAATGGTTTGGTTACGTAATTTGGTCATTGGCAGTGGGAGCAGCACTGCTCCTTCAGCAATACTAAAGAAAACAGGAAATCACTGTGTGGAAGGTATCCCACTATTTACAAGAAAAGGCAGTGGAACAGAAAGCAATTTGTAGCAAAATCCAGGATACTCATGGAAGCTGCATGATAAATAATCTCCTTGTGCATCACAGTTACTAATGACTGAATCACACATGCTTTCCACAACTTAGATTATACTTGTTCTATTTTAAACACAAAGAAGCCAGCTTGACAGCCTATAGATGTGGTAAATCAATATTTTTTAGCAATACTGAGGCCAAAATTTTGTGGTACCCCTGCTTAAAAAAGAGATTATCTGAGAACTCTTTCTACTCTGCAATTAATTTGAAAAGACACACTGTGGAAGAACTTACATGTCCAATTCAGTGCAAGGTAATATCTACCATACACAGATGGCATGAAGAAAGAGCCCCTCCATGTCTGAAATGCACTGTGTTGATCAGACCTAAGTCTCAGCAATCATCATTAAATGTGGTTGTCTTCCAAGGAGTCACACAAGTACAATAATATCTGTAATGTTCTCACACGCACACAAAACCCTATAGCCTAGATCCCAACATAAGCAGTAAGAATTTTTAAGTCAAAAGCAGGTGACAGATTTTCACACTAAAGAGTGAAGAAAGCACCTTCAGAAGCATCTTTCACTCATATAAGCTTAAGGCTACCAAGAATACCAACAGCCTTTACTGATCATATGACATTTTACAGACATATGCTGTGATTTTACTTAATATCTTAGCCTCATGAAGAATTTGGTCCTTGCTCCTACTCTTATTTCATTAGTAGTAAATAAGAGTTACAGTCATAGGTCAGAACTGACAGATCCTCAACTCAAGTAATGAACAATTAATCCGAAATGCTCAAAACCCAGTTTTGTGCTGTACTATTTAACTTCGCTGAATCTGACCCTCCCCAAATTTTCATGTAACACAACTGACTGAGGTAGAAGTGCCACACTACACATTTCTGCACATTTAAAACCAAGAGAAGCAAAGCATATGCATAAGTTTACTGATATTATAATTAAAAGCTTGACACCAATGAAAGTTGTATACATCATACACTCAGTAAAAGAGTGAAAAGTGGGCTTAATTCTTCTCATGGTGCTTTCTTTTCCATTTATTCTACAGGTGAAACTTAAGAGAAACCCTTCCATTTCACCCAAGTACTGGGCATCCCAATTCTTCCACTCTTCCTTGAAAGATAATATGGTTTTCTTCTTAGTAAATTCATATGCAGGAGCTCTAAGGTATTTCCTGATCTATAAAGAGAACTAAAAATTCTGAAGAAAAGTCTTTAAACTTGTTTTCTGCTGCTTGTTTTACTGACAGAGCAAATATAGTTAATGCTTATGGACAAGGTGAATCTGAGATGTCCCATACATATTTCAACACTCAAAGCATCAGAAGGCCAAGAAATCTCACCACTTAGGATGCTTGGGCATAAAATGAAGTTAAAATATTAGTCCATAAAGTTTTCTTTTTATTCTTGTAGAAGACTTCAATCCCAGAATAATTGGAGAGAAATTCAGAAAAGAAGATAACCATATTTATTAAAAAGTGTAGGCATATGTGACAAACTAGTGTAAGACAAATCCATGCTACTGCATGCTTTATATTCCAATCAGCCAGCAGAGTTCTAGACCTACCAGCCATTCTCTCAGAAGCATAGTAATTTCCAATGACTTCATACTGGATATCAACAGTTGGCACCATATTTGGATGAGTCACTTCTACTGTCAACAAGATGCCCATCAGCAAGTTCACCACCTGAGAGAGATAAGAGTTACCTCAAGGTTAATTACACTGCAACACCTAAGATCTTTTTAACACCACTAATAATCCTTTATTTCAGTTAAAAATAAACTCTTCTCTTTGCCTGTATTTGGAAGAAAAAAAAAAAAAAAAAAAAAAAAAAAGAGCCAAACTTACAGTTAAATTTCAAGCTGATTTAGTTAAACCACTACCAAAATAACCCAAGGAGCGTGGAGCACTTGGTAGGTTCAATGAACCACAACTAAGTAACTTTTCAAACTGAGGGGATAGTAAGGTTCCTAGGAACTCAACGTAATTAAGCTGATCCTGCCTGACGAACGTACATATATGTGAACTGGAAAACTGGAAATAATTAAAAGAGGTGAGGAAGATAAAGGTATAGAATGAGGAATATTTGGAAAGAATTTCTGCTTTCTACAACAAATTGATTTAATTTAACACGCAAATTACAGGGTTTTTGCCATGTTTCAACTTTAATAAGCTAGAGAGAACATCTCCCTCTTCCCAGATCACTTACTAAAATCTCACCAATCCTTATCAGAATGGTCTACACAACCACAGGGGAAGTTTAAAAGTTTCACACAAAGATTAACCCCAAAATGTGAACATTCAGCACGGGCTGTGTGCTCACCAGTCCTTCTTCTCCCTCACCCTGCCACTTAAGACTCCTTCTGTTGCCCCATTTTGGTACACCCCAGAAATGTCTTCAGTAAGAGCTCAAAGAATCAAAAGTCGCTTAAGCCTCTGTAAAATTGCCTTGACAGCATTTATAATGTATTCAAGGTTTACAGGGACACAGTTTCTGTTACTAATATCTGAAGACACATGCCAAAGGTTGCGTAACATGAAAAAACTCATGATGATGTTTTCAAGCTGCAGACATTTTCCAATCAGTATTCAGTACTGTCACCACCACCAGCAGGATCCCTTCCAATTAGCCTCAAAAGAAAAAAAAAGAAAAAAAAAGAACTGGTTTGCAGTTTCTCACAACTTAAGAATATTTGCCAGGTATTTCTTCTTCTACTGGCATGGTTCCAGGAGTCAGTGATGGTGGCAAGTCTGTGTACAATTACTGAAGATTTCAGTAAGAAAAAAATATTTGGAACCTTTTAAAAATTGAGATTCATAGTTCCTATAACTTTTTTCTCCCCTCACTGTTTTTATTGGTTTCTTTTTCTTTTTTCCCCCCAGGGGTTCAGAGATACGTGGTGATAAGCTTGCTTGCACTTTCTGCCAAAAAGAACCCTTTAGTGGAATCAAAGTTGGTCACTTGGTAGAAATGCAATCATCACGTATTTACATAAAGTAACTAGAATTCCCAGCTATTTTGAGCCACTTGTATTTTCATAAGGCCTTGGAATATAAAACAGCCAAAACAGCTGGCAGTGAAGAATTCTGTTTAACCACCAATATCTTTAGCCTCAAAATGCACTTATTTTCACTCTCATGGGACACTTCTTAAAGGGCAAACTGTCAAGTTGCTCACCTGCCTGTTGTCTTTAAATCTTATTTTGCTTCACCACTGGTCACATATAGAACATTCATTTCCCACCTGGTTCATCTTTCTATACTCTGGCCTTCTGCTCTCGATGCATTTTCAACCCTTCTATTTCCTTCTCTCTGTGAGTGAACTGGGGATATTGAAAAATACCTTTCTGCACTGTATTTGTTTCCAAAAGCCCATATCAAGATTCAGGTCTTTGGCAGTTGAAACATTGATCCCTACTTTATAAAGAACGAAAGTACATGTTCAATTACAACTAAATCATTTATTGTTTATACACAGTCACGGGTTTGACTGCCATGACAGGCTATCTGACTCAGGATAAAGAGCAAGCAGCACTTGAATTACTAGAGAAGTACTGAAGAACTTGAATGCCTCCGAATTTTGATATTGTAATTCCCCATCTGTCACTTTATTTTCATTCAATCTGTGGTCCTTTGCATACCAAAGTCCTTAGTAAATTCACTAGTTACCGAGTGCAGTTCCAAGTATTAAAGGCCTATTTTCTCAGCCTGAAATGGTATGCAAGTACAACGAAAACAGTCATTCAAAATCCAATCTATTAGAATCAATGAAACCAAATAAAAATAGTAACAAACCAAAACAAATCTAAACAAAAACAAACGACAAACCCAAACCTCTGCCAATTAACACCTCAGGGTTTCCAGCATTCTATTACTGATGTTTTCAAATCCATCACAACATGGAGCAATTCATCACATTTAACACATGGATTTCAATTAAGAGCGCCAGAGCCTCTATTTTAACTACTTCCATTCTTTCCCAGAAGCTTGATAACAGCAAGACCACAAGGCTTGTTTCAAAATAATCATTGTAGCAGGCAGCAAGAATACAGTTTGGACCACAAAACATCGTTAGTTTTTAAATATATACTCACTGCAAATCAAATGTATGTTCACAAATGTCGCCTATATAGAGAAGTCAGAAAAAACGTAACTCATGTATGCCTCAGTGTAACATGAGGATTAAACTCATCACCATCTCCCCCTCAAAAAAAAAAAAAAAACAAACTCAAAAATAAAACCCCAAACTTGACAAGACAGCACTCAGTGGATACCACAGCACCCTGAAGTAACACCTCAGAAATCTCAGTGGCCTCGTTCTGGTCGTTTTTGCTAGGAAATCAAAAACAGTAACCAAGAAAATTGGCAAAATGCATTTCAAGTCCTTATTAAAAAAATAATTCAATTTGCATTTCAAGTCCTTATTAAAAAAATAATTCCATTAAGATGGAAATAATCTTAACTTAGTTTTGTAGTAGTTTAAGGAGTGTATTTTACATTTTCATATCTGGGATAGCTAAGTTTAACAGTTTAGTGTCACTCATATCAAAATTCAAATAGCTGAAATTTCAAATTCTCAAGTAGAAGTCAGCATTTATTCCACAGTGGTAACAGATATTACCTCCCCATATGATTAAAACTCAAAAGGACTGTGGAACTATTAACAAGCATTAGCTTTTTAATTAGTGAGTTTTATCTCCACAGTGTACACTTTATTGCTCATCATGTAAGTGCTTCATCTCTCTGGAGGCCTGAACATGAAGTCTAGTCTTCCCCAAGCACTCTGAGTGACTTGGGCAAAACCAAGAATTCCTACTTATAATTTGCTTATATCCTTTTATGAAGGGGAAGAGAGAAGTTGCTTTGCACTACTACACTCATTTTCCTTTCACTTTTCCAGTATTTTTTCCCTAGACATGTTCCCAAAGGGGAAAAAAAAACCAAAAAAACCCCACAGAACAAGATGAAGAATCTGATTTGGTCTGGTTTATTAATATATTGAAATAGCAAAAATTGAAGAAGAGTAATTTTAAATAGGGTACTTCAGAGCCTCTAGCACTACCAGCATTAGACTGAGACCAGCTATATGGGCTCATTTCTGTCAATCTGGTTCAGTGAACAAACAGTTCCAGAGATCCCCCTCATGCTCCTGCTAGCCAGCGGCAATTGCATCACTGACTCCAGCCCTGAAGTTCGCTGCCAGAACGCACCAGCCCCTCCCTCCAAAACAATGCTATTGGCTTTTATGCTGTTTACTGAACTCTGATCCCATTCTTGCCAGTGCAGTGTTCGTGCTTCCGGTTTCTGGAAAGCACAGTGCCCAATATGAAAGTTTAGAGGAAGAAACAAACTTCAAAGCAACACGACTGCAATTATGGAAAGGGGAACAGGAGGTTTCTTTTTCCTTCCTACACAGAATAGCAGTGGGTGTTGCAGAGCCAAGCAAGCTTTATCAGTCCTGGAACTCACATACAAATCTGCCAGAATGTTCTTAACTTCTGTTAAATACACTCTTATTTATTGATCACAAACAGCAGCAGCACATGGACAGAACCGTGCTAGGGATACACGCCGTTCACACAGCATCAGCAGCAGACATTTTAGAAGGTAGCCCTTGTTCTCTCTGGACTTGCAGAAGCACCCAGAAAGACGATGAAAACTGTTCTAGTGAGGAGCAAAGTTAATTACATGCATGATTTAAGGGTACACAAATAAGCAAGGAATAGGAAAATGCAGAAAGAAATGCTTACGTAAGAATAAGACATGCATTAAGCAGACAGAAGTCTTATCTTACTAAAACATCTGGAGTAGATTGCTATGAGACTCCATTTTAAGTTTGATAGCAATTCCTTCAGGACTGCACGAGAGCACAGTTTATATAGTAAATAGCAAGATTTTCAGTAACATAAAACTATTCTTGAAATAAACAAACATTCTCCCCCTCCAAAAAGCTATGTCCTTAAAAAAAAAAAAAAAAAAAACCACAACCAAAACACAAACAAAAAACCCCACCAAACCCACAAACAAAAAACACCAAAACACCACCCTACACAGAAAGTTATTACTATTCATCCCACCGTAACTTAAAAGCAGAGATTATTCAATTGATTTATAAATACTTCTTGTAACAACCTGAAAGGCTAAGTTAGCGCTGTACTTAAATGTTGTATTAATTAACATGTCTGAAAAACCTGACATATTCTGTAACGTTTTTTTAAAAGTTTGGCAGCAAGCAATTAAATTTAGCTTTCACTGTCCAAACCATACTTTACCTTCAAAAAAAGTATAATTTATAACTGAATTCTGATTTAAAGCACTAGGCAAGACCACCTAAAGCTTCATGTTATAACAGTATTTCAGCTCAAACAGCCAGCTGTTCCAGACTTAAAAGTTCTCATCCTTTCCCAGGTGACAGATGAGAGCTGGATAAAAATCTTCAAGGCACGGTTTAACAAAGTGTTCGATACACAGGGGGTTTTTTAATAAAAATCCGCACCTCTGAAGCACTTTGCATGGCCCCTGCTACCTTGAACTCGGCTCTACTTTTCCCTGTGGCAGAGCGAGTGGCTGCGGTTACACGAGATCAAAGCCGCACTCGGCCCCTGGAGCCGCAGCCTCACGGTGCCCGGCGCAGCTCCCACCGTCCCCAGCACCCATCCGGAGAGAAGAAAGAGGTGCCGCGTCCAGGCAACACGAGGAAACATAAGCACAGCAGGAGAGGTAGAAGCTGGAAGTGCTACCAGGTCTGTGGCCACGGAAACATCTCCCAGTCCCCCGCCCCCAGCAAGTCCCTGGGTTTACAGCCGCTCCCGCGAACAGGAATGGCAGCGCGGGAGGCAGCGAGGTGCTTTTGTTCTGGAACGAGGATTACTGTCCCCCTTACTGCTAACGATTTGTGCTTTTACTTGAGGGACCAGAAGCAGATTCTTGAACTCCATCCCATCAGCACAGGGTGGTTTGTAGGTTTCCAAAAGAAGTTTGATTCTCAATACTACAATGGACCTTTTCCTTTGAAATTAACTAATAATAGAACTTAATCAGTAGCAAGACTTTGTCCAATTTCTTTTGAAAGAGATACCTTTTTCCTAAAGTTTTTTTACATTTTTAAGCCCCTACCCTGCCTTTTCCTCAGTTCCTCTCTATCCAGCGACTTTGCCCGTACATTTTTTTTGCCAACTGAGGGACCAAGATCCATAAAAATAAAGGATCTCGCCATACTTGTTTAAAATAAACCATAAACTCTCCAAAATCAAATCCCCATGCCTCTAAAGGCAGTTTCTGTGCATGGCTATGTCATATAAACACAAAAATTCAGCATTCTTTCTTTCTTACAATCTGAAGAAGGGCAAAGGAGAACACAGGTTTTGATTACAGCTTCAGAACAGAAAAGCTATGCTGCAACTTTTGTAAACTATCCTTTCATTTTTACTACCCGCGAAGGTAAGGGGAATGAAAGATAAGGAAATTACTTTAAGAAAGGGGAGCTCAGGCCCCCTTTAAGGGAACCGAGGGAAGTTAGGGCTCCAGGCCTTTAATTTGCTGGTGCTGTTTTCATATTTCTATTTTGCCCTACTTCAGAACTTTATCTCTAAATTTTTATCTTCACTACCACAGCTCTTTGTCAGAGAGAAAGCACTCACTAGTCAGAAAAAAGGAGGCGTTTTGGGAGGCAAATTTGTTTCCACTGCTCTTCAATCACCGTGTCGAGAACAGAGAATGGAATAACCAGGAACTTCCCTTGCCACAGAACTCTTGCTCATTCTGAAGACACTTGTCTTCCTCGCAGAAGTTACACACCACTCACGGGTACCTCATCTTATTTCCCGATTATATACCCCAAATTCCAGCCTCCCCCAGCTCTCCTCCCTTACCAAGGACACGCTCATTGTATTCAAGTCTCAATCCTTCCAAACCAAAAAAGAAAAGAGTAATACAGTCTCTCTGAGACGCAGATTAAACGCTTTGAACTTTCTCTTTACTTTCTTTTTCCAACCACAAGGGAGGCTGCCGAGGGATAGCACGGCTTCGCTAGCCCAAAGGAGACCCCAGGAAAGAAGAGGGACCCGAGGCCTTCCTGGTGACCCCAATAAACCCCCTCGTGCAGCTTCCCCGACCGCCTCGGGAAAGGGAACAACTGCCCGGGCAAAGGTAGCGGGACACCCGTGGTCCTTCGGGAAAGGGAACAACTGCCCGGGCAAAGGGAGCGGGACCCTCATCACGCCCATGGTCTCTCAGAGCGGCCGCGCGGGCGCTGCTCCCCCGCCCCACCGAACACCCCGCGCACGCGCGCTGAGCTCGGCCCTCACCGCCGACCCTTCACCCGCTGGCCGCCCCCGCCTCTCACCATGTACCAGGTGCCCAGGATGATAGTGCCAGTGCGGACATGGCAGCAGCCACAGCAGCGGGTGCTATAGAAGCGGTCACGACTCCTCTTGAACGTCATGGCGGCAGCGCGAAGCTCCAACCGCCAGACCCACCGTCCGCCCTCTTCAGGCAGTTCCCGACACCGAAAGCCGTAAAACCCCCGGCGCGCGCGTCACCGCCGCACTGACCAATGATCCACCGGGAGAATGTCGCGGGGCGGGCCCGTGTTGCCGCGGCGACGGGTGATTGACAGCACCGCTGACCAATCACAATAGCTCTGGTACTGACTCCTCCGTTCACCTGCGGCGGCGGGGGCCGCACCTGAGGTGGGGGTGGTGCCCTTTTCGCCATGTCGGGCATTGCCCGCCTCTGCCGCTGGCCCTCAGGCGGGTCTGGCGGGGAAAAGTCCTGCCCTGCTCGGCTGGCGCCCGGGGGGCAGCTTGCCAGAGCTTTGTAGAGCCGGAACTTGGTAGCCGGGGCGGCAGCGAAAACCTATGGGGAAGGCTGCGTTGTCTAGAGACGTTCCCGTGTACTTAGCGCGGGTTGAGGGGCGGCTCGAACTCTGCGGTCGCTTCTGAGCCCCTCAGTTCAGGAAGGACATGGAAGTTCTAGAGAATGTGCAGTGAAGGGCAACAGAGCTGCTGAAGCGTCTGGAGCATAAGTCTGATGAGGAATGGCTGGGGGTGTTTTGCCTGGAGAAAAGAAAGCTCAGAGAACCTTATCGCTCACTACGACTCTTGAAGGGAGGCTCTAGACAGGAGTTGGCCTCCTCCCAGGCAACTGGTAACAGCATGAGAGGACATGGCTTCATGGATATGGCCAGGGAGGTTTATTCTGGATGGCAAGAGAATTTCTTCATTGAAAGGGTGATGAGGAAATGGAACAGAAGTCACTATCTCTGGAGGTGTTTAAAGAAAGACTGGACACGGCCCTTTGTGCTGTAGTCTGGTTGACATGGTATTAGGTCATGGTTTGGATTCAATGATCTCACAGGTCTTTTCTAACCTAATTGATTTTGTGATTATGGGCATCCCTTAATTCCAAAATAGCAAAGAGTAAGTAATGTCTCCTGATGTCCTGGGCCAGTGTTAATTTTTGCAGGTGCTAGAAAGGAGCATGGCTTGGATGTGGAGGTTATTCTATCCCACCTCACATCAAGGAGGTGCCAGGAGCTAGGGGAAAAAGGGGGTTCTTCCTATGGAGAAAACATGGAAGAGGGCACTGACTGGTACTGTGTATTGGCAGTGGGGACAGGTTTCTTGTCTTGTTGATGTTTGCAGTATATTGTTGTGCCTCCAATTCTCAACTCCATCCCAAAGCAGCAGGAAAGATAAGGGAAGAGGGAATTGGAGAGAGCAGTGTGTGGTTTTAGAAAGTCTCAGTGGGGGTCCTGAACTGGGGAGTACCATTCCTAAACCATGACACCTGGGCAGAGCCTGAAGAAGTCTACTTTGAGATATTGCCAACACCCCCCAGCTTTCACTGAAATTCAGCCCGTGCTGCAGAAGGTTTAGTTCACATGAACCGTTCTGCTGTTCTTTTGAGTTATTTCCTTGGATTAAAGAATAATATTAAGATTGTGTTACATGCTAAGAGTATATGCCATCAGAGGGAAAACAGAAGAGGTGAAATTTAGTCCACAGATGTGTTTTATTTTGTTGGTGACACCAAGCCCTACTCAAGCCCCTGTTAGTGAGTGCGTAATGGAAATGCTTCATTAGCTACACAGAAACCTGCGGGTGCTGCACTGTTTAATAACATTAATTAGAAACAATGTGGAAATCCAAGTGCTGTCTTCATTTGTGTATGTGTTAAGTTTCACCACCACTTAGACACACAGTCTCCTGTTCCCACATGCAGCAGGATCTGTAAACTTCCCCTGACCCAATGGTTTCTGGAGACCTGAGTTCTTGAGGCAGAAATGCACAGTTTATTTTAGCCTTCTACTTGCAGCTGCAAGTATTTCCTTCTTGGCAGTGCACAATTTGAGACACTGAACCATAAATATTTGCTGTGCATATATACACCAATATGTCAGTATTAATATTGAGGTTTTTCGCTATGAACAATGAGAAGGTAATGAGGGTGACAGTGCTTGTCCTTTTGATACATTCCAGGTTGTACAATTAACACATTTTATTGTTTTAGCTGCTTAGTCTATTTTTAACGTGAACTGTTGCTGAGTTGTTTGAAATTACTTACTTGAGGGCTTTAAAATGACCTTTTTATTTTAAATCCCCAGGGTTCCACAGTTGGTGTTTTTCTTCCTTAGGGCATATTTCATTTTTGAATAAACATGTTGTAAGTGCTGCTAAGATGGCTGTAATGATCCTATTATAAACTGTTGTTTGTTTCTTTAGTGCTCCTAATGTTCTCAGCCCTGTGCATATATGCCCAATTATCAACACTCTGATTTAATGTAGCAAGAAGGGACTAATTTTAATCAATATATACTTGTCCATGTAAAAAAAGAAATAGAAAAAAAATGTGCATTTTGTTGTAATTAGTCATTTAAAAAATCGATTTTAGCACAGATCGCGCTTTGGGAAGCCTAAGCCAACTATGCCTGCTGCATGCATGCCTGAATTGATTACATTGTTCTGCGGAGCTGAGAGATTCTCTTTCCTGTTGGTCTTTCCCTGTGTGAAACAGGAATTCACAGGATTAGAATGAGTCAGAAATGAAAGCAGGAGCCTCTCCCTCAAAGTTTGGACATCTACTTGGAAACCTTAAGGTCCCACTTCCAGTTCAAATGTTCTGTGAGGGCAAGTGTTCCAGCTAAGATCTTGCAGTTGGACACTTTGCCTTCGCTAAGATCAAGCTCTCCTCAGGCTCAGATTTTCAGGGCTATTTTCATGAGATGAAAGAAATCTTAATTAAGTGTTCATATCTTTGTCAGCCAGACTCAGAATAAAAATTGATGCGATTCCCTTGAGCTTCGCTGCTTGTTATACTCTGCAAACAACAAAGATACTGGGAAGAATAATGTGAATCTCATTTAACATCACAAAGAAGCTTTCCACAGCAGGATAGGCTGATGTGGAACTATTGAATTTGCATTAAAAAACCTCTCCACTTTCTCGTCTCTTTTTAAAAAAAAAAAAAAAAAAGATATAAAGAGTATTTTGAGAATGATTGCATTGTTTCTTGTACTTAAGGGAAGAGGTAATAGGTTAATGATTTTAGTCCTATCCTCTGTGAAAGATTGCAGTTCTTCTATGCTCACGCAGCCCACATGACCTCAGGCAAGACACTTCCTTCTCGCTGAGCCTTAATTCTCTCCTTTTTGTTTGTTCAAAGAGGATTTGTGAGGCTAAATATATTAAAAACTCTGGGCTCAGCTTACAGTCAGTCATGACAGGCGGAGCAAAATCTCAGAGTCAGCGAGTGGTAATGATAAAACTTCCTCACGAACAGCAGAAAGACCATGGCATGCAGGACCCAAGCATCCACAATAGTAAGAGCAGGAAGCCATACACAGATCTGCAAGTCAGAAGCAGCTGTGAAAGAATGATTGGGATTCCTTTACCAGCATGACATTTTAACTCTTTCCCTCTCAGCAGGTAGGGAGGGTTTGATGTCGAGGCATTCCTCATTAGCCAAACTAGTCGGGGTTTTCAAAACCCATGTCTAGACAGGAGATTTGCACTTCTGTCTTGAGAGTGCCTGGCAATGTTTTACCAAACACAAATTAGTTTTGGATAGTCGTATTTTAATAAGGTGGCAGCAGAACAGCTAGGATCAGGTAAATAAGAGACCAGGCTTCAACTTCTTCAGAAATGTAAAGTCCTTCACTTGCAAGATGTCAAAACAATGCAGCACTAAGACTCTTTTCTGCTGTTTTTTGTAATACCATAGTTTTTCCCTTTTGTGCTGTTCTTCAGTCTGTCCTTGGCTAGAAGATGGTGGTTTAATGCTGTAACCACACACTGAACTATTGCCAGGATGGCAGTATTTTGAAGAAGAAGGTGCTGTTCTGCTTCAGCATCTGCTGTGTTGTGTGAAGGGAAACCTACAGACTCTGAACTGATAATTATATGTAACCTCAGGCGGAGTTCACATCGCTTTATAGTGAAAATATTGTCCTGATGGGGGTTGAGAAACAAAGGCACAGTGAGATGAACTGATCTGACCAACACTACTACAGGTTAATCAAAGTTCTAGGAACATCTTGTCCATTGGCTTCTTTGCCAGGAAATAAAAGGTACAGTGCATGACATGTTTCAGCTCCTCCATCCATAATGGAATGCACTTCAGTATGAGGGCAGGAGCAAGCTACCACTATTTTTCAAGGTTTTTTCCCTATAACTTTATGCATGTGTCTGCTACTCTGCATTCTAAAACTAAAAAAAAAAAAGAAAAAAAAGTTTGTTAGCTCCTCAGACTCAGTTATTTTCCATGCTGAACAAACATTTTTAGATTAAAAAAAACCAGTTTTTCAACATCACAGAGAAAGTAATATCATTACATAGAAACTGTATCTCCTTAAAAAAATTTAGAAAAATCCATAGAACTGATGCAGAAGGTATGAAAAATACCCAGGCTGAAAGCATGGATTGACTTTTTGCTTCCTTAAAAGAGATAAGAATGTACTGGAGTAAAAGCAAAGCATTAACATATCAATGAGGGGAAAAAAACCCTCATATAAATTAGTCAGGGGAAAACTTTCCTGTTGGTGACTCATACAGCAAAGTCATAGATATCCAGCATTGAAGTCAGCATTAACAAATTTTACCATCTTTTTTCTCCGAGATGAATTTTGTAGGAAAACAATCTAATTTGGAGGATCAGTGGCTTCTTGTACAAAGGGTTCGAAATTAATAAGAATGTATCACAATAAGTTTTGTGATTACTGAATTTTACTCTTGTTTACTGAATTAATCAACTTCATTTTGGGATTCCTAATGTAATGTTCCAAGCTTCTGTACTATTTGTTCTAGTTGATTCCTGTTAACAATATGAATTATCTTTTACCAGTATGAGTCAGTTTAACTCAGTTCCAAACCTTTTAAACTCATAACAGATGGGTCAGAAAGGGCTAGAAAATAAGCTAGAATATGACAGCATGATATGAAATTTCTCTAAGCCCAGGACTGTTTCTGGGTTACTCACTGTATGCTCAGATTTTCTAAATCTTAAACACTGAATAAAAATAATTGTATTCATTTAGAGAATCAAAATGTGCTAAATTAAAAGAGATGTGCTTCACTTATAGCAGCCTCCACACAGCTGAGGAGCTATGAAAATGTCTAAAAATAACATGATCTAAAATGGTACTTGCAATTTCAGATATCTCAGTGCTTTCACTTGAACAACAGGGAGCACTGGAAATGGAAAATCTCCTGTACTCACTGGCAGCCTTCCCCTTCCAGCCCTCAGCCAGGACTTGCCCCTCCATGAATCTTGGCAGGGTGAACAGGAGGAGCCTGAGGACCTGAACACTGTCTTCTCAGGGAAACAGGGAGTCACCTTCTAGTGGTTGTTATTTCTTTACACGTTGGCTCCTTGACTGGGTTTGCAGTTCGGGATGCCAGAAGGTTTCCAGGAGGAACACTGTCACAGGTGGCTGTTGCTGTCAGAAAAGCTCGATAAAGCAAATTTCATGAGTCCTTGTAATGTGCACTGCACAGATTCACCACCAAAAGAAAATCATGTGGAAAGAGAAATTAAAGTTTGATAGAAAAATAATGTTTACCAAATTTCCGATATTCTCTTGGTGGGATGACATTAGTCAATTACTCTTACAGTGGCCTTTTCCCCAGAAGACACAAGGAGTTGTTTCTGAGATCAATGCATTTCAGTGTCTGTGAGGACCTTTCATTTGCAGGACCACCTGCAGGGCTGAATGTCAGGGATGGCACATACTGGAAAGTTCATTTTACCTTGAAAAGATCCTTGGGTCTGGTTCAGTACCATCAAAGAAGGACAAGGTTTCTATATCTGTTTTTTGTGGCCCATGACTTGAAAACCCTCACTCACAACATCCAGCTAACCTTAGAAAATACTCAGTGTTACAGAGTAGGCCCATGTTGTAAGCATAGTAAAGAAATTATTTCCTGCCAGGCAATTAGCATGTCTACCTGCTAGTCAGCTTGTGCACATGTTGGCTCTGCCTCAGCACACTGGGTGGGACCTTGGTAATTATAGACAATTACAGTGATCAGTTATGGATAATTATGGAACAGCAGGCCAAATTCCTCTCTATGGTTGCCTGTCTTAACCCTGGCAGTGTTATACCATGGTTCGAGTGTGAAGCAAAGCTTCAGCCTCTGCATCTGCATCCTGCTGTCTGCCTGCAAGTAAACACAACTTTGTAGGTCAGGAGTTTGTCACTTACATAATCGGCCATATCTTAATGCCTGTGATACTATGGATTCGTCATGTATGGAGATCCCTTTTATTAGGGATATAGCCAATCTTCCTCCTTCAAGAGGCTGCCCACAAGAAAGAGCATCATTACAAAAATAGAGCAGACTGAGTTTAAGAGAACGTGGAAACTTAAAGCCGTGTATTTCGTCATTTACAGCTGCTGCTGCAACAATTAATTGCTTGCCCCTAACCAGATCATAGATGTTTGCCAGCCACACTTCATCCCACCTCCCACACTGTGGCTGCACCGGAGCCTTCATTTCCAGCCGCTGGGCTATTTGCAGATGTGTGGAGAGCTTTTGGCCGTTCCGAAGGCAAGTGCCTCTCAAGCAGCTAATAAATTGCTTAGGGAAAAGACAAGGGATGCCAGCTGGACCTCGCCCATGAACTGGCAATTAGACTACTCTGGGTTATTGAATGATCAGAGAATTACTCTCGATTTACTCTTCTAAGGGAGAGTTATAGCTCAAACAATGCTTCAGCATGTTAGGGTCGAGAGGAATGACAGATTTGTCTTTACAAACAAGCTGTGGATCTGCTGGAAGAGAAAACTAGCACTGAGAGATAAAAGAAACAATGGGAAGGATTCCACTGATTGAGGAATGGAAAAAAGATATTTGCCTTTACAAACAAACTGTAGGTTTGCTGATAAATGAAACTGGATATCGAAAGATGAAAGAAACAACGGGGGAAAATCATAAATTCCATAAGAATTAAAAATTAAAAGGGAGAATTATACATTAGAGGGGAATCTTAGGTATCAGGCATCCCAGGAAGTCTGTACTTCTCAAGTACCTCAGCCAGTGGGGAAAGAGAGAGGGAAATGCAGCGGGGAAATTAGGATAAAAAGTGTGGAGGCTGCATCCTCCAAAAATTTGAGAGACCCCAGGGAAATGCCCCATGGCCTCTCCCTTTATTTGAATAAAGTAAAAGGACTCCTCTTGTCTCCTTTTTGGACATAAACCTCTGGTGTTTGTTCTTAATTTTCCTGACAGGGGGATGTTGAATCTTCCATCTGAGGATTTACAATAGTCTCCAGCTAGAGACCGAGAGAGTGTGTTCATCCAGCACACCCATTTAACCCTCCCGGAGCCAGGAGCAGCAGAACAGGCTGATGACCTGCATAGCCTCTGTCCTAAAAGCAGAGAAACCAGGGAATAACCTGAATATGTAGCAATAAAGGGGAGTTTCTTAAGGAACTCAAAGGTCTGATTTTCAAAGCATCTGCAGAGACCATTTTTTAGGCTGTGTGATGGTTTTTCAGCCTCTGACAACTGGGAAGTGAAAGAATGGAAGCTGACAGAGTTGCTTAGAGCTTTGTGTTTTGGTTGTTTTTTTAAATTCAGTTCTCTCACTGAGTAACACTTCTACATCCCTGGGAGCTTGTGCAGCAGCACTGCTGGGGGACGTGGTACAGGAGGGTTCCAGGCACTGCCACAGCATTATCAAATGAGCAGCAACCAACATACCCTTTCCTAACTGCAGACAAAACAGATGAACTCACACAAGCATGCTGTACATTGCCACCCCAATTTGCCCTGAAAGGTGCTTTTCAATTATTTAGGAAAGCCTATGATCAAGAATATTTAGTTTTAGAAGTGTATTTTTCTTTTTTGGCCTACATTAGAGTGTGGTATTAAATAATGTGCTGCTGTAAACTATTGAGCTCATTTGTATTACTGTGATGACTTTCCAGAGGTGAAAAAGTGAAGCCAGAAGGAAAATGCAGGCCTCAGATACCACTGAAGTCAGAAAAAGGGGTACTGAAGAATTTGACAGAAAAACAGTAATATAATTTGCTGCTGCTTGTCATGAGCACCTCAGTCAGTTTGTCAGTGTTATATAAGTCTGGATTGTTCTTTCATCCCAACAACAAAATAATGTCACGAGGATTTCCTAAACATAGAAGAGTTCAGATGAAGAGAATTTCTGAAAGAAAATGTTAGTACCTTGAAAAAGCTTGTAAATTGAATGGTTCTAGCAAAAAACACATGCTCTTACTCACACACATACAAATTAAATAAAGCAGCTCATGAGTATTGGGCTTTGGCTAAAAGTTTTAATTTTTTATTATAAAAACAGCGACATTTGAAATACTGAAAAATGTTGAAACAAAGCATAATTATAAAGACATCAAAAAAGTTTACAAGCATATATAGAGAAAAAAGCAGAAAAAAATTGTAGTTCACCAATCTTCTGAGCTTCTCTTTATCTCTTTTATTTTTCTTTCTTTTTTCTTTGAATGACAGAAGTTACCTTCAATGCTAAGCAAAGGCCATGGGCAACATCTTGGCCCCAATGTGGTCAATGAATGTTTTCCATTGGCTTCAGAGATAGCAGAACTTTGTTCATTACCCACATACTCATTATCACATCTTCTAAATCCTTGAACTTGCTGTACCTGTTCCTCCAGCAAGGCCATGTATTTTCTTGTTATGCATATATTCCAAACCAGTTACTTTCCTGATAAAAGCTCTTTGGTCTTTTCAGTCCATTCATAAACTGCCAACATTTCACCCACATTGAGACAGAAACACCAAGATCCTAGACAGTGGGCTGCTCACTGGCATCAGTTAAGATTACCCCTCCCCTGCCTGTCTGAAACAACCCTACTGTGCTAAATGTCAGGGCACACAGTACAGCTAACTACCCCAAAAATCACAGCACAAGAAAACTGCCCTGCAACATACAGTAGCTAAACTCTAAACACAAATACATTGCTGCAGTTGATTGCTTCTCTGAAGGGTACAGCTGATTTGACAGCTATGCAACAGATGAAGGCCATCAGGGAAAGTGTTGAGCTGCAGGTAAAGCTTAGACAAGCTGGGATCAGGGTCAGGGATGCAATGGCAGAAGCACAGAGCTCTCCTCTGGCTCCGTGATGCAAACAGGAGTGCAGCTGTGGCAGTGTAAAGCCACAGACATCCCTGATTATTCACTGTCCTAGTGAAAAGAGTTTCACAGCATCAGCCCAAAGCCTACAAATGTGCACACATTTAACATGCATTAACATGCATCCCCCACCATCTCCAAAGGCACAAAATCAAATGCAAATGGAGATTTGAGAAATACTATCTCATCCTTTGAGGCAGCACTTCTGGGATGGGTCAGGCACAGTCTCAGGACCGTCTGAAGACTCTCCCTCCCCCCCAGCTACCACCAAAGCTGCAGCTCCTCTGGGGATAAAGGGCTTCTGCTTTTAGTGGTGTCAGGTCAGCACTGTTTATAAACCACAGTATTCTGTTGTAACACATTCTGTCCTCCATACTATGAGCCCTCTGATAAGGAGAAATACACACCCTTCAATAAACACTAAACTGACTTTAAAACTTCATTCACAAATTTAGTTTATATTAGAATATTCAAGAGACAAAATGATAAAAAACTTCCAAACGTCAGATTAAGAAAAAATATTTTTAAAAGTTACCTCTGCTATAAGTACAAATGCAACATGCTTTGGACATACAGACTTTAAACTTTAGCCCACGATGAAATCCAGGGAGAAAAAGGGGTTTAGACCATCTTTCCAAACAAGTTAAAACCCTCCTTTAGAGATGTTCCTTGAGGAGCAAACTAGTCTGATGTGGGGTAAGAAGTATAAATATGGCAAGGTAAGAGGCAAAAGTCTGACAGTAGCAGCTACCAAGGATTTTAAAAAGTTAGGAGGCTGGAGAATGATCCATATTATTCTCTCTTTGTTTCTGAACAGTGCTTCCTTCTGTACATTACTAGCCTGTCGATGAGCACCTCTGCAGAAATGCCAGAGGAGACCAGACTAGCTGGTGGATCCTCCATGGGACCAAAGTACAATCACAGTCAGGTACAGCCCGACTATTTCTACAATGGCATAGAACACTACAGGTTGACAAACAACGTGACAGCAAAAAACTGAAAGGACTTAATGCAACCAGTCAAACCCCATTCAACAGCTTTTAATCAAGGGCAGCAGCTTGCAATGAGCAGCCACTCGGTTTCAAAACCACCTCCTGTGCACAGCCTGCTCCCTCTCTCCGCTCTCTCACACACTCACGCTCTCTGGCTCACTGCTCCTCTTCTCTTCCTCTTGCTGGGAGGTCTCCTGGAGCCTCTCTTTGCCTGGGGCTCAGCAGCATGGCAGAAAGCAGAATCCTTGCAGCTCATTGGCATGTCTGCCCCATCGGGTTGGCACTCTGGCATCTACACAGCTCCCTCAAGTCTCTTTCTTCATTTTCTTCCTCTTCCTCCTCTCCTTTTTGCCGGGTACACCTGCTATATACACAACAGGGACAGTGCACAAACCTTCCACGTGCAATTGCATCCCTGAGAACTGTTGGCTTTTTGCCTGATGAAGAGGATTTAAGGGTTCTTAGATGTGTTTTACAAGAGCTACCTACTTTTGAGGGTAATTCAAAGTTATGGGGAGGACTCAATGTTTTTAGTGGGCTCTGACTCACTCATATATGCTTCTGCTTCATGTTGAAAAGCAAAAGTTACTGTCACTAAATGCAATAGGAGCTTTTTTTTTGCTCAGTAACTCTGAGAGGAACAGGAACAGGTATTTGTCACGGAAAAGCCTCTGAAAGATTTAAAATATGCAGCTAAAGGAGAAACATTTCACATATTCACTTAAAAATGCATTTGTGAGCACTTCTTAGATTACACATTATTCTGAAGCTTAATCGAATGTACGTCCAAAAACAATCACTTACCATTATTGGCTGAATTATTAACAACATCCAAGGATTTTTCGAAGGAAGCACCGACTGCATCACTGCTATGTTTTGTAGATCTTAAGTCCCTGGGGCCTTCTTCCATTCTTGTTTGCAAACCTTGCTGGGGCTTAATTGAAACAATATGCTTCACTAAGCATGTGAGTTAAACGAAGCATATGCAAGTACAAAATATGAGAGAAAATGTCATTATTGTGGGGCATTTAAAGAAACTGCAGGACAAATTAATTTTTACATTGTTAGAATACTTTGCCATGTTATCTACCTACCTCTTATTTATTTGATTTAGAGGGGATTAAAGTGTTGAAATTGTCTTTCAGTATTATTTTTCGCGTTGCCTCTCCCAGTGAACAGAAGAGCAGCAAGAAATACTGAGATGAAAATACTCTCATAGTGTAGTGACATTGAAGAGTAAGATGTGCCCAGTGACTGCTAGATGACTAGAGTCCACAGAAACACTAGAGGTAGCACAAGGAGTGTGATGAGCAACTTTGTGGATCTGGCTTCATAAGTAATTTCATTTTTTATGTCCATCTGAAAGCTGAGCTTCCACAGCAGCTTTTGGGGCACCAGACATCAGCATTTGGGGTTGCCATGTAACACAAGCTTCTTCTTCTGGCCCATCATAAACATGTCAGAAGAAGCAGTGCTGTCCTGAGGAGTCTGAATGGTACTGTTAAGATTATTCATGAAGGTACATACAAAGCTAAATGAACTAACTGAATGTGCAAGACAGAGAGGGTATGGCAGCACTCTGGGAACTGATAGAATATCCTAATGATTATGTAGATTGTGGTCAGTGAGGTAGTTAAAACCTTTCCCTTAAAATGGGAGCATCAGGAGATCTGGGAGCAAAATTGTCTCAAGGATCTTGAGAGACCACAGTGGGTGTGAGGAAAAACAAATGATTTAAAAAACAAAGCAGCTGCACATGTCCAGCAAAACATATTCTGTGACAAGTGAATGAAATACAATTTGGACATTTTGGGCATTCCCCCCACAGTTTCTCATTTCACTGAGCACCAATCACAGGCAAGGACTGGTCCAAAAGCCAGTCCAACACTCTGTTCCTTTGCGCTTCCTATCCCAAATGAACCGACATTCTCCACAGCCTTTCTCTGTTGCATTCTGAGACATTTTTCTCTCAATAAGCTTTTTAGTGGTATAACAGTGGCCTTGTTTTATCTTCACAGATTTTTGGGAACCACCTTTTCATTACTGCTGATATCTCTGTGTGACATTCAGCTACAGAAGAAACACAGGCCAATTGTACACTAAATTTGGAGTGCATCTGGTTTTAATCATGGATGAAAAAAATGTTTAGGCAGATGCATTCCAACATTCTGTACTGCAAAATCAAAGTGTTTGGAAAATATGTTAGGGAATACCATGTTGCAAAACTCCACTGTTCACTGTGCTCATAACTTCTTTTCATGAGAAGACAGGGAGAAAAGAGAAGAGAAAACCAGAAGACAGAGAGGAAGAAAAGTCTCCCTTAGGTCATCCTAACAGAGAAGAATCCTCCTCTCCTCATGGAAAACCAAACACTACACTTGGAATACAAAATACTCACATGCCTCAGTCCAGCTCCACCCCGTGTTTCCTTCACTTCCATTTTCTTCTTCTTCCTTTGTGTTTTGCTTTCGGGTCCAGAAAGGCAGAAACGAATGCCTGCTTTGCCTTTTGGCAAATCCTGAAAGCATCAGAGATTTTGTAAGAGGAGTCCTGGGAACAGTTAATTTTGTTTTTTTCAGGAAAACTGATTACCTCCAGAAGTGCGTGCTGACAGTGTACAAGTGAGTCTGTCTCTCTGGACAGGGTTTACACCTCAGCTTAACGCATCTCTTTGCAAAAAGCTCAGCATGCTTTTCCCACTGCTGCCTGAAGTGAACATTTCCCTGGGCTTCTAGAAAGCATTTAAACAGCAAGACTTCTGCTTTTACATCTCCACCCAAGATACCACTGTATCACTGTCACCAAACCCTCTTATCAGCAAAGTTAACTATGACCTGGCTGCCCGAGATGCTGTGAAAGCTGTGTCAGCTCTGGACTCAATACCTCTGTTAAACCCTGGGTATTTGAGAAGGTCAGCAGCAGTAGGGTACAAACACCCAAGGTTTGCTGCTTAGGACAGCAAAGCCAGGGGGATGATGAACTCTCAGAACCAGCCAACTCCCCCCAGCCCATCTCATGCCTCCTGCAAATGTGTTCCCCACCTCCAGCTATCTCAGACAGATCAGGCAGAGACTGTGCCAAACACTTCTTCCCAACATGAGAAAGCCCCCACAACCAAAGGAGGCTGGCTGCAGGGCTGGACTGGAGACCCTAGAGTGGATGAGACTGACCCCTGGCCATCAACAGCACTGCCTCACCTTCTTCTCATCCCTTGTCTGATGCTCCTCATCTCCAGTCCAGTTTCCCCACTCCTCTGTGGGAGCCTTCCAGTCAGAGTCCAGGTCAATCACTGAAGGGTCACCTATTAGGGCAAGCATACAAATGAGTTATGTTCAAATCCATACTACTTCCCAGCCTCACATGAGTAGCACAAATGCTGCAAAACTACCTGATCTCTTCTTGCTTGCCCATGTGATATTTGGATGTGCATATATGCATGTCTTAAATGTGTTAAAACATTTACAAATTTATTTTGAAAAATGTATTAAGACATATACATTGTCTGCCAATGCACAATTAGTGACAGCACTCTTCAGGACAGGAGAAAAATTAAAGAAGGGCAGGAAAGCACATACAAAATCAAAAGCCCTTCCAGCCTGCGCTTCAAGAAAACAAGCTTTACAAAACTAATAGCATGGCTTGTCAAATATTTCCTTTGAATTTTATGAAGAAGGATTGAGGCATATCCAGAAACACTGGTGGACACGGCAGGCTCTTCCATTCACTGCAACACACCGTCCTCTGGGTAAATATTCATATGGAAGAGTAATATTAACAAAGGATTTGTGCATTTATTATTACTCTCATTGGTGTTTTCTATCTTACAAAAAATAGAACCAAGTACACTCACAACTTCATCTTCCTTTTCTATTTTCTTTTCTTGAATGTAAACCAGAAAAGCACCATCTCAGCAGTCCATAAGATACAACTCTAAATAGGCATGAAATAAGTAACACCTACCCTGCATTAATTCTGATCATTTCATGGGAACATGGCAAAAAACTTTTCAAAATCTTTTAGGTTTCTCTATCTTTCAGCATCTGGTACCTTTGAAAATCTGGCTGCAAGCCCTCAGCTGCCTCTCCACAAAGCATTGGCAAACTATCATTAGTCAAAAAGGCAAAACAGACCAGTTTTATTCCTTCACCCAAACTGCATGAGGTGCAAAAAAGCAGATAAATCAGCATAAGATGTTGAAAGGACTACTTGATTATTTTTTAACAATTTGAATGTAACAATCTTAAGTCTTATCCTAACAGGAAGAACAACTTTAAAAACACAACATATAATAATAACAACTCTTAGCTGATTACTTCTCTTAAAAAAAAAAAAAAATCCCAAGCCGAATGGAAAAACTTCTACTTGAAGCTGAGCCAAAACCAAAAGCATGCTGGGAATGATAAAAGAAAACTGTTTCCAAAAAGTTGCTCTGACCAGTTTGCTGCCAAATGTTACAAACACGATTATAAACATTGTTCAAGTTTCTCAGTTTAAAATCCATGTCCTCTATATAGACAAAATGTCTGTCCTTCTTCAAAAGGGGAAGGAGCTACTTATTTTGAATGCATTCCCCAATAAAATTCCAGTACAGAATAGAATTCAGTCTCCTGAGCTGCAAGACAGCATCTCTGCTGATGGATGCTCTCATGGGTGTGCAAGCAAAACAGACCATAACTTAACACATGGAAAGCCACAACTGTTGTTTTCACCTTTTTAACTTCTGATATCTCAAAAAATGATTTTATGTATATATCTCTAAACATGAAAATAGTTTTGATGGCAAACTGCCTGCAATGGGCTTATGTTAATACTTCACCCTTGTCACACGTGGGCATGAAACTTGGCCAGACAGTGGTGACTCTGCCTCATCTCAGAATTACCCTTCCCAAAGTATTGTGTCCCAGGGGTGTTTAAAATCAACTCAGACTAAAGTTAAGGGCAATATAAGATTCTTTACAATTTGCTGGATTTGATGGGGAAATCGGATTAAATGTACTTATCCCAAAGCTCTGATTAAATGTACTTATCTCAAAGCTCTGACTTAAAATCTCTCCTGTTGTGTAGCACATTTCCCTTCGACAGTGACATCTCCCAGGTTGTTTTTAAACTTTGAATACGCTAAAGTATTTTTAAATCTGATTCTCCTTGGGTCATCAATTCTTTCACAGGCCAAAACTGATCACTAATTCCTGTGAATATAAATACTAAAAGGAACGTGCTATGCAGCAGTGTGTCCCCCTGCTCCCTGTGTGGGTTTAACCCTCACAGAGGTGATATCTCTCTCAGTACCAACACAGACCAACATCTTGGCAATTCCTGCTGTTCATTTTTACAAAAGCAATGTTGTTAATTGTCATTTTCCAACGAAGTTCTTGCTTGCAACCCACCCGAGTCCTCCAGCAAACTCCACCCAGACAAAGCTGTACTTTTCTGTTGGCAGCAACCATTTGCAGAGTGCATTTCAAGGCCAAGGTGGTTTCCATGTACCCCATGCAATGAAAACCCTTTCAGATCCTTTGTGAGGCACAACGTTGAAAGTGCCTTCAGAAATCAGGGAGGCTGCCAGCACCTCTGCAGGCAGAAAGTCCATCCCAGCACCGACTACCTGAATGCCCTTGGTCTCCAGTGTCTCTCCTGGGCAAGGAGGAGCAGACAGGGAGCAGACAGCTGTGTCCTGGGGGTGTTGGGGAGCAGGCAAACAGGGCCCCACAGCAGCAGGATCTGGTCAAAGGAGACAGTCAGCAAGTTCTCTGTGCCTGCTGATAGATAGGGTGGAGTACAGTGCTGTACAGGCTGAACCTAATTATCTGGCCTGGAAAATGAAACTGGCAAGTACTGCAGCAAAACTCAGTCTGTGTCACCAAGAAGGGGATTTAAAATTTTCTAATTCGGAGTTGTACATTTGGATTCTAATCTATCAGCATCTCTCTTGGCATGCTGTCCCAAAATAGGGGCAGCAGAAACTTAAGGGAGGTTCATCTGGCAGGGCAAACCCCTCAGTAGGCTGCATATTGTCCATGGCACTGAGCTTTTCTGGCTGCTGTAGCAAATCCATCCCTTTGCAAAGGGCAGTTTACTGTGTCATGAACACAGTCCTAACCCAAATCCTTGCCAAGACAGCACTCGTAGACTAAATGTAATACATTCAGTTGAAATGGGTAGATAATTTCCAGTCTAAAGCTTGAATTTCTGTGTTACAGGTCAATAGCTGGATGGATGAATCCCTTATTTGGCACCTTCCTTCAGCATAATTCAGTAGAGGCAAAATATCAAATAAACCCCAGACTGAAGACTTCTTTTAGTGGAAAAAAGCTACTGATTCTCATAAAACAAAGGAATTGAAATTGCTTTTAACTCTGGAACAGAAGGAAGGCTGAGTTAGAAGATGTGGGAGTTTTCTTAAGGTTATAGGGAAAATTTGCTTTGGCAATCAAGAAAGAGTCATTGGGAGGATGCCAAGACACAGATAAAAAGTGACTCTCGTGGTCATGAGATGTTGCATTTGCAAAGCAGAATGTGGATTTTCTGAGATTGCACTGCACTGTTGCCAAAGCACAGGTCCGCTGTACTTGGAGGCAGATGCATGGGATAAAATTAGTATTCCCTTGCCTTGGAACCCGACACAAGTGCTCCAAAACAGCCCAGCTGGCCACACTGTGTGGGTTGCATGTTTTATAACAGCAAAACCAGCCACAGCTTGTGATGCATTCTGTGGGACAGCAAAGCTGAAGTACATAAATGTCACCAAAGGGGCAGTGGTAGATGTGTGGCATAGGTACACAAAGGGAGTGTTAGGAAGCAGATGCAAATAAATTTTCCAAGGCAGAGGCAGGAGGATCAAGAACAACCCTGCAGAAGAAGCAAGAAAGGCACCTGGCAAAAGCAGAGCACTTCCTAGGCACAAAAATAAAGTGAATTATGTCAGGACCCAAAGAGGTTCAGCCCCCTTTCTTTCTCTTTGTAACAGGATGAAAAGTATGCAAACACTAAGGATGAGTAGGGAAAAAAGATGATGAACAAAGCTTCCCACTTTGGGGCCCCCTCCCCTCATGGCAGAGTCTTGGCCACCTCAGCCTGCTGGTGGGACTACTGGGACTGCAGCCATCAGTGCTGACCATGTGGCTTCAACTTCAAGACACTGAATGCCTCCAGCTAACAAAGGCTTAGATTGCTAAGGAATAATTGTTTGAATATGCAGAGACAATGACTGATGACAAATGAGAATTTCAGAATCAATGAGGTTGGAAGTGGCCTCTGGAGATTGTCTAGTCCCACCTCATGGCTCACAGAGGGCTCAGCTACAGCAGGTTTCTCAGGAATGCAGCAGAATTTTTAATATTTTGAAGGGTGGAGAGTCTGCAATCACTTTGGGCAAACTGTTCTGTTTCCTAAGCACTCTCACCATAAAAAAATAGCTTTCACTTATGAATAAATGGAAATCAATTCTTACCCATTTGCCTGTTCCCCACTCTCCAGGCCAGCCATAGGCAGTCACCCCATCAGGTGCTCATACACAGCCATGGCTGGACCTTCTCCAGTTCCCTGACTGTCTTGTACTGGGGAGCCCAGAAATGGACACAGGACTCCAGATATGACAGTAATTAAGAATTAACCACCAGCAGCATGTATCATTAATGCATGTCAACACAGGAGTGTGTTGTTTGGAAACCAGCCTGATTGAGAGTCTTTTAAATATTCCAAAAGTGACTGCCCAGTTCCCTTTACCACTAACTCCCTGTGTCCCTCTGTGTATATATGCTTTCAGTTGTGCCAACACTTAAACCTCAAACCTTTTGTAAGTGAGAGTGTTATTATTGCTGGTACTTCACAAAAAGATAACCTGATGTGGAGCAGGGAGCAGCCAAGGCAGCAGCACCACCAGGGCAGAGGCAGGAGTCCAGCACCCAGCTCCTACCAGCCCAGCACAGAACAAAGAGACTCATTACATGTACTGCTCTGCATTTGATAAAGTGACCCCAGCTCATATTTAAGCTATGAAAGGCGTTGGTTTTTTTGGTTTTTTTAGCTCCCAAGCCTGCAAGAGCTAACAGGCCATGTTTAACTGTCTCAGGCTCATTTTGCCTGCAGTGCTGACCTTAATGCCAACCATTACCTCATCTAAATTCAGGGAATACATGTTCCTGACGCACCCCTCCCCTGCATCAATATCAAGGCTGATGATTCAAAGGAAAAAAAAATACCAGGACAAAAAAGCAAGCTGTAAGAATCCTCTAAACACTTCTGCTCTGATGTTTGCAGAAGAAAGCTGCTGAATTTGCTCCTATCGTTCCACTCTCAGACTGATATGGAACTCCAAAAGCAGAGCTCTGCTTGGCTTTGCAAGTACAGATCAAGCCCAGAGTGTGCCAAGTCTGACATGTGCTAAATGTAGAGGAAGGGAACGCTGCTGAAGAGCTGCCCACACTGCCTCCCTCCATCCCTCATGGGCACCACGGGCTCCAAAGCTGGAAAGGGCCAGGCACCCTTTGCAGCAATGCAGTGGTAAAGAAACACAGTACCAAGGGATGGGAAGGCTCAGAGTTGGGGGTTTTGTTTTTTTTCTTTTTAAAGCAAGCTGTGCTATTTATAAAATCATGGCCAAAATGATGCATCTGCTGCAGAGCTTCAGTTACCGCTGGGCAGAGAAGCAAGACAACCACAATCTTTTCTCCTTAATGCATTCCACCCCTCTGGGTTCTCCTGCAGTTAAGCAATCAGAACGGCTAGAGCACAAAGAGGTTTGCTCAGCTCATCAGCCATCATTCCTGAAAGAGCAGGGAAAGACCTCCCGACAACAGGGGTATATATAAATACTTCACTCGATCCTGATCAAAAGGTCAAAAGAAAAGGTCATCTAATACCCGCACTGTTCATGCCAAATTATTCCAGCCACTCAGGACCCATGCTTTCTTTTAAAACTAAAAAAACAACTATTATCAGTCACAAAAAGACTGAAATCCTGATTGCCACAGTGCACTGGAGTTGTATTCTGCATCTGGGTTCAGGGATTTCCAAGGAAATTTAAAGTTCTGGCAAAGATACATGGAGCTTTAAAAGCACCCTGTTCTTCCATGGCTCTCCCCCAGCCACCCCACTGAGCCCGGGCTGCAGCTGCCTGGAAAAGGGACACTCAGCTCCACCTTCCCACACCACCAAGGGAGGGAGGAAAGCACAATGCTCCAGTTATGAAAACCAAACACAGCTTTGAACTCGGCTCACAGATCCAGTAATCTGAGCTGACTGCTAACACGTGGGGCTTGTTGAAACACAGAGCCCATCCTGCTGCCTCTGGCTCAGGAAGTCCCTGACCTGCTCTCTGCAGGGTGTGAGGAGGGATCACCCTGTGCTTGCCCTGTTCCTTGCTGATCTGCCCGCAGCTGATAGCAGTGCCAGTGCTGGAGAGAGGACAGGAGCCTGCAGACAGCCCCCTGCAGCTGGTGCTGCTGCCCAGGAGCTCTGATTACACTTTGCACCAGTATGTAGGCACCAGAATGAACTGTAGCTACTGCACTGTTTGTTTTCCTTTGAGGGCAAACATTAATAAAATGAATATCCTTGCCCTTCTCAAGGGTTTTGCGTGGACAAATGCTGTCCTGACCAAGCTCACAGCAGCTCTGGGCACCTGCTCAAAACCAGACCCACACAACAGGATTTCTCCCTGGCCAGCAAATGAGCCACATGGGAAGTGGACCCTGATGTCTGAGGCTTAGGACATGGACTGAAGAGAGTTCCTGCACTGGTACACTTGTTTGTCTACAGAAAAAGGGCAAAGAGACATACCCTGCCCCTGCCACGCATCATCTGCTGGGAGGAAAATCGAGCTGCCATGCCAACAGCCTCTGGAAGGACTGTCCTCAGATGATTTACTCTTCACGTTATCTGCACAAAGGAAAGCACCTTCATTAAAAAATTAAACCAAAAAAAGCCCAAATCCCAAACCTAAAAGATAATCACGTAGGTATATTCACATTATTAAAACCAGTTAATCATGCCTCTGTCAGCTCACTATGTCACAATGCCTGGACGTTATATAATTTAAGCCACACATTAATCTATGCTTCTCATCACAGTGGATTTATTAACAAAGGCTGGACGAGGACACTACATGCATAAGTTATTAAAAACAACTCTCTCAGGAGTGGCTACACTAATAACATTCAGAAATGTAAACTTCTGCCACATCTCTGTTGAAGACCTGAGGAGGGAGCTGCAGTTCCTGCAGAGCAAAGGCCACATCCAGAGTATCCAGCTCCAACTCCCACCACCTTCAGTGAGAAGGCTTCTGCTCAAGCTAACAGAAATCCATAATTACCAAATTAATTGTGCCATCAAAGAGCACAGGTGAGAGAGCTGCTGGAGGAAAAAGTTGTTTTGATGATTTCTTTCAGTAACTAAAGCAACCAGTAGGATT
Source organism: Acridotheres tristis (assembly GCA_037013685.1). Classification (NCBI taxonomy): domain Eukaryota; kingdom Metazoa; phylum Chordata; class Aves; order Passeriformes; family Sturnidae; genus Acridotheres; species Acridotheres tristis. The sequence continues at coordinate 102,543,829 of CM072887.1, forward strand.
CACATGCCTCCCTGAATGACCCCCTTAGCCCCTTTCTAAGGCCTGTATATAACAGACTAGGGTATTCTTCATGTCTTTCATAAATCAAAGGGGTTTTTTCATATCTCTGACTTTTCCTTTCTTCCTTTCCCCTAATGAACTCCGAGGTTTATGCAGTTGTGTATCAGTTTGATTTTTTGCTGCATAAATGCAGATGTTAAAAAATATTTCTCCTTGTTGAGTACTTATACATTAGGAACTGCTTGAATCCACTGGCAAAGTGTTGGAAAATAGAATGTTAAATATAGCAGGTGTTATATTAATTGCCTTATCGGGTTTCAGAAGCTGATTTCAGCATTCTGGCTAACATCACACACACAGTTTTGTGCACAGATATCTATATGTATCTATGCTTGTCTTCAGCATCTCTAACAGATTCAGGACCAGACTTTGCATTCATCATGCAGCTAATCTTTCAGTCAAATGTGAATTTCTGGTGGGCAGGAAATATATGAACCAGGGACACCTGCAATCAATCAGTGAAGACTGACAGTTGCAAAGATGCAAAGTGAAAGCCAGAAATTAGGCTTAACTCAATGCAAAACGAGGAGATGCTCCATCCTTCTCAAGGCCAAGCATGGAGAGGCTCAAGCAGAAAATCCCTCACTGTGCTGGATGAAAAGCTGCTGGCTAGGCAGCCTCTAACACAGCCTTTCCAAGCTGCACATTCACTCCCTCCCTCGGTCTGAAATTCTCTGAATTTGTTGGTTATCAGAGCACAACAGAAACGTCCTCTGTGAGTCAGCTTAACAGAAAGAATCTGCAGGGGAGGCAATATTTTTTTTATTTATTCCAAGATGAGTACACGAGTTTGGAAGGCACTCAATAAAAGGTTCTGATGTTGCTCCCTAAAACACTGGTGTGCTGGGTTGCAGATGCAAGGAAGCTCTGCCAGGGAGAGTGACTAATGAGATGTGGCTCCAAGGGAGAAGACCCATGTGTGATCGATGAGAGCCCTTTCCAGCCAAGCAGCTAAGAAAGTAATGGAAGAATTCAGATAGAAGTACAACAAGAGGCCACTCACCTAAATCCCTGGAGAGATCTGACAGTGTCCCAAAGGTCACAGGACAGGATTTTACATCTGCAATATCCCATGTTCCTGCATTTAAAATGCAAATAAACAGTAACCCAAAACAGATGTCATATTCACAGTTTCTACCTCATTCTCCCAAGCTCAGTACAGCCTTTCCAGGTTCTCTTTATTCCAAGCTTGCATCCACTGCTGTTGGACAAGCATCAAGCAAGGAGAAATCATCTTTATGGACAGAGAGAGTCCAGCCCCATCACCATGTACACTTTCTCAGACTTCCAACGTGCATGTCACACCAGCATAGCACTTCTCTGGACTAAAATTCCTCATTCATCTGAACTGGTGCCCTCTTTATGCACTACTGGCAGAAGTTGTCATCACATGTTGGAATTTGGCCTTTTGAAAGCATTAGAGTAAAAATGGTACTAATGTCCTCCCCCATCAGCCCTCTGCTTTGCAAGAAAAGGACTCTAGCACAGAGAGGGCAACCTAAGAGCAGTTTCTGGATCATCAGAGTACTGGATTACTGCTACTGAAGGTGAGTCATCATGTGGCCTTATATACCATTCAATTCAGCCACCATGCTCAATTGATCACTGAGAATGTAGTTAAAATCAAATGCTTTTGATTTAGGAATACCCTGCCTCTTCCTGTTTTGAAATACATGGATATACCCTGCACTCTGGCCATGTGTGATCGTCCTCAGAAAGCAAGGCTTTGGTTGTAAAGGACACAAATAATACCTGTGGGTAGAAAACAACTTGCACCCAGCAGGTAGTCTACAACACAAGGAATTCCTGCCATAAGGACCCCTCTTTCCACATTGCTGGGAAATAAATGACACCTAGCAGGACCCAAGGGGGGTGGACAACACTGTGTGTGCAGGATGAATGTCAGTGGGGCTACACTCTCATGAGGACGCAGCAATTTGTGAAGCTCCCCCTCGGCAATATTTGAATGTCAACACTCACCTACATTGGAGAAAACATCATCTTCTGACCTGGAGGGTGCTGATTCTTCCCGTAGGGCTCCTGAGCCCTTCAGCAAGGTCTCACACTCTGCCTTGGCAAAGAAAGCACCTTTTCCACCACCACTGGTGTCCTCTGTGAGTGGCCACACTGCTCCCTTCTCATCCCAGTCAAAGGCTGGTTCAACTGCCGAGCTGCCCAGGGATGCTCTGCTGGGGTCTCCTCGGGAATAAACATTACCCACAGAATCGTCATTATTTTTAATAGCAAGGAAGAGTTTGTACTGGAGAGACAACAGAGCAAAGCCTGATCTGAACCCATCAGACTATTTCCAGCTGTACTTATTTACAGATATTATGACAGTAAAGCAGAACTCCTGGGATGGGACACTGAAGTGGAAAAGAGGAAGGCAAATGTGAGAAGGATGGCACCACAGTGGCCTTGGGCATCCCTCCCTGGAGAGGAGACTCAAGGCCTCCAAAGTCGTGCTGGGGGCCCAGAGCAGTGAAGAGAGAGAAAGAGAACAGCTGGACCTCCAAGAATAATGAAAGCAAACCTCTTGGATGTTGGTAGTTCAAGGCTGCTAGAGAAATCAGTGCAGACATATGAATATTTTTTAAAAATGACAGTTATCTACAACATTTTTGTTCCAAAGGACTTCTCCAGTGTTTTATGACTCCAGGCTTCATAATAGCAAAGCATTTTCTAGAGCTCTGGTGAGGAGGAGACCACTGCTGACATCAACTCCACCTTCACATACCTTATTGCTGATGCTGCTGTTTCTTCCCTGCCAGGAAACAGAAGCCAGCACTCGGCAGAGTTAGGGCTTCTTCCTAAGAGATCAGATCTCACTACTCTGTAAATGCCCATGCTAACATGATCACAGGGCTCAGCATTCTGACCAGCCCAGGCTGCAGGATTGCACCAAAGACTTCTGGTGCTTCAAATGAGACTTGGTGAAAGAGCTCCCTTTCCCGGGTCAGCAAAGCCCTTAACACCTGCATGACCTTAGGGTTCAACCCTATGGGGTTCTGCATGTGGAGCTGGCACCACTGATGACAACAGATCAACTTATATGAAGAAAGAAATGTGGACCCATTCACTATGCTGGAGAGAAAATGGAGACCTCAGCACTTCTAGCCTTTAAGGACCCTTAGTTAAAAATCTAAACTCTTGATATTTAACTCTATGTAATCCAGATGATAGATAAAGTAGTCCCAAGGTATCTGTATATTTTTTATTGAAATGTCCTGTGTCTTTACCCTTCAATTTTAATAGAGCATCTGAGAGCACTTTAAGAGCCTTATTGCAGACAGTGCACTCACACATATATCCAATATATATCCCAGTATATCCAACATATATCCCAATCCAGCTACATCTCTCCAATATCCAGACTACTATCTTAGCTTCTAAATTACTCTCATATTATAAACCCAAAGTTTATTTCAATCATTTCATCACAGATAATGAAAATACTTCCAAATGTCTTAATTCCATGACCTGCTTTCATATAGTGGTTATTACATGTAACATGATTAGCAGAAATGTATATAGGCATAAGTGCACGGCAGACACTTTGAAATCCCCAGAGGAAAAATGTGGATTGAGCACAAAATGTTGTTTCATTTTATCTCATTAGGATAAGAGTATATTCCTGATATATTAGTCTGGGCAATCCTGGACAAAGAATCTGTTTGAAACTGAGCAAATTGTGCATGTTTTTATACATCCATTATCAGAAAACTTCTGTCAAGCCGTGCAAAAGGAGGGAGCCCACGTGGCACCAAGTCTTTAGCAGATCTACGATCTAACAGACATCTGCTTTTGAAGTCCTATGGGTAATGCTGTGTGCTCTGCTGTGTGTTTTAATGAGAGCATGGAGTAAAAGGCAAGTTCCCAAGTAAAAGCTCCCAAAGCTGTTTTTTCTTAAGTAAATAGCCTCAGTAAGTGCATGGATTTTGCTGCCGAATGATGACTAAAGCAAACAGAAAGATGCTGGGGTATGAGGAGGGGTAACAAACCCAGCCAGATCAGGTGTGTGAATTGAGCCTGTACATTTACCTTTTTGTTTCAGCCTTTCCTTCCTTAAGTGCCTCTTTTCACGGCTGCTGATCTTGGTCTGCCAAACTCCTACAACACAGAGCAAAGTTCATTTTTAAGCCATCAAAGAACTTTCTTCATTGCATTTACTGCTTAGCACCAAGGTAAATAGCCATCTGAAAATTTCTGATGCTGGCTGTAAAAGAGGCATCAGATCTCGTGCAGCATGTCCCCTGTGTGCAGCATGTCCCCCGTGTGAAGCCTTTGCTTCCTCTGCAGAGATGTGTTACATAAGAAATCCCCATCACAAACATGTTTGTTGTGTCTTGACTCACATAACTGCACTTATTCTTCTGTCCTGTGTGCCAGCCTGATGTGACACCCATTCCCTTGGGGGAGAGGTCACAGCAGAGCATCAACTACCTTATGTGTCTGACAGTGGGGAAAAGTTAATGAAAATCTTAACCATTAGATAAGGCTTCAATTCATTGGGTTCCTCTAGCCCTGAACACACCCTAAGACTTGTTCTGCAATGTGGACACTCTTTCACTCAGCTGGTTTACACACACATTCATTCACACCCATGGGGCCACATCCTGTCTCTGTCCATGCTCTCCATGACCCAAGAAGTCAGAGGAGGTGCTGGCAAAAATGGTTAATGAAGGAAAAAAAGCAGCTGATCAAGACACTTCATTTCTCTGAAGCATCTGTGAAGAATATATGAAGCATCCACAAAAAACATAGGAAACAGTTCAGTGGGCTCTTCCATTCAAAAAATTACAGATCCATTTGAAGAAAGCCTCTGCTGTGTCCCCTTCTGCCCCAGTAGCCTCACGAGCCCCAGGAAGGATTCTGGTCCAACAGCAGCAAGGGCTTCTCTTGCTCTCACCAGCACACTAATCACATTGTAATCTTTTAAGCCCAGAAAGGCTTAGAATTTGTTGTTTTTAATGTAACCCTTGGTGGAGGGAGGCAGAGAGGGGCTCATGGGATGCAATGTATTTTCCAGTGAAATTCTAGCTGCCTGAGCCTTTCTGGCCTCTGCCAGATTTCTCTGCACATCTGCTTGTAAACAAAGGTCTTGGCTCTGCTCACAGGTGTGCTACAAGCTACCTGGGAATTGCCCCAGCACCTTTACCAGCCTCAGTCATGGGCATAACAATGTGCTGCTCCATGTGTGCATCAGCAGGGCACAGGCCACAGGATTAGGGGAAGAGCATGAAGAAGGACCCTGCTGACCACTGAGCCTCTGACCACCTCAGACATCTTCCTCACTTGAAGATTTGCCCTCCCTGTGAACACAGTCAGGACCTGGGAGGCGTGGCAGGAAAGCACATGGCCTTGCCAGAGACTGAAATGTTATGGTTTATGGCTTAAACACCTTTATGAAGGACTTTTGCCCATTATAGAAAAAGTGCATAATGAAGCTGCACCACTGGAGCCCACCCTGGATGGACCTCCTGACTGAAAACCTGAACTGAGAGTTAAACCACTTAAGGAAACTTGAGTTAAGGAAAGTGACAGTGTTGTTCAAAGCATCTGGAAGAGCACCATGGTCCAGCCCAGCACCTTCTTCAAGGTTTGTCTGCTGCCAGGCTGGTACAGAGTCTGCACCAAAGGGGGAGGGGGAAAGGTTTTGGTGTGAGGCAGTGAGTGCCCATCCTCTGCTGTGCAGACCAGCTCAGGTGTGGGGTCCCTTCACCCCAGGAAAGCCACATCCAAGGGACATCCATGTGAGGGACAGCAGAGCAGGTGTCATGGCCCAGGGAGACCCCAGACCCTGCACCACTGCAGGAGATGCAAGAGATCCACAGCATTGAAGGGACAGAGTCAAACCTGTTCCCCTCAGGGGAGGCACATGGGCATTCCCACCTGCCCAAATGTATATTAATCCATGGAATTCTATACTTTTAGGCAGGGGACCCTCACCACCAAGAAGACCAGATGAAGGGAAGCAACAAGGCATCGTTGGAACCCGTGGAGGGGTGACACATTTCTAATCTTTGTCACTCTCGTTGTCCCCCCACACTTTTTCTACTTTCCTTTCTTTCTCTTTGCCTCTTTTACTATTAAATAAAAGACACTGATGTTTTTACATCAACATCTAAGTTTGGTTTGAATCACGTTTTTTGGGTATATTCAAATCTTTCAGAGTTCAATCCATTATTCCCACAGTTAGTTCTCTCTACTCCTCTGTAATTAAACTGGATCACAACAGCACTTGTCCACATAGTTACACATAGGAAGGAGCAGGTGATAGAAATAACTCTCAAACTGGCAGATTTCTCCACTAACAGAACCCTAGAATAGTAGAGAAGGCCTCCCTTTTGACATATTTCATCCCATGTTATTCTTTGGTAATATGCACTGATAACAGAAGAATCAGATCTTCTGTTACCTTCTTCCTCTTGCAGTTTGTCTTTCTCCACAGAAAGCAGATCCTTTGGCACTTCCTTGTCTGAGCACTGGGTTTTCCTCTTCTTCTTAGGCTACAGTATAGAGGAGATAGATAGCAGAAAGATAAAACAAGTACTTGTTAATGCTTCATCCAGAAGCAAAAAAGAGTCAGAGCAGAAGTTGTGAAATGGAGACAACCCATGATACTCAGAGAGAATAGGGGGTTGCTGGAGTCTTTTAAGTGTATGAAAAAGTCTTCCTGAGCAGACTTTATTGCAAATTCCAAACCAATGAATGCTATTGCTTTGGACCTACAAGTCTTAACTTATTTACTAGTTTAGAAAGTTCACATTTTAATTCAGGTACCTGCTCTACAGTAAGATTTGCATTCATTGTTCCTAAGTTCTAATGTTCTTCCTCTGAAGAGGAAAAGTCTAATGTATTTGTCCCCTTTAAAATCAAGAATGCTATAATCAAGAGTTAGGACCCTGCCAATGCTTTACAAAAAACCCAGGCCCTCCCCCCGCTTTCAAACCATGGAACAGCATATTTTTAATGAAGGTATCTGTAGTTTGCACTAATCAGAAAGGGCACAGGAGTAGTGAGGCCATTTTCACACAGCATGATGCAACAGTAGCACTAACCCTAAACAATAAATTTTGAATGTTCTAGTTTAAACAGTGGTTCTTGACTTTTCCAAGGTGGAAAACCCCTGCCAGAAATGTAGTTCCCTGCCCAGGCTCAGGGGCTGCTCCTCACTTAGAATCACAGAATCACACAATGGTTTGGAAAGGACCTTAAAGATCACTCAGTTCCAACCCCCCTGCCATGGGCAGGGACACCTTCCACCAGACCAGGCTGCTCAAAGCCCCCTCCAGCCTGGCCCTGAACACTTCCAGGGATGGGAAAGACACAGCTTCTCTGGGCAACTTGCTGGAAAGACTTGGAAGCTCTCTAAAGCATTAGCCTCTTCCTCCACACCAGTACAAGTGCTCAGTGCCCAAGGTAAAACCCTTTAACAGACCCAAGGAAATGTCCCTGACAGAGCTGGAATGGAAATACAGGAGATTCCAGCACTCACTCCTGGGCTTGGATGATGAGAGCATCCCCCTTGTGGTGGCAGTGACAAACAATACAGTGTGGCTGTGCCAGAAAATTACAAGCTCTTATATTCCTGTATCATCTCAGGTTCAGAGACCAAGGAAAAACAAACTACCTTAAAAAAAGGAACATTCTTAAAACAACTGTCTTTTGAAAGATAATATATAAACTCTAAAACTCTTGCTGGTACCTTGAGGAGCTTTTTTTCTCTGATGTTGACTGATGTGATAAGATGGCCATTCACTGGAACCTAGGAGGTGGACAATAAAAAAATGCATTATAGTACATATACATGCATGTGTGTGTATGTGTAAATATATATATATATATATATATAAATATATTTATTTCAATACCTTCCCATAATGCATGCAATAGTCTGAAAGATACAGCTAAGCAACCCCCTGTGCAAATCTGGGCTAGAATTTGTGGCCTTGTTCCAACTGGAATAATTTATTCCAAATTAATTAGTGTATGCTAAGCCTTTATAACTGTAAATCCAGAAACTCCACAAAGATTTATTCCAAAGCAGACATATTTGTGGTTTATCATAAGATTTGTCTAGGATCAAAGTTGTTTTTCAAATAGGGTAAACCTGGCTTAAAGAAACAGCATAGACATGAGAAGGCTTATTTTAATTCCTGTTTACCAGTTGGGGTGGACCTTATGTTCCCTCTCAAGTCTATCTGACCAGCTAAAAGAATAGATTTTATCCTACCTAGATCCAGTAAAGTAAACAATAAATGTTTAAGAACTTCTCATATTATAGTTTGATTAATGCTTCAGCTGTCTCAGAATTCCCTGGCAATTGCCATCCACCACTTACAGGGATGGGAGGGTGTAAATCTGCAGCTGAGGGCTGTGCCAGCAAGGGCCGTGCACACTCTGCAGAGCCAGCAGCCTCCAAGGCAAGGCTGAAGCTCCCTCCACAGGTGCCTGTGTTTCCCCCTGACACACACAGCAGCTCATTGCTGCATCTATGGCACTTCTCTGACTTATCCAGGTTGCTCTCCTTGTGCAATGCAGCTGCTCTTCAGCACTTCCTTCAGCCCATCAGACCTGTTGGGCTGCCTAGCTGAACCCACATCTCCCAGAAGGGAGCCTGACTCAGGCTGTAACCCTAATCCTGATCCATCCTCTGCCTCCTCTGCCTGGGGCAAGGGGATCCCTGGCAGGTAAAGGCAGCCCTGCCTGGAGCAAAACCCATCTGATCCCTGCTGAATTCAGGTGCCCAATCCTCTTGGGGAAGGGAAGCCAGCTGATGTTTCCTCCTGCCTCCTCCCTCTCCCCACTCTCACAGGTCATCTCTGTCCCTAAGACACTGTGGCAGTGATTAATTAACAGCAGATAAAATCCTGTGGGTGATTGCCCATGTCTCTACCCAGCAGACCCAGTGAGGCTGCAGTTCTTCAGTCTCTTTATGGTCATCTCCTTGATATTTTGGGGATTTTAGAGCTATTTTTCACAAGTCTCAGAAAGGTCTGTTTTGAAGTGCAGGACAGGCACATGTGTGCTGGCAAATCCTTCGTCCCTGGAGGTGTTTGCTTGGAATTCCAGACCAGTTGCAAGCCCATGGTAGACATGGACCCAGCAGGCTGGTGTTCATCTCAAGTTCCACAATTAGGACTGGAAGCCCCAAAATTGTGGACTTTGCACACAGACTATAATTCTGGGTCTTCCAGTAAAACATCACAGTAGCAGGAGGCAAAACCTCTGTTATCAGTAATTCCACCAGCTTCACATTATAAGCTTAAGTCAAAATCTCCTCCGTCTCCCTCGGCTGTCATATACAAACGATAGAATCGTTTCCAATTATGTTATTCTGAACATTAGTAAAATAATTACTTGTCTGTTAAGACCCAGCAACAGTTGTTAGTAGCTAGCAAGGCTGTCTTGTTTTTTCCCATGGGCACTCTCTTCTAAGACTCTCAGGTTCATTTACTAGAGGCACTCCATAAACCCCACCACAAACCAAACCATTTTCCATCTCCTGCACTGCTCAAGGGAAAAATCTTGCTCTACCTGCAGGGAGGGAAACAGCTTCTCACATAAAATGTAGTATATAAAACACATAACCAGGGGCATTTTGGTGAAAATTTGAATCATGTAGATATGGCAAATATTTTTATTTTATTTTTTTATTCTTTCTCAGCATATGTTTCTGTGCATTTAAATGTGTGAAAATACAGATAGATCTTGTCTCAGTGGACAACAATTCCTATGCAATATAGAATCTTACGGGAGTGATTTTCCATTATACGAGAGAGAACTTCAGGAAAACTGAATTTTATCAGAAGAATGCAAGAAGGGATGATTGAGGGAAGCCAAACTACATGTAAGTAGAATATTCCTTCCTGATGTCATCAAACTCTGGTGATTTCCCAGTTTTCATAATGAAATCTTCACTGTTTTCTAAAGGCATTGCGAATGGACCTCCCAAGTGAAGGCACTTTGAGCACGACTGCCACCATGGGCACAGAAATCGCAACACAGCTTAGGACACAAAGAGGGGAATGTTTTTTTGCCTTCTTTCAGACACACACAGATGAGAGGATAGGAGACATCCCACCTCCTGTTAGCCGCTCTTTATATCAAGATGCTTCTGCAAGCATGAGGGACTACAGGCAGAGACAAGGAAATGTCAGGATTAAGGACATGAAAACGCCTTCCTTCCCCGGGCTGGCCTCAGCGAGCACAGCCCGAGGCTGTACAGAGCCCTCACACAGGCGAGGAGAACTCCAGAAGGAAAATGTTGAGTGCAATAAAGGGTTAGGGAAGATGCAAACTATATTGGCTCTGACAGACTTGTCTCAGCTGGAGCAGGATCCCATTCCTGGACCTTCTCTCCATATAAATGACAGCAAGCAAGGAGCTGGAAAATTGCAGCTCTTTGATTTAGTGCTTTGCCAACCTGACTGCTGCATACTTTTACTAGACCAGCACAGCATTTGCTGCTTAAATGATATTTCACGTGCTAGACAAACATCCCCCTCTCTGCATCACTGACTAGGAGGTTAAATGTATACTGCTGACAGTCATTTGCTATGTCCCAAGGGTCTTCATGATGACTGAGTGGCTATTCAGCCCTAAGTGCCCACCTGGGACTCCTGAACCTTGTTGCATCTTTCCTAATGAGCAGCTGAGTGCAAAAAATTACCAAACCTGACCACTGACTGATGCTCAGCAAACATCCCACCACTGTGGTGATGCTCTTCTTTCCAACCTGAAATGTCTCTTGCTTCTCTGCCATCCTTCAGTAATACCAGCAACTCCCTTCCTTTCATCACCAAGAATTTTTACTGAGTTCTACTTCCTTTCAGTAGAAATGTATTATGTTAGCTTGACCTTTTGTATTAAATCCTGCCCTTATCCAACCCTTTTTCAGTCAGTAAGCTGGCTGTGTGGCTGAGGAACTCCACCCTACCCTATTCTTCCCTTTTGAAGCCCTTAGGGTAGGGGATTAGTCATGCCTCTTTATCGTGCCATTTGGCCACTATGGAAAGGAAAAAAGGAATTTTCATTATTTTATTTCATTTAACTTAATGGAATCATTAAAGAGAAATTAATATTGGCGGGGGAATTTTTTTCTTAATGAAAAATGTAGTTTTGTGCAGGGAAAACACATCTAAATCCACCATATTAAATTACTATATTAAGTCTTAAGTGCAATTCCAAATACATCAGAAATATGCAGAGAAACAGAATCAGGACTTTTAGTGGAATCAGACTTAGCATATTAATTTCTACTCACATTCTGTGGAACAATAGAAAGATTATTTTTAGTTCATGGCCATTTGGTTCGTGACCCAGTGGAACAGGATTTCCCCCCCACCCCCTGCCTATTTTTCCCTTTTTTATGTAATTTGAGGTTATATTTCTGATTCTCTTGAGCTAGTGTTTAATTTATTTTATGCTGTTAATATAGTTCTACATAAAGTCACAAAGAAAGGAGGCAAAGTGATACATTTCCAAGTACTAAAAAATACTGGGCTTAGTATATAAAACTTGTATTCGAAGTCATAAAGCTGTATGACTAAAGACTTACCTTTATGCATTTCAATAGTTTTGTTAGACTAGTCATTTTTATAAAACCCAATACCTTTGTAAGGGTCTGTCAGATCAGGGCAGCCTGCTTTCACATCTCAGTGCCACCAACTGGTTAGAGGATTAATTAAAAATTACGTGAATATCAGCTTCAGGTTCACTAACTGCCCTTTGTCCCTCTTGGGAAAGGTGCTTAAAATTGCCTTCCTTAGGAAGTCATGGAAAGGTTTGCCCAGTAGAGGGATACTAGGACAAAATAAACTCAGCCTATGAAACCCAAAGGGAGCTATGATATGCTTCACACATTGGAAGTCAGGGAATTCATTTAAGAACATGAATAAAGATTCAGAAAATTGTTCTCAGCTACCACTTTCAGAAAACTCAAATTAAGTGGGTTGGACACTGGAAATGAAAGGAAGCAAAACTACCCCATTCTGGCAGGGGGTCTGTGAACACAAAACCATTTCCAGATTTAAAAAGTATTTCAATTAAATTGTTTCTTAGTGCTCATTTCCAGTGAAAAAAAAATGGAGTTTTTTTCCATTTATGTTACAACACTAGAAAAATGTGGTGGATTTAGACCAAAAGGCAACACTGGTATGACAAAAGTAACACCAACATGCACTAAATGAAGATAATAAGGAAAGGGGTGGGAGAAAAGAACAAAAAGAAAAGGACTTTCTAAGCAAGGCAATAAATTAAGCATGCTCTCTCCCTTAAACATGCTCTGTTACAACTGAACAAGGTATGACTGCACTTTTCAGCTTTCTCAGTAGACCTACAGCAAGCTGAAAAGTGAGCAGGAAGTCTTTATCCCTCTCAGCATCCTCTGGAGGATCCGGTCCTTGCTCCCTACACTCCGTGCTCTGAGTCAGATTATCTGCAGCACCACTTGCAGCTCACTGTTGGCTCTCTGCAGGTGGGTTCTTGTCTCCTGTGCAGAGAAGCAGGGGCTGGGCCACAGGGTGAGCAAACCCAAGTGCTGCTGCTGCTGTGGCCAGACAGGGCTCACATTTCTCCATCCACAGACAGTGAGCCATCGGTGAGACAAACGTGTTGGGAAATAAAGCAGTGCTGGCTTTCATTAATTCTGATTCAGAGTTTCATAAATGGGAGCAGACATCCTGGCCAGTCTGCCTCTGCCACATGGTCTTGTCCTGATGATGGACTTTGTTCTGGGAGACCTATTCCCTAAACCAATGGGAACCAGGTGAATGGGAAAAGACAAGCCTGCATTTGTCAGAGGAGAAAGAATGGGGTTTAGGCAGAGGCCTCCAGAGAAACAGGAAAGTCCCAGCTTCAAAGAAAATTAGTCAGTTCTAACATCTAGAGAAAGGATAACACAATGGCAATTTCTGCTCAGATGACAATGGAAAGCCAAAAAAATGTTGCATTTGTCAGCAAAGGAAACTCATTGGCTTTCCATGCATGGCAGAAGGACATAAAGGAACTTCTTTGGGACATGGCTGCTCACAACACTACACAAACATATCTGCAAAGGGGAGGGACAAGAGAGCAGAATCCTGGGTTTTGATCAATACTGTAAGTATTAATATTCTTATTGCTAATAGCTGTTAGTGATATGTGGCAATGCAAAGTTTTCCCTGGCAAAATCACTTAAGACAAATGTGTTCCTAGTAGGAAAGAAGAGTCTGTTGGAAAGGAAAATTACATGGGAAACACATGCAATGAACAGACAGAATTATATGAGAACTACACACCAGGAATATGTGAAATTTTCCCTTTCTCTCAAGGCACCTAGCATAGAAAAGAAAGAGGCAGTTCTCCCATTGAATGGATGCTCCAAGAACCTTGTGGAAAAGGATCTGGGCCATCAGCACAGAAAACCTATTTATCTGCACATATTCCCAGGGATGAAATTGCCCATTGGGACCCCTTGAGCACAAACACAGGTTGATTACAAGGAGTGGGAGCCAGGACTGCACGTGTAACCATTCATATCCAAAAGCAATTGCATGAGAAAATTTAGTGAAATATCCTTAAGATGATGCTGTCCTCCTGCTGGCCAGCCTTCCCTGGACATACAAGAAGCCACACAGCAGCCATAAACACAAGGACCTGATATGTATACCTGCCTCTGTTCAGATGCTCTCATCATCAGGGGAAGAAAACATATCTGGGGAACGAGTTTCTGCAGTGTGAGTAGATTAAAACTACTGTTGTGAAGAGCGAAGAAGAAACCAGTTTCCTGGGATCTTCTATTCTGAATAATTAGAGCACCATCTCAACAAGGGATAAAGGCTCCATTTTAAGGAGGCAATTACCAAACTCCAACACCTTTCAGGATACTTGAAAAATAAATTGTCATCCAAGATAGCTGTATAAAAACAATTGTGCAACTGTGTTGCACTGGCATGTAAAACACCGTGTAACTGAAAGGTAAAAGAAAAAGTCTCTGCAAAACTCTGGAGCTGCAGGAATGGATCTGGTACTGTATTCTGGTACTGTTAAGCAATCCTGCAAGAAGCAAGAAGTATCTCCAGTTTATAAAGGAACTTTAGAAAAGCAGAAAGCTTTCTTTTGGAATGTATCAGGTAGTACACATTTTTAGAAGCTGCTTAAGGAAGATGATGTCACTGCATTTGTAAAAAATGCTCCTCTTTTTTGCAATTTGCAACCAACTTGCAGAACAGCCCAAAAACTCTGAAAAAACACAAACCCTCCAACTCAACAACTGTCCCATTCAGATCAGTTGGCTTCCAACAAGTATTATTAGCAATTTCCCAAAATTAGGGAAAAGACAATCATGAAAAAGACTAAACACTCTCAGCATCATTTCTAGAGGGTTTTTTAGGTGTGTGTTTGGCTGTGTGACAACAGCCAGAATGTAACTTGCTTTGTTCTATGCACGAGATCCCTTTCAAAATGTGCTTGTATGACTGTGTGGAGGCCATGTATCCATTGGAACAAAGTGGTGGGTGAAAGGTTGGACATGACCTGGCCATGTGCCCTCACAACCCAGAAGGCCAAACGTGTCCTGGGCTGTACCCAAAGCACCAGGTGAGGGAGGGGATTCTGCTCTGCTCTGTCCTGGTGAGATCCCACCTGCAGTGCTGCATCCAGCCCTGGGGTCCCAGCACAGGAAGGACATGGAGCTGCTGGAGCCAGTACAGCAAAGTCCACCAAGTTGATCAGAGGGATGGAGTGCCTCTGCTATGAGAAAAGTCTGACAGAATTGGGGCTGTTCAGCAAAAGAGAAAACTTCAGGGTGACTGTCCTGGTTCTGGACAGGACAGGGTCAGTTTTTTGCAGAAATTGTGGAGTGTGGCCAGGACCTGGAGCTTATTCTATCCCACTTTACATTCATTGCCAGGGGGCCAGGGGAAGGAACTCTCTTTTGGGGAGAAGGGGTTCCTTCCAGTCTGGTATTGTCTATTGCTAAGGGGTTTCTGTGTGAATCATTTCTTTTCTTGTACCAGCTGTCATTAGTATTATTCCTGTTCCTGTTTGTTTTCTTATCTCGTTGCTGTTTCCAGTAAATTGATATTATCTCAGTTTGTGATCTTTACCTTTTGTGCCTCCAAGTCTCAACTCCATCCCACTGCAGGTGGGAGGGGGAAAGCTGGAGAGAAGGAGGGAGGAGCATGTGGTTTTGGAGAGTCTTGGTGGGGGCACCATGACAGTGATCAACTGAGGATTCCAGTACCTGAAGGGAGCTTCAAGGAAAGACAGGGCAAAACTATTGACAAGAACATTTACTAAAAAAACATGGGAGAACGATCTCAAACTGAAAGAGAGGAGGTTTAGATTAGATGTTAGATATTAGGAAGAAGTTCTTTACTATGAGGGCGGTGAGGCACTGGAACAGCTTGCCCAGGGGAGTGGTGAGTGCCCATCCCTGGAGGTATTCAAGGACAGATTGGATGGAGCTCTGAGCAACCTGGTCTAGTGGAAGGTGTCCCTGCCCACAGCAAGGGAGTTGGAACCAGATGATCCTCAAGGTCCCCTTCCAACCCAAACCATTCTATGATTCTATGAAAATTTGTTCAACAGACTTAGATCACATGGGCTGTTGAAGCCACTCAGTCTGGGTCTAACAGGGCACCGTGGCTCCTGGACAGTTTCTGGCTGCCTATTGTTATGGGTAGTAGGGACGCACAAAAGGAAGATCAGTCCTACATCATCCTGCAGCCAAGTAAGAGCAAATTTCATGGGAAGGCAACCTGACAGCCCACCCATGGGGCAGCAACTGGGAATCACTGGCAAACATGCATACCCAAACTGAAAAAATAATTTACCACCTAGGTTCTTTTAATTAAGATCTTGACTTATCCACCACTCCAGGATATGCAGATGTTTGGCTGCTGGGATGTATCAACACACCTGAGCACTGGAGGCAATTTGTGTCTTGTTTTTTTCATACCTCAGCAGGCAGCAGAGAGGGGCTCCTATTTGTAATACCTGCACACCCCATCTTATCACATTGGCCATGTCTATGAATGGAAGACTTTGTTATTAATGACACATCTGCTGCTGCTTTGGTGGAGATTTTTATATGCAAATTTCAGCATATCAAAGGTGTTTGGCTGTTCTAGCATCCTCGAAGTAGCTCAGTGCCAAAGCAGTGCAGCGTTTTACACTTAAGTAAGGAGATAAAGTTTTTGCCTTGAGGATATGATGTTTGAAAGACAGAGAGAATCTGATGGGAAATGACAAGGAGCAGTGGAGAAGGCAGGGTGGGGAAAAGAAAACAAAAGACAAATAGAGAAAGGAAAAGGCATGGTACTGTCATGGGAGGACAAGCTTTTCGTTTTTCATTTCAGTATGCAAGATGTTTTCTTAGGATTATCTATCTTTAGGATCTTTTAGGTTATTTTTCTTGATCATCCTCTTCTCATCCTCCACCTCCTCAGGATCATGTTTTCCATACTCTGCACAATAATCAGTGGGATTCTTATAGAGGATGATGCTACTGTGTGAATGCAACTGCTGGAGCGTAGTCCTTAAAGAGAAGGAATCGCTCAGCACTGGAAAAGATAAGATTAATGGCAGAAACTGCACATGACTGTAAACAAATTTATCCCTTCAGTTTATCCCTCCTCTTCTTTGGTTTCTGTTACTTAGGCCTGTGAAATGCAGCATCCCTGACTAGAAGGTATCTATTCAAATCAGTGCCTTCAGCTTGAACTAATAACCCTGCCACCATCACAGCACCTGGACTGTCTCTGACACTTTCCTGTTCATGAAGAACAAAACCACTTATTTTATAGCGCACGTTTAAAAAATCCCTGCAAATTCAATTTTCTTTGTCTTTCTCAGAAATGAGATAATATCTAGGAGATAATAGTAACAGTTTAAACAATAAAGTAGGTGTCTCCCCTTTCTATCCCACGCTACCTCCCGTATTGGTGGCTCTGGAAAATTTTCATTGGTTCTGCAGGAAACTCAAGTTATCTAGTATTGATGATTATAAAGGTATAATAAAATTGTTACTGAAATCCCTCTCCACCCCTTGACACTGGCAGCTCTGTTTGGATTGCTTTTGGATTTAATTGTTCTTTACTAATTCAGGGGTACTTATGCTGCCAGATCAAGATTCTGCTCTGACTGACGAAAGCAAAAATGCCTTAAAATGGAATAGTTGATAAAAAGATAACTATAACACAACTAAAAGCTAAAGCTTCTATGACAAAATAATATACCATTGAAAACTAACGTTTACAATGGAAAGCCTGACACATTTCTGTTCCTGAGGAACACAACCACTTATTTTATAGTACACTTTAAAAATCCTGCAAATTCATTTTGTTTGTCTTGCTCAGAAATGAAACCTAGGAGACAATAGCAACAGATTAAAATGTTTTAAAAATCTCGATGTATTAATTTTAAGTACATACTTATGTTTGGTAAATTATTCTGAGAGATTTATTTTCCATATTGCAGTGCCTCAGTGAAATTGTTTTCTGTGATTTACACTGAGATTTTCTGCTACAGACAGCTTACAGCATGTCAAAGCAACATTCATGACAATGTCATACAGAAACTTCAACACTGTGCATCAAATCAGACTCATAGCATATATTCAACAGGGTGGCCGTGATCATCAGCTCACAGCCATGTATTAATGCAATAACAACAGAGCTTTGATTTGGAGTAAATATACATCATTAGCACATTGTATTAACACCGTAGTATGGATATTATTCCTTTATAGTCCTTCTTAATATGATGGGCATTAACTGGAGTTTTCTTAATGCTCTGCTAAGAGGATATGGAGTTATGCTGTCAGACAAAACGGCGGATGAAAGGCCAGTGCCAGCACCCCTCCAGCCAGGTGCTCGGGCAACCTGCTGCCTTGTACTGTCATCTTGATGGCACCATCAAGGGTTCAGAGGGGAATGCTGAGCCCCCTCACCCCTAAATCACACCGAGAGGTTCGGGACGGTGCGTCTCTGGGCGGGACGGGATGAGATGGGATGGGATAAGATGGGATGAAATGGGATGGCAGCAGCCCGGTGGGGCCGGACGCACAGGGTGTAGGGCTGTTCTCTGCCCTGAAAAGGTGCCGGGCAGGAAAGAGGGAAGGATGCTCGTCCCATCCCGGGAAGCGGGCCAGGTGCGATAACCTTACCTGCGCCGTGCGCCTTTGTTCCTCCGGCTGCCGCGCCGGCAGCGCCCCGGCCGCCCGGCCGCCGGCCCCCGCAGGGCCATCCTCCTCCTCCTCCTCCTCTTCCTCCTCCTCCTGCTCCTCCTGCGCCTCCCCGGCGGCGCGGCGGTGGGGGGGTCCCGGCACGGCCCCGCGGTCCCGCAGCCCCCGCAGGACGAGCAGCGCGGCCGCGGCAGCCGCCAGCACCAGCGCCGGCCAGAGCAGCGCCAGCAGCCGGCCCGGCAGCTCCCCCGCGCCCAGCGCCATCCGCGCCGCCGGCCCCAGCATGGCCCCGCCGGGGATGCTCCGCTCGCTCCGCTCCCGAAGTTGGTGCCGGAGCCGCGCTCGCCGCCGCCGCCCCGAGCGGCACCGGCGCGGCTGCGGAGCGGAGCGGAGCGGGGGGGACCGGCCGGGCGGGCGGGGGATGCGGGGGATGCGGGGGGGCCCGGGGGGCGCGGACACGTCGGTGCTTACGGGAGCCTCGTGGCGAAGGGCGGGTGCGCCGTGCGGGGGGCGGGATGGGACCCCGGGCGCGGCCGATCGCCGGCGCGGGGGGAGGAAGGGGTTAATGCACGCGATGGGTCTTCCCTTGAGAAGGATGAGAGTAGTGGTACACGATGAAAGGTGAAGGCGACGCGATTGAAGGCAGAGCAGCTGCGGGCAGCAGCGTTGGTTTGAGAGCAGATGTTCGGCCGAGGATGGGGTGTGCAGGGATGCTCACAAACGAGGCTTGTCTGCAAAATTCCCCAGTCTAGACAGAACAGTCTTTAGGGATGTACTTCTGTTGTCAGGCAGCTCTACAAACATGTCGTTATCGAGCACCATCGCTGTGATGATGACAAGCGCTGCCATGTAACGCAGCGCGATGCGCTCTCATCTCGGGCTCATCCTCGAGCAGCTGCGTTCCGCCAGCAGAACGCGGGGCACAGCGCCTCCAACCACAGACCAATGCCGCGCACGATGGAAAATTCTCCAGACACCTGATGATAAGTGCGGATGATGCTCTCGGAAAGTCTTTTTTTCAAAGCCACCGAGTTTCTTTTAAAGTGGAAGGCTGAGTTATGCCTTGGTCAATCTAGAGGGACAACCTCTGAGCAATAAATAAACATTGAATAGCAGTGAAGGGAAGGAGTGAGCTCCTCGTTCCAGAGTGGTTGTGTCTTGCACCTGGCACAAACACAGTGAGTCTTATCAGGGGCCATAACCACGAAAAAAAAAAAAAAGAGTAAATACAGCTTATTGCTTATTTAATTAAAACAGCATAAAAAGTCATGTTTGTAGTAAAGCCAGCACAGAGAAAAGGCTGGTAAGGGAATGACTTTTATCTGTCATGGCTTTATTTCACACCCAGCACGGACCGCTCTCTTGAGCGTGAATGCAAGTGCTGTAGCTCAAACTCAAACCCACTGAAAAGATAGCAATGGGGAAGGCTTGTTATCCTTCCTTCCATTGGATTACTAATGCTTCAGAGATGAAAGATTTGTTATTCCCATGTCCCGGACCTAATTACAATCAATCCAAACAACTCTGTGTTTGAAAGGACAATAAGGTGTTTATAGCACTCTAGAAATTTTCAGATGAAATGCAGGAGGATTGTGGATAAAATTATGTGCTGAATGGCCTTATGGGGAGAAGAAGGTTTTAGGAGGGAGGGAGAAATACTTAATACAATACTTAATACATAGGAGAGAGCTGTGGGGTTATGGTGGTGCTTCAAATACTGTTGTTGGGATAGGAAGCTTCTGCTTAAACATGGATCACACAAGTTCTCATTTTCTGTCTCTATCTCATACTGCCTGTCTTCTAAAATTTAACACTGAATAATCTTGTGGTCTAAAACCTCAGGAATCTGAGTGTTTCTGTTCCTAGGCCTGATATTGATGTCTTGTGAGAATATGTCTATCTTGCACCCATCTGGAGCCCTGAGCTGATAACTGAGTAGTCATGTGCAAATGTCAGAGACTGGGAAATTTCCTCCATAGCTCAAAATGGCAGTTATGTGGTTAGTTTAGATACTTGCCTTTTATTTTTTTCCTTATCTTGATTTTTATTTTTTACCCTTCTTTATTTCTCTGTTTGTAAAATGAAGATACATCTCTTCATGTCTGAGCTGTTATAAATGCATACGATCTATACCTCAGCTCATACATGAATGCACTACTTTCAGCTCATCTAAATTAGTTTGTTTCTCTTTTCCTGGGGAACCATAAGCTGAAAGACATTTCAGGAGTCAGCATTGCTTAATTGAGTACGAGATTACTGCTTTGCACCATTCCCTTCTATTTCTTTTTTTCTTCAATAGAGGCAATTACTGTGGCTGGCCTCTAATGGCATTTATTTAAAAAGATAAGCATCATCATATTAGACCTTTTTTTTCTAGTATTATTACAGGCTCATTTGGCAGCATATCTCTTACACTTTCGCTCCATGAAAACAGCACAAATTATTATCATGTCATGTTATATGGAAAGACTGAAATTTTATTGCAAACTTGAGGAGATATTTTTCCATTTTTGTGTGACATGAGCTAATTGCAAATGTCAGATGGGAAGTTGTTCTCCTTTCATACCTGGACAGAAAGTCCAATAATTAGGAGCTGGAACCACCTGTCTGTTGTGGACCAAAATGTGGTGGCTTTTCACTGACAAAATAGCGCAGGCATTAATGTCTGATGGGTTCTGGTCAAACCTGTCTTCTTCTGTGCAGAGTTTGTCATTCAGGGTGCCAAAATTTTGAAGGTAGGCTTTGGGAAGTTTTCTGGAGAAAAATCCGGTCTTATTAATGTTTAAATATTTCATGAAAGGTGTTTGATTTTGACAAAGTCATATGGCAACTGAAAAAAAAAAGGCAAAAATCTTGGTTTGGGCAGTTTTCACGGTAAAGGCAAAACAGAGTTTTCTAGCTGAAATCAAAGCATTATTTTAATTTCAATTTTCTATTGAATCATTAAAAAATTAAATTTTCTAAAAAAGGAAGTAATTAAATTATTGTTTTTATAACATTTCACAGAAATAAGGTTCTGACCTGATGTATTAACAGTAGACTTAAGGATTCTCCCAAAAAAGCCAAGAGAAATGTCCTACCCTGACACTGCTCATGTTTAATCAACAGCAACAGACATGATAGAAAAATTAGTGATTTCAAACAAGTCAGAGATATAGAGAGGAGGCTTTTAAACTGCTGCAAAATCATCTTTTGAGGTCCCATCTAAACCACCTTGTCAGGGGCAGTGAGGAGACCTCTTTAATCAGACTCCATTCACCTTCAGGGGTTGAGCAAGCTGCATCTGAAAGAAGGCAGAGGAGTTTTGTTTCTAAGCAGCTGCTCAGAAATGCCAGAGTAAGGGCAGAGCATGAGCTGTGCCTTCCCTTGGTGCTGACCAGGTCGTTCAGAACAGACCCTTCTTCCAGGAACACAAGGCTTGGCTTTCCCCTCTCTGAGCCTCAGGGATTTGGGGTAACTGCATGGAAAACCGGGGGTTTGCACCATTTTAAGTGACATGGAGCAGTCTCTGTGTTTCTGAGCCCACAGCTGGGAAAGGTTTTGGGGGAGCACTGTGCAGATGTGGGCAGGAGGATGTTTGGAAGTGGCTGAGATCAAAGCACAGTTCTCTGTTTCTGGCATTCGTGGGTAATGAAACGCTGGGCGAGGACGTGTCCCCCAGCAAGGCTCCTGCTGCAGAGCCCTGCTGTGGGCTGGGACCCTCCTGCTCTGCTGGAATGAAGCTCATTTACAGGCTGAGATGGTCTCACTACCTGCTTCTTTACAGGCTTGAAGGGACATTTGCACCAAATCCTGAGGTTCATCTCCTGATGTGCAAGACATGTATTCACCACATACTCCTGTAATTCACAAACTTCTCCCATTTTTCCTCCCGTCTGAAGCCAGTATGCACTGCAGCAGTGACTTTCCATGGACATGCCTAAAGCTGATGAAGTCGATGAGGAAGCTGAGGAAGGTGGTGGCTGCACGCCTGGCAGCAGCATGACAATAAGCACTAATGAGAGAGGAGTGCTCCATCTGTTCAGATTATTCAGCTCTTTGGCACGGCTGCCCACGTGGCCAGGTATTTGCCATTAAATAAGATGATTAATTCCTTGACAAGTTGGTATCTGGCCTAGCAGTCCGGCATTTCCTTTCGGCATCTGTGGCTGCTTTGAGGAATGCAGCTTTATAGAATTTTACTAATTATCTAATAGCTTTTCAATCTCTTGTTTCAGTACAGGGAACTGCTGTTAATTAATTGCAGATCTTCAGCATACCATTCTTAACTGATTCCCCTAGTAAATATGTTTAACACTTGCCTTGGTTTCCTGTACATGATTCATTCAGTTGGTAAGTGATCCATCTTTGTTTGCTGTCAAAGTCTTTGAGTTGGAAGAAGACTTTAATCATGTTACTTGGCTTTCCTGAATAGAGAGAAGAAATGCAGTCAAAAAAGCACGCAATGGTAAGCAGTCAAAGAAAGACCATGGCCTGGGTTTCTTTCACCAATAAAAAAGTTGTGTAAGCTTCAATTTCCCTTTCATTTTCATAAAGAACACACTGGAAACATCTATTCAGCCAAAGACATGAAACTAAAACAAAGAAACAAAAAACATCTTGAAAGGAGGAAAGAAGGCACTTTCCCAGCTTATGCATTAATTAAGACCAGTCAAAGAAAGCTGCTTCAAAGGAAGGAGGAAGCCAGTGGTAAGCACGGCTGCAACTGCTTTTAATGGGCTATAGCAATGACATGCATGGCAGGCAGAGCCAGAGCAGGCATCAATGCAGCAGTGGCAGTTCAAAGGCGACACAGAAAAAGTTGGAGGCAGAACTGAAGCTGCTGAATAGTAAAATTGTTTCACTGGCAGATTTGTCAGCCACACTGTGGGACAAAGGAGCTTGTTTAGCAGAGCACGATCATCTTGAGAACCGTAAACACTGCTGGTTTAAAGATAAAATCAAAGGCCTTGAGAGCAAGTAGACATAAAAGAATGCATAACTGCTTTCCTGGAGGTGAAAAGGTTTGCATCCCTGTCAAACAATTCAGAAAGAAGCTGTTAAGTGCCCCAGGTCACTCAAACCCTTAGCACCCACTCTTCCCCTGGGTGGAAGGCTGTGCAGAGCTGCATGAATATAATGCAGGATTGGTTCTGCACATCTCCTCAGTGGTGATTTGGGAGTCTGGCAGGAAAATTTATTCCCTTCCACTCTACAGAAAAAAAAAAAAAAAAAAGCTGAATGCAGCCTACAACATACTGTTATAAATATTTTATACAAGTAATAGATGGATTTGTTTAGCAGCAAAAGACAGGGCTTTATTATGTTCTTTCCATGCATATTTATTCTCAGTGCTTTTCAGCCTGTGTCCCACATCCAGCTGTCTGGGAAACCAGCTGGTAATTTGCTGTTTCTTTTGACAAACACTTCAAGCTTATGCTTTAAAGACTTCCTAGGTCCCTTCATCAGCAACCAGCAGCACGTGTGCAGTTGTACAGGAACATGATGTCTACAGAGAAGTCTCCTAAGATTAAGATGTCTCTCCTTGCTTTAATCCAAACTGGCACACGACACAGTGAGCATGGAGTAAATGAGTGATGACACACAGTTTATTTCTATCAAAACCAGCATTCAGAAAGATGCAGCTGACACACTGGAGGGAAGGTATCACTCCCCTCAGGGAGGCTTTAGTGTTAAAAATGTCTGAATACACATCCACTGATAGAAGTGTGGCTACACTGCAGTGTTCAGGCAGAATCACATTCTCATTCGATCTGGGTATCAAAGGCATGGCTCTCCCTAGATGTGCTCAGACAAGCTTCACATCTGAAGAGGATCTTCCACTTTGATCTGGAGATGTGGAGGTCTGAAAAATGTACCACATCCACCACATCCTCCATGGTTTCTTCTCATGTTTAGTCATCCTCCACGTGAAAAAACCTACATCTTCTTGCTAATTTAATGTTATCTAGCTCTGGTTTCCCATCACTGATTTCTGTGACTTGCTCTGACACCAATATCATTCTCGTGTTCTTCCTGAGAAAGTGCTTCATACATGTGTCACATGTATGTTACCTCTTAGACTCACTTCTGACAAATAAAATATATTAAAACTGTATTTCCCACCAAAAGGTATTTCCAATAGGTCTCTTGCTGGTTTTGGAGTCTCTTATTTTGCACATTCCCTCGACATCCTTTTTCTGCATTGTCTTTTGAAGAAGTAGCATTCAGCCTTTGTAACCTTTTAACTTGATCTTAGACACATGGTGTGGGATCATTTCAGCTATCTTTTCCTCATCAGCATATGAGGGGCACAAGTGCAGCTGGCTGCTCATGTTTTTTTCTGCTTCCTAGCCAGTTTATTAATTTCAATTAAATACAATGTGACCCTGATTCCTTCAAAGGAGATGTCACAGTGAAGGGCTGAGTCTCCTCCATGGCTGGCAGCTGCCTGTAGTTCAAGTGCATACAGGCTTGCTCTAATAAGGACTCTGTCCTGTGAGCAGCCAGGCCACAGGACTACAGCAATCACAAAGAAGATTCTGGATCTGACCTATTAGCAGAAATGTCAATTAGCAGCTAAGTCCTAAGGTTTTTCTACCAAAACTAAGATTTTATCTGGTTCTGAAGACTGTGTCTCTGAGTTGTTCCCCAAGGATCCAGACAGTCAGGATTTGTTGGGGTTGTTGCTCTTCTGCTCAGCCTACACAAAAAACCCTCAGCCACTTGGGATAAACCCCACATTTATTGTTTCCTTCCACAGCCCAGAGTGCCAAGATTTCACCATAAGGCATGTGACAATGAAATAAATGACGCCAATGGTTTCCCATTTTATAATTGCTATGGCAACTATATTGTAACTTAGACTGATAACATTTCATTTCTGGGGCTGCATCTCTCAAAACATGGTATAATTTAGAGCTCAGAGCCATCCCACCAGCCTGCCAGCTGCACCATACAACAACATGTTGTTGCAGCAGTACTACTGGAGACTCCCATGCACAGGGTTACTTGTTCTTCTGCATTTCTTCCCACATAATGCAGCATTTCAGAAGGGAAGGCTGCATATTTGGTAGCTATTTTTCAGAAGGGAGTGCCTTGCAATTTTCTGAGTGTCTGTAGGTGTGTGTTTAAGCCAAGTTCAAGTCCTTTAGCAGTTCCCTGCATTTCAGGATTCTTTCATGTAATGTTGTTCTAAATTTAGGGTATTGAGCTTAAATTCACTGTATGAGACATCTGCAGAGATGGATGTGTCTTTTCTCAGTCTCCAAAAACTGTGCTGCCTGCAGCTTGCTGTGGTCCATAGATACCATGCAACACAGTCATACCAAGGCTCAGTTTCTCTGTCTGAGTTGTGCTGCTGCTGGGCAGAGCTGTGCTGGCCTCGGCACAGGCAGGAGGAGGCAGCTGAGGCAGGAGCAGGTGGCTCCATGCCCAGCTCCATCTTCCAGGTCTGTCTGGTGATGGCTGGATCCCAAGGCCTCCCTCCAGGATGAGCTCACTTCCCTTCATGTCTTGCTCTCACTGAAGCCCTCATGGTCAAAAACTCACAGCTGCTTTTGCCTCCAGCTTTCAGCCCTCCTGTTTCATTTGTAGTTCTGCTTCTGGCCCAAGGTTCGCTCTGAAACCTCCTGAAGCCGGGAAAACTGGGAAAGGTCTTCAGCACCTTGACCTCTTTACAGCTCTCCTCTAAGTAGCTTCAGGCTGCAGGCAGTATTGGGAGAAGGCAGCTCCCATGGAAAGAAGGGCTTGGTGTGGATGGAATGTCCTGTGGGAAAAACTCAGATCCTGCAAGGAAATGCTGGCCATCGTTATGTCAAGGGTCTCTGCTGACACCTCATCGTGTGTCCATCTGAAATTGAATCATTTGCTGTTATAAAAAAATTCTAGTATAATTAAAAGAAGCAGAGGAGGAACACCAATATTAGCCACATTCTCAGTCTGCAAAAGGGATTTTTACTTGTGTTCCTGATATTTTCCATTTTATTTCTCAACTTGAAAACAAACCATGGTTTACATGACCTTTGGGGGCCATGTTCACTTCCCAGCTCTGCTGGGTAACACTGGCCAAGTCATTTCAGCTCAGGATCTAATGGCTTTGCTTTCATATCCTTTATGTGCTTGTATTCTCAGGTCAGGATTCCCCAAACTCCACCAGCCCACGGTCTACACAAGGCAACATCACCCCTTGCTCTCCCTGTGAGGTTCTAACTTCAGAATGTCCTGTGCCTGTGAGCAGCACTGGGGCAGGTTCCACAAGCCATGGGCTGGTGTGGCCAGCAGGGTCAGTTGGTGTGGCCAGTGGGGTCAGCTAATGTGACCAGTAGGGTGGGCTGGCATGGCCAGGGGGGTTCCTGCACTCATTTTGGTGCAGGATCTGTTGATGGTAGGATGGACACCTAAAGTCTTGGGGACAGGTATTTGGAGGAGCACTGGTGTCATGCCAGCTGCAAGTATTAATGATGCTTGTTGACCTGGGAGTTCTTCATGCTGTTGAGAGAAAAACAAGCCTTAAAAACTGCCTAAACCCTGAATCAGAACAAGATTTAAGGTGTATGCTTCAGTATTTCTAATGAGCTTATTGTGTGGTGTGCTGGCCATTCTCAGTTTCATCCCTAGGCATATACATCCCCCTCATTAGACAAGTGCCAAAGGTGCCAGGTCCTACAGCTCTCAGTAACAATACCCTATTAACTAGCTGCTCACATAATTTTGTGCCTAAAATGTAAGACATTTCCTTTTCTAGTAGCGTCAGCAGGTAGGCATGTTGGTGATGTGAGGCAGTCAGATGTAGTTATAGCAGGAAACAGGAATGGCTCTTAGAAGTTCCAGGTCAGTTGTGTCTCTCAAAATATGGCATTGTAGCCTCGGAGAGCTCATCCATGTACCAACTGCCTCATTTTCTGAGCTGCCATAGACAGGCATGGAGCACAGCACGCCCGTTCTGCTGTGACTGCCAGGAAGATGCCCCTGTTGAAGTACTAAAATTGAAAATACATTTGGGAATATTTCCCTGGCAGTCTTTCCTGGTAGACCTTTGAGCTCAGAAATGCTTCTGCAGAGGATGTGGGTTACCCTGGAAAGGAATCTGAGTACCCAGTGCACAGCCATTTTCAGTTTTCCCAAAGCGGTATCACTTTCATGGTGGCAGATAGGAGATGCTTGTGGTTAAGAGTGCAATCCAGTTTCAGCAACAGAATAATATCTCTATTGTTCAGTCTAGTTTTTAATAGCTCTGATAGTGATCCCACAAGCATACAAACAATGGGAACTAAAGTACAAGACTGGGAAGGTGAAATTGCCCATTCCTTAGTTTTCTGTGCACCTTCTCTGTTCACGGAACTGAAGAGCAGAAGGAGGTTCTATTTTCTGCTAAAATTTAATATTGCAGAATATGACTCTGCATCCCATGTGTGTCATACCACCTTTGATACTTCTGAGCAGGAGGGAAAAATGGGAGCCCTTATATGTCCATGCCAAAGCAGAGCCCTTCAAAGCCGTGAAATAAACGATCCCGGGAAGGTTGAAGCCTCTGACAGGGATGGCAGTCACTCTACAACGTGCCCCTCATCTGGGATAAATCACAGTTATGTGTGGCCAGGCCGTCAGAGCTGACTACTGCAGACTGTGCCGACCCAGGGAAATCTGCAATTCCAACAGCAGATGGCACAGTCCTAAAACTAAAACCAGCCTGCAAGGGGAAATACTGCCTGGGCTGTGAATCTGAGCGTTCCTTCAAGGGGAGCCTGTGGATTTGTCAGCCTAAGCATACCAGTTTTGAAAATAGTGTGTTTTCTTTGTAGTAAAAATAATTGTAGAAGAAACAACATATATGAGACAATCTGATAGCAGTGGAGTTTTGTTTAAGAGTCTCAAGTACAGGTGACAGCTTAAGTGTAAGTATAAGATTTTTGCACCCGTGCCTGATAAATCACTCTTTTGTCATCCTTGTATGATCTAGAAACCATTTACAGTGATCATGGATACAAAGAAATTCTATTTACTGGAAAGAAAGTGAAACCCCAGAATGATTTAATTGAACAGTAATGTCTAAAATTTGCTTTTATGTGGACATAATCCTTTTGTGCTTTTTAACCATCATCCAGAATCTTACCGAATTAGGCACAAAAAGTATCTTCTGTTATGTTTGGAATTTCATGAACTAAGTGAGATAAGGGTAAATCAACCCTGTAGTCCCCAGCCCTCCACATATGAGGAATGCAGTATACTGCATTTTGGTTCCATCAGCAATTAGCATTTGGACAGGCAAATACACTTAGTTTGGCACTTTTTCTACAAACTTACAGAATGTAACCTAGAGAACTTCCTCCAGCTGGCAATATGGTAAGCCTGGATGTGTAATACTGGAAAACCATTTCATGATGTTTAAGGAATTAAGAAACTAATCCATCCTTTTGATGCACTAAGAATTGCTAGAGGAATTGCCTAGTGGTTAGAGCAGGAAACTGTGAGTCAAGGCATCTGTTCCCCCACTTTGTCAGTGAATCATTTCCTCTTCTTTGGGTCCCACAAAACACCCAGACAGAATCTGTCCCCAAGTAAAATACACTCTTTACTAGACCTAGTCCCCACATAGCTCTCTGGCTTGTGGTAGAAGCTTTCACATTAGTCAGAAAGTTCTAGATGTCAAAATAGAAAGATGTCTTGTACATGAATTTTCCCTCTGTGGGCTTCACAGAGCCCAGAGCTCTGTTATCAGCTGCCCTGTGAGAGCACACGGAAGCAGCAATCTCAGCATGGTCCTCATTTTAATAGACGTCAAAGTGCAGAAAAAAAGAATTTTCCAGTGGTAAGATTCTGCATTAGCAGTGTTGGCATTAGAAATATTTAAGAGGTGAACTATCCACCACTGTTAAGTATCTCATGACTTTCCTGCCATTAGAAAGAGAGAGTGTTGTATTCAGAGAGATGTTCAGTCCACAAATTTTAAATTTTCTCTTTGGGATAGGATGAATTATTTTCTGGAGCTGCCTGTCTTCACTGCCTGTCTCACAGAAGGAAATGTCAAGCAATTTTACTCCTAACTTACTGCCTCAATTCAGTGCTTAAATGGGCATCCCAAACTACTGCCGTAGGAGTCAGACCACATTAATTAGACATTCTTCCTAATTAGATATTAAGAAGAAATTATTTACTGTGGGGGTGGTGAGACACTGGCACAGAGTGCCCAGAGAAGCTGTGGGTGCCCCATCCCTGGAAGTGTTCAAGACCAGGTTAGATGGGGTGCTGAGCAGCCTGCTCTAGTAGAAGGTGTCAGAGGGGTGGAACTCCAACCCAAGCCATGCTGTGATTCTGTGATCCTGTGATTCTGTGATTCTGTGATCCTGTGATTCTGTGATTCTGTGATTCTGTGATCCTGTGATTAAGCACCAACCAAGTCTAACAGTACTGGTCACTGTGTTGTACTTTCAACAGCTGCAGTTGTTGCTGCTGTTTCTGTGTTTGCCACACATTCCCTGCCTCCCACCACTTCACACCAAGCACTGCTGCTGCTCTCTGCTCAGGGGTGTTTGCCCAGGAACGAGCAGCTGAGGCAGAGGAACAGCACACAGCTTTACTGCCCAACACACCAATCATTCATCCTCTCCCACCGCTAATCAAGCAAACAAAAATATGTGCTCTCAGAGATAACAGGGATTAAAGGTTTTGCAGTTATTTCCCAGAGGGATTCCAGGCATTCCCATGTTTGCAGTGATTCCCAGAAGTTTACATCACAGTTGCCTATGCAGGGAAAGCTGTGGTTTTCAATATTCAGAGAAACTTGAGTTCTCAATCAAATAACTTTGCAGAAATATCTTAAATATTTGAGATTCCGCCTTCAAAAATATCTGTCTGACACAAGAGGAGATTGACCTCACCTAACTACAGCTTTCTAAAAGTTACTGGGGGTGAGTAGGAACCCCCAGTAACCAATGGAGGCAGGGAAGCAATCTCAAACAATGCAAGTATGAAAGAAATCATGCCTTAAACAAGGGAATAACAATGGCCTATTCTGTTCTTCCTCTGTTTGTCTTAAAAACAATTCCAAGTGTAACTTTCTCAGGGAGAAAATAATTTTCAGTTTCCGTTCTCTGTTAAAATTCAGCTTGCATTTTCCTGATTTCTCCCAATTGGTATGGGTTTGTTCCTACTCATCTGTTGTCAGAGGCTGTTGTGGTTCAGGTGCATGAATGTAGGTACACTGATTGTGGATGTTTACATCTGATTTAGCTATTTTGAGCTCTGATTGCAAATACTTCTATGATTGCTATTTCTTGTTCTAGGGTAGAGTAGGCCTAATGAACAGCACCCCAGAGATGTTTATTTGTCCTCATTCACAATGGGGAGAGCCTGGGATCACCAGCTCTGGTATAGATATCTGCACGGCAAATGTCTAAAATTAGGTGGGATAAATCTCATGCAAGGAGCTTGATACTTTAAGCCCCTGTTCAGCAAAGCACTTACTGACAGCATAAAATGAAGCCTGAGCTTTAATGCTTTGCTGAGCTGAAGCCTCAATTACTTAAGGAATGAGAAGACAGTCGTGGGGATCATAGCAGTCAGGCTTGTGCAAGATTTATGTTGGATTTCCACCGAGCAGTCCTACATATCACTCTACTCCCCAACATAAAATACTCTTCTTCCTTCAATTTCCTCCTCCAAAGACATTTATTTCCCTTTCCCGGGGCTCCCTCTCCCTGGCTGAGTCACCCACACTGTGTAACCCAAAACAGGGGCAGGTGAGCCAGGGGCACCGCAGGCTACCAGGATCCACAGCTCTGTGCCACTGCCTCTCACTGCTTCTCAGCCTTTGGGGTTTTGGCTTCAGCTTTGGTTTAGCATCAAATTCTTCACCACCCGGCTGAAAAGTTTGTCTGAGAGTGGCAAGGGTAGTAAATAAATATCCAGTGGTGGGCTGAGTGAGCTTCACGTAATTTGGGTCTGTTTTGTAACTACCCCGGGTAGGTGGCTGGAGCTGGAAGTCTGACTTTTCGGGTGTGTTGGCACCAGCAAACTCCAGGAGTGAAGGACACAGGTCCAGGCACAGGCACCAGTACCTGTTGGGATGTACCTGGATCACCGAGCTGTTCTGGGCAGCACTTGGGCACATCCAACCCCAAAACACTCTCCACATCCTGCCATCTCCTTCTGGCTACCAGGAGAACCTGGCTATGGGAATAAACCTTGAAATTATGCTAATTCACAGAATCATAGAATGCTTTGAGGTTTGAGAGGTGGAGAAGACCTCTAAGATCACAGAGTCCACCCATTAACCATCACTGCTAAGCACCTACTAAGGTGTGTGTCACCTACTAAGCCATGTCCCTGAGCGCTATATCTGCATGTCTTTCTTTTAAATACCTCCATGGGTAGTGACTCAATTATTTTTATAGCCACCTTGAACCTTTAGGGCAAAAATCTAATCATCACCTTTGTGCAGAAATAAGTTACATTCATCTCCTGAGCTTAGCCAGGGATTTTGAGAGCAAAAAATAAATAATGTCAGAGATTTATTATTGTTGTGCTTATGCTGTAAAGATGTCAGAGGAGAAGTCAAAATACTCAAATCAAATTGACATGCTTGGTTTATATGTGCCATCACTCTGCTACACGAGAAACAAAAAAATTAAATTACTAAACTGAGATCAGCCACCAGAATGAATTGCTGCAACCCTGAGGATGTGCAGAGCACAGACTAAGTGGAAAGTTATAACTATGAAAATACAGGAACACCAGTGTGATACTCTTTCCCCCTGTTACCACAATTTAGGCTCTGTACTTCTTTCTGGTTAATAAAATCAATGGAGACTCAATCCCAAGTATTGAGCAATACTGATATTGATAATCACAAACACCTGAATTCACACAAGTCATTAGCTGCCTAATAAACCAAATAAGTAAATTAAACCCAGTAGTGGCAACAGAAATGTAAGTGGGAATTCAGTTAAGTCCAGTGACTGTCACTGCCATGGGCATGGGGACTATGTTAAGGGACAAGGGAGACGGAGGTCAGAATTATTTGAAATAATCCTATCTTTTTTGGCTTAGTGTACATTATGTTTCTTTCTGCTGAACTGACGTCCATTTCCTTGTGTTGAATGCTTATGCCATGTTTACAAGTGCAAGGATGAATCATTATCACATGCATTTTTGCTTGTTTTCTTCTGATTTTTCTATAAGAATGGTTGCAGATGTCCATTTAAAAAAAAAATCAAAGCATTCTGTCTTTCGCTCCATTAGCACTCAAAAACTTAGGAAGATAATGAGGCATACTTAAGTTTCTGTTTTTCCTTCCTGATGATACATTTGCAATTTTTAAATGAGAAATAGTTTTTTCTTCAAATTAATTATGACAAGTTTTTATAATTAGATTTTCATACATGTAGCAATAAATATTGTATTTTTACTTTTTTTACATCTTTCGTTTGCAAGAAACTATGTCAATATTCCCAGTAAACTGCAGGCCAGAAAATAGATGCGTGTGCGTTATAACTTCCAGAAATGCTTTTTGGTAACACAAATAAATGCTTTTGGAGACTCTCAAGGTGTGAAAACCTTTCTAGTAGAAGTTAAAACACTGTTAATGAGAAATGTTTAATCTCTTTGACAAGTTCTCAGGGAGAAACAAGTGAGTAAGATTTTTATTAGCTTTTCTTTTTCATTATATCATGTATGAATTATATATCTCTGTAAAATAAGCTGTATGGATAGGTTTAACTTTCCATTACTCTAAAGAAAGTATCAAGAACAAATTTGCCTGCAGTTCTTATTTCTAATTGTCAAGTGCTCAAAACGTAATGAGTAATTAAAAGCTACTAGCAGCGCAAAAAATGTACAAATTCAATAATAGCAATTAAACTCCCTCCTTGCATAACTCATGAGGTTTCACAATTCTCCAGAATTTCTCTTTTATATAAGACAACAAGTGAGTCAGAGACTTCAACACATTTTTACAAGCTCGGTTGGTGCATGGCCCCTATTTGCTTCCCAGCCATGGCCATGAGATGATCTACATCCAATTAAGGCTTGCAGGCTGCAGGTTAGATATTCATTACACAACCCTGATGACTGCGTGCTGCAAAATTGCATAATGTCTTTGTAAATCTTATTTGAATGAACGAGCCATTGAATTAAAAAGTGATGTAAAGCTCGGTCCTGCCCTTTCAGATGTTGTATTTCACTATGCACTTTCGAGAATTAGCAGGTGGTAAGATGAGCCTTTGCTTTCCCCATGACAGCCTGGAGGCAATGACTGGGCACTCAGGGTCATGCTCTGACTTGGTGGTTCTTATAAAAGCAAGGTATCCTCTGAGGAGTCAGAGTTTAGGCAGTTTATATTGCAGCCCTTATTCCCTTGGCATTTACTTTGGTTTAATTATATTAATCTGGGGGCTCTAAAGTTTCTGCCCACAGAAGGAAACTATTGTAAAATCTAAGGATACAATTATATGCATTGCAGCATCTAGATCCTCCCCCTATATAGGGGAAGCCAAAACTTTCTTATTAATTTATTATTTTGTATTAATTTGTGGCACATGCTTCAGCTGTGAAACTGGAGCTGCCATGTGCATCAGTGCACCACGCTGCCACTGAAAATCAGCACGCCTCAAGCTGAGGTCATGTAAAACTTTTTGTTTTGATGATAATGTAGAGGCAGAAGTGAGCATTTATTAAAGTAATCTTGTCTCTTCATGCTGGTCTGGATCACAAGGGCCCTAAATTGCTGCAGAACGCTGTAGAGCACCACTGCGTTACATAAAATTGCATCTCTGGCGTCGCTCAGTACATTTCCAAGGGAAGAAAGCATAATGCTCACTGACCTGCCTTTGGGTGTGAGCTGTGCTGAAAGCACTTACAGCTGTTGACAATGAGCCCTCAAAAACCTGTCCCACTTGAAAACCAGTCCCTAGCCTTTTAACAAGAGCAAACAGGCAGAGCAGATCAAGGCAGCGATTTCAGTTTGCCGTCCTCTGACTCTGCAGGAGTGGCAAAATCGCCCTAATCCTGCAGATATTATTCACAATAGTGTAACTGATATCCAGCTCAAGGAATTAAACGTGTTTTTATCTACAGGTAGCTCACCCAAAGTAATGCATTAGTGTTTTGTTCTCTTCCTTGGACAGTTAGAGCCTCAAACCTGGAGGACAATTCTTTTCTTCCTTCCCTCAGAAATTAGTTGCCAAGAGACTGCACCACTGCTTGAGATAATTCCTCTGCCACCTCTTTCTCTGTCTGCAGCCTGGTGAGATGCCAGAGGATTGGAAAGTGCACGGGGGTTTGCTGACAGTCTTCCTGTTCAAAACTGCTCTTATACCTTGGCCAGGCATTAAATGAGAAAGGTTTGCAGTGGAGTTCATCCCCCTGGGAGACAGGTCACAGCCTGGCAAGAAATCCGACTACAAAACTGATTACTTGTTTCACCACAGGAGGAAACGACTATTTTTAGAGATGAAAAAATAATAGGAGTGAGGGAGAAGCCTCTCACCTACTTCAGCATAAGCAAATGGTCACAATCCTTATTCCAGATGTGGTGAGAGGACATGGAAACTTTCTAAATTTAGTTTTACAAATAGTATGTTTTTTCCTGGGGAAAAAAAAAAAAGAAAACCCCCAAAACCCAAAACAAACAAAAAACCCCCATCAAAATCAAAACACCTTTAGAAAGACTAAATCTACTTATAAAACTGGGTTAAATTTGGCCAAAAATATTGACCCTCAAAATGGATGCATATTTTTTGAAAATATTACTTTGGTATCCCATCCTGCTTTTTCTAAATAAAACCTTTTACTTTCCACTGCAGAAAGCCATATTGAATTTTAAAATTACCCTACATTTATCAAAAAAAAGGCTTTGAAGGTTTAAGTTCTATCTCCCCAAAGAGACATGTCGGTTTGGATCAAAAATATCTTAGATGCTAATAAAAGTATTTCTCATCTCCAGAAACCCCAAACTTTTGTTTCTTGGTTCAATCTAAGGCAAAATTTCTCCTCTAACTGTTTATTCAATCTCTGCCTAAACAGGAAATGTTTTCATATTCAGATATAGGTTGTAGAGGAAAAGTCAAGTCCCTATTTTCATGTCCAGCTATTTGTAGAGAGGACATTTGAATTCTGGTCCAGGCAAAGGTCTAGGCAAAGATCTTCTAGTTACCTCTGTGCAATAATTTTCTCCTGTGGTAGGCAAAAAATCACTTCCTTTTTCCCCCCCCTCCAAAGCAGATACACATAGTCTAAAAAATAATTTTGGTTCATATTAATATTTTCAGATAGAAAAGGTTTCTTTAGGAAACA
The DNA here is from genome assembly GCA_037013685.1 of Acridotheres tristis. Classification (NCBI taxonomy): domain Eukaryota; kingdom Metazoa; phylum Chordata; class Aves; order Passeriformes; family Sturnidae; genus Acridotheres; species Acridotheres tristis. The sequence continues at coordinate 102,579,332 of CM072887.1, forward strand.
TTTAACCCTTTCTAGTTGCTGGGATACTTGTGGGGTGATTTTCTTTCACGTTTCAACAATGGAAACAGCTGTGGCAGGGGTGATAAATGAAGAAATTGGTCCAAAAAAGCAGCCTTGCTGAGGGAGGCAGGGATTCAAACCACCTAGACCCCATGGGAAGGGGGCAGAGGAGCAGCCTCAGCCCTGTCTGTCCTCAGCAATGCGATCAGGACTGGCAAGGAGAAGGATTGCTTAAAGCTCCTTTAATTTTTAAAAAGCTTGACTTAATAGGTATTCCCATGGAAGCATACTCCAGCTCAATGTGGGAGTCAATGAGCCCATGAAGCAATAACACGTTATATATTTTAAAGGTTTTGAGAAGTAGTGGGAGAAACAGAAGACAACCTGGGTAGAAGTTAAACCGCATTTATGGCAAAACACTCTTGTAATTAAAAAGAAGAATTAATTGTCTCACAGGCAGAAAGGCTTTCACTTCCTTTCCTCCTACATAGGTAAGAAAGAGAAATCAGGAAATGAGAATCTGAGAAAAAAATGGTGAAAATGCTAATTTTATTTCTCTACATTGTTGCTAACCTTAAGCCATACAGATCCAGTGTGGGTGAGTGAGATCATCACAGCCATTTACAGAAGGGAGAGAGGTGGGATTTATCCGGGGCGGCTCTTCTGGTGATGGAGAAGCAGATTTCAGTAAGATTTCTTTCATGACGACACTCCATTGAAACAGGAGCCCAAACTGCCAGATCGATATTGCAAGGTCCCAAAATCTCCAACTGAGGGAGAAGGGAACAGAGGCAGGGTGGGGGGTTTGTGGTTTTGTTGTTTGGGGTTTTAAAAAATATTTTCTTTGATGCAATACAAGTGAATTCTTGGGTGTTTTGCCCTTTCCTGTCAAGTAAAGATGTATAAAGATCAGCTGTATGAGGCACAGAGAGGACGGACGATGGGAAAACAAAGATAAGACATCCTTTAATTTGTACTTAAGCACAAAATGGTTGATGCCTGCCCCAGCGAAGGGGAGGGCTGCTCAAAAATCATATACAAAGTGTAGCAGGCCAAGCTAGGCATGTGGCAGCAGACTGATTTTTTTTTTTTTTTTTCAATGTGAATCAGGACTCTTCCACATGGAAAATCTCCATTTCATCTCACAACTCTTCACTGCTGGTTGCGACAAACTTGGCACTGTCACTCCATCCTCATGCCCGTCCCCGGAGCAGGGGTGGCCTCGCCCAGCCCGGGGGGCTCTTTGCTCTTCTCCTCTCATCCCGTCCTGTCCCTGGCAGGCTCGGGTATTTCCCTGCTCCTGTGAACACCAGGGGCCGGTTCCGAGGAGCGCGGACATTCGGGAGCGAGGCGCCTGCAGGGCAGGAAACCCAGCTCACTTCTTGCTGTGACAGGGTGCGAGGAATGCCAAATATTTCACATTTCCCTTGATTACTGTGTTTTGGGTTTTTTTGCTGTGAGAAGGAGCGAGGAATGTTAAATATTTCACGTTTCCCTCGGTTAGTGTACGTCTATGAGTCAGCTCCTCGGGAGGGAGGCAGCCTGGCTCGGGGGCACTGCGAGAGGGATGCTCACTCTGCCGGTCCCAGCATCTCTCACACGCCCTTATCAAACGCAGAGCAGCGTGTCTCCGCTCCCTGCGCTGTGCTGGGCCAGCAGCTCTGCCCACGGCCCAGCCGAGGGACTCAGAGCAGCCCGAGCTTTGTACCTGAACTTTGCACCGTGCCACCCACACCTGAGTCCCACGGAGCGCTCCGGCTCCGCGCCTCCGCACCGGAGGGATGCAGGGAGCACGCTGAAACAAACAGTGCCCACGGCCATTTCTCAAAAATGTGAGTGCTGTGAAGAACTCAGTTAACCCCGTACTCCTCTGTGTGTGCAGAGAGGGGAGACAACACGAAGGGAGTTTCTGTGACACGTAATATGAGGGAGAATATATCCTGGGAGCTGGTAGGAAGGTTTTGGAGAAATACAAATATGGATTGGAATAGCACTCAGCAATCCTGAACCAAATACATTTCGTTCTTGATATAAGAACCGTCAAGGCTAATATCAGTGCTGAACATGCTGAGTATTTCCAGGTTCTCTTGGATATCACTAGCACTTTGGCCATTGTGGCTGTCCAGGCAGGAGGTGTCCTGGCCTCCAGCCCCAGGGTCACAGAGTGCCAGTACTGAAGATTTGTATGGGAAGAAGAAAAGCGCTGGGGTATCCTCGGGAAAATGAAACATTATGAGTAGGAATGGCTGCACCATGTCTCATATGGGCTGTTTCTCTACCTCATCCTGCTCTTTTGACTAGTTTCATATCATGTGCTCTGCCCACCCTTCTTTCCCCCTTGTTGTTCTCTGTGTTTTCTTTCCTTACCTCTTTTTTTTGTCATTCTTCCTCCTGTACCTGAGTACACATTCTTCTTCTTGGGCATCAGGGCACTGAGGGATATCATCCCTCCCTGCACTCCCAACACCTCTGGCCAGAGTTACAATTCCCTCACAGATGTATTATTGTATCATGGAAACCATCATTGTCCCTTGCAATAGTAATAGCTAGAAACTTCACATTTTTTGGTCTTGGTACAGTGAAAACACATAGTAGAAGATAACTGCTGCACCCCGAAGGTTTGTAAACATGATCCTGGGCGTCTTAAAAGGTGCAGAGTTCATTGGCCCCACTGGGGAGCCTGGAGAAGAGGCATCCCCAGCTTCTCAGGGGAGCTGTGGGTGGGTGGCCCAGAGGTGACTTACGAAGTGATGACTGCAGAGGGGAGCTGGTACTGCATGAGCCACAACACCCCGTGGCAAACCTGTGGCTTGGAGACTACTGCACCACTCTGGGGCAACTGGGAGCACCTACCAAGTCTGATGATATGGGGGCACCAGCAGCAGGGCTGGGAACATTGTCCATGAGATACTCAGAGCCCTGGAGATGGCCTGGGCAGTCACCCCACTGAAACACTCTGAGCACAGGCATGTTTCAAGGTGAATGGGACCAGGCAGAAGGGCAGCGCCATCCCTTTGGCACTGTCACAGCTGCAAGCAGAAAGATGAATCCAGGCTAATTCCTTTATACCTCTGTTGAGGGGAAAGCCTGGGGCTGGCTGGGTGTTAATTCAGATTTTCATGAATGTTTCTTCCTTCTGTTTCCTTTCCTCCCTTCCCTCTAATAAAGTTCTGTTCATTTAAAACACTTTATTAAAGCTTGCTGCTGTGACTGGTGAAACACTGCCTAATCCAAGGTGCACAGAGTCAGTCAGTGTCCCGAATTTCTGAATGTGTGGTTGAGCCAGGGTTGCTCCAGTTTCCAAGGGCATGTGGTTAAAAATTGGACCCAGCTTAGCAGCACATGCTGATGGTGTTGCAGAAGAAGAAAAAACCCAAAAGATGGGATGACAACAATGAGGTGAGGGATGCTCCCAGGTTCTCTCATTACCTCAAGACATTCTATAACCCAGCTATGGGTCCCTTCCAACCTGGGATACTCTGATCCTATGATACAGAAGACCTTCAACAGCAGAGTGGTGATCTCTGCCTGACAACGTGTCCATCACGAGGCTGGACATGGACATGTCCTGACAGATGCCAGGTCATGTGTTCAGGCTCAGTTTGGCAACTCTGAATGCGCCCATACTCATTTATTTGCCAAACCACTCTCTTTCAATTGTCCCTTTGTTTGTTCTGTTGGAAGTTCTCACATTGCAGAGCCTCAGGCTGAGAAACTCACTGTCACTGTCATAGAGGGGGCAGTAGCAGCATAGATACGTCCTGGGAATTTATCCCCACATTTGTTTTCTATGCTCTGTAAAATATTAAAAAGCACTAGAGACCAGCGCTGCATCCAGAGACATGATCCACCCACGACCTCTGAAAACGCAATGCCATCTCACACAGGCAAAATTTCAGTACCTAGAATTGCAGAATGAAGAGTAATAAAAAGTATGGAAATCGACACTGGAAGTCCTTGATATCTGTGATACCTCTCTATGCTTTGAATAAAACAACTAAGAGTAGCATTTCGATTTTTATAATTATCTTAAATAAAAGACCCAATATATTATTTTGTCTGTATTTTAAAAATATGACATTTATTACCAATTTAAAAATTAATCGTTTAGAAGTTTGGGGTAGGTTTCAGTTCAGTATTAAGAGGGACTGAGGGCTCAGCTCTGTTGGCCAGACACGTGTCCTGGGATGAACAAGATTTATGTGGTTCTGTGGGAATTGACACAGCACAGTCCCAAAGATGTTTGCACTGTTGTCTAAAAGCCAGAGAGAGCACCAAGAAGGTCTCAGGTGATAAAAACAACTTCTTCTTTACTTCACGTGTTGACACTTAGATGTAGACACCTAAACTGAATATAAATTTAATAATGACTTTTTTCTGCTAAGTCCTGATGTCTGAATTGCTTCAGAGAGCTTCATTTGCTCCTTTCCTCTCATGTCCTGGCAAGATAAATCCAAAGATGGCACCACTGTGAATAAGAAAGTAGTTCTAGGACTCTTTCTGCCCCATGGTTTAGAGTTGTGGCATTCCTCATGGCCACACAGGTAAGCAACCTTCTCCCTAAAACTGAGTGGCCCCATTCTAAAAGCCTCTTGGCAGTGGTTCCTCTCCTGAACCGTGCCTGAGCTGTGACTGCAGGAGTGCGAGCTGGGATGAGTGATGCCCAAACCATGGGCCTCCCCACATCTTAATTTTTAGCACTGCTTGTCAGTGTTATATCCACCTTTTATGACAACATAATACTTTAAGGCCAGCAGGAAATTTTGAATAAAATTGAATTTGAATGGATGAAATTTTCTAAAATAAGTGTGTTCCATATAATGAAGTGAAAATCACAACCACAGTGTTGCTTCACTTAATCCAGAAGCTTTTCATGGATATACTGCAAACTTTACTCAGCTAAGGCAAGCTTGCAAAGCCCAGGAGTGCCAGATTTTCTGAGAGTTGACTGGGTTTTGCCCTTTCATCCCACCTTGGCTTCACATTGTAAAAGTGCAGATGCTTAGGAAATTGCTTCTAGGTGTTGAGTGATCTGAGTTTCACGAAAATAATAAACCTTGATCTGAGATAGATGACCTTGTTGTCAGCATAGGATCTTCGGGCTTGCAGAAGAGAACTGAAAAGGGACTTTTTGCATTCCCTTGCTGCAGCTGGGGAGCTCTTTTGGAGAGGCTCAGAGAGGCTCAGAATTGCTGTTTTCTTGGGCGAGAGTTTTTTGACACGCACCAAGCAAAAGCCTGATTTGGGGAGATATGGTAACTAATGCTAAAGTCCCTCATTCAGGTACTGTCTGCTAAGTTAGACATGGCACTTCAGTACTCAGCATGGAGTAAGACATCTGTTTTGGAGGCATCCAGGACCATAAAGCCACGTGGTGTCTCTGCACAAAGGCCTGCAGTGGAAATCTGCCCTCCAGTTCTCTTTGGACGTCTCATGGACCAAAAGCACCTCGTCTTTCTGCCTTCATGTCTTACACAAAAAGAAGTGGTAGTACTATTTTGTTTTCTCTGGGAGTTCTGTATTGGCTGATTTATAAACAGGGATGAAATCTTGAAGTTTTTATGCAGGGGCTTGCTATAATTCCAGTCCTTTGTCCCACGTCTCCCAACAGACAAACTAATGCATTAGGGGCCTCTGACATGCACAGTGGTAGCCCAGCCCAGTTGCTGCCCCACTGTCTTTATGGCCATACAATATTTACAGGTTCAACAGTGCTGGATAAAAATTAATTGTAGATGCAATTTTACTGTAAAAATTGTTTAGAGCCTACTAAAGCTTTAGCCAGAGTATATGGGATTTTTTTTTCTTCTATAAAAAGCCTAAGGGTTAGTGTCTGTTTAATATTCAGGAGGCAAGAAATGCTCCTAGCACTCAGAAACAGCAAAGAGCATCCTTGTGGGATCCTTGAGATGAGACACTAAATCTTGAACTTGCACTCCTTGTTCTCCTATTACAGCAGACATCGAGGGGTAGCACTTGCATCCCTGCACATCATCACCAGCAGCAACAAACACATTAACTCAATGCTGCTAATGAGTGCCAGGTGAGCACTGGAATAGGAAGTTGTGTTGACATTTAAAAGATCCCAGTCATCAGGCTCCATGTTGCCTAATTGCCAGGGCTGTGTGGGAAGCACTGTTTCAATGTCTCCATCTAGTATGGACATGACAGGCAGGAATACACTACTCCTATGGAATGTCAGTTACTTCAGGAAACAATTAGCCTTTCTGAATATTCAAAATATGTCAAAACATTCTTCCTTTTTCTCTTTTGGAGCTCTTCAAAGCTGTGAGTGTGTCAACATCATTCCACCTACTCGGAGGCGGCTCTGGAATATTTGATTCACAGACATTTCCCTTGGTTGGTGTCAAACCTTGAGCTGCTGTAGCCCAATCAAATCTTTGCAAGTAGTACAGGCAAAAATGGATTTTGCCAAAGGGTGGTCTGGTCAGCATGTACCACTACTGTATTCCTTTCCTCTCCAAAATATGGTGCCCATGTCCAAATTTCCTGTAACCTGGGACTAGTCTTGTTCCCAAACTGTGCTAAGTGTGTCTGAGAGAGTGCCAGTCGACCCTGGTCAACAACATGTGAAGGACTGTCCTAACAATTTAATAGCATAGGTGATCATGTTCTAGAGTCTGGGCCTGGGTCCTGACACTTTAGTCTACTAGCAGAGATAGAGCCAGTGAATAGTAAGAACAGGATCATCTACTCAACCGGTCTGATGGTGTATCACGGGCTATTATGTCTCACCTTGCTTCCCTTTCATACGGGTTTGCCTGGGGCAGCTCTACTAGGAAGACATCCAATCTTGATCTGAAAACATCAAGAGACAGAGAATCCAGCCCTACTTTTGGTAAGTAGTTCCCAGGATTAATTGCTTTTACTATTAATAATACATGCCTAGGTTTCTTTGTATGAATTTGTTTGGCTTCAGCTTGCAGCTGTTGATTCCTGCTATGCTCTCTCCACTAGATGAAGAAGATCTTTTGCATATGGTATTATCTTGTTGTGGTGGTACTTGTATGCTTTAATCAAGTCATGTCTCCATCTTTTTGATAAGGTAGGCAGAGAGATCCCATCCAGGCTTTCACTAGAGAGAGACATTTTTCTCTCATCCTCTCTCTGACCTGCCTCCAGCTTTTACAATTAAAATACAAGGCACTAGAATTTTATGCATTTTGCCAGTATTCGTCTTACCAGAGCAGTGGGGAGAGATAAGATCAGCTCCCCACTCCTACTCACTACTTCCTTGTTCATACATCCATGAATCACATTATCCTCTTCTGCTTTACAGTAGGAACTCACTTAAATTCAGTCTGCAGTCCTTGATTTCCATGGCTGCCTGCTGTCTACACAATAGGCTCATTCCCTGGTCCTACAGCAGTGTCTATACTAAGACATATCTTTAAAATCAAGTTATCTGCACTGTCTGTGTCATAATGTCCCACGAGCATGTTATGAAGTTAAGTCCCTGTGCTGCTGAGTTATCATTCTTGTGCATGGAATAAAGAAAATAACCTAAAGTTGTTCCTTAGAAAATTAATGACAAAATTCCCCTTAATGTCAATAGGAGTGGGGAGGGCTCATGGCATTTGTTCATCAGTATGAATCTGAAACTAAATTTTCCACCCCAGAAAATGTAAAAACCATGCTGTTCTAATCCTTTTTATATACAAGAGCTTATGACTGCTGTAACCAGTGAACACGTTGACTCCTTCCCACTGCTACTGACAATATTTTCTCTTCTTAAGAAAAAATTAATCAAGTCTAACATGTCTTTCAAACAAAGATTTTCTGTTCATTAAAATCTAAGCACTGGTGCATGGATTTCAGCTCAATAGGCAGAACGTACCCTGTTCATCCCAAAGGCAAGTGTAGTCTGTGTGGCAAAGCCAGCATTATGAAGCTTTTTTAAAGTCAAATCAGAGCTATTCTTTGAAGGACTGCGACTGTGCAATCATCAAGGCATTTTTCAAGTTGGCCAGAAAAGACACAAAGCAAACTGATCTGACACATTTTAACGGGTATTTTTTAGATATGTAGATTGAAAGAACAGCCCTGAAACTCTTACATGAGCAATTCTTACATCTTTGGCCCTATTGATTTTGAAGAGGTTTCTGCTTGGGAAAGGATTTCAGGATTTGACTTGCACCAATACTTTCAGCCACTGATTTTTCCATGTAAATATGAGGTCACATTGATGTCATAACACCAAGAAATCAGTCTTGTGGGCTCATTACAAGGGGACAAGCATCTAGAAGTCTACAGAGTTTTGTGGTTAGCCGAGAATTACAGTGTAAACCCAACATATTAATGCATGAAAGAAGAAAGGACATTTAAGTTCACACAAAGCTCCCAGCTCCTATGCACAATACACTTTATATTAAAGCTCAAGAGCTCACAAACTCTGCCATTAAAACAGGAGTTGGTAATTCTGAGGAACACCACAGTTTGTGTGGTGAAGCTACTGAAGCTACTTTTAGAGCCTGCATGTGATTCATGTTCATGGATCTGTCATTGTCAGATGGTCACATGAAATTAAATGGTTATTATTCCTGAAGAGCTGGGATGCTCCCTGCAGCACTTGGGAGCAGGGACACTTCCCCACGAGGCTGTGGCTCTTGCTGAGGGCTGAGCACGAGGTTGGGATGTTTGTGGAGACTTGTACCTCTGCAATATGCATCTCACCGTGGTCTGTTTGTGCTCCCCCGGTCCCTGTAGCACACCCTGTGTGTGAATGCTTCTCAGTGATGTATTAATCACCTACCTGTCACATGCATTTCAGGTGCAGGTTTGCAGTTAGAAAGGAGAACTCACCCAGCTTTGGCCCATGTTCACATGCAGTCACATTCTCTCTGCACTTCCTAAAAATTTAAAACAAGCAAGGAAAGTCAATTACGTTTTATATAAAACCAGCAAGATCATGAGCATGAAAATCCGTGCAGTCTTAGAAACAGCCTGACCACAAAGCACTCTGTGAACAGGGGGTGGGATTTTTGTGCCAGCAGAGCTGTAGCTGTCCCAGTGGCTGGGTGGCAGTACAGGTGTGCTGCCCGTGGGAAACCTCACCTGGGCAGTTCCCAGGCAGGGGAGTGAAACGGGGCCGGGCTGCCGGGTACCTGTCAGGAGAGCAGTCACACACCTCTCCCCGCTGAATGCTGTTTGGAAACAGTCGGACACGGTGGTCAGACTCCTCAGCTGCCTAAAAACTCTGCTGAGAGAAGAATCAAAATAGCCATATGCAAAACACCACTTGCCAGCCTCAGCCATTCCTGGGAAGCCAACTTGTGGTGTTCTGTAAATGCATCATGGAGAAACCTGGCCAGCAGAGGTCAGATATGGATTTGAACAGGCGGGGAAAAAAAAACTTCGCTGAGATATTAATTTGGTTTGATGTTTTCTCTTGATATTTGAGGATGGAGAGGTGTTTGGTGCTAGTGTGCAGAGCTGGGATGCCTTGAACCATTTTAGTTTATTGTTGTGATTATATTTCCATCCTTATGGCATTTGCTGCGTTACCCTCCTTAAGTACAATTTTAATTTCATATATTGACTCAGTAATGAAAATTAGACTATGAGAAAAGTTATAATTTTCAAACAAGATGTATGAATTTCCCTCCCTTCCTCTATTCTTTTTTCCTTCCTTCCTTCCTTCCTTCCTTCCTTCCTTCCTTCCTTCCTTCCTTCCTTCCTTCCTTCCTTCCTTCCTTCCTTCCTTCCTTCCTTCCTTCCTTCCTTCCTTCCTTCCTTCCTTCCTTCCTTCCTTCCTTCCTTCCTTCCTTCCTTCCTTCCTTCCTTCCTTCCTTCCTTCCTTCCTTCCTTCCTTCCTTCCTTCCTTCCTTCCTTCCTTCCTTCCTTCCTTCCTTCCTTCCTTCCTTCCTTCCCCCTCTTCTCTCTCTCCCCTCTGTCTTCTATTCCCTCTTTGTCTCTGTCTCTCTATTTCTATTCCCTTTTTTCTCAGGCTCACAGGCTTGTTTTGTGAACCTGGGTGCACTGGATGATAGAGTTACACCCACAGATTCATCCTCCCTAAAAAACGTTCACAGTCAGACATGCCACTGCATGTTTCCCTCCTTTTTGAAGCTGAACAAACTGCACAGAAAGACTTGAAAGAACTTAGATTTTCTTTCTAGCTTCTTTATATGCCACAATAACTGAGGCTGAGTTATTCTTGATTTACATACTCTGCAGATACAGAGAGCAGCACTCATTGCACAAAGGGGGAAACTGAGGTGGTTAGTCACAAGTGATAAACACCCTGAGCTGTTCCAGGGGGTCTGGACTCCAAACTCAGTGATGTTGCCATCCTGGCCAGGGCTGGGGTGGGTTCTGGACACCAGAAGTGCCCAGCCACAGCTGCTCAGCCCTTGGGCTCATGGTGCTGACACTGCTTCTCAAAGGCTTGCTTAAAAGTAGCCTGGAAGAAAATGGAGACAGTGTGCTAGAATAAACATCCACTTTTATATATGTGTCAGGTATTGGTAAACATCATAGCTGGAAGCCAAAGCCATTTACTATTTGTATCCTGATGACAGAAATTAAATGCTTCTGGTCCACAGGTGGCTTCATTTACATTAACTTTAATCATATCTCCAGTTCTTTGTACAAATATTTACCAGCAATAGTTTTAAAAGTTATATTTCTACTGCAGCTATTTCCTTCTTTCTTCATACTTAGCATCTGTTGTAAGATGGCAGGTAAGCTGTTTTTTAGGAGAAAAGCACTCAGGCCAGGAAAGAAAGCACAGCCCTGGCTGAAAGGCAGCCCTTGACAGACATTTGCAGTTTTCATCATGAGCATCCTAACAGGAAAGATATTTGTTCAATCTAAGTTTACCCTTTCCCCTTTAAACCATGTTTTGTTTGTATTATATAATTTCCTGATATAATTTCCTGAGCTCAAGAATGAGAAGAATTAAGAGGAATTATTCTGGAAGAGTAGACCTCCTGTGAGGGCTTTTTTTTTCCTGCTGTGAATTACACTTCCAGAGTGAGAGAACACAGATTTTTGTCTCTCAGGAAGTGAGCTCCAACAATAGTAGGAATATTGTATCTTGATATATTAGAGCTGTACCAAGGTCAGGGTGAGAGGGGAAAAAAAGGACAATACGAGCTGTTGGCTCCTGGTAAATTGGTAAGCATCCCCCATTGCAGGGAGCTCAAAAAGGAAAAGCAAGTAATTCCCATTTCCAAATGTCCTGTTATTGCTCTGAAAATGTTTTATATGTGTATGTTAGAGAAATGCTCACAGACTTTGGTCTGCATTGGGACTACTTTATATGAGCAAGGGTAAGTCCCCCCCTGGGGTTGCAGTCCAGTTAGACAAGAGGGGTGAAGGCTGAGGGAGGAAAGATCTTCAGCAAAGCAATGTGCAGTTTGCCAGGATAGCCCTGCTCCTCTGCACTTTCAGGCTGGATTTCTGTAGGCCATTCCTGAAAAACACGTGAGGTACAATGGACCTGGTTAGTAATCAGCAGCTCCTGTTTCCATGTCTGAAAATGGCATTTCTAATAAATGCTGGAATTCGTGGATTTACTAACCCAGCATTAAAAGTAGGTTGAATGTTTCAATAGGACTTATGATGGTACCTTTTGTCTCTGCTAACAAAGGCTGTAAGCAAGTGTGAAGAACAGGTAATACAATTTGCACCAAGAAACATCTCAGTAAATGCCTAATTACACCATGTAAATTGTGCTAGCTGAAGCCCTGGGCTATACTCTGCTGCTTGAATTTTTGTAAATCCTTGATATTACAGCTGCTTAAATCCATGCCAGAGGCAATATTGGATCTGTCAAGCCGAGATAGAGGCTTCATTGTCCAAATTAAAGATGTCTGAAGCCTTAGATAGGTTTTCACTTTTAGCTGCTCTGCTGTGGTGTTGGAGAGCCTGTGTAAGAGAGCCAAAGTCCAGCTGAAGAATCAAACCCTTTACCTCTGTAACATGGGCAATAGGTATCACTAGCACAGTGTGTCTGGATCATGAAAATACAACAGAGCCACCTTGTTCCTGACTTTCTTAGTGCTTTGAGGGCTCTGGAGCCACTCCTGTACCCTAAACAAAGCAGCAAAGCCCTGCCAGCCCAGCCCAGTGTCTGAGTTTTAACTAAATTAACTGCAATCCTTTCCAGTACAATGCTAGATGTGTTACCTGTGTGATCATGTACATCTCCTTTGTAGTGCACTTCTCAGCATAGTTCTTTAACACAGGTAGAAGAACATTATTAGATAAATATGCCTACAGTATCATCAAGTTGGGACTATTTTCCTGAAAATAATCACATGGAAACAACTCTTCCACTTCCTTTTGGGAGGCCAAAATATTAGTTGCAGAGAAGGGAATCAAGTGATGTGTCAACAGGAAACTTAGAAATGGCCATAAGCAAAAGGAGTTCTGACCAGATTTCTACATAAACTCTTTTGCATTCTCTGCATTTTCAGAAAGATTAGGAAAAAATAAAATTCAGAGCATGTGGACTTCAGTATTCCCATTAAATGAGGCTTTCTCAGTCATAACACTCTTTTCTCTCAATTTACCAAAATTGAGCTGAAAACTCAATATTGCTTCTTGCATGAGCCTTGCAATGGTGGGTGCTTCCTTTGGTGGGCACAAAACAAGGAAGCCAAATGTGCTGGGACACTAAAGATACCCTGACATACTTTTGTCAAGAGAGACACAGTATACTTGGGGATTGAAAGTAGTTTCCACCATCTTCCAAGAATTCCTTGGAGATGAAGAGTAATGATAAATCTTTCCACTTCCTTGGTTTAGGGTTGCTGCATGGTGTTTGTACAGCTGCTCTTGTCCCATCCCTGAAGGTGGCTGAAAGTCAGTGGAAGAAGAAGAAATCGAAGTATATATCATTCTAGAATGGCAGACAGGATGAGTTATTGGGTTTTTTCCACTGATAAATCCCTTGTTTCTGTTAGTGATACTGAACATGCTCTGCTCTCATGACTGGGGAGTTTCAGCAACTCACCACAGTGCTCAGTGTGCCTGCCATTTAACAGAAAGGTTTATCCTGGCTCGAATTTCCTCATATACAAATCTCTATAAACTCCCTTTAAAGCCCCCGAAAGACACATCTCATGGAGCAAACTCCACTGTTCTGTGACTTGGGTAACTTACTAGTCACAGCTGTCCTGCACTTTCCTAACCAGAGAATTCCTGTAAAATAATGCAATAAATATACTGTGTGTAGCCCTTTCTTAGAGGGCTTGCATAGAGCAAAGACTGCATATATGTAATCTCCCCCTTATTCAGTAGCCTTAAAAGCATGATGGTCAAAGCCATTATTTATTTCCAATTTCTCCAACTGATCCAAGAAACCATGATTTCTTACAAAAGGCAAATGTCTCGAGTCTACCAGTGTTGCCACAAGACTGAAGTCTGGATAATTCCCACACAGTGAGCACGTCTTCATGCTAGATACTGCAGCAGAGGAACCTCTAAAACACACTTCTTTACTCCAGGGGACCTTAGTGAGTGACATCTCTGTGGAGGTGCATTTGGCTCTGTCTGTGCCTGACACCTGGCAGTGAATTTAAGCACCTTTGGTTGTGTCTGTGGTGGTGCCACTGACCTGGTCAGCCTCTCCATGGACACTTCCCAGTCTGCTGTGCTCAGTCTCAGCTCACTGCTTGCCAGCTTTCAGCTTTGCTGAGTCTCCACAGGCTCCTCCTGGTACAAATGATGCACAGTTTCCAGGTAGAATCAGCTTCACTTAAATTTCAACACGTAAAAGTTGTTTTTAGCTTCCTTCTTCCTTCTCTGGCATCAAAGGAGCATGGTGAGAGGGGTATTTTCTCATTCAAAGGGAACTGTCAAAGATAAGAAGAAATTTTTCCTCCAACTTCCTATTTTGCCTCTAATGACTTTAAAAAAGTCTTAGAAGAGCTGAGACCTAAGGGACAAAATTTACATATCTGAATAGAAGTGGTATGAGACCCATCATCTCTGTCTCTTAGTCCTTCATGGAAGCAGGGGTCACAAGCCCATTGCTGCTGGCCCTTAGGACAGTCACAGTTTCTACACAGGACATCTTGATCACTTAGATAGCAAGAGCTATCCAGGGAAAGGATGAGTTTGGGGAGCCACAATACAGGAGCAGGTGGCAAGTTAGCACCTACACACAGAAACAGGCTTTATGTGAATTTTGTGGCTTTTCTTCTGAAAGACTGAAAAAGAAAAAAGAGTTTGGATGGTTTAGGAATGCATAAAGGTATGGATTCTGTGCTATTTCCAGCAGCTCATCTGCTGGAGGCCAGCAGACACAACAGTCCCCAGTGAAAGGAGATCCTCTCATTCCCTCTCTACTTCCCCTTGATCAGCTCCAAGAAGAAACCTCAGCCTCTTCCCTCCCAGTTCCCCCACAAAAGTTCACTGAAGAGGTATTTTGCACCAGGCAGTGAACACCTTTTCTCTTATTGTCCCTTTTATAACTGCAGAGGATCAGTAATTTCCTGTGGCTGGATCATGGTAATTTCCCATGCTGTCACATTTTCCCTCTTCCTGGAAATCTAGCTCAAAATTGAGGTTAACATAGAGAAAAGCTCCACTGTCCCTTACATTTATGAGGTTAAAAACATTTATAAAGACATTGGTGACGCAGAGTTTGTAAACTCCAGGATCATTTCCACCAGCTGAGGGAGCAGAGGGAGCTGCACAGACCCCTAGGGATTAGGGGAGCTAGAGGGACAGACATTGCATCACAGCATCTGCTGTCTTCTGAGGGCAGCACAGACTGTTGAACCCTGGGTTTACTACAGTCATCTGAAAATCTGCAGAAGAGTCATTTTTCTTAAAACCACTTTGGTCAGATAGAATTTGAATTTTCTACATGTACAGTGATTATTTCTTCAATTTTAGAGAAACAGTGAATGTATAGTCTGCACAGAAAAATGTGCTGAGGGTTTGCCTTAAAAATTGTCTGAAGCTAGCCAGAAAAAAGTAAAGAACAGTTATAGCTTTAAGAAAAGAGTTAAAATAAGATAACAACACAACGGTGTAGTCTGTTTTACAGCATGTTTCACATATTTCCAAAGTCCATATCAACCTATAAAGTCACCAAAGACTTCAGTGCCATCTATGGAGCACCCTGTTAAGAACTAGCAGTATAAATATTACATATATTTAGTTCCTGGCCCACCAATTTGAGTATTGGATCTTAAATGAATGAAAATTCTAAATCAAAACCCTTAATTCAATAACATTTTCATTTCAAAAATGTTTAAAAGTCT
This sequence comes from Acridotheres tristis, assembly GCA_037013685.1. NCBI lineage: Eukaryota > Metazoa > Chordata > Aves > Passeriformes > Sturnidae > Acridotheres > Acridotheres tristis. The sequence continues at coordinate 102,594,574 of CM072887.1, forward strand.
GAATCTGGATTTGGATCTGAAGTACACCACCATACAATGGTGGAGCATAAATGCCCTATACACTTTGGAACACATTGTGATTTAAGTCAGCAACCAGAAAGCAAAGCAATGGGTATTTGTCAAATTACTATTGTAAAAAAAATTGATGCATTTCATATGTAAAGATAAATAATTTAAGTCTTTTTGGCAGGATTTTATTTATTTAACAAGTAAAAAGCTATTTTGCATCATAAAAGAAAGCCAAAAAGACAAAACTGACCAAAGCTGAAAAACAGGAAAACCATAGGGGAAGGAGAAAAAAGGAATTCTAGTTATTTTACATAACAGATGGCAGCATAACAGAGAACAGCTGATGCTGGTAGCCTAAGGGAATTTTCCTGTGTCAGAAGAAAAATAAAATTTAGGATATACAGAACCCCCCTTTAAATGAGTTTCATAAAAAGTGTCATACTTAATGTACGACCTCTGGTGTCTGTATATCTTGCCTCGGCAATTCATCCACTTTATGGCTCAGTCTCAGTGACCTTTCTTCCCCATGAATGGTGAATGAAATATTCTCAGCAGTGACATGCCTCTCCCACTCCACATCTGCCCAGCTGCCTTGTCCCATTACCCCCCACACACCCCATCACACCAGGCTTAAGTTTTGACAGGGATAAACTAAATCACTAAGGCAAGCAGCTTGGTTTATCTTACCAGAGGGTTTTGTGGAGCTAAATACCATGGAAGCTGACTAAGATATCCAATCTAATACCTTATCTAAACAAGGTATACAATGTGCAAAGGAAAAGAAGCTGCAGTGAGGAACCTCTGAAAAAGGACAACACAGGAGACAAAAAGGAGAACATAAATGATCTCATGCAACAGACATCACCAGAATAATCTCATACAAACACATGGACCAGTGCTACTTGAAGGGTGGTGGGCTCAAGTAATTTTGGGCTATGTGCATATGAATGTCTGTCTGTCCCTGTGTGCAAGGGATTTGTGCACTGCAATTTGGAGAACAGAGGAAAAATAGATCCAGTGCCAGTTGACCTGGCACTGCACATACCTGTTACAGCTGTTACTGTAATGAGAAGCAATCATTTAACCCAAGCAGACCATTGCACTAAGAGAGAAAATTGATTATTATTCATTAGAGTCAAAATGGAACATGGTGGAATTTTCCATGTACCAACCTAACTCAAGTCCTTTTGAATTAATGTGCTCATTTTTCCCCATGGACTCAACTAGAAGCAAACCAAGGCCTGTGTTCTTTGGAAATACCCATCCAAAGAAGGAATTTTGCCTTGTTGAATATAATTTTTCTAAGACTTTGAAAAAAGATGAAGTTTTACTAGTCTTAGAATCATACAATATCCTGAATTAAAAGGAACCCTCAAGGAGCATCCAAGCCCAGCTTCCTTAGAAGGTAGTAGAGGGATCAGCATGAAGTTCCTGATGGTAGCACTCTTAGAAGAGAACTACTTCTTCCATCCATCCAAGCCCTAAGAAGTGAAGCACCATTTTATTCCCAAGACAGGTTCAGCCATGTAACTCTCATCCCAGATCTTACCCATTACTGAGCTAAGGAAGGGCACAGGTCACTCTTGTAGCTGGCCACTTCCAGGTAGAAATGCCCAGGTGTGATGAAGCCTGGCTGCAGTTCTTTCACTTTACAATTACAAGGCAACACTGGCTCAGAGATGACTCAAAGGATCTGATCCTAACCCAGATTTCCCATGTTGTTTAAGGCTGTTTCACAGAATCATTGGACACAGAAGGGATCTCTGGAGACCATCTGGTTCAACATCCCTGCTCAGAACAGGCTCAGGATTTCCTCAGTGGAGATGCACGTTCAATATTTATTCACTTCAGCTGTTTGTGGATGTCTACAAAGGTCCCTGAGATCCTTGAAGGGGAAGTGCTACAGAAGTAAAATGCATGTGACAATTATCTGACTATTTATCTATGCAACCTTGGTACCTGCAGGCTCAAGAGTGTGCTTATGTGTGTGTGTGTGTATATATAAATGTATCCTGAGGATGTTGGAGTGAATCAACACTTTTGTCCTAAGTCACAGCTTTTATTGTGGTTGCTGTTATTATTTATTTTTGCTATAACAGCAGAGCTCTATGTTATGGAGGTAAGTTCTCTTTTTACCTCCTGTCTGGATCCTCAGCACTCATCATCCTGTATTACCTTTGGGTTTCTCAAGGACTCTAAGCAAAACGAGCTCCTATTCCAGCAGCTTCCCCTCACATTTACAGGAGAAGGATGCCACGAGTCCTTGAAGCAGCCTGAGTTAGGTGTAGCCTGGTTTTGGGCCAGCAAATACATGCCAGTGACAGACCTTAATGCAAACGAGTTTAGGCAATAGCACAGTGCCTGTCATCTCACAGCAGGGAGTGGTGAGTGGATGAAGGGCCCTTTGCTCAGGTGGCTCAGGGCTGTGGGGCTCTGGCACTTTGTTAGGCTTCCTGAGCAATGGAATTGCTCAATAATGCACAGGAACCATCCCCCGGAACTGAGATAATGAAAGACTTTCTAAGCTTGGGTCCAGATTTTGTAGGTTTAGTACCTAGAGAAAATGAGATTATTTATGCGTGTCATTTTGTTTGACCCCATGCAGGCAGAGATAGGTCCTTAAGCTCGGCCACAGGGTACCTTTATACAAGGCACTCTAATGTTTGAGTAACATTTTTATTTTACTCCCACTTCTAAAAAGATCATGGGAACCAGACTTCTGTATAGGAAGGGATCAGATGCTGATCATTTCAACAGCAAACATGCTTGGAAATGACACCCACAGGCAGTTCTGCACACTGTAGTCTGCCAAAATAAACCCTGGTGAAAAGCACAGACCTTTGCAGAATGCAGAAATAAGCTAGGATGTACTTTTCTTTTTCTATTTACTATTTTTTCCCATGAAAGAAAGTTTGAAACATACTCTTATACATATTTGACCAGAGTGAGCCAGGCCAGCTGAACAAGTTTAGTATAGCATACACCATTGGATGTGGATCCTAAAGAAAATCTCCTCTAAAGTATCTCAGCTGCAGAAATAAATGTTGTACAGGCTGCCATCTGGCCATAGTGTCCACACACATGTATTTGAATGGAATGGGAGGCAAATGAATATTATTTTCCTGGGTTACTACAGAAGCTTTAAACAGAATTTCAGTTCTCACATTGTGCACTCCAGCTGCCATCACAGCTCCAGTGCAACATCTGTAACACTATCAGTCACCAGAAATCACAAGTAATCCTTGAAATGAGGAGCACTGTAAACAAAACCAGCACTAGAAAGCATTCAAAACATCATAATCCTACCTACCCTACACAGATATTAGTGTCCCCCCTTGGGACAGCAGCCTGTGCAACTGTGGAGGAGCTGCTGTCTGTGATACTGTTGGATATATGGGTGAAAACAGAGCAAGAATCCAAGGAAAAGGGCAAATAAGTGAGGAAAACCTTACAGCCTAGAAGGTGAGGGTGATGACTTCCAAATCCAGCCAGCAGATTGCTGGCAGTTGACAGAGCTATCACAAGTGGTTTTGATTTTGTTTCTAGTGAAAGATTTGATGAGAAGGTAGTGGTGAACTAGGATGGCTGACTCTGCTAAGTCAATGCACTACAGCTGGAGCCTGTTCTAGGGGTAATGAGCTAAGAAATGGCAAAGACAGAAACCATGTCTGACTCTGAAGGAGCAACAGCTCATTTTCTTCTTCTGGGGTATCATTTTCCTGACTTCTCAGTTTCTTTTCTCTTTGCTCAGCTTTAATGGGTGGTGTTGAATTATTCCCACTATGTCACAACTGTCACAGGTGTTGTCTTCCAGTTTGCTTTGCATTTCTGTTATTACACCCAAAATTAACATACATTAAAATGTCTGCTCCAATAAATCTCTTACAATCTTCTGTATAAATTGGATATGAAAATCCTTGCTTTATTATACATGTTTAGACATATTATAATTTAACATAGTTCCTTAAATATATTTTAGATGCTTCCTGATGAATCATGCTACAACATTTTAATTTCCTAATAAAAGATCTGTTCCATCAGATTAAGCAAATAACACTGAAAGCTTTGAATATTTGAGGGAATTAATTTGTCCTGCACAGAAAGTGGAGAGGTGAGCTAACTGTCGTTCCTAATTTCTGATTCTAATGTGAAATCTGAATTCTCATTTCACATCTCATTTCCAGTGCTCCCCATCTGGGGACTGTTCTCAGAAACAGAAGCTGCACTGGCAGAAAAATGGAGAAGACAGAAATTTCTTGATTTCAAAATGTTATAAACAGCTAAAAAAATCACCCAGCACAGATGAGAAAAAAAATAGGCATTGTTGCCCCTGTGACCACAATTTCTCTGCTCTGATATTGCCATAATAGAGCCTGGGCATGGACAGCCACTAGTGATGCCAAAATCCCTCGGGAGTGGACAGCTCCATCTGGCAGCTTTTTCTGCTGTCATTTGGGGTGATCTACTTGGTCATCCCATGCTGGCCCTCCCTGCGGACAAGGACTTATTGCCAAAATCCACAAACTGACTGTTGAAGTCTCTATTTCAGCCTACACTTCAGTCACTTGAGACATCCTGTGGGGTTTAATCCAGGATGAGTAACTTGTATGCCTCTGCATCCTGCCTCTGCTCTGGCACAGTGTCTATGAAAACATCCCTCCTGTCAGAAGATGTGGCCAGGGGGCACGTACAGCCTGAGGACAGCAGCTCTGGCATGCTGGCAGGATGACTGGAGCTCCTCCACGCTGAGTCACACTCCCCCTTCTCCAAACAGCAGGGCTTTGGTTTATTCCCAGCCAGGAGCACAGGGCAGGCAGTTACATCTCTGAACACATCCTCTCTGCATTTGGATGCAAACACATCCAGTCATACTGCTACCAGACAGGTAAACAGGGCTGCATTTTAGCCTTCCCCAGAGACCCTCTTGTCAAGCATCTCCATTCCTCTCTCCCTTTGTTTCTTGCTCATTGTTCTACTATTCCAAGGCCTCGTGTGCAGGTTTGCTTTTGAGCAGCTGTACTTGGTTACTGGTTTTGTTGTGATAGCACCCAAAGCCCTGGCCACAGACAAGGTCTCTGTGGTCACAAACTGCTTCACTGGGCTTTCATTTCCAGGACTCATCAGGGTACTGGGGGGCTGAGTGATCTGCGGGGTTTTGGAAAGGAACACAGCCATAAACCCCAGGACAACACCAGCCTTTTCTGCGTTTTACACAAGCTTCACAAAAGCTGTGTCAGATGAAACTATTTATAGTTCTGGGCACTGCTCACTTCTGGTTTGGACCTAATCCTTCCCATTTTCCTCTGCCTTGACGTTTGGTGGTTTGAGCACAGCTTAAGAGCCAGAGCTTTGTGATCTAACTGTGCCACTCACCCCTTGTGTGGCCCTGTGCAAAGCCAAGGACCTCTCCTGTGTCAGCCTCCCCATCTGCAACAGGAGTGTAGCCCTGCTCACCTCCATCCTCTGAGAGAGAAAAAATCAATTCATTTACATTTGTGAGACACTTCTGATGCTTCACAGAGCACAGAGCTTCATAAGTGCTAAATGTGACTGGGATGATTAGGGGCATCTGCAGATCTTGAGCGTGGGGTTGTTACTTGAAAGTCTTTGGGAAAGAGGAAAAGGTGATAGACACAGAATAAAGCAACCTCTTCTTGGAAAGAAAACAGCAGACTGAGTGAAGGACAACTTCCTCAGGGCAGCAACTAAGCTGGAAATGCTATTTTGGGGCCTTTTAGCCAAAAAGCTGCCTGACCTCAGACTGTGGGCATAAACAGAGAACTTGCACAGGCACAAATTACTCCTGTGCTTGGAGGCCTGAGGAGGAACTGAAAAGACTGTGGGGCTGGCCCAGGAGGTTCTGGGTGTACCTGGAATGGGCATGGGGTGAACTCCTCACCCATGGCAGAGCAGCAGACTCAGATTTCATGCAGGCTATAACTTTGCCTGCTGCTGCTGCTAGATCCTAATAGCCAAACCAAGAAGGGAATTTTTACGCCATCCGAGGCATTCCTGATCCCCCTCCACATCTAGTGAAAACTTAATAGCGTGAGAAAATGCCTTCCTGTAGCTTATTGCAAACCACATGCAGAACAGGAGCAGATGGAGGGGCCTGTCCCTGCCCCATGGAGGGGCTCTGTCAGGATGTTCTCTGCCAAGGGATGGGAACAGCAAGGAATGGCACCTTTGCAGGGTGCAGTATTCAATCAGTGAGGGTGAAGCCAGCAGAAATTGCAGAGGCTGTGGGACAATAACTCTTGCTGCTTGGAGGGATGTAAGTAAAAGGAGAGGGAGAACTGCTTTTCCCAAGTCTTTTTCTCGTACAGATGGAAGCAGTTAAGATTCCTGCAGGAGCCGGGAGCAGGAAAGTTAACACATCTGGAAGTTTCCTGATGCCTGAAGTCAGGCCGTGGTGAACAATGCTTACTGGGCTGAGCAGGCTCTGCTCTGCTGCTTTTATTGCACTTGGACTCATTTCAAGCTCTGCTCCATGATTAATTGCACTTTTAAAAATAAAGTTCAAAACACTTCCCAGGAAGTTTGGGGAAGGCAGAGCGTTTCAGTGGCACCAGGAGCTCAGCACTCAGTGCAGTTTAAATACAGCAGCCTCAGATACAGCTCGCATTAGCCACAGCTTCATTTGACATGGGATCTTGTAACCCCATTCCATCATGGAGAGAGTGTCTGGCCTCCCAAGCCTCTCCAACACCTGCCAGACATGGTAGGGTTGCAGCAGGTGTTAGCCAGGCTCTCCACCCATCTTGTTTTAGCCCCTAGCCTGGGGCCAGGCTAGGACTGTAGATGTCCTCTGTCCTATGAAAATTATGGAAAGGGAGAGCCTTGCCCCTTCCCAGGGTGTTTCTGCCTGTCTGTCTCAGGGCCTCACTCTAAATCACAATTTAAAAAAAAAAAAGATAATGTTTTGGAGGCAGGGGGAAAGGGCATAATTAGAAAAGCACATTCTTGAGATGCAAAAGACATTTCAGAGGACTGAAGCTAGGTCTTTATTGCCATATAATGATGGTGGAGAGGCCAGAGGCAAGACAGAAAAGGAGAACAGTGGGTACTTTTCATTTCATGCTAGTATGGAAGCAGATCCAATCTGCTACAAAAACAAGTGTGTATTTGTGATAGAGAAGTGGCCAGCTGCTCCAGTGTTACCAGTGGTAGAGGTGCACAACTCACACTGCCTGAGAGGAACTGGTGTGAATTGAATGGAGACCTGGAAGCCAGGGTCATAGTAACTCATTAATACCTAACAAAAGGGTCTGTGAAGGGCAGTTGCACATGTCCTACAGCTCCTCCTGGGTGCTTGTACTAGATAGTGTGAAGTAAAACTCACACATTCACAAAAAGATTACCTCGGAGCCAGTCACTCACAGGCACAAGGGATGCCCAAGGCTGTTTAGCACTCTGATAGCACCCAAAGCTGCTCCAGGAGCCAGTGAATACCTGCAAGCTTTTTGCAAGTGTCCTCTTCCCTGCAAAGCACAGAGGTTGTTTTTTGTACGAAGGTCAGCAGAATAAACAACAAAAGATGTGCTGAACTGCTGGAAAATTTGCAGGCAGGCACCAAGAAGGGGAGCAGGGAGCTGCAGGCACCATGGGCTTGCCTTGGCAGTCCCTGCCAGAAGCACATCTCTGCACACTTGGGCTTTCAGCCTGGGTCGTGCTCACACAACACAAAACCCATGGAGCCCTGCAAACAGAAGGCATCACTGCACACCATGCACTGTGGGGAGCAGAGGCTGCAGATGTGCATGAACTACACAGGAGATGGGTCATCCTGTGGGCTTGTGGTGGGCTCTGGTCTGCCTGGGCTTCTGGCATTTACCTTACCGGGTCATAATAACACCTGAAAAAACACCCAGATTGGTAGCCATCAAGGCTGTGGGTGAGCTGTTGGTTTATATTGCAGCACGTCTGGAGTGCTCCTCCCTTTCTCCTCCGCCCCCTTAGTTTCCTCTATTAAACCGTCTTTGCATCTTGTCTCATGTTAGGACCTGATTTGGAAAATGATTTAACTGCTTGCTTAATTTTAATACACTGCAAGTCATTGTGTTGCAATCGCAGCTGGCTGCATGGAAAGCTCACCGGTGTGCTGGTTCTGGCAGGAGGACCTGCTCTGGATTGATGGGCTGGGGCTGAGCCTGCCCTGTAGGAGCTGGGCCAGGGGGTCTCTCTTCCAGGCTGCTGCTCCAATGCTTTTTGGCTGCATCAAAACCCATTGAGTTTTTGGGCTGGGAGAGCTCTGGGCCATTGTTTGCCATGCTGCTGTAGGATTTCGGGGTTCCTTTGCACCTCAGATCTCTTTTGTAATCTCAGTTTGGCGCTCCTCAGCTCTGCTCTGTTGTTACAGGAGCGCCTGGGTGGGTGTGGGGTCGGTGTCCTGGCAGGTACCTGCATGTCAGTGCAGCTGACTGAAATACCAGGGGGAGCACATGGCAGGCTGTGAGGTCACTGCTGGAAACAATGCTTTCCTCATTACAGAGCAGGGTTTTTTCACCTATTTACCCATCATGCACAGATGCCTTCTGAGGTGAGGTCTGGAGTGTATCTGCCCTTAGACAGGCAGCACTCCTTTAGAAATGCTCTTTTGTTGCAAAGGGTTCGGATGCTGGGACTCACAGTGGGGCTTTTAGAATCATAGAATTACAGAACACTTTGGGTTGGGAGGAGCCGTAATGATCACTCAGTTCCAGGTCCTCTGCCATGGGTAGGAACACCTCCCACTACAGCAGCTTGCTCAAAGCCCCGTTCAACCTGATCTTGAACATTTCCAGTTAATAGATTTATCCAGCTCAGCACCACCTAAGGGTCTGTCTCTCGTCTCCCTGAAAATCCCTAGGCTGGGTTTTTTGTGTTTGTCCAGCATCAGAGTTGCACTGCTGAGGGATGCCCACTGATAGGTACCTGCTGTGTGTAACTACAGCACTATGCACTGCTGTGGGTGCTACCTCCGTGCTGGGAATCATGACAAAAAGAGCACAAGGGACTGCTGTGAACCCGGGGTGCTCAGCTGTTAGCTCAGTTTATCTCTTGTGTAGTCTTTCCTTATACTCACAGCCCTGAAGGCATGAGTCTCCGTGGATTGAGGCTGTATTGTATGCTGTTTTACATATATATCAAATAATAAATTAACAAGAAAGGGATTTTCCTGAGACAGATCAAGCTTCTTACCAGAGGCATGTATCAGAAATCACTGTACACATGTAAAATTGCAGGTGGAGCAAGCCCGCACATGGAAATACCGCTCTTCACAAGCGAGAAATTACCATGCTGTTTTGTTTTTCTGTTTCGTTTCCCTCCTAGGAATTTCTTTCTGCTTCCATGCCTTATCTTCTGACCGAATTTCACAGTGCGTGGAGTAGAGGAATGTGCGTGGGAAACACTTGTCTGGCCGGGCTGTGTCTGCACACCCTGGGCTCCTGCAGCCCTTCCCTCTGCTCACCCAAGTCATTGTCACACATCTCACCCGTGACTCACTAATGTGCCTGATGTTCATGCTGCGGCTTGTAAGCCATTAGTGCTTCTTCACACAGCTTTTTTTTTTTTTTTTTTTTTTCTCCTTCTGATTCAGCTGATTTAGATGGCGATGCCTCCTGGCTTGCTCACGCTGCCTTAGTCACGGAGCAGCTCTGGGCTCACCAGCCTCCCAGGGTGGGGAAAGGACAGGCGGATGGAGCCCAGTGTTTGGTAATCAGGGATGGGCAGGTGATTTCATGGCACCTCAAAAGAAAGCTTAAGCCTTGCTGGTACCATCTGCCTAAGCATTTCACACAGGAGGTGCTAAAAAGGGATCCTGAAGCTTTAGGGATAAGTGTGAGCTGGAAGTGAGCACCAACAAACCAGAGAAACAGGCTCTGCTGCCTGTGTTGGCAGGTGAGCAGCTACTGAGCAGATGTTCCTGCAGCTCTTTGAGAAATAAAGTTCTGCTGCTTATGCTGACTGGAGGGAGCTGCTACCTCTCCAGTTATATTGTGGCCTTCAGATGTATGGGGCTGGCATGACTGTGGGTATCCATAGCATTGGAATACACCATTCCAGGTCTGTGTTCTGTTGTCTGACTGCTGGGGTGGAGAGAAGACAGGCAGCAGATCTTGTTTGGTCTCTCACTGGGGCAGAAATTGTTATTGTATAGGTATAAATGGTTATTGAATGGCTGCATAGGGTAAGATGGCATCCCCTTCTCCAGCAGGAACCTAATGGCCCAGGGGAGAGTCCTGGAATGGATGGAGCAAAGTGGCAGCATTGCTCTTTGCAATGGTTTGTACCTGTGGGACTCACTGTGCCATGGGGCAGTTTCTCTGTGTTTAACCAAGTTCAGGGCATCTGTGAACCCTGAGTCTGCAGCAGAGACTGCCTGCATGCACACAGGGCCATGCTGGGAGGGCTCCATGTTGGCCACTGATGACCCTAAAAACCCCTCCCTGACATCTGCTAAAGTTTTTCTTGTTTTCAGGAAGGTCTGCTGCTTTCTTACCGACAGCAGTGAGAGCCCTTCCACCACAGCACACAGAAACGAGATACCCTGACCACATACTTGCTTTTTTTCTTTCTTCATGTTTACCTGGGATTGCAGCCAGATGGGCACTGGAAACTGGTTTCTGGGAGCAGAATTTTGGACAATGATAATCTAATCTGACCTCCTGTGTAACCCAGGTCAGGGAGTTTAACATGGTAATTCTTGCACGGGAAGGAATTAGTCTTCCTGGCTGTGCCATGAACCCTGCTCAGCCCAACAATTTGTGGTTGAATTGGCTATATCCACTCTTGGGTCTGAGAAAACAATGAGTTTTCAAGTTTTCATCTCCCTTGGTGGATAAAGATCTGGTTTATTCCATTAGATTTTCTTCCCAGACCCATTCAAGAGATTGAATTGAATTCATCAGTTGAATTAGGACTCCGCTTGACAGAGATAGAGGAATGGGACCCCATTCCATGACAGAGATAAAATTTGGATGTGTAGAAATACATTATGCCACTAATACTTTAACCTTGAAAATTCTGGAGTAAAAAGGGTGATGCTTACAATTGCGGTGATCTCCTGCAGATGACTGTGATTTATTTGTGCGCATAGTTGTGATTCAGAGGCTGTAGGATCTGGGTGAAAATAATACAGAAGGAAATTTATGACTTCCTCCTCCACTTCACCCCTCTGACCCTGCTTCTCTCCTGCCTCCACTTCTGATATTATTTTGGTTATATGAAGACTTGTGAGGGAATGATGGCTACGTTTTATGGGGTATCCACTTGTGAAAACTGAGTCATGTTCTCTCACAAGAAAAGTTTTTATCAGAGCGTCTCATCTCTTGCATAATACAAGAAAGAAAGACAAATAGGTTGGAGAAAGAAGGCTAAATGTTGAAAGCCTCAGAGATCTTAATCTGACCCCACCACTCATTAAATGACCAGAGGGAGATCACTCTTAGTCAGTCTTTCCAGCAGAAAGCTGCTCCAGAAACTGCTCCTTGCCTGCCTCTCAAGATAAATGAGTTCATATGGAAATACATCACTTGGAGTATGCAGCCATATGTGCATTTTTTGGTATATATCTACACACATACTTATTTGAATAATATACACAAGCAGATCCCTGCATATACCTGAGCTACTTCAGTTTGAACTAAGAGCTGTCAGTGCTCATGGCTTCCAGAAGAGGTGATATATATATATATATATATATATATATATATATTTATATGTGTGTGTGTGTGTGTTTACACAGCTTTCCCTGTTTTCCCTGCCAAAGACAGGAATCCCTGTGCCTTTGAGCAGCATGGAACAGGCATTTCCATCCTTTTTTCCATCCATGTTGGGGCTGGCTAGACCAGAGAGAGGTACAGGCATAAAACCAAGCTATCCTGGTTGGGAAGGAAGAAGAATATCTAATTAACCAAATATACACCCAGGGCCCAATGCTGCCCTCAGTACAGCTGTGCTCCCTTTTTGTGCCACAGGCAGAATTTAATCCATACACTGAGCTGATTTATTTTCTTCTGATCTTTTCTAGCACCAGATTCAGTCATTTACCTGCATAAAACTACTTCTTTCCCATAAAACTCTGTCTTCATTTTACCTAGTGGATTAGCACTGCTCAGTCTGAGGCCTTTTGCATCTGTGCAGCCATCTGAGAAAACAAGCCTTTTGCCAGGTAGCTTAAATTAATAAAGCTGAATTTTTCCCTCCACCAAGGCCAGCAAACTGAAAAAGGCAGAAGTTCTCCAGAGTGGTTTTAAACATTCGGGTCAAAGGGAGAGAAAGACAGAGGAGAAATAGCCTGTACAAAAGTCAGGTGAGGAATGAATGGCAAATGAGTTTGCATTCATTATCTTGTTCCTTCTTCTAATTCTTCATCCCATTTCCTTTTCTGTGGGTGAACAGGGTAAGTGGGTCTCAGGTTGTTTTTAGTGGAGTACAAGGAAATCCTGTAGCAATGCACGTCACTTATGGCACAATTTGGTGGTGTAGGTTTTGTGACATCCAGGGAAGGAAGATCTTTTCATTGGCAGCTGAAACATTCTACATAAAACTAGGCTGTGCTTTCTCCCTGCAGTCGCTGCTTGTTGCTCATTCAATAAGAAGCTCTCTTCAAAAAGATAAGCTCAGCCTGGAGACTAGGGATCAGCTGGAATGGGTGGAAATCAAAACAAGGCTGTCGGGTTTTTCTTTTCCTCTTGGCACCTGATGAATTTTCCCCATGTAGAACAATTTGGAGCCAAGATTTTTTCCAGAGCTCCAAGATTGTTGCTTTGCCTGCTCACATGCTTTCTTTTTCTAACAGGGTTTTATTTTTCAAACCAATTTTTCATCAGACCAATAAGTGAGGAGCTTGTGGAGACCTGCTCACATGTGAACCTGGAGAGTGGAGGGGAAAACCCAAACCAGTATTGCTGCATCGCTAATGGTGCAGAGGCTCAGATAACAATTATGGCTGCTGGATATTTAGGCTCTGCATTTAACCCACCTTTCCTGGCTACCTTTACAGCTCACATTTAAACAACAAGCACTTTCTCTTTCCCAAGGCTTTTCCTTAATTGTATTTTTGTTATGCTTTTTTTCTTTCTCATCTGTGGCTTAAGGAACTATAAAAAAATAGCTTGGAGGAACCAAAAAGGACTAGCACTTTAATTTCGGGCAGGAATTACACAGCTTTCCTAAAAAGTAATTTTGCCTCTTGCTTACAGGATGGAAAGGGAAGGCATTTTGTTCTGCACAAGTTGGTGATGATCCTGAGATGCAAGTTTAAATCAGCAATTGCATTTAAATCAGCATTTGTGGTAAAGGGAAGGGCTTCGGGAAGGTGATGACTTTTTTACTCTCTTTGCTCTGTACCTTTCCCTGTGGTCTCGCTGGTCTCACAGGGTAGCAGAGCTGGGACTGGCCCAGAGGCTGCTTGACTCCTGTTCCAGTTCTCAGTGGCTGAACCATCCCAGTCCACAATAACTCCACTGCTGTGGGTTAAACTGGGGGCTTCACACCAGGCTGTGTGTGCTTTATCTCATGAACAGCCGTGTCACCTGGAGCAGAGGGCACAGCCCTGCCCAGGAGGGCAGGGGGGGCACACCAGTGACTGAAACCCCCTTACCCACAGCATCAGTGAGAGCATCCCCACTGGAAATAAAAACATCCTCTTCTGCCCCAGCACAGCTGCAGGGGTGGCGAGCTGCAGCAGAAGGTGAGAGCAAACAGAGTAGGATGCCCACAAGAGCCCTTCAGAAGCCAAATAAGCAGTGCAGAGAAGGTCACTGCTTTTTCAGTAAATCTCTGCAATAACTTTTCAGTAAGGAAATATATTTCAAAGAATATGGTAGGCATACTAGGGATGCAATGAGGGAATTATAAGATATTTTACACCTTACTCTATAGAAAGATTTCTCCCTACAGAGCTATGTCTCTTCTGTGCTATGGAGTTATCATTCTCCATGGCAGTATATCCTACAGAGGTCCTTCAATAAAATCAAGGACTCAACCTTCTTCAAGAGAACTAGTGACACACACTGTGCATATTTCTGCCCCTCAAAGATTTTCATAGTCCTGTGTCCCATAGACTCACAAATGTATACAAACATTCATCCTCATCTGCCATCATGTAGTTTTGCCACTTTTCAAAATGCACTGGACACCAATTGCCAGCTTTTTTGAAGAAGCATTCACTCACAGGCCTTGAGTCAGAAATGCTGCAGATTTGGTGATAAAGGGATGGTGAGATTTTTCTGAAGCCACACAAATCACTGTGATGGCAGCTGAATTCAGGGCTGAACTCCTGATTTGGGGGATGCAGCAGTACCCCTCTGAATAAATAACAGCACTCAGTGGGCATCCTGAAGTCACTGAGTGCTAGAGAGTTTTCTTCTTCTCTCCAGAAGATTGCAGCATCAGGTTGTGTCAGAGCTGCAACTGCTGCTGGGGATAGGACTGCTGCCAGAGATCTGGAGACCTGCTCATTTCCATTCTACTTTTCTGGACTTTGTTGCCTTATAAAAGAAGCAATCAGCTTCTTTCATAAGGACAGAGCTTTGCATTTTTGCGGTGTTTTTCACTCTCAAATCACTTTACAAACATTCAGTGGTGCATTTCACAACACACCTCCAGTGGGCTGTGGATATGTTTTATCTTAATTTTATAGTTGTATTTAATCAAGCAAGCAGGAAACTAGTTTCTTGTCAAATCTCCATTTTTGTGGCCCTCAGGCTAGACCCACAGGCACAGTCCTGTCCTCTGTCTGGCTTGGGGTTGGTCTATAATCAGCCTGGGATGGCATTGCTACAGGAAAACAGCCCAGAGGATGATCTGAGGGCAAGGTGCCAACGCCAACACCAGGTCTAGAATGACTGAATGTCATTGTTTTACCTCCAAGTGTAAATGTTTAAGCTGTTGGGCATTTGCAATCCTCTCTTCTCAGCCTGTTGTAGACAGTGAATGGCATTTTGTAGCCACAGCTCATCCTCTCTGACCAAAGAGCTTATTTTAAAGTAATCTATTCCCTCCAGTTTATAGCCACACGGGCCAACAGAAAAAAACAGCGATAAAATGTGGTTGTATAAATCTCTCCCAAAGCATATTTGCATTATCCATTAACTCTATGTAGTCAACAGTGAAGGATAGGTAATAGACATCAGGGAAGCAGCAGCAGGATGGATGAACATTGATCCTGGAGGAGACCAAAACATCCCATGGGCTGCCAGGCTGCTGCTGGAAGCCTGGTTCTCCTGTCCCTTCAGCCAGGATAGATTTTACACTCCCCAGAGGACCTAAATAGTTTTTAGTGACTACACTGTGTGTTCTAATTTTTCTGTCCTGAAACAGCATATTCACACTTCCATATGATAAGTTTTTAAAATTTTTCTCTTTATTTTAGTGAATAAAATATATACAAATATATATAAAATACATACAGGCTGCCAAGAGAAGTTGTGGATATTCCATCCCTGGAAGTGTTCAAGGCCAGATTGTACATGTTTTTGAGCAACCTGCTCTAGTGGAAGTTGTTCCTGCCTGTGGCAGGGATGTTGGAACTGGATGGTCTTTAAAGCCTCTTTCAATCCAAACCATTCTAGAATTCTGTGATTCTGTGACAACCATCAGACCACAGTCTGAATTTTCCAAATAACCTTATTTTTGATCAAGTGCACTCACTTTGTCCATGATGATGCACTGGGAATTTAACTGTGGTTAGAAAGCTAAGTAAGTCACCAAGGATACAGCTTCGAGTCCCATCTCTGTTGCTCCAACCTCCCGGTCAGGGTATAGTTCAGCAAACCATGCCAGGCTCATTTTCAGACTGCATTTTCCAGAGGCTCTTTGTAAACAAAAAGGCTGCAAAAACTCCCTAACTCTACAATGAGGGCAAACTCCAGGAAGCTGGAGTGCTTGGTCTCTGTGTCTTGCACGTTGATAGCCTTTTAACATGAGAGTTTGGAAAGGCCAGTGACTCACTTGAGAGGAAAATCCCACCATTTGAGAGGAAAATCCCACCATGGGATCGTAGTTCCTCATTCTCAGAGACTTTAATCTGGGCATCAGGGTGCATCTGCTGAGAGGTTAAATCCATGAATACTGTTCAGGTTTCTATTTAACATTTTGAGGCCAAACACCACATCTGAAAACATAACACTGATCTTGTCCCTGCCCCTGCACCAGATTCCACAATTAACCCATCCATATGTGTTTTTAAAGCACAGTGAGACAAACAATGGATGAATTTCCCAAACTGTGACCACAATATATGAATTTATAGACATAAGCAGAAAACTTCTCCACATCAATGGATTTCTTGCTTGTCTGGGTTACTTGCATGTCTGTATTTCCTGCTGCTATTAAGAATTATGGCTGTAATCCTACAGGAATGGTTCTTTAGTTTTTAAAGTGCAGCTAACCATCAGGCGGGCAAGATAGCGCAGGCAGCAGGGGCTGAGCTCTGTGATCTCACCCCATTACACAACACTGTGAGGAGCCCCAGTGGTGTAACATTGCACAGAAAGAGCTCCGAGGAGTTTGGGGGTTACAGAGAGTCCTGAGGAATTATTTTATGTCATGGGAGAGAGGAATGGGAATGAACGGGAGTTCAAAGTCTGGATTACCATTAGGCCAGCAAAACACATTCCTATAGTCTGCAAGTATACAAAGACATCATAGTTGGCTCATTTCCTTTCCTCTTGCCTGTAGCAGCCACGGCTCCAGCCCTCCTTTATTTGCACCACATCAATGTGTCAATAAAATGTGGCTGTGGGGCCTCATCCTCACCCAGTACGTGTGAGGTAGCTCTGTGTGAATGCCAGCCAGGGCTCAGGCTGGCAGCTCTGTCCTGGGCAGGGAAACATTATTTCCATTACATTATCTCTTTTGTTTATTGGTTTTTCTTTTTCCCCTTAAAGCGATTTATATTTTAATCATAAAATATGATCAGATTCAAACTTGTTTTGGACTAGCTCTCCTCAAAAGGGCTTGTATTTTAAGTTTCTTTTTAATTTTCCCTTAACATTGATATGTCTGTTTGTAGGGAAGCACAGTGATAGGCAGGCTGGGCTTAAATCCACCAAATTCAGTTTGGATTTATATTATCACTGAACTTCTGCCAGGGGTGAGGCAATGTCAGGCTGAAGGCTGAGGAACGGGCTGAGGACCCAGGGGAGATGGGATCACTCTGGAAGAGCAAGAGAGAAAACAGAGGTCTGCAAAATAAAGGTCCCACTCTAACACCTGGAAGGTGCAGAAAGAAAAAACAAAAAACTATTAACCTACCCCTAATGCCAACCTACCCCTTACAGAGATTGCTGCCAAAGGTACACAGGAGATATTTTTGTCTCCAAGCCTTTGCTAGTCCTTGTATTTTAGAGCATCTCTGCTTTTTCAGGGCTGACCTCTGGATCTCTCCCCAGTGCTGAGGGTGGAGCAAATTTGGATATCCTGAATGTCTGCACTTACTTCTGCTGCCCCTGTGTATCATGGCAGGGGAGGGGGGTTATGCCATTTTTCTGGATTTTTTGATGATAGCTCATATGTTTGCTGGGCTTTGCCCTCATCCGTGGGGAACAGAGTCTTTAAAAGAAACCTCAGACCCATCTGTGTTCTCAGTGCTATGCAGAGCTTTCATGTTTCCCAAAATGCATCCTAACATCCCTTCTGTTCCTTCCTGGGAGCCAGCAACCTCCTGTGGTAGTTTTAGTGATCTGTATACTTTTCTCCTTGAATCAGATGACTTCTACCTTCCTAGACAGATTACAAAAAGTATTCCTCACCCAGACACCATGAGTCTTTCCGCCCACAGCAATTGCCACACAGCTCCTCACTGAGCCTCTCTTTCCATAAATAATACATGCCCAGATTTCTTAAATTCTTGGTCATCCTCCTTGATTCAGCTACATGTCAATGACCTCTCCTATGACAAACAAGTACATCTGCAGCTGGAATCCCATTTAATAACTTATTTCCCTTATTATATAAATAGAAATATATACTGTAGTCCTTTGTGTGTGGAGCAGCGTGGAAATTACCATGATGGTTTCTGTGCCCCATTAGCAGCTCTGACCTGATTTAACACAGGCTGGCTCACATCACCTCTTACTCACTGTTTTCCATGGATGAGGTGCAGACAAGCCACATACAAGGAGCTCGTGGATTTGTGTCACGTGTGATGAAACAGCAGAAGATGGAGGGAAATCATGCCAGCTAACTGAGATGCTCTAGCTAAACTCCAGATTACCCAGTCTCTCTCTCTACTCGCTTGGTTTAATCTAATCCCTTTATCTATACTGTCACAGTGACATGTTTGTTTTACCCACATTGCTCCCTACAAATACTGGTGCAAGAACAGCTTCACCATAAATGTGGTGAGTAGAGCAAAGGCATCATCTTCCCAGCATGGATCATCCTTATGGGTGTGGTAACAGAAGTGAGATTCCCACGCTCAGCCCAAAGAAATCCAGTGGAAACAATGAGATCAGAAGCAGAAGCACATGAGATTTATTCCAGTTTAACCAGTAAAGAATCAGTTACCAAGTTAACAGTTCATTTTTCTCCACAGAACACTTTCCTGCAGAAGAGGATCTCCTTTACGTTCATATTGACTTTATCTTCAAAATGTCTCTCTCCCCGTGGAAAGGCAAGCTGTCTCATGCTGCTTTTTATGGCAAATAACACACACCATCCTTAAGAAGAAATGGATGCTTTCCACACCTTTTTCACCCTTACATCATCTGAGGACTGAAGCCTCCTCCCTGAGCTGTCACATTTGCAGTACTGCTGTGTTGCTAAGCAGGGGGGCTGCTTTCCCAAATTTCCCCATTCTCCAGAGTTCTGCTGTTGTCTCGTGCCCTGACCTGCTCTGTTTCCACACACACGAGCATCCATCCTCCTTCCCCCACCCTGTCTGTGTGGGTAGCTCACGGCCCTGCCACACTCGTGTGTTTCTCCTGTGAGGAGACACTCTCCACCCTCTTTACAGCCACCCCAAAACCACTGGAGCACTGGAGTGAGGAGATTTCCCCCAGACCTTCTCTTCTCCAAGGAGAAGGGACCTCACTCCTTCAGTCTTTCTGCCAAAGCCCTGTGCTCAGGCATGTCCTGCTAGAGATGCCATGTTTATACAGGATCTCCTTGCACAGCCCATGTTTACTGCCCGTGACCCTGCCACTCTCCATGTTTATGTTCCATGGCCCATATTTACATGCTGTGACATTTCAGGCCCTGCTCCCTGTCCCTGTTTTAGTCTCCCAACATCTGTCGCTCACTGCCCCTTTGCTCTTGGGTTCAAAGCTCAAAATGAAATGCAGTCATAAGCAGAAGATTAAAAAACACAAGTGAAACAAGACACCTAAATCCTTGCGTACTTCTGCCGATGTCCTTGATAGGAATTGATCCTTCCACCCCCTTGATATGCAGCCAGTGGACCCTTTGTACTGTGTGGGATGCAGAGATCAAAACATGCACATTTAATGAGCTCATTTATAACAATATTTTGAAGTTGTCTTTTTCTAGTCTGTCTCCTAAATTCTCTCTGGCTATACTTTGCATTTCCCTCATTAGAAACATGCTCTTCCAGTCAGGCTGCTGACATTGCAGAGAAAGTTGCTGCCCTCGATTGGAAGCTGAAACATAATTTGGGGTGCCTAAACTCACATTCACACACACACACACACACACACGCACAGCCTTAAAACTCTCAAACATCCATTGAACTTTTTAACCAAAGCAGCTCACTAAAATTCAGGATTTTGTAAAAGAAATCCAGTTACAGAGAAAAAAGCTGAAGATGGGTTCAAACATTTTTATACAGCTGCTTTGCCAGAAGAAAATACAAAGTCCTACTTCCCTGAAGACAGGAGCGGCAAGTTACTATTCATGCAGAACTGGCTTTCTTTGAATCACAGCTCCCGAACTATGTGAGCTTTTCCCAGGTTTTCTCTCCTGCCCACTCTGCCCAGCAACACATGTCTTTGATTTCAAGGCTGTCTGCCTCCTTCTCTTGCAGCTTCAGAGCTGGGTGTCTCTGCTCCTCAGCCACAGGCTTGCCCATTGCTCTGTTTGCATATCCACATGATCCATGGAAAAATGTCCTCACTGGGATCTATCAAATTCCTATGTTATCAGTGCCTTTCTCTGTGCTTACTTTGGGCTTTTGAAGCTCCTGCTTTCCTAAAAGATCTCTCACAGTTAAATTAAACAAAGGCTTGGGAAGACATGCTGGCCAAGAGCTTTTGCTCAACCTCCATCACAGCTTTCTGGTTTTGCAGCCAGGCTGACATCCCCTTCCCTGTGCTGGGCACCCACTGGAGAGGCTTCAGCCAAGTGTCTTCCAACATCCTGTCACCCTGTGGTCAGTGCCAACCCTTCCAGATCTGCCAGAGCAGGTTCTCCCATACCTGCTTCTCTGCTCTCAGCCTGCCTATTTTGGGGCTACTCACCCACTCACACAAGAGGCAGATGTGACACAAGCCTCCCGTAAAAGGGCTGGACCAGGATGGGACCAAACAATTTCTGCTGCCACTGTGGTGTCTGGGAGGGATGCCCACAGCCCTGAGCACTCCAGGAGCACAAAATGTCAGATTTCAATCAGCACTGAGCTCTGGCTGTAATGAGGATGTTGGCCCACACTTTAAAAAGCTTGAACTCATCAGCATTTGGAGTGTTGTGCTGTCAGGGTCAATTATTATCATTATGCATTGTCCTGCTTTGTGACTCACAAATTGTTTCTTTCCACCCCACAATGCATTGCAGACAGAAATAAGCCAAATTTCATGAGTGTTTGAAGGGCACGTGCTCAGGGGCTTCATGCACAGCATGGGTCACACATATCCTATGCTGTCTATCAGCAGCCCAGTGAATGCTCCTGCACTCTCCAAACTGCAGTAGGGAATTAGGACTTAATGCAACTATACATTTCCCCTCCTCAGAGCCCTGCAGCTCACCTGTGGCTGACAAGGTGTGCAGTGCTCCCTGCGTGTAAACACCACAGGTTGTGGTTTCTGATACTGCAACATATGTGCTGTTAGAAAAGTGCCTTTTTTCTCCTCAAAATTCACCTGGTTACAGTGCACAGCCACGGCTTTTATTATCCCTTTCTTTTTTTCAAGTTTCAGTTTTACAAAACAAATGCATATAGTGTAGTTCCTGTACACTCCCTTCACTCTTGTTTTTGATAATTTAAGGAGGCTGAGTCTGTATTTCTCATTAGAAGTGTTTTGCTCAACTAATTCCCATTACACTTTTCTTGACTTCTCCTATTTGCCAGAGTAGTTTAAAAAGGGCACCAGAACTGCAAGAATTATTTCTTTTCAGGATCAGCTTTAGACAATTAGAGAGGCAAAATATGTTCTCTGCTGCTACTAAACAACTTCCTTGCTTGTACAGACAGAAATTGCTTTATCCTCTTCTGTCACTGTGGGAATTCATATTGTGCTGCTTGACAGATAAGATCCCTCAATCCTTCCAGTATAATGGCTTTTCAGAGGCAGCCTCACTCCTGCAGATGGTCATCTGTCTTTGCTATGAAATCTGTTATTTTCCAGCTCTCTAATTTAAAATAGAGGTTGTTTGAATTAGCTCAGTTTAGCTCTCTCTCCAGCTGATTCTGGAGGACAGCCTTATCTTCATCATTATTTATCATCCTGTCAAACTTTGTGTCACCTACAGCAAGTTATCACTATTAACACCTACTGTGTTCCTTATATTTGCTCCTAGAACAGTGCAGAAAATTTTGAACAGTATTGATTATACACTGATCCCTGCAGTTTGTCACTAGATGATTCCCCATTGACAGTCACTGTTTGAGACCTATCAGTTAGCATGTTCACAGTCCAGTTGATGTGTGCTTTACTGGCAGTGTATGCTAATCTCTGTAATTGCAATGCTACAGGAGTATGAAGCTCTGAGAACCCCTACTAACCATCACCACTCAGTTGTTCAGTCCCCTCAATAATTAAATCAAACTAGTCTGAATAAGACAGTGAACCATTAATTATGTTCTTATTGGTGCCTTCTTTGTGAAATGAGTCTTGTGAATGAATTATTCCCATTACTTTGTCTGAGAGCGGTGGGATACCTGGCCTGTAGTTATGCAAATAATCTTGATTTCCATGTGTGACTGTCTTAACATGGGACCATTTCTTCCCTCTTGAACTTTCCAGCTTTTCCAATGTTTATCATCAGTGCACTAAGTCTCCCTCCCTTAACTCCTTTGTGGCTCTGGAGTTCAAGCTACCTGGACCTGCTGATTGTCCAACATGTTCACCACTGTTCTGTTAATGGACTGGGAAGCCACAGAGACCCACTGTTCTCTTTCTTACCAATACAGAAATACTTACTGAATGGTTTTGCTTTCCTCAGTGGCTCTCCCAAAAGGAGGTTTCTGATTGCAGTTTTACAAGGAAGTTTTGCAGTCTGATCCCTGTGCCAAGCTCCCCTGTTCACGTAGGCTGTTTTTGTCTGGCTCGGCTCTATCTGGGTATGAGGATGTTGGCAAATAGGACTGGCAGAGACTTGCTGTGATATAATCTTGTGGCCTTATGATATAATCCCTTTCACAAACTGTTTAAGCCTAGAATTGACTTCATTGCTTGTTTCTCTGGGAAAGGCTCAGAGAGTGACATACCTCTGGAAGAAACTTCTTTCCAATTTCCAGCCTAACCTTATACACGGTTAGCTTATTAATTATTTGTTACACTAACATTTTCCTTTTCCTTATGCATCTTTTCCATGTCTCACAGGTACCCTCATATTGTATAATCTCCATATTATACAATCTTGGATGGGATCGGTTAAGGAGCCAAGGTATTTTTGTTTCTCTGTGTCTAAGAGACTTCTAGTCCTTCCAGCCATTCAAGCTACTCTTCTCTGAGCTTGCTCCAGTTTGAGTCCTTCTTTCCTTACCTTAGGATGACTAAATAAGGTCTTATTGAGGCTTTGCTCTACAGTACTGATATTTCCTTTTTTTTTTTTTGCTGCCAATACTTCACTTGATGTGTCCCTCTCTCTTGAATGCCTTATTTCATGCATTTTTTATTCTTCTTATGGGATGGAGACACTGAGGAAATGGAAAGAATAGTGAAAGTAAATATACCAATAAAATAAATTATAGACTGTGATTTCCAAATTCTCCACAGTATCTTATAATTGCAATGTGACTTTCATGGATGTTTCAGCTTTAGTGCAATTTTCTGTAGTGCTTAGGTGTATGATGTACATGTAGCTCTTATATTCAAATTCTGGTAAACTCTACCTGCACATTTAGGTCCTTAAGACATTGATCTTAAGCACATGAAGTACCTCTTTAGAAAGATTCACTTAAATACATTTTAAACAACTCCCTTGGAGGTCCTACAGCAGGTGTGGTGTGCAGCTCTGAGAGCAGTGTAGATGGGATGTGTCAGTAGTGACTACTCCTGACTGTATGGAAAGTCTTCAAAGTATTTGGTTAATAAAAGGAACAGTAGAATTTTCCTTAAATAGCTTTATACCAGGAAAAAGCTAATAGTAGTTTTTCCTAGAAGATTGAAGGGTAGCTCACTCAGAGACCTTGATACAGAAAAGGAACATGTGTAGGATCCCTGGCCTTCTCACTTTTATCTCCTCTGGGAGTTGAATGACTAATATTTTTATGGTATTGGCTCTCCTCTTTTTATATTCTGCTTGTCACCTTACACCTTCAGAATATAATCCTTTGTCCCATCCATTAAGGATCCAGCTTCCCACACACAGAAAGGGAATACTCAAGAAGGCCAGCAGGGAGGAGAGGAGGCAGAGGATGGTCACTACATGAGGAAGACCCGTATGCCTCAATTCATCTGCCACAAGAAGTGACTGAGGAGTTTGAGATACATGACTATAAAATCATGAAGAAGACCAGCTGAGAAGAACTGTCTGCTTTTACTGTCACTACAAGACAAAAACAAAGATAAGAGATGCAAATTCAAAACTCACAGACTGAAATGCTTCTTTACACAGTGCCTGAGCCCATAAGCTATGGCCATGTGTAGGCTGACAGGGTACATGGGGCAAGTGTCATGCTACATTTGCATTTTCCTTATATATTTCCCTAGGTGTCCATTTTTGATCCCTGTTGGCAACACGATTATGGGCTGCCTAAGCCTTTGGTTGGAGCTAGCAGGAGCGATTTCTATCTTTGTGCAGAGTAGGTGCACATCTGCTCAGTTGTGTCAGCATTATACCATCAGACACAGTCTATTGACCTACTTCCTTATGGTACTGCATGGATGAGGAAACAGGAGAGAGGTTTTGGGGGAACTGTTGTTGTTCCTGGCTCCTGTCCTTGGCAAATCTATATTACAGCAGGCCTGAGATCAGCTGCATCTCTGATCACAACTGGAGTGCATTGGTATTGTTTCCTCCTTGCTTGGCAGTAGTGTGCTAGGGTGTCTGCCCCTCATTTATCACAAATAAAGCCATTTTGGAAGGAGTGGGTGTTTAAAGCTGTTTAAGGTGTTTAAAGTGCTACTGCTTTGCTTTCTCCTCCATCCTTGGCTGCACAGTCTCTTACCACCTCTCCTCTGCTCTGACACTTGTCTTCCTCTACAGTAAGTTGATTCAGGGACTCAGTCCCCCTGAAATTGTTTTATATATAGTGGGGTTATGGTTCCCAGGGGTTAGCACTGCAGTGTGGTTCACAGTGAGTTCAGAGTACTCTTACTGGTCCAAGAGAACAGTGGGAGGGGGTGGGAAAGGGGAATAGGAGTACATGTTTCATGTTTTCATGAGCTGCTGTTAGTTTGACTCTGTACAACGAACACTTTATCCCAGAAAACTCTGAATCTGCCTGGATGGAGAGTTTACACCTCTGTCCATATCACTTCACCAGATTTGCATATTATAATCCTTTGAAAGATGATTTTGAAAGAAAAAAATATATTTTTTCCTGTGTTTTCAGTTAAAGCGTTAATTTCTTAGAAGCAAAAACTATTGTTAGTAACGTCTGCATGAAAGACATAGAGAAGACAACATTATTTTAGCATATGACTATTGTTAATGGGGATAAAATAATTAACCAGCCCATAATTAAATTTATGGCAGTATTTTTCAAAACAGGAAAACAAAACTATGCTTACATTACATTATTGATATAAAGCCTTGGCTCTAATAATGTTAGTTATCTAATCGCAATTTCAAGCATTTAATTAGACTAATTCTTCAGGTTAATACATCATCTTGCACTTCAAATTATCTTTATGCTCTTTACAAATAGCTACTAATTGAGCCTTATGCTACTCCTGCCAAGTCAGTTAATAGTATTATGCCAAGGATGTGAGGTCCAAAGGGGTTTGTCTGTTTCCCCTCCTGTCATTCCCAGAGGAGGCAAAGGTTTATTCCAACTATATCCTCCTCTGCCTGGTGCTGAAGTTAGATGACAGGAACCTGGGCCCTGGAGGTAAGTGACCAAATTATTTTTTCACAAATTTATTATTTAGTCAGGCTAAAAGAGTCAATGGTGACAAGCCGGGAGTGCTTGGACTCAAGTGGGAAATAATTTGGGACAGTTTATATTTGGGATTCCTGTCACCTGGAAGTGAACACTGCTGGGACTCAATGCATTTCAGAAGCACTTAGGTACTTTTAGCTGATGTAAGACAGAAAAGGGGAATGGGAAGAAGAGCAAACAGCACAGAGCAAGGTCAGGACTGCTGGTGCTGCTGTCTGTGATGGACTCAGGCAGATCCAGGGTGTGATGAACTGGTAGGTGGCAGCCAATGCTGCCAGCCCGGCATAGGCACCAGCTTGGTGATATGCTCCAGGACATGCCAGCCAGGAAAAGCTTTACATGGGACTGTGAATATGGTTCCCTACACAGGTTGTTTCTTATCATCAGCCATTTCTCACATTTCTCCTGGTTTCCCTCCTCTTGCCCAGTGGCCTCCTCTCAAGCCAAGCTCTGCATAAGGGGGTGGTCATTTTCCTGCCCCCAACACAGGGCACAAAGGCCAGAGAAGTCCAGAGAAGCCACAGTGGCTTCCTCAACACCTGAGTGTGTGCAGAAACACCACAGCTTTGGGGAGCATTCCCAGCAAGGAGTAGCCAGTCTAGGTCTGACCTTGTCCTCACCATGGCAGATGGAAACTCATGTCTTCCCCTTGCCAAGAGCACTTTATGTTAGATAAATGCTGCAGTGACACAAAGTTAGACCAGGAGAAGGGAGGGTTGAGCCCCAGTCTTTTGGCTTGTTGCAGCCAAGCAAAACACCTCTCACTCCTGCATTTTAAGCAGCATTTTCCAAGTTCTGCTGCTCATCCCTGTCCAGTGAAGTGCCTGCTCTAAAACCTGAATGCACAAAGGTTTTTGGAGGCCAGAGCTCAATATCTTCCACTGTCCTGACTCCTTGTTGGTTTGGGATAGGGCTAAAGAAGTCTGAATTATGCAGTTTTGATCCCCCCAAACAATATTGATCTCTTCCAGCACCTGCAGGTGTTTGACTCTGCACTGCCAAATTAATTTGACTGTGACACTGCTGCCAGTCCTTGCTGGACTGGCACAGGATATAATGAATGCTTACCAAAAGTACAAAGATGATTTGATGAGGGACACTTGTGAAGTATGAAGTGATACATAACCTGCAAAACAAGTTTAATTAAATGCTCTTAATTGCTGTAAGTTATGTAACCACATTAAAACAGTGCCATCAACACCAAAACACTGAAGATAACCTTATGAATTTTTAAAGCTGAGATAGCCAAAAAGTGCTAAGAATTCGACTTACTCACATTACTGCATATGCAGACAATAAATGAATTGCTGATTTTTATGGTAAAACAGTCACTACAGTTTGATAATTACTGTGTGTGTTGTTATTTAGAACACAATTCTCCACGTTTTCTGCATCACGGAGAGGAAGAAGATGGAGTAAAGTACTGTCCCTCATTCCACCAACCTGTCTGAGCCAGAGCTTTCCCTCTTCCCTTGAATGAGGGACTGAATGACCACATATTGTATTGACTGACTCTAAATAGCCATCCCTGATTACCTACACTTCCCCCCTGCTTAGAAATCCTTACATCTAGATAAGTCTTTTTGCAATCTGTTCATCTCAATGGTAACATTTTTCCATATTTGTTTTAGATTGATTTGCCTTGATGAGATATGAGATGATGGGGGATTTTAAAATTTCTTTTGGGGAAGTAACTTTTTCTCACACAGACCAAATTTTGGTCTCATTGTCTAAATCCACATTCTTATTCTGTTCAAAGCTTAACACTGTGTTGGTTATGTGAACATCTTCTAACAAAAGGCTGCTGATCTTCATTATTATTACCAAGAGGTAATGGCCACCCGAAATCACTTTGCCATCCAGTGAGATCTGGAAGGAGTCCTCATGTACTGAAGCTGTGGTTAGAGAGGAGCCGCCTCTGCCCTGTGCCAGTCTAATTTAAAAGCAGGAAAGTCCTCAGAATAACCAGCTCCTCGCCCCAGCTGAGAGCTGGCTGATAAAACCACTGTGAAATATTTAACTGTGCATAGTAGCAGAAGATTAAGAACAGATGTGATCTAGAATATCAGCTACACCTAGGGCAAATATAAGCCTCTGTCTAGCATCCCTGGCACCAGCAACATCTGGCACACTGTGCCTGGCTGGCAAGGGCTCTGCCTGGCACCTCTGCACCTTGTCCTGCTGCTGCTCTCTCCCTGCTGGCACATGGGAAGAGCTGATTTTTTTGTCTTTTCCCTTTATACCTGATTGACTTATGCAACCACAGAATGGTTTGTGTTGGAAGGGACCTTTGAGATCATCTAGTTCCAACACCTTCACCACGGGCAGGGACAGCTTCCACTGCAGTGGACATGCTGTGATATAAAAACCCCCAGCCGAATCCTGGTGCCTGAGAACACAGAGGTCACAATGCTGCTGTTCTCACCCAGGGACACAGCAAGAGCTCGTGCTGCATGGAGTGGTAATACATGTTCTTAGGCTAACTGAGAGAGCTGGAAAAAGCAGACAGACACTAGAGTCTCAGAACCCCTTTGATACACATCTCAAGGACCTTCTGAGACCAAAGTTTGTCTTCCTTCATTAGGAATTGGACTCAATGACCCTTTCAACTCAGCATATTATGTAGTTCTATGGTTAAAAGGGGTTATTTATAAGGCAGGGACCACAGAGTGGCTCAGCTCACAGGTACAGTGTGGCATTTGCAAAGTGGCCAAGGCATATTTGGACTCCAGACTTAGTTTGGATATTCACTGCCTACAGCTGAGCACTTGGATTATCCTTCTCTCCATGTGACCTACAGCACTGCAAAGCAAAAATCTTTTTATTTGGCTTATTTTGGTGCTGACTGGAGCTGTTGGGGGATTTCCAGGAATGTATTTCATGTGTGCAGTGGTGACCTGGGCTGCTGCATCCCAGGATGGGTCTGAGCCCTGGGTGTGAGTTGGGGCAGGGGGTGGGGGGCAGGCAGCCCTCTGGCTGGCTGCAGGATGTGGATGTCTGATCCACTGAACACCAGCCTTGGTTAGATGTGAATATGAACTGCCTCGGAACAGGGAAGTGTTTGGAATCAAAATATCATTTTAGGATCATTACAGGAACTGGGCAGAATGTGGATGCACAAACTCATGTTTCAGTTTCTCAAAAGATATGACACTACTTTCTAAGTGGCCAATTCCCAGAGTTTTCCAGGTACTGAAAACTCAGAACTTTCAGTGACTCCAGCTGCAACATTTCTGACAGTATAATTTACTTTTTTCTGGGTGCCTTGTAAAGGGGTTCAGGAGCATGAATTTTGGTCCTGGGCTTTGAAGCTTCATCCAGTCACAATATTTATTTGCTTCCAGGCTCTATTTCCATGGCCTTGTGCTTTGGATTTACATTACTTACCTTCTCTACACTTCATTATCTTTTTGGTGTTACCCAGCAGATATTTTCATAAGAATAGATTTACTTGTAAGTGTCAAGTGTTTTCACAAAAATTCAAGGGAAAAAAAGTGAGAGTAATTCCTCTGCACAGAGACCACAGTCACTCAGGCAATTCTTTCTCTCCTTAGGACCGAGTGAATGGGATTGGGATGGTTTTGGTTGCTATCCAGAGGTGGCTGGCTGGCTCTGACTCACTGCAGTTTTACCTGCAGCCACTGAAACACTCTGAGTCACAAGGAGAGAGAGGCACAGTGGCTGACAGTGAGAGCTAATCACACAAAGGATATTACAGCCATGAAGGCACTGCAGGCACTGCTCCTGGTGGACAGCAGCAGCAGGGCACAAATACATCTATGTAGTTCTTAATTAACTACAAAATGTGCCTGGGTCCCTTGTCCTCCTCTCTCTCTCTTATTTCCCAGACCATAAACCAAATCTTCAGCAGGTATAAACTGGCACAGGCTTTCTGACTTCAAAGGAGCTGCGTCAGTTTGAACCAACAAAGATTCTGGTGCCATATGGCCCTAATTATGTTAATGTGAGGCCCAAAGGATGCAGTGCAATAATAAAAAGGAAATACTGTGTGATCCATCATCACTTTGGCACTCAAGGCAGGACTTTCAAAGGTATTTAGGCACCAAAAGAAGTAGACAGGTGCGTTGGAGATTTTCTGTGTTCCATTTCCCCACGATAAAAATTTATTTCCTTTCTATCCCAAACCAGGCTTGAGAGCCCCTGAAAAGAGGGTAGAAGCATTTTATTTTTATCACCATGGAAATAAGAGGGGTCTTTCCAAGGTGGATCTCTAACTACTTTGCTTCTAGACCTCTCTGAGTGCTTGGCAGGTCCCAGTGCTGGCAGAGCCTGCAGACATTCCAAGGGTCCGGGTGAGGCACCTGCCAGGAGCCCCTGGACCAAAACTTTGGCACCAGGTAAGGATCTCGCAGGAGGAATGATTCCAGCCAGGCTCACTTGCCCCCAGGGAGTGTCAGCTAAGCCACACTGCCCCACCAGCACAGCTCCTTGCAGTCCTATCCCAGCATGTGGGGCTGCAGGAGGACATGGGCATGACTTATTCCTGCCCTTGGCAGATGGAAGCCTACTGCACCCTGAGCTCCCCAGGCCCATCACAGGAAACGTTCAGCAGCACGGAAACCACCTTTGATTTTAAATCCAAACAACTAACCGCTGTTATTCTTGGACATTTATATTACATTTTCCTCATATTTTCCATCTCATGGATGATTAAAAACAAATTATTGCATTAAGGTGTTTGAAGTTAGGATGCTCTGTGCAGCAGTTGTTTGTTTCTAAGTCCTTGACAAGAATTTCCTGTTGATCTGGTTTTACGTTGTCCTTACCTAAAACAAATTTTCTCCAGGGACTGAACTAGTCCCTAAATAGTTTTAAAAGGGTTCTCCATCTCAGGCTCTTTTCTAAAAGCCTTGTAATCTTTGTCTTGCCAAGGAATGGAGCAAGATTGCTGAAAGCATATTCAGATTGCCCTAAAGGAGTGGGAAACAGATTGCTTAATAAGGCAAGAGCTACATCCCACATAATAATTGTCACAGACATCTTTCATTGTTCTGATGCCTTTATATTGGTGCTGTCTGTAGTGTACTTGGGAGTGATGCAATGCTGATGCTGTAATAACCTGGTAAGCAGTTGGATAGATTCCCTTTAGAAAACAAAAGGTCACCATTTCAGAGAGTTCCCAGCATGAAAATGTGTTTACTGATGGCTTGCATTTTGTATAGTTTTATTCTTTAGCTACTTTGCTGTTCAGTTCACTCATTCCTGGGCATAGATGTACTCATGGTGTGGTGCTGCTGCCCTTCTAAAGTGCTTGCAGTAGTCAATACTTTGGCTGTAATTCCCAGCATGTACCAATGTGTCACGAATGCACATCACCCTTGGGATTGGCCAGGAAATGCAGAAAGTGAAGAGGAAGGTAAACCAAATACCAAGCTGCCTGTGTGTGGGAACAAGGTTTAAGTTTCTACTCTGCTCAAGTCAAACCAGTTAACAGATATAGGGCTTCTGAAAGCTGGTAATGTTTCTCTTCTTTGTTAGTCTGCAATGGGCCTCTCTAAATTTAATCAGA
Organism: Acridotheres tristis; assembly: GCA_037013685.1. Classification (NCBI taxonomy): domain Eukaryota; kingdom Metazoa; phylum Chordata; class Aves; order Passeriformes; family Sturnidae; genus Acridotheres; species Acridotheres tristis. The sequence goes on from CM072887.1 coordinate 102,625,545, forward strand.
ATTTTTTATTATCTGGCTTTTTGTTTGTTTGTTTGTTTTTTGTGGTTTTTTTTGGTTTTTGGGGTTTTTTGGTTTTGTTTTGTTTTTTTTACTCTTAAAAGCAACTATCAAAGTGGCTTTGATCAAACCCAACGTATTTCTGGGAAAAAAATGGATTTTGTGTTTTGACATTTTCTGGTGAAAAGCCTTTTGCTGCTGAGATCCCAGATCAGTTCTGGGCAGCTGCAGTGAAACACAAGTGACATCGAGTCAGAAAGTGATCCCATGTTCCTCCATGTAGAAGGTACAAACAGTTTAATCACCTGGTTGCAATAGAGCCACTCCAGTAATAAACCAATAAATTATGGATGGCATCCTATGAGATAAAATATCCAAAAAATATTGTCAAAATGTATGATGCTTAAAATAACATGACCTCTTATGATTTTAATTTCAGCAAATGAAGGTTTACAAGATGAAACTCCAGTCCTGCACATTTTTCTGATTGCAACTAATGTCACACATGTAAGCAATGTTTCCCCTTTGACTCAAGTTATTTATTGGCATAAATATTTGTGAGATCAGAACGTTAACACCTAAATAAAATGTTTTAGCATAAAATAGCAACGACTCATATGCAAGTCTCGATCGTTCCTGTATTTTTCTATAAAATACCTAGAGTTCTTATATACTGTGCAGCAGGGAGCAACAGAAATCTGCTTTTAAAAATTCACAGGACTTGTTGATTCATACGCAACTGAGAAAAAATGTGGAAAAAAATATTTATTGCAAATTCCTCAAATATTTACCAGGTGAAACATCAATAGCAAGACCTTAAATAGACTCTTAATTCCACAGTGAGGTATTTAAACAGCGTTCTGAATTTCAAACATGCTGGGAAACAGCTCTGCTTATTGACACCTTTTCTGAAGACCAAACAACAGACTTTCACTCTTGCTACAGAAGAAAAACCTATATTTAGGCATTCATTTGCAACATTTTCATTGCTACTCCTCTTATGTGACATTTCGTCCTTGTGTTTGGGTAAAGGATGTTCATCTAATTAGTACAAATGCTTCACAGCACCCAGGTATTGTGTTCTCATTAACTCACAAGCCTTCTTGTGTTTATAAAATGCTCTGAATATTTACTGGGGACCTGGACAATGCTGGTTCATTGTTATGCAGCATAAGTGTATGCAAAAGTCTCTTTTGCATTTCCCGTATTTTGCAACTATTTTCTTTTCCTCTTCTTAGTCATAATCTCTGCAGAGAACTCTGTGATGAAATCTTGAGTACAATTAGCATAAAGGATTTATTATGAATGGTCCAAAACAGGGGTAACTATGAATTTCAATTAAAACCTGAAGGTTTTTCCCCTGTGCATGCTTTTGTGAAAAATCTGACACTGCTTTCCCTCTTTCCTCAGAGCTCCTGAGATTTTTAAACCACTTGGGCCAAATTCCAAGTATCTCTAATACCAGCAAGAAACTGGGGTTGAATCCAGACAAAACACAGGAGTTACACTTTTGGTCCTGCTCTTGGAAAAACAAGGGATTTGTTATAAGGGATTGTTATTTGATATAAGACAGATCAGGCCTTCAAATCAGACATCTGGAAATGGCTGTGACTGAAGTGAGAAGGAAAAGACTGGAAGGAGTCTAAAAGAGGAGAAGGCTTCACTGTAGCCACCACATTATGCAATTTCCCTTACAAATATAGTAATTATCGTGTAAAATCAGTGAGAGCTGGTTTTACATGAAAACACCAGCCTCTCTCACTCAAAGCACAGAACCTTCTGCACCAGAGGGAGGGACTTCACATTTCATACCCATGTGGGCTTTTGTCTGGTGTGAATTCGTTCAGCTACTTGTTTAAAATCATGTGAAGGCTTAACATTCATATAGAAATGGTGTGGGTTTTTTGGCTTGGAGGCACCTTGTTCAAATACCTGCTCAGTGGCGCCTTCCACTTCTACAGCATTCTTGGAAAAAAATGGCAAACCTTCTCTTTGTAGACACCAAGCATGAGCTTTTAAAGCATCAAGACATTATTTCTTCACTTACAAGCCCAAAGGAAAAAGTGAAAATAATCCAAGGAGTATTGAAGGGACACTGCAGAGCTCTGTGAGGAGCATCACATGGAGCTGCCAGGAGCCCACAGAAGGACAGACACTGCCCAAACAGCTGCACAGAGAGAGAGGTGAGACCTGCCAGGGGGGACAGCAGCAGCAGAGCTCCTCAAACAGAGCAAATCAAAGGCCTGGAGAAGTCAGGAGGAGTTATTTATGGAGGGGTAATGTTAGCTGGAGTGTAATTGCTTTGGGGCTGCTCTTGGACAATTGCTTTCTGGCTGCCTTTAAACTCTGGCTTTCAGGGTGACCTCTCCTGTTCCTCTGGAGTGCTCTGCCCCTTTATTAGTTACCATTAGTAATTGTAGCCTGAAGCTATGGGGCAAAGGAGCATGGGGGAGAAATAAAACACGGGAAGGGGCAGGGATGGGAGGGCTTTGCTCAGGAGGGTCTGTTTCAGCAAGGTCTCTGCTTAAACATGGCTCGTCCCTCTGCAGAGCAGAGCCATCACAGACTGACCTGGCTGTGCCCAGGGCTGAGGTGCAGGGGTTAAGGTGATGCAGGCTCACCATAAGCCACCAAGTGTAAACTAAGGTGGTGGAGGTGGTTTAGGAGAGTAAATGGCAGTTTTGGAGAGCTCAGAGGACTCAGAGCTGTGGGAGTTGCAGCTGGAACATTTCTGTGGCAGAAATAAAGCCCCTGGTACCCCACAGGGGCCAGGCAGTGGTCTGAACATCCCCCAGAAATCTGCAGCCTGTTCTCAACCTTCAAGATCATGGAGGATGGTAAGTGCCAGCTGCCACCTAGATGGAGATGTCATTTGGTTTCTCAAGTGTCTAAATATTTGTGTGAGGAGCCTCCAGCGGTGAGGCTGGCCTGGCTGGATTGGATCATCATTCTGAGTTAGTCTGATGTACTGATGTGCCTTTATGGAGCAGCTTGTAACAGAGCTTTGCTGAACAGACTCAGAAAATCCCTGATTTTGGAGTAGCTAGAGGCTGGGAAAGTACTTGAAGACACAATGTGTACACTCAATGAATTTTTACTCTTCCCTGGGTGTCTGCTTAGTGCAACTATTCAAACTTTTAATTTATGAAGACAGAAAAGGGAGGAGGGAGGAAGGAAGGGAGCAGCACCAGTCTGCCCCCATATCCAGCCACAAAGTTCTCCACCATGAAATACACAGTGATGTGTGATGGAAAACCAGCAGACAGCCTTGATCCCAATGTCCTTGGGCAGGCTGCAGGGGTAGGGATGGGGTGACATCTCCACAGTGACAGCAAAGGAGGTGCCAGAGCAGCAGCGCTCCAGGCAATCGTGTCAAGTCCTAGCTAGACACAGAAAAACCCTGTGATCAATTGAAAGGTGTTAAGGATGTCTCAGCATGCTACTTCATTGCCAGCTGGGGAGGGAATTGGATTTGCCTCTTGATGGGAAAAAGAAATGTAGTGAAATACCCAAGAAGGACTGTCTTCCCACTACTTCTGCAAGTTACCTAAAAAATCCATTCCCTTTAGTGCAAGCTGCAAGCACTGCCTTTATAAATAAAGTGGCACTAGCTCTGCTACAGGAAAGTGCCTTAGCACTATATTGCTCCAGCATGCAACTTGGATGCTCTTTAACACTTCCCCAAAGTGTTTCCCATATCTCTAAAGCAAAACAGACTCTCCAATTTCCAAATGCATCTGCCTACAACTAAAGCAGTAGCAGTTTAAGTGGGACATGTAAGCATGTGTGTTATTCTCTGCGTGTATATGTGACCCTCTAATGTTTATTTTTAAATCTTCTTATATTAAAAAAAATATTTTCTGCCTGGGCAAGGGGTGGGGGGGGAAGAAAGTAATTTATTTACTGAACTTGTAAAACTGTAGTTCCCAGGGAGAGGAGCACAGAATCTTCAGAGACTTCCCAAATCAAATTGTTAAGCTTTTTAAAATTTTCATGCCTGCTAATTGCTCTGTGCAGCTGGTTTTATTTAAGAGGTTAGTATTTTGAAGTTGAAATGAGGACATACTGCAAACTTCACCCCACAGTTCACCGTGCTATGTACTCTGCACAGCAGCTCAGACTGTTAATCATAGGTGAGGGTTAACTAAGCCAAACTGATGCAACTGCAGGGAGACATGAGGCTACAGCCAGACAGAGCAGTTTAGAGCCATAAGCAAAGACACTGCCCCAGTGAAGGACATGCACATTGCAAAACATGTTATCTCAGGGCATCCCTTTGCACTGCAGAGTGAGGAATACATGCAGAAGTCCTGTTGCAGGTAAGGAAACCATCCAGTGCCATCAGGATCACGTGCTTGACTTATTTGCTCTGTCTGGGGGAAGATCTGGACAGGGCAGGGTCAGGGGGTCTGGTTTGGTGCTGCAGGAGTGTGAGCGGGACAGACACTGAACACACAACCCTCGACCTTCTCAGGCTGTTCCCAGGCACTGACCCTGCCCCAGTCCATGCCCTGCATGTGCAGGTGCGCCCTGCAGCACACAGGCGTCTCAACAGGCTGGTGACAGTGACAGCTGGGCTGTGCTTCCCAGATGAGATGCTTAATGGTCCAAATATTATCCAAACAACTCGAATACATATACCACCTTGAGAGAAAACTGGGGAAGCACCTTTCCAGCTTCATCTTATGCATCAGATGGCACTAAATGTCAGATATTTTGGCTTTTATTTTCACATGACTCCTGTAATTTCTGGTAAATAAATTCAACAAACAACTCAGTCAGCAGTGGCAAAGTTCAGACACAGCTTTCCCTGCATTCATTCCCTCCTTCCCACCCACTGCTCGGAATTGTGCAAATACACAAACCGATTACAGGGTTAAAACAAAAATAAACGATTTGTCCTTCATCAAGACAGTTCATATTGCACATGACCTAGGTGTGGCATAATGAGGCTGCTGCAAGGCAACCCCAATCCAAAACCATTTCACCAGTCCAGCCAGTCGTGCTTGCTCAGGTTGAAGGTGGCAGTGCTGCTACCACTTCCAACAGGCTGCTTCTCCCCTGGGAAAATATTAGATTAGGAGGACCAAGGGTGTGGAGCAGCATTCCCAGCTCTGCTTAGCATTGTCTAAGGAATGGGTAATGTAAAAGGAATGAAAGGAATCGTGTCTTCTGGTAGAATTAATCCCTTGAGGATTTGCAGTCTGTAAGCAAGGTCTGGCTGGGCAGTATAGAAGGCAAAAGCAAGCACTTAGCTGGGAGAATTGAGACTTTTCATTTAAAAAAAAAAGTTTATTTCCTTCTGTTTGCTTGCAAACAGGAGAAAATAAAAGAAGAAAAAATAACCCCCAAATCAAAGGTTACCTTGGGAATTTAGAAGAGGAAACCGCTATCAATTGAAGTATGCCATTTTTTTCCAAGCCTCAAGGGACTGAAAGACTAAGTATTTTCACTATCTACACTCCCTTCACTAAATACATCTCCCACTGTTTTCAGGGCAAATGCAATCTAATCAAATTCTGTCTTTAAAAAAAACAACCCAAGAATAATTGACTTAAAAATCCAAATTTCTACCTGAGAGGAAGTGTTTTGAAGGGTAGTTTGTTGCTATTGAACTTGCTAGTAAATTACATTGTCTATTGTCAAAAAAGGTTGTTAGCAGCCACTGGATAGGTGGCTTTAGTATCTGGCCTGTAAAATTATTTGTTATCCAAAAGGCTGATAATTTTCTCTCCTGCCCAAAGCTGCAAGGAGAAAGGATCTCATGGCTGCTGTTCCTCACAGCAGGGACATGGAATAAGGGACCCTGGAAAGGCTCTTGCTGCCCTCTCAGCAGGGAGATGAACTTCCCAATTCTGGGATATGTTAAGGGACAGCCGAGGAAGATCTGTTGCCTCTCAGCCTTTTCTTATATTAAAAATATCTTTTTCACTTAACACCATTATCATCTTCCACTGGTGGCCACTTGACACATGCTTCTGGAGAAAAATATGGCATTTGCTAGCAGTTTCTGCTCTGTGGAGAAAATCAGAAAATGATTGAACCCTGCATCTAGACCTTCTTTGGGTTTTCCCACTGTGCCTCCTGTCTTGCTGACACCCACAGTCCCAGAAGAGACAATCCTGTGCCAGCTGTTGGGGTGGCAGTACCAGCCCACCTTCACAAAGTGATGATGTGAGAAAAAACACTATTTTTTTATTGTACCAGTATGACAGTTAGAGGTGATGTCTGAGAGGTTGGAGGGAGTTGACAGGGAGAGCTGGGGAAATGTTATTACTAACTCCCCCTTGGGCCACGTGCAGAATTTGGAGGGGATTTCTGCTCCACCCTTCACTTACTTTCCTTTAACACTCATTAATCTCTCATTAACCTGCCTCTGTACAGTGGCTTGCTTATGGGGATTTTCCCACTCTGGATATCCACACAGACCATTAATAAATTTTCATATCTGGTAGGATGGCTCTAGATTCCAGTACAGGCTCAATGTGATTTATGCTCATGACGAGTAAAAGGAAAAAAAGCCATCATAGGCATTTTTTTTCAATAACATATTTGGGAGTGTAATAAGTGTTCTATCAGCTGCAGGATTGCTCTCTTCCTCCACTGAAAATTCTTCTAGTAAAACATTAATTTGAGAAATCAAAAGCAAGGGTTCAAACAGAGCCCGCTTCCTGGTTCAAAGCCTGGTTCAGACCTTGATCTGTAAACCTCCAGAATTTGTAACAAAGGAAGACTTAAATTTCTTAGTTATGTCTGGATGTTACAGTAAAGAAAATGTTAGTATAACATTTTAAATAAATATTGAGCATTTCCAGGAACTGAAAGTGTTTGTTCCTAAATTGCAGTGATCTCTCTAACATACATCAGAAAATTTTCCAATCAAAATACAACCTTGAGCAAACAAAATACTGCATCTTCTTCAAAATACTGCTTCTTCTCTAATATATAATTTATCTTGGTGAAGATTTAGAAAAAAAACCCCAATAAATCTGCTACAGAATATGACTGGCAAGGGTTAAATTCACCTCTCAGATATATCAGTGCAAATCTGATTATGACACTACTGCTGGTAACATTACTCCAAATTTGGACTGGTACAACTTGAGACTGATGTCTTGAAGTAAACAAATCCCTGTGATTTCAAATACCCTTTTACCACTCACTGAGGTATGCAAACTACCATCAGCAGAGCAGAGACATGCTTCTTTGGAATGAGAAAAGGTTTATTACATGAAAATAATAAAACCAGGACATAAGTGAAAAGTTGGAGGGCAGGTATAGGTTCTTAGTGTTTCCCCAATCAGCAGATTTAAATCTCTTCCTGTACCTCAGACTTCATGTATTCCAAGCTTTCTTCTGAGAAGCAAGGAGAGTTTTCTATCATTATACTCATTAGTAGCTGTCTTTAAAAAAATGTTTCTATTTTTTAAGATTAAAAACATAAACCATGAGTTGTATTATGCAATTTATATAATAAAATCTCCATTAACAGCCTGTCTAATCAAGTACTCAGTTATTTAGTAAACAAGTGCTTTGAATGATGATGACTTTATGGTTTATACAGATGTTTAGCAGAAAAAGGCATGAATACTATAAATATTATTAATATAATATAATATAATATAATATAATATAATATAATATAATATAATATAATATAATATAATAATATATAATAATATATAATATAATAATATATAATATAATATAATAATATATAATATAATAATATATAGAAAATACACAAGAGAAAGGTCTGTCCACACCTTGGTGTCAGTAATGAAAATAAAGGGCCTCTGCAGAAGGGTCAGTGTTTCTGGGGTTTTTGGGAAGAAGGCATTTTAAGCTGGCTGTAAAAGGGGATGATTAGTCAGATAAATGAACTGAGATTAGATTTGTGAAAAAGCAAAGCAGAAAGAGCAAAGTCTCTGCCCTTACTCTGGTGTAAAATGCAATCTTGGCCAGTCGGTTCTTTAGAGCAACAGTAGAGCTCTTTGTCTGGCTTAGCTGAGTCACACAATTATCTCAATAACAGTAAGTACCTAGCAACAGCCTCAATAAACACCCATTTATTTGATTAATCAGCCATTTTGAAACAGGTTTGGTAAACATTACCCTTTCACTTTTGGCTTACATTATTAAAAAGCTGCCCACTGAAGCTGCACCCACGCTATGAATAACCACGAGAAACCACCACAGTCCTGCCCAGCTCAGGCAGGTGGGCTGAGCTTAACCTGACACTTCTTGCCATGCCAAAGCACAGAAGGCAGTAGGGATCAGGGTAGGATTTATCATGGGTTTTCTAGCCATGGCCTCAAAATAAAACTGCTGATGTTAATGAGCACTATCAAAAAAATGCACAAGAATTGTGAGACCAAGATAGGAAGAAAGAAAAAGCAGAAACTTAAGTTTCCATAAATGTAAACATTTGCATGTGATATTTGAGGCTAACTTACAGTGGCTGGAATGTACTTTAAGTACCAAAAAGGTTTTGAGTACTCAGAGATTATGAGAAGTGTTTGCAGCAGATTGGCATCTGGGAACAAATGGAATTTTTTGTTATCATGGAAGATATCAAGATTATTTCCAACCCTCAGTGGACTCCTGTGAAAGGGAGGCTGTGAAGTCTGGTTACAGAGCATACAAATATATATGTAAACATATACTTCTATTTATATATATATATGTATGTATATGTGGATTAGAGGCGTACTCTTCTTGGGAATGCTGAGATGGCAGCACTTTACTGCTTTTCCTAAGATCTCCAAACAGTACTGTGCCTGCCTCTTGTGCAGTGATGAGGGAAGTTTTCCTCTTCAAGGAACAGGGAAACTTATTTCACAGGTAAATGGCTCTGTTCGGCTGAACCCCCATTCTCTTCCTCTCAGGTAAATAAATGCACCATCAGCCTGTACAGTTGGAATGACCTTCCCTTAACCTTTCTGGCTGAAACGATTCTCTTGACCATGGAATAATTAAGTGTAGATATCTGCTTGCATTGCTGCAATAAAGAATTATAAATCTGCATTCTCATCCAGCATTTCTTTTCATAATTCTGCCATAATGCCATTTACATTTGGATTGTTTCTCATCAATATACCAGTATTATCCCCTGTATTAAATTATCATGTAGCAGCAGAGATTACTTCCTTTCCTGCTGATTTTTAATGCACAAAGAGATAAACCCTTTTAATTGTGCTGAGAACCCAGTGTCATTAAAGCCATACACAGCCTGCACTTAGATAAGATCTAAATCGAACCTTGCTCAGCAGAGAGGAAAGGAAGGAGAAACAGAGACCTCTCCTGCAAAACATCACCCATCTGCTGGGTGAGGGTGAAGTTCACAGGTGCCCCCTGTTCTCTCAGCTTATCTCAACCATACATCACACCTCTTCATGTTTTTTCATGCATTTACCTTTATGAGCACCAACAGATTGTAATTCAAGACATTTCTGTAAAAAACGAGACATTACGCCAGAGATAATATGCAGTACACATGAGAGTTAATTAATTATATATTTTTCCAAATATTTCTCTGGGGTAATCTCAGGATTTTTTGTCTCCAGAACTTAAAACCTGACTAATGTGAAGGGTCTGGGGTGCCTGTGTCCTTAGAGACTTTTGAAAACCTGTCTGTAAAAATCCTGTGGGCAATCTCACCTAGCTCTAGAACTGACCCTACTCTTTGCAGGGTTCAAGCTAAAATCTCCAGTGCTTTCTACCAAGTGTTTTTTTTCAATAATTCTCTGGAACTCTGATTCCAAAATATACATCTGAAAACAACAGTCATGCCTCAATATAAAGTGTGCTCTATTATACCACAAAGATCCTGGAATACCTTTGATTGGTTTATTTCCCCAAAAAGGGGGGAAAGCCCCTTGGAATGTGAATTGTGGCCTATGCAGCTGTATTCTTGTAAAGCTCATTGTAACACTTGAGGAAGAAGAAACAGTAGCATTTTACCAGATGTGATTACCCAGATTATTTTATTATTTGCAGTTAACTGTATGGGAAAGATGAATGTAATTATTCATCCATTATGAGGTTTCTTTTGCTTTTTATGTTTTCTTGCACATAATGTCTGGCAAGTTGTAAGTAACACCAATTTTCCAACCTCTTCCATGCTTCCAGTTAAGGTTCTTCACCCCTCCATTCACAGAGGATTCAAGGAGTGTTACTCAAATCGACTGCAACAGAAAGAGAGAATAAATGCAACAGCTGTTACAGGTGCACACAGATAATCCAAGTGTCATTTTGCCCTGAAGAGTAAAAACTTTCTCCTGGGAAGGGTGTTTCTGTGGATGACATACCACTACCTGAAGAAACACACAGAGTACCACAGCACACGCAGGAAAATAAATGTGGTGGATATACTCTGGATATGAGAAACCTCTGAGCAAAAGTGACCATGGTGCAGGAATCTACTTGTTTCTTTCATTCCCTCCCTACAGGAGATGTTTGTGAACAGGCAGTCACAGGGATGTATGGAAATAAAATTACAGGGAATGGGTACGTGAGCTGTTTTCTTAAAAGCAGCTAAAGTAATCTATTATATGAAATATAAAAGATAAAAAAAGACAGTAGGTCAGAGGAAGCCAAAGTTCTCTTAATGGCAATTGAAAATCTTTTCTTTCCTTGCCCTTTCCTTTCCTCCAATCGTACACGTCACAGTACAGAACAGAGCACATTTTAACAGCTCCCTCATTAAAGGTGGTTGTTCAATGCAGAGAGGAGGTTGTGCATGTCAGGGCAGATGTGAAGCACTGTGCAGCTCTGAGAAGAAATACTTTGGAGCTACACTTTCATTGTGTGATTTCTTCATGGAAAAAAACCCAAAAGCAAAACTTCAGAACATTGAAATAAGACATCTGATTTTGTTCTACCTGAAGAAACTATAATAGACAGTTAAAATTTAAATTAAATTCTCCCAGGGAGCTTGGAAATAAAGCATCAAAATTGCAAGGTGAAAAGTTTCTAAACCACAGGAGCTAGCCAGAACTTGTTACGTTCCTGAGTGATAAACACAAAGTTCAGCTGATCTTTCATGGAAAAAATATAGTAAATTTCCCTTCTGGGGGTTACATTTACCCAGCCTTTTCAGGCTGCATTATCACCCACTGTAATCTATTTAACTTCCTTTCATGAGTCACTTTGACACTACACTGCTTTTCAGCTCTGCAAACAATACAAAAACGGAGCTCCTAGCTACAAATAAGGAAGGAATTTTGAACATAATGTTTTTTATCAATGAAACATTGACACATTACTATACCGTTGTCAGTCATATTTCCATTGAAGCTAAAATGAATAAGAGCAAGCCAACATTTGATAATTATTTCACAAATGTACTGCATAATCTCTGAAGACTAAGCCCTAGCAGATATTGAACACAAGTGATTCTACCAATTAGTGGCAGCTATGGATTTGCAGCACCTTTAATCATTTGCTATGATAAAACTTCTAATGAAAAAATGCATATACTAACATAATAAAACACACTTGAAAGGTAAACATAGTGTATACAGTATATGGGAACATAATACTTTATTTTAAATATTTCACCATTATTTAACATTAGAAATAAAGCAGTCATGTAATGTTCATTCATGTTACAGATTCAGTATTATTATAAACAATAAATACTTTATTACAGTTGAGGCAACAAGGAAGCACAACATATTAAACTGAGAATTAAAAGGAGGCACATTTATATACTATAAAGTTGGAATGTGCATTTGAGAGTGGCAAGCTCCCATCATTGAGTTCCTACCCCAGTAGGCAGGCAGTGAAATCTTTTTAAAAGATGTAGTTCAGATCCTCAGTCCTGGGGTGTGAGACTTCTGGAGATAAACAAAACTATCCAAAAGTAGATTTGGTCTGAATTCAGAGTCTGATCTCTAGGTCTGAGATCCCAGCCTCTCCCTGCACTCTGAAAGGCAAGCAGGCACATGCACCACGTGGCTCCTTCCACACCTGGACTCAGCACAGCTCTTGGTGCACAGCTCTTGGGAAAATGCTTGCTTGATTGGAAAATACCTGCTTGATTTCAGCAAAACTTATCCAAGTAACCCTGGCTTCACAGAATGCTTAGGGATAGATGAATGGGGGGGATTTGGCTGGTAATGTTTTGTCTGTGTCAGTAACAAAGTGGCAAATCATGAAAGTGCATTGTTTTGCCAAAGGGAAAGATGTGGGGAAAAAAACATGAGAACTTTGCCCAGGTGCTGTGTCCATAGGAGCACTGAAGGCTATTTGTTGCACCTGGAGAACTCACTTGAGCTTCCTTCCTCATGCCCAGATGGGTCCTTGCATGCAACCTGCTGGGTTCCTCCTGCAGTTCCAGGTAGGCAACTTATTTATTACTTCCTCTCCTGAACTGCTGGGAGCCTGATTATACACTGCTGATGTTTGCTTTCTCAGTTCAGGACTTGGCTGCATTTCCAAAAGGAGGTGCTGTTTGTTAGTGGTCAAAATGATCTCTGCTGTCAATCTCTGTACACAGCTAGAAACAATGCAACAGTGGGGTAGAGATTTCTTCATGTGAAAATGTGACAGTGAGCTTGGAAGTCCTGCCTCAATCCTGCTTCCACACATACCATAAAATGCAGTGTCCTTCATATTCTGTTACACCATATATAAAATAATGCAATCTATGCATTGTCAGAACACTATTAATGACACACCTTGCACCTTTACTCTCTGAGTTCTTAGAAAACACCACGGTGCAAAACTGTGCTAACTGAATAGCAATGACCAAGTCCATCAGCAGCTGATTATCCCACTAACCCAGACAAACAATAGGCTAGCAATAAATAATAGATAATAGGCTGTTATTTGCTGTTTTGACAGCAGATGTCATTTCTAAAGGAGTACACCTTTTGCCATGCTCAGTGTGTTATATGAAATGAGGAGGAGGTGGAGGACAAAGAGCTCCCATCTCTGCTTCCAGTGCTGAGGCAAGGAGCCCTCCAGGGAACCGTGAGGCTTCTTCGGGCTGCAGGAACGTCTGGGCCATACAACAACAGCTCATAGGCCATGAAATTTCATGCATAGGGTATGTGTGAGTCACTCCTGGGTATTGCCATACACTCAGTGAAATCTCACCAGTGACTGCAAAAGGAGAAGGCTCAGGGATGGAGATGAGCACTTCATAAAATCCCATGTGTGACAACACTCATGGATCAGCTTCAGAAGCCTTTTAAGGAAGCACTTGGGCTGCCTGGAGCTGGTTACTTGTCAGTCTACCCAGGCAGGTTTTGCAACTTCCTGGGAACAAAGTTCCGCCAAGGCTGGATGGTTACTGACATCCACTCTGGGAGCCCTTTGGGCTGTGTTTTTGCAAACCGGCCTGGCTGCAGCACAAGCACCCCAGAGGCCTGAACCCCACTGGGATTAGACAAAGATTCATTATTTGGCACAGGAAATAGCATAAAATGTGATCTCAGGTCTGCCATCTCCCTCCTTTCTTCTGCTTAGTGGTTTGGAACCCCAGGCTGGACTGATGCTCCTGTGTATTTGTTTATACGCTTCTGTCCCAAATCCCACAGCTTCACATGCAGCAACCCACAGGGCCCATTGCCTGCCCAAGCCTTCCTGTTGCTCACTCCTTGGACCACAGAAACTCTGCTGGAGAACCAGCCCCTGCCCTGGGGCACCACCCATCCTCATGGCTGAGATCCCAGCATGGGGAGGAGCAGAGCAGTGGTCCCAGAAAACTGCACCTCACTGGGACATGCCTCAAGCTGGTGCTTCAGAGATGGAATTGGAGTCATAGAATAATCTGAGTTGAAAAGGAGCCACAAGAATTATCTAGTCCAACTCTTGGCCCTGCACAGGACCAATACAAGAGTCACACCATGTGCCTGAGAGAGTTGTCCAAACACTTCTTGAACTCTGGAAGTTCAAATCCCTCTGAATTGTGGAGGGATGGAAGTGCATAAAAAAGAATAAATTATTTTCTTTCCTCTTCGCTGCCATACTAAAAGTGTCTGGGCAAACACCCCCCAGGCTTGTTGTCACTCTTTTCTGAAGTTCTGAGCCTTCCCACCTGCCAAATACCCATCTATCTGCTGGCACATCACGGATTGAAGGCACATCTTTTTCTACTTGCACATATTAAAGGGAAAAACTCAGTTTGTTGAAAGATACTTAGTTGAAAGACATTTAACTGAGTTTTGTGAAAGAAAAACCTCTTCCAAATAATACTGCTGGAAAGGCAAGTCTTGCATTAATTATAGAAGATACAAGGGCAGATAAGCAAGCCCAGCATGTGTTTTGCAGTCTGGCTGCTAGAGTAAAGTACAAATAAAAAGTGCCTCAACAGCCACCACAGAAGCCAGTGGACTGTCTTTTTGAAAAAGGAAAATCTATCTTTGCTTTAAAAATTCACTCAATGCTCCCTTGATCACTCTGGCTTCAGGTAGCTGGCAATGCTCCCAAACTCCTGGGCCAAGATGGATGTGTCCTGGCTCCTAGTGGAAGGAGGGGACTCCAGTAGGAAACTGTGCCTGCATCCATCTGCTGCCCCATCATCACAGCAAGGGACAGGACACTGCAGTGCTTCATGACCTGCTCTGCCATGGGCTCAGCTTTCACAAATCCAGGCACTAAATTAAAGCATGGCTCTGGGGCTTTGTGTTCTCAACATTTATACCTGCTGTACTTGTCCCCTGCCAAAATACGACACAAGTGTGCTCACCTCAGTTTCTTCATCATGTCTGTAGATTGGAAATAATTTACACTGAATAATTTTTAAGTTCCCAATTTTACCATGTCCTAGTTTTGGCCAAGGCCATGAGGAGGGTGGAGCCTGGAGCTGTGTGGACATATCTGGGTTTTTATTCTACACCACTCACATCACTGAAGGGGATAGAACTATAAAATTCTCACTTCCAAGGAGAAAGGGGATGGCTTGCAGTCAGGAAGGAAAAGGTGCATGCAGAGGGTCTGGAGACAGTTTTTCTTCCTGTCTCATGAGCTGTGCACCGGCTCAGGTCAGTGAGTCAGTGAGAATGTTTTTTGTATGGAAATCGCCCTCCTTTTGTATACTTTTGTTATTAATATTGTTGCTGGCGCTGTCACTGTTTGTTTTCTTTTCTCATTGCTGTTTCTAGCAAATTGTCCTCAGCTCAGAATTTCTGTCTTTTGTTTCTCTCACAAGAAGGGATGGGGGGAAGGGAGCAGCTCCATGGGGCACAATTTCCAGCTTAAACCATGATGCGCATTTACAAGTTACTTCAATTTTAAAATCATTTAACAGAGTGCATCCAGGTTTTACTTCTCTCTTCAATCTTCATTAAAAAATAAAATAGACCAGGGACCATTTGCTTGCTCTGGGGCAGAGCAGCACAGTGCAGCTCCCATCCACATGGCTGAGCTCTGTTCCTGCCCCTGTGCACTCTAGCCAAGTGAAAACCAACCACAGAGAAAAATCATCGTCCTGTGGTGTTCCCTGGCTGGTTCAGGGTGTTGGAACAGTGAAACTGTTGGAACAGTGCTAGGCAGCACAAGCCAGCAGTGATGAGGTCCATGTTAACAGCTGGACAAGCTTGTCATGTGTGTCTGTGGCTGAGCCCCCACTCCAGCCTCATTTTATGGATAGATGGATATGGATGGGGAAAATTTAATTCATCCCAGTTTAGTTCTCTAAATCCTGATATCTTCTAGATATTTGTAGCATATGCTCCTAAATAGCATGGATGGGAAAAAAAAGTTGACAATTTTATTTAATTTATGTCATGATTTATCTCATTAATTTTCAACTCAGGAACTTCATGGCTATGGCCAAGCAGGGTGTCAGGCTGTGCAAGCATGGCCTGTAAAAGCTGAAGAGCTGCATCTGCAAAGGTGAGAAAGGCAGAAAAAATACACAGGCAGATGGTTCAGGGGACAGAGCACACTCAGAGTACAAGGTCTAGGAAAACCTGACCAAACAAAAATAATTCTGAAATGTAACACCCACACAGCCACTCCTACTTTCACCACACAGAATCATATACAATTTTTTTTAATTTTCGTGGTTGTGTCAACATCCTGGAGAACAAGAAAGCTGATCTGCATCCTCCACTGGTCAAGGACCACAAGGGTTTCTTTAGGACTAGATAAACTTGATACATTTTCAGGAAGAAATAAAGCCCACAAAGACGATTACTTTGTTACTTATTCTTCACTAAACACCTTCATGTCTTGGTTAACTTCAGCCACGTTGTGAATGGGGGTGTGGGCAGGTGGTTTTCCAGCAACCCCTGCACAGCCAAAGCCCAAGGGCAGGTTCCTATGGTGACTGAGCACTGTAAAGCTTATTGCCTGCTCTTAGGAAGCGCTTTGCAAAGTGGGAACGAAACACTACTCTGCTTAAAACCTTTTTTGACAGGATTTATTCACCTGTGGCCTGGCAGGCAATTAACCAGCTGCATTGCTCCTGAGGCAAGTGATAGGCACTTGAATCCTTGAGTGTGTCTCTATTAGTTCTCAGCTAAACATTTTTAGGACTCAGGAATTGCTAGTGCTGAAAGCCTGGAGATGTATTATCTGTCATTAGCTGCATAATTCCTTTTTACAAAAAAAGATGGCCTTACTGAACTAACACAGTTGTAGTATGGATAGCATCCCACAGAGCAAATGCATTGTACACTGGTGGCAAAGCAGGTATTAATGTACTAGCAAAAACAGTGAAGAGTCAGATTACACTTCACGTAATTCACAATGTATTCCATTGAATTCTGTCAGCCTGTGCCAGTGAAAAAAATTACCACCTCTAACCTGGCCACACTAGTTTGAACTGCAGGATGGCAATATTTTAGCCCCAAAATTCAACTTTAAATTTTCATTTATTAGCTAAAATGAGGCCTACCACATCTGCCAGAGGAGGTGAGGGATGAGCTGCTCCTCTGTTTCCCACGTGGGTTCCCCAGGAATCGCACACCCTGTCAAACTCCTGCTTTCCAGGAGGATGGTCAAAAAATATCTGGAGACCTCAGGAGCTCCGTGAGCTGCCATAAGCTGCCACAAACACATCACTTACCTGGCTCACTGTGTCAGAGGCCATGTGTCCTGGATTAGAGCAAATTTGGGAGGAAACTCTGAATGGGGTCCCTCTAGGAAACAGATACAAGCAGTCCCCCCCACAACTGGTTCAGGGAAATATTTCCTCAGAGAGAAGTGGAAAAAGACCTGTTTATTTAGCAAGCACTCCCCAGCACAAAAATGAACAATACTAAACAGCAAAACCTCTCTCTGCTCTGTAGAGATGACAGATTCAGAACATCCCTTCCGTGGCTTGCAGCCCGGCTCACTCAGGCTGTTCTCAGTCCCTCCGGTGCTGGGGAATGCCGCGGCCCAGGCCAGGCCTGGTGGGCCACACGTGTGAGCTCCCGGTGCTCCTCTGGGTTTTCCAGAAAATTCCAAGAAAAAGGGAAAAATCACAGTCCCGGGAGCTTCTCTGCCTCAGCTAGCCAGAAACTAACCAAGAGCAAAGGAGAGCTCTGTGCTGCTGGCCACTGCAGACAGCACAGTCTGCGTGAAGGATGTGGGGGAGCAAGTGCAGTCTCTGATAACAAACTCCGCACCTCTTCTCTCTCCCTTCACTCCCGGAACCAGCCTTAAAGCCACAGAACTCAATATTCAACACCAACAGAGCAGACAATTTGGGGATACCATCGTCATAAAGGCACCCCAAGACACCCTGTCACCTCTGGGCTGTGAGACACAGGGCAGGACTCAGCTGGGACCTGGGCACCGGGACTGCTCCCCTCCCTCGGCAGCAGAGCTGCTGGAGCCAAACATGCCCGCAGGTTTTATCTGACCTTTACAAATCGCTCCTGTCACTCCCTGTTAGGAGTCTTCTGAGCACTGACAGGAAAAACGAGTCACCCCGTGAGCAGCAGGACTAATTGGTGGTTTCCTGTGCTTGAAGCATTCATCACAAAGCTCTTCTCTCTTCGTTCAGTTATCTAACATGGGCTGAGCTCTGCAGCCTCTCCCTCCGTCAGGCACTAAGGGAGTCCGCTTTGTTTTCCTATTTCTGTGAAACTCGTGGAAAATAAAGACCTTTGCAACTGCTTCCTACCATCCTAAGTGTCCTGCGAGTGCAGGGTTTTGTGTAGGTGTTGTACTTGACTCAGCTTATCAACACTGAGTTATCATAAATGTCAGGGTCTCTTCCCTAGGAAGGGAGTACTGCTTAATCATGTTAATTTAATCCATTTTACCATACTTCTAATCTTGGTCAGTGTAGGAGGATCTCCCGAAGTGCTCCTGTACCTAACGAGCACACACAGTATCCATCTGAAGTCAGCACCCAGGAGTGCACAGAAGAGCTGCTAAATGTACTAGAATCCTGAAATGGTTACAGATGTCCTGAAACTTACTGCTGCTGAAATTTGGCTGCGTGTAAACCTGTTTTGCACGTAGAACCACAGAATGGTTTGGGTTGGAAGGAGCCTTAAAGACATCTAGTTACATACAGCTATTCCCCTGTCATGGGCAGGGACACCTTCCACTACCCCAGGCTGCTCAAAGCCCCATCCAGCCTGGACTTGAACACTTCCGTGGATGCGGCATCCACAGCTTCTCTGCACAACCTGTGCCAGTGTTTCACCATCCTCACAGGAAAGACTTTCTTCTTAACATCTAACCAAAGCCTACCCTTTCTCAGTATAAATCCATTCCACCTGGAGTCCAGTCACTCCAGACCCTTGTAAAAGGTCCCTCTTCAGCTCTCTTGCAGCCCTTTTTGGTACTGGAAGGTGCTATAAGATCTCCCCAGGGCCTTTCCTTTGCTGGTTATTTTGACATGCTTACAGTCCAGCTGGCCTCTTTCCCCCTGGACTGACTTTCCATCAGGAAATCAGGCACACACAAAGCTCCATCAGCCAGCTTTGGCCTCCTGAATTCTGTTCCCTGGGAAGCAAACAAAGGCCCAGGTTTCATCAATTAAGACATTCAGAGCTGGTGTTATATTTCACCATGATTCTTGCTCCTGAAGGACTTTGGGCAACTCTTCGGCCTTTCTCCCTTGCATAAGCAGAGCCATGCAAGAACAACAGGAACATGAGAACCTGCATAGGACAGGCTCCTCCAGTCTGAGCTCTCTGGACTTCAAAAGCCACAGGGTGACATTGACCACAGGATGGACAGACAGACAGGAAATTCCACCAACCACAGTGGCTGCTGGCAGGAGGCTGCGCTCCTGCCCCCTCAGCAGATTCCTCTCTGCCCCTTCCTGATTCACCACCACCAGCTCCTCACATCTTCACCGTTCTGGTGGCTGTGGTAAGCTATTCCAGAGGAGGAGCTCCATCCTGAACTCCAGTTATTGTTTTTAATATTTCCTTTAGTCAGATACACTTTGATTTGCAAAGATTACTGTAAAACGGCTTCATTTTTTAGCAACAAAATCAGCAAGTAGTGGCAGATCCTAGTGGTACATGATGTTTCCCAACAAGTGAGCATTAGCTCCGTCTGAATGGGGTTAGACCTCACACCACAGGTGGTGCTTACTGGGTACATGAAACAGCACAAGGCTTCAAGCAAAGAGAGTATGACTGATCTCAGGTGTTGTATTCCCTTCTCTTGGTTATGGCCTATCACAATTGATACTTGGTAATTTCTCATGAAAAGAAAATGACATCTGGTTCAGGTTTAGTTAGTTCCATGAAACTTTTGTTCTGGTGTGGCTACCTTCATGTGTGTATTTATAGGACCTTCCTTGTTATCTATGTCCCTCATGTAAGCACCAGTCAGGGTTTAGCTGAACTTCTTTTTCAAAATAAATATGATTTTCAAGCCCCTCACAAACTTTCACACTCTGAGGTCACACAGGATGGGGCACCTGAGAAATGCCTCATTCTGGTCGAATCCACCCATCCCTAGGGATGACCAAGCACCTCAGCAGTGCTGGAGGCAGGAGGCAGGGCAGGAAGATAACAGCACCAAAACCCAGCTGTTGGTTTCACACTGACCACAGACGTGGGGCTGATATAATCCTTGTAGAAACAGGCACACATACCCTTTTTTGCTTCAGCAGTGGTGCCAGTTGCTGAGATTGTATTTAGAATTGAGCATACATTCTTTCAAACAAATTGATTTTATCAATTATATGCATATATACAGACTTTTGCTGAGGATCATAAAGACTTTTCAGCCTTCTCTCTACTAACTTTTTAGTCATTACTGTAAGGCAACTTTTTTTCCTTTAATAGAGACAGATATTAAGATGCTGGTGGAGAATAGCATTACTACATACAAGATCCAGATTAGATTAGTTATGTATCAAAGAATCATGGAATATCAGGTTGGGAGGGACCTCAAGGTTCATCTGGTCCCACCTTTCTTGGCAAAAGCATGGTCTAGGCCAGATGGCCCTCTACTCTTTTGAGCTGAATCTCAGAAGTGTCCAGTGCTGAGGAATTCACTGCTTCCCTGGGGAGATTATTCCAATGGCTTGTCTAGACTAACACATCAGCTTCTGGAAGAGGAGGTTGTGGGAAATGGTATCAAAAGCCTCTGAGAAATCTGAGTAAACAATGTCCACTGCTTGCCCTACATCAACCAAGCAGGTTACTTTATTGTAGGAGGCAATCAGGTCTGTCAAGTACAAATGGCCTGTGGTGAATCTGTGATGGCTTTTCTCAATAATGTTTCATCTGACTTGTGATAGCCCCCAGGGGGATTCACTCCATAACTTTCCCAGGGACTGAAGTAAGACTGACAGGCCTATAATTTCTTGGGTCCTTCTTTAACCCTCTCTTGAAGATAGGGGTGACCTTAACCTTCTTCCAGTCTTCTGGGATGTCCTTCAGTCTTCATGGCTTCTCAAAGATTATGGACAGTGACCTCAACCATGACATTAGGTGGTTCTCTTGACACCCTCAGGTGGATGCCAGAGCCCATTGATGTGCAAGGGCCAAGCTCCTGAAATTGTTCACAGACCAGCTCTTCCTTCAGTGACTGTGGGTCTATGTGTGCTTCAGCCTGGACTTTTGTTCCAAAGGGCTGAGGGTCCAGCAGTGCTGGTAAAGACAGGAGTGAAGAAAGTGTTGAGAACCTCTGCCTTTCCAGTGTTACTGGTGACTAGTTCAGCTCTCCTGTTGGACAGCAGGCCAATATTTTCTGTCTGTTTCTTCTTGTTGTTTACACACCTGGAGAGCCCTTTTTGTAGGTTTGACAACAGCTTCTCTTGCCCATGGGTAGCCTGTCCCCTTGCTGCTATTTGGGAGTGCAAAGAGCAGCCCAGCCCTTGGAACGTGACTGTGCTCTTCCTCTTGCAGGGGCAAAAGGTTTGTGTGATTTACAGACCCTCAGATCTAGAGATCATCTCCAGACTGCAGGGCCCAGCCTTCAGATGCCTTTCTTTACTATGTAGTGCAAGAACCTCTGAAACCATATATTTGTTCTTTGCAATAAACAAGAGAATATTTGAGTCCAGTATTGTCATTAATATTAAAGTGGATGAGGGAAGGCAAGGGGACATGAAGTTTAAACACTTATTCCTGAAACTTCAGCATACTTTTCAGCCCCCCTCCAGGCCCTGTGTACCTGAAGAAGAACCACAGCCCAGAAGGCTGTGCAGCTGCCTCTGGAGGGGAAATGCCAGCAGTACCATGTGAAGATTGTACCATGTACCATGGTGCTTCTCATTGCTCATACCTCGTTTAATATGGATGAATGCAATGGAAAGGAGCTGCAGGATTGATGGGAGGACAAGCAAACTTCTCAAGAGGCAATGCTGAAATAAGCAAAGTGCCCTGACTGGCCTGAGGACTGTGTTGTGCAGGATTTATTTTCCCATTTATTAAACTGGGGATCAGTATAGGAACTCTCTGCATGGAATAATTTCAGATCTTTTTTTCTGTAAGGTGTTTCCTAGATCAATAGCGATGCCTTCATGCTCAAGGTGAAGTTGGAGTTTACGCTGTCTCATGCAGAGAAAACGTGAGGAGCCCCAGGTAACCTTCTATTACTGCAGGTAGGGAAGGGGAGGCATGGTCTGAAATGTGCTGCTGGGGTAGCAGGAAAACAGTCTGGAGCAGGCATTAGAGGCAGTGGTGCTTGGTAAGGAGGGAAATGAGCTCAATGCATAGAGAACACACACTTTCTCAGAACAATACAATTTCTCACATTATGGTATTATGTAAGTTTCTACCCCAGCCTAAATTCTCTTTTCTGGCAGGAGCCACGGTGAGGACATGGCTTCAGAAATCCCAATGGAACCACAGAAACTGGCTGAGGATTCCCAGCTTCAGTTCCCAAACACAGGGACATCACTTCCAGAAACACCAGGAAGCTGGACTGCCTTGTTCCCAGTGTCCTTGATGTACTCAATAGGAATCTGAAGGAACCTCACTTATTCATGTGAAAGGGACTTTGTTGGTTGCTGACTTGCAATGGGACATGTGACACAGGCCTGAAGCAAATCAGTAAATACAGAAATTTTCTCTTGAGAAGGCAAGGGTGTGGCAGAGGACATGGTAATTACATGTTCTCCACAACTGCTGCTTTTCTTTGTTTGCCCAAAGCAGCTTTGGAGAAAGCATTCCTAATTGTGTATTTCTCTTTTGCGCTGCCTTTTTTGCTCCCCTCAAAAAATATTCCCACTAAGCAGGTTCGTCATTCTTTCCATGGAATCCAACAGCAATGGCAGGATAACAGAATCCATGGCAGGTGGATGATGATCTGGGATGCTCTCCTGGAAACCTTGACCTGTGTACTGTGACACCAGCAGTATTCATAGGCCAAAGCTCGATGCAAAGTGGCTCTAACAAGTCACATGTTCTTAGAGGCTATGCTGCTGTCCTCTTTCTCCTTCTTCTCTAAGCTCTCCAGCTTTACTACCTCTGAGAAGATGTGAAGAGGGGGACTTGGAAACTGACTGCAGGATCTATACTTTGCTGAGAACTATGCAGAATGGGACATGTTGAGAGAAGGACAACAATGAATGGGGATTTCCTGTTGAGCAAAAAGCAAGAGAACTTGCCACAGCGTTTATGGTTGTCATCTTGGCAATGAGTAAGGGTGCCCTCGTTCTTCCCAGACTAAAAGTTTCTAGCCCTAAGTTGTCTTTTGACATCACCTGCTTTGCCTCAGGTACCACTGGAATCATGTGGCTTCACACTGGCACAGTGTGAGTACCCCTCCCACTGCCAGGACCTGCTGGCTTAGAGACACTGGCTGACTCAGCTCTACCTGTAAGAATTCTGTCCACCACGGTCCATGGAAGTGGAGAAGGCAGGGGAGTGCCACAGGAAAAGCTACAATACACCTCAACAGCAAAGTGAACATGCCAGTGAACAGTCTGTTGCACAATGTTGGAGCAAAATGGAACAGAAATCCACCTCTTTGGAAAGGAGCAGCAGCCTCAAAAGCCTCAGTGTTCACTGTGATTTTCCCAGAGATGTGTTTTTACAGCTGTGGTTAATGTGTGACTAATCCTTACTGTGCAGGAACCACACAACCTCTCCTCAGAGCAGTGCAAGCACTAGGTTTGGGCCAGAAGTAGAGATGGTAACATCTGAAAAGAATACTTAAAACTGACAACACTTCTGAGCAGGGCTCTAACCATTTATGTAATGTCTGAGAAACTTGCAGCCAGGCTCCAGTGTATATATATATGCATAACAAAAAAGACAAACCACCTCTGAGAACAATAAACAGTTCAAAGGCTTGTGTTCCCAGGCAGTTGCTATCAAACATTAACAGCACTATTTGAGCAGGAAGAGCAGACTCAACCAGCACTTTCAAGAGCATTTGCAAAACTCTCTTTTCCTCTGGTAGAACACTAATAGCAATAATAATAATAATAATAATAATAATAATAATAATAATAATAATAATAATAATAATAATAATAATAATAATAATAATAATAGTGCTGCCACATTTTCAGTCTGAATAAAAGGCCTGTAATGTTACTCCGAAACAACCATATTTTTCTCTGTGCCACCCTGAGAACAATAAAACTCCGAGAAGTTCTTGAACCATTGCTCTGTGTTATGAAGACTGAACACTCAATTGTTTCATCAAGTTATTCATAAAGGAAACTTCAGGCCTGGATGTACTGAATGGGAAATGATATCAGAGCTGTGTGCTGCATGTAGCTGCACGTACAGTCCCACTCTCGATGTGACAGTCCCTGAAGGGCTGGCCAGGCCCTGGTGTCCATTCAGAGGTGGGCTTCGAAGGCTTCTGACCATGACTGAGATGATTTTTGATTGCCAGCAAAATCAGCTTTTCACATCTTTTCCAGATATTGGCAGATCAGCAATTAGGTGGGCCATCTGCTCCCTTTTTTTAGTACATGACAAGTTTTTTTTTTTTTTTTTTGCTTTATTTTGAGGGGTTCTAGTCTGGTTGAAGGGTTGTTAAAATACTACAATGTTCTTTAATGGCCTTTTGAAATTATTTCAGCCTCAGTTCTGACTGGTTTGATTTTGTTCTGCACAGCCATCCTAAGCTTCAACACTTTTAAACTTTCCTCAGCTAAGGTTTTGTGTAAAGCAGTGTGTGAGTGTCTGTTAGAATAACAAACTACATGATTCCTTGTGGTCACACACTGGCACCCATCACATCCCCTAAGCACAGCAGCAGGTTCATGAACAGCATGTGCTCATGTTTAGGGAGCATCTCCAGAGAAGCAGCCCCTTGCTCTCAGCATACACTACTTCCAAATCTGATGGGAGTCAGGTGCCAGAAAAGAGGTATCTTATGCAGAACCTGCATTTCTCAGCTTCCACTGAGCTTCTGCTGGCACTTAAACTCTGTCCTTTCAGGAGGAGATGCAACCTGGTTTGCCACCTGAAGGAAACAGCTGTCCAGTCTCCTAAGGCACGGGTTCTCAGGCTTTGTTTAGAGGGAGAAGTGCACTGGTGGCACCAGCATAAGTTTCTTCCAGGCTGCTCTACTCTTTCCTCAATGTCCCTGACCTCACCTCAGTCACCTGCAGCAGCCCCAGCTCTGTGTACAGGAGGAATCCAGCTGGCTCCTGCCTATGACTTCCAGAGGCAAGGCAGGTGAGATAGGTTTTGATGGTGGATTTTTTGAGGCTTGGGGGTTTGTGATTGTTTTTCTCTGCACACTATTTTCAAATGCATTGCATATCAGAGGGGTACCACATTTTGGGGACCCCTGGCCTTATGCCACATGTTAAGCATACCACTCTCTCCCACCCAGGTTCTCAGGGGCCAGGAATGCTTTGATGGTTGGCTCAGACAAGTAGGGGTTCATGCTGAGGACATTTTTATACAACAGTGTCACGTGGCATTGGTTAAACTGGAACAGCTGTGCTCTGGGGTCCAGGATCTATCCAAATCCTAATCTTTATTTTTAAATCACACCTATTTATTCTTTGCTCTATGCCATTTTGAAGTAGGATTTTCTACTTTTAAAAGCACTTAATATTTTCTGTCTTTTTAAAGTTTAGTGATTTAGTGATTGCCCTTCCCTTGTTCCTATTTTAACTTCTCATTAGCACTTAGTTGTGTGTCCATGCGGACGCATACACAATCACATGTACATTTATACATGTGTGTGTGCACAAAGCAGAGTACATTGGTCCAAATCACCTTTTGTTATCATCTCAAAGAATGCTCCAGAAGGCTGCCCATCTGCTTTTCCATTCTAAAGGAGGAGAGTAATGAACTAGAGTCAATTAAAGAAAGCAAACCAAACCAACCAATCAAAAAATGACAACAACAGGATAAGTGGAGGGGTTTTTAACTGGTCTCTGTGTTCTTTGCACAGACTATTGGCTGAAAGAAATCCCACTGGCTCAGGAACATTTTATACTGTAATCTTCCTGAGCATCCAGCGTTGTATTCAGTACATTTGGATCTTTCCTCCTCACCATTAATGGAATGACTTGCAAAGTTTTAAAATTTTTTAATGTTTATACTTATTTTTCCATTTCTTTTTTCTTTTTTTCTTGTTCCCGTATTGTTCTTTTGCCTAAACTGCTCATCCCCATCCTTGGTACTGTCCCATACCATGACCAGCATGCAGACAGCAAGTGTATGATCTGTCAGTCCGTGTTTTCCTGAGCTGGACAAACCGAATACCATTAGTTTAATGTTGAAAAAGACTCTGCTCTCACACATAATTTTAATGTTTTTTCCTCAGTTCCTTCCCAACATGAGTTAACCCTAGACCATGTAGGTGATGGTAAACAAAGGGCTCACTAATTCTTTGTGCAATGATACCCATGATGCCAACAATTCCCTCTACTTGCTGGAAATATTTGCTGGCTACTACATCCTGTATTGACTTATTTTTTCCGTTCTTCAGCTACATCACACATCACTATTCTAAAATTGACTAATTCACCTACCCTTTTCTTCCCCTTTTATTCCCAGGTTAGAGCAGAAATTCCTTCTGCTATCCCCTTCATGCCTGACCTTGCCATGTTGAAGTTGACTACAAATGTTACTTGTCAGAATATTAATGTATCCTTCATACTCTAAACTGTCTAGGGTGCCTGAATTTCCAACAGCAAATGTAATTCTGTGTATTTCCTTCTATGTCAGACAGTATTTAGAAAGATGTCTCCAAAATGAGGTATTTTCTCCCTACTCTCTGCCTTGCAGAGCCTGCTGCTCCTTAGCTTACTCCTCACCACTTTACAATTCTTCCACTAATCCCTAGCTTCCTCCTTTTGATTATTCATTTTCTGTGTGGCACTGATAACTTGCTTTAGTGAAGTTAAATTAGAAAAGATTGCCTTTGACTGAAAAAATCCTGCCATCAAAAAGCAAGGTATCTGATTAGTCAGGCACAATCTACTTTTGGTGAGTCTATTGTGTGCTATATATCATTATCCTACATTTTAATTTCTCTATCCATCAGATCCTTTTGTACGACCCTGCATACTGCTGAGGCTGCACCTTTTCCTCTTTCCTTAGTGAAGACACTGCATTTCATTTTCTGCAGTAAAATTGCTGTCCTCTAACTTGACGAACTTATTAAAAACATCAGGCTTGCAGTTTTATGACTAAACACTCCCCTAGAATGCTAAGTAACTATTTAGTTTTTGAGCCTCTACCTCACCTCTTACATATTTAAAAGCTTGGGGTTTGTTTTTTGTTTTGCAGCTATCTTAAATGGAGCAAATTTCACCCTGCACCTTCATTCCACTACTCATTTTCATCAATATACATACTAGTCCTGATGAAGACTCAGATAAGGCGTTTATGAAATGCCTGACATAGTTTTTCTTCTTAGCGCCCCTGTAGAGTGGCCCTCTTTTTTCTCCTGTTCTCTATTTCAATTACGAGATTATACAGCCTTTTAGATTTGCTTTAGCTTCCTTTATAGGCTCTAATACAACCTGACAAAGTGAGAATTGTGAAAAGTTCTCCTTCTCTCATAGTTTGCCTTCTTTGACATTCAGTGCATTTACACCCTCCAGCTCATTTTTCCAGAACAAAGAAGGGGTCAAATTTTTCTGCCAGCCACATTCTTTGCATCTCACTTGTGAACAAGAGCAAATGTGATAATTGCTCCAGCATGGATGAAGGAGAAAGTCAGGAAGCACAGTGAACAGTTGTGTGACTCAGGAAAACCCAGGCCAACCTGTGCCAAAGTACAGAGGCAGAACCAGCCCTCCTGTAAATAATTCTCTCTTGATACAACAAAATTTCTCTCAAGTGCACACGGAGGGTCAGACAAGTGTTGCACTTGCAAGGATTTTCACACAGGAATTTCCCACTTCCCTTAGCACTTCATTTTATTCCCTCCCTGCCACCTCTACTTCACACATTATCACTAACTAGAAAAGGGAAGCAAAAATCTTGGAAGCCCCAAAGGAAGTGAATTCACAGCTGGTACAGCCGTGCAATGCAAAACAACCAACTCTGATCTTACATCTTTTCTACCTGGTCTAAGGGACTGGCGAAGTTGGCATGAAGTTAAAAAGCACTCTTCAGCTGTATTTAGTTATGGAAACAAACTCTAAATTCAATCCTTTTGCCTGATCTCAAAACTTTCTGATTACCAGGATTCCTCCAAATGTTTTTGGTTGTTTTTCTTTTTTTTTTAAACATAGCCCCCCATGGTTCCAGTGTAAGCAAATTCAAAACTTAAGTGGCCAGTTTACAGAACAAAGTTTCTTGCAGTTCAAAACCTTAACCAAAGAAAATAATTTTAAAGCTGCAGTAAGACCCACCCAGACAGACAGCAGTTTTCCTGTTTTGTGAAGGATATTTTCCTCTACTTTTGTGTTGCTCCATCTCCTCCCACCCAAGCCATAGCACCCCAGAGTAATTGATGTTGCACAGCAGAATACTGAGGATAGGCCTGCTCTGTTCTCCTTCCTTGGGGGTACAATCTCCAATTTGTCTTGGAAAGCAGATTTTAATGGAAGGCTTGGGGCTGCCCCCCGACAGTCCCCTCTGCTCTCAAACTCCTGAGGGCAGAAGACAAGGAGTAAGAGGAAGCTCTGTGGAAGATTTGCAGCTTTTATCAGCACTTGGGGATGGTGCCATTCTGCACAAAGAGAGGTCCCAAAATCAGAACCAGCATGAAATGTTGCAGGGCTCTGACAAAGCCATTTCATTCAATTCTCCACCGGAACCCATTTGTATCCCATACCAGTGCCTCCAGCAAAAGCAGCTCACTGCAACCAGGACACCCAAGGCAGGCCACAATTTTACCTTCAGATGCTGAACTGAATCTCTGTGTCATTAGCCCCAAAAATCACAGTTCTGTAACCCAATTCCTCAAAGACCTAGGTGGTCTTTAAAACAGCATCTATTTTTTGAAGTATTATACACATCAGTGTTCACAGATAGATTGTGTCAGACACACTCTTGCCAAAATGCCATTTATTGCAGTATACCTTTACATGGCATACAGATAACCCAATGTTGCATCTCCTGTCAGAACTCATATTTCATTTGTACCACTTAAATAACACAGAATGTCATGTTTGTTTCACAAACTGTCAGTTAAGACTACCAAAATATACAGTTTTTTTCCTTTCCCCCTAACAAGGTTGTGAGGTACAACTGAATTTTACTACTTTATCTTCCTGTGCTTTACAAGAACTTTTTCATAGATAGACCTATCAAACATTTCTACATTCCTATACAAAGCAAAGAATTACAGCTGAAATTAACACCATCTGGTCATTGCATTAACCTATAAAAATTCATTCAGTAACAAAAAAAAAAAAAAACCAAACAAAAAAAAAAAAAACAACTGAAAACAAAACAACCCTAAAAAAACCATAATGGTTGTTGCAGCTTTACTTAAAAAAACCAGCCAGCTACACATATGCACAAGTTCTCTGTGTGCATAATAAAGAAGAGTTTGGAATCAAGACATTTTGGGGTTTTTTTTCTTGTGTTTGCAGAGAAGGCACCAATTTTAGCTGCATGGCAACTCAGGAGTGTTTTATACTTCATTTAAATTACACAGGTTTTTAAGTTTGTCTCTTGACGTGCAACATTTGTACCAACTGTTGCAATATTGTCCAATGCACTCGGATCATTCCCTCCGGCTCAACAGTACAAATATTTACATCAGTTGCAAACACTCCTCCACCCACCCCATACCTTCTGCACTGAGTGACGAGGAACTGAAGTGGCAAGAAGCTACCCAAAGGCAGAGCAGAAGTAAGGCTGGTACAGAACACCACACTCGTGTTCGATGGGTTTGAGACACTCTGGACAACTCCAGACCCCCAGTGAGGCCCCAGTGCCTGACATCTGACAGCACACTGACCACACACAGCTTCAAGCATCCAGACTTTGCTCAGGAGGTGCTTTTCTGCCCTTGCTAGACTGACATCCCTGGAGTGGCTTCTCTCCAAAGTGCAGGAACAGCTTCCAAGGAGCCGCTCCGGAGTAGCGAGAGTCAAGCACACCAACTGTTGTATCTGTTTAAGGCCACTACACTCAGCCTTCCCCAGGCTCATTTCAGAGGCTTCTCTACTCCTTGGCTGCAGTCATGACGTGGTGCTTCCCACCTCCCAGCCTGTGTGCCATGGCACCCTGTGGCACAGAGACAGCCACGGTGGCCAGAGGTGCTACAACACGCCCCTGGTCACCTGGCACTGCACGGGATAAATCATCTGCAGAAGGACAGCCAACCTCGACTTGGCACGTAGGAAAGGGAATGTCTGAGATGAGACTGCTCAGAAAAATCTACTTCTTACCTACACCTTGAGAGAGAGAGAGAGGGTAGTGGGACAGCCCAACACTATTGGTAAAATTAACTCTCCGCTTAGTTTTGGGGTTTGCTTTTTGCTAGCGTATGTATCAACTGCTTATGAGCTGGTTCTGAGTATGGGATAATGCTTACAAAATATAAGTTATTTTAAACCACGTGACAGTCATTTGTTTACCCTGCCCCTCACACCTCCTTTCAGCAGAGATCAAGTTCAGCTTGGTGTTTCATAGGCATTAAGTGCTCCAAATACAGCTGTCAGAAAGAGCTAGAGGATAGCAGTGTACCAAATGTCTGCCCAGCACAGCCACTTGTTACACTCAAAACACATCTATGAGTTAAATAGGAAGGATCCCTGCTATACAGAATCTGAGCACTGATAATTGGTTATTCTTGCTAGCCCTTTCCCTAAATATCAAGAGTTTTATACACACAGTGCTCCCTTATCTTCTCCCACCGCCTGTCCCAGCAGTCTTTAGATAAACCAAAGTGAGTTTAGGAACTTGCAGTTCCAATTCTGTTTGAAAAAAAAAAAAACCCAAACAGTTGTGCAAGAAAGCAGGGAATGGTTCTATGAATCCAGATCTACTTTGTAGTTACAAAATTTCCAACGGCAAAGTGGTAAGGGCAAATAACCCAATGATCATATGGCTTAAGTTTAATGCAAAGCACACTAGGAGGTCCACGTGCAGGGAGAGAAGAGTCCAAGAAAGATGAAATAAGAAGTGTCCTGAAGATCAGTGTTTATGCATAGAATTCCTCTTGTTTGTGTGGTTTTTGGTATCCTCCGTTAGACTGTTTTGGTTCATCCAGTGAATAGCTGCCTTCATCTTTTTTCTTCATTCTGTACAGCATAAATGCAACTAGAAACACTGCAAACACCAAGCCTACAAGTCCTCCAGCAATAACACCTGGAAGGGGAGAAAAAGACAGATTACTCTACATGCCATACCAGATAGTGCTACTATGATTTTAAGTTCCAGACTGTTCCTTACCTGTCCCTGGCTTAATGACTTAAATTAATTTGTCGTTCTGTCCCCTCCCAAACCAAGGGCCATTACCAAGCACCTGCTCAAATACAGCAGCCAGTCCTAGGGACATGGATCTCCACTGGGCCATGCTGCAAAGCACACAAGGCTATGATGTTCAACCCTGGTAACTTGACTAAGGCAGCAACAGAGAAATTTTACTGTAATTTTTCAGAGTGAAGGAAAAGGTTTAAATGAAGTTGCAGATAAAGCAGCCACTGCTAGCTGCTGTTAGCAGACCAATATTTGCCCCTGTTTGGGTTCTGACAACACAGAATCATCACCCTCATTTCAGAGGTCTAACATAAAAGGTTGGCTTCCTTGCTCAGAGATGTATTTGCACAGCTGCAGCTTCTGCTGCCTGAAGACTCCTACAAGAATCTGCCTCTAGCAACAAGAAATCCAAAATATCTGGTACCTCCAAGAACTTCTTTTCTATCCATAATTCCCGAGGCTCCTGCTGCTTTGGCATTCCTCTCAGAGTCAGCCAGTACTTCTGAGTTCTGGGTGGGGACGGAATCCTCCTCTTTAGTCAAGATGAAGTCTCCCTGTTGGGACATACAAGGCAGGTTATTCATGTTTCTCATCATGTCTGTTTCTGGAGACTTTCCCCATCTAAAACCCTCCACCAACCATAACCTACTAAACCAATCACTGTTTTTGACAAATTAACACCCATTCCCACCAAACCAACTTGCTACATGCTACTAAAGGCATCTCCCTGGGAAGGGTGTCAGAACTGTTAATCCTCACCGGGTCTCCAGAGCCATCTTCAGAAACCTCCTCATGTGTAGGAACAACATCCTTGGGAGCTGTGGCTGTGGGGGTGGCAGCGACATCTCCCTCACCATGGACAGTAGAGTGGGGCTCGGGTGTCTCCTTGGTGTCTGGCACAGCAGAGCTGGGCATTTTAGGTTCAAGCTCATGGACCACAGCAGAGGCTTCTGAAGGAGTCACATGAACCATGGAAGGAAAGTGAGCAGTGGGGCTTCTCACTGTTGTTGTGACTACATGGCTTGTTGGCTTCCCATCAGGTGAGCCCAGGATGGATACTTTGTCCTTCACAGCTACTACTGGTTCCTCTGTCACCAGATTACTAGTTGCAGAAGGAGATATTACTTCTTTTTCAGTTCTGCTCTCAATCCCAGGAAATGGCTGTTCACTGAAATCCACTGGTGCTGCCAGTATTGAGGAATTAGTTGATTCTCCTGGGATTCTCCAGGTGCGAGACTGGTCAGTCAGGGGACCTGCAAAACAAACAAACAAATATCATCCTTGGCCAGTTTAGATGCCTGTTAATAGTATCTTCAGGACACTGGTCTAAGGAGGATGCTTAACTTTCACAGTCAATTTTCATAGTAACAGCAGTTAAGTTTGTAATTCCTCATCTTTTTCAGTGAAATAAGGAAGGCACAGACCAATGTGCTATTCAGCAATACTTCGTTAGTCATCTGCTTCTCCCCAGGGCAAAAATGTCTGTTTGTGGTGAGGTTGACAAGGGAAATCTGCTTTCAGTACACTGGTTCCTCAGGGTGGTTATCTGAGTCTTTTTCCATAACACTTTTATTTGATTCAGAGCAGTCGCACCTTCAGTCCCTACTATGTTTGGCACTGATTTCAGGATCTTAATTTCTGCAGAGTTTAATCTAAAACACAAGCCTGTGGCTGGAAAGAAACAGGATAGCATGCTTCAGCTTTCAATAGCTTGCTCTTTTCTCACTAGCATCCCCTCAACTTCAGCACTGAACACCAAGGGTCTCTCTCATGCAGTTTAGCAATCATTTTTATAGACTTTTTCCCCTACCCTAAATCCCCTTTATCACTTATAAAAACCTATGGCCTATGGGAACATGAACATCTGATGACAGATAAAAGTTTGCACTTGATACATATTGGTAGGCTGTGCTTTACACACCCTCAAACATTATCTCCTACCTGCTCATACGGGGCCTTGTTATGATCTCTCTTCCCCATGAGTGAAGAATCACTCCAGTTTCATAACATTCTG
Organism: Acridotheres tristis; assembly: GCA_037013685.1. Lineage (NCBI taxonomy): Eukaryota > Metazoa > Chordata > Aves > Passeriformes > Sturnidae > Acridotheres > Acridotheres tristis. The sequence goes on from CM072887.1 coordinate 102,658,734, forward strand.
CACACAACATCTCACATTAGCAGTCACATGGAGTCTACCTCTGCTCCCTTTCAAGTCTTCTACAGCTCATTTTCTACTGATTGTTAGCATCTCAAGGAATACAAGATTAACAGATTAGACCCCTTCTCTGTTCCCAGCTCTCACATTCTGGGGCAGGGGTGTGTGTGGGTTTCTCTCTCTACCCCCCTTTCACTTGGGTACTTACTGAGATCTCAGTTCCCACATCCTGGAAGGATCAAGCACTACCAGCACAAGTGCTAAAAACTCACCTGCACCTGAACCTGAGAACATATCATCTTCATCACCAGATGAATCAAGGTCTTCAGGGGGAAGGTTCAGATTTGTAGTTTGCTTTAAAGAGAAGAGCAAAAAGATGTGTCAGTGATGAGACTGAAGAGATCGGGTTACTTGCACAGAGTCCTCCAGGGATTCCTAGAGGTCACACACTTTTTTTGTTCAGATAGCATTTTTTCACCTCCTCTCATTCCAGCTCCCCTCCCCAATAGTAGCTCTGGTTAATCTGTTTGGTGTTGGAAAGGTCAGTCTTGCTGTCTCCCTTCTCTGCACTGCTTACAGGCTGCAGTTGCTCTGGGAAAGAAGAAAGCAAGGAATCCATTCAGTGCTGCATCCAGGCAATGCTCAGTCCTTACCAGCCTGTGTCAGCTGCTGTTTGAGTCTTCTCTACCTAACAACCACTCCATCTGCAAATCACTGTATTAATTCTAAGGAGCAGGAGGAAAGGGAAGGCAAAGTAGTTTGTCTTCTTTCCTTTCCAACTCAAATACTATTCACATATCTGACACTACAGCACCTGACTGGAAGGAGAATCAAAGTCCCTTTTTATCGAGTGTGGGCACTCAAAATAAGCCCATGAATAAGAGATAGAAGCCAGCCTTCACTGCTGGAGAATAAGCCCTGAGTTTTCTCCATTTAGACTCCAAGGAGTGCACCAACCAACACTGAAATTCAGTTGCTGAAACAAGAGGCCAAACCCCTGTTCTGTGGCACTTGCTTGTCAGAGCATACAACACTTAAAGCTATTCAGGATCTCCAAAGATGACAAGACTCTTTTAGTGCTTACTAATTTGCTAATTACAGAATGATTACTTCATGCATCTCATTGGCCTGTGCTGTATACACTTACTGCTCCTATCACTACAACATGCCTGACTCTCAGCTCATGACTAGCCTCAGGTTTATTTCTGCAGGGCTACCATTACCTAACCAGTCATTTTCCCTTCTCACATTTCAAACCAAAGACCTGTAAGTCACTTCTTCCAAATTTCATCTTTTTGACATCCAACTACATTCCCTGTTTTCACAAATTTTGACTTCCATCCCATCCTCAAGTCATCTTTGTCACCCCTTTCCAGCACTGCCATCTGCAAGTTTAGACATCATATTGAATCATCCAAGCTGTGGGATCCCTATGATCCCAAGAAGTGCAAAGTCTCATTTTATTATGTAAAAAAGGACATATATTCTTGCCAGCTTTGCAGCCAGGCCCACTGTATTTCTCTAGCTTGCATTAACCTAGTGTCACTTAAAAAGGAATATAACATTCATCCTCATCCCAGGAAGCGGTTAGCCAGCACCAGTATATACTGTCTAAACAATCTAGCTCCATAGTTGTGACTTCATTACAATGGATGTGTTAATTGGTCTTATCTTAAGATAGCAGGTTATTCAGTTTTCTCTTTCATCCTTAATACGCTATCCATTCCCCACATTTCCACAGAACTAGTTTCCAAAGTAGTTAACTTAACTAGCCCATTAGATTCCACCTCTGTGAAGACAAGTAACCAAGCTGCCACCAGCCTATTCATTCCCAAGATCTTACCCCTTCTAGGCAATTATTGTAGTTATATGATTTTTTTAAATAACAAGAAACTAGGAACAAAAATCTGTCATATAGACATAAATTTTTAAGCTCTTTTCTTCCCTACTGAAAATAAACCCCCAAAGCACTATTTCTTAAGCTTCTGCAAGCATATTTCTAGAGTGAATTGCCCTTCGATCTCTTGCTTAACTGCAAGTCATGAGGTAATTCTGATTTTTAGATTTGTCCCTGCTTGTTTGCACTGTGCTTTTGCACCCTTCCACAGAAAGTAGGTCAGATAAGTACTTCCAGTGTGTTTTCCTCCTTGTGTGGAAGGGTGGTGACTCACACAGGCTGATCTCACTACATTTCAAATATTAAAGAGTAGGAACTGTTGGTGCATAAAGAATAAAGAAAGAACTGCCAGGCTGCCCAAAGTCAGCTCCCTCGCATGCCCTTTCCAGCACGTTCAGAAGATAAGTGAGGCCTTAGAAATTGCACAGTTTTTGTTGATAGGAGGTTGGGGACCATTTTCCTCCCTTACTTCTCACACCAGCAGTGGCAAGCACAGCCTTTTGTTCTTTCACCCAGCCTGGCTGAGTGCAAAAGGGGAAGGTGCTGCTAAAGGTGGGCGTTGCATTCTCCTCCCAGTGGGAAGACTTGCTTGAAGCAGCTAGGAGGCAAACTCTGCAGCTTTTTATTGAATCAAGGGACTGCCAATACAGCTTAAGATTGTGTCACCATGCACCTTCAGCTAGGATCAAGGCTACTTTTCTCCCAAATATTCAGGGGTAGCTCATACGGATTTCCAACAACACCTGGGCAGACTGATCGTCTGCAGATCTCAACAATCCTCCTGAAAGGATCACAGACTGCCAAGAAATAAAATGGCAACTCTTGATCTTGACTACTGAGCCTGCACCTCTTCCCCTTGAAGGGTTAATAGGTGAGGCTTGTTCAGCTGTGCCACCTTTCCTTTGTTCTTAGGGAGTATGTCCAGCCACCCCACCCTTACACTCCCCTCAACCTGAGCTCTGAGCCTCTTCCCAGGCTGCTGCAAGCTCTGCTTCTCCACAGCCTTTCTTATGTACCCGTTTGATTCCTAGTTTGATTTCTGATCCGAGCAGGGAGAGTGAGGTTCTCCTCAGGGGCCAGGAGCCCAGCCTAAACCAAGGGACACCCAGTGGTGTTCCAGTGCAGAGCTGTCCAGCACCCACCCTCCAAACACCACGGCAGACTCAGACCAGTCCAAGTTCCCCGAGGCTGGCTGCTGCACTTAAGAGAATAACAGAAAACATGAATCAGGATCAGTAAAGCCTGCTTTCCACACTTTTATATGAGAACTTAGGGAGGTTACATGTCCCAAAGGGCCTTGTCCCCAGCTGGTCCTCCGGGCATTGTGGCACCTCCCTTTGACCAGGCAGTTTGAGGCTTGGGATCTGAGAGGGACTTTCTTTAGCACAAATACTCAAGGGACAGCAAAGGATTATGCTCATGTTGATAGCAGTCAGAATACCCACAAAGTGCTGTAATTTCATGACATCATCCAATTTCATGACACAGGAGCATTTGCCCAGTTTATGTAACTATATGGTTATATAAAGGCTACATTTCTTGCTCCATAAATTACAGTTTCAATGGGCATAAAAGATGGCAACTTCCCCACAAAATACAAGTACTGCAGAAAGGCCATGCTTCTGTAATGATCTGCTGCTGAAGGATTTCAGACACAGCAAGGTTAGAAAACACTAACTCAGGACAGCATTGGAAGGGACTGAACTAATTTGGGTTTGCATCAGGAAGACAGACCGTGCTGTTCAAACAACAAACACCTCATGGTCAAGTCTTTTCCATGACCTTTTATTGAAGCTGACTTATACCAATGGGAAAGGATTTGATTAGCCAAGAGGATTAAGGGCACAGAACACTGGGTTATGCTATCATACAAAAGTGCTGAAAATAATTCCGGCTTAAAACAAGCTTACTCTACCTTTCAGACAGTGGATCCTTTGAAGGATCTCTGATGGTATCTCATGTATTCTAGTCAAAAAACCTTTACATTCTTATCAAGCACCTAAAACATGTTGCTTTTTTACTATTTAACAAGCTTGTATGGCTTTGTTGGGGTTTTTTTAGCAGTTCAGACAACTGGTTGAAAATACTTGTCTAGTCCTTTTGATTTGCTGTCACTGAATTCAGTTGCATGTGAGGGGTAAAATTTTGAACCATATTTTTGATGTGCTTTGAGCAGTTCTCATTAACCAGTGGAAGACCCTCTTCCGAAAGGATCAAAGCAGCCTGGCTGGGGATACCCTGGGGTGACTGTTAGCTTCTGCTCTTGCTGAGCACTGCATTGTTGCAGAACAATAGTTATTCAGTTCTGCTGGGACAACCAGAAAGCTGCTTAGTGGCATCTTCAATTTAATCAACAATGGGCCAGGCTTTCACAACTCATTAGCAATATTATTGGATCCAGAAGGCTGACATAGTCCAGACTTTTTTTCTTTTTTAAAATATCATTTTTAACTATTTTTCAGTCTTCATCTTGGTCAGACTCTCAAAACATGAGTCTTTCTGGTTTATCCCATCAGCTACCACAGAGCTCCCTCCTATTACAGCAGAGATCTGAAGCACATTCTCATGATGAGGGGGAGATTTGTAGTTGATTAGTTGATCTAACCCTGCCCCAACTGGGAACCACATTTATTTAATTTAATACATGCAAAAGGAAAGAGCTTTTCTCAAATTGCTCTTTGAGGTAAGCAAAACCACTGGCTTTGCCACAAGCTGCTACAAGCCCTTAACTAGATTAAGGATGATTTGTATCCAACTCTTATTAACCCAGTTAGTGATCTGCAGTGTCAAAAACACTTGAAATCCTCCATTATCTAAATAAAGCTGTAAAATTTGCACATTTATTTCTCCTAATAAATCCTTCTTACTCAGCTGAAAAAGAATGAACTGTAATGAGCTCTCCCACCTCAAACACCTCCCTAACCATCCTGCGAGAGTATTATGACTGCATGGGAAGGAAAACCAATGGTTTACTCTTGTTTAAGAGATATACAAGGGCAAGACAAGCATTTGCCCTGTAATTTGGCTACAATAGAGCATCTAGAAGAATACTTTCACAAGGATTTGAACAAATAATTCTTAAATAAACTCAAAACAGAAGGGTTTGTCTTTCAACTTTTCCTGCACACTAAAGAAATGCTATCTGAGGTACAGCAGCCTGAAGAGCTTCTAACCTTCAAGTAATACTGGTATTAGTGTGGGAGGAAGACAAAACCACCTGCTGAAGGAAACTTTGGCTTTGTGAAACCTTGATATTCTGCAGTTAATAGCCCATGCATAATTAACTCCAATCCTAGATGTTCATGGTCGAGAGACATGAACATAAATGGTTAAAGGGGAAAAAAATTAAAAAGAAAACCACCCAACAAGCAAAAAAAACCCCAACATATAAAAACCACCAGCAGCATCTTCATCTATCCCCTTATTATTACAGACATACAGACTCAGGAATTAAGTTAGCCATGCAGACCTTCTCTTTTAAGTCAGCCATAAATTCCAGAATAACAGAAAGAGAGCTGATGCTTTTATAAGGCAAGTCAAGAGTAAAGCTCGCATGCAAGCCTGCTACATCAGAACTCGGCAGCAGTGTGGCACCACCTGACCTAAATTCTCTTGCAGTTGTTTCTCCTGCTACTCCACTGCTCAAAAGAAGCCGTGGTGCTCCTTGGTGATCAGGTAGGTTAATGAAAGATTTCTCTTCCTAGGGGAGCCAAAGATGCAGACTAACAGCACAGGCCAAAGACAGCTACAAACCACCTCACAAACAGTCCAGGGACTGGACAGCCTAGATTTAAGCAGTATTTTATCCCTGGCTAGTATTCCAATCAAGGACTGCCTTGATGACAGGGGTGTTGGAACTATGTGATCTTTATGGTCCTTTCCAAACTAAACCTTTCTATGACTCTACAAACTAAGTCATCAGCACTTCTTACTTCCTAGTGCCCTCCATTCCAGATGGTGGTGTTCCCCTACACCCTCAACAACCTTTTGACGTGTATCAACAAACTTCAGCATCCCCACCCTTCCATCCATCAACCTGTGTCACCTGGAGCAAGGCTGGTTAGTGGCTCAGAGGGTTCTCTTTCCAAAGAGGAGCAAGTGGAAAGCAGAGGGTGCTGTTCCACTCAGCAAAGCAAGCACCATTTTAGCACAAAGGGGTAAGCAAGCCAGTTAATTAGATCATTATTAGTGTAAAGAAATATGGAAAATCTTGGTTAATTGCATTACTGGCCTCCTATTTTTGCATGGTGACTTTGGAGAGGAACTATCTTTGAGGGAGAAGTCCTGGTTGTGTTTGAACTCCCTGATCATCACACAGTAGTTTCTTCTTGGCTCTCAGCTCTAAAGGCAGCAAAACACCTTCCAGTAGCTGCTCAAAACAGAATGAGAGCTCTTAGGATCTATTCCACTATGGGCAGAACAAAACAGACTGTAGACTGCCCACTGCTCACTAGGCTTTGATCCTCCTTTTCTTCAAGCTGTAGGAGCATACCCTGATCCTTTGCACTGGCCAGGGAAGAGCATCCAGCTACTCCACAGGCAGAGCAGCCAGCGTCCCAATGCTTCCAGAGGCTCCACACTATTGCCCAATCAGCTTTACATTTTCTCCTTAGAGTGACAGGCCAGCTTTTTTAATTAAGTAGGGCAGAAACACAGTAATCAACATGCCAAGAGCAAAAACGAACCAGCCTGTTGCCATCAGGTTGAGTTTCACATTGTACAGCAGGGCCCTTTTAACTCCCACCTCCCACAAGAGCATGTCACTTCATGCTTCCTGGACCATCCCCTGCAAGTCTGTTTGTGCACTCTCATGGTGAACCAGACCAGGGAACTGGCCTTGTTAAACTAAACAAGGTGGGATGGGGGGGGGGGGGGAGGGAAGCAAAGAAAAAAACCCAACAAAATAAAAAACAAAACAACAACAAAAAAAAAAAACAACAAAACAACCAAACAACCCCCCCCCAAAAAAAAAACCCCAAAAAATCCCAAAAAAACAAAGAAAGCAAAAAGAGGATAAAATATCATGCAAAGAATTTTCCAGCAGGACCAGTTTCTCAATCCTACCCAGTGCATGAATGCACAAGTGTTTGTGTTGGCACAGGGCAGAGCGTGGCAGCCAAGGCTGCTCAGGCATTCACAGACTCCCAGCCTGCGTTCTGGGATGCTGACACTCACTCCCCAGCCCGCCGTGCATTATGGAAATGCACATCACCAGACTGCAGGCAACACACAAATCATAGGCTGACTCAGAGGCCACACAGGTTCATACAGAAACGAGCAAGGACAGGGGCTGTGGGGAGAGTTCTCTGCAGTGTTTGCTCATGATGGATGTTTGTTCCAAGGTCTGAGAGCAGGGCTTCTGAGTCCTCCCAGCCCTCCTGGGAGTAGGAATACACAGTAGCAAAGGCTAGACGGAACAGAAGCAGTTCTGCTTTCATCCTGGGCCACCTGAACTTTACCGGAGGCCCAGTGCAATTACCGTGTATTCCTGGATAAAGAGTACATTGAACATCCTTCGTCAGAGAGGGCTGAGCAAAGCTGAGTAGCTGTGTCCCAGAGGGCTGTGGATTCCTCAGCACATGGAGCAGGGACAGCATCCCAGCTGTGCACGGAGTCTTCTGTGCCAGCTCTGATGCAGGAGAGCTCAGCTGCCTCTCAGCCAGCTCCTCTAGAAGCCTGCTCAGTCCCTCAGCAATACAGAGAGGCGAGTTACAGCCTGTGCTCCTGCTTTTCCACCTGGACAATGTATCAAACAATTACTGCATACTGCTTTCACTCACACCAACCTGCTCCCTCCAGCCAAGCAATGCAGCCCAGACCAAAGACTGAATCTCACCGCAGATCAGCACAGACACGGCACACAGCTTAACCCTGTATCAGGGACAGGCTGTCACAGTATAGCCACAATGGGGTCCCTTTTGTCTCCCACGTTCAAGGCAGCCCATGCTTTGAAGATGCAGTCGAATGAGAAAGCTCATTTTCCTGCAGCTAATCTCATGAGAAGCAGCCAGTTGAGTTTTATGTTATAAACCACTTTTCTTTAAAGATCCTTCCCTGCAGCTCTTTAACATACTTGATAGTTCAGGCATTTGTTCCTTGAGCTAGCACAAGCAAGCCACAGCCAATGTATAAGCTCAAAGGGTTGTGCAAAGTAGGTGCAGCTCACTGAGGCCATGCATTCCGGGAAATTAATTTCAATCTACTTAAACTGGCTTGAGAGATGAGCAATGAGCTGCCTAAGTCAAGAATAGGCAAACCTAGCTTGTCTTAAAACCCTCTGACTGAAAGTCACCAGCACTTCTTACTTCCTACTGTAGGAAAACCAGCAGAGAAGATTCATTCTTACAGCAACAGCCACTTCATCTGCTTGTTTAGAAAGAACAGACCAAGAATTACTTGGTTTCAGCAGTGGCTAGAGGTGAGCCACCAAGCCCTAAAACCTAACAAAGTAAGGCTAAAGAGGGAAGCACACTGATAGGCAGAAAATCTTTATGAAATGGAAACCTATCCAGCAGAAGACTCCAGCAGCCCAAACCACATTAAAAACACACATACTGGTGACTACAGCACAGATAAATGTGCTTCTCTTGCCAGCAGAAGAAATTAAAAGTGACAGTATCTAAATACCTGCTGCCTCTTCCTCCTGCTGTGGAGTTCAGGTGAGAAAGAGCAACTCACCTCACATAAGGCATCATCAGCCACAGACACTTTAAATAAGAGACTGGAGTTTGCAGTGCTGCCTTCAGCACATATAAACACACTGAACTTGTCTTCAGTGTTCTTTGCCAATTATTCCCAACCAGCTGACCTGTGGTGGAGGCAAATTCCTTTCCTTGCCCCATCTCTCGACACCCACTAACCCTGTTGAGTGATCAGCACTGAGGATTGTCATTGCAGTTAAACTTGCTACAGAACCAGAGTGTCTGACAAGTGCAACAGTCGGCTGCAGATTGCCTGATGGCTTCTAAACAGCATGTGCAGGCTGGAGAAGCCATCTCCTCTCTACACACACCTCAAAACCCAGTGAAGCAGACCATTGGCATTGGTATTACAGCCCTGAGGCTTCTGCATGGAGTCCAAGGCTGGGTTTGAGGGGAGAGCTGCAAGTGCCGAGTGCCCCATTTGTTCTATTTGGGACTGGCTTCTCCCTGTGAGCTCCGCATGGCCAGCATGGGGCTGTCAGCCACATGCCAGGACACCGAGAGGCTCAGCCCTGCACCTACAAAGGTGTGGCTATAGGAGAGCAAGATGTGGTCTGGGGCATCTCCAGTCTTCAGATTAGGGTGGTGGCACCCTGAGCATCACTGATGCCTCTCAGCAGCACCTGAACACGTGTGCCTCTCGCCTAGGGAAGCTGTTTCCTGGAGACAAATGCTGTGCAATTTGGCTGGTGGAACTACCACCCATTTCAAATGAGCTCCATGCCAGCTTCTATGTGATCAGCAAACTACCACAAGCAGTGCTACAGCTGCACAAGTGCTCTGACCTGAGCAGATGTAGTCCCAAAGTCAAAAACCACCTCATCACTATGCTACACAGTATTCTGAGGAGGAAAGAATCTGTTCTGCTTCACCTGAGGAAGGGAAGCCAACATGCAGCCAGGAACAATTGTCAGACAAGAGTAAATGCAACAGCTTTCAGTGTCCAGACTCACGGATAGGAAAAGACTCAGGCTCTTACCTCAGGAGTTTCCCTCTTCTCCACCCTGAAGTCCAGAATTACCCAATGTGAGATATGCCAAGGAGCCAGGAGACAAAGCTCTAAGATTTCTTGAAGGATCACAGAAGCATTTTCAGTCTATTACTGATACATATATGCTTCTAATTTGAGCAAATTGCTTGCAGTGCTGTACTAAATTAGTGAAATCCAAGTTTCAGATAAATATCTCTAGTGCACCAAACTAAGAGCTTGTACTTAGGGCAGGACTTGTGGTTCCTAGCAGCTAGGATGTTGTTTAAACCTCAGCAGAAAGATGAACTTGCAACCCTGGAGTACCAAAGGTCTCAGCTAAAGCCATTGGTAAACTTAAATGAGACTACTTAAACTTACAAGTACTTGGCCTTACAACAACAAAAAAGCTGACCAGGTGTTCCAGTGAGTTACACAGAGTTACAGTGGAACTGCCCAGGTAATGTTTTATAAGAGGATATATCTTACAGCAACCGGATATGCACAAGACAACAGAGGTTACCTTCTATTTGCTTACACTTCAGTGACAGAAACCTGCCAGCTGCAAGGCCTGCTGCTATCAAACTCTGCTTTATCTTCCCAGCTGATCTGCTCACAGTCTAACTTACAGAACTCACATCAGCTTCTTCATATCATAACAGCAGCCCAAGACAAGGCCTTCTTGACTGCTTTTGTGAAAATTCCACATTTTCTTCACAGGGATGCACAATGAAGTCTCCAATGCATGTGAAACTATTTTTTGCTAACAATCTGTATTTTCCATACACACATCCCAGACGTGTTCCCTTGGAATGCTGCATTTCACTATAAATCTCACATCCAGCTTCTCAGCATCACCACCAGCCCTTTCAACCACAAGCCCCAGTGAAGAGCTGATGGACCAGGGGACTGGAAGCATCCAGAAGGAGTTGCCTGGCTTGAACAAGCACCAATGCAGTTTCTCTCTCTCTGTGCACACCAGATGGCAAGACTAGGAACATCCCAAAACCTGATCCCTTGGTGCTGTTCTTTGTCAGTCTGGTACAGAAGACCATGACTATTTGCAAAGGAGCTACAGAAGCGAAACTTAGGCAGCAAAAGGAGGTCAAGAGTTGGCATTCCACAGCACCCTTCTGATTTGGTCATAGCTAAGCTCCAACCAGTTCTAAGGGACTCTGTTCTTGCACAGCAGGGCTCACAGCACCACTGTGTTAAGAATGAACTCATGAGTCTCAATCAAAAGCCAGTGGCTGGACACAGACCATGCAGGCAGCTTTACATTTTGGGTTTGACCCAATACAAGGCAGTTCCTGTATCTTGGCAGGTCTTACACTAGCACACAGTGGACTCAATGATCCTCGTGGAGCTCCAACTCAGTATATTCTATGACTCTTGGTTTTCTTTTTATGTTTGTTTCTATGGCTCGACATTGCCAGCTTAGATCTGATGAAATCAAGTCTCTCCCTATATTATGAGGCATGCTATCACATTTGTTTTATCCACAGGATCTCAGTGTTGACTAAGCCAAGGTGGTTTATAATGCAGAAGTCATCCCTGCTAACAGATGCAGTTACACCACCATGACTAAGTCATTCAATGAAGGACTGAAACACCTCCACTACATGCAGGAGGCACATCTCAGATCAAGAATACCCTGCCCCCTTTCCTTAGAAAAGAGTCTTCTCAAAGACACACTTTCAGCATTACCCCCCTCCTTTCACAACAGTCCTAGCAGCTCCTGAAGAAAAGCATCATGCAAGTGTTTTGGGTGCTACTGGTCTCCTAGGAATAAGCAGCACTAGCTCAGATGGTCTTTGGGCACAGGCTGGACCACATTTCACTGAGTTGTTCTAAGGTAGACCACAGTTCAGACTGCATGGATTCCCTTGGAGACGTGCTCACAACCACTGGAGCACATAGCCAGGGATCTACCCACATGAAATGGCACAGATCAAGCTCACAGTGCTTCCTACTCGACACTAATGGTCTCTGTGCTCAGGTTTACAAAAGCATTGCTAATCCTGCACATACTACAGAGCTCTAACAGCAGTTGCTTATTGACAGCAGTTGCCCCATTCACAGTTAAGTTATGCAACACACACCTCACTGAGATTACGAGAACCGACTGGTGTGCTTCCATGCTGAGTCACAAGGGTGTTGAAGTATCATTTCAGTGATGAAGCACCACATGAAATCCTCCCATCAGAAACAGTCTTAAAAAAACCCTGCTGCTTCAATTGTGCTTCAGTCACCTATTGTTCCACTCATTTAATTAATGGATATCAGGCATTTTTTGACCAAACACCTACTGGATTAACTAACTCTGACCTAGTCACCCAGTCACACAGTTTCGTATCACAAAAGGGCAAGACAAATCAGAGGGCAAGACAAATCAGTTTCCTTTTGATCTCAGCTGTTATCCAAGTCTCACCTGATGCTGTCATTTTTGGGTATATAGCTTGCTCACCTGTCTTCCCCATGGCCTTCCAGAGCAGCCACCAAATCAAGCAAGGAGATTTGAGTCTAGTGGGAGATACTACCATGTTTGTGCACTCTGGATGCTCTCCTGCCTTGTATGGACAACTGTAAGATTTTAAGCTGTGATTTCGACACTCCTGTGTTTTGTCTATACTTTGAAGAGACAAGAGACACACACCACTAATGCCACTGCTGATAGATTGACAGGCACCATGACAAGTCAATAAAAAAGTGCTAAAATTGCAAGGCAAGATGAATGTTTTACTACCAAGTTACTCCTAGCACAGCATGTCCCCTAGTTCAAACCAGTTTCTGTCAAGAGGTACCACCAGCATAGACAAGATGTGACATAACACAGATCAAACTTGTGAGAGACTGTTCAAACACCACTAAGTTGAAGATAGTTAATATATATATTAATAAACTTCTGGGTCTTCTCACTGGTTGCCAACTCTAGCCAGCACATTATCTCTCTAAATAAAGCAGAACACAAAATGCTGAAGGACCACTTTATGGGCCAAGTCTAAAAGCACAGGCTGAACCACTGGCATGTACCAGCACCATCACAACAACACTGAATGCTGTCTCAAGTGTGCAGTATTCACCTCATAATCCTCAACTGATGGATTACACAGGACTTCTCACACCACTGTACTTGCTCATCTCTCTGAAGTATCCAAAACAGGTTCTGTTTCCAACAGAAGAGTTGTGATCCTCTATTGCGAACTTTCACTTTCTTTTACTGGATACTGCAGTTTTCTCAACTTCATAATATTCTGGGCCTGCAGCCAGAGACCCACTGGCTACATCATACTAGTAAATTAATTAATATCAGAGAACATCCCCAGGCACTAGAACACAACCAATACCATCATACTATTAGAATGATTTATGGCATGGTTTTGAGCCTTGCCAACCAGTATGGCCCCGAATAAGCACAGGAAGGTTCTCAGCAAGCAGTCTGGTGAGGGCAGGGGTACATTACAGAATAGGCCAGAAAATTAGATTTCCTACACAATTGACTCTAGCATTTAAGTTGGTCACAAGACACCTTGTGTCTAATGTGCTTCACTGTACCAGGTTTGCGTGGTAAGATTTTGATAGCAGGAGGACTACAGGAGTGGCTTCTCTAACAAGACAGAACTTCCTCCATGCCTGACAGAGCCAGTGCCAGCCAGCCAGGACAGACCCACTGCTGGCCAAGGCTGAGACCATCAGGGACAGCAGCAGGGCCTCTGGGATAACACAGTCAAGAAGGGGAAAGAAATTATTCCACGGGTGTAACTGCAGCCAGAGAAGAGAGGAGTGAGAATATGTGAGAGCAGCAACCCTGCAGACCCCAAGGTCAGTGAAGGAGGGCAGGAGGAGCTCCAGCCACCAGAGCAGAGATTCCCCTGCAGCCCATGGAGGTCCACAGTGGAGCAGAGATCCACCTGCAGCCTGTGGAGGATCCCACAACAGAGCAGGGAGGCCATGACCCCATAGGAAGCCCATGCTGGAAGAAGCTCCTGGCAGGACCTGCAGCCCTCATTGAGAGAGAAGCCCACAGCAGACCAAGTTTGCTGGCAGGACCTGTGACCTGTGGGGGAGCCAAGCTGGAACAGCCTGCTCCCGAAGGACTGCAACGCATGGAAGGGATCCAGACTGGAGCAGTTGATTCAGATCTGCAGCCCATGAAAAGGACTCACACTGGAGAAGTTTGTGGAGGCTCTCTCTTGTGCAAGGGACCCCACACTGGAGCAGGGGAAGACTGTGGGGAATCCTCCCCTGAGGAGGAAGGAGCAGCAGAGACAACGTGTGATGAACTGACCATAGTCCCCATTCCCCATCCCCTTGAACTCCTGGGGGGAAAAGTTGGAGAATTTGGATTAAAGTTAAGCCAAAAAAGGAAAAACATGGACAAGGTATTTTTAAGATTTGGGTGTACTTCTCATTATCCTACTCTGAGTTGATTGGTAATAAATTCAATTCATTTCCCCAAGCCAAGCCCGTTTTGCCTGTGATGGTCACTGGTGAGGGATCTCTCCCTGTCCTTATCTCAACCCACAAGTCTTTTGTTATATTTTCTCTCCCTGCCCAGCTGAGAAGGGCAGTGACAGAGCAATTTCAGTGGGCACCTGGTGCCCTGCCAGGGTAAACCCACCATTTATTTACAAGCACCAGTGTAGGAAGGTTTGGTGAATCTTTTTAACCCCTTCTGGCTGCAAGCTGGGTGGGGGAGGGCACACTGAGCATTTAGCACGTTTGAGCTACGAGAATAATTACTTCTAATTATTCATAATCGCATCTTCCAGCTTGTGTAGAAAGAAGCTCACCAGAGTTTCACAGCTCAGTGCAACTACAGATGCAGACTGGGGAACTTTCTGCAGGTTGAACAGACTTCAGAGGGAGCCGGTGCTGCTGCAGGATGAAGCCAGCAGCTTTCTTCTGCAGGCCATGAGTCAGGCGATGTGAGCACTCGATAGCACAGCACTCCTTGCCACTGCCCAGACATGCCAGAGTCAGCCTCTTTTGTTCTGTGCTTTGTTCACTGATGGGAAAGTAGTCACGATCTAGATGATTCCTCCGTTAGGACAGAAAGAGATTTAGAAGTCAAAGCTGTCTAGCTGCGGGCTGTTGGGCAAGTTTCGATGCAAGCCTCACCACCACTTTTCCACTGCATGTAGGTGCCACTCTCTCTGCTAGAGCCAGTGAGGTGGACAAATCTCATTTGTCCATCAAATCTGCCGGTGTGAGAGTCTCTATCACAGTTTCATAAGCAACAGAGCACAGCAAGTGAGTGAAGAATACTGCATATATTAGCATCTGTGTTAGATATGAATTCAAGCAAGCTTTGTGGTTCCTCTAGTTTGGGCTTTTATCCATCAGCTTCCTGACTGAAGAAAGCCTGGACTATGTCCCTAAAGAAGATCCCTATTAGCTGGACAATGGGATAACAGGTACTCTCCTCTGCAGATACTTTTACCAGAGACTGATGTTTTGGTAGATCAACAGGCTGCTCTGAGCTCTTGTGCTTGTGCAGAGCATAGGTATCAAATCTCCCAGATCACCCTGCTAGGGCCAAGGCACACAGCCTCCAAACTCTGCTGTCAGCTGGATAACAAGTAGCACATGACAGGTACAGAAGTCTCTCTCTGTAAATATATTCATACCTATATTTGTATTTCTCCACTCTTCTGGTCTCAAAGCATAGAAAAAGGCAGCATGGGATCCTGTTCTGGGACAGGAAAGAGCCAGGTAGTCTCTTCCTACAGCAGTGTAGCTGCCAGCTCTGATCCCCAGAGTATATACAAAGGCTTCCTACCTACCAGCACAGCCACAGCAGCACCTCTGCTAGGACATGGAGCTTCACAAGAGCTCTCATCTGGAACTCGTTAGGTTAATCACCATTGCTCTCTAGAAAGCAGACTGGCTCCACTCACCCCTGCCCACCTCTGGCTTCAATCTACAGTCTGCTCCTCCAGCAATCCCTGTATGCAAGGGGCTGGACCAGGCTGCTGCCTGGCTCTGACCAGGATGCATACAGCCACCAGCATTAGAAACTCATTAGCAAGAGCTTTCCTGTGTAACAGCACAGGACAATCATGGTCTGCAGTGCTGCCCAG
Source organism: Acridotheres tristis (assembly GCA_037013685.1). Lineage (NCBI taxonomy): Eukaryota > Metazoa > Chordata > Aves > Passeriformes > Sturnidae > Acridotheres > Acridotheres tristis. Next base: position 102,674,379 of record CM072887.1, read on the forward strand.
AAAGCATTGAGCATGCTCCCCTTCCAAGTGGAATGGAGTTCAAGTTTCCTTACATTTAAAAGAGGCAGTAAGCGGCTCATCACGTGGCACAGGCAGACAAAGAGCAATCCCCCATCCCCAGCCATGGTTTGTGTGTGCTCAGGTGATGGAGCCTGTGCACTCTGAGGAGTTGTTGTGTGAACTGGCTGTACTTTGCAGAAGATTGGCTGACAGGACTGTGTGCCTGGGACTGCCCACAGCCAAAAATCAAGACTGTCAGCCTTTGCTTCTATGATTGGCAACCAAGACATTGACATTACTGCACAGGCAGTGTAGAAAAGCTACCCAGTGGAGTAGGACAACACAGAGCTCCCATGCAAGGCAGGATACCCATGAGTATTTTAAGCTGGTTGGTAGGCAGTTTCCTATGTTATATCAACACCCTTGATTTAGTCAGGAGTCGTTCTGCAAGAGCAATCCAGAAGACGTTTCAGTTATTAGAAAAGCCTGAACACCAAGGCACAAAACTAATGGACATTAAAGAGAACCATGTTGCAAAAACATGGACTATGGAGAAGATAGTTCTGCTAGAGAGCAGAGCAGTAACACACAGAGATGAAGCAGCAAGAGTTCTTCAACTGATAATACCCCAAGGAGTTTCTAACTACAAGCCTAGCAGGGAAAGCCATGACTTACAACACCTCCATGACTCAGTTGTTACTGCAGCTCCAGTGACTCAACGGGAAGTTCTATTGCCAACTCCATCCAAATCCCACTAACACACTGGTTCCCATCCAGCAAAGCAAGCCTCACTGGTGAGACTGGTCTCAGCAGCAAGATACAAACATTACATTCGAGCATGGCAAGGAGCCCAAGCTAACAGACTCCATTGGACCCGTGCCGGTTCCACAAGACCCAGAACGCCGACTGCAGCCAAGCACTGCTTGAGAAACAGAGAGCTTGGGAAACCACCACATTAGCAGATGTTGCCCCACAAGAGCTGCTTGTAGGAGGTCCAAATGTTATCTCACCTTGAGGTGAGGCTTCACAGAGCAGTAACTTTTCCATTAGCATCTCCACAGCCGACAGTTCACTATCCCAGGTTTCCAGCCAGGCCACACAGGGCTCATTGCTGTGGTACACCAGTAGCCAGCAGAGTAGCAGTTCAAGTGAAGTACATTCATCAGCCCTAACTCAGAGACTTAACACTCAGCATTCCAAAGGAGGAACCACATGCCTTCTGCATTTAAGAGTATCATCTCAGCTCAGAAGTGAGCCTATAAGAAACATCAGAAGTCCTTGCACTGTTGGTGAGAACAACTTCCCCACTGTAAGTTCACTGCCTATATCAAAGTCTAGGGAGTAACAAAAGCTCCTCATGTCTGATCCACAAATAAACAGTGTCTTTAAATATTACAGTGTTCTGATGCTTACTCAACAGCCCACAATCATCCCCCCAAATACAACCACTTATGTTTCTGCTCACTTCAGAATGCTGAGACAGGACCCAGCTATAATCCCTAATTTCTTCCACACCTTTTAGCAGAGCAAGACTACAGTTACACTGGAACAGAAGAGAGCTGCTGTTCTAGCCATTAGCTGATGCTCCCCACTGCTTTGCTAGTTCTCTTGGCAGGAGCAACACCTGTCCAGTCTGTTTGTTTATGGAGAGAGTTACCATAAATTTCTACAGATAGAAAGTCCATCACTGTGAGCTAAATCACTCTCAGATAAAGACACCAGAGTAAAGGTGTTTGTGCTACTCTTATAGGCAACTTGAGAGCTAGCCAAAAAAGCCCTGACAAAGCAACTCACCTTGGAGCTGACGTGCAGGGGCTGGTCAGATAATCATGCCTTGGCTCTAGTGAGGGCTTAAGCACCCAGCATACACAGACATCTACATTTAGGTGCCTCAGAATCAGCTGAACGCTGTCCTGAGGGACTAGTGCCATTTGAACACAGCAAGTCCATCAATCTCCAGCTGTCATGCAGTGCTGTATTAGATGTCTTCTACTCCTTATTATCTCAAAGCTATTAGAATGAAAACACTAACGCTGCAATGCTGAAGCACTGCAATTTTATAATTGGCAGCACCTACTCAGGAAAAGGCCCTATCTTCTCTCTCTTAAGAGCTGCCTCCTCCCTGTATGGAGGGCCTAAAATCTCAGCTCCTCAGACGCCAGAAACAAGTGTGGAATGTCCTTCTCAGGGGTATTAGTATGGTTCTTGGACACAGAAATCGTTTCAAACAAAGTTAGGACAAAGTACTGGTATACAGGCCACCTGGAAACATCTGAGTACAGGCAATGCAAAACACATACTTAAAATGGACCGATTTTGCTGCTAAAACAGCAGCCTACATTTCAGGTTTGTGCACTAACTTAATTTTAGAAGGCTTACAGGTTTCTTGCACTTGCTGTAACTTGTCTCAGGTTGTTAAGAGAGGATTGTTTGTTTCCAGAAATTTCAGAGTGCTGCCATTAAAAATGTTAGCTCTTCTCACCACTTGAAACTAAGAGAAACCTGGAACAAAGACTACAAAACTGCACCAGAGCCCCCTTACACCATACAAACTCCAGCTCATCTGCCACTGCTCTACTCAGAGCTGACCAGATACAGTAGCCACCATTTCACCAGGAAGTGGCCACCAGCAAGTCAGCGTTCAGATGGAGAAGCTCTGTTTACAGTGCTAGATGAATATTGTGACACTGCTCTGTGCATACTATAGAAGAAAGTGTTTCCTCCTTATCCACTGCCTGCATGCTTAACAAGCAAGCTGGACTACCTAATTTCTTCTAATTAGTTTACGTTCAGATAGGAATGACATCACCCTTGGAAAAAAGTGGCCTGCTCTGCTAAGCTTGTGTCAACCACCAGCGTGCACCTACACCAGATCAAACAATCAGAACTCTCCTTCTCTCACCATATGGGCCGGATTGTCCACTGCCCTCCTGCAGCAGGACGTGCATCTTGGCTCAGTCGCCTTCTGGCAGTGTTATACTGTGTAAAAGTTTCCAATTTAGAGAACAAGATTAAACTGTTAAAATGGTAAGGTGTATCAGCCTTCTTATTTCAAGGAAGTCCACGCCCCCATCATAACAACAGAAGGCAATTACTCTCATAAAGAGTGTTTGAAGCAATAAAGTGTCACCTTGAAGGACACCAGGAACCACCCCAATCATTCCTGCAGGTAAGAGTACTCAGGAAGAAAACTACTATTGTTTGGCCACTTTCTTGCTCCTGTATATTATTCCAATGACAATATGCATAGGTGAGTCAAGTTACACAACGAGAGCCAAGGGCCAAGCCATGTGCCAGCAGCAGTGGCATCCATCCCAATGATCAGACCACCATGAACCCAACACAACCATGGCAATGCACACAGCCCTGCAGTCTGGCAGATTCAAAGTAATGTGTAAAGTCACTCTGCTTCTGTGTCCAACACAAGAGGTTTTCAGCCACTCAATGCAAGTGGGAAAGGTAGATTAGTCCCTATCACTGACATTTTGACATGGGGGAAAAAAGTCGTGTGATCACCAGAAGTGAAAGAGCCTCAGTGCTGAGTCACCCTAAAGAGCCCCGAGGATTTCTGCTCCTCCGTGTGCTCACCCTTGAAACCCCCTCGATCTGCAGTGCCACCCAGCCTGACTGTCTTGTAGGCACAGGAGAACTCCAGACAAGGATTTGCTTCATGTCCTTATCATTTCTAGTACGGAATATTTATCACAGGGCAATTTTATCCAAATACAGTACAGAGGCTGCAAATTAACTGCAGTTTTCCCACTTCATTAAGCAGAAGCTTACTCAGAAGTTGAGAGCACAGCCCTCCTCCCATGGAACAGCGCTGCCTACACTCACATGTTTGTAATTTTTAGCCATCTCATAACGACTCACTGCCATGTGGGCTAGGAGGGTCCATATCCAGAGCTACAGACAAAGTTCACAGACAGAATGGTACAGCAAAACCAGAGGTATTTCGAGCAGCTCAGATCCCACTGTGCACTTTGTTCTGCCACTCCTTATCCGACTGGGGCTGCAGTTCATCCCTAAGCAAGTTTTCAATCGATAATTTCAGATAGAAAAGAACTTGCCAGTTTTACTTTGATAGCCCTGCCTGCTAAAACTACCTCATGCTCCACTTTTTCCTCCTAACTCATCCAAAGGGGAAGACTCCACAACCAGTGCACACTCAGGTGTGGTGGGGGGAACATGGGAAGCAAAGAAGCGCGTCCCTCATCTCAGAAGCAAGGGATGGGACTGGGGCTTTGTGTCCCTCGAGGGGCGGCCACGAGGCCTCCTGCCCCGCACCCTCCGACGGCACACGGGGCTCGGGCGCCCAGGCTGCCAGCACAGACCTGGAGCAGCGAGCACAGCACTCCAGGGGCTGCGGAGCCGGGAAAGGCGCTGGCAGGCGGGGCGGGAGCAGGAGCAGGAGCAGAGCCATCATGCCCTGTCCGCGGATGACACCTGGCGGCTGCTGTGCCGCCGGGACCACGGCCGGGGCTGCCCCGAGAGCTGCTCCGGGACACGGCAGCGGGACGAGCCTCGCCCCGCGGGCTCACCGCGCTCCGGGGAGCGGGGCCGGGTCCGAGCTCCGGCATCGGGGCGGCCGTGAGCCCAGCCGGGCAGCACCGGGACCTCTGTTTCCGCGGGCAGAAAGCAGAGTCCAGGCGTACCCTGCACGGGGCTGGGGCTCTGAGGCACAAAGGCGGCGGGGAGCCGCCGACCCGCGCTCCCCGGAGCACGGCAGGAGCGTCCCCTCTTCGGGAGTCACCGTAACTTCGGCGGCAGCCGAACCACAAAGGGCCACATGCCAGCGCTCTCCCGGACCCGCCGCTCACCGCCGGAGGGACGGCGGGAGCATCCTCCCCCCATCCCCCGGCCCTCCCGGCCACACCGCGGGGTCCCGCGGCCGGCGGGGGGTGCGGGGAGCGCGGCCTGCCCGCCCCGCGGGCCCCGGGGCGGAGCCGCCGGCAGGTCGGGAGCCGCCGCGGCGGGTCTGGTTTGAATTAAGGCAGCCGGGGCAGTCGGGCTGGAGCCCGCCGCCAGCACAAAGGCCACCGCAGCCCTCCACCCCGGGCAGGGCTGGGCACCGCTGCGCTCCCCTGCGGGAACCCGTCGAAGCGGGGAGCCGGGCGGTCCCCCCGGCCCGGCCCGGCCCGGCCCAGCCCAGCCCAGCCCAGCCTGCCCCGGCGGTCCCAGCCCCGCACCGCGCCGCACCGGGCCCCGCCGCCCCACGTGCACGGCGCCCGCCCCGCTCCGCTCGGCTCACCGGGACAGCAGCCTGGAAGCAAAGGGCCACCAGCCACACGGCCACCACGTTTATCATCCTTCCTCCTCGCCGGGCCTCGGGAGCGCGCAGCCTGCCCTTGCTTCCCGCCGTCTCCAACGCCGCTCTTGCTCCGCTCCTCTTAGAATTGTTTGAAGTAGCTGCGGGTTCGCTCCCTTTTTGTGGTTTCTCCTTTTTTTTTTTTTTTTCTTTTAATTTCCCTCCTTTTTCCCCTCCGCACGCAGCCGAACCAGCCTCCCAGCAGCGCTCTGCGATGGCGAGGAGTTGAACTCTGTCTTTTAATGAACCCACTGCAACAACCTTCACCTTACGGCCACCCCCCGGCCGGCCCCGCCTCCGCCTCGCTCCCCTCCCCTCGGCTCGGCTCGGCTCAGCCCGGCTCCCCGGCCTGGCCCAGCCCGGCCCGGCCCGGCCCTGCCCTGCCCTGCCTTGCCGTGCCCCGCCGCCCGGCCCCGTTTCCTGCCGCCCTACCTGCGCCGGTGCCCCCTCCCCAGCCGCTCTCCCCCGCTCCTCCGCCTCCGCCGCTTCCCTTCCACTGCATTCCCAGATTTCCTCTCTGGCAGAGCCATTGCTCCCGCCGAGCTTCCTTCCCTCTCGCTAAAAATAATAATTCTAAATAATAATAATAAAAATAATAATGGTGATACTGTTAGAAGCCCTCCCTTCCCGTTTCACTGTGGGAAAAGCCCGGGCGCGCTCGGCCGTCTCCCCCCGGCGCCGCTCCGGAGAGAGGGGCGGGAGCGCTCCCCGGTGGCCCCGCACCCGGGGCAACCCTCCGAGCTCCCGGTCACCTCCGGAAAATACGTGTTTAGGGAGTGAGGTGTCTTCCCTCCTCCCCGCGGGTCCCCGGGGTCGGCCCCATAGCGTCTGCCTTCGTGCACACGTTTTCCTGCCGCTCGGAACAGGATTTCTGGCAGCGTAAAATGCTGCGAGAGGTTTGTGGCAAAAAAATCCGCTTTGAAAGAAGCGCCCTCCTGCAACTCGTCCTATTTTTTTTTTTTTGTTGTTTTTTTTTTTGTTTTGGAGTTAAAAGTGACTGCAGTCCTGCTGTGGCTTGGTCTTCGCACGTCCCACCGAGGATGGCAAAAATGAGGCAACAACCATCCAGCGAAAACACAGCGCGGAACGAATTGTATCACCCTTCCACAGGGTCAGGGCTGGAGTTCCTGTTCCAGTCCATTCATTTGTCTTGTTTTATTTTCACCGCTTGTGCCAGCACATGTTGAAATGTTTGCTATAAACAATGCAGCTGAATGTGTGTGCAAATGTTATTTAAAAAAAAAAAAAAGGCAGTTTTTAGGAATTTTTACAGCTGCTGGAAGCTGTAGTAGCACACACACTGGCCACATGGCCATGGGCACAGCATGACCATGGGGCAGCTGGATGGATGAGGGATGTGGTTAAGGCTGCAGCCATTGGGCCCTGCTGCCCTGGAGCTGCTTGGGATAGGGGGTAACCAAAAAAGAGCCTTAACTGCTGTTTCTGGGTTGCTCTGGAGGCTCCCAGTGGGTGTTGGTCAATCTGTGCCATACCCAAGATCCCTTCCCACAGCTGTGGCCCAAAGGCTTTATAGACCTAATTGGATATTCAATGTGGCTAAAACTGTTGAGATTTTATCACGTCTTTAATTAGCTTTCTTTCTCTCTCTCTCTCTCTCTTAAATTACTCATGCAGCTCCTACCATCCCACTCCGCCTTTCCCTCACATGAGCTGTGGCCACCATGTTCTTCTTTCTGCCATGTCTTGAACCTGGTGCAACCAGAGCTTTGGACATGAGACTTTTGGGTCAGGACTTGGGTCAGAGGTGCTTGGTGCTGGGGCCTGCAGAGCACAAGATGAAAATGTCACCCAGACTTGGTGGGCAGGTGGTGACACCCATCTGTATGGTCATCACAGGGAATCAGGAAATGCATGCCAGGCACAGCCAGCCTTCTCAGCAGATTTTGGGTCAGTTTGGCCAAGGCTGCATCTGGTGGACCCTGGCAGCACGGAGGAGAGAGGGAACACTTCAACAGCACTCCTGGGAGCAGTGGTGAGGCACTGCTGGGGTTGAGTGCCTCATGGGTTTCATGCCAGCGTGGGCCTGTGTGCGTCTTCGATCAAATGGGGCCGTGGTGCTTCTTGTTGGATTGGCCAGAAAACATTTAGAGCTTGATCAGGATGTTCTGGTCGGGATCTGTGAATGGGGTGAGAGAAGAACAATGCAGCGTTTGGGAGCCAAGCGTTTTCAGTGACATTCCCGTGCCCTCCGCTTGATCATTGAAGCATGTTAAGTATTGTGGTTTCAGTCAAAAGAACTCCATGCTGAAAAGCCAGATGAGACTTGTATGGAGAGGAGTTTCTTGGCAGCCTAGAGCTCAGGGGATCATAGGAGTTGGTTGCCTGTGCCCAGTACAGTGGAGCTGTGGGGATTTCCCAGAATTGGATCAAGGGCTTCCAGCAGTGTAGCCCAATTGAACTCAGTCTCCTTGGGGAAAAGGAGCTGGTTTCAACTGTGTGCTGCCATGGGAAGAGGGGAAACACAGCCACGAGAGGAATCCAGCCCACTGCTTCCGCTGCCACCAGAGGCGAGCAGGAGCAGGGATGGCAGCTGTTGATTTTGTGCAACCACCACCCTTCTGCACTGGGTCCTGGAGCAGAAGCCATCGTCCCCTACCCCTGATGAATGTGAGTATCACACAGCAGCAGGAGCTGCCTGCCTGGCTTTCCAGGTGTCAGACCCACCACAGCAGCGTGTGAGGATGTGCCACTGTCACTCTGTGCCCCTCAGCAGCAGTGCAGCCCACAGAGCAGATGACCAATGACTCCTGAAACCTGGTGCCATGTGTCCTTAAAGGGTTTATTAATGGACTGTGACCAGGTGGGGTAGGGTTAGAAAAATGGCTAGATTCTGCTCTGAGTTCCTTAATAAGGGCTAGATTGTACTTGTGGCATCAAGCTGGACAGACTCACACATCACATCTCAATGATTTCATCAGCTTGTTTAAGTATGCTACAGCCTGACATCCTGGGATGGAGAAGAGAAAGATAGTCCCTAACGCAGAGTGGGAGGTTAGAGTATGTGCAAATACTGAGATTGCTCTAAGTGTCCAGGCTGCCCACCTTCTGGGGTTGACAGCTCACTGCTCACATGTGCTCTTTCTGGTTGGCTCCAGGTAATATATATAACCATATATAATATATAGTTACAGTTGTCTTCCGAGGTGATGATTGCCATTTTCTCTTTTGTTGCTTTTGTGACAGAGAAAAAAGTCTGTTTTTTCCCCTATGTGGTAGCTGGGTTGGCTAAAGGGGATTAAGAACAGGAAAGCCACAACTCTTGTGTTTCACTTCTGAGGTATGACGTGTAGGCAAGGCTTTAAGTGAAACCCTGAATTTCTGTGGTGATTGCTGAACAGGACAGAGGAAGGAGGGTGCCTCTGGACACATGGAGCAGTAACAGGATATTAAATATATTTAGTTAAATGCATTCAGATTCAATCTGCCCTAGAAACTTCTGGGAATGAGGCAGGAGATGCACCCAAAAAAAGGGGATCTGGGAAGGGCAAAACACTGTCACTGACAGTCCCTTCTACATCAGGGTTTTTCCCATGGATGGTGCCTCAGAATGGTGAGCTGGCAACAAGAAGCTTTGATCAGTGAGCTAAAACCTGCAGATGGAAGAGGGATTGTTCTGACAGGAGTAGGTTAGGACAGTGTCGCTGGTGGCCTACTTGGAGACTGTGTAGACCAGGGAGATTTTGCAAAGTTTCATTTGCTGCTAGCCTGAGCTTTTCTTCTTCTTCCCCTTTCAAGTTCCTCAGGCCAGTGTCTCTATTATCCATGGCCCACACCACATTATTCTCTTTCTAACTCCATGCAGTAACAAAGGAACAACCTGCCCACTCATTAAACCAATGCAAGCATTAAGAACGAGTCTGGAGAGGAAGCAAGCTGGACTTTCAGCCTCAGATTACCAAGAGCTTGTCTGCCAGTGTGCAACATTTGGCATCCAGCCATTGTGCTGCTCATCTTCTGGGTCCCTAGACACAGGCCTCCCCTATTTATGAGGCCATTTCTCTTTGTTCATGCTGGTGGCACCAAATACACTTTTCCTAACTCCTTGCATGCCTTGGCAAATCCTGTGCGGTTTGGTTTGGAGGTCCTTTTGCACTGGTGTAGAAATAATTGATTCTGACCCTTTCACATGCAGCTGTGACTTGCAGCAGGATCACCTGAACGCACCCAGTTTGCTTGCACAGTGATATCTGATTTTGCTTGTTCTGTCCGGCCACCTTTGCAGTGAGTCAGACATCTCTGAGTAACTCCATCTGCCTCCTGGCTTTTACTCCCAGGAAGTGAGACCAAAGGAGACTCCCCTGTGGCCCACCCTAAGGTGTGGAATGTGAAGTTAGCCTGAGGCAGAGTCTGCTCTGGGCTCCTTTCTTCCCCCCAGTGTAATGCTCTGATGGAAAGGATGGCCTTGCTTACTTGGACAAGAATAAGCCTTCTTGTAAACAGTCGGAGGTTGGGGGTTTTTTCCACTTAAACAATGCAAAGTGCAATGATCCAAGTGTCAGGGTAGCTGTAGTGTTGGCCTTATAGTTGCCAACTGAATCAACTTGGCTGCCTCTCCCAAGAGTTTGGTGACCTTTTTCTTTTTCCTCCATCCTCTTTCCCTGTGTTCTGCTAGGGAGAACTTCTGTGTGGACACTGAAAACTGTATATAAATATGTCTGTGCCACTAACCAAATAATTCTTGACCTAATTAAGCAGTGCTTCCTTTGGCAAAAGCTCAGCTGGCAGTGGCATGCCACTTTTGTGATAGTTTTCGTAAACAGCTGTAATAAAAGCAGCTGCATTACTTTGATGCTGCATGTGAGGGCCTGGTAGGATCCTGCATGCTCATTACAGAGAGCCTCAGAGCTGGATTTTGGGGGCTGGTGCACGAAAGCCTGCAGAGGGGTTTCCCATTAGCCTGAAGTTACACGGGTGTTGCCCACAAGAAAAGACTGACTCGCTCTCTCTTAATGAGGCCTTTTCCTGTAGTACTGGATGCTGCTTTCACTCTTCAACAATTTTGGCCCACCACTTTCAGAGCTTGTGGACTAGGCAGGTATTTCTGAAAGCACTCACCTGAATAACCACTTTTTTTGTTGTTCTTTCCCTTGCCCAGGGAGGTGCTCTGCTGCCTTTCTGTGATGCACTTACCCCGTGGTCAGCTCAGGGCAGCTCAGTCAGGGTGATTCATGCTGGCTTGCAGTGCATGATCCCTCGACCTCCGTGACCCCAAATAATTTCAGCACAGAATGGGATTTGCCCTGGCATGAAAATGAGCATGGAGAGAAGGGTATCACAATTCCCAGGAACATACAGGCAGGTGACGGCTGGGAGCTTTGGGGAAAAGGCAAGCAGCAGGGAGGACAGGGCTACCTTGTTTCCACAGCACTCCCTGCTTGGTACCTGCTGCCTTGCCCTCTGGCAGCTGCCCTGCTCCTCCAGGGGAGGTTTCCATGGATCCTGTGGTCCCCCTGGGGACAGCAGCTTTCTTCAGTGCATTCAGTGGGGAAGTGCTGAGAAGTTTTGCAGATTGCCTGAGTTGCAAACCCTCTGACCATGAGAGAAGACCCTGCACAGCTGCTTGCACCCTGCAAAATAGGAACTGTGACACTTGGTGCCTTTATAGTACCTCAATAAGTGGTATGGCAATAAAATATGTGTATTTTTAATCCTACAGCTGGCTCTGGCAGTGTCACAGAGACACATTATTTGCCTGGGAGAGATGGAGACTCCAGACTGAATGAGATGCAATCTCTTGTCAAAGGCATCCTGTATTTTCTCTGTATTCCTTTATTGTCCTGATCTGTGATAGAGGTTTATGCTTTATCTTATGATGAGTTACGCCTGGATAACTTGCACAAAACTTGAATAAAAGTTTTCCTTGTGGAATGTGGTCCCTGTTCCTCTCTGACCATACCTGAAATACAACATACCCTTGAAGTCAGCTATCAGTGTTTGCACAAACTAGAGCTGTACTGCTGATTAAGAAGTTCCAAATGAAGGAGAAAATGGAAGTATTTTAACCAAAATACAGAAGTATTCAGTCCACATGAAACATGTTAACATGTTAAGTTTCAAGAGTGTCGCCTTTAAACAGCCAAGTGTCTTGAGTTAGTTGTTTCTGCTACATGGAGAATTTGAGTAAGCACGTCTAACTCCAGGAATTCTGCCAAAGCAGGTTTAATACTCCTACGTATGCAAAAAAGCTGGTCTTGGGAGAAGCAGATGCTGTAGCAGAGCAGTTGTGAGAGCAGGGCTAGGCTGCGCTAGAGATTTTAGTTCTATTTCAGTAACAGCTGCTTAGAGCAGGCATTTGGGACATTGTAAAAATACTGTTTTTTTAATGTATTCATCAAGCTGAGGTGATCTGGATCCCAAACTGGCTGAGGGGCTTTGAGGAATGATGGCTCTGGGGTCAGCCACAGGTTTTACCATTTCCTCTTGCTACCAGTGGTGACTATGCCGTGAAATTGATACGATGTAATGTACAGGTTTTCTCCCTGATTAACCAGACGGATGCATTTTGCTGCAATTATCATCCTTCATTTAGCATTTCAAGGCCACTTACCCCCTTCCGCAGATATTGAGGGCTCAGTGCAGTCACTCCTGGCCAAACCCTGCAGGCAATGCAAGGGCACCCAGCCCTGGCTGTCAGAGCACTGATTCACCCACGATCCCACCCATCCTGTCTCACCCCCACCCTGGCCCGTCTCAGGCATTCATCAGGAGAACTTTCCCCAGCTCCTGGGAGTGGGGATGCCCCTGCCCCAGGTGGGTTGGTGCTACCAAATGCAGCTGCAGGGGTGCTGCAGGTGTGGCACAGGTGTACTGCAGGGGTGCTGCAGGGGTGGGGCTGAAGCAGAGACCAAGCTGCGCTCCAGTGTCAGCACCTTCCTGGTGGTGAACCACCTCCACAGGAGCATCTGCCCCGGTGGGAGGCAGGCACAGGGCCAGAGGGAGGAGGGCAGGGGCACAGCCGGGCACATACATGGATGAGGAGCTGGAGAGAAGAAGGGGAACAAGGGCTGTAACCCTGCTTGGACAGTGGGAGGTTCCTGCACTGCTGTCTCTGGGGAAGAGAAAGCTGTGGGTTTACCATGGCTTTAAGCTTAGTGTGGCATGTGTGCCTGATGCCTGCTCCACTTCGGCAGGGTGAACACAGATATATTTTAACTGCTTCATATTTTATGCTGTTTTGTTTCTTTTGTTTCAGTTTGATTTCTTTTTATGTGACTGTGAAATTAGCTATACTTCACAGGGAGGCCTGGAATGAAGGTTTTGCAATGCATAAAATGCCTTTTTACTATTATTACTATGTTATGTACTTTTTAAAAACACCATTTGGTTTTCAAGGTGCTCCTTCTACCTTCCTCTCCTCTTTTCCCATTATTTGTAATCCAAAGGGTCGTTATGGTTGTTTATTGCACTGTGGTTACAGTAGTTTTGTGCGTGTGTGTGGATGGATGTAGGTGCTTTATTTTGTCACCTCTTATCCCCATCCCATTCTTCAGTATAAAGTTGTTCTCACTCCCACCCCCAACAAACCCTTTGGGCCTAGTCCTGCCTTCTCTTCCCTCCCTCCCTTCCCTTCCTCTTCCTTTTAACCATTGATTTATAAAATGTTGCTTTCTGGTACCTGCTAGCTGAAGAGACCCACTGTGTCTGTTAAGGTGTTCAGTGCCATCTAAGACATTCTGCTGGAATAGAAGGTTTGACTGAGGCAAGCTCCTAGGGAAATGTTTCCTTGCCCTGCCCAAGTGTCCTGGATGCTCTACGTTCCCTCCAATGGCACCAGATCCCTAAGTATGCAACAAGATCTGTTCCCAGTGTATGAGTCTGGAAGTGTCCACATTTAAACAGAAGTGGTTTAAACTGAGATGGTATTTCCCCCATAGCCTCACTGGTGGGTGTAGCTGCATGGCCTTTGTGGGGGTATCCCTTCTCACTGGGGGCCATGCAGCACTTCACACTTCACAGAAATGTGTGGGTCACCTTGAGCACTCTGATCAGACCTCTGGGCTTTTGGTTCCCTGCACGTGGAAGAGGTGGCACATGGGGTAGGGCTGCATGATAGACACTTTCCCAGCAGGATGTGAACTTGTATGACTCCCAAACTGAGATGAATAAACAAACCCTCAGTTCTCATGAGACACATGATGTTGCAAGGAAACAGGAGACATCATGTGAATTTTTGAATACTTGAGATGGTGAGTTTTCATACAAAAAGGCTTTTTAAGAGCCAAATGGCCCATTTGAAAGAGATCAGTGTATAGCTTGGACCTCTGATAGGGTTGAACTCTGCTCCACTCATCCCATTCCTCCATGCAAGGGATTGGAATTGACTCTGTGATTTTCATGGAGTTTTCCCATCCTCAGCTCCTCAGCCCAGCTTCAGTCCTCTGATTCTTGTTTACTGAGTAATTGCTCTGATTGTTGTACCAGCCTCTGGATCCAGTTCGCACACAGGGGTGGAGCAAGAAACAGCATCTAGGCAGACTCACCAAACCTGAGCCCAGGCAACGGGACTGAATCCTTCTCCAAGCTCCAGCCTGTATGGGCAGATGGCTTCCCAAAACCTCTCTTGAACTGATCCTGTGCAGGGAGGAATGTAAATATTTTCTTATGCTGTATTTTAGCTCTCTTAGAGAAAGGGAGATAAAAATTATACAGGGGAGGAAAGAGAGGTCTTCATTCCCACTGGAGAACATGTAATTTTTGATCCTCCAGTTTAGACAAGGAATAAGGTGCCTATATTTGGGAGAAGAGAATATAGCTGTGAAATGTGCTGTCATCATCTCCATTACTAGCCAGGCTGGCTAGTGCTTTCTGCCAACACCTGTGTGTTTCTGCCACTACCTGTGCATGTACCTTTGCCATAACACTTCCCTTCTTAGTTTCCATTAGCCCTCAGTAAGCAGTTGTATGTCTTTGGAGGTCTTTACTTTGGGACCTGACACCTGCAGCTGTCAGCCTGCCCCCAAGATTGAGGAAAGCCCTTTGACACGAGAAGCAGTGACCTTGCAGCCTGAGAAGGCACAGCCAACATCACCTGTAAGGAGAGGGATCTCAGCAGGCTCGGCCAATTCCTCCCCAGTCCCCAGCAGTGACATTCCTCTGCAGCAGTCAGGTACTGGGGCAGTTCTGTGCTGCTGTGGGTACGATCTGGATCCAGTCCTCGGAGTGAGTGTTTGTGAAACTGAAGCGTGTGAACCTGTCCTGTGATCAGCAGACAAGCAGGCAGCCTTCCCCACAGCCTCCACCTCCTGAGCACTGCTGTGCTGGGGAAGGGCTGCCTCGCTCCCTGAGGCTGGGCTGGGAAAAGATCCAGCAGCCAGGCTGAGGAAGGGCTGTGGTGCTGTGTGGCTGCCAGGAAATCTGAACCCTCCAGGCAGGTCTGAAGCTCAAACGAAGCTCATTAGGGCTCAGCTATGTAAGGGGTTTCTCCTGTCTGACGGTATTGTATACGAGCTGGACACCTGCAATGTGCCCTGGCTCTTGTTTGCAGATCTGGGGAGTTTAGGCTTGGGTAGGCACTGTGCAAGCAGAAGAGGAAGAGCCAGACAGCCTCCTGTGCCCAGAGTACTGATGCTGGTGAAAAGGTGAACGTTTTATTCCAATGTTTCTTCTTATTAATGAAAGGAAGAGGGTCATTAGAATAGGTCTTCCTGCATTTCAGCTGCTTTTTATAAAGCCTCTGGAAAGTTTCCAGTCTGATAATGATGGGGGAATGCTGCTCCCAAGATATATTTTGCATTAAGTGAGTCTGGGAGAATCGAGGTGGAGACAACGATCTCAGGTGCAGAACCTACCAACTCCCACTTGCATGCTTTAGGAGTCATGCTCCATCTTGCGCTCTTTGTGATGCAATGAATGGTTCAAGCTGTGCTAAAAGCCCAGCCCAAATTCAGGAGTAGAAAGTAAACCCGCCCAGCTCCTTGCGGTTAGGAAGATGCCTGTGAAGTGAGGGAGGTGGGTTCAAAACCCTGAGGCTGGTAATGGAAACTAATTCAAGCATCTCGTTTGCTGGGCAAGTTCCCTTACCACAGAGTGAGCCTGCAGAGGGAGCAAGCTCCATCCAACAGAGGAAACGCTCGTGCACCACCTCACTGAGGAGCACCAACAGCTCAGTTAAATCCCTAAGCTTGGTCTTCCCCACTCCTCCCTGCCTCCATTAAGGGTAGTCGCTCCCCCACCCCACAGCCTCTGTGTTCTGACACTTAACGTGTGATGTTGGGATCTGGTTCATTTTCCTGGCTAAAGCAATTACCTCCTTTCCTGCACCAGCTCAGGAAAGCCCATGTCCTGTATCGGTTCTGGAGTACTATCAACACTGCATCCTTCCATCCTTCCCAAGTGTGGCCCTCTGTGACAACAGTGCTGGTTTTTAAGCCCTTCTGATGTTGGAGTTGGGGAAGCCTGGGCTGCTCTGCTGCACAGGAGAGCAAACACTTTACAGACAATCTCTGTCTCTTCCTGGGTGGCAGGGTCTGCACTTGCCAAGTTCACCCTCACCTCCCTAGCCCAACATCAGGAACCAAGCAGAGACCCAAGAGGGATATATCCCTGACAGGAACCAAGCTTCCTCATTCCCAAACCAAGAGGTGCTTGAATCAGCATCCTTTGGGCACAGATAGTGCCTGGGTATCTGAAACCATTTGGGCTGAGTAAAGCACTGCCTGTAGCTCACCACAACATCGGTGTTGCCCACAGATTAATGACTTCAGGTGGTACTGGCAGCTTGGTACGATGTGAACTGCTGCGTTAACAAACCAACAGCCACTCCTGCCCTGCCTGGGCTGCGACAGCTCAGCTCAGACAGCTCATGGTGTTCCCCTTTCCTTCCTCAAGCAGCAGCAGAGAACTGTTGTCACCACGAGGGCAGGATCTGCAGCTCTCAGGACAAGTGATGCTCAGGCACCACTCCATGCAGAATTCCGCGCCCGAGCGCTGCGGCAGCCCTGACTGCAGGGATAATGTGCTGCTCTGTAGTTTGCCCTGAATATTCCCACCAGGTACAGGACTTACATGCAATCTGCGGTTTCAATGACCAGTTGCTAGATATTAAAATGATTTTGCATTCTCTGAGATCTACTTCCCCAAATGACACGGTGGGAGTTGTTGTCACCCCACTGTTAACCCACTTTCCAAGTTACTGGAATGCTGAGCATCAAACATTCTTGTGGAGCCCAACCCCACTGCTGTGCTACTATGCCATGGTGAGCCATAGGCATCTCTTCAAATGCATGTTCCTTAAAGAGAGAACAGTGACTAATTTAGTTTCTGAATTTGTATCAGCACTTTAAAACATCTAAACAATATGACCCCAAAACTTCAATTTTCTCCATGCTCTGATGGAAAAGTCAGAGATGGAGGGATGGGCATTATGACTGTTCTAGCCACAGGGGCCCCTTAGGTGAGTTATTTCCCACCAGGCTCATTTCCTGTGCTGTCAGTCCACTTCACTCCACACCTTCAGCTAAAAATGGTGTTTTGAAAAACCTCCTGGGCAGTAATAGAAATGAGTGTGGATCCAGGGATGCCACAGAGGGCTAACAATTTCTTCTCTCATTTGAAAGCTAACCCTCTCAAATGCTCCAGAACTCATGCTGGATCCAGGGATATACAAAGAAACTGTCACCAGGCTGTAGCCTTAACTACTCGTCAGTAAAGACGTATAAAACAGGAAGGTTTAGCTGCTCAAAACTACCCTCTGAAAATGTAACGATCTAATTCAGAGTTCTTCAATAATTGCCCAATTCCCATCAGAACAAGTGAGCAAGCACCTTCCCAAAGCTGAGCTCCGTAGACAGCAAGTCCCATAACTGAGAATATGGCTGGTTTCCTACAGGAAAAACGCAAGACCAGATATATTTCACACAGTGTTATTCACACATTTTCATTTTGATTTTTACAGTATATACATGTGAACATTACATTATTCAATACGAGCCACCTGGAGTCAAACCTAATCAAACTGGTCCGTAAACAATCTATATCAAAAAGCAATACTTGAGCAAAAAGTCTAGTGGTTCTACCCAAACCCTAAAATAGTTGAATGGAAATCCAGTGATTTTCATGTTCCTGGATAGAATTTGTGCACAAATGACCTCAGGAGAGCAAGTGGAAGATTATACTCAAGATATTGAAAGCACCAAGGATGACAGTTACAGGACTGTTTAAATTCAACCATGGCATGAGTGCTGCAGGGACAAAGTACAGGGACATGAAGAGTTTCTGCCTGGACATCCCGAAAGCCTGACGTACTGTCTTAGGTGTTGAAGAAAAGACTTCTATGTGGATTATAACACACAGCACAGGTACACAGGGCAAAGATAAAGATAGTCACTGAGGAGAATTGATGCGCCCAAGGAAGTGGCTCAGAAGTCATCCTTTGGGTGACTAGGGGAAAGCTCTGGCTCCAGTGACAGGGCTGGTACCTCTGGGGAGGAATTTTGTGAACTGCCATGCAAAAACTACTTGGCAATTAGAATTGTGCTTACTCAAAATAACGAGGCCTACTACTTCACTTCATGCAGGCACTGGAAGTAGGCCAGAAGAAACTTTCCCATTTGCCTATTAAGGAGTTATCACTACCATTAGAAACGCAGCGCCTCAGATCTCTGCTTCAGTAACAGTTATGTAACCCTGGTATCAACAGTAACATGACAGAATTCCTCATACAAGTTTATACCACTACTATTTTCTTTCTCATGATCACACCCCTACCAAAACAGCCTTTTATTTGATCAATGCTCAAGACGTTGTTTCCAAACTACCACGTTGATCAAAACTTTAGGTCAAGCCATCCAAATGAACATTTTACACAAAATACTTACTTCAACAACATACAAAGCACTTTCTTTATCTTTCAGAAACTGAATATACAAAGTAAGCTTTTTCCAAAATATTTCCATAGGCAAAGGATTAAAAAGGATTTTAATTATACACATATGGTCACAATTCTGCCTTAAAAAGATCATTGGGAAATGTACATAAGGCCGCTTGTATATGTACATCATCTTTATGTTACTGTTACAATGTCATATGTCCAGAGAAAAAAATCGACAGTATCATACATATTTGCTTTACGCTGCGAGAAGGCTATTCAAAAATACAGTACTCTTCTGTACAAAAAATTCATGCCACATTTATTAAGATGGAAGAAGCATTGGTTTCTGCGATAACCAAGTATTTCAGTCCACTTCTTACTATGCTTATTTATCCTGATTTAAAATTTGAACAGATTGATTTCCCAAAGTGTCCATATGAACAGATTCAACAGCTATGTTATAAACAAAACATAATGTTTCTCACAATAGATAAAAAGAAAGCCAGTTCATATTTTTGAAACCATATAAAGATAGAATTTTAAAAAAATCACTCTTGATTTGCTGAAATAAATTTACATTATACAACACTATATGCCAGGGGGAAAGGAGGGAATGGGGATATGAATATACACTAAAATGTAAATTTTTGTCCCAAAAAGGAGTAAAACAAATTACATTTACAGCATGAAGGTTTACAAATGTACATCTGTACAACCAAGGTAAGCATCACTACTAAATTAGCAAGGCTTTGTAATAAACATCGAAACGAGAGATTTGTTTTCAAACTGTAAACTTACACCTATTAACTACACGTATACAATGCATATATTTATAGGAAGCAAAAAGCTATCTGAATATTTAATCAATCATGCTTAAATGTTGAGCTATCGAGTTTACTTTTCAGTGGCCCCTTCTCTTTATCATTACCTATTTTTCGCATCTACAGTGAGAAAGCAAAATAAATGCTCAACACTTTCAAATCCTTACAATTCTATATGCAAAATAAAAAAATACATATCTCTACTCTTCCTGCGTTGTAAAACTGACTGTAAAGTTAATACAGGGTTCACTCCTTTTCCAACAGAGTACTTTGCTGAATGGAAGTACCCACCATCATTGTAATCCCTCTACCTTGTACAACAATTAAATATATAAGTATATACAGCACTTTATTTTTAATACATCGCTAGAGAAAACCTTAGGGCATGATTTAAAAAAAACCTGTATCCACAGCAAGTGCCAAAAACTAGTCTTTTAAAGTTTCCATCATTTTGTTCTTCCCTACTTTAATTTGCTGTGCCCTGTTTGTTATTTGGATAGGATGTTGTGAACCACCAAAATACAACTTAACTTTTCAACATGTTAAATAATGTTTATGCAGTTGATCAATTTTAATCTGGTATAAAAGACTTCACACAAAAGGGAAAAATAAGGATTAATTCTATATACAACTCTATAAACCTGTTGTGCTATGATGCTGGGTAGACCTACCAGATTGCAAGCCAGTGTATTAAAAGAATACTGTACTTTTTCCCTTTAAAAACTATTTCAGTGACTTTACAAGGTAAAAATTTACAAAATATGTGACAGCTATTTTGATACAATTACATCATATACAGGCGTTCTGTGCTTTGCCAGCCATCCAATCTGATAGGTCTCCGGATCAGGGCTGGAAATATTTTTCTTATTTTTTTAGCAATTCACTCCCCAAAAATATACACAAGAATAAAAATTTTACAAATGGATGAACAAAGTCAATAAATAGATTTAAAAAAATCAGAACATTTAGAGTTAAGTTGTAGGTTTTGATAATTCACAATTTAATTTTTCTTCCATTTCTCTTTGTCTTTTACAGCATCCCATTTGGTGGTCCACCAATTGGCCCCAGATCAGCACTGTTCTTCAGGTAATACTTTTCCAGCTTGGCCAGAATGTGTTTGCCATAGGTGTATTTACGCAGAGTTGTGATGTGGGGTCGAATCTGTAATAAGAAACATGTTTGGGTTTTTTTAACATCCACACTTTTAAGCAGAGGTGACTACACTTTGAAAAAATTATGCAAAAAGATGCCAGAAGCCAGTATTACCAAGTGCTGGGAGTTTCTGGAAAGATGTAAAACTGGTGATTTTGACTCATCAAATAACTGATATTCATTCCTGTTGCAGGAAAAGGGAGGCAGTACTTTGTGGAAGAGCCCTGTTGGTGACTGGGAGAAGCAGAGCTCCTGCAGGAATATCCTGGGCCCTGTGTTAAATAGCCTCGGGCCGTTGTGGCAACAGCACATTTCTCTATGTCTGGATATTCTTAAGTAGAAGTGTGCCTGTATGCTAGGAAGTATGGGAATCTCTTTTGGGGGAACTGCAGAGTGGATTTATACCCACAACCAGGAAATAAGACGAGAAACCCATAATTTTTCAGTTATATTAATAGCGATGACAGATACTACACTTTTCTGTTGAAAGTATTTTCACATAAAAAGCTGGCACAAAGACAGGAGATGAAACCCAACTATTGAAACTTTGCTTTTTTAGCTCAGTGCTCAGAAAACTGAATGTTTTCTGCTTTACCAAGCTCTGCTGAATGCCACAGCTATAGATCAAGTTCTAGATGACAGAAGCGTTGAGTTTTACATCTGCAGGGAAAGGTGCTCTGGCAGAGCAGCTCACACAGACATGTTTTGGCATCACTCCAAGAATGCACACACATACCTTGTGCATTATGATCTTCCTCTGGGCGGGCTCGGCCATGTCAATCATCTTCTGCACGACGTAGTTGGCGTACTGGTCCTTCATCATGGTGTATAAGGCACTGTGAGGGCCGTCGTTCTGGCAGCACACCTCGTCGATCAGCAGCGCTCGCTCGGCGCGCGACGCGTGAGTCACGCACTTTTCTACCACGTTGCTGAAAAACAAGGCAGCTCTGATGGGACTGGAGGTGTAATATTCTTTCAGGTAACGATTATCAATTTGTCTGGAAGTTTATCAGTTCTTCAGGGTTCTTAATGCCAGTAAACAGCATATTGCAAACCATCAATTCCTCATTTCCGAATCTCCAGTCTAATAACTGAGGAAGTTACAGGATTATATATCCCTATTATTTCACCCATGTGAAAAGGTTATATTCTGATTATTTCGTAGGAGAGACTTTTCCACTGAACCTACATATGTATACTGGACTTCAGGCTGCAGATGTGTTCTAGCACATCTATTTTGGTTGTGGGCTCTTTGCAGACACAACAGAGAACACCAGACAGGAAGATTTTGAATTAATGCACTTTTCAGGAGCATGCCTACATCAGTGATTCCATCAAATATTATTTTGTAGAGTAAGTCTCTGACCTTCCAGTTTACTTCAGAAGCTGGGAAGGCCATCAAAGCTTGTAACATAGCAAAATGATCCCAGTCCTAAATTTGTGCTTTGGAAATTAAGCAAGTTAGAGTGTTATGAAGCATTCCGTTCAGGCAAAGAAAAATAAAATTCAAATAAACTAGTTTGCTAGCAACTTTTAAAACAATGCCCCCATACTGTCAGTGCATTTCTACTTCATTTTGATGACTAGTTTCACTAAATCACCTAGAATGAATTTGGAGGTGCATTTTTCCTTCACAGAAGGCACATAATCCGTATTTTAGTAATAAGCATGAAAGGAGGAGTTTTAGGTTCAAATACAGAATAGTTCATGCCTCCTACAGCAGTCTTTCAGACTTTCTAAGGCAGAAAATCTTTGTCAGACTGAACTATCACTTTTTAAAGCTAGCCTTGTTATACTTGCAAATTGCTAGGCTGGATTGAGGGTCAGCAAGTCCCAGTTTATTGTCATCAACACATCACTCAAATTCCAGCAGAACTTTTCACCTGTCTCTGGGCATCTTCACATGAAAACTTGGAACCTGGTCCCTGCACTTGCACAAAGTGAACAAAAGCTATCCCACAAACCCCCAGAACCTCCTTTGTTTTGCTACAGAACATTTACCTCTTCCCTTCCCCAAACCTAGTATAAAATATCACTATCATTCATCTCTATAAAAATATGGAATTTCAGGAGGTAAGATAAACAAGAAAAAAGAATATTGTACCCCTTTTCTAATACAAGAAATAAATCCAGTATTACAACTTTACAAGGTTTATGAATCTTTAGTATATGAAAGGTGTGCAATACCTGGCAAATTTGTGCTGACTCAGAGCTAGAACTTTTCCTCTTATTTCTGAAACAATTTTGCTTTTGTCTTCAGGACGACCATGCTCCAGTACATGTTGAATAACGTAATTTCCATATTGATCCTGAAAATAAGATTACTTCAATTTTCTTCTGTGTTCATACTAAGTAATAAATACAGACCCTTTTGTACATGAGCATGAAGTATGAAATGACTATTTGCATGGATATAAGGAAAATACAACATTGGCAACATTACAGAAGCAAAGTGGTGCAAGAAATACTTTATCAAGAATTACTTAATGGACCACAAATTTTACATGAAAAATGTAAATAATCTGCAAAACCAGTACTTTGCTAGAGTATCTTTTATCCTCTTAATGAAAGAAGTCCTCAAAAATCATACTTAAAATCATACTTTAACAGCTATAATATTCCCCTGAACACCAAGCTACAATCAAAAGTGTAAGAAAAACGCTTTTTATATCTTCTTTGCCTCCCAACTTCCAAATTCATTTTCATTAAAACTATGGAAGGAAAGAAAAACAAAAAATCAATGTCTACAAAACTAAAAAGAGGCAAATGCATTTAAACTAGGATACAGGAGTAAATTATGGTGACAACAAAAACCTCTGAAGTGCATAAAAAAATGAGCATACATGTACTAACCTGCACTAGTTGTTCTGTGTGTTGATGCAGTTCCTCTAAGATTGGCAAAGTCTGCTCAGCAGTGCAGTGCTCCAGAATACGCTGAATTACTCTACAACCATATGGATGAGTTGAAAGCACAAATACCTTGAAAACAGGATTGCAAACTGAAGTTAAAACAACTGAAGCTCACACCTATTACAATATTGCTGCATTCAAAGTGGAACTGAATATAACAACTACTATTAAAAAAAGTTTTGCCTGCCATGACCAGAATTCCATTTCCAGCAAAGGTAAGAAAAAGATGAAAAAGCAGGTTTTTGTGTGTCAAGGACTCCAGAAAACGTACAGCTAAGAACCCAAGTGCTCCTTACAATGTTTCTAGCCTACATAGCTGCAAAGGAAAGCCTGGAAGTATGACCCTTAGTTAAACACTGTTCAACTTCTCTGCTTTCCTTTTTACTTTATTTTCAAATTTTAAGACTTTGACACTTATAAAAAGGAATTCAGTAACAGTGGCTGACTTTCACCAATTTCATGTACTAGCATATACAATAAGTTCCCAGTTTCAGATACAAAGTTTGTAAATAACTACTCAAAACATACAGCCAACTCTTGCTTATTCCTTCTGCTTGCTTCTCCTGAAGCTACATTTGTGATTTGGGGATTAATTCCAAAAATTTCAGCGTTGATCAGGACCGAACATAGAATTTTGTATGATTAGGCATCAACTCAAATGAGAAGGAGAAAATGGCAAGTAATATCAAATAAGTGTGCCATTTTTCATTTGCCATTTCAGGTTAGCTACTATTTTCTATATATAATTACTTGGTGCTTAGGATGAATGTTCAGTAAATAAAAAAAGTCACGCTTGAGTCAAGGGGCTCTATTTACAGATTAAAAAATGCATCTCATGTACCTCATACACACTTTTTGGTGTAAAAACACTGAACTCTAGAAGCTCTGGTATGCAATTTAGTACTATGAATAACAATAATTCAGGTATTGCTGTTTTGTAAAATGAGAAAGATATTGTAGATTTTATTAGGAAATACATTTGGCCAGCCATTAAAGTAAAATTTAGTTATATAGCCAAGTTAGTAAGATTTTTACAATTCTTCTCAAGACCATAAAAATATACGCTTATCTCAGAGGATTAAAATGTTATTTAGCTGCAGCACATTCACTAGCCTGCAGCACAGTATCAATCTTACAGTAATAATGTTTTTTGGAAACAAAACAAAAACTCCAATCTGAAGTAAACAAGTACCACACCCCCTTCACTCCACACTAGTCCATATATAGGGAACAGACTAGTGAATTTCATTACTGCAGTTCCTTAAGGACTGACATTCATTGGGAAACACTGAAAGACACACGTGCAACACAAGCAACAGGAGAAAATGCAATTTTTAATGAAAAATATATACTAGAGAGCACATATGTTATTATTATATAAAAAATGGCCCTGCCAAGAGTTGTGAAGGAAATGTGAAATGGTGTTATCACAAAACACAAACACAAAGCCTGGGCACGCAAAGTGTCTTGTATGTATTTATATTATATAGATATTTATTATTATTTATAATACATCCAAATATGTCTTTCTAGAGCCTCCTCTCCAACAAATTCATTTTTTTACAGCATATTAACTGTCTCTCCAACAGCTTTTCCTTGTTATCATCCCCTTTTTCATTCTACTTAAAATAAGCTGAGTGCAAAGTGGCAAACACTATCTTGTACATGCAAATGATGGACAAAGACCTTCAAATCTTTTTCTATGAAACCTAAGCAATCTGTAAAGGGGAAATGAACCACTGACACTACCTGTCCTTTGAATGCATCAATGATGAACTGGAGCGACTGAGGCTGAACACACTCAATGCATTTTTGTACGACGTGGTTTCCATTTTGATCCTTCACGCATTTCAGAACATGGCCATCCAGCTCTTTCACCATTTCATTCTGGAAAAACAAAGATTATCCTTGTCTTTATGATGGCATTCCCCCCTGCCTTAAATGGGGAAAAACTTCATTTCATCCTGACTCCAACCCTCATATTCACTGGTGTTAACCGTGTACCTCAGTACTTCCATTTAAACAACTGTTTCAGCCCCTATGATTTTTCATGATGAAGGGAATAATCAACAATTTAATCAAATAAAAAGAGGGATACAATAAAAATAAATAAATAAAATTTAAAAAGCGTTGCTCTAACTTACAATTACCTGCTGGTCAGGTGAGATTGACTCAAGTGCTTTCTGGATGACACGACAGCCATACATCTGGAGGGCCAATGGCAGAACATGACCACGGATGCGTGTTGCTAGGGCTAACTTTTGATCCAGGCTTCCAAACTAAAAGAAAATAAATATGCTGTTAACAAATGAAGATATATTGCAGCATGCTGGAATTTACATGCCAGAGTAAGCATTTTCAAGATATTTGTAATATATCTTGGCTGTAATATTTGAATAATTTTTCACTTTGTATTTTGGTGGGGATATTTACCAGAAGCTTTTCTTTTCTAAATGCAACATTTTGTAATATTCCACATCCAGTTCACATACCTGCTATCAAATGCATGACCTTGAAAGACAACAGAAGAAATCAATATAGTTTATATTTGTCTGTCTGTAGGAATATTTAAGTGCAATAAACCATTTTTTCAAATAAATTATACTGGCAAAATGATCACAGGTCACTATTATGTATGAATCCAAATCAGATTTTCTATCTCAAAACTTATACAGTGTATCTCACATCTTGTAAGGAAGGCCACAGAAGTGACCACCTGGACAATCAGCTGGTGGCACAGCAATATTCCTGCAGCATTGCAGAGAATTGTCAAATTCCACACCTGTAGTCAGCTCTGAAGAAAGCTTGACCAACAACTTCATCTGCCTACCTATACAGTAAACTGAGGTCCTCTATTACATGTAAGGCCATGTGAACTTTTTTCTTGAGAAGTGTCCTGCAGAATTAAGATGAAAACATCCAACTAACAACATTTAACTGTGCATTCATCCAATTTAACATTACAGAAACAATAGCAAATTATGACCCTTAAGCAAAATCAAGATCTTATATACCATATGTCAGTGACACTTAACAGAAGGTATTTTGATTGGTTAATTAAAAAGGTGAGCACATTGTTTTATAGACTATTAAAAATTACATTCTTCTTTACAGCAACTATCTTATTTCTTACTAGACATTTTCCAGCATCACTCTCTTCCCACCAGTTTGATATAGCCTTGATTTAAAGTACACTATACTACATACCTTTCCTACATGTAACTTTTCCCAGGACACAGGTATTTTTTCTTCTCTCTGCAGCCAGATCTTGTAATTCTTTGATAAAGTCCTTTTTTTTTTTAACTACACAATTTTTAAGAGAGAACAAATCTGTTTTAAATACTAGTTGTAGTAATATTGGATGTATCTTATGATAGATATCCCTTACTCAAAATTCTTCTGCCTCAATACATTTTATGGGAGTTTCCTCATACATAGCACCAGATGAAGTCCACACAACTGTTTGAGCACAAGGGCATTTTCCAGACCCATTCTGTACCATGATGCAGTAACCACTAAAAAGCATCTTTCGAATATTTATTCTCCCTTTCATCTGTTGAAAGTCTAAGTTATGCTCAGAGGTCCGTGAAGCCTCAATGTGCAGCCTGTGCATTCACTAGTGTTCACCAACATATGCACCACCAGCGTAAGGAGAAACATTATGGCAAAAACCACTGGATACAGAACAGAAAATACCTATGCAGAGTTACACACTTGAGTTCTGTGGAAGTCGTGTAGAATTCTGCTATGGTGTTACGGAAAAGACCAGTTAAATTTAACCAGATTTACAGCACTTCATTTGCATGTCCATCCATACACTCAGTGCTATGCTTACCTCAAAGAACTTCTGTATTACATAGTTTCCAAACACATCAGTCATCAACTGATAGGCTGCTTGCAGGATCTCATTAAATACCATCTGGCGCTCAGCTGGAGTAGCTCGCTCCAGCTTTTGCTGTATAAATCTAAGGGCAGAAAAAGGTACATTATGCTTTGCATTAACAACAGGAAAACCTCTCAAACACTGTTTCAATGAGACACCTCAATATTCTAAAGAAAGCAGTCAACATTTATAAAATTTATTAAAACGAAAGTAGTGCCTTTGCATATAAAAGGATACATTTTAGTGAAATTAAGACTTGAAAACTTTCATTTGAAAAGCATTAAAGATGAAAAGAATAACAGTAACTAAGTACCTGATGATGTACTAACAAAAAATAGTTTTACATTCCAGATGCCACGTATTTTGTTTTCTTAATCAACGCCTTTTTGATACCTTAATACTTGACTTTACAAGCCTAGTTATGAGCTATTTCTACACTAAGAACTTCTATAGGCAGCTAAATCAATACTATTTTTATAATGAAATTTCTTAGAGAAGGTCAGTCTAAGAACGTGTGCTCCAATTAAGATGCTTTGAATTAAGATGACAAACATCTCATTCAAAAGTTTGATGTTCGTAAAACAATATCAAAGCAGTAAAATATTATTAACTATTCCTATAATAATTACCTAGAACCATGCTGGTCTTGGGAAAATTCAACAATGTGTCCAACAAGGTCCCTTAGTTGAAGATTGGGGAAACGATTGTTTCTGAAATCTTCCAGCAATCGGCTGCGTCCAGAAGGCATAATGTCAGACCTGCTGTAGCGGAGGCGCGAGGGAGGGAAGAGCTGGCTGGTGGAGCTAAAGAGACTGGAGGTGCTCGCCGCACTGCGATACTTGGCTTCGGCGCCGGGGGCTGCAGAAATATAGCGACCACTACCATTTGTCAGTCCTCCTACAAGGAAGCAGCTCTGTCAGTAACAGCCGTGAGGAAAATAAGCAACAGCAAAAACAGCAAGTGAAACTAAAACTACGGATACACCCTGGAGCCAAAGAAAACAACGGTGTTGTCTTGTTATTTTTATTTACCTCATTTATGGCTGGAGGAGTTAGATAGCTTTATCTTGCAATAAATAAAACCATCCTCCTCCTCATTTTTATTTTATCTGAAGGGCACCAGGAAAAGAAATGTCATTAGAAGAATATATCAAGGCAGGTAAAGTGAGCACCCACTCAGCCTTAGAGAAACTTTAGAACTGGGTGGGCCTTAAGCTTAGTGGGCAGATTTCCACTTCACGAGTCATACTGGCTTACACCCTTGTTAGTAGTCTTGAAGTTAGCCAATTGTGTCAGAATAGACCATGAAATCTGAACTACCCTTCAGTCCCTACTGAGATACCTTTTCAGCTTACAGCATGTTAAGGGCATTTTTGGAGAGGCACATGTAGTGCCTCTTGTCAAGCCGTACCTGTCCTGCAGGTTACTTGATGACTTCAGCATCCCAAGCTTTCAATCTGGTACCTCTTCTCAGCACTAACTATGCCAAATTTCAAACCAGGTAACTAAGAATGCTCTACTTAATTACCAATCAACCACAGATATATCAAACTGAAGCTCCTTTTATTAACATGAAGTCATTTCCTTGCTGCACAAACACTCAAATCGTTTTCACTTCATCCTTCCTTACTTTCTAAGAATTGAATTGCCTTCCTGTGTCTAGGTCATACTCCTGTTTGCTAGTGATTCCACCAACAGCTCCTGTCACTCTACAGCCCTGTGCATTTCTCCTCATACCCTGCTCTCTGAGCAGGTCGTGTCACTCTGAACTCCTTCAGCAGGCCTCTCCCCTCCACTTTACAAGAGGCAGCAATTACCATAAAAAGCATCCACAGCATCTTTCCCACCTGCTGTATGATTTTTTTGAGGGATATTCTTACTATACTACAAGCAGAAATACTCAGTCAATTCCCGCATAGAAACCCCAATTCTACTACTAAAACCAAACTAAGGAAAGAAAAAACTAAACACTCCCTAAAAGTATTGATTATGAATTGGAAAAGGAAAGCATTTTGTCTCCCTATCTAGGAAGTGACATTGTAATTAAAGCCCCTTCAAAGTCAACAGAATAAATATCTACATTTGAATTTAAAACAAATTGCAGTATGTGCTGTTTGAATGGTGCTCTATCACAAACTTAATTAAAAAACCAAAACC
This sequence comes from Acridotheres tristis, assembly GCA_037013685.1. Taxonomy (NCBI): domain Eukaryota; kingdom Metazoa; phylum Chordata; class Aves; order Passeriformes; family Sturnidae; genus Acridotheres; species Acridotheres tristis. Next base: position 102,703,438 of record CM072887.1, read on the forward strand.
AACCAAACAAAAAAAAAACCCCAAAAAACAAACCCAGCTGACTGTGCCCCAGCCAAGCCTTCTTTTGGTTCCAAATATTTATAAGGCCAGGCAACAACAGTGTTACAGTGGACTGGCAGTGTATTAATGGTAAAGTTATTTTTCTCAAAAGGTCAAATTCTAGTACCAGAATCTCAGATGTTAGTGCTCTGCAAGACACATCAAGCATCACATTTATTGCAGTGTATAGTATTATGCCCTAAAATAGAAATAATTAGTGCTTATTTTATAATTAGTCTTCAAAATTCTTTGATAAACATCAATAAATACTTTATGCCCCACAATACCTTTTAAAAACACTGGGTTTTCTTTTAAACGAAAGCCTCTTAATTCTCTAGAGCCAGGAAAATCAAAGTTTTGTAACTATCATTTTTAGTTTCCATTGACAAACACTATGGTACTAACAAAGAAAAGGAAAAAAAAAACCCAACATTCTGCAGGTGAAGCAGCATGCAGAATGATGCTCTGACATAATTTCTCCTATAGGAATGGACTTCTAAAGAACAAAAACAGTTATGCAGCTGAAATGATGGTATTTCTCATCAGGACTATGTAGATACAACAGTGGCTTCCCTGTACGTGCTGTGCAGTAACACTATTTAGTATCACGAGAGGGCACCAGAGCCCATCTGAAAGGAAATTACAGGCTACTTTCCTGTTGCAACATCTCTGTTACTCCACTGATCACATGCTCAATTCTGTGCCAGAAACTAATAGGGCAGTTTTGATCACATGCTCACAGTCAACAGACACAGTCATAGAATTGCACATGTGAATCAGGAATTGTTTCAGCATGTTTTTTTTTTCACTGAGCCTTCATCTCTATAAATTAAATGCAACAATTCATCCAGCAACTAAAAGAGAAATTAAGAAACTTGGTAGCTTTTAACGAATATGCTATATATGTGTAATATACATTTCCTGCTCAGAATTATGTCTTTTTTCAGTCTAATTTGGGAACTATCACTTTTTAAGACTTGTAAGACAACTATGCTGCAACTGGGAGGCTCCTGTCTAGCCTGTGAGTCTATTTCAGACAATCATGTTAAGCAGGACAATAATACAGGAAGGCTGTATTAAGAAAGCACATCCATTGTGCCTAGCAGAACCTGTGGTACTCAGAACCTTGTAAAACACTGGACACTATTATAAAAAAAAGTAATTTAATTAGTAATTAGCTTTTCTTTTCACATACCCTTTAATTACAGCAACATTATGGCTCAGTGGTTTGAAAACCAGTAAAACTCCCAAAATAAAGGCATACTGACTTTAGGTACTTATTACATGCAGACATAATTGTGAATACAATGGCCTAATTTCTTCACCAAACTAGGAAAGTAACAGTCGATGTCTTTTAAGTTATTTGGGGAATATACCCTACTGAATAAAGCACTAAAAAATTAAAATACTTATTAGACATCAGTATAGACACACAATTCCAAACTCTTGGTGAATTAAGTGTTCATTTTTCAAATAATCAATTAGCTATCACTTCTGATCTCATAAAACAAAGATTTCCACAGCACTGAGTAGTATTAAGTTGTTTTACAGTTAATTGAACCTAAACCCCCGTGGCTAATCCATAGGGAGGAAAAGGTAGAGAGATACAAAGGGGCTACAGATCATCTAAATCAGAGCCTAGGTTTCAAGGACACAAAGCATGTTAAATTATTAACTCCTTAACATATTTAATGTTAGGGAGAACGTGAAAAAAAAAATTAAAATTAGATCCAGGCACATTTATTTTGACATTAGTCTGTTAGTACTTATCAAAGTATTTTTTCAATTATTTCTAATAAAGACAGAACACATATCTACTGCAGTTACTCATTTACATGTGTCAGCAGTATTTTCAAGTAACACACAGACATGTATGTAAATGCTTTAAACTTAGTTTTTATGAAGTATCTATTTGTTTATCTGTAAAAATCTCATCCTAAGCTAAACGCTTCATCTATATATGGAAAATAGAATTACAGATATCTCTGCATATTTTAGGAATCAATGCACATGTTTATTGTGACTGGTTTACTGCAGCCCTACAGAGGAGTGGACACAGCTGAGGCAATGCAAAGCTCGCCACAGCCTTTACTCTTACTCAGAATGACCACCTCTGACAGTGAAACATCAATCCCAACTGCTAACAAGCTTGGCTCACAACACACAGGAAATAATTATGTCCAAAAGCCCAAATTTTAGAAATTCTACTCTACACCAAAACTCTACTCTTAAAATGCTGCAATATACCATCAAACAGGGTAAGGACTACCAGTCTAAAAAGATTTTTCATGACAACAGAAAAACACTTCCTCTTGCAGCTCCTTGTATTTGGGAGTGAAAGGGTAGTTCAAATTCATGACCTTACTGCTCCAACTGATTACAGTAAAGAAGCAGTTACAGACAACTCACAAATCCCTTCAAATACAGGAAAACTGACACTAGCACAAAGTCATTAGCACATTCCTATTTTAGGATGTTGGATAAAAGTTGGTGAGAAAAGATAAAAACAGTAAAATATCACAAATTTCTTGTAAAAGGGAAATTGTTCTTTTAAGCTACAAATTGCAGCAGTGTCTGACAAAGGGGTTATAAAACCATGCACCCTTTCCCAGTGTTGTGCTCTAGATTCTCTGGAAGAGGAGCAACCGAGTTTGATGCCCATTTTAAAACAGGAGTTAAACTTAGCTGAACCTGTCGGTACAAGCAGGCAGGACAAGTTTGGAAGGTGGAGGGAGAGCTGCATTTGACAGGCATTATCAGAATACCAATGGAAACTGCATGCAGACATGAACTTACAATGTTGTTCTACTCTGAAAAGTGACTACATGGTAACCAAACCCTTCTTCCAATACACTCCCTGTTTGATTTCAGTTATAACTTCTCACTTGGTGAGAAAGCTTTGATTTTTTTACTTTCATTTTTCGTATGTGAGAACAAGACATGCTTCCAAGAGCAGTTGATGAACACACCAAAATAAATATAACAAGACAGATAATTAACTGCAGAAATAGTCTTAAACTCTGAGATGGTGCACTTAGAATGCATCTGTGCAAAAATATGGCACAGGGCAGAAAGGTTGAAAAAAATTATTGCATTTTTCTGCATTTTTTTGTGAAAGCAAATATCCAAAAAACTTCCATTTCCAAATTTCAGGCTGATTTTGCAATATATCAAAAAGTTTATCAGTAATCAAGGTCCACTTCACTTGGAGGATGAAGAGGACACACAGAAGCCAACAAGGTTGTGTCAATTTTCAGAGTACAACTGTATATTCTGGCAGTTACACACTTATCTAGTATATGATTTTAACAAGCTGTTAGGCTTAGTTCACACTGCCAAACAGTTCAAAATGGGTCAAAGTCAGTATTTAGCAATTTCCGTGGATAGAGGCAATCCTCTATACTGATCACAGCCTATTTTCTCAGAACTGAAAAAAAAAAATCTTTTAACATTTATCAAATGTGAAACAAACAAAACTTTGAATGCTTTAAATTTTAGATAATGCCTTCCAAAATTTGGTTTAAGTATAGTTTTCAGAAATATGAAAACTATGGTGAGAGTACTTTGAAAAGAAAGAAAGAAAAAGATTTCCATGATAACCCCATTGTCAGATGTTCAGAACTTTCTCAAAAGCCTCCATTTGGGCTGAAACTTTCCATGCTTGGTCTCAGCCCAAAGGTGCACTTTGTAGACCTGAAAAAGGAAAAAAGGTAAGTAAAAAAAAATAAAATGTGCTGAAACATCCCCTTGCCCAGTTTTATTTCGGGTATTCAGCACTTAAACTTGAAGGGGATACTGTACTGCAAATGTAATATATTTTAATTATTTAACGTTGTTATACAAATGACTCACACATTTCTCACTTAAGGTGTATTCTGGTAGGCATTTAATTTTTTTTTCCTGTTTTATTTAAATTTTTTTTCCTGCACTAAGAAGTATAGGGATTTATGCTGCCTATTGCAAGCATGGAACTGGAGCAGCTGGCAACTCAATCTTGAATTACATCCAGTTTCACTGTATGATTTTAGCATCCAAATTAATAGACTGCAAATATTTGCAGCAGAAAAGAAAAACTGTATTAGGTAACCTCAGGTTAGAGGCATTATCTTCTAAATATACTGTATACTGTAGTGGGGTTTCTTTAGATCTTTTATTTTTATGTTATTTTAATTTATTTTTTTTAAAAGAAAGGTTGAGCTCCCATGTCATCTTATTGGCCAAAAAAACATTTGAGAAATTATTTTCAGCATTTTGCTTAAAAAATACATCCAATAATAGAGAGCCACCACTAAAAATGCCTTCACTATTTCTTTGACAAATGCTTTTCTTTTGTCTCCTTCCATCAGCCTGGTGATAAACTACTGTCTTCCTGGCAAAGCATCTGGGCCATGAAGTTGACTGATTCAAAAATCACCTTGCAATACATTTTACATTGAGAGAGAGAGCACTGCTCACTTTACTTTATCATGGCAAGGGGCATTAATGAAAGTCACTTCACTGTTAAACACATCATCTAAAATGTCCTTAAAGAGGTAACAAAGTGGAGGAGAAACAAAAATAATGCACCTTTGCTTGTCATACTGTGGAAACATAATAGAAAAAGGACCAATAATTCTTACTGGGCTCTCTATTGGGCTTCTGCAAGGGAAGAAAAATCAGTTGTTGGCCCGATACTGCCAAAAGCTGAGTGCCTTCCACTGTCAAATCAATGAGCATCTGAACGTGCTCTTCACCTTTCAGGAATGGCCCCTCTTCATTACAAAACTGTTTAACAGCAAAGGTAATGTGACATCTCTTATGCAACATATATTTTACACATAGAAATACATACACACATACAAACAAAAAGTGGTTTTTTTGTTTTTTGTTTTTGTTTTTTTTACCTAAATGCAAACTGGATGAGGATCCATGTGATGAAAGTGATGGCGGTGGCGTAAGTGAATGTCCTGGCGTTTGGCTTGGCAGAGGCATGCCTATTGGACTTGGAGAGGAGGAAAATCCCAGACTATTGTAAAATGGCTGCCCTATGGGTGCTAGGCTGCTACTAGATCTTTTGTACAAGTCAGAGCTAGTAGATAGAGAATCTCTCCTTGTGGCACTACTACTTGAAGAACTGCCAACTGAAGAAGAAATAAAAAGACCCTAATTACAAAGTGTCAACTGAATAAAACCTATCCCCAACTACAGCTGGGCAACAACAGATGCGATCACAATAATTACAGCAATCGTTATGACAAAGACAATTACTGTGATAACCACACATGCTTTTAAGTAAATCTAAGTGGGTATAAACATACCACTGGCAAGTAATTTCACCAACAACCATGTCTTTCAACATTTCACACTAGACTTCTCACAGTAACATTGCAGTACTCTGTTTTAAATGCCTGACTTCAGGCATTGGGACAAATATGGAATTCATAAGATTAGATTACAATGTCACTTTATAGAATAAATGATTCTAAAAATATTGCCACTAAATTATTTGATAATTTTTTTTCCACCATAAATTAGTCGTCAGACAGTGACATTCATTTCAGGAAAAAGTCTAGAGGAAATTAGTTGTTTAAGGATTCATAAAATAATTTATATTGATGTTCAGCAGTTAATGAACTTCCTCATTTGTGAACCCCTCACCTGTAGGAAAAAAATGACTACTTTAAATTCCCTATGAGAATTATGACTCTCAAAGAAGTGTTTTGAAAAGATATTATAAAAAGGGAATAGGTCAAGAAAGAAGATGAGAAGCACAGCAGAGATAGGAAAATTAGGTGAGAAATTAAAAACGTGCTTTTACTGCTATCAGTGTTTCTGCAAGTCAAATTAGACTAGAGGCTTTGGATAACAGTGTGTTAGTGAAGGACTGGTTATCCTGCACCGCATCGTTGAGCAGGGCGATGAGCAGTCTAGGACAAATTAGGAGAACAATAAAAAGTTTTTAGAAATGTTAAATTCTACTACCTGCTGCATACTAGTGAAGAGTGCCTGTTTTAAATACTTAACATCATTATACTCATGAATCAAACCAAGATTATGGATATTTTAATAACAAATATCTTTCTTAAACTGAATTTGGAAAATTGATTATTATTACTGACTACTTCAACTTAAAAAGGTCAGAATTTTTACTTCCATTAGCTTTATCCTTTTCAAGTACCTTCCTATTAAAGTTGGCAGCATGGCACAATATAAAGGTCGCCTGAAACTTCCCATTTTAAGACACTAATTTGTTTTCTCATAACATTAACAACTTGGCTAATATTTTTCATGGCAGGAAATTGCTTGGACAAATTTTTTAATAGAACTTCTGTATAAACACTGCCATTTCAGAAATACTGGCAAAGAAAAGTGCTTTATCCTTACCAAAATAATCTAGCTACCTCTTTGAGAGGTTGATGCTTTCATATACTCAGACCTAATATGCCAGCAACAGGCGACCTTTATTTTCACACTCTTAGACTGAACTAAAAAAATCTTTGTAAAATCACGGTTCATCCAAGTTCAGCACAGATCTGCTACAGACTCATAGCTGAAAACTTAAACTCCTGGCCATACACAGCACGTGTGAGATGGTTGATTAAGGTTGTGCCTGCAACTGAACTTCACTGTGCCATGTCAAAAACAGACTTTGAAACTGCTGTCCAAGATTCCACCTTGTGTTGGAAAGGCCCATGAGGCAATGCAGAAAGGAAGTTTTCTATTTCAAGTGCAGGGGAGACAAAAGCCAAACACAAGAAGTAGACTAGGGAGGCAGGGAAAGAGAAAAAAGGAAACCAGAAGGAGGAAGAGAGAAAGGTAAGACAAAGGAGCCAACAAAGAGACTGCAAGAAAATCTGGCAAGCACTTTCAGTGGGACTGAGGATGAGAAGAAAGCAGATCTGAAGAAAAGTTAGGCTGTAGAAGGTGTATGTGACTGTGGGGCAAAAAGACTTGAATAGTAAGCTGATGATAAGAACATCACACAGTACAAGTAGAAACAGAAACATACTTAGGAGGGGGAGGAAGCAGGAGATAAATGCTGCCTGGAAACTGGGAAGGAAGACATACTAGAGGAGAAACCAGAAGGAAAAGATACTGAACTAACTAGGCAAGGAGATTGAGAATAAGAAACCAGAAGAGCAAATTAAGGCAACAGTTAAAAGAAATTTCAAGCTTTGATATTAGCTCTACAAGCTCTGGCTCAGTGAACCATATAAATGTTAATACAATGCTACACGATGGATTGTTATTTTTCCACCTTTCGGGGTTTCTTACTCAGCTAAATTACTGCAGCTTAACAAGTTACCACAAACCAGATGAGCTGCATTTTCACACACATAAGCAAAGCTCCCAAAACCCAGAAGATAATTTGCATTAGCTTACTTCTCTTCCCCCTTCTCTAAGCTAATCCAATTCCTTTACAGTTGTTACAAGCCAGAAGGTGGCATCTGGAAAGCTGCCATAGTTGATCTAATTCTTGGCTACCTGTTAAACTGCAGTAACTTATCATCATGTACCTAAACCTTTAAAATTGAGTATGAATAACTTTATTATAAAAGAACAGAGACTGTAAGTACATAGTCATTCATATGGTATGTTTGCCGCTTTCAGTTGTTACTTTGTTCAGTCATTCAAGCTAGAACATGCTCACCTTTGCATTTTTTGCAGCTATTTTGCCCCCTGCAAAAACTGAAAACTTAAGGGCAAAATGTGTTTTGCCATCTATCAGTCTTCATATTTTAACTTCATATTTTAACTGAAATTCAATCTTTTTGACACATTGATGGGTGTTACAAAGAAGCTGAAACCTTGGCACATAAAAAAATCAAACTTGTTTTCAATTTGCCTCAATATGCATGAATATCACTTGTTTAAGTGCTCATCTGTGTAATTCAATTCATATATACGTACAGGTCAGAACTCTAAAAAATTAAATAAATAACCAGGAAGCATTTTTTAAGTGGCTATTAGGGCAAGTACAGTTTCTACTTGGCAGAAGGGCACTTTCAATGTACTTTTATTCTAATAATACTACTAAAAAATATTTCAGGTTTAGATAGCACCTTTCATCAGCACTTCTCAAACTGCAAAAGCATAGGGTGGCTCCTGCTCCCCTGTGCAAACTAGCATGCTAATTAAATCACCTTGGATACTGCTGTAAGATTTCAGCATGTGCTGTCTGTGCTGAGGGCTTTGGACAAAGCACTGGAACTGACCTTTGCTACAAGAAACGGGCTTAATCTCTTGAGCTAGAAAAACCAATGCTGATTTTCTTAAATAGATACACAACTAAAATTTCTGTTCTATGGAAGTTCTTTAGATAATGCAGGATAAAACTTTTATGACTTAAATCTATTCGATCTAGAGACCTTAAATAGTTGCACTGTATTAAATATATATATATTTATTATCACTATCTACTACTGTAATGAAACGTCTCTAAAGTGAAACACAGCTGCCAAGGGTTCACTGAAATCTTACAAAGAGCTCAGGACAAGTTACATTACATAATATCCACTTGGATAGCACAGTTTTGTAACTAAAATTTACTTGCTGTGGCATTAAGGAAAACTAAGAAACCCTACACTACTGAGCTGCCTCAATTTTCTTTTCTTTTTATTTGAACACGGGATATTTTGAGTCTCCTCTTTAAAATCAAATATTGGACAGGATCAGTGTAAAAACCTGATTTTGGACTTTCTAACATAAATTTTGTTAAAGTAAATCATTTTTCTGATTATTTTATAAAAAACAACACTGAGAAAAACTCTGTGTTGGTATTCAGTATATTTGATGCCACTACTCACACTTAGGTACCAAATAACAACTACCATAGTTAACACTGAAGGGTGTGCTTTTCTTTCTGCTTTCTTTTCTCCCCAACATATTAAGCCAATTCCTAATAATTTTTAAAAATAACTTTCTTTAGTGCTAATTTCCTTAATTTTGAAAAGAACACTGTTAGAGAATACAATTCCACCAATTTCTAACCATCTGCAAGATACACAAGATTAATCATGCTCCCCTGATTTCATTAAAATAATATTAGTAATAAGAAGCAATTCAGTGCTGTAAACTAAGAGATTTATAAAAAAAGGAAATATTCTTTAAAAAAATGTTTCTCTTGCCTTACTAAACTGAACCTGAAATGTAAGAAAACCTACCTTGCATGTTTAAAAACTGAACATGAAATTTCTGCTTTAGAGCAGAAACATGATAGAACGATTTTATTTTTTTTTTAAATACAAACAGGTTGGTAATATTTAGGAGTATCTGTTGAAATAATTAAAGGCCCCAGACGTGCACAGAACTCTTTAGGCTTAACTATATCTAAGATTAAACCTGCTAGAGTTAACAAGGACTATTCTTGGGTATTAAGTATTTTTGTTTTATAAATATTTTAAAAATGTTATGGAAGCAAGCACTCCAATATTAGATCAAATTTAGAAAGTCTTATGCTGTTTAATTTGTTCCAAAAAAAAAAAAAAAGGATTTTTTCTGATGTGATAATTAAAACGGTGTATAACATCACTACCATCATTTTTACTTTAACCACAGAATGAAGACCTCCTCGAAAACAACAGCAGCTTACTGAAAAACTTCTGGGGCAGACTAGAGTAATCAGTATGGAAAAGTATTTTGGAGATACCTGTGACTACAGGGTATTATTCAAAAATGCACCTTGTATACAGAAACCCAAGTGAATTTAAAAAACTTTTTATATTCCCCTATAGTTTGTTTTCAAGTTGAATAGCCTATTTTTGCATTTTTTTTAGAAATGTATGTATATATATGATGCCTGACACAGATACATATTTTTGCTTAGCACAAAAGTCTCACAGAATGTCCTCACTATATTAACAACCTACCTGATGAGCCAAATCCACCAAGTGCAGAGCCGATAGCTGCTCCTAAAGAGCTGCTACTTCCAAAGCCAAGAGATGTGCTTCCTGGTTGGCCAGGACCATGTGAAAAAAGGGAACTGCTCTGGGAGTTATTGGTCAAAGAGTTACTGCCATAAAATGAATTGGATTGTAGGCTACTATTTGTTTGCTGTTGCTGTTGCTGTGGCTGGGCACCAAGTGGCCGAAATAGACCGTTCGTGGCTCCCGCGAGATTGTTTGCTGTTCCTCCAGCTGAAGCAGCTGCAGCTGTAAAACACATGTTTTCAATCATAATTACTCTCTCAAACATTTCTGCCTGAAAATGGATTATTCAGAACTAAATTGTATTTTCCTGAAGCCCTCTTAAAACAAGCAGAAATTCACATACTCAAGGACTAAGAGACATAATACTATTACACAATTACTCAAGGAATAAAGGTGAAGAGAGCACATGTTTTAGGCTAATCAAGGCTGCAGAACTGTTAATGTAATTGAGGAAAATTTCAGTGTAAACATATAACACATTACTGTTTACTGAACATTTTATATCCAAAGTTCCAGTAGCAGAGTTGCAGCTAAGAGTCATTCAAAAACATCTTCAGCTACTGTCAGAAGTGAGTTCTGCATAGAGAAAGAAGCTGATAGATTAATTTAAAATCTCATTTTCTGACCAGATTAAGTTAATTAATCCAGGGTTAATACTCTGGATTTTAATTCACCAAATGCAATAAATGGTTCAGTAAAGCAATACTAGATCTGACAACTGGTAAAAAAAGAAAGAAATTAGAGACTTTTGATATAACTAATTCTCCTCTTTCACTTTCCATTCTATACACAGCTTTCTCCTTGCCACATTTTTCAGGAAATAAGTTCCATGAGAAAAGCATGGCAAGGCTCCAGAGCAGTCCATCTTCTGCCAGGCCGAAGCAATGAAATGATGCTTCCTAGAGGACACCATTTAGGAGACTGATGAGAAGTGCATGTTATAATGCATGGGGAGAGAAAGGAGAAAATGTTCCTATCTGACAAGTAACATTTGCAGAAACATGCCTGAGAATGTATGGGAAGAGGACTGTAAATTCCAACTAAAAATGGAAAACCCCATCTGTGAGAAAGAACAGTCTCAGAAAACAGGAGACAGGATAATAAAGCAAGCATGCACAGTATATCCTTCACAACTAGAAAACTTCACAGATGCATAGAAAACAATTATGTCAAATACTAATCAACATTAATGTTAAGCTTCAGTAGAGAAGTGAAAGAAACCTTTAAATACTTACCTGCTTGTGCCGCTGCAGAACTGATTAGAACAGGAGTTGAGGCCACCAATCTGACTGGTGCACCAAGGCCAGTTCTTGCTCCAGGGCCTACTACTAAGGCACCAGTCTGATCGTAATAGGCAGTGGGAGCCAGTACTTGGTAGCCTACACAACACAGGAGACAAGGATTAGTGGTACAGAGAGTCTCGTACAGTCAGCATTTCCTCTCTCCTTGAAATATTCTAAACACAAACTACAAACCAGCATTTCTGCCACAGTCTTTGAACATCAACTGGACGTCAAAGAAAAAGCAGTAAACATCATAAAACACTGGGACAAAATTAGATCTAGAAAGGCTTCAAGTAATTTTTTACAACTAAAACAACTTCTGAAATTAGTTGTCTGAAGTCGAACTTATTGTCAAGGTTAAAGTTTCTAACATCACAGTGAGAAGGTACAGGTACAACACAACTGGGCAGTACTAGGATCATTATAAAATCCATTTCTTTCAGCAGTTTAAAATACTCTACATTTCTCTTGTACGCCTTTGTACATGGAGAAGCTATTGAGATATTCACCATTAAAGGGCTGAGCTAAATGCAAGTCTGGCAATTCCACACATTACCTAAGTCACACTTAAAAGCCCATCTGCAAAAAACACATCAGGAAAGGAATGGTGTGTGTGCAGGAATACCTTGGGACCAGTCAGTTTCACAGGAATAAAAGATTGTAATCCAAGCATAATACTTCATTCAGTTCATAGTGAAGAATTGGAATTGATGAAAAAAAGGAAGAGGAGTTGAAAAAGGAGAAAAGTAAGCAGTAGGAAGGAATTCAGGATACAATATATGAATGAAGAAAAGCAAAAGACAAAAAGCCAAGCAAAAAAATCCTTTATTTAGAACAAGAGCAAGAGAATTTATTTTAAAGCTCTTGACATTTTATAGTGAAGGAGATGAATTGGAACAAGAATCCCTAAAAAATGGAAGAAGACAAGCTATGATAATTTAAGAAAGGGTGCTGATATTTAAAATACAGTGATTTCTAATTGTTAGATTGACTATTCTTACGAAGCAATAAAACAAAACCCAATGGAATTTCAATATTCCTCCCATGTTCAGATATATACTAACACTATTAAGAAAAAAGACAAGATTGCAAAAGTCACACATCTATTTTTGTACATGTAAGAACAAAAATTTTGTGTTCTATTTTAAGTCAGTTTTTCCCATCAGTTGCCTTGTATGTTCAGAACTAGGTCTAGCAGAGTTCTCTCTGAAATAACTGGACCTCTGATTTAAGGTAAGTACCAAAATCACCAGCCTTCCAAGTCATATTTTCTCCTCCTCAATTTCTAAAACATCTCTGTAATCTCTTCTGCCTAGATACACTCCAAAAAAAGAGTTGGAAACATTATCTGCCTTCTGGCCTGGTAGTTACAGTGCTCTGCAGAGAAGCTGGTTTCACGGGTCCAAATTCTCACACACTAAGAAAATACAAAGATATGAAGGAAACTCAGGTAGCACTGAACAGGACAGGAGCAATGAAAATCCCAATCTTTAGGTTCAATTCACAGGTCTGGAGGTATTCACCTCCATTATACTTATGAAAAATCATCACTGCTATCATTCTAAACCTGTTTGTTCTCACTGCTGACTTTGCACTCCAGGCACATCTACCTTCTCTTTCTCACCAACAGCACAAGAAGACAGTTGTCCTCCACATAATTTGTCTGAAAATCTAGCTAGTTAAAACAAACCAAAGCAGGTTCTTACACTTGAACTAGTTAGGAAACCTTTACTAGAGGTGCCACTGCCTCTTCCACCAACAAGAATATGCTCTGCTCTACCCCTTCACCACTAAGAAAGGTTGCTACATTCCCAAGGCAGGGAAAGGGGACGAACTCTTGTCTGTTTTACTGTAGTTCTGTACATAACACAAAAGATTAGATTACTGACACAGTAGGAAAGCTCGTTATAGTAACACACATTCCCGTACCCATTAGTGATGTTTAATTACTAGTATTACATGATTTCTGCTTTTACTCATAGCAGGTTCAACCAATAACACCATGTTGGTTCTACTGCTTGTTCCTGCTGTATCATATAAAAACACTTTTTCAGAATTCAGAATTGGCTAATGTTTACCAGTATTATCTCTGCTCACCTACCCTCTTCAAATGCACAAACTCATGGATAATACTGTAACTGTTCAAGTAGAACTGCATAAAACCCCCACTCATTTCATGTTTACACCCTTCTGCTCATCTAAAACTAACACACAACTTTTTATATTACTTATAAACCATGATGTAAACAAACCTATTTTCCAGTGCAAAATACTTGGAGGAGGGCACGGGAAATAACTTATACTTTGCATAAATTAGATTAATTAATTAAATTAATAATTGAATTAATACTAATGCAGTTTTATACATTAATATTAGATTTTCTAAAATAATTTACTTGTATGACTGCTAAATCAAAAAAGCAAGTAACTTGACCTTGCTCTTTACATTACAAGATACCCAGGATACTTCCCTGACATTACCCAAACCTGTGATCCACCCTTAGACAGTACATTTAAAGTAAGTAATGCTAAGCTAGGTCAATAGCACCCAGATACTGTCACAGAAGGTTCAAGCTGTGCATGAGAACTAATGGGTTCATCCCAGTTTCCAATTTCTGAAATATATTCTGAACCAAAACAGGCCTCAGCTTTCTACTTAAATCTACTACAACAAAGTAACATAGGACTCTTTGTGAAATTGCTAAAACCTTGCTAAGTGCATCTACAGCCTCAAAGGCATAAAATTTTTTGCTTTCATGTCAAAAATAAAATTTCAGAGGGACCATCTAAGATCAGATTAAATAACTGAAGAACAGCCCTAACAGCAAAACGTAGATCTTCTCCTTTCTACTATTCCACAAATTGTACCTCATTCCTGAAAGGTGAGCACAAATCTAGAAACTATACCTGCCTTCTCTCTTATCAGAGAGAAGGTGGGGACTTGGCAGATCTCCTAATTCCCTCTCTTCCTGTTCCAGTTTTTATTACATTCCATCACATCATCATCTCTCTGTGGCTGTGCAATTTCCCCTCAAAATTAACGACTATCAAAGCTCTCTTCAGTGCCTTCATGTTCAAGTTCACTGTGGTGTTCCCATGCAGTCAGAAAATTAAAACATACTGTTTCCTAATCAGACCTTTTATTTTAGAGTTCAATTGCTCTATCTACACTTACTGTCTCCGTATCAGCAGGGAATGTGAAAGTAAACAATCTAGCTTATCAATACGGTGTCTTGCTGAAATGATTTCTAAATGTCTCCAAAAACCACTCTGAAAAACTTTCTGATTCTTATCACATAAACCTTGAATATACCTAAGAACGTAAGGAAATGAAATCTGTTGTCTTGGCTTATGCAGCTCATCCTTAGTATTGCACTTATCCATCCAGTAATGCAACTTCCCTCAGTGATGACATCCAAATATATGCCAGTGTGCCACTTCTCTCTACACAATTTAACAGATGTGATGCTCCTTACTGCCAACTCAATTATCTGACCCTTTTAAAAATGCCACCCTCTCCTCTCCCCAACTCTCTTTCTCCAAAATCTGAATCCCTATAACCTTTTGCTTATTGTGACAAAGACATGCTCAGCCTTATCTTTGCACATCCTCTCACAAATCAAATTCAGAACTTACTATCCAGCCCATCCAGTAACCCATTTATGCTTTCTCTAACCACTGTAACTTTGCCTATACTGTATATCCACCAAAATGAAGTTTGACTTCCATTTCATACTACCCACTGCAATGTCACACTTCAAATTCCTCTAGGTAATAAAACCAAAAAACGCTACGCCAGTGGAGAGAGATTGTTAATTTTAATGCTTTATACAGGGGTGTTTTTTTCCAGACTACTCACTTTACATGTCCACCTGCTAGCCAGATGCACCATGCCAGCTTTACTGTGTGAGCTCCATAAAACTAAGTTTTTTAAAACTAAGTATCTGACCTAGTCAGTGGAGCCTCTGGAGGCACTTGATTGACTTGCTGATAAAGACATCTATTTTAGGGTAAGCTGAGCAGCTCTACAGTCTCTTTACAGCAACTACACAAGGGAGATCTCCACTGAGCACAGTCACTCCTTAGACCACTGAAGTCTCAAGTAGACTCCTGACTTTGGATGATTAAGCCAAGCCCAGAAGTTACCTGTGATGAGTACTGGTTTTATTCATAAGCAGAACGTATACTGATTTCCCTATGAAATTAGGAATACCCTCTGACACTCTCTTGCACATATATTCAGGCAGAAACACTCTTGTTTTTTAAGAATCTTTGTTATTGAATGACTTGCTCAGTTAGGATAGGAAGCATTTAAAATGGAATTGCATAACCCTGATGCAAAATGCATTTCATATATACTGGTTTTAAAAAAGAACCCAAACTTTTACCTTTTATCAGCCTTTCATTACCCAGAGGGGCCTGCTCTTTTACAAGAGCATGAAGTGACAGAACAAGAGGGAATGGCTTTCAACTGAAAGAGTGTAGCTTTGCACTGTATATTAGGAACAAATTCTTTACTGTGAGGGTGGTGAGGCACTGGAACAGGCTGCCCAGAGAGGCTCTTGCCACCTCCCCCCGGAGGTGTTCAAGACCAGGGTGGATGGGCTCTGAGAAACCTGGTCTAGTGGAATGTTCCCTGTCCATGGCAAGGGGTTAGAACAAGATGATCTGTAAGGCCCTTTCCAAGCCAAACCATTCTATCATCCTATGATTTTCTGAAAGGAGACTTGACAGCAACATTATGTGAAAAGTAACCTGGATTTCAAGCACTTTCTCTCTGCATGTAGAATGACATACATATCTTAAGCAACACAGGAATACACCTTCCTGAAGAGTTAACAAAGAAACATCTGAAATATCAAATTTCAAAATAAAGCCATCAAATAATTGGGATAACATGAATTTCATCCAACATGAAGGCTATGACAAGGAGAACACAGCTCAAATAATTCAGGACAGCAGCATGGACAAGCTGAACAACATCTTCCCACTTGCTAGCTCACAGTGAAGCCAAACTACAAATACTGCAAAGAGTACTTAAAAGCTTGAAACTCAATTTAGACCTTCACTTTGTCTTGTAAAACATCTTAGTCCATTGAAACATGATTTCTACACTTCTTAATCTTGTTTATTACATTACATGTGTTGCTCAGTGGTTGCTGTCTGGGACTCACTGAATTGTATTTTGGTATCTAGGTATAATTTAGTCATCTTGACTCGATTTTATAGCAAGGTAATAGAAAAAGGCATCTCTGGAGCCAAACTCACGTTATCCTAAATCAGGAAACTAAAACAGAGGCAGACAAATCAAGAGTAAGTTGAACAAATCAAGTTCCTATTTCCCTTTGCTTGCTATAAATGGAGCCCAAGAATCACTCTCAAACACAGACACCAAACCCAGTAACCAGACTCCACATATAAAGAAAGGCATGCATTCATTTCCTCATCAGAAATTCTTCTTACTCTAAAAAGAGGAATCACCAGCATTCCCTATGACTCAGTACAAACCCATCTGATGATGACTGAAAAAATAAATGTCTTTCTTTATATTTTGAGCCCTATTCCCTGTAATAGTGTGGTTGGTAAGGCTGAAGTCAGTTGCACACAATTCCTATTATAGAACAGTCTGAAATATATTCACAAGAATAAAGTTCTTCTCTGGCCATCCAGGCTTGCAGCATCAGATGGGATAAAACAAGAACATACAATGGAAACTTAATAAAAAGGCTCCTGCCCTCACAGAAAATCTATTGAGGCTTGTGGAAGGGGAAGATAAGTCTTCAAGTACCTTCTTCAAAGGACAGGCTCTTGCACTACTGAGGTTATATATTTGACCACTCAGTATTACTTTCAATCATCCACCTGGAGAGGGGGCAACTATGGGTTTTAAGAGCTAGTCGTAAGACAGCTAATACTCCAGATCCAAAGTAAGAACTAATACATAACTATAAGCAAATGTACATTACACCCCCTCTCAAGAAAACCCGAAGTTACAGTTAAGCCTTTGAGGCTTGTGCAAAGATGCCTACAACATCTCTCACATGCCTCATTGTTTGAAGGCCTTATCCACTGCTTTGGTGAGCTGCAGAAGCACCACTTGGAAGATGCCAGGAAAGCACTTTGCTGATTCCTCAGTTTAGGAGAAAGACATTAAAAGCTGAATATAACTACTGCATGAGAAGAAATAGAAATTGCAGTTATAAATAAAACCAGACAAGAAAAACACAATGGCTAGTCAGCTCTGCAGCTAGAATCTAAAATGTGCTCATGGTAGGCGAAGTACACAGTGCAGCCCCAGAGCATGCAGCATACAGACTGCAGGGCATCTCACTGTGGTGTTGACCAAGGAGAGAACTTGTACAGGTCAGAGGAATGCATCAACATCATCTAACATAACTATGTAAAAGCCTTAACTTTCATACTAAAGATTGGCCAAGTATACTGAAATTGCTCTTGTTCAGGTAACTATACCAAACACTTAGAAGTGATGTTGAACTTCAAGCTAATCACTACCCAACACATGAACCATTCCTCAGGAAGACAGAAGCCATGCACACTGAAAGAAACTGAGGCTCCAACCTGTGGAGTGCTTTCAAGCATTTTGTGATTTTCAGATATGCTCAAGCAGTAACTTTATTTTAAATTTCTTAATTTTGGATTTTGAATTTTAGATATTATTATGCCCCAAATAAAAGCTATTCTAGGAAAACTTAATACCTCCTGTTGCAGAGGAACAATAGAACACACGACTCCTTAAGACAGCATGTAGTTGCTTCATTATGTATGAAATTATCTTGCAAAAATCTATGATATTCTTTGTGTATACATTTGTAACAGCAAATACAGAGAAAATGCTCAAATAACAAATGCTACAGGAATTCCTTGTGCTCTAAAAATACTGTGCCAGTATTTTAAACCAACTGAATAACATAAAAACGATAGAAATCAATTCTAAGCATCTTATCACAAACGTAACAGGACTTTGTTAATCTGTTACCTAATAACACCAATATTGTTACTTTCAGTCAGACTCTTAATCCACTGATAACATACATACCTGGCATGCCTGTAGCAAGACCCTGACCAAAAGCCAAAGCTGGATTTGCTGCTGCAGCTGCTGCAAGTGACTCTGCCTGCTGCCCTTGCTGCCCCTGGTTGGGAGTGAGCGGGCGCTGAGTTGCTCCAGCTCGCAGGACCTGCAAAAGGCCAACACAACACCCCTTCCTTAATAGGTAAGGAAGCCAATCTATTATGTGCTAATAAGGGTCTAAAACAATTACTTTAAGTATTTGATGCCTCTCAGCCCTGATTTTCATTTTGGGAATACTGCATCTTGTCGGTTTCAAGAATATACACATATAAAGAATAAAAGGTAGATAGCATTTTTGCTGACAAACGTGACCAGAAAATATCTGCCATGCTCTGGACAGTAGGGCTGAGGTATGTTCCATCAATGGTAATGAGTATAAAGGAAGGAAGAAAATCTCTAAGAGATTATCTCTAAGATAAAATTTATCTTAGAGATAAAATTTATGATCTACATTATTTATTAACTGAACACCTGACTTTCAAATATGTTGATAAACACATTTGTTTACATTACTTCCAGGCAATTGAATGATGTAAATTTCAGCACTTGTAGTAACTTGTCTAAATAATTAACACTCCACTGCCAACAGTGCTGTAAATAATGCACCCGCTATTCACATTAACACTCCATCACCATGCAACGCCGGTGTATTTTATTATGCTCTGACAGCAAATCTCGGGAATCTGATTGAAAAGCAATCTAAATTGTTGTAACTACTCTATTTCTGTTGGTTAAAATCAACTTTTTCAAGTCCAAAATAAGGGAGAAACACAACTCACAATATATTCCTACAAAGAATTGCATATGTTATTTGCATAAATCGATATTAATTTTAGAAAGAAAACAAAAAGACACTGCAGAGACAATACACATTCAGTTACCAATGCAGGCCACTGATAAAAACAGTGATGAAACCCCTGGAATTACATGGTATCTTAGACTTCTTATATTACATTTCTAAGAATAACATTGAAATTAACCATACTGCTGGTAAAAAATTTGAAATGCTTACATTCATTCAAGTATAAAGTTATTTTAAAATTTGGGGTTTTCCTTTGTCAAAATTGCCATTCATTTATACCAAAAGCTCATACAATAGTTTAAAAATGTACTAAAGTAACAATAGAAAATTAGCATTTTTTAAAAAGGTACTTAAATGGAATTTTCAACAAGTTCTTGTAACACTTGCTTCACCAAGGCAAAAACATTATATGGCGCATGGTGACACTGTAATACAATAACGTAACAGAAAAATAAGCTGGGCAATCCTTCCTTCCTGTGAAGCAACAAAATTACTGGCAACACCTTTATTTCCCTACCTTTTCCCCTACTTTTTGAAGGGCCAGAAAAATGTGTAACATTCAATCTTCCAGCTAACTTATGAAAACACACATCAATTTTTTCCCAAGCTTAAAATAAACAATATCCTCTTAAGATTGCCAGAGTGAATCTTTTCATCCCATTATGTCAGTTTTCCAGATTAAATTTTACAATAATTTACTACACAGGAAGCATTACCTACACACATAATAGCACATCCACCTGAAGAAAGGAACCGTTTTTAATAAAAGCCTATTTTCTTAAGAAATGAGACTGTAAAATAACTTTAACATGGTGTGAGACAGTGACAATCAGTAAGGAAATCGAGAGGTTTTTAACATTCATTTATTATACAATAAAATGCAACATCTGAATTATGTAAAATTTTCTAGCAGCTGACCCTTACACACTGGAATGTTAAAGAAAGGCACTCTGCTTTTGATGCTGAACATACCGGTTGCTGTCCCTGCTGTGCCTGGGAAGCTGCTTGCTGATTTGCTGTGGTATTTGCTGCTGCAGCTTGCTGCTGGAATAAATTGGCTGGATACACCCCCCACGGAACACCATAATACTGAGGTGGAACCACAGCAGGACCTAAAACCAGAAAGCAGGATTATTCCATCTAGTGCAGCTGCCTAAAATACTGTTTGTAGCACCCCTCATTGACCCATCTTCTCAGTTTCAGATGAGAAATTGGTATTAAAAAGAAAGAATTCCCAAATTAGCTAAAATGACATTAATACAAATGTGTTAATTTAAAAAATTCACACCAAGTCGTATCCTCTCCATGAAAAAAAAATGAATACCCTTTTGAGACTCAGATGACAAAGAAAAACCTTCAAGCATTTAGAATGTTCTGTGTACCAAAGAACACTCAAAATCAGTTTTCATGTTTGGAAGAAAAGATCATTTCAGAATATCAGAAAATAAACAAAAATTATCCCCCTGATAGTGATGTACTGAGACTTTGATCATCTATGATTCCTCCTTTCTGTATGATGCCTTTGCTTATAAACACAACTACTGCCTGTGCCTCTTCTGCATATACATGATGCTCTTCAAAGAGGGCACACTTAACTCTTCCAGTCTATTGATGAAGAGCCTGTAGAAGAATAATCTCTCTGTATCATGGCATTGTACATATAAACCATTATGCATACACGTCTTTTAGCTTCTTCTACTGCCTTCAGTGTGAAACGTCATATGGAAAAAAATGAGTTGTTTTTTTAAATGTTATGCTCAAATCTGAGCACTAGCTGGGACTTGAATTCTCAGTCATGCTGTTTCACAGTGATATCTCTAACTTTTTAAGAGATTTTCCTGGGTTTCTCTGTTGTATAGGCCTTTTAGCATGCTAGAGACCAACTTTTTTCTCATGCCCACTGGGAATGAGAAAAGCGGGAATTAGAAAATTAATGCGCTGAGTAAAAACATACAAGGAAAGGTTAGCTGTCTCATCTTTTGAAAATAATACATACTGTCAATGTTAGATGCACCCTATCAGAAAAAAAGCCCTAGTTTTTGTATAGGAAAGTCCAGTGGCAAGAGAAACTTGGAACCCATATATAACAAACTGAAATAATTTCTCTTTTAGCACAGATTTTCAAAATGGCAGTATTCATTTTCCTACAAGTCTCTCCTTCCTAGAATTACATTTGCAGAGAATAAACAGGACCAATTTCCCTTTTTTTCACTTTTCATTCTGTGGAATTATAAAGACAGATATTTTCTAGTGTTCAGTTACCTGCTAGGGTAGCTGCTGCAGCTAATCCAGCTGCAGTGTATGGGTCAGTCCCTGGAGGAGCAGCACTGATAATATATGGGTTTGGTACAAAAGCAGCTGGGGCCAAGCCTGCGGAGAATACGCCTGCTGCAGTAACAAACAGAGTTTCATTACAGCCAACATTCTCAGCAAGCATCATCATATTCACACCACCCAAATCACACAGCCTATCTGTTAAAATCAGAACTGCTTGTACTTTGGAAGCCCTTAAGAGCAGGTACATAATTACAGAAATCAACACTTCTGTGTCTTCTCATCACTCCTTTCTTACTAATCCCAAGGCCTAACAGCTTTGTTTTGTTGGATCTACAGGCTCCCAGGAGATTTACCTCATATGGGTCTATCCATTCTTCAACAGAAGGGACTGTTCAAAGTGGAATTTATTTTGCCCAACTTTAACTATCTGAAGCTAAACTAGTCTTGCAAGGAAATCTGTAGCAGGCAAGTAATCTAGGGTCTGAAGTGAGTCAGCCAGATGAAATGAACCATCCGCTAGAGACAAAAATCTCTCTTCACTGACAATTAAGATTTAACCAGATGGCTTAAGTCAGACACCTAGCTTTTAAACAACCAGTTATGAGATGCTAATCTTACTTCCCAAGAATCCTAATTTGATATAGGAATTGTAATGGAAGGAGACAACTGCAGAAACTCCAGCAAACAAAGCACTGCTACCCAGAGTTTCCCCTGTCAGTCAGGTCACGTACTTTATCCAACACTGAGTCAGCAACTGCTGCAGCAAGTAAAGCACATCAATCTATGTCCCTCCTTCCAAATATTTCCTGATAAATTTCTATTAATATGCACAGGAGAAGGGGCTGCATTTTAAAGAGGAAAATTTCAGTCAGTGTTCAGCACTTCATACAAAGTAGAGGCTTCTCCAAAGTTTAGAAGTCAAAGACAGGACCTGTGGACTCTCACAAACATCTTAATCTGCTATCCTTCCAGCTCTCAGCCTGTATTTGTCAGCTACATAACAGTAAAGAGCTGTCACTTTTCAATCCCAGTTACAGGCTGCTGATCCCTGTCTGAGCAGACCTCCCAACCTACCTAAACAAGCTGGTGGGAAAACTTATTTACAGCAGAGCATGGAAACAAGTCACTGGAGATGCTCCCTACTTCTGCCTGCCTGAGAATCCTTTTTTTCCTCACAGAGGAAAGACATTTGTACACACACCTCAACAGCCCAGTGCAACTGGAGAGGATGGAAATCTTCAAACCATGACTATCTCCCTTCTTTAAACAATTGCTTCCACGTATGTTCCAACCTCCCTCCCCTAAACACCAACAGCTTCCTCAGAGTGGAAGATAAAACTGTTGTCACTGACATAAAGGCTTCTTGTCGAGTTGCAGCACACGAATAACTTTATGTAATTAACTAACTCACTGAACTAAAAGTACTGAAAAGATGCCTGCTAAAGAACTAGCTCTATCACAAGGGTACCTGCAAGAAGAAAGAGCTGTTTAAATGGTGTAAAACTTAGTCAATGCAACAGCATGATTTCAAATACTCTACAACTCTTTAACTGGATTACTAAAAATACTAAACTGCAATAGAATCTTAGAATTGCATATTGGTTTTTAGTATATAAAGCTAGTGTTTCAATTACTGCTTATAGCAGTAAGCATTTTAAACTTTTACTCCCATCAACATTCAAATACTATGCTACAGAAGCAAATATAAGTTTTATTTCTTTGTATACAATTGTCCAAAGGGAAAAATTTACAACAGAAAACTTCCACTAAGGACAGTACAGTCACAGGCAGTCATTCTGAGTTTTCATGAGAACCACTGCAATGGGCCAAGTGATCAGTATCTATTTGAATGAGAAGACTGAGTAAACTGAAAGGATTCTGTTAGAGCAACACATCCACTTTTGCAAGGTACACTTGCTATATTGTACAGAAACCTCACCTATGTGTGGCTGCTGAGCTGCAGCCAGTGCATATTGCTGCTGCTGAGCTGCTGTCAACTGCTGAACAGTCAGAGCATTAGTCCTCTGGAAAAGCTATTGGGGGAACAAAAAAAAAAGGTGCATTTCAGTTTTCAAAAGTCAGAGCTATAATATACTTGAATTTGCTTATGAAAAAAAAAAGTCAAACCAAGCTTCTGTAATAGCAAGTTACTAAACTAAAAAATTATAATTAAGCTAGAAGAATATTGTTGCATACAGTTATTTGTCCTTGACTAAGAAAAAATAAGTTTCAATGCAGTGCATGTTGAAATGACTGATTATTAAGAGGATAATCAACTTAAAGGATAAATTTGCCACAGCCCATTACTAACCTGCTGCTGAGAATTGTAGTCAAAAAGTCCTACAGTAGCTCCTGAAGAGTCCATTTGTACCTG
The DNA here is from genome assembly GCA_037013685.1 of Acridotheres tristis. Taxonomy (NCBI): domain Eukaryota; kingdom Metazoa; phylum Chordata; class Aves; order Passeriformes; family Sturnidae; genus Acridotheres; species Acridotheres tristis. The sequence continues at coordinate 102,727,211 of CM072887.1, forward strand.
ATTGCCAGGATAGTCAAACTGTAGAGAATCAAGACCAACTTGTTCCATGGCATCTAGATTCTGATTTTCTGGATTTGAAAATTCTTCTACCAGAGGCTTGTGGGCTGTAGGATTGGGAAGTGGACCCAATCCTTCTGTGGTGCTGGGATTGGGGCCCAGGCGTTCAGCTACTTCTGTTGGGGAGGCTTGTCGACTTCCAGGGGTACGACTGTTCAGGAGAAATTTAAGACAGACTCTTCAATCTTAAATAAAGCTGTCCAGGGGCAGAGTACAGTATTTCTACTTTTAAAGCAGCTCTGAACTCAAGAGACTTTACAAAGGAAAGCGACAGACTAATTTTAACATTTTCAACCAGCATGCACCGATGGCTCAAGATAAAGGATGTGTTTAAAGCATAATTTTGGTTTTTTAAGTTTAAGACTGACTGTAGAGCCTCTCAAATCACTTGTGAGAAAAACAAACTGATTTGTGAGGCTGTTTTGAGTGAATTGTGGTCACCTGTGAATTTTGGCATGTGTCTCTATTGTATTTTGGTAGTGACGTGAAATGTACTGAAGAGAAACTTAAAAGAAGAAATGGCTAAGGGTATTTCATGCCAAAGAACAGAATCACACAGCAAAATTTCAATTGGAAAAGACACACATACATTATAGTAACCATTTTTGACATCTGAAAAGCAAGCAATAATTTTTACCTCGAATAAAATGAACCACTTCATCTAACATGCGACTAAAACATTTCATTTCCTACACAACTCAGTTAATAGACTATACTACACTGATGATTGGTGGGAAAAAGTGTTCCTAATATAATCCTGAATAAAATATACAATATCATAGACACAGTATTATATATAAAAGCTGAATTGCTCTCTCATCCGACTGGCCACATTAATCACATTCCCACTGACTACAGGGGACTTTTTGTACACCTATAAACACCAACAGGCAAACAGATGAAGTGAGGTGTCAACAGAGTAACATCCAGAAGGATTCCCCAACACTATTTGGTTAGATTTAGGATACTTTGTTTTGGAGTGGTACCACACCCTCTGTAGGAAGCCATATTGTTTAGACTATCAATTTTTACTGGCAAAAATCTAAATTAACTACTAGCAAAGAGCTGTGTGAGAAAATCTATGATCCTCTAGCATTATTGTGTTGGCAGAACTTTATGATTATATATTGTTTTTCAGGAAATGTAAAACTTCTAGTTAAGTTTGCTTTACTTGTGAAAACTGAGCTCAAATACCAAATGCTATCTTGCAGAAAGAACCTATGTTTATTTCAGTAGTACAGTGCCAGACCAGTTTGTTGTACTGCTAATTCTAGGTCAGAGATCCAGCCTCAGTACTACCTGTTCTGCTTCCTCTTCAGGGCTCCAAAGCCAAAGTATCTGCTCCTCACTGATGTACATGACTAATGAGAAGGAATCTACTAGTACTTCTGTAATGGCTGATAAATACACTTAAGTCTGTACAGCTAGAAATCAACCTTTTAGGGAGTTAATGGTATGATTTATTACTCTGGACAAAATATGTCAAGGAAAGGAGGAGTTTATTAACTAGAGGTTTTTCTAAAGTTACAAGCAACCTCATGATGACTGTATATAACATGCTGGTTTACCATCTAAGTATCCTAGCAAACAACCATGTCTTGCTCAACACTTGAGTTTAAAGCCATTTATTATTCCCTGTTTTTCCCAAGTGAAATACAGCATCAACAAAGTGAAGAACAAAAGGAAAAAAGGCAGTTATTTTAGCACATACTTAGTTTAAAAACACTACAAGTACAATAAAAATACAAGGAGGAGGACAGGATGAAGTTTCTTTGTTTAATACTATGGTTGGCTAATACAGGTTGCTGTTCTGGTGCTGTTCTGTTGCTATAGTTAAAGTTGTGTCAATACTTCAATTATAAACCTCTGTTTGGAGGGCTCTATACCACCACTTTATATGGCCCGTTTCATTTAGATGGCCTTAATTTTTTTTTTTTTTTGAGAGGTTTACTGGCTTTGGATGCTTTTTTGCATTTGTGTATTTCTTAATAATTTCTCTCTTTAAATTATACAGAAGGTACTTTACAAACACCTATTTCAAAATTGAAATAGATACTGGTAAAGAAAAGCAGGACATAAGTTATTCTGTATTTGTGATAGGTAATAATGAAGGTAACTTTGTTTATTGTGCTTATTGCAGCAGGCATCCCAAAGGAGCCAATGTGAGCTCTCTGGTATGCCTGGTATTATTTTCAATGACATGTCTTGAAAAACAGACTTCAAGAATCCCTCCTTAGCCTCAGGTAAATACATTTTTTAAAGGGTAGGAAATACTTACGTATGGCCCTCAAACATGCATTTTAATATACTTGTTCAGTAATGAACTAATGAAACCACAACTATCTGGTCATGTTCATCACATTAACATAAATTTATGAGCAGCACTCTAGTTTTCTGTCTTTTAGATTCTTCTGTATGACACTTACAAATACATTGCAGTCATTCAAGAAAGAAGGATCAGCCCTTAAAAAAATACCCAATTTAATATGCAGTTTAGTACTAGAAAAAAAACCCAGACTGGTTGTGCTGTCATATAAGAAAGAGTTCACTGTTCAAAAGCTTGAGCTTGGTCCAATCTATTTTTCCCTACAAAAACAACCAAATCACAACACCATTCCATAGGTGACGTTCAATTGCATGAATAGGAAAATACATTGCTCCACCTTAGTCAAAGACATGGCTTCTCTAAAGACTTATGGGGAAATGATTAGTTGTGTTAGTGGTAATCACTAGCAAAATCAGAAGGAAAGTTAAAATTCTGTAGGACTTAACTCTCTACAAGAACACTCAGATGCAAAAGAGCATTAAAAAGAAGCAGAGAGAGAAAGAAATTTAGTTTGACATTAAAAGAGTTAAAGCTTTCATCCCTCTTTAATTCACCACATTCAGAAGGTACCCATTTACTCTTAATAGTTACTGTGTTAAGATGAATCTGTCTCATGAGAAGTGACACACACATTAATGACATCCTAAGAAACATGTGGCACGGTGGGAAAGGGAGGACTTGAGAGGGAAGAATCAGTCTGCAGCTTGGTAATGTTTAAAGCTGACACACAAACCAGAACTGTAAAAATGCCCTTAAGAGACATGCTTGTCTTCTTGAGAAACAGTTAAAAGCTTACTTAAAATCTTTGCAATCGGCATCCATTCCATTTGGCAAACCTCTGCCATTTATTTTAGTAACATCCTCATCATCTCCTTGTTTAAGATCTCTGTTTTTGTCCTCCTCAAATGGAGAAGCTTTGCCTTTCTGATCTCCTTTCTCAGGTCCATCTGTTTCAGCATCTCTAGTGCCCTGAGGAAAAAGAATCTGTTTGATTCTGAATATTGAACAGAACACAATAGGAGCACCACAAGGTGACCTAATTCTACACTAAAGTGCACGTAAACAATACAAACAGTTTGTTGTCAATGAAATTGCATTTGGTGGGTAACTTGGTCATCAAGTTTCAACCACATGCAATTAATAACTGCCAAAATGTGAAAAGGAATGCCTTTATAATGGATTTATAATGGAAGAGCTAACTCAACCTTAACTATAGCGGTGCTGTTAAAGCAGTAACACTTGAATTAGATAAAAGTTTATTTTATACAATTAAAACATCCAGTTACAAAACAAACCCGCATGAAAACATAGAACAGGAAGATCTAGAATAAAGCTCATCACACATTTTAAATTAAGCTACTTGCAGTCTTTTTCCTGCCTTTAAATACAGTTTTTAGAAAGCAATTTAAGACAGCTATTTAGTTAAGATTCCCAAACCACTTCCCTCTTTTGCCCCTCCAACCAAGGAAGACAGACAAATAGCAAGTACACACTTCCTTCTAAAGAAAAGAGTTAAAAAATAAAAAACAGACAAAGAGAATAGAAAATATAACCGTGTAACAAAGACCATAGCAGGTAGCCAAGCAAGCTTAACACACTGCATTACTTACAAAAGCTCCTTTCCTAAACCGGGAATCCAATTTATCAGCTGGAGAGGAACTTAACACATATTCTACCATGCTCACTCCAAGGCCACCACTTTCTGATCGTGGAGACAATACAGCATTTACTTCACTGTTTCCATGAAAACCCTGTCCAGGCTTTCTCTGTACCATAATAGGCTGGGACATAGAATGGTCTGTTAAAAATAAATAAATAAAACGATAGTATTTTCAAAAATACACTTGTAATGTTTTTGCATTTCATTACAACAGCAATATGAAAACAAAAAATAAATTAAATAAAAAATTCCAAATCACAGTTTCTAAAAGTCTTATAGAAACACAATCACCACGCAGTATACATTTTCACAACTAAAATGAAAGTAAAATAAAATTTAATATAGAGTTTAAAATTTGCTTTGAAATAACATTCAGTAATCATGACTGTTTTTTCAGTACATATACAACAATCACTTACGAGGAGTTCCCCATGCAGTCTCTCTCCACTCGTCACCAAGGAATATCCCTTTTTGTCCATCTTTTGCTGAATCATCAGGTTCCCAAAACTTTTTGGCAGGTAAAAGCTGTTAAAAAAGAAGATGATGGTTTTACTTAAATATGCTTATAGATGGGCAAAAATAGCACTACTATTAAGAGGATATGCAAGTAATTAGTTTTACATCATGGAATCGTAGAATGGTTTGTGTTGGAAGGGATCTTAAAGATCATCTAATTCCAGTTCCCTGCCATGGGCAGGACTGCCACTGAGTAGAGCAGATTACTCAGGGCCTCATCCAACCTGGTCTTGAACACTTCCATGGATATACAGCCACAACTTCTCTGTACAACCTGTTCCAGTGCTTCACCACCCACACAGTAAAGAATTTCTTCCTTATATCTAATCAAAAATCTCTCCCCTTTTAATTTAAAACCACTTCCACTCATTCTACCACCATCTGCCCTTGTAAAAATTTGCTCTGCCTCTTTTTTGTAAGCCCCCTTCAAATACTGTAAGGTTGCAATGAGTTCTCTTTTCCAGGCTGAACCACCCCAGCTCTCTCAGCCTGTCTCCATGGCACCAGCAGAGGTGTTCCAGCCCTCTCTGATCACTGTGCCCTCCCCTCTGGACACACTCTAACAAGTCCACATCTTTCCTATGCTGAGGACTGATACAAAACTCAGCTTTCACTAATGCAATGCACATTGCTGAGGAAATCCTAACCCCTGAAATCTACTTTCCATTACTGAAGCTAATGCTGTAAAAAGGAGTTGCTAAAAGGACCCAAACAGGATTGAGATCCTGAAGTGATAAGGAAGAAACACAGAATATAGAAGCAGCTGTGAAAAAAGAAAATCAAATTAATCCCTGTATTAAATCAAGACAATCTTCTCAGAAGCTTTAACTAACAGGGCTTTCCTGCCAAAGACTCAAAAGCTTGGCTGTTAACTAATACTGTGATAACCAGAGAGAGCAGCAGTTCATTTGTGAAGTTCTCTTCACTTGGAAATGCATCATGTCCCAAATTTTAGAAAGTGACTAACACACATGGTAGCAAGTCAGTTCCCTTAGACCATGGGGCTGTTAAAAATCTGTGACATTCATATATGTCATATGTCATACCAACACTGTTATTTAGATGTATGGCTTTTCATTCCTACTTGTAAAACAGAAAGTGTCATGTTAGATCAGTATCATTTCTTGTACAGTCTTCAAGGACTGAAAGACTGAGTGTGACATGACAGAAGCACCACATAAACAAGAATTCCTCAAATACTAGCATCCTTTTTGATTTGATTTTACAACTTTATTCCTGTACCTTCTCCCATCAGTAAAAATACAACTGCCAAACTCTACATGTCATATTTTCTCTATACATAACTAAAAAACTGTATTCTCAGACAGAATAGGTACTTTACAAGGTACATCAACAGAAACTAAAGTGAAAACAACTTGCAAAATGTAGGGAAGAAGAAAGCTGCACAATCCATCCGATTCTGCAAAGTGTAATGCTGTATTTAGAATTCTAAATTTTGTGAAATTAGAAAAAACCAAATGTAATCTGATGAAGCTGCTTGCAATAAATGAGTACATTCTGGAAATTTGCTTCTTCTATAACTTAAGTGACTAAAAAACCCTTATGAACTTCATAGCTGGTTAGTATGAGCCTTGATGAAACTACTAACAGGAGTCAGTATAAAATACAGATATTTCTTAGTGTGACACTGAAAGCACTTGTGCAAACAGCCTCAAGACGAGGTGGCTAAGATTGCCACTTGCAGGCCCCAGTTTTAACACTGCTACAGAGGTGACAAGAGCTCCTCTGGACAAATTTAAGGATTGCTGCTTTTCTGTGCTGCCCAGAGCTCTCATCAGAAATGAAGGGGTTTGACTGGTTAACCTCAAATCCCTGGCTTCCTTAAAGAAATTCATTAACAGAGAAGGATTCAGGTGGGAGGATGATAAAAACAAAAGCTCAACAAAACATACAGGAGAATGTTATGTTTGCAAGAGGTGCTGTGCTGTTTGTGATCTGCCCTGACAGAGATGCCTGCTCTCAAACGCATTGCAGAATCACCACCAGGTGTCAACCAAATATACTCTGCGAGCAGCAGGATATGAAGTTTACCCCAAACTTAAGGGATGATGTCAGCCATCCAAAGGCAAGGAAATAGATTAATGGAGTCTTACAATTGTATTTCAACTAAAAGCAGAAGATTACAAAATCCAGATCTGCCTATGCACACCATTTTTAGCTTTCTAAAAGCTTTAGCTTTTTCTTTCAGGTTTGCAACACCACTTAATTTTCATTTTATAGGAGAGTGGTAGAACAGAAAGCAAGCATTTAATGTTATCTACAAAACCCTGGTTTTAAGAATCACATTTTACTTTACATGTTGTCTAATTTCAAGTATGTGTCCAGCTGAGGGCTTTGAAATCCGTAAGTGAAGGTGTTCAGCACCTAACACAACCATGTCAGAATAAAATAGATCTAGTAATATCTTGGGTGTCATAAAATGAGAATTACCTGAAATATGCTTACCCTAAAATTAGTAAATTCCACTATCAGACAGGTGTGTTCAGACAACTCAGTGTTAGGAATAATAAGCAAATTTAGAGCAGAACACACTGTAATACCAGTTTTGACAACAAAACTCAATCATATTATTTGTATGAGAGGGAAAACTGGTAGTTTTCCCTAGTAGAAAGAAGCATTAATCCTCACTGCAAAAGTATAAGTCGTTTCAGGAGAGATTTTGCTGCTGTTGTTGCTCGTGAGAGTTTTTAAAGGTTTGTTCTGGTTTTTTTTGAGGTTTGCTTTTTTTTTTTTAACTACTTACTCTCAAATTCCAAACAGATAAATTCAACTTCTTTGTGTCTTCATGTACTTCGGTACACAGAGAATATAAAGTATCTTTAACACAAAACAATGCATCATCCATACTGAGAGGCTAAATTTAAACTACTGAAGATTAAACAGATTTACTGAAATGATTTCCATAAAGTTTCTACACAAGAAAGTCTCTCAAATAAATAAATAAATGCAATTTTACAAAGCTAACAATATTTCAACGCCCTGAGAGCCACTGATTTAGATTTATTATTTATTTTGACATATGGATATGACATACACTATGCTCTTTTTAAATTAATGTATCAACTCTTGGATTGTCAAATAAGCAGCCCTATCAATTGCCAAATCTTTTAGTTGTGGAATTAAAATAAAAAGTACTTTTCAGAAAAACAAAACACATATTCCTCTTTGGCAGACAGGAAAAACAATGTGCTTGATCAGTTCTACCGAAAGACTTCATCTAGAAGTCATCTCAAATCAATACAGATACTTTAAGTCATTGTGCTTTACTCTTTCATAGCATGTGTTTTCCTCAACATTCTCTGCATTTAGAGCAATAAGACACAAACTTTACAAAGATACATCCAATTATAAGTAAAAACAGTGGAGAAAGTTGTCATATTTCTTACTAAACTCTCCCAAATGTACAGAAAGTGTGTCCTTTTCAGTATCAGCACTGATCCCTGTTAGGTATCTGCCAGATGAACAAAGCCCTTCACTACACACAAATGATAACAACCAGTTATGCTAACACTGCCTCCTAGCCAGCTCTCTGATAGGAAACTGCACAGTCTCCATTACTGTCTCTTGAATTAAATTTTTTTTAATTATTTTTTAATATTTAAGATCAGAAGTTATTCCTACAGAGCTCAATGAACACCTCAGCTGAATTTCTCTGAATGAAGTTTTGACACTAGAAATGAATACTCTGTTCCTAAAATCAACTCTGTGTGTTTTCAGCCTGTAAGTTAAACCAGCAGACATCATCAAAAGGAGATTTAGTTTTCTGTTCTGTTTGGCAGTAAGTTTTGTGTGGCTGTAGTGGGTCACACTAAAGGTCCTGCAGCCCACTCTGATATAGCAAACAGAGGCCAAGAGAGAAACAGCACCATGTGTTCTTATTTCTTCAGAATACTGGCGTGACCTTACGGGTCACCACAGATTTTGGGAGCTGGAGCCAGAAGCATCATCGGTGTACAACCACTGCAACAATTTAACCACGCTAAAATTTTGAAACATTTAGAGAAAGATGTCTGCAACACAGACTTAACAGCGTCCTAATGCAAGTATTGATACCCAGTTGTGAAGAAAAGTATCAGTAAGGATTAGAATTATGAAAAAGAAATTAATTTCAGTTCAGAGAAAAATTTTGGCAGACAGAGAAAATGAGGAACATGATTTCCCAATAGCTAGAAACAGTCCACTTGACATGACCTCTCTTTCATACCTTTCAAAGCATATGAAGCCTCTACCAATTCTAGCTTTATAAGGATGTTTCCCTTAATATTCTAGAAGGCTATAATCAAGAAGAAAATGCAAACAAGCATGGAATGTATCCCAGAACTACTTTATTGCTGTGCAATACATCAAGAAAGTTACTGAGTAAGTCAACCTAGCTATGTGAACCTGTATTACCTCAAGGGACCTGGAAGACACCATTGAAACAAAAGACAAAATAACCTGGTAGTGCAGGGTCACAATATAGTATCAATTTCTGATGCTACTCGATCAAAACTGAGTCTTTGTGTGTGGGTTTTTAAAAACATGTCTATAAATCCACATGAAAACAAACCAACAGAATCCTAATCATGCAGAAATACATCCCTCTGAGATAACCTAAAATGGAGATTGATATGAACTGTCATATATACTGTAATTTAATTGCCAGGCATTTGTGCCATCCTTCACTTTCACTGCTTTCAATCTTTTTAGAGTACTTTGTGGGTGTCAAAAGACCAAATATCATCATGCCTTTTAACCATCCACTCTATCACAGATACTTCACTAACACTTTTACTTTTCAAAGGGAGTTTTAAGAGCTGTTAGGGAAGCAGTGTGGCTACTCAGGTTTCTAAAGAACAGGGCTTCATCTATTATTGTTTTTCTCAAATGGGAGATGATTCATAGACAACCCTGGATGAAGCAAAAAGTGCAAGTGACTGCTTGAATGCTTCATTAAAATAAAAGAATCAAGTAGGAATGGCCATGTGGCAGCTTAGAAACATTCAGCAACTAGAACACAGCATGTATTTTTCATCAGTAAGTTATGGTTTCCATAGACTCCAACCACCATTTTAAGAAAGTTAGGCTGCAATATTGACACTGGTTCAACTATCAGCTGAATTAGGCAAATATCCAGCAGGACAAAAGGATCCACATTTGAAATCTTAGTTCAACGCGAATTTCTCCACCAGGTCCTGTCAGGGCAAATAACCCTAATATTTATCAATTACCTTCTAAACAGTTCAGGGAACTGCTTTTGAAGGAGCAAAGTCATCCTTCATGTTCTTAAAACTCCTTCTCCCAACCTTAAAGTACACTGACTTAAAAAAACCCAAACAAATCAAATCAGTCAAAAGAAACAGTCCTTCTTCCCTCCAGCTAAATTACATAACAGCACTCTTCAGCCTAGTTAAAATCTTTTAAGGAGTAATTACCAGTGAAAAATAGTAAAATTACCACACACTTCTGATGGGCATGCCAGTTCACTTTTACTGTAGCCAAATGGTTTTTTTTCAAATCCCAGGCTCCTTGGCTTCTCAGGAGCAGCAAGCAATTGTTCCACTAGCTTAGATACAGTGAGACAAGACATACCTCCTTCATAGAATTGTACATTCTTACAAAAAATTTCCCTTTCACTTCCCTAGAACTATCACTCATCTAACAAGAATGGCATAGACACACAGAACCAGTCAATAACAATCCCAACATTCTTTTAACGTACTTAGTTTCTCTTCACCTTAGACAGAAGTAATCAACTTGTTCTTAAAAGCAGCTCTTTGCTTCATATTGCATTATTTAGACTTCTTAAACTATATCAACATTTCCAAATCAACTGGATTTTCAGCACTCAAAAATTACCTCTCCCATTCCCCGAGATTCTAGGGCAAGAGCTTGAAACTCATGATTCATCTCATCCACAGATCGAACCTGTAGAGGGAAAACCAGAAGAAAAATCCATTAGTCACATATCTTTTCTAAAGTAAGAGTCTTCAATACTCCAGAAGATTTCTGAATATTGAAAGCACACAAAAAATGTGCTTCCTAATTTAGTCTGAACATGAGTCTAGAGCTCATGAACAGATATAGCTAGTAACCAATTTAATGTACCCTGCTAATATAATAATGTGCAAGTAATTCCAACAAACTTACACAGTTTAATCTCCACATATCTGTACAGATATTGGTCACTATAGAAACAGTAGCCAGTATTACATTTGCAATAAATGTGAAAAAAAAGAGGTGAAATTGAAGATTTGAGCATATAAAAACCTTTGGAAAGGCGAGGAACTGTTGCACACTGTGTTACTGAGTACACATGGCAGCAAACAAAGAAAAGCTCACAAGGCAGGTCTCAAAACCTACTAGCAATGTGTTACTTTTAAAATATAGTAACTGCATAAATATAGTACATATCTTACTGCATTATCACAATTCCTCATGTCTTCTTCCAGGAAATAGCATTTTTCCTTCCCTGCAGGTTTTGGTTGTTTTGTTTGTTGTAAATATGAAAGGTGTTTTAATAAAGTAAGAGTTGCTGCTACAACAAACCACCTCCTTTTTCCATGGCACAGACAGTGCTGGGCTCATTCTTTTCTGAATAAATGGTTTTCATAAGGACTTTTCAAAGCCAGGATAAGCTTAGAAAAACAGATTAAAAAAGGAAATTTAGAGTTGTTTCTTTCCCTTCCCCCTTCTCTCCCAGTAGTGACATGCAGCAGGTAAACTTATTCAAGTTCAAAGTAAAATTAGTTTCTCTCCCAACACCAGTCTCTCTTTAGGAGTTACTTTCACCAGTAAATCCATCTGTTTACATCAGCCAATAATTCCAAATGAAGTGACTCCACACAGCTGATAACACATAACTAACACTTTTCAATAGATCCTCAAATACTAGGCTAAGAAACAATCTGGTGCTTTCAACATTCTGGCACAAACAACCCTGTCTTAGCACTGGAAAAGTGGCCAATAGATGCTCCAATCTCGAAATTCTACTCCCAAACTATTGTTATTGCCTCAATCATTCTAAGCCATTAACTTTTGAGGTTGAGTGTTTCTGTGCTTTTGACAAAGAAATTTCACAGCTCAAAGAAATATTCCCTCAAGAAGAACAATATTTGACTTCAGATGGAGTCTGAAATCACTTCCCAATTTCACTGAGACAGTGAAGAGCAAATTTAATTTCAGACTGAATTATGGGGTAGGCACATCAGCACACTGGCCTTATTCCAGTAATGCTGACACTTAAGTTAATTAAGCTGATTTTATTCTTTGAAAAACTGAAAGCAGATTGTAACATATCCTTAAAAAAGCTAAAAACATTTTTCTTATAATTAATATTTTAAAAAAAGATTAATACATTATGAAAAAACTTTTATTAGCTTCAAGGGATAATCAAATACTTGTGCATGCACATAGAAAATATAATGGTAGAAGAGCAATTATTTAAAAAGAAAAATCAGAAACTTAAACCTTGAAGACTTCTGAATGTGAATACTACAATTTCTGAAAGCAATGTCTTGTACAGATTGCTGAAAGAGCAGATTATCTTACCCAGGCCTGTTCATGCTGAGGTCATGTACTTTAGTTTCGATTGCAAAACAATATTAATGTAGGTACTTCTGTCTCAATATGTAGTCTTGATCTAATGATCTCTAAAAAATTTGCAGGTAAAGCTTATACCATAAGCCAAACTATATTTACCATAAACACTACCCAAATTGCTGTTAGATAGCAAACAACCAAGCTTGGAAGAGGCATAATTTTTTCAGTTGTGGTGGTTTTTGGGTGGGTTGTTTGGTTTTTGGTTTTAGCCTTCAGCTTGGTGGCGATTTTATTTGTTTGCAATTTTTTTGGTGTTGCAGGACCTAATAATAAAAGCTTGTTTTTCACAATTCAGTGAAGTCCAAAACCATGGCCACCCCTCCTTCCATGTCTCTAGAAAAGATAAACCACGAATCAGGCTAAGAGCACAGCTAGCTCCTTTTTTCTTCTAAGCAGTTCAGAGAACATTATAAGAAACTGAAGTTTCATACAACTGTAAATACATTTTAGAACAATGAACATTAATTTTGCTCACTGGCCTCTCTTCTCAAAAATTTAAGTTAGCATTATCTATTGCTACCAGCAGCAAGAGAAAAAATGCAGTCCTTTTTTCCATCAAAAACAACAGCCCAGAAGATCCTGCTCAGTATCATAAATTTGTGTTTCACAGATCGTTTGCAAACTGGAGAAAACACAGGCAGCACCAGTATCTCCATGTCTTTATTCAACACTAACCCAGCCCTATCATACCAGTAACAGAAGAAAACATCCAGAATGACACCTGGCTGGACCTCCTATGTATAAAGACATGCCCTTTCCCCAAAGGAGAAACTTTGATTGGGATTATCTGCATTAGCAAGGCTTTTTATTTTCTCTAATTCAATAACAGCATTAATCTAATTCATAGGTTCCAGAAAGAAACACTAATACTTTTTAAAATACAAATTCAGAACATTAAAAAACCCCTTTTTCTATTTTTATTAATATCCTGTCATACAGAATAATTCATAAGTCAAAAAGAGGCCTTTGGAACATAGCACTCAACATTTACAGGTTTTTTTTCTGGTTTTGTTTGATTACATCACTGCTTCATCCCTGCAACTGTTCAAGGCCAGGCTGGACAGGGCTCTGAGCAACCTGATCTAATGGAAGGTGTCCCTGCTCATGGCAGGGGGTTGGACAATGGTTGCAAACTTCTAATAGACAGCAGATCATTCCACAGGGCCCCCAAATTATGCACAAACAGATATTACACACTGAGCTGTCTTGAGGTAAGACAGTTCCTCACATACTGCTGTTAAGTAGCTACAATGTTTTAAGCATTTGTGATTTCTTCCCCCTTAACACATCAACAGAAAATGCTCATCTTCTTCCCCTTCAACAGGCTCTAGATACAACATGAGAGCATGTTTTAGTCCATTTTTCACTGCAGCATTAGGAATGAGATTTTAACACAAATATCCTGTTTAAAAATAAAATTATGTTTCAGTAGACTTTCTTCCTAAAGTTTACACTTCCTCTCTCTCCTTAAAATTTAAAATAAGTTTTTATAAATCTAGAGGCCTACACAAAACCCATTCCTTTACCCTATTAAGACTCTGTAGAGGACAGTCCTGCCAGCCTTCACCCAACAGCTTTTACCACTCCCCTGAATGAACTTGGTAATCATGGAGGTAACTGTTTGATTCAGAAAGTTGTTTCATTCCTTTTCCATGCATGAGAATTTCACCAGATCACCCAGCTGAACTGGGTAAAACACAACAGAGAGGAGACCCCTACATTTGACTTGGAGAGCAACAAGGAGAGGCTGGTGTGGAACAGGGCGGGAGAGGAGTATCCACTCAGCGCTGGCTAAAGGGAACTCAACTGGTAACATGAAACCTTGTCCTCAGGCAGAATTCCAGAGGCAGACTCTTGACTGGACATCGTCTAGGATTACCACAAGAAACACTGCTTACAGTAATACCCATTTCTGGAACACAGGCATCCAAATCTTAGGACGACTACTCTCTCAAATAATCCTGAATCTTGCCAGAAATAAGCTTGTAACCATTTTTCTTACAAAAGCAAACAGCCCCATCTTTGAAAAAATGTCTATGGAATAAAATAACAAAAAATACAGTATCAAAGAGAAAGATATGACTCTATTTTATCCATCAAAAGTGGTTAAATCAGATGACCAGAAAGTAGGAAGCCCACTTACACTGCATTAAGAAATACCAAATCCCAGTCCTTCCCCTCTCGGTGAATACTCTAACCACTGGGACAAAGAAGACATATTCTGCAGTTGAAACTGTGTCCTAGGCCAGAAGTTCAACACAAAACACCTGGTAATTACAGCACTGGGACTGGAAATAAAGGGAAGCTGCTATTTACACTGCAAATGCTTCTGTTTTTTCTTAATTTTACTGAATGGCTTCAATGGAAAATGCCTTTCCAGCAGTTTTCTACAGGGGTGGCTCTTCTGTAGCATTTATCTTATGTAAGATATATGCTTATGGCAGAGAGTTAACATTATGAGCAACTTAAACTATTTTGAAAACCCAATACATTGCAATTCTGCCAGTCCTCCATAAAGTTAAACACTGTATTGTAAAGCCATGTCAGATACTTGACAAGACATTTTAAAAACTCCCAAAAAGATAACCCACCAATAACCTTACAGATTGGTGGTCAACTTGAAATTACTAAATAAAAATACTTTAAAATATAAATATTAGACAGAAATCTAGAACAGATTAATAACAAGGGACAAGAAAGGAAAACAATACAACCAGCCTAAACTGCACATCTCCAAACCTGTTATGCTATACTGCAGTAAAGAGCTGTATATAGAGATTTTTACTCTATAAAATTTTTGCCAAAATTACTTATAAGACCCTTATTTTGGTTTAGAGGCCAACCTACAGTGCATCCAGATAAAAAAAGTTGTTGAGCAGCTGAACAGGCAACTACTAGAAGCACAACTGAACTGTTTTGTACACTAAACACCAACTATTTTCTGCAACATTAAAAGAAAACAAGACATTTGTTTGATTAAATGCTTTGGAGTAGATGCATCTTCTCATACCTCTTTGAAGCATCAGAGAATCACAAGTTCACTTAGTACCAAACTGGTTAATGAAAGTTGCTGCCCCCAATTCAAAGTCAAAGTTGTTGTGTTTTGATAAGAGGCAAGGTTTTCTGAAGGCCACATGGAACAGTGACACAACCGAAAATTTCAACAATACTCCAAAATGCCCAGGCTCCTTAAGCAATCCAAATAAAGAAGGTGTTAGGCACTTCTGACAAAAGACTTAGGCAACCAACTTTAAGTTCTAATAAGTATTTCTATGGTTACAATCTCAAAAGTACATCTTCCTCCAGAGCAAGCACTTAACAATTTTCACTGTGTTAAAATAGTGTTCTAAAATCAACTAAAACTTTTGCAGGGAAGTGAGTAATTCTTCAATTGCAATATTTTTGGCTTCTCAACTCATTCTCAGACTGAGTAGTACTATACTTCTGCACTCTGTGACCCCTAGTCCATCCAAATATTCTAACAAAGCCAAATCTCTCAATTTAGTTGGCTTGACTCAGCAACCACTCTGGACTTTAATCCTCTCGTGCTTTATTTCCTTGTGAGCTTTGTACTGTAGTTTGAGAAGCAATCCTAGCAAAACTGAGAATGTTGACAATGACAGAAAAGAGCAGATTTTGAGGTGGGGTTTCTGCAGCACATTAAAGAGGCAGGGGAGTACACTCAGCAAAAGCAGAGTCCAGTCTGCTGAAAAAGCCAACTCGCATGCTTTGCTTGTTTTCAATAGGAATATCAATAACCTCAAAGCCTGCACAGAGGAGAAATGAATTCTTTACAGTTTTATCAACAGCATGTATAAATATGCATATATGCTATATATATGTCAAATATGCTGGGTAGTATCTCACAAGTCATCATCAAGTTTGGAAAATACTGATACACTTGCATAGTCTTCTGCCAACAGATGAAACAGAGAAATTATTAGTATATCATCATTATCCACAAAGAAATGCAGAGGAAAATGATGGACATCTTAGCCCTTTGTTTCAGAACTACATGATGGCTCATTGGCCTCAAAAGCAGCTATGGACCCTAAGAAATTGCTCTCCCTAAAAGTGAACTCTTCCATCACTTCAGAAACTTGCCTCTTCATTGCAAAGGCTTCCATAATTCTCTTTCCAACCCAGCCAGTTCAAGCTTTGCCCTAAGACTGGCAGAACTGTTTGTGCAAGTTTTCCTAAACTACTGTCAAATGTCCTCAAGCTCAGGATTTTAATCAGTACAGCCAAATACTGGCAGAGCTACCAGGCTCACATAAATTAATGCGTTTGTACTGAAACCAGATTTCGTAACTATTTATAACAGTTACACTGTTTGCACCATTTCAAAAGCTGAAGTGATATATTCCTACATAAATAGGGCATATAGTTTACACTAAATAACCTTAGCAGTTTTCTCAGTTTCTTAATTGTGTAAGAAGTTATCCATTCAAAAGAGTTTCTAAGAAATGTACAGCACAGCAGGAAGGGTAATAGAAGTTGACAAAACAAAAATCTAGGAATGTGATAAAAAGTATGCAATATAATTTTACAAAATAGAAGAAAAAGCCCACAAAAACTTGTCCAGTGAGAACTTCTGTAAACAGGAAATTATTTTAAAAATTTAATTAGAACAATTGATTAAAATAATATTTCCCATACACTTTTTAACTTATTATTTAAATGAACTACAAGAAAAAGTAATTCTTAAAAATAGGGGCTGACTGGTCCCTTTTACTGCTCCAGAAATCAAACAGAAGAACTATTTTTTCATGCAAGAAATTTTTTTTATAAAGGTTTAAATCTTCAATACCAAATAGTTTAGGTACAAATCCAATGTCGTTTGATGAGACTCTTGATCTTCCTCCACACATTATTTTGCAACTCTCACTCCAATGTTCCTTCATAAATACACCAGAAACAAAAGACACTAAATATATTCAGAAATTTGAAAACAAAGCTATGGAATGAAATATGAGTTGCAGTTTCAGTCTAAACATGCTTAATTTAATTGGTACTTACTTACATGCATATAGCTAAACTCCTTTTTTCCTTAATCTTAAATATCTACACTTCTCGTTAAGCTGGTTAGTCAGCATCACCTTTCTGGCAGCAAGTGTTACAAGTGGTGTAACAGAAGTTTAGAGGAATTCAAGAGCCAAACTTCTAACCATTAATATCCTGTTCTACACAGAAAGGCTCTGTCAGTGAGCAATAACTATACAGCTACTCCTATACAGAAGCGTGACATTAATTAGATGTGCTGCTGGTTTGAGATGTCAGTCTTCATTACTTCATCATTTCTCATTCAAAAATTTAGTAAATTAAAAAACTTGAGAAAAATCTTCGAGTGCTTTCTAAGCAATATACTATTAAAAAAGGCTTACAACTTTGCCTTTTCTGAAGATGAAAACTGTATAAACCCTAAACATCGACACACGAGCAGGAACGAGGGACAACTTATTTCAATGTATTTTGTAATGATTAATGAAACATAACTTTCATTCTAATAGAGTCAACAAGCTTTTCTTAAACGTGTTAACAAGAACTGGAGCACTGGAATCCACAGGCCTTGAATCAAGTAAAAATTCCCATAAATTCCTTTTCTACATTGTAATCAATAATGGTTTTGCTGATGCATTTTCTTTAGAAATCTCAACTATCTTCACTTTTCTGTTTATTACCAAGGAATCTGAAACAGAACCTCTCCCCTATACAGATGTCTGAAAAGTAAAAAACAAAACAAAACAAAAACCCAGACTGTAAGTTTCTGTTTGACAAATTATGGGGTTTTAACACCATCTTAAAAACAATGTGATCCTAAGGAATCCCATGGAACATAACTCCTTTATAAACAATACCATGTAGATGAAGAAAATTATTTCACATGTATTTACATACACATGGACCCCACGCATATTGGAAGTGGAGCTGAGGGAATTCCAGAAGTCACTGTAACAGAATTTCCAGGAAACAGTTTTATTTTGTGTTATTGCAGAGTTGATATCACAAACATTCCTCCCACCCCCAGCAACTGATACAAATCAGTATCCCCTTCTCAGAGCATTTACTTTCATTTTGTTTACTCCACAATATGGAAGACGCATTTACTAAACAAAATATTAATTTCTCAAGTATTTAGTTTTCAGTAACACTACACAGAAAAAACTGAAGTTCTCCCAGTAATTCTCCTGCTCAGAAGTTTTGACAATCATGAATTCTCCTCCCTCATGATCCAGGTACCATTTAAACAAACTGTTGGACTTTCAGTTTTGCTTTTTTTCCCCCCTCCTGAGCAGGCAAGAAGAAACTAAGGAATACCAACACAGTCTGATCTTAGAGTGGGTGCTACAACCAGAGATGAAACTACCTAGTTCTTAGGCAATGAAGTGAACAGCTGATAGTACAAAAAAAAAACCCCAAACAAACAAAAAAGTCGGAATTTTTAGACCTCTTATGACTACTCATTCCACTACAAATAACTAGCTTTTGCAAAGAAACGTTCTGACACAACACACAACTTCTCTGTATCCCCAGTGAAAATAACAGTGAAAAAACCCAAGGTTCAAAATATATGTCAGTCTGCTTCAAAATCCACCTTGAATTTTTCTGAGCTTTTAAACTCTGCATAACCTCAAGGAGAGACAGGGAATGGCAAGACATTTCTTTTAGTGTATTTTTTTAGTTCCTCCCTTGCTACAGGGAAGCATATGTGTTTTCTACTTATCTGTCTACAGCAGGTGAATGGACATTTAAAGAAACTGCTGTTATCAATTATTTCAGCTGTTTTCTAAGGGTGCTCTCTTTAGACAACATGTATTAGAATTACCCATAGATTTCTACAATTGCCTAAAAGCTGAAAAAAACAGTCAACTCTTAAAAAAACAACTGCTACTGCTGCTACTACTACTACTAGACTACTTTTAACTCAGTCTCACTTCTAATTCACTAAGAGTTGCAGCCTAGCTTTGGACATTAATATCTCATTAAATGTTGTCTAGTATAGTCCTTTAAAGGAAGTAAAAGTCTAAAATAACACCAAAGACTTTATACCAATGACAAGTAAACAAAAGAATAAATTGAAGTTGGATATTTAGAATTCAAATTGAAGTGAAAAAGCTTTTTAACAAAAATTACTTCTAAGATTGGTATTGATACAACTGTGGTACACAATGGCTTTAAAGCCAAATACTTGAACTTTTTCATTTAAGAAGCCAAAAATTTGAGAGCAGTTATATGCAAAAGCCACTATCAGTACACAACAGGCATGGTATGTAGGGCAGGCAAAACAAGCTACATTTGAATTATCATCTAAAAAAAATCAGATGGTGGTTTCATGAGCAAAATCTCTGGTTATATGTCTAAATTCCATGTTATTCACCCTCACACAAAATAAAGTATTTCCTAATATCATTTACCCAACTACATGCTTCCCTTCACTATTTATCCACTTTGCTTTTCCCTTCGTCTTTACACTGAAGAGAAAAAAAGCTTCCACATAACTCCTCATGAAGACACACAAGGGCCTTCTTCACCCTGACTTTAATGTAATTGGTTCAGAAAGCTAAATGCAGCTCCTCTGTGCAGTACAGCAGTGTCATATTTTCAAAACCACCAATTTTAAATCACATTAAAAAAAAGGCAAACAGCATTCTAAACGCATGGACAAGAACTTAGATTAAGCAAAAGAACTAACACTAACCCATCTTTTTATTTTCTTGACACCATGAATAATGTAAGGAAATGAATAATAACGTATCAAGAAATTTGCTGCAAATGCAGAATGCTTGAATGCCTATATGCAGTTATTTTTAGCCAAGTTTACCAGCTCCCACAACCTGGATGCCATGCAAAACTCTCCTAGAATGCCTAAAGCAAGTTTTAACTTCAGGACAAATCTCCACATCCACAAAATAACCATGTTTAGAACAAGGCCTCACTCACAATCTCACCTAGAACCTGGAGCACATGGGAATTAATGCAATAAAACTCCAGCTGGCTCCATACAGCACCAGCTCCGGTCTCGGGTTCCTACTCTGGTGCTCCAAGGCTGCTCCCAGCTCACACTCCCTCTGGAAGCAGCACTACTGTTCAGGTTTATGCTGCTGCCAGCAATTCCTCACAGACCTGAATGGATTGTGTGCAAAGCCACTGCTGCACAAGCACACACCATAGTTTTATCTATATGTAAATCCAAGATAATGCACAGTTGACCACATGCTATTTGTTTGCTGTAATATCAAACCAGGCTCTCCCTATGCTAATTACTGAATAAGCACTAAAGTATGAAGGACTCTGTTTCAAAAACTTCTAAGGGAAAGACATATTTCAAAGAACAACGAGAAACCAAATTGCTAAAGTGAGAATAAAGCAGTCATTCACATGAAGACATTCGACAATGATTGCCAGGCTTTTTGAGACATCAAAGCAGGCGGAAATATAAAGGAATATGTTGGACAGCACAAGGACACTGGCGAAGATATTTAATAAAGACATGACTAATACAAAGTCCACATGCAGGAGGTAGCAGTGACACCACATGAGATAATATGCACTGGGGGGGAGCTGGTCAAGTTCCTCACTGGCCAAAACCATCACCTGCAGCTCAAAATGCTGGTGAAAAGGTCAGAAACTATGCAGACACACACAGAAACAGCAAATGTGATTGGAAGGAGTGATTAAAAAAAAACCCAGTATCTAAAGAACAGAAGTCACACAGAACAAACTTGTTGGCACAGTCAGGTGACTGAAATTACTCTCCTTTTCCCTGCCCTGACGACAGTTCACATTAAGCTGCCTATTCCATGTACTACATGCTGGAAAACAGTAAAAATACAAACCAAGTATCTGCAAAATTCCATGCTGTAATTTTCTTCTATCTAGGGAAGTGCTTTAAAGCATGTCACTGAAAATTTCTCAATGCTTTTCTTTCGGTCCAGTTACATGAAACCACATTGCAATACATCACAAAATACTCCTTTTTCAGCTACGTCAAATCAAAGAGAGGGGAAAGACAGACACATTTCCTCTTTCCAGCTATGTCTGCTATCAGAACTGAGAGTCACAAGCAGGCAGTAAGGTGATATCTCACTAAGCAAGCTGCAAGACATTTTATTTTTTTTAATAAAAGGCTTCACCTTACAGTTCACTCCAAAAACTCACAGTATTTGCCCCACCTCATACAGCACTACTATGACAGAAAAATCTCACCAGCAACTTATTACACAATATGTTTTAACAGGGAACAGATTTTCCAAAACAGGAATCAAATGTCCTCCCCCTCAGCTCTCTTCTAGGCGCAATGGAAAATCCTGTCAGTCTAAGATTTCCTCTCCTAGTTTGTGAGGCTTGAAAAGTTTTAGTTATTTGCAAGTTTGAGAAGCTGCCTAAATCATACATTCAACAACCATAATCAGGGTGTCTAGTTTGGTGGAGCTGAAGGCTCCTGGAACAAACTGATGACAATGACAAACTCAAAATTAAACCAGAGCAAACCCAAGCACAGAAAGATAACACTTACAAAAACGTTGTTAGAGAAATGGTTGCTTGCAGAAACAGAAATAAATGATTTTCAGAACAGATTCAGAGGGATGTTAACTTTACAGGGAGGACAACCCCATCAATCAGCCAAGATAAAACTTGAGCCGCTACAATGAAAAACTTGCAATTAAAGTATTAATGTGTTGTATAGGTGATTAATACTTGAAAAAGTCTTTAAAAAACTCAATGAAAATAATTTGAAATCACTTTAAAATAGTTATATTTCACAACTACACTTTTAAGCTGAACTAAAATTTGCAAACAAAGATAGAAAATAAAAAAATGGACTGCAAGCATATTTCTAGAGACAGTTTTAAGTAAAATCTATAAAAGGAAAAACTAATGATTGAGGAAATGCAATTCCCACTGTAAGGTCAGGAAAGAGACTATGTTGTTTTCAATTTGAATGAAGAGATTATGTTCATTGTTTCAAGGGACGGCTACATGACTGTGAGGTCTCATATGGGAAAATGATTTCCCAATTTCTATTGCACAAACATATTAGTCTATCTTATTTGAAACAACAAACAAAATAATCTTATTAAAACCAAGGCAGACTTTTTGCTACGAATTCTCTATTTCATCCTGTTAAGTATTTGCACATTTCGCTAGTTCAACAGCATCTATACATTTTCTTATGACTATATTAGCTCAAATAGACCTCACAGAAGTCAGGATGGCTACTTGCAAAAACTGAAACCAGCAGATTCTCCTCCAGACCACAAAAGTGCCAAAAAGCTCTTGAACTCAGTAAGACTCTTCCCTTTGTTCTCTCCTCTTCCCCTCCAAGGAAGGGTTTTTCTTTGTTACAGCAGCTACTCACAAAACTTTGAGATGTTTGTCAATTCTAACACAAACGAGTTGCAGCAACTGCAGCTCAAATGAAACCTTGTGTAAAAACACAATTTATGTTCTTTTGTTTATAGCATCACTACCCTTTGGATTTTTGGAGAAGGCTGCTACAGCCAAAGCTTTTCTTTGTCAGTCTTGCTTATCAATTCTTGCTTCTTCAAAAGCAAGAAGCAAAGACACCCAGGTCATATTAAATTCACAACCCAAAATATTGGGATTAAACTAATGAACTGTTTAACTATCTTTGCCATGAGGGAGAGAAGTAGATGGAGCTGAACTCAGAAAAGAGAAGACAAGTAACCTGGGCAGTACCACACTGCTGTAGCTGTTTGCTTCAGCATGTGGGAAGAGCATCTACAAGTAGTCCCGACGTCCTAGAAAATATATCCTGACTTGACAAAAAACTTCTTCTCTGTAACACCAAATATTACATATTGATTGATGATCACTAAGCCTTTCTATCCTAGACAATTCTTAATTTCTGAAATGATGTGAATTAATGACAAAGAGATCACTAACCTATCTGCAGCCTCATGGGGAAGTGAACAAAAGGATGATGCCACAGCACACAGGAGTCTTCCTCAAATGCTCTGCCACCAGAGACTGAAATTCTTTTTTGGTGTTGAGGGAAAGAAAAAAATGTCAAAACCTCAAGTGAAATCGTTTTCATACATAGTTCATTATCCTTTATAACTCTTTTCACTATTAAATATTTTAAGAAATACTAATGAGAGTCAGGGATGATTATCTCTAGATTAAGGAGTTTATACTTAACCTTGTCAGTGACTGGATGGTCACTACTGTTTTAATGTGGAAGGTGACAATTGTGATGTGCTGACTCAAATTAACAGTGCTGGCTTTGGCACTGAGGAGTTGTGCATGCACTACTATCAGCTGAGTGTCCAAAGATTTTTGGCTATCACCTCTCATGCAAAGCATGCTCCTCTAGCTTCTGCCCTCTTCTATGCTGCAAATTATTTAGAGACTCCCACTCGGCCTGCAAAGTAGTTCAAGTCTCTGAAGTGTTGGCCATTAGTAAATGTTGCCCACCACTTCAACTTTTATTGCTGCAGCTGGAGCAGATGTAGAAGAACACAACAGACTGAGAACATTAACAAATTGTGTGTTTCTGTGCTCTTATGTGTTCTGTAAGAAGATAATGTTAGTTCTGAGCGAGTAGTTGGTTAATTTGGACACCAGTGTGTCAAACGTACACTTAGCAAAAGGAATTTTCCATTTCAACCAAGTGTTGAATCCAATTCCATGTGGTGCATTTGAATTTCCTACTCTTAAATGTGTGTACTACCTGGAGTTCCTCCACTAGTCTTGATAATTTCGAAATTATGGTACACTAAGCCTCAGTACTACATGGATCTCCAGGATAACCCACTTGATCTTTCCCTGGGCTATCAAAGGCCTCCAATGTGACCGTGAATTAACATATAATAGACTATTTCAGCTGGAAGGAATCATCTGATCCAACTACTTCATCACTTCAGGGCTGACCAAAAGTTAAAGCATCTTATTAATGGCATGAACTGCCTTCCAACTATTGACACTTCATTAATAATTCCCACAGTTCATTCCTCAATAACCTCTTATCAGGGACACTGACAAGCAATTCTTCAGTCTTTAACCACAAATTAAAAAATTAAATACCCTACTAGACAAATAATTATCTTCTCTAAAGACACTGTCTTGCTTATGGTTCAGTTCTTCTAAAGATATTTCAGATGGCTTTCAAAAGACCAAGATAATGTTTCACTCGTCTTCCTAGGAATTCATTTCTTGAAATTAATGAAGTGTATTTATCAAGTTATTCTCTCACTGAGATTCTTCAGCACTTCAACTAATTCGAAGATTCTTCACTACTCCAGCCAAGCCGATCTGTTTGTCTAATCGCTCTTAACAACCCTTTCAACTCGTTCATATGTATCACCCAGTGTCAGTTAAAGAGTATCAGCTATCTTCTGGTACGAAAGCAGATACAAGGTTTTTCCATATTCTGTATTTACTTGAAATCACCAGTTAAGGCCAGGTTGGATGGGGCTTTGATCAACCTGACCTAGGGGAATGTGTCCCTGCCCATGGCAAGGTGGGGGCTCGGAACTGCATGATCTTTAAGGTCCCTTCCAACCCAAACCATTCAGTGATTCTTTGAACACCAGATATTACAAGATGTTTATCTACTATATTTGCTTCTATTAGTTTTCTTTCCATTTTTTCTTTGGATGCATTAAAAAATTATATTTTTAATATATTAACCTACACAGTCTGTGTAATAAAACACAGAACATAATCTCAGCTAAACTCCTACTGTTTGCATAAATACATATTTTAGAAAATCCATTTCTTTAGTACATCTAACCCTACAGTTTTTTGTTCTTAAAAAACCCAAAAAACCAACAAGAACAACAAACAACCTCCCCTAAAAGACTGAACTCCCCCCAAAAAAACAAAAAACCCAGAGCACCTTCAACAAAGCAGTAACCTCTATCTAAATCCTAAAGAACACTGGTACCCAGAACTCAAATCAAAGAACTGAAACGAAGCACCGTTACCTGTGCAACTCCCACGAGCGAGGGAAAACTCATCATTGTCATTCTCAAGAAGTACATACAAATGGACAAATAAAATATTGTAGCATTTTAGATTTACAAAACTGCTTTATGGCTTCTGTACAAGTAATAAAGAATGTGATACAGCATGAAGCAGGATGTCAGGTAAAAGGTTTTCTATTTTGCTATGTAGGTCAATATAAGAGGAAGAAAATAGTAAAAGGGAAAGCCAGAAACAAAATGCCAAAATAAATTAAAGAATGAGAAAGAACAGGTCAAGAAAAAGACGAAGACACAACAGGCATTCCTGCTTGTAAGGTCACCAAATTTTGTTTATTTACATTTGATCCTATACTTACTACTTTCTTTGAGTACAGTCCCTATGTCCTTGGGCTTGGGAAGGTGCAAGAAGTTCCTTGTGGACCTAAACTGTGTCATACTACCAGAATCCTGGGTGAGAAAGCAATTCCCACCTTCAAATCCAAACAAAAGTTTTTAAAAAACTTGGGAAGCTGTATCAAACATTTGAGGGCAAAAGGCTTTAAACTGGATTTTTTTTTGTCTTCTAGGTTACTATATGCAAAAGGAGAGTTACATTTTAATCTACAGTTCATTCTACTTCTATTTCACCTGAATAAAACATTCTTATCTCTAAGTGTAACAACTAAGACTCAGTAATAAATGCATATTACTTCTCATAAACCCTACCAGGAGCGAGTGCCTTTTCAAACTGAACCAATTGCTTTGCATAAATTCAAAACTAATTATTTTATCATATTCTGATAAAAAATAGGCACTCAGAGAAATATTATATGCTTATGCAAGTTAAACAAATAGTTCCAACTGAGCATTCCAAAATGATTTAATGCAGTTTCATGTATAACTGCTTTAACAAAATTAATGGCAAGTTTTAGGCTGTATTATTACAGTCTTGAAAAATCAGCTTTATTCACATATATTGTTCCTAAAGATGTGGATTTGACACATAACACAGCAACTGTTCCAATGTAAAGCAAATCACTGACTACTGTATGACCTCTATGAACACCATCTCCCATGGGGGAGCAGTGTTTGCCGGACTCACAGCTGCCCTCCAGCCTGCTGCTGGAAGAAATTCCAACTGTGGCATGGAGAATATCCCCTGAAGGGTACCTGGATACTGGAAGCACCTGACACCACAGTTACAGGGATGGTATGAGGAGTGTTTCCACCTCAACTGGGCCCTGATGTAAGTGCAGCTACTGCTCCAGCTGGGCCAACCCCTACTCCAACCCCACTGGCTTCTGGACCAATGTTCACATGCACCATGCCTCTGACCATCCATCCTCGCCTAGCAGGACACAAGAAATGCTCACTCCACATAGAAAGCTTAAAAGAAAAACTCTCGATAACATAAAAGGCTCTCCTACATATCTTTAAATATATAGCTCTTATAATTAAGACAGGGAAAAAAAAACAACTAAGTCCAAGCCATACAAGAACAATATTTATAGAGAAATATGTTTACTGATTTAAACTTTAAATCTTAAATGCCACTGCCAAACTAGGACTCCAAAGGAAAAAAAAGCACTGCAAAGGTTTTTACAAAACAATATATTAAAATGGTAGAGCTCCATACATTATAAATGCTTGCCCACATATTTCCTTGATAAAAAAAAAATCAAAATAGAATTTTCAATCACAAAGGCAACAGTTTCTTTTACATTATTACTCAGCATGATGTGTAAAACCACTAATTCTGTTATACAGCTATGTCTGATTCTATAATTAGTAGACTCTGTAACAAAGTAGCACAGAAAACTAACTTGTCTATCTGAACTACATCTCTCTTACACCCCAGACTCAGTTGTTCTTTCAAATGTGTTAAGCCACATAACATTCTAACATAGTAATTCACATTAACGTCTCTAACCCACACAGCAGTACATGTGGGGGTCTTCACAAAATAAAGATTTCAGATTAAAATTAAACTAATCAGCTCACTTGTGAAACATTTTAGACTTGGCTTAAAACAATTATAAATGACAACAGCAAAACACTGGTACAGAAAACATCCTCTCAGGAAAAAACACCTGTCCCTGCCTGAACACCCACACTTAATGATCTCCACACATTCCTAATCTACCATAACTGATGCACTATCAGCCTTTTAGTATGTGAATGGAAATAAATAAAACCCAAAATACCACCTACAATCTAAAATAAGTACTTTTTAAGGGAGAAAAAAATATTCAAGTCCAACAAATGTCTTATTTTTCATGCTAAAGTGGTAAGTCCAATTAAAATCTAACATATGTGGATAGATATTAAACCAGACTACAACACTCAGATCTCAAATATAGACAAAATAAACCAGTCTTTTAATCTCTCTACACAATTCTACCTTATTTACTGAGTCTTACAGACTACCAAATCTCACATCTTTAAGGAAAAATATAATATACAGAAAATTATATGTTAGGAGTGTTTTTTTATAATCTTGAACAATCTTGGTTTTGTGAGTAACGCAAGATCTAAAGCTATTTTGTCTTATCTGTACTGTTGCAGTATATATTTGCTTATTGCCAAAATACTGTAGTAACATGAGTTCTGCAACTTCTTCAGACTACATGATTAACTCATCACTGTAGCATGACATGGTACCATGTACCACTGTACCAACTAAAATTGAAACAATATATACCACAGAGGAGACAAACAGAAGACATTTGAAAAATATGAATAAAGCCAGACTCCTTATTTTTAGATCAACTATACAAAGTAATTTCCAGAAAGTCTAGCTTTGTATTTAATCAATACACACACGTGCAGAGTTACAGAACTTAATGCAGCTTTTAAAAACTCACTTCCTCTTTGAAGAGATTTATGATCTAATTCTACATGAAACTTTGTATGAGCCATGCAAAATGACTATATGACTAGGTCAATCCATCACCCAAAACTCTTCCTAAAAAAACAAAGATGAAATCTAAGAGCAAAGATATGAACATATAGGTCTGACATGACTCCACTTACGTTCATTAGTATTTACATACTGGAAGCATTATATGGACAGACAGACAACCAGACCTATTACCTGTAACTGAGACTTTTGCCAATACCTTAATGAAGCAAATTAAGACTAATCACAACTACAAAACATACACCAGATGACTTCCTCCAAAGTACACAAATATTTGTTGTCAAAAAATAAGCCTGCCTAGAAAGGCTGTAGATGTGTTTTTAGCACAGCCTGCAGAGGACAGATCACATCACCACTCGAGTTTAGCATTAATGGATGCTTAAACAGACAACTGGCAAAAAAAGTCAAATGTGGATTATTACTGAGATGCTTTTGCTATGGAGCTTTGCATTTCCTTCTTAACTCCTAAGATGGTTGTCATAACCTCCTCAGATGTATTTCTTCTACATACTTACAACTGCTCTTAAGTAATCATGTTTAGAAAAAGTATCTGTTAAGCAATCATAAAATACAATCTTAAGAGATAAGCAGTCTTTATTTGCAAGCTAAACATTGTAAACATTTCACGTATCAACTCTTCTATTCAAGCCTACTATTCTAAAAGCCACAGCAGGTACTCTGAGTGAGATCCAAACTAAATCTTGCTGTAAAGTTTCAGCATGCAAGCCATTCCATAAGTTTTATACAACTTGTTTGGAATTACACTGGGGCAGCTAGAACCAAATCCTTTACATGTTTTGACGCAATTTAAAATGTTTTTCCACTATATGACTGTGAAGTGCCTCCAACTTCATTACTAGCAACACTACACAATTGGTATTATTTATTACAGGAACTTTTAAAGGAAATATTTCTTTCCTCATTGCCAAGACAAAGGCCTGGGCACTGGCTTATGTAGAATAAGCAAGACAATACTTATGTTATGGGTGAGGAAATCCCAATTAAATGAGGCAAACATTTTCACCTAAATTACTTGAAGAGAAAGAAGACTGATAACTCTCTTACGTACCTACACTTTTGAGACACACAATGAAAAGCATTTATACATCGTGTCTACTGTCTTGTTTCCTCTGTAGAGTTTCTATCAAACTTTTAAAAAAGAAAATAAAATTATTAATGCTCATTTTACAGGAGATTCTCAACATGGAATTTATGCTTCTTTTTAGTGCAAGAGACAGTTAATTTTCATATAATTCCACGTTTAAAAAAAAGGCAGAAGACAAGCAAGAATTCAAACCCTCTACTTGCCTACTTGCCTCTGTGTATAGAAACTTGTTCTAATAATTTTGGGATTTTGGAAACCACTGTGCAACGAAAAAGGTGAAATTATCAAGGACAGTGCTTCTACACATGCTGATTATTCAGTGCACACTCAAATATCACTAAATCAAGGAGAGGGGGCAATATCTAAAAGTGAATTAGAAAGTGCTGTTTAAAAATCAGATCTAATTCACAGGGTTCAGCAAGCTGATGTTCTGTTAACACACTTGCCCTAAACATCTGCAACATCGGGCCCACTGAGAACACTGCAGAGAAATACCCAAGGAAAACAGCTACATAAAGCCTTCAGAGTACTCCACAATCCAGTGTAAGATTTAATATAAACTGTCATAACAGTTTAAGAGGCACCCTCTCATAAAAAGACAGGCAAGCCCAGCTCTTTCAGCCAACTGCTTGCACTATTAGCTCAATCATGATACCAGGTACAATGACAATTGCCTCAGTGCTGTGCCAACATCCCTAACACAGAAGAAAAAGATTCAGTACTACACAGTGATACTACATGAAAAAAACAAAACCAAACCATTCTTATTAATGTAGAAAAATAGTATTCAAATTACATGGACTTTCCTATGTGCAACATCCACATAATAAACTGCAGAATGTGCATTATCAAGCAGTTTCTCATATGCATTTGCCTACTAACCATTCTCCTGTGCCAAATTCCAAATTTTCAACTCTGAACACTTCAAAAAACCGTCAGGTGATTTGGTGTCATTTCCACACATATAACCCAAAGTACACCACCACTAAATTAGCATTTCCCCTTTTATTCGAGTTTCCTTCTCCCACTTCCCTAGCATATTTATATTCTCGTTGACACAGAGTTGTTGAGCAAAGTAGGCAACATTTCCCTCAGCTTCTCGACAAAACTGCGAGTGTTGCTAACATCTGGTTTTAAACCTAGACGTGACTAAATATAACAAAAAACTATGCTTTATGTGTAAAAATGGTAACATGGCATAGTAATTATATTTCGAATACATTCATATCCCACATACCTGAGGAGCTACACCATCAGCTCACTGAAACTATGAAGGCCTGATCTCTCAGTGGAGATGGAATAAAGAGAAAGTAAAATAAACTTCATTTTTGTTAACATGTAGCATATAAATGAATATTAGACGAATTAAGAGTTTTACCGATTCTCACTGCTCATACACACCTAACTGCTCAGAAAAAAGCATCCCGAAATCAGGTGATAAGAACCTCTTTATCACATCTCAAACACGCTGCATATTTTGGTATTAAGCCATCTTGCTACAAACTGTAAACTCGAAGAATATGAACCCTCCCAAAAATATTAATTTTCTCTCAAGGAAATAGGAGTCTGGCCTTAGGAAATACACGAAAGAAAACAATGCCAAAACAAAAATCTTTGCACAATAACTGCCCTGGAGATGAACCCCAAACTATTCGCTCTATGCACGATCCACTCAGGACAGGAGGCATTTTCCTCAACTTTTTGTTATTGTGGTCTGCACAGGCACGTTTGAAGCAGAATCAAACCCTATCGCTTCATTGTGTGCTACCAGCTACCAAACGCATTTGGCCTTCTCGCTGCACGCTCAGGAAGCGGTTATTATCTTTAAGAGCACTAAAAAAATAACACAAGTTTTTCGTACGTTCGAACAAAGCCCGTGTGATCCGAGCCACGCAATGGCCCGTGGGGTCCGAGCGCCGCCCCCGTCTCCGCTTCCCCCGAGCCGAAGCCCATTGTAGCCCCAGCGCTGCGTCCGCCCCCGCCTGCCCCCGGCCCCCGACGCTTTCCCGGGCACCAACCCGGCCCCGCACACCCCGGCGGGCCGGCATCGGCTCCCCCCGAGCCCCTCTGAGCGCACAATGCCGCCCCTCCCTCTCTCGCTCCCCCGGCGCCGCCGCCCCTCACGGCGCTCACTCCGTCCCCACCTCGGCGCCGCTCCCGGGCGGACACAAAGGCGGCGAGGCCGCCGCGCAGGCCCCGCGCCGCCCGGTGACCTGCCACAACATGGCCCCCTCCTCTTCCTCCTCCTCCTCCTCCTCCTACTCCCCTCCTCCTCCTCCCCTCCCTCGGCGCGCAGCCGAGCCCGCAGACAAAAGGGGGCTGGAGGAAGGGGGGCCCGCCCGCCCGCTCCTCCCGCCCGCGGCCTTCCCAGCGCGGCGCCGGCCCCCCGGGGGTACTCACGGGCTGGCTGGCGGCGATGGAGCCGGAGCGGCCGCTGGGACACGCCTGCCCGCCCGCCGGCCCCTTCCTCCTCCTCCTTCTGCCGCTCCCGCTGGGCGCCGCTCCTTCCTGCCTCCCCTCCCGCCCGCCTGGGGCTCACAACAACATGGCGCGGAGGGACAGGGACAGCGAGAGCGCGGCTGAACCTCCCCGGCCGCTCCCCCCGGCCGCCGCCGCCGCCGCCGCTCGGCCCCGCCGCCCCTGCCCGCCCCGGCCTCGCCGCGCCTGCGCGCCCCGGCCCGGCCCGCGGGGAGGCGGAGGGAGGAGGCGGCGGCCCCCGGCCCCTTCCGCCGCGCATGCGCCGCCCGCCGCCCCTGAGCCCGGGCACCGCGGGAGGGGAATGTCCCTGTCCGTGTCCTTCCCGCCACAGGGCAGGGCCGGTGCTTGGCTCTGTGTGTTTGTGCTCACTTTCACTTACTGTGTCCAGGTCTGGGCTCCTCAGACCTGAGCTGGAGAGCTACTGGAGAGGGTCCAGCGGAGGCCACAAAGACGATGTGAAGTCAGGAGCATCTCCCTTATGAGAAGACACTGTGGGAGCTGGGCCTGTTCAGTCAAGAGAAAACGGAGAGGGGATATCATTAATGCCTATAAGTATGATAAAGGCAAGAGGATCATAGAATTTGCTGAGTTGGAAGGGACCCATCAGGATCAAGAAGTCCAACTCCTGGCCCTGCACAGGACATCCCAAGAGTCACACCATATGCCTTAAAATGTTGTCCAAGCTCTTCTTGAATGCTTTTAGGCTTGGTGCTGTGACCACTGTCCTGGGTCAGCCTGTTCCAGTCTCCAACCAACCTCTGGGTGAAAGACCTTTTCCTGATACTAACCTAAATATCCCCTGACACAGCTTCAAGCCACTCCCTTGGATCCTGTCACTGCCACCAGAGAGCAGAGATTCCTACTTGCCCCTCCTTTTCCCCCCATGAGGATGTTGAAGACTGAAATGAGGTCTCCCCTCAGTCTCTTCCAGCCTGAAGTGCCTGGCTGGTGCCAGATTTTTAAGGGATGATGACAGGAGCATCATCCTCCCAGTGACAGAAGCAGTGACAATGAACTAAAACACAAGAAGTTCCAGCTCAACATGAGGAAGAACTTTACAGTGAGGGTGGTAGAGCACTGGAAAAGGCTGCCCAGGGAGCTCATGGAATCTTCATCTCCAGAGACATTCAAAACTCACCTAGACACATTTCTGTGACAGGAGCAGGGCAGGACTGGGGCAGGGCAGGGGCCAGACTAAATGATTTCTAGAGGTTTTAGGCCTTTCAGGAAGTGTGGAGGTGGGAGGTGGCACCCACCTGAGGGCCTGGGAGACGAAGGGGAGGCGAGGCCTGTTTTGAGGGGTCCCCAGTGGTCCCTGGTGACTCCTGAGGTCCCCACACCCAGCACCACCCGTGGAATGTGCTGTTTGTATGTGTGTTACACCAAACAAAAATGCATCTCAGCAGTTACTAATTTATGAGTGCTAACAGTTATTGTGTGGTGATTTTGGGCAAAGAGCCAATTACTCCCTTCCCCTGAGAGACTTGAAGATGGGATCACTGGTACAGGAGGGTGGTGCTGTTGATAAATACAGTTCTGTTGTTGGTAGGCATTGCCAGCACTGCGTCTTGATAACCTCACTCAATATGACCATAAATTCTGCATATTCAGCAGCCCCTAAAAATTAGAGGGATCTCTGCATGTCAGCGACATTTTAAAACACGCATTTCACAAGAAAATCCCCTATTTTGCCTTTTTACCCATTCTTTAAGAGCCTGGTTAGAGCTTGCTCCATTGCAGGAAACAGTGACAGATGCCATCTGCAGCTCAAACCTTCAGACAAAACCTGGCTCTCGGTCCTGTGGGCACTGCACAGTCGCTGCTGCCGACCCCTTGATGTGTGGGCAGGGAGGAGTCAGGCCCTGCCTGTCGCAGTGACTCCAGGCGAGCTGGGCTGCAGGAATAGCACCTGTACTGGTGCTACTGCTGGCGCAGCAGTTGTGTGGATGAGATGTCTGTGACTACCAACTGTGTTCTTAAAAATAGAGATGTCTCAAAGGAGAAAATCCTCACTGTTTTCAGTATTTATAGACATGGCAAAGAACGTAAAAGTTCCCAGCTCCTGATAAAGATAGAAACATTTCTGCAAGAAATAAAAATGATTTCTTGAGCCTAATACTAGTCAGCTAAATACTTAGATGTCTGCAGCCTGCTGCCATTCACATGGCTAATCTCTGTGATCCCCAGTGTCCCGTCCCACTGCCACCTGGGGCTGTCTCCAGGGAGGCTGCAGGGCTGAAAAGCCAATTCCTGTGCTTACTGGTGAGGGAAGGCCTCGAAGTCACAGGCTCCAAACCAGCCCTTCCCTTCATGCAGACCAGCTGGGACTGAAGGAAACCCTGTTATGCTCCTGGCATCCTGAACACTTACAGCAGCTGGTCTACATTACACCAGCTCTCCAGCTCTGACCCTTCTGGGGACCCTGTTTGTCTTCAATAATTCTAATCAAGTGTTTGTATAAAGCATCAAATTTTCACAAAGAACTGAACATGCATTTGATAAGCATAAGCTTGCCTGATTTCCACATCAGGGTATTTCTCAGTGTGCTTTTTCTCAGAAAGACCCAACCTGATCATGAAACAGAAAAATGTTTAAGTGCAATCAGTTTGGGATTTGGTCTGATAAATGCAATTATATGATTATTTTCTTAAGTATGTTTCTGCAAAAGAGAATAAAACACCACCACACATCTCACAATCTAATAATGGCACTAAAGTTTTTGACTCATGCTAAAATAGTTCAAGAAATGCCTTTTTCTCTTACCTTTGTTCTGAGTGGAAGCTTTAAAAACACTTAATGTTTTAGGTAGTTTTACTTGATATCAGTCCATTACAAAATGTATTTCCTAGCTGTTCCTCTTTTTAAGGATGTGTTAACAGCTGACTGGGCTCTGCTTACACTCCAGATGTTTCAGATAAACTCCTTTAACACAGTTATGCTTTGGTTTTTTCTGTGAATAAGTATCCTTAATGAAAAATATTAAATAAATACACAGTCTACGGTTTAAGACAATAGCCAAGGATATGGAAAGCCTGGATGCCTTTGCCTTCCTCCACAGTCTTCCTCTGACACCTTGGGTAAGGCACTTAACTGAGGAGCACTCACAGAAACTGAAAGCTGCAGCCCTAACCACCCCTGCTCAGCTAGTGCCTAATCATGAAGGGTTCTACATTCTCTAAAGCCACAAACTTCAGGACCTAAAACTCTGGACATAAACAGAATTTATCCTGTGCGATGATATTCATGTCCCCCAGCAGTTTTGACAAACAGTGCTGTTGGATCTATCAGGGTAGCAAATAATTAACCTGTATTAATTAAAACTAAGGTATTCCTCCATGAAAATGAGACAACTAGGTGTGGTAGACACTCTCAAACCACCTCCACAAATAATGAAGGTCCCTCCAAAAGCTTGCACTCTTTCAAAACAAAGAGTATGTGACATCCTTCACTCCCAGCATGGGGGAGCACCCAGATTTGATTCCTTTGCTCAAGATTTACAGGCATGACTTCCTTGGAGGGAGTCCCCAAAATCAGCAGCCTACTTTGGCTGCCCTCTGCTGCAGCTGGGCTGTTCTGCAGGGAAGAAGTCAATATCTTTGTCTCAGATCTCCTGCTTAATGGCTTTGCTGGCCTTGCAGTCAGAGAAGCATAGAGCTTTTTGGGTTGGAAGGGATTTGATGACCCTCTAGTCCAAACCCAAATCTAACTATCCCCCATCCAATCCCCAGTCTAGCTGTCATTCTACAGCTTAAGAGGGGCAGTCATGGATGTGTGAACCTCTGAGTTCTCTGAAACAACAGTACAGTTAACTACCTACACCTTCACTGAGGGACAGCCCTGCAGCTAGGGAGCCATTGGAGCTATCTGTCCAAGTTCCAGAGCAAGGCCTTGGAATGGTGGTTCATGTGGTTAGCACGTCCCTTGTGAGCTACATCTTGGTGAAATATGCTGATCTGGATGTACTTTCATGCATTTGCAGAAGCAGATCCTATCCTGAAATTAACTCTGCCACATCACCCTGCATACCAAATCTAGACAGCCAATGCACGAGGTTCTGCATTCTGTTTTGTCAAGTGACTTAAAATTAATTAATAAAATAAATTAATCTGAAATGTTACATTCAGTAGAGATGCTGCTAGATGCATACTGTAGGAATTTGTATTTCATGTTTTAGGCCGTCAGTGACCATAATACATAGGAGGGTTTACTGCAGTAAGAACTCTGTCCCAGTGAGCCAAGCCTCCCCGTTGGCTAATCTTTTCCCAGAGCCTCAGAGAAACAGGTTTAGGAGCTGCAGACTCTTTCCACAGCAGGGCTTTCCCATTCATGCATCCTTTTGCCCCACCACTGCTTCACAAGCACAGCCTTTCCTTGCCACAGCCATTCATGTGCTAAGTTAGGGCTGATCTGTTCTGTTGCTTTTGACCACTAACCTGTTCATTAACTCAGTCTCTGCAGCTTCTTCTTGTACTGATACTGTTGTCTGAATTCCCTCAATCTTCACAGCCTGTCTGAACCCTCTCTTCTGATATGGAAACATTTGGCCCACATTATGCAACTGCATTCATTGTCCAGTTTTAATGTTTAAAACTACATGTTTTAAGCTTCTTCTCTCACATGTGGGAAGAACTCAGAAGAGTTACTTATCCTTCAAACTTCCCATTTAACACAAAAACTGGTACAAAAAGGCCTTTCCCTAGTATTATGCTCATGAATCCATTTGACAACAGCCAGCCTCTCAGTATGCTAAAAAGACCAGTCTGCTCTATTCCTCAAAATTGTGGTATTATTTCCATTTGTTTCCCCTTGCCTGTATGTGCATCTGTAAATTTCTTCAAGGAAGACTCTGGGTTTTTATGGACTAGATAGCAACTGGATAACATACTGAGCTAGTGCACATGAGTTTAGCACCAATAGAAAATTCAGAATTGTATTATAGTAAATTTTATCACTAATCCCATTTCTGAATGACACATTACTATACTACTGTTCTAAAATGCTGACTTGCCATGCAGTTCCATGCATGATCATTGCTCCTGTAGACATTACCAGTAAGATAATAATTCTGTAAGAACAAGAGCAAGATGTTTAAAGGAAATGCATGAGAGGAGGTGTCAGTGAGTGGAGTGCACAGCAGCGCAGATCATCATGAACTTGTCCCAAGAAAGAAATGTCCCTCTTGGAAATGCTTTGCTAAGTAAGTATTGGTGGAGGAGGTGTCAGCTGAAGACTTGTTTCTCTTGCAGGATGGCTTTGGTCCCCAAGTCATTCATCCCCTCATAATTGGCTGAGGTCCCAACAAACTCCATAAACAATCTCAGAGTCACAGTCACCAGAGACTGCCATTGTAAGACAACAAGAGTCACTAATGGCATCACCTCTCTCATACATGAATGAAACTGAATAGCTGTAGAGAGCAAGGCCAGACATAACGCCAGCTGATTATATTAACATTCACTTTGCCAACAGAATGGCATCAATGCTTATCTTTAAAAAAAAAGCCTGCAAGTCTTAATAGAAGTATATTTTTCTTTCCAGTAGAGAATTAGGTTCTGGGAACTCTCCATGATAGAGGCAGGCTGTGGCTCTTAGAGCTGAAGATTGCATATGATACTCAGTATGAAGAAGGAAACCTCAGAGTTAGGCATCAAATTAATTGTCATTCATTTAATATATTAAGCAGTAATAAGTAAACATTCTAATTTCTAAAAGGGGAAAAAGGTTCAAAGAAATATCTGAGGCAATAGAAGCAAGCACAAGAACTCTGAATAATAGGGATAATTTTTTTTTCACACTTAGGATGACATAATTCAGCCATATCAGAACAAGGAAGAGTGGGAAGAATGCTTTTTTTTCCCTCTCGTAGGGAAATATATTATAAGAGCCCTAAGAGCATATCCAAGGTTTGACTTTTTTGCATAAAGTTTCACCAACTAACTTGCATGAACTAGAACTTATCTGTGTCTTCAAAAATGAGAAGCATTAGTGCAAAGGATAAACTAGAAGAAAGATCTGCAACAGTACTTTGACTTACATAATTTCATGTCTTAGGTTCATTAACACCCTTCTACCTCTTGCCATATCAAATACTGATCCTCCCCATTGCCAAAGGTTCTTCTGAACCGGCAGCCTTGACACCAAGTGGACTTTGCTTAGGGTAACATTTGGACTTCTGCAGTCATCTCTGCTCTTCTGGTGTAATCACTAGGCTATAATTTTTTCTTCTATCTTAACTGCACCTGAAGCTCGCCAGCATTTCCTGTTCTTGTACATGTCAAGGGGGCCCAACCACAAACAACAAGATGACTGGACACGTCATTTAAATACCAAAATGGAGCACAGCTGTATTAGCTCAGAGCTAGTTCAGACCTTTGTTCTGACTCATCATTATAGCATGAAGACATACCCACTGGCCCCCATTTCCATGCAGAGAACCCAAACCTCCTTCTGTGCCAGCATGCCTTCAGAGCAGCAAGGCACAGCACAATGAGTATAGAATACCAGACACAGACTGAGGAAGGGAAATTTCATCTTGCTTCCTGAGCATAAACAAAGTGGTTGAGCACTGCAATACTGAATAGTAGGTGCCAACGTTATACACATACTACATAAATAATGATAGCATATTCATACTTCTGTGGGCTTACCTTTAATTATATCTGCAGGTTTTACAGACTCCTAAAGTACTTCTCTTGTTTCTGATGCATCCTTCTTCCTAGGCAGTTAGTCAAACACAAAACGAAACAAGAAATTCATTAAGCTGAAACAATGCGTTTTCAAACATTGCAAAATTCAAGTTCTTTTTGTGAGCCAGCTATGCCTCTCTTGCAGTACAGGACCCTTGTCTTCAGCTAATCTGTTATCAGGTCCCAACAGGCGTTTGTGCATCTGCACCCCCAGTGCTAGGGTGGGGACCCAAGGGTGAGCCAGCATCTGGAGCAGAAAATGGAAAAGGCAGGGTGAGAGGGAGGAGAATTGCTTTGTTTTCCTGTGGGACCTGCTGGGGGAGAAACCCACCACCCAGCCAGCTATACCTTTGCTGTCTCTGTGACACTGGGAGCAAAGAGCTTTGCAAGTGGGAAGCAGAGATTAGCTCCTCAAATGGGAATAATCAATTCCCATTTCCCTGGCACAGGAAAAGTAGGCACGAGACCACACCCTGCAGCCTGTGGCTTGCTTTGCCTCCTGGCTCGAGCTGGCTCCAGACAGAAATCCAGTTAGGCTGGAAAACTTCTTCCCTCGTAATACATCCTATTAGTGGATTGCAAATCAGAAAGTTTATATGTGTAAATAAGAATGCCTTTCCACTCATTTTGGCTAAGGTCTAAGAATTAGAGGACTTCATCTGTAGATGCATCCAATTTTCATTCAGGAGAACAATACTGCTTAAGAGTGATTCCCGTACATCCATGTTACATCATGCTGGCTGCATCACTGACAAGGGTGATTAAGGAGCTATGATCTCTAGACCAGGAAGAGTCCTCCAAACCTTTTAGCACAGTTCTTCATACAATCTCAAGTGAAAGTGAAAACCTGGTTCCCATCTCCCACGCATACTTCCCCTGGAAGGCCAAGAAAAGATGATTAATCCATTTCATCCTTCCTTTTATTTATATCTATTTTTAGCTTTAACCAAAGCATATAAATGGGAGGAATTAGTCTCAACACATCACTCTCTTCCCAAGATCATTAGTTTTTCTATTGGTAAAAGTGCACAAGATGAAGCATTAGCTGGAAAATGCATGTTTGTTGCAACTTCTTTAAGCACCAGCCAGAGATGTTAAAGAGTGTCATAACTTATGTGACTTTTCCAGGCAAACATTGGTTTTTCCTTTATATTAGACAGAGTCTAAGTGCTGTTATAGTTAAACAGCATTAAAATTACCCCCTTGTCCTAGCTGTGTGGGAAGCTAGGCAGTAACTGGTATGGAGACTGGCTGAGCCCCCTTGACCCTGGCTAAGCTTATCCCAGGAGATCAACTTCACAGGGCTGGAAGCATGGATGGCCCAGAGCCCATCACTCAGCTTATAGCCACTCCACAGAGAAAATGTTTTGGGCATGTAGGGGCAAACCTTGTTCTCATGCTGGCCCTGACTGCGAGCTGAAGCACATCCCACCCCTGCGTGGGGGGAGAGCAGTGGCAGGGTGATCTCTCTCACACGTGTTGACAGCAGCAGTGCCAGGCAGGGATAAACCACCCAGCCCCACCCTGTGCTCCCGACTGTGGCCCAGGGAAAGCAAACAGGCGGAGGCAACTCACAAAACTTTCACCAGCTGCTGCAAGCAACCTTACCCTATTTTCCTTCCTGGCCGTTCTCCGTGTGCCTTTTCTAGTCCCCTAGCAGTAGGGCAGGTCCACTGCTGTGCCACACTACCAAAGCTGGTGCTTCCCTCATTTTTGTGGTTAAGAAGAAAAGAGGCAGGTGGGCAAACAGCCTTTTGGACCTCAGGGTTATTGGGAAGATGTTGTGGCAGCAGTGGGGCAAGCTGGGGAAGGGAGCTGCCTTCTGTGGGCTCTAAATGTCACTTCTGGTCCAGAGTTTCATTCAAAAATAGGGATCAGTTTTTGAGAAGTTTTTAAGGAATTCGTTTAGTAACCTGCAGTTACTATATCCCCTTTTCCCCAGAGGAAAACTGGAATTATTTGGGTCAATGTTATTATGATGTTTCTGACAAGAGCTGTGCAGAGGAAACTATTTTACTGTAGAATGCTACCTAACAGAGTGAACACAGATTTATAGGTTAAGCTCTAAGCATGTGTTGTAAAAGTTTATTTTAAAAATAATAAAATTACCTTGTGTTATTGAAGGTATTATTGAGCATCTACTCAGAAATGTAAGAATACATTTCAGTGATTAAATAGAATTTTGGCATGTTTAAGTTCTATTTTTAATCTTTTTTGGTAGAAAGTTTTCATGAAAATGTTTATTTGTATTCTGGTAATGACAGCATTCATTTGATAATGATTCTGCAGAGCAGACTTTGTATAGGACAAGATAATCTAATCTTGAATTGAACTTAATAAATAAATGAAAACTTAATTCCAACATTTAAAAGGAGTTCTTAAGAGTACAAACAAAGGCAAATAAATTATTAAGGCTAAGTTAGGGTATTTCTAGGAAAAGAAAACAGGACAGATTGTGTGTATATATGTATATATATATATATATATATACACACAGACACACACATGGTATACATGTATAGCTATAAACCCAGGAAGTACAGAATGAAGGAAGAAATTTGCATAATTTCCCTCAGCTGCTGAAAGAAAAAGTATCAATAGCACTTGATAGATTAACTTGACCTGTGCAAGCAGCAGTGGGATCAGTACTTTTCCCAAGTTGTAATTATTTCTTTTCAGCTGTTTTTTCGTGATTCTCATTTCATCAGTGTTTCATCTTACTCCATCAGTATCTTCCAGAGCAGCTAGTATCTTAGAATCATAAAGGTTGGACCTCCCAGACCATCAAGTCCAACCTTTGACCAAATATCACCAAGCCAACTAAACCCTAGCACAAAATGCCACAAACAGTTGTTTCTTAAACAACACCAGGGATGGTGACTCCACCACTTCCCTCTGCAGCTCGTTCTAATGCTTAATCACCTTTTCAAAAAAAGGGTGAAAAAATTCTTCCTGATATCCAACAGGAGCCTTCCCTGGTGCAGCTTGAGGCCATTTCCTCTCATCCTCAACACTCTTTATTATCTTTCTCAGTGGTGGCTAGATTGAGTTCTAGCTGAGTTTTACCTTTCTGATTTTCTCTCTGTATCACCCAATGATGTCCTTGTATTTTTCCTGAGATGCCTGCCCTTTCTTCCAAAGGTCGTACACTCTCTTTTTCTTTTTTCTCTGAGTTTCAGCAAAACCTCCCTGTTCAGTCAGGCTGGTTTTCTTTCCCAGTGACTCATCTTTTGGCACATAGGGACAGCCTGCTCCTGAGCCTTTGAGATTTCCTTCTACTTGGATCCCATTGTTTTTAAGGGGTGCAGTATG
This sequence comes from Acridotheres tristis, assembly GCA_037013685.1. NCBI lineage: Eukaryota > Metazoa > Chordata > Aves > Passeriformes > Sturnidae > Acridotheres > Acridotheres tristis. Next base: position 102,768,802 of record CM072887.1, read on the forward strand.
GCACTAGCAGCTTCCTCTTGAACACAGTAAGATAACTAAACAAAATATTCAGTGTCTAATTAGAAATGGGGACGCCAAATACATTTTAATAAAGAATATCTATAAAACAAAAGCAAGTCTTTCAAAGTTTAATAGTTGCGGAACCAGAATATGCTGAGTCCTTGCTGAGCAGGAACAGGGAGGCTCAAGCTCAGCTGCAGGCTGTCTGCAGACCCAGACAGGGAGCACTGACTCAGCTCATGGTAAATTATTTGGTTTAAGATTCACTCTTAACCCCCCAACTTCAGATCCACTATTGTAACATGACAGAGAGAGGCAAATACTCCAAATATAAACAAGCTCAGTTTTAGTCATGATTCTTGTTGTGAAGCCTAGGGCTGTCCTTCATCCTCAGAAATGTCATTTCCATCCCACCGTCCTACTCCCAGTAGCCCAAGATGTGTTTTTGTTTTGTTAGCTGCAGCTCACATTGGCATTTTTAAAATCCCAGCCAGAGCTCTGCTGTACAAGGAGCCCTGTTTTTCATGCTGGGGCACTGCTTCCTTGGGGACAACCAGTGCTGGCTCCTGGGCACAACATGAAAGAAGCTGGTGGGTACAGGCCATCTCCAGTGGGGTGGAGGCTCAAAGCTGCAATCTTTCAAGGCTCAGATGTGAGAAGAGCCAGGATGCAGAGGGGATGTAGACCCTTAGAGTCAGACACATGAGCCACCAGTTCCCCAAGCAGGTATCTCTCAGTGAGTCCTCTTTCCTTTGTTTGTTTTCACACAGGACATCGGGCTGTGTTGTTGTTTCTCTGCCCTGATTTTTCTTGTGGGCTCGAAATGTATTTCAGAGATGTATTTCCTGGCCTTTATTTCATCTTTGTTTTCAGTCAGGCATCTCTGCTTATATGGCAAGCACAGGCATCAAGATCTACCTGCAACTGCAGTTCAAATCTTGCATTTTGGACATGAAAGTATTCAAGTTGAATTTGTGGGTTTCCATGTTCTTAGGTAGAGAAGGCCATCAAACCCACATCTTATGTCCTGGATGAATTCTCTAACACTTAGTACCTCTCATACAACTTGATGTTTGTTATTTAGTGTGTTTTTAAAATAATTTAAAAAAATTTTAAAAAATCTTGATCTCTGCACAATTTTATAAGTATTGTATTGGTGTCTACCTCCAAAGAAAGTTATGGGCAATGGTTTTGGCCTCTACACCCTCAGATTACAGGTTATTTTTAATCCCATCCAGAGATTTGTAACTTTTCCAAGCATGGGACAGGGAAACTAAGCCCATAACTATGTTCCAGATATCAGTCTTGAGACCTAAAATTGCATATTGCTAAATATTTGTCCACATATTTTGCCTAGTTTTTACCACTGACATTGACCTTTTCTTTAAATGAATTTTCTCTAGTCCTCATAGTTACTCTTGAGGTAAAAACAGCCATAAGGACATTAAGGAGAATTTTCACTCACGACTCGAATAAAGTCTATTTGTGCTATCTTAATGTTGAAGAAGTAATACTTACAGTAGGCTTTCTTTACAGCCAGGAACGCAAAATACCAAACCCAAATGCAGACTGAGCGATGTCGCATTATTGCTCGGGACCAGTAGATGGCAACCATCCATTGCAGTGTCAAAGTGAGAATTGTTCAGGTAGGGGATTTATTAGGTTACAGCTTGGGCAGCAAAGCTCTGCTACTCCACACGAGGAGAAAACAGAACTTGTATTTTTTACTCCTCCTTATGCCTCTCCCTTTTGGAAGGGAGCAGTGAGTTGCCCTTTTACATACTCAGTTTTGACAAATTAGAATTGTAACGATTCATTTGACTAAAATATCTTCTGGCTGCTCCTTACTGCCAATATCAGTCAAAAAAGAACAAGACAATGGAAAAAAATCCAAAGCAATCAGACTGCTTTAGCTTCTACAGGAATAGCCTCAAGTTCTTATCATTATTAATTAGATTCCTTATTACTTTAGGTGGAAGCACTTAGAACTGAGTAACAATGAATCTGGGATCGGAAATAGACTTCCCTCTAGGAATTGACTGAGGCTATTGACATACCAGTTAATTAATTCTGGTTATGTGAGGGGCCTTACAGAAATTTTTTTGACATGATCAAGTTTGAAGAAATTCTAATTTTTTTTTCCTACAACATTAGATTAAAAGTTACTCATTTCTAGGAGCAAGAACAGTAAAGGTTTGAAAAAATCCCCTCCAAGAACCTTGCATTTACACTTCAGAAGTTCCTTCATTAAAACAGAAGAATTAGAGAAACATATCTATAGCCTTACTAGGAAGATACTTAAATACCTGTAGTCATATGAAATTTTCCTTTAGCTTTGATTTAACTGTATTTCATGCCTTTACTTTCAATAAGGATTGGTATACATAATACATATGTTGATGCACACGAAAGTAGAGTGTCCGTAGTGCTGGAAAAAAACCAGACCTTTGGACCCCTGAAGGATTCCAGCCTCCCCTTACAGTGTCATTTGCAATTTAAAGAAGAATACACTACAAATAGTTCAACCAGACAAGAAGAACACTGTCACTTAGTAAAAGCAAACCAAAATACTCTGCATTACTGAGATGCCTCCCTCCAAGTTCTCAACCACTTTGCAAACCATTAACTTGAAATGTGTTAATTTGCATCCTTGCAGTACAAGGTGTATGTTTACTCACACCTTTGCTGGGAAAGCTTAAAAAACTTGCTTGGCAGATAAGTTTTCGCTTTTGTTACAGCTAATCCTTGATCAGCTGTGAACTTCCACAACGGCCTTTGAAATTAGGAGAAAACCAGCTGGCATCCATTTCCTAGTGAATATTAGAGGGGTGGTAGTAGGAGTAACTTCTGAAATCCTTTATGAAACCCATCAAACTTTTCTCGTTATTTTCTTAATTTAATAATAACATTTATACTCTAAACCCCTCTTCTTTTTAATGAAATTTTAGGGGTTTTTTTCTTCTTTAGAGAACTTAAAGTCCTTCAACCTGATGATAAAATTTGAGCGACTTAATTTGCCTTACATGAGAAACTATGCGACTTGTATATTTTGTTTTTCTTATGGACCCACAAGTTTTGTTAAGGGTCCAAGAGTTACTCTGGATTCTTCTTGCAGAGAACTGCAAGGCTAGTTAGATTTTTTTTTTCTTCAAAAAGGCAAAGAAAGAGAAGTCTAAATGATTTAGAAGAAATTTTTAGAGAAACAGTAGAAATACTGTTCTATTTATAGTCACCCTTTTTTTAGCTCAAATGTTTGAGAAGGACAAGTTAGTTTTAACGATTCAAGGTCCGTAGTTTCCATGAAGGGCAGAGAAAGGTCTCACTTGTAATACTTACCACAACAGAAGTTTGCAAGAGACCTCCAAGGACAGTAACTCTCCAGTAAAGTTTCACGTTCAGAGGAATCCGTGTGGAAGTTCCCTTCTGCTCAATACTTCATGCACATCACAGGTCACAAAATACAGCCTCATGCACTGTAATAGTCATATTTATAGCAGGTCTGGAATTTTTTGTATTCGATATCTAAGTAAGGGTCAGGGGTATCTTAAAAACTTGTGCTGTGTTTCTGTCGTGTGTGCATTGAAATGTGTGTTCGATCAGCTGTGGCAAAGTGCTCTGAAGATTGTGGTACACCTTAAGTACACTGGTAAAAAGGCCTTGGAAAAATGTAACTGTAGCCTTTTCATGCTTCTCCTCCTGCACTTCCTAAAATTAGAAAAAGCCCATATTGCCCCCTACTACTGTGCAGAAAAAGAGTCTCTGGACGGTTTTTAGCAAAACATTTTTGTTTTTTGATCAAGACACTGGAAATGTTCCTTGTTGAGCAAAGCCTTAGCATGTCAGCCAGCAGACTTGTTTGTTTGATCACGCTATGGTGAAGAATGAAAATATGATTGAGCACTGAAGCGAGTGCTTGAACATTGACTTTTAAGCAAAGAATAAAGTGCAGATTTGCATGGGGACTTTGCTTACCTGATTATTATTTCAGATGCTGTTTGAAGTATGATTTAAAAGAGAGATAACCAGGATCACAGTCCAGTAATATACTAAGTGATTTTGAGGTGGTGCTGGATACTATCCATTATCATTGCTTGCAATGAGATTCAGGGATAATCAAACTTGGTGTAATAAATTATCAAGATGAAAGAATGTGAAATGCAGAAGATAAGTTTGTGATTCTCAACAGTTCAGTGTGACTTTTGTAATTATTAACTAAACCTTAAAGCCTGAGATAGTCCTTGTTCAAATGCCTTAATCCTTTTTCAGATTCTCTCCTTAGAACATCTCCTCACATTTCCACAATGAGGGAAAGGAAGACAACAGATCCACTCCATTCGACAGATCCACCTCATTCATCCACGGATCTGAGTGAAGGGAAGGAGAAGTTAAGACTGAAACAAGAGGTCGGTCTGATTAGCGGCGTGTCATTAATTGCAGGAACCATGATAGGCTCGGGGATCTTTATGTCCCCCGAGTGGGTTCTCCATCACATGGGGAACCCTGCCAGCAGCCTGCTCATCTGGGCAGCATGTGGTCTCCTGGCCATGTTTGGAGCCTTGTCGTACGCTGAGCTTGGAACAATAATTAAAGAGTCTGGAGGAGAGTATATTTACATTTTGAGGATTTTTGGTTCTTTTCCTGCTTTCCTTTTCGCCTACACTTCTGTGATCCTGGTGAGACCAGCTGGTTTGGCAGCTGTCTGTCTGAGCTTTGCTGAGTACGCCATTGCTCCGTTCTACCCAGGATGCTCATCTCCACAGGTAGCCATCAAATGTACAGCTGCTGCCTGCATCCTGATTTTAACTATTGTCAACTGTCTCAACGTGAGGCTGGCAACATCTGTCATGAACATCTTTACAGCTGCCAAACTCTTGGCTTTGTTTGTGATTGTGGTGGGTGGGTTGGTGCTGCTTGCCAAGGGACAAACTCAGAGTTTCCAGAATGGTTTTCAAGGCACGACTGCAGGTATTGGGACGGTTGGAGTGGCGTTTTACCAGGGACTCTGGTCCTATGATGGATGGAACAACCTAAATTATGTAACTGAGGAACTGAAGAAGCCTGAGGTGAGTGAGTGAGTGAGTGAGTGAGTGAGTGAGTGAGTGAGTGAGTGAGGTTTTACTTACTTAATCCTGCTGTTAATATGTTTGATTCTATCTGTGATTGTATTAAGAGTGGTAATCAAGTGATTTACACTGAGGGTGGTGAGACACTGACACAAGAGACCTTGTGGATGCTCCATACCCAGAAGTGTTCAAAGCCAGCTTGTGTGGGGTTTTGAGCAACCTGGTGTAGTGGAAGGAACCCCTGCTCATTGCATGGGGGTTAGAACTACATAATCTTTAAGATCCCTTCCAATTCAAACCATTGCGTGTCCTATGAAAGTCCTAAAATAACCCACTGGCTGGAAAGAAATTATTAGGTAGCACTTGTATGCTTTGCAGATGAAGTTTTCTATTAGTGTTTAGAGGATCTCACTGTAGACACCTAGATTTATTCAGAAAAGCACATACTACTAAAATCCATAAAGGACTCTTAACACCATGTATTTCCTTAAAGATTTGATCCATAATCTATGCTTTAGAAAACTACTTTATCTCTCCTTGTTGCATCAAGGGCAACTTCAGAGCAAGCCAAGCTTCATCGGAAAGGGAATCTAACTCTGTGAATGATCCCTATCTTTAAACATCTCTATTTTGGCATTGTGCAGTCCACACTATAGGCACTGAAGTAGCTTACCTGCATCTCACATCAGCCTTCTCTGTGCCATATTACCCCTTTTCCCAGATCAAACACTGCAGCAGTGAACAACTCTTATTTTGCAAGAGTTGTATGAGTGCAGAATTTATAGAGTGTGCTTTCTACCAGCACACAAGATTCTACAGATTAAACGAAAATACACAGTTAAATATTAACCTAAATGGCAGCAAAGATCCCAGGGCCATTCTCTCCCACATGATCATGAGCACTGATATTCAGGCCCTTCCAGAGTGGAGGCACCACCATTAGGAATTGCTGTATCTTGTCCTATGTTGAGAATGGGGAATGCAGAAATTTATATTTCAGGTTCTTAGACACATACAGTTGCTATTTCTCAGTATTTTCAGTTGCATAAGATGCTGTTGATTTTATTGAGTCTTAAAATGATCCTGTGGTGTTCTAAGACACAATCCTGCCACTAAAAAAAAAAGAAATATTTCCTTCCTAAAGCAAATTCCCTTTGAGATTTTGAGATCAACTCCCTGTTTTGATTTAAACTGTGGAGTAGTTAAATGTGATGCAACACATACTGGAACTTTGTCCATGACAGTGAGATGTTTATGGGAAGATGCAGCACACCAGGAGACATAACACACTAATAACAAATAAATAAATGAATATTAAAAAGTCAATAAATATGTAAAAGGCATCCTGGGCAGCTACAAACCAAAATCTCTTGAATAAGATTTGGTGGGTTCTTTTTGTTTGATTTATTTTGTTTGGTTGGCTGTGGGGTTTTTTAGACTAACTTTGGAACTGTACAAGACTGGTGTGAAAACTGCTATGTGAATCTGGATCTACGTCTTGTTCTGAGGAAAAGCTTAGGGAGTGGAAGAATTTGAATGAGAGACGTGGGTGGTGGCAAAAACAAAACAAACAGAAAAAGCACAGTGCAGGAATAAATGTGCTGCATCTAACCCTACTGTCATCCCTTTTCCAGGTGACCCTTCCCAGAGCTGTGATGATTGCCATTCCTTTGGTTACATGCCTGTATTTGCTGGTAAACGTGAGCTACTTGGCAGCCATGACTCCCTCTGAGCTGCTGTCTTCAGGAGCTGTGGCTGTCACCTGGGGGTGAGCACTGCCTGGGGCAACACGGGCAATGCAGCCCTGAGAAACACTGCTTCTCTGCCGAGTTTCAGGAGATTTGAATGTTATTCTGAGAGGGAATGGCAGCACTGCATTGGTCAGGGCAGGAGGACCTGTCACGCCATGTTACAGAGAAGAAGAGGTGACAAAGATGCTCAGAGGGCTGAAGCACACTGCTCTCCAGGAGAGCTGGGACTGTTCAGCCAGGGGGTGAGAAAGTTCCAGGGAGACCTTATAGCACCTTCCAGTGCCTAAAGGGGCTACAAGAGAGCTGGAAAGGAAGATTTTATTTTTGTAGAAGTAGGACAAGCGGAATTGCTTCAAATTGAAAGAGAGTAGGTTTAGCTTAGACATAAGGAAGAAATTCTTTACTGTGAGGGTGGTGAGCAATGGCACAGGTTGCCCAGAGAAGCTGTGCATGCCCCATCCCTGGAAAGGTCAGGTTGGAGGGGGCTTTGAGCAACCTGGTCTAGTGGAAGTTGTCTCTGCCCATGGCAAGGGCTTGGAAGAGGATGATCTTCAAGGTCTGTTCAAAACTGTTCTATGATTCTATAATTCTGTGGTTCTATGAGACCAAGGCTGACCAGCTCCATCTGGCCATGGTCTCCAAGGTGCATCTAGGCTGCCAAGATGGCACATTCCTTAATCCCCATTCCCTTTGTTACACTAGAAACCTGTAGCTCCTCCCAGCTCCCAGTTTTATCTCATGGAAATTGTCCATAAAGAAGAGGTGAAGGTCACACCAGAAGCATCTGCCCACAAGCACTGGGAATGCAGTGAGGATACATATCCAGACTTGGGGACTGAGAAATGACCCATTTTTTAGATATTTCCAGGGAAATGGAGAGGGCAATGTGCTGCCCTGCTAATGCAGAAGCAGTAGGTTGGGAGTGAGACAGGAGTCAAGTGGGTGAATCCTGTCCACTTGGCACCTCGAATTTAGAGCAGACCAGAGTCTCTTGTCTCACTTTCTCCATCTGTGAGGAAATGGAAAACAGCATTGATCTCAACCTTTGAGAGGTGTTACACACAGGTTGGGTAGCCTTTGGTAACTGTAACTTCAATTGGCTTGTTTTTCCAGAGCTGCCCAGAAACAATTTCTAGCTTTCATCAACCTCAAATATTCTGTGAGATTAAACAGTTTCTGTGCAAGACAAGGAATTTAGGAAGAGAAGGAAGGGACAATCATTAGAGGTATAGACACCATCAGTGATCTTCCACCAGAACATCCAGGCTTAGTCTAAATATTTCCAAAGACACAGAATCTCTGATAGCCCTAAATGAGTTGTCTGGCAGAAATGATGACACGGTGTATCCGCAGTGTATAAACTGTTCATCCTCTTCCTAAAAATTCACAGCAGCAAAGCTGCTGTGAGCATTTCACAAGATCTTCCATTTGAAGATCTGACTGAGCTCTTGCTGGATGTGTTTTCTAATAGCCTTTCACGTCATTATGAGCTTTCTGAGTAGAAGCTTTTAAAGGTCTAGTGCTTCTTTTGAGCATGTCACAAAGCCTCACTAAACTGCACTGTCATGAACCTTCCCTGCACTTCCTTTCCCATCATTCCTAATTAACAAGTTATTCGTGAGCTTCCTCCTTTGTAACACATCTCATTTTCCTGCCTGATTAACCTTTTCACCCAAGAGTGCAATTCAGGAAGAAATATTGAACTAGTGACAGGAAAGCTAGGCACTCAAATGCTGGGGAACAGGTAGAGAGCCAGTCTGAGGAGGGGGTGAGGGTTGTGGCTCACAAGCAAGAGTTGCAGCTATTCAGGCCATTAAGAAAGAATGCGAGGAGTATAAAGAAGCCAGAGGAGGACTTGTCACATTTAAATACATTTATTCCCTATACAAGAGGAAAACCGCCAGAAACTCTTCCCAGCATTTCTTTGATGACAGTGATTTAATAGCAACCACAGGTTTCAGTTTGCTTGTAAATAAAGTGGTTTAAAAAACATTTGACTTTTGGACTTTTGCCAGTTAGATAAACAGAGTGTTTATGTATGTGTTAATTACCCCAAATACCAGCATTTATTACTCAATTAATACTCTTAATGCTGCTTCATTCCAGAAGACAATCTTCACTTTTAGGTGAGAAAATTATCATTCCTTCCAGATGTTTACCTTGAACTCTGTTACTTCTTCTTTTAAGGAGAAAGTGAACCAGAAATGTCTGAACTTGTTGTAGAACCAAACATCTGGAATTCAAACCATTGCTTTGGCTTAAGTCTGGTTCACAGAAGAGCAGTAATAGGTGTATGTGGGATAAAAGGGTTAAAATCCTTTGCATATTCAGGAAGAGGTTGTAATGCAGAATATTTCTTCTAACGTGATGAGAACAAGTTTTCTGTGATTTCCAAGTTAATATTATTGGTTGTGATAGCAGTACCTTCAGGTGTTTTGCCACAGCATCAGTATACAAAAAAAGTGTGTTTGCCTGTTGTGACAGCTCTGTACACCATTGCAGTGTGGACGGAATATATATAGCAGGAAGAAAACGTGACAGACAAGACAAACTTACTAAATATTATGGGAATTGCAAGAAGACTTTAAATCCTTAGAAAGACTTCAGAAAAAAATTCAGTATATAACAAATAATGGAGGGATGAAACCTGTCTGGTTTTACAGTGAGTATTCAATACATCTACAAACTGCATCTTATGCTGTGAACTCTTTCCCACCTCAGGGACAAAGTCCTGGGCAGCTGGGCATGGCTCATGTCCCTGTCGGTGGCCCTGTCTACGTTTGGTTCATCCAACGGCACGTTCTTCAGCGGGGGCCGTGTGTGCTACATTGCTGCCAGGGAGGGACATATGGTAAGCACAAAGAAAGGGGTCTGGCTTGCTTTGAGCAACTTCATCTTCTTGTGACACTAAAGCAGAGAGGAAAACACTGCGTGTGTTCAACTGGCAGAGTGATAGCTCTTCTTGTTCCTTGCTCAAAGACTTTAATCCCCATCTCTTTCAGGTGTAAGGTATATGTTATCTCTGGGCTTTCTTCTTTCGTCAGGTACTTTCAAAAAGATACATATTCACATCTGGCTTTTAAGAACAGCTTTGGAATGAACCACTCAAATATTACTGAACTGGAGCTCCAGACACAGGCTGTGGGGTGACCTAGTCAATACACCTGCCAGGGAAGGGGAACCTGGCCAAGCTTGTGTGTAGTAAGGCACCTTTCATCACCCTGGGATGATAGCCCAGCACCAGCCAGCTGCCTTTGCATATTATACTGACTACACAAGTTGGTCTCAGGGGTGTTCCAGCTTTCTCATGGGTAGTCCAGCTTAGATGCAGCATAGGATATCTCTGCTCTTCAAGCTTCATAGCAATTACAAGGTGACACCAAGCCTTATATCTCTCCTAGCTTGGGTTTCGTTTTGTTAGGTGGGCCAAATCTGGTAACCCAGTGGAGGTCAGGCTGCTGCATCTCCCTCCTCCCTGGTCCAACCAGTGAGTTCAGCATGTATTCCCAGTAGCCACACACTCCTAAACACAGGTATGAAATATATTTATGTACACACATAAATACATGTATAGCTGTATATCTACACACAGAGACATCAGGGAGCACAGAGCTGCACATGCAGACATACTTGGGGCTCACAAAAACGCCAGCACTAACACCACCAAGGGCCTTTCATTCCCCCTCTGGCTGATCAGGGGTCTATTAGTGAGAAATACATATAGAAACATATGTACAGTGTGGGTCCCTCCAGCAGCTGGGCTCACATACTCAGCCCCTGGATCCCAGTCTCTCCAGTTGCTGGTACCTGGGCATACAAGCCCCTGAGGTTGCTGCCACATCCCAGCTGCTGATACAGACCCCCTCACTCACAGCTACACTTCCACACACACTTAACCACACTGTTCCACAAAGAGGAGAAAAAAGGCTGAGCTGCATTTGTCCTCTGTTTTCAGCAGGCCTCTTGTGTTCTTCCTGAATCTCTCTGCTTTTTTTGGTTCTTCTCACCCACAGCATCTGGCATTTCTGTCCTCAGGTGTGAAGACACTGAAATAGGTTGAACAGAGAGGTTGTGGATGCCCAGTCCCTGGAAGTTTGAGGCCAGGCTTGATGGAGCTCTTAGCAGCCTGGTCTAGTGAAAGGTGTCCCTGCCTACAGGAGGGACGTTGGAACTAGGTGAACTTCAAGGTCCCTTCCGACCCAAATCGTTCTATGAATCTGTGATTCCACATCAGCTCTGCTCCTGGTTTGTAGCAGGGAATCTTTTATACATGTGAATGACCAGGTTGATGGAGATGACTGGGCTGGTGGTTGCTGGTTTTGGTGGTTTCTGGTTTCTGTGGTTAGTGGTTCCTCAAATTCTCTCTCTCAGGACAGTGCCTGCTCTATCATGGCAAGCTCTGTGCTAAGTGCACAGATGGTCTCAATCTGACCATACCAGACTATAAGCTAAATGCTTATGCCATTTATCAGACACTCATCTCTAGCAAAAGTTCTTGCATGATATTTTGGATGGGAATTAAAAATAAAATAAAATAAAATAAAATAAAATAAAATAAAATAAAATAAAATTTTAAAGCAGCCTTTATCATTAAACTTTCCCAATGAAACAAACAATAAGGAGGCTACTAATCCTGACACAAATCCTAATTTAATTTGTGTTTACATAAATGTTTCAGGAGTAGTCCTTGGCTCATTTTCCAATCATCCCAAGAGAAGTCAAGTTCCAGAGAGACATGACAGAAGAGTGGGTCCATGGCAAAAGGTCCCGATGGTGACCAGGAATGCTCTAATTTGACTCATTCTATCACATCAGTAGTTTGAAAACCTCATTTTGCCTGCTCAAACTGAGCATATTTGATATGAAACCAGTGAGACGCAATAAAAATACCCTTGAAGGAGTTTTCTGTATTTACACTCCTCGGAGTTGGTCTGGTTTTATATGATGCTTATTTGCTGATTATGAGTGTCTCTGGCTGCAGGCAAAGCTCCCACCAGCAGCTGAGAGGGATGAGTAAGGACCTCTGAGTGAGCCCATGATATGATGATGCAATGTTTTGCTTTGTTTTTCAGCCAGACATTCTGTCCATGGCTCACGTGCGATGCCTCACGCCCTCCCCTGCTCTGCTGTTTACCTCTGCAATGTCTTTGATAATGATAATATCAGGAAACTTCACCAGTATCGTGAACTTTTTCAGGTATGTGTGTGTAGGGTTTCTGTTTGTATTCCCTGTGCTCCTGGGTTTTACGTTGTTTATAAGTATTTTCTTGCATTATCTTTTTGAGCCTGGGTTATTGTTTTCTAACCAATACTGGGGAGAGGAGGAGGGAAGAAAAAAAAGAAAGAAATTGGGAACCAGCACCTTTGCAAACCATGAATGCTCCTGTCACTAGAGACTTAACTGAATATGATTCATCCCCATTGAAACAGTAATGTTCAGATAATTTTAAAGTTCTCGTTGTTTGTGCTAGAAAGGAAATTAATGGAAGAAATACTAAATTTATATAAATATTCGCCTTTTTAATTGGAGATGTGAACATCTGGGATCTGCAAGACAGGGCTGACATTCCTGGATGATCTCACCCCAAGTTTAATGCTAATGTTTTTTGTTTTCTTTGAGTTTTATGGCATGGTTTTTCTATGGAATGACTATTTCTGGGCTCCTGTATTTAAAAATCAAGAAACCAGAACTGCCAAGATCTTACAAGGTAAACTAATAACATAAAACCCTCAAATATTTTCCTGTACTGTTCAAATGACTAAGAGAACATTTAGAGAAAAGAGTGAGCACTGGTGGCTTACAGATTTAATGTGGTTGTCCTTCCTTTTTTAATTTCAACTTTTGTGTCAGCAAAGCCAACAAGGGGTCAGATAATGTGAATATACAGGCATAAGTCAAGGCTGAATTCTCTGTCTTGATAAGCTAATAATGCCCTGCCTCCTCATTATGAAAATATATCTACCATATCCACTTTTTTTCCTGAAAGATTTAAGTGGTAAATGAAGGATGATTCTGATCAACATTGTAATCACCTGTTTATGGTTGCAGACTTTGGGCAAACTCCTTGGAGGATAGCCCAGGTGTAAGAACGTTGCAGAAGGAAAAATAACTTAGGTGGAGTGCCCCAAGTTCTTTGTGATGACATGAAGAGAGGTTCGTTCCCCACAAAACAGATAAAAGGAAGGAAATCAGGAGTTATGTTCTTCCCCTGATGCCATGAGTGATCTGATCTGCAGTGCTTCCTCAGTGACTGAGGATTATTAATGAATGCACAAGCCACCCTCCTTTGAGGAAAGGTGGCTTCAAATTGAAATTTAAATGCTTTCTGACCAGGCTTACAGAAATTGCCTCTGAGATTGCCTGTCCACCTGTCTGTCAACACATGGATAGAACTTTTTGTGCAAGGGTGCTAAGGTACAGTTGATTGAATGCAATTGCTCTGTGTTTTGTCTACAGCTTGGCTTTTAGATGCAAGGTTGTAGGGAGAGCAAGAACAGACCTGGCACTAAACCCCAGAGTTTGAATCTTCAGGTCTATGAAGGCAGGAAAGACCAGGGGCTAAGGTGTGATATGGTGGTGCAGTTCTTGCAGGAATGTTCAACCTTGGAGTAGGGGTAGGCTGGGAAACAGGATGTCTGGATTAATTGGTATTTCTAGGTAATACCTCCAGTTGCAGAAAGTTTTCATCTAAAAAGCCTTCTGCAGAAGTTCCAGGATTGTCCAGACACACAGAGGCCCAGAATTACATGACTCCTCATGCTGATGTTTTGCTTTCACAGGTCCCAATTATCATCCCCATAATTGTGCTGATGGCAGCTGTGTACCTGGTGTTAGCTCCCATCATTGATCAACCTCAAATAGAGATCCTCTACATCGTCCTGTTCATTTTCAGTGGCATCATTTTTTATTTCCCACTGGTTCGCTTTAAGTACCACCCTCGCTTCTTACAGACAGTCACTTTACATCTCCAGTTGTTGCTGGAAGTTGCTCCAACTACCAGGGATGCAAACTGAGATAACATCCTCCCTTCACATGGCTGCCTGCACATCATGGTTTATCCCAGCACCTTGGTTTTCTAGACTCAGAAAACATTCTTCTGTAAAGAGCAATGAGTTGAATGCGAGTGACACCAAGTGTCCAGGTGAGATGGACTACAGCTATGACTTACCATGGTCCCTAAAATTCTGGGAATATGTTTTTCTCCTTTTCAGCTTTCCCTTGGCATTACATATAGATTCCAAAGGAGTATGTGCTTTTGTATTTTCATAACAAAAAAGGGCTGTTTCTAAGGATTTTCTCTCATATTTCAAGATAAAAGGCAGCAAAAGATAGACAAATAAATAATCTTCCTGTACCAGGCTGGGTCCAATAGCTGTTCCTGGCAATGCCTTTAATTACTTATACCTAGTTCTGCCCACTGTGACTGCAGAACTTCTCAAATCAATAAAGCAAGGGCTCACCTTGCATGGCCACAAGAAATAAACCCTTCTTCACTCAGGTATTCATTCTGGGAAAATTATGCTTCTTCCAGTTCCAGATGCACAGCCACAACAATCCTTTCTCTGTCTCAGAAATAATCCCACATCTCCCACAGAAAACCCTCTGACATGAGACAAGAAGTGCTTTTAAGCTCTGTCAGTTTACTGAGTTGAGAATACACTGGGGTCCATCCATTCACAATGAGGACACAAGCAGCATCACTCAAATACCAACATTCACCCATGTGCTTCCTGTGATCCCCTTGAAGACAACTTATTTTTTGACAAAGTGAGGGGAGAAAAAAACAACCAAAAACCCCTAGATCATATGTGCCAGCATGATCCTCTAACTAGGAATTAAAGAACCCACGTACTGGGCCACATCAGGAGAAGTGTAAGCACATACTGGGCTACATTAGGAGAAGTGTGGCCAGCAGAGCAAGGAAACAGTCTGTCTCTTTGGACTCAACACCTGAAATCATGCATCCAGTGTTGGGCCCTGCTGCTCAAGGTGGAGTTGTGAGGACCACCTGGGCCCTTCTTTGTAATGGCAACTCAGAGCTACAGTCACAAGGTGTGGCTTGAGATGTAGTGCAGCCTTGGAGCAGTGTGCAGAAAGTGTGGTGAGATTTCAGTTCTCTTACATTTTCTACCACAGCCATTTTCACCAATTTCTATGATTCTAAAGGCACAGCACTAAAGTCACAGTCTCTCATCCACACCTAACACACTGAAGTCACTGTTGTTTCCCATTATCCTGAGGTGCAACTGTTTTTCTCCTGCTCTAGGGGAAAGAGAGGTATTATAAGCTGTTTTCTTCACATTTTTCCAGATGGTTCCAAGATGATACCTGTCCTGTTATAGACTAGAAAGGTCTAGGAGTTAGTTCCTAAAAAGCCTTGTTAAAGTACTGGAAGTTAACTTTCGGTCAGCATTCTTCTATAGAACCTGCTACAATCCTGCTACCGTTTACCTAACCTGCTACTATCCTAGATCCTCCAGCTCTTCCAGCCCATCTCAGAGCTGTCTATCTGATTCTGACTACAATCTCTTTCTGCAATGTCACCCCTTCTGTTCCTCTGAGTGATAATACAGCAGCTACAGGGATGCACCCACAGTCTGTTTTTCCAGGTGTTAGGTATGATAATGGCTAGGCCAGACACCACTCATCCAAATCCTTAGCTTAAACAGTGTTTAGGAGGATTTCCTTCCACTGATTTTTACTGGAGTTGCCAACAAAGGCCAATGAGGGAACATTTTTTTCCTCCTGAATCCCTTGACAACATAAAATTCTTGGGATGCGTCTCTTAAAGGAGAGGATGTTCTTAAAAGGACTGATGAGGTTAGGAGCTCTAGGTTACCTTCTCCCCACTGCCCCAGGCTTTTCATCTAATGTCAGGGAAACCTCTTAAAGGAGCTGCATCTCAACTACTTACCTAAAAAATAGAATAATAATTTCTCTGATTATAATTTTTTTGAAACAATCTTTTTCCTACCTATTTTTGAAGCCTATCACACAGGACTGTGCTCTAATAAAGAATGTGAAAAAACTTAGCACTTCGAATAAATAGCCTTTATATGTTATTGCTTTGTGTATGGATATAGGGGAACTGGAAAGCTGCAATTATCATACTTTGCACCAATCTCATTTTCTATAGATATTATTGTAACAAGATGTTCTTTCTCATTTATGTTGCCTAGGATTTGCAGGTGTTTATAATGCCAAAACAAGATGCTGAAAGCTCAGAGAATCGCAAGATAATTACAATAAAATGGGCATTACAATGAAGTGAGTTAATGTGTCTGTTTTTCATCCAAGAAAAACAATTCCATAGAAATTTTACTGCATGATCGTAAACAATCAGCATCAGGCTTATCTCTCCTTGGTCAGAAGGTTTAACAACATGCGTGGGTGTTTGTATGTGCGTACACTCATTTTTCAAAATGATTGCTTATCTATTCAACCCCAGGATATGTAAATTGGAATCTCTTTTTCCTTCACGAAACATTTACAATACAAGTGCCAGGAAGAGGCAACACATTCATTCCTGCAGCACAGTGACAATGTGACAGTGGACAGAGCTCTGTACCTGCAGCTTGTACAGATCTTATTGGTCCTGTCTGTTTCCAAAGCTCCAGATCCCTGTGACCTGTGCTTAGACCCTTTCTTCAAGAGCTCAGAGGAAAAATGGACTATTACCATTGACCTCAAGATAATTGTAAGATCTCTACTTCACCTCAAGACACTGAGTATAATTGAGTCCCATCCTTCAGCTGGCAACCTGCAATAACCAGTTGGGAGTTTTACCTTGGTGCACAAAGCTGAATGTATTCTGGGCTTTTTCCTGACTTCCTCAGAAGCATCAGAGATGGACTAGTCCTGGGGACAGTAAAGGCCACTCCAGTGTGTGAGAGAGCACAGAAAATCCTCCTTTGGTGATTTTCTAGTCAGGCATGATCATATGCCCAAATTCAAGTGATTGCCATAATTTGTGACAAATTTCTGATTGGGTGGGACAGAGAAGAATTGACTTTAATTTTCCTCTGTGCAAGAAACACAGTTTTCCCACTTAGACTGACTGGGTTTATCTGAACAGTTCTCAGCCAGTGCAGAGGGTTTGGTGCTTAGTCTCTCCTGCTCTTTGCTGGGACATAGGGAATAAAAAATACCTCACTGGACTCTCTCAGCAGTGTTAACTTGTTCTCCAGGTCATCACACTTAGGGGATCTTCTCTCTTCAGAGATGAAATAAATAGAGAATCTGGGAATCACAGACCATTCCAGTGTGGGTTGGAACTGACCTCTGGAGGTCTCTTGTCCAACTTCTTTCTTGAAGCAGGACTATTATCACGTAAAGTAGGTTACCTGTGCCTCTGTCTCTTCATGTTTCGGAAAATACTGAGGATGGAGAGCCCACCATCTCTCTGCACCACTCTCTGGATAAAGAAATTTTGCTGAAGTTCAATCTGAACATCTCAAGCTGTAGCTTGTGGCTGTTGCCCTTCCCTGTCTCATCCTCTACCGCCAAAGTAGTTGGTTCCATCCTTTTTGTAACTCTTTTCATGGAGCTGTAGGTTGCTGTTATGTTTTTTTCTTTTTGCCAGACTCAATAAGCCAAATTCAAGAAGCTTCTTCATGTAGGCAAAGTGCTCTGGATCTCCGTCTTGGGAGCTTTTTGCTGAACTCTCCCCAGTTCCTCTGCTTTCCTTTTGAACTGGGAAGGGGTCAGAAAATTGAATGCAACCTTCCCAGTGTGCCTTCACAGGTGTCAAGTCTACAGAGATGCTGGCATCCCTTGGTCTGGCTAGGTACCTTTCCTAATGCAGGCCACTATGTGTAACCCTTTCAGTCAGTCACTTCTGAGAGTTTCAGCTCACTTAGTTGAAGGCAACAGAAAACCCTTACTTTGTACAGCTGGTGCTCTTATTAGAAACTTTGTCTAGGCTGTGATAAATCCAGCATCAGGATGACTCAGTCTAGCAGTGCAGGGGGATCTACATCTTGCACTTTACCATTTATTGATTAGTTAGTTGGGTGCTGTCAAGGTCTTTGTGCATGTGACTCATTCCTCATGAAGAAGTGCTTTTGCTAAAAAAAGTATGCACACCCACGGTCATACAATAAATGGGTGGTTTTAAGTTTGTGAACTAGCAGTGAGATTAATGGCTGGTGAAAAAGCCCATCTGTTTATAGAATCAAGCTACCATGTCATGTTTGTCCTCAGAGACAGTGAACCCTATGGCTTGAGTATCTGGCAGATAAACGATCATGTTTTCCTTCTAAAGTTTGGTCATCAGTTGTTATTGTTTAATTTCATGGACTATGGCCTGGTTTTCATGCAGTGACTTGAAAGGCAACAGGGGAGCTGAGAGCAGGGAAAATGAGAAGTAGCTTAAAAGAGAATTACTGTACATGCAAGTCTTGACTTGTTTGTCTGAATTACTTATGTAAAATCCAGACATGGACAATACCCAAACAGCAAAGACGTGTGCCCAGAATTTTTGAAATGACAGAATAATATTTTTTTTTTTGCTAAACAGTAATTGATTTCCTTTTTGTTTGTACATTCTGGGTCTGTTCTTCACAATCTGTTTCTCCCACAGCATAACTGTGTCATTAACAAAGTAGAGAAACAGTTCACCCTTTCTTCATTGCTCAGTTTGTGGTTGCCAAACATCATCAACAGGTCATGATTCCTTTGAAGACATGGCACCAGGATGCACACAGATTTCCAGCAGAAGGTACAGGCCCTGGCACAAGGAGCAGCACCAGTTCTTGAATGAGGAATCCAGAGCTGTCCCCAAGATCTCTAAGAGTATTGGATCTGCTGTCCTCCTCCCTTTGCTGTGGCTTTACTCCAAGGCTCTGAGTGCTGAGTTTTCCACTCACATCCCACCCTGTTTAGAATTGGGTTAATGAGACTTCAGCCTGTCTCAGCTGTTGTGAATCTTAGTTCATTCATATTTGTAAATAAAAGGAAATAATCTCATCTCGCAGGAAGATCAAATGATGCCAATAGTCTTCTTTCTTCCTAGGCCAAGCAGTCCCTCTTAGCTATACTTTTACAATCTATATTAAGTGTGCAGAGGTTGCAGAAAATATGGAGGGTTTCATTCTGGCTGAAGGGCCACTCTGGTAGGTTGTACCAGCTGAGCTGCCCTTTTGGTGTCCCTGGATGGCTTCCAGTCCACTGGGGCCATATGGGCACTCTGCAGGCAGGAGCCATGCCTCATGCACAGCAACAAAGTACAGAGGAGCATGGATGTATTTGAGCACACACAGGTGATGCTGCAAACTATCCCAAGTATCAGGGACCCTAGGATCCCCAAAACCTGCAGAGAGCTGTGCCCCCTGGAGCCAGACAAAAAGCTTGGACCAGATCCTGCTGCAGGTTCCTACCAGGATTCTCATGTACCAGGCACAAGCGTGATCATGGGTAAAGAAGCATATGGTGACTTTTCATCCCCTTGGAGCTGGCTGGACTCCAGGCCACTGTGGAAGCAGAAATGGTCCTTAAAAATCCCTTGCAGTCTTTCTCAGCTTCCCAAAGGGTCCTCTCACCCCATGTCCCCTAGGATCAAGATTTCCTGCTCCTCCTGCCCTGAGGGCTGTGCTACCCAGCAAACCCCTGCCTGTTTTTCCACTCTCATTTAGTTTACTTTGTGCTAAAAGTAGCATTCCTCAGATTTACAATGCAAAATACCCCTCAGGCAGCACCAAAATACTTTACTCAGGAAACCTGAATATGGGCAAAGGACAGGGATTGGGGGATTTGGAATAGACATTGGCCCAGATGGGAATGATGGGGAAGGTATTGCACAGATATGGGCTGAAACCTCATCTTAACGTTTGATTCCTTAAACTCACAGAATCATTTAGGTAGGAAAAGACCTCTAAGATCATCGAGTCCAACTGTTAACCGAGCATGGCCAAGCCACTACTAAACCATTTCCTTAAGCACTACATCTACACTTCTAAAAAATCCCTCCAGGGATGATGATTCCATCACATCCCTCGGCAACCTGTTTCAATGCTTGATAACCCCTTCAGTGAAGAAATATTTCCTAGTATCTGATCTAAACCTTCCTGGAGCAACTTGAGGCCATTTCCTTTCATCCTGTTGCTTGTTACTTGAAAGAAGAAATTCACACCTCATTACAACTCCTCTTAGGTAATCGTAGAGCACAGTAAGGTCACCCCTAAGCTCAGACAAGTTCCAATGTCTGCTGTGCCCAAGGAGGTGATGTCACAGGGGACTGCGGGGCTGGCAGTGGCAGGGGAAGGGGCAGCGGCAGTGGCAGGGGCAGCAGCAGTGGCAGTGGCAGGGGCAGTGGCAGGGGAAGGGGAAGGGGCAGTGGCAGGAGCAGGGGCAGGGGCAGGGGAAGGGGAAGGGGCAGTGGCAGGAGCAGGGGCAGGGGCAGTGGTGGTGGTAGTGGCAGTGGAAGGGGCAGTAGCAGTGGCAGTGGCAGTGGCAGTCAGGTGATGAAGAGCTCGGCAGCATCAGCCTCTCCCATCCCTGCAGCTCGTCAGGACAAAGAGCTGAGAGCGAGGAGTGAGGTCGCTTGTGGCCAGGGAGTTGTTTCACTGTGCTGCAATGGACAGCTGCATGCAGTCCCTGCCCACCCAGAGCCACTGACAACAGAAAAGCTCCTTTTGGGGCAGAAGAGGGAGATCAAACAGCTCTGGTGGAGTCAGACGGATGCCAGCTCTGGAGCAAAGGAGAGGGCAGTCCTGGGCTTGGAAGTGAAATGATGAAAGGGAACAAGTCCTGCCCTCTGCAGTAGTGGCCTCCTGGTTCCTGTGTCCATCGGTCCCTGTGTCTGTACCCCAGGCATCCACAATGCAGCACCCACCAGAGCCACCTGCTGAACAGCACTGAGGATGCTTCTCAAGCTGCAGCAACTGCCCTGGGACAGGAGATTCTCCCAAGGGCCGTGGCTTTTTTTCTTGAAGCAGTAGTGGTTAGAAAGGAAGGCAGCTTTCAGGCTGAAATCTGGATGAGTCCGTGTGCAGTCAGGCAAATATATGAAAACTGAATTATTCATCACTTATTCAAAACATCCATCACCCTGCCATTTTGGAAATCCAGATGAAATGCTTTTGTGCTGGAGTTGGGTACCCCCAGAGGTACTTCTGTAGTGCATTTTAAAGACCTGACTCTTTGTCTTGTCTTGAGATCAAAGCTGGTTGGGAACCAGAAGCCGCCTCCTGCTGGCAGGCAGGACCTTACCCTGCTGAGCTCAGGGTTTGCTGGAAACCCATAGAGTAAAACCCAAGGCTCAAGTTGTGTAACTGAGCACAGAGTGAATTTAGCTTTTTCATTATCCAGAGTGAGTGCAAACAGATAAACACAGAGGATAATGGGGAAGGGTTAATTATATACATTTTTTCTGCAGATGGAGTTTGGGTGGAAGAATGTTATCATTTATTTAAGATGTATTGGTTCCTAATATAAAGAAGTTGTAGCTGTGAGCTAGGACCTGCATTTTGCTGTACATATACAGAAGCCCCCTCAAAAATTAAACCACTTGCCAGAGACCATCTCAGCATAACTCTGCTATACAGTGCCTGAATTGTGCAGAAGAAACAGATTCATGTTTTCAGTAGATGCTGTTTACACCCTGGAACCCCAATTACTGTGAAGTTCAATGGGCTTTGCAAAGTGTGACCCCTGGAATTTCTTTGTGGGGTAGTGCTTCCTTCAGGAGTGTTTTCTCAGATGAGGTGGGACTGGCAAACAAACTCAGTTTTTCCTTCCCAGCATTCCCTCAGGTAGGACAGCAGGGGGTGTACATTCCTCCTGGGGCAGAAGACAAACAGAGCTCAGTCCACCAGCTGGGCTTGTCCACAAGAATGTATCTCCTTCCCCTGCATCCCCTGTAGGGAATACCTGGATGCACGTTCACGACATGTCAGCAGCCACAGAGATGTTTTCTATGGCTTTAAGCAGACATGGAGATATCTAGCCTGTACCATAAATCTTGCAAAGGAAAGAATACACATAAAGCACTATACCTGCTCTAGCTTGTAAGAGGTTATAGAAAATAAGGGGGGCAAAAAGTTTGGCTGATGGCTCTGACAAGGTCCCAGGCAGATGTAGTCAGTCACATGGGATTAGCAATAGCTAATTAATTTCTAAAAGCACTTTGAATATTAGCAGGTTGCTTCAACAATTGCCTCTTTGTTACTACTCAGAGAAGCAATTGCCGCAGGGTTATTTTAGGTTTCATTATCTGGCTTTTCTCAAGCCAGTGTTCTGGGGCTCATGTTGCCCCTGAGATACTGACCATCCTTTCGAGGGAGGATCCACACTGTCCAGAACACTATCTTAGCATTTCGTAGGGGTGGCTTTGGCTTAGACTGGCTGAGGGGTGTGCAGCCACCAGTAAAGCAAGAAAACCAACCTGCTATAAAACCTGCATCATTAAGCACAATGCCTTAAAATCACCCCCATCCCCCACCTGTCCCAGAAGTGCCATGGAGTGGCATGGAAGTGTCTGGAGGCAGACATGGCCAAACTGCCCCTCATTTCCTGCTGAGGTTCTCCCAAAGCCCAGTGCAAGACACGCAGGTGTCTCTGAACTCCTTCCCCCAGGACAATTTCACCTCTGATCACGTCCCAGACTTTAGTCTATGAAAACACAGCCAGATCTACCTCTTGTCTCTCACAGGCTGGCTGGGTCATGGGGAGCTTTCAAACAGTCTGACGCATATCCAGTGAAGATGGACAACAAATGGGATCCAGATGTGTCCTCCAGCACAAAGCCTTGCTTTTGGAAGGAATTTTTCCAGACCTTTCCCCAGATTTTGCTCTTGGGGTTTCTTTCATATCATGTACAGCCACCTGGCTTCCCTCCAGCTGCCAGTCATCAGCATTTCCAGAGGTGAAGGCATGGTCAAAATTTTGCCTCCTCCTTTCCATTGCCACTGTCTGCTGCCTGTCCATCCCCTACACCCAGGGAGTGGAGCATTCTGAGCTGTCCTGAACACCCCACACCACTTCAGAAAGCCAACCACATCCTGGGATGCATCCAAAGCTGAGTGGACAGCAGTCCAGGGAGGGGATTCTGCCCCTTTGCTCCACTCTGGTGGGACCTCACCCACACTCTTGCATCCAGCTCTGGGGTCTCCAGCATAGCAAGGCCATCAACCTGTTGGAGTGAGGCCAGAAGAAGCCACAAAAGTAATCAGAAGGCTGAAACCCCTCTCCAGGCTGAGAGAGTTGGGGTTGTTCAGCTTGGGGAAGAGAAGGTTCCAGGGAGACCTTATAGCAACCTCCAGTACCTAAAGGATAAAGGAAGATGAGGACACACTTTTTAGTAGGGGCTTGTTGCAATGGAATAACGGGCAATGGTTTTAAACTGAAAGAGGATCAACTCAGCTATAAGGAAGAAAGTTTTTACAATAAGGTGTTGAGAAACATTGGCATGGGCTGCCCAGAGAGGTGGTGGGTGCCCTGTCCCTGGAAACATTCAAGGTCAAGCTGAGCAGCAACATTTGCTCTGAGCAACCTGACCTAGTTGAAGGCCCCTGCTCATGGCAGGTGGGTTGGACTAGATGGCTTTTAAAGGTTCCTTCCAGTCCAAACTGCTCTGATTCTGATTCTGATTCTGATTCTGATTCTGATTCTGATTCTTCCTTGGGAGTCCACAGCACACCCTCTGCATTTCGTGAAGCAAACAGGGCACTGAGTCCTGCTGTATTGACATGAAATGAAGCTTAAAGCCCACAGAGAGCAGACAGTGGAGCCAAGAATGGAGCCTGGGCTCCTTAAAGCCTCCCTGCACCAGAAATGATGATGAAACATTTATTGATTGCAATGAAGCATTGCTGAACTGAGAGAGCTAAGGCAGGAGTCCATATGGCTCAGTGTTTCAAATCCTTTGCCTCGATATTTTTCCAGCTACAAAAATGTATGTATTTTTTCTCTCAGGAAGACATTTGGCAGCAGAGTTAAGTGAACTCTAAGGGCTGTTATAACTTAGACCCATCTTTGGGAGCCCAGTGATGCATGAGAAAGAGTTCTTTCTTTACAAACTCCTAAAAGCACATATGACCACTGCATACTGCTTTTCCATTGAGACTTACAGACAACTTCCAGCAGGATCACGGGTTAGGTTGTGGGCAGCCTAACATCAGTGCTGTGTCATCTTGTCTGTTTATTTGATGAATTCTGATTTTCATATTTAATGCAGTAGAGAAATTCAACAGAGAATTCACTTGGGGAAAGGAAATATGTCTGGGACTCTGAGGTTGAGGAATTTAAAACAAATTCTCTTTCAATAGCAGCAACCCATTAAGAGCCTCTTGATTATCTATTTGAATATTTCAATTAAAAATGCTAGTTTAAAAAGTAAATAAAATATGCTTCAGTTCTACAAATTAAATTTATCCTCAGTTAAAGTCCATTGAGAGATACCCCCAGGGTGAATTTTCCCTACATCTCATTTCTGCCCTGGGGTGTTTTCATAGCAGTCTGAGTCATCCAAAGCTCCCAAGCTGAATTAATTTCTGAATCTCACAGTTGATATCCCACAGCCAAACCACGTCTGTGATTCAGAAAAGCGCTGATTAATCTGGGGCAGGAGGAAGTCAGGCACTGTGTTTTCCCCTGCTCGTTTGTCCCTGCCCTCTTCCCCAGCCTGCTGCACCCAGCCTGGCTCTCTGCAGGTCCCACACGATGCTGGCACGGGGGGAAGGCAGACACTGGGCAGACTGGATGGGAACCCTCACACAGCAGTGCTGTGAGGGTCTGGCCCCATCCCTTCCCCATCCAGCAGCAGCTGCATTTGGAGCACATTTCCAGAGGCAGCAGCCAGGACTTCTGCTGCAGCAACATCAGGCCAGCACTCCTTTGCTCCTGCTAAGGATTGTCATCTGCTCCATCCTTTCCTGGAGTTTGGCTCCAGCCTCTCCAGCCTGTCCTGGCCCTGCACAGAAGGTTCTCCCAAGCTTGTTGCTCCTGTCTGCTGGAGCAGCACTGACCTGGGTTAGGAGGATGAGGAGGAAGAGACCCTTCCTCACAGGGCAGGTGGGATACTCACACCAGAGTCTCATATGGTGACAAGTGACAGTCCATAGCTAGCCAGCTCTGCCACGGGATTTCTCCATCTTCTGCATGTTAATGAGGTGCTGAGGAGCTGCATGCACCAGCAGTGATGCCTCAGGCATCTGGAATTTTCAGCATTTTTGACTCTTCTGTTTTTCCTGTGAACATTCAGCTGTTTTAACATTCAGCTGTTTTTAGGCACGAGGCAGAGGCACTGCCTCCAGACAAGGAACAGAAATACTGAGGAGACATGACAGGGTCCTTCATGAGCTCACATTCCCAGTCCCCAGATCCTCCTGTACTTTCAGCTGGGCTTGTTTCAAATGCAGTGAGAGGTGCAAACCCAGCTGTGCCAGGGCTCTGCAGCCACTGAGAGGGTCTGTGGCTGGGCCCTCAGGCAGGGTGGCCCCTCTGCTGCAGTTTGGTAGATGGGCAGATGGTGCCATCAGGATGATTAACAGCACCAAAGCCAGTTTGCCAAGAGCCTATTGATTCTCCAGAAGGGTGACAAATCTTCTCCTTATGTACCAACACTTAGACTGAAGTAATCTGCTTACAGCAGGAGGGAAGTCAGCTTTCAGCATTATTTAGGGAGGGCTGGGTTGCATCCAGACACACACCAATATGATCTTTCCTAAGTGCTGTTACACATTGGCTTGGCTTAATAATTAATTAGAGATAAATAACATTTATGTTTTACTCTAATTTGTAGCTGAGATAGGGGAGCAGACTAAGTGCCAAGACCAGATTCTGCATTGGGTGGATGGCTTCCCAATGAGTCAAAATGAGTAAAGATTGTCCCAGGGCTCTTCCTTTCCCCAGGATTCTTGGTGGATGACCACATAGGGAAGCCACTGTGGTAATGACAATATGTATTAATGTTTTTTCTTGACATACTGAGAATCTGGGGAGATCTCTGGTTAACAGAGTTTATCAGATGTGATGATTTGCCATGGTCTTAAAGCAACTGGGTTGTGGCCAGACATAAGCAAGGGATGTCACAAAACACTGTCACCATCAGGAGCACTTCCCTCTCCTCTGGGTTGGTACAACTCCTCATGCTTAGTACTGTATGAACACAAAACACAAAAGCAGTGCTGAGTTTTCAATCTCATCTCTTGATCTGTATGGCAATCATCACAGAATTATGTCAAAAAAGACTGATAAGTGTTACCATGAGGCTTTTCCATATCTGTCTAATTATAATGGAAATCCAGCTGTCTGGGTTGTAGTGGAAAAAAATAACAAGCTTGTTTTTATGATGTTGGATCCTGCTCATTCCCAATCCCTCACCCTTTCCTCTGTGGTCCCTGTGTGAGGCTGAAGTGTTGGTTTAGTGAGAGGGACCATGGGGATGCTCTAACAACCATGGCAGAGGCTGACCAAATCCTGTGGCTCTTGATCTCCAATTACTGGGAAAGAAGCCAGTCTGCTCTTTCCAATGAGACTGGGATGAAGAGAAGAAAAAGTCTGAGCTGCCTCCCTCATATTTTCAGAGCATCATCATCTGTTGGCAATTTACTACTGATGCAGAGTGTACCAGGTTTACAGCAGGTCACTGGAAATGTACCCAGGCCCATTCATTGTTTTTAAAAGCAAAGCAATGCTTAAGTGCAGCATTATTTTAAATTTACCTTCCTGCAGAAAACTGGTGGACAGGGAGCCTTCCAAAAGATGTATTTTTATTATCTCTCTCTTCCACCTTTAGCCATTGATAAATATTTACTTAGGCTTTAACCTGCCAAAGGCTTTAAGCACAGCTACATTTCACTTCCCTCCAGGGTAAGTGTTGGCAGGCAGCTGTCCATGATGGGCAGAGCCTGTGGCACATCCAAAAGTGTCTTCCCATGGTGGCTGGGGGGTGTGACTGAAGCCTGGCCACAGGAACATGGGGTCAGAGGTGGTGGGGGGAACCCCAGAAACCCCCAGTAGGGAACATGAGCCCCTGTGCAGAGCCTCTCAGGCTGTCCTGGGGAGTCTCAGCCTGGGACACACCTGAGCTAAAGGGAAAGACTGGATGGACTGAGAGGGATAAGGGGTACAGGACACAGTGTGGGACACACAGGAGGAGCATCTTGGAAGTGCATAAGACTTACCATGGGATCTTTAGAGGAGGAACAATGCAGAGGAAAAGGGAGGGATCTTGGTGGTTTGGAAAGGAATAAGAGTGGAAAAACAAAATGATAAGGGGATAAAAGGGGCCAGTGGCATGTCAAGGGTTGGCTGGTTGCTTTGCCTGGCTGGCCTGCACCTGGTCAGAAGGGCTTGTCTTCTCATTGAACTCCACTTCAGAGGCTTTTTATGGGTGAAAGACTCTCTGCTCTATGTGCACATGAGTGTTGGGGGTCTAGGTGAATCACTGGTGAATGTCAAGCTGGAGTAACAGGTGAGTAGGATAAAAGGCTTGAGGAGACAGATATCAAAGCAGCCATAAGCCTGGTCTGGATGCTGGAGGCATCAGAGATTTGTGTATTGGCTACTGGAGGGCAGGCAGTCCTAGCCAGCTACTGGGGGTATTATGGAGCCTGGAAGTCAACTGATAGACCTGACTCTGTGTGTCTGTGCAGGAGCCAACTGGAGATGAGAGGATTCAGGGATCAGCTATGGTGTAGACTTGAGTGTCTCAGGATAGTGGCTGGAGGGATCCACACTGTATAGATGTCCATATAAATATATATATATATATATATATGGATATGTATATATATTTAAAACATATTAAAAATGTGTGTATATATATATATATATATGTTCTATTCTATATATTATCTATATATCTATATTTCTCTAGATAGATATTTGTATAGATATATATATCTATTCTATAAATCTATTCTATATTCTATAGTATATTCTATTAATGGGCTTTCATCATGATCTGCCAGAGAGCAGAACAGGATGAGGCCTTTGGAGCTGGTTGTGTTTGTGTGTGTGATGAGTGTTTCTGTGGAACTGATCACGTGTGTACCCAGATATTGAGTGTTGAGTGTATTTGTGCCCATGAGCCTACTGGGAACACACACTGAGCCCCACTGCCAGCTGACCTTGGGCTGGGGACCAGCAGCAGCCTTGCCTCTACTGAGCCACTGGATTTGTCAGCCTGTGATAGTGACCTGTTCACTTGTGCCTGCAGTTGGGCAGGAGCCAAGGATAGTCTCTGCCAAGACTATCTTACAGCCTGAGCAAAAGGGTTGAAAGAGAGAAAAAGCTTCTTTTAATGTCTTCAAGCTTACAAACTCCCTCTCAGCCAAGGCTGAATGATGACAGGCAGCTAAATCCCCAATTCCCAGCACCCAGGCATATCCGCCTTGCAACACTGCTTGGCTCAGCCACACCTGAGCTGGGAAAGTTGTTCCCAATGGCATCAAAGTACTCAGAAACCAGTCATGGGTGTGATTAATGAACTGAGTGTTTGTCTACCAACCAGTCTTCTCAACAGGCACAGCCTGAGGGATGTGCTGAGACAAGTCCCCTCCAAAAGCTGTGTCACCCTGACACAGGAGGTAGCTGGCATAAAGCATGTGTTGGGCAACTGAGCAGATTGAAATGTGAACACATCAACAGTGTGGAGGCAGTGTCAGTGATGGACAAGTCCACTTGCAAAGATGAAGCTTTCAAGGCCTTAGGAACAGATATAACTTAGTTTTGGCAAAAACCTGCAGTCTTTCTTATTTTTCATATGCTACTCTGAATTGCTGTGGAGGAATACCATGATCCAGCCCTGTATCTCCATCAAAATACAATAACAAATTACAGGCTCTTGTATACTTTGACATTCTCCGAGTGATTGCCAATTGCAGTACAAGATGATAAATTATTTAAAACAGATGCAGTACAGTTCACAAATGAATTTGATTAAATGGCAAGACATTATGAAGAAAACAGACAAAAGCCTAAGAGAATCTATTTTCATAAAATAGAACATGCTTCCTGTATAAAGATGATTTTGAGTAAACAGATGAATTAGTAGGTAGACTGATAGATTGTCCACTAGGAAGACCTATTTACATAAGAAACTAATACAAAATGGAGAATGGTCTTGCTAAGCAAGAGATATTACCCTCTCTCCACTGCATCTGCTAAACAGGCAATGAAAAGGAAAGAACACATGGGGCTTTTTAAATTCCAAACTGCTCCTCCTTCCAAAGCCCTGTGCTGGGCACTGTGTGGGGAGGTTTTTTGCTAAAGCACTGCTGATATATCACTTTGTAGATCTCTCTGAAGCCTACAGGTTCTTCCTACATCTCTATACAAAACACATTCTAGATTGTCATGGCTTTTGTGGCTTATCATGGTCTGTAGAGCCCTATGGGGGGGAGTCAGGTCCTTCATCAAATGGGATCTGGAGGAGGTGTTTGAAGACATGAGTGTCCAAGAGCTTGTCTGTTTTTTTTCCAACAAAGTCAGCTTGTCTACAAACCTTGCCTTGATGGCATTCTTAAGCATGCAGGCTACTACAACACTATTTCATGGAATGCATTGCATCTTTGTAATGAAAATGGAAAATTGCTCTCACATACTGCTTTCTTATTGTTATGTACTGACTTTATTTATTTATTTATTCTTATTTCTACTGAATACATCAATATCATTTGTTTGCATATTTGCTTTGCTGAAATCCCAAATTGTACTGTCTAACATCATATTCACCTAATATACTATGAATTCCCCTGCTGTTTCAATTGGACAACTGGGGTGATGGGGAGCAAATAGTGTATTTCATCTTAGAAATGGCCCTGTTGAATGATATATGAACTTCATTTAATTTCCATCTTCTGTTCCATAGTACTTATTTCCTTTTTGTTTTTATTTTCCTAATAAATACTCATGTTTAATATTTAAATATGCAAAAGTAAAAAATAAAAAAAAAAAGGCTAATGAAACAGTTTCCTCTCCCTCTCTTTCTTCTCCTTTCCCTTCCAACACTGGCAGCATGACTTACATTAGAGGAGAGCACTTTGGCTCAAGCTTAGCTTGGGTATTGACCCTTGGCAGTGTCCTTCTGTATGGATTCATCACTATTAATTTTTGTTCCAAGCTTATGGTACGGGCATGTATCACTTTCCAAGTATTGGTCTCCTACAGACTTTCTAGCTGTTCAATGGCTAATGTCTGAGTTCTTCCACAGATAATGTCTGAGTTCTTCTGCAGCTAATATCTGAGCTCTTCAATGGCTGATGGCTGAGCTGTTCACGAGTGAGTACAACACCCATCGAGCAGGCCTGTGGGTAGGAGCCCAATATCACCTGGCAGGTGTACCTGCACTGGAGTCTGCAGAGGATCCTGGGGACACGTTCCTAAGTGGGAAAGGTGAACTAGCACCCCTCGAGCTCCATGCTGCCATGGGGCATTGCTTCTTTCCAGGTACTTGGCAGTGCAGACGTGCACAGCCTCTCCTGTACAGGCACACAGACACAGCCTGAGGTGGAATAGAAAAGCAACCCCAGATACAGATGCCTTAGGGTAATACACTGACTGCTGGGATATATCCCCTTCTTTCTGGATTGCAGAACAATGCTAAAATACAGAACAGGAAACTATCCAGCCTGTATTTCTCTTGAGAGACAGATGCATTAAAATATGGACTCCAGCCAAATCGATTTCTTAGCCACATAGTAAACATCTTCTGAAAAAGTGCTCTGAGACAGATACGGGGGGCATAGCTGATTTTTTGATAGAAGTGGCAAAAAAAAAGTGAATTTACATAGGTTAAGAAAAAAATTATGAAAAACCTCCCCTGAGTTTCTCTTTTCCAGTTGCAGAGGAGCATACAGTGGAAAGATTGCCAACTTTCAATTTCCCATAACAAAACCAATAAAAAGGTTAACATTAAGAAACAGAAACTAAGGTCAGTGTAACAACTGTTTAATTCAGAGATATGTACAGTGAATACTGGGAGTGAAACCAGTTACCTTTTTCTTGAACAAAACACCCTTCTGGAGGAAAGCACTTGTTTATTTAGACTGAAAACAGACACCAGCCGATATGCTGCCCAGTGTCCTAAGCATCAGGTAGTGTGAGCTTTGATTCACCTAAGTGGTCTGAACTTTCCAAGGAGAGGGAGCAGTAAGAGCTTAAAATCTTTGCAAAACTGCCTCTCTCCAGTTCAGTGCTCCACATCAGAGGCATCTGAGACACCTGTGCTCTTTAACTTATCTGCAGACTAATCCTCCCCACCCACACATGCACATACAGGATGGAAATAACAATTTAAACCTATCTACATTAATACAGCTCTTTGAAAGGCTCTCTTGATGCTAATACCTGAATCAGGAGAGCACTTATGCACAGCACGCCCAAGCTGCATGGGAGGAAGAGTTTTAAAGTTTAGGTACAATATCAGGTTGCATCGAGGGGATTATTATAGACAGAGGGGAGAGGAAATTGAGGTTGAGAATGGCCCGGGAGACAAAAAGGAAAGAGCATGGAAAATAAGAAAAGGAAAGCTACAAGAAGTAGATGATTCACAGTTATTTAGGCAGTAGTTTAAGTTTCTAAGTTTGAAGATGGAAATGACACCTACTTATCACCAAGAGATGGGCTGGTAATTCATATTGGAAAGAAGTCAGAGATTCTTGGAAGAAAGGTACTTTTGGAAATGTCATCCTTGAAACATTTGTTGTTATGGCACAGTGTGATTGTGGACTTCAAACTGCTACCAAAAAGTGATGTAGAAGGAAAGCAGCAATCCATCCAATACGGAATACTTGGCCAGTCCCAACATTTCTACCCATGATATCATCAATAGACAAATAATGGTGGGAAGAGTGGGTAAGAAGAAATCTTAAATGTGTATTTTGATAGGTTTCTCACCTGGAAAAGCTCATTTGCAAAACGTACAGCTCCAGGTGCATAATCAATTTAGAAATTTGTCTTTGTTCTCATTTTTGTTTCCTCTTGGGAAACCTTAACTAGGCTGCCAGAGTGATGACACCAGCATCGAGGAAGCCAGCAAAACAAAGTGACAGCCTTGCATGTTCTCCTAGTTCATGACAGTTACACTCAATTAGGGCTGTACCTTTACTTCAGGATCAGAAGGGGTTTACCTTAGAATATTTCTTTGTCCATTTCTGTGTTTCAGCATGTGCCTTCAAACCCTGCAGTCACATTACTTGCCTGCTTCCAGCCTTGTGCCTTTAATCTCAGTTCATAACTCAGTTCTTTGGGCTGCCAGGACTCAGTGCTTCTCAGAAGGGAGGAATGGGGAGTTGCACCCCAAATCTTTCCACTTTGGTCCATCTCTGTGCCTCTCTGAGATGTTCTGTTTAGCTTGATAGTGTGTCTCAGTCGCTTTCGAGATTGATAATGACTTGCAAAGTTGACAGCATGGCTGCGGGCATTCCCTCTTCTTTATGTCCTCTGCCTGCAAGTGCTACAGAAAGACAGAAAAGTTTTACATTCAGATTACAAGAACAAAGAGCTGTAGAAACTGAAGTCTAGTCTTTTTCTCTACTTTTAAGATAGGAATTAAATCATAAACTGGACTATCCTAGCCCAGATCCAGGCTGGCTGACCCCAGTTTATTCACCTATGCCTGAAGAAGAGGTGGAGATAGCACTGCCCCCATTGTACTCTATGCTATACATTGCATTCCTGATGCATATATGGAACCAAGCCTGGGCGAACTCTACAAACGAACCCCACAGAAAGTCAGACCTACTCTGCCAGTCAGAAACTCGCTGCTATTAGCACAGCAGACTATTGGATACTTGCATGGTGACACCCTTCCCTAAGGACACCCTTCAAGGAAGTGTATGGAAGAAAACTTTGTCAGCACAGCTGTTTGCCACTGAGTCTCGCTACCAGGAACCTGGGATTAGATTCACTAAAACACGTGTTCTTGTGCTTGTCCCAGTAGTGCTGGTTTATGTTTCTGTCCTAGCCTCTGTATAACTCCCTTGACCAAAAAGCCTCCATGGAGAATGGAGCTTAGTCATTCCATTTCTCAAGATTGGTTCTACATCTACATCTCAAACCTAGAATTGTTGTCTTCAACCTGCATTGGAGGTGGAGGAAGAAATAAATCCAGCTTTCAAGTGCAAGGCTTTGTAGATAAGGGATGTTTTCCTCCTGTAACATATAAGCTGCCTTTATAGCACAAAAAACAGCAACAAAGATATCTGCTTACCTTTCCCCATGATGAAATCCAACCATAAATAATGTTCACTTCTCACGAAATTTGGCAGTGCCTGCAGTGTTTTTTCTCCTCCTTTCCTCATGTAATGCACTTGGTTAATGATCTCCAGGCCTCTATCATCACCATCTTTTGTCTTGGCAGAACAGCCCAGGTAAGCATATGCCCCAATGGTGGCAGCCTAAGCTTTACCTTCTGTAGTGTTAATTGTCTCGTTGCCTGGAGCAGTTTCTTCTTAATACCTTAGTTCTGTCTTAGTTCTAGCCACTGGAATAACAGGTACTATGAGGCAGAACACTTTGACTTCTGGAACCCAAAAATCAAGGATATTTTGCTGTAAGCCAGTCCTGTCCATGAAGAAGCACATTAAGTAACATCTATAGATGTCTGCAGCCTTGTGGAACACTGAGTGGAGATCCCAGTAAGTGACTTCATCCTTCCCTGACACATCCAAGAGAATGAGTTTCATCTCTTCCCCATCTATTTTTGTGTCAGTAGTGTCAGCATTGGCTCACAGGACTTGGGAAGGTGTTCATGGCATAGAGCAAAGATGAAGCATATTTTACCACAGGGGTGTTCTCCAGCTACAGTTAACTTTCTCCAAAAAGCAGCCATTCCTTGAAAGTAAAGATGAATCACAAAATTGCATATTCCCAGGATATGGGTTTTTTTAAAGCTTTTTTGAAGGGTAGAATGAGGAGAGGAGAGAAATTCCATTAGTTTGGAATTTCCCTTATCTCCTTTTTTTCTCTCCATACTCCTGTCTTGCCTTTCTTCCCTATTTCCTCCTTTTTAAATTTTGATATCAGAATCTTCTGAAATTGCGACTACATTGTTCTTGCCTAATATGAAAAAATTAAGGTATAAGCCAAATCTGGATGTAACCAAGACTCCTGCAGTACTCTATATTTCGGTTTTATCATCTCAGATATTGTTTATGGTCAGTGTTGAGTCCATAACAGATCTAATTTTTCTAGATAGAACAACTTAATTTTGTGAGTGAGATAGAATGTAAAACACTGTATCGAACAACTTTCCAAATTGGTTTTATTGACATTTTTCCTGCCATGATCTGTTAGTGGGATTCTACAATGGCAATAGCTCTTCTGTGTGCACCCATGCTGCTTTTGCTAATATATCAGTTATCATGTGGGAATTATGAAGGTGCTCTGAATCTTCATAGAGTCATGGTTAATTTATATGAAATAGAAGTTTGTTAGATTACAGGATAGTAATTTCCACCATTAACCACCATTCCACCATCAATTCTCTTAGATCAATTTCTTCTAATATTGTTGCTGCCTCTGCTTCCTCATGTCACAGGTTCCCCTGCAGAGAGAACTGACAACCACACTTCAAAGACCACCATGAAGACCATGGTAATTAAAGGAATAATGTATCTTAATGCAACAAATCAAACTACATGGTGAACCATATGACATCATTGTTTTATAAAGAAATCTACTTCACTGGCAATAAAATGGAAACTACACAAACCATTAACAAATCACAACATGTTTACTTCAGAAGTTTCCTTGTTCCTATTGTGAAAGACTCATCCTGTGCCAGCACTTCAGAGC
Source organism: Acridotheres tristis (assembly GCA_037013685.1). Lineage (NCBI taxonomy): Eukaryota > Metazoa > Chordata > Aves > Passeriformes > Sturnidae > Acridotheres > Acridotheres tristis. The sequence continues at coordinate 102,803,358 of CM072887.1, forward strand.
TGAGTGTGCCAAACTCTCTGGTGGAATGTGGGCTGACAGTGCTGGTGTCTGAAACAGGAGTAGACCTGCCAGAGAGACCCTCCAAACATCACTTTTCAGATCTGCTGAGGCATCACAAATAAATTAATTGCAGAATCAAATAATGGATGAGGTGAGGAGGGGTTATCTACTCCACCCTGCCCTGCTCAGAGCAGGATCAACTACAGCAGGTTGCTCGGGACTGTGTCCAGTTAGGTTTTGAATATGCCCAAGGACAGAGACTTCACAGTCTCTGTGGGCAGCCTTTTCCAGTGCCTGACTATCCCCAAAGTAGTGGAATGAAGTACAGTCACTGGAGAGTCTAAAGATAAAGAACTTCTCACTGTTAAGGATATTATCTTGAACTCCAGATAAAGAGACTGAATTCCCTGCTATCTTGTTGGCATTGGACCAGCAATTTTTACTGTGTCTCAGTTTTCTTGGTAGGCAAAGACTGCAAGGTGTCTGCAGTCAGTACAAACTGAGAACAAAGGGAACCAGAGGGTGATAAGTGTGGTCTCTCTGCAGAGAGAACTGTTTCCAAAGGCATTATTGGTGATGTAGATATGTAACAAGATTAGTATCCGTAATAGTTATGTGGTCAGCTCATTTATTTCATACAGCTACAGAAGGGTTCTTCAACTGAGATGAGAGGCTGTAGGTCTAAAAGTTCTAGCCTAGGGATGAGGAACTTGTTTTTATTTAATTTGAACTCAGCTGGGGACAAAAGGCCACGTTAATTTACTGTAGTGGTATAATTTTACTCTGCCAACCCATATTTCCTGAGTCCTATTAAAGTATGAATTTTATAGTCTTGCTATAAGAACTGGAAGAAATTAAAACCAACAGCTTCTAACCTCTCTTATTCCCTGGAAGAGCAATGCCAGTGGATCCCATACAGCTCTTTAGTCATGAAAGCATTTCTCTTTTGGGACGGTGCTTTCATGTGCACTGTACATAGAATAAACCTCTGTATGAAAACACACAGGTCATTTCACCTTCTCCTGCCTTGGCATTCCAGTTTCTAGGTAGATCAGTCTGGTTTGTCTGCTGAGGGCACTGATCCCAAGGGGCTCTGACAGTTAAACTCTGCTTTTTTCCAGGTACAAGCAATAGACCTACAAATGGTCTGGTTCCTAAATGTGCCAGAAATTCTTATCTTAGACAGATACTCACCATTTCTGCCTGTTCTCTCACATCTACTCAGAGCTCTTCCACACTGGCCTGTGAACTGCTCATATTTCACTGCCTCTTGCCTTCCTCACTTTGCCGAGAAGCTTTGCCTGCATGAGGACTGCAGGATGCAGGATGCTGGCGTTACGAGCCAGCATCCAGGACCCTGCGTGCCGTTAGAGGACACATGGCTCCCTCAGCATGTTGTGCCACAGCAGGCAATGTACTTACTTGCCTACTTATTGACAAAAAGGAGAAAGATTGCCTTCCCCACTGAGCTTTCATGCTTTTGGTACAGATTTACGCTTGAAAGTAAATTACCTGAGTTACAGACATGCTCTTTAGAAAATCTGTTTAGCAAGAAGAGCGGGGGGGGGGGGGGGGCGGAATATAATCTGGAAACAATCTCCAGTAATCGACAGGAATTGTCTTCTCAACAAAAAAATGCCACTTGGATTAAATTAACAAAACCAACAAAATCTGACTTTTAATCTCAAAACCATCACCACAAGCAATAAAAGCAAACAAGTGGTATCTCTCCTACTTCATTCTTTCTTCATCAATCATACAGATGTTTGTGGTGCAGCAGAACTAATGCTGTTCTTAGGGAGTGCACGTTTTGGGATAACTAGAAGTGAAGATTCAGCTTGCCTAAAGAACCGTAGTTCAGCATATCACACAGATTCATGCAGAAAATATAAAAGCTACAACATAAGTTAAAATTCAGCCCTAAAATATGTGAGCTGGATACATTTGCTAAGTACAGATGTGTAATAACCACAGTGACTTAGATACTCTCCTTAGGGTCTGTTGCTGGAGTGTACCCCAGAACAGTGAAATAAGCGTGATCTCAGCCTGAGTTGGTCACAGGGCTGAGTCTCATGATACAAAGCTTCTGGAAAAAAGACTTATAAAGCATTTGAAACTCTTGGTCAAGGAGTTACATTGCCTTTGCTGAAGTCTGTCTTGCAAGATGAGAGATGAGACATCAGGTGCTTTGCCTTCAGTACAACTGTGTGGAAGACTAGCGATGTGAGACTTCACTTGAAGTTATGGCTCAGACGATGACTGGGTGCTGCAAATATATGTGTACTGCCCATTTGCAAGAAAAATTCATGCTATGGATTTAACTTTGGTTAGCGGGACATTTGTGGAGTAATTCCTTTGCTCAGTTTGGGAGCTGGAACCAGCAGACAGTTTGGATGAGGCCACCCTGCTTTGAAGCCTTTAAAGAGTTAAGCAGTGTGTTTGTGGGACACGAGGCACACGGGTAATTGCCAGCAGCACTCTGGGCAACAACAGAGCAATGTGCTTTGAAATGAATAAACTGCTTATTTACCTGCCTTCCGTGGCACAGCACAGACGAGTTGATCATCGTAACTGCTCATTTGCATTATTCCTTTTTCTATTTAATGAAACGTTTTGTTCCCAGAAAGACAAAACCAAACACCCAGGCATGATTCAAAAGCCAAATACAAGCGGAATCAGAAGTATATTTAAACAGCACCTCTCACGCCGGATGAAGCACTCGCAGCTTGTCCTGATGCCGCCACAGAGGTGGATTTTCGCAGCTGTGGATGTTTCCAGCTGTGGTTTTTCCAGCTGTGTTTTTTTCCAGCTGCGGAGCCTCCAGGAGCAGGCGCAGGGCGGTGCAGGGCGCAGAGCCGCCGCGAGAGGGCGCTGGGGCCCCGCCGTCAGCACAGCGCGGCCCAGGGCGGCGCGGAGAACATTGTACAGGAAATAAAATAGACATTAAATTCACTGTCTGCCTCTCCGAACGGCCTTAACGTGCTTGGGACTGCGGAGCAAATAGCTACAAGCTGCCAGTGCTTCCTCGCCAGGAGGACATGGCAGCATGAGGATGATTGTCACACAGTTTTGTGAAGAATTTAAGCCTGTGAGCAGTGACAACAAATTAAAAAGGACGATGCAAGCCAGAAATTTGGCCTGCTTGAAGGCCACAGGTACTGAAGAACCTCCCTGTCTATGTCTACACTTTATGGCTGGATTCTTTTAAAAATCAGTTTGAATTTATTATGTTCACGTAAAATATGGTGTACAAGCCCCTCTAAGACCAAGATACAAGTTCGTCCATCAGCATCCAGGGACATGCTCTTTTGACTGGGAGAAACAGATATTACAAAAATCTCAGAGAAAATGAATTTTATTTCAATGTCTAGGATTAAGCTAACCTTTTGCCCTACACATCCCTCTGTAACAGTCTGCTGCAAGTAACTTGTCAGGAAACCTGATGTCCTCAGTGATGCAGTCGGTCTCCAAGTGAGTATTTCGAAACACAATTTTTAATAACAACAGTATTGTACAAACCATTCATTTTTTATTCTATTCACTAATGCCAGCGCTGGCTAGGAAAACGGGACGCTTCGGATCCAATCCCGAGAGGCAGCAGCCACAGGACATCTATCGTCTGTGTGGAAAAGCTGGCAGGGAAGAGGCTTGGGACATCACCCGGCTGAGCAGCGATAACGGCAGCAGGGACGGTGCGCTCGCTGCCGGCGGTGTCCGTGTGTCCCCGAGCACTGCGGCCACCCCAGCCCAGCTCAGCCCGGCCCAGCTCAGCCCAGTCCAGCCCGGCCCAGCTCGGCTCAGCCTGGCCCGGCCCGGCCCAGCTCAGCCCAGTCCAGCCCTGCCTGCTGCTCCTATAGAGGGACTCGCACCCTGCTCTCCCAGCAACCCCGCACTACAGCGCTTTGCGCCTCTTTATTTTCCTCGTTCACTTTTTCATTGTTGTCACTTCTTGTAAATCGAGACTCAAAGGCCAGTTCAGTTCAAACCTGCTGCTTCTCCCGGTTTACAATTCCTCCGCTCCCTTTTGGCCAAGAGCTGGCCAGAATCGATCATGATGAATTTTTAAAGGAAGGGAATCGAGCGCTTTTCCAGTAGCACCCAGCGGACGCTTTTATTAAACTGCCTGCAATACTCTCTGTTCACTTTGCCCGGGCTTTAAAGCAGCACCTGGACGCAGCGGTGCTGCCCGCTCCTCTCGGCTGCCCGCCCAGACTCTTCACTCCGGTCATCCCGAGCGGCGAGACTGCGGCGGGGACCGGCCCTACCCTGCGCTGGCGCCAAGCCGGGATCCCTCGGGGCCGGGAGGGCTCAGGCCGGGCACAGGGAGCTCGCCGGCCACCCCAGCGCGGCTCCGCCCGCAGCGACCCCGGGCCCGCTGCCCCGGCCCGGCCAGGCCCGGCCGCTCCCCCGCCCGCCTCGGCCCCGCCTCCCGCCCGCGGCCGCCCGCCAATCGCAGCGCTCTCCACCGGGGATGACCTCACTCCTTGCCTTCCCATTGGCCAGCTATATTAAGAAAGTCGCGAGCGCCTTTAAATAGCGGCGCCGGGCCGCAGCTTGCGGCAGTGGCTGTGCGGAGCCGGTGCGGTGCGATTGTGTGCCGTGAGGGCGAGAACCGGCGGCACCGCTTCCAACCTCAAGGCTCCGGGGCCGGTGGCGCTAACCTGCGACTTTAGCGCTCTGCCGAGGCAGGGTACGGAGGCGCGGTGCCGGTGCGCAAAGAGAGCAGGGCGCGCCCGCCTGCCTGCGCGGGCCGGCTCGCCACGGTGCCCTGTGAGAAGCGAGAGGGAGCGGGAGGCGGCGGCCGCGGGGAGGAGGGCGCTGCCATCGTCCTGCTGCACGGCAAGGCCAGCTTGGCGAGCCTGGCCATGGCCGCCATCCGCAAGAAGCTGGTGGTGGTGGGGGACGGTGCCTGTGGCAAGACTTGCCTCCTCATCGTCTTCAGCAAGGACGAGTTCCCCGAGGTCTACGTGCCCACCGTCTTCGAGAACTACGTGGCGGACATCGAGGTGGACGGCAAGCAGGTGGAGCTGGCCCTGTGGGACACGGCTGGCCAGGAGGACTATGACCGCCTGCGTCCCCTTTCGTACCCGGACACCGATGTCATCCTCATGTGCTTCTCTGTGGACAGCCCTGACTCGCTGGAGAACATCCCGGAGAAGTGGGTGCCCGAGGTCAAGCACTTCTGCCCCAACGTGCCCATCATCCTGGTGGCCAACAAGAAGGACCTGCGGAACGACGAGCACGTGCGGAACGAGCTGGCCCGCATGAAGCAGGAGCCGGTGCGCACCGAGGACGGCCGGGCCATGGCCATTCGCATCCAGGCCTACGACTACCTGGAGTGCTCGGCCAAGACCAAGGAGGGTGTCCGGGAGGTCTTCGAGACCGCCACCCGGGCAGCCCTGCAGAAGCGCTACGGCACCCAGAACGGCTGCATCAACTGCTGCAAAGTCCTATAGGGTGTGTCTGGAGCGCGGCGCTGGGCACAGCGCCTGGGTCACCTGTTGGCAGGTGGAGAGGAGCTGGGTTATACACGCACACGGTATCTGCCTGTCCCCTCCGCTGGGGACCGGCCGTGGATGGGGTGGGGGCTGAGGGAGGGAGCACGCTCCTTGAGCCTTGGCCGAAAAGGGTTGTGCTTGCTCAGCCGTGGGGACAGAGGGAGGGGGGGATTGCATGCCCTGAGTCTTGGGAATAAAGTGGGAGAAGCCTTCTCCTGCCACCGGCCCCCGCGAGTTAATCGCGGACTGAACAACAAAAAGCTGCTGAGACTGGACTGAGCAAACGTTGCACCCGGTTCTGCCCCTTTGCCAACACCTGCTGCTCCCTGCTCCCAGGCAGCCTCCTCTCTTTTGCAAGAGGAGGGCGGTGGAGCTGAGATGCTCGAAGGGACTTCTGCCTCCTGCCTGCATGTGCCTCCACCCAGGCGAGCTGGGGAAAGGGGCTGCCTCTCCCAGGCTGCCTGCAGCATCCTCGCTTCTCCCTCACATGTTTCAGCCTGAGCCTGACCTGCTGTGGAAATTAGTGCCCTGAAGACCGAGACTGGGAGGGAAGGGGAGGGTCATCCCAAGCGAAGCCTGTATATATGTTACATTTTCTGTCTTGTGCAAACTGGGGTAGTGCAGGGGTGCTTATTTAAAGTGAGGTGGGGAGGGGGTGCCCAAGTGGGACTTGTGTTGTGCAAAGGAACTTGCCCTGAGTGACTGATGCCTGCTGATAACAGGAGCCTTGAACTGACTCCAGCTGCAGAAGCCACCAGGCTAGAAAGTAAAGCTGAACTGTCCTGCTTGCTGGATATCCACCTCCTGACACATGAGGCAGGATGAGCAAGGGGATGATATTGCCATATTATGATCTTGGTGCCTGCTCCTTACTTTGAATGTTGTCTCCTGCGAGTGTGTTGAATTGGCTTTATTTAAAAGTTTATTTTCAAAAGAAGTTACTTTGCACAACTTGGTGGATTTTTTTTTTTTTAATGTTTAAATTAAACACTGAATGCACTCATCATCTGCATACAACACTGTAGCATTGGAAACATTCTTACTCAGTAACCTCATCTGGGTCTTGTTTAAAACTGTTTTCAACACAAGACGAAATAAAACCACTGTATATTTTTGCCTTGGAAAAAAAAATGGGTGAAAGCACTGTTACTTATGCAGTGAGTACATCAGACTTTAGTACTAAAGGGCAGTTTAAAGAATCAAGGTTTATTTAAAACTTATTTTCACAAGGTGGCCAACCTGGGTGAAAATAATTTTCTGTTTCTCTGGTTCAGAGAACAAATGTATCCATTTATGTTTGTTTACTTCCTCCCTCTTCCCTCAATAGTGGTACTGAGACTGTTTTTAATAAACTGACATGGCAAAAACTGAGATGTATATGATGTTTACATAAAACTATAGTGTATGCAGTTTTTTATGTAAAGTATTAAAAGATTCTATGCTGACACTTGTGAGAGCAGTGTTGTGATTCATGGAGACTGTCCTCAGGTTGTAGCAGTACACCTGGGTGGTGTTGAACTAGACCAGAGTTCGCCCCTTGCCTGCACATGCTTTTATTTGGCCTTTTTCCACTGGGTGAAATACCTGTCTGGCAGCTTTTAAAGGATAGTGGTTTTATTTCCCTTTGGGGGAGCTGCTTCCTTAGTTTTTCTGAGCATGGCCTGTGGAAGTGTACTCAAAAGTCAAGGTGGTGACTAATCCATCCTTGTTGCTGTTGAGCACGGGAAGACTGTGGCTTGTGCTTGGGCTCCCAGTGAGGTGGTGTAGCAGCAAAACAGCACAAAACTGAAAAGTAGCACAGGCTGTAAGAGTTGTTTTTCAAGCAAGTATTTAGATAAAAGCAGGTTTTATTAGTGATGTCCCCTTTGTTTGAGGTGCATGGCCCCACTTGCTGCAGCAGGGTATGGGGGCAAACACTGCTCTCTGTTGGAGCAGGAATCTCCAAAGCTGCCTGGGTGGATTTCCCAGTTGCTGGCCTCATTAATTCCCATGGCGACCTAAGAAGTCTGGGCCTCTCTGTGTCAGGGATCCCCAGCAGGGCATTGTGCCTGTCCCTTCCCTCTTCGTGCCCGGGCAGGTGCACAAGGCCCTGTGGTGGTGGCTCCAGGCAGGAAGAGGTGGCCTCGTGCAAAACGTGAGTGATGCTGAACAATAAGGCCCATGCCCAAAGTACTGATGTCTCCTATTTTTTTTTCTGGAATAACTTCCTCATATAGCTTCGCAGGAAATCTCAGGACAGGTTTCTATTTTCATAAATCTTCCCTGCTCCTTTTGTAGAAATGTGAGAAGAGAGTGAAGCTTTTTCTGGTTTTGACCTATGAATATCTGCTAGGGTACAGATGTTCAGAAATGTTAACAAATGTTAACAAATACCAAGGCAAGCAAAGCACATGTAGTGGCTTTTGCTCATTTGCTCACAGAGTGCTGAAAGTGATGAGGTTTTTCAGGCAGACTGACATAGAAATAACAGGTTTCCTTGTTCAACACCTGGAAAGTCAATCAGCCATAATGTGAAAATACTGGAGTACATGCTCAGTCCATGCTGTGAGTTTGTGACACTGTTTCCTGTGATCTTAACAAAAGGCAGAGGTATTTTTGTGTACTCAATTTAATGAGGATACCTTGAAAGGGACCTAAGTCCTAGGTTTTGGGTATCCTTCTCTATTGTCCTGATAGTCAAATTTCAGTTCTCTGGACAGTCAGTGTGTGAGTTTCTTACCTTCAATTTGAGAACGCTAAAATCAAACATCGTTTGAAAGAGATACCAATTTTGGATGCTTAAAGGGCCATAGCCAAAGGGACCCTCATCCTTGCAGGGGCACTCAACCCCCCAGCTCTGTGCAGAGTAGCACTCTAACATGTGATGCCAGACAGTGGTGATAAACGTGCACTGGAAACCTTATCATTAAAATGATTGCAATAGCCGAAAACCTTATCAATTCAGTTAGACTGCAGCAATAAGTAATCTTCTCAAAACCCCAAAGGAGAAAGCATTAATATTTGTATTTAAACACTGGGAAATGGGTTAGCATTGCATCCCTGTATAATTAACTATACCAATATTTTCCACTGAGGTGCTTACAAGGTAATTACATTCATTATTTCCAATTGGATCTTTGCCCAAGTAAGGGATGCAGCCTCTGGCCCAAGGGGGAAAAGCTGCAAGAAAGCATTTTGGTTTTAACCGAGCATGACCTTTCACTAGTACTTGTGAAGCTGAGTAAGCCGTCAGGGTGAGATCACTGTAGGAGTCCACCCATTGGGGTCAGAGGGTGGGATCAGAGCTCTAAAATAACTCCTTTGCTTTGTGTCACATTGCTGGGCTTGCTTTGGTGGAGGGGAAACATAAGGTGTGGCACATCCCACCCATTGTGACTCAGACACGTGGACAGGGCCAGGCTGACACCCCACAGTGTGAGAGTGTCACACTGACCAACTCCATCAGACACAGGGACAGGGCCAGGCTGACACTCCCCAGTGAGTGTCACACTGACCAACTCCACCCCACAGCTGCATTTGCCCAAGTCTCCCCAAGAGGGTCTTGTACCATTGGGGCCAGGCAGGCACCTGAACTCAGGGCAGGTGCTTGACAACCTACACTCTGTATTCAGATAAGAGGATTGGTTTCATCTAGACCTCTCCTTGCTTATCTTCATCTGGTCCCCTAATTCATGTTCATCTGATCCCAGTCTATGTGCTGTAACCTTTCGGCAGGAGAAGCAGTGACACTGAGCAGGTCAGAGCATCAAAGGAACGTCAACCACTGACTCACCTCACAATGCACACTGCTGGGCACAGAGGCTTTTGTCAGCTGTGTTCACACACTGCACAGATGTCCTCAGCTGAGGAAGGTTGTACCTTCCCTTATTCTGTTCAAGATGAGTTCAGTTCTGCTAAAGCCGTTTCTTCTCATGTGAGCCAGAGTCCTGTAATGGTGCTGTCACATCCTTAGCAGCAAACTCTGGAAACATAGAGGAACCTTGCTGAAAGGTCCCCTCATCATCTCCATCAATCTCCTTTCAAGTGAGGGGACCACTTGTGCACTCCCACAAGGTTCCCAGACTGAACCCTCTGACAGTGTGAGGGTTTCTTGTCAGGGCAGACTGAAAATGAAGCTACTCAGGGAAGGTCAGAACCACCTTTTGCTCTTCATTTCCCTTTTTACCCTTTTTACCAAGTAGGCCTTGCATGATCAAACAGAGAATCTGTATGAAAAGCACACTCCATAGGGTATGTCAAACACAGAATAAGTCATCTTTGGTGGGAGAAAGAAGTAATTAAATCTCCTTGGCACTTTTGGCAGAATGTTTGTTGAAGCATTTGTTATGCATTGGAATTAGGCTCTTTATGCTTGCTAGTTTTTTTAACCCTCATGTAACTCCACACATTGCAGGGGGGTTACTCAAGTGCAATTGCAGACTTTAAAGCAGTTGCATGTCCTTTTAATGGCTTTCTGAGTTTGGAACAATAAATTAGCTTATCTCCATTTGCCTTACAGTATGTTGGACAGGTTACAAATTTTTTTTAGCAACTCAATATGATGCCTTAAGTTTTAGGTTTCATATTTTCCAGATTCTGTACTGCGTTTGTATATAACTCTGAACTTCATACAAAGTGCTAGCAAATTCTCTTCACCAAACAATCCTTTTCCAGCTTGAGAACCAAGGACACCGTTGCAGCTTCAGGCCCCAAAAAAGTGTAAACAAGAGCAAATTGAGGAGAGCAATCTGGGAGGATGGGACTTCATAGCCTGAAGCTGTAATTGGACAATTAACCCCAATATGTAAATGGACCAAAGCTTATAAAATTGTGAAAACTCGTGGCTTGGAATCCATCTTGGGTCCATCTTGGGTGGAGCCACGGCCGGGCTCTTGTACTGCCCAAGGGATATCCTTTGAAAGCCTTTTAAATAAATACCTACTTTATCCCTTTAACACTGTCTAGCCTCTGTTATAGGAAGTCTCTCAAGACATCTAATAAAAATTGACACAAACTCCTGCAGTAAGAGAAATTTAAAAAAATACTGAGGGACTCCACAAATGTTTTACTCAAATCAGTGTTACTAACTAATTCACTCACATATTTTATTCCTTGGCTGAAGAGCAAGATGATGTTTAAGGTTCTTTCCAATGCAAATCACCCTATGTTTCCATGGTTCTATGTTTTTAGTACTTAATTTGAGTAGCCTGATGTAATGGATGGACATTTTCTTCAATGCTACTAGAAGAAAGGAATGTGCTGCACTTCCCTCTTCCTCCCTATTCCCTTGAATTTGTCCAGTTTTTGTTGAGAGCAAGTTTTCTTCAGGTTTGCTCCTAGTGGCAGTGGTAAGCCACAGTCTGTGAAAAGTAGAAGACAGGTAAATTCAGTTTTGTGGCTATGCACAGCCTGCACAGGACAGACCTCTCCAGTTCTGTCATAGGGGCCATGAAGTGAGAGGCTTTGAAAGTCACCTGTGAGAGGTGTATGTGTCAGCAGTGTATTATCCATCCATAACTCAGAAGTTTATATAATTTGGTGTATTAACAGCTACGGGCAGATCTGCATTCCTTACATGTTTATCAAACTGGTGCTAGAAGGTGAGATTGTCAGGGGGGGTTAAAGCCGGAGGCACTGATGTGATACCTTACACTGTAGCTGCAGAGTAAGAACATTAGACCGGTGCCTACAGCACCAACTAACTCTGTGTGTACATTTCCCTCCTCACTTGCCAGTCTGTGTGGGTTTTGTCTGTGTTGCTAAATCTTGCTTTCCAGTAAAGGGGACCAGTGGGTGGGATTTTATGCTAAATGCTTAGTTCCGTTGCTTTTAGGTCATTCATCCTCTTCTGCATTCAAAGCTTTCTGCGGTAGGGCTGGAGATATGAATTTGGAAACACAGTGGGTTTCCTGCTGGGAAATCATCCTCATTTGCATGTGAATGTCCCCTTCCCTCCCGGCTGCAGGGAGGGGAGGGTGGTGGCAGTGGGGAGCCCCCAGGGCTTGGGGAGTCCCCAGGGCACGGGGAGATGGAAGGAAGGATTTGCCAGGGGTCTGCCCTGGAAGAGCCTTTGCTCTGCTCTTTGCTCTGCTCTTAAACTTTTGTGCAGTTCTGTGGGGTTTTTATACAACAGAGTTTGACCCTATAGCCCTTGTTCTGTGGGGCTCTTCCCTCTGAGTGCAGCAGCACAGGTCGGGACTGCAGAATCCTGTCCCAGAATCTGCTGGATTGTCTGGGGTCTGATGGCAGCAGCCTGATCCTTCCTGCTGACAGGCAATTTTCTCATCCCGTGAAAACAGAGGGAGTTTTAGACCAGGGGTTTTTCAAGAGGTTTGTGCAAAGCTAGATGTAGTCACACTCCCTGTGTAAAATTATAAAAATATGAAAATCCAGGCTTTTGCGTTCAAGGTTCTTATAGGAGTGTTTGGGCACTTTGTATTTTTGACAAATGATCAGCTTGGAAAATTTTGATGAAAAATCACTGCCTGGTGTGCAAGTGTAAGAACATCAAAAAGACAAAGATAAATATATATCTTTTTGGGGGGTTTAAACCAGCCATCAGTGTCTGAAAGAAACTGCAAGTTTCTAAATACTGCTTCTAAAATATTCACAATTGATTTCCATTTGCTCTGACAGTCATCTTGGAGGGACAGTAAAATTCTGGCATCTAGAGGCACGAGGGATGGGAGAGAGTTCATGTCAAGACAGCATGTACCAACACGCCTTGCCACGGTGAGGCGATGGGCAGGACAATGTGTATCGCTCCCATGTTTGCTCCCTAGGGAAGTGTTCCCAAGCAAGGCTCCCTTCAGCTGGGGAGCTCCTTCCTTCTGGATGGTGACAGAACACTTTGCATTGGCAGTGATTGCTGCATTTCACTCAAAACGCTCCCACTGATTACCTGAAATGAGAGGCTCGAAGAAGACACACAGACACACACATATACCAGTGAAGTGGTGACAAGGAAAGCAAATTGTAGTAATTACCTTGCAGCCAGGAATTTAGCGAAGGTGTGCCTAATGCCTGAGCTCTTTGCTAGCAGCCAGCCTGGCTCCCACACACCGGTGGCCTCTCCTCTTGGGTGGGCTCCGATTTAACACCATCGTGTGAAATGTGTGAAATTCAGAGCAACTGTTCTCAGCCTATATTCATCCGGGAAGATTTCGGACTGGAAGAAGGGCTTTGATGCCTGAGGAATTCTCTGTCTTTTCCAGCGGTGCCTCTGGGTTTAATAAAAAGCCATTCCTCTGCACCTTTTTCATCTAAAAATGCTCTTAATTCTTCATCATTCCAGGGAAGCAGCCAAGTAAGGATGGCAGGAATGTTTCACTTGCACTCTTAGACTGATATTACTGTAGCAGTTGTAATATGTACTCTAAGACATTGGTTCCAGCCACTTTTTACTCTCCTTAGCCTGAGCATGTATTTGAAACATAAACTTCTGTAATTTTGCATCTCACAAAGTAGGCAAAGGAATAAGCCAGACATATTTCTTCCATCTGATCACGAGAGGCTAATGACCACAGTCATTTAAAGGAGTCTGTGCTGGGCCCCTGAGCTGGGTGCAGGTACCTGGCAGGTTTAGGAATCCCCATTTCTCTGCACACCGTGCAGAAATGCCTATGGAAGGAAGGTTTCTTCCCTAGCTGACTGCTGCCAACACCATGCTGAAGGTGTGCAAATGCTGTGGAGGGCTCAGGGTAGCTGCCCTTGGGTAGCTGAGGGTGGGTGTGTTTGGTGCCAGCCCTTTCCTGCCAGGGGACACGCTGTCACTAAGGGCTGGGGGGCTGCTGCACAGGCACCTTGCAGGGACACAGTTTCCCTAATACCACATAGCAGACAAACTGTAAATAATGTATTGATTCACTCTGCTGGTGATGTTAATCTCCTGAACCCTTTGTTAAATTTTGGGATTATACTGACTTTTCTCAGAAGGTTGGTTTACCAGCAGAGTCATTCCATGTCAGCATAATTTTTGTTGCACTGGTAAAACTCCTCGTGTGATTAGGGGCAAGGTTTCCCTTTTGCAGGTTACTTTTCTCCAAACAGGACTGTGCTGTGGCAAACTCTGCCAGCAGGATGAGGACATGAGGCTGGAAACACCAGCACAGGCAGCAGGGAGTGACGATTGAACTGGAGACTCAGCTCAAGCTGCCATGGCTGAAATTTCACTGCAAAAGTTTCTTGTTTCTCCTTTTGCTCCTTTGATCCCTTGAAAGATCAAATTTCAGGGGAAAATCAGCCAGGACAAGGCACAGAGGGCTAGAATTACAGCATGTGAAGCAGCAGGGCCAGACGAGATCGCTTTCAGGCTGCAGCCAGTCCTTACTCAACCAAAGCCAGAGCCCAGCACTGATGGAGGCCACGTCAGCTGCTCTTATTGTTAGAGATACAGATGTTTAAAATTAAAAGCAATTGTTTATTAGGCATTCCCAAATTACTGTTTCATAAAGCAGTCACACACTGGTCTCAGAACTTGCAGCTCTTCCACTAACAGACCGTGTTAAGTCTGTGCATGAATAGTTTTAAAAAACCCAAGAAAAATATGCATCCTTATGTGTTAATTTTGCAAGCCCAGCTAGTGGCTGTGCTTTAAAAGTTGACAAAGGAAGAAAAGCAACCCAGAAGGTGCTCATATGCCAAAATTTGTTGCATTATTGGTTGAAATGAACTGGGGAGGCCCGTGGGCTCTTCCAGCCCTGGTTGGTGGGCTGGCTGTGACTCACCTCTTGGCATCACTGCTGGGCGTCACTGAGCATCACCGTGTTGTCTGCCAGTGAACTGGGGCCATATCCACCCTTTAGTCACCAGCTTCTCAAACCTACTGCCCTCACACTGAAGCAACTTCAAGTAAAGGTTAAGTGTAGATTGCTTCCCTGTCCAGAAATATTTGTTGGACAGTGTATTCCTTTGAGACTTTCTAGGTGAAAGAACTATTGCAGATGGGGTTGTCAAGGTGTCTCAGCAGCACGGTGGATAGCACAGATGGGGGATATTTTTGTGGACAAGAGGTAGGTCTGCAAAACCATATGCACATAGCTATGTTCATGGGATTTCATCCATAATACTGGCAGGATTTAAATTTTTCAGAATTTGTGGCTTTGATAACTGTTCTGCAGAATTTCTTGATGTCTCTCATTAAGCTCTTCAGCATTTTTTAACAAAACAACTCCAGTTAGACAGTTCCTGTTGTGCTTGAAAATAATGCTATAAAAATAGCTAATAGCCCTCAAGCAAGAAAAACCCCCAACATAACAATCAACCAAAAAACCCCAAACCCAACCCCCAGGATTAGAAGTTCTCTCACAGTGTGACAGGCATCATGCCAGCACTCAGTCACACTGTCTGGGCTACCGCGGCGCTCTGGGACTGATTCCCAGCAAGCTGAGTCCCTTGGCTAAAGGTTGTAGATCCTAGAAAGTAGCAGTCCAGCTTTTTTCTAATGGTGCTTTATTTGCTGAGGGGTTTGTTAACCCCTTCTTTTCCCCATGAGCCGAAGCTCTTTCACCCAGAAGTGGGGCTGTGTCCAAGGGGAGCAGAATGCTGAATGGCAAAGCTCAGCCCATGGTGAGAGCCAGGACTGTTGTTGTCTTTTTCTTTGCTGGGTGTGTTATTTGTCACCAAACAGAGGTTTGATCAAACAGAAGCTGCCTGTGAATTCAGAAGAAATTCATGCCAGTGATTTACCTGGACTAATGTCAATGTCAGCCCAGCAGTAACCAGAGGTCCTTGCAACTTAAATTACACTAGTTCTGTACATCAAAGCTTAGCTGTCACTCACAGAGTTGGGAGGAGGTCAAACTGATGTTTCACATGTTATTTCCTGAGTAGACCTATGTTTAGTGGTCTCCCTTCTTTGAGGGACAGCTTGGATGTCTCAGTGACTATCCTACCCACTACGCTGCAGCTTACATGGGTGTCACCAAGCCTGCATGATCAAAACTGACCTCTTTCCATCCTGCTGACCTCTGAGGGCATTATTTAAATTGAGGGATGATGAGTGAGTTTCACAGGTCTGACAAGGACCAGAGTATCCTGTCCTCACCCACATGGGACAGGAAATGAGTGACCTGAGGTGCTAGTGCAGAGGAGAAGACCTTCTCCAAGCTTGCTCTCTCCAGTGGCAGGGCTTTTCCTGTGCTGTGGCTGTGACCTGCACTGGGAGGGTCATCACTGACCTTTAGGGTTTGAGACTCCATGGCTTGTGATCTTGCACCTATTTCTGTGCAGATTTGTGCAGCTCAAAAACTGGTATGTGCTCACAATGCTTTTGTCTCAGATTGTGGCCAAACACCCAGTGGAACTTTACTTGATTTCTGCTTTGTCACGTAATTCTGTTTTCCCTGTGTGAAAGTGCAGTGCTGGCAGCATCCCAGTTGTCACACCTGTCTGGACAGACTTCCAGCTGTGTGCTCCAGTTGTGGCCCCTGCTCCAGCGCTGCCCCCTTTGGCAGGACAGGATCAGATGGGATATCAGCCATGCAGCAAACACAGGGGTCAGGACTTTCCCCAGTCCACCCACCAAGCCACTGGGCACATCAGCCTGGTAGCTCCTCCCCAGCCACAGTGGACCCTGTCTCCCAGGCATTGCCCCTTTTGCACGGGCATTTGCAGCTGCACTGAGAGCCCTGCTCCTTCCTTGCTGCAGATCACACTTGGACACAAACAGAGGTGCCTGTGTGCTCTCTCCACCCAGGGCATGCTAATTCCCTGTGATTATCCCTTATTATCAAAATCTCTCTGGAAGTCCATCAGATTTTGGTTTCTTTCCTCTCCTGACCTCTACTTCTGGCATCACAAAGCTTCTCTGAGCATCCCCTCCTTGCACATGGAACCTGATCTCCAGCCTATTTTTTGCTAATAGATGCTCATTTATTAATATGCCAAGATTAATGGACCTTTTCCCTGATATAGGAAAACCATATTGCTACATTACTGAATACAGGTCTTTCCTCTCTGTACAAGCTGTGAGGAGCTGTTGGATCAGATCAGTTCCTAAATGGGAAGCATTTAAGTTTCTGTGCTGAGAAGGTTGTGTTTGTTGCTAGGATTCTCATCTTGCTTGTGCACTTCCCAGTCATTCCTGTCTGCCCATGACTGTTGTTCCTCATTCCACTCTTCATAAATGAGTCTGGCATTTTTAAAAAGAGGGTGAATGCCCTTTCTCCTGGCAAGCATCAGAGTTTTGGTCCTTTCCCAAATATTCTTGGAAGAACTGGAGTCTGGTGAATGCTGCCACCTTTACAGATGGAAAATTTTCATTTGAACTCCTATGGAGAGGTTTCAGTCCCCGTTTTTCTTTTGAGCATTGCTAGGGGAGATTGACGGTTCCTATGATGCAGCAGCACGTGTGCAACATTTCCCCGTGTGTGCATGAGCAAGAACTATTAATTTGGAGTGTTACCTCCAGCCTTTCTTTTGGCTTCACGTGGAACCCTCCTGCTTGTGCCTGATGAATCTTTTGTCATGGGGAACAGTGCAGACACAAATATAGCACACTCCACTCCCCCACCACCCTCTGCTCAGGTGAGGTTTTGGGGGACAGCTGAGGGAGCCACAGGCTGTCCCCCAGGCATTCAGGGACACGTGCAGGGCAGGACACAGCTCCAGGGCTCCTGTGAGCAGCTCCATGTCCATCTCGGGCTGCAGCACAATCCTGAGCCCCTGCCCCTCCTTGAGCTCCTCTCACCAGCAGTGACACCAAGCCTGCAGTGGGGAAGGTGACAGGAGCTCAGTCACTGACAAGTCTCACATTCAGCCCGTTTTCGTGGCCTAAACAATTGATTTTATTTTCCACAGCTGTCAGTCATGGAAAGCAGCTTTATTTTTTTGTGTTTTCAGTGAGGAAGGAAAAACAGGGGTGAGAGCCTGTAACCGAGTATTACTGATTAGAACTGACGGAGCTGGGCTGCTCCTGCAGAACATTTATTCCTCCTACACCCTCAGTAACTCAGCTTCATGCTTTGAGACCAACAAATTACTGCTACAAAACTGCGCTTCAAGGCCGAGGTGTGTCCTCTCCCTGCTCAGGCTGTAGTCACTGGCCTAACAAAGGGATGCTTCCCAGGTGAGCTCATGGATTAAATCTGTGTAGAGCACTGCTTGCTTCTGAAGTTTGCTCAACAGTTTAATCAGCTCTGGAGGCAGTTTGTACAAGCTTTTTATATTTTTTGTTTTTAGCTATATGCATTTTTTTTAGCAGATTAAAATATTCTGCCTCTCCAAAGGCAGCAGTATTTCTCCCAGGCTGGACAGATTATCAGCTAGAAATGCGGAACCACTGTGGAGGGGATGTGGGGAGTCCCCTCCTATCATATCAAACACATGGCATGGCTGTCAAACTCCCAGACTGCTTGATAGCTGGATAAGAAATGTCACCTTTATCTGACTCTTTGCACAGCTCTTATCTGGCCACAGACATTCACTGCACTGTGCTTGCCCTTCACCCGTGTCATTTCTGGTCAGCTGAGGAAACTCTCAGCTCTCCTTGCTTATGTTTTCACCTTTGTAGATAAGGAGTAAATGAGGCCAAGGAGGTCCCAGGGACACCTGACTCTTCTCCCTCTCCTCGTGTTCCTTTATAGCTGACTTACAATTTTTTTTTCTCTCTCAGTATTTCTTCTCCTTTTGAAAGCCAACTGCCTGCTGTTTACAGGACCCAGAAAACGTAAGGCAAAGGAAATACCACCATGTTCATCAAATGACCAGCCTGAAAGGTCTTGAACTTGTGACTGTCCATCTTACATGTATTTTTGTCCAAACTGGTTTTCTTCCTTACAGGCCCTTTAAATCCTGCCCTCAGTGTTCCTTACCAACAGAGCCACCTCTCTCCATAGTAACCCCAGCTGGCAGCTAAATATTTAACAGTCTGAGAACATCTTTTTTCAGTCACAGAGTTGGTATTTCTTGGGATTACCCAAACCTGGTGTTTCTACGCAGTCCATTGAATCCAGCAGCTGATTTCAAAATCTCTGGGGCTGTCACTGAGTCACAGGCTCTGCCACTGCAGCACATGCTGAGATGTTGGTGGGAGGGTTTGATGCTTCTGAAAGGGTTTGCTGGTGAAAACATTTTTCTCAGGAGAAATAAGCAGGGTGTGAAATGCCCCCTCAATCTTTTCACATCTCACAGATGTAGGGCTAATGTTCCTTATAAAAGTTTCTTATTATTGGCTTGGTTGTGTCTAATGGCCTCAGCCACCCTGAACATCTGCTCTGATCTGCATCCCTCTTGGCAGGCCTGGCTCATGGATACTTCTGGGATTAGTTTCATGTGAAAAGTGTTTGAAGCAAGGAGGTGATTTAGAAATCCCCTGAAATAGACTATCAGTGTGTCTCAGAGTGTGGAGGTGCCATGCAGCAGTTAGCTGGTCTCTCTCCCCAGTGGGACTAGCTACAATCACATATATGCCTGCATCCTGTTTCTACAACATTTTTATTGCTTAATTATTTTAATAAGCTCCTTTCAGGCAAGAAAAATGTGGTCTACTATAGTGTCAGGAGCCCTCTGCTGTGCTCCTGGGCTTGCTGCTGATACCCTGGGCAAGACACATTGTCTCTTCAGGCTCCCTCTCCCCTTACACGATTCTGAATGTTTCCATCAGTTCAACTGGTTCTTAGAAAACTAGTGTCTTATTTTTTGAAGGGCCAAATGTAAAGCACAGTTAAAAACACTGAGGTACACACTTTTCACAACCAAGCCCTCCTCCTGTATGAGCTGATTTATTAAAGTGCATAGAGCCATTAAGCTTTGAAAGGACCCTTCAGTTTATGGAGTCCAACCATTAACCTAACACTTCCAGGTCCACCACTAAACCATGTCCCTAACCAGGACATCCACATGTCTTTTGAACACTTCCAGGGATGATGACTACCACTTTTCTGTGCAGCTTGTTCCGATATTTGACCACTTTTTCAGGGAAGAAAATTTTCCTCATGTACAATTCAAACCTCTCCTGGTGCACCTTGAGGCCATTTCCTCTTGTCCAGTCACTTGCTCCTTCGGGGTAGAAACAGAGTCCTACTTTGCTACAGCCTCTTTCCAAGGAGTTGTAGAGAGTGAGAATGTTCCCCCTGAGCCTCCTTTTCTCCAGCCTGAGCCCCCACCCAGCTCCCTCATCACTGTTCTCCAGACCCTTCCCCAGCTCTGTGTTCCTTTCTGGACATGCTCCAACACCTCAATGTCTTTCTTGTGGTGAGGGGCCTGGAACTGAATCCAAGACAGTGTGGCCTCACCAGTGCTGATTAAGTTTGAAGAGATTTTCCTGACTTTTGCCTTGCTGATGTCTGGACCACCATGGTTACAGCAATGCTGCTGCTCCTGCCCATTTCTCCATTCCTGCTCTGCAGCCACTGAAGCACAAGGACATCAATAAAGGCATTGCAGAAACAACCCAGCCAAGCTTGTTGCTTTGTGACAAGGAGCTGCACCCTTCTGTGAGAAACATTAGGACTTTGCATGGAGATATTTATAGCATGGCTCCTTTCTGGGATGAAGAGAAACTTATTTTTGAATACCAGAGAGTAGAAATAGGCCAGCTCTGAAGGTGAAAAGGTATGAACTTCTATTTGGGGAACACTGCATCACCAGAGTCACATGCAAAGGCAACTAGCAGTGGGCAGAATCAGTTCAGGTTCTTCGGCCTTGGCTTGCAATACCTTTGAGACTCCTGAGGCCAGATTCTGATCCTTTATTCAGTGCTGAAACCAGACCTGAATATAAGGAAGGCAGAATCTGGACATTTGTTTTGTGTATCTCCCCATTTTTGCACTCTTAACCAGGTCTGTGCTGGGACCCAAATGTTCCTTGGAAGGGAATCTGGGTGTTGATGTGAAGTGACAGATCTGCAGCTTGTGATCAGAATGAATATCCAAGACTGTGGTGGAGTTTATCCTTGCATTTTTGAGAGAGGATGAAATTATGTATTGAATACATATTGCCTTTCTATTAGCTATGCTATTATTGACTTGGATCAAATTAGACCTTTAAGCAAGGCCTGCTTGCCATTTTCACAATTCTGGCTTTTAATCATCACCAGCTTGTAAATTCCTCCTTCATAGGCTAAGCCTGCTGGAAGGATTTCCATGGAGCTGACAGAAGTGCTTTATAAAAGCGGCCCCTCTTTTGTCCTGGGGAATTACAATCCTATAAGTCTTCATTTTACTTGACATTCCAATTTGCAGCTTGGATGCCACAAGAAATGCCTTGGGTTTTGGTTTAGTGATGAAACGTGTGATATTGCAAGTGTAACTGAAAAATGAAGATCTGTAAAGGCCCTGTTAAGCTTTCCTTTGCTAGTGTACATAGCCAGCCTGACAGGAAGAAAAACCTCTCTTCAGCTGAGATATGTAGATATATGCTTAATGTCAAACACAAAAACCGTGGAGATGAGATGCTGGGTTGGTTTTATCATGGCTGAGATTGGCTCAGCTGGTCAGAGCATGGTGCTGATAACACCAAGATTGTGGGTTTGATCCCTCTATGGGCCATTCATTTTGGAGCTGGACTCATGATCCTTGTGGGCCCCTTCCAACTCACAGTATTCTGTGATAGCAGAGGGAAAAGTGAAGAAAACCTTATCTACCCTCAAAAAGGTTCTGCTTTGCTGCTCTGCTTTATATTCTCTGCATATGGGGACGAGTGCCAGTTTACCAGCTGGAGGGGTTGGGGTTTTCTGGGGTGCAGGAATAGATGCCAAAGTCTTACATTCATAGAATCATAGAATTATTTAGGTTGGAAAAGATATCTAAGGTCATCGAGTCCAGCCATTAACCTAACACTGCCAAGAATAGTAAAGCACTGCTTGCTTTCTGTCTAGAAGACCTTCCTCCCATCCAAGTGAGTGCCAAGAAAGTTGCTGTCACACAACAGTTGAAAATGAACTAACTGCTTCCTCCCTGGCCTAAGGGATTACTTCTATTTTCGTCTTCTCTTCTCTTCAGTCCTCTGAAATTTGTAGAGGGAATGACACCTAAACTAAAAAGGCCGTAAGTTTAATTGTGTGGGAAAATGAGCCCCTACAGGCAAAATTTCCCCAAGAAGCCAGAGTTGGACATCTGAGGACTTTCCTCTCCATCATTCAGAATAAGGATGGTTTGTTGCCTTGACTAAGAAGAAGGAGGATTTGATTTGATCTATAAACCCCTCATCTCTTCTGCAATAGCCCTGGTCAGCCCTAAGCCAGCTAGGTGGCAGGGACATCCTACTGTGCCCCTATTATTTTCTTCTCAGCCACTGGCAACGTAGAGCCCACAGAGATGATTTTCTAGTCAAAGAGGGGAGTGCCATGAAGGTGGTTGTGCCGTTATGGAGATTTATTTGTCACCTTTTGCTCATGTGACAAGGAGAAATTGATGCACAGAAATAAACATTTTTCTCTCTCCTGAATAACTTATTTCAAACCTGCAGAAGGCTTTTTGGGGATTCCCTGCTTTCAGCAGTAGGCCTTTGAGGTTGTGCACAGGGACAGAACAAGTTTCTCTTGGGATTGGCTTTGCACTTTGTTTCAAGGCTGTCCAACATGGGAACAACCCCAAAGCAGTTGGCGCCTGTACAAAGTGCTCCTTTTAGCAGAGCTGCTTTTTCCTGCAGGCAAAGGGAGCTGTAAGGCTACTCTAGCTGATAAGTTCTGGGTGAGATGAGGGAAAGGGTTGTAATGCTATAGTTCCCCCTAACCCTGCCATTCCCACTCACATCTACCAAGGCTTTAAGTGTCAGAGATACCTGCTACCTAGCTGTGACCTTCATTTCTGCAGATCACCCTTATTTTTTGCAGTGCAGAAGACACAGCAGGAGTAACCTTAGCAATTAAATACCAAATAAGCCAAGAGCAGGCTGTCATTAAGACACATGCACTGGGGACCTTGTTCTGAAGGTGCACTGTGCATTTTCCATGCTCTTTACCTTCAGTCTGAGGCTTCCCCCAAGTGTTGCTTGAAGCAATAGATCATTAAAACTGGGATAACACTTTGATTTTGTTTTCTCTCTGCTTCCATAGGCTGAAGGAGAAAGCTATGTTGTAAGGTGAAGTCCTGGGGCTGAAGCTGGTATCCAAGAATTAACTCTATGCCTGTACCAGGTGTTGCTTTTTTGCTTCTCTTATTGCCTTTGCTTTCTCTTGCTTGCCATTGCTGTGCACCAAGGAGGAGGCAAGGTGCTTTTTAAAACTCCTCATACTCTTTAACATGGCTGGTGATTTATGTGCGTGTGCTCAGGTGCTAAATGACTTTCCTGCAGCATTTGAAGTTTGGTGAATGAATAACCACCTCTCACCTGGGCAGAGCAGCACAGACTTTGTGCTGTGCTCAGAGCAGCAGTAAAACCTGGTCAGGCTTCTCCAGCATTAAGTTGACATGAAGGCAGCCTTTCCCCTTCTGACAGCAATCCTAAAACATGTCATGTCCTTCACGCCTGCCTCTGAAAATCCACAGAACTGATTTTCAGTGCTTTTTCTCCCTGCTAAGCTGTCAGACCTGGTGCAGTCTCAGTTCTGGTATTTCTAGGCTGGAGGTGAAACCATACAGGTTTCCCAGCTCAATTCTCCATAAGCCTTCAAGAATCAGAACTCATTTTGGACAGAGCTGAGTCTCTTAGCTAAACAGGAGAGGAAGGTGCCTTCTGACAAGACAATGCTCTCAGCTATGGCAAAGCTCACATCTTCCCTGAGAAGGGGGTAGATTGTTGCTTTATTTTCAAGGCAACATCTAGGTTTATGCATTCAAGGCTGAATCCTCATCTTTGGGTGGCCACAGAGCCCTTGAGTCCAATGCTAGCTGCCTGTACACTGTAAGGAATGAGCTTGCCTGCTGCTGTGCTGGGCCTGGCATGCAGACAGGCTTCTCTTTCCAGGGAAAGGCAGCAGTCCCGTGGTCACAATTACATCAGATTGTCCCCACCTCCAGGTTCCGTGCAAACTCTGGAGGAGTGCTGGCTGCCCCAGCTCGCTGACCCTCCACTATGGAGCAGCCTTTTCCAGCCAGATCACTGCTGGCACTGGTGTGCCACTTGAGCAGAGCAGCAGACACCTTACCCACCCTGGGAGCTGCTGGATTTGTGCTGCTGTTTGTGCTTGTGAACCCTGTCTGTGAGCACAGGTAACACCTGAGGAGGGCTTTGCCAAGAGCTTGGCCTAGGGGTGGAGAGTGCTTGGTGCAGCAATGAGGGTGGGCACCTGCCTTCCCAAAGCAAGAACTAATCCCTTCCCAAAGCAGGAGGAACTAATGCCTTCCCAAAGCAGGTTACATCTGGCTGCAGGTCCCCTGTGCTGCCTGGTTTGGAGACTGGGCTGTTGCCACTGCATTAGTGCCACCAACACCCCAGCTGAGCTCTCAGAGGCTCTTGAGTGGATGTGCCTGTGAGAGGAACAGGTTGCCCAGAGAGGTTGTGGATACCCCATCCTTGGAAGTGTTCAAGGTTGGATGGAGCCCTGAGCAATCTGATCTGGAAAGTGTCCTTGCCCATGGTGGGGGCTTAGAATGGGATGCTCTTTAAGGTTCCTTCCAATACAAATGATTCTACAATTCTATAATTCTGTGATTCTATGATAAATAGTTTCTTATGCCTGAGATCAGTCGCCTTTCTCTCACCACAGGCTCAACAAAACTGCATAATCTTTCTGCAAACAGAAATTGCCAGTCTCAAAAACTAGCAAAACACACCCCTTATGAATTTGCACTCATACAGAAAAGTTTGAATTCAGATAAAATTGACTTTTCTGCTTCTGTGGGTCAGATGGCTGTGTGTGTATTAGATTAGTCCCCTGTTGCCATGGGAATGCTATAAAAGAGATCTTCCCCACGGAAGATGGGAAATGTTTACTTCTGACATGGAAAAAGCCAGTTGCTTGCCCTTAGGAGCCCAAGGGAGCCCTGTACCATAGGAAAGCCTCCCAGACAGAATTTAGGATTACAAAATCTCTACCTGCCTTAATTAACAAGTTGCATAATGCTTCATTGTGCAAAGAATGCCTGAATTGTGAGTTTGCGCAGAAAAAAAGCAAGTAGGTGGGTTAAAAAAAATGACATTTCTATAATTAACTCCAATATCTACATCAGGTTATAGTTTGACATGGCAATTTGAACACATGTGCTTATTTCACTGTGCTTTTTGCAGTCTCTCCTACTCAGTTATGCATAACATTAAATACTGGGCAGGTCCATGTTGCAGAGTTGTGGAAGTGCCTGTGAGAAATTGCCTCAGAGCAATGGCAGACATCATATGTGCCATGGACTCTTTGGAGTGCCTTTGACGCCAGGCTGATGTTGGGAAAGGAGCCCTGGAGCTCAGTCATACCCACAATTCCAACCTGTTCAGTCCTCATAAGGGTTCACCTTTGACTGTTTTCCTCCTTATCCACACAATTGGGCCCTTCTCCTCATTCTGGGTGTACCTGACAGGAAATCCAGTCTGAAAAAAAGAAAAACAAACCACAGGAAACTTCTTTGCTCAGCCCTTCCAAGTGCTGCTATTTTCTAACATATATCTATATACCAACATAACAGCTCGACCTTAAATGCTTTTGAAGTTTAGAAGTGGTCAGATAACATTTGCCTTTCAGTTTTGTTTGCTTTCCTGGCTAAGACTGCACGAAGAGCCTCCCTGTTCACACAGGAGAGGTTTCACTTGTGGCATGTCTAGCCAGGAATACACACAGCACTGCCAGGGGACTCAGCAGGAAAACCCAGTTGTGTGAGGCTGCCAGCCTGCATTTGCAAGGAGATGGTTCAGAGAGTTCAGACAGACCTCCGGATCTCTTATGCTTTTCCAAACCATAATTCTAAATATTCTGACAATTACCCATGACTAGACAAATACTGTTGCAGGCACAGTAAGCCAGTGAGGTTAGCCTGTTCTGTGAATAATCATCAATTTCATGTGTGTTTAAACATCTAAATTCTCACCTCTCTTTGAAGCACTCTGAAACTCATACAGATACATCCCCTTTGTGCCAGGAATGAAAACTGGGATTATTTTCCATTGAAGTTGACCAAATCTCCTACTTTAAACCTGAGCTCTCCTTTGAATGGTAGATTGTGTTTAGACCTTATCACTAACTCTTTCCCATCTTTAAAAAGTCTCTAAAATCAACTTACTTCTGCTTTTGGAGCTGCTGCCAGTTCTCTGCCTCCTCTGCCCAGAGCACATTCCGAGCTGGCACTTGTCACCCAGAGGCCTCCCCAGTATCCTCTCACCATGTCAGGGGTGTAAAGGTGAACAACAGCACCATCTCCACCTTCCCAGGTACTTTTGTCTTGGGGCTTTTCTGTGGTAGAGATGGTGCCAGGAAATTAATGCAGAACACAGCAGTGAGGAGACCTCTAGAACAGAGACAGAGGATGAAACCCCCTGAGCAAGCTCGGCTAAGGGAGAAGGAAGGAGGTCAGTGGAAAGTCCAGCAGAAGGCACCAGCAGCTCCCACAGCCAGCAGCTGCTGCTTTGCCTGCTGCCCATCCCTGCAGGCTTACCCTCCTTGTTTACAGTCACACCTTAGCTGGGAAGAGGGAATGTGGGCTGTGTTTGTGTGTGTGTTGCTAGGGCAAAGGGGGGGAATTCTCTAGACCTTCTATGAGATCTTTGGGACCCCCAGTCAGTGACAGGGAAAGGTCTCTGTGCTGGCTGCACTCCTCCAGGGGCTGCACCTGCTCATGCCCCTGGACCCTGCAAACTGCTTTAGGAAAGGGCTGGAGCCAGAACGAGCTCCTCATTTCTGTCTCCCCAAGGCTGTGAAGTGACTCACCCTCTCTGGGAGCTGTTCCTGAGGACGGGAGTGGGAGCGAGGTGTCAGAAACTGAACTAAAACAAAAGTTAGGTTTGGGCACAGGAAAATTTCCTGCTGCTGCTGTGGGTGGATAATGACACAGCCTCCACAGACACAAGGCAGAGCAGCTCAGAACTGAGGCAGAAGGGTGAACACAGGCCAGGACTATTTAAAACTGAAAGTTGTTCTTCGGGGTTTTATATATGAAAGACCTAATTATGGGGTCTTAAATCCTGTCAGAGCAGCTACTTCACATAACTGAGTGCAGGGCTGCTCACAGCATGGAGGAACACTCCCAAGTTGTTTCAGACAAAATATTTCAGGACTTCATCCTTTATCCCTTTTCACACAGTCAAACCTCTTTCATGCCAACAGCTCATGGAGATCAAGGCTACTGCACCAGAAATAGCTCCTCTGCAGAAGCTGATCACTGAGTTGGTTGAAAGGTTTTGGTCTGAGTCATTTGCTGTTACATGGGATGGGCCATGCAGGACAAAGACAGCTCAGACACAAAGGAGAAGCACAGCTGGGTGCACCTCCAGCAAGGAGATGGAAGTTGTATCTGCTGCCTGTTAGGGTGGATTTGAGTCAAGCCTTTTCATTCCCTTCAGCAGCAGTAGCACTGTAGTAAGCCCTTACCCTGCCAGATTTCAAGCTCTTGGGGGTTATTAGAAAAGAAATTCACTAAATACTGCTCTGTGTCATGCTTTGCCTATGACTGGACAGGAGGATACTGTTGGAAGTAGATTTTTGCTGTAGAAAAGTACCAGTGTTGCTAAGAACAGTCTTGACCTTGTTCCAAATGGTGGCTTGTGTTATAAAACCGAGATTTGCCTGCATGGTGCAGCAATCTCCTTGGTTTGAAGAACCTCCCCTTTTTTCAACTTGCCTATCCTACCACAAAATGCTCTCCCTCCCCTAAAGCCCAGGCAAGAAACCTTTCTGTGAGTCACCAAGACAGCTCCCACATGGCACATGCTCCCTTTCCCCTGCTGTCAGATACAGGATTTAGGTAAGGCCACACATGAGCTTTGCTTTTAGCAGAGCAGAAGATCACATTCATATCCAGTGCAGGTCATGGCAGATTTTCACTCTGGGCCCCTCTCAGCTGTCCAGCACTAACTCCATCTGCTGAGGATGCTGTGCTCTGTGTGGGCTCAGATATGGATCTAGACAAGCATAGTCCCAGCAGGATAACTCTCTGGTAATGGCATTAAGCATAATTAATAGTGACATAGGATTAAGCATACCTAGTCTGTCTGAAATCTCCCATTTATGTCAAGGGGTCTTTTTCTGTACGCAATAACCCACCCACATTTCTCTTGTTGCAAAGCTGATTTTATCTTTCTCATACTTTACTGGGCAATAGCTCAGCTCATGTAAAAATGAGCTTTTTACACAAAGGAAAGCTGCAAGTTTTAACCCCTCAAACTTCCCCCTTGTTAGAGAAAACAATCCCCTGTTCTTCAGCCTTTGCCTGTAGGTCACAATTTTGAGTCCTTTCATCATTCTGGCTGCTGTGCTTTAATCTCACCAGTTTGTCTCTGTTCTCTCTAATTGAACCACAGTGGTCTCGTTGAGGATTTTCCAGAGTGGGCCAGAACAGAGTAATTATCTCCTGTCTCACAGAGAGTCTCATATTGTTGGTGCATCTTTGTTTTTTGATCCATTGTAACTCCAGGCCCTTTTTTGCTGCACTGCTGCCAACCTACATGTTCCTTGTTTGTGTCTGTGCCTTTGATTCATTCTTCTCAAGTTTAGTGTTTTTCATGTGTATGTAATCAATTAAATCTTGCAGAGTTGGGTTCATTTATGATTTTCTTTCAAGCTTTTTAATCTCTGGATTTATCCATTGGGATATTATTGTAGCTAGCAAATTTTTAAGGTAGTCCATCTTGTTCATTGTCCAAACTGTTTCTAGAAATGAACGGTAGTACTGGAGTAATATTGGATCTAAAGCAGAGTGCCACTGTGCACATTTCAAATGTCTTCTCAGTTTGGTATAGCAGCTGATTATAAGAGACCTTTGAGGACAGTTACATGACATACCCTGCCCTAGAAATGAAACCCAAACGTTTTTATAGATGTATGTTTTGTCAATAAGGACTTCCAGGTTAATGCTGTGAGTGCCAGCATTACAAAATTTGCCATGTAGAGGTTTCTTCCTGTAAGTTTGAAGTGCCTCTCACTGTGTCTGTGGCACCCTCTGGACAAGCCTGGGTGGCACTTTTTGTCCTCAGCCAAGCCAGTTGTCAAATGCCAAAATTTAGCAGGTTCATGGAAGGACCGGGGAAAAAGATGAGATTTCCCCCCAGAAGAGATTTTTTTTTTGTTTAAAATTACATGAACTGTCCTTTCCATATCCCTAGAAATGTTCAAGACCAGGTTGGATGGGGCTTTGAGCAACCTGGTCTAGTGGAAAATGCCCCTGCCCATGCCAGGGGAGCTGGAGCTGGATGAATATTAAAGTGCCTTCCAATCCAAACCAAACCATTCTATGAACTCACAAACCAATGTTACCTTGCAAATACTCAGAAAGGGTATTTGTGGCCTTTGCTTGTAAATGTTTGGAAACCATTCATGAATCAGACTGGTGGATGATGAAAAAAATTTACTGTATGTTGGCCCTTCTGTTGTGCTGGTGGATGGAGGCTGGACAGCTGAGAAGAAAATTGCCTCTAAATTCTGTGCATTGGCTCCAGTGAAACATATTGGTGATTGTATTGGTTTGAAAGCAAAACCAGTGAGAGACTCCAAGTCAGTAATACAATTTAATAGGAAAAAAGAGAAAAAATAAAATACATGCAATAATACAAAAGAAAAACCACCGACAGAGTCAGAATACAATCTGACACCCTGTCAGTCAGGGTGTTGGTAGCAGTCCATATAAATGGTGGCTGCATCCTTCTGGATGACAGATGTGGTTCAGTTGAAGCAGTGCTCCTGGAGAAGGTGCAGTTTCCCTCCGAAGATCCAGCGATGATGTGGAAATGATCCGACTTTCCTCTGGGATCCAGTGGAAAGGTCTGCTTTGGCATCCCAAACCCCAGTTTTTTGTCTAGGTAGGAAAGGTTTGGCTCCTGCCCCTGGCTGGGACATCTCCCAATGGGATGATGTAATCTTATCAGTCACACAATAGGACTTAATGGCCCATTAACAGAATATATCTCCTGGAGGAAGGATGGGTTGTGAATAGATAACGATGATCATCCCCCTGATCTTATCAGATGGCACATCAGCAGAGGATATCTCCCACAGAGATAAGGATCACCACCCCTCCCACATTTCAACAGATGGTGATAGAATACACATTTTTGCATTATAACCCAGGACAGTGATAAAGGCAAACTGATCTTGAACTGTGAGCAACTGAACATGCTCAGGGTGGAGAATTTCCTGGAAAGTGGGGTAGTGTGGGCAGAGCAGAGGACTGAGCCTGGAGTGTCATTTATGGTTGTCCTGTATTCCTCTAGGGACAAGTGGTGTGTGGCTCTTGCTGGAGCCTCCAAAGGGGTTTCTGGGACTGTATCCCTCTGTGGATGCTGTGGACTGTCTTGGCTTGATGGAAGAGCACTTGTGCAAGAATCACTCTGGCTACCATTGTCTTGTACTGCCATTGTCTGGCACTGGCATTTAGTTAAAATTTTTGAATGTTCCTTTGTAACTTAAGTGCTTGTCTCTGCTCAGTTGCTCCAAGCAGGACTTGGATTTCTGCTGATTTCCAGCTCAGTTCTTGTTGAAAGACAAATTTGCAAGAGTGGTTTAGGTCCTGCAATGCTCAACGTCACCAATCCCAGTGATCTGGAGAAATGCCTTTCTGTCTCAAAGGTTAGGGTTTATCTCTTTGCTTTGATGTAGTAACTTTATATTTTTAAGTAGGGTATTAACTGTAATCACCCCTAGCTGAATAAATTGGGTATTAAATAGGACTCTGAAAGAAAAAATAATAGGCGTGAAAATGAAATCTAGGAGCCCAGACCAGCTTGTGAAAACTGGGCTCTACTCTGGTCTCAGAACAAGGAGGCCCTCAGGGACAGGACGTGGCTGTGCATCCTTCTGGCCAGTACCTTGGGCAAGGTCCTCTTTCATCCCATACTGCAGCTGAGTCTGCTGCTCCTTCCCTGGCACATCCCCCCAGTGAGATTTCCTGAGGGGAAACAGGAGAGGTGTAAGCTCGTGTCCCCAAGTGAATAGTGAGCTGCAGAAGGACAGTGGTTTTGTTTCTTTTCATGCCTTGTGTATAATGGGGCGAGATGCTGAGCTATGGTCAGGGGTCTTCAACATTATTGCACACAAGTTATAATTTTTTCCTGGATTTATGGAAAACATCTTGTGGTATAAAATATCAGTGGATCACCCTTGTTTTTATTAATTTCTATCAAGTGAAAGCACGTAGACTGACTTAAAAGTTAGTTCAAAACTGAGCAAGTAACTTCTCTGTGAATGTTTACTCAAATAGAGACAAGTTGCAATTTCTTATGGTAGAGTTATACTGCTGATTCCGCTGTATGCTGACTTTTATACCAGGCTCATCTGCTCTGTTTTGAGCACCTTCTAGCAGTGAATTAAGTGTTACAACAAATTCTCACTGACTCTGAACATAGAGATGTTTATGATACTACCTGAAACGGCAGAAATCTCCTTCACAGCAATTCTAAATGAAACCCAAAGTACTCAATTTGAGTGGGGAAGAGTCTTGCTTATGCTTCCCAAAATAAATAGCTTTTGGACTGGTGTACTAAAGGCAAATAGACAATAACAATAAACCAGGAAATTACAGGAAAAGAAACAGTAGTTTCCAGTGAAGAATAGGACACATTTGGAGCATCTGATTCACTAAAATCTGTTAAAAATTCCAAAAGTGGGAATTCCCACCCAGGGTGATAATTCGTCCTTTCTGCTCAGGATTTTCAGGCTCTTTCAAATGCTGATATGACTTTGAAATAGTCCTCTGTCTCACTTTGATGGTAAGAAATACAGATTTATGGATAACTAGCCTGAAGTCAGTGGTGCCCTGTCTAGGAACTGAAACCTTTCTGCTTTTGGAAAGGATCTAAGACATCATATCTAAGGCTTTAAATCCAGTCAGGTTAGATGGATTCAAATAAGGAAGGGTTTGATGAAATACACTCTGGGGTACCTAAGGGCCAACAAAATGAATTTCTAAACTATTAAGCTTTATTTTATAGAGCTCCTGAAGTGCATGCACAACCTTTGCAGTTTGGGAAAGGACAGATATAGCATCCATCTTCAAAAGCAGTAAAAAAGAGACTCTGTGAATTGACTTCAGATCCTGGCAAGCCCCTTGACAGCCCACCAGCATGGGCCTCTGTCCTTGCTCTATCCCCAACCCTCACCCATACCAGAACAAGTCAAAACCAGACACCCATCCCCAAGGGCTCCCATAGAGAAGTGTCTGGGACTGGCAGCTCTTGATGGCCTTCCTTTCCATTAGTGGCCCCTTCAAAGCCCCCAGAATCATCCTGCTCTAGCTCCTCCATTTATTTCAAAACTACTCAGGCCTGGGGCAGACAGTGGGTTACTCACAGCCTCAAAGAATATTTTGAGTTAGAAGGGACCCAACAAGGAACATTAATTCCAATGCATGCAGGGCATCCTGAACAGATCAGGAATAACTTCCATTCTGGAACATTTTTCTTCTTGGAAATAGTCATGGAATCATGGACTATCCTGACCTGGAAGTGTCTCACAGGGATCATTGAGTCCAACTCCTGGCTCAGCACACAGGACAATCCTAAGAATCATATCACATGCCTGAGAGTGTTATGTAAGAGTTTCTTGAGCTCTGTCAGGCTGGTGCTGTGACCACTTCTCTGGGGAGTCTGTTCCAGTGCCCCTCTGGGTGAAAAACCTTTTTATAATATCTGACCTCCCCTGACACAGTGTCATGTCACTGGTCACCAGAGAGAAGAGATCTGTGCCTGCCCCTCTGTTTCCCCTTGTAAGGAGCTCTAGACTGCAGTGAGGTCTCCCCTCAGTTTCCTCCAGGCTGAACAAGCCAAGTGATCTCAGATACTCCTCATATGGTTTACCCTCTAGAGCCTTTACCATCTTTATGGCCTCCTTTGGACCTCATTTCTACTGCCCAGATCCCGATGCTGGCACTGCTTCAGTGTTTTTTAGAATTCAGGGAAATACTCATGTAAATAAATAATGTAAGTAAATAATTTCTGAATTTCCAATAAAGAATGGAATATCAGTCCATGGCTTGATGTACAAACCACACAACACCATGTCTCCTCCTATGCAAATCTAAGAAGCATGAATTCTCTGAGAAAATGCAGGTCGCCTTGTCCCTTGTCAGTTACCTTCCAGAGTTAAAAAACCCAAAAACAACAGAGAACTAGACTACAACATTTATTTCAACGGCAAAGTGCTGCATCTTGAACAATGTGCTAAAACATCTCAACACCATGAGCCACATGAAATGACCTATCATAGCAAGCTCCAGAAAATGAGGCAGTGAAAATGGCTGGAAAGGATCAGGGAGCAAACTTAATGGACAAAAAGTTATTAACAACTCTTACAGCCCAAAATAGTGCATGTATCAAATGCTCAGCTATATTCCTCTCCAAAGCTGCTGTCCTGGGAAAGAGTTTGGGCTCCATGGGAAAGACAGGGAAAATGTGGGTCTTCATCTTCTCTGTCACTTGGCAAATTAACCACTATGAGTGTTTTTGAAAGTCATTTGCAGCTTCCAAGATTTGCATATGCCATGTGTCCCTCCCTGCTTTTGTTCTGTGAACCTGGAGGCAATGCCAATATTCAGAGAGCAGTCGGGGCCACCTGGCTGGCAGTGGCACTGCCCAGCTCCACTCAGATTCTGCACAGAGGGAGGCTCCTAAGAATGAAGTGCAGCATAAACCTGGAGCATCAGAGCTGCACTGGAATAACTGCACAGGCACAGGTGTAGAGAGAACTAAGGTCATAGAATCAATATACAATAATAGAATTGTTTGGGTTGAAAGGGACCTTTAAAGAGTAAGTTGCTCAGAGCCCCATCCAACCTGACCTTGAATAGTCCCAGGGATGGGACATCCACTACTCTCTGGGCAACCTGTGTCAGTGTTTTACCCCCCTCATCGAAAAAAAGAAAATTCTTCTTTGTAGGAAATCTGAGATGCCAGTGACACTCTCAGACCAGCTTTATATCTCCACCATGAGCTTATGAAGTTTGCATTTTTTTCTATCTTGTTTCTTATGATTTGGGGGAAGAAATGCTTTTGTCAATATTTTAAAGGGGGCTCTTCTCTCCATTGCCTTTGCTCTCAGGGAGCTGAAGTAGCAAGAGGTGAGTTGAAGGTTCACAAACAGGACTTGACTGCACTGGAGTCAATGGAGGCACCAGTGGGGTTTTGAATGATTGTGAGCTGAATGATTTCTAGTTAAGCATGCAAAATAAACATTTTTGAGCTACCTTCTTATAACTAGTCTAGATATAGATAGCTATTCTTAGAAACAAGAGACCTTTCAGCTTATTACCCAACTTCCCTGCTATCATAGAAATCTCTTTTATAAGCTTTTGAAAGAATTCACCTTGAAAGTCTGTTTTCAAAGAAATGTTATGTTTTGTTTTTGGAAGAGATTCTGATCACTTTAGAGGCAAGAAGCCTTCTAATTTTCAGCCTAAGTATATTTGTGGACAGTGTGTACCTATTTGTTCTCCTGCCAACACTGTGCTTTAGGTTAAATGGATCCTTTCCTCTCCTCTGTTTGCTTTCCCTTTCCTCCTTGCTGTATTTATAGAAAGCAATTAACACACCTTTTTAGCCTCTGGTTTCCTAGGCTCAGAAAATCAAACTCTGGACACCACTCAGGAAGCCATCCTTCCTTGACAGCATTGTTCAGACACACTTGCTGCCAGACCCAGCTTCCTGCATGATATGTGTATCTGTAACATTTGGGATAGAATTAATTTAATCCCTGGTTCAAGTCTACCAGGTTCCTTGACTTCTTTTCCCCTCAGACAATCTCCTTTTCAGCCACCTTGCCCTGACCACACAATGAACCATGGCATCCTGGTTAAAATGTGATAAGGTATTATTTTTACTTCCAAACTTTACCTATATCATCTGTAGATGTTGTTCCACATTCTTTCACTTTTTCCCTTTTTGTTTATGTGGTCCCTTTTTGCATTCCTGAGGTACACTCTGCTTGTTCCCACCATCCTTTGAAGCCAGTCCACTTCTCACAATTGTCAAAATGCTTTCCTAATATTTTTGTGAATAGTTAAAAGCCTGTGCATCTGAAAGATTCCCTTGTTCATTCAATACTGAGGTTAAACTGCTAGGAAAGTGTTATGCTTGTGTTCCACCACCTCTGTTGTGCCTTTTAGTGAGCACAAGCATATGAGAATGGTGCCAGGTCACGATGATACCATTCATCTCATCCATCATCATCCCGTCCCCATTTGACATTGTGTTCCTTGTGTGCCAGCCCAAGGATATTTCTGGCCTGCTTTAGTTCTTCAGTCATGTCATTCTTCTAGAAACAAGCTGTGTTTTCTGGTGCAGTGACATTTCTAGGGGGCAGGGGAGGATTTTGTGAGATAAGTCACATCTTTTGTAAGTAATCACAGCCAAGTTTTCTGAGCTGTAGAAGAGCCTCATATTTACCACACCATGACATGAAACCTCTCAGATCAGCATGAAAGAGCTCTAATAGGACTTTTTTTATCCATGTCACAGGGTGGATGAAAGCTGAAAGTCACCTTGTCCATCCAACTTGGCGTGGACATCCAACTTTGAGTCTTTCAGCAGATGGCTCATCCTCCTTTGCTTTTTCTCTCTGCTTTATCTGGAGGTGAAATCATAGAATCATAGAATGGTTTGGGTTGGATGGGACCATAAAGATCATCCAGTTCCCACTCCTCTACCATGAGCAGGGACACCTTCCACAAAACCAGGTTTCTCAAAGCTCCATCCAACCTGTCCTTGAATACTTCCAGGGATGGAGCATTCACAGCTTCTCTGGGGAACCCATGCCGTGGACTCACCACCCTCACAGGAAAGAAACTTTCTCCTAATATCTAATCTAAACTTACTGGTTTTCATTTTATATCCATTCCCCCTTGTCCTGTCTCTACATGCTCTTGCATAAAGCTCCTCTCCATCTTTCTTGTGGGCTCCCTTTGGGTACTGGAAGGTTGTAATTAGGTCATCCCTAAGCCATCTCTTTTCCAGTCTGAATGAACCCAATTCTTACAGTCTTTCATTGTAGTAGAGGTGCTCCATGCCTCTGATCATCTTGCTGTCCCTCTTCTGGACTTGCTCCACCAGATCAATGTCCTTCCAAATGCAGCATTTGTGTCTCTTTGGGTGGATCATTTCACTAAATTGCAATAAAGCAGCATCAAATGAGGAAAAGCTCTTCTTGCCAACCCTCACTACTCTTCTGAGAGTTGATATCCAGGCAGAGGAGCAAGGGTTGTTTTGTAAGGTTTCTGATGGGGTTCCAGAAATATTTGCCAGGATGAGGGGAAGATGAACCCATGGCTTCTGGACAGCAGGATCAATCTTCCTGAGCAGCGTCTATAATCTTTTCCCTGTGGAAAGGGCTATCAGGTCTGAAAGAACATCTTTCCTCTCGTATCATGGGGAAGGCGCCTGGACTGTGCTGGTGTTGTTCCCTGGAAACAGCATCAGCATAAAGTGCCTGCCAGCTGTCTGAACCACATTTAATCTTTAGAATAGCTGTGCAAATCCAGTGAGCACGCCCTGCTGCAATCCAGTCCTGTCAACACTGCTCAGAAATGACTGACCTTTCCAGTCCCTGTGCAGAAGGAGTGAAGGCTCATAACGGGGCACTCTGAAAACTGCTGAACTAACAGGGAACAAATCCAGCATGGTGGTGTGGTTCTTCCTACAGCACTTCGGTCTCTTCATGCGAATTCAGCACCTTCAGCATTTGGGGAATGGCAGATCAGACCGAGGGGAGCAGAGCTGTGGAAAATTTCATGGATCTTTTCAGGGAAGATCAGCATGGTCACGGTAATGCTGAAACATGCTTAGCTGGGCATTAGCACTTCTCCTCCTCTTAGCTGTGCAACACAAATCGATCTTCCTGTGCTTTCCACAAAAAGTGACATTGTACTCACCTCCTGAATGACTGGCACAAGGTGTGGTGCCATCCCACTTCTGGATCTAATATGAACTAGAATTGTCGATTTCTTCAAGCATAAAATCTTTCTGGAGATACATGTTGTCAAGCACAAACTTGTAGTTCTTGTATGAATGGTTGACTGTAAAAGTTTTAAATGTTTCAGAGGCAAAACCGAATGTTTAGTCCCTTCTGGCATTAAATTTAGCATATAATCAGAAGGTAATCTAGCTAACATTATTTATGATCTCTGGGTTAATGATATAGGCATGCAACAGCATGTAGCAATGCAGGTCTTATACTTGAAAAGGTCAAATCCATTTTCAGCATCTGATGACAAATTTGACTAAATTTAAGTTTTTACCTTATCTGAGGTCTTATCCCCTTTTTCTTCCTCCCTATTTACTTCTATACAGAAATTGGAACTTCAGGCAAACAGAAAAATGCCTTCAAGGAACAGAATGCTTGTAGATGCCACAATTTAAAATTTTTGTTAAGAAAATCTGAGTATTTAGATATGGCATGGCGAAATGTAGGCAAGAGATAAACTTCCAGGGAGATGGGAGTGAATGGTATTATTCAAATAATAAAGCAGTTGTACATAGCTCTCAGTTCTAGTTGCATTTTCACAGAATCATTGGAATGCTGGTTGTAAGAGACCTCTGAAGGACTCCAGTACATCCTCAAGGTGAAGTCAGGGCTACTGTCAGCATCAGACAAAGCCATTGCTAGTCTGATTTACATTTCATCTCTAAGGATGCAGGCTCTACTATCCCTCTGTATGGCAGAGATTTATTCTTCCAGGACTATATTATTCTCCTGCTTAAGAAGTTTCTTAGGGCCAAATCTGACACCATCGAAGTGCACCTTGGCATCATTGCCATCTTGAACCTGAAATAATCTAGATAGTTGTTTGTTTGTTTTTTTTTTTTTTCCTTAACTATAGGGGCATTTTGAGTTTACTTATTCTTGCTTTCTTCAGCAGAGGAGATCAGTATGCATCTTGTTTTTGCAGTATTATTGGAGATGTTACAAACTTCCAACATTAAATGATGCTGGACTTGAAATTCTAGCTGTTCTGCCCCTGACAAGGGACAAAATTATACCTAGTCATGTTAGGTACCACTCAGCATCCCAGCAGACTGACTGGGGAGGACCCACAGAAACAACAGGGAGTGAAGGCATGACCAGACCTGTGACTGGAAGCATCCACTAAGACATTGGGTGGGACGATCTTGTCCAATGTGACACACACCATTGATGGATGTACAGGCCAGTTCATGGAGCAAATGCAGTCCTGGGTGCAGGGGGACCTTTCCCCCCATGCACTCAGGTCTCCTTCTCTGCAGTTCTGCCCATAGAGGGTTTGAGAGTCCTGCCTTGGAACACTGGATCCTCTGAGCATGATAAAAATGTGAGGATGTGGAGAAGGAAGACAGGAAGGAGGTGACAAGAAACATCTCCACCCTTCCCTTTGTCAAAACTGTTAGGGAAGATAAAGATATAAAGCTATTAGAAAACATCCAAAGGAGGGCTATGAACCCAGTGGAGGGCCTTGAGGGGAAGCTGTGTGGAGGAACAGCTGAGGGCACTTGGTCTGTTCAGCCTGAAGAAGGGGAGACTGAGGGGAGACCTCATTGCACCATGCATGCCAGAGATCAAGAAGCACTTGGACAGCACTCAGGCACATTCCTGGGGATGGTCCTGTGCTGGCCTGGGAGTTGGACTCCATCCTTGTGGGTCCCCTCCAGCTCAGGACATTCTGTGACTGTGTGATTCTGCTGCATTGCTGAGACCCTTACAGACCCTCATGGCCTATTGCTGGCTCCCTAACAGTGCCAGTCTGGCCTAGGACATGGACCTTTCACACCTTACTAGATGTCACAGCTTGTCTTAGGCCACCAGTGTGTATTTGTAAGGTGTGAGGTTTGAAGTGGAGCTTCTTCACATTTTTATTGCTAATTATATATCTGAGTAATTTGAGGCTGGAAGCCAAGTTACTGAGTCTGGTTAGGTGGCACAGTGTGGGAGAGGAGCAAGGAAAAATGTGGGGGGTGTATTTCTGAGATACTAGTGGTAGGTGGATAGCTTAATTTTGAGATTTGCATGCAGGGAGATAGAGGGGATTTTGTCCAGAGCTTCTATACCTGCACACACTGAAAATATTGGTCTTGAAAAGATATGGGAGCAGCATACCAAAGGTAAAATGACTTGGGCTGCAGACTGTAATAACTGAAACCATGGATAAATCTCATAATCTGAGTGACACCATGACTCAGGATCAGGTTTCAAGGAGGAACATTTTCTTTGATAAAAATTATTTTTTATATTTTTGTAGACATTTATTTCTCTTACTACAGTATATTGTTTAAAGTGAAAATTAGAAACAGGTTTTTTTTAACTGTTTTGCTGGGAGGTGTGTGGGGGAAGGATGGAGTGACACAACTGAAAACCTCACCTGTAGTTCTGCCTAGGAGAATTTGGCATGGAATTTTTCACTGAGCAAGAGTTAACCTGATTTATACAGTTCTTAGGAAGATTAGACAGCTGGAAAAATATTGGGACAAGATAAAAACAAACACATATGTGAAATTTTAAAACCATTTGTCCTTACACTCATTTTTGTGCTTGTTGCCCACAAACATCTTGGCACAGAGTTTATTATCAGGAGGGCTTGCTGAAAGAGCTGTCTCTAGCTCTGTGCTGCAGAGCAGGCAGGAACTGTGCTTGCAGTCAGGATTTATAAAGAAATGGAGGATGAGGGGAGATTTTCTCACTCTCTACCTGAAAGGAAGTTGTAAACAGGTGGGAGCCAGTTTCTTCCCCCAAGTAACAAGTGATAAGACAAGAGGAAACAGCTTCAAATTGCACCAGACAAGGTTTAGATTGGCTATTAGGAACAACTTCTTCACTGAAACAGGGATCAGGCATTCAAAGAGGCTGCCCAGGGGACCAGCTGAGTCATCATCCCTGGAGATATTTAAGACATGTAGATGTGGCACCTGGGACACGATTTAATGGTGGGCTTGGCAGTGCTTCATTAATGATTAGACTTGATGACCTTAAAGAACTTTTCCAAGCTTTATGATTCTATGGAGCCAGGCACATTGTGTAGCATGGAGAGAGAGTGAGATGCTGGGCCACAAGTAGAAAGCGTGTGTGGTCTGTCACAGGCAATAACTTAAATAAGAAATGAATTAATGAAGACTATAACCTGATCTTTCTAAAGAGAAAAAAAAATAGAGCTGCTAGTTATTCCCATCCAAATGGGAATGCAGATATGTGGGCAGAAATCTCACTTTTCTGAGAAATTTCCATGTGTTTGTGGATGTAAATGAAAGTCTGTACATCTTAAAAAAATCTGGAAGTCAGGCATCCATCAGTCAGGCTTCACTAAGGAAGAGCTGTAGCAGAGAAGCCTGCTACCCAGATCTTCCTACCCTGGGCACAGGGAATTTTCTCTTCATCTCATTCAGCAGCATTGCTGGTCCAAGCCTGGCCTGAGGTGGTTTAAGGGATACACGCAGAGCAAATTCCCAGTGCAGAGAGGAAATGCTGGGAATTGGCTGATTCTGTTTCAGTGCCTTGGAGAACAGTCTGTTTCAGTCTCCTTGGAGAATACATGGCACAAGCACTGTATAAAGCAAAAGCAAACTGCATGAAGAGTTCCATGGCCTCTGAACAAACTTCAGCAAAACACACTGCTCCACTCATCCTCCACACAGGAATAAATGGTGTCTGTATGTGGCCCCTGGCATCAGGCATGCCTGGCAGCACTCTGTGCCTGCTTCTTTGAGGAGAGACAGCTTATTTACCAGAGAAGCTGCCTGATGAAAGCCTCAAACACACTAATTCCTACAGAGAGGGAAGTTGCAGGCCAAACAGACTCAATGCTGGGAATTTTTAATTTAATTACAAACAGCACAAATTTCTGATGCCTTATTAATATTGACCAAGTAAAAAAAGAACAAAAACACTTTCTGTCCTCCTTTCCCTGAATCAGTTATTATGTTCCCTTCCCTAGCCTCAACTTCCCTGACTTTCACTTCATGTCACAGTTATCCTGTTCTGATTTCTCTGGTGGCATTATAATTTCTCTTGGGGCTGTGCTTGGAACTGTACCTTGCTGATGCTTTTCACTTGTTCATTTTTCTCTTCCACCATTTTTTTCCCTAGGTTTTTCTCTGCTGCTCTTTGATTCTAGCTTGTTTTCAAAGGGTTCTTTTAGTGTCCCCACTGTGGTGAGATCACCTCTGTCTGCAGTTGCTCAAGGTGTCCCTGCACTGCTGTTTGCCCCATGGCCACAGTTGTGTGGGTGTGGGTCACCTAAAGCTGCAGACCCTCAGAGATGGTCCTACAGGGACAGCACAGGACCCTCAGGGATGTCCCCACACTGGCATGGATGTTCATAGCCTCAGCCCCTTAGGCTTTGATTACCAAAACCAAAGTTAAGGATGATCTCAGTGCAGGGAATTTGGTCCTCTTGACTGCTTCAAAGTGGACTTCTATATTTCCCTTTAGAAAATCAATTTGCTATTACCAAAGTAGAAGAAAAAAACAAAAGGATCTTCATGTTACCTAGAGTATTAAGAATAAAGTCTTTGAAATATGTTTAAAGCAAACGAAAATTCAGAAACCACTAGGGTTGATGCTTGCTAAAACATCTGCCATTGAAATGTGAATCAGCTGCCCTCTGCCCCATGCCCCATGTTCCATTCAGACCTGTCCCCAGGCATCCATCCCCAGCACCCAGCAGCCCCCAGTTTCATTTCTTACTGGGTTGGGTTGTGCTAGAGGAGAGCAAATTGCCTTTTGACAAATCTACCAGTGGGAGTGCTCCTGGGCTACCCAGACAGGCTCTGGGCTAGTTTCTGCTCTGCCCTGGGGATGCTGTGCACCATCTGAGAGTGTGCCTTCTGTGTGTCCTTGCATTAAAGTACTTTTTTCTTTTCATATAGCTTTCAGCAGTGATACATGAAATTTCAAAAACCACAAATCAAGTACTTGGGAGACCTCACAAGTGACTTTATTCACTTCAACGAATGACATGAAAGGTGCATTTGATAGAAATATCAGCATAATGTTTTACCAAAATGCTTATACGTGGCACATGACTTTTATAGCTGCAATAAACTGCTTAAGTACCTCTAGAGTATGCTCAGACAGTAGCTGGAGCTGGGGGCAGGTGAGGTAACATGCAGATTTAGAATTCAACACCTTATCAGCCCTTAGAGAAGATAGCAAGTGCTGACAGCAGGTGTTTTCTGAGGCTGTGAGGTCACCCCGGATAGTGGAGCTTGGGTGATGTAATGCTGCTGCCATTCCTGCTGCAGTGGCCCTGAAGTGATACCCGACCTGCAGCCACATATGATACACATCTGTAGAGGGGTGTACAGACCCTGCTCACAAGTGGTTGCAGAAATGGGATGATCTGAGGAAACAAATGTGATATTTGCAACACCTTTTTTAAGAACTGTCTCTCCATGGAGACTTTACACTGACATTTAACATTTGTTGTACTCCTACCAGAGAGCAGATTGAGATTAACCAGAAAGTGCCAGGGGTTTTGTTGTGATAAGATGTTTATTTGATCTTTGCATTACTGTTAAACTTTCATATACCCCCTGCCTGCTGTGCAAATGTGGTGTTTCCTACAGCTTTTATGAAGAGGCATAAAAGGAGAAAATGAACTAAGAAAAATTATGTACTGGGACATCTTTATTGTGAGGCTGCTCAGACACTGCAACGTGTTACCCAGAGAAGCAGTGGATGTCCTATTCCTGGAAGAGTTCAGGATGGGACTTGGAGCATCCTGATCTAGTGGAAGGTGTCCCTGCCCATGGCAGGGGCTTGCAATAAGAAGATCTTTAAGGTCCCTTCAGTTCTGTAATTCTATGATTTGATGGGGTTTTTTTTGTTGTTGCTGATGTTTTTGAAGTTACTGTTGCAAGCAGTATTTGGAGTGGGTGTGATGACGTTGAGAAGGGATGGAGTCCAGGGGTAGAGAGTGTCCAGCTGAGCTGCAAGGGCGAGGCTGTGGGTCTGGGCAGTGACAGGAGGCACTGCAGGAGCTCTTCTGTGGTGGGTGGAGGCTGGGCTGCTCAGAATGAGCTTGCTGCTTTCTGTGGGGTGTCTGTCCCATCTCCTGGGCAAGAGGGCTTCACTCACAGCCTTGGCCTTTGCCTGGCCCTGAGGAACTCATTTAATATCTCTCACAGATTCTGCAGGCATATTTCAAAGACACTGAGGGCTCAGAAGCTCCCATAAGATCAGACTATAAACTTGAATCCTCAGGCCACATTTATTATTAAATCTCCAACTTCCTGAGTCGAAGATGATCATTTTGCACTGAATGTCTGCTGCATCTTACTCATTTTTCCCAAAATATAAGACACCAATATTTAAAATATTGAAGTCTGAGCTATGTTGCTAGTCTCAGTGACAGCATTTTAAATTCAAAATAGTTTTTTTTTTTTTCTGTTATAATTTTGGTAATATCTCAGCAGTTAGATAAAAAGCATAATCCAAAGGGCTGGTAATGTTTCTGGAGTACATGGTCCATGTATAGCTGAGGTAAGACGTGTCTGAGGTCTGTGCATTCTTTGAAACACCCTCTGGAGATCTGGGTATGTTATACCCATCTATGAAACTGGTGGACAAGTACCTCAGCTAGAACTACTACTAATAAATCCAGAGTTATTGTTAATAACTATGTCATGGGCATCCTGAACGTGAATTCACTTTTAGTTGTCTTATAAATAAATACAAAAAAGATTTAGCTTCATTAACCATTAACCTAATGCTGCCAGGTCCTAAACCTTGGACCTAAACCATGTCCCTAAGCACCACATCCACACACTCCTCGAACACTTCAAGGGACAGCAATTTTACCACTTCCCTGGGCAGAGCATGTCCCAGTGCTTCCCTATCCATGAAGAAATTTTTCCTAATACCCAATCTAAACCTTCCCATAGTTTTTATCTGTAATGCCTGTTTCCTGTCCCTGACAGAGCAGGGTTTGCCCTGCTGTTGGGACACTCCTCACAGAGTTTCTGAGCTCAGGCATCTCTCTCCAGGAACAAGGATCTTTGTCCTCCCAGGCCCAGTATGAATTCCACTGTGGTTAGTGTTAGACACAACACCAAAATTTAAACTAGCACAGAAACAGGAAGTTAAGAGAGGAGCTGTCTGCTGATTTCTGAACTTGAGGAACATTAGAATGCAGAAAGGCATAAATAAAGAGATGGAATCAGCTGGAGAACACCAGTTTCTACTTCAGACACCTCCTGGCATGATGGGCCAGACTCCTCTTTGGTTATGCTTCTTTCTCCATTATGAAAGGAGTTGCTCCAAGGATCCCCTGGAATTTCTCCAGGGGGACCTGTATGAGAGGTATTTCCATAGAAAATTTGGCAATGCTATGCTAAGACTCAAGTGATGTGAAAACCCCCTTGCATTGGATTAAATGTTTAGATCATCCTCTGCTGATAC
The DNA here is from genome assembly GCA_037013685.1 of Acridotheres tristis. Taxonomy (NCBI): domain Eukaryota; kingdom Metazoa; phylum Chordata; class Aves; order Passeriformes; family Sturnidae; genus Acridotheres; species Acridotheres tristis. Next base: position 102,847,200 of record CM072887.1, read on the forward strand.
AGTAGTCTAAATGCAATTGGAGTCAAGCAGCTGGATATCCACAATTTTCATGGAGTCAGAATTGCAGAGGCTGATCAATCTCATTATTCAAAGTGACTTTGGGGGAGTCCTGTCTTCTCTCTGTTTTTTCCTATCTTCTCTGACCAGCATGAACAACCCCTTCTCTGTTTTGTATGCACATATCAGTTGCTTGGAGATGATGTGAGATTGTCATGACTGGGAAGGCTTGTGGTGGACTTCTTAGGAAGCTGCTACAAAGTACATAAAAGGAGGCTAAAGGAAGCTTTTAAGATTAAGATCAATGATTTCTCAACATTTCAAAACATACTTATTAAAAGGATACGTACTTTGCTTGCCCAGGCTAGTTTCTGGGAATGGGATGTGATGCTTTCTCCCTTATCTGCCTGGATTTTTCTGCAGAGACAGTGTCTGTCTTCAGTCAGAAGAAAGTGGCAGATTATTTAACATGCATCTAAAAAGTGCAACACTCATTTGTGATTCAAACTGACTAGCAGGCCATAATACTCTGGGTTACAGAGAGGTCAAAAGGAGAGCAGTTGCTCAAAAAGGGGAGGTTTAATGTAATTTTTAACCATTATGTTCACTGAAAGGTGAGGACCATGCTAGTCTACAGGACAAACAATTAAAGACCTCCTGAATTGCTCCTCTGTTATAAAGGAGTTGAACTTTACCTGACCTTTTCACCAGGAGCTAAAGTCAGTCAGATTTGCTGACTTCATGCTCCTTTTTGAAACTCTTACAGAGAAAAAACAGAATTAAGGATGATCTCAGTGTGGGTTGCACGCAGAATTTGGTGCTCGACTGCTTCAAAGCAAATTTTATATTTCCCCTTAGAAAATCAAACTGATATTGCTAAAATAGAAGAAGAAAGAAAGAAAGATATCTTCATGCTACTTAGTATTAAAAATAAAATCTCTGGCATATGTTTAAAGCAAGCTAACATTCAGAAACCAGGGTTGATATTTGCTAGAATATCTGCCATTGAAATGTGAATCAGTTCTTTCAAGTACCTTCAGTCTGGTGCATTGTTGTGAATATATATCCTTCTTAATGGTACTCCTTCACCTTTAAAGGAACCCTGCAAGTGCATGTCACACACACACACACGCACACACATGCAGATGTGTGACATCTTGCAGCAAAATCTGGGGATTCAGCAAAACTTATGAGGCAGGATTAATCTGGCTGAAAGCAAATACCACCAGTATGGATGTTTATATCAGAGTTAATCACCCTGGGCTCCCTTTGTAGTCAGTGGAGGGAACCAGGCATTGCTGGAGCGTGATTCATCTCCTGCTGAAGCAGATGTCTGAAATGGGTCAGACCCCTCTTTCTGTCATTATCTTCAAAGGCTGCCTAGCTCAGAGCCATCTGAGGAGGGGAGATGAGCATGAGTCAGCAGTGTACCCTCCCAGCATCCTGGGCTATGCCAGAAAACCCAGAGACGTGTTACTGACCCAGCTTTGAGCAGGTGGCTGGACTAGATGACCTCCCCAAGCCCTTTCCAACCCAACTTATCCTGTGAAGCTGTTCTCTAATCAGCACAGTGAGACTGCAGAGTATGATATCCTGGTTTGGGCTCCCTGTTACAGTTGTTAGGTTTTTAGATGCCAATATTTGTGATCCCTCCCATATTCAAACAGCCCTCCAAAGGAGTTGAACCCTGATTGTCCCAGTGATTTTGTTACAGTGCAGCCTCAGTTTCTGTGCACAGCCAAGGAGGCTGTGATATATGGGATGGGTACAAGGGAAACAGGGAGGGAAGATGTGGCATTTTATCACTAATGCCGACATCTGATGGTGTTCAAACCTCTGTTCTGATCTCCTGGTCTGGAAACAGTGAATCATTTACCCTTGATTCTACTTTCTAAAATGAAGCTACTAAAAGGAAGCAGCTGGATGCAAAATCTCAGCCAGCTTGACCATATCTGAGGTCAGAAGTTACAAAATCCCCACAGTGCTGCATGCCCAGGGCCCTCCCCAGCTGCTGCTCTTGGACAAGCAGGTCCCTGTTTCCTGCCTGCTACCTAAACCTGCTGACTTGCCACGGCAACAGTCAGCACTCAAAGAGCATTAAAGCTGCTGAGGAAATGTCCCCATTTACGTGCTGTCACACTTCTGGAAAAGGCAGAATGTAGTAATAAAGGGAACAGCCCCATTGCTTGCCCCAGCTGAACCTGACTGTGAGGTTCAGAGGATTACAGCCAGGCTGATTTTGGAGATGAGGCCAGTTTAAACATAGTTCTATACTGTGGGATAAGGCAGCAGTTTAAGTTCCATTTTTATCACTAGTTTCTATTATCAGTCCCATATGCTTAATGTTTTGCTTAAAGTCCAAATTTCTGTAGGCAAGCAATGAGTTGGGAGCCATAGTTCAGTTGTTCTAAGGATAAAACCAAAATGAGCTTTTCCAGATATTGCAAGAGGATAACTTAAGGGTGATCAGGGAGCTTAATTCTCAGTAATTTCCTTTAGTAGAAGACTTGCTCTTTCCTTCTCAGCTTAATATTTTTGTTCCTTCTTTTGAAATCTTTATACATCATCTTCATAAAAAGCATGAGCAAACTCCTAAGCCTCAAAAAACAAATGGCAAAATTCAAATAACCAAAAGGTAGCTTAAAAAAAAGAATTGTCAATGTTTTATTTAAAGTATGATTTTCATGATTTTCATTATTTTAATCCTCATTATTTACAGTATCCTTTTCATGATTTTCATCTACATTAATGAGGATACACTGTATTTGAGAAGGACTGAGTCACGTGTATAGGTTATTCAGAGTTAATCTCTAAACTCTGAAGCAGCAGAGCTCTGAGTAAATTGTGTGCCAGTGGCATTTTCATTAGTGAATTTCACATTACTAGGGTTTTGCAATCTTCATCTCATAAAGACGACAGGCAAAACAAAACAAGTCCTCAAGCATCTGAAACAAGATAAAACAAATGACCTTCTGCAAAAATGTTATTTCCCTGTTCTCTCCTGAATTATGAGTTGCCCATACTTAAGAGGACACAGCAATAAGGACATTACATGTACCTAGGATCTTTTGCTTAGTCTATGCCAAGGGAAGAACATGATAAGACCTGCAGCCATCTCTTTTATCCTGCAGGCAATCCCTGTTCCACAGACACAGTTTGTGTGCTTTAGAAGGTGGCAAAGAAGAGAGCTAAAACCTTGCCTGGGGGCTGTGTGAGCATGAGGACTGGGCAGGGTAGAGAAGCAAAACCTGCAGCCAACCTCTGTCTTGAGTAACAGAGGGGCTGTGAGGTCAGGGCAGAAGAAGCTGAGTTTGGCTGAGCTGCCATCCAAAACCACCCCATCGAGGCTGGGCAAGAGGAAGGTCACTTCTGTTTCTGCTGCCACTGGAGCATTTCCTGTCAGGACTTGGTCTATGTCAGTCACCATCATCACCTCCTCTCCTGCTGCTCAGTCCTGCCCAGAGGCTCCTGTGCCATGCAGAACACATCCTGTATTTTGGCCTGGAGTCAGCTGCATTGAGCTGTGTTACTGTGAGTTAGAGATTCGTCTTCTCATCAGTTCTCCTCAGTGTAGTGGGGAACCTGCACCAAAAATCCTTCTTCTGTGAGGAGATCATCAAAGTGTTGTTCAAACAACAGCTTTGTCACTTGCTGCAAGCTGATCCATCCCTGGAAGTGTTCAAGGCCAGATTGTTTGTGGCTTTGAGCAACCTGGTCTAGTGGGAGGCATCCCTGCCCACAGCAGGGATTTGGAATTAGATGTTCTTTCAGGTCCCTTCCAACCCAAACCATTCTGTGATTTTATGATTGATTCAAAGGCTGGAGCAGCCACTTCTTTGGTGGGTGGCACCTTCATAGCAGTAACAGTGAAATAGGCAATATAATAACACCCTCTTGGAAAATCGCCCTTGTTGTGTAGTAGAAGATTTTTAAAGAGGTGGATATAACAGAAGAGATTAAACATAGAGTTCATGCTATTCACCCACTTAGTGCCATAATCTGTTCAAGATCTGTTCAAGAGCCAGCCTGGATTGCAGCTGCTGACACCTGCTGAGTTTGGGAGTTCTCATGCAATTTTCAGGCTATCACTGAGTGGTTCAAATAGATGGATAAAATTTCACACACAGCTCCTGATTATGTAAATTACAGAGATTTAATCAGTTTTTCAGACTCTGCTTCTAGGATGGAAGAGAAATAAACAACAGACTTTCTGGAACAGTCAGAATAGTGGGTCAAATTTGATCTGATGTGATGATGCTGCCTAGCTGGGATGGGATTTGAGTCGCTTTTTTAAGGCTCCAAGGTATAATGAGTCACTGTGGAAAGGTCCAGTGAGAGGCAAGAGCTGTAGCACTTGATATACAGGCATAAAAGAAGAGTAGAGAATAGGTTTTGGAACAAAAGAGTTTGATCTTGTATTGTAGCTTCTCCCACTCACTTGCTCTCTGACTGGATGAAAAGGTCTGCAAGGCAGAAATCATTAGCTAGCATATTACTAACTCCAAGGATCACCTGGATCACTCAGCAAGTTCACATCAAATCTTATCTTCAGAAGCAGGGCAGATGTCAAGGATATAATCAATAGGACCTTATCCTCTGCCTATCATAACCTCCAAACAGAGACTAAGCTCTCCACTGTGCATTTCCAGGCAAAGAGCTGGCATCTAACCACATGGCTGTTTTCCAGGAGGAAGGGAATTATATGTGCCATAATGTATGGCATAATTGGTTGCTGTTGCCAATGGTCTTGCAAGAGTCAACCATGTGGTTAAAGTACAAAAAGTCTCGCTGTCTTCATGTCCTCATGATAATGCAAAATATTAATTTGACTAACAAACTGCTCAATATATTAAAGCAATCTTCTCTCTGAAAAAATAAAGTAAATGAGAAGTTGTGATGGGTCCTTGCACTGAGAAAGAAACATATCTGAGCCTGTAGAAAGCTGCTGCAGCTCTCCTGTTGGACAGATGAAGATAAGGAAACCTTGCAAATGCTTCTGGTAGGGCACTGGTTTGTCAGGCTGCCCCAGTCACTGCTCACACAAAAAGCTGATTTTTTTGTCTTATGCTACCAAAGACCAGGAAATTATGAGATGAATTTCAATCCAGGGCTAAAACCTGGTACTGGATTCCAGAGACCTTAATGGTAACAATCTGATTTCTCCCTTCTCAGCACAAACTTATAAAATGAAAACCACAGCAGCAGTAGTGGCAGTGAAACTCCACATCCTTGGAGCAGACTGTGTTCACATAAACTGACATGGAATCTGACTTACAGGGATCCTGATGAAAGGAAAGAAGGAGAGCTCCCCTTCCTTCCTTCCTTCCTTCCTTCCTTCCTTCCTTCCTTCCTTCCTTCCTTCCTTCCTTCCTTCCTTCCTTCCTTCCTTCCTTCCTTCCTTCCTTCCTTCCTTCCTTCCTTCCTTCCTTCCTTCCTTCCTTCCTTCCTTCCTTCCTTCCTTCCTTCCTTCCTTCCTTCCTTCCTTCCTTCCTTCCTTCCTTCCTTCCTTCCTTCCTTCCTTCCTTCCTTCCTTCCTGTTTTTTTCTTCTTTTCTTCTTTCAGCCCAAATTTCTCAAGCAGCATTTGACAGAGGAGCTAAGTCACTAAGGTCTGTCTGTAGCCTCCAGGCCTAAATTCATGGGCATATTTCAGTGATTGCTTTAGAAAACTGGATGCATTTTTCTGAGCTGGTTTTAGTCAGACACCAAGCAGCTATTTCTTATTTTGGAGAGATGGTAACATTGTCCTGTACGTTGTCCAGCTCTCAGGAAAAATTTTATTTGGTTTTAGTTGCCACATACTAAGGAAAAAAAAAAAAGAGTTCTTTCCCTCAGCAAACTGTGAACACTTCAATGGAATAGTTCTGGATTTTGCAAGGGTAATGCTTGCTGGAGGAAAAGAACAGCCCTCTGGTTTCACTTAGCAAACTATGAGCTTTGCACAATAGTGAGACCTCTGTTGAAAACACAGTTGATTAATGACACTGTGCTCAGGAATGGTCTGTGTGGATTTGCAACTTACCCATGGACGTAGGTGCTGTGCTAACCAGTGCTTGGAGACCCCCAGGAGAGGATGCATCACTAACTGAACACAGCTTCTAGGAAAACAGTGGTGCTCCTGAATATTACAAATTTTACTGCCACCTGACAGCCAACTGCCTGTCCTATGCCTAAATCCCCAGGCAGGAACCATATCTTTTTAGCCCAATGAGGATCCTGCTCCCACAGGATTTTAAGGATTAAGAGCAGTTCAACAATTGGTAGGTGCACTCCTTCTTCTGGGTAGATGGTTCTTTTACTTCTCCCTTTGTTGTTCCAATAGTCAGCCTGAAGGATGATTCCCCCTGTACTCCTCCCATTCCCTGTGGGTACACAGGGGTAGGGTACAGAATGGGAAGACAGAAAACCCTCCCAAGCTGCTTCTCTTCTTGAGGAATACACACTGGGGTATGGAAATTATTCAGAACTAGAGTGATATCAATTGCTAGGCAATGATTAGGCAGAATGCATGGTGATCAAGACCTTTTTCTGCTGCAGCCACTGTCTGCCTGGTTTGGGCAAGTGGAGATGGCCTTTAAGTCAGTGCTTAGAGTTTCTGATTTCCAGGCCATCAAGGATAGCTAAGCCATAGGGAGCAGCAGTCTCAGATGTTTTGGTGTTTGGGCTGGTTGAACATGGTCCCCAGCTGAAGTGGGATGCATCCTTTGATCTGTGTGATACTCATTCCTGACACTGACAGTTACACCTGAAGAAACTAAGTTTGAGAATAGCTTGATATTAATCTTTCCATGACTCTCTTTTTCTTAAGAGAATTGCTTTTATGTGAGTATGAACTCTTCAGAATTATGCCCTTCTTTGCATTTATATGGCTATCAGATACAGCTAGAGCTTGTTAAGCCAAGGGTTTAGACTGATGATGGTGTGAAGAGTTGGGTGGAAAAAACATAAAGCAGATGCTATCTTTTAGAAGTGGAAACATTAGTGCTTAGAAATCTTGGGAAACACCCAAGTTCTCCATGAAGTCAAAGTGTATGAGAAAAAAATACAAAAACTTTCTGCTGAAATGAAAGAGAAAAAGACATTTCAGGTGACAGATAATTCTGTAGGACTAACATTCACAAAAACATTTCCCTTATTGATTTGCTCTAGGAGTCGTGATATGAAACTTTCATTTTTCAAGATAATTAGGCAGTATGAATCCAAGCGAATCAATGAAGCTGAAGTCCTACTTCTTCTTGAAACAGAATGAAATTTCTTTGAGATCAGGTGTGGCTAGGATTTCTGTCTGGGACTACAGTTTTTGCTGTCAACAACCAACAAACAAACAAACTGTAAAAGAGGAGGAGTTAGGCTGTTTATCTAAGCTTTGCCTAGTTAAAAAGTAACGATCTTATCCTTTCATGGTATTACTGGGAATTTTTGCATTGAAAACTAAAATATATATACCCAGATGGGGCTGTTAGTTTGGAAGAAATGCAGTGAGGATTCTGCCTGGATACAACCTTGGACTTACCTTGACTGAATTACAGCCACTTACATTTCCTTTATAAGAGTATTTGGCAGAATTAGTTAACTGTGGAATTGTTTGCTTTTAACCAATGATTACAAATCATGTACATAAAGTCATTTTTTTAGCTCATAATCATGAATCTCACACAGGAAATATGAACCTGAGAATGACTATTACATAGTCAGAGATCACAAATATGCCTTTGTTGGGGCCCTCAATTTGAGATTGTGTTTATTGAATGCAAAAACCCCTCCACCTTTAAAAGAGCTACTGGAAAGAGCTATTTGAAAAGAAAATATGTGAAATATTATTATAACTACTGCTACTACTACTAAACCCAATTTTTAAAAGTCAAATATTTTCTTTCTGCCCCCAAATTCCCAGAAATACTTTACCAATCTGCATCTATTATGCTTGTATGGAAAGTTGAACCATGATTTCCTGTATTCCAGAGCAAAGTCACACTGCTTGTTAGCTTCTGAAACCCAGTAATCTCTGATCTCTGCACGAACTGTTGATTTCCGTGATTTAGCATTTGCCTTAAATTGAACACTGATGTTATCAGCAAACTGCTGCAGGAGGGTTTATCTCTTTTTGCAGTGGCCATGCAATTTATCAGGCAGCTGTCAGGCACAAAGGGAATACACAGACCTACAGATAAACACAGGATCACAGAAAATAAAAGACCATATCCATGCCCATGCACACTCTTCCCTGCAGTGCAATGTAGCTCTGCAGGTACCTACATTCCTGTTTGATAAAGTACATAGATTTTATGTAAAATATTTTTATAAAAATATTTTTATATTATATGTATTTTTATATTTTATATTTTTATCAAAATCCATATTTTATGGATTTCAGTGGAAATTTACAGAGCAGCCAAGTCCATTTGCTGAATAAGGAATATTTAAGTGATATGCATTCTTAGAAAAGGGCAAGGAAACTGATGAAGGGTCTGGAGAAAAAGTCTGGTTAGGAGCAGCTGAGGGACCTTGAGGGTGAGGAAAGCTCAGGGATGCACTATTAGTCTCTTTATGCCCAGCGAAGCTGTTGAATCACCATCCCTGGAAGTATTTAAATGATTTGTAGATGTGGCACTTGGAGACATGGTTTAGTGGTGAACTTGCCAGTTAACTTGAGTTGGACTTGAGGATCTTAGAGGTCTTTTCCAGTCAAAATGATTCTATGGTTCTACAATTGATTTGATAGCATTGGTTGCTTGGTTGATTATATTTCAGTGCTAATGGACAGATAGAAGTTAGTAATTTTGCTTTATTTTTTTCTCTTTGAGATGTGATTGTACAATATGCATGGAAATGCACCTCTCCAACGACTTTAAGTTTCTAAAAATAATTGCACCACTAAAAATAGAAAAGGAAATTCTCAATTTATTTCTAGACCACAGATACATAATAAAACTACAGATTTAGAGTGGGTGGTTCCATCTTCCTGAAGTATTTAAAAGTGTGACAGAGAATTTTGACTTGGAAACATAATAGTTATCCATTTCCCAAAACCACGTACTTATGGTAACTTGCAGAATCCTAGAGCCCTGATTCTGTCTTGGAAGAGAGAATGAGAGGAGATGAAGCTTTGATCAACAACACATAGATCATTGATAGCTTAGCCTAGATTTGAAGCTGTATTTCCTTCTGGGGCAGTAAGTGGCCAACCCACCTCACCAGCCCAGAGTCCTTGTACTGTGCTCTTGTTCCTCATACCCTCACCCCCAGAAGCAGGGAAGCAGGAGATGTTTGATGATCCTGGGGTCTGTCCCTAGTTTGTACCTGCCTTTTCCATGCAGTGACCATAAGCAGAAGAGCTTGGCAGCAGGATCCCCCTCTCCTGATTGACAGAGGACAGAGCAGACAATCTGCCATTTTCAGACACGAGATCTGTGAGTGACTTACTCTTACTTGGGAGGTAATTTCTCAGCAGAGATTCTTGGTAGGCTGCTGACAGTAGCATGGTCCTTTGGGTAACACAGAAGGCTGGGAGACATTTGCTCCTGCTGAGGGCAGGAGGAGGAGCAAAGGACAAGCAAGCAAGGTGAGAGTGAGAATGACACACCTGCCCACTGCTAAACTCTGCCTGCCTGTGAGTGGCTGGTGCAGATCCCCTTTCCATCCTGCAAAAAGCTACAATTTAACCATAAGAGAAGTTCTGCAATCTGGGTTGTAAGTACAGAAAATACTTTTTTCATTCAGGCTTTTAACATCAGTGTTTGTCCTGCGTAAATGACTGTAGTCCAGCTGGAGAGGAGCTTCTGGGAGGGTCTGTGCAGAATACAAATAATTACTTAGAGACAAACTATCCCTGTGCATGTTGTAACTCACTGTTATGCCACAATGGTATTTTAGGCAGTTTACAACACAGGACTATACATTTTTGTACACATATATTTGCTTGACAAAACAAGCCTTTATTTGCACATGATGGGTAATTGCTTGTCCAAGCATCTCATACAACTGCACTCACACTGGGTGCAGGCAGAAGAGGCACAGAGGCCCTTGCATAAAAACAAGAGATCCCAGAAACATGCTGAATGAATTTTGACTTGAACACGCTGTCCTATAATTGTACTCCCAGCAGCGTGTGTGTGGGGTTCCTGAAAAAGCTCTTGGGAGGGAGGGGAAGAAGAACAAAATAATATCAAAGAAGAGCCATGTGGTGTTGACAGGCTTGGAAAAGCCATCTTGCTAATTGTTTGCAGGATGCATTCCAGGTTACTGCAAGCCAAGAGGCTGCAGGGTTTGTTGGGCTGAACTGAAAATTACAGTGCTCTCTCCTGTCCTTGTCTTACTTGACTGATGGGAGACTCACATCCCCTTGGGCACTCACAGGAATTAGGATCTGGTGTGTCCCACTGTAGGGCGTGCTGCTGGTGGGGCTTTGATCAGAGTTCAGCCTTTGTTGTTGAAAGGATATATTTAATCTCAGCAGATTCAAAACAGAGATGGGCTGTTCAATGCCATTGCCACAGGACTTGTCTCCCCTCCCTTTCCCCCAACAAAAGATGAACAAAAGCAAATGACCAGCCAAATTATGTTTTGTTTCCACAGAGTAGAATGTTATGAGTTGCTTGTATATTCATTATTACCAAGACTGAAAGACATCATGCTGGGCTGATTTCAGAGCTGTTCCCTATTAGCAGTAGTTTTTAATGTGAGTATCAAAGTCATCTTTCAATTACTGCCCATGACCTTAGAAAAATACTTAGCATCATGCATCTGAGGTTCATGCCACTAAGCCTTGGAATTGAAGCACGCCCAGTAAATATTCAGGAATGAATAATGAGAACCTGCCTATCCTTCTGTGTAAATCCCCCTGGTATATATGCTCTGTGCTAAGTGCTTTCTTCTGTTACCAGTGCTGTTGGGCTTGGTCCACAGCTGGCTCCTTGCTAACAGTATTTCAGATATTGCAGTATTTCAGTCTTTCAAGTCAGAGGAAGCAGGTTCAAGGACTAGATGACAGCAAAGGAATAAAAGCAATAAAAGCAGTAGCTAGCTGTGTTCTGCAGTGCTGGATGGAGATGAGGTGCAATGGCAGGTACCAGTCAGCTATGACTGACTGACTCCATTTGGTGAGTGCTGTCATAACTGGAGATCCTGCAGCCCTGCAGGCTGTGAGATGGAATTCTGGTGCAGCAAGCCTAAACATCAAAGTGATCATACAGATCTGGGAGATCCCAGACATTTCACCAGGTGAGAGGAATGGCACTTCTGGGTACTGATGCTCATCATAGGATCTGAACACTCTTGTTGTTACCCTGAAAGCAACTTTCTTACCAGACATCTTTTCAGTTCTCTTAGGCACTGGGAACTATTTGTGAAACACTTCTTGCTGCCCCTTGAGTTGTTCCTGCCCTTTCTGCCTCCTGTTGAAGTTCAGTTTCCTCAGATGAAGCAGTGTTCCAGTGCCAGTGTGGGAGTGAAGGCAATTTATGCTTTCCTGGATGCCCCTGGCATGCAATACACACGTGGGATTTGTCAGTCCCGTTGCTGTTGTCTCTGATGCTCCTGGGAACTTTTCTGACCATGTCTTCAGGTTGACAGAGCAGATACCACAGTTAGGATATAATGGATTAATCATATTGAATAAATGCTTTAGCTGTTGAGCTGGCACATAGTGACAGACACAAGAAATAACTCTTCATTTCATCAGGTAGACAGACACTTTGATGGATGGGGACTACAAGATAATTCACTGAGGTTAATGGACTGTTATGGCAGAGACTGACAAAACGGAGACTTCATTCACCATTTAAACAGGGTCCTGGGGATTTGGTGCCAACTGGGAGCTGGAATTACTTTTCTGCAGGGTAATAGAGAGATGTCTGTTCGCTGGGAATGGTTGTGCATTACAGCAGACATGTCTTCCCACCAGGCTTGGTAGCTCCCAGCGGGTGAAGGTGTGAGCAGTCTGTACTTTAACAAGTCACTGCCAGGTCACACTTCCCTCCAGTTTCCTGGGTGCTGCTGAATGCCTTTCTAAGATTCTGGGTAAAGCGAGTGTCCCTAGCAGGTAACACAAATGGGTAAAAGCTGAGAGCACAAGACAGCCTTGTCTGTTATTTGGGGTGCAATAGGCAAAGCTGTTCCAGATCCGTGAGGAAAGCAAGTGTTACTCCAGAGATTTCTCAAGTGTTCGAATTTGAGGCTGCACCATAGAAAATTTTTCATATTTCTGTCAGGACATTGACAGTAACTAAAGCACTGGGTGTGAGTGTTCAGCTCACCTGTTGATCCAACCCGTTCCCTGGAGACCCTGAGGGGAGCTCAGACAGCAATCAACCTCAGTCAGCCCCACCGAGATGGTTTCTATTATGCAAAAGAGGTATCACAGCCTGACCCTCACACCCCATCATTAAAATTCCTCCGGAGCTCCAGCCCAGTCAGGGGCAGATTCCAAGTCCTGAGGGTGAGGTCATGTCTGCAATGAGCCCATGACAATAATTGCCATTATATGGCCCTATTTATTCTCTGGAGACACATTAATGTTGCTGCAGAATGAGTCCACAGGCAATAGAAAGAGCATCTATTTGTGACTTTATGTTTTTTTTTAACTTTAAGTTGTTAATCTGTTGTTTCCCATTGCCTTGGCCCATCACACTGGTAATAGGTCATGGATTGCTGAGTTCTAGTTAATCAGCACTAATATAAAAAATGATGGTTTTAAATAAATATAAAGAAGAACTGAAGAGACTAAGTACTTGCATCCAGCTTGTGTGTGTGTGTTGGTATTTTGCACTCAGCTTTTACAGTGTTGCTGTCCTTCCACATTTTGTTTCCAGAAAGCTTGTGAATTGTTATCTTCAATGGCACAAGGGCTTGAGAAGTACCTGACCAGGATTTTACAGAGGTCAGCTGTGTATCAGTGTTCTTGGGGCTGGAGGCAGAACAAGTTTTGGGCTTAGGCTTGGCTCTACAATAAACTCTTTCTTTGTTTTTCTACTTCTGTTGTCTTCCAGCTGAATTTACTTTTCTTCTCCATTATTGTTTATATCTACAAGAACTGTAATTCTGCCTAAATAAACCTCTGTGCTCCTGTTTAACTTGAGTAATGCCAGTTTATCAGGGGGTCGCATCCAGGAAATGTGCTTTTTAGCATTTTGTGTTAAAGTTTGTACTTCCTGCATCACCCATGCATGGACATCAGGAGTGTTCTAACCCCTTAGCTGGGTTTTCCTTATTTATTACCTTCTCTGTCCTGCAGGGAAGGAATGAAATTTTAAAGATTACTCATTTACAGATTCTCTAGGTTCAACACCCTTGTTGCTTCCCTGTGTGCTTCCATTCTACTAGTATACAACACTTTGCAGAGGCACTGGATAACTTTTTTTACATCTGTGGCCATAGGTCTACTATAAGTGACAATTCACTTTTTTCCACTAAAATTTACAAAGGTCTGTCAGCAGAATGCCTTTTTAATACACTGCTGAAGCAGAACGGGAAGAAATCTGGGACAAGAGCGAATTAGTAAGAACTTATCACCAGGAGATGAGTAAACAGAAAATATAATTAAACCAGCATTATGTAGCCTAGATTTTTATCTAGCCTTTTTTGCCACTTTGTCTGTGTTATTCGGTGTTAAAAAACCCCAAAACAACAACAACAACAACAAAACAAAACAAAAAACAAAAAACAACAAACCAAACCAAAAATACCAACAAAAAAACCCCAAACAAACAACAACAAAAAAGTTTCTTTCAGGATCCTTCTCTTGCCAGTAATCACGCTGAATATTTAAAACAATTTGCCAAGTTTGATCCCCTTTATGCCTTTAAGCAGAATTAGCTCCAGGTATTCTGTGCACTGAGTCTGGTCAAAGGGAGAGCATCTCTCTCCCCTGATCCTAACTTGCTTCTCTGTTTGTTTAGGGCTGAGTGAGGAAGTGATTTAAAACAGTAGATGGCTTAAAATTGATATTCTTTAGTGATATATAAACACCTGCTCCTCCCAGCAAGGAATTAGCAAGGAATGCTAATGAGGAATTTATAGAAGGTTTTTAACATAGATCACAGCATTCACACTGATGTGCTCCACTCAGCTCCTGGCTCTGCATGGTCACTCAGGGTTCAGGTTTTTGTACTGGAAGAGAAATTTATGGCTTTCTTGCTTTATTCATTCCCCTTTCACATAATACTCCTTGAGGTGGCTTTGAAGATAAATCTTTCTTAAGCTTCAGACATAAATCAGAGTTGGGATGATGTGCACTCAGAAGATGTCAGCTGTCCATAGCTTGTGTTTGCAGCCTGAGCAGCACTGAACTGCTTGCTGTAAATTCAGAGAAAGCCTCTGCTTCCCACTGCAAATTCTTTCCCTGGGCAATTACAGATCCATGGAAACACTGTGCACGATGCACCAAGAGTTAAAGTTTTAATCTAATTTTATGTGAGTCTGTGCTTTGTTGCCATCCTTTGTCTGAAAATTACTGTGCAGTACACAGGCAGTACTTCAATGCCATTTGTGCCACTGCATTCTTTAACATGTGCCATTCTGATCTGATAAAACATGGCTTGTGCAAAACACCCAGCAACAGACCTGGCCCAAGCCTGGAGTCCTGTGTGTCATCTGTACTTCAAATTCCTGACGACTTGTTGCATTTCGTTCAGGGCTTGTATTCACAATACCTTTACCAAAGAGGAGAAAAGAGGGTTTGGTTTGATCAGTCTCACATCTCGGGTGTGTGCTTGGCAGTGGCACCCACAGGTGCGGATGTGCCTGGATATCAGTGGGATTGGCTCTGGGGCAGCACAGGAATGGGCAGTGGGCACTGCAGACATCTGGGCAGGTGGGTGCAGCAGGGCCTGAGGAGCTCTGCAAGTGAGGTGTGAGCTGAGCACACACCACACAGACACTCTGAAATGGTTTATTGAAACACTGAGTGTTCCATGGCTCCTGCAAGCAAACACCAGGACAGGAACCTGAGCACTGCATGAAGGGTTTGGCTTCCTGCTCCTCACCATCACTGCTGCCAGAGCTTGTTATCCTGTGCTGGACTGTCCCCTGCACAGATTTTTGCCCCAAATTTTCCCATGGAAATTTTCACCCAGCAAAACACCAGAGGTGTTTGCACTTTTTGGAAGACAGGCAAGGTTCCCTAAGAGTTCTCTGGAAATGCCATCATGGAACACTCCTTAGGCTCTGCTCTTCCAAGCTGCTCTCCCCTTTCCACATCCTCCTGAGATCTGAGGGTCACTCCTCAGCTCTGGAGGTCAGTTTGCCCAGATCCAGCCAGAGCCATTCCTAGTTTATATTTAAAACTGCTGTAACTAATCACTGCAGCTTTCTTTCCATTAGTCACTGAGTTTAAAAGTAGACATTTGGTGCATCTGGATTTGTTCCAAGACACATATTTCTGGCTTTTTAGATAGAATCATTTCTCCATTTGTATAATATTTTAGAGCAGTTGTATAATTATTTCTTATCTTGATAAATATGTCATCAAAGTGGAAATCATCCGTCTTTCTGCTCATTCTTATATTTTCTCCATCTAAGAATCTACAATAGAATATTTACTTTTTCAACTAAAATAAATATTGACCAGCTCAGGATCCTCTTCTGAGACCAAGATGATCTAAAGATTTTCCAGCATAGCTTTCCAGAGAAAAAGGCCTCAGACTTTGATGGTCAGAGGAATGGATGGTGTAACCGAGCTGGTAGCTCACTGACCTTTGTGTGGTTTGCAGGAAAATAACAAATTTACCACTTGATTTATGTTCTCCTTTTGCAAATTGTGTTCCAACTGGCTTTAGCAATGGATGTTGGACAAATTTCTAATGGATCAAAAGAACGTGGCTCTATGAAACAATCAGCTGACCTGAAGTGCAGGAGTGGCTGGAGGAGAGAGTGGAAAGCTGATCAAAACATTTGCAAGATGTGAAACTGAAAAAGGAGACTGGGGTCTGGTCACCGAAATTTTTATTGTTGTGCAAAAACTGTGTTTCTCTTGTCATCATTTTAACAGTGGTGGTAATCCAACTTCTCCATCAGCCGTTGGCCCAGTTAAAAGGAGTATCATTTTGCAGATATTGGAGATATGCACCAAGAGTGCATATAAAATTGGAGATAGATTTGAGAGTTAGGCTGTTCAATCTGAATATGAATCATTTTAGATGCTTTGGAGATGACCACCCATGGTTACGAGAGAGAGGTTTAGAACTGTCTGAAAAAAATGTTTTCTTGAATTGAGTGAAAGCTGGGAAGGACAGAAACACGAGAGGCAGCAGAGAGAAACATTCTGCTTGGAAGGGGAAGAATAAAAAAATACAGAATATGAAGATATAAAAGGTAGGACTCAAAGAAAATGTTACCAAGCTGTCCTAGGTATGTGTCAGCCTGATTGCCTGCTGGGACTGGGGATTACAGAAACTGGAGTCTGTTGTCTTTGGTGTTTGCTCCAAATCACAGTCTGTGAGCTTTAGCTTTCACTACCTGCACAAGGCAGTTATTTGTAAAAGGATTGGCTTCTCTTTCTACTGCTGTGCTTGGCAACTCCTTGCTGCAAGACATCCTTGACATACATCCCTGGTCTAAACCTCTTATCTTCAAATCTTTTGCAGATCTCTTGTCTTATGACGTGTGAAGTATTGAGAACCACTCCATGCACCACCATGTCTGCACTGTTGTGCAAGGGGGAGATTTAGTGCACTGTGGCAATTCTTGTCTGCAGGACAGGAGCTGTGAAATAGTACAAGAAAGTAGGTGTGCAATAGAAAAAGAAAGTAGGTACAGCTCCCTTGGTCACCTTCACCAGAAAAAAAACAAACAAAAGAGAACATGAGCTCAGTGTGCATCTGTGATGGATTATGTGCAGCCAAACACTGGTGAAGACCACAGCAACAAAAAACTCTACCCCCCTGGGATCATCAGCAGCTATAAGGGGACACCAGGACAGTGGGATGAGCTGTTGGGCTGTCTTTGACTCAACCAGTGCATTTTCCATTGTCCCTGAAAGTATGCCCCAAGGTGCCAGTGACTGTGGGGATCTTTGCTGGTGTGGCCTTTCTGCTGCAGGGTCCTGGTTGAGGCTGTGATGGCAGAGCATGGCTGACAGCCTGGCCCGTGGGGTGTGACACTCTGCTTGTGCTGGGTTTTGAAAAGATTATGCCTTCCAGCAGCTCTTTGAACCCTGTGGTTAAAAGTGATGAATGGGTGGTCAGTGAAAAGACCTAGAAATAAACCAGTGATTCAATTATGAATGAAATTGGCTTAGCCAGCCCTATTAAAATAAATATTTTGCCTTATATTGACTAGGGAAAGGAGTGATTTTACAGCTGTGTCCACAGCCAGACTGATGCAAGAGAATTCGGTTGAAGTTGAGCAAAAGCTGTTGCTGAATGTGGGAACATGTTCTGGATGATGAAGCACCCTTAGTTAGAAGAAGTCCTTTACTTTTGGGTAATTTATAAACTACTGGATAACACACTGTAGAGAAATCTGCCGTAATTTTTCAGATCTCAGTCAAATGCTTCCTTCCTAGGCACAATTCTTACGTGTTCTTTCAATTTTATTATTATTTATTATTATTATTATTTTTTTTTAATTATTGTTGTCATATTATTACACATTTCCTACAACTTTCTGCACTGCCATTGAGTGTGCCATTTGGGCAGTGGTCATTTCAATCAGCATAGCACATGCTTGGTTTGTATCTTCTCCGATGAATGCTCCAGGGTCTTAGCAGAGCTGAGAATATGCCACTGCACAGATTCTGCTGACTCTGAGTTTGAAAGGAGCTCAGAGAGCTGAAGAGGTTCCAAATATGAAAGTGATGCTGTTGGATACAGTGAAGATGTTTCTTGTCACCCCCCAAAAGGGAGCAGGTAGGGAAGTGTCTGTCCCATACTTGCAGGGAGACCCTGGAGGACATGCTCAGCTCAAAGCTGAACACTCAGCCATGTAAATCCCTCGAGCTCCACAGGCACTGGATGTACCTCTGGGGACACTGGATAAAGAGATGGTCACAGATGTGACCTGAGAGAGAAGCAGTCACACTGCACATCCATGCAGCAGCTCCTGGAGAGTTATGGGACTGCTGCTGCTGCTGAGGAAGGGTGTTCACTGCACTTCACAGACATTAGAGCTCATAAGAGTGGGTAGGAACTGTCATGAAACTACACCTGAATATTATCTATGTGGGTGACTTTGGTGGTGGGTCTCAAACATGCCACGTTTCCAAGACCATTCACACAGTCTCTGTTCTGGTCTGTGATATCCACCTTTGTAAAACTTTGCAGGATAGATTTATAAAGAGTTGCTGAACAGGAAGGAATAACATAATCAGAATTTACCACCTTTACATTAAAAAAAAAATCTCAAAATCATGCAAGAACCCAAAATGAGGGCGAAGAGAACTAAAATCCATACTGAACTCTAAGAGTCATATTTCCTGCTTCACAGTCTCCTCTCTGCTCTCTATCATTAGTATGCATGGAAATCTAGGGAAGTATTTTGTTTGTTTTTATTTGCTTGTTTGAGGTCCATGCTGCTCTGAAGTTGAAGGAGTACTGCAAGAGTCATGATGTGCTTGGTAATTGAAGGGTAAAGGGTAAAGATAATAGTGTTTTCTATTTGAAGAAAAGGCAGAGTGAACTTGGATGGGTGACAGATATTACAAAAGCAAGTTCTTGTTTCTGTGTATGTGTATTTGTGTGTGTGCACAGTCTGTCCTCCATCTAGTGACTGTGCCAACAATGGCACTAAGGGCAAGGGTTAAAAAACCTCAAAGCATAAACCATAAAAAAGGTCATTCTACTTTTTGCTCATTATACTCCAGCTACAAGATCTTCTCTGATAAAATTCAAGAAAACTCTGTGTCAAGGCATACAATAAAATATTAGAATTCTAACCTAAATAGCAGAATAATTTTACAGCTGCTGTACCTGCTGTATGTCAACCCACCCATTTTCAGGAGTTTCTTTTCAAAGATGTCCTTTTCACCATGTGAAATGGATCTTTCTTATTCTCTTGCTGCCTGCAGAATGCCTGGGAGAAACAGAGCAGTTAATGGAATTAAAGAGTGAGGCTCACTTCATCCCCTAAAGAAATGAACTTTTCCCCACTTGCATTTTGCTCTGCAGTGTCTGATGTGGCAGTACATGATCCTCCTTGCAGGAGCTCTGCTGCCTTTGGGCAGCTCAGATAAAATAGAGGGGAGGCATAAGAGGGAAATTTCTTTTTTTAAAAAAATATATATTTTGGATGTTGTCTACCCATCTAAACTTATGCATCCCTACAAAATGTCCTGGCCAGGATTTTCTGAAAAAGGTGAAAGTCCAAGACCAACCTATGTTTGAAGATTTCAGAACTAAACCCAACAAAAACAGCATTCTAAGCAGTTCTCATTAATATGGAGTTTCTTGGGGTTGTCATCATTGGGTAAATTCTGGCTCTTCCATTTAATTTTGTGTCTACTCACCCCAGCATGTTAGCCACTGACAGAATCTACTTCTGAAAGCTCAAAGACCAAAGTCAAGCCCTTAAATAAATGCATTCACAGATTAATTAGATGTGAGATGCAGGGGGTGAAGGTCAACAGAGTGCCTGTGCTCATGAACAGATCATTTTGGCTCCAGGAGGGGAAACTCTCACCCTCCTGTGCACCCAGAGTATCTTCATTTTTAGCCATCTTCTCTGAATTCTCTGAGATATAATTTGCTTTTGCTTTAAACAGTACATCAATTTTGACGAGGCAATAGTGAGTTTGAAACCAGGCAATAGCGGCTTTAAAGGGAAAATATGGTAGATAAGAAACTGGAAATCGTTTCACAATAAACACAATGGGGCCACAATGGGGTCAAGGGGTGATCTGGGCAGGCTGTGTGTTGTAACTTGCTGTTTTACTTTCTGGATATTTGTAACTCATCCTAAAGATATTCTTGGAAAACTCAACATGAAATACTGACTTCTTTAGTGAGAGACATCAAAAATCATGTACTGTTGAATTTCACTCATTAATTGTCACCTCAAGAGCACTCACTTGCAAGTGTATCCCAGGCCAGCCTGTCACCAGCCCCACTCTAGAGCAGCTCCAGGAAAAGATGAGGAATATTTTAAGCCCTGATTTGAGTACCCCTTTTGAGGGTCTGGGTTACAGAATGTGCAATGTTATGGGGGCTGAGCTCCTACAGCAGGGCTGGTCCCTGTGAGAGAGTTATGTAAAAGCAAATTTCTTGGCATTAAAACAACTTTGACAAAGAAAGTGAAAAAATAAATGTAGAAAACATTTTCTTTCATATTTTTTCCCATTGCCTTTCTCTCCTTTCCAGAATAACAACCTAAGTTTAAGTACTTTCAAGTAGGAGTTTACCATTCATATTTTACCTCTCCTGCACCCTCATTTTGCTTTTTTTTCCCCAGTAAAGAAAAGAATAAGCAGAGAAGAACAAAGAGGAATAAAAAACAAATGCTGAAATGTAGCATTGTGTTCCTCTGTGTTGGGCTCATGCTATGGAATTTGTTAGAGAATTAATTTCTTATGATATGCAGGAAACTGGGTGAGATTTCCTTCTGGCCTGGTTTCCCATGACACTGGCAATCTATGTATAGCTTAGGAAATCTTTTAAATAAGGGCAGTTTCTGGAGCTGGAGAAACCTGAAAGTCTTCTTTTGGCCCAGTGAGCATAATAGAGGTCAGTGAGCATGATACAGGTGTGAAAGGAGCAGGTGAGAAAGGAGAAAGGAGGATTTTATTTGTGACCACTGGCAAGAGGTGTAGGTGGTGCTGGGTGTAGGCACACAGGGTCCTCTCTCCCAAGAGACTGCCTGGAACCCACCTTGGGCCACCTTTTCTTCCACTCCCATGAGTTCTACCACAGCAATGGCATGGTTTGTCTATGAAGGACAGAAACCATGTCTATTTGAGCCCAGTTTCTAGCCTGGAGGAGAGATGCTGTCCCTCTGAGGGCTGCAGTGGCTGAGGGTGCAGGTTAAGATGCTGTGCAGGACTCACCCACGTTCAGGTTTCTGAGGTGCTGTGGAGCAGGACCTGCTGCTTGCACCTCGGGGACGTGTGACACAGCCAGCACCCATCCCCTGGGCTGGCTCCTGGTGCTTCCCCACTCCCAAAATGCCCTTGGTGGGCAGACAGAGGCAGCTGCTGGCGTGGGCACGGCAGACAGACCCAGAGCTGCAGCTGTGCCAGGAGCCCTGCCAGAGTCTGCACTGAGAACTGGGGAGCTGAGTCACTCCTGAAGTCTTACCCATCTAACTTACCCATCTAGCTGGTACTTGTGGTGCCTAACCTGTTTAGGTGCCTAAAGCAGATGGGTTTGGCATCAGTCTCCTGTGGAGACTAATTAGCTTCAAGTCCCTGATCTGGTGAACAGTTAATTATCTGTGCAAAACTGAAAATCTTCAGCTGAGAGAGATGAAAAAGCCAGCAGCCTAATGAGCACTTGGGCTCTGAGAGCCCAGCAGCCCTGTCCCCTCTGCAAACCACAGCAAGCACAGCTAATCTGATCCTAAATCCCTTCCATCCCAGGTGAGAGCCCTAACCACAGCCCAGTGGGCTGTCTGCCTGTCTCTCTGCTCTTTCATTTTAATGAAAGCTGTAAAATAACTCTCTTTTTTCTACATATGGAAATGAGAGTAATTTCTGAAATCCCAGGATTATTTGCAAGGCAGGAAAAGCGTTTCCTGCCCAGCCATAGCCACAGGTTACAAGCACAGCCTTCTGAGACCAAGTACAGGCTCTCTATAATTGTATGTTATACTCAAATGTGCTCACATTTATGAATGTATTGTTGGTGGTTTTTTTAACTTCTAAAGGGTTATTTCACTGTGAGAGCAGCCCCAGACCTGATGAATATACCTTTGTGTGTAGTTCTCTAACTACAGTATTTCTAGGTTAACACTCATGGACTTAAAAGCCAGATGGAGGAAACTTTAATAAAAGTAGTCTATTTGTCTGGAATAAGAGCCCAGAGTTTGCAATGTAAAATAGTTGCTTATGAAAAATGCATTCTTCATAAGTGAAATAACATAACCCTCCCGGCAAAAAGCCAGAAGTTCGGTTTCTCTTCCAAAAGCTGTCAAAAAGCAGACAACAAAAAAAAATGCCTGTCACATTTTTAATTTCATATTCTGTGCGACTTTGTGAGCAGATTAACTACAGATCAGGAAGAGAAAACTTCCAGCACAGTTCAAAGAAAGAAGTCAAAGTGGGACAGGAGGGAGAGCCCACCTCCAAAGCTTTTCCTCCTCGTCCTTTCAGGCAGCCAAGGACTCAGACTGTGTCTGTGGTCCTTGTGTGTTCCCAGCTGCAGGCAGGAGTACCATGGACACGGGGCTGTGGATACATTCCTGGAGGGTTGTCACTTGGAATTGCCTTTTCTGCCCTTTTCCTTGTCATGGAACCTTGCTGGGAGTGAGCAGCAAGGTGCTGAGTGCTGGGGAGAGTGGTGGCAGGACCAGGCTTCACCTGAAGACTGCCAAAGCATCTTTCCCAGCAGGAATCCCCAGCCTCTGTGCTGTGCTCCTTTCCCAGCAGGAATCCCCAGCCTCTGTGCTGTGCTCCTTTCCCAGCAGGAATCCCCAGCCTCTGTGCTGTGCTCCTTTCCCAGCAGGAATCCCCAGCCTTTGTGCTGTGCTCCTTGGCACAGGGCAGCAGCACATGGTGTTGCTGAGCCAGGCCCTTCAGCAGCTTCTGTTTTCACCACAGACCACAGTTTTGGGGGTTGTTTCATCACCACTGCTTTTAGCATAGGGTTGGTAAGGTATTGCTGGTGGTTTCTAATGCACCCCTAGCATTTTACCCAAGAAGCAGAGGGGTTTTAGAGATGTTTAAAGTTACTCTTTGAACAGCAAGAGCCACTGTGTAGCTTTCATGGGATAGAGGAAGGGAAAATTTATTTTTCACTGAGAATAGATTTCTATTCTGGCCAAAATTTTATGTTCTTTTTCCCTTTTGTTGTCTTCTTTGTTGAAAAAAACCCAACAAATCAACAAAGCTAGAACTGGAAAAGCTTTTCACAGGGGCAAGTTTTGCAGTTTAGGTGCTCTGCATCTTCCTTTTTTGCCCTGAAGGAAAATACAACTCCGAAAATACAGCTCTCTGATGTGCAAACACTTCCTTAGGCAGGGGATGATGCGAGCTCCCATTTCCTGCATCCTGGGGTTGTGTATTATGGGAAAAAGGCACTCGGGTGGGGGTGGGAATGGGGCTCTACACCCATGGGGCTGTGAACATCGTCCAAGTACAGCACCCTTGGGTGGGGTAAGGCTTGATGCCACCTCAGGATTTCTTTGTGACTGCCTTACCTGGCTCCTTGCCTGCTGGGCTGGTTTGTGGCTCCTGTTTTCAGGAAACTGTTTAGGGAGCTCAGATGCCTCCCTCAGCCCTGTTGTTGGAGTAGGTGAGTGCCTGGGAACCTCAGTGCCACAGAGCCTCCACCTTTGTGGGTCCTATCCCAGCTGCCTGTGCCTCCTTGGAAAAGTGGATTTAGGCTCCAAAAGTGCTTAATTCTATTTGGGTCTTCACCAGACCTACTGGCAATGTCAGTTCTCACCACATATGACCAGGCACACAAGTTTTAGAAAATGGAGAACTCAGTACAAAACAGTTCATCCTCCCGTCATCCTCAGCCAAAGGCAAAATTCAGCTCATTTTGCCCTTGTTTCCAGGTACAGTGAAGGATCTATTGCTTAGTTGTGAATAACTCTTGAAAAAAAATGTTAATCTCCACCATCTTTTGTTTCCTGCATAAGTTCTTCATCTGCAATTTAATGTTCCCTCTTAGCCATTGCAATTCTATTGAATTCATTGGGTTATAATAGTGCTATTAATCCTGATTAGTATTTTCCTTTGTTTTACCAGTGTGCTGTACAATACCTTAGGAAGTGAGAGTGGATAAATTAATAAAGATTGTAAATAAATAAGGGCATTGCAAAGTCAGGACAATGGGTCACCAGTGGCAGAGAAATGCTTGCACAGCTGGACAGTGATCCTTGTGAGGAACAACACAGCACACCAACTTCTCATCAGCCACGAAGGCTGCAGCAAAGATGTGTGACATTGAGGGGGCTCCAAGGCATTGTAAAACCAGGGCCAGAGAGGGAGGAAGCCCTTGGAGAGAAGTATGGTGACCTGCAGGCTGCTCCTCTGCTGCTCAGGAGATCACTCTGTGGAGACTGGATCCCTTGTCTTTCAGAGAACATCCTTAATGTTGTGCATAACAGCAATTGCATAGCTTTAGGATGGTCTGGTGTTTAGGATATGAGTGTGATTTAGGATGACTGTGGTATTAAAAAAAGCAAACAAAAAAATATTTTTTTGTAGAGCAAAACTGCAGCAGTGTGCCAGAATCTAAGCATGTGCTATTCTGCATCAGGTTGACAGGTTAGACCTGAACCATAATGCCTCCAGACACCAATCCTGCATTTCAGAAAGTCTGTTCTATAACAAGTGCCACATCATCTTATTTACTCCCTGCTCAGAAGCACTTTGGTCCTTGGCAATGACAACTGTATCAAAAGCATAGTAAGAAATCCTTGGATTGACTATATTTAGTATTTCCTAAAATCCAAGTAATGCATTGATTCACTTCCTTTTGTTTTGAGATATAATTACATGTGCTAAATTATGCTCAGTGATTAAAAGAAATTTGCCCTCCAGAGAAAAACGTAGGAAAGATTGAAAGGCTTTCTTTCTTGCTTGCTTGCTTACTTACTTTCTTCTGTAAAACAATGTTCTTTTAAATCAAAGAGGGTGACATTAAATTACAGTGCTGGAGACATGAAGCAAAACTAAATAAAAAATCTATTTTTCTATTTTGAAACTGATGATGAGAAAAGTTGGTGTGAAAAAAAATACAGAAGAGGTTAGTGGAATCACACTTCAGCCTGACTTGTCTGAGAGCTTAGAGCCCTTTTCCCTGAGGTTAACTTGTGTCACAATGGGAGAGGACCTGCGAGGTGAAGGAAAACCTTATGATAATGAATTAAATTTCAAAAGAAGGTTTGAAATACATGAGAGACTGTTTGACATTAACTGCAAAGCAAGATTAGTGCTATTAAAGTATTAACAACCTAGAAAATTCCCATAATAATTCTGTTCACACAATCCTGAGGTACCTGAATTTTTTTTTTTTGGTAGCTGTTGAGCCAGTGCAACTGGCATGGTCTTGTTTCTCTTGCAATAAGTGTCCAAATGGATTTTAATCATATGTTAAAGTTAAATTTAATAAAGGAAGAGAGAATTAGCAACATGGCAGTTTCTTGCCTGATTTGTACATCCACTGTGGTAGGAATTTAGTTTATGAATCCTCTGAACCAAGTGACTGTCTGCTCAAATATGTAATATGTGAAATCTGATGTGCTTCTGAAGAATAAGAATCATCTTGCACATATTCAGGGTTCAGGTTCCAACCATAAAGATTGAAACCTAATTTTTTCACAAGGTGAAAGCACTGGGTTCCAGCAGGGCTCTGTTGAAACCTGGTGCAATGCACAAGTGTCAGAGTTGTGCTTCTTGAAGATCTCAGTTCTCAACAGAGAGTGCCACACAGATTTCTTGTGTGCATTTGGATCTTCTGCTATGAGCAGTTCCTTCTGAGCTTCAGACACCACACATTTTACTTGCACATTGTCTGAATCTGTAGAGGCACTCTGGAGAGTTTGAAAACATACTTTTACTTATGGAGTAATAATTCTCTGTGGTAATATTGCTCCAAGTTGTCTGTTTTGGAAAGTCCTCTCACCAGTTTTTGCTCAAAAGGCACTCATTCCTGCCTCAATGAGGATTCTGGAAATACTGTGTATGGGAATGTTATTTACATCTCTGTGCAGGGAGTGCTTCAAGTGTCAGTGCTACAGAAAATGAAATCCCTGCAGAGTAAATTGAGTCATAAGATTTGGCAAGGTGGATGTGTAAAATGAAAGATTAGCATTTGAGAAGATGTATTCCTTCCTCCAGTATATGCCTGGAAGTCTAAGGAGTGGTATGAACTTGAAAATCAAGATTGAAAGAGTGGGCAATTTTTTCAGTAGCAATCATCACTGTATAATCACAATGAAATAAATTTATTGCATGCCTATTTTTCAGTTTTCACCATTTCATTCATCCAGAAGATCACATTTCAACATCAGTCTTATACAAGACAACAATATGGGGATGAGACAAAAAGTACACCTGAAAATCAGATCTAACATGAAACACTAAGTATTTCTACTGCCAAATCAATAGAACTGTAATGATGTATTTTTTCTTCCTTTGGCAATATATATCTTGCAAGAAGATCTGCTGTTTCACATTTTATGGTGTGAAGATCACTCCTCGTCTTCTAACAAATCTCCAAGAAAATCAGTGGAATGAAGTTAATTATATGCATATGAACAAATTAGTGCCATCCTTGTGTTCAGAAAGAGCTTGTCTCCATGGAAAAATTTCCCAAAGCATATAGTGCTGAATAAGCTGTTTATATTCCTTAGCATACTTTGAACTCAGACTAACATTTTGAACTGAAATCCACTTTTATTTTGGAGCACAGTTTGCTCATAAGGGGATATTCTGAGATGCTAATTGTGAAATTGCTTACTTGGCCTGAAGACAGGCCAAATTCTTCCCTGTAACATTTTCATAATATCAAAAACTAAAGAGAGAGTGAATGTTATTTATTTCTATCAAGGTGTGTTTTATGCAGCCAAAAAGGGCTTCTTTTTGAAAGGAAAATCATGCCTCAACATAATTAGTGTAATTGTTGGAGTTTTGAAAGCATGCCTCTTTAGGAGAGATTTCGGGAACTCAGCTGATTTGTTATATAAAGGAGAAGGTTAAGGAGTGGTTTCATCACAGTTTACTCAAAGAAAGTATCTGGCAATGTATTTCTTTTTTTGCCAGCTAATGGACAAGGCATTAACAGGAACCAAGTAGCTGAAATTTGAAGCTAGGCATACTCAGACAGTAAGCCCAGCAAACCTTTTTAACAGTTATTAAAACTATTACCCCCTGGAGGATTTCACCAAGGCATGATAGATTTATTATCGCTTACATTTAACTATGGTATTAATAACACTGAAATGGGCTGTGGAACTGCTTGCCAAAGGATGTGAAGGATGCTAAAGCTTTCCATGGATCTCACACACATTTGGACAAATTAATGGAATTTAAAGTAATTGAGAACAGTCAAACTCCCACAAAGATTCCAGCTCTGACTCAGGAAATCCCTGAACCACAGGGACTGTTGGCCATGAGGGCAAGAAACAAATGGCCTGATTTTGCATCTGCCTGGCTGGGCTCCATCCCCTTTGCTTCCCAAAACAGGGAAGCCTTGTCCATAATCACCACCTGGGAATGTTCTCTGGCCTGACTCTTTCCCAGACAGTGCCTCAGCATGATTTGGAAGGGCTGGTCAAGGCCAAAGCTCACTGCTAAAATCAAGTGGTTTGAGTGATTCCAGGCAGCACTGGAGCTGGAATCCCAGTTCTCACCAACTCACTGGTACTGGACAGCCATGGCTGCTTCTAGTGGGGTTTGTGGAGAACAGCTGGGAAAAGCAATTGGGAAAATCCTGGAAACTTTAATTCCCAACAGAGAGTCTGCAATTCTTCTGGAAAACCAACACTCGTTTGCAGGCTGGGTGAGATTCCAACCACAGATTTGGTTCAGCCAGAGGCTGGCCATGGGAGCCCTGGGCATCATTTCCATGGCCTTTGTGCCACTAGCAGCCAGCAAAGTGCCCCCAGGTATCCCTTATCTCCTTAAAACTCCATCTATAGGCACTTAACATCTTATTGCTGCTGTTGCTGTGATGATTTTGGAGGGGCTGCATTGGTGGGTGCAGCAGGAAAAAAAGCTGCTTTCGTGAGGACTCCACATAACTCAAAGCCACTCAGCATAGAAAGAGCTGTGCAGTGTTAATATTATGATTTTTCACATATGATGAAAAAATGGCCTAAACAACATGTAGACAATCACACAAGTAAAGAGTTTGAAAACTTGGTCATCATGTGCCTTGTTTTTTATAAGCCCTGTGCTACAATATACTTTTAAGGGTTTAAGTCTTTTTGTGTTATATGGGGTATGTGCTTCAGGGATGGATAAAGAGAAAAAAATTGAAAAGAAAGCCTTGACAGTAAGGAACATTAAAATGCTCTTTTAAAAAGAGCATTATAAAATTTTGCTCTTTGATAAATTTTGGGCTAAGAAATCATAATGAAAGGACAAGGATGCATGATTACCTCACTGTTGGAGAAAGATCTAAAGAAGTTATCAGTCTCCTTTGAAATGACATTCATAATACTCTCCATTGCAGCTTAGGGGTCTCCCCAGTCAGAATTTAACAGCAAATAAATGCAGAAAAAAAGAGCTCCTTAAATGTAATCCTTTAAACAGAGAGTCTTTTGTTTTATGTCTGTGCAAGAAGACTTCAAACAAGCCGTTTCAAGTAGAAATCTTTTCTAATGCTTTGAAGAAATCATTGTTCTCAAATATTCTAGATAATCTGAATACCTCTTTGGATTAAATATTACTTAAGTGATATCCTTTATTATTTGAATTTATAGGATTGCCATTTTTACACATGGTGTTATACATCATAGAAATTTCCAGTTGTGGAAGGAATAAAACAGTCAATGAATATTTTTTTATTACTATATTGCACATGATCAGTCATTATGGCTAAAACCTCATCTCATCTTGCTTTGAAATTCCCCAATTTTATTTTTAGGTCATGGATATTATATTGCCAATTTTGTTTCAACTTCACTGATAAGACTGCAGGATCCGGTGTGTAATAATTAGTCCTGTGAACATATATCAGCATCGTTTCTCATCTTGGCATTAGTAGGAGAGCAAGGAGAAATTGTGTGGAAATAAGAATATCTGTTGGCATTAATACTGGCTGCTAGGAACCAGATTCTTTCAGAGGAATTAATTTAAAATGCCATTTCTAGCAGTTAATGGAAAGATATAAGTCCTTTTTCAATGTTTTCTGTATCAGAGACTGATAAAATTCAGTACAATTAAAGGTCTCAATTAGAAACCATCTACTTTCAGAAATAAAGACAGCAGTCTGCCCTTTATTCCAAATCTTTACCACTTTCATCACGACACATTACAAGGCTTACTGTAATCTTTTAAGAAGAGCCACCAAGTGTTCAAGGTTCTCATGGGAACTACTGAAGACTAATAATGACTAATGTAATTTCTCTGACAGCTGACTTTGATCATTTTGAAATATATTGTCATCAAATATGCCCAACAGTCACATGTTTAGTTAAAAGGATGTTTTCCTGTAGCTCTGTCATAGGTGACAGTCAAAAGGTTGAGCGCAAGTAATTCTGCTTCACTGACAATATGCATTCAAACAACGTTTTCTTTCACAAAGAATAAAGAAGTATTTATAAACTATGCAGCCAGTCATTTACCCATGGCTTATGTGCATCAGCCTGTGATGCAGGAAGAACATACCAGTGGATCTTGATGTCAAATTGTAATTTAGCCATGATGTTCTGTTCACTTCCACTGGCATAATCAATTTTTTTGACCAAAGCTTTACCCAGAAAATCTTGAGTATTTTCTGTATTTGTCTGGACTTTTCAGATGTTAAGTGACCAGTTTGGAGTTAAAAGGCAATAGATCTATCTGGGCTGCCACGCGTCCAGAAAGCTTCTTGCTGCCCATGGTGTGTGCATGAGTCTGATGCTTTTGGAAAGCACTTTACTGTGCCACCATAGCCCTGCTGCAGTGGGCCTGAGCCATAGGCTCCCACTGTGCTGGATGGATTTACTGCACATTTGGACATTGGATGTACACTGCAGGTACAGTAAACTTGTAATTCTGGGGAGCAGTGGACTTGCATGCTGTGCCTGTAGCTGTTTGGTGTGTAGAGTCATCATGTGTTCAGGCCAGCTGGAAGGAGCAAGTTGGCGTTCCCACCACAGTAGCTGCAGATTTCTGGACATATGGACATTTATTTTATCTTGAGAAATGTCAAATGTGAATGTGTCAGCCCAGACTTAAGGGATGGCAGGAAGAATCACAAACTTATTTGTTGCTGCACAACATGAGCCAAGTGATGTGTGAATAGAAAAAGAATTGTTTATCTATACTGCATAGAGGACCTGAATAAAAATGGTACAAACACCTTGCAGGACTCTGGGATTCAGTTTTACAATTATAAAAGTTCAGAAAATCTTTGGTTGGGATCCTAATTCTATGGCTCACCAGCCTCCAAAACTCATCACACATCAACAGAAGTCCCTTTCCACCCACCTTCTGTCTTGGCATTCACTGAGAGGTAGTTTTTGTTACTGCATTTCCTAGCAGCAATTCATGGTCTTTATGTAAACTTCCTTAGTTATGGCTGCACAAATAAATAAACTGGGGAGACAGGCTGGCAAATGGAGCACAACTTTTCCTCTGAGAACTTCACCTGCAGCCCTAAAATCATGCCAGCACCTGCCTGATTTGGTGAAGTTCTCTGTAATAACCAAAACGTGTTGTTCAGGCTCTTCAGGTCCAAGTGGTAAAATCAGTGTAGGTAGGTAGTCTGGGAAAACTCAGTGCTGTCTTTCAAGTGCTTATGGCTTTTACATTTCAGATATGATTTGAAGAGTTCTGGATATCTCCTAGAAAAAAAGGATAAAGACACTGGAAAGCATAAAGGCAACCTTTTTCTACCTGTTTTCTGATAAATTACCCACTCTGTCTCTTCCAGACACAGACTGAGTTTATGCCATTATGGTTCATGTCTGCAAGTTCCAATAGAATATTTAGTGATGATGAATATGTTGAAGTGATGATGTATATGTCCAGTGGATGATTAAAAAAAAAAAGCCATTTTTTCCTATCTTTCAGCAAGAAAAGTAGGCCTGGAACAGGACAGATACTATCTAGAAGCCAGCTCATATAGAGCTGTATGAGAGCCTCTGAGCAGAATCCATGAATGCAGAGGGTCAGGTTTTTCTGGGGAGAAGTCCTGTGAGTGATTCTGGCTCAGCTAAGGAAGGGAATTGTGGCAGGGAAGACAAGCATTTGTGTTTATTCCTGCAAGAAAATAAATGGCTGTTCTATTCTGAAGGAGGAGATGGGTGTCTCAGCATTGCATTAAGCTGCATGTGCTTTTGTGTTGTGCTTAGGTAAAATAATTAATTGTGTGTCAGTAAGCATGAGACACACCTTCTATTTCCCACCATTTATTAGATGTGGTGACTGTTAAGGTGCAACCTAGAAAGATCCCACCCTTGGGGAGCTGCCCAGAGGGTCCTTGCAGGATACCCGAGGAGCTGGTGGGTTGCTGTGGGTGCACAGATGGTTTGTTCATCATTCTCCATCTGTTTATCCCTCCTTCTCCTGCCCTTTGGGAGAATAGAGTTGTCTGAGGCTTACAAGCCATGTCCAAAAGCCTTGGTTAAGATATGCTACAGAGATGTAAAAACTTCTTACTGTTGAATTATTCCTGAAACAACCAAGATTCTAAATTATTTGTTTGGCTGTACCAAAGATGGGAAGGTCACTGCTTTTGAATGGGGAGGGTATGCTTGGCACAGGTAGATCCCATGTCCACCATGTGTTTTTACTCCTTCTCCCAAATTCCAGTAGTCACAAGGCATTAAAATCTGCCTTGGTGGCAAGTTTTATGAAAAATTCTTATTTTCACATGCTCAGCTGTGACTCACTTGAACTTTTTACTTTGCACTCCAAATGGTGTATCTGCACAGAGCATGATGCAGTGCAGGGAGATCCAGGACCAGCAATGTCAGGGCACTGAGACCACAGGACCTGGCCTCACCTTGTCCCTGAGCCCTGCTGAGCCCAGCAGGAGGGGTGATGCTGCCTGAATTAAATTGAAAGAGAAATAGAGGGAGATGAATGGGGTGGTGAGACATGAGGGATAGAAAGGGTGGAAAATAAGGGAGAACTGGAAATGTATTGCAGAGAGTCTGGAAATGGGGAACTGAGAATGGCTGAGCAATGAGATTAGTGGGAAGGAGAGAAATAGGGATACAGCTGGCAGGATGGGGATCTTGGGACTTCAATGAGTGGAAAAATTATGTGACAGGCCTGGAACTGGGACATTTTGGGGGGAAAGGACAGCTCAAGTGTAGAATGGATGTGAAGGAGAGGATGTAAGAGCTTATTCACCAAACGTGGCTGAAGTATCTCCTACTTCAGGCTGGTCTTAGGTGGGGGTGGCAGCCAGAGCCACTGCCAGTGACTCAGGTAGTGCCAGTGCTGGTGTAACCACCCAGGCACAGGGTTCAGCTTTCTTTTAGAAAAATGAATAGGGGGAATCTCCCCTGGAATTTAAATGCACAGATGTCTTTGGTTAAAAGACTGTCCCTGAGGTTGCAGAATTAGTCACTCAAAAGCCAGGGCTGGCTGTGCATTTTTGGTTCACTTTATTTGGAGGTGGACATGTGAGTAAATCAAAAATGTCTCCATGTTTGGGCAGCCCTAACTCTGACATTTCCTAATCTCTGTGTTTTTGCTTTTACTTTTCCTGAGAAAAGTCTCCAGAAACTTTTACAAATAAAGACTTGGATTTTGTTTCCTGTTTTTTCCCCCAAGACTTTAGTCAGGAAAAAAAAGAAGGTATTTTTAATACAAGGCATGTACTTTCAGAACAAATAGAGCAGGAATTGTTAATGTGGCACTGAGGACAATACTATTATTGCTTAACTATAATTCTTAGAACTGTATAAAAAATGAATAGGCAGTCTTAATTCTGCTGTTCCCTATTCAGTGTACTTGACTGCTGCCTTTACAAAATATTTTTAGCGTGGTTTTGTGTAGGTGACTGCGTGTGTGTGAGAGAAAGATGTCATCTCTTTTCATGAGCCCACTCATCCATACGCTGGGATGAAAACCCGGCGTGTTTGTCTGTGTACAACTATGTCTGTCTGCATAAATTGGAGAGTTTGCATCTGAATCAAGTGATGTGTTGCTGCAGCAGACAGAGCTGCCTTTCTGCTCCAGGGCTGTGGAGCCTGTTTCTTGTTCTGAACTGTGCAGCCAAGGGGCAGCAGTGGTGCTTTTACCCAATTTACACCATGAAACATTTGTTAACCTCCCTGAACAAAGCCATGGAGCCAAAGATAAGGAGCCAAAGACAGCTTCAGCCTGGCTACCTGGAATCTGTCCATTGCCCTTAATAGGACTGTGATTAGACCCAGCTATAAACAGTTCAAAAAGAGATAATGTAGATGCTTATTTTGTTTTCCATTGGACCTCTTCATGTGTTGCACTTAGCCATGTTTTCTTAGCATCACATTCACCCTCCAGTTGGCAGGTACCTTTATTTAACTTTTACCTGCCAGCTTTGTGTTGTCCTGTCTTTGTGTTGGCCTGTGCTGGAAGGCTGAAACAAGACTGGGTGCACTGATGCTTGCTTTCCCTCTTGCTTTCCATGCTTCTTTCCCTCTTTCCTAGTCATCTGTGATCTGAGCTGCCTGTGTGAGCTGAACTTTTCTTTGAGCTGCAGCTTTTCACAGATGTTCCAGGAGCATCCTCTTGTGAAGAGGATAGAACAAGGCATAGTTAAGGATGAAAAGTACCTATTTCTAGGGCTTGAAATTTGAGAAAAAGCCCTCAAGGAGTCAGGACGGAGGAGTGTGTTTTCAGCATAAGGTTTCTGGCAGCTGTGCAGCCTCAGGACACGTGTGAGAAAAAAAGTCAGTGTCAGAGCTCAGCTCTCTGGGGATGCCACTCTGGTGGCTTCAAAGACATCAGTGCCCCTCTTGCTGTCCCTGAAGGTGTGGGAGCAGGAGGATGAGGCACTTACTACTCTAAGCCCTCATGCCCAACTCAGGCCTCCAAACTGGTAGAGCTACAGCTTGGTTTGGGCAAGGATGGGTTGAGCAAAGAAAGTTGGAGGCTCCTGCTAAAGGGGTTTTTCCTTTTCCTTGCTCCCCATCTGTGAAAAGGGTCCCAGACGTACATCAGCAGCCTCTTTACCTGGGGTTTGGCCATGCCTTTTCCAGCACCTCAGATTTTCAGGTGAACTCCTATCCCAGCACTCAGCAGTCTGCCTTAGGGACAATCCTGGGAGCTGACTTCAGGGGAGTTGAACAGTGCACTTCTTCCCCAGAAGTAAATGCACCCAAAGCACTTCTGCTTCCTTTTTCTTTTCACTGGGAAGGTGGTGACTTACTCTAGGTTTGGAAAAGTGAAGTTTTAAACTTCCTGGGCTACAGCTGTTTCTGCAAACTGTGTCAGTCAAGCTTCAGAGCATTAGACTTCTTGGCTTGGTATCACCCTTTATAAAATATATATTTCCTTGATAGATCGAGCACCAGCAATTCCCTTAGTTCCATAAAGAACATGAAAGAATGGGGTTTTGATGCCCCAGGGAACATGCAGTGTGCAGTGTTTTAAGGGAAAGGCCCTCACTTCATGCAGTGCTTTGGATTATTGTTCTTGAATATCCTGTTTCACATTATTTATTGCTGCAGATTTTTTTTATTGTCTCTTTCCCAGGCAATAAAACACATTGCTGAAGCACAGACACTAATCAAAAGAATAAGGATCACTTCACTTTAGGCATGTTTTGGCTCTGCTGATGGACTTCATGGTGGCCTCTGGCTCTGCCAGCATGGGGCAAACAGGGAGCCCAGACCCGCAGACAGTGGGGAGCACAGCTCTGGCCCCATGCACCATGGCTAGTTCCTGGTTTTGGTTAGCCTGCCATCAACCCCAAGGCAGAGGAAGGTACACTCTTTCTTTCTGAGCAAGATTTCCAGGTAGGCATGTGTGAATTTAATTATAAATGAGAGACACGGTGGGATCTGGCTTTCTGGTGCAGTTGTATCAACTTCAAGGCCACTTGTCCCCATCGTCGCCTGTGCACAAACACATTTTGGCCCCATGTGGAGACTCTTGACTTGCACAATACAAGGAAAAGTGATGCCAGGACATAAATTAAGAGGCATGAATGGGTGAAACACAAAGGAGCTTATTTTGTGCTAATAGTTTAGCAAAGGCATTCAGACACTTCTAAAGTTAGCACATTGCGCTGCCAAGAGAAACAGTGCAGCAGGGGAAAAATACCTCCCTGGATAGCTGTCTACCAGCAGATATGTCCTGTTTTTCATCCCAGACAAATACAGTGTGTCTCTGCCAAGTATATTCTTTGGTTTCCTTTGCCTTATGTGGGATAAATACTTCCCCCCTCCTTCCAAAGTTAATACAGTAATTAAGGAAAAATCAAAGCTGCACCTGATAAAAATGCAATGCTTTATATCTATATAGACTTTCAATCACAGAAACTGCTTTATCTCATCAATTAGCTGGGACCTTGCTCAGCCTGTAATAGGGGCTGACAAATCCACATGTGGGTTCTGATGGCTCTTCCCAGCACTCCTAATAGCTCTGGTTACCATTATATCAGCAAAGGGGCTGTGTAGCACAACTGTAGGAAGAACACAACAGGTTTGTCAAATAAGAATTTGATGGCCAAAATGCTGCTCTCACTCACACTAAGGACTGGGAAAATTGCAAAACCCTTGTTTGAGCTGTTGTACAGCTTGATTTGGGTTTCCTTGTGTTTGTTTTATAATACAACTGCAAACATGAGATCTTGTAATTAAAGACTTATCAAGTACACATGCAAAAGTAGACTAAATAAAGGACAGATTAGCAATCTTATTTCTGGCACTTAACTCATGAGTGCCTGATGCTGCAGTTTCAGTGTTCGTGCAATCTAATTTTTATGAGTAATGAACAGTATTAAATGTCTCCCAAGTCCCCCCCACCACTGAAAGAGGAAGGGGTCCCAACTGTGCACTGCATATTTTCTGTAACTACAGTG
Source organism: Acridotheres tristis (assembly GCA_037013685.1). NCBI lineage: Eukaryota > Metazoa > Chordata > Aves > Passeriformes > Sturnidae > Acridotheres > Acridotheres tristis. The sequence continues at coordinate 102,882,964 of CM072887.1, forward strand.
CTACGTTCCTGTCCCAAGGGCCAAAGGCTGGCTGGGTCTCAGTGAACATCCACCCTCCATAGCCATCCACAGGTTCCTTGTCCTCTCTGTGTGGAGCTCCCTGCCACAGGAACTGCTGCTGCAGGACCTTGCATGGCTGGCTCCGAGCCCCTTTGCAGAGGGAGAGTCCAATTAGTGGCTGAAAGAGTCACAGCAGGGTAGCTATTAATGATTTCACCTCTGTTAAGAAGCACACTGCCTTGGATCAAGTCTGGGATCTCATAGTGATGTGAGCAGGACTGCAGTCACTGCACCAGGGCTGGGGCTGAGCCTCTCAGCTGAGACTTGCCAATGCTGTGGTGGAGGTTCTGGGACCAAGGGGGTCTCCAGGACAGCCCTCCCTGCCTGCATAAACCACCAGTGGCTGGGAGCAAGGCTGAGCTTGGGTCCAGGCCTGCCAGGTGTGGAGGAGATGCCATCACTCACCAAACTCCTCCTCGTAGCTCCTGGGCATCCAGCTGAGCATCCCTTCCTTCTCTGGCTGCTGGGGCTACATCAGCACCTCCAAGGTGGAGACAGAAGCTCTTCCTCCAAGCAGCCTCAGAGCACACAGGGCATGTGCAGAGCCTCTGCAGAAACAGGCTCTGTGCTGGCAATGTGCCCCTTTTACCTTTAGTCTAGGGTTGCCATTTTAGCGTATAAATCAGAGAAAGTTTTGGCAGTAGCTTAACTTGATGTAAACCACATAGCATTCCTCCTCTGCCAACATTCTAGTCTTTAATTTATATTCTTCTCTTTTCTGATAGATTTCTTTTCTGAGAACAATTTTCATCATCATTCATTTTAAAGATAGATTGTTTTGCAGTGTTTGATAGATCAACCCCAGTGCTTAGAAAGCTGGCATCCAGATGTACAGCCTGCAAAAAAATTACAGTCTTGTTAAAAGGGAGCGGTGGTGGTGTGAGATCACCTTATATGGCCCTTGCTATCTTCCCCTGTGAGCTGAGAATTGATTTCTTTTGCAATGAAAATTCCTCAGAGCTATCCTTTATCACTTGTAGAAGAAGCACAAAATGGGGTAGTACAAGCCAGTGTGTTCAGAGCAAGGAATTATTAACAGTAATGTAACTTAATGGCACGACAGCAGGGATAAATCTGGCTTGTGGACTCTGAAGTTAAGGTTCGGGAAACAGCAATCTTTGCTTAAAGATACAACCCAGAAATTAATCAGGATGAATAATATGATAATACATGAACAGCAGCATTTAGAAACTCCTAGGGGTTTCAAAGCTCTGTTGAAGCAAGCACACATCTTAACAGACTACCCTGCCAGAGAGAATTTACAATCTTCTGAGTCAAGGCTGATAAACAGTGGGATAAAGGAAGGATTAATATGCTCATTTTGCAAACAGGGAATCAAGCCACAGCATGATTAGAACCTAAATTTACAAAAAGTGTTTAAGCTTTGCTCCCAGATGCTGTGCTCGCTGGAGGCCAGCACAGAGCCAGCAAACTCATGGCTCCTAAATGGCTGCATGGAAGAAGTGCCAAAGGATGGGATCTGATGAAAAAAGAGGCCATGGTGCATGGGTGGTGTGATTCATTCTCAGGGAAACAGTGAGAGGAGGGATGGAAGGACAGAAGGATGGAGGAATGGGGACATGTCTGTGGACACCTCAGTGCTTATAGCTGTGTTTCAGGGCTCTTATTCAAAATACTTGCTTCCAATAAGTTATTTTTTCCTCACAGTCAAGATGTCAAATACTTGTGAGTATTTGCTGTGAGGAACTGAATGTGGCCTAGTTGTTATGTTTCGTGTTTATTGTGCTCCTCAGCGAATCTCAGCAAACAGCAAAAATAGCTCAGGCACTAAATGGCCCATGGGTGTCACTGAGAGAGTTGAGAGATGGGCAAGCCACAGTTCCTGCCTGTCCCACCTGGTACTTTTGCATCAGCAGACGCAGGAGCATGGGGGCTCATTCTCCTGTGCAATGCAGGATGAAGTGTTTTCCAGCATCTCGTCCTCTCACGTTCCTTTCCAAAACGTCACCTCTAGCGTTACAGAGGACTGCTGGGCGTTAGTAATAAATGGATGCAGGGATGGGTTTAGCAGAGGAGGCTGAGGATGCCATGGGCACCCTGCCTCCCATCCCCATCGGAAGTGATGGGATCATTGTGGAACAGAGCTGTGCCCACACTGCCACAGTGTCAGGTTTGTCACCTCCTCCCCCGGGAAATGGCTGGGGAGGGGCTGGTGCTGCTCCCAGCAGCTGATCATCAGACAGCACCTATGAAGTTGTAATGCCACAAGTACATGGTAAATTCCTAGCCTAAAGCTGTCAGTGAGCAGGTGCATCCTGCAGGAGGAAACCTGCTCCACCTTTATCCTCACAAGCTGCCAGCGTGGGCGGGGGGCTGCCCAGCCCTGCAGAACCTCTCTTCTCAAAAAAACCCTCCCCACCCCCTGAGGCCATCACTTGCTTTGAAATTCAGTCCTTACTGCATGTAAAATACATGAGAATCAGACAGGGAAAGATGACTAAATGTCACAAGGAAGTGAAAAATGCATCTCAGCTGTTTTCAGATGGTGAAGGGGATCTCTTCTTCCTGGTGATACACAGAACTGCAGGGAAAGGCAGTAAAAACTGAGGTCTCTTGAAAGGTTAAATTTGCTCAGAGCAGAATCCATATGCTGGGTCTTCTTTAAGGATGATGCCTTGATGTCAGTTATATATTTTTTTTTCTGGTATCAAAAAACAAGAAGATTTCTCTTGCTGGCAAATGAATCCAGTAGCCCAAATTCCTCTCTCCTTTTTGGGCTGAATTACTTAAACACATTACACTGCAAAGCAGTAAACCTTCCCAAAACTCACTTTTAGACATAAAGAATTCTTATTATTGTGTTCTGTTGCTGTCAGACTTTCCTCTAAATTTCTGCCTAGCTCTTAATTTTCTTACATGCTGCCTTGCTTTATTTATGTTTATTGGGCACAAATAAAACACATCTTCTTGGGAAAGAATGTTGCAAGTTTGCAGACTTCTGCCTTCACCTTTTAATGAGCTTTTCTGTTCAGAAAAGATGACATATTTGAAAAATGTAAATTGGACATCTTTTATGCTTACAGAAGAAAATGTATTTTCAAAATAGATTTGTGTCTCTTTCAAATCCTATGAGGTGAGTTATTCAGCTGAGACTGAAATGCATTATGTCTTACCATCAATAAAGATGTCTGTTTAAATGAGAAGCAGGGCCATGTTTTCTCAAAGCTGTGTTTTCACATTGCTTTGTTTTATAGTTGGAAGTTACTTCTGAGACTGCTCCAGGTTTAAAATTTGCTTCTTCTTAAGTAGAATTGAATAACATCATTTTGGCTTTTTAGCTTGTAGAGAAATCATTTATATACAGGTTGCATATTTTTACTGACCTGGAAACAGAGGAGTTTTAATTAGGCTCTGTATAGAAGACACTCATGAATGAAAATGAAAGTTAAAAAGCCTTTGTTTTACATGTTGAGCTTTGATACTAAATGGAAGAGCAACAAAGCTCCTCTGTGTGCTTCCCCAAAGGTCACTTCTTATGGTCTGCTGTTCTCGTGTCTGTGCACACACGTTGTGTGTGATCAGCTCTTTTGTCTCCCCACCATCCTTTTTTCTAGCTCGGGTGCCAGCTGTGCTGAGCAGAGATGCCCCCATTGTCTACCATATTTCAGTGCCTGGGGAAGGACAGGAGACAAGACAATATCTGGCTGCATCTCTTTTCTGATCTCTTTTTCTAATCGGGGGATTAGAGCAGCCAATCAGGCAAATGGAAGCAATTCAGATGAAGAAAGCATATGAAGTCCAGTTGCTTCAAGGCATGTAAGCATGTTTTTTAAACCTTTGAGGATCTCTGCTCACAGCAAAGGGAATGGGAAGGATTGTGACTGTAGTTGTGTCTAAGGATGCCCTCCCTTTAATCCCTGCAGGCACCGTGTCATGGCTGGTGTGACAACAGTATCTGTAATCCACTGGAGGTGTCTGCAAGGTGCTTTGAATGTTCAAGGAGGGCATGACTTCTGCAAGAAAACACAAATGTTACAGCAGTGCAGACCATTGGGCTGTTGCAGATGGCATTGGCAGTGAGTAGAGGCTGGATGGTGAAGTGACAGAGAAAAGTATATTCCCTTCTCAGCCTTATACTTTTAAAAGTCAGCCCAAGAGAAACCAAATTCTGGTATCCAGGGGACTTTGGCCTCATCAACACTAGTCAAGCCCTGCCAGAACCTGGCCTCTGCACTGAGTTAGGCTGGCTTGGCTGTCCTGATCTAAGCTATGGATCTCTCCTCACCTCCAGAGCTGTGTGGCTCTAACCAGACTGGCTTTTGGGAATGATTCCTGCTTTTTGCTCTCTCCTGAGCGCTCTGTGGGAGACAGTAGTACAAAAGAAAATGGAAAGAAAATTCTGCCAACAGAAAATTGAATCCCCATGCCCAGTCTGGTGCCCTGGCATTTTTACTTTACTAGAATGCTGCACCTCATACCTCCAAGTGCTCACACTGTGTCTATCACATCCTTTACAAGTAACATGGTTTATTTTGAATGTACATCAAACCAGTGTGTTGAGTACGACTAATAACCTTTCCAAAGCACACCCTGAGTTTTAGAATTGAGGATGCATGTTTGGCTCCTAGCACACATATTTCAGGAAATTCAGAGAATGTGCCTGCCACAGTATCCATGATTACTACACCCAGTATATTTATTTGCATAAATGGAGTGCCTGGGCTGTGAACAGTGTGTCTGTTACAAGACACAAGTCTTTTCTTTTAGCTTGGCCCTTAATTTCCAGTAGAAGGACACCAAAGGTACCAAGCCAGCCTGATTGATTTGTACCAGCCTGAACTTTTAAGATTTGTCACTGCTGTGGGCACCTTGATAACAGCACAGATACTCACCAGTATCCTACAACAATCTCATACCTCCTCTCCCTGTAGCCTGAGTCACTGAGAGGGAGCAGAGGAACTTTGTGGGCTTTCATGGTGTTGGAAGCTGTCATCCCACGATATGACTGCCAGCTCTCTATGCAGGCAGTAGTGATGCCTTAAAATGAGCTTTTCCCCTCTCCCGACTGCAAAGAGATTGATGGACTTGGCAGTCAATAGAAGGAACTGTGGTGGCTCCTCCTGCTCGTGGTGTGAAGCTGGACCATGAGCTGATGATGTAGCACTGCTGTGAGAGCCCCTTGTTGCTGCCTGTCCCTGATCTAGAGCCTGAGCTTAAAAAAAAAAAAAAAAGAAAGGGGTAGCTGACAAATTTCTGTTTTTATTCTTTGTGTAGACAGTACTATTTAAACATAACTGACCTGACTGAAAATTATAGAAGTGATTTTTTAAAAATATTCCTGAAACTTCATTAATGTCTAGGATGTTCTTTGTGAGAGATTTCTAAGATCAGTTCCTAGTGACAGACTGTTTGTGCACCAAGAGGCTGATGGAGAAAATGAATGTTATCTCTGGCTAACAGGAAGGATATTTACTCCCTGCCAGCGACTCAATACTCTGTGTTGGTCAAAGGCTGGGTTAATATTATGGGGTTTCTTTTGAGTTCCCACAGGTGGATGGCATTTGAGATGCAACAATACAAAGTGTTAGACAGCCTCACATGGGATGGACCAGACAGGATAGGGTGTGATGAACAGACTGGGAAATCACAGTCTCCTAAATAATTTTGTCAGTTCTGCTTATTTTTTTAGCAACAAACCAGACCAAACTGTGCTCCTTGCCCCAGAGAAAATGTAAACTTTTAAAGTGGGACCTTATCCTCCCATATGGCATTCAGTTAGAGCCAGGCAGTAGCCTGTACAGTCATTTTTTTCCCAAGGAATCTGCCTCATAGTAACCGGTGCTGGGCAAAGTTTCCTTGGCAGCATCTCAGGGACTTTAGGCTTGGGTCAGAGGCCGCTCCCATGGGCTTGTCTGGAAGCAGCCACATGGTTTGGAAGGTCAGGAGAGTTTAATAATATGCCATTTGTTCTCAGGATGGGCCACAGATGCACCTGGGCCTCTGAGGTTGTGTGTGTGGGTACATAGAGGCACAGGACAGGATATATTAGACAAAATGATTGAGAAACAAACAGATTAGGCAAAACTGTGCTTGGAGTCTAGATGGTTAGGAGCCTTGCATTTACAATGTTATTCACTTACTTATAGTGAAACCAGAACAGGAAAAATTCCCCTGAGGAATCCTGAGCCATGGCCTTGGCTGACATCACTTTTTGCTGATGAGCATCAGCAGGACATGTCCAGATCCAGCCTCTATGCGAGGACTGAAATACTCTGGAGAAATGGAAACCCAGTGACATGAACCACTGAGTAACTCTATGAAATGGTGATGCAGGCACAATTGTGGCTCTGCTCCAGGAAAAGCCTCTCTCACCTCTCCAATTAGTGGGGGTCTCATCAGGGAGCATGGAAGATTCATGGCCATTTTACTTTGCATGCTTTCCTGTAATTTACTGTTCTCATTACAGAACACAAGATTATTTTTCACAGCAGGTCTGCAAGGAACTGGAACTGTGGAAGCATTGTCCAGGCTCTTGTGTCAGGGCCTATTTAATGCCTAAGCTGATTAAATGCCTACCTTCTCACAAATCACATCCCATAATAAAGGGATATGAAGAAGAGAGGGAAAAATTCATAACGGTGGTGAATCTGAGAGCTGATTTCTAAAGGTTTGAAATCTATACAAAACAGGATCTGGAAAAGATCTTCAGCTCTCCAAACTATAAAAAGCTTCAGTTTTTCTTGGTGCTGCAAAACCCTGGGTATCAAAAATGAGGAAATGTGTTACTGAATGCATTGACATCCAGAACATTTAGGTGTTGAAATGGGAAGGGGACGTCTTGGTGTCTTTTTGAGCTGTCTCTCCCTCATTATCTGATACAAACTCTTGGTGCTTTGAGCAGACTAAGGCAGGAGGGCGATGGTTCTCCCTGGTCTCTCCATGTCTTTCCAAGTGTCCCTTACTCCTAGAAAAGCCACAGCTGCCAGCCCTCCTTCTTCCCTGGTCCTCTGCAAATGGGATTTGGCTTCATCTTCCCCTGCAGCCACAGAGCAGCCTCCAGAAATGTCCTCTTGAAATAGAGCCTGAGATCCAGACCATGGCCTGGCTGCCCTCCCACCCCTGGGAGCACGGGGGTAAGTGATGTTGCTGAAGAGAGTGCTGTGAAAAATAAATTGACAAGGCTATGTGTATAAACTGTGCTCCCAGTTTGAGTTTCACCTGCCCCAGCAAGGAACAGAAACATCCTGTGCAAGCTGTCTCCTTAGACCACAAAAGAACTAGACGTTCATATTCTGAATTTCACATGCAAGCACTTGTGAGGAAATGACCTTGCAAGACTTGGCAATGCCCTGAAACAAAAGGGTTTATATTGCTTTTAGAATCGTTTTCTCAGATCCGTTATTCCCATTATCCATACAAATGTCTAATCCTCCTTTGAATTGTGCTAAGCTCTTGGCACTGGTACTGTCTTGTGAAGTAGATTCCAACGTTGTAAATTTTTTGAAGTTGTTGTTTTTCTGGTTTGGTTTTTTCTTTTCCTTTTTTTTTTTTTTTTAACATTGTGTAGTTTCTGGCTTTCAATTTCATTGAATACCCTCTCTTTATTATGTTATAAGAGGAAAAATAACTGTTTTTTCTGGCATTTTACCCTTGCATTATTTTGTTTCAACCACTTGTCTTCTAATAACTCTTCCTCCAAGAAAAGGGGTCCCCATCTTTATGCCTTTTTTTCTCTGGTGATTGCTGTGTGCCCCTGAACACATCCTGTGTCTTGCTCCAGTGGGATCCAGGCAGGGCTCCAAGCAGTTAATAAAGTGATGAGCTTATTTGATGAAGACATTCAAGGAGGGAATGAATGTGAGAATATTACAATCTTCTCATGAAAAATAAGAGACCAGAAAAATGGCTGAATTAATGACTAAATTATTCCCTATGAATTACTCATCCAGTTCTGTCACTAGTACTCTAATGTTAAAAAACTTAGAACCAAATTTATCATTATGAGTAGAAAGAAAGTGTGCTCAGGCTATTTGAAGGATGAACTTGGACATTTACTTTGGTTTATCTACACTGATGTGATGTATTTGATCATTGATACTCATAGCAAAGGTTTAAAAAAAAATAGTCAGTTTAAAAACCTTGCTGACTTTACCCCAAATGTTCTTTGCTTCGTGTATTTTGTGTAAAGACAAAGAATGGACAATTCCTGAAAAGGTAGGATTTTTCAGTTTGTCATCTTAAAGTTTCAAAGAACATTTCAAATCCCAGAATTATGTATGTAATACTTCTGAAAATTAAGTTCTTTGAAATGCTTGCAATCACTTAAAAGCACAGCATGGGAGGGCAGCAGTGTCGGGGGCTGCCCTGTGTGTGGGATGAGAGGCAGCCCTGTTGATGGGATTTGGTGTCATGACAGAGCTATTGATCCCAAGTTTTTGTGTAGGATGCCCTGTTCTGTGCACAGCTCTCTCCCAGCCCCACTCAGCCTCTCTTTTGCATTGATGACCTTTCATGGGCTTTTTCCTTTGCGAAGAACGTGCAGCCAGTGACGCTGCTGGCAAATGGCCCAGACATCAGCTTTTACCTCATGGCCACCTGAAACCTCTTGTGTTGTGCTTGGGAAATTGCAATAACCCCTCTGACATCTTTCCTCCTTGCTTCCTTTCCAGGACAGTCCTGGATGGGTTTTTTAAACACTCAAGCTTCTTACATCTTAGAAAAATACCTGTATAAGTTATCTTCCATGCACAGTAAAAGCTGATGGCTTTTTACACTGAGAATGTTTCACGGGCTGAAATTTCCTGTGTCTTCACAGAAATTCAATTAAATTAAACTTTGATAATTAATTTATAACTACAAAAAAAGTCAGAGAGAGCCTTTCTAATGCTCATATAACACTGTAGCTTGTGTCTGCATAAAGAATCCCATCAGCTGGGACTGTTCTGGTTTGTAGGTCAGCTGACAAACCTCAAAGGGCTCTGGCAAAGTGGGAAGGTTAAGGACAAGGAAGGTCAAAGAAGGTTTCCAGGCATGAATTCCCACTCAGCTGGCTGTCCAGGAAGGGACAGCAGGGATGGAGGGTGATCTGGCACAGATCTCTTATCCCAGCCACACGTCCTGAGCCTCTCCAGAGGCTGGAGGGAGACTTTGCTCAAGCAGATCTTGATGCCACAAGCAGTGGGTGCAGCTGGCTGCCAAACCAGCAGCACTTAATGGGACCTGTTGAGTTATTTCCCCTCTCCCGAGGTATGAGGCAATGCAGCATCCTTCTCACCTCCCCAAAACCTCATCTGCAGAGTGAGAGGTTCAGCAAGTTTGTAGGGACAGCTTGACACGGGTGGTGGGGTCTGGCAGCAGCAGTGATTCTGTGCAGCACCTGGAGTTTGCTGCCTCACTCAGCTCCACACAGAGAGCTGTACACAATAAACATTAACTGCATTTTGACATGCAGAAACAGAAATGGCAGTCTGCAGTCAGACCACTGTGCCTGAAAGCTGCATTTTCTCCATTTGTAATACATTTTGACCAATCCTAAAGAAAAAAGCCTCCCAGTCATAGGACTGGGTCTATTTGTGAAACAAATCCATGGTGCAAAGAGAGTACCAAATTTTTAGGTGAAATTTGGTCTATGCTGCCCCAGCCTGAGAACAACTGCTAATACAAGGAGTCAGCAATTTTATTAGTAGCAGTTTAACATTTCAGACCAAGTATTATAATAAGTCTATAAATTTGCAAGCTGATTTCTCACAATACTCAATAATTCAATTCCTGGTTTTATCACATAATGTCCAAGAGGAAGAGTAATAACCCACTAAAGGCAAATGTCAATGAACAAGACTGGATTTGTGCTGGATTTGTAGCTTTACTCCTCTGCAGCTCTGGCTCTTGCTATCACCCAGAGCTGATTACAAAACACATAAAATCTGAAAACAGGAAAACACAAACCTGTAAATCATCTCTCAGAAAAGTCCTCAAGGTGGATATTTTAAAGAAGAAATGACACCTTACTTGTATGAGACAAGAGTAAGCTGAAACCTCAAAACCAGCAGCCTGAACAAGTATTTGAGGGCTGGGGGGCTGGCTGGGACCATGGCATGGTCTGTAAGGGGTACAACAAGGGGATCTTTGCTGAGAGACAGTGACAATCCTGAGCAGGCACAGGGCCAGAGCTAGAGGGACTGAGCAAGGCAGGATGTGAAATACACCTGGAGAAACATATTGCCTGCAGTGTCATATTTAAGTGGAAAAGTGGAATATATACATAAACCATGGAAAATTATTAATTTAAAGGGAGTTATAGGCGCAGAGGTTGCATCACTGGCAGCCCATCCAAATCCCCTGATCTTATCTAAGCTCTTAAGTTATTTTCTAATAATCCATATAATTAGAATTTTCAAAGAGCAGTAATTATGCCCATTAAAGTTTTAGCAACAGCATGTTTATATATTCTGAAAGAGCATCAGCTCTGTATGAAGCAAATAAACATTTTGACACAAGCTGAAACTCAGAAACGTTTCTCTCCCTGTTCCGGTTGTCTGCTGAGCTGCAGCCTGCCAGGACTTTGCTCAACACAGCTGTGAACAATGAGCAGCAGAAGGGAAATTCAGGGGGGAGCCTGAAGACACTTACATTGTCCATCTGGAAAGCAAAGCCAAGGATGCCATTAATTTTCTGACAAATAATAGTGCCAGGAGAGCCCAAATGCCAAAGTACTTTCCTTGTAAGGCTGTTTTACTTATCACAATCAATAAGAATCTAATTTTGGGGGGAAGCCATGCCACCAGTAAGCATATTGCTCCGTGCTGTGCATGTGCTGTGGGGTGCTGGCTGGCAGAAGAGCTGCATGTTGCAATAGGAGGCACAGACACGGGCATGACCCCATGGGCAGAGCTGGCCCTGGCCGTGCTCCTGATGTCCATGCACTCCATCCTGAGCAGGGCAGCTGGCAGGGCCTGGCAGTGAGTGATGCAGCAACATTCCAATCTTCATTTCTCCCCAGAAATGATGGATTTAGGGCTTCATGAAAGACTGAGTCATGCATGGAGTTGTGGTGTTTGAGAAGCTGCTCTTCCCTTCCCCTATTGCCTCCCTGTTGTTTCCTCTCTGTCAGCTCTGTGCCTCCCATCGTTTCACAGCAGGGCTGGAATTGAATATAGTTTGCATGATGCACACAATCAGCATTAAATTTTGAATTTTCTTGGGTTCTTTTATTGCAGTGGCCCCTCCTGGTTCTGTCTATGGTGTTTCACAGTCTGCTTTCCCCATAATCATGCCTGTTTTATTCTTAGAACAAACTCACTGCTGATAGTATATTTGTTCCTTCTTGTCACTGAGTGTCTGCTCAGGAACTTTCTATGAAGATAAAGCTTGGTTTACCTGAATAACTTGACTGGATAGCTAGGGAGAGACCAAATAGCCTAGGCACAAGCCCAGCCTCTTCTGATATGCCACTTTTTTAGCTCTACCTATGGGCTCCATTTCTTGCCTGTGCTTTGGTATAAAATCACTGCTTATTTAATAGCACTAAAAAAATTCTGTGTGATCTTGCAACTGTTAAATTGCATTATAATTCATATAAAAGTGGTCCCGGTGTATGTAAAAGTCATCAGACTGCTCCCTGCAGCTTCTTTTCTCACTACTTATCTTCCACAATTTTATCACAGTAGCACAGAGGACTCTCAAGCAAAAGCAGAGCAACCATTTTGCAAAACCATTGCAAAATATAGATTCTCCACCAAGGGTGAGTATCTGAATGAGCAAGAGGGTAAAGGAAGTGTGATCATCTCACACTGACAAAAAATATCATGTGGAGAAAATAAGTGACATATAGGCCTGACAGTGCTAGGAAGTTATTTCTGAAGCTCAGGGGAAAGAAGTGTTACCCACAGCATTCAGGGAGGACAGCACTTGATTTCTTCTTAGCAGATGCCAAGCAAAATACTCAAACCCTCTAAATATATGGTCCTATCAAGGTAGTTATCAGCTTGTATGATCAGCAAGGAATGAAACGTACATAGTACAATCGATTGCATGTATAATCTATAAAATGTGTAAGTGTAAATGAAGTGGACCACAGCTCTTTCGAGGTGACACAGAGCATACAGAGCCTCGCCACACCATGTGTGGAAGATGCACTCTGATATCAGTGTGATGGCACAGAGCCAGAGCTGCTTTATCCACTGAAAACCATTCCCCTGTAAATCCTATGAAGATATGTATCATATTCCCCCTGGAGCTGGGGACTGTTTGCTTAACTCCCCATGCTGCCTGTGGAGGATGATTCACACCATATGCAGGGAACACCAAAATTCACAGGGCTGAAACGTTCCTGTAAAAATAGAAGCAGGGACCTGCTTTGAAACAATTTGAAACTGCTGCATTGCTCAAGCTGTGTGGTGCCACAGGGAGAAGCACGAAGGGGAAAGCAGAGTTTTATTATAAATCCCAGGTTCTCCTTGAGTCTGATTGGGAGGGGAGGGGTCACAGGCTAGAGCATGGCCTCGACTGCTGAGGATGAAAAGACATTTCTGTTCAACGACTGTTCATTGATCTGTGTGAAAAGAGTTGGTGGAGACCAAGCTGCTTGCTCCCTCCCAAGGCCCTTCCTTTTGGAGCTGTGTGGGTGGATGCTCTGAGCACATCTGCTCGTGGGAAGCCTGTTTGTGGCCAAACACAAGGCTCTGGCTTCCTCCAGCAGTGGAAACACAAGAGGTTCTTTTAAAAAATAAAGGTCAGGGACTGCTTTGCTTGTAGGAAACGTTTTAGTCTCGTGGTTGCAGAAGCAAGATCAAGTCCTTGCAGGTTCAGAGGGGCAGATGGGAGCTGAGGAGGGGGCCTTGGTCAGGCTGTGGTTGTGCTGGATGTCCTGATGTATGGCACCTCTTCGTTAGAGGTGGCACTTGCCATCATCCACCCCAGCCTCCCAGGACACAAAAACACTGTCACAGGCAGCTCTGCTCCTTGGTTTATTGGCTTCCAGCCCCTGTGTTATCCCCTTTACCCTCTGCCCTGGGCTCCAAGACCCATCTGCTGGGAATTGCCCTGGCCACTGGCAAAGTAGGGATATCCACAGTGAATTCACAATCCCCATAGGAATCTTGCATCTATAAGTCTATAAACTCTGCCCTTCTCTCTCCCCATGCACTCCTGGGATTTAATTGCACCAGGGTAAATTATATTTAGAAATCTAAATAAGAGTCTATGGGGTACCCAGCCACTGTGGCAGTGTGGGAACGCTGGGAAAAAAGCATCCCAGTTGTTTTCAGACCTTTCACTTGTATTTGCTCTTAGTTTTCCACACCAGTTTTATCTCTGATCTATAAGTCTCTCTGTTTGTCTCAAAGGCTTCAGTTCAGTTTTAAATCATTCAAATTAAAATGCAGATTATCTGAACGTTACAAACGTTCTCCAGCTGAACTACCGGGTTTCAAGTGACCCAGAATACTGAGTAGTAAATTAATTTCCAACCCTTTGTGTAACATCTCTTACTCTTCACCTCATCACTATCTCTCATCCTGGGACAAAAAGTGGATTTTCTTGCTTGCTTCTGGAACCATTAGAGCATTTGCTATTTTAACCCACGAACTGCAAGGCTTTGCAGTCCATATGATTTCAGATGGTTCATAGAAAACCAATTTTAGCTGTGACAAAATGTTCTGAACTTGCTACAACATTTTTATTGCTCTTTGGCTCTGGATTGATTTTTCTCTTATTAGCTGGAGCTGACTGTGGCTTTTTTTATCAGATAATTCTGGAAAGCAGCAAATCAGTCTGGAGCTCAGCTGCACAAAGTGAAGTAAGTTGCTTTGCTTATTGATGCATGATTTTAGATCACTTAAAGTGTAACGAGAGCCAGCAATTTAGCTGAGTTGGTTTGGTTTTCAGCTTTGATTGAAATTCACGTTTAGAACATTAGCAGAATTAATTTGCTGGAGATTCTTATCTTTGCCACTTAATTTGAATGAAGTGAGGTATGTAAATGTATGTACTTTGCAAGCTGTTATCTTTACTATTTCAAAACAAGATTGATTCAGGCAAAACTCTTTAAAATCCAAACAGGATGATTGCTGGAGGCCTTGACTTGGGAAGAGGGTTGTGATTTTGCCTAAAGTTTGTGGAGAAAGCTTGATATGATGTTTTAGCAGATCCAAGGAAGGAGATAAAAGCAATTTTGACAGCAGTGGAAGTCATTTAAAGGCAGAGGGAGCAAAGATGCATGGCTGTGGGAGGCAGATAATCCCAAGTAATATTTATAATGGAAACTCTTTAGGTGGGAAATGGCCTCTGAGGAACCTGTGGCAGACAAGATGCAGCTGGGAGACAAAGCTGAAGAAGATCCTGGAGCTGAAATAGGGCTTTGAGGTGGCTATGGAGGGGATGTTAGACAGCTGAATATTTTGAGGTGTATGTTGAATTAGATGATTGATCCACAGGGAAAAAAATTACCAGGGAAGGAGTTGTTGGTCATGGAGGCAGGGGAAGCAGCTGAATCATACTTGAAGCACGTACTGACTGAGCCAGAGAAGGGAGAAGAGAAACACAGGGAGGGAGGAGAAGGCATCAGGAGAGCAGCCAGCTACATGGAGAGAGGTGAAGAAGCAGAGGCAGCTGTGAGGTACAAGAGGCAGATGATAATAAGATACCCCACCTTGGAGGCAGAGCTGAAATACCTTTACCCTCACCCTGATGTTGCCAGAGTCCCACTCTCCTGCTGGATCTTGTTTTCATATCAATAGGAGTACAAGTGTTTGGGTCCAGGCAGGCAACAGCTCAGGTGTGAACTTGGGAGCTGTGAAAGGAGTGAAGCCCATGGGGGAGAGCTGAGCTTGGCTCACAGATCAGCCAGTGCTCAGGAGGTTCCAGATGACCCTCTGGAGAAGAGGGATCACCAAAGATCATCAGGCTGCTGCTTCTAGTGACAATCCTTAAATTCATATAAATTTGGTGTGCTGTTTTAGAGACTCTGGTGAGCAAGAGTTCACATGGAGGGGTGATGGCCCACACAGAATAATATTTTGCACTGTTGCCATTTGCCATATTAGCCTTCTAGAATCACAAAATGGTTTGGGTTAGAAGGGATTTTTGAAGATCATCTTGTTCCAGCCCCCCTGCCATGGCCAGAGACACCTTCCACTATCCCAGGTTGCTCCAAGCCCCATCCAACCTGGTCTTGAACACTTCCAGGGATGAGGTATTCACAGCTTCTCTGGGCAACCTGTTCCTGTGCCTCACCACCTTCACAGTAAAAAAATTCTTCCCTATATCCAATTTAATCTACCCACTTTCAACTTAAAACTTGCTTTTTCTCTTCTCTCCACATGTCCTTGTAAAAACTCTCTCCATCTCTCTCTTTGCCCCTTTTCTCTCCCATACAGCTCCCTGTGTTTTTATTTGTTTGTTTTTTTCACCCCTACAGGAAATGTGATGGTTGTTTATGCTAGACACTGATTTATTTTCAGTGTTGCAGTATATATATATATATATATATATATATATATATATATATATTTATTTAATGGGCTGAAAATGATAATGTGACACAGTTTGCTATTACAGTGGTTTGCTTTTACATGTCAGCATGATTAATTTTCAGCATCAAATAGTCCTGCACTCAAGCCATGTGCTTTTGAGAATGTTTGTCCATATTTTCATATTAGGAAGTATTTCCTTGTACAGCATTTATGCCTGTGAAAAGAACTTTCCTACAACACAAAGTCACTAAAAAATTTTCCAGCAAGAAGAAGATAAGCATCTAAATACACCCCCTTTCAAATGCAGTTTCAAATCTTTCCTGCTTGGAAAGAGGGAATCTCTAAATAAGACATGGCAGTGATCCCAGTAGGGAAAGGGCTATGGCAAGAGGTGTTGGGAAAAACTTTGCTTTCTCAGGCACATGGATCTGAGACACTGTCAGCAGTATTTGATTTGTCCCCAGCGATGGCTGGGCTGGCTGGGCAGCCTGCCAGCAGATCCAGTGGGATGATCAGTTCTGCTCTACAGGGGAGATGCTGAGGAAGAGCCAAGGAGAGCTGCAGGCAGAGCACAGCCCCCGGCTCTCAGTGCCCTGGCAGTGCTTGTCCACCGGCTGCATCTCCACTAACTGGGGAAACTCAGCACAGGTCATTATTGCCTGGTCCTCAGCACCAGCTTCCCTCTCATCTGGTAAGATTTAAGGATGAAAGCAAGATGCCTCCCTCGGCTCATCCTTAAAAGGAAACATTGCTGAGCAGCTTTAGTGGCCTTCGGGGTCTTCCCTGAGCAGAAACAAAGAGCGCTTTGCCACCCATGCCCAGAACAGGCTGCAACATCAATGCCTCTGAGGCTTGTGAAATGTGAACGATAATAAAACTTTCAAAGAAAGCTTTAAAGTCCAATGTGTGGGAGTAGCACAAAGGGCACTAAGCAAGACAAATAAATACATGGCTGCAAAGACTTTTTTTTGTACCACAAATTGCGTAGGATGCTGTGGGCACGGGGAGAAGCCTTATGGCTTCCCTCCTGGTGGGGGTTTTCCGCTGCAGGTGACAAGTGTGTCACATCAATTGTCATCTGGATCCTGTTTCCTCAAAGCACGTAAAAAGTCTTCCAAGTTGCATTTCCAATTTATTCCAGTGAACACCTCCAAAACCACACCAGAATAAGGGAATTAACAGCAGCACTTCACATTTAGAAGCTCTAAGGATTACAGATTGATTATGCAGTATGAGAAAATCCTCCTTTTCTGAACATTAAAATAAGTCTTTTATCCAAAGTTGAGCACAAGAGAAAATGAGACTCATTTTAAAGCAATGAGCACTCCACAGCTCTGATTTCTGAAAGAGCCATAAGCTGTTGAATACATTTGGAGATCAAGTCATTTATTGCAGTGCTTACATTTTCACTTAGAAGACCTCATTTCCAAAAGCACTCATTTCCAAAAACCTTGCCATAAATGATTTACCAGGAACATAAAACACCATATGATAGATGTAAACCAGGAGAAAGCCAGGAGATATGATTTCTCATTTTGATGCCAATCATTGTTTTTCCCTGCTCTCCCAGTACTTACTGTGAGTCTTAAAACTTCTACCACTGTTACTGTGCCATCAGGCAGGAATCCCACTTTTTTTGGAAACGGTCAGGATGTACTCCAGTGACATCATATCCAGAAGGGTGGTAAAGAAGTTCTGTTGGAATAAATTGGAAATTTGTCTGGAATAGTTGATTTCTTGATTGCACAGCCAGACAGAGAAGTAGGGAGAAAAATTAGCTGTCAGTCAAACCCAATGTATTCTGCAGCTCTCTGGGCATTTTTCTCTGGATCCAGAAACCTTTTGAAAACTGGTGTTTGATTTCAGCCAAATCATCAGACTTAGGCCTGCTATTAATTGTCTCATTTTTACTGTCTGTGGGAAAAAGAAAGTGCAGATTAGGATTGCAGGGGTAAATAATGGGACTGTGTTTGTCCCTTTTTAGGGAGGAGTTTATGTTTTCCGGGCTTTGCTCAAGGCAGAGGGAAACCAAGTCAAAAATGCTGAACTGGTAACCCAGTGAGGAAAAAAAAGAAACAAAACCCCCAAGTCACACATAGAATTGGAAGGATTGTGGACAGGAACCACCAAAGTTTTGGAAGGGACATTTGCTGTGTCTTTGAGGCATATTTTCACTTTTTATTTTGCTTTTTGAAGTTGGACACCCATCTCACATACAAACCTCCTTCTCTTTGAAGAATCTTGGTCTGGAGAGGGAAGATGATATTAGGGAATGGCTGAAACAATTTCTCATGTGGAAGACAGCCTCAAATGTATTTCAGATTGCATGCTCCAGAAGGCTTGTGTTGACCCCCCTGCTCCAGCTAACAACCTCTGTTAAAACAAGGTCTGTACATCTAATACAGCTACTGAGAGAACACATCCACTGCAAATCTTGCCCGAATATAACTTGAAAAAGGTCATTAATATATTTTTACACACTTAATTAAAAATATGAAAGTAAGGTGCAGTGTTCCACACACAACTAATTTTACAGAACAAATTTTCTGAGAGCTAGGCCATTACAATGTAAGTGGCTTTTTTCCCCAAGAGTTTTCTAATTTGCATGCATACACTGTTTATTCTGGGCAGCTTAATGAGCAGCCATCCCTGGGCAACACACTACAGTCACACTCCTATTCTTTCAGGCATCATCCATTCCATTCTAAGTCTTTACTAAGCAGATCTATCTAGAGATTACACATCCCTTACAGAAAAATGGAGGTGACTTGGCTGATTATGTTGGAGATAGCTAAGTCTGAAGCAACGGATGTTGGGGCTTTCTTTCTCTCCTCCCTCTTTAGAACATCTTTTTGGTTTGGTTGGGAGTTTTTGTCAGATATTTATTTTTAAGACTGAAAATCTAAAATTAGATTCATATGCTGAGAAGGAGGCTTTATGAAGTAACCTTGTGGGCTAAAGTAATTCCTGTTTTATGGGGAGAGAGGCAAAAAAGGAGTGGAATTATCCTAAAATAGCAGGCATCAAAGAGGGGGGTGGTAAAAGGCTATAGACAACTTCCTCTCTAAGAAGAAATCCAGGATAGAGTTTTCTGGGAAAAAAAACACATAACTGTTTGCCTGATGATTATTTTAGTGTAAGTACAACAGCATGTTTTACAACTGAGTGGGAGACTTGCATTAGAACTTATACTCCTTTATTCTCCTGAAGTAATTCAGGATTCCTACAAACCAGCTGTTTATGTATTAAATATTTCTGCCTTCTTTTTGCATTTAGGTTTCTTTTCTGTAACGCCCAGTTTTTGCTAGGGGTATTTAAACAGTGCAGAGTAATGAAAAACGGAATAAGGTCAAAGGGACAATCTAGAGAGGAAAGCAGAAAGGGGAAGAGAGAGGAAGAAAGTGAAGATTTGGAGGAGGTCGGAGCAGTGTGTGGGGTTTGCTCACACTTATTAACTCAGAAAAACGTGCAGATGCAAAGTGTGAGTTGAGGATGCTTTGTACAGAGTGTGTCCAGAGGACTGAGGTAGCTGAGCAAGATCACTGTGCAATGGTGGTAACACCTGCAGGTGTGGGGGAGCACTGGAGGTGTGGCAGCTGTGGGGACCAGCTGCTGCTGAAGATGAGTTCTGCAGCTTCCACCACACCTCAGGCTGCAGTGGCTTCTTTTTGCTGTGGTGCCCAGTACATTGGTGGGCTCCAGACACCTTGCTCATGTATGACAAGACCCACGAGACCATGAAAACATTGAACAATCCAGATGTGTTTGAATTTCCAGATGATGCTGTGTGCACTATGCAGCTACCTGAACAAGAGACATCTTTTGATGTTCATACAGAGCTGGCTATGGACAGGACCATGATGGGCCTGCCAGGAGTGAGGGAACACTACCACTTTATTGATGCAAAGTAACAGAGTCTCCCAACTGTTTCACTTTTAAATCCCGTGTTTTCCCTAGTTTTCTCACCAAGTGGAAGCCTTGGTCCTTGCCCTGGGTGTTGTTTGGATAAGAGTTCTTTTCCCACTCTGTTCTACATTTCTCAGTGTTTGTGTTTCCTAATCTGCTTATGGAGGGCTGCATATTTTTCCCTGTGAAATGCAGCCTGGTGCCAGCATGCAGCATTAGTACCCAAACCACATGCTCCCAGGAGCAGCCAGGGGGAAGGGAAACACTACAAATCCCATGAATGCACGTGGAAGATGACAATTAACCACTGAATGAACCTCTGAGGGTGTGCATGGGCTCTTTGCTACCTGAAACATTCAAAGCAGGAGTAGACAGCTTCCTAAGGGATGTCTCTGAGACCAGTAACCTTCCATCCATGATGAGCAGGGATCTTTGTCATGCAGAACACAGCACTGCTTATGTCCTTGTAAATAAAAGCAAAGGCCTGAGGCTATGAGGAGTGAGGAATATGTTGTTCCTCCCCCTGATTTGCTGTCCTGTGGCTCCAGGACAGGGGGAGCTGGGGACCACTGCTGTGGTTCACGAGCAAATTTGGGGGTGATGAGTTGAACTGTGGTTGCTCATGGGAGTTTTAGACAAGATGTTCAGTAGTCTCAGCCTTGAAATCTAAGGATAAATAACTGAGTCCATTGAAACCAGTGGGAGTTTTGCTATGGATTTGGCAGAAGTCAGTATTTTGCCATTTTACATCTGCCCCTCTGGCTCTCCTGTGGTCTTCTGAGCAGCATGAGGAGTCTGTGCTCCCTTTTGTGAAGCGAAATGACCAGTGAGTGCTGATACCCATGAGACACACTGGAGCTGCTTGGCTTGAAGCCCTTCATGCTGGGGGGACATCTTCACCACTGTGCCACTGAACACAAGGCAGCTGAGGGGTGAACCCTCCCTGTGGAGTGGAATCAAGCAGGTCCCTGCTGGCCTGGTTCCTCATTTTGCAGAACAAAAGTGCTTGCACAGTGTCAGACTTTCCACAGGCATGAAATATTCACTAGTTTTTTCGTCCAGCATAATGGCAGGAAGGTATATATGTACTTTTTATCCTCTTATCCAGACATTGTCACGCCTTAGACCTTCCTGTTTAGTAGACTTGTTCTCTATAAAGAGGGCTCGGTGGCTTTGCTCTATCACTTCTCAGATAGGGAATTGCTTTTCATAACAATGAGTGGTGTTGCTTTCTGTTTACAAATATGGGCCTTTCTTCCTGGAAGCTGTATATGCACAGCCCTGGGGCCATACTTCCTGGTAGTCATCTGGATTGTCCATTACTCACTCACAATAAAATTGACTCAGCTTTAGTTCTTGTTTCTCAGAGCCAGGACATAGCACTTTTAATGAGATAGAAATGAAGCAAAGCTTACAGTTTCCCCTCTGCAGACTGTGACTTTTGTTATTTCCCAGTGCAGTCTTACCCTTCCCTGGAATATGTGTAAGCCATTGCAGTTACTTGTCTTGTAGGATAGACAGGAGTGAAATAGTCCTGGGTGAATGATGTGACTCTGGGAGCTGTCCTGTGCAGGGCCAGGAATTGGGCTCCATGATCTTTGTGAGTCCCTTCCAACTCAGCAGATTCTGTGAAGGCAAATGGGTTACTGTTAAAGATGTGGAAGAGAAAGTTTGCAGGTTACGTAGGATTGGTGTAAGTACAATGCCAACACATATTAATCCCAAGTAAAATGCAATTCTTGAGAAAACAAACTAAAAAATAAACCAAGAATCTGGGATGCAAACACTTGTCAAGAGAGGATGATGGAGTATTTAGACTCCTCAAACTGATTCCACTTGCCTAATCAGGTCTTAATTTCTACATGTCCCAGTTCTCTTGTCTGAAAAACAAGACTTATTTGGAGGTAGATTTGAAACTAAATCCTATTTCGGAAAACTGAGGGATGTAAAAACCGGGGTTCTTGTCCAGTCTAGCAGCACAGCCTGGGGGCAGAGTGAGCTCTGCCTGAATATGAGGGAAAGGGGTCTGTGTGTCCTTGTCACCTAGGGAGGGTGGCTGGCACCCCTCCCTGGCTGTTGAGAGGCCAGCTCTCTCTGTCCTGTTGAACCCACGTTTATAAGAACATAAATGTATGACCATTTATTGTGTTACTAATGGAAATTGCTAATGATAAATCACAATAATAATAATAATAAAGCTATATGTGCCACATTAGAAAGCACTCAAGTCAACAAATCAACTTTAAGAATTGACTCTTAAGTGAGGAGCTGTGAAGAGGTACCCTGCAGGGCTATTCCCCATGGGAATGAGGGGGGAGAAGGCACAGCTTTGTGCACATCCATGAGCTGATGTTTGGCTGTACTTGCAGAGCTTGTGAGAATTCTCTGTTGAGATCAAAGATTCAGCTCATGTAAAGGTCAAGACATGGGCCTTGGGAGTATTTTCAGCTGTGCTCCCCTCCCACAGGCAAAGCCTCTCCCTCCTTCTCCCTTTCCTGATGTGTTTACAGCAGTTACGATTTTCTAAGTGTTGTATACCCCTTGTGCCTTCTCAAGCCTCCCCATTTTCAAGTGATTCACACAATCTGTGCATCTTTATCTGGGCTGAAGATTATATTACTGTAAAAAAAAACTAACAAAAAAACCCCAACAGCCTCTCAACCAACAGAGCCACAAGTCTGCCTCAGGGACACATACTTGAGTCCTTGAGTCATGGTCCAGTCAGAGATGACATGCAGTTCAGTCTAGCAGCTTCACTCTGTCTGCACTAAATTCCTCAGTACATGAAGCAAGGGGTTCAAATTACTGTTTTAGTTAGTAGTATATCAAATGAAAATGATCCTGTGTCCCTGTGCAATGATGTAATGGGACACTAATGCTGCTACAGCTCTTTTGGACTTCTTTGGCATGTGCATGGCACAAATATAGCTGTGTGCCTCAACCTGGGTGACATTGAGTCTGGTCTAAGGAGAATGAGGTCTCCTGGGCATGGGTGAAGTGTGAGGCCAATACTGCCAGGGTAAGGAAGTGCCAAATGTTGACAGATGCCTACAGGATTAGTGTCGTTGTCTGGGGATGAAGGAGAGAAAGGCAGGTCTTTCCAGCAGCCCTCGAGAGCATCCTAGCTATCAGACTGTCTGATGCTGGAGTGAGCCTTTCTAAATGCTGGGCTTTTGTGGATCTTTCACATCATATGAGACAATTTATTCTTCTTTGGGTCAGCAATAGCTCTAATGTACAAGGTGCAATGAGTCTAAGGGTTGATGGATGAGGTGTCCAGTGGCTGCTTCAATAAATGCATTCTGTTTTCGTAAGACTAGAACTCCAGCAGCAGAGACAAAGCAGCAGAGACAAATCTCTCCACATCATATAGTTTGCACCCTCCATAGTGATGGAAGATGTGACTCTAGAGGAACCAGATCTCCAGTGTCTGATATTGTTCTTGTACTAATGAGTAAATAAACCAGCAAGGCCCCTGGTTGTTTATAAATGTGATGTGTAGATCATGGCCCAGCTTACTTCTACGAGGATGATGTCTCTTCCTTTCCATATGAGGATACTGGAGAAAGCTCCCTGGGGAGACCCTTGTCTGGGTTAAACTATTCTGGAGTCTGTGCTGAGTTCTGCTGGATGGTCCAGGGGTGTGTGAAACACCAGGGCCAAGGCCCAGACCTCTCCCTGCTCACATGACTGATACAGGAACAGTGTGGCAGCACAATGCTCCTCTGTGCACCTTTCTTCTGCAAGAAAAAGGGATGGAACAGGATAAGGCATCTAATTCTGGCTGGAGAGAAGTGACTCTTCTTGGTCTTAGTGGATAATTTGTGCAGTTCTCTTGTATCTTCTGTAAATCTCTTTTTAATGGCCTCTCTCACAATGAGCCACAACCTGGGGCAGTGAACTATAAAACCTGAGCCTTACCACAAAGACTACAGGCAGTACATAGACAAATCCCAGTTGTGAATCAAAGTCCCTGCTGTTTTACATTTGCTCTGAAGTGCCAGATTCTGTGCACTTTCCAGGGAAGGCAGCTGGATTATAAACAGAGATGTCTGGCTGCCAGCAGACACCCTCAGCCCCAGTTGGGGATCACAGCTTCTCCCTTGCATCTTTTCTGGCAGTTTAAGAGTCGGTGCAGACATTTTGCTCTCCTGCTCCCCAGTCCTGGTGGTCCAGAGGAGAGCCCTCACTGCTTTCCCTTTCATTCCACATCCTGCATGCACTGACTCTGTGGCTCCATCACCACGCTCTTCATCGTCCAGTGGCAGGTTGCTGGCAGAGGCATGTACACTTGATGTACAACAGCACCCCTGCTGTTTCCCTTTCCTCTCCCTAAACAGATGATGTGCTAAGATGGGAGTTATGTCAGCAATCCCAGCAGACCAGAGCTAAGCTCCTGAGTTCATAGCCCCCATCATTTTGCATGATTTCTAGCTCCTCTGAGTGGCTTCCCACACTTGTATCAAGAGATTTAAGATCATGTTGCTTTGCTTATGGCATCAATCTTTATCATCTGTCCTTGAGCAGGACCATATTTGCACTTGGACTTCATCTATTTAGAGGTGGAAAGCTGTTCCAAGGGATGGAGTATCCTCAGTTTCTACCGAGGCCTTTTGTCTGTTTGCTCCATGCCCCCGCTTTCATTTTTCACATGGGAGTGGGCCAGAAAAACCCACTTGCCCTTTTGCTGGTGGCATGTGGGGACCTGTTGGATTTGTGACACTCCATCTAACCAGACTCACAAAGGACACAGCCTTCCCAGATTTTGGCTGCAGCCTGCCCCATCCACTGCCTTTGCACAGAGCTGTGGGCATGAAAGAGCAGAGGCAAAGAGCCCTGGGTAGAGACCTGTGCTAGTTTGGGCTGGGGTAGAGTTGGTTTTCTTCACGGTGGCTGGTATGGGGCTGTGTTTTGGATTTGTGCTGGAAACAGTGCTAACTCAGGGATGTTTTCATTATTGCTGAGTTTATACAGCATCAAGGACTTTTCTGCTCCTCATCTCCCTCCACCAGCAAGGGGTGCACAATGAGCTGGGAGGGGACATAGCCAGGACATCTGACCCAGGGATATTCCACAGCATGTGCATCATGCTCAGGATGTAAAGTGGGGTGAGCAGGAGGAAGGGTGGGATTTGGAATGAAGGTGTTCACCTTCACAAGTCACAGTTACATGTGATGGAGTCCTGCTCTCCTGGTGATGGCTGAACACTGGCCTGCCCATGGGAAGGAGTAAACTGATTCCTTTTTTTGCTTCGTTTGTGTGTGCAGCCTTTGCTTTCATTATCAGACTGTCTTTATCTCAATTTTACCCTCCCATCACACTGGGCAGGGGCAGTGAGCAAGTGGCTGTGAGGGGCTGAGTTGCCATCTGGGGCTAAACCATGGCAAGACCACCCCAGCACTTTGTGGCAGATCCAGCCTAGTCCACAAATCTGCCAGCATTGCCAAGACAGGCAGCAGGGACAAGGAGGATGCACTAAGGGCATAGGAGAGCAGAGATTGCACAGCTCTTCTTCTGGGGATAAATCAAGCAGGGGTCACCATCTTCCTGCAAAAGTGGTTAATATCCACAGGCAAATATACAGGGATGAACTTGGCATCTGTCCTGGCATCACCCCATCTCTCTGCTCCACCAGGACCACTGGTTGAACCAGAGCACACATTTGAATGCTTCATTGAGTCAGGGTCCAAATTAATTTGAACAGTGGCAGGGAGGGAGGGATGTACAGTTTAAGTGAAGACAAACTGGAGGTACAAATGGTTGGTTATTTATTTCCAGACATGGGTCTCATGAGCAACATGACCTCAAAGGACTGTTCACAAGCCTTCCCTGCTGTTTGCAGGGAGTTTCACCAGCACTACCTGGTGCAGGGTCCTGCTGACTGATGCTGTGCCAGCTACACCCTCACAAGGCTGCTGCTCGCTTGGGAGGGGGTCACAAACAGCACCATGTGACTCAACTTCTTTACAGCAATAGTGAATATTAACCCTGCTGTGCTGTGCCCCTACAGTCAGCCATTTGAGGCCTGGTAGCCAGGCCAAAGAATTTGGACCTCCTGGAGTCTGTTTCTTGATCTGGAAATGATACAGAGATTGCTTCTGCTCCAATGGAAACAAAGGCACACTCCTCTTCGCTTTAGTGGGTGATTCAGATGGCTGATTTGCAACTTCTTGTTTGTTTTGGGACCATGCCTGGGATCATCACAGATGAATCTGAGTGCTGCTGTGCTAGGTACTGTAGAAATACAGAAAAAAATAGAGACTTGGGTTCATCTAAATTTCAAAATGTTAACTCAGTGGTTAAGACACAGCACTGCTTTAACTCTCACATGGAGACCTGTTCGATTGCAGCATGCCCTGAGATCACTTCAGTACTTGCTGTAGGAGCCCAGGCTAGGTAGGTTGACTTGCCCTGGTGGTGCTGTCCTGGAGCAGGCATGGTGGGAATGACCACAGAGGAGGTGGTGCTCTTGCTGCTACTTCTAAACAGATTTTCTACCTGTTGTAGTAGGAAGGTGGATGAGAGTGCATTTGAGACCATCTTGGGGCCTGGGGAGAAAAAGAGAGGAGATACCAGAATGGAATGTTACCACTTTATATCAACCCAAAAAACTTCAGTGTGAGGTTAAATCAGCAGAGAGCATATAAGTGAATGAAACAGGGCTGTTTCTACAAACATCTTGTTTGCATTCAATTGGAATGCAGTCTGAAGCTTTCATTTGCTTGGATCTTTATTGGTATTTGCAGCCCTTGAAGCTGCAGATGTAAGCACAGAGCATGCCCATGGCAGGGACAGGGGGAAGGAGAGGAAGAAAGACTGCACTGATCCATATTCATGTTTCCCAGGTGCTGGAAACCACACAGTGCCAGATGGTGATTTAGAGCCAGCATAAGGGAAGGCTGCAGCTGATGCATGAACCCCTCTGGTCTCAAAATCCTTTGGGTGAGCAGGGCAGACTGGAGGATGCAGACGTCTCAGATCTCTCTTTTCACCACAGAAATACCTGAAAATAGTGCAGAATGAGTGCCACCTCTGTGGCAGGAATTTCCTCCCAACTGGGGACGTTTTTATATGACAAGTACTGGTCAAGTGTGGCTCTTGCAGGTGACATGGGAGCAGGATGGAGAGAGAAGCCAGCATTTTGTGATGTATTTTCCCATTATTTGAGCAGCAATAATGTCAGGGCAGCAATCATGCCACCCTGACCTGCTGTTTAGGGAACCATTGCAGTTGTTCCTACAGTGTTTAGTTTTTAGTACAGAACATATTTACAGAAAAAAGCAGCTGGAGAATATTCTAGGCTTTCTTTTTTCTTTTTCTTTTTCTTTCTTTTTCTTTTTCTTTTTCTTTTTCTTTTTCTTTTTCTTTTTCTTTTTCTTTTTCTTTTTCTTTTTCTTTTTCTTTTTCTTTTTCTTTTTCTTTTTCTTTTTCTTTTTCTTTTTTTTCTTTTTCTTTTTCTTTTTCTTTTTTTTATTTTTTTCTTTTTATTTTTTCTTTTTTTCTTTTTCTTTTTCTTTTATTTTTAGAAGAAACTACCCCATGCTCACCACCCACAGTGAATGTAGATCCTCTGGTGGCACAGAAAGCACCTGGTGCAGCCAGAGGCTGCTGCTCCATGTGGGCTGGGGCAAATCAGAGAACAGCAGCTTTTGGGTGCCCATCCCAGTGAGTGCCCAGGCCTGGGATGCTCTCTGATAGCCATGTGTGTGACTACTTGGGCTGGGGAAAATAGCTATGAGACAGTCCCCATCCTCATGGGAGCAGCCACCCTCAGGAGAGTGACACAAGAAGGGACAGTGCTGATCCTGGCTCTTTTTTTAGGGCTGCAGGGTTTTATGGCCTGAAGCCTTAGGATCTAATTCTAAAAACTACCTTTTACTTTGTGGATGTGCTGCAGACATTTTATTCTGAAATTTACATAAATTGCAGGATGGTTTGGGTTGGAAGGGACTTTTAAGATGACCTAGTTTCAATTCCCCTGCCATGGACACTGATATCTTCCACCAGATCAGGCTGCTCAGGGCCACATCCAGTCCTGCTTTGAACACTTCCAGAGATGGAGCATTCACAGCTTCTCTGGGCAACCTTTTCCAGTGCCCTCACCAACCCCTTTAATTTAAGTAAATTGAAGCCTAGGTGCGTGATAAAAAGGAACATTTGAAGTCCAGCAAGTGTCTCCTCTCTCCTTCTCTCTCTTTTGGTCCTGCTTGAAAAGGAAGAAATCTTTTGGACATCCACCTTGAGGCTGTCTCTGTGGGGCACCCAGCTTTCTGGCAGGTGAGACACCTCCTGAGGGCTGGGATTTCTTCCCTATGGAGCATGGGACTGGTGCCATGGGGCTGGGATGGTCTGTCTGGGGACAAAATGGTCTGTCTGGAACAGGTCCTTCACAGCAGACTGAGGGCTGGTGGATCCACCTTACCTCAGTGGGGCTTGAATAGCTCCCATCAGCCTGGAGGAATGACTGGAATTTGCCACGCTCTGCAGGCAGACCCCATGGGTCTTGAAATGCCCTATCTGTGCATGGTTTCGAACAATTGGTAGAAAATGAGTCAAAATAAACAGTGCTGCTCAGCCTCTGACCTTTCCCCTTTTGTCCACAGAAGTTCAAGAAATTCCGGGGATTGGTAGCCAAACATCTGTGTTTCCCCTTGGGAGGTGCCAAACCATGTTCCTCCAGTGATTTGGGCAAGGTATATTTAGAAAATGAGATTCAGAAAGTACTGGCCAGAGCTGCTGCTCTCCTGGTCAGAAGTTTGCACAAGCTTGAGCACATGTTTATATCTTCACCCACATGCACTGGATCCTGCATACAGAAACACAAACTCACGGGCACTGTATCTTGTAAGTCTGAGCTTGTGTTGTGGATACCAATATTTTTAAAAAGTGAGGATTTGAATATTGACAGCCTGGTTTCTGAGCAGAAATATAGACACTCTGTGTCATGTGGGGTGCCCTTAATGAGACGAAATGTCTGCCATGGTTATGAGATAGGCACAGAGTTTGCAGCAGTAAGGAAGGAAAGGCCAAAGGGTGCCTTAATAGCACTGGGCACTGCTGGTTAGGCAACTAAATTGAGCCTAATGCCACTTTTAAGGAGAGCAGCTGGGACACCATCAGGCTCTAGGGCCACTTCTGCACACAGGAGCTTCCCAGCCCACTGGCATCCAAACTTCTCAGGGACACCAGGGATGGCCTGAGACTCTGCTGTGGGTGGGAATAGCTAACCCACCTGGTGTGTTCGAGCAGGGGACATTCCTCCAGGCTTGTTCCCTTTGGAGACAGTTGATCCAACCTTCCAAGCAGCCTTTAGGGGACTGCAGAGGATAATTTGGGTGGGTCCCATGTCTTTTCCGTCTAACCCATACCTGGAGCCTTGGCTCTGCAGCAGCTGCCCTGTGAGCTTGGCTAGAGCTCTTCCACCATCAGTGCTCAGAGCAGGGTCATGACATGACTCTGTTCCAGTGGCACTTTGTGTTCCTACTCTCAATTGTGTGAAACAGTTGAGTATCACAAGAAACACTTCTCTTACCTCCAGCCTCAATGCCTAAACTGATAACAGCACTGGAGAGGTTCTAGCATGCTGTTTGAGGTTGAAAACATTTAATTTTGACTTGTCCAAGGTGTAGAGACATGTTAGATTTCTGCTTGGTTCTGAAGAACAAGGTTGTGTTTAATTTCATCACCCACCAACACCATCTGTTACGTTTTCAGCTTAGGACCTTTTTTCCCCAGTCAGCAGACACATGAGAGCTTGGGAGTGGTGGCACAGCTGACACCAGAAACAGTGCACCACCTCTTCCCCCTGAGAGACTGAAGGAGGAACAATAAGTGGGAAATTCCAGAAGGAAAGGACTGCAAAAGTCCCACAATATGGCTTTTTCCTCGTGGTACTGCATGTGCTGAGACCAAGTGCCTGGAGTCAGACACCTCCTGGGTACACAACTTGGATTTATATAGTGTGATAACTGGAGAAAGGAGCAGCTTGGGGTTAAATAAAAATATCAGAGAAATTCTACCTCCTCATACTTCATTTCACAGGTTGAAAAACATTGGAAACCTCCCTGTTTAATTATGGTACAAGTTTATTAGTGTCTGAGAGGAGCTACTGGGAGAAATGGTTAATGGATAAATGAAAAATAATAAAATAAAGAGATGAGCTACAGCACTTTGTTGTTCAGACATATTGTTTGTCTGCCTGTTCTTTGGAGGGCAGATGAAAAAAACAGAGTACTTCAGGTCTCCTGATGGCTTATTGGGAACAGTTTGTGTTCAAGACATTGCCAGATTCAAGCAGAATTCCTAAGGACTCAAGGAACAACTTGTGACAACCAAGATCCCTACCAGTTTGTCTTGTGTCCACACTGCATGTGTTTTGGATCCTAATGATACATGAGGGATGACTGGAAGGTGGTTGTTACAAACTGTTCCCTAAGAGGTTTCACCATGACTCTTAGGACAGGATATACAATGCCATTAAAGTAACTTGCTACCAAGTTGCTCATGCTGATCCGTTGCCAGCTTCTTTAGCAATACTTCTGCACTCTCCATTTGCCATAAACAGGGGCTCCTGCAGCGGAGTGCAGCTGGAATCTCGAGTATATTTTTGCAAGCCATAAAGAAAAGCAGTGTGTCTCCACAGCAGATTATAATATTTTGATATTTCCCAGGTCGCAAGTGCTCTCGAGCTTTATCGCTGCCCAGAGTCTTTCAGAAGAGTGCTCATTGTACACGTGCCCTAAATACTGTAAGCTCTGTGCTAGTGATATTTATAGCCATGCAAACTTGCCCATTTCTGCCTGTGTTGTTTCAAAAGAATTCTTGAGTGATCACATTTTTCATCTTTAGTGTATTTTTCTTTAGTTCTGAACACCGAACGCATTTGTAATTACTGCCATTATTGCTGCTGGATGCCCTATTAAGCCTACAAATTGCACTCAGATTTAAAGGTAGAATTCTAATTACAGCTCAGGCTTGGGGAGAAAGGACGGCATTTGGAGGTAAAAGTACTTAACACTAACACCAATAGAAGTGGCAACATACACTGCAGTCACTTTCACTTCATAGAAATGTTGTTTCATTTTTAAGTTCTTGTATTTCAGCATCCTCCTCTGAAGCTCAGGAAAGGATGTGTGACATCCTGTGCCATTGTTTTTATGGAATCACAACGGCCATTCACAGCACAGAATTGTTTTGAGGTCATCGAACTCCCCTTGAATGGCTGCAATGGGTCAAAGTTCTGTATCTATCAGATAATCCCACAAAATAATTCAAAATTGTCTTATCTCCAAAATGGAGAAAATAGGAGTATGTGAGTGTCGTTGTAAGTGGTTTGCAGGAACAACAGAAGTGTGCAAACTTCTTACAATGTGGTGTAACGTTGGTCTGCACATGTTCTCCTCCTTCTGCTTCTGCAAATCTTCCTTTTAATGTAATTATAGCTGCCATTGGCAAAAGGCACTGAGAGCACTAGCTGGCTTCTGGAGAAAACTGCTGCTGAGATGGGAGCACTTTCAGCTCACAGGAGTTTAAAGAGACTGAGAGGACACTTCCTTCAGCTTTATGCAGTCCACTGAAAAATTATCTTATTGCCCCCTTGATGGTGTTTGCCTCCAGATTACAAATAATAAATCAGACCTCTTTCCCATCCCTTAGTAAGGAACAATGTTATCATTGTCTCTGGTTACATTTTATCCACTTTTTGGAATCCCAGATGCTGAATCCAGAGCTTACTAATTACTCTCAGGGCTGTGAAAATCAGACTCACATGGATGCCTGTTTACATGGGAGACTCCTCAGGACACGTGTTCAACCAATGTGAGAACTCTGACCCAGCCAAAAGATGTGTGTGAGCCCATGTCTGCATTCACTGATCATGAACATGTGTCTGACTGATAAAGGATCTAGAGGGCCAGCTTGGATGGGGCTCTGAGCAACCTGATCTAGTGGCTGATGTCTCTGCTCATGGCAAGAGGTTTGGAGCTAGATGATCTTTAAAGTCCCTTCCAACTCAAGACTTTCTAGAAGTCCCAGAAAGATCTAGAATTTCCAGTAAAATTGTTGCTCTGCTTGTCTTTTATCTCTTGCTGCGTGCAAGAGGGACAGCATTGCTGGCTGGGTTTAGGTGGCTTTCAAGGAAATTTAACTTGGATATTGAAACTGCTTGCCTCAAAAGGCTCTGCAGGGAGATGAGGGCTGGCAGTCCTGGGCAGCAGATGGTTTTAATTCTCTTGAATTTATTGCTTGATGCCTCTGGCTCCCTCCTGCAATGGTATCAGTGACAACACAAGTGTTTGGTTTAGGGTTTGGCACAAACCTTTGGATTCTCTAAATCACAACAAACTAACCCCTGTCTCTGCAGGCTCTAGTGGAAGAAGACTTTTGCACTTTGCCTGGCACAGGCACTCTGGGCTGAGTGAGGGCAGCTGAGTTGTGCCAGAGGATTTATTATCTCATGTCCCATCTTTTTCCCATCCTCAGAACATCCTATACTATAGACCAGGCAGGAGGACAAAGCTCAGACAGGAGGGTGTGACTGATATTATGCACCTGCAAAGAGGAAACTGATCTCTGTTTTGTGCTAGGTCTCTTTGTAAAACCATCTTCAAAACCAAAGAGAAGTGGAAACATGTCTCTGAATTGCATTAAAAAAAAAAAAAGAGCAGTCTTTGAATTTATCCTCCAGGGTTTGCTCTTCAGTGACAGATTAAGTGACAGAAGGCAATGTTTTCATGGTGCTGTGCCTGTGGGCAATCAGAGGAGAGAGGAGTTTGCAGCTCAGTGCAACAAGGGCTTGGTGAGACTTGAGTCTTCTTTTGCTGGATCACTTAAAAACACAGAGACAAAACAGGGCTCTGCTCCAGAGACAGCAAAGACCAGAAGGAAGAAAGGGTTGCTCTCATCCCTGAACATTTGGGTACTAAAAGTGCAGCATAGGGATTAGTGGTTCAGCAGTTTACCCAGCACCTGTTTTGGCTCCTGGCAAAGAAAGGATGCTATGTTCCTGGTACACTTAGCCCAACTGTTTTTATTTTCAGGATCACCCAGAAAGTCTGAGGCGGTGCCAGGAACTGAACTGAGATATTTTCAGTCTCAGCAAAGGACACTCACTAGAAGACACTGTAAGCATGTGTTTCTTGACCCATCAGTTTATCAAGAAACTTTGGAAACTTTAGGAAGTTCTTCTGCACATTTAGAACATGTTCATGGACCCAGGGAATAATTCAGATTGCTAAGGACCTATGGAGAGGATGTGCTCCAGCCTACCATCCTTGCCTAAAGAAGACATGAAAACCTTAAGCATCAGGGTCTAAACCTGGAGTGTCCCCTCAAACCCTGCTGTTGTGGGTTCTACCTTGCACCCATTCAAATTGGCAAGTCTTTACCCAGTGGCTTTAAATCTACCAGTATCTAGCCTTTTATTAGTATTGCTTCTGTCTAATCTGATCACTTAAAAAGGCTTGACCCTCCCTACTCAAGCCCTTACATCTTTCTGAGCTTGTGGTTTCATCTTTCTGCCCTAAGAGTGGGTGGCTTTTGTTACCACCCCCATGAGGGGTCAGGACACCTGACTGGCACAGCTCCATGCCAGGCCTGGGGCTCAGCCTTGGGGTGTGCAAAGTCATTTTTCTGAAGGAAAGTGTATTCAGAAACCCTGGCAGGCACTTTGGGGGCTGAGCAGGCCAAGCAGCCCCCCAACACCATGCAGGAATGCCCCCTGGTTCATGGGATTTATGCACAGAATCTGAGTTGGCAAATTGAGATCCCAACCTGGTGGCATTTCTGTTGTCCCTTTGGGCTCACCAAGAGCTGGCTCTGTTGGGATAAAGCATGAATGAGCTTTCTTCCTCATTGCTTTGCTGCTTTGTGCTTGTTTGGGGTTTCCTGTTTTGGGTTTCTGAGTAGCAGTGAGCTCTTTGTACCTCAGGACCCAGCCTGGTGCAGGCAGCACCCTGGCAGGTCCCTTAGGTGTCACCAAGGACTCTGCATTTTTGTGCCTTTTCTGCTGGGTCTACTTGGGACCAGCCAGCTGTGGGAGTTATTTTTTTGTTGCAGTTCCTGGAGAAGGGCTATTTTGACACACTTGAAGCTCATGCTTTACTTACTTGAAATGCTTTCTGGGAGTGCCTCACACTGGGCTTGACTTTGAAGGAATTTTGAGAAATATTGCATTTTTCCAAGCCTCATATCCCAAATTATGGCCCAAAAATAGCAAAGAAGAGACTCTACAGTAGTTCTTAACAGTTTGGGTTGGGATCTAAGAAAGCCAGCTGCCCCTTCTCAGGCCTGGGAGAACCCATGGTGAGACATTAAGATCCTTCCAGAGGAGCCCATAGCACCATCAGCTCCCAGTCATTCCAGAGGATAAGCCATAGCATGGCATTAATGAGAGCACTAAAAATCTGGCATAAATCAAAGTGCTTTGACACTCTGTTCCACTGTGTATACAAACACCACGTTCCAGCAAATCAGTGAAATCAAAGCAGCACTGAGGGGTCAATTCAGCATTTATGCACATGTCACTGGCAGCAGACCCTGCCTATTGAATATTAAAATCTGAAATAAAAAGGAATTTACAATATTTCTGAAATATTTAGGCCTTTGGTGAATAGCTCCCTCAAGATCATCCAGATGTGCTTTTGCTACAACACTATATGCATCTAAAAAACAGATTTTTACTCTCTGTGTGAGAATATCTGTCTCCAGTGAAGGATGAACATAGCTGCACATTGGGGCAAGTACACGTAAGAATTCTGGTGGAAATCCTGCACAGGAAATGTTCAGTAGTAAAAAATGTGGCTGGAAAATAACAGCAACATTAAGAAAAATAAAATTTATACTCACCTTTGGTGTTCAGGGGTTTCATTTTTTTAACTTCCTTCTGCTAAGAAGCAAACATCAAACCAAACAGTCTAATTAAGGAAATTTGATTGACTTTGATAGTCGATGAAAAAGAGGAGCCTTAGTTCATTTGTGTCATTATTTTGCAATGTGCAGTAGGACACTGGCCTGTGCATTCCCCAGATCTTTGCATACTTGATGTAAAAGTCATTTATCACTTAGGAAGTGCATGATCATATTGGTGTCATTAATCACTCCTGTTAGGACAAGGTAAGAAGAATAGGTGTAAAAGAACTGGAAATTCATACATGAATTTATCAGTGAGGACACTGACATGCAGAATCATGTTCAAATGAGAAACCAAAAAGATTTAACATTGCCTTTTCAAAGTTAAGTGCAGTGCTTTAGAACAAGAAAGCAGACAAACAAAGATGAGGATTCAGGCAGAAGTGGTGGGTACTGGCTTCCCACTAAGTCATCAAGGGCAGGCTTCCTGGCCCATGCAGGACTTGACCAGAGAGGACAGATCAGACTCTCAAATTCCACCATAGCAATCACCGTGGCAAAGGGCACAGCATCTTAAACCTTTCTAAACCAGAGCTGCCCGTGCCTAGGTGTTTCTGCAGGGAGCGAGGTGAGGGAGCAGAGCAGGCTGAAAACTAATGACTTTTTGGCCACAGCTGACTGACCCATCACCCCTGCAGGTGCAGGAGAGCCATTAGCAGCTCCAGGATGCTGTTGGGGTTTGGGAAGGCTGTGCAGTGTCACTCCCCAAGTCAGGAGCTGGTCCTACCACGTGCACAGCTTCAGCCCAGGGACATCCTCCATCCTGCAGTCCAGAACTGGGCATGGAGCCACACTCCAGTAGCTCATCTGGCACAGAGGCAGCAGCTCCCAGCTCGAGATGACAAAAACAGCTTGGCTGGGAGTGCTGCTCACCACTCTCAGCATCCCAGCTCCCATCACAGCTGTGATACATGAGATGCTCACATGGGCTTTCAGCTGCTGGTTTAACTGACCACATCTTCACTGCAGTTCAAGTTTCCTTAGGAGCTGATAATGAAAATGTGCAATGACAGGGATTTTTCATCTGCCGTGCTAATTTAGTGACTTGCTAGAGAGCTAGTTAGTTGATTTTAAGGACCAGTTGAAATAGTTTATCCGATTTACAGATTTAGCTGCCAAGAGGGAACAGGGAGGCAGGGCTGAGCAGAAAAATTCAATATAAGCCGTGCATAGCTTTGAGATATTTTCCCTGTGAGCTTCTGACTTTGGGTTTCTGACTTTCTAACAACAGAGTCAGCATGTAAACACAGTACTTCCTCCAGAAAGTTTTGTTTAGAGAGGTGCTATTAATAAATAAGGTCACTTGATTTTGAACATGTTTTCAAAGGCTGGGTCTGGACAACCTGAAAACCTTTAGTCTCTTGTGAAAGTCAGATTTGGGTTGCTACAGGGAGGGAAGCAGAGTTCAAAGTGTGAGGTCCTGTTAGAATTTCAGGATTTATTCTTATCTCTGCGCTGGACAAATCACAGAAGTAAACCCTGCAGATCCAGGGGGTGGGCAAGGGCTGGGGGCTGGTGCCAGGTACCTCAGCAAGACGGGGCAGCCCCAGGGCTCAGCCTTTTCCCATTGCAATGGCAATGACCAGGGAAAACAAGGAGGGGAGGCAGGTGCCCCTGAGAGGGACACCCCCAGTCCCTGTTCATTTTCAGCTCCTGAACTCCCTGTTCCACAGTGCCTTTGGAACAGCACAGCAATCCTGGCTCTGAAAGCTCCTGGGGCCCATTGCAGTGAAACACCGATAGAAATCTGCAGGCAGCAATGTTGTGTGTGGTATGAAACCTGCTGCAGGGGAGCTATGGGGAGAGAGGGAGGGAGACAAATGCTTAGGATTATTTTTGGTTTCTACCCAAGGGTGCCATTTGTTCATATAAGTATCCATAGCAGAATAAAATACTTTTTATTGAAACATTTTTTTTCTCTTGCTGGCAGCCATTCCACTCCAATTATCTCTTCTATCGTATCCCTTGAAGCCAGGCTCCAAGGTACACAAGTGAAAACCTGACAGCTGGAATGCAAAGCCTCAGCTGAGACCGAAAGCTTTTACTAGATCACATTCTGCACATTTATATTGTCTGGGGTATTAGCCCTGGAAACAAAAATAAAGATTTCCTAATCTCACCAGAGACAACACCTTGCTGCCCCACCTTTGAGAAATCTCCAGTCCACAGCAAAGACTTAATCCATCTTAATTAACAAAGAACTCAAGTAAGCACACTCTCAGCTTGCTCCTGATCTGGATTTCCCACATTCCTGAGTTTTGGTGTGTAACTTGCTGAGAAATTATTTTGCATTTGTAAAGAGTCACTTGCTATGAAAATACACTGTAAAGCCATGTTGATTTAGCCTGAAATTTTACTTCAAAAAAGAAGATTCACATTATGTAGATGTATCTGGCTTCAACATAATTTCAGAAGAAAACTTTTTTTTTTTGAAGTGGGATTTTTGATTTGTTTTTCCCTGCAGTGTTGGATATCACAGTTTAAAAGTTAAGAATTACATCTTAACAAAGCAGTAGTTTTGAGAGAACATTACTTTTGTGAAGACATGAAATTTCAGGATGATTCAAATTACCTTGCTCTTTGCAACATAAAATTTTGATCCTGGGTGTGTGTCTCCTTGAAGACCTGTTGGGCAGGTGGGAGAGGAGAGAAAACCATTGCTGATTTTTTTCCATGATAAGGACAGCATCTGAACAACAGCTCGCTCTGAAGATGTGCTAGTGCAGCCTTCTGCTTAACCACAGAGATGTTTTGAATTTTTTCTACTGGTTTTGGACAGAAGGAAAAAATCTTGGTGTGTCTGGGATCATGTTTGAAGAAATCCGGGGTGATCAGAGCAATTCAGATTTTACATTTCTCCAGAGGAAGAACAAAGTCCAGGCTCAGGCTTGCCTGCAAGATGGCTCTCTGGGAGAAAGTGAAGACTTCCTGCAAAGACTTTCCTGCAAAGTCATGAACCTCTGCTGCAGAAGCACCATCAGCAAACTGACACATGTGAAGAGCTGTATGGAAAATGCAGCTGTGTCAGGTTATAACCATGAGATCTTGTCTGCTCCTTGACTTTGTTTGCACAGACATGTTCTCTTTTCACGTGTTTGAAACTCCATTCCTTGGATCAGCTCATTGCCCTTATGCCTGCTCCGTATATCAGTAGGTCAGTGATCAGGCTTGAAAATCAGCCCAGCCAAAAACCCCTAAAATCTGAACTAAACCTCTTTTCCAGCCAGATCAGAAAAGCCATTCCACAAAACTTCCAGTGTCACTCAGAAAAACGGATGAGGAGGGAGAGGAAGACTGCAGCGATGAGACAGTGAAAGAGCAGGATTGTTTATTGGCAGCTCAACCACTGGGGTTAAGCCAGTAATAAGCCACATCCTTGGAAGAGCACAGTTTGTATTTGCAGAGTCTCCTGAGACTCTTTAGTTCCAAGTGGTAAAAATTTCTTACACTGATGCCATAATCTGTGCTTAGTGCCCATCTACAAATGCCATGAACATATCTGGGTAATAAGAGCACATCCAGCTCAGTGATGCTGCCCTGGGCCTGACACACACAGAGCAGACGAGCAGCCAAGGTGCACGAAACTGCTTCCCATGGGGACAGCCCTTCCCCAGCCAGGGTCATCTCCTGTTTGTGTCATAAAAAGTCCCCATTTTTCATTGATGGCATTCAGGGAGCTCCTCATTTGGCCTGTACAGTTCATCAGCTGTTTCTGTGCTGACCTTGCACTGCCTGCCTCTGCTGTGTCCTGCTCCTACTGGAGATCCATGACACCCAGAGGGAGGATTGCTGCTATTTTGTTCTTCCCAGCCTGATGTGCTTCCCACCAGAGGGTGGGAGCTGGGCCGGGTGGAACCACAAGCAGCTGTTCAAGGTCTGTGCAGACACAAAAACCCCCAGCTGTAGCTGTCTGTTCAAATAAACGCTCAGAGGCCAAGGCACTGCAATATGAGAAACACATTCCTAGAGGACATGGATTCAAATGGGATGGCATGTGAAGGGATCAGAGGAGAGCAGCCCCATGGCTGTCAACAAGGTGCCACACAGAAATCAAAGTGCTGAGCTATGGCCACCTGCAGGACACAGCAGGTGACCCGAACTTGATTTTAAAAGTGAAGTATTTATAAAATTGCATGGAAAATGCTGGTATTAAAAATATCCTAATTTTTCCTGGTGAAAATCTGAAGCTTAGGATTCAGCTAGGTCTCATAAATAACCTAGGGAGCTGAAAAATGAGGACAGTGGCTCAAAAGTATCTTCTTCATCTCCTCTCCCAATCCCCAGGCTACGGAGTGCTAAAAAAGCACTTGGTAATTTAGATGGCCTTTTGACTTTTCTGAGGAGAGTACTGACCCCACCTCTGGAGGAAGCCTCCCACTCAGAGCACTGTAACTTCTGACTGTCCCACTGTGGTGCAGAAGCAGAAGAAGCAAGGGAAAAAGCAACTGTGGAGGACTTAGCACAGAGCTGGAGCCCAGCCCTGGATGCTCCCTTTCAGGAGAAAAGTTTCAGCGTTCTCCTTCAGGCGGCTCTAGAAATGCTGAAGGGGTGGGAAGGAACAGGGATCTGCTTCTCACCAGCAGCTGGCCCAGAGCAGGGAAGCCAAATGTCTGAGCATGGACATCTGCAGAGCTGTTGCCTGTGTTAGAGCCAGCTGTGTGAGACTCCCAGTAAAGTGAACAGAGAGAAGTTGTTTGAGGGTGTGATTCATCTGTGATGCTGCAGGAACCCAAGTCAGGGCAGAGGAGATGCTACTGATGCAGTCTGGAGGAATGACTCCCACTCAGAGAGAAAGAGCTCAGGGACAACTCATGGGCTTGTCAAGAGCTGGGTTTTTTGTTCATTTTCTGTCACAGAGTCAGTACACTGGGCTCATGACCAGCTGAGGTGCCTTCTCTAGGATCATTCACAAAGAATTTGAGGATGTTGGGTGATGTGCCTGGGCACTGCCAAAGGCAGTGGCAAGAGGCAGGAGTCTGCTGCACATTGTTCACTCTCACCCTCACTGGAAGCCTCCACTGCATGGTTCCCAGGGAGAGGGTGAATTTCTGCATGGTTCCCAAGGAGAGAGTGAGTTTGTGCATGGTTCCCAGGGAGAGGGTGAATTTCTGCCTTGTACCTGTTTTAATCACCATGCCTTGTCAAGGCTGGGGAGGCAGAAGTTTACACAGGACTGTGGTATCAGCTGTGCTGGAGGTGTGAGAGGGACCCTCCAAAA
Organism: Acridotheres tristis; assembly: GCA_037013685.1. Classification (NCBI taxonomy): domain Eukaryota; kingdom Metazoa; phylum Chordata; class Aves; order Passeriformes; family Sturnidae; genus Acridotheres; species Acridotheres tristis. The sequence continues at coordinate 102,922,486 of CM072887.1, forward strand.
ATAAAACATTTCTGAGTGTGATTTCTGATGGCAGGAGTTTTGGCCATGCCCCAAGGAAGGCGTGGTGATTAAAACAGGTACAAGGCCATGATTTTACTCTGAGGGTTGTCAGTTCAGTTTGGGCACCTCAGTATGAGAGCTACACAATTTATTGTACCTATAGCATGGTGTGTCCAGACTCAGAAAAAGATAATATTGTAAGAAGTTTGGAAGGAGGAACTGGGAGGTGGGCTCTGTTTTGGTACAAAAAGAGCATGGCAGTGAAAGGGTTGCAGCCTCCAGCTCAAATATGGAAAGAAAGTGCTGAAACTCTTTCCAGATCTGTGCAAGGTTATGATCTTAGTCTTGCATTCCTGTCTTGGGCAAGGTTGAGGAACACCAGCTGCTTTTACAGCCTCTGCTCCTTCTTTCAGGACAGCTTCCTTGCCATGGAGACCTCACCTGAAGAAGAGCTTTTTTTGTGCAATTTGTTCTGCTTTTCAGAAATTTTGGCCAGCACAGCCTCACTGGCACTGACCCTCGGCATGGGAAACTGAGCTGAACAGCAGCACTGAGAGGCAGGCAGGGATGGTGCTGCACCCCCAAGCTGTGAGATCTGAGAGAAGGAAGCTTCTATGCACAAATAAACTATGTTAGAGAAAGTATAAGGGGATGAGGCAGGTGTGTGTGGGCTGAAATGGAAAGCCAGGGGCTGGTGTGATAGATTTATGACAAGACTGGAGGAGAGGCTGAGGAGATCTACTTATTATAGTTTAAAAAATGGTCCCATCAGAAAACTGCCAAGAGTGCTCCACTGTGCAAATTTATGACATGCAGTGGGAGTGATCATGTCTTCTATACAAGCTAGCTAGAAATAACCCCCACCTTTTTGCCATGAATGTTATTCACAAACGTGTGTTAGAATTTTTTTTCCCCAAGGAAATTGTTTGCCTATTAGTGGGGGAAAAAATGCTCCTACATTAATGAAAACTGAAAACTGACTTGTTTTTTTGCAGTTGCAAATTTGAGTTACAATATTTGTTTGAAATTCTTTTTAATTCCAGTTTTTAATTTTAAAGCAAATATTTTTTGTTTTTCAGAAATACATATAAGCCTGGAAGACCTGATTTTTCCTGCTTGAACATATTTTGCAGTGGGATATGTCAGATTTTCTTCTTACCATTATTGACACCTACCCACAAAAATAGCTTGCTTACACTGCCATATAACCTCAATATTATATGATTTAGTCATAAAAAATAAATATTTCAGGGTTCTGCATTTAAACATTTCTCCACTTTAAGCAAATTTGGGATTTGAAGCTTTGTGGAAGATTCTTTAGGAGCTTGACCATGGAGTATTTTGCATCTAAGAGACCCCAGTGCCATCATTGAGGCACCATGGCCAGAGAACTTGGCCAGACACTAAGGGGTGTGGGGGTTTTCAGGCTGGGAAAAAATAGAACTTTTTTGGGAGGCCGGATGGCAACCTGTCAGTGTCTGCTGGAGGAGGCAGAGCTATTCTCTTTTTGGGAGTGTGCAGCAGCAAGAAGAGAGACAGTGGTCACAAAATGTTCCTGAGAGGTTCAAAGACACGGAGAAGAGGTTTCCACCCTGAGGACAGTGGAGCCCTGGAGCAGATTGTCCAGAGAGGCTGCACAGACTGCTGGGCTGGGCTGCATGAAAGTGAGAAAAAGAGTCCTTTCCACCAAGGGTTATTCACTGAGAAGAAACTGAGCTGTAGGTTCTGCATTAATGAGTTTTTGGGAGAGAAATGGCAAAAGGCAATAGTAAGAGTCCCACAGAAATGTCAAAAGTTTTGAACCGGGGTATTTCTCTCTAGCATTATGTCCCACCAGGAAAGAAAGGGATTTGTACATATGACAGCAAGATATATATGTCTACAACTGAAAAAAAAAGTATAGAATTCAAGCAGATCAATGTTATTTCGTGCATCTTATGATGAATGCACTGAAATGACTGAGACTTCATATTAAGGGGCAAAGCTACTGTTTCACAAAATGTCTTATGTCTCTGTTTTCCCCTTTTCATCAGGTAACAAGATTGGATGGTGATTTTTCCTTACTTTTGATTAAAAATAGCCATTCTTCTCATAAGGGCTAATGGTGAATTCTGTGTATATAGAGTGACAGTAAATTAGAGAAGAGTTTATCCCTAAGAAGTTTTATTGTTGATGGGGATTCACAGGTTGAAAACCAACTTTCAGACCCTGAGTAGAGCTGCTCCTCTAAATGTAGCACATTTTTTGTAAGCCAAAAAACCATGTTATATACATGAGAAGTAGATCATATTATTTTTTGCACTAGTGGCAATTATGGGCTGTCTCTTTCAAGGTTGGATTTGATATGTGAGAGGCACACATATTTATAACATTTCACAAAAACTGCCCTCCCTTGACTCGTCAGGAAAGCAGATAATTTAAATATTATATTTAATGCATGCTTTTCTTAGTGAGTCTTTCATTATCATATTGTGAGTGTCCATCACCTTAAATATTTCTTCAAATCCACAAGCACAAAGCTGAAAAACAATGACCAGATCTTTGCAGAAATCTGTTATTTTCATATTCATTTATTGTCTATTTTAAGAAATAAGTTCCCCTACACTGCCAAACTGAAAAATCTCTACAAGATTTCAAAGAACCCCCTAATGCCAAGAAATGTACAGTAATAAATTGTCTTGTGTTTTTTTTCTACAGCGCATGAGGACAGAATAAGTTCAAGGACCCTGTTACATAATTAGTTTTGAGATTAGAAGAATTCCTCTACTTTAGAGGCACCTGGCATTTGAGGCCAATGGGAGTAACAGGGTCAAGTAGTGAATAATATAATAAACTCACTGAAATTTATAAAGCTGCAAGTTAGACTGAAGAATTTGCTTTCATGCTTCAGAGTATCTGCTGCTTCTCAGGAGGGCAGGCAGGAATTTTTCCCTTCTTTTATTTTTTTTTTTTTTTATAATTTCAGTCACAGGGACTACGTTAGGACTTAAGAAGCTGCACTATTTCTTGGTGTCTGTTTTGGATTTTATTGACTAATGACCAGACTGGAGACACTGATTCTTCTGATTTTCAGTATCTAATGTTGGTCATGCTGTGATTGAGAAAAAAGTAGCTTTAGGAAATTGCCTGTGTTTGTGTGACTGTGAGTGGGTCTAATTTTATGCTGCATGAAATATAAACATAAGTATATCCTTTTCCAGGGCTGACAGTATTCAAAGGGGTAGATTTTGAAGAATTAAAGCAAATAACAAAATCACCTGGTCTGAGGAGCTCAACGCCTGGAGGGTGGAAAAGATGAATTTCTTTAAGGCACAGCTGCTAAAACTATCCAGAAGTGGTATTCCAAAGAAGAAAATACACAGGGAAGGGCAATGCTAGGGTAAGCAGACAGCTAATGAGGTTCAGTAGAAAAAAAAGAAAATAAAAGATGACAAATAGATATAGCTGTGTCAGAGGTAGGGAAGAGGAGATGTAAAATGAGAACTGCTGAGTGGAGAAATGAGTTAGACCTGACAGATATAAAGTAGCAAAATGTTCTTTGTCCATATGAATAGAACAAGAAGAATGGAAAAAGTGAGCACCAAGCACGGACCAAGGATGCTCTAGATACAGATCCCAGAATAAAGACTTGACACTCGAGCACCCAATATGAGACTTAAGCACAATATAAAGCCCCAAGCCAGCTGCCTCCCTTTCTGTAAGGATGTGGCTGCAGTTCAGGGGTGCTCTTCTGTTTGCATGTGCCCATGCTGCCTTCCTTGCATGCATGCATCCTAAATCCCCATTTAGGAAGTATTTGCGAGGTGCAGATTATATGTGGCAGGCAGGTTTGCTCAAAATGGCACTTGACAGCACAATAACAGCAAAAAGTGATGCACCTCCACCCCAGCAGTGGAAAAACAAGGGGTGAGTGAGCAGAAAAGGCGCTGAAAGTACAGAGGAATGAATCAGATCATACCAACATAACCACACAGGCTGCACACAAGGTCAAGACCACAGAAATGAGGGTGGGGAGAGCTGCTATTTAGACTAAGAGGAGCTGAGTTTTTAGCAAATGCAGTATAGCCAGGAGTTAAAGGTCTTCTCCAAGGTTGGCTGTGGTTGGCTAAATCTGCCTGTTCTCTTGCTTCCAGAAGTTACACTATAAACCTCACTCTGGTATCATTTTAGGAGATTTACCAAAAAGCTTTCCTGCTGTGATATGCAGATAAAATGTCCTGCTTCCACTGCCCTTTCTGGTTCTGTCCCCTCCTATTCTGGTCAGGAGATAAATCAGTACTTGGGAAGATCCTGTTCCTCTGTTTAACTTCATAACAAGATAGAGGCAGTCAGGTATATTGATCCAGAGCCACTTGCGACACCACATCTGCTCTATTGTTCCTCAGGACTTGGGCAGCTCATGCTCTTGTTGGGGTCAATATGTTGGGGAGAACTGGGGCCAAAAAAAAAGGACAGAATTTGCATTGAGATGATCTGAAATGAATTCTCAGCTTGACTGAGATTTTATTTATCCCTGTCTAAATGAAAGAACCCCAACAAATAAAACATTTCCAGGCCACTCATCTGTTACTTACTGTAAAACATCCGGAGAGAGGAAATGTATAAAATATCTTGTGAACCAGCAAGACCTGCTAGGAAACTGTATTATGTTTCCCTCTGTTCAACAGGCTGGAAAGTCTTAATGTTTCCTGTCATCTTAAACTTCCTCTTTGCTTTATAAATAATTCCTGGATGCAAAACATTTTCTAGTGCCTTGGCCCTGCACTGAGGAATGCATGCTGAGACAAGCTCCCTGAGACAAAAAACACTCCAACAATGGTCCTCTTGGTGCACTGCCAGCAATGGAGATTTTCAAGCAGGACCCACAAATTGAAATGAAGCTATGCAGATCATTATCACTTGGAAAAAGGGAAAATTGCTTTACAGGGTGAAGAGTTTGTAGAAGTGGTGAAAATAACTTTCTGTATCTCATGCTGATTTGAACTGAGAAACTGAGCCAAATTGCCATTTGACCCTGCTTAGGGCAGAAAATCTGGAAAATCACAAAACAGTACAGAATATCTTCTCTCATACTTGCAGTGTTAAGGAAAGGTCACCCCTTTCCCCGAGAGCATCCAGGACCGAGAGCTGGGAACAAAGAAGGAAAGACACCTCAGTTCCTTTCTCATTCCCCTCTCTGCTCCTTGAGCAAATCCCAAGAGGAGGGTGAATCTTCCATCACCTGGTGTGAGCTGCCCACATCAGCAGCACTGCCAGGAGCTTTCTCCTGGTGTTTGCCCCAGGGTATTGCACCTCTGCTCATCCAGTGTGGGCAGAGCTGGGACACCACAGCTGAATCCATCAAAACCAATCTGAACATGCTCACTGCAGCAATCCTGCTGCTATTTCATCAGGTCGATATGTAATTGTTTCTGTTGCTGGAAGGCTCCAGCACCCCCTTCATTAAAATGCAAATTTTACATTAATTAAAAATGCTGGGAGCACTTGCACAATTTATGACCAAACCTTAGAGTTCAGAACCCCCACTCTGGGGAGAGGCAGCAAGACAGTCTTGCAAGTGCTGGAATAAATGCTTATCTCAGAACACTGAGGATGTTTAGCTGATAAAGGATCTTTGTGGACTTCTAAAATTAATTTTTCCACCTAGATTGAGAAACAGACAAAGCAGAAGGCATTCAAGTAGAATTATATTCCTACAGATAAATGCATCTAAAACTTTTCACACACAAGAGAAAGGAAGAAGAAAGATTCCATTTGATGCTCTGAGGCAGCAGTGAAGTAATCTTGTTTCTTCACAACCTTCCTTTCCCAATCAGAAATTTTGCATATTCCCCTGTATAGCTGACCTACTCTTACAGCACTGGGAACTTGTCTGCTGGGATTCTTTAGTTTAATTGGAGTAAATCCCATCTGCTCCTAATTAGTCAGTAATGGTAGAACTTCTCCTGAGATGTGATGGGGTGAATGGGGAGCTGCTCCTCAGTGGCACAAAACAGGCCAGCAAGAGGAGACCCTCAGGCTGTGGCTGCCTGGTTTTCATGCATTGAGCTGGGACCTTTCTAGCAGAGCTCTGCTCTGGGGTGAGGATCTGGAGAGGAGCTGGGGGATCCTGGGCTCACTGGTGCTCCTCACCTTGCTCCCTTATGGATATGGCTGCAGCAAGGTCTGTGTCTGGCAGGGGGGAAGGTGGGAGTGGTTGGAGTGTGAAACCCTCCATGAGACCTCATGGCATGTGAAGCCACCTGCAGCATCTTGGCATGACTGGAGCCTTTCACTCTGCCCTAGGGGAGGAAACTGTGTGATCTCCCTGCTGGGAAGCACCTGGAGTGAAGGGTCAGGCTGTAGGAAATCTTTGCTCTTCTTCCACAGGATACCTCAAGGCTATGGCCAGAGGCTCTACCTCCTCATTCAGCTAACCCAATTTCAATTTCCAGTGCCTTCACCTTTCCTGAAAACCAGGCAGACACAGCTTGAGGGTCTCATCTTGCTGGCCTGGTACATGCCACTGAGGTGTAGCCTTTTCCCTATTCCTACCTGGTTTACACCCTTCTGCCCCAAGGAAACCTGTGGCAAATCTGGTCCTTATTTCTGGGCATGAGCAAATCACAGTGTGTCACTTGGGGAAAAATACCCCTACAGCTGCAAAAATAACCCTGATGTGAAAAAACCTTCTGCCTTGGAAGTGAAATAAATGGCAATGGAGGGTGGCAGGTCTGTGCACACCCTGGCCCCCTTGCAGGAACAGGAGAAGCAGGAGTGTGACCAGCCCCCAACATGGGAGGGGAAGAGCTAGGCAGACTGGCACAGGGATCTCTCCCAATGGAAGTGCCTGCTCCTGGTGCCTCTCATGTCTGTGCTTGGGGCTCCTGTTTCGGTTCTTCATCTCCTGGAAAGGACAAACACACACACCTAACTCCAGCAATGCCTGTTCGGAGTCTGTTTCTGGCACATGTATAAATCAGCAGCAATTTCTACCAAGGTAAATGTTGTTAGTCATTATAAAATTGTCGTAACTTAGGTCAGAATCCAGCCTCCTGAGGGGCTGCTAATGGGCCCTGGGGAGTCTGGGTATGTGTTTGGACGTGCATGGATACGTAAGCAAGCAGAAGGGAGGCCAGGGCTCAAACCACTGCTGTTATTCTCATTGCAATGCCCGTCATTGGGGACATGGGCTCCTCTAGTGCCAAGCTCTCTACAAGCCAGGAATAAAGCAAAGGTCCCTTCTGCAAAGAGCCCACTCTCTGGTTTAGTGACAGCTGTAACAGGTGAATGATATGGAAATGTGTGGAAGAACAGGGTAATTATAGACACTTGCCTTTGCTCGGTCTCACTGTGGGCACACTGGCACTGCTGGTCCCAGAGCACACATGCCCTTCTGCAGATTAGGTTACTGACTGCAGATGGGTGAACTTCTGAAAATTTAGGGCATTGACAGGGCTGGTCTGTTATTTATGCAGACTGATCGAACACAGACATTAATTTCTGTGAGACAAGACTTTTTATGGCTCCCTATGGATCACATAGTGGATACTGAATTGCTGTCCTTCTGGTTGTAGATAAATCATCTACGAGAATCCAGGATGATCTGAGACTACATTATTAGGATAGTTTCTACATTCTCTGGTACTTAAACACAGTAAAGAAAGAAATGAAAGATGATTTGTTTTTCACTTGGTTGAACTATTCTAAGATTTCAGGGGAAAAAAAAACATTAAAAATCATCCTGATGGGTCCAGAGTTATAAATAGCAACACTGCATGTACTAGGGAAAATGCTGCATTCCTTCAGGTTCTTGTAAGAAAAAGGATTAAGAGAATGTGAAACTCGTAAAATTTATGGTGGCCCTTGGCCGGATGTGATGTGTCAGTGGATGCAAGGCACATACCAAACGTGAAGTCAAGCAGTCACTGAAGATTTATATCTGCTGCATCTCTTTCCCAATACCACCATATGTTTATATGGACTGTGTATTTATTATTGGAAGTTGAAGGACTGCCTCATCACTTCTTACTGGAATCTCATGGATTAGTTTTTTGAAGGACACTGAGAACAATCCATGCTCCCACTTATATCCTGGGTCTATTCTAGTTTAAAGCAAAATCTAAAATATGTGTTTCTTCTTAGAAAGGAATAGGATTTCCTGAAATTAGAGCATGGGAGCAGGCAGCAGCCAGCCATCTCATTTCCATGCTTCTTGTTGTGAAACCTTGTCTTCATATGTAGGGATTTTATAAAAAATTTACATTTTCTTAATACTGTACATATATCTCATCATTCAAGCCGGGTGCAAAACAACTCCCCCGACTGAAAAGCTGCCAAAAATCCAGGAGCATCCCCGGTCTGCAACAGGAATAGTCCTGGAAATCTGTCAAATCAGAGGCGAGAGATGGGAGCTGGGGTGTGTGTGCTTCCTCAGCTTGCCCCAGTGCCCTGGTTTGTCCCATCAGTGCCAGGGACTCAGGGATGGGGCAGAGCTGCTGCTGACAGAAAGCTCACACAGGGGTGTTGGAATGGTGAGTGAGTGCTACTGGTGAGAGGGACACACATGGAGAGGGGAATGGACAAGAGAAAATCCTAATGTGCTGTGGGACATGAGGGGCTCAGTGAGAGCCATCCAGGAGGCACTGCCCAGCTCAGAGCCTTCCCCTGAGCAGGCAGGCAGCTGAAAACACGTGCTGCTGTTTTGGCTACCTGTGCTGTGCAGCTGGAGGGATGAGAGCCAAAATATGCTAGAGGAAACCAAGTTGTTTTCCCAGGCATTCATTCCCAGGAACTGGTGGCAGGTGGGGATGGCCCCGAGATGGGGAGCCCCTGCCAGGGAAGGGAGGGTCCCTTGCACCTTCTGCTGAGACTGAACCCCTGCCAGCAGCAGGAAATGATATCTTAAACAAGCACAGCCATGGGTACTTGTGGTAGCTAAAACAATATTCCATATTCCATGGAGATGGGATTGTTGTGGTTAACCAGTGTGTAACTCACTTATTAAGCAGTTCCTGCTCACGGCGTGGGTTGCGTTATACTTAATATCATTTTACTTACCTGCAGTCTAAGGTGTTGCTTTCCTCCTAGTCTAACTCAGGCCTATGTGAATCTGTCACTTCTGCCCTGCAGAGCTGCTCTTTGTCACAGTTATCCCAAGGACACACACATAGACACTTTTAGGCGATATCCTCACTGGGGAATTTAAACAGCCAGGAGGTGTTCCCCAGCCTTAGGCAGGTTTCCTGCCCATCAATGGTATCTCCACATCTCCAGTCAGGCTGCCCACATCCAAATATCCTCTGGTCCCCGTTAAATCCTAAATTGCTCCCAGGGATTGCAGAGGGCTGTGCTGGTGGCCCAGCCCTAAACTGAGCCTTGTCAGTTTCGAGTCAAAGTTGAACCAAAGAAGGGTCAAAAACAAAAAAAAAAAAGAAGTTTTGCTCAAAATGGAAAAGAAAATAAAATATTTTGAAAGCAGTTTGTGCAGGTATTATTGTTATATGAAACTTTACACTGAACTGAATTACAGTTTAGCAGCACCTGTGATCAAGTTTCAGGGCTTAAACTTGCAAACCTGGACCTTCAGGATGAGTTTGCTAGTATGGATGTAACCTCTGCTTTCTTCTTGGGCAAGGAGAATAAACAAGAAAAACCTCTCACTTATTTACATAAACTATTATACTGCTTACCCAAAATGCTGCCTACTAACACATTACCTTGGTGGAATCTGTTTAGTTTTTGATTTCACAAGCGATAAGAGACTCTGCTGTGAAAGGACATGCAAAAGGCAGCAGAAGCAATGGGCATTACCCCAGTACCTGGACTGTAGGTGCAGACACGGTGCTTTCATGCTGCAGCATGGTCTGGGCCAAAAATCAATGTCCCCTCAGTTAAATGGTATGCAAAATCTCGCTGAAATGGAGACAGGATACACAGCTTTGAACTAACTGTGTAAGTCACATTCTTAAAACTTACGTGTCCGACCTCAGACTCCACAGTGTCACTAAAGCTGAGGGGGTCTTGCCTCTTGTTGGGTCTGGCCATCAGAACCACATCTGAAATCACATGTGAGATGTTTGGAAAAAGCAGGGGTGGAAGCAGGGCCCACCCCAAACTTGTGCAAATAAATTCAATCTCTCTCTCACCTTCCTAATTTTGATTTTGTGCTGCAAAAACCTCAAACACCTCCTGGTACAAAGTGAAAAGGAACAGAGAGTGATGTTTATTCTCCAGGCTGGCAGCGTTTCAACCCTTGGACCAGTCTTCTAAACTAAAAATTGCCGAACTAGCTGAATACCTCCTTCTGTTCCTGGATTAATGTGTTTGGTGTCTGCTGATTTATGGGAGCTGCCACTTCATGACCTCAACACGTGCTCTGAAGAAAGTGAGCTTGCACCAGAAACCAGGAGCTACCCTCTGGAAAACAAAGCAAAGAGAGATGGATCTGGGCTGTAACTGTGCACTGTGCCTGGGGCTCAGGTGCCCTGTGCCATCACCATCACAGAACATCTGTGGCTGCTCAGCTGGGAGGAGGGAGAGACAGAGAGATGACACTTGCCATTCCCTTCCTGAGGTGCTCACTGCCTTCATCCCCCCATAACCCCACTGGGAGCCCATCCTCAGCTGTTCCCAGCATCCCTGGGGGTCCCTGGAGTGTCTGATTAAGGGGCCAGAAGAATGCCACTTGATTAGAGCATGATCTGATCACAGACACTCTGATGTATTTTCTGTATTTGAGTGGAAAAAGCTGCAGCTCTGCCTCGGTGTAAAGGTAAAAGATTGACCTGGTGTCTCTGCAGAAGGAAAGCCCTCACAGGCTTTTAGCAGTGGAAAAAAGCAGAAAGACAGACCAGTGATAACAGAGGGACAGCTTTCCACACACACTGAGCTGGCAAGGACACAAAGGACACACGCAGAAGATTCAATTTTTTCTTCCTAATTTCATCTGACATTTAGCAATCGTAACTTTTCATTTGAGTAATAAATGGGTTTGTCCTTTCCAGCAAAACTGCTGTGGACATATTATTCCCTTTATGGTGTGTTTTGCTGAATTCCAGATGTTGCTGTTTATTCGAGTCAAAGTTCAACCAAAGAAGGGTCAAAAACAAAAAAGAAGAAGTTTTGCTCAAAACGGAAAAGAAAATAAAATATTTTGAAAGCAGTTAGTTTGTGCAGGTTATACGAAACTTTACACTGAACTGAATTACAGCAATGCAGTGAATCATTCCAGGGGAGTGAAAATGACTGTCAGTGCTTGCTTCTCCCATTAACCTTTTATAATGTGAGCTTGTAAAATAATATGTGGTCTGGGAGATGAGGGGGAAAAGAGTACTCGTTGAGCCAGCCTCCACAGGAGAAATTGTCACCTTTCCTGATGTAATGATGAAAGAAATAACCCTTTGCTTATCCAGTCTACCCCTATATCAAGTGCCTCTCTCTACAGGCAGAGATGGAGCAACCAGAGGAAACATATGATTAAAGATGGGCTTGTTCAGGTCATGGCCAATTGTTTCTTTCTCAGGTGAGATCCATGTGCTCAGCGCTGCACAAAGCAAAACCTGATCCTCATTAGAACACTGATAGGCACTTCAGGTCCCTACTCAGAGATGAGAAGATGAAACATTCTTCAGATGCTTTCTCAGTAATTGAAATGTAATTGCTTGTATTTTAACTAGCTTTTAACATTGGGAACCAGTCCCTATGGAACCAGCCCAGGTGGCTGTAGAGCAGCCTTGGGGTGGCTATGAATAGCAAACCTCTGACTATATTTGTGTCTTGCTTCAGGAGTGAGAAGATGACATAAAGCTGAATTTATCTCTGCATGACTAAACTGAGGCTCTCAATTTGCCTCCAGTTTTGGTAGATTTCCTCCATATTACAAAGGAAAATAAGCAGAGCAAAAGTAAGAGGTTTGTTTAAGTTGCATGGAAGATGTTCAGAAGAGTGGCTTGCTACCTGCTGTTGCTAGCTGAAGGCTGTTGAGATATTTAGCAGCCTATTTGAGCTAATTGCATTCCCTGGGACTTCATTTTTAGATCCTAATTCAGCCTTTCATCCCTGTCAAGTGGGATGAAATCACCCCTGATGGGTAACCCACTCCTGCCTGAGGAGGTTTTGATGTGTGCCTGCCCATCCATCACTGGGCTGCTGTGATGAGGGGCAGAGGTGGAGAGAGAGCATTCCCTGTGGCGTGTGAATATGATGGAGAGGTTTCCTGAAGCCACTGGGAACTGGGGAACCACCTTCTCAGGAGGCCGAGGCTGATACCTCCCAGTCCAATGGAAGTGAAAATGAATGTGTGTGGCATCAGGAGTGAAGTGACCTTATGCTGGGCTGGAAATGAACAGCAGCGCAAAACACAAACAATAGGTAGCTTTTCCCTGGCCAGTTTTAATGTTAGGAAAGTTCCTGAGCAGCCTTTCCCTTCAGTAACCTTTGGAGCACTCCAAGAACTTGTCAGGTTCTTATGGAGCTGCTCTTGCCCTGTGCAGACACGAGGGATTAGTCACAGCTGGGGGAGATGTGCTGGGGGCCTGCCTGTGCCATCCAACAGCTCACATCTCCCTCCATCCTGCAGCAACCATAGAATCATGGCACCATTCAGGCTGGAACAGGCCTCTAAGACCACCAAGCCCAACCATTAACCAGCACTGACAAGTCCCCCACTGAACCATGTCCCTCAATGCCACATCCACATGGTTTTTTAAATACCTCCAGGGATGGTGACTCCACCACTGCCCTGGACAGCCTGTTCCAGGGCTTGACTACCCTTTCCATGAAGAAATTTTTCCTAATAACAAATCTAAGCCTCCTCTGGTGCATCTTGAGGCCCCTGCAACTCATCTTGTGACAGATTTGAGGTGGCCTTGGTGTGGGTTTCTGGGTGCTGGCAGGAGACTGCCACACAGACAGAAATTCTGGTGATGTTGAGTGAATGGCTCCTTGTCCTCTGGCTCTGTGTCTTCATTCCATGTGAAACATGACAGGGAGATGGGCAGGACATATCACTGCTGGGAGTGGTTGTCTTGAAGCAGCAGAGCTGAAGTGCTAACTGAAGACTAAAATATGAAATGCTTGTGCTCAGACAGATTTTTTTAGTACTTTTACCTCTGCTCATTAAGAAGTTTGATCTTATTTCCCTCAGGAGCACTTTCTCCCCATTCAGAAGCAGAGGCAGTAGTGGGTGGCTGCCCTTATGAACCTTTGTGGCTCCCTCCCACAAAAACTACTAAAAGTCATTGACAACTCCCCAGGTATTCTGTTTCCCTTAGGTTTCGTTCCTCTTTAATTAAAAACTCATTAGGTATCAAACAGATTTTTGTTTTTATTTGATTTGGCTGCCTTTGAGAAGGGGGAAGGGGAAACAACCTTTCCTCTACTTTCTAGCTGGAATATTTGCCTATGGACAGAACCTAATCTGATTTTCAAGCAAACAGATCAATATTTGCTTTTCACCACATCGAAACTTGCTGTTAGCATTCCTGGTACAGAAATTAATACATGTTGATGTTAGTTAGGGGCCATTGATTTGTCTGGTGTATGTAGATATAGTCTGCTTCAATTCAGCAGAGTCAGTATATTCCATCAGAGAAGTTGCCCTCATATATTTCACAGTTGTATCAAGCTTGGTTTCCTAAATGAAGTTGCAATCAAGATAGAAAAGAAATGATGAATGGAAAATTAACTTAATCAGATCAAACAGGAATCAGCATGGGCACCTGGGGGTGTGGAGGAGAGCTTTATTTTAGGGGAGTGCTGCTGCAGGCTGGGTTACTGCTATCCCCTGCGTGACTGCCTCAACCTGCATATCTCAAGTTTCCCAGGTCACAAGGTTATTCATATTTGCTTCCATCATAGCCTCTGCTGGGGCACTAATTCATCACTGCTTTTGTGTTTGCCATGAGGAAATACATAGCATTAGTCTGCCTGCAGTCTACACAGACAAAGTAAGTAGAAAGTGGGAGATAATGCTATTGTTATTTATGAGATGAGAAGGTTCAGGGAAGGATATTAAGGACATGCCTGTGACAGTCTGTGGCAGATGGAACAGTTACAAACTGATCTCCCAATATCCCTGTTAGTGTCCTGGTAAGGCCACATCTCCCAGGACAACACCCTGGTCTCATTGGAACAAATGAAATTTGAGCTGTGCCTGTAAAATGACCTTTCCAAACCATGGATGTATTTTACAAATAGATATACCTTGGCTTTGCAAATTAGTGATAGGGACCCATTAGAACTACTACAGGTATCTTTGTCTTAGTACCAGCCTCACCAATCACGCTTTGAAGGCAGATGCTACTGAATGTTGCCACGGGCAAGACTTTCTTCTCTGGCTTGTAAACACCCCAGTGTGTAATACAATGGCTGGTGAGGAGTGGTAGCTTGGTGAGACATGGGTTTAATCACCAAAGAGAGCACTCAGGACCTGGAACACGTGCACTGCACTGTGGTATGATCTAAGAAGCTATTTAAGGTCTCAGCTGGAAAACAAACATGGAAAAGATAACCATGGATTACAAGGCTTTTGAGATCTACGTAGATACACTGTTTTGACAGCAGAAATTATGAACAGCTCATTATTGTTGACCTGTGCCCTACAATCTGTTTGAAAGTAATTTCTGCTTTTTATCTGAGAAACCGATGGTGGAAAACATTGCTTGCATGGAAAATATTGTCTCGGTCATCTCTTGCCCAATGGTTTGTTTTGAAATTCTGATTAACCAAGCTAATGCTCATTCTTCCTTGGCAGTACCTGAGTGTGAGTCCCCAAGGCACTGTCGCTGACTGATGGGTCTGTGCTGATGAGTCAGAGCTGACATGTCTGTGATGGACTGATAAAAGGAGGATGACACTTCAGACAAAACAAACCATAAGAGACCCACACATATCAGCCTATTCCACAATACTTTCACTAGTGGTGGAGGAGGAAAGTGGAAAAGGGAGATAGAGCAAAGAGAAAGGCAATAGGAGGAAAATCAGGGCATGGATCAGGCAGGACACATCAAAAAAACATTTCCAAAGCAGAGAAAACTGTCTCCCACACAGAAATCTGCTCTGCTTTGTCCTGCTTACTTAACAGAAGTGCTGCAAGCTTCCCACACCTCTCTTTTTGTTACTGGTGATAGCATGAGAGAACCAGGCTGTTTCAGCATCTTTCTCTTCCTATTAGACTTGACCTGCTGCTTGTTCTTCCTTTCTTAAGAGAGTGACAAGGTGGAGGCAGGGGACTGGGGTTCACAGCATCCTTCCTGGCGCTGAGGTAAGGCCAGCAAGACAGTAAACATGTAGGTTTGGACAGGTTTGACCAAATAGTTGTTGCTGTGTTACTACCAGGTGCTATGAGCAAGGTAGAAACTATAAGGGGAGAAGGAAAGTTTCTCAGGCTGCTAGAAGCAGTTTAGGCTGGTTTCACTGTTCTCTGAAGTGTGCAGGCAGGGGTCAATGGTACCTGTATGGGAGCAAGAGCATTGCTGCACTTGTGACAGGTAGAGGATTTTACTCAGTCTAAAGAGATTAGACCTCTCTTTACAAACTGGCTGGAAAAGGAGACTAGCAGCTCATTTTACACACTCTAAGGGTGTTTCTCTGGGATTGAGGTCCAGCAGGCTTCAATAAACCCTCCCCAGTGAGAGAGCCATTGCCAGACCTGTGTCTACCCAGTCATCATTCTGCCCAGTTAGCTCTGAGGAAACCTTCTCATGAAACTGTCATTGCAGACCATTTGCTGGTCTAGATCAGTGCCTGCTTTTTGCACACCTTTTTGTCCTTCAATCTTCTCCCAGCAGCATTGCTGCCAGGGCCAAATCTGGGCTTTGACTGTTGCAGTTACAGGAGTCATTAAACCTGCAGAGGATGCAGAGTTGAAGCCAGGCCAGACAGTTTCTCCCCAGAAACTGGTTTTCATCTGCATGTTATTATGTTAGAAATCTGCATTTATGGAAGATATTCTTAATACAAGAGCAATTGAGACATCTTATCTGACTGTGTTCTTCCTACCCACTGCTGGCCAGACAAATTGCTCCCAGGGCAAGACAGACAGCTGGGTGCCAATTCCAACCTGCTTCTGTCATTTCTAAAGCACTGCTGCTGATCATCTCTGACATGAGTCAGTTGTCACCAGCACCTCCCCAGGTTCATGCTATAACTGCTCCCTGTGCAGGCTCACAAGCCCTGGTCCTCTCTCCAGCCAGGTGTGCTCTCCCCTCCATCACACAGAGTGGGATATCATGAGGCCACCTCAGGTAGGCTAGACAGAGAAACTGCCTGGTGGGAATAGTCCATATTTCATATCCTGTGCAGCAGTTGCTTGTGAGAGTGTTTGATGGTCTGAGGACAAAAGCCATGCTGGTGATGGAGCTAATATTCTACTGTTATGGAAGCCTCCAGGCTTGTGCCCTGGTCCTATTTATTCCCTAAACCAGCCATGGCCAAAAAACCTAGCTTCAGTAAGCTATGTAGGGAAAATACCAGTCTAATGCACCATAGAAGACAGACCCTCACTCTGGGAGTGTAGCAGATCCTACCCAAGGCTTGACAAAAAGGGGACCTCTTGGTGCTGCAGGGAGCACAACAGCTCTGTGCCCATACCAGTGGTGTTCACACCCACTGGGCAGCATTTGTGCTGCTACCTCAATGGTCTTTTGCTGCCAGACACAACTCAAAATTAAGCAATCACATTTTTAATTCAGTATCTTGTACTCTCATTGGTTCTTACAGAGCAGGATCTGGGCAGGAAACATCTGCTTCAGTGACTGCAGCAGCCAGAACAGTCAAGTGGGCTCTGGTAAAATGAGGAGTAAACAAAGCTCGTGCAAAACAAAGTGTTGTCCAGCAGCAAATTCTTCCTATCAGAAAGAAAACTGAATCTCACCCTTGTTTCCCTGAATCCAGTCTGTTTCCTGGTTAAGCCCCAACGATTTCAAGCATCCCAGGCATGCAAGGAAACACTGTTGATGTCAGGCAGCCGGAGGCCTGGGGAGAGGGGATGGAGCTCAGGAAGTCTGGGCCCCTGGCAATGAAACAAATACTGTGTGGAGAGCATATTTTGGGTCATAAAAGGGTTTCCCCAGTGTTCAATCTGTCTGACACAATTTTCTATTTAAACTCCCCAGCTGTAGCTGGAGGAAGGGGCAGCGGAGCACAGAGTGAATCACCCATCCTGTCCAAGAGAATCCTGAGGTGGGAGATTTCCTGCCTTTGGAAGGAAAACAAGATACACAGTCACTGCTGGTGCCAGAGGGGAATCCAACACCATCTAACAGGGACCTTGGTGAGGCCATCCATGATCCCAGACATTTATTCCATCTGCCACTGATGGCCCATGCTCAGGAAAACATGAGCTGGGGGCTCTCACTGACACTTCTGCTGTGCTGGCAGAGGTCCATAACACAGGGCAGGCTGTCCCAGCACAAAGCCCAGCTGCAGCCAGGTTGTGCCAGTGCAGGAGGTGTACACAGTCACCAACACCATGCTCCTCCTGGCCTCCCTTCCCAGCCCCATTCCTCGTGGAGGCAGACTGTTGTCAAGGCAATCAAGTCCACCCTGGTTCATGAGCTGCATAGTGTGGTACTCTCTGCTCACCTCACTAAAGGACTCCTACAGAAAATTATTCACCAGAGAAAGGTTCAAGTTACAAAACATGGTTGTTCACTGAATCAGCACTGAATCATGTCCATACTCAGCACATAAAGCAGACTTTAGCCACAGGAATGCTTAAACTGCTGACTGTGATGAAGAAAGTTGTGAAGGTGATAAAATGTAGGGCAGCATTAGCTGAGCTACACCTGTTTAAACCCAGTTATCTACAGCACTCAAATTTTAAATTTGTACTTCGGGCTAAATTTTGTGTCATTTTGTATATTTTAAATGGGATTAAGGAAGGCACTTTGAAAATGTTTTGGGTCTATTTTCCCCCTCATTGAACCATTGAGAGTTTCAATGGGACCATCCCAGGGAACACAGAAAAGTTGTATGTATGTGTTTCAAGAATCACTGCAGTCAGACATGCAAAATGCTGACCTGCTAAAAATTCAGTGAACTGATTCAATCACACTCATATCTTTTTAATAAGTTACCTTTTTACAGGAAGGTTTCATATTGGATCAGATAGTTTTTATTGTGTCACTTGAGCTTCATGTCAAATGGAATAGATGCAGGTGATGCAGGTCACCTCTCTGTCAGATAGAGACTGCTCTACAAATACTGTTTTTGAGATCTTGCTCTATTTAATAGTGAGTAACATTTGCAATCATTTTCTGTAGCACATTATGCAAACAAAAAAAAATTACCATTTATTTGACTAGCTTTGCATTAGCTCTAAATTAAGCATTGTATTTAACTATACACTTTCACAAGAACTCCTTATTTCATTCATTAGAGAAGTACATTTCTATGTGAAATATTTGGTAAACAAATAAGGGGAAGTATCTTTGTCTGCAAGTGTGCTAGAGTTGAAGTTCTCAGTCATGGTGTCTCTATGGAAAAAGTTTTTGAATGTTTGACAGGAAAGGTGGGATTTACCCAACCAACTCCAGATGTTCACACTGTAAATTTCTGCCTGTGAGCTAAGAGTCTAGAGTTTTTTTATAGTCAGTGGGAAAATACAGGCACTTCAGGATGCATTTCCCCTAATCCTAATGTCTGTATCAGCTCCAATATCACACCCTGAAAGTGCCTATTTCTTTTTCCTGGCTGTAAATGGAGCCCATAAAGTGCCTGGCACTGATGCAGATGTTCAGGCTATGTCTAGAAAGCTAAAATTCCAGGGATCATTCCTTGGTACTGAAGATGAGGGACAAAGAACGGCACAAAATGCTCTTGCCCTCAGAAATAGTGAGGTAGCCCTCAAGTGACTGCTACTGCCCTGCCCTGAGCCCACCAGGCCTTTGGGAGAGCACTGGCTGGCCCAGGTTGAAATAATGCTGAGGACAAGCAGCTGGGATGGTGCAGAGGCACTGTGGATGGCCACAGCAGGAAGCTGCAGTAGCTGGCCCAGGAAGAGGGTTTTGTGTTGTAGACCTGCCAAAGAATAGAAGTGAATGCTCCCAAATGTCTTGGGGATGTTCAGGTCCTCGTCTTGTGCCTTCACTGCCTGTAATTGTGAATGATTTGGTTGCTGCTTGGAGGCTGTTGTTGTTTCTTCTGCAACAGAACTATGGTTTCTGGTTAATATTTGGGTGATCTGACCTTTCCTCTTATCCTTCCTGAAGCAGAAAGGTATTTTTTGTCAGTGCCTCCAGCTCTTTTCACAAACTGTGCAGGAAGAGAATGGCTCATTTACCTCCACAGAGATTCCTCTAAATTGACTTCCCTCTAGTGGATTTGTGCTGCTGGAAGGATTAAGGTTTTCACTTGTTATTTGGTGATTATGAAAATCACTGGGGACAGA
Organism: Acridotheres tristis; assembly: GCA_037013685.1. NCBI lineage: Eukaryota > Metazoa > Chordata > Aves > Passeriformes > Sturnidae > Acridotheres > Acridotheres tristis. Next base: position 102,941,858 of record CM072887.1, read on the forward strand.
ATTGCAAGATCAAGCAATGCTAAACCCAAAGGGTTTCCTGAGTGAACTTTTGCTGCTCCTTTGATGTCAGCACATGACTCTTCTCATCCATACTGGAGTCAGTTGCCAACTGCACCCACCAAAGCACCAGCATCCTTTTGTAAATTTTCAGTCTGGTTGGAATATTAGTTGTCAATATAATGGAAAAATCTAATCTTTTATTTCGTCTAGATTTCATAGTGGAAGCATACTGGTTTAGGTTTACTTTTTACCCTGTAAAAACTGCATGTTTGTAAACTGTTTCATTACTTTGAAAAAAAATTCTCATTTTTCATCTTTCAATAGCCCTCTCTTGTGTCTGCAAGACAGAAATATCACTGTCACTATGATCTATTGCTGTGGGTATGGACTGTGTATGCTAAATCTATCAGACTCTGACCACAGTTTTAGTGGTACAAACATAGCATGGCCATGATCAGAGTCTCTCTGCTGGGGAAATAATACCTGAGTTAATTTCATGCAGCTGGGACATCTGATTCTTCACATGTTTTTGCTTTGTATCAGCAGTTTTAAAAAGCCTTCTCCATACAGAAGCATAAATGAGAAGGAAGTTTGACCCCAGACACTAAGGAGAGACAGAAATGAAAAATAAAATTCAAACCCAAGGAATTTATGTTTCAGTTCAATTGCAACATAAAAAGTAGCAGAAATGGATGTGAGAGTCTGAGAGGAGTCTAGAAATCCTGACGTGTCATTACAACTGCTTCTTTTTAATATGAAGTCTTGGTCTTTGATAATACATTACTGAGTAATTTTATCTATATGCTTTCTCTTCCATGTAAAAATACTGTTTTTCAATTAAGGAAGCTTACTTTTGTTTTGAGTCGTTAGATTTTATTCCTGAAGCTTTAAGACAGAATAAAAAATATTGATAGGAAGAGTGCTTATATATATCACAGGCAAAATTCCTAAAGACAAGGAGTTCTTGAAAATTGGTCTCCAGACCAATTTTTGCACAAATGAGAAGTGCTGTGAAAAATGATAATCCATATTAATTAAATCTTTTGGTGTTAGAGAACAAATTGAGGCACATCTGAAAGCTGAAGGGATTTGTAATGTGACTCAGTCTTTTTGCCTCTAGGTCACCACTTTAGCTTTGGTGTGGGCTAGTAGCAACTGAAAGTCATTATTCTCTGACAGCTGTTTGGAGACCTCTGGGAAATGAGTTTGTGTTATCCTGCTAGCAGTGGTAGTGACTGATGCACATCAAGTAATCTATCCTCCCTGCAGGGGTTAATTGGCATTTTCCTCCATGATGGCAAGCAGAGAGTCTGTAGCTAAAACAGACATAAAACAAAATTATCATCTCATCTCCTTGTATCACTAGCATCAGCCACATATTTGAATGTTCAGCCCCCAAAGTGCTAATGCTGTGTGCTCCTTATCACCAGGGCTCTGGGCTCTGAACACAGGCTCTGGCAGCAGGGTGGCCCCCAAGGACTGGCATGGCTCTCCTTGCTGGTAATGCTCCACAGAGGAAGAGCTGGGCAAGGGAAGGGAGGTGAACCTCTCCAGCCACTCCTGAGGATGAGCTGTCACTCCACACCATGTGTGCTGCCTGCAATGGCACAGCTTCTGCTTGCTCTGTTCATGGAGCTTGGGCTCAAAGCACTCTCAGTCACCTTTGGTCAGGTTCCTCCTGCTCACTGCCCGGCTCCCCCACCATTCACTCCTTCCTCCTGAAATTTTGGGTTGGTTTCCTGACTGGCAGCATCAGTATGTGTGCAGCTGAGATACCTCTGAGCACAGGATCATGTTAACCAGAGGGTCCAAAGCAGCTTTAGATGGGCAGCTGAAGTTAAACATCAACAAACTTTGGGTGAGAAAAAGCTGCCAGAATGCATTAGGGTCTTGTTGGCTTTTTGCATATTCTTGTAAATATTTTGCAATCTTTTTTCAAAAAGTCTGCAAAGAACGTGTCTCTATCAAGTTTTGATCTAGTACTAACACTCCCCAAATCCAGGTTTACTGTCCTTTGTCAGTTTTAGAGACACTGACTCACATCTCAGTCAAAGTTCTCTCAGTTTACCCTGACCAAGAGTGAAAATTGGGGTCCAACCTACACTGGAATTTCCCATTATTTCCCTGGTGGAGTCTGACTGATGGAGGGATCTGTATCTAGAGGCACTTTCCTGGCAGGCTTTTCTTGCCTTGTTTTTCCCATCTACCTCCCTGTGCTCTCAGGCTCGCTGTGCTTTGTGACTGATGCAGCCTCCTACAGACACTGGTGGTTCACTTAATTCAAAACCAAAGGTTCTAGACATAAGTGTTGCCTTCCAGAGAGGTCTGTCTCACCCCACTGTCTGAAAACTACTTGGAATGATGCACTAACACTGTTATGTGTGTACTTATGAGGTGCCTGGTAGAAGGAAACCTGCTTCTTAGCATGTGCATTTCTACAAAGAGTTAACAAAATGGAGCTAGTATTCAGAAGAAATTTTTAAAAGCACTTTGTAGACCTGGAAAGATATGTTAAAAGATTTGAAGTGATCAGTTTGATTTATAAAGGAAAAGAAGATTTAGTGGCAACTCAAGGTACAGTCAATAAAAAGGCTGCAATGTTAAACAGCTTTTTAAATCTAATGGAGAAGGACATGACAAGAAACAGTGGCTTGAAGCTGAAGCCAGACAAATTCAAGTGCAGTCTCATAAACTGTAATTCCCATAAAGGGGAAATGAAGTTTAATGATAATCCTGACTCAAAGAAGATCCTTGCTGGGAGGTGACAGCTGTGTCACCATCTGCAACAAAATTTTAAGCATTGGGACTTATCTGGATGTTGTGATCATACTCAACTGGCCAATGTGTGAGCTGAGCAACCACAGTAGAAACCTGGGATCCTCATGCCACTTGAGGAGTTCTGGGAAGCCTGAGATATCCAGACAGAACTGGCCAGACATGCCACAAGACCTACAGAAGACCCTTTTGGAGTAGAAGCTAGAAATTAGGAAGGATACATTAATGAATCTGAAAGGATGCTGGACTGTGGCAAGGAGATGGCTGAGTCTAGTCCCAGGTGCCCAGAATCCTCTTACAGACAGTGGAGACCTTTAAGTAGGCTACTCAAAAATGGGGTTCTGAAATAAATCTGATGAACCATGACATTAAAACACCTCTTCGTCTCCATGCATTGTAAAATGAGAGCGGGGAATTTGGCTAAGATATTGATATCTTGCTGTAGGCATTTAATGCTATGTGAAATGAATAGAGCACTCAGTGATTAAATGAAGTTGAAGTGCTCTAATACCATAGCAATGTTTTTAGATATGTTGGATTCCAAATTGCAAGATTTAAAATTTTTCCTCTGAATTTTGGATAGTGATAAACAATGAAGGGCCAGAAATTCAATATTTTACCTTAGGCCAAACTAAAAAAGTAAGATAGAGTACAAGTTATTCCAAGGCTATCAATGGAAAGAAAACAAAACAAACATACACCCATTGAAATCAGAAATTCTCATTTCTCTCCCAGAAACATCCCAGGCTTGCTTGTGCAGTTTGGTGAATATGTAACTACTGATGTGATATGTATTGCTACTCCCAGAAATCCCTTTGCCTGGACACAGAGTCCCAGCAGTTCGATGACAACCCCATGCCACGTGTAATGTGGTTGTACAATGTCCAAGCATAAGACTGAAAGTTGCTCAGCAATACTCAGTGGAGCAATCAGTGAAGAGGAGGAGAGGAAGAAATAACCCAACCCGCAGTGAGGGAAAGATCAGAAGATTGTTTGCTCCAGTGGCCTTTGACATCCAGTTGCTGCTGTAGCTAAGGCAACATAAATTTTCCCGAGCCCTCTGCTTGGGCTCTCCAGCTGGAACAGACCATTGTCCCCTTTGGATGACTGCACTTTCTGCCACTCCTGCTCAAGGTTAGTTGTGTAGTCCAGGTGTGAGTTGTGAAGGAAAGTGCAGGGAAGTGGCAGCAAAGACAAATGCTGTGGCCAAGGCTGGCAGAGGTGTGGACACTGAAGCACAGAGGAGCAGCACTTTGCCCTGTGCACACCCAGTGCTGCTGGAAACACGTGGCACCACACCCTGCAAACACAGAGCTGCCACTGAGCAGAGGCACACAGAGGTCAGCATTATTTTTAGAGACATAAAATTAATGGCCTTCTTTCCTGAGTCACTGGAAAAACATTGTTTGGGGGAAGTTTCTGCTAGGAAATGCACACCACCTTTAAAGGTGTGTTTAGCTACTCAACACCTTTAAATGTTTGTTTACCTGCTGTACATATGGGTTGAGCTTCAGAAGACAGACATACTCGAAGAAAAGGCAATCTGTCATTCAGTCACAAGCAGGTCTTTTAGGACAAGCAGATTATCACATTAAATTGTTCAACAAGTGCTGGAGTCACAGGCCAAGATGTCCCTATAGTCCCCAAAGGAAAGTGGGCCATGGTCTGAGCCATGGCATCTCCCCTTGAAGAAATGTGTTTGAAGGTCAACAAGGCCTGGCATTGTTTTAGCAGGTATTGCCTACAGCTCCCCTCTCCCTCACTGGCGTCTCCTAAACTGACTATTTTAAAAAATCTTGTCTGCAGTAGTATTTCAGTGCTATTCATTGTAACTCCAGGAGTGTCTCTGGAAATTGAAACAGCTCCCATTTAGCAAAAGATGCTTTCCTGGTCCTGGCCTTACAGGGGATAGAGGGAAAGGTGACAGTGAGAGGTGACTCAAGACACACCCTTGGAGTGATGCAGTGTGGACTTTAGTCCTTGGAGGACAGAGTTTGGCTCTACAAGTGTTTCAGCATGTGCTGTTACCTGAGCTGGTCCTGAACTGAGCTCTGCCAGCTCTTCATGGAGAGAATGCTGTAGCTCTTGGATTTGACTGCTGAGTGCTCAGGGTGCTTGAGAAATCTTATGACATCCACGTCTGGAGAGAGCCAAGCAGATGAATGTGTAACTCCTGCCTTGGCCCCAGGGTCCTGGAGCTCCAGGAGGGCTCCCAGACTTCGGGGCTAAAGCAGGAGTTACACATCCATCTGCTTAACTCCACCAAGAACAGAGCATTGGGCCAGCTCCCACTTAGATGCTGCAGAAAGTCAGAAACTAAAACACAAAGCACTGGTGGGGTTTAGATGCCCCCGGGCAAGGCAGCATTGCAGGCTGAAGTTCTGGATCTAAAAATTCTCCACCTTTGGGGAAATTTGTGTTGCATCTGCCCTTCTTAGGGTCAGTGCACAGCAGAGTGTCCCTCAGCTAATGCCACAACACGTCATCATGCCAAAGTCCTCACATGAGCCCTGGGGCCGAATATTCATCCTTTGCCCTGTGATGATGGGAAGGTTGATGGCTGGATCCTGTCCAGATAAGGATGGAGACCCTGGATGGGGCACATGACAAAACACTGGGAAGAGAAACATCTCTCACTGGCTCTCATCCAGATTTTCAAAGCAGCAGAGCCAAGGGAATCATGTGAAACCTAAGCAGAGTCAGCACTTCAAGGGCTTCAGCACTTAAATCATTGGCAGTCAGTGTTTAAAGTAAAAACTTAATTGACCTTTTTGATACCTACCTGATGCACTCCACCGAAAATATGCTTTTTTTTTTTTTTTTTTTTTGTGAGCTACATTACCTTCTTAGGTAAAAATTTAGGAAGAAAATGTCCATTAACATAGTCAGACAGTATGGAGCCTGTAGTTTTAATCCAATTAATTCTCTCATGGCTTAATAAATTAATTACACTAGTGTAGCCAAGACTGAAGTTCAAGAAGCACAATTGTGAGGGTTCTTTTGTTTTTAAATACATAAGCACTGAGATCCTTAAAAGGGCATTTTTGCCTACTCTGCTGCATTATTGAAATAAGGCACCTACAAAAATATGTGCTCTTTTTGACATGTTATTTTTATTTTTTCACTTTTCATATGCTTTACAAAATTGGACTGGGATTTTTTATGTAAGTGAAGTTACCAGCATATTTGTATCCTAAAATCCTTTGAAAACAAAAAGGAATCCTGCTTTGCTATCCTCCTGCGTGTCAGAAGAGCAGGGCTTTTACAGGTGTTCACTCCTTAAAGGAAAGCAGGAGGCACTTGTGTCCCTTGTAGAAACGTGCTCCCCATTTTTCTGTAGAGGATGACATGGCAAGAGGTTCGGAGGACACAGCAGGAGGTTAAGGTGGGAATCACCCAAATCTCAAAACTGAGTCAGCATTAAGTTACAGTCGTTATGAAACGGTGGCAGGCAATTGTCACCTTCCTTCCCCAGGCTCGGCCCCCTCATATTCCCATCAGGCTTCCTGTGACATTTTAGGGCTCATGCAGTTGTACAGGAAACAGATCTGATCTCAGGGGTAAAGAAACAAAAGTAGTCTTCTGGTGGATCTGTTCCCTAACTGACTTGCACATTTTTTTGCTTTTATATTCCACTGACATGAACCAACTTCTTCTGATGGCATTAGCCAATGCTACATGGGCTTCTCTTCATTAGGCAGTGCTAGTAAATAATTGTTCCTTTTGCTTTGAGGCTCTTGGGAGTACCAAGGCAGAGAGGCAGAGTGACTTTTCAGGGTCCACAAGGACCAGTCTGTGTTTCTCAGCCTGGTGCTGGGATGAGAGCATGGCTCACTCTTAAGGAATATGAAAGGACTTTGCAGAGCAAGTTGTTTAGAATCTTCCTTGCCCACACGGCCACAGACCAATGTAATTTCTGCAAACATGATAAAAGCCTCCTAAATCCTGGCTTCCCGTGGCTTAGGCACAGTCTCAGATGCCTGAGTGCTCATTTTAATTTACAGCTAACAAGCAAGGTGAGGGATGTGCCAGCAGTGACAGCCAACAGGTCCTCACAGCCACTGTGTCTGTGACCCACATGCTGGGGGTGTTTATTCTCACCAGTGAGTGTGCAGGATGTGTGCTGCCTCTTGATGGTGGTGACAACACTGAACAGTGTCATCCCTTGGTCACCTTGTTCTTCAAGGACTGATGCCCATGACAGATGGAGCATTGCCATTTATCTGGATTTCGCTGGGCCCTAATATGCAGTTTGGTCACTGCTCTTGCAGAAGGAGAAGCTGGAAGAGCTTCAGAGGGGACCAGCATGAATCATTTAAGGTCCAAAAGATAAGATTTGTGGATTCAAAGGGCTGGGGGAACATTAGTTTGGGTGTCAGATGACTGCCAGGGAAAGATAAATCTTTGAAACAAGGCAAAAATGCCCTTTGAAAGGAAGGGAATAATCCATCTGTGCCTGGAAAGGGGTCAGAGATTATGGATTTTAACTGCAAAAAAAATACTTCATTTAAAAATTATGAAAAACTTTCTCAATCTAAAATACTGAAGCATGGAGTTGGATGCCCAAGGGAAGCTGTGAAATCTTCACACTTGATTTTTTTTTTTTTTTTTTTTTTTGAGGACAGATTAGAGAAGCACCTGTCAGGATTAATTTCAGTACTGTCAAACTTGTCTTGGGGTAAGGGATGTGCATAGTGACCTCTCAAATTCTCTTTCAGGCTGGTTTTCTCTGATGATATAAACCTGTGAAACAGTCACAGAAAGTCATTTCTCTGCCATAAGTGAGATGCAGCCACGAGGTATTTCTGGCACCTTCTCAGGACATGGCTATGCTGGAGAGCTGCTCAAAGCAGAAGTGCAGAGCCCAGGGACACAGCCCAGGAATGCAAAGCTGAAATGGGAATGAGAGACTTTAATTCATGGTGCAGCTCTTGAGACTGGTGTCCTGCAATTCTTGAGGACTGCAAATGGTCAAGACCTCAGTTAAAGACCTGAAAGGGAGTGGGTATTGATTTCTGTAGGGAATCAGGTTATGTATGATTGTGCTTTTCCCCTAAAACTCAAAGCCATTGCAGACTCCCAAAAGACCCTAAGCTGTCTTCCTTGATGATTCATTTCTGTACAGAGGAGACTTGCTTCCTAACAAGCCAGTGCAGACTTGTCTCCTTCATGTCTACCTGAGCAGTCACCAGCAAATGTAGTTCTGCTCAGTGAACCTTGATCCATGATGTCTGCAGAAGTCTGGAACTCTAAAGCCAAATGTATCATTCGCTTTTCTTATTCAGATGCCACAGAAATGCGTACTCTTTATTGAGATCCTGTACTTCATTTGCCATCTATAGAGCGATAGATCCTGCCTAGGTAGTTGGAAAAGAGCATGCCAGGAGTTTTCTCATTGTAAACGCATTCTGAGCTGAGATAAATCCTCTGTGTTCATTCCAAGCCAAGTTCACAGTAGAAGAAACATAATAGAAACAATGAAAATTTTCTGGTCCCGCAGAGGGGGTGGAGCTGTCTCTTCTATTCAAATCGGGGGATATATATCTCTACAGGTATACACAGAAACTGAGAGTTGTTCCTGGTAATCCCTTTTCCAATTGTGAAGCAGTCACAGTTCACAAGCACTGCAGTCAGGCTGAAAGTGCACCTCTTTCATGTGATGAGTCTGTACAGGGAAGGCTGGAATCAGCAGACCTGACAGGAAAGCAAGGTTCTGAAGGAGGGATGCAGACCCAGAGCAGGAGGTGGGAGACGAGGAGGCTGTGCTGCACCCACATGCCTCACATGAACTCCAAGCACAGGATCCACCAGGGGCTATGCAGCCCATGGGGGATTTACTTCAGCATCCCAAAGCATCTTGAGGCTGTGAGGAGCACCAGCCAGGCATGTTGTGGTTGTGTGGGCATTTTGGCACAAAAACCCCACTGGTTGCATATAGATCATTTTAGTTAGGGAGCATCCCAGTGCAAACATGATCTGGGTTTATATGCACATTTTTCAAGGGGCACTGACTTGGCAGACAAAAGAGGGATGTCTCACAAGCCTCGACTGTCAAAGTCTCACCAGCTGCCTTCCCTCTGTGCTCAGTGATGCACTGCCAGCCTCCCTCCATTCCCACCTTGACAGCCACAGCTGGTCCTGCACATTCAGCTGCTGCTTACAAGCTCTGTGTTTCAACCAGCCCCTGCTTCACAGTGCAGCTTGAAAGAGGCCTTGGGTGAGCCTGGGTATTTTGGGACACCTCTGAGAATCAAAGGTCATAAAACTTTCTTTTACATCATGTCACACCGCTTGAGTTAATGTTAGCAATTGGTGTAAGCATTTACCACCAAGAGTTCCTACAGAGTGAGAGAACTAGCCAACCCCCATGGCATTATCAGCAAATAATATTCACTAATATTTCTCTGGTTTTGAGACAGTAAAAAAAATAAGTGATCTGGCAAAAAGCTGTGGAAAGAAACACTGTATTTCTGATCAGTCAAAGCTTACATCATCATCTCCAAGAATTTCTTGTCTGCAGGGAGCACAGAGCAGCTCTTCTCTAAAAGGTCGACAGGGTTACTTAAACTTGGGTCATTTTACACAGCTGGGCAGATGAATCTGGTGAAACCGAGGTGGCAGAAGCCTCTGTCAGCGAGACTGGAAGAGAGAGACTAGGATGACTGGCTGGAGCTACAAACCACTGCTAGCAGACTGTTCCCTGTTGAAATAGCTGGTCTGATGGCATCTTTTCCAACAAAGACATCTGCAGCCTTCATCACCCATCACTTGTTCTGGGATGGGAGTATGTGGCTGCTCCAAGGTGACACCAGAATGCTCATCCTGAAAGGAGATCCTTGGATGCTGAGCAGAGTGGTGCCGTGGGAGGACTGTGCCCGCTGCAGGAGCAGGGTCTGCTTGCACATTCCTCAGCCCTGAGTCACACAGTGCTGCCTGCTAACCCCTAACCCCACTACAGCTCCAGGCACAATTTTCCTGCCTTGCTTCTGTGGGAGAGAATGTCTTCTCAAAGAAGAGTGATGAAAAGAAACCACTGAAGTCTATAAAACACCTCTCCTCTAAGGCCACACTGTGCCAGGAGGGCTCAGCTGGAGATGGCTCACAAAGGGGCTTTTCTCCTTTCACTCCTGACCTGAGGGGGTGGAGGGGGCCCCATAAAGCTTGTTAATTTTGCAAAACATGTGGATGGCATGATGCACCAATGGCAGACATCTGCAAGCATGCAAATAAGAGGTTTCAATATTCGTAATTTAGCAGAGGTTAATGAATGATCAATAGATGATCATTAGCCAGATGCTCTGTTAGCTGCTGGTCATAAATAGGTAGCTTGGTGTTTTGGACGTTGCTACAAGCCCAGAAAGGCCTCGTTAAAATGTTTCAAGCAAAACCTTCTATAGGTAGAAATTGAGGCACAATGTTGACAGTAGCTCCACATATTTTCAATCCATGTCTGATGTGATCATGACTTGCTGGTTGCAAGCTCAGAGTGCCCATCACAGGAGTTTCCAGTCTCAACAAGGTCACAGAGGGAAGGCCAAGACCCAAGTTCTGGCTGCAGATCCTGGGGCTAATTTTTGTTCTATCTTCCACCTAAATTCAGTGTTGTGACCTCCTCTGCAAAGTGGAAGCCATCAGGAGGGGCTGGTCTAAGCAGCTGTGTGCAGGGAGCTGTGTGGGGTTTGCCTGACAGTCAGCAGACAGAGCTGTACTTCCCAGGGATGATAGAGGGTTTGAAGCACTTGGAGCCTTGTCCCACCACCCCACTAATCACAGTACATGCTATGGCACAGCAACACTTAAGTCCAGGAGGGGAGGGGTGCATTTCATCTAAATCTTGATGCCTGCTCCATCTGCACTAGGAGTTGTAAAATCCCTCTCTGGTCATTACATAGAACAAGACACTTCTAAAATTTGGTTAATTTTCAAAAAGATGTGTAAAATGAGAGAAAAAAATTGCTCTCCCATATCCCTGCACCTGACCCCCATGAGCAGAACAGACCCATGCATTTTCCTAGCACTCATCTTAAGAACTTCTTGTGCTGGTGATTTTCTTTAAAACAAATAATAAAAAAGAGATATGTATTCTTGTGTAAACAAATACTAAATGAAGTAAAAAGAGCTGAAAATTACCATGTTTGCTGTCCTACTGCAGGTATATGAGTAGTTAGTCTTATATAAAAGGAGCAGATGTTGCTTTTTTCCAAGTGGCTCTGCCTGCTCTTAGGGTGCAAATATAAGATTGTGAAGTGATGGTGACAGGGAGGTGATACCAGTGGGTCTGTACGTGTGCATGGCAGTTAAATACCTGCTTAAATGCTCCAGCAGAGTGCAATCCCAGCTGGCAGGTGAATGAATTGGAGTAGAAGAGAAGAAAATGTAGACTGTGTTTTTCCAAACAAGGAGAGCTTTAGTCTTCATCTTTCCCTTACCAGCCTAAAAGGATATCATTGTCTCAGAAGACAAGCAAACCATATTCCAGATGTCCAGAGTATTTGAAAAAGGATGTTTATTAATGACCTGGGGAATGAAGATAAACAGGCTGCACAAAAATAACCCCTGAGATACAATGGTGGACTTAACCTCTGCATGCCAGAGGTCTGGGTAGCCTGGGGAGGTCAGACAGGGCTGCACAGGCTGTGGAGATGACTTAGGGACAGCTCAGAGCTTCCACTTACAGATCGTGACAAACTGCAGTGCTGCAGAGGATGAATACAGATCTGCTGGAAAAGTGTCTTCTTCTATTGTCTGCTTGCATGATCAATTATAACAAGAGAAAATCCTGGTGTCATTGCTCATGTCAAAAAGAGCAGCCAATTCATCTTCCTGTAGCAAACACTGCTACAAGAACAAAGGGAGGTTTTACCAGTCCTTCCTTTTGGACACACACAATTTATAAACCCACAGCAATATTTTTCCAGAACAACATCCGTGCAAAAGCAACAGCCGCAATAAAAGAAATCCTCTTCACTTAGCTTTGCATCCCCCCACCTAGCACATAAAACCTGCCTGCTCAAGATCAATAATGTATGTTCTGAGCAGGGTGAGATCCATCTTCCCCCTTCTGCACATGCATATTCCCATAGAGAAAGACCAGGAGACTCAGTTTCCTCTTCTGAACTACACTGCACACCCTGAGACTCAGTGAGTCTGGGCTCTGTGATAACTGTAGAGGAGAGATACAAATGTCAAGGATGTGCTGCTAAATGGCCTTCCTGCCAGTCCAGATTAAGCAGTGGTAGCTCCAGTTGATTGCATTTATTACAGGTCTGTGCAGGAAAAGCTCATCTCCATCCACCTGCCCTTTGGGGTGGATTTGCCCCACCTGTTCCATGGCTCAATTGGTACCCAGTGTGAAGGGACAGAGCAGTAAGTTGCCTCTATTTAAGAAATTGCTTCTGCCTTAAGAAAGTTTATGTAAATAAATACATAAACTTACAAATAATCTATAAACCAGATAATTAAATATAAAATTCTTAATTTATAATTTTAAAATAAAAACATTTATGTACATAAATAAAGCTTAAAGAAACTCACAACCACAAAGGTTTGGATTTATATTAGCTAGGGATGAAACTTCCAGTTGGCTCCCTCCACTGAGATGTGCCTGGTTTTAGTCAAAGTTTGCATTGCTCTGGAATATGTGCAAAGCACTCTGATGGATGCAGGCTCAGGACAGGAGACAAACCCCTTCTATCATTTCTCCCATCCTATCCAAGCTACTTTCTGCATCTCCCTCATCCCAGCCCATTTCTCCTTCCACCTCAGCCTCAACAGCTCAGATCCTCATTTGTTCTGTTTTCCTACACTGGCCTCTGACATCTCCCTTCCCTATCCATTACTCACACTCAACAACTAATATTTTGAATTTGTGGATCAAGGCTGGGGAGACTTCTTTCTTGACCTTGACTAAGCTTTGAATTTCTTTGTGTCATCTTGTAAGCTGCAAAACTGAGCCATAATTCCCGTATCAAACTGTGCATCATCTCCTGAGGCTTCAGGGCAGGTCCTTAAATCTCTCTGGTATGTAACTCAGGAACTGAGTTTCCAAATAATGTGGAAGACTTGGGCCAAAGCTTTTTTGAGACTGTGTTATTTCTTACTACATATAGGTGTACAAAGCTTTGAGGTGTCTATAAAGCTTTGTGAACCTTGGTCTTAACTGAGACTTATGCTAAGCACTGATAACATTTGTGAAAACCAGGAATCCCACAAAGATGTGTCAAAACATCCATCCTGTCCACCCACAAGGAGCTTCTCTGGCTTATTCCTAGGTTCTCCTGGTAGAAAATGGTTAATATGACCTTTGTGTTTCAGACACAATGAGACCAAGATTTAAGACTTTTCAATATATGAAAGAAAACAAAGGTCAGGTAAAAATAAACTGATGAAAATGCTCAGTACATGGCAAAGTACAATGGAATGACCCACTTGGGAAAACTTCATATTTGACCTCTTCAAAAAGGTATGAAAAATACTTCCCTGACTCATCAATTGTTTGCCTCATTTACCTGCTGTGTGCAGTCTTCCCAGGCTAACTGGAGTCAGCTGGAATTCGGCTGCATTTGCAAAGCTGGTGCTGACGACTAACCTAATAACTCATCATTTCTGCCAGTGCCTTTATCTCATCCAGGAGAAACAATTTCACATTTGGCTGGAGTAAGGGCCTGTTGATTCAGGGGAGCCCAGTTCCCTTAGGCTGTTTGTGCACTGCTGGCTGAAGGTCCCCTCAGCAAACATGCCACAGTGTCTGCAGTCTGTGTGCTGTTTACCCAGCCCATTTCTAGGGGAAGCACCAGCCATTATCATCAGTTGACATTAGTTAACTCTTCTGCTTAATGCATTCCCACAACAGATACTGCAAACACACATATATCAGCTGCTGTTAAGCTGGAAAATAACTCAGGCTTCCATTACAAGCCATGTCTGGTAGTATTCATGCTTTACTGCAGTTGCTACCTTGAGGTTAAAAGTTGAAATAAAAACATCTTGTTTGTATTGTAATGTTCTTATTGGCTGTGAACGGAGCTGGCTGGATCATTGAACTAATCCTTGTATTCACTGAGTGGAAACTCCAAAATATTGACAAAGTGCTGCTATTTAATCTCCAGGAATGCTTTTTGTTCTAAACCAGAGGTGTCTAAGACATTACAAATGATACCAAGAGGCTTCAAATTTATCACTGTATCCTGGTGTTTGGAAGAGAGAAGATCCAAAATGGAACTGCTTGAAAATTTTTCAACTCCCATTTTCTAACCATCGCACATCAACTTTTTGAAATGGAAGTTTTTAATGAAAGGATATTAGAAAGGACTTGTAGCTTCACAGTCAGCTTTGTGTCTGTCACTCCTGAATGAATATACTGTTCACTTAAAAATTAGAGATTGGCTTCAGATCTCTGCTTCTGTTATTAAGAGCAAAGATTACTCTGCAAATGCCATGGTTCAAGCAAGTGTTTCACTAACTATTGCTATAGGCTATTTTGATGAGACTTTTAAAATCTCAAAAAAAATCACAAAAGTGGAAATGATCCTTTTTTCCATACACCTGCCCTCCAAATGGACATCAGATGAGGGAAGGGTTCCCCTTTCTGTCTGATTTGTCACTCAAGAGCAAGTTCCCACTGCCCTGGGAGGTGGCTCAGCAGGCTCCTCTCACAGGGCTGTCTCCTGCCTGGCAGTGCTGAAGAGGATGGCTGAAGAGGAAGGCCTAAATACTGAATCAGCAGAGGAGCAGCCTGGAGTGAGTCCATCCTGTCAGCAGGGAAATAATGTGCTTGGTTCTTCAGTGGCAGTCAACATCACTCCCCACTCCAAGCCTCCAAGCAATCAGTCAAGTGAGAGTTCCCATTTCCTTGAGAGTTCCCATTTCCTTGCTGTCACAACTTGGCTGAGGAAGAGATTTCATGGAAGAGATTGAGCTACCACAGTCTTTTCCAACTTCAACAGCAACATGCTTCTGATGGGATACACTGTCCTAATAATACTGCAGAAAAAACAGTGTTTTGGGGGATCCTGATCAAGGGCTGAGGTGTCAACAGGGAGCAGTGCTGGGACAAATCTTGCTGTGCCATCTCTAAGAAACACTGAAGCACCTGGCTGACAGCCCAAGCTCTGTGATAAGAGGGAAGCCCCAGATCCATGACTACTCTGTCCCTGCCTTTGCTGAAAACAGCCAGAGAAATTCATATTTGAGGATTACCAGTTCCTTATGGGCTTCCATTTTCCCCTCTCATGCTCAGTGTTTTGTGAAACTGAGTAGTGTTGTCTTGAGGAGCCTGTAAATCTGCCACTAGGGAGCTGGTTGTCCTCGGAAATAGATTGCAATCTCAACATGTTTCCAAATGAACAAGAAATATCTGGAGTTTGAACTGAATTTGTGGGACAGAAAGAAAAGCCACTAGCCTTGTGCTTTAAAGCTGCCAGAGAAGATTCAGTTTCATGAGGACGTTAACAAAAAAAATCCAGCCAAGAACACTTTCAACATCCCCAAAAGAATATGAGCTTCTTTGTAATTAAGTCCTTCCTGGATGCTTATGTATGTGCAAAGTGAGAGGGTCCCTGGCACGACAGTAGCAATGAATTTTGTTTGGCAAAATGCCACTTTGAGTTTATTTCAGCTCGTAAGTGATTGTTTTCCCTGCAGGCAGCTTTGAGCCTTGATATAGGAACCTCCAGCACACAGGAAAAAAGAGCACCTTTCCTCTGAGCAGATTAGCAGCAGTTAGGAAGGAAACACAATGAGCTGGTTGAACAAATTCTTTCAGCTCATGGCTGGTTTCTGAAACCTAAACAGTCTTTTGGAAGGGGAGCACAGCAAGGCTGGTTGTGTTTACACTCCAGATTTAAATATACTGACATACTGCCAGGTTTGGAGCTGTGTATCAGGCAAAGGTCAGTGAAAACTCAAACTCCTTGTGACAGGTTATTTTGTGCTTAAATAAATTCAGATAAATCGTACAATGAGTTTATCTGTAGCTTTCAAAAGACTGACGTGCACCATAGCAAGGCTGCAGGCTGCTGGCCAGCTGGTGTAGGCAGTGGCCAGCATGGCCCTGGACACAGCTGTTTTATTGGAGTACAAATACCTGGAATGAGTATCTTTCCCAAAGAGAGGAAGCCTCACAATAATGAAAAATACTGGAATATTGATGATATTTTTTACACTTCTAACAGACCTGATAGTACTTCCAAGTTACATCCCAAGTAGCCCAAATAGGACCATGTTTTCTGAGAGTGTTTTCTGTCAGTGGCTGGTAGAGCCTGCAGAGGAAACATTGTTCTACTCAGCCTCTGCAGATGGTGATCAAACCTGTTCAGCCCCAGCATCCTGTGCCTGCTCCTTCTGACCAAGACATTCTGCCTTTACAAAGCCCATACACAGATCTTGGCTGCACAGCCCAGTCATTTTCATGCTTTTTGTTCAAAAAATGGAAGGACTTGATGTGTCAAACCTGCTCCCTGATAGTGTTATGCACTTTCAACAGCACTAAATTAGCAATTGTTCAGTTTAGAGCTGTTTAGGCTTTGGCCAACAACCAGAGCCCCTCTCTCCCCAAAGCAGACATGCAAGGAGCACAGCAGGTTTACAAGGAATTTGTTAAATGATGGTTCTGCATTATCAGTCTTATTAATTGAGATGACTACTCCAGTGTAGCAAATTATAAAATTAATTATTCATCCTTTAATTCCCTCCTCTTTGCTTTTTTCATTTTGACCTGTTTCTTTCTTTGTCTCCTCAATCGCTTCAAGACCAGCAACATAATCTTCTCCTTGTTTTCCAATCCTTTGTAATTACAGTTTGGCCAGCGTGACCCCATGAAAATCCTTGCTCTGTGAGCAAAAGGAGCCAAGTTTGCATATTAAGCAGACAGAAAATCTTCATTTACTTGTGTCTTAAGAAAGACCCTCATCAGAATATAGGTAGATATCAAAACTGCTGTTTATCAGAACTGATCTTCTATTTAAGGGAAGCAGTGATAAAGCAGTAAGAGTAAAGTGGAGAAAAACCTTGCAGGGATCACACAGCCTTTGTCTCAGTAGAAGACAGTGAGTTGTGTCAGTGAGTTCAGCTTGCTCATCTTTAATTTCTCCTCATTGATTTATCAGAATTAATTTATACTGCCATTAATCAGGAATAAGCTGCTGCTCTACAATTACATGGCAGGATGATTATTTCTCCTTGGAATCAAAGACTGCATCTGCCTGGGCTGCAGGATAGTCCTTGGTAAAATACCTGGGAAGCCAGGCTGGAAGACAAGGTGCAATGTCCAGCTGCATTAAGTCTGCATTTTGAGTGATGGAATCACAGAATTGCTAAGTTTGGAAAAGGTCTCTAAGATCATCGAGTCTGACCATTAGCCCAGCATCACCATGTTCACCAAACTATATCCTCAAATGCCACATCCACACACACACACACACACACACACACACCCCTCCCCTCCCCTTTTGAACACTTTCAGGGATGATTTCACCACTTTCCTGGACAGCCTGTTCCAAGGTTCAACCATTCCTTCAGTGATGAAATTTTTCCTAATATCTAATCTAAAGTTTTTCTAGTGCAACTTGAGTCTGCTCCCCATCCTGTCAAACTAGTGCCTTTGGTTGGGACACAAGTTTTCCCATGTAGAGAGGGAAACTGAGGTAGGAAATCAGCCCACAACACCTCCTTGGGCATTGCTGCCTCCTGGAGAGTACATCCCAGTCTTCTGCAAAAGCCAACATTGGCAAAGCAACTTCATTCCTCAAGCCCACCTGCTTTGCCAGGCACTGGCAGGGGTAGTTGCAATGAAAGCTGTCTCTCTTTGGAGGACACACTTTGGTGTGGGTGGGTGTAGTGTGGATTTTCTCCATCCCATGTACTTCTCACCTGGTTAAGCCAGGTAAAGGTATGTGCTACTTAACACCAGGAAATGAGCTGGGGAAAGGAGGGCCCTGTAAAAGGGTTAACTGCACCACCTAATCAGTGACTTGTCTTCATTTTCTTCTGTCTTCACTCAGAGTCAGGATTAAACACATGAAGGAGATGAATTTTCTTGTGTTTGGACTTGGATGTTTATAAAATCTTATCTAAAGTACATAGAGTTCTACAACACTTCTAACTACCAGCTAAAAGTGAGCAAAATGGAGGTGAATTTAGCTAGTTACAAGGTCTTTTAAAGCTAAACAGTCCAATAAAGGACTAACACTCGTATTATTTATACTTTTGACCCAATAACCAAACTCCTGTCACCTCCAGTACAGCACTAACTATCCAACCAAAAACTACTACCTGAAGTCATGAAGAAGACAGAAAGAGATAACACCCCAAAACCCCCATCTTGTCCCATACCTGTTATTATATTCTAAAACCTTCAAATTCTAAACCCTTCACCATGTGAAATCACACACTTCTATTCTAAGTATGCACTCATGACTTTAACTCCATCACTGAAATTTGGAAGCCTTCTCCAAGGCCTCAAGTCAAAAGCAGTGTTCTCCTGAGGGTCAGTGTCAGAAAGCACACAGAGTTCAAAACTCCCAGGATTCTGGGCTCCACGGGAGCCTCCTGGGAAAGGTGTCACAAAATGCATCCTTTTCCTCTGACTCACTCAGGAAAAGGTCCCAAAGTCAGCTATGGGATTGAAGAGGGTTGACCAGACAGTCCTGGTCTTACCCAGGAGCAATCAGGTTTGCTCAGAGGAAACCAAGCTTCCAGGGGGAAAACAGACATCTGTTGGCACTTGAATCAGACATCCATGTCCACTGGCATTTTCCACTGAGACAAAGAAGCCATTCCAGAATAGTTCTAACAGTTAGGGCTTTCTATCTATGTTGACATTTCATACCAGTGGAGTCAGAAAGCTGAAAGGGAATGTCCTTCTGAAGGTGAAATATAAGTCTGGCTACCTAGGCCTTATCATGAGGTTTTTATTGACATAGCACTGTCCCTTTAAGTCAAAGTGTCAGTTCACAGCGCTAACAACAAATTACATTGATGTTTAAAACCATACCAGTGTGTAATCACTCCGTCATCCCTTGTGGATAAGTCCTCCTCATGACTTTTTATGAGCCATCCATAAATACTAAACGATTTATCCAAGTATCACCATGTTGTAAACTTGGTCACATGGAACTGTTGATGAGGGACATCCATAAATCTTAATTATGCCATTGATTCTTGCTAAAATATTAACTTGAAGCTGGCTATAGGGTACTCCAGCCACTTGAAATCAAGTGAAATTATAAAATGTCCTGTACTTTAGAGATGTGCAGCACGTATTTTTCAAGTAGTGATCTACAGGGAAAACCTTTCATTGCCTGCTACAAAGATAACCTCTTGTATTAGGATTTAATGGGAACAGTTATAAAAATCAGAGCCAAAAAGGATCTATTAATTGACCTCCTGATTCTCTGCCAGCATAAGTTTGTTCCAAAAAAATGTATTATTGAGTGTTATTGGTATAGCAAAGCTTTCAAAAGAGCCAACTAATGGGAATTCCGTAACTCTCTTTGGATGTTGTCCCCCAGGCTAATAGACCTTGGCTTTGGAAAAAACAGTTCTGACATTTAATCTGCAGCTTCTCTTTTTCAGTTTCACCTCACTGCTTCCAGCTGTACCTGCTTGAATCAGCTTAAATATTGGCTCTCCAACCCTGGTGTTACACAACCTCTAACACAGAGCATTTCTGCTGTTCTCTGAACAGCCTGGATGCTTGGATCAATTTTTCAAAGCAGGCTCAAGGATCCAGACAGAGCTGTAAAGGAGAAAAACAGGAACAGACCGGAAGATTCAGCCATATAACTTTTCACTTACTTTTTGTGGAAGTCATGTAGTTGCTGCCCAAACTTAGCTTTGAAAACCTCACCTCTCTGGTTCTTTCTGTCATACCAAAGTGGACATCTCTCCCAGCCTCCAACTTGATTTTCCTAAGGTTTTTGAGTTTTAATAAATCTAATGTTTAAATATTTCTTTAACATCACTCCCAATGAAATTACTAGGCCAACTTCCACATTACTGAATTTTGACTCCTAATGTATTATGCAGTGGGCATAAGTACTTGTATGCACAGACATATATGTGCACAAATCCATACAGGTGCTGGCACAAACCCATGGGGTTGGTCTTACCTGCATCTATAAGCCTGTTAAATTTCTGTAGACTAACATTTTAGGGGGCTGGAGTCTGTTCAATTCCACAAAATGAGTGGATTTTTTAATCTGCAGAGTAGCAGATATTCAGCAGGCTGTAAAGCCAACAACACTGAAGTGGTGATGTATCTGCCTGGTTTGTTTATACAAAATTCCCACAAAGACAGACTGGCCATTGCTCCTGGAACCAGATCATCTTTACTTCTTGTGTCATTACTCTCCATCTAATGCCAGTCTCACCTGCAGGCTGGTTTGGAAGAGCCATGGCTCTTCCTTCCTGTTAGTGAAGGAAACAGATTGGTTGGAGGAACCCACAGAGAAAATGAGCAGGACCAAAATGCTGACTCAGGTCTCACCTGGTCCAGATGAAAGAGCCTCGTCTTTCAGTACAGATGACTCAATTACTTTGGAAAGCAGCAGAATAGCCATCAAGAACTAACAAATCTCTAACAAATGAAGATTTTTTTGTATGGCTTATCGGTTCACCTCCCTTATCCAACAGTAATACTTTAAATTGCAGATTAGTATTCCTCTTCCAGCTGTGAGAAGAGTCATATGGATCATGTGAAGTAATCTCCAGAGGTAGTTCAAAGCAACCTGAAATCAGACTTGAACTTGCTCATCTGAAGATGAAATAATTTATCAGGTAGTAAAAACAAGGTCATAAGCTGTCATTCTACTTTCTCTCTCATAGGACCATCTGAGTTTGGTCACTGAGGATCTTGGCACATCCCAGGCAGCTGGACAGACAGGCAGCTGTGGCTCAGAGGTGATAAACACCTTTTCACTCTGATACAGCAGCATGATCCACAGAGGTAAGAGCCACAGTGAGCAGCAAGGCAAAAAATGGAATTGGGTGCTCCTGAAGATTTATTGGGTGTAACATGTCTATGAAATGCAGTTATATTAATCTTGCTATGGACTATAACTGCACATCCCTGCTGTTGGGAGATTCCAACACTGCAGTAAAACATCACAGATATAATTCTGATCTGTTTAGACTTGAATTCTTGAGTTTCACCTCAAGGCCTTGATATTGCATCTGCAATGATTTCCAGCAAGGAGAGAAGATGCACTGCAAACATGAACTGTTTGAATAAATCCTCAGTAGCTCCAGCTTTAATGACTTATTCATGAAAATAAATTGGCAGATGACAAGCTGCCATCTCTGGAACAGAAAGGTTGCAGCTTTAATTAAACTTTTTAATTGGCATGGTCATCTCCTCCCACCCAGAGCTGACACTGAATAAACATAGAATGTCACTGCATCCTTCTTATGAACAGATGTGGAGCCATTTCAGAAAATCAATGACAATGATTAAGAGAGCTTTCATCCCTTGCTCCTACCTACATTTTGCTTCCCACACCAAGTGTATTGACTAAATGTCTCCTCCCAGAAGGTTATGTGTACAGGCTTTCAGCAGACAGCACCAGCAAGGTTTCTTGTTAGAGGCAGGCGATATTGCTCAAATTCCTAGCGAGCACCTTCCTTTGCATTTGTCTTGTGGGGTCTGGGCACTGTGTGAGCCTGGCAGAAGATATGCTGTCCTCAGAGACCTGGTTCCTAGGACAGACCAGAAGTGGTCAGGGATGAAGTAGTGATGTGAATTTCTCCTGCATGGGGAGGTAGGCAGGAGGAGAGGGCAGAGGATGAGGACAAAAACCCCATCTTAGAGTCTCATTTCACTATCCTGTAAGCAGAAAACTTCCTCCTCTGACAGGTCAGGCCAGCCACTGTACCATCCCTCAGCTCAGCCAATGTGGCATTCAGGAGGCTGTTGCTGTGGTGTCTGAAATGCAGCTATGAGAACACCACATCCAAATATGTAAAACCCTTGAGAACTGATGGGATTGTTGGTACAGCCTTACCCATCTCCTCCAACTACCCTGCAGCTCTGGTGATGTTCAGGTCTGGGCTTGAATCTCAGTGTGATGGAGCTCAGTGACAAGTCTGGCTGTCAGAAAATCACATTGCTACAGAGCAGCCTTCTTGAAGAGCTGTTTCCTGTTTTCCTTAAAATCAGCAGCTGATCCAGACTAGGAGCTTTTACCATAAACAACAGTATTTTGTACATTACTGCAATATTACTCAAACTTCTTTCAATATCTTAAAAAGTTTTATTTATTAATCAAAGTTCTATAGATAATTTGTTGCATAAAGGCCTAGGGAGAAGCATCACAAGAAATACTGGTGAAATATGCACCAGCAGCTCCAGCAAGAGGCAGAACAGCCTATATCTTATTTCCTTACATGGGTTTGAATCTGTATCAGGTCAAGCTAAACAAACCTTCACCTCCTCTCCTCATAGCTCCAATGAGCACAGATTGCTGTAGTTGAATGCAAGGCTCAGAGCCTGGTCAGCTAGTGACAACCCAGCCTATTACCGCCAGCTTATGAATGCCAGCTGAGCCATGGTGACTGTGCTGCTGCTGGCCACGTCTGCCCTTCCAGCTCATCTCTGGAGCACAGAGTGCTGGAGTACCTTTCAGCCCACCAGCTGAGAAATGACTGATTTTAGACCTCAATAAAAGTGGTTTGCACTGTGTTGCACACAAAGATTCTGCAGATGAGTGCATGAGCTTCACTGGCATCAGCTGATGGATGGTAATTCATTGAGCTGCAACTCAGCTATGAGGAGTTGCACATACATATATATATATATATATATATATATGTATGTAGATATGTGTGTGTATATATATATATGTATGTATGCATGTAGATATGTGCATATGTATGATGTAAATATATATGTGTGGAGGTATCTACCACAAAGTCACAGGGGGCTGAGGTTGGAAGGGATGTCTGGAGATCATCCAGTCCAAATCCCTGCTCCAATCAAGTCCAGCAGGTGATTCAGGGCCATCTCCTGTGAGGTTCAGGAGGTCTCCAAAGACTAAGCCTCCACAACTTCTCTGAGCATCCAACTGTGGTGGCAAAAAGCAAGGGCTTTAATGCAAACTTCATGGCCTCTGCAACACATTCCACCACTGTGGATGGCCAGGATATTGTGCTGCCTCTCTGTTATCCTCCAGTGAACTTTTATGGTGTGGATACACTGCTGAAGAAATCTGCACATATATGAACATATATGCAAGTTCTCACCTCCAGAGCTATCAAAGTATTTAGGAGTCTTTAGGCTTTTGAAATCCATCATTCCTAAAAGACCTTCATAGTTGTGGAGCCTATTTGTAAGGCTCCAATCACTGTAGCCTAAATGTCCTGTGTTCTTAAGAACATTTTTCCTTATAGTAGCCCAAGATATAAAAAAAAGAATTTAAACTATTTGTCGCTGTCAAAGACACATCAGTGACAAGGACAGCAGCTTGTTTCACCTGAGCCCCAGACCTGAAACCTTGGTTCATCTTCCCTCCGTTCATCTATTCCAGTAGCACGTTACAAATTGGCAACTTTAGAGAAAGGGGAGTTGGCACATGCATAGGGCTTCAAACTGCAAATATTAGAAATGGATTCAAGCCCGTGCATCTAAATAACCCTGGATCTGTATGCAAACTTTGCAGCTGATGCAGCTGAAGTGGGAGGGATTTGTAAATTGTGTCTCAGGAGACATCTCAGAGCTACTGATGCTCTTACTGGAAGATTTAAATTGTGCTGCTAATTTTGTCATTCAGGTCATGACCAAATAACAGATAAAAACTAAACTATGCAAAGTTATGACTATTGCATGTGGGGGCTGAATGACTTGGCCAAAAGGCAAATGTCCGAAGGAGCACTGAAACAGAGCAGCTGCTGTGCTGCTGCCTTTCCTCCTCCTCCTCACTCACCTCCTCCTCCTCTTGCTTCTCTGCAACAGTTGGAGCTTCTCAACTACTCCCCACATCCCTGAGAAGGAGGCACTGCGAGACAAAATAATTTAGTTTTTCTGCCTTTTGACATGCAAAGGCCCTTCTCCAAGTTCTCTCACATGGATATATACTTTGTACCCATCTGCAGGCTTTGTGTGCTGCACATAAATGGAATCACAGAATCAGAGAATAATTTGGCTTGAAAGGGACCTTTTAATCCCTCTGTAATGAGCAAGGACGTGTTATTTTGTGGAAATACTGAGGGTGGGCCCTACACCTCTGGGCTACATTAGAGAGGATATACCCATGGATTTATCCATGGAGGCTGGATGAGAGACAGTCTGATTGTGCTGGACAAAGTGTAAATGCTCAGACAAGGTTTGGGGACAGCTGAGCTCTGAGGGTTAGGGATCTGGACTGTTCTGCAACAGAGATTTTCTGTCTAGCAAATTTAGCTCTCCCACCACAGATTTCCTTTCCTTAATTAATTTTTGCACAGCTGCTTCCAAAGCCCTAAAACCTTCCAGGACCTGCAGACCACAGTTGAAAAGCACTGGTTTGATAAACAAAACACTACTGATAATTGAGACAAGCAAGCATGGAAAAAGCAGAAATAAGTAAATTGGCTCTGCACAGTTATTAGCCAGAACAATTACCACAATTTTTTGCCTTCTAAACCATCCTCAGGCTGCAGTTCATAACACATGCTATGGAACCCCTTATTTTAATCTACATTAATTTTTTTTCCATGCTTTAATTTCTAACAATGTGTGTGAGGCCAAGTCTCTCAGGAAACCACATGCTTACAGAGTAATCCAGGGAAAAGCACAGCAATTGGCACTTGTTTCCCTGAGCAGCCATGCCTCATCTGATGTGCACAGAGCTGTGGTCAGTGTGGTCAGTGAAAGAGCTCAGTGGAGGGTGGGAACTATTAGGCTCAGCATCACTTCTGGTGGTCATTATTGCCAGACTTCCCTGTGAATTATTTAAGAAGAGAAGGAGCTGGACTAGGGGTCCTTGTGGGTCAGTGAGGCCAGTCTCTTAGAAGGCAGCAGTCTCTGCTGTCACAAGCCACCATGTCACACATATCCCCACATATCCCCCAGCCATCACCTCCTAAACCAAGAATCATTCCTGCCTCCAGTGCCCTTCCTGCTCCTCCTGTTGTATCTGAAGCACTCTCCTCCAGTGATTAGAACTACTTTTGATTTCAAGTCTGAAGTTATCTGTGGCTGGCTGATACTCATTTGTACTGTTGCCAACAGTGGCTTCAGCTTACATGGTTTTTTTCATCCTCTGGTGTGTATCTGCTTGATGTATTAATAGACAGCAGAAGTTAATTGCTTCTTAGCTTTTATTTTGTCAGACTAAACAAGCCAAATTCACTCAGTTTCTTCTCACTGGACATGTTTGCTGTTCCCCCCAATATTCCTTCCTTGCATGCCATCCCTTTGGAATGACTCTGGGCTAGAGGAGGCCATGATTAAACACTTTTTTTTTTCAAAAACCATTGTTAAGGAGCAAAAGGATGCTTTCAGAAGCCTCTCTCCTGATGCAAGCTGTGTCTGTATTTGCTGCCTGGATTTTGTGTTTGATCAGCACACTCTACAGTAAAACACTGTAATTTCTTAGGCCACATTTATGGCAAGCCAGTACAGTGAGCCAGGGCCTGATGGCGTGGCATGGCTCACATCCATGACTCTCCTAATCTCCAAACCAGAGTGACCTCATCCCTGCAGCCCCTTGGAAGTCGTCCCTGGCCAGTGCTAATCCCCAAACCATGCCTGGGCATTGTCTAGCAGGGAATTGCTCAGCCCCGTCAAACAGTGCCAGGAAGCACATAAACATTTATCCTCACTGATGCTCACGGGGCAGTTCATAAACCTGCCCTGGCTCAGTTTAATTAATTAGTGTAGAGGGAGCCTTAGTGCATGCCAGGCACTTTGAACTCTTCACTCCAGGTCTGCTGATGCAGCTCTCAAATGCAGTGTGTTTTCCCTTTCTGTTATTCCCAATTCAATGATGCCTCCCAACTGTGTATTGCCTGCAAATATCATTAGCTCTTTCTTATTTTTTGTTCCAGAAGAAAACTATCTAAAAGTGGCTCCAAGTAATTTCACCCATTATGTCCCCCTGGTCCTATCTTTTTCCTTTCAGAAGAACCTGTTGTGTTTGTTCTTGGCTGTTTCCTGACAGACCTTCAGCTCAAATACCAGTCCCTGCTTCTTCCAACACAAACAATAATTTCCCATGTGGCTCTTTTATCAGAAGTGTTGCTGAAGTCCAGACAGATTAGATCTAAAGCATTTCCCTTGTCTAAAAAAGCCCATGGAGAACTTTGTTTGGGTTGTTTTTTTTTTCCCTTTTCTTATCAAGTTAGTCTGACTCAAGTGACCTTGGTAAATCTTGGATTTATTTTTATCATATTTTGTCCTTTACTACTATGCCTTCAGGTATTCCTTCAAAATTAGTTTGCATGTTACATGCAAACAACATATCCAGCCCTTTTTCTCTGAATTCATGTAAATTCAGTCCCTAAGTAGTCTGTGTCACTTAGATATCACAGTCTCAGGAGGTCTGAAATTCTCCCTGCTGTGTGACCACCCTCAAGAAATGGGGCTATTTTAAGATGATGGGCAGAAAGAAAACTCAGAGCTAGAGCTACCTCAGTTCAGGGTGGAAACACCCAGCCTCATTTGTGCCAAGCTAAATATCCAGTCAAGGCAGAAAAAAATCACTTGCATACTACTCCCCTTCATAATTAACATTTAGGCCACTGCCCCCTTGTTTCTCCACGGGGGTTTTGCAGCACATCCTGAGTCCCCAGCTCTGTGCCTGCCCTGCTGACCAGTCTGTCCATGCTTCACTGCCCCAATCCACACACCTCTGAGTTTGCAAAGACAGATGTACAAGGACCTGCAGGGCCAACACTGACACTGCATAGAACAAGGCCCAGCTGGTTTGATGTGAATTTTCTGGAACACTCATCTCAGAATGCAGTTTGGTCAGGACCTGTGGTCCCCCTTGAAGGGATTTGGTTGCTATCCCTGGCGGCCCTGACAAGTGCTGCAAGTGCTCCTGCTGCATTTATTTCAAATCTTTTTTACTCATATTACACCTCTTTCCTGGCAAACCTGTCCCTCAATCAGTACCTTTCCACATCCTCCTTTGTGTATATAAATATATATATAAATAAAGTGTATGAACATATGTGTATATATATCTATCTATGCATATAAAATCAATGTATTTCAAACAATTCTCCTTCTTTGCCCAATCTAATGTACACACAACAATAATGCAGGAGAGTCCCAGAAGCTGCAGACAAGCTCCTCCCCAGTCTCCATCAGGCTCTGATCCAAAAGTCTGCTGGTCTTAATCTGGGACAAAGGAGCTCTTTCCCTATTTAGCTGGAGGGTAGCTATGGCAACATGGCACAAAGACATCTCAATAGCTGGCTAAGGCCAGACCAGCCCCCTGTCTAGCAGACAGACACTGCTTGCTGGCACTTTAACTCTGCTCTTTTTTTTTTTTTTTTTTTGACAAAGGGAATGTTTATTACCAAAAACTGGGCCCCTGGCTCAAAATGTCCAGTGTAGCTGGAAGTGAAAGCAAGCACTGCAACTCCCTCGACAAATGGGACATTTCAGGGGATGTCCATGAATAGGTCTTGTAGTGGGTAATGAAAGAAGCAGTGGAAAGGGAGGGGAGGAAATGAATGAGCAGGGACTGCAGCAGCTAAAGGGGAGCTGGATGCAGGAGATGGGGAAGGGCGCTCTGATTTATGGCTTGTCTGTCTGGGAAAGTTGCACTGATAGAGCTTTCCTTTTTGTCTCAAATGTGCTGCCTTGTGGCCACACACAAATTGTCTCGCATCCTTTTGTCCCGCCCTTCAATGGAAATGTGCTTTCTTTTCGTGCAGGGGCTGTTTCCCTCCTTTGTGCTGTGAACACAAGGGTGCAGCCACCACAAATCACTGTCTGTACCTACCAGCCTGCACGTGTGGCCAGCACTGGCCATGGGGCTTACCAGAGGCAGGTTTGGGAAAGCTCTGGGGAAAATTGGCCTACAAACACCCCACATTTAGCAGTGTACCTGAAGATCTTTTGGGGAGCACCAGCACAGCCACAAAGGAGCTGCACTTCCATGTTCCCACATAAAGCTGCACTCCTGCACTAACCCCCCATGACGTTTTATCTTTTCTCCTATTTCTAACTTCTACATTTTGGGGGATGACCCTGGCAAAATTAGACACTGTTTCAGCAGTGGCAGCTCAGAGTTCCCTAGAGCTCTCTTTGCTCTTGCCATTGCTCTGGCCAGAGCGATCCCAAACACACCAGTCCTGAAGACCCAAGGCAAAGGGCAGTGCAGATGCCAAACCCGTAAGCATCTCTTCCTTTCTCTTCCTAGACACTGGCAGTGTTCCTCCCTCCAAAATCCTGCTTTGTCCTGGACTACCAAGCTGCCCAGGTGTCATACATGGGCCAGGCTGTGCAGCGTGGGGGTACAGCCATGGCTCATGGGCCCTGTGGCCCTGATCTCACCCAGCATGTACCTCAAGCAATCCCACACGTTTATTAAGGAAAGCTGGGGCACTCTCCTTCTCCGTCCTACCCTGCAGTGTTTCCAGCAGTGGCAGAGCCAGGAGGTGCTGTCCCTTTGACCACTCCACCACACAGGCAGGCTCATTTCAGCAGCCATCAGTGCTGGCTGATGGCTTTAGGGTTGTGGTGCACCGCTGGCACATGCAGGCACATTTATCACCAATTAGTTTCCCTAAAAGCACCAGGGAGGCTTCAGAGCCACCATCCCCAGTGCAGGGCCATCTGTCTGGTGTTCCCAGCCCTGTCACCTTCCGATGACAAGGACCTGGAGAGTGGCACAGCAGCTGGTGCCCGGCAGTGACCGCTGGCGTCAGGAGCTCTGTGTGTCCCAGCTCCACCTGCTCTCCCATCACACGTGTTAATCTGAGCCTGAGGGTGGCAGGGAGCTGGCTGCTGGATCAGCCTCATCTGACTGAGCCCAGCCCAGCCAGAGGCTGGACTGAGCAGGCAGGGAGTCAAGGAGCTGCCTCATGTCCCTCTGTGCCCTGCCAGGACAGGCAGAGCCAGCTGGCAACTATCCTTTGCTGGTAATGTCCTGCACTGACACATCCAGGGCGTGCAGTGCCTTCTCTGCTCGCTTGCAGGACAGCTGGAGGCTGTCCCCATCAGATGATGGCTGTCCCCTCACAAGACCACCAGTTCAACTCAGCCTCATGCAGGTGTGGAGGTGATCCATGGCTTGCTCCAGAACGAGTGCAGGAGGCTCAAAGAACCCTGAACAGGATGCTCAGCTCATGTTTTATGTTTGCTGCTGAGGAAAGCTAATGTAGCAACAAGCTGTTTGCAAGGCAATGATCAGCCATCACTCAAAAATATGCTAATATTTTAGACTGGGTAGTTTATATTTCATCTATGCTCCTCCGTATTTCCATAAGTAACCTCCCTCCTGCTCTTGAGCCCAGCAGACTGTAGTCTTACCTGAAACAAGTAATGGGTTTAACTCATTTAAAGGGGAGACCTGGCTGCTGCCAAAAGCCTAACACTTTTTTGGTTCCTCTTGGCAAGCAGCACTGGTTTTGGGACCAGTAGGGATGCTCGTGTGTACATCCATGAGAGAGCTGCTGGCACTTTGGGTACCCTCCTGCTTCTCACAGTTGCTGTGGTGCTCCCTAACCCTTTAATTACCAGTCCTCTGGGCCTGCCCTCTGCTCACCTCAATAACTCAGCACCATCTGCTGCTGTAGACTCACACTCCAGCTTTCACCACAGCTGGCCTGAGCTGTTTTGGAGTGCTAATGCCATTGCAAACCATTCATTTGCTTTTCTGGATAAGGGTGCTGAGCAGATGATGTGCCCCAAAGCTGGGGAGAAGGGAAGTAGAGGAAAGGGAGAAGGACACTCATGACCTGGGTGTCAGCATTGGGTGACCTCTTCTGACTCCTCAGCTTGCTGCTTTGCCACAGGCACATTCCTGTCTGCCATACAAGTCAGGATATTTTTTCCTGGACAGCATCAATATACCTGTTTTTATTTTTCTCTTTCTTCCTGTGGGTCCAGGAGTCATATTTTCTGAGACACTTGCCCAGCTGCTTCAGCCAAATTTGTTGCAGAGGCACTGAAGTTGCTAACTTCCAACAAATTCCATGACTGCAAAGCAGAAGAGAGAGAGAGAGAGAGAGCAACACTCTGGAGGGGAAGAATCGATGGGTGTTTCAGGATGCAGGCATACAGAAGGCAGGCTGGGGTGTGGGACACAGACACCCACAGAGTAGGTGTGTGTGTGCCTCCTGACATCCAGCAGGGTCCTATAGCCTTGCTAACTTGGAGTAGGATATGTGTCATAGCTCCAGGGCCTGGTCCCTGGGAATGCCAGGAGGGATGGCCACAAGGATTGCCCCAGGTGTCTGTGGGGATGGGAGAGACACTTAGACACTGCTTTTTGGGTGATGAGATGTGTTCTCCCCCAATCCTGGCAGAGAGAAGGGTTTCCAGCAGCCTGGGACGCCTCAACTGAGCCTCCCAGGGTGACCAGGGACAGCAGACACTCACATTTTTTAGCTTTATACATCAGACACCCGAGGAATTACATCAGTATGACTTTGTCCAGACGGGGTGGAGGCTGGATCCCACTCTCCACAGCACTGCTGGTGAAAAAGCCCTGCACAGTGGGAAAGGGAAGCTGGAAGCTGCAGCTTGCTCCCAGTTTGGGCATGTCTTGAGTGCAGACCTTTTCCTTTCCGGTGGCCTGAAGCAGGGAAGACTGCTCTTATCTAAAGGTCAGCAAGGAGACAGCTGACAAATACCTCTGTCTTC
The DNA here is from genome assembly GCA_037013685.1 of Acridotheres tristis. NCBI lineage: Eukaryota > Metazoa > Chordata > Aves > Passeriformes > Sturnidae > Acridotheres > Acridotheres tristis. The sequence goes on from CM072887.1 coordinate 102,972,426, forward strand.
AGCCTGTCAATGTGCACATCACACAGATGCTGAAATAATCTGCCTGGGGGTCTGCTGAGAGGGTTTGGAGGGGTTCTGATTAGTTCTAGAGAGAGAGATGCATTACCTTGTGCTAAATGCTGTGCTAAAGGCTGTGTTACAGCCTTAGATGAAAGGGGAGGGGAGATGGAGGTCTGGAACTTGTAGCCCCAAATAACTTAATGGTCATGATCTGTACTTTGAAGCAAGATAATAAAAGACGTCTTTTTATGCTATTCATTTCAGGAGCCTTTACTCTTCAGCCAGAATTTTTCTGCCTGCTGGAAATGGCCTGATGGAAAAAGTTTTAAAACTTTCAGAAATCCCATCTGAGACTTTTACTTTGTTCTTTACCTCTGAGGTTTATGTAGCATTTCTATGGCCTTATACATCAGACAGGACAATAAACATCAAGAAACTCCAGGTCACACAGGGACCAAATTGCCAACTCAAGCTCAGCTAGTACCAGATGCTGCACCAGAGCAGTTTAAACAACAGAGAGCTCTGGAAAGCCATGGAGAACTTCTCTCTCAGGCTATGCCTAACTCCTGAAGGTGCTAAAACCCAGTAGGAATGACCAGCTTGACCATCCAAAAACAGGCCTTGATGATAGGTTGTTCATCACTGCTGCCATATGCTGCAACATCTGACTTTGAGTTGTGGAAGAGATTTAGGGAGCTTACACCTGCATGTGAGAGCTGAGCCTTAAATTGGAGTTCGAAATAGTCTGCATGCCTGAGAGACACCGAAATGAGGCATTGCCAGGAACTGTTTTTTAGATATCAAAGATGGGCAGTGTGATAATGAGGCAAATGTCAGTGACAGCAGCAACCCCCAGCATCCTGAGACAGCCAGGGAGGGCAGGGTCACACGAGCAGGTTTGGGTATGAGGTGGACTGAACCCAGCTAAATTGGCACATCCAGGCACTGCACAAAGATGTTCTGGTTCTTCAGAAAATTCATGGTAAAATCCTGAGTTGCCCATGCAATACAGGAACCTCCATAGACAGCCAGCAGCTGTGATATCTGCAGAGCTAGACTAGGTCTGAAACTCCAGGCCTGGACTTCTGCACATTTTATCATGGTTTTCCCCTATTTCTCTAATCAGTTGGAGGTTAATACAGACCATCTTAGCTCTCTTCCAGACATATCACTATAATAAGATATTCAATTTTTAATGAAGCCAAGAGACTGCTTTTCTAAAGACCTTCTGAAAATCAATAATGCTCTTTACAGTGATACTACTTTACAATAGTAGGTCAATAAGGAAAGAAAATGCAAAGCCTCTGGGAGCAAGGCTGCCTTCTTACCTGAAATGATGAATTTTATGTGACAAAGTCCAGTTAGACACATGAATGATTTGAAGATGTATCACCACCATATCACATGTTCTTTAGAGTTATGAAATTGGTTATTGGCAACAATTAATTATTCAGAGGTTAGAGATGGTCTAGTATTTTAGAATTTTAGTATAAGATCATTACTGGTCTGAATTTCTCATAGCACTTCCTATACCATTGGGGGGTTTTTATTGTTATTATTCTGCATAAAAGCAAAAAGCAATTGGCAAATAGGAACACTAAGGCGACCTTTAGGTAACCTGTTATTAAACCTGACCATCTGTATTCAGACTTGTCATGTCAGAATAAATAATTATCTGGAAAAAAAAGTGTAACTGTGTGGCAAAGTCATATTAGAAACAATTATTTTTGTTGATTAGTTCAGAAATGCTTTGATTAAAAAGTCAACGACTAAATAAATCTGGATCCAATTTGCGAATTCATAAAGAACTCTTACTGTATGCGTCTTCTTCTTTGACTTCAGTGAGATTGAAAGAAATGAAAGAAAGGGGTTTTTCCTAAATTTGGAAATTTCCCAAGCTGAAGTGTATATTTGTGAGCTGTCACTCACTCTGACCTCGCCCTGCTAGGTGCAGGAGGAAAAAGCAGAGAGGAAAAGCACATTCATGCATCCAACATTTGGACGTTTCTGCTAGGAGTGATTTGCTGGTATTCCTTACACCGTTAATGGGGAGAGCTGGGAGCTGCTGAGCAAGGGTGCAGAAAGCCTGGATCTGCCTTCTTGTAGCAACCAGCCTCCCTTCTCCAGCCCTTCCCAACATTCTGCAAACTTCGGGATTCTCTCCACTGCTGCTATTGAACATTCTTGGCAGCTGCTGGCGCCTTTGACTCATCTGTGTTTACTTGGTCTGCCCCCAGTGTGGGGGGACGTGTGACCTTGGAAAAAAATATGCTGGACTTCTCTCCATCCCACCCCCGCTTCCCTCTGCACCCTTGGGCGGATGCTGTCTGCACTTAATGCCTCGTCAATACCAGGAGGCTCAAAGCCTTCACAAGCTATTTTAAGATTTATCTTACAGACTTCCTGGTTTTCCTGCATTTCTCTCTCTAAATATCTTATCACCATTTTAGGTAAAAGTCTGTCCTTCTGGGCTTTGAAAACAAAGGCTCAATAACTTTGTTATTACATTTTTTTCAGTTTCTATTTTCCCCTATATCATTTCTGCAAGGAAAAAATCACTTATCCTCTCCTAGTGACATTAATCATAAGTTTTCATATATTTTTTGTTAATCCTGCTGTCCAGGGATGCTAGGTCTTATTTTTGTGATTTTTCTTCTTCGGTACTTTGTAACTTTGTTGAAGTTTTATTCCCCTTTTACCTTGCTCCAAGGTTTTTAGGCAACAATAGGTATCACACATTCACGGGTCACCCTGGAAACTGAAATGACAAGACATTAGAAGTTGAATTGAAGGACAACATTGGATTTGGGTGCTTTGGATTTTAACCCACTTCTGGCAGAGTGGGATCAATAGCCAGGAGCAAATCACTCAATAAATCCATCTAGTTTCAGCTGTTTTTTAAATGGGAAGAATTTTTGCCAATCTCTTATGGCAGCTCATTTCAAACATAACACCTTGGTCAATCTCGGGTGAAGGGCACTGGAGAGATCTCAGATAAAATGTAGCTGGGCCCAGGTAAAACACTGTACAGGGAAGAGACAGTGAGACAGGAAATTCTCTGCTAATACAGCTCATGGACACGGATGTGGCAGATACATCACAAGTGTTCACAGGGGAAAAAATATGAAGGACATAGGTGAAGTAAAATGAAACTTCTGTGATGCATTTGTTTTACACCAAAATCATCAGGTTTTTCCTTGGTGACATTAATATGGGATTTCCTTACTTTAACACAAAACCCAGTTTCAAAACCAAAATAGCTGACAATTCAACTGGTATCTGCATCCATGCTGAACTTCAAAAAAAAACCAAACAATGTTTTTTTTACAAAGATCCTTGTTGTTTTTTGTTGTTATTTTTTTCACTGAGCTTGAGATGAGGTTCCTGGAGATAAAATACTCTCAGTGGATGTGCAGCCACATCTGAGACAGGGATGAAGCATTGCAAGCCTTCCCACAGCAATACAGTAGGGCATAAAGATAAAGGATTCTATATCTAGAGAAATCACATTTATCTTGAAGGGACAGGCAAGAGTGAGAACAATGCTCTTTATTTTATCCAGCATCAACCCCTTCTCATCTCCTTTGCAAAATACTTTCAGTGGCCAACTGGGCTGTGTCCTGGAAAACCATATGAGAGATTAATTAGTAATGGATTTTTAACAATAGTGTAGAAGATATGCACAGGAGAGAAAGATCAGGCAGTTCAATTGAATTATTATATTTCTATAGGTTTTCAGATTGACTACTTTATGCTTTTGATTAAATTATTATAATTTATGTGCTTTACAAGTAGCAATCTTCTCTGAGAGATTATTTTCTCTTGACCCATCTCCATATAGAATTATTTCCATGGTAACAGTTTGAGCAATTTGAGAAACAAAATTATGGACTTCCATTACTATTGGGTTAAAAAACGAGTATTTTAAAACAAAAATACAGGAGAATTTGGCTTTATAAATTTTACAGAGTAGCATCTAAAGGAGTCACTCTTATATAAAGAGTTATATAAACACAGTTTATATAAATTGAAACTTGATCTGTTGTTATTTCTTTGCAAGAAAAATGTTTTCTTCCAAACAAGGTTATAAACTGTTATCATTAAATCAAATAAATCTCATGTTTATCTGCATTTGAAAGTACCTTTGAAAGTATGGGGCTTAAAATAGCCATTTTTTCTCCTAAGTCAGCAGATTGATAAATCAATGCATAATAGCTATTATTTGGTATTTCCCTGGAATTTCCTCAGTGCTGAAATGTTCAAATCAGTTAAAGGTTTTAAATGTAAGGCATAAATTAGAGAAATTAGATAAGCCATGAGAGGCAGACAACAATCACCCAAGGGTAAATGAGGGATCAGCTGAAGCACTCCTTGAAACATTAACAATCATCTTTGAGTGCAAAATGAGGGTGGAAGGGGAGAATCTCAACAGGCCAGAGAAGAGTAAACAACAGAAGGAAAAAGAGAAGGTTGTGGATGGAAAGAGGCCAGACCAGTCAGACTTGCTTTGGTACCTAGCAGGATTCTGTGAATTATTAACAAATTTATAAGCATCAGCAGGATTAAATGCTAATACAAGAGAAATAGACTTTTCAGGAACAAGTCACATGAGTCCAGCCTGACTCCTTTCTTTGACAGGATAACAGGTCCCAAGAACAGGGGAAAAGTAGCTGCTACACTGAGTCGTGACTTCAGAAATGATTTTGTCCTGGCTAGATGATATTCTTACATACTATCTAACAGAATGTGAAAGAGATTAAATCATAACAAGGTGAGAACTGAATTGCTTGGCATATGGCACTGAAGGGCATATAGTGAATAGTTTGTGCTCTAAAAATTTTGCAGTGTTTTTAGTCAATTTTTTTTCACTTTTGAGTTCAGGATGGAGTAAAGGATGCACTTTCATTTGTTGAGAGATGAAGCCTCTCAACGAAAGTTTTAAAATCTACTTGAGGGCTCAGAGCAATCTGCAAGTCAGGGGACAAGCACTTTAGTGAAGTTGAATGAAATAAAATGTTGAATTTGGGAAGGGGGGTTCAAATGTGCAAATACCAAGGAAGCAGTTAAACAACACACTCTCCCAAAAACCAACCAACCAACCAACCAAATAAACAAACAAACAAAAAATAAATCCCACCCCAAACACCCCCAAGCACAAGTTTTTATTAGATAGAAGATGAAATGTTAAATAAAGGGGAAAATGCACTAAATAAAAGGGAAAATGCATTCTGGGTTGTATTGGTAAGAGTATCACAAGCTGTGGTTTTGCTCTGCTCTTTTTTCATGAGTCTTGAGTTTAAGCACTAAATCCAGCTTAAGAAAGGTTGGCTACTGCCCAGGATGGGCAGCTATAACAGAGGTTTAAGAAATATGACTCAGGAAGATTGGCAGACAAGTTGCTCTGGAAAAGAGAGGAGTGAGGGCAGAGGAGCATTCAGCAGTGTCTGAATGTGGGATGGAGGACAGCAAGTGACTTCTGTCTGGCTGGTAGCACTAGGTAAAATATATTTGATGGAACTGCCACAAACAGTATTTGTATGAGATAGTAGGAAAATATTTCCAGTTATAGAGTGCTGAAGCTGTGGTTTGAGAATCCTTCAGTGTTCCTGAACCTCTTGCACTGGGGATCATACAGACCAGGTTAGACAAATCTTCACCAGGGGAGATCTAAATATGTTTGTTCCTGCCTTGAAACTGGCTAAAAAGAGCCAGTCACCTGTGTTGGATGGTGCCTGCATGGGAGGTCACCATGGGAAGATGCAGCTGGATGATATTCTCCCCTTCTGTTTGAAAGTTTTCTTCGTGCCCAATGGAAGCTTTCTTTCCCAACACTCAGAGGTCAGCAGAAGAGATCTGGAAGCAGGAGAGGTACCAGAAGCATGTTTTAAATCCCAGGTCCACAGTCTCTGTTGAAATCCTCTTGATGCAAATACCCTGACTATACTATCAAAGAGCATCTGTGCCCCTTACAGCTCAGTTCCTAGGCCCACAGGACACTGTCTGTCCTGGGCACCAACCAGCCTCATACCTCAGAAAGGCAAAAAAAACCCTTTTCATCTACAGAGCTGTCAGTACCTACCTGTTTTGGGTACATATTTATGTACCTGCTTACTCTGCTGAACGGAGCCCAGAAGGAGAGTAGTACCAGGAACAGAATCAAATTTACCTGAAGGCTTCCCGAGGCACTTGCAGGATTTACCTGGAGTTTCATCAACAAACACATCTCCTTCACCTAGGCAGGCTCTAAGCCTCTAATCTGATGCCATCAATAAACTACAGGTTCAGCTATCAAGAATTCCTGTATCACAATGCTGAAATTGCTTATTCTTATGCATTTTCACACATGCACTGTGCCCCCTGGGCAGAGTGACTGCGGGGGTTCAGGCTTTCCTGCTGAAAGGTAATCAAGGCTTATGCCAAGGGCTCTGCTGGGAACATGCAGGCTGTGTAATCCCTGACATTAAGCGACACAAAACAGAACTTCCTGTGCAGCCCACTTAATCCAGACAGATGAAATTCATTTTGGACGGTTTCTCTTTCCCAAATCATAATGGATAAAGGAAGAAGCGTTTTATCATGTTGTATTGAACATCACTCTCTTCTACAATTTTTAGAAACAGATGCTACCATGTTCACAATTGATCTTTTCTTCTTCTTTTTCTAACATGTTTCTTCCCATTTTTATAAATTTTCAGGCTTGTCTAGGGAGTCTTTTAAAATTCTAATCCTCTAATCTCAGTGTGATAAAGTCTCTCTTAAAAGCTAGCATTGGATGTGCTCTTAAAAGTTTCTTGGAATGCACACAGGCTTTCAGATGAAAAAAACTCACGCTTATGTCTTCTTGCTAATTTAGATCATGTTCCCTGTGCAAGGAGGCTTCAGCCAGGAGAGCTAAAAGTGAATCAGGAAAGCTTATTCTAACCACTGCTAAACTTTCCTGTCTTGTGGTAATAAGAAACTAAATATTTTTTGGAGGAAAAAGTTGGCCATGTGGAAGAAATAGACCAGATTGGTTTTAATAAGAAGACCTTGTGTTCATATATTACTTTGCATTTTTCAGGGTGCAGAAAATCCATTAATAGTTTAATTTGCATTGCCAGCAGGATGTACTTCTTGTCCCATCAAATTTTGGTACTGGCTGAGTTCAACCAAAGCTCAATGGCTTTGAAAACACTAAAATAATCTTCTCCAGGGATACTGCTGTCCTGGCTGCTGCCTGCTCTGGGTCAGCATGTTCTACTCCTTCCCACAGGGAGTCATTAGGGACAGTGTGCTCTCTGCCAGCATCTCGGGGAACAGGACACCTCCCACTCCGGGCTGCTCAAACACATAACTTCTTACCCAGCTGTCTTCCCGGCTAAGGAGATTAAGGATGGTAAAAAGGCTTCTGGGAAGCAATGGGTGCAGGTCACTGGGTCACACAGGCACTGGGATGTTTGCTGGTGGGGGTCCAGGAATTGCTCACAGACCAGAGGTGTCAGTGGGCTTTGGTGCCAGGGCCAGGCACTTCCCATCTGGTAGGACACTTGCCACCCCAGCCTGCCCCTGGGGGTTGATCATCTTATGAAAAGCCCATTTTCATTAAATAAAAGGAGCCTACTTCAGTTCAGGCTCATTTTTTGATTATCTGCAATGGTTTTACCTCCATTTGATCAAAGTCACAGTACAAAGCCTTGGGTCTAGTCTAGATAAATGAACACTTTCACTGGTCAGAAGACCAAGTTCAAGGTGAAGCAGCCTCTCCTGAGCCTGCAACCAAAGGACCAGAGTGAAAACCAGAGATCATCTATCTCTCTAATCCCTCCCACAGTATTTTAAAAAATTATCTGGCTGCCCAGGTATCAGGCACCACTGCAAATAAGCAGGCAGGTGGCACTCCCTAACATCAGCCTCTGGGCCATTACTGGGACTTGCTCCTGCCCAAGGTTGCAGTGCCAAGGCAGGCGAGAGCCAGGTGCTCTCCCTGTCCCAGCCATCCCCTGTGTCCCTGTCCCTGCAAGCACAGACACCTTGGGCAGGCTGTAAATCACAACTGCTCCCAGCACTGGCAGCAGGAATACCCCTGCATCTCTGCTCTAATCACACTTGGCAAGGTGTGTCCAGTTCCTACTGCACTTTTGTTCTTTCTCTCTTACTACAAGGCTCGACCTGTTTCAGGGCCAAAGGATCCACAGGCCTTTCTCTGACTTAGGTATTTTTAGGCTTTAGAGTGGTGATCCTTACCTCCTCCTCATGTCTGAGTTCTGTCCTACTGAGATATGAGGGAGAGCCTGTCCTTCCTTCAACTTCAGTCATCACCTCTTCATTTTTGAGGGTAACAGTCTCAAAACAACATAGACACTTATGTTTCATTTCACAGGGAAGCTTAGTTTTTGTGCTGCAACAGCTGAGGATTGAAGGCAGAAGAGGTTCACAATCAATTCATCAATTTGGAAGTGCCTTTACCCATCTTCCCTTTGTTTGCAGTACTTAGTTAAGCATATTAATAAGTGAATAGAAATCAAACTTCTCAGTCAGACTGGGCCATCAGTTCAAGAAGAACAAAGTATTTCATTAAAAAGAGCTCAGTAAGATGTTCTCAAAGACAACGCTTTCAGACTGATTTAGAATAAAAAGGGCAACAAACCACTATTCATGCCAACTGCAAAATTAAAACCAACCAGAGTTTGCAGAGATACTGGTTTAATCACTGAAAGGACTATGGTTCTGCAAGTCTCGAGGCAGGAGCTGTGCTGCTGTAGTGTGATCCAGTCCAGTCCCACCACCACAAATCCCACACCCGCCATGCTCTCTGTGAGCAAGGGGGGCACAGGGATTCTTCTTGGCATGAAAAGTGTCACACCTTCCTTCCATGCCTCCCTGAGCCTGGAAAGTAAAATACTCATCTTCACGGGCAATTTAGCAGGGTGAGAGGCAGCTCTGCCATCTGCATTCATTAGCACTGTGGTTAGTGCACCCCATCCTGGGGACAAGCAGGTTTCTGTGTGCTGCGTTTTGGGAGGCTGCTTTGAGTGGAGAGGCCTTTTCCATAAATAGTGATGGCCAATTCGGGCCTGCCAGACCATTTCTGGTAAATGGGACACTGGGTTTCACATTTTCTGAGGGGGTAACTGGAGCGTCACATGGGAAAATGCCAGGCACCCGCGTGTCTTTGTGCCACTTGTGTTGGTTTCAGCAGCGTCTGTCTGGATTTAAATAAGAGCCTTTCAAAGCCAGAATTTAAATGGAGCATTTATGGCTGCTTTGTCCCGGAATAGCAAATGTTGAGAACTGCAGGTCCATTGCAGCAGCCTGGCTCGGCTGACGGGTTTTTTTGTGCAGCTCAGATTTATGTGACCTTGTGTCCTGAGATCTTCTATCTGTGGCCAATATTTGTGCATCCCCTGGGACACGACAAGGCAAAACTGCAGTGACTGTGCATCCAGAGGTGGCAGCTGGCTCTTGGAGAGCTCTGACAGTCGCAGTTTGGACACTGATTTCACCCCAATGCTGTACAACACCACCTGTTGTGAGAGACACAAAGCTGCCTGAAGCACATCCCTGTGCAGAAATTAAACAGGTAGGCAGGGCTGTGCCCTCTTGGGACACATTTCATTTTCGCCTGAGATAACTGAGGATAAACTACAAACTGCCTTACCAGAAGAGAACTCCCTGTTCTTGGCCAGTCCATCTTTGTCTCCATGGATCACAGAGGGACAGCACAACTTCCTTCTAAGGTGACAGGGAAAGGCTGCCACCCCCAGCCCTGACAAGGCCAGTGTTTTCTCATTTTCCTCCCTCCAACCTCAGCAGGTTGAAGACCCCCATCACTCACAAGGCTACAGCCTTGTCTCCCAACCTTCTAACCTCATGGGGGCTGTGGGGAGGTTTTTCACCTGAAATAACCTCATGCTATTGAGGGTTAGAGCATTCCTGCATACAGAAGCTGTGGGTGCAAGTTTTGTGGAACAGGGGACAAAGGAAGTAGAGAAAATAGGATTTTTCCCCAAGTGAAAGCTCTGACCACTCTCATGCAGAGGATGAATATCAACTTGGCTTGTCTGTTCCTGAGCACAGACATCACACTATGATGAACACTGCCGACAGCTACACACTTGTGCCAGGCATGCATGTGTGGCTGCTGTTGAGGCCTTGGATACAGGGGGACATGGAGCAGTGCCAGCAGCCTGGTATATTTGTCACCTCCAAAAGCAGTCTGGATCCCACAACTGATTATTCTAGAATTTAAGCCCAAAAATCAGTGTAAACTGCACTTTAGTTGCATTAATGACATTTTCCTTATGCCACATCCCAAAGACCTCACTTTTCCAAACTAGAAATTATATTTTCAGATATTAAAACACCCGTTGATATGCTTTCCCTTGGTGTAAATTACCTGTGAAATGAGATTATTTAACTGGTGTAGAATAATGCTGGCTGTGTACTTACATCTCAGGAGACAAAAGTCTGCAACAGCAAGGATAACAGTGGTTTTTTCATCAGGTGTTGGCACTTCTGAAAATGGTTGGCAGTGTTTGCTCAGAAATTGGGAAGGGATCAAATGGTCCAGAACTAATCTAATTTGCATGGATATTTTACCTTAAATGCCACCTTGAACAAAATTACAATTCTGCAGAAATTTTTAGGAAGGTAGATAAGACTGAGATAATGAAGACAAACAGAAACCAATACATATCTTAAGAAGACTGAATTATCCTCTGGAAGTTCTGGTCTCTCCCTGTGGATTCTACAGAGAACTCGGCAGTACTCAGGTAACCAGCTATGATTATATACTTCTTAGCACCCAGTGTGTTAGGACTGCTGCTTTCTAGGCATGAGTGGCAATTGCTCCTCACTCTCTTGAATCCAATGTCTGATGATGATGTGCTGAGATCAAGGCCCTCCCTTAGTTCTGTGCTGTGTGATATCAATAAGGCTTGGCTTAACAAGTCCCTATTGAAAGTTTAAACAGCTCAAGAAGAGGAAATGAGGCCCATGTGAAGGCAGGTAGCATACCTGAAAAGTCATGGCAACAGCAGAAATTTACAGGAGGCGAACAGGAAACAAGGTAGAGGATAAAGCTGTATCCTCTATCCATACATCATATATCCATAGAGGATAAATGTTGAAGTAGAGGGTTAGTCAAGGTGAAGGCAGTCAAACTGCAGTCTGCCTGATGAAAGGGGGATTCAGTCCCTCTTAGAAAAGAAGGATTAGAGAGGAGTTAATCCTCTCACTACTTTTTAAGTTACAAAATAAAGTCTTATTTGCTTTCAGGTAAGAACGGGACTTGGCTGTGTTCCTGAGGAGAAGCAGAATGGATGGAGCAGAAAAGATGGAATATTGCAACTTTGCTGAGCCTCTCAGGGCTACCAGGCATGAGGGTGACTGCAGATGCATGTGTCTGCTGCACATCTGCTGCACATTGCCTTCAGAGAGGAGATGCCTCAGTGCTGCAGGATGTTTTGTTTCAAAAAGGGCTGTGTGACCAGACTGCTCCTTCGGCTCCTGAGCTCGGCTCCATGCAGCTCTTCTGCAAGTGCTGGGGAAGCCCAGTCCCCTCCCCAGCCTCAGCAGTTCCCTGAGAGGAGTCTGATGATGCAGAGGGGGAGGAAGGCTCCAGCATCCTCCTCCTCTGCAGATTTTCCAGCCAGGCTGGCTGTTAAGGTGGTGGCAATGATGAGGAGATCACTGAGAGAGCTTTGACATCCCTCAAACCCTGCTGGTGAGTCCAGCCACAGCATGCAGCAATACTTAGTGGTACCAGAATCTATCTATCTCATACACCTAATTTTCTTTTTGTGGGGAGGAGTGAGAGGAGTAAGGTGTTCAGTATCATCCCAGTCACTAGTATCAGTCCTCATTGCTATGAGTCCAGGAGTGCTGGAGGAAAATAGCAGCCAAAGACCCAGAGACAGCAATAATCAAAGAATCATAGAACAGCTTGGGCTGGAAGGGACTGCAAAGACTATCCAGTTCCAACCCCCATGTCATGGGCAGGGACAATTTCCACTAGACCAGGTTGCTCAGAGCTCCATCCAGCCTGGCATTTGAGCACCTGGCAGGAGCTGTGTCCTCACAGCTGCTCCTCTGCTGGCAGCGCAGGCCCTTGCTGAAGCAGGATGCTCCACCCTGGAATGTGGTCAAGGAATGTAAATAATGCCCTTTTTGCAAGGCAATTAGTGGTGGACTGGGGAAGGGAGGTGGGGGGAAGTCCTGCTGTTTTTGGTGTTGAATTACAGCTAGACCTAGTCTGACTCATTCTGATAATGAGGTAAAGATGTGGCAGATATGGTAAAGTATCTTTATCTAAAAATGTTAACCTGACACTGTTGACCTGGAGACATATGACTGGCAGTTAATCACTTTATACTACAAAAGTCCAGTCCCACTTGCAAACAGGCAGGTTCTCCTAACATATTCCTCCTTGGAATGTGTGGAAATTCCTCCCTTGGGTTTTGGGGATGGCCAGCAAGGATAACTCCTCGAGGTTAAGAGAGAGAGGCCTGCCCACGAGTGTTGATATTGGTGAGTTACATCAATCTCTACTTAAAAATAGCTTCCTTTTGCTAGCTTTAATATAATTGCTTTAGTATAGTGCACTGCATTACATTGTACACTACCAGTAGTTTTAGCTTTCATATTGTGTAGTAAATAATTCTGATTAAGATATGTTGCCTAATTATTTGTCATAAATAATAAATTTCATATAGATTTATCTGATTTGCCATATTTCAGTTCTGCAGGACAAAGTTACTTGAACTGTGGACAAACTGTGAGGCTGAGATTGGATCAAGCCACTCCTGTGTTTCTCCCTGAGAAGGAGTTTACATGGCAAGGGAGTCCTCTCTGTGCCTCGTGGCTCAGCAGCAGTTTATTCTTCAATAAACTTTGTCTGAAGCTCATAGTCCAGCCACGACAATTTGGAATAGTCCTGACAGGATGGCAAATGATTTTGAGAAACAGACAAAAGGTGTGACAGAATATTTATGGTGGCATAGTATACACATTGACGCTGATGATCCCTGGCCAGGGGAGAATTGGTATGAGTGGGAAAAGATACAGGAGAAATTAGACACAAAACGAGCATCACTGAAAGATAAAAAAGGAAAAGGTATTATCTGTCATTCATTGGGATTATGTTTAAAGGCTGCATGGCAATGGAGAGAATAAGTGTTAAAAGAAACTAATAATCTTAGGGAAGAAATAGAAGAAAGAGGAGAAAGAATAGAAGTTTCTCTACAGTGTCAAAATGACCGATTGAAAGAACAGTTGAAAGAATCTAAGGAAAAGACAAAAACTTAGAAGGAGAATTAGAATTGATATTATTAAAACTAACAACTGCTATTGTTGCTAAAAAATTGCAAGAATTGATAGCTTCACCTGAAGACAGGGGTGGTGATAACTGGGAAAGCCCTGATGAAAATGGTGGTGAGGTTGAATGGGATTCCGTTGAAAAAATTAACCCCCCACCTGTTAGAGAGGAAGGGATTCCAGAATTAAAAGGTCCATAACGAAACCCAAAGCTGTCTGAAGGACCTCAAGGAAGTCAGAGGAGGAACAGAGCCAGAACTACTCCCTGGGATCCCCTGCAATGGACAAATGTATGGGAAAAATACAGTCAGAAACTAAGTTTTTGTGGAGAGTGAGTCTCTCTGGGGGAGATGGAATTTGCTGGATGGGTTTGAGAGCTCCGGGTTCTGGGCTGCAAGAGTCTTGTTAAACCTGAGATCTGAGCCTGCCAATGAACCCCATTCAATGACCAGCAGGGTTGCATACTGGGCAGGAGAAATAGATATTCTGAACAGAGGAGAGCCAGTTTCCATACCCTGAGAGCCAGCTGATGAAATGTTTGCCACTGTTACAAAGGCAGCTCGCCTGCAATGCACAGATGAGCACATGTAGACATTCCAATCTCCACAGAGGTGGACCCCAGTTCATGAAGTTAAAAGGAGCCCTTACAATATTAAAAATGTATTTAGTGAAGTGACGAGATGAAATCAGAAAAGACGTAATGCATAATGAAGCTTTACAAGAGCCACAAGCCCCAAGGAGAGTTATCCCTCTGTGGGCAGATCTCTTAAGGACATGGTGAACTGTGCAAGAGAAGTGGGCTGGGAAAATCATTCTGGAGAGCAAACTTGGGCTACTGAAGGGATCTCAAAATCTGGAATGCAGAGATCTGAAAGAGGAGTGAGGACTTTTAAACAGAACCCACCCAGAAGAAAAGAAAAATCAGGGCCTCACTTGGGAGAACAGTGAAATGAGCTGTGAAGGGCTGCAGTGATTTTGGGAATTCCCTGTGCTGCCCTCAGGGACAGCAGATTTAGTCACAGAGATACAGAGCAGGAGGGGAACAGAACCGAAAAGCCTCCACGGGAAAAACCCCCCCAAGCCTTTTGGAACACAAAAGGAAAGCAACCTCTAAGAGCTGGGCTGTTGGGAATGGTCCATTCCTTTCTTCCAATGGTCCAGTAAGAGCGGGCCCTGTATCTGCTTACCAGTAGGACCTGGAAAAAAACCTTTGAGTTTTAATTGACACAGGAGCTCAGCTATATCTGATCATCCCCAGAGATGCTAAAAAATAAAGTTTTAAAAGAAAGAATCTGTCTATGAGGAAGAGGGTTCAATGAACAAATTACCATATGCTATACTGCCACTATAAAATGTCTGTTTATGGTTATCTGAGGAAAAACGAATGACCTCACAAACATTTCCAATTGCAGATCATGAAGTAAACATTTTAGGATATGATATCCTTAAAGGAAAAGTTTGGCAATAGCATAACAGGAATGTCTGGTCATTTGGGCCTACAAAACCTCCATGTGGTAAATTTTCTGGAAAAAAAGAAAAATTAATCTATTAGAAATTTCCCCAGTTTTACCTGCTTCTGTTGTGACTAATATCAAGAAGTACTTTATTTCCCCGGCAGCCAAAGAAAGGGTAAATGAATTAATTAAGAATTTAGAACAAAGGGGTAATATATTTAGGGCACATTCCCATAAAATAATCCTGTTTGGCTGCTACGAGAACCAGATGGGAGCTGGCACTTAACAACTGATCATCGACAATGTAATGCTAACACAGAAACACTCACTGCAGCTGTCCCAAATAGTGCAAGTCTCACTGCTGCCCTGCAAGCAGCTGCACATAAATGGGTGGCACTTTTTAATATAAAAGACCTGTTCTTCATGGCTCTGCTTCAGGAAGAAGACAAACCCAAATTTGCCTTCACTCGGGAGGGAGCACAATACACCTTTAATTGCCTGCCCCAAGGGTGTAAGTATTCACCTACCACAGCACACAATGCTTTAGTTGAACTCCTTCAACAAATAAAAATCCTGGAAGGAGTACAAATCCATCAATACACTGATGCTGTGTTGATAGAAGATGAAGCTACAGTAAGAACAATAGCACAGGATATATGTAATAAATTAAATGACAGGGGATAGAAATGCCCCTACTAAATGCAAATGCTTTTCTAAAGAGGTTAAATTCCCAGGAACCTGATGGGTTGCTTGTCAGGCTGCAATCCCAGATGGAACAATGACAAAATTGGATGCTGTGCCTACTCCTACTACTAAAAATGAACTTCAAAAGATCATAGGTACTTTAGGATACTAGAGAAATGTTTCTGGATTTTTTTTCTAATAGAAAGACAATTGCACACATTAATGAGGAGAAAACAGACCTGGGAGTGGCTTGGTGATCACAAAGAGGCTTTGCAAACACTGACAGAAGAGTTAAAAACATATCAAGCATGAGGTCCTGTTCATCCCAGTGATACTATAATAATTAAATGGGGATTTGCTGTACATGGGACTTATTGTAATATGTTCCAGAAAAGTCCACATGGACGCAAACAATCATTAAGGTTGAGTTCCACAGCATTGAAGAATACTGATAAGAGATACGCTGATTGGGAAAAGGGATTATTATCTCTGACCTGAGCTCTTAAACAAGAAGAAAACCTCAACAGCATCAACCCATGCAACTGCAAGGACCTTTTAACCTGTCAGTCAGTATTAAGAGGGGGAGTGCTTCACCAGATGGGATTGCACAAAGACCAACAGTACACAAATGGTTTGTGTGTCTTGGGACTCAAGGATCAGATCAATATAACTGAAGGGACAACAAAACCTGCAAAATTACATAGCTGTGGCCCCAGATATGCTAGCTCTGCCATACTAAACAGCCGTGCAAACCTAGTCCTGTACTTGATGCTCCTGCATTTACACCAGACTCTGAAATTAAAGATGTCTGATTTGTTGCTGTGTCAGCCAAACGCATTGATGGTAAATGGAATTACAGAGCAGGTGCTTTTTACATTCATACAGGAATGGAAGTAGTAGAAGAAAGAATGAGAAGTGCACAGGTGGGAATTTTAAAAGCTGTATTACTGGCAGTAAGAGAGAAAGCAAAGACAATAGATGTTGATTCTTATGCAATCTGGGCTGGTGCCAGTGGTTGTGTCAATGGAAAACATTCGTTTGGCAGGTAAATAGAAAAGAGGTGTGGCAGAAGGAATATTGGGAATGATTATTTTTACAGGCTCAAACCCAACCAATCCACATAGGATGGATCAAAGCTCATGGTCAAGACTTCCAGGAAAACCTAAAGGTGTTCCAACCTGTCAGGGTCAAACTACCCCAACTGGGATTGTACCTATGACTTTAAAGGACACTCAAGGACCATTAGCCTGGGCGGCTACAGAAATTAATGGCCACCAACACAGAATCAGTTCATTAATAATCCCCACATTCTGAACTAAGGAAATTCACCTATCCCATCCAGCACAGCTGCTGAGATATATACAGTTTTATTTTATGGATCAATGGCTGCTCCTGGTCATCATCCTGATGGTAACACCTGGAACACTACAGGGGATAATATCCTTCAAACAGCTTGGAGGCTGCTGAGGTGTGGACTTGCAAACGCAACAGATCTCATGGGCCAATATGTACCTGCCTACAAGGGTCCCTTTACAACTTGAAGGTGATGTTGTCATGCATCAGCACCTATGGGAATGAACATTACCCTGGTTGGAACATCCTGATCTACACAAACTCATGCAACTGAAAATATATAATTGAAAAAATTGATCACTGTCCATCATGATGGGGAAAAATACACTGTTGTCCTAGACAGAGTGAAAAGGGATAGAAAATGTCACTGTATGATGACTTGTTTGGATGATCCCCAGCCACAATAGGCACTCTGAATTTATTGTTACACCCTGTTATTATAATATTGCTATTAATCAGATTCTAGTTTCTGTAAGTAATAATTTTATATATATTTTATATGTAAGAGAGTGGTACCTAATCCAACAAATGAGGATACTAATGATTCCAGAAGTACATAAATTAAAATAATAAGTGTTTCTTGCCAGAATCAATAGCTAATTCTACAGTATGGTCCATTTAATATTATTAACTAAATCCTAACTGATTTTTATAATAATTTTGTCTGTAAATGTATAAGGTATTATTATAATATAGCTAACACTATTTCAAACTATCTAAGGATAAAATAGTAAAACCTAGAACATTGATGTATCTCAACATATTTAACAATAATGTATATATATGCAGTGGACACTTTTATAGCATGGAGACAAGAGGTACCTGCATTAGCACTTCATGGAACAATGCCCTGTTAGCAAGGCTATCCCTGGTGGACTGTGAGGGAGCTGCTTCTGGTGTTGAATTATGCTAAAACCAATCTGACTTACCCCAATGCTGAAGTAAAAATGTGGCAGATATTTTAAAGTATCTTTATCTAAAAAGGCTAAGCTGACACAGCTGACCTGGAGACACATGACTGGCAGTTAATCACTTTATACTATAAAAGTCCAGTCCCACTTGCAAACAGGAAGGTTCTTCTAACGTATTCCTCCTTGGAGTGTGTGGAGATTCCTCCCTTGGGTTTTGGGGATGCCTACCAAGGATAACTCCTTGAGGTTAAGAGAGAGAGGCCTGCCCACGAGTGTTGATACTGGTGAGTTACATCAATCTCTAATTAATAGTAGTTTCTTATTGCCAGCTTTAATATAATTGCTTTATATGATCCATATATTACACTATACACTACTAATACTTTTAGCTTTTATACTGTGTACTAAATAATCCCAGTTAAGATCTTTTTTCTAATAATTTTTCATAATCAATAATTCGTTTTGTGTAAATTTATCTGATTGGACACCTTTCAATTGGGGCGGGTGGAGGGGAGGGGGAGCGGGGGAAAATGACTTAAACTGTTGACAAACGGAGAGGCTGAGATCGGATCCAGCTGACCCCAGGCTCCTCCCTGAGCAGGGGTTAAGAAGGCAGGGGAGTCCTCTCTGCACCTCGTGGCTCAGCAGTGGTGCTGTAATGAGAACAGCACAGTCCCCCCAAACTGGATGCAGGTGGGTATCAAGATGGGCCTTTTGGGTGACCTGGGTTTAGGATTTTCCCATTCATAGAACACCAAATATCACCTCTAGCTCACAGCTGATTCTGGGCTGTAATGTGGGCACAGAATGAGGAGCCAGAGGACAGTTGTGCATTTGTTCAAATTGCAGTGTGGATTCTGCTGCTGAGTACCAGCTAGCATTTAAACTGTTGGTCTCAGTATTTCAGAAAGAGTTCATTGTTGTGCTTCTTCCTTTTCCTAATTTAGATGGCTGAAGGGTGCTAAAGAGCAGCTCACTGGTGTCCCCACAGCTCCAGCCTGCCCAGCATCCTCAGCTTTTGAGCTTCAGGCACTGGCACGGGTACAAGATCTATCAGTCATCACAGTGCTGCAGAAAACAATGGAGATTTCAGCACAGCAGGAGCCAAAGATGCCTGAAAAAAAGTTTCTCCTTGTTCAAACATGCAGGCTGCATCCATGCAAGGAGTCAGACCAGTCAAGAAGAGAGTTTTGAGAAAGGGACAGGATCTGCATTAATCTTTATCTGATAGTGAGAGTTCCTGCTCTCTTATGAGCTCAAATTCATCATTAGTTAAATTGCTCACCTTCCTCCACAGAAATAAGTACACTGATATACAGCATGGGATTTGAGTGCAAGCTGACAGGCCATGGTGGCTTGGGTGAAAGGTGGAGAGGCCTGTGATGACAGACAGCCTTTGCATGCAAAGGCTGAGTAACACTGGGGAGTCACAATGGCAAATATGATGTGTAAAACCCCAGGTTCCATCCTGCCCTCTTCCTCTTGGCTTCCACAGAAATACTCTAGTATTGGTGGGCACTAAGTCTTGTGGGAATTCACTGCTCTTCTTCCAGCTCTGAAGCTGGGTTGATAAGAGATTACCTTCAACAGAGGCCAAAATACCTCAATATGTGACTGTTCCACCACCATGGGCTAAGGGTGGAAACCCCATAATCTCCCTGGGCAGCCTGTGCCAATGCTCAGCCAACCTCACAGCAAAAAAGTGTTTCCTAATATTCAGAGGGAACCTTCTGTGTTTCAGTTTGTCCCCATTGCCTCTAGTCCTGTCACTGGTTGGAAACCACCAAAAAGAGCCTGGCTTTAACTTCTTTGCAGCCTCCTTTCAGGTGCATTGATAAATTCCCTTTGAGTCTTCTCTCCACACCAAAAAGTCTCAGCCCTTCCTCATAGGAGAGATTCTCCAACCTTCAATATTTTTCACGAGTTTTTTCCAGAGTCTTTCCAGTATGTCCATGTCTCTCTTGTACTGGGAAGCCCACAACTGGACCCAACACTCCAACTGTGACCTCACAAGTGCTGAGTGGAGTGGAATGAGCTTGACCTGATGGCAATTCTTTGTCTAATGCAGCCCATGGTACCATTTGCCTTCTTTGCCACAAAGGCAAACTCCTGGCTTGTATTCAGCTTGGTGTCCAGCAGGACCCCTAGAACCTTTTCTGACAAGGTGCTTTCCAATGGGGTGGTCCCCAGCATTTTCTGTTGCATGGGTCTGTCCCTCCTCAGGTGCAGGACTTCACATTTGCCCTTATTGAACTTCATGACATTCCTGTTGGTCCATCTCTCCTTCCTGTTGTGGTCTCTGGATAGCAGTGTGGCCTCTCCTCACAGTTTTGTATCATCTGCAGAACTCCTGAGGGTCTCATACAGACTATCAATGAAGATGTCAAACAGGACTGGACCCAGTAGGGACCCTGTACTCCCAGTCACTGGCTTCCAACTAAACTTTGTCACCACCCTCTGGGCCCAGCCCTTCAGCCAGTTTTCAATCCCCCTTTCTGCTCAACTCACACACACATCAACAGCTTGTCTATGGGCATCTAATGTGAGACAGCATTGAAGTCCTTGGAGACATCCAGGCAGAAACCACCCACGCCTCTTCCCCCATGTCCAAGCCAATTATTTCTTCATCGAGTTTGTAAAGTTGGTCAAGCATGGCTTCCCCTTAGAGAAACTGTGCTGACTGCTCCTGGTGGCTTTCCTGGCATTTATGTACTTGGAGATGGTTTCCAGGATAAAGTTGAGGCTCGTCAGCTTGTAATTCTTTGGGTCATCTCTCATGTCCTTCCTGAAGATAAGAGTGGCAGGCTTACTCCTCTTGTTTTATGGGAAAATGTGTCAGTCTTTAGAAGACGTGGTAAAACAGCATCATCACTGAAAAGACTGTAGAGAAAGACTTTTCCTGGGCTGGTTGTGGTGGCAAATAATTCAGGTGTAAATAAAGGGTGCCTTGGAAACCAGAGGATTATTTTCGACACTAACCTGTGTTTCAGCTCCATCCATGGATTCACAAAAAACATCTGGCATGCCTCTGCTTAGGTGATCTTGTGGACTATAGGAAGTTTGTGAGTGCAAAGACAGGGGAAAAGAAGTTCAAGTCCCGGTGGGCATTTCTTCCTAACAATTCGCTCTTGGCATGACCTGGAGCTTGCAGCACTCTCCAAGACTGATCTGTGCTCACGAGTCCCAGCTCTGCAGTGAACTGTATCCACCATTCCCTAAATGGCAGAGGAAATGCCCTAATACCCATCCATATGGTAAAGGAAGTAAGAACATCAACAACAAAAAGATAATTAGGGGAAGATATCCAATAGAGATGCAAATTAACCTCCCTCCACAAAGCCCTTTTTAAATCCTGGGGTTTTGTGCACTTATTACTTCTATTAAATGTGACATATTTAAAGCTTCCCTTTGCCAAAAGTGCTCTTTCACTCATTCTCTCTGACCTCACTTAGCTAGTTCATGAACAAAAAGGCAGATTAAAGGGGAGATAAATACGATTTATTAAACACTTGGGACCACTGGAAAAAATGACATGCATAAAAACATCATGAAACATACAGTATTCTTTAACGTTTTATTTTGCTGAAGGTTTTGAACTATTAATTACCAGTACCATTCCAAAGTTCAGTGTTTCTCTACCAACCATTCCCTTGCTTGCTAGGAGCTTAACCAGCTCCCTCCTCACCAGCCCTGCTGCTTCTCATTTCCTCTTTGCATCCATCTTGTAGCAACCACTGTTTGATCTAGGTGGGAAAAAAAGCACTAAATATATCTTGACTCTAGGTTACAGCTCAACAAAAAAGGGTTTCTTTTTTAAAAATTGGACAGGGTTTTTGCCTACCATGGAAGGTCCCTGGCAGGCCAGCACACAGCCAGTGCAGTTTTTTGGTCTGCAACACCAACATGTAAAGTGAAGCTCCGGGTGGAGGTTATCTGGGGCTGGGTCAGCCTACTGGGAAGCAGGTTTTGCAGAGTTGAAGTGGTGGGCTAAGTCCCCAGCAGTTGATTTCTGACTGACTTCAAACAGGGATGCAACCTCTTCCCTTCTTCTGCCCCTCTGTGGCTTTTCCTCGTTCCCAAAAGTTGTGAATTGCTGCTGCAGGGCACATGGGTTTCACCAGACACATCTCATCCTTATTTGCAGGTGGGGTTGGGTGGAGATTTTGGTGGTGGAGATGTCTGAGGAGGCAGTGCCACCACACGGTGCACGTCCAGCAGGTGCACAGCAATCCCATGTGCCACCCCTTGTGTCAAACAGCTCTGATGGCTAGCATGGCCAGCATGGCCAGCATCCTCAGCAGGTGTGGAGTTACTGACACAGCTGAATGGCAGCAGAGCCTGGTGATCACTGGCCAGCAGAAGGCTCCAGCACTTGGTGTATCCATGGCAGGACACGGAGCTTGGCTGGATCCAGCACTGCTGGATGTAAGTGGAGACAACACCCTGAAATAGCCAGGAGCAATCATGGAAAGCATATCCTGCATGGAAGACAGTCAGACACGTTTCCTCCCACGTGCAGTGGGAGTTGTGATGGCTGTCTGGACCAACATTTCAGCCTTCAGGAGATATGAGGCAATCCTGTACAGCTGTATCCTCTTTCACTGCGAGCTACATGATGTCATACCCAACCTCTGCTGCCAGAGCCTGGCATCACATTTGGGCACTTGCTGCTGCTGAGGAGCTGTGTGATAACCTGCCAATCTGCAGTCATGTGTCAGAGCCTCTTAATGGATGCAAATCGGGAACAACTTCATAAAAGTTAATTACACTGGTGGAAAACATGGGCAGTGAGCCTTCTGTGCACTTATCAGTGAGGCTGGGCCTATTAGTCATGATTTACTCACAACTGTACAAAGAAAAACAAATGCCTGGCTGGAACTATTGAAGTAACTGTTTCAAGTTAACATTTATGGGAAATGATCTGTGTAATGGGAAACAACTCTTTCCTTCTGAGCTCAGATGCCACTAAAAAGTTTACTTTCTTATGCATGTCCTTGCCAGTCATCTTTTGTTATGTTGAGAACATATTGATTTTATTAACATTCTTTGGGAAGTTAAGGTTACTTTGGGAATTTATTTCAAAAGCACCCTCCTTGAGACAGAATATGTGTAAAAAACTCATGTAGCATAGCAAGAAAAGAGGGAGTTCTGAGAACTGCCATGCTCTTCCCTCACGTTGCAACTTCCAGTAAATGCCCCAGCAAAGTTGCAGTCCCCAAACTTGGCTTGGACCTTTGGGGAAAGGGGAAAGTCAACCTGCACCAACCCCGGGTGCCAGGCACCATGTACTGGTGCCTAATCCTATCTCACAACAGAAAAGAAGTATATTGAAATTGGCAAATCTAAACCACTACACACCAGAAGGACTTTTTCTGTGATGCTCTAATGATCCTTTTTGGTAGATCCCTTGGGGTGAATTAGATTGAAATGACACTGAATGACTGGTATATACATATCTATTTTTTTAGGTTGGTTGAAATGGAAAGGAGGTGTGTAGCCATTTTTGTTATTCTCCACAGAAATATAACAATATAAAAGTATAAAACTGTAACTTAAGAAAATATATAAGCAAAAATAAGACAGAGAAAAAAAGGAAAAGAGGAGACAGTGGAGAGGAAAGCTATCATCAGCCATGGATCCAGCAATGAGACTTGATTATTGCAAGGTGATGGTTGCAGTGTTGATCATGAGGGGTGGATCTGCTTCTTATCAGCCTTTTATCTGGCTCAGAAATCAGGGAGTTGCTAAACAAAGGTTGGTTTGCCATGGTCATCCTGCAGTGGTGGGTGTGCACCCCCTGCACCTGGGCTGTGCTTGTGCACATCAGAGCACCACACACCCAACAGGCTCCTTCTCCCCTTCTGCTGGGGCTGCAAACCTGGCCCCTGCTGCTTTTGCAAATGGTCGATTGTTTGAGCCATTAACCCTTAACATTTCAGTCTCTCACCGACTCTGAGGTGGTTGGTGGTCCCTGGCACACACCTGGCCCTGATGGTGTCCCCGGGTCTGGGGCCAACTCACACCTTGGACCATTCCTACAGCAGTGATTGATCCCCTTGTGCCACCTGGTCACCGCGCTGGAGGTCCTGCAGGGAATCAGCAGGGAATCAGCTACCAGCAGGGTTGTCAGGTGCTTTTTGATAAGCACTTGAGCATGTCCTGGACCAGCAGAGAAATGATGTGAGCAGACTGTGGCAAGAAGAGGTTAGGCAGCACTGCTGGGGGCTGAGAGGGATCATCCTCTCATGGCAGGAGGTACCTTCCACACCACATCTGAGCCTTACAGTGCTATGTCAGGCTTTCCTCCACTGAGGGTTAGATTTCACCACCCCAGGTGGGAGTTCTACAGAATGTGTTGTTGAAATGATGTTCCCCAGGAAAGGGCAGCCAGACGTGGCCATGTAAAGGGTGCAGCAAGCAGGAGTCACAGCTGGGATGTTGAAGGAGAAAATATTTATCAGGTGGTGATTAGGTGGGGCCATCCTCTGTGCCAGCACCTCTGCTGGGACACCCATTGCCATGGTCCCCAGGACATGGCACCAGTGGCATTTGCCATCTCAGGGATGTGCTGATGCACCCTGGCTGTGCAGTGCTGCCCAGCTCTGGGCTGATGTGTGGTCCCAGGCCAGTCATGGAGCTGAGGGTTTTGTTAGCATCAGGAGAGACCACGTTCATCTCAGCCTGACCTTTTATGTTTTAAATCCCAGCGGTGGAGGAGTTATATTAGGAACTAAATTGGTAGATTGGAGCAAAAGTTTCTGCAAGGTTCCATTATCAACAGAAATTTCAGCTTATTGAAGCAATTTCTTGAGTCTTTTAACCTAACTCTAAACCCAGCAGTTTTATCCTGAAGAGCAGGGAAACATTTAGAAACCTATTAGACTCTCTACTGTTAGCTGTTCCTATGGGAAAATGGAAGTTGGCTATAGGAGCAATTGAACAATAGTAATGCCCAGCAAGTCACTCCTTGCCATTTTTACTGCACAGCAGCACAGATCACACAAATATTGTGTCTGTCCATGTGAAACTCACTACCTGGACTCTGGCGTTCCCCCAGCTTCTGTAATGAGAAATATCTCAACACTCCCAAATACTTCATTAAATTAAATGCTAATTCTTCCTATATGACATGAAGGCAATGTCAAATAATCACTTGAGGTACAAAAGCCCCAGGGTAGTAATCCCTTTAAGATCAAAATATCTGTGGAAATTTTTTTTAAACCAGGCACAAGTTTCAGGTTACTTGATGCTTCTGCTCCCATTTACTGAAATTATTTCACTGGGGTGTCAGAGTAGTCAAGTATCAGTGTGGCAGCTCATGTGTGTGGAGCTAGAGAGGGCAAGAAGGTCCTGCTGCCCAGGGCCCAGCCCAGCACCACATGGCCACACAAGCAGCTGCTCATTGCTGGTCAGTGGAACAAACTGTGTTTAAAACATGTCTGGGGAAAACGTGTCCAGGGATGTGTTTTATGTTCCAGGTCAGCATTCAGGCAGCTGCTGGGGGAAATGCTAGGGGAGACAGACCTGTGCCTCCCTCTTGATGGGTAGGTGTTCTGAGTGCAGCCCTCCCAGGATTAACATTTATGAAGCAATTTTTAAAGACTCCCTGTAAAAATGTACTTTTGCCCCAAGGCCAGCACCTGGCAGAGAGGGACAGATCTCTGCTCCATAGATGAACCTTCATGAACCTTCATGGCTTGAGAGGAGCCAAGTCCCACCTGGGACAAGGCACTGTCTCTCAATTTTCCCTCACATACCCACTGCCAGTGCAAGCTTTGGCTGACTTCTCTGTTAACAACTGACCCCGAGCAAATGTGCAGAAACACGGCCAGAATAATGCTCATGGCACAATTCCAGCTGATGGGTTCCAGCCTGGAATAGCCTCCTGACAGCTGGCTGCCTCCACCACTTACAGCCAGGGACACCCAGCAGGACTCTTGGGAGAAAGGCTCCTTGCAGGATCCCTTTCACCAAGTTTGGATACTCCCAGCCTGCAGCTGAGCGAGCTGGCCAGTCCCTTGGAGAGAAGATCAGGCACAGAGGGCATGTCACCTCACCCTGGGCTACAGGGAGGTCAGATGAAGCAGCCTGGAAACAGCAGCTTCTTTCATAGACTATAAAAGGGTTTTCAGCTGCCAGCTCTGGCATGGGATACACCATCCTTGAGGTTTGGTCCCTTTGCCTAAGCACAGATGTCTAATATCTGCTTGGCCTGCAGCTGCTGGCCCCCAGGTTTTTCTTGTCCTCAGATCACCACATGCCACAGCCCCTTCAGACAGGACACTGGTGGCCAAGGGCTGTGCAGGTCTTGCTCCGTGTCCTCCTGCACTGGGCTATTGGAGGAGAGATGTGCCCAGTGACTGTATGCAGATGGGCACTGACAGGGGAGACCACATTCATGGCAAAATGTACAGAACTGCCCACAATATTTCAGTACTAGCAGTTCATACATTAGATGTTTTCCTCTTTTTCTTTTTTTTTTATTTTTTTTATCATATACACAAATTTCAAAAGATGTGGGTTTTGTCTGTTTCTAATTAATAAACCAAAAGGAACAACTCTGACACCCAAACAATTCCTTTGCTGATTCCCAAACCATTCTTTCAAGCTTTGAGACCCTAAAGCCTTCTCACCCAGTTTTAAGAAAAAATATAAGAACTCTCTACAACTACTTCATACTCACGAGTACTTTGAGTTGAAGCATTCTTGATATCTCAATTCTTAATATCTCAACTGGAGCCAAATAATGGGGCATGTGAAATGTTATCCTAAACAATTAAAGCCTGGCAAAGTTTAAGGAACTAAAAACAGGAAAGAAAAACATAAAGGAAATGGCTAGATGTATTAATTTACATCAGGAATAACTTGCCACTTAATATTAATAAGGATCATGTTAATATTGGTTTAGCCAGGTGCCAAATGGGATTATTGTCTCATTTGTGACGTGTAATCAATAGGGAAATAATAGCAGGAAGCCTCCAGTGATTAGAAAGAGCTGAGATCCCAGGAAACCACGCTGCTATTCCTATCCAAGCCCTCACTTCTCGCTCTGCCTGCCAGTCCCGTCCCTCCCGCACACGGAGGGCAGGAACACCCAGCAGTGACCTGAGAGCTCAGGGTTCAGTCCGTGCCCTGGCTTTCCCTTCTGGAGAAGTGCACAGTCACAGCGCCAGGTTAGTCAGCGTTCCCTCCGGCTGCAGGCATTCCCTGAGCCGCGTTTCCAGGAATCAGGGATGTCACCGAGTCACAGCTGCGACAGGAGAGCGCTGGTGCCATGGAAATGCTTGGGAATGCATGCTGCCCCTTTCCGTGCTGGAGGAACAAAGCTCTGCTCTGTTCAAAGGGCTGCCCACCTCTGCCACACTGTATTAATGGCTTAGCTGCACCACCTAATCAGTGACTTGTCTTCATTTTCTTCTGTCTTCACTCAGAGTCAGGATTAAACACATGAAGGAGATGAATTTTTCTGTGTTCAGTCTTGGTTGTTTATTAAATCTTATCTAAAGTACAGAGAGTTCTGCAACACTTCTAACTACCAGCTAAAAGTGAGCAAAATGGAGGTGAATTTAGCTAGTTACAAGGTCTTTTAAAGCTAAACAGTCCAATAAAGAACTAACACCTATATTATTTATACTTTTGACCCAGTAACCAAACTCCTGTCACCTCCAGTATAGCACTAACTATCCAACCAAAAACTACTACCTGAAGTCATGAAGAAGGAAGAAGACAGAAAGAGATAACACCCAAAACCCCCATCTTGTCCCATACCTGTCACTATATTCTAAAACCTTCAAATTCTAAACCCTTCACCATGTGAAATCACACACTTCTATTCTAATGATGCACTCATGACTTTAACTCCATCACTGAAATTTGGAAGCCTTCTCCAAGGCCTCAAGTCAAAAGCAGTGTTCTCCTGGGGGTCAGTGTCAGAAAGCACACAGAGTTCAAAACTCCCAGGATTCTGGGTTCCAACAACACTGCAAAAACACCTATAGAAAAAGGGACCTATCCCATATCTGTACCCAGTACCTATTTGTATAAGAAACCACAAAGTCTGTAGTGCTCCATCCTGGGGAAAGCCACACAGACAGGTTTCCAGTGTCTCTGGACACTGGATGCCTCTCAAGGCATCTCTGGGTTTTGCTGTCACAAGCTGAGTTCAAAAATAAGTTTCTCTAAAAAGTGCTGTCTTATGGTGTTCTGACATCAATCCAGCAAAAGTTTTATTTTTCCTGGTTCTGAGCAGAGTGTGGTGACTGAACAGTGCCTGGTTCAGGGACTTGAGACTGATGGGGAGAGCAAGGTGATTTTTAAAGGAATTTAGAGTTTGGACCTGTTTTTCTGACATAATAAAAAAAACACTTAAGCTTTTCCTCTTTCATTTTTAAAGGTCAGTCATTTCCTTCTTATATTTTACTGGGAAAAAAATAGGAGGAAACCCAGGTTCTCACACCCTTAGTGTCGGGAAAATCCATTAGCAATCCTAACAAACATTGTTTTTCTCACAAATATTGTTACATATTTTAAGATGAAATAGAAAATAAACTGGAAAAGAAATTAAAACCTGTAATACCAAAATAGAATTTTCCCTCCTTTCATCTGGCACAATGTGACCAGTTCATTGTCTGTCCAGCAGACAAAGCATATTCCTGAATTTCTAACAAAACAGAGAAAATATAGGCTAATTTTTTTCAGAGGGTGAATATTTCAGGTCACCCTTATGCAAATCACAGAAATATGAAAACAAATCAGAAAATCCCCTAACCTACAGGATTGTTTGGTTTATATTTTTAGTTTAGCCTTGAGGTTCATGGCCAAGATATGAAACCAGACAAATCTTTTGCTGGCTCTGCTACAGAGTCCCTCTTTAACTGTGGGAAGGTTAATGAGCCTCTCTGATTTTTCCATGTTCTCATATGTAGTATATACACACAGACTGTCAGACAGAGAGGAACACAGGGTCTATAAATGACTCCAAAGTCTTCAATCCCAGTCTCTACTGAAGTATCAAAAATAACGGAGTTGTTTTCATGAAATGGCTGTTATTAAAATAGCCACAGGGAAAGCAAAGGGGGCAGCAGGTCTCTGACAGTCACAGGGGTGAATACTCCAAGCCCAGGGCAGGGACACGGTGCTGTCACCCCTCCCCAGCCCCTTTTGAAGGGTCACTACCAAGCAGCACAGTGCTCCCAGCAAGGTGAGGCAGCACACAGCAGTGGTACCTGCCATCTACTGGGATCTCTTACTGGATTCTAATGCTGCCCTGTGTAACTCCCCGTGTGGATCTCTGGTAGAATTACATGGAATTCTTTATTCAAACATGGTTCTAGAGAAACTTTTTTTCCACTAAACTCCCAATTTTTTCTTTCTCCTCTTATCCTCTGGCTGAACAAAAGAAACTCCATGATTTTCTTTTACAAAGCTGGAAAATCTGCAGGACAAGTAGAAAAAAGAAAAAGAAGTAGTAGAAGATAAAAAAAGGACAATAAATAAATAGTAACAGAAATGGAGAAAAAAAAAAGAGCAACTGTGGTAAATGAAGAGATTACAGATATCACCTGCAGTAATTTAGGGGAGGAGCCACTGCAGGTCAGCACCTCGAAGGGGAAGGCAGTCAATCTGCTAATTACTGCATTAAATGGAAATGGGTCAGCTCATGGCTACTCTACAAAACCCAGTCTCATGCACACAAATACGGGAAAACTGGAATATCAGGAAATGCAGCACTATTCAGAGCAGCCTTTGCTTGTCAGCCTTAGCTGAAAACTCTCCTCTGGGCAGGGCACACCAGCCCCTGCCACCCCATTCAGCTGTGTGGTGCCAGCCTGGAAAAGGGAGAAAGCAACAGCATCCCATAGTGACCCCCAGTGACCAGTTTTAAAGCCAGGCCTGGGACTGAGTCTCTGTCTTGTTACTTAAGGAAAATTTTATTTCTTCTGACTTTTTCGCTGGTGCATTGCCTACTCACCCAGGAGGGCAGACATGCCAGCCTTTTGCCTTGCTGAGCCACATGGACTTTCAATCCTCCATTTTCCATTTCTCCAGCAAACAAGAATCAAGGCGATGCCAAAATCATGCATTATCTTCCCAGCTGAAACTGGAAAGAAATAGGATTCCTAGAAAAAGAAATAGGGATTTTATAGCAAGTAGGGATCTACTTGAGAGCAGGAGATGGGAGAGTTTGTTTTCTCTCCTGACATCCCCTTGCAATACAATTTTTTCCTTTAGTTGAGCCAATGTTTGCTTAATGCAAAACTCACTAACAGCCCGGCCAGCAGAGACAGATGAACAGAGACCAAGATTTTACAGAAGGGGACCTGGCTGGGTATTGTGAATCCCATTCCAGGACCTGCAGGAACACCTGAACCTCCCTGTGATTTTTCCCCTTCTTCCCTTTGCTCTGTCAGTACAATCCCTCACTGCAGAGGTGGAAGGGAACTAGCTGAGTTCAGTGGAGTTGGGGGCTCAATTTACCAGCAAACATGAGCTGAGGACATCAGCAAGTGCAGAGGGAAATAGCTGGTGGTGAGTCCCCTCTGCACACACATGGGGGGGTTACTTCTGCTTCTGGGTGGCTCCTCTGGACCCAAGTGTTTGCTGCCACAGCAGCTCTGTGATGGGAACCAGAGTATGGCTAGGTGAGCCACCCAGATGTGCTATGAAAATGCTCCTTTGAGCTAAACTAAACTATTGATGAAGACAGCCTCAGATTTCTTTTATCATTCCTCACGAAAAAGATGAATTTTCCACACAATTCCGTGTAAATTACTTTTCTTTGTTGTTTTTTGGTGGGTTTGTTTGTTTTGTTTGTTTTTGGTTTTGTTTTTTTGTTTTTTTTTAGGTACGCATTGCAGCTATAATTAGAATGTATTCTAGATATAAAACATTCCTTTTGGAGACTGGAAACAAGATTAAATAAGTAAGCTATGAAAGGTTGAGACAGAGGAAGGCATAAGGAAAACAGGAAAACAAATCATAGTAGCCTGCAGATTTGATTGCTTAAGATGGGAGGGAAGCACTAGGTAGTTTTGATTCTTAGCACTCAATGTAAATAAATGATTGGTTTTTTCACAGTAAGAACTTGTTAACATACCCAGACATTACCACATGGACTGTTTCATTAAGCTCTTCTGGAGTACAATCAGTATCATTAAATCATTATTGCCAAAAAATAGAAGTTTGTGATCATTAGACAAAATCTCTGTGTGGACTTAAAAAGTAGATAGATTAGCAGAGAAATTGGGAAAGTGCTCATTAAATACCCCAGGAATTTTATCATTTGTTTTATGTTCATTTGAAAAACCATGGAGCTCCTCTCACCACAGAATCACTAAACTAATTGCTGATTCCAGCCCTAGAGCTGTGATATTTCAGGGGAATTGAATGGCTCTGGAGCCTGTGTATGAATCAGGCAGATGCCTTCTTTCATTCTACCCTGTCTCTCCTGTTTCTCAGTGGTGCTCTCCAAGCCCATCAGGCTTGTCACTGGTGTCACATCCTATTCCTTTACCTCCTCTCTCCAGCATCAGCACGACCAGGCTTCCACTGATCTGCACGAGGTTTTGACAGCTTAGATTGAGAGCATGACCCTCACAGCAATCATAGGAAGCAACCTTTTGGTGACATCAGTGGTACAGAAACATTGCCTTTGGTAGAAAATAGCTAAATTGCATTCTGAGAGTATTTAATGTGTTCAAAGAGAGACTGGTTTGCATTTCTTTTACCAAAATCCAACAAAATGATAGGTTTTCATACATTGTTAGGATTTTTGGGTGCCTGAAGGACCACAAGGAAGATGCCACAC
Organism: Acridotheres tristis; assembly: GCA_037013685.1. Lineage (NCBI taxonomy): Eukaryota > Metazoa > Chordata > Aves > Passeriformes > Sturnidae > Acridotheres > Acridotheres tristis. The sequence goes on from CM072887.1 coordinate 103,003,928, forward strand.
TGACCATGGTGCTTTCCTATGGCTTTAACAGCTCCACACCTCCAATTTAATCCCACAATTCTTTGGTACTTGATAATAAAAACAATATACCCAAGGGTAAGAAACCATGGTAGCTGTTAATGCAGCAGAGGCCAGTGGGCTGTGAGATCTTTTTGTTTGCTGATGACTTCAGACTCTGAGGTTCCTGAGCATCTCACCGAGAAAGATCATAACATCAGATACTCTGGTTAGGGGGTATTCCACTGCAGTTTGATGGTGGTGTGATGATGCCCATTTATTGCCAGGTTACACTGGTAAACCTCCTGTATCTGACATCCTAAGCAAACTAGTAAATACTAACCCTCCCTTCCAGGGTGGCATCATTGAACCATAGAACAGTTTGGGTGGAAGGGACCTTAAAGATCATCCAGTTCCAAATCCCTGCCATGGGCAGAGACACCTTCCACCAGACCATGTTGCTCAGAGCTCCATCCAACTTGGTCTTGAACACTTCCAGGGAAATCCACAGCTTCTCTGAGGAACCTGTTCCAGTGTCTGAGCATCACTACAGTAAACACTATCTTCCTAAAATCTAATCTAACCCTGCCTCTGCTTTGAAGCCACTTCCCTTGTCCTGTCCCTACAGTTCCTGAAGAAGATTCCTGCTACGAGTCCCCAACACAACCTTCTCTTCTCTGGGCTGAACAGCCCCAACACTCTCAGCCTGTCTTCACACAGGAGATGCTCCAGTCCCCACATCAACTTCATGGCATCCTCTGGACTTGCTCCAACAGCTCCGTGTCTTTCTTATATCAGGGCACCAGAACTGTGTGTTGTATTCCAGATGGGGCATCCTCACTGGAGCAGAGGATCTGGATCCGGAAGAGCATTCAAGAATCATTGAAATCTTCCTCTGATACCATCTGGACTTTTACTGCTCACTAAATGTCAAAAGCAGCTTTTGAAAAAGTATATATTCCAAATCAAAATTTCAACTAATTGCAGGACTTTCTCCTGAGAAAATAGGAAAACCTGTTTTGTTGTTGTAAGGTCAGTGGGGGTATCTTATGGAGGGTGCTGGGAAGCAGGGTCATAAAGACTGAGTATGTTCTATTCTCTCAGTCACCAAATCCTCCCTGAGTGACTCATCCCATGGGAGTTTTGGGTTAGCCCAGAACAGTATTCCTTACAACAGCCAAAAGCAAATCACTCTAGGGAAATATGACAATATTTGGCTGTCGAGTATTCTCCTTGTTTCCAGTAACCTGTACCTCAAGGACTTTCCAAGCTCTGAGTGGCATAACCATCAATTGATTTCTCTTCCATGAATCTAACCAGTGTCTCCTTGACATATAAATTTTAAGCATCCATAACATCTTGGTATAAATAAAACTTAGTCCCTAAATATCTAGAACTAATCAATCCTTTAAGCAGCTTTATTGACTTCTGAACTCTCACAGCAGCACTTAATTTGATAATTAATTTAATTTACCACCTTCTAGTGCTAGTATCTTTACTCAAAGCAGTGCACAAGATTTTCCCATCGCTTGATTTCTTCATTAGGTTCAATGCATGACATGAAATAACAATATGCAGGAGATTTTAAAGATCAGCGATACGGTCAGGGCTGAAAAAAATTGGATCAGAAGAGTTTAAAGATTAATTAAGGAAGAAATGGGCACAATACAGAAAGCGAGTGACTAATTTACTCCAGTTGTTGATGTTGAGATGAAAAGTAAGAATATAGATAAAACTTCACAGTAAAAGCCTTCTCCTTGACCCATAGACATTTAAAACTGTCACAAATGTGTGATCACTTCAATTTATATGAAATGTGGTTGAAGCATACACACACAAAGACTCAAGAATCCTTGGTGAATTTGTGACAGCCACGTTTTTAAGTGAAACATCAGAGCTTTCTGGTACTCAGCATTAAATCTAACAACCTCAGGGATTGCTCATTTACAGTAGGTAATGCTTTAGTGGCCCATGAGCGTTGCTGGATTTTCATGACCTTAAATCAGAGGCTGACTTGAGTATTCTGCTGTAGCCATCTTCTTTACAGAAGCTAACATCTGGGCAAAAACTAGCAGAAATATCAGTTTCAATTACTATATTGTTTTACAACTCAACCCAAATTATCACTGACAGAACTAGGCCTTAAGTGTGATATGGGAATTAGTTTTCCTAAAAATTCACCAACTGAACAGACCTGAGCAGATGACCCACAACTCATCTGTGAAATACTCAGCTTGGTGAAATAATTTCTTTAACTGTGACCCAAATAATGAAGTATACAGTGTTAGTTGTCAATTAATGCTGTTACCAGAGAGCAAGCAGAATGTTATGCAAAACAAGAAGCTGCTTCTAAGGCAACAGAGATACCTATTATGACTTCTAACTAACCTACTCATCTTTTTTAAGGATTTATATATAACTCTTTCTTGTCAAATCTTTTTGATGAACTCTATTACTGATGTTGGAAGGTGATGACTGTCAGCCAAGAACTACATTAGAGTCCATAATTGAATTTCAAGAGCTGTCAAGAGCAGGCTAATCAAATAGCTGCTACTAGACGTAAAATATGAAAGAATGAAAAAAACCAAAGCTCTCTTCTGGCAGGATAAGGATACAAAGTATGTTGTATAGTTTCCCTGTGTCATTTCTAATAGTACGTTCAATTTTTCTGGGCTACCTTTGTCTGACATTCTTCTCTTGTATAATAATGATTCATTATATATAATGTATTCAATGACTGTAACTCACCCCTTAGTGCCCAAAAATATGACTGCAGCTTGACATTTGCATTGTAAAACAAAAGCAAAACACCAGGGTTTATGAAGAATCCTTTTGTATTAGTTTCTTGACAGGAATGCTAGATTTTTTCCTGAAGTAAAATACTGACCTCAAAACAATCTCAAAAATCTAGCACGGGAAACAATTAACAGCTCTTCCTTTCCCTGTGCTTATGTAATTTGACAATTTTAGGGAGAGATGGGGGGCAAAATATTCCTTGGCCATTCAATGAGGGTGAAGAACTATACTCAGTCTACTGATCATTAAATGCATGGCCTGCAGTTTGGAAGTTTTAGCAGTGTTCAAGCTATGTGATGGGCTGTGGTCCAAAAATACAGAAATGCAAGCAGTGTCCCCAAACAGTGCTGAGTAAAATGGAGATGATGCTCCCTGAGCCCTCAATTAAATATAGGGGTTGTTCATGACAGCAGGGAGTGCAGCAGGAAGGCTGTTAATTCAGGCATCACCCTAAATTAATTTTTCCTGCCTGCTATTCCCTGCCTGTTCTTGGACAAGGCATTTATTTTCTCCTCACTGCTTTTATTCACCTTTTTTATTCCTAATTGCACCAGGACACTGGGGGGACACACAGGACCAAGTAGTACCCTTGGTTCTGCCTTTAGCTGCTCTCAAAGAAAATATGAGCACAGCTACATTTTTGGTTTCACAGTTATTTACACTTTAACACTACATAGCACTCCTCCTGAGCTAAATGGAATCGATTCTTTGCTGCTACTGTACAACCTCGAGAACAACAGCAACAACAGTAAAACCAGCAGGTTAGCAAAATGTTTTATTACAGTAAAACATACCATACATAGAGGAGAGCCAATGGTTATATTTCATCTCTCCCATCAAAGCAAAGTATCTTTATAACATTACCCACTGGGTTAAAAAGGAAATGCTAATAGAAATAATTTCATTATTAAAAATATATAATGCTTTCAATTTATTTTGGTCTATATTAGAAAGGAAAATATTGGGATGATGATATGGCTTAAATATATTAAAATTTTCCTTCTGGGGAGCTTGTCTTCATGTCTAGCTAGACCACACATGGAATGAGTTCAGGAATCTCTATTTGACAGCAAGTATCAGCCCACATTAGTTGTAAATTTGGTATCTTCAACCAGAATGCCTGAGTTTGTTAAGAAGAGGGAAAGTCCTGGATACCTGTTCTACAATGTTTTACTTCTACTGCATATTAACATTTCTTCAGTATATTTTCTTCCTATTTTTTTTTCCTCTAGATAATGCCAAGTTTGTCTTCCCTTGTTTTAAGCAGTACATGATAAAGAACAGACCACCATCTCATCACAGAAACTCATTTTAGCATAATGGAATTGATCACCATGGCTGGTTCTTAAAAATTCTGAGAGAAGTGAAGGAAAGGAGAGAAAGACTGACTACAGAGAGCTATTCAGATTTCCTCCATTAACACACCTGCACTGAATGACCTCCTGGAAAAATCTCTCTCTCCACTAACTACAGTGGAAGCTCATGAAGACTTGGCTGGAAAAAATTAGCCCTTGTGAATCTGGAGTTCACAGGATTCTACAGCATCCAAACCTCCTAGGTATGGAAACTTCCATCTATGTCTGTAGAGTGCTCTTAGTCACCCTCAGTCATCTGGTATTCTTCCCAGGAATCAGAGATGCATAACATGGTCTTTGCAGGCCTAAAGTTCTCTTACAAGTTGGCATTTGTGCAGCATTTAAGGCAGCAGATTGTCAGGCTTAGCTGGGACTTCAATGTTCCACAGAAAGACAGAGAAACTGTTAAATATATTTAGCAGTTCCTGTTAAAAATGACCGAAATACCAGTCAGGGAGGGATAGGCTGCTACAAAACACACTGGATAAAAGGAAAATGGCCTTTCATGGAACTGAAAAACACTATCTAAAAATGTCATGAACAACATCCTATCATGCCTCAGACTATTTGTTGGACATTATTCAGAGTTGCCATGTGTACAACATCCTCACCATTTTCAATCAACTGGCCAAAACTGCACTATGTTGATACTAAAATAGCAGTAGACAATCTGTAGTGCTACATCCTTGTCCACATTCCCTGTAAAACCCTGAAAATCTAAGGCAACATTAGATCACAGCTGCACTGTTCTGAAAAGCTCACAGGGAGGTTCTGCCACTCAAACTTGCTCTCTGTATCCTGGTATACAAATGAGCACTGTGACAGTAGAAACAACACCTGGTCAATTCTTGCTGCTGTCACTTGAGCTCACTGGGAGGTGGGGCCAAGAATGCATCATCACATTTTAAAAATACGTATGTTCAGAAAAGACTGGTATCCTGGTTGTTGATAGATTCATTTTCCTGGATATACTGGAGAATGTCCACTTCATTCATCGTCTGAATCCTGTTTTCCTTTTGCTTTGCCAGTGAAGGTGAATTAGAGCTCCTGGGGGCAACTGCTGGCTTCTGTGGCAGAGGTGGTTTTGGTGGGACCTTAGGTTTTGGTTTGGAGGTAACTTCTAAGAGCTTCTCAAAATCGTCTTCAACTCTAGAATGAAAAGAAAACATCAGTAGCATCATGGGAATTTCTGAATTGTTTTTTGTTTTGTAAGAAAATGCAATCTTTCAAAACAAAGCTTTCTGCAGGAAAGGATCTACTCTGCTAAGTTTCTCTCTCCATAGAAGTTCCCTTAAGAACCATCTTTTTTATGATGTGGCCTTTCAGTTCACACAAGTTAACTTATATAAGTTAATTTTACAGCATGTTTTCAAATGTCTAAATTAAAGGCAATTCGTGATTACTAAAAACACCAAACTTTATTTTAGTTTGGGAAAAGAATGTTTATTATTTGTGACAGGATACTTTGCTTCCCCATAAATTTTCACGAAAAAGTAAAATTATCCACATTCAACTGTTTCCTCTTCACCCCCATCACCCAAAACTGAGATTGAGCATCCCCATGCTCAATCACGAGAAACTGTAAACACTAATGGATTTTAAAATTCTGTGTTCATATTTGGTTCTGGGAAACTGAAGAAGTTTTGCAATCTGTGACCACATACAACAACTCTTTTTGGCTATAACTTGATTCTGATTCCTACTGAAATAACCCAGAACACCTCAAACAGTTCAAGGTATTTTCTACCTGCACTATTTAACCCTATCAGATATGCAGCAAACTGTTTGTGCCCAACTCTGTTCCCATGTGAACTGTTAAAAGATTTTAAGAGCACCCTTATGATAGATTATCTTGTGACTGCAAGAACTGTGTGCCTTTGGAAAGTCAAAATATGGAGTAAAGAAAAAGAAGGATGCTCTCCAGTGGCTCACTGACTGGAACAGGATATGGTACTGGAGTCTAAGGAAGATGCCTTTTTAGTTTCTTCCTCTCCATTACCCGTAGATAGGCAGTCCCTGGAGCATGAATAAATCATTTCATGTAATGTATTTTTTGGTTCTTCCTCTCATCTGCCTTTTGTAGTTAGAATCATGGGATCAGTAAATATCCTGAGCTGGAAGGGACGCATCAAGATCATCAAGTCCAACTCCTGGACCTGCACAGGACATTCCAAGGATCACACCATGTGCCTGAGAGAACTGCCCAAATGCTCCATGAGCTCTGTCAGGCTGGTGCTGTGACCACTGCCCTGGGGAGTCTGTTCCAGTGCCCAACCACCCTCTGGGTGAAAAACCTTTTCCTAATATCCAGTTTGTAACTTCCCCACTGCCAGGCAATGAGGCATCTTAGGGGGTTACCCAAAACCGTTTGAAACCCCTGGGATAATTTGTTTCCTAAATGTGACAGATGATAGGGATTCCTCCCTTTCTCTCTCTATTCATCAGTTGCCTTAGGAAAGGTGCTGTAAATGCCTCTACCACATGGCAGTACAACTGCTGAGGCTTTCTGCAGACAGTTAAAAGTAAAGTTGAGCTTTTCCATAATTTGGGAAGCAACTGATGAGGCAACTGTCCAGGATGACCAGGAACATGACTGAAGAACCAACATCTCTGAGACACTTTACTCTTCCATCTCCAGTGAATATTGTTTGAATGTTAAAACCATTGGTATTTCAAGAGTTACAGCCCCTTCAAGCAAAGGATCCCACTATTACTAAGATGAACTGCATGATTTCAAGGGTTTCTTTTTTGTGTTCACCCTCATTAAAACCTGTGAGGAATTTAAAACTATACAGCCCAGGCTGAGACAAACTACACTCACCATGAACCAGCCATGAAGTCAATAAGGATTAGCCAAAAGTCAGAACTCTAAGGTAAAACCATTCCTAACGTCAGACAGCTCTTCTTGTGACTCCCAAAGGGAAACTAAAAAGAATCACTTTTAACCAAGGCTGCTCTTGTAAAACCAATAGCATGAACACTGATATCTAAAACTAGGGAACATCTGTAACAGAGGAGCTGATGGACAGAGCCATTCACTGCCCCAGAGTTCGGCACCTTGAACTCTACCTATGGTATTCCAGCAGGCAGAACCTCAAATTGCATTCTCTAAGTAACTCCAGAGATTACATTCTCTTTTATTTAGATAAGATTTCTGATGTCTTTTATTTTCCATGATTCCTTGTGGGTGACATATCCTACTTAACTTACAAAACAAACTCAATGTATTTCTGAATTCCTCATGTACAAAGAAATTAATTTCATTTAAGCCCAGCCTTTCTGTTTGTTGCAAACTCTGATATCCAAGAGGTATCACACCTGTGATCACATTGCCAAGACATGTTCTTGTTCTCTTTGCTGTGTAATAAACAAAACTTGTTAGGGCTGGTATTTCTGAAGCCTCCCTTCTTGGCATAAACAAATTGTGAATGAATCAGTGTCCATGTCATAAAATTTTTGGTCTTAAATAACAGAAAACATAATAAGCAGGGGAAAAATACACAGTATATATAGAGAGCATATGGAGGAAGCAGTATTTTGAACTATGTGCACTACCCAGAAAGGGTAGCAGTAAATCCAGTTCACGAACCTGATATGATGGTACAACTTCCTAAATTCTCTACTCCAGTTTCTGTGCTAATCACAGCAACAAAACCACTCAGCACAGCCAAGAAAACACCCCCAAAAGATCCAGTCCACTAGGTTGTGGGGGTCTTTAGGGGGTGGGGGTTTGGTGTTCTGCTTTTAAGCCAAAGAAATTCTGGAAGCTGGTGATGTAATTTCCTTTTTCTGTTCTGGATTTTTTCAAGACCTTGGTTAGACAGAAGTCTCTTAGAGAGAACACAGCAGATAATATGTGGTCTTTGTCTCAAAACCTGCTTTTCAGTGCCGCAGTGCTAGGCAATCTGTTTGATCCACTGCTGTTTGATCATGTGAGACAGAACTGTCTTTGCAAAACTAAAGAGGTAAAATGTAAAATGCCTCAGGCAGAGATAGAAACAGGGTCTTATATTTCTTGAAAGCAAATGAATTGTTACAGTGCCTAACTACCACCATATTTAACTCCAGGCCAGGAGAGGAAGAAAAAATCAAGCAACTATTCTGAAACAAGATTAAAGGAAGAACCTTCCCATCCCATTTTTTTATACACAATCAGGCAAAGAACCCATGTAATTAATCATTCTTTAATTAGTCTCTTTCTGTAAAAGAAAGCAGCACCACATTGTTTAAAATTCCTGCCATATTGTTGTTCTGATTCAAAGAGACTATTGGTGGAAATTCTCTCTGACACAGAAAGCAATCAAAGCCCTTACTGAAGAAAGGCTGTCACAAAGCCCTTCATGACTGCTGGCATGTGGACTTCCAGACAGTAAATGAATTCTGACTTGGAGACAGATGCAGCTGCCACAAGAACATCAACATTTTAGATGCCATTTCTTTGGACTTTGTCCCTTCTCTATGGACCAGATCTTTGGGACAGGAATGACTGTCTGCATATAAAATATGAAGGGGACAGTGACCTTTGCTTGCTGGGAATGCTTTAATGAGGAGAATCTGTAATGAAAGCAAGAGACAAAGACTCCTATAATTTGCTAAAGTATCCCAAAGGCTCATGCTTGAAGTTCAGTTATGCAACTAACTGCAGTTCTTGCAGAACAGACTTTCATCTTTTGTTATCTTATTATCTTTATTTTGACTGGTGTTAATTCCAAGTATGAGAGATACCTTGGTGAAGCCTTGGCGAGTGCTGTAATACCACATCTACAAGTTGGGAAAAGACTTGTGCCCAAAAATAGGTAGGAGACTTCAAAGTATCTGTTGCCCATCATGTCTGCTATGCTCAGGAGAGACAGTGTGATGTCCAGCAAGGCCCAGGGAAAGATACAGGCTAGAGTTAACCCCAGAAATGCCAAGCACTGGGGGCTGTAAAGGAGGTCTCTCTTCCTGCTTCAGCTTTCCCCTGCAATCCATTTCAGGTAAATACAAAATAGTATTTTAACCAGGGCTAGGAAATATGTCTGGACACTGGAATGTGACAGTCTGTATTGTTTTAAAGCTACAAGAACCACTACCATGGCTTTGGTCTGGGAGAGATTAGCCCTCCTCCAAAAAACTCTCCGGAACAACTCAAAGCTGGTGTGGGACAGGGACCATTCCCTGGAGGCAGCTGCACACAGTCCCCTTGTTCTGCAGCTGCAGAGTCCAACAGCATGGATGCAGCCTGGGGGTGCTACCTGGCCAAGAGAACAGGCTCATTAGTGCAGGTAAGTCCCACAAGAAGCCCTTTTGAGGAAATCAGCCTGCTTCTTACATCATTCACCTAGGAAATGAAAAAAGTCAATTTTTCTAGTGTGTGAAAAAGTTCAAACCTCTCTCTCCTGCCTCTCTAGAAAGTTCCCCAATCACCAGCCAAAGGCACAGCTGGGGCAGGGGAGAGCAGGCAGCTTTTGCCCCTTGAGCTGATGGTCTGTCAAAAATGCAAAAAACCTGGAGGGAAATGGTTGAAATCTGGTGGTTCTCAAGCCCAGCAAAAGCATCTTTTGCTACACTAGGACTCCACATCACCTCTGTACATTATACTCCACAACCTGTACATGTTCCTAAGGGTGGGTCAAGGTCTAGCAAAAAACTTTCTGTTTTGTTGGCAAGTTTACTTTATGGTTTTTCTAATGCTTGTAAGTAGCGTCCCAATACATCACAGGAATGAAAAAGGAAAAAAAAATGCTTGAAAACCATCCCAGAAGAATTTGTTTTTCTGTAACCTACTGCAGCCAAATCAAGGACCTTTCCCCACAGTTTGGTCATAGCAAGCAAGAGAAGCTGCCCTGGACTGGTCAAGAGAAACTGCCCTGGAGTGGTCACAAAATTTCTGACTCAGTTATTCCAACCTTCTCTTCCACCTGAACATTGCCCAAATAACCCTCTTCCCAAAGGATCTAGATAAACCCTCTGGAGTTTCTCAAAGCTTTTTTTCTACCTAGAGTGTTGTTCTCATACTCTCAGGACAGTAAGCATTGGTGCTGGAGATGCTGCTCCTGGACAGGTTGAAGATGTGTTACTCTCTGAATTCAGCATGCTAATGCCCGCTGAAAGAAGAATACACAAACCTTTTCTGCTTCGAGGGTGGCCATCCTTGGCAAACCTGAAGCTGACAAACCTGCTCAAGAAGCTCTGTGGACTGAACGGTGTCTGGGGTGCATTTTCAAAAACAGCCTCACCCTTAAAAAGTATAATGCTCCTGGAAAGGGTTATCAATGCAATCCTAAGAAGGAATACACCAGATCTGCCATCACAGGGCAGTAGAACTGGGATCCTACTGCTGACACTTTTTTTCTGCACTGGAAAAAGACAAATGTGCTGACAGCTGCTTCCTTCCATCTCAGCTCTCTATTCATTATCAAAGGTGAAGCTAATTAAATCTCTCCTAAAAGGCTGCTCAGGCAGCTGTGATAATTATTTCAGGCTAGGATGTGTGATAATTTATGCAATTCTGTGGGCACACAGAGCTGCTGCAACATTCACAGGATCAAGTCCAGCACTGGATTTCCACAAAAACCTGATCCACCACACCAGGCAGGCATGATTGAGATTAATGAGGCAGAAGAGTGCACGCCTGTAGGGCTATGACCTCATTGGCATCATGGACACCTGGTGGAATAGGTGCTGGGACTGGAGAGTTGGAATAGAAGGATACAGGCTCTTCAGGAAGGACAGGCAGGGGATGTGAGGAGGGACTGTCACCCTCTGTGCCAATGACCAGCTGGAGTGCACAGAGCTCAGCCATGAGCCTCAGATGAGGAGCCATCCAAGAACTCAGGGGTCAGGATTAAAGGGAAGGCAGGGACAGGTGACATTATTGAGGGGGTCTGCTACAGGCCACCAGACCAGGAAGACTGAGTGAATAAGGTACAGACAGGAGCAGCTTCACATTCACAAACCTTAGTCCTCATGGAGGACTTCAACCACCTCATTATCTGTTGGAAGGACAGCCAGCAGGGCTGCTTAAGCAATGCAGGAGGTCCCTCAAAATGCATTTGAGGCTAATTTACTTCTCCAAGTGACAAAGGAGCCAACAAGAAGAGGTGATAGGCTGGACCTCGTTCTCACCAACGAGGAGGGGCTGCTGGGGAAAGTGAAGCTCAAGGGCAGCTGGGCTGCAGTCACCATGAAATGGTGGAATTTGAGTCTCTCATGGTAGTAAAGTGGGTGCTCAGCAAACTCAGTACCCTGGATTTCAGGAGAGCAAACTTTGGCCTCTTCAGGGATCTGCTTTGTAGAGTCCCATGGGATAAAGCCCATGAAATGTCCCATTGCACTTACAACACAATTGGCTCTTCTCAATGCTCAGCATTTGTTCATGTAAAGTTGGTGATTCTATTTAAAACAGTAATTCTCATTTCATATGAGCAAGTATCCACAGAGAGCACAGTCTTCAGTTTGCAATGAGAACATTTATCAGATTCTCTTCTCCCTCATGTTGTGACAAGCACAGCCCACGCACATTTTGCAGACTCATTTGTCTCCTTAACAGCCTCTGCCTCATGAGTTACAGCCACTGCTGAGGATTCACTGCTGTGCTGACACTGCTGTGGTGCTACTGCTGCTGCAACCATTCAGGTGCCATAAAGATCACAAAGTATCTGGCTGCTCCTGTGTTCTGCTCTGAACATTATCTTCTTCCCCTCCCCTTTTGGAAGAAGGTTTTGCCCTCCTCTGCCTTAGGCAGCTCTCTTCTAACTCTGCCCATGATTCACAGTGAGTCAGACACTTCTCAGATCTACCACACACATGTGAGCAGACCCTGAGGTACATGTGAATGTTCACTGCACCAGTCAAGAGCTCCTACATCTGCACTATTCAGCTACTCCACTGGAGTGCAGTGAAGATGTCCAGGTTTCTGGACCTACCACAGACCTGCTGGTGCATCACAGCTCAAGACAGTCCTATATCTTAACAAAATGTGTCCAGGTAAACTTTCAGTATGATATAATCAATTATGTCCAAGAGACCAAGGTGTTTCCATTTCCATTTCTAGTAGCATATCCAGCTCTAGCCTGCTGAAGAAATGGGTTGTCACAGCTCCTACTCTGATCTGAGGGCTGTGGAGAGATTTCTTCAGTACCTTTTGACAGAGTAATTGTCAACACATACAGGGCAAAGGCAAGACTTATTCTTAGGCCTCAAAATAAGCTCAAGTTCCCATGCCAGGGAGATTGCAGAGTGCAGCTTATGTTGAACATTTTCTCACCACAAAGGGTCACTGCCTGGAAAAGAGACTGTGATTCTGCCTGCAAGAACATTCAACACCAGTTTGGTGGGAAGGAAAGGGGGGAGAGGATTCAAATGTAGCCTCATTCAAATGCTGCCTCTACATTTATGAGACCTGACTGTTCTGCTGAGGCTTCCAAGCTGAACAGAAAACAAAGTGCATTTTGCCCTACCACTGGAGAAAGTTCCACTATGGGATTTCAGGTGACTGCAGTGAATTTGCATAGAGGGAGGTGAAATGTTGCATTAGATTAAAACAGCACTGCCACTTCTCCCCTCTTGGACAGTAGCTTCTCCTTTACCCTCAACTGCCCTGCATTGAGTTCACCCATCCTCTAGGATGTGCAGATAACACCATGGACTGGGTTTACCAGGGGAACTTCAGAGGGTGTTAGGCACCTGAACAGGTCAACAGATCCTGATCTATCTGCCTGTATCTCTTGCACAGCCAGGAGCTGCCTCTGGACTCCCATAACAACTTTCCTATTGGACCACTGGCATGGTTTTCTGCTTCATTATATGTATTCATTTCCAATTGGATCTTGATGACTTATCAACTATTGGAAGCACTGAGACAAATCAGGAATAAATGAAAACTACTAGAATTTAAAAGAAATTAAATATTTGCCCATGGGTCCTCATAACCATTTGGGTGTGCTGCTGTTGCTGATGATCCCAAACTGATCTGAAACCATGGTCTAGTGAGCAGACTTCAGAGACCTTTCTCTGAACATATATAATCCAAAAGAGATTAACACAACAGATGGAGAAGTTCTCTCTAGTGGATAAAAATGCAAGGACTGCACTGCAACAGGCCCTTCTCCTGTAGTCATATGAACACTCTGGATGAAGTGCTGTATGCTGAGATCACTATCAGACAAGAAAATATTGCAAGAACACGTGTGTTTGCTCCCAGTACACCACAGCATGAAATCAGGTCATGTCCTGCTCCATCAGCTTCTATAAACATCAGGTGGGCTGTCAGGGTGGAATGCAAGATGGCATCCAACCCAATTTAACCTTTGTTTAAAGTAAGTCAGGTATTACTGCTGAGATAGCCAGCACCTTTCCATGCGTAGAAAGCAACAGCTGCAAAATTACCTGCTTCAGGAGAGGTTTGAAACCACACACAGAGTCTCTCTCCTGGGTTTAGTACCTGCTGTGGAAATCATACATCCTAACAGAAGCTGGTTGACACAAATTAGCACTGGATGCAGGCTGGCTTCATCATTCAGATGCCAGAGACCCAGAAGGAATGAATTTGACTCATTACTGCAGCACAGATTCCCTATGTCTCTCCAAGCACTGGTTCCCTGCTTGATCTCTGGAGGATTATCAGTGCAGGCAAACCAGCCGTGTGAGAGAGATGTCAGGGATAAACACATTATGTGCTGATGTGTTCCAGTGCTACACTATCAAGAGAGAAGCAATATATTATACCCTCCTGCAACTCTGAGCTCCAGCCCTCCTTCTCACTAAATTAAAAATTAAATGCAGGGTGATAAAGGCTCCTTTACTACTGTGGAGGTATGCACAGGATCTCTCCTGGAAATCATTCCTCCTGTGGCAAGAGCCCCTGTTTTAGGTCCCTGAAGCTGAACTGCACTTTATCTCTGGGATTTGTTCCCCACTTTTCACAATGGAGGTCAGGTTCCCTGTGGATTGTTTGAAGGAAGCAGAAGTGTGATTTAGAAATCAAGAACAAGATAGCACACCTTGAGCCTTCAAGGCTCTTCCTTTGGAGTCACAGAATAATTCCTTGCACTCCATCTTTCTCAAAGGGTCTTCCTAACTTCCTTTTTAATGTGTTTGATGTCCAAGCTCCATGACACTCTTGTTAATACAAGTATTGATTCATAGTTTGCATTCTGAGTATTTAAGCTTTGTCCCCAAATTCATCTCTTTCAAGATCTAAGTAACATTTCAGACCACCTTCATGCCACATGACAGATTTGAGATGAGTACCTCAGCAGTTCCTCAGTGTCCTCCTCAGGATCCCTGCTCAGCACATGCTTGCTGTGCTCACAAGCAGCTGGCAGCAGCAGTGAGTCACCCAGTCTCACCACCCCACCGAGGTCTGGGTCTTCAAATAACTTCAGATCTAGAAAGGGGAATCAGAAGCTGCTGTAGTTAAATCATGCTATGTAACACAATGCCTACACTAACACTAACTAGTAAATCTGGCTAGTTGGGTTGAAAACACGTATCATGTAGACAATTCGTTTTTTTCCAAAAACTTCCAGTCCACTAAGTGCAGTGATACTCTGCGCTCTAAGGCCTTGGTAAATCTGCTTTTTTGTGGCATTCAAAAGTAGATCATATTACTCTTGTTAGTGTGGCCTAAGCGACTGTGGGACAGCAGCTCCCACAGACCTTAATATCCTAGTTCCAAATGTTTACAGAGAACATCTATGGGAGCTTCAGGTTTCATTTGTCCTTTCTAGATGATTCTGCTCAGCTGAAGATTTGCCTTAACATTTCCAAGTCATTGTTTAGCCTGTATACTATGCATCACTGTAATTTAAAGGCTCAGTTATACATATGCTTTAGATAAAACAATCTGTGTATATACAAATATAAACAGATTTACTCTCTTTCATCTTTCTTCTGGGATCAATTGATGAGAAATCCTTTTCTGGGCCAAAGAGTCCTTCATTTGGATCCACCTCTTCTTCAAAAATGGTTAATTTGGGCTTCTCTTCCTTGGCTGGAGGAACAAGTGTCTTCTTTGTTTTCTTAGTTCTAAAATATAAGATAAAAGAAAATTAGCTGCAACTTTTCATTTAACAAGCAAGATTTATGGCTAGAAAGTCTCAAAAGCTGAAAAGAGATAGTGGGAGGCTAAGAGAGGTTTAGACAAAGGTACACAGGCATCTGTTAATTGCTGGCAGGAATGGGATACTAAGCTGGAGGGACAGTTGGTCTGGCATTCTCTAGCTGGACCCATGTTGTGTATTCTTAATGTCTGTAAAAGGCCCCAATGGGAATGGGAAAAGCAGAGCTAACAAGGCTGTACTGTGCAAACTACTACTCAGAAACATTTAAGCAGCTTTACTCCTCCCACACAGAAAGCTTAAAATAAGAAAGATCAATTCCATCAACACTGTTTGAGACAGAAAAGGATGGCTTGAAATACGAAGTGCAAGTTGGTCCACTGCACTGATCCCTGAGGTTTTAAAAAATCCCTCTGGCTCCATTTCCTTGCCAGTTCCTGCTGTGGTTTATGATTGCTGCAAACTCCTTTGTAAAGGTATTAGACACTCCCCTCATTTGCACATGACTTAAAGAGAGTTGACTCCTCTTCCAAGAGCAGAGTGAAATGCACCTGCCTCTTGCTGTCATACCTAGGACTCACATTCCACCAGCTAAAGCTACAAGGCAGCTCTCACAATAAGGCAGCTTGAGTTATTAGGCAAACCAGATGGCACAGAAAAGAAAATTTAGAGAGAAAAAACCTTTGGGTGTAAAGTCCAATTCAAACCAGGCTGAAAGAGGAGCAGTCCCTAGGACAGCATGTCCTCCCAAAGTAATTGCCATGTTTCAGAGATCTTTACTCTCAGCAGTCCTGGCCCTGCAATTTCTAAGGCAGCCCCTTTGAGTGCTTCTTCCAATAGAAGATCTGATCTTCTCCTCTGCAGAGAGCAGGTCAGGTTTCAGCCCAGAGCAAACCCAATTATCAGCACTTAACATGCCACAGTCATCAAAAACTCAGAACAAGGTCAAAAGATTATACACACATCCCAAGTACATGAAAGAGTCTTGTAAAATCCTCTTCCAATTACAGCTGCACACAAAAGCAGAGTCCAGTTACTTCCACTTATTTTCACAAGTTTATTATCAACAAACTGGAACTCATGGATGGTTATTACCTTGCTACCATCACTTTGTGGCAAATGCAGCCTAAGAGCAAGCCCCATGCAGACCTTAATTATTGATTTATTTGGAAATTTACCCTATTTGATACTCTAAAGGTATCTGCAGGTGTCAGCAACTACTATTTATGACAAAAAGCTTAATTTTCATTAAAGCAGAAGAAACTTTAATGATTTTTTTTTGCATTCATATTCATTAGGGATATGCAGAGTAACTTCTGAATTTGTGCTACTTTTGAAAGCCCAGCTCCAAGGAACTGCTTCAAACTGAAGCATTCGTAGAAGACCCTTCTTCCAAAACCTGTCAAGATCTAAAGATATAATATGTACAGGCAGCTTTCACCCAGGATACCTACACACACTCAAATTCATTGCTTTATTAACTGTAGTAAGGGATCTATCACTCAAATGAGCCTAAGTATTAATAGAAAAGGTAAACCAAACAACAAAACCAAAAAGCAGCAGCTCTGAGTCTTTCAGAGCTGACAAACTGATTTAAAAAAAGACTTGGTAAACACAAATAAATCTGATCTGCTAGGGAAGAAACAACCTTTATTTGCAAAATTCACACCTTACAAAGTATTCTTTGAGAGGTGAATGACCATATAGGTGAGGATTTGCCAACCTACAGAATGCCAAAAGTCTTTGACAAGACCCCTTGTCCATTCAGAGAGTTACAACAGCTCTCCTAATGCATAAGAGCCCATCATGGCACAGGTAACATACATGAACCACTACACTGCCAAGCAACAGATGTTCACCCCAGGGAAGTTAGCAAGGAATTTACTATCAGTTAGCCCAAGTATTTGCAGTAAACAGTACCAGAAAAGTGGGAAACAAATAAAGGGAAGAGAATCACAGAGAGTGTTATACAGACCAGCAAGTAAAATGGAAATAATGGAACTGAAAGGTCCTGGTAACAACCTTCTGTGTAATCTGGCACTAAACCAGCCCACTGACATGGGCTCACTTTCTGTTTGGCCAGGGGACTCCACTGGCAGCTACAGGGCACAGGGCCAGACCCACTGGGCCTGACTGGTACCAGTAGGAATAGGAGGAAGTTTTTTTTTCTGCCTTCAAGTTGTTTCCCCTCACTGCCCTTCTAAGGAAGCCACTGTTGGACTGCCAAGTAATTCCAGCATATCCATACAGGGACTCTGTTGAGGTCAGTCCCTAAGTGGGAAACAGGATTCCCACGGTTCTGTATTTAGCTGTGCCAGTCCAGACTGCACTGCTGGGCAGAGGTTAATGGATGAGAAGGGGGGTGTGAGAAGCTTCAGAGACTGTCTGAGGTTCTGCAGCTGGCCTGAGTGTGCACCTCTATAAATTGGTACTACCTCCCCATAAGCAGGGCCCAGGGACTCTGCTGGAGCCAAGCTGATTGTGAAGCCCCGAGCTGGCAGGCACGCAGAGGAGATGCTGCAAGGACAGCTGATTCAATGATCATGATGTACCAGGGTGCAGTAAACTTGAGTAAGAATGCAGAGTCTTTGGGGAAGACAGAATGAAGGAACATTCAGTCTTCCAAAGTATTACTGTACCCAAACCCTGCACTTGATTAGCACCTTCTTCATACATCACGCTCACAACCTTGGCATCTGACATTTTGAAACCACCAGCATCAGCTGGCAGAAGATGACCCGTGTTATTGCTTTTTCTTCATTTATGAAACAAGTGAACTTTTGGAATATCACTCTAGTGACTTTTAAAACCTTAACAAAAACCAAACCAACCCTAAAGATGACGTATCTTTTGTTCAGCAGAAACTATTTACCCAGTTGAGCCTACTGATGTCTACACAGGAAGAACTGGGAGAATAACTCAAATAACACTCCTGTCTCCTGCTCTGACTAAAAAGGAGCCTCCTACATGACTATACATAAAGACTGGCCTCCTAACTGACATGGACCAAAATTGGATGATCAAAGATTAGACTATATGAATCCACCAGGCTGCTGGAACACTCAAAAGTCCAGCTGAGACTCCTGGCTCCCACACGATCCTCAAATCACCCATGAAAATGTCAACAAAACCCTGTATGCAGACACTTTCAAACCTCACTCACTTTGTGAGTTTTGTGAGTGTCTTGTTACTGTTTGCTGACACAATGTAGGTCACTCATCTGGCAGGTCTCACCGGCACAGCAGCAATGCACAAGAGCTTTCTGGTCAGCTGTGGAAAACAGTAAGGAAGATGACTAAGACACTCCAAAGTCAGAAGATTTCCAGACCTGTGTGTGATACTTGTTTGTGAAACACTGGAACTACAGATCCAATGCTGGGTGACACTGATTTAAATCACAGTGTGTCTACTGTGCTCCATACAGAGAGGAGTCCCTGCCCCATTATGGGTTAAAGCAGTGAGTATTTTTATCAAGAGCATATGTAATCTCAGCAAACAGGCAGAAGTTTTCAGATGTTATTATTCTGAAAATATGACCATCTTCTTTTTATAGAAATTAGATTATGCTTCAGAAAAGGAGTGTTACAATAATATTTAAAAATACTTATTAATATACATACTCATATATTAGGTATCCATGGAATTTTACAAGGGAAGAGCTCACTAATATAAATGGACATCCCAACTCACACAGATCTACATTCAGGCTTGAACAGAAAGCTACAGCTAGAATAGCAGCAATATTAGCACATCTTCTTGAAAACCACATCTGAAAAACAAAGATCCTATACACTAGTTTGTTTGTGCAGAAAACAAAATGTCATCTGCTGCTTTCTTTTCATTCAACAGTGCTCATTTTCCAGAGCTGCCTGACAATAACAGACAGGACAAAAGGGGTCATTCTCAATTCCTCTGGCCAAAGGATGCTCAACAGAAAGTTGAAGCCCATCAGTTCATGCAGCCTCACTCCTATGCATTAAACCACCACTACAAATGCTGGCTGCAGGGATACTTTACCTCACATAGCAGTCTTTTTCTTGTGGACATCATGCTAATTTACAGTATTTTAAATGGCTTTGGCATGTCCCAAAGTAAGAGAATGTGCAACTGATGGAATAAATCTCCAAATATAAATCACTTGAAACAAGAATATTCAGTTGCAATATTTGTCTGCTGGAGCTCCAAGATTAGGTCAGCCTTGGATTATTGTTCCAGCAGAGCAACAGATGGAAAGAAAGCCTGAAAGAACAGATTTTCAAGAGTTCAGCTCTCATCCAGGGACCTGCTTTTATGGAGAGATTTTTCTGAAGGGCACAGAACTCAAGAGTACCTGTTCTACCTAAACAAAGGCAAGATGTGTTTATAATCTGTCCTCAATTTTTCTGATTATATCCTTTTCCAACATAATTTAAAAGCAGATGAGAATACTACAGATGGACAACTTTTGTTTAGTACACAGTTCATTAGCAATAATCATAATGCAGAAACATTTCCTAAAATGTTTTCAACTAAATACCTAACAAAACACTCAAGCACTCATAAGCCTGGCAAGGGAACTAGGGTTATAGAGTAGACTGCAAAGAAGGAAAATTACCATAAAGGAACTTTCTTTATAATTTTCCCCTGATTTTCTAGACTAAACCAGAGTGTAAGACTTGCTGAAACAAGTTAAGGACAACAAAAGACAAGTTTCAAAACATAATCATGACTAAATTAAACCACCGTGGTCCAGAACAAGAGAAGCATAATAAAGTTGTTAGTAATGATGTGAAAAAGCCAAAAATATTCACTAGTATTTTAGATTTCACCTGCAAAGCAGCAAAATGGTACTTTCAGGGTTTCTGACAACAGTGAAATTTTTCTTATCCTAGTACTTATGTTAATGATTAACATTTTCAGATATGCAGTACCACATAACACACAGTAAGATGTTTTGGGAAAAATTGGCCAGGCATTTTGTGCACCCTGGATGCAACTACTCAACACATTTTAGAACTCCAGGGAGGTTACAGAGGGCTAAAAATAAAGCTATTTTAGAAATCATAAGAGTTTAAAAAGTAGAACACAAGCATGGGCCAGCAAACATTGCCTTGATGCTCAGTAAAATTATAGAAAGGCAGATTATCAGATACAATCAGTCAGTAACTAAAAGAGCATTTATTACTAAAATCTGGCCAGAATCATGCTATCTTCTTTTCATCAACCTACAGCTTTGATTAATAATGGTATCTTACCCAAGGTGTGACATAGCAATCTTGAAAGTTCCCACCATTTTCTTCTAAAGCAGGAGCAGGTGAAACCTGCTCCTCTCCTGGCATGAACACACTACTGTAGCTTCTTGTTAGATCTACTTTCTGAAAAAGCACTAAACATGTGAATAGTTGATACTTCATTTTCAGATGTGTTGGGCACTCACACCTCATGGAACAGCAGGGTCACAAAATGGTGTGGGTTGAAAGGGACATTAACATCACCTATTCCAACCCCCCTGCTGTGTACAGGGACACCTGTCATTAGATTGCTCAGACCCCCATCCAATCTGGCTTTGCACACTTCCAGGGGTAGGGCATCCACAGCTTCTCTGGTCCAGTGTCCTTTTATTGTACTTTTATTGTACTTGTATCTCATCTAAACCTATGCTTTTTCAGCTTAACACTGAAAGTTTTAAAGTATGATCTCACTACAGGCCTTGGCAAGTTCTGATCAGCAACTGTTTGGTGCCTTCTTCCAATGACAGGCAGCCTGTTTGTAACTGCTACCTCTACTTTAAAAAGTTTTAATTTTGGTTATTTAATCTTTACCTTCTCTCAACAGAATGCAGTCCAACCCTCTGGACTCGCACTGTGCTCCTCAGGAGGAGATAATTTCCACTTTGTTGCTGTCTCACCTGAATTCCCTCCTCACTACATCCTAAAGCAGAAGGGGTACAAGTGCCCAGACTGCAGACACAACTCTAATTTTTCTCTGTCTGTGAACAGAAAAGCTTCAAATAGGATAGAGGATGTTTGCACATAAAACGTCTGGCCTCTCTAATCCCTGATGCTCCATATAAAACTCAGTCTGAAGGGTACCTTTCCTTTTCTTTGCCTGGCACCTGCACAGACCAACCGACAGCCTACAGAAACCCTCTAGCAACCTGCACATGATGTTCCAGTCTAAAATTTTGTGTGACATACCTGTCACACCGCATCTAAAGAGCTTATGAAAAGCTCGAGAGGGGCCAGATACCAAGGCAGTGAGCAGATTCCAGGAGTAATAGAGCAGGATTTACATCAACTCGAGCAGGGATGATGGGGCTGAGCCTGGTTCCCCACTGCCTTCCCTCCCCCACATCTTGCTGTTCACAGAGGTCACTTTTTCCTCTTGGCGGTGCCATGGGTGAAACAAACCTCTCACCACAGCTCAGAGGTGGCTCCACAGGAACTACAAGGGAGAAGGACACAGTGAGACATTATCAGAGCTAAATGACACTGCTGTTGCAGACACTCTGGCTGCTGCCTCTCTTGCTGATCGTGACAACATCTTCCATAAAAAGAGCATACTGCTTTCCTGCCTACAGGTTTCTTGTGATGATTTTTTTTTAACAGAGGTAAGATAAAACTGCTCTGGGTGAAATATTCCCAGGCCATGGATATATCTATTGCATGAAGCAATTCCACTTGTGATGCTGCAGACACTGCTGGAGGTCAGACTGTAGGAACAGTCACACCAGGGAGCACCCCAGACACAATCTCTCCCTCCTAAGCAAGAACTGAGGCTCTGCAGTGGTGGCTGCCTGGGGGCTGCTTTCTGCTGTGAGCAGAAAAACGGCTGACGAAATTCTGCATTTTTAAAATTGCTATCCCATTTATGATTTTATTGCTAACTAGCTTGATTTCTCAGCAGAGAAGCTTTTGCAAGGTCAGTAGTTCCAAGTCCTGGGCACTGAGCTCAGCCAGCAGCTGGCTGTCAGGCTGGAAGGGGGTCCAGTGGGGAAGCACCACAAAGCCCTTGGGAAGCATAGCAGGGCCAGGCACTGAAACACTGGAAGCTGCTAGGTGCCAGCAAGCCACAACACGTGACTGAAAAAAGAAGAAATGAGCAGTCTTCACAAGTGTTCTGGCTTATTATGTGTGCAATCCAACTCATTGCTGGTGTTATTTGGCAGCCATGACTATATTCCAAAATCTTAACAAAATTCACTTCCCTCCTACTGGCAAAAATCTCTGAGCTCAGCCCAGACAGAGGATACTTGCTATTCCAGCTAGCATCTCACCTCAGAGGATTATGACTTGACACAAACAACATGAGCCTGTAGATCCACACAACTGACTCCATGCAGACCCCACTCTTTGCTCCTGCTCAGCCACTTGATGATGTGCCCCTGCCCACCAGCCCCTTGAGATGGCTGCATTAAACACTGAAGACTCCTGTGCTGCAAGGGGTGCAGCAGGGATCAGGGAACACAGCAAAAAGCAGCAAACATAGAGCTCCAAATGCTAAGAAGAGCTCTTTCCACGCTTAGCTACAGGTCACTCACAGTGTGAGCCAGTTTTAGCTACTGATCACCCACCTGTGAACTAACTTTGGGTCCTTCGGGTCAGTTTGCTGACTCACAAATTCTAAATTCATTCAAAGAACATAAAAGCTCTATGCTGTGAAGAATATTGTACCATGTAGTAAGACGGAGACGTGAGAAATTACCTGAGGTTTGGTAAAGGAGGATCTTTGGTTGAATACAGAGAGGGAACACAAATTGTATTGCTGATCTGTGTCAGTAAGAGAGACGACTGGAAAAGTGCTGAAATGATGCTGATGAAAGCAGGAGAGTAGCAATTACAAAGAACTGCACAAGGTTTTGAGCTTTTACTCCCTTGGGCTACAGTGGCTATGGCAGTGTTGGAGGAAGAATAACCATTACAGACAGAAAACACAGACCCAGGGCACTTCAGGATTTGGATCCATAAGCAGAAATGCTACAGCAGACCTTTCACATGCCACACAGCCAGGACAGAGGACAAACACCACAGGGTCAGCATGGTTGTAAACATACAGTATATCAAATACGGTGAAAATGCTGATTCGCAGGGCTGAATTCTTCCTGTAGCCAAGTCCCTTCATGCTGCCCACCCAGCTCCTGGCCTCACTCCTGTCTCTCTTCAACTTCCTTTGTCCTGAGGGGTCATTGGTACCTGCTGTACTGGATCTTCATGGCAAAGCTTTGGTAGAGGGCAGGGGCTACAGAGGTGGCTTCTGTGAGAAACTGCTGGAAGCTTCCCCATGTCTGACAGTCAATCCTAGCCAGGTCCAAGAGCGATTCCTCACTGGCCAAGGCCAAGCCCACCAGCCACAGTGGTAGTGCCTATGTGACAGCATCGGTAAGGGGGAAAAACTATTTTGCAACTGCAGCCAGGAGGGAATGAGAATGTAGGAGAAACAGTCCTGGAGATGCCCAGGGCAGTGAAAAAGGCAGAGATTTCCCTGCAGCCCCTGGTGAGGCAGCTGTGCTCTTGCAGTCCATGGAGGAGCAGAGATCCACCTGCAGCCTGTGGAGGATCCCAGTCTCGATCAGGGAGATGCGTGAAGGAGGCTGTGACCCTGTGGAGACCCCACACTGGAGCAGGCTCCTGGCAAGACCTGTGGCCCATGGACAGAGGAGCCCACGCTGGAGCAGGTTTACTGGCAGGAGTTGTGACCCAATGGAGAAGGATGTGAGGAGAAGGAACACCAGAGACAACACGTGATGAAGTGATCTCGGTCCTCATTCCCCATCCCCCTGCATTGCTGGTGGGGAGGCAGAGAAAATCAGGAGCAAAGCTGAGTCCAGGAAGAAGGGAGGAATGGGGGAAGGCATTTTATAATTCAATTTTATTTCTCATTATCTTGCTTTGATTTGACTGGTAATAAATTCAGTTCATTTTCCCAAGTGGAGCCTGTTTTACCTGTGATGGTCACTGGTGAATGATCTCCCCCTGTCTTTATCTCAGCTCAAGAGTCTGTCATCACAATTTTTCTCCCATGCCCAGCTGAGGAGGGCAGTGACAGAGTGGCTTTGGAAAGATTTTGACAGTAAATTCCACAGCAGAGGTGCCATAAGCATAGGAGGCAGCACACACACCTACCCTGCTGAGAAAGAAGGCTGATGAAGGACTGTATCCATACTTTAAAACACTCGGCCTTGGTCTTCCCTTGCTGTCTGTGGCATTCTGGAATTAATGTTTATCCTGCATCTGTTTTTAAGTTCAATGTTCTTGAAATGACATGGGGGCTGTGCTAGAGTTCTGCAAAGTCATAGCCTGAACTGGTGCTAATGACACCCTTTGGGCACAGAACAAAGGCACGTGGGGGTGTTTGAAGGAGCAAAGGTTGGTGTGATACTGCCAGAGGACTGTATTATGGAGGGAAGCTTGATGTCCACGTCACCTTCTATAAAGGGTCCTTGTGAGGGGTCCTGGGTACCAGCCCCTTCCAGGAAGAAGTGATAAGCAGAGAGAAGAAAGGAGACTGATGTCCTCTGCCACGTTGTCCATTTGGCTGTAGGGCTTAAGGAACCTTAGCATCTTTCATAACATCCACCAGCAGCACACAACAGCACCATGATAGCATCCCTCCTGTGAGCAATGGTGCTGTGCTGCAAACAGCTGGAGAAGGACTGGCAGACCAAGGAAGTTCCTCCATGAGAGTAAGGAATACAACAAGCTGGGTAACATCTCCAGCACCACCTCCCAAGGGCAACTAGACCAGTGCTTAGTAACAACAAACCACAATGTTTGGATAGCCCCAAAACACCTCACAGCCTTTCAGAATTCTCTCTGCACCTCTGCATGTCAAGGCATGCTAATATTGTTTCTTTACAGATTAGTAATGAAATGTGGTCCTAAAAACCAGAAGTGAGTTATCTGCAGCCTAAACAGGATGTCTTTGAAATGAAGAATTAAAACTAATTCTGAGACTTTGGTGCACAGTTAGAGACCATGTGCTTCTCCTTCCTGTTCCAGCATCCTGCATTGTGTGGCACTGCCCTCGTCTCTTGGCAGCATCACTGAACAAATAAAAACAACTCCAGTGAGGTCAGGATTTGGTGTAACAGCCCCTGAGGAACGAAGTGAGGGTTAACCCTCAGGAGTCTCTTGAGAACATTTGCTTTTTTCCATATTACAGGAACAGTTGGGACCATGGCTCTGTCACTCACAGCCAAGAAAGATGGATGATTCAGAAATAAGTTTCCAGGACAAGAATGTTACACGCAACAACAACCTATGCTGGCAGATAACCCATCAGACAGATGAAAAATGAGGTGTCTGTTGCAAAGGGGCCTAGATAATGTAGTAAGTGCTCGTTAGCCATGCAGGCACAGGGCGGGGTTTTCCTCCTGCCAGCATCAGGGTGATGAAAAGAGGGCTCTGGGGAGCATGGTGACCCAGAGAGGGCAAATGGATGTGGTGTAGCAGTTTGAGCAGGCAGGGCATGCAGGAGGGGTTGCAGGTCTCCCCCTGCTAGTGAGGTTTTTAGTTTGTTGTGTTTTTGTTGGTTGGTTGGTTTTGGGTTTTTCCGTTAGTAATGGTTTTTACACAATCAAAAACTGCAGTTAGTAAAAGTGTGTGTAGCCAAACAGAACCCTCCAAAAAGGATGTGTCTGTCCAGACCCATTCCTGTGCCCAGTGTTTGAGCTGATCAGTGGTACCTGGGGCCATTGCAGAAGAAGCCTGCCTACAGTGTGAACAGGTGAATGATTTCTTTTCACTCGTGGCCCAGATTAGGGAGGAAGTTGAAAGACTAAAGAGTATTAGGGAAAGTGAAAGGGAAATAGATTGGTGAAGTTGTGCCCTTCCATCCTTGAGAGAGGCCCACCAGGAGTCAGAGGACTCCCATGCCCCCCACTGTCAGGCAATAGGAGAACACACCTGGTGGATGAAGGGGAGTGGAAATGGATCCCTACTTGGGGAGGTAATAATAAAAATTCCTCCCAGCCCCCATCACCTAGCCAGAACAGGTCTGAGGCCCTGGGCCTAGAAGGTCAGCCAGATGGTATAGAAGAAAACTATCTGCCCAATGAGCCTTCCAGTTATGCTTCATTTGTAGGACGGATCACCACCTCTGACATCAAAAAGAAAAGAAGGGTAGTTGTGGTGGGTGACTCCCTTCTGAGAGGAACAGAGGGCCCCATATGTCAACAGGACCAATACAACAGGGAGATGTGCTGCCTCTGTGGGGCCTAGGTATGGGATATCACTGAGAGACTCCCTGGGCTGATCCAGCCCTCTGATTATTACCCAGTGCTGACAGTCCAGGCTGGCAGCGACGAGATTGAAAAGAGGAGTGTCAGGGCAATTAAAAGGGACTTTAGGGCACTGGGTCAAGTGGTTGATAGGGCAGGAGCACAGGTGGTGTTCTGTTCAGTCCCTTTGGTGGCAGAGAAAAACAATGAAAGGAATATGAGAGCCCACATTGTGAACAAGTGGGTCAAGGGTATGTGTCATCAGCAGAATTTTGGGTTCTTTGATCATGGGGCAACTTTTACAGCACCTGGCCTGCTGGAACTGGATGGGCTCCATCTCTCTGTTAAGGGCAGAAGGATTTTAGCTCATCAACTGGCAGAACTCATTGAGAGGGCTTTAAACTAGGTTTGAATGGGGAGGGGGATGCAGCTGGGCTGTACAGAAGCAGACCCAAGGGGGGTAAGCCTGAGCTGGGGGTGAAATCAGCAGCCCAACTGAGGTGCATGTGTACCAATACACGCAGCATGGGAATAAACAAGAAGTTCTGGAGGCCATGGTGCAACAGCAAAGCTGTGATGTAGACACCATCACAGAAACCTGGTGGGAGGACTCAAACAGGTAGAGTGCTGCACTGGATGGCTACAAGCTCTTCAGGAGAGACAGGAAAGGGAAAAGAGGTGGAGGGGTGGCCCTTTATATTAGGGAGGCTTTTGACACCATGGCTATTGAAACTAATACGATGAAATTGAATGACCATTGGTAAGAATTAAGGGGAAAGCCAACAAGGCTGACATCCTATTGGGAGTCTGTTATCGTCCATCCACCCAGGAAGAAGAGGTGGACAACTTATCCTATAAGAGAATGCTTCAGGACCACCAGTCCTTGTTCCTGTAGGTGACTTTAACTTATGAGACAGTTGCTGGAACTTAATAGAGCAAAAAAGAGAAAGTCCAGGAAGCTTTTAGAATGTGCAGAGGACAATTTTTTGTTGCAGCTGGTGGGTGAGCCCACCACGGGAGGGACTATGTTAGACCTGTTTGCAAATAGAGATGGGCTGGTGGGAGATGTGGTGGTTGGAAGCTGTCTGGGGCACAGTGATCATGGAATTACAATTTTCAATATCTGGTGAAATAAGGAGGGACACTGGACTTGCAGAAGGTAGACTTTGGCCTATTCAGGAGGCTTATTCAGAGAGTTCCTTGGGAAGCAGCCCTTAAAAGCAAAGGAGTCCAGGAACGATGGGTGTGCTTCAAAACAGAGATCTTGAGGGCACAGGAACAGACTGTCCCTGTGTGCCAAAAGATGAGTCAATGAGGCAAATGTCCAGCCTGGATGGGCAACAAGGTTTCGAAGGAACTTAGGAATAAAAAGGGGATGTATCATCTTTGGAAGGGAGGGTCAAGTCTCTCAGGAAGTATTTAAGGGAGTTGCTAGGGCATGTAGGAAAAAAATTAGGGAGGCCAAAGCTCAGTTCAAACTTAATTTGGTAACTTTTGTAAAGGATAATAAAAAATATTTTTACATGTATATTAATGGCAAAAGGAAGGGTAAGACCGATTTTTGTTCTCTACTGCATGCGGGAGGGCATTTTTAGCAACTGCAGATGAGGAGAAGACAGAAGTGCTTAACGCCTTCTTTGCCTCAGTCTTTAGTGGGAAGATGGCTTTTTCTCAGGACAGCTGTCCTCCTGGGTTGGTAGATGGCGTCAGGGAGCAGAATGGTCCCCCTGCTATCCAGGAGGAGGCAATCAGAGAACTGCTGAGCTGATTGGATGTTCATAAATCCATGGGACTAGATGGGATCTACCCCAGGGTGATGAGGGAGCTGGCAGATGAGCTTGTGAAGCCACTCTCCATCATTTACCAGCAGTCCTGGGCCACTGGTGACTGGAAGCTGGCCAGTGTGACACCCATTCACAAAAAAGGGTGGGAAGGAGGATCCTAGTAATTATATGCCAGTTAGCCTGACCTCAGTACCTGGTAAGGTAATGGAACAGTTTATACTGATGCCATCACACAGCCCTTACAGGATGGCCAGGGTATCAGACCCAGCCAGCACGGGTTTAGGAGGGGCAGGTCGTGTTTGACCAACCTGATCTCCTTTTATGACCCTGTGACCCACCTGGTGGATGCAGGAATGGCTGTGGATGTTGTGTACCTGGACTTCAGCAAGGCCTTTGACACTGTCTCCCACAGCATTCCCTGGAAAAGCTGCAGCTCAGAACTTGGACAGGAGCACTTTGTGCTGGGCTAAGAACTGGCTGGATGGCCGGGCCCAGAGAGTGGTGAAAGGTGCTGGATCCAGCTGGGTTCAGTCACCAGTGGTGTCCCCCAGGGGTCTGTGCTGGGGCCAGTGCTGTTCAATATTTTTACTGATGACATGGATGAGGGTATTGAGTCTTCCATTAGTAAATCTGCAGACAACACTAACCTGGGAGTGTGTGTCAATCTGTTGGAAGGTGGGAGGGCTCTGCAGAGAGACCTGGAATGTTTGGATGGATGGGCAGAGTCCAATGGGATGAAGTTTAATGAGTCCAAGTGCCAAGTCCTGCATTTTGGCCTCCATAACCCCCTGCAGCATTACAGGCTGGGGATGGTGTGGCTGGACAGTGCCCAGGCAGAAAGGGACCCAGGGGTACTGGTCCACAGCTGACTGAACATGAGCCAGCAGTGTGCCCTGGTGGCCAAGAAGGCCAATGGCCCCTGGCCTGGATCAGGAATGGTGTGGCCAGCAGGAGCAGGGAGGTCATTCTTCCCCTGTACTCAGCACTGGTGAGTCCACACCTTGAGTGCTGTGTCCTGTTCTGTCCCCTCAGTTTAGGAAGGACCTGGAGACGTTTGAGTGTGTCCAGAGGAGGCAACGAGGCTGGTGAGGGGCTTGGAACACAAACCCTGTGAGGAATGGCTGAGGGAGCTGGGGGTGTTCAGCCTGGAGAAAAGGAGACTCAGGGGTGACCTTATCCTGAAAGGTGGCTGCAGTCAGGTGGGGTTGGTCTCCTTCTCCAGGCAGTAACTGACAGAACACAGTCTCAAGCTGTGCCAAGGGAAATACAGGTTGGATATGAGGAACAAGTTTTTTTATGGAAAGAGTGATAAAGTGCTGGAATTGTCTGCCCTGAGAGGTGGTGGAGTCACCATCCCCGATGTATTTAAAAAAGACTGGATGTGGCACTCGGTGCTATGGTTTAAGCTGAGGTGTTAGGGCATGGGTTGGACTCGATGATCTTGAAGGTCTCTTCCAAATGAATGATTCTGTAAGATGGTTTTGAGGGCAGAACACTGTGTTTTGTGTTTAATGATGCCAACAAGTATGCCTCAGATACTATTACAGACAAAAAGCAAGGAAGAGAGATGCTTAGAAGTCTTCCATTCAAGCCACTCCACTCCATTTGTGTATTGTAACAAATAAAAGAGCAGTTATTACAGAAAATTGTGGTTCAGATAGCAGACCTCAGAAAATAACCCATACTAGTGAAAAACCAAAATCAAGACCTTTTCCAAGCCATGTGATACACCACAGCTCACACCCACAAGGCTGGACTCTGTTACAACCCAAAAGAGGCAGGCTGTACCTATCCAGCTGCAGGCTAGTTCCTGAGCTGTGCCACCACCCAACAGAGTGCCAGAGGAGAGGAACCAGCAGCCAGACCCATCCTTGCTGCAAAATGCCCCTGGGGGTTTATGGCCACAGAGCATCCTCAGGTGCCAGGCATACACTCAGTACTGCCTGCACCTCATTACAGGACCCCAACAGCTCCAATCCTGACTCCTAAAAATGCAGATTCCTCAGGCTGCCCTGAGGGCAACAAAAGGCCAACAACAGCAAATGAATGTGGTGAGTGCATGGGCTGGGATAATGGTGCATAGTAACTGCCTTGTGAGTTTTTAGCAGCCTGAATTCGGCCCAGGCTAGTTATTGCTTTCCCAAATGATGCCTGGACAAAGTTTAGGGATGAGTACAAGCTTAGTGCCCTTCCTGTTTTGGACATGGCCAGCTTGCTCTAGGGAGCAGAAGGATTTAGCTGTTGGACAGAAGCTATTTTATTCGACTTGGCAAAAGCAACACTACAGTTCCTGTCTGCTTTTATTTACAAGTTTAGCCACAGTCAAACCACCTACCACAGCTGTGTAAT
Organism: Acridotheres tristis; assembly: GCA_037013685.1. Lineage (NCBI taxonomy): Eukaryota > Metazoa > Chordata > Aves > Passeriformes > Sturnidae > Acridotheres > Acridotheres tristis. The sequence continues at coordinate 103,034,448 of CM072887.1, forward strand.
TCACTGTCATAATAAATCTTACTTCCTCTATGATTTGGACATGACTAGGCATATCAGGCAATATGGAAAGAAAGGGTCTGACTCTTACCCAAAATGTACAGAATGTAATGGAAAGCATTACTTTTGCTTCTACGACAATGGTCATTAACAACTATCTGAATGCCACATTTCTGTACAAAGGGAAATTTTTCCCCAGGCAGATCTATAAAATCAGTTTTATTCCTTTTACTAAAGGGATAATGGAGAAATCTAACTTTTAAGTACTGCGATATGACCCAAGAAATTCAAGTGCAGAATGAAGAGCTGCTGAGTCCCAGATGCACCTGTCCTTAGGGCTGTTCCTTTTTAATTGACATTTTAGATGATTCCAGACCTGGTCAAATGCTGCAAGGGGTAGCAGTAAAAGATGTGATCCCCAGGTGTGTTAATTAGTACCAGACTATAGTTATATAGCTAAATCATGCATTTTTGGCAAAGTTTTACAGACTGCTTTCAAAAATGGTTTTCCAAAAGCTGAGTCTTTGATCCTTTGAAATGAAGACAGAAAAGTCTGCAGCAGGTCCATGGGGAAAATGGAACAATGCTTTTATTAAGTCTGCTGAATTAGGAACCTGACAGCATCAGATGAAAGGAAAAACAAGTCTCCCATCTCAACTTAAACTGAGCACACATTCACCCCACAGACAACTTCTTCAGTGAACAGTAAAGCAATAGGGCTGCTCTGAATCCATCCCTCATTAGCAGTCTGTCTCATCTATGAGCAGTTCCCTGCATCTGTCGATTAAAGATTTCCCCTGCCTTGGTGAAAGGAGCAGGCTCATGGGTGAGGTAATGCTTTTTTATTCTAATTAAGGACTTGAGTCATCCTATTATTGTAAAGTCCATGAAACAAAACATGTTTAAATCTGCCCAATTACATCATGTTCAATCGTCTTCCAAAGAAGAAGTAAAAAAAAAAAAAAAGACACTTTTGATTCCATGTAGTCATAAATTTATCCTGTAGCCTCTCTAAAGGATCTCTGGCCTCCTCTCTTTCTCAGTTAAGTAAGGATGTGCTGGATATGCCTGCAGAGCTGCTCACATCAGCTCCAGCACCTTCAGTGCTGCCCAGCTCTGCTACAAATGCCCACATGTCCTGCCAAACAGGAGGGGGAAACCAAAAGCCAAGAGTTCACTCAGAGGACTGTGGGAATTATTCGAAAGCTGGTGCCAGGCAGTGGCAATGGCATTTCATTCCAGTTCCCTGGTATTATGTGGCTCTACAGTTCTTCTGTATATAGAAAAGTGCATGCTAAGTTTTATTTCTTTAGTACATTGTAAACAATGAACAAGGTCTGTTAAAAATCCTATCAAATCTTTTTTAAAAGGAGACAATTTATTTTAGCAATCTGGTCGAATTCCAAGCTGGGTATTTGCATTTACATGGGTGCAATTTTCTCTGCATTTCCAGTTGAATTAAGTGTTCTTCATTTATGGTGCTGCAATGAAGTGTTGCATGAAGCAATTATGTCCTTGCTGCATTTTACCCCAGGTGAAGTTACATTTGTGTTCTGCTTGGAAACACCACCGGATGGTACACACAGCTGTAACACTACACAGACTAGAGAGCTATTTTCAGCCCTTTGGGCTTAGGATGATGGCATAAACACAAATTAACTATTTATAAAACCCATTAAAGTATATTCAGTGTTCTAATCAGAAAGAAAATGAAGCACATTAAAATAATTACTTAAACTCTTTCCCAAAGGATCCTCATGTTCCAGCTGTGGATGTACTGAAATCACTCAAGCCAGTCATGACAGAAACTTACCACTGAACTTTAAGCCAGGCAATTGCTTAAAAACCTGGGGAAATAATAACTATAATCTCATGGGACCAAAAATCCAACACTAGACAGTGAAATATGAATGCAGATAAGGACAATGCTGGCACAGGGAGGAGTCTCACAAGTTTTCCTTATGTCAGGAGATGACCATTTCCAAAAATAAAATAAAATACAGAGAAGCCAATTTTAGAGCTGTGACTTGTGTATCCACTCCAAACCTCTCCGACAGTGTGAGTGCCCTAGCTCTGATCCCAAGGTACAGATCTTTCTGATTGCCAGGTGCACACATAGCAGCAACCACCTGTGCAATACACTCTCCTGAAGGAGTGTTTATGGATAGAACATATGTCAACTACAAGTCCAGGAGTACCCAAAAATCTCAGTTTTCCTAAGCATAATTCTGTTCAGTCTGCCGTCCCAAAGAAAAGCCATGAGAGAACAGGGCCAAGTCTTTCACACAGCCCACTCAATTTCCCTAGCTGGGAAGTACAGCTAGGAAAGGGTCTGAGTTCCACCACTTGGAGCCATGCAAGCTTTGGTAGAGTATCTCAAGAGAACAGGTTTCTGCCACTCAGAAGACATAACACAGAATGAATATAGATGATTCTGTGAGACCCAGCAGCTAAACATGGTTTCTTTTTCCATTTTTTTCTTTCCATCACCCTCAACCTCCCATTTGTGGGGGCACAGCAAGATTTCAGTAAAGAAACACAATGGAAGCTGCTCTCAGGAGACAGGATTGGTGGCAGAAAAGAAAGGAAAGCCCTCTGCTTTCCTTTGTGAATGGGAAACACTATTCACAAAGCACCTGTAAAAAGATGTTCAGGAGACAAACTGGAGGGACTGAATTCCTGCAAGGAGAGCATCCCTGACAACCTGCTTTACGCCACTCAGTTGAAACAACCCCAAAGAGAGGCTACGAGGTTGCCTCTAAAAAAGGCTGGGACTAGACAATTTATGAAAAGTGAGGCAGACTTATCCTCTAAATGGGTAGGTAATACAGAATTTTTGCTCTCTTTTCTTCTCTTGTTGATGGAGAAGAACACTATACCAGACTATTATCCTTGGTTTTCAGAAAAAATTCCATCTGTCAGTAGAAGACCAACAGGGTTGTTTACTGGGATTTTGTGAGTTGACAATCTGACAGCAGCTGGATTGGAATTGTGACAAATACTTGTGTCATTTGGCAAAGTGATGGTCAAACATGCCTTGCAACCTAAGCTTGTGACTCAACGACTGACAGAAAATAAAGATTTGCCTGTTTAAATCTCTGAAGGCTTCACAGCTGTGAGCATGGATACACACGCTGCTGGGAAAACAAAGCTTTATTTTCTCATTCATTGTTTTAACTATTGGAATTTTGTTAAAGAAAAAATAACCTGTATCTTTGCTCTTTGATGTTTTGACACCTTCACTTTCTTTTAGCTGACCAGGACAGACAATTTGTTTTTATGCTGTGTACAAATCGTACTGGATTCAGAGGGGAAGGCAACGTGTACCTGGCTGGACCAAAAGGCACCTGTGAATTTGTGAGTGGCTGAGGAGCAGGATGCTTGAGGAGTGGCAGGAATACAACCCTGCCAGCCAAGGACCAGAAGGCACAGCAGCTGAACACACATTTTGACAAGTTTGCTCCAGACCATCTGTCCAGCAGTTGTGCTACAACACCACTCCAGCCTTCAGAAATTTTCTTCCTTGGAGGGGAAAATCCATGAGCAAGTACACTACCCTCACCTATTCCAGCTCTGGGCACTCCATCAATAAAACCACTTGGTGGAGAGATGCTAAATGTAGGATTCCCCTTAAGCTGATTTCTGCCTCTTCATCAGCCACTCAGCTGCCCAAGGTTTCTGGCACAGGAAGCAAGATCAAATGTTGCCACTAATTTCTTCCCCAAAGACAAAAGGCTGAGGCCATTCTAGGCTCTTCTGCCACAACAGGAAGAAGAAAGGAAAGGGAGCACTGGCATCAACAACTCAGAAGTCAAGCTCTAGCCTGACTGCCACTAAGGAGCTGGAAAACACGAAGGTGTAGGATAAAACCCAGAAACAACTGCTGGCTTGTGTGCCAACCTACCTCCTCCTGCAGCCTGCCTGGCTCTGCAGGCTCTGGCAAGGCCAGGGCTGGCTCCTGGCTGCTCATTCCCTGCCAGTCTGCTGCTCCAAGCCATCACCTACTTCATCTGCAGCCAGGAAAAGCACTGAGTGCCTTAATAATCTCCTTACCAAACCCAGCAACAGCAAACCTTGAGCACTGGAGGTGATTGAGCTTGACCCCAACAACAACCAGCTACAAAGATTTAAAACACCTCTGGTCAAAGATGCCCAAAACTTCAGCCCTCACCAGCACAATCCCTTACTAACTATGGTCAGAACTTAGCTGTATCTGTGTTTAAACACAACAGATGCAAAGCTTCCACCTACCCATGTGTTTGTATTCCTCACAAGAGGAACAAATCTGGATGAGGAGAAGCCACAAAGGGAAATCCTCTGAAACAACCGTAAAGGCACAGAGTCAAGACAAATTCTCCAGGACCTACTAGGAGATAGAAGAACTCTTGCTAGGGAATACTCACCTCTTTGCAGTTTGCCAGGAAAAACCTATGCCTGGGGAAATATATGCTGAAAGATTTAGGAAGGCAAAGGAAAAAGGACGGAAGGGAGGAACCCTGTGTGGAAGAGAGGCTCCTACAATGGCTGCAGAGAGCTGATGAAGACAACAAAAAAAAGCACAGGAAAAGGTGGGTTCTCTCAAAGTGGTGAACAAATATTACCTCAGAAGGTAATTGCAGCTGAAGAAATTCATGCACTGAAAGGGCTGCTGCACGTTTTAACCCACGATGCAGCCACACTCCTTTCACAGAATTGTTGCTGCTTTGTTCAGAGGAGCTGGTTCACAGTCATTTTAATCAGCTGCTGTCTGAGCTTTTTTGGAATGAACTGAATACAAGTACTAAATTCAGTTGTTGTGACTACAAAGTGGGAGGAGAGGGATGCTAAAGCTCTTGGCTTCAACATATAAACAGTAAAATTCTGTATTTCGCCCACAGAGGAAGAAGATAAAACTCAATTCAGTTACCGTAATGTGTTTTTTAACTTGTAAGAGGAACACCTGGAAATGCCAATTTTATCTTGCTTGGATTAAGCAAAAAAATCCCAAACTGGATGCCTGAATTCTCTAGAGAAAGCCAAGCCCTAGGGTAGCTTGAGGGCAGAGTGGAGCAAAGATGGCAGCAGGCAGAAAGCTCTGTGGGTAGAGGAACACGGGGCCATACTGGTTTTCTGAGTAATTCCTACACAGCCTGGGCCTGAGCAGAGGAGCTCAGTTCAACAGTTCAAGCTGTTGGAACAGTCCCTGGTACACCCCTGGCATGGAACAACCTGCCTTCTCCCAAACCATCCCAATCACAGCCCAGCAGCCACTTGCAGTGGCCATTCTGAACACAGCCAACTTCACTGAGAGGACAGGAGAATGTCACGGTATAGCCACAGCCAGAACTGCTCAGCCAGCCCTGGCCAAAGGGCCAGGGAGCAAATCATCATATTTGATCCCTGCTGCACACAGTTCCCCTCGCCCCATGCCAACCTCCCCTCAAACCACTGGCAAATCACACCTTTTTCCATTGCAGCATTTTCAACAGTACCATCAAGTTCAGGTGAATAGCTCATGCAACTTGTGTTTCTCTCGCATGCCTTGTCCTTCAGAGGATTAGCCTCTTTCAGATCCACTGCTCCTGTTTCTTTCATTCCTAAAGGCATGCCAGTTGGAGAACTCTCTGCAACTGAGACTCGCCACACAATACTATTTTGCAATTTATGAGGGAAAGTTCTTTAAAACATTGTTCAAAGATACTGCAACTTTGATAACTCAGATACCAAAGCACCATGGTAGCTATTAAGAATTTAAAAATATGTATCTGGAAATGTTGAGCTCTATGGATTTAAAGGAGAATGATAAAGAGTGGTGACAAAGCTAAGTCAATACACCTAATATTGTCCCTACGATGGGGAGTTAAGTATGTATCTGATTTCCTACTTATAAGGGAATTAAAATATTTTAACACAGGAATATTATAATGACTGTGGTTTAAGAGAAAAAAAATTTTAAAAAAAACAAACCTAAGAGATGCTAACTTAAAAAAAATGCTGTGAGAGCCTTACTGTGACTTACAAGTCACTCTATACTTAAAGTGCTCCGAAGAGTGAAATAGAGCTAAAAGTGTGCCACTGCTACAAAAGTGAGTATATGATAATTCATTCCCTTATGCACAACTGATATCAAAGGATCATCTTACTCTATATTAGGAGTGATTTTTCTTCTAGAACCTGTATATTCTGTCCAAAGCTGAAAAAATTTCTACAAATGTCCAGAAAAACTTGCAGAATAATTGGTGACAATATATGGGGATACCAATATTTAAAACTATCAAGAAAGGCAGAGGATGAAGAGAAGAAAATATATTTCAATTAATTTCAACACTGGATCCCACAAATATAAGTTAAGTTAATTTTGAGCACCTTTTATCCTAGGAAGAGCCAGGCTTCTGGGGTAAAAAAAAATAAAAAGGAGGAGAGGTGTTAAAAGATGAAAACTTTATCAGAAATATGTATTGTTTTTGACATGTTCCCGATTTGGACAGCAAAACCCCAAGTCTTTCTGCTTTTAAGAATCCCAGAATCACCCTGCTAACACAGAGAGAGCTTTGAGGCATAAGAACCATATAACAGAGAAACACAAAGTTTGTAGATCATCATTAATACCCACAAAAGATGAAGAGCTGAACTGCCAAGTGAGTTTACCCACTTGACATCAAAAAGCAATTCAGACACAACCCTGAAAGCAAGGCAGAGCATCAGCACCACTTGGATATCTCTTCCAGGCAAAAAGAACCAGGCTATTATGAGCTTCCACCTGGATGATCACCAGCAATACAAAACCAGAAAAAAAGACCCTAGTTTAGCATTTTATCCCTAAGGCCAGATATTTAACTGGCTATTGGGTGGTTCAGCAGCACAGCAGCAGTGCTGGGCCAAATCCAATTCGCAGCCTTCTGGCCCAGGAGGGGAAGTTGTTACCAAATGAAGCGTGCTGACAGCATATGGACGCCTGTGCTACTGGAGCAGTTTCATCCTCATCCAGAAAGCAAAAAACCTGTAGGATTATGCCAAACACATGATTCAATTTAAGTTGGAGCTCTGCTGCTCAAAGTGCTCTGGCCACCACTACTGCACAAAATGGACTGGCTTGTTTCAGTGCTGACTCTACAGCTTTCCAAAGGTTTTTCAGAGAGGAAAGGAGAATGCATTTTTTTCCTTTTTAACCTGAATTTACTAGGCACCAGGGGACAATTTACTACTAAACACATTTATCTATCTGCTTCACCTCCCATTTATTCACTCCCATGCCAAAGTAACTTCAAGCACTAACGTGAAGCACAAAAGCTGTGAGGCTTCAGCTCCCTCCTGAAAGCGTGCAAGCACCAAATATTTTAACAGGTATAGAAGACAGCATAAAATGTCTGAGAACTGCCCATCCACTGACCACTAAGCTCCTGCCTTTGGCCTCTCAGCTAGACACTTCTTATTAGATGGCACAGAGCTGGGATACAGTGCTGATGTACAATCTGATCTCCATTGATGTGAGCTGAAAATAACTTCCATGGAAGCAGGATGGGTTACAGAACAGAGACAATGAAAAATCCAACTCAGAATTCTTGTTTCCACTTTCATCTTTCTGCCCCAACCCTGTACATGTGAGAGTCACAAAAGCAATAAAAAATAGATATGGAGATTTATTTTATAGATAGCCAGCCACTGCTTTAGAGTGAAAAACATCTGACTGCATAACATGTCATGCTGCAGCTCTGTTCTAGTGAAGACCATACTTCTTATATAAATGAAGTTATTTTGATTCAGTAAGAATTCTGTACTTGGAAGGAATGAAAGCAATAAACTAAATGAGGATTAACTACCAGATCTTGTCATCCTTCAGTGCATTAGAAGACCAAAATAATCAAGATTTTCAAATGCTATGTCAAGCTGTGCAGAGGAGAAAAGCAAACTTTTTGCTTGTTTTGGCATAGCAAGCTCTTTACAGCTTCTATTTGTTATAAGTTGGAAAAGATAACATTGCATTTGCTAACCCAATAGATCATTTTCCCATCCAAAAAAGGACAGCTGCTTTTGCAAACATAAAAACTAAGGACCTTAAATTTTGTGGGAAGTATTTCTTTATCTAACTTCTCATTGTAAATAGTTATTTAAAATTTTAAACTCTCCTTAAACAAAAGAATAATTTTGATGCTGAGTAATTCAGGACATTTTGTCAAAACAGTAACAGTTAATGTTTTCTGGTGATCTTTTTCTGGTCAGTCTTTTCTGATTAAAAGGATTAAATACCTGAAGTAAAAAGGACAATATCTGGGCATCTACAATTACATATGATTACAATAGTGCGAGGAAAGTCCAAACAGTGCTTCCAGTATTAATCATCTTATCTGACCAACCTTAAGTGTAGGAGACTCCATCTTAGAGCCTACAGTGAATGATATCCTGGAAATGATTTAATGGCATTGGGAAACACCAAGAGAGGGGTCTGGGTTGTTACTCTCAGTTACTGCCCATTGCTATGCAGATTTTGAAAGCACAGTCTAGATCCAAGACAACATTCAGTAGTAGCTGGTGACTCTGCGTGGCTCACACCATCCAGCTGGGTCAGTGCTTACTGAAGATCAAGAGCAGCTACACCTTCTTTACTTGGACATGTAAAGCCTGAGACACCCTAAAAAGTAGTTGACACTCATAATCCCAGCCACAGAAAAACTAAATTTGCTTCCAGACTTTAGTAGTTAGAAATCGCTTTGGAATTCAGTGAGAAATTCCATCTTGAAGTGAAGAAAGTAACTGAAAATTACTTGTCAGGTAAATAAACCCAGATACTAATATCAGGAAGCTTTGATCCTATTACTGTTTCTCAAGCTGTTACTGCTTATGCCTTAGTGGCATTTAGCATATGACACCTTCAGACAAAGGAAAAAGGAAAGAAGAGTCACAAGTGAGCTCAGAAGTAGTTCCAGACACTGGAATCAGAGTGTCCTGTGTACTCCAGAAGGCACATCCACTGGATGCTGGAGGGTTGATGCTTTGTGATAGAACACTGAAGTGCTCAGCAAAGCAGCTTCTCTAGCTGGGGCTGTTACCAAGGCATTCGTGATGTCCCTGTCACTTGGAGGTCCTGAGGAATTCACTGAAAAGGCACGACAAAGTCTCCTCCCTCAACCAAAGCACCCCATCCATGAACTGCAGAGGTCCCTCCTCCTTAGTGAAATTTAGTGATGTGGGGACAGCGACATATAACAGCCTTGTTCAGAAAGGCTAACATCTAAATACCTAATTGACAGGATTTTAGCCATACCTGATTATACCGAGAGGGTCTAAGATTTCCTCCTCCTCCTCATCTCCCTCTTCTTTTTCCTCCCCTTTTTTGACATTTTCCACTGATAAAAGCTGTGAGATTAAGTCAGGTGTCTTCTCCTCTTTGAAAAAATCCAATGCATCATTTTCTTCATCTTCTTTCTTCCTGTCATCAGGTACATTTTTACTCTTGAAGTCAACAGCACTGGAAGATTTTGTTCCTGCAAAACACAGTAATGGAGGCTAAACTGAATATACAAGATATAAAAAACCTGTAGTTGTTATCTTGTACTTGTTCCTGATAGTTTTGTTTGAGGAATGAAGGACATGATCAGCTTTTGTGAAACTCTTTCAAAACACTCCCACTGTTCTCTTTATTCACTATGTGTCATTCTGTGTCTGATCTGTTTACTGATTTAAAGTAGTTAAGTAGGGAAAGATAGAGGAAATGAACTTTATCTGAGACACAGCAGCACATGTCAAATCTGCTTATTTATGTTCCTTCTACATCAACAGAAACAATAGAATTTCCACATGGTGATTCATCCCACCCAAATGAAGTCATGTGAGAAGCTCCAATTTGAAGTGCCTTTTTCTCTTCTACTGGCTACAGAGAGACTGTAAATACTCTGATTAGCTATAGGTAGCTAACTTTCACATAGCTAGTAGAAATAAAATGGTCTTTTTGACACTATTTAATTAACTTGGGCTAAAATTAAAGCATTGGACAGCATGTTTCTACAGCAGCTCTTCAGTTTACACTAAAAAATGAAGCCTGAAGTTCTAAAACCCTTCAATATGCAAGATGCATCCAACTCAGCAAATTCAGCCAACTGAAACATAAAAGTAAGTCTTCTCACCATACTTGTTACATGTAAAGGCCAGCAGAATGAGGTGAAAATGGTTCCTTGTTGTTGAGTTTCTGGACGTCCACAGTGTAGCAATTTAAAATAATGAGACTAGCTAAAAAATGGTACTGAAAACTGTGATGGATAAAATTCATGGTTACATCATTTTGACTATTTAAGTAACATGGCATGGGAGACTCATCTCACTCAGCTTTCCATGTCTGCATCTTCCAAATCAGTGTAAGATTTACATTATTCTAAGGAAAATTTTGATTTTGTATTTCTTGCACCCAATCTCCCCACAGAATGCAGCCCAGCCTAGTTTAGCTGCAAATGTGCACCATGGTTAGGTTAACCAGCATGCAAAGATCAATCAACATGAATTCTGAATTCCCAGTACAAGGGGTCTGCTTTCAAGAGAACACTTCCAGGGAAAAAAAAACCCAAACAAAAACCTTGCTACCTGGATCTTGCCAAGCATTAAGCAGCTTTGCCCCCTTTGACTTTAGGAAGCTGCCATTTTCACAGAACTAATCTGGCCACACTTGACACTTCTGCAAAATGGGCTGTTTACATTTGTTAGCTTCTTGCAACTTCACTTAAAAGTAACCCTCTTAAAAAGTAACCCTCTGCTAAGAATTCTGCATAGCACCAGGCTGGAGTATTCCCTGCCCAGTAGCCCTTAGCTGAATTAAAAGCAGAGAACTCACATGTTCCATTCATTCAGTATGCTGCTATGTCCAAGAGACATAAGAAAGGAATTATCAGAGTCAATAATTTGTAGGTAAACCAGACAAAACATGCAAGAGTTGCTCACTAAGGGAGACCCTGCACTGTCCCTTTAGGGTCCGTCTTCCCACTGACAACATATGACTATTTAGCCTTCTAAATTTACATGTTCTGAAGCACAGTAGGAAATCAGAGACAGGATAGCACAATGCTTGCTTTGAAGGTACCTATGAACATCTCTGAAGGAGGCATGTGCCCACTGAGAGGAGGGAAAAACACTAGCAAACGTGACTATGCAGCACTGTAAACGCACAGGAGAACATTTTAGTGACAGCCTTTATTCTGGCTCTCTCTAGTTTCTGGCTACCCAAGTCAAGAACTTAACACTTCCATAAAGCACATTCATGGGAGAGGGGACACTCATATCTTTTAGTTACCTAAAAATTCCAGTAACTCAGGACTCGTTGCTAGATCCTCGTCTTTGGAGATGAATTTCATTATATCGTTGAACATAGCTCTTCGTTCAGAGATGTCAGATTCCCCCACGAAGAGAACTTTTCTAGGCAGGAGTGGAAGAGAAACCTGTGGATATCGTGCTGCCAGTCTGTGGTAGAGCTCTTCAATCTCGCTGTATTTCTTGGAAACCTGCAATGGAAATGTGTTGTCCAGGTTCATTTCTTTACAGAAGAGACAGGAGCAGCAAAGCAGCAGTTTAAATGCTGTGAAACATTAACTGTGGAAGAGAAAACCATATATTAGCCAGGAGCTTTACACATGGCCAAGCAAAAGCCTGTTATGTACCCGGTGAATCCTCAAGCATTGTTGCTGGTCTTCTAATTCTGTTATTAAAATCCACTGCTTAATGGAATTAAAGTTCATTGCTAGAAACCATTTGTCTGACTCATCAGCTAATGAAATACTGGGAAGGTCACTGCTCTAGATACTTTTCTGACAGCAGAAATCCTTGTCCACTAAAAGTGATGCCGTGTCCTGAGAGTCAGGAGGGAAGAACAGCCCTGCCTGGAAGGTACATGGTGGAGAAAGCTGCCTTTGCACCAATGTCCCATTCCTCACTCCTGGTGGCTTCAGTGCCCTTTGGCTGCTGAGGCCTAAAAAACTGTTTACTGCCCTGAAGAGTCACCTGACACAAAAACCTAAGGGCAAAGACCTCAGCTGACCCCTGACTATTCAGCTCTTCCATAAAAATCAACAATCTGGCTATGGCCTAAAAGGTTCTCACACAGGGAGAAGATGCCAACAGTGAACGGAGTCATTCCTTCTGTGGACAAAGACAGGAAGCCTGAGGAAAAATAAGGCTCAAGATATTACAAGGAAAGCAACAGCTATGTAATGTTGGTTAGAAAAGGTGTGGCTTTCATGCCACGTTAAGTATTGAATTCAGTATCTTAAACCAAAACACAAAACCCACACACAAAAAACACTATCTTTAAGTGACATTACAGATACTATGAGGGTGACTTCCCTGCTCTGTGGTGTTATACAGATAATATATTTGTCAAGGCCCACCATGAACCCATAGTCTACCAAACTGTTTCAATTAATACAGAGATTAAAAAAACAACCCAAAGAGTGCTAGTGGAGTGCATAAGACAGATACTCTTTTAGGGTCCAGCTCTTATCCTTCTGGTGACACATGTTGCTGAACTCCAGTGGAGTGAATCCTAATTAATATTGCAATACATGCAGTATTGCACATACTGAGATGGACATAAAAGATGGAGAGACTCAAGAACCACACTTTGGAATGGAGAAATGCAGAGTTCTCCCACAAACACAAAAATAAAGTCAACCTAAAAAAAAGCACAGACGGGAAATGAGTTACAGATTAATGCAGAATCCCTACGCTGCCTCTATACAAGCAAACTAAACACTAAGCACCAAGCATATTCCCAGCCACTGGAACCTGAGAGCAGCTATTAGAAATCTCATTTATAGTGTCTTAACTGACACTATGGAACCTGACAATGTCTGGCACAGTTCCTACACTCGGGGCAGCTGTCATGCCCCTAGGTAACTCTTCAGCCCAAGGTCTGGCCCGGTGGACAGACCCCTCAGCAGCCAGTTTGGGTACTGATGCACACTGCAGACGGAAAGAAAGCTTAATCCTGCACATGCAGCCAGACTGCGTGAGCTGCCCTCCAGGCCAGGGAACAGGCCCTGACAATAACAGGCACACCTCAACCAGTTCACTGATTCAGATGTGGGCACAAAGAGCAATAACCACCTCAGCTTTCACGCTTCCCTGCCTTTCACAGTAATTACCAACCTAGCCAGATGATTTGGAAAATCATTTGCATTTCAGCTGTACAATGTTCACTGTGGGGTCAGTGTCCAGTCACAAAACGCAAGCAGCTCTGTAACAAAGATCTGAAACTACACCCTGAGTCGACAGGGGAATGAAAAACCGAGAATTTTAGACTTGTCTTGTGAAAGCAACAAAGGATAAGTGCGAATAACACTGTGCTCCATATGCAGGATCTGAAATGCCATTCAGCGACCAAGCACTAAAGTGAGGGCAACAGACATATTCCAGAACATTGTAATCTTCCCTTTGAAAGACAAAAAAGAGAGGGGAAAAAGTTCCCCAAAAACAGAGGGGAAAGCAATTCCAGAACCTCTGAACTGCTGTACATTTTTAGTTTGGTAGGTCCCAGTAGCATTCTGAGCAGGGTATGGTGCCTGAGCACCTCCCAAAAATATTATGTAAACACAAATATAAGGCCAGCAAGGAATTCACCGGTGCTCTTTCAAAAGAATAAACGTCATTACTTTCCACCTAGGAAAAAAAAATTAAGTCTGATTTGCGAAAAACATTTAACATCTAATAAATTTCAATAATCAAATTTCTGAAAGCGTTACAAGACAGCAGCCAATCAAGATGATGCCAAAACAGTTTTTTAAAATACTCCAACACTGAACTGAGATAAACAAACTTATTTCTTTCCCCACTTAATTTTCATTCCTCCTCTATCAAAGTCTGTAAATTATTCATAAATCTCAATTTATGTCTAATTACACCATGGAACCTAAAGCAAACGCACACCCTCGCATCCCATCGCTAATTGCGCCTTTGTGGATCTGCGTGGGCTTTGAACAACAACGCCGGGAACGCACACACGACACGGAATACCAAGTGTGACAGCACCGTGTCCAAAGCATACTAATGTGCTTCCCAAAGCCTGCAGCACACCGTGCAGACAATATCCACAGTGCCGGGATGCCCTCTGCTGGAACATCCCACTCTACCAGTGAGGTGTCAGACCTCCAGCCAAAACCACTCCCTGCTTGCCCAAGCCCAGTGCTGGCGCCTGCAAGCCCCTGGCAGCTGGGGCTCCTCACCCACTGTCCCTGTACCTCAAGCCCTGGCAATCACGGGCACCCTCGCTCAGCTCAGCTGCCAAATTTACCTTGGGAATGCAGTGGTAGAGCTGGCTGAGCCCAACAACCTCAGACTGGTGCACCGGGAATCACTGAATGGTTTGGGATGGAAGGGAGCTTAAAGATCATCCTGCTCAATATGGGATGGACACCTTCCACTAGACCAGGTTGCTCAGAGCCCCATCCAACCTGGCTTTTGAATTCTAGGGATGGGACAGCCACAGCTTCTCTGAGCAACCTGTTCTAGTGTCTCAGCACCCTGGCAGTCAAGAGTTTCTTCCTCAGATCTAATCTAAACCTCTCCTTCTTCCCCTTGTAACCAGCCCCTCTCCTGCTTTCTTACAGCCCCTTTAGGTACTAGAAGGGCTCTAACATCACCCTGGAGCCTTCTCCAGGCCGTACAGGCTCTCTCAGCGTCCTCACAGGAGAGCTGCCCCAGCTCTGTGACCACTTCTGTACCCTTCCTCTGGATCTGCTCCAACAGGTCCATGTCTTTCCTGTACTTGTGACCCCAGAGCTGGATGCAGCAGCACAGAGGCCTTACACAAGTGACAGAGAGGTTCCACCGAGTGCATTTTTTCAAGGCAAATCCCAGACATGACGCAGAGCATTCTCACACCTTCCCAGTCAGAAAGCACTGCTCTGCTGCAACAATTTTGGACCCTTTCAATTAGACATCCTCTGTGAATTTTCCAGGAGAAAGGCATATCAGCATGTAACAAAATTAAACCTTGCCTTTCCTGGTTATCACTCACAGCCCGTTGAAAATCGTTGATGGATCCTATGGCCCAAAATGTCAGGATAAAAAATTAGCACTGCTCTAAACCCCATTTTATCAATCCTATTAAGTAAACAAAGTTCCATTTGATTAATATTCAAATATTTTTCTTCTGCTGCCTGTAATTCCTCCAGGTCTTGATCCAGCAGTTATCCTCTCCCCTAACTGAACTCTGTGAACACTGTGGAGCTAAACCCCCACCACCTGTAAGTCAGCCTGAGTGCACACACTTCAAGGAGTTTTGTCAAGTCACAATATCAAAGGCCCAATCTGCCTCACTTCAAAAGAGTTAATCATGCAAATACAGCAAAGCATGTGCTCATTTGCCAGGTCAAGACCTTATTTGCCTGTAACAATTAACATCCAACACAGAACTTAAAAGACAGACAGGGATGGGTTGAATGCTTTTTTTTTCCACTGGGAACAAATAAATAAGTTGAATGTGATCAAGTATAGCTGGAAGGTTAAGAAAACCACCATGAAGTTCAAAGTGAAAGTCTGAAGTTTGCTGCTAATCCCTCAAATCTCATGCATGTGCCTTGCCCCCCTCTTCCCAAGGGCCTCACACATGAAAATTCACACCGGAATGGCTGCAGGACATGAGCCTGGGACTCGCAGTTGTGCACAGAACTTGATCCCACTCACTATTAATGCTATTTAATGCCTCCTTTCCCTTCAAAGCTCCTTTTACTATCCCATTTCTGACCTCAAACTTGACTTCATATGTTTTGTATTTGCTGCAAGGATTTCAGAAAAATGGAGATCTTAGAGCCAACTCAAGCCCTTTGCTAGCCAGTGTACACCAACAAAGAGCATGCTTGATTTTATGCAGTATTTTGTGAAAACCAGGGTTACTGTAACTTTTTTCCTATAAAGCCCATTTCTTAACACTGTCAGAAAAGGGAGATCCAGCATCTAGCTGGATCCTAACTACTAGCATAGGTTGCAGGAATCAAAAGCACCCCTTCTCCCGGGCAGCACAAACCAAGCTTCTGCTTGGAAACTCTCAATTCAAGCCATACCAGAATTAATGTTGCTTGGTGACCCCGTGGGTATGCATTATAGTAGATTTTAATTACAAGACCACATGCTGTTCTCCTCATCTGTTTTGCCCAGCAGAAGAGCAAGAATTCTAATATTTCTTTTTAATCAACATGAATCCTTAGTGGCTCCTGAACCTACTGCTACACCAAGCATGAATTTCCCCCCCCCCCCCTTTAACATCACAGAAGCCATACGGTGAAGGAATTTATCTTCACAATATACCTGTATAGTCAGGAAAAAGCAACTCCAATGCACAGATTTGGAGGCCAAAAAAAATAAAAAAGGCCAACATATGCAAAAAGGCAATGATGACAACATAAATGAATACACACCCACATCCTCATACCCTCATACACTCCCTCATTTTAAGAGAGGAAGACAGTTCTACAGTAAATGCCTCCCTAAATTGTGCTATGCCTGTCAAACACCAGTAGTTATTTTTTCAGTTTTAAAACTGAAAAAACTTGACTAACAAATGACTTGTACATAAAAATCAAACTGGATGCAGATACAAAGAGAAAGCACTAAAGGCTGGGTGGATTTTAATAAGGCTAGAAAGGGAGAAGTTAATTGCTAGAAAAGCTAAGGTGTGGCTAGAAGAAATGCCTTTAAGAAAAGCAAAGCCTTTTCTTTTTATCACAGAAAATGGCAAAACTACAGGCAATAATTAAATATCACCTTGGTAGCAGTACCAAAGAGAAAACCAATTTCCCTCTTTCGATAGTACAAGAGTATTCTGACCTTTGAAAGAAATGCAACTGACTTTTCCTTTAATTATCAAATATAACCTTAAGGTTATGCAGTTCTACAACCCATTTGCCTTATTTTACAATTAGCATTTTTTAAAATTAAAAATCCCTCCAGTTTCCAAGAATTTAGATCTGAGAGTCATTACAGACGTGACTTTCTTCTTCTGTTAATGCTTCACAAACATTTTAATTAGAGATGCTGTGATGCTGATTTTGCATATCCCTATTAAGGCTGGGGAAACAGGGCACTCTGGATTGTTTAGACCCACAGTAAAGGCTTCACAGGTCAGATCTGAAATCTCTTTTTGATGTTCACCTGGTTTTTGTCATAGGGCCTTAATGCCGAGAGGACAAAGCCTCAAGCTGCACCAGGGGAGGTTCAGGTTGGACATCAGAAAGAATTTCTCCATGGAAATGGTCGTTAAACATTGGAGTGAACTACCCAGGGAGGTGGTGGAGTCACCATCCCTGGAGGTGCTCAAGAAACATCTGGACATAGCACTTGGCACTCCAACGTAGTTGACAAGGAGATTCGTCAAAATCTGGGTCAATGATCTTAAAGGCTTCACCCAAATGATCCTATGATTCGCTCCCGGAGACTACAGCTAGCTTAGAGGACGCTTCTGCCTTGCTCACCATCCTTTTCCAGGGGAAAGAGGAGCCGCCCGGCCCCGGCCCCGGCCCCGGCCCCGGCCCCGGCCCCGGCCCCGGCCCCGGCCCCGGCCCCGGCCCCGGCCCCGGCCCCGGCCCCGGCCCACCCCCGCCGCTCTCTGCCGCCGCCCAGCGCCCGCCGCGTGCGCTGCAGGCGCTGAGGGCCGGGCGGGAGCGGAGGTTCCTCGGAGGCCTCAGGGACAGCGACAGGGCAACGAGGAGACGCAGAACACGGACCCGGCTCCCCAGCTGGCCAAAACAGCGACAATCCGAAAATCGGTATCCAGAGACAAGGAAAATCATACCACGCCTGCCTGTCTGCCTTCCCTAACCTATGTGTCACCGCGCGCTGTGACACTGGCTCCTTCCTCCAATTTGGCAGTTTCAACAAAAGCAAAAAGAGATGTCCCCCCTCCTACCCTGCTCCAGAACAGGCACGCAGTAGTTTATTCTTCCTCCTTCAGACGTCTCATCGGACTCTGTGACACAAATTTGCTGTGTTAGATCTGCTGCCCATCACAGCCTGCTCTCTCCTGTCCCTCAGGTACCTGGCTCTGACACTTCACCTGCAAACCAGCTCTCATTTGTGCTGCTCCAGCATCCAGCAGAACAGGACACTGCACATACACTCTGGGTGCAACCTACCTTCCCTGGATTCCCTTCCAGAGGATTGGCACTTCACTCCCGGTTAAGCCATCTGCTACACACATGAGGTGTCTCAGCTCCCATGACAGTCATTGGTAAAATGACATTTTGGTGAAATGCGACTGAAGCTCAACTCACCTGAACACAGGCAGCCAGTGGCACCTTGGATGCTGCACTGTATTCTCCTTGCTGTTTCAGGGCAGCTCCAATGCCTTTATGTCCTCTGTCACACCTGCCAGCCCTGTGCACACACCTACGGTAATTTAGGGTTTCTCAAATGGTACCAGATGTTTATGTAATGCAAAATGGGTTCCCCCACCCCACAGATGCTCAGCTACATCCTTTTCAACAGCAGTGAACCGATGGGGATGAGAATTTAAAAAACCAAATGCAGACATCTAATTATAGAGAGAAGACTGTTCTGCCCAGTAAAAGGCATCCCATGCCATCTGAGATGCTTTGGGGTATCCAAGGGGCTTGTGTGCAGCAGGCTAATACCATGCAAGATCTATAGGGAACCCACAACCTTCTGAAGGCCAGGCAGAAAATCCCAGGGCACCTCCAAGTGCACACAGTGATTTGTGTGCAACCCTACTGACCCTCAAGCATTTCAGCCTGGAGTTGAAGCCCCCCACTGCAGCTGTCTAAAATGTAAATACTTTCCCTTTATGGTCAAAGAAGAGAGACATTTCCAGAGGATGAGTCACATCATTCCCCTCCTCCCTACTGACCATACAAGCATGGACAGACTCAGATTAAAATATCCAACTTACAGAGAGATAAGTTACGACAGGTGAATCCCTCTGTTCCTTCCAGTAATACATACAGACAAGACTCATCGGAATGAATCGATGGAAAGCATCCATCCTCAACCTCCCAGCTCACGGTTTTGAATTACTCTCACACAACAAACTATATAATGTATCATATTTAGTCAGCTGAAAAAAATGCAACTGATGAGATAAGTGTTATTCTCGTCAGGCTCCACCAGTTTTCTTCATGAAGAATGAAATGTCAGGAGGCCTCACCAGAGGAGAAATCAGGAAGGTTCATTTCACTTGAGAAGAGCAACTGAGTGCTGAAAATCCTCCCAGAGGGAGACATGGGAACAGACAACCACAGCAACAAGAGGAGCCACAGTGAAAAGTCTGTTTCTCCTCTTTATAGACAAGCTGATTTTATCAACTTATTCTTAAATGGTGCAAAATAAAGGTAGGTGATGACAGCCCAGTTTAACACCTCAGGTGTAGTCAGATTCTTTCTTCCACAGAGCTGTGTGGAAATATTACATAATATGAGCAGGCATTGCTGCATGTAAAAATGCAACTGCACATCCCCATCTCTTATCTGCCCATGTCTGGCTCTTCCCTGTCCTAGAAGAAACTTTAATGAGATTGTGCAACTCAGGCTCAAGGAAGAGATGTAAATCAGTACTGAGTAACAAGCCCCAAAATACCCATTTTTAGCAGGGAGCAGTTCCTCAGCTGATGCTGTGCAATAGCCACATGACACTGGCACACAAAAGGAAACACTGCAGGAGCAAGAACAAGCAGTAAGGAATGAGGAGGGAGAACAGAACAGACTCCTATGCCAGCATTGCTGCTTTTACCATAGTTATATATAGCCCAAGGTGTGGAATAAATGCAAGAGATCTCATTTGCTGTAAAGCATTTTTTTACATTGACAGATGTTTATCTGCAAATCAGATTGTTTAAATGGGCTTTTAACAACTATCTTCTATGAAGTGTGAGTTACACTACAGGTCATGGTCTACCAGGTAACTACACGTTCACATCACTCCAACATTACAGTTATTGCCAAAATATCTGAAAAGAGTAGATGTTCACAGCATGCAACAGGGTGTGTCCCTTTATGGTCAATGGACAGGCAGCTAAAGAAGATCAAATAGAACACCCTAAATGCACTTTTTTCCATTAGCTTCACAGACAATCCCAGGGGCAACAGCTTAAGTGGATATGCACAGGCCATAGATAAGATTAATTTCACCTGTCTGAAGTCATGTGCTGTACTTTCAAACCTTTACTCTGCAGATATAATGAAAAAGACAATCCAGCTAAACAACGTTTTATATGGACACTTCCTTGTAAACCTCTCTTACTAAGGATTTTAAAAGCTGTGTCTAGGTAATAGACCCACTCAAATAAGCTACTATATATTTATTTCATGTTTCTGTACGAAGTCTAGTACTGATACATATATTGGAGAAACTAATTTGTAGCAGAACTTACAAGAAGCTTAATTGGTTTCTATTTGTTGATCCATAATAAAAAATGCCTTAAAGGCAACAACAGTCACTTTTAGCTCCTAGAATAAAAAGTTCAATTACTGCGTGGATAATGAATACACATAATGGAATAGGAATTGCAGAAATGGTACAGACTGTGTTGTCCTACCAACGACCTTGACCTGGAGAGGCTGTGATTGATGATGAAGCATCTGCTACATCATGACAGAAATAATTGACGCTGATTAGGAAAGTGATCACTAACACAGGTCTGATTAAATATTTACCATGAATTGAACCACATCTTCAGGCTTGTGCTTTGCTGATTTGAAGGCAGCCAGTCGGGTAACAACGACAATGTGATACTCGACATGGCCAGACATCATCTTCCCATGGATTTCCTGGTATTCTGGCACCAACAAATCCAGCCCCGTGTGCGTATTCTGAATTTGCCTAGGGAAGAAAATACACAGAGTTCAGGCACTGGCACAAAGATTTTAAACTGTCCCTCTCCCAGTTACAAGCCCAAGAAAATCAATGCAAACTCACTGGAACAGCACATCACACAGACCAGGCCCCAAACACTTCCTACTCTGCAATAAGACAAAATGGGACATGGCCTGTTTCCTATATTCCATCCCAAAGCACCTGCCATGAGCCACTGCAGGCAACATGCCAGGAAGACAGTACTTCTATGAGGAGATGTGGATTCATTCGGAACAGGACTTCACTCACAAGAGCTGAAAGTGCTCTTAACCCAGCATGGCAGGTGAGAAGATTCCATGATCTCTCATCAGGTTTATTTTGAGACAAAGGTCTGTTCATAGTGACTCATGCTGAGCCCTATCCACCTCTCCTTTATCTAAGGACATTCCCAGGAATGATGGAGACAATAGCTGAAAGGCGCCATGAAAGACAGATGGAGCTCTCTCCCTGGAGCACAGGCACAACTTCAGGTTTGTGAAGAGCCAACCAGGGAACTGGATTAAAGCCAAAATACAAAGGAAGCTACTGGAGCAGACTGATGGGCCAATCACAGCTTCCATTTGTGAAGGTCCTTGAGGAAAATTAGACAAACATCAAGACTGAGCAAGTTCAAGGAGGACATGATCCCTCAGAGCTGCCTTCTGGTTTTGACTGTCTGATACACAGTCTTGGTGCCAAACAGCCAGAAGAGTACACTAGCCAAAACATCTTGGCTTTCCCAAAGAAAATCCTACTGGGAACAGAACTACCTGTCCTTTCATACCCAGTTAAAGTAGACAACCACAGCATCAACCTCTGAGAGCTGCCAGCAGTCATAACCACCCATGGCTCCTCCTGGAGGAAAATGCAACAGGGGAGTAGCTGCTGCTGCAGTTTACTCAATCAGTTTTTTTCCTTCTGACCACTTCAGATTCACAGAACTGTGGTGCCAGCCACCTTTCCTCTGGATTGCCACCTGAAAATATTTATTACATTTTTGCAAGAGGAATGCCAGATCATATTAGAGTGCTCACACATCAAGATAAGACCAAGAAGTTGCTGTTGGACCATTATACAGTACGTTTAATGAAATAAACAGTCTGTTTCAACCGCCTGAAAACCAAAGCTGATCAAAGGGCCCTTCCCCAAAGTTACCCTATCCAAGGGTACAAAAGACTCACTGTCACTGGAACCAAGTATTCTGCCATAATCAGAAGTTCACCATCCAGAGGACTGAATACCCTCTGAACACATCTCTGGGTACATCCTTCCTATGTGTGAGTGAATATTTTTTTGATAAATAGAAGGGATCATTTAAAAGACAACCAAACTAGGATCATTAAACATTTTTTTCTGCGTTTTTAAACTTTAACCATGAGGATTAGCAAGTTCCATCTTCCTTGGATTTCCTGTAGACTGCAGAGTTCTTGTGGAATTCTTTCCTCTTCCTTCAGAAAGTTTAGATTCATTAACACAATTGCCTTTTCACCTAAGGATGCACAATGCATAGAACTTAATATACACCTTCAAGAGGCTTAAACCATCTAGTTTCAAACAAAGTTTCAAAAGATTCCTTTCATCATGCCAAAACTTGATCAGTTCTTATGAAACTTGAGCTTCTCCTAGAAGGCAACCTCTGAATCTCTAATTCAAAGCTTGAATAAAAAGCCTTTTAAAGACAGTATCTTGAGAGTTCTTTATAAATAAAATAACAATAAACAAGGACACAGACCCAGTTTTGGACTCAATCCTCTTTGCAAGCCATGTTTAAAGCCTTACGGCTTTAACAATAGCTCTACCATCTCCAGTGTTTTGATGATGCTATTCTGTCTGCTCCAATTCTGTTCTCATGTTCTGCCAGTCAAGGACTTTACATATCCAGACAAAATTTTGTCCTCAGTTACACGTGGTTGGCTCTAACACAGGACCAGTAGTGCCTGTGTGTGAACACACAGGTTCCTGGCTTTCACATCACAACCTGTGGACCTGTGAGTAACAACCATCATCTGGAACTTTGCCTCCTTCAGTGGCAGCCAAAATGCTGACTCTAAGAGCACCTGCCAGTAAAATCAGCCGAATCTGGAGTTTTTTAGAATATACCTGCAGCAGAGAATATGCTCTTATAAGAGACTGACAGATCACAATAGCCTTAAACACTGTTAAGATCACCAAAGGACTTTGCCCACTATGGCAGACTGTATAAAGAAGCAACTCCTTATCTGCGACCACCAACGACTCCACCTCAGATTTGCCCCTGTGAATTCCTGGAAATACGGACAGTAAATTAAGCCACCTGATGGGGACTTGAGATAAGATAAAGGTGGTACTATTGTCCAAGCTATCTCAAGCCTAAGAAGAGGTAAACAAGGCTGGGGGAGAAGAGTGTAACACTGCAAGGAGTCCATGGAGAAGGCAGCTCAGCAACTGTGCTGAAAGTCAGCTCTGACTGGAGGAGACCATAGTGCACTGACTCAAAAGAAGAGACACACTGAGCACAGGACATTCACACTCACATGTAGGACTGAGGGTACTTATCCCTTCTGAGGGAGCAGAACAGGCTCAAGTACACAGGCATGAGAGACAGCTGCCATGTCTTAAAAGGTGTCATAAACCACCAAAGATACCCTCCAAAGCACCTCCAGATTTATTTCTGGGGCCTTCCATCAGAGGATTGTACACAGTTCGCAGTGTAGCAAAAGACAGTGCAAAACTGCCCTGCAGGGGAGGTGCTTGGGCATGCCTCTATATACCTGAATGTGTATTAACCCATGCACCTTTACGTTTTGTGGGACCCTTACCACCAAAAAGGGTGAAGGACCAACAGAACGCTGCTGCGTTCACAAGATTAGTGATTATCTTTCTACTTAATTTTTCTCTCTCTGCTTCTCCCCCCACCCTCTTTTGTATATCTTTGTCTCTCACGTTTTACTAAATAAAATACGCATTATTGATTTCAGCATATGAACTCATTTGCACATTAATTTGGGTAGAAGCATCTCTCTCTAATAATCACAATAATCAGATCTTAACAGCTCTCCAGATGTGCAGTCACTCAGAAGTTGTGACTGCGGCTATGGCAGCAAAAGGTTCTGTCACTCGTACTCAGGAATGACTTACTAACCTAGGGAAGCGTGAGTTACCAGTCCTTGAAAGGATGTGTAAATATGGTATCTGGGAATAGGGTTTAGTGGTAAATGTGGCAGTGCTGGGTTAATGCTTGCACTTGATGATCTTAAAGGTCTTTTCTATCTCAAATGAGTCTGTTATTCTACTTCTGTCAACACAGAGTATAAGTGACTAATTAACCTGCTTTTCACCTCTAATATAAATAAAAGGAATAACGACCAGTGAACCATCCTCAAGTGGCCTTTAGCTGAAAACACCAACCATGTACAAATATTCTGAAATGACACAATTACAACTTCATTGTTAGAGCTGCTGCATTAGAGAATTCTGAAACTGTCATGAAGTTAGTAAGTACCTTATCTATACCCAGAGGTTTTCTTTTAAAGTTGTTACAAGTCTGCACTGAAATGTCATGGAAAATGATTAAAGGGAGGGGAATAGCTATATTTTTGTTTGTTTGCTTTAGGTCTTATGATCGCTTTCATTATCATCTCCTACAGGAAACCCACCCCTATTATCTCTTCCACAGTAACAGGGTTTCTTTTTAAATATAAAACTGATTCTAAACAAACAGAAATCAGCAGGAAAGCTGAGACAGACAGACTGTACTATCCAAAGTGGTCCCTAGTTCTTGTAATGCCTTCAAAATGAACAGCCTTAGTGTTTTAATTAATTAAATATTGTTATTGTTATTCAAACAGAACCAGCACCTGCAGATCCCAAGATAAAATATAGTTTCACAGCATTTTTTCACATAAAACACAATTAGTTTTACATTTGTAAAAGCTTTAAAAAAAAGTAGCAAAAGGAGAAAACTGGTTGTTTAACTTGGACACACAGGTTTAGTGCTTCTTCTCTTTTTTTTAATCTAACTTATCTCCAGCTTACATTTCTGTCTACAAAACAGACAATTCACCTGGGCACACGGTTAATCGTCCTAAGACGAATCACTTCACTCAAATACAAGGAGAACATTCACACCAGCAACACTGGCGTGAATCAGATCATTGCACAAGCAGATCATTCAGGATTGGCCCCGAACAGAGGAAGTGCAGACTACAAAGGTCAGCTGAACTGAGCAGCTTCCACAGTTCACAGAAGAGCTGGGTTTTCAGTCCTGTTCTTTTGATTTGCGTATAATAATTAAACTGTATTTTAATTAATCTGCTTTTTGTACTGAAAGGCCAGCATGGAGGGGGGGGGAAAATAGCCACCTTCAGAAAGGAAGTAAAGTAAGAGACGCAAGTGCTGTGATCAGAGAAACATTTATTCCAGCGTCTGTGTAGCCAGGAGAGCAGAGTCTATGCTTCCTGCCTTGATAAAGTCAGCCCTGCCAGCAGCACCCAGCTCCAACAACCTCTCTCCACAGGGGACCACACTGTGACACTCCTGGTCATAACAGAAGGAGAAAAAAATTGAACAAGTAGTTTCAATTATTAAGTGAAGGCAAAGTACCCACCAAATAATTTGTTTCTCTGTATAGTCTAACTACAAGTATACAGATTTTATAGGCTCCCCAGAGAAGTGATCACAACACCAAACCTGACAGAGTTCAAGAAGTGTTTGGACAATGCTCTCAGGCACATAGTGTGATCCTTGGGATATCCTGAGCAGGGCTAGGAGGTGGACTCAATGATCCAACTCAGCATGATTCCATGATTTATATTACCACAGCAACTAGGAATCCTATTCCCAAAACAAGCATGTGGAAAAAAGAGTGGAGAAGGTAACAACTATATAGCTATTTCACCTCAGAAGCTAGAAAATATGTTCACTGGCTAAAGTCTTAATCTCACACATACATATATACCTAATTTTATCACTGAAAGCATTGCAGTTTCGGTGGGACAATTTGCAAGTGTGTCTTTTTCAGTCTAACAACTGTAAAATTAATCCAGGTGTTCAGATTTCTATTTCCAAGGCTAAACTTAATATAAAGTCAGTCCTACAAAACATCTGTTAGCCACATCAGATAAATTTAAAAGTTCAAGGCCACTGCTTCAAGGAAAGTCCAGCCCTGATACAGCCAAATATTTAAGGATTAAAAAATTGGCTTTGAAGTTAAAGTGACTGAAGTAGTCATTATCTACGTCCTAGGAGGTAACGACCTTGCTGAATCAACACTTCTGCTTCTTATATCTCATCTGATAGGAAAGTGCTTTCATGTGGTCTCAAATATCTCGGGAATTAAAAAAAAAAATAAAAAGAGATCTATCAATTTTCCTATAAAATACTGCCATAAGCATTTTCTTCTTGAGGCATTTCTCATGAGGACTCCTTAACCACATCTAGGAAAAAATAAGGTTTAAAAACTTAATGCAAAGGAAAACAGCGCCCCTGCACCACGAAGGGGATAGCTTCGAGAAGGTGGGAAAGGAGAATAAACTCTCTTTGCCCGTCCCTGGGCTTCCAGCCAGAGTGGGAACACGGAGGAGCAGCAGGATGCAGGCACAGCAGCGGGAATGGACACCAGCCCAAGCACCGGTGACACCCCAGGATAAATCCTAATTCCTGCCCACCCACCTCGACACACCGACCAGGAAAAGGCGTTCCTGGAGGGGGACAGCCCACGCTGCGCCAGAGCGGACAGCAAACGACCCGGAGT
This sequence comes from Acridotheres tristis, assembly GCA_037013685.1. Taxonomy (NCBI): domain Eukaryota; kingdom Metazoa; phylum Chordata; class Aves; order Passeriformes; family Sturnidae; genus Acridotheres; species Acridotheres tristis. The sequence goes on from CM072887.1 coordinate 103,060,969, forward strand.
TATCACCAGAGGAATGGGAACACAGGATGGCCAGGGATCTCCTCCGGATGCGAAACGCAGGAAAAGTGGAGAACATCTGAAATGCCCCGGGGCAAACCTACGCAGCACCACCCGGCTTTGCCTCAGCCTCCACCGCCCCGCGCTCCTTCCCTTCTTTCCTTTCCCTTCCGTCCTTCCCCCTCTCCCTCGCCCGGGCTGCCCCGCCGAGGCTGCAGCGGGCGCGGGGCCGCTCCCGGCCCGGCCCCGGTACCTGGTGGTGACCAGCACGGCGGGCGCCGCGCCGCGCTGCTCCATGGCCGCGGGAGGAGGTCCCGCCTCCCTTCCCGGGGCTGGACCGGCTGCCCTGCCGGATGTCAGGCGGCGGCGGCTCCGGTGCAAAAGGAGCCGGGGAAAGAAAACGTCCGGCACGGGGAGGAAAATAGTGGTTCGTAGTCGGCAGGATTCGAACCTGCGCGGGGAGACCCCAATGGATTTCTAGTCCATCGCCTTAACCACTCGGCCACGACTACACCGACGGGCAGCAACCCCGCCGCACGAACCCCACTAACTCATCCCCGCGCTTCCTCTTCCTCCTGCACCGAAACTTCCCCCGAGCCTCGGAGCATCCCTGGGTCCTTCTCTTCCTCCTCACGGGAAACAGCTCACACGCATCTCCCTGCCCTGAAACAATGGGCACGGCGCTGCTTACCCATCCCCATCCCGAGGCAGCGCCAGGCGGGTGCAAGCACTGCCACCCCCACAGCCCTGGCCGTGCACCTCGGAGCGGCTGTGTGCTCCGAAGTTCATTTTGGGAAAGAAGAGGGGAGCAATTGGTCCTTCTGCTGCCCCTCAGGCACCTGTGGCCGGGCTGGGCAGCCCTGGTTTGTTTGCAGGCTGCTGGGCGTACCTGGGCGCTTGGTTATCCACGGCTTCTCTGCCCTGGTGTGCAGGGCTCCTGCAGGGAAACACTTAGGAAAAAAGCTTCGCACCGGGCACAGCTTTATGGAATCACGGAATTACAGAGTTGTCACGGGATCCAATCGTTTACCCATCCACCATGTTCACCACTAAACCATAACTCATAACCACAACATAGTAAGTGCGACATCCACATGCTTATTTGAGCACTTCCAGAGACAGCAGTTCCACAACTTCACTGAGCAGCCTATCCCAATGCCTGACCACCCTTTCAGTGAAGGATTTTTTTCCTAATTTCCAATTTAAACCTCTTTAGGTGCAACTCGAGGCTATGTCTTTATCTGTCGGTTGTTACCTGGGAGAAGAGACGGACCCCCACCTGGCTGCACCCTCCTTTCAGGTGGTTGTAGAGAGAGATAAGGTTCCTCACGAGCCTCCTTTTGTCCAGGTTAAACACCACCAGTTCCTTCAGCTGCTCCTCATCACATTTGTGCTCCAGACCCTTCCCACCAGCTCTGTTTTCCTTCTCTGGACAGACAGAAACCACAGGTGATGCCAGGGAATATTATAAAAGTGATAAAAAACAGATGCTGACACTACATCAATGCAGCCAGCCTCCAAACAGGCTGAGCACCTCAAGTGGGTATACAAGAGTGTCCCCAGAGAGGAGCAGCCCTTGAAAGAGGACCTAGCGAGTGCCTTAAGACTTTTCACCCCAGCAAGGAATAGCTGGAGGAATTTAGGATCTAATGGAAATGTCAAAATCAAGAGAGGTCCAAAGTGGCAGACACATAACAGTCTTGATGCTTGCAGTGAAACAAGAAATCTGGAACATGAAACCCACTAGTCAAAACAAAAATAAGGGAGACTACATAGGTGGGGTTCCTTCCTAAATCCTCATTATCTCTCCCTGCCACTACAAACCTTTTGTTAAGCAGAGTGTAAACACCACCACCCAGCTGCAGCCTTTACGGCACAGGACTTGCAGTTTCCAGACGTGCTGCAAGCCACCAGGAAGTGCTTTTGGGATATGAATCGTTCTCATGTGGCCTTTGAAGGGTTAAAAAGCCCTGGGGTGGAGTTCCTGAAAGCATATAATGAATGATTTTATGGCTAAACAAATTGCTTCTCTAATGGCATTTTTATCCCCATTTGACTTCCTGGATAATGCAATTTATTCAGATAGTAACGAGGAGTAAGCAGCTGGCAGTTTAAATAGAGCAGGACCTGAGCCATGAGTTCCCTCTGAAGCTTGTTGTGCTCACTGAGCAATGTCCTTCCAGATGTTGCCAAGTGCCTGCGAAGGTGCTTCAAAAGCTGGGGATTTTCTCCCCAAACAGGAGTGTCTGCTTGGCCTCAGTAAGCAGCCACTCTTTGTCCTGGAGAGGCTGTGTATGCTACGTCTGTGTGCTCATGAAGAAGTCCAAGCACTGCCTGTTTATCTGATTTCCTAACTAGCCTTATCATATATGGCATTCTTATAACTCACACGTATCATCATAACATATAAATAAAACAGGTACCTCAGTGGTGCTAACCTCTGAAATTGTGTAAATAATCAGCTGATTTTCCCATGAGGTTAAGGCAGGGTCTTTGTTCAGATGGTGACTGTGAAGAGTGAACCTCTGCATAAAAGGTGGACACAAATCAAACCTGTCAGGAAAAAACTAATATGCCAATAGAGCTGTCTGCAGGAGCTAAACATCAACTTGCCTCTTTGAGAAGCAACCTCCCAGATTACTTGGAGCTTGATTCTCATGTTGCTTTGGCTGCTACACAGAAAATTTCTTCCACTGACCCAATTTTTTGACTCAATTATCCACTGAAAAACCTGCAGGGGAAAGCCTGTGGGAGAATGTGCAAAGAATCTGAGAACCAATACCAGTAACAGTCATCACTTACAAACATACATTTTCTTTCCTGTTACTTGGGTTACCCTCAGCTGTTCCTCTCTCTTTCATGGTTGCCTATGCATCAGTTAAATTGTCTGTAAGTGAAGGAAAGACAAAGAAACTCTCTGAAGTTTCAGGACTATTTTCTTTGGGATTTATGGCTTTTTTTTCCCTTAGTCTCTTAGCTCTGCAGCACTGGCTGGTATGGTACATTGCTTGAATTATTTTTATCCATTCTTTTTCTGGTTTTTTTTCCCCTTTCTTTCCATACCCTTGACAAACTGAACCAGCATATTCACGCAGTCCATATTTACTAGCCTAATTTAGGCGTAGCCTCTGTAGTAAAATTCTTAATTAACTTGCATAGAATAACTGCCTAAATACAAACACAGATTCTTGTCCTGCAGGTATGTGTGATACTGTACTAGACCCTTTGTGGTTTCTGCATAAAGGAGGCAAGGCCAAAGATGACTGCTCCAAGTGGGAGAAGATACTCGAAGAAAAGATCAGTCTGGTTTCAGTCAAAAGCCTCCAGAAAGTGAAGGAAAAGAATGAGTGGGAGACAAGTAATTAAGCTCAATAGGAGGTTGAAGGAGATTTTTTTGTCTTCAAGATGTCTGAGCATTGCAAAGTGTCTATGTAAAAGGAGCTCATGCTGAAAAACAGTATCATCCATGAAGGCTAAAATAATAACCCTCCCAACACAGAGGTAATGGAGAAGCCAGGTCTTAAACAAAGAGTTTATGTAGAAATGCATATCACCTCTTTAACAAGAGGTGTAGCTGTTTCAGGAGTCAAGTGGCTGTTTCTGGTTTTACTACCACCATCATAAAAAATCTTTTAGCTGTCATTTCACAGAAATAAAAGGAAAATGAGTTATTCTTAGAACTCAACACTCAGATACCTACTATAAGTAAATCCCAACTGCAATACAATATCCTTATAAATGTCATGATTTTGGGGCACCTTTTGAACACTTGAGTTCAGTATTATGGTACTGCTGATATGAGAGTACCTACTACATAACTATTTTATGGCCTGTGTCCTGAGCTGACTTCCTTAATAACCTTGTTTTCACACTGACATAGTCTAGGTTTCCACTTTACCCAGTGGCTTATCACTTTGTGCTATGAAACAAGAATATTTTCCCTCAGAGCTACTATGTCCAGCACTGGCAGGGCCCTCAGAGCAGAGGGCTTCTGGAGGCTCAGCAGCAGCTGGAAAATGAGTTCATGTAATTTTTCCCCACTTCTTTCTTCCCTTCCATGACCAATGTTTCTACTCTCCTTCCACAGTACCTCTCTGCTCTTCTAACACACAGGAGCAGGAACTGCAGGTGTTTCCTTCAACACAAGGAAAAGCAGTGAAAAATAGTTCAAAGGGGTTGAGGTGGTTCTTGTGCGTGTGAGTCAGCTCTTACCAGGTGAGGTGGGCATCCCCTGCCACTCTGCACGGCTCTCTCATCACACCTCTGCCCGAAGCATCACAGATCTGGGAGACCTGGCTTTGAGCCTCCCTCTCAAGTCCTGCTCCCAGACACTCAGCACAGGCCCATGGTGTGTGGGTGTTATAGACTCAATGCCTCAGACGCTCAGCTGGGAGTGACTTAGGCTCGGGGACAGCGCATCAGTTTTGTTCGCCTCTGGATCCGCTTTTCTGTCCACTAGAGAGCACTCAAATACCACCAATAGATGCGGGATGGGCATGGTGCTGCCTGCAATCCCCAGCTGTGTCACATCAGGCTGGTTTTGTATGCAGTAGAGTTAATTTTCTTCATAGTATCTGGTAAACCATGACACCCAGCCTTTGGGAGCCCACTGCCCAGCTCCTGTCTGGCACCATTCACTCACACACACAATCCCACCAGCTCCAGTGTAACCCTCAGCTCGTGCTCAAAACCTGACTCTGGGACCACTAGAGCTGGAGTCAGTCAGTGATGCAATTGCAGTTAGAACTGATGTTTCTATTTACTTTTGATACACAATTTACTCCCAATAGCTAACTTTCACTGACACATAGTTCAGAGGGGTTTTCTCAGCCACCTGCCTCAGCATGGATGTAGGGTATGTGATATGAGAAGGGGGAAGAATTACCATCTGTGCTCGAGGACTCCTTACCAGCCATCTCCAGCAGGCACTGAGGACCCACAAAGGGTTAAAGCAAGGAAGAAAATCCTCTCAGAGCCTGATAAAATGCTGAGTGATTTGTGGCTGGGGTCTGTTCGTTCTGTTCGATGCAAACGGCCTGCAGCCCTGGAGTTTAATCCCTCTCTGTTCTTCACAGGGGCACGGGAGATGAAGGGTCTCCATCAGGGTCAAGGTGTGACCCCATGAACTCATCCCAGGGTCGTGTCTGTCTCTTGTACACTGAGCAGGGACCAGCTCTCACATCACTGCATCTCTGCCTGGGTGTGATTCTTGGCAGCTCATGGATTTGCTTTTCATCTCCCCCAAAGCAGCAGGAGAACAACAGTGAGTTTATAAGCCCAGAGGAAATTGTCCACCAAGTTTTGAATCCCTGGCAGAGGACTCTGACTGTAATCATGGCAGGATGAGGGGAAATCAGAGCCCTGCTAAGGGTATAGTGAATAAAACGTGTAAAAAAGCAAGGGCAGAGGAACATATTTAAAAACAAAATAAATCAGGTATGGAAACACGGTTTAAAAGCTGAACATGGAACTTTTTTTCAGCCTTGATTTGGGAGAAGTGCAATATAATTTCATTACTGAAAAAGGCTGCACTGAAATTCCAGTGAGATGATCACTCACTTATCACTCCTAACACTATTTGTTTTCGGATGACAATTACAAAACCCAGATGTGAGCTACTAGGAGATTTTATATTATGACTGGGCTTCTCAGTGAGTTCCAAAGGTAGCCAAAATGGTAGATTTAAAGTTCATGCTTGTTATATGATGTGGCAAGGTTGTTGATAGCCTGTCATGGCAGTCTTTTAATCTACACACCTCCTAAACTCGGTATAGATTTATTCTGGAGAGAAGTGAGCAGAGTTATAGAGCTGTTATTCATTAAGCCTCATGCTTTTCTCCCTGCTTTAAACATTTAACCTGTAATATGATGAGCCACATGTCAGGAATAATCTAGTAGAAACCATAGGTAATCTCTGCTGAAAGATAAGCCTCGCTCTTGACCTGCTGCAGCCCTGGAATTAAAATTCCACGTCTCTTAACTTTGGGGGTCCTAGGTAAATCATGAGTAAGTTTCATGGTAGCCAGTGAGGAAGAAAAGATGAGATTTCCTGGTTTGCCTCAATTTAATAAAACCAAACCCTAAAATACAGAAAATTATCTGTACTATTCAAAAATCACATCTATAGTAGATAGATTTTTTTTTTGTCTCCCAGAAAACCCATAGTTTTTGGATAGTTGAGTCTTTACATAGCAGCAATGGAAAGTATTTCCCCAGTCCAGGAAAAGTGAAGGAACAGTGTTGGGCAGTCAATAATTGCACAAGTTTACACCTACATATGTTGCCAAGTTTTTCAAGTCCATCTTCACCACACACCTGACCAAAGCTGGTGCCCAAGGATTTTACTATCACTTCTCTCACTCCCACCAAATCAGCTCTGGAGCTGTTTCTGTTTGTGCTTAGTTATTTAATTGGAGAAGAGCAAGAGCCCAAGGCCTGCTTGTGTTTCTGGTGCTGGCTCCTGGTTGCTCATTACCTGTGTGAAAGTGTGGAAGTGACTCCCTTTATGCAGATTCCTGACTGTAAGTGTAAAGGCTGAGAGTGATGGAGACCCAGGCTTCTCTGCTGAACTACCCACCAGAGCACAGTGTGAACCATCCAGTTAGAGCTGGCCAGGGTTTGTTCCTGGATTTCCTTTTAAAATTAGTAAACCTTTCAGGGTCATTGTTGGAACAATTCCTCCATTTTATGAGTGATTCTGGACCTGACTGAAATTCTCCCAAAAGGAAAAATTTCATCTTTTGGAATTAGCAAGAAAATGAGAAAGGGCTGGGAGGTGAAAGGGTGTTACTATGTTATTCTTCAGCACCTCTTCCTAAAAAGGTGTGTACAATTGCTCTGTCTATTGCTCCATGTATTTGCCAGTCTCTGTGGCTACTCCCCACTGAAAAACAGTGCAGTAACCCAATGACACATTTTAACCAAACACAACAGACGAAGAAATGGTTGGACAGCTTTCAGCTCCTCCAACCATTGTAAAACCTGGCAGCTCAATAGGTGAGAGGCCAGGATTTATGTCCCTCTAAGGGAAAAGCTGAGGCATAAACTCAGCAGATACCTGTTTGATTTGGCTCACCAGTCGCTTCTCATATACCTCCAGTGTGTGATGGAAATAAGAAGAAAGTACAATGCAGGTTTTTTGGTAAACTGAGTTGCATTGGTTCTGCTACATTTTTTTTTTCAATCCAAGCTAACTAATTTGGCAGATGCCATGAGAGCCATTTCAATGGCCCAACCTTTTCTAGGTGCCAGCAAGCAAGGATAGAGTGACCCAGTTATCCAAGGAGATCTGCAAGATGCCTCTGTCTCACAGCACAATCAGCACAACCCATCTCATCACAGCTCTGGTAGGAAGGTGAACATCTTTCCAGGTCATTGCTGTTTCTTTAAGGAGCTGAGTTTAGCTCACAGATATTTTACAACATGCATTTTAAGTCAGATGCTCTGACTCTTACCTAGAAAGTGGCTAACAGATTTTGGGTTTCACCAGGTCATGGACATAGGTATTTAAATTCATGCTTTTTAATGAAGATATTTGTGGCTGCAATTGTGAAGGTGTTACGAAGCAGTAACTACTTACTTATCCAGTGTCACACAATGAGATTATTCTTGTTTTAAATTAGATTTTGACCTGCTTAACATATTGCTCTGTGCTGATCTGCTAGACTGGCTTTGTAGTCAATGGAAAAACGGAGAAGTTCTGGTCCAATGAGTGGCACAGCTGATGTGTGTCTAACAAATTTCACGTTGTAGACCAAGTAAAATGAATCTACCCTAAATACTTCTTCATCAAACTCCTCTAAAGTGGCACTATATGAGTGTTGGAGATTTTAGAGAAGGGTGGGTGATTGTGGGTGATTGTGCCTCAGAAAGAGGAAAAAACATCCCCAGAGAGAGATGTAGCCATTTATGGCACAGTGGTGTAGCAATTATTTTGGATATTTTTCTCATGAGTCAAGTTTTCAGCTTTCTGTAGTGCAAGAAGCAACCACCACCTGGTGAGAGAAACAATCAGCCTGAGGAGAATGGAAATGAAGTCTCCTTGGGAGACCACATTGTTCAAGCTGGTCCTACAACCAGCTGTTTTAATTCCTGATTCTTATGACTGGAGCCTAAGCTGGAATCAGTCACATGTGCGTTCAAAGCTACAATTACAAAACCAGAATGGTAATTGCTACCCCAGAATTACACAGTCAGGGGAAGTGGTGAGTTTCCCCCCAAAGCAAATTTCTGCATTTCCCCTTTTACTCTGGGAGTAAAAGGGGAAATGCAGGAATTGAGGAAAAGCTGGTTGCATGGAAGGTGCTCTTCCTTCCTGACACTCCACCAGGAATATCCATTCCATCCCTGAACAAGGTTGTAAATACACCTTTAATATTTCCTTAATCCTTTTCCCAAGCTGCCCACAAGAGCAGTCAGGGACCTGTTGCAAAAGAGAGGGGAAAACTAAGATGGGAAGGAGTGTGGCTGTCCCAGAGTCCCAAACAGCTCTGGTTAAGGTCTCTTCCCAAGGCAGTGTTCTTCATTGCTCTTGCTGCCAGCTTCTCAGCTCCCCACCAAATGCCAAAGGCACAGACCTTTCTTCCAACAAAAAAACCTCTGTTTCTTGGCTGGCTAAGGTTCAGCCCAGCCATGCTGGAATAAGCTTTTGAAGGAATGAAGACAAGGCCACAGACAATCCTGACAATGACCCAGGTTTTCTACACACAAGGTCAGGTATCCCAACCTGATCTCCAGAGTCTCCAGTGTTTCATTTACTCAAGTAAATTAAATAGTGCCAGGGAGCCAGGTCAGCATTGTCACACAGTTAAGAGGGTCTCTGGTGTGTTTTTGGACTCAGACCCTGATGAAGAGCTCCTGGAGCAGTTCATTTGTTAACACAGACTTTCTCAGCTCACAGCTTGTACATGACCATCAGTCTTGGAGATGATGGGAGTTTACCCATGTGGATATGGGCTGATCCACAGCACCTGACCTTGGTACCAATGAGTGTTCCTACAAACATTTAATGTACGTGTATAGATGTAGCCCAAGTGGCTACCTCTACTTGCACAATTATGTCTACGTGAAGAGCTCATTAGTCCTTGTATTCACAACCTGTCTTATAAATATTGTATCCACAAACCATTACTGTACAGAAGAAGTAACTATGGAGAAGATTCAGAAGTTACAGAGAATATTCAGATCTGGGTTCACTTGCAGTTTCCACACCACTAATTCATCAAGGCCCAGGACAGCCTTTAACTGTCCCTGTGCCTTTGACTCTTATAAAAACTGTCAGCAAAGATTGAATCTGCATGCAGGACGAGGCCCTACAGAAAGGACAGAGGCTGAATTTAACACCTCCTTGTTCCAAGTGTGAAGTGCTGGTTAGCAAATCAGCAGCTGCCCTCCCAACAATCATTTCATTTCGTTTTATACAGGACCTGGTCACATTAAGTCATTTTGAGCTGCACTTTTCTTCTGGACACAGATGAATACGCCAAAATGGCATATTTTGACTTAGTAACCTAGTGAGATCAGTGTGTGAACTACAGAAATAGGCAGAGCTCCCTGTACACTGCTGAAGCCACCCACACACAGTGCTGTGCTCTTCAGGGATTTCTTCAATATCAGAAAGTCCCATCTTATTTTTTTTTTTCCTACTAAATTCTGATGATCTTCTCATAAGATCACATGCTCAGGTGCTAAAATAGGTACCTGAGGTTTCTCTGCAGAATATTCAGGACACCCCTGTAGACTCATGGAATCATTTAGGTTGGGAAAGGTCTATAGACATCATGCAGAAGGTTAGAATATCCCCCTCTTCTCTGAGGCAGAAGCTGGAGGTCTGGATATCTCAGGTAGCACCATATATTCACATTAAAGGATTTGATATTGTCTCAGATGCCTGAAGCTGTGCATAAGTGTTCTGGTGTGTAAAGACAGACAAGTGGGCAAGGCAAAGCAAGCATGTTGCCTGCATTAAATATAAATCATAGAATCATAAAAAGGCCTGGGTTGGAAAGGACCTTAAATATCATCTTGTTCTGCACCCCCCTACTGTCATGGGCAGGGACACTTTCCACTAGATCAGGTTGCTCAGGCTCCTATCCAACCTGACCTTGTACACTTCCAGGGATAGGACATCCACAGCTTCTCTGGGCAACCTGTGGCTGTGCCTCACCACCCTCACAATAAAGAATTTCTTCCTATCATCCAATCGAAATGTCTCCTCCTTTAATTTAAAACTGTTCCCCCTTGTCCTATCACTGTCTGCCTGTGTAAAAAATTTGCTCTGCTTCTTTTCTATGAGCCCCCTTTAAGTACTGTAAGGCTGCAGTGAGGTCTCCCTGGAGCCTTCTCTTCTCCAGCCTGAACAGCCCCAGCTCCCTCAGCCTGTCTCCATAGGAGTGGTGCTCCACCCCGGGATCATCTTTGTGTCCTACTATAAATAACAGGTCCATGCCTTTCTTGTTGAGGCAGAAACTGATGCTATCCAAATACTAATGTCAGTACAGCCCACACCAGCTGGTCTGCAAAGAGCTGAGAGAGGCAGCTGGGAACAGGCACCACTATGATGTGTTAGGAAATCAAGGTCATCCCTAATAGGGCACTTGACATCTCACACTGATGTGTGTCAGTGGCTTCATCCATGTAGCTGTCCCTGTCCAGAGGCATGCCTTTATCTTTAGTGGGAGAACTAAATAAATGTGTGGGGGCTGCAGGATGTAATACATTGCATATATCTCCTTTGATTGCATTTTATTTCAATTGAAAGATGTATAGGCAGAAAGCTTGTTCTAAGTTACTCCTCAAAACTTTGCAAAGGACCCTTCCTTACGCAAGATGTGGTTTGTATTTCTTTGTCTTTGTATTAACTCCATGACTCATTGAGACAGGGTCTCAAATGTGAAATAAAATGGAACTTCACCTGATACATCCATAGTAAAAACTTTAGCATCTGATCCTGCAACTCACACTCAAGTCTGTCTAATGCACAGCACAGAAAAAAAGGGATGTGCCCATGAAATGTGTTTCCATGTGCAGCCAGTTTTCCCTCTCCCTCCTTTTTACACAGGGCACACTTGTACTGAGTTTCTTTATGTGTATTTCACAGCGTGCACGGAGAGAAACCAGAGTGAGTGCCCTCCAAACTGCTAGTGCCTTCCACATTCCATCTGTGCGTCGGGAAACACCTTACACGGAGCCCCAGTGCTATAAATCCCTTTTCCAGGAGATGGTGCTCCTGCCCTGGGAGAGCCTTCCCAGGGCTCACACGGTTCCAGATGATGCTCGGTCCCTCTGCAGCCCCCCGGCCCCTCTGCTGAGCTTGGGTGACGGTGGGATGGGTTCTTTTCCGAGCTTCTCGTGCTGCTCAGCAGCTGAAGGAGAAAGAGACCCAAATTTTTGTTTATGAAACAAAAAGTTGGAAAAGGCAAGATAAAAAAGGAAAGCATAAATTGTAGGGTTAAAATGCAGAACTGGGTAACAGATCAGAAGGTACCAGTGGTAAGAATTAGTTTGTGAGCTGCTCAGTTTGCCCCATGGTGTGTGCTGGTGTCTGTGGGGCCTTTCAGGTGAAAGTCATCTTTCCTGTCGGCCCAAATCCCCACGTCTGTCATGGAAGGACATGCTGCCCTGCCAGGGACATCAGGGACAATCTTTGATGGAAATGATGCAGACCGTGCAAAGCTGCAATCAAGCACGACTTTGCACCTCATCTTTTCCGCCACCTACACACCCACCCTCCTCCATTCCTTCTCCTCCTCACAGCCCAGCAGAGCAGCAGGCACAGAGGAGTGCTGGGCTGGAGCTGAGGGGTGCCAGGTCTTCTCTGCTAACCCCCAGGGCTTGTTGGTGTCCGCAGAGAAACTGTTCAGGAAACCAAATATGCCAGAATTTGTCAGGTATGTGACAGAAAATAAAATCATGGGATTAGAGCACTGAAGTGAATGAGAGAGAAAATGTAACAACAATACCAAAGGATGGGAAGATAGCTTAAAGGGAAACAAAACACCCCAAACACCTGCCTTCCATGTTCATAGCGGTGTACAGCTGTGTCCAGAAAGTTATGAGTGAGATAACTGGAGTTTTATTAGAGTTATTACCAATAACTGGAGTTGCTGGTACGACTTTGAATTGCGATGAAAAGCAAAGAACTTGGTTTTTGCATGGAGAAATTCTGTCTCAAGTGGCAGAAAAGTGAGCCTGACACAGCAGTCATGAGCAGCACTGGCTGGGAAAGGATGGGGAGGGGGCAGAGAAGGAATCTCCTAGGAATAGTCCAGAACTGGAAAGATCAGGGTGAGGTACTCTGTTCCTTTTCTGGTGTTTCCCTTGAGCATTTGCTGGCAAATACTCTCCCAGCCAAGTCTCCCCTTCTCTTCCCTGATGCCCCCAAATCTGAGGAGTCTTCACGGAGGGACTGGATCTGGAGGACAAGAAGCTGGGCAGGAGCGCAGTGATGGGGGAAACTGAGGAGAGAAAAAAAGACTGAGTGGAGATCAAAGGATTTAACACATAAGAATAAGGAATCATGGAGCAGAGCTTGAGGAGAGCTGCTTCCCCTTGTTAACATCTCACTTGTTCATCGGGGTGGGGAGGAGACAGCTGATGGCTTTCTTGACCTCTGTGACAGCTGTCTCAGCTGGACTCTGTCTTAATGCTGTAGGAACCGTTTTCTGCAGGTACTGCTCTCCCTCCAGGAGCTAGTAATGGGAAGAAGGTGGTTAGTTAGGCTGAAAAGGAACTAATCCTGAAAATGAAGGGAAGTGAATCCCACACCTTCCAACCAGATTCTGGCCTAGAATACTGCCATGAAGACACTTGGGGTGAGTCATCACCATGACCCAGCATCTGTGCTTGGCGCATTGACAAATTACTTGCTGACTCTGCACTTTTCAAAAAGTAGAGTCAGCTTTTAATTTTTTTTTAATTGACTGAGCTCTCAATTGTGTTTTGACTCACTATTTTCAGGTGGCTTATGCCAGACCCTGTCGACCAGATGCTAAATAGGACAATTTTCCCTGAGGGGATTTTGGAAAGCTTTTTTCAAGAAGCTTTTTTGTTTCCAGAAGGATTGAACTCTCTGCAAAGCATTTCCTGTCCCCTAGCTAGAGCACAGTGCTCAAATAGAAAGTGATGTGAGACAAGCACAGCTTTAGGCAGCCAGACTGAGCTGACGTCAGGTCTCTGGGCCTGAAGCAAAGCAGCCTACGGGGTCCTTGAATCCATCTGATGTTTCATGCATGGAGTTTGTACCTTGATTTGTCTTATCTTCCCTGGCTATCCCTAAGCAGACAATCAGAAAGAATTAAGCTTGGCTTCAGTTTAAGTAAGTTTTGGAAGGAGTTGCTGGAAGATTTGGAAAGAAAATGATGCTGTTGCTTAGCTACTTGCTGAGCTGGCCCTGCTGTCACTCGTAGCCATCTCGCTGGAAGACATTTGTTAAGTGAAGCCTCAAGAGGATTCTTGTGCGGTCACTACATGAAAACACACTCTTCCAAATAGCCACTGGCATCAATAGTATGATCACTGAAGTTGCTCAAGACCTGAAAAGCTGGTGGAGCCCCACTAGCTCAGCAACCAGAAACAGCTGCAAACACCTCCAGTTTTGAAACGTGGAGGGGGTTTGTCACTGCAGGTTGCTTCTATTCCATCAGAGGGGGTTGATGACAGGGAAGATGAGGTGGAGGTTCAGAGCCCTGGGAACATGGCTGAGATATAAGGCACATGGTTATTCCTTGAGGATTTCCCTTCTGCCTCAGTTTCCTACTTTGAGAAGTGGTCTTCCATGCCTGGTGGGGTTCAAGTTAAATCAAATTCATCCCTTTGCTGAAGAGCATCAGTCGGGCAGCCCTTCTGCCAGGCTGAGACCTTGCCTACAGCTGGACAAGAGGAGATAGCCATGGTAGGGTGATTCACCATGGCCAGGACTCAACCCCTGTGCGTGGAAATGATTCAGTGCTCCACACACAAAAGTCCACAACCACCATGAACAATGCAGGAGGGCAAGTAGGGCGGTGATGGGCACAAAAACAGGGAGTGGAGGAAGTGGGACTGCAATAGAGGGGACAAGCCCAAGCGTCAGCGAGACAGGAATGAGTCCTTTCTGACCCTGAGGCAATCACCATCCAAAAAATGTTCCCAATAAGAAAACTGGCTTAGTGAGAAGACTGTCACCTTCTTTCCAGAAACCTGACCAAAAGGGTATATTGGTCAAGGAACGGAGAGACTGCAGTGGGACATGGTGCAAGCTGTTTCAGGAGTCAGGATCCCTCCTGGGTACACAGCCATTGGCTTCATGTTACTTGGGACTGGTTCTTAGGGAAAAATTAGAGGCAAATATGGCCCTTTATCTTCATCTTAGGTTTTGGCACACTTCCGATTTAATACTCAGTGAACAGGGTGTCAGGACAGTCTCAAAACTGTGTTTTTCAGCCCATGATAGAGATACCCAGAGGATTTTTAAGTGGAAGAGAAAAAAGAGATGGAGCAAGTGAGCAGGGATGGAGGCAGGATCAACACGTTGGTTGAGGGGCCCCATGGGCAGGAGCACATCACTGTGCCCACAGCAGTGGGGAGTGCCCTCAGGAGGAACTGGTCTATTTGCTGGTGAAGCTGAACGGACATAAAATCTCCCTCAGTTATGTGGGTGTTTTTTTCTGTATAAACTTGCTAATTGAGTTGTAAAATAAAACTGCAGCCTTTCCTCTCCAATTTCTGCTGCTGCAGCAGCGTGCTAATTTGGGTTTGGAAGGGGGCTGGTAGAAGGTGGCTTTTTGCCAGCATGGAATTATGCACCAAAGTTTTGCAGTGGGAGAGAAGGGAGTCCATCCATCCCCAGCACAGGGAAGGACTGGGGGCAGGAGCTGCTGTGCTGCTGCACAGGGCTCAGGAGTCTTGGGAAGGTCCTGCAGCTGGGCTGGGCTGGGCTGATGGAAATTCAAGAAAGCCCAAAAGGGTTTAAATGAGGCTGCAATGAAGAACAGATGGGAAAGTCAGTGCTTGTGCATCTCGATAGACGCTGTGTGGTTGAGAGGATGAGCTGTGGGATTTCACATCTACCCTCCAGCCCGGCCAGGCAGGGTTTGCTGCTTGAGTTGGTGTATCTGTGTTTGTGTGTGTGTACCTGTGTGTGTGTACCTGTGTGTGTACCTGTGTGTGTGTTTGTGTGTGTTCATGTGCCTTCTGGTGCAGGCACATGCACCTGGTGCTCACAGACGTGTGTCCATGTCACTGGGGCTGTGTGAGGTGTGTGTGCCTGTGCCTGGGTCTCCATACAGACAGGGAGCATAGGGATCTGGCTCTTGTTACCCAGCAGCACAAAGCTCTGTCATGGGGACAGCTGCACACAGGGACAAGGAAGGTGTGGTGCAAACTAAGGCACAGGAACCCATTGCTGTGTTCTGCCAGCTTGCAGCAGGCAGGGATTTGGCCCTGGTGCCCACAGTGGGGGCTGAGAAGAGGATGGTCTGTGGGCAAAAAAAGTTGTGGAGGAAGAACAAACAGGAGGAGCAGTTGTCTGTTGTATTAATATAACTTTAATTTTTGAAAGGTACACACCAAAAATGCAGCGACAGTGACAGTTCCAGTCCTAGGGAATTTGGTGAAGCTTGGGGTTCCCAGAGGATGTACAGACTTGGGGTCCCGAGGCTAGACCCAAACTCACCAGTTTTGTACCTTTCACTGTTTCTATAAAACTGACTGTGTGAAACGATTCCAGGCAGGATGCTCCAGAAACCATTGCAAGAAGCCCATGGGTTTATGGATAGACTTGTCTGCCCCTTCAACAGTCCTTCCCACCCCAGCATCCTTCCATCCTTTTGCTGGCCCTTTTGATCCCTTCCTTGGGCAGCACCAGGAAAGGGAATGTTGCCATACACTGCAATGGGAGCATCAGGAGCACAGTTTGGAGTCTGGGGCTGCTCTTTGAGGTGGGATTAAGGGGGATAGGACTGGACAGTGCTTTTCAGCCTTCCCATCTTTGGGAAGAGATGCCCTGGCACTGAGCCACTCAGCACCTTGGCCAGTGGGGAGTGAGGCCTCAGGGCTGAGAGGTCTTATCAAATGTTTTCTAAAAATGACCTATAGTATCTGAATAGCATCAGGCTGGATTGAATAAGGGCCTGACAGAAGAATAACAGCTAATGAAGCCTTCCTCTGCCAGCCCTTCCTCTGCCTACTGCCCTAGCTGGGGGGTCACTAACTGCAGGGAGGGTGGCATGTGCAAGACCTTATGTGAGCATGCTGAGTGTGCAAATGCCATGCAAGCCATGGCAACTCCATGTACAGGCTGTGCAAGCCCTGTGCAAAGGCTGTGCAAACTCTGCCAGCGCTGTGCAAGGTGTGCAAATGGCTTCAGGCCATCCAGCACTGCATGGGAGAGGAATTTCTTGGGATGAGGTTTTCTTGGGATGGTGTCCTGGGAGTGGCGTCCATGTCTCTGCGCAGTCTGCGTGTACATACCGAGCAAAGCCGCTGGTTGGCATTAGAAACCCACTCGCGATACTGTGACAAGACACCTGTAAAATTACAGCAGAAAGAAATCCAAGAGGCTGCAGTGACAAATGCTCGTGAGAAGCGATTGTTTCGGGGGGGAGAAGGAAAAAAAAAAGCCGTGTTTGTTTTGGCGAAACACCTACATTCCTTCAAATAAATCATCGCAGCGCTTGTTTTTGTATTTGCGGAGAAATCGCAACAGACATAACCAGGGACTTAAGAGACTTGAAATAACATCCTAGTAAATACCCCACTTTGTTATTTTAATCGAGACCCAAGGAAACATCTGAATTTTACCAAGGAAACCCTCCGTGCGAGGGAAAACATCAGCCCGCAGCCCGGCTGGGTCTTTGTTTTGCTCCGGTGTCGGACTCCCGAGGCGGAATTACCGGGGCCGATGGAGGCTCGGGGCAGCCCGGGGCATCTCGGAGCGGTGCGAGGGAAGCCTGGGGCCCCGGGGCCGCCCCAGGGCAGGTCACTCCGGCTCCCCCGCCCGGCCCCACCGCCGGCATCACCCCCGGGGCCAGTGTCGAGGAAAAGGGGTCTGCCGAAACATGGGGTAGCGGTCCCTCCGCTCGAAACAGAGCCAAGACTGCCCCATCTCCAGTGTAGGACCGGGACCCCCGCCCCAGTACGGGGTGGTGGGTGACCCGCTCCAATAAGGGGTGGGTTCTCGGTCCAGTCTTCAGTGGGGGGTTCCCCGCTCCGAAATATGACCCATGCAAACAGAGGTGGCGGTGTCCCCCCAGCCTCCCTCCATCCCGAACTGGGGTCGCCTTCCAAAGTCAAACATAGCCCCATCCCACCCCACAGTTAGGCTGGGGTGACGCCATGGCAGGGGGCTGTGGGACGCTGCTCCCCCCCGCCAAGTGAGGGGTGCCCCCACCGGGGGGGCCGAAGCCTTCAGGGATCTCTCACCTGCTGAGAGACCTGGGGCGGGATCCGATGGGTCCGGGGGTCCCTCACCTGGCGGCGGAGGCGGGGCGAGCTCTGAACGGCGTCCGGGGTCTCTCTCAGGTGGGACGAGGTCCAAGGGGGGGGTCCAGGGGGTCTCACCTACCGAGGCGAGCGAGGCGAAGTCCAAGGGGGGATCCGAGGGTCTCTCACCTTCCGGGACGAGGTTTAAAGGGGGGGTCCGGGGGTCCCTCACCTGCCGGGGCAAAGTCCAAAGGGGGGTCCGGGCATCTCTCACCTGCCGGGGCGAGGTCTAAGGGGAGTCCGGGGATCTCTCACCTGCCGGTGCGAAGTCCAAAGGGGGGTCCGGGGTTCCTCACCTGCCGGGGCGAGGTCCAAAGGGGGCGTCCAGGGGTCTCTCACCTGCCTGTGCGAAGTCCAAAGGGGGGGCCGGGGCTCTTTCACCTGCCGGGGCGGGCGCGGGGCGCGGGCGGTGCGCGGGCGGGGAGGGGCGGGCGGCCGGCAGGGGGCGCCCCCGGGCGGCGGGCGGCCGGGCCCGGCTGCGGCGGCGGCGGCGTCGGCGGCGGGCGAAGACGATGTTCAAAAGCGGGCGGGGAGCGGCGGCGGCAGCAGCTCCGCGCCGAGCCCCGGGCCGCCGCCATGCGCCTCCGCGCCGCCGCCGCCGCCCTCTGCCTCTGCCTGCTGGGCGCCTGCCGCCTCCGCCGCGGGCTGGAGGCCGCCGCCGTGCGCGGCCCGTCAGCGGCCGCTCCCCAGCGACCCTCGGCAGCCGCGCCTTCCTCCGCCTCCTCCTCCTCCACCGCCGCCGCCTCCCCCTTCTCCTCCCCGCCGCGGAGGGACGGGGCTCTCCGCAACGGCACGGTGGTGCCGCATCATTACATGGTGGCCCTGTACCAGCGCCTGGCCGCCCGCCGCGCCCCCGGCCGCCGCGCCGACACCGTGACCGGCTTCGCGGAGCGGGCGCGCAGCGGTGAGTGCGGGGGAGCCGCGGCCGGGCAGGGAGCGCGGAGCGGCCGCCCCGCGGGGACCCCGCCGTCGGGCGGAGAAAAGTCGGTGCTAGGGCTTGGGGATGAGGTTGGGGCTTGGGGATGGAGACAGTGTTGTGCACGGGTGTGGGGATCGGGCTCCTGTGTGGATGTGGGGATGGATACACGGGGTTGTGCATCACTCTGAGCGTGAGTTTGGGGACATGATGGCACACGGAGAGGATGCTCGCATATTGGTCCTAGCACGGGGCTGTGCCTGGGATAGGATTGTGCGTTGGTTGGGGAATGGGGTTGTGCGTTGGTTTCCGCGCGGGGTGATGGCAGGGGATGGAACTTCACGGGATAGGGGATGCGCATCTCATTTGTTTAACGGGAATGAAGCTGTGCGCGCATCTGAGTGTGGGAGAGGGGGCGACGACAGGGCTGGGAGTGGGGTTGTGCATGAGCATACAGTTGGGAGGGTGGCGATGGGGACAACAAAAGGTTTGTGCCCCGCACCGGTGAAGGGGTTTGCCGACGGAGATGAGCGTGGCGCAGAGCGGGGGTCTGGGATGGGGATGAAGTTGCAGACGCAGTTAGTATCAAGGATGATGCTTGGTGCCGGGGATGCGGTTCGGGACGGGCTGGGAGGTGCAGCCAGCCGGCACGGGGTGAGCGAAGGTGCGGACGGCGCTCGGCACCTGATGCGGGGCCGGGCTGTGAGGCGCAGTTTGAGAGCAGCTTCTCGGCGCGGCATCCCCCGTCCTGCCAGAGCCTTTGCAACCCGAAAAACTGCGCGGGGCACCGCGGCGGGCCGGGCCGGGCCGGGCCGGGCCAGGGAGGGACCGCAGCCACGGTGTTCCGGCAAGCGCTCGGCCCTGGGCGGCCGCGGAGCTCGGGAGCGGCTCCCGCTAACGCCGCCGGCTGAGCTCGGCATCGCGATCCCCTTCTCCCTCTTAGCCTTCTTTTGCCTTCTTCATACCCGCGAATCAAATAATAATAGTAATAATAATAATCAAATGCATATACGCACCTAACGATATACTTTTAACAAATACTTGTATATATATATGTACTTCGCACCCTGCCGGCCAAGTTCGCTCGGCTGCGGGAAAAAAAATAATACATTCTCGATGGAATAAGATGAAAAGGCAAACTGAAAAGCCGCGGCAGCCGCACCCCGTGCGCCGCACCCCGTGCCTGTCGCCGGCTGCCTCGTGGTGGGAGACCCCCCCCAGCCCCATTCCCACATCCAGAAGGAGCCGTATCCTGCCGGCAGCCTTTGCGGGAGGAGGTATACTGGAAGCTGATGTGGAAACGTCGGGGAGCGAGGCAGGACAGGGAGGAGGATGCTCCGGTGGGAGGGTGGGCAATGCTCGGCTTGTGAGAGCTGGACGAAAACTGTGAACAGGTCCTGGGAAGTTTCAGCGCAAAACGAAACCAGATGAACTCTTCAAAGGGATCTCCTTATCTGCTCTTATCTGCTTCTCATAGGAATTTTAGATCTGCTTTTCAAATAGTGATTTTAATAACTATGATGAATAATAATACTACTGTTAATGATAATAATAGCAGCAGCGGCAAATGACAGGGAGAAGAAGCTTCCCCCGCGGCGGGCGGTGCAGGCTGCACCCGGCGGCGCTGCCGGCGGGGGTGTCGGGCAGGGCTGTGTCGGGCAGAGCTCGGCCGGCAGCGGGTCGGGGCGCTCCGGGCACAGTAGAGATATTTGCAGCATGCCCCGGTCAGGTTTCTCGTTAACGAGGGAGAAAACAAAAACCAACCCTCACAGAACTCAATTCATCTCTTCTTCCCAACTCCACCTCCTCTGGTGTTTCTTTTTTAAATTCACGTCGATTATATTTATTCAGTGCCAGAAACTGCACAAGTCAGTGTCAGGTCTTTGGATCCACTAAAGATAATGACAAACTGAGGCTGGGCTCACTTTCAACTGCTGTGGGTGCTTCTATCAGACTTGTGTGCCTGTGCCTATCTGCGAGGGCGAAGTGGAATTTTTAACAGTGTGTGTATATGTGTGACACTTGGGGCAGAAGAAATTGGTGACAACCTGCTGATAAGGGCTGAACAGGTTCAGGTGTGGCTTCCGTGCCAATACAGCATAGTGGTGCATCTGGGGTCACTGGAACACGTGGGAGGAGGCAGAGAAGCCTCTTCAGGATGTGAAGGGTGCTGATGAGAAGCCACTTGTTTGAATTGATTTCTTCCTCCTATACTTTCTCCTCCCCATTTGTTTTTGGTGCCCCCAGCCAGAGTGACGCTCCTGGATGCAGGACACACAGACTGTGTCCCGCTGGGGTGCTCAGGGAGCCGTGTTGCACAGCGAGATCTCCCCCATTATCTCTGCGGCCCTTGCACCTCCCTAATGACAGCTTGGCTTTGTCTTGCTGACACTTAAATATTTTTTCTTCTATTTTTCTTCTGTGTTATCTGTTCCAGATGGCTCCCCATCCGCCTTGGAGCAGCGATACCTCTTTGACATCTCCAGCCTGCCTGAGGCAGAGGAGGTGACGGGCGCAGAGCTGCGGATCCTGCGCTCCCTCCCGGAGAACCGGAGCTTGGCCCAGTCCCCCGAAGGCACCTTCCACCACCTCCTGCTCTCCACCTGCCCCAGCCAGGACGGCCAGGAGCCCCGGCTGCTGGACTCCAGGGCTGCAGACATTCTGGACACGGGCTCCTCCAGATGGGAGGTGTTTGATGTCTGGGAGGCCGTGCGAGATCAGAGGGAGAGCTCGCTCTCGGGAACGCTGCTGTGCTTCCTGCTGAGGATCGTGTCGGATGAGTCGGGGCAGCTCCTGCCGCCCCGGCAGCTGGGCTTCGGCAAGCCCCGGCCGCAGCCCCACGAGCGCGCCCTGCTCGTGGCCTTCTCCCGCACCCATAGGAAGGAGAACCTCTTCAAGGAGATCCGGGATAAGATCAAGGCCCTGGGCAGCCCCCCCTTCCTGGAGCCCCCCGATCCCGGCCAGGAGGCGTATCCCAAGCGGAGGAAGAGGAGGACCACCATTGCCGCCCGGTCTGGGGGCAGAGGCCACGGGAAGAAGGCGAAGACTCGCTGCAGCAGGAAGCCCCTGCACGTGAACTTCAAGGAGCTGGGCTGGGATGACTGGATAATCGCCCCCCTGGATTACGAGGCCTATCACTGCGAGGGGGTCTGCGACTTCCCGCTGCGCTCCCACCTGGAGCCCACCAACCATGCCATTATCCAGACCCTGATGAACTCCATGGACCCAGAGTCCACCCCCCCGAGCTGCTGCGTGCCCTCCAAGCTCAGCCCCATCAGCATCCTCTACATAGACTCTGGGAACAATGTGGTTTACAAACAGTATGAGGACATGGTCGTGGAGACATGTGGCTGCAGGTAGCAATTTCTGCAGCTCTCCCTATCCCTCCTGGCCTTGCTCAGCAGCCCTGCCCATTTTATATATATATATATATAAATATAAATATATATATATAAAATATATATATACACACATACACATTTTGGTGTGTGCCTTTGCAAAAGCCAAACTCACAGCAGGTGTCCCCTGTCTTCCCTGGGTCAGCCTGGCCATGACCCCAAGAGGGATGGGGGATGCCCCTCTGAGACTGTGAGGCTGCCACCATCTCTGTGCCTTGCCTATTCCCCCCTGGAATGGGGGCCACATAGTCTGGCAGAGCCACAAGGGAATGTCTCCTCAGCCTCTGAGCTCTGCCTGATACACTTGGTTTGAGTAAGTGGAGCCGAAAACTTCTTCCCCAAAGGTTTTGGAAAATGTCTAGCCAAAATTGTCTTGGTGGGAATGATGACCTGGGGTGAAGGTGGAGTGGTGTCTGTGGCAGAGGGATCAGGTCAGCATCACCCTCTGGCTGTGGCAGTGGGATGGAGGTGAGGTAGGAACGTTCTTTTCTTTGAGTTAATGGAGTTTTTCTGGCAGTCTTCAAATTGCTGCCCTGGCTTTCCTGGTGGAAAAGTAAGAGATCCCTGGGGGAAGGCAGAGAGTGGAGAACCTGTGGCTGGCGTGGGTTGTAATCCCTTGGTCCAGGTCTGTTTGCAGTGGGGAGAGGTTTGTGAGTCTGTTGGGGCGGGCAGGAAAGAAGGAGAACCAGAGGCTAAAAGAGTCAGGTCTGCAGCAGAGCTTCTGCTCTTACAAGGATGGGAGTGGCCCTGGGAGGCCTTACCTGGAGATGCCTCCCTCCACGTGGTCGGAAGCGCTGGCGCTGTTGTCTGTGACCTGCAGGAGGTACTGGTTGGGAGTTTTGTCCCTTTCCTGCACAAAACTGCATTTCCAAGGCATACTGGGAACCCGGCATCAGGCCCACAAGTCACACAGCCATCCTGAGCATGTCTGGAGAGAAACAAACGTCCCAAGTTCCCTAGGGAAGAGCTATTTCGCTTGGGTTCTTCTCTTTCCAAATAATTTCTATAAAAGCACTAAGCTCCACTCTATCTTCCTTTGGCATCGATTTCCCAGGGAGCTGATTCCCTCCTGGGAGTGCCGGCTGCTCCCTGCTCCATTAAGGGAGCTGGATCCTCCAGGAAGAGACCTTTCCCATGCAGAGGGCTGAGTGCTACCCTCAGGGATTGCTGTATGAAGTGGGGTGCCTTGACGTGTGCTGAAAGGGCTGCAGGGTTTTAGTAACTCATAAATTACTGTGTATAAATTACACCTTTAAACCAGTGAAGCTCTTCATCCATGCCAGGGTGTGCTTTGGATACTGGGAAGCATTTCTGCTGCACCTCAGTGGCTTTTGGTACCAAACCTTGGTTTCCTGGATGGGTTGGCTTAGACCAGAGATGTATTTGCACAGATTTTGTGTTTGATGGTTTTTTTTTTTTCTTGTGGGCAGGGTGTTGGTGTGTAAGCATCAGTGCTTATTAGTGATGGCAGTTTGCTTTTGGAGGAGATAAATCCCTGCTGGAAAACACGGGATTTTTCCTACATAAATCCAGTTGTCCTCCATGGCAGGGGTGCTCTGCTGGGAGGGCTGAGCCTGGCCAGGGCAGAGAGGGGGTCGCCTCAAAGAGCTCTACTGAGATCCAAATGATTTCAAAGGTCAGAAAAGCCTTGGTGAGGTTCAACATCCCCTTACCCCCAAGTGCATCAGTAGGAACTAAATGTGTCCATTGAAAACAGTGACAGATCCACTGGGATAACACCCCCAGCCTCCCTCCATCCTCACCCACAGACTCTGCTCTGCATCCTCAGGCTGTGGCAGGTGGCAGCTCAGAGGAGCAAGTGTGGTGTCCATAAGTCTCATGTACCCCCTCGACACCTGCAGAACTCCTCTGGCTTTACATCCGTGCATCCAAGAGGAAAACCCATCTCCCTACCTCAGCATGAATGTAAAGATATGATAATGATGTTCCTGTCTCCAGGGGAGTGCTCAGAAATGCAGGTCGGGGGTGGGAGGAAGGATCAGGTCCATGCCATGGGTTTTCTTCCTGTCGGCATTTGGGGAGGCTGAGGTTCCTGAGTGAGTGAGGAGGGCTCAGCAGAGGGTTTGTGGATTTCCTCTGCCCTTTGGCTTTAGCACAGCTGGCTGGGGAAGGAGGTTGGCACAGCAGTACTGGAGCTGCCGGATTCCACATCAGTTATAAAGTTACCAAGCTTTGCAAGTACCTAATTTTTCAATTGCCTTTGGTTGTTTGATAGTTTTTCTCACTGCTAATACAATTTTTAAAAATGTTTTTGTTTCTTTTACCCCCTCCCCTTTCTCCAAATATTTGTGGTGAAGGTTCATGGGCAGTTCAAATCCAAGCAAGATATATATAGCTCCTGGCAGCCCCTTCTGGCTGGTGGCTCTTGTGAGCCTCTGCCAAAAAGGTGTGCTGAGACCTGCTCCTGTGGTACTGTGTCCAGTGGTAATGCCAGTGACTCTCGGTTCTTGTGGGTTTTTTCAGCCAGAGTTGCAGGGAGCAGACAGATGTCACCTGTCTCAGGCCAGGAGGTGGCTGATGGAGAGTAGGGTGACAGGTTGGGTCTTGGAACACTTCACCTCAGCCCTGATTCTGGGGCAGTGCCCACTGCTGGGGCTTTTGTCCTGAACCCCATGATGGATTTGCTGGTGCTGGGGACAAAAGCAGTGGCTCAGTTGCTGCAGTTCCATGGCCTGGATCACCACAATAGATGAGAGGGGAAGATTTGGGGAGAGTGCAGAGGCTGCTGCTGGCAGCAATGCTGCCCGTGGTTTCACCCATTTGGGAACCCAACCTGGCTCTCCCAGCTGTGGGCATTCCTGAGCAGGGGTGTTTGGTGGGGGAGCAAACTTCCTTCCCCCGAGAGAAGCCCAGGGATGCTGGGGCCTGTGCCAAGTGCCACCTGTTCCTTTCCTGGGCAAACAACCTCTGGAGGACAAAGGGAGGGCAAAGGATGGAGCTGGATCCTCATTCTGCTTCTCTAATGAGTCAGGGGAGGCAGCTCCTGCCTGGGGCTGCTCCAGGGGGATGTGTTTGAGCAGGGCAAGGCTGGAGGAGAGTGGAGCTGGGGGCTTTGGTGGGTGCCTGTACTACTGCCCCTGAGTGAGTGTATCAGCTGCAGGGCTTGGCTGTCACATTGCTCCTTGCTCCCAGAGTATTTCCAGAGCAAAGGCCACCACTGCCCCCTTCATGACTCCCTGCAAGGACTGCCTCTCCATCCCCAGGCAGATTTGGAGATTGTACCAAACAGTGGGATTAGTCTTGGGCAACAGCCATCAGAACTGTTGCAAATGTGTAGAGGTTTAGATTAAATACTTGGGGAAGAAAAGTCACAGAAAGAATTGTAAAGATCTGCCCGGGGAAGTGTAGAAGTCACCATCCCTGGAAGTGTTCAAAAACTGTGTGGATGTGGCACTTGAAGAGATAGTTTAATGGTGAATATGGTGGTGGTGTGGAGTTGATGGTAAGACTTGATCTTTTCCAACCTTAATGATTACATGATTCTAAACTGGAGTGGTGGGTGTGAAAGCCTTTCCTGGGCAGGGAGGTTCTCTCAGCTGAGTTGTTGCAGCCCTGCACTGTTGGGACAACACAGGGAGCTGCTTCTCTGCAGGACATCACCTTCTAATGCCAAAGGAAAGGCCCAGAAAAAATCTATTTCTGATCAGTTGCCTCTTGCCTGAGGTGATTTTTGGGCACATGTAAACTTTATAAATATGAGACTAAAGGTTGAACATGGACAAATATTAATTCAGCAGTCTCAGAGTGATTTGAATGGATAATTATAGGTTCTCAGTCTGCAGTATTTATACAACCTTTCCAGTTAAAAAAAAAACAACAAACCCAAGCAGTTTCCATGCAGTGTGTATTCTCCTGGAGGATTTGTTTGACCTTGAGCACCATTTTTATGTGCAGGATATAATTACTAGTGAAACTAGAAATATTAAGCATTTAAAAAGGACTACGTATCCATGCTTAACTGGCTCCCTCTTCTCTGGCATGGGAATGTAATTGCACAGGAGTAGGGAAACTTGCAGAGTGATCTCATTTGACTTAGAAACATTGGGGCTGGGATCTGGGGAAGCCTGCCCAGTTGGGACAGGGACTAACTGGTGTGTGTGCCTTTTCTGGGGTTTCTTTGAGCTTGTGCTCAAGCCACTGCCTTCAGGAGCAGACAGAAGCAAAATTAATTTATGCCCTGTCTAACCCTGGTCACCAGGGGTGGTTCTGACCTAGAAATACTTCCTAAGAATCACAGATTTCATTTTTTTTTAAGGAATAATTGCTTTTTAATTCTCCTAAAATAGAAATAGGGGGCTTGTCTAACCATGTATTCCCCTTTTTGTTCTTTCTTTTTTTGTTGTTTTTTTTAATATCATACTTCAAATCCAGTGATAGGAGGGAAATCAGTATCCTCTGGCAGAGAGAAAAATTCGTATGGAAAAGGGCTTGATGGAGCTTCATCCTGGCACAGCTACATTGATCCCAGTGGCCTGACTTCTGCTCAGCACTGGCAGATAGAGCCACATCCTCTTTGCCTGCTGGCTGATGGTTGGCATACCCATGAGGAAAAGGCTGCAAAGGCACCAGTTCTGATTAAAAGCAAACCCCTTGAGCCTTCTGCTCAAGTCTGAGTGCCAGCGACTCCTGTGTGTGTTTGCACCTCTGGGTTTTAACCCAGTCCTTGGGTTAAGCCCCCTCTTGCTGGGCAGTGATTTCTCCATCACACTCCCCTTGCAAAACAAACAGCTCCTTTCACAGTTTTAAGCCCTTATCCCTCCCCCCCCAAAAATGGTATTTAAGGGACGGTCACCTGTGCTGGCCCCACGGAGCAGCAGACACACACACACACCCTGCTTTGCCAGGGGAGAGACAAGAGAGGCTGGGGCATCACTTAGGACCCCCAGGGAATGCAGGTCCCAAGGGCTACATCTGGGCAAATGGAGCAGAGCACCTTGGATGCTGAGGAGATGCCATGGCTTTGCTCTCCAGCCTTAACAGGATTTTTGCCTTGACCTTCTGCTTGTCGTGATTGTATCAATAGCAGCATTTATAGCTACATCAAAATGCATGAGAGCCATGTTAACGTGGCAGATACATCATAAATACCAGCCTAGCTCATCCTTGTGTTGGACTAAAACTGGTGGGAAATGCCATGGTTTCCTGCTGAGCATGGAGTGAGTTCTGAAATCCAAGTGCCTTCTCTTTTGTCTGTGCCAGGGAGAAAAAAACCTCTGTGGGGCAATGGCAACAAGAGCCTGGGTATTGCACAGAGGCTCTGAAATGGGGCTGTGTGCTACTGTGTTTGGCAGATGATCAGCACAAAGGGCTATCTCATGGACCTTGGTTGGGCAGTTCCCTCAAATCCTTTGCTGTGTCCCCTGTCCTGGGTGCAGCTGGAGTTGTGGGGTGAGTTTTTCTCTCTTCACATCATGCTCTGGGTAGGTGAGTGAATAGGAAAACCTGTGTGGGAAAAAGCAAGGTCTTTGAGAGCAGTGTGATTCTTTTTTAAGTCCTCATGACCAACAGATCAGTGTGTCCCACTGGCCTCAGAGCAGCTCCCTTGGCATCAGGATCCCTTTATGTGGGGTCAGAATGGAGATGCAGGATGGCAGGAGCAGAGTGTAGCAGTGTCCCCACTGTGGGAGTGTGTCCTCCACGAAAACACAGTGAGAAAAGGAGTTGGGGAGTACCTGTTCTGTGGGTTTGGTGTTGCTGGTGGTCAGGAGCCTGTGACTTTGTACGGGAGGGGGAGAGTTTTTCTGTCTTTCCTATCTTTGAATTAACGGCTGGTAAAAGAGCGAGATGTTCCACCAGGCTGGGGTGTGTGACACCTTTAATTTTGTCATAAGCTGGTATATGTCTTCCAAGTTAAAACCAGCTGCATTCAGTCCTTCTAAGCTCTTTGTTCCTAGTACAGTGTGTTGTGAGGTACACAGAGGTGCCAAGATGTCTCTGGAAATCACTTATATCCTATCAGCCAATGATCTGGGCCTTCAGAAAATGGCAAATATTTGGAATTCATGCTGGTGTAACCCACTGACCAAGCAGCCCACCCAGCATCTTAAAGGATGTTTTGCATCTTTGCACCTCAAGACACAAATAGCCCTGTGTCTGCTTTTCCCTTTTACTGGCTGCAGTACTCAAACAAGCCCTGAGTTTTCCATGTTGGAGTGGAGCCTGATGTAGGTGGTGGTGGGAGGGAGCACTGACAGGCTGATGGATGCACCATGTTTGACTCTCGCTCAATGGGTGGACTAGTAGGAAGCTTGGGCAGCAGAGCATTTGCATGGAACTGGTATTGAAAAATCTTAAACCAAAGCCTGATCCATTCCCATCCATTGCATGGATGAAACCAGAACTCCACGCATTTTCAATGTTTTTTCAGCAGGTTTTGCTCCATTTTTCTGTCATCACCACTTAATAGTTCGGTGGTACTTTTTGTGAGCTCATTTTTCTGCTTTGATACTTGTGCTCGTGCTTTGGGTTTTCAGGACGGGGAGTATGGAGACTTGCTGTGGTGTTTGATGGGGGAAGGAGGGTAAGGAAGGGAAGGCTGAGATTCAGGAGGAGGAGGTGCAGTCTGTGCCTTTGGGCAGGGGACAGAGAGGGGACAGGTCTGGCAGGGGTGACCCCAGTGGGAGGAGGGGACCTGCTCACAATGGGTCACACACTCAAGGCCCTTTCTGATGGAAGGTGGGAGTGTTTGGGTCTCCCCTCCTCTTCTCTTTGCCACAACGTCAACCTGTGCTGGTGCCACCCTGGTCTCCATCATTAGAGGAATGACACCCAGAGGCTGGGCCAAGCCTGGCCTCCCTGGGAGCTGTGGCATTGGCCTTGATCCCAGGTTTTGGGGAGATGGTAGTGTTCCCTGTGGTGTTTCATTCATTTCCTCCATCCTGACTTGATGAAGAGAGGGGAGGAGAACATCAGGGAATAAACGGGAGGCAAAGGTTAAGGCTGCTTTGCTCCCAAGCTGGTCATCCCAGGAGCTGTGTGCCAGGAACTGCTGAGCACCAAGGGGCTCACAGGAGTTCAGCCAGCAGCAGCAGTGTGAAACAGGATCCACAGGCCAGGAAAAGGGATGGTCACACAGGGAGGGGCCAGGCTTTGGTCCTTGAAGGTGTCGAGTTAAGTGGGGATGTTGGAAGTGATCAGCTGGGATGGGGCGTTTTGTAGGAGCAGCTCATCCTCTCCTTGCCCAGGGAGGAGGGTGATCATCCTGCTTACATTCATCCCACCTGCTGTGAGTGATTTTAAAGAAAGGTCTGAGGTCCTGAGGTGCTGAAGGTCGTTTGTGCAGTGCCTTTGCAAATGGAGCTCTCAGCCTGAGGAGTAGTCAGGGGCTGTGCCCACCTGGAGTCAGCAGCTCTGTCTTGCTCTGCAGCTCCCACTGGAAAAGCTGGTGGAGATGCTGCTCAAAGGAAATGGACACTTGTCTGTGCAGCACAGACCTGCTCTGCTCCTGGTGCTCCCTGTCTCAGACGAAGCAGGAGCAATGTTGATCCAGTCTGCTCAGTCCCTTTGTATCCCATCACTGTGTGCTCTGTTTCTGGAGTCAAGTCAACACTTTCTGGAGTTCCTTTGACAAAACGAGCCTCTCTGCTGGTCA
This sequence comes from Acridotheres tristis, assembly GCA_037013685.1. Classification (NCBI taxonomy): domain Eukaryota; kingdom Metazoa; phylum Chordata; class Aves; order Passeriformes; family Sturnidae; genus Acridotheres; species Acridotheres tristis. The sequence continues at coordinate 103,090,352 of CM072887.1, forward strand.
GTCGTGGTTTTATTTATATGTTCTTTTCTTTGATTAGAAAGGAAAATATCAAAAAATGAAAAAAGTTTCCAATAGCTGTATTTCTAGTAGTTATGATTTTTGAAGCAATACTTGTATCTCTATGTGTGCCTCCAAACTATCCATGTATTTGTTCAGCTTTTTCAGGTCTGGGTGTGTGAAATATCTCTAAAGAAGATAGCTCTGTACGTGATGGTGTAAATGCATTGTTTGTATGTATCTAAAGTTTAAATAGATTGTACATATGGGATTGTAAATGAAGTGTAAACAGCAATCTATATTTTCTTGAATATATTATATAGCAGTATATATTTGTTAAATAAATATTCTTGTATACCCTTCAATAACCTTTTTAATATTTTGTACAGATAAGTTTATTAAATATTTTATTGATAAATAGACCTCTGCAAGACTTTCTTTTGATGACTTGTGCCTGTGTCCTAAAACTAGAGGAGCCTTTGTAAACCACCTTTATTGCCTGGGCTACCTAAGGTGTTAAACCAAAAATGAAATATCCATTCATTTTAAACTGCCTTCCAGGGCAGCCACAGGTATTTTCCAATAAATAAAATCACAGAACAGTGAGTGTTTGTGATGGCTTTATCATGAAAATGTACGTCCGTTTTCTTCCCTGTGGTTCTGAATAGTGTTCACCTGCCGTGGCGAGAAGCTACCCAGCTCCAGCCAGCCAGCCAGGATTCCCTCCACTGATTCCATCAGCCTGGACAAGAGAAGGCTCCATGGAGACCTCATTGTGGACTTCAGTGCTTAAAGGAGAGCTTACAAAAAAGAGGGGAGCAACTTTTTACACAGGCCGACAGTAATTAGACAAGGGGGGATGGTTTTAAACTAAGAGAGGAGAGATTTAGATTAGATATTAGGAAATTCTTTCCTGTCAGGGTGGTGAGGCACTGGAACAGGCTGTCCACAGCAGCTGTGGATGCCCCATCTGTGGAAGTGTTCAAGGAGACACTGGACTGAGTGAGGTGCTTTAGCAGGTGCTCCTGCAATGGACATCACTCAAGTGCCCTGGAGACAGAGTGAAGGTAATAAGGATTTTGACTCTCTCCTACAACACTAAGCACGCAGTACTGTGAACATGCAGGTGTGGAATAATGCACATTTGGAAGCACGGAGGAAGTCCTCAAGGCATTAGGTATGTGTTTTAGACATAACAAAGCAAACTCAGCTTTCAAGATCCAGAAGAAAGGTGGAGAACTGAACTGGAGTGAGGCATGGTCATTTCTATTCTCAGTGCACATTGAGCAACAGACCAAGCAGGACTCACCTTTTGGTTGGTGTTCTGCATCCCCACTATTTGATGGTGACACTGGCTGAGGGGAACCTTTATTAAAGGCTCTCTGGGGAGGGAGGCAGGATGGCATTTTCCCCCTTGTCCCCTAGCCCACTCTGTGAGCAGTTTTACAGGAATGTGCTATTGTAACAAGCTGTTTTCAACAGAACATTGAAGGGTGAGAGCAAGTGGTTATTCACAGGCATTGCACCACATCTTCTGAAACCATTGGGAGTGGTGGGGTTTGTGTTCAATGGACATGAGTTTTTACTCCACAGCACTGCAGACTGCTCACATGATTGACAACATAAACTAAGTTTATAACTGAAGAGAAATCAAAGGCACAGCAAGGACAGAGGAGATGTCCAACGTCACACATGAATACAATAGAAAAAAATGCAAAGCCTTGGTAAATCAGGACATGACCTGAATTGAGGCTAGACCACTCTGGATGCTTAAAATCCCAAGGGTTTATTTTGAGGGTGAAAATACAAGTTCTTTCCTATAAGCACTGATGAGTTGCAGTACCCCCTGCATGATGAGAGCATGTTAGCACTTCAAAACATTTATGTTCTGTAAATGGTATTCCTGTGTCCTACAAGTTAGATTAGAACAGCTGAATACTTATCAAATTTTAAGGGTTCCTGTTAGGGAAGAGGACTAGATGAGTCTTGGCATTGGGAAAGCCTGTTTTTCCTAATTCTAAGTCATCTCATCTCATGGATTTCTCTCAATGTACAAAGCACAGTATTTCAGTCTGGGGCCTTTGCTGAAGATGTTCAAAGGGGGGGAATGGGAGCGCCCCCCCCCTCCCCAATTTCTTCCTTCAGTGTGAATTGGTCCAAACAGGATGGAAAAGATCCTTCAGTGTCTGACTGGCAAGCCCTGCAGTCAGGTACAGTCAGTTAGATGTTTTAAAAAACACCCTGTATTTTATTAGCTGCTGCAAACTACTTCCCACAACACAACTATTCTCCTGCAAGCACTTTGCTGCAATAGGCAAAACCAAGGCTTGTGACTATCAGCTCAAGCACTCTGGAAGAGTTTTTAATTAAATCCCTCCCTGCCTGTCCCATCTGAGCACGAATGTTAGGCTGTTCCATAACTTCTGCATGATGCTACTGAGAGCAGCGATCACTCCTGGCAGCTGCTTGTGCTGTTACTGCTGGATCTGCTGCCTGCGCTCAACCCCCATCAGCTGTTCCAGAAATATATATACTGTTTTAATAGTTCCTGGTCACTCACAAACGCTCTCTGGATTCTTATTTTGTAAATGTGCCAGGAAAGAGAACATTTGCCTGCAAGTGAAGAGCCTCAGAAACTTATTGTAGTTGGGAGTCTGAGCATGACCTGTGACACAGAGCAAAACAAGTCTCTTGGGTCTAGTGAGTTTATCCAAACCCAGTAATAGTCTGGGTGACTTTAAAATGATAACATTGAACATCTTGTTTAAAGTCTTTGCTGGCAATTAGCTAGACCAAAGAAAGGGATGGGGGGTGAATGCACATGTAAACCCATTTTCTGTAAAATAAATACATAAATGACCTCAGCTGCAGAGAAGAGATTATCTGCTGTGGCTCATGTATGCAATCTGTCTCCATGAGTCAAGAATCTGGTGTTTAGCTTGGAGTCCAACTCCAAATTCTTCACCATAAACACTGGGCAAGCACTCATCCAGCTTCCTGAAGGGACAAACCTCACTGATCCACACACTCTATAGCTCATTCAGAGCACAAACATGGAGCTGGAGGCAGCAAGGGGAAAGTGATTGATTATTTTGGAGGGGCTCTGGATAAAAATGCTTGAGCGAGTCAGGTGCCTACCACCCACGGATTTTCTGTGCACTTGGCAGATGTTTGCATTGCATGTGAAATTTGGGGTTTGGCAAGTATTTTTGTAGATTTTGTATGCATGAAGTAATAAAGGAGCTGAACTAGGACTAAACATGTTACCAAAACAAAGAATCAAGTTACATTTTACCATAAATTTCTTTATTTTTGTTATTGGAATTGTGTACTTTTATTAAAAGGTATTGATCTAGCAAAACACTTGCACATGAGTCAAAGTCACTGCACTAGCAGGGTTACTGGTGTGGTGAGAATCAAGCACAGATGTGAATGACAGTGAGTAGGTGCTACAGTTTACAGTCAATATATTTGTGATAGGTTTTCCAAGAATTCTTAAATAGTCTAAAATAGGCAAAACCACACTGTGTTTTCATGGTAAATTGGCACATTTGGACCACGAGCACTTTTGACGCTGCACTTTGCCTGGGATGACACCACGGGCTTCCAACGAGCTGGATTCTCACTGTGTGGGATCTGCTCCTCCTAGGAAATACAGCTGTGGAAACTAGGCCCGTGTGTTTTAGCAATGAATAGAATAGCAAATTTTCAGATCTTAGCCTTACAGTAACAGCTTCTAGGAGAAAGGTAGCAATTGAATCAATATGGTTTTGATAATACTAGAGAAAATTCTTTTTTAAGAAAATTGTAAGGCATTTTTCTGCAGTAGATCTGGTCTTCACTGACCAGACCTAATCTCAGTTTAGGTCTTAATGCAATTAGGATTTAGTATAATGGATTAACTTTTTTATAAAAGGCATACACAAGTCAAGTACAAGTATTGCTAAATTAATTCCTCATACAAAGTATACGCATAATGCACTGTAAACAACTGCATCTCGTAGGTGCTTCAGTTTCCAGGCTGTAGTAGCTGCTTGTCATCTTTGGTTAATGCAAAATTCCATCTGGTCTCAGGAGATCCACTACAACAGCTGAACTCCCACAAAGTCTTTGTCAATTCCCTGACTCCACATACTTCGAAGAAAAAATGTTTTGTTCAACCAGATCAATGTGCAAACCAAAACAACCAAGTGAACTGTAGTTTTTATGCTGCTGACATACAAACAGGTGCACATGTACATATATGTGTACATTAATGTATCTCCATGTATGTGCACGTCCTCCCTGGCTCTGCCCCAGGGAGCACCTCAGCCAACAGATGCAGGGAGCATCTGCCACAAGGCCATCCAACTGGGATGATGCCAACACCTGGGGGCTATCACACAGACACATACAACTATGTGAGCACAAGGATTGTTTTGATCATGACTGAATATGGACCTGTAAAAAGATGGAAAGTCCTGTGACTCTCCAAGAAAGTCCCATGACTCTCCATTGAGCAGAATCAGCTACATGGGTACAGTCCCCTCACTTTGAACGTGTCTGGTTCCTCCCCATGTGGCTGAAAATGTGTTGCCAACATTCCTGCCCCACTAATCAGTACCATTTCATTACATGGCAGTGTAATTGGAAAATTCACTGGCTAGTCTCAAAAGCTAAACCAGTTTCTGATCCAGAGAAGGTCACTTAAATCCAGTGTGTCAGTCTGCAGGTTTGAAAACTAGCCCAGAATATCCAGGAACTGAACTCTATTACAAGTTTTTCTAAATATTAGTGAAAGGTTCAAGCGGGGTTTAGAGAGCAGTGGAAGGGGTGTGTATAATAGTGTAAGAAAACGAAGCAATTAATTGATCTTTCTGCATCCCAGAGAACATTCTCCAATACCATTCTCACACGTATCAAAACTGGTAATAAATCATGTAAGTTAGATACTCAATGCATCATCTAAATTCATCTGTTTGCAAGGGCAGGACCTCCCCTGACTATACTCTGTAGTGTTTTGCTTATTTATAAATGTCTTTATGAACTCCACAGGGAGACTATTTCACAGGTTCATGGCTAGAAAGCTTTTCCTGATTACACTTGGCTCTGTTCCACTTACTTGCAATATTTTCATTTCTAGCTATTCCCTGTAACTTCTTTTGTTATCACAACTGGTAGGATGCTTTTTTCTATTTTTTTTCCATCTGTAAAGGAAAGGGTTCACCAAATGTGAGGAACAGGGAACTTGTCAGCACCATGCAAGGGTCTGGTTCTCAACAGTAACGTTCATGCCATGTCACAGTGCAGCTGTGGCACAGTAACAGATGTTTTCTGATGGTGAACTTACCTAATTTGTGGCTTGGCAGAAAATTTCATACTTCAGTCCTCAGAGCAAAGAACTGAAATTTAGACATGCATCAAAAGTGGTTTCATTCTTTAGAATTGCTGAGCAAGCACCATTTTCATGGACTTCATCAGGAGAGCTAGGCCACCTAGAAATTGTTATACATGGATTCTGCAATCCATTTTAACTTTTAAATACTGGCATTTTTGACCAGTGTACTTTCCCTTCTCTACAGTCAATTGAAAAATGAAACACTTGGCCATGTTCCAGGTAAGAGATCCTTATGTATTCCCTTGCCGAGCAGCCACAGATACTTTACAGCATTTCTCATACCCTGTGGAGTCCTGGCAGTGCCTCAAACCCCTGATGAGACTTGGAGAAACCGCACACCTGATCTACACATCTTCCCTGAACTCATCCCGAACTCAGCCTGACCACCAACCCCCTCTGACCCAGAGGAGACAAAGTCAGGGTTGTCCAGGGCCTTGGGCTGTTCTGGCTGCCGTGCACCTGGCTGACACACATGGGTGAGACACGAGGAGAGGGCCAGGCCTTTTACAGAATGCCAAGATCCATGGCCAGGATCCACCCACATTCCAACACTTCTCCAGCAGAGAGTGGGGTGGTAGTAGCTCAGGTACCATTGTACCAGCATTGTCTAGAGTGCCAGCAGACAATAAATATTCCACCCTTGCCAAGTCTTCCAGAGTCCTGAAGACTCAGGGATGAAACTACACTGAGTCAATAAAACTATACTTTGGACCAGCCAGACTCTCTTTAACTTTCTCTAAATCTCATTAGAAAACAAGCCATAATCTATAGTAAACAAACAAAAATAGACAGATTCTCTCACAAAAAAAAAAATTTACACGTTCACAAAATAATTACATCATTTTCTTGTTGATGACTGAATTAGCGTTTATAATTTGGTCAGATCATCCTGTAGCCAGTCTGTGATCATGGCAGCCATCTCCTTACTGGCGTCGAGCACGAAGGCGTGGCGGAGCCCCTTCTCACAGAGCCGGATGTCCCCGTCTGGAAAATCCATTTTGATCTCATCATAGTAGTGCTGTGGACACCAGCTGTCCCCAGTTCCATAGTAAAAAATCAGCTAGAAAGAAAAGCATATCAAATAATCAGTGTGGAAAGTTACTGATGGAGCAACCAATGCAATCATTTGGAAATAAATAATGCATCAAATCTGGAGATATACTGTGAGGAATAGCAGATTGGTATTTCTTGGTTGTTTCCAGGTCTGCAGGTATGATGAAGACAATTAAATGCTCTGCAATTCAGTTTCCTCACCTGCAAAACTGTGGAACACAATATAGGCTTAACTCTGAAAACAGAAACCTGCTGGTGAAAGCCTGGCTGACATAGTAAATTTCTTATGATGACTCAAAACATCGAGTTGTCCATGGAGTCCAGCCCCAAGCAGCCCAGCCCCAAGCACATCTTCACCTATATCAGGTTGCTCAAACCCCTGTCCAACCTGACCTTAAATGTTTTCAGGGATGGGGCATCCACCACCTCTCTGGGCAACCAGAGAGTCACCAGTGCCAGCGTCTCACCACCCTCATTGTAAAAACACTTCCTCCTTATAGCTAGTCTGAACTGATCCTCTTTCAGTTTAAAACTGCTGCCCCTTGTCCTATTGCAACACAGCTTGCTAAAAATTTTGTCCCATTTTTCTTATAGGCCCCTTTTAGGTACTGGAAGATATTCTAAAGTCTCCCTGGAGCCTTCCCTTCTCCAGGCTGAACTGTCCCAGCTCTCTATCTTATCCTTGTGAAATGCTGCCTGTGTGGAGTGCAGGCACCTCCCAGAGACCAACAAACAACTTTCTTCTGGGTTAAACATGGAGCTAAATTCTGCAAAAGTCCATTTTGTTTTGATCTTGCCCAAATAACCTTGGCTGATGACATACATGGAGCAGGTGCTACCTGCCCTAGAGCCCTGCCTTACCTAAACACTGAAGTTGTAAATTCCAGGAAAATACCATATTCAGGGAAGTGTCTCTTCTCTCTGTTAGAAACAGTGAATGTCACATTTCCCCAAGTAATTTTCATCATTTTTCCCCATTTTCATCTTGACTTTGCATGCTATAGCTATGCTTTTCAATTTCTATAAAGTATATGAAGGAAAAGTTGTTTTCTGGGAGAGAGTAAAAGCATATGGATTTCAGACTGTATAAGAACAAGATTAATGAGGAGCACTCTTCATACTAAAATGTTTGAATGCAGGTACCATAAGGATGCTGACTGCTCAACATATCACACACACAGCTTGGCCCAATTCCATTATTCACATTTGTTTCATATTTCATTTCTGAACTTCAATGAATAATTGAGCAATGCTAACATAAATTAGGGGACAAGAAGTTTTCCTTTCATCACAAATATCTTCAATTCCATCATTTTTGTAGCCATGTGGAATATAAATAAATGGACCCACTGGGGTAGAGGCGGGCTAGGAGCCCAGTCTGCATTTCACAAACTATTACAAGGTTTTGTCTAACTCACTTTTCTCTTGTTGAAGTTTGCCCAAATCTTGTACATTATTGACTATTGGCTGTATCTAAAATATAGTATCTCAGTTCACAGACCCCAACCCCAGTTATATTTCTATTTATGTGCAAAACATAGAACATAAACCATCCCATGTTAAGAAACATTGGTTTCCTTTGTTGCTCACTACTTGCTGAAAACAAGGTGTCTTGTTTGCTTCTAGCCTTCAATTCATCAATCACAGGATATCACACCAGCAAAAGTTCTTCAGAAAAGCCACTGTAAAATGTCCAGATGCATTCATGCCTTTTGGAAGCAAAACACCTGACCAAATTATGTTTAACCCTGGACTCTATTACCAACAGATACAGAAATAAAGATTATGAAACTGAGGGGGAAAAAAAGCAATGGAGCAGCTCCAGTTTAATGGATCAGTTCTAGAAATGGTTAGATTTTTCAAAAGGCAAGTCATAGAGACTCATCACATGATCATTTAGAAAAAGATGAAAAGCCATTTACACTTACAAAGGTGGATAAAATACTTGGCTTAGTCTGCATGGACTGTGAAACGGGCTGTTCTCCAGGTAGGGTTATAAACTTGAGAACTCACAGATTTGAAAATGTCTAAATAGAAGATTTATGTGCATTCTTAGCTTGCCCCTGGTATATTTGCATTACAGTTTAATCTTTCAGTGCATGATCCAAAGGATCCTTGACTCACTCAATGCACTGACAGGATGACATTCAGCTGATGAGCTGCTATTTGATAGTATTTTTCATTTTAAATTCTGTGTGCGGTCTGAGGATTTATTTACTACATATTTCATGGTTTACAGACAGGATTTATTTTCTTTATGCTCTGCATTCCTCTGGCATGTACTACTACAGGATTCACATGCTCACATTTATTAATTTAGTTTTGCAACACCTCAGTGGCAATTTTTATCTTAATTTTGCAGGTGAGGAGCACAGAAGTTAATGTCAAACTACATTTATTAATTTGAAAGCATGTAGTGTGGAGTGAAACACCTTGAGCTGGTTTTCCAGTGTGGGCAGCATTGCACAGTATTGACTGTACTCAAAGGACAGCACTCCTGGACTGCACTTGCAGGTGTTCTGAAACACTGTTTATCTGTCTGTAATATACATTTCAAGGTCTTAAATTAGATATTCAGAAAAATGAGAACAAACTGTGACTATCTGTGAAGAATATTGATGACTTCGCCAGGAGCCCTTTCTCTTTAAGGTTTAGATGCCTTTATCATGAACTTTTATGTCAATGGGCATTTTGGCCCTTCTGCCACAGATGAGGTAGGAGTTCTGCATCCTGCTGTCTCCTTCATTACACAACTCTTTTGGTTAATGAAAGAAGAAAAAGGAAAAGGGATGTTTTAATGAAAGATCAGCGCTGAATACTGACACAAAAGGTGTTTGAATAGAGGCCAGTGCTCCTCAACTGTGAAATGTTTGGTAATGCAACTGGTTTTAGCAGAACTTGTGAGTACAGTCTGCTGGGCTTTGAGGAGGTAAACCAAACCCCAGGTATTTCACATGTAACACCTACAAGTATGCCAACAGTGTCAACACCTCTAGATTTGCTGCTTTAGGCTCTGTTCCTTAAGGTCATGGTGTAATAGAAAGAAGCAGCACTGTCAGCTTCTGGCCAGAAGAACATGGGACACTTTCCTGCTGGTGTCACACTGGAGGTGTCCAGCACAGAAATTAATGATTTAGTTTGAAAATCTATGGTGTGTTTTTGAAGCAAATGTCCAGTTTGTCCATATTTACCATACTTTGGTTACCATACTTTGGACCACATGGAGTCCTTCCAACTGAAACTAAAGCAAAGATGCTCTTCAGGATCATACTCAAAAAGCTCCAGTCACCAGTGGACATTTAGTCCATGGGACCAGACAACTGTTGGCCAAAGTAATAATCCTCTCAGGTACCTCCACTGGGAGCATCAGCTCCCCACCCCTTATTGTCCATCTCTAGAAATTCCCCTCTATCATTCTGCCTCTGTTCTTAAGGTGAATATTGTAAATGGCATTTGCTGAGAACAGGAACAATAAGATTTTGGAGATTTAGGTTCCATTCCAAGCAGAAAAGGGCAGAACTTTTACCAACTACTGGTATTGTTTCCCAGTCATTTGTCCACTCTTTACAGATATGTCTTCTTTTATCTTGTCCCTTTCTGGTCTCCAGACTGCCCTACACCACCTTTGGTTCTTTATTTCAGTTCTATTCTCCATATCTCATTATTTCCAATTCTTACTACTTCTGCTTCTTGTTCTAGTCCCACATCCATGCCCTGCAAAGTCCAAATGTTAGTCTCCTGGGTTGTCCATGTCGTTTTGAGTCCCAATTCCAGCCCCAGTTCTTTTTTTAGAGCCTCTACTCCCAGCACTGTTCCTCAAGCATCTCTCAGAGTTATCAGTTGCTCCTGTCAAGCAGGGCTGGGTTCAGTTCAGCATAAAAACATCTACATACATGTCACTGTACTGTGGTGTTTACATGTGTACCAGGCATCCCCATTTCCATCACACATTCAGGAAAGATGGCCTTCCTTGGGTAGCTCCAATCCACCACCTCATATAGCACCAGAAGCCTTCCTCTGGCCAAACAAACAGAGCCTTTGGTTCTTCCTGCCTCCCCCTCTCCATTTACTGCTCCCTCACTTGTTCTTTACTAGCTCAGCACGTGCCTCCTCTACACTGGAATGAGAAGCTTCCCTCTCCAAGCTAGGAATTGCTACCATGAGACAACAATGCCTTTCCCCCGAGCTTTATTTGTAGACATTGTAGAATCCTTTGGATTGAAATAAAACCGGTCAAGGTAGGACAGACACTTGTGTCATATGCAACTAAGTAAGGTTTGGATCTGTTATAACCAACTAAGAACAGTTTTTAAACAGAAGATTTGGGGAGCTTGATTTGATGCTGCAGTTATTTTGCCTGCTTATTTCATGTGCAGGTGTTGGTGTGTGCATTCTGTCCATGTGCCCATGCCTGCACATCCAAAACTTTAACAGAAGTGTTTTTTAATTGCAGAATTGTTTTCAAAATGCTTCCTTATTACTGGATTATGAGAAAGAGCAAGACTGCAATCAAGGTGTAAATTTTCCAGATGTTGGTACAGGGCCTAGGAAACCTGACAGATACTTAACTGCTATTTGTGAAACTGAGGATCTCCTTTTGAGTAACAAAATGTATCTGCTCCTTGCCTGTGTCACACACAGACATGAATTATACAGATTTTAAAATGTCACTCTCTTTCCTAATACATAAACAGCATAATTTTAGATATATTTAAAGAAAAAGTTTCCAGAATCCATCTTCCCATCTTAATTTTAACATCAGGAGCTTTGCTATTGCAGCAGGCAGGCAGGAATAATTAACAAACCATGTGTAACCAGAGGCATATGGAATCCCCATTAATGTAGGGAACACTGGCATGCAGTGTATGGCCTGCATGGGTCTGTGAAGTGCATGTTTTCCTGTGGATGGTGGATGGCTGTAAAGACATCCTGAGTCAGCACAACCACTGCACCAGCAATGGAAAGCTGCTGCCAATTTAAGCATTAAGAAATGATGAGTCAGGCTCCCAAAATAATTAGACTAGCTTAAAAATAAACAGATTTGCAAAACAATAAATAGGAAGTTCTTTCTGTTTTTGCTGTGGGCTTAAACTTTCCAACATTTGCATTTTTAAAAAACTTTTCTGCCATGAGGGTGAGAGGATTATCTTTTATTCTTTTGCAATATTGAATGGTTAGACTTCCACGTATTCCTGACTCAGAAGGGAAATGGCAGCTACCACTGGACATGACAAAGACTTCATTATTCCTGATGCAATATCCTGTTTGCTCTGAGCGACTAAAACACGTCTTCCTTCAGGATCTGCTGTTGAGGGCAAGCTGAAGGGGACATGGGCTGTCTTTGCCAGCCATTTCGATGCTGCATTTGAAATTGTTATGCAATTTCTAAACTCCAAGTAGCTGTAAAATAACAGCAGTATTCTTAAATTTGATGATTTACCATTAAATGGCTCAGAAGTATTTTCAGCCTTAGCTTCTGTAAAATAAAACACAAGTCCAAATAGGGCTCTGTCAGCCTTGTACCCTGTAATATGGTATGTGTACTCTGACACTGTATAATGATGGCAGCTGCTAAGTAAACATCAGAAGAATCTGAGATTTGTATCAACAGGATGTTTACATTTTAAAGAGTTTCTAAGAAAATAATAAAGATTTCCTGCAGCTGACTCCATTGGCACTTATTACAGTATGTATGACAGTTCACAGAAGTACAAATTAGAGATATTTCTTTTCTGCCTCTTCTGTAACTGTCATAGATCAGCACTGAAAAACAAATAAAAAAAGTTAAAATATATTAATTGATTTTTTTTCTATCTCTTGGGACTTTGGTACATGTTTTAACAAATTTAGAATCTTATTACACGGGCAGGCACCACTCCAGATGATGGCCAAGAGTGAAGGACTGATCTCTGTGGATATACAGGACTGGCACACATGCAATAGCAGGACTGCACCAGTGTCCTTGCTGAAATCCTTGTCTCTGATACATTCACATTTTATCAGTATTACTCCCACATGCATTCACTGGCTGCCACAACAGCTTCTCTCTGGGTGACATCTCTCAACAGTAACCAGCCAGCAGTTTTATTTGTTCTTGGATGAAAACTAGTTTAAAAGGCATTATCCCAGAATTAATTTTACTTTCAACCAAGGTTTATAGAAAATTACTTAGCTTCTCTGGAATTATGAAAGTGTCTCCACCTTATCCTGCCAAAAGAATAGGATAAACGACATGGGAACAGACTGTTTTGGGACATACTTTTTAAAAATTTGGTTCAGTTGTACTTTGTCTTCTGGGAATTCAAAGAGCTGGCATTGTCCTAGGAAGCCCTGAATGCTTTGGGATATGGTTCTCTGAGATATCATCTCTTTCCCTCATGATCCTGCCATGGTTGAGACCAGCCAGTTTGATGGTAAGGTCCTAGGAACTTGCTTCTCAGCTTGTTTTACCAGAACTGAATTTTCTCAGCTTTCCAAGGGCAGTGTGAAACCAAATATTTTCAGTCGGATTGTTTTGAGAAGAGGCAGTTGACAATCTGGGGTCCATGATACTCTTTTAAAATACTGGCCTGTAGGACTTGCAGTGAAGGTGCAATGGGTGGTTCAAGTACTTGGGATGAGTTTATTTAATATAATAGTGGCCAGTATTATAAAACTAGCATAAATAAAATCAGCTTCCCTGTCTGGAAAGGAGGTGGAGAAACATTTTATTATCAGAAAAATCAGGATGCAGTCCCTTAGATAGGGCCTGATAGTGGCTACTTTGCATGTGACTCCAGGTGTGTGAGTGCTCTCTCTCCCCAGTGTCAGGTATGGTGATGTACAGTTTTCATGCCTTTATCAGTGTTGAGACTTCGTAAATTGACAAAGGGAAAAGAGTTTCTCTTTAACTCTGCTGAGTTTACTATCAATGCTACCAGCTGCTCTGCACAAAGACACATGAGATCAAGAGAGACCACTTTTATTTCCACTTTCTCACAGATAATGATGGGTCAATCTCAATGTCAAATAAAACTGTGCTTTCAAAAAGGATATATCAACAAATCAGGGTGATTAACTTATTTATATTATCTATGTTACTTTTAAAGACTTAAAAGCATTTTGAGGGTATATTTTTAGATGTGTCAGGAACATGAATATTTCAGAAGTCAAGTCTGTATAAATACCAAAATAAAAACAAACAGACCTGAAACCACTATTTAAGCAATACTACTGCTGGGACAGATTCTTCCAACCATATTTACTGCAAACAGTTTTCCCCTCTGAGTATCAGCCTGACACTGTCTACTCTACATTCATTGGGACTTCATGTAAGGCAGATCAGTCAAATCTCTTTTGTAACAGCAGGATCAGCATCTGGCTTTAAAAGCCAATGTTCCCCAGTGGTATGCACAGGAGGAGGTAAGAAATAAAGGGGTATTAAGGGGTCTGTGATAACTTTTACATTTCTTCAGAAGGCTGGGGAAATATTGCTCTCTTTGCTCATTGTGTGCAATACACACCTTACACCCACTCCGAAAATTTTGGAAATTCTTGTCATCACTTCTTTACTAGAACACCACACAGCACAAATGATGGTAACAGGCACTCAGTTACAGAGTGAATGGAACATCACAGGTAAGTATATTGTGGTACATTGACTTTTTAAAATGCTCACTGGGATCCTCTTCCACCAAGGAGAGAAGCTGCTGATCCCTGATTAGGCATTCTGGGCACTTCAAAGCGAAGGTTGTTCTTGTGGTTAAATGACACAGGCACCAAAATCCCCAAGCACATGTGCAACTTCCCTGGCTTCAACTCTGCACCTCCAGGGAGTTCAGGCCAAAGAGGATGTGAGACCAGCCAAAAAAAGAGGTGTTCTTGGCTAGAGAGAACACTTTGCACCTATTCAGAAAGAGTGTTTGGAAGGTTTTCCACAAATGTAGGCAAGCACCTCACTCAGGCTGTGGGCAGGCGAAGTATTTGTAGCATTCTTTTAAGCATGTATCTTCAGATCATGCCCCTGTCACGGGGAATAATTACCAATCCCATGGATGTGTACAGAGACTCAAATGAAAACACTGGATAACATCAAAACAGCTGCTTCAGGGAATAAAAATAGTTCTTGGTTGCTTAGTTTTAAAAATTTTCTCTAGCAAGGACAATTTTGCAAAAGAAAAGCCTAGCACTTCTCTGTGGAAAGGAAATGCTTCATTCTTCAGCCATTTTTTCTAAATCTCTGCATTCACTGTTTAGTTGATACTCTTGGAGAACACATTATCCTATGGTATTATTGGTGTGATATAAACTTGCATTGCTTTAAATTCTAAATATACCATTGGAATAAGCATGGAGTAGCTAACACAGACTTCATTAATTCAATTTTTTCAAAACTGTATTTCTTCCCTACTTAACCATCTATACATGGGTGGTTATAAGCCACCTACAATACAAACTTCCACAGTTTGAGTGAAAAAAAGGTTAATCCATCGATAAATGTCCAATTTATTTCCAGGTTTTTTTCAGACAACAGATTGTTGCTTTTTTCCTCTTTATATCTCTGCTTCAGATGTTTCCTGTCTTCTTCCTTATGTAATCAATGCAACTACTACACCAGACCATTGGCAAAAAACTCAAGGAAGATATAAATGTTTTTAGTTTATCTTTTAGTTTAACAGTTGGAGGAGATGGTTTATCTTAAAAAATTATGAACCACTATAAAAGTTCACTGATTCAAGAATTCCTGAAGCCTGTGGAAGCTCTTCAATGAATTTAAAAGGGCTCTGGAGCAGGTCCTACATTTCAAAATAGGGCTACTATGTATTACACATGGACTTATGAACCAGAGATATCTTTCAATAAATACAAAATCTGAGGGGTGATTATTTTAAGAGAATTTCCTCTGTAAGCACCCCAGTTTTACCCTTTGATGCAATTATCTTCTCGATTTATATAATGTTATATCTATTATTAAGGTTTATATGCTTAGGAAAAAGAGTCAATAAGGCTAAGTCAAAAAAGAGAGCAATGAACAGGGCATGATGCAAACTTCAAAAGCTAAGTGCTGTAGAGAATCTCTGTAAGGAAATATCATTGTCCATTACAGGCATGTTAGTGAATGCCCAATATATTCATTTTCCTGTGCCTTTAAATTTTTGCAAAATTCTGTTTGTAAAAGATCCATGATGCTCAATTACACCCAGTTCCTTTTGTACAGGAATGACAATAAATTTCCTCTAGTTCAGTAGTATCTTTGCCTCCAGCTTCTGTTAGGAAAGGGAGTTGGTGTTACTACAGTGAAAGAACATAGGTAGCTCAGCTGCTTTAGACATGATCAGCTAATAATTAACCTCCAGAGCTGAGGAAATCTTTTATCAGTATCCCTTACCTTATTTGTTTGGATTTTCTGGTTTATCACAACCCCCCATGTCACTGCAATATGAAGCTCAAATTCCTATGTACTGCTTGATCCGGACAAACAGTTTTACACAATATTTCAAAGGCTCTATCATATATTAGTTTGTTAAAGACAGGTCTCCATCCTCCTCATACAGTTCTACTGCTATTTAATGTGCACAACTCCTGACTTTAAAAGAGTTTAAGTGAAAAACCTCACTTAATTATCCAAACAATATTTCAGCTCTCATTCTTTCAACATAAATCCAAGCAATTAACTTTATTAGACTAAGAATCTGCAGTCTGGTGATAAAATTTCTCCTAGCTAGTATTAATTATAGTTAAACTCGGACATGGAAAGATCAGAATAATTTGTGTCTCTTCTTTCAGATCAAAGAATGCAAATAAGATCCAGAAATAACTTTTCTATTCCACAGCAGCTGGCAAAGTCAGGTGTTAAGATTGGCTTTTACCGTATGATCACAGCGACTACTAAACAGTATAAATTTTTTGAAGTAACAGCTTGCCAGTTCTATAGCAACTTGGACTATAGTTCCTGTTTTTATAAACTTCCAACCTTTATAAGTTAAGCCCATTTTTATTGTCAATACTCTTCAAATTTAACATAATGCCAACTGAAATTTTTCCCTTAATTCTTACATTCCCAGAAGTTACTAAAAGATGAAAAAAGAGAAGCATTTAGCTTCACTTTTAGACCTGCTTTTTCTTCAGTTTGGTAACTCTTATAGGCTTGGTTTAGCTTTTTGTTTTCTTGAGTATGTTTGCCACACATGCATGAGGACATAGAAGAATCAATAAAAGAAAGTTAACACAGGTTTAAAACAACTCCTGTCTGCCAAGGCCATGCTTAGATTGACAGAGTCAACAAAAGCACAGATGGAGCAGACTAGGACACCTGCAAACTCTGACTGTTGGCTATGGGCCTTCTTTCGGTCCAAGAAATCAGAATTTTTGTAATGTGAAGCATCTGATAGACCACCTGAAGTCACTGGAGCTGCAGTTGATTGTCACCACACAGCCCACACAACAAAGCATTTTTGCTTAACTTTAAGCGCGTGTGCTTGTGATTAACATTTCCACAAGCACCTGCACTCTTCACTTTGTACCTGGCCAGCACAGGGACCTGCAGTCCCACCCTTCAGGCACTGGTAGTCCTCACCAGCCTTGCCTGGCCCCCAGCCCACGCTCCCTGCACAGGGCTCCAGGGTCTCCAGCTCAGTCTTTCTTTAGTCTCAGCCTCCCAAGCTACACTGTGGAGTGACTCCAGCCCTGGCCCCGTGTCCCAGACCAACATCAGATCTACACTGTACACAGCTTGACACCTGGATGGCTCCCACCCTGCAGCTTCCCTTCTGCCATGTCTTTGGCAATCCCTCCTGGAATGCTTTTTACTCATGTTGTAGCCTTGTCTCCACTCCTGTCTCTGCCCCGTCCCCTTTTGCTCCTGACTGGATTCTCTGCAGGGATGCTGGACCTGTTTCATTGCTTTGCCTTGTCTGGGACAGTCAATAGACCCTGCTCCCGTGCTCTGCTCAGGTGCTGTGGGACTGCATCCTGCTTGGAGAGGGCACTGCCTGTGTGGGGTCAGCCTTGGCTCATGGTTCAGGGAACAGGCAGACCCTCCAGCTCCCTGACACTCGGAGGAGTGATTCAGTCAATAAAATCAATCACTTTCCTTGAATTCACTGGGCTTTGGATCAATCCATGGAAAGTTTTGTTTAAGACAATGGGAGTATTTGCAGTCTGCAAGATAGCCCTTTAGTCTCTTCACTGAGATTCCCCATGAAGTGCAGAACCCTGAGTGCTCTGCAACAAAAATGAGAAAGCCCAGGCATGCCAGGCACAGTGCAGGGATCCCTGTTAACATGCGCTACTTCAATTCCTTTAAAATACGAACATACCTTTCAAAGTGCAGAAAAGGCAAATGAGCTAAATAAAAAATAAGTCTATTTTCAGCCATAAAAAACCAGACTGTTTTATGCAACGAACTTTATACCATTTCTATTTAAAAGGCACAGAGTAATTTTACAGAGATCTAGGACCTGTGTCCTAGAAGACTCCATTCTCTGAGGAAAATCTCTTCCAGTGCAAAGTGCTAGAATCATTCTTCCAGTAAAAAGACAGGGATGATACAAAAAAATGAAAAGAAGGAAGGGGACACAGCAGAATATGTTATACTGATTATCTACTCCCACAGAGGCTATCTCAATAGAAGTTTATTAAATGTGACAGTTTTCTGGCTCATAAGCCATCTGAAATTATCTTACCATGGTCACACTATTAAATTATCTCAGCCTCCAAAACATGGTGACCACGCCAGAAGTCTGATTAGAACAGTTCCTGGCCTATGCCAGCCCTTGAACCATGACTGGGAAAATGCGACTGGTCCAGGTAAGAGCTTTAGAGAATCTCTTTCAACAATAAATCCACACAGACAAGAAACCTCCGTGTGAGAAAGGTCCCTGAAATGAATTAATTCACCTGTAGAGCAGTGGCTCCAGCCTCTGAGGAATTTCTCTTACACTACAGTACAATGGCTGAAACGGTGGAGCCCTAATTTTGCTCACTCTTCTCATTTCGTTTTGAAGCCATGGTGAGCCTGCAGAATCCCATAATAACATAATGACATCCCACAGCCCAGAGGATACATGTTCTTCTTGACTTGTTCAGCAGCAAAGTGAAAGGATTTGGGCCATCAGTCCCTCATGCCCTAGCTGGTCACCTGCCTGTGTGATCAGAACCCAGGTAACTACAGGCCCCACTGGGAACCACACCTCATGCCCAGTCAGAACACAGACTGCTTCCTCTCCAGCAAGGAAAACAAACCAGATGGGTTGGTACATCTGATAGTAACCAATGCCACATTTGCAAAGGTGTGGATCAACACATTTTAAGGATCAGTGACCCCTTTAATGGCTTCTCCAAAGTTAATGGAATGACACTCATAAAAAAGGAGAACTGGGCTGCTGAAATTTTGGTTTTGCACAAATATAACTGGGTGAAACATCTCATGCATGTGGGCTTCCTTCCTTTGAAAACTGAGGATTAAACAGTTACCTTCTTTAAATTTTGCTTTATGGTTGTACTGTCTCTCTCCACCACCTTCATCATTTCTTGGCTTGCCATGTACAAGATGTTGGCTGCAGAAAAAGAAACAGGCAATAATGTCAATACATAGCAAAACTGTTAGAAAGAATAATACAGACACAACTCCACAAAAAATCAGAGCAACTAGAGCAGTCATCATCTCAATAACCCCTGGAAAAGAATGCCACTGACAGAAAGAGCAGAGTTTATCCCACCTAAGCAAATGATTAAAAAGGCATATAGACTGAACTAAGTCACCTCCCATTAATTAATTAATTAATTCCACAATTAATGGAAAGGATCTTTGGATTGTAACTCTATCCTATCTATTGCAACTTTATCCTACAGACTTCTAGATCAGCCCATGGTGATGACTCTCTCCTGACCAGAGAAAGAACTCTAATAACTAGCTTTCATTACATGCTTTTAGAAAGGTAAAGGTCAGTATGAAAATCCACTATGGGTTTTCAAGACTGGGCTTTAAATACAAAATACACATTACAAGGCATTATTAATCATGATGATTAGATTACTGATATCTCAATATGCAAATCATTCCAACATTCAGCACAATAAACAACAAAAACAATGGCAACTACAAATATGTGGTGGTCCTCCATAAAAGTGATAGTACCTGTCCAGTCAGGACTGGACTGGACACCAAATGTCTAACCCTTAGCTTTCTGGAATGTGAAGTACTAAAAACAGCTTAGTGCAATTTATTTTGAGTTGATCTATAAGATACTGTCTAGAAATAGAAATGATCGAGTCTAACATCTGGACACCCAATTTTATGAAGTCTTGAGTTCAGGCATGTCCCTTGTATGTTAAACAGCAATGGGAACTAAGTACTTCTGAGAAGTAGATTGGTTTGTCTGGATGCCTAAATATTTACCAATTTAAACATTCTGATACAGAAGGATCACACTGTGTCCACCTAACCTGGCTTCTCATACAACAGAACCTACAGAAGCTCAACATACAGCCCAAAACCAGGCTTTGGACAAGCACTGTAGATTATGAATTCTGCTGCTAGAAGAAACCTCATGTATTCAACCGCAGAATTGGGAGTTGCTCCATGCATTATGTTTCCATAATATGAAAGGATCTTCAAAGGGTGTTTTAATAAGGGCTATCCATTTCTGTCATCATCATGCTGTACTGAAGAAATACGAAGCTAGCCAAAGAATTAGCACTTCTTTTATCTCTTTTTTGGACCAGTCAGCTTACTGAGCTAATAAAATGGCCAAGCCTCTTCTGATCTCTGATCACAGAGACATTCATAACCTATATGTGGGAATAAATAACAATATTCTACTTTCTCACCAGTTTGTAAAACCAACGTGGCTAAATTATCCAAAAGCACTTCAATTTCTAGATCTCAGAATGGCTGAAAGTATTTTAAGATACTCAATCCTCTCTTGAAAACCAGGAGAAAAAAGAAAGATTCTGACAATTTTAAAAATCTGAACCAATGAAGTTTTGTGCACAAGTAGTTAATGACAGTGTTGCATATGATGCTGCTTTGAGACAGGAGTAAAACATTCTCACACTGTGAGATAGGAGAGGAAATGGCAATCACACAGGTCTTTGGTGGTGACCAAAACATGGAGTTGGCTGAATGCCAGCAGTACTATAAGGAAACAGAATGCCACCAGAGAGATGAGTGATGGCACTGGAGATCAAATGTTAGTAGACAAAGCCAGTGCTCTCAAATGAAGAAAAACCAAAAAACCTAGAAAGTAATATCTAATTCTTAGCCAGCCAAAGCAGATGCAGTTCAGTTATAGGCCTGCAGAGCTCTGCCTTCTTCAATTAAACATTGAATGCAGCTCGTGCAAGTTCTTCCTTTCCTTGACAAGATGAAAGAGTTGTCATAGACAAACCAATAAATTTGCTAGTCCCATCCTACTCTGCTGGGAAAAGGGGTCTCTGTGCAGTTTCATGTCTAGCAATCCAGTCATCCAATCCTGTGGTGCAGCTAGTCTGTGCATTTACAGTATTGCTGAGTTCATATCCTGACACTGGTTGTTGTCTTTTCAATCCAGCTCCAAACTGATGAATCACACACCTCGTTTTTAGAAAGACACACATCTTTGAATGCATCTTCAAAAAACATCTAGGAAAAACTTAAATAAGAGACAGGAAAGACAACTGGAACAAGTCCAGAGGACTGGAGCACCTCTCCTGTGAGGACAGGCTGAGAGAGTTGGGGCTGTTCAGCCTGGATGAGAGAAGGATTTGGGGAAGCTTTACAGCACTTTTCAGTATCCAAAGGGGCTACAAGACAGACAGAGAGAGAATTCTCAGAAGGGTATGGGGTGACAGGACAAGGGGCAATGGCCTTAAGCTCAAAGAGGGCAGGTTTAGATGGCATATTAGAATGAAATTCTCTACTGTGAGGGTGGTGAGGCCCTAGCACAGGTTGCCCAGAGAAGCTGTGGTTGTCCCATTCCTGGAAGTGTTCAAGGTCAGGTTGGACAGGGTTTTGAGCAATCTGGTCTAGTGAAAGTCTGGTCCCTATTCATGACAGGGGAGTTAGAACTAGATGATCTTTAAGGTCTTTTCCAACCAAAACCATTCTGTGAGCCCATAATGAGGAATTCCATAGGTATGTAATTCATTTCAGATTGAGTCCTGTTTCTAATATGGTAACTCTATGACTTTAGTGCTCAGAACTATTACCTATAACTGAAGCTGTTTGGCAAAAGCCTGCTCTGTGTCAGAAGGCAGGATGTGGAGAGCAGCCCTTGCTACTCTGAGTGCCGGTGCTTCAGGTGACCAAGGTGGCTCACTGGATTTAGAAGATTTCACAAAGTACTAAGTGCAAGAACCTGGTTTTGGCAGGGTATCTGTAGCAAGAGGACTTGTAACAAATGCCCTATATGAGGATGTCTGTATGTCAAGAGTTCCACTTTCCAGCCCAGAATGCAGTTCTTGCTAGCAGGTCACAGCAGATAGGACATGGACAGACAGAGCTCCTGCATTACCTTGTGGTACCTGCATTGGATGAGGCCAGGGATGACAATACCAGTGGCCCTCAGTGCAGAACCTGACAGATTCAACACTACTGGGACTGCAGGCAGCTCTCCACCCCCAGTTTGGTCATACAGTGGAACAGTAAAGTACTGCCTGCTCCCCTTCTCCCACCTTCCTCGTTCCTCTGTCTTACCTCCTGTTCTGTGGTCTGCTCATAGTTCTGGGTGGCTTGTGTGGTTTTTTCAGTAAATAATAAGAATTGAAGTGGAATTCACACACCTAATAAACTGAGATTAGTCAGAGATACTAAAAGTAAAACTGTAAGACAGCAAAGGCAATAAGGGCAGTACTTCAAAAGGAAATGTCTCTGAAGGTTTGGGCACTGTACAAGAAAGGGTACCAGGAAGGCAGGATTAAGCTAAACCGGATGAACAGCAAGGTTCAAGAGTCTATTTCAACCAAACAGGAATCCCTCAAATTTTGGAAACATGATCCTAGGGAAACCAATAAACAGGAACTTAAACTTCAGCAGGCGTTAAGTAAGAGGAAATTGCAAAGAGCAGAAGTAGGTTTCCAAGAACAAACATTAAAGGATTTAAAAATAAACAATAAAATATTCCTTAGGTTTATCAGAAACAAGAGGCCTACAACAGAATTTGTACAGGCTAAAGAAGATAATGATGCTGTTTGGAAGATAAATGACTTTCCTTTATGGCATCCAACTTTCTTGTTCAATACATTCAGGAGGTTTCTAGGTTTCTGCTCTCTATATTCTGTTTCTGGCAATAACAATTTCTCTTTGAGTAGTGAGATATTGAGAAGTAGCAATGGTGGAGAGAGAACACAGAGTACATCAGGGCTAAAAGGTATATTTAAGGGTTTGAAAGAACTCTAAACAGAGAATTGCTGAGTTAATAACAATATTGCTACACAAGAATCACCCTGTCGTATGGCTTTGGGAGCAGAAAATACCATCTAATTGCTACTGATTTTACAAAGAAAAATAGGATTTTACTTTATCATTACTTTAAATTCTTCAGTATGCATAACCAGATTACAAAATTACAGGTAATTTAAAAACTCCTATATGACACAGCAAACTTTGGGTGGAATTAAACATCTGTAAAATGAAGGCTGTAGATAAGGAGTTTGGAAGCAAATTTTAAAAATAGGCTTAGATAATCTGGTCTTCATAACAATAAACAAGGTCTAGATTCATCACAATTTAAAAAATAATAAATTTATAATAACAAAATTTAAATAAATAATAATAAAATAATACATTTTGAAATTTTGTTTTAAAATCTCCAAATAATCACTGAACACACCTGGCAAATTGATCATTTCTGCTATGGATTAAATAATTTCTCAAGATGACTCTACTTTTAGTGATAAAACCTTTAGACCTTAATCTGAATTAAATTCCTAAACTGAGGTGGAATGAATCCTGGCCTAAGCTTCTAGTCCAGCTCGATATTAAAACAAATGGGTACCTTATTTCTTAATGATCTGGTAAATGGATAAGTATTTTATTGACAGCATTTACACAGGATGAAATGTTAGTCCGTCTGTGAGGGACAGGCAGAGAGAATGTGAGAGATTCAATGAGAAGAGAGAAAAAAATCAATGCACTAATGAAGTTCAAATTAAAGAAATCAAGATACATGCAGAAAAAAACAGAGTATTCTTTTTCCATTACAAGCTTATAAATCAATGCAAAGAATGTAATTGGAATCCAGAGATCCCCAAGATGACTGGTGTTCACTATTCACATTAACTCAAAAGTCCAATCGGACCATATTCCAAGTTTCATAAATAGTAGGAGGAGGATGATAAAGAATTCTGCAGTACCACTACAGAAATCACACCATGTGACCACACCTGAAGAACTGTGCATTCTGTATGCTGACAGCCACAGCCCCTGAGGGACACTGCAAAACTGAGACTGGTGGGGAAAACAATCAAAGAAGTACAATTAAAGATCTGTTGCCATCACGTTTGTGACACTTCATGACACACTGGTTTTCCCTCTCTTAGAGTACAACACAT
Organism: Acridotheres tristis; assembly: GCA_037013685.1. NCBI lineage: Eukaryota > Metazoa > Chordata > Aves > Passeriformes > Sturnidae > Acridotheres > Acridotheres tristis. The sequence continues at coordinate 103,114,290 of CM072887.1, forward strand.
TTAAATACAAAACAATAAAAGGAAATACTTTTTAATGTCATATGCAATTAATTATGAACTTTGTGCCACAGGAAACTGATCCACACACATATTTGACGCATTTACTTTAAGTGTGTTGCCCTGAGCTCCTCTAATTGTAAACATAGCTAGTACAATTAATTTTAGGGCAAATCTCTACAAAGACCAGATACCTTATACTTACATCAACCTCACCTTTTAGGTACCATTCTCTACATCTGCTACTATTCTTTCTTGATTTCCTGTAGATATGTCCAGTGGCTCATCTCTGTCTTGAATTTTACTGATGAAAAATTTCAGCTCATGCCAGTGTGTCTCTCTCTTTAACAGCAGAGCTGCACCTCTTTCAGCCCTTGTATGAGAGTCATGCCTCATTTTACAACATTTAACCCACATGAACTTGTGACCCACAATATTCCCACACTATTTCCTTATGGAACTATTCCTTAACCAGTACTATACCGTCCTTGGAAGAAATTTATGCACAGAACAATTTGGCTCTTTAAAGGAATGAGAGCATTCTCCTCTCCTTGCCCCCCAGCACTTCTCTTGGCTTGTGAAGGTCACTTTGATCCTGTCCCTCTCCAGCACATCTGCAGCATATTCTAGCATGGTGCTTTCTGCAACCTCAGCAAACACACACACTGTATTCCACTGGTCACATCCCTAACAGCTACTGCATACTAAAGGAATGAAGATAAGACTGTTACAAAACCCTACTAGATACATCTTTCCAGTTTCAAAAAATTCTTCCTGAATCCCATTTTCCAGGCAGTCATACATCTGTCTAGTAGGTGTTTCAGGTATGTCATATTTCCCAAACTTTGTTAGAAGAAAATAACGGGAGACACTGTGAACATTTTTATTAAGGTCTAAATGTCCTAAATCCACTGCTTCCCTCTAATCCACATTACTGTAAGATGTTTAATGTTTGTGGAAAGCTATATTTAAATATATACCATTATAAAGCAGGAACAGTAACCTTCTCTCTTGCTGCTATGGAATGTCAATCTGGGCTTCTTCAGAAAAGCTATTTTTCTCAAAAGCTAAGTCACAAGTTCAGGGAGAAATCTCTCTGCTATTTCCTAATGCTATACTCTGCTAACCTTGGCATTTTTTGAATATTTTGTTCTTTCCTTTTCAAAAAAACTTGTTCTGTTTCCTTATTTCATGAATACCAAGCGGCTTTTCCTAAGAAAATAACTCAGAACTTACTTTTTTGTGTGCAATTAGAAAGTCATCTCAAAGGGCTCCCAAGGACTTTTACTTTGAGCTTTCCAGCAGCTCTGAAAATCATGTTGTGAACTGGGCACAACCAGAAGCTGACACTTTAAAAATTAATGGGTTCTGAAATCTTTCACTAGGTTTGAAGAGGAAGGTTGTCCTGTGAGATCACCATGTCAGTGTTGGCTACCTGGTGTTACAGTCTCTGGAAAGATTTCCAACCTGTGCCAATGCTTGCTTTAGCAGGAAATCTCCAGAGACTCCCAAAATCATTACCAAGAAAAAAATATTTATTGGGTTTTATTGTCATGATTTCAAGTAGGCTATAAGATGCAATGTAGAGCCCACATGCTGAACTTCTGTGTGAAGCTGCTTCACCCAAACCTGCAGAACCAGTCACTGCACAAAATAAAGCATATCCAGCAAACTGCAGGACTGTGGCTCAAAATGCAAACATAGGAAATGCACTTAATGGGCTGTGTGGAAGCTCTGCTGGAGCTGTGACCTCACTGTCCAGGATGGACAGAGTGAGTGTGCAGCTTCAATCTGTTTGCCATCCACCACCATCTCTCACTACTCAACAAAGAGAGAAATATCCGGGGTTCAGTAAAGGTAAAAGAAGACAAATTAGTATTCTGAAAAATCATTACATGTGAAAGATAAGACTGTGGAATGAAAGGTCAAGAGGTCTGGAATTTTTCTGAACTATCACTGAAATCCTCTGAGACGCTGTGCAAATTACAAAATCTCTATGTCTCAGTTTTCTCATTTTAAAAACATGCTTCAGGTTGTTGTGACAATGAAATGTGTTTTGTAGACTATCTTAACAATATCTGCAATTGAAAAACACTGTGTAAAAATGTCTATCAATTAGTCCTTTAGTCCTATTATTAATTATTAATTCATAAAAAATAGATTTCTTTCTCAATAATGAAATTTACAGAGAAAAATTCATCATGTTCCCTTAGAATTGCTCACCACTACGTTGAACGTTGCATTTTACAGTGATCAAGTGACAAAATCTTCACAGCTATCCAATGAAGAAAACCTCAAAAATAGAGCCACGTGTTAGTCTGTAAGTACCTGAAGTCAAAACATGCCTCTGTGAGAAAACTGTGCTTGTTGAACTTAAAATCTTTCTCTGAACTGGCTCAGTGAAGCCAACATCAAAGGATGTTGGCTTGGAGGACTTAATACTGCACCCACACACTTCTGCACGTTATGTGCTGCTTCTTTGCTTTTAGCAGGAATGTTTGAAGTGAATATCTAAAGGATGAGAACTGTCCTGTAGTTTGAAATGTCTGTACCTTCCATCAGTCTCTGATATTTAGTTCAACTGAAAGAAGCTGATCCTGCCATAAAATGAAGGTGTATGCAGTGGTTACCTGAGTGCTGTGAGAAGTTGTGCACTTTTAGAGCTTCCTCCCAAAAGCAGCCAGTTCTCCCTTGCTGAAGGAGGGTCTTCATCAGTGATAAACCATGAGAACATTCCGTGTCTGAAGAACCACAGCACAGCTACGATAGGATGTGTAAATGAGATGAACATCACCTACATCGGTTCTTTTGGCAACTTGGATATTCAGAACCTGAAATGATGGAGGGCATTCTCACAGACATAAGTGTGAGTGCTCCACAACTCCACTTACAGACATTCACAGTGGCTTGGAAGCACTTTACTGGGCAAGGAAGCACTTTACTACTCAAGGCTGGAGTGAAATCCTAAATCCAGTCTTGCAAGGATGTAACTTATGAAGCTATCTCTCTAGCCACTGAGTGTACATAAACTGCAGTTCTCTCCTGAAAAGACTTTGGAAGAAAGGAATAAAAATTATTTTTTTCTTATCCTTTGTTTGGAAGGTAAAAGTCTAGTGCCCCTGCACTCTCAATTTCTATCTAGGAAACAGGCTCCTAACAATTTGGCTTTGAAACAGCCAAGTATTTCCAGGAAAAGAACATACAGAAGCTCTTTAGCTTTTGTTGTAAACATCTTTTTGCTTATTCAATATGTTGATCTGGTTTAACAGTCTAAAGCAAATTTGAGTGGGCTTTGTTCTTAACTTTCATGGTATAATCCCATTCCTTCAAATTTGTATATGCAAATTTACTTTTGCATATACTGGACTGATGCATGATGAGTCAGCCTGAGTCAGTGGGATAATCCAAAGCACAGAAAATTAAGCTTATAACATGTTTTATTCCAGTATCATAGCCTTTGTAAATATTCCTTCATGTGGGTTTATTTCTCACAAAAAAAATATGGTTGCAAATCTACAGAAACTGGCCAAAGTACCTGGTGACAGCTGTAGAACCCCGACGTGTTTTTATTGTTTTACTCGATCTCAAGTTGCTGATACCCCTTGTAATTCATAACCAGGTCACCAAGATTTAAGAACAAAAAAAGCTACTGTTAATTAACGATCATAAACAATTAGGCCCTAGAACTTAAAAGTGAACCAAAGCTTAACAGACAAATACCAGGTTTATTGTGTTTTAACACATAAATACCCTCTTTAAATGCTGTAACTTTTAATATGCAGATCTTTTATGTACACAAATTACCTTGAAAATGGAAGCTCCTCATTTATTCCCAGGTCAGGCTTATGAAATTTACTGCCAACTTAGCTTCTCCCCATGATCCTGCCAGTGACCTTTTTCCTGCCCTGGTAGGATCATTCCTCCTCCATGGATTAAAGGTGATTAAGGATCAGTGTCAGTTCAGTCTCATACATTTGCAAAGCAGAGACGACAAACTGTGCCAAAATGTGTTTGATTTATTTGCAGGGGTTTTGTGATAGAGGAACCCTGATTGGACTCAAATCAAGGATCCAGAAAAGAATAGAGTGCTTTACATCATTGGTAGCTCTTTAACCCAAAGTGTCACAGCAAGGACTTAATATCCTTCAGCTAAATTATTAGTTTTCACGAACAATAATGACTGAAATCAATCAAGCTTTTCAGTGCTTCGGGTTACTTAATCACCAATTCAAGCAGGCAGTTGTTAGATGGATACCTGTATCTATTGAGCTAAACTTCAAACACATTGATACAGCCATAGTGTAGCCAAGCAAACCATGTGTGAAATAGAAAATTTCCTGGCTTTTAAGAAACGCATGCCTAGCATTATTATTATTGTTTTCTAAAGTTTTAGAACAATAGTCTAAACTAATTTCTTGTCCATTGACTCTCTGGGTATTAAGATATCTATGCTAGAACTCGGGAAGTTGTATAAATTTCAGGGAAGAAACACATTTCTAACTCAGGACAGATAAACCTTATACTTGATTCTTGAAGCAATACAGAGATTTCCTGTACTTGGACTGAAAGTCTTTGAAATTCTTGCTTGATTACTGAATATCCAAAGAAGATTTGCCTGCTTATTTGCAAGAAAAGGATTAGATTAGGGCTAAAGTAATCATAAACTCACACTAAAAACTGAGGGGTCACACTATGTTGTCTGAGGCAATTCAAGATGATCTGGAAATGTGTCTTTATGGAAAGAACTCTTGAAAAAAATTACTTATGGTGCACATATCCATAAAATACAAAAGGCTATGTATTTCTGACTTTATCCTGATAAACTTTTAGAGATATACATGCCCTTAATTAATTTTAAAATAGCTCTGTGTCATAGTGTTGTGACTAGAGCTCATTCTGGGTGGTTTGCTCTGTAACTTGTATATTAATTACATAAAATTGATACAGTATTCTTTGCTGAGCTAAGGAAATAAATTTACTATGATAGAAAAAATAGACAGAAAGAGATGTCATACTAATGAAACAAGGGACAATAACAAAAGAAAAAAAAAAACCTTTTTCAACTTCATTGGCCAATGATTTTCAGGAAATCATCAAAATATTTCCTTTTCCAACAAAAATGAGTGGTTGTGAAGATAGCCCCAATCTAGACAATTTAATGGATGCACACACACATTCTTTAATAGCTTGTTCATCAGACAAACATAAGACTACAAAGGGTTACCCGAGCTCACTTCATTTCCCTACTGCTGCTGGCTTTAGATTATATTGACTCTATCAACAAGATTGTGGCTGTAGGTGTAAATTTATTAAGTCCTACACATCAAAATATTGTTTTATTTTATAAGTTAGTAGGAGTTATGCTCTGGAATGGATACAAGGAGAAACACAAAGCCAAATTTTTACTTCAAGGTCCAGACAGTATCGTTTCAGCAGCATCAGCCTTGGAAGAACATACTGTAACAGTTTCTAGAGTGGACAAATTCAGAGGAAAAGAAGACCATGGCCCTGCCTTCACGATGCTTCTCAAACGCAAATCTGTGCCCCTGCTCAGATCAACCAACCCCTCAATCAGAAGAATAGAGTGGAGAGACACCTTACACTGTTTTGTGAAGGTCACACAAACTAAGATGGTGTATTTTTTTCACCAAGAAACGAATAAACTTTCTTCGGCTAGAACTGGAGGGGTTTGTAAGAGATCAGTGATCCCCTTGTGACTGTAGTGGAGGCTGCAGGTATTCTCAGTACTTCTGTAGGGTATCCTGAGACTCTGCAGCACAAGTTTTCCTGGACACACTCACCACCCACTACTTCTGGCTCCCTTGATTGTGTTCCCCATCTATAGAGAACCTATGCTTTACATACTTAAAAAAAAAAAAATCTTATGTATTGCATTAGCTTTATTTTTCCAGGTTGAATGTCACTCAGTTATTTCAATTATTCTTCAGTAAAACGACACTTTGCAGCTGGTCTCTGTCCTCCCTTGTGTTTAAGGCTGTCTTTTAATGAAAGATAGCTCACTATTGATTAAAAGCCACAAACCTGAAGTGCAACCAGGCCCAGAAGAGAACTCTTGAGTTATTAAAAAAACTTTTGCAAATCATTTTTAATATAAAGGAATATTAAGAAGTAGAACAACATGTGAAAGGAAAGTGATTTTACACCACATAGGATACAACCCATTACATTTAGAACCTCTTAGGGCCAAGAAATTAGCAAGACAGGACAAAGACATTGAAAGTCAAGAAATATTTATAATTCTCTTAACAAACTATAACTTAGAGCTACATACTGTAACCACAAAAGCCTCAGGTCTTTAAGCCTTTACTTCAAGGAACAATGCCTTTACTAACTGGCAGATTTTCTAGTGCAGAGTTTTTCCCCATTTCTTGGAAGCATTTTGTTCTGACTATTGTTGGAAATAAGAGACTGGGCAAGATGGACTTTGGACCTCATTTCCAGCTATTATTTCCTGTGTAAGTCAATAGCATATCTCAGTATGATGGTGCTTACATTCATCCAATTTCGAACTAATTTTTCAGCAATATTTGTCACTATCTCTTAAAAATACAACCTTCTTGTTTAGTATTGTATTATGACAAGTATACTGAACATCAGTTCTACTAGACTCAATATAAAAAATTGAAGAGTGGGTACAATTTACCTAGTTATTCCAAATTTCTTACATAAAAGTCTGAGCAAAGCTCTTAGTTTGCCCTTCTCTGACATTAGAGACTTATAGGTTTGTTCTCAAACCCAGTGCATAGTACAGTCCTCCCAGACATGGCTTGATGGTTTGGAAAATGATGGTGCCTTTCATTGTACCTTCATCAAATACTCACTAGTTAAAGAAAAATCTACTCAATTTTTCCATAAATGCCAGGCTGTAAAACACGTATTTCCACATTGGCTTGCTTTTGATAGTCCTTTGTCTCTTCACTGATCAACAGCTTTGTAAAAAGCCTTTCCTAGTTAATCTGACCCTTCTGCCAACACAAAATGCACCTTCTCAGCTTCTGCTTTGACAATTGTGAAGTCAAACCTCCACAGTCTGTTTTCAACAATCAAGCTGTTGCTGCTTTTGCAGGTACAAGTATAGGCTGTATCTGCACCAGAGTGTATGAAATGGAGCCAGGAACTATTCTGAGGCTCTGAGGCCAAGTGGAATAGAATGGCTTGTTTCTACAGAATTAGATTCTTCCCCTACCCAAACTGCTTATGAGGACTATGCATGGCAGTGCTAACTCAACTGAGCTTGAATACTGGAGAATGCTAATTGGACAATTAAAACCATAAAACCATTCCAGAATTCATTAATAATTTAGCAGCATGGATGATCATACTCCAGTGCTACCATAAGTCCTATACTCAGCTGATTTCTAGAGGTAACCTATCTATCTTTGCAGGTCCTTTCATAACATTTCTGTATCCTGTGTTCACTCTGCAGAATGTAGATTCATTTGGACATTCAATCAGACCACATTTTATGAACGTTCAGTTTTGCTTTTAACTAATGTCTTGCATTAGACATGTTTTACCTATATTTGGGTTTCCTCAATCATTCTATGTTGCATCTGTTCACCTGTTTTGCTTGGTTCTTCTATGGTAAACTGTCCCTTATTAAGGGTTCTGAAATTCTTGATGCTACTCTTGTCTATTTAATCAGTGGGCATGATATTACAGGGCTGGAAGGGATCTCCATTGGTCTTTTTTTCTTAAGGTGAATCAATGATAATATATTATTTTCAGCAGATTTGCATCCTGTCATTAGGAAGCACACATGATGAAAGTTTCATTATCTTCGTAGGAAATCCCACTTAGAATTCTGCTCATATTAACTAAAATCTATTCTGAATCACTTTTGTTGCAATGCACTCCATTATATATTACCTCATCTATCACGGACACATAAGTTAAATTACTGCCCTTTACTTGAAAACTCTTTCTATGTTCTTCAGTTGTTGCCTGTTCAGTCTAAACATCTCTATTTTATACCTAAAATAGATCATCATAAGATTCACCTGATTAAATGTGGGTATCTAAAGCTTAATTTTTCTTTCTTCACAGTCAGATGAAAGTACATGGTTCATCTCATCCTTAAGTACTGACCTAGATAGATTAGACAAATATTACCTATTTCTCCACTGACTATGGCAGGATTTTAAGGGGATTAGTGAATGAATAGAGCTTTATGTTGTAAATGTGTTAAGTATTTCTGTTCTAGCACAGGTGTTACCCTTTTGTGAAAATATGTAGCAAATCTGCCTCTTGTCTTCAAATGCTCTGTATCAAACGGCCATATATTCTCTGCCAATTGCTTTCTCTGAAATTTTTTATATATATATATATATATATATATATGTACAGCAATGCATTGTGAGAAGTAGCTAAACAGTCTCTGTGGTGGATTCCCTCCTCTATAACCATCAAGCACATTATATACTACACTTCAGATAGCTCCAAATTTTCTTAGAAGTCCATTAAATCCATCTGTCATGCTCTGGTGGACATAATATTCAATAGGTCTCTTGTCTTTAATATGTGGATGCAAAGACAAGCCCATCCATCCTCCTCCTTTCTCCCTGTTCTTCTTTCCCAAGAGTGTTGGGTCCCTTCATACTGATATTCCAGCTGTCAGTTCTCTCACCTGTGCCCGTTAAGACAATTAACTAACAATTTTAATGTTTTTTAAAGGTTTGCAATGCTATTTGACTTTCTATACTTTAGAAATTTTCATCACCTGCCACATCTACCACCTTCCAGTAGCCCTATTGTCTCTTACGATTTTCTTTCTCCACCATCATTTCAGATCATTCACGAGCACAGATTTGCTCATAATGATACAGAGGGTTTTTTATCTTTTCTCTTGAATTCATCATCAAGCCTCCTTTACTAAATGTTTCAATTTTAATCACCTTTTTATGGCTAAGGAAGCCAAAGCTCCCATAACACTGGCCTGATTGAAAGTGCTCCAACCTCTGTGCATACTTGAAAATATTCAGTGGCTGTAATAGCAAAGTCTCATGCCCTGTGAAAAACAAGCAATCTCATTACCATGTCATTAGTCTCTCACTCTCTACAGTTTGTTTCCATACATATTTCTTTCCCATATTGACACTGCAGCTTCCCAGGACACTTCTGATGCTCTGCCTTAAAAAACTATCATTTACTGTCAAATTTTCTCACAGAATGAATCTGCTATTTCACCATTTGCCATTTAATTTCTATTACTACTATTACTTCAGACTCTTGTTTGTGTTGGCTAAGGACCACAGCAGAGACTGGGGACATCTTTTGTCAGGTACTGGCAGTAGAGACATGAAAAAGCCTGAAGTGATGATGCTCTCTTCTGTCACACAAGAGACTTCCAGAAAACTTCCACAAATTCTTAGTCTCTTTTTCCCAGAACATTTCACTGATGCCTCCCTTAGCAAATCTGCCCTGTAGCAGGATAATTTCACAATAATCCATTATCATAAAATGCTTCAGAAATATTTTTAAATATGCAAAATGACAGCTTTAAATTTTTACTCCTGACCACTGCACAGGTAAATTGGACAATATAAAATTAAATTGATGATTTGCCAGTAATTGTAGCCAAAGGAAAGAGTCCCAAGTGCCTGACAAGATATTTTTTTTGCAGCTAAGAAAGAGTTATACTGCATGGGAGAGCTAAAGGTCCCAGTCAAGTTAGTCAGCATCTCAGAGGCTACTTAGGCTATCAGGAAAAATAACATTTCTGCTCCACAGACTTTACAGTTTCTTTTTAAATGTGTTACTGCTGAACATCGAGTTGCAGATATGCACACAGAGTTTCGCTTGTCCTTCTAAGGGACAACAAGCAGAGGGTACAAGAATAAAATAAGTTGACTTCAATGGGATGATTATTGCAGAAGACTCTCCTATGAAGATAAGCTGAGAGAGTTGGGACTGTTCAGACAGGAGAAGAAAAGAATCTGTGAGACCTTATGGCACTTTCCAATATCTAACTGGGCTATAAGAGAACTGAGAGGGACTTTACAAGGGCATGGAGTGGTAGGACAAGACAGAATGGTTTTAAATTGACAGAGAGAAAATTTAGATTAGATATCAGGAACAGGTTCTTTACTGTGAGGGTGGTGAGACACTGGAAAGGGCTGCCCAAGGAAGCTGTGGGTGTCCCATCCCTGGAAGTGTTCAAGGACAGGCAGGATGGGGCTTTGAGCAGCCTTTTCTAGCAGAAGGTGTCCCTAGCCTTGGCGAGGGGGGTTGGAACTGGATAATCTTTAAGGTCCTTTCCAAAACAAACTGTGAGTCTCTTATTTTCATGTGCTGCAGGGCTCATCTGTACTTCGATATGCTGCAATACAGCTCTTTGAAAACTCCTCTAAACTCTAAAGCAAAGTTGCTTAAATTGCAAAGTAAAGAATAAATGCTACATTTGTATCAAAATGACCTGCAAAGAGTTGACTAAATTTTTGAAAATAAGTTTACCTCAAGAAATATACTACTATCTGATCACATTTTTTTCCTGGTAAATTGCCTGTCTGACTGTAAGGTTCTTCAGTAAAGTGTAATATTAAGTTTCATTTCCAATTTATCCTTTGCTCTTGAGGAAGCAATCTCTGTCATTCATCTGAAGGAGTCAGAAAACAGTGGTAAGAACTAATAATACCAAACAGCACTGTAATTTCCTATGGGGAAAACATATTTTCTACCGGTAATTATTGCCAACAGCAATCTTGGAAATATCGTATAACTTATTGTTTAAAACATCAAACAGAAGGAACTGCTTTGTATCAAGGATGACTAATGCAGGAACATGTGCTTCCACACATGCACAGACACATTAGATAAAATGTTGATGTTTAGAGGTTTACAAGATATAAACATTGACTTTGGGGTCTGCTTAAGTTTACAGTTGAATTTAGAATGCAAACATAGCAGTTAATGTATAACCATGATGGACATGAATAGGCAGAAACAGCTGCAATTGTTACGGATGGGCTTCTCAAATCTGCTTGGTACTACAGTTGCAGGAAGATCAGAAGTATACAAGAAAATCAGTCAGCTGTGCTTGAGAAAGCAGAGTAGAGGCTAAAGGCAAAAATAAAAAATTATTCAACAATTATACCCAGGTGCTTTACAAACAATAGATGCTTTGTTGGGGAGTGTGAAAAACACTCATTTACTTTGTGTGATGAAGCATGTGCAGATGAAGTGGTGTGTGTGATGGAAAACTGAAATGTCCACGGGCTTAATCCTGCTCGAAGTTACTTTGGAACAACTCCCATCTTCAAATGACAGAACAGTCCCTTAGGTAGAAAAATTCATCTCCAGCTTAAGCTCTCATACCGTGGCAGATGGCTGTGATGCTGGGATTTCTGCCAGCGTCCAAACTTTGGTCATGGGAAGTGTCTGCTCTTAGCCTGCAAGAGGGGCACAGAAGGGTCTGCTGTAGGTGGTGCTCAGTCCAAAGGGAATGGCCAGGATGGGCACTGTCTGCAGCAATTCAGCATCTCCACCCTGTGATTCCTGCCTGAGCTCTATGGGATTACCCTGCTTTGCTAGACAGGGCTCAGTTTAAGTGTCCTTCTGGACTGGGACCTGGCACTGATTCTTTCTTGAGGAAGCCTAATGAAATTCAACATCTGGACTACCTGTCTTTTGAGAAAGGTGAACCTTCTTTTAACTGGAGTGGCCTCGATTCATACGAAAGGTTAACTGTATACCACTTTATACTTCATAAACATAATCCACTAATTTTAAAGCTCATTGTAAACAGACCTGACCTTTGAACTAAGCAGCAAGCAATCTCTTGTGCCACTGCATTTGCTTAAGAAAAGCCAGTATTTCCTTCCCAGATCCATGAAGATTCTGTAGGAATTTTCTCCTTATCAATATTGTCATATTAAAGAATTATTGAGTGCTGGTGTACATCTTCATGACAAGAAGCAGCAGCAAAGTGGATTGCCATATTGTTTTAGCTGAGCACAGGAATTACATGCAAACCGGTGTCTCCTTCAGCCACATGGAATAACAGGTACTGCATTAATTATCAATTAATTATTCCAAGACACAAATGTCTAGAGTTTACCCATGGGTATGGATTTTGCATGTGTTTAAGTGCTTTGCTGGTACTGCATGATGAAGGAGTTTGATGAATCAAGCTAAACTTCTAACCAGTAAACACAAGTTATGACAGAGCCAGGAGTTCTATTTCAGATATTCCTTGGGGGAGTTTCAGCAGACACCTCTGAGTCAAAAGGCATGAGCCTACTGCAGAAGGCTCATGAATTCAGGGGGGGATTTGTACTGGCCCAGGAAAAATAAAATGCCAATTTGCAGATGACTGTCTGGCATAGTTTAACACAAAGCAACTATAGCTGGGAGCACTTGACTGGCATATACTTATTTTCAACATCCTTTCTGCTTTGTTGATGTTACCTCTTCCTTTTTCATGTCATTTGCAACACATCGTTAGACTCACGGCAAATTTGTGGGCGTAAATTGTCTCCCTGGGGATGAAACCTCTCCAAGGGTGAATAAACAATCTCCCCTTCCCCAACCAAATCCCAACTCTACCTCACATTTCATGGAAATGATCAGCAGCTCCACTATCAAAACATTCACGCCTTATGAGTAATATTTATGATGGGAGTTTTTCATGTTGGATTTTCCCCAAGAAGAAAAAGAGGAATAATTAACAGAAATAGACTAAATGTGAAATTTCCACATTATTACCATTATTTTCATAAGGTTTTCATAGGAAAGTAGAAGCTTTTGCAAGTAATAAAAGTCCTCATTAAACATCTTTCTTTCTTTTGGAAATGGGGTAAATTATGAAGCAGATTGACTTCAATAAATAAATAGGACTATAAATACATAAAAGTCATTGCCTTCCTCCAGTAATTTAATATGAACATCCTACTCTGAAATAAGGAAAAGTTTATTCACTCATAGAAAGAATAGAGCAGATGTGAGGTTTTTCCATCAGCTTAAGTGCTGCCTTGGTAAGGTGAGTTGTCCGACTACATTAAACAAACATTTTAGTCAGGCATCACACAGGAAAATAAACAGTAGCAAAGGAAACATGAAAATATTAAAGACTGTTATTCTTTGGCCCCTTTTCCTGCGAAGCAAGTGATAAAATATTACTGTGTTTCCACAGGTAAGGAAACACACTCTTAAACACTTTGCAGAAATACATATTACAATCATCACTTAAAATGTCAGAAGTGGATAGGACTCAACTGTGACAGCACACAGGAGGCTGCTGAGAAACACAGCAGGGCCAGAGGATTTTGCACACTGGGTCAGGCTGCTGGGCTACCTAAAGCAGCTTTCTGGCACAGCAAATTCAGAGAGGTGAAAAACATCTTGCAGGAGACAGCTGTAGAGTTACCTGATTTCAGGACAGACGTCTTTTGAAGCCTAATTAATCAGATGTTAGTGAAAGGGAGAGACTATCTGCTATATCATTTTTGACTTCTTTCTGTCCCACTGAGCATCAAAGAATGCACATAGGAAGAGAGGAGACCTGCTGGGCTCCACTGTTTTTGCCCACCTGTGATATACTGCACTACACTGCACAGATGTAACATGGTTTAGTTTATGTAGATGGAATTTATGTACCATGTCAGTAATTTCTGTTCACCATGAAATTTTGTCTGGCTATCCATCATGCCTGAAATTCTATACATATTTAAATATAAAACATCCTTGAAATGGTTTCTGCATTGTAGCCAGAAGTTATCTAAAACATGCATTCATCAGAAGAAACAAAGCAATCACTTTTTACTACCAGGGCTTGCATTTCCATCAGCCTGGAAAACCGACTTAAAAATGTCCTGGTCTGGGTTCAAAGATCTGCACAGTCAGTTACCCAGGGCCCAGAGTGTAGGGAAAGCTTTTATTCTCTTACCCACTATGAAAGATGTAGGTGTGAGATTGCAAGGTGCTACCTGAAATCCTTTGTAGTGTCAGTTTCTGTCTCTATTTTAAAATGCACTGCATGCACCAGCCTGTCTGGCCTGTGGTTTGGGGAACCTACTCATGACTAACACACACATATATGTATATATATATACATATATATATATATGTGTGTGTGTGTGTGTGTGTGTGTGTGTGTACACACACATTTAGGTTAAACTAGTGGCTAGGCAGGTTCAGTAGATCAGCTGCTGCCTTGGGATGGAGGTCTATGTACACTTCTGCAGCTGACCAGCTATGTGACACTGGCCAATAGCTCATCCCTTGTCTTGAACACTGGATTCTTTTTTAAACTTGCTGGTACAGCATTTGAAATAATAAAATCTAGATGAGTATATAATGTGCATATCCCCCTTGGCTGTGCATGGCCTCAATGGACAGGTTCCATTCAGCATGGAAGGCTCAGCTCTTCTGATTTAAAATAATAAAAAATGATAAATATTTTTCTGTTTAAAAAATAAAAAAAGAACTATGCCTTCTGTGCTAAATTTACATCTGCTCATCATACCTTCTGTTGCACTTTAATTTAAAGAGCAAAGTAAGGGAGAAAATGAAACTAAATTGTAGCTGTACAATTATACAGCTTTTTAAAATATTTTTTCAGGGGCAAAACCTCTTATTTCACCACTTCATGTGAAGATTTTTATCAAGCACTTACTTAATACCTTAGGCATTGTTTTTTATCTCTGAAAAACACAAGCAGTATAGGTGGAGGTGCTACTCAGTTCCACAAACACAACACAATGCACTGTCCTTACCCAAAGTATTTTGGTTAGATGGGTATTTACACAGCACTTCAGTCCCAGAAAAAGAACTAAAAAAAAATTTCCCATCTTACTTGTCAGGAAATTGAAGTGAAAATGTAAAATGAGTTTTCAAAGAAGGCAGGAAACAAACAACAGGTCTCTCACTAGAAATCAGCAGCTGTAAATTCTAATGCAGCCAAAGTATGGAATATCTGACTGTCCTAGCAGCAAGGGTAAAAGCCACATAGAAAATTTGGAACACATTGTTTTCTGATACCTGAAGCAAAAAGAACAATCAGTAGATTCTGAGCGGCATTTATCTCCTCTGTTTTTGGTTTCTATTAGAGAGAGTCCCTCTGTGATCAGTAAAATGCATCAGTCATTTCAGGGTGTGATTCACCTTTCCTGCTTTAATGCCAGCAATTCAGACAGCATGATGTGATCAGATGAAGACCACCCAAAATGTCACATTTAAAATTTCTCTGATAAATAAAAAGAATTGGAATAGAAACAGATCTCAAGCCATGATAACTCCTGAGGCTGGGATAATTCAAACCCAGAATGCAATCTCTCAGTTGGCTTCCTGGAGATAAACTTTTAAAATAACTCGACTCAATGTAAAAGCTTCTGTTCCATTTTCATAGCAACTGGAAGCTTACATTTCACTGACTTTGATGCAAATTTATCTCCCACATGCCATTTGATAGTTGGGAAAAATTTATCCCACAATAAAACCTTTTCTCTCTGGCACCTCAGGGATTTAATTTTGTCATTCTGTACATCTGACAGGGAGAAGCAGCCACTGCTGGGAGACAAGCCTCAGTACCTCAGCTGGGACTCACTTCCTATACAGTCCTGTGGAGTGCCTGAAACTGCCATGGCCCCTTTTTTCTCTGTAAAACAAGGGAAATGTAAACACTCCACATGAAATCTGAATGTCTCCACATTTGGAACAAGATAAAATTTGAATCGAAACTCTGGAGTTTTATCTTAATTCTTTGTTTTACAACTTCTGTTGGATGCTTAAACTAACTAGGCATCTCGTTTCCAGCTTTTACTCATGTGACAGCCTAAATGAATGTGAAAGCCTGGTTTCAAGCTTCTGAGTCCCTTCCTTCCCAACCTGCTCCAACAGTACAAAGCAGACCTCCCCCTGCCCCAGGCTGCAGTGCTCCCCTGCTCCCCGACCAGGTTAAACAAACAGGGAGATTCCTCCAGGGAAGTCACAGGTTCAAGATCACAAAGGACCCACCTCATTTGGGCCAGTTGGAGGTTTTTCTTGCTATTGTGCTTATCTGTGTCTTCCCTGTCATCCAGACATTAACCTCTGACCTGTGAGCCCGCCTCTCAAAAAAGCTGTGCAGTGTTTACCCATTATGTAATGTCTGTGCTTTTGTGGAAATTTTACAGAAACAAATGGAGGAAGTTTGCCAGTCAAACGGCTGGACAATAAATCCTGTTCCATGTAGATAGAATGGTTTACTGTCACTGTAAGTCTGCTACTGGCATCTGTCACCGAAGAAATGTTTATAAATTTCAGGCACGGGAGTGCCAAAGTATTCCAGCACTGCGGGACTGTACATGATTTGTAGAACCACCACCACTGTGCTAGACAGGGATAGCCTTGTTTTGCTAGCCTGAATAAACAGAGTGACAATGTTTCAGATAAGTCAGGGTCACTAATGTTCAATATTTCTGTCTATTCATCTCCTAAGTTCATAAATAAAAGTACCTGAATGGTTGTTTGTTCATTGTAATGCTTTTTCTCCCCTAAGATATCTTTTCTAGAAGTCAATCGAAGTAAGCAAAGTCCCTTCAGCCCCTTTTGCTTATTTCTTATGGGTCCTTTATTATTTATGCACCGTATGTTCCCATCCATCCTTACAATTCATCTTCTTTACGTATCCTGTTGTCTCTTCTCCTGTACTGTTTCCTCTTCAGGACAAGACATTCTATTACGTCCCCTTTCTGGACAGTGTCATCACAATTCCTCCTGCTGTGTAACTGGGGCTTCTATATATCATCAACTATGAAGTTAGGACAACAGAAAGATGTGTTTGGATAAAAAGCAGGAACAAATATAATTTGGAACATGGGACATGTAGGTAATGTAATTCTTCCTTCACTGATTCTTTCAGCCAAGGGCCTGTTAGTGCAACAACTGAATGGAGCTTTTCACTCCGTGTCAATGGGAGAAGCACTTGGTCTTAGAGTTCTGCTCTAATTAAGTTTTTAAATCTCATTTCCTTTCAGAAGAGAGAAAACATTGTTGTGACTAAGCTTTGGATGTGGTAACAAATCCCTGGCAGGTTGGTTTGTTTTAACGGACGTATTTGATTTAAGGAAACTTTTACCATCTTTTCTGCCCTTAATCACAGCTTTTATTACAATTACAGTAATGCAACAGAGGTACATGCCAAAGGCAATATGTATATTTTTAATGAGTTGACATGCAACCTTCCTGGAGAGAATAAACAACTTCATTTGCTGAACATTTCTGAACCATATCTAGCAATTTATTAAGGGGAAAGGAAATGTTCAGAAAAGCATTTACCACAAATTCAGAGGCTTCAGCAATTCACAGATGAGCAGTCTCATAAGACAGACTCAGTTGTTGTGCTAGATTTAGCAAATTTTTGCTGAATGGTAACATTTTCTATTGTCCTCAAACAATAAAAGAGAAGGTTAACAGGCAATATCCGGACGCTCAAAGATTATTAATCCATGCATGTGGTCCTGAGTCACTGGGCTGTAAAACATCATCAGTTTCCAAAGATGCAAACCAAAGGGGAATTCTGCTTGAGAGAGATGCTATCACAAGCCCAAAGGAACTAGTTGCATCAATAAGGCCTATTTATGCAAGTTTTACAAGACATTGGCTCCCAGGGGTTTTCATTCTGGTAGAATTAATTCAGGGAACAAAATGAACATAGGCAGAGAGCACATCCTATGAGTGAAGAGCCTTCAGCCTGGTTTCGTGACTCAATTTACCTTACAGCTAGGATGCAGGTCAGACACTGGTACACACAGGAAATCACAACAGGCTGACAGGCCCACATCAACCAGGCTCATTCACCTGAGGACTAAAGAGCTCAGAGGGTCAGCCTCCAACAGCAGCACACACAATCCATTCTGTTAAACTATTCCTGTGGCTGCTGTGGTCTGGGCCAAACAACACATACAAACAATGGCTGGCCATGTTTTTTTGGAGGTTAACACAGGCCAAGGACCATTTCCAATACAACCCTGGCTGTGTATAACCTGTTTTTTAGAGGTAAAAGTTTATCTGTGGGGACCAGAGAAGGATTCCTGGCTTGTGGAGCTGTGACCTCACTGACCTCCACATACCTTTTTCTGAGACGAAACTATCAAAGGAAGACACTTGAACACCTCGGGTAGGTATGACTGGATGCTTGCCTTCTCCTTGGTCACCAGGAAACTGACTTCAATTAACAGGAACTCAAGCAACAAACCATAGGAATTCAATCAAAACCGTGTATTATCAACCAGGAGCCTGATTTTGTCAGGCACAGGGCACTGCAAGGGAGTGACTGTCATCATGTCCAGTTTGTGCAACAGAAGTGGGGCTGTCCAGGCTGGCAGCACAAACCCCACTGCCCATCCTGCTCTTGTTCTGTGTACAATCCTACACTGAGCCTCCCACAGAGAGCAGCACACCCGCAGACCATGGAAGGCACAGCCCCTCACTGCAATCCCAGTTACTCTGGCACATCTGTTTGGATGATTAGTAAGTAAAATTTTACTGATAGAAGACAGAGCCCAACTGGAAATGTAGGAATGTGTTTTTACTACTATTAATGCAATCAAAACTTCCTTCTTGCTATTATTACTGCGTTAGCATGTCAATTCCATTCCAAATTGTTTTAAACTGTTAACTTACCAAAATACCTGGAGTATAGCACAATTCATGTTCTGGTTTTCATTCTAAACTTCACATAATTTATCTGAAATTATTCTGCTTCTTAAAGTTGTTTCTCTTGCTAGAATGTGCAAAAATTATGTACAAAATGCACTGGAGGAACGTTAATCTTTCTCTTTATGCCCACAAGAGTGTTGAAATTGAGTGCATAAAGTAAGTTCCATGTGCCTTTGTAGGCTGAAGGTCCTTTTCTGAATTTACCAATATTCCAATTCAGATTACAGAGTCTATACAGCTGGCTAAAACAGCTTAAGAAAAACAGATGCAAAGAACTCTTTGTGAAACTGATTACTGATTTACATTCACCATCCAATATGAATGAAATGCAAAATATGGCAGACATAAGTCACAAAAAGGAGATTATAAAAAGAGTGTTTTAATCACACAAGAAATCAATTCAGTAGTATAGGTCAGTTTGCTTAAGAAATATATATTCTTTGGGAAAATATTATGTTGTTTTGCCCTTGATTTTTTTTTAAATTTACTCATATGAGAGTTTCCTGTACCCACGGTCTTAATTTTAAAAAGACCAGACCTGTTATTCTTCAAAACTCATGCTTTAATATTAAAAAGCTACCCCAACATTTACTAAACGAAAAAAATACAAAAGATGGTTTAACACAGAAAAGGTGCTCACCAATGCAGTCGACACTGAAGAGATTTATGGATGTTGTTATTGAAGACTCGTCACAGGTCTTCATGCCCCGCAGCGCAAACCTCACCAGGGAGGCCTTGAGTCCCTCGGGGAGGAAGGACAGCAGGTACACGGGCATGTACAGGGCGTAGCGCAGCTTGCACAGCAGCGGGGTCATGAGCTTCCCCTGCGGGGACTGAGCCATGCGCTCGATGGTGGGGAACAGCAGCACGGAGCGCAGCACCTGCCGGGACACAGAAACCACGGTCAGCAAGGGCACGGCACACAGCCCAGCCTGGCACACGCCACCCTGCAGGAGCTCCAGAGCAACGGGACTGAGCTGCCAGGCACTCAGGCTGTGCGCTGTGCACAGGTTCAGTTTTTTAAAACATGAAGCAAATCAGTACATGGTCACGAAATTGTGTTTTATGCTAAGACAGAGAAGAACTCAAGAGGTGAGCGGTCTTTGGAGATGATTTGGAACCGGGAAGCACCAGCAGGAGTAACCCCAGCAGAGGGCAGCAGGCAGGAGCCCTCCACTCCAACCCGGCGGGCTCTTTATGTCAGGAAAAGTATACTGCTCTTCATTTCACCTGGTAAACTATTTTCTCTAAGTAAACCAACCAAACTAATTACAACTGCTGTGACAACACACATGGTTTTCAATTTGCAGCTCAAAACAGTAAACTTGGTCAGAACAAAAAGCACACAGCCTCTTCACTGCAGTGCGTACACTGGCACAAAATATTGCTTTTTATATGCCATAACGATATAGAGATTCTGAAGGTGGTAGTTAGTTTATGTTATAATAACACACTAGCCTTAAAATACAAAGAAATTAATTAAAATCACACCCATCCATACTAATCAAAAGTAAGTTAAAAACACCTACTCTTAGTTATCTTTCAATGCTAATATCAAGCAAATATTCTAAAAGAAAAACTGCAACATTTTCTGGAAGTAAAAATATATTGCAATAACTCACATAGGAATAACCCTCAAAGAGACACAGCCTTCCCTAATAGAAGTATCAATAAAACAATGTAAGAGGATCTGGATATTGCATTGTCAGATAATAAGGTATAAACAGCTGGGCTTTCTTGGTGACTCAGTATCAATAAATGCAGTTACACATCTGCTTAGTGCACATCACTCTACATGTTGTGCAGATTAGATTATTATTTTTGTAAAATATATTTAATGATAATTTTCTTCACTCCCACATGAGACACAGCTTATGTATGTCACAACACCTGGGCACAGCACTCCTGGTCCCAGCAGCCCTCCAATGGAAGACAGGGAATACCACCAAGAGATGTTTACAAAATCTGGGCATTGTAACAGAACAAACAGCAAACACTCATGAAATATAATAAAACCACAGAATTCTTTAGGTTGAAGAAGGTCTTTAAGATCACTGAGTCCAACTGTTAACCTAGCACTGCCACATTCAGAAATAAACCATGTTCCCAAGTGCCACATCTACACATCACTTAAATACCTCCACGGATGGTGCATCAACCACTTCCCTTGGGGAGCCTATTCAGTGATTGGTAACCCTTTATGTGAAGGAAAGTTTCCTAATATCCAATCTAAACCTCCCCAGCAGAACTTCAATCTGTTTTCTCTTGTCTTATCACTTGTTCCTTGGAAGAAGAGACTGATCCCCACCTGGCTACAACCTTCTTTCAGGTAGTTGTACAGCAATATGGTCCCCCTGAAACTCCTTTTCTCCACTCGTCTCTTTCAGCTGCTCCTCATCAGTTTTGTGCTCCAGAGCCCTTCCCAGCTCTCTTGTCCTTCTCTGGACACACTCCAGCACCTCAATGTCTTTCTTGTCATGAGGGGCCCAAAACTAAACACAGCACTCGAGGCATGGCCCAGTAGAGGGTGACAATCACTGCCCTTGTCCTGCTGGCCACTGACAATCATGTGTCTGGCACTGTGTAGCTGGTCACCAACCATTTCCCCTCAGATTATGGGGGCTTCATTGTGCTCACTGTCCATGTCTGGATACTCAGAGCACAACTGGTCAGAGTCAGGTATTGATCTGCTGGTTCTTCCTGTTTCTTCCCTCATCATTCCCTGCAGCTAAAAGGACAGAGAATACTATCTGAACATTTGATTCTTTAACCAGTTGTCCCAAGGCCCTGAAGTCTCTCTTGATTGTCCTTGGGCTCCCTGTTGCAATTTCATTGCTGTCTACCTGAAGAATCAATAACGGGTGATCCAAGAGCTGTACCAGGGTAGGAAGATGAGAAGCCTTCTCTTCCCATCTTTAACCCAGCTCAGGGAGGCAGCAGGCTTCCACAAGTGGATCCTTCTGTTCCTTTTAGGAGTCTCCTATGAACATGAGTCATCTTTTTTTTTTCATGGAAGCAGTTTTTATGGAAGCAGGTTGTAGACTGACAACCTCAGCAACACCTCCAAGTCAGGTGAGCCATTGTTCTGGTTACTGTTCTTGCAGAGCCTCACACCTGGAGGTGTCACTCTGGGGCACCTGGAAAGGTGGAGAAATCCCAGAGGAGACACAACGGCTGTGCCAGACAGGAACTTATCACCATTAGCCCCTGTCCCTTAAGTCACTGTGCTCAGCCAGAAGGACAAAGGGCAGGGAAACTTCTGTGTCATGCAACCATCATCAGAAACTTCTACTCACAAAATTTTAAAAGCAGACTTTGAAAGAGTTATTTATATAAAATATAGAACTATTTTAAGAAATCCTTCTGCTTTCCAGCTGATACTACTTTGGTTTGAGACAAAGAAAAATACCTTCTCAGGGAAATCAATCCTGGGCCTCTTTTTATTAAAGGCAACCAGCAGCTGAAGTACAGGAATGCAAAACTTTTACTAAATTACATGGTAGTTTCGTGATATTTCAGCTAGGAGCTGAACCCAAACTGTTGTGATCTAAAGCAGATTTGACCTGGGTTCCCAGGCACACTTTAATCCTTTGACATTGCAGTTTATAGATATAGGATTAGTTGCTTGGATGGCTATACTAACCATGGGGAAAGCTGCTAAACCTTGGCAGGAAAACAACAAACCAGGAAAGCTGTTACCCTGTCCTGTACATTCCTGCATTTTGTAATGGCCCAAAAATTTAAAAGATGGAGGATAATTTTATTTAATTTCTTTTTAAAATCTTTTGCAGACAATAACAGAGAAATGTAAAATTCGTATTTTTCAAACCTTTATCTGCTATTTCGTAATTTACTGCTGGATTCCCAAGCCAGGATCTTGAAATGTGCATTTGGCTGCAGAATTGCTTAAAAGATTTAGTTCAATTTCTTTGCAATGGAAATGTAGATATGACAGATTTAACGCACTTTCTTATAACGACACATATAATGATTAAAAAGTATGTCATAATTGTGTCTTGAAATAAGCGAAGTAGAAATATTCAGGTAAAATTAAGGAAATTAATAAGACTCAAATGCTCAGTATCAGTTAATAGGTTTTTTTTAAACTTTTGAAATGCCTGAATCTTATCTATACAAAGTTTACACTAGCTGAAATCAGGTAGATGGCACGGGATTATATTCAAGTTAAAATTTTCAGAATTATTATAAGACCAATTATTCTGGAAATGGAGGACACTGCTTGTCATAAGCACCAGGTATTGTCACAACTATGAATGACACATAAATACTATTAAATAATGTGCAAATGTTAACGATCCTCTTATTTATAGAAACCCTTCTCATAATTCATGAAGTTTCTTGAGATTAGTCAAAATACAAACAGTATTACAAATATTTATTTATATAATAAAAATATAATATATCCATACATATGTAAGTTTAGATATAATGCACAAATATTAAAAATATTAGAGACTAAAATTCAGATTCATGTAGTTTAAACCACCCCCAATTCAAAGTCCAGTAATATTATCTGTTAAGCATATGGAAAGGCAGAGAGCTGAGCAAGCAGTGACACTGGAAACAGTGACTCGAGTGGATATAGGGACTACAGAAAGTTGGCCAGTGACTCCACTGAAGGCAAACACACCTCATGTCCAGGAGTTGCTGAGAGCTGTACCACCTATCCTTGACTCTGCTTTGGTCAACCCACTAAAAATAGCTCAAGTACTCTTAAATTATACTGGAATTGTCACTATTGATGATTGTGACAATCAACAGTATTTGTACCACTGTAGGTCAATTTACTTACCAGTTATTCACTTTCAACAGTCAGGACAGCACATACACTAAAGCTCACTATTCAAGGCATAGATGCTCTTTCAGTTAGTCACCAAGGCAACTGCTTCTATTTCATCATTAATTTTTAACTCTGCATTTCACAGGGCTCACCAAATGGTTTAAGGGCCTACAATCTGACGCAGAGTCTCAGAAGTTCTACATTTTCTTAAGAACCAAAAGCTAACATTACCTGCAAACTCCTCACATAACTCATGAGGAAGCCAAGGCAGCTCCTACTCCCTTGTCTAGCAGTGTATATATATCACACAGAAAGTCAAATGGAGCATGATCTGAGCGTGCATCCAGAGAACAAATCAGCCCAGAATGTTCTGCCCTTGATTCTTTCAACACACACCACAGGAGGAAGGCGTGGGGACTTCGGGAGTTTCTCTTTTGACACTGTTTATATATTTTGGTATCTAGAGCAATCAGTCCATTAACTTCAGGAATGTATGACCTGCACAGTAAATTTTAGAACATAGAGGGAAGAGAAACTACTTATTTTACAGGAAAAGTGAATTCTCAGAGCAAAGGATATTAAATACCCATTCCGTAAAAGCATGGTCTTGACCAAGGTGCTTTGTTTAGGAAGGATCTCCAATGAATATGATTCACTTCCCATGATCACTGGTCCATATAAATATTAAAGAATAAAGCAAAGGCTTCCAGCAAGCTACCTACATAGAGAACACATACATTCCTGTACATCCAGGCTTTCAATTGAGCTTTCACATAAATCTATCCAAAGATGACAAAATGACAACTGAGTACCTCCACAGCTTCACTGCATAATGGTTATGTCAATTTGGGGTTGGATTTGCAGCAAAAGCTGGAAGTTGTTTTGTTTTGATTAAAATGAGAATAGAGTACAAAAAACCAAATCATTAAATTTACAATAAGTTGCTGTTTAACACCGCACAATTTAATAGTCTCAACCACACCAGCAAAGGATTTTTGTAAAATGTTTAAATGGTTTCCTTATAAAAACACAAGTATGCAAATTGGATACAGTTAAAAACATCCCCACAGTAGTATTTTCCACTAGTGCTTTCTACTGAGTGAGTTGAAATATCTTCTTCAGCTACAATTTGAAGTTTGAGTGGGTAATACTACTTGTTTAAGGGACTGGTAAATGACAGTGCTGAGGATGCAAAATCATGCTTAAAACCTGGATGGCACTTACAACCAGTACACAAAGAAGTGACTCAATTTTCAGAGCCGTTAAGTCCTTCAATGCCCACAACAGGAGGTCAATGCTTTTGAAATCAGCCACTTTTGATTACACAAGAAATGCTGGTTGCAGAGTCAGGCCCCCATGTGTCTGCCCCGTGAGCTCACACAGCCGAGGGCCTGGAGAGGGCTGTCACACTGTGCCACCTGCTCTTAATACAGAGAGACTAGGAGAAATAGAATGGGAGAGAAAAGCAGCCAGGATGTGAAAAGGCAGACACTGACCAGCAGAAAGAAGCAGGAGCCATTTTAAAGATTTTTTTCAGAGGAGACTCCAAGTAGGTGAATACAGTAATTGCAGCCAGGCTTTCTCAGTCCTGTCCCTTGGCTCTCAATGACCAGATCACCCCTGCCCATGACAGACCACAGGTATGCTCAGATATCTCACCTCAGAGCCATAAAATAGCCGCTAGTCCCCTGAAGAAAATACCAGAAAGTGAAACTTCCACATAAATAAACCACTGGTTCACTCTGATTTAACGGCAGAAGCAGTGGTTGCTAGAGGCTCCCATTGGCTTTTGAGCAGGGAAGGTTTTGGAAAGTCCCTGCTCCTGCTGCATAAGCTGTTCTTGATCACTGGGAGAGCAGAAATGGTTAATGCAATAACCACCACCAAAAAGATCACAAGGCTCAGATCCACACCAGTTATGCATTTCAGAGCCCACAGGGAACTCAGACTTCCAATGAGGGAGCAGAAGCAAGGAAACAACCCATGTGTTACATCAGAGCCATTGCACCATCCAGTGCTCAGTACTGGAGCGCCCAAGCACGGCACTGCACCCACACACTCAGCTCTGGAAAGAAAACAAGTGAGGAAGTTTAATTTGAAATCCCTTCAAAACCCTACAAAAAGCAAGAGCTGCTTCTCTGTCAAAAGCAACACTTCTTTTGACATATATTAGGTCACCCCATGTATTAGTTTGTTATTTGCCTCTTGTGTTGGCAGAAAAAAAAAGCTATTATCTGTCAGGTAAAACCTAGTAAATTTTTCAAAGATAACATAATGATGCACTTAATGGTAATCTACAGTCTACCCTTGACACGGAATGCCACATTAATCACACAATTTCTTCTACTCAGTATGCAGAAACCTGCAGGCAAAACAAGGAGGATCAGGGAAGTATTCTGTGCTTTATTGCCACAGCTGTGCTGAGCAGATTTCCAAGAAAACGCACAGGACAAACCAGACAGTGTTGGCTTGGGCTGTCCTCTCCCCACAGCAGGACTTGCTGGGCTTGCCTGTTCACTTTGCTCGCTCACAAATTACATATAATGCAATACAATATGTAAAATATAGAGTTCTACTTTAAAATCTTGAATAATTTCTTCATTGTCTGTTTAAGATGCAATTTGGTTTTTGTACTAGTGAACTCTTGTCACAGCTCAGTATCAACAAACCAACAGGACTTCATGACAGCAAAAGAGCTAAAGAATGGACACAAGTTGACAAAACATTTTTTCTCCTGATGTGAAGTCAAAACACACTGTGTGCATTTTCTTCTACGTTACCCTATGGATCTCCTGTAATTCCAAACAAATGTTTGGCATATTAAAGAGGCAAGAAAGCAAATATCTCAGACACAGTTAACAGAATATCATATAACTGTTAATTTCAAAGTGCTTTTCAAGAATTAAGCCCCATGGAGAAGTCTTAGCATGCTTTTTATGGGCAAATAAACTGAAATTTGTGAAGTTAGATGACTCCACATGAAAATATACATTGCAAAAGCAGGAATATTTTAAATAACTGTATGGTAAATCACAATTCTCTGCTCTAACCAAAGGTTACTTTTCTGGGTAACCAAACTGTTCCTGTAAAACAAAATGGTAAAAAATCATAAATAGTGCAAGAATCTTCTGTTAACATCTTCTGTGGATTCCTTCCAACATACAGGGGCTATAGAACAGGGCAGAGGTATGTGCACTTGATTTCAAAGTTCCAGTTTAAATTTTCTACATTTTCTTAGTGTCCAAATTTTCCCTTTGGCATCAGACACATTCTATTTTTTAATGTTTCCTTCTTTCAGACTTCTAATTTCATAATATATGTAATCTGTGAGACTAAGTGATAAAAGGAAAGATTTAAAAATTTTCTATAAAAAGTCTTTTTCTATGGGAGCAAAACATACTCCTTGAAGAGCTGAATTTGTTTTCCAAACAAATGCACAGTTAGTATATGTGACTCTGTGAACTCTGGTAAAACTAAGTAACACTCTTAAATTCTCTGACAGGCTGAAGGAATTCTTGCTCCCCAGGAAAAACAGACTTTTTGAGTGCCACCAACAGCATCATGTTCATGTTTGTCAGCTCAACTTTACTAAGGGTATTTGAGTTTTCATAGTTTGAGAACAAATTGAATAAAGGATCACAGGACCTTCTGGTAGAATATCCATAGGCATACTGAGGATCCAGGTAAGGACTGAGTTCTTTAAGGGAATCAAAACATACAGGGCTGTGAAGGCACATGGAGGATGCACAGATACACAGGCAGAAATTCTCTCACAGTGTCTGAAGAAATTACTGTTCAGCAGAACTACCTGATACCATCTTTAAATATACAATGACCTAGTTAGTGTTTTCATGTAGGTGAGAGCACAGCAGCATAAATGCAACAGGACAATAGCAGAGAGCAATGATCCTAAGGATGAACATGATTTACAAGGTCAGGATGCTATTTTCCCTTTTTATAGACACATATGCACCCAACAATAGCACCAAAGATATAATACATGATTATTATAAAAATAAAATCCAATGCACTTTCGAAGACTGAGCGTAAAAGCATGCAAGCAGTCCATAGATCCATTTACCACATAAACTTTGGACTGAATTTTGACAACTTCAGTGACTTTACCTCTACAGCATTAGGCCTTGGCATTACCTTGGGCATGTGCCAAGTCCAACACATGCACAAATGCACAAACACACGTGCATATTTCCAGATACATGCTCCTAATTCTTCACTGAATAAATATAGCAATACCTAGAGATCCCCATCCAGCACTCTGGTTACATGAATATTAATGACATCTTACACTAAAAGAGCAAATTCATAAATACAGTAAAGTATGCATACATGCACAGAGCTGAGCTGTGCCAGAACAGCAGTATGGCAAACAGTTCTTTTTGTCAGTAGAGCAATAACCTGAGCTTTATCATAGCAGAGGCACTCATTATTGACTATCTGGTATGTTTTTCTTCCCTTGTATGTCTTCTGCAAATAGAAAGAGGTGAAACCAGTACAAAAAATGTTATCCACTAACATGTGATAAAACCCATGTTTTTCAGCCTGCATCATAACCTCAGTGCTGGTAAGTGAAACTGGGCTAGGGCCTAGGCTCCAACACTAACACCTTTTAGTATGCTCTCTGGCAAGATTTTTGGCAAAGCCAGCTGGACATCTGGGCACAGGTTAGAAAACAGTGTAGACCAGGGATTCTTCTAGATACAGGACATCTGTGAAACAATCAAATTTGGGTCTCAGAAGGCTTCATGCCTGGAATTTAAGCTGTATTTTACCACCTGCTGTCAGGAGCCACAGGCTGGGCCCTGGTATGTTCTATACAAGAAAAGAATTTAAATACAATTCTTAGCATATTTACCTAAATCAGTCAGAAATACCTTGACCTGTTCAGTGATATTTAATAATCGGTTTTGTCCACATGAGATTCTAAACACACTGTGGGTCAACCTTGGCAAGTATATACACATCTCTCCTCTGTTAACAAGGGATCATTCATCAGATGCTCAGCAAGAAAAGAACAGCCCATCACTATCTGCTGAAATTGCACCATGAAATGGTGGGAAAATAACTGAGAATACACCTTTGCCCTTTTCAGAGTCCATCTTGGCTCAGTGTTATCCAAGTTCACTACTGGTTCTAAACTGAGGTGCCTGAGTTAGGAGTTAAATCACCCAAGACTCCCAGCTGAAGTCAGTCATGGACAGATCCTCAGAAAATATCAAGTGATCTAAAACCACCTTCTAGTAGAATTATCTGCTTCCCACTAATTACAGAGGACCTACAACTTCTAACTAGGAGCTTCATCACATAGAACAAAATGACACTCCTCCTCCATCAGGTCACACTTCTAAACAGTATTTTGAGGGAAACAAATGCTACTATTAATCAGTATTTGAGCAACTGTTCTCTAAAGAGGCCCATCCACAGCAATGTATGATCTCCAGCACTGAAAACACTGTAAATACACTGGTGCCCCTTAATATGGCAATGTAAAAAGACCAGAATGTATTATTTACTTTTGTAAAAACTGAAAATATGCACTAATTATATTAGGTCAAAGTTTGAAGAATTGAATTTCAAGTTTCAGATAGGTAGTATAAGACAAGAAGCTAGAGATATTTCATACTGACTGTCACTACCTCTTCTGTAGCTAGACTGCAGTTTCCATGAACATGGTGCTTCAGTACATGCCAAACCACCTTTCTGAGATCCAATTTGGGTGTCTGCTTTATGACGTTTAAGGTAATTTTCCTAAGCAGTAGTTCAGAAAATACCCACCAACAAAATCCCCAAAAGAATACCTACCTTCACGCCACTCTGAACTGGAAAGTGGTGGTATCATAATGAGGTTAAGTTAAATTTGGTATTTTAATTATTAAGCTCACAGAACAAACTAAGAAGCTATTACTGTTTTTAAATAAGACGTGAAAATAATCTAAAGCATGAATGAGTACCAAAAACCCTGGCATGTAATACAGTGGTAAAGACACATGGGAGATGCAAGTTTGCAGTATGATATGGTGCAGAAAACAAATGAGAGAGAAGCTTTGCAACTTCACGTTACACACAGTGAGGAAACACATCACAAGTGCCAGAGGAAGCTCCGCCTCTGGGAGACAATGCAGATTGCATCCTGTGCTCTACATCCTAAATGGAAAGATTTCAACCAAGAGTGAGCCACAAATACAGCCCAAAATTAACAAGGGGCTTGGATGATAAAAATTTCGGGAGGAAGTTGTATATAGAGAAAAAAACATGACTTATGTGGCAAAATGGGAGCAAAAAGTTAAGGGGGTGGAGAATCATAGCTACTAATTTTTAAGGGATATAAATGCTAATGACAATATTTTGGGTGGAACAAGTGACATAAGCAAATGTGATGGAAAGAAATGAAAAATCTAAAATGTTAAAGCGGGTATCAGGAGTCTGTATTGACACAGATTTTTATGCTGCACCAAGTAATAGCGTCCCACCTACAAAACAGTTACCAGCAGGAATGGTGCAAGTAAGAGAAATGCTACCTCACATGGAGGTACAGACAGCCTTGACTTCCCAAACCAGAACACTGTGTCAGGGAGTTCTAAAAAACTAGTTAACATAAAGCCTGATGATGTTACTTATATACCCAACTTTTCTCAAGCAAATACATTGTCCTGGGATTACATATTACAGATGTTGACTAAATGAATGATGAAAAGGAAATGCATTGACTTAAAACGTGAGAGTTTTTTCCCCTCTATTCCTTCTTTTGTGTAAATGTTTAACACATTCAAAAATTAAAAATATATTTATGTTTCAGTTATACAGCAAGCTGGCAAAATATTTGCAGAGTGGTTATGGTCAGAAAATAAATATACCCTTTCAGAAAGAGAAAACCAATCACACATTATTCCAAAAGCTTTTACTCTTCCTCCACAAAAAACCAAAACAAAACAAAAATAAACAAACAAACAAAAACAAACAAACAAAAAAACCCCACCCAAATCAAAATCAGAAAAAAGTGAAATTGAGAACACTGTGGAAAAAATACTTATAATTCAAAGTATTCTGTTAATAAGATTAACTTTTCAACACTCCAGCACAAGATTGATCATTAAACCCAGTTCACAACCATTCTGCATTTCCTTCCCATCAAGCTGCTAGAAATCTTCCAGCATCCAATGACATATTTTATGTTTCTCTGGAAAAAAGATCCAAACCCCCAAAACTGATGATACAGCATAGGATGAGAAGACGGCAGACTCACAACACTGTCACTCTCATAGCCCCTCTTTTCTGATATGGAACTCATTAATTAAAATATTTTTAAAAGCCCAAGAAAGGAAATTTTTTTTCAGCCAACAGAAAATGCTACTGAAACAAGACACAGAGATTAGTGTCAATGGAGAATTCCTTTGTGATTTCAAATATTTGATTAATTTTACTGTAAGCATATAAACAAGGTTTACAGTGTTATGGGGAACACTGCATATACTCTCTACCTGTGGCCATTTTTTACTGCTTCCAGGGAAGGCAAATGAGGGCACAGAAGCTATACTTCACATCAGGACAAAAAGTATTTGTTGGACTATGGAAAAGTCCATAAAAAGGAGCTTAGGTATTATAATAATAATTAAATTTCATAAACATATATATATATGACATTTATAATATTTACATGGTGCAAAACCTACAGCCACCATAACAGATGTACTCTCTTGGCTTTCTTTACAGTCCTTTCCATTAACTACTCACATCTCAAGCTCAGGCTGGCTGGGTGACAAGGGATATTTCCTGTCCAAGTGCTGTTTTCCATTTACCTTTGATGTCAAGGATGTCTCTGCCTCTTGGTGTCTGATGCACTCTCTTCTTTTCATAGTTAACTTTATGTCTTAATAGTTAAAATTACTTATAGCATACTCTAATAGATTGGGATATTCAATTCAGTCTGAGGAGACCACTCTTGTTTCTCTGTCATCATAAGTACAGCTCATGCAGACCTCTCTCACCTCTCAAAAACTACATCACTATGACTGACCTTAAGGGGGTTGGCCAGCTTAGACAGATATCCATCATTCTGATTTATACAAGAGAGAACTTCAGAGACTACAACAGGCTGCCTTCAGGACAACACAAATTCAAATAACCACATATCCCATGCTTTTAGCTATTCCTATCTGGACTATGCATGTATCAGCTATATCAGCTCTTCAGGAAAAAGTGTACATATATATACTTCCTAGAAGGTTTCTCTAAGAAACAGCATATATATAAAACTTACTGAAAACCTCAGAAATGTGTTGTTTCCAAACATTTCAATAGCATTAACTTCCTTCAAGAAACAAGGTAATGAAAGATACAGGGCACACTGAGACCCATCTTGTGAAGCTGGGCATAATCCTCACAATGTTCTATAATGGTACCAACTGCTGCAAAATATAAGGTAATACTTGGGTTTTATTTTTAAGGGAATTAAGTTGTACGGGAAATGTTGACCTCAGTGATATCAGACAAAGTCACTATTTGTAAACGGCACAAATGTAAGCCAAACAAAAGTTAAGTAAATCTAAGGGAAACTTCCTTTTTATGAAAGCTGGTTCATATTTCCTGACTGTAAGTCTTTTTTGTATCTTCCTTTTGAAGTGGTCAAATGTAATACAATGGATTACAACAAACTGAATTTTTATAAGTTATTTAACTTATTGTTTCTCGCATTCAATACATCCAATATTATCACATAAATGATACCTCCTTCAACATCTGAATTTGACAATCTATTTTCAAATATGTATAATCCACACATTTTTTTCAAATGGATTAAAACTTTTCGCTTATTTTTTTACTATTTTCTTTCAGCTTCTACCTGATGATATATATAGCAGGCAAAATTTGCATCTGTTTAAAATACTCTACAGTGATCACATGGTTTTCCCATGTCCTGGCACCTTCTTTATTTAACATACATTATCCAATTTTATTTGAAGTACACCTATAAGACCCCAAGCCTCCAGTGCTTCCTGGCAGTTCCACTTGGATGGAAACAAAATTCAAGGACCAGCATTTTTGCTAATGTATTTGTATTTCAAACTGTGATCTCCAGTGTAATGACAAATACAGTGCTGGGTACAATGATTACATCCTTACATATGTGGACCTGAGTGTCATTTGCACCAAGGTGAGGTGTGAGTAAATTTATGTCTACTTTAAGGCCACTTTCCACTGACTTTGCATAAATTTGATTCTGAGCCTTATACTTTGGAGTCATGCATCCAAACTCATTGGACTCTCCATATGAAGAGTCCTGTTAAAACATGAATTAGGCTTCTACAGCATTAACTTTGTGCTATTCTATTAGGAGAATACTAGAAATTGCTCTGCAAATTTTAATTACAAAAGAACTGAAATGGGACAAAGTTAATTGAGAATAAGCAAGTGAGATGCATGCAAATCTCAGCAGTATCCAGCTTCAGCTGCTGAGAGTAAGCAATCACCTTTGACAACAATGATCACAAGCACAGCAACCAAAAAGGAAGTGCCCCAATGAGACTGTGCCCAACGTCCCTTTGAGTACTCCTGGTCCTCTGTGATTGCACCTGCAGTTCAGGTGGGTGTGTGATATTGCTCCTGTTGAAACTAGTGGCAAAATTTTCATAAATTTAATATGTCTTTATTCTGCCCCATGAATAAATTCTGATCAAAGGATTATTTCCCAGATATTAAATGTGACAGCCTACACTCCATATAGATATCACCAAAGACACAATACTCCCAGCTCTAGTAGCCAAGACCCTCTTATCTATTATTGGATGGACAGATGAAGACCATGGCTGCTACAAAACACTGATCATGGTAGTAAGAGACTAATCTCTTGGATTGACAACTAAATTGAGACCTTTGACGATTTCCTTTGAAATCAATACACTTTCAATCACACCTTACAGCAGGTGTCAGTATTTTCTGTGTACTTGACTTCCAATGCTGAAACCTGTTTAATAGCAATAAGAGAGGGACTTTCCATACCTCACCCTACAACTGGGTCATGGCACAGGAAAAAATTATCTGTTGTTTCACATTACTTGAAGTATTTTCCAGTAAGAAGTACTCCTAGAATTTTTCCAGCTGAAGCCCAGAATTCTGCTAAATATACAAAAGTCTCAGAAGTGTTCTCTACAGACACTGCAAACTATTTTTCAACAGGTCAGCTCTACATACTGAACTATTTGCAAATTATTAAAAATATAAAAAATATTAAACACACAGACTGTTCATTACATTTATAAGTCTCACAGGGCTGAAATGCAAATTACTCTGTACTACAAATATTTGGGTAACTGAAAACTTGCCCAAAATGTTTGAATTTAAAAAAAAAAAAAAAAAGAAAAAAGCGCGCCTTTTTATGGGTTAAGGTAATAATGAGAAAACTGTTCTCCCAAAAATCTGTATCTTATTGTTGGACTGAAAATAGTTTAATAGAGAAAATATTCATTGACAGGGCAGTATTTTACATAGAGAATTAAGCACCACCAAAGTGGGCAATGTCATTCCATCTACAGGGGAAGTGCCAAAGGAGACGGCCAAAATTTGCAACGGTGTGATAATACCAGCAGGGATGGATTTGTTGCTATTATGATTAAAGCATATAAACAGAAAAAGATTAGGAGGGGTGAGAGTGAAAAGAGAGGAAGAATAGTTTATTGGTTGGAAGAAGGGCAGGGAGAAGCTTATGTTGGAATGCAGTGTCACAGTTACACACCATAAAGCTTTCAGTTGCTCCCATTACATGAATGTCAGAATGCAGCTGCCACTTTCCAGCAGAAATTCTTTCCGTTTTCATTTTGGAAGTACAGGGTGGGATTTTTTTCAGTGTAGCACTCCCATGAGATCACCATATTGCATCTGCAGGTACCCTTATGGCACAGGGACTAGCAAATTTTGTATACATGCTCTGGGACATTTACCACTTAGGATGAACCAGCAATATGCCCTTAAAATGGGGAGGTGACTCAAAAGAAAGTATTAAGAATGAGACTTTGTGCTGTGTTGAATCAACTCCTTTCACAGCCATCACTGTACAGCCATACCTACCAATAAATCTCAATGACAATCCATTCACTTTAAGGAAATGGGGCTGAACAAAGTAAATGAGAAACCATTTACAATTATAATCTCATTCTGCTGATGAAAAGGAAAGGCCATGATTTTCCATCAGTGCCTTGAGATCCCTGGACTTCTATTTTTAAGTGCTCCACTCAAGACATTTGGAAGGGGTTTATTTTACCACTCATTTAAGTCAGCCCTCAAAAAGGCATCCAGTCAAACCAGACCCATAGCCCTTCTCAGCTCAAAGGGCTAGGAGTTAGACAAGCTAAGCTGGCATTGAATACTGGAAGGAGGCCCATACCATTTTAACTAATTAAAGTGGCTTAATGATGTACTCTGGAGAAAGAAGAACAGTAAGGTTCTGCCTTGTGATACTGGTGAAAAACAGGATGAGTGAGTCGGGAAGTATACACTGAACAGAACTCATATTTTTGTCACAGAATATGAAGAAATCATGAATATTTGAGGTTTGAGCGAGAACTTACATCCCAAATTCTTGTCAGGGTATCAGAAGAAGGTAAAAAGAGAGAGAAGGGAGTTAGGAATTCTCTCAGTCAGCTCGTTTTTCCATCCTTGCTTTCATCTTTCCAGAACTGTAAGCGTTTTAAATAGTAAGGGAAAAATAGAAAATTCCTTCCTTTGCAACACTACAGACTACTGCTAACCTTAATTATTATGAAAAATTGAATACATGTGGGAATCTTCTAAGAGAGAAAAATTATCATATATAATTTATTAAACAAATAAAAACTGGTCATCAGGTAAGGAAGGTTTTTAGTGCAGCTGAGAACAAGAATTTGCAGAGTATCTTTCAATTGCCAGTGCCAGGTAAAAAATCTGAACCATGCCATCTACCATTAAAGGTCTCAATTTAAATAGTATTTTTTGAGAACTGGGGTTTTAACCTTCCATCTCAGTAAAATACACCTGCAGTAGTCATACTACTGTTTTAAAATAGAAGAGCAGAAATTCAGTATTTTCAAGAACAATTAGGACTCAGTGAATTCTGCTCCTTATACAAAACTATGCTTTGTTTTGGAATTTGAAATGGAGCGGAATGTTCTTAAAATTTTCCAGTGACTAGAAATGTTGTAACAAAGTTATTAAAAGCATACTTTCATTAACATCAATTGAACTTCCTTACAGGACTTGAAAGGTAATAAGTTTATTAAATACATTGTCCTTCCTGGACTTCAGCTTAAATGTATACTTAACACTCAATTCCACATGAAAGAGCAAACTCCAATGAGTATTTTTCACAAAATGCCACAGCTAAGTAGACTTGCATCCAAACACCAGAAATCAAGTATTTCAAACACTTACACACTGAAACAAATAGAAAAGGAAACTGACTTCTATTGCATTTAATTTTGAAGATAACCTCAGTCATAAGAGAACAGATGAGGATTCCTAAGAAGATATCTAGGGCTTGATTTAGTTCCCATAGTCACTGAACACATCCTCGGGTATCTAAAAAAATCAATGATGGCATTTCCAAAAACTCCCCTAAAATAACCAGTAATCAAATAAATACTGAAAAGATACAGAAAAAAAATTCTCAGGTATTTGCCTGAACTTAATTCAAGAGGGTATTAGAAATGCTCTCCATGCAGTGGACGTGCTATCTAAGCTCAGAGATGTTATAATTATCTTATATAAAGTTTGCGTCTTTTTCCCATTCCTTTCACTCCTGCAGTGAACTCTTCAAACAGGAGAAACCAATCTTGGGTAGAAACCAATGCAGCAGAAGCACCTGTAGACTTCACCATGAATCATGGGGAATGAACAAATGAGCAATATGGGAGAGTAGGAAATATTTGCAATTACAACCCTGTCCATCCTCAGCACCCTCTTTTATAAAGTTCCAAGCCAAGTCCTTCCTCATTGCTTGAGCACCTGTACCACATATAACATAAGGCAAGAGCGGACAGAGTAGCTCAACTTCCTTGCCGAAGGCTCTAGATTGGCAGTGAAATTCTATTTTAATACAGAGCTTCTAGCAATAGATATTGGTTACTAGAGCTAAAACAAGCTCAAAGTCTAACTACGTTTGTAAAATCTTTGTTCAAAAACTCCACGATATCCCTTCACCTGCTCCTTCCATGAACAACTCTTTAATGTCCTAATTGGCTGTGTTCTCCCTCACCTACTACTAAAACAGCATGAGAACTGCTAGATTTTTGGCTCTGTTGTCTTCTGTAAAAGCACATTAACTGCAGTATAAAAAAATTTCAAGCTATTTGCAACATATACTGAATTCCAATTGTTTGGTCCAATTCTCCAAAGAGATGGCTCTCTGATTTTCAAGAGCTATGCACACACATCTGCAGAATTTCAAAAGATCTCACCTCCCAGCATAAAATGTTCTTTGGGAAATCTGGCTTGTGGAAGGGTGTTGAGTTGAGCTCTTCTTAAAACATATGCCATAAATCCTAATTGTTTTTGAAACTCACCTCTTGCTTTCGATTCCCTTATTTTTATACATCCATTTCAGTTAGCTATTACAATATGAGTCTAAATTTCTAGAGATTCAAAATAACAATATTTTATTAACAAATCTGTAAATATTCACAGTACTTAGTAAATCCTGTTATTCTACCATTTACCATTTTCATATTTTTATTTTTAGTCCTTCATTTCCGCCTTATTCTCATGTTTTACTTTGGATTCCTGATGAATGATCACAGATTCCGCTTTTCAGTTTATTTTTCTTTCTTTTCTGTTTGTACATTTGGCTACTTTAATGTCTTTTAACTTCCTAGAAAAAATAATTTTTATAGGTGTATTAGAATTTTGACTACATACATTTGAAATCAATGTTTCATTAGCAGTGCAATAAACACAATGTTATGAAAAAAAATCAAGTCTCTTGAAATCGAAATGATTGCTCTTAAGTTTTACTTCTTTGGATCATCACAGATCAAAATCTTGCCTGTCATATTGTTTCTATATTTAACTGAGCAGTAAACCAGTATATTAAACAAGGTGAGAAGTTGAAGTTTCAGTGAACATTATTAATAAACCACATATTTTCACAGAAAATTTTGGGAATTCAGCTTTTTCTCAGGCTTTCTGATCACAGGTTTATGATCCAAACAAGGAAATCTTAGGGCAATGCTGTTATTAACTCTGAATACTCACTCCTGAAAATGTGATCAATGTTAAAAAGAGAAGCTGTTATTCATGTGCTTGGTATTTACAAGCTGACAGACAGTGTTGCCGATTTTGTCAAGCCTGTCTTTTGTCACTCTACTATTTACCAATCTCATCTCAAAACTTTTGGACTGCCAATTTTCTTGACTCAGGAGAGTACTGAAGTACATGTAATCCATTATTCCCCATAAAGATCTAGGACTGAGCAGGTGATACCTACCTGCTTCACACACTTCAAAAACCACACAAGGTACACTACGGATACACATGGCAAACTTCAAAATTGAAATTTCCTTCAGGCATGTCACATGTTAAGTTGTACCAGCTTCAACAGGGTTTATCTTATTTCAGGTTTTTTACTTTTTTTTTTTTTTTTTGCATCCTTGAGCCACTTTACATTCTTTTGTTCGCTATATTACAAGGTGGGGTTGTTTGCCTGTGAAGGAATTTCTGGCAGACGTACACAGCACATGGCAATGGACAGAGCCTGTTCCTACTGACAAAGGCAGTGTCCATTGAGGCTTATACAAAAGAGCCCCTCTGCCGCATTTTCTTACAGTTTACATTTTTTAAAGCTTTTTTTGATGGGGAAAGGTAGAAGAGAATATAACTGAATCTCTCAGGGTTAGGGTCTGTCATCAAGCCAGTGAAAATAATGGTTGCTAGTGGTCTCTGGGGTGAGCTGACACTTTCAACCTCATTCCGCAGTTATCAGCCTCTTGCTGATGGTGTTTTCAAGGTTTGTTCAAATTTTAAATCCAAGTCATTTATGAGTGTCTCAGCCAAAAGTTAGTATTTCCCTTAAAAACCTTTGTTTGCCATGAACCTATCTCTTTACTTTGCAGCCTCCCACCTAAACAGAGAGGCTACTTTATATTTGCCTTAGTTTTTCATGTGAAGGTTTTTTTCATATTTTCTTTTTTAGGGAAAAGAAAGAAATCTTTCTACAAATCTCGGTAGCAACTTCTTCGATGCTTCAAAGACACAGTATCTTACTTATTTTATTTGGTTAGATTTAATAAATCATCTGCACTACTCTCTTTTTCCAGGTAAGTGAGCTGCAGAACTGCAAGCTGCAGAATGTTTGCATGTGCCCTACGTTCCTATTGATGCTTTACTGCCTGTTCTATCAGATTTACTGATACTGCCTGAAGCATCATCCAGAGTTGCAAGGTGGATTTTTGCACTCTGCAATGTGTAAGTTGTCAACTAAAGCAAATTTTATTTAAATTGCTGTCTCAGAGCACCTGGGCTTCCTTGTATATGCTTCTAAAGACTTGATATACCAAGAATTGATAGAACTTCCAAATCTCTCTATCATAAAATAACCCAACTCAGAGACCAATTTAAAACATCCATAAAGTTAAATTAACACACTCATCTTACTGAAGGCAGCTGAAATTAAATTAATGTTTAAATCTGTGCAAAATTGTCAAAGTATGTCTTTTCTTGCTTCCTCAATACAGAAAGGGGGATGAAGGTGGGTGTATACAAGCCCAATGCAGCTTTCTTGTTCTTTTAATATGTATTTCATTTATATGGATGGATGGACTGAAGAAGAAAACTACACCAGACTCAGCTTAGTTTTATATCATGGCCTAGAAATTCATAGCTCTCTTCACAGGATACGCATTTATCTGAAATGTGCACCAATTCCCGTGTGAAGTCTGCTAAGCACAGCCATCTGTTTTGTTCCCTGCTAATAGTTTTACAAATATTGTCACTGAGTTTGTGTTACTGTAAGTCCTTCGCCCATTTTAATTTTTATGTTCATTTTTTGCACTTTATCATTTAACCCTGCAAATAAGAGGAAATTAATGTGTTTATTACTCCACCTCTCTCTCTCAATATATATTTCTATAATATTTCTCTATTTTATGCAGTCTTACTGCATTTTTCAAAATATCTGAAATAAGCTTACTTTTGAAAGGGAGCATTCAAGATGATTAAAATTATGCTTTTCTAAGCATATTTTATAATGGACAGTGAGACCATCAGAAGTTAATTTACCTAGGCAACAGCTATACAAACTGACTTTTTAAAAGTACCATGACATCTAATTTAGGTAATCAACACTGGAATTAGATGCTATTATATCAAATGAAACTTTCAAATATGGAATAGAAGGTTATATTCCTTTTCATCTCATAAGTGGTTACATTTTCATCTTTTCTCTCTTTCCAAAAAGCACCAGAACTTCTAGTCAGAACCTGCCACATTGCCATCCTTTCAGAAGATGTTTTCTGTAATGGTGACACCACGAGTATTGTATTATATATTTAGGTTCTAATCTCAGCAAAGTAGAAACTGAATGAGTGTCACTGCTTTCATATATTCTTTCCCTCTTCTTTTAATCCTGCTGAAAAGATTCCCTATTATCTCAAAGGTCACACATGCTTAGTAGCTCCTGTTCTGTTAAAAAAATCTCCCTCTTTTAATCCCACAATCTCAAAGATCCTGTGGATTTCAAGTAGTTCCAGAGAACTTTGTTTTCTTGTAGAAATACCCACATTTTAAAACATGGTAGTTTTCTCTTGTCTAACATTATGAAAGTGCTTCCCACACTCACAATCAAGTGTTCAATAAGTGAAAGTAAATAATCAGTATGTGCACAGAAATGATGCATCAGATTTTCCAAATTAGGAATGTGTTTTATGCACAACTATTCCAAGCTCTGTGTTTTTAGCTATCATTTATGAAATCAACAAATTCAGCAATACTCAATATTCAATATTCCTTTACACCACTGAGACATGGTAGCAATGCATGGGTTTGATTTACGTATTACAGACATTTAATTTGCTTCAACTGATACTACGCAGAGGCTTTAAATTCTTCCTCTTCAATGAGTTTTACAGGAACAGCAATACTTATATTGTACTCATTAACAAGAGTTAATTTACTCAAATGCTAGCACAAAGGTGCTAGCATTTCAAACACGACACTGCAAATGCAAGACTAATGCTGCAAGAGATTGAATTTCACTAGCAAGGAAACTTGTCAATCTCTGATTAAACTAATGATCAAATGGTATGTTTTAGGAAACACCAACAGTGTTGCCAGTAAAGTACAATGAAATCTTCCAAGTAAGGATTTGCATTTTAGAAGAAAATGTCTGGAGGATGTAGCATATTTATGAATCAGATGCATGTTCCAACAACTGAGAAAATAATTTTGTCACTGAGACTTATTTTTCAGTTCTGTTGTCTAAACAAAGAGTGAAGAAGATTACGAGGTTAACAGCAAGTATCAAGGAAGCTGTACATTATTGCAGTTTTCCATCTTCACAAAGCGAGCTGATTTTTTTACTTCCCAGTGCCAAATTCTTTTAGCAGTCTGGCAAAATCTGGATGCTCTACTTCCCACAAAGAGATGAATGTTGTTAAGACTTGAAGCCCACCATGACAACTGGAAAGTGTTTGTGGTTACTCATGAGCCAGAAAACAGACCAGCCAGGAATTATTCTGCAGCTTTGTCACTGAACACGAGGGCATGAGATGGTCTGTGCTCACATGGATGAATCTCCTTCTCCCTCTGAAGAGGATGTCAGCATCCAAACTAACTACTGGGAATAGTCCTGGACCTCAGCCAAGGGTGCAAGGGTGTTGCTGGGAGTTGCTGGCTCTTTGGGCCAGAAAGTCACTTAAAGACAAGTTTAAAACATCATTGTCCCAGAGCTAAAATCTGTGCCATAGCCCCAGTTAGTTACAAGTATGGATGTAACCTGCGTGCCCTTCTCTACTAACCAGACTTGGTTAAAGGCATCAACATAAGACTAAGTTTGGGTTAATGGGTCTCCTGAAGGAACCCTCAATGGAAGCCTCCCTGAGAGTCAACAGGAAAATAGGGATGGGCTCCAAAACTGAATTCATGCTGGAATAAATTGGCAATTCCCATTTCATTTGTCTTAATTAAAGAGAAAAACATCATCTCACACAAGTTTTAGGAAAAAATACAGTACCCCATTTACTTGTAGAGCACAGGGGGCCTAGATAGCAGCAGCATTCAGGTCCAAAGGGCAATAAAGCTGGAACAGGGAGCTGGGGTTTTTTAGTCTGGAAAAGCAGAGGCTCAGGGGAGACCTCTACAACTGAAAGGATGCTGCAGTGATGTGGGACTCAGTCTCTTTTGCCCTGTCTCAAGTGAAAACATAAGAGGAAATGGCCTAAAATTTCACCAAGGGAGACTCAGATTAGTTATTAGAAATCTTTTTTTTCACTGAATGAGTGGTCAGGCATTGAAATAAGTTGCCCTGGGAGGTGGTGGAGGCACTGTCTATGGAACTGTTGAAAAGGCATACTGGATAAGGCACCTGGGGATATGGGTTAGGGGTGAATATGGTGGTCCTGGGTGGACGACTGGACTTAATGATCTTGAATATCTCTTCCAACCTTGATGATTCAGTGACTCTGTGAAAACAGGCAGCCAAAGAAGAACCAAGAAGGAGAAAGAAGGGGATGCACTTTCTCCTTTTCATGCATGCTAAGGGAGGGACAATCCAGTCTCTATGTGGTTGGACTACGGAAGAGCTTTAAATTGTGAAACAAAAATGTCTCCA
Source organism: Acridotheres tristis (assembly GCA_037013685.1). NCBI lineage: Eukaryota > Metazoa > Chordata > Aves > Passeriformes > Sturnidae > Acridotheres > Acridotheres tristis. The sequence continues at coordinate 103,156,550 of CM072887.1, forward strand.
GTGAAGCAGAGTCAGGCCTTGGAACAGACTGCACAGAGAAGTGGTTGAATCACCATCCCTGGAAGTATTCAAGAAACATGTGGATGTGGCACTGTGGGGACACGGTTTAGTGCTGAACACAGCAGTGCTGCATTAACAATTGGACTCAATGACCTTAGAGATCTTTCCCAAACTTAACAATTCTATGTCTCTGTGATTATAAAAATCAAATCTGCTAAACACACATTTCAAATATAAATGTTTACTGGATTATTTGAATAAAAAATACAACAAATTAACCTCTAGCTCAGAATAATAAACTGTAAACAATGAAAAGCTCTTAAAGCAGAGAATTTTAAGACCAAACCCAAAATTCATATAATGAAAAAATATCACTAAGAACTATACAAATATAAAATCAAATGCTCTAGCTACTAAAATACACATATGTGCTCAAAATCTTGTGGGAATCAAATATTCCAGTAAAAATAAAGGGAGAGATGGAAACACAAGTTTCTTATTATCACACTTCATATGTTATAAAACCTAAGAGTTAACTTATTTTTGGCAAAGGGACAAAGATTGCACAATACCCCGGCTTACACAAATATTTTCTATTGTTGAATGCATCTTAAATGTAGCTTGTCATATATTAACTTTATGCACACAGTGCAACATGAGGTCTAAGAGTGTCCCAAAGTTCCCTACGTTTCAAAATACTGATGAAAAGCTGCCAGCATCCGGTGAGCCAGGTGTAAAAATGTTATCAACAGTTTATAGTTTAATTGAAAGCAGATAAAATCATTTGAGCAGTAAAAACTACAGATTTTGACCCCCCAAAAATTGGCACTTCTGGACAAATTAATGCACATATTTCTCCTTTCTGAAAATATGTAAGATTTCTCTCAGAAAATGTTCTTGTTTATAACCGCGAAGTGAAATACGTCTGTAGAAATATATCAGGTTTTCCCAAATATTTCACATCTTTAGTTCCTTTCTCCTTTAAAGGAAGAAAAAGTTAGATGTGCCGTGGAAATGGTTATGAAATAGTGGATATGCATATATTAACCACATACGTTACATTTATTAACCACATGCATATATTAACCCCAGACTTCATGTCACCACTAACATGGCACTTCCTTCCACTGAAGATTTTATAAAGTAAAGGAAGAAGCAATGATTTAGTAAGAGTGAATGTTTAAGAATAAAAATTCCCCATTCTCCATTTATCAGTCACTAACAGACTGACTTATTACTAAGCACAGTTTGCCATTTACAGAGGGCAAGGATATGGTCCTGTTTCAGCCTTCTTACTGCTTCACAGTGACAAAGAAAGTACAGATCTACAGAACATGCAGTAACAGTTCTCACTCTCATTGAGCTACACAAACCAAGACTGAGATGCAGAAGCAGTGATATTTGTATTAAATTTTAAAATCAGTGTCTTTCACTGTACACTGTACACTTTCACAGTACTCCTCACAATTTATATTACTATTAATTCCCTTACATTTTCTGATGTCAAACCAGCAATCTGTTTGCCTCAAGATAAGAAACCACTATAAAAATCTCAACCGGCCTTAATTTTTGGTGTAACACATAATGCAATTGTCAAATATCTAGTGATTTGCTTATAAATTATTTAAAGATGAGAACAAGGGAGTCATAAATATATCTCTCACCATTATCAATTATTTATATTTGGAGGGTATTAAAGATCCAAATTCAGACTCAGAATTACATCAATCTGCTTTATTATATGTTACTAGGATCAAGCAATATTTTTTGTTTGTGTATAACAGAATAGTTTCCACAGGAAATACATGGCATTACTCATAGGCTGAGACGTGCACTGCTTTGCTAATAAAGCAACTCCCATTCAAGAAGGTTCATGTACCTGAAGTTCTGATGCTCGTTTCATCATCTCCAGGGTGATGTAGCAACCAATAGAATGAGCAATCAGCACCAGCTTTATATCTTTTGATACATTCTTTTTGAGGAAGTTCAGCTTATGCTCTACTTGTCCGTTAAGTCCAAAAACATCCTCTAGCTCCTTAATATCTGTATCTGAAACATAAAAGAAAAGAAGTCCTTTGGTTTAGTGTCAGAAATTTCAGGCATGTCTCTTTTTCCCCCCACTTCTTTGTAGAACACTGAAATAAAAACATGTATTAATTAAAAAAAAACCACCAACAAATAAACCACATCAGACTTCAAAATTTAATTTTCAGTTACCACCACTGGAAAATCCTGACTGATAAATCACATCCACAGGATGTAAAGCTTGCATGTAGCTTGGGAAGCAGCACAAGATATGTAAACATATGGAGATTTCATAGCACATCATCCGCTATTTTTGTCCCCTTCATTCAGAACAAGACCAAACTCAGGGCATTGGATCAGCTTAAATCAATCCAACTTTACATTGAGAGATCAGGACCTACAACAACAATACTTCCCAGGAATGAGTCCCTTGTTTCAGAAGACAAGCTACCATACATGTCATCATGCACTAACAACCTTCAATCTCCTGTCTTAAAGAGGCACAAAAATGTCCCATGGAATGAGGAAAAATAGGAAAGGCCTATGTGTCAATACAGAACAGTAGCACCTACATAAAATATGCCTGCTAATGCAGGTTCTTACCATTGTCAATTCAGCTGCAAAGAGGAAAATCAAGTTAGAGTTTAATGGTTCTAGACTACTGTACAATTTCATTCCTGTTTTGCCAGGGACCTTCTAAAGCAGCTTGGGCAGTCCCCCATGAAGAGGACTTGGCTCCTTGCTTCCTGGCCAGTCAACAAGATAAACTGAACTGGTGTCTGTAAGAATATACAGCAATTTAAGCATCTTTAATTTGCTTATTACAAGGGTGACATGTATCTGAAGTTCGCCAGTCTAAGGGGGTTCTGAGCTCTTTCATCTGCTAGAAAAGTGCTTTACCCACTAAACTAAACTAAACTAAACTCAACACTAAATTAAGGATACACCACTCCAGTTTATGCTGGACTGCTCTATATGACTGTAAGAAGAAATACTAAACAGAAGAATTTAAAAAAAGAGACACAAAGAATGAAGGAATGCATGTCCCTAGCTTATCTAGATGAGATGGAGTGGTACTAATATCACTTAATCTCTTAAATCTGTGGTATTATCTCAGGATTCAGTTTCATACTACAGATTAAATCCTGATCTTTTATGCTCCTTACAGGCTCACTTGCAGTGCAGTTTTAGCCTGAAGTAAGCAGAATGTCCTGGCAGCACAGTTTGGACACACAATGGGGACCAGCTCATTACTGAGCCGTGGTCCTACAGATGGCTCCTAGGTTCCTGGCAAAAGCCACCCACCTCTAACAGGTCAGAGCAGCTAACAGAGTGCACACACAGCCCTAACTGGCCCAGTAAGGTGTTTAACTTCCCACTTCGTGTCTTTTGATGAGCTCTGCAACAGTACCCTGTGTAAAAAACAGATGTGGAAGAAAGTGTCCATCAGGCGAAGACACTGTAAAGACAAATAAATTAAAAAGACTGAAATGCATTGAAAAACTACTGGACGAGAAAGTCAGAATCATAGTTCTGTTTCAGATTGTTCTGCACCTGCTTGAGCAAAGAGGTAACTATGAGTTAACTGCCTATGACTGTGAACAGCATTTATCAAATTATGGCTGTCAGTGCTTTAGTTCGCACACAGTAAATTTCACAGCAACTGGACAGTAACCTCAAATACTAAAGATTACGACATTGCTGTAGTGAAGTTATTGGGAGGTTGTTAGTGACAGAACTAATTGGTAGCCCAAGTGGGCTGGCACCACATCACCTTTTTGATCACCTGTATGAAACACACCCTTTAGAAGTAAAATAATTGCTCGAGATGGATCTTAGTTCTGAGTTTAAATAATTACCATCAAAGTCCCAACGAAGTTGTTCTTCAGTTAAACTAGTATTTCTGGTAAAACTACCGATGATCATATCCCAGCATAATTTAGAGCAATTTACTCAAAACAAAAAAAGGATTTACCAAAACACATCCAAGGAATGCAAAATCAGATGAGAAGTGATATTTTTTTATTAGGCTTTCTACATGTAATGGAAAACAAAATGTTTGTTCTATTTTCCAAAACTGTAAGTAAAAGCCTAAGGCAAAAACATTGTTTTTAAATTTAGTTTCTACTTTTAGCAAAAGCTGCCTTTCCTGCATTAAATTACACAGCAGCTCAGCCTCATGCAGGAATAAGTTGCCTACATCCCAAGTCTAATTACAGGTATATGCAACACAAAAAAAGCCAGCATAGTAGAAACATGATGGCCCACTGGATATAGCAACAAGTGAAAGAGTAAGTTATACTGAGTATTTTGTATATACCGAGTATATTGTATACTGAGTGCATTGTATATATGTATTACAACATATATTGTAATATATATGATATTGTAATATATATGTGTTGTTAACATATATAATGTTGGGTTGTGTGAGTCAATTGTCCCTTGTAAAGATTTGCTATAATTTCTGTGCTGCTTTACTCAGGCACTGCCATCTCAGTAGTTTATCAGCGTATCTTCTAATGTTTTACATTTCATTTCAATTCTGGAAAATAGTGTTTTCAGCTTATTTTCCAGTTAGAGCAAGGGAAAAGGAGACAAAGTAGATGTATAAATCTTCTAGAGAACTTTTTATGGTTCACAAGACCCCAGAAACCAAGCAGGAAACATGACAAATTTTTATTTGTATTATTCAGTCTCATGAGGTTAATGGCTTTTCTGTACATTAATTCAGCATCTGCTAAAAGAGCTGCTGAAGACTGCTGGCATGTAATTAATAAATAGCACAGCAGAGACCATCTAGGCCCATCACAATATTTTCCAAGTTTAGAAAATTATGTTAGACAAATACAGTTAATTAGTTAAGATATTACATACCTAATTTAATGCTTATTTACCTAATAAATAGCAGTGTAGACACTTTGGCCAACATACCCAAAGCTATTGACTTCAGTAGAAATGTGCCTGCTCAGAAACAGCTGTGTTGCCAGAGCAAGTACCCTGAGGAAGGACATGGTTGGAGATTGAGAATAAAGTGAAAACAATGGCATTTTCCTCCTTGCATTTGGCCAGACTTGAGAACACTCAAATCACACCTGTGCACCAGTGTTTCCTTAAGGGAGCCAGGGAGACTTGAGCCTGCAGAAGCGATTTTTAATTGGATGGGTCAGTTGTGATTGATGATGAACATGGACACTCATTCTACTGTGGGCCAAATCATCATCCTCAGCGCAGCCATGCTCACACACTCGGAGCAAGAATGCCGATTCCCTCGGCTGCTGGCCGGTGTTACACACACAGAGAACCTCTCTGAGGCTGCAAGTGAGTCCTGACAGCCAAGGCTGACCCCAGAGAATTGCTTCAGCTGTTTAATACAACTTTTCCTTTTCTTCTGAAATAGTGGTTTATTGCCAAACCCAATCACCTTGGCACTATTCCCAGAGAAGCCACACTGGGGAATGAGCACGCAGTGTGGGGTATGGTAATCCCCATGCAAAACTCTCATCATGGACCAACCCCACACGCTTCAGGTGAAGCTCCAGTGTCATGTAAGCCTGTACTGAAATAGGCATCCTGTTTGACATCTGGACAAATATAAAATTGCCCACGCCTCGTGTCACTTCGTGTTTCCCCAACACAAATGCTACACTTCTAATAGTCCAAAATGTGCGAGAGCTGGACTGTGTCACAAGTCTGAAAGATTCATTATTTATTTTACAGAATAAAATCGCCCAGGGATTATCCAAAATCAACATGAATTTCTTGGGTGGAGAAGCTTAAATGGGTTCTTTGTATAAGCAAACAGACTTGCACAAACACACTGGCAGTCAGCAATCCAATGGCTCTGCATCAAAGAAGGGACCAGAGTGACTTCACCTCAGGTGTGGAATACATGCCATGGCTGAAGGAGAGCTCATTTAAGCAGTTTTCAGATAGCAGAAATTATACGACTTATACCTTATGCTACAAACACCCCATCTGGGCCAAGACATGATTTTAAGACTTTATTTAACTGGTGTATTAAAAGTAATACTGGATTTCTTTAAATTTTTTGGCAAAGTATTAATTTTCTGATGTGCTTCTGGAAAAACAAATGCACCATCACTTTAATGAATCTCTTTTTCTAACCTCTGCTAAAACTACAGGCAGAAAACAATGACAGATTAAAATAAAGTGTTTGCTCTAAGATTACATGACAAGCTAATCTTGCTAGGAAAGAGGACTTTGGTTTTAAGGGAAATAACAGAGAATTGTGTGTGTTTGTTTTTCTGCTGTGTATGCAAAGGAAATTCTTATGCAGAAAAAAAGTGTAGCAGTTTTATGAGCAGACTGCCAATTCATAAAAGTTAGCCTTTCATTAAAAAGTCTGCTGAATCATGGACTTTGTTTTACTGGAAGATTCAAGAAGACACCAGAGGACTGACTTTCTAACAGTACCTTCAAATTTCTGTATGCCTTTGTACTTCCCAAATTCCACAATTTTACATGTCTAAATTCCAAACTGTCCTGGTCTCAACAGGTGAGTATTTGAGCTCAGTACCTATGAAGACTTGTCCACTTGTCATGGAGTGACTCTGAAGATCAGCTCATAAACAAGGCCTCCAAATTACTCATGAACAAGTAAGGAGCCATGAGGAAAGGTGACCCGCAATTATATATAATGAAGGAAAGGGAGGTGAAAAACACTGGTCTACCTGTACTGCATCTTCCTCTTGCATGGACCATTGACTCTAAGAAGTGATAGCAGGATATCGAAGGACAAACGTCAATCAATCACTTCTGTAAAACTGTGTGGTCAAGAATTTTCAGAACTGGACCTTTTGCAGAGTAAGAACAAGTAAGTGTTTGGAGACTGAACTAGTGGGGTTGCTCAGAGACACATAAATTCCTCTGCATCTCCACCAAATGCCCCAAGTAAAACCAACATATTGGGCCAAGTGTTTTATGCTTTACATACCACCTCCTTTTTCCACAAACACACCCACAGATACTGGTAGGAGGAGCAGCAGTTTTGACTGAATAACTCGTGTTTAGATGAAGCAACACCTGGAAAGTTTTTATCTTTTCCTTCATGTAGTGACAGGCAGAAATTACAATTGAATTACTTAGATTAGCTATTAAAATGGTGTGCATAATATGAAGTCTAATTCTGGAAATTAAATAAATAATTTTATTGCTTTTTTTTTCTTTCCTCATAGCAAAAGACCATAATTCCTCAAAACTGAAAGTGTTTAAATAGAACTGCAAGCTTAAAAATTGAGACCTAAGATTCATGGGTCTAGTATGGGCATCCCCTAAAGATATATTGCTCAAAGCCTGAATGTTTCACTCAATCTTTCATTTGATTAGTGATCCATGGATAGTTTGTATCACCAAGCAATAAAATGCCAAAGAAATAGGATGGAAACCCTGAAAGAATGTTAAATGAATACTGAAGAGCTCCTCCTGACACCAAGAACCAGGTCTTAAAGCACTGTGTTTTAGATTAACCCTTAGACCTTAGTCTGGCCCAAGCACCCTCAGGAACTGTTCATGCAACTTTTAAGATAAACACAGCACTCATTAGTGTTTATCAGACCAATTACTTTTTGTAAAGGTATCCTCCACAAATAAATTACCATTTACTCAAGATACTGAAGTGGTCATATGTATTATTTTCTTTACCAGAAAAATAACAAGGCCTTATTTTACAAATTGAACTACTGATTTCCTTTGCTTTGTACACACCTATTGCTGGGACACTTGTTTAACATCTAATATGTTTTTCGAAGGAAGCTGCATTCTAATTAAATTAGTACGAGTGTAGTCTGACAGAATGAACTAATAAACATGACAAGTACTAAACCCCAGATTTTTATTAAAAGCATACTGGAGCACTCTTAACTTTTAAAATTGTCTCTTAGAAACTTATTTTATTTTACATTCCCAGTCTTGCTTCCCTCTTTTCACAGTAACTATCATCAAGTAATTATGAAATAACAGTACAAACTTTGAAGCAGAATTTTGTTGGTTGTCTCAAATTTTGGCAAGGCAAACACCATTAAAAAGTGTTTTATTATGCAGTTCTACATCAATCAATGTCTCCATTCCAAGTACTTTATGGGCATAAAGCAAATGTTAAATTGTGTTTTACATAATGTATATGGCAAAGTCTTCTGTATTTGAATGACTGCATTTTGCAGTCAGTGAGCTGAATAACTGCAGGAAGTGTAATCTGTAAGAATTCACAGCATCGTATTATAAAGAGAGAAAACAAACAGCAAAACAAACTTACAAAAAACCCCCACACTTTGCAGGGTATAAGCTAAAGACCTATCACAGCATAGGAGCAGTATTTCCAACATAAAATGACCTCAAGGAGCAAAAAGCAAAGCGGTCCATGGAAGGTGATTGTCCATGCTATGTTTCCTGTTTCTGGACACACTGAAGCCAGGTGCAAGGCTGTGTCAAGGCTTACACAAACAAACTGCACACTTCAACAAAACTTGCTTTTATACAGATTAATGACGGAAGAAAACCAGAATAATGGTGTTCTGCACATCACCAAGAATGGGTAGACGTAGCATAGATGGTAAGGAAAGCACAGTAGAAATTGTGTGAGTATTGAAGGGAACAAAAATAGATGAGTATCACTTCACAGCCATTGATTCCATTGGTTAATGAGGTGCAGCACCACAGTAGGTAAGTCCAACGGTTACACCTATTGAAAACACCACTTCAAAACTTTGGGAAGTTTAAACAGATACAAATAGAGAAAGAAGGACTGAGAGCAAACAAGGGAGAGCCAGAGTTTGGAGCAGAGTAAGACAGCTGGCCAAGGAAGACAACCCATGTTATTTCACCGAGAGAAAAGAAAAAGAATTATTTTCAAAGTAAGAGAAAATGAGAAGGTGCACACCATGATGATGAGAAGGAAAAGGGAAAAAGCAGGGAGTTGAGAGAGGTAGTTATACAACAAGTATACAAGCTACAATACAGAATCTGTATTTCATAGTGATTGGATAGATTGATGGGTGACATTTTCTGAAGTGTTTGATACTTCTACTGAATTCAAGCTGTAATTTTAAAATTACTAGGCCAGTCCCAATTTTTCTTGAAAATCCATCCCAAAATTTTATTCAGTACTGTGATATCAATCAAATTCATTGATTGATATCAATCAATACTGAATATCAATTCAGTACTGTGATATCATATTCAATTAAGCATGACTCTTCAGAATAATACTAAAACAACACTAATGCACTTCCTGTTTCACCAGCTCCTTATAATGGGCATTAGGATGGCATTCAGTAAACTTAGTCCTTTTTCTTTGCCCTTGTGTATATTCATCTTGGATGACACTGTTTCAATAGAAGTATAAAGAGAAGTGTAGGTTTCTATGTTCACTCGTCCATGGAAACGTTAAATTTAATACTCAGATCCAAATCATGTAACGACAGCATCCTTTTTAAGGAGTAAACGATTCACTTAGGCAAGCATAACATTTTCCCATCTTTCATCTGTATCCCTCAAAACTGGTCGATTATAAGATGTCTTCAAAATTATTATCTCGTATTTCCTGCTGTTATAAACTTGTGGCACAGCACTGACTGCAAAGAGCTACATCAGTTTATGCCAGCAGAGAACATGACCTCCTGCTAGTAGTGCTGAGGGCTGTAGCACAGCATGCCTGCAAAATATTCTGCAATGCAGTGCTACCTCACAGGTGTCAACAATCCCAATGCTACCTGCCTTGAAAAGCCTTGTAATCTCTGCCTGAGCTCCTCTTCACACAAGGAGTGTGACCTGACAGCAAAGGGAATTAACCATGGCTCAGAAACTCCCAGCACTGATCCCCACTGGCAAAAGAGAAACAGACAAAAGAGTACGTGAAAAAGTCTGAATTCAAGACAATCAGTGGTAAAACAGAAGAGAGCAAATAGAATTTCACCTTGTACTTTGTATAAATGTAGCAGGTTTCTTTATCAGTTGCTGATGCTTTAAGTAACCATTTGCATACGCTGTGCAGTGAAAATTTTGTATCTTTGGGGAGAAAACACATTTTTGCGAAATGATTACTTTAAATTCTGATGAGTATCTTTTCTTCTCCAGTGTTCTGTTACACTGTTTGAAAATGAATTCTCTGTTGCCAAGATAGCAGTTTCCTTTTTAACCTTCCTGAAGAAAATGCTGAAGGTTTCTCTCTTAGCCACTCACCTCAACTGCCCAGTATGCCAATTATGGCAACCTGCCCAAGGTATTAGTCTGATGGCTTTAGTCTACTTGGAGTTTTACCTGATAGGTGAAATAGAGACTGAGGTTCCACCAGTACAAAACTGAGTACTTAAAGGGGCCACCAGCAAGCTGGATAGGGACTTTTACAAGGGCATGGAGTGATAGGACAAACGGAAATGGCTTAAAACTGGAAGAGGCCAGGTTTAATTAGGTATAAGGAAGAAATTCTTTGCTGTGAGGGTGGTGAGACACTGGAACAGGTTGCCCTAAGAGGCTGTGGATGCCCCAATCCTCAAGGACAGGCTAGATTGGGCTTTGAGGAGCCTTATCTCATGGAAGGTGTCTCTGCCCATGGCAGGAGATGAATAAGGGATTTTTGGTCTTCATTTTGCACATGTGAGAGGTCCTACATGGAAAGCAAATCAGTTCACCACAAGCAGTTCTAGAGTCACAGTTGTAAAAAGTTTGGTTTCCTCACTCATTTACATGAGCAGACATTGAAGCAACAGCTCAATACAAACATTTTTAAACTGCCTGAGGCTTTACAGTATAATTTAGATAAAGACACCAACAGAGTTTTACCTGTACTCTAGACATAAGCAGTTCCAAATATGATCAAGTAGTTTCATACTGAAGTGTATTCAGGAACATTGATATTGCCCTCTTTGTGACTAACTGAAAAATCCCCCAGACTCACAGCACAGAAGTCAGTGGAGTCTCTGACAGCAACTCAGCAGTAATACTCTTGAAACCATAGTTCTCTTCTGAAAAAAGTGACACTACAAGGGCAATCCCCGAGCATTTTATTTATCTGCTACAACGTTTAACCCAATGGTGAATAATTTGGAAACTAAGTAGTCACCTGGCCACACCAGTAATTCAATAACTGTAGTAAATTAGATAATATATGAATATATGTATTAATTTAAAAAAACCTCAAATTCAGCCTTTATAAAGGTAAGAATACCTTACCTTTGTCTGTCTTAAAGAAAGACAATAGTGGCACGTGGTATCAAAACTAGAAAAAAGAAAAACTTCATTCAGCAAGCGGCAATGAGACTCCCTCATTCAACCTGAATGCACAGTACCACATCATTTTGTTCTTTATCATTTCTCCAAGCACTCTGCCTCTACTTAGATCTTACAAATTTAAGATACACTAGAGGTAACAGTAATTAATTACTAATTATTTAAGAATGAGGCCATTTGCAGTTACTTCTGCACACTCTGCCTTACAGTTTCCCGTATTTCCCTGAAATGCCTACATTGCTCCTCAAAGGAAGGGAAATTCCTAAAACTGAAACAAAACCAGAAAGGGTCTTTGGTCCAAACCTTATTATTTTTAGAATCTGGAATGATGTGCATTATTGATGGTTTCTCACTCTTACAGCTACAGATCACTATCAATTAAAAATAAAAACGTCATTTAACACTGGACTGATCCCATCTAGATCTCCACCATTTGTTACAAGTTTTGTGGCTATCAAAATTAAATCAGAGGTCCCTATTATGAATTAGAATTGCTAAATGAAACTATAGATCAACTTTCTTCCTGCAACCAACCTGTGTAGTGCATAAACTTTTTGACTCAACTATAAAAACAAATGCAGACCACTTACACCTTCAGACATGACGATTATTCCCTGCTGTGGGGTTACTTCATTGTCATTCTGTTAGCAGATACAAGAATATCTTTCAAATTGAGTTGCGTTAAAAGATTCTTAAAGTGTTCTCCCTAAGGAAAACAACCTCATCATCTCAATACTGTGTTTTTCTCAGATTATGTTTTTACTTTCCATACTTCAACAGTGTGGTAAACATTTAAACAAGCTACTCTGAAACATCATAGCACTGCTCATCCCGGGGAACTGTGACCTCCCTTCAAACAGACACCAGGAGATGAAACTGTTACCTATTCCCCGGGTTCACATTCTTGAATACTTTTCCCCCCCACTAGAAGCCACTTGCATCTAAACAGAAATGGTGGTACCACTTGGAGAACATACCTATGTCATGGGATGAAATGCAGAAAATAACCCATAAAAAATTTCAAAACCTACATCCAAAGTTTCCCGGAATGCAGTAAAGACATTGAGTTCTCTAATGGATGAATTTATTTTTTTTTAGCATCTTCTTTTCTGGATAAAGATCCAGAAGCTTGTATCAGTTTTCAAAAATCTTTACTCTTATTTACTCTTATTACTCTCATAGGTATGGATGAAAAATTCTGGTTCTTTTAACCACGGAATTAATTGAATCAAGTATTAGAATGGATTAAAAAGCTCTCCACATGGACATTTTTAAATAATACTCCCATAGATCAACAGACTTAGTGGAAAACCTTAAAAGGAACAGAGAATGCAGAGAACCTATTTTTCATATAGCCATAAGAAATGTAAAGACAAAGTCTTATTCCCTGTAATGTCAGCAAAAATTACTCACTACTACATCAAACTCAATGGGATACAGAGATACATTAAGTGGTACCAAAACGAGCTTAATAGTGTTTAAGTGATCTTTACAAATAAATACACGGCTGCTAAGGCATGATAATATAAACACTTAAAAATGTTAACATATTGAATGGTCAGAAAAGAAAACAACAGAGCAACTTAGAAATACTTCATATACGGCAAAATTTTATTTTTCTTAGTTTTGATTTTGAATGGAACAAGACTTTTGAACACATGCTTAAAATTAAGCAGGACTGATAAAGTCAATGCCAAATGCCAGGATTTCACTCTAAGGATGTATTTGCATAATTATGGGCATGATTATGGGACCTCCATGAATAATTAACTGAATGCGGTTTAAAGGAAAGACGTAAATGGAGTAGTGCAGCATCCCTAGGGCTGCTTACTTTTCACACATGTAGATTTCAAGCATTCCAGTGGGTTCATAACATGAAATGACCATTTGTTTCCTTAAAATAGACACTTAGCATTAAAGCCATACAGTAAATTTCAGATCTTACCAGTCTAAGACAAAAACCTCAAAATTTAAATGGCTCATAATAACTTTTACACATGCACACACGCTTCCTTCCTTAGGTTGCCTTTTCCAAGACAAGGAAGGAATAAGGTTTCTGGGCAGCAGCAGTTGCTGGACAGGAGGGGCAGCAGGACTGCAGTGCAGTGAGCTGACAGTTCCTGTCCCATCCTGTGGAAATAACCAGTCCCTCTGTGCACACTCCGACCTGGGATCCCTCCCTGCTGACAAACACCAGGTGAGAAGCTCCGTGTGAATAAGCAGTGCCAAGGCCAGCTCCATGAACAGGAACCTTCCCCCTCTCTATACATTAAAAAAAAACTACACTTGGTATGAAATAGTTGTGAAACCAGCATAATTCTACTGGCATGGCATGCTCGAAACTCGGGGTTTTTATTGTATCTACAGTGTGATACTGGGAGACATTGTGTCATATAAATATGCATTGAAGTTAAGCAGAATTTTAATGTGTTCTGAGCCATAAACATGACTACATAGTTCTCTGGTCTGAAATACAGAAATATAAATGACTAAACTTCAAAGGAAGTTATATTAAAGATAACTCATCTTTCAGTGGCTCTCAGATATTTTAATTTATACACCTAGGAAGAAGAAAATGCTGTTGAAATAGAAATTAATGTGAATTAAATGTATGTATAGTGAATTAAATGTGTATATTCATAAGCTTAAAGTATGTCAGCCCAGTATGCCAGTATGCATGCAAGATGCCAGCACAGCTGCCTTCTTATTGCTTTTCTCCCTATGTATATATAAATATGCAAGACAGAAATGCTTTTTAAACACAGCTATCACTGTGTACCTCAATGTGGCCACATATCTGCTGTCATAACAGGGCTGAAGCACAGATAAGGATTTGCTGGTCAAAAAAACTTCTGAGTATGACAGAGATTAATTCTGAGGTGTTTTTGTACTGACCAAAGAGACTTCCAGTATCTCTGATCCACCTGATTCAGCAATATAGGTATTTTCCATCATCAGCAATTGCTAAAAACATCTATTCTACTTAAAATAAATGAGTCATAAGCCAGCAAAAACTACCACATGCATATAGAGTCCCTGCATATATTCTGTCCCTGGAAATGTTTAAGGCCAGGCTGGATGGAGCTGTGAGCAACCGGGTGGAAAGTGTCTGTGTCCATGGCAGGGGGGTTGGAACTAAATGATATTTAAGCTGCCTTCCAACCCATTTTATATTTCTGTGATACACATCAACGAGGACATGTACGTATTTTTAAGAACCCACTTCTTGGAACATCAAACTTTCATGACCTCCTCCTCTGCTGTTTGCAGCAGTGCAGACCACAATCCCACTCCTTGCCAGCACCACAAGTTCATGGTGGCACAAGATATCCGAGGGCACTGCAGCAAATGCTTACACAGAAGTGTTATTGGAAAAGTATTCTTAGTTACTATTCATCCCTCTTAGGAAGTGGAAAACGGTGAAAGTGCCAACTGCATCTGATCAGCCAGATCAGAGTTTGGGAATCACTGTCCTAAATAACTCAAAACCCTCTTACTATAGAACACCACCCTCTTTGTCTTGCTCAGGCTACTATTTTAGGCTCTTTCCTGCGAGCACAGCATAGCATGATGGTAAAAACTTACGGCTCAGATCTGCTAATCATGCCCACAGTTCTATCTGTCATTTGGTGGACATCTAGCCAGCAATTAACAAGATTATTAACTTGCTGAAGTATATATTCAATATTACCCAAAAAAATTCAGTCATTTTTTCTGGATTTACATCACTTGAGCTAGAGGCAGACTCTCACTCATAGCCAATTCTGCAGTTTCATTAGAAGCCAGAGGGCTGCAAAAGCAAACTCCACTCAGATGAATTGTAGCAACAGCCAAGAAGCAATATTTCAAATAAATTTAAGCTGCACACCAAATTTTCCTGTAATGCTAGAATTTATTTTTTTTATGCACAACTTAATTTTAGTTCAAAACTTCACACTGATGGTACATTAACATTTTGGGTTCACATAATCAAAGTCTTCACAGATAATTTGTTATTACTTCACCACTTCTCTGCTTTTCCCATACTCTTTCTTAGGATGTAATTCAGTTTCAAAATGGTCCAAAGGCCCTACTCCTCCTGTGTAAAAGGAAAGCAGTGGAAACTCTCTTTTGATAGACTAGAAATCAATCATTACCTATCTTTTTTCACCAAGAACCATAAACTAAGGTTAGTTTAGCAGATGTTACGGACACACTATTATCTTCTACAATCCATAGAACATAAGAGATCAAAACAGAAATTTATTTTGTAAATTGACTATTAAGAATGCCACTCAAAATTTCCTGTCATTCAGAACGAAAAACATGCCTTGCTGATTTGACTGTGTATAGATCAATACTCATCTGTACAGTTTATAAAGTTCTAGAGATTTATCTTGAATATAATTTACCATTTGACCAAATATTGTATCATTAAGTCATGAATGCTTACTAGCTACTTATTAGATATATGATATTTTAATATAACAATTGTATCTCTTTAGTTGATTAAGATATGAATCACAGGATTCCATATTTCTGTAGCACTAGGCAAACATAGACTATTAGGGCAAATAAATTAATAATTTAATTCTGATTTAATTTTTCTTAACTTTTAGTCTTACTTTGCTACCAAAAGTAGTTTATTGGCATCCCTAAGGACAACAAAAGCAAACCTTCGGTCTTCTTGAAGGACATTGAAGCATTGGAGTGTGTCCAGAGAAAGGCAAGGAGCTGGGAAAAGATCTGGAGTACAAGTCTGATGAGGAACAGCTTAGGTAGCTGGGGGTGTTCAGCTTGGAAAAAAGAAGTTCAGGGAGGACATTATGGCTCTGTACAACTACCTGAAAAGAGGCTGTAGCCAGGCAGGGCTTGGTCTCTTCCAGGTAACAAGAGATACAACAAAGGAAAACAACCTCAAGTTGTGCCAAGAAAGACTCAGGTTGGAAACTAGGAAAAAGTTCTTCACTGAGAGTGATTAAGCAATGGAACAGGCTGCCCAAGGAAGTGGTGGAGTCACCATCTTGGGAAGTGTTCAAAAACAAGGAGATGTGGCACATGATATGGTTTAGTGGGTATGGTGATATTTGGTTGCCTTGGACTTGATCTTGGTGATTTTTTCCAAATGTAATGATTCCATGATTCTATACTTATTTCTGCCTGAGATGTTCGATTTCTTATTTCTCATCAAGCCACAGCAGATGTCCACAGAATTAAACCACTCTAAAACATGGCTATGTATGTACACCTGCTGTCTATGCATATGTTTTATGCTAATTTTAAACAAAATAAGAGAGAACTAGAAAACTGTTCTCTTTTTTCTAATTTTGCCTACACCTAAGGATTGATGCAGCCTGTTTTACATTCATAGCAGTGTTCAAAACAAATGTCTTTTAAAAAAGCTGAGGAGGAGGATAAGGACATTGAAATTGAGGTATAACTCTTGTATTCACTGAGTAAAATTAAGTTTCAAATAGTTTTGCACAGTGGATTGATGGCTGGGAGCAGAATTACATCGGTGAAATGTTCAATTAATGGTGTGTGTCTCTGTGGAGCAGAGCTTGCAAGAGTCCTCTGAATAGAAGGATATCATACAGAAGTAGAAATGAAGGGTGTAGCTTTGCTCAGTTTCCAAATTGCTAAGTGATATCCCTCCAGTCAATTAGGAAGTAGTCTGTGATTGATGGCTGCTGTTGGAAAACTTGCTTTAGTCTTTATGAGACTTTTAAAATCTACTTGAACTAAATGTAATCAGTCATATTATTCCTTTGTAGTTTGCTACATTTTAGACCCTTTTATAGGCCATAAGTCAAGTGCACAATTTAAATGCTTGCACACTCTAAATCAGTGGTCTCCAAAGTGGGGTGTTTGCACAGTGTGATATAGGAAGAAAATATCAGAAATGCTGATTTACTGCTACATCATAGAAGTTTGACCAAGTCCAGAGGACTTTTAACATTAATCAGCTTTCAGGACAGGATTTACTGCTCATTCCCCTCTATCTAATAATGCTTGAAGCACCACCTGTTGCTGGAGATCTGCATGTCAAAAGACGCTTAACAGATACACAAGCAACCTCTCCCCTACAAACATCCCATATCCCCGTCTCAGAAAGACATACTTGCTTCCAGGAAATTCACTGATTTAGTACAGCTATTTTTAAATTCAGAGATAATTAAATCTCTCCTAATGTACTCAATCTCTGAATTGGACATTTAATTTTAAAATGTACTTTTCTAATCTACTCTTCTCAACATAAACACATTCTAGACCTTCTTCACTGTAACGTGTCTCTAATGATTACCAACAGTAAACTCTTATTCTCTTAACGGCACATATTTGGCAAATCTAATTTACCTAAAATACTTCATTAACTTCTCATACAGCTGTGAAAATTGTTCTGTGGAAATACAAGAGATACATTTAAAACTCATGTCTATCTGCTTTCAGTAAGCACAAGTTTTGCCACTGAAATCAGAAGGGTACAAACAATCTTATGCACAAGTTACAGTACTGTACCTTCGATCATTTCCATCCCACTCGGAGGTTTACAGTGTCCAGCATGGCTCACAACCCAGACAGGATACTGCTGGTTCAGTCCACAATAAAGGGCCTGTATAAAGGTCCTGTAATAACCTGCCAGTCCAGGGTTACCTGCCAAAAAACAAAACATACAAGCACAGTCAATAATAACCTTCCAACAGCAAGCATGCTGCTTCAAAACAAACTAAACAGCACTACACTGCAATTTGTTAATTTATTTTCTCTAGTACATTTCCAGTTTTTATTTCCCCAATGTTATGGGCTATGCTAATCAACTTGTTTAATTTCACTGACCAATGGCACTCATGGGAAGCATATTACAGAATTACTTCAAAATTGCAAAACCTAAAATTGAAGTCCAACACAGGTGAAGACATTTTTTTCCAAAGGACAACCAGCTTGCTTATCTATCCCATCCAGACACAGAAATGTGACTGGATTAAAACATCACAAAGACTACAGCATGTATCACCTGATCCAGATGTCTGCTCTCCAAATATTTCAGTGTTACCACTTCAAAATAGGTATGTGGCATTGTTACTACACAAAAAGGCTGTCCTGACCCTAAAAGAAAGGATGATTTTATTTTAAACACATTGGATCAAATAAATATTTTCCTGCTCGCAACTTCTCTTTCTCTCTGTCCCTTTCTATACCAGTGGAGAAGGTCTTTCCTTTTCAACTCTTGTGCTCTAGAACCATGGGAGAATGTGTCCTCCCTCCTGGTGTCCCAACAGCTTTTGAGGATTTCTCAGAAAAGGCTGGTGTCTGAATGGACATGGCTTACCCTAGGAATTAAGACCACCCTGCTCTAAAATCCACTGTAAAACATGGAAAGCATCAACTGTCATACACCATTGCTAAAGTGAAAACTGGTATACTGTACCAAAGATAAAAATACATATATGAAAAGGATATCTGGATTGCCAAACAAAACTCTACACTTTGCTCCTCTTTTTTTTCTTTCTCTTTTGGATATCACTAGTGATGTAAACTGATGAGGAAATCCATATGAAGACAAAGCAGAACTTTCCTAATTTCCATATGATGCATAAAAATTCCACACGGACATAAAAACATATAATACCTATTTATTTATTTATTCATTGATTTTCCAGAGTAGTTACACTGATTTTTTTATTATCATTTAGACACTAGAAAAGCTCACCATCATGGTTGGGATTGCCCAGTTATGTGTCTTTCAACTCATCAACTGCAAAAGGCAGAAGGAGCAGTATTGTGTAAAAAGGCTGTCATTTTTTAAGACAAAGATATTCCAAAAAAACACCAGTGTATTACAAAACAAAAAAGCTTCATTCATATTTTGTCAACTCCTCTATTAGTCTGATTGCAATAACAGAGGCTGAGCTGTGTAAGCATTGATAGTGACAGAGAAGAAGAATGAGACCTATAATCAAATTAATACCTGTGAAAACAGTGCATGGAAATAAAAACAAGGGTTATTCCACTTCTTCTCTTCCTGTAGTGGATATTTTCACATTGTCTTATTTTACTTCTACTCTTTTGCTCTTCAGGTAGCTCACAGTAAGTTCCTTGCTCTCCCAAGAGGTTCCCTGAGCCCAGTGCCACCGAGACACTCAGAGCCATCCGGAGCAGAGCCACGTGTGTAGGAGGTGATACCACAGCTCACCCTGGGATGATGCATGAGCACAGGAAGGGAGCCTTTCCCTCTAGGTAATGTATCTCACACACTTCACATGTAGTAAGTGTCTCTGGGGAGTTTTAAATCTTAATAAAACTAGTGATCTTAGAAAAACATTATTTTTACTGGACTACACAGATGTGTGTGGGGAGAAAAATCCCCAAACTCAAAACACCACTGTCAGTTATTAGGTATTTCTAAGCATCTCCTTGTAAGCTTGCCACTTTAAAAAAAGAAACTGTTGTTTCGTAAAAGCTCCAGAACACGACCAAATTTGTACAAGTTGATTTACAGGAAAACAATTTGAAATTTACAAGGTTCATACATCCATACAATTGCATCACATTTTCATACCTCAAAAATATATAAATGAAGGGCCCCAGAGACAATAAAACATAATCTTGACATAATCTGTCAAGTTCCTTGGATTGATGTTGCACAGAGGAAATCTGTCTTTCAGCAAGGCTGAAAAAAAAGTAGCAGCAATCCAAAATCAATTGTGTCTTTTGTAGTACAAATGATCATAATGTTTTGCATTACGTTTAATCCTGGAATATAATACCATTAGGAGTTTTGATATCACAGAATTACAAAACTAATCACAGCATTTTTTCTTTATACTGTTCTCTCCTTTAATAAGGTAGAACAAGGATGAGAGAGAAATGACAGCAGCTTAGACATTTTGGTGCTCTGTCCCATCATCAGCCAGGTGAACGTAAAACGAAAAATCCGCTTAGGATTTGGTCATCAGCTGAAGAACAGTCAGGTAAAAACTGCTCAAGAACAGTGAGGCTTTGCATTAAATATTATACAAAGCCTAAGAAATTCTAATATTTCTTACAGGAAAAGGGGATTTTTATCCCTTGATAAATGTGGTGTGTATTTTAGGCAGGTAAAAGAGAAAATCTGTAAATGCAAATGAAACCTCATTTCCCAAGTCTTCATAAGCATCTGCTCATGGTAAAAGATATTCTGAGAGGTCTGAGTTGTTAGAACTGCTACTGGCATTTCAAAATGCCTTGAAGGGGTATGAATGAGAACTGCTGGCACACAAGGGAATTAAAACCAACAAGAATTTTAACAGCAAAAATTTCTACAGAGAAATCACCATGTGTAAAGCACCGATAAATTTATTCTTTACTGAACTACCAATTGAGTTATTCCAGATTTGTATTGACCTAAGTAAATGCAGATTAATAATAGTCCCTGCTCTTGAAAGCTGGCATCTATAATATTTATGAGTGAAGAACGTTTATCTCACATGTCTTCAAAGTAATTTTGTATGTTTTTGATTGAACTGCTATCTGCCAGAATACTTTATAGAGAGGAAACAAAAAAAAACCTGGACTGATGAAGATTTTTTTCTTATGACAGAGTAATAGTAACAGCTAACAGAAATAACTGGGAATTAATAGGTACAGCAGTCTGTGATCAATAATGTTTTAGGCTGATCTTTGCAGCTGAAATGTGTTCAATTAAATTATTTTCTTTTATAGATAAAGAACTACCAGGTTAATCACAAGGGCACCCAGGCAACACAGTGCTCATTTGTGCTTTTTAAGGATTTCCCAGTACAGTAAACCAGAACTGCCTATGCTCTATCACTCAGCAAGTAAGAGTCGAAAAATGGAAACCATAAGTAAATGCAGTGTTAACCTCCATGATTTGAAGGTTACTCCAGTTATTTGAATACCACATCAATCCTTAGACACCTCAGGGCAGCTGAATCATTCATGCATGCCAACGAATCTCAAATTGCAGTCATCTGAACCATGAAGCACATCTTAAGCAGTTACTCTCAACTGTGCTTAATTTTCAACAGCATTTATGTTGTTTCAGAAGTCTTTTAAACAATAGCTGTAAATGGTGACCATAACAGAAAAAGACCCAAGACTGCAATACACTACGGATTTGTCTAATTTGCGTAAGACTTATAAGCATTTTCATGGAAAGAGTGTGTCAAATGGACAATTTATACAGTGAATGAGAACAGCGGGACCACTTCATCTGATGCACCCATAAGCTGCAGTAACCAAAGGACTCCTGCCACACTCCCTGTTTTTCTCTATAACACATGACATTTCACCCAGCTATTCTACATTTAAGCTCAGTCTTTCTATTTTTAATTTGAAGATGGGAATCCACTGCTTCCTTTTCCGATCTGTTCCACCCACAGCTAACACAAAACGGCACAGAACAACCGAGAGTGCAGAGGTGGAACTTGGAGCTATTTTAGGAGGTAAATATTCTCCACTTCTATACAGTACAGCTACAGGCTTCCAAGAACTAGAACTACTACTCTTTAATCATCCATATAAGTAGAAATATGAACATTACTTATAAAGATGCATTTGCCTACCTTTCACTTTCAAACATTTTCCTGTTAATGCTTTTCCCATCAAATCAAGATTTTACATGCCATCTGCTTCCTCAATGAAACACTTAGGCAGTGGAAGGAGAACAACTTGTACAAACAGAATATTTACCCCAGGATATCACTGCTAAGAATAACCTTTATCCTGATTTCACATGATTTCCTATACAATGCATCGTAAAGTCAAACTTGACCTGTTTTAAAATGAAATAGTAATATTTCAAATGCAGCACTTCCACCAAAGAAATTACTGAGACTTGATAAATTTAAACTTATATACAGTGCAACTCAATCAGTTTAATTATGAATGGAAAACAAAAAATACATCATGCTCACTTAAAAAGTCACAGACCATAGCCATTCCTCAAAAGCAATGACAGCTTTTATGGCTTACAAATTGTCAAGCATTTTGAATTCTTCAGCCACAGAACACATTCATGTCAAATAGAAACCATAATTAAGAAAACACCAGCATTAGATAACCCCATGCAAAAAATGTTCCAGGTTAGAAACAAAGATATTCACCAAAACATGATAGAAGTCTTCTGTCCAGAAAAATGTAAGTCAAAAATATATACAGCTTGCTCAAAAGAAATTGAGACCAAAACATAAAACTAGGTAATTTTTAGCAGTTCTGGAAGGGATAGCTGAGTTGAGAAAGATTTATTTAAGCAGTTATTTAGTAAAAGCCAAGAGTGGTGGGGAATTAATAAAAAATTGACAGGTAACTAACTAAATCATTCCAAGCACTGACAAGGTTTCTTGCACCTTGCTTTGAAACAAGCATTTGGGTTCCACGCACTGTCCTGTGAGACATTCCCCAGTGTTTCCAGTTGTGTCTCCAGGAGCCTGACCATCCGTGGGAGCAGTAGCTGGCACTGAGCCCTGGCGCTTTATGCACTTCTCCAGCAGTTGCTTTTTGCTTGTTCTGGGACCTCAGCAGGACTATAAAGAATAAAGGCAGCTACATGAATACAAGAAGGGAAATACACAGCCAGCAGTGGGTTTACAGAGAACTTTGAGGAACTGGAAAATATGCCAGCAATTACCATGAGTATAATTTTAGAAATAATCCACAGTTTCAGAATTAAGTGTATGCCACAGTATTTACATTATAGTCTCCTGCAAGAAAAAAACAAATGCAGCTTCTAAAAAGAAAAAAAAAAAAAAGAGAGCTGCCATAAATCAAATTTGAAATCCAGGGGTGCACAGCAGGACACATAAAAATCATTTTTGTGGCAATGATTCTCACTGCCTCTTCACAGAGCTGCCAAAGCTCCCAGCTCCAGCTCGAAGAGCCTCAGTGACAAGTTCCTTGCTCAGGGAAACTCAATCTGCCTTTGGCGTTTGACCAGCCACCATGGAAGAAGATGCAACTCCCCTCTGTTAATGAATGGAAAGCAGCCCACGCAGATGTCAGAAGAATTTAAATGGAGCATGCAAAAAACACAATGATGTTCTCACACTAGGGAGAAAACTGCAGAATCTGACACCGTGGCTGGTGATCAGGCTTTAAAAGGCAACACACAGGTCTCTCTGACATGCAAGGTCAAGGGATTTCATATAAAACACGTCAAATAATATTTGAGTGACCATCATAAACTCATGTCAATGAAGCTTTCACCTGTTTGCACGTCTCAGGGACTGGCATTCTTTGTCCTGTATCCCTTTATACTCCCTACTCCAGGGGAGCAGCATCAGCCAAAAAGCAAAACATTACAAGGACTTTATACAGAAACACATGTGAAAACTCTGTTTGATCCTCTCTAACTCTGGAATTGTGAATTTGGCTGGAAAGCACCTTAAGATATTTGCTTGGGTTGTGAAAACAGGGAATCTCAGAAGGATTCAGCCAGGTGTCTGTAACACAGCTTATTAGAGAACTTTTTCAAGAACATTTCACATTTTTTCCCTATATATACATACACACATACACTGTTATTGGTTTGACACAGCTATAAAACTTACATATAAGATTTTATAATACACATTCTTTGTATATATTTTGCAAAGCCAATAAGCTTGTCTGTTTTTCTCTAATGCTGTTGCACCTTTAGTATAAATGTAGGCTCATTCACCTCTAAAGAAATCCCACAGACAGTCTATAAACCTGAATTAACCTAACACAGCTGTTTTTGCCCAAGTGACAAGAATGCCTGAAGCTTGGGAATTAAAATTACCAGCTAAAAATTGTGACAGTATATGCTGGTCTTCCTCTGGAAATAATTAACAGCATCTATCCAGGCAGATAAGATATGAAGTTCAAAATGCTGATTTAATCCACTGCAAACCTACTGGACTTTTTAATTAAGCAATATTGCAAGAGTCAAAGTCCGCAGATGTATTTCAATAATTTCTTCTCAACCAAAAGAGGTACATAAATACAAAAGAAGCCTTGATCTTAATTTTTTCTAATGTGTCTCTAAACTAATGTTACTTGGAAGGGGGTTAAGACTGAGACATAAAACTGAAATAATTGAGTTCCCAATGGAATAGCCAATTTTTTGCGCTTTTCAATGGTCGAACACAGGATTTTCTAGTGCTTACAATTAAATAATTTTTGTGACATTTTCCCCCCATAGTAAATGAAAAATTGAAACATTCAGTTTGATCTCCTAGTACACACCTACACTTACACAGTCTCTTAAGCAGATGAAGACAGTTACAACCACTTTTAACACCCCTGAGGTGGCTGGTCTGAGCCAATCCATTCTACAATCAGGGCTGGCAGAGAGGCTACTGAGAGTTCTGTGCTGGGTCTAGAATTCCCAATGGGAATTTTTCAGGCAGCTTCGTGGTCTGAAGCAGCACTGGACAAGAAGAAAAAACCTCTGGCTGAAAAAAAGAGGGAGAACAAAGGAATTGCGCGAAGAGGAACACGAGACTTGATGTCAAATGGGTTCACAAGAAAGCCTACGAAACATCTGAATAACACAACCCTGATGAGAAAACAGCAGCAGGAAAAAGACAAAGACAGGAAAATAAATAATTCAAACCCAAGATAACCACAAATTATTTGTTTTGTGCAGATACACAGCTCTGAAAATTTGATCACTTTTGAATAATATACAAGGAGAAAGCAAACAATATACCCAAAAGGCACCAGAAAGAACATTTTCAAATCTGTATCAGATTTTCCTATGCTGTACTGCTGGTAAGAATTAAAAAAAAAAAAGAAGAAAGAAGCGCAGGTTTGGGTTATTAGGGTTGGCTATTGCTTGGTTTGTTTTATCAAGGTATTAACAGACAGGAAACAAATAGCAACAGAGAACATCAAGACAGTTAATTTCAGAAAAAAAACCCATGAATATGTGTTTCTGTAATTTTTGTGTATTGAAACTTCCAGAATGTCGTATTTGAAACCAACAGTCTATGGTGATTTTGTAAAGGAATTTTACATTTGCATCTGCCCTGAGTTTTCAGAAATGCAAGATAAAAGAACAGACTGTTCTGAACATGGATGTACCAAGATTTACCAATTCACATCCTTAAGGAAAGACTCTTTGCATTGACACCACCGTATTTCTGATTGAGGAAAAGGCCTTGTAGTAAGGGTATTAATACTGGCCCTAAGTACAGGCTCCATGAAGACCTCAACTGAAACACTTTTTTTCAGGAAAACACAAAACACAAGTCACTTCACAAGCACATTTATTCACTATTCAAGATCTACAGTGAAGAGTTTCTGCCTGTTAAGAGAAGGCTGTGGTAACGGATATCAAATACCTAAAACCTACAGATGGAAGGCAGTATTTATGTATCACTATATATTTACTTATTCCTATGGGAGTTTTTTAATCCAACAAGGATAATCAAGGTTTGTTTTCAAAAATGGAAATCAGGACAATGATCAAATTCTTTCGTTAGGCCCGTAACAGGAAAACAAGAGCAAGAGTTATGATTAACCGAGTTCTGGTCATACTGTTTTCCATAATCCAGACATTAAACATAATGGACAATACTTATTTCTCTTATAGAGTCAGTGATCCATAAGTTACTATTGGATTGAAATAAGGCTATGTTTTAACTAGAATCTGTAAGAGGCTTTTTATTTTTCATTCTTTTCAGATACAACTAAGTTAAAATGTTTAATATCAAGGCAAATTCATAGTAGCTCAGGTATTTTTTGTATCAGCTCCCATAAAGGAAGTACATTATACACTACTGCTGTAGCTTTAAATATTTTAAATGCTTTATTTGTACATGATGCACATGGAAACACTGAGCTTCCTTCATAGGTAAGTTCTTTACTAAGCAATTTCTTCTTCCCTCCTGCCTCAGACATCCCATGAAGAGAAATAGATCCCTTTAAAAATTTTCAAATCAAGCAAAACAGCCTAGAACACAACTTTTCCATAACTCTGGCCAACTCAAGCCACTGCATGCTGCAGGAGAGGGACCACTTCCTCCCCTGATGGTGCTCACACAGCCAGGCAGGAAGGATCCATGCTGAAAACGCCTCATTAGTAGGGAGAGGACACCAAAAGAAGACTGTGGATTGAGAAATTTCAGTAAGTCACTTCAGTAAGTCACATCTGCCACCCAGATTTAGTGGAGGGAAATACTGTCAAGCACAGTTGGACGTTCAACCATCCTGTCATTACTCTGCCTTCTCAAACTTAACAAGCTCAACTGTGCCAAGCCCCCATCAGAGGTACTTCTGGAGCACTGGGAAATTTAACAAAAATGGCATATTTCAAGCCTAGATCTGACATACAGGCTCCTCTCTGCATGAGGAAGTTTTTATTTTTAATGAAAGACTATGTTTTTTTCTCTTCTAAAGACAATGGAAGCTCGTGGGCTGACCCAGTAAACAAAGCTCAACTGTCAGCATATTTTAAAATATTAGTCACAAACAAGTAGTACATAAGCAGCAAAAATAATGGAGAAGAGTGTGCTAAGAATTTAATTTTTAAATTTATAATGTGGGATAGAACACACACCTTTCCTTCAGAGGGTACTCTACATGCATGCATGTCATCTAGCCAAACTTTTATTTTGGTATCCTTTGGTGTCCACTATGTCTCAGAAAAAAACCTGTGGAAAATGCACCAACATATTCAAAGTTTTATGCGGACTGAAAACAGAAATCAAATAAGTGCAGACAATTAGTATTATTTGCTATAAATAATAACCTCAGGAAGTCAAACTATTTTCCTCAGAAGTAAAGAGGAGGGTAATTTGAAATTTATTCACATTTTATAAATAAGAAATAGACCAAATAATCAGTGGCTAGTAATACTTTAATTTTCATGCACAAAGAACTCCAGCTTACCATACTTTACATGCGTGACCACCTGAGGAAACAAGGCTGATCTTATAATTAAATCATGAATATTTGTGCTAGAGATAAAGGAATGGTTAGAAAAGTTGGGAGGAGTGCCTTTGGAAATATAAGGAAGATATGGGTGGGTTGTTTCTTGGTTTGTGTGTATGCTTTTGCTCCTGTTAAAAGTGCAAATACAAAAATACACACATCCCATACAAGCATAAGAATAAAAACTGTTTTGCAGTGTTTATATCTCACTAAAAAGAACTGTGCTCTTACTTCCTTACCTGCTGATAAGAAGACCAATCATAGGGAAAGGGAAAAACATTTTATCTTACTCTATTCTACTTCTATCTGGATTGTTATGCTGCACAAACTTGTAACTCTATAGTGTAGTCTCTTCTCAGTGATGACTTTTGCATCCCACATACCAGTTATTGGAGAGTAGGAAAGCCAATTTTTTTACTCAGAAGAAAAAACATTCATTGCAATGTAAAGTACAAATTCTCCACGTCAGAATCTGAGAACTCAGGGTAAAATGCAAAGAGTTGGCAGCTTCAGCTGGAGCTGCAGTGGAAACAAAACCAGAAGCCTCAAGGGAGAGGCATTCTCAGCGAATCACTACCACCTGGAGAGGCTGGTGGGGCACCAACTCTTGCCAAAGAAGTCTCCAGACAGAGCATGTGAACTCATGTATGTGTTGAGTGCTGTGGACTGACTCCATAATTTATCAGCAGAAAGCTCTGTGGCAAATCCAGCTGAAGGAATTCCACCTTCCCCCTCAACTATCATTCCCACCCTCCTACCATAGCTCACCAACCCCTGAGTTACATTGGCACAATTCTGTGGGGGCCCTGCTGTGAACCCAAACAGGGAACTGTTCCAGCTGTAAAAAGAAAAAGACCCCAGAAATAAATGTATGTATTTAGTTAATTCACAGCACGATCTCTTAAAGTATTGTTCTGGCATAACTGAGGGGTGGAATGGCACAGCATGGTGGGAAAAGGAATACCTTATGCCAGTATTGTTGACAAACATTTTGAATTGCGAAATAATGGCCTTAGGAAGTTTTTCAAGTGCTCCAAGCACTAATCTCTTTGATTTCTATTGTCTGGTGAGTCTTAATGAATACTCTACAAACAGTTTCTAACTTCCACACTACTTTACACGCAGGAGCATCTGCTTTATACCTACCTTCATGGTTTTAACAGCTGACTGAAGGCAAGAGCTCTATGAATGGTCTGGTCTCTTCACTGGCTGCCCACAAAGTTCAGTTACTTAAGTGTTACCTGCTAATAAAAGCAGGTGATGGTAGAGACTTTCCAGGAAAACTCTGATTATATTATGCTGATCACATAAGATCATAATACAGAGAGGTGGAATACATGGAAAGACATTCTTTAAATTTTAGGAACACCAGGTAGTTTTCTCTGAGCTAATGTGATGAACAGCCCAGCAGGCAAATAATACATTCAAAGATCAAGTGGTTGCTTCAACCCCTATGCTGCAGGTGAGGCCACGATAAAAGAGCACAGCATTTCTCTTCTCTGCAGGAAAAGGATGCAGATTCACAGCCATTCTCTCCACACAGTAAGGAACAATGTTTTATAGTAAATAATCCATTCTAGTATCTGCAGAACTAAGTTTAATTTCAAGCACTGCAAATATCACAGAATGGATGAATGCTGCTGCTAAGATAAAACGTAAAAGAGAAATTGTTCCTAAATAAACAGACTATCTGTGCACACACAGAAGGAATTCTGCTGTTTGGATATGAACAGCATATAATCAGGACACAAATCAGATGCAAAATTCAGACTTTTTTGGTTCCTGCTGATTAGCCACATGTGACTCAAGTGTGCCAGCTGGACTAGATGCCATTCTGAGCTCCATAACCCTCCACATGCCTTGTCAAGAGAGCCAAGACTCCAATCAAACAAGATTTTAAAGTTGATTCCCTGGACTAGATGTGTTAAATAACAACATATTCACTTTTGAACACCTAAAATTTCCTTTTTCTCTGCTCCACTGCTTCAGTTGAGGATGGACAATAGAAGCACTGCTCTCCTTGGGATGGTATGATCAAGATAAGCAAAGGCAATAGGACTAATGAAACCTTCTATCTTATACTAGTAGAGGTACCTGAAGATAAACACACAAAGCACAATGTTATTATAATGGAAAATATCCACTTAGGAAACAACCTCAGCTTTAGGTCACCAAAACTATATGATCCAGGATTAACTAAAGTGTAAGTCAGTGTATGAACAGGGGACCTCTATAGCTTTTTTTCAACATAAGTACTAGTGTAGTTACACTTTCAGAATTTCACCTAAAAATTCTCATTGCATGTAGAAGCATTACTTAATTCAACCCCTAAAATCCAAAGGTAAATTAACTATTCCTTAAAAAAAGCCCTGAAGTACTTTTATATGATGAGTTATTTTCCTTAATGTCCTTTGAGTATTTACTACTGTACATTGGAAGGTGATACCTGCCCTGGCACAAGAATTTTTCACAGTGAGTAAGAGAGGAACTGCCCATGGAGCTGGCCAATGATTTAAACATTCCAGGAGAAGAAGTATTTATTGTCTACTCCATGCAGCTGTGCTTCTATGTTAATTTATTTACTTGGTGTTAGCTAATTGTAAGTGAATGCTAGCTTAGAAGCTTAGGTTATTGTATAATTACAAATACTGTAAATGTGAATGAAGATTTGTTTGGTGCTTTGGGGGACAGTTTGGGAGGATGACTGAGAAGCAACCCAATGGAAAGGTGGGAACAGAAGCCCCAGCACTCCCAATCTTATATTCTCTGCTCTAATTTGACTTGCTTTATTTCACTCTTCCGAATGCAAATAAAAAGTATTTGTATGACCTTCAACAACTAACATAACTGGTTAATCACTGTCACATGGTCCTATAAAACTACTAAATTCTTTTCTGATAAGAATACAGTAGAGAATCAATCAATCAGTTTTTACCTGTGCATTCAGAGGAGAGCCTGAAGCCTTTAGGATGGTATATCTGGCTATTATAGCAATAACTTTGCCAAAAGACACTTTTTTTTCCCCCTAATCTTTAGAACAGCTCCCTCTTCTGGCAAACTATGCTTATATTGTATTTAAGTAGCGAGCTTCATTTCCTTACCAATTTTTAATTCTATTTGGTTCCCAACACTTAACAAACCCAGTTTCATTGTTTTCATTTCAGGCTCTTATTGTTTAGCACAGCTGTGAAGGCAAACTACAGCTTTTGAAAGGACAACTCATTCTTATCAAGTTTATCGAAGATTATCCACAGACTTTACGACCTTCTGAAAGTATCCCAATATCAACCAAGACCAGAATCCACACCTGGACAAGGAGCCTGGATGGCCAGTTCAGGGCTCACATTTGCAGGATCACTGAGTTTGGAAGGGATCATCTGAGATCTCTGAGTCCTGCTCCTCCCTGCTCACACAGAGCCAGAGCAGGCTGCACACACATTCAAGTTTTAATCACCTCCACAGGTGGAGATTCACATCTCAGGGCAACCTAACCCCTCAGCAGGCAGAAATGCTCATGGCAGTGCCATCTCTACTTACTCGTTCTACAAACTACCCAGGAATTTATGGCCCTTCTTTATCTGAATTAGTTGTTTAAATATCAGGCTGGATGAAATTGGGCCTTAGAGTCCCTTTCTGAACCAGGTGTCATGTCATTGACTCATGGACTCATTCTGATCACTTCCACTCCCCCCCCAAAAACAATATCAACAAACCACCAGGCAAAAAGCAAACAAACAAACAAAAAAACCAAACCAAACTTCATAAGAGCTCTCATAATCCTGCTGATAGCGACAAAACTGCAAAGAACACATGAGGGTAGACCCTGGATGATGTTCTGGTACTATTCTGTCAAAAAACCCCAATAAATAAAAACAACCAACCACAAAACTAGAAAGAGGAAAAAACTGCCTAATGCATTCAGACAGAACAGGTTCTCAACTTTGTTCACAGAATTGTTGCTGGAACTCATTCAGTAACTGTAGGCACAAAACATACATGACCCAGAACTCAGAACTCCCCTTGCCCAGGAGGTAAGAAATCTGCTTTCCTCTTAATATGTCTGCCCATTGCCAGCAACATTCCCTTCCCTCCAGTTGCATTTCAAAAGGCAAATAGTGAACACTGCTATGTGCTGGGGGAGGAGACCCTGGCTGCTGACTTGGAAAGTAGTGTCTGAGAAGATAAAGTACTTTTCCCGAGAAACTCAATGGTCTTGACTCCAAAATCAGATTTTGCTTCACATAAACAGCTCTGATCCACCCACATGAGGTGCCAAGATTCCATACAGGATTCCAGATTATATCCTGGCTAGGATTGCCAGAAGCTACACACTGCAACCTCATCTGCTGATACTGAGAGTCCTTACTAGATCCAGATCAGCTGTTGAAGGCAAGTTATAACAGAAAGATTATGCACAAACAAGGACATTTAGTCACATAAATTTTGTGTAAAACAACGCCCATTCTAAAACCAAACTGAAGAGAATTAAATATGCTTTACACAGTTTGCTGAATGAAAAAATAGATTATTTTACCTCTTGGTCTCAGTGGTGACAGACCCTCTGAAGAACAGCTCATTCCAGTAACTGCTGAGCAGATTGAATGATTAATAACTTTCAGAAAGCTAGTTTAGTGGGAGCCAAAAAACAAAGGAACTAAGCTTCAGGGCTATACAATTAGTTTTATGGCAAAGTATTATAACATAGTAGTTCTTATTATAACTCTTCTTATGCAAATGTTGAGGGTGATGACTTAAGTAAAACAGCAGGTGAAGATAAAGCCAGATAATGTACTGAAAGCTTTCCAGAGTCCCTATGTTACAGTCACAAATGGAACTTTAAAGACCTTAAAACTAACAGGAACTCTCATCTCAAGAGAGAATATACTAAAGGCTTGTCATAATCCAGGCAAATTGTTTGCACTGTTTTCACTGCTGAAAAATAGTTCAGTAGTCTTCAAGAGAAACAGTGTTGTTGATGTAAGTACATGTAATTACTCCTAGGAGAAGATGAGAATCCAAGCCTCAATTTCTGTTGTGCATAAGCACTTCTTGACTCAGACATTTAGCTCAGAAGAAAGATTTTTATACTTGAAAAAACTGTCTTCTTAAGTCCTCATAGCCCTTAAACATCACCAGGTGACAGTATGAGGTGGTAAAGCAATAAGATGATCCAAAAACCCAGCAGTAATTCAACTGCAAACAGGCAGATCAAGAAACTTGGCAAAGCATAGGCCAGAGAACCAGATTCTGAAATAATTTCTGTATATTAATGAATGAAACTTGTGTAATATGATTGACCACAAAAAAATGTTATTTACATTATATATGCTTCCCAAGTACAAGATTGTAAATTGCAAAATTGCCTCGTTTGCAGCAATGGTAACACAAATTATAGGAAGCCTGGAACAAAGGTATCCCAATGTACTCCTGCAATAAAATGCAAGAAAAACTTTGGTGAAAAGTAAAATGTCATGAGCTAAACAGCACAGTGGTTTCAAAACTTGTATCTATTTACAAGAATAAACGTTTCATAAATACACAGGCCCAAATAGACAGATACTATTAAAACAGAAAAACAATTCCCTTACACTTTGTGGATTATGGTTTTCAATGAACACAAGTAATGTTAAATACTGCTGCAATAGATTTTGTATTTCACTGCTAATTTTACACTAAACAAACACTGTAAAAGCAAAAACAGTCCTTCAGGACACAAGAGGAAAAACAGAAATTCCTGTCCTTTCCATAGCACCTACATTTCCAGAAAACCATGGACCTGATTCTTCAACTCTACACATTTAATGTTATTCTCATAAGTAAATCTCATCAATTTTAATAGAAAAGAATTCATATTAAGAAAGTCAAACAACTATATGCATATACTCTGGACTGAGGAAAAATTGGACCTTCTACATAGTAGTTGCTTTAGTAAACACATTATTACTCCTATTCAGAGGTTTTGTGGACACAAGGAAAAATCTTATGAAACAAAATGTGTGTATTAAACATTTCAATTAATACAGTAAGGCTTTATTAAAATTTTAAGTTCACACACACTTCCACTAATTAAAAAAACATGAGCTTGTTGCAGCTAAATGAGATTAAACTCTGCAGCATGTTCTGTTTTTCAATTGCTTCAAGCACAGTGAGCTATCAGTTCTCAGGAGGCAAAATCGTGCCTCATTTTAAGTAAATGGGAATTTCGCCATTGATTTCAGAGTAGAAGAATGTTTTGGAGTTATTTTTTTTAAAAGTGGGGAGAGAGAGAAAGCTAAGTTGGACCTGAGAGGAATCCTCCTTGTTCTGAAGTAACATGATTAAGACACAAAAGGAAAATAAATATACAGGATTTATTCTCAAATCTCCTGCAACAATTCAATTCCAGCAGAAGTCGAGAATTTTGTCATCTTTCTCAATACCCACTCAATGCTCAAAACTCTGGTTTGACTACGTGTTAACAAAATCATATGACTGAATTTCATTAGGACTGGAAAAGTATGTGCCAGAGCAGTTTAATACACAGAACAGAGTAACACATGCAGCAGGACTAACCACCTTCAGTTCAAATCACTCAATATTTGGCTGTGCATTCTCTTTTTTATAAAGCCAGAGCTGCCCTTGTCTGGATATTGCTTTCCCTGATTTGTGTACCAAGCTGTCCTTTTGCCCCTTTCCCTCATTCCATAAAGAATCTCAACCATGGATACATGCCTCTCAAGTGTGAAAATTGCTGGACTCCTGAAGGGCTCCACATTTCATACTCAGGAAGTTACAAAAGCACAAGGGGAATGCTATCTAATCCTGTTTAGGGACACGAACACATTGCCAGATGACCCAAATGTCCAGATCTCTCCTAAGGC
The DNA here is from genome assembly GCA_037013685.1 of Acridotheres tristis. NCBI lineage: Eukaryota > Metazoa > Chordata > Aves > Passeriformes > Sturnidae > Acridotheres > Acridotheres tristis. The sequence continues at coordinate 103,190,557 of CM072887.1, forward strand.
TGTAGGTTTTTCACTGGCAGGTAAGCCTTCCCTTGAAGGCTGAAAATGAAGCATCTAACAGTAGCAAAGAACTCCACCATTTGTTTTATGAGAAGCAAAACTGCACTTTGTTATGTCAGATCCCTGGCATAACTAAGCTCCCTGCCAGCCATAGTAAAAAGTCTGGGTAACTTAATTCACTACTGAATTTCGGCACCTAGAGTGAAGATAGCATTATAATGGTTGCTGAGACTTAAAATTGTTTTCACAGTGAGAGAACTTCCAGCTTGCTACCAACATAATTCTGAAATAAGAGCAAACCCATAAATCAGCTGCTTGCAAAAGCCTGAAGACTATGACAGAAGCACACTGAATATTTCACTGATATCTAATTCTGAACATCTATCTAGTTAATATGTTATTAAGGAGTCTTCACAGAACTGTCCTACAGGAAATCAGCTCCATGCAGCCCTGCCACTGCATTTTACAGCATTAAAAGTTTCCTGCGATGAATATGGAGACCGTGCAATGTATGTGACTTGGTACATTTCAAACAGAGTAACTTACATGCCTTGTAGAGGTACCATGCCTTGGATGCTAATGTTTGACTTTTGTGCTCTTCCCCTACATATCTTTCTACTGATATGATCTAGCTTTACAGATTTATCCTTGTTACAGCCTCTATTATCACCCCAAACAGAAAGTATCAGCCTGAAGACAGGTGAATGCTCTAGAACTTGTGGGGAAAAGAAATTCTAAACTTAGCTGTTGAATTAAACCTTCCTCAAATGCCTTAACTGAGAGAAAGCAGCAATTGAAAAGCATGAAGTCAGGCCTGTACCTCCAGAGAGGTACTAAAGAGATACTGCATAATGTATTTGGTTTAAAAGGTTATTCCCCACAAAAAGGGAACAAGATGTACTCATAGAATACTGCTTCTTTTCGATTAAGGAAAGAACTTAAACTTCACTGTCACTGGCTTAAAAAGTTACTATTCAGCTTCTGGAGGCAAAGGCATAAAACCATTGTGCCCAAGGAAACTTACATAAAATATTCCATGGACCTTCCAAAACATTGAAAAAAAACCCAGAGAAATTGCACTTGTGTTCTCTTTCACCACTAAGTAAAGATCAAGACACACACAGTCCCATAAACAACAACTAGATACACTGACAGTGAACTAAAGTTGATACTCAGAAAAGTCATTATTTGCACCACTCATTCTGGTGGAAATAACAATAGTATCCAGTACATTCAAATAAAGTATGGAAAGAATTAGAAATCGTCAAACTTTCAGGCAGTGAAAGAGTCACAGAATCTGTGCTTGAGTGGGCTCAGGCTCTACTTTTACTAAAGACAGAACTTCTGCAGTTCATTGGTAGACTTCAACGAAATCAGGACTTCTCCATTCATTTTAACATATACCAAATGCAAGTTTAGAGCTCTCATTTTAAGACAGCCACATTTAAATATAATGAAGAACCCTACAATACTCACTGAGTTCAAGAGTGTCAGCATAAAAATTCATGTGCAAAAATCTAGGATAAAAAATTTTACTATTTAAAAAAACCAAAGAAACAACTGGATCTAGATTTTTCCTCAAATACTGTAACTTTTATCTGTCAGTTGGCACACAGATGGCATTTCAGTAACATTTCAAGGTGCAAGAGATAAATGGAAGAAGAGCAAAGAAAACAAACAAAAACCCACAATGCTCTCAGTAAACCATTACCACAAAGTAAATGAGTAAGACATCCTAATTTGTAAGTACTGTCTTCTGGCACTCTTAAAAATAAAGGTAGCAGTAGTGATGCCTTGGGTTTTAGCTTTTATATTTTCAGATTCTCTTCAGCTTGGTGTGTAACTCTGAAACTTCATACTAGGTGTTAGTACGTCCTCTTCACAGGGTGGTTAGACAAAACAATCCCTTTCTAGTTAGAGAATCAAGGACAATTGGTACCCAAAAGGCATAAAAAACATCGAAGGGAAGGGGGAAAGCCAGGGACCTGAGACTTCATAGCCTGGGGCTTTGATGGCACAATTGACCCCAACATGCAGATGAACCAAAACTTATAAAAGTGCAAACACTTGTGACTGGGTGCTGTCTTGGATTTGATTTGGGTGCAGCCCCAGCCAGGCTCTTGCACTGCCCAAGGTGTATCCTTTCAATAAATACCTGATTTATTCCTTTTGCTCTGTACAGTCTCTGTTCCAAGTCAGCCTTTCCAGCAGGAGTTCTGGCACCCCAGGCGGCACCTGGTCACAAGTTTTACAATCAAACGTAACAAAGAAATTTCACCACTGCAATACTATTGATTTTTTGGTGACATGCATGAGCCAAAAATCTACCACTTAAGTAGTGAGACTTTTGAAAATGAAACTGGACATACCCCTTTCAAGCAACAAACTTCTAGACTTAAACAAAAAAAGACCCTTACCAGGAATAATCATGAACAAGAGCCTGGGTAGATTTTTACTTTCATCCTTTGAGAGGTCTTTCCAGGGCCCACACTTTAAGACATGGGTAGCAGCTCCACAACAGTAGATAAATTCTTCATGTAAGGGGACTGACTCTTCTGACCCCGACCTCATGTTTGCTGTTAAGCAGAAAAAGATACTGTTATAACAGATCAATATTTACAGAGTTGTCTCTTTGCTATTATGTCTTCCCCCAGAATAACTGCAAAAAAACTCAGCCAAACCCCCCACCCCCAACAGCTGTCATATCCAGTAATGTGAGGCCCAGTTCAGTATTTGATGTCTGAAGGGGCTGTAGAAGTTGATATATGGTACTACTATATGAGAGAAAGAATCTTTCCGTTTCTGTCACAGAAATACACGATGATAAACTGGACAATAAGCTCTATTCTACCTTAAAGGCAAATAATTTCAAATTTCTTGTTCATACTGTGCACTGAAAAGGTTGATTTGAAACCCATTTGAAAGTAAACAAATGAAAAACTACCAGACAAACAGAACTAGTGCAAGAATGTCTTTGCAAGTTTTGTGTGCCGTGTAATAAAACTGGATATTGCAGCATAACACCATGATCTTTAACCATCAAAACCATAGTTAAAAATAACATTAGTTCTTTCAACTATTTTTGCATAGTGAAAAAGGACCATTCATTTTTGAGTACAAGGACACAAATTCTATTTCCTAGTCAGTTTGTGAAATTTCAGGCACATAAGCCAAAGCCTGAAAGATCTACAAGGTCTGCTGCACTATTAAGTGGGGGGCACTACCCTCATTAATAGCCACTGGAAAATTCTCAGTGCTGCACAACTTAAAAGGAAAAGATCTGACTGAAATTTTAAGTAATGACACTTGACCACATTAGCAAAGTACACTTGAAAAAACAACATTTCCTTACTTTCCCCAGTTTTAATCTGGGGTTTTGAAAGGTTTAAGGTAAAGAACAAGCAAGACAGAAAAGACAGAAAATGTTTTGTTTTGAACCAACAAGTGCCACCTTGAAAAAAATTGAATATAGTACAAATGAAAAACATTTCTGGAGGGAAGGGAGAAGTGTTCTTTAATACTGTCAATTGCAGCACAATTCTCTGGATGAAACCGTGTACCCCCATCTGCCTATTTCACCCCAGCATCCCCAAAAAGAAGTTATTTTAATGATAATGCAGAGACTTTATTACTGCAGTTTGCCATGTTACTATCTAACTTGTAGTGACTGAAATGTAAGTAAAGTGAATTTGGCCAAACTATAAAGAGATACATTTTTAATGCATTATCCCTGCTTTTATTTACTCATTATTTAAAGCTGAAAGAAGCCAAGAGCAGTTTCAACAAAGAAATCCAGTTACATCAACAACCATAGTAAACATAACTTGTCACCCCCTTTTCTGATGTGATTAAAGTCCAAGAAGCAAAAGTAACTAGTTCTTACACAGGACAGTAGGGTTTGGACAAGTTTCTGACCATGAACCAATAAAATCTGTTGCATATTTTCATTCTGAATTGACTTCACCAACAAATCTAAATGGAAATGCCACTGACAACTATTCATATAAGAGAAGTATTTGCAACATCAAGGTCAGAAGTTAAGCAATGAGAACAGAGAACTCAGCAATACATGTTGGACTGGCATGGGAGAATTTTGAGGTTCACACAGACCTGTTGTTGTAGCTTTGGTCCAGTCTTTAACTTCTAATTTCAGAAACAGACAGTGTTGCAGCACCTGGAAGAAAGATTGCAACTAGAGAAGAAATGCTTATCTGAAAAACTGCCTGAGACAATCCCAAATGGCTTCTCTCTATGTAATATCTGAGGGATTTTTATTAATTTATTGTTAGGATTTTGATTACCAAAGGCCATAAAGTCGTAAATTAAAATGGATAGAAGAGAAAAACAGGGAAAAGATAGTGGATATACTCCCATAATACTAGTCAGACCTGTTTCAAGATAAAATCAGTAATAGCCAAAAACACTTCTGGATCTCCCTCCTTCTTCCTAGATGAAGCTTTGAAGAACAGTATTTCTATTACAGGCATCTATCTTTGGCACAAATTGCCTGCATTTCCCCTAGAAATATCTTAAGATGGTATATCAATTTCCATACAGATTTAACAGGCAGAGGTCTCAAGAGATGAGGCTCCTACTGGCTCTGTCAGCCCACAGAGACAGCACAGTTTGTGCCACAGCAGCTCCTAGAATGCTGAGGAGACAGAAGGACAAACTTGACCAGTGGGAGTTTCACGAGTTATCATGGAGAAAAGTAACAAGACTCAAAGAGATGCAACTACCTAGGAAATCAGACCTTTTTACATCCCAAGCAGTATTTTCTTCCTTCTTGTCAAACCCTGCGCATAAATTCTCTAACCACATGCAGGAAAAGTCTTGCAAGAAATTCAGCTTCTGTCAAGAGTGCTTAATCTAGTATCAAAATGTCTGATAGAATACTGAAATACAGGTTTCGATTCATGGGGCTTTAGCTCTAGATTAACACACCCTTATTGTAGGTGTCTACCAGAAAACAAACTCCTATTACAGGATACAAAGCCTTAGGTGCCAAGACATGAACTGATTAGGGGAATAATTGTGGGATCAGCTTCTCGGTTGCCACTTCAGGATTAGAATAATCCTCTCCTGGTTAGCAAAGCCTATAGTAAAAAACATACGAAGGCATACACTTGCAAAACAACACATGTATTTAGGTGTCTCATTACTGATCCAGAAATCACCTACAGTCATTTTTTCAGACAGGAATATCTGGAAACAGAGTTATCCACAAAGAGCAGATTACCTTTGCCATAGGACTAATTCTTTTCATCTTTGGTTCAGTTGACTCCAAAGTAAAATGCACTAAGTGAACTTTGCATCAGATTAATTATTTATGCATCCTTCCAGACAGAATATTTTAACAGCTGCATCCTACACTATTACCTGAACTTGACATTTCATTTCAAAGATAACTTAGAAATAACAAAATTTGATCTACACCTAGAGTGTTCAATGAAAGAGTTATCACAAACTCAGACTAGCACCAGATAATGTAATCAGAGTAAGTAAATTGATATCTGGCATATAAACTATTCAATCACAAGACAGGACAAACAGGTTAGTGTACCTATTCTGAAGCATGATGCTGCAGTGAAAGATGCAATGGCAACCACAAAGGAAAAGGTAAGTTGCATAAAACAACAGTGAAACCAAAATAAAGGGAAAAGGACCACTGCAGCAGATTTGACATACACGGTTCCACAAAATCATGAGAGACACACTCAAAGGTGTCCATGGCCAAGGCTACTGTGAGGCCACTCTCTATCCTTATAGGTCACAATGACATTGGAAAAAGCTACCCAGAAGAATGGTGGAAGCGTTTAAAATATGTGTAGATGTGGCCCTTGGGGACACGGTTTAGTGATGAACATGGAAGTGCTGGGTTAACAGTCAGATTCAATGATGTTAGAGCTCTTTTTCAACCTTAACGATTCTATGATTGGGAAACATGTCTGGAAACTGCAAAAAGAGGCAACCACCATGCCCATGTTAGAGTGTCCAGGGAGCTCTATGCCAGTCAACCTTATCTCAGTTCACAGAAAGTTATATTAAAAAGAAGTCCCATTCAAAGTTGTACCCAAGAACATGAAACAACCATTAATGTATTAGTGATGCCTTTCAAGGATCAGTATTGGGCAATAATAATGCTCAATGTCTCGACTGAACATCTGCACAGAGGACAGGAGCTCCTCTCAGAAGGGTTGTGCAAAATGTCACGGGGAGGAAGACAAACCAACTGAAACACTGGAGGGCAGGGCTGCTATCCAAATGGACCCTGACAGGCTGAAAAGGTGGGAACTAAATGAAAGGCAAGGGCAAATGGACTGCACTAAGAGTTCAGCATCCCAGTGTAGCAACACAGGCTGGAGGCTCAAAAACCAGGAAGTGGCTTTCCAAAAAGACACAAATGATTAACAAGTTGGCAATGAGTCAGCAATGAGCCCCTTTAACCATCAAGCTCAAGTGTATACAAGACTGCACAAGGAATAGCCTGCAATCTTGGAATGTGTTTACCTTCTGCTGTTTGGCATTGGAAAGACTGCATCTGGAGAACTGTGTCCTGTTTTGGACTCCTTAGACAAGCAAGACATCAATATACTGGAGAAAGCCAATTAGATGATATGGATGCTGAAGCATGTGATGTATGTCCAAAGGACGAGGAAAAACAGTTAAAAGCTGCAACGAAGGAAATTCCAATAACAAAGGTTTCCCCCACATGCATAATTAGGACTTTCAAATAATGAAAGTTGCCCTGAAAGCCAGGACAATCTTCAACAGAACAATGCTTTCAGCAACCTGACCTGCTTTGCCCTTTTTGAGAAAGGACCTGGACTACATCTTAGGGATAACCTATGAAGTTGGATGCATGGGAGACTGGACAAGATACACCATAAAGTGCCAATTACAAGGATGTTGTTTATCAAAAACCACTGGAAATCAGCAGAGGTCTTGATGGTTAAGGATGAAAAGGTATATAAAATCATAGCCATTTTCCATCAGAAAAGGCAAGAGCGTCCAAGGCACTATATAGGCAGATCTGACTCAGCTGAGTCCACATGAAAAAAATCACAGGAGCATATATTGTGTATGTTCCTCTAATCACATAAGGAAAAGATGTTAATTCAGAATAAGAGACCAGCCTGCCAAGAGCAAATCATGCTCAAGCAATGCAATTGCCCTCAATTATAAAACACCTGGCTACAAGAATCAAAGAAAATATGTAAATGTAATGCACACTGCCTTATTAAGAATTTTGGCATTGTCTCCCACGGCATTCTCCTTTCTAGGCCAAGGAAATGCAGGCTGAATAAACTGACTTGCATAGTTTGAAAAGTAACTGAACAAGCTTAGAAGATAATCAACTACTGCCTGCCAGCTGTCAAGTAATCTTGGGTCAATATTGGGGCCTATAGAACTTAGGATTTCCATCAGAAACATACTGAGTAACACTGAGTCCAGTTCTGTTCAACCCCACCACATCAAGAACACAAGGAAACTTGGGAGGGTGAAGTAGATAACTAGGCTAGAGGAAAAGCTTTATGAACGGTGATTTTTCAGGCTCCCATGCTGTAATCAAATAACAACCTAGAGCCATTTGAAGGAGACCTGCACAAGTAGCATAGCCAAACCTTTCTTTGCAATGGACGGTGACAAAACAAGCAGCAACAGCCACAAGTTGTGTCTTGACACTCCAAGGCATCATAAACTAGTTGCTAAGAAGGCAATGGATGATTGCTAGGAAGACAGCAGAACCTCTCTTAGAGGTTTTTAAGACTGGACAAAACAGTAATTCTGATCTCAACAGAAAGATGGACTAAGTTGTCTTCAGAGTTTTCCACAAATCAACAGTTTACAATTCTTATGACCCGTAAACAGCAGGAAAAAAAGTAAAGCAGAAGGTACAAGGATCTCAAACAAGTTTTCCAGTACCTTAGTAAATGCAGAGTTTCATGAACACGGTATATGACAATAACTAAATATGTAGGTCAGAGAAAAGGAATCTAAACAAGATCAGTTCCCCCAAAATATAGGAAACTTAAGTAGATGTGCTCTACTGTTTAGCTGTACCAGATTAAATAAAAAAGAAACCCTGCCCTAACAGGTGATTTTATGTGACTGAATTCAACTTTAGAATGCTAAAGAGTAATGGGAAAAGTCGCAAGATTACCTCAGCTGCCTTCTACACTAAGACTCTGGCAATTTCTACAACATTATTGCCACAGGAGAATCACCCAGACCTGATGTAAGCTCTTTGATCTGCACACTGGAACTTATATGCTCATAGCTAGCAATTAGAAAGGGACAGACTGACCGACCTGGTAAGAAAACTGCAAGGAGGAACAGCAGAAAAGGGGGATTACATGATGTGAGGGATGAGGTACGACATGACACACGATGCACAGATCTCATCAAAGATGTATCTGGACAAACAACAAACAATGGATGCCAGATTTTCTCAGGGAAAACAACAAACACAGGCCAAAGACTTTGCAAGCTGTTGTGACATCAGTCACAAATCTTGACCAATTCTGTATAAGAAAAGCAGCAGCAGCCAGTAGCGCATAAAAATGAATCATTTCTGCATTATACTTTCCAGTACAATTCTCTGTCAAAGTCATATACGAGTCCCTTTCACGCTAGCTCTGAGTTACTAAATAAAAATTGTTAGGCATTATTTGTAAAAATGAACAAAGTTTAAAAATTAACAGTACAGATATGTCAAATGAAGCAACATAGTTATACAAAATAACACTGCTTTTCTCTAAAACCAGTGAGGTAATTAGGAGGCCGTGTTTTTAGTGAACACTTGATGAACTAGCAATACAATGCCTTCAATTTGTTTTGTTCCTGTGTCATTCCCCCTGTGCCCCTCTCTCAAGGAATAAAAACGCCAGGAGAATTTCACTGATGACTGTATAAAAATATCAGTGACACATGCGGATCATGTTTAGGGTTGCAATGACAAAAAGCTGAAGTGCAGAATGAAAACTGAAATCACTCCTCAAGTCTGAACCTTGTTCAGAGACACCACATGGGGGACTGTGCAAAGACCTGAGGGAGAAATCCAGTTTTAAGAACTGGACCTACCTGCAACACCTTGTAACGTCATTTTATCATTACTAATCTTGTAGCAGTGACCAAGAAAGTATGCACAGTGCCACTCTTAGGGATGCAGGGAAAATAACTCCTGGGTATCCCTTTTGTACCAGAAAAGTGGTTCCTTGTCACTACCAAACACTATAAAAGCAATTATTGATCAAAGCAGGACAGGACTCACAAATAAAAAAAACTGTTAGCTTGCAAAAGTCCATTTGAGGAGTCAAATCAGGAAGAGATGGATTCCCCACCAACGTTATTCCAAAACAGTGCTTCAATCTGAAATGAATAATTTGAAAGAGTCTTGGGGTTTAGGAAACAAAAAATTAGAAAACATTTTCAGATCCCACAATGATACATTGGTCTGGCACAAAATTACTAAACAGATAGGATGATCAAAACCCTGGGGAAATGGATTAGGAAGGCCCAGCATAACTTTTAACCAATCCTTATACGTCACTGCAAGTTGTAGCTTTCAGTGAGAATTTCAGCATGCACTAATGACTAAAAAAAAAAAAAAAAAAGCAGCTTCTGTTAATTATCATAATGGAACTACTACAGTACTCTTGGCCTTGCCTTCCCCACTACTCTCATGAGAGTGAAAAAGCAAATGAAAGACTTCCATGGGGATCAGGCAAACTGGCAACCTTTATGAAAGCAGTCAGACCTCTGAAAGCATCAGATGTTGGTCTACAGCACTTAACAGCCAGCAAGTGGATCTGGCATTTCACTACAGTTCTGGCAACAAAAGTCCAAGTTTAATGCCTGGTCTCTTTCTCCTTTGGCAATCACAGACCTCAGTTTAACAAAGGTCACAAAACCCCAGTCATGCTTGCCCAGTGCTCCAAGAGCAGAGTCGATGTCCTTTGTAACCAGCTCGATCAAAGCTTCTGTATTTGCTGTCCCAGTTTAACACTTGGTTAGAAACACAGAGCACTGAAGTGAGAGCAAATGTAAAGGAAACCCTGAGAAGTTACCCTAGTGTGACCGAGGCTTCACAAAATACCAGGCATGCAAAAGAATAAAGACATGGTGTTCTAAAAGTGGAGTATGTCTTATCAAACACATTTCAGGAGGCACTGGAAGAGGTCCTGTATATCACATCCTGCCATTCTATTTAATCACACCGAGATGGCAACTTTCACTTTTTCAAAAGTGAACTATTTATGAACTGTTGAGAGCTACCAACATGAAAACTACCCAAAACAAGTACAAGTTTTTTGTCTTAGTTTGTTTTTTGTTAAAGTAGCTTCATAAGCATAATTAAGGTTGGGAATCCGACAGATTACAAGAAAGCGGTAGCTATTCTCCCAGGAAATTCCCAACTTCCCAATCATATGCAGGCCCGATGATAAAGCTAAGAATGTCCATGACCTAAATTAAATGAGCAAGAAAGCTCTTGCTTAAAGAAACAAATCTACCCAAGGAAGTAATTATGGTTTCATTTGCATTAAAGCAAATATGGCTTAATTTGGTGTAATATAATGCATTTTCCAGGACAGAAAGTATGATTTTGGGAAACACTTTAGTCTCAAAGGAAGAAAAGGTTGTTCATTTGTACACACTACTGAAACTTACTGGTGAAATAAAGTAACTTTCAAAGACAGCTTTCTCTGCAAATACTGTATTGAAGTACTGGGTCCAGAGAAAAAACGGGGCTTTTAAAACTAAAATCTCACAGGGGAATAAACAGAAGGTGGTAGGCATGAATAACGTGTGGGTATAATAAATATACTTTACATTCTGAGACTAAATTGCAATGTTAGCAAAACCTCAGTCAAATAGAGTATCTATGTGAAAGAACATAAAAAGTTGCTGCTCAAGTACAATGTCTACATGGTAAGAAAGGTATCCAGGGAAAAACTATTCCAGGTCTCTTCTGAACAACATATTTCAAAGACACAGCAGACTCATGTCAAGAGAATCTTGTAAATAAACCTTCCCAGCTACCCATTGTATTAGAAAGTCAAAGGGAGAATAAATCATTTTGGAATAGATAGCATTAGAAAGTTGTCACAAATACAGTAAAGTTTGCAAAGTATGCAATTTGTTTATTTTAATTATGTTGAACATCAGTATCTTGGGAGGCACTGGGCAAAACTGAAATCTAACAGCATGATTACAGACCGGGTTAAAACTGGGCTGAAGTTAGAGGTGGGAATGTTATACTTCATGAACAGGAACCCATCATGCTTATGTTTGGATGAAGAGAGAAGAAACATCCGTGATCTCTAAACTTCAGCATAAATCACCATACAAACCAAAGCATGTTCAAAAGTGAACAGTTTTGTGAATTTTGGGGGAGAAGATATGGCCTTCTACAGGGTATCATTTCAAAGAAGAGTGAGAAATATGTACTGCAAAAAAAGAGTGAAGGAACAAGGACAAGGTATGAAGGACACATGGACAAGAAGAAACTGAAAATAGCATTGAGAGAAAGGAAACATATACATGCAAATAAACCTGCTTGTGGTCTAAGAGTTTGGAAAAAAGCCACTTGATCACTAAACAAAGATGATGGTTCCTATGATCCCTTGGGAAAATGAGAACTTTTCAAAAGAAAAAAAAATGCCAAAAAACTTTTTGGCTCTTCAACCATATGTTCTACACTCTTATTTTTTTCTGCTGCATCAAAAGAACTACAGGTCCCACATTTCTGTTGGACAGCTCTTTAAGTAATACAGGTAATCTGCCCCACATTCAATGAAACACAATAATGCAACAATGTAAAGTAACAGCAACCTACATATTCACCTAAACCACAACTCCCAGAAGTTAAGCATTTGAAGAAACATCCATCTTTCAGCAGCAGTAATAGCACACAAAAGCAGAAAAAAGCAAATCTATTTCACCTTATTTCGATAACATCTTTTCTACCTCCTATGAGAATAAGATTCACTAGTGTCCTAGGGTGATGTTATGGTGTTTGTATCTCCAATCGTGTGTTCTGATTATGTTTGGTATTATGTCCTGTGCTTACAGGACTGACTCTGAAAGTGAAGCTTTGTTTTGTCTTGTTATCAGCCGGCTCACCTCCCCCATGGTCTATGTTTAGGAGAGGTTTTGGCTCTGCTTGCTTGCTTGCTTGCCTGCTTGCTGGCTGGCTTGCCTGCTTGCTTGCTTGCTTGCTTGCCTGCTTGCTTGCTTCTGCCTCTTTTTCTTTCCTTCGCTTTGCCCTTGCTTTTGCTTGTTAGTTAGTTCAGCTAGGCAGTCCAACTTTTCCCCTGGACTGTTTTCCACCCCGTCCCCTCCCTCTCCTGGATACCATCTGGACCTGTTCTGGACGGGGACCTGGGAAACCCCAAGAAACACCGGGAGTCTGCACTCTGTCACCTGCAGTAGTCATTCCCCAGCGCCGGAGACTGATAACTGGGCGACCACTCGCCGGAGAGACTGAGATTGCCATCCCTTCAGAACGGTCAAAGAGCTTTTTTGTCAGCTGGTGTTGTTGTTTCCCTGTGCTGGGGAGTGTTTTGCTTGTTAAATAAACAGGTCTTTTTTTCCCACTCTTCTCTGAGGAAATTCTTCCCGAACCCGGTGGTGGGGGAGGGAGGAGTTGTGGGGTTTGCTGTCTGGGGGCTCCTTCCGGAGGTTTTTCCCCAAATTCGCCCTAAACCAGGACAACTAGTTCATAGAAAGCACTATTCTTTCTTTTGTCAAGTAATGAGAAGTTCAAAGAGCATAATAAATACTAGCAAGAAGCAGATATCAAATCTAAAAAAATAAATTCACAAGTACAATTAGCATCACACTACCCTTGATTTGGCTTCCCCCATCCGTTCCTATGCTGTTCAGCATAAATCTCCCTACAGAACTATCCCTTATTTCTTTGTTTCTTCCATATTTCCATGTTAGTTATTCTCCTTTAACCTAAAATATGCTCCAAATTCAAAACACCTTTTTCTTCTCATTTTATTATTTCAACTTGCATATGTTCTTACATCAACTTTTTATCCCACCTTAAGGTTAGCTCTCCAGCTGCTGCTGGTTTTCTTGCTTTCTAATGAGGACATAAAAGAATTAGTCAAAATCCCATCTACTCACAGTAGATCAACTTACTGGTGACAGCTGCATTCTCCAGTAACCCCTCAACCCGTGCTTGCTGCTTACCACCTCCTCCTTATGTTTCCTGCAGCAGCTGTACATTCTGATACTCATCCACTCACCTAAACAGGTTAGGAAGGTACTGCAACCAGACACATGAAAACAAACTGAAGCAGACTCTATGGAGCTCTGTGCAAAGGACAAACAGGAGAATCAATGAATAGGTGTCATGAATAACACCAGGTAGCATTAGATCCCTTTCCAAGCCACTACAGCAATATAATTGTCCATACTGCTGATATGAGGCCTGGAGTCCGAGTCCTGCCCAGTAAGAAGCACTGGTTCTGCTCATCAGGAGGACAAGACAGGGAATTGAACAGCCAAGCTGGACACAGCGGTGCAGGAACCAGAAGGTTTCTTCAGAACCAGTGCTGCAGGAAGGCCTGCAAATGCCAGGGCTCTGAAATACAGACCTACAGTTCTAGTTCACAAGAGGATCCAAAGACAATTCACCATGATGGGAAAACTGCAGCTTGCTCCTCACCACACCAGTAACCCCCAAAGTTACTCTACTACAGCATTTTGCACAAGGGCCAGCTCCTCCCATCAAGATAACTCTGCTAAATCCTGAAAACTCATTACTATGAAAAAATACATACAGGAACAAAGCCTGTGCTCATCATAGGTTCAAATAAGAATCCAGTTATCATCTGATACTCATTCCCAGTTGGTGCTACAATTTCTTTCAGGAGGTAAAATTTGAGGAGTCAGACTTCAGCAGAAAGTTTGTATCACGAGTGTTCTGGGTTTTTTTAAAACTAAAGATTTGAACAAAGAATTGGTCTAAACAAAGGACAACAGGAACAGAATCAAAACAGAAGCTGGTGATGAGATGGAAAAAGGAAAAAAACAAGTGAACAGCATGATAGCAGCAGGAGGAAGCAAAGAAAGAAAGAAAGAAAGATAATGATGAAAGAAACACTGCCAAACTTGAAGTTGTAGCATCACTGGTTAGACATTGTTTTGGCACATCAGGATTACCTAACATATGGTAACAAGGCACTGTCAAACTACACGAGGTGGTTGTGCAACCCAGCGAGACAAACAAGCAGTTCTCATTAATTTCACCAGTGACAATGTAGTCAGGCTTGTATTCAGTGTGAAAACTTTGATTTGTTTCACGCTTATTTGTTCTTTAAGCTCAGACATTTCATATTATACACTGTTTTTCCTATTACGAATATTCTACCAGAATAATTTACTTCCTCTAGTATAACCTGTTTACAAGCCTCACAAGACATCTAAATGTCATCATTCAATATGTAAGCTGGAATCCAATGTTGTCAAACATTTCACTGGGAATTCAGTGTCTACACAATGATTTGTCATGAGCAGAGAAAACACAGCCACACAGCTATTACGAGCACGCCTGATTTAAGTAAGTGAAAATTACCTGTCCTTCATATCCTGCAAACATGTTTTCTGTACAAATGCATGCTTAGCATGCTCTAGAGATGAAACATTGAAATTCTGATTCTAATACTCAGTAAAAATAACCCAGACGTCATCCAAAATGGGGACCACCCCTTTTTCCAGACTAGGTGCCCTCATTATAATAAACCACAAGAATGGAAAAAGAAAGCTTTTGATTTCTTTTAAATAAAACTATCAATTAAAAAAAAAATCAGCATTGAAAACAGTGCAATTAGAAAGCTTTAGAGTAAATCTTACCAAATTTACTTGGTAAGTTTTTGGCTTGGCAGTTATATTGGAAATTTTATTTTACCATTACTCATACACAATTTATTGTAATTGTTCTTGTGAATCAAACAAAGCAAATAAACAGAAAGTAGAGAAGCACTACATAGAAAGAGCAGAAAGTGTGTTGAAAACCAGTAGACATTAGTGAGTTAGCGGATTTTTGATTCACAGAACTTCTTAAGGCTGCATGGGTCAAAGGCAAGGATGAGCTGATGGAGAAATAAACAGTGGATCCTTAAGATGTCATCACACCTGTTCCAGAAAGTTCCTAGACTGTATTTTGTTGCAAGCTGAGTGGATACTCACAGAGCGGTACTAGGTAAAGTACAATCATACATGCTTGCCTTTTTCACAGGCATCTGCTTAGGGGACTGTCCAAGATTCATAAAAAATCACTGACTTGGACTGCTTTGATATAATTCTTGTAGTAATTCCATGATGTATAAAGTCTTAGTGTCGTTGTTTACCCCGGTCTGTCAACACGTGACCACTTCCCTCAATGACATCATAAGCAAGTGTCATAAGAAAACAGGAAGCTGCCATAATCACAATTAGTAATTGAAAGCTTCTAGTCTCTGAGACACACAGAATACAGATTGATATCCAGATTCTGACACAGGCCCATGTGGATGGACTCTCAGACCTTAACTGGGCATCACAAGGTCCCAGAGGGCCAGGAGTATAAAACATCTAAAAAAATAAGGGTCTGCATCATTCAAGGCTTTAATATTATAGCTAAGTTGCAAGAAAATAAGGTGCTTCTTCATCTTTGCAACGTGACAAAAAACTTACCGCTAAGAAAGCTCTCAACAACTGCCATGCCTCAAATAGCCCTTCATCATTATCCTAATTTCTTTCACTGCACATTTCCATGCCACCATTTACTTGCTTCCTGAACCTGCTGCTCACCCCGTCTGGCACAGGCTCTTCTGCTGTGCAGTAAATACAGGCGTGAAGGTGGGTGCTGACAGTGATGATGCCCTGGCACCAGCAGTGACAGCAAACCTGACAGACAGCAGGCTCCCGAAGGAGGATGTGAGCCTGCAGGACTCCTTGCTTTTCCAAAACAGTACCTCCTCAAAATACGCCTCTTTCCACTTAAAAAATCTCATTTCACTTCTAAGAGTTTATAAATTTATTTTCCTCTTTTCCTATCTATAGGCCCTTCAGGTCACAGACTTTTCCTTCGTTTCTTGTTTTATAACACGCCACCACGATAACAAGCATCACTCAGCTGCGAGAGATGCTCCACAGGAATATGCGCTAACACAACGAAAAAAACTATTATAAATAGCATCACCTCAGTATTTGCTGGAAAATGAGACACCACTTAGGACTATTTCATGAAGTCTCCTCCATAACAAAACAAGTCAAGGGAGCACGTAGGAAGCGGGTTTTTTTCTGCATGGGATGCCAGACCATCCTCCAACGCACCTATAGACCACCAGCGTTATTCGGCGGAACAGTTCTGCTACAGACCTGACACCCGACACAGCCGGGCTGGCGGCACCTCCCTGCTGGGCGAGGCTCCGAGTCAGCCCCGCAGGGCGGCGGGGACGACCGCCCGCGGGCTCGGGGCGGCTCTGGGACCCGGCTCAGGGACAGGGGAGGGCAGGGCAGGCACGTACCTTCCCCTTTTGCAGGCTCCCCGGCTCCCGGCACGGCGGCGGCCGGCGCTGTCTCTGCCGACACCGGGCGGAAGCAGCCGGCGAGGAGGGGCGGGGGCGGCCGGGCCGCTCCTTCCGCCGGGGCCGCGGGGCCCGCCCTGCCCTGCACCGCCCTGCCCTGCACCGCCCCTCACTGCCCGTGCCGTGAGGGCGGTGGCTGCGACACCCAGAGGAAAGGGACGCCCTTCTATCCAGTCCTGCCCACCCAGCCCTGCCCATCTAGCCCTTCTACCCTGCCCTTCTTCCCTGCCCTTCTACCCTGCCCTTCTACCCTGCCCTTCTTCCCAGCCCTTCTACCCTGCTCTTCTACCCTGCCCTTCTTCCCTGCCCTTCTACCCTGCCCTGCCCACCCGGCGTCAGGCGCCCGCCGCCCGTTTGGGAATGTATGGATCGAGAGGGGAGATCATCCCGGGACGCGCGTCTTGGGGGATTCCTTCTGCCTGTCATTCACTGTTTCTCAAGCCTCACGGTCTTTTTGAGAATTCTGGCAAAGGAGAAAAGGAATAGGTAGTTTTGAATGAGCAAAATGAGGTGGGGTGACTAAAAAATGGCTGAGCAAGGGGTAGGGAAGTGCTTATCTTTCAACATGTTTGAAGGCTCGATTTGTAGAATCACCACGGCTGAATCATTCGGTCCAGCCATCCGCCCAGAGCTGCTGCTGCTGCAACCCCAAAACCACTAAATCACATTAACCCGGCACCAGATCCGGATACCTCTTAAACACCTCCAACGATGGTGACTCCACCACCTCTCTGGGCAGCCTAATCCAATGCCTGACCCCTCTAAAAAACATTTTTTCTAGTATCTAATCTGGATCTCCCCAGTCTGTTTAAGGTAATTTCTTCTGGTCCTCTCCCTGTAGGCATGGTAGAAGAGACCACCCCCTTCCTCGGTACCACCTGCTGTCAGCTGGTTTTAGAGAGCAAAGCGGTCCCTCCTGAGCTCCCTGGCTGTTCCTCATAAGGCATACCTACCTCATAATGTTTTCTGGACCTTTCATGAGCCTTGTTGCTCTTCACTGAAAAAGCTCTGGCAAGTCAATGATCTTTTTAAAATCAAGGGCCCAAAACTGAGCACACTACTGGAGGTGCAGCCTCACCAGGGCCAAGTCCTGCTGGCACCACTGTTTTTGATATGGGCCAAGATGCCATTGGCATTCTTAGCCACCTGTGCCTGTTCCTGGCTCGTATTGAGCCAGCTGTCATCCAGCACCTCCAGGGATGTCTCCCTTAGCTGCATCTAAATGAGGAAACTGGACCAAAGCACTGGACTTTAGCAACATACTAAAGCACACACATTCCTCCCCACTCCAAAATAAAAAAAAAAATAAAAAAGTTTTGAGGATCAACTTGCGAAAGAACACCATGCAATTAGCAACAGGACAGGAGGACATAGTTTCAAACTGTGCCAGGGGAAGTTTAGGCTCGACATTAGGAAGAAATTCTTCACAGAAAGGTTGCTTAGACCTTGGAATGGGCTGCTCAGGGAGCTGGTGGAGTCACCATCCCTGGCAGCATTTAAGGAAAGACTGAACATGTCTGTGCCATGGTGTAGTTGACATGCTGTTAGGTCACAGGTCAGACTCAATGGTCTAAGAGGTCTTTTCCAACCTAATTGATTCTGTGATTCTGTGAAGATAAAAAAGGTAATAGTCAATTTTTTCCCTGTGCACCAGGAACCTGACACAGAGTCTGCATGCCTTCTAGCTAAGGTGTGAAAGGTACTCAGGGAAGATGTAATGAATAAACTAAACCCCATGCTTATCAGAGAGGAGCTCAAGGAGATTTTAAAGCTAAAATGCTGCTTTTTGGGTAGAAGTGTTAGAAGAGATGTTTCCAGTTGAAGCCAGGGTAGCAGGTAAAAAGAAATCATTTAAGTAGTAGGAAATTGGCAAGATTGAATGTTTATTCAGGAGTTACACAGGGATTCAGGCATGAAGCAGATGGACTGTGTAATCACATGCTACAGCAGGCACTGGAGGTCTGGGGAGTACCACCTCTAGCCAAAACCTGAGCAGCTTCAAAAGGAGTCCCTAACGTTGGTATGCATGTTGATCAAATCAGTGGGAAGAATAACAAACACAAGAGGAAGTAGAATAGGAATAGATATGATGCACTTGAGAACCAGCAGCTTTTTTTTCTGTAGAGGGACATGGTGCCTCAGAAATCTGTGGGACTCTTTGGAGGAGCCAAGTGACCTCATCTGCTAAGGCAAACCATGCCAATGAACACAGAATCATAGCATATCCTGAGTTGGAAGGGGCACATCTGTCTCATCACGTCCAATTCCTGGCCCCAGACAGGACACTTCGAGAACCTCACCATGTGCCTTAGAGCATTGTCCAAACACTCCTTGAACTGTGTCAGGCTTGGTGCTGTAAGCACTGACCTAGGGAGCCTATTCTAGTGCCCAGCCACCCTCTGGGTGAAGAACCTTTTCCTAACATCCAACCTAAACCTCCCATGACACAGCTTCCTGCCCTTCCCTCAGGTTCTGTCACTGGTCACAAGAGAAAGAAAGATTGGTGCCTGCCCCTTGGCTTCCCCTCGTGATGATGTTGAAGACTGCAATGAGGTTTCCCCTCAGTCTCTTCTCCAGGCTGAACAAGCCCAGTGACCTCAGTTGCTCTCATATGGCTTTCCCTCTGGACCTTCATCATATTTGTAACTCTCCTTTGGACACTTTCTAATACCTTTATACCTTTTTTATATTGTGGTATGCAAAACTGCACACAGGACTCAAGATGAGACCATACCAGTGCAGAGCAGAGCAGGACAATCCCCTCCCTTGACAGGCTGGCGATACTTGAGGTACACCAGGCATGGTTGGCCCTCCTGGTCTGGGCAATCATTTTTATTAAAGGTTTTTAGAAGATTCAGCAGTCATGTTTTATTGAGCCACTCAAGATTTGAGCCCCTCAGGATTTGACTCAAACTGCAATTTGTTTAGTTGTTAATCAGTAGTTATGACTAGACAGTTATGATTAAGCAATTGCATTGTGAACATTGCATGCTTGGCTAATCTGTTGTTTTAAGGAAAAGGGAAGAAAATCCCAAGATGAATGAGCTGTCTGGATGATAGCCACCAGGAGTGAAGTCAGCAGAAATGAGCAGTAACTGAGGGAAAGGTAAGTCCAGCAGTAGGAGATCATGACCATCAACTCATTGACCACCTACTCTAAACAGACCCCATGCTCAAATGCAGGAAAGGACTGTGCATGTAGACTAATTATCATGAGAAACGAGAGTTATAACTAGCATATAGGAGAGTTGAGCACTAATTAATGAAAAGATTGTGTAATGCTAATGGCATTGTTGGCTAAAACATATAAATAGTGTGAAGTTTTGATGGCTGGGGAGCCAGCCGTTTGTGTCTTAACACCAAGCTCCCTACTTTGCACAGACTCAAAACAAAAATTTGAATCCTTCACCTCAGTGTATGAATTGATGGTGTGCAGTGGTGAACAACTCAATGAGATAGAGATTACAACCTTCTGGTAAAAAGGGTAGAAAAGAAAGGTTAGGAATTGATTATCATCTTTTTCAATGGATTGTGTAACAAGTAGGACTTAAAAGGAGTTTGTCTGAAGGTCAGTACTGTTCAACACAGGCATAAATAGTCTGGAAAAAGGGGCGGACAGTTCAGTAGTAAAATCTGTTGTTCACACTGAGTTACTTAGATTTTGAAAAATTGTCAGGTTGCAGAAGGACCTCTTGATTCCTGCTGAGCAATAAAATGATGGATTTGTTGGCCTGTGAGATAAAGCACAGTATTTAAATGGAATTTAAAGCCTTGTGCTTCCAAAATCAGGTAATATTTAGTAGCCATTAGGAAGTGAATGCTGTGATTCTTACTCTGTGTGATGGTGACCTGCTCTCTGCTTGGATGGGTACTGCAGAAAGGGTACAGTAAATCTGCAAAAAATATAGAAAATGTCACAAAATTTTTCACAGATCTGAAATTCCTCCACATAGTAAGGTAGAAGATAAAATGAAAGTTGGAAGACAAGCTAATGAGAAAAGTAGCTTGGGGAAATAATGACAATAGTTTGTGAAACCAAGTTGAATGGACAGTGATTCCTCATTGTAATTTCTAATGCAAAAGCTTTGGAAGACGGATTAAGCTAATAGACAGCAGTTTCAAAACAAAAATTATTTTAAGTAGGCTTAAACTTCATTGGCAATGTCACAGATTCCTAAAATTTCACAGGAATTTGCAGAAAGATAAGGCAGATTTATGGAGAGAAAATCTATCAGGGACTGTTAAATGTGAGAGTACTTCGTAAAGGCTCAGGTAGCCCTGAGAGCTGTCACTCTGCCAGAGCTTGTACCACGGCAGAAACCCAAATCCCTTTCCTTGGCACAACTGTCAGAGGCTGTCAGAGGCTGACAGAATGGGCTTTTTGGACAGCATGGATCTGATACATATTTCATGTTCCTGTTTGCAACTAACATTGCTTTTTTTCTGAGATTCACATCAAATCCTTCAGGTAATTTCTTATTCCAGTACTCAGTTTGTCTAATGTGTGCTGAATATATACAAGAACCACCTAGGTCCTTGATGTACTAGCAAGGAGCTGGAAGTGCTGTCATACTTTCTGTGCTTTCTGATAAGATATAATAAACATCCAAGCCGGAAAACGAGAAAAACTGTTTCAACCGTGTTTCTGTTAATCCTGGCTCTGAGAGAAGACAGACAATAGACAAACCACTAATAGGTGGTGCACAGCCCCTGCACCACTGCCCACACAGTACAGCAAACACAAAACTTTGAGCATGTGAATGATCTAATATAGAGCAATGGTCCCAGAGTTTCTGGACATGCATAGGCTTGCTTAAACAAACAACCTGAAAAACAGAGATCTTAAAGCAGTTCACATGCATAAAAATTTTGCTAGATCAGGGTGGAATACAATAAATACATTTAAGGGCTTCTTTAATTCAGGCATAGGGAAAAAATAAAATGTATGTTATGAAAGCTTGGGGTGATGCTTTATAAGGTGAGATTTTCATGGGTATTTGGCATTACTTCCCTGGTTATGTTTTTACTGCTGCATGGAACAGGATCACTGAGCGTCCTTCAGTGCTGAACCATTGGTTGTTCAGACTGGTCAAACAATGCTCTGTTCTGGGCCTGTGAACACTCTGGTGAACAGTCCTGGGTGCATTCCAGGGCATGGACTTGCCATGCTCTCTAGTCAGGATGAAAAAGCCTCCACTAAACATCATGTTCTCCACCTCATGTGGTCTTCCAGAGCTGTCCAGCAGCCTTTGCACTCTCACCCTGCCCATACCATCACACTGCATCCAGCCCATGTTTTGTGAAATGGAGAAGTCACCCTGGGAGGCTGCAGTACAGTCTTTGTATTTTCCAGGCACTTATGAATGAAAAAGCCCCTACACAATATAACAGTTTTGTCTAATGGCCACAGTGGTACCACCCAGCTCCAAAAGGAGAACTGAGCCAAGTACTAACAAGTGTAGATGTGGCCAGGCTGCACCCCTTGGCTGGCTAAGGGTCTCTGGTGCTACTTCATTTAACTGCAGGGGCATGGCTTCTGACAAGGCCCAAGTAGAAACATTTTATATAGCCAGGTACCAGGAAGGCTTTGAGGAATATTAGTGCTGAAACAAATAAGCCTGGAATATTTTTGCTGGCATCAAATGAGAGGCACAATGGCATTCAAGCAGGTTTGAGAAGTTAGTTGGTAGTATCTCTAAGCTCCAAATAAATCTGCAGGAGATAGATTCTTCTGGCCAGAGCCCTGGAGGCCATCTGCTGCAGACTTGTTTAGTAATATAAATAACACAATAATTGCTATGACCTATATATTTAAGGCTATTTCATAGTTCAGTTTTAAAATGCTTAATCCAAAGAAAGCACAATTAATGTCCAATCAAAATAGAAAATGCCCTTTACATGTCAACAGTTACAGGATAGCAAATCCTGTGGAGGAACAGATGGAAGTGTCTTTGTTAGTGTTGCCCCACAGAGGAGTGGAAAATAGTTTTAAGGCAGCAGAGACAGAAAAAAGTGCATGTATGTGGAAAGTAACATACAGAATTCGCTGGAACTGCATAAGCACATGAAAAAACTTTGCTGGTAAAACTTCCTGAAGAGACATTTGGTTCTTGAAAGTACCCACTAATGTAAAATGTGTTTGTAGCTAGCTGTTACTGCAGCTGTGTGTACTGGAACAACTCACACAGCAACTGCCTCATATTTAATCACTGCAAACTGTAAATGAAATAAAACATTGAATTTCAAGAAAATAAATTCCATTTATAAGTACATTTGAGAACTAGTAGAGTAATTTGTGGTTTCTTTTTTCTTTTGCCTTCCCCTGTTGCTATCTAAAACTAACCATGAGAACTGTTAGTCATGAATCACAGCCATACTTAGCTAAAAATCTTCATCAGAGATTTTCTGGTGTTTCAGAGGGTGCAGGCTTCAGCTCAGGTACAGAACTTAGTCTCTTGTAAAAAGTCAGTTCTAGCCCTACCTTTTGCCTCAGCAGCATGGATTACAATTTTGCTTATCCTTTGCAGAATACTGAATTTTATTCTGAATTGTTATTTATGATTACTTGTACGTGGTCTCCCTTTAAGCAATCATAGACCCATATGCAGAGTTAAAGGGCAACAATGAAATACAAACGACTAGAAAGTGGTGAACTTTCCAAACACCTTTCTGTACTATTTCCTTCTTGTTAATGATGAGACCAACTACTTTGTCCTTGAGGTCAATGTGCAGCAAAAACCTGCTGAGTAATGTTTTGGTTTTAGTTCCAATGCTGATAGTAAATTAAAATTGCTTCTGCTTCATTTTAAATGTATCAAAGTGTTCTTTTTTTACAACAGCTTTTGCATAAGTTTAGATACATTACATCCCCTAAAACGTCATGTATATTTTGTCTGTATCTTTTATAATAATGGAATATTCTTTATACTCTAAAACTGTATTGTTGGTGAAGTAAAACCTGTGACTTAATTTTAATTTAAAAATGCATTTTAATTTTCATTTAATTTATGTCAGTGTTATATGAAAGAAAGCTTTAACGTTTTGGAAATCTTTTTCTCCTTTCCCTGTCACAATTATGTTGTTATAGTACTTTATAGGGCAGAGTAGATGACTTTGATTTTCTATTCCCTTGTTTAATTTTGGAAAGAGATGTAGTTCCAAAACAAACATGAAATTTAGACATCAAATGAAAGAGAGGTCAACCCATCTGCTCCTGACTCTAGCACAAATGGTGAAGGAGTATATGGACAAGTGTAACCATGTAGTTATAATTTCATTCTAGAGTTGAGCATAGGAAGGACAAACCAAAATGTTATTTTTCTGCTTTTTCATCTGCCCTTTTAAGCTACACTTACAGATACACAGACTCATAGGAAGGATAACATGGGAAGGGACTCTGGAGGATTTTCTAGATCAATTCCCCTTCTCAATGCACAGTCAGCTGTGGCAGATTGCTCAGAGCTCTGTGACCTGTGACCAGGGATAGAGACTCCACAAGTTTTCTGGGCAACCACTTCCGGTGTTTTACCAGTCTCACCATAAGAAAGATGGTTTGGAGTATTTTAATTTTTAATTTTATTTCCTGTATTTCTGTTAGTGCCCACTTCTTGTAAGGTTACTGGCTCCCACTTCTTTACTTCCCTACATCAGGTATCTTTATTCCCCTAAACACTGATAGGAGGTCCCTGAGATTTCTTCAGGTTGAACAGTCCTTAAGTCCCTAAGCCTTCTCTTACTTCTCTCCCTCAGTCATCTTTGTGGCCCTGTAAGTCCATCTTTTTGCCCATGTAAGTCCATGTCTATCCTGCATTGGGATCCCATGACTGGACATGGCATTCCAGATGAGGCCTCACCACTGCTGAGTGGAAGACAAGGATCACTGCTGTCAGCCCCCTAGCAATGCTCCTCCTGCCACAGCCTCAGAATACTGCTGGCGTTCCTTGTTGCAAGGACTCATTGCTGGCTTACAGTAAAACTGTTGTCCACCAGGACCCCCAGATCCTTCTCTGCAGAGCTGTTTTCCAGCTAGTTGGTCCCCAGCCTGCTTGGGGATGTGGGATTATTCCTTTTCCTGGTGCAGAGCTTCATACTTTCCTTTGTGGAACTGTGTGATGTTCCTCTGTGGCCATATCTACAGCCCACCAAGGTTACTCTGCATGGCACTACCTTCACCCCACTCCTCCCAGTTTTGCTGAGGCTCTGGCCCGTTGTCCAGGTCATGAATGCAGAGGTTAGACTGCACTGGTCCTGCTATTGACCCCTGGCTATGCTGTTAGTGAGCGGCCTTCAACTGAACTTGGGGCCACTGATTACAGCCTTTGAACCCAGCGGCTGTTGATATCTTGCCATGATTTCTGGCAGTTTCCCAATCGGCAGCACATCAGATTTTCTTACATTTTCCATGAAAGCGCCTATAATGGCTCCTCTATTATTCACTGATAAATTCTTCTGCCTTTTCATCTTGTGCTTGTGTTTCTGACTTCACAGGACATCATTTTCCCCTGCACAGAAAAAGGGAACCTCATTCTGGCTTATTATATTTTCGATCAGTTAGCAGTAGTGAAGCTTTTGCTGTGAGCCTCTCTCCAGAACGCTTCATGGGCACAGACTGTGCACAGAATTTCCATATTTCTTTCTGTAACATGACTACACCTTTTCCTCTGCAGGCTTCTAAAAGATGGCAGACTTTTCTCCTGAGTTATACACAGACACATCCCTCCAGTTTCTACTGGTTTTATCATTTGGGTCCAAGGCAGGTCCAATGGCTAGATAACTGGGAGAAAGGGTGAGGAGGAGACCAGAGGTTGTGGACTTTGTTGCTCTGAAATACTTACCTGTTTAAAAATATAAAAATATACATCAATGATACAAATACTAGGCTTGGCTTGCTGGCACATGACCAAAAAAAAAAAAAAGAGGGTAAATTACATATAAGGGTGAAATTATTGATGAACTTGGTGCAACACTTGAACAGGTGGCTGAAAGAGGTGCTAGATGCCTCATCCCTGGAAACATTCCAGGTCAGGTTGGACAGGGCTCTGAGCAACCTGATCTAGTTGAAAGTGTCCTTGGACATTGCAGAGGGGTAGGACTAGATGACCTTTAAAGGACCTTTCAACTCACACTACTCTAGGATTCAGTGATTCTAAGATTGACAACAAACTCCTGTTATTTTACCAGTTACATTGAAATAATGAACCCACACAATTCCATTTGAGAAATACTCTGTAATGTTCTATGGCAGTTTTCCATTATAATCTATGGGAACCTATTATTTTGGGGTTTTGGTTTTCTTGGGGTTTCCTTTTGGGAGGTGAGGGGTAACATTTCAAGTAGTTGCTATTTTCCATACAATTATTTTTGAATAACACAAAGATAGGATTAGGCTATTACTGGAGCTACTGAGTTCAGCTGTTTCACTGCTGTGGCCAGTTTTGCTATTCACTCTGCTTAGAAAGCCATTGGAAACTGGATTCAGCTTACACATAGCAATCTAGTGTTACTGGACATGTTCTTATGCACCTAAGGCATATGTAGGGGTCTGACACAGGAGAGACAGGACCTATCTGGTCTTTCTAAAAGACTTTCTGGTCTGGCAGCTGGTGTCTGAACATCTCAGCAACATCTTGGCTGGGACTTTCAGGTGTTTGTGCAACCCAATCTCGTCTTGGCAGTCAGCCATCATTGAGTGAATTCCAGTGAGCAGCACCACCTTACCAATTGTATTTTAAAAGCCTCTGAAATTATCAACATTTCCAAGTTTATCAATAAATTCATAGTTACTGTGCCTGAAAGAGAGCAGAGGAAATACTGATACCTGTACATGTTAATGTAATTGCATATGCAGTGGGTTGATGAGAAGTCTATAAAAAGGTCTTTAATAAAATTGTGTATTACCCAGTTAAAAAATAAAAAAAAAGTATTTAATTAAGAAAACAATTCCATTTGGAAAAGTGAAGCACGCACACTTAGAAAGGATATATTTAATGTATTTTTAGAAATTCTTAACAGTCTATGTTACAAAAGTGACATTCTTGCGCTGAGTTTGAAAGTGTTAACTGGCCTCAAGATAAATGTGCATTAAAGCTGCTCTTGTTACACATGAACTGGAGCTGGGGGCATTGTACTCATGTAAGTGTCGAACTTTCTCCACTAGTTTCTGGGCAGGAGCCCTGTAATCCTCTGGGAAGATGTTTTGACAGTCTTTTTCATTGCTAAAAGCGGTGCTGAAAGGAATTTCCTGCCTTAGATTTCAGGAATTGCTTTACTGGGAGATTGATTCTTCAGCAGGCAGGAGGGAGGTGGCTTCAGTAGGGCAAGGCTTGCTCCATAAAACTTGGCCTCGCTACGCCTTCCAAGAAAAAGAATGGAAATTGGTCACTTTTCCTTCAGGCTCAGAAGTCAGCAGCTTGAGATCCCATTTTTGACCCTTCTCCCTTTCCTTTCTTGTGCTGTCTGTATAATTTAAGTAGAACAAGTGTGTTCAAGAATTTGCTATCAGCTTTTTCTAGGTCATATTTCTGAAGACCTCACAAGCATCACGCTGCCATTTGCCAAAAAATTAACATAAGGTAAAGTGAAATTCCAGCATCTGGCTGGAAGAAATCTGAGTGCAATATGTAAATAATCAGGCTTTCAGCTTCTACACTTTACTAAAGGTGTTTCCTTTGTTACAATGAGTTCTTTATTATTTGAAAATCTCATGCTTTTCTTCTAATCACGAAATTCTCCTCTATTCCTAATTTCTTCCTTTTTCAAATAAAATAAAAAATATGTATGTTTTACTAAAACATACTGTGTTTAATATTAGAATATTTTTCATAGTGCTTCAAATTAAATGAGATTTATTTATTTAACTCTTTATTTAACTTTATTTATTTTAACTCTTACATTGCTAAAAGTGGCAAAGGAAGTTAGAAAAGATAAAAAGTAACACTTTTTTTGACTGCGGAAATTCAAATTCAACTAAATATAAACTTTTTTTCTCCTTGAAACTGAGATCATAAGCAGACAGCCAAATCTTTCCCAACTTCAACTGACTAAATCTAGTTGGAGATTTATTTTAAGCACATAATGCCATCGCTGATGAATCTTTTATATGTTTATCTTCACAATATCCCTGGTAATGTAGGAATTGCTGTTGTCTCTCCTCAGAAAACAAACACATCAGTTGCTTTAGGTATTAAAACAATTTAAAATCTAGCCTAACTAGAACGAGACTTTTATGTATAGCTGACTTCTTGAGTGCGTTTTCAGAGATGTATTTGAATTATTTATTAAAATCAAAATTCTATAATATTAATAGATAAAAAACAAAGTCTCTGAATTCACGTTGTTATGCAGTGGTTAATTGTTCCATCTGAAGCAGTACAATGTTGTGAAACAATTATTTTCCTTTAGTACTGAAGGAAAGTTCTCAGAATAAAGATTTCCCTGGTTTGGGGGACATATTCCTGTGAACCTGAGAAGGGAAGCCTCTCTTCCCAAGCAACCATGTTCTCTAGATAATCAAGATGAGTTTTGCTTGGCTACAACAGCTACCTCTGATTTCTTTTCCTATCTGTCCTGGTCTGGCAGATGATGAGCCCCTGCAAATTTGCCAGCTGCAGTCCCTCCTTTGATCAGTTAACCCCTGCCCTGCCATGTACCACTCACAGGAGCAAACGGGTTTGATTTACATGGGGTTTGTTGCTCACAGATAGTGAGCATTAGCAAGTTTTGAATCAGCACCACAAGCCTCCCATTGCTTGTGCTAAAATTGCTCACTTTGGATACTGAGAACATAAATTAGCAAAATGAAGTTTCAGATGGTTTGGGGGAGTTTTCTGTTTCAGAGGTTGCCTTTTCTTTCTCTGCTTTTTAGAAAAAAATTAATTAAGCTTTAATATTCTGGGTACATTTTTTTAAAGTATAGTCTATGTTTATATTATTTGTCTAATTCTATTCGTATGAAGTGGTCACCACCTGCATTTAATTTATCTTGTGACAGGTCTTTCCTGCCTTGATCTAAAATTCTTTAGAACACAGAAGAAGTGACTATTTTCTGCTTGGACTTTACTGGCTAGCTCCAGTTTGATTGTTGTGGGCCTCTTCGAGCCTAAACAGATAACATACATCCAGCACACGGGTTTTTAACTAATTGCTAATGTTCTTAAAGCACTTTGAAGAGTAAAAGCACAATACATGTGTTAATTATTATTAAGAACTTAGCTTTGAACATCATGTTCTGATATGAAAAATGTTTAGTGAGTCCTCACCAAGTGTAGCATTATAAATGTATTTCATTAAGAGGTCATTAAGACATTAAAAGGCATCATTACTAATCTATACATGATCTAAGCTTGGCAAACCTCTGTAATCCAGACTCATTATATTAGCATGAGTGCCTTTCCGGCCAAAAAAGTGCTGAGATTTTGCATGGTAGCGTTTCCATTTATCAGCGATATTACAGATGAAATAAAAACTCTGATTTTTGGAAAATCTCCCTTTCTAGTCCCATTACATTTTCCTGGGCTTGATATGGTGCAGTTGTTGTTTCTGGCATTAATGCCTCTTAGGCTCAGCGTTGCACACATTATTTGAATTGAGTAGTCTTATACATGAAGTGCAAAAGATCTTCAGCAGGCTCTGTCCAGGGGTTTCTTGGATGTGCATCAGTGGATTTTGTGGGAGAAAAAATCTTTT
Source organism: Acridotheres tristis (assembly GCA_037013685.1). NCBI lineage: Eukaryota > Metazoa > Chordata > Aves > Passeriformes > Sturnidae > Acridotheres > Acridotheres tristis. The sequence goes on from CM072887.1 coordinate 103,219,827, forward strand.
TGGTACATAAGAGTTATACATGTTCTTTGATAATGTGTTCTAGAGAAACTGTTAATTTTTCTAAATTACCAATTGTGATGTGTAGCACAATAAATAGACTGTTGAAAATCATGGTAATTTTCTTTAAAGTATGTATGATGAAAAAACAGATTAAGTGATGAACTTCCAAAATGAAAAATCTTCAAAGAAATCTGCTAAGAAAAATCCAAGAAATCCAGTGGGCTGCCTTTTCAGTTTTCCTGCAGACAAAAGTTTGTCTGTCACCTATAAGTGCACAGTTGTTTTTTAATTAGAAATCTAAAAGTGTGGTCATTCATTGACACATGAAGAAGAACTCCAGTGTTCTTCTTATTGCAATGTACTTCTCTAAAATGTGATAAGAAAAATGAAATATTTTCTTAGAATGTAAAACCCATTTTTCAAAATAAATTTGATGCGTCAAAATATGAACATGTCTTTTCTGGGATAATTTAATGTACTATAAGAAAGTGTTAATAAATGTTTATAAAGTTGTTAAATCAATCTAAGGATAAATGTGACAATTTAATATCATGACTGAGATCCACAAACCCTGTTTTGCATGTAATTGCAATATTGTAATGGTACAGTGCAATCATCATGTCAGTATTCTTGCTTATAAATTCTGAAGTATTTCACCAAAACCATCTACTGTGGCCAATGTATTTACTTTACTGTAAAATTAATTATGTTCAGAAGAATGCAAAGATTTTTTGAAGTCCTGTGATTGCAAATGCTCATGTATTAGGTCATTTAATGGTCACTTAATATACTGAAGTGCATAGATATGCAGCACTGGAATTTGCAAAGCTTCTAAATGTCTAGTTTTATGTTATATAGTTAAAAATCAGGGATTTTACCCCTGACTTCCTTTAAGCTTTCTGTAATAGAATTCCAGTCAATATGCTGACTTGGAAAATACTTTCTTCTCAGTTATGGAAATTTATGCTTAATATTAGATGCCAAGTCAAAACTCTGTTTGGGATTTAGATTCAGATTCAGATGCAGGCATCTAAATTGAGTTGTCTACAGTACAGCCATCTATGAATTACCTAGATAAGTGAACAAACTATATGGCCTTGATCCAGTTGTCCACACTTGAGTCTCTGATGCCACCTGAGATGCCCCTGGGCTTTTGAGACAACTGCCTGTGATTCAGATGTGATGGAGCATGTGTGGGAGCTCCTTGCCCAGCTGGGGAGGTGGCAGTAGTGATGAGTTCTGCTTGAAGGGAAATATATTGAGATCCTCAGGACAGCATGTTGTGATGATACCCTTTGGACTGTGACATTAGACTGTTATACTCTAAGCTATGAAATTCCACTGTTTCTCCAGGAGAATAACAGGGCTCTCAGCCACAGAATTCTCTATCTGCACTACAGTTTTGCAATGTAAAAAAAAATCCAGTAGAGGCTCTAGTGGCAGCAACTAAGTGAGTTTAGTCCTATTTTCAAAGGTGACATAACACTTTTAGGTTGAGGGTTATGCCATTGTTATACAGTGCCCTACTAGAGATTCTTGAGTGATTTCCAAAAAAGCTGGGAGGCCACTCCATCATAGCCCTTTTGGAAACTGCTATCCGGGGTCTTGTGACTTTAGCCAGACATGTTTTGACAAATATTCTTGAGTAAGGAAGAGTAAACAACCAGGAAAACTAAATATTTTCTGAAAAATGTTATGCTAGAAGACTACTAATGATGCCTGCAAAATAGAAATGGGAAATTGAATATTCTATTTATTTTCCTTTCTTTTTTTATAAATAATATTAAGTGCACTCTGCAAATGTGACCAAAATAATACCCTTTAATATTATTAGAACTGTTTTATGATGCAATGTTAACATTTTCTACCAGAACTTAAAAGCTTTGTACAGCAGACCTGCCAAATATAAATAAGTTGAATATATAAGAGCTGCACTTTTTCGTCACAATCTGACTGATGGAATCCTTTGTTCCTATCAGATCAGGTGAGTCATAGTTCAGTGTTACAGAGCACACTCTTAGGTTGAGTATCAGATAGCAGACTAATGTACTGCAGATTACATTAATCTTTCTTGTTATCTTTTCCTCTCTACCCTTTCTTTCCTATTTTTGGTGGTTTTGATTCTATGTTTGTTTTCATTGTTCCTTAAGAAAGATTATCTTTACAGGACACAAACTATAATTATATATACACGTGCCTCCTATATCTCATTCACCTATGACTGGTGTTTGAACTCTTAATTTCTTTGCAAGATTATATACACTTAGTAAAGAATAGTTTAAAAAAAAACAACCCAACCTTAACTGATTTATAAGCTTTTGTGCTTATCAGAGCAAAGCTCAAGAGCACTTGGCTATGATATTAAACGTAGTCATGGTTGAATAAAGACTTCCTTAGTCGGCACACAATTATATTTTAATATCTTAAGCCCTTATGCATCAACCCGCAGAGAAGCAGCAATGTCTTCTCTATAGAAGTTTCGCAGTTTCATAGTTAAGATATGTACCTAACAAATAATATTGGGACTGAAAAGCTATCTCATAGTCTAAGGAAGTTTGCTAACAATGAAACTGTCTGTCAGCTGAAGACAGAAAAGAAGCAGTAAGATGGTTAATACCTTACATCTTTTGTTGAAGTTAAAATATTATGTATCTATGAATGAGAAAGTAATGGTGTCTGGAAGGAGAGGAAGCACGAGGAACCCTGATTTTGAAGTTTACTCAATTTTCACTGCTAACAATATGGAAACTGGTTTTACATTGTCCAATGATTGAGATAAACAACAATCCCAGTGTCAGCATCTATTATCCCAGCAGAGTTCTCTTTCCACTTTGCTTTTGGGTTTCATTATCAATTTTTCTTGTTAGAGTGACTTCAGTTTTTAAGATGACCAAATGTTCTACTGTTGTAGTTTTTGAAAGACAGCTGTATGCACACATCCTAGATGGGTATTTCAATGTCAGTAGTGAAGAGTCAGGTTTCATAGTCATCCACTCACAGTATAGATGAGGTTGTCAGAATTCTCTGGAGGTTCTTTAGTCCAATCCACCTGCTCAAAGTAGGTGAATTAGAGCCACTCGCACAGAGCTTTGTGTCCACTTGGATCTTGAGCATCTCCCAGGATGGAATCTCGCAAGCTTTCCAAGCTTTCTTGGTCACTGTTCCAGTGTTTGATTATGTTCACAGTAAAAACAAAACAAAACAAAAAAAAACAAAAAAAAACCAAATAACAATTTTTTTCTTCTTCTGAAACGGAATTTTTTGTGTTTCAATGCATCTCATCCTGTCACCTGGTGACAATGTGAGGAGTCTGGCTTAATCTTTTTCATTCCTTCCCATTTGAACTCTTTGAACTAACAAATGTCAGAAGCTTTTAGTACTGTAGACCGTACAGCACATTAGATAATAAGTTTCTTAAAAATTATTGTAGTTCTGCTCAAATATAGTCATCTCTTCAAAAAGGCACAGCCAAAAGCTATGGAAAAATCTTAAGCAGTCTTACAAAAAGTCACACCTTGTCTCAAAAGTAAGTAAAAAAAGATGAAGGATTCTAGAACAAAAAGTTTCCCCAAGAATACCACTCTACTAATAGACCTTAGTGTTTTTAAGTGTATGCTCTAATGTCAGGCCAAGCAAGTAAGTTGCATTTTTAATGCACTATAAAGAGAGGTGATATCTATCAGTATTACGTGACTGAAGTCACAGTGTTTTTTATCCAGAAGCCAATACCTTCAGTTCCTTCCAGAGACAAAAATGAATCTGAAGATCCAGGAGAGAAAAATTGAAAGAATTTTCCCTTGAGTAAATGGACTCTCCAAAGCAAGCCATATTCATGAATGCAGAAGAAATACATGGATATTTCCACTAAAATCCATGGACACAGGTGGTAAGTATCCTCAGGGCAGGGAGAATCAGAAAGTCATAGAAGAAAGAAACTGCTTGACTTGCTTGAAACACTGTGTTTCAAGTCACACGTGTTTAGGAAAAACATGCACAGTCTGGAACACAGTCATGGTAATAAGAAGAGAAGGTGATCAATTACAGGAGAATCTAAATAGATTGCTTGGAAAAGGGTGTTATTGTTTTTTCTATCTGTATTAGAGAATGATTACCAAAGAAAAAAAAGAGCTATTTAAACTAAAGAAAAATCCCTTTGAAAACGGAAGTAAATCTAATATTGTGTAGCAAATATAAAGCCTAACTCTTTTTGCAACATGACATTGTTATTTCCCCTCTCATAGTGTCATCTGAACACTTAATAGTCATGTTCTGTCTCCAATTATTTAGGTCATTAATGAAAGTGTACTGTGAGGGGTACAAGCTACTCATGTGCTTAAAATTAATTGGGCACATAAATGTTTGCAAGACAGATTCATTTGTGGTGCACCAGCCACAGAGGTTTTGGCAATTTTATACTTTTAAAAACAGTTTAAGCTTTTGGGGTTGCATTTTGGTTTGGGGTTTTTGTTTTGTTTTTTTTTTCAATAAAGCCATAAATTGCAAAACAAGCTTTTTAAACTTTTCTGATATTCTCTTTTTCTGATCTATTTGAAAGTGTATATAAATTTTATCTGCAAAGTTTGGAATTTCCCATTAATAATAATGAAGAAAAAGAAAAGAACAATAAATTGTTTGAGAAGAGCCTGGAATTTTTCACTGAGAGTTATTCAATAGAGTAGAAAACTGAACAAAGATATAAACCTCAAACAAATGAAATTTTGATTGTCATTTATGAGCAGAAAACATCTGTAATGGATAGAACAAGCAATCTTGAATCTTAATATTCAGACTTTAATGAGTAAACAGATATTTCACCATCTTGTAAAACAATAGTATTACGAGCTCAGTCTGGTTAGAACTACTTGGGTGCTTGAAGACAGCCTTAAGTGTTTTTCTGGATCAGGCCAGAATGGTCAGCACCCTGCCAGATTAATTCTTGGAAGAGTTTACGAAAGATAGTGAGAAAACTTCTTGTGCATAGCAAGAAATCCAAAACAGTGACCAAACAATGTGTATTGACATTAGGGTAAGCCAAGTTCTTGAAGAGAATGATCTGAGGTACAGAGTGTCAAAGAAAAAATTATTTTTTGTCTTTTTTTTTACCGGAAAAAAAATTTTGTCATCAGTGACAGTTGGATTTCAGGCCAAAGCAGAGTGCCAAAACTTTTTTTTTGTGTAAAACACCAGGTTTGAAAACCCACTGCCATTTTCACAAGTGGGTGAGTAAGCTCACTTGTGGTTTGGTTTGTGGGAAATGCTAATGTAAAGAAAATCACCACTTTCTCTCAGAAAATAGTGAAAAAAGCAGGGACTGTGCCTAGATGTATGGAAACTGCTCAAAACTAGAAGAACTTTGAAATAACTTCTATAACTAAGCCTATCTTACTGGCTTGATAACCCCTTTCCATCAGAAGAAAGAATTTGCACATGCTGTTCACATTGCAGTGTTTTCAAGAAAATGTTTTAGACTTCTACTTATTCTTCTTGCATTACATGCCCTTTTTTTCTCCCCACAGGATGGGTGTTATGCTGGTTCTGTAATGTTGCATGAGGATGAGATCCTCCACCTTCATGGAACATTTTGCTTTCCTCTCATTGCCCCTTGTGAGGGATCGCTGAAATTCTTGGAAATCGTTTGAGGCCAGGTTGGATGGGACTCTGAGAGACCTGGTCTAGTGGAAAGTGTCCTTGCCTATGGCAGGAAGGGTTGAAACTGGATGATTTTAAGGTCCTTTCCAGCACAAGCCTTCCTATGATTCCATGTGCTTTCAAGGACAATGGGATCCTTGGTCAAGTCCCTATTTGCTAATAGTTGTTGACTCTTCTACATGGCTTCTTCCACCCACAATTCATCAACCCAGTTATGCTTTAATTAGTCTTTATTATGTATTTACTATGCAGCCACTCAGACAAATTCTAACTTCCCTTTGGCTCTGCTTGGGATGGAGTTAATTTTCATCACAGCCTGTGTGAATTGCTGTGCTTGGCTTTGTGGCTGAAACAGTGTTGGTAACACATCAGTGTTTTGGCTTTTGCTGAACAGTGCTTGCACAGCATCAAGATTTTCTCCCTCCTTGCTTACCCGCAGTGAGAAGGCTGGGGTAGGGCAAAATATTACAGGGAAACAGCTGATCCCCACTGGTCAGAGGTATATCCCATTCTCTATGTCATTGTGCCCAGAAATAAAAACTGTCAGAAAGAAGAGGAAGGGGAAGTTACAGCATTTGTCTTGCCAAGTAACTCGTGTGTGCAGGGACCCTTCTGCCCAGGAAGAGGCTGGATATCTGCTGGCCTATAGGAAGTATTGACTTCATTACTTACCTTGTTTTTCTTGTATGTGCAACCTTTGTTTTCCCTGTTAAACTGTTATCAACTCAGTCTGTGAGTCTTCTCACCTTCCTTCTACTTTCTCACTGTCCCAGGGGAGAGAGGAGTTGAGTGAGTGGGTGGGTGGGTGTTTGGCAGCTAGCCAGGGCCAACTCACCATCTTGGTTAATTAATTGCTTGAATTGAGTAGAAAGTCTGTAATTGTATAATAATAATCTATGAAATGTATCATTTGGATTGATCCTAAAAATATAATTCACCATAAAGTGTGTAAAATCTGGATTTTTTTCTCATTTTATCCATCTTTGTTCTATAATGTTTAAGTTTCTTATGTATTTCCAAATGTGTAGGAGAATATAATGTTGGCAAAACTGCAGCAATTTTACAGGCTCCAACCTCAGACACATATTTCAGGTTTTCAGAGTTCTTTCGCTATGTACAGTACATCTGAAGGCCTTGTCAGTTTGTATCCAATTTTACACGTTTTTGCACTCTCTGGGTAGACTTTGGCCTATTTTACAAGAAGAGTTAGCGGGTCTTGCCTTTGAAGTCTGGAAGCACTGCTGCAGAGATTGGCTGCTAAAGGAAAGAAGGCACTGTGCCTGCTGTGAGGGGATTTCAGCCCTCACTGAACTCTAACATTTCCAGAAAGCAAATAATCCTGATAACGTGGCTGATCAGTTCAGGGTAGTCTTTAAGATCCATACTGATAAAAGCAGAGGGGTAAACTCAGTGAATTGTGTATGTATCCTGTATTTACTCAGCTCTGAATATTGAGGTGGTTATTTGTGAGTTTAATGAATACTGAGGCATTTGATAAGCCTCCAACACTTAGTGTCCTTTACAGGAACTTGAAGTGCATGTCAATTGAGAAGCCAAAAATAATGGGAATGTGTGTAATTTTCTGACTTCCCTGAATTCAGTGGTTACCTGAAAAGCCAAATATTAGAATATTGTTGTACAGTATTTTAAAAGGCACTGGAATTGTCAATTTCTTTGCATGCAGAAATAACTACCTGTGATATTTCAGTGTTGCAGGCACCCATCAGTAATCAAGGAAACACCAACAGCAAATCCTCATGAATTGAGCAATAATTCTGACCCCAGGTCAGTGATTTATTGATGTAAATAATTTAATAACTTAAATATTTAGTTTAAATGATTTTTAAAATTTAAATAATTTAGATAATTTAAATATCATGGGATCAGATTAAGAACATAACATAAGCAAGTCTTCCTTTTGGCTACCAGCTCTGGATCAAACACAACATTATTAATTCTTTGGTCAAGCATTGTGTGATGGAATGAAACAAATCTGCTCCTTGTACAAAAACCAGTGTAAATAAGAAAAGGTGATGGGTTGCAGTAGTAGTGACTCCCTTCTGGGAGGTACAGGAGCACCCATTTTCTGGGCTGATGTGCTCTCTAGACAGATGTGCTGCTTCCTGGGGGCTGGTATTGGGGATGTCACCGAGAGACTGCCAAGCCTTGTACAGTCCACAAAGCATTATCTGCTGCTGCTGCTTTGTGTGGGCACCAGTGATACAGACAGGAGCAGGCTGAGGAGGATCAGGAAGGATTGCAGAGCCCTTGGAGTAACAGTAAGGAAATTTGCAGAGCTGGTATTTTTTTCATCAGTCCTCTTAGTCACGAGGAAGGGGTTTGAAAGGGCCAGTCAAATCTGGTTGATTGACAAATGGACTGGTGCCACAGCCAGGGGCTCAACTTCCTTACTACAGGAGTTTGAGACCTGTAGGGTGGCAAGGAGGGCACACAGCAAACTCACTACCCTGGACTTCAGAGGAGCAGGCTTTGGCCTCATCAGGGATATGCTTGGTAATGTACCATGGGATAGAGCCCTCAAGGGAAGAAGGGCACAAGAAAGCTGGTCAGTATTTGAGGATCACCTCCCCCAGGCTAGGGAGAGATGCATTCCAGCAAAGTGGAAGTCAGACAAAAGCCTTAGAAGGCCTGCATGAATGAGCAAGGAGCTTCTGGATGAACTCAGACACTAAAAGAAAACCTACAAGAGGGAGGAAGCGAGGACAGATAGGCTGTGAGGAATGTACATAAATTTTCTGAGGACTAGGGATTAGGTTAGGAAAGGTGATAGAATTAAACCTGCCCAGGGACATTGAGGACAACAAGCAAAGCTTCTGTAGGTACCTCAGCAATAAAAAGAAGACTAGGAAAAGTATGAACCCTCTCTAGAAGGAAATGAGAGACATGGTCACCCAGGATATGGAGAAGGTTGAGATACTCAACAACTTTTTTGCCTTGGTCTTCACCAACAGGTGTTCCAACCACACTGAGTGAGTTGCAGAAGGCAAAGGCAGGGACTGGGAGAAGAAGCACCTGCTGTAAGAAATGATCAGGTCTGAGACCATCTAAGAAACCTGAAGGTGCACAGGGCTATGGAACAGTTCCTGAGGAAACTGGGGAATAAAATCACTAAGCCACTACCCATCATATTTGAGAAGTTGTGGCATTATGGTGAAGTTCCCACTGACTGGAAAAGGGGAAACATAATCCCCATTTAAAAAAAGGTAAAAAACGAAAACCTGGGAATTACAGGCCAGTCAGTCTCACCACTGTGCCTGACTAGGTCATGAAGCTATACTGAGGCAATGGAAATAAAGGAGTTGATTTGTGACAGCCAGCTGTATGGTGTAAGCACTGGAGGATAACATGAAGAGTAGAATTAATCTTCTGTAATTTGAGGGGTAGAATTCAAATTGCTTTAAATTCAGAATTAATTTCAAATTCAGATCCTAAACCTAGATAACTGTCAATATTTGTGCATCTCCATGTGAGCTGGGTGTCTAAAATTCCCTTGCTGATGATGTAGGCAACTGTTGGATTGCTGAACTATAAATCCCTGATGCCTGTGACATACGGTACCCAAGATATCTCTCTGGAGCAAGCAGTGTACAATAGACCCATCTGGAGGCCAGAGAAGGTTCTATAAGGCATATGGAATAGCATGGGACTCCTTTGTATTAACAATTGCCATATGCCATAGAGCTAGATGAGACAAACCATTTTCTCTGGAAAGAGTATTTAGCAAAAAAGGAATTTTTATGGCCTGCAGTCTTAAGGAGGTGACTAAGACCATCCTTCTGTTTTACACTGCCTAAAGAGATACTGTCAAATGGCAATAACCAGTAGCCAAAAATCACTTAGTTTACATTCCCAGGTATCCCTAGCTCTGTTGAAATGGTCCTGTGTGGGGATTATTTTCAAAGGAGTGTTACATTTAATTATGTATTAGTTTTTTATAATAACTCCTCCAATTACTGCTATGATCATACAGTCCCTTCAGGATTTGATTTCTTCAGCAAAACTTTCTCTCTATTGCAGCAGCAAGTGGGTGGGTTGCATTATTTTATCTTTTGACTGCTGACCCAATCTATTTGCTGTTGCTCATTGTGTCCTTGATAATCACCATAACAGCCATAAATATAGTAGATCTGCATTCTTAGGAACTTCCGATATGCAAGACTAAGGTCATAGAAAGAAGAATTTGTGGCTGCTCAGTTTAGCAAGTACAGCTGTAGGTAGTTCATCTACAGAAATTCAACAAGTTGCACTGGGAAACATGACATACTCCTTATGATGCCAAGCTTTACTTGGAAAAATTTTTTAAGTTATGAAGAAGATATTTTTTTTTTTTAATATTGATGTTTGACATAAATGTTACAGAGTTTTGTGAAATACCAAATTACAAAAAATATCTCAAGAAGCCATAGATGCTTCCAGCTGAGTGCTAGGGCATCCTGACCGCAGATTTGGAACTACAAAAAACAAGTCATAAACCTCTGGACCTTGGAATTAAGAAATCTGGCTCAAAAAGGCAAAACCTATCTGTTCATCCATAGTTAACAGTTGCGCCTTTTTCACAATTGTATATGCAGAAGAAAACCAAGTTTTGTCGAATAAACAATGCTTACCTCCAGCAAAAACAACTGATGATATTGGAAAAGTGTGAAGGGCATTGAGGAATAAAACGATCATCAAGCTTGAGGCAAATGCAGAGAGAGCAAAAAAGAAATGCAAGAAATGTGTAAGAGACAACCAGAACTGTGATGCTTTCCTCAGCTGACTTTGTTTCATTTCTTTCCTTTTCTCATGCTCTCTCATTTCTCTCTCATTTTCATTTCCCTCTCATTTTTTCAATGCCAGTGTGTACAACAGAAACTGAGATACAACCAAGAACCTGGAGAAAAAAAAAAAAAAGACAAGAAAGAAAAAAGAAAATAAGAGAAACTAGACAAAAATGGACATGAAGTAAGAGAAAATGGTATAGATATCACTAATAGGAAGAGAAGACGAGTAGGAATCAGGAGGGAAAAAAGAAGATTCACACAGAATTATGCATAAGGGTAAGGAAGATGGTGGAAAGTAGACATAATCTGCAAAAGGAAAAGATGAAACTAGTTAGTGACAAAATGGGAAAATTTTAATTTTCTAGGGTGTAAGAGATGAAAAAACCAACCCTAAATATAAAGGAAAAAGTAGGCAGAGTACCATTAAAAAGAAATGGAATAGCAAAATAGAAAAGAGTAAAGAATAATTGAGCAGAAGCACTAGAACCTGCTTGGAGACCTGCAAGAAGGTGGAAATTGAATAGACAACTGTATCAAGTTGCCAAAGTATCTGCAGGGGACCATGCTATCAGTTCCTTCTGATGATGCAGTCTTCCTTGCTCCTACACAAGAAGTGAATTTTGTGAAACGAGATTTCCAATGTACCACCTTGCAATTCTTTCTCCTCATCACCCGAAGTTTTATTCAAGTTAATTGCCTTTGTATTGTCATGCCAATAAGACAGTCAGTTTTCTGTAAACCTGCCAGGTGGTCTTCTTTCTCGAATTCTCTGTGTGTAAGGCAGAGAGCTGATGAATTGGGGAAGACTAATAAAAAAGGGGAAAACATGGCAGTTCTAATTTCATTGCATATACTTCTCACCTCACCTCCTAGGAGGCTGGCTTAGATCTGAAATGTGATGTTGGGGCCTTGTTGGTGTTTTATGCCAAAAAAAAAGAGTAGTAATTAATATCAGGCTGCACTAGGCAAGTGGTAAAACAGATCAGTAGGTAGAAAGAACAAAAATCAATTCTAGTGTGGAAAGCAATTCCTCTAAACAGGAAATCCTGTGGAGAGAAGTACCATTGCTCATGAATTGTTTCTCTTTTTTAGCTAATTAAGAAACAGCTTTTGTAGTGTGGTTAGGCCTCAGCTGGCTGGGATACAACATCCAGTCATGTGAGGCTTAATGAATTAAAATCACAGTTTTCTTGTCTATTTGGCTTACAAAATTTTCCCCATGTTTCTCTTATTAAATAGAAAAAAAAAGCAATTAAAAAAAAACTTGTTTTTTTTGTAATATTTTGTTTTACATTGATAGCAATGAAATGTTTTGGTGAGTCTCTATGCTGTCTTCTATCACTGAGTCCAGCCAATAAACTATGTATGACTTCAACAGCTGTTTCTTCTGCTGCGGACAATAAGATGTTTTGAAGTCCTCAGAAGCAAATTAAAGTAAGAAGGAGAAGTTATATGGAAATGAGAGACATTTTTCCATGAACATTAAAAAAAAAAAAATAACCTTTGATGTCCTATTTAGGCCTAATAATAAAAAGCAGAAAGATGTTCAGGTAAAGACATAACTCTGCGTAGGAAGGAACATCTACAACATTCACAATTAGTCACAGTTAATGTTAAATCTGGACTTTAGATGCATCATGCCAGATTTTCCTTTCGTGCGACTGTAACTACTTTGACTTTGATAAAGCTGGATGGACTGTTTTATATCAGGTAGGATCTGCCCTTCTGAGTCATATTGTGAAGAAGAAAAGAAGGAACAAAACTTGAAGAAGGATTAGAAGATGCCTGGTTTGTATCTTGTTTAAATTCCTGTTGGTTTTCCAAAGCATCATGAAGGCTTTTGTGTTTCGTGATGCTATATGCAGCATTATTAAAAGTATCTGTAACGTAATTCTTCTTTAAGTAGAAATTATTTTGATTCAGATGTTAGATACATATTCAGATGTAGAAAAAAATACTTATAGTATTTCCTTCTCTTTTCCTCTCTGGGCTAAGCCCAAAGGTTTAGTATCTTTACCCATTTCTGTAACATTTTTGGGCTTAGAATGGTGCTTAATTGTCTTATATAAAAATGTTAAAGGCTCAGAAATGTAGAGAAAAGAACAAAATTAAATCCTGGACTCAGTGTTTATGGGACTTAGAGGTGAAACTGATGCCTTTAGTTCTCGAGGCATCAAAACTACACAAAATTAATGCATCTCTAGCAGCATTACTTATAAAATCTTGTCCATAGGAGGACAGTACTGCAGAATATCATCTAATGAGACTGATGTTCAGGAAAGCAGCAGTACATGTGGAGTGACCAGTCATACTCCATAAAGTTGGGGACAAAATTCTGCTAGAAGCAGGAATGATCCCAGAGCGAGCACAGAGGAGATGAAGGAGGAGGTGAAAAGGCTTCATTAGTCAATTTAGCAAATTCCCATACAGCTGAGCTCCAACCAACAGCTTGCAATTGGGTAGGAGCTTTGATCCATAGGTCAAATTCCAGAGCAGGGGTGAAACAGTGGTGATAGACTGTATAAATGGCATTCATGAGACACCATATGTGAGATCTCACCTGACTTTCAGTTGGTGAAAGGTTTGGTTTTTCTGTACGTTCTGTTTAATACCTGTCAGAAGTTTCAGATATCTAAGATGGCTTCTGATGCCCAGGTCTCACCAGAAGATCTTCGTTCATTTTCCTCCCAGCTGCTGCTGCTGCAGAACATCCATCGCTGCGTGGGCATCTGAGACACAACAAACCTACCACATGTGGGCAAGTGAAGGAAATCCCAAAAGTGACCATGTAATTCAGCTTTGTGACAGTCTTTATTTTCAATGAAGAGGAAAGATTACTTCCTCTCTCCTATGGTGCATATGTCTGTTAGGATGAGATGAGTGGATATTTCGCCCAGAGGACTCTCATGCTTCCCAATGGCAGCAGATACCTTTAAGTAACCAAATCCTACCCTAAGTGTGCCAGGTGTGCTGAATTGCTGTTTCAGTGCCTGACTGTACTGCTTAAACTAGAAATTCAGATTATAATGGGAATATTATTGTTTCCTGACTGATCCCCAGCTGCTGCTCTAAAAAATTGGTCGTGGTACATCGGAGCTGCCAGTTCTGTGGGTCTCTTGCTATCTCTTATGTGTTTAACCCCTTCATCCAAGTGTATGACATCTAAATTTAGATGGCTGAAACAACCTCTTAATATTCATTAGTATTAGAATAAGGTGAAAGATACCATAGCCTAAATAAGGGTCTATACATAATTATTTAAAAACAAAAGGATATTTTGATTACAGAACTTTTAGTATTTAGATATGCCTTTCTGATTCTAACATAATAACACCATGAATAATATTTTTATGAGATCTTACTTATGGTATTAAATAACTGAAGTCACTACTGTGTCTTGGTTACTATGTTAATAACTATATTAGTATGTAATACTATCATAGCTAAATATAAAAGTGTTCATGGAGCTTATTTATTGATGATAATCATGTTACAGGTATAAAATAATTTTAAACACTTAACAAAACAAATAAAGAGCTGCCTTAAACAGAGACACTTCCTGGAGAAAAAGAATTCAGAACATATAGTCAGAATTAAACTATAATTGGTTGAAATTAAAATACTTAAGGATTTTAAAATCATATTATTTTTATTAATTATTTTGGTTCTTATTGTCTTAATCATTATTAGATTTCCTCTGTATTTTTTGCATGGCATTAAAATCTGCTCTCAAAATTCTTAAGGCTGGTTCAATAATTTTTCATCAACCAGAAGGAAATTTCAAATTTTTTTAATACAGTGGAGTATTCTGAAGGTGTATATATAGACGGCTAATCTGAATTTGTTTGGTTCATCTATTAAACTAAACAGTAATGTACCCTCAGAGCATCAGCACAGATCCTTGTTCTTAAATTACACTTCATAAGAATCAGTCAATATTTGTTTAATGAATGTCTTTCTATCTCTATCTGACTTAGTATATAAGCATATAGCTTATAAGTTTTCAGAATTGTATACAAATCCAAATCAAACAGAATTAGTTAATTTTCTATTGCAGTAAAATGTTGCTAAACTAATTTGCAGGTGTACTGTCTGGAAAGAGGCCAGGAGAAACTCTTCAAAAGTAGCACAGTGAAATCGTAAGAATTTTCAAATGGTGATGGGTTGTGATTCTACAGAGAGATATTCATCTAAGCAGGCAAAAGGAGTTCTAGTCATGGCTGACTGAGTTTGAGAAAATGTCGTTTTAAATGTTTTGTAGGTTGCAAATCTTCTCCATCTTTTTGCCTTTTTTTTTTTTTAATAACTCATATTCTTACTGACAGCCTTTTAACAAGTAACAGAGGCTGTCCTTAAGATAAAGCTTTTCCTTAAGCAGGAAAATGCTGTCTGAGGACCAAACAGGTATAGAACTCTGAAGAAGTCTGAATGTTTACTGGATGCATTTGAAAAACTTTGTCCTGTCAATTTGGCTCATATAAAGAGACATATGGGTTTAATCCTCCACTTCAGTACAACAGTTTTGCACTGGTGTAACTTCGTTAGAGTTGCAAGGGTGTAGAGTTGGAATAACAAAGTGGAGAATCAGACCCACATGTGTTTCATATCCCCTGGAGTCGTGTATCACGTGCTGCTCAGATCTGATGCACACAGAGTGGCATGGAATATCCATGGGACAGATCCTATGTCATGTCAGCTCATGTGAGCCCACCTATTATCACGTATATGGTAGTGGATAAAAAATGTACTCTTTAAGGGGAAGAAAAGTGCTATAAATTTATGCAAAACCTGCTGTTGGAAGAAGCAGTAAGTAATTGCAGCTCTGCCTGTGTTCTGATATTTGAGTTAAAGAGTCAAAGCACTGGTCCAGTACTTAGGAATGGTTCACCTCTTAGAGAGGTGAGGAAACCCAGTATTGATTTTCAGTGAGTACAAAGAAGTGAATAATTTGACTTATGGAAGGCCATCACTGCTTCTAAAAACCATCTGAATGGGGGTTTGAGGTTTTGTTTAGTTTTGTTAAAACTGCAACCCAGCTATGACCCAACCCAAGTCTGTTTATGTTACAAGAACTGGTGGATCTGTAGCATGAGGCAACAAGAGTTCACTAACAGCTGTAGGAAAACAGTGCAGAGTCCTGATCTGTGTACAAGATTCACAGCATATGTTAAATAGTTATTGTGTACAATGGAATGAATTTAATTGTATTTAGCCAGTCTGTAATTTGCAAACCAATTGTTAAAACATGCTGCAGGATGTCAAACTCATATTTTTAATAAGCTGGGCAAACTATCAAGTGGTCAATGTTCTTGTGATTCAGCCTTTTTTGATTAGTTGCCTTGCAGGCGGGTTTGGACAGTTATATGGAAACAATACAGGGATGAACAAAGAAGAAACTGGAGTGATAATTTGAGAGAGTAACTGGGAAATTGGTCAAAGGAGAAAAAAACATGATGTAGATGGTTCACGGCATGTTGCTTTTTATCCTGGTCACTTAAAAACAATGTGCTGTTATTTATGAGTAGACAGACCTGGTTAATGCTTGCTTGGTTTATGTAGATGCTTGGGTGTCCAAAAGCCCTAAATCAGTTTTATAGTATGCATTACATGTACTGTTGACTGGCTGACCTGAATAAAATGAAGTTTACAAACTGGTTTTGATTAACCATGTCTGAATGTAGACATTTAGCCTATTATTAAATTTAGAAACCACTCGTTTATATGTTGTTTTATTGCTAATCATCTTTTACATTACTGTCAGAGTTTCCATAATGTCCAATTAAAAAACAAACATTGTACACAGATAAAAAGAAGCTCTCCAGGCTTGTGAGAATGGTGTAGACTGTGTTTGGAAAGCACCCATTCAACTATACTGTATTTTTATGGAAAAATTACTACCAGAGACAAAAGACATCTCAGTCTCTTTTCTCTACAGCAAACTGGATGGATGGTCTGTTATTTTGACCAACACAGCTCCACAGGGTTCACTTACAACAACAAAACCTACTGGAAGCACAGCTTGCCTGGCCGTCCCTCCTGATAAACGAGTGCTGTCCCTGGACATGGTGTATGTGCTCATTGCAGTATTTCTGCTTGGAGGCTTAGAGTATAAAGCACCCAAAAACAGTCCTGAGGGTATCCCTCACTGGGCTCTCATGGCTACTTAACGGTTTGACATTAAATAATTAGAGTTATGCACACTGACTCCATCTCTTCCAATAAAGTAATCACTGCTGGTGCGGGTCCAGGCACTGCCACATGTTGTCCGTGTTGTTTGCCAGCACACAGTCTCGGGTGTGCATTTCACTCGTGCCAAGAAGCTGTCTCCCAGGTGATGCCTGAACAGAGACCTACGGGTGGCACCTAGCAGAGTTCATTCCCAGCAAAAAGCTCAGAGGTACCACTGGGTTTGAGGAGTAAGACAGTTCAGTTGTATGGATGAAACCTCTGCTGTCAGCTGGGCAGAGAATTGGTCGTGGCTCATTTTCATTACTGCTGTAAATGTGGCCATTAAGTTGCAGAGAGGCATGGCTGTTCCTGAGGTATGTACTGCCTCAGAGGAGGCCCTAAACAATCTCTTTGCATGTGTGCCTCTCTGAAAGGGAAAACACACAGTTGGAAAAGTTGTTCTGCTTGGGGATGCTTACAGGGGGCTTAGCTTCCATCTGAAATCTATTTTTCCTGATTCAGTGCTTTGAATATGGCAACTCATTCAGATATAAAGTATCTTAATGTGTGTTACTAGCAAAAATAAAAACTTTAAAAAAAACAGATTAAAATCTGTTTTGCATTGAACCTGTGGGACTGAAGTATTCCACTCTGACTCCAGCATTTACTTTGAGTATGTGAAAGGGCTGGGAGCAATCAATTGCTGAAAGAGACTCACCTCACCATATCTCAAGTTGATTTCCAGCTTCCATTTCAGGGGAAATATCCACATATTTTCCCAATAAAAATAGTGAAAAGAGAAACAAAACTAGAAGTGATGTGCTAACAATTAAGGAAACATTCAGCTAGAATTGAAACAGGGAGGTAATGGCACATGACAAACACCTTTCACGCAGCAGGAGTTGACCATGTCTTGCACGCACCTCCACAGCCACTGGTTTGGCTCGATTTCAAGGTGATGATTGTGGAACAGGACATCCTTCCATTTGGAGGAAGGCGTCAAAAAATCCTTGATTGTCTATGCCTCAGGTCATTGAGTTTTATCAGACTTTTGTGAATATTGTTTGCAGTTCCCTTGAGATGCACATAAGAATGCAGCCCTTATTGCCTCCAGCTTTCTCTCCCCTTAGCTGAGATTCAACCGTGTGTCTTACAGTGTCTCTGCTAACAAACCACTCTCTCCAGCTTCTTGACATCCATAAAGTAAATATTGTATCTCGTAAAAGAAACCAAAGCTCTTAGGAGGAGCAATTGCAATGAGTCTCTTAACCACACTGCACAGTCTGCAGAGCATAAAATGTGATGTGAGTTGTGAATACACTTCTTCCTTCGTGGGTCAGGAGGGGATTGCCATTTCCAAATTACCACACCTGTTGAGTGCAAACATGACCTATCCCTGCAAACTGGAGAAATGTGGATGCTGCAAGAGTAAAAGAAGCCCCGTTTTCCATCTGATCATCCAGTAACTGACCTACCTTTGCCATCCTTCTGCATCCCGTGGATCAACCCACTGCCTCGCTGGACGCCTTGTGGAAGGCTGAGGTCCCACATTCCTGCTTCTCTGAGGGATATTTGAGCAGTCAAACAATGTGAACAGAAACAAATCCTGCATGGGAAATAGGCATATAAATAAATCTGATTAAGAAAAATACCCAAAGCAAATCAAGCCTATATTGAATGTATTTTCAAAAGTTTAGAAAATAAAATTGGGAAGGTTTTAGTTTTATAGAATGTTCAAAATGTGGAACTGATTAATTCTTTCACTGTCATAAAAGCAAATTTTCTCCTATGAATGTTTCATGCATCACTGCCCAGCTGTTTTTTTGTTTTTTTTTACCTTTACATCTTGGCAGAACATTTTTAGACTGTGTCAAGAAGTTCAACATTTTTTGTGTAGGATTATTTTTCCCAAAAAATGTGAAGATCAAGATTTCCTAGGCTTGACTTTCTAAAACATTTGACTGCATCAGAATGACATGTGGATTTCAAAATAAAGAATTGTTATCATCATAGTACATCCTGTAAAGTTCATGGAGTTCATGAACAGAATAATGCTTTATTAATCAATATAATTTTATTATGCAGAGTATATATAGCAAATATCAAATAATTACTGTTTCTGATACCTTGTGGTTGATTAACCTGTAGTTGAAGGAGAGTCTTGATCTGAAGATACTAAGAACAAAACAAGATATCATATCTCTGTGTAATTTGTTCCAGCGAATACTTTTACAAACAAGTACTTTTTCCTGCTTTAGATTTTCTAACTTAAGCTTATACTTATATGTAAGTTGTCAAACAAGATATTGCCTGTTAAAAGTTTCAAGTGCTCCTTTTAGACTGTGGGACTTGGCAACTTTTGAAATGTTAAATTTTGAGACATTAACAGTGATATCTAATAACATAAAAGTTGTAAAAGTTATAAAGCTCATAAAAATATAGTGGGATCATTCTCATAAGTTCAGCTGTAACTCAGTTATAGAAAAGTATTACCTGCACAAGTTAAAATTCACTTAGTAAATCTCAAAAAGAGCAAATCCCTTTTCCATTTATTAGAGTGTAGGCAACAGCAGGAAAAACAGCATCACCTGACAGATTTGATTATCCTGCAGTAGGCCTGAAAGTCATAACTATATTCCAGAGAGGTGCATATGACAGGGTGATGGCAAAACACTGGGTGGAATTCTGTCAGCTCCTTGTCTCCTGTTTGTGTGATTCCTGTGTGGCTGTCAAAGAGGCTCTACAGTGTGTCGGGTTTAATAAAAGCAGTGAGTGAAGGGGATGAAGCAATTGCAGAGCCATTCAGTTGAAAGCAGGTCCTTCACAAATGATTGGATAATTAAAAATATGAATTTGGCTAATCCATGTTGACATTTTTATAGCCTTTACATGAAACAACCTTTAAGGATATGTTGCAGTAGAGAGATAAAATTCTATGGGAGGACCACTGGCAGTTGATCACAGAAAAAAAAGATACTGTATGAAGAAAATGCTGGTTTAAACAGAGCATAAGAAAATAAACTGGATGCCTAAAAATAAACATCAATGGGAATCTCCTACATAAAAATCGCTGCTAAAGTAGCTGTATACATAATGATGAATCTGTAACAACAAGCACTAAGCTATCCCAGGGGCAACTGAATGCAGTGTTGCACACCCTTAAGTGACATGGAGACTGGACAGAAGTGGGGATAGTAGTCTGCCTTTTATATCACTCATATAACTTCTTAATTTAATACAACAACTTCTGACATACTCTTCATTTTCTATGTCCATTTATTATGAAACGAGAAAGCTTTAGAAGCAAAAAGAATGGCTCACAATTTGAAAAATAAAGCATAAAGGAGTTCGGTGATACATAAACAAAATTTTAAAATTTATTAAAATATATCCATGAGTACAGAGAACAAATATTCCATCATTCTTTGTTGTAACAAAGAAAAGGCATGAAAGAACATAATAGCAAAGAATTTGAAGACCAGGGAAAAATAGAAGTAGGCAGCTTCATTTTCACAGTGATGTATTTCCCAGTGAGTGTTGTGCAGTGAGGACTGCAATGGGTTTGACATCATGTAAAATAAATACCTAATGGAAGTCTTTCTAACTGAGAGATTCTAGTTGTCAATTGAAAACCATGGGACTTGGTAAATAAGTTCCACTGCTTGATAATGCTTGGTATGAGGTTTTTAACCTCATAAAGTGCTATTAAACAAACAAACGAACAGTATTCTTCATGCTTGCAGGACACTAAGTCTTTTTTAAATCAATCAGACAAAGTCCAAAAGAGGTGGTTTCTAACCAGTATAACAGCATATGAACTGGTAAAAGTTGGGGACCACTAGGTTAGAACAGCATAAAATACTGATAAAATTTATACTATAAATTTATATTTATAAACTTATATTTATATTTTATTTATAAACTGTCAAGAAGTATTTGAAAGCATAAGTGGCAATGGTAGGACTCTCAAATTCAGGAGTGGTTTTTTTGTCTTTTCCTGACCTCAACCACCCATTAAAAACTAGCCCTTGAGAATGGTTTAATATATCAACAGATCTCCTCAGCTGCCCATGACCTGCTCTCAGTTCATGGTGTCTGAATGTGTGCTGCTGTGCTGACATCCTCTCCCTCTTACCTCTCCCTGAAAATTGGGCTGTGCTCTCCTTAGAGCCAGGGAATATGTTGCCACTACAAAATTAGGAGCAAAACTGTCTTTAAGATCTCTTGGATGAATTGAGGCAGATAATTCATAACAGTAGTCAGTGAGATTTTGGCATGAGCCACCTGTACAGAATCTGAAATGTCACAGGCATAATAATGAAAAAAGGGAAAACAGACCAAGAAAAAAATTACTCTTTATAAAAGGGGTAAAGCAAATCTGCACTGTGGTGCCCTGGGATGTTGTGGAGGTAGTGTCAGCACATTCAAAACAAGATTAGCCAAATTAATGGACAGCAGTCCGTCAACAGATACAAGAAGGACCACACAGGTATTATTTTCTGGCATCCCTCACGTTGGCTTGGGGGTATGGGAATTTTTGAAGGGCATGTGCTACAAAAAGTAACCAAGATCACGGGCTGCCATGTGCATCTCCTTTTGCCACTGCTGGGGATAACCGAGTTAAACAGTGTGAAGTTCTTTGCTCCAGGATTGCCAGAAAAATGCTCGTATTGAACAAAGTTCTGCTGTCAGTATTAACTCAGAAGTAGACTGTGAACTAATTTTACATTTGCAAAGAACTGTGGAATATAAAGCAGCACATTTAAATTTCAAAGAATATATTAATAAATGTGGCACAAAATATCTCAAAGCAGAAAAACCTTTGAAGAAACCTTGATTTTATTCCTTTAAATTTATATGCATAAAATGATCTTTATTTTGTATGATGAAAAAAAGAAATAATAGGCAATTTCTCATCTGTGTAAAACTGGCAGAGGTCACTTGAATATGGTGTAAATATTCTACTATGCACAGGCTGAGTGGCTGACTTAAAATTTTTAAGTCAATGCTCTCAAAGGTATTAACCAACTACTGAGCTAACCCTGAAATCATGGAAACTTTGACAGAGGGTGGATCCCAAGAAATTTAAGTGAATTAGTCTCATTTCATGTGGAAAATTGGAGAGAAATATGCATACATTAAGGAAATATGCAAGCTGATGTTCTAGATGTTTATTATTTCCATGTGTTTATTTCTAAACAGAGTAATTTAAGAAGCTCACTTTGGGCATATGGAAAAAATATAAGAGAAAAGTCTGACCTAAAATATAAGGAAGAAAATCTAAAATGAGAAGGTTTTTGAGTTTTTTATTCAGTTCTTTCCATCTGCAGGAATGATTTTTACTGGTGAGTTTCTTAGGCCGCTGGTGTTACTGATTGGTGTGCTGCTTGCTCATTTCTCTCTCTGCTTCCCCTTCCCCTTCCCTTCCCCTTCTCTTCTCTTCTCTTCTCTTCTCTTCTCTTCTCTTCTCTTCTCTTCTCTTCTCTTCTCTTCTCTTCTCTTCTCTTCTCTCTTCTCTTCTCTTCTCTTCTCTTCTCTTCTCTTCTCTTCTCTTCTCTTCTCTTCTCTTCTCTTCTCTTCTCTTCTCTTCTCTTCTCTTCTCTTCTCTTCTCTTCTCTTCTCTTCTCTTCTCTTCTCTTCCCTTCCTCTTCTCTTCCCCTTTCCTTTTTCCCTTCCCCTTCCCCTTCCCTCACTTCTTTCCCTTGTTCTGCCTCCTGGCCCTCCAGGTAGCACTGCAGAACCTTCTTCCTTGGCCTTCTCCCTCTCTTTAACCCACTTTGGGTTTTATTACACATTCAGTGAAACATTTCATCCTCACAGCAGGATCAACCAAAACCTGAATACTCACTTTCTTTGCCACCTGTCAGCACCTGCAATAGCACCTGATCACCAATGTCTGTATTCACATGATGGGTGTTATTTTTCTTATTTTAAAAATTCTCTTCTGATTATTGTCTTTACTTTCTTCATTATAACTTCAAAATTCCTTCCTGTTTCTTCATCCAATTTCCAAAATATTACATCATCCCTGCTTTCTTCTCCTTTTCCTTCACAACAGCCACTCCAAATACATTTCTCAGTAATATTTCTGTCTAATATGAGCAGTGAGTAAGTGGGAGAGGCATGGCTGTATTACATAAATGTTGTACCTGCCTTTTCTTCCTTCTCAGTGTAACCTAGAACTTTTCTAGATTCTCTCTTCCCAGGCATTGGCCACTTGAAATCTTGGAAGTGAGACATTTCCATTGTAGTAGAAGAGAGGGAGTAATTTAACTTGTTCTCTGGTATTCCATGAGGAAATCTGCTCCTAGTTAAGGGATGCTTTCTTTTCAGTCAGCGGGTGTAATCTCATATTTTTGTTATTGAAGAGGATCTTTGGGAGTGGTTTGGAGTCGATTTATTATGAGTGGGTATTCTCAACTAAGTAAATAAAAAAATGTACAAACACGACTAGAGGACCATATCCCATGTCATTCCTGACAACACTGAGCTCAGCTTTGTACAGCAGGCAAAGAACTTTGCTGGAGGAATTGTACTGCTGGACTGACCATGCAGTCAACCCAAAGTCAGTAATAGGAACTGGGTGAACAATATCAAAAAGAGATGGAGAAGATGAACTCTAAAAATAATTCTTTTCTTTCCCTATCCTTACAGATTTGCAACTAAACCACACTGGACTAAACCCCAATGATTTCATTATTAGTTGCAGTATTACTGAAATGTTTCAAATCCTTGGGATCCTGTTGTGCTGAGTGTTGTAAAAAACAAAGGAAAAGAAACCTGGAGGAATTTACAATCTGGTTATAAGCCAAGAGAGCACAAATAGTTATGAGGGAACAGGAAGCACAGGGAAACTGTAAAGTAATTTTGGTCATCATGGCAAACAATGATCTCAGCACTTGGGCTTTCTCACTAGTGGTGTTTTGTAGACATCATGGAAAATACTGTGTGGAAACAAAACTCCTGTTAGTTGCTATAAACAGAAGGTTCAGAAATCTTTCTGTGGTCTGTTACAATTTTAGAGCAATCTATTTAAAACTGACTGATGCCAATTTTCCTCATTGTGTAGCAACAAGACAAGTAACTTAATACAGATAAGTAAAGAACTGGGGTCATGAGCTTTGTCTTGTAAACAGAAAGTTCCAAGTGAGATATACCCAAGTAAGGCTTACTGAACAAAATGTAGCTTTGCTGATATGTGAGCCTTGGGCCTGGACAAGAACTGTAGTTAGGATCATGGCATATCATAGCCATGGTGTGATAAAAATATACACATTTTAATAAATAAAATAATAAAAGCTAAACTGCATCTAGTCTTTGAAATTCCTGGGACCGTGGACTTTGGTTCCAGGCTCCAGGCTCCATGCAGAAGGGAAAGAGACATGGCTGAGTCAGAAACCTTGGAGAAACCTTATTTCTGCTGCCACTATCACAATATTTTATAAACGGATCAAGGTGGCAATTTGGTGAATCAACAGAGATGTTATTATGAATTTCTGCTCAGCATTTCTCCTGCTTACAGTTTTCTTTTGTTTCCTGTGAGATGAGTCTTTAAGTGATACAAGTCCATGACTAAGATTCTAATGCAACTGAATGACAATTTCTGACAACACAGCCTTTCACTATTTATTTAAAATAGAAACTGCAGATTATCTGTTTCACTTCTGCTTTGAAAATGTATTCTGGTTTTGGCTGGGATAGAGTTAATTTTTTTCCTCTTAGCTTGTTCAGTGCTGTGTTTTTTGGATTTAGCATGAGAATAATGTCAACAGCACACTGATGTTGTAGTTGTTGCTAAGTAGTGCTTACCCAAAGTCAAGAACTTTTCAGCGTCTCATGCTCTGCCAGTGAGGAGGTGCACAAGAAGTCAGAGGGAGCATGGCCAGGACAGCTGTCCCAAACTGGCCAAAGGGATGTTCCTTACCAAGGAACGTCATGCCTGGTGCATAAACTGGGGGGAGTTGGCTGGGAGCTGCCAGTCACTACTCAGGGATGGGCTGGGCATTGGTCAGGGTGTGGGGAGAAATTGTATTGAGCATCACTTCCTTCCCTTGGGTTTTATTTCTTTCCCTCTCTTTATTGTCTCTCTTTTAATTATAATTAACTTTAAATTTAATTTTTAAAATTATTATTATTATTTATTTATATATCATATTTTATTTCAGTTATTAAACTGTTATCAACCCATAGGTTTTACCCCTTTCTGATTCACCTCTATGTAGGAGGGGCAGTGAGAGAGCAGCTGCATAGTACTTAGTTCCAGGCTGGGATTAAACAACAACAAAAAGTAGCAATTTTTAGCATAACAGTGCTCTTCAAACGACATATAGCACTTAGAAAAATATATAGATGATCAAAAGAACAGCAAAATATTTCAACATACCCAATTTTTCTATCAATGTTTAAATTCCTGAACAGGAACACATACATCCTAAGTGACACAGTAATGAAACTACTGGACTCAGTTCAGACATGTCTCTGCTCAGCTCAATAGAAAACCTAAAGCATTGGTGCGCTGCAGGAATTAACAGCAGGACCTAAAGATCAGTTATGTTGTGGATGTCTAAGATGAGATCCAGAGTAATACAAAGTTGCCAGAACACAACTGATGTGAAACACCTAAATCCAAGAATAATAACCGGGATTGTTATAAGGCTCGAAATATTCTGGTAAAAGCTTCAAGTGTCTACAGTTTGGCTGCAGCATGTGCTTTAAGGCACCTTTTTCAGCAGCTGAATGTTTTGAAAGCATGTCCTCAGAAGGCTGTATAGCTTTTATGCAAGAAAAAACACGTGGCGCCTGAGTTGCCTGGTGCATAGGCTATGGTAAATCCAGCATGGGGCATAACAGTCACAGCTACACTTAAAACACAGAGTCAGGGGAGAAAATGGGGGATTCAAATCAGCAGCTACTGCTTCTACTTCCCAGGACTGTGGGTCGCTGAGCAGATTACACAATAGGACTTGGTTAAGTGTCTGTCTGGCCCCATGAATCCTGAATTCTTGGCTGTGTCACAGAACAGATTTCAACACCTTCTCCTCTTCCTCTCCCTGAGTACATGCTCACATGTTTGCTCAAACAAAGAGTGGTGCATAGCCTGCAGTTCAGCATGCTGGGAAATGGGAGCTGAGGATTCAGGCTCCTTGTAGGTGGATGGGGAACTGAACTCCAGGTCTGTTCCTTTGTTCCTCTGCTCTACTTACAAGGCTGCAATGGTGTAACAATAAACCCTTCTCCAAGGTTTCACACTGAGTGAAGCAGGCATAGAACCATAAAATGGTTTGAGTTGAAATGGACCTTAAAGGTCATTTAGTTTCAGCCTCTGGCCATGGTTAGGGACACCTTCCACTAGACCAGTTTGCTCAAGCAAACTAGCCCATCTAGCCTGGCCTAGAACATGTCCAGGGATGGGGCAATCCACAGCTTCTCTGGGCAACATCTTCCAGTGCCCATCACCCTCTTAGTGAAGAATTTCTTTCTACTGTCTAATCTAAACCCACCCTCTTTTCAATTTGAACACATTATCCCCTGTCCTGTCTCTTCATGCCATTTAGAAAAGTTCCTCTCCATCTCTCATAGCCCCTTTAGGCACTGGAAGGTCACAAAAACACCTCTCCAGAGCCTTCTCTTCCCCAGACTGAACAGCCCTGACTGTCAGGTCCATGTCCTTCCTATGTCAGAGACCCCAGAATTAGATTCAGTATTCCAGGCAGGATCTTGGGAAAGAAGAGTAGAGGGGAAGAATCACTTCCCAGAATTCTTCTTTTGGACACATTTAGCTTTATGGGTTGCAAGATCACATTGTCAATTCACTTGTGTCTCATCCACCAGCTCCCCAAAGAGCTTCTCCTCAGGGCTGCTTTCAATCCATTCTCAGCCCTGCTGTATCTGTACTTGGGATTGCCCTGATCCATGTGCAGGACCTTGCTCGTGGCCCTGATGAGTGTGAAGTTTGCACTGGCCCACCTCTCAGGCCTGTCAGGTCCTTCTGGATCCAGCATCCAGAGGCATCTGGATAGTCACACTTCCATGTGTGTTATCAGGAATTGGTGAAGGCGTATTTAAAGGAAAAGTTAGTGACACCACCCCTGAATGCATAGTTTTAAGACAAATTGTCTTGAAAAGAAAGCTGATGTTGAGTAGTCTGTGTGATGGGTGGAGTCGGCCACGCACATCTGAGCAGTGCAGTGCAGCATATGAATACAGTTATCTGCTGAGAGAGCTCTGATGAGTGGAGCTGACATCAAACTATGGCTGAACTGGTTCTTCAAACATTGTCAAAGTAGCCCTGGTCTGGGTTGTCAAGTGCCTCTCCCAGATCCAACAAAAGCAGGAACAAAGCACCAATAATTGTTACCATGTTTATTTCATGTTTCTTAGTTTCAGAAAATAATTACGGTCCAATAAAAAAGTACATATATAAAATATGCAAATTCAGGATTAATATAGGAGGGTCATGTGTGGGTCTCAAAAGGTAAAACAGATATTCGATCCAAATGCAAGTCCTAGGCAGATGAAAGCTTTTTTTTTTTTTTTTCTGTCTGTTTCCTGCTTATCTTTCTGCCTTCAACTCCCCATCCTCCTCTTTCCCTTCTCATTACTGTAGTTAGAATTCTGGATCATCTCGTATATGTTTTTTTAGTAAGTCTGGAAAGGGGCAAATGATGGACCAAATGAGATGGCTAGTTTATTCTAATCAAATTCAAAACACTTAATTAATGCAAAATTCAGATTACAGAAGTCAGCCAAGTCTCTGTTTCTGTTGGAACCTTAGCATGTAGTTTTCTTTACTGTTTATGATTTTCAACTGCACAAGCCCATCAGAAAAACTTCTTCCTTTCTATTTCTTGTTTTTTCCCCCCAGATAAAAAGATTAGGGCTTTGGGGGCAGGAGAGGACTTTGGGGCTTGCCAAAATGACATGGAAGGTTTAACTAGGAAAGTTCATTGCCATTTTGCTAAAAAACTAGAAGTCAAATAGCTGTTGCTGACTGCTATGTCCCATGGGGGAGCCTATGGTGCCTACACTGAGGAAAAGTTCTTATAATAGGCAGAGACACTGTAAAGTCAAACTACCTAGGTTTATATTTTATTTATTTCTACTAATAGCAGTTCACCAGTATCTGATACCACTACTGTCAGGTTCTAGCACCCTTCATGCAAAACTCTTCCTAAGGAAAACACAGTCCAATGGGAGCCATGTGTCACACAGTCATAGAACCACTTAGGTTGGAAAAGACCTCTGAGATCATCAAGTCCAACCCATGACCCAACACAACTAATCCATGGCACTAAGGACTATGTCCAGTCTTTCATTAAGCACCTCCAGGGATGGTGACTCCATCACCTTCCTGGGCAGCCTGTTCTAACGTCTAACCACAATGAAGAAATTCCTCCTAATGTCCAACCTAAACCTCTCCTAGCACAGCTTGAGACCATGTCCTCTCATCCTGTTGCTGGTTACCTGGGAGAAGAGTCTGACCCCTATCAGATTATCACCTTCTTTCAGAAAGTTGTAGAGTGCAATGAGGTTTCCTCTGTGCCTCCTTTTCTCCAGGCTAAACAACCCCAGCTCCCTGAGCTGCTCCTCATCAGACTTGTGCTCCAGACTCTTCACCAGCTCCACTGCCCTTCTCTGAACTTGTTCAATGTCATTCCTGAAGTGAGGGGCCCAGAACTGGACACAGCACTCCAAATACCCCTCACCAGTGCCAAGTACAGGGAGAGAATCTCTTCCCTGCTCCTGCTGGCCACACTATTCCTAATAGAGGCCAGGATGCCACTGGCCTTCTTGGCCACTTTGGCACACACTGTACAGCTGCTTTCAATCAGCACCCCTCAGGTCTTTTTCCTTCTGGCAGCTTTCTACACACTCTGTCCCCAGCCTGTAGAGCTGCAGGGATTGTTGTGGCCAAAGTGCTGGACTTGCTCTTGTTTAACCTCCTACCATTGGTCTTGACCCATAGATCCAGCCTTTTCAGATCCCTCTGCAGAGCCCTCCTACCCTCCAGCAATCAACACTCCTGCTCACCTTGGTGTCCATGAATTTACACGGAGTGGTGCAGCTTGGTGGGACTGAGCTTTTGAGCAAAGCTTCCCTGGGGTGGTAGGGAATGTCCAGGTGAGGAAAGCCCATAAACCTACTTGAACATGTCTGCAGGCATGATCCCAGCCTGTGACCCCATGATTTATCATTGTATGTTTCCTATCTGCCATGGGCAAAAACTGGGATGTGACTGTTCTAGCCTGGATGTGGTGTTTGGAATACATTCCCTCTCACTCTTGCAACGGCACAGAAGAAACTGAGTGAGAAGGAAGAGAGTGAAGAACATTATGTGATACAGCACAGCCTGATCCTTCTGTTTTGTTTGTTCTCTGCAGTACATGGGAGAAGCAGCAGTGCAGGGAAATGGGAATGTGGTTCAGCTATTGAATAGGTCTCTCTGCAAACTTGGAGTGTTTCATTTGCACCACTGTGGAAATCACTCAAAAGGTGCAAACATAAAATATTCCAGCTTTAATTGAATTAATGTCTGCCCAAAGTCCTTAGACTTTTTGAAAATCACAGCCGTACTTTCAGCACAGTGCTCTAATAACACTCAGAGCTCAACCAAGGACTAACATGGGTGAGCCTGATTTACTTAAAAGAATAATAATCTACTTTATTTAAAGGAAAGAAAAAAGAAAAATAGCAAGAGCAATAACAGAGCACCTCCCTGCTTTACAGCTGCAGGCTCCTTCCCTGACTGATCTCTCCTTTGAGAAATGCTTGCAGGCTGTTCCTGTCCATCACTCCTGGCTAACTGCTGGTGCTGACTCCCTCCAAATGCTCTTCAAGGATCACCAGACAACTGGCCTTTATCTCATGAGCTAATATCAACACAACCCACCAGGATCTTTTTGTCTGACCTACACACTGTTGAGGCAGCAGAGTACTGCAACTACACTGGCTAATGCCCACAAGAGCTCCTCAAAGGAGACATCAGTTAGACAAGGAGAAAGAAATCAAAGTCAAAGTGCTGCTCCATGTTTTTGTGTGGCACCCTTGCTCACCCTTGAATGACATTTTCACTTACAGAATGTTGCACTGGAGGGGTCAGCAGGGCTCAGCAGACTCCTGCCTGAGCATAATGAAGTACAAGAAGTGCAAACTCTTCATTTTTTTTTTTTTTCATATATGATCAAGTTTTTTATTTTCCATGCAGGCCATTAAATATCTAAAATCCTAAATCAGCTTCAATATACCAGTGAAAAAGTATCAGTGAGGTTTGCAGAAGACTGCAGTGATTCAGTTAGGTACCATCAGTTTTACTTTAGGCTTTTTCAGAAGCCCAGAACACAAAAGAATGTCTGGGAGAGCTTAATAAGCAGAGGGACAGAACTGTATTCTGTGATAAATTACATATATAATGAGTAATGACAGAGCTTTTTGCTTTTCTTTTCAATTTTGGTCACAAATAAGCAAAGTAATTAACCAAGTCCTCTCAAAAGGGAAAATTTTTTTCTCAGTGAACATCAGTGAGGATTGTATTTTTTCAGCTGCGCTGATTCAGAGTGTTTTGTATCACCTTTTACAAAGCCAAACAAAGCTCAATGGTATTTCCATTAAATTTAAATTGAAATACTTCCAAAACAGTTCTTCCATAAAGATAGGCTATTTGTCCTGATTCAGCTCTCTGATAAGACCTTATCTGGAATAGCATGTAGTGTTCTGGTAAGCATTTTCCAGAAAGAAGAGCAAGCCCAGCACAATAAGTGGAATTAAGTTCTTATAAGATGCCCTGGAAGTACCAAGATTTTTCAGGGCAGAAACAGGCAGGCACTTGTTGTCAAATGACACCTACAGAGAGAGGTGAATACAGAGAAGGAGCAACTACTGGGAAGTGCTGCCCAAGAAAAAATTGAGGTGAAAGGGTCATGAAGTCTGACATGGAGACTTGAAGGGTTTTTAAGCATCATGTTCTTGGGTGACATTCCGGTGGATGTAAAGGGATTTATTTAGTTTTAGGGCAGAACTTGCTCACTTCACAAACAAAATTGAATAATATAATTCTCACTGACAAAAATGGATATTCCTTTCAGTCACATTTCTCAAATGACAGCAAATCCTAATGGATGTGTTGTTTACCACCTCCAATTTTTATAAAGCAAAAATAAGGATTTTTAAAGTAAAGCCAGTCAAA
The DNA here is from genome assembly GCA_037013685.1 of Acridotheres tristis. Classification (NCBI taxonomy): domain Eukaryota; kingdom Metazoa; phylum Chordata; class Aves; order Passeriformes; family Sturnidae; genus Acridotheres; species Acridotheres tristis. Next base: position 103,250,610 of record CM072887.1, read on the forward strand.
CTGGGCAGGGCAAATATTGACTCTCTCCAAAGAGAACACATTATTAAAAACACAAGCAAATCTGTCTCTCTCACCATGCAACCATTCCATGGTAAACCAAAAAGCATCAGGTTGCATAAAGGAAAAAAGAGGAAATGGATTTAATGGCTCTGTTTCTCTTCCCATTGGTGTTAATAAGTAATGACTATGAAGTAAATAGAGTTATATCAATGAGACTAGACTAAAATCCAGCCTTTGTATGATAAAATAAAGTAAAAAAATTATTTTATGTGTCATATATTTAACTAACTAGTTACTGAAATTGGTAAAATACTATTGTCAGTTGGGTGTAAAATCACAGCATGAAATTAGGTTTACACTATAAGATATTGGAAAAACCTTGTAGTTAGTTTGTTTTATGTGACTTAAAAGGTTAGCATGTTTGATCATATTTTGCTATAGCTGTCTTTTCAAGAGAGCCATTTCAATGAGAAGAGTTCCATCAATTTTCAGCTGGTGCAGATAACACATAGGACTTCACAGTTATGTGCATGATTGCTGGAGCAGTTATACAAAAATTTGCAATACTGTCAGTTCTTGCATGTGGTCTTCTCTATAGATTAGGAGCAGCTTTAAAAAAAGCTCCTGAAATCAGTGGTCCCCATAGGTACTTTCCAGAGTTTTCCTGTTGCACATAGAGTTCATTCTGATGTATTGTATAGGAAAACACGGATTTCAACCTTAAATAATAAGTGAGATTATTTCTGACAATTTGTTGGCTGTTAGTATAATAGCTGGACCAGGTTCCTTATATGGAGAAGACAGAACTTAGGGGCCATATGTTACAATGGAAGTTGTCATCAAGAGGACAAATTTAGCAAGACAGTATTTGCTGTTTTAGAAAGGGCATGTTACTCAGTCATGCACTGACAGCCCTCTTGATCAACAGGAGTTTCTTTATGCCAGTTTGCAAAAGGGCTGGTTTCCATGAGCTGTGAACTGGTACTCTCCTCAAAGGGTTTAAATGTAGTACTTGAATGACAAATATGAAATCTGCAGTGTGTGTTGGAGTAGTGCTGTGAGTTAATACTGTATTAAAACCTGTGATTACATAATATTAATGTATGGTTAATATAAACCACAGCTATCATATCCTTCCCCATCCTTTCCAGCAACTACAGGCAAGCATCCCAAGTAATGAACTTACAGTTTCCTTTTATTCCTTCAAATTTCTCTCATATCTTTTTCTTTCCCTTTCTTTCAGCTTGTGGTGACTCTCCAGCCTGCCCAAGCCATGGAGAAGGATGTTGGTTTTCACAATAAATTGAGTTGGTGTCATGACCTCACTCCCTAGCTGTGGGTCAGAAAAGGGCTGCACAGGTGGATGGGTGGATGTCTTCCATGGATAAAGCTGTGGACACCTTGTTTTGGGATCTGCCATCATGTCATCTAACTGGCCTAGACCTTTTGAAGACTAATAGTAGAGATTGCCTGGACAAGATGTCCAAAATCTCCTCTACAGAAGACACCAGAATAGCATTGCTGAAAACAGTGGGGTCAGATTTAATGAAGCACTACTTTCACATGAAGTGACACAGATCTCCAATGTGCCTTCAGTTTAGAAAATGTCCTTTTGGCTGATAAATCCAGAAAGTGTTTTTAGAATTGTCATTAATTTCTTGGAAAGCTAATAAAGATTCTAAGACATACTTTTCCGTAAATATTGTATCACAGGAGTGATAGATCTTCAGAGCTCTTATAAAGGCAAAGCTGAATTTCATTTAAGGAGTACTGCTTAGATCTTCTCATTCTAGCCCTGTTCTCATAAGATTCTTCTCCTTCCCCATGGCAGAGAAATAGAAAGGTCAGTGCAGAGTACATTTTAGTATCTTTTTAGTATTATACATTGAGCAAAAGTTTAAATATGGAAAGTATTACAGCACTATGCTATGTTACATGATTAGAAACACATTTTGCTGGAGATACAATCTGTGTTACCAACAAAATAAGTATGTATAAGATCTGGTTTAACTTAGTTATCCTTTTGTCCTTTTTTTCTGCTTATTGTTATGTAACAGTTGTGATGGTGAAATGCATAATGACTATTCCGGACAGTGTGATAGAGCATCATATGGCATTTATATTGGAGGGTAAAGCTTATAAACATATGAAAGTCATTTAAAGATACAATTAAACTTCTAAACAAAGAACTTCATAAATATTTCATTTGAAAACTCAGCATCAACCAACTACCTGAGGGCTAAGGGGACTTTTTTTAATACAACATAATAAAGATTTAATAAAAATGCTGTTGTTAGAAGTGCAAGTGTGTTAACTCTCTCTGACAGAGGACTATTAAAATGTATCCTTCAGTCAGTTCATTCTTGCATTTTATTTAAACCAGCAAGGTCCTGTGAGTTTACTGCCTAGGATTATGGTAAACAATAGAAGCAATATATGCTAGTAATATTGTATCATATATATCTATATAACACTTTAATTTAGATAACTCTTTTTATCCCAGGGATTTTCTGCTGGCTGATATGAATTCTGAACTGTCCACATAGCCTGTGATCACTTTTATTCAAGTCAATCCTTTGCTGCCTTCAGTACAACAGAACAGACTTTGAGGATTTTCTTTCAATGTAGGGCTGGAGCTGGATTGTCTGTTTTTCATTACTAAATCCACTGTTCCAAAGATGAGGTATATTTGCCATTATATGAAGATTTTATATCCAGAGTAAATATGATTCTGAATCACGTTCTTTTAGCAAATATAAAAATTATGTGAATAATCCAGAAATTATTGTGGAAGATTTATAGAATGTTATACAAGACTGATTAGGCAGTAATAAAGCCTTCTTTGACTTTAAAAAGTAGGAATTATTGAATAAATATGATTTTCAACTGTCTTAAGCACTCCCAATTGATACACCTTGAATATCACTTGTGTGTTTAATTCCAGGACAATGTTTTGTAATAAATTTGTTCAAAAGTCAGTCAAAGACATTTTAAGGTTTTGAAGTAAGTCCTGGCCTATGAGACTGGAATCAAGGGCAATAGATTTTTTAATTGACAGAATGGAAAAATGAGAGAGAGATGAAACAAGAAGTTTTACCACATTGCAGTACACAGAAAATGAAATACATTATTTGGAGACTCATTAAGCTAAATTAAAGGAGCCAGAAAAATATTGGAAGTTAGGCCCTAGACTAGCAATACTTTAATACAGGGAAGCAAGGAAGCTCAAGGACTCTTAACTTAATATTTACTTTTTAAAAAAAATTCTGGCAGATTAAAGCTATGTTTTTTGTTCTTCTGTTTTTGGACTGAGGTGAAGAAAGCTCAAGACACATGCTGTGTTAAGGTGGAGAAGTATACATGTCTTTATTTTTCAGTCAGGATGTGATATTTCACATTTTTGTATGTTTGTTTTTACTCCTTTTCATTTCACTAGAACACTTTTTAAAAGGACTTTTCTTGATATTTGTTTACACAAATAATATTTTTTTATGTTTAAAGGTTTTATAGGTGATAGAACTGCCTATTATTAAAATTACCTAATACTTCCTATTATGAAACTTTGATTTTCTCCACTTATAATAGTGCCAAACTGTAACTGCTCTGACTGAAGTTTTCCATGCCAAGTAGCTGTCCCAAGCTGTACTTTTCTGGAAAGCTCCTGCCAAAACAATTCTGCCATTTCTAGGAATGATGCAAGGAAAAAAAGTATTTTTTGCCCATTTCCTTGAAGTTCTTGAAATCCAGGCTTTGAAATGTGCCAGTGCCCCTATACTTAGGGCAAGAGAAATTAAAACTTTCAGGGGGTTGGTTTGTAAGAAAAGAGTATGCTTTCTGTGGTTATTTTCATACTTCAGTGAAGATACAAGTAAGAAACCTTGAGTTTTATGGATTAAAAGCTCCAAAGCAGCCTCAGGTATCTGATTGTCCATAGATCTATCTCTACTCAGTAGGCACCATCCCTCACCAAGGAGCTGAGCCTGCCTCAGCTCACAGTGGTAGATAAAAAGGAGCACTTTATGACTTTTATGGTCACTAAAATGGGAGCAGGGAACTGGCCTGACATTATACTCTTTATGACAATTGTCTGTTTTCAGCTATAAACCTTGTTCTGTCACAAAAGTGTAAAGAAGGAATTGTGCTCAGATGCAATAGAAACAAAAGACTAAATTTGAGAAAGAAAAGGGCTGGACCGAAACAATATATCTAAAGAAACAAGAACTCAGGGCTGTAACGGAGAACTAAAGGAAAACAGAGAACTAGAGAGGAAATTCAGAGAATCAAAGAATCATGGAATGGTTTGACTTGGAATGGGGCCTTGAAGACCATCTAGCTCCAAGCCACTGCCATGGGCAGGGACACTTTCCACTGGACTTGGTTTCTTAGAGCCTCATCCAGCCTGGGATGGGACATCCACAGCTTCTCTGGGCAACCTGTGCCAGGGCTCAGCATCCCCACAGTAAAGAATTTGTTTCTATTATCTGCTGTAAAGCTACTCTCTTTTAATTTGAACCCATTCCCCCTTGTCCTGTCACTGCATGACCTTGTAAATTGTCTTGTCCCTTCTTTCCTGTAGGCTTCCTTAAGGTACTGTAAGGCCACAATTAAGTCACCCCAAGGCCTTCTCTTTTCCAGGCTGGACAATTCCAATTCTGTCAGCCTTTTGCCTCATCAACTTGGTGGCCTCCTCTGCACTTGCTCCAGCAGCTCCATGGCCTTCCTGTGCTGAGGACCCAGGGCTGGGTGCAGCACTGCAGGTGGGCTCTCAGCAGGGATTAGAGGGGCAGAATGTCCCCTCACCTGCTGCCCACACTGCTTGGAATGCAGCCCAGGACAGGTTTGGCTTTCTGGGCTGCCAACACACATTGATGGGCCACGTCCAGTCTCTCATCCACCAGCACTCTCAAGTCCTTCTCTGCTGGGCAATTACCTGGGCATGGAATCAATAACAAGGAAAACTGGAAGTGTGAGATGAGACATCATGAATGTTTAAAATTCTAGGCATCAAAGAGGAGGGAATTCTGCTTTAAATATTTGCCTATGTATCATGGCAACTTTTAGTTAAAGATTCATATGTGTTTACCTCTAGGATCTCTGCCCCCATGAGAGGGTGGAGAGTATCTTCCTGGAGTTTGTACCGCAGATCAGGTTGTCTTCATCACCCATTTGTTGCAGAACTTGGAAGGAATGTAAAGCTGGACCAAAAGATTTTAGTAAGAGAGAGTCATATTATGAAAACTAAATGCAATTCTAGACACTGAATTCCCATCTCAGCTCTAGATGTGTTACTGAGGAAGTAACTTAAAACAAACTTTGCATAGATTGCTGCTTACATAATGTATTTCATTTTTTTGATACCCAGATTCAGACTGGGGAGACATATTGGGAGACATGCTGGAGACTCCCAACTGTAACTTAGGTCAATGAGAGTTGTAAATCAAACCCCAGGTATGTCAGATGGGATACTCAAAATTAATGGATATTATTAAATGTAATCTCCCTACTCCAGTCTTGTGTTTGTAGGATGTGCATAAAACTCACATGGATACTGTGGATATAATTAATATTTGTAAAGCTTTCAAAATTATACTAATTAGTATCATAAAAGAAAACTCATGGGGAGGTTAATTAATTTCTCTTAGAGAAGGATTTGAATAGTGTGCAACAAAGATGGCATGAGGCCATCCATTGAACAATGGGCCATGTACTGAACAATGAAGTAAATATTGAACAGCTGTTCATTAAGTAAACACCATCCACTTTGAGAATTGAAATGACTGGTGTGCAATGGGAAAAAAAGTTAATGATCATGTAATGAAAGCATGTAAGAAAATGCATATTGTCAAGATAAATCAGTTGCATGGGTTGCATGGGTAAGCTTATTTCTGCCACACTGCACACATACTCACTTCTTCTAATAACTTTAAAATATTTTTGGTGTTATTTTTATACATGCATGCTCTATAAAATTATATGCTCAATTATATGCTCACCTGCTAACGAATTCAGCAAACAATAGAGATAAAAATAGAAAAAATTGGAGGTTATGGTTAATAAAAACTGTCTACGAATGCAACAGAAGAATGAAGTGGATTCAGAGAAGAGGAAAATAGAGAAGGTTGTTCTTATCTCTGCCTGGAAGGTCTGCAGGAAAACATGGAAAGACTAATTCTTCATCATATGAATGCTTCACATTACCAGTTGAAAAGTGCATTTAAAGTAATGATCTTCAAATCCTGTTCTGAAAATGAGACATGAATTTCCAATTGATTTCATTACCTATTGAACCTTTTAGTCAGTGCTCAAAAATTCCCAGCCTTGAGCTTTCCACATCCATTGTAGATCAGTGTGTGGTTCATTGGCATCCATCTGACTTCTAAACAATATTGTTTTTCCAAGAGCTTCCATCTCATCCAGCATCTTCCATCATGTTTGAACAACACTTTCTTGTAACAAGTGTCCTATTTTTTATAGCCTATATTTCAAATATTTTCACCTTGCCTTCTACTGTGAAACAAGCAAAATTAAAAGCTGAGAAAAATGTCTGAAAATACTTTACACAAGACTTGACAGTGGAAGGCAATAAAATCATGTAGAACATATCACAGTGTGCTGTCAATGTGTTGTCCTTTGTACTCAGAGAACTGCTTCATTTTTGTTCTTTTCAAACATGCATTTGTATCCCTTTTTATTTTTGTCAAATGCCATTTTGCAGATCAGTCATGAATGGTCACTGAGTAATTTCTGTCCATACTTCTATCACTATTATTTAATGTCTTTTGGACATTAAACTCATCATCTGCTGTTTAAGACAGGTGGTCTTTGGTACAGTTATTGTGATTTTACAAGATTTTGTAATACTCAGTTTGATGAAGCTGGAACTGCTATCTGCCCTAACAGTGTATAAAACATTACTCCAGAGTGAATTGTTTTTTCATTAATTTTTAGACTAAGACTAAACTAAATATTGCCCCAAATTGTTCTTAAAAATAAAGAACCAGAGGCACAAAGAAGAGTAAAGTTAAGTAAAATATAGGCTGGGTGCAGTTGCTCAGTTGCTATTCATAAATACTGATATTTTATACAAATATTCCCATGATACTGCTATAATCTAATCTTTCAAGAGTACATTCTCAGTAAAAGTTATGCTGAAGATATTAAAATATGTTTCTTGACCTAACCATTTACTTTAAACAGAGGTAGGGATGATCAGAATGATTTTGAGGGTCTCTAGGTCAGAACTAGAGGTTCTTTAATAAAAGCTTTATACTTCACATAGCTTGACCTTTATACTGGAATTTAATTATTCCTATAACATATCCTTTCCTTATAATTACTTGTGCTTCCATAAAGTCCTAGGGTCAACTCTTTGGAATGATGAGTTGTAACTGATTTTTTTATAGTACCGTTAGAAAAACAGGTAAGAAAGCTTTTTAAAGAGTCTAGTATTGGACTCTGCAACGCAGGGCACTGTGTTAAATACAGTGAATTTCCCTTAAATAAACAATACAACCTTGCTGTTAAACTCGATGTTTTCTTAACTTACATTATCTCAGTGGGCAATCATTCTCTGGAACGTTTTGAAACAAATGGTAATGTCAGTTCTAACCAGTGCACAGTCTTTCATACAGCACCCTTTGCCAATCACCATGCCATGTGCAGGCCTGTAATTTTAAAATCCTTATCAAGGTGGAGAAGAAAAATGCACAAATCATGGGAATATAGGATACTTTGATTGTGCAAATGAGCTTAACAGTATTTATTCCTTAATATATAGACCTCAAAAAGAGAGGAACTATGGAATCAAATAAAAGATGATTAGTGTATATGTGTGCAATGGGCAATATTAGGGAAAGTCCAGCAAAATACATCCATATTGCTTCAGGAATTTTAATTAGGTAATTATCCATAACATGTTTCTTATGAATTTATTGAATATTTACTTGCTCTGCAACTAAAGAAACTTGAAACTCTGTGAATTCAAAGAATTTAAAGTTAAATAAAAGCACTATGAAGCAAATTTTGGGGTTTTTTCGTTTATATCACATCATGTAGTAAATCAAACTAATTAAAATAATAGAGCTCAAAAGTGTATTTATACTGATTCTGTAGAATTCTGAAGTAAAATGAAACTTGAAATCTGGCCTTTTCCATTCAGATTTTTATTCAATTTGTGAGCAGATCCTTCTTGTGCTCAGAATTCATGGGACTATCAACAATCCCATAAATATTTCAATCAAAGGAAAGTATTATGACTGAAGAGTAGAAATTTTAATGACTTAAATCAGTTTGAATTAACGTTCTTGCACAGAAAGAATACACAACCATGATTTTTTTCCCAGTATGCACAAAATCCCAAGGTTATTCTAAGGTCTAGTTTTTGGAATATACAGCACAGTTATTTGGTATTCTGTACCAAATAACTGGTCACTAAAATTTGCTTACAGCCCTCTGGTCAATATAATTCTAGAACAAATCAGTGTTGTTGGAAATTACTAGAGAAGAAAACCATCATGTTTCTAGAAACCTCATAGATATCATTGTTGAGTGATTACAGTACAATATGACACAATTTTCGCTGCTAAACAAATCCATATTTTGACTTTGTGATGAAAAATTATTCTATATTTGGCTTTTTAAATTTTGTTTTCCTTTGGTTTAACTCACTGGAAGGTATAACTGCCAGCAATTGACCCAAATTTATTTTGCTATAATTCTTGCTTGATTTGACAAAATTTTAAAACAGCTGGTAATGCATTAGTTTATAATACATACCCTTCTTACATAGCCTTCAGATTCTCTTTCCTTTGAGGAGCAGTTAGTTTCAGGTGACTGTAAAGGTGTGTGAAGGGCTGTTATATTTGTGTGATATAATTTTTGTCATGTATCTTTGAGTGCAAATACAGTTATAAGAATGTGGAGCATGTGAACCCTTCCTAGAACAGAGGTACTCAAACTCTTCCTAAGTCACTGGAAGGTCCTGCATAATTTTATACTTCTTAGGCAACACACCTCTTCAGGCAGAAGTCATTTGAAATTGTTTGGCTGTGTGGTTATGAGGGCAGATGTCTTGGGGAAAAAAAAGGCAAAAACCGTCTTCATCATCTTCATCTTCATCATCTTCATCTAGTGATTAGAATATGAGTGGAAGAGGGACCCCAGATGACCTCTGGACCACTTCAATTTATTTTATCCATTTATGTAGTGCTTGTTCTGGGGGACTGTGTCTGGTACCCCACATTTGCCCCTTCCAAGGAGATAACTGCTCACTCCCTCCTCTGCCTTTCTGATCTAGGGACTTCTGCATCCCTGCTTGTACATTGACTCAGCTCCGAGGCTGACTTGGAAAAAAATGAGCAATCTGCTTGAAAAGAGTTATCCTGAAATACAGAAGATAAGGCATCAAGCCCCCTTGAGTTTAACATGGGGATAGATTTTTCCTGCAGAAGGCAATTCTGTGTATGGCAAGCAGGATGTAGGGCATGGGGGAGACTGATACATCTCCACTGAGCAACTGCACAAAGGACACCTCACTTTTAACACCTTGACTGGAGCTTGAACCAGGAGGAACTCAGGAATTAATGCTGGGAAGATGGGATCACTTTCAAGGCCAGGTATCAGGATGCAAGTGAGGGTCAGCTGCTTCCTAAGGGCTGGGTAGATGAGAGCCATGGCCAGAAGGGCAGGGACCTTGCCAACCCTATCCCACTGCCTCTAAGCAAGGGAGTAAGGCAGTTCTAGGGATTGGCCAGGAGTCCAGATCACCATGCTAGTCCATGCTGACAGGAGAGGCCAGGCTAAAAACAGAGCATGAATCAGGATCAGGGTCAGCTTTAGTAATGGTCATTAGAATTGGAGACAGTCCAGTGATCCTCAGGCAGGCCCAAGATTAAGCCAGCAACTGGATCCACAGGTCTGAGTCCCAATCAACAAGGTCTGTGGCCAGAAACAGAGGCAGGTACACCTGTGAGATGGCTCATGGAGGAGGTGAAGTCTCCAGCCTGAGCAGGAGCTGCAGGGACCATGGGCAGGGAGCAAAGGTGGCAGCTCCAAGTGAGGCCAGTCAGGGTCCTAGGATATGTGCCCCAACAGAAGGATTGATCAGCAGTCTTTAATTCATCCCCAGGAGAGTTATCCAGCTTCTTGATCTCATTTATTGCCTTGGTCCAGAACGATTTACTGGTTTGGTCCAGTGTCCTTCTTGTCCTCTTCCTTTAAAGAAGCTGAGAGGAGCTTATCAGAATGAAATGTATGCTTTGCCTTGAGTGGCACAAACCAAATGCATCTGTAGGCACAATTATAGTTTTGTCCAAAAGGATTATTTCTTTTATGTTCACACAGCAGGATTTTGGGCCAGCTAACCATGGGTGCTCACTGTGTAGCTGTGGCAAGAGGAGAAATAATTGGGCTAGGCATTGCAAATCCATTCTCCTTCTAGTACTTCTCTAGAGTATGCTGAGGAATTTAGGGCAGAAAATTCACTTAGGTACCTTTATTCATTCTTTGGGGTAGTCTCCCTTTCCTTCTGTTGACACCATGAGAAACATGCAATTTAGGAGGTAGAAACACTGGCCACTTCAAAACTTATCTATAATTGTATGTTTGTGGGAACTGTAGTCCTGTGTACCAAATATTAATGGATTACATTAATGTAATCTAATCTAAATCTATTCTACATGTCTTATTTTAGATTTTGTTGCTTTGCCATCCCCTTCTATAAGTGCTTTGTGGAGCTTCCACTTGGTCTTTCTTTTCAGACTATTTAAAGTTTCTTACTATTCCCATGGGCCTTCTGAGGTTAAAAGTTTTTTTGCCAGTAAATTTTACTTCTTCTTTTAAAAAATCCATTTTGAAGCTTTGTGGAATTTAGAAGGAGTGTTTCCATGCACTTTTGGTTGTATTTAATTGTTTTTCTCATAAATCACATACTTTGTTTTGATGCAAAACACAGTGACAGAAGAGAATCTGACATTTTGTCTAACTGGCATGTAATTTATAAGATCTCCATTAGACAAAACATTTGTTTAGATACTCTGTTATTCATTTATTTTCATGTCAACACCAAAACCAACTGCAGAAATGAACAGAGATGAATAATAAAACAAACTGGTTTAGTATCAATGTACTCTGCCTAAGGCAATATAGTGTGCAACTGGTGAAGAATGCTTATTTCCTTCCCAAAACCTCTGATGAGAACCGGCTCTTATAAACAATCTCTTATTCCTTTGTCTTAAGGGACTATTTTAAGCTATCTCCAAGAGAAAATTTCAGTTTATATTTCACTTAGAATATTTTTCATGCTAAATTGGTAAATAAGAGCTTTTAATTATGGCTATCTTCTCAGCAGTTGCATTATCTTTGCTGTGTCTGCTCTTGGTCAATTGCTTTTCTCAGTGTGGTTTATAAAAAAGACAGCATACAGAAAATAAACAATAGTCTCATTAGCAGACAGATTTTACAAGATATGGCTTCTGAGAGAGAGATGTAAATTTGATAGACATTACAAACAAAAATAAAGATTTCCACTGATCTACTGCAGCAATAGCAATGTTCCTTGCCATTAGAGCTGGGAGGTCTGTCTTCAGGAAGGATGGTGGTTAGGAAGCCGTTGAGGTTACTTCAAAGCAAGTATCCCCTAAAGTTTCTTTGGAAAGAGAAAGGCAGCCAGGAGAAATCTGTCCAATTATTTATAGCAGAAGACATCTCAGACATCATCTTCGACAGCCAGCTAAGGTATCCCAGAGACTTCTGGGTGAATTTATGCTTATTGTACATATGTAAGCGTGCTGGTTCCAAAACCAGCATTAATCCTTGATTCAGGTATGTGGAAGTAATGCATGTGCAGCTGATTAACAGATGTGCAGTACCTTTGCTGCTCTCTGGGAGCTCTACACCTACACACACACAGAAATTGAACAAGTGAACCAGGGTTTTTTATGGTAAGGCATTGATGTCTCCCAATGTTGACAAAAGAAGCTGCAGCCAGAAAGGTTTAACAGGTCCGTGTTTTGGACTTTAAAATATATGTATGTTGTTTTTATACATTTTATACATTTTTATATATGTATGTTCTCTGTTTAGCATTTAACCCTCTGAAGTTCACGTACTCATTTAAATCAACTGCTATAAAACTTTGGACAATTTATATACATTCCTATGCATTCCCTCCGATTTATTAATAGCTTCCAAACACTGAGGTAGAAAGGACCAAGGCAAAGTCCAGGAGATTAAAGAAAAAAACCCCATTCCTTTTCCTGTATATGTAATTCAGAGATATATTTGGCTCTATAAAAGCCATATAACTTTGTAAACTTGAGCTGAATTTGCATTTGCTTCTTACACCAAAGTTTTTCCAGCATTAGTTCTTGCTAGGTATCTTCTTCAATTTGAACTGTCTCTGCTCTAGTCTGTTATTTGTTCTAAGAGATTTGGGTTTTTTCCATGTTAAGTAATCTTTTATCTGTTAGCATTTTATCTTCTACACTCTTGGGTTAATTATATGCATTCAGAGAGTCTTGAAAAACTTATTATTTCCTATAATGATTAGAAAGCTTGGATAATATTTTGCTGTCCAAAGACCTCAGATGGAAATCTGGTGAAGGATTTTTTAGGACCCAGGGAAGTTGAATTCTCTTTGGCAAAAAAAAGGATCAAAAGCATCAGAAGATTCAACCTCCAATAATAGTTTGCTGGTAGACTATTCATTTAAGGGTCTTAGCTTGTGTTTTCTCTCTACTCAAAACTTTTCTTCCTGGACACTGGATACAAAAGTGTCTCATAGATACCTGTAATAGCCTATAAGGTGCAAAGGAAAAGGCTTACCAGTAGAAAACCACATATTTGATTCTGTTATCAGCATCCTTGGGTGGGTCAGAATGTTTGGGACTAGGCGCTACACCCTGCTGTTATTCCTCTGCCTGTAGATATTGAAGTTCCTACTTCTGTGGAACACTGACAAATACACTGCTATTTCTTTCTCTTCTTTCTCTTAAAAATTACTTAAATTAACAAATTCTTCTAATGAAAAACCTTTTCCAGACATTTGGCCTAATGAGTAAAAGGAAGAAAACTTTCTGCCAATTTTTGATATGAGCAGGATAGCCACATACACGTGGAAACTATTTGAGGTTCCTTACAATGGCAGAAGGTTGAACAACCTCTCTAGTGAGAGCAGAGAATTTTGGTCAGGTAAGAAATAGTCCAGGAGTAATTCACTGGCATTTTCACTGGTTTAGCCTGAAATGTTATGTTGGTTTATGCTGGTTGGTTTACTAATCAGAGTGGAGGCCAAGGAGGAGAAATTACCAAACTATTCAATAATTTCCAAGTTTATACAAGAGTGTGAGTTCGTGCTTTGTAATAAAATAATTGCCAGATTTTCAGATGTGTGGCAGGCCTGAAAAAGAGGGTCAAAACTGAAGCTGAATGATGGGAGATCTGCAAGTGAAAGACATTCCCTGAAAGAATTTAATAACTCAAGTAAATAATTTAAGGAATCCTCAATATTCCTGACAAGCTTTGTTCAGCATTTAACTAAGTATTGTCTCTGATCCATGCCCAATCTATACTGGTTGTGGGCTGCCACTTAATGCAGGTTTCTTTTTTATATGTTTATTGTTGAGGGGTTTATAAGAATCATGACTCTTAAAGCCCTGTTTGTTGCTGACAAAGGTGATTTCTGTATTAATAGAGATTCCTGCTAGTATCATGTGGGAATGACAGGATGCATAAATCATTCCACCAACTCCAAGTTTTTCCTCTTGATGCATTGACTAGAAGTGGAAAAAATAAATTCTTTATTTACATTTAATGATGAATCTGTGTTGCTCATTACAACCAGACAATAAATGTGACGTTTCAAATATTTCCAACTTGTCTATAGAATGCAATCCAGGAAGGTGCTTTTCAAATAATTAAAATAAGAAGTCAGGAAAAATACTTCTCTGGTTAAAAATCTGCTGTTTGTGGGAGACACATGTACATGTAGATATGTCCATATTTTAGTTTTTATAGTACAGAATAGTCAAAAAAGGATTTATGCTTTGCCAGCTGGAAGGATTTGTTTACTCCCTCTTTTTTCTTTCTTTTTTTTTTTTTTAATAGATAGGAACTTGCTTGACTTTCAGATGCTTCTGGTAGACCAAGTGGTGGTTATGTTCATGTAAGATGTGTTTTACTTTTTTTTTCTTATCTTTGAATTCTGGTGCACAAGTGTTTTCAGTGGAATCCAGTACTCAGAATACAATTTTAGATTATTTGTGCTTAATAATAAAGTGGAAAATTCTTCAATGCCCACAATTAATATTTGTAATAACACAGGTCAGGATGTGATAGCTCCTTTGCATCATTAGAACTCTTTCAGTCATGACTGAATGCCTTTCCAAGGAGGAGAAGGTAAAGGCAAACAGTAGTTAAGAATATGATACATTAGTTATTTGGCCTGTATATTTAGAGAGTTCAGACCAGTGGCTTTTCTTTACTTCCTGGATCTACATAAAATGTTGGTTTATGTACAAAATATAGGACAAAATAGTGTCCTATATTTATAGGACAAAAATAGTGGGTTCTGCAACAAGAAATTGCTTAGGATGTTGTATGTTGATGGACTAATTAGAGAAGGGAGCAAAAATCGTAAATGCAGTGACAATGAGATGTCTGTTAAGAAAATTAATTTTTTGTATACTGCTATAAGGTTAGAAGTGGTAAATTCTCCCATTCCTAGTGTCGTGTTTGGACATAATCAGCTATGACAGAGTTGCTACTCATTACCTCTCACCATAGAACTTCCTTCTATCAGCTGGTTTTCATGTATCTGTGAAAAGGGTTAACATTGCCCCAGCTGTAATTTTGGCACAGTGGAAACTTCTGCTGTGGTAGCACCTGTATGAGGTGATGGTTTCCGTGAAGGGATTTCCCCCTTTGCCAAAAAAATGCCAAATTATTTCCTAGTCTCTTGATATGTTTTACAAAAAAAACAGATTAATGTGTGGTTACATGGGCTTTCCAGAGTGTGACTGTTTCTTTTCTAATGTGTTGGTTCTGTTGCTGATGTGTGCTTTCATGGTTTGTACCTACTCCCTCTGAAATCAATGGAGAAGTTCCCACTTCTTCACTGAAAGTAGCACCGTAGAGTCAATTACTAATTTGGTGAGTTTTACCTGTTTATTACAGCCCTGGTGCCAAAGCTCTGTGTTGGACTGTAGCTCCACGGAAGTGCCCAGAGGCATGTGGACTCAATTCCAGCTGAGCAGCTTTGTGCCTTGCAGTCATATCTTGTTTTTTCTTGCTGCACTTTCACAAATATTGTTTTCTTTGAGAATATCCACTCTGTACAAATAGAAGGAAGGAATTTTTTAAATGACTATACTTAGTGTTTGATATAGTGTCAAATTGATACTGGGAAAAAATCTACAATTTAGCTCACCTGCTGTCCCAGCTGTGCTTGCTGTCGGTCTGCCAGGATTTTTTCCTCTTCTTTTTTATTTTTTTTTCTTCTAATAAAAGGAGACCAAGAAAATGAAAATGAAAATCACAATTATCAGAACAATAAGAAACCAAAGTTCTGTGCATGCATATATTAAACCCTGCTGTACCTGAAAGTTAACTTTCCCTGGGCCGAAAAAGCAAAGTGGTAAAAGGCTGAACTTGACCCAACAGATTGTATACACCTTATCTGGCAATATTACCATGCCCTTGAAAGTTATTAGTGCCCCAAACCTTGCAGTGCCAAAGTGTGCCCTAGATGTTATTTGATACTAGATGTTGCATAAATTTGTATTTTCATTACTAAGCAACTTTAGGATATGTAGTGTGTGTTTGAAAAAAGGCATGGTAATAACTCACTAATAATGGGTGCCATGTGGGGGGAAAGAGGCAATATTACCTACCAAAGAAATATAAAACATGGTTTATATTTTCAACAGTTTGAGAATGAAATGAAAACAGAATATTTGGTGCACCTGTAAAAACATATTTGATCATAATGGCAAGTACAGCATTCTTAGTGTGGGATTCATATTTCATAACTCATGTTCAAACAAGAAAAATGATTATAATGTTAAGTATTTCCTGAGTTTATTTTGATGGATGGCAGAATAAGTATCTTTTACTCATTAAAATACAGATTGGTATAATTTAATAAATGAATTTAATACACAGATGTTCAAGGCTGTTTGAACAGAGTGCATATTAATCAACTTCTCTATAACTGATCCTCTTTTATATTTTTTAAAAGAAATTTGCAGGAGCCAAAAGTTTATTAGATCTGTATGATCTTGGTCCGGTATCAGGTATCAAGTATGTTGTTTGAATCATGTCAGGTGATCAAAGTGTTTCTTTTTGATTGATGAACCTGTAAACACCAAACTATTTGAGTGGTCATTGCTTTTGCATCTGTTTGAGACCCTGACACATCCTTTGAAAAAATGGCCAAGATTTTTAAGAGTGACTTGCAATAGTGAGACTTCACTTTTGGGTGCCTGCAGAAGACTGATTGTTAGACAGTATTAAGTACTCTGGTTTGCAAAGCTGTTTCAAGTTAGATGCTTCTAAAATAGGGGCCCCAGAATCATTTGTCACACACAAGAACTAAAACTAAGAAATGCAGAGCCTGATTTTTCCTATAGTTTGTTTTGCTTTGTGGGTTTCAGTCACTGGTTTCAGTGAAGTTGCACTGAATTTACATGCACATAAATGAGAAAAGAAATAGGACCTTCAATTTTTAAAGCATGTGTTACAGAAATATGTGGAGCTTCAGGGTATCCAAGTGAGCTTAGGAGGCATTTGCAGAAAAGACTCGCTCAGATAAGCCTTGGCCTAAGAGCCATAGAAGATTGTCTCTATCCTGCTGCTCTTAAGGCAGCTGAAGGAGCCTGGGATCTTGAATGGGCTCCAGAGCCTGGAGAAGGTGCCCAGGCTGCTGCAGAGTGATACTCAGGGGTGAGGACCCTGATTTGGGACACTCTGAGCTGCCTTTGCTTGCCAAATGCTGAACACTTGCAGGTTTCTAAAATCAGTAACATAAATCCCTTCCTTCAGGACCTGTAATATGGTTGTCTTTGGTGAAATAGTGCTATGTCTGGTTTTAATGATGTTAGAAGGGTTTTTTGCTCTTGAAGTGGGGTGTGTAGTAGGGTGCCATCCTTCCTGCAGCAGATCAGGACACTGATCAAGTGTGATCAAGTGACAGATTCAAATCCTTCCTCCTCCACTGAGAAGAGATGTAAAAAAATAAGGTGCTCTGCAAATCTACAGTGGGCATGGTTGAATTTAAGCTCCTTTGCATATAGGATCTCACACTTTCTCATGCTAAGAGGGACTATGGGTGAGCAGAGATTCCCTAGAGTTGACTACAGCTAAGTGAAGGGAATCCATCCTCCAAGTATCATTTCCCCTACCCTGATTTAGAGCTTCTGCCATTAAACAATTGAGCAGAAAAAAGTTATTCCCTCTGTCTCTTTCAAGAAATATTTTAGTTTGTAGCTTATGTTCTAGGTTTTTTTCTTGTAGATGAGCTCTGAGTTTACACTTTAGTTTATAAATGCAACCGTGCAGGGGCTGGCAGCCTGGCTCTGTCTTCCTATTGAACAGGGGGTTCAGATACAAACACCCTTTTGGGAATGTTTCCTGGCTTTTGCTTACTTCCTGACTGCTCAGAAATTTATGAGAGGTGCTAGTTGACCTGGGCTATGGATATGCCAGGAAGTGCCCTAATAAATCCACAGAGCAATCTTTTGAATGCCACTGCATATGCCATTGTGCTGGTGCTGCTTATGGTACTGGTATATATACACAACAGTTTATATGCTACATATATGTGTGTACACACACACACACACACACACACACACACATATGTATGTTTTTCATATGTATATACACTACATATATGTGTATACATGATATATACAGTACAAACATATAGCCACATGGTTCCTCCTAGATTAAACACTGCAGGTAAATCTACCCCAGTGGTATCTAGTTTGTGGAACACCTTTGAGCAGAGTCAGCTGTATTCTTGGCCCTCAGGGCAAGAAGCTGGGTGCTTGGCAAACTGGAAGGAGCCCTGCTGAGCATTGCCAAGGCCAAAGAGCAGCTAAGAAGGCTTCAGTGTCCAGAGCAGCTGTTGGAGTGCATGAGCTTTGGTGATGTTTGATCACAAAGAACAAACTGATCTGTCATTCCAGGCTTTATCCATAAAGTAGAATAGATTAGAGGTAGAAAGTGAAAATGAAGAGGCATGAAGTTTTAAAATTATTAGAAGTCTTTGTTCCACCTAGTGACCACCTGTTTCTGGATGCATCCTCTGTGGTCAGGTAAAACATCTGGGAAGAGGACAATAAAGAAAACTTTTAGGTGATCACACAGTTTTTCTTTCTTTTTGTAGTTAAGCCTTCTAGTTCCCAAATTAAACTTCTTGCCTTCACAGTAGAAGTTCCAGTCTTTCTGACATCAAAGTTGGTGCCAAGGCAGGCCACTGTTAATTAATTTTCTTATGTTTGTCCCTGACTCTGCTCCTCCCAATTTATCAGAACATCTGGAGGGAGGCAGTGCTGCAGTGACAGACAGAGTTCATCTGGGGGCTGCTGGTGAGCAGGATGGCCGCCTGATTTGTGGTCAAATTCCCAAATCCCTCTGAACTCTGTGTTCTTGCTCCTTCACCATCCAGCACCTTCTAGCCATTTGCAGATGTACAAAGTGAAAGTAAAAACTGCCAGTCCAGACAGCAACACTTCTCACCCACTTTGCCTGGGTTTTAAAGTCTGCACAAGCTGCAAGGCAGCAGGAACTCCTGCTGAAGGACTCATTTCAAAGAGCATTGTCCCACTTTCCCAAAGGGGGAGGAAGGCAGGACGAGTACATGGAAGGATTCTTTGCAGTAACCTTTTCATCTCTAATAGTCAACAGGAAAAGTACAGCTTTGCTTTGTTTTTCAGATAGCTTAGCTATGATATCATAATGATAAGAACTTTGCCTTAATGTCCACTTCTGTAACGTATCAGCCAGATAATCAGTTTCTGCTCCAAGAATTTTAACGAGAGGTTTGTGGTCTGCAATCAGAACAGCTTCTTCCAATGTAAAGACTCATGGAATGTCCTCATACCAAAATAAAATAGTCAGAGGGTGAGTCTTTTTTCATATGTCTCATGGAAGTGGAAGCAATTAGCATCTTTTTTCCATTATTATTTTAGGTGAGAAGCATCCATTCAGACATTAACTGAGCAGGGAGAAGGGGAAAGGTAATGTTTTTTAATCTCTTCTTAACGTCTTGATTTCATTAAATAGTTTCTAAAAGTTTTTGGTTTCTGACTGTCCAAGTAACATTTTCGTCATTGCATTTATTAATGCAGATAAGTCATAGAGAAATTTGCTATAATAATTAGCTATATGCAAAGAGGATCTGTAACAATGTATTCTTTGGCACAGTGCTTTTTTTGTCATTCATAACCTTACTTTTTCTGGAAACAGTTTAAAGCCTTACAAGTCACTTCCATAACCCAGTCAGTTGCTTGTGAATGGAAAAAGCCATGTTTGTCCTTTTTCTTACCTTTACCAAATTGTGTTAGACATTGCAGCACAGATTCCAGGCTTCTCAAGTGTGGTTTTTCATTTGGATTTGAATAAAAACCTCTTTCCAGTTATATCTTCCACACTTGTTATATTATAAATGGAGGTGTCACTAGTACAACAGCTATGTGCTGCTGTTCCAGAAAAGAACCTTACTCATGTCAATGATGATGCTCTTGTTCCAACTCCATCTGCTGGTAAGCCTGAGACAGACCCACCTTTATAAACTGCTGCTCCCCATTTGGGAGTGGAAACATTCTTCTGAAACTTTTGCATAGGTCCCAGGATTAATAGTTATTTATGCTGTGAGTCACATTGCTCTGAGATTTCACTTGACTACAGAATGTGATCCTCCATGCATCAGAAAGAGGCATCATTTGGAGCAATCTTAAAAAATCTAACCTCTGGTTTTAAAGAGAGAGATTTTTGCAACACTAATCTTTTATCTTTTTTCTCCAAGTTTGATGCTCTAATTGTAGCTATAATAACTGAAGAATATGTGGCCAATCACGACACTAGACTAATACATAAAATAGTTCATTAATGTACACTTATTCAAAAATACAGCAGCACACAGATTCAAAGACAAAAGTTCTTTCTTTGCATCTGGATTAATTATTTCCCAGTCTCATACTGAACACTTAATGTTTCCATTCTATGTTAAACAGAGTAACCTGTTGCTGAACATCACCTTGCCTTCACTTTTTATTTTAATGTTAGTGTAATGTAGAAAAACTACAAATATGCTCAACAGAATTGACCTACACATAATACATTTACATAAACATGTGTCCACTTCTGATGTTCAAAGAACCACAAGCCTTAATTGAAGTTTTTGAACAAGATTTTTTACAGAGTCCCACTGGCATCAGTGAGTTATGAACAAACATCATGGTGATGTCTTTCTTTGGAAATACCATGCTATTGTGCACAAGTTAGTATCAACTTCTGGAGACCTTCTGCAGTTTTGATTCTTATAAAATGGGACTCAGAAATCTGGGCACTCTTGGCAAGCTGCAAAATCTCAATTAATAAGCAACCCACTGAGAAATCTCTTTGTGTGTGCTTTTTTGTGTGTGTGTGAAATAACTCAGAGAATTTTTTTCAAGAGTAATGAAATCCAAGGTAAGTTGAATGGTGAGCCTCAGGGATTATATTTTTTTTAAAACTTCCCCATCTTTTGTGCCTTTGGCACTCCTTCTCTTGCAACAACAGATATCAGGTACCTCACTTAAGAACTGCTTATTAAAGCAATAATCACTGATCTTCACAGTGGGAACTGCAGTGCTGAGCCAAAGTCACAGGTGCCAACTTCACCATATTTGGCTGCAAACCTTTATACATCATCTACTGTCCTGCTGATTTTTTGGCTGTTAGTCTAGGAATTCCAGTCAATTGGCAGGCTTGATGGAGAAGCTCAACAGCTCAGTGAAGCTGCCCTGTGCTCAGAGATCCTGAGCAAATGGCCACTGGAGATGTACAAATTGACTTCACATTTGTCTAAAGGATTAGGTAAGTCAGATCAGCTGTATCAGTGCTGCAAGGCTGCAGCAAGTTCAATTCCATGGCTGTGCCCATGTTAGTAAGTTGGTCAGTGCCCAGGGATGTTTCTGAGGGCTGCACCCTGTTTCTGTTCCAGGTGTTTGAAGGCCTCTGTCATTGTTTTGCCATGGACTTGAAGCAGCCTTGTCCCAACCCTCTGGTGCTGCAGCTGAGTTAAAGCACATTATGTAGAGGGAGACTTCAGTAGCTCAAACAGGGAGCAGGGCTGGTACAGCCCAGCTGCCTCTGGCAATGGCTCATGTGTCCTACATGAAGCATTTTGGGTTGGCATTAACTGCTTGTCTCTGCAGCAAAAAGGGGCTCCTTTAGGAGCAGAGCCTTCAGGAAGAGGCAGCTCAGACAGCAGAGCAGAGGATGCCTTACCCTGGGCGAGTGCAAAGGCACTGGAGCAGAACCAGGGACCCCATAGCCAGCCCCAGCACAGCAGCACTGCACAGCCCTGCCCCACGGGAAGGGGGTCAGGCCACGACAGCTCTGTGTGTGCCTGCCCTGGAGAAGCAGGAGTGATCTTCTCATCCACCACCCTGCCCTGGTTCTGGGTCTAGCAGGAGATTTCTGCCTTGCACTGCCCAGCACAAGGAAGGTGTGTACTGAAGGTAGCACAGATCCCAAAGTCAGTGGTTAGCAGATCCTAAAAGCCGAGCTGTTACATGGGCTCTTTGCCATCAAAGTTATTAGTTGGGCTGTATGTGTGCACACGATACATACCCAGATACATCAGAATGAAAATTGACTAGACACACAAATGTCAGAAACTGGAAACAGGCAGGTCCACTATTAAAAATTCTTCAGTTTTGCCAGGTTAAAGCAGGCCACTTTAAGTGAGAGATTAACCCATTGTTAAACATGTAAACATCTTCTATATCAGTGGAGAAAGAGAAAATATAATTTATTAAAAATTACCTTTTGTTTTTATCTACCCTGATTATTCCAGGCTTTATTGCAGTTATAGCTGTATCACTGGAGTGATGAGTGAGCAACCACCTCATTGCAGGGCTCCCCAGGTGCCTGGAAATGTGACCTTTGCTTGTGATGCAGCAAAGCTTTACAGCAAAAGCTGAAATTGCAATGTCATTAAAACACACATATATATATATATCTGATGCTTTTTATCTTACTGTGATTTCATTTAAATTCTGATCAAATCATAGGAATCTCCCAAGTGTTTTTTTTTTTTAAACAATTCTGGCAAGCTCCGTTGAGAAAAAGCTGTTTTCTGGGTCATACTTCCTAAAATTAATGTACACTATCTATAACAGATTATTGGTTAACCTCTACCTCAATTTTTTCTCATATACAGATTGAGTTTGAATTTCCACCTGCTTTTCCTGACTGACATCCAACATAAAGCTAGATAGATTTATGCATATTTTAGTACATTGAGGTGAAAGTAATAAATTTTGTTTTAGCTTGGCATTTCAGAAAACATGGAAGGGAAATATTGTCAGTCAAGGGAATTTAAATTATTTTGATTTTTATTCAGACAGAAAAAATTGAAAATATTTTGCTTTGTTTCACTTAAATTGTTTTGATTCCTAAGACATTTTACTTTTTGACATTTGAAAAAATACATTTGAAACCCATTTGAAAGCTTAAAGTTACTTCAAATGGGAAACCAGAAATCTTTCAACTTCTAGGGTGTTTTCCAGTTCTTTTCTGTTAATGAACAATTTGTTGGAATTGATTAGAAGTCATAAAATGTCTGGTCTCTCTGAACCCACATTTTCCACAGGAAAAAAAAAAAGGAAAATGTCATGAAGTATTAATTTATCAACCCAGAGGAGAAAAAAGAAAATAAAGAAAACCAAAGCCCAAACCAAAGTGGAGGCTGTGTAGGCAGCTCTAGTGTTCTTTCTTGCTCTTAATTTCACATTTTTCTTTCCCTGCTGACAGACCCCTCTCACCCACTAATTGTAGAGAGAGGGAAGGAAGTGGTATAAGTTCCTTTCCAAATTGGCTGTCAGGTACTTGGTCACATATTTGCTACTTGGTTGGATTTTACAGTGAACCTGTAATTTTTTCTCAAAATTTGTATTTGAGCTCCTGAATTCCTGACGTGTCTTGTGTTCTGCCTTATTCTGTTAGATCTTTTCAGACATGGCAGTGTGAGATAACACAGTGTGACAGCCAGCAGCCAGTCATAGCTTCAAACACTGTACAGCTGGGCGGAAGACACTTCCACATTTCCTTTTTGAAGATTATTTCAAAGCAAAAAATAAAGTTAGCATGACACAAAAATACAAATCCAGTGATCTTATTACACACGACTTTGAACAAAGTGATATTGCTGAACATTTCTCGAAAGAAAAGTGCAGTGTATGCGACATCAAATCAGAATGAATTAAAGTTATGTTCACCTTTATTTTTAGCTGCAATGACAAATTTAACTGTTTAGCTGATCTCAGCAGAATCCAATCCAAAATCAGTTTTGTGCTTATAAAGTAGTAAGTTTCAGAATTGCACCACAGATGAGCTGGACAATTACTGTCATTTTCATCGACATATTTAACTAACACTGACATTCTTCAAAACAGAAATATGTCAATTTATTAATTTCTCCCCAAATTGTATCCCACACGTCATATTTTTCATATTATTTAAAGCATCTCAGTTCATAAGTTAAATAAATACTTTTAAGAGGTGGTTGCTAATGGGTTACAAATCTAGCTAGGACTTTTTCCTCTAAGATTGAGAAATATCTGTAGAAGCCTATGTCATTTGCAACAGGAGCCACTGCAAATTAATAAGGCTTGTGCAATCCAGGCATTTAGATCCATTACAGCATCAGGCTTTGAGATCCAGCTCACAGGGACATTCCTGACTGTCAGAGTGGGGACACTGGGCACTCACAGGGACTCTGGCTACCCCAGCCTCCTGCCCTCCACTGCTGCAGCCTCATCAGCACTGAGAACTTGCTGGATTTGCTAAAACAAGCTTGAGAAGGTCTCTGGAGGCCAAGCACGCCTGATTGTCACACTGACTGAGCCAGCTGGACATGGCTCCTTCCTGGCACAATGATGGGAAGACACCTGAGTCACCTCGTATCACACCTGGCTGCCTTTGTCTTTGGTACCCACACTGGGATTCAGCTCAGAGCTGCCTGATTTTCACTCCACAAACTAAGACCGTTCAGAATTGAAGTCTGACTTCTATACAATAGGCAATTGCTTTTCCAGCATATTGTTTGTGTGAAAGCTGCATCACATCATGTTTTCTTTTGTATGCTGCAGTACTGTGCATGTTTTTAAGACCAAACTGTGAATTTTCATATCTCATTACTTACTAGTTAAAGTTTCAATATTTGCTAGTTAACAGTTCAATACTTTCTAGGTTAATTAGACATTTCCTGACATACAATATAGTTATAGAATTCATATGATTCCAGTACAGAGCACACACCTCTACATGTGAATTATATCTGCACAAGCTCTTTGTTGAGCAGATAAGCACACACATGATAAATAGATCACTCTGCCTACAAAGGCAGACGAATTTCCTTAATCAAGACCATGTTTCTTATGCACCTACGCAGATTTCATGGAATAAAGCTCTGCTGGAATTTGCCTGAAAATAACAGGGGGCAAATTAAATTTTCAAGTGGAATTCAGAACAATAGTAATATTTCCTGAAAGGCTACTAATTCTAGTGAAGCTATTTGAAAGGCTACATTCTTTGTGGGTCGCTATGGAAGGCTTGCTCATGTTATAAAATGATAGCACCCTTTTGTGGTCTGAGCTCTCTGTTACACCTGCTGTGTCCACTTTTTTTCCTCCCCATTTTTGGTTCTGCTTGGTCTAGCACAGACTGGTGCTGCATGAATAGAAAGCAACAATATAAAGAAACCTGTCCCATATCTCAGGGATTTTTTTTTTCCTTTTTGACTGTGTCTAAGATGCAATTAACTTCTCATAAGATATAAAATAACATCATTCAAAGCCAAAATTACTAGCTGGTATTATTCCATGTGTTAAATTACCAGAACACTGAAGTTAAAAATGGGAAACACCCTATAAAATAACTCATTATGAACAATGCTGGTTTTATCTTCTTGTTATTTTGGATTTGCACATCCCTTTGGTAAATTTTGTTAAGAGGGATATTGCACCCACTCTGTTGCTGAGGGACTACAAGAAAAAACCTGTTCCAATCATAAAATATTTTCAGATGGACCAGTTGGGTGTAGGCTCTAGAGCTATTTTATATTTATTTAGGTTTCTGTGAAGATGCCAATACATGTCAATCACACTTTTAAATAAGCTCGTTCAGACCATGAAGAAATGTACGTGGTGTTATATGAAGTTCTGCTCCTATAGCAAAATCTGTTCATAACCTGTAAATACTCAGAGGATGAATCAAATCTTCCTCTACTGCGGCTGAATTGGTGTCAAAAAGGTTTTAGTCACAGCAATACATCTGCTCACTTATAATAACCTTCTCTGGTATTTTTCCATAGAACCTTCCTCATTTTCAGTAAATCAAAAGCTTGTTATTTTTCTCTGTCCAATGAGAATTGTCTGATCTCTCATGTCCTAATTCCCCTCTCTGACATACCCATTGTGGTCACTGCTCTGAAAAGAGAGAGAAAGGACAGTAACACATGGACCTCTTTAGGGAAAAAAGGTCAACTTTATTGTACAGACAGTCCGTATTTAAAGTGTGTTATGGGCAGCTAGGACAGGACAGTAGTTCATTGGACAATTGGGAAAAACATCCTTGGGACAGTAGGTCAGGATGTATCCCACAGGAAAGACATCAGGTGTTAATCTTTATTATGAATTCCACTCTGTTTTTCACCATATTATCACCCTGGGAGACTTCCTCCCTAACTGAAGCTGCAGTCAGCTTGTCAGCCTGGGAATGGACCTGAGAGTCAGGAGAAATCCAGGCCTGAAAAGAATTTCCAAGCTGTAATTCCCTAGCTCTCTAAATGTCTGTGTCCACCACCCATGACCAGTGTACCTTCATAATCCGTGGTGAGTCTGCCCCTGCAGCTACAGAAAGGGAAAAAGGATATAATTGACAAGTAACACAATTCAAACTTAAGAGTATTCTCAGATGGAAGGAGCCAGAAAAACAGAAATTAATACTTTCAGGCACCTGAGATAGAGTCTTGAATACCAATGATATAAAATCAAGCAAAAAGACATGGGAGAAAAAATGCAAAGTGCCTCAGGCAGAGAGCAGAGAGCCTGTGAAGAAGCAGTGCTGAAAGATGCAGCAAATAGTTTTGCACTCAAAAAAGAGACAAGTAGCAGATCTTTTTAGAGTTCTGTGCTTTCTTTTCTGTGCTGCTCAGATCTGTAAAGAGCATTGTCAAGAAAACACTGACAGCCTACTGAAAAATAGTGCAGGTGGTTTTGGGAAAAACTAATAGAGAATTCAAGTTTCCTGTGGATGAGTCATGAGCCTCTTCTCATCACCCATCCCCTGCAATTATCCCAGAGTCTTCCTTCTCTGTGTCTGTGATCACCTCACCCCTCCATTTCTTTGGAGCATCTCCAGTTCCCTGTCTCACATCTGCTGTACTCTCACAAGCTGGAAATCAAGATTCATGTCTGTTCTCATGCTGAAGGCTCTCCCACAGTGGGCAGTGAAGCTACATCTCTGCTCTACTCAGCCCCTGGTTTATCCAAAACTCCCAAATAGAGCAGAGTAACCTCTGTAAATGCAGAATTTGGCCAATGGCTCCCCATGTTTTTAATGGAGGACTGAGAGACAAAGAGACAGATCCTGTGATCATGTAACTTTCTTCACTTGTGCAGGAAACTGGGCTGAAAAAGAGTTAGAAGCCTCAAAAGACTGAATTATGAGGAAAGATGATCACTTTGGTATTTGTTATTGTGAGATAGATCCGTCTTCCTCTCTCCCTGTGGTTTTGATCAGAAATTCCATTCTGGAGCTAAGAAAATTTTCCCAACAGAAGTTTTTTAAAACTTACATGATCCCATGAAACATGTCAGTTTCTAAGACTGGCATTTTTCTGGAGAAAAAATATATTCTTGAAACACTTGACCAACTCTAGTGACCACATAAGCTATAACAATTTGTATTTAAGACTGGGCAGAATGAAAGAGTAGAAAATGTTAAACCAAACAGCATCCACCCAAGCTGGAATAACTAAGAGAGATTCTCAATCCTTTGTTAGGGGAGTATGAAAGCTTTCATCCTCTAACAGAATATTATAGTTTCAGATTCCTATTCAATCAATAAACTTATTTTGCATTACTTCAGGATAGAAAGACCTGAAAAGTCCACATTTATTTTGAGGAAAATTCTTGTGGGATTTTTCCACCACTTTTCTTGAACGACAGCTCTTTAAACAGTGATTCCTCTTCTCTTCTGTGGTAGGACCTCATTGCCATAAAATCTGTGTTTTTCAGCATAAGCCATGGCATCAAAATCTGTCCATGAATTCAGTCAGTCTTAGCAGTGACTCCATGGCCAGGAATGTTCACTGCAGAAGTGATGTCAGCTTTTGCTTGGAAGAGCTGATAGGCTATAATTTAACAAAGGAAATCCTTTCCATTTTGGGCTGGGTTGTTTGTTTGTTTGTTCTAGATAACATTTTCTAGAGTTTAGCTAAAAAGCTGTACTTCACTAGCCCATTGTTTACTTTATTAAAAGGTTGCAAGACAACCTCTGCAAAGCAATAATTGGAGAAGTTTAATTTTTATTGTTGCATTTAAGTATTCCTGGAGCACTGGTTGCTTGGCTGGAGGAGAGGGAGAAGTTGATATACATTTTGTTTCTTTTTAATCTGCCATCCAGCAGCTCTACTATTCTAACAGTGGACCTCCCGACTTTGTTCATTGTTTTAAAATTAACTGAAAAATATGTTGCTTTTGAAATGTGAAAGCATAAAGAATGACAATTAGCCCAATGAGCTTTGCTACATCCTTCAATGTACTGCTGCTTGCTGATAGTCCTAAATCATTAGCTGGAAGAGACAAGCCATTTTGGAGAACTCGTGCATTGTGCAGTTTATACTAAGAGAACCTGGAGGATTTTCTTTCCTCTGTCTGTTTCCATTTGGCTCCTTTGCAAGCGGAGCCTCTACTGACATCCACTGGTAGCCACGGGACAGCTGCACTCCAGCAAACTGCTTGTAACCCACCCGTGCTAATCCCCTCTCCTGTGCCAAGTCACTGATTTAGTACTGTGCTAGATGTCAGCTCAAATGTAAGGTCAAAATAATGTAATCCTTCCAATTTCTCCCTCCTTCCCAGAGGAGCAGCCCCTTTCCCCTTCCATGGTGGTAAATAAATTCAAGAGATGAAAACCTGCTAGGAATTTCTTTGGCTGTGCTCACCAATTAGGAATACAGAAAATCAAACCACAGTTTCCTAGGTGTAGTGGGAATTCATAGGGAATGAGCGCTACCAGGAACATGAGCTTGTGTGTTACTCATTATACTTTTTTTTTTTTTTTGTTTAAACTGCAGTAAATTAAGACTTAATGATCAAGGGTGCAGGAATGAGGATTAGAGACCAGATGGGAAGAGTTGAGGGTGCTTTGCTGAACATGCTGTGCCACTGACTCTTTCTGGTCATTAATCCCATGGCCTGGCTTGTCCATAAGGACTACAAGTACTGCAGTGTGAGATGAGTGGGAAGATAATTAGGAATACGCCTATCAGCATTAGCATCTTCTGTCTCTGGGTGACTCTTTCCAGATTATAGGGGCATGTCTACAATATAATCACATTCTAGGAGGTGTGGAACTTTGGTTTGGGTCCCTGTAAATTTGCATGTCTTTGCACAAAGGAAATGGAGAAAAAACTGTGTTGTAAATGTTGTGAGACTTAGTGGGTAAATCAAGAGCCAAAACAGTGTGCTCATTAAAGTTTGGCCAAGTGTGTTATTTTCTATAACTTTTAGCCAGTTCTTAGCACACTGACTTATTTCTTAGTTAACTAGCTGGGTAGTTACATTCAGTGATGAATTAACAACCCTTTCACTTACTTGTAATCTCTGCATTTCTTCTGTGTATTTCAAATTTTTATTTAAATCATTTTATGGTCACCTTAGGCACGTGTTTCTCATTTCTGGTTTGATAAAAGTAATTAGTAATGAGGGCTATTAAAGAACAGGAGGCCACAGTTTTTATTTTTGAAGAAGGAATAACAGCCATTTTATTTACATAAAAAGTATGGCAGAAATCATTAAGGTGTTTCTTTTTTTGCATCATGACATCAGTGCCAACCTGCATCTCTGCTATTGGGGCAAAACACTGAATATAGTCATGGAGGCTTAGCAAAACATTTTCCTGATTCTAGATTTAGAGGTCTGCCTTGTAGTTCCACTAAACCTAAGGACTGCCATCACCAAAGACTCAGTATGCTTATCCTTCACAGAAATTTCTAGAATAGGATTGATTTAGTATTTTCTGGAGAAAAGCACCAGCTGTGCTGGTCACTCATGGTGTTCCTTTTAAGTCATACTATTTCTTCAGCAGCAAATAATTCTCACCTGTGGTAGCTGAGAAAACGGAGAGGCAGAGTTGCTGAAAGCAGCAGCAGGAGCAGAATTGATGAGTCCATGTGAATCTGAGGTCCTACCCTGCAGCCATGCAGTCAGCCCTGCTGTGTGCTGTGTTTGAGGTCAGCTTTTGTTATGAGGGGCTTTGCAATGGGCATTGGACTGGCAGAGCTCTCACTGCTGTGGTGACATTCACAGGGGCTACCGATGGAAAGGTGTTTGTGTTTGTTCTGAACACCATCCCCAAGCTCCCTGATCTTTTCCTGACGGCCCCACTGGCTCCCAGCCTGCATTTAGGAGGGTCACTAAATCCTCATCCTTGGCTGCCACATCAGGGTTGTGTCTCTTCTGCTAAGGACCCTCAAATGAGTCCTGCAGTAAATGAACAGTAGTTTTTGTCAACTGAGGTGTGGAAAAGCCTTCTGCTCCTCTGTTTCTGCAGATCTTTAAGATTTATATATTTTCAAAACCACAAATGATTAATCTGCAAGAAAGTGAAGCTGAACGGCAGAGTGGTGGGGTTCCCAGGGATGTGAAGGGAGTTGTCCAAGCAGGCTGTTAGTGGAACCTAACTTTATTTGGCCAGGTCGTTGAGCTCCTCTGTTCCCCCAAGCTATTTGATGCTATTTTCCACTGTGCGTATGCATCTGTTCATGTAATTTAGAAATTAATAGTTTAAAAACACTCCAGAAAATTACTTAGAATGTTTCAGCTACTTTTGAAATAAAACCTATAAATTCTCTCTGAATGAAACTTGGGGAGGGTGGGGAAATGGAGCATACCTACTTCACTGCTCAGCCTTTGGTGTGCTAACTGGGCCATGCACATCATCTTTATTAAGGCATCCACTGCCTAACATCATAAGGATAAGCATTAGTGTTTTCTCCTGGACCACAAGCAGTATTTAAATTGGAAGCTGGAATGTCGAAGCCCAGAGATCTGAGTGCTCCTTTTCCTTATGGAAAGTTCAGTGCCTGGGAGTTCTTAATCAAGATTGTCAGACGTTTCCTGCTCATTTTCAGCCACCAGCGGCAGGCATAGGTGACTCCCTCCTCGCTGTCGAGGGGCGGACAGAGCAGTGCTGTGTGATCTCTTGCCCACTGAGCCACCTGCAAGTCGTTTCGCTCCAGCTGTGGTCGACCTCATGCAGAAACACAGCCCCGAAAGAGCTGGCTCCTGGCCAACAACACTCTTAGGGGTTTTTAGCTCAATTCTTTCACTGACCTCCTCCTGAGGAGCATAATTCATTAAGTACAGTATCATAAAGGCCATGGCGATTAGAAACAGAAAACACTGCCACCAGTGTAGCCCATAAAGGAAGGATCAACAATACAGTGTATATATTTATTTTTTTATTTTTTTTCTTTGTTAAGTTCATGGTAGTTTATTCTGGTATTAGGAGCTGAGAAGGAAATGTCTTCCGTCTTGCTTGCTTGGGTTCTCTAGGTATAAGTTTAAATGGATAATATTTAGTCTGTGCTACTGTAAATCCCAGTGTGGGGCACAGCAGGCTGTCCAAAGTGATCATGCTTCTAAGTAAGGATGTGTGGTAAGGATAAGGGTCACAAATCAGAGCATTCCATGGAGTGAAATTTCCATTCCTCAGCTGTGAATGGAAATGCAAAATCTCACATCACCTCACAGCATCACTACTTAAGTGGGAAAATAAAACAAAAGAGGGTAGGATACAAAGGGTTAAGCATGCTCAGAGCCCATTTTGTGTATTTTCACATGATGACCCAGAAGAACTGATGTTTGAGAACTAACATCATTCTGTTATCTGGCAATGTTTTGAGTAACTCAGGGTTATGGCTTCCAGGCAAACAGTCTTGTTAATCAATAGGGTTTTGAGGCATCCTAAAGGCTTATGGCACTGGATAACATTTTGTGATCAATCAATCTCATTTTAAGTAGAACTATTATGAAGCTATCATAAGGTTATACTCATAATTACTTTTGAATTGCACAAAAAGAAGAAATTTTGGTCTTCTTCACAGTCTGATGACTCGTAATGATTTTTAGGAATAGCAGATTTAGAGCTTTCCATGAAAAAGCTGAAGGAATTTGAAGTATTAGTTATGTGCTCATTGTTGCTCTTCCTTGTCTGATGGTTAAAAAAGAAAACCAGCATTCCTGATTAAGGTCATATCCATTGTATAACCATTATATGTTTAATCATAACTGTCCTGCTTCCTCTTCTCCAGTCTTTGGTTTCTCAGTTATTTTTTTTGTCCAGGAATTTATCACTTCTTCTTCAACTTGTCTCTGGGTGCAATTCAGACTTCATGTCTGACCAAGGCATAGACTCAAAAATACTTATGGTAAATTACAGCTAATTTTAGTTAAGTTTAACTAATTACAATTAAATCGATACTGAATTGCTTCTTTTTTGCACAAGGCTCCTACCTTCAGATATAAATAACAGTGGAAGACTGTGAGAAATGGAATTAACTAAAGAGTTATCAGGCATCTGCAATAAAAGTTACAACCTTTTCCAACCGAAGTTGTCTTGCTTCAGTTCTTTTAGCTATTCTGATTTTTTTAATTGTGAGTTGGGATTTTGATGGATCTTTTCAAATTTATGGGAGCTCAAACTCCTGGGGGAGAATGAGAACTTTAGAGTTGTTTTAACAACCAATGCAGTAAACATTGCAGCATCATTTTACCTGTTTCAGTGTGCTGTTAGTCTTCATATATGTGATACAGGTTACCTCCATTCAGAACCTGGTGAGTTCTTGAAGATCAGATAATTTTTTACCTGAATGACATTTTAAAAAATTTTTAATGTACAATATGAAACATTCAGAATGTAGTACTTATCCAGCCTTTCTGAATATGGTTTCCTGACTCAGTAGTCATATACTCATTAATATTAAAATTGTTTCAGGTACAGGACTTGCTTGCTTTATTGGCAGCATGATAAACTTACATAGATATATATCATCTTCAGAACTTGAAACATTCAGTCTCTCCTCATTATTTGAACACAGCAGAGTACAGCACTCTGAGGGCTGCATTGTACCTTGTACATCATCAGGAATGAAATGTTGAGGGATAACACTGCAACCATGAACTCCCAGGGCTTTCCCAGTCAGTGCACCCCCTCTTCAGTGATTTATCACACTAGAAGAAAAGGCAATGTGCACCTTTTCCTTTCCTGAATAGTTCCCCTTGGAGGCTTAGATGAGTGTAGGAACATGGGCCTAAATTTCTACCTGATCAACTCAGTCAGCTCCCATTCCTGGGAAAGGAAGGTCATGAGAAAGGAGGTAGTTAGCTGTTCTGATTAGACTTCTGGTCAAGCCATGCCACTTGGTAATAAAATTTCCTTACTTGATTTCTTGCTGTTGGATACTCAGGACCAGATCTAGAAATAGAAGGGAGTCATTATAGTGTCCAGTGTTGTGGTATTTAAAAATTATACACAGGAGTGATATTCAAAATTTGGGGTGTGTGCCAAAGTAGCTGAAATATGTAAACATTAGTGGTAAGCAGGGTAGAGTGAGATTCACAAAAGGTATCACTTTAAGTGAGAAAATAAAAAAAAAACTTTGAAAGGAGAGACTTCTCTTGTCAGTTTCAGGATTGCACTTAGATGATGATGTGAAATGGATTCCTTGTACAAAGCCCCTCCTGATTTTCAGTCCCAGTTCTGGAAGATGACAACTTCCAGATGAATTAGACCTAATTATAGATTCTATTTTCATTGTTTGTCAGTGTCATTCTTATATTTCATAGAAAAAGCCCTTAAATGGGTATTGAGAAAAGTGTAGGTTTCTCTGATGAGGGTTTAGACAATTCCAGCAAAACTTCAGCAAGCATTCCCTCTCAACTGCCCTCTTAGGGCTATGTATACTAACCAGAAAATTCAATAATGCTAAGCTTCCTCTTTGGCCTCTAGGCCAGCTGGTCCTCTTTGATAATATCTCTATTATTACATGTTCTTATTTTCCAAAGCAAGATGGTTGTGCTGAAATTGCCCATGGCAAAAGTCATTGGCCTGTGGTAATTCTCAGATTGTCTGGGGGAGTACAGGTTGGTCTGGGTCATCCTTCTCTGTGGACTAGCAACAATAATTTGCATGGTCATGCTGCAGGGAATGTGTTCATGTCCTGGCTCCATCCACAGAAGCAGCACAGAGACACTTTCTCCCCACTGCTGTCAGAGTGGTCTCAGGGTGACTGGCATCCTTATTTAGCAGGTCATTCAGGTGCACAAAGCCAATGGGATATATGGGTCCAGCTTTTCCCAAAAGTATTTGCTGGAGTAGGTACTCCATGTTATTCAAATGATAATGATCACCACTTTGATCACCATATGAAAGAATTATCATGGTTGCCCATTGAGGTGACTTCATGGCTGGGCTGATATAAACTTTTCTATCACCAGTTTAAGCAATCTAGGAGTTCTGTCAGTATACTGGCCATGTAATTGTGAGAAGACTGATATCACTTCCATGCAGAATACACATTTCTGATATCTTTATGCTCTGTTTTGTTATTGGTGATAGATGAAATCTGAAAAGCAAAGTAAATGGTTTTAAAAATAGTGAGTTCTTATTTTTCTCTTTAGGTAATTTCTCTTTCTCTTCTCAGTCCATAAATTTATTTATCTGTGTTTTGGGTTTTTGGGACTCATTTTTCTGATTGAAAGTTAATTTTGTTTGAAAATTGATTTTTAAAAAGGAAATGAATAGTATAAAGTTTTACAAAGGTTATAATATCTTCTGGAAAAGGGCATCAGAGGCAATCTGGCATAACATTTTTAATTCTAGTATGTTGGTTATTCCTATTTGCAGTTCTACCGTATTCATTATTATCTATAACTTAACACACATAATTTTTCTGGCTATTGCTCTATTTTCTCCCAAAAATGCAAAGCAAATACAAACACAGAATCAGAAACCCAGTCATGAGCTCATATGAGAAAGATCTGCAGGAACTCAATCCTGGACCATAAAAGAAATAAAACATCCCCTCTTTCTTTTGTTCTGTTATCACCTGGACCTGAATATTGTAGGCACTGCAACAGGGCTGGGGTGAAAGTAAGATGACACTGGATGTGTTTAAATTAATCTTGTTTTGCCTTTGCTTTTGCTAGAATTTTCAGCCCTTTATTCAAGGTGTTCCACTCTTACCTAGTTGAATTGTGACCCAGAGATGCCTCTGACTTTCCATTCCCTCCGGAGGGACCATAGGGTGCAAGTGGCTCAGGAAGGCACCTAAAGTGGCATCATTGAGGCTTCTGGGTACAGCATATTGTGGGCCAGTCTGATATTTTGCTCGGTTTCTTGGCTGAAAGGTGAAGTGAGCAGGAGGAGCTGCCTTCCTTACAGCTTGGAGAGGAGCAGCCCTTGGGGATGCCTGTTTCCTGCATCCCAGGAGAGCAGGAAGGGTTAACCCTTCAGTGGTCACCAGAACCACTCAAGAATTTCCTATGGTAACAAGGCAAAGCAATGCTGCTTGTTAATACAGATGGGCAGTGAGCTAGGCAGGCATTTTTAGAGTCCTGCA
Source organism: Acridotheres tristis (assembly GCA_037013685.1). Lineage (NCBI taxonomy): Eukaryota > Metazoa > Chordata > Aves > Passeriformes > Sturnidae > Acridotheres > Acridotheres tristis. The sequence goes on from CM072887.1 coordinate 103,285,729, forward strand.
GTGCTGCATGGTGCAGTGAGAATATGTTCAGCTGAGCCAATCAGAAGAATTGTTTGTCCACAATTTCATTACTGTCTGTGTCTGAATTAGTGTCTTCATTAAAATGATAAGTTTTTCTAAGAGCTGCAAATGACAAGTGACCTTATAACGTAACATGGTCCTGCTTAGTCTGCAGGAAAGTATTAAATGTCAGGACTTATAATTGTAAGGATTTGATATTTATGAAGGTCAGTTCAAGTGTGAGTAATAACATAATATTACATTTAAATTGAGATCTCTGTTCCTAGGAACCTTTTAAAAACACCCAGCTTCCACTGCTCAAATAGCGCAATGATAGATGATGATTTTTTTAGACTTAACACGTATTGTGAATTTGCAACTCCTGTAAGGCTTGTATTAAAAGCTGATGTGATATTTTACTTTAAACAGGAGTTAGATTATTATAGTTGGGGAACAGCCAGAAGTATATAAATCTTAAAAATGTCCATTTATTTGACTTTGCTCTCCTTTGTTTATAGCAGTAAATACATGAACAAATTCACCTGAATTGGTATACATAATTAATATTTTCATTCAAAAATTAGCATATTTTACCTTTATTTGAGGCTTGACTTTGCAAACCAGTTTATAACAAACTTTATCAATGATAAAGGGAGAAAAAAATATCCCATTCCACAGGTTGTATATCTCATCAATATTAAATTTATTTAGATCAATTCATAATTCAAAAATGCTGGAAATGAAAGCCTTGAAGCAGCATTTCAATTGTGTGTTTCTTGCAAAGACAATTTCTTGGGGAATCTTGTTCCTCTGAAACCCAATGACCCACAAGTTTTGGGTTACAAGTTATACAGGCCCAAATTAGGCACATTTCACAGGAAGATAATCTGTCTTGATGGATGCAGAAGGTCTGGAGTTATCATTAGCTATAAAACCTCACTGGATGCCCAACATCTTTCAGTACCTGGAAGGATTATGCTTTCTATCTTTCCTCTTTCCATCGTCAGGGCATCTCATCTAATCAGCAAAGTGTGGGAAGTGCCCATGGAAGACATTTTATACTTTTCCTGGTTTTCAGTGTTTGAGCTTTTGGCTGAGGTGCTGCAGAAGGAACATGCCTAATCCTCAGTGAATTGCTCAGTCTCATGGCTGAGGTGGCCGTGGCACCCGTTTGCATCCCTGCACTGTGCAGAGGGGAGGAGATGATACCAAGGAGCTGTCCCACAGCAAATGCCATTCAAGAAACTAGAAAGGAAGAATCTCTGCTAATTCATGACAAGGGTATTATGAGGATGGAAGAGTTTTTTAATTGTGGAGAGGTTATAAGAACGAAGACTAATTTGGAGCTGGGCAATTTATGGAGATGGATTTATTGGTGGAGCTGTGGTTTGTTATTTAAGGATGATTAAATGATGTGATTTTGACTTTTTAATTCTGCAAGCCTCCTGTCAAGGGATATGTATACCTAGCACAGGATTAATACATTAGCAAATGTAGGTAACTAGAACATAGATAAGTCTGAGCAAATTATCAAAACTCCTCATACAGTCAGGGGAGAGAAACAGAGACTTTTAGGATGCAGTTGCCAAAACAGACATCTATATTAAGTGAATCATTCTCTGAAAGAATTTCTTTCTCTTGTCAACAGGACAATTTAAAATTAGTATTTAAAATATAAATGTAATAATCTATACTCCCTGTCTCTACAAGATAGTGAGAGAGGCAGGGTAAGAGGTAATATGAGTATCTTAGGCAAGGGTCATTAAAGGTTCTTCCTGGGTGAGTGTTACATAGGATCTATCCTCATCTTTATTAATTGCAGGCATTTTACTGTTGTGTTTAATTTAGAAAGCCAGTCACAAAAAGTTGCCCTGCAGTTTCCAGTTGTTCTTCAGTTTCTGTTATATACAATGGAAAGACATAATTATAGCATAATTAAAGGAGAACTTGGGGCTTAGGTGGATGGAATATCTCTCTGTAAATGCTGATTTTTGTGAGGAGTCATATGCCACGTTACAAAATGCTTGCAACACCTTCAAATCCCTCTCTCATACAGAATTACCTGGGTCCAGAGGTCTATAAATGCTGTGTCAAACCCACAAAAATATTCAATCATGATTAGAAAATTTGATATCAGAATTTTCTAAAGACAAAAAGGATATATGCTTCAGCGCAAGTGAATCCAAATCTTTGTGTGGAATTATTTTGATCATACCATCTCCTAGCTTTGATATCTCTTAGGAATTCCAATTATATTCCACCTACTCCATTTATCCATTCTTGCTTCAGACTTTGCTTTGCTATAGCATATTCCTCTCTCACACTTTTAGTGGATCAAGTAACCATTCTTTTCAAGTAACTATGCCTTTCTCTAGAGAATGATTGCATAAGTAAGAGGCAGTGGGATGATGAAAGATGTATAGCTTTCCCAGCAAAGACAGAAAGAAAAGTGGCTGGTTTTGGTTTCTGGAGACTTTCCTTCACCTTTCTTTCTACGTTCACTACCTCTGAAACAGCATCACTTTCCCAGTAGACAGAAGACAGCAGCATCCCTGACTAATTCTTTCTGGGGAGAGATCAATAGGAGGATAGAGGGGCCCATTAACAAAGGTTTCCCTTCCTCCCCCTTCATCAGGAAGTTGTGAGAACTGGTTGGTATTTTGGAATGAATGTTTGCAGTGCTAGTAGCCCACTGCAGCCTACCTAACTGTCTGCATACACTGATAAGCAACTAATAGAATCTCAAAGACAAGGTTAAAAATAGATAACACACAGAGGAGAGTTGTCAGTGCACACGCCCTATCCAAAGAAACTGGAGAGGGGAATGTGTCTGATTTAACTAATGAATCCATCTAGCACAAATGGACTCCCTTTGCAGAGCACCCAAGGTGCCTTCACACCTCCACTAATTGGATCATCGAAAAAGACAACTACAGGAGCTGCATAGAGGAGAGTGCAAAGGAGGAAAGAGGAGCCTGCACAAAAGTGAGGCAGGAGGTGGTTGATGAAAATGTTGAAAAAGTAGTAAGAGTGAGGAAAAAGAAATGTAGTACGACCTTTCACGTGAAAAGGGAAAATTTTCAACTGAAACAGAAGGTAAATAGGAAAATACATGTAGAAAAAAAAAAAAAAGAGGTTTTTTGGTACTTCTATGAAAAGAAGAATGACTCAGAAAGACAAATTCCCTCGTTAAAAGCAAACAACTTATAATAAAGGGTGATCGAGTGCATCCCACATCAGTGCAATCACGTCACTCAGGCAAATACTGATGTAATTGCACACAGAAAGAAGAGTAGACAGAGAGGATGATTACATAGGTGACAATTAAAAGCGCATCCTTTCTTCATAGGAAGGCTAAACTAACTTTCAAAGTGCAAAAAGAGTAGCATTGCTTGTGGAAAAAGATGGAGCTGCTTGTGTTTCAGAGACGAGGACACCTTGGCATGTCTTTAGTATTGAAACTGTATTTTGTTAGTTTTAAACCTATGAATGAAGTAAAGTTTGTGCACATATCAGGTATGTGGGAAGTTGTGCTGGAATGGATAAAGTGCGACAGCATGTTGGATCACAAAGTGCATCCATGCTCTCATGGGCAGTTCTGATTATGTGCTGGTGGGTATTTTCAGTGCTATTATATCCTTGAAAAGTAATTTTACTGTGTTTCAGTGGTTACAGTGATAGGAAAGATAATTTACCAATTTTAAGTGTAGTCTGATTAGGCTGCATGTATAAATGTCTGTGTAATGGCAGTCTAGATTGAACCAGCTGTTTTATTACTTTTGGTAACCAGTTGCTTTTGGAATTCTACAGGATTAAAAAGGGTTTTGAAACATTGGTCAGCCCAGGCCTCCAGCTCCAGCACAATTTGCTTTAACTGCAGATGAACACCATGATGAGGTGAAGGACTAGCTCTGATGTATGGGAAAGAAATGTAGCATTTCCTTCTGCAAGGACCACGTGTTGTCTTTCATAGGAAAGTGTGCATGCTTTTTTTCCTTTTGATCTTTATACAGTATTTTCTCTGTACTGTTGAACTACACCAAATGTCTCTGAGAGTTAGGCAAACAAATATTAACCTTTTGCCAACTGGTGTGAAACTAAAAAAAAGCATTTTTAAAAATCTATTTCAACTGCTTTTCTGTCAGACAATGATTGTATAATTGAAAGACATCCAGTTGATAAAAAAGAACATGTTTTTTATTGGCAGCACAGTAACATGAGTTCAAAGACTATATTTGCCAAGAGTGCATAACTCTGTAATGGCCGGCATACTTTTACAAGTGTTCTGTGGTATTACTGACAGAAAGATCACTTTGGTCCAAGACAGATGTAAAATACTTCATTTAACAAATATTTACTCCACAATTATCTGAAAATGTAGAAAGTACAACCTGACATGTTTGAATATCTAAAGAACCTGTTTATGGGGTATTCTATTATTGTTCCTACATAATAATCCAAAAAATATAGTTGCAGGGGAGGCTGGATGATTTAGGATATTGGTAATAGGATACAAAGCCTTTCACTTCTTGGTCAGCAGTTCAAATCTGGCTTAGGTTGGTAGTAACTCAAGATGATTGCTGCACTCTGTCTAGGGTTAATCACAGGTTGATGCCTTCCAGCTTCAGAGTCCATCACCACAGTGACTAAATTGGCAGGGTGGCCACAGGCTAGGGACACTTCTGCAGCAATTAGGGCAGACCATGGAGGTGGCTGCAGAGGTGTAGGACGCCAGCACCTCTTCAGGGAACTGTACAATCACCTACTCCAGGAACCTGCCAGAAGTTTTGTCTTAACTCAGTAGTGAGGAGTAGATACTCCTACAGATCAACCATCATGGGATGTTGGCATGTGTTAGGAGATTTGGGTGTCACTCTGAGCTGTTACAGCAGCAGCCAGGCTGATGGAGGACTCCGTGGCATAATTACTGACAGATAATCAGTAGACTCACTGCAGGGTGAGGTTTTTATCAGTTTTTATTTGGTCTTTTGAGTTTGAAAAGCAACAGAACTCTGAGGTTTTGATCAGCAGTGTAAATTGAATGTTAGAAAGAGAATATATTGGTATATTTCAGATGGATGGAGGGCTGCATTCGATCAAGCCTTATGCCTAACCCTGGTGGCTCTGCCTTTAACTGGAAAACCAAAGGCTGCTGATGCCCATTTCCCCTCACCAGGACCAGCTGCATGACCTAGCTCACATCCACACTCTTTAACCTTCTTGCTGCCCAGCACAGCATATCATAGTAAAGTTAATGACAGACAGCAATCCCTGACACATGCTAATGCCCAGAGTGTGCTTGGGAACAGTTTTGGAGAATATTAGCTGGCCCAGGCCAAGACTATACCAGGTACCACCTGAGAGGGTAACAGTTCAAACAATCCTGCTCTGTGGTAGGCATATGGTCAGGCACTATTTAATTCAGTAGAGTAAGGACAGCTATTGTGACTCTATCTAAAAGGATATGTTTTCCTCTTTGAATGAAAATTGTGGCATTTTTGGTCCTTGGGCATTTAGATTTTTTAGAATAAGATTTGTCATTTGTTTGAGCATTGCTTCATAAAAGGCAATAAATTTGATCCTATTCTCTAGTCCTGATATGAAAATAACTGTATGTGAATTTAAGTTCAGGATTCACAAGGTGTTGCTGCACTAGCTGGTATAATTTTACATCTGCAGTTTTCCTCTTCCAAATACATAGGCACATGGTGTGATTTTTGGGATTATCCTGGGAATGGCTAGGGGCTGGACTTCAATGATCTTTGTGGGTCTCTTCCAACTCAGGATATTCTATGGTTCTATGATATTTAACATCTTTTCTCTCATTAATACTGGCAAACTGGGAAAAACTGCAGTGACATCTTGATGATTACAGAGTTTTCTGAAGAAAGGAACAAATTCCAGCACTGCTGCACTTTTTCCCCTTTTTTTTTAAGAAAAAGATTTCAGGTTGTTTAAACTTATTCCTTGATTTCAAATTCAGATACTTAGCAACAGAAGGTGGTATCCTGACACAGGACACAAATTTCCCAAAATGATCCAGTGTAGTTCTACCCTTTCAGTCCTAATTTTCCTTCAGGTAAAAGTAATAGAAGTCTTTATTTTGAATTATATTCTTTCTCTCTGTCAAATGTTGTGCTCTCTAGCAATGACTGATGACTCTGCACTTTAGGAAGTTGTTTAAAAATGTGCATACCAATACAGGTGGTTTCTTAAGTTACAGAAGATTGAAGAAAAATGTTTAAACACAGAGGCTTGGATTCAGGTAATTCAATTAAGATGTCTGAGTTAGGATCAAAGTCACAGTTTGTTCTCTCTAATTACTAGAGAAATAGTCACCACCAGCAGTAATTCAGTATCTTCCAGCATATAATTACTCTGCAAAACCTGAACCTCATTCTGCAGATCCCTGTCTGTACTGATGGATAGGCAAAGGCAAAACCAGTCCCATCCAGGATGGTGCTGCCCTAGCATGGTATGAGCCCAGGGCACTGCATCCTAGAGGAGCTGTCTTGGCTTTCAGCTGCTTTCAAGTATCTCAAATTAGGCATTGTGAAAAACATGTTTTATACTTTTACCTAATTCACTTTCAGATACTTGAGTCCATATAAACTGATAGATTATATGGACTGACAGATTCAACAATGGCAGACCCTGTAAAAGGCAGAGCAATGCTCTCCATCAGAGAGACAGGGACAAGGAGAAGTCAGAAGCAGCCACTCATCTTGGACACCTCTATTTGTTTCTTTTGGTCCTGCCACATGACATTAGTGGATTCCACTTGTTATTCTGCAGGACAAGAAAGCAGAAAGCCCTGCACCCTGCTGGCCTGGTGAGGGGCAGGCAGCCCTATGCATTCCCTGGTTCACATCAGTTGGTTCCTGGGACAATCCTTACGGTCTCCAGCAGCCCCAAAGGGGTCCTGGTTTGTTTTATGCAGGTTTTTCATTCTGAAACACAAATCCTCTATGGCAGCCATATGGAACTGTGCACCCTTTATCCTGCCTTGGGTAAGAGAGAATGGAGGAGCAGGGGCTGTTTTCCCTCTGCACATGTTCTGTATCCATTTGCAATGTGCAATCTGTGCCAGTCCACAGGTACAACCCTCCCTGCCTTGCCCTGTTGATCTGCCCATGATTGCTCAGCTACAAAATGAGATTCAATGATACTGTGTGGCTGGAACTGAGAGTGGTGTTTTGATATTTGTTTGGTATTGTTCATGTACTCATAAATGAAATACAAAAAAATAAATTATATCCTTTAAAAATGAAAAACAGACTTGGAAAATTTGGTCTATAGATTTTTTTAAAGTGTACTTCTACTGACAAAGCTTATAAAAACATTCCAAAGTAATGTAGTGTGATGACCCTTGCTCATAATCACAGAAAGGCTCTCCAAGTTTTTTATTTTTTAATATGTCTATCATTAATCTTCAATGAAAATAATATAGATTTTATGAAGAAAGCTCAACAAAGTTCTTGGAAAACTTACAAGACATTTAACAGCTGAACAGTGTATCTCACAAATGGACTTTAAAGGTGCTCTTTCAAACTGAAGCCTTTATTTGATCTGGTTTTATAGTTAGCTATTGCTTTGGTCTTAAACTTCACCCATTCTTTCCAGCTAATAAACAAAAGAATCCTGAAATATAGCACTTGTTGGAGGTACAGCATGACAGGCCCTGAACCAATTAATATTACATCTTAAACTATTGAATTTGGATTTATTATTTGTCCTAAAACATCCTACTGTACCAGAACTGTATACTTGTTAAAAACAAACACCATAAACCACAGGATTAGCAGTATTTATATTCATATAATAAACATGTAGAAGAAGTGATGGATTTTTAAAAAGTTTTCTTTTGTGATTTTACTTGGTAACATTGAGAATTACTCAAATGTTTTGTCCAATAACTTTAATCTGGATTTCCCTTCTGATAAAACTCTGGTTGTTTGCAGATCCACCCGTCAGTTTTATGAGGATATCTTTGAGACATCACAATTATAAAACAAACTGGAAGGAAGAGCAGCTGTACTTACAAACAAACATCACAGGCACAATTAATCTGTTTCAAGGGTTTATGAGGGGAAGCATAAAATATCAAATAAAGGGTAATGGGAAATATTTAAAAAATGCTGAAGCTGGTAACAATCCACAGAGCAGAGCAGTCAGTGCACGTTCAGGAAACAACATGTAGCTAGTAACTCATTTGGTTGGAAGCCACCCGTTCTCTACCTCCCAACCTGAACTTCAAGGCTGTTTCATGTTTCTGAAACAGATGCAGCTCTAGAGATATATATATATATAGTCCATTTACTTTGTAGATTACGATTTAAAAGATATTCTTTTTTTAAAAGTGAAGATGGTAATAAAATCTCAAGAGGCCCATTTTTGTTTTCTGTTGTTCAACTTAAACCAAGCATGATCCCATTCTTGTAGTCAAAATTTGTGTCCCTGCTTAGATAAAAGCACATACACACAAATGCTCTTTCAAGCTCCTTTTTGTTTTCACTGACACACCTCTGTGCCAACAAAGTCTGCTGGAAACGGGCATTGAATCAAGCAGGTGTGTGACTGCTTTGGATGATTTTTTTTTAATCTCACAGTATAATTTAAGATTTTAAAAACGAAAGATTCTTCTATACATAACAACAAATTCAACACCAAAATTTCATTTTAGAATCTGAATTAGCTGAATAATGCATTTTTTATTTTCTTATCTTTTTCTTAACCTTAACAGTAAGTTTAAGCATGTACTAAACTGAAATAGTTTGGTATATAAAATTTCTTGAGTTTTAATATTTGAGACTTCATCTCCTCATGTCGCATGTCACATTTTTATCACTTTTTGTCTCACTGTTCATGGAATCATAAATTACCAAAGGGACTGTGGTGGTCTGATCTGCTCATTGTGGCATTTCTGCCACATCTGCTATGTATTTCTAAGATGATTCTTTTTCATGTGATAGAATGTGCATTAATGGATAGATATTAGCATTAATACAATATGAATTTCCATTTGACCAAGAGAAGAGATTTTGTTCAAGATACACAATAAATATAATCAGAATGGTTCTTAAATAAAAAGAAAAAATGTTTGCCTCCCCTCACTAGAACACAGGGCAAGAAGCTTCTTTTTTATCATGAAGTTCACTTCACTTGGCTTTGGTAGTACACAAGTTTTTTTTATCAACAGACTGCCAGCTTGGGACACTTCCTATGAATTGGTCATGAGTGCCACATACGGTTTCAAAAGAAGCTGCATGTTAGATCTTTCTTGTTTGAGTTCTATAAGCATGGAGGCTTTTGTTGCAGGGACAACTCCAATTTAAACTTTGGTTTCAAAGGGTAGTTTAATTAATGTTTTTGAAAGGACCTGTCTGTGGTTGATTCTGATCTCACTTAAATTTAGGCAGTCGTGTAAATGCAGTATGAGATTGTGTCTTGTAAAGCAGTTCCTTGCTGCCTATTTTGAGGAAAATGCATTAAAAAAAAAAAAAACAAACAAAAAGGCATAGCACTGAAAACAAATCAGTTTTTAAAACATAAAATAAAAAGCCATGTTAAAGAGCAACAGTCCAGTGAATTTTTCCAGGATGAAGGCAGAGTGTCTTTGGATTCCTGCCTGTTTGTGCACATGAGGAATGTTGGTGTCTTGGGATAACCACACTCCCTGTCATGTATTTTGCTTTACATGGACTCAGAACTGTCATCGCAATGCATATAAACATTTTTTATTTTCTTCACCTGCTCATGTGGCGCACACCTGGGGCGTGCTGGCAGCACGCTTGGCTTCAGCAGGCGAGGGAGAGACACTGCCAGTTTGGAAAGCCAGCCCTGTTCCCTTCATGTGAGTTAAGTCGAGTCAATCCCCCACTGTTTTTATGGAGTGGTTAAGGACAGCGCTAAAAACTTCAGCTTCTACAGAAAATTCAAAAACATGGGGGGGAAGTGAACTACAGTAGAGACCCAAACGGCCCCATCAGTGTTTCAGCGAGACTTTTGAAGCACAGGTCCCTCTCCTTTCCCTTTCAGCTGTGAAGTTTATCCCTGGAGACTGCTGGGTTTGTGTCTGCAGCATGAGCAGCATCAGTGCAGGGCTGTGCCAGGTGGACAGCGAGCAGCCCTTCAGAACTCAGACACATGGCTCAGGGGCTCTTGTTGCTCCATTAACGTAATGGCTTGGACTGAAACCTTTGCTGCTGCTCAGTGCTTCCTGGAGTAAAGGAAGTGTCAGCTATGGATTGCTCAGAGCTGGCTGAAACATTTATAGAGGAACCGAAATTTTCATTGATTTGAATTCATGGGTATTACATAAAAGCTCAAGGCTTCCTGCTAGGTTTTTTGCATTAGTAAACATTTTGTTGAAACACTTTCCGGTGTCTGGTTGTCAGCCTCCAAGGCCTGAAAGCTGCAGGAGAATGGAAACAGCACAAGGATAAGCTGTTGGAAGGTGTCTTTTGAATAGCAGTGAATTGAAACTTCAGTGCAAAAGCATCTTCTGGACCATGAACAGATGTCATCCTTACAGATGTGCACACCAACACACAGGTACGGATATACAGGGCAGTTAGGGGACTGAAACCTCACTCTTGCTCAAAAGGAAGAAATGTTACTTCTTTTTTTCTGTTTATTCCTACATGCTCTTATATCCAACCTGTCTGGGCCATACTGGGGTAAGGGGACTCAGAGACCTGTTCCTTCCCATGGCAGCCTCATTTACTCATATGAACAGATCTCTCCTTGCTTTGCTATGGTGGGAGCTGCTTCCTCTTGGAAAAATTTCGTTCCTAAGCCCCTTTATTGCTGCAGGTGCAAAATGTTATGGTCATAACTGAGCTTGAAATAGGAGTATTTTGTTGATTTATTCTGAGAGGACAATTCGTGCTTGGAGTTAAGACTGACATTTTTTACTGGTGGGGGGAACAAATTGAACACACTTGGCTTTGATTTGTGGGTGTGATCTTTGAAAGTGAAACTCTGCAGTGATGGTTATAATGTAAATAACAGCACCAGAAGCACCAGTTTGGAATATCCTGTGTACCTCTGGCATCTTGTTTCCTTTACATACTCCATTTATCCAGAGGATGGATGCCTACCTGTATCTTTAATCAACCTAATCTATCTAAACTGTGTAAGTGATCAGAGTATTTTCAGGTGCAGTGCTTTACTAAGAGCATTCATATTTCAGTAATCCCTGCAAGGCTGTCCTGGACATGAGTATTCCCACACACGGTGTGTGGCATTCTGCTGCAAAAAATCCCGAGGGTGTTTCCAGTTAAAAATCTGGCCTTTGCATCAAGTTCATCCTTTGGCAGAAGAGTTTGTATTAGGTCATGAAGAAGTCCAATAATCCTATAAACATACATCCTTGAGGTACAGAGCTTTTTTAAAATTAGGACGATGTACCATGTTATCAACATTTATCCAGCTGGTAAGAAAATGAAAAGGCAGAGTGACAGACTATGCAAATATGTATAAATCTTTAATAGATTACTGAAACAAGCAGCAGAACAATTCAACTCTCTTGGTTTAATTCCACAATGATTTAAAACCAATGTTTATTACAAAGCATGGAGTTCAACTATGGAATTTTTCTCTTCACTACCTGTGTCTCTCCACTCACACTCATGAGCACACATTAAATTTGGTACTGTCAGAGTTTTTGATGGTGGCAGGGATTTGACTGGACATGTCTTAGGGATATAAACTCTGAATAATTTCTGATCCGAGTGAGGATTTTGATTTCAAAGTTCATGGCTATTCAGATTCCTGCTTTTGATTTTCACCCACACCTATTTGCTAACATCTTTGTAACTGACCACTGTCAGAGAAAAGATTATGGACTTTTGATCTGACCCAGTACATCTGCTCTTATGGCACAGGAAGCAGGTGATACAACTTCACAGATTGCTGGTTAGGTCTGCACTGGGGTGAGAGATGCTCTTTCCCCTCCTGTACAGCTGAAGATGTTTTGCACTTTGGCCACCATATGCCTCTTTCCTGCAGGGACACTCCAGATAGCTGTTCTCTGATGGAAGATAAGGACAGTTACTAATACACGCTGCCTCACTCAAACACATTTTTCTGCTTTGGCCAATAAAATCCTGATTTGTAGATCTTTGGAACATTCTGTCTGGTTTGTTTATTGATTTACTTATTTACTCTTCCTGGAAGAAGGAAGAAAGTTGCTTATTTGTTAGACATTATGAATTTTATTCTGAGGTCTTCATGACTTAGAGTAATTAGACAATGTTACTGAGTGCTTCTGGATTTAAACACCTATGGAAAGTAGGGAAAAGGATTCTTGAGATGTTCCATGGCATTCTTTGTCTACATCAGCAGATGAAGCAGATCCAGGACTTGCAGTCACCTGTATTGCCAAAGTTCACACAGTTGTGAGTTACACGCCACTTCCACAGAGATTTTTACCCTACCCTCATGTTCATTCCTCACTTGACTCTATTAGTCAGTGCTTTACCAAAAGTCAGGCTTTTGTAATTTTTATTTTTTTATTCTCTGAACATTCTTGCTGGAAAGGAAAAGGCAGAATATCTATAAAAATAGTGATTGCTTCCTTCTATCTGGGATTTGTGTCACCACGTCCAGGGTACTGCACCCTGTCAAGAAAGAAATGGACACAGCAGAGCAAGTCCAGTGAAGAGGAATTGGGGTCTTTCTGCTGCCCACAGCAAACTAATGTGATGGTATGGAGAAGGCTGGGCCAGACTCTTCTCAGAGATGCTCAGTGATTAAATTCTGATGTGGAAACCACAGGAAATTCCAACTACATCGTAGGAAACAGTTTTTCACTATGAGGGTGGCCAAAAACTGGAATAAATTATCCAGAAAATCTCTGGAACTTCCATCCTTGGAGTTAACTCAAAGCTTGACTAGACAAGAACCTGAGTAATCTGATCTAAGTTGAACTTGCTTTGAGTAGAGGGTTGGATTAGAGATATCCAGAGATTCTTTCCAACCTAAATTATGCTATGAATCTATGATTATATCCAGGAGATAAATCTAAGGGAAACTTATCTTTTTTTCCTTCATGGACTATTAGAACTCGAGGTTTCTAAGTGCAGAAAGGCACATTCTTTGTTATTTATTTGGACTTTGAGCCCCTTTATTTACATCAGCTGTATCTAGATTTGTGTAATTTAACTCATCCTATTTAAAATTCTAATGATTCATACTAAGAAAAGACAATTCCAATGAGATCTTATTTTTAGTTTATAGCTCTATTCTTCCATATAGACAAAAATAAAGTACTAGTTCAGAGAACTATGGAGATCATTTCTGAATGATTTTAGATGTGACTACTAATTTTTGATGCCTCAAATTCACTTAATTTAAGTTCTAATAAATCGAGTATTTATTTTTAAACATTAGAGCTTGTTGGTTTTGCCTCAGTCACCTATAACCCAATTGCACTTAACAAAAGCAGAAAATACATCAGCATGTCCACAAAACAGAAAATGAGTTTTTGAAATTGGATATGCAAAACCAGAGCCTTATAAAATCTGAGATTATTTCTGAAAATCTGAAAAGACCAAGAAAACGAAATCCAGCAATCAGAATAAGTACAGGATGCTAATCAACTTGTAATAAGTTTAAATGCCAATAAAATTGGTTTCAGGCTGTTTAATGAATGGCACTCTTTCTATTCACATATTCAGTGTTGCAAAGACAAATGCCCAAATCACAAGATTAACCATAGAAATACTGTCATGAAAAATACCAAAGAATGTGATTTATAATATTAATGCACTGAGCTTGTCTGGTGTGAACTAAATGTTCCTGAAACTTGAGCACAATCATTTGTACTTGACTATTTATGGAGTCAATAAAATGAAGGATCTCTGTCTTCTCTCCAGCCAGCTGACCTCAGGAGCATATGTTAGATCACAGAAAGGGGAGTGATGACCATAAAAGTATTGTTTTTCTGAAGAAAGAGAAGAAATTTAGAATCTCATTTGGTTTTCAGACTTGAAAAGATTTAATAAGGGAGAACTCTAGATTATTGCTGTGAATGTAGTCTCTCTTTCTTCAAACTCTTTGCATTCTTCCACTTTTCCAAAATAAATTTTGAACTGAATAAATGAACAAACTAAAATTAATTTTAAAATTTCTAATATTAATAGCTATTTCATGCCAGATAATTCTACATGTTCTCTAACAACTGGATGAAACATGTGTTTTTGTTTGCCCAGCTTTGAGTGTTTTTGTAAATGCACTTGCTTTGTGATGAGTGGCAGGGAAAAGAAAACACAAGAGGCTGAAATCCCACAAAATTGGAAGAACACTTACTCTGAAACAGCTTGAGTTGATGTTATGAACATGCTAGAATGTAAATACAAACTATTTTCATGCCAACATCCTGGCCCTTGTGAAAAGTGATGCTCATTTCCCAGACCTTTCTCTGGAGTAACTTGCAGTAATTTATAGCCACTGTGAATAGCCACATCTCCTTTGTGCAGCACACATTTGTTTGAAATATTAATCAGTTCCATGAAAGCAATTGCATTTTTGAACGTTTCCCACTGATATATGACAGAATATATAGTCATTACTCTTTTCTGTGGTTTTCCTAAAGGTCTGTTTCCCCCTCATTATTACATCAGGAGAATGGAAGGTGTTTTCAACACCTGCTACAGTAGCTCTAAAATGAGAAGTCAGAAGAAGACCATCTGCTTGCCCTTCCTCTTGTTACTCTGCTTACATAAACTTCTCCTGAAAACCACCCACTGTTTCCATACGAGAAGTATTCTTCACTTCTGGAGAAGGAGTTAACTAAGAAGAGACTTTTTTTTAAAGAAGCCCTACATTTTAATGGAATTATATATGTCAAACCTTGCTAAGCCAATGCCGTTGTACATTACTCAAAGGCACCAGTCTTTAACAAAGCTGTAAGTTTCAATGAGAAACCCTGAGATATTTACTTTTAATTCTACACAGTCACCACAGATCAGAAAACTGGAACTTCAGTGCTAAGTGTTTTTATTTTTCTAGCACTGAACTATCAAACATATAACGAAGGACTGTCAAAGTCCAGAACGATTTGGTCAGGGTTTTTTTAGGTATTCTAATTATATATTTAATGTTTAATACCAGTTTTACTTATCTGAAGATTTATGATGTTACATGGTGGTACAGCAATGTACTAAAGGGCATGTGCTATAACAAAGAGAGATCAAAATAATTTAATGGAATGATCCCAGAGACAGTGTCAATGTTTATTAGTATTTTTTGAAGAACAATTTACCTTTCCTGGAAGCCAGAAAAGCAGTGGTCTCTAGAGTGGATATTGTTACAATTGTTGCTGAAAACAATCTTCACATTATTATGGGTGATTAAATTAACTGCTATGCATAGAATCGTAGAATCACAGAACCATCAAGTCCAAGCTTTGACTGAACATCATGTCAACTAAACCACAGCACTTAGTGCCACATCCAGTGGTTTCTTGAACACTTCCAGGGATGGTAACTTCACCACCTCCTTGGGCAGCCCCTTCCAAGGCATATTGAGCCATGAGCCCACCCTGAAGCTCCCTGGGCACAGCTTGGGGCCATTTCTCCTCATCCTGTCACCAGTCGCCTGGGAGAAGAGGCCAAAGCCTACCTTGATACACTCTCCTTTCACGTGGCTGTAGACAGCAATAAAGTCCTTCCTGAGTCTTCTTTCCTCCAGGCTAAACACCCCCAGCTTCCTCAGCCACACCTCACATGATTTACTCTCTAGACCCTCCACCACCTTTGTTGCTTCAGCACCTCAGTGTCTCTCTTGAAGTATAAGACACCTCATTCCACTTCATTTGTAAATGTGGTGGAATCATTTAAGTCCTATTCTGAGGACATTCATCAGAGCTGTTATAAATGTGCTGCAGGCTGGATTAATTTCTCTTCCCTCTAAGCCCTTGTGTTATACATAAGACCTAGAGCTTTGTTAGACAAACATGAAAGTAAAAAGATAAGGAGTTGCTTGTGTTTTTCAATGCTAGTTGGATTCTGGTGTCACATCAGAAAGTACAAAACAACGATTTGCATTCTTGATATGTAATGAATGAAAAAATATCGTCTGTATATATTTGGTGCTTTATCACTCTCAGAATTCTTGCACCAGCTCTCATGTAGTTATTTCAATGGATGTAGAAAAGTTTTAGTAAAACACATGTTCTACTGTGGTCTCAGAGCTCACAATCCTGAGTGCAGTGACACTTCATTTTACACGGTCAGTGCTAAGGAAAGTGCTTGTCACTTACAGCAACACAAAAAATTGTTTGTGATGCACAAAGCCTGGACAAAAGTTCTCGTCTTAAATTTTTCCAAATTTCAAGTGATCTTTTCTTGGCCGTTTCTTTGCTTTATTCCTGAAAAGATCCATATTCCTTCCCTTGGCTGAAGTGTCTCTGAGAGGCTTCCCCAATTTGATTGCCTGCTGCTATGTTCCAGAATTTCAGATCACTTAGCACATATGGACCCCAGAATATTAGCCTTGGCAAAATCCCCAAGCTCTTTGCAAAATAAGAATTCACACTTCCCAAGCCAAGTGTAAGTGGAAGGTTCCCACAACATTGGTGAATCCAGAAAGGTTCTTGAAGGCTGTTCACATCCAAACAACTGAAGATTTTAAAGCTGTTGATGGGTAATTCTGCTTATAGTCCATTCTTGTGGTAAGAAGCAAGTTATTAAATTTTCCTTTTGAAGGCATACTGCTTGAAGATGCCAGAAAATAAGAACTTTTCTTAGCCAGTGTTAATAACATGCAGTTTAAGCTGAAGAATTTCAATTTATTCAAGTTCATTTTATTTTGCATGGAAGAAAACCTACTCCTTAGTAACAATTTGAATATGGTAAAAATAAAAAGTTCCATGGAATTATTTTTCTGTGAGTGCCCTACCTTCTTATCCAGTAAAAATAAGGATTCATCAGTCCATCTCAATCCTTGGAGCTGGAATCAGTGGGAATAAAATCATAAGCAGAGGAAAATTATACTCCCTTATTGACTTTAAACTGGCTTCAGCAAACCAACCTTTCCCAGTTATATTAGTATCTTGCCTCCTAACCCTTGACCCAGAGGCAAGTATTAGAAATACTTCCACTGCTTGGCTTTACAACATAGCAAACACATGCTGCATGGATTAAAATCTCCAAGAATTAATTCATGTTCTTCCAAGAAGGCATCTAGGTACTGCCACCTAAGGGTTATAACAGCAGAGGAGATTCTCCCTGAGGTTTCACAGCCATGGTGCACCCTTGCAGACCATGCTTCTATGGGAGGCTGATTTTAACATCAGGAGCTTCATAACAGGGATCATTTAGGGGAGATGGAAGTTACTCAGTGGCTTCTACAATATTCGTGGTAAAAAGACTTCCATGTGGTGTTTTTATAGGATTCTGGGATATCCATCCATTCCTCATCTTACGGTTCATTCTTCCACTTTACAGATTGTGTCTATATGTGTAATACAAGTATAGATCCATGCAGCCATATTTATAAGTTCAGAAACGCATTCTTTGATGCTGATATAAGATCAGGGTACAGGCTGCTACTGAGGATTTAGGGCCTGATTTACTTTTATACTCAAATGAACTGAACACTATCAATTTTCCAAAATATATTCTTCATTTTCATAGGGAATGATATGCTGGTCTTCAACAGCATTTCACAGAAAGTAATGGGAAACAATGGGAAAAGTTTGGCATTAAATTTTACTCTTGCTTCAACTCATTTCCACAGGCCAGGCAGTAAGAAATCATTAAAAAATGCAGCTGGAAATATTGCCCTTTGGACAGTTTTGAAACTAAATTTAGCATAGGAGCAGGAGTGGTGAAATATTCCTCCTCCAACAAAGAGATTCTTGTAGGATTGATTTTTAGTTAAAATGCATCTGAGTACATACCTAGCTCTTTAGAACTCCATCTAGAGTTCAACTGCAGCTTATCTTTTCATATAATGACATTCTACAATTGTAGTAAAAAAGTGATATGCAGATTTATTCCAGGTTCTTTTAATCTGAACTGATTCAAATATCAATAACAACCTATGGAAGGCAACATACACCTGACTGTGGGCTGTGTGTCTCTGCTTCTTTTCACAATTCCTTTAATTAGATAGATAAGGAAAATCAGCTTTAAGCATAAATTGTAGTCAAGTACTTCTCCTTATTCGGGATCACATACATGATGAGATATAATGAGATATAATGAGATTGGCAACAAACATCAAGAAACCAGAAACAGCTAAGAGGACTACTAATGGCACTGGGAAATATTAAACCATTACTTGCTATATATTTAAATACATAAGTAGGAAGCCAGTTAAAGAATAAGAATAGATTCCACAACATAATTCGGATTTCTGTACACACAGCACAGTTAAAGGATTCTTTCCTTTCCTATGTTCACATGCATTTGTTATCTCTTAGCCAAACAGTTTGCAAAAATATGAAGTGATAGAACTAGCTGAGTCCCTATAGAGAAACAAGTGCTTATCTGACAAGAATGTCTGCTGGAAAAAGCCCAGCATCCATGGGTCACTTGCAAATTATAACCTCAGGCCATTATCATCTCATAGCCCTTCAACTGCTTGTGTGAAATGTCTTGATGGTCTCAATCCAATTCCTAGCAGACAGGTGCCTGCATCACTGGAATCACCAGGTGGAGATAACTGCATTTTTCCCATTAGAAAAGGTGATTATAGCTAACACAGTTTACAACATTAATATAAAGTACTTATAGTTCCCACAGCAGATGTTACAGAAACTTGGAATCCTGCTCACTGGAGAAAATTGTGCCCAGATGCTTGTACTTAAACTTTATGGTCCGAACTCTGCCCTCAGATGTACAAAAAACTCCCAGAGATTTCAGAAGGAGTCATGTTCATGGATGTCAGGGCCATGTCTAACTCCTTTCACAAGGTCCATATGGATGTTCAAGTGTATTTTGGGATGTGTGGTCAAAACCCAGCAGCATGACTGAAGATGCTGAGGATGATAATAGCAGAGTAGCTCATATGAAACTCATTCAACTTCAGGGCCAAAAGATACCAAGCATTTCTCAAACACAAATTATGTTTTGTGTTCTGATAAATCTCAGCTTCAGAGACTGGCAGCCTTCAGGCAGTTTTGCTTCCAAGAATGGTGCAGTAGGCTCCTGTGGAGATGTTAGCTGAGTGTCCTCTCTCTATTACTGCTCTACTTGTGTATCAGCCACTCCCAGAAGTTCTAGATTGGTTGAAGACATCAGTGTGTGCACTGACCCACCAACACAGGTCTGTTTGAGGTGACATACTGTGCCTGTCACCATAGCATTGGCCTGCTTGTATATGATAGCTTGATCTTTGACACACTTAATGTGAACATGAATTTTAACCACTGCATGAGCTGCTGCACTATCATTGTATGTGCATCCTGGTTTATTATTTAGTTTTTTAAACATTAGAGTATCAGAAGAGCCCAAATGAAAACTGTGTTCAAAATGCAATTTTGGAGATATGATATGATGTGCCATAAATTTAGCTAACACACTGTGTGATTAATCTGTCAGCATAATCTGCAGATAATGTCCTAAGGGCTGTTGTAAATCAAGCTCTTAACAAAAGCAGAGGCTAGAAATAATGTTTTTAATGGTCATTAATAATGACATATAGGAAAAAAGGATTTCCCACTTTAATGTGGGATTTTGAAAATTTAAATTCAGCTCTGAATGCTGAGTGTCTGACATGTGCAGCTACATGTTCCCTGTAGGGAAACAGACACATCAAAATGTGTTTAATCTGATCCTGAAACGAGTGGAATGAAACCTCCCTGGAGACTCCTTCATCTTTTTCTTATGGCTATTGAGTAATCCCAAGACAGCAAATTTAAGTAAAATTACTAATTTTTACCTTGCCCCTCACCAAGAAGATTATGCTGGAAACGTGTGACTAAATGGCTACATTTGTCTCTGAGAAAACTAACATCTGTGCAGGTATGATCCTTCAAATAAACATTTTATTTCAAAATTTCTTGGCTCTGCAAAATGCACAAATTTCTGTTTAGGGAGGACCAGTACTAGTACTACCAGTACTATACTGCAGAGATTAATCATGGGTTGAAAAGTATTTTGAAAATGTCCTAATAAGTCATTAAAGAAGTTTTGATATATAATGGAGTAACAATAATTACAATAATAACAAAAACAACAAAAAAATAATAATAGTATCTCATTATGTTTATTATTCAAGAAAAGAGACCTGGCAACCAAATGAGATAGTTATAAGACACTATCTTTGAAAAATTAGAAGCATAAGGATTGGGCAGCATTCTCCAGAGTTCTGGGAAAAGGTGTTATGTGTTCATGGTCTGAACAGGAAGAGGGTCCAGCACCACAGACCTTCCTGGATGCATTTCCTGATTGCCAGGTCTCAGTGCAGCCAATATGGAAAATGCCTGTTGTTGCATGGGATAGAGAGTTGAATATTTTGTCCAACCCTCTCCCAGTCTTTGCAAGGCTCTTACATTTTGATGAAGCATTTAGTTATTTCTGGTGGAAATAAAAGACTGTATGTCAGGCACTGCAGAATTTCAGGAGAGCTTCTCAGGAGCTGAAGTTCTTGGGAATTTCACAGTGAAACTAGGTAGGAAGCACTGTTCTGACAGAAGAAAGGATGACAGGGAAGCCCTGAGAACAATGGAAATTTTTGCATCAGAAAACCTAAGATCAGAGTTTTACTTAAAATATGAAACATGGAAACTAGTAAGAAAAGGAAGATTAGTACAGATAAGATATGAATTCATACATGGCACTGGTATGAAGTGTATAAAATACATGATCATATCTATAGCAAAGAAGAGAAAACATAAATAGTAAATGATGAAAAAAAAAATCACCAAATGTGAAACTTCCATTTACCTTAAAAATTCTTAGTAAATGGCCAATCTGCTAAGAAAGAAATCCCAAATTTAGAAGCTGCTGATAGGTGGAATTCTTTTGGCTAAATATGGGCAACCAGGTGTCTATCAGGTACCTCAAACTACCCAAGAGATCTGGGTGGAACTGAGACATAGGTTTCAGGCCTTCAAGGAACTCCCTCTTCTGCAGACTCAGGTGGAGGCCATGAAGGACAAAATTCAGTGCTTAAAATGATGCTGAATCCTTCAGTTTTAGGCAATAGAATGTCTCCCTGGGTTACAAAAGAGACTGTGCATAACTGCTAAAGTACCTTTATGTAGGACTGGAGAGACAGTGCTGTAATGAACTCTACCAAGGAGCCCAACCCTTCTCTTCCAAGCTCATAGCAGATGAAAATCTTTGTTTCACTGCACAGAGGAAAATTGCATACCACTAACGCTAAATTACCCCTATCTGAATATGACAGATGTTTTGATTTTGAATTTCTAATATGAAGTTATTCTTTCTGACACCACAATTGGCTGGGTTTGATCAGGTTGGCTTTTTGACCTCTGCCCATGAAATCACCCATTTACCTTAACCTCTTAATCTCCTCCTCTTTGATATTTTATGACTGCTCTATTTAATGTTAATGTGATTATAGTTCAATATTGGAAAGAACTGCAGTTTGCATTTATATCTTACTATGCTGCTTTTCATACTGTGATGTTAATTTGTTTCTAAATTATTGTCGACATTGGTTGTTATGATCAAATCAAATAAGCACCTCCAATCTTCAGTGTCTTAGGAAAGACGAAGGATTCCTTTTGGGGATCATCAGGAGTCTGGGAAATGCTGGCTGGTGGCTGCATGTTGCCAGAACTGAATGTCCTGAGAATCTGAAAATATTGTTCATGTTGATTGTCTAAGTCAGAACGTGTTGCATACGGCGCAGGACAATCCTGCATTAGACACTAAGTTAGCAGAAGAATTTCCCAATGCTTGTGGTTCAGCTCAAGTGTTTGCAACTAGATTGTAGATGCTTTGAATAAACATAATAAAATCCCAACCATCTGTGCACAGCTGTGGAGTGCACACACGGGCACACACCCGCACGCACTGCGGAATGCTCACACACACGCGCGGATTAATGCCTGCAGCGTGTGCCTGTGCGTGTGTGCGTGTGTGTGCAAGCCCCGTGGGCTTGGCAAAGACCAGTTTCATGAACCTGAAAGCAATTACAAACCAAATCATCTGGGAGGAAAATTTTAATCAGAAAAATGTGAGTGGTAATTAAAAACTGTTTACTTCAAACCCTAAACAGCATAATCCCATGACTGAAATCCTTATTTAAAGGACCAAAATACTTACCAATGAAAGCAGCAGTAATTACACCTATATCTGTAACAGGTGTAGCAAAAAAATCCCAATTTATAATGTGGATTTGGTTGGGGGTTTTTTTATGTTGGAAGCTGTAGAAAACTGACACTATAATAGGAAATCTGGCTGTTAGTGTAAAGACAGCATGAAAAAAGCAGGTTTTGGGACTAAAATAAAATGAACAGATTATTGATCCAGGTTTAGAACAGTAAATAACAATACATACAAAGACATGTTTAATATATATTTTTACTCTGAATGAAAAAGGTAAATAATATGTTATATAAAATATTATTTTCTAATAATAATCAATATTCTGAAATAACAATCAGCATTAGATCCAGGGTTTTTATATATGGAATTTTTAAAATAGCTGCCCAAGGAAGATTCTGCAGTATTCCCTTTCAGTGAGTATTTCAAGAATTTGGAAATGCCAGACTGTCAGAAGAAAGATAGTACCAAGACTAAATGTAAAAGGAATAATTATATTGATGCTAGCAATTACAGGATTGCCAAGGCGATGCTGATTTCAGACAAAAGTATGGAATATTTTTTAGTTCAATCAGATTCATAAGTTTGAAGAATTTAATTTAAGGCAAGCGTCATTGTCTTATGAAAATAGATTTCAAAATACTTTGATGTAGCAATAGCATTACAGCAACATATTACACTGATAATAAGAGAAAAAGGTCAGTGTTATATATTTTAATTTTTGTTGATGTCCTCTCATTAAGAAGAAAGGGACATGGAATCAGCATTACATTAAATAGGCGTAATCTGCCTAAACAGTAGATCCCAATAAATTCTAAACAGGGGATAAAGAAAGTAATTTCTTCAAAAAGGATCAAAAATGCTGTTCAATAAACAGCTGCAAACAGACTTCTAATGTGGACTAATGGATTCATTCATCAGTAGCTCCTTAGACTTAGTGCAAACTACCCTGGGGCCTTATTTTGATGTCCAAAATGCAAAAATCTGTAAAGAACAATGAGATGGCATCAGAAAAGGGCACCAAGGACTGAATCAGATTCTGATGAACTCACCAGAAAATAAATCTATTTAGCTGGTTTAAACACCAGTAGGAAATTAAACTGCAAATAAGTCAGTTCCTTCCCCCCACTCCTTTTGGTATAGGAGGGACAAAAAGGGAGAGACTGTGAGTTGAGATAACAATTTAGCTAGAAAGCACATAGCAATGGAAGAAGACACAATAGACATGGCAATATTAATAGCAAAAGTATACAAAAAAGAGATGGTGTTTTATCCCTGAAAAGATATTCACCATCAGGAACAAAAGCAAGATGGCAGGGACTACCTGAATGCCGTGCCTGCATGGTTTCCCCAGACAAAGGCAATGTGGTGACTGTGCCATGCCACCCAGCATTTGGGAACAAAGGCAATGTGGTGACTGTGCCATTCCACTCAGCATTTGGGAACATAGGCAATATAGTGAGGGAGCTCCGACAGATGATATTTCCCAGCCCCCCAGCCCAAAATGACAAAAAATGATGATATAACAAAAACATTGGAAGCTGGATCACCCAAATAGGGGCAGCACTGCCCCCTTGTCAAGCTCAGTTCTGTGCAGAAACTTTTGCAGCAACTTCTACTGCTCTGCTGCTGCTTTTCCTACCTTTCCACCACGCTCTTTTCAGCTTGACTTGCCTAGACTTGACTAGGTTGGGATCATCTCCACTCCCAGTCCCCTCCCTCTTGCATTGTCATTTCAGCACTACCATCAATCCCCTTTGCTGTCCTTTTCAGTACCAATGGTCCATAGCTGCACTGTGGTGACAATTCAGAGGGATGACAAAGGGGCCAAGTATGGAGGGGTGGATGCAAATACCTTCCCAGAGTGAGGGAAAATGGCCAGCTTTCAGTAGGGACAACCCAGCTTTGCAAAGAAAGGAGCCATATAGAATAACAACCTGGTCATACCCACAAGGTGTTAACTGATCCCTCTGTTACCAGGACATAGCCTTTGGTCTTCTCTTAATCCACTTGTCTGTTTTCCAAATCTCTCTAAAACTTGATATGTACAAATTATATGTTCCCCCTGCAAATGTGGTTGAATTTGGTAAAAAAGTTCAAATTTATTGGCAAGCTAGGAAAAACAGAATCACAGAATGGTTTGGATTGGAAAGGATGTTAATGATCATCTAGTTCCAAACCCCTGCCATGGGCAGGAAGATGTTCCACTTAAGTATCATCCAACCTGGCCTTGAACTCTTCCAGGAATGGGGGATCCACAGCCTCTCTGAGCAACCTGTTCCAGTGTCTCACCACCTTCAGAAAGAATTTCTTTGAAATGTCTGATATGACAGAATACCATGACCATGGGCAGCGGGGATTGAGAGATATGGACTCTGCTATGCCAGCAAAGTCAAGCCAGTTTATTACACAAGTTCACCAGTATTTATAGTCTCTATGCTCCGTACAAAATTTTCCACTCCAACCTCTTTGCCCTGGTCCCGTTAGAAACACAATCTTCTCAATGATCCTTCTTACACTGGTTATGTCCTTATTATATTCTCTCTCATCAAAGCCGTCAGTGTAACCAGTGATGTCTTCACTTCTGTTCTTGCCTTGAGTTTATCTCTCCCATGGTTTTCACTGCATCAGGGCAGTGCTATCCAGTTCAGCTTCTGTAGCTGCCTGGTCTTCCACAGTGGGCCAAATGAACCCTTCTCTGCAGTCACGTTCTCTATCAGGATCATCATCTCTTGAAGTGAGAAATACCAGAAAATCCTTTAAATCTCTCATAATGCTGCTGTCTTCAAGTCCAAGTCATATACAACCATGACACTGACAGTTGCAGTTCTACCAACAGACACTCTAAAATCTTTTCACCCAAACTCTATGCAGCTTCTGGAGCTGCTGCTTGGTGGGATGGGGAGTGTGTGGAGGATAATTTCTTTCAGATTCTCACTTCTACCTCCCATCCCCCTACCTTAAACCATCAGGGAATCTATAGGCTGGGCTGCCCCTGCCAGGCAGAAATCACAATGTGTTTTGTTCCCTTGGGATATGTTGATATATTCCTGAGATAATTTTTGACTGCAGCATGGAAGTGGCCTGTAAGTCACATCAACGGGCTGGGAGGTTGCAGCTGACAAAATTGTGCCTCCCTGTCCCTGTGCCTGCTTTTGCGGAGCTGTGGTCTCACCATCCCTTGCCCCACCTCATAATCAGAGGGAACCATTCTCCCAAGCCCTTCCCCACTGCAGCTGGGTTCTGCAGCCCATCACTGGCTCTCTGTCTGCAGGTGCTGGCTGAACATCATCTGCAGTGACAGAGCAGAGCCAGCCACGGGGCATTTACAACTTTTAAAAGGGAAGATGAGTTAGAATCTCATTTGCAGTAGGTTTTCACCATGGAGCAAAAGCTTTTAGTGATTTTCAAGTGCCTTTAGTATTTGTTAGTAGTCAGTTTTCCTAATGGCCTTGTGAAAACCCAATAGACTGGAAGTGCCAGTGATTTGCAGATACTTTATGTTCACTGTCTTGATGAAACTCAAAAGTTCAATTCTTGCAGATCCCAGCTGTATCACTGCCATCAGTTACTCTAGTCCTTAAAATACATATCTGCACTTACTGATAAGCAGCAAAAAACTTAGTGGAGGATGACTTCTCATTTCTTTTAATTCAGGAAGTGGCATGAAACCATATTTTCTTCTTTGCATTTTTTCCCAAGGTCAGTTAATTAATTTTTCACTTGTAAAATCCGTTCTATCTCTCAGGCCAAGACTGATGCTGGCAGTGCTGCCAATCAGCTCTGCTACTTGTATATCCACAAGGGATTTCTTTAATAAGAGACAAGCAGTACAGGCAAAAAGTACAGGTGAATATCATAGAATCAGGGGCTTGCTTTGACATAAACTTTGAACCACATCTTGTTCCTCAATAGCAACAGATTAGTTGCTCATTCCCAGTTATCCTACAACAAAATTTATGATCCAAACAGAATCAACAAGTTGAGACCAACCTATGTTCATGCTTGCAAGTTGCTTTTTTTCTTACTGTACATTATTGCATTTCTCTCTCATGGAGTTTTCTGGTGAATTACCATGGCTAAAGAAAACTCACAAATATTTTGATTAGGGTTTCATAAATTCATTTTTCTTCATATCTACATATTCCAGTGTAATGTTCGCAATGTGACAACTTTAAATGTTTGCTTTTTTAAAATAAGCTAAAAGACCTGTAAATATTTTTAAAATTAAAAACCTTCAGAATTTTGATTTTTTGTGAAAAAATTTTCATTTTTATCCTTGCCATTAATCTCAATGTCCTGAATGGATATTTTAACAACTAGAACAGACTGAAATAGTCTAAAATTTAAAAAATGAAAAGACATGATAATTGTATTTATTAGTCCACCGAGTTCTAATTGGCAAGGGAAATTAATTAGTCTGAACATTTTCCTCAAAGAATATGAAAATAGAATAAAAATAGACTCCTCCATTTGTAAGAAAATATCTTATAAGGATTGATATTGTAATTACATGTCTTGTGTAACCCCTGTGCCAGTTATCCTACTGAGCAGAGCACATTTAACATACGAAGTTGAAGAAGTCAAACAAATATTTTGCAAAACAAGTTAAAGATCTTCTGAGCTGAGCCATGGCGACAGTTAAAGTCCTGTCCTTTGGGAGAAGGGAGCTAGCTACAAACCTTCAGTGTGGATGTTTTTGAGTAATTTCCTTTCTGACTTCCATAAATCACAGAGTACTTTAATTGCAAATGCATTACCAGCAGACCATGGCCTAAACAGAATTATGGACTTTCATTTGTTCGTAAGATTAACCCATGTTTTTGTAGTTTTGTAGATACTTTCAAATATTTTTCTCTTATCTATAAACTACATTAATGATTGCATTTCAGGCTTCTTAATTATTAAACTCCATTAAACAAATGTAGTAATTATATATTATTTGATATAAAGAATAATTTTGTTAAACATTGAGTTCATTTTCTGGCTAAATGAAAGGAGAAGTAGGAGAGGAAAAGACAAATATTGAACTTTTCCCATTTAAGCCTCACATTTTCCAAGTTCATAAAGTAGTTGTAAAACTTAATTCATTTTGCAAACTTCTGAGATTTTACAATGATGTTTCCATCCAATATACAATTTGTCTGCAAGTCCTCAAAATACTTTTTCAGCCTCATTTGAAATGGAATGATTGGTTCAGATTGCTCAGTCAGTCATAAGGTGTTCATTCTGTTAATTAAGGCTTTCCAGATATACCGAATGCAGCCCATCTAGTCAGGGGGCTTCAAAAGCAAATGCTTGTTTTTCAGGAATCTTTAAATTACAAGAAGGTGGAATAATCTGCTCCTCACAGCCATGATCCATAGAAAAAAAGATGTAACCAATTTAACTTGCAGAGAGGGACAATTTTATTATATATTAGGTTAAAAAAGGCACATTTTAGAAATGGAATACGTTTTCTGGAGAGGCTGTAGGGACCCAGTCACCAGAGGATTTAAAACCAGAAATGCTTGTGCCTGTAATGTTGAATATGTGGACTCTGTGTGACTATGTAAATATACTAGATGTGTTAGTTATATAATTTGTGACCCTTTTTAATGTTATCCTCTGATTTTATATCCTTTTCCTAAGCCTCCCCCAGATTAGCAGTAGGATACTCAGTCTGGCAGCATGGAAAGAAGGATGTGCTGAAGGATGTGCTACTTCTAAAGCAGTATAGAAAAGAAGAATAATAAATGAGAATGAGCAGGAACTCACAGTATATGCAACAGATAGTGTTTGCATCACTTAACATACCACTTGTAAATGATGAGAATTTAGTGTTGGAAAGCTTATAAAATTTAGACTTGAAAAACTCACCCAGGCTAGCACAGTAAGGAAGAGAGACATTCTTGATTGTTCCTTGAAGCACAGTGGGAAAGAATAATTCTTCTACAAAATCCAGTCCAGAGAGAGGTATGCAGTAGGCCCTTTCTCAACATAACACTCACCAAATGGTGATGAGGAAATTAAATTTTCTGTTTTGAGGAGAACATGTGATAATACCGTTGGATTGAAGTGTCTTCGATAGGGGTGGTTTGTGTGAAATGGGGAACTGGATTTGGTATTTGCTGTCCTTTGCAGACTCCAGCAGCCATCAATCATGGGATAATATTTAGAATTTTGAGATGATTCAGCTGCCTGAAAACTTGTCTTTTCTCAGCTTGTTTTGCTGTTGTTTATATTTCCTTTGCTTGTATATTTTATGACTTAGGTAATAAACAATAAAATATATTTTATAACTTGTGGTAATAAATTATAGTTGGGACATATTTTGGAATCCTTCTGGTATACAAATTAGCCTGCCTGCTACCCTTCTATATCAGCATTAATGCCATCTACTTTCCACTGAGCAGTGCCAGAAGTTCTTGGAGGTCATGCACTCCGGTGCTGACTCGTTTTGGTTCCTGTTTCCAGACAAAAGCTGGTGAAGATGTTGTATTTCAAGAAAGCAATATGCCTTGAGGAAGATATTCCTGGCAACATATCTACAAGCTAATCAACAAAAATCAAGTATCTGCTACTAAATTTGCAGGGTCTGCATGATTTTTTCCCCTCTAAGTATCCTGGCCCAGGGTTTTAATGTAAATGCTTATTAGTCAAAATAGTGAGAGGAACTTTAAAGAATTGGCTGCATTGCACAGAGGGTCCTGTGAGAACACTGACAGTCAAGTGAAGCCATGTGAAGGAGAAACATTTTAAAGACTGTACAAGACTCAGAAGATCAAAATAAAGTTGTCATGGACATGGGTGTTATATATACAAATCCATGTTTATCAAAGAACGCTGTAGAGTCTGGCCTTAATCTAAGGCTGAGTGTAAAGCTTGGAAGAGGGGAAAGGTTTTCTTGCAGAGCAGTAAGGATGGAAGTGAAAGGATCTCTTCTTTGGTGAGAAGTATTTCTGAAAAAAGTGGACTAGAAAACAAAAGCAAAACAATATAGCAATGAACAAAGATCGTGCACAATCAGATAAGAACACTTTCATAGAAACTGCACTTGTGAAATGTCCTACCCAACTATGACTGGGAAAATAGAAAGGAGTGTTTCTTTCGCCCATTGAAATTATGATAAAAAATTCTAGTGAGTTCATTGCAGCCATATGTTTTATTCATGTTTTTTGTAATGACATTTTATTACCTGATTATATATTCAGGTTATATTATATATTCAGCCTGGTGTGAAAATGCCAGCTCTTCTGACAAATGCACATGGTCAGAGAATAAATACCTTTTACAAAGGGTTTTATTCCCTCTTTTTTTTTTTTTTACCTTTCTTTTTCATAAATTGCTGAAGAAACTGCTTGACATAAAGTACCACCAAAAAACTGAGCAATCTCCAGCAAAAGGTAAACGTAGGCACAGAAGAAAAAGGGTCCTGTACCTTTTAGCTGAGGAAGTACCAATTGAAAACTATGGGCAGAAGAAGTCATTAACTTGTCAAGTCTTCCTGGAGAATATGTTGAGCTCCAGAAAAATTATTATAAAAAGAAAATCAGAGGATATGATGTTATGTCCACCTGCAACACATTATATGCATATAAGCTGTGTGCATGTGTGTTTATGTGAATATTCCATGTATATTTCATGGTAAGTAAATGTAATGCACAATTTTTGATGTACAATATATAGTTGTCACTGAAATAGATGGATTTAGAGCTGTGCTTGTCTGCTGAGAGGATCACAGAGGAGCTGAGGAGGTCCTACTGGAGTTAGCTGCCAGTTACCAGATGTGGTTTTTCCCTTCAAATGAGTAGATGTGTTTCTTCCTTATATATAAACAACATAGTTTTGAATAGAAATCTCAAGCTATGAAAAGTGTTGTAAAGTTTCAAAGCCATCAGCCACCAATAAAAATTTAGGTGGTAAGTGCATATGAAATGTCCAGGATAGAAAGAGCTGTTAAGAGTATGGATCATTTAAGAAATATCATGCTAATATTTTGTGCTTACTGTCTTTGCCAAGCACAATCATGTGGCATTTACAGGCAGGATTTCAGGAGGACATGAATATCCACGTGTTAGATCCATTTTTCCATCTCCTCCTGTTCTGGTGAAATATTCATACAAAACACTTCATGAGTGTACATGTTTTTCTCTCTTCCATTAGACTCACCACAATGCCACACATCCTAAAGCTGAAATGACCAGGGAAGAGTGTTGCAGCTGTTTCCTTACTGCATATGGAATGTTTTTGCAGGTATTGACCCTGTGCAAAGTTGAGAAATGTGTCTAGTCCAGGTTCATCAATTTGGAGCAACCGTTTAGGAAGCCACTGCTCCCGAAGATACCTCTGGGACCCAGGACATGACAGTCCCAGGGGACCTTGGCAGACTGCAGCAGCCTCTCCTGCTCAACTTGCTGAGTGAAAATGAGTGAACGGACGTAGTGGAATCCAGGTCAGTGCCTCGCATGTCATTTGGTGGTCTTTCAGTTGTTGATTGCTTTCTCCTTCGTAAGGTCTTTGATTTTAATTGGATCATTGTGTGCACATATGGATATTCCTGGTGGCCTAACCAGTGAACATAATTAAAAGAAATGATTGCCTTTCACTTTAAGCAAACATCTGGTTTTACTTGAAGCAAGATGACTTAGCTGTTTCAGAAACATTCTTGTAACCCTGGATTCACATTTTCATCTTAAAATATATATTTTCTCTGTTCAAGCAGCATGTTAATGTAAACACTATATATAACTGACAACCAAAATTTTCAGAAGTATTTGGTGCTCTGAGCATTAGTGAAACCACAAGAATTATTACATTTTTGATTTGATCTCTGTAAATCTGTTTCAACAGTCACTCTGATTTAAACAATTATTCTGATTTATATTCCAAGAACTATAATTTGCAGAAAATGTAACCATGTGAAAACATGTTTTTGTATAGTATATCTTGGCAACCTTGTTTTGTTGTGATGTCATTGCCTTAGGTTTCATGGAAATACTGAGGGAATAAAAGGAAAACAAGAACCTCTCTTTGAAGTATATTTGTGCATCCCCTCTCTCCACCTCTAAAACAGTTTTAATGTCCTTTTCCATAATGACACTGAATTTTCTGTTATTGCTTGACTGATATTATGGCCAGAAATGTACTAAAGACTCTCATGAAGGGAATTTAATTGAGAGGGAAGGATTTGTCACCTTTCACTTCTCCCTATCAGATGGGAATCATTATTTATATAATGAGATATTTTGTGATCCTGGGGTTCTTTACTTGCATGTTGCTACAATTCTAGTTTCTAAACAGTTAAACATAGACACGTAAACAAGATATGCAGAGCACAGAAAATGAAATTTCAGACCATTTATCAACAGCAGAAGTAACACTGGAACTTTATCCATTAAAGCTCTATCTAATCTGGTTTATTGTAACATCTGAGAGAAGATGACTGTGCTTTATTAAACCAATAGCTCTCATTCACTTCATCACATCTGCTCTTTCTAAAAAAATAAAATAAAATAAATACAAGGTTATTAAGAGTAGCCCTTCGTTATAAAAAACATAAGTTACAGATACGTACAATAGAATGAAAAATGGCAGAAGAAAATGTCTTCATATGGAAGCAATCCATCTGGATACACCTAGATATGCTATATGGGGATTTCCAGTACTATTAAAAAGGTTATCCCTAGTACAAGATATTAAAAATATGCCTTGTATGATTTAGAGATTTTAAACATATCCAGTGTTTTTACTGAAAGAAAAGGAAAAGAAAGCATGAGGAAAAGGAAAGCAACACATTCAGAAGCATTCTTAACTTGCTTCATATTTTTCTTTATCCAGCACCAATAAGAAAACACATCAGAGACGAGCTCAAGCCTGTCAGATGTGATCATAGGCTAAATCAAATGACACCATTTGCTAATTTCATTTCCACAGTACGTGCACTTGTGTGTTTGTGTTTGTCTGGCTGTTATGTGTCTGGGATGTTTGGAAACTGCAGATTTTTCTTATCTGCTTGCTTGCACAATGAACTATAAGGAATTTTTCTACTGAGGCTGACTGTGCACTCGGACACCTTATTGCTTATCCTGAGCAATTCAATTGATTTCAAAGTATCTCTTACCTGATTAAGAGAATGGCTGGAAAATTGTCACTACTGACCCTGTAAATTCCATCAACCATTTAAGTGCTTAACTACTGTGAGTTCTCTCCTTTGGTACTCTCTACCAGACATAGGACTAGGCAAGTAATGTGTCCTTTAACTAGTACTGAGTCTTCATAGGATTAGATAGGATAGATATTTTCATAGGATAGATTTTTTTTAAATGCAATTTTTGAGCAGTTAAAAATCACAAATAGTTTGTGTTGGTTCTCAGTTTATGTATTTGCTATTAAATTATACTTTTCATTTACCCTACCTCTACATATCTACTTTTCAATATATTATTATCAAAAAAATCCCTTTCATTTTGTGAATTGGCAGCTATTTAATCTTCACTTGCAAAAGTAAATGAGCAGAATGAACACTGGACATGATCTCACCACTAGTCATATACTACATTCTAACTGTTAAAGGCAATGGTCTATAAATCTCTACAGGTATACCCATAGATTTGAGTAATCTACCATATTTCCTTCAAAATGGCAATCATGGACCTCATCTCTAGCAAATGTGGTACTTGGTACAATAAATAAAATAAATGTTCATATATTAAGAAGAGCCGCTGTAAATCATTGCTCTCTCTTTCAGGACTATTGCTTTAGCAGTTGTTGTAGGAAATGAAGTCGTTTTGGGGGGTAGGAAACAGCAAGAGTTGTAGAATATATTTGAAACTCAAGTTAAAGCTGATCTCAGCCCACCTCCACGTTAGTCATTCCAAGGTCTGCTGCAGGTGGTCTTCACACAGAAGCTCAAAAGAGTCCACTTGTGCCAAAGCTAGAAACTGGGAAGGGAAAGTGATGGAGAATTCACAGGGAACAATAAAGCTTTCATACTATGGAAAGAGTGGAGAACCAAGCTGAGCAACTTGGAAAAATATTAGCATGTAGAAGGCAAAAATAAGCAAATAAATTTTAAAAGCATGCAAGAAAGAGAAGGACAGATTTTGTCTTAGGATAAGCATGGAAGCAGTTCCAGAAGAGACGCTGCTAAATTGCTTATCTTCTGCTAAAATATTTTTAATAAAATAAGTAGAATCTGATCCCAGCTGAAACAGCACAGTCAGTATTGACAATTTTTCCCAGTTCTACCTCAGTTAAAATTAATTATTCATTTTAATTTTTATTGCACTTCCAACATTTCTCCTTTTTTCCCAGTCCCATCACTTTCTCCAAAGTTGGCTTTCCACCCTGCTGGAACTAAAAACTGAGGGTGAAGTCTTGGCACTTCTGAAGTTAATATAAGTTTGGCCTCTGCAATGAGGTCTGGATTTTACATAGATGTTTAAGAAGTTCTGTGGGAGCATTCATGCCTTCACTCAGGCATTTGTCAGGTATTAAGTCCCTTTCTCTCCACTGACCTACAAGGATCTCAGCTTATTATATGAGATTAGGGGCTTACCTTGCATTCCAAAGTGTCACTGGTGTTATTTTATTCTGAATTTGAACAGTTAAGTGCCTGAGGGAGAGTTATGAACTGAGTGTCCCCCAAGATTTATGTAATCCTGGGCTAGAGGAAGTAGCAATCCATCCAGACGTGACAAACATGGGGTGAAGGCAAAGAAATGTTTCTCCTATGCATATGGGCTGAGAGATTTGGAGCTGTTCAGTCTGGAGACAGAAGGCTCTGGGGAGAATTTACAGCACCCTTAGTACCTAAAAGGGCTACAAGGGAGCTGAGAGGTACTATACACAAGAGCCTATAGTGATAGGACAAGAGGTAATGGCATTAAAACCACAGAGGACAGATTTAGACTAGATATCACAAAGAAATTCTTCCCTGTGAGGGTGATGAGGCTCAGAAACAGGTTGCCCAGAGAGGTGGTGGATGCCCCATCCCTGGAAGTGTTCAAGGCCAGTTTGGATGGGGCTTTGAGCAACTTGGTCTAGTGAAATGTGTCCCTGCCCACGGCAGGGGAGTTGGAACTGGATGGTCTTTAAGGTCCCTTTCAACTCAAACCATTCTGTGATTTTAAGCAGTGCAGAAAAAGAGTAAATAAAGTTGTGAAGGCAAGCATAAACAATTTGCATGACTTGCAAGAGCTAAGGTCACTGAAAATTATGGATATCTTACTAGGGGATATGTTCGACTGTCTTTACTGTTTTCTCAAAGAACACTCTATCTAGTCCTAGACCAGAGTTTGCATGGGAGTAGTAGAAGAAAGCTGAGTCAGGAAATCCCATTTCCCATAGGACAAAGGTGACCTCAGAAAATTGCCCACTTTTGAACAAACTGTGCTTGAAGATAATGACTCGGGCTTTGCCATCATCATCATCTCTTTGGTAAGTTTGCTGTTCCTCTGCTCTGTGGTTAAGCTAGGAGTCATACTGTAGCTCACAGCAGAAAAAGGGATCAGACTTTATAGCTCATCTTCTATGTATAAAAGCTACGTACTGCATCCCCTAGTGCAGCAGACTAGATTTAGTTTCACAGATATGGCTTCAAAGCAAAGTAAGTTCAGTAAACTTCATCATGACTTTAGTTGTGTTACTAATGCAGTGGTAGAAACTCACATGCTTAGATTTTTGCTGAACTAGGGTCTAATTCTGCTGCTTTCTTCTCAGCATGTATTTTAAACAAATTTGGAACCAATCAGTGGAAAAAAGAGCATGAACATCAAATAGTTGTTAATCCACATGACAACCTCAACGAATTTTCCTGTAGAAGCTGTTTGTGTCAGACTGGTTTTAAGCACTGTCACTGATATAAGTAGCACATGTATTGTCATTTCCAGGTGACAGATTAACAATGGTTCAAGGAGTTGGCTGAGGAAGAGCTTCAGTACAAATATGTGAGTGAAGGTGGTGGTGTCATTCCGCTGCTGCTGGTGGAGGCTTATTTCTGCTTTAATAGATAATCTTCACAAAATTTGAAATTTAATAATGAGAAAAAAATCCATGATATCCATGTCTCAGAAATGCTGCCTTTCCCATCTTCAAGTGTTATTATTCCTATGGTAGGTTATAGACAAATGATCATTACGTAATTGTATGCTGTCAACATTTTGGAGTGCACATAGCCAATCTTTTACAAGGAATCTAACACTCAGAGTATCCAACACGTGATGAGTTTAAGATTTGCTGGTTTACTCTTTCCCCACAGGAAATCAGGGATGGAATCACACAAGGGAACTGACTGCGGTGCTGAGGTTGTGGTTCTGAAAATTTTCGTATTCTATATGTAAGTTAAAATCCACTCTTTTACTGTCTAGGTTGTAGGCCTTCTGACATTTGGCAGAGATCAGCATAAAATAATCTGCTTCTATAAATTAATTAGTGAATCAATGATTGTCTCTAGAACTAGATCATTGTGACATTAACAGTGCATGCCAATTGCTGCTGCTGCAATGTGTGGTTTAAACAGGTATGCAGAGTATTTACAGCACTGAAGTATTTGTGCCATTTATTATGTGTTTAACGATCAAGGTAGAAGTAGAGGGTGAAATCAGCATTGTGCTCCACAATGAGCACAATGAGAAGGGCATTGACATCCTGCTACTACAATGTGCCCGGCTGGCAGGATTGATATCCTCAGCAGCTGTACCACGGCTGACCTACACTGTCTCCTCTCCTCATTACAGCCATACACACAGCAGACATGTGCTTTTACTGGCCTATTGCCCTGTCACATGGAAGAGTGGCTTTGGGACACTCACATGCCAGTGTGAATGCCAGACTACACCCCACTTTGGATCCTACTAGTGTGATCCTAAACTTATGATTTATAGGAATCGAGTCACAAGTATCCGTTAACCTCTTAAATAATGTCTCCTGGATTGGATAAATAAAAATTAACTCAGAGGTAACAAAAGAGATCAAAGAAGTATTTTACAATATTCAAGCAAAGTGAAGCCTTTTTACAGAAAGTTATTTGAGGGAAATTTATGCTGATGAAAAATTAAAGTACAATGCAAAACTGAAATATTTGAGACACATTAAATGGCTGCATATTTCATTTATTAAACCACAGAATATTCTATAAAACAATGGCTCCCTCTTTAATGAAATTCTATTAAAGAAACAGACCTGTCAAGGGAATACATTTTTATATCCAGTTAGGTTTTGTATTTAACAGATTCCCACTTTGTATATTTTTCTGTGGTAGCTGCTAAGTAAAATATATATACTCTAGAATGTTTGCTTACTTCTGGAATAGGAAATTTCCACACAATTTAGTGATTTAAGAACTGATTCTAATCTAATAATAATAATAAAAAACCCTTTGGGAATACTCAATGTCACTCAGCCTGTGGAACAACAGCCTTTGTTCATTTAGAGCATCATCCAGTTCTCAGAGTCTTTCCAGAGGTTTCATGGGGAGCTGAACTGCACCCTGGAGCCACCAGTGTGCCAAATTGCTGATCTGACTGGTGCTTGGGCTTCATTAGACCTTCTGAAGAACAGCTCTGGGAGTTTATCACCTTTTGAATTACTCAGTCCCTATTTCTTGCTTTCTTAAGTAGATTAATAACAAAGAATCCCAATAATGATGGTAGTCAAAGTTCAGGAGGAAGCACAGGAAGGCTTAGACAGATCATCATGTCACTGTTCCTTGACAAGGTACAATACATCTGAGGTGCTCCCACTGACTGTGAACATGCTGTTAGCACATGGAAAGGGCCAAGTAGTGGAGCAAAGCTGTCAGAGGCAGGGCATTTAAGGCTAAATTACATTATATTTGCATGGTGCATGCATGGAGAATTGCTGTGGCTCCATTGGTACCTTTTAACTTGTTAATTATCTGTTGTCATCAGGGATTTGATCACCCCTCAGCTTCACAGTGCCCCACTGGCCACATAAAGGTGGGTGTACCTTAAAAAATTTTAGAAAAGAAGATATCCCAAATCACAAGTCACTCATACAAATCTCACTGTTATCAAGAAAGCATGAAATACTTCTGAATAGCAAGTTTGGTTAAGAGTTTGCAAGCCAAAGAGCACGCAAAATCCATTAATTGTTTCCCAAGAGCAAATAAAGTTCATAAATTTCTTCCCCATTACAATAAATAAGCAGCAGAAGCTTTGAAATTTTATTTTACCACTTATAGCGTCACAGGATCATTTAGTCATCTGGTCCCATTGCCTGCCCAAAGCAGGGCTGAATCCAAATCTAGACCATATTATCATAGAACCAGAGAATGGGCTGGGTTGGAAGGGATGGTGCACAACACTTCCAGGGATGAGGCATCCACAGTCAGTGTTTTCTTGTGAAGGTTATAAACATATCCACAGATGGAAGTTTAATAAATTCTTCATGGTGTTGGTTTCTAATCAACCATGATCATAAATTGGTTATGCTTTCTAAAACTCTAGCCTGGTAGATAAAATTGTAATTTTCAGCCTCTGGACTAAAACTCAACATTCAACCCCAAATCTGATACGGTGTTTAATTTAAAGATTTTTTTTTCAGAGTTATTGAAATAATTAAAAATTTCTTTACTGAATCCACAAGCAAAATTCCAATCTGGATAGTGCATTAAGCATTTTAATAGTGGAAAGTAGATAAAAGGTGTAAAATGCAAGCTCCAGTTGTTCAGGTTAAATCAGTATTTTTTCCTTTGATCTAGTAGATCAGCAACTTTGCTAGTCATCTCTGCCATTGTTCACTGAAATATCTTCCTCTTCTGTACATCCTGTTCAGCTATGAAAAAAATGGAAAAGCCACTTCTTCACAACTTCACTTGTGATTATTCCAGCCTCTTTATCATCTTTTTAAGTTATAATAGAATTTCAATCATAAGTTGTCTGAAAATATCTCCCATAGTATCTGATTGAGAGTAAGGTGACTAGAAAGAGTGTTGTCTATTTAATGAAAGTCAGAAAGTGTGGATGATGCAATCCAGTTTCCCTTTCCAGGTTCTTGAAATACTTTTTCTGTAAGTAGCATTGTACCTATATGCAGGTTTAGTAAATAAACTCAAGTACATCTGCTTCATGTTTTCTGTATGAAAATGCAAGATGCCACCAACTCTGGCTGAAAAATGTCACCTCATCTGTTCTTCTTTGAGGCCAGACCCATTTTAGCTGTGTAATCTTTGTCTTGCCTTAAAATTTAACATAGTAATAGCCTCTTTCTCACAGATTATTCCATAAAATGTCAATGAGATATTATGGCAATGTAAAGACACTGAAAGATATCCCCCTCTACTTACTTCAAGGTCTTTTTATATTGTCATAGCAGATATAAAGCATCTGTATGATAAAGTATTGGATAATGTATAATGTACTGGATTCTAAAGCCTTTTCTTATGGAAAATGGGACAGAGGTGCTTTGTCAGAGTGTACAAACCCCAATCATTCAGTTCCTTTGCACAAAACTGACTGACTGAGCATTCCAACACAATGGCACAAGTTACATTGCACCTCAAGAACTTCCCTCTGTTAAGGGATAGATCAATATTCATACTTGCAAAATCCTTTTGCCACAACAACACAGCACTTTTCCTGAGGAATGCATGTACAAGGGGGATCAGACAAAAGAGAAAAAGGCATTTGGAGAACAATTTCCCTACTCAACGCTTTCTAGTTGTGCATACATTAGTTCCATTCATCTGTACCTCTGCTGTGGCCGAGCACTTCACTGAAATATCTCATTCTGTTCACCACTGTATTTACAGAGAAAGATGAGCCTTAAACCATTTCAGTTTTGCTGAAATTTTTTCTGAAGTGATTTTTCCTTAACTGTTTGTTTTCATTTCTTCACAGAAGACCTGCAGTATGTGAGATGTTTGGTTGCCAGCAGAGCGCCTTGATTACCAAAGACAATGCTGCTATAGAGAGAAAATATACATTTGTATGGCATTTGGCTCAGTTTCTTCCAGGAGCAGACAAGTGAGCAATTCTCCTTGGGCCTGCCATTAAAATGGAATCCCCAAATAAACTCAGTAGTGAGCAAGGCCAGCACTTTTCATGGCAGTGAGTGCAGAGAACTGCTTGCAGCTTCTCTTTTTAGCCCTGGTAGATGGTCAAGAGTTTAGAGTAAACACAGTATCAGGAAAGGAAAGAGACACAGACAGGATTGGATTCAGGTAGTAAAGAAATGGAAGATGTGTAAGCCTCTATCCCATCCTATTTTCCAAATTACCATACAAAATGGACAATGAGTATTAGCTAAGTTTTTGTGGCTGTGCTTCATTTCCATTTCCTTCTACTCTATTTTGGGTTTTGTATATCTGTTATTCTGACACAAAACTTCTTTAAAGGAGAGCAGTAGGAGACCAAGTTTTATGCCTAAATATAAATATCTAGTGGTAGCCTTAGGAGTGCAGGTATGGTGGGCTGCCTCAGGCCAAAGGCCAAATACCCACCCACCTACTCACTTCCTCTCCCCCAGCACGATGGAGAGAATGTAGAGGGAAAAAAATCTCACAGGTTGAGATAATGATGGTTTAATAGAGAAAGCAAAAGCCATGTGTGCAAGCAAACCAAAAATAGGAATATGCTCAGTATTTCCTATGGGTGGGCAGTTGTTCAGCCATTTTGAGGAAAGAATGCAACAGTTGGGAAGACAAATGTAATAATGGTGAAAATCCACCTCCCATTTATCTTCGTTTCCCTGAGCTTTTATTGCTGAGCACGGTGTCATAGGGTGGGATTGCTCTTTGGTCAGCTGAGCCAGCTGCCCCAGCTGGGTCCTCTCCCAGCACTCCCCGCCTCCTCACTGGGAGCAAAGCGTGGAAGAACAACTTGCTGCAGTGCAAGCTGTGTCCTGGAGCTGTACAACCACTGCTGTGTTATCAGCCCTGCTCCAGCTGCCCGTTCACAGCACAGCACCACACAGGAGAGCTACCTGCACCCAGCCAGTCCCAGTACACCAGCCTACTCACAGGAGTAAGACACAGCACCTGCCAAAGCCTGCAGCCTTCTGAGGCAGCAGATGAACGACAGGTAGGATGCCCTGAAGCGCCCAAGACAAAAATAATCAGCTATCTCAGGCATGCCTGTGTTTTGTAACACTTTGGGTCTTGCCTTTATCTAACTTGTATTCGATTTTCCCTCCCATGATGCCATATTGTTACACTGTGGCAATCCCTGATTGATGTCACTGTTGAGTGAAAAAAACCCACAGCTTCAGAATGTAGCAGGCACTTATTTGGAAAATATATCTGAACGCGTGTGGATGTGGATTTTTCTGTTTCTACCGGTGATAACTACATGTTAGCCCAGTTGAGCCCATTTCTGATCCTGCCAGATGTGTTGGTATCATGTACTTTAAATCACTTAGAAAGGCCATGTGTCTTCTACAGCAAATTCTAGGAACAGAGAATGAAGGATATGACAAAGCTTGTGACTCTTTTACGACAAAGAGTCATAAAGTGGTAAGTAATTTCCAGTCCTGGGATAGGACTTGGCTTATGCAGCACAGATGGGCAGTTCTGACATGACATCTTTATGTCTACTCAGGTAGTGCTTCTGAAAAGTGTGCTAGCAGCCAGGTAGATGTTCAATGATGAACTACTTTTGGTGCTCTTGATTTGAGCTGTAAATCCACATAAATGTTATTTCTACTGGAGAATTTATTTGCTATAAACTAAGGAGGTGAATGCAACAGGCATTTTTCAGAAGAATTATAACTCTTGCACATCTTTTTACTGGCTGGTGGGGCAGCATTTTTGGCTTGGTATTGCTTCAGAAAGGCTTTAGGTAAATTGTACTTAAGGAGCCTCTAACAATGAGGAGAAAGGACAAGTGGAATTTACCTGTCTAGACGACTGTGTCTGCATGGGATAACCCCAGCTGGGAAGTATCAAACTCTGGATACACTTGAGGTGCATCTCAAGATTGAACCCCACAAATAAATTAGCTTTCCATTTCAAAAAGAGGCATTTTGAAGTGCAGGACAGTCACCCTTGACTTGTGCCTCTGCTGCTGTGGAAATAGAGCAGCTTTGCCAGCAAGCCTGTCCCACCCTTCCCCGGATGAGGTAGGTCTGGTTTCTGCAGGTCAGGGGTATAACTGCCCATGACCTCAGTAGTGAAACTCTCACATCTAGGCAGGCCATTGCTTTCAAACTGTTGGATAATTTATTAGCCCCTAAGTGCTGTTGAAAAACACAGTATTCATGGCTTTGGCACCAGAGAAAGTGTTAAATGGCTGGCAGGAGGGCTATCTGCAGGGGCATGAGTGGTGTTTCACACCTAATTATCACTTTCCAGTGTCCTCTGGCTTGATAATTGAGAACTGCAATATGGAAAGGTTTCAGAAATATTTTGGAAATGTAATTACCTAGCTAACAGTAAATTAAACTATAATAAAACCTTTTCCCCCTGTCATTTTGCAAGTGCTCCCTGCTTTCTTATTTTCTGGAAACAAATTGGCAAAGGAAGGGTCAGTTTTCCTGAAACAAAACAAGCACAATCATGTCCCACTTCCCTCTCTGTAGACATATGTACTGTAAAACATTACCAAAACTGATATTAAATGAGAAGAGGCACTCAGCAATAGCACGTGACAAGCAGGTGGCAGAACTGTATGAGAAAAAAGGGGAGATTTCCTTCTTGCCATCAGCTCTGTCCTGTCTGCGGGGGAGCTGTGTGATGACTGAAGTAGTGGATCTGGGCAAAGGAGCAGAAAAAAAAGCCTGAAGGAGACACCACCAAGGCCACTGCTGCCATAGGCAAACCCAGCCAAGAGCTCTGTTGATGAAGTTATAGACTCTTGAGAGAAGGTAGAAACTATTTGTATTCTACTCTCCCTTTTCCAACAGTCCTCGACTCCAAAGATTAAAAAGGGGTTTCTTTGGTTTTAATTTACCATCTCCATTTATTTCTAGGGACTTTATATCCATTTATTTTTCTGTCAGCCTTTTCTCCAGCTCCTAGCAGATTTCTTTTCCTGATGCCTGTCTTGCTCCTGTAAATTTAAATAATAATTACTTATTTGTTTCTATTTTTTAGAGCTAGAGCAACAAGTTCTAGACTGCACAGGTGCTGATTGTGTCTTCCTGTAAAAACAGACCTTGTACCTGTCACAGCCTAAATCCATCTTTCCTGAAGGAGGTGATTCAGAACGATTTTTAAATAATCCAGTCACGCAGCTCTTCCCAGCTGCTGTTCTTGCATTCATTGCTGTTCTCTACAGTAATGCTGGAACTATTCCTTGTTATCTTATGTCATGGAAAAGTTGCTATGAGAATTTACCAAGAGAAATCAGAGGAAGAAGCTCCTGGAAAGGCTGGTGGTCTGCTGGGATCCGGAGGAAATGAGTTGTGAGCTGGTAAATTGGATGACTCCTCTCTCAGAGTGAAGATTAATGGATAACCCAGCTACTGATTAAAGGCAGCTGAAAAGGGGATTGTTGACAGCAAGAGACCAGTTTATGCACTTGCTGCTTTCACAAGAGACTTTCTAAAGATGAGGAGGAGTGAGACAAGTAATATAGAAAGTCACTGTGTTGGTAAATTAGGAGCTGCAACATGGAGGAGGCTGAGGTATTGTGCCACCTCGTTGTCCAGGTCACAAACCTCTGCTCAGTAAATTCTGTTATCATTACTGATAAACTCTGGAGCCAGGGCTCCAGATCTTGCTGGTTTTGTGCTAAAGTCTCTAGACATTTTTGAAGGGAACAAGTGCTTCCCCACGTGTATCCATGATGGCAAAGCCTTGGAATGTCAAAATCAGTCTTAAAACAAGTGGCAGGATTTATCGCAGTCCGATTGCTGAAACGGATGTTAACTTTGTCAAGTGGCAAACTTTAGATAATAGCGCACAAAATTCTTTTCTGAAGCTTGGATTTTATTGCATTTTATTGCAGAAGTTACAGTATACAAATAACCATGATATAAAACAGTAACAGTTCAGAAAGAAAGATGATGTTTTAACTAAATTGTGCAGTAATACTGACACTTCCAAGTCAGCAAGTCTGAGGTGCCTTTGCTAAATCCTCATATTTCCATTTAGACTGATGGTTGACAGTATGAGAAAAAACGGTGATGTCAAAAGGACTACTGTTCCCGTGGCTGACAAGGAAACCATTTTATATAATTGTTTCAGCCTACAGAAGAGGGTAATTCCTTTGGACATTGCTGGGTTTTATTTTCATAAAGAGTGAATAAATTATCTCAGTCCCCCGGATCAGAGGATGTTAAGTTCAAATCCTGTCGCTGGAATAATCACTACAAAATAGTTCAGTGTTGATTCTGCAATTTGTGGGTAGTTTTGGTGGGAAAGGCGTTTTTCCAAGTTTGCTCTCTTGATGTGTTGAAATTACAGAAAAACTGAATTCTCAAAAGGGTGGCCAGGATAGTCAAAATGGCAATTGGCTGAAATATGTCCAACAAAATGTAGACTAAATTCAATAAAATTCTGCCTTGTTGGTAAAATTTCATGTCTACCAGAAGCTTATGACAACTTAACTAGATTTGGCTATTTTTATGATTTTTAAGATGTCTCTCTTATAAGTCTTAGGGAAAGAATTCGTAAGAGTTTGAAGAAATCTCACACCGAGTTTCTGCAGAATTTAAAGGGATTCTCTTGTGAGGTTTTGTTTAACTGAAGGTTGGGGAAAATCATGGTCAAAAATATCAAACATCTGATCCTCAATACTTTATTCAATGTGGACTTCATTAATTCAATTCACATTTATACAGATTTTATATTT
The DNA here is from genome assembly GCA_037013685.1 of Acridotheres tristis. Classification (NCBI taxonomy): domain Eukaryota; kingdom Metazoa; phylum Chordata; class Aves; order Passeriformes; family Sturnidae; genus Acridotheres; species Acridotheres tristis. Next base: position 103,329,713 of record CM072887.1, read on the forward strand.
AAGATTTATTAAATTTTTATTTTAGAATTATTTTTTATCAATCAATTATTTGGAAAGTGAAGTGCAGTTCTTCACTAGCTGGCAAACCACATTGTCAAGAAAATAATAAAACAGGGCAGAAGCACAGAAATAAGAAACGCTTACCTTTCTATCGATTAATTATACTTAATATGTGATTATATTATAAAAATGTTCCTTTTCATGTTCTAGTCTATCCAATTTTGTCCTTGAAGAACAAGAAAAGCTATTTCTGGGTTTTATGAGATTTTGTAAGGTATTTCTAGGATGCTTTATTAGAAGTGTCACATTACTGATCCTAGCCTATGTGTGCCACCTCCGTGAACCATCTATTGTTGCTTCACCACTGCCATTTCACACAGCAGGTGTAGAAAGCACAACAAATGAATGTCCCCTCATTTGATATGCAAACTAGACCTCTGGTCATCATTACGGTTTGGTTTTTTTGTTTGTTTTTCTTTGTTTTGTTTTGGTTTTTTTTGTTTGTTTTGTTGTTGTTGTTTTTTGGTTTTGCTTTTTTTTATTGTTTTGTTTTGTTTTGTTTTCTTGGTTTTTGGTTTTTGGGTTTTTTTCCAGGCAAAAATAGTGTGCTGGTTTTGCATTAGGAATATATTAGCAAAAATTGTCATAAGCAAGGAATAAAAAAAAATTATGAGGAAATTTTTTTTGTTTAGCTGATGAAAAGGTAAAAAAACCCCAAATCCCAACAACCTGAGTTAACCATTGGTGGTGAAATGATGAAGTGACAGCTGCTGGGACACAGTTACCGCTGGTGTGTGTCCACCAGAGTAAGAGAGATTGTATATAGATCAATTTTGCCTAGTCTTTAAAATGCGGGAACAGGTACAACAGTGTTCATTAACATCGACAATTTATTTTTTATCATAACACGTGACTTTTTGCATCTTACTAATTTGGTTGTTTTCCTGCTAAGCAATTCTTTTAATGGACAGTCCATTCTCAGCAACCTGCAAGACCAATGTCATTTATTACAACAGAGGAGTCATAGAGATTGGAGTGGTGAGTAGCTCACTGTTTTGTTATGGTTGTAGCTAATTACTCTTCAAGCTCTGCTACTTCATAGGGATTTCACTCTTAGGGTCTCTAAACAGAAATCAGTTAGTTTTGGCAGCCTCTGGTCTGCTGTGTAACATTCATCAGTGTCTTTCGCTGGCGTTTCAAAGGCAACACTTACATGTAATGGTTTTGCTGTGAAACAAAACAGAGAAGGAGTATTGTGGTGTTGAAAACACATTTCACAGGGTTGTTAGAGTTTTTTTGGAAGGATGCCCTTTATTTAATTAATCTTTCTGCATTTTGTTTTTGCATTTTCCATCACCATTTTATTATTCTCTGTCGGCCCTGGTCCCCGGAGCTGGCTGCAGGGGAAGGCCTCTGGATTAGGCGGTGGGGCCTTCCACCCGGAGTGTTTCCATGAGCCCTTCACGGCTCGCAGTGTGGCGTGCAGGCCTACTGTGAACCATCAAATGATCTGTTTGCTTTTCCCTTGAGGTGAACCACATTCGCTTGTGTAAGAAAGCAAAACCTCCACAGTAGACCTGAAAAGCAGCCTACTGCTTTGGAGAGGGCTCCAACAGGCCTTGATGTAAAACCCTGACCCCTGTTAATGGGATTCTATTGCCATGAAGCCTCCTTCAGACATTTATTTATTAGACGTGTATTTATTATATAAGGAGGTGATGCCAGTGTGCTCTGCTGGATTAAAGGTTGTTGAGCTTCATGATTATTCCAGAAAGATTTATTTTCCTCTGAACGTAATTACACACCAGAGCAGTGAAATGAGCACAGTGGAAAATCTCACCCCACTGCTTTGATGGACTAAGCTGGTGCCATCCGCAGTCTGCAGACAAGGGCTAAAGAAGCTGGGACATTTTCATAATGTTACTGAATGACAGCTGAGGTGTTAAGTAATTTCTGTGGTAGACAAGCACCTGGAAGAAAAAAAGTAGCCTGCCTTTGGCAGAGCTATGGCTGAACTCATTGTCCAGGCTGGGATCTATCCAGACACGTCATGGCCTTGGCTACATCTAAATAAACAGCTTTGAATGCTGATTTAGAGGTATTAATGGGTTTCTTGCATCATTTATGACTATGTGTAGTGACAATTGTGCTGTAACAAATCCGCCACATAAATCAGGTGTGTATTTTGGCATGGTCAGCCCTTCATGGAAAGGCAGTTTTAGGTGAGGAAAAGAAAAGTTGCCTCATAAATGTCAATAAGATACTCATTCCATCAGATGCCAGGAAAAAGAGAAAAGCCCCTAGTAGCAATACAGCAGGGTTAGCATCCATGAATGCTGATGAACTATGAAGAAGTAACTGTACACTCAAAACAACCTTTTGTTGTCATTAATATGCAGTCAGAGAGATTAAAGATAAGTTGGCATAACTTTCTTTTATTATATATAGGGCTTGTATACATCTCTGTATGCATATTTGTCACCTGGCAACCCAACTGCAGTTTATTTAAACAGTTTTATGAAATATGTATATTTAAGAGTTGGTTTAAGCTCTATTTGCAAGCCATGTATATATAACTAGAGTTAGTAAGAATAAGTAGAGTAAGATTGATACAAAGTCATGTAAAGCAGCAAGATTGTCTGCATTTTTGTGCCTGATGGATCCTCATTACCAGAAGTGCATTAGTTGAGATGTGGACTCATATTAACCACATACAACTAGTGAGAGTCATGTGATGAACTGTTCAAATGCTGATTGCAGGCCTGAGTTCTCATTTTTCTGTATAGCAAAGTCTGCATAAGCTTGAAGGCTGAGGTTTTTGAATATTTACAAGAAAAAAGTGTTTATTTTGTTTTTGAATATGGGCAATTTTGAAATGAAGTTGACATTTCAAATGCTACTCTGAGTTCTGCAACTTAGATCTATCTTGGGAATTCAGAGCTATTTAAGATCTAGAAGATTTTACACCCCCTACAGTCATTGAAAAAAGACTCTTCCAGGGGACAATTCAGGAGCTTCACCACATTCTGGAACTTTCTCTCAATCCACTGGCCACAAGAGGAACATAAAATCTTATGGGCTCCTCTGACTTGGTTCCTAGAGCTAAATGCTTGAGGTGACTGAATCTGAGTTTAGGTAAGAGGAAACAGGTAGAGAGGCACACTTAATGAAAGAAAAACAGATGTTATCCTGACTTCTTTTTGTTCCCTTCCTCTTAAAAAAAGTAAATTACAGAGTCATTGATTTGTTCATTTTCTACTGGCTTATCAAAAATTCTCTTTGTGGCACCCCATTTCCATGTCCTGTTATTCCACCATCAATCTGTGAACAGGAAATTCAGGATAGTTGATACCAGACTCTAGAACAGCTCTTTGCCCAAGTTATACCAGCTTAACCAAACTGGAGCTTCCTTCTTTGGGAAGCTACACTACAAATCCTTTCTGTGGATTAACAAACATATCTCTGTTTTTGAAAACACAAGCAAATGTTCCATAAAAATAAATATTTTACATAAATAAGCTTAACTTATCCAAATATTTATCTACAGAACAGTGCTTTATGAGGCTTGCCAGTTCTAGCTTTCAGTAGGCCATTATCTGTGTTTAGCAAAAGAAAAAACAAACAAAACCCCAAACCAACAGACAAACAACATCCACTCCCCCCCAAAAAAAACCCAAATCCAAACAAACCAACAAGACCACAAAACACAAGTTTGTTGAAAAAGAACAATTTGCCACACATTCCAGGATGTCTCCTTCAAGCAAGAAGAGGTGACCCTCTGGGTGCTATGATTTCCAAGACCTTATCCATGGCAAGCAGAATATAAGTTACACTTCACTTACTCTAAACCTCCTCAAACAGCAAGGGGTCATTTCCCCTCATGGGAAGAATGAGGCAGACCTTCAAATGAACTCACTTTTTGATCTTCTTCATTATTTATGAAGCCTATAAGGAACACACTCTTCACGTGTGAATTTCAAATGAGGAGTAGGATGAACAAATATATTTGCTTAGTGTATGGCTACAACTGGTCATTAGAAAATAAGCCTGTATCAGGATGCATGATGGACGTGGTAAAAGCTGGGAAAAGTTACTTTGGGTGGAATACACTTTTATTTCTGCCTATAGTTACTTCTGATTCAGATCATGATATGAGCTTTCAGGTGCTCTAGTGTGTCCAAAGGTGCTGGAGCACATCTAAAGAGGGTAATGAAGCTGGTGAAGAGTCTGGAGAACAAGTCTGATGAGGAGAGGCTGCAGGAATTAGGTGTGTTTAATCTGGAGAAATGGAGGCTCAGAAGGGAACTTATCTCTAACTACCTGAAAAGAGGTTGTGTCAAGGTGTGAATCACTCTGTCTTCTCCCAGGTAACAAGTGTCAGGATGAGAGAAAATGGCCTCAAGTTGAACAAGAAGATGTTTAGGAAAACATTTCTTCACTGAAAGAGTGGTCAGATGTTTGAAAAGGCTGCTCAAGGAAGTGTTTGAGTCCCTGTCCCTGGAGGTATTTTAGACATGCACTTGGGGACATGATTTAGTGGTGGATCTGGCAGTGTTTGGTGGATGGCAGAACCCCATGATCTTAGACATATTTCCCAACCTTAATGGTTCTATGAATTTCGTGCCCAAATGTGGCTGTGGAACTGATTCCAGCGTCCCATGAATTCAGCAGGATGGCTGAGGTGAAGTGGTCCAAGCTGGATTAGGATCTAGTCTGTAAGAAAAACATTTCTTGTAGATGAAATCCTGTTTTGTAATTTAGTGAAACATATTAAAGAATGGGTTGCTGTAACAAAAGTTAAAGTGTGAAAACAGTCCTGGACTGCTCAGCAAACTGATCTCTATTTTATGCCTTTTGGCAGCCTCATGATTTGGATTTTTCCTATATTACCTATATAAAACTCAGGCTGCTGGGTTTCTGGTATATTAGCTGTTTTTTACTGAGGGTTAGCTCAAGTTGTTCAGGCTGTATTTACCCTCAGTACAGCATCACCTGTCTCCCTAGCAGACCCAAGAGGCTCAGCTGTGATCTCTGCCAGTGGAGACTGTTCAGTGTTATTATTGCAATCTATCCCTGGGAACCAGCCCTGAGCCATCCAACTCCTTCACCCTTGACTCTTGCATGCCTCCTTGCTTCTCAAGTGCTATGGCAGCACTTGGCCAGGCAGAGAGTGCAGACTGGCGCACTCCAGGAGTTTTCTGTACATGGGATCGTTTTCTCTCATGCAGAGATATTTTCTTTGTCGTGGAGACTCCATTACCTTGTGGATGAAAGTTGTTTCTTTGACAAAACAGGTTGGACATGAGAAGGTTGTTAAAGTCTATACACTTTGTGTGATGTGAATGTTGTTTCAGAATCTATTTTAATCATTAATCATTTTAATGTTTTTTTTTGCCTTACTAAGTTTCTAAGCACAAATATCCTAAGAATTTATGCACATGATAAAAGCTATTTTAATCATATTCATGCGTATGCCAAAGTCTTTCTGCTTCTGATAAACATTTATATTTTCTTTCTAGCTGCTCTTCTTAATTTCACTCATCTTCTCCTTAGGTCATTTAAATTAATATTAACAGCAGGATACATCCCCTGAAATTTCCATTTCTTTGCCTTCCTCTGAACCAGCACCTTGAAGGCTGAAAAAAGAGTTTGATTGAGAGCAGAGCTGTGTGGCTAAAAATCTCACCTTGCAGAAGTACAGCATAAATCTGGTTGCTTCAGTATCATTTATTCATTTCCACTTGGAATAAGGTGCTTTGAGGAATCAGGTGAAGATGGGACAGAGGTGGCAGACACACTGATATTGTGGCAGCACTTTTCCAGCCTCGCCAATGTGGTGCAGCTCTGAGTGGGAGCAGCAGTGCCAGGACACAGGAGTCTGTGTGGACCAATAGCCATTATGGCACCTGCTGGCTGAGCAGACAGATACAGAGAAAAAAAACCCTCCAGTTAAAATGCCCTGCAGCATAAATAGCATTAGATACATATCAAGAGATCTCCTTCTACACTGTGGGGCTGCACCAATACTGCTGGTCGTAATTTTCTTTTGATTTAGTCACAGTGGTATAAAACTGTTTATAGACAAGCACTTCATATTGAAACAACTCTGATGAGCACTATCCTGTTTTCATTCAGAATAAAAAAATGCATATTTAATAACAAGTTTGATTGCAGCTTTTCCATAGTAATGATAGAATGCCTTTTCTGACTTATCTCCAGATTTATTGTAAATGGAAAAGAGAAGTAAACCCTTGAAACACTTGTCTTTAGCTCAATTCTTGCAGCTTTGTCTTTTTTCCCCCATGAAGCCTCATATTTGCAAGGAGAAAGATCATCATCCTGTTCTCCCTTTGTCCGTAAATCTTCTGAATCAAGGATCTATTTTTTCCCTTGGTTTCAATCATATTTAGTTAAGCAAATTTATGCCAAAGCAGTGTTGGAAAAGGAATGTTTCAAATAAAGAAGCACTTCCCAAAATCACATGAGGAAACCCATTAATCCAAAGAGTTACTGAATGAGTTAGTGTTCAGTTTCGAAATGGATGTCTCAGATGTAAAACAAAAGCTTGAACTGAGCACAACATAGTTATGTGGTAATGCTGAATATTTCACTGTTTTTCACTGTGCTGAAATACAATAATAAGTTAAAATTACACACATTTTTTAAACACAATTGAGAGATTGCACTGAATTACAAAAGTCTTAATTTTGGTATAAAGCAATTAAAATTTTCTGATGAATACAACATTTGTTGCAAAGCTTTGATTGTGGATGATGCATTTACAAATTGGGAAACAACAAATTACTAAACTGCATCCTTGGCCTGTTTCTGGTGGCTTAATTGCAGGCTGGCTCCTCCGCAGTTTTGGAGGAGATGGCATCTCTCCTCCCTGCTTCTTGTTTAATTTCACATGGTTTCACCTACACTTCATTGAGACCTGGACCCCATCTCGTATCACAGGACCTGTTTAAGGGTGAGAGGCAGAATTAATAGAATCAGCCTTTTTCTTGCTCTGGGGAGCCAGAGAAACGTTCTCAGCGTTCTCTGCTGTGCAAGGAGTAGAGTCAAGCCCTTCTAATCTTCCTGAATGTGGCAGAAACTCCTTTGCTATAGGATTTCCTGCTATGTAATTGAAATGTTTGCCTCAGACGAGGAATTTACTTCCACCAGGCACCAATCTATCCTTACATGCCAGACTGGCAGCTTCCTTTGTTGTTTTGAAGAGGCTGGAAATTCTTTCAGGAATTCTTTTAGACCTGTGGGACTAAGCCTACTATTTAGTTACTTTCAATTGTATCTTTGTGGGATATTGAAGGTTGAACAATACCATTTCAAGAGCCCAATTCTCATTCTTCTTTTCTTCATTATTTCTTACATGCTGCCAAGTCATAATTGTGACCCTCTTGCAGTAGGTGTTCCTTAAATATTTACACAGTCCCTCTCCCAAAGAGCTTGTAATTTAGCACAAAGACAGTCAAGGCGAGATTAAAGGAAAAAAACTCAGAAGCCAATCACTTGGATGGAGTTGATATACACTATGTCAGGCAGCACCAACTATTTGCTGAGGTGTTTTCAATTCCTCTTACAAACTTCTTGCTGACTCCATATTGATGGTTAAAATCACCATATTTGCATACATATCCATTTTAAAAATTTCCTTCTCCCACACAGAATCCATTGACAGATACTTATTCATATCACAGACATCACATTGATTTAAATAATATTGATAAAAACCCCAAAAATTCAACCTATTGTAAAGAGGCCTCCATCTGACATCCTGTCAGAAGATTCATTCCCTGCCTTCAGCACACATAATCAGGGCAATCATGACTGATCAAACCACTAAACATTTCTTGCTGATGTATTACAAAAGGTTTATTCTGTCCAAGTTCTGTGACTTCCTTTGGCATCTCCAGTGAAACATGGCAGATCCCAGCTGGCTGAGTTTGGCCATGATGCAGAAGCAAGTGACAGAAGTGATTTTTCAGCCTTTCTCAGAAGAGGTGGTCATGGAGATCAAGCAGAGACTGGTGGGATATGAAGAAATCAAGCTTCAAAATTTGTGAAGTAGGCTTGGAAGAGCACTTTTTGAGGACTGTCATTATATAAAGAGGACTTAAAGATGGAGGAGACAGTTTACCAAGGCCTGTAGTGGCGGGACAAGGGGGAATGGTTTTTAACCAGAAAAGGGTAGGTTTAGATTGGACATAAGTAAGATGGCTTTTGACATTTGAGGGTGCTGAGATACTGGAACAGGTTGTCCAGAGAACTTGTGGATGTCCCATTATTGGAAATATTCAAGGTGAAGTGGTATAGGACTTTAAATAACCCGGTCTGGTGGAAGCTGTCCCTGCTCATGGCAGGAGAGTTGGACTAAATGATCTTTAAAGGTTCTTTCCAACCAGGAGCATCTTGTGATTCTGTTAGCACATCTATTAATAAATGTTCATCTTGAAGATCAGTGACCATTTGTGACATCAGCATGAGATGGACATTGATCACATGGATGTGTGATGGATATGGTGCCCAATGGATGAGTAGGAAGAACACTAAGTCTTGTTGCTATCAGCATGGCTTTTTATCAGAAGGGCAGGGCAGCTTTCAACTTCTTCTGGTTTTGGGCTTTTCAAGGTGGGTCTCTGTGGACAATGTCTCGTTGCATAGACACTGTAGAGCAGCCACTGCCAGTGACGGGGGCTTCGCAGTGCACATTAGAAACCATGCTAGGTGTGGGGAGAGACAATTCAACTTCTCATATTTGGGGAATAAGATTTTTACTGTTTCATTTTCTTGTACATTTAGAACAAAATAAGTGAGTGCTAAGTTTTTTTCTCTATCATCTCATAAACATTAAATAATTCTCAAAACTGTTAGAAAAAAATTCAGAATGAACCTGGGGCAGTAAATAACATAAAAAGGTATTTTATCAAGCCATGTTTATTCCTATTTGTAGAAGGCAAAGTAGACAAGCAGAGAGATGGGCAAGTAATACTTTAACAGTGACACATTCACAAATATTCCTAGAAATACAGAAATTGAAAGTGTGTTACAAGCGTGCTGTTAAAAATGCTGAAAAGCCTGCTCATTTCTTGACACCATATGTCTGTTTCTTGTATTAAAGGGTTCAGAAACATTGTTTATGGATATTGCATGACCATGAATGCCAAAAATAATAATCCTATTAAGTTTAGTCCAAATAGCATGTAATGAGATTCAAAATGATATGTTAAATACACATTCTAATAATGAAACTCAAATTGCTTTACAAATAGCATCGGAGAACATTAGCCTATTTTGATTCTAATAATTACTTGCATCCTGTGTTCCAAATCTATTCAATATGCTTTGCGTAAGAACAAATATTTGTTCTACTAATTGTTCTGCAATTCTCCTGGTTATTTTTAAAAGGCTAAAGGGCTACACAAGACCAGCAGTTGTCTGTTAGAATAAGATCTGGTTGTTTTTTTTACTTTAATCATCTTACAGAATTTGAAGAAATTAGGTTCTCTAATACCTCTGTCTTTTGTCCAGATTTCAGTTGTCTGTATTTTGTATACTATCATTAAACCACTTTTCAAGTGAATCTTTGCCAGACTAAACATAATTTTTCCTCGTAGAGCATTCCATCCAAACCACATACAACCACTGTAGCCCTTTCTGGATTGTCCTAAGATATAGATTGTTGATTTTTAGGCTAGGCATTATTTCTAGTTTACATATTAATTCTTAACTATTAATATATTATGATATTATAATATTGTCAGTTAAAAAGGAGCTATCGATACATTTTTGACTGCAGAAAAATGTAAACTATCTATAAAGAAACCATATGGTTTAAATGTTTCAAAATATTGTTTTAAATAGAAAGAGAACAACTATGAATGGGAAAGGAGCTCAGCTTTCGTTCACTTCTGGCTTCACAATGAAACAGCCTGGGATCTCAGTGGGTATTAGAAATGGACCAGAATTGTATAAATGCTACTTTATCCACCCCTTGAAATATTTATTCAGGTTTCTCTCCTTAAGTCTTTTACAGATGTGAAGTCGATTAGTCTTCAGTCTCACTGCCACAACCTCAAAGACCCAGTGTGTGGCCTCCAACACATGGAAAGATGACCAATGTGCAAGATGCACAAGGGACTTTTCAGATCTGAAGCCAACAGTCTGAAAAATAAAGTACCCAGGGAAAGTGTGTCTTCTTTCCACTGACAGTGAGATCAGGTTCAAGGAGATGCTAAGCATGCAAGTTAGATATCAAGACAAAAGTCAAGCAGACAGAACACCATTGTCTTCATTTTTCACCACACTGTCTTTGCATTTTGTTCTTTTAAAAAGTACTTTAATTTTGTTTTGTACCATCCAAATGGAGATTGTCTGAAGACTACTGTTAAATCATAACCTTTGGATAATTTCATCTCTTTCCAATTTCCCTGTATTCTACTTAAAGAAGGAGAGGAGGAACAGTCAGATAGTAAAAATGCCCATTGCAATATCCTGGCCTTAAAAATATCCTGTGTTTGAATGGCAATTCCTTTTTTTCTTAGCTGAGTTGCGTGTAATTCTTTTCACATATATGGAATAGTCCTGGGTATTGAGTACAGCTGGGATTTCTGAATACAAATTCAACCTGACTGCATACCATTGAAACAGAACTCAGTTGCTTGGAGAGTCTATTGGAGAATTCCTTAAGTCTCATTAATCACGTATGTGGTGACACTGGAGGGGGCTCTTTACTTTTTTATTTCTCATTTGTCTCTGATATTCCCTGTTTATTACAAAATCCCTTCCTTTGCTGGATTTATAATGTGGCTATTTTCCAATACAGTTGTATCCTTTCACTCCCAAGCGGAGCCACCCATGTGTGAGAGCTGGGAACCTGGAGCTTTTTGATGAATATCCTCATTCTCCACAGAGCAAAGAGACCATGACAGACCTTGGAGATGCTTGATGGCGTGGCCCACCAGGAAGATGACAATTACAGATGGAGTTTGCTGATGCTGCTTGCACAATCTGATTCCAGTTTCTTCTGCAGCAGAATTTGTCTGTCCCTTCGTTGTTCTTCTCCAAGAATTTTGTCATTTTCTTAAGAAATATGCATGTCTAATTAGGAAATGTATTAATTAATCCTTTTTGCAACATAGTTTCTGGTTTTTTATATTGATACTGAGATGAACATTTGCAAAGATATTTAGGCACCAAGATGTCTTTGGGGGTAATGATTGCCTTATGGCATCCAGCTACCAATCCCTGAACAAATCATCTTTCCCATTTCCAATTTGCTCATGCCTTCTCCTGCTCTCTAATCTGGATTCCTCTCTTGATCTGTGCTGTGGAACATCATGACCACATACTTTGAAGATCACTTATTCCAGTCAGCTTTTTACACAAAGATAAGATGCCAAGTACATGGAATGGATTTGCAGAGGGGCTTCTCCTTGTTGGCAGTGTGACAATTGAAAAGACTCCAGAGGTGTGCAGTATATCCTATTGATGCTGCACAGTTAGAGCTCCAAAACTCCACTTGATTCTACATGCAGAGGACAAATTTTCAAGTGCACATGAAAAATGTCACTTTTTGTGTGTCTAGTGTTCATACCTCATTTGTCCATAAACATGAGACCTGAGCATGAAACTATAATCTGCTGTTAAGGGGCACCTAAGTTTCTTTTCCTAAGCTCATAGCAAATATTCTTTGTTGGAAAAATATTACCTTTCAGATGAAAAACTATGTGAGGGTATAGGGACCAAGTAAAAGTTGCAGATGTGCATAAACTTATTAACCTTGGAGAAAGGAAGGACAGAAGTGGAATTTTAGTTCTGTTTGAAAACATGCACTGACATATATGCAGCATATGGAATGTCTAAGCATTACTCATATAATATCACCAGCGCAAATAAATTTCTAACAGCATTCATGGAGCCTGACACCTTTTTCCCCTCATTCCAAACAATACTTAGGTGATGTTTCTTCTCTCCATTTGATGTGGCAAATTCCCTTTCTGGTTTTGTGGTAGGAATTTGACATAAAAGAGAGCACCACTGCAGTGATTTCTACTAATTGTCGTGTTAAGTAACCTGATGCTAAGAGCTGCTATAGGTGTTAACAAAAAATTGCTTCCAGAACATAAATGTGTGCTGCCAGCAGAATTTAACCTCAGGCTGTAAGAGTAACACCGAGACATGAGGAGGTTGAAGTGGAGTTCTGCCAGATTTCCCTGTGCAGATTATGCAGGTGTTTCCCCAAAAAGGCAAAGTTGATAATAGATACGATGGCAATTTATTTCCTCCAAATGATAGCACAGACAAGTAGACTTTTTGGCATGAGTTTTGACCAGGAAATAATTGTGATCTCCTCACTATTACTTAAATACATCTTTTATAGGAAGCAGAAGGAAATTTATGTTAAAATATATCATGTGTCAAAATCTCTGTATTTGATAAATGAAAAGTGTTGGTGACTGGTGCCATAATGCTTTTTGAATTATAAATATGGGGATGAATCAAGAAAATGGAAAAGAGAAATACTTCAAAATGAAAACATTTGAAATAGAGAAGGTTTCGGGTTTTTTTACCATTTCTACTTAGCAATTCAGGAAGATTTTATTAAAACTTAATCTGCTGACTCTGCACTCTGGGATGGAAGATTACCTCAGTTGTCAGGGTCAGTTCAAATAGGTAAAGGACTGTCCCACCATGTCCTTAGTTACAGCAGTTTCATCTCCAAAGACACCAGCTGAAGCCACACCTTGATGGAGAGCAGACGTGCAACCTGTAGGGTGGCCTCTTCTCTCATTTGTAATGGTACAAATGAGCTAAAAGCAATGGAGGTCTGATTCAGAAATGGTAGAAAGTGGGAGCTGGGCTTCTAGATTTGATCCTTCCCAAAAGCCCATAATATTCATAACAGAGCCAAATGACTCAAAGTTGCTAAATGGAGGTGCTAAGGGACTCAGTAAAACACATATCCAGCGCTTGGCAATGACAAGCATTCACTCCTGGAGAGACAGACCCACAGGGTGCTATTTGAGAGCAAGGTAAAGCAGGTGACATCAGCAGCTGAGTGACTCAAGTGAGTGTGGATGTGGCTCTGGCTGAATTTAAACTTCACCAAGTCCACTCACCCCCTCACCCATCCACTGAGCTGCCACACAGACCGTCCAGGACCCTCAGCCCACTGGAGCTGGTTTTACTGAGCAGAGCAGGATGCACTTCAAACCCACTGCAGTCACTGAGAAGGCTCCCCTGTATATCCATGCTATAGGATGAGGAATACAGAAATGGTTTGCTTTAGGAAACAGCATTATTGCATGAAAGTATCCTGGAGTGAACCAGCTGGGAAAAAAGTTTCACAGAAATGATGTTCAAGTGGGATCTTCCTCTGCACATCCCCATCTATTCCCTCCCCACCATGACATATATGTACTGCAAAAGACAATTGAACTCAGTGTTGAAAGCTTAGGAATATTGTGAGAAACATTATTCTTGGAACAACACATGTATGTGTTGAAGGATGAGAGTGACTGTGTTCCAATGTAGGACAGTTAAGGGGGCTCCAACCACATTTAGATTAAGGCCAGATTTAACTTCAGCCCATGAACTTGGATGAGCATTTGATTCCTGTTTTCCAAAACTAAAAGCTGAACTGGAGGACAATTGAGGGAAAAGAGCACATTCGCAATGTTAAACTATGTCGGGTATGAATGAATAAGGTTAAAAATGGAGGGGCTTTATTAGTAAAAAATTTAGATTAAATATTGACCAATGTTTGCTATAAATGCAATCACAATTTAACAGCATTTTGAACTGGGGGAACTGCAAGGCAAAAGCAAGCCTGGAGCTCTTGTCTGTGTCCATCCTGTGTCAGGTTTCATCCTGCCTTTAATGGGACAATAAATGTGTATCAAAGTCAGTGCATAAACTCTGCTAATTCTTCAGTATAACCTTTTCACATCACTTGGCAACTGCCCATTTAACTGAAAACTAGTTCAGGAATATGTTAACAAGGAGATTTAAAGGTCTTTTTTATAAGATCAACATATCTCTCCTCCACACAAACTGTGAAAAAGAGGTGAACTAGTAAATAAAACTGTAAATCCTTCTCGGTTTTTGAATTAAAATTTCAGCTTTATTAATGGAGCAATTTTTTCCCTTTGAAATATGACAGAAGTACTATGAAAAGTAAGATAATTTTATTTTGTTTAAAAAAATGTTTTGTATTCCTTGAGATTTTTTTTATTTTCTTAAAAAGGAAATTGATTACGAGTGGTACTGTCAAAACCTGCTTACTTTTAATTTTTCAATACAATTATAAAATCAAAAAATGTTTTTCATGCAAAAATGTTGGCCAACAATAACAATGCAGTGTTTGAGTAGTTTGAATTTTTTTTAAAGGAGAAATTCCACTCATGATGGTCAGTCACTGGTATTCCTTGCTGCCCCTTGTTTTGCAGTGTGTGGCATAGGAAAGAGGACTTAAAATTCAGCTGGTAGTCTAGAATGATTCCTGTGTTTTATCCCCAGGGCTGCAGAAAAAGAGAGTTTTGATCCTGCTAGGAAGCATTTAGCTTGGATTGTATCAAGTGAGGTAACTTCAAGAACTAAAAAATAAATCTCTCAGGCTCTGCTGAAATGTTTTTTCCCTCCAATTTCCTTTACAAAAAAAAAAAAAACAAACAAAAACCAACAAAAAAACCCAAACCAAAACAAAAAAACCCCACAAAATGGACTGGAGAGTTTGAGTCATACACAAGTTCAGTGAAAAATACTTTTTAGCTATAAGAACCAGCTTGTTGCCAATTTCCGTTAAAATAATTCCCCAGGTTAAATCCTGGTCCTATTGAAGTCATTGTCCAAGAGCTCATTGGCTGTGAGGGGAGATCAGGATTTGTCCTGCTCAATTCATTAGTGATGGTATGAACCCCAAGTAGTATTACGCTTCCTTTAAAGAAAGAGAAGCTCCTACTTACTGTTTATATACTAACGTTATTTCTCACACGTTTATTGTGTTACTCTCCTTAATTTGGTGCCACGCTGGGTCCCTGTGGGATGCCACTCAAACATTATGTCAATGTTCTCAAAATTGAACTCCAGTGCTTTATTTTACAAATGGCTTCTAGCAGATGTGTGGCACACTTTATTAACTTAAGTACCCATTAGTTGAAAATTTCATTAGTTTGGGGGAAAGGGATCAGTTTCATCAATAGATCTGGTATGGGTGGACCCTTTGTGTCAACCTGACCCATATCAAAACGGATTATTGTTGTAAGTGAGACAAGTGACCTAATGTTCTGCCTATTATGCACACATGATCTATAACCTTTTAAAATACTAGTGTGGGAAAGGAGCACACTTCACTGCGTCCCCAAACCATGGATTCTTAACAGGTGGCAGTCCCTCTCTTAGCAACGTTTGCCATGGGCTGTCTGCGCCAGCGTATGAATTATCGGGGGGTACAGTTTCCAACCAGGTAACCAGGGGAAAACTGGGATGGAGAATGAAACCAGAATAATGAACGGCCAAGCAGAAGTTTTAATGAGTGCAGCTGGTGGACCTGGGTGTGTAGTGCCATCGTCTGACTGACCAGTGCATTTCAGCTGAAGTGTTCCACGTGCTGCCTGGATCTGTAGGGCTAATAAAGCCCCAGAGGTAAGAGCAGGAACATATGGTACATTTTACTCCACAGTTTTAATGTTTTGATGCTGTTTGTTCTTTGAATGATGGCAGCAGTAGTTTCCAATGCATTCCCTTGACCTTGTTTTGGAAACCATTTTAGGGCCGACTTGAAAGTCCATGCAAAAATATTTGGTGGGACCACACACTGAAAGGTGCACTACATAACCCTTTGGCTGTTTTGTGCAGCAGTTCTCACACCTGCCTTGAACTGATCGACCTTCTGAAGAGGAAAAAGTAAATCTGTCTGGAAGCCATGAATCATAGAATCATTGAGGTTGGAAAAGACCTTTAAAATCATTGAGTCCAACCATCAATCTGACACTGCCAAGTCCACCACTAAACATGTCCCTAAGTGCCACATCTAAATGTCTTTTAAATACCTCCAGGGATGGTGACTCAGCCACTTCCCTGGGCAGGCTGTTCCAGAGCTTGACAACTCTTTCTGTGAAGAGTTTTTTTTTCCAAACAGCCAAACTAAACATCCCCTGTTGCAACTTGAGGCCATTTCCTCTTGCCCATTGCTTGTTATTTGGGAGAACAGACTGACCCCTACCTGGCTACAACTCCTTTCAGGGAGCTACAGAGAGCAATAAGGTCTTCCTTGTGTCTCCTTTTCTCCAGGCTAAACACCCCCAGCTCCCTCACCATCTCCTTATAAGACTTGTGCTTCAGATCCTTCAGCAGCTTCTGCACCTTTAGGATACCCCTGTTTCAAAATATCTTCCTGCACTTCTTTGCCCTTCAGGACTGCCTGCTGTTGCAGAGAACGTCATACAGCTCACTTCTCCTGAGCTCTGCACACTGTGGGGTGGGAAGCAAGAGTTAGGCTGGACAAACTGCCCTGTGAGGAACTCCAAGTGCCATCCTCGGGGCAGCCAATTCCCTGCTATATATTCAATACCAGAATGCTGGTGATGTGATCAGAGGTGTGACAAAACCAGGCAGATACCAGCTGGGCTAAACTGGAGTGATCATGTAACACAAAACACAGACTCCAAAATCAAAGGAACTGAGATGAGCAAACTAGATTTCCTAGTTTAGGCTTCCTTTCTCCTTCTGCCAGCTTTGATAGATTCTCGAACTTTGGGTTTCTGTCAGTCAGCTGAGCAGAGAGAGTTTGTCTAGCTGCTGCAAGCCTGGCAGGTATGCACTTATTCCTCTAGGGAGACACAGGTTAGGTACCAAAAAAACAGCTGAGAAAATCAGAAGGATGGAATATGTGCCTTGGCCAGCATACTGACAGATTCTAAGTGATTGTGGGACACTTAGTTCACTTTTAGTTCCTCATGCTTGTTTCCCACCTCTGAATTTTAGATCTATTTGCCTCCTACAGAAAGTGTTTTCAAGTAGACTGAAAAAAATTTTTTGAGAGAATGTCATGAGAAAGATGTCAATTCTTATAGAGTGTCACATCACCATAAATCATGTTCTGAAACGAAACCATGCTAATGTTATGATGTTTAATCTTCTGTCTACTGCTGAACAGACAAAGAATTTATGGAGATTTAATTCCAATCACTGCTTCTGCTGACAAGCTGAGGTCCTCACTCTCTCAAGTCAGTTGGGAAACACACAGTTGCTTCTTCAGCTTAGTTTCATTGCAGTAATTTCAGTACATTTTGCTGGAAAGTGCTTTCTCATAGCCAAGTCTCCCGTGATACCAATATGAAGTGTACACTATATTCTTTCCCTGTTTCCTCCAGAGCCTAATATATCCTTTGCAGCACTTTCAGCTTGAAATGAAGTGTATGACCTAAAGTCTATAGAATAACATGAATCACTGCACAATAATTTATAGGGTCACCTCATAATTACTATTGAGTATAACATGACTGCATTTATTGGAACATATATAGGAGAAAGGTTATTCTTGAAATTTTTCTTGTTTATTCAAACCAACATTGCTTCAGATTTGATTGAATTTATTGACAGCACATTAAAAATAATAATTGTCAAAACAACTGTGAGAAAAAAAAATTAAAAGGTAGAAAACTTCCTGCTCCCAAATCTTCCTTGCAGAGAGGTGGGGAGCAATCTATAGCCCATGGTTTTTCTGTGAAAGGTGATTTTTTCATATCTAAAGAACTGAAACCTACTCAAGGACTGGTAATGAGAATGGACCAACTGAATGATAACAAAGCAAGTTGCATGGTAGTGTTCCAAAAAATAATGTTTTATTTGGAAGAAAAGCAGATTAAAGCAAAGAAGAAGCCAACAATTTAAAGGAGGAGAGTTATATTTTGGGCTTGTTTTGCAGATTTTCAGGTTTCTGCACTTACTATCCCTAAGTTATAATTCCCCATGCCTTTGTCCATGGGAAAGGACAGGGAGGGGTATAAAAGGAAGTGTGCTCAAACCAATGGTGCTCTTGGTAGTAAATGGAAAAATCTTCAGGCAATTCCAGAAGCAGTGTTGTACAAAAAGTCTACCTTTGGCACATGTTTGTGGGACCAGAACCAGAATTTAGACCTTGCTGAATTTTACCAAAATTTGATGGGTTAAAAAGCACCAAGACTCTTCACACCATAGTGGTGTCCATAGAGGCTTGACAACCAGAGAATATCAAAGCCTGTGAAACAAATATTCTGCAGTGTTCAGAAGCCCAACTTGTTGCTCTTCTGGTATTTAAGATCTCTTAACGCCATCACACATTCCAGATGTGCATTCCAGACTGCTCCAGTTCTGAATGTATGCTTGGCTTGACCCAACATGGAGGATTTTATTCCAAGTAGAGATGTATTCATTTGCAGTCATCAAAAAATGTATATTTATGGAGGGAATTTTGGGTGCTGTATGCCAGCACACCAATTAAGAGTGTGTAGAGTAAAGAGGTACTGTCAGGCTGCATATGTTTCAAATATATAAATTCAAAGACCAAAATACTTAGAGACAGCAGATGGATTAGTGACACATTCAGAAAACTATGGGTACATGTATTCTGGTAAATTAAACAGTGTCAAGGCATGGGCACAGGCACTGGGATTTACTCATCCACACTATTCAATTGTTAGAACAGTCCTTGGTGTGGTTTTGGCCTAGATCAACTAACAACCTCCCAAGCAATAGGTATGGCTTGTGAGTTAGTTCAGGCCAGGGACCATTGCCAGCAGGCAACATGTAGGCAGCTGTCCTGTGCTGGAGGTTAAGAGAGTTTAATATTATGGATGCGTCAGATTGTTCCAGATGGCTTGATGGCCCTGACACTATTTAGTTTACTAATATAGATTTAACCTTTAGGTTTTTATACTCATCCACTTGGGCCTGTGACTCACGCACACCAAACAAGCAGCTGTGGTGATTTAAGATGTTATTGCACCTGAGCTCTTTGTTACTGGCTCTTGCTGGAGGTTGCTGACCCCACTGTAGAGCTGCCAAAAGTAATGTACTTCAAGTGTTTCAGGACTAGTGAAGGTCAAGCCACAATGTGAGGTCTGTACATGTACTGAATATGGGGAAAAGAGCAGTTTAAGATTCTTTCCCCACGTCTTGAACCCATGTATTTATAGAGCCCAACATAAGGCCAGAGTTCTCACTGCTGCTGTTGCTGTCTCACTCTTCAGCACAGGATGCCCTTAATCATGAGTGACCTTTTGGATAATGACCCTGTCCTAGAGCCACTATTTGGCTTCCATGGGCTGCATTGCTTTTTGTGAATCTGTTTTTCACTCTTTTTCCTGAATCTGTCCTTCCCTGACAAGGGAAGAGTTGTGCAAGAGTTTTGCACCCTAAAATCTATATACCAATGATATTTTCCCCATTTACTATCACTCTTAACTTTAGAGACAAATTGGCTTTATAGATAATTAGTTTAAAGACATTAGCTTGATGTCTGTTCAGTTGTTCCAGGTAGGTTTATTGTGAATAGAGCTTCCAGCTGCCAGGAGGACTGTGGTGGGGTACAGAGATGCAAGGTGGTGCATGGCTATGAGGAACTGTCAGCTGCTGGTAGCACTGCAATGTGGTATCAGCTGGGACCATGTCTCTGCCTGAGGGGCAAAGAAGTGCAGGAAGACTGATTATTCTGGAACAGGGATATCCTAAAGGTGCAGGAGCTGAAGGGTCAAGTGAAAGGCCTGGAGCACAAGTCTTATAAGGAGATGGTGAGGGAGCTGGGGGTGTTTAGCCTGGAGAAAAGGAGACACAAGGAAGACCTTATTGCTCTCTGCAACTCCCTGAAAGGAGTTGTAGCCAGGTAGGGGTCAGTCTGTTCTCCCAAATAACAAGCAATGGGCAAGAGGAAATGGCCTCAAGTTGCAACAGGGGATGTTTAGTTTGGCTATTTGGAAAAAAATTTATTCACGGAAAAAGTTGTCAAGCTCTGGAACAGCCTGCCCAGGGAAGTGGCTGAGTCACCATCCCTGGAGGTATTTAAAAGACATTTAGATGTGGCACTTAGGGACATGTTTAGTGGTGGACTTGGCAGTGTCAGATTGATGGTTGGACTCAATGATCCTAAAGGTCACTTGCCAATAAAGAGCAAAATATGGAGAAATCCACCATGGCTTCCTAGAAGACACTTCTGGGGCAGTACATGGACGGACATGAAAAGGGCATAAAAAACTTTAAATAAAAGACACTGAAGAAATTACAGCTCTCTGGAAAAGGTTCACGACCTCTGGTGTACACATAGCAATGCTACAGACACTCTTAGGAAGAAATGCATGTCTGCATGAATGGTCTTTTTTTGTGAATTTTTCTCTGAGAGGACACCATCTCAAGAAAATTACACTTGACAACCTGATAGCAAAAGGCAAGCTCAGAGGTAAAAATAATTGGACATAGGCTTTTTGTCTTGATCAGGGTCTCCTTGTTTTCCTACAGAGCTTCTTTGGCTGGAGAAACACAGAGCAGTAAATGTAATTTAAAAGGCTTCTTTGACATTTGTGAGATCCTTAGCATCATAGCACATGCCATTCTTGCCCTCCAAAATATGTGGGGAAAGTGTGGTCATCTCATACAGTGCATAAGAACAGCTGCTTGTTAATGGTTCTTCTAATCACAAGTGTATTCTAATAACAAACAAATTCTACTACTTCTTAGTTTAAGCCAAGTTTATGTGTTTATTTTAAGAACAAAGGCCCAAATGCATAAAGTATCAGAGTTGCTTTGGCTAAAAAAATTGTAGACATCCCATAGCTCCCTTCCCCAAAAGAAAAAGGAAGTGTTATCTGGTTGACTGCAAGAGCAACATTCTTAGATTAATCTCAAAAAGTCATCTAATGAGTAAGAGGAATGCATTACGTCAAAACAAAAGATCACATTTACTGGCCCATCTTTTAGCCAAAAAAATTTCTACATTTGTTGAAGATAAACAACAGCAGCAAAATAGGGACTATATGACTACTAAATGTTGTGTAGGACAATTTTCTTTGACTTGAAATGTTAGTGGGAAGCAGTTCACTTACATCAGATTGGATAGCTTTGGGAGCACAAGAATTGTTGAAGCCGTGTTTAAAAGACATTTGTGTTGCATGATCGAGTGTGAGTTCCACTGGAAGATTTTCCTGTGTAGGATATTCATAGCTAATCTTTCTTTGAGAAATCTCTGTCATTAAATATGTGAATTTGCAGCCTTTCAGTAGTTTTGGGGTGCAAACCCTGAAAAGGGTTTAGGTCTTATAATGAAATAGAATAATTCAGAGTGTAAAGTGCCTCTTGCAATCATCTGATCCAATATGCTACACAATGCAGGACTAACTTGGAAGTTATGTTGAATTTTGAAGTCAGATGAAGTTGTTTGTGAATGCTCCCATCTGAGTTCTGAATACGTCCAAAGAAGAACATTCCATAACCTCTCCTGGATCTATGCTAGTGTTTGATTATTCACAGGGCAATTTTTTTATCCTTCATATGGCTTTTATTTATTGCTTTTTGTCTTTCTGCTCTGAGAAGAGCTTTAATCTGTCTTCTCTATAACCATGCAACAGGTCATGGAAAACAGAAATAATGTCTCTCCTCAGCCTTTTCCTCTTAAGACTCAGAAAACCCATCCATCTCCCTCTTGTTTGCATGCTGTGTGCTCCAGCCCCCTGAGTAGGTTGCTGGCCACTGCTGAACTCACTCTGGTATGTCCATGGCTCTCTTTCACTGGGGATCCTCAAACCAGACACAGTAATCCAGATGTGCTCTCACAAATGCCAAGCAGAGGAGAAGGATCTCTTCACAGACCTGCTACAACTTCCCAGTAGGCAGTTGGCCTTCTTGGGAAAAGACCTTACTGCTGACTCCTGTTCAACTTCTTGTCACAGGGAGGGTACAGACAGGTAGATACAACATGTCAATGTATATATTAGACATTGCACATTACATATTATATCTATATATATCCTAAATTTTATCCTCCCCAAAGGAACAAAGTGTGCTTAAAATGTTCTCTTGCAACCTTATCCAGAGCGGAACAAATGGGCTATCTGCTAACTACATTATGGTGGATATCAGTAATCACTAGGGGAGTACTCGACTTCAGAAACAGAGACTGGCTGCACACCAGACCCAGAACAGAAGTGGAGATGGGGTGAAGAAGCAGCTGAGCTTAGCATCAGACTTTCTCATATGTGCTGACTTTTCAATATCAATCTTTGCAGGCTATGCTTTTCTACTTTAAACACTTCTTTTTTTGGTTACAATTATTTGTTTTTTTAATGGGGAAAAAAAAGGAATGTAATTTTATTAAATAAATCATCCTCTCCCTGTAATATCGACTAGTTTGCATGCCTTGCTAAACATTAAACCAGACGAAAAGGGACTTGGTTACATACAGTTAAGTAGCACACTCTTTGTGCACGGTAAATGAGATTACTATTTGTTATTTTTAAACAAATGTTCACCCGTAAAAAGAAATATCTCTATTAGACAGAAAAGTGACTTCACAAAGGTGCATTATGTGGCAGCCAAAAACTGAAACGGGCGGCAGATTATTTCCAAAGTTAAAAGTTTATGGTGAAACCACGATATAAATTAACTGCTAGCAGCCGTTGAGTCCATTCCTCGGATCATTTATCTGTATGAGAGTGTTATATGTTTGATGCCTGGTATGCATGATAGTTTTGGGGTGGACTAGAGTGTTTCTGAGTGATTTAGCACATGAAATCAACTCCAAGTTTCTAAAACAATAAACATGATGATGGGAGAGAGAAGTCAATATATGTATCTTGATTTCTTGTTGCCATTACAGTGTGTCTATCTACTTCATGGTCTTCAGCACTATGAGACTTATCAGATTATCTCCAGGTCATGAGTTAGTTCCATTCTGACAATTCCATTGAGAAGCAGAGAAGTATAATTCCCATTTTACTAATAGGAAAATAACATATGAGAAAATTAGGTGGATGAATGATGTAGGGGATAAAAAACTGGCCTAGGAACTCAACCCCAATACAGAATGTGAGCAATTAAAACTTGACCCTGTCTCTTCAATGGGTAACACATTTTAAGGGAACTCAGGTATGGGGTATACATCAAGAAGATTTGTAAAAAACAAAAGAAGGGTGGTGTTCAGTGGAAAACAGAAGAGGGATGCCATAGAGTGGCACACATACGCATGGCCACAAAGAAGTCACCAGGTCATTACTGGGCTAGCAAAATATCAACAAAATTTTTCGTTTAAAAAGTGTGTTTCTAAAAGGATTGGAAAAATTAAGTTCAAATCTTTTGGAGGAGGAACTGGCCGTTGTTGAATAAGATCAACTGTATCACTTCACAAAATTATGCAATGAATTCATCAGCACATTTCAGCTGAAATGGAGTGCAAAAAAAAAGGAAAGCTGCTTCCCTGCAGAACCCCAAAACTCTAACTTTCTGATTCTGTGTTTAAACAAAAATTGAAGTTTTGGAAGATTAACCTGGTGGAACACCACTGGTGAAACTGCTGAATTAATGGGTCCAGAGTGGGAAGAGTTACATCATCTTACTGCTGACAGGCATGTTGGGAAGGCTTGGCTGGCTTGATGTGCTGAAATGAAGGGGATGACCTAAGGATTAAGGATTAACTTTAGGCTTTTAACTTGACAGTAATGTACATAGTACGTGTGTGTGTGTGTTTGCATGGACGTTTGCACATATAGACAGATGTGTCTGAGAGAGAGATGTTGTGGGGTTTGTACTGCTGGAATATGGGCTATGTGTGAGATGTGTGTTCCTTCAGATTTGGCTGGTTTTCTGTTCTTCAGCTTTAAAATTAAATGCTTTTGCATAACTGTCCATATTGTTTGTAAGTAGTTATAAGCCAGTCATTTCCATAGAGAAAAACAAAGGCTTACTAAATAAACAAATATAGTAACAACAGAGTAAGAACCTTATGGAGAGACAAACAGCCTGCTAACAACGGGAAATGTCTGTGCAAAGTGTCATGCAACACCGAGGCATAGGTGTTGGTGAGAGTTTTGCTTTGTTTTGTTTTGTTTTTTAATCCAGCTTGTCTTTGAGAACATTTAAAGGCAGTAACCTTGAAATAAATTAAATTAACACCTATGCTGAGCTTTGGACATAGTGATACCACCTTTCAACTTTTCTTCCTTTTTAACAGCATAATATGATGCAGACTCAGTGTGATTGTGAAGTGTAAAGGAGTGAGCATATATCTGGAAATGGGGAGTTTCTGTCTAAATGTAGAAGTTTGATCTGGTGGCCTTAGTGTAGGGGCCTAATAGCATCTTGTAATTGGCCTTGGATCTTTGCTTCCAACTAGGAGAGCCACTGATTTAAAACTTAAGAATATTGCAGGTATTAGAAGGAAAGAAACAAATCAGCTTTCAGAGTGACTGGTTGGCACTGTGTGGGGTTGTTTATGAGGCTGGTGACAAAACAACATGTTAGCAGATGAAGACATTTCTGAGGGTTCCAGTGCAAAAACCTTCCACAGACAAAACCTATAAAGAGAACTACAATTACCACTGCTTTTGGAGCAGTGGTAGAGCTGAATACAAAGACATCTATAAAACACTTTCTACAGAAAATAGTTCTGAATAAAAGCACTATCAAGTTTTTTAGAAATAAAGTCCAGTAGCCGTTGCAAAAACCAGAAAATATACTTCAGCAAAATAACAAGTTAACAAGTATGTTAACTTTTATCCTCTACTTGGCATCAACATTGGAATACATCTTAACTGTGGTGGAGGCAGTGACAGCAGGGAAAATGTGGGGAAAGAAAAGTATGGAGGCTAAGTGTTTCCTTTCCATCCTTAGTCAAAGCTGCACAGAACCAGAGCAGAATATCATCCCTGTAAGAACAACTAGGTTGCCCAAAAACCCAGGAGTCACCAGCCTCTTTCAGTAGTGTAATAGAAGTGGCAGGCAGCACTTAAAATTTGTAGGTTCAATATTTTCCCCATGCATGGCCTTAATTAAGACCATCTTTACTCACCCCACTAGCCTCCTCTAAGTATCTAACCATGCCATTTGTCTGGTAGATGCAGTGAATATTTTTGTTCTTCATGCTCTCTCTGCTGTGCATTTGGTTCATTCCTTGCTTCAGATCAAGTCTCAGGTCCCCCAGGCACCTAGGCTGCATATGGCTTTTGGCTCACTCTTAGAGGAAACTTGGACACTTGAACTGAGAGTTGTTCCAAGTCCTATTTCCTATATGCTATATAATGTTTGAGCTAGTTCGTATCACTTGTTCAGAGACCAGAACTTGCTCCTTGAGTCCCAAAGGCAGTGTAGATTAATAGATTTGTCCATAAATTCAAGATTGTTTTTAACATGTCCTCTTGAATTCATTTGCTGGGAAATCAATATGAGGTTATAACTTGTGGTGGGTCTCTGCTTACTGCAAATACCTGGCAAATTATTCACAACAGACGCCTGGTGTAGGCATTTTGCATGACCTTTGTTACTTCCCCAAGTTTGTGGTGGACCTGCTGCTCATGTACTTGATCCTCTCACTTTGACAGTGCCCAGCCTAGCAGAGGACCCTTCTCCAGCTGCTCTGAGAAGATGTGTGTCTTGTTCTTCTAACAGCTACCACAACCATGATGTCAGAATACGAACGGTAATAATCATAACATCAGCTCCTGCATGTTGGGAAAGTGTCTATGGTTTGGTACAGCAGAGGTAGTCACGTGAAAAGCACAGAAGAGGAAAGATGCAGAACCAATGGAGAAGTTGCTTCAATCGCTGGAATGCTTCAGGGAATTTTAGGATGCCTCATGGTTGCAATCAGAATGAGGATGTGTTTACATGCAGAGATATCATAAAATTTTCTATCTTTGTTTAATGATATATTACAATAATGATGCAGCCAATTGCTCATAAATAATTTACCAAAGGGTAGATACAGTGCTAGAGATGGCAACCTAAAACCATATCAATTTAGTCACAAGAGAATAACAAAGTAACTCAAGTTGTAGGGGACCTTGGGAGGTCTCTAGCACAACCTATTTCTCTAAACAGGGGCAAGCTTTAACTCAGATCATGTTGCTCAAGAATTTGCTCAGTTGGGTCTTGCAAACATCCAACACAGGTTTTTGCTCAGTAAGGTCCCAGTTTCCCTTAACGCCTTGAATGGATAATGAAATGAGGGAAAGGGTGATGTATGTGTATATTTCCATGTCCTAAGGCCCAGGACCAGGACCTAGAATTCTTGGCCCTGCAGACTTTCTCTGTGATACTAAGTAATACTGGGTAAAAAATTATAAAAGAAGCTCTGGTTAATGTTGTACAGGCAAGCTTCACTCTGATCCGTCTCAAGTTTTTTTAGTGATTATTTTTCTTGTCTGCATGTTTTTTCAATGATATTTTTGTGTAGATTTTTATAGATAATAATATAGCTTTGTCCTACAGGATCCCAGAGTGCTTCTCAAGTTATACACCTAACTGGCCAAAGCCTGCTCCTGCTGAGGCCAATAGACATTTTGCTATCGATTTCATTTGGGCCAGGATTTGGCTGTGTAGAAATGGAATACAAGCAATTCTGTATGTCCGCCTGGCCTTTCATAAATTCTGGTTTCCCACCTGGGCAATAAATCTGCCAGCAGAAGAGTAGTACAAATGTTGGTGTCACTTACTGAACAGCTAAATATTTTAATATAAATTTTGAAAGGTATCAGTAGGCCATAATGGCAGTTGCTCTAAAAGTATCAATAGCACAATTTAGAGCCAGAGGTGGATGATAGTGTGTGTGGATGTGGATAAGTGTGTAGAATCTCTGCATACGCAGCAAACTATGCATGGACTTTTAAATCGCTTAATAAAAGATCAGCTCTAGATGGTTGCATAATCTAAAATTCTGGCTCATTTTTGCTGTCCTACGTCTGCAAAAGTTTTTCATTTAGGAACACACACGTTTCTTGTCAATGTTATTTCTACAATCACTTAGTTAGAGCAGGGCATATTGTTCTCCCAATTTCTTGTTAAAATGTTTCATGTAATTAAACTTTTACAACCAGTTCTGCTCTATGTCTGATACCTGCTGTAAATTATAAACAAAAGCCCCTCTGGCATTTATGAGAATTCACATGATGAAGACTATAGAGAAAAAGAAAAAAAAAGAAGCAGTGTCACTGAGCCCCACATAGTTGTTGATTTGCTGTTATCTCCCACACATTTTGATTTAATGAAATAGACTATTTCCTATTATATAAACTAGACTGAAAAGAAACCAAAATAGAACTAATAATATACAAATTATTATATTGCAAACATTTCATAAGTTGCAGCACAATTAGAATAATTTTGCTTTTGTCTATATTTCTGTAACTTACTACATGGGAAATAAGGCTAAAATTTGCTAGATCCTGAAAGAAAACAGCAACATCAACCAAACAACAGGAAAAGAAATGGAAATTAAAGTGACACCTGGTTGTATGTGCTTGTGGGATGCACATACACAAACATAAACAACCTCTTCCTGTGTCAAAATATTGCCTGAGTTTCAAAGAGGTGCTTGAGATAACCTCTCTGGTGTGGGGATTTACAAAACAGATAAGTTCCAGTAAGATCAATTTTGAGAGCAATGTTCTGTTTCCTGGCCCTCCCCAGACCAACTGTGGGATGACTGCAAGATGGCACATGGATTACAGGATTGAGAGCTTTAATCCCCTTGGCAGCAATGCTGCTATGAGACTTGGAAACCTCCTCTAACCTCTAACCACAGTTTAGTGTGCAAACTATTGTGTTTGCTCTTGGGAAGCTTCACTCTTGCCAATAAGAGCCAGTATTTATACTATTTGGCATATTTATTATTCAGTTAACCCATTCCTTAAAAGTAAATCCTTTTTCAGCATTTATAATCCTTCCAAGAATGATGGATGATGGACAGAAATAAACAGACGTGAGGAGGAAAACAAAAGAAAACAAAACTTCAAACCTCTCTTCTCCCATAATTGTTATAATTTATTCTATTGTCCTTTGTTTCACAGGGCTGTTTGTTGTGATGAAGGGAAGCAACAATCAGTCAGTGTCTGAAAAATCTGGTTGTGCTTAAACGTCTGTGAAATTCAGGGAAATGAGTTGTGCAATCTGACATCCAATAAAGATCAGATGACCCATAGGCTTCAGTCTCCCTGTGAATGAAGGTGAAAGGGCTCTGTAGCCAACATCTTTTTTATTGGGATGCTCAGTAGAACACGTAGACAGGGATATTTATACCTTTGGTTCCCCTGGGCAGGGTGACATATGCAGATTAGTTCTATTCAAAATCAAAACTTATAGTTCATAGGGGACTATTCTGAGAATTTTTGCTGTAGTTGTGATGGTTGAAAGCTCTGAAGAGAAAATGGATTTACCTGACTTTCTAAGAGATACTTGCTGACAGCTAGGTAGGTGTGTGTATAATATTGTGAGATTCTGATTTCAGGGTTAAAGTAGCTTATCCAATAAGAATCATTACTGGCAAAGTTACTCAGGTAATAATATTATCTATCAATAGGGATAACAAAGTCTTGGTGCTCCATTGCTTCTTGTATGTACTCCATCATACCACGGAATGAAGACAGATTCTGTTTTCCCATTAATGAACAAGCAACAAACATATTACAGAGTGAACTGATTGTATCAAAACACACATGTGCACAAACTTTCTAGTGTTTGTCAAAAAGTTTATTCTCAAAGAGGCAACATTTCAGCCTGAGCATGCATTCTCTGGGACTGTCTATATAGTACACCATTGCAGGTCAACATCTTTTCCACTTAAAAACAGTCTTATTTTGTGAGGAACCTTTTCAACCTGCTTTAAATTCATCTTTAAACTGGTAATTCTTTTAAATGGTCAAGGTTTCAGCCTAGGAGGGGAAAACATTTTGACTCCCATCATACACAGTGATGTCTGTGAAACTTTGACACTTGACTAAACTCATAATAACTAAAACATAGACAATTTAAAGTGAAACCAGAAATATCATGGGGAAACAGGTGAGAAAACCCTGTATTTCTGAAATATAAATTAGCCAGTAGAAAGAAAACTCATATAAAATTCCTTGTATTGTCTGAAAACTGACACAGGCATAAATTAATTTTCATTAAGAAAACCTTTGTATTATTATCTGCAGTTTTCCAGGAGTCAAATTTCTACATATGTTCATACTTCTGTGTCAATTTTCAAATTTTGATGCCATTTTCAGAATTTATAATTTTTAAAATTCATGTGATTATACATGCTCTTTTCCTTACTTATCTATGAAGGTATTTCTATGCTGGGATTTAGATGTGTTTCCAAGTCTTCCTTCAACTGGCTTATGAATGTGACCTTTATCTTAAAACCTGTTTATTCTATGTATTCCATAGCTTTTGTGACTATTTACAATATGCATTGTACATTATTAACTTGATCCAACATACTGTGAAATAAAAGACTTCCCATTGACCTTGAAAATTGTTGGATTAAGTTTTATACTCCAAGTAAAAGTAGTTGTAATGAATGACACAAAAATGTAATAAACAACTCATTTATTGGCTTATTAAGCTTATTAAAATAACCTAGTGTAGATTATTAAATTTTCATTTACAAATTCAGATTCAAACATATCTACCTGAAGCTCCAGTATACTGATTGCTGTTATATTTAAATACATTTTGGTAGAAACTTGTCACTTCTTCTCTTCTACATGCCCATTCAGGTGTTCATGTGCTGCTGAATATTTTCCATAATGTCCTGAGGACTCACTTGCTCAGTGTCAAGTTGTTCATCTGTGAAGTGTTGCATTTCTTTCCATTTCCTGGAGCCTTTTTTGATGCCTTGCTGAATCAGTATGTGTGTCATTTCCACTTTATTCCTGAGTGTCTGTCTGCATTTTTGGGGCATTTGGTAACTGGACTGCCAGTCACATGGGCACCTTTATTCTAAGCTCACCTTGATGAACAGCTACATACGGCTTTATGCTCTCAGCTGTTATTTGCTCAAGCCAGCGAAGAAGCTCTGAGATATATTGCAGGAAAGCAGAGTAATTTTCTATAGTTAGATCAATTAACCTTTTGGCTTCACTGATTAGCTTTTCTTGGGACTGACTAAGCTGCCCATAGATCTCCCGGAGTTTTTCTTTGAGTTGCTTGTTATGTTCATCGATTTTCCTCTTAGCAGCTGCAGACCAATATCGGATTTTCTCCTGAGCAGCAGATGAGAGTTCCATGATCTTCTGTTTTCCTTTTCCTTCAACATCAGTTATGAAGTCATAATATTCCTGACTGTAGATTTCCACCAATTCTCTTACTTGGTCTGTCAGGCGTGTAACAATGCCAGCAAGATCTTCAACATACTGGTTGTGCCAATCCACTAGAAGATTTATGATATTCTTCAGCCATCCCAGTACCTTGTCTTCCACCTCATAGTATTTCACTGACAATCCAAGTGTAGTTGGATCAAAATACTCCTCCCGCAATGACTTTACATAGAGGAGCAGCTGGTGCAGCTTTTCTGAAAGGTCCTGGAATGTCTTCTGGCTAAAGTCTTTGAACTGAGAAATGTACTTTTTAACATCTTTTGTCAAGGATCTCAGCTTCTGGGCAAAGTCTGAAGCCATTGCATCTTTGTACAGCTTTTGTGTTTCAACTTTGATGTCTTCAAAAGTTTTGGATTGCAAGCTTCTAACCATTTCTTCTACCTTCTGAAAAACTTGTTGCACTGTTTGTTTCAGTTGTTTCAGCCTTCCTGCAAAGTCAGCTTCCTGAAGAGTAGCAAATGTCTGCCTGATTTTGTCCTGCAAATCTTTCAGCATTTGTTTAATTTGATCAAGTACATTACGGCCTCTAAGAATTGTTTCAGAAGCAGGAAGTCTGACTTCCAGCTCATTGATAGCTGCAATCAAGGCATCAAAGTATTCCTGAAGTTTTGAAAGGCATACATCAGCAGTTTTTGCCACTTTCTCTGTAGTCATGAGGTATATTTCTGCACCACTGTATTTTTCAGACAGCCCAGGGACCTGAAATTTTGTGGTTTTCAGGAATTCAGTGGCTGAGTCAATTACGTGTTTTATTTTCTGGTGGTATTCTTCTATAATGTCAATTAAAACATCCAAAAATTTTGCTTTTACTCTTTGATAGTCAAAGTGTTCAGCCTGATCTGCTGCTCTTCGATAAAGCCGTTTAGCTTTGAACTTCAGCTCCTGATATTTGTCAGAGGCTTCATTGGCGGCTGTGCGAAGCTGAGCATCTATTTCATCTATTTGATTTGCAGCAAAAGTGTATGCTTTCTCAGCATTATTCTGCATTATACTCTTCATCTTTAAGGTGGCAGCACTAATTTCCAGTCCCATATGCTCCTTATGGTACCGATTAACATACCTATAGACTGCATTTGTCATTTTAGGCACTCTTTCCTTCAGACCTAACAGCAAGTCTTGGGCAGCATCCTCATTCCAGTTGAATTTCATTTGAATCTGGTCAGGTTCCTTGAGGGATATCTCACCTTTTAGTATGTCAATGTCGTCCTGGGGAGCAGACTGAAAATACAAAAGAGGGTTAGAAAACTCCAATATTATTTATGAGTGCATTTCAACATCCTCATTGTTGCTTCTTTAATTTTATCATTTATTAAGATAAGCACTCTCCAATTTTTTGTCCACTGTCTGTTTGCTGGCTGTTTACTCTCATCTTGAAAGCTTATTTTGGAAGAAATTATTTTATACCAAGCTACTTTGAGCTTCTTCAAAGAGCAAGACTAGAACATAACTTAGTCTGGTCTTTAATATCTGACTGCAAATAAGATTTTTCCTTCCTTTGTATTAAATGCTTTTCATATTTCATAAGGCAGGTGAATTACTCAGGAAAATGAGCCTTCTACTCATTCCTGAAATCAATTAAAGTGAATTCAAAAACATCTTTTTCATATGAAAATATTAGAGGATTTAATTTTGTAATCATTTAAATAAATGAGACAATTTAGACAGTTACTTAGAATAGTTAATAAATCCTCAAATGAGAATATACTTACATGTATAGTTTTTCCATTTTTATAATAAATAGTGAAATATGAGTTGCTTGTAATCCCTAAATTAGTATATAATTATGGAAGGTAAGATTTTAATTCTGAAAATTATTGTAGCATGCCAATAATAAGAGCAGGTATTGTAACATATTAATGGATTGAAAAAGACACTTCACAAATGGTCTGACTTCTTCTATTCGCCTTATTTCTATAATGGTCACTTATGTAGTAATTCTGCATAGCCTGATGGCTATCTATTAAACCTGATGGGTAGCTTATCTAAAACTGATTTTGTCCATTCTTCACCTTCAGTGGGCGTGCCTTCTTGACCATAGGAGATGGAAAAAATAACTGTGTGAAGGAGCTGAAAACACCTCTTTTCACAGATCTTATATTTAATACTGGAAAGGCCACTTTAGGAAATAAAACCTTTTATTACTGATAATATAATTTTTATTTGGTAGTTAATTTATATCTCAACATAAACACACACAAAATTTAAAAGTGAACTTTACCTCTGACCACATCAAAAATTTTTGCTTTTTATTGCTCATATCAAGCTTACCTGAGTTTGGTAGTAAACTCTGGCTAGGAAAATTTCATCACCCCCTTCCATGACATAAGCAAGGGTCCCAGCTGAGGGTGAGGATATTGAGCCATGTGATTTCCTCTCATTCTTTTGGTAGCGTACATGAACATCTGTGAAAGTTGGGCTGATGATGTCTAGTGATAAATTGTCCTCCAGGGCTCTGCAACCACAGTAAATACACAGCCATGAGGCACAAGCCCAATGCTGTATGTCTGAACATAGTCCCACCTCTAATTTCATATATATATATATGTAAGTAAACAATACCTTTATGATGAAAAGAAAATGTAGGGTTTACTCTCCACATTTCTTAGACTTTAACCTGACACATTCAAAACTTCATGTCACTCCAGTTTTCCTATTTTAGATAAAATTATATTGAGCTCTGTTGTGAATTTTCATTAAATTAGGGCAGCAAACAAAACTTCTAGCTGTACTGTTGTCAGCTTTCAACAGATTTTTAAAACTGCAATTTTCCCACCAAAACAAGTATAGGCACTACTATTTATCTATATTTGTACTTACCTTCACTGATTCTGTCCCTTGGATGTATCAACACAACACTTGCAGATCGAAACAGTCAGTAAGAGAGTCAAGTCAAATCCCTGGTGTGGGGACTTGTGAATAAAAATTATTCTGTAGTGGCTTGTGGTGACAGAGGGATCCACTGGGAAGAAACCCAACTATGTTGATGGTTAGATCTAGAACTACTCTGATTATAAAATATTGTGTTTATGTCTCAGTGGTTTTCTGACATGGGACTGCTGAGAAAAGCTGTTCTAGAAATCCTGAGAGGGAACAACTTTCAAGTTAGTTACCTTGAGGGGGAAAAGGACACAGCCAATAATGGCAGGGTAGATATACAGGTTCTTATTAATTACTGCAAAGCACCCTGGGGCATTAGAGATCAAAGCAACAACACATCATTTGCAGTTATATCCATTATAAATTATATTATTAGAGCAAATCTTTACCCAAATCCTGAAATAGTCAGATTTTCATTGTAGTTTGCACTCAGGTCACGATGTGAAAAGCTGCCAGTTGTCTTCACAACAAGCACGCCGTCTCTATATTGGTAGTTTGAAACAACTGTGAAAAAGATTTCAAATGTCCGTATTACCAACAAAAAATACAAACGACATACCCAGTTGTACGTTAAATGGCCAGTTGTGGGCCATCATTCATTGATTTGTCAAATTATGCTTCAAGAAACTTCAAGAATGCCCATAATGTCCCAAATAAAAAGACATGAAAACCTTTGTTTGACTGGAGCATTTTAAAATTCTCATTATATCTCAATATGGATATGACACACACATACATATACAGCCATTAACATTCAGAGTGACTGACTGAGACTCTGATAGTAATTTATGAAAAAATGCCACCGCTGGTAAAAGAAGAGTTGTCTAACATCAATGCTAAACAGACAGAAACATTTCATATGCAAAGAGCCCTGGGGAAAAAAGATCTGAAAAAGTCTTGTCTACAATAATTATTTCCCCCAAAATCATGGCATATAGAATTTTAATGTCTTACCATTCAGGTCATATTCCAGGAACTGCAATGTTGAACTGCAGGTAGAGTCAATGGAATGTTCGAAAGAGTCCTTCTTATTCGTCAAGTCTGTTCTCCAGGTGACATTGTACAAAGGGGAAACAACTTTGAAAGATCCAGTCAAGGCACCAAATGATGGGATGTAAATTCCAGCAGGCAAGGATATTTTCAGAGGGGGGACCTCAATTTTCTGTTCAGGAATGGTAATTGTAGGCATTTCAAAATCTGCAATTTTATTAGCTACTTCATCTAGATCTACAGAGAAACTGCCAAATGAAACACTCTTTGGTAAAGTGAATTGAGACATAGTTATTTGGTATTCTGGTATTGTGACCTCAAAAAATGGCATTTTATATTCTTCTAATGTAATATAATTTGCTCCTACATCCACTTTAGGGAATCTCAGCTTTGGGAGTGTGGGTAAATGGACATCAAATGGCATTGTGCTTAGTGTCTGTGGAATTTTTATGTTGCGCAAGTCAACGGTGTATGCTGGGACCTGGAGAGTGGTGAAAGGAAGGCTGAACTCTGGAGTGCTGAGGACAGGGCTTGGAGCCTTTAGGTGTAACCCAGGAATAGTGACAGTGAAGCCGTCGGTCAGCTTATCCACAGGTAAGGGGAAGAAGTAACCATCCTCACTCTTTGTGTACACCAGGGATGCTGAGCCATTCAAATATTGTTTCCTGTCAGCACTGGTAGTGACGTCCAGCTTCAGGATGTCCCATAAGCTCTTCTCAGAAATGGGACACTTGATGACTTTGAGGAAGTCCATGTATCCTTCCAAAGATCCAGAAATAACAAATTCTGCCTTTGATTTTTCATTTGATAGCTGCATATCATGACTGAGAGATAGTGAGTGAATTTGGCCTTCACCCTTCCAGCCAGCTTTCTGGTTTGCAGGACTGATTTTCACTACAACAACCTCATTAACTGATGCCATGCCCAGGTAGGAATTTGGCTGAATGGCTTGAATCTGAAGATCTGCTGATACATCCCAAGGAGCCAGCTCTAAGGTTGCTTTGCATTTCTGAGTCCCCCTTGTGAAACGAGATGCGTATTTTGCAAAGTTCTTCCCATTGTGCTCCCAGACTGCATAAATACGACGGGTAGATGCTTCAACTGCAAGTAATTCTTTGATTTCAAAGATCCAGACTCCCTCTGATTCAGAATGGGCCTCGAACTTGAGGGATGACCGAGCTCCATTAGCATTCAAATAGGCATTTGCCTCATGGTCAAACCTTCCAGAAAATGCATTTCCAGGGTAAAATACTCCATTAATATCCCCAGTTGTAGAAGATTCTACTGATATGTAATATGTAAGGCTCTCCAAAGCAAATCTGTGAGCAATTTCTCCTGTGGCACTGGTAGCATATTTGGGAGTATTAAAATCATATGTTAATTTTAGACCTGAGGAGAGAGTGGGTTTAGATTTTGTATTTCCAGAAAGTTCTTGGCTGAAATTAATTTTTAAAACTGGTGTGTCAACTTCTATATTTGTTGCCACAGAAGCTTCCATGATCCTCTTTAAGAGAGTGATAGTGCTATCATGGTTTCCTCCTAGATATTTGTTGTTACTCAGGGACAATGCTGTGGCCAGCTTCAACCCCCTTTTTCTTGTCAAACTTGTGGAACCATCCAGCTTAAATTGCAGAGCCTCAATGACAGAAGAGGATGAGACACTGAGATGTCCAACAATATCTGACTGATTGAACAGCCCAGCATTTGCAGTTAAAGTGATTACACTGGATTTAAATGAGAAGTCATAAGTAATGTTACCCATAGCAGGAATTAAGATGTTGTTTGCTGAGCTGTTGATTCTGAATCTAGGAAGCTTTAGAGTGCGTAGATCCTGGGGGATATGAAGGACTGGAAGCTCAAAAGAAGGTACAACTAGTGTGTAAGATGGAACTGAAAATCCAATTATTGGGACTGTGAATCCTCTTGTGCTTATTTCTTTTGGAAGTGTGAAACCAAAGGCTGGCATTTCAGCAGTGAAAGGAGAAACTTCAATATTCACAATTGGAATGGTGTATCCTGGAATACTGAGCGTCCGTGGTATTTTGTTAAGTGATGTTTGTATTTTGTACTTGTCCAGTTTTGTTTTGGCTTCATTATACGACTTTGTGAGAAAATCTAAAGCTGCATTTCTTCCCTTCTCAAAATGCTTGTTGAATAAAAGGATGTTTTTATTAAGTACTTCATGCACTTTTGCTAAAGGAAGTGGGATTGCATGCATGTCTTTGTTTTTCTCATACTGAGCTTTCAAATTTAAATCAAAGGATTGTCTTGTTGTCTTCAATAATTCCTTCAGGCCTACCTGTTCCCACAGTGAATAATCTTTCAGCTGAGGAGTTTTGATTCCAGTGTAGGGAATCTGAATCTGAGGAATGCTTAGAGGAATGTTTAGGAAGTCCAGGTTGGCATCTCCATTCATTTCAATATGAGCTTCAATTCTGTCATCGTTGCTGGCAGCAGACATATTATGGGAATATCTGTACTGATTGAATCTGCCAATAGCTTGCCAGTTGACCTGCTGAACAGAAGAACTGAGGGCAAACCCATAGTTATTCAGGAAGTCAATTTTGCCAGTCAGTTTCATTGGGAAACTGATTTTCACATTTCCATCATTGTTTGTTGAAAGACGAATTTCAGAAGGGTATGCCAAGAAGAAAAGCTCATTATTTACAGTTCCAGTAATCCGTCCATGGAGCCGAGCATTGTGAGAGCCTCTTAATTCTACTTTCATTCCTAGAAGCTCTCCTGTGCCTTTCACATTCAGAATGCTACGTCCTACACGCTGTGACTCAATTTCAGACTGAATCTGAAGTGCTGCAGACATTAAGGAATTACATTCATATCTCATAGCTTGGTTGACTTTCAGGTACTTATCATTTATTCTGTTGTTGGCAGAAAATGTAATACTGGGGCCCTCAATCTTGAAAGTGGCGTGTGAATCATGAGTGCCTTCATCAGAGAAATTAGGTGAAGCCCATTTCCAGTTTCCTTTACCAGCAGAGGTAAACGATATGTATCCTGCTTCTACCTCTGTTGTCATGTTATTTACCAGATCAGCCTGGCTGGAGAAATCAGCTTGTGGAATATTCAGTCTGTGAGAATATGCCATTCCACTCTGCACCCAAATTTTTCTTTGCAGCTTGACCATTAAATTATTCTGTAGTTCTACTGAATTTTTCTTTGTATGTAAGTTTGCTCTAGTTTCAGCTTCACCTTCTACCGAGGTTCCTAAAAATACCACTTCATTGGTGTGATCAACTTTAAGGAATTTATGGTTGACTTTCATGGCATTTTTAAGGTTCAGCTGCTTCATGTCAGGGGCCAGGAGACGTGAATCTGCAACAACACTAAAAACTAGGAAGTCTAATTTTGATGTTGATTGAGCTGAAATGGAGGTAACAAATTCTGGACTGTTTGCAGATGTGGTGGTATTACGAAGCTCAGCTTGTGTAGACAGTGTGAAGAATGGAGAGGTGACTCTGAAAGCACCAGACAATTTGCCAAATGTAGGAACAGTCACAGTATGTGGGATATGTGGGAGCTGGAACTCTGGTATCTTCATGTTAGGAATCTGGAACTCACTTAGATTTAGCTTTGGAATCAATAATTCTGGTATTTGAAACTGAGGCATTTGTATCTCTGGGAAAGAAATGTCAGAAAAAGGCATATCTCTCATCTTCAGATCTTTCAAATAGACATCGATAGATGGTAACTGAAGTTCTGCAGACATGAATTTGTCTATTGTTCTCATTATCAGAAGCTTAACTTCAATCAAGTCAATTTTGAAGGAAGGAATTTGAAAGGTATTTAGAATTTTAAATTCTGGGGTAGTAAATTTCATTGGGATTTTCATGTCCTTTAGTCTCTTTATATTGATCTCATAGGAGGGGATACGGAGATCAGTCAGTGGAACAATGAATTCTGGTGTTCGAAATGTTGCTTCCCGAAGACTTCGGAGACTAACCTCAAAGGCAGGTATAGTGACTACAACTGTCCTGATTTCAGGGACTCTAAATCCAGTTTCAACAAACTGTTTTACATTTTCAGCCCAATTTTGTAGATCATACTCTTCAGCCAATGCAGTGATTTTTTTGAAAGCTATGCTCCATTGGTCAGAAATGTATATGACAACAGAATTGTAGAATTGGCTTATCTTCTGAAGACACCACTGGAATTCCTGGGAAATATCCATTTCAGAAATTCTCTCTCGTAAATCTTCCAGATGTTCATTTACCTTAGCTTTGAGATTAGCAACTGTTGTTGAGTCAATGAGCTCCCTCAGCCAGTTAATTATTGCAGCAAGCTTCGTGTCCTTTAGTTGTTCCATGTATTTTGAAATAACAGATGCAAAATCTCTTATATACTGTTTCAGTGCTTCTGCTTTCTGTGGAAGTTCTAGACTTCTGAGTTCTTCATTTATTTTCTGGGTCACTTCTCGAATTTTGTTATTTGTGTCATCTACAAATTGGTCATAGTCAAAAGCCTTGAGCTTTTTAATAACCATGTCAAGGAACTTGTTGACTTGCTTTATCATCTTTTCATAATCAAAGGTTTGCACTTTCTTGACAGCATCATCAACAAAAGCAACAACTTTATCAAAGTATGACTTCACATCAGTATTTTGCAGGTAGATGGTCAGTTTCTGGACAGTTTCTTTTATTCTGTACGTTTTAACCAGTTCTATCATTCTGTCAATTAAAAAATATATCTGCTTATCAATTTCATATTTTACAATCAATTTGTGCATATGCCCACGGAAAGCACTGATCTTCTCAGATAATTCATATTCCTCTATCCAATTTAAAATGAAGTCTTTGATTTGTTCAAGAATTTCATTAATTTTTTCGATTGGCAAAGATTGCTTAAATTTTTCTAAACATTCTTTAGCATCAAATGATTTAATCTGTCGTTTCAAATTTTCCGCAATGCTTCTGACATCAATTTTCTGAATCTGAATCTTGAGTAGTTCTAGGTTTTCATGAATTTTAGCTGTAATCTTGTATTCATCATCAACATTTTTAATCCAAGCCAAAGCTCTGCTTCCGATTTTGTTAAGATCATATTGTTGGAAAAAAGCCTGCAATTTTTCAATGATGTTGATTACAGTTGTTCTTACCTGATATTTGTTATCTAGAGCTGTCATTGTTTCAACTATTTGATCAAGAAGCTGTGCAAGAAGTGCTTTAATGTTGTACTGCTCATAGCAGTCTTTGATGTATTGCTCAAATTCTATCAGGTAGATCTGCAGCTGAGACAGTATTTCTTGAAGCTTGTCCATGGCTTTTTCCAGCAAAATTTCGAGATCATCTGATGTTATTCTGTAGTCCTTTGTGAAAGCCACAAAATTATTTTTCATGCTGCTAACTTTGCCTTTGATATCTAATGTGTCCATGTAGTCATTAATGTCCTGTGACAGTTTGTCCAAATTTGCCTTGTATTTTTTCATGTGTTGTTCCATGTCTATGTTCTTCAAGTACCTTTGTAGGGTCTGCAGTGTGGATAGAATGGTGCCTCTGATTTTTTCAAAGTAAACTGGCAAATTTTCCAAGATGGGTAGGCTAATAACATGCATATCTTTATTTTTGTCATACTTCACAAAGCCAGAGATGCTGAATTCTTGAGGCTCTGATACACTGTCCCTGAGACCCAATACATCAATTAAATTAACTTCTTCAGATGTTAATGGTAGTATGACTGGTGTGTCCACTACAGAAAGATCTGCTAAAGCTTTTCCATTAAGTTCCACACCGATCTTTTCTGCATTATTGTAAGCACTGAAATCTTGTGAATAGACATTATTGTTTAGCTGACTTTTCAATTTCCAGGCACTTAACTGCTCTGATGGAGTAAAAAGCATATTAACTTTGTTGTCAAGCAGCGTAGTGTACTTTCCTCTAGACTTCAAGCTATGGCTGGTAGAGCCTCTGTAATCATGGGAGAAAGTGAAAGCAAGAGGCTCTGCTTTAAAGAGGATTTTGCTGTACAAGTCTCCTGTGTGCTCACCCACAGCAATCAGCTTGCCATTAGCATTGGTGTGTACGTCAGCAGTGATGACAAACGGGGCCACAGTGGAACGCACAGCATTGCTGAAACGGAGGGGCTTGGAATCACAGTTTGTGTTCATGGTAACTGAGGAAGAAAGTCCTGCCACATCCAGATGAACCCTGTGACTCACTGCTGCACCTTGAACGTTTGCCACGGTGTCTGTTTTCAGGTCTGCAGTTAGACCAGCACATGTAAGGGTGTAGGTGTGCCTTATTTCATCTGCTCCATGGGCTCCTCTGACATTGCCACCCAAGTTCATATTCAGAGGCTTGAGAAGGAGTTCTGCTTTGTTGGAAACTTCTGTTTTAGTGTATTTAAGATTATTGCTCAGTTTAGCTGTTAGTGAGCTAGGCTCCAGCTGAAGGTCAAAAACATGTTTGTGGAACTTGTCAAAGCTGAAGCTGTTGTCTAATTTTGAAACAAATGTTAAGGATAAGCCTGGAATATTCAAATCATTTGTGTACTCCAACTTAATAT
The DNA here is from genome assembly GCA_037013685.1 of Acridotheres tristis. Classification (NCBI taxonomy): domain Eukaryota; kingdom Metazoa; phylum Chordata; class Aves; order Passeriformes; family Sturnidae; genus Acridotheres; species Acridotheres tristis. Next base: position 103,370,425 of record CM072887.1, read on the forward strand.
CTTTGAATGATCCCTGCAAATTATTTGAAAACTTGAGTCCTTCTGTATTAACTCTGAAGTTTAAAACATGTTTGTTGTCCATACCCAGAACTGTACTCTGATATTCACTTCCCAGTGTTATTTCTGTTAAGCTCACTCTTCCTCCTACATTGAATTTTGCATTGTTTTTCCCATAGCGCCCGGAAGAGGACAGTGACATGGAGCCTCCAGCAGTGTCGAGCTTGGCATTCATTTCACTCTGCATTGCCAAGGGACTAAACTGCATGTTGGTGGTTGCACTGCTGGCTACACCATACCGGTTTACATTGAGTGATGACTTATGTGCAGCTCGATTCTTCTGATCAGTCAGGGAGATATCAGTGTTGAAAACAAGATCTTGGGAAGTGAGAGAACCTGCAAACAAGGCAAAATACTGGATTTGCTTGTAAGTGGCTTGGCATTCGGATCGAAGTGCTGCCATCTTCTTTGACAAAATTATTTCAAGCTTATTGACACCTGCAGTGTGTCGATACCTCCCGTTGGTTTCAGATGACATTTTCAGCTGGCTGTTTTCATACTTCAGTGAAGCTGTGTTCTTTAATAGCCCATTTTGTACATCAGAAACTGAAGTAATGGAAAACAAATCATCACTGTATCTCCCAGACATCTGATTGGTAGCCTGAAGGTAAGAAGTATCCAACTTCAGATTTGACTTTCCTTCTAAAACCCCTCTCTTTTCATTGTATGTGGTAGACAGAGTGTAAATGCTTCTTGCAAACACTGAAGCCACTTCCAGCTGCCCTTCCATTTTGACATTATTGGTATTCATGTTATTTATCTTTTCAGAAAAAATATCACTGGAAAATGAAAGCTGAGGACCCACAGTACTTGATGCTGTAAGTGATAAGGTGTAGTTTGAAAATGGAACAGGTTCATGACTCTTTCTGCCAGACAGCTTAAAAACTGATGTTAAGAGACTGTGCTGCAGGTAATTTTCATATGCACAGATGAATCCATTTCTGTTATATGATGCTTCTCCAGAACCTGAAATAGGAAAAAAGAGACAAAAGGTAAGTGTGTCTATACCTTTTCATCTTTGAGAACCTGTCTGATGCCACTGAATTCTATGCTACTGCTTGAATTGCAATTACTGTTATACCATTTTGTTTTAAAGGCCCAAGGTCTTTGGCAAATACTGAATATTTCTGTAAAAATGGCTACTATTTTGATATTTGAAGCTAAAGTTTTGAACTACAAATAAATTAAGTTTCTACACTATAATGTGAAATGATATAAAATTATGTCATTATTTAAACTAAAATTAAGAAGATGGACTCAAGAGTAGCCCGTATCTAACATTCCTAGATTTTATTGTTTTCTTTATCATGCCTCAGTCATGGTGTGGAGTTTAGAAGAAAATGAAGTCAGGTTGTCCCTTTGCACTTTGAGAACCCAAACTGCAATTTTAGGGGAACTAACTTAAAAATACAATATTATGGCAATATATGGACATACAAAAACCAATAATACAATTTTATATACATATGTCCACATATGACTGAGAAATAAATTGTGGGCATACCTACACATACACTTGCACACCTGATTTTCAAAACAGTTTACTAATCAGCTGCACAAGCATTTGTAGAACCATGCCTTCAGTTTTGAAGGACATTTTCTTCAGTAAGGAATACCCAGGAAATATGGACTCAAAAAGTCTTTACTGAATTAAACTGACTTCACCTTCAGTGCCTGAAAAAACACACATAATATCTGTAAAATCAAAGGCAAGGTGATTCGAGATTGCGCAACACCTGTCTTTGAATAAGAACAGGCAAATGAATGTACTGTACCTGATATAAGGGATATAAAATAATTAAAGTAGGCTTGCAAACACTGCAGTATTAGCAAACATTCTTACCTTTCACACTGTAGGCAAGCAGCTCAAAATCAGAATCAGCATTTGTGTTATAGGTCACTTTTACGCTGGTCACTCTCTCTGTGGTGCTGTTGGTCACGGTGTACGCGGCTGTCCAGTTGTAAAAGTTGCTGTACACACCAGCAGACACCTCTAACTTGCCCAGCAAAGGCACACGGAAAGGATAGGATTTTGGCACAGTAAATGTTGGGATTCTGTATTCCTGAGATGGCACACTTATTCCCAGGGACTCCATTACCAGGGGAGGTGTTTTAACAGTCCTCGGCGCCCATATCTCATCGGACGATCTTCCCGCAAATGGCAGAGGAATTTCAATTACAAAACTGTTTTTATTTAAGTTGTATCTGACCCGGCCTTCACTGGAAAATAAAAATAACTCTGTTAGAAACTAAGTTCATAAAGCAGGAGTTTTCATGATTTCCTCCTCTGTCCACGATTTTGAGCTTACTCACATGCTTATATCAATGTCCTGACTTTAGCTTTAGAGAGAAATGTAATGATCAAACATTAATATCAACATTTCCAAGCACTCATTCATCAGAATTTATCAAAAGTACTTTTGGTATCAGGGAATCATTTCAATGGTTTTCCCTCTCATTTCATAAACAAAGACACTTGTAGGTAAAGTTAAAAAAAATCCCCCAAAATCACTGGCACACTTGTGGGATGCTGAGTACCAGAAAAAGGCAATTAGGTTTTTGTTAAAAAGTGATGTTTATAGAAATGCATTAAATCATTTAAGTGTTAGACATGGTAAGAATCTAAAATAAAGAATTTATCTGTATTTCTCTTTGTAAGCATTTCAAAAGTTTCATCCAAATATTCAGCATTTTTTTATGCTGAATAAAAGAAAATAAAAATCTAAGCATGTGACCAGGAACTAAGACTGGAAAATGGATCGCTGGCCAAAAAAGTATAATTAGGAAAAGGCAAAACAGAAGGAAACTTGGCCTTAATTTCTGAATGAACAATAAGCTGGCAAAGATACCTTTCTTGTTTCCCTAACTGGTCTTTCATATTGCAAAATCTTGACTTTTTATACTTAGAGCATGAAAATTAAGCAAACACTTCTGGAATTTGTTCCTTTACATCAAAAGATTTTAAAAGCTACATAAAATAGCAGTAAAAAAACTTATTATTATTATTATTATTATCATCATCATCATCACAGATGATTACAACCTAGGAGAAAAAACAGTTTCTTTCTTGTTTATACTTAGCTCAGGAGCAGCAATATGGCAGCAATAGAGATGCGTGCCATTAACACACAATACCATATTAGCACAATGAAAGATAATACATGGAGAAACAGATCTAAGAGATACAAAAATTCAAGACTCTTCTTCATTTGTTTTTGGAATCCAATCTTACACTAACTTCTGTTATCCTTTACATTCATTTCTACATTTCATTTTTATGAAATTTGACAGAAGGGTAATGACATTCATACAAGTCCTGTGAAACTCTACTGGGTAGAAGAGATGGGACCAAACTAGTGAAAGCATGCAGCCCACATGTGTACAACTTTCCTCTGAGCACATCAGGCATGGGAGGAGCTCAGCTACTCCACTGGTGGAGGTTAACCAGTATGTGTAGGGGAATGGGAAGAACAGGACCACACAGGAAAATGTAGAGCTATGAGGGTTATAGCCAAAGCATCTGCAGGATATAGGATACAAATCTATGAGAAATATGGCTTCAGTTGTTCTGTGGCTTAAAGACTGTTGAATGCTGTATTTTTATTCAGTACACCTTGTAATATAATACAATACTTTGGGATCCATTCACATACTACATGAAGTCAAATCTGTATTAAATATGTGCATGAATTCCTCCATATAATATAATTTCTCTGACCTTAAAGTTCTTTGTTATGATTCCAATTTTATGCTAATGTTAACAGCAATTCCATGTTGTTTTATAAAACCAAAGTAAAATAAAGTAATGCTAAAATATGAACAAATATCTATTTTCAGTTTCTTGTTCCACTATATCCCAATTTCATTCCCTACCTTTTCAGGAAAAGTTCTTCAGGAATGGTGATAACAGGCAGGTTAAGTTTCTGAATGCTCAATTCCTGCAGTGCACTTAGTTTGTCTTGCAGAGTCTGGGAATAAGGGACATCTTTTGATGTCTTTTGCAGCCAGGTGTTGGTTGCCTGCAACGAGGAGAGAAGTTTTTCAAAGTAAATAAAAAGTTTTAGGACTTCCCAGGGAAGCTATCTGAAAGTTATTTGAACTACCCAAATACTGAAGTCCAGGTATCTGCTAAAGTGACTCATTCTATCAAAGCTGGAAATACACAGCTTATTGAATCTGATGAGCGATTTTACAAGTAGTTCTTATTTTGGCTTTCATGGGGGAGACAAGAATTCCTCAGGGGTATATACTGGAACTGTAATATCTACTGCAGGTTGAAAACCATACCACGATGAATTGTGACACGATATGTCGCAGTGTCATATCTGTATGAGCCACTTTCCGATCCAGAAGTTCATTGGCATGCTTCTCTAGGGTTTTTGGGTAGTCTGAAAAGTCAACTGGGAAGGCAGAAGATAGTTTTTTCACAGCAGCACTGGCACCTGAATTCCACTCTAGCTCAACTTTCTCAGCATCTAAAAATCATTAATTAAGAAAAAAAGGGTAAAATTAGTAATATTCTTGTTTTGAGATATACTATGAGCTAATGTAAAAAGATGCTTAAATTTACAGGTTGTGTATGTGGATCATGTTTTTGCCCTTACCATATCTGAGAAGAACTCTTTTTGAAATTGAGTTTCCATGAATTGTTGCAGCTGAGCTGATCTGAAGATATGCTTTGTTTGGTGAATAATTAACCAATGCTTCACTTCTAAGTTCAGTTTGCAGGCGAGGAAAAGAAATTGTGCCTCTTAACATTGCCTCTTCCACTCCAGCATATCTGTGAAAGGAAAAAACTAAATGTGAATAAAAATATTTAATTGTATTTTTTCAGGAGCAATTTCAGCATTTAGATCTATAGCAAAGGCATAATAGGTATTATGAAAAAAATTAGATTGGATCAAATTTATAAACACTGTTCAAATTCAATGAGTATTTTCAGCTTCTGCTAGTTACTTTGGAAAATCTGTAGTAGACTATTGTAATGCTACTGTGTTAATTTCATAGGGGTGAAAAGGATGGAAATTTCTACCTGTCCTGGTAAAGTTGTAACCTAATCAAATTCTAAATGCCTTACTCAAGCTGAATTCTCTACTCAGGATACAGACTGTGGCCATGAATCACATAGAAACAAAACACTTTACAAAATATATTATGCCAGTGGGCTTCATTTTCCTTTATTCACATTTATTTTACATCTCTGTAACTTTGTCAACTCAAGCAAACTTCTAATGTTATGTTAGTGCAAATGAAAGGGAATTGAGGTCCCTGACATCTGTCCAAAGCTCCCACTGATATCAGAGGCAATTCTACATGAACAGCAAAGACAAAGACTCCCTGGGGCACCATCAAGATCACAGAATTCCATGGAAGATTGAGGTTTATTAAAGAATGTGACCAGCCCATTTCACTATGGGCTTGTGAGGCAGACAATTTTAGAAACCCTGGCAGGCTGAAAATTTTTGTTAGCTCCCCTGTAGATGTTCCCGGAAATATTCTCATTGAGAAGCGTGGGAATTTTTACAGGAAGCTCTCAGTTATTTTTGGTTTTGTTTCTTACTGAGTGCCATTAGATTTCTTCATGGGGAGATGTAATAACTTTTTTTAGAGCCAAGCATATCCAGTAAAAGATAATACTTCTCTGAACAAACCTTGCCTTGTTTATATCCTTGGATTATCACACCTGCAATAACAGTAGCACAATGCATTCTTGTAATCGTGTGTGTGCAAACACTGAAGGACTACCTCAAGGAACTTGTAATACAAATTATATATACAGAGTAAGAAAGATCAATCAGTGTATTATATGCATTTGATGTATTACAAATAAAATACTGTGAAGTTTTTAAAATGAGGTTTCAATGGCAACTTTATCTGTCTCTGTATTTAAGAAATTTCTCCAAAACAAGATAACATTTCCCCACATTTTTACATCCAATAAAACCTTTTCAAATGTAGCTGTTAAATTCTAAATGTTTTCCTGAGTTACCTTATCTGGCCAGAAAGAGTAACTTCTGTAATCTTCTTATTGTTGATGTCTAAGACAAAGGTGTATGCTTTCTTCCCAGAAATGGATTCATCAGTAATTCTGAAGTTTGTACCAAAGTCAACATCAACATCTGGAATCTGGACATCACTGGTCAAAATCTTTTTGCCTCTGTTGTACCTGAAGGTCAGTGTGGCATCATGCTGGTTTACACCTAGAAAATATAATGTGCTTTGCTTATTCACTACTATGGAATCTGCTTAGACTTTTCTTAAAAGGAGAACAAAAAAGGATCAGCTGAAAATTATATCCCACTAAAGATCTAACACAACTTTTGATGAGTCTGATTAGCAACTGGGTCATCTTTTTTCTTCTCATCTTCTAAACACATGATGGGCTGACCCAAAAACCCATCAATACTTCTGTTATTTAAATGATCCCACAGATATTTTTTAGGCTTTGATTCCATGTTTCATAAGAAACGTATTTTTCTCTTGCTTGTATAGACCCCCTGAACATCTCCTCTTCCTTGCTTCCATTCACCCACATCACACTTTTATTAAAATCATACAAAATATAAAATCAGCCTCTCATCATGAAAATCTTGCACTGGGATTGCATACTTGAGAGGAAATGTGGTTAAATTATTGGTCTGTTTGGTTGTGAAAATGGTATTCTATCTTACACTGTTAAGAATTCTATTAAGATTCATTAATAAAAATGTCTTTTCTGGTAAATGACAGTTCAAAACAGGGCAAAATCACACAGTTTTTTTTAACTCTTACCTTCTGCCTGGACAGCAAATTTTAAGGTGTCTATCTGGTCATTTCCCTCCCTCTGCAGTTCGTAGTTTGCACTCGCAGAGTATTCCTTTACTTCGCCTGTGGACACTAATTCAGCCTCAAATCTACAGAAGGAGTAAACAAATGCCTTGTGAATAACCTTTTCGTCCATGACCACAAACGAAGAAATCATACAGCTCTCAACAGCTCTCTCTCTGAGCTGCTGCTGCCAGTCAGTTTTGAAAGATCTTTAAAGGTAATCTCGATGTGAGAGACTGCTGGAGACCAAGAGGGAAGGTAGTCAGCACAAAATAAACCTAGTTTAAGTTGACATGACTTACCTGGATTCTCCAGTCAAGGGAAAATATGGAACTGCCTCTGTGTCAGTGGAATTAGAGTATAATACTTTGGTGCAGAAATTTAGACCAGGAATGAATGACTTGCAAGAAGTTGAGGTTTTTTGGCTCTCTCTCACAGTTGGAATTTCTTCAGTTTTGGCTGGAGACACCAAATGCAGCGTATTGCTGGAAAAGAAAACTTAGTCATTTATTCCCAGGACAGGTGCTCAGATGTCCTATTAGCACAGTTACTTCTGAATAAAACTTGTTTATTAATGTAGGGGTATTGTGTATTAATATAACTGAAATAACATCTGTCTTTAAATGATGTAGGTATTAATATTGATAATTATAATTTCATGTATTGAGACATTTAGTCCCTAATTAATGTAAGTATCTTATTTAAATTCAGTTTAAAAAATGTATTGCTATTATATTAATTTTATATGAAAGAAAACAAAATAATGGAAATTTTAAGAGTCTTGTATAAAATTTTAAAAGTAGTGACAAATAATCTGTAAGCCATGACTCCAAGTCATCACTTATCTGGCATATTTACTTGTATTACCAAAAAAGTTATCTCAGTTTTACAATGTCTGGGATTTTTCTGAACTGAAAATTTCTCCATGCCTGCCCTAGCCTTTCAATTCCACCACAATAAAAATCAAGAAGAGAAGGAAGAACATAGCCTTGAAAGTTCTCATTCAGTTCTCATTACCTAATACTGAAGAGTTTTACTGGAACCTTCGGAGCAGGAATGCTGAATTTCAATTGTCCAGCCTTTACACTAACATGTGCTTCAATTCCAGATTCATGGAATATATTAGAATTCATCTCCACACCACTTCCAGCAAATTCAGGCACGTTTATCCCCAGGTGTGTCACAAACTCAACTGCTACTGAAGGTTTAGCAATGAGATCTGCTTGCATCTATTTAATAAAAACAAAACGGGGTATTTATTTGCCCAGTAGACCTACACTGGTTATACAAAAAACCCCATACCACTCCTGATAATACAGAGGTAAGTTTTATAGAATTAATTCTGCTATGCAAACAATCTGATTCCCAAATCACATAATCAAATGGCCCATATAATTGGTGACTGTAATATAAAAAATCAGCAAGATGATAACCCCAAGGATCCCTACTTACTCTAATGTAAAATTAGTCACGCTTCAGAAAGATTTTATACATGGAAGTACTTGCATGTATTTTTAAATCTGAAGACAAGAGCCAGTTTTCCATTGTTAAAAAAAAAAAAAAAAGCAGTCTTCAAAGACAATGATCAAACTGTTTGACAAAAAACAAATGGATCCAAGATTTGAATTTCACTTAACACAAACCAGCTTATTTTCAAGCTTTTGCTTTGGCCATTAAGAAAGAAGGGACAGAATGCAAAATTCTGGAAAAAAATTCCAAAGCTAACTAAAGGGCAACAAGTACAAAATTTGAGGATCTTGGTGTTTATTTAGGTCTTATATATGGTAGAAAATTAAAAGTTTAGATGAAATGAAATTACTAAGAAATTCTTATGAAATATCGACTAGGTTAGAGCAAGGTAGTTATTAGAACTGTAAAAAGGAATAGAATTTTTTTTTTTAATTTTAAGTGGATAACTAATTTTATGTCATATGCTTTTTCCTTGTTACAATTTTAAGATGTTTCCTCTCAGGTGAAAAAATATTTTACTTGACTCAATTTTCAATATTTCTTTTAACTGCTAATCATTTTTTTCACTTTGAATTAGCCACACACAACAAAATGTTTTGTTAACTTTTTGGCTTGAACAGCAAATTCACATACTGTAGCTTTTTTACCATAGCAATTCAAGTACAGGAGAACAGAAAGAAACAGATCAAAAAAAAAGTTTTAATTTTGAAAGAGTGATGGAAATATTTTTAGTTCATAAATTTTATTATGTCTCATTCATAATTTATTATATGCATTACTTCTTAATCTAATCTAAATGTCTTCCACAAATTAACCAAACCTATAATGAGTCAGGGTTTTTTAATATCGAGAACATTTTGCAATCTTTAAAACGTTTCTGGGACAGTTTTATCCATAAATGAAAATATAGATTATTAGGAGGAGAAAAAAATATAGACAACTATTGGGACTTACACTTTTTTGATGAAGCTTTGCAGCTACTCTTGCGCCAGGTGTTGCTATTCCAGACAAGGCAAACTTCAGCTGCAAACCTGCTCCAGTTGGAAGCTCGAACTCATTGTCCATGAATATGTAGTGGACAAACAGATCCCTGTCAATACCTTTTGAGATGGCTTGTGCAACCTGTGAATCAAACAAGGAAGTGAACACTAACAAATCCACACTTTGGAATACGCACATTTTGTACTTTTCAAAACTGATCAGGGAATGATGGCAACTCCATAATCCAAAAGTTAATTTCATATGGAGTAGAGAATCTAATTTCCATAGATACATTGCTTCAAAAAATATACTGTCAGCAAAATCTGAACTTTAAATGAATACCAGATTTTTTACCAGCCTTGATACATACAGGTTATCTACCTAAACATACACATACAAAGGTGAATTGGTTTAGATACCACATAATGTTCTGTTTTCCCCAAAGTCGATGGCAAGGCATTATTTTACTTCCATGAAAGAAGGATATTACGAAATATTCCTAAAATGTACTACATCTTTTCTTTTTAACATGACAAGGATGAAATTTTTAATATTCACACATATTTCCATAATTAAAAATTTAGTCATGTAACTTAATAGCCAGTACTAAAGTTTTGGGAATTGTTCCAGTAGGTATCTTGATAATATAATATGATTGGAACTTTCCCTTTTTCCTTCCCCTCACCAATCCTCCAGGATGACTCCACTTGCTTATTGAGGAGTCTTCATAGATTTCTCAGAGTCCTTCAACATAGGCCTGGATATTTTATTTCAAATAATTTTATTTTCATGCCAGTATCAAATATTTTTACATAATAGTTAAATACAATCTAAATCTGAAAAAAAAATCTGGTTGAAAAAAAAAAGTTTATAATGCACATTGCTGCATCAGAAACATACCATTTCAGGAACAGTCTGAAGAGCTTTAACACTTTCTAAAATCAAGCTTCCCAGCAGTTTAAAATCATTGAGTTTCATGTACCCAAGTTCTTCTCCCAGGATCCTTAGATATGCTCTTCCTTCTGGAGCTTCTTTGCTGCCCAATTCTTTTATCAGTTTTTCGAGGTTAAGTAATATTCCTTTCATGATATCCTGAAAATTCAGTCAGAAAGCAATAAAACCATTTTATAAGTAGGAAAGGTCACATATCTAGGACAGATACTTAGTGAATGTCACCTATTCTGCACATGCACTTATGGATTTCTCTCTAGACAAAGATCCCTCCAAATACAATTAAGAAAACGTTGTTAAATATCATTAAGGACTTCTCTTTATCTCACCAGAGAGGAGAAGGAATGTATAGAGTAAAGCAGTAAGTGCTGTAAATCTGCGCAAAAATAGGAATGCTGAGCTGCACAGAGAATGTTTTCAAGCTGTACCTGATCTTGCTTGCCATCCTGTGAGTAACCAAAATAGTCAAATAGTGCCTTGGAAACCTGCTCTGGCACTTTGCCATCAACCCAGTACAAGGCCTTGGTTGCAGTGTCTGGGAAAAATCCCTTCTCTCCAAACAATGCTTCCAGTGTTGGTTCAAATCCCTTTCCATCCAAGCCAAGCTGAAATGAAAAGAAAGGACAACGTATAACTGAGACAGTTGCCCGATTTTTTTTGGAACTTTACAACACACAGACTTTTTGGGGAACATAAAATGTATTTAAAGGGTATCATAGAAGCCCATGACTCTTAAGGGAACGTACGGAACACTATGTGTTGTAATTCATTTTATCTCTGTGGTGAGGTTCAGCAAAAAACCTATGCATAAGTTGTATCTCACTTAAAATCTACTATGAGTACTTTAGTGTGCCAGTAATGATTCATTAGCACAAAGTCAATTTGTTACAGATGGGTTCATTTTACTCTGAGCCCTTTAATAACTTCAACAGGGTTGTCCATCTAGTCAGTGGCAAGTGACATCACATAATGGATGGCTTGGTCTAAAACCCATTGAGACCAAATCAAAGTCCCCTTGTAGTCACAGTGATCTTTAGATTTCTCCCAAGGCTTGTAAAAAAATACATTATTCACAGAAAGTTGTTATAAGAAAACAGAAATGAGAACGAAAGGAGCTGAATACTAGCAAATGTTTTTCATAATTGTTGTACCTCAAAGACATCGCTTGGGTAAAATCCATAGGCATGCAGGGTGGTTTTCAGCATGGTCTCTTTAGGAATATAGCTGCTTGGATCAAATATCACATTTCCTTCTACTTTGGCAGAGATGGGGTCAATTCCAGGTACAGAAACTCTTTCTGAAATCTGATAATTTTGTGAGAATTTTCTGAAGTCTTTGGCTGTTGGGAGCTGATTTCCTTTCAGAGCTTCTTCAACTCGGCTTTTTAGACTAGGGAAGAGGATAGCAATTAAATATGATTAGTATATATTCCAAACACTCATTTAGTCTTAGTTAAGGGAATTTTTATGCCACTTGCAGATACTCATACAGCTGTGCTGATTGCTAATGGATAGCTCTCTGCCCATATTTAACAGTAAACATAAGACTTAAGGGAAATACTATAATCTGGCACTGATCAGACAAAACCAGATTACTAAGCTGATGTGCTTGCTCAAATAAACAGAAAAACCAGGCAAAAACTCCACTGCTAGATAACTACTACTGCAACTATGGTCAAAACTTTTTTCTTCCAATGAGACCAATATACACACAAATTTCACTTACTCTTCAATGCCCAGTTCTTTAGAGTCCAGGATGTTGGCAATGTGTGAGGCAACAAAGCTTTTCACTTGCTCACTCTTCTCCTTTGTGAGGACTCTCAAAATCTTTGCGAGATCACTTGGGGAAGGATTTTTCATCACCAGGAGATAGGATGCTAGACGTTTGTCTGTGGGTGCATCCAATTCTTGGAATGCTTTGAGAAGTGCTGAACGATCCTATATAAATAGAGAAATGTTTGCATTAATGAACTGGCTCATGGATGATATTGCTAAACCCTTTTGGGAATATATAGGGTGAAAAAATCACAGAATATTCTTAATTGGAAGGGATCCATAAAGATCATTGAATCCAAGTCTTAAGTGACTGCACATCTATTTTGGTACCTTATTTCTTCAGCCTATCACAGCAGTTTCTTTGAAGTTATTTTGCTAAACTTTCTTTTGCTAGAAATCATCATAGAAGTTATGGCTTTATTAAAACTGATTTTCATAGAATCAGAGGATCACAGAAACATTTGTGTTTGAAGGGACCTTAAAGACCATCTAGTTCCAATTCCTCTGCCATGGGCTGGGATACCTTTCACTGGACTAGGCTGCTCAAAGCCACTTCTAACCTGGCCTTGGACACTTCCAGGGATGGGGCATCCACAGCTTCTCTGGAAAACCTGTGCCAGTGTCTCATCATCCTCACAGTAAAGAATTTCTTTCTAATGTCTAACCTAAACCTACTTTTCAAAATTTGAACCCATCACTAAATGATCTTGTAAACAGTCTCTCTTATCCTTTATTTTTTGTATATTTTTAATTTATTTTTTCCCTCTTTTTTCCCCCTTATCCTTTTTCAAATTTCTTCTTTTTTTTTTTAATCCTTTATTTTCTCAATCTTATATATACAGGTTACATTTTTACTTAAGAATTATGATTTTTGATTGATGGGATCATATGTGCAGACAAATTGTATACATTTGGAAAAATTGGAAGTTTTCAATTTAGGAAAATAAGGTGATCAAAATCTACTGCAGCAAGAAAATTAAAAACATAGTTTAAAACTAAGTAATAATTAAAAAAAATAAATATATTAAACTGAATCTGAGGATATGAGTTTCAGGTGTTTCCAGTCTCTCAGACTTTTTAAGCCTTGTTTGGCAACAAGAGCATATGTTTTAGAGAAGGAATTTTTTAATATTGGAAATAAATGCCGGTATAAAATAGGGACATGACTTTTTCTTAGTTAAATGCATTTAAGTCTGGGGTAATTCATTAGTTAACACTACCTTTAAATAAGCTGAACTCCATTTAAGACACTAAAAGGAACAGATCCAAACTTCCCACTTAAACTGAGACTGTCTATAAAAAGAAACTGCATCTCGAAAGGGCAGCACCCACTAAGTCAGGAGGCTTCCCAGGTTTGTGTATGGAAACTTACTAAAGGATACTGGATACAGCTAAAAGGGAGATAGCAGAATTGAAATAATGGGGTTAGCTTTGCATATTCAGTAACTCCTGTGAACAGTCAAGGTGAACTAAGAACAGTTTATCCTGATTCTTGTGACCAATTTACCTCTTCAGTAATTGTCATTTTCCTGAATGCCTGGATGGCTGCTTTCTGAACTGAAAGTGATGCAGCTTCATTTCTGATACATGTCTTCAGAGAAGATTTCACACTGGGTTTAGCTTTCTCCATTACTGCACCCATGTTTCCAATAGCCTGGAAGTGATGAAAACACAGAAAGATGATTAAAACTTCCTCTCCACCAAGAGAAGTAGAGTAATATATTTGATAATATGATATGATATAATATAATACGATATGATATATATGGTATGATATAAGTATTATAATAATAGCCTGCATAAGAAAAGAAATAAATAAAAATACCCGAAGTGTGAGGTATGTGAGTTCATCTTCCCCAGAACAATCAGTGCCAAGCAGTGATACCATGAAGTCTGCAACATCTGCTATTTCCTCTGTCACAATCTTCTTCTCATTGTAGAACCTAAAGAAATAGATAAACAAATCAGAAACAGAAGAGGAAATTGGGAAATGTCTATATTTTATTCTAAAGAGCAAATACATGAAAATAAAAATATCCTCCAAAAGTGAACACCCTTAGGGTTTACTCTAAGCATTGAAATTTTGTATAATTGCATGTTATCATTGCTTACTTAGTAACAGAATGACTCAAGCCATAAAATGAAGGTCTGCTTGGCTGATACTGAGCCATGTTAAGAATTTCCCGTATTCTCTGTGGAGTTGGAGAAGGCAACAGTCCCAGGGTATATGTGACCAGGTCTGCCACGAGTGGATTCACATTTCCAGTTCTCAGGATTTGGAGGATTGCACTGTAGCACTCTGAAGTCCCACACTGGGCCAGGGCCTGGATGGTGATGGAGCTGAAAGGAGAGATGACTTTTATTAATTAATTCCCTGTTTACAGTTATCACTGCATGTTGACTGTTTGCAACAAACACATGACAGGTTTACTAAGGTGTATTAATATAAATGATGTAAGCTTTTGTGTGACTGAAAGCAAATTATGCAGTTTCTTACCATAAAGTAGCTTCTTGGTTTTACAAGTTATATTAATAACCCAGTTAAATTAGAACAAGTAAGTATTAATGATGCGATCATTATGTGGACATATCTATTTTCTTCTTCACAAGAGACTTTTCCATAACTTTAAGTATTATCATCTAATACATTGACCCAGACTGAGGCTCTAGTTCCTTTACAGATGGGGAACATAAAGTAGATGTAAACTGGCTCAAGTCCAGCTCGGACAAAAGAGTAAGGGTGTGGAGTGGAGGACAAGGTCAGACCAAACAATAGCACTTTTCCATGTCTGCCAAAGTCTCACACTCAAAACTGTATTCTTTGCTGTAAGTCACACTTGGGAGTTTGGAATTACAGCCATTGTCCTTGAGCAAAGCTGCATGAAAGATATTTTGCTATAAAAACGCATCCAAAGGATTGTGTCAGGCACACACAGTCATCTTGACACTCCCTTCCCTATTTCCCTCTCTGTATAGCTCACTTATCTTTCTGAAAGCCACTCTTTACATCTACTACACCTCTAATGTAGAACCCTTTGCAGCGACTCATCAGCTAAAGCATGGTTTTGCCATGGCACTGGTGTGTGGTGTTCTTGCACTGTGAACTGCTGAAACATACCTTGAGGTTTCCATCATCTTTGGAACAAGAGAGCTAAGAGTGCTGTTATGTAAACTTCTCAGCCCAGAAACAAATCTGTAAAAGACTCTTGCTCTCTGCTGGTTCTCCTGGGAGGCTGCCACTTTCTGCATTTCCTGCAGGGTTTTCAGAACAGCATCGCCCTGCCTGAGCAGTTTGGCATCTGTACTTTCCAGTGCAAGTCCCTTCTCTTCCAGTGCATCTAGAAATCGGGAAAAATTACATTCTTTATGTCTTTCTCAGGGAGCTATGTCAATTTTTATCTTCTGTCATACAGTCAGTAAAAATAAAAAGTCTGTACATTATTTCATATGACAATTGTTGAAGTTTAACACCTGAACAGTTTACAAAAATAATGGCATGGAATTTAGTATAAATTCCAGAAAAATATAATTTAATTTAATATAAAATCCAAAAGTTGAATATTTGCATACATTCCTTTATATTTTCATGAAGATTATTCCTTAACACCTCTCATATTAGCATAGTTTGCGTTTTCAACTTTTAATAAATATATGTAATAAGAAATATTTTATGACTGGGATTAATGACTGCAGGCCAGAAAAGTATGTTTCAGAACAAAATATACAGCAATAATGGATTGTTTACATTTGGCACTAGAGCTAAAAGATGCATAAGAAATTATGGGTAGCTGAAAAGGGTTCATTAAACTAATTTCCAATAAGACTAAAATTACTTTTCAAGCAATTTTTAATTACAAAGAATAATTTTAAAATTAAAATGAAAACACAAAGATTATTTAAAATTAGTGGTGTTTATAAACTTCTCAGGTTTTCCCATTTTA
Source organism: Acridotheres tristis (assembly GCA_037013685.1). Lineage (NCBI taxonomy): Eukaryota > Metazoa > Chordata > Aves > Passeriformes > Sturnidae > Acridotheres > Acridotheres tristis. The sequence continues at coordinate 103,386,407 of CM072887.1, forward strand.
CACTCAAACTTTTTCTTACTAAGTTGAAAAAATTTTATTTTAAATGATGAATTTATTTGGTCCTCTCATCTTTAATTAATTCACTATAAAAAAAACCACTATAAAAAATTGCCTCTGGATTTATATTTTGTCTCTGTATTTACAATATTGAGAACTGCAGCTATACCTCCATCAAAATTTTTGTTAGTGATCTTTGGATTATCTTCAAGCTTCAGAGTCTGGTTGACCTCTGTCATGATGCCATAGCGATTTCTATGAAAGAAAGAAAGAAAGAAAAATTCAGTATTTTTTAGTTAAGTCCAAGTGCCTTTCCAAGGTCTTGACAGGCCTCCTGCCTTCTTGAAACTAAAATTTCTATTTAGGGATGAAGTCAGGGCAGAATGTGATACATCACCATGTAAAGAGGATATTTATAAATCAAAGGTAATAATAAATAGTGAGCAACCTACTTGTATGAGGAAGGCAGAAACAGGTGTTTTTCACTGCAGACAGCATCTCTTATGTGCCTTTTCTTTCCATCAATATTGTAATGACAGAACTGAGTGCTCTTCAGAAGGCTAGATAGTGGGCTGTTCTGTAAAATAAATAGTTTGGCAGTCAGCTTACTGAGTAGAATAGGAAACAATCATTATTTTAAAGGCTGACTTACAGTTTTACTGTAAGATTAACAGTTACATATTGGAAATGAAGGTGCATAACTGGAATCATTCTTACACAAAGTCAAAATTGTGTGCCAGTAGCAATCTTTGGACTTAAGTCTCTTCTCAGGCAAAAATCCTCCTGAAATGTTCCCTCAGGCCCTATTGAGGTGTTTGGGTTAGTAGTTACTTCATGATTGATCCCCTGCTGCCTACAACAAAGGCTCCTTCATAAAACCAATTTGTAATTTTTGGAATAGTTCAGTCCCCTTGTAACAACTGTGATGTTCTCTTTAATTTCAGTCTCATTACACAAATTTTAAAGACTTCTACAAAAAGCTGTAAAGTGGCAAAAATTATAAAATCTGTTTTCAGCATTATATGAAACTATTTCTTTTTTAGTTAAAACAACCAAAAGCATAGGTGCTATCATATCAGAAAGAAATCTGACAATATTCATGCAAGCAAATGCATCTGATCATTGTGGATTAACAGGTAGACTGAACATTTTGTCAAACCACTTACTTCAGGGCATCTAGAGCCCTCTCCTCCTGGACCTCACATACACTTTAGAGTTTTGGAGGACTACATGTTTTAGATAAAATTGGAATTTTGAAAATTTTGACCCACAAAACTAAAAATTTGGCTATGGTCTGATAGGTTATTGAATAATCAATAGTACTAACTGCATATATGAAAAGCTCTCCTTTAAAATAGAGAAGAACATGAAAGAGGGTGATTACACTCTTGCTCTGCATCTGTTTTTCTCTACTGACAGCTAACAATAATGCAGTCTGATCTAATGGAAGGGTGCAGAAAAAATATGTCTAAAAAAAAATAAACGTAGTCGTGGTAGTGGTTGTTTATCATTTCAAATGCTGGTGTGAAAAATGTTACATTATATAATTTTTAACAGCATACTTACTAGTCCTTTTACAATGGCAATAGGGCTGACATGATCTCTGATGGGACTGAAGTTGTCACAGCCTTTCAGGTATCTGGTAATTGAAATATCTTCTGCAACATTCCCTTTTCTGGATTTGAATTCAACTTCACTGTCACACTTTCCATACACAGTATCCTGGAAGGAAGGAAGAAGTCAGTGCCTTTGCTCATGTTGTCAGACATTTTCTGATCTCCTTGAAAGGCATCCTTTCTGATCTGAATGTCCAGGCCTTTTGAAAATGATGTTCAGGAATAACTCTGTCTAGGTGAGGTTTTTTCTAGGTGAGGTTTTTTCCATTTGTTAACACAGTAAAATTAATGCTTTCAAAAGACCTACCATTGGAATTGTTTTCATGTTTTCCACTGTTTCTGTTGGCACAAGGAGAGCTGAGATGATACCTCTCTTGAGATTCAGTACATTCAGAGGCTCTTCCTTCTCTGGATACAGCTTGACTTTTGTTCCATCCTGAATGCTGAATTTTAGCTCATTCCTGCCCCCCAGAAAAACAACATTAGTATGAAATAATATTATAGCCACACAGAACATGTTATCAATAACCTACTGGGCTAGAGACAAAGCATCATGTTTATCTTGGTCTATCATTATTTACTATTCACTGCTTACTACAAAATGTATTATTTGTAAAGCAGTAAAATTCTAACCAAGGACAATTTGATTTCGTCAGATTACATCATCAAAGGGCAAGCAAATACCAAGAGCAATGGCTGAAAGTTGGAATTGCATAAATTCAGAGAGGAGATAAATAAATTTTTAGAATGAGGTAATTATTAACTACTGCAATTGGCTACGAAATTATGAGAAGGATTCTCTACTAGTTGGAGTCTTTAAATAAAACCTTAATTGTTTTCTGAACATATTTTAACACTGTCTTTAGTTGGTTTGAGATCTATAGCTTGTGAGTCAAGATGACTACTGAGGCACTGAAAGAAGCATGAAGGTGCATGACTAAAATATGCACTGACAAGCACTAGATACTAGCTGGGTGGAGGGAATAGAAGTAATTATTTACAAAAGTGGATAAGTAAGGAAAAGATTAGTTACACAGGCTGTTAGAGCTTGGGATTGGAAATATGGACTTCAGTCTCAAATGCCTTTCTATTGCACAGTCTGTTAGCAAAGGAAAATTATCTTAAACTGGCTGAGTGCAGCCATTTGAGAATGTGCTTACAAGAAGGAACAATAATGACACTTGCAATAATCTTTCAGGGCACTACCCAACAACTTCCCAATGTAAATGACAGAAATGAAGAAACCACTCCAGGTGAAAATGTTGTATGAAAAGTTCCCTTTCCTACTGGCAATTGAGAACTATGTTAACCCTAAAGTGTATCAGGGAGAGTTTTTGCTGTGGAACCATCTTATAAATCTACCATGTCATCATGAAATGTGTTCCATGCCTAGAAAAACATAATCAGGGTGGACTGTTTACACTGCAGCCTGTTCCATGTAAGGTCTCAAGTACTGATGATAATTGATATTGCTTACTTGGACATGGCACTTGCAAAGTCCTCAGAGTTCTTGGACTTTTTCAGAATAGCCCTTCCCTCAGTGTCAACACCAAATGTCTCCCTCAGGGAGCAGTGCATTGTCCTCAGGATGAAGCGGCATAGCTGGGGTACCTCCAGTTCAACCTGAAAACACAAATATTATATGTTATTCTTTCTAGCATTATCACATTTCCAGGATCACCCTGCTACTGCTTTGAAAATTCCTTGGGTTTTGTAAAGTGTCAGAATCATCCTGCCACCAGCTGTTGGGAAAGACTCCAAACTGCTCTAAATAGCTTAAGGTAACTCCACAGAGGAGATAAGAGGGCAAGTATTTGCTTGGCTAATAGCATGACTCATACTAAATGAGCAACTTAGTTTCTGGGAATTTTGAGTATTAGAACTGTATGAAAACTTGAGTCATTACACTGATCAATGTGTGTAGACTCTATCAGAATAGTGTGTGCTAAATAAAAAATATTTTTCCCAGTTACTCCATTTCAGGAAAAAAATACCCCTCAAAACCAACATCATGTTGAGAAAGTTTTGGGCAAGATAAGGTGATGCTGAGTAGTTAAATGGCCTATGGGACCTTTTACTCCTACAGACATGGTATTGCCTTGAGTTACCATCTGCAGGCTCTCATGTGATCCTCATGGCATCAATGAGTTATTTTAATTCAACTTCTAGAATGTTTGATGGACATTGGTAGACTGAGCCTGGGAGCTAAGGAAAACTGAAGTTCCAGGTCTTGCCCCTTCTCATGTCAAAGTACAGCCAGGCTGGGATTGAAATGGAGAGGCACAGAGGTATGGAGGACTTCTGCCATCCTCAGTGCCCTCTGTCTAGAACAGGGAGGGCTTAGTCTCCATGATTCTCAATATGTGCCTTTCAAAAGGATGATCTTATTTGGAAAATCATAGAAGGATGCTCCCCAGCTGCCAGCTCCCATGTTGTTAAGTACACAGTCCCCAGCTGGGTGCATTTGCTCTTCTTTGCCTACCTTGCAAGTGATCTTTGAACCGCTTCGAGAATCTGCTGTTCCTGCGACCCCACTTGATGTCTCTGCTTCATATGAATAAACATATTTTCTGAGGGGTTTAAATCTGGTTGCATCCTCTGCAATTGAGAAAATGAGAGTGGTTTTATGACCTGGGTAGGATACACATATTTAATCCTTAAAGGGCGTGCTGTGTTGTGTAACTAAAATTAATGCCAGAAAAAGGAAGCCTGAAGACCCATGCTCCAACTATTTCCTTTTATAGAATATCTTTCAGACAGAGAAGTGATGCCTTTATGTCAGTTGGACACTTTCTGAAGCATAGGACAAAACTTGTGGGAGCAGCATAAGTTTTGGGGCTCACTGCTCACATGGGATCTGACATGACCCCATCTGTCCTGCAAACCACAGGCAAAAAACAAATGAGAAAAACAGGAGGAAACCTGAAGTGTGAAACTGTTTCAAAAAATATCCTATGGCTTTTAAATTGAGCCAATAAAATTGTAATTTTCAAATTGTCAATAAGAAGATTCCTTTCAGCTCAGATTTTTCTATTATAATGCAAATACAAGGAGCTGTTTTACCAGTCACATGACTGAAAGCAAAAAACCATAGAAATAGAACACCAAAACTACCATTCCTCAATACAATTTCACCTGAATTTATGGTGGATCTTTCTGCCCCAGACTCTATGAAATGTGATTTACTCTAATTTACTTATAAAATCAGAAAATTTTACTAGGGTAGATTATTTTTAATAGACATAAACTTTAGTTACATGAAGAACATCCAAAACAAGGGAAAAGCACTAAATGATTAATATTGCAGAGGGGAGTATTTCCAGGTGTGTTTCTATCAAAGGAAGCCCTAAAACCTAATAGGCTTCCTCAAAAGAATGAATTTCACCTGTATTTAAGCCTTCCCTGTTGCCCTCAGGCCCAATCATCTGTAATTTTAAACCCTGCAAGCAGGAATGAATGTAGTAATAGAAATATAAAGAAAAAAAATTAGTCTCTGTGTCAAATACAGGGATCGAAGATACTCCTTTGGTGTCTGGAATGAGTAACATAAGCCAAACAATATCCTCAATAGCAATTCACTCCCACTAAAACTGCAGGCATTGCTCTAAACTAAAGATGATGATCAGGCACTTGAAGTGTCCGTGTTGGAGCAATCTAGATCAATCCGAAGCAGAAATTACTGTTCCTTTGGTTTCGTCTGAGCAACTCACTGGAATTGATTCTGTCGTGATCCTAAATGAAAAGTAATTTCCTAAATTGCTCCTCTGTGGTCATTTGTGACCGTATACAGTCCTGATCTACTTTTATAAAAAAAACAAAGATCGGTAATCGCCGTGTAAACCCAAATACCCATCATCAAATTTGTGTGACTTTGCTTGCCTATGCCTGCAGGAATGCAGCCTACACTTCTTTTATCAAATCTTTGTCATGTTAGAAGCCAATGGCAATGTTAACATTTCTCTTTATGCCACATCATATCATACAGAGGGAGGAAAGCAAATTAGTACTATAAATCTCTTATTTCCTCACTGCATTATCACTTCTGTGAGCTTTATATACTTCAATAATGTTTTACCTGAGATTATTTTAATGTAATTGCTAAACAGAATGATTGTAATAATAACTAACTGTCATACAGTAATCAGCATCTTAAAAAATTTGAAAACTTAAATAAATTATCTATGTAATCCTAAAATTAGCTGCTATTAAAAGATTCATCACTAACCCTGTCACTTTTGGCTATCGTGGTCTATAAATGTACTCAGAAAAATTTGCCACGCCAGTATTGCTAAAGTGAAAATTATTGATTCCTATCCTGCTTTTAAACAGAAATCAACGAAAAAGGAATAGAGAAATTATAATCTTAGACATACAAATAACAAATAAGTAATCAAAAAATAAACAAGAAATTGGCAATGAAGCCGAGAAGTCTTTGAGGTGGTTCAGGCATCTGAAGTAAACCAAATTGCCTGGAGATGGTGCTAAAGCACCCAACAAAGTGGAAAAAAAGCCTGAAGACAAAGAACAAATAAACTCACTGGGTACTTTGACCCTGTGGTGGAACATTATGTATCTAACCGAGCAGTCAGGGCCAGTCAGAGTTCATTAGGAAGATAGTGCAGAAAGTCAGCATTTCCTGACTCTCGGCTTGTTTAAAGAAATTGCTGTCCTTGCTGACAGAGTTGATGATTTATTCTACAGGTATTTAGTTAGATAGCTAATGCAATCCTGTGGGCTTAGCAGCAGCTGTGAAGGGTAAATAAAATGTGAGATTCAGTCCACACTGAAGTGTAGTGTAAATACCCTCACTGTTAAAGCTTCACATTTGGTAACCAGGGATTTCTAGATTAAGGAATTTGCATCTAACAATTAAGAAATAAATTTTAAAAACTCAACCAAACAACATACCTACAAACCCAATGGAAAATAGTTTCTTATTGGGAACTTCAAGAAAGTTCAGAAACTAACCTCAGCTTGTCCAATCTTAGGGAAGTTTTAAAATTATTTGAACCAAGCCTAATGGATAATTGAACACTTAAAATAAATGACAAGAAGGACTTAAGAATATCACCATCACTTTCATTTAAGTTATTTCAGAAGAAAAGATTAGGAAAACTCAGGCTTTGAAATATGTATTCAGTTAAAATAATGACATAAGATAACAAAAGGAAATGCAAGAAATCACTTACTTGAACATCCTGGATTTCCACTTTCAGGTGATTCTTCTTCTGTAAAAAACCCAAACAAACAACATAAAAAGTTGGAAAAGCTGTTTACAAAATAGTTTGTAAAACGAGATGAAATGCACCATATAACATATTTTACTTTCAAATTTTAGTTTACTTGACCACATAAAAATACTGCAAAATGAATGAATGGCTATACTCTGTTCTTGTATGTTTAGAAAAGGACAACTTTGAAGGTTAGTACTAAAATTCTCTGCCAATAAATCTTTTTTTGGAATATTAAGAGTTCATTCCTTGGAGGAAAAGAACGCTGGTTGGAAGCCTATTCAAGTTAAGAAGAATCATTTGCTCCAATCAGTCTTAGATATGTTCCATATGACTCTATTTAAATAAAATAAAATTAAATTAAACATAATTGACTAAATGTTTAGCATTTATTGGATGCTATGTCATTCTTTGGGATATCCCACATGAAGGCCAGTACTTTTCACAATGTTCTCTGCACACTTTCCAAGTTTTCCTTCTGGAAATTCTAAGTAGACCACCCTATAGAAATAGACTGTAACATTAGTCACAGTAACTACCAGAGCATCAGAAATACTACTATTGCTATTAAAATAAAATTAATAATATTTTTAATAACAATTCAAAACAAGGTATATTGTACAGCAATACATTTGTGTAATGTCAGGAATAGAATATTAGTTCAACAAAGATGTATATATGATGAACTAGAACTTAATATAAAACCAGACCTGCATAATTACCTCTAGATTCACTTTTCTCGTTAAACTCCCCTACAGAGTCGTACTCTGAAAAGCCACTTCTTGGGAAGCAAGGATAGCTCTCAATCCATTGCATCATATTGATCTCAGTTGTCTTTTCTGATCTTAGGAAAAAAACCCTCTGTGGCCTACTTCTTTTACTAATGACTGTGTCCCTTCAACGCAAAATTGAATTTAAATTGCCTGCCAAATATAATTTGCTTTACTGCTCTCTCGCTTCACATTTGTTGCAAAATAGGTTAGCAACAGCTGGGCCAAGTCTGCACGGTATCTCCAAGCTACAGCAGCTCCATGAGGGTTTAAAAAGAAAATGTTACAGAAACAGTGAATGCCTTACAAGTTGCAAAATACATTAATTCTCTTCAAAAGCCGTCAGGCAACATTCATGACTTTTCTACATTGGGATCTTCTTATGACTGCCCATTCCTATGAAGGGAAGAAATTATATCTTTGCCACACTGAACCTTTCTAATTCTCTAAGCCATGGTCCTTTTTTTTTTTTTTTTTCCAATATTGTTGTTTTAATGGGCTCATAAATAAAGCTGCAAAGAGCAGTGACATAAAAGAGAGTACTTACGTGTGAGAACACCACTGCTGAGCAGCAGGGAGAGCAGCAAGAGCTGCACAGGGCCCATGGTGAGCCCCGGTCCCTCTTGCTGCTCTTTCTTTTCCTCTTTGTTCCTCCCCTTTCAAGTCTTCCCTGCTGCCTCAGAGGGAGAGTGAGCCTTCTGACTTGGACCTCCATTTATATAGTCTGTAGCAAGCAGCTGAGTCAAACAGTTTAGAAAGCTCAGAGCAAATTGCCAAAGGGGCAAAGGTGAGAGTCCCAGATCCTCACTGCGCTCCACACCATGCCCTGCTTCGGTTACTGATAGTCACAGAAATATTTAGGTTGGAAAAAACCTCTAGATCACCGAGCTAACCTCTAGTAAACTGGGGATTCTCCAGTTAGTCAGGACTGTTCATAAATGATTGACAATGGCTCAGTGAGCATTCCTGCTGGCTCCCCATCCTTCCTCCTCTGAGAATCGAAAACTGTAATTTTGTGAACTCTATGATTTCATGATGAATCCAAACACTCCTAAAATACAGGGCTACCCAAGTGCCTCTTCTTCCTTGCCTGCCCCTTCTGAAGAGTTTAGAGCCCTCCACTATGGTGGTCCAGTAATTCAAGTCATCTCACCATGTTCCCATGGTGGTGACTGTGTCACAGAATCCCTACTGCAACAGCTTCCAGCTCCTCCCGTTTGACATCCACACTGTGTGCATTGGTGTTGTGCTCCTGCCACCTTCTGAGGGGAGAAGCTCTAATTCCCATGTGATTATTCTCAGGTGCACCCACTGTTGGTAACACACCTACAGCTCTTGTGTCCCTGCTGCCACCCAAGCGGGTCCCCATGCCCTGCCTGTGCCGAGAGGGCAGATCAAAGGGCTGTGGTAGGACACCGTCCCTCAAACACTGGCATGCTGCCCCCAGCCTTATCTGAAGACTGAGCTGGAGATAAGTCACTCTTCAGTTCACTGGTCTTGTCCTTAAGCAGAGTTTTAAGAGCAAAATCCCCCAGCTAGAGTCTCTAACAACGTATTCAAATAAATGGACTACATCTACCTAAGTGATTACAATGCATAAATTAGAGATGGAAGAAATTATCACTGCGTTGTGCTTTAGTATAGATGTTGAGAATCTCAAGAATACGAGTACGTGAGAAAAGGAGAATATTGTGCAACTACTGGCAGGAGATTGAAAGTTGTTTTCTTTGGAACAAAATTTGTCATATGCTTTTTAAAAAATATTTTACTTTGACTTACAATATTCAGGTAAAACATGCCTATGTTGAAAGTAAGCTCTGTATAATTATTTTGTTTCCATATTTTTAGATTCAATTTTTGTTTGCTAATAACAGCAAAAATATGAAAACGAGATGATACATTTTATCTGAATGAAGAAGATAAACTTGATTACATGCAAACAACCTCTCCTTTTTAGGGTTATGTATATTGGCAAAAAAGACAGGGTTTATGTCATGAGAAATTCTAGTAGTTTGAATTCTTTCTCTATTCATATTTATCAAAGCTAACTGCAGTAAAAAAATTGACTATGGAAATATTTAAGAACATTTTGTTCAGTAAATTTAATTTTTATATATCTGATTTAATGGAAATGTTTTGACATTCACATATTTAAATATTTTTCCTTAGCTTGTTGAATCAAAAATCAAATTTTGGCTTAGCTAAGCAGTAATTTCTATGACCCTGCAATGTTACTATTTTACCATACATCATGGTAGTTATCTTTAAAGTCTCATGTTTCTTCATACCCTTTCTCTCTTGGACTTAATAGCTGGATTACATTTCCCAGGGTGCACTGGGATCACGTAACTCCTAACATCAGCTCAGCCAAATGGTAACCATTGATATATGATGGCTTGTATTTTCCAATAAGGGAGGCATCTTTCTTGTAATCAGGATTTTTTCTGATGACATTAACAAAAGTATGCCATTTCATAGACATTTCCTGCTAAAAAATCCTTTCATGGATTCAATGGTGTTGGAGACACCAGAAATAAAGCATTTCTTTGATTTTACCATTCTGGTTTCTGTCCTTGGCTTATACCAATCACAAATACAATAAATCAATACAGACTTTTATTTTTACTTCCAAAAAGCAACATTTTTTGTTTACTTTTGTGTCCATAGCTGCCCCAATATGTGCTATGTAAAATTTACTTTTTCTTACAGTATGAATGTACCAAAGAGACTGCACAAAGATGATATTTTGTTCATAGCATTTGATTAATTTCTGGATGCAAACATAAAGGCTTTGACTATTTCCTGAAATCTATTTACTTCTTCACTGTAGCACTGCAGATAAATAGAGCTCTGGAGTGCCCAGCATTCAGAGACAGCTATTTCCCTGTGTTTCCTCACTGCCTTCATGTGATTATTTGGGCTGAAGTTGAACCTGACTGTATTAATATCATGTTGCATGACGATAAAAATGTTACAAAAGTTATGACTCAGCCCATAAGCATGCAGGTAACGAGTGCATCAATCTGCTGGGACATTTTTATACTGTTGTATTTCCTAGTGTCCTGGTTTTGGCTGGAATAGAGTTAATTTTCTTCTTTAGGATCTGGTGCAGTTCCATGGTTTGGATTTTGCATGAGAATAATGTTAATAACTCACTGAAGTTTTGCTTGTTGCTAAGTAGTGTTTACTCAAAGTCAAGATCTTTTCAGTTTCCCATGCTCTGCCAGTGAGGAGGTTCACAAGAACCTGTGAGGGAGCACGGCCAGGACAGCTGTCCCAAACCGGCCAAAGGGATGTTCCATACCAAGGAATGTCATGCCTGGTGCATAAACTGGGGGGATTTGGCTGGGAGCTGCCAGTGACTACTCAGGGATGGGCTGGGCATTGGTCAGGGTGTGGGGAGAAATTGTATTGAGCATCACTTCCTTCCCTTGGGTTTTATCTCTCTCCTATTCATTACAATTCTTCTGGGTCACAAAGCTTTGTGCATCCATCAGATATACTGCACATGGACTGAATCTATGGACTTGGGAAATGTAGGAAGCAGGACAATACTTCTGATATGCTGAATTAATTAATTAATTAATACAGAGAGATAATTTGTGTGTGTATATTATGGATGTGCAAAATCTCTGACATGCTGTGGAAGCCTTAGCAATTGTGGAATTGTTGAATGTATAGAATTGAACATAAAACCCATTTAACACTCAAGCTTTAACTGAGCCTATTAAACTGATTTGGGTTTAAATTTTGTTTCTAAAACACATTGTGCGTTAACACCTTATTTTTTGAAAACTCTTCGTTGTAGTCCTCCTGAGATTCAGAATCTAGATTTGTTTCTTAAAAGAACAATTTAATTTTATGAAACTCTGTCTTCAGACTTCACCTCTTTCCACAACTGCACAGAGAAATCTTCATCAGATCACTCATCTTAATTCACTCCTTCCTACCCTTGTGTCTTCTAGTGAGGAGCTACTTTTGTCATGCCTGTTTTGGCAATGGTAACAATAGTTTTCTTAATATTAATATAATTAGAGAAATTCCATTAACCTTTAATTATGTATTCTATAGTGTATATAAAAATATTTTCTATATTATATATTGGGTATGCACATATATTTGGCAGTGTATGTTATAGAATGTAGTCTTTTCATCTGCTTGGTGGTACTGAAAGCTTTTTGGTCTCTGGAGGTTGGTCAGATGTTTTGACAGTACTTCTAGGAGAGGTTTTCACATAGTCTTAGGATAAGACCTCTTTAATTAATTCATTAAAACACTTTATTAAGTTTTCCATCTCATTTTCATTCAATGAATTTTGCAAGATGACAAAACAGATAGATTATAGAAGCAGTTATGGTTAGTACTAACCTACTTATATTCCTTCCTAGTTATATTCCAATGAATCATTTTGTCTTTCCTTCTGTCTGTCTCCTCTTTTTCTTTTTTCCCTCCTTCCTTCTTTTCTTTCCATTTTCTTCCTTCTTTATTATTTTCTAAGAAATATATTCACTATGTGGAGTTCACAATTATTTTTATCTCATTCAGGTCAAGGTCCAACACTTCTGTCGTTTGGGAAACGTTGGTCTTAGCCTTCTACTGTGATTCCCAGTTCACAGTGCCATCTGTTTAGGTCTTAGCATGTCACTCATGAGGGATAAATGGTTGTATTTTCTGGTGAAACACCTACGGTGCTAACTATAACCCAGTGGCAATTGGGGGAAACTCTGTCTCCCAAAGGAGGTGTTGGAGGTGCATAAACATACTCTCTGTTTGTCTAAGAAACACTGCCAGAAGCCTGCTGAGGCATCAAGAGTAGAAAAATATTTGGCATAAGCCATCTCCTCCAGAATTTCTCTCCTTGTAGGTAGTGGAAAATGTTTCCTTTTTACATATTTATTTAGTTATTTTGAGTATATTCTCAGGCAAAGGGTCTGACTTCTTTTAGCACTGACAAGAAAATGTACTGAATCCTTTGAACCTTTTATTCATACTCTCCTTTCAAAGTATTAAACCTCAGTTCCTTCACTTTGTTTTGTCATTAGGCAAAGCAATTTGTTATTCAAAACTGTGGTAGGTTGGATCTCTAAATTCAGTTTTTAATTTTGCCAAGACATTCCTACAAAGATGTTGCAAACCTCAGATTTATTCTCTCTCATCAACAAGGTGACATCATGAAGTACTTGATGTATTTCTAAACCAATATTTTTTCCCTGTTTCTTTCTTATTTGTCCATACTTTCTATTCAAATGCTGGCTTTTTAGTCACCACTGGAAGAATTATCATGTATTGTCTCTTTTAGTATTAATAACACTCTTTGTGGTACAGATGTTCAGTGCATCTGCAAAAAATGCAAGACTAAGAAATAACCCATTTACTCTCAGAATGACAACCTGGGGATTTCTGTAGTAAAATTACATGCTGCTGTTCTAGTAACTTCCATTGAACCAGTGGCATTTTGTCATCCTTTCTGTCCAGGTTGTAATGTTTCAGTATTGCCTGCCCTGCCAAAATACTGCAGTCATGGCATAAGTGGTTCAATGAGCCATGGTTTTTCAGGACTCCAACTTGAAACTCTGTCACTTTTTTGCTTCATCTCTCCCATGGTTTCAACTCTCCATCATTTTCATACTGCTAGAGCTCATGCTGTCCCCACAGGCTTTCATGTACACGGGATGCCATCCCTGCCTGCAAAATTCCAACTGCTTTCCCAAAATTAATTCACACCACCAGTGTGTTTCCTATGATGCTTTTCCTCATTTCGGCATCTGGCCACTTTTCAGAGCCTCAGTATTTTTTCCAGACTTACAAGTTGAATACATCGAAACAGAAACAGTTTCTTTCTTTTGGTTTTGGGGTTTTTAAAATTATTATTGTTATTTCTTTTCAAACATTTATCTGCCACATTTCAATTTTCTACAGAATACCATGTTCCTTAAAGAATCACACTATAGTAAAATACTGAGCCTTCTGCACTTCAATTAAATGGAAGCTTTGAATATAAGAATTATCATTCATGGTAATAGTGCCATACTGTTTTTCTTTTTGCTGGCTTCTGCTGCTCACAAATACACTGAGGAGTAATATTTAAATATTTTCTGGTTGTTTTGGGAGCTCATTTTTTCCATCACTCTGAGAAGTTCATATTTCTTTCTGCTTTTGAGAGCTGCTCAATAATCATTCAAAGAGTCTGACAGGTCACTTTTACTCTTTCTGAGCCGATCCATCAGTTTGATCCATCAGTTTCAACTGATTGGTATTGTGCAACACAGGTTTCTACACAATATTACATGGAATTTTACTAGATCATCCCTGAGTCTTTTTAGGGCACTGTTCTCCTTGGAGAGGGAAAAAAAAAATCCATCTTCATATTAGTAATAGGGAATAAAGCCACAAACAGACTAACTTGCCTTAGAGCACAGCAAGCCCTCACTATCAGCTTTATCCTAATGTTAGGTAATTAATACTGCAGGAGATGCCCCCTGTGACACACAGGTGCTTGAAAGCCACAAGGAATTTCTGTGGACTGAACTCACACATGACATCTATGGAAACAGGTTTACCCAGTGTCTCCTCTGAGGAGGAGAAAGAGGTATTTAGACACAATTTTTCCCTTTCCTAAGGTGCAGATGCTACAAGGAAGAAGAAAAATGAGTCAGTGCTTTCGCATGATGTTACCACAAACGAAAATGAAACTCGTGAAGCCACAAGGGTGACGACAGTAGATATGGCTGTCAGGTGTAGACTGAACTTTAATCTCTATATTGACCAGGTAATAATTCTCATTCCTGGATGATGAACTGCACCTGTTGGGCTTGAGGCTCTGAAAAGTTAGAAAGAAGGGGGATGTGTTCTGCATTTTATTGGTACTGACATCAAAGGTTTTTCACTTTCTGGGCACCTTTGAAAATGTAACCTTAATAAACAGTGGGTTCAGTTCCCTTCACTGGATAAAAACGTTTTCAAAATTAGAAACATTATTGGAGTGGTTGTGATTTTAAATTCTAGGACAGGCCAAGAGTCACAGAGATTTGAAGAAAAACTCTGCCTTTTATCTCTAAACGTAGATTGTACCACTGAAATATCTTCAGCTTACTCATATACCTGAGTATTTTGCTGACTAAATAGCACAAATCTACTGATGATATCCAAAATTCTTCATTTTTAGAAGGCATCTGAGAAGACAGGACTTTTTACCCTCTGTCTGAGCTCCTTTCTAAACTCAATATGCCAGCCTAGATTAACATACAAAAACAGGAATGAAAACAGTATTTTAAATATATTTTAATACTAAGGTAATATTATTTTTGTGTGAAATAATTGTATCCTTACTTGTATGGGACAATATATGGGACAACATTGTGGTGAATGAAAATACTACACACTTCCCTAACACAGGAACAAGTAATCTAAAATATGCTGTCAAATCTAAAAGTTTGCAATACATTTTAATGTATCTTTGTAAGCAAAGCATTTGCTGTATTTAATGAAATTTTATTTTATTTTATTTTAATTCTTTGATTCTATGTTTCTATGATTCTGATATCAGTTTGGATTAAAAAAAAAAAAAAGAAAATCAGTCTTCTAACTAAGATGAGACTTTTTTTGTTGTTATTGTATTGCCAAAGAAGGAAATGTATCTCCTAAGAGCCATATTAGTAAGAGCTATATGTTTACAAATGAAGTTCAGTTTTGATGAATTATAAATCATTGATGGAATATAAATCAGCATGAGAGAGGTGCATTTATGCAGAATACTAACTTGTCTCTATTATTTCACACAGCAAATGGGAGTTCTACTGTAAACACCTTACATGTGGAATGGTTATTTCCTCACTTGTCTACAGATACACACTTCCATACATTGATTAATAGACTACTGACAAAATCAAGGGGGCTCCAAATCTGAAGATTTGGTTAAAATTTATTTCCGACATTACTACATTTTTCTCAGTAAAATCTGTTAACTTTTTATCTCCACCACACAGTCAGAAAGAATGGAGCTGGAAACAAGCATGCTACCCTTTGCTGGCCCTGCCTACATCTTTGATGATGTCCCAGGGGCTAGACTGACATTGTAACAGGATTCCAATTTTAGGTATCAAATTATGTGGTTATAGTCTCACACTGGGCACAGAATTCCTTCTGTATTGAGCTTCTGTTCTGGGGTCTGAGGGTTTGAAAATCAGTCTATGGCATCTGTGGAAAACATGCCTCTGAGGATAGTAATGAGTTGCAGACAGTTGCCACTTAAGCTAAAACTCTTTTATTCAAAGATTTCAGGGAAGATGGAGCATTTTGTCTTATGTTGGTGCATGACTGTCCAACTGTCTCTGCTATCAACAATGTAGTGATTCATTATGCTGCTCACTCAAATGAAACCAAACCTCATTTAGCACTAAGATAAGGTATAAACTGCAAGGATGGGTTAAAGTTTATCTTTCAATAGCAGCTGGAGCTCAGAAAATTTTAAAAAAAAGGAACACCCTGTTATTCAAATAGTATTTAGTTCAGATGTTATTTAGTAACAGAAAGAAAACTTTCAGAAGTTAATTTTTTTTAAGTTCTTTGCAAACATGCTTAGTCAAGGTAAATAAAACAACTATTTATTTAGTTGGCAGGAGCGAAGATTTCTGAATTAAACTTTCTGGCATACACTTTCAACATATCAGCATGACAATTATGGCATATTTTAATGGAAAAGGAAGGGTTCCTTATAGACACATAACAGGAAGAGTAACTTTATCTGCAAGAATGAATTAGTTGACCATGATGCAGTTATGTTAATCTATCTGATGTGACGACTGGACTCTATTCTGAAGCTGCCTCTTTGTTGTCATCTGATGTTCTCAGCAGCTATTTCTCTATTAACTGCTCCACATTTTGCTTTCTATTCCTTGACCTTTCACCATCTTTCCACTTTTTATTTCATTTTTCTTTGCCTCAATTGCTCCTAAAGAATTTTATTTTCTAATGCTGTTCTTTCATTTCTTCTTCCTATTTTCTGTTTCAGCACATTACCCATACTGCACACTATCTCACTGTTATCTTTACTTCTTCCTTGTAGCTAGCATTTTGTTAAGCCTTGCTGAAATCTCCTAATTTCCCTGTCCACTAAGCCCTTGCAATCCATTATCCTCTCCGGAATTCCTCTGCTAGAACAACCTAGCAGATTCTTATCATACACCACTTTAGCTCCTTAAAATGCCCACTTTTGTGGCATTAAACCATGCATAATCTCAGAGTGCTTTACTGTGAAGCTTCCTGAAATATCCCTCTGCCCATTTCCTAAGCTCATGATGCAACATTTGTGCCTTGTTTCCTAGTGCAGAGTAGACTTCAGGCCTACAATATTCAGATGTTAAATTCAAGTAAGATGAATTCCACTGTAACAGTAAGGATTTGGTGGGCAGAGAATGTGCATATAGTTGTGAGCAATTCAGGATTGTGGTCAATGTGCAGAGGTGGGCAAAAAAGAAAAGAAGTAACTTAATGAAGGAAGAGAACGGAGAATGGTGTTAAAATATTATATCAGTACTGTAGTAATACAAGTAACGTTATATTCTCCACAGCAACAATAAAAAGAATATAAAGCAAACAGAGTTATTATTCAGTTCCAGTGTTTCCAGTTCAATGAACATGTAGTGGAAGCTAAGAAGGATCAGAGAAACACAGGCCAGAGCCACACCATCTCTTATCTGAGAGAGACTGAAGAGGAGATAAGAACTAAGATAAAGGTACAATTAGAAACCAATTAGAAATACAGAGAAAGATGAAAAGCTCTGAGAGTCTACTCTTCTTGCAGAAGACATTTGGAGGGTGCCTGTGTGTGAAATCCATTCCTGACACAGTGCCAGACAAATGTATTTTCAGCTCTTTAGCTATCGAGGACACTTGTATGGTGGCTGGAAATAATATATGGATTTTACAGGAGATTTGCAGCCATCTCAGATAGCAATTGAAGCTCAAGCAAGACAATCCACCATGGATGAGAGTATACTAGATGCACAGGCCTATTTAATCTTGCATTCAATGAACTTGAAAGTTGGCAATATATCTAAATGTAAAACCTAATCTAACTAAACAAAACCAAAGAATAAATATGACCCACAGGTAGCTTTTGAGATCTCTGGTTAAAATATATTTATTAATGTACCTCCTGGTTTTACTTACCCTCTGGAAGACCTGTTCTGGTTGGACTATGAAGTAGTGTTTTACAAAGACATAAAAGAATATTTCTTTTTTTGACTGAGCTGGTGATCTGAATACATCCTAAAGATACTGAAGCAGGCAGATACAACAACACAAGAATACAGGAAGGATGTAATTTATATATTTGCAAACTTAAACACCTTAAGTAATTTCATACCCTAGAGGATCTTGTCTGGTTTCCAGCTGCCACATCAAAAGTTTAAGAACCACTTGTTGGTAAAATAGCTGCCATTATTGAGGAACACAAGGAAGCTTAGATAGCATTAGGTACTCATCTGATTAAACATTTAGATCTCCACAGAGTATAATACAAATGTAAACATTTAGATTACCTGCAGACACCTACATCACAGGTAACAGTTTTGAAATGGTTCAAATTGCCATTCTTAAGCATGTGAACTAAGAATTTCTATTCACAACAAGATAATTCTATAGCTCCTTCTGATAGTTTCCAGCATATCTCTTTGAATCACCTTACATTGCTGGGGAAAGAGTGCAGCTGTTTCTGTAAGTCTACTTTATATTCTATGAATATCCATCTTTCAGTCTAAATACTAATTCATAAGACCTGATTCTAGTGGTGCTGGGAAATAAATTTAAAAAATTCAACTATGTCCTCACATAGAATTTTCTCTTAACAGGTTTACATAGATAGACATTTGCTTTTCTTTACCTTAAGTGGAATAATTCCTGATGCACCTAAAAGTGTAGAATGTAGATTGAGGGAGAACATGGAGAGTAGAATGAAGTTACTTGTTGATGGATGGTAGGGTTTAAAGGAGGTAAATATGAGAATGTAAAATTTCTCCAATTCTTTGAAATAGAAGTTGTGCTTAAAATTTCAAGTTAGCATTTTTATTATTCGGTTTCATGGGATTAATACCAAGCCTAATGCTGAATTTCAGTTATCGAGATTTATGTTGGGAAAATGCTTGAAATTTTCCCATGACTTTACACTTTGGTAAAAAAATTATTCTGAGGTGAAGTTACATATGGGCTTACCAGCTCTTAGTTGAACTGGTGCTGCCTTTAATCACTGCTGATGGACATCCAACTCATCCAAAGCACAGAAATAGGATGAGATTGAAACACCAAACGGTCAACAGTCAAATAGTCTACAAACAGGTTACTTTGGATGGGATTTTCCCCCTATTTCTTTAAAGTTAGGGTCCATAGAGAAAAGGTGATGATGGTTAGGAGAGAGTAGGTCCAGAAAGCCAGAATATCTTTGGATGACTACCTGGATGAAGCTATGTATTTGAAAAAGTAGAACATAAGAAGAAAAATGTCTGAGGAGTGGAAAGATGGTGTTCAAGTAGGGATGGAACACAGAATTTAGGAGAGTGAATGTGATGCTCAATTCACACACCTAAAGATGCCCAGAAATACAGATAGGAACTTGCATGAAGTGAATTCAGACACTCCTTGCTACAGAAAGACTGCTTTGACAAGCATATTTGCTGTAGTGGAGAATATGGAAGACACAAACAAGAAAGTGTCTGGCAAAAAACAGAAATTAAACTAGTCACAGCAGAAAAGGATGATGAGGAGAGTTGGGTTTGTTTGTACTTAAAAAATGAGCTCACACATAAAATGGGCCAAGGATAATTTTCTGGGTCAGAGTCGAAGGGTCATAGCACAGTCTGTGTCCATCAAGTTAAAACCTCTCATTGACATGGGGTGCTCACATGCAAAATGTGTACTGGGAATGATTCCCAACAGGAGAGAAGTCTGAAATAGTGCCTGGGCACTAAACCTTGCTATTGATCCTGCTATTTAGCTGTGAGAAAAAGTAAGGCTCAATTGCCATTGTTTTGTTTGGTTTCCCAGTGTCATGTAGCCTGGGAGAGTAGAGTCCAAGGAGACAAGAAGATAATATACAGAGAACTGCAGTGGAATGCCATGACCTAAGGACCAAAAAAAAAAAAAAAAAAAAAAAAAGCAGGGAGGAAAAATGTTGGAAGTCCTCTCAAATCCAGGAGAAGTCAGATCTAAAAACTTGGGAAGCATCTTACCTAGAGAACTATTTGATAAGCCATCAAATCATCATATTTTGTCATCAAAGTGTAGGAGTGAACAAAAGTATGCAATGTTAGACAAAAGTAAGGATATAAGATAAGAATCTGAGGAAACCTGGAAAAGTTTCTATTGAGTTTTTGGTAAGAAAGTAGAAAGCAATGATTCTGCTGGTTTCATACTAAAGCAGGTCTATTTAGATTAGTTTAGGGAAAACAGTCAAGAAAGTCTTATTTCCAATGATTTTTCTGGGGCAATTTCAGACTTTTAATTTCAAAGGAGGAGAAGAAAGACTGAAAAGGGAAGGAAACTAGGTATATTATTGATTATTAATTCCTAGGAATCAAATAAATGTACAGCCAACAGTGAGCATTTATGAAAAGAGAATGTTGTTAAGGGGAAAAAAAATCAGATTAAGAGACTGATCTGCAGCACATGGAAGTAGACTGTGATTTCTTTAGAGCAATACTACTCCAGAATTTCCATACTAAACAAGAGGACAAAACTTGAAATCAAGAACTCCCAGGCTAACTGAATAAATCATGTCAGGAACGTCAGAAAATATTATTAAAATAAACAGAATATTAACAATTACTAAGAAAAGGAGCAGCAAAAATTTCTGTCTTGGAAGGTTGAGGGAGTTGTGCCAAAACTCCAGAGGGAATGTATGAATGCTGCAAGAAAAAAAACAAAGCCAAGGAAGGATAGGAAGAAAGTAGTTGACACAAAGCTACTGTTAAGCTTGGTCTGAAAATTAAATTGGCATCAAACTCAGTTCTCTCAAAGAGAATTGGGGCACACAGTAGCAGAACTGCTGTGACACTTTCTAGTGATAAAGAGAGGTACTTCACAAGGACATTGCCATCAGAGATGGAGAGCAACCAAGCACAAACAGCAAACCTAAAACTGAGACTGAATCCTATC
This sequence comes from Acridotheres tristis, assembly GCA_037013685.1. Classification (NCBI taxonomy): domain Eukaryota; kingdom Metazoa; phylum Chordata; class Aves; order Passeriformes; family Sturnidae; genus Acridotheres; species Acridotheres tristis. Next base: position 103,407,170 of record CM072887.1, read on the forward strand.
ACATCTCTATGATCTAGGCTATAGTCAACATGGAAGATATCAGAAAATGGCCTAGGAAGGAACTAAATTAACTTAAGAATTCCAATGTTAGGAATAGAATCATGTTTCTCTATTACAAAGGGAAAGGTCATTCATTTAGGAACAGATAGGAAGAACAGGAAGTATTGTACTGGTGGTACTATTATGCACTAGAATATAACAGTAATTACTGTTTATTTTCCCTGGTGCTGCTGGGATTTCATGTAGAACACTCTAAGCACTTCTTGTTCTTTATATTCAGCAAACATGAATTCAAACTAGATGGGAATAGAAGGACTATGCAAATCAATATGGAAGCAAAAAGTCTTTTATCAAGAAGAGAGAAAGCAGCCTGGCACTTCTATCCTGGAAAAGTCTAAGAGGATGGTTACTGATCCCTGTAAAGCCACAGAAAGAGAGAAGAGCCATATAAGCTTAAGGATGGTGTTGTTACAGGCACAAAATAAAGCAGACAATGGTACATCAAGGTGAAGACTGGAAACTAAGCATTAGTCTATGAGCCTTTACAGAAAAACAGTGGCATTTAAGGAACCAAATCTAAACATTTTTAGAGCCTAGTTTATACATTTATGACCAGGAAAAGAAAACAAAGTTGCTTGTGACAGGAAGTAGTACTATGATCCTAAGGATTTTGATAGTCCTTTCCAATTTTTTTATTTCAGAAATGCTGCAGAACATAGCTAAGCAGAAATAATTAAGAGAACGATGAAAATACACATTCTCTGCTTCTTAGACTAAAACTAGAGAGTTCTTACAGAAAAACTGTTTGCGTACATTTACACTTACGGTTAAACATTACCCTGAAGGGTGAAGACACTCATTGCAACATCAAATGGAATTTTTCCTCAAACACTAATGGTTTTTAGAAAAACAAAAAGACAAAAAAAATCCTACTAACAACCATTTAGAAGCATTCAGGAAGGCTCCTCAAATAAAAACTGTGTATGTCTATGGCTGACAGCTATGCAGAAAAACATACGTTATTAAAGTCTTATGACATTGAAATAATCAGGTCCAGTACTGCACTTTTTAATGTTTCATTTTTGGATGCATGATTGTATCACGGAGTGCACAACCACAGAGGAAGACAAAAAAATATTTTCAAAGGCACCAAGAGCTGTTTGTCCATGGAAATCAGGTGCCTGAGGGTTATTATACCTTTACATATAGATTCCATAAATTCTGCAATTAGTGATGTAGGTAGGGCTACCAGTTATATACAAAAAATTGCACACAATCATAGCAATAAATCTAGGACTTCTGTCAGACTGTTCTACAGTAGTGTACGTTTTCCCTTTCCCTTAAAATCTTTAGTCAAATTTTGCCTTGACAGAAGAAATTGTTTCATCGCACCTCCAACAAAAGGAAATGCTCTTATAATGCAAAACAATATTAAAACAGACTTGTTCTCCTACAATGACTGAAACTGGCAGAAAACAGCAGTTTTCAATTAGGTATCTGGTTTAATGTGACAATATTACTCTTCTAAACTATCTGATAAACCAAGTCAGTCAGCCTGCTCCCAGGAGCACTACCTATATGAAACAGAGTGTTTATTAAATATTTCATATTAATAATTAATGTAAAGGAATAATCTTTAAAATAATTTCCTCTGAACTATTTATAAGGCCTGGAACAGTGGTGGACAGGATTTAAGGAGATTCATTCCCATGGATTATCCCAGCTCCCTTCAGCAGGGAGGTTTAGCCACCACTACTGACAGTCACACCTTCCTGGGTCTCATTTTGCCCTTCGATCTCTCCTCTTCCAAAATGCTCATATTTTTTTTCCCCTTCAGTGGGGATTTTTATTAATAAATTTTATTAAGAAAAACAACTTTTTAGATCAATGCTTATTAGAATGTACTTGACAATCCATACCATTTTTTGGCAAGAAAAGAATTATAAGGAACAGAAGGCATTTCAATGAACTGCTCAATGACAGAAGAATTCACAAAACTCTCTGTGAACTTTAGTTTATCTTTCTGGTTATAATTTGGGAAATATGATGGCAATGCATAGAGCTTAATAAAATACTAAATGTTGTAAATGAATTTTGACACTTTACTGGTAGAAAGTAGTGACTATTTTCACATTTGCAGGGTTATGTGTGTGTTACTCTACTATTACTATGTGTTACTGTGTTATTACTGTGTGTGTTACTCTATTATATATGTCATTACTCATGATAATTCCTATTACCATTGTAAAGATTTATTTTCTACTGGCATATAGCTGGCTACTTATATCAACCAAGAAATGATATTCAGGTAATGTGCAGGGAAAACATGTACATTGTGCTTCATTAGTACAGGCATAAATTCAACTGTGAAAAACTCATTATGTCATCAACACAGTTAAAAGACAGACATTCTTAAGTTATATATCTGATACAGATACAGACAAACTCATAAAAGGTAATGATGGAAAGGACTTTGAAAAATTATAATAATTACAACGAGGCTGCTAATTGCATTAAATATGAGAGCATACTCAACCATTTAAAGTAAGCACCACAGAGATTTGTTTCAGAATCAAGTAGCCTCCATTAAATTTTTAAAAGTTGAGTGAATGAAAATCAGTTTCCAATACTTAATATAGACTTGGAAGCTTAACTTTAAAAAAAAAAAATTAAAAAATAAACCTTTTAAAAAACTTTTGGCCTTTTTTGGCCAAAAGTTTAATAACTTACTGATGTTCGATGATACATTTCATTCTTTTTTTGAGGTGCATTTCAAAAGGCACTAGAGAGATGCTTTTTATTCACTAATGCATTTGAAAAACTATGGAATAAATTAGTTTTCAGAGTTCTTAGCTCCAGTGGTGGAATTTCCTCAAGTATATGAAATTGCTTAGAAGTAATAAGTCCTGACATGCCATTTCATTGCATGTGAAATGTGTGTCATGTGCTGACTGGGAATTCATGTGAAACCCTGGAGAGAGGCACAGGCTTAGAACAATTGCTTCTTGGCCAGAGCAGCAGCTGCTTCCATGGAATATCTCTGAGAAAGCAAGCAGTGTCATCAAAAACGCTTTGTCTTTGAATCTGTATTCAATTTAGCTCAATATATTTCTGCAATTACAGACATTAAAGAAATACACAACATCAATTATTGCAGCATAAGTAAGATTTTAATTTCCTAATGTCTTGCTACCATCCAAGTACCATTTCTGGCTTTTAACAGTAAAATAGAGGGAGGGGCAATCTTAGATTGTTATCAGTCAAAAAAAGCAGCAAAGCCCAGCTTAGAAGCTGGGTGATTGACTGGCAGCAAAGGTGCTCTGAGCTCTGCCCTGCGCTGGCTCTGCTTGGGAACAGAACCAGGATTACTGAGTTCAAGATCAGCTCCATGCTCTGCAGCCCTTGCTACACAGATACATGCCCAGCTGAGCTCAGTCTGAGGAAGGGCTCAAGGAGCAAAGTACATGGGATAACATGAAGAAAGATCAAAGTAAAGACAGCATAAACTTGTTAACCTAACGATAACAAAGGCATTAAAAAAAGAAGAAACTAAATATAAAGTTCATTATAAAAGCTATAGAGTTCATGTGTGATGCTCCTCATTCAACATAAATTACAACTGAGAGGAAGTCAGCATTTGCTCGTGTCTGATATCTGCAGTATAAAAATGAGCACTGCTTGAAGGTCTGTGTCACAAGAACATGAAAGAATGTCAAGTGCAGTCTTAGTATGATACAGTTCATATGATTACACAAGCTGGTAAAAATAGTTTTTCTAAGCTAAAAATCATGTAGCAATGAATGCAAAGAAAAATTTTTACTGAGTAGCTGCCTGCCTTGCAAATGCTTTCATTATAGGATGGCAGTGGAAATGATTAGACAAAAGGTGATTACTTCACAGGCTTATCAGACCACTCTTAAAGGTTGTTGCTGCAGCCCCTGGTTAGGGTCACCAGTCCTCCAAAAATAGGATTGAAAAAACCAGAAAAAACAGCTTATGTAAAAGACCTCCCCCTCTCTCTCTCTCTCTCCCCCTCTCTCCAAGGCATGAAATATCTTTTCTGTGGTCCTTACAGGCAGGAAGAATGATTTCAAGACTCCTCTTTGATAAGAGACATTGAAAATTAACGTGCGAATTCAACTATTGTAAAAGACAATTTTCTCATTTGCATCAATTAGCAGATGTTCTCCTTTAAGCAGAGAGAAAATGAACAGATCACTGTCCTCAGCCTCAGCTAACTCCATATAGGAAAGATGTCTCCAGACCATGCATGATTTGGGTTCTTTTTTATATAAAGCAGTTAATAGTGGGATACTCACCTCTAACTCAAACATAGACATAAATGCCAGATAATTTGTAGAGACAGCTATACAATGGAAAAATAGTAATTAAAATCCTCATATTCTCTCATATTTTTAAACAGCAATTTTAAAACTTTCTGACATTTTCATATGCACTCTGTTAACTCCAGTTGTTATTTTTCACTTTCTCTTGGAAAAAGGTAGAGTAAGGACTGTAGAAAAGGAATCCAGTTCTCACTTACTTAAACATTAGAAAACAGCTTATAATCACTATGAAGTCCTGTGCCATTAGATATATAGCACCACTCTGCCACTTTTTCTTTATTAATTATTTCCTTTTGAATAGCAATCAGTGAATCCAGATGTTTGAAGGTGAGAGATCTTAGCTGTGGCATCTGGATCCTTCACAGATTCCAAAAGTAAGTCTGTTATTGGCATTTAAACTGAATCACACTCCATGTAAGTATTTATACTGCCTTTGGCTTGCTGTGTTATTGTGCATTTATTAATAAGCTGGTGTGCTTACATTTTTGACTTGGGAATACTCTGTGCACTTTGGAAGAAATCCTATCCCCATTGAAGTCAATGGGAGTTTTGCCATCAACTACAAGAGAGCCAGGATTTCATCCTTTGAGTTTCTGTTTACGGAGAGCAGTGGAGCTCGCCTTAGGAAGATCCTTCAAGAACCTTTCAGGCCTGTAAGATTTCATTACTTATCCATTAAAAAAATCTGCTAAGGGAAGAGATTAAGCCAAAAAATCCCAGTTGCTCTGTCTTTCTATTATCAGCACTCTCATAGATCTCTGACTCAGACAAGAGTTGGCACAGAACATGCTCAGATTGAGATTCTCAAACCAAATACGTGACAGCAGGTAAAGGCTACTGAAATACAGTTTTTGGCCCAAAGTTACAGTCAGGGTCTGTTTGGATTACAGCTCTCCTAGAATCCTCTGGCTAAAAGCAGTTATGTGCCATGTTGCCATGGACCGTCCCAGTGGTGGGTTTGCATTTCTGCTCCCTTACAACACTATGCAGAAGCCACAGATATTTAAAGATGCATCACCAAAAAAAAAAAAAAAAAAAAGGGGAGGGCAAAACCACAAAATTAAACAACACACACACAAAAATCCCTGAAACAAACCCCACTCACAAAAAACCCCACACTGAACTCATATCTTTTAAACTGAGATTTACCATGTTTTTTGTGAGTTTTTAAATACTTTCCAAAGACAGAAACCCTCCACAGATTTAAGAAGACTATCTCATGAAAACATACTAATGGAAAGCAAAGTGTTTTGAGACTGGAGTGCTTTTTCTTGAATTTTAAACTATTGTTTTCCATGAAAAGCGAATGAAAAGTGCTGGGAAAACTTCTGTGTGTTTTTCAGTGTCCTGGTTATTTTGCCAAAGAAATCTAGGGCAAATTTATTTTAGTTAAACATTTATTTGGTGACCACTGTTTCTACAAAGCTCATTTTGCTACCTCACCATTAACCATTTGTTTCTATGAGTGCCAGTGAGTACCACACTATTCTATCTACAGAGGTGTAAAGGAGGTGTCATCTGCTAAACATAAATTGCAGAGCTAGTTTTCATGGTTCAAAACCTTGGAGTTTGCAGCTTAATATAGTTTAGGTCATGAACCATTCCCACTGCTCTATAGTGAATCATAAAGCATATAAATCCCTATTACCTTAAAGAAATGAAATAATATGCAAGGTACATAGCTGTAGGGTTTTTTTCATATGACTGAATGCTTATCCCTAGGAACAGAATGAAGGTTTAGTTGAAAAGCCAAGTTACCAGAGTAATTCTCCATGTGCTCACTCCCAGCTTGCAGCAAATGCAACTCAGTGTCAGGTTAAGTTCACATCTCCATAGGGTTAAGCAAGATCAGCTTAGATGACATGAAATAATTTCTGAAGCCAGACTATATTGAGTCTTTATCTGAGATAAGTTATATTATATAAGCTAATATTTAGTATTTTTATTTTAACAAATACAGTATTTTATTCAGAGATTTCTTAAGTGGACCACAATTTGATTACAATCCTTGTGCTCTATCTGCACTTTACATCTACTACTCCTAAAAGCTGCATAAGCAGTAAAAAATGGTCAACACATTCCTACCAGGAAAAAAATATTATGTGAGGGCACAACAAATACTAAGAAAAGAAAGAACTTCATATTTATACTGCAAAATGGTACTCTCTTGGAACTGAACCTTGGGTTTGCCATACATTTACAATTAGGAGGTGCAGGCTTATGTGGTGCCTAACACAAAAGTAGAAAAAATCCTGTGAGATGAACTGATCCTATTCAGCCTCCTATTCCTGGACACTGATCTGGCAAAACTTTTGTGATTCAATTATAGACATTAGAAAGATGTACTTTCTTCCTGGGCATTTATCATTCTACTCCTTCACCTGCAAGTGCTGCATATCCAAAATAGTGACCATGCAGACCAGAACTGCCCATGCTGAGGACTCAGTAGCCATAGCAGGCACATTTTGCAGACTTTAGACCAGTTCTGATCTGGTCCCACAGACAATGCAAGGACTGGAGATCTTAAGGTGCACTCCTGCTTTAATGTCATTTCAAAGAAACGCAGTTTGTGCACTCCAAGACATCTCTGATGTGAATCAAAGCACAGTAAGGGGGAAGTTTTCTTTAGGAGCACATGCTGCTCCAGATTAAGAAGCGAATGTAGTTGCATCTTCAGATCATCTGAAGTGATTTATTCCTTTTTAGATTACCTGCCTGCATTATAACCCACATCTCATTCCCCTGTCTCTTCCTCATAATAGAGATAGCCAGAATAATAGCCAAAATAAGTGTCTTGTCCTTTTACCCCTGAAACACTGCCAGATGTCACTGGGAAAGTTCATCTATTCATGATTTGGCTATTTCGTTTCCTCTTATTTTCTTTTATTTTTTTCTTTTCCCCCCCCATATTTATTTTGGTTGTTTCTTTTTAATTTCTTTGCTTTTATTTTGTGTACTTATGAAAGTAAAAGGGCTTCAGTGTCTTTTCCTCTAAAGAACAAGTAAGATTAAGCATCACTTCTCAGGAAGTGGTATTTTAAGCTTAATTAAGGTATGCTATCACTATTATTACCACCTCCTTAGAAATTGAAAAATGATGTTAGCCTCTTTTGTCAGTGCTACCTTTGTAAGAAACAAAGCTTAGCTTGGTACTCTTTGCTTGCCCAACTGCTTATCTAGGTAAGAATTTTGACACAGCATGCAATGCTGGGCTATGCTACACAGACCTAATATTGGAATAAAAATAAAAATAAAATTTTCTTCAGATTCATTCTATAAATTTTTTAAGATGAGTGGTGACTGGTTTGCATTACATGTTTACCTATGAGCTAAGGGGCTGGGCAGTCACCTGGAAGATGAGAAAAGTCAGACAGAACTTGGACTGAGGAGAGTCTGGAAATCCTAACTTCCATTTCCTGGACAGTTGGTTTAACTCTCTAGACTGTGATACACAACTCTGATGCTTCCTCCAGCTGTACTTTTGGATGAAACTGTCTGTGACTCCTGTACTTTGTGTTGAAATAAATGCTGTCCATGTGTGTTAGAGGTGCTGGGAGACTACTGGTTGCACTGACCCCCCAAAGAAGCTGAGGTTGAAATGCCTTGTTTGTAAATCATAAACAGCTGAAGGGAGAAGCCAGGACACTGATGCTTCAGGGAACATAAAGCATTTTGGCACCAAATTAGGTTTTCATTAAAATAATAAGCACTCACAAAACTGTAGGTGCACAGATAAGATTTATATAAACAACTCTAATGAGTTCAGTTGCTTAAAATCCTAACTGCATTCACTATCATGTACCCAAAGGTGGTTTTTTCCTTTCCCTTTGAATGCAAATGGATGAAATTCAGTCTTTGGGCTAATCCAGTGCATTTCCAGGAACAGTATTCTACACGATCTCCCTGTAAAGCATGAATGTTAAAAATTACCAGACAAGTTCGAACACTGAGAATTAACAATGTGATTATTTCTGAAATTTACACCTGGATTTTTTTTGTTTCTTTAAAGAATTGTGATTTGCTAATAGCTTGCTCTATTTTCTAATCTAAAGCAATCAAAATTTTAAAAAAAGAGAATGATGGCTACAGCCAATTTACAAAAGCATTTAAGAATCTTGTGATACATAAAGGCACCTAATGAAAACACCAGTTCATGTTTTCCATTTATGCTGCTACCTCAAGCAATCCCACTTATGCCACTTATACTATGCTGCCTGGGTGCCTTAAGGAATTCTCTTTCCAGAGCAGTTCTCTTTAAAATTCCAACTCTTAAAACTATAACTTAGGTCTGTTTACTTGACTGAAAAATGAAAAGGTGACATTTATTGAAATGTCACATGAATTTTCTTTGCTCTTCCCAGAAAAAAAAAAACTCAGGTGTAAACAAATACAACACAATTTGAATTACTCATCTGGTTTTAGTTTTCCAAAAAGTGTATCAGTCCAGCATTACAACTGGCAAATATTTAGTGTTTTTTCAGGCAAAAGGTTCTTTTTTTTGTTTATTTACATCTGACTTTTGTGCCTGAGTAAAATTCAAACATTGCTAAAAAGTAGTAAAAGACAAAGACTTTTTTCCTCTATTAATTTTTTATTAAGCAAATTGGACCATACATTTTCTGCAGAGCAGTGTTCCCTTCTGCATTTAAGTGTAATTTTACATTATTAACTTAAAGTAATTTCTCTGTTTTTCTGTTACTAACTCCATGAGCTCAGAAACTGCCACGCAGCAGACGTATTTATTGTGCTGTGCAAAGGTTGCAGCCAACAGAGATTTGTTATGTGCAAAGTTCAGGTATCTGGGATCTTGGCAATTAAAGCTAAGTGGTATTTCTTGCTGCTTCTTTATAATGCGGATGAGTTCAGGTGGAACAGCTTCTTTATAACTTCTCTGATAAGGGCTGGGGTAAACAGGAGGTACAGGCAGTCACTGGTTTCAGGCTCGAGTTGGTTCACTCACAGACACCAGTTCTAACCTACATGCACAATACTGATAAATGGCAGTAGAGTCAGCACTGCTGATAAGGCTCCTGCTCCCTGTACAAATACCTCACAGGCCTTGCAGTTGAGAAAAAACACTAGGCTGTTTACCAAAGTTATTTTCAGCTAAAAGCCTACTATGCTGCTCTTGCACCTACAGTGTCTCCTCTGCCTGGGCACCTCCACACCCATATAACTGAGAGGAAGTACCAGGAGATAGTGCTGGGAATGTTTTCAACAAAACTGAATCTGAACCATTATATCTAGGGCAATTCTGCTGTCTACCATGAACTAGACATCACAAGTACTCATCTCACCTCATTTTCCACTGGATGATGAAACTAAGAAGAGGGGGGGAAAAAAATCACAGAGGGAATTATAAACTCTGCCCAGAAAAGTGAGATAAACAAGTGAGCAAGTATACACTCATCAACAGGTGCTTAAATGCACTCCTGACTAAGTACAGAAAAGAACTCACTTATGTTCCACTCCCAGATAATGGTCTTAGTGCTACCAGGAACCAGTACAAATTTATTAAAATCTCATTATTACCGTGTCCATTTTTCAGTTGTCAGAGCTGCCACTGTGAAGGTTGCTAATTAACTGCAAGACCATCATACTCTATAAATAACTGGTACTGAGATCTTTCCACTTCCAAAGAATAGGTTCCCTTTAATTTCTTGTGACAGCTGGTGACACAGTGGTGGCTCTGCCCAGTACTGTTTCATGGCTCAGATATGTGCTGATGTATAAGACCATGACATCCTAACTGGATTTCAGTTTTGTTTTTTCCCCAGTGCCAGTTTCCTAGCATTACACATAGGCAGGTTCAGTGTTCATTTCCTTCATCTCAGGTGGGAAGGAAATAAACAGAAAAAAGAGAGTAACAACACCTTGGGTCCACCCTTCCAAAAGAACAGGCGACTGGAAATGGCCAAAAGCAAATTACCTCCTCTTCCAGAATCCACTCCAATGGCAGGCAGTTATTTATCATGACTACATGAAACTGGAAGTTAAGAACATTTAATCCCTGAAGGATTTAAGATTTTAATAGGTACACTATAAATACATTACACTGGATATTTTGGTTAAAAAGCACTGACATGAATGAAAATGCTGTTAGTAATATTGGAGTTACTGCTATTTAAGGTTAGAAGGTATTTCCAAGTCACACCCCTGCATTCTGAAATGTCTTAAAAATGGTTTCAGAATACAGAGATATTTATGTGACATTAGAAAGACTGAAAAGCATCCAATTGAGATATCCAAAGAATGTTTTCAAAAGCTGCATTTTCTGAATCTGGACCACCCAAAATAAATTTCTTTCTTATATTTGATATCAACTTACATTAAATGTTATGTAAATTTGCCCCATAAACTTTACTTTTTCTTGATATTTTTGAGAGATTCTGTGCTATTTATGTAGTTGAATTTTTAGTTTTCTTATTTTCTTACACAGAAAGTAAATTAGTTAAACAATTATGGATATATTATGTATCTCTTGTCTTGATTTGTGGTAGTAACAATCTTATCCTAACAATCTAAAATTTGTACAGAAAAGTTCAGAAATTATGGGGGATAAGCATTGAAAGGTTGACTCCCTTTACTGGTTGGATCATAGAATTGCACAGGAAATTAGGCTGGCAGAGAAATCAGGCTGCTATCTGACCCAACCATTTCTCAAAACACAGCTGAATTCAAAGTGGATCAGGCCCCTTAGGGCCACATCAAGATGACTTTTGAATAATCTCTAAGGCTGGAGATTTCACAATCTCTCTGAGAAATCTGGGCTATGATTTGATCATGCTGAACTTTCTTTTCTGCATGTAACTGGAATTTCCCTTGTTCTGCCTTATCTCCCTCCATGTTTCACTGCTCACCCTGGGAAGTGTGCAGCTCCACTTTCTCAGAGATGTATGGATATGGATACATAAGGCAGTTGGAGGCAGCAACAAGACCATTATATTCTCTTTTCCTAAGGCCGGACAAAACCAGCTGTCCCACATCACACATCACATGTTCCACAGTCCCAACCCTGTTATCAGCTTTCCTCCAGACCCTCTTCATTTTGTCAGTTCCTCTCTTCTATTTCAGAGCCTCAGGACACTGTATTTCAGATGTAGTTTTAAGAATATTCCATGAAAAGAGTAATAACTTCCCTAGACCTGATATTGTGATTAAATTCAGTTCTTTTCATTAGTCCTAGAATTAATATAGGCAAGAAATCTAGTATTTGTAGAATAAATTGTATGAACAAAGAGTGCCCCCATATATAAGGTCAGGGTCATCATATTAATGTACAAATTTTTAGGGCAACATATATGTTTTTACCTCCATAATGCCTAATTGTGACAAACCATAGATATTGTACTGCAATTAACAGAAATTCTTTAGCAGATATGAACAGGCGCTCTATGTAAGCAAAGAGAAAAATATCATCAAATTAAAGGAAGATAAAACATGATACCTATATGTCTGACCCAGAAATAAAGAGAAAGGTAAACTAGTGGTTAAAAAGGCCCAGGAAGGTAATGAATGCAATTAACAGCATTGCATGATAATAATGTACAATCATTAGCAATATAGCAATCTTCAAGATAAATTCAGGATTTTAAATTTCTAGATATGCACAAATCCTAGTGAGTTTAGGAAAGAGTTACAACGTGTTTACCACACTCAAGAGGGAGTCTCCCAAGTTTTAAGGTGCTGTTGTGCTGATTGAACTATCTTTCTTCTGCTTTACCATTGGATCAGTTATATTGTTTATCTTCAGGGATTTACTTCCTGAAATTACCATGACTGTGACTTATTTTATTGATTACAAGGAAAGGTTATGTGAGAAGTCACATGTATTAGCATCATTCCTCTTTAGCCTATTTTCTGTAGTCCTGTTGGTGAAGTTTGCAAAAGTTTGGGGTTTTTTTTTTTTCCCTTGAAAATTACCAATACATCTTTACCATTCATTTGTTTGCAAGGACCCTTTTCTCAAGCCACTGTTTTATTAGCTTTTATAATACTCTTGAAATGTGGCCTCAGTCCATCTGGGCAAACAGACTAAGTAGCATACATCAGCACCATCTCCTATGAGGGAAGAATAAAACAATCAAATAAATATGTATGTCACAAGAAGCTATGAATTTCTTACAGAGTAAGACTTTCCCAGAGCAGACACACTTAAGAGATGCCCACTATCAAGTCTCCCTCAATTCTGAAGTAGATGGAAATAAAGACAAAGAAAGTGGATCTGCAGACCCCAAAATTGCTTTTAGTTTGATAGAAAATGACAGGCACTGGTTTACATGGTGCTAAGTATCAGTTGCTTTTAGTTCTATAGGATTTTTTTCTATTTAGGGTGAAATAAGGGTTTTGAGACACAATTTCAACCCAGTTCACGAAGGGAAAAGCCTTGTGAGATGAACTTATCTTAAGAGAACCATTGGTATCACAGTGAGTACTACCCCTTATTTAGCAAGTCAGATTTCCAATTAAACTCCAAGTAGAATTCAAGTTTTTGGCTATGTATTAGAACTGGAATTGAAAATAAATTTATCAGAACTAGGCTGTGTCCAACTCTGTGATTTCAATGACATCTATGTGAATGTTCTTATTTTAAGGAAAATAATGTGATAAATAAATGTTAAGTTTTATGTGGCACTGTTAAAGAGACCAAACATCAGTCTTCTTAATAAAAACTGAAAAAAAGATATCATAAAGACAAGTGGGCATTCAAGGTGCAAAAATAGGCAGAATTTATTTGCTGAAGGGAGAAATATAGAAAGTCTGTGCCACCTCAAAACCCATTAAGTTGCAAAGTTTAATGCAACTTCAAAACCTGTGTTAGTGTATTACGTACATTATCATAATTTTGGAACAAAAATTTCTGTGTCTCACGCTAAGTATCAAGGCCTAGGAGAAAGGCAGATCAGGACAGAGACCTAAAAGAGTGTCAGAAGTTCAGAGCTATTAATTACTATTCATTGAAAATTTAAAGCTGGAAAAAAATTCCTATTAATAGCATTTTTATTTTATTTAGCAGAAAATATCCTGACTCTGTTGAAGTTCCTAGAAAGTTCTAGATTTTAAATAAAAATATATATTTATACTTGTGTTTGATTTTCAGCTATAATAAACGAATTAATTTAATAAATTAATTGCTCCCAAATTGCTTCAATTTATCTTTTGTTTTGTCTTTTTTGGGGGGAAAGGGAAGGCGGAGGGGGTTGGGAAGTCCCCAAAATGCCAAGATTGTAAAGAAAAACATAAATTTTCAATTTCTCACTGCAACAATCTGGTTCCAACTTTTTTCTTCCTTTTTTTTTTTTTCTTCACACATATTTTGAATACTAAAAGGACCTGGTATGTAGCTTGACTTTCAGTCTTGCTATTTTTGAGAATTCATAGCCGATTTTCCCTGCATCTGTTGACACTGCAACTGAATCTGTGACTGCAGGGGAGAACGGTCCCTGGAAGCATAAAAATACACTACCTGAAGATGATGTCAGAGTAGGAGAGGAACTAAGGCATGTGCCTCAGGTTCCCTGTGCAGTTGCACAATCCATGGCAAATTCTGTGCAATCACCTCTTTCCTGTTTACCCATGGTAGCCAGTTCAAAGCTACTGTGCTTATAAACTTGCTTATATTCAATACATATTTATATTCTGATTTCTGTTTTGCTAGATATGTGCCCCCAGAGGCATATACTTATTTGATAATGCTATATTTTGTCAATCACTTATTTTTCTGCTTTTTAGGACTTGACTATTCTTGCTATGAAAGATTCCTGATAAGACCTTTCGGAGGTATTGCACATTGTGCAATTCTTGAAGTGGAGGAGGGTGGAGATGGACAGACATGGAGAATGATAAGAATTAGGCAAAGCAAACACTTCAGGGCTCAGATCAACAGATAATGCTCAATTTCAGACCACACTGACCTGTTCAGCAGAAGGATCACCCTGACACAGAGAACATGAAAGAAAATGATTCACTCCCATGAACTGCTACGGCCGTTTGAATGAATGTGACCCTCAAGCTCCTCCTACCTTTTCCAGTTCCATTATCCCATGTAACAAAGAAAATTGCAAAGAGAATGAGCAATTTCCATTTTGAATAACTGTCCTTTCACATTAGGGAAGTGACAATGTAGTTTGCCCAATGATGTATCTAGAAAAACCACTCTGTGCCATTTCCAGATGAAATGAAGGCAGATTCTTAGAGTTTCACAATAGCATTATTTGAGAAATAAGATATTCAGGATTACTGCACTGATTAAGATATACATATGAATAAGATTATCATTAAATATAAAATATTTGTAATCTCTGGTCTTAAAAGTATCTGTAACAGCATTGCAGTATTCCATTCATTCTCAAAACAAGAAAGTGACATGGCTGGCATCAACAATAATTAGATGTAGTGAGACCTAAAAATCTCCACTTGTAATAAACACAGATCTGCTTTTCCTACACAGATTAGGTATTATTAGTTTGTTATTAATTTATTAATGCATTGACTAAGAGAACAATATAATGTAGTTTCTATTAACTGGAAGCTCTTAATAAAGCTGAAAATATATTGCAAACAAACAGCAAAAGACAATTTCTCAAAAATCCCACCTAAAATCCAGACAGAAAAGATATACTAAAATCATAAATATTATTATATTTTCTCTCTGATGGAGGTAGGTTTTGTAATGGTGCTATAAAAGTGTGAATTTCCTTTAATTGATAAGTAATTGAAATGAATTTGACTTTATTTGCTGTGTTTTAAACAAATTGAATTTCTCTGTTCCATACATGCAAATATCAAGTAGGGTAAAGATATTTTATTTTACACCAAAAAAAATTTGTATCTGAGCATTTCAAGAAAAACAGCAGAAGAAAAAAAAAAACTTCAAAGCAAACAACTCTCATACGAAGCCTGTCAAGTAAGAACTGAGTCAGGTGTAAGACAGCTGGTGAAAACAATGGGCTAGATTTGATAGATCAGGAGGCTCCTTTCCATGCCATGCCCTTATTTTCAGAAGCATTAATTATCAGTACTGTATTTTCTTCATACAGGAAGACTGAAAAAACCTCAGTAGAGCAAAAATGTAGTTAGTAGAAGAGGCTTCTTTTATTGAGCTCATATTTACCTTCCTACGCCATGGATACAAGCAGTAGTAATCTTAGCAGATCATCATTTACTACTTAAGACCATACTGGCTATCTTAAATGCCAGTCCCAGAACATGAAGGATTTCAAACTGATATGTCCAGCAGCATGTGGGAATTAGTGAGTAGTTTAATTTTGTGCACACGTGGGTTGTATATGAGCTGTGGATAATTGTACCTTGGAATTGCACTCATTTGGAAGATGAGCAGCTGCCTCAGTACTTGGAATCTGTTCTTAACCTACAAGTGAAACACTTTGTTAACTCGCCCAGTAATTCCTTATGACTTCTTAGTTTAGAACATTCCCTGTTACTGCATACAGAAATCTATACAGGAAAAAAATATTGTTATAAGAATTAATATGGAAGTCCATGGGGTAATATTTGGAAGCACGTTTGCTAAGCCTTTTTTAGGAAACCCTCACAGCATGTCTATGTAGAGCATAAGGGGACTCGGTTTTGCACTGAGGCAGTTGAGCTGGTACCAGAAACTTACTGTGTACAAGGTCTGAATGTGTTTTACACAGCTTAGACTGCAAGGGAAAGTAAAGTAAAGTATTTGAAGCAGAAATCTCCACCTGCCGAGAAATACCACCTTACACGACAGAGAAGGGAAAACTTAAGAGTAGCCTGAATGCCGGGAAAAGAGCTTAGCACAAAATCTGGATCAGGAGGTGCAACTCACATAATCCTCTGGATGTGGCCAAACCTTGGGTCAAGCAGGAGTGAGTTTCCAAAGAAAAATCATGCTACTGAATATATTCTGTCTTTTAACTCTGGCGCTATCGTCTTTGGAGTGTTGATCCTACAAACAAATTCACAGCTGAAAATTTCAATGAAATGCTGACAGGCACATGGATGCCCTTGTATAAGTTTGCCTGTGCAAGCAGACACCCAAAGTAAAAACATTTTTGCTCCGGGGACTTGAGAATCAAAATCAATCTGCAGCACAAACAATGAAGAGACAGACAGACACTGAATATCTGTCTGCTTTTTACTATCCACACAGTATTAGTAACACATGTAATACTTTTCTTGTTTAAATATATGGAGTGAAATCCTTGCCCCAGTGAATTCAGTGGGAGTTTTGCCACGGACTTCAATAAGGACAAAATTTTCTCCCAGGGCTGGTGTGATTTTCAGCCAGTCTTTTTCCTTTTAATACATGTGATGACAAAATCCTGTACTTCCATTCCAAGGATGGATCAGCACCCTGCAGTAATTAAAATTGCTGTAGTATATCATACTTATCCAGTACATTGTCTGAAAGACTGTAGAGGAGAAACATTTTTTACTTTAGGCTGACCTATGTATGCAGTTATCTCAGTACTTCCTCTACCATCTGAAGGTAGGATTCGAACATTCATTAAAAAGAGAACTAGTGCTAAAGTCCACACACCCACACACATAGGAACATCTCTCATGCTAATATGAAAGAGCAGGTTGTGCTGGAAGCATGAAAAGCAAGTGTATGTTGTCATGAACATTGCTGAGATTTGCTGGGAAAGGGGAACCTCAATCCATTCCATTGCTATCAGTTAATGCCAGTGCCAAAAAGAGATGCCAAGAGGCTGGAGAGGGATCACAGGTCAGCAGAAGAGCAGCTGAAGTGCAGCACAAAGGAATTCCTGCCACTCCAGCCAGTAAATCTGCTTCAACAGGGTCTCATTTCAAAGGCCTCTATGAAAATACACATAGGACTTGAGGAGTAAATAAACAGGAGGAGTAAGTAAACAGGAGGAATTAGAGATGTACACATAACTGCAGGGCTATGACCTCATTGGCATCATGGAGACCTGTGGAATAGGTGCTGGGACTGGAGAGTTGGAACAGAAGGATACAGGCTCTTCAGGAAGGACAGGCAGGGAACGTGAGGAGGGACTGTCACCCTCTGTGCCAATGACCAGCTGGAGTGCACAGAGCTCAGCCATGAGCCTCAGTTGAGGAGCCATCCAAGAACTCAGGGGTCAGGATTAAAGGGAAGGCAGGGACAGGTGACATTATTGAGGGGGTCTGCTACAGGCCACCAGACCAGGAAGAGTGAGTGAATAAGGTACAGACAGGAGCAGCTTCACATTCACAAACCTTAGTCCTCATGGAGGACTTCAGCCACCTCATTATCTGTTGGAAGGACAGCCAGCAGGGCTGCTTAAGCAATGCAGGGAGGCTCCTGAAATTCATTGATGACAACTTCCTTCTCCATGAGACAGAGGAGTCAACAAAAAGAGGTGCTGTTCTGGACTTCTTTCTCACCAACAAGGAGAGATTGGTGAGAAAGATGAAGCTCAAGGGCAGCTGGGCTGCAGTGACCATGAAATGGTGGAATTCGAGCCTCTTAGGGCAGTGAAGTGGGTGCTCAGCAAACTCAGTACCCTGGATTTCAGAAGAGCAGACTTTGGCCTCTTCAGGGAAACAATCCCCTCTCATGAGACCCCATCTGGAGTTCTGCATTGAGGCCCTCAACATAAGAAGGATGTGGAACTGTTGGAGGCCACAAAGATATCACAGGAGTGGAGCATCCCTGCTATGGAGACAGGCTGGGAGAGTTGAGGTTATTCCATTTGAAGAAGAGAAACCATTGGGGAAACCTTATTGTGGCTTTCCTTATTGTATAATTGAGCAGGGCCTACGAGAATGAGGAGGACAAACTTTTCAGCAGGGCTTGTTGTGACAGAACAAGGGTTAACAGCTCTGAACTGAAAGACAGAAGGTTTAGATTAGATATAAGGAAGAAACTCATTACTGTGAGGGTGGTGAGGCACTGGAACAGGTTGCCCAGATAAGCTGTGGATGCCCTACCCCTGCAAACAATCAAGGTCATAATGGACAGGGCTCTGAGCAACCTGATCTAGCTGAAGATGTCCTTGTTCATTGCAGGGGCGTTGGACTAGCTGACCTCCAATGGTCCCTTCCAACCCAACCTATCCTATGATTCTGTGATCTTTAACGTCCCTTCCAATATAAACCATTCCCTAATCTTATTGTTGGCACTACGATTTCAGATTTCATACGAATGGCAAATGATAAATATCAGAAAAGAGTTTTAGAGAACTCATTCTGTTTGTAAACAGAGACAAAACGTAAAATATTTAACAGGCTGGATATAATGATTAACGTTGCAGTCTAACATTGTAAGGTTTTTGGAAAAAAAGCTAACACTGGACTAACTTAACCCATGGTTCTAAATCTAAAATATTCTGACCCATGCAACAGTAGGAAATGGAAATGTTCAACATTACTAAACAGAAAGGCCTTCAACAGATTATACACCTGCACTGTGAGATGGAAAAAACTTAAGATAACACAGCTTTTTTATTTTCTGACTTATGCTTTTACATTTAAATGAAAAATGTGCATAGAGATTCCAGGTAAGACTACATCCCTTAAACATTATGTGTCCAATGCACAGATGCATGGACAGTGTCCTGAGAAAAAAAAAATTCTTTTCTTGAGAGGGTGGTTGGATTGAATGTCCAAAATTCATAAACAGACTTAGCAAGATTTTAAGGGAGTGTGCATTAAGACCACTGATGTGCAGTCAGATCTGCATAATCCAAAATGTGTACCTGCACAGACACCCAGATTGTTCAATAAAGTCTGCAAGAGGCTGTGGCTCTTTCTTCACACAGAGCCTGCAGGTTTGGGGCCAGAAGTTAATTAATCCTTTTAAAAACCTGTAAGACCATTCAGTTTGTCTTTTCAGACACAACTAGATGATTTAGCAAGGTTTTGTTTCCATCTTTCAGCTCCTACTAAACAACCAAACTTTTTGATTTATAGACCTTCACAAACATAGTATTTGCAATATGAAATGGAACTATATGGACTTAAATATTTGAAATTACTATAGTTCTATTCTGAAGACATTTACTATTTTTCCTGTATGATCATTCTATTGCTCTATTAGCCCTACTCCTGCACTGCCATGATGAAGAAAGGGGAATTTACCTATTGAGTGCCTAAGTCTAAGCTTTCCCTCTGAGGTGCTTTTACATTAGTTTTAGTTTAGAACAGGAGGTGAATTTCCCTACCATTCCCACTTACACTGCTTTGGTCAGCACTGCATTCTTTGGAATGAAATAGTCTCAAATGTTAGCAGACATCCTGGCCATGTGGCTACAGTAGAGCTAGTCTTAAATAATCCTCCCTCCATTCAAACCTGTTGACTTGGATATTGGGTCACCAGCACCTCTCAAATTTAACTTTGCAGACTGCTCTGATTGTGCCAGGAACTGTTGATGTAGAGGAGTCTCTCATCCTGCACAGCAGACACAGGTACCATGGTAAAACTTTAGTGCAGGGTGTTCTTAAGCACAACTCTGCACTATGGGCCTAAATGATGTTTTAGATGACAGAGTGATGTGAACTTACCCCACAGCCCCATCCATACAAACTGCACAGCAGAGAAACTCAATCTCAGCACTAATGTGGGTCTGCCTTTGCACAGCAGTACTGGTGTGGGATCATCTGTATGGCAAAACTCATCTATTTTAGAAGGCCCCTACTAACATAAATTCTACCTTTTACTTTGTCCCACTATTTAAAAACTCTCACTTTGTTCTTTCATCTGTAAAATGGACACATCTTCTGATGTAAAGTGCAAACCTCTCTGCTCTGGCACTTATTGCCACTGAAATGTGCAATGTCTATTTTAAGAAGCAACAGTAAGTTCTCAAAGGTGCCCCTGCCCATGACAGGAGGGTGAAACTTGACGATCTCTAAGTTCCCTTCCAACCCAAACCATTCCATGATTCAATCATCTGCTACTGAATGTATTTTATAAAAGTTGTTTCTACCCTCTGCTTTCTGATATGTAGCCTACTGAATTACAGACCAATTTCATGCAAGTGATGATATTAACATAGTTTAAAAGTTGTGGAGTTGGTAAAATTGACTTGCGATTTAGTAAACTATCTGAAATGAAATTTTGACTGTATTGAGTAAATAGGTGCTGAAAATATTCCAAGAGTTACTTTAGGTTACCTGAAAACATTGAAAGTGGCTTCAGAGAGTGTGATAAATGCGATGACCCTTCTGGTGAAACTCTCCAGCACATGCACCCTCATATTTCATGGTGGGTCACCCTGAATTGATCATTCCTGTGCTCCTTCCTTCTGCTGAAGGAACACAAGCGTATTTCCAAGCATCCCGCTGAACTTGAGGCTGATCCTGCCACCTCGTGGCAATTGCTCAGCTTAACAGAAATACAAACTAAGAACACATCGAGGACACACTTTCAAAGACAAAGCAGGAAAATGGGCTCAAACTTTTGTTTTGGGATTACTGTTTTGAGTCTCCTTGTGTTTTCAAGTTTTTTTGACTACTACAAAGAAACAGCAAAACTTTCAGACTGACTTTAGGGGAAAAAAGTGTTATACAGATCTTGTTATATGAATGTTTCAGATGAGACACTTATTTTCCCAGGAAAACATAATAGAACAATATGATTATTTTTATATCCCTAATTTCTAACTATAAATTACATTGTTTAAACAATTAACTTGGGATGATCTGGATAAAATGACCCATTTATTGTGAGATCTATCTTAAGCAGAGGTGCCTTCACTCTTCATTTTCAAAAAACTGAAATGTCATTAATTTTTGCTGTCACAACTCACTCAGAACTCTGTGTTAGCTCCATCTTCCCTTTCAAAGCTATTTCTTTAAAAGACAAACAAATTCTATGACAAGGAATGCGCAGTGCCTTTTAGAAAAGCAAATGATCATATACAATAAAAAATGTTTCTGGCAATCAGAAATCACTGATGTATTTGTAAGTTTGTACAAGAATCAAGCTGAGAGGGATGGAACTGAGGCATGGAGTGTTTCCTCTTCTCATACACTTTTGCATGCCATGAACTAACCTAATCCCATAGGAGATAGATTCAAAGTACTTTGTTATGACAGACTGCCTTTCTTAAAAATGAAGAAGTGTAAGTTATCTATTTTAGAAACATTTTTAATATTAATATCCAGAAACAACCTAAGCAAAACTAAGGACAGATCCCAGAATAGTTGCTGGGATTTAAAAGTAGGATATTGGTGTTGCTTAATTCTTCTCTCCCCATGTGGAATTAAAGCAGATATGATCACTACATAACTCATTGTGAAAGTCAGGTGCTGCAAATGGGATTCATTCCAGTCAGCACACAGAACCAGTTTCATGAATGTTCAGCTATTTAGTCACCCCAGAAGGAATCATTAAACAGAAGATTAAGACCTAAACCTTCTTCTATTTCTACATTGAGGAGATACTCACTTGTAGTCTGTGCCTCCTGCCTTTCTTGGAGACAGGTAGTTACCCGATTTTGGTTTTTTTTTCCCCACACGGAACTCACTTTCAAAACAAAACTCCAACAGAAAAGAAGATGCTGATAATTCCTCTCCTCCTTTTACATGGTATCCTACAGATTGCAACCTTTATCTGCCATTTTTCTACTGCTCAAATAAAAGCAAACACATATTTACCACCTACCAGGCACAATTTAAGAAGTCTGAAGACTACTTTTGGTGTTTAGACTGAGTGATGAGTGTCCACATTATCCAAAGCCCATTCTTTGCGTACTATTTTTCAGTATGCCCCCCAGTTTTTACAACAAATAATAACTTTGTCTATGTTCCCTGCCCTCAAAACCAGTTTTCCTAGATGTTGGAAGTTAGCTAGAATGGTCATCAGATACTATCTGAGTTTAACAAGGTGCTCACTCACACTATGTTCTACCTCCTGGCAGGCAGCTGGCAGCAGAGCTTCATTTATGATACTCTGAAGAAAACTTTTACTTTCTTTATACTACACTTCATCCTCCCCTCAGCACAGAAGATTTTTTTAATTTTAGGTTTTCATTAGCTATTTCAAAGCATATACAGAGTCACAAAAGAATTTTCCTGATAATAAAGCATTTCTGAGTGGACACAGATATATTTTGGAACACATCTTATTCAGTAGTTTGATGTAGTCAAAGAACAACATAAGGTTCACTTTTGGTGTTTTGTCTTAGTCAAGATTTGTTAAGAGAGTAAAGTTCCACATGACAAAATTATTTTTCATTTATATTTTATCAATGAAATATAAAAATTACTTACTAGAGTTTGTTAACCTTCTACATTGGATAAAACAGCAAAAATATTTAATGAGTTCCTCACAATAATGACAAGGAAGGAAAACATTGGGAATAAGAACAACCCAAAATTTTTAGAAAGTTAAAAATATGAAAACTTAAGAGTTAGCCGTGTTACTTTAATTGTACACAATGCTGGGAAAACCCCCTGAGATCTAGAACTAATCAATGCGGATTGTGTAGTTTCAGCAGCATTTTAAAACATCTGCAATGCAAATGTAAACACTGAGTAGGTTTTGCAAGTTCGCTGAGTATTTGATAAGGATGCTCTGGGATATTGCAACACTGATTTCTGCTTTGGGCTACTACATGCTTCCTGATTGCTTCCAGTAGACTTATAGTGACTCTTCATGGCTCAAATGTTATGGAAGGATCTCACTTCTGAGATCTGGCAGTGTTTTACGCAGAGTTGACACTTTCCAACGTGGACATCAAGCCTGGGGGAGAAAAAAAAAAAATCATACAACTCCTGAGCAAAATGTATCAAACAACACCCCTGCCCCAGTGTCAGAAAAAATATATTCTTTTTCTGGCTGTAATTATGTAAATTTCAAATAAATTTTGGAACAAATTCATAACTAGCAAAAAACTTCTTCTTTCCTTTCAGAAAACTGCAAGAAAGCTCCAGCATCCTATTGTCCCTGACAGATTGTCTCGTTACACCATCTGTTCTTCCTTCCCCCCATCCTACACCCCAGCACAACCTCAGGCAAGCAGGACACACTGTGCTCCACCATGGGTAGCTGCCCGTGGTTAGGGCACACTGCAGGGAAATGGTACACACTTTTAAAACCAGCTCAAGCTGCAAGATTACATTTCTGAGTGCTCTAACCAGAATGTCATTGTATTACAGCTGCCATCACCACTGTAATTTAAGTAGGAAAAAATGTAGGTGTGTCTTCATTTAGGACTGACTTCAGCCTCAAATGCCAGGAAAAATACAACCATACCCCACTGCCTGTTATAGTATTTTGTACTCAGAAGTTCCAGACTGTTCTTATCCAGTACCTGAGGCTTCTGAATTGCCCAGTCATAGGCAACGCTTTCCCTTCACAATGTAGAGAATGCTAACACAATATAGAACCTTGGGCTCTAGATTTCAGCCTGAGGTTCCAATCTTTCAAGAATCTAGCTTTTTTAAAAGGTCTGGTTTTATCTTCCCTCTCTAAATATGGCACTAATGAAGCCTATTCTTACATAACTCTGATTAACTAGGCTATGTATGTAAAATCTGATCATTTGACACCAAGCAAAACTACATAGATAAACCAGACATTTTATCCAGAAACATGAAACTGAAGTTCCATCAATAACAGACCTCTATAACCTTTGTTGTGAGCAGCTCCTTTGACCTTGACAAACATGATGGCTTACCTGCAAAATCAAATTAAGAGCTCTTGTATATGTGAGGGTTAATCCAAGTAGCTGTGATACCATTTTAACCATAAATTATACAGACTTTAATATAATAGCTGTCTTTGGGGCTTACTACATCTTCAAGTGTTGCGAACCCAGCTCTTCTTTCTCCTAACTTTGCAAAGTGTAACTATGGTGCAGTAGTGTTGACATTTTGGGAAAACAAAGCGCAAAAATTGAAGATAAACCCTTAAAAATTATTATACACAGCAGAACTCATTCTAGAATGCAATCAGCTATGGACATATCATCATGTTGATATTTATAGGAATATACTTCATACCAAATTTTCTTGTGACCACCTCAGCTTACACTCTTTGTAAAATAAACCCAAACAAATTAAAGAGGCAACACTGCCTCCAAGCCCCTAGGAAAAAAAAATAAATCTGACGCACATACAAAAATAGGTAGGACAGCACTTTGCACTCTGTTAAGATATACTTTTCTCAGCCTAGAGAATTTCGTTTTGTTAACAAGACATTAGCAGAGCTCTCAAATCCTCTTCGGGCAGCTCCAAGAACTTCTATGACCCACGGGCGCTTTTCTCAGAGCTCACGTGGCACCTCAAACATGCGACAGCTGCAAGGTGCACGCGCAAAGGAAAAACAACAACACTCAAGCACGCCGACAAACAAATAAAGCACACCTGTACAACGACAGCGAACGAGGCCGCCGCGCCCGCGGGCAGGCGGGACCGGGACTCGAACCGGCGGCCCCGCCCTCACCGCGGGCTCTCCTAAACCCGGGCCGGGGGCGCCGAGTCCCGGGCGGTGCCGCTGCGCACGCGCGGTCCCGGGCAGCACGCTCAGGGCCGCCCTTCGCGCCGCCATTTTGGGCGCTCGGTGCCGCGGGCCCCGTCCGGCGCTGCTACCCGTGAGGCGGCTGTGGCGGCTGCCGAAAGGCGCTGGGCTCGGCTCAGCTCCGATCCCCCTTGGAGGCCGCAGCCTCTGCCCATGCCCGGCTCCTCTAAGGTGAGTGCAGTGTCAGACAGTACCGGTCAGAGCGCCTGCTTTGGAGCACAGGCAGCTCTATCTTGTGTCCTGCATTTCCTTGTGTTTAAAAGTCCTTCTGTTACGGCATGAGTTGGCTGCAAATTAGTGGTGCATGATAGAAGTATGTATTTTGCTGGCTGAGGAGTTGCAAGCAAATAAAAATGTGTGACCACTTTGGCTTAAAAAGTTAGAAAGTAGGTGCCTGTGTGATGTTCGTTTGACTGCTTTGTTTTTTTGAGCTTCAGTGGAGAAAGAATAGCCGGACCGTACTTTTAAGAGGATGGATTCAGTTTTGTAGCTTTGTTTTTTTGTAGTCTCAAGACTGTAGTTTGGCTAAGTATGAGAAACTTTTCCAGGGTGTGTTTATCAGGCAGGAGGAGGATTTAGAGAATCACAGAATGGTTTGTGTTGGAAGGGACTTTAAAGTTCATCCCATTTCATCCCCTTTGCTGCGGGCAGGGACACCTTCTACTGGACCAGGTTGCTCAGAGTCCCATCCAACCTGGCCATGAACACTTCCAGGGTTGGGGTGTCTCCAGCTTCTCTGAGCAACCTGTTCCAGTGCTTCATCACCTTCACAATAAAATATTTCTTCTAATACCTAATCTAAACTTACTCCCTTTTGGTTTAAAGACATTCTCCTGTTGTTCCATGCTCTTGTAAAAGGTCCATTTCCAGCCCCTGCAGGTATTGTAAGATGCTCTGAGGTCTCTATGGAACTGTTCCTTTTCCAGGCTGAACAACCCAGCTCCCTTAGCTTGGCTTCACAGCAGAGATACTCTGTCCCTTCCAGCATTTTTGTGGCCTCTTCTGAGCGCTCTCCAGCAGGTCCATGTTCTTCCTGTGCTGGATGCAGGGCAGGGGGCAGAATCCCCTCCCTGGACCTGCTGCCCACGCTCTTTTGATGGAGCCCGGGTTGTGTTTGGTTTCCTGGACTGTGAGTGGGCAGTGCTGGCTCATGTTGCGCTTCTTGTCAACAAACACACCAAAGACTTTATCCTCAGGGCTGCTCTCAATAAGAGAAGTAGGACAAGAATTCAGTTTTCGTGTATTTTTCTAATGATTTTTCTACTGTTTTTCCTCATAAAGGGTATACAGAGTTGTTAATTACTGGGCCGTGTTTCCTTTAGAAGATGTGATACGAATGAAAGTGGAAAGGTGAGTAAACAGCAAAAGGCTGTTTTTAAACTGTAGAAATCTGGCTGTGTCAATGTGATGCTGTTACTCAGGCTGTGATATCAGACAAGTGTTAATGCACAAATTGTTTTATTTTGTTATGTCTTAGCACAGATAGGGCATAGTTTCAGTGAAGGGGGAGACAAAAAGGGAGCAGAGTTTCAGTCAGGCCCCTTCTGAAGTTGAAGTCTCTGTAGTGATCAAATGTTTCTTCCAGGCAGACAGAACCAATTCCTTAAGGCTGTTTTCTTTCATTAAAAGCACTCAGATTTTCACTTTCTTTTACAGGGGAAGTTGGAATAAAGGGGCCTTGTTGAAAAAGGAATTTGTCAGATGTGGATTTGATAATTCTTTTACTGGGAGGGGTGGTTGTTTTGTGTCCAGTGGTTTTTTTGGGGTTTTTTTGGTTTTTTGTTTTTGTTTTTTTGTTTGTTTTTTTTTTTTTTTTTTTCTTTTTTTTTTTTCTTCTTTTTTTTTTCTTTTTTTGTTGGTTTTAGAAGTTATGCATCCTTCGTCCTTCTGCCCTATTGCTGTACAGTAGGGGTGCTCATTTATTTATTAGAGGTTGGGTTTGTTTTTTCGTTTGATTGGTTTCTTTGTTTGTTTGTTTTTTTAATTTATTTTTGTGACTTAGAATGATAGGGATCAATATTTTTTCTGAAGACAGGTTGTATATTCACTAGCTACTTCATGTATGCTTGTGATGAAAACTGTCATGACAATTCCATGGAAGATTTTTTGCAGGCTAAGGGAGATCTTGCCCTAAAACCTTGTATTCCAACTGAAAGTTTAAGTTCCAGCTTTACATAAAAAATCATAAATCAAGGTTATCTTTGTCCAGACTGTCCTTGAGTATATATCCACTGTCTTTGCATTTGATGTTGTCTACCCAAATTACTTTGTTAGAACAGCAGTTCATTTAATGGAATTGCTTGATTAAATTATGGTCATATACAGCCTTTTTAAACAATGTGAAATCAGAGATTCACTGAGTCATTGACATATGAGTTGAACTGAAAGTTGAGCTTTAAGACTGGATTATAGATCAGAAAAGTGCTTGAATGTTCTGAAGATATTTAAACTGTCAGAATTGGAGTGATGAGACCATACGAAACATACCTGGCATGGCTCTTACTGATGAGCAGTGCAGAAATGTTGCACTGACATGATAATCTCAGTATGTTGTTGTAATTATGAGCACTTTAAGTATGCTATTAGTGCAATTGTTATGGACAGCCAGAGTAAAAAAAACAGTAGGGTGTGGAGCTATAAATTGCCAGTGATTTGGAGAAGTGATTTAGACTTAAAGAGTAGGGGATGAGTTCTTGGGCCTCTTCGTATTAAAAGGAAAGGAAAACAGACTGGAATACCTTGGTGTTATTGTGGGAGCAACATTTTGGTTAAAAATTAGTCTCAAGTGATAAAGCCAGTCTGTAGCCGGGTGAGTGAATCTAGAGGTACTTTTTTTTCATGTTATCTGAGCATGTCTTTGCTAAGAGAATTGTGTGGAGTGTATCCCAGTTGCCTAAAACATGATATTCTTAAGTGTTTAGTGTATATTTTAGCCAAAATTTTAATATGCTGTTAAAACATTTTGAAAATAAATGCCATGTAAGCAATTAGTTGCAAAGAAAAAGTACAGAAAATTATCAAGATTGTACTCCTTTTCTTTGCAGACAGGATGGAATCTCTGACTCCTTCACAAGACTCAGTAGATAAGAAATTGAAGATAACTCATGTGGAATGCCATCCTGAGTGCTTGGTTATAGTGTTCCAGGCTCAATGCAATGTAGGATGTGAGCTTGACTATTTCATACTACAAAATGAAATACAGCGTGTGTTCAAAGTAAAAGATGATGTCAGTGTTGGTGGATCTTGCTTGGTGGAAGACACAGAAGGAGAATGGCACAGAGGAAGAGTCCTGAGAAAAAATGGGAATATCTGTGAGGCTTTTCTTATAGACACTGGACACGTGTTGGCTGTTGAGGAAACACATCTTGCTGCTGCTTGTGATAAATTGTTTCAGCTGCCTCCAAAGGTGATATTGGGTATTTTTGCAAGCATACTTCCTCTTGGAGAAAGATGGGATCCAAAAGCCATTAACTATTTCTCATCTCTGGTAGGATTACAGATCACAGGTCATGTGAAGGCTGTTACACCATATCAGCTGCTTATTCTAGAAGTGCCTAAGATTATTACTGATGTTCTTGAACTGCAGCTAGGTAAATTTATTGATGGAGATTCATTTTGTCTTGTTGTAGAAACTTTAAGAGCATTGCCCCAAGGAATGCTTTGTAAGAGAATGCCACAACTGTTGAAACAGAAGTATCCATTTAGGGAGTTACTTACCTTCAATAGTTCTGAGAAACCAACAGATTTTTGTAACGTTCCAGATCAACTCTTTCCATCTCTACCTGTTGGCAGTAAAGAAAATGTAAAAATAACTGGTGCAATAAGCCCAAATAAATTTTATTGTCAGATACAGAAATGGCAGAAAGAGCTGGAGTGTTTGACAAGAGCTATGCATTTGTACTATGAAGCTCTTGTTGGAGAAAATACAACATCTTGTGATAGTTTAGGGCTGCTCTGTGCTGCCAAGAGGCAAAATGGACAGTGGCATAGAGGAGTGATAAAACAACTTCTCTCTGACCATGTGGAGGTCTGGTTTATGGATTTGGGCATTACTGAAGCTGTGCCACCAAGTTGTATTCGGAAACTGAAAGCTGAGTTCATGACATTACCAATGATTTCATTTCCATGCACGCTGTCTTGTTTTGGTAGTCAGGATGAAACAGTAATAAAACTTCAGCTCAAGGAACTTACACAAGCCTTAATAGGACAAACCTCTGTGTGTATGCATGTTGATTTATACAATAGCACTGAACACTTGTATTATATAACGCTGCAGAAACAAAATCTTGGAAGTAATGCTGAGCATCCAGAAAACCAGAATGAGACAGCTGCACCATGTGTCTCACTTTCAGAAACAAAACCCAGAAATATTGCACAAAACCACAATCCAAGTCCTGAGAAAAACAGTTCATCTAAGAATTACTTGGGAAACAAAGATAAAAAGACCTGCTTACCTGAATGGGATATTTCTTTCTCCAGCTACTGCAAGAGAGAAGAGATGCAAATGAACTCTTTTTATGGAGCTTTTGTAGTATATGTCATAAATCCATCTGACTTTTGGATTCAAACGTGTAGATACCAGAATGAGTTTCGGGCCTTAATGAAAAACATTGCCTGCACATACAGTCAGTGCAGACATGATGAGATGGTCCTTAAAAAGCCAGAACCTGGGTTGCTATGCTGTGCCCAGTATAGCAAGGATGGGTGTTACTACAGGGGTATTGTCACAAAAGTGTTTCGTGTTAGCATTATGGTTTACTTCTTGGATTTTGGAAATACAGATACTATACCTTGTCACAATGTGAAAACCTTGCTTCCCGAGTTTTCTGACTTACCAGCTTTAGCTATAAGTTGTTCCCTTGCTTGCACGTTTCCTGTTGATGGTGTGTGGGTTAAAAAAGAAACTGATTTCTTTAAAAATGTGGTGTTGAACAAACCACTGCTACTTCATGTTGTTGGAAAGCAAAACAACAAGTACATTGTTAATGTGCAGTGTCATACTGGTTTCCTGCAAGGAAATGTTGCCACATGTATGGTTCAAGCTGGTTATGCTGAATATCGGCTAAAGCCACCAGATCCTGTTCGAAGGGCAGCAAAAAAGTGGCGCAGTGGGAATCATCTCAAATGTAAAAAAGAAAAAATCAATGTAGAGAAAACCAGTAATACTTGCAAAAATAAGGTATCTGGAAATGGAGACTTACTTCAGAAGGAAAAATCATCGAATGTGCCGCCAGTGCCTAGAGAATCTGTTGTGCCATCCCATTTAAGGGAAGGTGCTGTCTCTAAAATACATGAATCAGTATGTGAGGAAAAATTAGTTTATAAAGAGCTTGTGTTTAAACCAGGAGCTGTTTATGAAGTGGTGTGTTCTTGCATTTTCTCTCCAGCAGATTTTTCGTGTCAGCTACAAAGCAAACTGCCAGAGCTAAATAAATTAATGGGACAAATTCAGACTTACTATAAAGATCATACCAGTCCATACAAAACTGGACAGGTTGCTTGTATTGTTAAGTGTCCCAGAGATGGAAAGTGGTACAGAGCAACTGTTGTGCAGCAAGTATCCACAAATGAAGTTGATGTGGTTTTTGTAGATTATGGTTATCGGGAGAGAGTTTCACTTAAAGATGTTCAGGGTGTTCTTCCAGATTTCCTAACTCTAGAAAGTCAAGCATTTCGATGTGGACTTAAAAATGTAGTCTTATATACTGACTCACTTAATTGGTCTGAAGAAGTGCATAGACAATTTGAAGACTTCATATCTTCTTCTAGAGGACCACTGACTTGCACCATTTATGCTCTTGTTCTTGTGAGCCCCAACTGTTTATGCAATGTAGTTGACTTACAGACTCCACTTAGTAGTGTGGAGGAATTCCTCAGAGAATGTAGTCTCAGCCAGTCTAAGTGTGTTGGACTGAGAAACCTTTCATCTTTGGGTTCTCTGTACAGTTTTTGCTATTCGTCTTTTAATATAAAAACTGGAAGCGAGGAGGAGGTTTATATAACTCACATAAGTAGTCCTTCAAAATTCTATTGTCAGCTTAACCGGAACACTGAAACTCTCAAGGCATTGATGAAGAAGGTTAGTGATATAAGTAAAACGTCAAGTAATGCAAATTGTCATAGCAGTACACGACTGTGTATAGCCAGATATGTGGAAGATGGTCTCTTTTACAGAGCTTTGGCTGTTCCTGTGGAATCGACATCCTTTCTGTGGGTTGACTATGTGGATTTTGGAAGTAGGAGTATGGTGGAGAGAGACCACTTGATGCCTATTCCAGATTCTGCTACTGACCTACTATTCACACCCATGCAAGCTATTAAATTCTATCTGTCAGATCTTAGGGGGGCAGAATTTCCAGCAAGTATTACTACATGGTTTGTGAAAACATTCCTTGGTAAACTGCTGAAGGCTGTAATTTTATCCAGAGAATCAGATGGAAAGATTGTTGTGGAGTTGTATGATGGACAGCTCAAAGTAAGTCAGAAAATTAAAGAAAAGGTATTGGAAGAGTTGGCTCAGGAAAGCCATAAAGAACAAACTAGAAGTAATGAAAGAGGAATATGTCATATAGAAGATGACAAAGGAATTAATAAAGTAAGTGTTAAAGATCCTGAAATACTTAAATTGAAAACGGAAGTGAAATGCCAAGTCTATGATGAGTATTACCAGGCAGATACCAGTGAGAATTTTGGAGATGAAGAGCAAACTGCATGTAGCACATCAGAGCTGTGTAGTGGATTCTCAAAACAGCAAACTTTACAGGACAGCAAAGAGGAGGGTTTTAGAAATACTTTCAGTACTGTTCCAGGGAATGGAGAGGACCCTTGGACTGGACAACCTGCTTCTCACTCGCTCTCTTATTCTGCTTTACGTTCAAAGGAAATAACTGTAAATGCTGTCTCTGAATCTCAGAATGAAAGACCAAATTGTACAGGTCGACAGGAAAGGAATAATAAAAATATACCTACATTAATCAGTCTTCCTCAACGTGATATCCAGGTGAATACTGAAGTAGCAGGTTATATTTCTCATATGAATAGTCCATCAAGTTTCTATGTTCACTTTGCTGAGGATGAAAACTTAATAATAAAACTAGCAGATGATTTAAATGAAAGCTTGGAGAATAGAGATCGGGAAAATTGCTTAAATGATCTCATGGTAGGGGATCTCGTTGTTGCCGAGCATGATGCTGATTGTTTTTACTATAGAGCAGTTATTAAAACTCTGAAATCAGGAAACTCCTATGAGGTAGAATTTATTGACTATGGTAATGCTGCAGTTGTAAGTTCATCAAAAATCTGCAGGATTCCAGAAACGTTCTTAACTCTGCCAAGGTTTAGTGTTCATTGTTTCCTTAGCAGTGTAAAAAGTGTTCCTGGTGAAAACTGGACTAAAGAAAGTGCTGCTTATTTTGCAAGGATGGTAAGTGACAAGCCAGTAGCTTGCAAGTTCTTAAAGCAATATGGAGAAAAATGGGAAATAGATGTAATTTGTGATGGAGAGTCTTTGTCTGACAGCCTTTTGCATAAAATAGGCAGCATAAGGTGGAAAAGCACATGGGTATGTGCTTTAGAAAATAAGCCTAAACACACTGGTAATCCTCAAAAGTCTAAGAATAGTTTAGGTGGCCAAAATAAAACCAAGGCTGCTGGGATGAAAAATATTTCTGTAAAACCCTTAAGTGTCTTTTGTCAGGTTTTAAATTCTGGAGAAGTAGAAGCAGCAGAAGTTGTTAATATTTCAAAGAGTGGAGAGTTTTATGTACAGTTACTTAAAAATTTGCGAATACTACATGAGTTAAATGTAATGCTTGAGAAAGAAGCACAAAGAAGTGATTTGCTTAGAGTGGATGACATTGAACAGGGACTGGAATGCATTACACAATCTGAAAAGAATTTAAAATGGTATCGATCAAAAGTGATAAAGAAATTTGTCAGGGAAAAGTTAATGCTAGTTTTTTTCATGGATTATGGTACGTGTGAGTTGGTGTCCTTAAATAATGCAAAGATGCTCAGTGATGAGATTAAAAGTATTCCTAAACAAGCTGTTTTTTGTAGGTGGATTTATTTTAAAAACATGAAGAAAATTCACTTTGACTTTTTAGTAAATGCACTCCTGGACTGTGAAATAAGGATCTTGTTTTTGAGATATTTGAAGTCATCTGGTATCTGGGAGGTAGATATTTTAGTAGGACAAGTTACACTTCAGGAGTATTTGAACCAGCGCTTAAGTCATTGTTGGACAGTTGTTGGACCAGAAGAATGTAGTAATAGAAACTCTAAGGAGTTTGATATGTCATTCAAGATAAATTCAGTCATGTGGATGCTGCTGCGTAGTGGCAGAACATACCCTGGGTGTGCAACTGCAGTTACTGATCCTTCAAACTTCAGCGTCCAGTTTGAAATCTTCTTTGATTGCATGCGAAACTTGTCCTTGCTGCTCTCTGACCTTCCTGACAACTTGCCAGCTCTGCCAGAAGAACTTGTGATGCCTGGTGCTAGCTGCTTGATTGAGTTTGAGCAGGAAACAGACTTGTACAGGGCAGAAATTAGTGAAGTAACAAGTCAGTCTGTTGTTCTTACATTGATTGATTATGGCTTTCTGAGGACTATCCCTTATTCTGATATCCATAAACTTAAAGTTGTTCCAGAAAGTCTCTTGTACTTCCCACGCTTGGCACACTCTTGCTCTTTGCATGATACAGTTCCAGGCAAGGGGGAGCACTGGAGTGAGGAAGCGATACTTCTGTTTCAGAAGCTTCTTCATAAACCAGGTCTGATATTTCATTTTATCCACTATGGCTCTGAAATGAAGTTAGAGGTGGATGTTCTCTGTGAGGATAGCAATCTATCTGATGCCTTAATTGCTGCAGGCCACGCAGTCTGCTCTCACAGTAGGTGCTGTCCCATTCCAGTTGACAGGCTCTAATCAGAAAAAAGAATTACAAGTGAAGTGGCCAGATTCTAGTTACTATGCTTTTCTTTGTGAACCAGAATATAATAATGATGAAAATTCTGATTTTGCTGACAGAAGTCAGACAAAGAAGAGAAACAAAAAAGCTTTTTGAAGCACTGCATTAGCTATGAAAACGTTTCAAAGGAGGGGAGTGTGGTAAAGTGGCTGCTGGAATACCATTAACAAAGGATCTGAGTTTATAACACTGAAAGGAAAGAAAACCTACAAAAGATGGACAGTACTGTGAGGATGTTGGGATTTTTTCAGCATTATGATAACAAGAAAAGTAAAGTTGTCATAACACAGAGTAAATCTGCTACCAGAAACACTGGCTGAGACTCGTGATGCTGATGTTCTACAGTCTGGAAAGTGTGAAGCTACTGTCAATTAGTTGAATAATCAGTAGGCTGCAGTTAGAAAAGCACTACTTCAAAGCAAAAGAAACCAAACAACCTTTTTGTTGGAATGCTGTTGAAGTTTTTGTATGTATGTATATATATATATATATATATATAATCTTCATTCGCAGCAACATCTGGTTTACAGTGGTGGTGTCTCCATGTTTTGGATGTTAAGAAAACAAAGATCCAAACATATTCTTTTATTTGTTTCTGATTCCAGAGTTTCCATGTGAGAAAAGCTTTAGTACTAAGATTAAGCCAAAAATTTGGATCCCCATTTATGGGAGAGACATGCATTAAGTTGTTTTCAATTAGCTCTTGATGTACAGATGCCATTGCCCCTTCTTAAGATTCTCTTGGTATCTGAGTTCATAATTTTGGGATTTTTCAGTCTGATGAGCTTGTGTGTTCCACTGATATCTCTCCTCCATCTTCCTCTCCATCTGCCAGAATGAGGAGAGGGAGTTTTCTCCAGGTGCTTAGCTAATGCACTGTAAAATCAAAATATTATTTTATATTGTTTGTATCTTAAAGGGAAGCATTCAGAACCATTTCTTTTTTTCTTTTTTGTGGGAGGAGGAAATTTCAGAACTGAAAAGTG
This sequence comes from Acridotheres tristis, assembly GCA_037013685.1. NCBI lineage: Eukaryota > Metazoa > Chordata > Aves > Passeriformes > Sturnidae > Acridotheres > Acridotheres tristis. The sequence continues at coordinate 103,441,938 of CM072887.1, forward strand.
ATGGTTATACTTTAGAAGGGTGGTTGTTTTCAGTATCTAGTCTGAAATGGTCAGCTGTTTTTCTGATTTATTCGTTTATTTATTTTATTCTTTTGCCCTCACCTCATTCCTAAGTTGTTTGGACAAAGATAAAGTATTCTGAGTCCTGAACTGTTCTTGAAGCTTATAAAACTTTCATTGTACAAGTGAAAAATGCCCATTACTAACAAATCAGAAAATGTGTAAGATAAAATCTCTCAAGTAAATATATCAGTAGTGTTATGTTAATATAGTGATTAGAATAAAGGAGTGGGGGTTGTAACCATTTGTGTTTAATTATTTTCTTTATATTGCACTTTTTTTTCATATTTGAGAATTTCAAGTTTTTCCTGCTTAAAGTTGTAAGCTTACCTGGTAGATTCTTTGTCAATAGTTAGACATACTGCTGGGTGTTAGTATAAAACCCAAAGGTTGTATTGTGCAACATTGCTTATGTTGAGTGATGACTTTACACTTGCTGTGCTGGTTCAATCTAGTGCCACGTAGAGGCACTGACACTTACGTGTTAATTATCACTGGTTCTAACTTCTGGCTGACTTTCAGTTGTAAAAGTAGGATCTTGAGAATCTGTTCTTTTTAAAAATCATTTGGATACGCTAAATGCAGACATGTTATGTACAGTAATATACAATTTGCATGTTTTAAGTAGATTTTTTTTTTGCTAATGTATATGGTGCTTTAACTTGTATGTAGTTGTGGAATATTGCTTCTCTAATGTTATAAAATGGAGCCTAGAAATGATGTATGAATAAGAAAAAAATAAACAGCTGTGTGTACCGTTTTTATGTTCTGCAAATTGCAAATGTTAGATTTATTTGCAAGAATGTGTGTTGTGTTTTCAACTTGTAATGAGTCTAGCTCGTGATAATAATTCCTTTACTGAAGGTCTGATACTCAGAATGCTTCAAGTAAGAATCAGATAATTGAAAGTATTTCAGGATTATACTGCATCTGTAAATATAAAGAATGTCTTGTTGCCACTGTTGATGCAGATTCTCAGAAGTGCATTACAAAGATGTATTACGATTGTTAGATGAAGTTGCTGGGAGGTCTGGCTGTGTTTTTTATGCACCGTCTTCTTTCTCTGGAGTGTACCTCTGCTGTTAAAACATTCTTCTTGTAAGAAAGGGGAATCTATACCCAGAACCTTGTTGGAAGCAGTTGTCAGTTATATGGGATGTAGTAGTCTAGTTTTAGGTTGTCTTAGAATGAGCATAATGCTGAACAAATGCAGTACTTTGTGTAGTAATTTTTTTTGGCTAAAATTTAATTTGAAAGTATTGTTTATCTTTTTTTTCAATTTTTGTATTTATTTAAACTGTATCATTGATGACTGTGATTATTTTAAATCCACAAAAGTTGTAGAGAACCAGTTTCATTGTTTGGAATTCAAAACGTTCATGTGTATATTGTTTTTTTGTCATCAATAAAATAAAATTAATACTAAAAATAATAAATAAAATGCTTATCTCCTGTGTAACTTGCCCTGCTTAAGACATTCTCAAGTTTTTGGTAACCTTTGCTGTTGATGAATGCATTCAAAAATATCTGAAGCTACATCAGTATGTATTGTGTGGAACTTCCAAGAGAAAGTGCCTCTTGCTGACTTTGCGGAACATTTTTGGCTGATTTAGGAGAACTTTGCATTACCTCCAGAGGAAATGTGGTCTTGTAGACTTGAGCCACCAGAAATCGTGGGCCTGAGAGTTGGAGACAAGGTCATTGAGGATTCATGTGGGAAGAGAGGCAAAGAAGGAAAAGGCTTCAATGGGGGTAGGACACGGGTGTGGTACAGGTGCTTTGAAAGGGCTGACTAGTTTATTCAATGTTTGTATGGGTCAGGCACCACAGACCTGTAAGCTTTCAGGCAGAAGTTGAGGCTTCCATGCTAAACTAGTGTGTCAAGATTAGTTTTCAGGAAAAAGTTAGGAAATAAAATGTGAGTGTAGTGTTTTGAAGAAGAGCTCCTAGAAACTAATTATCATCTGTTTCATAAAGGCAAATTCAAGGATGGAGCCTTTTGACAGTGCTTTTAATTACCTGTAATGCCCACAGAGGACTGTGTGTGCGTGCTTGAGGGTGTGGTGTTAGCTGCAGTCTGAGGTCTGGGGACAAGTTTCACTCTTCCACAGACAACTGCACTTCCTGCCCTTGCTTCTTTTCTACCCCTGTGCTTTATCTTTGCCCACACTTCTCCCAAATAAACATCCAGTCCTAAATGTAATGGATGCATCTGGCCATGATGGCTGCATCTGAGTTGTGGACTCAAGGTCCACAGACAACACAATAACCAAGGGCTAATCTGAGCCATAGTGCTGGTTAGAGCTGGACTCAAACCAGGTTTGGAAGAAACTAACTGCTGTCACTGCTATGCAGATAAGACTGAGTCAATTATCTCAGTCTATCAGTAGTGGAAAGCCCAGGACCTGTTGAGGCTGTGTGCCAGGATCTCCTCTTGAGTAGGGATACCTCTCATGGTTACTCCTTGAGGTTGAGAGATTGCATCCTGCAGCAGATTGTCAGTAAGTGAATAGCCTATTAAACTTCAGAATTTTGGCAATGTGATACAAAGGGTTGACTGTGCACACACAATCCTTCACATGTAAATTGTTGACCAAGGCTGTGATTAAGGCTGGATCCAGCTACAGCTAAACTCCCTTCTGAGCGGGAGTTGGAGAGCAGGGTGTCCATTCTGAGGATCATGACTCAACAGGAGGGTCTCCGTGTCAGTTTTGTTTGGCCCTGACCTCTGTGCAGTAAATAAGTGTATCTTGCCATCAGATTTTGTTAAACCACTCTTAAATTATCAAATATTTTTTATCAGTAAACGTTTTGCTGCTTCTTTCTTACTAGTGAAGTGTATCACTCTGTTTGTGATCAGGAAGCAATGGGAATGCTCCATTCCATGGAGTTTCTTCATTCTTCATTCCCTGAAGTTTGCACATCATACTAAGTTGTAAGAACCAGCTGATGCCTCTTAAGGACAAAAGGCTGCAATCCAGAGGGAAAGGCTGGAGAAACAGGTCAGTAGAAACACAATTAAATGTAATAGGAGCAAATGGCTGTAAATTAAAATGAAGTGTTTAGGCAGGAAAGCACGATCTTTTCAGAACAAGGACAGTCAAGTATTGCAGCAGGTGGCCCAGAGAGATACTACAGTCTCAAACCTGGTCTGACCACACAGCTGATGCAGTTCAGAGCAGGAGTTTAACTAAGGGAACTCTAGAGGTACCTCTTCACTTGAATTTCCCTGTTTCTGCTGCAGCTATTCCTTGTACCTTAGGAACATCCAAAGCCTTGCTTTGAGTACTCGAAAGGGATCAGAGAAATTTCTTCCCTGGCAGATTGTATTGTCTCCCACTTAGAGACAAGTCCTGTGCAGACACTGCAGAGTGTATATGCTACATGGAGGTACAGGAAAAGGGCTGAAAAGACTTCTTCCTCAGAAAGCCAAGGAGTTGTCTCCTGGTCCCCTCTGAGTAGTCCCCCCACAAAAACCCAGTTCTGATAATGGAAAAAGCTTTACTGGCTGATTTGAGAGTGGGAAGAGCAGAGACTGGGAAAGCTACCTCAGTTAGAGCTGGGAATAATTTTTAGCATTCAGTGTAACAGGGCAGCAGGAAACACTTGATATGAGAGAAGTTTTGGATACCAGCTTGCCTGCTCTCCTGATTGCCCTGGGAGGTGTGTGTGTTGGCAGTGTCCTTAAAGACATACAGGGATGTTCTCCTGCTCCTGCCTGTGTGTGGGGGGCAGATTGTTCTGATGGATTCTGGGAGCTGCACTGGCCCCTGCTGGCCCTCTGCACAAAGGGATTGCTCCTGGTGCACCTGCAGGGACCACCCCGGCCTTAAATGTCCTGTGAGTGAAGATCTCTCTACTTATATTCTGGGAAAAAGAGAAACCTGGAGTAGGGCATCTAGCTCTCCACTCTTCAGCACAGGAAAGACATAGGCCTGTTGGAGCAGGTCCAGAGAAGGCCATGAAGATTCTCAGCCTGTCTGGAGAGGTTTTAGTGCCCTCTGAGTGAGCTGGGGTTCAGTTTGGATAAGGAAAGGCTAAATGGGAACTTTATAGCAGCCTTCCAGTACCTAAAGCATAAAAATGATGAAGCTGGGGGGAAACATTTTAGCAGGGCCTGTTGCAATAGGGCAGATTTTAAACTAAAAGAAGATAGAGTAGATGCAAGAAAAAGGTTGTAACGGGGATGGTGAAACACTGGCACAGGTTGCTCAGAGAGGTGGTAGGTGCCCCATCCCTGGAAACATTTGGGAGCTGTTTGGACGTGGCCCTGAGCAACCTAACCTAGTTAGAGATGTTCCTGCAAGGGGATTGGACTAGATAAACCTTAAAGGTCTCATGAGGACTAGGTCAAGTAGGAGAAGAAGGTTGGAGATGCTATTTTAGGGGACACCTGATAAAAGAAACTGGTGGCAAATTCCTATTATTTGCAGGGAAATAGATGCTGTATTTGCAGGCTGATTATTCAAAAGCACCTACAAATGCACTTTTCTATTAATGCCCACTAAATTTCTATTTCTCAATTGTTTACACACAGTTTAAAATCTCGTCTTCTTTTTATTTCTCTTCAAGAATCAATTTTTCCATCATAATAACATTGTGAAAGAAAATCATGGAAATATTTAGTCAGCTCTGAACTGACTTTAGGGACAGCTATCTTGATTCCTGCAGTTTTAATAAGAAAGTTTCTAGGGCTACTGTGTCTAGATCTGCATAATGAAGGAATTAAAACGGTGATTGCAGTATAATGTTTAGTGAGCAGTAAACATTAGGAATCCTACTGGGTGACCCTGAAATATAATTAGGCCTAGTTCTGTGAAATTATTTTCCTGCAAATATAAAGAAATGGAATAAAAGTGGGGTTTAAATGAGTTTAATATTCTTTTTATTTTTTGTACTTTAAAGGAATACCAAGATATTAAGAGGGAAAACACTATTTGACAGACTTTGATTCTGATTAATTCTTTAGTGTTTAATCACCTTGATTTCGTAGGAGTTTGAACTTAACATTTCGTATATGATCAAGCCCTTCAATTATGTTCATTTTCTTTTAATCCATGGAGTCATTGATCTCTAATCTGACATTCCATATAACATGGAATTTCACTTACTTCTGCATTAAGCCAGTATTCCCCCTTCTGCCTCCAAGGGTTCAAGCCTTCATCTCTCATTTCCCACCTTCAAGCTAAAAGCTTGGTACTCACCCCCTTGAAGCTGTTTCACTGTACTAAAAAGTATTAAAGAGCTGTGATATGTCTCTCTAGCCACAGGAGTCAAGCCTAGTAACTAGACAATTTCTTGAGCAGGGGAAAACCTATGCTTCAGTTTCTCCTCAAAGGAATTCTTAAGCATTTTTATATGAAAAACTGATTGATGAAACAACTCTGGGAGCAGATATTAGGAGTTTCATAATCCTGTCATGTTCACGGCATTTTGCATCATTTACCCTAATTAATCTTGGATGCTTTTCAGCAAATCAGGACACCTTCACCAAGAGGGAGTAAATGGCTGATAGCTAGCTCTTGGATTAAACCACACACCTGAAAGAAATTAAAAACAAAAGTAAGAAAAGAGAAAGACCAACTTTGGTCTGAAATAGAGAATTAACTTTGCATTTTCTTCACTTGGATTGACTGTACCGGCCTACATCATGGTAGAATATATCCTCATTTTCTGTTTTAAGAGATAAAGCACAGTAGAGCATGAAGCAAATTAAGCTTTAGTTTTATGAGGATCTACAGGACTGTGAATGAGTGGATGGAAGAACCTCCCTGCAGCATAAGTTGGCTAAAGAAGGGTGGCCTCTCAGTTTCCTCTAGGCAGTGTTTCAGTTTGGCTGATGTAAGCATTTCTCTCTTTGGATTTAGGAGTCATTAGGAGCGTATCCCAGAACATCTGCCCTGTGCCATGGGCTGTGGAATCTGCTCTGATAGCCAGATGGAGAAGTTAAGTGAAACTTACTCGGCCTTATTTTATGCCTAATGAGATACAATGCCTTAAAAAACGTTTATGGCACTAGATCTAGCAACGGGCTTTTAGAGTATCTAACATTTGGGTTTCGTATCCCAGGCACAGAAACCTTTCGGGAATGTGAAGGCTTCCTGTAGTATGGGGGAAAGTCTGATCTCTCAGTGTGGGATTTAAAACAGTCTACATATTGGTCATAGAAGAACATGAGGATGAGAATGTGTTTTATGTTTTGCACCGCTCCAGACCAAGGTGCTTTGTGTGGAGTGTAAGGACATTTGTCTGTGCAGTCTTTCCCTGACCTGCACATCTGAAATAGCTCATGCAACACAGTGAGCAGTTGTTCATAAAACACATCCACCAGTTAAGCAGATAATGCTTATTTTTCATACAGCATGTGCTGTTTACATCACTTCCTCAGCTGTTATGAGTTCCAAGAACAAGTTCCTACTAAACCCACAGCCGCAACCCGGGGAAAGTGTCTACAGACTGACATTTTGAGAAAGAGCAGTTTTCCTTCTTTCTGAAGCTGTGCAGCAGTGCGGCAAGGCATTTGGAATTCCTTGTGCAAAAGAGGAAAGGGTCTGATTTGGTAGCCTAGGTGCTAGGGTACAGAATTAGAGAGATTAAAGTACGTGTTCTCAATGCTTGCTTCTCTGACCTGTTCATTACGTTGTCTACAGTAGAGCAGTTTCAGGAGGAGTGAATGAAAATGTTACTTATGCCTTTATGGCTTGGTGATGGAAGGTATGTTTTTGGACACTGTCAAGCTGAAAACATCCTTTGTTTTCTAGGTGAATGATTTAACTGTTAAACTGCTGATTAGTATTTGCTACTCTCCTCCTTGTCAATTCTTAAAAAAATAGATTAGGAGCACTAACCCATCGTGTTTTATGCAAAGGGGTCTCTAAGAGAAGCCTTTTCATAACCAGGGAGCCCTTAGGGGCAGAAAGAACATCTGCGTTTTGGTGCATGTCCCCTAAAGGATGTCAGGTGAAAAAAGCCCATGCTTGGATTCCAGCTGGGTGTATGTGGGAGCACTGAGCTGGTGAGACTGAAGTAGTTCAGGGCATGCTTGGGAGTATAGTTCCTGGTGCCTGGGGAACTGGAAAATCAGATAGGCAGGCAGCTTGTAATTGCAGGTACCTGTAGGTACAGCAGCTGTTGAACAAGTTGTTTTAAATAACAAGTTTGAACCTGGACAATACAATTCTGCTTAATGCTTGCTATAAGGTTTTATTACATTTCGTCCATGCAAACTAATTCATGCAGTTAGTTTTCTTCAGAAATATTCTAGTGTATTTTTAAAATAAAATTTACTAGTGGTGTGATTTTTTTACTCCAAAAATTGATACTTTTTCATATTTGAGGATGGATTAGGAAGATTGAGCTAGGACCCACGTTTGAGCAACGTGGACACACACAGGGCCAAAGGAGGGACACTTGCAGTGTATAAAAAGAAGAAATCCTTTTGGCATCATAACAACCCCATACAACAGTTCTAAGCTGTGAGCTGGCTGACTGGAGAGCGGCTTTGCAGCAAAAAGGGAGGTGTATCCAAAATCAGATGTTTGTGCTTCTGATGGACAGTGGGTTGAATGTGTGTGTGAGCAGTGTGCCTATCTGGTGAGGACATCTACCCATAGACTGGGCTGGCTTTAATCAGTCTTCAGCTGCCTAAACTGATGGTACAGAGAAGACAACCAGACTCTTCTCAAGGGTGTGCAGTAGAAGTAGAAGAACTTGGAGCAAGGAAAATTTCAGACAGGTGAAGAAAAACAATTATTTCCAATGAGACCAGATAAGCCCTGATATAATCTGCCTGCAGAGGCTGTGGCTTTTCTGTTTCTTGGAGATACAAACCCTGGACTGAACGTGGCCCTGGACAGCCTGTCCTGGCTTTGAAGTTGACCCTGCTTTGAGCACAGGTTCCTGTCAAAGGTTACTTTGGCACTTTGAGCAGGAGTCACACCAAATGGCCTTGAGAGGTCCAGGCTTGGTTACTCTTTGATAAGTACTATTTTTTTGGATTAGGCACAGTGTCTTGTACACAGACCTGAACTACTTTTAGGTGATTCAATTTGGGAACAGATGGTTTCTTTGTGGTAACTAAGCTTGGTCCCATTTGGGCAACTGGATTAGTAGCAGACTTTGTATCGTATTCAGGCCAGCTGCTTCACATCCATACATGGTGATACAGCACTCAGGTAGTACAGACATACCCAGTTACTTTCCATGCCACTCTCCAGGTACAAACATCCTTCACCAGAAGTATCAATAACAGGGAACCATGACTATGTCATTGAACAATGTCAGACAATATACTACAGTACCAAAAAGCCTTTTTCCTAGCTTATTTCTTTCAAATTTACACATCTTCTGGTGTAATGGCTTTTTCCCAGCATGTGCCTTCTATAGATCCATATGATTAAGAAAGTAAGTAAGGCTGAGCTAGGAAGGGTTTATTAATAAACAATTGTTCCATCCAGACAGTAAGAATTTACACTGAGTTTTTTCCCCTTCTCTGCTATTCTTCCACTCCAAGTATTTTTCAACAAGGAGGTTTTCAATTAAAGGGAATGGACACTCACCTAATGTATCTCCTGGATACTAATAACCCTAATTTTTGAGTGGGTTGTGTTTGTAAGATACCTCACAACATTATTATACTTTATATATATCGACTTCTATAAACAATGAATTTTTTTTAGTCAGTTTTCACTTTGTAACCTTTCAAGAGAATTAAATTAGTTTGAAAAAGAAAACCTTGTTGAAGTTAGTAAGCTTATTAATGATGGTAAGGGTTAGATTTTTACAAAGAAGAATTACTGTTTACTGTATTTCAAAAAGGTTTTACTGTATGAAGAATAATATGATATATATAACTGGAAGTAATAGGAGGAAATTAAAAATAATTTAAACTTCCTGAAAATGAGTTCTATTAGACTGTAGAATAAGTTCCCAGGGGAAGCTGTAGAAGGCTCATTATATGGCTTATTTAAAACTAGATTAGATGAAATGCCTGAAGGGAGCAAGCTTGGGCTGTTTCCTGTAAGGCTCAAGGAGATTACCTCAGAAGTATTTTTTTTTCTGAAATATTTTATTCTGTGATGTGGTCTTGGTAAGTCTTGTACAGTCGTATGTGGGATTGTTCTGTAGGTACTCCTCTTTCTACCGTACTTCTGTGTGGTTTTAAAAATTAACTTTTTTTTTTTCCTGTTGTAGGAGTTTATTGGTCTTTGTACTGATACATATCACACTGACAGTGAGTAAAAACAATAATTTTTTTAATATAACATGAGGAATAACTTGACAAAGGTGGAATTTTGTGGATACTTCCTTAATTTATCTTTTAGAGTTAGAAATTTATTGTTAAGGTGGTTGTCTTTATAACCCTGACTCTGCATATCCATGAGTGATCTGAAAGTTGTTGTGATCATGATGCTTTCTCCTGTCCACAGGGATGCAAGCCCTGGTGAGTCCAGTGTTTGTTTTGTGCTGGGGGTGACCTCAGGCCACAGTTCCCACGGGTATGTGAGGGAGGTCACTGTGAAGCTGCTCTGGAAAAGCCCAGATGTATCTGTTTTATCAGCCTGTGTCAGTATCTCAGTATAACTATTCCATACTGAGCAGAATAGCCCCAAAGTGAAAGGATGTGGAAGAATGGCTGCATAGGCATTACTGAGTGGCTGTCTAGTTTTATCACCTGCTATTCTGGTAAGAGCAGGACTGTACAGTTTCAAAGACATTCTCTGTTCAGTTCTTCAATATTTTTTAAAATTCCTAACTTATAAACTCATAAGTCATATAGGAGCTGAACTTTCCTTATTTGTATTTTTACTTACACAAATGGAGATAGTTTCTTCTACAGTGGCATTAGAAAATATTTTGTACTAAACAAAATAATTTGCTGATCTTTATAGTGCTCTATTTGATTTTTGGCAAGTACTCAATCAGGGTGTGTGGTTTGTTAATCAGTGTAGTCTGTCTTCTCTCAGAGCCAGGATTAACAGAAACACGGCTGAAACAGTTTTTCTCGCGTTCGGGCTTGGATGTTTATTATATTTTATTAGAAAGTACAGAAGGTAAGACAGCACTTCCAGCTCTTTGCTAGAAGTAGGGAAAAATAGTTACAGAGGTAACTGCTGCAAGGTCTTTTAAGGCTAAACAATTCAATAGAGAATTAACGCTTATATTATTTATACTTTTGACTTAATAACTACATTCCTGTGACCCTTAGACTGACACTGACTGACCAACCAGAAATTACTACTTGAAATCTATGAAGAAGAAGGAAGAAGAAAGATGAACAAAGAGACAACTCCCAAAAATCTTCATCATGTCCTATACCTATTACTATACTATAAAAATCCCAAATTTAAAACCCATCACCATGTGAAAGCACACACTTCTAATTCACTACACACTCGTCATTTCTACATTACCACTTATATTTAGAAGCCATCTCCAACGCCTCAGGTCAAAAGAAGTGTTCTCCTGGGGGTCTGTGCCTGAAAGCACAGAAAGCTCAAAAACTCCAGATTTCTGGGATCCAACAAGGGTGGGCACTCAAAATAACTAAAGAACCAGTGGCCTATAAATTAACCATTCTACAGTATGAATACACAGTATCTGCTCCAACAAGTTATGATTTGATAGCTGATGCCAAAGGGAGTGTATACATTCATTTAATTTTGGATCATTAGATCCAAAGCTGTCCTAGTGGCTATGGCACGTTATTATTTTTGTACCTGTCAAAACCAATGAACAGTTGTACTAGTGATTGACTTAGATGACCAGAGATGCTCGGCACAGAAGATTAATGGTGAAGGGCTGGACCATGCACAGAATGTTTCAAGGGGAAATTAAGTTAGTTTTAAATATATTCATGTAGAATTGCATTAATTTTACAATATAATTGCAATACTTTAATAAAGAAAAACACCTGTGGTTTATAGTACATTTAAACAATTCATAGATTATTTGTTTTTTGTCACTTGGAATAATTTTCTTTGGCCAATCGTTATGTAAGTTCAGTTCCTGTAATACAAAAATATCTTCATCACCAGAGACTATATTGTCATCCACTTCAATCATCATGCATGGCATGTGCACAAACATATTTCCCTAAAATTGTGATTAAATCTCAGTACTTCCAGTGATACTGCTAGATGAACTTTCTGATTTTACTGGGTTTGCATGGCAAGGTTTTGGTAGTGGGTGGACTACAAGGGTGGCTTCTGTGAGAAGCTTCCAGAAATTCCCCCGTGTCCAGCAGAGCCAATGTCAGCCAGCTCCAAGAAGGACTCGCTGCTGGCCAAGGCTGGGCCAGTCAGGGATTGTGACAGCACCTCTAACAGAGTTAAGGGGAAAAAGTTATTGCACAGGAGCCAGGAGACGGGAGTGAGAATATGTGAGAGCAACAACCCTGCAGACCCAAGGTCGGTGCAGGAGGGGCAGGAGCTGCTCCAGGTGCTGGAGCAGAGATTCCCTGCAGCCCATGGGGGAGCAGAGATCCACCTGCAGCCCGTAGAGGATCCCACAGCAGAGCAAGGGATGCCCAAAGGAGGCTGTGCCCCTGTGCTGGAGCAGGCTCCTGGCAGGACCTGTGACTCTGTGGGGGGACCCATGCTGGAACAGCCTGTCCCTAAAGGACCGCATCCTATGGGAGGGACAGACCCATGCTGGAACAGTTTGTGCAGAATGTAGTCCATGAGAACGACTCCTATTGGAGAAGTCCATAGAGGATTCTCTCCTGTGGGAGGGACCCCACACTGGAGCAGGGGAAGACTTTGAGGAGTCCTCCCCTTGAAGAGAAGGAGCAGCAGAGGCAAGGTGTGATGAAAAGACCACAGCCCCTATTCCCCATCCTCCTGTGAAAGAAGTTGAGAGTGGAGTAGAGGGAAGGTGTTTAAAAACTTTTCATTTCTGATTATCCCTCTCTGATTTGATTTGTAATAAATTGAATAAATTTCCCCAAGTCAAGTCTGTTTTGCCCATGATGGTCACTGCTGAGGGATTTCTCCCTGCCCTTGTCCCAGCCCATGGGTCTGTCATTACAATTTCTCTCCCCAGCCCAGCTGAGGAGGGCAGTGACAGAGGGGTTTGGTCAAGGCACCCCACCAGAGTCAACCCACCACACTGAACTTTATTTGAGCAACTCTCTTCTTCTAATTACCATTTTCTTTTAATTTTTCTTTTAACTCAGAGGATGTCCTATTCCTTGTATCGAAATTTGCTATGAAATTTTTGGTTTCTGACAGAAGATACTTGCAGAGTTTTTCAGTTTAAATTGCTCACTACCCTGTTAAACCCTTCTCCACATTTTTATCTATCTGCTTGGGCTACTTCGGGACTGTGTGTATTAAAACTATGTGATCATAACAAGGCACTGGCAAAAATGGAGTGTTAATCTGTGCAAAATTACAATATGAATAGCGTTGAATACTCACTATATTAGGGATATTGTTTCTACAACCCGTTTTTGCCTACTATTTAATGGTCACAACCAAATTTGAAGCAATGCCTTGAATGAGTAGGAAAAAGATTAAAATATGTTGACCAGGCAGCAAAATGTTTCGATTTCCTTAAGATACATCTGGCCACCAGGTGGAGACTTTGCTTTAACTTTTCCTAAACCAAAGCTGCAAACGAAGATATCAGCCTAAGAAGCCATTTGCACAAAAATAAAATAATCCCATTTATTTTCCAGGTCTTCTTGTAGATAATTCTTGCAATGAAAAGTTTCCCAAGCTGATCTGAGGAGGCTAAGCCTTAATTCTTAAAAAAAAAAAAAAAAAAAAAAGAGAGAAGCATAGAGTATAAGATTTAGCAATATATTGCTGAATTGTTTCATGAAATAATGGAATTTGCTTAAGTTAAATATGTTCTATCTGCTTGATTCTTCTTTTTAAGTGGCAGGGAATTGACCAATCTCAAATTATTGTCATTAAAAATGACCTAGTTATAAAAACTCTTTGGCCTTTAGAATTTGCAGCAGGTTTAAATAACATCTATCTTTGTGTAGCGTAGTTAATAGCAAAGATTTAATTGCATGCTTTTCTGTAAGTGGAAGTCCCTAAATGCAAATAATAATAGACAGTGTCATCTATAACAATCTGCAAATTTATGGAGGAAATTGGTTTTCCAGGCTAGCTTTTTATTAATATGGAGGAGAGTAATATTAAATTGGAGCTCCACCATATTTCTTTACATTTTTATACAATGAAGAGGCTTCAGAAAGAGGTGAGAAGCCATTGCCCTGTAACTAATCGGTCTGCAGACTTTCAGTAATAGGGCAGGAACATAAAGCATTTTTTCCTTTCTGATCAGCAATAATAACATTTTTCAGCTCCAGACTAGTTGGAAAAGGGGGATATGTGAGTAAATCTGGTGGCTGGGTTGCAAGTGAATAAAGGAAATAAAAGGCTGATAACATGAATCAGATGATTTTGTGCAGGAGTGTGTCCAAAAGAAAAAAAAAAAAAAAAAGGATGTCTTAATCTTGGAGAGGTAAAAAATCCATATAGATATGGTTTAAAAGGGTACACGTGACAGTATTGAGTGACAGAACAATGAAAGCTGCAGTCAGGTGAGGAATAAGGCTGGTGGCAGGTAGAGGGGTCTCAGGGATTCCAGCACTATTCTGCTACTCTGCACTTTAGTGTGCTTACTTTATTCCCTGGTTTTCATCCTGAAGACCTTTGGGCAGAAGAAGGGATGCCAGTCCTGTTGCTGCTTTTGGCATATTCCATCAGCAGATACATCTGAAAAATTCTGATTTGAAATGAAGTGGAATGAAAGCCTAGGCCAGGGCTGGTGGCATCTGCTTTGGGCCTGGGGATAAAGATAATATTTGTCTGAAACAGTGAGAGGGAGTCATGGAATGAAATGAGATGCTCTTGTAGAAAAAAATGATACTGTTTAAAAAGAAAAGAATATGACATTTAAATAAATAAATGAATAAATAAATAATAGAAAAACAGTTTTAAATATCCCAAAGGACTTTTAGGATAAATTAGTGCATGGGAGTTGGACAGTTGAATTTTCTACAGGTTTTGATTTGCTCTAGATTTGATATGAAACCTGCAGGTACTTATAAATCTGTGAGGGTACCCAGTGAGTTCTGCTGGGGTTACTGCTGCATTTAAATGTGCTTCTAGGCCACACTCACCCCTTATGTGCTGTGGAAAAGATTCAGGGTGCCTTGGGCAAGCTGGTCTGGATGGGCTTTCATTTTTCAGTACAGAGCTTTTTTTTTCCCCTATTATCCACATCTATCTTCTGGGGTTTTTTTTTTTGAGATAGAGAACAAATTTTGGAAAGGTGTTTCATCTTAATTTGAAGTCATCACATTAATTCATTCATCATGGCTAATTGACCATTTGTCATTAGAAATGTGGGTCTTTAGTTTTATTATGAATTTGCCTTTTTTATCTTCCAGACAGTTGTGGTGTTTGCTGCTCCTCAGTTTGGCTTTCTAGGGAGTTCATTATGAATCATTAGAAAAATTATTCACAAAGACTAAAAAAAGATCCCCATAATGAACAATGAAACTGTACTTTAGTGCTGTGTGTACATGAGGGATGTGTGGCACTCTGAGGGCAGGTTCTCCTGGAGTGGATCATTTCTTCCATATGGATACATAGTTCCATGTGATTAGAAGCAGGAGAATTTAGCACTCAGAATAAGATCTGGAAACTAACAGGGGGAAAGTTTGTGCTCACCTCTGTAAGGTTCATCCTCATTAGATCTTCTATGTGGTGCAATCCACAGTTCTTCAAGGTGAGATTTTGATTATATTACTGAGATTTAATTTATAAAGGAGGACTGTTACATAACCTGCAGGTTTAAATGTGTGTTTTCCTTTCTTTTTGAATTTATTCTATTTTTTCCTTTGTATTTCAGAGCAAAAGACTTTCAGCTGGTTCTTTAAAGGGCAGTAAGGTTAGTAGAACTTATTTAGTGATTGGCCATTATGCATAAGGCAATGAATAGCATTAATTGCAGCAAAATATTAAGCCCCTTATTAGATTTTTTTTTTTTAATACAGCTTTGAGATTTGTTGAAATAAATCAGACTAACATAGACTGTCATGGACATTATTTGCATTTGATCAATTCATGTGCTGGCCTAAGCTGCTGAACTATTCAGGCTGAAGGTTTTCACTATTGTCCTTGTTCCTGTAGATATCACAGAGGAGAAGATTAAGAGCATTATAACTTTAACATAAAACTCAGAAGTAATATAATAGGAAAAGATAGTCTACATACAACAAAAGGAAAATTTGCACGGGCTTACTTTTATCCAAACATTTGACCTCCAGCTTAGATGGCTTAAAAAGGAGGAAGAAAAACTTGTACCCATTTGTCCTGGTGCAGTAATCTGAAAGTTAACACACTGTGAAATATTTCTCCCTAACTCTGAACTAGATGTGCAGTTGTGTTTTTTTGGTTTTTTGTTTTTTGGTTTTTTTTTTTTTTTTTAATTAAAATCTGCATTTCTCATTCCGGCCCCCCATGATGGCCAGCCTACGGTACTGTTGGGAAATGATAATGTTCTGCATTTATTCAGCATTCCTCATCAAAATATCTAAAAATCTGCTTTTCTGATATATCAATTGCTCATTGTTCAGATCTTCCACTGGCTCCTTCTGTAAGCAGCACTGAGTTTGAACTGTCTGCAGAGCACTTGACAGCTCGGTCTGGTTGTATCTTGGATCCTGTGTTCTGTCAAGTCCCCTTGACCTGGCTTTTTAAACCTCCCTGAGGTTCAAACATTCGCTTTGCTGGTAACATCCTCACAGCAGTTTATGATTTTATCACGCCGTCCTTCAGGAGAAGAACATTCAGAATTTCAGTTTTTGACATATATACTAGAGCTGAGTTTATAGCAACATAAAGTAAACTAAAGGAATTCTTAAATCTGAATCCCTCTAAAAGTCTCAAAGCATAGACATATGCCATTTCAAGATGATAGAATTTAGCCTTATCTGCTTGTGATGAATTGCCCAGTGCTGAATACAGAATTGATGGTTGTGGAAATCACTTTTGGCTGGGCAGATTTTGGCACTGGAAGGTTAGAGGCACCTAAGGAGAAAAGGGGATTGAAGGCATTATTTGTTTGTGCATTTGTTGTCTTCAGTATTGTTAATTTAAAGAAAAGTTTCAGTTCCAAAAGGATGGCTCACAATTTTTTGTAAATTCTTATATTCAAATAATGGTACTGCTTGATTTAAGAAGGATTGTAATAAGTAAAGAAAGTTCTGCAGGAGTCTAACAAAAAGTACTCAAGTGGCAACGTTCCAGTCATTCTCCCTACCCACAAAATTGGATCTGCAGGGACTTGAATGTGCTCACCTCATTTCAATTTCTGTTTATTTGAATCCATTATGTATTTTATATTTCTTTTTCTGACAAAACAATCAAACAGAATGGGAATGACATATTTAAGGCTAGTTATAGTAGCATTTAAGGTGGTATAAGAAAAGTGAGTTGGTCGGGCTACTAAATCATTCTAATAAAGAACAGCATTGCTTATTTTTTTTTAATAGTCTTCTGAACAATAACAACACTAGCTTCTCCACTATTTTCATTTTTAGTGAAAGGAAATGTTCTGGAGAATAAGATGGGAAAAACATCAGATGTATTGAAATAATTATGCTAATATTCAAAACAATGATTTACATGTCACTGCTATATAAAAAATGTTTCCTTCTTTTTCTTTTTCTGCTTCTTCTTCTTTTTTTTTTTTTTTAAGATATAAAACATCTATCAAGTAAACAGGAAAGGAAAACTGTCTCTTTTTCTGAGTGGTTTCATTTCCAGTGTTTCTTCAGCTTCCCCTCAAGGGTCAGACTCAATAAACAGCTGTGCACTATGTGTGAATAAAATCAATGTTGCAGAACTGCATAGCACACCAACAGAAAAGAGTTTTAATTCTTTTCTTTTTGAGTGTAACTGGGACACTTATGAGTTTAACTTTTCCCATTCCAGTATTTACTCTTGGTACTTGCACCAAGGAAGAATTCAAAACAAGAAACAGCTGGAGCCTTTTCTTTACACTTCACCTGCTATTCACATCAATAACCCTTCAAAACACAAATGTGCTGGCAAGTCACACACAATTTTCACTGCACCCACTTTTGTGTGGAGAACAAAAGTAGTTTCATCATCTCACTCAGGATAATAAGTATTAGAAATCTGCATGACACCATTTTCTGGGAAAACTCTTGTTTCCTGCATTACGGGACAATACCTGACTCACACATAAAGGATGTTCTGATTTATAT
Source organism: Acridotheres tristis (assembly GCA_037013685.1). Classification (NCBI taxonomy): domain Eukaryota; kingdom Metazoa; phylum Chordata; class Aves; order Passeriformes; family Sturnidae; genus Acridotheres; species Acridotheres tristis. The sequence continues at coordinate 103,459,255 of CM072887.1, forward strand.
TTAAAAAAAGATACATGTATATTCTTCGTTTGTGTGTATTTTCTTCTTGGATCATTAAGAACAAGACACACCTGCTAATAGGCAGGAAACACAAACAACAGCATTTATCGATACAGAGGGTGCATTGTTTGTGAGCCTCTTCTTCCTCAGTGGTTGTAAAACACCTGAAGAGAGGTGCTTGACTGCACCACCCTTGGCTGACACGGCCTGCAGTGAACAGTCATGGAGGAGAGCTTGGGTCTGTGGTAAGTTTTGCTAGCAGATGTAATAAAATATTGTCTGTATAACAGTCTATATAGGCTCCAACATTGCTGCCCAGGTAGTTGTCTGAGGAGACTTTGCTGATGGGACCAAAGACACAGAGGTGGATGGGCAATGGAATGTTACAAACCCTCACAGATTTACAATGGGAGGCTTCAGAGTTTCAGAGGAGATTCTGTATTTCATTCTATGGCAGGCTAGCCTGCAAACATGGACTGAATGAATCTTCCTGGGTTATCGAATTAATCTTCCAGCTCTTCTAAGTCATCCTGAGAAATGGGAACAATTCTGCACTGATCTTGCTGATGTACTCACAATGCACAAGAAAAGTCTTCTCTTCCTGTTCCAATAGGACCTAATGTAAGTGAAAGCAAGTCTGTTTTTAAAGTAATTGGAAGCTTCTCACGGTTTATCTGCAAGTAAAACAATTGTATTTTCTTTGCTCACAAATCCAAGTAGTCCACATGGAATAAGGTTTTCTCGATTGCCTGTTTCAGAAATGAAAGCTGGGGTAATGGTGGTTCCATTTTTCATGGTTAGGATTTGTAAATAGAACATATTCATGCTTCCATACATGTAATGATGTGTGGTATCATATTGCTTGTCATACACATGTGAGGGGAGTCATTCTGACTTAAGATAGTTTTGAAAACTAAGCTGCAAGACAGTGTTCTGACTTCCAGTAGAGATCTTGATTTGCGTGTGGTGGAGGGTACAAAGGGAACAGAACCACAGCATAGCCATTCAAGTGTTGATTAAAACTGGCCACTGCAATAAAGTCATGTGATTCATATAGGAAAATACTTGTTGCCTGTCTGTGTCAGAAAACTTTCATGAGTTATAATCTCAGGAATGCCAGTATTTCTCTTAGGGTGACATACTTTGAGAAATACAGAACTTAACTGATAACTGAGCAAACCACAGGTTGTTTCTTTTGGTTCACATTAAAAAAATAAATAACCAGACACAGATAAATTAATAGGCAAATAGGAACTTTAGTAATACCCATAACGGTCCAGTCAGTGCAAATAAGTGTCATCTTTCTTACAGTACTATATTTCTGTATTAACTTATATAGCTTGATATATGAAAATGCAAAATGGGAAATGGGCTAAGCCAGCTATGATGACTTTCACCTCTCTGAAACAGGCACATTCAAAAGTTATCTGTATGTTACCTTATGTGTAAGCTTTAGCCAGTGGAGGCAAATAAATTCACCTAGGGAAGTACTTCATCTTATGGAACAGGTGTCCTGGGAGGTGCTTTAACCTTCTTGCTTTTGTGTGTTGACTACGGAGTTAGTTTAGAGACAGAAAACCTCCTTAGATGTCTAAAGTTAGGGTGGTTGTATCCTATCTCTAGCATACAGCCCTGAGTTGGGCAGGACAATTACTCAGCTGCTGCCCTGCTCCACAGGGCTCCACAGTCAAGTGCAGGCTATGAAGGCTCCCTCAGATGCAGCTCTACTTTAAGAGCCTAAGATGACTAACTCAGATTTTCTGAACCATAACACTGAATTTTGGCATGTAATTTTTAGGTGTTAGCTTGCTTTACGTTATTTGAGTCTGACCTTCAGCCTCTGTAGTGGAAAACTATATCAAATTTTATTCATTTATTTATTTAACCCAAACTAGAAAATAGTTTTCTCTTAGCTGGAGCCTTGGACGAGGCAGGAACCTTAGTGTGAATTGTCAGTGGATCACGACGAAGTAGCAGCACTCTCACTGCCAGATCTGTCTGTACATTAACAGAGTATGCTCAGGGACAATTTCTTCTGCACATTTGATGGTTTGACAGACATTATTTTTTTCCTGATCCTTAGAAGAAACAAAAAGATTTTTTACACTTCCTAAAGATGCTGATTCCCAAAGATCTGTATTGTGAGTTTTTTATTAAAGTATTCCAGTGTCACAGCATCCAGACTCATGCTGTCCTAGTTGATAGTCAAGGGGGATGTTTGCAGGACTGACTGCACACTGACCTCAGGTTTCCAGCAGCAGCAAAAACGCCTCAGGGAAACTCAAGAGATTTATCATAATGCTGTTTGTTTATAGGAACTTTCAGGTACAACACAGACTGACAAGTACTGTACCACACAGCTTAAACAGTAAAGAACTTAGCAATAACAATACAGAAAGACAGGCAGTCCAATATTTACATCATATACAAAATTTTTTCTCTGCTCAATGATGTTAAGAATTCCCAAGAGCTGCTTTCCTTGATATGCTGACGTTGCTGGGCCTACAGTTCAACACACTGTACTGGGTATAAATTCACAGGGCTTTTTTTCTCCCTCTCCTATTCCTTGAGAGCAATCAAACTTTGCATAAAGTTAAGTGTTTTAAGGAAGATTTGGCTTCATAGATCCACGTGATTTTTCAGAGGCACCACCCTGACCTTGTGATAACCGAGGTGGAATAAGATCATGAAAATTTGCTGGCTGCAGTTTGGCTTTTCTGTTTAGGTTGTGAAAGGGAAGAGTAAAGCCCTCAGTGGTGAACTGAAGAGCTCATTAGCTGTAAGGCAGAATCCAATTAGAGACTTTCAGTTTTCCTTTGATGTAAAGACCTCGCTTATGTACCTACATTGCCCATTTCTGAAAAATCTGAGTAAGTCACAGAAATATATTTTTCTCCTAAACTTGCCATGTGAAAGAGACATGTTGTATCTTTGCTGCTCAGATAGTGATCGGAGACTAATGTCCCAGTCCATAAGACCTTTGTGCAAAGGTTGAATCTTAGGAGATTGAAATGAAACACTGAATTCCAAGTACAGAGTAATTAAGATTTTTAATACCCCCAGCCTTGCAAGAGAGTGCCCAGTGAAGAGTTGGAATCCCCATCCCTGGAAATGTTTAAAGTGTTCAGGTGTAGATGTGGCACCTGGAGACATGGTTTAGTAGTGAATACAGTGATGCTGTGTTAATGGTTGGACTCAATGATCTTGAAAGGCTTTTCCAACCTTAAAAATTCTATGATCCTAAATATACAGGCTTTTAATTTGAATGATTGTTCAGGTCTTAGGGTGGGATGAATTACTCCCTGCATATTCTCCACTGGCCACAAATGGAGCATCAGCTTCCAGATGAGAACAGGCACCTGCTTTTCGTGGCTCTGAGTTGCACAGGATTAATTTAGATCTGAACACCTAAGCCCCCAGCAGGCACTGCCCAGGCACCAGCCCCACCTGGGCGTTTGCTGTTCAGGTAGCTCTGGGCTCAGCACACATCCTTGGCACAGCTACTGATGCTGCAAGGGCTGTAAGCACCTAAAAGTCTGGCAAGTAACTGAATGTAGATCACATACCATAAGACTCCTCAATTCAAGATAGGAAATTACTGGAATATTTTTCTTTCCAGTAATTGTCACAAATGTTTGGGGAACTTGTTTCAAAATATTACACAATCGTTAGGTAATTTTTTTTCCCCTTTTTACTTTAAATGCTCAGGGCAACTCAGATTACAGCTCAGATTTCATCTTCAAAAATATTTCCCTCAGGTTTACTTACTTTTTTTAGAAAAATTGATTTATTTACTGCTTTTACAGTTGTTTCTACACTTCTTTGTTTCTGTTTTTGTTTTTTGTTGTTGTTTGGTTTGGGGTTTTATATTTTTTTGGGGGGGGGTGTTTCTTGGGGTGTTTTTTTTGTGTTTTGGGGGGTTTGGGGTTTTTTTTTTTTGAAACAGTTATTTACCTGCAGGTGTTACCACCTTTTTTAATTCTCTAAGTTGAATAATGTTATACCTATGCAAGTTACGACTGTTCATGTAAAATAAATAGAACCATACATGAACTGAACATTTCAGAGTTTATGCTCTGCCAAGCAAGGAAAGTAATTTAATTTACAGGGTGGATGATAGGAGTATAGGGGCTAATAAAATAAATAAATACCCCCTCCCCCCCAAAAAAAAAACAAAACAAAACCAAAAAAAAACAACAAAAAGCCCAAACCACAAACGAAATATAAAACCTGCAATTCAAAAGTCAAGATTTTCAGGATTTTTATATATATAAATATATATGAACACATGAGTATGAAAAACTAATGCATAGTCTTCTGATCAACCACCCTTGAAATAAACCATGAGCAAAAAGGGTACATAAATGACACTTATGGCAGCTTATAATACTCTCCAAAATCACTACCCCACTATTGGTCTTACAAATTGGTGGTTGATTGAAGTCTAGACTCCAAACTGCATTGGATTGTGCAGCTCTCAAACCACACAAGAATGGAAAATATTATAGCAGCTGTTACCATGGACGTTGACAGAAATCTGAAAAGTGCAAAGGATAAACATAACAAAAAAATAAAACCTTTCCAGATGGCTGTACAGCTCCCTCATAATATACACTGCCACTGAAGGCTGGCTGGATTGAAAAGATATGTTGTCTAAAATAAAAAAGCAGTAGAATCTGCTGTACATTAAAGAAAAAAAAGTAGGAAAAAATACTGCAAAATGTTGGTAAGTGATTTTTTTTTCTCCAATTTCTCTAGAACTTAACTATGCAATATAAAGCTGCATATGGGAGATACAACTAATATTAGTACATAGATAATAATGTAAGAACCATTCTAAGGAGCATGGATGGGTAGTTAAATTATAAATGCTATTTGGCTACATTTTGATAAAACAATATTATTAGAGTAAGAAAAGCAACTAAACCCACTGTTGACAAGTCTGCCTGCTTCTTTCTATCCAAGTCTCACCACGCATGTCCATGGCAGTGTCACCTCAAGATTAGACTAACATGACTGATTTATAAGAGTCTGGTTTTGGTATGTGGTCCCCAGCAAGTAAAAGAAATGAAGCTGGAACTCATGCATGAGAGCTTGTCAGTGTCTGCAAATTGTACTTCCCCTGAATAACTGCCTGCTGTTTAAGATGAATGGCAATTCCATATATCATGACACATAGTGAACACCATTAGCAGATTTATTTCTGGGTGTCAAAGTGCACCTGATTACCTTCTACTTTCAGAAACTTTTGCCAGTTTGGCTGAAAGTTCCCTCACCTATTTTTCTGCAGGGAAAAGATAAAAAGGAGTTAATCTTACCACAACTCCTCCCTTTTCAAACTTAAAGGACATAGGGCTGCATTTCAAATGATTTAGAATGAGAAGCCAGTCAGTGTTTTGCAGTGGTTCAGCGTCAAATCATTTGTGACAGATTTCTACTACAATATTCTCATACCAACTTTATTCTTCAGATATAAATAGTTATTCCTTTCTTTTTGTTGTATCATCTTGGATATATTTGTAATCAGCTTCTACTCACATTTCATTTGACCAAACAAACCAACCAGCCCTCCTTCACTTACCTCTCATAAAATCTGTTCTCCTTTCCTTGATCTGCCTTTCCTGCCTTTCTCCCAGTCTGATCAACAGCCTGAGGTGGGGGTGTTACATTCTGGTGTTGGTCATGCACTGGGAAACAAAAGAGCAGAACAACAGCCTGACACCTTAACTTAAGAATTGCAATTTTTGAGCATTTAAATGTGATGTCTTAACATCATCTAAACATTTTTAGTAGCATAGAGGCACATGTGGAGCACAGAGTGATATTTCTGAAACAACTATCTTAATTTCCACTGTCAGTATAATTCCACACTCTATTGCTAATTTTAATCTAAATTGCTTCCTTTCAGGCCTAACCCCATGCAATCTAAATAATATATTAAACATGAAGGATCCAAATGAAGCCTGGCAGTCAGTCAAGGTGAGATTACAGGCTGTTTAAAATGAGCATGTGCTATTTTAGAGGCAGGTGTCTCAAAGGTAATTGCCATCATCTTCTCCTCTGGATTATTCCAGAAATCATCAGGAAGATTGTGTACTTCCATTAGCCTCGACAGCTGGTTCTGCTGACGCCAGGATGTCATAAAAAGTGTGGTTAGAGTGATGCATTTCTCATGGAGAGCACATGGGTGCAGATGAAGAAATGCTGCTCTGAACCAGGTATTTGTCTGAGTGACTCCTTCCTCCTGCAGGATAGAACAATCAAAAATTATTAAACTTGAAAGAAAAGATGCCATCTGAGATTCTGTCCCAGCTTTTATAAAGTGCCTTGGATGCAACCTCCAGATATAATTTCTTGCTGTACAGTGTCTTACAGGAAAATACTACAACAGACATCTCTTTTCAGATGATAGACTCTGCTTTCCTAACCACATTTCCTAGCCAATCAACAGAGTAATAATTTTAAAAAAAATTAAAACATGTCTGTGATTTTATGAACCTATGGACATTTTCTACATTCTGCACTCTCTATATCATTCCACAGCTAAATTAGGAAGTTACATCCTGACTTGGTAAAGTACTCACATAAAGAACAATTATTTGCACTATTTATCATGGTTGCTTAGGTGTTCCCTAGCTGTTTTGATTAATTAAGCCTCCAGAAAGCCTCTCTCCCCAACTTTAGCGATTCTTGTTTATTAAAACCATTACAATCCTTTCTCAGGATCTTCCTGTTGAGCTATAATTTCATTATCTCAGTGACTGGCTCCACTGGGGTGTTTCTGTTTGAATGCAAGAAGATTAGAATGTTAACCCTTTGTTTTGTGCATTGTACATGGTTTCTGATACAATTATAAATCAGTCATTGTAACTGTCCTACATGCAGTAGCTCTAAGCAAAGCAGGAGCAGCAGAACAGAGCTCTAAGAAGCAAAGATTAGATTTCTAAGTGTGACAAAATCCAGATAATCTTCATTCTAGACTGCTGAAGAAATCTAGTGCAGGAAATTTCAAGTCCAGCAGCAAGGTTTTTTAATGAACTTTAAGGGTAGTATGATTAGAGAGTATCAAAAATAATAACAATTTAAAAAAAAATAACTCTACCTCCATCCCCTGCAACCTCTGCTCTCTTGCTTCTCATCAGGGCTAACTCAGGGCTTCTTAGATGATATTTTGCCACTGCATGGGTGAGCATCAGGGACATTTATTTATTTATTATTGTTCTGTTTTATATTTATTATTGTTCTCTTTGTTTTATTTATTTATTATTGTTCTGTTGTTCATTATTTATTTAATATTGTTCAGTTTTGTTATGGAGGAAAGAAGGATTTTAGGAAGACAGAGTAGACAATTACAGGCTTGAAGGAACTTTTAAAAGTTTTAGTGAAGGAGAGGCAAATGGGAGAGACTGATCTGAGGAGCTTTTCCCCTGTCCCTACCCTGCCAACCAAAACTCTGGTGTCTTCCAGAGAGAGCCTTCACCCCATAGAAAGGCTGCTGGCCCAGGCTCAGCATGGACACGTGTTCAGGACATGGATCCCACCTTGCTGGATGTGGGAAGTAAGGACTGTAGTTCTCAGGCATGTCAGCTCCCAGAACTGATTCTTCTTTTTCCACAGAGCCCATTCATAAAAAATTTATTTCTGTGTCTCTACCATGTCTTTTTTTCTTTTTCTTTCTTTCTTTCTTTCTTTCTTTCTTTCTTTCTTTCTTTCTTTCTTTCTTTCTTTCTTTCTTTCTTTCTTTCTTTCTTTCTTTCTTTCTTTCTTTCTTTCTTTCTTTCTTTCTTTCTTTCTTTCTTTCTTTCTTTCTTTCTTTCTTTCTTTCTTTCTTTCTTTCTTTCTTTCTTTCTTTCTTTCTTTCTTTCTTTCTTTCTTTCTTTCTTTCTTTCTTTCTTTCTTTCTTTCTTTCTTTCTTTCTTTCTTCCTTCCTTCCTTCCTTCCTTCCTTCCTTCCTTCTTTCTTTCCTTCTTTCTTTCCTTTCTTTCTTTCTTTCTTTCTTTCTTTCTTTCTTTCTTTCTTTCTTTCTTTCTTTCTTTCTTTCTTTCTTTCTTTCTTTCTTTCTTTCTTTCTTTCTTTCTTTCTTTCTTTCTTTCTTTCTTTCTTTCTTTCTTTCTTTCTTTCTTTCTTTCTTTCTTTCTTTCTTTCTTTCTTCCTTCCTTCCTTCCTTCCTTCCTTTCTTTCTTCCTTTCTTCCTTTCTTCCTTTCTTCCTTTCTTCCTTTCTTCCTTTCTTCCTTTCTTCCTTTCTTCCTTCCTTCCTTCCTTTCTTCCTTCCTTCCTTCCTCTCTTTCTTTCCTTTCCTTTTTCTTTTCTTTATCATGTCAGGAAGGAGGTTCTGCACCAGTCTCCCAGTCTCCACACTGGAACCCACACAGGTTTCACCCTGTTCCCAGTCTTCCCATTCTCCTGTGTTCTTTCCTGTACCTCCACCCATCAACTGGGATTGAGAGCAGGAGCTGGTCAGACAGTGAAGGAAAGAGCTGGAAGTGACACGTTTTTCTTCTCTCTTCTCACAGTTCCTGCTCCCAGTCAGGGAAGTTGTCAGAGAAGCAGAGAAAAGAGAAAATAAGGACAAAGAAAGCAGACACCAAAGGCACCAAAGCTTCCCTTGGCAGCTGCTTGCCAAGATTATGCTTGAAACCAATCCTGCTGCTATTCAAAGTATTAGAAGATATAGTGAAGAAAATAGATTCTTTATATAACATCACCTGTTATCAAAGGTGATTTTTTTGTCAGCCTATTATTCCTAGTTTAGTTTAGTTTAGTTTTTTTGTGTAAGGTGATAGAGTGGCTTTATCCCTTCAAATTTTAGGAAAAACACTGTACAATCCTGCATAGAAATTTGGTTCTGCATGTGGAGATGATGGCAATTAATAGAGAATGTGGGGTGGATTGAAGAGCTCTTAGATGGGGAGAATGTGCAGAAGGGAATACTGGGACAAAGAAAGGATACTCTTAGTATCCTCAAGGGATTCAATCTGTGGTAGATCCTGTTTAATGTATTTGTTAATTAATACAGAGAACTAAGTATGGGATTCTGAAATTCAGAACTGATCATAAAGCTGGGATGTAAGGCAGAAACAGAGGGCTGGAGAGGGAAACATCCATTCAAAGAAGGCAGGTGGATCAGATGACTTGGGTTGCCAAAGTGAAAAGTGTGAGTTGAAACTTGGGAGTTTCAAATTACAATATTTGGCACTCAAAAATCGATAGTATTTTTTTTTTTCCCTACAGAAAAAGATTTCTAAATTGGAAACAAAAAAAGTCATTCGTTACACGGAAGATGGCTATGAGCTGCCAAGGAATTTACTTGGCTCCAGGTGTTTTTCCTTTTAAAAAGTGTTATTTAAACCTTAGTTGACAGATTAAAAGATTTTGCCTTTTTAACCTAAGCAACTGAGGGATAACCTTTTGCAGATACTTTTGTAGAACAAATATCAAACAGGAAAAAAGTTAAATTAAATTAAAAACAAATTAAATTCGGTCTCCATTAACTAGGATAGGGTAAAAAAATGTAGGGTAAAAAGAAGGAAAAAAGGGTGAATGATGGGAATGATATTCCAAATAGCCAACTGGAGAAGGAATCAGAATTGTTTTAAGATGATGTTTGGTAAGCTACTGAGAGGGATTACATATTAAAATAAGAGAGTTTAAGGTTGTTGTGGATGAACAAGTCCTTGGATGTTTGTTGCCTCTGAGATGAGAGTATATCTGGATCACTTTATGTATTAATGACCTCTTTCTAGGATGGGGGTTGCTTGCAGGAAGAGGATGGATTTTCCCCTGTTGATCTATAGAGGACTAGTGTGGACTGTGTGGGGAGAGTTGCCTTCTCCCAGTTGTTGTGCATAAAAAATAAATATTCACTTCCAGTTTTTCTAGAGCCATTACATGTTCAAGAGACTGTAACAGCTCAGGCTGGCAGGTATTAATTTTGACCCAGTGTTCCCCACTGTAGGATGTGGTTGGCTTTCTCAGTTCATGTGGTTTGTCTGAGTTTACAAAATGAGTTAATCTGAGGGCAGGTAGACAGAGAAGGTTGAATCTGAATCACGGTAAATCTTTATTTAATAAATGCTAAAGAACAGTGGTGCTGTAGGGCATTGATAGCAACACTCCATTTCATCAGCTGCATTCAATATCTCAGGTGATCCCTCCCAGTCCCATGTTCCTGTTAAAAATTGGTTGAAATATGAAATTATTATTCAGGCAAAAGTTTTCTTAGAGCGGTACTGAAATTTTAGTTCCCTTTAATATTTCTTCTTCTCCGAAGATTCCCTGCTCTCTTAAGCATTTCCCTAAGTAGCAATCCATTCCCATAAAAAAAAATAAAAAATCACAGTGTGCCAATAATGTACAAAGTCTCTGAAAATTTACTGGGCAAGACACATCTCAAATAATTGTAAAAAAACCTAATGATAAAGGAAGGCACTAAGATATAGGAATTGATAATTTTACATTCCTTTTATCAAATAGCAATAAATAACTTTATTTTTCTCCAAAGTATTTTCCCCCTGAAGTATTAATGTATTTTGTTAGTATCTGTATTTTACTTTAAAAAGAATGAATGAGAAATAAAACCCCAGAAATTATAATAAGGACAGAACAAAATACTACTGTTCAAAATAAAAGAAAACATTTTAGTTTTGGTTAAAAAGTAATACTTTTAAATAACTGAAAAGTGTAAATGTACTCAAATGTACTTCTAGAGAAATATTTTTCATTGGGCTATGTTTTTGGGGTTTTGTTTTGTTTTGTTTGTTTGCTTGTTCGTTGTTTTGTTTTTTTTTTTTTTTTTTAACCTGTAATTATCTTTTAGTTTTAGAAAACTCCTAAAATTAAGTTTGATTCAGACACAGACTGGACAGGGAAATGGATAATGAGAGCATTCAATACACCTGGTCTGGTAATATGATTCTACATATAACCTTCTCTAATTTTGCGTGAAGAAAAGCAATACCGTCTAACTCTGATTCCCATAATCACTGTTTCTTGTTAAGGTACATCTTGGGTGAATAAACATTTCCTGATACACTTTTTTCTTTGTGAAAGCCTGTAATTTTTGAGACCCCTGAAAGCAGAAACGAGGAGACACCTTTTCACTCTGAAGAAATAATTTTGAACTCTGGGATTTATGGTTAATCTGTCCAAGTGCTTGAACAAATCAAGATCAGGGACCAGGTATTGTGATTTGGCTGTCTGTGCTCTTGTATGGGACAAGGATTCTTGCATGCCTCTGGCCTGAGCTAACCAGTGCTCTTCCAGGCTACTCCAAGGCATGGTCTGGGAGTGAACTTGTGCAATGGAGCATTCCTTTAAATGTGTTGGAGAGCAAGGGAGCATTTTTAGTGTGGGCATAGAGAGGATTCTCGTGGGTTGATTCATTAATATCACAGAGCCATAGTATCCTGTGCTGGAAAGGTAAGAGGCAGAGTTTCACTTAGATAAATCACAGAGTGCCTGCTCATAGAAACATGTAGGTGTAAAATGTCTGGATAGCTGAGAGTGCTGTAGAAAACATGACTGGGTCAGGTGTAATGACAAGTTCATATTCACCAAGAATATCAAAGTAGAAAGTGTTTCTGTCAAAAGAAACAAAATAGTCGTGGGGCCACAGGAAGTGTGATTGCAGTGCCAGCTACATAAAATTTAGGTTATGTGAGAGTCAGGGTGATAGCCTAAATCTTGGAAAAACACTCAGAATTCAAAGAATTTTTTTCCCCCAAAGGCAATAGAATTACTGGTGAAAAAAGTACAGCAAAGGAAAACACCCTTACAATGAGTTTGAATGGACCATGAAATAGTTTTTCAGGGAAAATAGAGAAAGCCATGCCAACCGCGGATTGTACTGTTTTTGGCTGAGATCGAGTTAATTTTACTCATCGTAGCTTGTACATGCTATGTTTTTGATTTCTGATGAAAACAGGGCTGATGGCACAGTTTTAGTTATTAGTGAACTGCCTCAAGGCATTTTCCACTTCTGACTCTGCTCTGCCAGTGGGGAAGCTGAGGGTGCAGAAGAAGATGGGAGGGGACACAGTCAGGAAAACTGGCCCCAGGTGACCAAACACCGTATGACATCATGCTCAGCAGTAAAAGCAGAGTGGGGGGATTTTGTCAGGGCTGCTATTGCGTAGAACTGGCTGGCATTGGTCTGCTGGAGGAGTGAGACTGAGGTTTTAGCACAGCTTTTTTCTCCTTGGTTTTGTTTTTCTTTGCTTCTTTTTTGCCTTTATTTTTAACTTTTCCCATTGAACAGTGTTTATCTCAACCCACAAGTTTTCTCACTTTTACCCTTGTGATTCTCTCCCACATCCTGCTGCGGGGGAACGAGCGTGTGGCTGTGTGGTGCTCAGCTGCTGGCCAGAGTTAGCCCACAACCACAACTAAACTGAAAAAGACGAAAAAATTACACTGCCTGGAAAATTCTGCCCTGAGAAGCTTGTCTAGGGCTGCCAAAGACAGTTAGCATGGTACATTCATAAGATGTGAGAAACACAGAGGTGAATAAGCTGAACCTCAGAAAGTTACAGAACCTGCAAGATTACTACTCCCAGGCATGTTGTCTGGATCACAAGAAAAAAAAGGTTATTAATATTATTAGGCTGTATATTGAGAGTCATTTGATATTGAGGGATAAACTACTACAGATTGCATAGAAAGAGATGAGAGTGTATTTATCAGTAAGTCATAGAACATTAAAAGAAAAAGGATAATGTTATCAAAAGGTGCTTACATTAATTTTACAGATATTTTCACCTGGTGTAAATCAGCAGACTTCTTTTGCAGTGAGAATTTTGGTGATTTATAAACAGAGGAGAGCTTAGCTCACTGTTTGTGCTCCTGTGCTGTTCTTGTAACATTCATGCTCGTGTTTTCCAGAATTGCAAGATGCTAGGGGTTGTGAAATTGTTGGCAGCCTGAGAAGTGCCATCTAATCAGTCTTGTAAGCTTAATGGAAAAGCTGTTTGACCACACCGAATACTTTACAAAAACAACAAAATAGAAAGTGATTTAAAATTCCAATGAACAGGAACGATGAGCTCTATCTTGAAAGGTGCAAAAAATGCGTTTCTTTCCTTGGAAGAGAATAGGGCAGATCTTGGATGAAAGAAAGAAGCAATTTCTCTAGGGCTTATGCCTAAACGAAGCTGAAAATCTCCTAGGAAGTGTTGAGTGCTCCAGATTGCCACTGAATTCTTATGATTATGTCCTTTCTTAAATTTAAAGCAAGTATACAGCATTGTGTTTCTAAATCTGGAGACTGGTTTGGTTTTTTGTTATTGTTGTTGTTGTCATAATGAAATATAGTTTTATTTTCATTTCAAAATACTTGCTTTTAAAAACCATAAAAACTTGTGCTTTATCTGACAAAATGAAACTAATAATTTTGTTTGCTGTTAGTATCCTCCAAGCAGTAATGTAAATGGAGGTATCAAATATTTAGTACTATGCAACTCTAATATGGATATGGTGATTTCTCATTAATACTAACAACTTCAAAACTAATTCTCATTAGCTTGAAATAATTATTTAGCTGCTTAGGAAGTGATTAAATTCAAACAGAAATATATAATAGTTTACAAAAAAATATAATTGGTTGGCATTACAAAATCTTAATGGTTTTATTCCTTAAAACTTATTATTGAATTGGTCTATACATTTAAGGAATATTCTGAAAGCTGTGCACTGCTTTTTATTTAGTGCACAAATTGCATCCAGTTTGGAAAAACATTTTGGATCTATCAGCTACAAATTAAGCAACAATCACAAAAATAATAAACCCCCAAATAAACCTTAGAATAATGTAATTCAGATTTTAATGGAAAATAAAATTATCTGCCCATAATTGTTTGACTAAGCCTGTTCCTATTTTCCCTCCATATTTATAATGTTAGCATTTAAAGGTTGGAAGTAGAGTAGAATAAAGAAATAATTTCACACATGCAGAGCCTAGAAACTCAACAGTAGGAAAGGCTAAGGCTCCTAAAGCAGACGTGAATTTTGGGTGGGACAGTGTCTGGGATCTGAGCTTCATGTCACTGTTTGAAACCTGGGCTTTGTTGATGGAGAAGCCTTTTGTGCATCTTCACTTAACTGTCAGGTTTTAGAACTATGTGATCAGCAGTAATGAAAAGGATTGAGAAGCAAGTGTGAAAACGGAGTGGTGAGAAATGTTCTCTCTGCATTATAACTTCTGTCTTGGATAGTACACAGGGAGCTTAAGTGAGGAACTCCAGAGCAGATGCATGGAGGCTATTAAAGCTCATGTGCCAAAGCATTAAAACTAGAACTGTTCCTCTCCATAAAGGACAGGAAAAAAAGGGCCCTCTAGCCGTAAATTTGCCAGTAAAATGCATGTGCACTGTATCATTTGGCTCAATAAAAAATGCAGCATGTGGCAAAATTTTAGACAGATAAATGTAATTAACACTGAAAGGCAGATGGCAAGGAAAAAGGACAAAGAAAGAAAAAAAAACCCCATAAGGATGGGATGCAGTGACACACTCTAACATTATAAATGCATTAGGAATTCCATTCTCATAGAGCACAATATTTAAATGCTTTCTTAAACAGAAGAATATGACGCAGATTTTTTTCTGAATTAGAGCCTAAATTTTCAAGTGAGGATCAGTGCATATTGATTTATGCATTCACTGTAGTACATTGTTGTTATCCAAAGTATAAATTTCAAGCATCCTGGTGTTAAGAAATGTGTTTAGGAGCGGCAGTTATACCATTTCTTAGAGGTATGATAAGAAGTGTCAGTGCCCTGCATAACAAATCATGTTTATGTTACAGTAGAAAGTAAACATTTGCATTTCAAACCCACACAAAACATGGGTAATATGTTAAGGTTGCTCTAAGTCAGCCTTGCAAAAAGTTCTGGAGCCTGAGTTCTGAGCAAGACTGTGAATAACTACCATGTACTTCATTTCAACCCGAGCAACCTCTGGTTGAAAGTGTCACACAGTGGGGGGTTTCCAGCGCTTGGATTTAATGGAGAGATAATGGCAAGGAGAGCATTAGGGGGGAAAAAAAGGGAGGAGTGAGGTGGAATTAAACTGGGAATTTAAAAAATGGAAAATCAAAGTATGAGGTTTCAGGCCTGTCAAAATGTTTAATTCTTCTTGTTCAAGCTGCAGATGGTTTGAGTCATCTTGTGCCAGAATTAACTTGGTGACACAGTAAAATAACCTTTCAGAAATACGTTTCCCATATTTTATTCATTGTTGCACTTTAGCTGAACCTATTCTTTGCATGAATAAGGTATTTGAGATCAGATGCCCTCTTCATACTTGCTTGGTGGGAATTAGAATGTGACTTGTTAAGAGCTAAGCCTAATTATGGAATGAAGGCATGAAATGTTGCTTTTGCTTACATTGTGTTGTGCATCTTCATCTGTCTATGCAAAATACTTATGAAGTGTGCTAAAAACGAAACCCTTGTGTCTACATCCTGCAAACAATCTGGAATGCCACCTTCTGTTATATAAAAAATGCAGACTTGTCTACAGAGAAGAAAAATAAGCCACATGTAAAACTTGTACAGTCGAACCGCCTGTTTGATTTATGACAAAAGGATCTTTTCTGCCATTTGGATGGTTCTTCAGATCCCTGAGCAGCAGACAAGAATAAAGTAAAAATTAAGGCGTGGCCACTGGAACACTCCTAGAGGTTTAGCAGGGGAAGGTACCAACGTGAAGGCTGGGAGTGAGGATCAAGGACTGCCTGTTTCAGAGGTGGCATGCTTTTCCCTGCAGGCAGGCAGGTTCCAGGTCTGCCAGGGGCAGTGTCGAGCAGAGAGCATTAGAGCAGAACTCTGTGCCAGGTCTGAAAACTGCCCTCAATAGCTCAGAGACAGATTTTGAGCATGTTTTTTTACATTGCTTGAATCAATTTTGCATAGTGTACTGCTTCTCTTTGCAGTAGAATCTAGTTTTCTCATAAGCATGGACTTGAAGAACAGCATCTACTTTGAACCCTGAGTATTACTGGTTTAAATGACAGCTAATGGAATAATATGTGCATATATGTTTTTACAATGCACATATCTCATTATAAAATCAATTAAAAGATGTGCATATTTATTCAATGCAAACTGTGTACATATTTAAGTGGTCTCAATAAAAGAAATATTCTGAATTTTAAATTAATTTTGGATTTTTTTCTATTACAAAAAGATTTTCTGTGCTTCAAATGAAGGATTTTATTCAAGCAGATGACATCTTACAAATCAGAAGCAGCATTTTAAGTTCAAGTGCTACATTTTGGACTGAGGCAGGTGATTACTTTTGTAAATCAGCTGTAAAAGGTAATCCTGAAAGCTCTCCATAAATAATAACCAAGACTGAAAATTTCTGTGTAGTGTATGTGTATAATGGGACAAAAATAGAGATGAGGGAAATGGAGTTGACTTTAAATTACTTTCTTCATGTAGCTAAATGGGCATTTCTGCTACGGAAATCAAACGAGGGGTATACATATGGAAAGAGGGCAGGATCTCGTACCAGCTTTGTAAATGCCTCAAAAAATTATGCTGAGCAGCCCAGTCTGTTACAGTTTTTGAGCAAAATCTGGAGGAGTGTTCATAACAAGTATAGAACAATTTACATATTTTTCAGTTGTCAGACACTGTGCCACAAGCTAACAGGGATGGCTGGGTAGTATGGAAATCTGCTGCTGAAAAATTGTCCAGATAAATTTCAATTCAGCATGTTCTCCCATTATTGTCTGGGAACATTTGTACAAGTAAAACTTTCTTTGGAGCTGGTGAAATGTAAACCTTCACAAAAGGTTTATTTAATTTATGCTGTAGTTTTGCCAATGTAGGAAATAGTTTAGCACAATTAGGTCACGTAGTCAGGAAGCAGTAATGGTATTTATTACATGATATGGATAACTATTCACGAAGCTGCAGTAGTGAAGTCTTAGTTTTCAAGCTGAGGCAGCCAACCATTGCAATTGCAAACAGATCAAACAGCCTTTGGAAGAAATTTCTCTAAATTTTCAGGTGATCTACTTCTGAAATTCTGAAGAATGCTTTCTATTTTCCCTGTAACAAAATGACACCAACTTTTAAATAAAATAATTCAAATAGAGTTAATTGGGGCTTGGTGTCATTCAACTCTTTTATTGAGTAAATATGAATATGGTAATCTTTAATCTTTCTGACCTCTTCGTTCATGAGCATAAAGGCAGAACTTATTGAATGAATAATTTGCTGAGCAAATATTTCAGTTATTGCTTCTTCACCATGAATTTAATGTTTCTCTTTAAAATTTAAAGAGAAATATGGAAGTGTTGTGTTATCTGTCATGTATAAATGGATGCAGTTCAGATTAAATATAAGTGAAATCTTGACATAGCTGTGTAAGTATAGCCTTATAAAGGCCCCTTAGCAAAACCATGGAGAAACTCCTACCACTGTTATATAAATTGTTATTTTCACACCAAACACAGTGCTTTCTCCTTCATTTAAGGTATCAGCATTTTCAGTTTTCCCCTGTCTCTGTCTGGACTTATATTAGTAGAAAGATTCAAGAATGATACAGAATGCACATTTGCATGTTGTATAGACTAATGAGGAATGAAATGCTTTTGTTTTTAAACCACAGGATGCTTCTTATTAGGACTGATGAGAAAATGGAAATTATTTCCCCTGAAAAAAATTGTTTAAAAGAATAACCCCTAATCAAAACAAAAAGGCAAGTCCATAAAGTTTTTGTGGTTAAGAACTGATAGGAAATTCCATTTCAGAAAACTTCAGCGGAATTTTTCAGCTTTCCAACTATGGCCATGGAAATATTTAATTGGAAGAAAGAGAAATGGGCAGGAATCTTCCAGAGTGAAATCTGGGGAGTCATCAATTTGGTTTTTCTTGAAGGAAAACTATCAGAATTTTTTCCAATTACAAGGCTCAAAAGTGCTTTATTTATTATTATGGCAGTTGCAGCTGTCCACTCTCAGAATTCCTCAGTCACACTAAGGGATGGACATGGATCCAGATTGATTTTCCAAATCACAATTAGATTTTCTTGGTGTATTACATGCGTGCAGTTTTCCTTGTGTTCTCCCCCTTTTTAACCCTTTTGCCATCTGATTTGCATTGCTTATGGTCACCACATTTGTGTAGCTCACCCTTTGTAGATATTTCAGTTGTGTGCTCCTTTGTTCTTGTAGCTTTTCATGCTTTGCAAAAGTAACCATTTCATCATAGCAGCTCAAAAATATGGAAAGAGATCATGGAGAATATTCACTGTGGTGAATCATGAGGAATTTCACAGCATTTAAAATAGTGGCCAATCTTAAAACTCTTTGTCGTCACAATATAAGTCATTAACTCCTGTGCAAAATGTAAAAATATTTTTGTCAAATTCCAAAACTATCAACAGAGGTTAGTTATATCTGTGCCCCCAAAAGATGCTATTGTTCAGTTAGCAGTTTTTAAAACCTCAGAGAAAAACTACTTGCAAGTTATAAAAGGTTTAATATAAATCCACATTAACAGATTTAAACATGAGTAAAGAATGACAAAGTAGCATAGAGATATCTTAGGAAATTGGTTTTAAATTATTTTTCTCTCTGGAAGATCATCTTTTTTGGTGCATATTGATCAGAGGACTTATTCTGTCTCCATAACAATGTTGTTTTCTTGTTTTAATGTCATAAATGAAGTTCTAATGGTCTGAATTTATAGTTTCACTGTCAAATCAATGCCTTGTATCTATCAGATGTCAAAATGATGACTAAAAGTATGGTGTATTCTCTAATGCAATTATTTTGGCCAGCATCTTACTCTTGCTCTTTAATAGAAGCCACTGGTCATAGATGTAGTAACTGAGTGCCTAAAAAATTGGGTGTCTTTCTGAAACATTCATTTAGGAGCTTGCCATTTTTCATGCTGGTATATATCTGAGAAAACAGTGTATTTGAGCAGCTGATACAATTCATGAAATGCAATTCCTTCACCTGTTTTTGACTTATGGGTTTGTGTTGAAAGAACACTTTTCCCATTGTTTAAAAGTATATATAACTACATTTCAAAAAAAAAAAAAAATTGAACACAACAGCAGCAAAATGTTCAAAGCTTGAAACTCAGATCTTCATACATAAATTCTTTTATAGAAGGAATCAGTGGTTTTCTTAGTTCGAGGGAAAAATAAAAATAGAGTCGTATATGATTGAAAAGGCATTTTTTGCTTGCCTAGTTTAACACAAAGCTCTGAGAAAATGTAAATTTACTCACTAACATTCAACTCATTGAAAGAAGAACTTCAAAGTCAAACTGGAACATTTTAATATTAACTTATTATGCAAGGGCTCTTCCCCTCGCTTTTCTTTTTCTTAGCAGGGGAACAAAATACTTGGTAATCTGTTGCCATTAACTTTTAAATTCCCTGCCACTGAAATGTTAAAATACAATACAAAAGAAAATTTCTAAAACTGTTCCAACTTCCTTTTTTTCCAGTCAAGTATGGTAGATTTTTACTGCTTTTAGTGACAAAACATAACAAATAGAGCTGTTTTGGGAATCAAATTAAATTTTGATTAATCTTTTTTCGGAAAATGGCTTCTTAGGCTCAGAAAGGAGTCTCTCATCAAAAGGAGATACTGACTGCATAGAATAGCCAATAGGTCAGAAACTGAAGAACTGCACTTTCAAGTCTTCGATGTGCTTGGTTCAAGCTCCTGGTGTGGACAGGAGTGAGTTCATCTAAGTTAAAGCCCCAACCAATGGCCTTACTGTCTTGCTTGAGTGAGTGTCTGCCAGTCTTTTCTCTCTCCCCTCCCTTCCTCACATAATTTTATCTTGTCCTCATATGGAGTTGGAACATTTAAACATGAGGAAATATTCTGTGGCACAGGAAAACAATACACGATATACCTGCTATCTGCATTAATATTGCTTTTAGCACCTGAATATCATATTACCAGCATCTTATTTTATTTCTTTTTGTTTTACTCTCCACAGCCATGTAGAATAGTAAAGATTAAAGCACATTAGTATTATAAATCTCATAAGTTTTCCATAGAATTTAATCATCATTGGAAGAACTATGATTCTGCTGTACAATTTCAGTGTCCACAAATGGAAAATTTTATTTTCTTCACTCATGGTACTTCACCTCAGGAGACTGAGTAGCCCAAGATCTGTCAGTAATATTAAAGACTGAGGCAAAAAACACTTTGAATGCCTCCACTTTTTTCTTTATCCATATTATTCAGATGGCCATCTTCACAGGAATCAGTTCAATGTTTTCGTTTTGCTATTAACATACTTAAAAAAAAGGATTGAAACTTTCTGCTGTTGTGGAACAGGGCTGATGCTGTGAGGGGACACATGATAATATTCTTAACAGGCATGGTACATCCTGGACATAAGGCCCTAAAATCATTTGTAGTGCTTGTGTAGACCTTAAAGGACTGTGAATCTCCTGAACTTTTCCATGGCATGTGCTGGAAAAATACAACACATTAAGGAAGAGTACTTGAATATAAGAATGCAGACTTCATAATTTACCTTTCTCTGGAGTTAATTCTACTGAAACTGTGCATGTGAAGTGAATTCTATATGTACAACTTTGCATCTGATGCACTGAGTATAGGTTAAACAAATGTAGTCAGAGCCAAATGTCTACAAAACCTTGACATTGTCCACAAGCCATTCTTGAGTCTTACCTCAGGTGTGCTGTGGCCAGTCACTCTCCCTGGGTATTCATACAAGGAATTTGCTGCTTTTTGTGCTGGTAGCCCAAGGATAGACACACATGCTACTGAAGGGAGTGTGAGGCACTTGGCCTTTGCTCAGACTGTATCTGCTGATTGCTGTGAGGATAGATACCCTCTGGAAAATAATGAGAAAACAATTAATCTATTGCAGTAAGGACGTAGGGCAGGAGAGAGCCAACTGTTGCATATCCGCAGAATCACCCAGCCCTAAGAAAATGTGTCTTAATGATTTAATTACTTTTCTCATCTGAGTGGATATTGTAATTCTGATTACAGAAGCTGAGGATGAACACGCTTAAAACTAATAAATACAAAGTGCATTCATCTGAAATGAGCATCATCAGCATTCACAATGAAATTTCATTTATGGGCATTGTTTCATTAAATGTAACCTCTAGCTTATTACAGGCACATTATTTTTCATTTTTTATGCATGATGTCATTTCTTTATTTAAACAGACCATGGTAAATATTTTATGAAACAATTAAAGGGACAAATAATAAACTTTTGCATTAAAAATGGGTCTGTGAAAGTGTCTGGCAACCAAAAGGCAAACAAACAAATAAACAAAAAGGTGGAATTAAGTTGCAATCTGTCATAAATTCTCCTGGAGTTTTATCTGTGATTTGCCCACTGTTACTCCATTTCTCACTCAGTTGGTGTATTATTATGAACTCTGTAAGATGGTAGAAATATGTGAGCTACCTTGGGGTAGAATATGATGATCTTGTTCTACCTCATACTTTAGAGGATGCTAATTGTCTGCTGGGCTTTTTGTTTCCCCAAAGCTCTGTTTCATTTATTTAATTAGAGATTTTTAAGGTATTTGCTGTGCACACTGGAAAGTATTTTTAAGAACTATGTCCTGTGTACTGACGCAATTGCACAGATTAGCTGAAAGAGTCATTAAGCATACCTGCTTGCACAAAACTGTCATAATCCAGTCTCCTAGCAAATTTTTGTGGCTGCTGCAAAAGGCAGGGTACAGATGGGGTGTTGAACTTTCAGCTTAGCACCTCCTGAGAATCCCACTGACTTCAGCAATAGCTGAGAGAATTCTTAAATTTGAAATATCTGGCAACACAAAAGATAAAAAATTAATACAATGGCAATCCCCATATTCTTTATGCAGTAGAAACTCCTTCTAAACATACTGAGAGTTCAATATAGTCTTGCTGAAATCAGGAGAAAGATTCCCCTTGACTTCTTGAGAAGCTGGATCAAGTAACTTATTACTAAAGAAGTGATTCTGCAGGAAGAAGAGCCAAATGTTCATCTCCCAAAGGGAATGGTTGTGGTGAGGTGGGAAAAACTCACTGTACTCGGAAGCTTCCAGTTCTGCTCTGTACTTGAGAGATTTGAATCTTAAATGAATGAAACTCGGGAGACATTTTCTCCCTGCCCCAGAAAAAAACAAACAACAAAAAAAACCAATGACAGGAGCCCAAATACACAGATCTGAGTTTTAGCACTAATGTGTCATTGTCAGATATTAATTTTCAATTTTCTCCTTGCAGAAGGAGTTGCTTTCTCAAGGTCATGCTGCACATAAATAATTTCTCTGTTTAAGCAAGGTCTTGCTAAAGCATCTGTAATCAGCACCTTCTGTAAATTAGGGTTTCTTTCTAAGGAATGCATTCTTATTTCAATGACCCATTGCCATTTTTTCCCTCTCTTCTTTTGTTTTTAACATCTAAGTGATTTGCAAACTTCTTGCATTTCAAGGACATAATTAAGAATGCTAATTACATTGACATCATTCTGAACTTCAACACTGAAGAATGTGAACAGGAGTGCACTCACTGCTTTTTAAATACTTCTGTCCCATTCTCTACCAATAAACGTAAGTGATAGAACTTGAGAAATAAAACAGGTCATGGTCCCTCCTCAAAAGGTGCAAGGCTGAGAATGTAGGTCTTTATGCATCAAGAAGAGAATGTTGCTATGTTTTCCTAAAAAGAAATAACCTGTGTCTATGACAAGGCTCAGGCTTGATGAGAGTAAAAGGATGCTTCTCTTATATCACTATTTTTTCAAAGTACACATTAATACATTTTATTTTTAAATGCAAGTCATGGCTCTCATTAATGCTGTTATTATGAATTACTAAGACCTCCATCCATTAGTTTGGTCACAATGTTCTTAATTAATAGGTGACCTATCTTTAACCTGATATCGTATTTTACATAGATTGTCTGGTGATAATCTGAGACAAATACCAATGCATAATTAATTTTTTAAAAATTAATTCTTAATATATGATGCTGTATGGATTCAAAACCAGAAAGATACTAATTAGAATTTTGTTTTAATTAGCCTTGCATATGCTAAGTGTATTCTGCAGTGCTCAGTGCAACAGAATTGGTGATCAGGGGGATGGTTTAAAACTCTTGATCAGGTTAGAAAAACAGGTCAATAGTAATGTGATTTCAGTGCTGCTCAAGAAGAATAACTGGAGATCCATTTTTTCCATAGCCTTTTTTTTGTCTCACAACTGTGATTCTAGAGCAGTTTCAAATTAGCAAAGAGGTTAAGGAGTGGAGATGTCACCGTACTGGTCTCCAGCTGCCAAGGAGTCACAGAGAGCAAGTACTGCTTTATCCATTCACAACTTCACCTTCCACTTGCAGGACACTGCAAGAGCTTCTCTGTGTTCCAGTCTGAGTTTGCACTGGTAAACAGTGAAGTTCTCTATAAAAAAATTTACCATCAGCTGAATGCCCCAAGTTCATCTAAACCAACATTGATTGTGGTCCTGCATGTGACAGAAATTGAGAGATTTTTTCAGAAATTGTGGACAGCCAACCTATGTCAGGTGGCAAAGCACCAAGCATGAATCTGGGTAACACATCAGAGGACCTTCTGTATATCTCCCAAACTTTTTGTTTTTTCTCCATGTCTCTTGATTCTTTCGTTTTCTTTTGTTTTCTTTTGTTTTCAAACATTGATAGGAACCTGAAAAATTGAAAAATGTCACCTTTTGCTACTGTGAGGATCCTGGTCTCCCTGCCCTTGAGCTGTTTCTTGCCTTCTGTTATGTTCACAAAGACCCACAAGTAGGTCGTGCAATTTTCTGTAATGTTTGACAAAGGCAGCATCATGGTCTTGAAGGCCATCAATAAAAGCTAGATTTTGACATGTCTTTTCCTCTTCTTGCACCCTCTTACCCCCTGACTGTGCTCTGCAGTCTGGATCTCCAGCAATTGTCCATGTCCCACAGACCAGCCCTGCTTTCCCCCCTCCTGCAGGGAACGAAGTACTGAACACTCTGAGACTTGGATGCTGGTAATGAAAGCTGGATAAGTATCAGTCTTTCAAAGATCTTTCTTAGAAATTATCAATGTCTGGCATGTTAAGAGACTGTATAGTGGAACATCTGCTCATCCAACATCATTCAAAAAATCTGAAGTATGGAAACAATGGCTAACTTTTAGATAGTAAGAACTTTCTGGGAGATTTTCAGTATATTATTTTTTTTCCCCCCCTATTTTCTTTAGAACTCCCGTAGAGCTTCTTCAAGGACTAGAAATCTTAGAAATTATTCCAGGAAAGTGCTCCTAGTGCAGGGCTAGAAGTCCTCAGTAGAAAACAAGGAAATGCCATGCTAGCAAATTGACAATAGTGAAGAGCTACATATTTGGAATTAAAGTAAAACACTTTGTCATTCCTATTGAAGATTTCCATTCAGTTCTAAAGTAAGCTTATGTTATGAATGGGAAAAGCAATTTTTACACAGTTGCTCAAATTACAGTATTCTTGCTAGGTTTTTCTTTTGTATTTCCTTTCAGAAGGAAAATACATACTTTTTAATTTTTCTGAGGAAACAGTTTACACTGACTGAGGAATGGAAATATGAAATTTTCCTTTGGGTGACAACATAAACTGTTCAAACAAAAATTTTTAATTTTATTTGTTTAATGACTATGCTTTGGAATCCCTATTTGAAAAAAAAGAGTCATTCTTTTCCTATTTACTCTCAAATAGATTCACCTGTTCTTCTTGTAAGTGATATTGCAGATACTGAGCATAGCATAATATAGGTCTTACTGTGTCTGTTAAAATTTGTCATATCAGAGTCAATGGAGGAAAAAAAGATTGTTTATTATAATAGCTTTTTGGCCAAAAAAAACACCCAAAAATATGGTCAGGTCCAATTAATAAATCTTACATTTTCTGTTTGACTTTAAAACAATTCAGTGTAATGTTACGGTACTATGGTAATGGGCCCCTGCAATTCTAAAACTTTTTAATTGTGGATCAGAAATATCATAACTGGCATAATTTTTTACTTCTAATGTGCGATAACAGCTTCCAAGGAGAGCAGTGTGTCAGTTCTGATGCAGAAGGGCATTTCTCTCATTTTTGTCTCAGAAACCCCCATCATATCATAAGTTTGAACAGCATTAGGTGATCATAGAAAGGGTTGAGTTGAAAGGGACCTTAAGTATCATCCTGCTGTGGGCAGGGACACCTTCCCCTACTCCAAGCTGCTCAAAGCCCCATCCAACCTGGCCTTGAATGCTTCCAGGAATGGGGCATCCTCATCTTCTCTGAGAAACCTGTTCCAGTGGCTCACCAGTCCCTGTTTGTCTTCCTAACATCAGTCTAAAATCTTTCCTCTTCAAGTTGAAAAACGTTCCCCTTGTTCTATCACTACAGCAGAGAGGTATGTCTCTACAATCATGCTGCTGCTGCTTGTGGAATACCTTCTGCAAGTATCCACCCGCAGAGGGGTGAAGGGAGAAGGCTGCCTCTTACCTCTCTGTTTGATGTTCTGCACTGAGCTCCAACCTTGGCATCAGCAAAGCTTTGAGGACTTGTTTCTTTGTTGCTGTGTGTAGTGGCTGCAGTATAAAACCCTAAAGATTTCCCCACCTCCTGGTTCAAAAACATTTTGAACAACATGTACATTTTGCCCCCATGAATCTTCTTGCTGGCCCTTGAAGAGGACAGCCACCTCCGTGGCAGGCCAGGAGGTGACAGTCTTTGACTTCACAGGTTCTTTCGTTTCTCTCTACTGTACTCTTCATGAATATGTGTAGGAATGGATAAAAACAGTCCATAACCTGAATTTTGTCTCACCTGAGGCTTTTTAGGGGACATGGCAATGTAACTCTTAAGATTGGCACAATATAATGGCCAACTGATGTCTAAAACATGTAAGTTAGATGTACCAGTCCAGATCTGAACTCAGTTACATAGGCAAAATATAATGAAATGTAATTTTTCAGAGTGGTGGAGGAGTCCAGCCCCTTATTGCTAACATGCATCATGCAGGTTAACAGTCTCTTTTTCTGATTATTAGACTTTAGAATTAGAATTGTACTAGATATAATGATGCAGCAAAGACCAAACTATTTTTGTTGACTATGCCAATAAAATTTTGTTTTAATCCATCCATTAGAGTTGAAAGTAATAAGAACAATTTAAAATTATGAGTGATTCACCAACAGGAAATAAAATTCAAAATTGAGTGTTGGGTTTGACTATTTGCTAAGCAGAGGAAACTGTCTTTTAGTATAAAATAGCTGTCCTGTTCAAGTGTCACAATAAATTTTTCAGCTCCAATAAAAGGTAGAAAGTATTGTTTTTCTAATATTAGTGAAAGATGATGTCCATTTAAATTAGATTTTTCATTCATTTCTAATTGGCTTAAAATCCAGTTTAGCTACATGTCTTTCATTCATAACTTGTTTAAAGGATTCTAATTCTCATAGATAAATAGGCATCCTGACGTTTTTCATTTTCATCCATCATTAAGTTTCTTATGGCTGAGGTTACTGGTTGTGCATTGCCTTTCCACTGTGCTATCAACTTACGGAGTAACTGAGTTCAGATTGGATCCATTTATTTAATTCAGTGCCTTATCTGCCTCTTTCCTCCACTTTTTTGAGCACTGCCGAGGGTCATATTGAAAAACTATCTCCAATTCTAACTGAAATCAACCAGGAAATGGCTTTATTTTGCTTTTAGCTGCAACCAAAATCAAACAGGACTGCATCATTTCATAAAATGGTCATTTACAATGCAGTACCATGTATGCTATGTTGAAAGCACCCTAAATTTCTTGTATATGTCTGTTTTTCATTTCATTCATTTAGAATTGCTTAAGAAATAGAAAATATTGTGAAAAGTGCTGGTTTTGTCTGAAGCAGACAATTTTCTTCATAGTAGCTGCTACGGGGCTGTTTGGGATTTGTGCTGAAAACAGTGCTGATAGCACAGGGATGTTTTCATTATTGCTGGGCAGGGCTTCCACAGAGTCAGAGCCATTTCTGCACCTCGCCCCAGCGAGGAGGCTGGGATGGGACACAGCTGGGACAGCTGAGCCCAGGGATATCCCAGACCTGTAGTGGGATGCTCAGCAGATACAGCAGAGGGGAAGAAGGAAGAGGGGATGTTCCAGTGGTGGCATTTGTCTTGCCAGGTCGCTGTTACACGTGAAGGGACCCTGCTCTCCTGGGCACGGCTGAACACCTGCCTGCCCATGGAAGGGGTGAATTAATTCCTTGTTTTGCTTTGCTTGTTTGCATGGGTTTTGCTTTACCTATTAAACTGTTTCTATCTCAACCCATGGATTTTCTCACATTTTTCTCTCGCCTTCTGATTGTCTCCCTCACCCCACCAGGAAGCAGCTGGGGGGGTGAGTTGCAGGTTGGGATTAAACCATGACAGTCCTACAGAGAAGTAGGATGCCATTTTAAAATTGTAATTTTTTTGGATAAAAGAGACATTTCTGTATACGGGGGAGAAGGAAGTTTAGAAGGTACTTAGTAATAGACTCTGAAGGGCAAAATAAATCAAAAGAACATTCAGTTTCACAGAGAGACTGAAAGAGAATGTCAGACAGTAGAGGCAAAGTGTGTGTTTGGATGCACCAGCTTCAATAAGATAGAAAACTGAATCGGAGATAAGGAATTAGAAATTCCTCATACTTTGCTTTTATTTGCAAGTGCACTTTTCCAAGTACTGTTTTCATTCTGCTTTAATCCCTACCCATGTTTTCAGTGATCCAGGAGAGTAACCAGGGTGACTTTTAAAGTCTGTCGCTTGTTTTTGACGATATAGGGCTTGTTCTAGATTTGTAAATATGTAACTTAATGTTATATTTTACAAGAGTGAAGAGAATGGAGCAATGACTGCAGGATAAATTTTCTTGATGTTATGGGACTGCAGGAGGTTGGGAGTTGTTTTTCTGTATTTCACCTGGTTCTTGTACGCCTTTTTTTGACCTTCCTGTGGTAGATATTGATAAGGACAGCCTAGAAAATATGTGTGGGGAAACTTGTCATTCTTGAAATTTATGATTTATAAAATGGGCTAAGCTTTGGCAATGCATTTTTTTTTTTTAAATGAGGCTGGTGTTAGACATAGACATATTAGACTTGTTATATCAGTGTATTAAAGAAACTAGAAATCAATCAGTTATATTTTATAGCAGTTTCCATACATTCCTCTGTTCCTCACATCTTTATCTTCACTTTTTAATGGAACTAATTTTGTTAAAAGGAGATACTGGGAAATTGCCTCAATTATCTTGCACGAGGCATTCAAGAATTGGGATGTTAAAGTGAAAAGTCTTATGTGTAGGTCTGGTAAATTGATAGAAATGGTTTTAACATTTGTGGTAAAGATCAGACTCCTATTATGAAATGCAGAGAGTGAATATTAATTCACTGAGTGTTGTCTCAGGCTGTTTTCCTGTTAACAGTCCACTAAAGAACATGGCATTTCCCATCTGCTCGTGAAATAGTCACCAGGTCTACCTCAGGAAAGACAGCTGGCTCACTGTGCTCTCTGAAATGTATGTCCTGGATACAAACTGGCTCAGGATTCTCCAACATTTTCATTACTGGCTTTTTGAAAGGTTTTTCATCCTATACTTGCTGTGTTCCTTCACTGAGCATCTGGGGCTGTAAGGATGGAAAGAACATTGACCTGTATCTCTACTGCAGTTCATGGCACCCCTCCAGATTTTTGGGCACCTTCAGTGTGTGCCAGCAGGACATAAGCATTATTTTAGTGACACGGTGCCTTTGGCAAGAGCTGATATCAATATCCTTGTAGCCCTTCTTTAGGGTCTCCAATATGCAGAGTAAACCTAGCAGAGAGCAAGCACTCTATGCCATCATATCAAATATCCTCAGGATGAGAATGGAGGACCTCCAGGGCTGAAAGCAAGAGGTCTGACAGCATCTGCTCTATCTCAGATAATTCCAAGATGCTCCCAGCTCTCTGTGCAACTGTTGGTGATGATAAAGGAAAGGAGGTTGGAGGAGGGTAATCTATTTGTCTTTTGTGCATGATTTTCCTTCACTCATCCAATCCTGCCCTTCATAAGCCATGAATTCACAGACATTTGGCATGAGCTCCTTGACGTCTGGCAAGGGGGTAGCACAGGAAAAGAAAGATGAACAGAACAAAGCTTGATATTTTGTAAGTGGTTTACAGAACATTAAGGGGAATATTTTGTTCCAGGAGATTTTAAAATTCCTTGCAAATAAAACTGGAACAAAAAAGCAGTACATTTTAGGTTTTGGAGACCTAGAGCCCTTAACTCTTTTTACTGATTTATTTGAATGAATTTCAAATTTTAAATTGCACCTTCTATAATGATTGAATGCACTTTCTGTATACCCAGTATTTATGGTGCAGTTGTTGGCAATGTTAATGTGAAAAGCACATCTCCTGAACATTGTCAAGCTCTTATTGTCACCTTTAGTTCCCTGGGAGATGGGGACAGAATTTTATTTCAGATTAAAAGGGAGAAAACTGTTACCTTTCAGAGAAAACATATATTTATGTTTCTGGATGTCTCTAAAGTGACTCAGACAAGGAGACACATATTTGAGTTATTGTTACTAGATTTCATTATGCTTGGTGCCTGGGTGGCTATACTATATTTTATGCTGCAAGGTTTAGAGTTGTTTGGGAAGGGAAGAGAAGGCAAGCATTTTTCGGATCTTGATGAGGATGATAAAATGTAAATTCTAAGGGCAAAATTCAGAGGTGATGCCATTGAGAATGAAAGTTCGATTTTTCATGCGTGACAGTCATTTAAATTCAGGCTTCATCTTTTCTTTCTTTTCCACCTATTTCTGCCTGTTTTTCAATAAGTCAACAGTGGTGAAAAGTAGATGCTGGTAGTCTATAGAAGATATGAATTAAAGTATGATGATAGCAAATCTAGACTAAAACCCACCACACACGGGCATCTGACTTCATAATATGTTTTAGGTGTCTAATCAGTAAGTCTTCCTGAGGTAAATGTTTAAACTGCTTGTGTGGTCAGTAGGCACAGCAGATGCTTCTGAAGAACTTTCAGTCTAGTGGAAGGTGTCTCTGCCCATGGTGAGGGACCAGATGATCTTCAGGGACCCTTCCAGCCAAGCCTTTCCATGATTCTGTGACCCCAGAGGGAGAAGCTGGCAGTCTCAGGTTAGGTACTGAGTTATGCAGAAGACTCCTATTCCTGGAAACCCTTTGCAAGCACCTACCTCTCCCCAGTGATATTATGAAACTTATTTATGCTGATCTGCCTCATTAGGCCTCTGAAATGAGAGGAGAGAGTTTGGTGAAAGAAAGAGGGACTTGATCCTACCCTGAGTCTCCCAGGGAGTCATAGCGAGCACCAGCAGAACACGTCACTGTGAGCCAAGGGTTCCTAAAGAAATGTTTCTCCAAGCTCAGGTTGTGACACTGCAAATAGGGTCACCTGCCCAACAGAAATGCAATTGCTAATTCAGGCTCCCAGCTGAAAGCAGGGTCAAAAGCCTAATTATGAAACCTAATTAGACATTGAGTTTATGCAAAATAGAGCTCCTCCTTCCCTTCCATCCAACATAACATTATATACATTAATGGTACAGTTGTACTATGTATGGATGCAGCACTTCTAAGAAATAAGTGATGGTATGGAGACTTTGTAGTTAAAATTGACAGCTTTTGATGGAAAAATATGACCCTATTTAATTGCAATTATTTGATAACTCTGTAAGTAGAAATAACAAAAATTATTAAGAAGTTTAACTTGTAACTGCTGCATATACATTGATTTATAATAAATTTCATCATTTGCTGGAGGGTAGCAAAGGCACAGCAATACAGCAAATTATGTGATGATATTTATAGGACTTGTTTTGATTATGGGTTGGCTCTGCAAATGTACAAACACAAACATGCATACCTGTATATGCACCACAGACATCTTAACAACTTCTAGCTTGAAAAGGCAAAATGTTGACCATCAAATAAAGGTAAATAAATACCTGCTAGTAAAGTTGATCATTGTCTTTTAATTAATTGAAGTGGGTTAGCAGCGATAGCAACAGTAAAAGGGAGGAGTAACCTGTGGTTGGCTAGGTATGTCTGGTAAAGGTCCTCAGGTAGGACTGTATGTGCACTGAGGAAAAAAAGCTTCCAAATACGTCTGGATAGTTGTGAAACACCCTGGTACGGCTGCTCCACAGTGGGTTCCTGGGTCAGAATTCATGCCCAGGGAAACTCTGTTTGTGCCACGCTCTTGTGGGTGAGCACAGAGTTCTGTTGGTACGAGCTCAGAGCCACGAAGGAAATCCTGTCCCTCCTATTGATGCATATTTGGCCTTCTTGGGGCTGAAATTCTTCTTATTGTTTTTTAGCCTTCTGACCAGGCTTTTTCAACACTGGTGAGTCATTTGTGCACAAGTGTGTTTTTGGTAATATTGTGAAAAAACTAGAAATATGCTATTTGCAAGTCCTGTGGGTGTCCTTGCTGTCTTGGTGGAGAAGCTTTTGTCCCTCAGCAAAGAGCTACAGTGTGTCTTGATAAACAGCTCTAAGTAGCTCTAATTACCTGAAGAAAAGGTTGTATTAAACTCTTTAAGAACCCTTTTTAGTAGATCTACAGGGTTTCTGACTCCCAAGCTGGAGTTTCTCAGAGCCCACTGAGCACCACGTTTTAACACTGCTATGGAATGCATCTCATACCTGGATTTAGGCAATCCTTTGCATGGAAAAACATGCCTGCAGCTGAAAAAAAACAACAAAAAAAAAACCTGTGAAAATTCTGTCCTCATAGAAAAAAACAACAAAAAAATTGAAGTACCTCTGATAATTTTCTAGCTCAAGTACACTCTGAAGAAAGAGGTCTGTCCTAGAAAAATCGAGGTATACACAGTGGAAGATTAAGTAGTTATGTAAGCTTTCTCATACTCAATAAACAGGATGATTCATTCTATGATAAATTTCAAAAGTAGACATGGCCTTACTTTATATTAAAGTGAATTCTCACTTGCTATAATTGGAAATCCTCAAAAAATTACCGAACACAGACTGTGAAGGAAAAACTGTGGAACAATATCAGCAATGAAAAACTTAACTTTGAAAACTTACATTTTAGAAGACCTGCAATCACATTTTGAATTGACTAGACTGAACATCATCATGAAAAAGCTTCCTAGAATTTTGAAAGCCTTTCTTATTTTCCCTGGTGGATTTGAAATCACTTGTATCCAAACCCAGATATTTAATTTAGATAAACTTCAAACTGGTACAAGTTAATTGAACTTTTTATTGAATAGTGAAGAAATTCATTTAACATTTCTAGGAAGAAGGAAAGAAATAATATAATATATTATAGATTTTTCCCCTTATAACAAATTTTCACAATGGCAAGTCTGGTAAGATCTTTCTTTCATTATTAGAATTTTGCTTTTTATTATTTTCCTGTCTCCCGTTATTTAACTTGTCAGTTTTCTGCCAAAACACCCACAAAACGCACGTGTCCTGGGTTTTCATTTATTGCATTATTTCAGGTTATCTCAAGTTTCAGTTTGCCTGAGAAATAATGAAAATAGCATATGCCAGTTATTTCCCGTGGCAGATGGCTCTCACAGGAACTTCTATACTACTCAGATGCTTTTATAGGGTAGAAAAAAATATTAAAATGTCACACAATAAGCCAAAAGCTGTTTCATCCAGGGTCAGAAATTATTTATGGACTTAACATTTAGCACTAAAAAGTGTCCTTCAGCAGCTATTGTTCAGTGTGGAATTTTATTTCCTTGGGCTAGATGGCGCTGGAGTACATAAAATATCCATTTCTGCTTCCCAGCACTGAACTTCCTTCTGTTTGAGAAGAAAACGAGCCTTTCCTACATGCAGATATTCAGTTCTTTCTTTCTGTATCGACCAAAAAAAAACCAAAAAAAACAAAAAAAAAACCTCTTCTTGTTTTATTTTGAAGGTTATTATAAGTTCCCATTTCACTTGGTATATATTCTCTTAGTGAAGTGTGGCAAAGCTGCATTTTATACATAGAGTGTTATGTATATGCCAAAAATTGAACATGTGCACAAAACCCACGAACATCCTCTGTGAACATTTGACATTTTTTTTTACCCTGGAGGAGGAGAAAGTGGCAGAAAGGAAGAAGTTGTGTTATTCTCTGGGATAGC
The DNA here is from genome assembly GCA_037013685.1 of Acridotheres tristis. NCBI lineage: Eukaryota > Metazoa > Chordata > Aves > Passeriformes > Sturnidae > Acridotheres > Acridotheres tristis. The sequence continues at coordinate 103,492,423 of CM072887.1, forward strand.
TTGTGTTTCTAGCACAGGAGAGGAGGATTTTTGGTCTAAAAATCTGGAAGAATTGAGATCTACCAGGGCTGGTGTTGCACACCTTTCATGTTCTCTAGTATTCTGTTATACCCCATTCTAATGAAGGTGGACCTTCTTTCTGCTGTGTCAATCCTCTGCACCTCCTCTGCCTTGTCCTTTATGCCCCTCTGTGTGGAATTCCAGCAATGGCACGTTCTGCTTCAGTCCTGGGGAGAAGTGACTGTCGATGAGTCCCTACCTGCATCCCCTCCTCAAGTGGTGAAAGAGCAGGATGAAATTCGTGTCAATTTGTGGTGAAATTTGAAAAGTCTAGTGACATCCTCTACAAGTGAAAAATAGTTCCCCTAACAAGACCAAACTGGGTCTCCAATAAGTTAGAGGAAGAAGGACATATGGAGAGAGAGCCATCACAACCCATCATCCCTGAAAACCCCAAGTTCCCAAGGCTGAACTTTGTATCTGCCTGCTGCCAGAGGAACTTTCTGTGCTGTGGTTGGCATGAAAGACTCAGTTATTGCCCAGGTTTTGGAGTTGTGAGAATCGAAGCCCATTCCTCAAAACTTTAAGAGTTTAATAAAGGGATAATAAGGGACATATCAATAGAGCAAAAGTAAAGTGCTGGGTGTGTGGCAACAGCCAGAGGCACCCCCGATTGTTTAGCAGGCAATCCTTTATTCTGCTGCAGTTACATTGCTTCTCCAAATGACTTTGCACATTTCTTGGAGCCCGTTTACCACAGCTCCACTTCAGGTTGCCCCAGCATTGCAGAAATGCACAGCTACAGTCCCCGAGGGTCTGTCAGGGAGGCAGTCCAGGCTGGTCTTCTGGTGCCACTTTAGACGTGGTATTGTCCTTTCATTGTATCTTGTTCTCTGCCTGTGCTATCTTGGTAATACAATTTGCAAAAGAAGTCCTATCTTGTGATACATCTTTTTTGAGCTGGCTTACATCTTGTGATAGCCTTGCTTCATGCACAACTTTAGTTATACTGTTCACACAAGCAATTACAATTTGCACTATATCTACAATAGGAGTTACAATTTATAATAATTGCAAAAGCAAATACCTAATAGTGAAAGCTAACTGTTACATAGCAGATTGTAAAGCGTGGGGGTAAAATGCAGGAGTTGGAAGGTGGTTCCATGGCCTCAAGTGGCCACAGAATGTTTTCTGTAAATTAACTTCCAAGCATTCAGCACCAGCCAGAGGTGCTCTTCAAATGAGACTAGCCAGAAGTAAGAGAAGAGGTGCTCTAGCCTGAAGTGTTTGTGCTGAAGTCCTTCATTTGAGGATACCTGTGTAGTAGCAATAAATACAGACTTGCTCGAACAGCATCTTTAAATTTGTCTTCTGAATACTGTATGTGCTCCTTTGCTTTGGGAATAGAAATGAGTTTCACTTAGAGTATAAACTACTTTCTTTGAAAGCTTGCTGGAGTTACTTAAAACTGCTTATAAGTTTTTACATATGCGGTCTAAGGTTAATTAGGTTTTGTAAAAACACAGATCAGGTATTGATCCTCAGAAAAGAGTTAAAGCAAAGTTCAGAAGAAGAAGAGAACTAAACTAAGTTGCAATGTATTACACAACCCTGCTTATACATCACTTTATTATGCTTCTGATGACAGAGATGTTATTGTTTGGTAGCACAGAAAAACCTCTGAGGTTGCTTTGGCAGCCTTGCCCATCTCAGGCATCCCTTACCTCTCCAATGGCAATGAAGGGATAGTCCCTCACAAGCCTTTCATTTCTGGCTCATGCCTGCATCTGCACTGTGCTCTCTGCAGTGCTGTTTTGGGGAACTGACACAGGCTGCTGAAACCCAAGATTTGGGTTGCTTTCCCACAGGGTTGGATTGAGCTGCCAGAGACAGATTGAGCACAAGTTCCAGTGTAGCTGAATGTGGAAGCACAGCTATTACCTGTCTGTGGATGTGCTGGGAAAAAAAATCTCATTATGTATTGGCAGGATACTATTATTGATGAAAGAATAAATACATTTGCCATTTTTGTTAAATTCTTCTCCTTGGAAGCAAAGATCCTTCTATTTTTCATGTACACAAAAAGCTTGGAATCTAGTTGTTCGAGCATTTGCCCTGTGCTAATCTTTTCTGTCCTTGCAGATTCAGCTTGAACAGCTTTCACTGCTGCTCTGGAGAGATGCTGTCTTTCCTCTTCCACACAGCCACATGCAGTTGTGTTTAGGATTCTTTCTGCCATTGTCTGGGCAGTAGGGCTTAAGCTGACTGCATAATTAAATTAACACAAATTGGGAACTGAGTTGTTGTTAGTGGCACTGAACTTGTATATCCTGTCATGCTGCTCGATGTAGAACTGCAGGCAGATTTAGAAATTCTGAGCTTGTTTGTTTTCTGTTTGTTTGTTTCCTCTAGACTTTCTTAATGAGGTTTTTAAGTGTCCTGGAACAAAAATATTTTTAAGGCAGTATTAAATCGATTAGACTCTTTAGCATAAAATGGAATTTTAAATTTGTTTTGCTGCTGGAAAAAGACAATATTGCTTACATCTCAGATCTTGCTTACTTTGCTCATGTTACTATTCTCCTGGACTATGCTTCTGTGCAAGGAGTCTAGGATCTCAGTAAATGTATGATACAAAAATTACTGGTTTGGATTCTTCAAAACTGAAACTTTCTAGAAAATATGCACATTCTTTTGATTTCAGTAGGAATTGAGGACACTTAGACCTAAATGAGTTATTACAAGCTCTCTGGGGAAAATGAACCATTTCAAAATATCTTATTAAAATCAAAGATGAAGATGATGAGACTGAAATAACCAACACAATCTACTTCTCTTGGCTAGCAGAATTGCTGTTGTTCTGCAGCTGTTGTAATCGATGTTCTTAAAAAGAATATTAAAAACAGCTGTCACCTATCTTTCTCCATCAAAATATATGAATTTTAAATAGCTGTTACAGTGAAAGCTAGGTTAACATTCTAATCTGGAATGAAGAAATAAATATTTGTATTTCTAAAGCAAAGAAGTATAAAAGTAATTTAAATATGTGGTTCAATTAGATAAAGAAAAACACTTGTTTTATTTGGCTGCTAATAAGTAAAATCAGGTAGGCAGAGTCTAGCAGGATGGTCCCTGATGTTGCATCCAGTGAACGACCTATATGCAAAAACATATTACTAAAAAGGCATTTCTTTGTGATAAATTGCAGACATTGTTTAAGACAAACATCTCCCTTCCTATTATGCCAGGAAACCCCACTTTGAGAAAAATATGAGTAGCCTTAAGTTTAGTAAATCAATGTCAGTGCCTTTTTAATATGGGATCTTGAGACAGCATCTGGCTTTTATTCTTTCAAGTGAGCTGTTTACCAGGTTCTCTTGAGTGTGCTTGGGCTTTTTTCCCTTTATCTTCAAAACTGCTTCAGACCCTGTCCTGATCACCATAATGTCCCAGTTGTGCCTTACAAGACCTGATCTGTCACATATATTTTGGTTTGAATTTTCAGTCTTCCCTTGGGTTGTACTTGGTACATACTTATCATTTCAGCAAATCCTTCCACTTTCAGGAAACTTCACTTTTTATGTGTTCTCCTGGCTATATCTTTCTCACATCATAAGTGAAATGATCTGCACATGGGGACAGCAATACCTAGCATGCAAAATGGTTGGGGTAAATTTAGGAGGCAGATTAATTGGTATAAAAATCTAAAATGCATGTGATCTACCAAATATCACAAAATCTGTCTCTGCAAATGGAATTCTTTCCAGACACTGTTAGAAATACCTCTTCTGATGTCAGAAGCAAACTATCTTAAACGACTTACAGCTACTGGAGGAACCACATTGCAGGAAGGCTTGGGCTCAGCTATCTACTATGTCCTCATCCATTTTTAGATTTTCTAAGTCTCTGATGTGATACAGCTTTCAGAGCAAGAGTAAAAATTAAAGGCTGTGGTGAGGAACTTGTTTATTAACACAGGAGACCACTTTGCCTCAAGTGGTGCAATAAGAGAGAGAGGGTTGGACTAGGTGACCTCTGGAAGTCACTTCCAACATAAATTATCTATGACTTTATAATTTTTTAATTAGCAGTGGACTGTCTGAATACTTGTTTCTCTGTATACTGTTCTTAAAAATAAGGAAAATTTTTTGACCGCTGGGATTTGTATGGCTTCATTTACAATTTGTCATTTGTATTTCAGAACCAAGTTACAATATCTGCAGCAGCATTATCACTTATTTTTGTTAAAAGATAATTCCAGTTCCATAGTACTTCAGTATTGTAAACAGCTCAAAGGGTGATGGGGGAGAATAGCCATACAAAACCACTAACAATTTGCCCACATTCATAGAAGAGATCTATGGACAAGAAGGAAACATGTTTTTTTTCCTAATGCATGAATAGTGTTCTGTATTTTATGTTCACTCCAGATTATTTTGCCTTCAAATAAATTTAGCCCTATGAATATTTGAAGCCAAGGGCCTAATTTCACAGCCAAAATCCTTTGCCAGAGAGTACAGTGTAAGATATCTGATACTGCTGCAGACATAGGCACATTTTAAGGGGAAAATTTTTGTTTGGCAAAGTGAATTGCAATTACACTGAAGAGAAGCCTACACCTCTTCTTTCACTCGTGTAATACAACTTTTGAAGGCAAATTAGCAAGATTTTTGATTCTTGCACATTTTTAGGTTAAGAAAAGAGAAATCAGGCCACTTTAACTTGCCTTCTTGATGTGATCTGTATGTCCAGCACCTGGGCAGAAGCAACAGTTCAGGCAGGAGACCTCTTGACTGGTGTGTAGTGGTATCAGCTGGCATCCCCTGTTTGTGTGTGGTGTCAGGTGTCCCTGTAAAAATGTTTCTCCATGATCTTTATTACCTGGAGGGTGTCTGTGTGTCTGTGTATGTGTAGACAGAGGTTGTCACAGATTTCCAGTCATCCCACGTTGATACCTTGGTGCTCCTTTCCAGTGGTTTCAGATATTGTTCTCCCATCTCTTGCCCATCCATGCCCATACCAACCCTCATTACACTCAGGACTTGTTTGCTCTGCCCTGCTGTCTGCAGCTTGTTACACTCAGGCACTCAGCTCCTGATCAAGGCAAGACTGTAGGGCTCCCATGACACATTCCTTTGTGACAATGAGGGCAAACTGTCCCAAAGATCAAGGGATGTGATTATGCTATCTGGGGACTTGTTAGGTCATGCCTGAAATATTATGTCTACTTGGAGTTTCTCCAGTTCAAGGGAGACTGAAAATTAAAGCTGATCCACTAAACGGCCAGCATGAGGATTGGAGGGTTGGTGGATTTGGCATATGAAAAAAAGCATCAACAAATAGGGTTTAGTCCAAAAAATGGGAGGCTCCAGGGATATCTAATCATGATTTCCCTGTACCTGAAAGGTAGTTATGTGGAATACGGAGGCATTTGCTTCACAAGAGTGCATGCTGACAGAACAAAAAGTATCAGACACAAGTTGCTTTAAGGGAAATTCACTAAGGAAATAAGAAGACTTCATCTTGGGAAAGATTTAATATTGGAGTTATTTGTCCAGAAAAGTGGTGGAATGTCTCCTGCTGGAAGTTGTTGTTTCTCTTGTTGTTCAAGACTTGGCTTGGCAGGGTGCTTGATAAACCAGGCCTTCAAGAGAAAGTTGGGCCAGATCATCTCAAAAGATTCCTGCCCACTCGAGATACTTCTGTTTGGTCTCCCTGCTCAGGAATTGGAACTAGTTGATCTTTAAAGTTCATTTCAACCCGAGCCACTCTGTGATTTTGTGACTCTTTTATTCTCTATGTATTCAACTCAGTAAAACCTAAAACCTGCTTGTTGCAGGAAGGGATATGCTTCAGGATACTACAGATTTATTCTGTGCTTAGCTTGATGACACCAGCAACTGACAAAAACATTTTTTAATTCTGTGACTCTTATTAATTATCCAGTAACATTGAAAAATTTCCCATCAACCCTTTCACTTATTAAAATTTCTTACATGAACTCCTTGAATTTTACAGACTTTTTTTTTTTTACCTAGTACCTTACTATCCAATTAGAAAGATAAATAGATAGTGGAAAAATCAATTAAAGCAGAAAAGTTATAATGTGTTAAACTAGAATTGGTTATGACCTGGAAGAATTGGGTCATTATCTAGATATTCCCAAGTCTTGGAATTGCTTTCATCCTGTGGTTGAGTTCTGGTTCCACTGAACTTCTTAAAAAAGTTAATCTAAATTTTACTCTAAAGCAGGAGTTCTGAAGAGTTCAAAGGTTTCTGTATTTACATCATCAAACTATTTAGATGCAAAATGAATAATTTTATGCCTCTATTCAGGCTTGTGAAATTATGAGGTCATGGAAAAAGAGGGGTTCTTTTGTTAACTATTTCCATAATTAATATTCTTTTGGCTACTTGAGGTTTAGCATGATATTTCATTAAAACAACGCAATTGCAGATTGCAGAAAAAGAGAAAAAGAAGTTTTTAATGTATAATTGGTTTTCATTGTCAATATAACTTAAAATCCCATTAGCCACAAAATTTCAGCATTGTTTTCCTAATGACTTGCATAATTGGATCATCAGATTTCTCTCCTTTAAAAAAAAAGAGAAAAATCTCACATGGTGACTTTAAAGGTTATTATTTGCATGAATTTTCCCCCCTCAGTGTTACATTTGCACTTTTATTTCTACCAGTGCTGAAAGGTCAGAGACCTAGCAAGTTAAATGAAATCATGTCAAGAGCAACTAGAGCCCTTACTTCCCCTTTCCTCACTTTTTTTCTTTTTAGATACTGACAGCTGCTGGCAAATGCATGTATGCAACCAGTCTGATTTGGGATCCTTGTCCATCTCAGCCTATTAAGGCAATTTAGAGCACTTCTCTGGATCTTCCATGGTGCTGTTCTCTCTTTTACATGTGCCTGTGGCAAGTTTTGTCACTTTGTTTCAGGAATTCCAGTGCACTGTACTGAACTGAACTTAAAGGGAGACTGTTTTGGACATATTGTAAAATTAGGAGTGTTTACACAAAGAAGTGTAAATATTCCCATTAATAAATATTTTCCAGAAGTTTTACTTTCATACAAGTAAACTAGATCTGCCATACATATTGCTAGAAAAACTCCCTTCTCATTTTTCATGTTTCTCTGTTTTTACAGGAGTCAAACACATTAAAAATTGTAGAAAAATTGCATTTTTCGAAGAGATCTTGAGATGTTATCCACTATGTCTTCTTCCTGCAGGGCAGGTTCGCCTCTTCCTAAACCTGACAGATTTTTATCTTACCAATTCTTTAAAATCCCCAGTATTGAAAAATCTGTATGTTCTCCAGGCAATTTATTCAAGTCTTTAAGAACATTTGACATTCTTTCCTCTGATAGATAACTTAGATCTTTGTTGCAGCATGCTAGGCTGAGTTCTAGCTTTCCTATTTGAATTTACTCTTTATGCAGTAGTGCCTTAAAATACTTGAAGACCATGAACGTACTTTTCAGATGCCACTCACCTGAACTAAACAACTCAACCCATTTTGGTTGTCCCCAAAGGTTGTGTTTTATAACCCTTTGATTATTCTTATCTCTTTAATTGGTCAGCATTTCTCCTGCAGGTATCCTATATCTAGACAAAGCAGCTGAGTGAAATAAACAGGAAGGGTTTTTTTAAAATTTTTTCTTCTATATGATCCTCTTCCAGGATGAAGCTTCCATTTTGTCTTTGAAATAGCCTTGCATAGCTGACTCATGTCCAATTTGTGATCCACGACAGTACGTGCATCCTTTTTCAGATGAACTGTTATTACTCATCCTATAATTTTGCAGACTGTTACTCTTACCTAAGTGGAGAACTTTTGATTTTTTTGCCCTTATTAAATTGCATCCCAGCCACTTCAGACAATTTCCCCAATTTATAATAATCAGTTTGAATTCTAACCTTGTCATCTCCTGTCCCAGCTTTGAATCATCTGGAAATAGAGCAACTATATTCCCTACTCCATCATGCAGTTTTTATTATAGGAAGTTTTCTATAGACCTAGACTTCAGATCAGTCCCCAGCAGACCTCTCCCTTACATCCTTCCAGCTGAACAGTTTGTCTTTATGCACAGTATCCCAATCAGTTGTATCCCTACCATATGGCAGTTGCAGGAAGACCCTGGATTGCAGAGAAAAATGTCATAAAAGACACTGTCAGAAACTTTTCTAAAGTAAAGATATTTTCCTTTTCAATACACAGGCCTGTCACCATGTCATAGGAAAAAACTAAGTTGCTTGACATGATTTGTTCTTGACAAATCAGTGTTGGCTTATTCATATCCCTTTGTTCCCATCCAGATGTTTGAATACTTGAACCAGTATTTTTTTTTTTCTTGGTAATTGAAATGAGATTGACTGATCTACACCTCGTTTCATATTTTTAAAGGTAAGAACTATGACTGGCTTTTTTTTTTTTCTGTTTTCTGAAATTTTACCTGTCCTCACTCTATTCTCAAAATAATTGCCTTGGGCTGTGAGATCACTTCAGGCCAGTTCTCTACATATTCTCAGGTGAAATTCATCAGGACAGCCAGTTTAAAAAACACCCAGCTTCTCAAAGTAGAATTAAGTCTCTGCTTTATCTTTTCCATCCCAAGTTTTTACCCTTTTTCTGTTGATGCTAATTGTGTTAGACATCTAATCACAGCTGCTGTATCAAGTGAAGACTGAAGGAAAAAATCTACTTTCTCATCTTTGGCCATCTGTGCACCATTGAGGCCTCTCGTACTTGGGAACCTGTGAAATGTTTTGATAATCTCTGCTTTGTGTAGTGATAAGGAATAGGAATAAGGAAAGAGAAAGATTGTGGTGTTTATATTTAAACTAATTTTTGACCTCACAAGGAAGTTAAGAGTCTAATGCGGGCCACACAGATATGTGAGATTCATCACACTCATTTTGATCAATAAAAATGCTAATATCTAATTTAAGCATGCTCTTAAGTGTCCCTTTGTAGTCAATGGGAGATAGAAAGTGACTTCAAGGATCATCTTTTTTCCCTTTTTCCAGACACCTTTGTTAGATGAAACTTAACCTGTCAAGAACAGCACGTGATGATGGTGATACCAGTGCAAGCAGACAGGAATGACAGCTTGGTGAGGACTTGGTGCTTGGAAAGTCTTTATTACATTTGAGGACAAGCACATCACCAAAAGCAAATGGCTAGGTTTTATTCTGTTCATATCATAAGGTTTAAGAGTGCATTGCTTTAATCCCATCTTTTGCAAAAGTAAATGACAATTTACATTCTGATTTTTAATATGTTTTTACTTTTTGTTGTTGTTGGGAATATGAATTATGCAGGAATTATTCATGAGTGTATGCATATATACTGGTCAAAATACTCTTTCTGTGTAAGAAAGGGAGTTACCATAAATTGGCTACACTTCTGTCTTCCATAAATAACTTTCAAGTTTAGAAAAAGGTTGTACTTTAGTAATTTTAAAATGGCTTCCTAAAGATGATTTTTGAAATAGTTTTTCTTATGGCATGATATCAATTTAAACAGCTTGTTTTACTAGCATGTAACCAGAGTGATGACCTATCTGAAGTCTGTTGTAAAGGGCTAATTTTTTTATTTTATTATTACTTTTTACTTTTTATTACCAATGTAGTCAAATAGTTCAAACTTTGCTTAAGTTTACCCACCTTATTCAGTCTCTATTCTTTCAAAGACCATGTCTTCCTCTTCCTCTATGTGCCCCTACATTCTGCACACAGAACTGTGAATCACTGTCATATATTTGCTTCATGGTGGAAGCCATGAAAACCAGTGTATGTTGGTCAGAGCATGCAGTAATTCTTCAGTTATCTTCAAATATTCAGTGCTTGCTGAGTTTCCTTCAGGTTTGGTTTCTTTTTTTTTTTTTTTCTGTTGTGACATCATGAACTTTTTTTGTATTTTTAGAATCCACATCTTCCTTTCCTTTCTCTTCCTGTACCTGACTAGAATTTGATGTGTACACTGTGTGTTATGCAAGTCTCTGCTCAGCTCAGCTACAATATAATGTGTGTGTTTGTGTGTGTGTGTGCACAGGGACACACAGGTGAGAGATTCCTGGAAAAACAAAAACAAAGCAGGTTTTCCTTTTATGCCAATAAGAATGATTGTCCTTCACTTGATAAAGTCTGGCACATACCTTGCTGTTTCATGTGAACTGTCACAATAACCTGACTATAATGCAGGTTCCTGACCCAGCTTCCAGAGGTTTGTGATATGTCTCCTTATTCTATTAGCACTCTGTCATCTGCTCCCCTGATGCCACTGTCATGTGGAGAAGAGGTTTAGGGTGAGGTTCTTGATAATGTTGAAAAGTCTCTGTATTTTACTCACTGTATCTCTCCACTCTCATTTTGCACGAATACCTATTTATGTGTTTCTGCTTATCTCACCAACTGGTGTATCTCACACACAACTTGCAGGGCTTTATTGTGGAGGCTTATGAATTTAAATATTTGGGGTTTATTTTGCACATGATATAGTATAATTAGAAGGCTGTCAAATGTTCCTTCTATGTAATTCCTTATCAGTGTTTCAGAAGAGGGCACTTTTCCTCTGACATGACAGTAAGAATTGGCTGAACTCCTTTCTGGAATGTCAATAAAGAAGGGATGTTAGCCACACACCTCCTTTGGGACTGGTGAGCTCATTTCTGTAGTCTTGGGTTGTTGTTGTTGTTTTTTGTTTGTTTAGTTGGTTGGTTTTCTGTTTGTGGTTTTTTTTTAATTGCCTCTTTTTTTCTTAGTGTGATTTGTAGCAAATTCCATCTGTTTCTACCTGTCTCTACAAAGAAAGCAAGATAATAGGAGTAACTGAATAGATGAATTAAAAAGAAAAAAAAGCCCAAAACCAAACCAAAACAAAAACCAAAAAACAAGCAAACAAACAAACAAAAACCCACAAAAAAAAAAAAACCCCGAACAAAAAACCCCAAACAAACAAACAGACAAAAAAAAACAAGGCAGAAAGAATTTGCAGTATTTCTATGCTTTGGTTCAAATACTTTTAAAGATATTCAAAATGTTCTGGTAGTTAACTCAAATGCCTTTATTAAGCAGACATATGTAATCAGTTTATGTTAATATTTTATCTTGATGACATCATATAAATATAATTTACATTAGTGATATAAAATGGCTGAATGAATAAGTATATAGTAAATAAAATTAATAAATATATACTTTTAACTTTCTATGCAATAATGATGCTGCATATAAGGATGATGTAATATTTTTATATTTATAATTCAGATAAAGTAGATTTGAAAGGTTTTGCCAAAGCACTCGAATAGAGGCCAGAAAAGCATTGCTTGAAATTTCTGTTCTCTACAGCTTAATGCAAATAACTTAACTGCTCTACAGCAATTTTTCTGATCTCTGAAATGGAAATAGCAGCTGAGTGCCAGTCCTTGGTGAATGACTTACACAAGACTATATTTCAATGACTGAAATATAGGATCTATTTAGAGATTTTTCTGTTGAATTTCTTCTTTCATTTTTCACATAATTTATTTCAATTTGCTAAGTAACCACTTGGCTGTCAGCCCTCAAGTTTACATTGAATTATTTTTATTTTCCTGATTGTATTTGAACTGGAATCCTTTTAAAGACAGGAAAAAAGTTCTCCTTCATATTGCAACTTGACATAGTTGTGAATTTGTACATGGCATTGTGTTAGTGCACAATATTCAATAGCTTTAGTTTTGGAGGTGTTAAGAGCAAGTTGGAAGAATCACCTTGATTTATGAGTAGTGTTTAAGTTTATTTTTGCTGCAACTACTCTAACACACAAAATTGAATGCTTTGCTTTCTACCCCATGTTCTGTTACTACAAGGCCAGTTTCAGGTGGGATGGTGGGTGGCTTCCTATGTGGTCTGAACAGGAAAAGACATTTACAAAACTGGAATAAATTTACTGATCCCTCTGATAATAGACAAGGCTAACTTTAACCACAAATTTCTTTTTGGCTCAGTTCTATGGGGTCAGAATTTAATTTCAGAATAACTGAGAATTTTTCTGCATTCATTAGACAAAGCACAGATACATAACAAAGCTCTGTAACGTTTCACATTTTACATCAATGCACTCCTGCCTTAATTCATTAATTTTCAGCTGCAGCCCACCACTTTGCCCAGATACATTCTGTGCAGAATGATTATAAACACTGAATAACCAATGTAGAAATTGTCCTTTGTTGGAAAAGGGGATGGGTAAGGTCCATGCTCAGAGACAGAGGTGGTGGCAGACACTTATGTTCCATATTCCTACTATGGCAGACTTGGCATCAGTGGAAGCTCAACAGGGCTGAGTCGTGCTGGGTTTCCTGTTAGTTCATATGAGAATCACTGCCTCAGACTGCTGGCATGGTCACACAATGGCAGCTGTCACTTTACTTGTCATTTGAGATTTAGTCCAGGAACATTTTGAACTCAAAAACAGAATTCTCTGCAGCTTGAGCTGAAAAGAAAGTGTCTGTAGCCAAAAGGGAAATACTTTTATAAGTCTTCTGTAGACTGGACAGCTGGGGCAGGTTCACAGTATTGCTGAGAATAGTTGTAGCCCCAGTCTAAGTGGGATGGAAACATGGTGGTTTCAGGCAATCTGGAAGTGCTAATTCCCATGTTAATATGTGAATTGGGAAGGTAAATGCACATTTGGTGGATTACACTCTTCCAGTAAACCCAGAGTGAACATATATTAGGAGTAGACTGCAGAGCATCTAGCTGCCAATTTAGTTCTGTTCATCAGCATACAAACACCCAAACCTTTGAGCAATTAGAAAACTTGCAGAAAGTAATGCTGCTAGTGGTGTCTATAAATCAAGAGCAAATAAACAATCATTAAAATTCTTCCTCAGTAACAGAATCTAATAGTGACTCAGAAGGAGTAAATGAGAATAGATAGTCTAGCTCCAGCCCTAATGGAGAAGGATCTGTGCCAGCTAATAACTTTCTGTTTCTTTCAATAAATAAGCGTGAGTACCCTGGGTTGCAGGCTGGTTAACTAATGGAAGTTGAATCACCTGTATTCTGAAATTTATACCCAGTCAAATGGCAATTTATTTGCTTACTGACATAGTCACCCCCACTTATGTTCTTGTAATCCTCATTGACATTAATGGGAAATATACTGTTGTGTGGACATGGGAGTGAGATAGAGAGTCAAAAGCCTTTCTTGTTTTTTCTATCCTTGCAAGGCAAAAGTGGAAAATAGTTCTTATTGTTAGAGCCTTGCACAGATTGAGACAAAAATGTGCACCTTTTTCTCCCTTCACATTTAATCCTGTCTGAATGCAGGACAGTGGCTATCATGAGTCTTATGGCTCTCTCTGGAAAATATGGAGGGTCTCATTACCATATCAATATATTATTTTGTGCCAATATATTTTATTTTTTAACAGGAAAGCTGGTGCATACCAGACATACATTACATACCTTTTATTTAGCTGAATTTAACTGTTCCCACTGAGGAGTTTTGAAGGTGATGGTTGTGTCCCTCTCTGGAGTATTTTTGCTCATTTTCCACTAGTCTTGGACATCTTAGCCTAAAAAATAAGCTCAAAGAAGTTTGGAAAAAAATGAATGCATCAATATTTGGGAAAGTTACAGAGGATAATTATGAGCCTGTTTGCCATTGATCTTGAGAGTGAAATGGTTGATACAGTTGAAATTAATAAAGAGTTAAAAGAGGTTACTTTAATTGTTGCCAATCAGCGTCAGTATATGCTAATAAAATTTGTTAATATAGCTTGCTACATTTTTATGAAATTAAAAATTTGATTGAAGAATCTGTTTAATATAGTTAGAGATCTCCAGGGCATTTGATTTGGTACAGAGCAATATTTCAATACCTATGAAGAGTGATGAAAATTCAATGGATTAATAAGAACGTAAAAAAGTAAGTTTCAAAATGCAGTTTTGCACTGAGTCTTGCTGGGGCGGAGTTACCTTTCCCCATGGCAGCCCTCACAGTGCTGGGCTGTGTTTTGGTACCTGCACAGGTGTTGGTGGCACACCCGTGGTTTGGACCATGCTGAGCTGTGCTGGCACAGCATCGAGGATGTTTCTCCACTCTCTCCCACTGAAGGCTGACAGGGGCTGCAGGGGACACACCTGGGACAGGCTGACCCAGAGGGATATTTTGTACCATATGATGGCATGCTCTGCAATAAAAGTTAAGAGAAAGAAGGTGAGGAGCATTCATGATTCAATCTTTTCTCTTCTGAAGCAACACTCTGGGTACCAAATCCCTGCTTCCCAGGAAGCAGCTCAGCATCACCCGCTGATGGGAAGGAGAAAATGAATATTTAAAAAAAAAAAAAAAAAAAGCATTTACACTCGGGTTTTGCTTTATTACATTAAACTGCCTTTATCTCAAACTACAAGTTTTTCATCTTATTTTTTCCTTCTTTCCTGTTGAGGATGGGGTGTGAGAGAGTGGCTTGGTGGGCACCTGTCACTGGCCAAGATCAACCCACCCTAAGATGCAAATGGGAATTATTAGGAAGCAGACATCCTCTCAGGGAAGCCCCAGTAAGATCCATTCTTTCCTACACATGCATTATTATAATTTCAGAAATACAGAATTGTAATGCTAAAGCTTCTGATTGAAAAAAAAATCTAGGGGAAGATATAAATAATGAAGAAAATAGGTTATGAAAATTTAGGCACTTTGATTGCTTGGAACTTTGGTGCAGGAAAATTATTTCCCAGTATTGCCCAATACATATTCAGAGGCCAGGAAAAAAAAATTAGTTAGACATAAAGGACTGGAAATATGTTCATGGGAGAAGGGAGTGTGGAAAGGACTTAGAGGTCATGGGAGTTAATCTGATGAAAATGAGCTGCTAAAGATAACACTGGGGCAAAAAGGTTAATGAGACCACTACATGAATCCACAAGAGGATATGAGAAGTTATAGAGATATTAAATTGCTGTATTGTTGGGTTTTGCACTGACCCCTTTGTATCAGGATAATTTCTGATATTTAGTGAAGAGTGTTATAAAATAGGCGAAGATTTAGAGAAGAGCTATGAGAATGATTAGTGAACTGGAAAACATGCTATAAGGAAGGGGTAAATTAGTTCCATATATTTCGTTTATCAAAGGGAAGGGAGTCAATATCTGTTTGGTGAACAAGATTCAATAGTGCATTCTTCAGCCTAACCAGAAAAATGTAACTGGAATCTTTGTTAGACAAAATAAGACTGGAAACATGAACGTGTCTTTGAAATAAGAGTTGTTTGGTTTTAATGCATCTTACCAAAGGATTCTTCACCAGAGGTACATTTGTAATGAGGATTAGGTTTTGTTTATAAAAGCTACCTTCCTGTTGAGATCAATCTTCTGCAGTCAGAAGTTATCTATTGGCTCTGCAAAGCATGAAACATTTTTTTGTGTCCCACAGAGGTATAAATATTAGATCAAAGCTTTAGTCCACACCACAACTGGAGATATTATATGCAAAAATTTTGCTGAATTCCTTATGTTTCTATATCCCAGCTCTATTAATATCCCCTTTGTCTTATCATCTATAACAACTAATTTCAGTTTCTGTGATATGAATGTTTTTTAAAAAGGTATCTCATGCAGATATATATTTAGGGAAATTTATTTACAGAAATATCTGTATTTACTAATTGTTACTTTCCTGGGACTACTTAGCTTTTGCCACCATTCCTAAGATGATGAAGTTTAAGGAGAGAAGAATAAGGAGAAATATAAGGAGATGGATAATTTGGAGAAGCACATTATGTAAACAATCTTAACAGACTAAAATCAATGAGCAGAGACTTAAATATGCCTCATGTAATATTGTTTAGTAACAATGAATACACTTATATATGTGCACCTTCACTTTGAAAAATTCCAAACTGTTTAATTAATTGTATGTCTTATTTCTCCCCTTCCAATTTTCTTTGGCTTTTCCTTTCCAGCTCTTCTCAATAATAAGAGTCAAGATCTTAAAAAAAAGAAAAGGAGACATAAAATTTAGTGGAAAACATTAATTTATAAATAATTGATTGATTCCCAGAAGAGTCAGGGCAAAAGGACTTTGTTTTAAGATATTGGAAAAAAATGGAAAGAGACCCAATTCTGAGATGATCAGAAATTATTGATTAATTTAATATTGAAGGAATGAATACTAGAATTAATTTTGCTAATTTTTCACAATAATAGACCGGATTACAGGGCTAACCTATTTTTTTTCAGAGGAAGAGGATGATTCCTAATAATGTAAGTAGGAGGTGACTGTGACAATGTTAGCATGGTCTGCATTAAGTTTATCTAAGGCAGGGACACCTTCCACTATCCCAGGTTGCTCAAAGCCTCATCCAACCTGGCCTTGAGCACTTCCATGGATGGGGCAGCCACAGTGTCTGAGATATATGTCAGATGTCACAGGCATTCCTGATGAGATTAAAATTGGCCCATTCATGACCTATTTCCTGAAAAATCTTCATCTGCAAATGGTGAATACCACAAATTTCAAAATGGAGGAATCTACTTAACTAATTTGTAAATATTTCTCTTCCATAGGTGATACCTCGTGTAATGGGAGGTTATAGCTTGAGTGATTCTTCAGACTACTATTGATTTTCTGATAATACACATGAAATTTTCTCATCCAAAATTATTTCATTTTCAATGAATTATAAAATCTCATTGATATCAGTAGCTTATTATCAATCATGGCTGTATTATGGGAACATAAACATGGCATTCATTTACAACTTTCTGATACTTGGGTCCGAGAACATCATGAGCAGTACAGATGGCATTATTTGCTCCACAGCTCATCTCCTTGACATGTTCTGGACCTGTGCTCTATTTCACTGATGGGTGTCTTTGTGGAAAGGTTATGTTCTGCCAGCATATTTACAAATTCCCCTTTTGCCTTCACAATTACTGAAAACTGTTTAGTATGGTGAACCTCTGTGCCCATTTTGGCTCAGTAGCCCAATTCACAGAATATAAGTAAAGGTTATGCCCTTTTCCACTAATATGTATGTTCCACGGATTTTTGGAACAGAATCGGAGAAGGAATTCTCTGTCTCTCCTTTTTCTTTCTTTTTTTTTTTTTTTAATCATCCCAAAAGGAAAATAAAATTAAAATGTTCAAAAGATTGTGGAAAACAATTTTTGTATATGGTATTCAATCTGATGATTTGCACTTGTGTCCTTGTTATCCAGAATGTCTTCAAGACAAGAATATATAAATGTAAAGATAGGGAAAAACAGAACAGGATGAACCAGTAAACTAGAGGGAAGAAATCCAACAAAAAATTGCCTCTTATGATAGGAATTAGATTGCGATCAGCTAAGCAAAATTCTTTATTTCTACCAAATTCATGCTTCTGATTCTTGTTCTTCCATGTTATGCTGCCAGTCTTTCATAGTGGTATCAAAGACATTAGAAGTTCTTTCACATAAAAGCATTAAAAAACAACTGTAAAACTTTGTGTTATAGGCCTGGAATCCAAACCTCTTGACTTCCGTGTGAATCTACTATAGAAAAAAGTGTCTGTACTTAGGAGCATCTTGTCATTTAATAATTGCATTTTTTGGGAAATAATGAAGCTTTCTTCATTCTTTGAAAGAACTTCTTGAGAAAAGTCCTGAAGAAAATTTCAGACTCTTTGTAGCCCTGAGCTAAAATAGTCACTCTGTTGTTTTGAACTGCAAAGTATTTTTTTAAAAAATTAAGAAAAGGACATAAAGAGAGAAAAAACATTATTAATTATTAATTAATTATTAATTTCTTTATTAAAGAACTCTAATAGTACGATTTGCTTATTGCCTTCTCTTATTTACACGACAAAATCCTAGCACAGTTCCAGTCTTGAAATAAATGTGTCTGATTCTGGTTTGCACAGAACTTTGTTTATCTCTTGTCTGTCATTCATCTCTCAGATCATTGTGACATTTCATGAAACTTTTGCCTATTTCCCACATTTATTTTTAAAATGAAAATCTAGGTATATATCTTGATTATTTAGCAGATGCCTAAAAAATATAAGCACTATCTCTCATACCCTTTGCCCAGGAAGCCTTAACCTCCAGTGTTTGCTTGTATCCACTTTTTTCAATATTGTTCTTAACTTGTTCTTATGTTTGAATTGAATTTCTCATTTAACTTGTGAGAAATTTTATTGTCCCGTTCCTTCCTTGCTTCCCCACTTCCTTCCTTCTCTCTCCTTCATCCCTTTCCCTTTCCATTTCCCTTTCCCATTTCCTTTTCTTTCTCTCTTTCTTCTCGTTCATCTCTCTATGTGTCTCCATCCCTCATCTCAATATTTAGGAAACACAAGAGACTTAACATGTGTCAATGATGACCCTTTTGGCTGTGGATATAGAAGACAGGGTTTTAGAAGAGACAAGGGAAAGACCTTAGGATGGACGCTGCTCATTCCTGATCCCAGTGGTGCTATGGGAAATGCTGAGTGCCTTTTTAAAGCTGAATAGACCTAGACAGGCATAGAGGCATAGGACACCAGGGATTAACTGAAAAGGTAGGGTCAGAGAAAAGATAAGGTTTATAAAACGTACAGATTAAAGAAAAAAGAATAAGATTAAGAGGAGAGACACTCTTACAAATCAGTACAGTCAGGAGCGAGACTGCTGCATTCTCCTGACTGAAAAGCTAACCCTCCCTTTATTCAGAAATGTTCAAAGTAATAAACAGTGCCTTGAACTCCTCTTGCCTTCTTTCTTTTAACCTTATCCTTCTAGCACACCCCATGTTATGTCCACCAGGGACATCTTTGACTCTTTCAAAAGCAAGTTGCTCAATTAGAAAAGAAGCAACATTTACCACACAGCCCACTCACTCCTGCAGCCTCCTTTAATCCAATCCAAACTGAAAGCATTCATTTATATGTCTTCTCAGTCACAATGGAACATATTGATTATCAATACAGGGACCACATTTTCAAACCAAGTCAGCTGAAGGGTTCACTGTGTACAATTGTGACACTGTTTTTAAAAGATCCCTGCCCTATGGCATTTATGGCCATACTTCCAGTAGGTTTTGTTTCCAGGGCTTTGTTACCTTTCCTGTAGTTCCTTTACTTGTCTGGCTCAAAGGGCAGTGGTGATGAGCTGTTTTTAATAACTGGGAACTGTCTTCTGTTCTGCCATTTTATTAGCATAGTGAGGCTGTGATCCACAAGGAAGCTACTAATACTGCATCAAAAAAAGAACTACATATAATCAGGAAGAAAAGAGCAATAAATATTGCTAATATTTTTCTACATTTACTCACTTTTAAATTTTATAGCAAGAAGAAATAACAACTGCTTCTTGCTAGCTCACACCATTAAATAACATGGTCAGTAGACATTTAAATTTTTTTAAGTGCCTTAAGGAAAATTGGAAACAAGGATATGAATCTTTTATTGGTGACCTTTGGATATATACTTTGACATGTATTCTTTAAGTACTATAAAGTTCCCAAGACTGTTCTATATGATGTACTTAACAACTCTTCTTGAGCAGCACTACCACTGTTTTAACACAACAATCATAAACTGCACTGGAGCTCTTTTGAGGGTAAAGCCTAAACTAAGGCTTGCTCAAAATTTGAAAATAAAAGCAAGAAAAATGAACCTGATTATCTTTGCCTTAGCCTTTTCTAACTATACTCCTGAGAAAAATGCTTTAGTAGAGAAAGAAATCAAAGACCCCTGAATTTTCAAAATATGAACAAGAAAAAAAATTATTTGTATTTTAGTTTTCTCCTGCCCAATTTGATGGCTCCTCAAATACCTCTGGATTTTGTAGAGTTACACAGTTGTTGACTGAGATAGAGTAAATTTAGGAAAGCATGAAGCATTAATATCTGATGAAGTTTGAAACACAGTAATGTAATTTTATAGCCCTGTGATTTTGTCATCATTGTCATCCTTTTGAGATAGTGATTCAGTGATGGAGTAGCAGCTGTGTGATGCAATGTGAATGTTTTTACATGCTTCTCTACTGCTTGATTTCAGCTGGGTTTAGGGCTTTGACTTCACGGCTTCCATTTTCAGTAAATGAAAATCTCCTTCCTTTCTATATGAGATTCTGTGGCTCAGGCTGTAATACCAGATGTTCCCATAGGTCCATTTTCAGTATTTTTTAAATCTGTCCCTAATTTAATAATTCCTCAGAATTTGTGTCATCTGGAGTCTTGAGAGATTCAGATTCTAATTCCCAATCTCTCAGACATCTTATTTTAGTTGTTTACCAGTGCTTTACATGCCTAAGTTTATGATCATGACCAACCATGCTGTGTTCTGTATTAGATCACTGGTTAGTTCAGAGTCCATCTGATCACCAATCCCTTCCACATGACTATGTCCTGATATCTAGTGAAGAAATGGATGAGAAAGTAATTGGGATTCTTTGGCAAGGAGATCATTTGGAGACATCTCAACACAAGATGGATTCTTCTCATGTCACTTTGGTCATTTGTAAGTTTGGCAGCCAGAAGTCATTTGGCTGTTCTGGAACTGAGAAGAAATGATAAACAGCACTAGAATGCCACAAGTAGGTGTCTAAGAGAGCTGGGATATGTAAGATGGATCCCATTCATCGCTGAGGAATCTTAAAATATCCTTACTGTGTTAAAATAGCCCTAAAATAGCCCTAAATCGCCCCCAAAGCCAAAAGCTTTTAATGTCAATTTAGCATTAAAATTCTAATTAGAAAATTTAGAATAATAAAAAAAGTTTTTAATTTTCCAAAATTTGACAATTTGTAGATTATTGCAATATTCATGGGCTGTTTAGAACAGAGTAAATTAATTGACACACCTTAACAGATTAATTATTCCTTAATTATAAAGTGGACATAGCAAAAAGAAAACTTTGAGCACCAATACTGCACGGAAAAATGAAGGACTGAGAGGTGAGGAAATTCTGTTAGATACCTGAAGAAATGGAGTTTTGCACTAACAAAAAGTATTTTCTTCAGTTAAAAACCAATCCGACTAAGAGGGAGGTGAAGTCCACGATGAAAAAATAATGGGAAAAGTATGGAGCCTGATAGCAATGAATAAATTCAGTATTAGATAATGGAGAGAACTGATAAAGAAAACTAAAGCAGACAGTTGAAAATCTATGGGTAATAGGGCAAAGATAACAAGAAGTTCTTTAAACAGGAAAAAAAATGCCTGCAGTTTGGTAGAACTATGGATGGTAAAATTGTTAACCCGGTAAAGAAAGTGCAGAATTAAGGAAATGCATCCATTTTCTGAAAGAAGAATGAAATATTTTTATTTTCTCTCATTTCTGAGAAAGAGTGTTAAATGGAAACACTAAATATTTTCAAATCTACAGAATTAGATAATTCCTTGTCAAGAAAATTACTTGTCTGTGGAGTTTCTGAAATTAATTTTTTGGAAATCTCTGTATCCTGAGGAACTTCCATAAGCTTAACAAAACAGCCATGGCCAACATTTACAAATAGTGACTTAAATGGCCTTGAAAACAATTTGCTAGTTAGCCCAAACCTTACCTAGGAAAAATTTCTTAGATGAATTGAACTAAGATTAAAATTACAACTGATGCCAGTCAATGCAACGTTATGGAAAATATTCCTATTTTAAATGATCCGGTATCTTGATGAGTCCATAAAACATTTTCATGAAGCAATTATCCCAATGAAACATACCTAGGTGTTTTTTATTTCCAAAGGCATTGCGTGCAGCTGGCAGATGTGACAAGGCATCCAAGGCTGCAGCCAGGTGTGATGCCTGAGGTGTCTGAAGTCTCACAGAACTCCGGCGTCTACACAGCTGGGTTGTCCCCTGGTGACCACTGAGTGGGATTCATCTGCCTTGCTAAAGCTATCCAAGAAAATTCCTGGGTTGAAACTAGATTCCTTTTAGAGTCAGCAGAGAAAATGTGCTGTGTGCCATGTGCTTCAGCAGAGCCAGGTGAAATGCCTTTCGTGGTGCGAGGCGGAACATCGCTGCGGAGCGCAGGATGTCAGCTGTGGGGAAAGAGAGGGAAACTGGAGTCAGTGACAGCAACCCAGAGCAGTGCAAAAAGGATATTGACAACCTGGAGGGAGTTTGGGAAAGATTTATTGAAGCATCTCAGGGTTTGGAAAAGATACTTTGTAGTGTGAAACTAAAGAAGTGCAATCAATTTTGTTTGTCCAGAAAGGTCAAGAGATGGCTACCTATGATTACATCTGAAGTATTTGATCATAGAAGCCTCTTTTATCTTCCAAAAACCCCCACAACCCAACAATTGCCTCCCCCTGCCAAAAGAAAAAAAAAAACAAAAACCCAACCAACAAAAGAATCAAAACAACCAAAAACCCCAACAAAAACCCCACAGCACAAAATCCAACAGTTGCAAGATTAAACGAGCCCAAAGTATAGATGTAGAAATTAGCATGCTCATTATTTACAGTGGAGGAAGCTCTGTGGAGAACACTGTGTGACTGTCATAGTTAATGGCTGGAAGAGCTTATCTTGGGATATAGAGGCTTTTCATTGCCTTGAGTGCATATCTAAGCAATGTGCTACCATGCAAAGCAAAGAGATGAGCCTGGTTAAATTCCTGGTTTGATTCTGGGCCCTGGGATGCACCAAGCAACAGGCTGAATACTTGCAATTATTCATTCTGGCTTTGAAACATATGAATTTCAAAACCTGTTTTTGTAGGGTAGAAAAGTAGCTTTGTACATTTATCAGTGTTGTTTCAAGTTCCAAAGAGGCCTGGGAGAAATTATTAACTAAGGCAAAAAGGAAGGTGAAAAATGGGGGAAATGATAAAGAGGGAAAATGAAAAATAATTGCACAGAATTTTCATTGCCAGAGCCATCCATTTATTTGAAATTTGTTTTTGCATCTAAAATTTTGGGGTTTATTTATTTTCAATTTAATTTCTTTAAGTTTTTGGAAAAAAATACTTAATTTTATATATTTTTTATTTGCCTGCTACTTTCTTTATCTCTCTTTTCAGCCTCTGCTTTCTTAATAAAACCAATTTTTGCCTGAAAATAAAGTGGAAAACATATTTTCCTTTTCCTTCATGACATTATGCACAGAAAAATGGTGAAGTAATACAATGGCATTCTTTCAAATTTTAATTAACTTTGTAAAAGTTTTAAGCAGCTCTTAAGTAAATAGAAAGTCAGTCCTGGCATTTAATGATTAAATTATTTTCATGATACCTGTGTACTCTTACCTTTTTTCCAGTACTCAGAAAAAAAAAAAAAAATCATAGGTTTATATCCACGAAGAATTAAGTTGTTCTCAACACACAACAGCTGCTGCTGAAATACTTTTATAAATAAGAACATTTTATAAAATAACATCTTGGAGTGGTCTTTTCTCTTTAGGTATCAGGGAATGCAGGCTGCCTTAACCCACTTGGTATTATGTCTAGAACATTTATACATTTTTTTGCTTGTTTGCAGCTTTTTTTAGTAGTCTGTCTTATTTTCAGTGCACAGGTTTGTGGAGCAAGCAGCTGTTCATTTGTTTTGTCAGTAATGGAAAGAAGACTTGAACAGCTGATGACAGGTAATTTGGGATGATGCTCAAGTTCTTATAATAGAACTGTGTAGAAAGCTATCACTTTATCTTCCAGTGTCTGTATATGTGTGACAAGACTTTCAGAACAGAAAAATAAATTTGCACTTCACAGGGTAAATAATAAAAGAAAATATACAGTGGTGTTCAGAATGACGTATAGAAAAACTGCATGCAGGAAGCCATTTCTGGTGCACAACAAGGTGTTTTGCTGCTCGTATGCTTCTGGAGTTTTTGATAAAGGTGCGTGACTGTCGTGTGTTGGCACCTCCTCTATCAGTTTCTAATAAAAATCTGGAGCATACTCAGAATTATTCATTTTTATTTACTGGAAAATGAGTAATGTTACCTAACATGGGGTTTCAGGAATTTCTAGGGAAATTTGGCTTGCTTGCATTTTGTCCAGTTGGAGCCTCATGTCCTCTTGTCATTCACTCTCTGGATACTTCTCTTCTGAAAAGAGAAATCTGGCAGTTTCTTTGACAGCTCCTGAATGTTTCCAGGAAACCATCCCCACATATTCATGCCTGTCTGCTGTTCTACACCTACTTCCAGGCAGGAATTTGTATTTCTGTCATCCCTCAAGGGAAACTGTTCCTCCATGGCCTCCTGGAAACTGCAGTTGTAGTAATTACAGCTGTCCACTGCTTCTACCTTTCCTGAACTCGAAGGTAACTTTTGGGTACCCGTCCTGTCCTCAGCTGCTTTTCTCTGTCACTGGCAACCCTCTCACTGCCTGTCCTGCCCAGAGTTCAGGGAGTTCCCTGTTACCTCTGTTACTGCAGTATTTGGCTTCCTGCTGCCACTTTTAATTCATTCTGTCAGCTTTCCTACCACTGCTGGCTTCAAAAGTTTATTTGCTGTAGGCAACAGAAAGTCCACATATGGAGTGCCTGGAGATGCTGTCCTGGCTGCTGCCCATGCCTTCTGTTTGTATGTGTTTCCAGTTGTTCAGTTGCTTCTTAACTTGCTCATGAAGCTGTGAAAAAGCTCTTTTTCCATGGTTATCCTCAAACATTTGCATTGCAGATGGAATGTCGGTCATCACTTGCGATGAGTAACTCAATGGTTTTGCTTAGCATCACTAAAAATTAAAAGAGAAAATATGTTGTGAAGAGTTCAGGTGATAGTACAATCATCAGGAGCCAGATGCCATGCAAGCATGGCAAAATCCATTTGTTCCAGCCAACTACAAAGACCATATAGCATATTCCTTATCATTATTTAATAGGAGGTAATTATTAAGTATTTGGATACACAGAAATACATTCTGTAGCTATTCACGGCACTTGAAAGCATGCCACTTGCATAGTGAAACAACCTCAGGAAATATAATAGTACTCATGAATTACTTATTAATTCTGTTCTCTTCTGTGTCTTCTGCTTTCCAATTTAAGTAGTTTTGGCCTTATTGTGCTACATAGTGGGACTTAAAGGTCATTTTACAACCTGTTGATCCCCTGGTTGTCACTACACTCCTTCTGGTATTGTGTCTCCATGTAGCAATTGGATTTAGAAAGGATGATACAGCTTAATGACCTAGAATAGGGGTGTGATTCTTAGAATGCAAAATAGAGAAGAAAAGATTGATGCAAGTTAATGAAAAATTGAGGACATAAAATAGATACAAATAAAGACAGGAGGGAAAGGTAGGACAATGTGTAAATGGAAAACAGATGAGTCAATAATTAATGACAATAAAGAAATGACTACCTGAAAAGTGCAAGGCATAGCTTTTATTCTTTGAAGAATATTCTCATTGGCTACTTTAATTTAAAAAGAGAACAGTTTTTGGATGTTTTTGTCCTTGGTAATCTTCAGCATTCCATTTCCACACATAGCAAGAATTTGTCAATATTCAGACAAATAGCCTGAACAGTACAAATTTTGAAGTTTTTCCTTCTAAGTATAAAAGAACTTTAAAACTGTCTAGATACATTAATATTTTTGATATATTGCTGTTGGTTTGATTTTTTTTTTAATTCAGTCTTCAGCAAATGTCCTCTTCATTTTAAATCTACGTAAAGCAACCTCCAAAATTAAACAACCCTGTATTTCAGCCCCTGTAAATTGAACTATACAATTAATAATACATCCAGTGTATTATTTTTGAGGAATAGAGAGCCAGTTATATATTTTTTGTGAGCCGTGTTGGGATTTAGCCACCCACCTTCCATTCACATTAGCAGGACTCATGCAGATAAATTGCCCCCAACAACAGAAGTTTTCACCCTTTGGTCTCAAGCCAGGCCTTCAATTACAACCCAGAGAACCAAACATACCCTGCAGTTATGAAAGATGTATGCCTGGGCATTCAGCATAAAGAGGGAAATATCAAAATCAGGTTATTTCACAGGAACTGGGAAAAAATGTTATTTCATAAACGGCAGACAGGACAGATGGAACTAAAAGTCATGCAGCTGAGAGAAGGATCAAAGATGAACAACTGTTTCCTTGATGCAGGAAAAAGAAAGAAACAACAAAGTGTGCAGTATAGTGTGTGCTCCTGACACAGCTGGGTCAGCCAGCAGCTTAGAGAGACTTCTGAGCAGGCTAAAAGGGACTGGAGTCAGGTAGAGGGAAATGCATCGATATTCTGAAAAGAGAGAAAAACAATATGTAGTTTTAAAGTTCCTTCCCTGTGAAGTTGCCAACTCTTAGTCTTTATGGTTATGAAACATATTAATTTCTTTTTAATATTAAGGTGCTAGAAATAGTCAGTCTGATGTTTATTTTCTAAAGGGAAAAAAGGGAAATAATCAAGTGAACAAAATTTTGAGGAAAACAAACCCTCAGGCTAGAGAACTACATTGTTTGCATTTATTTGGGAGGGTGGAGTGAAATGGGAAGAGAGAGAGACAGAGAGAACAAGGGAGATACAAATACATTTTAAGTCTCCTATGATTTTTATATCCTGTGATTTTAAATTCTGGAGTTTTACTTTTGTTACAGAGTCTCACTGTTTTAAGTCTTTAGCTTCCATTGAAAAAAAGGAAAACAAACAAACAAACAAACAAACAAAACCCAAACAAACCTGAATTAGAAATGGTTTTAGTGAACTGAGCAGGCTGGTAAAAATCCCAGATTTGTCAGATATTCAGCTCCTGTCCAGGACATGTAACCCACGAGTCAGGTCTAGCCCAGAGGACACAAGGTACTTGTACATATCCTCAATGTGAGTCACCCTCTCTAATGCCCCGTGGTGAAATCCAGTATCCTTTCACACACTGCTCACTTGACAATCATTCCACATGGGAAAGGCTCTGAGCCTGGGATCTACCAGGTTCTTAAATGTATATTACCAGGAAACAGTGAGATGGTAGTTTTAGCCTCCAAGATTAAATGTGTTTAGAAATGGTCCCTCGAGAACTGTTTCCTCAAGATATATGTTTTAGCCAGTGCTTCACAGCTATGTGCTTTTGGAGGGAAAGAGGACTTTGTAAATGGATTTTCTACTTTTTTTTTTTCTCAACTCAATGCTATTCAGAAGATAAATTAAAGCTCGAGTGTAGTTACTTCATCCTGTCCCAGAATATAATTTTATTTTTATTTAATGTATTTAGGTTGGTGGATAGGTAAATGATTGTTACATGATCTTGTTTCTCATTGATGAATGTGTCTAGAAGAATAAAGGAAGAAAGGACAAGAGGAATGGATATTAAAGTAAGCAATATATTTCAGTGTCCCTCTTGCTGTTCCATTAACAGTACCCATGAGAAGACCCATCTTCTATTTCACAGCCATTCTTTTTTCTCCCATTTCCTCTTCCCTCTTGAGCATCATTTAGAGAAATATTATATCCTTAGTATTTTCTATAGTCTTTGACTTGGCAATTCATTATTTGCCACAAACTAAGTTTTTTGTGTGTGTATTTCTGGAGTTTTACTTGTATTTTTACCGTCTGTGGGCTTGAAGTACAAATTATATATTCATTGGTAGCAAAGCATTTTACAGCTTAAAGCATGCTTTCTTCTGCCAGGGCGCCTTTCAAATAACTCAAGGATTATTCAGGTAAAATAATAATTATCTCCCAAGAATTTAAATAAAAATAATCTGTACTGACTGTCACTGCTTTATCATAATGCTGGATAACAGGGTATGTTCAAATGAACACTTTTATTTTCTTTCTCTCATGGTAATTTGCAGCTAAGATTACATTTCTATGATTTTCATCTCCCATGGCTCAAGATTTCTGACATTTCTCCCTGCCTCCTGTTTTACCCCCCCCCCCAGACTTCTCCATGTACTTCTTATGCTAAAATTAATATAATAGGAATACAAATTGAACAACCAGACTGTTCAAGAACATTTGGTATTTGGATGAAAAGCACTTTTCACATATTCCCATTGTTGCTGAAAGAACATGAAGAATTTCCACTGAATCAGTAGCAGTTGGAGCAGATTCAAGGCTTTTCAAAGCAGAATGGTGAGTGAGAAGTGCCCTGGTGATTCTTCCCCACAGCTTGCATTATCCAGGAGCCCCCTCTTGCCAAGAGTGGTGCAGTACCATGGAATGGAGGGAATATTTCACAACAGCACTCTTTTCTGAGTCCTGTATGTGTACGTGCATCATTATCTGTGAGTGAACCTGGAAAATCCAAACCCCACAAATTTCTCTCAGTCTGTTTCAGATACTTGGCAGTTTTGGGGGTGTTTGTACAGAAGTGGTGTGATGTCTGTTAGCAGTGAAGTATCTGCATGCTAAGGTTTATAACGAGGCTGGAATCCAAATTCCACACTGATATGGTTTGATTCGGCTCTGGTACTGTGTCCTAGGCTGATGTCATATGGCAGTTTGCTCCTATGGAAATTACCTCAGACTGGTGGTAATGTTAAATGTCTGCTCATCTGTTCAACTTATGTGGAAATTTCTTTGTTCCCAAAACCAAGAATGTGCTGAGGAAGAAGAGCAAACCGAGTCTGCTTAACATCTCTCACTAACACTGAATATGGTGCTGTGTGGGTGACAGTCAGTGTAAGCCGTTTAAAAAGAGGAGCTTGAAAGAAGGTTTTAATAAATTCAGTTACCATTTTTCTTTGTTTTATGACTTTTTGCCCATCTGCAATAAGTAGAATATCATCTAGGAATGATGCAATATAAAATTTGCACCAATATTGTAGCAGTGGAAGATGGACCTTGCCCAAAGTTGTGCAAGAGAGCTGTGAAATGTAGCACTTGAATCTCTCAAAGAAATGTTTTTGTCTCTGAATATGGATTCTGAAAATCAATTATATGTAGATTGGGTGTGTGAGAGAGACAAGCTGTTCTGTTGATTTAGGTATGACCTGTATGGTGACGCTTCATCTCCCACTGAACTAAATACTCTTTCAAATGACATATTAATGGGAGGACATCCAAAATACTTGCTAGGCAAATGAATGTGTAATAGCCAGATGGTTTATTTGGTTTTTCAATAATCCTCAGAGGATCAGAAATGGGATTTATTTTGTAAGTATATAGCATGCACTTACCTGTGTTAAAGTGTCTTGAAATACAGTAGGTTATAATTGCAGATCTGTTCTGTTCTTTTCTTATTTTGCCACATTTATAAAGCACTGTGGAAAATGTCAGCCAACTTTACATGGTGTGGTAGGAGCACAGGTGAGGAATGTTTAAGAAATAGGGTTGGAAAAGAGATGTTGAAACAAACTATGCAATAATCCCTTTTGCTATTCTTAGGACTGTTCAAATCTTTCATCCAACATCAATTCCTTCTATTCAAAATTTAGCATAAAGAGCATAACACATATCTCAAAAGGTGGGGAAAAAACTTATCTCGTGAGCCTGCCTACATAACTATATAATACATGCAATGTATTTTTGGGATATCTTCTCTTTCCTTGAACATACTGTGCTGAGACAGAAACTTCTAATACAATACTATACAGCTTTTAACTCTGTACCTGTCTGGTCAAATGTCCTCAGCATATGCTCACTCTCTGAAGCTGGGAGAGTGAGCCACAGGTGTTACACTTAAATAAAGGCTGGCTTTTCTCCATCTGGTTCCCTAATATACAGATTGGGATTTTTTCCCTCCATGAGTAGGAATGGGTCCCTTTGATGCTACCTTATGTTCTGCATGGAGGAGAAAAGGAAATTGAGTTTCACCAAACGCTGTATTTGGTCTCAAACACATTTCTGCTGGGGAAAATTGAACTGTATCTGAAACACTGCAGAATTTTACCTCAGAAATTTCACTGTTGTAGACCAACAGTGCTGCTGCTGTGTGTCCCCCCTGGCAGCAATAGTGGACCAAAATGATCTCAGTCTATGGTACAGTTAGGAAATCAGCAAAACACTTGAAAACCAAATGTGTCACTTGAGCAAAATGATGAAGTCTAAATTCTCTATAATTCAGGAAAGCCTCTCTAAGACTGCTTGTCATTAGATTTGTCCCAGCTGTTACAAATGTTTTTGGAAAACTTTCCCTCAGAAGCTCACTCTAATACTGGGAACTCCTTCCCATTCTAACACTGGAAAGGAGCACCTATTTACTATGCTTGCTGCTTAGGAGATCTCTCTCCTGAGTAATGCATGAATTACCATTCACACACCTGAGGTCTCTCCAGAGCCCAGTTTGTTGAGTGAATTCAGCTGTTTTGTATTGAATTTTACTAAAACTTGTGCAGTGATGCAAGGACATGACAGCAATGGTACATGGAATAAATTCATTTTTCACAATTGCAGAAAACTGGATAGTCTATGACAGGTCATAGCCTTTTCCTTCTTCTGACTTGGAAGTCCTTGTAAGTGTGGTATAAGTTTGGCTTCTTTCCTTTTGGTTTCATGTACATGATTTAGCTCTTACAGGCAGACCCCTTGACAGATATCTGGACATTCTTGGAACATAGGAGCTGTCTGCTTGCTTTCCCATAGTCTGTGGATAGCCTAATCCTTGGCTACTGTAATTGATGGCCAAATCCTTTAAGGGCTGAATGGGCAGAGGAAGAGGCAGAGGTCTGTGCTCAGAAATGGGCTTCTCATCTGAGTCTGACAGAAATGCCAGCTCTGAGATACCTTCACAGAATCACAGAACAGGTCAGGTTGGAAGGGAATACAGCAGTCATCTGGTCCAAGCTGTCTGCTCAGGCAGGGTCCTTCCAGAGCACAGGGAACAACACTGTGTCCAGACAGTTCTGGAATATCTCCAGTGAGGGAGACTCCACACCCTCTCTGGACAATCTGTTCTTGTCACAGTCACCCACAGTGAAGGAGCTCTTGCTCACATTCGGGTGGAACTTCCTGTGCCTCAGTTTCTGCCCATTGCTTCTCATCCATCCTTGCTGGCAGACCCTGTGGGTTGGCTCTGATATTCATGTGTGTGATAACTCTCCCAGTGGTGAACCACATCTGGAGGGGTTAACTGTCCTCGGTGTCCACAGAGATATCTGGAGGTTTCAGCTGACACCAGCACTTCTTTACCTGTGTCAGGGCTCCTGGCTTTAAGCTGAGAATGTGCTGCAGACCCTCTGTTAAATGCACGCCAAGTGGCAAGAGACCACCCATCCATCATTAGTTATGTTTTAGAACACACTACCCTCATTTTCTATGTAGGCATTTCTGGTGCTCATATCTGTAACCAAATTGTTGTCCAGAACAACAAGGGCACAGAAGCACCTACAAATCCCCAGATTTCAAAAGTAGTCTTTCCACCATTTGTCACTTACCATTCACTCAATTTCACTGTGAGCAATGTCTCTACATGAAATGTGAGCCACAGCTCTAAGCCAGATGTCAGTAAAAAAGTGGATTATCCCTGCTTCAGCATCCCTTATTGTGATTCAATTTTCGTACATGATGGACGCTGCTGTTCAACAAGCAGCACTGTCACTGGTCAGCATTTGATTTAAAAAAACAATTTGAGGTCATAAGCTGGAAAGGTGCTTGGTCAAACAATTGATCAGTCGGTAGATAAAACTAGTAATACAAACATGCTGGAAGCTGGGAGTAACACCAGGAAAGGAGATGTATATTTGATGTCAATGATCTTGATTTGCATGGGTACATAAAGAAAGCTGTTTCTGAAATAGAGATTAAAGGTGCTGAGAGAAAAGAGACTAAAGGTTCTGAGGGAAATAAAATGCATTTTTAAAAGAAAAGGGACTGTTTGTGTGTGTGTGATTATTTTTACTAATTTAATCTGGCAATAAAAAATATATTATTTAGCTTGTCAGCATTTGATCTCAAAATTCTTTTTAGGGATTCAGGAACAAAATCTCATATGAAGGAGTGCAGCTTCTACTTATGTGGGGACTTGTTTTTTCAGTTGTTTTAACAGGCAATATGCAATATCAGTGCAAATCTCCAGAGGTCAATAGAGTTTGCTGTAGTTATCAGGAGAAAATAGACTTCATGGTGAGTAAAGAAAACACAATTTTTTTAAATATCCATTGTACTGTTTAATGCTTGATAAATATTCTGTATACACTTTTGTACATACATGTGCACACACACACAGACACATGCAAAAAGATTAGAATAATATACTTCAAACAGAAATATTTCCTTCGTGTAAAACTTTCCAGTATATTTAGGAAAGCTACAAAAAATATGGTGGAGAAAAAGAAAAAAAGAAAGGGAAAAAAGGCTTTCATTGGAGTAAGGGAAGTTAACTGTAGGCTCAGTTCACACCAACAATGCTGCATGTTATATGGCAAAATATCATCAGCCTGAGGAATGGTGTCAGTTCCTGACATCACTCAAGCCTGTGACAAACCCCCCTTTGGCTTGCATGAAACAAAAATTACATCCATTATGTTTTTCATATGGCAAAGTACAGCTACAGCAAAATAAGCTTTCAGAGCCCTAGTCCCTTTCCTTTTGATTTTCATTACTTTGCTTTACTGTAACAAAGTCTTTAAACAATATGCAACCCTTCATCTCAAAAGAAAAAAACCTTGTATTTTTTTAGAATAAATCCATTTTCTTGCAAAAAATGATCAGCAGAGAGTTTTCCCTGAAATCGAACATAATATTAAGTAGATAGTGCTTTAGAACACCCAGTAAAGCTATTTTCTGATTTTTTAATGGACAGATTCTATTCTTAATAGTTCCTATCAAAGTTGTCCAATGACTGGTTTTTTTTTTCTTATATTGATACTGAAGTGTTTCAAATATAATAGTTACAAATACAGGTCTGTTATGTGACCTCTTTTGCTGTTTTGGAAAAATGTACTATAGAGGCAAATTTCAGAAGCCAGTCTTTAGTAGCTAGAGATTTTTTATTGTGTGGGAAATACAATGTGGTCAATACTGTTAAAGAATAAGTGTGTGTCTGAATTGAATACTCAGCATAATTGCAATACCACAGATTTCTCAGGGTAAGGTGGTCCCACACCTGGTGTGATCAGAAGCTGTGGTCAAATACTTGAAATTCTCAGCTGGTTTAAGTGGAGGTAATGACCCTGACTTCCACAGATAACTGGCACAGAGGAGAATTTCGTCTGTTAACTTTTTGAAACCAACCATTTTATTTGTTCTTCAGCTCTGAGCGTTTATGTTCCAGCTGGTCTCAAAAATCACATAACTGGAAGTTGTAAGACATGCTGGGGGAGGGGAGGGAAGTGGCAGGAAACTTGGCAGGAAAAGAAGCATTGAAAACTTGAAGCAGGAACTATGGCAACCTGAATAACTTGCTGGAGTGTGCAGCAGATTTTGCCAATGGCACCTGGAGAACAAGGGCTGCACCTCAGCAGTGATGTCTTGCAGTGAGAGAAACGCTTCTCCTCCTGGATTTTACATGTGTGAGATGGGAATGCACAGAGCATCCACACACATGCTCTTTGGAGCATCTCAGTGAAAGAATGATGGGGAAAAACTGGAGCAAATCCAGTGCAGAGCTCTGTTGGTCAGGAGGCACGAGGAGTATTTCAGGGAGATGTGAATGCTCAGAGGAGAAGGCTTTGGAGTACCTTCAGAGATGGATGGTGATAGGGTAAAGTCCAAAACCTGCAACACAGGACATTCAGATTAGATATAAGGAATATTTTTTGTTAAGGGGTTCTGTTGTTTAAGGTTTGTTTTTTTTTAACTATGTGGGCTGTCAAAGCCTGGAAAACAGACTGTTGATACTTTCTAGACATATTCAAAACTCAACTGGACAAAGCCCTGCAACCAGATCTGATGTAGCTCTGCCTTCAGCAGAGATGACCTCCAGAGTTCTCTTCCAACCTGTATTATTCTGTGTTTCTATGATTCTGTTCAGATTACTTAAATTATTCTCTTTATTTTCAAAGGGATGTGACAGTTTCAGAAATGGATCCAGCTGTTGATTATATGCTTCAGGGGGCAATGTTAATGGAGAAGCTGCAGCCCTTTTAGCCCCCTGGTAAACTCAGTCCTCAGTTTTTATTATTTTCTACCTTCAGCTACTGTGGAGCATTGCTGAACTCATAAAGCAGCTGCTGTGAATGGTGTGAAAAGTAATTGCTGCATATACTTCATAGGGCTTGTAAAATGGTTTGGAAATTACTGTGGAGAAGTGAGCTGCTATGTTTTTATCACTATAGGAAGCATCAAGATGGTAGATCACTAGATAAGCTATAAGTATATACATATATAAATATGTATATACATATATAAATATACATATGGATCCCAACTGTTAAACTAATTCATGCTATCTTAGAATCTGGTCTTAAAATTTGTCCACAGCCAATTTTTTTTGCAGAAATAATGCAAGTGCCTCAATGATAACTGAGTAAGATGGAGCTCCAGGTGACATACCTGGCTGATAGGATGGGTGTGAGGGAAAGCTGAACATGAACTTCAAAGAGAAATCCATAAGTACCAATAAACCACAACCTCCTCAAAGCATCCACTAAAATCCTAATGTATGAACAGGTGAAAAAGAGAAGCACGGTGATAAAGGAAATCCTACTGTAGAAAGGATGCCTGTTAGTGTATAAATTGTGTAAGAGGGAGCCTCTGCCCTCCTAAATTCAGACTTTACTCTTGGGTTTGATTCATTTCTTCCAAGATCATAGGAAGAGTCCTTTAGGCATCCTCCTTGCATCAGCTTATATTTATTTTCTCTGTTTTTTAGAAAAGAACATCCATGTATCTTGCAGGGTAGGCCTAGACTTCTATTAATTAAACTTTCAAGCCCTTGAAGATGGAAAAGGAAAGTATTATTATCAAGGATTATTTAAAATATGTTTTTGAGAAGTTGAAATACAGTCCAGCTGAGAACTACCTGCCAAAGCCTTAGTAAAAATAGACAGCCAGTGGGTTCTCAGCCAGTACGATCTCAAATTAAAATTATAGCTCACAACAGTAAATTTGATGATGATAATTCCATGTGGATTAAGTGTAGGTAGGAAGCTGAAAAAAAATAAGCACTTATTTTTCTCATCCAAATCATTTGTCTTTCTTTTAGGGTTTTACTTTGAAAAAAACAAACCTGAAATCTGTATGTGGGGATGTAAACAGCTGCATGGGGAAAAAATGTCAGTACTTAGCAGCAGTGAAGTTTGTCCAAGGATTACCACAGTGAATAAAACCAACTTCCCTTTTAAAAGCTGAGTGTACTATTTTGGGAATGTGACCCCTTTTCATGAATAAATGACGTGGTGACATTTACAGATAAAGCAAGATTTAACTGCTATGAAAGGAGATGACAAATGTCAGGATGTCAGTAATGATCTGTGAACATAATGGTCTCTCACCAGAGCACTGTGTAGATATATAATGTAATTGTCGCCTGCTAATGCTGCCATGGAAGAAGAAAAGCAAAGCAATGTGAGGAAGATCAAAAACCTCTGTGGAACCAACCTTAAAGCCTGATTGATAGGCATTGGCACAACTTAGCTAATAAATTATACTGCTAATGACTTAGAGTTTTTACCTTGTGCATATTACTATTACACACTGTGAAATTCCTGTATAACTTACAACTGTATTGTGTCAGAGGATAAAGTGTTGGCCATCAAAACAGCTTTCTGACAGTTTCTTTATCCCTGTTGTACTGCTGGGGCTTGGCTGTTGCAAAAGTCTTGCTGGAGCTGAGTGGATTTACTGCATCCAGGGCTGGTTAATGGAACACAGGTTGCTGCAGAACAGAGGATTCTTCCTTGGCAGAATCTTGCAGTTCTGTGAAAGATCATACTACCATAGAATCATGGAATGATTAGAGTTCGAAGGAACCTTAAAAACTAATTTTAATCCCCTCTATGGGCTGGGATGCCTTCCCATGACCAGTTTCCTCAAAGCTCCTTGAACACTTTCAGGGATAAGGCACCCACAACTGCTCTGGGTAACTTGTTCTGTGCCTCAGCACTCTCACAGTAAATAATTTCTCCTCTTGTAGTTTGAAACTGTTCCCCTTTGTCTTATCGCTGTCTGTCCATAAAGATCTAGACCCCCTTGTCCTCTTCAGGTGTTACGTCTCTCAGTTTTTCACACCCTTGCAGACTGTACTCTGGCCCAGCCTTGTGATTGATGTCAAACTTGCCTTGGTGACTTCCTCGGGAAACCCAGAGACATGGAAGGGAAAAGGAGCTTGGAATTATTTATGCAATTGTCTTCTGAAGTGATCTCAGGCAGCTGCCTCCCAGCCCTGGGCCTGGAACTGAATCCCCATTTGTGCCCCGCACCGAGCGCTTTCTCCAGCTGACAGCTCAAGTGATTCTCATTTGCTTTTCAGAGTGAGGAGAGCGCCTGGAAATCTGCAGGTTTAAAAATCCCGAGACCCTGTCTCAGTGCAGCACGGAAGGCAGAGGGTTTCTGTGCAGGAACTCCACAGGCTCCTGGCAGCCCCTCAGCTCTCAGCTGAGCACTGGGCTTTGCTTTGCTTTGCTTTGCTTTGCTTTGCTTTCCCCGTGCTTTGCTCCGACAGCCAGCCGACCTTTTCTCAGCATAAGTCAGCCTGCCACAGGGCTTGTGTTACCCAGAAGACCAGGGATGTTTTCAGAGAGATGGGGTAACTGTGATTAAAAGCCAGACATAGCCAAGCTCTGGTGCAATCAGCCAGAAAGCATTTGGCTGGTAGTTTGTTTATGAGAAAAATACAACAGATAAAATAGAAACATTAATACAATAAAAATGCCAAGCTCTGGAACATAGTGAAGATAATGCTGAACACTGAATAGATGTATTTTTAGAAGATACTCCGAGTAAATCTCCTGTTAATAGTGCACAAGTGTATCTTTAACACTACTTGTATAGATACAGTAATCACAGTATCTCTCAGGGAAATCCGCATTACAAAGGAAACTCATCCCAATCTGCTGTATCTTTTGATCTGCACTTTATAGTCAGAGCCATCAATGACAATGAAGATGGAGGTGGCATTTTGGATAAGACAGCCAGCATTGTAGCAATCATATATTGACATCCAGCAAGGATTCACCTCGATTAACCGTATCCATCTAAAAGTTGGATGTCTTCCCTAAGCAAATTCTCTTAAGCTTGCAGTAAAGTCAATGGAGAGATGTAGGCAGTTCAGAGGGCAATTGACCCTATCCTGAGATAAGTATTCTAAGATAAATTGTGCCTATTTCTTGCTATTCACTCTAGAGGGATCCCAATACTCCAGAAGCAATGCCTACTTTTGAGGTGGCTATACTTAGGTGAGACATGTGGGAGGCTCTAATTTCCATGGAATCTGCTGATCTGAAGGGTCAATTGCCTTAACACAGCCTTGTTACCGTGCAGCATTAAACTATTAAACTTGATTAGGGATTTATGGTGAGGAGTCCTTCAACCTCCATATCTTGCACACATGCAAGAAAATTAATAATAAAATAAATGTACTTTAAGAATAGAAAAGACATAATTACAATGCACAGAGGAAGAACTAAGCAAAAAGCAATTATGCTATTATGTAACCATTGAGCTATTTAATCCACTATGTGCATACCTATTTAAAGGATACTCAGTTAAAGAGAACTGACAGATGTTGAATCTTGAGGTGGTGACTGAAATTTTTCTTTTTTCTAATGTAAGGGACACATCACTCGGAAAAGCAATACAATCATTCTAATAGTAACTGGTAAAAAGCAAATATCAGTGTTCTCAGGGTATAACATGAACTGTGTTTCTGTATGTATCATTCTGTGTTCCTGCTGATCCAGTGGGGGTCATTTGTGCTGAAATGAGTCTCCCAGTGAGTAAAGATTATCAGTTATGACCAGATTTTGTGATGTGAAGCAATAATTTTAGAGGCTGTATATGTGATGATTTTAGTCCACAAACCTTCTCTTGAAAATGATAAAAGGTAGTTTCTAGGTGGACTAACCATGGCCTGATTACCTCTTAGGTCTAAGTTTTAACACATCCATCTTGACACAGGGATTTCTAAACTCACATATTTCTAATTTGTGTTAAATACATATTCCAGCATTAGTGGACCATTTCTGTTTAAACTACTTGGGATATTTTAACGTAGTTCTTTTTGCTTGATTTATTGCATTATTTAATTACCTCTTACAATTGGATGGATTTCTAGGTTACAGTTATTAGACTGTTATTAAGCTCTGTTGGGGTGAGAAGCCCATTACAAAACGTGCTAACAGTTCTGCTGCTCAAGGAAAAAAACCTAGGAAAGGGTTTTGTTTTTCATTTTAAAAATACTGAGTTTTAGTCTCTGCTTTAATGCCCTTTAAACTCATCAGCTAGAGAAGGACATTAGTGGTTTTCTCAGCCCTGACACTTGCTAACAAAGACTGACAACTGCTGACACAACAACCTGCCTTGAATTATATTTGGGTAGAGGGTGGAATAGGTTGGTATAACTGAAACATGTAATTTCAGTAAACCACCATTTTTTAGAAAATGACATTGTTTAAAATTTCCTTTGCTGAAGGGGAGATGCATTTTACCCCAGACCTCTCAAAAAAAGTCATGCAGGGGATTGAATAGGAAAATGGTGCCTGAAATGAGAATTTCAATATATATTCAGTGTCACTCAATATCTTCCATTTTCATTTTTATTCCGAGTTCTTCTCAAATATAAATTTGTATAGAAATTCTTATCCTTAATTAACTATAGAGCTTACAGAAAGTGTTTGTTGCTGTCCATTTCCTTCCTATCCCTCCCCTTACCTCCAGTGATCAGAGCTGCATATTGAGTAGACACACTATAACCCCGTAATTTGAAGCTACTGCTATAACATCAATTCTTCTGGATGATACCACACCTTGCCAGTCAAAAATGATTTGAGCTTAAATTGTCAGCTAAAGATGCTCTTCATTTTTATTGCCCTGAACTTGCGGGCAGTCTATTGGATGAAGTGAATTACTTTGTTGTTGGAAATGCTTGTAATTTTGTGTGAAGGACACAATCAGAATACACAATATTTTTTGGCCTTTGCATTTCCCAACCTGCTCTGCTCCTTTGGTACCCAAGCATATTACTAAATTGCTGACATCTGAGTTGATCAATCAAACTCTTTGCCGTTCTGTAAATGATCTTAACTGTCTATGCAGCTGTTATTTGGCAGTGCTCCATCTGGAAAATAAAATACAAACATCAAAGAAGTTCAGCAAGGTTTACGTTTCACAGAGGTTTTTTGATAGCTTGTCTGTTATATAACAGAGTCTCTTGGGTCAAACTAGAAGACGTCAGATCTTTGTCCTTTCATGAATCTCTGATCCCTGAGTTAACCATATGACAATCACCTCCCAAAACAAGGACAGCTAAGCCGTGTGTTGGTGCTGATACTCTGCACACTGATGGGCACAGCCTCCCAGGAAAACACAGGCTGTATACAGGAATATCTTATGGGAGCTAAGGAATGCTGGGGCAACTATACAGTGTGTAGAATTCAGAGGGTAGATTTTTTCAACAATGGTTTAATTTTTATTACTCAATTCTGCCCAACTCTCCACCAAGTTTAGCACCATGGCATGCATGGATAGTTTGTGATTTATGTAGAGGTATGTGCCACTATCCCTTGCCATATATAGAGAACTGGGCAGAGAATTAATGCTCTGGTAGACTGCAGGAAGACATTTGCCAGGGCTGTAGAGAGACAGCAAATCTCCTGACACTTTATGCTCTGATTGGTCATGCCCAAAAGGCGTATCAGCCAACTTGAACAGATCAGCAAAGTTCTCATTAGCAAAATTCCAAGCTAACCTTTCTACTCGCTGACTGCAGAGAGGGCAAAACAATAATCACAGTGGAAAAGCTGTCCTTAGCTCTCCAAAAAGAAACTACCAGGCAATAAACATCGTTGATCAGACACAAAATCGGATGGAGGAAAGGAAAATGTCAGTGAATCAAATGCCTTCTCTTCCTGGACAAAACACAGAGGTGAAATGCTGCAGTTATGAGCAGAAATACTTCACATGGTGTGATGGACACACTGCCATTTGGTCCGGGTCAATTACAGTGGCTTTTTTTGGTGTAACGTGCAGAAGAAATTTTCCTCAAAGGACCATAAAGGAAATGAAGTGCCCAATACGTTTGCCAGTTTTATAGCTCTCAGACTATGTGGAAAATTTCATCTAGAAAGAACTGGCAAAGAAAAGAAGATAATAACAAGAACAACAAAACAAGGTTTTGTGCTGTACAAGTTGAACATATTTAAGATATATTTTTTATATTGTCTCACTTCGTGATTTGCTTTTGCACTGCATTTTATACATTGCTTAGTTAAAGACTGCAATATGGAGCTACAGTAATGCACACTAAATTTTAAGACCTTTAACCAAAATCAAAATATGCATCTAGAAAAAGGGTTTTTTTCCCCAGCAGAAATTAGAACTGTTGCATTTAGAAGCACATCCCATTTCTATCAAATATGCACCGTTTCCCCTGCAGCTGCTTTTATGTTAGTCAATATCTTTTAATGTTATCTGATGGTTTCCTAGGAGATGCCTTAAATGGCCAAACTCAGTAGTTTGATGCTGGTGTTGGATAATATCTATATGCACTAAACATCTGTTTTGTTCACTGAAGTCTGCTCTGCCCTTTTTCCACTGGTCATTATGTTTCCCCTGAGGGTTTGTAATGGTTGCTAATGAGATAAGAAAAATGCTCCATGTACACTTCCATCTTCTCTGATGATGTGTGATCAGAAGTCTGTGCTCTTTTTTAGCAGGAATTGCTTCAAAATCATTGTTAGTGTTTCTTTGTACAGTAGTTTGGATGCAAATTTTACACTTAAGGACTAAAGTGCCTTTTAAAAATCTGTAAGATGCAATTAGAAAGAGAAAGATCACCACATTATAAGGTAGAGAGTTCTATTTGTGGAAGGGTGGGCTCAGTGTTGATTCATGTTTTTCAGATGGTACAGTACAGGTTGCATCATTAATAGAAGATTAAGATGCCAAATGGGGAATTTTTACCTTCTGTTTCTGAGTTTTTCACTGTAGGAAATCACCCAGATACGGCGAGAGTTTGATTTTATATAACATGATGAGCAGACAGAGTGTTCCTCAAATTGAACAGAGCCTGCTGCTACTGTGGGAAGAGGGGCTGACAACTTGGGTAGTATCCATACAAAGCTATAATTTCTAATCTGTCAAAATCACTTCCCTTTAGAAAGCCTGATTTCATTAGCATGTTCTTTGTCGGATGTGATTGTCTCTCTTAGCAGCTTTCCTTTTACAGCTGTCACAAAAGCCAATCAGATTATACCAAGGGCAGGAAATAAATAAGTCTTTTTGCTGTAAATTAATTTAGGCAAGGCTGCATCACATATGGTTAGATTTAGTCCCTACTTTGAAGTGTGAAATTTTAGCAAGGTAACAGATGAGGGCTCTGAGAGCAGGTATTGGCATAAATTTGGTTACAAACTGCACTTCTGCTGGCAATCTAGGGGTGGGTATAGAAAATATATTTACATATAGCCTATGCTTTATAAATGGCAAACCAAGCTCTCAGCTAAACTGAAGACATAGGCTAAACTGGCTTAATAAAGCTCTTCTCAGATTTTGTCTGTGCTGCACTCTTCTGGGGTAATTTTAACCCAAACTTTAAGAATTCATTTAAGCTAATTTTCTTCATATTTGATCTTGTCCATTGTTCAATTTACCAGTGTGGGCTCCTCTATCATTTCACTCAAGTCTGATGTTTTTGTACAGCTTGCTGTGCTCTGCTACCACGGAGTATCAAGGCTGATCTTGCCTTGGTCCTTCTGTTGCTTTGGACCCGAGCACCCAAGGTAATGAGGAGCAGGCAGGTGCTTTATTGGAACCTGTTTATTTACTTGATTTAGCTCTGCTTGATTCATCTCTCTGTTATGGCTTCAGAAATTTCTGAGGAGAAAAAAGGACCAGATTGTTCTTTTTTTTTTTTTTTTTTCAAAAAAGTATTTCACCCTGGAGATTAAGACAAAGGTGATTGTCCCGTTTGGCATCTAAGGTTGAAAAAGAGTTTTTTCAGAAGTCTTTAGTGCACAAAAGAAAGATAAGTGCCATAGAAAGGGCACCCCTGTGTGTCAGCTGACTAGTCCATCTTTCCCCGTGCCATTTGCAAAAAGGGGCAGCAGGAAATGATAGCAAAGCTCTTCAGTGGAGCTGTGGTTTCACTGTTCAGTCACTGTGACCCTTCTGGGGAACAGGTAAAGCTGTCACCTTTTGTAAAGAGTCTTTCTGTGCAGGTGCAGAGAACCATTCTAGAAGTCAGAGCTGTAGGATTAGGTTGGTTAAGAATTTATTTTATTTTGGAATCTTTGTAAATCAACAACAATCTATTGCTTGTTCAAAATAGGTAACAAGCACTATATGGATCAGTCCCCATTTCCCTTACAGGTATATTCCCTTATAGCTGTATTACCTGAGCAGGTATAATGAGTCCCAGTGTCTTTTCATTGTGCTGTGAAATATAGGTGAAAGTCCTCATTAATAATTTTTACTTACAACCAAAGTTTCTTCCCCTTCTACAGGGTAATTTTGGCCCATCTACATCTCTAAGGGCTCATAGTTTCCTTTCTAAAGCTAAGAGAATCTTCTGTTTTTGAAAACTTCATCCATTTCTATGACTATGTGTAATGGTCTAGCTGTTTTTTTTCTCTGCCTTTTTGCCAGTTCCATCTGGTCATTTAAAAGCAGTAATTCTGTATCTTTTCGTGTGCTCCAGATCTTCTGCAATGCCAATCTCTAACTGACAGTATTTGATCCGTTTTATGATTACTCTTCATCTGTTCCTGGCTCTTTGTCTGTATGCTGGTAAATGGCTTTGATCACCTCCTGGCCAGAATCTGTGGCTTCTCATAATTCCTTCTGGAAAGATTCTTTGTCTTCATTTAATTACTTTTTACCATTACCTGGCTAGCATCCATTGCCTGTTTTCTGTTTTTAATTTTTGCCACAGTGAAAGCTAATAGGACTCTTCTGCATTGGGACATTTAGGAAAGTCAATCCAAATTAAATGTTAAAGTTCACACTTCAGCTGCATTAAATCCCTGTGTTGACAGCCTTGTTAGAAGAAAGGAAGGCCTTAATTTTGTTTAATTTAATACATACTATAAATGAATTAAGCTAAGTCAAATTTAACCACTTCAGCTTTGAACAAATGTGTCTTCACAAGTTTTGTGAGATTTACCAAATCAATTTTAGCTTCACACCTGTATTAATGTTTTTTATTTCCTGAGTTTTTTGCAGACAAGGCCTCAGATATCTTTTGTACAGGAATAACCTTTTTCTTCCAGCCTGATTTTTTTTCTCTTTCTCTCCTTTTCTTGATGTTTTTCACTCCTGCGTTCTGATGGTAGCTTTCAATATACTAAACATAGTTGCTCTAAATATTTTATTAATTACACTGTAACAAGCTATAGATCTGCACTAATTTCAGGGGAGTTAAGGTGGATGCTGTAGACATGTGCATGTGATGCCTATTTTGGGCTTGCCTAGAAACAGGAGCCAGACAAAGTTAAAAGGATAAAAGTGGATATATTTAGTTTAGGGCCTTTAGGTACATTGTATTCCCCAAGGGAATACACCCCAAATGGATGATGGTCACGAGTTTTTCAGACAGATATAAGTTTGGTCTATTTGCATATCACGGGTAATCCTCCAATTACAGCTTCAGGTAATGAAGTCATATTCCCCCAGTTCACTTCCCACTCCGATTCACTTTTGTTTGTTCTTTTGGGAGCCTGAGGCAGAGGCTGTCCTTGGATCTCAGGCCTGGAAGGATTGTTTGATCTGACCAAACTGTGAAGAGAGTTAACTAACGCTCTATATGGAGTTCACACTTATACACTAATGAAGTACAGGATCTCAAAAATATAAA
The DNA here is from genome assembly GCA_037013685.1 of Acridotheres tristis. Classification (NCBI taxonomy): domain Eukaryota; kingdom Metazoa; phylum Chordata; class Aves; order Passeriformes; family Sturnidae; genus Acridotheres; species Acridotheres tristis. The sequence goes on from CM072887.1 coordinate 103,536,168, forward strand.
ATATCTTAAGGCATCACTTAAGGCATATCTAATATCTTAAGGCATCACACACATAGAATGGAGTTCATCTTTCCTAACCTTACTGGGAAAATGCAGGCAGATGGAATTTACCCCCAGCCAGTTCTGTGTCACCTTCAGAGAGACCTTGGCAGGCTGGAGAAATGGGCAGAGAGGAATCTTGACAAGTTCAACACTGGCTATTGCAAAGCTCTTCATCTCAGGAGGGTTAACCCCATACACCAGAACTTGCTGGGGGCTGACTGGATGGAAAGCAGCTTGATGTCCTGATGGCCAGCAAGATGACCATGACCTAGCAAAGCACCCTCACACCAAAAGGTCAAGAGAGGTGACCCTTCACCTCTGTCTAGCACTGGTGGGGCAACAGCTACACTTCTGCATCCAATTCTTGCTTACCTCCTGTGATCAACACCTAAAATGTTGTTAGCTAAGCAGAGAAGACACAGAGAAGTTCTAACAGCATCCAGGGCAAGCCATGGACTCGTCACTTTAGACTTACCCCATGTGCTCAGGCTGCTTTCTTACCTTTTGAAATTTCCTTTGTTTTAATTAATATTTCTCTGGAATGAACCAAGCCCTTAGGACAATAGCAAATTTCCAGAGCTTGACATGGAAACAGGACACCAGAAAACCCACTCTATAGTGTGTGACTTCATAAATACTTCATTTTGTCCCGGGGATCTGCTTTTAATTTGCATTGTAAAGCTCCAAACAGAGAACTCCAAGCCCACAGCCTTGTTCTGAGCTGTTCCTTGGAGCTGCTAGTATGAAATTAACGTTAATGACCTAAAGGCTCTAATCCCATGTGTTTAATAAAACAAGTTTAACAAGGATATTTGCTTTAAAACTAGCATGAATCCAGCAGCTTCTAGTGAGGAGGATGATGAAGAATTATCTTCAGAATTTTTAATTTTTTTTTTTTTTTCAGAGGGGAGAGGAGGAATAGGAGAGACAAGGATGTGAGACTTTCTGTAATGGAAAACAGATGAACTCTTGCTATTTTATCTATCCTTTTCATAGAAGATTTTTTTTTCCCTCTGTTAAAATTGTTCCCAGTAAGTCTGTCTCAGCAGCAGACAGATGAACCCTCCCATTTAAATCCCCTCCTGTCTGATAGGTAGACATTTGCAAGCCAAAAGAGAATCATCCTCCTTACTTCTGAAAAGTATGGTCTGCCTTTCAGATAATACCTACTTTTCCAACCTTGTCAGGTGAGGCAGTGCTTGAAAGCTTTTTAGCACTTACCCTTTTGTATAAAAAGTTATCTCAGTAGGAGACTTTGCAGCAGTCTTTAACCCCTTTTGTATTCTCATTCCATCTCAGAGATGTCTCATGCAAGCTAATAAATAATTCCATGAGGTCTCTCTTTCCACAACATTAATCTCCCATCAACTAGTAATGAGCCTTTGTCGGTTCCTTGTGAGAATCTGAGCAACCACATTAATTCCTTAAAACTTTTTTAACAATAGTGATCCTATTGGCAGAGAGTTTAGGAACATCTGATCCATACATTTAGCCTTAGGAGGTTTTAATGGCCTGTGTTTATTGTGCCCTGAAATTCCCAAAGCCCTAGAAAGATGTTGCAAATGTGACATGCATCAATTTCTAATAAATTATATCTGCATATCATCTGATGTAAAGAAACCAGAATTGTGCTGCTAAAGTCCTGTTCTTTCATGTTTGTTTCTTGACCTGAATGATTTTTTGTGAAAAAAATAATGTAATTATTATTTTCAATATTTTTATTATCAATAAGGTTGCTGCATGTTTTAGAACATATAAAATGACTGTTCATTCTTTGCATGCTGATTTTCCCCATAAAACATGCCAGAATACCAGTCAACAAATAGCCAACACTCATTCTGCTTGTCCATGTGCTGTCCCACAGTCTTTCATTTTAGCAGTCTAGAGGAAAATAGGTCCCTTTGGAGGTTTGAAAAGAAAGTTCTTGTTGCTTAAACTTGGGTGTCTAATTTAGATTCCCAAGATCCTACTTATCTAGCACTACTGACAGCCAACCTACAGCATAGAATGGGGTTAAAGAGAAAGCACTAAATCCTACAAGAAAATGTCATTTATTTCCAGATCTCTTGTATTTTATAAACACTTCAGACAAAATTAACTTCCTATTAGCCCCACTCCCACATTCATGTCAATTAAAGAAACAAACCAGTCAAATAGTAAAGGGAGAATCAAAGCTGAAAGTGGAGAAATAAAAGAGGATTGTGAGTCTATAGAACACTACTGTGTGTTCGAAACATTTTTTTCTATGCATGGCTCTGACATTACAGACTGCACTCAATTTGCTTCAGCTGAACTCTGCATTGCTAAATGTAGAAAGGACGCCCATCAATTCAGCCCACTCATTTCTGTTTCTTTTCAGCATCAACTTTTCAGTGGATTGTCTCCTTCTGCAACAGCAGCTCTTTCAGATTGTCGTACTACTTTACTTTCCTTTTTTTGTCTCTTTCTCTGGTTCCATTGTTTTATGTCATTTTTATTTTCTCTTTGTTCCCTTGAGATATGCAATGAAACCAGCAATGCAATTAGCATTGTTAGTTACATTCATTCTGCCCTTTGACTATTTATAAAGACACTTTTCCTGAACCTTAAAAAAAAAAAAAGAAAATTAGTCATCCAAAACTTGAAGTGTCTTATGCTTTACAATTTCCTGCTTTCCTTCTGAATGTGTGGAGGCCTGATAACACTAAGGAAATAGTATATAAACAAACTTCATATATGTGTTACATGTTGTTTTCAGTAAATTGATTTTGTCATAATACAAAGCAAGTTTCATCGTAGTTTGAACTAGCTTCAATATAATGAAAACCTCTATGAATTTTTCCCTGAAACTTTTATCTGAACAGATATCTGCTTGTAAACCTCCTGGAGGATTATTGGGAGGATTGGGACAGACTATAAGCAAGGGGATTTCAGTTTAGATGAAACCAGTCTTTAATCTATATTACAATAGTACTTCTATGTTGCATATATTGCCAGAAGAAGAAATAATGCTAATGCTATTATTGAGATTTTAACATGAATAGGCAGCCCAATACATTCATTATTTAACCATGACAAAACAATGGCAATAATCTCTCTTTTCTCTGAAGTGAGAAGAAGAAGAGCAAGCCATGGCTGGCAAGTATTAAGTGACACAACTTAAAGGTCTTCAAAAAGCTCTTCAGTGAAGAGGGCTGGTGCCAACTCTCTGCCCCAGTGGGATTACAGAGGCTGGGTCACAGTTGCCAATTGCATTGTCTTGCTATTTGCCCTTCAGAAGGTTCTGATATTTTCTCCTCTTGAACACAAGGCATGAAGGGTTTTAATTGATTGCCTCAAACTGTTGTTGACTTTTGAAAGCTGAACTTCACTTTTTAGCTTGGTCCATTTGAACTTTTTAAAGTAACTTTAGATTGCTGAACAAAATTCAGGCCCTTTTGCAATAACTGCAGCCCACTGAGCAATGGATGTCTGGTCTAAACTTATAGGATAAAAGGTCTAAAAGAGAAAGATAACTCTGTGGATTCCCTTAGAAACAAATTATAGTAGTTCTAGGGAAGTATAAGCAATAATGAATATATGTTATATCTAAATCGTGTTTTCCTGCACTAATATGTGAAGTTTTATCCGTCTGTGTTTTAGAAATTGCATCTCGGAATAGGTAGATGCTCTGTGCTGGAAAACACAGCTATTTTGTATCAAGTCTCTGTGGACAGAAGCAATTGCAGATAATGGGTTATATTTTGATTGTTAAACTTCTGTTTTTTCACAAAATCGCCATCTCTGTTACCTGCAGTGAGTCCCTTCTCCATCAGGAAATGCAGTAAACTCCCTAGGCATCCGTGACCTGGATATAAAGGTTGTATAAGTGTGATGCAAATTTTTCTGAATATGCCTTTTTTAGTGGAGCTCTGGAGTTTTCACAGAAGAAAGGTTGTGCATGTAGAGCAGGAAAGCTTCTGGTTTTATTTTTTGTGGTTGCTCATCTCTCTCAGTCACACAATTTTTAGTTTCAGCCACTGCAATTATTATCGTTTAGCAACAGAATGTCTGGTTGATGATATGTGCTACTATATCTTAACAAAATAAAAATTCTATCCTCTGCCCAAGTTGATGGAATGTTTACTGCCCTTGGGTGTACTGTTTATGATTTTATACCTCTGAGTCACTGTGTATGCATCCAACCTACTGTGCTGCTGAGGAAAATGTGTACATGAATTTGAATTTAGGAGACAACTTAACATGTTATCTTGGTGTCATCTCGTTTGAAATGGTTGCTGCAAGTTTCTCCACTTGGCTGAAGAAACAACAGCAAAAGCTGTTGCTAATTTTGTTTTTTAATTAATTGTGCAGTATGGATTTGTTGATGTGACATGGACAGGGGTCAACTAAATAGATTTGCCTTGGGTTAATAGAAGTTTCCCATCATCTCCTCCGTTTCTGGTGCATAAAATATTCCTTAACAATCTTAACTTCTCGAATGAGTGCATAAAATCCTCACAATCAGCCTGACAGCCTGTAACCAAGGCTGCCACTACCCTTTGTATTCATCTGCTGTGCAACTCCCCTTACTGGTAGGAGGCTTCTGAAATACTTGGGAACAATTTTATGAATAAAGTGTTTCAAGTGCTAAAATCCACTTTGTGTAAATTAAAATAATGTCTTTTGGACTTTTCATAAAACATTATATGCTCTACTCATTCCTGGAGTGCATTTCTTGTACTGTTATTGCTGTGATGACACATAATTAAGTCAGATTACATTTTTATATCTAGAGAAGAATAGCTAAGAAACAGTCCTAAATTATTCATCAATAAGTTTCACCAAAAAAAAAGGCAAAAGACAAGAATTTAAAATGTGCTCTCTTTTGTTTTTTTTCTTCCTAAAACTAGATAATTTTATAATGGTATATTGAACAAATAAGTCTCTCTCTTCCTCCCCATGAGAGAACAAGAGACTTCATTTAACTCCACATGTGTTATTGTGCTTATCTGCTGATTACCATATTATTTTGATTTGTGTGGGAGATTGTAAAGTCTTGTAGGATTATGGAAAGATTTCTTTCCCCAGGCTGAACCAGTGAGATTTTTAGTACCATGAAGACAGACATGAGCAGAGAAGAAGCAGATTGGTTATTATACCTCTATGTAGTTTTTACCCACTGGTTTGTCTCATTTTTATCACTGCAGAGTCAGCATGAAAGCCAAAGAAGTTAATACACCTGCACAACATTGACACAACAGTAAGTTTTAATGTCTCTTCATACCCTCAGCATGGTTAGAGAAAATGAGAATTGCTGAAATGGTTTAGCCATGAAGAAGAGCAGGAGTAGGCATAGATGTGCTTTGATTCACCTAGGTAAAATACTCCTTTTGATTAGGAATTGAAAATATATGATGAAAGAAAGTGCTGATTTACTAAACATCAGGGGTTCTTTATGTACAAGGGATTCTTTCTGATTTTGGATGGGCTTATCCAAATTTGCAAGACAATTTACTTGACTTGTTAAACTAAGTATTTCCTTGTAGGAAATGCAAGGAGAGGCAGTAATGAAGGAGGAAGTTTAGACCAGAGAAAAAGGAAAAATAGCTCACCCATAAAGCTAAAAAATATGAACTCAGCTACTGTATCTCTGTGCTGTGTATGTAATTCAGACTAGAAAAATAGTTTAAATATAAATTGTATAGAAATTTAAGACGTGCTGTGGAGATTATCAGTGGTTTTCTGATATACTGGAAGCCTGTGGAGAAACATGGGAATGGACAGCCAAGTAGTTGAGCAGTGACTGGTGACACTGACTGGTGGCTGTTTTGAGGTCTGCATTCCTGCTCCCTTTCTCTGGGAAATATTGGTGATACATGTCTGAGCCCAGCATGAGTGTGTCCTGGCTGTGTTCACCAGCACTGGTACAAAAAGGAGGCAGGACCAGACAGATGTGGGTTCACTTTGCTGCTCTGCTTCTGCTTTCTGGGAGGTCAGAGAAGTGGCTTTTCCCTGAAATAAAAAAACAATTCCATTCAAATCCTTTGCATCTGAGGAAATGGAACTGGAATCCTGTGTGAATTTCTTGTCAACTGCATGCAAGATCAGCTGAATTTCTGGGGAAAAGCCCAATCCTAGGTGAAAAGATGAGGAGTAGAGTGTAGGGATAGTTAAACAGCTTTCATGATGCAAAGAAATTGCCAGTACAAATTAAGAGGGAAGCTACATAAGATCTGCACTTTTCATCATTGTTACAACTTATTTGGAAAAGCAAGAGCTTAACGAGGTGACAAAATTTGCTGATACTACAGAATTCTTCAAAGTGACAGAAACTAACACTGACAACAAAAGGCTGAACTGAACTTGTTATTTTGAGTGGTCAGACATAAAATGGGAGACAAAACTCAGTGCTGATAAGTGAAAAGCAATAGATGCAAGAAAACATAATCCTAATTATTTTTACACAGCCATGGGTTCATAAATGAGGTATAAATATTTTGGAAAGGCATTTAGAATTGTAATGGTTAGCTGCGTGCCAAGTGGCGCTCAGTGAAAGCTGAAGATCATAGGAACAACAAAGAAAGCATCAATAACAGAATAGTTGACATAACTTTTCTTCTATATAAAACCAGGATCAACTCGTGTCCTGAATACTGTATGAAGTTCTGTCCTCCCTTTTTCAAACAGAGAAATTGTTGAAACAGACAAAGGCAGCAAGGATTAGATATAAAGTTTTTGTGAGAAGAGCAATTAGGCTAGGATTGTGGGTCTTCAGGGAGGAAAAATGACTGAGGGACAAAATTATAGAGTATATCAAATAAAAAAGTAGATGAACTGCAATATTTTCTATTAACAACGTTTGAAGAACTGAGGGCCAATTGAGGAAATTATCATGCTGGTAGCTTAAAGTTAAAAGTAAGGAAGCACTTTTCTCACACAACACATTTTAACTCTGGAAATCATTGTCAGAAGTTTTTGTAGTGCCCAACAGTATAGTTAGATTTATAAAAGTTTTGGAAAATTAGGTGGAAGAAAAGATCATCCTATACAATACTAATTTTTTTTTTAAATTTGTGTAGAAGAGGTATATTACTTATCCTTCTTTTTTTGAATGACCACAAACAATAACTTTTACAGCAGGGAGATTGTTTGCTGGGTCTGATTAAACTTATTTTTGTCCACTATGATATTTGATGTGTCATAGAACTGAGCCCAGTACACAAAAGGTGTTCTCTGACATTCAAACGAAATTTTCATGACAGAAAAAAAAAGTAAAAAAAAAATCTCATTAAATCTACCTCATTTAAAATAAGAAGGAAAAAGAATTAATATTATTTGTGAGTGGACCAGGGATCTTTCACATTGGGATGAAAAAAGTCTTTATAATATAGGACAATATAGGTGTGTTCTAGGATGTGTCTTTAAGATATAAACTTAGTGTGGGATGACTCAGATCAGATTTGCATTTTATATGGCATTATATCAATTTAGAAGCATGGAAAAATCCAGTTCTGAGAGGGTGTTTTTGCCTGGTAGCTGCCTAGTTGTAGCAGGTGGAAAGACTGAAAATAACTTTAAATAGCACTTCTCTTCTCCCATGGGAATTCACACGGGAATAACTGTTGAACTGTTGGAGCAACAAGCCTTTTTTTTCCCTGATAAATTGTAAAAGTACCCAAAGGTATCAGGCATGAAACACAGGAATATTGCCCAGGCATTGTACAATTTCTTGCAATGAAAATTTGGAGAGATGTTTAAAGATGTGCCTGAGGGAGGTGAGGGCTTGAGGGAGACAGTGATTTTGTTTTGTCATTTTTACCTCAGCCTGAATCTTGCGTGTAGCGTCGAGTTTCCTTCTCTTAGGGCTGAGCCTGGAACACATACATGAGATGAGCTGGCATGCCCTGAGGTGGATCTGGGATGCTGGCCTGCTTCCCAAGGACTGCCAGAGCTGCTCTGCTGAAATTCAAACTTTATGGACTAATGATTTTCTTGCTTTAGTGCCAGCACGTTTAAACACACTCGATATGCTGGGTGCAAGTTGTGTGTCTAAAAAAATAACTGCATCAAAATTTGAGGTATTCTGGTGCCACGGTGGCGAAGTCAGATAAAATATGGAGCCCTGTAAAGTGTAAAATGTGTTAGATGTACGGAGTTAAGGGGAGCTGAAATGTCCCAATGCAAATTGTGATCTGAACTCTCTCCCTGGAGCCAGAGCATTTGGGTCAGGTGTTACTGTTCAAGGCTGTTTCCAAGCAAGTGCCTCTGCCTTTTTACAACACAAGCCTTGTTACACTTTGATTTCTTCCTCTCTCCTGGTCTGAATTATGTTACTTTTGTTGATATGAATCCACAGCCACTTGCCAATGACCATAAAAGCCATTCTATACCACATATTGACTTGAAAGATTTAGGTCCCCAGTATCAAAAGATGGCACTTTATCCACTCAGCCAGACCAGACCCTTGATTTTATATGGCTGTTTTCTCTTTGAGTTTCAGAAGTCCTTTTAATATTTCAGAACCATGTCAGCTCTTTCATAAGCTTTCCAAAGGGTGAACAGTAGTAGTTGTATTCCAGCTGCTGCTGAATCTGCTGTGTTTGTTCAGCCCTGAAATGATCTTTTAAGATGTGAAAATAAAGTGTTTCACTAGTACTGAGCCATAAACTCAAAACTGACCAGGGATGCAATATGCCCAACAAAAACTACCTATTAAGTATTAGAACCACTTTTCTTCCAGCTTCCTGCATAAAGGCCTGATTCTGATTTAACTGGATTTTTTTTTCTTCCAACAGGACTGGTAAAATAATTTTAATTTTTTTTTTTTTTTTTTTTTTTAAGTTTTGAGAAGATAATGGCTATTACTTTGATCTTAACATACTATGAAGCCTATGGTAAAGGCTTTTCCTTTTCTCATTTGAAACAAACCAACCTTATGTACTTAATACAGAAATATTCCTTTGAATGTTCTAAATATTTTGACTCAAGTTACAAAACTGCTTAAGTGTAAGATTGCAAACTGATTTCCTGATTACTTTTGTAGATATTTCCTCATTTCACATCATTTATTTGAATGTGTGAAAATTCATATGCTTGTATGCATGCTATAGAGACTTTCAGATTTTCTTAATAATGCAAGAAAATGAGGTGCCAGTACAGAGAGCTCTAAAATTCAAACCCTTAATGTTTAATGCTGGTAGAACTCACAGGCTCTAATATTAACTCAGTAGAAAATAGACAACTTTCAAAAATCTTTTTCACTTCCTTTCCCTTTCCCAACTAATTAGTAGTGGAAAAAGAAAACAAAACAAAACAAAACAAAACAAAACAAAACAAAACAAAACAAAACTACACTCTTTAAATTTAATGCCCAACCCAGGCAACTATGGATCAAAGATCAGACTGCTATAGAAAGTTTCTAATACCAATAAGATTGTCTTTTTAGGCTATGTCATCCTCTCTGTACCCTCTAGGTTTCTGTCTGTGTAGAATATTCGTCCTGAATTTTCAGGTCTACATCAGACCCCAAAGTTGGGCTACAGGGATGATTGGTTAGAGGACAGTGCTAATAATGCCAAAGTCATGGTTTTGATGCCCTTTATGGGCCATTCACTTAAGAATTTGACTTCATGATCCTTGTGGGTCCCTTCCAAATCAGAATACTCTGTGATTAATAAGAATCCTGAGCTGGTTGCAGGACAGCTGTGTAGAATTTCAGTGTTGCTGTTCCATTAACAGCCCTAAGTGCCTAGTGAGTAGTCACCTCTTGTCACCTCACACAATCACTCATAAGTACTTATTCTGCTTGCAGGCTCTATATGTAGGTAGGTTCTGTCATTTAGGCTGTTTAAGGCACCTTCTATGCTTTTAAAATACATAGTGCTTAAATGTGAAGGCTGGTAACTGCAGCTCCTGACAGTTTCTCTCATAATCTGAGATGGTGTAGACACAGGAAATTAACTTTGGGCAAAGTCATAAGTGTTTCTAACCATTTCTCAAGTCTGAATAGAATGGATAGTTGAAATTTAGTGTCTATATCCTGCTGCAGGTTACTATACTGATAGATCTGTAGGCCATATAGGTACGTGTCTCTTTAATTTTAATAAATCCATAGTCCCTCAGGATGTTTTATGTTGTCTGAATGTGTTGGGTTTAGATGTGAAGTTTCTTGTGGAAGTATTGGCAAGGTCTTACTTCTACTATCCCTATCCCTGAATTGGTACTGAGTGGGTATAAATCCTATTCTGGGTTCCACAGCAATCTTGTTGGTCAAAAGTGTATTAAAAAAGTGCTGAAGTGTTAACTGGTCCTATACTGCCTTCTGTCAACATTTAAGAAGCTGCTCAGGTCTTGACTTCTGTGGGAGTACTGAAAGAAAAATCTTGAATAACTCTTTTCTCTTTAAAGGTCTCTCCTAGTTGGCAAATGGCACTATAACCCAAGAGAAAAATATGACAGACATGTTATTTCGGTGGGAATTATCAGAGTTTTCAGAGTTGGTAGCAATTCTAAATATTATATATAGCAGCTAAATTAATTTGTAGAAATACTTCCATGCCAGAGAGAAAGGTGTGAGGTTTTTGTTTCTTTTCTTTTGCATTCCAAAACTGAGCTTTCTGGAATTAGCACAAATTTACTTTGAGTGATAGAAAAATCTAATATCTGCTAATACAGAACAGAAATTCCTCGGCTAAGTCTAGAAAGAACAACATTACTGGGTGTGGCTTTATTTACTTGAATGTTGGGAAGATTGTATTGCAAGTTCAAAAGATGTTCGAATAGTGCTACTGGTATAGGAAAAACTACAAGAGTAGGGTGTGTGTATGGCTTTGACATTATTGATGATTCATTTGATGACACTTACTTCAGCTGCTTCATTTCATGAAAGGAAATGAAATCTTGCAATTTCAATGAGGATCAATTCGGCAAGGTTTGGTCCATTTCCCTGCAGTTCATCTCACCCCATGCCATTTTATTGTTTTTCACTTTGCTTCAGAATTTTCTTTTTTTTTTTTTTTTAGCATTTCATTTCATCAATTTCTTCTCCTGTCTCTTTGCTTGACTTCATTCCCTGATTTTTAGATTTCAGTGAGTATCATTTTGGAAGTTTCCTGTCCATTTCATTTAGGAGAAAGAACACCCCACTGCCCCAACATGTGCTTTCTGCTTGGCACCAGCCTCAGCCAAATACTGGTTTTACTTCTCTGCTTAGGGTTATGGTTATGCTTAGAGTTAGGAAAACCACAAAGTCCAGAGCTGCAGGACACTGCAAGTACAAAAGGCATGCCAAGGGGAGCCCTGCACTGCCCCAACATTGCTGCCCCCACACCATTCTGCTTCACTCCACTCATGTGCTTGGCACCTCAGCAAATGGCTGCTTTTACTGCTCTGCTTAGGTTTAGGCTTACATTTAAGCTTAGTCTTGAGAAAACCACAAAGCCTAGACCTCCAGGGATGTTTCAACTATAAAAGCCAAGTAAAAGAGGAGCAGTTCATGTTATTACATTTGATAACAATCCCTTCATTTCAGAATTTTCTTTTATTTCTTTCCATCAAATTTAATTTCACTATAAGTCCACTCCAGTCAGTTTATTTCATTTTGTTCTCTGATTTCAAGATTTCATTTCCTTTCTTGAAATGGCTTAAATTCATCCTGAATTTTTCACCTGTCTGCTTTGCAGGAGTTTTCAAGGTCTTCACATTTCCCTATACTCCTGTGTCCAAATGCAATAGCATGGCATAGAGCTGGAAGCAGTCACATTCATATTCTAATAATATCAGCTCAGCAGTTTCCAAGTGTAAGTCCAGTAGGTTTAGACACTAAAGAACTTCTGTTTCACTTTGCTGGTAATACCAGTCTCTGTGAGATGGTCTTCTTCAACCAAGTCACACTTGGATAACTGTTCAGGATCATGTTTGCTTTGTATTTTGAATTGTCCTCCTCATCTGATCATTTCTGTGTCACATAGTTCTTGATCTTATACTAGATGAAATTATTTTCTAATGGCCTGTACAATGATGTGCCATCCTTTATTATCCCCCCTCCAGCTGCTTGGCTATCACTTTCTGAACTACAATGAACAAATGACACCTTGTGTTTTCTGAGCCCTGTGGGGTGTAGAATATACTGGACTGCAGGAATACCAAACCCAATTACAGGTAATCTGACACTTCTTCAACCAAGAGGTTTTCATGGAAATTTTCTGAGGAACCTATTCAGAGTATCTAATGTTATACAAGCATGTCAAAATGAGCAGGGTGTGGTTGGTGGAAGATCCAGTGCCTTTAGGAGAGGCTCCCTCTAAGGTCTGTGGTTGGGTAATGTTCCCTGAAACTTGTGTCCTGGCTACTTCTTCCAAAGTGCCAGGAGAGTCTGCACTGGTCTGCATTCCTCTCCAGGGTGCATCTTAGAGATCAAATCTTTCCACCCTGCTGGTTTTCACTGAAGGCAATGGGCAGTGACTGGTAATGGATATGTACAACCCTGAATACCTCATCCTACCACAGCTACAAACCTGTGTGGCTTCTGCTCTTGCCAGGAGCTGCAGTGGGAGGGCTCAGGTGGCAGCTACACCTGGAGACCTGCAAACAGGCTTTTCCAGTAGCTGTGCCTGTTTAAGCAATTAAGTGGCTGAGACAGAAGCTCTGATGAAAATCAGAGGAATTTTAGATCTGAATGTCTACAAATGAAGTGGGTACAAGGGTAGATTTTAAAGAGCTCCTGCAGATGTCTTGGATACTGTTCCAAAGCTCTTTTGAAGAGTCTTATGTGAAGTTTGTCCCTGAATTTTCAAGCATGTCTTCTGTATTTCATTACCTACTGATATTGTTAATAGATAATCCTGAGGGCTTTGAATATACTAGTAAAAGAAATTTCCGTGACAAAACCAGAGAATATTTCTTTTCTAAGGAAAATATCTGTCCCAATTGTTTGTCTTTTATAAAGAAATCCCTTATAAAAAGTAAACTTCACAGTGAAACTCTTGGAAACCCAGCCGAGAGGTTGGAAATCATCTCCTAGTGGAGCTTAAAACAGAACAGATACTACAGGGATTTTATTTTCTAGTGATGAATAAGAAGTTAGGTGTCCTAAAACACCAGCAGTACATTTTCTAACAGATGTAGCAAAAGAGAGTCTGTTACCAGAAGTTATGATTCTGCTGTATATTCTAACTTTTATTAGCTTTTAACACTTAGGACAGAATGTTAATTAATACTTGGTCTCATAGGGCCCTGGTTAAACCTAAAAAAAACTACAGAAAGCTGTTAAATTTAGGTGCATTGATAGTCTCAGTAAAAAGAAAAAATACCCCCCAAAACCAGATGAACATTATCACATGTTTTCTTAGAGATTTGTCGGCAAAGTTAGCTTTCATGCTAGCCAGCTGAGGTCTTGGATTTCTATATGAAAAGAATAGCTCAGCTATGTCTTGAGGCTAATACTGAAAAGGTCATGAGATTCTCTTTCATGAAAGGAATGAAAGTAAGCTGAAAAGTACAGGAAAACATAACGTTCACTATAAATGATAGAACTGATTTAGTTCTATGCATTTCTCTGTGTATAGAAAAATGACATTGAAATACGTTTGTATTTAGATTTAGGGAGCAACTTACTTTCTGCCTCTTCACCAGTTTATTATTTATTTCCAAACCTTATTATTTTAAAATGCTATAGCACCCAAAATATGCCAGACTATTTCTAAACACAATCACATAATGGATTTTTCCTATGATGAGCAAAGCAGCCATTTGAAGTTCATTCATTGAGACCCTTTGGCCTTTAGAGCATTTAGTGAAGGGTTTGTTTTGTTTATTTTACAGTTCAGTGGAATGGAAAACAATTTTTCTTAAGCATTACTGGAGGCCATCAAACCGCGAGAAGGAATAATTTTTCTGCTGCTGCATGTTCAGCAGAATTTAAAGGTGTCTATTAAAAAAACCAAACAGGTGTAGTGATAAACCTAGATTTTTCCCCTTTTTCAGAAAAGTGTAATTATACTCATCAGACATAACGATCTGCTATTTTCCCCATCTTGCTATTGCTTAGAGTGTAATGAAGTTTGCTGATGCTGGGTGCATTTGATTATTCCCCATTTCTTCTTGATTGTTTCCTACACAAAAAGAAAATAGAAAACCACACCCCTGAAAAAAAAACCAAAAAACAATAAACAACAACAACAACAAAAAAAAGCAAAAAACCAAGAAAACCCCCCAAAAGCAAAACAACAAACCAAAACTGAATTAAATTGTTTACTTACTCATGAAATGTGATTTGGATGTGCACTTTAAACATGGGAAAAAAAGTAATTGAAAATACACTTTTCTCAGCCTGTTGCCGCAGAACTATTTAGATTTAGCTTTTGATTACTTGGAGAGGCAATAGGAGGTCCTGTTTTCACTCCTTGTTTTGTCTTTTTCAAAAACTAATTTCCAAAGGACATTACATATATTATTAAGTGGAGGCAGGAAATAGATAAATAAAACTGTTTGAACACTAATGAGGTAAACTGAGAAATCAAGTGATTGATGATACTGACATTTAGGTCATGCAAGTTGAAAATGTGGATCCTAAATTCCTGTTGAAATCAGCAGCAAAAGTCTACCTGCACACCAAATGAAAGTTACAGTTTCTTCTTAAGAAGACACTTCCATGAAGTTATTTTGACTTTACAACCATACAGACACAACCTGTCTCTAAATTCAAGTTGCATTAAAAATAGCGGCCTTAAGAAGCAGCTTGCAGAGCTGAACTCTTGTCTGTCCCTGATACATTCAAGGAGGTAAATGGAATTTGACCCTTAAGGAGGTTTGGAAGAGAACTGGGAAAATATCTAAATTTGTTGGCTAATTTTACTGTGGTGCATAGAAGTACAGTTCTATTTAATACTGGCAGGACTTGATATTCAGGTTTCCGTTTCAGATCTTAAAATGTTGATATCTGTCCCCAGCAGAATGACTCAGGCAAGACCAGTTAGGATCTCAGTCCCCTTTTTTCTGCCAATAGGTAACTTGGTGCCTATCCTGGATGCTCAGACATGCCATGATCATGACAAGCATGACAGCCTTCATTTCTTGGAAAGCAGAGGCGTTATTCATTGTACAAGGCACAAGAATATTTAGCCTGTAGGCAATCCCTGCATTGTAGATTGAAACCCTCTTCACCCTTTTCTCAGGTGGATTTCCTAACCATGCAGGTATTGAATAACCACTGGGGCTGCCTGCTGTATTCACTCCTTCCTAACACCTTGTTGGAGCTGGACACCTTCAGTCAGGCTTCCTCCTGCTTTCTGTCCTTTGGTCCCGTGACTCTCTTGTTGCAGGACCAACTCCCAAAGCACATTTTGCAAATTCTACCCCTTGGATTTTAGGATAGAATCGAATAGGAAAGCACCTTTCTGTTGGAAGGTGCCTAAAGCAGCCATCTAATTCAACTGCCTGGCCATGTCAGGGCTGACCAAAAGTTAAAGCATGTTGAGAGCATTTCCTGTGCCTCTTTAGCACTGACATCCTGTGACATCAACCATTTCTCCAAGACACTGCTTCCAGTGTTTGAACACCCTGTTAGCAGAGAGATGCTTCCTCATGTCCAGCACCTCCCTCCCCACTTCCCCTCCTCAGGAACCTGTAAGAAGGCAATGAGGTTGCACAAAAACCAGATAAACCCGGATTGCTTAGCTTTTCCTCACAGGTAATGCTGATCTCAATTCTAGCACTTGAAAGGCTCCACTGACAGAGCCAAAGTTTTTTAAAGTCTATTCTGAAACCTCCTTAGAGGTCACGACTGGAAATTTCTGTATTTTTTTTAATGATAAGGGCAAATTTAATGGTTGCTATAATGGATGTTACATTTTAGATGACATAAACTATTTTTGATCCGTGATAGTCAATTTTGTTTAGTGGAAGAATTCAAGACAAAGAAGTGAAATCAGTATTCAGTTTCTCTTAATAGTTAAGTGCTCTAAACATGCATTTGCAACACTGAAAAAAGAAAAACCCAATGCCCTGTACATTTTTGCTACAATGCATGTAGTGTTTTTCCATTTGTTTGTTTATTTTTATGTTGAAGACAGGTGCTTTTAATGATGCATAAAGTGACATTTTCAGACTGTGGAACTCATTCCCTGCAGCATTAACTGTCTGTGACTATTCAAAGGTGACTTTGTATTGGATGAGGTTAGCTTTTTGCTACTTTCTAGCCTAATATTTCTATTTAATGTCATCATTTTCTTTCCCTTGGATTCTTACTTTCTATTTTAAACTCCTATAATGTATTTTACCTTTTTATTTTCTCTTTTCTGAGCGTGGATTGGTGTTAAATAGACTTTTCTAGTGCCTCTAGAGCTTTTTAAGAGATCAGTTAGATACCTGGATTTCATATTGGAAGGTCATTCTCAGTGAGATGAATCTTCTCTGATTTAAGGCATCTATAATGGAATAGTCAAACTTCAAACTGTTGCTGCAGAGTCCCTCCATAGTTAATGAGAGAAATAAGTATCTCCAAAGGGCAACCCATGTGACCTGTCACATGTATCTGTCTATGGAGGAAAACAATTGTCTCCTGGAGGTGCCTGTTTCACTTTACTGACAATGTAGAATTATGCCACTAACTCTGGCACCATTGCCAAGGCAGATGAATTTCACTTGGTGTATCTAGTCTAAAAATTTATTTTTTTTTACCATGCCTCTGAGAAATTTGACTTTAGCCCCATTTGCTATCTGTGCACATTATTATTGTCTTTATGATATTCTTTTGCAAGTGAAGGCTAAAGTTAAGTACTCAGCTGGGTTTCCTGCTTCCTTTGGAGAGTAAAAGCCATTATTTTTAAGCACTTATTTGAAGAAATGAAAAGTGAAAGATGAATGATACCATAAGTTATATCTTAAGTCAGGAGACATTATCAAAGCTGTGATTTTTAGTAGACATTCAAGAGCTTTATTTCGTGGGCTTTAGTTCAATTTCCAATTAACAATTTTTCTTCTTACCTTCTCCACTTTCTTGTTCCTACACATAAAAAGATGTGTTAAAATGAAGGAAAAGCTTGCTGCCTAGTAGGTCCAACCAGGTGTCTCATCTTGTCCTTGGGAACCTTGCTGGAAGGCTCAATAACGTAAAACCAGAAAATCTGCAAACAAAGTTTGATATATTTACCTTAAACAGTCATGATTGGCAGGGCAAAAGCAGAGTGAGGCAAAGAGGAAAAACTAGAGCAGGACACTGGGGTAAGCACACTGTTTATATTTCTCTGAAGAAAGGGATAACAGAGTTCAGAGATCTTTGATTTCCTTCCACAGACTTTGGACATAGTGTTTTCCTTTGCCTTGCCTTGCCTTGCCTTGCCTTGCCTTGCCTTGCCTTGCCTTGCCTTGCCTTGCCTTGCCTTGCCTTCCCTGTCCTTCCCTTGCCCTGTCCTGCCCTGCCCTTGAAGAGATTACTGTCTTTAGATCTGGTCACCCTGCATGCAGCACTGGTCATAGGGTTTCCCTGCTCCTTCACCTTCTGCCTGTAGTAAAAAGCCCTTTAAAAGGCCAGATGTATCAATAGCCAAAAGATATAAAGGAAGAAAGTGAAGCTAAGAGGATAATTAAAATAGCAAACCCTAGTAACAAGATAATGAAGAATCCTTCTGACACTTCCAGCAGGGATCGATGGTACAGTCATGATAATCACATTGCATTGCACCTTTCGTCCTGGAGGGTGTCAAAGTGCTTTGCATATTCAGCACACTAGTACAAAGAATTGTTAGTCTACGACTCACACAAAACCACCCATGGGTTTGCATCTGGCAGCTGCACTGCAGGAAACACCAGCACTCAAAAGTTGAAGCGTGGGTAGGTAGAAAATCTGTCTGCTAAAAATTAAGAGTACACAGGGCATTAATCCTGCTTAGAACTGCTGGAAAGATCAGGGCTCACTGTATTCAGAGGGAAAGTGCCTCTTTTCCAGAGGTGTTGGTGATGCCTAAAAAGTCTGCCTAGGACAGAGGCTAGGCAGTGTTAAAGGAATAAAGCAGGTATTTATTAAAAATGCCTTCAAAGGATATCCCTTGGGCGGTACAAGAGCCTGGCTGTGGCTACACCCAAGATAGACAGCACTTGAGTTTGTCCCAAGTTTTCACACTTTTATAAGCTTTAGTCCATTTACATATTGGGGTTAATTGTACAATTACAGCTTCAGGCTATGAAGTCTCATCCTCCCAGATTGCTCTCCTCAATTTGCTCTTGTTTACACTTTTTTGGGGCCCGAAGCTGTAATGGTGTCCTTGGTTCTTGGGCTGGAAAATTATTGTTTGGTGAATAGAACTTGCTAACACTTTTCATAAAGTTCAGAGTTATAAACAATTATAAAGCAATACAGAATCTGGACAGTGTGAAACCTAAAACTTAAGTCATAATTGCTGCCAGCAACATGGTCCAATGCATGTAAAGAAGGGATGTATGGCCAAGAGGGAATTTGCTGTTATTTATATCACATTTGCATTCACTGCTAAGATAAAAGTCCAGAATGTTAGCTGGAAATGCGAACTTCTAAACTACCCGAATAGAGAGTTAAACACAAGAGCATAAACTCTGAAAAAGACTGGATTCCAGATTTCTTTCCTACATGAAAAAATAGATTTTTTTTTTCTCCAGAAGAGTTGCCACAAGTGACATGGAAATGTAATTTCATCAGTTAGTTCATTCTAGTGCAGGATGTTTACTTTAATTGTATTTGTCTCATCAGTTCCTCAGTCTTTGCTTCTTTTTCCTGTCATTTTTCATGCATTTACCATATTGATGTATTTTTGGCACTGTCTCAGCCAGATTTTCCCTTGCTGTTACAAGGCCTTCTTGCTTATTATCCAGCTGCTGTTGAGCTGCATGTTTTATCTTTCCAAGTAATTTAGTTAGTGCCTAGGTCTATCTAACTATCCTCATCCTCAAGATTCTCAGCACAAGGCAGATAAAGGCTTCAACTACAGATGTATTACTCCAGCTCAGCAGGTTATGAGTTGCCAGCTGAGCTGTGGTAGCTCCCATAGATCTCAAAGTTAGACCTTGGCAAAGTGCAGGGGAATGTAACTTAGCTTAGCCCTCTTTCAACACGGCATAGATGGAGTCAAACTGACATATATTTTTCAAGTCTAAAGGTGTCTAAAATTGTCTACTCATTTGCCAGCTTTTGTTTCAACTGAAGAAACTTTACCAGAATTTCAACATCATGGGTGATGTGCTTCTTGGTTTTTCTCTACTAGCAAAAAATACATAAAGATCACATAATGTTTTAAAAACTTGGCTAAAAAGGTATTGTACCGTTACAGAGTTTTGTGAAGCTGACTTTTAAAATTCTATGTGAATCTGAGTGTGCCAAAGGGATGCTCACTAGGGAGCTGTTTGAAGGCCTGAAATACTTTTTGTCTGAAAACTAGATACAGGTTATGGCCAGGATGAATCTAAAAATGGCAACACCCCCTACAGTGGGACAGATTTGAGAAAAACGGATGTTGAAATGTTGTGTTTATAAAGTGCTTTGTTATAATGTGTTCTTTCATAGTTGGAGGTAGCTGTGGCACCTGACACTGTTTTCCTGAGAGTGTACTTCTCCTCTTAGGCTGTTGTCAGCCAGAAAAAGAAGGGAGCCAGATGAAGGATGAATCCTTACACAGGTTCTGTGTTCATCAGGGAATTCCAAAGCCTTTTGCTGACATGTTAAAGTCTGCAGTGGGCTTGAGTTCAAGCTCTGAATGGTCTGTGCTGACATCTTTAGCTCATGGCATTTGCTGCTGCCTTCCTGCTGTCTGTGATGTCTCTGATGGGGATATAATTTGCTACAGCTGGCTTAGGTGCAAAACTGCCATGGGCAAAGCTTTCTGTCTTTCCTTGGCTATGCCATTTCATTGTGTATCTCATCAAAATCAGGCAAACAAATGTGGAAAGAGTGGGTGCTCCTGCATGTATCATGCTCTGCAAATCAAGAGTACAGAAGCAATCCCTTGCCCAGAGCTCTGCTTCTGCCCCCACACAGATCACAGCTCACAAAAGAGAGGGGCTCATTTGTTCTGTTTCTGCCTCTTCAAGATCAGAAGAGGTTTAAGCCCCTACCCACTGCTAAAGCTCATTATTTTCTACCTGAATCCTAAGAAGGGGTGGGGTATGAGGAATGCAAAAATATAGTCTAAAGCATAATTTGATGCAAGACAGGTAGGGATTTAGGTATAGTTTGATTAAATCAGAGTCCTTTTCTAATACAAGTCAATGTTACACTAAGAGTCCTATTATTTAAGAGAATTTTCAATGCCAGTTTAAGTAAATGTGCCCTGTATTCTTTGAAATAATGTATTAACTGAAAATGCCAATCTTCAAGTATATTCAGTAGGGTGGACCTTTAGCTGAAATGTATCCATGTCGTTCCAATCTCTGGTGTAATTACATCAATGAATGCCATCTAAGGAATGGATGGATAAGAGAAGCACAGACACCACTAATAGGCACATAATGTCGCTTATGCTCTGATCATCACTGAATGAATTCAGCTGACAATCTGAACTGGAAGGATAAAACTTTTAGGCTTTAAAAAAAAAAGAAAAAAGGATACATGAAGGTAAACTTTTCTGCATTCATTGCATTGCATTATACGAGCACACTAAGGGGAAACCAGAGGGAGAAATTTGCTATTATATCTCCTGCAAGTGACTTTGATAATGAGAGGTAGTCGTCAGACTATGTTAATTCCAATTTTAAACTTCCAAGAAGGGTGAACTTATGTTTTTCAGCAATCAGTGAACTATACTGAGCTGTGTATATAAAAAACACCAAAAAGCCTGGCCTTAAATAACAGAAAGTACATGAGAGTATATGAAGATTTTATCTGGCTGGACCAAACACTTGGGGGTTCTATTTATGCCAAAATGTGACACACCATAACGGGTTGGATAATGGGAGCTGTTAAATGACAGTGCTGCAGGAGTGACCTATGGGATTTTGAAGCTTAGGCATGGTGGATATATCGTTGGCAGGCATTATCCAGCAGTAATGAATGGTGCTGATCTCATGCATATTGCAATGATCTCTGTGCTTCCCTGAGGAGGTGGCAAATCTCCCTCCCACTTACTGCCATGGACTTGAAAAATAAATACACAATTTTGTTAGCATTCATCCAGCCATTGGCTGCAACCAGCACAGGAAATTCATGTCAATTGCAATAACAGAAAGCCCCTAAGTGCTCCTCAGTGCCTTTCACTTTTTATGTGGTACAGTCTGGGCCTCTGACTTTCATTTGGTCTAGAAAATCCACAACAGAGGCTTGAGTGCAGGTGAATGGACATGTGTTGGCTGGGACACCCCATGGGCGTGCTGAGCTGCTCCTGTTGGGCTTTTGGTTCTGTTCTCTTATGGGGACAGTGCCCAGAGCCCACACAGCCAGGGCTCAGCTCTCAGCCTCAGCCACCCATGCTCAGCAGATCCCCCATAGCTGGGGAGGTGTGCAGAGACACACGATGACCCTTTCTCCACTGTGTGACCAGACAAATTCCATTTTCCTTGTGTGCAGTTCTTCCACTCCTCTATTTTTCTTTATGTAACTCAGTAAGGTGAGGTCTCAGGTGAGGTGCATTTATGCCATACTCTGTCACAGGTTTCTAGCTCAACCATCAAAAGGCAGTATTCCTTCCTTGAGCTCACTCAAGGTACATATTTGATCACAGGAAAGCAAGAGGGTAAATATGGAGGTCTCGAGTTTAGAGTTGATACTAAAACTGTAAAAAGTATGGAGATGCTCTTAAAAAAATGCAGGTCATGATAAGCCAGTATCAAAACATAATATCTGTTCCTATGAAGCTATAGTCTTCAGTTTCCTTATCTCAGTCTGTGAAGAATGTGTACCTGAAAATAAACAAAGTATGTGAGTAAAAAATGCAGAACTATTTTTTTTTAAGTTCATATTCATCAGTGAGAAGCAACAAGGTGAAGGACAAGGAGTAGGTAGATGGAAAAAAAAAAAATGTGAAAAAGCAAATGACTTTGCAGCTGGTTGAATTTATTTCTGACTTTGGAAGCAAGACCATCTTCTATCATTGCTAACACCATTAAGATTAATTCAAAATATTCTGGCGCTTGTCTTTATTGTTCTGAAATCTTTAGATGACCCTGTGAAAGGCTGCATCAATCAGAAAGACTATCATTTCCTTTCCTGTAGATACATAACATTTTAGTAATATTGCCTTGTCATATTGTAATCTATATGAGATGTTTTCGTTTTAGTTTATTTTGTTGCTTTTTTTTTTTTTTTTTCCTTTGAAACACCTTCTAGCCTGGTTTACAAAGTCGTAGGGCTGCAAAGACAAGGGAAATATTTGTCAGTTGTCTAAGTGCAATAGATGAATTCTCACTTCTGCTTTTTGGAGGTATTTTTTATAATACTGTGGTGTATGTTGTTATTGTTGCTCTGATGACAGTGACCGTAGGAGCTGCTGGGAGCATTCAGCAATCTTTACTCAGGACTCAACTGTAAGAGAAAACTAGGTTAAATTGAATTTTTCAGATTCAAAACCAAGTAAATAGCATAGTTAGCAGTAAAATTCAATTTAAAAAATCACAATCAAACGTTAATACATTGTATAACAGGGTATTACAGGTATAACATTGTATAACACTTAACTACGATGTTAAGTTATTTTAAAATGCATCATATTTGCATCTTTCTAAATTGTATTGTTCTAGTCTTGACTGACAGAAAAACTTGGAACATATTAATGGAAAAAAAAGATAGCACAGATGTGGTAATTGTGACTTAATCTGTTTGTATAGATAAGAAGATACTGACTGAGAAAAGCAGAATCTCATTCAGGAGTCCCTTGGGATGATAGAACTTTTTAAGCATTAAAACACTTGAATATAAACTGAGGACAAGTACCAGTGCTCAACAATGGAAAGCATTACACAGTTTTTCATACACAAAGGGCAAAAAGCATTCCATGCTAATTTTATTTCACATGAAGGAAAATAACAAACAAATTATGCATATGAAATCCAAAGGGCAGATATTCAGTTACTGCATTTCCTTTACTAAGACTGAATGATCTGATACTTCTGAACATCCTGACCCTCAAATGTTAAAATCTCCCCACTTCATGAGTAATAACTTCTGTTGACAAAAATACATTGGTTTTAATTTGTAGATGTATTTGCATTCTTCATCTTCTATTTTTTTCCATCCAGCTGTTTCTCTGTCATATGTGGTATAAAAAGATTGAGGATTTTTAAATTGCTCCTACCTTTTGCAAGCAATGCAGCTATTTTCTGTCCATGTGGATAAAGCATTTTAGTAGAAAATTAGACTGAATTCCGATACTGAGTAGTTTTCCAAATTTTTAACCCTATATTCAAACAGACAAGCAAACTTAAAAAGTACTGACAGAAAAGTGAGAATCTTTCTTGGCTGGGACTGGCTCCTATTCTAAGCTGTAATTTTGAATAAATTGAAACTCAGGTGTGACTAGACATATTTTTGTGTATTTTTATGTATTTCTACACATTCATGTGTTAATTTAAATTCTTTAATTTTTGGCTGTAGATGATTCTTCTAGAAAATCAAAACACTGCAAGAGAAATTCTGGAGACATTTGAGGAAGCTATCCCACATTTGAGAAAATATTCCATGAAGCTCTTCAGTGTAAAACTATTGAAATCTGCCTGTCTCTCCTATACTCAGAATTCAAGCCATGACCTACTAGATCATTGGATGATGAAAATAAATAAGTTAGCAGTTAACACAGAAAACTTTGCAATTCTCCCCTCCTAAGGGAACATACTTATCTATATTCATGATAAGGAAGAAGTCTGGAGAAAATCCACGGTAATATTAATTATTTTAAAATGTGCTCGGAGAGATATCACTAGTTTAATATTGTATACCATCTGGATCCAGACACTCTGGTTTAATATTGTAAACCATCTGGATCCAGAATCAGTGCTTGAGAGAATGTTTATGGTTATGAAGTGCACCTTCCCTATAAGATTTACACACTTTATTACTTCAGTTTCACGATACTGTAAAATAATCAGTTTCCAACTAAAAAGTACAGGCTATAGCTGAATTTGTATGAAGTCAATGCAAATTCTCAGTGAACTCTGGATCACATCCCCTGGTCAGACCTGAAACTGGGGTAAAGATGCTTTCAATCACCGATGACTCACAGTGCTAAAGAAAGAGTTGTTTTTCCTTTTCTGCTGCGCGGCTCTGAAAGCCACTGACAGCCAGCCCTGCAGAGAGATGGAAACAGAGAGCAATCAGACTTCCAAATCTTCCCTTAATGCAGTGTCTTTCTTTGGAGCTGTTCCCTGTAGGGTACCTCTCAGATGGGGATAAGTAATGCTGTTAGTACATAATCCAATCACTGAATGCAGATTGCTTCTAGACAATCCTGAGCAGAAGATTTGTAGGTTTCTTTTTTTTTTTTTTTTTTTCTTTATAAAGCACATAGTTTTTCTACAGGAAAAGGAAAAAAGGATGCTGCTTAGGAGTTATTAGCAATATAAATAAGTCCTGTTATGTATTTTCTGCATATGATAGAATTTACCATAAAATATCAGAAACCAAAGTTAAAAAAGAAACGTTTTCATGTTCAGAACTGGATGCCAGCTTGCATTATGCAGTCAGTCAGGGATATATGCTTCTCCATCTTATTCCCAGACTAATCCCATCTCGTTGAGTGCCAAGGCAGAGGGTCTCATTCTAGATCTTTCACTGCCATTGATGTGCTCTCTCCCTTTTGTGTCTAGCACTGTGCTTAAGGTGTTAATGGTAGTGTGGTCTGCAGACCCTGTGCCTGGACTAAGACTTTGTAGAAGTGATTGTATTTCCAGCCCCACATCTAACCTGTTATTTGAATTCATGTCATCCTCCCTACTTCCATCTCCTCCCCATCACCTCTGTCTCCTCTGTTCTGACTGTACACTTTTTGGGCATGGATTTTACCTCCCTTTTTAGTATATAAAGCTTATCACTCTGGGTGGCCGAACATGTCTAGAGACCATGTAACAAGCAGAAAATCATGGAATGATTTCTTCACTCACCAAATTTAAGCATCTAAATTTGACCTACTGAAACAAATACAGAAGTTGTCTGCAGAGATAGTAGAGACAAACGGTCTCAGGATCCACCTGGTCCAGTGGAAGCTGTCCTGGCCACTGCAGCAGCTTGGAACTAGATAATCTTTAAGGTCCCTTCCAACCCCAGTAATTCTGTGGTTCTATGAGATTGATGCCCTCAGGTACCCAGGTTAGGATGATGGTGTCTAGCGCTCTGTACTATCAGAAAAGTCTGCTTCTCCTGTTAAAACTGTATACTTATAATCTGTAGCCTTCCCATAAACAGAAATAAAAATGTCATTAGAAGAACTGAGTCATTAAGATATTGTGAGAAATGCATGGTTTCCTCAAAATGTGTCAGGATTCTTTCAAAATGGGACATTAGTACTTCCCAGGTCTAAGCTGGTTTGTTTATAAATGGGGTTTTATATCTGCTAATGCTTCTAACAAAATGAAATTTGCAACTGTACTGTAATTCTGAAACAGATGTCTGAAGTGAAAAACATGTGAAAGATGTATGGGAATGACATTATTTAGAGCCCTGGGATAATTTTTTAATAATTTAACTATTTTATATGACCATCATCTTACTTCTTTTTATGAGTATTTGTCACATGAAATTCTTTGTCAATCTGACCAAAATCCAGATTTAGATTTATACCCAGACCATCTTTTACCTTTTATAGTAATTGGTGGGTTCTCAACAGATTTTAAAAATTTTGGTGAAATCCGTGAAAGACTTATTTCAGCATAGGTAACAAATTAAAAAAAAAAATAAAACACTAGGAAAATGTAGTAAAAAAAACCCAACAAACAACATTACCAGTCTTCTTTGTGCTATTGTTAATTACTCTAAATATATTAGATTGCTTAAAAAAAAAATACTGTGATCCTGTTACTTGTGGTAGTTGCTACAAAACCTGAGGTGGGAAAGCTTATTGGTTTTGAAAAGTATTTAGAACAAGAAGTGAGGGCTTGGAAAAAAAAACAAAATGGCAGAGAGAGATAAAAAAAATGTTTAAGGCCACAGGAGAAGAGAGAGCAACAAATCCAATGATTTCTGATCTGGGATTATTCTGTGAGTACTAGGCCAGGTGTTTTTCTCTGCCTGTTAGATTATCAGTTGCTTTTAGTGCTGGCAGGGAGAGGTCCAGTTTCTTAGGGATGTATTCTACCATCTCTTCCACTAGTGCCACTCCTATTAAGTACTTTTCGTATTAAGAAAACTGATTAACAGATGACTGAGCAATGGAAGAGAACCTGACCTACCTCTTCTTCCCTTGCAGACTACAATGTAATATAGTTAAGAAAATCAATTTTTGTCTGATTTCATTAGGCTGGGATAAGTCAGATGCAAAACCAGAAAAACCAAGTGTGCTGTCTGTATTCTAAACTAGCAATTTCCACCATCTCATACTGGACAGAGCTACTTACACATTTCATATGGAGTTGGTGCTTAATGGAGGTGAGGAGGTCAGGAGAGGCCAGCTGTTTCTTGCCTTTTTCTTTACATAGAAACACAGCAAGGATTTCATTTTCTGCTGCTTGCATTGGCTGAAGGGGGCAGGGGGTGTCAAAATGTATGGATTTCTTAGTAGGTTTGTTAAAGTTTTTGATTCCCTTGATTTATCCTTTCATAGCTATCATGAAAAGTGAAAGTACTGGCAATTAGAGTTAATGAGCGTTTCATTGTTCATGACAGTTTATTTCAGTTAGCATTGTTGCTGGGTTTTTTTCCTTAAATGGGGAAAATCCTCTGGAAAGCTTTTGTGCTAACACATGAAGCCAAGCTTGAGCTCTCTGGAGCTGGCTGAGAACAGCAGAGACAAGCTGACCTCTACAAGAAGGGAATATGTCATTCTTAAAGGAGCCTTCATCTCTCTGTGGGCTCTGCTGCATATATTTATGTGTTTCTTTAGAGTTTTGCAACCAAAGATCTCTCTGCGTGGACATCTCACAAACCAAAGACCATGATCATTTGTACAGTCTTTCCCAACCTTCCTTCCTTCCTTCCTTCCTTCCTTCCTTCCTTCCTTCCTTCCTTCCTTCCTTCCTTCCTTCCTTCCTTCCTTCCTTCCTTCCTTCCTTCCTTCCTTCCTTCCTTCCTTCCTTCCTTCCTTCCTTCCTTCCTTCCTTCCTTCCTTCCTTCCTTCCTTCCTTCCTTCCTTCCTTCCTTCCTTCCTTCCTTCCTTCCTTCCTTCCTTCCTTCCTTCCTTCCTTCCTTCCTTCCTTCCTTCCTTCCTTCCTTCCTTCCTTCCTTCCTTCCTTCCTTCCTTCCTTCCTCCCTCCCTCCCTCCCTCCCTCCCTCCCTCCCTCCCTCCCTAGGTCAAACTCCAGCTATAAATAAGCACAGAGGTGATGTAACATCGTGATTCTAAGAGCACTGATGAAACATGGAGCATGTGTTGATAACTGACAATTGCTCATGTTAGTTTAACAGAACTAGTTTCAGAGAAGTCATTCTCCTTCTGAGAGATGAATCAATGCATCTGAGCATGAAAATCAATGTGTAAAAGCAATCAGCCTGATCCTGCAACTGTGGGTCTGTAAGGAATTTGATACTGCACACAGTTTTTCCAGCCAAGGTTGAGTTTTATACAACGTTTGACGGTAGAAAGACAGTACTTCTAAAATTAACTTCCAGTCCTGCATGCCACTACATCCACTCCCTACATTAAAAAAAAATCTTGATCTCTCCTCATTGTTCTGTTTAAATAATACTCTTACATGCTTCTTTATAGGTTGTAAATTTCTCAGCACAGCAATAGTCAGACCTTAGAAAACCTGGAGTGACTGAAGTCAACAGAAGCTTTGTGAGACTTGTTATATCCATTCATATAGTGAATTGTACCGTGGAATGCTAAAGGTAATTTTTTATTTTGACTATAATTTTTATTGGCATGTCATGAGACCTACTTATGTATATAATAGGCAAGAAGTCTGACAAGGTGTACAACAAAGCTCTCCTTGACTAAATAAATGCTTTCCCTGAGGTCAGGTAGCACAAAATGTTCTAGCAAACTGTGTCCCCTGAGAGTATCTGAGGATATTTTATCATGTTTCTTTTAATTTCTGTAACAGAAATCTTTTCTAGCTGACATAAAATTCTTCCCCAGTTAATCATTAACATTATTGTCAACTTCCATCAGGAGAGCATTTATTCTGACTTCTGAAATAAGAAAATCCTCATTACCCACTTATTTATATCACTGATATTTTTGTTACCAATTCACTGTTGACTGCAATAATTTCATTAGCAATTCTTGAACTTGTTATAGTCACAGAAATAAATAAGACAGACTGGTTTTACAAAGTTATCACAGCATTTTACTTTATCCAAAATAGAACACATCTTTATGTAAAAGCATTTGTCCATGATATCCCTATATCTTCAATGCTTCCTGCAGTACTGAAAAACCTATTTTTAACAGGTTATATATTGATTTATGAAAAGCTAAAGATGGTGTCTATAAGGACAATTGTATGTGTGGTTTCCATGCATGAGAAAAAGGAGAGGGCTGAAAAAGGTGATAAAGCCTTTAAGCTCAAGAGTGTTGTTGGTTAAGTGAATGTAATGCTCAACTAAACTGTGGTTATCTTTGCCATAGGATTTATTGGAAGTTAAACATATAAATGTATAAACAGGTTTGGAACAAGATTCAGAGCTCTAAGGCGAATCTACCTAAATATTTTTTCTTATTCAAGAGCATACCCAAAACAGAAGGGAGTTTGTAATCTCTAAAGTCAAGTTTGAACAATAACTAGAATAGCTTCTGTAAAACTTGCAGTGACTGAAAAGTTGACTATGGGAGAGAAGTGAATAAAAGTTCATAGACACATCTTCACCCATTTCTTGTGGCCTTGCACAGCAGTACTTTGCTTGCAAACTAATTTATTACAAGTTAGAGCTTCTGGTTGCACCAAAATCTTCAATGACTTTCAGGAATTTTTCTTTCCTAATGTATTTGCTTTTGCTTCTCACAGCAGTTTTTCAGGCACTCTGCCAAGCTACAGACTCCCATCTCTTTCCTGAATCTCATTCTGTCTTTGCTTGCCATATCTTGAACTTTTGAAGCTCTTTGGCTTCACAAAGGCTCCATTGGTCTTCAGGGGCATGAGGTATAGCCAGCCATACCCCTTAAAAAAAAAAAAAAAAAAAGTACAAGAATAGTATTTGGAAAAGAAGTGGCATGAAACATATGAGTGATATCATTGAGTTTGTAAGGGCATTCAACTTTCTTTTCGTTTGTGTTTTTGGGGTATGCACTGCAATTACACCTGGTGGGGTAAGTGTGGAAATCAATCCACTAATTTCAATTTGCAACAACACTCCAATGATAATGGGAAGTGCTGATCTTTTCAGTTATTTAATTATTTGGAAAGAATAACTAACCTTTTTTACTCCTAGCACAGTTCATAGGGTAAACAGCAAACTGACCATCTTGGTCAGTTTTGGTTGGCTTCATCAGGATATCTCTGGGTCCCTGTCCTGAAGCTGCCTCTTTCCTTTTCTGTATCTACATCCCAGTATAATGGCAAAAATTGGGTCACATACATTTCACACATATTTCAAAAACAGTAAGTCATTTAGAAGGTGAAAGTGAAGTTTCTAATTAGATAAAATGGTTAGTAGGCTGGGGAAGATTTTTTTTTTTTTTTTTAGATTTAACTGTCCCCCAACAAGGCCTGAATTTGTTTGCTTGAATCCATTAACTATAAATCAAACTTCATGGCTCAGCTCACAGATCCCTACAGAGTTTGCAGCCCAAATTTCTACATCAGCTCCTGATCCCAGCAGATCAAAATTTCTGTGTAACTGTCAGGTATCACTGCAACATCTATGAAAGGAATAATCTCCTAAAGTCTTGTCCATGACTCTTCTAGGTGCTCCCCTGTCTTTGCTCCATGTGATTCCTCCCTCATGCACCGTTTTCTTCCTAACCATGTAAAATGTGAAACTGTGTCTGAGTGGACAGATGTGCACATGTATGAATGCAAACAAATTAAATCACACTCTTGCATGATTGTATGCACACTAGAAATGCCGTGCTAAGAAGAATTTAAAGTATCTCAGAGGAATGATTTATATTGCACAAGTCGATGATAAATCCAGGTAAATTGTATTTTAAGACCAGACTTAATTCAAAGGGCAGAGGGACTGGCAAATGAAAAAAAAATTAATAAATTTTTTAGTTATTTAGCTTTTATTATGAGTAGCTTGTATGGGTCAGAGAATATCAGAAACTGACATCCAAAAATACCTGTATCTGTAATGAGACTAATCAGAACTACAATTATTTTAAATGTACAGTTTTTTTCTGGTATTCATAACCCATTTTTCTTCATATCCTGTACCATTTTACCATTTTATCTATGGAGAATAAATCTATCCTTGAGCTTTGAGATGGTACAGCTCTGAATAGTGCAGCTGAGCCCCAATTACATCATCTGTGATTATGGTAAAAACAGAATTTCCCTTTGCCAAGACACTTCCTCATTTCAAAAATGTTTTCAAACCAAATGGATGAAAAATGTTGATATTTCCTGGAGAACAGACTATCACAACAATTTATATTAGAAAACATTGACTAACTACTGTGGTAATGACTCAATGCTTTCGAATTTGCCTGGATAATCTCAGAACTCATACAAATCACCTGTTCATCTACATTATCAAGCACAGAGTTGTAATAGCTAATTAGTATACATATAATCTGAAAGTCAAATCTCAGAGAAATAGACTTATGTTCCTAAACTTGATATTTTCAGGTGCAAACCCTGGATCCTACAGGCCGAAATACTTTGTTTTAGAACAAGAAGTAGCAGCTAATTAATGAAACATTTTCAACCATTTCTCATGTTGAATACTTCAGAAAAATTCAGTGTTCTACTGAAGCCAGTTTCCCTTTAAAAATACCATCAAAATGTGCTATTTCCTCAAAGATATTTCCGTTTTAATCAAAGACCCTTTGGAAAAGGGTTTAAATGATGAAAAGTTAGGAGGAGAAAATCACTTTGATATTGTGCAACTCATGGGCCAGGTACTATTGTAGGATGTAGAAAATCCTCTTTAGGAGGTTAAGCGTCAATGAAAAATTGGACCTGGCACATTTGACATCACTAATCCCAGAAGAAGGCACCACTCACTTGTTTTCCCTGGCATTGCTGTACCTGTGCATAATCAAAACTTCTGGTTTCAGTTAAAAATGCAATTTGTCCACCTATTCTCTATAGATTAGCAATACTAACAGAGATGCACAGAGCCACATTATGCACCTCTTATTTTTCCACAGAAATGCTATTTTCATACTGTTTTATATTTATAAAATCTATAATGTATATCTTTATGTATATTGTTCTGAAAAGAATTCAAGAGTTTTTACAGATAGTTGTCATGGAATTCTATCCAAGTGTTTAGACACGTAGCATATCCTTAAATTTAATTTAAATCCATTTGTCCTTATCCACAGAATTTTTTTCTTAATTTCTATCTTGAATCTTTTATTGATCCACTAAATTTAAAGAAGACCAAATCATTGCCTTTATTTTTTGTGCCACACTTCAAAGTATTTGAAATTTGTTCTCATGCCTTCAGTCATTTTTTTTTTCCTTTTTCTTTAACACCACCATTTGTTCAGATTCCTCCTCCTATCAGTATTTTCTGGATCTTTGACCAGTCTCCACTACTGCTTTTCTCAGAACTGTTCCAACTTGTCAGTTTTTCATAAATTCAGGAAACTGTATGAAGTTTTATTGTTGAAGCTTGTTTTGATGGAGTGCACTGAAAGGATAACTCTATACTTTTATACAAACTTCAAGTCTGCTGCTTCAATGGAGAACCAGACTTATGTTTTTAATGTTATCAATTAATTTCTCTCAAGTCCTGAAAGCAATTGCCCCAAATACACTCTTAGCATTCATCCCAAAAATAACCAAATACCATATAAAAGACTCTGATGTTTTCCTGACAAGTGTGATTCATGAGGAGCAGCAGTGAGATGACTGGAAATTTTCCCAGCCAAAGTGATTACAGTGACAACCTCACTATATGGGATGAACTGACAGAACAGCTGGTTTTACATTTACTCTTTATATATGCACAGCTGGCAAGCACTGTCTTCTGGATAGACGGATGTCTGTTTGTTTCAGGGGGAGATAAGGTATTTATCATGCATCCGCTGTCATCTCCTGAGAATATGCATTGCAATAAATATTAAACATAAAGCTTCAAATTATCAGAGAAAAAGGAATTTTAAGCCTCAGTATGTGGTGTAGTCAGGGTTACAGTTTGAAAAGCTGATTACTGCCGCAGTTCTGCAACGCTTGCTCAAACATTATTAATAGAGACAGACTGAGATTACTAACAGTAATGGAAGTGATCTGATGGCCTAGGGAAAAAATGATGGGGGAAAAGTATAATATGAACTGTGAAGCCCTTCAGCTGTTTCTGTGGAGTCCCTTGGGCACACACTCACCCCAGTGGCACAGCAAGCACCTCTCACTGAGGTCTTGCACAGAAAGTGAATGTATGCACATATGCCATCACCAAAGATAGCTAACATAGAAACAGAATCAGAGAATAATTTGGGTATGAAGAAATGTTTAAAGATCATCTAGACCAAACACCATGCAATGATCAGGGATCTCTTCTACTAGATCAGGTTGCTCAGAGCTCTGTTCAACCTGGCCTTACATGCTAAGTGAATTCCCTAGGGTGGCCTGCAAAGCCACAGCTGAGCCAGCTGGAGCAAGTGACACACTCTACAACAGTGACCACACCTGCCCAAGTCATTCTCATAGTGGGATATTTTCCCTAAACTACAAGACCTTTGTGAGACTGTCTTTGGTAATTCATTACTGGCATTACTGCACTTCAGGTGAAATCACCATGAAAATAATTTATGACCATTTCGATAACTTTAACACTAAAATAATGTGAAAACTGCCTGCAGACAAAGCCACAGTTCCACAGGTCTTTCAGAAATACAGCCCTCCTGAAAGCAGCTGGTAAAACTATCTCTTTTTACCTGTGTGTTTTCTCCAGAGAGCAAAAATGCCTTCATGGTTCATTCTCATTTCATTTAATACACGTGGTGAAAACTTGCGAGGTCACGGGGATTTATGCTAGCAGATTTGGTGGCCTTTTAATATTTACTTAGGCTGTAAAATATAATTTGAATTTTAGAAGTATTTGTCATTGTATCTAAGATGGATAAAGGTATGTTTATTATAGCTGTATTTGCTATGTGTGATTTACATTGTTATATGTTGACTTTTCATTTCCTCAAATGTCACAGTTGCATTTTTTGTCTTTCTAACTTCCTCGAAGTATTGAAAGTTAAATATTTTTTTCACACTGATGGCAATCAAATCTCGTTACAAAGTCTTAGAGCTGCTATACCTGCTGAGCAATGACTTATCTTTTGAAAAATGCTTCAAGATGCAGATCATCTGGAGTGCCAACACAAGTCATGTGCAGGACAACCAGGGGATCAGGCCCAGCCGACGTAGGTTTATGAAATGCAGGTCCTGCTTGACCAAAGTGATGCTGGTCTATGACAAAGTGACCCACTTGGTGGATGAGGGAAAGGCTGTGGATGTGTCTACCTGGACTTTAGTGAAGCCTTGGACTCTGTTTCCCACAGCATTCTCCTTAAGAAACTGGCAGCCCATGGCTTGGACTGATGCACTCTTTTTTGGGTTAAAAGCTGGGCCATATAGTCTGCTACAGAGAGTGCTGGTGAATGGAACTAAATCCAGCTGGGGACCAGTGGGGTTCCCCAAAGCTCAGTATTGGGGACAGTCCTTTTTATTATCTTTATCAGCCATATGGACAAGGGATCAATGGAGAGCACCCTCAGTCACTTTGCAGATAACACCAAGCTGTGTGGGAATGTTGATCTTGTGGAAGGTGGGAAGAGAATTGGGGACAGGCTGATTAATGTCCCAGAGGGATTGGGACAGGCTGGATCAATGTGCCAAAACCAACAGTATGAGATTCAACAGGGTGAAATGCCGAGTTCTGTGCTTGGGGCACAACCCCAGGCACTGCTACAGGCTGAGCAAGAGTGACTGGAAAGCTGCCAGTTGGAAAAGGCCTTTGGGATGCTGCTTGACAGCAGCTGAACATGGGCCAGATGTGCCCAGGTGGCCTAGGAAGCCAATGACAGCCTTGCATCAGAAATAGCATGGCCAGCAGGACCAGAGCAGTGATTCCACCCTGTACTCAGCACTGGGGAGGCCACACCTCAAGTCCTGTGTCCAGTTTTGGCTCCTCACAGGAAAGACATTGAGGTGCTAGAGCATGTCCAGAGAAGGGCAATGGAACTGGTGAAAAGTCTGGAGCTCAGATCTGGTGAGGAGCAGCTGAGGGAGCTGGGCATGTTTAGCCTGGAGAAAAGGAGGCTCAGAGATGATCTTATTGCTCTCCACAGCTCTGTGAAAGGAGGTTTTAGCCAGGTGGGGGCTGCTATCTTCTCCCAGGCAACTGGTGATAGGATGAGAGGAAATTTCACCAGGAGTGGTTTAGACTGGATATTAGGAAAAACTCCATCATGGAAACAGTTGTCAAGGACTGGAAGAGGTTTCCCAGATCTGTTTGAGTCATCATTCCTGGAGGCACTTGTTGCACTTACAGAAATGGTTTAGTGCTGGAGTTGGTAGTGGTGGTTTAGCAGTTGGTTGATCTATCTCCATGATCTTAGAAGTCTTTACCAATGTGTGATTCTGATTCTGCCCTATGATTTTATCTCTGTTGTCAGTGTAGTATGATTCAGCACATCTAAAAGTTTCATTGCATAATTAATACTCAAGATCTATGTTTACACTATGTTAAAACAAGAGCCTGGCCAGCGGCCATAAGCAGAACCTCTTTTTGTCTTTGGAATAGCCATGAAAGAAACTTCATGGTGCTCTTGAAAGATGGTCTAGATACAGCCAAAGAGTTTGTTCTTTTCCCTACAACATAATTATCCACATTTTTTTTTCATTTTCTCCAGCCTAGTTATATGGAAGGTAACTTGTTGATTCAATCGTGAGGCACTAGTTTTTAGATCTTAAGCCATATTTGTGGGAAAGTTTTCTACTTGCTTGTATATATGTGTTTAATATACATGAATGTACCACCCAAGTTACTTTCATTTATTTTGACATCATTTTGTTACATTGAATAAGTCACAGTAGAAAGTTATCTAAACTTATTTCTACATACACTATTAAATTTTTTTACCCTCTTTTCATCAGCTATAAGCTTTATCAGCAGCAGTCTTTATTGACATTCAAATCACAGCTTTACGTATTGAATGTCCTCAGCCTTTCAGAAAAATGGATCCAGTGAAATTCATGCCTGTTTTATGCAGGAAATCAGAACCCAGGAACATAATTTTGCAGGGGAATATCAAATACTAGGCAGAGCAAATGTAGCATTTGCTACGTCTCTGCCTCCTCATCCACAGATTGTGAAACTCCTTTGGATGATGCCTGTACAACTTTATGTTCTGTGCTGTACCTTAGTTCTGTGTCTCTGAATTTTGGGCGAAGAGATTTTCTTGTGCTAGGTGTATTTACGAGCTCAGACTTTGGAACCTTTCAGCCACTGCTGAAACAGCAACAGTCAGCAACAGAGCACTTGACCGTGTAGCACAGCAGAGCATGTCAGCTCTTTACAGCAAATCTTCCCTCCCATTAGCTGTCATTTAGATTGGACATAGATTAAATGCCATAGTTCACCACTTAAGTAAAAAAAAAGACATATTTTTCAAAATTGATGGAGGTCTATAGTTTTCAAAAAATTCAGAGAATTTTCTGACTTTTCACTGCTTCTGATAATGTGACCTCTTTATGTAGCTGCTATAGTTCAAACTTAGTTGCCTCTAAAGTGTTAGTTTAGCTTGCTAGGCAGCCAAAATCAATCAGTAACTCTTAAAAAACAGATCATGAACACAAATATTTGTGGTACAATAAGTGGCTAAGTGTTTTCAGGATTAAGAATCATGTAATCATGGAATGGTTTGGGTTGGAAGGCACCTTCAAGATCATCTTGTTCCTGGTGAGAGACACCATCCACCTGACCAGGCTGGTCAAAGCCCCATCCGACCTGGCCTTGGACACTGCAGGGATGGGGCACCCACAGCTTCTCTGGGCACCCTGTGCCAGTGTCTCAGCACCCTCATAGGGAAGAAGAACTGCTTGTACAGACCTAATTCTTTCTACACTTAGTCTGATCCCCCATGAAGCAGCTAAAATATGTGGAATCTAAGGAGCACCTTGGCATAAAATTAACATTAATAGTATGTGTTATTTACAGAAAATACAAAAGGAAATATTTACTTGCAATTTTTTTGCCTTGCAGTCTCTGTTGTGGGCAGAGATAACATTTGAGAAACATCTATGCTAGAAAAAATCTAACACCAAAGAAATCTAATGGTAAGGTTAGGAAGTCAAATGACAGATGCTTGAGAGGCTGAACAGCAAGGGAGTTTGAGAGTTCAGACAGCAGATGCACAGCAAGGCAGAAGGAGTCATCTGAGAGAACACTTGCCATTTTTCATGCACCTGTTAAATTTTTGAACGATAATATTCCTATATGTGAGGGGATGCGAGAAGGAAAAGCCAAAGCCAGAAACCCAAGGGGGTGAGGTCTTGGGTTTTTTATTTGGGACTAGTAGCCTAGTTGCCCTCATGAAATCCTCAGTGTAATCAAATGAAGCAGCTGTTTGCACTGCTGGATCTATTCAGACTGGGAAAAAAGGGGTAAACACTTCTAATGCAAATATCAGCCTTGCCTCTCTACTCTTGCTGCAACGATTCTGTTATTTAGCCACTTATGGTGGCAACTGGTGCAGAAAATCTCCAGAGCAAACAAGGCTTTAATTAATAATCAGTTATTTTCCTCAATAAGTAATTGGGAGGAAGCTCAGTTTAATGCCTAGACTTGAATATATCTTTGTGGTCTGATAAAGAAAGTGGTTTACTCAACTGCTTTATTAATATTTCCTCTATATCTGCATGTCAAATTTCAGGATAATGCTATGTTTTTCATAGCTTTGATAAAGAGGGGGAATAGAAATGTGAAGTGGTACTAATCATTAGGATGTGTTGGCTTATTGGAAAATCCAATGACTGAAAATTTTAATGACTTTTCACACTAAATATAAATAATCCCTAAAGGGAAGTTGACATTGCTATGAATGCTTGCTTCACAAGCCCATAAAAATTGGAAGATTGTATCTAGCACATTACAGGAAATTCTTTTATTCCTCAAAGCCCTGGGCATTGAGGCATAACATTAGAATACAGAAAATGTGTCTGTATAAACTGAAGCCCACACGTACAAATGTCTCAAAGTTCATAGTATAAAGTACAAGAGCTATTTTGTACTTGGAAACTTTTTTTCTATATAAAAAGTAATCAAAAATTATGGCTCTGATGAACAAAGTTTGCTATATAAATATTAAAGTATATAACATATAATTTAATGGATGTATCAGACATTGAGATATCTTCGTGTTTGATTATTTCAAGTTCAGCTCAAGGATAGAGTTTCAATCCATTCTTGTCTACCTGTGGCACTAGACACAAGCTTCTCTCTTTTCTGACCCTGATGCTCTGATAAATGAAGATAATGAAGATAATTTTGTGTCATTGAAGAGAGTACTGGATGGGACTACACCTTTCCTGTTTGTATATTTCCCCTGGGTAACTTCTCCTTTAGCAGGTGAAAATTTTCATTACATTCTAAAACTGTCTTGCAAGTTTCTAGTATATTTTTGGTTGTTTCTACTAGTGTACTTGATGAATAAACTCTCTAAAAAGCGTAAGCAAACAGCCAATTCACCATAAAGACACAGGAGAGAATGCATGTAAATGTATTACTCAGATATATGCTAAAATATATTTTCACTAAATATAATTTTTTTCTTTTAATATATATTGCATTTCTGCTGTCTTTAAAGCTATGTATGTATAGCATTTAATAATTTTTTTCCCAGTGGTACTTATGTCTATTTTGACTTTCACTTCATTTTTGATAATCTTTTATGCAATATAATGTGTGATAGAAAAAAGGAAGCAGTTTAAGACATCAGATCAATGTTATTTAAAGTATATATTTATGGGTATCAAACAAATATTTTTTAGCACACAGTTATGGGAGTTATCTAAAAAGTATAGCAACACATTACATCCCTTCTGTTCTTGAGTGGGTTGAAATCTTTAGCAAGTGACTTCACCCTTCTTTGTCAAAGCTAAATGATGTGGAATGCAGAGTCCTTCAATGTAACATCGTCAAGACTCTGTTCACTAAATAACTTTCATGACAGCTACTCAAAATAACTGTCTAAACTTCCTTATTCTCCTTTTAAACATACAGTACCAGAGTTTAAATTGCTTTCAGATAAGCCAAATTTGAATGTAGATCTTTCTCTTTCTTGCTCCCACTCTTGCTGTTTGTTCTTCTGCAAAGAGCTGAATATTTTCAGCTTCTCTTCCATGGCATCTAATAATTTCAGAAATTCTTTAATATTACCTGTTTTTTTTTTGTTTTTTTTTTTTTTGTTTTGTTGTTGTTGTTTGGTTTTTTTTTTCCTTATGGCGAAAATTCACTTTTTCCTAAACCATAGACCTTTTTGAAATATACTGGAATTGTGATAGAAGTGGTAGAATTTTTAAAGCAAATTTTGGGTCTAGATTGTCAGACTGCTGGTCACAGAATTTGCTTTGCACAACTCATAAGTCTCAGATGTTGAAAGGGAACTGTCCTGGATAGAAGGTGTGAGTGATTTTCTTTCACAGATATTCCCAAACAATTATTTTGTTCTTATATGCACTGGCCATTCCAAAACTGGTTTTGTGGAGGTGAAACATGTTCTCTATGAAAAGCCAGCAATAAATCAGCGCTCATCAGCTTGACAGCTGCCTGTGCAAATAATGTTGTTACTCATGTGAACTGCATGAAACCATAAAGATTGAAAGCTGAAATTATTTAAAGCATAAAGTTTTAAAAAAATGTCACTATTAGGGGAGAGTTCACTGGAGGGAGAAACCAGAAGTTTCCTATGATGCAGATGTCGGGCAGTGGAGGAAAGGCAGAGAAACGAAAGCAGTGCTGTAATTAAGAGGGATGCTCTTCCCAGCTAGTCCATCACTGTCATTGTCTGTGTGATTCATAATATAATGAAAACAGATCAGATGAATTGCAACCAAACTGTAGCTATTTTTCTTCAGAAGGGGAACCTTCTTAGATGGAAATATCTGCAATGTTGATGCCAAATGTTGAGATGAGTTTGCTGATTTGCTTAAAAATCATAGAAAATATACAAGATATGATATTTCACCAAAAATCAGTTATGAGGCTCCCAGGAAGATATAGGATAATTCATGGGTTGTATTCTGGAAAGCTGCTCTGCTGACTGGTTGCTGCCTCAGGCCCATGTTTCATCAACTTCATTCAGGCAATTTCACTCCATTGCTGTTTGACATGCCTTATTCTTTCTTTATTTCATCCTTTGCCACCCCTTCCTGTACTAAATGCATCTGTTTTTCCACTAATCAACTCCTATAGGACTACCCCTTTCCTTCCATCATTTCACTATGAAAGAATTAATAACATGCTTGCAAATGATGGCTTGCTTTTAAATCAAGCTTATTCATTACGCTTTTCTGTTGTAAAAAAATCACACCATATTTTACCCATCTCTTCTGTTTAAAAGAGAAGTCCAAGAAGTTTAGAAATTATTGTTAATACTAATTTTTAAAGATTTAACATGTATCCCTATTCTTTTGGAGGAGAAAACAAATTTTTATATGAAAGATTGTGTATAGCTGGTCCATGAGAACTATTGTTTCAGTGTTTTGGGGAATGAAAATTAGGAAAAAATGAAAGGGATCCCCAAGTATCTGTGATACCCAAAGAAACTCACAGATGAGCTACATCAGTAGTGAGCTTGTTGGCTGTCCTCAGTAGGTTTTATTGGAATTATCCAAATCTCTATCATTAATTAAAGATTCATTAGACCACGAAATCACCTTGTATCCCAGTGGAGCAGGTAAGGTACCTAGAATGGGAGAGATTGAATAAAGTTCCCATCCTAAAGAAAAAGATTTCCACACTTAATTAGTATTACAACTTGACTACTTGCTATTCTGAGAAGAGTAGCTGTCTTTTTGTACATTTTACCAGAAGTTCCATCCTGGACTGAAGGATCGGTTTCAATTAATCAACATTTTCCAATGAAAAATATCCCAAAGGACATTTAAAAACCATGATAAGCTCTTAGTGTTAGTTATTGGCCTGTCCTAATAATTTTCAGAAGTGTTATACAGAATATTTAATACAGATGAGAATAATTAACACACGAAGCAATAGATGAAGTTCATGTAGGGTATAGATATGATATGAATTCAGTAGAAATTGTATCCAAGCTCAAAATTTAACATTACTGTTAGAAGTAATTTCATGCCTTTTATAATCTTTTATACACTTA
The DNA here is from genome assembly GCA_037013685.1 of Acridotheres tristis. NCBI lineage: Eukaryota > Metazoa > Chordata > Aves > Passeriformes > Sturnidae > Acridotheres > Acridotheres tristis. The sequence goes on from CM072887.1 coordinate 103,576,718, forward strand.
TTTTTTGGATGGCATGAAAATTGCCCTTTGGAGATGCCAGTCTCTCATCAGTGTCAGGAGAAAAGCCCTAGATGACTAGCCTAGATAAGGTATGTAACTTTTGGATTAATTCCACTCCACATAATTATCTGAGAAATGCCTAAAAAGACTCAAAATGTAAGAATTCTGAAAAGTGAGTCCTGCAAAGTGGGGACTTCATTTTAAGGAAGTGAGGTGAGGGAGCATAAAATGTCTTTGTGATGAGTTCTTAGGGTTATATCTGAAAGATAGTTAAACTACAGTGAAATAAGTGCTTGCTAGCTCATTATTCTTATATCTCTAGATATAGATTTTTTTTTTCTGAGGCACTCTCATCAGAACAGTGAAATAAACAGTCCATATAAATTCTCATCCAAAGAAAGCACAAACAGGGAGCTTTATGACACACAAAATGAACATGCTCAATAAGAAGAGGAACCTGTCTTTGCAATCAATAAGAGATCTTGAGGCTATCTGAAATCTAATAACTCCTCCTTCATTGTCACAGACCAGAATAACAGGGTCAAAGCTGGGCAGAGCATGACTCCTTCCCTCAGTGCAGGTCATGCTGATCATAATACTTTTTTTATCCTGTTGTTGTGGATCATCTAAAATGATCAGTGTGACCATCTCTTTGGTTTCACCTCTGAAAGGTCCTTAGGGGAGGGAAAAAAGGAGTTATCAAAGCTATCTCAAAGAAAATAGATTTCTTTTTCAAATGGCTTAATCATCCTACTTGCTAGAAAAGCTTTTAAGATATAAAAACGATCAAACATTTATCTTTTTGTCAGCTAAGCATACACTATAGAATACTATTATGCAAATATGCATCATTGCAATACAGCCACTGAATGTAGCATGTAAATTATGACAAACAGCCTTCAAACAGCTAATAATTAACTCCTGTGCTCTCAGCACCTTGCCCACTTAATATTTACTGAAGCTTTCTAACTCTGTTATGAAAATTTTTCCTTTGTGACAAGAAATAACAAGGTGTTCTACCCTCTTTTGTTGATGTGTTCATTTCCTCCTTCCACATGTGTAAAAATGTATGTACATATGTGTGCACATGCAAACCTGTGCTCAGAATGAAGTGCTATGAGCCAAAAGTGCAGTGACATAGTGAGTGAGAAATGATGGAAGAACGTATGACAGATGCTAAATATCAAAGTCTCACTCATGTTGCAGGGGACCTCAAGAGGTCTCCAGTTCAAGCTACTGCTCAGAGCAGGGTCAACAGTGAGATCAGACCAGGATTGGGTCTTCCCTCCAAGGATGGAGACTGCAAATCCCCTCTGGGCAACGTGCTCCAACCTTGGACTGTCCATCTAGGGAAGAAGCTTTTTGTTCTGTCTAGTTGCATTTACCTCTTTTTTTTTTTTTTTTCAATTATGTCTATTGTTCTCTCACCACAAAGTGAATTTTTAATGTTTTTTCTTAAATTCTTTTTTGTTGCCACTTACACAGATGCATATTCCTGATAGCAGGAGAACACACATTTACAGCCTATCTACGCGTTCTTTGCTACTTTTAAAATTCTAATTTCTTTTTACTGTCTTTATTCAACTCCCTTTATGAAGTACAAATGAATGACACACCATTGAAAATGAATCTTGCTATTACCTGGAACTTTAATGATCGTGTGGTACAGTGACTCAGTGAAAATGTGCACAGCTTCTACCAATTGCTTGCAAATTGCTGTCTCAAGAATCCCTTGCAGGGGCGGATATGGCTATATCAGACTGCCTCAAGCATAAAGTGGCATTTTTTTCATAGTGTACGTTTACATTATGAAATTGAGTCTTTATACTAGTAAGATGTTACCTCTACTTCATGAATCTAGCCAGTTTTCAGGTGGAGAGAAAATCCACTATTTCCAAAGATGTTTCTGAACAGAACCAGGAAAAAAAAAAGCCAACCTGCTTCATGTTTCATCTCAGCCTCATTTAAACTTGGACAATAAGCTATCACAGTGGTGGAAATCTCTATTTTCATCAGTACAAATAATGTGAAAACCAAACTCCAATGGTTTTTTGCTCTATAAGATGCTACTCTAAGGAAGTAGTTTCATTGTTAGGTGTGGAGACAAGCAGACAAGTGGACTGCAAAGGAAAACAACACAATTGAGAAAGCCTACTGGAAAGCAGTGTGTAGTCCAGGAGACATAGATTAAAAACATGTTATTTCCCCATTTGAAAGTGGTGAATGTGCTCTTCCCTACTCCAAACCAGAAATGAGTGAACACCTTGATGCTGTTTCAACACAGCATCATCAGCCTCCACCACCACTCCGACTTCCGAGGGCTGTCACATTCCTCTCACACTGATACACAGATATTCTTCCAGACACAAATGTTTCACACTTATACTGAGGATTTTCACTGAACCTCACACATTTCTTTTCTTCCTTGGGATGATCCAAGATCTGGGTTTTTTTTTGGATCTTTTGCATGCCCTGCAGGGATGCAGCTTAGCTCAGAGGGGGTGTGTACCATGGATCCAAGTACTTGCTTGCTAGACTTTGTTTCAGATTGGGAAGCAGTTTTGGATCCTCTAAAATGTATTTATTTGTGATGAAAGTAACCCAAAGCAGCCAATATCCAACCACTACAGACCACTACTACCCTCCAAAATGCCTGTAGTGGGGATGACATAGCACCAACACCAGCTCTTTAAACCTCTCCTTGGGATGCTGTTCCTGCTGATGCAAAGACATGTAAGTTAGCTGAAGCATTTGTCAGGTAGAAGAGAAAGAGAGAATTTTTAATAAGCATTCTCTTTTGCTTGCATTTGTTTTTTTTTTTTTTAAGACGCTTAATCCTAGGCTCTTGGATACTTAGATTAATTCCACTTAAGTAAATGAAATAATGCTGGGCCTGCGGCCCAGGCACCAAAATTTGGCTGTTGAATTGTTTCTATTGTTTCCTGGGACATATTGCCCATTTTTCTCCAGCATAGTTAGCACATCAGCCAGAATGAGGGACTCCCTTTAAAAGGACCCAGGGACAAAGCCACCCAGTGGCTGAGGATGTCACACACACACAGCCTGTGCCAGCTTCCCTCAAAATCAAGGGACTGTCCCTGCTTCTGTTGAGGTCACCTGTATGGCTGTAGCCCATACTGGAAAAAGCACAGGCAATGGCTAAGGAGACAAGGAAGGTGGAGTCACAGTTAAAATGGGTTTGTTTGCTGAGGCACTGGGTCACCTGTGTGTGCAACATTTGGGATGCTGAGGCTTTCTCTCTGCTGTGTGCCTGTAAAGGAATTATAGAGCAGGGGAGCTATCAGAGACCTTACCCTGGCACTGCTCTGCAGCAGGCCAAGTGTTTTTCACTTCTTTCAAATTAGAGCAAATGAAGAAACCATCAGTCATAGCATATTCCCTGGCATTCAGTAAGTCTCTTGATTAATTAGAGAAGGAACTGAAAAAACATTCCTGCCCCTTTAACAGTTGTTCAGAACCTGCAAATAATGCAGCCACAACTGAAAATTCATCTTTTCTGAGGTGCTGTTAGAATAATTTACTTGTAGACTGGTGTACAGGGCAAATTAGGTTATTTATATTGTGGGCTGCAGCTGACAATATAAATTTGGAATTATTTGTTTTCAGAGCTCAGCTTTCTCTTCTCAGATCCCCCTAGCTCTGCTGGCTGGCAAAGGGAAATAGAAGAGAGATGTCATCCTGTGACAGAATGATCTTTTCACCAATTTTTTTTCGAGGCATCAATCCACAAATGTAATCAGTGCTTTCCCCTTTACTCTCCTAGATTTCAGCCCAATTCAAAAAGGTTTTATATTTTGGATACTGGCTTATTTTAGTGGCCTGTGCAGCGTAGTATCTACACTATATTTTGACCATGATTTAGTAAAGACTATTTAAATAAAAATACATTTCTAGCAGTTTCTAAAATGGAAATTGTGGGAGGAAAAGTCTATTTTGTTATGTTGTACAGAAGAGAAATCAAAACAGGGAATTTCCAGTCTTAAATCTGTGAGTTCAAACTATAACCAAGGTACAGAAAGGGAAGATAGACTCACAAATAGTCATAACTATTGTAAGCACCTTTATCCACAAAACAGTAGTTTTCTTCTACTAAAAACTTATATTCAAAGCACTGAGGCAAATTAAACATGAAAGCATATTGTACCAGTGTAGTTATTGTTTTCCAGTGTTATTGTATTTGCCAGTTCTGTGCAAGCTGACAAATCTAGATGAGAAGAAAGATGATTGGCTAACATGTCAGCAACCTAAAAATAATAGTGTGACTCACTTCAAGATCCTTGTGTTGCAAAATCAAGATTTATCCAGGAAAATTAAGTTTTAGTTCCTTCATACCACTGCTGTAAAGTTTAACCCTTTTTTCTAGGAAGAATTGCTGAGGAAGGATTCAGTGAGCAAACTTTTGCCATCCAAATATCAGCTATATCATCACAGTATAATTTAGCTTGGAAAAAAAACCCCTGAGGTCATCTAGACCAGCCTTCTTTACAGAGCCCATGACAGGTTGTGCAAATCTTTAAGCAGTTGGTTCTCAAACACAAAGATACTCTACCCTTCCTTTTTTTATTTGCCTACCGTCTCTCTCACCCCATACCTAACCAGAATTTGCCATGTTTTCACCCATCTCTGTTGCCTTTCCCTCCACTCTCTGCTCTCCTGAGAAGACTGGCTCTTCCTCTCTGTCTGTTTCACCTGGGTAGGTGCAAACAGACTAGGCTCCACTTTGAACCTTCTCTGGGCTGAACAGACCCACCTCTCTCAGCTACTTTTGGAATTCCATGTGCTCCAGGTCCTTGGCCAGCGTGGTGACCTCCACTAAACTCTGCACATCGTTCATGGAATGAGACATCCAAGAAGAAGATGCCACATGAAGTTCTTGTGAGGCCATGTCTCCAGCCTGTCCAGGCCCTTCTGACTGAAAGGCTTCACTGCATTGACCATTCTGTCAGTCTGATGTCATCTGAAACTTGCTGAGGTTGTCCTTTGTCAAAGATTCCAAATAGTATCAGTCTCACCCAGCCTAAATAGTTTGAATTTTGTCTATATTTAAGTGAGAGAGCTGTCACTCCACAGAGGTCATTCATCACAGCCTCAGCCTCCATCTAAAAGCCCCATGAAATAATGGAAGCAGCTTAATTTCTGGGTGAAGTGACTGAGATTTTGTTTATGTAGAGGTAACACTGCTTCAGTCTGGAGTGCATGTGTATGAGACCAGTGGAGTTAAATTGGATTCATGCTGCTTTAACTGACAGAGAAATCTTCCTTAGTTAACTTCTTCTCTGTGGGAAAGACCTTCAGACTTTGTATGATCAATGGCCATTTTCCTCTTAAAAACACTATGAAGATTAAAACAGTGGTTTATGGCTCTTAACTGTTTTATCTTTAGACCACCCAAGACATGCACGAATCATTTGTAATGATTTTCTCAGTTGATTAAATGTAGTAGTTAGAATATAGTGCACAGCACATATGAGTATTTCTGGGATCACAATGAGAAGTTTGTTTTAGTGACAGGACAGCTCACTTTCAACTACCCAGAAAAAAAACTTTCCTCTCAGTAAATCTCCTTCTGCAAAAGCCAATCCATGTATTTGGATTGGAATTACTGTCTCCTGCATATCACTACAGAAAGACTGCTTTAATCCATCCATCCGTGACAGATGGCAGGCCAGTCATTGGTTCACCTTGCTGTCATGTCTCTATACTTTGTTTTTAATTTGGTCAATAGTGTTTGCCAGGATAGCGCTCAAATCTACTACCAGACCCTGACATTTTCAAATAATCATCCTGGTTTACAAAAGAAATGCATTTCGACAAATTAATCAAATGGCTTTCGGGAAGGAACATTTTCTAAGGTTTGTTCACCAAGAAACTCAGAATGAGAAATATTATTGCTGACAAAAACCTCAATAGATGAACAGTTCTGAGATACAGAATGCTGAGGATAAAAATCAGAAAGACAGGATTTTTATTTTACCTGTAGCAAAAGAAGAAGAAAAGGTCACTTGCCAAAAAGACAGCTGAAATGGAATTAGTTTTCAAATTATAAGATTAAAGAGTGTTTGCTTGAAGAGAGTGTTATTATAAAGTGTGCAAAGAAAGAGATTAAAATGTATGGAAGATTTAATCAGAGCAAAGATAAACTGTGTATCCTATAGGTTATAAGGGTTCCTGTGAGCTTTGTTTGCCAGTAGGGTTTCATAACCCACACAAGACTGAAATCTTATTTTTAAATAAGAGGTTTTTCTCATGTGCAGGAGGGGTTCACCTCTTTTTGATTTTGTACAGGTGATAAAGGAGCAAAGCTGCCACCAAACAGAGGAAAGAAAAATTACTTAAGTTTTTCAGAGATAAGTTGGGTATTTTTTTCAATGTCTTGGCCAGATTCTTCTTCTATTTCTATTGGTGTAATTCCTCAGTCTGAGTGGCTAAATGTTCTTCTTTGCTATTTACAGAGGAGTTTGTGTGACTATTTGCCTTGCTTTTTAATAAAAGAAAGTACTTACCATATGCAAATCTGGCATTTAATGGTAAACAATGTACCCTCTGAACTACAGGGCACCACACCTCCTGCTCTGTGTTGTCAAATGGTTTTCAAAACACATGGCAGGGCCCTGTCAAATTTAAGTGTGTTAACCCTTCACTTTCTTTTTTAAATTTTTTCATCAGTATTATTTCAGCTCTTAAATTCGGTGGCAAAAATGAAGAAACAAAAGTTTATGTAAAGGATGGAAAAAGTCTGGCCACGGTGTTTTGTTGTGCTGCTAAAATCCTTCCATCTCTTCCCAGCTGCCCTCTCTGCACCCAGCCCCTGTCTGCACATCTGCCTGGTGAGGCTCTGTCTCAAATTTTGGACTTGGCATTTCATGTCATACCATTTCTCCAGCCTGCCCAAGTCAGCACATCCACTTCTCCACCCAGGTGTCAGAGGACAGCGTGTCCCATCTCTGATGAATTTATTTATTTACCAGTGTCAGCCCCAGCAGTGGCCATGAGGATGGCACTGGTGGCTGGCCACGTCTGGGCTTACCCCTCATTCCCATCTAAGCATTTCTGCTTTGTAAAGCTGTGACAGCATGTCCCAGTCCCTGTAATAACAAATGTATTTTTCTATATTTAGGCTTAGTTGGTCAGTTTTTTTTCTTTCTTTCCCTTAATAGCCCACCTCCCCCTCCAACTTAAACTTATTATTTTTTCTTGTCTATTAAACCTTTCTCACCTTTAGATTTAGAGTCTGATGTTCAGGAACTTTGTGTTTCTGATCTGCTACTGGTTCTGTTTGGGCTTAGTCTATTTTTAATTTTTTTTTAAAGAGTTTTAGAAGCTTTTTTTACAGAGAGATCTAAAACCCACAGATCAGCACAGTGATATTTACATAGATTCAGGCTCCTTTTTCTCCTCACCGTCTTTTTTTTTTTTTTTTTTTTAAATTCCCTTGCACCATCATGAGTACTTGCACATGTTTTCCACTAAGGGAATTTTGTAAAGTTTTCAAAGCCACTTCTGAAACATGATTTTTTACTTTAGCATGTGTGAATGTGGGTGAAGTTCTTGACTTGTGGGAATATGTCAGAAATGAGGGTCTGACATGATTTCCAGGTATGCAAATGCATTCATTTCACTTTTTTATTCTGTCTCTCCTTTACTGGTTATGTATATTTCATAACTGCTACATGTAGATATTAGATAGTGAAATCCCCTTCAGAAAGAAAAATGTGTCCTTGAAATACGTGCTACTACCTTTGGGCTTTATGAAGTGCTCCTTGGTCATTTGCTAGCCAAGGAAAATTCCCATTAAAATTAAATTTATTTATAGGAGTATGCCAGTTGGATTGAGGCACTTGCATATTTCACCTCTAACCCTATGACAGTCTATTTTTCAGACTAAAAAGACAACCCTAGACTCCAAGCACTTATATTTCACCTGTATTTCGAGAAAAACTGCTTTGATTTCCATGACATGAACCAAAGAAGTTTGACTCCCACTTAAGCAGGAAAATTTTCAAGATACTCATTCAATGCATTTTTCATCTAGAAGATTTTTTTCTACCCAGCTGCTATAGGGAGGGATCCCAAAGGAATGTATAACATCTATCAACAGAGAAGTGCAGAACAAGGGTTTAGTGATCTGAGTAGACAGGAATTGACAAAATGCAAGTCTGTGATATGCAGAAATGAGAAATAAAAGAGCTCTTGAGCACCCGACCCACCCTATTTATCACTCCCCACTCAGAGCACAGCAGGTGGCCACCACAGTGGTGCTTGGCAGAGTTTTCCATCTGCCTTTAAGAGGACTATATGACATCTTTCCCCCTCCCCTCTTCCTTAAAAATCACCTTTCTTCTAGTATGATCTTTTGAATAGGGACTATCATTTTAGTTGTAGGCTTTTTAGGTTTCATTTTCTTTGCTGTTAGGTAACTGTTCCCTTGGCTGAAAGAGAACCAGAAATTTGGCATTGCCCATTCTCCAAAATGTCTTCAAGGACATTTTATGGTCCATGTGTAGAATTTGATTTTAGAATCTGTACAAGATGTGCTACAAGGGAAAATGTTGTTTTGGCTATTAATGAACTAGGCAGCCATTCCTAAAATCCCTTCTGTTTCTAATTTCCGTGACTTCATTGTGCTTTCTCACAGAATCTTAATTACTTGTTTTATATCCCTCTGCTCCCCCTTCCATTCGGTTCTTAACAGACGCTGTTCTCAACTTTTATTGAGCTGTATAAATGTGATGCACAGTCAGTGTCTTTCATTATCAACCCAATAAATCCAAAATGATTCACATCATCTATTTGAGCTCTGTTTTGCCTTTTGGGCACCACCTTTGTCAATTGATCTCTTAAAAGAGCACTGCATTTCTCTTCCCTATTGTACTGTGTGTTCCTCCAATGATCATATTCAAACACTAATCCACCGATTCTTTTCAGTGGGAGGTGAACATTACTGAGGAGTGATAAAATGGAAAGGCAGAATACAAATGTGAGTGTAAATTGATCACTCAGGGCAGAGGAGGAAGTGAGGAATATTAGAAGGCAGAAGGAACAATATTATTAGCAAGAATGTGGTACATTCACAACATACATATACATACACAACAGAGACTTTATTAATTTGAGATCTAAACTTGTGATTCCATGGTATGTTGCAGTGATTCATGCAAGCAGACTAGCTTATATTTTTTTCTAGCTCAGAGATCTCTGGACTGCACTTCATTGAGACAGGAGACAATATAGACATGCTCAAGAGAGCACAGCTTGGATAGGCTCTTAAAACAAAGTCTGAAAAGGGGCATAATTGATTCTTATAAGCAAACTCATGGCAAAAAATAACAGGGAAGGGAAATAATTATTTAAGGCAGAGGAGAACATCACTGCAAGAACAAATAGTTACAGATCACCAAAGAATAAAATGAAGGCAGAACCTTTAGATAAGATTAGATACATATGGAACTATTGAGGATAAGGAAAATAGGAAAAAAAAAAGAACAAACAGCCATCTTTTAGTCTTATTTTTGTTTTCTCACTTAAAAGCCTGTGTATTTTGGGTCAAGTTCATAATTCTTGATTCAGAAAAGAAATATCTCTTGCTATTTTTCCAGATGAAAATAAAGGAGCCGATAAATGCTCACTTTTTTTATACCCTTCCCCATCTTGTGGGTAAACATATTGATGCTTCTATGTCTATTTTAATAATTTGTTATATGTATAATGGATATTAATAAGAAGACCAATGACAAAAAATATAGAAGGAATGATACAAAGGAAGTACACTGAAGTGATGTATTATAATCTTTAATTTATAACACAGACCGGGGAGAATTTTACCCTTTTCCAAAGAAATTTTTTTACTGGAAAATATAATTTTAAGGCTGCTAAACTATTGACAGATTTAGGTCATAATCAACAAATATTTCAGCAATTAAAGGGTAAGAAGAAGGATGGGTCAACATGTTTTATTTCCATGAAAAGTTCACTTTTTCAGTTTGTTTTAAAAAGAATTTTTGAATGTGAGACTGTGGAGGAAAATTTTGGCCAGACACCTTTTTTCAATGGAATAATGTTAATCTCTCATGTGAAATAGATAAAGACTGACAGAAAGAAAAAGAAAGTGCAGTAAAGAATGAGTGCATGCTCATGCGCACCTTAATTACCTTGGATGATGCAAAATGAACTCTATTATTTTCAGAAAATAAATAAACCTGAGAGACCTTTAGAAACAGAAGAATCACTACTTTTCTAATCTGTAACTCAAATATTTTCTGCACTGTTTGTCTGCTACTTGAGAACTCCAGCCAAAGATGTACATGGATCTTATAGACTGGGAAATATTTTCTGTTCTTGAAAGCTGCCCTGCCTGCATTTCCTGATATTGAAATACAGGACTAAATAAAGAAAAGTCACCAAAACCCAACCAACCAACCAACAAACATCAAAGTATACCTCAAACCCCAAAATAAACCTCAACCAAAAAGAAACAAGGCAATTTTTAAGTCAGACTTTGCACAAACAATGACTTCTCTCACCGCAGTGATTTGTTTCAACAAGGACAGTAAAGTTTTACAGTCCTTATGAAGTTTAAGGTCTTGTACTGCATAGAAAACAAAAAATACTGTCTCAGACTTTAAAACTGTCTTGGTGCCTCAGTGTTAATAGTATGTGGATATAATAGCTGGGCCACTCTCAATCTCTGTTCAGAGACTCCTACGCTTGCCCTTTTTCTGGTATAAGCAATGCTAGTGTGACAATTCAGTCACAATATATATCCCATTACATGTGTTATGTTTGGATTTGAGTAGCCTGGGCAATAATTTATCTTCAAGTGGGGGAAGGGAGCAGCAGTACTTTATCAAAAATTTCTCTCAATTCCATCAGTACTTGGTTGACTTGGACTTAATTCAGATCCTATTTTAGTTTCACATAACTTCTCAGATTTCTACTTCTGTCTTATTCCATAGGGCTCTCTCTATGGCAGGTCATATCTTAGGTCATTACATTTCCCTCTGGGCAGCAGCAGACACTTTCTTCTATTTGTCTTTTTCAACTGCTGTGAAGTTTGCCCATGGGTAGCAAGAGTTTATTACTTTTTCCCCCCAGTGGGTGGTTTTTTTTCCTTTTTCAGCTGCACCGTGCCAGTGTGCTCCTAAACTATCAGAACTCTTGCTTCATTGGTTTCATTTAGAAGCCTTTTGTAAGTTTGTCTTTGCCAGAGCATCCACAGAATTATTCTCAGTCATATACTGACTATAATCCTTTATATTAATGGTACACTAACTATTCAGCCCTCTGCTGCTTGACCCTTGCCTTGAGCTCTGTTTATTTCTGGTAAATATTTTCCAGCATATGATCTCGAAGCAAAAATTAGGTTAATGCTTGTATTTTTCATAGTATACATTCCCCACTCCTCCCTGTCTATTTAATGGATTTTCCAATTAAAAGGGACCTTTCTGGCTATTTTATCTGACCCCCTGAATTACAAGGCTAAAGAAAGATGCACGGCAATTGCATGGTAATGCAATGACAACAGCCCATCGTTTTTGTCCTTCAGCTTTGAGCACAGCACATATACATGCCAATGTTTATTTCTATTCTTATTCAGCCACTTTAAAAAAAGGACACTCAGAATTTCAAAGACACTTGGAAATAGATATACACTAAAAAGCTAATGTTTATGAACAGGATAAGATTACATGGACTATCTTCTGAGTACTCACTGTATGTTTTCATGCTTGGGCAAGATCTTTACCAGGTGATTATGCCAGGCAATAGCTTTTAAACCATTGACACATTCGAAAGGTGCAGCAGCTGAAGAGCATTGCTATATTCCCTGAAGGTTTTCTTTGTGTTTCAGCACCTATCACTGTGTGTGGCAAGCAGGTCTCAAAATGTGTCCTTTCACTGGCCTTTACCTCTCCCTCAGGGTAAGCAGAGAGCTGGTCAGTTACAGATGTACTCTAGTATGGAACTTCTACAAGAAAATTCCTATTCCCATCTCATATAGGGTGCACATTCAATCAAATACCTAGCATGATAAAAATATGCCTATTTATACTTAAATGCCAGGGCATAAAGGACTGTAAAACTGGTAACAAAAGCTGGATGGTTGCAAGGTCTGACACACCTTTTAAAAAGGGCCAACTTTTTGCCAATTGAAAAAATGATCTGGAATGTCTGGTGAGTTTGTAAAATTTGTTTCATCCTATCAAAAAACTGTAGAGCAGTTTGGCTTGGAATGGATTTCAAGGGCCATTGATTTCCAAACCCCCTGTCATGGGCAGGGACACACACTACACCAGGTTGCCCAGGTTTCCATCCGATCTAGCCAATTTGTTCAAAATCCAGATACTTTTTCATTCAGTTTTCATTTTATAATATTAAAGTTTTCACCACTGAGTCCAGAATATTTTTTTTTATTTAAAGGAAGACTGATATTCTTGAATATTCACTTATCTCCAAAAGAAACACAAACTCTTCTAGCAATTGAAAAATTAAAATAAAACCTTGGAAAAAAACCAAAACTAAATAAAAAAAAAAATGTACCTAAAAATTTATTAGTTGTTTTTCATAGAGAATAGATCTGTGGAAGTGATCAACAGGTGATTTTGGGTAATCACTTGTTGAGGTTCAGAGGCTGTCTAAAAAGGCAGACAACCCACAAGAACTTGTTTCTAGTTTAGGGACACATCTAAGGTAAAGATATTCCTATGGAAATGTTTGAAATTATATCATTGGTGTATGTGTCTGGATAATCTACAATTTATCTGAATACATAATCTTCAGGGATTACACAGAACTTTTTCTTTTATATATTTTGGAAGTGCTCTTTGTAAAAAGTTGTGGAAAGGCATGTCTTCATATTGTAGGTATTGATTACTCTGTGTGCAAAATATTTGGCTGTGTAACTAACTTTTAAAGGCTTAGATCTTTAGGGGGGTGTACATAAAAATAATACACGTTGAGTGCAGTGGGTTTCCCTTCTGATAATATGTGAATTAAGTGAAAATGATAAAATTAGACTATACTCTTTGTGTGAGAGGATGTATGTGGGTTTTAGTACTGAGTTAATTAACCTGGGAGATGGCTGGAAAGCAGGGAAATGCCTGTGATTCTTATCAGGCTGGTGGGGTTTGTTCATATTCGTGCTTGCACTGGGGATGAAAACGATTGTTTATATATCAAATACATTGATTTAGGGAAAAGGTGGGTATTCAGTGGATTGTTGGCAACAGATGGAGATCTGTCTGTAGAAGAAAGGGATATAAAAATGTGTCTACATATAGAGGCAACAAGTGAATGGAAAATATCAAAGCCTGAAAAAATTTGCAAGAAAAAGGGATATATGAGCCAAGACCTTGACTCCTATTGTTTTTAACTTCCTACAGTATGCATCTTAAGAAAATATGCATTTGGGGTGCGGTTTTTTGTCGTTTTGATAATTTTTTTTATCTGATCACCTCCAAGCAAGATTTTTCAAGCCTCTGACTATTTTGAGATTTTCTAACATAATTTTTACTAGTGCTTGAGATTGATGGGACCATCCTGTGGGATGCTGAATGGTCCCATGCAGTCACTGTGGGATGTATATTTGGAGGATGTAAAAGGATCTTCTGGCTGCTGAACACATAACTGTGATGTCCATATTAAAGCCAGCAACAACTTTTTAAATCTACAACTAAATCCTGTTATGCAGGACCTTATCAGAAGTGGGAGATTGAATTATTGTGGATGTCTGCTAAAAGTATATGTTGCCCTTTAGCTTGTGTATTAGAAGGGCAGACTGGAATAACCCTACCCAGTATCATTGCTGGGCCAGAACAATGTAAATTAGAACGTTTCCTCCAGTGCAGTATTATGCCATGATTCCTAAATAGCCAATAGAATAATTAATTGCCAGTCCATTAGGAAGAGAGTTGCAGTGAATTAAAGCCAAACTAATAACCACAGAATTCACTGAGGCTGAAGCTCTTAGACACTTATTTCTTCTCGCTTTTTGTAAATGTGTCTTTGATTTTATGTTACCTCAATTGCTTGAAAAAACGCTTTTCTTGGTTTCCCCTGGGATATAAAGATAAACCATCTTCTGTGTTAGTTTTGTTTTAGAGATACTCAAAACACATGGTTGTGAGCAGAAAGTTTCCTCTTTTAAAAAGGGGATTTTTTTCTCTTGGCCATAAATTCCAGCAAACTTTTTCCTTCATATTTTTCAGACTGACATGCTCTGATAAGATGCCCCATTCTTTTCTGCCATTAGTTTTCTTTGTGGGTAATTTGAAAATAATTTATATTTCTGAGATTTTGGTAGGTCATAAGAATGCATTGAGAAATCAGAAAAGTTGCAAGGTGATATGAGATTGATCAAGCAGAGTTCATTCCTGGGATAACACTCTACCATTCACTGTTGCTATTTCCTTACATTTTTGACACTCTACTATGAAGGACATTTATTTCTATAACAATATGAATATAATTTATTTATTCACCTGAATTCTATACACTGTTTTTCCTTTAGCAGTTTATAACCTAGTGTTTTTGAAAAAATAAATAGTGGATGGAAATATATTTTATGCATTGAATTGTGCAACTTTAAAGACTGTAATCTTTATATAGATGGTCTCCTGGGGTGAGAGAAGTCTATTGCTCTGGGATGTTTAGAAATTGATAAACAGAATGAGCAGAAGCAAAAGAGGAACAAGAATTACATATATAGAACTATATTTTCTTGGCAGAACTTTTTGAAAAGGAAAAACAAATTACATGAATGACTGAAACAGAAACAGCTTTAAGAAATTTCAAAAGTTGTTTATGAATAACTTAAAATAAAAATAATAAATCATGTCTTTTCTAGAAAACACATATCCAATGGGTATAGCTGCCAAAGAACTACTGACATCTTCAGATGAACCTTACTTGTGTCTAGAAGCTATTAGAAATTATCCTTTTCTCATGTTCCTAGATGAGTCCATAGAAATTTAAACTGCCACTTTAACCAAACATGGAATTATAAACTCTGTTGGTCATAAAATGCCATCATGCGTAACTTAGGTAGAAATTTTCATTTTACAACTGTTGTCTAAAGGCTCACAAGATATTTCTTATCTTTTCCATATTGAACTTAAGATCCAAGGGAGCTCAGGTTTCTCCACAATCCTGCACTACAATACTTAGACTTTGCCCACAGAGAAATAGACTGCTGGATTGTTCCAAAAGATCCCAATTAGGAATTTGTACTCACTCTACAGAGAGAAACTCCCTTGTAATCACATTGGGATTGAATTGGTATGACAAAGTCTTATGAATCAAATTATTTATTCCTTAAAATATATCAGCAGACAAATCTTATGTTTTAAATGTTGACACTTCTCTTGGGAAGAAGGAAGGAAGAGATCAGGCAGATATCACCAATTAATGTGCCAATTAATGAGGACTGTAGAGTAATACTTCCCAAAACTTTGGAATAACTGGAGGAAAAGGAAAATTATGTTTCAAACAGCCTCTACCCTACTCTTTGTAGAGTAAAAAAGGGTCTGAAGCTAACACAATAGCTGTAGGGTCAGGATGAGTTTTGACCTGTGTTGAGTTTCTCACATTATTAGCAGAGCAATAGGAATGGACATAAACGACATTAATGAAAGGGTGTTCTTTCATTATGTTGTTTCTAGTATTACAAACACATGCCTAATAACCAGATTTTGCTCTCAGTTTAGTATATTGAGCAGAAACGAAGAAATCAAGTAAATGATGGTGAGAGAGAGAAAGAGATACAGAGAGAGAAATATGTATGAAAGCAGCAATGGAAGGAAATTCATGTACTAGGTGTTGTCTTCTGAATTTTACATTTGGGAAAAATATTTCTGTGGTATGAATTCACAATTTCATTGTCAAAACATGAACTGTAGAAAGGTCTTGCTTCAGAAAGTACACAGTGTTTCAGGTTATGGAAGTATCTCACTATATCTTACAGGGAATTTAAAGCCATAAGGGACAGGACAAGAAATATGTCCCCATACTGAACTCAGTAACCTCAGTTATAAGCTAAGGCACTTAATTCTCTGTAGATATAAATATGGATGCACCACAGGTGAAGATCAAGTGGAATTGAAACAGCAGTGCTGGAGGCCAGAGCAATGGCAGGGAATCCATTGGATAAATTATACCATATGAGCATACAGTGCACATGTACCCTGTTCTACTGTGTCCCCACCAACCTCACCTAAGGGAAATTCCTTACTGACACTAAATCTGGAAATATTTGGACCTGGGCATAAGAGTAAGAGACAGTACTCAAAAATATAAGAAAAAAAAATTAATTTCACTGCAGAAATAAACCCAACTTCTGTCACATTTCTATCTGCCAAATATTTCTGATGGGAAAATGATTTAATCATTATATAACTACTTATTGCCCTTGAGTACATATATAGGGAAAATTATATACATATATAATTTAGGCTATAGCAACCCAGCTTTGGATGCAGGGGGGACAAATGAAGAGGGAATTCTCAGTATTATGCCACAGAGCCCTTCTTATAATGAGTGTCTTGAGGGCTATGAGTTGGTTTAACAAGAGGATGCTGATACATTCCTGTTCTCCCAGTAGACAACAGATGAAAGAAATTAAATATTCACTGATTCTAAATAAGACCTCATTCACTGACTGTCTCCTTTTGTTGCTCAGAGGGTGCCAGTGTTGCACTAGGGAATATGAGTGGGAAGAAGCATGTAGGATAAAGCACTTATAAGACAGTAAAGCTCTTCCTTGACCTCATTGCTGGGTCAGGGTGTGGAGACCAAACTCCACACTAAACCATAGCAAAGGCATGGATGCCCATTAATTTTGGCTGCCTGAAGAAATCTTTCTCTCTCAGTCTTGCCAGCAAGGCTGTTTCAACTGCATTATGATAACATTGCATTACTTTTCAAAATATTCTGCCAACTTACAAATATGGCTCGCCTTCCTGGCAGGAGAGCAGAGTCCTGCTTCCTCAGCTCCGAGCCTGTGCTCTCAGTAGAGAAAGCTTTATCTGGGCAGGACCATGGGGGAGCTTAGGCTGCTCTAAACATGTGCCTCCTCCTGGGAAAGACCTGGGCATGGACTGTGTCCAGGCTGCCTACACAGGAACTGACTGCATCCCTGAAAATCGTTGGGAAAGAAAGCCCTTTCCAAGCGTTTTGCTAACAGTTTAGCAGATCCCCCTGGACAGCAGTCAGCCCAGCAAAGGAGTGTCGAGGGGTGGGTGAATGTACGTGCCTTTGGTGGGAGAACACATGGCTCCTACACACTGGAAGGCTGTGGATTAAGGAGGTATAAATTCACAAGAGGAGACTGTGCTTCAAGCCATTAGTGAATTTCTTACTATAGTTTTAAAATCAGTTTTATCAATTTCTGCTACAAGTCAGAATTAATAATTTATTGTGAACTTGTTGAATTATAACTCCCTTAACTTGTGAAGAGAGAAAAGAAGAATATCTTCTCTCTAGGGCAAAATCCCCTTCTTCCTTTGAGTCTGTTTCCTGGTCAGTTGAACAGTTTTTCTCTGATTTTTTTACCTGTGTGAGACTTATTTATTAATCCCGTGTGGACCATGGGGAGGCATTTTATAAATTATTCAATAGGATGTGTTGAGCAGGAATGGTGTCCATGTGAGTTTCAGCATTCTCTAGGGAGTGGTCTACACAAAGAGAAAGATCTGATAATAAAAATAATTATGACCCTTCCAGGCCTTACTTACCTGGCTTAGTTAGGATATTTCAGACAACTTTTAATGTGATTTAATCAGTTTTTACAGTTTTCTTTGGATTTTTTGTCGAAATCCTTTAATTAATACTTTTTTTTGCATCAGGAAATGTGCATTATTGACAGAATTCTTTGTAAGAACATGAATGATTGTATATTTGGAGGAAAAAGAGAAAAAAACCCACTTTCTGCCTAAATTCAGTTGGTGGGGAAAAGTGTTCCTGACCGTTGCTGGTCTAATACTACCCAAAGCAAGACCAAACTCCCACAGCCCTTAAATATTTGACACTGAATTCTTTGTTACTTACTGTGTCCTCAGTAACTGATAACTGTCAATTTTCATCTCACTGTGGACGATTTTAAATAATTTCAATCAGTTGTGACCTTTGTGGTTTTGCACTTAAGGTCTTTGCTTGCCTTTTAGTTTGAGAAGGGTAAGACTTTCACATTGCTTTTCAGTGTAAGATAAACCCAAAGTGCACCAGCAGAGGATGGGGGCTGACCTGCTGGAAAGCAGCTCTGTGGAGAAGGACCTGGGTGTCCTGGGGACAACAAGCTGTCCATGACCCAGCAGTGCCTGGTGGCCAGGAAGGACAAAGGTATCCTGGTGTGCACTGGGAAGAGAACTGCCAGCAGGTGCAGGGAGCTGATCCTGCCCCTCTACTCAGCCCTGGTGGGGCACTCCAGGAGTGCTGGGTTCAGTTCTGGGCTCCTACATACAAAAAAGACATGCAGCTCCTGGGGTGGGTCCAGTGGAGGGTGACAAAGGTGATAAAGGGACTTGAGCAACTCTTGCAAGGCAAAGCTGAGGGAGCTGGGACTGTTCAGCCTTAAGAAGTGAGGACTGAGTGGGCACCTTATAAAAAAATATCAGTATCTGAATGGAGATCCAAGAGGATGGACCAGGCTCTGCTTGGTGGTGCCCAGCAATAGGACATGAGGTATCAGGCAGAAATTGATGCACAGGAAGTTCACTTGAACATAAGAACTTCTTTACATGGCAGGTGAACATGCACTGGAACAGATTGCCCGGAAAAGTAATGAAATCTGCTTCCCTAGATATAATCATAACCATCTGGGCACAATCCTGTGCCATGAGCTCTAGGATGACCCTGCTTGAGCAGGAGTGTTGGACCAGATGTGGTCCCTTCCAACCTTACCCATTATGTGATTCTGTGAAAATATCAAAGCAAAGCCCACCTGAAGCAGATAAAAATCCTTCTGTGCAGAAATCAAACAAAACCTGTTGTATTTCATGTGGTTTGTTCGAACTGCTGTCTTTCTCCTTCTCTGGCACCTGGAAGTGACTCAGATCTCAGTTTGAGTTTGTGGAAAACCTCATGAACCTGAACACACCTATCAGTGAACATGTCCTCACTTTAGGATTCATAGCAAAGCCAATATTATGCATAGCTACTTTTGAAATGTCATTGTGAAAGAAAGTACTCTGGCCCTTTTTTTAGTTGTTTAAAAGATCACTCCTTCTAATTTTTTTTAATGACATATGCAAGAAAAAAAAGCTTTCCCAGAGAGATCCTACCAGGTATGAATATATATGCTTGCTCTAATGAAATTGGAAAATGTTTATTCCTCTTTGGCTCAGCTGCAGAAACTTCCAGGTATCTACAGGAGGATGTCATCCTACAAGTAATGCTTCATTCACTTGGGCTTAAGAAATTTTTATTTATAATGCACTATAAATGCATTTATTCATTTTTTTGCATTTCCCCAAACTGAAAGTTGTTTAAAATACATAACATGGAGAGTGTGGAAGACAGTGAGATATGTGTCTTTGGTGCTCATCCAGACATCGTGCTTCATCCCAGTGATGGTGACATTTGCCACCATAGGTTAATAATTATGAAGTGCTTGGAGATCCCTTGACATAAAAGCCTTAATGTAAAAAATGCAGAAAGTTATTACTGATAATGTGGTCTTCCTGAATACTTGCTCCGCATCAGCAGCATTATATTGAAAAAAGATGTTCTAAAATTTGGCTTAATGTAAGAATTAATTAGCTTTCAAAATCAGTTTCTGGCCAAGGCGAACACTTGGGGGTTGCAGGTAGGATCACTTGCTGGAGACTGGCAAAGGGGCTCCCTATAAGCTTAATTAGAAATGCTTTGCCAACTCATTGCTATTTGCCCATTATGCTCTGGCTGAAAAAGCAGAGCAGGAGAGCTGTCAAAACACAAACACTTTTATATCCAAGCCAGTTACTATATTTTAGAGTGAGGCTAGTCAGGAGGAGAGAGTTCATGACCTCACAATAAAAAATAGCTTATAGGAACAAGCCTAATTGTTTGTTTCCCTTACCCTGCCAGCACTGAGTCTCAGTCTGGATGTCACTTTGGAGAACGCTGAATTTTATTAACAGAATAAATAAAATCAAATAAAAAATATGTTTATAGTATGCAGGGATCTTTTCCCCACTCCTTGAGTTGTAGTGTAATCTGTGTACTGGTCTATTCTCAGCTTGTATTTGAATCAGTAACAAAGGCAAATGATGTAGGAATTTGCCCTTGATATTATTCACTGGTATATTTGATATATTTGCACTTGATATGATGCAGGGGTTGATTTGAGCATTTTCCATTGTTGTTAATGGAAATGATGTTCATAAATCACCCACACATCAGTGGGGAAGTAACTACTTGAGTCTACCAAGTGTGTAATGTGTCCAAATCTGATCTTTTAATATTTCAAGAGTTACTTATTCCTCTTAAATATAACAATAACGAATGATTCGTCCATTTATGGTCAGTTTGATATAGTTTCTATTGGGAGATGGATTGAGCTTGTTTGTTTTGTATTGTGCTTTTCTTTAGCCAAACTCTCGAAAGATCTTTTAAGGGACCCTACTGAATGTCTGGAAGACTCTGGCTACAACTGTGTAAAGAAAAGTAAAGAAAAGCAAGCTGGTAACTTCTCAGACACTGCAGTTTATTTATGTCTGCTGTTAAATAGTCAGGAAGGTTTCTGGCATGCTGGAAGCTTGTGTCACCTGGCACTCTACCAAATAATTTGTGGTCTTATTTTGAGAATTAGCATGAGCTGAGGGCCATTCTCAAACAGTTGCCTGGGTGCAAACATTTTGTTCTGAAGAACAGGAGAGTTTAATAATATTGACTCAGGCTATTTCTTGTCAAGTGAATGATCTGGAGAAAATTAAATTTTACTCACATCGACTTAGTCTCTTTGTGTATTGTGTCATCTGTGTAATTCCTAAGCTTTGCAAGACTGAGTGCATCCTGTTGCCATTAATGATGTCTCCATTTGAGAACATTTTACAGAGTCTGAAAATGTCTTTCTAGAAAAAGTACAAGTAGGAATGGAGCCATAGTTATTGCAGGCTCTTTGCTGTACTAAATCTCCTTCCCAAACCCCCATATGACCAATTAGTGATAATGTTATGAGGGGATGAAGTGGATACTTTTCTTTTAGACATTAGATTGAGAAAAGCAATGCATTTCAGTCCCACACTCAAGTGGCACAGAAGGATGGAATTCTGTATAACTGATGGATAGACAACACTTCCTTTAAATTAATGTCTTGAATTTGTGTATTGGATGAACCATGAAGATGATTTTTTTTTTTTCTGTGTACAGCGATATCCATGTTTGCTTTCAAATCACTGACTAAGACATAATCGATTTTGTTATCCCCAAAGTAATATATTGTCTATATTACCCATTTTAGCAAAACTTCAAATTATGTGAAGGCTTGGCTACCACTGATAGTTTGGGAAATTCTGGTTTTGGACTCTAGGGAACGCATCTGGTGTTGCTGCTAATTTATTTATTAATGCTTTAGTCACAACGGGGACTAAATATTTAAAGTTTGTGACCTGCTCTATCTCCAGCAGCTTGAAGCTTTTAATTCTATTATTATTTTCCACATATTGCAGAAAAAGAAAGTACACTTTTAAATAGTTTTTTTCCTCTCCTTTTTGCCCCTCTGTGGTTCTCCAAAAGGTTAGGTTTGACAATAGGAATATAGTCACAGATACTCTAGGCAACAAATGAGAAATGTTCTTTTGTGACCTTAATGTTGGCAAGTGATAATAACCAGTGAACCATGAAATACTGCTGCAATATTGTTCATGACTTTTCTGTTTTCTAAGATTAATTTTATGCTCTGAAATAAAGTGACAATCATTGATTATTCTGTTTTACATAGCTTCCACTGGGAAGCAAATATGAAAAACTTAATTTTCTAGTCCACTTGCAGCAGTGTTCCTAGAGAAGAATCACATATGTGTATATATATATATATGTATATGTATAAGTATTCCTTGGTTAATGTATAAAATACAATCCCTTTGTCTAGCCTAGGTCAGAAATGTCTGGGTTAGCACAGAGTCATCTAATGTTTAAAAGTAGAAACTACTTTTCTCTCCTACGGGTTAAATACTTCTAGTACAAATCATTAATACACTATGGGTGTGAACTATGCAAGAATATTTAATTTTGAGCTACTGTTTTCTGAGAACATATCATGCTTTCCTAAAGAAGCATTTTCCTTTTTCTCTCTAAAATGTAGCAAACAGGAATTTAGCCACCAAAACCTTCATGCTGCCAGCTATTTCTATTCAACAACTAGATTAGAATAACATTTTCATCAGAGGATGCTTTTATAGTTCTTGTATCAAGCCCAGTTCACCTTTCCATGTAAACCATTATCTTTCTCTCCATAGGCTGTTGGTAAGCAAACAATTTTAGGGCTTGATAGTGCAAGTCTTCCTCATCTTGAGTAGCACTTACCCATACCAATGCTTCTATTGACTTCAGTAATATTGCTGCTGTGAAATACATCAGGTGAGTAAAGCCAAGAAAAAAAAGTGTCTTTAATTTCAAGGTCAAATGGATGAGGGAAAGTAGATAGCAATATTTTTAAAGTCATTGTGGTCTGGGTTTTTTTCCTTTAAAAAATACATGTGGTTATGCATTAGGATTTAATAATTTAACTAATTGAGGGCCAGAATCTCAGAGAAGGTGAATACAAATAATTTTCACGTTATATTTCTCAGTAAGGTATTTCAAGAAGATATCACTGGTCAGGGATTGTTTATCTTGGAGTGGAATCTATTGTGAACATGATGTGTATCCCTTTCTCTGGAAAACTAATGAGTTTCCAAACCTTGGAGCATAAAATTACATTCTAGATCTTTTGTTGGGTCATCTCAGCTAATAGAGGCTTGTTTCAAGAAAGGGTGGATTAATTCAAAAGTAAATTTCCACACTTCTGAATATCAGACCAGAACTAATGGAATTACTTAAGGAGAAGATTAGGTGCCTGGCATTAACGACTTCCAGCAATAAAAATACTGATCTATCTACATTTGAATTAGGGGCCAAAGACCAGGGGCTTTGGTGCATCCATATGGAACATTGTGCTCCCAGTGTCTCTCACACTGACAGGTATTAACTGGTGGATCAAATAATTGCTAACAGTTCTGGAGTCTTAAAACAAATAGATTAAAAGGAAATCCTCTGTGTTAATATTCAAGTAAGTAGCCTGAACTCTAATGTGATGTGCTGTACCATGGCTCAGTTGGGTTCCAGCTGTTCACACATGGCAGCCTGTTGTTTCCTGGTTTAACAGTAATGCCTTTTCTGGAGAGTCCTGATTAGATAATTGTTAAAAGCAAGAGTGAAATGTTGGTTATTAGTTACCAAAGTCTTGGCTGTCAGGAATTAGATGCAGTGCTGTGGCTACTAGATGTGCAATAAATAGTGTTTGTGTTAAGAGTCAGAGATTACTTTTGTTCAAGACATCTCTGCTTATTATATCTCTACTTAAGGAGCTTTCTTGAAGATTCACAGTAAAGCCCAAGCTAAGAATAAATATAAAACCAGCATCCTTGTGGGATTTAAAACAAATAGAAGATAAAATACTCTTTTTTTTCTGTTTTGTTTTTTATCTACTGAAATGGCCACTACTTGAAGTGGATAATTTACTGAATTGCATTTCATTTCCTTGTAATATAGTACATGACATAAAAGCAAGATTAGGTGCTGGGATTCAGAAGCAATGAAACAGAAGTCTGTGGGTGCTCAGTGGATATTTATACACTTCTTTAAAACATGTTTTATCCAAGGAAATTCAAAAGGAGGCTGTAGGCTGTTATTCAGAAAACAGTTTTATGGCGTTATCATGGATTATGCAATCACAACATGCAGTGGTTATATGTGAACTACTCAAGTTTTACTATGTAATTCAGCAAGTCTTCATAGTGGAGGTGTATACAAGAGAGACTAGTAAATGTATTTCCTGTATGGAGAATAAAGAATTTTGCCTTAAAGCTATTAAAATTGACATAGATAAAAGCACATTGCACAGACAGTTTTTGGAGGCTGAGAGCTCAGTAAGAAAGAGACATGAATCAAAAAGGAGAGAAATATTTGCTTATCTAGTTACATTATCCAATTCATATTAAGCTAATGTTCTTTGTTTTTGTGTTTTGTGACAATTTATGTTGCCATAAAAGCTCCCGGGTGTTTGCCACAGGATGTGTGCAGAATTTGACCAACTGCCTCAAGAGAAACTTTCAGGTTAAAGTCATGGATGTAGATTTATCTCAAAGTGTTTACATCTTCAGGCATGTTTTCAAATGTCTGCAGTAAACTCAAACCCTGTTCTGGGCCCCATGTCCATTTAGGGGTGGGTTTAGCCCTTCAGCTACTAATTCCTTTGGACACTGAAGCTTTCATCCTGCAGTGCTGTATAACAGCCATCCACATCCATTATCCTCCAGCTCACAGATTTCAGCAGGAATTTTGGAATTATGTACTCACAAGTAATAACAACCTTCAGTGGTAGAACATTTAAAGAATACAAATATCATTTAAGTGTTTGTGGATGGAAAATAAGACCCTGAACAAGTGTATCAAAGAAAATATAGTACCATTTTTGTTTGAAAATCTATTTCTTTGTTCCTGATAGTAACCTGTTCTGCACTGTACATTCTCTGTATGAAAACTCCCACTCCTAGCAAACAGGAGATAAAAACTAATTAAAGGATAGATATCTTGCTCAAATTTTAATGATTCATATAGATTTTTTTCTGGTATATAAGGAAGTTGTTCCTAGACCTGAACAAAAATGAAGTAAAATCAGGAAATTATTACATTTCCTCAGCTAGTGGTCTTTTCTTTCTCCTAGGAAGAAAGAAGTTATATTTTGCTGGAAACAACCAGATTTCTCTGAGTGGCAAATGAAACTTGTTAGTCACAGCAGAGGGCAGAGCTGAAGGTCAGAGCAGAAACTCTGGCTGCTGTGACACATTTTCATGAGCTGGATCATCTCTCTGTGATTGACAAAGCTGACACTTGCAAGAAAAGAAGTGAAGGTGAAGGGGCAGCAGATTTCCTCATGGTTCTGGGGAGGGGGGAAGGTAAAAAGGGACCGATAGTAAGGCCCTCTAAGCATGAATATAACATCATAAAAAATAAATATCTGGCTAAGTGGCAGAGTCCAAGGTTGAGCCCTTAGAGGGGCAGGTAGAGGAACAGATGCTTTCCAATGGATTTTAATCATCTACTGCCCCAATGGCTTTCTCTGCCACCTGCTGAGGTTCAGGGCATTTGTTTCAATGGAAATACAAGGGAATTAAAGAGGCTTGTGGTGTCTGGGAAGGAAGGAGAGGAGTTTTTGCCTTTAAAATAATTATATATTAAGAAGAGATGTTGCAATCAGGTTTGCCATAAGACAAGAATATTGCAGCAGTATGTATGAGCTTCCAGTGTACCCTGGAATCATCAAGCACTGTCTTGAATGATCAGTTTCTTTGCATTTCTTTGATTTCACCATGAGATTTTCATTTCTCCTTCTGGTGATATGTCTTCCTGCCATAAATTTATCTCCATGTTTTTCTCACAGCTTCAGCCCATTCTATATTGGGAACAGAATCAGCAGAATTCTCCTGTTTAAACGTTGTCATTTAGGCTTTTTTTCTACATGCCAGTTTTATATGCAGTCTGGAAAAATATGACCTAGTATAAATTACTAAATGTTTGATGAATATGTGTTTGTAAAAGTGCAAGCAGACAGTAGTCAGTGTCTCATTTTCTGCAACCATGCATGTTGGTAAGAAGGTGGGAGATGGTGTAAGCACAATGTAGGACGGAATTGGGTTCAAAATTGTTACACACACACACACACACAGACACAGATAGACACACAGACACACAGAGATACACACACACACAGACACACACATGTGCATTTGCTAGGATTTATTTCCACTTCCTTCTTTCTATGATCTCATGTGCTGACATTCAACAGTTACAAGCCCTTTTTCCACAGGCATCAACTCTCAAGTATGTGGCCTTACCTGTCGCTGTTACTTTCTTTCAAGAGGGAGAGTTGTGTCTTCTCCCAGGTCTCCCAGTTCCATCATTCTCAAATTCAATTACTATCCACTATCACTTATATGAAAACTATTAATCACTTTTAACCTTAAATTTTTGTTTCTTTAAGGATACCAAGGAAGCAGATCTACAGAGTGTTGCAGAGGGAGGTAGATATTATTTTATTTTTCCTTTTTCCTCTTTTTCTGTAGTATTATTTGAATGAGTTTCCCTACTGTATCTTTGGTTCTGTATGAGTAATTCTCTGGAACAGGGGAGATTATAGAAACCTGCATTTTCAGAGGGCTGGGGGATATTTTTGAGATCCACCTGGCAGGAGGGGCTAAGGATTTAGAGTGAAGACTGACATGATTTTCAGTGTCAGTGAGCTCCACTCATCCAAGGTCTCTCACATTTGCCCCTTCAGTTGGGTGAGGGGTTTCCTGAACTCGACTTACACATCCTTTCTCCTTCAGTAGGGTTTGATTCAGGCTAGTGCAATTTTCAGCTTGGTACCTTTCTAGATTATTCTCTAGTTTTTCTTGTTATTCTCAGCTCATTTTTTGTCACTGATGTTTATCATTATCTATGAGCCCTAAGAAACACAATTTCAGCAAAATAAGACAAACTTCTAAGACCTGGAGCTGGCTGTCTGGTGCAAATTCAGTTGAGAAATATGCTACTGCTGTTCACCAATCTCAGACTCCTCCTGTAAATCTTAATAAAGTCTCAAATTTGGCAAGGAGGCATACCCTTGGGATAGCTTTAATGATTTGACAGCACTAAACATGTAGAGGACAAGTAGGATGCTTTGTCTCCAGACTTGTAATATGTAAAGCGTTATGGAGCCTTGTCAAGTTGCAGATTTTAGATGCTATAAATAAGGATAATGAGGCATTGAAAACAGAAGTGGAGAACTTCAAAACTCTTTTTCATCAAGGCAAATATTTTTTATATCATTAACCTAAAATTTCACAGAATGAAAATAGATCAGAAAATCTACAAGTCATAGGATTGAAATAAGGGGAGGAAAAGTAAGGACTTGGTTGGTAGATTTACTTGCATTTTGGTTTTGCAGGGACAACAGTGAACTTCTACATCATGAAAGAACTCAAGATTTGCATGCATATCAGAGATTATTTTTCTTTTTTCACTTGTCGATTTGTTTCTCAAACAATATAGATAACAATATCACCTGTGTGCTTCCTGGTGAATTCCCTTTTTATTACTTTTTATTTTTAATTATTTCATAAGGACCTTGTTTTGTCATCATTTAGTCTTTTTGTCAAAATACTTATGTATGTTTTTCAAACAGCTTCTCTTTGCAACTCTGCCTCTTCATTGCAATTGCTATAGCCATAAAATAGAATTTTCTAAAACTGGAGAACAAGCTGATATGCTTCATCCAGCAGAGCTGCAGGCTATTTTTCATGATTGTACATATATTGTGTTGATTATGATGAATCCAAACGATTTTTAAATAGGAAGCAAAAAGCGGGGAGAGGGGGAAATAATCTGCCTTCTGCCAGCCTGCAGAAGCTTGTGAAAGAGATTAAAGATGAATATGTCGTATGAAATTGTTACTACTCTGACTTATACTGAGGTGGGTAAGAATTTTCCCTCTTTTACTGGGCAATGGTTTTGATATTTTCTTTAAAAAATTGTTAAAAATGTATTTGTATTGCAAAATATTGAACATTTTAAAGCATGTTGCTATTTTTGTATATTCAAATTACTTATTATGGAAAATTACTGCACTGTAGCTACTGCAAATGGAGCTTATTAAACAGCACTTGCCATTCTGAGCTGTCCTATTATAACGGCTCAGTAAGACGGGAGCACGTACACCACTGCACCAGAAACAAAGGGGAAAAGATGTTGTTCAGCAAACTTGAGGTATAATAAATGAAAGAAGAGAGCTCTCATGGCTTTAAAGACAAGGACATTCCTATTTCTTAAAGGGATTGATGCATTTGCTTGTACTTAATTTCCTTTGGGATTATCATTACAAGCAATTTATGCAGATGCCACAGACAAACAATTGTGTAACCACAGGGCTTTGTGGTCTTTATGTTGTTGGTGCTTTGTGTCTACAGGCTTGGCCACAGTGAGAAAGGCTGGCTGCAAGCTACAGCAGCACGTAGCATATCCTGATGTCCTGGGGTTCAGAGAACATTATTATGGAACAGAATTCAGCTGTTGAAACTGCTACTCATTATTCCATCAGATTGTTTAATTTCTCCAGCCTCCATTTGCTGCAGCTAACATTTAGCAAGAAAGATTTCCCACTGCCACTAGCCTTCAAGAGAACTTTATACAAGGAAACTACTGGTGGTTGCTGCACAAGCAGAACCCAAAGAAGATACTGGGAATTTAAATTTCTGGCAGGAGTTTTTAAAATAGATCTCATTTGCAGTGAATAACCCCAACATTAACATGACTCAGCTTTTAAAGTGATTCCATTAAATTACATTAAATTCAATAGCTAACATCCTTTCTGAGAATAAAAATATATTAGTTTTAATTAGCTTTCTGCCAAAAGTGAAATAAAATAAATAGAAACAAGTCGACTTTTATTCTTCCTAGGAGTGCTCACAAATGCACATCAGCTAATCCGCTTTCAAGTCACACTTTTGGTTAAGTCAGGTTCATTTTCCTGATTGCCCCTATTTAGACAGGTCTTTGGAAATGGGCTCCAGTTGCAAACCTCACGTTAGGATGTGAATATAAATCAGTGAACTCTAAGCCTGCTATTGGGATACTGCCTGGGTCAGACCAACATAGCTTTGCCCAGTTAACCTCTTTTACCCTTCAGCAATGCCTTTAGCATCATTTTACTATTATTAATGCTGCCCCTTTCTGTAACTTTTCGAGCATAAAGACACTGGACTCTTCTGAGGTAAAGCCCAGCTGTGGCTAATAGCAGGGCTAGTGGTACTGCTGCTGAGGAAAATAGCAGTGACAGCAAGAAACACAGATAAAATTGACACTGAGACTCTGACACAGTAAAGATTAGCTTCCAGTGAAAATCACTCCCTCGTGTAAACCAGCAGCGAGACCATCAGAGGGATCATGCCACCAGCATCTCCCCCATAGAAAGAGAAATCAAGAAATTTTTTTTTTTTTTTTTTTTTTTTTTTTGGGAAAAGGAAGCTGATAGTCTGCCTCCACCCCCCAGAGGCTCAAATTTGACATTTTAAATCCTTGTTTTCATTGCTGCAGACACATCCAGCAAATGCACATCACTAGTAGCAGCAGCACCGTGCTCTGTCTCAGAAACACCTCTGCACTTTCAGACAGGCAGATTTCATGCCCTGGGAGTGCCTGTTGCCAGTCTGTGAGCCAAGACACCTCTTTGCCTGCACTCAGTCCTGGCTCAGCTTTTGTTCTCTGTGTGCAGCATGCCAAAAGCAGAGTTTTCCAACAGAAAAAACTGTCTGGGGGACAGGACATGGATAATAGTGAGGTCTGAGACTGTTCAAGCAAGTGTATAGGGATGGGAAAGAAATAGCATAAGGATTCATCTCAGCTTGGAAAGGGAAAAAGTTGAATGGTACAATGGGATTTTGTGTTTTCCATGAGAATGAGAAAAAGGGGCATTGCTGCTGGGCATCTGACGAATTTCTAGACTTCTGGTGTAGAGGAGGATTTTATTCTTATTTCTGGCCTACAAGAATTCAGGGTTGAAAAGGTAATAGATGACTTCAGGCCAAAGTTGTTTTCTCCAGAGATAATAGAGGCTGAGCTCAAACAGAGATGTCTTCCAATCTTAAATTCCACACAACTTCAACCAATTCCTCTGACCAAGTGTAGACTTCTCCAACAGACCATTTGAATAACCCCCTAACAGTGCTGTTTGTCCTCATTTGATATAAAAGGGATTTAGGATGACTAGTTTATATCCAGGCACAGACACTGCAGGCGAGATGACTCATACTGCCTATCATTAACTCCACAGACGTAGAAAGATCTAACCAATTCTCAGATTTGCTCTGAGGACAAGAATAACAGTGGTGAATCCTGTGGGATCACACACATGCTTAGGGTTACACAAGTACAGCACTACCTACCCCCACATTGCAGCCCTGTGTATGGAAAGTCCACACAGGTATCAGTAAGAATGACAAGTGGGAATAGCTTTAAATTGAAAGAGGGCAGGTGTAGATTAAAAATTAGGAAGAAATTCTTTACTGTGAAGGTGCTGAGGCACTGGCACACATTGCCCAGTGAAGCTGTGGATGCCCTATACCTGGGGCTCCATCAAGGGCAAGTTGGACTGGGCTTTGAGCAACTTGGTCTATGAAGGTCCCTTACAACCCAAACCACTCTATGATTTTATGATTAAAGGATTTTTCAAACCAAAAAAATGCGATTCTATTATGTTTTGTAATTTCATGTGAAGAGAACCCCTGAGCTCAGTTTGTTACACTCCTTGAGCTCAGTTTGATGATGGTACAGACCAGACCCGTGATGTCACCACTGTAACTCCTTCATTTTCCTTGCATAAATGCTGCTTTAGATCAGTGTCAAATGTTCTTTTGCAATGAGCATCTTTATTTGTCATGATGTGCCTGGTTCATGGTTGCAGCTCTGAAAGAATAAGGAACTGCGTGAGATCTGAGGTTATTACGACTGTGAGAAGCTTGTGATAGAGTCTGAAAATTTGTAATCACTAATTAGTTCCTGTTCTGATGACCCTGAAGCTGAAACTTTTAAAAAATAAATCACAGTTATGTAGCTGATACATTTTAATGTTAATTGTAAATGTCATTCCTGCTCAAAATAAAAAAAAACACAATAGATTTTGCAAACCTGTCCAAATATCTTTGTATTACAATAATATACATAACTGCTTTCAGAGAAGGAATTAATGTGGTTTAGTCTCTGGAGCCTACAGCATGGCCTAGTCAGGTTGAGTGGTATACATAAAGAGTGCAGATACATAAATGCAAGCACAGTTATTGACACGTTCCCTGCTTGCTCTCAGGGGTGAGGTAACTGGGTTTTGACACAAATCTTTTTTTTTTCTTTTTTTTTCTTTTTTTTTCTCAAGCAACAGTCTAATTACATGTATTTTATTCAGTTCATCGGTGGATATGCTATTAAATTTCAGATTCCTTTCATATAGTCTCTCAATTTGAGCTTATTCCACTATGCTTTGCATACTGACATGAAGACAAGTTTGCTTTTGCTGCTGCTGTTTGCTTCACTGGATTTAGCCCTCTAAATTTCATACCAAAAGTTACAGAAATTATGGAAGCAGAAGCTGATTTCAAGAACACATGGGCAAAAATACATAACATAATTGCACTGATAAAAAAAGATATAAAGCAAAGTTAAAAGAAATTCTGAGAATGTTCCTAGATATGCTATAAAATAGGATGGAAATTGATACTAATGTATAAGAATCTCATTAAAATTTTATTTTTTAATTTGAAAAATGAATGTAATTTTTTCTGGTATTTTAGGCTTTCAAGCTTTCAGTGGTTGGACCTTGATAGATTTAAAAGCAAGATTTGTGCAAACAGACCAGATATTTTTAAGTATGTTCTGAAATTCAGGATGGTTTTGTGCTTTACTTACTAAATCCTCTGTTCAGTTGTAAATTTCCTCTGCAGAAGTAATTTAATTTTTTCTGCTTCTCTATCTTTTTGTTGTTGTTGTTGTTTTAAGTACAGAAACAAAACTTATTTCTCACCTTCTTTTTAAGTCTTCAGTTCTTCTGGAGAAAAACGGAAAAGATGGTTTCTGTTCCCTCCACAAAGACTCAAAAATCAAAACGAATTTGAACGGATTCCTGAAATATAATTTTCTAGATCTCATTTTTCTCTATAAGTTCAGACTCCACCTCTCTTAATTCTTATCTGTCAGCCAAATGTATCTTCTCTTTCTTACCTAATTCTGTGAGGAAGACTGAAATATACAGTCAAAGCATAGTAAGTCAGGTTTTTTTGCATTTGTCTCTTCAGAAAGATTTATAGTTCAGTACTTCCTCTCAGAGAGCAGCTGAATTTGATTTTCCTACACCATACATACTTATTGTCCACTTTTGGAGTGTTTTCCATGTGTAAATTCAACAATGTTTTTCACGGCAGTTGTTTTGTGAAAAATTATACATATATGTGTTTATATATTTATATAATTGATGTAAACCAAAATCTAAGAGTTTTTCATATTTGCTATGATTTTAAACACATACAGAACATTAATCTGATTACTATTTGTTTTGACTTTGCTTTGTGAGAATAAACTTCTGACAGTAGCTGTTGCATCTTCCTGACTCAGTGATTTAACATCTCAGGAAATATTTGCATAAGAACCTGTGTTGTTGGCTACCTGAAATTGATGGTACCTTGGAATGAAACATCATAGGTGACATCCTTTCCTGTGAAAAGCACAAAGTAAAGCAAATAATCTAGTTGAAATGTATGATAAATTAAAAAATTATTTATTCTCTTTTTCTATGAAATGGCTGCAATATGCTGCCTTGCTCTCCTGTGGTTTATTGAGTGTGTGTCATGAAGGAGGAGGCAGATATGAAAGTGACACTGAAATCCCAGGTTACGAGTAGTGAAGGTAAGAGTGATTTGTGATTGTTAGTAAAATGAGCCTCATTTCAGAAGTCAGACTTATTTTCTTTTTTTTTTTCCAATTCCTTTTTTTCGGACAGGCCCATCTGTTTAAATGTATTTCCAGTGACCACAAAAAATTTCCTGAGCCTTCACTTGATACCTCAATCAATTTCTAGCTCTTCTCCAAAGGGTTAATGACGGCTCCACTTTGGCTTTAGAACTGCTGATGTCTCTTTGACAAGACAAAAAACAAAAAAGAATTTTACAGCCAGGAAATAAAAGCTGTCACTGAACATGAATGCAAAGTGGGAAGTTAATATTCAACTACTAAGAAATCATTTACCTATTGTGAGTGGAGCACTCTGTGAGGAGTGGTAGGGCATAGTTCAAACCTTGGTACATAACCTTTTATGCAATGAAAATATATGTTTCATAAAACAGACATTTTGAGAACTCATCTTTAAACACTTAAACACTTACTATGAGAACAATATGCGAACCTCACTCTTGATGGAGAGCATGGACAATGAGATCCAATTAATTTTGGGATGATGGCAGTTTTGGACTGCTGGGATTGAGGGACAGCACAATAACAATGCAAGAATAAAATTCATGTAAATAATTCTCAGGGGAGCTTTTGGCTTATCATTTTGAGGATTTGAGCAGCAAAAAAAGAAAAATATACAGTGCTAGCCATGGCCATCATTCAGTACCACTATCATCATAGAAAATCCCTTTCATTCATTTTGAAGCAGTTGCCATTCTTCTTTAAAACTGGTTTCTCATGATAGAGAAGAAGATCGAGGACTTGATTTGCAGAAAGATGTGCACATAATTTCAGGAATAAAAAGGCCATCCATTTTAGCACTTTATGCAGACATGGCCATATGGTTGCATTGTCAGCATGGTGAACTGCATCTGGAACTGAAAGAAGCCTGTGCCCAGCTGCCCTACACGTACATGTGCAACATCTGCATTTGTATTCATCAGTAACAGAAGAGTGTGTATATCTATAAAAGCTGTGACTGTATATTTATAATATCTATGTTGGCATTTCTGAGTTATGGCTCCTGTATCACCTTTAGGCCTCTTTAGATGTATTAGCAATAATATTCGAGTCCTAACTGACTTGCAGCTATGTCAGAAGGCATAGAATAATAAGGCAAACACCAACTTGTGTATAAAGCTATCTGATAAATTGTCCTCATTTTTTTGGCCTTCTTTTCTATCATAGTAATCGGGTCTTTGAAATTAGATTAACCATTCTTAAACAGAGTTAATGTTTATTTCCAGATTTATCCAATTCTTTACTGCAGAATTAAAGCTTAACTTGAATGACAGAGGATTTTACCTGGCAAAGTTTCTCAGAAAACTTCTATCAACATTGAGATCACTTGCTTAGACTATAGATTTTCTCCCTGAAATTATACAGCTGTACACCAGTCCATTCCAATAACTCAGATGTGTGAGCACTAAGTTGTGAAGCAGACAATTGAGATCTCAGAGGCAAAAATGAGAATCCCTAACAGTGTTTCTGAGGTGTTAAAAAGAGATTTTCTTTGATGGCATACATGTTGTTCTATGGATAAAGTGTTGATATCTCTTCACTTGTACTTAAAGTTTGTAGGTTGTCTTCCAACCATGCTTTGCTGTAAATTCAACTGAAAAAGATAAAGAACAATTTTGTTGTCCTAACCATGTATCACTGCATTCAAAGATTTGCAGGTATTGAACTTCTATGCCCAAATATCCAAAGGAGTGTGCCAAATGTAGCATTTGGTGCCTTGGCCGGGAAATTCAAATTAAACTAAGACATATAGTAACCAAATGTAAAATTTTAATCCTACAGTCTCTTTTTGTTATTGAAAAGTAGATACTAAAACATAAATAAGAAGAAATCAGGCCTTCCCCCCCCCTCCCCCCCATGGAACCAGTTAGCAATGAAGGACAACAGAAAAAGAATCTGATTTTTGTCTGAGGTCCCATTTATTTTGGGGGAATGAAGTTATCCTTGTTGTCAAGCAGCTAGTTTTGCTGGTTATTTTAATTAATCTAAAACCTAAAAGCCTAGTGCATATGTCTATTTTATATCATTACTAGTTTCCCTCAAGTTTTTCCCAAAGTGATCTCTAGATGCCTAAATGCATCTGTTACTGATAGGAGTTTCAGTGGTTTTTCACATAGATCACTCAGCAGCATTGAACCCAACTTGGAAGCTTAGAGTCTCTCATTGATAGCTTTTTCTCCATATGTCAAATTGATCCATTGAGTTGGTTTTCTGTGGCCTTGCCATTTTCTAAAAATACAGCACATTCCAGCTGCGAGAGCAAAATCCCTGTCCCAGTGGAGTTAATTTTTGTCTTTTTAACAGCCTATTGTAAAGAGACTATATCAAAGGCTTCCAGGAGGTTCCAGTAAACTATTTTAACTGGCTCTTCTTCACTGACTCTTTTGTTAATGCAATAAAAGAATTCTAGTATATATAGGGCAGGACTTGCTTTTCTCCAAACTGTATTAATCCCTGCTAACTGCTGTTCATGTGTGCAGTTTGGTTACTCTATCTAGCTCTAATTAGTATTTCAGCTATTTTACCAGGTACTCAGGAAAATCTATTCTGACTGCAATCGCTTGAATCTATTCTTCTTTCGATCTGGATACATCATTTACTACTTCCCAGTCTTCTCCAGTAGAGCTGATTTTAATGAGCAGCTGCTTGTGGTTAGCGTATCCTAAGACAATACTTTGTGTTTATTTCAGCTATTCCCTGCCCCCTGGAGAGACTTAATCTTCACTTAAGACTGAATGAATATAAATGTGACTGATTAAGTGGACAATTAGTGTTGTTTATGAAATTATTTTTCAAGTGCTTGCAGTTCCTAACCTAGGTCAGGTTCTGCTTTGGGATACCAAAGATCTCTTTGCAAGGACAGCTGGTCTGACATCTGAGGCCATGCTCAGACCTGGGGGCTTAGGTGGACTCTGTTGCCAGCCTTGGTAAGCACTTTCATACAGGATAGTCGTTTATCTCTCCATATCTCTGTTCCTTTACAGGCACCATCATGCTCGCCTCATTTACCAATGAGCTGCCAAACCCTCTGGTTAGAAGGGTTTTTGTGAGACCTCTGTCTCCTCTCCCTTTCTGACAACTTGTCCATGCTCAGAGCTGGTGTTCCTGCAGCAGGGGAGAGCTTAAAATGGAATGCATTTTGTTTAGGGTGGTATTTCATGAGTTTGGTCCAGCCTTAACCTAAGCTTGGTGAAAACATGGAGTCACTATGAGGACAATGGAGTGGAACAAGGTTTTCTCTTATATAGCTCTTATGACAATTTTCCTCTAACACCATTTCTGGAGATTCTCAATGTGTTAATTTTGTTTCAGTTTTCTACATGAAGCATTTCCTTTCTTACACAAAACAAGTCCTCTAGGTCACATAAACACCAGGATGATGGACACGGGGACCTCACCTCATGGTAATGAAGAAATCATCAGCACCAATTCAAATTCAGATTTTCATCTCAATCTTTGGATAAGATGAAAACAACAATATTAATTGCTTTGGCAGTGAGATTTTTTTCTCAGGCAGTAAGAGGGGGAAGTGCCAGTGAATTTTAGTTATAAAGGTTAGAAGACAAACTGAACAACAATAAAGTAAATTTATAACGAGCTCTAAAGACGAAGTACGAGCCTTACTGAATCTACCTTTACTGCTTAATACCTAACATTTTATATACTCTAGAGAGAGGATTTAACTAGAGTGTTAAAAAACTATGTAAATACTCCCCCAAACTCTGCTTTTTATGTAAAGCACCTTTCCATACTCATGACACAAATAGGATTTTGCATGTATGCCTTCTGTGCAATGTTTGCTAAAGATTTGCTTGTATTTTATTCAAATACTGAGTGTGTTTGTTCCAGCCTTTTCCCCTGAGAGTTCTAATGATTTTTATTTTCTCAGTACAATACCTATAATAGTGCATTGGTCTCATGAAAGCAGCAGAGGGTTGAGCAACTGAAATATCTCTTTTCTAGCTCTAAGGGCAGCACGCCTGGGAAGGTCATTTTTGCAACCTACCTGTGGATCAGCAGATGGCACTCTTGCAGGCAGTATATCAAGTTAGAAACCCTATTTATAAAAAGGGAAAGGAATATATAACTCTCTTTACACTTCTGCGTTTTTGTTATCTCACCAGGTCACACCATTCTGTTGCCATATTTTTGATACTGACTCACAAATTTATTTTCCGGCTTCTTGTCCTGCTCTCTCTTCAAATCAGTATGTCTTTTACATATGTTTCTAAGTCTATGACTTTCACATCTCCTTTTTACTTTCTTCTCCTTACCTGAAACTTAACATTGTCCAAATTAAACGGAAGGCTTATTTTAGTCCATTTTTTGCCTCTGGCTCAGAATGCCATTTT
Source organism: Acridotheres tristis (assembly GCA_037013685.1). Taxonomy (NCBI): domain Eukaryota; kingdom Metazoa; phylum Chordata; class Aves; order Passeriformes; family Sturnidae; genus Acridotheres; species Acridotheres tristis. The sequence goes on from CM072887.1 coordinate 103,613,809, forward strand.
TGCTTTCTTTGTTTCATTTCAAATAGGTGTTAAAGCTGGACTTTTTCCTTTCTTTCCTTCCTCATTCCTGTTTTTTCCTGGTTCCTGTCTTGACCAGTACTGCACAAAACCTCACACCAGGCTGAGTTTTGAGTAGCAAAACCTCTCCACTGACTTCTCTCAAGCCAAACTAAGTGCAGTGTGTGTGCAAACTCGGTGCAGTGTGGTGCAATGGGCGAAGTCAGAAAAAGTCCAGTCCTGTCAGACCAGCTTGGAATTGCAATTTCTTGTTCAAGACGAGCAGTGTGTCTGGCAATAGGCAGCTAGAGGGACTGTCTGTGGCAAAGTACCTGACTGTCTCTGCCTGGGATGGTGTTAATTTCCTTCCTAGAATCACACAGAGTGCTGTGCTTTGGCTTTGTGACTAAAACAGTGTTGATAACTCAACAATGTAGTTTTGGCTATTGATGGGCAGTGCTTGCTCAGCATTGAGGCTTTCTGTTTTTCCTGCTCAGCTTCCCCAGAAAGTAGGCAGGGAGAAGCTCCCCTCCATTATGTCAGGTATGTAGCTCTCAAAACTTTTTGCTGGATTATATAAATTGTGATCCTTGCATTCTCACTCTGATCAGAGTGGGACAAACTCTTCTTTGTATTCTTGCTGATTTGCTCCCACCTTCCCCATACCATCAAAGTAATTCCTGTTCAGTGGCATCTTTCTTGATGTCCCTATTTCCCAAGCCTCCCTGTGCTGCTCTTCCATGTTGTCCTCCATTTGTGGAACAGGCTTTGGTTGGTCACTTCTTTTCTGCCTGTCAAACAGTCTGTCAGTCCTCATCTTTGCTTTGACAGGTCTTTTCTGCAGTGATAAATTTCCCCCATTAGAAACTAGTGCAGAGCCTGCAATTCTATATAATCATATGCAGACAGCACATCATCATGTACAGGAGTCTGAGCCACTTCCCCTTCAATGGCTGTTTCTTTACATTTTCAGAGCAATGCATGTAATTTAATCTGTGTGACTCCTATCAACTGCAAAGAGTTAAATCCACATGTAAGTCTTCAAAAATCTGGGGGTGCCTTGCCAGGTCTTAGATAATCCATCACTCTAATCAGCCTGATAAATCTGATTACACATCTTTCAAATAAATAATGATGGGTTTAGGTTTGCCTGGAGCTTTTACCGGTTTTCAATCTCTATCTATCAGCTGAAATTTCATGTTCACTCAGCAATTGTTATTCTATTGTTAGGAATTCTGATATTGCTGGCTGCAATAACATTCATTTGAATGTTATGGATGTAAAAGATTCTTTGTTTCTCATGCAGAGCTGTTAAATTTTAAGACAGCATTAGTTGAAAAATTGTCATTATTAAGAGAATTTTTATATCAGATTCTTTTTCTCATTCTCATTCTAAACAGGTTCTGGAAACATTTTTGGTTTAAGTTAAAGTAGCACCTTAAAAATTGATGACACTATGCAAAAAAATTCTCCATCATCATCTAAAATTCATATTTGAAGTTGGCTAAGTTATAAAATTACTTGATATCATGATCTTTCCCCCATTTTTTTCAAATTATCAAGTTTGAGTTAATTCAATTCAGATTGAGCTGTTTCACCTGTAGCTCCTGTATATGTCCAGAGCTAAGGTGTGTGAAATAATCTGCATGCATCTGTACACATCTATACTTAGACATGACTTTTAGACATTTCCATTTACAGAATCACTGCTATAATGTTTTTAGTTTTACATTCAGAAAGAAGTGCATTCACCTCTCTGGTACTAATACCAAAGCACTTTACAAACAAAATTGATGCTACTGGTGTGAAGGAGACATATGTTTTACAATCTAATCATGTTTAGTAAGAGAAGCATAGTTCATCCTTTGCCACATTAGAGCCTCACAAGAAAAAAGGCTCAAAACTTTTCAATATTGCACATATTTGTGCAGTACCTGACTCAGGGGACACAGAGGTGGGAGGAGAATGCCATTACCTTGAAGAACAATGGGAGAGTGAGAGTCATGAGAGTGTCATGTATGTCAGGCAACGAGGAACTGGCTTCCAATGCAGACTGTTCTAGTTTTATATCCAGAAATGGCAATCCTGGGAAGAATTTGGGTCTCTGATTGTCAGTCTCATCCAACTGGCATAAGAAATTGTTTAGTGAAAAGATGCCTCTTGCTAGTAGTACTGTCAGACTCCGGAGCAACTGAGAACAGTCACTAGGAGTGCACAAAGAATTCCTGATGAGGTGCACCACTAGTGACAGTCTTGGCTGGGGCCTTTATGGGTTATAAAATTATAAACGTTATTATAAATGGTGAAGTCAATGAGAATCTTAGTATTTACAAGGAGCTCTGAATCACACCTGCAGGCAGCAGATCTGCAGAGCAGCTCACCAGTGCTGCAGTCAAGGGAAAGCAGGCACTAAATCAGTGACACAACACTGTTCTGTGGTGCATAATACTGTTGGAAGCATAAAGCTCTTATATAAAATGTAAATGTGGTGCCTGGAGACTCGTTATTAATAAAAAGCAACAGTCATTTATATTTTTGAGATATCAGAGGTATTGACTCCAACAGTCTGGGTAAAATCCAAACTGGCAAATACTTATCTGAGGCATACAAAGCATTCCTAATGAAATGCAAAGCTGATAGCAATTCAAGTTTTTCAGTATTTTATTACAGACATCAATATAAGCTTATCTGAGTGGAGTAAGTACACATACTTTCAAGTAAAATTGGACGTCATATCCCAAGAAGGTGGAAGAAACATCGAATCTATCTGCCTCGCTGAGTGAAAGTGATCACATTTTATAGATAAGCCTTTCATGTTGAAAGGATGTGAAAATTCATGTTCAAATAGACATTTGTATTGTATTTCCCCTAAAATGCTTAAAAATAAAAAGATGTGAATTTGAGCAAGATAGAGAAGGTATTGGGGGAAAGCAATATAATTTTAAAATAGGAGAATATGTCTTTTGAATTTTAATTAGATTCACACAACTTTAGAAGGTTCAGTATTCTCTATATAACTTCCCTCCACATATTTCACATTCTCTAAATCTTTCCATTACTTTCTGGGAAACTATCTATTGTGGCAACCAGAATGGATTTAGATGTCCAGATAAGCTGTAATCTAAGTCTGCCTATCCTCAAAAGCTGAAAACCTAGTAACACCTCCATTTTAGAACATTAATTTCTCCCAGGAGCCTTAGCACAGTCATCAGGGTATACTCAGAAATAAATCAAATTAGACTTGGATATTTATCTGACATTTAAAAACCATTGATAGTCAGGAACTGAGGATGAGAAGGCACTACTGAGTTTTCCGAGGAAGATCATACCAAACCTAAACAGCACAGTGTCTGTCTTTCCTCCACGGATGAGAGTAACTTTAGTCAAACAAGAGAAAACACTTTTGAGGCTCACCTCAACGTGAGCTGATACAGACCCCCTGCTTCTATTTTCCAGAAGACAGTTCTAACCGCAGTAGATAAGACTCATACTGCATTAAATGCAAGATTTCTGGAATCAGGGGGACAATTGGCGTGGACATGATGACCTGCCAAGATTTGTTCTCAGCAGAAGAAAAACTTTTCATTTTATTTCAGTTCTTTCCTCTTTGACAAATATTACCCAGCCTTTGTCTGACCTTCATCACAGATGTAATTTATTAGCATTTATAGCAACGCAGATGGGTCTGTCAGTCTTTCAGGGAAACTTTGTCATTCTGAATTTTGCAAAGGCTGAAAGGCTTTTGGAAATTAGAAATGTCACCTACAATGTCAAGTTGAGTTAAGTGTCCTTTTGTGCTCATTCTCACTTAGTCACTTAGCCTTGGAGCTTTCACTCTCTGCTGTCCTTCTGCAGCTGCAGTGGTGCTCACGTTGACAGGGAGAAATGACAACATACATAAAGGATGAGCCCAACGAGGTTCTGAAGGCAAACAGAAGACCAGTGCTTGCAGAGACAGCAGCAAGAGCTTTGAAATAATCTGATTCACTGAAAGGTTTCAAGGGAGGAAAATCTATGTGTGCAGGGAATATGTTGAAATGGTCCTGGTGCTGACAGTCTGAATAGGGAAGGAAATGAAATTTATGAGTCATTGAACATCCCAGGTGAGTTCTGGTGATTTGCTGATCAGCACAGCTGTTCCCATGTGCTTTAGGCACTGTTCTCCCACTCAGTACTCTCTGCATTTTCTATGCAGTATCTCCCCGATACTTCTTAAGGTTAACAAATTCATACCCAATGATGTGGTTCAAAGACAACCAAGACCTCAGGGTTTAGATGAAAAGATTCCAGAAATGCAAGTAAGAAGGTTAGTGAGTGATAAATCTAAATGAATGCAGGCAGACAAAGAAGCATTCTTATTTTAGTTTTAATAATGACATAATGAGATAAAACACTAAGTCTAGATCTGTACTGAGTTCAGAGGTCTTGGAAGCCCATGTTCTAACCTTGGTTTTGAATCTCTCTGGAGGTAAACCTGGGACCATGACTGGACAACAAAAAAACTCTAAGGCAAGGGAAGACACAGATCTCGGCCCTGAGCTGTCCTTCAGGGGAAGCCAAAAGGTGGCCACTTCCACTGTGTAAGAAAGTCAAGGATGTCAAAATTACTTCTGTTGCCAGAGTACACTTTGGTTCCTGAAGAGGTTAGGAATCATGCCATCATTCTGGAGTGTTTTGTTGTGTCTGAGCTCAGTGAAGAACCAGAAACATACATAATTTCTACTGAAAACCTAGAGTGCTTAAATATTTATATCATATACATTTTTAATGTAGAGACCAATTTACTGAATTTAAGTTCAGTGAAAAACATGTTCCTCACTGGGAAAAGCTGAATAGCCACAAAAGAGAGGGGTGGAGGCTTTTACATCTCCTTGGAAAAAGAGCTGTTTTTCAGCCAAATATGAAGCAGCCTCCAGTGTAACAAAAAGCCATTTGTTCACATGCTGAAAGAAAACTCTCTGAATAAGGTGATGGGAAGTTAGTCTCCTATTTAAGAGGAAAAGAAAAGAAAGAAAGAAGAAAAGCATTTTGGGTTAAAAGTTTCAAACTGTTTTGTCATTCACAAGTGGCTTCAAGATTTGGACGGAAAATTCTTGCTTTTCCACTTCAACACCTGGAGATAAAGGAGGAAAGCCACAGGGCACAAAATGAAAAATCTGTGTTTCGAGAATTGAATCCCTCCCTTTATGTCCCACATGTAAGTGCCTACCCCTGGATTTACCCAAAGGTCCCTAGAAGTCAGTGGAGATAAATAGGCCCATCTAAGTGCTGAATTATCACACTAAGACAGGATGAATTTCACTTTAGAAGTGCATTTCTCTCCTGACTTATCTGTAAGAGAGCTTCAAGTGGTTAGTTTAGATACAGCAATAGGATCAGCTTACTAATTTAGACATGCACATTTAGGAATCTTTGTGCAGACATGTAAGTCAACTCTGAAACACACGTGTCCATCACATGCAAGGGTCCAAGGCACCCATTGTGGTCAGCAGAAGTCTAAGCAGTGCAGCTACTGGAGCGTGGGGGTAAGTTCACATCAATCTAAAGTAGGTGGGAATTCAATTGTTTGCATGGCTGTGCCTGTTGTAGTCACAGCTGTGACTTTCCATCTTGCAGCAGGCTGATTCTGCACAGGATCTTCTGCAGGTCCTGTGTTGTACCTGTCAGCTGAATAAGGATGTTTGGACACCACAGAACATCTCCAATAGCACTACAGGTCTAAATTTATACAAATGACCTCTTCTCACAGTTTCTAGTAGGCTGAAACCTATTAAGCACTTGTCTATAAAGCACAAGGGGAGGTGAGGCCCCAAGTGTCCTCTAGGCACCTTCATTTAGGTGTCCTTAACCCTGAACTGAATTCTTACTCTATGCTTGCTCAGCTGAATCCCATCACGGGAGCTTGTTCCAAGTATTTTGTCCTCGAGTCCTGGTTTCACAAAAACATTCTGGAAGTTTTGGAATGCTTCAATAGAGCTGAAACCCCATAAGACTCCATGAATTTCAGCTTTAGGTCTGTGAGCTTTGGGGTCAGACAGAGCTCTGTGACAATGCAGGTAACCCCTCACTGCTGGACCTGCTGACCAGGCAGGGATCTGCTCAATTAAATAGCTTTTTGTACTTCAAGTAGATGAGCAGGCAGAGTTGAAAAAGATGGAGAAGTGCTCAGAATTACAGTGGCTTTAAGGTAGGAAACCGGGCCAGAAAATATTTGTTTTTGTAACTGCTCTTCAGAATGAAGGTGCTGGCATGTATGGAGCTTTAGTTGACAAGAGATTTTCTCAGAGGCAGAGCCCTGACCCTTCTGCCACAAGTCTCTGTGCCCTAGGAGTGCACAGTGGCAGTACTGGGACAACAGCAACCAGAACTATCAGAAAATCCACTTACTATTCATTAAAGAACTACTGAATACATGAAGTTCTGGGATGATGGTTTTCATCTGATTTAATATTTTTCTGTTCTTTCCCAGGAAAAGAAAAAATAAATCCCATTATCTTTAGTTTTCCTTGGGGAGACAGAGACATTCTCTTAATCACAGAGGTTTCCCTTTATCTTAGAAAGAAAATATTAGGAAAGCTACTTTGCAACTGCTGCTTCATCTCTATCTGCCCTGTCTTCTGCACTGAATGTCTGAGCTCTAAATTTGCTTAGAAACATATACATACATAAGTAATGCAGAAAAAGACAGTAACATGACTGAAAGCTGGAACACAGACAAGACAATTGGTTTCACTGTATCTTTGTCTGCTAAGGTGCATTAATCTTGCAAAAGCAAAATTATATTAGTGGTAATTTGAAAGAAAGAAGTAGGTTACTTTCAGACTGATTTATTTCTCTGGGCAACTTCACTGTATGCTGGTGCATTTACAGCTACAGTCCAGGGACTGTAATGTATGCAATTGCTAGCAAGCCAGGTAGCCAGACACATTTTCAGGCTCGATAGACAAATGTCCATTTTGCCATGACTTATTTTTTCAAAATAGTTTTTATTTTTAACATCTGTTGACAGAACCCTAAATATAGGAATTATGCTAAATTTTAGCTCTGACTACAATGCTTTTGTGATATGATCTATTGCAGAAATATCAAGCTGAAATTGGATCAGGAAAGCATACTTGCAATTTTGAGCTATCAAAACGATGTAGTGTTGTTATACAGTATAGTTTCAGAAAATATAGTGACAAAAAAGATTGCTGTGGCTATTTTTAAGTTGTGAGAATATAAACGTAGAGGATTGCAAGGATTTTTTTTCCAATATTGCAATTTGAGACTTTATGTTGACCAAAGAAAATATATTTAATGGGAGTGAAAAAAAGTAATTTTTAGAAGAATAACTTATAAGAACAGTTATTTAGGCTAGAATATCAATAGTCAGAGTTATTTCTCTTCTGAGGCAAAGATTCTGAAATGGACAGTGCATACTTTGGCAATGCTCAGCACTGTAATGGAACCATTAGAGTAAATCACTACATTTGCTTCCCTGAGTACCCATGTAAATGATTGTGTTAACGTCTCGTCCATCAGCTCGACAATATTCATTATGAAAATGTGTGTTCCAGCTCCAACCCACATAAAAGGAGGTCTGATGAAGGAGATTTTGTGGAGTTCTATGCTGACAGATCCCATAGCAGGACTGATATGTGTAACTGAAGAGGGCAAATTATCACTGGAATCAGAAATTGGCAGTAATAGGTTTCCAAAAACAGGGTTGACTAGATCTAACTCACTACTTATTTACCTGTACATGGATCTGTTTTCTTTTCCAATGCTCCAAGCATATAGTTACAGCAAGAGCTCACACAGAGCTATTTCAGTCTGTCCTGATATCTTGGTGCTTAAAAGAATGTGATGTTCTATGTACATGAAAATTCAGTTTAAATATAGCTAAAGCTATAATGAAAATCATCAAAGAAATGTAAAGTTCCCCATAGAGTCACTCTTAAGATAAAAATCATGCTAAAATTTAGTCAAGACCTGCATTGCTAATAAACCAGAATGTCATTTCACAGTAGAATAAGTAAAATGGAACAGTTTTTAATCCAATTTACATTTGAAAGAACATGTGTTAGAGCTGCTCTTAAAACTTGGCCCATTCCCACTCAAAATGCTCACCAGTCTGTCACAAACTGTCTCAACACCACATTCCATGTTTTACTTTGTGTAACTACAAGGTCTGGGTAAAGTCTAGTCAGGATTTTCCAGTTCTTCGTGTATCCAAATCTTCTGGGAAGCAGAGGCTGCAAGGAAGCATTCCCCAGGTCACCTTTGGGCTGTGAAAATACACTCTCACCCCACATGCTCACTCTCCCAGTTGGAGAGCTCCTCCTTAGAAGATTCTGCTTTAATGTCTGCCTGGACAATGCAGGAAGAAGCTGAAAGTACAACAAAAGGCTCAAGTTTAAAATTCGTCATCTGGTTTGGTGTGAATATCTCTTTTGGACAACATTATAACCTTGCTTTAGATTAGGTGAGATTGGATGGATTGAGCTGATGACATAAAATGAAGTACACACATTGAAAACAAAAAGGAATTCTCAAAAGTGTTTGTAATTTGACAGAGATGTGTTTCACCATGGCATTTCCTCCTGTAGTCCATTCACTTTGGGCCAAGATTTTGCAGAATGTGCTGCAAATGCTGTTTCAAAATTTCTGATTGTTGGACACCAAATATTAGGACTACTGGTAAAAGAAATAGACATTTAATTATCCTACCACACATACTGAGGGACATGAACTTGAGAGAAAGAAAAGACAGCATAGTCTGCATAGTATCTTCAATAATAACTTCATTAAATGCAAATAGGACTTCAGGGAGGACATTCTTCATGGTAAGGAAAGTTATGACAATATGGTCTGGAGACAATTGTGCAAAAATGTGTTGCAACAGTTGAAGGAGAATGAAAGGATATCTTAGTCCTCATAAAATCTAAGTACTCTTAGCTTTCTGCCCCTTGGTTTTCCTTAACAATATTTTAAACCAAGCATATTTTTATCAGTTATAGAAACTGTGCTCTAAAAAAGTAAAAAATAATAAATCAAATATCTCACTCTTAATTCCCTAGTTTAGCAGTATGATTTCTTAAGACATGCATATAACCTCCTCTTCTTGCAATACTAACTGAAGGGGGAAAAGACACAGGAACCTGGTTTATTCTGGAAACAGCAGGTAGTTTGATCTATTTTTACTGCAGATCATTTCCCAGGACACTGTGATTCTTATATTTTTAATCAAATGTGTGAATCGAAAACTGTGGTGTGACCTTTGGAAAAGACACTGCAGGACATCAGCTGAAGCTGTGAATAGTTTAAGTGCAAACAGGAAGTTGACTCAGTTGTTCTCTAACAAAAGACTGCAGTAATTTATGGAGTAGGAATTGCAGTTTCAAAACATTTTTAATTGCTGCATTTGATCTGCTATGCAGTATTGTGTGACAACAGCTAAGAATGAAATGTCAGTGCCTATGTTTCAGCATAAATTTGTACAGTGTGAAAGCAGAGAACCCTGTTGATTCCAGCTTTTCTTTCTCTAAGTATTTCAGATTTACCTGAATTACTTTCAGGTTAAATGAGGAGTGAAGAAATCCTCAGTCTTGTAAAGCATCTAAGTAGATACATAAGTTTGTTATTGTTAAGTCTACTTACGATGAAAAGAAAATTTAACATATAGGGGAAATAAAATGAGAAGGTATTTCACAGTGACCTATGTACCTGGGAAAACCCTCTTTGATAAATGGGGCACTCTTAGGATAAAAATGTATTAATACTTATTCTCTTTGCTTTTTGTTGATTATTGTGATAACTTAAGTCTAAGAAAATTTCAAGAAGTTTCACTTGCAGGCGTGAAGTTACACATGTACTTCGGGGTAACTAATTTATCTAACTTGAAAAAAAGTCCCCTTTGTCATATTTTATATGAGATTATTTTAGAAAAAAAAACAGGACTACAATTATGGGTTCAAAGTCTCCTCAAAAGTTTATAGAACATAAAACTATTTCTACAGCATACCTTTAAAAGTCTCATTCATTTACTTCCATAAAGGACAATATTCCATACCAGTGCTGCCTTTTGGCAATGTCTGTGATATATAATGTGGGCATACAAGTCTTCCCATAAACCATGACAATGAGACATAAATCCCCTGTGAACAAACTCCTGAGTGATTTCCAGAGATATCCACTGATTTTTAACGGCATCAGAAATGTGTAATCCCATTGCCATTTTTTATGCAGTAAAATAGGTATACCAGATAATAGATATGCTATTAAAAAATAAACGGGTGCTGTCCCAAAATGTGTTATCTTTTTTTTTTAAACAAGGAGGGAATTCTGAAGATAGTTGTCATTAATTATAGAGAAGATCATTACTTCTCTGTGGCTAGACAAACTTTTATGCTCCTACATCAATCAGGAGCTATGTTTTGATAGGACCATCAGAAAATGCATATGAACATCAAATATGTGGGTATTTATGTATTGATGCGTCTTGTCATTCTCAGATTTACCAGAGGAGCATGAATCATTTAAGTTTTTCCTTATTTTTCCTGATGTCTGTTACAAAGAATGGCTTTTGAAACAAGCAAAAAAAAAAAAAAAAAAAAAAACAAACAACAACAAAAAAATAAAAATAATAAAAAAAAATCATCAGGCTTTTCTTTACTGTAAATGTTTGGTCCTGTATTATCAGTAAGTAAATAATGAGAACTTCTGCAAGAAATTTTGCCAGTTGGAATATTTGAAATGTAACACTATAGTTAGGACCAAAAGTTTTTCTACTTGTATAGAAATTACTTAGCTTTCAGTAGGCAAATTTTACTGGAATGAATTATGCAGAATTAAAGATCCTTTTCATAGATATTCTAGTATATTCTACTAACATTTAAAAGAGAGAGTTCAATTTCATTACTTTTTTTTGTACCCTATTTTATAATTCATTTTAAATGTACAGTTTTGCCAGTGTTTTGCAATTAATAAAATTAGAAAGCTCTATCTTTTCATGATGGTGTACTCTATTGTCTCTGTAATCAAAACATCTAATTTCAGAAATAGCTGTTTAAAACTGTAACAAATCAGTTAAGAATGCTGCAAGCTATCTATAGTAGTATCAACATGAAGTTTGTTTTAGAGCATCTTTCTTATGAAAATTCTGTAATGATAAGAAACTCATGAGATAAATTTTTTTCAACAATTTCAGATGTTTTCAGAGTTGGATAAAGGATTTTAGTAATTTCTTCTGTACTTGGTCTTAAGGAAAGAACTGGAAGCCATATTGGACACTTTCTGCAAAGAGAAAAAGACAGTGAAGAAAACTGACAGCCGGAAAAACAAGATGAAATACTTAGTAATTTTCATCTCATAAATAATTGTCATTATGCTGAGAAAAGGTTTTTCTCCAGATGAATAAATACAAAACAATACACCTGCATGTTTTCCATGAAGAAGTCACAGCAATAATTGCATGCACTGTCAGTAGCCAGGATTCTCATTTTCAAAATCCTGAGTACAGTGAGAATTTTAATAAATGAAGTAAAATAAAGAAGGAAATGCAAAATGCAGACCCAAGCCTTTGACTGTCCCCTCGTTTTAAAGAGATCACTGCCAACCAAGGATTATTGTTTGTGCTATTATGCTACTGAAGGGAAATTCTGATGACTTGTGGCTTAAGACTGCTTCTCAAGGGTTGCATGGACCAATAGAAATGAGAATTTTCAGAGCAAGTAATCATTAGACCAAAACATCTCCTGTAAGTATCACTAAAAAAATACACATGGACTGCAGTGGGAAATAGTCAGTCCCCATCCTAGTGGGTGTTTTTCTGTTGTTCTCTTTTGACTTGAAGAGTTCAAAATCAGAAGGCAGAGGATTTAATCTAAGTATCAGGCTTGGAAAAGAATACCAGTTTTCCATCAGAGATTTCCAAATGAGGTTGAAAGTCCTTCTGTGTAGATGCTGCTACCATTCTGGACAGATCCAATTATTTCAGTACCTTCCTTGTTTATCTTTCTTTCTTCCTTTTATTCTTTCCCTCACATCTTAGTCATCTTTTTCTGCCCAGAGAAGTCAGAATTGCTCAGTTAGAAGGAAGGATCTGTTCAGAAGAGCCATCTGCACTTCCATTGTTGAATTCTGATAAGGTCTTATACTGGAAAATAAGGCAAGATCAGTCTAAGGTCGAAAACCATTTTTAGAAGTTTATGTTCTTTAATCCTATAAAGTTAGCAAAAACCACATCATAGGACAGGGTAAACATATCAGAATTGCCCGGACATTTTCCCAGTGAAATTAATTTCTAAGTAATTTTATTTTCAGAGAAGTGATTTACAGTCTAAAAACTCATTTTAGCTCTTGTTGAATAATAGACTTGAGAATCCACATGTCTGGGACAGGTTCACCAAACTTGAGTCCGTGAACTCCCCTCACACTTTTGCAGGAGCCTTCAACCCCCAGGTGCTTTTGCTGGAGCAGAGGTTCCTGAGTTGCTCTTCTGCCCCTGTGTCAGTGATGTCTGGAGTCTGAAGCAGCTCTGTTTGAGGGGTGGATTTCCTATAGCCAGAGAGTTCCCTGACTCTGAAATACTCAACTCTATTTAACTTGCCAAAGCCTTTGAAAACTGTGAAAGATCAGTTAACATTTTTGGAACAAGAGAGAGACTGGGAATAGCTGAAAAGTGTAAGCTCAAGGTTTATTTTAGAGAGCAGGAAGGCTGATTATATTTTAAACAAGCAAATAAATAGATAAAAGCAAAGCAAAAAAACTCAACACAACAAAAAGCCAAAACCCAAACACCACATAAAAAAAGGAGAAAACTACTTAAAACTACAAAATATTACTTTTTTCATTATAAAATATGATACATAAAAAATAAAAAAAAAGTGTCACTGGACAGAAATTCCATGTTCCAACTATTTCAAGAACACAGCATCCACCAGGGAAATAGGATCTTTATGAATAATAGTGTGTGACTAGGAAAAGAGACTGCTTCTGTGTGCAGTCAGATTTACCACATTAAGTCCTCGAGTACCTCCCATCACAGCGAGATCCTACTGCTTTGTTAGACACTGTAGAATTGGAAAAGATGACTTTAAGGTATCTTGTGACAGTTGCCTCGGCCATCAAGCCCCCCAGTGAAATACCTTTTCAAAGAATATCTCTATCTCTCCTACTGTTTCTAAATGTGTTGTTTATATTAAGAAATTTATAATACTGACATTTAGCATTTGGTAGTGAAATATAATGTTCTTTAAGTTAATTACCCTTCCTACACACAGTGACAAGTACTATAAGATATTGTCTGTAGAACAGCTGGGACATTTTGTGGGGTTTTTCAAATCTCCTATGAGATGTGAACAACACAGTGTGGAAATGCTTTATGGCAGTATGGAATGATGTGTTTAATTAAGTGCTGTATACATCCACTCTGTGCTCCCTCAGCCCCATTACAGCCTGTTCCTTGCTATTGAATGTGCTTTTTTACATTAAGAGAGATTCAGCACTTGCAGAACAACTTGAAGCAGTCAATGACTTATGGACTGGATCCTGCTCCATTGAAATAATTGGAGTGACTTCCATTGACTTCAACAGGAATTGGATCATGGCCCTTAGCAAGTAATTTCAGTGCAGCAAACCTGCACAGATTGAAGAAAAGTTCTTGAAGCATGTGAAAGTCCCAAAGTTGAAGATTTGTTAAGAAAGCTTTTTAAATCACTCTGAATAAGTAAAGAATCTGAGTATATGAACCTTTCCTGAACAAACCACTTAAATTTATTCCAGTAATGATGCCAAATAAAGAAAAATAAAATGGTAAATATTGAAACATACAGTGAAACAAGTCATGATGTTGTTATATTGTTTTTCTTTTTACATAAAACATTTCCTAGATTTTTGTCAAAACAAAACAAAAACGTAGAAACTTAAAGCACCCACTGAGAGATGAGTCTCTGTACTTAGTAGTTTTAGAAACAGAAATGACAGGATTTAGCCAGCCCAAAAATGCAGCCCTTAGACAGAAATGAGAGAGGAGCAATCACAGGTTGTATCTTCTGAGAGTCTCAAGTTGGCCTTCCCTCCCTCTGCTGTCTATCCCTTCCTCTTGGGACGCCTTCATGTTTATTTTGACTCCTTTCTTTGTGCAGCTACCATCCACAGCTGATTCTGCAACTGCAAGTTGGTCTGACAACCAAGGTAAACCAGAAATTATTAAAAAGCTGTTAGATGATTAACATTTCTGTTTATCTTCCTTTCTACCCCTAGAAGTATATAAAAGTATTTGATCCATTCCTGTGTACTGACTCCCTCTGTCTTCTAAAGTAGATGCTGGGGCAAAGTCATGCCATACTCAATTTTATACTGGTCCTTTGTAGTAATGCAAAATGTACCACAGGATCCAGACTCACTGCTGGAATTGCTTTCCTGCTTTCACTTAATTCCTCTTGTTTTATTGCCAAGTAGGTCTGTGAAAGAAAGAAAACAACTGCTAAAAGTCCTAAGAAAACCAGACTATTTTTACATGATGACAATCCCATTTTGAATCATGATTACTCTCTTTTGGACAAGAAACAACGAGAAAGGTAAAGATATTGCAAGTCTTACTTATCAGAAATATCTAAATAGTATAGCAAATCACAAAGTGATTAAATAAAAGACTGTTGCTTCAACTTTAGGAAAATGATTCAGCACTGAAGCATCTGACTGGAAAACTGAAACAATTATTCACAGATGGGCACAAATTTGGAAATGAATTTTTTTAACCATAATGCCTGCAATACAATTTTCTTTCTTCCATAAAAGAGGTAAAGTAAGAAATACACAACCGTCTGAATCTTTGGACTGGCTTGTGTCTTAGTACGGTGGGATTGCATTTTCACAGAAAATATTTACTATGCGAAGGTCAGGTCCCTGGGAATGGTGGAGACTGCTTGGGGGATATTTGAAAATCAGTTTAGAAGAAGAATGAGAACTGCTCTATCCATTAGACAATAACTTCCCTAAAAAAATTGGCTAAGTAGCTCCCAACAAAGCATCTGAGCTGCCTAAGCTTACCTCCACAGTGGCATCTCATTGGAGCAGTGCACAAATCCCATGTCTTAACCTAATCTGAAACTCATTGTGTGATGCTGTGCACAAGACTGTCTAAACTCTTCTCTGTGATTTATGTGTCCACTGTCATATAAAATTGGTTCTGTAAGGTTTGTTGTTGGATTTTTGTTTGTTTGTTTTTTCTGACATTGCAGAGTTTGTTAGCACCGTACAGAACAGGGTCTAGAGCCTCATGGGTTTTGCATCTGTCCACCACGTTTCCCTTCCCTCGGAAATATTCTCCAGGGATAGAAATAAATCTCAACTCTGCTGAAGGGTGACATGAACCAGAAGAGATAGACTCCATTGCAATCCCCTTTTGCAGACACTGTTCCATCTCTCCTTCTCCCAGTCACTCTGTTCAGTGATGCTACTTGTCACAGGGACAGGGAAGATCAGAGCCTAGCACAAGGGGGAGCAGGCAGCCACCCCAGCCAGCCACCCTCAGGGCTGATACAAAGGACATTGCCAGTGCTTTTCCTCATTTCTCTTATTTTCTCTGACTTATCAGAAACTGAGGTCAGATCTTACTGCCATGTCTTACTTGCACTCACATCATGTGAGGTCGCTTCTTAGCAAGACTGTTACCCTGACCCAAATTTAGAAGAAAATTGTTTTTCTTCCTTAGGGATTGGACACAAATGGGTTCTGGCAGGAGTAAGGGAAGAGTAGGAGGGGATAATAATGAAGATATGGGCAGTAAGTCAAAAAACCAGTCTTGCTGTAACATGGAGAAACACTCTTCTAGTGTTGAATGCAAAATAACTTCCTGTTCTCAAATGTAAACACGGCATTTGCCTCTCAGGGAGGGATGGAGATTCACAAAGACCTCAGGCCATGCTCAGCTGCCATTGCAGGGTATTCTGCTCCCTTCATTCCTGTATGCTTGGTATGCTCAGGATGTGAAAGAACAAATAGAGAGGTCAACCCAAATGGCTCACAGTGAGGTCCTGGCAGACCTTGCACAATTCACACCGACATGGATCAAATAGAGAGACCTAATTTTGTTTTAGGGCTTCTTGTAGATGAAAGAAATGTGAATTGGTCTGTAAGTTTCTCCCCATACCAGTGCAAGGGTCTAGTTTTTGTCAACTGGGAAGTTGATTTTAGGTGCATTGTACCAGGACTGCATGGGCAGCATCTTGGAATTTTTTATTTCACTCAGACTGCAGCAAAGAAGTCTATGGTCTCCATATTCAAGACAGCAAAAGACCAACAAAACATGTTATAAAATATTGTTTCTAAAAGTAAATAAAAGTTACATGCAAAGAGTGGAATCCATCCAAACAAGGAGGACTCCTGATAGCTTAGATTTTGATTCCAATTTTCTGGTAAGTTAGAAGAACAAAGATGAGAAAGCAATGGAGCAACAGTGGCATGTAAAAAACAGCTTTAACAGATGAATAAAAAGATGTGAAGATGGGATATTATGCCAGTTGCTATGCTTGGCAGGGATAGTTCGACAGTACTGCTGGGGAGACAATAAAACAGAAAGGAAAAACAGTTTTCATTTCAACTGCCAGGCTTACCATATTTAAGGGTTTTGCAATGATGCTTCTGTATTTCTGTGCTTCTTATCCTGAGAAATCAGAGAAGCAGAGAAGCAGAGTGGACAGGAGAGATACAGAAGAGGAGTGCAACAGCAGCATTTCTGGCACCAGCTTTGCTCCTGGGAGCTGGTTACAGCACGAGCCTTGTGGCCTTGGTGTAGCTCTCAACCTTGTCCTGCTTTCTCTTTAACTCTCCCTTTCCACCTTTTTCTGTTTAATTAAAATCTGGCTTATTTTTGTCAAACCTCTCTATTTATTTATTTATTATTCTATTTTCTTAATTTTCCTGTTTTGTTTGTTTGTTTGTTTTTATTGTTGTTAACCCTGCGACCAGAAAAGTAGCAAATAGTAATGTCTTAAAAAGCTTGACATCAGTTCAAGTCTGCCAGGTTGTTGGAGTGGCTGATAAGACTTTCTGCTGTGCTTGTCTTTCTTCAGCAGCAAGGTTACAAATCAGAGTACAAATAAAAGCTTTTGTTATTATTATTTTTTTTTGGAGGGGGATATTTTCCCTACTTTCTTTGCATATGTGCTTGTCCTGTTTTATTTTCAAGGAAGCAGGCCCAGATTCCAATAAAAGAGACAAGTACAGCTCCAGCCATCTCAGCTGCTTTTTCACTTTATTATTCTCTCCCAAAGGGGAAGTTAATATCATCTTAATACTGTATAAAAAGACACTATCAACCAGGGAATATTCCCCATATAAATGCTCTGCAGCTAACAGAAAAGGGAATAATGGATGCTGCTAAAATGAAAGTCTCCTTGAACACTTACATAACAAATAGATTATTTCCTTGTCTTCTGCATTTTTCATAAAAGATTTAAAAGATTTTAATACTGATGCTTTGCTGTAAGTTTTAGCGGCCACATTTCTGCAACCCCATTGCCAAAGAAGGTGTGGCCATTCTGAGCTCTGCAAAGAGAAATTCATGGGGGCACCTTTGCACCCAAAATTCTTTACGTCAAAATGCAAACAATTCCCAGAACACACGTAATTGCACCCTGCAGCCAAATTTGTTTGGATATTTATTTTGGTTTCTAAGGGTATTTACGTTGCATATATATGTAATTTTTGCAAGCTTGACACATGAATTTCTGTCTTTTCAGAGGAGAAGCACAAGACTCCTTCAGGTCCTTAGCTGGGGAAGGTGTTACAGCCTGACACTGTCCTGGGCAGAGTTATTATCTCCTCTCAACGTGGGCTGGTGCAGCTGAGCAGGTCCCATTGTAGGGTGGCAGCTCATGGGCCAGAGAGGTTGTCAGGCATCACTGGTGTCTATGGTGCTTCAATTCAAAGCTCTGCATTATCTCTAATGGCATAATAGCAAAGGGCTCCTTGGGATGAGGGGAAGTGAAATGTGAGGCTGTGTCACTGTCACTTGTGACAGCATGAGATTTTCCTACTGCTCAAAAACACAGGTTATCAGCTCAAACCTGAAATAGAAAATGCTGATATTTAAAAAAATGTGTGATTTATACACAGAAGCTGCTGGAAAATCAGGAAAAAAACCCATCATTACAGCTCTGTTTTTCTCTTGTCTAAAAGATGTAATGCATAATGACATCTCTTTTCTTCATCTTCCATTTTTTGGAAGGTCAATAGGAAACTGCACAAGTTAGATTTCATCAGTTAAGAATTGTTCAGTGCTGAAACTCTTTCTACAGGAATGTCTTTCTCACAGAAGGCACTACTTTGTCCTTTGCACAAGGGCCAGCTGCACAAATTGGTAGTGCATAAGTAAAAAAGCAGGAGTTAAAAACCTGTAATTTGATATTTTTACAAGAGGGGAGTTTCTCCACAAATAAATAACAAATGTTTTATTCAGCCAAATCAATCCTGTAGAAGCTTTTATAGTCCTGTATCCTGTCTCCAGCGTGAACCAAAACTGAATACTGAATGTGTGCAAATATGATTTACATGCATAGACACACATGCACAATTGTATGCATGCAACATCTGTGAAATTCCCCACATCTGACATCCCACATGGGTGGTGATCTGCCCGTCAAGGCCTTCCATGTCCACAGTGGGATCTTTCACTGAAGTATTTCACAGTAAAAATAGCAATCACTGGGCATTAATGATGTGATCAGCAGACATGAAAGACAGTGCTGATGTATGATACATGCAAACCAGAACCAGAATAAAATTAATTAAAATAAAATCAGGGTTCAGTTATATAAGTGAGCATAATTCTATGGCATTTGCTGGTGGAGCTGGTGGATAGGCAAAACCATCCATCAGTTCTTCATCAGAGGAAATAGGAAAATTTCAGCTGATGGCAAAAATATTCACAGAATCTACTGAACTTGATATTTCTCTGTGTTGGAGAGAGATGAAGGAACATGTAACTAAACAGTGTGTTGAATCAGATGCCAGGAAGAGTTCATTTTTTATGTTCTTTTCCCTTGGCCTTTTTAAATTGGGAAGGGATCCCAAAGGTACCCAGCCATGTAATCTACAGCAGAGAAATTGCTATGGGCCCCAAGACAAAGCTTAAAGCACAAGATGGGAAGATGAACTCATTTCTTTCCATACTCACTGGGCTATTTCTGGTCAAGCTGTGCTTCTGCAGGTAGGAGCTGTAAAGGATTCCAGGCACATGAACTGCCATCTCAATTGCTTATAGCAATGCTTGGGGATTTGGAAGCAGCTGTCTCTGTGCATGGATGCTAGTCTTTCCAGGATTGCTTCCTTTGTCATCATCTCGGTCCCTGAGAAGACAAATTAGCAACAGGAACATGTGTTTATATTAACAAAATGGATTTATATTAATATAGTTTTCAAAAGCAAAGTTTGCAGATAGCCAGCGTATGACCTTTCTTCTTGAATTGAGTCAGTTATTTCCCAAAAAATCAGAGAATGGAAAAGATGCTTGAAATAGGGTCTTAATATTTGCTTTTAAGCTGTGAGGTCTTGTCACTTGCCTTGGCAAAGGATTCCAACCCCTCCCTCTCCTGTGTGTCTTGGGGCTGTGAGACCTCAGCATTCATGGTAAGTGATCTCCATAAATTGCTCAGAGGGAGTAATGGAATTTTGCAGTGGTCTATTTTCCTCTGCAAGTCCAGGGAACTTCCTGCTGGCAGTGTGCACAGCACACGGCTCACAGTGAGCTCTGAACCCACACTGGAGGGTAGCTGGGACTGAGCTTTCTGTGCTGTATGGGACCAGAAACCTCCTTATAGAGGCTGGACAAAGATTTAGCACGACAAGCCTAAAATAATGGGACTGAGGCTCTGTAGAATATAAATATGGAAAATGCAAATAATTTATTTTCCTCTAAATTTCTACGAAATGCATAAATGCCATAGATGGATGCAAAACTCTCCAGGCTGCAGTTTGAACACTAAGATGGACATCCACTTTTCATGGACAGTTGACTATTTTCCTGTACTATGTATTAAAAATGGGACCAACCAAATATATCACAATTCTGGGATTTTTGGGATCCCTCTGTTACTTAGCAGGTCTTGTGTTTGAGCCCCACATGGCCACCCACTTTTACCCTGCTGGTGGAGTGGGGGAGGGAATCAGAAGAGTTAAAGTGAAAAAGCACATAGGCTGAGATAAAAATGATTAAATAGGCAAAGCAAACACCAGACATTCAAGAAAAGCAAAGTAAGAAATCCATTCACCTCTTCCCAGGGGCAGGCAGGTGTTCAGCCATCCCTAGAAAAGCTGGGCTCCATCTCGTGTAATGGTGACTTGGGAAGACAGACACCACTCTGAGTGCCCCCTCTTTTTCCTTCTTCTTCCCTGAGCTCTTTGTGCTGACCATGATGCCATTTGGTCTGGGATATCAGCTGGGTCAGCTGGAGTCAGGCTGTGTCCTCTCCCACCTCTTTGTGTTCCCCCAGCCTTTGTGTTCTGGTGGAGTAATTTGAGGAGCAAAAAGAGCTTGACACTGCATGAACACTGCTCAGTAACAATTAAACATCAATTTAATATAAAACATCATCTTTAACACCAATAATTAAAACTGTGTTATGAGCAATGTTTTCAGCACAAATCCAAACCATACTCCCATAAAAGCTACAATGAAGAAAATTAACACAAGTGCAGTCAAACCCAGCACTGGAGGTCCTCCCTTTCTGGGACCTTCAGTTAAGTAAATTAGCAGCTGCATGTGTGGGCCTCTTTTCATGGACCCTCAGCACAGGGGAACTCGGGAACAACTCGAAAAGTTCACTGAGCTGATTTAAGAGTCTCTCTGAAAAGAAGAAAAATCTTTTCAGGTATCTCAAGAGGACCAAGCTGAAATCATTAGGCTGTGAAGTGCTGGTTGTTGGTCCTTTCAGAAATACCAGTGTTCTTTGGGGGCCTTAAGGTGAAAGCTTCTTCCTGAACAAAGCATATTTTGGCTCTTAACAGCACAAGGTCTGTCTGCTGTGCTAAACACAGGTTACTGATCCTAGCTCAAAATAGATATTTTGGAAATTATATAATTTATACACAAAACCCGGCTTAAAAAATTGTGGTGTTTCCATATCTGACTAGAATCTAATTATCCTTAAAAAAAAAAAAAAAAAAGGCAGCATCAATGTATCCAGCCATGAGTAACCTGTGACTTATTTTTGTAACACATTTTTGCTTGTCTTATGTGTGTTCCATTCAGAGGGAAAAATATTCTGTAATTGTCCATGACTATTAAAAGTCAAACCAGGCTGCTAGAACACCTGAATTTGATTTTGTTTTAGAATTTTAAAGGATCTTTTTTTCTTTTTCTGTCCTTTTGTTTTTGGTTTTTAGAAGCCACATTCAAAATAATTTTAAAATATAATTAAAATGCAGAACTATGCTCAACAGAGTTTGTTAGAAAATGTGGAATCCTTCTGCTCTGGTTTAGTTGCTCTTAGGAATATGATTTGAATGATAGGTTCCATATGATGAATATAATTTGACAGTAAAGCACTGAAGTTCTGTTTTATTGTGGTCAGCTCTTCTGTCCAAGTTCTGTTTAAGAGAGTAAGAAACCAGACTGTTCAGACTTTAGCAGAAGGCTCCAGTCTGTATTTTTATATCTTCATCCATGCAGACTCCTATTTTGAAGTCTATCAAACTTGTCAGGGCTGTCTTTCTCCACAGCTCTGATATTTTCTCTTGAAAAAGCCATCAGGAGAATGTGGAGATGAGAGTCTTTCCTTCACCAATAATTTCACTGCAAATTTAGTGCTGACAGTAAACAAGATAAAGGTATAATGATGAAACTGAGCTTATTGTTTAGTCACATCTGATAAATCAGCAATGGTAATTCAAATCTCCAGAGGTATAAACACTTGTAAGCCTGACTACCAAGAGCCCTCACTATGGATGGACCTCTCTGGCACTGTGGCTGTGCTCTTGTGCAAGTTGTACAGATATTTATTGGGTGCTTGATGTGATGTCGTGGTTGATGATGCCTTATCTAGTATCAAGTAGGCAGGGACAAATAATTTTTCTTAATTAGGTTACTATGCAACCATAATGTAACCAATACTCTCAATCAGTGGTTGAAGATTCAGGACACTGAATGAAATTTTTAAATATCTCTATTATCGGTGATGCTATGAGCCAAATCCTGCCAATTAATTTTTTAACCTCATAAAAAGTAGACTACTTGAGGACTAAATTAGACCATCATGTGGTTTCTAAAGCCCTCTGGGGAAAAATAAGAATAGAAAATACATAAAATATTGTATGTGTGTATATATATAAATGTGTGTGTGTATATGTATATATATATAATTTTAATAATTATTGTCAATTTCTTTTTTATTTCAATTTTTTTTTTTTAAATTTCCAATTTGGAAAAGTGGAGTGAAAAGGGAAGAAAAGCAGTGGAGATGATGAAAAGCAATGTTTGGGAAAATCACTGCTTTTTTTTTACCTCTTCATTGAAAATAGAAAAAAAAAACATTTCTAACCTCAGAAAAGGAAAGTCTTTTCAAGGAAAAAAAAATGAACCCAGTAATCCACTAACACAAGAAATTTCTATATCTATATCTGTATTTTTGTTGGATTTTATTCAGATGTCAATTTGCTCTGTCAGCTGAAATTGCTGTCCAGTTCAGCAGCTTAGTGAAATCAGGGAATGGAAGAGAAAATGAAACCAAACCCCTCCCCAGAACATAAAGACTATGTCATGGTCTTTGCTTATTTTAAAAGATCAGTCAAAGAGAAAGATGAACAAAGTGGAAAAATTTGCTCAATCACCTTTCAAAACTTACAATATTATTTCATCAAAATTAAAAAAAATAATAAAGTACTCTATTAGTAGTTGAGATATGTATCCATGCTAGGCTATATATCTAAGCATTCCCCTCATATTTCACCATTGACTAAGGACAGTGTATTTTAAAAACATTCATCTGAAGAAAAGAAAAAAATTGCTCTGCTTTCTTTCAAAATCCAAAAAGATTAAGATACTTTTTTCTTGTTCCATTCCCACCCTCTTCCTTACAGCACTCTTCAGCACTGTTTGTGTTCACCTAAAGGAAATAGCTATTAGCTAAAATAAATATTTTAGAATTGCATTATCATAATGCATTCATAAAACTACCAGAGGAATTGAGTTCTAGAGTAACTTCCAGAGGCGGAATAAAAACTCCCTGAATTAACTATTTTTTGGAAGATGATGATTTTATATTCTTAATTGTCCTTTGGCATAGCTGCATACACCAGAAAGCAATTAGCACAATGAATGGTGCCCTTTTCTTTAGTTATGTGCTAAATTCAAATATTTCCTTTAGAACCTTCTCACAAGGAAATCATACTTCAAATATTTATTACCTCACAATTGTAAAGAATACTGTAGTTCTGAAATTCTAAAATATTTGGACTGGTTAAATAATCAGCATACAGTAGTGGCAGACGCTCCCATAGCCATGAAATTCCTACTTCTAGGATGTGCCTGTGGCATTTGTACTGAGAAACCAAAATCTGTCTCTTTACCTGAATTAAGATTACAATCTTCTGGTGGCCATATTTTTTGCTATATATTTACGCAATATATAACTCCATCAATACTGATCTTCTATGTGTTATTGGACTGCAAATAAATAGAAAGAAAAGCTATGTTTGAAAAATATAATATAAAGTTTACATTTTTCTCTCTCAGAATAATAATCTTAGAATAAACTCAATTACGGGTCAGTGACAGAGGGATTCTGTCTGCAATGTTTTACCTGTGATTCCAAGCTGCAGATAAAAGGATAAAAATAACGTGGGTATATACTGCCCAGAGATTTAGACATTTTTAACGACTTGGTTTTCTGAAAAGGAACAAAACCCTCAAAACAAATAAAAACTTGTGGGGGAATATTTCTGTATAGAGAATGCTTCCTTAAAAATTCACTGGTGATGATTTCACCAGGAACAAAACTCAAGCAAAGTTTTCAAATAGGTTTTGCCATGGACAGGGAAACAAAACAAGTCTCAGTGAGCTGATGCTGTGTTCCTGTTTGGATTTTGTTATGACCAAAATAGTTTCTGTGGGCAAAGAGGAAACACTCCTTATTCATGAAGCCAAGTAATTATTCATGGTGTGAATGAAATCTTAATGGTCTTATCAATAATTAGTCTTAACTAAGATCTAATTATTATATAAAAAGAAAGAATACTTTAATGATGAAAAAGTCTCAATAGTAATAATAAAGTTAATATTGTTATGCACATACTTCTCAGATTCTACCATTTTTCCTGGAGTTATGATCACCCTTCCATTCCCTCCTTGTTTCTTTAGCTCTGTAACCAGGATCTTCTTGCTGTTATTTTTACATGTTTGCTAAAACTCTTGTTTCTCTATTGGTCTCCAATTCCATGTTACAACTGAATATATTATTTATAGTGGATTTTCTGTAAACTAGATAGTATTTTTCTTTTTTCTCTTTTTTACTCCTAAGACCAACATGTTCCACCTCCAGGTCTGCATTTCTTCAATTGACAGTGGGTTGTTTATAGAAGTGAGATTTCTAGTGCCAACCCTATTCAATTACCCCTGTACATATTATCCACTACTCAAAGTCTTTGCTATCATCTTGGGTCTGAAGTCCTCTAAACTACATTATTAGAGTCAGAAATACCTTGTTCTGCACAGAAAAACTACTTGTTTTTCACATTATGAAAATATGATTCCACCATACAATAATGAAAACAAATCAGAACATATTAAGACATAGCCACTTAGCCAGAAGAAAAAAGTGCCTTTAATGTCATAACTTAACACAACATTGTCCTGACAAGTCCTCAAACTGCAAATTCAGTGGAGAACCTGTGGCTGATATTAGGAAAAGCAGTACCAGATTTCTGGGATACAGGTTTCCAGGTGTTTCAGGATTCAATCTGTGCATCTCAGTGTTCTTGATCAGCTTTGCTTTTTCCATACCCCCATGAAACAGGAATGCATTGTTGTTCCATTATCTCCCCTACTGAAATGCTTTGTACATTACATTGCTTTCTAAAGGTTAAACACAAAGTCACTTGAATTAAAATGGAGTGTGATATACTCTGGTTGAGCATCTTCCTAGTTAAAATACATTCCTGCACAAAGTTAACTGAGAATTTCTCTGCCACCATATATCCTGATTGTGAAACTTAACAATTAGCTATTCATTTCTAAGCTATGCTTTTTTTGTCTTTATTTTAACATTGCCTTAAATTTGACATGAAAGGTTTTAATGAAGGTGTGAAATACTTGGCAGTTAAATCTAGCATATGCTGTAACACCTGTTAATTTCAACTGTTCATTTTAAGCTGTTACTTTATTCTTGGCATTTAGTCTAATTCATGCTGTGATTCTTAGTTTGAAAGAAAAAAAATCCAAGCGGCTTATATATTCCCTTCTACAGCAACTTTTACTTAATATTTTGTAATTCTGCCATCTTTTTTAACGTTGTACATTTGTATGGAAAGAATGTTAAAATCGCGATTGCAACCTCACGCCACAAAAGATTAAACTGCAAGATGAGAAAACATGGAAGTTAATGACTGAAGGTCCATCTTGAATTTTCCTAGGAAACCTGGGATCAGCTCAAATCATGGGAGGCTTGTGGCAATCTCCACCATTTAAATTTGATTTAAACTGATTTTAATGCTTAGTTATGGCTGACACAGAAATCTGACTTTTGCATTAAAATTATAATTTTAGCAATAAGAATGTGATTTAACTAAAGTTTATAAAGCTTTGTCTTTATTTTAAGATGATGGTCAGCATTGTGCTCCTTGCAGTGTTAGTTAGAGGCATCTGGATTAGTTGTGTCATGAAATCTGGGACTGTTCCAGTCAAAATCAATGAACATTCAAATAAGTTAGTGATCCAATATTCAATGCTGATTCATAAGGGTGCTTCAAATGCATTTTATGGAGTAGCCTAAATATGTATCTCCCTTCTGTGTATATGTCAAGTACTTCATTATTGTGGGGGTATAATGCCAAAAGATGAACCACTGTTAAAATAGGCTTCATAATTAGGTGTGAATATGGCTGTAAGGTGGCATTGTATCATACAGAGTTAGTAAACCTTAAATACATAAACAACATCATAATAGAGTCCTCCTCAAGGTCATTATCATTTTTTACATTACACAGCTGCAACATCTAGGACATTAATAATCTGAAAATCCAGGTGTCTCTTCCCATTTCTCAGACTACAGGGACTCGAGACATTTCCAACTCCTTGATTAGGGGAATCAGTGTATATTAGCTGTTGAGAGAGAGCTCAAACAGTAACACGGAGCTACAGTATAAAGTCTTAGTAAAATAGGATTGAAGAAGAACTCATGCCAGTCCTTTTACTCCAAGACAAAAGCAGCTCCTTTCACTTTATGATCTGTTGAAGACTGGAGTGTGGTATATAACCAAGGAAAGTAAACCAGCAAATATCTGTGTTTAAAGGATAGGAGGCACTGCTTCCTCAAGAAAAAAAAAAATACATTTCCTTGATGGAAGTACTCTCTCTTCTTTCTCTCAGTAAGTGGCATATTGCATGTCAGGAACATTTTCTCCTTTTGATTCAGTTGGTTATTTTTTTCTTTTGTAGATGGTTAATTCATGCATGAATATGCACATATGTATGTCTTAAATATTCAGCTCAAGAAATATTTCTTGCAGTAGAAATACTTGGCACAAGTGAACAGACAGGGATTTGATGGGTGGACCACTAAGTGGATGAGGAATTGGCTGGATGGTGGCACCTGAGTGGTTGCAGTCAATGAGTTGATATCCAAGTTCAGACCAGTGATGAGTGGTGTTCCCAGGGATCAGGGTTGGGACTGGCACTGTTTAACATCTTGTCTGTGACCTGGACAGTGGGGTCAAGTGCACCCCCTGAAAGGCTGACAGTGACATCCAGCTGTGTGGTGTGGTGTGGTCAACACACTGGAGGGAAGGAATGCCATCCAGAGGGACCTGGACAGGCTTGAGAGGTGGGACCAGGCAAACCTCATGAAGTTCAACAAGGCTGAGAACAAGGTCCTTCACCTGTGTTGGAGCAATCCCAAGCACAAAAACAGGCTAGGCAGTGAATAGAGAGCTGGATTGAGAGCAGCCCTGAGGAGAAGGACGGGGTGTAGACTGATGACTCAGTGTGACCTGGCAATGCACACTCACTGCCCAGACAGCCAAATGCATCCTGGGCTGCATCAAAAGCAACGTGGGCAGCAAATTGAGGGTGATGACAGTCTTCTCCTCTGCTCCACTGTCATGAGACCCCACCTGGAATACTGCATCCAGCTCTGGGGTCTCCAGCGTAAGAAGGACATGAATCTTTTGGGGCAAGTTCAGAGGAGGCCACAAAGATCGTCTGAGGGCTAGAGCATTCAAGGTTCCTGTGATTTTACTCTGGGTATAACTAGTTCTGGCCTAATACTTTTCAAAGAACTATTTTGGAAATCCGGGAATGCAAAAGGTTCAGTTCCATTCTGAAAACAAAAGACATGTTTAAATATTGAACACTAACTTTGTTTGAAACTGTGGTTTACCATGAAAGATAAGCTTTTTGAAAATTGTCACCTTGAGTGTTGATTTATTCTGAAAACAAAAAAGAAACACCAGAATGTGAAGTCCACCATGCAAATTAAATTCCTCAAATGTCCCAAGCTACCATAATGATTCTCCTTTTAAAATAACCACAATCTCTGTCTGATGATAGGTCTCACAAATCATAGTTCTCAGATTTCATTACTAATGAAATTTGTCGTCTAGGTTTGGCAGCTGTGATTGCCACGCAAATGTGAGCCACTAATTAGATTGATTGTCTATTTGATGCCTGCTGATTAGCTTATGAAAACCCTCTGTATTCCTGACTTCATGATAAAATGTTCCTGACTTCATGATTGCTGATTGATGCTCAGAAAATCTGATTACTGTCTTGAATAGCCAAGTAATGGTTCTGTAAGCTTTCCAAGGATATAGATATTCACCTGACAAGGGTAATAGGCTAGGGTCTTACATTTAGTATTTGCAATTGTATGTTTAAAGTTCTTTTAATTAGTATATATATGATACTTTGAGCTATGAATAGTAATTGCTTAGATAGGGGTCCAAGGTCTGCAGGGAAACCATTAGGTGTCTACTTTTTGACTTTTGACCTGGAACAAGTCCAAAAGATTCAGAGACTATCAGAAGCAAATTGTCTGATTTGCAATTACAGTAAGAAATACACCTAGTGACATTCCATTCAGCAATCAGGTTATTTATGGCAGAGAACAGAACATTACGTGAGATTTTTAGAACCATATTCCATGGTGAGTTCAAAGAGAAGAAGTAATACTGTATGAGGTTCAACAGCCTTATAATTATTTTCCTGAGCTGTTGGACACAAATTTACTATTGCATGATGTTTTGATCCTACACTATTCTGTAAAAGTGAACATGCTACACTTGAACATGCATTTTGTATGTGTGTCTTATGAGTTCATAAGTTAATTTTCCACCATTTCCTGTAAGGTCTTCTTTGATATTTAAGCTTACAGAGTAAGCAGGGATTTGGTCCAATGGAGGTATCATAAAGAAAACTGAAATCTGAAATTAGGCATACAGTGCTCACCTAAAGGTACTGCAAATGATGTTTCTTTCGCTGTGGCTTGGGCACAAATTCATGTAAAGACAAAACTGTGTTACATTGATATCTATATTAACAGCAAATACACTCTGCTAATCATAATATGGTTGTTTAAAGCATATAAAGCTCACTATTACCCTTCAGAAAACAAAGTGATGGCACTGTGCTTATTACAAGTCTGATTCGGACATATTTGGTAGAATTAATCATGCTCACAAACCAGATACTGTCCCAGACAATTTCAAGTCTGTAGAACAGATATCCCAAAAGTATTGCACACTGAGGATGGTAGGACTGAAGGGATAAGAGTGCAGAGATAAGCAACTGAGCTTCTCCCTCTGGAAATGGCTCTGTCATTGATTCGCTATGTGAACTTGGTCAAGTTGTTTAAATATTAGTGTCTCCATTTCCCATGTGTCAAATTGGATATCCTTGGTGAAACACAACAAATGAAAGTTGCTATGTAATCACTAACAACCTTTACTGCTCTGATACTTGCCACCAGCATAATTTTGTATGGCTTCAGTGTATCATTAGAAAACGGTGTCTTGTTAAAAGAGAGTTGCATGGTGCTTTTATGGCTTATAGATTGTCAATGACTATTAAATTATACTGGAAGATATACTTGGTTGATATTAGTGACATTTTCATTGACTTTATTTGATTTATTTTAAAAACCATTAACTTCAAGAAAATGAATAAAGTAGTAAGATGATATTATGCCTTACAATACTGTATAAACAATTATATGCAAATTAATTATCATACCAAAGATCATGGAGTTGAAGTGGTACAACCTTTCAAATAAATCCATTGCAATAATCTCGTTAATAGCAAAACACATTTCAAGTCCTTATTGTCCTTTTAACACTTTATTGTATATGTGTTATGACTATTGAATGAAAAATATGTTGATGTTTGGGTTTTATTATGACAGAGAGCCAGTTATGTGTGAAGCCCAAGACACTTTAAAAAAGCTGATTACATACATTGATTGATGATTGGCTTCAAAATAGTTTTCCTTCCCTAGATGAGAAAAGTGATGGTTTTGACCCAGCTCATTCAATCAAAATGTTAATGCAACAGAAAGCATGGCTGCCTGCAGATTCAACAAGCCAGGAGAGAATCTAAATTATGCACTGTTTGTCTCTAATGTACGCTTATGAATAAAATTGTCATTCATTCCCATCCTCTCTGCCATTGCTGAGGCCCAAAAACATTTTTGTCCCATTGCTGTCAAACAAGGGATTCTGAAGGAAAAAAGGAGCTGGTTTTAGTATTTCCCTTGAACGGGAATGATTTCTATCTTTTAAAATACTGTTTTCTGTAGGAAGTCCAGATAGGAGTAATGCAAGTGATTGGAATGCCTTCTGCACACAATTTTAAAAAAAAATTGTTGCTCAAAACATATTTACTGAGTTTTCCACATGACACAAAACACTACACAAGTTACTTAAGAGTTTTCTTCAAATCCCCTTTCCTATCTTTCCTTTCTTTACCTTTTTCCCTGATGTTATTTACAGATGAGTTAATGTAACTGTAAATCTTGTCCTCACAGGAGCAGGAGTTTTAACTTTCCAACTGAAACATCTGTGAAGATGGAAGATAGTATTTTAATCTAGATAGGAACTAGAATGGAAAAGTTAGAAATGAACAGGAATATAGTGAAAGTGTCTTGTATAGTAAATATTAGCTGCTAAAAGATTTTTAGCTTCCTACCAGCACTGAGAGATGCATTGGTTAATGTTGCCAATTAGACAATGTTTTTACTTGGTGTCACTATTTTCTGTACTTGTCCATGATTTTGCATACTTTTCCCTCTATGCAACTTTTGTGTTTTTTTTTCTGGACCCCACAAGAGAACGAAAAATCAAATTACCAGACTATTAGGAAGAAAATCTAATCAGGACAGAGAGTCCTCAGACAAGAATTTCAGGTATAAGTGTTTTGACTATAACTTTTTCTTCACCAATAAATATGTATTTTGAATTTCCCTTATATACATCATTTAATAAATAAAGTTTGATCATCTGTTGTCCTTAAGGGAGGTAGAACAGTAAAACAACTTGAAGCATCCCTAGGCCAACAGTGATTGTGGGATCCCACTGGAGTGGACAAGAGCCATGCTCAGAGAGCTCAAGGGAAGGACAAATGTGAGAGAGGAGAGATGGCATTGCCTACCCATCACAGGAAGCTGGGCTGGATAGACAGGTGGCTGCAAGCTGCAGCTCCTAGCAGCTTCTTTCCATCCAAAACCAGTGACCCAAAGCCCCCCAGCACGGCTGTCACATCAGTGATCGCCTGACACAGCCCCACTTTGGGACACTGGCAGCACAAAACACAGTTCACCTCTCCACAGTCATGGCTTAGAAATCATTTCAGCTCGGCTAACTCAGTGAAGGCAAATCTGCCTCACAAAGAGAGTTTGAAACTGAACAAAGAGGCACAGAGATCTCCAGGAGAAAACTGCCGTATTTGGCAGAGTCTGTTGACAGGAGCTAGTCAAGATTTTTCCAGTGTAACAGGTTGCCAGAAAAAAATGCCAATTTAACAACACCTAAATGATTTCAAGAATATACCAATTTAATTTAAAACCTGGATGGGAAAATTACCAAAATGAGACATTTTGATAAGGTCAAAACATTTCATTTTGACATTTATTTTATGTTATCATTTAATATATAGTAAAAGTAAAAAAAGATGAAGCAACTTTTTCAACTTTATCAAACTGCAGTTTTCTACCTTATCAAAATGTAATGCTTCAGAGCAGTTAAAACAAAGTTTTCTGAAACTTTTTTGCCTCATAGGAAAACCTTAGATTTTGACTTTTGTTCCTCTTTAGAAATGAAGGCACATTTAATGCCTGAATTTTGCACACAAAGAAGTTCCATTTGGAAGACAGTTCTAACATAGTGTTCACCTTTTGATCTTGTAATGTATTATTTCTGAATCAAATGAACTGTTGAACAGCTCCTGACAGCAGATGATGAGGCTGCATTAGACCTAAAGAGTAGAATTCAGTTTTTGATTAAGCTACCTAGATGTATGAGGGGGCTGTCTTAAACCAAATTCCCCCCAAATGTGTGGAATTAAAATATAAATAATCATAAATAGATAATAAGATTATTAAGTTTCAAGATTCTCAAAAAGAAAGAATCCTGAATGATTCCTGGGGTCAGTGATGAGGAGCTATATATACCAAATTAGTGATGTGGTTTGAGATATACTTAACAAGGAGGTATTTAATTTGGAATGGTCAGAAACTTCTGTAGGTAGCAGTTACCTATGCCAGGTACCTCATTTGGCAATATTAGCTTAATTTTATAATGTACAAGGATTTTAATTCAGTTGATAATGATCTTTGTAACAATACCAAAATTTTGAAATATCAGTGACATGCACGTGTATGCTTTTTTATAGTGCAATTAATAAACTCTGAGGTTTCAGATACACATTATGTTTCCTTTGGAGTAATTTTATTATTGCATAAGAATTTTTCTTTTTAGACTTATTAACATTGCAGTTGGAATTCAAGCTGTAGATCAGGTGATCAGAGTCTATAGTTCACCACAATGTCTGCCAGTCATCACAGTGATGAATTACCTGGAAATTCTTGTCCATTATTTTTCTTGTTTTCACAGTGCTGATCATGAAAGCATGGCTCTGCTGTATATATCCTTCAAAGACCTTCAAATCTGCAAGCGTTCCTCAAACTTGCATAAGATAGAGCAGCTCTTATTTCAAAAGCAGCCAGTTGTTGTCTTCCCTTTTGTAAAACATGGGTTTTTAAAGCTGTTATCCTCTGGAGATATGTAAGGAAAGAAAGAAAAGGCAAGAGATCAAGAGATATTTTAGTTTTTTTGTCTGAACTGGGAGAGGAATGCTGCTAGATATTCTGGGCATCCACAGCATAAGGATCAAGTAACTCTGTTGAAGGCTGTGGATACAGCAGATGTAAGGCTCTTTTTCCTCAGAACTGCAAGTATCCAGTGAAAATCCCAATGCCTTTTTCAGCCTTTTGACGTTCCCAGGAGACCATGGGAGACTGTGTCATGTAAAACAAACCACTGCATGATTCATTTCATCATTTCATTTCAAGTAGAGGAAAATATGCCTTCTGATTTCTCAGCAAACCATGCCCTTAAGTTCAGGAGTCACAAAGAAATAAAAACACTGTTTTCTTTCTGCCAAGTTGTATCTTTGTGGTTTATTTTTTTGCCACCTGAATCTTTTGTGGTTTGTACTGCAGACAGCAGAGCTGGGGTGATACATCATGTCAAATCATACAGAGATGCTCATGATGTCCAGTCACACATCATTGGCTGCAGCACACTGTTAGGAAGAGGTATTGCATGACAAATTCTGTGTCTATATCACTATATGTATGCATGAACAGGTAGAATTGGGGGATTCACTGATGCTTTTGAATCAGCAGCTGCTTGGATAAATATTTTTTTTCCCTCTAAGGAGAGCAAAACTAACCCTGAAAGGAGAAAAAACAAGAACAGAACGATATAAAAAGTAGTTTTACTACAGAGCTATCACCGAAACTGACCACCACAAAAAATCTAGTGGAAGATGTCCTTGTCCATGGCAGGGGATTGGAATGAGGTGATCTTTAAGGTCCTTTCCAACCCAATCTGTTCTATGATTCTTTCTCATTATTTTCAACA
Source organism: Acridotheres tristis (assembly GCA_037013685.1). Taxonomy (NCBI): domain Eukaryota; kingdom Metazoa; phylum Chordata; class Aves; order Passeriformes; family Sturnidae; genus Acridotheres; species Acridotheres tristis. The sequence continues at coordinate 103,647,139 of CM072887.1, forward strand.
TTTTCTCTTCTCTTCTCTTCTCTTCTCTTCTCTTCTCTTCTCTTCTCTTCTCTTCTCTTCTCTTCTCTTCTCTTCTCTTCTCTTCTCTTCTCTTTTCTCTTCTCTTCTCCCTGCCTGATATAGCTGAAGATTATATTCTCATCATTGCATATCTCATTTTGAATTTGTTTCTAATTTCTTCCTATCTACACACAAATCTCTCTTGCATGACCTTCTTGAAGGGATTGTCTGGGCTAGCTGGCTAAGCTGAGTTCTGCTATCTCTTGAGCTGACAATCCACCACGAATACAGCATACAGGCCTGATAACTCCCAGCAGGACGTTTGGGACCTTTCATGATGAATTGGGATAGAATGGAAGCTGACACCTGAATCAGTGGACTTTAGGTTGTTTATGTCAGCAGGTAACCATGCTAAAAACCTGCCTTCACACTATCATCAGTTTTCTTCATGTGAGACTTCTATGCAATTTGATTTAAAAAAAACCAACGAAACAAAACATCAATAGCAACAACAAAAACAAAACACAAAAAAACCAAACCCAACCCAACTCAACCCAACCCAAACCAAATCAAACAAAAAACAAACAGACAAACAAACCCAGTAAAAGCCACATGTGGGATCTAGATGTGAATCCATGTTTTTTGTAGGAGTCAAGATAGATCCTGAGGATATAGCTCAACAAGTTCTAGCAATGAAATATAAAATCTCTGCAAATATCCTCTGTTTGCAATTGAGGCAGTATATATCCCCAGAATACCAAAAGAGTGAGTAAGAATGGGTAACCCCAAGGAGGGTATTTGAGTATGGTCCTGCAGTAGAGACACTCACAGAGAGCAGAGAGAGGCTAATTTGGCTGGTAAAGCCTGAAAACAAGCATTTCATTACCTCTGGAATGGACACATACAGTTAAGAGAATTCAAAGGTCATATTTGCTGTTTTTCTGTTATTGTTTTGAAGGGAGAAAAGAAGAGAGTTTAGTGAAACTTGAAATCTTGCTGTTGAAGCCTGATACTATCTCCTGCTAGATAAAACAAAATAAATGGACATAAACAAGGATAGAAATGAACAATAAAGGCAGGTTCTATCTCTGGGAATAATGTTGGCTGCTGTTTGGGAGTGGGAGAAGCAGGCTATGCACTCTGAGGTCTGACATGCTTGCTGGGTTGCTGGGCTGTACAGACAAGTGCTTCCTTCTAATTTGGTGTCAGGTTAGAGGCACCAGAAAAGGTGACTTTTGTTCTAAGAAAACAAGTACTACGTGGCTTAAAGGATGGGTGAATACAAATACATGACTGAAGGACAACTGTGGAAAAAGGGAAGTTTTATGTTACAGGTGATATTCAAGTTTTGCCACATACAATAAAGGTGTTGCAGCTCCTAGTTCCCTTCCTATGTCCTTTTGCAGCCAGGATGCATTTCATCACCTGCCTGATGAGTTCAAAGTAGTATTGTAGAAGATCCCAGAACTCTGGGAGACAACAACCACAATGATGATAATAAAAGTTGATTCTTCCAACTTGATTCAGTCCCAATAATCCACAAATATAATCCTAATTAGGACACCAGTCTCATTTTATTACAGTCAAATGAATTTCAATTTAAAAATTTCTGTCAAAAATTTCATCTTATCTGTAGAACTTCTCAGTTCATTATTATATCCTTGGCATTACTGGGAACTTGGATGACTTCTGATGGCATTTTTCTTTTACTGAATTACTCTTTTATTTGGAAGGATTTTATAAATAGTTTCTCGCCGCACACACTACAGTCCAATCTAGGATTTCATGCCTTTAGGTACCCCAAGGACTAATAATCAGTGCCAAAGGTTAGCCCAGAAAGACACACTCAGATGATCTGATGCCAATACAAGGCACCTAATCAGGACAGTGGCTAAAATAGTAGCAGAAATCTTGCAGCAACACAAGGACTCTCTTTGGGCTCTCTGTGGGCTGCTTTCTGCCTCAGTGTCGTACTTGAGCTCACTCATGTCAGAGCTGTTGGGATGGGGAGAAGGATGAGCTGAGAAAAACCAGTACTCAGTTCCAGTGGTCTGGAAAGCTTTCTATGTCTCAGCCTAAGGAAAGGGGAGGAGAAGCACAGTCAGTAAAGGTCAAATGCACAGCACACACTTGGAGCAGGGAGGGCTCTTTCTCTCCAGGAAAAGCAGAAGGATTTTGCTGTTAGATCAGGGAAATAATCTCTCACTTTGTAAAAGGAGAATTTTAGTCTTCTCCAGACTTGTCTTGCAAACTGAGAAGCATTTACTGCTGTGAATTTGTATATGATCATTTGTGCTAAGGAGTTACAGGTCATTGCAGGTTGCAAATATTATTTGCTTCCTGCCCTTGAATGCCACTGGCTATTAAGGCTGCTGCACCTGAAAAGCTGACTTAGCCATTCAGGTGGGCTGGCTGGTGACTTACATGTTTGGTTTCTGACAGCATTATTACCAAGTAGATTGGTACTAGAAGAAGGGTTAAATATAGCAGGATTGATCGCTGATCCAATGGGAAAAAGAAAGGAATAAGAGATAGAAGCATCATATATTCTAAAAACAAGAAGAAAATGGGCAGAAGAGTAAATCTGTATACTACATGTAATAGGACTTTGTAAATGAGAGACATGAATGTAATTATAGAAATACATAGCATGTCAGGTGAAAGTAGATTTTGTTAATGAATACAAAGTTTGTCAGACTAAACCAAACTTCTTGTTATGCATTCAAATGGATTTTTGTGCATAGGTGTTTACAAGCATCCTTTAAGAAGTGGTTCTTGTCTTTTGTGGAGTGAGAAATGAGATGAACTGTGACAGCATTCACGAGGAAAAAGGAGAAGTTAGAATGAAGCTGAATTGGAAACCCTGATTTTTATTTTAGCTACCTGTACAAACGTATGAGTCCTACTAAAACAAGAAAAAGCTAAGCTGAATTTGAAACTAGCATATGGTTCATTGTTTGCCCATCCAAATGAAGTTAGAATGCAGCTTCAACTTGTCAGATTAAGTTATAGAGGACATCCAAGATTCTATTATATTCTTATTAGCTGTCCAGAACTTAATGAGCTCAATAGAGATAGATTGCTTAATAAGACCCCTCAAAGTGTATTTTTTCTGTCAGGAGATGGGGAAGTAATTTGACCGATCTTGCTGTCCAGGAGTTCAATTTTTAATCACCTAGATGATGAAAAAGACTCTTTCCCATGAACATCTACAGGAGTCAGATTTTTCTGTTATATCTTTTATATACTTGTATATGTACCATAATTACACTCCATTTACCGGGTCATGGGAACTGACATCTAACTTTGAAATGAAATTAATAACAATGAATTCACCTCTAATAGTTTCCCCATTATACTGACCTTGCAAAACTACATTGTGATTTATTTTTTGTTGTATGAATTTGCCTTTAGTCTTACTAAACACCTGTGTTGGGCAGAATACAAAATAAAAATCAGATGAAAATAACTAAAGTGTAACTCTATTTGACACAGATCACTAATATGGCCTTTGTAAACCACTCATGCTCTGGTCAGGAGTGTTTAAATTTATCAACCTATGAAATGGAAGACCACAAACTTGAACTCACTCTGTGGGCCCTTCCTGAATCTTGTCAGACAAACCAAATTTATAGTTATGAACAAATCCGTATGGATCATGTTTCAGAGTCAGAAAGGTGCATCCAAAGTCATGTGCTTATTCCTTCTTCCATGACAGAAAATTGTGAGACTTTCCCAGTATCAAAGGCTCTCTCCTTAGAAACAGTTAAAAAAAAAAAAAAAAAAGTAAAATAGAAAAGAAAACCAAAAACAACCACCAAAATATTATTCTGAATCCTTTTAAAGTAATAGTCATAGCAATATTAAACTACTGGGTGTCTTGTTACAGTAACAATTTTTGTCTTGCCATTAAAAGCAAAAATATCAGATAAACTCTTGTCCTTGAAATGTGAAATTTAGAAACAATTCATTATTGCACCAATTTTTATATAGTTTTCCCTTTGTTTTATGATAACAGAAAAATTCAACAATTGTGTGTAGATAGAGATTAAATTTAGCCTTAAGGGAAATTTAACCTTAAGTGAGACTGAAATTTTCCTGGGATTTTGATTTAACACAGTGATGTTAATGATATTTAAATCTCCCAAATGACAGTGATAGCATAAAGTCAGTTAATTTTTTGAAATTCAAATTCTTCAGATCAAGCCATTTTGGACAGATAATGATAACGTCCTAGACAGATCTGTTCTTTTAGACACCTTTTGGGCTCCGAATGTGAAAGTATGTAAACTAAGCACAGCTCACACACAGGATTCTGATTAACACTTGAATCATCTTTGACCCATTTGTTTCAAAACACCTGGTTCTGAAGATATCATTAGAGAAAGAGACTCCTCCAACTTTACTGTAATTTGGAAGTGATTGTCACAGGCAGAATGTCACAGTACTACCAGGGGATACCCCTGGGTGAAAGTTCTCTTCAGATTGCAGCCAAAGCCATGACTTTCACATTTTCTAAGTAGCATGGTAAATGTCTACCTTCCACAAAAGCATCATGCTTGGTCTCATCTCAAAAGTATTTTTTTCTTTTTAAACTCTGAAGTGAATCCTCTTTGATTTTTTAAATACGTTATGATGAGACACTGCTTGACTCTTGATATTGATATAAGTAAAAAAAAAAAAGTTTGCCATAGAAGACAAGACTAATCCAGTAGCTATTCTTTCTAATCTATGCTAGAAAGTTTAAAACTGTCTACCAATCAAGCAGGCAAGACTGGAAGGCCAACCTACTTTTCAGACTCTTGATATTACGATCTTTGTATTTTTCCTACAGCCCAGCAAAGACCACAGTTGCTGTACTGGACAGCATAGAAAATCAGGCCCCCCAAAATCCTCCCTGTGGCAGCACTTTGGGCTAATCTGTGCATAAGGCATAAAAAGGCATAACATTTCACTATGCACTTATGGCAATTATCCACTGGAACAAAATTCTTATGTGTCATCTAAGAGGCCCTAAGGATAAAAGTGGAAAGGTGTCCAACAGATGACTGTCAAAACTCAGGGTTCAATTGCTTCTTGTCAGAGTCTAATTTTATCTTGCATTATCTGTTATAATATCTAATCAAGCACTAATGGCACAGAAAGTGCTCCCCACACACACTTGAAGAGCTTTGTGTCCTCTTTAGCCTCTCACAGGAGAGTTTTCAAGCCATATTTCACATGCATTTGCTATTTCTCCAAATCATTTGTCTTCTATCTGAATAAATCTTTTGATTTTTGACTATTGATAGAACATGTTACCAAGTTACCTTTACTTTTTGTTGGATTTTGTTTTCCTTTTTCTTCCCTGACATAGATATTATGGACAGTAGCAAGAGAAATAATTTTATTGGAGATTTTACAGCTAAAATATTTGTACTTAGCAACCAACAATAGAGGGATTAATCCTCAAGTGGGATTAATGCTTCTTCTTCTATGTACTTTACAGACATAGCAAGAGAGTTCTCTTACTATGAGAGAGCACCAGAGAGTTTAAAAAAAAAAAAAACCAACAAAAAATCCCAAACCAAACCAAATCAAACCATACGAAACCCCCCAAAAAAAACCCAGTTAAAAAATGAAAGAAATACAAGCAAGTTTCTCTAATTTTAACAACAGGAAGCTTTCAGAACGGATATCAAAGAACCACTGAGAATTTTGTAAAGATAGAACCTTCAATAATGAATAATATAAATTTGGGTGGCAAAATATTAAATTTTAATTGTAAAGGTAATAATGTGGAACCTTATAATTGTGGTACTGGGAAAAATAAGGATAATTACTTTAAGGTTGAAGTAATAGCTTGTATTGATAATTTTGATTATTACTCATGTAAATAATTATTTGGATATTTTTGGTGCTTAGAAGAGCAAAGAGGTGACTCCTATATTTTGTAATATATTACATTTCAAATACGTGAGATATAAACTATGAAGTAGGACCAATCTGTATAGGAATTAATAAAATAATAAATGTCAGAGATAAATAATGAGGGAGGCAATGAAAGTAAATTGAAAAAAAAAGATAGAATAAAGGGGAAAAAAACCTTTTTGATTTTTTTATTTTTTTTTTTATTTTTAAAGTGCCTAGAGTGCATGAAAATATTTTTTTTGAAAGTTATTTAGAAATTTCAGTTTTTTAGTATGGAAAAGAGAATATTAAGGACTTAAGTGCTCCAATAAAAAAAAATATATAATTTTAAAAAAGAGAAAAGTTGCTGATAATTTTCAAAGTTTCAAGGAAAAATGTACAAATACGGCCAAACATTATGTCAGACTGCAAGGGAATTATACCAAATCTGTTTTAAGAGATTTTTTTAAAACAGAAAATTAAACAATTATCTGAGTGGTAAGGTTATTATTGGCACTGTCTAAAAAATTTATTTATTTGAATTCTTCATAGTTCTCTTACTCTCTATTACGTTTCTTTGCCAGTTCAAGGAACTTATGGAGGAAAGGAAAAACTGAGGCTAGTGGTAAAAGGAAGGCAAATAGAGAGTCTACATGCTTATCAGGAAAAATGTTTAGTTCTACAGATGAAATGAAGGTCCCAAGCAGGAATTTTTCTTGCTTGCTTTTCCTACAGTAGCTTCTCAAGTGGCTATAAAATATTACTGGTACAGGTCTTACTCTTACCAGTCTCGACTGTTTATGTGCAATGATATGTCCAGAGTTACAACTATTTCACCAGCATTCGTGTCTCTGTTCTGCAAATCTGACAGGTGCAGATGTGGGGCTCTATTGGGTTTGTGTGGCGAGGCTTTGGTAGTGGGGGAGCTCCAGAAGTGACTTCTCTGGGAAAGTGCCAGAACTTCTCACATCCCTGCCAGAGCCAATGCCAGCCAGCCCCAAACTGTACCTGCTGCTGGCCAAGGTCAGACCCATCCCATCATTGGAATATCGAGTTCAACAAGGAGGAATTGCAGCCTGGGAGAGGAGTGAGAATACTTGGAACAGCCCTTCAGAAACCAAGTTCAGAGATGGGAGGACGTGCTCCAGGCACCAGAACAGAGATTCCCTTGCTCTCTGGGGAGATTAAGAGTGGAACAGATTTTCAGTGTTTTATCCTGGTCAGAAACAGCCCGAGAGAGCCTCTTACTCACTTGCTCCTGGTGGGATGGGGGTGAGGATGACAAAAGTGAGAATTTGTGCATTGAGACAGTTCAATTGATAAAGCAAAATCAGGTGTGCGAGCAAAGTGAAACAAGGAATTCATTCACCCCTTGCTATGGTCAGGGAGGAATTCAAGCAATCCCAGGGAAGCTGGGCTCAAACACATGGTGATTTCAGAAGACAAGCACTCCATCCCAAAATATTACCTCTTTTCTCCTCAGGTGGAGTAGGCAGAGAAGTTCAGACTGAAGTTGAAGAAAAGGAGTTGTTTTTATTTCTCATTATCCTATTTTGAGTGACAAAAAATTACTTTTCCTGATTTTACACTGTTTTGCCCTTGACAATAATTGATGAATTATCCTTGTCATTATCTTGATCCATAAGTTTTTAATTACATTTTTCTCCTCCTATCCAGAGACAAGTGTCTAGGTGGGCACTTGGTGTCCAGCCAAGGTCAGTCTATCAAAAATTCAGTGACGTCTCTTCAAGTAATAAAGAATTCTCATTCCAACAGAGATGTTAGAGCTGAGCTTTTAAACTGACCAACCCTTTGCAGAGCTCAGAAAAGGTGTTTTCAACAGACCCTCTATCACTGATTAGCTGCAGGGAATAGAATTTAGTGTTTCTGGAGAAGATCATATAGATTCAGGAGTTTTCAAATGAAAGTCTGCCAGTTTTGAAGCCTTCAAATATATTTTGCCAAGCTTTTAAAAATTAAATTCAATGTTAGACCAATGGTAATGAAATGCTTCTATTATTTCTACAAAGTTGTCTCAGCTGGAAAACTTGAGACAGTTTGGGGTTGTGTAGTGATCTGTTTTGAAATTCTGAAAAGGTGTGGCTGCCTTCATTCCCAAATGGGTTGTCAGAAAAGCTTCAAAAAAAGTTTTTGTTGTGCTGAGGCAACAGTAATTTTAGCCTTGCTTTATTTCTGACTAACGTGGCTCCCAAAGAGATCTCAAGGTCCAGAGAAGACATGAAAATAATTGGTGGGTTGTAAGGAAAAAACATATTCCACCACACTGCACCTCCAGAGAGTGTTGTCTGCAAAGTTTAGTAGTGAGTTGGAGTTGTGTTTTATCTAAATTGTGGAGGAAAAGATGAGTTAGCATAAAAGAATGTGTGTCTGATAACCATACGGCCAGTCTGAAGTGCCTTTTATCTGAGTCTGTGGTTTCCCATATCTGTATGCTGTTGAGGAGATAGTTAGAATTTTGATTACTGAATAAAGCACCTCCAGAAAGTGCTATATGCAAATACTGAAGAGCATGGGTCAAAGTTTTATGTTTCCTGGGACTGCCTAGCATATTAACAGGTCTAGGGAAAAATGACTGTGGTTAAAAATTAATGGCACACTGACAAGTATGATTTAAACCTATCCAAATCTAAATCAGTCAGCCCTAGTAAAATCTTCAAATCCTTAAGATATAACCCATAGCCAGTGGTGTCAAAAAGTGCTATGAGGATTGGGAAATTAATCTGCATTTCTTTCACATAGCAGTTTTGTCCTTGTGTGAAAAGTAAGCGAGGGATTTTGTTGCCCTTCTGTCTTTTATTTAACCTCCATTAGCACTGCATGTAGTAAAATGCTACTGTGTTAAATAAACATTACTTCTTTGAAAAACAAATTAGATTGCAAATAATATGTTAAGAGCTGACTGAATTCTTCCTACCCATTCAGTTGAGATAAATCTCCTTTTTCTTCTGTCAAGCAATTGTAGCTTAGAACTTACTTATGTTCATCAGAAAGTTGGAAAAATAATTTTCAGACACTGGACTAAACTGGAAATTGATTGCTTCCTCTAACTGGCATTTATGGTGTAGCCGGGTCATCATAATACCATGGCACTGCTTCTGTTTTCTAAGTAGGTGACAGAAACTTCCATAATTGGAAAGCAACAAGGGAGTTATAGTTATTTACAGAGAAAACGCTGCTGTCCATGTTAATCAATCATCTGACCTCACGCAGTACGGCCAACCAATCTCGGTGCAATTATTAATGAAAGTCCTTCCTGAAAATTCTCCGCCACCTCTGTATATAAAAAACATTGATGGCACTGTGCAATACAAAGATTGCAGCGATAAATCAGGCCATGGAATGAATGGCAACAGCCATATCTGACTCTAGATCCAAAATGTCATCTATTTTGTTATTTTCTTGATAGTAGCACACTGTATGTGTTAAGTGCTTTTCTTTCAGGAAGGACAGGCGAAGATCCTATTTAAAGGAGTTCAAGTTGAGGACAGGCCAGTAATAAAAAGATTAAGGAGAAAAGAGGCAATAGTAGATGATTCATACAAACATCAGTTGGGTACTTTGCTGCAGAAGTGTTGGGCTTTTTTTTTTACAGAAGTTTAAAGATGGAGTGGAGAGAGGTCCTTACTGGTAACTTCAAAACACTTCAATTGCATTAGAAGTTTATTTCACTGGCTGATTCATTGTAATTTTAACCTGCAATCACAGCCTATTCCCAATTGTTGCATTGCTATTCATTAATTGCAAATCACTGGTTTCTGTGTGACAGCTGTATTTTAATTCTATTCTGGTTTGGACATATCTTCTGGCTGCTTCCAAACCAATATTAGAGATCTGATTCAGAGTGGATGCACGGTTTTGAGGTATTTAAACTTTCTCTATTTTCTTTGCTTTGATTTGGTTTGCAAAATGATTTTGGTAATAGGAAACAGACTTATGCCAGAAGGCAATAAATGAGAAATATCTGTCCCCATGTCTGAATAAGGTTTGCTGTCCCCTAACGGAGAGCAGAGGGAAAGAAATAATATCCAGTCGCTGAGACAGCTTTGAAATATTCAGAGAGCGTGCTTGGATCAAGGGGCCAGAGAAAATTTATCTAAAGCATACCCTTGAATCACTCCAAATTACTTCCCAACATAAGCATATCCTTTCTGTGTCCAGTATGCCTTCAGGTAGCTTCATTGCTCTTGTTTACCTAATGCATACATTAAATTAATAATGCTTAATGAAGATGGAAAGATAGAAATAATATTAAATTTACTGATATAAAGTGATTTGAGGACTTTGGAAATTAGTCTTGTAAAGTGGCAAATCATTACCACATGAAATAAATGCCTTATTCTTTTGAAATCCAATGAGGTAAATAACTATTTTGACATTAAATATTCAAAAGCATTTAGTATTGCTTAATAAAGAAAGCAATAAGAAGGAAAGATGGAGTTCAAGTAAGCTATTGCAATGCCTACGGCAGCTCCAGGGTTAGGCAAAGAACTAGTGTGCAAAGAATTCTCATTATATAGAGAAACAATATTTGCATTTTTACTGTTTCTTTTGTTGAGTGTTATATTTTTAAAAAGGTAACCTATCAGTATTAGATATCTGATTTAGAAATTTAATTTAAATTGGTTTCTCTTTCCTTTTCAGTTCACCCATTTTTTATTGGATTTTATAATAGCATAATTATGTAGTAAAGAAAAGAGCAAAACTGGGTAATTATATGCACAATTATTTTAAAAATACAGTAACAATAGCAAGGATGAGCTGAAGAATGCTCATACACTATTATAGTGTCAAGGCATAGTCCACATGCCTTGTGGACTTAGGAACAGCCAGAGGATTAATATTAACGAACAAAGATACCTCTTTAATATTCTAGATAATAAAAGACAGACAGATAGATATTTAGTGGGTGTGTATATATAGAAATATATTCATAGTTACCAAAGAAATTGCAGTGCAGGTTGGCTTCTTGCTCCTTTTCATAGAATGTGTTGTGGGCACAGAATCAGAGTGGGCTACAGATCTTTCCCTCCAGCCACATCACACACACAAGAGACACTGAACCAGCAACCTTCAGATTCCAGAACAAAAGCAGCTGCTTCAGCTTGACCTGGAGAACCAATACACACGCTGCTGTCAAAGAAAAGGTGTTGCCCAAGTGTGTCACATTTATCACATCTATTCTTTCCTGATCCAGGTGATCTCATCAGTGCTTGGAAGCTTCAGATGAGACTCTATTTGGCATTTCTATTTTCATAGCTAATAAAAATTCTGATATTTTCTTCACAAACTGGAAATAAACCACTGTTTAGTTGCACATCCAGAGAGGAGACTGAAAAAAAATCATCTGAAGCATTAATTCAGTGGAAACCTGAAGATGGGACTGGATTTTAGCCAGAGCCTTGCATTCTTCACTTTTATACCGTAATCTGACTTTCAGTACAGGATAATTATTTCACTAGACATCAATCTTTACCACATCCAGAAAGACACTGAATTTTAATGGCTGAAAATGAAGGTTTTTATTTCAGTTCTTCTACAGCTTGGCCCAAAAATATGCTCTAAAATATGTAAGCCATGATAATTCTTTGTAGTCAGACAGTCAGTTATATTAGTCATCTGAGGCTTAAAGCAAAGAAAAAATTTAAATAGCGCATTGATTCCTAAAGACATTAATTTTGAAATTTGTATCATGTAATGTCAAAATACAGAATTTAAAAGTTCTCAGAACTTATTTCAAAGCCATGAATTTCACTTTGCTAAAGTTAAACTATAATAAGAGTGGATTTACTGTAGGTCCTTTCTCTCCCAAATCATGTATTTTCTCCAGGTAGTATAATGCCTTATAAGAGAATAAAAATAACATCTTTCCACAAGTAAGTGCTTATTGAAGGCTACTTAGAAGTGTAAATTGTTCTAGATTGGCACAAAAGCTTACAGAGTTCAACATCAAAAGTTTCTTCCTTACAGAGAGATTTCTCCAGTAGTTTTAGTGGAAAAAGAATCTCTTTCATTCTGTAAAGGGTATGATCCAAACAACCTACTCAAAATATCCCAAGGGAGAACACTAATTACATAGCAATGTAAATATATTGTTTCAACAAATAGGTATAGTATAAAGCTTCTACCATCTACATAGATGTCTAAATAGAATTAAAAATGTTCTCCCTTTCTCTGTGATCAGATAATATTTAAGTATTTTAGTTGCTCAAGGTCTTTTCAAGTTTTTAATATCATTTTCATATTATTGAAAGAATTTTTTCATTAATTCTTAGTTTCTCAGAAGTGGAGACATTTTGCATTAAAGACTGCACGAACAACTTCATAGCTAATTCACCTGGGGGCCCTGCACCTTAGTTTATTTTTATTCTAATTCAGCAATAAGACTGAGACTAGGAATAATTTAGAGAAGGAACATCAGAGACACATTTATCAGATAAACATATACATGCATGTACATACATGTGTGTGAGCTCCTATGTGTCCAAACTCAATTCAGTTTTGTCCTCCTGTTGGAAGTTCAGCTAAATTTTGCCAACCTTTTCTCAGATTTTCTGAAGTTGTGAACCGGCTGCTTTCAGGTAAATGTTTTCCCACTGTGATCTTTGGCAGATATGATTATTTCCATAGAGTTGCTGTTGTCTTCTAAACCCCTTTACTTTCAACTCCTGATACCTCAGTCTCAGGGAAAAAAAGCAGCTGTCACTCTTGGCATTGTTTCCCAGAACTGAGAAATGAGAAAAGGGGGAGTGGTGAGAACTGGTCATCATTTGGAGCTGATAGGAAGGAAATGTTATGTACAGGTGGGAGCTCCTCATGTGAATACAGGGAATTGGCAGGTGAGAGTCGGGGTGACATATTGGTGAGTTCACTAAAACTTGGGAAGAGGGAAATTTCACAATGAGTGGGGTGATATGAATATCTTCCTGCCTTTGGGATTATTAACTAAACTTTAATTCACCTAATCAAACTCCTATACACAGGGTCCTCATAGAGAGTTCATAATAAGGAGAAGATAAATATTCATCATTTCCCCAAACTCAAAGTCTTCCCCCATAGGAAGAACAAATTGGAAAAACTAGTTATTTTGGACCTTTTGGAGTTGGCAGTGCAGTGAGAGAGTACAAGGAACATTAGTAAGCACATCAAAGCAAGAACTGCATTAATGGAAATTATGCTCAAGACATCTGGTTCTGTTAACCAGCCAACTTTTTCAACTTCCTGCAAAAAAGCAAAAAAAAAACCCAAAAAACCAACTTGATGACTCAAGAAATGACCCCTACTCATTCTTTTCCCAGAATTTTACTTACCAAGACTGTCCACGTTTCAGAAGTTTCAGAAGGACACCAAAATATCTTTTGTTCTGTCAAAGCTGTACCCCATCAAAGCAGTTTCCTTTTGAGCGCTGCTCTTGGTCTCAACAAGCTGAGGAACTCATTTTCTGAACAAGATGAGAAAGAGAGGAGAGATGAGTAAAAGCAACATGGAAGGATAAGACAGGGGGGAAAAAAAAGAGTAAAGGAGATTGTAATAATCATTAAGTGCCTCTATATAGACATGCTTGCCCTAATGTTACAGATCCCCTTTTACTGTCATATTCTCAGACACATCACACTGAAAAGAAATCAGAAATTACTGGCTTATCACCTCCCAAAGAACACAACAAAGTCACACAAGAATTTGCAGCATATTTATAGCCCTTTTCAAAGGAAATATCTGATTGCATAGAAAAGACTTGTCTTATGTCCCGCTTCACCTCAGAAGACACAAAGGGCTGTGGAGATGTTGACAAGTTTGGATATTAGGAACTGTATTCATTTAATTCACAGCTCTAATATAGAGAAACAGAAAAACAAATCCAAATTATAACCAGCTTTCTCTCCTCTGCTCATTCCATTACAAGGCTCATAAGTTGCTTAAGCATTCACTTTGCAGCCAGGTGTGACCTAAGATCTTCAATACATTTCTAATGATCTTTTTGCTTAGCTTGAATATTAAAGAGTGGTGGACTGAAATTTTCCTTATAATGTGCAATGAAGACATTTTCAAGGATAAAAGTTTTTCTAGTTCTTAATCATAAGGTTTTGTTTTGTGAATTCCTGTTAGCGTGTCACCTTATGCACTCAAAAATATATTAGCTTGCATAATGACCTGTATTCTTAAGGATGTCTCTGAAGTTATCCCAAGGAATTTTGGCAAGAATATGGCAATTATGTATCATAAAAATTGAACAGTAAATGTTTCAATTGCATTCTTTGTTTTGTTTAATTTGAACTGTCTTCTTCTGGTGATTGTGTTATTAATTTCTAATTTTAAAATAAAACTAATACTAAAAACCCTCTGGAAATCAAATTAAACTTGACATTAAATATAATTTGCATAAAGATTCGCATAGACCATATTTTGAACTTTTCTTACATACTGGGAAATATTCAGTGTCATAAAATGGATAAAATAATCTCATTAGGATTAAAGTTATTTTGTTCAAATTCTTCTAATATTGTAGACAATGTACTGGATAAGATTACAATAATAACAGGACTCTAAGTATTTGCATGTTTTCCACTCTTTTCAAAATATTAAACACAAATGAGTCTACACTAAAGACTTTGCCTGTTTTTCTAATCTCTCTTCTTCGTGAACTTGAACATATTTTCTTGTGTTATTTAGAAGATAAGTAATATGATATAAAAAACATGTAAAAGTATATATGTAACTATATATATATGTGTATATTTATGAAAATTCACTTTGCTTGCAAATCCACAGTCAAATGTATGTTAAACAAATTACAACTCTATTCCAGCTTGCAGATTTTGTTGTTGGTGTTAGGTCCAACATTCGTGGCTGTCTCTTTTCTTCTTGTTGAGTTAGTTTAAGAGTTCCTTCAATCCATTTAATAATACATCCAGTGTTACTCTTTCCTGGATCTTCCTACACTATCTTGTCAAAATAGCAGGAGCAGTCTTCTGATTGTCCTGGTAATTTACAAATTGCAAAAAAGTCCATGTAAATTGTCTGAGGGATGCACTTGAAATGTCCTTCAAGGTATAACCTAAATGCCTGAATCTGATTAAAAGCTCTTATTTTTTCTCTTTTCTTTCTCTTCATGAAGATAATGCTCTGGCTTCATAGTGACTATCTGTCTAAAGTTTAGTTTACCTAACATGGCCTTACTGTTTGTTTACATTTCTGAGACAACAATTCCATGACAGAAGGAAATGGTGATGGATTTTCAGACCTCTCAGCAGTTAGTTTTGGAAGCCCATGGAATTCTCTTAAATCCTGCAAGGCTTGGGAAAAAAGCAAATAGAATATCCATGTTTAAAAAGGAGATAAAGAACTGTAGAAATGGAGATCAGTCAATCAGCTTTATTCATTTCCTAGAAGATACTGCATAAGGATAATCAGACAATTTGTAGGTATCTGGATAATAATTAAATGGTGAATAACAGCCAGTGTAATTTGTATCAAAGCAATCTAGTTTTTTTGTTTGTTTGCTCTTTTTTGTTGTTGTCTTGTTGTTTTTTGGGTTTTTTTTTTTTTTGTTTTTTTTTTTCATAGCAGGGTAACAGACTTCATGGATAGAGGAGAGGCAGTCATGCTAACATTTTCAAATGATTCCATTGCCATATATCTTAATTTTTTGGACTGGTGTTGGTTTGTTTTCTCTCATGCCGCATTCTTAAAAGTTTGATATGGAAACACCATTTGCATAACATCAATGTAGCATAGGTGCAAAGGTGCTTGAAAGCTGAATATAAAGAACAGTTTTCAATAGTTCATATGCAGAACATTAGGTTGCACCAAAATAGTCCGTGCCAAGATATATCTTGAGTGGAACTCATCAGTATTTTTATGAATAAACATTAGAATAAAGAGTAGATGTATTAAATCTGTCAGTAACTGAGGTCAAAGGGACTGTCACTATATTGGGATATGCAAATAAAGCCCCAAATTATTTTAATACAGGAGAGAGAGAGAGAGAACTCTCAGAAAAAAAAAGTGCACCATTTAGTAGGAACAAGTGCAAGATGCTATTCTTAAATGAGAATGATCTAGCATATGAACAGGGGATGGGAGAGAACTGACCAAGAAAGCACTACAAAAATGGATTTGGGGACTCTAGGGGATAAAAAAATTGAATTTTATTTAAAATTTAGAAAGAAATCAGATTTCTTCCTAAGGATATAAAAACAGAAGTAGCATCTCCAGAACTCCTGAATAAATCTTGTCACTTTTCTTGGCAGAGGAGAGAATTTCATCAGGTTCTCTGAGTGGCACTGTGCTTCCATGGTTTTAGTTAATATTTTGTTATAAAAACTCTCATGACTTTATTTCAGTTATCATGATTTTTCGCATACTGCTATTATTTTTCTTATGGCACGGTGATTATTTTGAAGGTTTTTTTGGTTGGTTGGTTTGAGGGGGGAAGGGTTTGTGATTATTAGGGTTTTTTTTTGTTTGGGTTTTTTTTTTGTTTGTTTCTTGCTTTGGTTTTTGTTTTTTTGGCTTATTTTGGTTTGATTTGGTTTTGTGTGTGTGTTTTTTATTTGTTTTTTCAGATTTTAGATTGTTGTTTGTTGTGTTGTGTGGGGGGAGTTGGCTGGTTGGTTTTTTGGTGTTTTTTTCACCTCACTATTTTGTCTGCAGTCGCCTAGCACTATTTTTAGCCATAGGTTTTGTCTGAGAGTCAGGACTCACACGAACTTGCTTCCTAGTGTCTTGTTCCCTCCTTTGCTCTCCTGATGTTAATAAGTGAGGAGGAAAAATGTGTGCAATCAAAAAAGGATTTCCTCTTACCAGCAGAAGTTCATGCATTGATTTGTCTCAGAAAAGACTAATTAAAACTTACAAACTGCTTTAGCTGTGAACTTTAAATTCATGTTATGTGGAAAATCTGCTTGCATACTCACAAGACTATTTTTCCATGATATACAAATACCAGTGTATCGTTCTTTTGGGTCTGAGGAAATCAAGGCAATTTAATGGCTTTTTATCATTTCAGTCAAAAATACGTAAGGATATTTATTGTGTATTCCCAGGCCATATAATGAAGTACACTCTTCTGTCACCTCTTAAGTCCTTGGATCTTTGAAAGTCAGAATAGATGAGGTATTTACTCTCTGAGGAGCCATGCAATAATTTTTAGACTGGTTTTGAGTTTTCCATACTTTTTTTTTTTTCCACACTTTTTGTACTTCTACACTCCAATCACTTGACTATATCTCTTAAGAGACACTACTATGAAAACCTTCTCTGGGTTAGATCAGATTCAAGCCC
Source organism: Acridotheres tristis (assembly GCA_037013685.1). NCBI lineage: Eukaryota > Metazoa > Chordata > Aves > Passeriformes > Sturnidae > Acridotheres > Acridotheres tristis. The sequence continues at coordinate 103,664,329 of CM072887.1, forward strand.
ACCATGTATAATGCATAAATAATTTTCATAACAAATTTCTTTCCTTTCTGAAATAATTGGATATTGATGTCAAGAAAGTATGACATGTGCTATTTCTTTTCACTCATCAGGGCTCTTTGAAAGCTTTCAGACCTCACTTCTCTAACATGGAGCTATTCTATAGTCTAGCCATTATGAGGTGAACAGTCTTGCTAAAAAGTCATAGAGTCTGATACTTTTGCAGTGGTGAAACAGGTGGCAATATAAATAGAAAATGCTATGGCGTGTGGCTATGTTTATTTTAATTACAAAGCAGTGCCAAGGCTTTCTTTCTGGCCTTAAAGCCAAATGGCAGAATTACAGCACATTCATTTTACTAATCTCTCTTAGCCTCTGAAATAGGGTGGCCACATGCAATGTGTCTAATGAGAATGATTCCTGGCCCAGGCTGCCTTCTCAAATACACCTGTTATTTGAAAGTACCGGTTGGCCTGAGTTAAAATAATTTCAGAGATTATCCTCTATACTGATGACCGAGTTCCAGTGCAAGGGCCTGTCCTCTCACACTAATTTGCTCTTCTGAGAAACTGAGATGGATGGAAATTTGGTTAGCTGGCTGGATATGGAACTACAAATAATTTGCCTTTGACACTGAAAAAGATACCTTGGTTTTGTTAAATTGTTTAGTTAATAAATTCATCTGATATGTTGATTTCCTGATTTGGAATGTGTTTATCTTGAAATGACATGTGCAGGCTAGGCTGTTTTCACACCACAGGTTTTGTTAAGATACTATAAGATCCCTTAAATAGAATTAGCTAACCCAACATTCTGTGCATGGTATGACCATAGATTTAAATGAATATGTAAATTGCAGCTTGTGAATAGAAAGGCATTTTAAACATTCATTCCTTGTCACTTTGCCCAAGATTTATCTTTAGCATCTGCTGCTCATTTGCTCTGCCAGGCCAAGGACTTTGTGGGTATGAAAAGTGTAATATGGTCCTTCGTTTGTATTACTGTAATTGTGGCTTTCTACTGTCAAGATTCCTAACTTTTGGTAAGAACTTTAATATGGTAATGACAATTAACTAAACAAATTAAAAGGTGGTACTCAGAATGAACATAATCCTTCCGTAATTTGAGACATTCAGTATTGTTGTATTCTATCCCTGTTTCCAAAACACACTGAATTCCCACATGTTATTCTAGATTCTGTATTGCTTTTATTTGCTGACACTTGTCTGAAGACTTCAGAATTTTCTCAACCATAGATACAAAAGTTACTTTTAAAGTTATCATGTTTTATCTTCAATGATATTTTGAAACAGCTAATATGCTTTTGGCAAAGGGCAAAACATTAAAAAAAAATCTTTTTATTGATATTTAATTGAAACATTCCTCCAGGAACTTTTGTTGATGAAAGGCAAGCCAGGTTTTGCATTCTGTTTCTGTAGCAAATTCTATAGCTAAACAGTTAAACTTGTTCCTGCCATACTTTCTAAACTGTTTTGTTTCCCTCAAGCTTGAAGATACTGCTTCTAATCCTGAGAAGATGAAGAAGCAGAGGACTTCTTTTATCTTTTCTCTTTTCTCCTTCTCTTTTCTTTCATGGAATTAATCTCATAGCCACTTTTGAAGGATATCTCTCTTTCTGACTGCTGAAATTTATTGTGGCATTCATTAGGAAAAGCAATAACAAAATTAGTGCCATTGTTCCTTGCTGTTCTATCCACATTAAACTTACTTATTTGTATTCTTTTTCAATGAAAATCCAGACTTACATGTGGATCCAACTTATGGCTACAGTTTTGTAAGAATTGAGAAGTCACAAATGAATGTTAAACATGGTTTAAATAGTTCAGATCAGTGAAACTGGCACTGTAATCTGCCACCAAAACAGAAAGAAACCCTTTTTTGCCTATGAAAATGCATTTCAGGTTGATACACTTCTCTTGACGCATGCAGTGTTTCTCTAATAAATAGCTGAGTGCTTTCTGGTTGTTGGGTTTTTTTGGTTGATTTTGGTTCGTTGGTTGGTTGATTGTTTCTTTCATAGTTTTTGTTTGTTTTTTGTTTGTTTGTTTGTTTGTTTTTTGTTTTCTTGACAAAGTTAACTGAAGACTTTTAATTTTAGCCAAATAGTTTATATTTAGCTGGTGTACTTCACATATATGTAGTAAAGGTGAGTGTGCTGTACACTTGAATGTATAGATTTCTTTTGTTTCTTTCTGCCAAACGCATTTTGCTCTTCTCTTTTATTTCACACTTTCAAGTAGAGAAATAAGATTACTTTTCTCTTTGTTATTACTGTATATCATTTCACCAAACAGAAAGGTTCCAAACAACCCCAGTGCAGCACTTTTGCACTCTACCTGCCTGAACAGAGATTCACAACATGAAGAAGCTCTTTCCTATTGTCACAGACACATGCACATACCCTGAAATATTAGCAGTGCTCACCTAAATATTATATTGAAGTTTTCTAGAGCCCTCTTTAAAAACATTGCTTCCTTTTGAAAGGAGAACACAAATGTAGAATTCTAATGTTTGTGATCCATCAACAGTGAAATTAGAGAAAGAAAAAGGATTCTGGTCCCAATGTCCAAGCCTAGATTATACATTTTTACTTCAGAAAACCTTTACAAGAAAAAGATGAAAAATGGTTTGTTCTTCTGGGCCCATGAATTCTGGAGGTTTAGACTATGTTTAAAGTCTGAGGGGAAAGGTTCAATGATCCAGAACAACTGTTGTTTTCCACACTATCCTGATATGTTTGACTAAGGTCGGATTTCCTGATTCCTGGGCAAGCATTCCAGCCACCCTGGTAATGCTTGGAGAGCATATGGCAGCACCACCAAAAGCAGCAGCTTTCAGGAAAACAGTACTTTTGCTCTTTCTGCATAATAAATACAAGAAAGTGCATCATAAACTTAAGGTTTTTAATCTTCTTTTACAAACATGTAAGAATGAAATTCATCTTCTGGTCACATTTATACACTAGACATCTAGTCTAAGAAGGTCATCAGGCTTCTCTTCATGGTGAAAAACAAGAATTAAATGCCAACAGATGTTCAGCTCATCCCATCATAAAATAGTTGGAACAAATGATCTACTATAAATTTTTATCTCTCCAAGACAGAGCTTAGACACTTAACTTTAATTTTAAAATCAGCCTTCAAACACCTAAGCTTAAGAAAGATGAGTCTCACTTTTACAGGGATTGACTTAATAACATGAATATGTACTTGGGGTACTATTAGGCTGGGATAATATAAAATTAAATCTTTTTAATGATTTTAATAAGTTTTTTTCCCCCTAAGTTTCCCTCTTTCTTGTGATGTCAAGATGTAAATGCACAGTCTAGAGCTGCAGAACTGTGTGGTCATTGGAGGATACAGCAGACTCACGAGGCTACTGCCATGAATTCAGTATTTTTCATTTTAATTGGTTATCAAGGAAAATTGGATTTCCTGAATAAGAGTGATTTGTTGTCTTCGTTGTGGCTCACTGAATAGGTATATAATTGTCAAAAATAAGTTTGTGTTCTCTCTCTAGAACAACTGAGTGCTCAAGTCTCATTTCTCTCTGTTACTTTTGTGGGTTTTATCATATACTAATCCTCCAATATGTTTTAATTGTGATCTGGCTCTGAATTCACCATGTTAACTAAAGGCTCCAGATTTTTAAGCTTTACAAAACCTGTAATTTTAATTTCAAGGTTGCATTATCAGCATTTCTGAACAGTTACATGATAGCTATTAAGGAATAATCTCCAAGAACAATTTGTCTTCCAGATCATCACACTCTTTTCACATCACAAAGGAATGCTGTTGCTTTTCAGATCGTCAGCACTTGCTGTGATTGAGAAGTGGATGATGTTGTAATCTCTGTCAGAGTCAATGGGCAGCTGAAGTTGTTTTTTGAACTCCAAATACTCCTTTGATGTTAGTTTCTTAAGTGAAAACTTAGAAAAGGAAATTGCTATTGTAAGCATCTTTTTGACTCATATAATCTGTTTTTATTGGTGTATGTTGGCTGGAAGATTTGTACTCTGGATTTAAGTGCAATCAGTTTTCTGTTCAAAAGTGTCTGCTTTTTGTTTGTGCATTGAACGCTCTACTCAACAAAGAAAAGATTAATTTTTCCACATTACTGGAAAGGCTTTCTTTTCAATTACACTCAGGCAGCAGCTCCACTTCTAGTATTTCACATGTGTAAGTGTAAGGACAACTGATTGACATTCCTTTTCTGATGAATTGTATAGTAAGGGTTGAGAGACACCCACATCCTCTGCCAAATTGTCAAATTCTACCTGATAACAGTTAATCATTTTTATTTTTAAAAAACCCAAACAACAAACTTCAATTCTTTGGTTTTTCAGAAGCATTTTGCATGATGAGGACATGTAATCATGACCATCAGTGTTCCATCTTGTTATCAAAATTGAGGAAATGTATTATGCATTTTACTTGTTGCTTCTTTTTCTCTTCTTTTAATAATTCTTCTAGAAACTGTTATAGGAAGGACTAACAATATTTATGCAATGAAATTAGACTTTTATTAAGATTTTTAAATATATTTTTTTCACAAAGTATATATATATGTTTATCTTCATGAGAACTAATATTTAATCTCCTGTTAAAGTTAACAGAAAAACAGTTAATGTAGCTCTTGGAATATAGAAATCTGACTGCCTCTATATACATCTATGTGAGCAAATTAAACAGACAGAAGATGGCGGCTGAAGAATTGGATGTTAGTCATTCACAGTATTCAATTGTTCTTTTTTTTTAAAATTGTCTTGCTTTAGATTATTCCCAAGAGTCCTCACCTGAATAATTCTCAGGCATGCTTTGAAACACAGACTAGATCAGACATTGTTTACAAAAGATCATTTGGATGGTGCCAACATGTTTCAGACACATAATTATACCACACTAGTTGAACTCCAGAGTTCAGAGTTCAGTTATAATTTTTAAGATTTTGTGCTCAGTAAGTTTGCTTTGGTTACCCACAGACTGATATTTGCTGATACCTGAGATATTCTACCAGGCCCTGTCCAGCTCTCAGAGCTCTAGAAGGACATGGCACTCCCCTGGATTCTCTGCTGCATCTGTGAGCAGCCAGGAGATGTTCCTTATAATCTAGTGTACCTCAAACGATGTTAGATATTTATGTGAAGCCAACAGAATCAAGACCCACACCTCTTCAGGGTGAGCTGAAAAGCTATCTAGGTTCCTTTAATTGTATTGTTGCAAGAGTCTCAGATGGCACCAGACTATTGTGTTTGGCCAACTGAGTATGTTCTAGGAAACTGAAGCATTTTTCTTAGGCTTTCATAGAGTTTAGGTTAGTGCAAAAGGACTAAATTTAAGATTGCCTTTTCAGGAAAGGAATATATATTTGTAGGTTAGCATGAAGGCCATTTTGAGTTCTCAGTTTTGTCGTGAGATGGCACGGAATGGAATGGATGGAATGAATCTTACATGGAATGGGTGCATGGAATCTTACAAGTACTATTCCTGTCCAGCAAAATATATTCTATGCAACTAATTCAGAAATAGGTGTCTACTCTGCAGATATCCAGTTACTAGTCTACTTATTGCATATCAATATCATGAATTCTCTTTCCAGGAGTACAGACAGCATTACTAAGCTGCTTCCTTTGCCAGTGTACTGTATCAGCTGCAATCATATTGATGTAGCCAGATGTTATTTATATGTATGTGTATCTCCTGCTTGCTTTGGGATTCAGCTGACCTGCCACAGATACTCATGACTACTTTTGATGACAAGGTCAATAGCTTCTTGCAAGCCCTGCCACTTCCTTGCAGATTCTTTTTTATATTTACCCACATTTTTTCCACTTGTATGACAGCATGTGAGTAATGTGCTTTTGCCATTTTTAATCCTTAGATGTTTTCCAGCTTCTCTACTATCTGCAGTGGCTCTGTTGCCAGCTGCTCCAACAGAGGTGCAATCATAAACTGGTTGTTATACTGTCTACTTGGGTTTCTTGCTTTTTGCTAATGTCAGCATGAGATCGAATTGGAAGTTTTCTGGCAGTTTCTGGTTCTTTTAATGCACACAATGTTCCTGTCTCTTCTCATTTCTTCGTGTAACTGAGGAAATGTTTTCGGTTGTACTAGGCTCTCTACAGCTGTTTGTGACTTTATTTAGTTTAAATTAAGCATGGCATCTTCTGCTATCTTATGGGGGGGGAAAAGGAAAAAAAAAAAACAAATCAGAATAAGATTTTCCAGATCGCTTCTTCCCTCCCTCTCCCAATCTTCATAACAACAAAACAAACATATAACAAATACTTCGGTCAGTGCCCAATTTAGTCTTCCTCTGTTCACTTCTGGAGAAGGAAACCTTCTTCTTGTTGAAGTTGTAGGGATGTGTCCCACAAGAAGGAAAAAAAGGTCCTCTTGTGGTTTTATCTTTCACGATTTGCATCCGCCCGGGAATCTGCAACCGTGACACTCCTCCCAGGTTTACAGCCGTCCCAAAGTTGTAGAGGTGGGTCACGTCTGTTCCATGGGGTATTACTTTTAAGAATTGAAATGTTCGACAGCAACGATTCTATCTGTCTCCTTCCTCTCTGCTCAGGCTTCATCTTCAGAAAAACTGCAATCCCCTTCTTTTCTCAAGGCAGAAATTCAAATTCCCAACACAGGTGTTCTTTAGTCAAATCATCTCCTAAAAAGGAACATTTCCATCCCCCCATGTCTCTTTCCATGGTTTATAGGAATATTCAGTACATCAGTTCATTCCTACAATTTCCCAAAAAGATTTTCAGCCATTTCAGCATCTTCTCATTCTCCTTCCATCTTAAAATACTTAGCTCTTGCATCACTGACTTCAGAAATCTTCTTATTCCCTTTCATATTCAAAGGAAAGGCTGGAGGCTTTGCAAATCTTATCTGAACACTAAAGAGTTAAAGTTTAACACAACTACAAAAGTTGGGCCAGGCTCAGCCGTGCTGGGGGGCGGGGCAGCTGAGGTGTTAATCAGCCTTTGTGGGGCCGGGCTGCGGCCCCACACTGCCCATGGCCACCCGGGCAGGCCCGGCCGGGCCGGCAGCATAAAGAATCAGCCTTCCCCCACGCCAGAGCAGTGGCCGGTGGAGGAAGAATCCGTGAAGGTTTTATCACACAACTTTTCCTCCCCCCAGCCATCGGGCCCCCCTCGTTGGCAAACGGGGCCCAAGCGGCCTCCGAGCCTCCCCCCCCCCCCCCGCATGGGGGAGAGGGAGACTCGGGTCGGTGTTACCTGCTCAGCCGCCGGAAAGACAAAGAGCCCCAGTTCCGGATTACCTCCTTCAAAATGTGTGTGCACGGAGCGAACTGACTTTCTCCGATTGGCTGTTACAGGTATCCCAAAAACCCCCCCACAAAGGAAACTCCCCCAGGAAGAACTTCTGAGTTTCTTCCTCCCAAGTCAACCTATCACATTGTCTCATATCTGGTTCTTCAGGTACCACTTTACATGTGAGAGGCTATTGGGTGTGAATGCCCATTGCATTCCTGTTTCCTCATATTTCAAAAGTATATTTTAGTTGTTAAGATTCAACTCTATAAGCCTTACTTTTAGTTTGACCTTTTTCAGAGCCCACACCATGTCATCTTCCACCTAATTAGCTATTTCTTCAGAGATATTTTGTGAGTGTGTTTCACTTCTCAGTTTTAGACTCTAAGCCTGATTTGATGAGCTAATGATCCTATTAGTAGACTCAGCATGGTAGTGACATTTTCAGAAATAGTATACAGGAAAAGATTGGGAAAGAGTTTGTGCTTCTTACACATTACTTGTTTTCTTCATGTTCTGTCCTTCAAAGAATCTGCGTGATGACATTTTAAGGATAAATAGAATAAAAATATTTTATAACAGGGTGGCAACGTTCTGCTGATTCTCAGTTTGTTTGGGAAAACTGCTCTGGAGGTCAGAATGTCTTGCTTCTTTCCTAATTACCTAAGGAGTTTTTGGGTGTTTTTACTGTTTACAAAATTTTGCTGTATTTGTTTTCATTTGAACTAAATTACAACTCGAAACGTTCTTTCTAACTCCTATTATGCCAATTTTCTACCCCAGTTTGTATTAAAAAGTCAGACTCTAACTGTAGCAGCTAAGCTGTGGCTTTAGCAGCTAAGAACACAATTGGTATTCAGGGATACGTTTCCAAATTTTAACTATTAGTTCTGCAATTAGAGTGAGACAGTTTCTCTGTGGAAGATAGGAGCGGAAGCCAGAAGCTACAGGGAATAGAAAGATGTGGAGATATGCTTTACTGCTTTGATAAGAGCTGTGATTTTAATCAGTTCCTACCATAATGGACAAAATCATTCCACTTCTGAGCAGTGGTGGAGATACAGAGTGGGTACAATACTTAGTGGGGTACTGTATGTGAGCAGAGCTCACAGAAAGCATGATGTGACATTCTCATGTTAGCAGATATGAAAATTGCAGCTGGATATTTCCTATTAAAATATTGATGTACTACCTACTACTGTTATCAATGATATCAGAAAACCTAGTAAGTAACAAACATTTAAATTAAGTCCTTAAGTTCACAGTTTCATCTGGTCATGATTTTTCCTAATTACTAGTGTGATTGGAAGAAGTAGGAGTACAGTTATAATCCAGAAAGGTTTTCACAAGAAAAATAATCTTAATGTAAATCTAAATTAAACTAAAGCGTTGATGAATTTGGAAAATTAATTAATTAATCGGTACTTTCAAGTGCCTGGCAATGCTGATCGAGTAAAAGACATTGGCTTATGACAGGTCCAGCTTTCCATGTCTCTAATGCAACTGTGATTCCTGCATAGTGACAAAGCATCACAAAAAATTGGTATTATGATTATGTACTTTCAATTCCAAAGGATTTTAAAGTTTCTGACATAACTGACTATGTTTATTAGACTTCTATTTTATAGTCAATAGTGTCATATAAAAAAAAAGATAAAGCACTTTCCCCTTCTCTTTTGAAAATGAATCTATTTAGATAATTTTAAAAATTGATTGAAAAAGAGCATAATTTAATGGTCTAGTTCTCTTAGAAGGCCTCATCGTGTCTAAAATGTTATTTTTCTCCTTCCTGTAGTCTTTATAACTTACACTGCACTGATAAATTTGTAGAGTTGTACTCAGACTGTTCCCCAGACAGCTTGTTTACAAGCACTTTAATATGACTGACTACATACTTCATCTTTTGGACTTGCTCTTTGCCTATCCTCTCTGCTGCTTCAATGTCTCATGAGCAAATAGAAGTCTGTGTAAAAACAAGACGAAACAACAACAACAAAATTCCGACAAAACCTCACTTCTCCAAGCTATAGCTTGCAATATATTTTTTTTAATCTTAAACCTATTTTCTACACCTTTTGCCTTGAATTTTCTTTAGCTCTTGGTCTAATAATGTACACTTGCTAGGATTTACTCTTTGGAATAGTACTGAAGGTCTTCTCAGTTCACTTGTCTTCTCACATAATTTACTTCTATTGTATGTTTCTCTTCCAGAACACCTAGAGAGCTCTTCGACCTTTTATTTCACTTTTCTTTTCAACTTGAAGCCTTTCACATATGAACTCGTTATTACCTGGCACAATGCTAACATTCATAGAAGCATATAATAGAATGACTTGGGAAGGGGGCTTAAAAATCATCTAGTTCCAACCCCTCACCATGGGCAAGAATGCCACACACTAGATCAGTTGGCTCAGGGCCACATCCAACCTGGCCTTAAACACTTCCAGGGATGCTGCAGCCATGACTTCTCTGCACGAACTCCTCCAGTGACTTATCATCCTATGATGAAGAATTTCCAGTGGAGAATTTCCATCTAACTTGTAGCCTAAATCTCTCTTCTTTTAGTTTAAAACTCTTCCTTCTTGTCTTATCACTATCTGCCTATGCAAAAAGTTGCTTTCCATCTTTTACATAAAGTCCCTTTAAGGGATGAGATGTCCTCAATCTGGTGTTGTCCAGGATCAACTTTCTCGGTCTGTCTTCATAGGAGAGGGGCTCCAGCCCTCTCATCACCTTTGTGGCCTCCTCTGCCTCTGCTCTAAGAGATCCATGTCTGCCCTGTTTTGGAGGGCTCCAGGGTTGGATGTAACATTCCAGGTGGGGTCTCACAAGGGCAGAGCAGAGAGGCAGAATTCCCTCTCCTGATGTGCTGGCCATGCTGCTGTTGATGCAGCCCAGGATGCCTGTTGGCCTTCTGGGCTGCAACAGCACATTGCCAGGTCATGCCCAGATTTTCCTCCACCAGAACCTCCCAAATCCTTCTCCACAGGGCGGATCTCAATGAGTTAATTACTCAATGTCTACTCGTGTCTGAGACTGCCTCAACTCCGGTGTGGCAGCCTGGATTTGGACTTGCTGAATCTCCTTAGGTGCATGTGGGTCCTGCTGTCGAGCTTGTCCAAGGCCCTGGGATGTCATCTCTTCCTTCTGTTGTGACAGCAGCACGTCTCAGCTTGGTCTCATCTGCAAATTTGTTGTCATCATGCTTTTCCAATTCTTTTCTTGTTTCTTCTACTTTTCTCCACTCTGCCCCAAACCTGTAGCACTGCAGGGAGGTTTTTGACCCTAGTGCAGGAAGGACATAGTTATCTGCTATTATCTTTGCAATATTCATGTAATTCTTTTCAATACTTTATGAAATTAAATATGGATTAAACATTATTTAACAGACTAATACAATTGTCACGTGTTAAAAAAAAATTGAAGTTGTTCTCCTTTCTTTAGTCATTAAATCTCATTCTTTCTGTATCTGTGCTTTTCAGACATTGGGAATGGGCATTTAGGAAAAAAGAAGTATGACAAAGTGTGGTTGAAGATTTGCTGTTGATAAGCTCTATAGCTAGCTCATCCAGCATTTTATTTCATATTTCACATACAGGAGATTTGTCTCCATTCAACTTTGCAGTCAATTTTACCAAGACATCAGTCCAAATATTCTTCTTGTATAATACACTATGAAATAGTCTTTGCACAGTCTGCTGAAGGTTTGCACTGTTGTATGTCCATTTTAATCCCACCTTCTTTGTTCTTGAAGTATTGAAATTATGGTCCACATTCTTGCAATGTAAAAGAAAGCAGCTTAGTTTTTAACATATCTATTTCTTCTCTTCTAAGACCTGACACACATGATCACATTTATCAATTTTATATTATGAATATAGTGTAAATGAAAAAAAGTCAGAAAACGTGGTCTTTACTTTTATCATTCTTCTAGCTGTGCCATTACTTAGCATGTTATGTGAATGAAATCTGAGCAAATTTGTTAAGATTATTAACAAATAGTTGTAAAATCAATCCTTCCGTGGTGCTTTTCAATTATAGAATTATCTTATTCATTCTCTCTTCACTTCATTTTCATAAATGATGCCTCTGCACGTATTATTCTAGATGTATTTGTCTAACCATTGCACTGTAAAATTTTGATTGTTGACTGGAACCCCATTGTGCTCTATGCTGAATGGATGGATCAATAAGGAAGTGAATATTCCTGTATTATGAAAAGTATAAGATGAAAGGCAATATATTGACACAAACAGTGGGATAAAAAATACGAAACGAGACCAATTTTCCCTATTTTATGAGGATTACTTGACTTCACAATTTTTATTTTGAGAATGTTTATTTTAATTTGAACTGATTCATGTCTGGGAAATAGACATTTTTAAAAACTGCATTGGTTTTACATTTTAAAAATAGGACTAGCTGTTGCTTATGCTTTTAAATCTACAGGTATGAGCTCTGATACACCATAAGAAGAACTCTTTCATTAACAAGACATTGTCCATCGTCATAATTGGCATGGTGTTGGCTGCATTTTGCTTGTGTGTCTCCAGCTAATGACCCTCTGGTCTATGCCATTCTATTAAAGGGATGGGAATAAGCCAAAATTTGGTCTATACTTGAGCTACTTTGGGAAAACTGACATATTCATGGGGTCTTTTTAATGTTATTGTATTTGAAAGTATTATTTTTTACTGGAGATACCTTCAGCCTGTTTTATCTTAATATTTTCTGAATTTGAAAGTATACTGTAATTCTTACTTCTAGACCACTACTTCCTGTTCTGTGTATGCTTTTAGAATTGTATTCTTGGGCCCAACACGTTTAAAGTCTGGATTTTCCCACTGAGCTTTGACAACAGGTAGTTCCAATGGTGAATTTTTGTGTTCTCACTTCCTCTGGTAGTGCAGCTGAGCAATAGTACCAGTCCTAACAGTTTAGGACTTGTACAGCCACCCCAATGGCTGGTCTTAGACAGAGGGAGGATAAACAGATAAGCAACAACAATCCTGGGACTGTTCCTTTACTTATCTGTGAAATTTTGCTTAGATTTGTGATGTTGGTTTTTCATGGCCTGGCTTTTCATAGCACGGGGGTCACAGAGGTGAGAAGCTCCTGTGAGAAGCTGCTGGAAGCTTCCACCGTGTCCAGCAGAGCCAATGCATGATGGCTCTGAGGATGGACATGCTGCTGGCCAAAACTGGGCCAATGAGACAGGTTGGTAGCAACAGGGGAGCATCCCTGTGATACCATATTTAAGAATAAAATCAAAACAAAGTTGGGTTTGCGCAGTTTTCTCTAGCCAGAGAAGAGGAGGTGAGAAGATGTGAAGGAAACAACATGGAGACACCAAGGTCAGTGCAGAAGTAGGGCAGGAGGTGATCCAGGGGCCAGAGCTGAGATTCCTCTGCAGGCTGTGGTGAGACCATGGTGAGGCAGCTGTGCCCCTGCAGCCCATGGGGATCCACGGGGGATGCAGAGATCCACCCACAGCCCATGGGGATCCATGAGGGATGCAGAGATCCATCCACAGCCCATGGGTGACACGGCCCGCCTTCTCCACCCCGCTCCGACTCGCCCAGCTAGCTCCTGAAGGCGAGACCAGTGCCGAGAGTGGCCCACTTCCAGGATTCAGGGGAACCCGGAATGTGGGTAGGGCTCTGAACCCTCACGGCCGTACACGCGTCCGGGGAGGAGCAAAGGATCGAGACAGAGTCCTTCTGAGGTTCCGGGGAAGCGGGATTTATTGAGGGACGGAGGACAACCGGGATCGGGGGAAGGGAACCGCAGAAGGCAGGGAACACAGGTGTACAGCAACTTAAATAGGGGCCCTCCCCCAAGGGAGGGTACAATACAGCACCAATTGCTACAGTTTGGGGGTGTAACATAAGGCAGGGCTGATTATACATACAACGAATAGGGGGAAACATAGGCGGGGAAATACATGTAACATCAAATCATATGCTAAGAAGGGGATGACTGATACAGAAGATACTAGAAGGATGGGGGGGCTAGGAGGGATTGACAGTCTTCGGGGCAGGGACTAGAGTGAGGGACAGGGAAGGTACTGGAAGGTGGGTTGGGGCTTGGGTTGATTGATCAAGGGAAGGCGGGAATTAGGGCAACTGAATTATAACGGGGGGGTGTACAAACAATAGAACAAACCATCTAATAACAATAAAATAACGCAATACAACATCTCCCCCTTTTCTTTTTAAGAAGGTTAAGTTGATGGTATCAGTGTGGGGGAGACACCTTTGAAAGTAATCTTAAAAACTGAAATGGTAGGGGAAATAGGAAACAAAACTGACATCATTAACAGAACTGTTCAAAATGTAGAAGTGAACCATCCCGATAAAGTCCTTTAGTGTTTCAGATTTGCTTCTGGTGACTTCGCCTGAGTGTCTTGATGTCGGTGATGGTGAAGACGACTTTTGTGCTGCCCACAGATATCCTTAGGGTCCACCGGAGACAGGGTTGCATCCTCCACGGGGTGCTCCAAGTACAGGGAGCATCCCGAGGATGTCATGGGGATGGGGAAGGGTTTGCAGGGGGAACCCCAGGGGCGCTTAGGGTATTTTGAAGGCAAGGGGAGGTTATCCTTCTAAAAGAGAAGAGGCAACGTAATTCACATAACACTTTAGGGAATTGAGGAAAAAGGGTTTAGGAAAGGACTCTGAAAGGGGGGTGTCTGAGCCAGCCGAGGACTGTTGATGTCAAATGGAGGAGCGTCTTCAACGACGCAAGGAGGCGACCTTTACGTCCTTTAGGATTGGCCCCAGCTGAGACCTGTGTATGCTGTCAGCCAGAGCCAAGCCCAAGGGGGGATGTGGATCCCGTTCTTGGATCCTCCGTCGCCTCCAGTAAACGTCCTCCCCCGAGTCCCCCTGGCAGCCTGCCTCATTTTCCTCCTCACCCGAGGCAGCACTGAGCTCCACTCTTTTTTGTTCCTCCCGAGATGACCCTCCTTCAGGATCACAACAGGAGGGGCCTGCTGGGGGCGGAGCTGAATGACATAATTGGGTGGAATCTGACATGGGGAAAGGACAGAGGGTGGTAACTGGGGAAGGGAATGGACTGGGATAAGGATCAAGGGGAGAATCCGAGGGAGAAGAAAGGGACGGGCCAGGAGGAGGAGCACAAGGGGACGACCACGCCACATGGTCGATGCCCTCTTGTGCTCCAGGGATAGGGGCACCATTTTGTGGCTCAGGATAAGATGCAAGGGTGGGTCCCAGGGTATGAGCAGGTGCGAGGATAGGGGTGAAAACCGGATATGGAACTGGGGTAATAACTGGGGAAAAAGGTTTCAGGGCAGAGGGATTTAGGAAAGGATCCCTGGCAGCAGGGCCCTTGCTGCCAGGGCTAGGGAGCTGGGGAGACTGCGGGGGGCCAGGCAAGCAGTGGCTGGTTTCCCTGGCCAGGCTCACCTGCGATCGTTGCCGGGCTGCCCCGCCCAGATCCCCCGGTATAGGGATTGAGGGATCGGGAAAAGGGAAAGGAGAGACAGGGTAAACTGGGGAGGTTCGCTTTGGCTTACTGTCCACTCCCTTATTCTCCTTTAGAACAGACCGAATTGTAAAAAACAACACAATGAATTTTCCAACTGAGTAGTCCCCCTGGGCCCCTAACTCTGATAACCTCAAGCCCACCGCGTCCCAAAAGGGGACAGTTTTTACACGTTGAGGGGACACTTCAGGAAAATGCAAAGTAAGCCATCTAACGAACTTTTTTAAACTTCCCTTAGAAAAATTTTTCTTCCCTCCCACCAGGGTACCCACAATTTGGTTGTAAATCTCTCTCTGCTGCACCGACAATTTAGCACCCATACTCTGATCTTACTGGTCGGCACAGCAAAATCCACCCCTGCATGCAGCAAAGGACAACTTAAAAAACTAAAAATA
Organism: Acridotheres tristis; assembly: GCA_037013685.1. NCBI lineage: Eukaryota > Metazoa > Chordata > Aves > Passeriformes > Sturnidae > Acridotheres > Acridotheres tristis. Next base: position 103,679,527 of record CM072887.1, read on the forward strand.
AGGGCTCGGGGAACCACCTAGGGCTAGAGCCCATTGCCCCCTCCCGGGGCAATGCTCCCTGCCCTCACCATGGGGTGGCCAGCCCCAGTAAGTCCCTTTCACCCCTAGGGTCCCTGGGGGATACTTACCCTGCCGTGGTCCCGAGCGTGGTGCTGCAGACAAGGTCTCCTCCCCCGAGGACAGCCCTCCTGGTGCTGGAAGGTTGTTGTCCTCACCCCCGGGAATGCTGCCGAAATCAGCCTGCCGTCACCAGGGTAGCTAACGGCCAAGACTTCCAGATCCTCGGATCCTTGGAAGTTCTTCGTGGGGTCACTCCGTCGAATGGCCCCGCATTGGGCGTCAGCTGACACGGCCCGCCTTCTCCACCCCGCTCCGACTCGCCCAGCTAGCTCCTGAAGGCAAGACCAGCGCCGAGAGTGGCCCACTTCCAGGATTCAGGGGAACCCGGAATGTGGGTAGGGCTCTGAACCCTCACGGCCGTACACGTGTCCGGGGAGGAGCAAAGGATCGAGACAGAGTCCTTCTGAGGTTCCGGGGAAGCGGGATTTATTGAGGGAGAGAGGACAATCCGGATCGGGGGAAGGGAACCGCAGAAGGCAGGGAACACAGGTGTACAGCAACTTAAATAGGGGCCCTCCCCCAAGGGAGGGTACAATACAGCACCAATGGCTACAGTTTGGGGGTGTAACATAAGGCAGGGCTGATTATACATACAACGAATAGGGGGAAACATAGGCGGGGAAATACATGTAACATCAAATCATATGCTAAGAAGGGGATGACTTATACAGAAGATACTAGAAGGATGGGGGGGGCTAGGAGGGATTGACAGTCTTCGGGACAGGGACTAGAGTGAGAGACAGGGAAGGTTCTGGAAGGTGGGTTGGGGCTTGGGTTGATTGATCAAGGGAAGGCGGGAATTAGGGCAACTGAATTATAACGGGGGGGGGGTACAAACAATAGAACAAACCATCTAATAACAATAAAATAACGCAATACAACACATGGGGATCTATGGGGGATGAAGAGATCCACCCACAGCCCATGGGGATCCATGGGGGATGCAGAGATCCATCCACAGCCCATGAGGATCTATGGGGGATGCAGAGATCCATCCACAGCCCATGGGGATCTATGGGGGATGAAGAGATCCATCCACAGCCCATGGGGATCCATGGAGGATGCAGAGATGCAGGCACAGCCTGTGGGGGAGGTGCCCATGCCTGAGCACCAACACCAATGACAAATTCACATTGTTCTTCCAAATTCTGTACAGACCACACTTTGGAAACTCCCATTAAAGATGGACTGTGTGATCCTTGCCATGCTTCTGATAAAGGTGAAGAAGGACAAGGAAGTGGTGAGTGGAACTCTAAGGAAATGCAATTTGTTTTAAGCACTGATGATTATAGAAACAGCAGAGATAACTTTGGCTCACTTGGACATCCCTGCAGGAATGCTCTGTGTGGATGGCTCCTCTCAAGGATAGTGTGTGTTAGGGAGGGCTGGGGAAGGAGCAAGGTCAAATCTAAGTGTAGAGCTTGCTCAGAAGTAGAGTTTTTTAGGTATGGGAAATTTTGAGTGTTATAGTTTGTTTGCTATCCACATTAAATCAAAAGCTTATCTTTGCTCTATATATCTAGAGTTAGCTCTTGGATACTGTAGCTGCTTAGGGCAGTTGGTGTTCCTGTCAATTTTCCAAATAATGCCTGCCATTGAAATGATGAGACTGTCATCTCCACTGGTTGGTTGCAGAGGACTTGGCTCTTGAGCAGCTGTATGAAATCCAATTTGAGTTTTTCACAGTTTGTGAGATCCCTGTCCCTATGGCACCTCTACCAGGAATTAAAATGGTTCCCTGGAAACGCATCTCTGCAGTCAGTTAAACCCAAGATGTTTGAAATGAGACAGTTGGGCTCAATGAATTGCATGTTTCTGTGTAACTTTATTTTGTCAGAGCTTATTTGACTAGCTGTACACGTTGGCAGCTGCTGACAGACAAATACATTATCAGTGGTCTAAACAGTTTGATTGTTTTAACAGAGGAAAAATGGATTGTACTTGATGCATTTTCAAGTGTTTCAAACTAAACTCTCTGCACTACAGAAATGTGCCTGATGCTTTCACAAAACCTATGTGCAGTAATTGAAAATATTTATCATCATTCTCAATTTCCTTTCTCATCTCAGTTTTGTTTTATTCTGTGAAGATTTTGTAATCAGAGATAAACTATAATGTGGTGTTTTGGATACAAATAATGATAGAAAGAATTATATGGAAATCTCTTATCAATTTCAAATAGCTGGGATACCTCATTATAATGGGAAACATAAATTTGAGCCTGGATCTCCTATAACCCAAGCAAAGTTCATATCCAGATTGTGATGTATGACCATGAGCAATCCTATAAAATTCTGCTTTCAGACAGCTGCTTTAATAATTCATATTTACTTCAAATAAGGAATTAAAAAAAATGTATAAAATAATTAAAATTACTGGCGCATAGATATATTCTCTACTTTTACTTAATCCATAGTCTGTTTGGCTTGTGTCACAATTAGGGAGTAACAGTACTGTAAATTTGCCAAAGCACCTCAAAAACTTCTGCATCATCTACAACTGCTTTAATGCCCTTATCAGAACCGCTGCTTCCCCACCAAAACCAGTGCTTTAGGAGGAAGGATGCCACACACTAGGTCAAGTTATGAATAAGAGATCCCTCTCTCTTAAATACACCAGAGCCATCAGTACAGACATGTTAACATGGAATATGTGAAAGGGTGTCAGAAAACAGACTTTAGAACAGAAATCTATCAACTCAGAAAAAATTATTGTCTTACCCCTTCAAGCCAAACTCTCAGTGATGGTAGGTGTTCCCAAGCTGCAGTCCTGCCATGTGTGCTATAAAGTCATCAAAAGTGGTATGCTGCTGGAACATGTTATTTCTTTCTATTACAAAAAGGAACAGACTTGAATGAATGCCATTCACTTTAAATTAACCTCAAAGTATTAATCCTGTGTTATTTTTTTGACTTGTAAAAATTCTGTTTCTCAGATATCTCCAGCAAGCTATTGGTATTTTGTTTGCTTTGTTTTGACCTTACCAATGAGATTTCTTAGAGAAATAAAATGTATGTCTCTTCCTTCCTTCTTCTTGTCCATAATTTTTAACCTGTCCACCAAGTTCAAGAACTTTGACATGGACACAGTAATTTCAAAGCTTCTGTGTTCCTAGACATATTGTGAAAACAGACATCTAAGTACTTGAGAGAGAATGTACAACTGTCTGCAGTACGACCTCAGCCCTTTGAAAACAGCAGGGAATACACATAGAAGGAATGCATTTAAAACTTCAACTATCAGATAAATTTTATGTGGAAGTCATATCTTCCTAGATAACACTGGAAACAACTCCATAGGAAATGAAAATATATGGTTTAACTTGTTCATGGAAATATTGGTTTTGCATTTAAAAATGTTTCTTTAAAAACATTTCAGTTGTACATTTCACTGTATTGCATTTTTAAAAATACCTAACACTACATTTCCCTTTTTACATTATCATTGTTTTCTTTCTCCTTTTCTCAAGAAACTTAGAAATACTCAGTTCTTACTCAACACCTGGAAATGAAGCTGAAGAAGCCAGAATGAGGTTTTCTTTGCATTTTTTGGCTTCTAAAGTATCTGAACTCTTACATTCTCTTGCCTTTCCTACATTAGCACTATGGGAGCTGTTTTGGAGATTAACTTTACCATCTGATGTCCTGCTTTCTATAAACTATCCTGAATCACCTTTATGAGATCTGTGCCATGCTGTGAACCTAAGTGTTGCAATCTGGACAGCTATTTGCCTTCTAAGTCACAGCCAAAGTTTTCAAGCTAATAGCATGTAATTAATGAACAGGAAATCCTTCTATCTTGCGCTGAGTTCACTTTTTTCTAGACCATGAATTCATAATGGAGAGCCAACAAAACTCAGGGAAAAAAAGCTCAAAAAGGGAACAAAGAAAATTAAGGTCAGGCATTTTGCTCAGTGCAGATGGAGCACATCTTCATACAGAACATCCTGAGGCAATCTATTCAACAGGCCACCCCATCTGATGAAGTATATCATTGTCCTGAATTTTAATATGACAAGTCTGCTTTTAAGTCTCTTGTTGATGCTTTAGTACATGAAGATTATGAAGGATCACAGTGGACTTCTTCATCTACCTTTATTTATTGATCATGCATAGGAAAAAGAGAGCAGACAGAGGTCCTCACCCTTACGACTCTGAGTGAAGTACTGAGCTCAATGTGTGGGAAAAGGTTTTACACAAATTGCAGAATAACAATGAGATATCCATAATAAAATTAATTTTACTGTAGCCAAGCATCAAAACAGAGCAGGGTGGGCTCTTTATATGCACCTACAGTGTATCACATGTTTCTTTGCAGCCAAAACATCTCTGTTCCTTCTAAGCAAACTTGCACAGAAACAGCTGTTCCCAAAGCACACTTGTGACATAATTCCATTCTGTGTCTGAAGTCATTATCATAGTCCTGTTGCCGTGACAACAAAACACTCTCTGTTGCTAATGCATATGTCTCAGAAACAATTAGACAAGTGCTACTATCCCTAAATTGATTTAATTAGAATAGTTCAAAAATTAGTCTGTAATACTACATATTGGGGGAAAGTTTGTGATAAATCTCTTCTTTAATAAATGATTCCAGGCAGAAGGAGTTTGGTTCAGCTATATTCTCCCTTTATAGCTCTTAACTTTTTAGTTGAACCTAAGAAAAACATGTGAAATCAACAATTCTATTCCTACTTCTTTGGAACATGCAATAATCACATTTAATCAGGAAGTCTTAACAGGACAGTGAGCATTTCTTGTCAAATGCCTTGCTTCTCCTTCTGAATATTTTAAAATGTTCAGATCTAGAAAGCTTTAGGTTCTTATTGCAATAATTTTTTTCACCTTGCATTGCAGTGCTAAGATTGGAATTCACTACAGGATGCATCTGATTATACAAACCTATCCCTTCATAAAAGTGAGGATCATTTGCCACTGAGTGTTCAACCCTCATTCCTCACAGTCTTTATCCCACCTAAATTGTAATGATATCATTTTCAGATTTTTTTATGACATATTTTCTCTTATTTTTTTATACTAATTTACAGTTTGATGGTGATAATAGAGACAATACAGTAAAACACTGTTAAGATTGTTGGGACTATTACCCTTCCAGGAGTGTTCTGCTAAGCCAGTGGATCCTTTCCAGTCCTGGACTCCTGTACAATTATGAGGGTTTTACCTAGCATGATGTGGAAGCAGAAAATGTTTGGGATTGTGAGCTTTATATATGTAACCAGACATTACAGATTCACCAAATAAAAAAAATATTCTTCAAACAGAATTTATTGTAAGATTAACCCTGCCAAAGTTGCTGTTACTTTTCTGAACTCCTTATTTGACAGGTGTCAGTATAACAAGACGCAGTTGTCATGTCACAGAACTAGAAGTGTAACTGTCCTGAAACTAATTTCTGTTTTCTTTAAAAGCATGTTCCATGTAAAACACTTTTTTCCTTTTTGTGAGTGGGAAAAGCCATCATTTAAAAAGCTCAGTGCTTAAAAAACATTTTAACAAATTTTTAAATAAAAACACAAAAACCTCCCAACAGTATATCTTTCCTTTATTTTTTACATATAATACCAATAATAGTGATAACAATAACTATTGCAATTCAGTGTAGTATTCAAACTGCATTACTTTATATTCTCACTCAATGGTTAAAAAAAAACATAACTACTAGATTTGGTAGAGTTGAAAAATGATAGTACTAAGTAATTAGTAATAGTAATTGCTTCCTAACTCCATAATTTCTCTAAGATGCAATTAGATGAAGAAATGAGGTCTTCACAAAGAAAATGGGGCAATTCCTAAATTCCCCTCAGCAAAACTGATTGTTGCACATGTGTGATAAAAATCCTTCCTCAGCTGAGGGACAGTGGATCTAAGCTCTGTCTCACTTTGTAACTGAAATGTGCATCACTCTGGTATTGATTCAGTCCATAAAATCAGCTCCCGTAATGGCATAGAAAAAGTCCATGTGTTCTTTAGAGACCCATGGATGAGCCATTTCATCAGAATTTTGCAATTTTTTAGGACATGGGAGTCTCCAAAATAAGGACTGGTTCAAAATATCTAGTGACTCCAGAAATCTATCTACAGCCTTAAAAGAAGAGATTTCTGCACCATGACCACATCCAATCACTCTGAACTCATCATTGAAATCAGATTCTTCAGGACAGATTATCTGGTGGGAAATGATATGGAATTTTCACAGTTTCTCAAAGATATGGTTGTGTGCATGCAACCTTTGAGGAAAAGTAATTCTTTAGATACTATTGAACACTTTTTCAGATTTTGTGAAATCTGTGAGTCCCTCATTTGAATGCATTAGGACCTCTGCCAGTGGGTGCATTTAGAGTCCTCTAAGAACCTGTCACCTGACTAAATTCACTCAGGTGATATTGAGCAGTTTGACATAAAAATCCCACTTTGACCATCTTCTCTAGAGGCTCTATCTTGCACTAGATTTCAGAAGGTTTATGGAAGATTAGGATTTGTATACAAAATAAATAAATAAATAAATCTTTGACGCTTGTTCCAGGGCTGGATAAATAGCATTATGTCCCCTGTAGGTTTTGCACACCATTCATCAAGGGACTCACTTAAGTAAAGAATCTTCTTGTTAAGTTCCTGCTCTGCATGGCTTGGAACTATTTTTAAGACATGAGTGTTAGGATTCATCTTTTCTCTTTCCTTGTGGTTCCCTCTTACCTAATATTGACCACTCAATATTGTCCTTGTATTTTACTATTAGCTCATGCACTACATTTGGAAGCTGAACAGATGTTTTAGGATAATGCACACTTGTTACCCTCAGAGGAACTAAAACTGAATGTTAAATATCCAGAGAAATAAATGTACAGATACTTTTTTTTTCTCCTTTCGGAATAGGCAAAAGAAAACATATGAAAAGCAGTTACAGCAAAAATATTAGCAAGGTTGTTTCCGACAGTCCCCGATGATATATGAGTAGATCACAATGCTGCAACTTGTATAATCTTAGTTTTTATTTTATTAAAGATGCACTTAATCTTAACAAGCAATGAGTCTCTTTGTATTTGTTGTGGGTGCTTGAGAATGAACAAATGTGGTCTGTGGCTGGTAGCAAGGAAGATGAGCATTTCTGCTGAAATTCTTGCTAGATTATTAATTCACACAGCTGGTGCTCCTTTCTCCTGGAGATGTGGGACACTGAAGAGCAAGGTATTTAAGTGCTGCTGTCTATGTCTTTTTTAGCAAGTAGTATAGTGCCAAAGAATGTCACTGGATCAAAGCAACTAAAACCACAGACTACATATGGATCATGTTGTTCCAGAAAAGCTGTGGATGCCCCAGCCTTGGAAGAGTTCAAGGCCAGACTGGAAGGGACTTTGACCAACCTGTTCTAGTAGAAGGTCTCTGTCTGTGGCAGGGAGATTGGAACTGGATGATCTTTAAGTGTCTTCCGACCCAAGTAATTCAATGATTTTATGATATAAAACATTGGATTATATTTAATGTGAGACTGGAAAAAATATTCACAAAATTTGGCTCAAATCTCTCTGAAGGATCAGTGTTTGAGACTTTATGTCCTCATCAGGGTTTGAAATATATTTTTCATGCACTCGAAACTGATCTTCCACTTCTGTTTCCTCAGATAGAACACTTGCTCATGTACACCAAATCACCTCTGAAACTGAAACTATGCAATGGATGTGATTACTAGAGTTTTGTGTCAGAACTACATTATTGCTCCATTCTAAAATCTAGTACTGGACCAGCTTTTATTTACTGATCTAGAAAGAACTGCAGCTGGTATTCTCTCAGGACCACCACAAAAATATTGCTCCTTTTGCCACCTTTTCCAGTAGAGGTACTCCTGAGCACAGTGACCTATGACAGTTTGGAAATGATACTAAACAGAGACAATGAAGGGTAGAATAACGTTCAAGATATGAATGATGAGGTGACAGAGGTGAGCCTAGGGTAAACAAGTCGTTTCAGTGCCTGTTTCTTCTATACTGGATATGCTTTGAAGAATTTAATACTTTTCAGTAGCTCTTGAAATGATAGATTTTATTTCCTAATTATTCTGATATCTCATTGTTCTGACTCTTGGTAGGTCTGTTCTAGTTCCCAGAGCAGATAAGATGGACAGTGCTCTTTGTCAGAAGAGTTCTACATAAGCCTTTACTAAATGCAGCCTACATGCATAGAATATAAACTTTGGATGACTTACTTCATCCAAGTAAACCAAAAAAGTATTTTTTTAAAGGACCAAGCATCACTATTATTATTATTATTATTATTATTATTATTATTATTATTATTATTATTATTATTATTATTATTATTATTATTATTATTACTACTACTACATAATTTTCTATGGTGTTTGTACAGATTACTGTAATGTTTTATTGGGAGTTTAGAAATTTATAATAGAAAACAACAATAATAAATTCCTGGTAATTACTTTGCTCTTGTGCTTTGCATTATTACTTTTTACCAAGTCCTTCAGGCACAGTAGGTAACAAAAATCTCAGGATCAAAAGCATGAAACCATAGACCCCACAATGAGTTTGTGGTGGGCAATACCCAAAGATATAAGTTGCGTCAGATTGCTCCTCAAAAGTGGTTAAGAATTTATTTGCTTAATTAACAAAATCTAAATTATTTGCTAATTCCCTTTAAAGTATTCACAGAAATTTAATGTGAAATCTTTATAAAGGAAGTCTGAATTTTTTTAAAAGGTCTCAAAAATGTATCATGGGACAACTATATGTAATCTCAGTTGAGAGAGGAATTGCGTCAAAGAAATTCACACTGGATGCAGATTTGTTCCTATGCATCTCCAACTGATATTTCTGCAGGTCACTAAGAAAATGGCAAAAGCAGAGTGAGAATAGCGTCACAGAGATTGTTATTCTCCTCATCTTGGGAAAATTGATCGTGATAGGAGCAGAAAATTGAATCAACAAGATTTCGTTTTGTTTTGTTTTATTCTCTTTTCCTTCCTGGTTTCATCATCCTTCAGAGCCTAAGCTTGGGAAATTCATGGAAACTGCTACATGAATAAAATGCGAGTAGATTCCCAGATGGAAATGTGGATGAGATGTGAAAATTTAAATGCTGAGAGGCTTGGAGCAGCAAGCTTACAAGTACCTATGCTGCATGCATGGAGATGGTGAACACAGCAAACAATATCCTTCCATGCTGGAGGTAAAATATGTTCAGATAAAGATAATGAGGAGGAATATAGGATTTATTGTACTGAATCAGACAGATTTGTATTCCTCCTCATTTCTCGAGTCTTTCATTTCTGCTGCTTTCAGAAGTGACCAATGTCTGGTGCTTGAGGGGACATTGAAGAAAAGCCCTTAATGAACTTAGTGGGTTGTGTGAAAAGGAAGGCAGAGAAGAGGATATCTGCTTGACCCCTGCAGCTATCAATTTACCCTCAGAAGCATAACAATAGATTACTTTAACATTCATATTTTGTTATTACTCACAAAATTATTCAGCCCTTTAAAAATCTTTCATATTTGACTTAATAATCTCCTGCTGGAGTTAATTCCAAGGGATGACAGCATGCTGTGAAAAGTATTCACTTTCACAATTTTTGCTGTACTTTTGTGTTCCATTTATTTCATTGCATATCCTTTATTGATTTATTATGTCATAAGGTTAAAAGTAGGGTCTTATCATTCTGCACTCCATTTTCCTATGTGAAATAAAACTCAAGCTGTTTTCATTTTATATATATATTGAAGAGTTGAGTTTCTCTATTTTCTGTACCTGCAAATAGAGAAGGTAAGGATGACAAAATTGTTTATGTGGTATATTCTGCATTTACTGTTTCTCTGTATATTTTTCTATTATCAATAGTTTGATTGACTCCTAAAGAAATTTCAGAAGCATCTCAGATATCAATGTAGAAAATTACCCTCACCTAAAAAATAATTTTTGGGACTCATTATCTCCAAGTTTGAGTTTTACTTGATAGAATCACATGGAAATAGGAATGGGAAATACTACATTTTTAGACAAAAAAGGGAACATTGTGTTTATCCTGCCATATGTACAACTTCATCAAGAAATTCCTATTTATATCTTAAGGTCTACATTATAAAGGATCTGAAATCCTTCAAACCATGATTCAGAGAATTAATTAGAGACAATTGCATTTATGTCTGTGAATGTTGGACTGAGATTGTTTCAGCATGTTTTTAGATTACATTGTGATTCATAGATCATCACACTTTCTAGTACAAAATGGAAATAGAAATCAAGAAATGTACACCCAAACATTCCAAAACATCATTTCAGTAATATTTAATAGCATGTGGAATCTTACTGTTGGTGAGAATCCCCAGAACTCTACATATCCATATTTGTATATTGACAAATACAATCTTAATTAACCTTTAGCACAAGAAGCTGATGAAACTACTTTGCCGTGAAATCATATCCTGAATATCTATATTGATTCAGGTAAGCACAGATAATTTTTTCCCTCTTCCTCTTCTAAATTGAAACTAAATTGTGTTTACCCACTATCTATATTCCTTTAGGCATCTCTCTGGTAAGAATGGGAGTTGTGCTGTAGATTTTTGCCTGCAGGTCAGTCTGGTCAGTCAGACTCCAGAGGAGTTCCAAACTCAAAGATCCTTCTATTTGTCCTGCTAGTTTTTCCCAGGGCATCACTATCTAAGAAAAAACCCACAGCCTGAGTAACTTTATGTTTCTCTTTCAACATTGAAGTGTGTCTGTAGCTGCACAGGATGATGAGAAAGGGAAGACTGGAAGGAGATGGAAAGGGCTTTAACAAAGCTTCTTGCTCCTTCTCATTTTCTCAGCTCTTCTCTACATTTGAGAGGCACAGCAGTGTGCCAAATGGGTCATCAGGAGAGAAGTTACAGGGTATCCCTGCTCTTCGTGGTGGCTGCTGCCTCTCTGTAAAGGCTCCTAAACCCCAGACACTTCAGTTTGGGCTCCTTTGTATTCCCAGTGTGCTGCAGGTCTGCAAATCTGAAGTACTTCAATTTGTGCACATGTAGGTAAGATGGAGTGTATCAGAAATTAAATTTTTCTCAGCCTGTCTCTTCTGAACATATCTATTCATCAGCTGTCTGCAGAACACTTTTACATACATTTTGAAAGGGTTGGGCCCTGTAAAAAGTGGAATTGCAGGTGTAATCTCTTTTTTTTTAAAATAGAATGGAAAGAATTGGCGTATGTTTCAGAAATCTGGGCTTCTTTCAACAATACATCTTTGAATTAGATGGTTTGGTACATTTGCTCAGTATTTCCAGATGTTCATCCAGGTGTGCAGGTTTCTGTTTAAGCAATAGAAGTGTTGCCACTTCTGACCAGCCCCTGTAATCAGTTCAGTGCTCCATCTGCTGCTGGGTAGTAGCCTGGTATTTTTAAAGCATTCAGTCATTAAGTAGGTGACCCAGGTTCAATTTCTTTTTCTGCTTGACAAAGGGTATTGCCTGTGAAATGTTTTATGTTCATAAAAAAGTGAAGAAGTTTTTGCTCTGTTTTCCTCTTTGAAGCTGTGTCTGTGTGTATAAATGATTGCAAGGGTGCCTGGCCTGAGAAGGGAAAGAGCATAGTGGTGTAACTCTGCACCTCAGTGCCGAGTAGTGCTGCCTCAGAGAAAGAAGGCTGGAGTGTTGGAATGTTTTTATGTCCAATCATCACTTTATTTTGTCCCAGGATTGGCCCTGGGAGCAGAAATGGATATTTTTCAACTGGCTGGTGAATGAGTGTCTTTGTACTGCCTCTGTACAGAGGTCATTATTTTGAGGTTGCTGAAAGCCCCTATTCACTGCAGTGGGTACCTGCATGGCCACCAGAAGTGCTGGATGTCACAGAGACATGTCATTAGCACTGGGTGTTGCATTACTGAAGCTTTTAGGCATTTAAGCATTAAATTGGTTCCAGTCTGTGATGTCTTTCACTGTATGACTTTTTATTTCTTGCCGTTTCTTCTGTGCTGAAGATAATCCAAATTTGTGACATTGTTTGCTTTCTCCTTCTTACAGGAAATTGTTATTTTCAATCCCTTTTTCTATCCTTGTTTTCCAGCAATAATTATGGCTTACTTGATCAAGATATTCAGAGGTTGGTAGTATGAGTCACTTTTCCTATTCAGTTTCCACAATGTCAAAATGACACTTTCTAAATCTAAACACCTGCCAGTCCTTTGCAGTACCAAAAGCAGCTCTATTCTCCATTCCTACCATTTCCAGTCTCTTTTATGTTAAACCACAATCATATCATCTGCATTCTCTTCATGCAAGTATTTTATTTCACATCAATGTACATCCAACAGGTTACTTCCTCCTGTGCAACCAGTACCTCTAATTGTTAGTGAGAATCCACCCTCTTGTTGCTTTTGTCTGTCTGTAATGTAAATCTCGTGCATACAAATATATATATATATACATATATATATAGCTGCATGACAGATATGGCAAAAAACAAAGCAACGAGTTTCAACATTGAAACTATTAAATTGTGTGTTCTCAGCACTTTAAAAATTATAACAGCTGGGGATGGAAGGAAAGCTGATGGGTCAGGCTATTTTCTCCTTTCCCACTGCCTGATTGTTCCCAACAATATATTCTTAACATTGCCTGGCCTATTTTTAAATGCAGCTTCTTTTCATACTACTAAAGTCTGAAAAAGTGAGAGACAGATTACTCTTTTATAGCAGAATGACTCTCTTTGACTTAATGACAGTTAAATTTATTTTATTTGAGGTATAGAAGAAGATGAAGTGCATTTCATTTATATAAAGAACTAAAATATGAGTAATATAAAATCTGAACTGAAAAAGGAACTGGTCCAAAGACACTAACAAATTTGTGAATTTTCAGGTTCTGAAAATGGTGTGATGACTTTCTGAAAGACTATTACTTGGCAATTTTTGTTATAACTTCTATACTCTCAGTCAGATAACTCTTGTACTAAATTACAAATAGGCCAAATACTCAGCTGTTATAAATCCAGTATCCCTGCTGACAGTGCTGTTTGGCCAATTTGCACCAGCTTAGGATCTGTCCTTTTGATCTGGCCATATGTTTTTTGATGATAAGCATCACAAATTAGGAATGGATTTACAGAAAATCTCTTTTTCTCTTTTACATCCCTAAGGATAAATAGGTGAGCACAAACTTTCAAATATTACCAGGTCTTTGGCATTAATGGCTGCTCTTTCAAAATACACTACTCTGTTGCAAACTTTACAGTTTCCTGACTACAGGAAATTATTTTGCAAGTGACTTTTAACAGCTACTGCACTGAGAAATGATACCATCAAAACTAAACGGAAAACCTTATGGGAGCTAAAGTATCAAAAATGGTACTGAGGATGTACCTTGCCTTCTTAGATTTAGCCTATAAACATTATCTACTAAGTTTGAATTTTTGTTCTGATTTTATTGGATTCAAACCAGAAAAATCCATAATTAGAAAAGGGGGAATGGATGAGAAGGATGTGGGAGGAGCCACAAAACTGTTCAAAAAACAAAATGAGAGAATCAACAGCAAAGGAAAAGAGCCAAGTCTCCCTGCTGTTGTGTGATGTGCCAGAGGCCTGAAATGACTATATCAACAGAATGAAGTAACCTTCAAAAATGTTGCTTTTTTCAATATTAATCAAGTCTTACATTAATAAAAGAAATAATAGAAAAGATCCACTTAGAACTGAACAACATGAAATACGCAAGATAAAGGAGATATAAAACAAATAGTCTTACTGTGGATTGAGTTTATTTTTTGGGTGTTTAATTTAACATATGTATATCTCAGCATTTTTGAAACCAGATTAATTTAACATGTTGTCAAGCAGGCCACTGCTAAGGGGATAATATCAGAAAGCAAATGGCTCAAATATTTTCTTAACTGGGGGCAGAATTCTGAGCAGCAACCATGTCTAGACTTATGAAAGGGTTGATGGTGCCTGGTACAGAGTGAGCTACACTGTCACTATGCAGACCTGATTTTCTCTCTTTTCTGACTGGATAGAGGATATTTTGCAGCTGACTCCTGGCACCAGCATTCTAAGGGTTTGCATGCAGGGTTGGGACCTACTTAAATAGTGCTGCTGTAATTACAAGCTTGCTGCAGGCAGTAGAGTAACATGCTGTTGGCCAAAGAGTATTGTAAATGTGTTTCTACGGGTCAAATTTTGGGGTAGAATAATTACATCAGAGTAAGATTAAAAAATAACCCAGTGAGCCAAGTTTGTGAGAAGCTGGACACTGTGTTCATTGCTTTGCTAAGAACTGCTGCTGAGATGGGTGCCAAAAATGTTTCTCAAACGGGAAGACCACAAGATTCCTTCATAATGGAAATTGCTAGGAAACCTAAATAGATGAATGGGTCCTAATTCCCCCTTCACATTCTCAGGGCAAAGTCATATAATACTTAGCAGATAGCAGCACATTGTAGAAAAGTATCTTGGTTGTAAAGTAAATGTCAAGAGTCTCAGTATTAAAAAAAAGAAATTCTTTTATAGCAGTATGGGCAAACATGGGAGCAGAGATGAGGTGGAGAGGGAGGAGTGAATTCTGCACAATGATGGCAGTGTTCACCCTTCACTGATTCAACCTGTACCACTTCCACTTCCCTAACAATCATTTAACATGCAACAGCGACTATATTAACTATTTTTACTATTCCCTACAAAGCCACCCTGGAGGAATGGCACAGCAGACCTGCTAATGCTCTCAACTTCCATGCTTTTAGCTTCATCTTAATTAGGTACTGGAGTGAATGAAATTATTTTGCCATTCCCGTGTCCCAACTTGACAAACTGGGACTTGGCAGTAGCTCAGACTAAGGCGCTCCATGCAGCTATATATGGTATGTGTTAATGATGCTATTAGTAACACATTGCTGAATGTTAACATGTTAGAGCTCGTAGTTTCATCTCTCCATGGAAGCGACTTGATTAATGTTAGAACTTTTTAACAAAGGTATAATTTCTGTGCCACTGTTTTATATCATCAAAGAAAGAGGCATAATCTTTACGCTGAGTATTATTATGTTTAATTAAAAAGGCTGTGCCAGGCTCTGTACTCCCCTATCCACTCACACATATATAGTGTTTTGCTTGTTTTCTGAAAAGGGTGCTGTGATTTGAGGGGCTATTGGTCACCTTAGTGAGTGCCCTAATGCCTGATCTGCAGAGGGCTGACAGATGCATAACAGTATAGTGGTTGAAGGGTGATATGTCCAGTCAGTGATATGTCACTTCAAGACATCTGCAGACCTAGTAATTTTAAATGAAAGCTTGTCAATGGAACAACTAAAAAAGATCTTCTAATGAGAATAGTGACACAATGGGGACACATTCATCAAAGAATTAGCAGGTAGGGTGTTTTTAAGAAGAGAAGATTGTTAATGATTAAATGGCAATCCTACTAATTAAAAGTCAAATGGAGATAAATAAGGGATAACTCCCATGATAATTGCCAAATTTATATATTTAGAGAAACCTAGCACATCATAAATATTAAATTGGGCTGTTATTTGCAGTGTATTTGTGCCAGGGATCCATAAATACAGACATTAGGGACTAATCACTAGAATTTTTCATTATTTATCTTCCACATTTTAAGAAAGAAAAAAGTTATGTATTCAGTAAACCACAAAGAGAACATGTTTCTTGATTTTTGGGGGATTTTTTGGGGGAGTGGGGGTTGGGGGTGTTTGGTTTTCTTGTATTTGTTTGTTAGTTTGTTTTTTTAATGAATCTTTTGAGAGAAGAAAAGAAAGAATAATGCAGTGGGAATGTACAAACCAGAGGAGATTTCAGCTGTGAGAAAATCTTTCAAGACAAAGCTTGGTTTCTCATTTCTTCTGAGCATTAACCTCCTATTAAGTACACTAGTTTATGTCAATGTGTAGCTCCATTGACTTCAATTAGGCTGTCTCAGACACCCACCCTGCTGAGAGAGCAACAACACACTTTAAAAAAAAAAAATCGTCCGACACAGAAATGCAGAGAGAATAGTGAATTGGGTCATTTGTCTAATTTTAGTTATTAGTCCTGTCTTGTACCTTATGTAATCATTTACGTAAAAAAGTACCTAAAGGCCTTTTTAGAGCCTGTGGTATTGCTACTGATATTAATGCAGCTGTTTTATGTTCATTTTTGCAAGATTGAATGTGTATTATGTGCACAATTTTATGCACAGTTGGCTTCACTGGACCAGGATCTTGCTCTGCACTGAGCCTGGGACTGTTGTCTTCTTGGCTCACTTGGTGTAGCTGAAAAACTGAACAGCTTGAGAAAGTGGGTCTTACCTACAAGACTCTCAAGTATTCTGGGAAATCAGAGGAGAGGATGGTGTCAGTTATGCATCAGTACAGAATCTGTAAAGAAGTTTAATTTATTGGAAGCTGAAAGCTCATTTGGAAACCTCCATGGTGAATTGTGCCACGGACAAGTCAGACTGTCCCATCTGGATTATTCCTGGATATGCTTTGGTTTGGTTAGATTGTTTTTGATCCGCCAGATGCTTGAGTTCCCATAACAAAGACAAAGTGTGGGAGACATTCAGCAGCTTGACACTGAGGTACTGACAAAGAAATAGAGCTACTGACAACTGGCAGAGCTTTGCTCCGTATCCCTGCTGTCAGTCTTGTAGTAATCCTCTTTGGCATTTTGACTACTGAAAAGGGATAATATTTTTCCTTATATTGGATATTATATAGAAGCTAGTAGTTCTAAACAGTTAAAATACAGCTATGAAGTACCAAGAATTACTTGAGGGGAGCACTAGATGTCTATTGCATGCTAAGGCATTCTATCTTTTTGAAGCACGCCAAGTAAACACGCTGCAATACCATTCACACGGTCTCACAGAGGATGTAGGCAGAAGTGATATTCTGCAAGCTGAGATCCTGACTCCTTTCTGAATTCCAGTAGTTTAGAATGGGTAAAAGCCCTGCAAGTTTGTGAAGTCACACACTCAATACATGAGGCCAAGAGTAAAACTAAGACCCCTGACCTCTCCCTTCTTCCTCCTTTAGATACTTTTCTCTGTAACAGTGGGTAAAATGCAGGAGTGGAATGCCATTGCTATTAAGTGAAAAATGAGCTTTTACAGTTAGCCATGAAAATGAAAGTAATAATTAAATCTTCATATAACTTTAGGTTGTATTGCAAGTGCTTAGCTGAAAAATTCGTCTTTAACTCATGGCCCGCAGCAATCACATCTGTTATATTTTAGGAACAGAAAGCTAATGAGGTGGAATCTGGAGTACTGAGCTTAATTGGGCTTGTTTTGATTAAGTGTATGTGCTGGGAATATTTTACACACTAGTATAAATTGCAAAACAGTCAATATAAGCCACAAAATTTGCAAAATCCATTGTGGGTAGTGTCATACTGTTTCCAATAAACAATAAAAGGCAGAAAGAAAATATCTGAGGTTTTGATAAAAAAAAAAAAAAGTGCTTTAATTTGCTTAATTAGTGGCTTTCCACAATTGTAAGTGCATTTCTCTCTTGTTCACATACAGGCAAATACACACACAGAGAAAAACAAAAATGTGCTGTATATTATAAAATTGTAACAGCTTGTCTTTGGGCTGAGTAGATTAGGTCTGACTGGAAAAGCCATTTAAAACTGCATAATCTTTATACAAGCATGAAAAGTTGACATATCCTTCATATATTACATATTTAGCAGAAATAATAATATTTTACAGCAGTTTTAAAAACATATGTTTCAAGGGGGAGATAGTATGTGGAGTTTTTCTCCTGCCAGTCCTTATCACTTTGGGCCATACTCTTAGATAATGTAAACCTACACAACTTCATTGGCTCTACCACATTTTGCTGATCTACTCAATTTAGATCTGATCTCTCAAGTTCCCATGTGTATTCAAAGCTTAGGAGTTGGGGAAGAAAAAGAATACTATATTTTAGCAACATTATAAATGGATTTTTTAAATGGATTTTTCTCTACAGTAAAAAATGTTACAGTCTGAATATCTGATATTATCCTATCATCCATAACTAGAAACAGAGGCTGACTCTTCAAAGTAAATTACACATGAATGAAAAGTGTTTCTGTTTAGATTGTAGTCAAAACCACATCAACAACAACAAAAAAATTGTCAACTGCTTTCATTAGTAGCTCTCAAAACAGCTTCCAAGAAAAGAAAAATGCCTCCATCTTTGCACACAAGGGAAGTAAGACACCAAGAACTGGCTTGCAGAAAGCCAGTGCCAGAAGACCCTGAGTGTTGATAATCTGTCAAGTGGCCACCTTAACTGTCATAGTCTAAGGAAACTGACATAAACCACATGATATGGGGCATTTGACTGTTGAATCTTCCTCTGGCTCGGTGTATTTAGGGTTCAAGTGCTGACATTTTTATAGAGGTCACATATTTCATACCCAGACATGGCTATCTCATGTTGAGCCCTTTCAGCTAATAGATATTTCCCCCCAACCCCAAATCCAAACTGAAAATTTAGGCTGAGATTTTCAAAGTTTTTAAATTCCCATGGGATTTATTTATCAGGTTCTTCTATTCCTTTTTAGGGTCTTTGCTCAATGAATGTTTCATGATAATTGACTCATATATAAGAAAATGTCAAGAGCTAATAAATTAATTTTAACTCCTTACTGGCTTCATATAATTCAAAACATTTAGCCTGAGATACCATTATTGCTAGGAAAAGGAGACGTTTCTTCAGATGAGTCTAAATAATTCCTGACCTCTCAGTTTTCATGCTGGCTCTTCTATTCAGGTAACAGTGGTAAATGCAGTGAACATGGAAGGCACACTGAGTTTAAGGACAAATACTCTGCAGCCCTCCAGGAAAATCATGATAGTAATTTTTTAACAGGTTGGACTTAATTCTTCTGTCAAATGAAAATCTCACTGGCGAATTGCTGCTCCTTCCAGTGAGGAAGGAGAATGATACAGGAGCACACGTAGACCTCCTATATACTAGTAACACAAGCTAAGGGACTGACTGAACTAACAAGAGACAAAGTACAATATTCAGGTTAGGTCTTGATGGAGCAAGTCCTTCACTCTTGAAAAAAAATCTAACACCCAGAGTTATTCAGGGCTTTGGCTTTAGAATTTGTTCAGAAGAGTGCTCTGCTCATTGTGACCCCTCACACTGTATTGTCCAATTGGTTCAATAATGACTCTGAGGAACGAGAGCCACCTACCCTATTATTGGCTCCACCTCCTGGGGTTTCCCTGAAAGGGATTTTCATTCAAGTCTGGTCTAGAGTAACATATGCAATTACACTTGGAAGAATGAAAATGTGAAGAGGGCAGCCACTGCAGCTTCAGGTTGTGAGACGATTGCTGGCTGTGATTAGGAAGATACCCCTCCTCCTAAATGAAGTATAATAGTGTTCATATCTGAGGATTCAGGACTGGCCATAGTCAAAGATAGCCTTGTGACAGTTCATACAGTCTTAGATTTCCCTCCTCTTAGCCTTTCAAAATGAAAAAAAAAGGAATTTTTTACCTTCTTATTGAAAAACAAATTGTGGTAAAGGGGAAATAAATTTTAATACTCTGCCATTCTTCTGCCCAAACTTGTGCTACAACTTCTTCCTTTGAAAGTCATTTGAATGTTCCTTTTTTCTTTCTTTTTTTTTTCCTTTGCATAGACAGTGTTTTATGTTTCTAATATTTGATATAAAAATTCTGAATTAATTTCACTGTATTGAGCCTACTAAATATGATTTCTTTTTAAAGCAGGTTGCTCTTGTGAAAGACTGTGGTCTCTAAGGATTGTCTGTCAGTCACCTCATAAAATAAAGGTTATTATTATTATCAGTGACGAACAATAGCTGATGACTTCAAATTGAAGAAAGGTCAAGAGACTAATCACTGATATGCTTTCAGCAGCTATCTTTTCTAGTCAGGACTTAAGCGATTGTTAGAGGCATGTTTTTCAGCTTTAAAATTTTTTCTGTTACTTCCTCATTGTCTGTATACGTGCATGAAATGTTCACATGAATCCATCTCGGGTCTTTTTGTATAAGTCAAGTTGCACTCAAGTAAATGAACAGAAAAGCACAATCATTTTGGAATCTGGAGTATGAATACTTGTGGCCTTCGTGAATTGTGTCAGAGGGGAGAGAGTGGGTGAGGAATCCTTTTCTCTGTTAGCAGATACCATGCCTGTGTCACCCCTGAGCAAATTTCAATTCTTTGGCACAGTTCTTACACCAGCTTAAGAACTGTTACTCTTCTGCTGGAATGCTTCTTCTACCTAATCCACTTAAGAGCATGGGATACACTGTGGTTCCTTCTTGAGACCTTTGTTTTAGAATTCATGGACTCTAAAACCAGACCAGGTTTTCTGGAGGTACATCCCCATTCTTTTGATCTTGCAAACTATGGAGCTTCAGTAATTTATGAGGCTGTTCAGATCTGGGAGTCTGAACAGAGCTGGTGGGACGTGCTGCCTTTGCTCAAAATTCAGTTAAAGCCTGAGAAGTTTATGTAGGTCAACTGTGCCTTCTTTCAAACTGAAGAAGCTGGCCATGCTTGGAATGTGTAATGTAGGTGGAGACACAGCTTGAGAGACACATAGAGAGCTCTTCAACCAAAGGCTGGTATCAGCTGAATCCCTTCACTGTTCTTGAATGTGATGTTAGAACTACTGAACAAGTCATTGTTGGTAAATGACTGTCTGAAATAGTCTGTTTCCTCACTATAGATTTAAAGGAAAATATTACAGCAAGAGAAAAAGAAGGTGAAATTGATTTCATTTAACAACAACCTTCCAGCCTCGCCTCATGTCTCACTCAAATAACCTTTGTAACTAATTATAGTGGAGCTTGAAAATAAAGCACTTCTAGCCTAAAGGATTTTATAAGTCATCAAAATTATCCATTTCTCAGTATAGCCAAAATCCTATATGCTATTATGTTCTCGTGCCAGTGAGGCTGCCTGCAATGCCTCTATAGAGCTATGAGAGGAACAAAAGGCAAACTTTGGTATCATCAAACAATATATTGATGTCCAAAGACATTATGGTAGGCTGAGAAATCAATAATTGCTAAGTGATTTCTTTTTTGACTTTGTATTAAATTCGGAATGATTGTAATAATTGATGGTTTTCCTCCTTTTTCAGGTGTGGCAACATATCCAGACAGTCAACTTCATGCACCATCCTGGCATATTATGTGTTTTGGTTTTTTTTTTCCTTTCTGCCCCTTAAGAGTTTAGAAGTATATATTAACATTTGTAGACTATACTGTCTGATGCAGGTTTCAACTAAAATAGCCTTATCTGTCCCCCTCTCCATTTGTCTTAGTTTGGATGACTTTTTTAATCCTTTGGAGTCAAGATTTAAAGATTGTTTACATTAAAGGGACTTGTCATTCTTTAAAAAAAGGAGCCTGGATTCCTTTCTCTGTCAATTCCCAGATGATCTGTGTCTTGCACTTATATATCTTAGCCTCTATTTCTGTCAGGGTACTTCCTTTACTCTAAATATAACATCCCAAATAGGTTTTTATTGTATTCTTTTTTTTTTCCTTTAAACTTTCAGGATAGCAAATGCTCCGTGCACATTGCTGTAGGGAGAATTTTGTTTCTTATGTTTAGTGACCTTCACCATATAGTACAAGGTCTATCTGTTTACTTACTTGGGATTTCTTCAAATCAATAGCTCCCAACTGCAGACCATGCACCATTAGTGATTCATGAAGCACTTGCTGGAGGTCTATAGAGAACTGCCTAGCAAAGCACAGGATACTCTGCATTTCCATCTGCTACTTCCATTAAAACCAGCTAAAATTATATTAAATAGTTTCTGAATGCCACTATTCAGAGAAGGCATTTGCTGCTGTTACACCAGGCTGGTATCTAGTTGTGAAATATTCCATGTGTGACTTAAAAGAGACTGAAAGCAGGAGTCAGGGGGTTGAAATGTGACCCACACCCCAGAACAGTTTAAGAACACTTGTTCTTCACAACTTCTGTGCCTCAGCTATAATCCTGATTGGCCTGTATGGAATATCCTTTGGAGTCAAATCAGTTTTATGATTTCTAAACTCTGATGGATTTAATTTGCTGCAAATCTTTCCAGAGATTATGATACTTTGTACAGCATACCTATAAATAAGTTCTATGACAGCCTCATTAATCAGGCTACATTTTAAAAGCATTAGCCTTTTTCCCCTCTGTTGAATCCACAGCTTATCTTTCCCCAATTATAATTAGTGTTCATTAAAAGCAGTACTTCTTTTTCAAACTAGAATTACACTGGGCCTGATGCAGACTTCCTTCATCCCCCAGCTGATGAACCCCAGTATTGAAGAGGTGTTTGAAAACTTGGCTCCACATTAGCAAATTACAAATGAACTGTTTTAAACAGGGTAAGCCTAAAGAGATCAGTCACAGTGCTGTAAAGCTTGCTCTTGATATTTTTAACTTCAAGATGCCTGGTCCTGGGAATGGAGCATTAATTGGGCCACCTATTTACCTTGAGGAAAGTAGGTGACACAAACAGAAAGATCAAACGCCAGCCTCCCTGAAAAAAAAAACCCATTCAGAATTGGTCAGCACATAGAAACCTTGCCCTTCCTAATCATGAAAGAATTTTTTTCTTTTTTTCTTTTTTTTTTTTTTTTTTAACATATATAGTGGCAAAAATGACCCCACTCTGGACAAGCAGGAAACTTTGTAGTTTGGATTTTGGACACAGTGAGGTAAAGAATTTAAAGCATGTAATTGACAAGAAAATTTTGAAAAAGACAAATTTTTGAAAAAAATCAGTTCTTTCAGTGCAGCTGAAAGGGATAAAAGGTACAGGATAGGAGCTTGAGAATATTAATATGCCTTGCACCACTACTGTTATGAAAAGCATTACGTTGCATAGAACTCATTCTAAACTCATCTCTCTATTTCTCTCTGCCTCCAGTGGAGGACAGATATTGTCACAGACTGAATCATACAGGATGTTTTGGGATGAACTGCCTGCAGAGGTGCTTGACTCCATCAATAGCCAAGAGACTTAGGTTAAATAAGAAGGTGGTTTATTTCTGGATATTCCATGTGAGAAGAATCCAATCACAGATTTGAAAACATTAAGGTACTTTAGAGGAGGATCTACCTGACTTTGACTGGGAACTTTGACATCAGATTAGTTTCTCACTTCCCACCAAAACGTCAAGACACATGCAGAAGTACATGATCAGGGAATTCAGATACTTTTGGAAGTCAGGAAGAAGACAAATGGATGTTTTCAAGATCCTAGTTTTGAACCTGAGTAGGTCAAATTTATTTATACTCTTTTTAATATTTTGCTTTTTCTGTATCTGCCCAATGGTATCAATGTCACAAAAACAGGTTCTTCTTTGAATGTCTCAGAGTACATCCAGGTCTTGAAACTTTTTTTGTGATAATAATATGAAATTTAACTGGCACAAGTTTTAAATATTAATCTTTGTGTGGTGGATTTTGAGGAGGAAAAGAGAAATTTGCAGTTTCTCAGTTGGTAGAAATACAGCACAGTGTATCACACAACACTGTCACTCTATCAGTGACCAGAATTTGTGAAAAAACAATGAAGGATACTGAAAGGCATTTCCCACCACTGGAAATAAAGTTAAGGTAACTTTCACACTCATCTTCCCTTCCTTTTATATCTTAACATATCCACAGCTATAACACACTTCTCTTTAGTTAACAAATGACCAACCTTGACGATAAGTTCTGATGTCCAGTACCATTATGTCTTCACCTAACCCAAAATCTGTAGTCTCCTGTCAGGTGCATGCTCCACTGGACTCTATTTCATACTTGTCAGGGAAAGCAAATAGTACTTGTATCCCTCTTCTTTTTCTTGACTGGCAGGGCAAATAATGAACAGGATGCTAGAACTCAGGTGTGATGAAGACCAGTGGCTACAACTGAAAAGGAAACTGTGAAATGTGCTCATCTGGAAATCTGGCTTATAGGTGTCCCTTCTCTCACCCCATCACATCAAGTTGTGAAAAGGTTAGGTGATACTGTGAGAAACAATTGAACAAGAAGATTAAAACTCTCTCTAAAGAAAAGGATTTTGTATCTCTTTAACAGAACTTCTTAATATCAAGTGGTGAAGTTATTTGCAGGTCTGTGACAAGGTTTCCTACTCCCACAGAAGGACAACTCTGTGAAAATGGCACTCTGCTGTGAAGAGGACAAGGCTGCTGCAAAAAGGAATGATAAATCATATCTAAGAGATGAAGGAAGTGAAAGTTAAACAGAGCTGGAAAGGGTCAGACAGGAGAGGATTACAA
Source organism: Acridotheres tristis (assembly GCA_037013685.1). Classification (NCBI taxonomy): domain Eukaryota; kingdom Metazoa; phylum Chordata; class Aves; order Passeriformes; family Sturnidae; genus Acridotheres; species Acridotheres tristis. The sequence goes on from CM072887.1 coordinate 103,703,932, forward strand.
TGGAGGTCCGAAGGGTCTTCCTGTTTTGTCAGCTTCTCTTTTCAGAGTTAAATTTAGTGGCAATGAAAACAGGAATTTGTTTTGGTTGGTTTTATTTGAGGTTAAAATTGCAAGGTGACTTTGCCTTTCAAATGAGATATTGTGAGAAAATGCATGTGATGTGTGCAGTTTGTGATGACTGAGAATGTTTGATCACAGGAAGGGATGGCAAAAGGAGAGGGAAGTTTTCAAGGTCAACTTCAGAAACTTTAAAAATTAAATGTTTTGAAACCAGTCCCAGAATTCTAATGATTGTATTCTGTACAGTTTTATTATGGACTATAATTTGTCCATGGAAGTTTTGCTGATGCTTGCACTCATCCATTGCTGTAAATCACAGTAATATGCACAGAGGGGTTAATGATGACCTTACACCGTGCTCACTGTAGCTAGAAGCACTCTGTTCTTGCCCACCCTTCAGGCAGGGTGTGGGCAAAGTGACTTGTAAGGAGATGTTATACTTAGCACCTAGCTAAGGGTGTATTGTTCTGTGCCGTGCTATGCCATGGGAGCATACCATGCATCCACAGGGGAAAAAACAAGCTGTCATTGCAACACTTGAAAGTTAATAATTTTTTTTTCTCTTTAAAGCTCTTCAGCACAGAGATAATACTGACTGGAACAGGGTTATACTGCTGCTGATGACTTCCAGTCTGTTATTGTCTCCATTATTTTGGATGACCTTTCTTTACCTTGCTTTGACTTGCCTGACTTGAACAACTGGGAGCCGACCTTCCTTCCAAAACCTTCCTGTGAGTGCCAGAGGATGGCAACAGCCTTCTGCAATTCACTGGGAAAGACTCAGTGGAGAAGATTATCAAACTGCAGCATCAAGCAGCAGGTGCTGGGCTTTTACAAGCCCCAGTGAAATGTGCAGCTGAGCAAACCTTGGGAAGAAAAAAAAAACCAGTCTGCCATGGCTTTGTAAAGTGGAAGTTCCCATGCACATTGCAGGTGTTGAAATTAGGAACAGTACCTCAACAAAATGTGAAAATGTCCTTGTAAAGGAGGAAGGAATCACTTCGTGGCAAATACCAGAAAAATTACATCCTAGAATGGCCAGATTTTCTCATGACTATAAAAAACCCCCTACAGGATAGCTCGAGTAACCACCATCAGTGCAGGTGTCTTTACTGTTGATTTCAGTGGTCTGCAGATTGAGATTAAATCACCTTCCTTTAGCAGTCTGCAGGCACTACAATCCCATCACAGTTATTAGCCACACAGCTACATCTGAGACAACCCTAAAGAATTCAAGACATCCACAACAGACTGGCAGATATGAAAGGGCAATTAGAGGAAACATCCTCTTTTAGAACTAGTAACAGATGGAGATAGGTGGGGCCTTCTAGGTCTTAGGTATTTAAGCTATTGAATTCCACTCCCCAGAATGCATTTAGACTGTTCCTTGTAGACTTGAATTTAGGTGTCAGTAGTCTAAGCAGGATCCTATCCTTAAAGTTGGATGAGATGAATCCCATACAACAGATCTGAAGACCTATGTCAATTTTGAAATATGATATGTGCTCTTCATGAGAACCAACATTATGTTTGCTGCCTGAATTTCTGCTTCTCTATGAAAGATGTGGAACTACTGGAGTCCAGCAAAGGGTCATGAAGAAAACGAATGGACCTGGAGTGTCACTCTAATGAGGAAAGGATGAAAGAGATGGGATTTTTTATCCTAGAGAAGGGAAATTATTTTAAGGCTACAACATCTCCCACTAACTAAATTGCTATTGTAGTATATTGGGTTTGTGTGACCAGGTTTTGGGAGTGGGGGTGTTTGGAGGGGTGATTTCTGTGAGCAGCTGCCAGAAACTTTCCCCTTGTCCAGCAGAGCCAATGCCAGCTGGTTCCAAATTGGACCCAGTGCTGGCCAAGGCTGGGCCAATCAACAATGGTGACAACACCTCCGTGGTAACATATTTAAGGAGGGAAAAGAAGTTACTGTGCTGGTGTAATTGTGCTCAGAAGAGAGGGGAGAGAATGTGTGAGAGGAAAATCTATGCAGACACCAAGGTCAGTGGAGAAGGAGGAACAGGAGTGAACAGAGATTCCCTGCAGCCCATGGTGCAGCAGCTGCCAGAGGAGCTCCATGTGGGAGCAGAGATCCACCTTCATTCCGTGGAGGGCCCCACCCTGGAGCAGGTGGATGCCCAAAGGAGGCTGTGACCCCATGGCAGGGACCTGCAGACCTGGAGAGAGGAGCCCAGGCTGGAGCAGGTTTCCTGCCAGGACTCATGACCCTGTGAGGGATCCATGCTGGAGCAGCTGGTTCTGCAAGGACCCTGCAGAAAGGAACCTGTGCTGGAGCAGTTCATGGAGAACTGTAGCCCATGAGAAGAACACACACTGGAGCAGTTCATGGAGAGCTGTCTTTGTGGGAAGGACCCCACGCTGGAGCAGGGGGAGGTCTCCTCTTCCTGAGCAGTGTGTGATGAGCTGACTGTGACCCCCATTCCCTGTCCCCCTGCACCTCTGGGGAAACAGGTGGAGCTGCCAAGGAGGAAGGGGCGAGAGAGAGTTATTTTAAGATTTTCTTCTCATTATCCTGCTCTTATTTTGATTGGTAATAAATTCAATTAATTTTCCTAAGTCAAATGTGTTTTACCCCGTATGGTAATTGGTGGATTATCTCTCCCAGTCCAAATCTCAACTCATGAACCTTTCATAATATTTTCTGTCCCCTGCTCATTTGCAGAGGGGAGTGACAAAGAGTCTTTGGTGGCATCCAGACAGAGATAACCCATCACATTCAGTGCAAACACCACTTTTTTCACAGGGCATTTTTAAATCCTATCCGTTATAAAATACAGATTAACTTGTATGAGTGTGTCTGTCTGTTGGCATAGATTTTCAAGATAAAATCTCTCTGAGGAGGAAAAAGTGCTGAACATTTCTACAGTAATCAAGGCAATTGGCAAATCAGTTATACCACAGACATCTTTCCTTCCATTTAGGACAGTTTGTTTCATTTTTACACCATAAATGTGCAATCTAAACCAACAAATATATTTGAGCTAAAAAAAAAAAAAGAAAAGGCTTTTAAACAAAATTCAGAAATGTCCTGAACACCAGATTGCTTGTGCTGCCACAGTTCTAGATGCTATCATCAAATTATGTAATCTCAATGCATTGAGATAGTTTGGATCATGTTTTGCTCCACAGATAGGACAGTATAGCCTAACATTTGTCCAAATTGCCTTGTAGCTACAAATTCAGATTTGATTTTTTCCATTTGCCCATTTGTTCTGGATAAATTGAAGCCAAAGATCCTTCCTTCTTAACATTTTCTGTAACAAATTCAATTTGTAGAGCTGTGTCATAATGGACTGACCATAAATGGTGCAAATCTGCCAGTAATTGGCAAGCAAATGCTGTCTGAATTTGATTATGTTTATTTTTATAGAACTCAGGTCTTGCAAAGTCGCACATTTTGTATATGGGTGTTGAGGGCATTCATTTACCTGCAGGACTGTGGACTAGTAAATCACATGTGTTACCTGACTGACTCCTGAATTTACTAAGCAAAGGTGTGCTTAGAGTCAGCTCAAGGCGATACAGGCAAATCTTAATTTTGCTGCTCTCGGGACAAAGACCTGGGTCTGTCATGTTCATGCCATGGCAGCAGGGGAAGCAAAAGTGGTGGAAGGAGGAAATGGGGAAGAATATTTCTGAATCAGTTTTGCTGGTTCCACTGCCTCCACAGAGAAAGTAGAATTGTGACTTTGCCTTGAGGAGCCATCTATGTCATTTTATACATGTTGTTTCCCACACCACCTACCTCCTCTCACAGTTCTGAACTTTCTCCAGTGGTGGCAATGATAAAGAGTAACCTGACTTCTTAGGAATTTAGTAAAGCAGGCATTAAGGATTTTTTCACTTGTCTTTTCTGGTATCTGTTAGTTTAAGGAATTGCCTACCTTGGTCGTGTGATTTAACTCTATGTGTCCAAGAACTACACACACAAAATATCTTGTGCTTCCCATGGCCAGATAAATTAAAATAACACAAATGTCTGCAGCCAAAGAAAACAATATCTGTGTTTTCAAAGCAGAGAACTCTGCAGACAGAGAAAGAAGCTTACTAACAGCATCCCAGGAATTAGCCATGGGTAATGAAATATCCAACCCAAAATGCATAAGCAAGTGCTTGTCTAACGAAATTACCTTATAATTCAGATATTGGCTATTGGGTTTGTATAAACATATGTATTCACATATTTTAACATAGAACTCCTAAATGACTTTAGTAGGGGACACTGTAGAGAGTTTATTTACTGGCAGACTGCCTCTGTGACTGAGCAGGGCTGTGGGAGGCTTAAGTGTGTTCTGGGTAATGTAGTCTGATTTCTGTTTTAATGGACTGAATAACTAGAGCAGGCACTTATGTTAAATGGCCTGACTGAGAACTCAGCAGCCATTTGAGGTAAGAGAGTTTAAGATAAAAGTAATAATCTGTAAGAGTTTAAATCTATTGTTCCAAAACAGGATAAAATGTGTAGTACCAGAGCTCAAGAGAACAGGTAGGACATTCTGTTCTGTGTCTGACCCGGATGGTGATTTGCTGTGTGATTTTGCACAAATTTGGGGAATATTCCTGGGTGATGATTTAAATGTCCATAAACCATATTAATTTATCTTCCACTTGGGAAACCATGGAAGGAGAGATTCTGGAGCTTAACTAATGTTCCCAAGGTGCTTTAACATTGCTGGATGACTGCTATTCAGTAAATATAACATTTAGAGAGTTAAGTTTAATCTATCTGAAGTAATTCAGGAGGATTTCCACTGAAGCCCACTGAGCTGTAATAGTGTAATGGTAGCATGACTAATATCACTTTTCAGTCCTTCATTAGGAAGAAAAACCCTACCTCTCCCCAGCTTTCTGTGTTGGGTTGCTGTTAATGCCACTGTGCTGGGTTGGGACATAACCTCAGGTGAGCACTGTTCTGTATCCTCTTTACAGAGACTGCACAATGGCCCCACAAGAGCCTGTAGCTGTTTGCAAAGTCATGAAGAAATTTAACCAATGATGACATGCCTGAAGATGGCTATGGGTTAAAACCATGTAGACATCACAAAAAAAAGAAAAAATCCCAATAATTTTATCAAGGCAATACTATATTTTTAGACAAATATTTTAGTCTCCTCGTGTTTGAAAAAATCAGGATGGAAGAAAAGTCAGCAAAACATCCTTGACTCAGAGAAAATAGTATTAACATTTTCTTCCATTTCTTCTTATTTTAAATATTTTTGTCCAAGGCTTTTAGATTTCAGTTTCTAACTCACTGAGTCTGGGGAGAATTTGATTTAAAAAAAAAAAATAGTAATATAGTCAAAAGTGAATTGAATGAAAGACCATACAGGGTATCATGGAACTTTTAAAAGAGAAACATTTCTGAAAAACCCTAAATGCAGTTTGGAGTTTTCCTTGATTTTTGTTCATAAAGTTTATGTGCTTCTGACAGAAAGAAACTAAAACTGACTGACTAAAGGAAAGTAGTGAAAAGATGATCTGGTGAAGGACTTTTTTATCCTCTTCTTTTGGGAGCAAAAAGGGAGGGTTGGCTTTCAAGCTTCAGTCATAACATAAGCAGGTTTAAGAGTAGGGCTAGATCAAAAAAACATAGTTCCAAAGAAATTGAATTTTTCTTTATGGTTTGCAGTGAGTGGAGAGCCTTGCTGTGTGTGTAACCCAGGCACCTGGACATGGTGGTACTTTAGTTGCAATGTCAGTAGGAAATGCATTCCCAATAAATCCAGTGAAGAAAAGCTACGGGGTGATATAGAGAATGTGTGGCTAAATTTTGGGTGCTTACAAAAGCAGACAGTATTGGAGAGCAGGTGGGAAGGTTCACTGTTAGAACATCAGTGAGGGTCTCGGTTTGTAATACTTTCTAAGTTTAAATGAACTGAGTTACTGAGTTCTACTTTTCTTGTTTTATTGTTTTTTCCTCCTCTAAATCTCAAAAGTAAAAATAAAAGGAAACATAAGCATATAAGCATCTGTTGTTTTAAATCTCTACATCAGGTCGGGACTTCTATAGGCTGAGTGATTAACTTTGTCAGAGCTACTACAGCTCTGATTCAGTAAAATATTTTTAAATCTAAGTGCTAAATCCAAGTGCTATGTGCTCTGCTTTCCTGAAGAGAACACAACTACGTTTCAAACTGAGAACTTAGATGTAAATTCCAGACAATATCAACCCCCAAAAAAGAATTACATGTGTGAAAACATTTCTGCCTACTTTTAAGTAGTCATGAAAAATTAAATTATTTCAGAAAGGATCTGAACCAGCATATTTCTAGGATAAATGCTTTTGTCATAAGACACAAAAGAACAATTACAGCCTTTTGCTTAAGCATAGAGAATATTCCTAGCAGTCCCCACCCCCTCCTGCCCCCAAAGTACTTACTGTTCTCTAAAGGTTTGAGGTTTATGTCTTGAACTTTTTCCGGGCCCTCAACTCAATGTTTTCTGGCAGATATATTTTCAAGTCTTTTTTATTCTCCCTCCATTCACTGAAGAGGTTTGTAGGTGTACCAAGATGTCTTAAAGTGTGTCTGGTATTATTAACAGTACTACTTGTCTTTTTTATCTCTCTTGGTGCCTGCGCAGAGAGTTGATACAACCTTGCTTCCAGCACAACCAGTGGACAGAGAAAGATGCAGCATCAGGGTGTGGTAAAAGCACAAGCACCCCATGCCTGTCCTGCTCCATGGAGTGCATGCTCTGGGTGATGGAGATGGGAGGGAAGAAAAAAAGGTATCTGTTTTTTTATTGTTTGAAACATAACAGTTTTACCTGCATGGGGCTCAAAGAACAGTCTGCAAGGGGTAGGCAATCTTCCATGTCACCGATTTCAAAAATTCTTTATTCACAGCACAATTTTTGCTTTGAACCAGCTGTTTAAGTGATGGAGCCTGGACAATATCTTCTGTTGTTCTCCCATTTGTTTACATCCTGCCAATTTCCCATATAACAAAAATGTCATCAACAGCAGTGTTATGTCCTTATCATAGGGAAAAGACAAGCCTGTACAGAATTTATTTCTGTCTCTGGAAATAGACAGGAGCCTGAGGCAGCATCTATACCAGTAAATTGAATAGTGAGGGCAACACTATTTTGACCCTGAGGCCAACTGACACCATCTAGTCCCATCTATCCTACTAAACTCTCATCTTCCCAAACTAGGAGGTTGTGTCTCAGCTGTCTAACGGGGATTGCCTTTGCTTAGCTCTGACCCCCTGCACACCCCTGGGAACTCCATGGGATAGTGCTAACCTGGACCTGGACAAAAGAATGCCAAGAGCTGGTTAAGAAGTTAAAAGTATGGATGTCTGAGCTGCCTGGTGTCTGAGCCCTGGCACTGTTCCATTCACTTACATAAACTTGCCTTGATGCCCTTCTGTGGGTTTCAGATGTTGTTGTCTGTTCTCTCTATCTCACTATCGAGCTCAAGTTCTGCAGCCAAGGGTTTGGAGGTGGGGAGGCCAGGAGATGGCTGCAAGGCAGAGATTAACTACTATTTCAGTAAATTATTGGGATAACACAGGGCACACAAAAGAAGATGCAAATAAGGCCCCTGTATTCTCCCTTAAGCATAGATCAATGTTTGGCTTGGCACTTCTATTACAGAATTTAATTTTCAACATAGAAGAAAGAAAAATGAAGGGAAAGAATACCCCAAGACTCTTAAAGTGTACTGTATTTTTCTATAAAAATGGGCATCATCATTTTCTCTTTATATTAATTATTCCTGAATGAACTAGTACTTTTTCATATTCAAGGAAAGCTTTATGTTGTAGCTTGGATTCTACTTGTGTGACTCAGAGATCAGCTTGGGTTGGAAATGATGTTAAAGGTCATCCTGTTCCAGGCCCCCTGCCATGGGAAGGGTTACATTTCACTAGACCAAATTGCTCAGGGCCCCATCCAACCTGGCCTGGGATGGGACATACATTATTTTGGGCAATTTGTGCCAGTGCCTCACCACCCTCACAGTAAAGAATTTCCTCCATGTCCAATCTAAATCTACCCTCTATCAGCTTGTAAGCATTGCCCCTTGCCTGTCACTAATGGTAAATATAATTTCCAGCGCTCCTATACCCCTTTAGGTACTATAAATTCTCTCTGGAGCCTTCTCTTCTCCAGCCTGAACAACCCCAGCTCTCTCAGCCTGTCTCTAGAGGAGAGGTGCTCCACCCCTGGGATCATCTTGGTTTCCTCTGGACTCATCCCAACAGGTCAATGTCCCTCTTCTGTTGGGGGTCCCAAGGATGGATGTAGTGCTCCAGGTGGAGTCTCATGAGGGCAGAGGGGCAGAATCCCCTCCCTCAATCTGCTTTTTATGCAGCTCAGGGCACTGTTGGCTTCCCAGGCTGCAAGCACACATCAGAGCATGTGCAGCTTCTCATCAATCAACATCCCCAAGTTGTTTTCTCCAGGTTTGATCTCAATCCATTCACTATCAGCCTGTATTTGTGACTGGGACTGGCAAAGAACTGGCAAAGAATACTACAGCATCACTTTGGAAGGAGAGATTCTTCTTGTTTTTTTGGTTTGATTTTTTTTTAACAGACTTCAAAAGTGTCCATTGTGACCACAAAATCATTTGGAAAAACAGCTAAAAGGGCAGAAATACAATGTTTTATAATATTCTGTTCAATGACAATAGGTGATTTGTACTTGATCATAGCCTTGAATTTCTATTTGCAGCATGAGTATACAGAATGAAAAGCACTGACAAGTTGTAGATAATTTTAGTTCAATTATATGGTAGAAATTTTAATTTCTGAAGCTAAATTGAAAATAGGAGATAAGAATATAGTTGGCTTTATTTCTTCTATTTAAAAAGTGTAAAAAAACCCTCTGTCTAAATGTTAGAAAGGAAATTAGACTATTTAGCTATTAGAATTTAAAATCTCAGTGAAACATTGAAATGTGCATTGAGCCTTCATATGTAGATTGTTCAGGGAAGTCATGTTTCCACTTAACTGACTTAGGGCATGAAAAGCAATCAGTAGTTAATTTTTAAAAAAATTAAGAACTCACTTCTTTCATGTTTGACTTCCTTTGGTTTCATGCTGTTACTTGTATGTAGACTTACAGCCACCTAAAAGGTCTCTTGAATGAACCAATAGTGCTGGATCCTTTTAAAAAAAATAGATAGAACTGCCATCTCTGATAATATTTAAAAGTATGTTTGTGCTGCATACCGAATGTCAGTGAGACATCCTCGAATAATTCCAAAGCCAGGAACAGGACTGACTTGAGAGAAAGAGTGCTGCTAATGAGCAGGGCTTATTCCCTAAGGCACATCCTATGCCAGCACCTCTTCCATTCCTCAGGCTGGAGCCTCTCAAGGAAGCTGCACTCTGCTGTGGGCTCACCAGTGCATGCAGAGCTTTGAGCACCAGGCTCCACACAACTGCCTGGAACACCAAAGCTGTGCTGTGAGCTCGAGAGTTAGACTGTTCCTCCAGGGCTGGAGCTGAAGAGGAAGGTACGAGACAGCAGATGGTTTCAAAACAAACAAACACACACAAACACTCCAGAAAACAGATGGGGGAGCCCAAGCAGGGTGAGCATTACTGGGATGACGTGGAGCAGTCTAGAGCAGCAGCTTTGCCGTGAGTGCCCATGGGCTGGGTAACCAAGGCACTGCAGAAGAGAATGGCAGGAAGGAAGTTATTGCTTTTTTGGGGGTTGTGGTAACAACTAATGCCCTAAGCCTGCTAAGCTGGAAGACAGTGGAAATGCTTTTTATCAGTAATGTTTGAAACTGATCTCCAGGTGAATAGAAATGAATTGTCACTATTCCAAAGCTGAACTGAACAGGAAAAGACTGTGATCCATTCTTTCTAGTTTTTCCATTCAGTTCTACCACCCCTCAGCTGAGTAACTCCATGGCCATATAACTTTCAAGAAGATAAAGAGTTTAGCTAATGAAGAACAAAATGAACTTCTGGGTTCAAAATCCAGTCTAGATTTGGAAATGCAAATCTTCATCTCCTATTTTTTTTTCTTTTCTATACAAAGAAGTGTGGAGATGATCTCCACATACCTGTACACTAAATTATGGTGCTATAGAACAAAAAACAAGGCAGGTCTGGATTGCCCACTTTCCTTTAGGTGATTCTTTTTTTTCATCTCCATGAATTTGCAAATGCAAATGTGATTTAATAAAGGACAGTGAATGTCTGTACTGTGTAGATGTGTGAAGCAGAGAGAGATGCTGGTGGAGGGTGGATAATTCTAATCAAACTACTCACACCTTGCCCTCCTTGACATGCAATACCACTTTAAACAGCAGTGCTCTAATAGAGAAAAGAGCTACTGTACTTACCCACTCAATAATTTGCATAATTTTGAAGAGCTGAAAATGTCACTGCTGTTTTATGATAATTGTGGGGAAATGATTAGCTATAGCATTTATGCATTCCAGGAAAAAAAAAAAGCATTTTCTATTCTCTCTTTAATATTAATAAGGATTAATAAAAAGAAAAATAAAATCACTTTGGAGGACAAACATTATGTATAAAATAATGGGTGTCATATGAAGGCACATGAGTCATCCATCCATTTGCTGTAGCCTGTCACGTCTGGGAAAGTCTTAAAAAGACAACCCCTTGACTGCCCCTTCTGTAATTTCAAATGCAAATTTTAGTAATAGGCATAGCTAAAAATAAACTATTATTTTCTTCCTTCTCTGCTTTGTAGCTTTGATTAGAATATACCAAATTTATGTCTCCTGTAATTCAAACATTTTTTAATTGTGACAAATATACATGAAGTGCTCATCTCCTTTCCATCATTATTCTTTCAGACAAACCCTTTGAGAAGAAGATTAAGACATCAGTTCTAGGTAATGGTTTTTATTCCTCGAAGCTCCTTGAACTTAGCAGGTTCTGTTGTTGTGGAGATACATGAAGTGAAGAATAGGTCCAATACAAATCCTTGTGGAGGCAGGGTTTCATTGAAGTCCCTGTCCAGCATCCTTTGACTTTCTATGCCTTTCTCAGACTCCTCTCTTTCTTATACTGCAATAACAGCCCAGCTGAGATTTAGAAAGGTCATTTTTACAGTACCTGTGAAAGCCTAGACTGGTCTACTCTGCCCAGCTCCATCTGGGAGCCCAGCCATGGATTCCAGTCTCAGGGTTTTCAGTCTCTGTGTGATGTGAGTGATGTGTTTCTCCTGACAGACTTTGTTCTGGCAGTAGGTGCAGAATGGAGAGTTTTTTAATAGTTTTGCTCCCAGTTTAGTTTAACTGCTCAGTTACACTTACATTCTTGAAAGGAGATGTGAAAAGAGATGACAATTACTGCTAAACATATAAAATGATTTTAGGTACACCTTCTTTATCCAGCACAATTTTTCAGCGGATGAAGTATCATGTATTTATATGGTATAAACGCTTATTCAGAAAACACCATAACTTCTATCCAAGGTCAAGTAAATGTTCCAAAATGTGACATATATTCTCTAGAAAGCTTTTTAGGTATATTTATTATTACTTGATCAGGAAAATATTGTCAGGAATAGCTAAAACATCTGTATTTTAAAGAACTATTTATTTTTATCCTTTATTAGAGAAGAAGACTAAACATTTACTGCCTTTTTTGAAATGTAGGTTAAAAAATAAAAGGTAGCCTGGACAGGCATGGCAGAACTAACACAGCCTCACAAGGAATGGTCACTCCATCTGGTGTACATTTTAGTACTAAAATGTAACTCTGTGCAACAACCCAGAAGATCATCCACCATTCCTTGTAGAAGGGCCAGAATTTCAATAACTGCTCTGCAAGTTATAGTGTCTTGCTAGAAGTAAAGCTGACAATGCCATCAGGAGACCTCAGAGTGAAAGGTGGATTTTCCACATTCACTGGAAAATTTTACAAAGACTTTTTTTTTTTTTTTTTTTTTTTTTAATTTATATAAAGGTCCATATTGTTGCAATGCCGTGTCTAGAATTGTGGATATTCATCTGGACTATTTCTCTGGTAGTGTAGGCATCTTAGCTTGATTCAACACCCACATGGATTGGCCTTGTCTCTCATTATTTATGTCTACTATACTCACTATCACTAGAAGACATTGACTACAGCAGCATATATAGGTCTCTAACTAAAATACTAAAATTTTAGATTTGTTTCTCTGGGTTTTTTTCACTACATTTTTTTTCCCAATAATTAGATGAGAATATCAGTTTTTAGAAAATGTCATGTTTTAACCCCACCCAGCAATTGCTTACTCACACCCTTTCCTCGGTGACATGAGGAGAATCCAAAAAAGAGGCAAAACTCTTAGGTTGAATGAAAAACATTTGTAATGATAATAATAATAATAATAATAATAATAATAATAATAATAATAATAATAGTAATAATAGTAGCAACAATCATAATGAGAAGGGAAAAGAGAGATGAATAAAGCCCAAGAAAGACTTATTTGGGCAACCTGTTCCACTGGTTCACCACCTTCATAGTAAAGAACTTTTTCCTAATATCTAATCTAATTTTGACACTGAATGTTGAAGTGCTTAACAAAGCAGGAGATGCAAACTCTCACATCAGATATCTTTAGATGATCAATTTCACCTACTACTTGTTTTCCCTTCCAGTAATTGTGACAGTCTAAGTCATAGCTAGAATTTTTGTTTATTTTCCATATACATAACCACTTCCATAAGAACTTTGTTTTTCTGATGTTATCATTTTTGAGACAATGTTTTTTGTCAGTTTTTCTCCTTCAGGATTTTTTACTTAGTAGTTCATGCTACATCTTATTTTTCAAGAAAGGCTTTGCAAATACTGTAAGTGCAGGACTTTTCAAAGGGTATCAATCTATATTAAGTTGCTTTACCCCCACCTCTCCCTCTCCCCGGTATACCCATAGCAGGTCTTTTATACCTCATCTAAGCAAGCAGTTCAGAATGAAAAAATAATGTATACTGATAACAGTTATATGCTAATTCATTAAGGTCTGACTTTACCTGACTGCTAATTAAAGGAAAAATATTTGAAGGATAAAATAAGGCTTGCAAGCATATCACACAAGGGTTCTTCCCTAATATATTTCCCGTCTATCACACTTATTACTGCAGGGTGGGCTGACAGGTTAATTATGTACTTGCAGGAGAACTGATACAGAAGATATCATGATCTCAAAAGCAAACATTTAGAATCATTTTATTCAAACAGAAGACAGCCTCACCTTGATGAAGGTCTGCATTTAGTGAATGTTTTAAGGCAACAGTCACTGCACTCTCAAGGAAGTTACTTGATCAGGTATCCATCAGTAGATGCCAAACCAGCAGTATATAGAATGTGCTGCAAGAATGTAACCTATTCACATGGTAGTAAATGGGAAAAAAGAGATTGATTTTGTGATGATGCCATAGGACTGGGATTTACAAAATTCCATTTTAATTTCCAGCTTAATTAATTTCCGGATTAATTGTGTGCAGGCCTTTTATTGACATAGAGACCCACTGAGTGAGATTATATCTGATGGGTCATACAAGATGGGGAGATCATGCTGAAAGCATTTGATGTGCCTGTTTATTTGATTGCTATATGAATATATGCCCTACTATCTGGAAGGTGTGTTCCCAGATGTATCAGATCCTGCCAGATGGGATTGTGGTTCCCATGAGGTTACACTGTGAGAGGGATCCTCCTAAAAAGCACGCATGCTTCTATTGTCACACAAAATTTTTAGGCTGTTCTGGGATGGGCAAATTCATCAGCTGATCATGGCTCAGGCTGTTCATCTACATCTAGCAAATGTTTTGCCAGATCTAGAGAATGCTTTTCATGTGAGTACATATGAATTTTCTGACTCGTGGTAGGGGATATCTGGACAGAGGCAAGAAGACCTAGTCACACACTGAATAAATGAAGCAGTAGCTGCAACTATATCATGGAGATTTTAATTTTATTTTATCTAAGAAGCAATCCCAAAACTTGAGTCCATTAAGTCCTGACATTTTGAGGTTTCTTGAGTTGTCATTTTAGGTATTTTCCCCTCAGTTCATCTGTTTTTCAGATGAGCTGCATTTTTACTCATGTTTCTCCCTTAGCTGCCTGCCATAATTAACACTCACCCATGCGATGTCAGTAACTTTGTACTTTGTGATTGTTCATTGCTTATTACAATCAAACCCAGACAGTAATTAAATAATAATGCCAAGATATCCATTCACTTCTTTTTCTGTAAGGTTTAGAATCCATCATAATGTGTTTCAACTTTCACTACACCCCAAAACTACAAGGCAAGTCCATATCAGCTGTTGGGTTTGTATCAACTTTCCATAAAGGTCCAGCAGGCTGTGCACAAGTATTAGTTCCCTCAGATGGATCTGGTTTTAACACAAGAATAAAATATTCATCAACTAAATTATTCAAGGAGTAATTGTTGGTATTTGTTGAATAATGTATTCTGTTCATGGTGTCTGAATACTACAAGAATGAGCTGAATAAATTATATGCTAAAGCAACAAAATCACTGCCTTGCATTTGTTGAATAGCATTTTATCTAAGCTAAATGTATTTTAATAAAAATATAGCTAAAGAGAACAAAAATTTTTACCTTTTTCTCCTTTCTGACAAAGAGTATGTCTTTAGGTATATATTGTGATAGTCTTTAAGTTGTACAACAGACGTTGAGAACTGACAGCTAGAACAATAACATCTTGTGTGGTGATTTTCAGAGACCACAAAACACAGTATTTCTTCCCTTCAGAAAAGGTTTATTTTATTGCTACTAGAAAGAAGCCTAGTAAGTGGGCCACAGTAATTGTGAAAGTAACTCAGGTTCTGCTTATTCAGTATTAAAGTTTATATGTTCTACACATTCAGCTTTTTCACTCTCCTTTGCTTACTTGCTAGAATCATGTTCTTCACTACATGAACAAATATTATACTACTAAAAAAATACACATGCTTTTATTTAAGGGTAGAACTGAACAATTCCACATGGACAGAAAAACCCGTTTTTCAGCAATGAGCTGTTTCATCTAAGAAACCTGTGAACCAGGAAGTCTGGTCTGAATAAATAATGTGGACATACAACAGGTGCATGTTCAACAGAACTAGGAGATGACAGTCCTTCAATTTGATACTGACTTGAATAATGACAAATGTGATCCCAACAGAAAAGTCAGGCTGTTCAATTCAAGATGCTTCCGTGTGGGTGGGAGGGATGTTAAAAAGGAACAACTCTATTTGTAAATTTTACACTCATTGTGTCCTGACTAGTATTCCTTGAGGCAGCATATTAACTTCAAATGGCTGCTCACACCTCCATTTATGCAGAGGTGTTTCTCATAGTTCTAATATGCTGACCTGATCTCTCTCTTTTGGTTAAACTACAAGGGAACATTGCACCAATCAAATTTAGTCAATAAAATTGCAAGATATCCACCTTTAACACTTACCTGGAAAGTAGAACAAGAGAGGGTGGTATGGGTTCTATGGGTCCTGCATGCACAATTCACAAGTTATTGACACTTATGAAAAGACAGTTCTAAACAATCTTTTCATAGTCACACAATAATTCACATTACATTCACTGTTTCCTAGAATGATAATCACAGATTATCTCGAATCATGGAGTTGAAACGTGCTCAGTAGGTTCACGTCTGTGTGGACAGGTAGCACAACAATTTGTTCCTTTTGGTTATTTCTTCATTCATCAATACTGAGACTTCCAATGTCATGTTGTTTCAGTGTCAGTCAAAGGACCTTGAAAACTTACTGAAATCAGAAATCAGTAAAAGTAACATAATTATACACGAATTAAGCACATGGTTGCAAAGAGCATTCACTCAAGAAATGAGTTTGATTTAAGCACTCACTTAAATGTTTTGCTAACTGGGTTCTAAATAAGCAACTGCCACTTTATAGAAAATCATATTCTGATTGGTATATTTAATTCTGTCTACTATGGAAGAATTTATCTTCCTTGTAAATATTCTTACCAGCACTGACTGTGAATTGTTGGCTTCTTCAGATATCTCTTCCCTGTCCTCACAACACTGCATGAGAACAGTTTACTAATTACAAGGAATTCAATTCCTGTTGGTGGCTTCAGCCTTGATTGCTATGAGATTCGGATGCTGTCACAACCCAAGGTGAAGACTTCACCTGGGGAGAGAAGCATGCAAATACTGCATGCTATAAAAAGGAGAAGAGAAATACTGACAAAAATAAGGCAGACTTGTCTCAGAAAAGATTAGGGGTTTGAATTTTTCGTGCAGTCCAGAAGATTAATTAACTCTTACATAGCTTTGAGAAAGAGAAAAGCTGTACTTGGATCAAAGACAGCTACTTCATTGCTTCTTTCAGCACAGACAAATTACTGTAAGAGAATACTAATATCTCTATTGTTTAGCACATACATATTCTTATGCTGCCAGAACTTTCACATTATGTAATTCTTTTGAATGCAATAAAAGTAGCCACTTGTAACATGCTACCAGCTTAGTGTAAAATGGTCTTCCTTACTCATGAAGACTATTTATCTTTTCTCAGACTATGATGATGAAATTGAATTTTTTTCATCTTTTTGGCTGCTTAATAAATATAAATCTTAAATTGCTTCTCTTTTAAATTTAAGTTAGGCTTTGATAATTTTTATTTTTGTGGAATAAATTCACCTGTAAAAAGGTTTCTGAGAATGCAGGGAAATTTAACCTTTAACTTGTGAAACAGTTCATTTTCAAATATGTTTGAGAGGAGAGCACACTAAATACTATTTTGCCTTTGCTTTAAATTGTTGAAATCCAACAGATTGGCTTGTGTTTTGCAGTTGCAACTGAGTATTAAATATGTTCTCAGAAGGAAAATATGAGTTAGTCATATTGGAAAAGAAAACATAATAAAAACTTATGACTGATGAGATCCCACTCTGT
The DNA here is from genome assembly GCA_037013685.1 of Acridotheres tristis. Lineage (NCBI taxonomy): Eukaryota > Metazoa > Chordata > Aves > Passeriformes > Sturnidae > Acridotheres > Acridotheres tristis. Next base: position 103,720,895 of record CM072887.1, read on the forward strand.
GATGAGTAGAAGGAAGAGCCAAAGGAGAAAGATAACAGTAAATAAAATGAAATAATGGAAACAATATTTGGAAAAAATAGTAATTAAGAAAGAAATTTCTTCTCAGCCACACACTAATTGGTAGAGATATATTTGTTAAAGGAAAGCTTATAGAGTTTATCTACCACCCCATCACTTAAAACTACCATATAAAGATGTATAAATGTTCCTATAATTTGAAAGAAGTCATTTAACCTTGCATTCCTTCTCTCTACTTTGCAACTGCTTTTTGTTCTTTAGAAATCTGCATAATATTTACATAATGAGACTCAGACCCTAATATGCCAGACAATTGTTCAGCAAACTTCCCTTGTAAGCAGTTATTATAGACAAAGAATGAGAAGAGAAAAAAAGATAATAGAGAAGTCATTGGTTTCTGCTATGGAAAAACATCTAAATATCCAAACCTATCTCTTGACTTTTAGCTTATGCCTTTTCTGCAAGACTTTCTGGTGGCCTAATATGAATGTCTGTTACTTGAGTCTCTAGCTTATTAATTTTTTAAAAATAAAATTGTAATTAATATTCGTGAAGATTGCATATGCCACACTATACTAGCACAAGTACAATGCTAATTAGCTCCTACAGAAGTATGGCACACTAACAGAAATTGCAGGTATTCACACTGTGTCTCAGTTTGAAGTTTATAGAACCCTAAGAGAAATTCACCTGAAAGTCTTATGGATCTTACAGACTTGTAGAGAAGAAATTGAACTCTTTTCAATTTTGTTTTTCTCTCTACCTGCTGTTGATCTACATTTTTTTCATGGTCATTTCCTGTAACACACTGTATTTGAAATGGAAGTTTCATATGTCATAAGCATAATTTTCTTCTATACTCTCTTCTCATGACCTCATAAAACAAAGGCAAATGATAGAAGGATCATTTTTTTAAAGGATTTTCATAGATTTTTGGTAGATTTGATTTTATCGCAGACTTCGTCCCTGGTAAAAAAAGCCTGAAGTGATACTGGCTTGAAATATCTGAGCTGCTGTACAGGCAAATTATGCTCCTCCTAAAGCCAATCCCAATATGGTATCAGCTCAGTAATCTAAGAATGTTTGGCTGGTCTATATGCTGCTAAAGCTTCATGGACTGTTTGCTCATTGCCTTCAGTCATCACTACATGACAAATTCCTTTGTACTAGGTGCTGCCCAGCAAAAACCACTTTCATAACTGTAAATATTTCTCCCCAAATACAAGAAGATTACTTCCTTGTTAGTTATGACCACATTTATTTTCTTTAAAGCACTCATATGAGAGAAATTCTGTTTGTTGGAACAGTTGTCAAATGTGAAAGTGCCATGAATATGCATACAAGCATGTATTCACACAAACATTGATATCACATGTGCCTGCATGACCTTTATGAAAGCTTTCTGTGGGCTGAGAACTGGAAGAGGAAAGAAGGAGTGTTTTGGCAGAGAAATAACAAGTATGTGTTTCTCCATAAAGCCTGCAGGAAAATGAGCAGCTGTTGTGGAGGAAGTAAAGGACAATATGCAAAACAACCACCAGCATGAACATGGGTGTTCACCGTGTGATAATTCAAAACTGAGGATCAGCACGCTTATTTGTCTGTGTACCTGAACTCAGCCAGGAAAGAGAAAGAGCTCTTAAGACACATTCCCTGTTCCTATGACATCAAATGAAAGGGAAAAAAGATTGCAGCTCTGCAGTGGATGGCTATGATCTCTTCAGAAGGGATAGAAAAGGAAGGAGAGGCAGTGGGGTAGCTCCTCTGTGTGTCAGAAGGTGGTTTGGTTGCCCAGAGGTTAATGTTGGTTACAAGAGGGTTGAATGTGTTCAGGTAGGAATTGGGGGAAGGCCAACAAGACACATACTGGTGAGGAAGCACCTCAAGTGATGTGTCCATGTCTGGGCCCCTCCTTTCAAGGATATTGAGCTACTGGAGCAAGTCCAGAGAAGAAAGCTGGTGAAGGATCTGAAAGACAAATCCTATGAGGAGCAGCTAAGGGAGATGGGGTTTAGCCTAGAGAGCAGAAGGCTGCATGTTGCTCTCTACAACTACATGAAAGGAGGTTGTAGTGAGGTGGAGGTTCTTTATTTCTTCAGAGTAACAAGCAATAAGACAATAGGTCTCAAGTGGCATCAGGGCAACTCTAGATTACATATTAGGAAAAAATTCCTCATCAAAAGGCTTATCAAGCATTGTAACAGGATGCCTAAGAAGTGGTTGAGTCACCATCCTTGCAGATATTTAGAAGATGTATAAATAGCCATGGTTTAGTGGTAGACTTGGCAGTGCTGGGACTGGTCTGTAAAGTACAGGTGAAATGGTAAAAATCTGTTCCAACTGCATCATTTGATGATTACAGTAGATGACTGCAAAAATGCCCACATATTTCCTGGAAATGTTACTTTATTTTCTCAAGAAAGAGCCTTCAGTGAAGGAAAGTGTTCATCTATAACATTTATTCATACAGCTGCATATATTTACATACATTCAATCACTATAAAAATACAGTGTTGAAAGACAACCTGAAGAAAAAAGAATTGAGTGCACTCTAATGCAATTACTTCGAGTAAATGTATGAAGAAAAAATATGAAATTTAAAAACTTCTCATTCCTTTCTCATTCATTCAGGGGTGGAATCAGACATTTTGATAATGCTCTTGCACATATCATTAAAAGGTAAGATTAAAAAAAAACAAAAGGAAACACAGAGTATAGGAAAAGAGAGGAAGAGGAAAGGAAAAAAGGATAAGGAAAAAGGGAAAGATTTACAGTGTTTTCTTTTTTCATAGTCCTGGTTATCATCTATTTATAATCTCAATCTCTCCTGTGCTCCTTGGACAACTACTTTTCACAAAAAAAGCTAAGGTCTCTTCCATTTTATAAAAATTCTGTCACAGGACTAGCAGAATGAAATGAGCTCCGTCTTGAACTTCCAGTAAATTTTCCCTAAATGTCACATTTAAGGTCAAAGTTTGAACACACTCATGGACTCTTTAGGTACTTAAATGAAGCTCCAATTTTAGATGTGGTATAAACATAGCAGAGGCTGCAATCCTTGTTTCAGAAACGGATCATAGCAGCAGTAAGTGCATTCTGAAAGCTGTGGAAAAAAATGACCATTAACTGGTCCATAATAAGGCCCAGACATTAAAATCCTGATTGCTTTCAGAGAGATGAAAGGGTAAAAAACCTTTTATTTATTGTTCTCAGTTACTTTAAAAATTCATTCCCATTTCTGGTTGTTAAGCATTAAGTTCTCATCATTTCTGAAAATCCTGGAGTAGTTAATCAATCACACAAACCAAATGTTAACTGCTTGCCTCGAACAGCTCTTGCAAAACCCTTATTCGACAGGTTCATTTGACATTTGTTTGTAACAAACATGTAAATTAAGACTACCACCTATATGGACAATAGCTTTAAAGGAAAAAAATAACACTGAGGGGAATGACTGATTTGTAGGCTATTTTTTCTGTCATAGAGAGCAAAGTAATATCTACATATTGTCAATCATGTTGATTGAGGGTTAATTTGCCTGCAATTCTTCAACAGATGACAGGAAACATGAAAGGCATGTAGGTAAAACCTCAGTACATAATATGCACAAGACTCCATCATATATGCATGTCAGCACAATTTACCTCTGACCTCAAAGGGATGTGGGAAGCAAAGCATTTTTCATTTTCAGTATATTGCATCTCCAAGCTGTGTGGTGCAGGTGACACTCTGGAATGAAGGGATGCCATCCACAGGGACCTGGACAGACTTGACAGGTGGGGTGGTGTGAGCTCCACAAAGTTCAAAAAGGCCAAGTGCATGGTTGAGGCAATCCCAATCACAAATACAGATTAGGTGGAAAATGGATGGAGAGCAGCCCTTGATGAGAAGGACTTGAGGATGTTGGTTGACAAGAAGCTGGTCAGGAGCTGACAATGTGTGCCTGTAGCCCTGAAAGCCACCCATGTCCCAGACTGTATCAAAAGCAGTGGGGTTGGAAGTCAAAGACTGTCATGGTACTTTTATGGCACTTTTCAAACCAAATCACTCTATGATTCCATGAATCTGTGAGCTCCATACTTTAGCACTGAAAGCACAAAGGTTCAACATCAAGCACAGCCTTTCCGAACTTTCTGGCTGTCACATGGACGTGGCCCTGGGGCTCTGAGTGCACCAGAAGCTCTGCAATCTCTTCCCCTGCTCCTGGGGATTCGGCTGCTGGCTTTCCAGGCAGGTTCTGAGATGGTGGAGCTGCATAAACTTCCACAAGCACATAGTTTGTGTTCCTAATCTGAACCATTTTCTGAAAGACTTTCTCGCTCTCCAGGTACTACAGGGAGCAATTAGGACACAGATAATCTGCTGTGCTGTAACAATTTCTTAAAACAAGGGCCAGGAAATTAAATGTCAGAGAATTGCTCCTCAAAAATGTTTTCTCTCTAGCATGCATGAAACTGATTGACAGTAACTGCAGAAAGCAGCCTCTTTATTTTAAAGAACTGTAGGGGAAAAAAAAGGGAGAGAGATGTCTAAAATGTCCTAGTGATTGTCTTATTAAACCTTGGAGTATATATTATCGTTTTTGGCATATAGATAGGAAACATTGTGTTCAGCAGAAAAAACAGAAGTTGTTTTTTTTTTTGAAAGATGAATATCATTATTCATTCAATTTTACTCCATGGTTTAATTTGTTTGGGCTTTAAGATCAAATGCAAATTATTAGGTCTCTTGAAAACCAAATCAAAGTTTTTCATATATCTACCAAAACTGTAATGAATTTAGAAAAGACATAAGATAAAGGATATAAATCTTTCTTTATCAAAGCTTTTATTTGGTTGTACTTAGTAGAAAACATATATAGGGGTTTAATTTCCATTAGATGATTATTTCAGTTCTTAGGCCTTTCACTGAAATGTGTATTATTTGTCTATCACCTGGCCTAGATACAATGCTGAACACCTTACTCAGAGGAACAGATTCATTCTTAATAGCAAGGTTTTTCCCTGGTTTAGTGTAAGCAAAAATGCTTTCAGTCATGTTTCCTCTGCCACATAGAGCATTGTAGGTTTTAAACTCTTCCTGCTGTGAAAATTGGAAATGCTACATTTCCTATAGATTCCATCCATCCAAACATCAGTGGCTTTAAACATACTATATTAATAAGCATAAAAGAAGATGGACGATAGGTCATGAATAAATAACGTTGCAGAGAAAATAAATGCTCTTTGACAACCAGTGAATATAAAATGTCTCTTAGCAGTATGAATATAACATTGTGTCCCAGCCTAAAATGAAGGGAAAAAGAAATCACACTTAATAATTAGTATTTGCTTAAAATTAATCCTTAATACCACATAGTATATAAGGCATTGTGGACATACATTCATTTCTAGGCTCAGTGTAAACCATGGTATTTCAGATATCAGTACATTGATTCAACTAGAAATTCTGGTTAAGTTCAAAGTAAATACTAAATATGTAATTGCAAACATTTTGTAAAATTTCCTCATTCCTGTGATAATTGAATCTGCTGCAATAGACTATGGGAGGTTAAAAAAAATAATGCTTATTGCTAAAAATTACAGTATGAAATAAATATCAGATATTTTCAATGCAGTGGGGGTTATGTATATGGGAATTCTTCTGGCTGCCACCTAAAATTCCATGGAACTTGAAGGAATTCCTTGGAGATTATCTTTGTCTCATAGCTCAGAGAAATCCTACATTGCCATGGAGCAAGAGATAAGAACTCCTTGCAAATGAAAATAGGGCCTGCAGCATGTTTTGACAATATTTATATTGCTTCAGAATTTAATGAACTACTCAGATTGTCAAGAAGAAAATTATATATTTAGTGAAAACAAAAAAAAGTAGAAAGAAATGTCAATCCCAATGTACTTAGAGATAAGAATTGATGCCTGGATTCCTTATGTAATCAAAATAGCTAACTATTCCAGTGTGCGAAAAACAAAAGTCATCAGATTTATGTCTTTGGAATTAGATTCTGTTTAACTCCATGCATGTATGAATTAATTCCATATCTGCATTTTAAAAGAATTAATATATAAAATGTGAGATATAAGAAGAAAAACTATTCTGAAGGTCTAACATGGCCCTCTGATACTTCCAGAAAAACTCAGAATTCAGAGAAGGGGATTTCTACTTGAATGCTAGAAATAGATCTGGGTTAAATGTCTATATTGATACTTAACTTTTAATGGAGAACTGACATAGAGACAGTTCTAAATCTATTACTGAGCTAAAACAAATGCAGGAGATGCATGCAGAATTCTTCAAATAGGAGAATGAGACGCACAATGACATAAGACTGGTTTTTCTACAAATGCTGATGTCAATTATGATTACCAATGCATGTCAACAGGGAAGACGTGAGACTACAAGAAGTGAAATCTTGACACAGAATTTGTAATACTCTGTTGTTGTGCTTGAAATTATTCCTGAATAGAAAATTATGGGTAAGCTATTATAGAACTTAGGTTGTGTGCATGGACATGTCAGGAGTAAATTGACTCCAATTTTGACTAACAGAAAGCTAACAGATAATGGGATAGCAATTTCTGTGAGCCATATGGGCACACGAATATTTTCTAATTTTGTTCTATGAATATTATCTGGTTCTTTTGTATGGTCATATTGTGTTATAATTATTAGTGCTGCTTCTGGGTGAAATAAACAAAATATGATTATTGGAAGGTTAAAGGAGGAAAAAGGACAATGGCACCCTCTCTGCAATGTAAATTATGCCAATGAATCAGAAAGGACCGTGACACACATTTTTTAAAATACATTATCTGTGAAGAACTGCAAATTGGCAGTATGGTGTTTTGGTGTGCATTCAGATGGAAGATTTTTAAGAAGGAGTTAAAACTGGATTCCATTTCAGGAAAAGGTATCTGCTCATTTGATACAGCCAGTTCAACAAAGAAAACAATTTTTATGCACTTTTCTGCAGACCTCACAGCTAACTTAGAAACTGTTTGCTACATACAAATATGATTTTTTGATCTTTTCCCTGTGGAATGGACCATTGTGAACTATAACGGCTGACAAACAAGAACACTGAAAAAATGTTATGCTATGAAACCTAAAAAGTCATCAGATGCAATATATAAAATATCGGCTATATGAGGGGAAAAATTCTGGGGAAGGCAGTCACTAAGTGCCTAAGGTACTCCACAGGGTGACATAAACCAACATGAGTCCAAGTATCATGTAAAGTAATAGAAAATCAAATGGACAAATGCAAAAACATTCATGCAATTGTTTAAATCTCACTGGCTTCAGCAGTAAAAGATTAAAACTTTCTTAAGGAGATGATATTACCAATATATTTAAAGTTTAGGTCATACCTATAGGCTTTGAAGATTCCAGAGAGATCTAAGGAAGTCCTCCAGGCCAAGATGCTTGTCCTGTTCCAAACGGTGTTATTCAGACTCCCAGTCAAAGACAATCAAGTCAAGGTCTCATACAAGTAAGCTTAGATAATGCATTAATGTTGAATTTGTAATAACAACTCCATCTTCAAGAAAATTTCAAAATATATTAAAAAATTGAATTCCACTTAAACTTCATTTTAAAAGAAGTTTTGAAGAGTAACAAAAGTTATGTGGGAAAAAAAATTATACACCCTCTACTTCACAACCTCTTATATGCCTAAATAATTTAAACTACTTATAAATGAGAATGTCTTCTGTGTATACTTCAATTGCTGCTTTTAGTATATTTTCTCTTTTTTTTTTGTGCAGCATGCAGCAAATACTCAATATGTCTCCAGTGCCTATTATCACTGTTCTTCTATAATAAACTTCTTATCTGTGAGAATATGACCTTGACACTGTGAAAAAAAACCTTTTAAAGAATAGCTCAATTAAAATCTAATACCTCTGTTTAGGATTTGATTTCATTACTATTCATAAGACCATGCAACACTATTTGAGTCATGAGTTCTCATGCAACTCGAATACTCGTTTCAAAAGAGTCATTACAAAAATAATTTTTATTCTTCTCTCTGCCCTATTGATTTTCAGTCACCATGGAGCTTTCTTTGTTGACTTTGCAAAGGTCTCTGTTGAAAGTTCATTTTATTGTTGTGATAATAATTGTTGATCAGGGTCCATTTGGAGCAGGTAAATTTAAATGCAAGGTAGGTAGAGGTGGGTAGCAGTAAAGAAGCATGCAAATCACAGAATCACTGAATGATTTGAGTGGGAAGGGACTGCAAACACTATTTAGTTCCAACCCCCTGCCATGAGACACCCTCCACGGTCCCTGTTTGCTCAAAGCCCCATCCACTGCACCCTTCAGCATCGCAGGGTGGGGCATCCACAGCTTCTCTAGGCTACTTGCTCTAGTGCCTCACCACCCTCACAAAACCATTTCTCATGTCCTATCACTATCTGCCCATGTAAATGTTGCTCTCCCTCTTTTTTTTAAGCTCCCTATAGGGATTGAGGTAGGTCCCAGTGTGGTGTCCCTGGAGACTTTTTTCTCCAAAGCAAGAGTAAATGGGCTGGGAATGCAGTATAGTCTACATGAATGTCACTCAGGAGTGTGAAGCTGCACTCCAAAGATGAACTTTGGATGTGTCACTTAACCTGAATATTTATTTACCTATCTCTAATTGAGAATATTAATTGTCTACCCTGTAGGGAATTATGGTTCTCAATCAATTAATTTTACAAAATGTTCTAAGAAGGATAGACAAACGGCCTTGCACACATGAAGTGGAAAATAGCATTTAAATGAGCCTTAAGCTTGTCTTCAACATTATTGGATTTGAATTGGCATGGACATTTGTACTTGTGAAACAAGCTCTTTCTTGGATATAAATTTCTCTTTTCTTAATCAGTGAATATATTTCCTCTCTTCTCCCTTTCTTATTTCAAATCAGTAAGCTTTTAAAAAAATCAAGAATATCAGTTAGCAAAACAAGGTCAAAGACTGGTATTTACTGGAAGCATCAAGTATCTTTCCTCTGAAGATTTCAAGGAACAAAACAGAGAAGGAATATGCACTGATTTAGATAATGCATAATAACTTTTGTGAAGTTGATATTTAACTGAGCATCTATTCTGAATGTTAAAAGGCAAATTAACGCCACAAAAGCCCTACAAATCACAAGGTGATACAGATAAAATAAAGGGCAAAATGCTATCTATCAAAAAATCAAGCTCAGGGCCATCCTGAGTTCAGAATGTGAACATGATTAACAAAGATTTTTGAAATATGCAGAAAAGAAAGAACAAATTTTAAAAATTATGGTATGGTTTAAACCTTAGACAAATGCCTTGTTTTTCACTGAAAAGGAAGGTGTGAAACAAAGGAAGGTAAGCAGAGGTTGCACAGTTGAGAAAAATATGTTAAGAAGAAAATTATATTCTGTATTACTACACCCAAGGTAAACTAAATCTCATGTTTAAATTTTAAAATGGATAAACACCATTGCAGAATTCTGGAATAAGTGGTACACTGGAAAAATTGTAAAATTTCCTTATGCTGAGTATAAACACTTGATTTGAGAACTATATATATGATAAATATTTACAAAGGGCAGTAATTCAAGTTGGGACCTACCTTTGTTCATGTGGAAAACTAGCAAGTTTTGTGGGAAAGAACAATTAGAAAAATTGAGTTATGCAAGAATGGGGAAAATGTAATGTAGAGGCATATGATAGTCTGACATGACAACTTTTGCTGGTAAAAAATAATTGATTTTCTAGACAAATAAATTGAAAAATATCCCTGATATTTTTGGCAAAGCATAGGAGATTGGTGCTGTATAATAGACTACTTGTTAAACTGGATTAGAGTAGTAAAAATTGAATGGTGGCATAAAAACAGATTTAAAGGGAAGTTATAGAGGTTATTCAGAAATAAAAGAGGCAAAGTTTTTTGTTTTTCTCAAATAAGTTTTGATATTAAACTTAGCTGTTATCTGTTTTAATGAGGTTGCCATAAAAATGTGCAGTTCAGCTGAGCATATGGCATTGTTACAAGTAGTGCAGAACACGAGCAGAAACAACATTGGGAGCATGCAGAGATCCAAAAGACTGAAATAAGGTCTGTGCTAAGACATTTAATAATATAGAAAAAAAAAATGAGAAATTTAGTTGCTGCTAACAAGAATTAGCATCATGAACAACATTTGTTGGGTGAAGACAATGCTTTTAGTTGATGGCCTGTTTGATGTGCATAATCAATCTGAAAACTTATATTGTATCAGTCAAAGGATATTTAGTATGATAGGCAAGTGTTCAAGCAGACCACAACCAAGGCTTTTTCTTTGCTTAATTGTGTACGACTCATTATCAAGAATAAGAACTCAGTGAAAGTAGTGTGAAGAAGAATTTGAGGAATGATCAGAGCAGAAAAAGTAAAACTGAAGAGAATGGCATTTCTAGCTAATCAGACACCAAAGGCCATAAGATTTTTTAGGGTGAAGATGAGAGATGCTTGACAGTGACCCAAGAAGCCCAGACTCATCCTTTATTCCTTTGCACTGTCCATATGCAATTGTGGTCTGTATAGCTCTTTCTGACATAATAGAAACCAGTTTTCAACTCTGCTTTCAACATTGGATTGGTAGAGTCACTTTCTTCTTACTAGTGAGAAGTTCCTGAAAAATCAGAAAATATCTAGTCATCAGGCTGCCCAGTAGAACTCAGAATTAACATGATGATAGCACAGTTTGGACATCTTTTTTTGTAATTTTATTCTTCATGCCATGAAAGAGATTGTCTATTCACTACATTATTTAGGAATTTGGGTATCTGATTATCTCTGTCAGACTTTTAAGTTGCATAGGACAAGATGAATAAAGTTGTCCAAATTTGACATTTACTTTTACATGAGTTATAATATTGTTATTAAACGAAAAATTAACACAAAGTTCTAAATTTCTATGAAATCTTTTTCTTAATTTGAAGGGCTGTAGCACTGAAATACTCTTCCTAGACGATCCTTAGAGCTTAGCTACAATTAATGTTGTCATGATTTTCATCTGATTGATAGTTTGACACTACCCATTTCTGACATTTCACTGATGTTATTTCATTTTGGGTTCAGTGGCACTTGCACAAAGTGAAGAGTTTAAAATTATTTCTGATGTCTCAGCAAAAGGAAGGGTCAATAAGCTGCTGGGAAGGAAATGTACAAGTCAAATGTGCTGCAATATACATTGAAATCATCTGGAAACAAATGGAAAGAATACACTTACATACACTTTTAGCTGATGACAACAGTTTCAGTAGCGGAAAAAATAACCTAATTTTTTGAAGTAAACAGCTTAAAAGTTTCTGCCTCAAGAGCATTCAATGCAGCTTGTCTAAAAAAAAAATATATCTATCCTAAGCAATCAGCTTTTATGCCTGTACAGAAGAAAAGTCCTTTTCCAATGATAACTAGGCAGTACCACTGCATGAAGTGAGGGTGCAACACTGAACTACTTGGTTAATTATTTCAGATGGGTCAGTGATTGGAGTTTCTGTTTTGAGTATGGGCAGACCTGATAAACTGCAGCTTGGCATCCACTGGCTGGCTTAGTGAGAAGGTTGTTACAACTTTGAGAAATCTTGGTCCTTAAGAATAATACTGCAGCCAATTTAGATGACATAAGGGGGAAATAAAAAAAAAAATTGTGAGAAAGAAGGTATTTTATAAAAGAGTTCTGTGTTTTCTTGATGTCCTCGGCTACTAACTATGAAATTCCATAGAACAATGATTCTTAACATATACATATGCATAAGACTTGCAGAGTTTTAATAATATTTTTACTAGTAGAAGAGACAGAATCCTACATCATATTTATGAATTTTAACTTCATATTCATATTCTTCATTAATTTTTATGCAGTCTTGGGTTAGTTAATCTAAATCTCTATTTACATATTACAGAACTACCATAATTTTATTTCTTTCAAATCATGGAGGATATTTTTCAATATGATGGGAAATTGCTTGAAATGAAAATGCTGGCAGTACAAAAGGTACCTGCAGAATAGTTTTAAATAAAGTTTAGAATGTTTTAAATCCCCCAATACTTAGTGCTCTAAATCATTAATAGATTTGATGGGTCTGTTTCTGATAAAAATATCAAGCAGGATGAACTCACACATTTCAAATTTTATATTTTGATGTTTTTTGTTTTGTTTCTATAAACAATGAGAAAAAAAGCATATGTCTACTTTCAAAATCCTCAAAGCATTTTCCCCATTATCTTTTCTTTTAGAGATAATATCTTAAAAATAATCAAAGAGTTTGTGTCTTCCTGTCTGTCCCTCTAACTCTTTTATGAAATTTAATCCTGTTGATTGACCTCTACAGGGAAAGTAAACACTCCCGACCTATGAAGCTCCTCCAAATTTAATTAAATATAGCAGCAAGCTAGAGCAGAGAAATCTCTCACATGCTGCCACTCAGAAAAATGCTTCAGGATGCTTTATTCCTTCTCAGACAGTAGGCAATCTTCTCAAAATACAGCCACCAGAAATGCCTGCAATGATGAAAGATCTTCTTTCATTCTTAAACATAAATATCAATAATGTATGATATGCAAAACTGCAGTAATTTTTCCCTAATTTTCACGTTCCTGGTTTTGCAAGTTTCTTTTGCTGTGTTTTGTTCTTTCAATACAACCTAATAAAGTCAGACTCCCAACATCTGTACCAACTTTTCTGGTTTTTATTTTTTACTGAAGAATTCAGGTGAAAGCCAATCTGTGTTTCAAGATGTTAAGCAAAGCAAATGCTTTCAAGTTCCTCACTTCTTACTACACAAGTCTCCTGTTTCTATCATTGTGCCATCAGCAGGCTATAGTACAGGGACTGGTTATGTCAGCCTGAAGCCAGTCTGCAAAGATAAATCCACACCATGTCGATCAGTGCTGAGGCTAGAAAGCAGTCTGTGAGCCTTCAACAAAGCTGAGGCAGCTAGTTTTATTTTGGTTTAGTAAAAAACACCTTTAAGGTAGACAAAGATTTTTTTTTTTTTTTTAACATAACAGAAAAAACAGCTATGAACAATTTCAGAACAAGATATCTTTTTGAACATACTGTGTGAAAGTTTGGTCTTTTATGCATAAATAAGCGAATAAATAAATATATAAAAGGATAGAAGGAACTGTCATTCCATCAACAGCAGAGAATTGCACAAAATAAAACACTTACCTTTATATACCAGATTTGTCATGTGTAAATGGAAATAGAATCTACCTAGAGCTGATGCTAGAGTCCTCAGTATGAAAATAAGAGTCAATTTAACACAGCAGTGGTTTAAACTTAGTTTGGTGCTGCCAGAAGTCACCAGGTGAGAGCAGGGAAAAAGGGACCCTCCAGTGAGGAAGAGCCAGGGGTGGGAAGCAGGGACCCCCGAGTGTGTGAGGTGTCACAGGGGATGTCCCTGCACGGGCACTGGGGTTTGCCTGGAGCAGCACAGGCACACATCCAGCTGGAGCACCCCCCTCTCCCAGGAGAGGGGATGCCAGCAGTGACTGCACTCCCCAAAGACAGGGATGGTGGGAACAGCATGGCCTGTGGGTGCCTGGGGGTGTGAACTGTCTGAGTAACTGTGCAAATAAATGCATGAGTGTGTGATTATTCATTTTTGAATTGGTTATAAAAGGATGTTTTAAAATCTCCATTAATGAACATTTTGTAGGTGTGCAGTATACCCTAACCAGGACAATGGTTTATGCGTTGATTTGCTGGTATTGATCCTGAATGTATAGTTCAGTGATTGCCAGTTAATTACATGCCATTAGTAATTCAATTAACTGCTTCGATCCTGATCTGATTTAGGCAATATGAATTTATCCCTACGACATAGGAAGCTAGACTTGATTAGTTTAGCTTGGTGTGCAAAAATGTATATAAATGATCCTGACTGAAATGCACATCCATTCTACTTTTTATTTGAATGGAAATGTACGTTGCCAGAGTCATAATTTCTTCCTAATTATATCATTACTTTGCTATGCAATATAAGTAAAACAATCCTTGAAGCCAGAACCATTTTTAAAATATAATTAATTGACCTAGTACCTAAGGTTGAATCAAGTAATTATTTTATTGACTATAAATCCAATATGTGCTGTAATGACCCTTAGCTATTCATGGCTAAGATCTCATAATCTTACACTCTAATGAAGAATCAATGCCATTGCTTTTAACATCTATTTCCTTCTTTCCAGAGACGACAAACAATGAATGAATTTTTAGGACCTGCACTTTCCACTTAAAGGTTGGAAAAAAGAAAAATATTTAAAAGTGGTCAGTAACCCTTTCCAGCTCTGCAGAAAAGCCCTGCATAAGTTTTAATGAAATATTTGTATAACCAAGCCTTACACACACACTCATCTAACTACATAATTTTATGCAGCCCCCTCTACAATCCCTGCAGAGAGACAGACCCAGAAGACCTGGAATGCTCCCTTTAAGGAGTTGTATTATCTGGACACTGAGTCCTGAGAGAGCAAGTAAAGTCTGCCTAGCCACTCTCATGGCTTTCTGTAAAAGTGCCCAAAATTTTGGAACACAGCAGCAAACTTTGAGGAACATTGCTTGTTACTGCATCAATGGGCAGTCTTGCACTAGACAGGGTAAAATGCACAATTTCTTCTGTTAAAGGGAATGGAGGAAAATAAGTAGCAAAAAGTTAACATGTCTGTGTTATCAGTGAAAGTGAGCAAAGTGATGATAGGGGATACAGCAAGTGGAATGATGTTAGGACACACATGGAAAAGATGTTGACATACTCAGAGGGCTGAATCCTTGGAGCTGAATGTAAAGAGAACATGTCCACTTTGGTTTTATTCCTGACAGATTCTTTCTTCATTTGTAGATCAGCTGCTGAGAAAATTTGTCTTTTTGAAAGAGTTCTGAGTTTCAGGAATATACATTTTCCTTCTCTGAAAAATGGCACTGCCCCCAAGAGTTGGGTCAGAAACCAAAGTGAGAATGCTTATCTCCACTTTTGCAAGGATTTGTTTACCTTCCAAATTGTCAGAAAACACCACCTGCTTTTTTACTGCTAGTTCTCCTGCATGTGGATAAGAAACTGTATTATAATTGGTAGAGCCCACAGAGCTGCTGATGTTGGGACATAATGGCATAGAAACTTAAATTTGGCATTAAGGTATCTACTTTTGATTTGAGACATCAAAAAGCTGGTATGCAAGATCAGCTGCAGTTCAACCAGAAGATGCCTTAAGTCAGGCTCAGAAACAATGGTTCTGGGGAAAATGGTGCATTTAACAACATCTAGTAGGATAACAAATGAATAAGTGCTGTGGATGGAGTGATGCTCTTCATATGTTTATTGATATAAATCACCAATATTAAAGTTTGATAGTAAATACAACAGTGGTTTAGCAAAATTCAATGACAAAGTACACTTGATTATTTAATGATTAGAGAATAAAGTCAGACAAAATTGTAAGGGAGACACTTCCACTGAGTCATGAGGATCAGAAAGAACCCCCTTGTGTTCCAAACTTTGAAAATGGAGCTTAGGGTCCATCTGGATCCATGGTACATGCTCTAAAGTTTCAGGATTCCTGAGAGAGATTGCCACACTCCAGATGTGGAGCACACCTGGATTTCTCCCTTCTCCCTGGCCCTATTTCTTCCATACACTCAGTTATGTGGGATTTATGTCTTCTCTGCAGGGAGATTAGGATGTGCATATGTCTGAATTATGAACTCCTGAAGACTGGCTACTCATGTTGAGTAAACTGGCAGTTCACTGTGGGTGAAATGAAGTTGTTATTGATACTGATCATTTTTTCATCACAGAGAAACTTATTGATTTCCAGATAATTTCATGTTCAAAAAGCTGTACAAGCTGGGATCTATTTATTACAGGTACACTCTGAAATAATTATAAGTTGAAAACATTGCATCTAGAGTTCTGTCTGCAGGATATTGAAAGCCTAAAAATTGTCATGCATCTCCTGCATAGGAACATTTCTTCACCTACATGTTTTGTCACCATTGCCATTGAAAACATAGAGACTGAAGCTTCTGGAAACACTTGATGGATTTAATCATAATCGAAGTAATAATGTGATATTAAAGAGATCACAAACTCCCTTATTTGCAGTGACTGAATTTCATCCCCCAGCCTTGTCCAAAGTCCCTTCTTTCCCTGTGAAATCATTTATCCCCTGAACCTCAAATACATCTGGTACATGTCAGGTACAAAGCAGAACCAATGTGTAGACTCAATAAGACTCACTGAGTTACTGGTGTTACTGGAAGTGCATGTGGAGGGTAAATACTGACAAATAGCTACAGGAAAAATTGGTGGATCTCAGCCTGAGTCTATTGGCTCACCCACAATAATGGTAAGAAATGGGCCACATCAGTGAGACCTCCCAATACCTTCTCACCTTCTCACCCAGAGCTTGGCTATTTCAGATTGCTTAGGAATACTAAGTTGAGAATATTACCCATTGTGAAAAACTAGTATGACTGAAATAGAAGCAATATCATGTCTTTGCCTGAAATTGTAGAAAAGTCCCAGTGGTAAGAGCCTGAAATGGCTAATGTCAGTAATTCTTCAAGCAATATTCAACCAGTCTTCAAGCAATATCTTAAGGAAAAAAAAAAACCAAGCCCTTATAAATAAATAAATAAATAGATAGATAGATAAATAAATAAATAAATAATCACTTTTTCAACTTCTTCCATCCACAAACAAACCTCAAATCCAGAACAGAAAAATTTGACTAGTGAGATACCAATACACAGAACAATAATTCTTCTTTTAGTATAATGATTACTGTTTGAGAAATAGAATTTCAAATGCTCAAACATATTTTTAATGAATAATTTCTGTCTCATTCTTGCAATTAAATGCTCCATTATTTTTATTGTTCTAAAATGCATGTGAGACACTTCAATTCCTTGCTTATGTTGAATATATATCAGTTTTATTATGCATACCTAGACTAGCCTTGCTGATATATTTTACTTATTTTACTTTATTTGTAGGTATTTTTTTTCTTTACACCTCATTTTATTTGGTTTTGGTCTTTTTTTTTCCTTTTTCTTTTTTCTTTTTGATTCTCTCAGAATAATAGGAAGAAGGAAGTTGTACATGATGATTACCCTGTGCAGGAATCAGAAGAGGATGTGAGCTGATCCTAGTGCATTTCATTAGAGGGTCCTCTTATCAATTGCTTTATTTTATGTTCCAGGCTGAAGTTAAGCGTGGGTGACTGTTTCTGCCAGTATGTTTGGACCATAAATCAGAATTGCTCTTTACTTCTGAAGCATGAGTTAAGAGGAGGAAAAAACTCCATATATTTTTTATAACATTGCAGGGTGTTTGATGATTGCATCCAGATGTTGTGTCACAGACACCTCTGCAGGAAACCCTCTGGCACAACGTGACACAGCA
Source organism: Acridotheres tristis (assembly GCA_037013685.1). Classification (NCBI taxonomy): domain Eukaryota; kingdom Metazoa; phylum Chordata; class Aves; order Passeriformes; family Sturnidae; genus Acridotheres; species Acridotheres tristis. The sequence continues at coordinate 103,738,330 of CM072887.1, forward strand.
ACTCAGTCTGTCTGGTCTAGAGGATGAAGAAAACAAACTGGCATTATCTATCAATGGGAAAAGTTTAATCCAAGGAAACAAGTCACATATAACTATCACAAGTATACAAGCCCTGATAAGATTTCCTTGTATAAGTAATATAAAAAGCTTAAATAAGGCATTGTCATTAAGTCTGTTGCTACTCTGACACATAATGAAAAACTCTACCCATACAGCAAATCCGATATATCTTCACAGATGGATAAGATAATATATGCATAATACAGTTTGCAGTCTGTGGATTTCTTAATTAACTCTTCTAACAGAGTACTCTTGCATTTAGGCAGCTTAGAGAAACGTTTGTGTGGACAAGACAGAAGCTGATTTTTTCTGGTCGTGAAGTGCTCATGAACAGGAGCCATGTGGAGTTACTTCTGTTGGAAACATAGTTTGTAGCCTTAGGCATTAGATAATTCTTTCCCTCACTATTTTAAAGGGGAAATATAATTTAAAGCTGTTCAGAATGCCTGAAAGAGTAGGATGTGTTAATATTAACAAGATTCTTCTATTTTGCAGTGGCAATGAAGCTAGGCACCATAGATAACCACTTCGTAGAAATCACTGAGGCACTCTAAATTGGGAGGTAGTTTTAAGGCTTTTCTATTAAGGAAATAATACTGTAATTAATTGCTTTAATTTTAAATCAAGACACAAGCTTCTGACTGTTATATGTGTGAAAGGAAAAGAATTGATGTTTTATTGGAAAAATTAGCAAAAGCATTAAAAGAAAGAGCTTATGCTTTTAAAATTAATTAAGAAAACAACAACATTTGAAAAGATTGAAGGTCTGCTAAATTGGATATAGTATTTGTCTTTAAATTGGATGTAGTATTTGTCTTTTCCTCTCTCCCATTTTGTTAGTGAAAGCAGGTAAATTGATATGATACTTCTTTACATAAGCCAGAAATTTCAGACTTCAAAGTTTAAAGTTAGAGGTGTAAATCTGCAATTTAAGCACCTGAACAGAATCTTCAGATACTCAAATAACCCAGTTAGCACCCTTGAAAAAGCAGTCAGCTCCTATTAGGTGGCTAAAAGCAGATTTAGAAACTTACATTTAACAAGGAAAAATGTAGCAAATGTTCCAGCAAGGGTGACGAGAAAACAAGAATCCTCTGTAAGTGCAATATGTTACCAGGGAAGAAGGAGATCAAGGAAAGAGTTGATCTGGTGCTTACCAAGGAGAGACAGCTATTGACAGGCAATACAAAGAAGAGTCAAAGCATTTACTGCATTTTCTGCTTCAGCCTTCACTGACAATAACAGTGCTCATCAGGCAGCTCATTACGTCACCGTGAACAACGAGGGGTAAAATCTCGGGCCAGGAGAGCAGTGACATGAGCCAATTAGGGAGCAGGTAGATAAGTCTGAACTGTCTGAGCTTGATGAAAATCACTTTATGGTACTGACTCAAACAGTCTCAGGGTCAGCAACTTTGTGAACTCATAAGGACTAGTGTGGCTTCAGAAGCCTGGAAAAGGAAAATGTATTGTCTATTTTTAATGGGTGTAAGGAGTAACCTAGCAGCTGACCTTCAGTTCCTGGGAAAATACTGGAATAAATAATTGAACTACATGTATACAGCTACTGCGTGTTTATAAGGAGATGAGGAACAGCCGAGAACAAATCATGCCATGTTTTTTCATCTTCCTTCTGTAAGAAGTTAAGAGCTTTCCTGAAAAAAATAAGAGAAAATGAGCAAAGATCATGTGGCTAAACTTCAGCAGGTATCTCTTAAACAAGCTAAAGAAATATGGCACGGCTGGAAGGGAAGGATATCATACCGGGGAAAGTAGCTATTAGGTTCACTGCCAAGTTGGAAGGATGCTGTAAGTGGAATTTCACAAGGTCTGTCTTCAGTCTGCCACCACTCGATATTTCCCTCAATTATTTCAAAAGCATGAAGTGTATACTTATTTAATTACTAATCAGCACCAAGCCAGGAGGGGCTGCACTAAGATTTGAAGGAAAGACTAGAATACAAAATGATCTTTACAAATCAGGAAAAAAAAAAAAAAGATGAAGAAAACCCAAAAATTCAAGACAGTTTTAAAGGGAGGGAAACAAAATATTTCTACAAAGAAGTGGTAGGAACAGGATTGCAGAACAAGGGAAGCCAAGTTGGGCAATGGGGGTGACCATAGGTATACATAGGGTATACATATGTACATATGTACATAGGGTGACCTATGTATCAGACAGAGGTTGGTGGCCCGGCAGACCTGGAATACTCAAACAGGGTTAGATCTGTGCAGCCACACTCCCCAGGGAAAGTTTGGAGGGCATCATACAAGTACAAAATATCCGAGGTTAACTGGGAAGTCAAGTGACCAGGCCAGGAATGGGCAGGGGACAGGACAGGACTCACACCCACCCTCAGCATGTCTGGCAAACCCTGGGCCTGACACTTACATGGTGCTCCTGGGCCAAGGGCTGGAGACATGATGAGGTTGCTCAGAGAAATTCAGACCTGCTAATGCACTTTGAGTCTGGTCAGAAAACAACCTCTTGAAAGCACTCAGACTGCTTTCTTTAGGAAAAAAATAATCCTTAAAGGAGAGATGATAAACTTGTCTTCAACAAATGAGTAGAAGAAAAGAGACAAATGAGCTTTCTCTACAAGCATTGTTCAAATACAAGTAGTGGACTTAAGCTGAAGTAGAAGAAAATTAGTTTAAACAGAAGGGAAACATTTTCTAAGTATCAAAATAAGCATTGCTGAAAGGGATTTTGCAGACAATAAAATCTCCTTCATCCATCAGAGTTTTCTAAGAATGGTTGATCATGGCTTGAGACAGGAAAATGGACTGAGTGACCTTTAAGTCCCTTCTAATCCTATTTGATTCAGTAACAATGTTGATGAGCACACTCCATGGAATATGTATCTACAAGTAATCAGTGAAATGATTTGTAGGATAAGGAATTAATGTAACACTTTAACTCTTTAGTCTTAAGTGATTTGAGTAAACAGAAATAGAATTTACATTTTATACTACATTAGAAATCATCTAGAGGGGCTGCTATTTATTAACTTATAAGATGTAATTATTGATACTGAAATATCTACTTCTAGGTGAAATTCTGGAAATAGGCATTAATTCTTTTCCAGTGTTCTCTATAAAAGGTTTAATGATAGCAAGTAGCTTTAGGCAGAGCAGAAGACATCTTGTTTTGTCATGTGTAGCTAAATACTGTAAAGATTAAGGATGTGGATTTAAAGAACACACAGCCTGATTCAAACAAAAGTAATGTTAATCACTTGTGGATCATTTCAAAGTGATTTGCTCTGTCTAGTCAGCTTTGTCTGTTTGACTGAATTTAATACTGTTGACATTTCTACTCTCAATTTTAAACTTTGTATTTTTCTCTAACTTGTTTTTACAGTAACTTAATTAAAGAGTGGGTAGTTTCATATAGACACCAGGGTGGCAGTTGCCTTATAAAATATGAAGCAGTGTACAAAGTGTACCAAGTTCATATATAACAATGTCAGAGACTGGAAGACCCTGGGCAACCAACTTGCAGTTGCTTATTTATTTATTATCTGATTCAGTTGCTTGTTATGGTCAACATACACTTACCCTGGAAGCTTATTCTACACAATTAGCCATGGTATGTAGCCAAGAGCCTGTTTAATGCATGCCCATCTTCCATGAAACAAAACTGCTAACATAATTGTCAAAAACTTTGTCCCTATATATAACCAAAGCTAAGGTGGAAGTACTCCATTGGACCATCCATGAGTGGATTCTGGGACTGAATATGAATAATGTATGAATAATTCTGCCAACTCCACTAACTATCACAGAATCACAGAATTACAGAATTACAGAATATTTTGAGTCGGAAGGGACTCACAAGGATCATTGAGCCCAGCTCCTGGCCCTGCATAGCACAGTCCCAAGAGTCACACCTTGTGTCCAACACTATCATCCAAAAGCTTCTGGAGCTCTGTCAGGCTGGTGCTGTGAGCACTGCCCTGGGAGCCTGTTCAGTGCCCCACCACCCTCTGGGTAAGAACCTTTTCCTAATATCCAACCTAAACCTCTCCTGACACAACTGCAGGCCATTCCATCAGGTCCTGTCCCTGTCCCCACAGAGCAGAGATCAGTGTCTGTCCCTCTCTTCCCCTCCCAAGGAAGTTGTACCTGCAGTGAGGTCTCCCCTCAGTCTCCTCCAGGCTGAACAGACCAAGTGTCCTCAGCCACTCCTCACACGGCTTCCCCTCAGGGCCCTTCAGCATTTCCATTGCCCTCCTTTGGATGTTCTCTAATAATTTAATTTCTCTGTTATATTGTGGTGCCCAGAACTGCCCCCAGCACTCGGGGTGAGGCTGCCCCAGAGCAGGACAGAGCAGGACAGAGCAGGACAGAGCAGGACAATCTCTCCCTTGCCCAGCTGGTGATGCTGGGTCTGACAGGGTTGGTCCTCCTGTCTGCCAGGGCACACTGACTCATCCTCAACCTGACATTTACCTACTTAGGGCCTGATTTGGTTACCTGAAGGTAAATATTTGGTACCACGAAAGATGTTCTGGGCTGTCTCTGCTGGTCTTGGTGCCAGTGCAGGTGATTGTAGCCCTCCTGTAATTCCTATGCCAAATCTACAAACTTTATATAGATCTGAGCCCTACATGGCAGAAGATATCTCAAATGGCACTTAGAGGCATGTGTTTTGGCAGGTGAATCAAGGGCTATAGCAGCTCAGGTTTAAACACCCAGCTGTCATTTGGTTACCAACATCTCGATGATTTAATCTGAAGGCAGACACTTGTACTAGTAGATTTATTCAGCTGTGTAACTATAAACCTGCAGTGCTTTTTTGTAACCATCTGTGGTATCAGACATATGCATTGGTTAGTGACAAGATTGCAGTCACCTGGACTGACAACTGGAATGGCACTTTACATAGAGAACAATTAAATTTAGAGAAGTTATATTCATCTACAGAAGTTGTTGGGCTCTATATGGAGAATTCCATGTTGGGAATATACCACAGTAACCCCAACTTTATTTTATAAAATCCCACCTATCAGATAATCCCAGATGAAATAGCTAGACTAACAACCCTATTTTCTTTTCTTGTTTTTATTACTAGTCAAAATATATTAGTTTTGGGCTTTTTTCCCTATTTATTCTGTCTAAACACAGAAGGAACATAATATATTATGAGGAACAGCAGAGTCTAGAGAAGCAATACTTGAAGCTCTGCTTTTTCCTTCCTCAGAGTCTGCTTGCAGGTGATATATAATATGTGTATTACACACCCTATGATAACATTGCAGCAGGAGATGTGTCATAACCCATCTATGTATACATCTGTACTTTTAAACACATTGATAACAAGGTGCTTGTGAAGCAGGTTTCATAAGCTGCCTTACATCACTGCCAGATTACAGCAAGTTCAGTTACACTGAAAGGGACTTCACTCACTCAGGCTAAGTATCTACTTTTATCTTCCTTTATTGGGGTATTATATGCCAATTATCACTCCCTCAGATGTGTACAGAATGGTTTTCATCTTCCCTAAATTTAGGTCTCTGTAGATGCTTGCATGTGTATTAATCACCACGGTCTCCCCCTGTGATAATGGAGAGAAAACAGCCTCACTTGAGAAAGTTTCATGTGCCATTTTAGGTGTCTGCCTTGACATGAGACACATCATTTGCAGAAGTCCCTGCTCATCTCCCTTACTAAGAAAAGCCAAAGAACAAACTTAAGCAGGGCCTTGTTTTTAATAATGAATCTTCCACCATAAATACCACTTACCAACTGGTTGCAAAGAAGAAAGCACTTTAAAATGCAAAATAAAGTGACTAAAAATCAACTTTAGTACATTTTTCATGGAACTGGATGGAGGGTATTTATATAATCAAGTATCATGTCTCATTTTAGGACTGGAGAGTAACTTGGTGCAGTTCTCTATATTTTGAGCCTATATTATACATGTGAACATGACTAAATGGTTAGTGTGCCACTCCTATTCACTGCTCTCTGCGGGAAAAAATAAGAATATTTTAAGGCTGACTCATGTCTAGCATGGTCAAAGCCAAAGCTTTTCTGTACCTACTGGCACATATAAAAACTCAGATATAGAGCTGCTACATACATGGCAAGCATGAAGTTTTTCATGAGGAAGCTGCCTATGTCCTGGTTCAGAAGATGTATAAAATACATTCACAGGAGCATTATTCAGCCTTAGTCGAAATAGAGGTTCCAAATTATGCCTCTCACCCTGTACCTGGATATTCTTATTATACCAGTGTTTAAAGCACTCTGACACTGAGCTGGTGGCTCCTATTGTCTTGAGTGTCCCTGTGAATTACTATGGAAAGATCTGTATTGACCTGGACCCTTTGTATTATCTGTCTGTTTTGAAATAGTCTAAAACTATAGGAGGCAGAACTGCATGTACTATATTGCAGTCTTCCTAAAGAGCAACAAAATTATCACATAGATTGTAAAAGATTCAGTAAGTCAAAAATAATTTTAGAAATTCGTCTTTGGCATTTATCTAAGGTTTTTACCAACATATGATAGCCTGTGCTAACCCTAGTAATAAAGCTGAGTTTTTCTTCAAAATTAAAGGGGAAAAGAATGAAATTCACGGTGCATGAATGTGACATTTTCATTTCTATTTAAAGTTTCTTTACAAAGTAGAGCTCAGGAGGTGCTGTTCCAGTGCTCCTTCATTTATAACCTATTTTGTGACTCACAGAAACCTTGTATATACAATCATTGTGAAAAATAAATTAATTCTCTCCTCATCTGTGTTACTCCTGAAATGCCATTACTGTAGTTCACAAATATGGACATGGTCTCAGTGCTATTCATTAAAACATTGGTTAACAAGGAACAAGATAAATGTTAAAACAGAATTGTAGTTTAAATAAAATATTATTTCATATGCTGCCAGCAAAGATTGAAATGGATTCCATTCTGTTTGTCATAGGAGGCTATTAATAGCAAAAGAACTCCCTGGAGAAACCCACTGAAGCAAGGCCATGACCCATCTCTGTAGGAGGTGATCCACCAGCATCCTTCCTTTGTGGCTTTTCTGCAGATGAGCAGCTTTAGATTACACAGGAGCTCTGCAGGTAGAGCTGAATCCACTTTGGCTTTGGACTGCCTTAGCCACAGCAGGAAGCCAATCCTTCCCCTTCCTACTCTATTAAGTAGATAATTTAAAGTGGCATCCTACAGCATTTCAAGTTAATTGAAAGTGTTAAATGAAAAATGATTGACAGAACCAATTTTTGGTTTTATATAATTTGCACAGGATTGTGGGTAATGTTCTAATCATTTACCTTTCCACTCCACATTTAGGAATACATCTTGCTTATATGTTGCAAATGTTTTTTTCATGCTGGAAACATTTTATACTTTACTAGGTTTTGTGCAGGAAGAAAAGTATCTATGATGTGTGCTGAACTCCTTCAGTTATTTTGGAAATAATGATGAAACTGTAAGATTGCTGAAATTATTAAATCACCATAATTCCCAGGCAGGATGTCTTGGAGCCATCAGCTCTTGAGGCCCTATAATAAACTCTGCAAAGCATCTGAAAATCTGACTCTGATGTTTTGCAGCTAAAACACTTCAAACTGATAAAAAGCACAAAGAGGTAAATATGCCACACTGCCAAACTACACAGTGATACTGCACTATAAGAAGCTACATTTTCAGCAGTGCAATCAGAGCATCATCTCTTGCTCAAGAGTTAAGATGACATTGAAATATAATTGCTCAAAGTTAAATAATCAAAGAAATATTTTCAGTTTCATCAGGACTTCTGTAGGTTTAATCATTTAATTTACAGGCTTAACAGAGAATGATCACAATTGAAAAAGTCTTTTATTTTGTAATGTTACTTTGGTCTGGGAGATGTTTCCTTCACACAGAATGGGAAATAGCTGTGGAGCCAGAATATTTACCAGTGGGAAGATCATTTTTGGATACTGCCACAGAATGGATTTAAGTGCCAGTCTTTGAGCTACCAAATGTAATGAAGTGAATCTGAAAGTATTACAGATGACTGGATTGTAGCCTATGCTAGACAGTTATTTAAAGAGGCAAGCTGGAATGATTAAATAATTTCAATGCTACAACTTTAGTCTCCAAGTAGGGTGGTGAGAAAAAGTGAGATACAAAAAATTTGTTCTTTTTCCTAAAAAATATCCACCAAAAAACTTGGTTGCATTATGTCAGGCTGCATAGATTCTCTAGGGCATAGGAAATACATGTTACACAGTGATGGATGAGGAAGAATGTGCTACAAGAGTGTCTGTGGAACAGAATGCTAGTTTTCCTCCTATTTCTTATTTTTGCAGGGGAAAAATATCCAAGATGATATTTCCTTATACAGATTTTTGTATGAAGGTATCCTTAGCTGCCTGTGGAGACTGGAATAATTATTAACAGCAATTATTTAATTAGCTCTGGATATTCAGAAACAGAAATGGTAATGATACACCCTGCATTTCTACCCATGGGCAAGGAGTAAAAGATTCTGTAAAAAGAAAAGGAATGCAGACCTCCCTGATTATTTAAAGTATATCGAAGCTTTGGGGTCATCACATTACTGATTGAGATTCATCTCTAATTTTATAAAACTTCCTCAGTGCATTTTTGGCACAATCGTAATATTTTAAGGCAATTTTATACTGAAACCTTTGTAATCAGAATCTCTGGTGAGAATCCTGAATGGAAAAAGAAATCTCAGCCAGTATATTTTTAAAGCATACAGCCATTCAGAATCTGATTACCTTTTCACATTTTCATACAAAATGGATTAATGTGTCCCTGTCTTTATTACATTTTCAACACTTGTCATTCGTGATTAAGCCAACACTATGAAGATGTATTACACAGCAGCATAAACGGTCACATTAAAATAGGGTATATATGTGCCTGAGAAGTTAAAGGCAGATTGCTTTGTGATACTTTTACATTATATGTAATGTACCTAAAAATATTTCACACAACTCGAGAGTCAACAAACTGGGGGGAAATATAAATAAATAGATGGAAGCTTACACAGAGGGGAAAGAGCTGCAGAAAAGTGTTAATTAAATCAACCACGTGTGGGGATGTGATAGAGTGCTATGAAGAAAGCCAGATCCAATTTCTTATAGATAACAGCTCAAATCAGAAATTGCCACACAATTGGAAGCACCTTCTCCGGAGGTCCAGTGCTGGGAGACAGAGCTTATTATGAGGCAGAACTGATGTGTACTGAGAAGGATTCTGGACAAATCTTACTTTGTGCCTGTCTTAAATTATCCCTAATTCTCTTGTGAATATATTTCCCTCATTAATCACAGCATTACCTCTCTATGCAATTTATCTCACTTCTACTTATCCTGCTACACAACACGTAGACTTTCAGTATGTAAGGGACTTATAAAAAAATGGAGGGAGACTTTTTACGAGGGTTGTAGTGACAGGAGAAAGAGAAAGGGTTGTAAATTGAAGGACAGTAGGTTTAGATTGGTTATAAGGAAGAATTATTTTACTGTGAGAGTGGTGAGAAACTGGAGTTTTCCAGAGAGGCTTCTACATCCATGGAAGTGTTCAAGGTCAGGTTAGATGAGGCTTTGAGCAACCTGGTCTAGTGGAGGACGTTCCTGTCCATGGTGGAAAGGGTGGAACGCCTGACCCTTAAAGGTCCCTTTCAACCTAAACCATTCAGTGATTTTTCTGTTGTATCACCTCCACAGAGTACCTGGCTCCATTCTTATTATTAATCAATCCAAATTTCTGCACTTGGGATCTAACAAACTTTAAAAACAAATTATAATAATAAACATTTTTATTTGTTTTCTAACCTGTGACTTACTCTGCCCATACAAACCTATACAAATCTGTATAAAATCCAACCTATTACTTGATAGGCTTTACATTTCTATCAAGAAAGTTGTAAAGTAAGGCAACTTAGTCCCATTAAAGTCTATCTTTCATCTGCTTCTGGAGGCAAGTTTTCTAGTTGAATATTATCTGTATAATATATCTGTCAGCAAAAGAGTTCAGCTGCTGTCTTAAAAGCCAGTATGAGACAGATCCATCAGACCATCATTATAAAATGACCTCTAGCATGACAACAGCTCTAGCAAAATTTTAGCTTGGAATGACCCTTAAAACATCTTTTTTTCTGTCTTTCGTGTAATCTGCTATAACAAGTACAGGAAGTAGAGTGGAGTGGTTTCTACTGTGGGAGCGACTCGCAGGGCAACAACTGACCTACATTGGAGATACTCACATGGAGACTGCAGCACAGGGGCCAGGCCAGCCCAAAGCAGCAGGTTCAGATCTGCTTGGTCCCAGATTTTGGGGGCATTTTTGGGCTCAGTTTACAGTGCCCATCCATGGGAAATGCAAGTGAAGTTCCATGGCCATCTCACCTTTCCTTTCCAGTGTGGCCCTGTCTGAGCAGCACTCTCCTTCAGCAGCCAGCTTACTCCTGTCTCTGTGCATATACATATCTCAGCCAGCTAAGTTTCATCTTGTACCCCTCTAATTTATCTCACTGGTACTGAATTATCATCCCTCCTGTGATTCTCAGCCCTATCCCTGTTCTTCATTCATCATCCTCATGCTTATTGTCTGTCTCGGTGCTGCCGCCGATAGCATCGGCCGCCGCCGCGCTCTGCGCCGTGCACTGCAGAGATTATTCACGTCTCAGCTGCTTGCTCTGTGTACAGCCAATCTCTCCACGTAAATGAGAATACCTTTACAGCCTTTCTGATAAACACTGACCCCCCCCCTTTGTATGCCTCTTATCCATTTTTCTCTGAAGTCATTCTCACTGCTTGCCAGTAACAGTGATCATTCTGAAGACTTTAGTGAGAGCATTTATCTGCTTTATGATAATTTAGGGTCATTTTTTTCCTCCTGGATACATTTCATCTCTGAGGCTGTTTCCAAGGGCAGTTCCATGGTTAGGGAGAATTTGGAGGAGAGTACATTTACAGTTTGGGGTTTTTCTCCTGAAGAGGGGAATGCAGAGTTAGCTGTCTATGGGGAATTATGAGAACAAGATTCTAAATCTCACTGCTTTAAATTATTCCAAAAGCCATGGCCTGGAAGGTGTAATTGGCAGGGAAGTGGAGAATTTGTCAGTGCAGCTCAATAATTATCTAGTCAGAACTCCTGAATGAACTCTTCCCAGTAATTTTTTCAGCCCTAGACAGCTCTGCAGCTATTTTATTTCAGCTTAACCATTGTGAAGTAGTCATGATTTTGTGTAGCATTTTTAGTTTCCCAGATGAATAATGCATTTTATTATGCCCACTCTAGTTACTGGGGCTCAGGTATTTCTACCTTTTTATATTATTTTTATTTTTTTTGAAGAAAAAATTGTGATAGAGTGCTAAATCTGTTTTGTGCAGTACAACATATGGCTGCCGAAGTATCCCCCTCCCTCATTTTTTTATTCATATGATACATGAAAAATGGCATAAATGTATTTCATTATGTCACCTAGAATCTGTGTAGCCAACAATAATGAATATGTTTTACTCTTCAGCTTAGTAGTGTTTCATTTTTTCCTGACAAGATTATTTGACAAGCAGACCCTGCACTGGCAATGTTGTTTATTTTCATAGGCATGTAAATTATCTTGACAGTCTCATAAACATAAATTGGCAAGCATACTGTCCCACAGCAATGCTTGTTAAAATACACTAATGGAATATAATAAATAAATTATTCTAGTGTATTTATAATATGCTAGCATACCATTACATCTTGTGAAAGTTATACAGCACAGGATTATATTCTCTATATTTCTTACAGCTTATAATAACTTGATGGTCAGATATTTAACACAATTAACTCTGAAGAAAAATGCATAGATCCATACTCAGGGGTGTATTCAACTTCAAAATAATGCAAATAATAACTTACCCAGACTGAAAATGCTAGCTAGTTTTTACCACTCTGGACATACCAGTTTCATGCAATTATACAATGGTTTGGGTTGGAAGGGACACTAAATTTCACTTGGAATACCTGTGAAGGAGGTAGGTGGAGGGAAATGCACATGTATCCAATTCACAAACTGATTGCTTGGTAGCTGGTAGTTGGGCTGGATACCAAAATACTCCAAGATGTTTGGAGTGCACCTGGGAAACAGGTTTAGCTTTGGAAGTCCACAAAGAATTGATGCTAATTATTCATGGATGGTCCAGGCGAATGTCACACCGAAATTTATTTAGCTGTTTCTACTGGTTGTTCAAAGCTCCCCACAGAAGCCATCAGCAATTAGAAGTTGTCCTTGATACCAAAGAAAGAAGCTTCAGAGAGGTCTTGGATGTCTTTGGAGACGAAGCAAGCTAAGGCACAAACATCCGTGGCAAATATCACTCCAGACTGCAAGGCCATAACCACATCACAGGTGTCAGCTCAGGGTGGCCCATAATCTAAAGAGATTCATTCTTATAAATTCCAGGACTCTCTAGGGTACCTTTAGGGCCACTGGAGGAAAGAAGAGCTTTTGAGGAAGAAATCACTTCATCTAATTTATAAGGTGATAAATCATGGTCTCAATGAGACTGTATCTCTGTTAAGGAAGCCTAGATCAGTTGCTTAGATTTCAATAACATTTTTTAGCGAGCTAAAGTCAGGGAGAATTAGCTCTACCTAGAGAGTTTGAAAATTGAAGAGATATTCCCTTCAATGTTTTCCCTCATTATATAATCACCATTTTATGAATTAACTGTAAATAACAAGCAACATCTAATCTTCTCCCTGGAGTAATTAAAATTATGATAAGGGAAACAACTCCAGAGCACTTGGCTACCTCCTATCTCCTTGACATGTGTCAAGTTGGTGTCACTGCCAGTATCTCATAGACACCGAATTGCCTGCTTTGTCAGGCTGGATAACAACTTGTCTCTGTGTTTTTCTCTGAAATCCCAAATTTTTCAGTACTGATATGAGCAGAAGTTCAGAAAGGTCATTAAATGCCTTCAAATTCTTGAGCCACTTTAGCATTTTAGTCTGAGTGCTGAGTGCTGTCTGGAGCTGTCTAATTAATATCAGCTCCCAAAGACTCCTGAGAGCCATTCCAGTGGTCAGCAACAATCCAGCCCCAAGGCACACTCCAGAAAAGACTTTTGCTCATTTTCGAGGCAGGGCAGGGGGCTGCCTGGAAAAATTTAAACTGCAAACAATTTGTTTCTAAAGGCACACTACGGAATGTAAGAATTTTACTTACTGATGTGGTTTTGTATTGGCCAGTTTCAATGAAAAGTTCTCCTAAATAAAAATGACTGCACAATATGGCTCATAATTTCATTATTTTCTTACCCCTTCCCTTACTGAAATAAATATTTATTGAGCTCAACAGGGGGAATAAAAAATCCCTGGCATTCTTTGTGTACCACTTTTTGAATGAGCTTTCCTATGTCTCATTTCTCCATGACAACCTCATTTGACAGGCAGTCCCTGCTTTGGCAATGTTGTATCATATTTTCTTAGGCATGTAAATTCTGTTGACAGTCTCATAAACATAAATTGGCAGGCATGGTGTCCCAAAGCAATGCTTATTAAAATACGCTAATGGAATAGGATAAATACATTATTTTCAGATGCATGCAGAAAATACACACAGGTTCATATGATATTTCTGCTACTGATTGATGGGAGTTATAATCAGGGACAATTACAAAATCCCCAACTTTGTGGTTCAGCTCCTGGAGAAAGCACTGCAGCTCTACCAGCACAACCAGTTGCTGCCACAGCCTTTTCTTCCCAGTGCCAGCACTAATGCTGAGACACAGCCAGCCCTTGTGCATGATGTTTCTAACCTGTGGCTGATGCTGTTCTCCCTCAGCATCTCTCTAATTCCTGTTCCTGGCACTCTAAACCCAAGGATCCTGGTGCCTCTGAGCCACAGAGCAGCTGAGTGTCACCTCCCCCAGCTCCACCTCATCCACTTCGTTCTCATCCTGAATAAGAACAAGGTTGTGAGCAACCTGGGAGCAAGGGACTGCAGTCTAGGAGCAAGAGGGGAAAAAAGGAAGGAAATTTCCAATTTTCCTGAGATGTAATTCTTCTTTGGCAGTATTTTTGCCATGGCAAAACCAGACTACAGAAATTGTTCCTGTGACAGTAAATCTTCAGGCTAAAATAAGGACATTTTCATCAATTGTGTGATTCCACAACTTTTTTTTTTTTTTTTAATTTGAAAGGTGTTCTAAAAGCTTTTGTTTAGTTTATATATATATTTATTTATTTAGCATTATAATAAAATAAGTATAAGCTTTTCATAATTAATATTTTTATTCAGCTTCAAGTAAATGTTGCCCAAAGACATTGTGGACTCCCCATCCCTGGAAGAGTTCAAGGTCAGGTTGGATAGGGCCCTGAGTAACCGTGGAAAAACTCTTTGCCAATTAGAATTATGGCAAACTAGTTTAAAAGTTAGGTCTATTTTAAATTTTCCAAAATTGAATGCCATTATTTTAAAATTAGAAAAGTAAAAACCAGAATACTCATGTGACCTTTTATTTGCCATATATTACCAATCTTAGAAAGTCAATGAAATTTTAAATTTTATAATACTGCAGAAAATTTTACAGCAGTGCATTTTTATTCACTTTGACTACTCATGTTTTAAATATAGATTGATTAATTTAATTTCAGTTGTAATAAAGGTTTCAAAGACTTTCTAAAGAAAGATTTTAGTGCAAACAAACCTTTTTTAAGAAAGATAAGCAGAAAGAGTGCTGTTAAGCATAATTGAGAGTTAATAAGCTTTCACATTTTAGATGTACCCATTTTATTTGGGAGTAGATGAAGTCATTTGTATAAGACAAGCTTGGAGCACTTAGTAATTTATCTTCAAAATAACGTTATATAAATGTAAGTTGCAGGACTAACCTTTTCAGCAGAAACTTAGAAATTTAGAAACCATTTAGAATTGGACTTAAGGTCTTAAGAACCAAATTTTCAAAGGTGAGGGTAAACACCTGCAGATATTTTCAGAAGTGTGAATAGAGGTTAGTTAGCTAAATCCAGAACAAACAGAGCACTTACGAGTTTAAAATACTACGTAGGTAAAGTGGAAGTGTGACTTCCAGAACATTAACAGAAATATCCCCTGTCCCAGCACATTTGAGATGCACCATCCATCTATATCTCCAGGTGTGGGGCTGGGTTGAAGACACCTCTCTACAAGACAGACAAACCAATTGCCCACTATGGCCATGGTGAGAAAAAGGCTCTTTTAGGATGCAATTCATCAGATTCCCTGTCAAACCCCAGTTTTAGATTAAGATAAATTTCACCCTTGAAATATCTTTTTCTTTTTGGTGATCATAAAGAGTCTAAATAACTATCTTATAGTAGGTTCCTGCATCTGATCAGATGAACCCTACCTTTGGTTGTTGGATACCATGGAAGAAAAGACAAGGTAGAGGCACAGAGGCACAAAGAGTGACCCTGTAGAGAATCAAAGCCTCTGCCATGGGGTAGAGGAGCCCCATCTCTGTTCCCAGTGCAGCTGGGCAATCACTGGCTCTGTAATGGACAGTGCATTTTGGGGCAGGAACACAGACAAGGGAGAGTCTTGTGGGGAAGAAAAGCACCTCAGTTTATCATCTGTGACCAAGCAGAGCTCCCAAAAGGAGAACATTTTTATTGCATCTTTGACAATTGCTATTTAAACACTTTATAAAGCCAAGTACCTAACTCCTGTGACAGAGACTAGACCACTGAATTTTGTCCTCTGTCCTTCCCAGTGATATGTTGAATTGTCTCATTTTTGAATGGTACAATGTTCACTTTCCAGCTGTCCAAGCTGCTGCTTTAATCCCAGACTGGGACTTTGGGTATTTTTGCTTTTGGGTTAAAAAAAATCTGTAATTCCAGAACTGCATATAATTATTTATATGTATGTACACAGAAAAAAATCTAAATGTAAAATTAGCATTAATTAAAATTTCCCCACATACTTGACTCATAATTATTCTCCAGCTATAAGTAATAAATATAATTAGGGCAAGTGAGAATCATGGGACAGGAATAGTACAATGAGCTGGAGAGAAATAGTAGAACATAGGTTAAGAAGAGAAGAAAAGTATTATGGAATTATTATTATTATTATTCAGAAAGAAATTAAGCTTGACGGCTCATGACATTTTTCCCACTGGTATTTTTCAGGCTTATTTTTGTGTGGCACTTTAAAATACTTCTGATGTTAGCTTTAAAAATATATCTATTTGAAGTATGTCTAAATAAAAAGCATGGAAATAGGTAAATGTATGTGAAGTGCAACTACTGATATAATATACAGGAATAAGAATTATTTAATTTGCAGAAATTGTTAAGAAATATCCCACTGAGTTCACTAGACTTACCACTGCTGGGTTTAATCTGTATCAATAAGATGGAGGCATCATGCAATTAGTACTTCCACTTTGTAAAAGCAGCAGAAGTGAAGGATGAAAGCAAGCATGAAGAGGATAAAGCAGGAATGTGGAGGCTAAAGATATAAAGGAATGTAAAGTCAACATTTTTGTGTGTCTATATCAATTGCTGAAGTTAGAGCATTTTGCTGACTATTGCTTTGAAATAAAAATTTTGTGAAATGCTCATAGCAGGGCAGAACTCACTTACTTTAATGTGTCTTAAAATCTGAAAGAAGGAGAAGCAATATCTTTTATTAAAGTAGCTGATACTGTTATAAAAAGAGACCAGTTTCCAGGGCACAAGAAAAAGGTTTGTATGCCTGAAGCATGTCTGGTTTAGAAACCATAAAGTTGAGTTAATAAAGATCCTTCCTCTCCCTAAACCTTACCCATCTATACCCTTGAATATCATCCGTAATGATCCTATTACTTGAAAATATAAAAAACTTCAGCTGACTCAAGAAATATCCCTCCTATCAGATTTCTGACTTTTGTCATGATCATTGTCCAAGCAGAACAGAAGGACAAGATGAGGGACAGCCAGTTATGAGCCTGTATGTACCTCACAGTGGCTCTGCATTTTGCTAACACTGGTACAAAATATTCTTAGAGTTTTGGATCAAGGAGATGGCTTTTAAAGGCAGAAATACAAGTGCCAGTCTTCAATTTGCAATGTTCAGAATAGAAACTCTGCCTATTCCTGTGTAAATATTAACCCTTTTAGAGATCAATGCAAGCAGCTGATGGGTTACTTTTGTTTATTTTTTGGACAAACAGTAGATTAAATGAAAAACCCTTCTGGCACACCTGGAAACAAATGTTAAGCATCCTCTATAAAATAAATGTGATGGGGTATTTTGCATCTGTCCCAAACCATTCAGATAAGCAATTGAAAAAATCACATTTTCTGGATTATGGTGATATTCCTAATGTTGATAATTTGTTGGGTGTCTGATTGAAGTGCTTTACTCAGATATAGAAAGGTAATGTGCTTGTTAGAACTGGATTCAGAAGAAATTTTCTCATTTTCTAAATTTCCATTCCATTAGATTCCACTTATTTTGGCCAACTGCTAAGGTTCTCTTTTCTTCCAAGTAGGTTAGTATTTGATTTTCCCAAGACTGTCCAGAAATAAACACCAAGACTGTCCTTTTTGAAGGTAAAAGAGACACTGACAATTTTCTCTATATGACTTTATGTTACTTTCTGGCTTTTGCCATTTTCCACTCAGGACGAATCTGTTAGGAAACACTCAGGAATATTGTGAAATCTATTTTTAGCAGATGAGAAAGATAGATATCTCTAAATAATGTTAGTGTCTAATAGCAATTGCAAAGTCTGGAGGGACATAGGAACACACAAGACCTCTTCTAGATCAATATTTCCATGCTTCTTTGCTAATATTAGAGTAATTGGAAATATTAATATAGTCCCCAATTTCAGAGTCAAATCAATTGCTGAATTTGCTGTGAAGAGTGTCAGTTACAACAAAGCAGCAGATTGAGTGGATAAATAGTTCACCAAAATATTCACAAGGAGATTCAAATACTTAATAAAATGGTTTTAAAAAAACGAAGGTAAGAAAGGAAACCAATATGCATTTACTTAATCTTCCTATGCTACAGTTAGCATGAGAAATAGTAGACTCTTTACTACTTGTCTGCAAAGATTAAATAGCTGAATGTCAGTATCGAGGAAACATAAACCTTGATTTCATTATTTAATAAAATACAGTACACTGACTAAAGAAATGAGAATCAGTACAAATAACTAAAATTTCAGAAACTGCACTTGTAATAATAATTAGAAAAAAAGGGGCTAAAAAAGCTTATGGTTTAGGAATTCCGTTTAATATTTCTCTCCAAATATGCTATTTTACAGTGCATCTGCCAGCATTTAGGTATGAAGTTGCAAGAATTTCCCCACTTACTCCACACATGAGGTAGAGGCAAAATGTAACTAAAAATCTTTTCTCTTTTGGGTGCCAGCTCATAGAAATGAAGGGATTTGTCAGCACACTGAATCAAACATGTCACACGCACACCAGCAGAGCTCGGCTTAATCCCCTGATCAGAGACAATGGGCTCATCAGCTCCCTGAGCTGAGCAGACACAGGCTCAGGTCTGCTCTCCCCAGACACCACCCGAGCATCCACCGAGCTCCTGCACTCCTGCCACTCCTTCACAGGGACACACACTTTTTAGGTCATGTAGCAACTCCAATAAAATTGGGAGGGTGGTGTTAAAGTACTGCACTGGCTGCTAATATAAACCCTATGATTCGTGATTATATTTTTGTGGTGTGTTGACCCTGACTGGATGCCAGGTTCTCTCCAAAGCCTCTTTGTCACTGCCAGCCTCAGATGGACAGGGGAGAGAAAATAGAGTGACAGACTAGAGGGTTGAGATAAGGGCAGGAGAGATCACTCACCAGTGACCATCATGGGCAAACAAACTAGGCTTGGGGGAGGTAGCTTAATCAAGTCAGATTAGGGTAAGGAGAAATGAAAAATAAATGTGAAAAGAAGATGGGCAATAGGGGCTGTAGTCAGTTCAGTACACATTGCCTCTGCTGCTCTTTCCTCCTCAGTGAGAGGACTCCTCACATTCTTTCCCTGCTCCAGTGTGGGTCCCTTCCATGGGATATATTCCTTCAGGAGCAGTCTGCTCCAGCTTGGGTCCCCCACAGGGTCACAGGTCCTGCCAGGAGCCTCTTGCAGCACAGGCTTCTCACAGGGTCACAAACTCCTTCAGGCATCCATTTGCTCCAGCCTGGCATTCTCCATGGGCTGCAGATGGATCTCTTCTCCCCCATGGACATCCAGGGGCTGCAGGGACACAGATGCACCATGGTTTTCACCAAGGCTGGTGGAGGAATCTCTGATCTGGGGCCCGGAGGATCTCCTGCCCCTCCTTCACTGAGCTGGGAGTCTGCAGGGCTGTTACTCTCACATATTCTCACTCCTTTCTTCTGACGGCTGTTGGTGTTGTACAGGGTGGGTTTCATCCCCCCCACTCCCTCCCATCCTTCTTAAATATATTATCCCTGAGATACTCCCACCATCACTGATGGGCTCAACCCTGACCAGTGCGAGGTCCATCTTGGAGGTCTGGATTTGGCTCCATCAGACATGAGGGAAGCTTTTGGCAGCTTCTCAGAGAAGCCACTCCTGTAGTTCTCTGCTGCCAAAATTTTGCCACACAAACCCAGTATAATTTTACAAATAAGTGCCTTTGGTGTATTCTGCAGTTAAGTCTAGACTGGACTGTTTAAGGATTTGCCTAATGTGCAGCTGCAGTGTACCAAACAGAAACTCAAGTGTGAAAATACCTGAGTAAGGAGGCTCCATCCCCCTGTCCCACCTTACTCTGTGTCTCTTCTATTAGCACAGACCCTCTCTAAAATTTCTTTGCACAGATCTGTTTGGCTCAGAGCAGGGGCTCTATTACACATGCCTACATCTGTGGCGGTCTGAGAACTAATGTCATTCAAAATAAAAATTTCCCTCTGGCTCTGAACAAGGTCCCTGCGGTGTCTCCTGCACTCTGTTCCCAGGACTGGGAGTGCTGTATGACACAGTGCTGAAATCCCTGGGTTTTTTGGTGAGTCCAGATGTGTTGTGAGATTGGATTCAGGTACAACACTGATGGATCTGGTAGCAGATGGAGTATGAATGGAGGAGCAGGAAAAAGAAAGTGACATTGCTCTTGAGCTCGATAGGGCCAACGTAGAGGCTCTGCAACTGCTAATTTTCTCAGCTTCTCAGTGGGATCACCTGAAAGATTCTGTGACAGACATTCCTGGCAGATAAATATTGCTGAAATTCTTTTTCTAGTGGGTTCTTCATGACTTTTCTCCCCACTGTTACCCAAGCCTTCTAACCTAGCACTGGCAGTGAACAGAAAGAATATGATTCTCTGAAATATTATAAAATATATTACAGAAAAGAAAAGCCAGGAGAAGAGCGATGCCCTGAAAATGATACAGAACTGGGGAAGAAGTTTTGATATAACCACATCTCCAAATCTTGTGCTTGGAAAAGTGAGAACTAGATAATAGCTTATCCCACACATTAAATAGCAGGGAAAGAGTATGACTGTGCCCCAAAGGGACAATTCAACCCTGTTTTCCTTAAAAGTGCAGCAGTTAAGCACTTAGGAACTATTTCCATCTGTAGTGAAACTGCTTGATAAAAAATCAGTGCCACGGACTAAGCATAGTAAAGGGAAGGCAAAGCAGATTTCCTATCAGAAAGAGCAGTCCAGTCAGAAATACATTCTGAGACATTTCAAGCTTCGTAACATATTGCTGTCTCAGACATTACAGTAAACAGTCCATTAACAGTTCTGCAGAATGAATGCTGACCTCCACGTATTTATTTACTTGTATTTCTCAATATTTCAAGTAGAAGCTCTGGGTTTGGACCTCTCTCAGCTCTGAGGCAGCACAAAGTTCTGAAGCTTAAAATGACTTGTTTTGCTGAGGTTGCGCTTTTTTTTTTTTTTGCTGAAATATGTTATTTTATACAGTATAATATTGACTCATTTTTGTATCCTCTTAAGATAAATCCCAATGAGCTGTGTTTCTAACTCCTCCTTATTCAATATTACAATTTACTTTTTCCTTTCTGCTCCGGAGACAGTCAGTGTCATATTTAATGGATATATAGAATTAGAATTTTTTTAGCCACGGTTCTTTTTGAGACGAAGAAGAGATAAAAAATTAGTCTTCTCTCTCTGTGTATGCTTATCTATGCATCTATCTATCTATCTATGTATCAGTCAATCAAAAAATAAATTAACATACAGACATAATCTCTTTTTGACACTAGTGAGGTCACATTTGGAGTATTGTGTTCAATTCAGTTCTCCACAGTTCAAGAAAGACAAGGAGCTACTGGAGAGGGTCCAGCGAGGCCACAAAGACGATGTGAGGTCAGGAGCATCTCCCTTATGAGAAGACACTGTGGGAGCTGGGCCTGTTCAGTCAAGAGAAAACAGAGAGGGGATATCATTAATGCCTATAAAAATGTCAAAGGCAGGTGCTAAGAGGACGGTGCCAAACTCTTTTCAGTGGTGTCCAGTGACAGGACAAGGAGCATTGACCATGAACTGAACCACAGCAAGTTCCACCACAAACAAGGAAGAATTTTTTGTTGAGGGTGGCAGAGCACTTGGAACAGCCTTCCCAGGAGGGTCATGGAGTCAATCCTCTCTGCAGACATTCCAAACCCACCTGCATGGTTTTTGTGTCCCCTTTCGTAGGAGACACTGCCTTGGCAGGGTCTTGTGCAGGATAATCTTCAAAGGCCCCTTTCAATCCTAAAAATTCTGTGAGTCTGTTATTTTTCCAAATTGATTGAGTGGTAATTTAAATTAGATACAAAGCAGATTGATTTATCATTAGACTACTTCAGGTTGAAGTCCAGATTCAGAAAACTGTACCTGTTCTATGAAAAACTTTCTGAAGTGATTAACTATAAATGTTATTTCAGGCTTTCTCCACTGGGATGTTTGCAAATGAGGTCACAGTCATAAATAATAGCCTTAAAAAAGAGACATTTGTGTAAGAAAAAGAAAATACAGGGAAATCAAATTTTAAGTTAAAATAACAACATTTATGGTATCTTTGTAAGGTCACTTACTTGTCTCATGAGTCACAGAAATGAAGTCAAAAAGAAAAAATGTAAAGACACTGGCAGAGTTGTGTCCTTCAGTAGCTGGTCTAACAAACAAAAACTTTCTTCCTCAAAACCTAAAATTTTGTTTAAAGGGGAAGAAAAAAAATAAAAGAAAGCAGAAAATATCCAAAGAAGTATATATTCCATAAATTAGGAATCCGTTCTGGAGATCCAAACCTCTTATTTTACTGTATACTAAAAGCTAAGATTTCTTTAAATATAGCCTTAGATGAAGTCTACCCCAAGGCAGGGTGATAAATGCATGGTTTGCAAAGAAAGTGGAATTATCATGGAGTAGAAAAGTCTCTAATGTTGTCAGTATAATGGAAGGACAAACCCCAAGCCAGCTGAGAGTGCAGTTTTAGACACATGCTTTTCACAAACTGACTGATGCTGCTCTTTCAAAGAAATCAATCTGAGGCTTTGCAAATCACTCTGGGACAGATTCTGCTTTTCACTCTTTGTCCTATTTGCACTGCAGACAAAAAAATGCATTTCTCTGCAGATATAATTCACTGTGATAATTATGCCCTACGACTACAGTGTGAGTCAGCATGCGGAGGCTGGCAGAATGCATCCCCTTAAAACTGAGCAATCCACACTTCAGGGGCTCATAACAGACAAACTTTCACTGAAAATGTTTTGGGTGGTTGGCTCATATTTTTTTCCTTTTAATGTTTTCTCCTGAAATATAAAAGTACTGATTCTCTCAAATTCCTGCAGTGATCTGTTGCTGTTGTTCACAACATCAAACCATAACCTTAATGGTTATTTGTATCATTTGCTGTGTGTTTTGTGTTTGTAAATCCATTTGGCTCAAGGCAAAGTGATGTAAGGCATTCATGGACATAAAGAAATATAAAAGAAAGAAAGTTTGATCAATAGGACAACTTGTTGGTAAACATTGTCAGAAAGTGATCTGTGTCAGTGCTCTAAGCCAGAGAAAACTAATAACATGAGTGGCAAGCTTCCTGCAAGCGTTTGGAGTATTTATGTGGCATTCCAAAGGAAGATCTGTAAACAAGACTAGAACAAAAATACAATTTTATTGATATCCACCTGATTTATGTTTACAGCATGTGTTGATAATAACCCTATTTGTCAAGAGAGTCCATCATGAATACTAATTTACTGTTACTGAGTCAAAACCAAATAAGTGAGGTTGATGTGATGCTGTAGTCTTATGCATTTTCATGTAATCACATTTAGAGTGACCTGAGTCTCCAGTAAAGAATTCAAAGGACATTCACCAGGCACAGAATGTTTTCTAATGAGTTTATAAGTGCAGCCTGATATGAATGGAGCTCATAGACTAGGAAGAGACCCTTACTGTCTGTTTAATGAAACATGAATAAAAATTATTTTTGATATCTTATGCATGTTTCTATTCCACCAACTTACTTTTCAAAGCAGAATATCTCAAAGTCCCAGAAGATCAAATCTACAAAAAGTTATTACATTTTGAACTTTCTTTCATCCTAATTTGAAACACAAGACACCAAGACATTTCCTGTGATTGTTACAAGGAAATAAATAGTAACTTGGTAAATATTAGAAGGTCTGATCAGAAGAATTTTACATAACACAAAAAGAATTAAATTTAAAGTTTACTGCTCAGTCTATGACAATAAGATAATAGTGAAGTGAAATGTTTCAGCATAAACGAAATGGATCTCTAATTGTTCATGCATAATTTTCTTAAAATTGAAACACTTCTCTTACTAAGCATTATGTTTTCACTAATCAGTACATTTTAATGAAGAAAAAAAGATCTACTGGTTCTGTTCCAAGAATGGATTAATATTATTTAACTAGTTGTGAGAAATATGAATAAAAAAAGAGATGAGGTGACATTCCTGAAAAATAAAATCCAAAATTTCATCTAGAATAAATCTGTTCAGTGGAGTGTGAACAATGTGTTCTAGTTCAGATCTAGGAAACCTAGTCCACAGAACCACTGAGTTGTTAAGATTAGAAAAGACCTTAAAATCATCAAGTCCAACTGTCAAACCAGGACCACCACATTCACCATTAAACCATATCTTCAAGTGCAAAAGTTAATTGTTATGGCTAGAGAATACACTCATTTTAATTAAAAAACAAACAAATGAACAACAAAAAAAAAAAAAACAAAAAGCCAACCAAAAACCAACAAAACCACATTAAAAATCAGAGATTCACAGAAAATGAACAATGTCAATTAAAACTGAAATGCATGTTTCACTCTTGATTCTACCACTGAGAGCCCTTCAGAATGGCCCAGACCCTGAGTTTGCTCTGCCCATCTGAAATGGTAAAAACTGTGCCCAAGCCTAGTGAAATCTGACTAGCAAGGGGTGCCCAAAGAACCCCAGAATGACATACATTAGCAAACATTCCTGCTCTTAGGTACATTGTGACAGGATTATTAACTCTTGTTTTTTACTCCTCCTAGCACTAGCAAAAGTACTATGGAAAGTTCTGGTACCTCTCACTAAGACTGGACATGAGACCATTTTTCTTAGGTTGTTTCACACAACATTTTACAAATAGGGACTTCACTGTCAGAAAAATATGTGTTATAATGCCCATTTATCTATCAATCACTGCCAGAATGGCAGGAATTAGCCAGCCAGACACAGGGACTCACAGTTGGCACAAAACAACCAGTATATATAATAAAATATGCATAGGATTATTTCTTACTTTTTAGAATGAATTTTTGTGAGTTTTCAAAGTTTCAAAAATAAAGAAAAAAACAAGAATAGCCAAGTATTCACTCTAAGGAGAAATGCTGGGGAACAGGTACAGAAAAGACTGAAGTTTATATAGATGTTTATATAGTTTATATAGTTTATCATTTAAAATAAAACATTTTGCTCTTTTTTTTTTTTTTTTTTTTTAACACTCATTTCTATATGTCCTGCTTCCCTGAAAGCTCTAAATTGAATTTAAAATAATTCCCCTGAAATTGTAGGGTCTTAATTCAAGGCTTTGCTAAATATTTGCCGTTCCCTCTGGAGTTCCCACTGCCTTCATCTGGAGCTTGTAACACTCAAAGATTTTTAAAAAACAGCTTCCCAGTCTAAACTGGCCAAGAAACAGTGAAAAGTGATATATCTCCCTCTGGCTGAGCCAATTCCATGCTGGAGTGCTAAGTCTGATGAAAAACAAGGAAATAAATTCCATTTTAAACTATGGGAGTACAAAGCTCAATGCTTCAGGCAAATTGATCAGCTGATAGCTGATAATTAGCACAGTGCCTGTCCAGGACTTGGGTGCCTACATGCATCTCTTGTTAAATTTCAGCATCATTCAAGATTTGTTTGCTGGCATAAGTGCAACTAAAAGCAACAGTTGTGTATGGAAGATTCATAGATGGATTTCAAAGGCAAAGGCCAAATTTTTTTCTGGTGATTGGTCTGGGTTTCTAATGTAGATTGTATCACTGCTAGCAAAGAGCATTTCTCCAAGGAATATAACCCTCTTTAATCCAAGGGAAAACCTAAAACTACCGATAGTGACATCTGGTGGCACCTAAAAATGTCACATTTGGAAGAAAACCACTTCGTGGTGCAAAATTAAGACTGGCAGCCTTATGATCTGTCACTCTTCCAACTGGAGTTAATAAGTTTTATTCAGTGATATAAAACAGAGATATCAGTGAAACCCCTCCTTCACCTAAGCCAGAGTTGCCTCTGAAACCTCAACCCACATGATCATCACCTGCATGCTGATGAAATGAGTGAACTGAACACCCAGTTGCTTCTCATGGCCTCTGCATTCCCTATGGTCCCTGCACAAAATACATCATGCAAATGGGACTTATATATATATGTGTATTTTAATGAGACATGCTACCATCTATGAAGAATTTTATGTGGATACAAATGAACTTTGGCACTATGATATATGATATCTCTCCAGGCTGGAGAGATATATCAGGTGTATTCAATTAAAATAATAATAATAATCCTCTCAACCCTGATCAATTAAAGCGATCCATTTAATCCAGTTTTCTTTCAGCTGATCCTCATATCTCTGCTGTAGTTCCTAAAATTCCCTTTGACTAACTTCTGCTCTGCCCGCTGTTGCACAAATATTTCTCTGGTCTTACATCCTTGCATCCATTAAAGGAGTCCTTTGCTCCCTTCTTTTCTTCAGCTATTTCAGACAGCATCTTGGCTATTTTTTCCTGCGGGCCCAGGTATAGAGTCTCTGATTAGTATTACCTCAGAAAAACAAACTGTGGTATAGGGAAGAGGAAAAATATTACATCTGCTTCTAGCACCTTTCTCTCCCAAAGAAACTGTGATGAGATTGCTGCTAGTGTTCAAGTTGAAAAACCAGAACAACTCACACATTGGGAGTTGTCTGCCTGTCCATTCTGTTTCCTTTTCTGTTAGCCAAGGTGGTAGCCAAATACCCGGAAGTCTTGATATGGAACTGAAGAAATATTTTTCAGCCTTAGACACTCAATTTTGCTTTCCCAAAAAGAAGCATCATCTTTCTCCACTAGGTTTCAAGTCGTATTTCTTTGTAAAAGAAAACTTCTGACATTCAAACAAGTGTGAATGACAGCAGTAGATTCTTCAAGCTAAAGCACAGTGCTATATTTGAGACGAAACATGGGCACCCCTGGGTGACATTTTCACAGCAATATTATTTCTATTGCATCAGCTGTAGAAACCAATAGGAATTTGGTGACCCTACTGAGGTAACTGCTAAACCTCAGAATATGCAGATTTTCTGAGGCTCAGACAACTGGCATGTTATTCTCCAGTTTTCCCTGAGGTACGAGCTGGGACTGTCTCTGCTGAGGACTTTTCATAAAACATCATGTGCAGCTAAACCTGAAATATATGTGCATTCTCATAACCATGCCTACATATAAATCTATGTCTGAAATTTACGTATGAATAATTCCCCTATCAATTGTCTACTGCTCCATTAGAAAAAAAACCAAAGGTGTTTGCTAACCCAAAAATACAAAAATGAATAAAATTTGGGTTGATACATTGAGTATTAGTACTAACTTGCAGACAAAACAGATATGTTTATGATAGCTAATCTTTCCCATCTGGCTTCTAGATCTACTCAAGTACAGCGTTTTGGATATTTTTCATCTTTCTTTACTTTCCTGAATTACATAGCTTGCTCATCTCAGATCTTATTTCAGAGAAGGTTTCTCAGTATCGGAGGGATAACCATGATATGCAGTGAGTATCTCCTGGAGCTGGCAGAGCTGGAGGAGAATTGCAGCTTCTCAGCTCGTTTATAAACACTTCACAACCCTGCCAGTGAGTGAACAGTGAGCAGTCTTCACAGTGAGCAGCAGAACAGGTTTAGAGTTAATAGCTGGCTGATCCTCAGATTTAGGTGAAAGCAGCAACATGCGAGTTTGTGCCCAAATGACACCAACACTGGGACAGGAAACAAATAGTTTAGTCTCACTTCAAGACAGCCAGAGTCCTTCAGGCAATCCTTAATGCCCATATTTATAATTTCCTGACTCATCTGTGCTTGGATTGACTCAGCTCATGGAGGATGTGTGCATTCAGCCTGCCTGCCAAAGCACTGAGAGTGAGAATTTCCTTTGGAGGTTCAGAAACATGAACTGTCTCAGCTGAATTCTGGACATCTCTGGGCCCTTGTGGCTGAAGGATTTTCCCTGTTCTCAGCATATGTGTCGACAGAGACCACTCCAACCTAAACATTTTTTTTTTTGCTACTGCTTTTCCCCTTTTTTAGAGGAGCTTACCAGGTAAATACTACAGTATCAAGCTTATGGATTACACCAAAAAAGATAGATGGTTTCTGCCTCAAGAGTCTTTCTGTGGAAGATAGACTACCGTTAGAAAAAGGTCTTAAACCAATATATGCAGACCCTTCAAACTCCCAGAAAGGCAAAAAGATCCTTTTCTAGGAAAGACAAATAGAGAAACAGGTTTTAGGAGAGTTCCTGTGGAGAATCTGCCCTAAAGAATGCTCTGAAATGGTTTTTACCTCTTTAACTGAGCACCTGTGTGCTGCAATTGTCCCAGATAATCCTATATATTTGGATTTACATGTACATTCATACATTTAGCAAACACTGTGAGTGCCTTTCTGATTCAGGGGAGACCTACAATACGCTCTCATGTATTACCTAACATATAAATATAAAACTTTGCTTTGGAAACAAAGATATAACACTACTCCTGGCTTTTGATCATAGGTGAAGATTTTTGGCAAATCAAATTAATCCAGATGGTGATTAGCAAAAAAAAAAAAAAAAAAAAAAAGAAAAAGCCCCTTTTTTTCTTTATTTTTCCCTGCTGATGCAAAAGCCAAAGTTCATTGTTTTATTAAATGGATTACAATACCAATTCCTGAGTTCCTATCTGGAACAGGCAACAAGGGGAGCTGTCTCAGCAAAAAGCAGTTCTTGGATAAGCTATTCAGTGATTTTATTTTTGCCTTCAGGCATGAGAGATGGAAGAGTTTGACTTCTTGAAATTGGAAATAGACATCTGCCAGTGGCGTATTAGAGGTTTGTACAATAACCACGGCAGGGAAGAGATAGCAGAGATGAAATGAACACACAAAGTGGAATTGTGTGGCCACTCAAAAGGATTTCGGCAAAACTTTCTTTGGAAATTTTTGACTTTGAGGGGGAAAAAAGAGCTTTTTTAAAAGAGATCGGAGTAAGATTCAGAAGGTTTCTAAGTACTTCACAAATTAATTAGAGATTCCTTCTGTCAATTTTGGTACAGGACTTAAGATGAGATACCAAAGAACACATAGGAGCTTAAAATACAACTTAAACAGAAATTGGACCCATATGTCAAAAGAAGAAATCCAAATCTCTCCATGTGTCTGTTAGGATGCTGATGAATTAAATAATCTTTGAATCTGGGAGAAATGTACTGTATATAGGCATATATATCACACCCAAAAGGCTTTCAACACAAAACCCAGTTAGCTGCAATGAAGCTTAGCTGTGGTCTTGTCCTTCTAAATAATTAGGAACATCACTTGATTGACACTGCCCTGCCCCGAGGTGTTCCAGCACTCCTCGGATCCCCAGCTAGCTCCGCAGAGCAGCGCAAGGAGTGGCCCTGCTGCTGTGCCCTTCTGGGGTTCGCAGTCAGGGTGTGTGGTCGAAGACCACAACGAGGATGGGCGGTCGAGGCAGGATAAAGAGCGCGAGAGAGACCTTCTGCGTTTCCAGGGTCGGGTTTATTGGGAGCGGAGGGACGAGGTCCGGGGTCGAGGAGAGGGAACCGCAAAAGGCGGTTTTACACAGCGTGCAGGGGTTTAAGTATAGGGGAGGAGCGGAGGGGAGGTACAATCGATAGGCCAATCGCGGATAACCGGGGGAGGTACACAAGGCGGGGAGAAAGATACAGCGAACCAATAGAAGGATACATGGGCGGTGACTACAACACAATATCAAATCGGGTAACCGGAGGGGGGTAACTGACATAGAACATTCTGGAAGGATGGGAGGGGCCAGGGGAGGATTGACAATTGAATGGGCTGGGTTTAGGGTGACAAGCAGGGAAGGCTCTGGAAAGAAGGCGGAGGTTGGGGAAGATGGACAAGGGCAACGGCGGGAAGGGAACAAACCATTATAGAACTTAGGGGAATACAACTGAAGATAAACTTTTAACATTACAATCATAACAGAACAGTACAATGAGAACATTATAAGATACAACACTTGATTTCAGTGCATGTATTAAAGAAACAGTAAAGATATAATGATTGCCAGTTTCCAAGAAACTTTATTTGAACAGCGATCTTGTGGCTTCCTTCCAGAGTCCTAAATTTCTGGTTGTTTAAGAGCATGACTGCAGTATGCAAGCTCATCAAAGTGTGATAAATGATTTTTTGAAGAGGACTACTTATGATTAGATGAAATTTCTGGGCTGATGTTTTCACAGTGACTCAAAATCTTCACTATTACACTGGAGACCTTCAGTGCAGATGTTTGCACATGAAAACTGTTCTGTAAAATATCTACAGGCAAATTTATATTCACAATTTATTGCTGTAAATAGACTTTTTTAAAAAAGCACAGTAAAAAAAATTAACAGATCGTAATTTAGCAAGCTTTTGCAAATAATAATCAATCCAAGCAAATAATATTATTTAACTAAGATGGAATGAGTACTTACTGTGGAACAATATATCACTAATGATTGGAACAGGTGCACAAAGTGTCTTAATAAATCAGTAGCATGGAAAACACATCAATTATTTTGAAGGTTAATGGTTTTTTTGCTTGTTCTCCAAAACTCATGAAGATATTTTCCTGAATACTTCAAGCTATTCTAAAACAAATTAAACAAAAAAAACTCACTTAAAAAAGAAAAAAAAAGCTTAACATGGTTTATAAAATGGAATAGTGACCAAAAAATAAGCAGAATATATTCAGGAGCAAGTGGAACTGTTGCAGCATGATATATATTGAAACGTAGATAAAATATGCTAAAAAGAAGCAGTTGAGTTACAACTGGAATTATATCTCCCATCTCACTTGGAAGTAACTCAGGTCACAAATTTTCTCAGAAACATTCTTTACTGAAATAACTTTTTTTTGGTGAAATTTTCTACTGGCAAAGATTTCTGAAATCTGGAATGGGGATCCTGTCACAATTTAATGTAAGAACTAATCTGATGCTTGAAATACTTGTCTATAATGTAGCAGTTCCTGGAATTTTGACATTAATTTTCTAATCAATAAGTGGAGGATTATAAGCTCTGGAAAGCCAACAGGTTGAGGGAGGTGATTCTCTCTCTCTCTCTCTCTCCTCCACTCCCAGGAGACCCCAGAATATTGCATGCAGCTCCGGGATGGCCAACATAAAATGGATGTGGACCAGTTGGAGCCAGTCCAGAGGAAGCCAGGCTGAGACAGTTGGGTTTATTCAGCCTGGACAAGAGAAGCCTCCAGAGAGACCTTGTATCACCTTCCAGGACCTAAAGAGGGGGCTGCAAGAAATCTGGAGAGAGACTTTTTACCAAGGGCATGTAATAGTAGGACAAGGTGGTGTTAAGGAAAACTTCCCAGTCTGATCACTCAGGAGACTCACTGGCAGTCACACAACACCAGGGACTTCAACTGCTGGGATCAAAGCCTCTTCACAGCTGGTGGTTCCAGTGGGTCCCTTGGCTCCCTACACACTCCACTCATTCTGTCACACCAGGTTTCCTTCCTGGTATGCCTCCATATTCCCCACGGCAGTCTCACATGTCTAGTTCCATAAAGCCATTTATTCACGGTGCATCAGCACAGAAACAAACAGCTGGAGCTGGTGCCTCTGAGGAGAACAGAACCCCACCAAAGGAACCCCTGGGCTTTTATACCCTGCACAAGTCTTGCTCTTCATCCCAAGTCTCCTTCTTCATCCCCAGGAGTCTTCAGCTCCTGCTTTGTTTTTCTCTGACCATTCACCTGGTAACCAGCGTTTGTACCCTTTGTTATGCAAAGGGTTGGCACTTCATGGCCTTTTGTCTTTCTGGGCTCCCACCCTAGAGCTCATTCTGCATCTCATTCTGCATCTCTAATTGCAGCCTGTAAACTGAGCTACCTGCACCAGATGTGCTCCTCAACAGGGGAATGGCTTTAAAATTATAGATGACGGGTTAGATTAGATATTAGGAAAAAAATTATTTGCTGTGAAGGTGGTGAGGCACTGGAACAGCCCAAGGAAGCTGTGGATGCCCCATCCCTGGAAGTGTTCAAGGCCAGGTTGGATGGATCTTTGAGTAGCCTGATCTAGTGGAAGGTGTCCCTGCCCATGGTAGGGGGGGTTAGAATGAGATGATCTTTAAGGTCTCTTCACAAATCATCTGATGATTCTATGATTTTAATATTTTCAAAAGAAAAATATTAGTTAACATCAGTAATTAATGCCACAAAAGTGAACCAAAGAGAGAGAAAATATAATTAATTATTTAGAGTTTTAGGACTTTTATTTTGCCTTGCCTTTTAGCATGCTATTGAGCTTCTAGAGAGACTGAAGAAATGAGAGAATTAAATAGATCACTTGGAAATAGAGACATTAAAAAATTTCACCAAAAATTTTTTTTTTAAATTAAAATTATGTTTGTGTATAGGCAAATTTCATAATGGAAACTAACTTGCAAAGTTAATGATCTTGCTGAAAGCCATTTATCTTCTTTACTGTCTGAAAAGGAATTACCAATGTGCATTTTTAACATGCACTGTGTGGTTGCCTATTTTGACTAAATTATGTGCAACTCACATATGAGTTTGTTTTCATAGTTTATTCCATCTTTAAATATTTTATTTTTAATTATACTCAGATGTAAATCCCTTAGATTCAATGAATTATTTCAGATTCATAGATGCAGGAGCTAGCAAATCAGCATCTCAGATTCAGCTACCATTTCTTGAGGAAGGAAGAAAGGAATCGATTGGAGTTAAAGGAACAGACAGCAATACCTGTTTTGATTTTTTCCTTGCTTTGGATATATCAGAAATTATTTGCACTTTTCCATAGGTCATGAATTATTTTGTCTAGGGAATTAGTTCTCCCAGTGATACAAAATATCTATTTCAATTAAAGCCAGTGTTTCTACAGAGAAAACTCTGAGACAAGTCAAAGGTTGGGCTTGGTGATCCTTGAAGTCTCTTCATACCTAAATGATTCTATGATTCTATGTCTGATGCAGCTCTGCATTCACCCAGATGAAACTGATAGGGAAGGAGAGTTTGGTTTCAGGGAGTAAGTTCAGCAAGAGCATAGAATCTTCCCTTGGAGAAAAGGTAAGTCCCTGAGTAAAGTGTTCCAAAGCTTGACAGCCCTTTCTATGAAGTTTTTTCCTAATATCCAATTTAAACCTCCCCTAGTGTAACTTGAGGACATTTCCTCTCCTTCTGTCACTTGTTACCTGGGAAAAGGCACCGTCCTCCACTTTGCTACAACCATATTTCAGATAGTAAGGTAGGAGAAAAAAAAAAAAAAGGTAGGTAGGAATTGATAAGGTCCACTCTGAGCCTTCTTTTCTCCAGGCTGAACAACTCCAGGCACCTTGGACCTCTGACCCAAAAAAAACATGTCTCTGCCTCAGTGTCCAGCCTCCATGGAAGAGAACATGAAAAGAAACTCATAATGAGTTTCTGAAAAGTGCTCATAATGGGTAATTCTGTTAAGGGAAATGCATTGAGCTTTGCCTGGGAGTGGATGAAGAATGAGTTGGGAGCATGTGGGTCAGAATTGAGGGGCAGCCCCAACCATTCTGTGATTCTGCCGAATTTTCTGCAGTTGGCAATCAGACCCTTTAAAATGCATTGTTTGAACTCCTCAGGGCATCCTACAGATGGCAGCAGCCATCACGCCATATGTTCCCTGGGGCATTCCACTATATTAGTAGGACAAATTAAAAATAGTTTGTCATTTTGAAAGACATATTTAGCACAAAGTAGTTTTCAAGCTAAAGAGCAGGGATAGTGTGCATCTGGAGGCAGAAGATTAGACAGCTTTACAGCAGGAGTGGCAGAGATACATGGTGCTTCCTTAAAATACAGCCTAATTTAGAGAAAAGAAATTGACCTGTTAGACAAAGCCTGGATATTTGACTACGATCCACACAGGGACAACTGTGGATCAAAGAGATAGACAGACGACTAGAACAAAAATTCCTTGGTTTCTTCCCATCTCACCTGAAGTCAATTCAACTCTTTCCAGCCTCGTAAAGTAAGCCAAAGCTAAAAGTTAGCTGGACTCTGTTGTATAACACTGAAAATTGATTAAGAATTGTCATGTGAATTAAGATATTTCAAATAACAACTAAAGTAAGATTTAGCTTTCTTACAGCAGCCCTGCAGCCCATGGTCCAGTTCCAGAGTTGAAGTACCATGCACAGACAAATAGCCTTCAGACTGCATTGCTTTTGATATTATGTAAGCCAAACAGCCTTCTTTTCACTATTATCCTCTAGTTAGTATTCATGTAATCTTGCTTTCTTACTCTCAAGATAAACAAGCAATTGACAGTCCCTTCATTTTCAGCCAACCTTACAATTTAAAAAGCTGCAACTACTTTCACAGCCATAATTAGCAGCATGTGTGAATTCTACATCCAGTCCTCTACCACGATTTTTACTATTGAAGCAGAAGATATGTCTAGACCTCAGACAGAGAGTTGATAGAAAGTCCTACCTGAGCTGTCTCTAGTTAATTTAGGTTTCAGTAACAGAAGAGATGTATGAAAGGGACCTCTGTGCAAAAAAAAGCACATTCATGATCTTGTGTCAGTTTGTTATCATCTGTACTCAAAAAAAAGTGAAGGGCTATGTGTTTTCCTTCTTCTGTCTCAAATTCAGACCCACTGCTAACAGCAGCTGTACCCCTGTGGAGTCAGTACCAGTCTTTGAAAGCCCTGATTTTACACCTGTGCTATGGGCCAGCTACCAAAGGCAGCAGGTGTTCACAACACCCAGGCTCACCACCTCTACAGCACAGCTTTTAACACAGACATCCCTGCACAGCGTTTGTCAGTGCCCAAAAAGGGGCATTCCTCATATATGAAGATTTTGGAAGACATAAAATCCAGTTATCCCACTGTATTTTTAATTTGATTCACACTGAGTTAAAAATAGGAATTTACCACAAAGTCGAAAATTTCAATTTGCTGTTCATCTGCTGGTGTTCAGCATGCCTTTTGCTCCCTGATTAGAAAAGTGTTTCCTCTTTGGGGGGGATATCAAATCACAGTGATCTTCTTTTGATAAATTAGCAGATTAAAAGTTTAACAGTCAAATTTTAATGGATTTTCCTCAGTCTAAATCACTTTTGTGACTTTTTCTTCCTTTGCCTTTGCCAAGCTTATTTTAAAAGAATGCTGTCACTAGACACGTATGGAATATTAAAGTTTCTGTTTCAGCAATGTTAGATATGGGAAGAAAATATAATAATTTCTTTGTTCATTGTTCTCTTGATAATTAGACCAAATAAATCTTCTTGTCATAGAATTTCAACTTAGGAAAATTAAATCTGTCTACTTTAACCTTGAAATTCTTTCAGGAATCACAGGCCAGGCCACTAGTACAAAAATCTTTTTTTTTAAATTCCATTTTGGACATGTATGTATAAAAACACAGTGCAATACATTTATGAAAAAAAGCAAACTTTTACATTTTGCTCAGAAAGACACTACATTGCAAAATATAGATTTGGCTCTGAACAAATTAGGAAATGAGACAGACACAGGTAAAAGGGAGAAATGAAGGATGGCTGCTGAACAACAAAAATGTTGAATGGAGAAATTTTAAAAAATATAAAAAATGGATCAATTGTAAAAACCTGATGAACGTGTTTTTAGTGAACATAGAGATTTAACTAATAGCATAAAAGTGAAAAGTTGTGGTTGAACACTTGAAAATGTTTTTTCCTATCAATATGTGATGCTATAGAACATTTTCTAAAAGAAGATATTTCTCTTGGGGCATTTTAAGCCTATATTGGAAAAAATAGTTGATGGAAATAATCTCACTTGGGTAGAGATCTGGACCAGATGGTCTCATTATTTCAGTAAATAAATAATGTAATGAGTTTAGTACCATGATCTATTGAGTAAGCAAATGCCATTTTTCATTACCAATTTTCTAAAGACACCCTTTGGAAGCAAATGGTCACTCTGGATTCAAAACCTAACTCAGCTTAGACTTTAAAGGAATTTTAATACAATAAAAATTCTATTTTCCAGGAACTCTGAGTAGATATGAAATTAAAATACGATTCAAGACCCTCAGTCTTTGAATAGAGATACAGCTTGGGAAATTTTTGTATAACATAGCCTATGGTAAACCAGTTTCAGTGAAAAACATATAAAGTTAATTTTCTAGGACATTATCTACTACATTCTATAAAATATTGTGGGAATAAAATAATAAAATAATTTCTTCTATTAAAAAATTGCGGGAATATTGTGGGATTTCACTGGTGTTTGAATCAAGCCCTAAATTGACTTTACAAAAAATAGATACAAATAGATACAATACAAAAACTGTATTGTCTAAACATAATGAACACTTTAAAAAAAATAGGTTTATTCATCCACCAGAAAAATACATTAAAATAACATTAAAGTTGTGATGCAAAACAAAAGATGTGAAGAAGTTTTGCTAAAAGTAATGTTTACCATATGTTGTGCATCACACCGACAGAACACAATACATTTAAAAAGTAGTTAAGGGGCACCCTGTAGTGTCTAGGTGTAAGGTGACATCTGGTAATTCTTCTTTCGTGACTCAGAGTTTAATTTCATTTGATTTTTGTGTCACAATCCTCCTTTTAGTGTGCTGAACTAGATTACTTTTTCAGTAGGTGGATTGAAATAAAATAAAATGGACACAGTTCAGGGAACAGTTGAAAATAGATATATACACAGAGTATTCATACAAACTAAGTTATCTTCTACCCCCAACCCTGCCTTGACTGGCATGGAATACTCATTGATTAGGAAAGGGAAGGTTGTTATCATCCAGTCTTTTACAAAACACATAAATAGTTATTTGAAATTGGAGCCTATTTCCTAATTTCCTTTCAGACATCAACCTAACCCACAAGTACAATATTTCTTTGGCTCTTTCTCACCAGGTACTGTTACTGGGATGTCTTCCTTCTGTGGTTATCCATTAACCACATAATGCATCACCACAGATTTTTTTTTTTTTTTTGTATACTCATCCATCAAACATATGGTGCCTTGATCTTTGCTATGTTACTTGGCCAAAGTGCATCTGAATGATTCTTCAAACAATTCAAAGAAATTATGGTTACAGTTTAGTTGTTAGATGAAGCATCCCTATAAATTCAAGAGAGTTGCACTTTAGACGCTAAACAATAAATATCATAACTTTTCTATTGTGATACAGATGCTTTAAGCCCCCTTGGTTGTCTCAAATGTCACCAGAAGCCTGTACAATTCCCTAAGCAACATCATTGCAAACTTTTTAGCATGCACCCTCAATTTTTTTATATATACATATATGCATATATATATATATGTATATATATGTATTGAACCTTCTCTTAGGTGTCTTCAAACTCAAACCTTTCTGTGATTCTGTGATTTATTAATAATATATATGTGCTACTTTATTAATACACTATATACATTCCAAAACATACAAAAATAGGTATTGAAAATGGGTGTGATAAAGATGAATCAAACATAATTTTAAATAATTTATTTCATTTTATTCATTATTAACAGAAAATTTATTTGCCCCCCCCATCTAAATGGAGACTCTTACAGAGCAAGCTCTCTATACTGACATGTTACTTCCCAAAAAGTGGCTGGACATTGCTAAGTGATGGGAAGTCAAGAATTATATTTTGCTTTTCTTTGCTTTCTCATGTGGTCTTTGCTTCTGCTTAATTAAAATGCTTCTATCTTGACTCACAAGGGGCTTTTCTTTTTTATTTTCTCCTTGTCCCCTGCCTTCTCAGAATGCCAGCCAAGGTCAATAAAACACACACATTTTAGCATG
Source organism: Acridotheres tristis (assembly GCA_037013685.1). NCBI lineage: Eukaryota > Metazoa > Chordata > Aves > Passeriformes > Sturnidae > Acridotheres > Acridotheres tristis. Next base: position 103,775,949 of record CM072887.1, read on the forward strand.
GGATACTTAGCACTTTTACAGATATTCAGATTTCATGATGGGTCAGGGACTTCTGTTTTGTGGACTAAGAGAAGATTACATAGAAACCCTCAAGATCAGAAAAATGCCATGAAATAATAAGGATTCTGTTATGAACAGATGCATTTCCTGAACAAATTCCTCAGCACCCTGGAATCTGTGATTATATTAAATACAGTTTTACCTCTGAAGGCAACTGGTAGCTAATGTGTTGTCATGAGTCACAACAGTAACATATCCTGGAGAGAATCTGCTCAAAAATATTCAGATTATTATTGTATTAGCTTGATATTGAGGTATTAATAATAAAATCCTCAAACAAAACGCCTCAAACATGATCCTTTATCACCATTCTTTCAATAACCAAATTACCATAGCTTGAGAAAAAATATTTTGGCTTTTTATCTGAACAGCCTCTGGCTTTTCCATACACTGCTTTAATCTTGTACATTGTACATGACCTCCTCAGCTTAACTGAACTCAGATCAGATTCCCACCCAATCTATTTGTCTTCCTCTTCTGTCCTTAATTCAGTCCCTGCCTGTCTCACCTCTAATATCTGAAGGCTAACACTAACTTCCAACCAATCCTTATCTAAACTAATCTCACCTATTTATCTGTAATCTCTTTTCCTCTTCAGCTTCCTACTTTATATTCTGTGCTAGTCTAAAGGTTTGGCAGTAGGGGAGATTTCAGCTGATGGAAGGTGCCCCTCAATTGCAGTGCTTCTTCCAAACATTTCGTATTATCGGCCATGTCATCTCCCATTTACCAAACTTCAATGTAGGTAGCTGTCATTCAACAAGTTGTGCATTTCCCTAATGAAACAAGATAGTTCAGAAGGATAATAACTATTTGTGTGGCAAAATAACAGAGGACATAAAAGAAACTTTTCTGAGCTAGAACAAATATCCATCTAGCAGTTTTCTATCTTTGTGAATGGGTCGATACAGAGGCTGATTGAACAGTAAAAGAGAACCACACATATGTAAGATAAATCCTTCTTTTCACATAGTGCCTACTAGCTTCTGTTGTGCAGACATTTGTGACAGAGATTGTATCTGAACCATGTTTTACCACCACCACCAGATCTATTCCCAGTGAAACTGTCTGACCTTTTAAAACTCATTTATGCTTTTGTTCCTAAAGCGATCTATGGCAATGGATTCTACAGCTGAATGATGCATGGTGTGGAAAGCACTTACTTTTGTTTGCTTTAAACTCTCTGCCTAATAATACATTGGGTCGTCCTTAGTTCTTGCATAGTGTCAAACAGTGAATAATTGTTCTTATTGCTATTCAGCATGTCGTTGTGATTAATGTCTTCCTCATATTGCTAGCAAATGGAGTTCTAGTCTATTAACTGTCTACTTCTATGAAAGCTATTACATATTTCTGATCATCTTTCACTTCACTTCTTCTATTGTATTTTATTTCAGATAGGTCTAGCAGAACAGTACATATTGTGCAAGATGTAGGTGCAACACAGATTTATACAGACTGCAGTGCTGTTCTGTGCTCTGCTGAGCACTTAAGATATTACTATCACCAATATCAGTAGCACAGCTAGGTCTTCTGCTACTGTGATTTTACAGAAATTAGAATATAGGACATAGAAGATAATGCAGAATAAATATTGCTGTCATAGACATGACATTTGCAAGTACTCAGTGTAGTATTTCCATTTAACCCAGGCTGTCTTTTACATATCTCCAAATATAACCCGACTCATATATATGTATATAGATATAGATATATGCATCCATATATTGATATATATATAGAGAGAGAGAGAGAGAGAGAAAGACAGAAAGACAGAAAGACAGAAAGAAAGAAAACTGTGAACTTTAATCAGAGACAACTTGATCAGAAATGGCCTTTTGCAAATTCCCAGCAGGGTAGTGGGAGGTGGTTTTTTTCTGTGATTAATGTTTATAATGCTTTAAAAGTTGATTAGGGCAAAGTATATTAGGGAGTGTTTTTCCCTTGTAGTAGAATAAGCAGACAAAGAGAAGGATTTTTACTGTGTTGATCTTCTAGCCATTGCCCATCTGCAAGTTGCAGCAGATAATCTAACAGCATATAATGCAGACATGACAAAATAATAAGTGGCTTTGCCCTTTTTTTTTTTTTTTACATATATGAAAAACAAATCAAATTAGAGAATCTGTAGGAAAATATTAAAATTGCATCAGTAAAGTAATATTTTAACTGGAAATTTGCCTGTGATGCCTTGAATAATGTTTCAGCTATCATGACTTTATATTGCTCATAGGAAGTAAAATTATAATGAATCTGCTTTTCGAAAACTAATAATTTCTCTCTTATTTAGTCAATTGGTAGGATCTGTTTCTATTTAGTGGATGGGTTATATGGAGGAATCCAAAGGATAATAGTTAGCAAAAGTATAGTTAAAACCCACTGCACAAACCAAACTGATACTCCTTTGCTAATGTCTGAAATCTGAAAAAAAATGTGCAAGTTAATCATTGCTTAATCCCTGTTTATCAGCAGCATTGCTCACAACAAATTGCACACCAACTTAAAGTCTAATGCAAATGTTTATCTGCAGTGTTCATTTCTAGGACTGCAACTTATTCCATCACTGATTTTCACAATGAACTTAACAGCCAAGAGCTTAATTTTATTATCAGTAAAATGGGAATTATTCTGTATGTTTAGGAGGCATCTCTTATACTAATTGGTTTTTGCACGCACTGTTTTATTTTCCCTGGTAACACGAATGGTCAAAATCCTTATTGGGTCCCATAAGCCCTCAGGTCTTGGCACACCATGCTAGTCCTGTGTGTCCCTATTAATTACCAAAATCTATACCCAAGAGGTAGCCTGCAAAACAACAACAGGATGCTCATTTAAGACAGAAAGTCCAGCAGCCAAAACAGGCCCCATTTGACCTCAGCAGCTCTGTGTATTTTTACATTATGTACTCAGTCAGCTCTTTCACAAAGTTTACCCAGCTGAAGTGGGAGCGTGGTGTTCTGGGCTGTGCACTCTGGTATTACCAGTGTAATGAATCTGACCCACTTAGCTAAATTGCATTTCTACCCTGATTGAATGCTTTGGTGCCACACTCGTGCTCAGAACACTCTCACCACAAAAATCTACTGGGGTGATGAGTCTTGTTTACTACCCATTTTGGCATTACACTGGTACTTAGAACCTTTGCTGTTTTCAGAAAATCCCTGTGGATCTTCAATGCACTTGAAAATCAGTTGTTTTCTTTTTTCTACTGAGATATCTATAAATGAATGTAAGAACAAACTTTTAGCCTTCTTCACCTATAATTTTGAAAGAATAAAATTAATTGACTGCAATACTTTAAACAGAACATAAATTAGATTGCAAAAATAGCTTCTTGGCTTATGAATGCTCTGTGTGACTGATTTTTTACCCTTATTCTTATTAGTATAGAGCATATTGTGAGAACTTAACTTATAATAAATAACAGATAATTAAAGTATGCTCACTCACAGCAAGGCTGAATTTGACCCTGTATTTACGAACTGACAAGTCATCTAGGCAGCTACTGTGCCTCAGGTGGTGCTATTGTATTCCTAATCATACTTACTGTCAATTAAAAAAAAAGAAAAAGTAGAAGTTGCTAACATAATTATTACAATGAAATGAAAATCCGTTCCCACAATAGTACTGAAACAGCTGAAAGGTCACAGACTGTCTTTCATTAAGAGTCTTTTAAAATATGATTTTTAAAGCACAATGAACATAAATATCCATTTTGTTCTTGAACAAACTCCCAGATCACTGGAAAGGTGTTGTAATGAGATACGTTTTAGTGTAATATATTTCTTCAAAGCAATAGCTAGTAGTTACTCCCATCTGTGCCTGTACTGGGGACTGTTACATCTGCAGTTTTTTCACAGAAAAGATGGATTTTAGAAGTGTCTAAGGAGTCAGTAATGAGGTATCCAAATTCTTCCTATTGTCTCTAATTTTGCATTTTTTACTGAGAAGATGCGAGTTCTATATTCTTTTAGTATTTCAAACATGTCGTAACTTGATCTTTTTAAAAATATTTTTTTTTTTAAATCCTGAAAGCCATTACATATGTCTTTAATCATTTGAGAGGTCAAAAGCAACAAGCAAGCGTACAGAGATTGGAAGCAAGAATGGATAACCTGTGAGGAATGCAGAGACATTTTCTGAGCATTCACAGAGTGAGTTAGGGCAGCTAAAGTCTAAACAGAATTGAATCTGACCAGGGATGCCAAGGACAAATAGGACAACTTCTGTAAATGCATAGGAAGACAAAAGAAAGATTAGGGGATATGACTATGGAAAATGGGGGCCCGTTTTTCAGTGAGGCAGGAGAGCTGATGGCAGACGACATGGGAAATGCTGAGGAACTGAGCATAGGGAATGCTGAGAACTGAACATGGGAAATACTAAGTACTGAGCATAGGGAATGATGAGTACTGAACATGGGAAATGCTGAGGTACTGAACACGGGTAATGATGAATACTGAGCATGGGAAATGCTGAGGTACTGAACAGGGGGAATGCTGAGTGCTGAACCCCATCTTTGCCTCAATTTTTATCAGCAGGATGGGCCTTCAGGTATCCCAAGTCCCAAAGACCAAGGGGAGCAGCTATAGCAAGGAAGATGCACCACTGGTGTAAGAATCAGTGAAAACTTCAGCAAACTGCACATTCGCAGCCCCATGGGCCCCGGTGGGATGTACCCACTGGAGCTGAGGGAGCTGACAAATGTCATTGCAGGGCCACTCATAATGATCTTCAATCAGACACAGTGACAGGGAAAAGTCCCCAAAGCCTGGAGAAAAGTGAATGTCACTCCTGATTTCAGGAAGTACTAAAAGGAGCTCCCAGGGAAATAAAGGCTGGTTAGCCTCCCCTCAATCCCTAGGAAGGTGTTGGAGCAGCTAATCAAATTTCTAGGAAATCTGTCAGGAGTTGTCAGCATGGATTCACCAATGGTCATGACAGGGCAGAGTGTACCTTCAGCATGTTTGCTGATTGCATAAAACTGGGACAAGTAGCTGATTTCAATACTGATTCCTCAGGCAGCTACCTAGTCCATTTTATTTATTTATCTTAAAATAAGACAACTAAACTAAGAAGAGCAATTACAGTTATGGATAACAATGTAACATCAGGAAAATAGAGATCATGAGCTAGTATCTTTGTCACACAAGTATAGAGGAAATATTTAATATTTTCTTCATCCCTAAATCCTTATCTAGTTATGTGTTTTCTCCTCTGCAAGGAGAAATATGTTAACATATTAACAATTTTGATTATGCGTATCACCGTAGGTGATGTGCATTTTAAAGAATGAGAGCCAAGTTTCCCTTTGGTTCAGGTCCTGTGTTTTCAAAAGACATTCAGTATGGACAAATTAGATCTACCCCTTTCTGTGCTTCACTCAATACTGGCATTGCATCTGAAGCACTTCTATTTACAACCGCGCTGCTACTCATGCAGAAGCTGTAACGTTCAAGGTTGTGACTCATAACAGAGAAGATCAAATTTCCCATCAAATCCTTTACCAGTGTCTGCCAGTAAGTCCCATTACTTGTTTTAGTTTTTCAGAACCTCTCTCCCGTTCTAAGCACAAAGAAATATACCTCAGTCCTTTTCAGGCCTTTCTTCTTTCTGCTTCCTCTGAGATCTCTCAGACTTCACACAGCTGATGATATCTTTCTCAGACTAGCAGACGCATATCTCTTAGTAAAACTGCCAGCAGCAAATGTCAGCTATTTTCTTTTATCAATACTAAGATGGTCCCTAACAGCTTGGTTTAGTTTCTTGGTTCTTAGCTGTAGTCGGGAGCTGTAGCAGCTAATGATAATGATTTATTTTTGTCTAGTACTGTTCATCTAGCTGCATCTAGCAGGACCCAAAAGTGTTTTGTCTGATCAACAGAACGTGTAGAGGGAGCTCTGTGCCTACTACTGAAAAAGAGAACACTGAAACAAAGACTGAGAAAGAATTCATATAGGCACCTCATACCTTCCTCTTTTTTGATAGCTGGAAAACAATGTCGTGGATCACGGTTGTCCTATGCTCCCAAGAGCTGTCTCATACAACTATTATGTATCATTATAGCATCACTTCATCATTACTGAAGGAGCAAAAGCCAGTTAGGGGAAGGAAATGTGATGTTGCAAAGAAAAGGGAAAGAAGAAGACTAGTGTCAAGAGAAACTTTCAGTAGAAGAATAGTGGGTGTCTTGCTTAAAGCAGTGGAAAACCTGCCACTGTTATTCCACCTTTAGGCTGAGGTCTAAAATTCAAGAGAATTATTAGATTATCAAAGCATATTCTCAGTTGGAAAGGACCCACAAGATCATCAAAATCTGATTTGTGGCCCTGCACAGCATCATGCCCAAAATTCACACCATATGCCTGAGAGCATTGTCCAAATGCTCCTGGAACTCTGTCAGGCTTGGTGCTGTGGCCACTTCCCTGGGGATCCTGTTCCAGTGTCCTAACATCCTCTGGGGGAAGAACCTTTCTCTAATATCCAGCCTAAACCTCTCCTGACATAACTGCAGGCCGTTCCCTCAGGTCCTGTCCGTGTCCCCACAGAGCAGAGATCAGTGTCTGTCCCTCTCTTCCCCTCCCAAGGAAGTTGTACCTGCAGTGAGGTCTCCCCTCAGTCTCCTCCAGGCTGAACAGACCAAGTGTCCTCAGCCACTCCTCACACGGCTTCCCCTCAGGGCCCTTCAGCATTCTTGTAGCTCTCTGGATGTTCTCTAATAGCTTTTATCTTTCCTGTATTGTAGTTCCCAAATTATCAATAAATATTCTAGCGATAATAACAAAAATAGTTAGACATTTTTTATTATAATTAATTTTATTTATTAATTTGGCACAAAAGGAGAAGCACTTTAGTAATAGCTGTAGGTATTAATAAGAGTAATATTAGTTATAGTCAGAAAGTGAAGAACATGTAGACACTAGGTACTCAAAACACTATTTAAAAGGAGCAAGAAACTATGACAAATCCAGTAATAGAAACAGAAGAAGAGTAAAATTCAAATCCAGTGTCTTTTGGGTACATACAGGAAAAATAATCTGTGCTACAATTTAGAAGCTCACCTATTAATGCTGTGAGAGAAGAAAGGTTATGAGTGGTTAGAGTTATGGGACATTAACACAACGTATCCTTGGAAAGCTCAAATCACTCAAATCATCTGTTAGGTACATCTGAGAAAGGATTTCCAACACCAATGTGACTCCATGAGGCACTGCTGAGACCACACCTGTAAAGGCTCACCAGTGCTACAAAGGAAAGTTGAAAAACAGGACTGAAACTTTGCACCACTGGTCCAAGAGGGCTTTAAAGGTAGCATAGGGGATCCTTTCTGAAGAAAAGCAAAATCATTTATTTTGCCTAAAATAACTTTTTAACTCCACTCAAAGGGGTCAGAAAATTATTTTTTTCAAGAAATAGAGAAAGGAAGAAAGGAGGAAAAAATATTTACATAAAATAGATCCAAATTAGACATGAACAAATGCAGGCTCTGAATCAGAAAAAAAAAAAATCTGAAAGCATAGCAGACCAAATTAAAAAAAAAAAAAAAAAAAAAAGTTTAAGATCAAGTAAAAACACTTCTGAAAGGATAATACCATGTAGCCATTGACCTTAGCAGAGCCTGTATTCAGTAGTTCAGGATGTTATCCTCAACAGTCATTTCCAATACTGCTGTTATGGAAATACGAGTTGATCACCAGGAGACACAGAGACAAAACACAAGGAAATTATCAAAAAGTTACAAGTGGCCACATATCGTAACCAGAAATCCTCTATGTCCCTGACCTTTGCCTGCAGCAAATGCAAAAGTTCCTTGACAAGTAAAGAAATCCTTGTTTTGTTGCTGTGCAAGCCACAAGCCAACTATTTCACTAGGTATGACCATAGCTCTCAAAAGTCAGTGCAGTCACAGACCCAAAGAACTCACTGTGGAACTGCCTACCTTATTTTTCTGCTCAAATTATGAGGGCTCTTTTATGCAACTTTTGAGTTTTACTTAGGAGTACAATAGGTTAAGAATTTTTAGTGGCTGAAATTAAACATATATATATTTAAAAAGAGGTATCAAGTAATAGCAATACTATCAATTATAAAAATTCTGCTGAGTTAATGTAGATTTGGCAGAATTTTCAGGTATTTTCCAGTCTGAATGAGGATTAGAAATAGATGTTGGCTCTGAGAAAACTGTCATGGGACTTCAAAATTTTCATGACCATCTCTAATTTACCTTGATCTAAAGTGACCATTAAACTGCTTAATTGAAACACTAACATTTAGCATCCTGCTTGCTACAATATAAAGCAATACAGAAATCCCAGGGCAAGTTTAAACAAGCCATACATTTGCAGTTATTTCTCTCAGGACCAAAAGCCCCCAAAACCCAATGACATAAAGCTGTGGGGTTTTTAACCTGAATTAGCATCTCTGATGTTGTTCACAGTGTGACACCAGTGTTTTCTCTATTTTTTTCTGAGGGAGTGAGATGAGACAGTGATAAGCAGTGAGGCTTAGGGGACAAACAAGCAAACACTGATGCCAAAACAAATACTTGTGAAACTAGAACCTCAGACTTACTCTGAAATTATTGTTTCTTCTCACTGTTGCTTACCAATCCCTCTAGCTTTTTTATCTGTTTCCATCTTATTTGCTTTAAAGTGTTCCTCAGCAGGACTGAGTCATATGCAATATTTATAAGGACCTCTCTTCTTTAAAGACAAAATTTTATTTCCATTAAGGGGAAAAAATATGAGCTGGGAATACTTGTGACCATGAAGAGTTGTTATTTTTGTAAAGCACTTCTTTCCTTGAATAAGACAATCAATTATTATGAAACAAAACATCTGTGATTTAATTTGTTAGCAGGCTAAATGAAAGAAAGTGTACGCCCATCTAATGTTTTCTCAGGATGTAAACACACATGGGTCACTTGCAATAGTTCTTGGAACTTTAGAAACTTGCAGTCAGTCCTTTTTTTCCAGTCCATGGATTTTATTTAATGAATTGAAACCATTTTAGACAAGGTAATGTTAGTCTCAAGACAGATAATTCTTCTACTTTAACCAGCATGGGGAAAAAAAAGAAAAGCAAACATGTTAACTCTCAAATCCATCTCTATTTTGCACGCTTCAAAATGAAGGTAGACTGAATTTCTTGATACTTTATCTAATTTAAAGAATAAATGAAACCTGAGTTCTCTGTAGGTATAGAATTATTATTTCCTTGCAATGTACTCTTGTTTCTTGCTGAGTATAACATAATTTCAGAATAGCAAAGGATTGTTGATTTGCAAGCTAAATAATTATTTTATTCAGGTCTGTATTTAACAAAACCCAAGCCTGAGTGATTACATTCTGCCTACTTAATTTTGCCCTACACTTATAGTAATAAGGAGTTTGAAGCTGATCTTGCTCATTCAATTGTACATCAACATAGCAGTGACTCCATCTGCCCATGGAATTAGGTGAAAGAATAATATTTTTTGTAAAGGATATTTTAAAAAGATCTTTTCTCTTTCCTTCTCTTTTTTGAATATTTGTCTGATATGTGGTTGCCTTTGAAAGACAGGTGATTCACTCCTTCTGATTTTAATTGTTCTAATGTGGGAAGAACACCTTCACTGGTGCTATCACCAGCATGACTTCAAATTACTGTAAATAGATAAATGCATGAAAATTAAATTATCTTTTTTTTAGGTGCACTTTCAGAATAAAAAGCTGATATCTATAACAGGGAAACTAAGTCTGTTATAGCTGCTCGAAATGCCTTTCTTTCTATCCCCTTAAATAATTCAGAGTTGCAGTTGCCTCTACTGTTGTGCTGTGTATCCAAGTGCAGTTAACAGTTGCCACAACCTACCTTAAGGCTATTGAGATCATTTCCAAAGACATGGGGTGAAGCACAGTTCAAAGAAAGCTACTCTGACTTATTCCCATTTTCCTTACCTTTAGCTCAGCTGTAAGTAAACGTGACTTGACTTAGAGAGGAGGGGACAAATTGTCTGATGGTCTTTCCTTCTGCAGGACATTGAGATCGATCTGTGAGAGTTCAAATCTTACCATTACTTTTTTTAGACCTTAAAATAATGTAGTCTTGTTTTACTTGTCTGACTGAGCACAGTGCACTGACAATCCATTTTCTCCTTATAATGAACTAATGGCAACTGGAAATGACAACTTCAAAGTTAAGTTAGTGTAACATTGTGTCACTTTTTGTGAGTACAATATTAATTAACACATCACTTTGCACCATGCTGAAAAAATACTGTTATTAATTTCATTTAAACCTCAATACATGATGTTAGCTAAATACAAAAGTTGTGTCCTTTTTGGTACTGATTATCTTGTAACAGATTAAGTGGAAAAGAGGAGTTCTTTATATTTTTGTTAAAATTCTTGGAAACTGACCTGGATTTTGACTGGAAGATTCATTAATATTCATTTGTATATAATTGCCTTAATTTTAGTGATAATGACTTCAGTTACCAACTGTGTGATTGATGGGACTTGTGTCTTCTCTCTGAAGGAGATGAGCTAAATAAAAAAGTAGAAACTTGCCATTCATGCATGATATTTTTAGCTGCCTTTAATTACAAGCTAGCTAAATAAGCATGCAAACCTTGCTATGATTGATAGGATCTCTATGCTGTAGTGATTATTTTACTTGAAGTTAGAAGGTGCTTGAATCAACTGAGCTCTAAAATTAAATGGAATCTCTATCTCAAAGAAGCCTCAACTCTTACTGAAATTAGCAATGAAGAAACACTTAAATACTTTGGCTGTTCTAAATGCATACACACATCCTCTCTCTCACTCAGACAATAATCTTCATAGTCATCTGCAGAGGTACCACCTAGATGGGTGTTGTATATCCCAATTAGATATGAACCAATTATCCTTTACAGAAAAGAAATTCCTGTGTTTTCAAAACAGTCTCATTCTTCCTGGAATGAAACATCATCTTCTAAGCTTCTAGCAGTGAAAAGCAGGACATACAAGACACACTCAAGATTCTATTTGTTGTCATGCCAGGCAGTCGATATCTCTGCTTTGGCACCATGTTTCAGAGCAATACTCAAACAGAGAAATCTAAACCTCATAACCCTCCTCTTGCATCTCTTGCATCTTCTGTTATCAATTATATCTTCCCTAGAGCAAGTGCTTAGCAAGACCAAATCAGCTGAGCTTGCTGCTGCTTATTTCAGTGGCCTGGCCAAAAGCCATTTGTCATTTAGAAGTGAAAAAAAAAAAAAAAAAAAGGAAAAATAAAAAAATCTTCTCTACTCTCAACAGAAACTCCACCATGCTTGGAGACGAAAGTGTTGAAATTAATGAATACCCTTTCATTATATTACTCACATATGGAATGAATATATGATGGTGTTGTTATAATTTGTTGGGCTCAGTCTTTATGCAGAAGGTGACTTACACTGAAACAGAGTGCTATATCATACAAAACTGAAATAATCTCTCAGAGTAATGATACATTTTAGTGAAATTGTTTTCTTGGTGATCAGGACCATTTCTCATTATTCATTTGCCTTTTAAAAACATATCATACTGTTCATAAATTCCAAACTAAATTTATGTTGAGAGTGGTGCTAGAGAGGGGATTAGAATTTCAAAAGAGTGATTTCTTAACCCAGAATGACCTACATTTTCCTTCACTTACTTTAGGGAAACTATTCCCAAATAATGTTATCTACTAGCCTTTTAAAAATTATATTTCTCAGTGATTCTGTGAATAGTTCTTCCTCTGAGTCACTTGACCGATGCCACAGTTGCTGGAAGATAAATTTAGGAAATCCCTTTGTAGATGCAGTATGGGTGTGTCTTAGACCAAATTTCTCATGTTATGCTGTAGCTCCTTCTCTGGATGTGCTCAGTATCAGCAAAAGGAAGATGATTGCAGCCTGCTTTTGGCCATAGCATGGTTGTACACCAGAATTTTTGAAATTGCAAGCAACCACCTACAGACTGGAGTAAACCCATTCAGGCCTGGTCTAATGAGTGATACAGGGGATGTTGCAACATTATATTTTCTGACCAGCAAAATCATGTTCATGAAAACACTATAGAGGCATTCCCTCTACAGCAGGGAAAAGGCAAAGCATCCTTGTTTACCTTCTCTGAATGGAAGAACTGACTATATCAAAATGGTGAGATTGGTTGATGTACATGGCACAAAGAGTTCTCAGAGAGCACAGGCTGTACTGTGCAGCTTCTCCTCTGCCACTTGCTTTGTACTGTTTTAGTTGTATTTGTATGTATTTGTACATATAGTTATTTACTTGTATTTGTTTTAGTTGTTATTATAACATAGTGATAATCCTTCACTTTTTTATTTAAAGAAAAAATGAATGGGTTTAAGCAGCTCACAAGCTATTTGTTTTTATCCTTAAAACATTTATTTAAGTTATAATTTATTAAACAATTAAATAAAATATTACATTGCTAATAGCCTCAAAGACAAGAGCAATTAGCAATGAAGGCTGTTTACAAACTGATTTATCTCAGTAAATACCAGATTAATATTCAACTGCAAATGCAATTATGGCTTTTTCACTTCTCTTCATTACTTCTTTATCTATCACTTGCCTGTACAATTTCAGGTATATTCAACAGTGGTCAATGGAACTCTGTCAATTTATTTCAGCAGCAGATCTGGCCCTAAATAGCTAATGCTGATTCACAATATGTCTCAGTTGTTTGGAGGACACAGAATCAGCTGACAATGGAACTTGAAGCCAAATGGTTCAAACATTTGATACTTCTTGGGTAGTGGCCATTAGTATTGAAATGTCAGGGTTTGAGCAGGTACACAAAGGAAAGTTTCTGAGGGTGTCTGGACAGTTTCTGAATAGTTCTGAATTCTCCCAAGGCTATCAAGCTGAGAACCTTCTATCATACTATTGTTAACATTTATTTTAGTTAGCAAAAATAAGACAAAACATCTAGTCTTCTAAGAGTGAGGAAAATCCATAAACATGCACCTGAAGAGATTTCAAAAATGCATTTGAACCCACTCAATTAATTTTTTTCCTCTCTGGACCATTTTTAACTAAGTCATTGTAAACACATCTAAGAATTAACATTTAATAGAAGATTTAAATGGATAAACTGAACCCACTTTAAGTAAAACTCACCTGATCTAGTTATATAATTGACTCATGTCCAGTCTTTCATCCACCAGCAGACCCAATTACTTCTTGCCAGTGCTGTTCTTGATCTCCTCATCCTCCAGCCAGGATTAGTACTGGGTGTTGCCCTAACCCAGGTGCAGCATCTTGCACTTGGCTTTATTAAACCTCATGAGATTCCCAGTGGTGATATTTTTTATTTGTCTTTTCTTAATTAAACATACCAACATTATAAATGCATAAATCGATATTAATAAAGATGTTAAATGAGTGTCCTGCAGTCTGAAGGTGTCTAAGATAAGTAGATGTAGGCAACTTCAGGAAATTGTTCCATGAGTTCCTCCAAAGAGTTCATTGACTTGACTAAGATAACAGCTTCTAAAGATAAGATGGTGCTGGATGGAATAACCACAATGTGAAAGTTGTGTTTCCTTCACATTGTAAAGGGAAAAAACAGTGTCATCTGTGGCTGTTCAAGCTTTACAGCCTGCCTAGTCTACCTTCTCTACAGACATAGCTACGAGGTCCCAACTCATGACAGCATCCTGATCTTTAAGTCATGAATTTTTGTACATGGGCAGATCTTTCTCATCTTGTAAACACATGAACACAGTGCACATTCTACCACTGACAGAGAGAATATGAAAAGTGCTCTTTTCATGTAAATCATAAAACCAAGAAGAAGGAAACCACAGAAAGTAGGTAGTGCTTGAATTAACATGAAAATTTTCATACATATTATGTGCCAAGCATTTTCACAGACTCACGGAGGGGATGAGAAGGTAAGTTACATTTGGAAGTTTTATCGTTCATCTTCCCCACACAATCAGCTAAAGCAGGCTGCTCAGAAGTGGACCTAGCTGGGTTTTGAATATCTGAAAGAAGATGACACAACATCTCTGTGCTGTCTGTTGCACTCTTTGACCACTCTTGACCACTCTTACAGTAAGAAGTGTTTGCTTGTGTCTGCAGGCCATTGCATGTTTCCACAAAGACTTATCTTTAGTTACTTTCTCATCTCCTTTAGCTTCATTTAACAAACCCAAGTTGTCATACTAAAAAAGACAGTGAGCAGTCATTTCCTACTGTTCTCTCATGATACTCATCTTTCAGACCCTCCCCACCATATCCCCAAAGTAATCTCTTTTCCAGGATGATTACACCTACGCTACTCAACTATTCCTCTAGAGAAAATATTCCTTCCATACGACTGTGATAAGTTTTTTCCTTTGTACTTTCCCACTTCTGTCACATTTCTTCACACCCCCAAGTCATGGACAAATAATAAATATATACAGTGGAACATTTTGTTCTATATAATTTATTAATAAGTACAGTAGTTGTCTTTTAAAATGCTTCCAACACTAGTTGGACAAACACATTCTATTCTTAAATCAAGCCATAAATCTGAAAGTAGTTACACATTAATTTCAGATTTTAATCTAGAGGATTTTACTCAAATGAAATAATAAGCTAAATAAGATTGTGACACAACAGATATATCAACGAGGAAATATTTTCTATGCTTTTCTATTATTTTTCTCTATATTTCTGTTCTTCCCTCATATAAGATCAGAATTCACAATAAACAGCAACTCATCAGTGTTTCTTTAGTCAATATAGTGCCTGAAAAAGGTTATTTCCTGACTGAAGAATGTGATTATTCATGAAACAGTTAAAACCCATAATCCCTTGTCTTGTCACAGCTTTTCCACTGCTAAGAGCAAGGCAAACCCCCTCAAATTTTATGTTCATCTTTATACACGACTATGGGTCAGCTAAGGAACATATTTCATATCTTCTTACCCTCTGATCTTTGATCTTTTTCTCTTTAAAGTGTGATGCAAATGATTAAGATCTAAGAGAAAAAGCAGCAATTAGATAGAAAGCAAATGTCAGTCAAAGTGGAGGAGGAATGTATTCTATATTTTTCAGCTAAGAAAAACAGCCTTGATACATCACAGAACTGTGGCATTATGTTTCTGGAACTCTCTTCCCCTTAAAGCAAGCCTGCCTGAGGTGCTTGGTTAATTATTCTGCTGGTTCAGAAAGCCTGCAGAGAGCACGGGTACTTGTGTACTCATTCATCTCTAGTTGTTAGATTCAGAGTTGGATGCTAGTTGATTCTACTTGTGTACAAATCCTTCCAAACAGATTTGAGCCCTAACACTATATAAAAAGAAATGCAAGGACCACATAAAGAAGCTGCCAACTCTATGCAAATCAGCAGACCAGGAGAGTGAGAAGACCAAAACTGGCAAAACCACAACATGAAGAGCAAGACTTAATTGAGCACCCACACTGGAATTCTGCAGTTAAATTGATGGATGGTCTAGGAAAATCAGAAATCAGGAAAGCAGACTGCAGTAGGCTGCATAATGCTACAAATACCCTTAAACCTCGAGACCAAGCTGCTAAAGCTCCATCCAACAAGGATAAAAGAATTTGCATGATATAAAGGAGATGTGGGGGGATGCTCCATGTGTCAATGGGGAAGTTTTACCAGTCAACATTGTAAGTACTGGAGAAAAGGATGGAACTGTGAAGTTCCATACATGCCTTTGTAATCACTACTGGCCTATCAGGCACATTGCTTCTTCCAGAGACTAAATAAGTGCAAAAAATTCCAAAACAGAATAAAATCATAGGTCCTGGTTCATTTTTCTTTGTATTTTGAAACTTAACTCTTACTTAACGAGTTAGATAACCATTAACAAAATTCTCCTTATGATATAGGGGGAAAGGTGAGTAATTGAAGGGATCAGCCTCCAGAGAGGCTTTCTCCTTAGAGCTGTAGGTACTAACAGTGACCACTCATCTTGGTTTATTTGCTACAATGCAGACAAACCAAGATGCAAACCAATTTAAAATAAATAGAGCTGCATGCAGAACATAGGGAACAATTTCAAGAGAGCATCTGCACTCATTTCTTTCTTCAGAATGAATCAACATTTCTTTATTTTCTCACTGAGAAGATTATTGAACCTATTAAGTTTTTTCTTTTTTTTTTCACAAGGATAATAAGGCACTATACCTAAATCCATCAGCAAAAGGAACAGGTTTTAAGAATAAGGCACAACAGCAACACTACTGCTTAATGTGAATTGTAATTGTAGAATTAAGTAGATAACAGCAGCATACGAGAATAACATGGGATTTATTTCTGTTGTATTATAAAACTAAAGAATTCCATCTGATGAAATACAAATAGTTGGTAATTTTGGTTTTAAAGTCTTCAGTAAAATTGAGAAAGCACTGTCTCCCAGCTCATAAGTATATATAAAACTTAATCCAATCCAGAGGAATCATGCATCAACTTAGATTTGTTTTTCATATTGAAAAATAAGAATTAAAAAAAATTTCCCACTGAAGCTTTAAAGTCAGATCATTGCATTATAAACATATGCACATTTTAATGGAAAATTCCTGTAGGAACTATTGAATTCTGTCCTGAAATTTGTGTGGCAATATAAATTTGGCAGGGCAAAAATATAATACTAGTAATATAAAAGACAAATGAAAGTTTAAAATGTACCCAGGTTCAAACACACTTCTGAAAAATGAAGCCAAACACTCCACGAATGGAGCCAGATATCTGTGGCCATGGCATCAATATCTCTGTGTCTGTTAGTACTTGGTAAACTACAAAGAAGCAGATAAGGATGATTGGAGAAATAAACTATATAAGCATGCACTTTTCCCTCTTCATGAATACACATGGGTGATTTCACCTGAGATATTCTGAGTAGCAGTTGGATGTAATTGTCACCATAATGCTTCAAAAATGTAAAGATGTCAGTTTAGACTAAATGGAAATAAATAACTAGTTTATGTATAAACATGTATGTATGTATGTATATGGAATTTTTTGAGGGGAAAGAGACTTTCTAAGAGCTCTTTGAACAGCTTTATGGAAAGTTGTTGTATATTGGTATAGTTATACTGTTTTACATCTTATAAGAACCTGTTACTCTGTTCTATTCTATTCTAATGTATACATGGAAAAAGTGTGCAAATCAACATTTACTATCTTCAGAGATATCCTATTCAGCCACAGGAAAAAAGCTACCACCTGTCAAGATCAGATTTCTTATCACAGATTTTCATACCATGAAAATAACTATGTACATTAATTAATATTTCTCACTGAATCAGAAGCAAAAGAACATTTTTATCTTCTGTCTGTGTGAAGAAAATCTCTTCTTCCCTGGACCATGGCCTCAGCCCAGACACCACTGTAGTGCACCCTTTGATGAGTGAGACTCCAAATGAGAAGTGCTGGAGGCCGTGTTGATGACGATTGCACTCTGTAACTTATTTATGAGACTTTTTGTATGTAGTAAAGGGTAAAACAAAAAAAAAAGTGTAATACTGTTGTGTTTCATTTATTTATATAGTTTTTCATAGACTCTGAAAGAACTTTCAAGAAAAGGCTAAGGCTCACATCTGAAGAATGAAGCCATTGAAAACAGTCAAAGCTGCAAACCAGGACCAACATTTAACAGCACTGTTGCAAAGTGAAAAAGAAAGAAAAGACATTACTTCCTCTCTCCATCTTTAACCCTGTCACACTGAAACATCCTAAGTACTAATGAGAGCTGCAGGTGAAGGGAGGGAATATGAAGAGCATTCTCATTGTTTCTCTTGTAAGTCTGCTGGCCAATTTCAAACAAGTCACCTCCCATCGTGTGTCTTTTCTGCGTTTTTGATTTCGGATACAATGACAATAACTTCATTTTCAAGGTACTTTGAAATCTTTCAATGAAAACTACATCATTAGAGATACATATTCTTATTGTTTTATTCTTTTCTAGTACTTCAGATTTTACATCCTCCAGGGTGTCAGAGACCACTTTTTTTATTTGCTTTAACTCCACTTAACATCATTTGACTCTGTCTGTGGATTCTCCTTGTAACAAATGAGTTGGTTGGATAAAGATATTTTTAGCACAAAATATCTTAGCAAAAAAATGAAGGAAAAAATATATGTTTTTATTTATGCATATGTAAGTAAATGTATGTATAAATATATATAATATATTTTTACATATATTTGAAGATTATTTTAACTGATCAGAGAATCATCAAAATCTTTTTCTGAACATGGAGGATTGTTCATTAAATTTCTATTTGGTTGCTAGATAATAGATTAAAAAAAACCCCAACATCAACACTGTAGCAAAATAAAATAAAATCCTCGTCTGGTTTACATGGAAATATTTTTTAAAATTCCACTGCTTAACTTTTTCCTCAAAGGACTGAATATGTTAATTGTCTAAAAATGTAAAGGGTTTGATATCCTTTTTCTAACAAACTTACAACAGACTTTTTCTCAAGTCCAAAGTCAAATTTCTAAAGATGCAAAATATTTAGATTTCTTTTATATTAATCTTCTCCTTTGACTTCAATAAATTAAGGACACAAATGTGAAAAAGAAATAGGGAAGAAAAAGCTTTATATTGTAAATCCAAGTGTAGACAAGAGTAACAAGAAAGGAAATGTCAGGTGCTAATATTGGAGTATTCAAAATCAGCTGAAATAGAGTTGGAACACCAAACCTTGCAGTAAGCTTCAGAGTGAAGTCTCCAGCAAGCCCCACCAGTCATTTGTACCCTGGGACCATCAGATAATCCAGGGCAGACTGTCACCTGTGATGTGAGGGTCAGGGATGGAGGAATTCATCACTTTTGTTTTTCATTGCACTCCCCGGGAAGTGACATCCTGATGAATTCTTCTCTGGTCATCTTCATCTCAATACAGAGTTCACACTTTTGCAAAAGCCATCTCTTAAAACTTTACATGGACTTCATTCAGGGCTGTGAAATAGTCTTAGAGCAAATATAAGATAAATAGGGCACAGAAAGGCAAAATCTGCAATATTGCTGCTCACTGTGTCAGACACAATGGCTGCAGATGAGCAAATAACTCAAAGTGCAAATTAATGCAGTGATATCTTCAGTAACAACCGTGTTAAAAACATCAGTGCTAAAGTTCTTGCTCTCATTTTAATAGCACAATATTCTGTGCAGGATAACCCTGCCTTTTTTAGTGGACATAATCTCATGTACATTGATTCCTACATTTTTTTAACCATAGCATCACCTCAAAAATTGTTTTCTGCTTTCATTTCAGATACAGAATGACTATAAAATACCATCTTGGAGATAACTGTGAGAATTTATTTGGTAAAGTTAACATTTGTGTTTCCATGTACATATGTGCTAGGATCAGCTCCACAGTTCTCATTTTTCTTTGTTTCAAATCAGCAAAATCACAAATCGATTGCAGCCCTACTGATTCCAGTGTTTTGTAGAATGTGCTATTATGGCAAGATGTTGTCTCTTTTAAAATATCCACGTGAATGTAAAAATGTGTGGAATTTATTTAAGATCCCAGGATATAATCACTATACTGGAAAATTCAGGGATGAAAAAATGGGAAAGATGTAGGAGATACAAAAGCAGGTAATTCAATAACTCAAGAGAAATACTTGAATTGTTTGGGTTGCTCTTATGGAATATATCATTCAGGCAGCATTCAAAAAAGAAAAAAAGAAACCTATCCACTGAACTAACAGAAACTCTGCTTGTGAACTTCTCATTGTTCTTGCAGCTGTAATTGAAGTTTCCTTCTCCTTCTTTCTTCTGTTCCTTTTCTTATTTGTCTCCCTGTGATTTCCACCCATTTAGCAAGGTCATGACATGTGGCTTACAGCAGGACTGGAAATTAGACTCAGGCTTTGAAGAATCAGGCTGAATAAGATATTGGGAGAGGCTAAAAGACCTTTTTATCCTACTGTTTCCTTAAAGGGTATTCTTTAAATTTGCTCTCAGTAGATTTCACAGTATGCAGATAAAATTAGCTGCTTTCCATGATCATCCATAAAAGAAAACACTAGGAAAGATGCCTGATCTTGTGGGGGAAAACAGAAAACTTTTGCAGAAGGTGACATAGAGCTTGTTCTGGGGAAAAAATGTATGAAATAATTTAAAAACTAAAATCTGAGGAAGGGTATACAGCAAGCAGTTTTTAAAAAAATCAGTAACTTTATATAATGCAATTTTCTTTCTGTTTCAGAGAAGTTCAGCATAGAGGCAAAGGGAATTTCATCATTTGAGGACATCACCAGCATTCAGGAATGTGAAACTAACCACTGATCTACAGTCTCTATCTAATCTACAAATTCCATCATCTCAGGTCTCTTGATATTTTCATCAGTCTTACCGTGTGTCTGAATAAAAATGAGCAGCAAGGCTACCAGAAGGTAACTGGGACAAGATATATTCTATTAAAAGGGCTGGGAAAGACAAAGATAAAAGGGAGTGTGTAGGGCAGATATTATAGCAGATAGGGGAATTTCCCATTCATTCTTTTATCCTAAACCTCCCCTATAAATCAATCCTGCCTGTTAAAAATTAGCAGCAATACTTTTCAGTCCAACAAGAAAAATAAGTACTTGTCCTTCTTTCTAAGTTAAAGATTGTAAGACCTGGGGAGGGAGGGGGGAGAGGTGGGGGAAACCTTTATAAAACAGATTGAATAAGAATCATTAGAAAGAGAACACTTTGGTAACTGCAATGAGAAAGCTTTGTCAAGCAATAAGAAGGAATATTCCACATTTTAAGCATTGCTCTAGAGTTCAGTTAAAGGGCTTCTGCAGTCCTTTACATTAGATGGTTAACTTATCTAGCTTAGAACATTTACACATTTCTTATCACTATTCTCTTCATAAATACCATTTTTTATTGTTTTCTAGATAACCTTTGATTCAAGAGTTCTTTAGATAGTTAAATTTTTGTATAGTAATGCAGCACAAGTTGCTTATCACCTTAATACAAGAGGCCCCTCAGATAAAAATTAATTTGAAGGAGATTGCCAGCCTCTTTTTCCCTGTTCACCTGTTTGTAATATATAAAGCAAATAAACATTTATTGAAACACCTGTTTCTAGCACGTAGTTCTCTTGAAACATTTTACATGCCTAAGCACAGTATCATACATGCGTCATTTTAATCTAATTCATTCTTCCCACTGTGAAATTCAGTTCTTCCCAATTTAATGCACAGTTTGTTTTGCATGTAGAAGAGAGCATAGACTGAGCTGCTTTGAGATACAAATTCCATTGTCTGGGTCCTGTTTCAAATGGTTAAAAAAATCTACTTTAGCACAAATTCTGGCATGTTGACTGACAAGGAAGAAATGAATCCATAAACAAGGGGACTGCTGAGTCCTTGGTCTCACTCGTCAGTCATTATGAGCAAAGATAGGCCTTGGTAATGAATAACCCAAATATATACTAAACATGCCCTTTTTTGGGTCTGGAAGGCAGTAGAAAAAAAATGGCTGAGAATAATGTTGATTGGATGCATTAGAATAAATGTTTTAATAAAATTGCTTGACTGCACACAGGGAGTATTTTATTGTAGGTGAATTGGGAATCAAAGAAAGTATAAAGCTAAGAGAGAGTCCAAAGGAGAGCTATGAAGATGATGAAGGGCCCTGAGGGGAAGCTACAGAAGGAGCAGCAGAGGTCACTTGGTCTGTTCAGCCTGGAGGAGACTGAGGGGAGACCTCACTGCAGGTACAACTTCCTTGGGAGGGGAAGAGAGGGACAGACACTGATCTCTGCTCTGTGGGGACACGGACAGGACCTGAGGGAATGGCCTGGAGTTGTGTCAGGGCAGGTTTAGGTTGGATATCAGGAAAAGGTTCTTACCCAGAGGGTGGTGGGGCACTGAACAGGTCCCCAGGGCAGTGCTCCCAGCACCAGCCTGACAGAGCTCCAGAAGAATTTGGACAATGCTCTCAGGCACATGGTGTGACTCTTGGGGTGTCTTTTGCCGGACCAGGAACTGGACTTGATTCTTGTGGATCCCTTCCAACTCAGGAGATTCTACAATTCTATGATATTTTTGAAGTAACCAAGTGCCTAAAAGAATTTTATCAGGTAATATTATTTACTAACTCTCATTCCTGTTCTATTTCATAACAGTTGCTCAGTGATTTCGTGCGGCTTAGAGAACTAGTTTTTATTGAAATAATGCAACAAACATGCAAACAATCTAGAAAAACCCCACCAAGATTTCAAATATTCAAGTTAACTAGAAGAAAAGTCCTTATATAGAATTAAAAAGAAGAGAGAGAAAAAAGATTGTGATCTTATTTTTGTGACAATAACAGCTAAAATTTAAACTTTGTTGAATATGCACGTAGATAGCCTTTTCCTGACGTTTAGCAAAGTAAATGCAATATAAGAAATTACTGAATTCGATAGAAAATTTGCTGGATGAGACAGCTGACAAATATAACAGATATTGCCATGAGGGATGGATGTATTTCACAGATGGTTAAGGAGGAATTATGTGAGAAGTGGTTGAACTTCAGAAATAATTGAAAGGGAGCTTTGTGAGCCTTTGGGGGACCAGTCTTGCAAGGCCAACAGAGATAATATAACCAATAAATATTACCATGTAAGACCAAAGTGACCCAGGCAATAACGTTAGAAATATCAAATTTGATGTAGCCAAAATGGGCCTTTTTGGAAAAAACTGATTACAAACAGATTTATTTTTATCTCAACAGGGACAAGGGTGAAGAAGTAAAAGCTTAAAAGAAACATGGAGAAGAAGGGAGATTGAGGGGACAAGTAGGCAAGAGATTTCCTCCCTGAGGCTTGCACTTGATCACTGTGCTCTGATCTGTCTTCCTGATGAACTCTGTTCCTACCTATTCGTGGGTCTCTGGTTTGTGTGTGCACAACCACGTGTGTGCACCTACGTGCAAACGTTTCCCAGCAAATTTTGGGCTGTGCAGACCAGCTAGCAGACAAAGCTGGACTGGTGAGAGTCAAGGGGAGAGCTGAAACTGCATAAAGGGACCTTCCTGGGCACAGTGCCTGGATGGATCTTAACTGAGCCCATGAAATCCTCCAGTGAGAACGGTGTGCCTGGGGTTAGGGGAGTGCAGGGCTTGTGTGCCCTCCACCAGTGAACTGTAGGTCTAGCTAGCTGGGAAGGAGGAATAGCAATGGAGCATTTGTGCTGTTTATGGTTTAAAGAAGTGTCTGTTAAGTGCATATTTCCTTTGTATGCATGTGCATTTACACCTCTGTAACACAGGCTCAGCTCTGCTTTCCCCTGCACCTAGGAGTGGGGATAACCAGCAGATTCACATCTATCAAACCAAGATGGGATTAATAGTCTAGATCCTAAAGTGCAATGGAACCGACCTTCCTTAACAGAATTTCAAGTATGAAAAATTTACTTAATGTTCCAGATAATAATTTACTCAGGACTGATAATGGATAAATGGTTATACAAAATTAATATAATGTGCTATGCCCTTCAGAAGAAAAGGAAAAGGTGAGGAGTTATATGTGAACAGTCACTGATCTATACACCCATATCACAAAAAAGAAATACAGCTAACAATATAAACAACTTTCAGAAGTCTGCAAAATTCATTCCAAACCCTATTTCTTTGTAATAGATTCATTAATAAGCACAGGTGTCAAGTATCTGATTCTCAGGAAAAGCAGCTAATATAAGCTAACAGTGTTGAACTGAATATTAAGCTTCACCTTTCTCCTACTAGTTATATATATATATATACACACACACATGTGTATATATGTACTCACACACATATATGGAGAGGTGAAAACTTTGTGTACAAGGAAGATTGTGCCATCTGATTCATGAATATGACAATAAAGATGTAATAGTTGAACATATGAGTCAGGGGTATGGATTATGAAATTAATGGTGAAATAATATTTTTTCTGTTTTGCTGTAATTAACTTAAGTTTCTCTTTGTATCATAAAATCAGCCCGAGAGTTTTTAGTTATATTTACCTGCACTTTGAAACAAACACTTTTACAAGGCTTTGAAGGCTGATTTTTTCATGGTTAAAATTATTTTTAAATAATAGTAATTAAAAAAAATTCTTAAAAATAAAAAAAAATCCACACTTAAGTTTGTTCAAAAGGTAAAGTCCCTGTTGATTACAGGGGATGATATCAAAATCTATTTTCTTGCATTTTCTTTGACTTTTACAGCAACTAACTTGGTCTGTCCAGAGAGCGTGGACATGTACAGATTTGGTTGTAACTGACCTGCTTTTACTGTTTTTGGGGTTAACTATGGATGTTGTATTTCAGTTGATACAGGCATGTGTCCTTACAATAAATTTAAAAGAACTGAGTTAGGTTCTCAGACATATCAGCTGGACAAACTCTGCAAATATTTTCATATTATATATAAAGACACTCCTGGGAGTTATGGTCTGATTTTCTAAAAATCAATCTCGAATCGTTTTTACATTTTTAATACAATATTTCTTTATGCAATTGGCCTTCCCCTGGGTCAAGGCTTTATGAGCATTTATATTTATTAAAGTATTCCTTTCTGTAATGATAAGATATATTCTGCTTGTGCTATTCTTTATGGAATATTTTCCCCCTTTCCCTTTCCCTTTCCCCTTTTACTTTATTATTGCATTGTATTCTTCCTAAGGTATTTTTAAGAATGTTTTCATCCTTTCTACATTAACATTGTTCCCTGGTAGCTGGTGTAATTTAGCTTTTCATCTTTACCCTATTAGGAGCAGGACTGAAGCATTCCTAGATTGTACTTACATCTTTCTCTCTATAAATACATACATACAGGTATATAATTCATTCAATAATTGGATGAGACAATGGTGGTGAGGCACTGGCACAGGTTGCCCAGAGAACTTGTGGATGCTCCATCCTTGAAAGTGTTCAATGCCAGGTTATATGGGGCTTTGAGCAACCTGGTGTAGGGGAAGGTGTCCCTGTCCATGGCAGGGGTGTTGGGACTGGATTTTCTTAAAGGTGTTTCCATTCCAAACCATTCTGTGATTCTATGAACACTCCAAATGTATCACCATCCTAACTAGTGACTCATACATATGGCAGATAACATCCTATATCTATAACCTCTAACATAAATATCACTATTCTAGAAGTCTGTGCTTTGAAGTTGATTACCTAGCAGTTGATTACTGCTGTCAGAGAGTAAAAAAGTAAGGATAAGAGGGAGAGGGGACGAGGGAAAGATGTGGAGAAAAAGGGGGAGGTGAGAGAAAAAAGGGGGGGGGGAGGGGAGAAAGGGGGGGGGAGGAGGGGAAAATGGGGTAGGGGACAATTGTTTGGTCCATATATAAATTAGTCTTCCACACATTATTGGGATATACATTAAAAAAAAAGTCAGTGTAATTGAAAAAATGAAGGCTTCTTATTTCAAATAATATTGGATTATCACTTATAAAACATCTTGATACATTCCAGAAAATAAAACACAGTGTATAGGTATTTAACTGCACAAAGACTGAACACAAGTGTGTTGCCTACTTTCAGATTCACCAGTGAACTATTACTTTCCTTATGCCAAGTACAGCCGAGTAATTGATCAATGAATACTACTGAGTGAATAAACAGAAAATGCTGTGTGAGCTGATGGGAAAGAAAATGCCTGAGGAAAAGTCCATTCTTTTGTATCAAAACCTACTAGGAACTGCTGTTTTACTGATCTATGCTTGTGCATCTCTGGAATTCTAGCTGTGTAAAGCAATTTTGATGTCTGTATTGCCATAAATAAAGATTGCTTTTTTCCCCAAGCTATTTGTTTCCCTACCTTTTCCCTTTTGAAATGCTTAAAGGCCATAACTGGGAAGGCATTATGATATAATGTTTAGTTGACCAGAAGATAAGGTGTATTCTGTTTCCCTGTGAAACATAGCAGTGTTAAAAAAAAATAGGAAGTCATAAATCAGCTTCCTATATCATTCCCTCCCAAATCTGTATATAAAAGTCAATAAGACTTAGGTTTTAAAGGGCTGGAATGCAATAAAGAATTAAGTGTGTAATTATTGCCCTGCCTAGCCCCAATACTAAAGGCCACAGATATGTTTCCTTTTGTTTTTGTTCCTCTGAGGGCATGTACAGCTTCCTGACATCACACCCATCTCACAGTTCAGTCCACGAGGGATTTGGGGAAAGGATAGGTGTTCTCCCTTTATCATTCACAGAAGCAGATGTGCTAGCCATGCTCAGGTTGCAAATGGCTTTCTACAGAGAGATGCCAGAGAATCCTACATGAAATAGTTCTGTAGACTGACGGTTCATTTTATAATCAAAACTCCTAAATATTGGCATACAACGTTTAGGTCTCAAAAGAAGACATGATCAGTGTGTCAGAACTGTTGCTGAATCACAGTGGAGGTAAACAAGGACATCAAGTCAGCTCTCCAGACTGGTTTTACAATGAGAGGATGCCTTCAACACTTGAGTAAGCAAAGCAGCTTTTTGTTTTCCAATGCATACACCGAGGACAAGTTTGGAGTGGAGCACAGTTCTGTATGACCACTTAATCACAGACTGTAAACAGAGGTCAAGTTGAGAGATAATGCATGAATTCAAGATATATTTCTCCTTGTGTCACATTCAAGCACCAATTTCTTGTCATGAGATGCCAGAAGCTATTGTGCATTTACTGATTTGTTCTGTGCATGTCTGGAACTGGAGCTTTTTTGATTAGCTGTAATATAGCTGTGGGTAATAGTTCAGGGAAGTAAAAATATTATAAGCCTAATTTTAAAATCCTAGCTGTAGAGGCTGAAAGATATAGACAGGAAAAGATAATTTCCCTATGATATTCAAATTGCTGCAAACTTCCATATTTAATTTGCAACCACCATACTACAAGGCACTAATAATCTTTCCCCTGTCATATAGAAGCAAATGTGTAGAGAGTTTTTGCCTCAAAGATTGGTAGAATTCTATTAATATTCAAGGATAAATTAAATTAAAAGAATGTATTAATTTCTGAAATTTAATTTATTTATACTTCCTTACCTGCTCCATGGGCAGATAACTGTGTAGGTTTATAAATATTTCACTTGTAAGAATACAAGTCTAGCTTCATTTGCAACTCTTTTTGTGTCACTGTCCTACTTTTTCATAGTCTGCTTAACAAAAAGTTTCTGTGCCTTACCTACCTGAATTTTATAACAAAAACCTTTGGGACTAATTAAGATTTTTATAGTAAAATAATGAGAAAGATTTTCTGTCTCTGTGGTTTTTTTCCCCTAGTTTTCTGCCTTGGGTTATTCTTGGGGCCGCCACAGTCAGATTCAATTTATAGAAGCATATTTGTTGCTCATCTGCATTAATAGAGCATAGTACAACAACAACAACAACAACAACAACAACAGCAGCAAAGATCTTGACAAGTTCTAATATTTTCTCTTAAGCTAAATAATTCCCCAGCTTCTTTCCGTGTAAGACTCATAAAACAAAACGTGCTAATTAATGTAGGAAAAATCCGATTGTTCTGAAAAAAATTAAATTAACTGAAGGACGCTTTTTTAGAAGGAAAATTTAATCTGGCAAGAAGATGCTGGTAGAACAGGCTAGACCAAAGTGCAGAGCTCTGCTGTATCTCCCATAATTATTCATGAAGCCTTCAGCCAGGCAGGCTATATCTGGTTATAATTCTTGCACATGTCAGTAATAGGGAACATCCAGCTTTTATCCTTCAGGATGCTGACAAGGGCAGGAGAAGGTATGATCCCAATGCTAGAAGGAAGCTTCCAGGCTCTTTGTTATCCAAAAAAAAAATTCCTGAGTTAGCCCCTCACTCCCCAAAATAAAGCACCAGCAGAGTTCAGGACTGAAGGGTTAAAGTAAGAGCAGACATCATTCAGAAAGCCATTTCACAGAACCAGGAGGAAAAGCCAATGACTTCAAGTCACATTTCTGGGAGAAATCTTAACTGAGGAGATAATAGCTGTCACATCCATTTGGGAAATGGCAGACCTGAATTCAGGTTCCTCTTTTGTGTGCTTGTACTTAAACCTGTGTTTCACAGCCTGCATGGAGGATGCTCTGTCTTTAACAGTGAGTGAAATGACTCAAGACACTCTGGATCTACAGGTAAGAGCCTCATGTCCAAGCAGCTTGTCTTTCTACCTGTGATGTGGTACATCTCACACAGGCTGCCTTTGACAACAGTGCCACAGAGGTGACACCCAAACCTGGGCTCTGTATGGGAGGGGACCTCCTGACACAGACCACCACACCCCTCATGACACCACAGCATACACTAGCCACTAAAAAAAAAATCTGTATGACCACAGGAAAAGCTCCTGCTACCCTTAAATCTTTCTAGTGGAAACAGCTGATGATGGATGTGACAATGCCTGTGACTGGCTGCCTGTTCACCGGGTTTGAGCTTAAAAGAGCAGCACAAACCCTCCTCTGCAGGCTTTGTTCACCTCAGTGCTTGCAGTAGCCACAGACATGTGGGACCATGCTGAGGTTTGGTTTGTCTGGAGTACATCTGTCACCATCTGGGATCACCTTTCTATCAGCAAACTCACTGCCCCAACAGGCAGCCACTGAACTGAGGGGCACTCTGCCTTCCCTTCTGCTTTAATAATCCAATGATTATACGTCACAGGCAATACATGAGCAAAAAGAAAAACCAAGAAACAGTCTCTAAACCTTAGTGGCTAACAAAAATTCATACAGGGTTCAGGAAATTTAAAAAAATATTCTCAGTGAGGGAAGAGGTTCACTGTATTTCGGTAAGAAATATCTAGAATAGAAAGAAATCCTGATGGTAGGAAGGTCTCTTCAGAAAACTTCTGAGGATTTATTTTCCAGTTAGATTAGATGGTGGATGAATGTAATTAATGACAATTGATCTCTCACCTGAAGGGGAACCGGTAAGACCCATAATTATAAACATCAAGGAACTGGGCTCCGTCCTTATGGAGCTCCTAATTTTCAGCAGGTTCTATGAGAGATCAGGACCTCAAGTCCTTCAGTACATGCTCAGGTACACAAGACACTTTGAGTAACTGAGCATATGGAGAACTTATCCTGTTTCTGAGTTATTAGTGCTCTTTGGGATCTAAAATTTCAAGTGACAGCTGAGCATGTGTGTCTCCCAGTGAATTAAAAGGATTCCTCTGATCCATAACAGGTCAATGTTATTAGAGGTTTTCAAACGTGATATAAAAAGGGTTGTCTCAAGATATTTTTGCTACATACTAGTTTAAGGTGCAGGATTCCCTGATTGCAGCAGACCAAAAACATAAATACAGGAATTTCTGGCCACTTGGTGCTTAGTAATTTGATAAAACACTAGAATTACTAAACGTAATCCTCAAATTCCTCCTTTAAGTCAGCACCCTACAGCACCCTGTCTACAGAAGTGCAATCCTTTTTAGAAGTGGGGATGCTGGTACTTTCCAAGGGCATCAGGAACTCCCAGCATTACTCCACTTGGTGCAGGACGGTGCAAATCTCACTCCATTTTGCTCCAAATTTTTGGTAACTATTTTGTCTGTTCACTAGTCTCCAGTTGTCTGCCTACCTATCTGTTTGCCAATTTTTCTTTTTTTTTATAGGGCATTGATCTCTGTATGATGTAATTTTATTTCTTGCCTAAGGACTGATCTGGGGTGTTTCCCTTTCTATTCCTTATGCTCCCTCCCCTAGGAGCTGCTGCACTCATCACACGAAATTTTGTGAAGATGTTGTGGTATGGACATGTACTCAGTGGGGAATAAACTGAAACCAACAGAGACATTTTCTGTCAAAGTCAAACTTCCAGAGGTGCAAAGTTAGTTCCTTACTGTGTAATCAAACCCTCAGCAGGAGCCTGCTGCTAATTGTGACATTTTTTCAGCAAGATGCTTGAAGACAGGTCACTGGAAATTCATGTACTTCAGATCATTTTAATAGAACTAATATGGTATGCACAGAAGGGCTTGCCTTCTTAGCCCTACAGAGTTTCAGCTGAAAAGGCCATTTAACATTTTATAGTAAAACCCTTTATAAAGCAGAAAATGTAAAACTTGAGCATATTCTCCAATGGTTAATGTAATATACTGTAATAGCAAGGCTTGACTCTTAAATGCTCTCTCTAGTCCACTGAAGCATTTGCAGAAATAATCCCTCTGACTTCCGAGCTGTGGCCCATGTGTTTGACGTTTAGCACACCATCAAGTGTTCTGTTCCATCAAGGTCCCTAAATGTTTTAATTTATGAACATATTTATTTAGAAGAAATACACCTTTATATAGAAAAAGATAGAAAATAAGACACAGATCAAGTTAATCTAATTAATTCCTTGTTTTAATCTCCTAGTTGGGGATTTAATCTAAAATAGGTGCTTTATTTTCCACTCCATAAAATGGAGAAAAGTCAGTGCCTTTTAAAAGTTAACAGAAATATAAATTATCTCCTTAAGTAAAGTACATAATCTTGAACAGAACTGATCCTTCCAGGCTTTCAAAACTCTACTGCTTAAAGAGTCAGGCTAAGGAAACTATCATTTAAAATGAAGGTGAGAATAACATGCCTAAATCAGAAAGGCAGCTGCAGGAAAACAAACAAACAAACAAACAAACAAAAAACCCTCAAAGAGTTCTTGTTTTACATAAAACAAAAGAATACTGAAAAAAATATAAATAAAACTTAGCGATAAGGAAGTTCGTAATCCTCCTCTTTTGTCTCTTTTTTTTTTTCTCCCCATTCCTACATAATTAATTTTTCCATATATTTTGAATACTGAGATTTTTTAAATCTTGGCTTCACACTTTTCTATGCTAAAGAAGTTCATAGATGCTTTCTAGAAATTGTGTTTCCTTTTCTCTAGTATCCACGTTCTCTCTCTTTTTGGGACCTGTGTTGCTGCAAAATTCGCATGTTGTATCTTTGAGAGTGAAATAAAGGCCATGAATGAGCACAGGGATTCAAGGCAAGAGAACCATTTTTTTTTAAGGAGGCAGTAAAATAATTCAGTTAATCTGAAAAAAGCCATTAGGGAATACAGTTATGGGGTTTAGGATTTTTTTTCCTCAGTTCGAATGTTTGATTTTTTAAAAAGAAATGGATAGAAAATTTTCAAATTACTGATAAAAAGTCTATTCCTAAAAAATTCCAGGCCTGATCTAAATCAGAAATTGTGAGAAATACTCTAAAAAAGTCTTTCAAATTTTCTGGCCTTGGCTTATAAAAGGAGAGTTCCTGAGACTGCATTTCCTCTTCTGTTGATTGCCAACTTCCCTGAAGACAATGATTAGCCAGTTATAAAATTTGGCTCATATCATACCTTCAGTCATGGCCTGGGAGATTTAATAATCACTAACTGGTGAAAGATCTGATAAATCCATTGTTAATTTGTATGTTAATTGATGCTTTCATCTGACAGTCATTTTAAAAAAATATTAATTAACTAACAAAAACATCTACAAAGGAGGTAGGCTAGCACAACTGGAATTTGCTTCTCTCTCTGGCCCCAAGATAAGTTGTATGTAACACTTTGAAAAATACTAAAGTAATTTAGGGATTTGCATGCTATTTTTCATGAGTGATGGACGTTTGCAGCTGTATGAAATGGTGTACCTAACTTATTTTCGTTGCAGACAAACATATAGCCTTGAAGGCATCTTTGACACTTCCACAGTGTGTAGAGAGATTGAATCATTTTAACTCATAGCTTCAAGGAAAATTTGAAGAACAGTACATATTCACATAGATCACTAGTTACTGGGGAAACTGTTTTCATCAGGCACACTCATAGATATAAAAAAGAAGTGAATTGTTCATATTTCTTGGAACAATGTTTTGGTGTATATGTGAATATTCTATACATCAGAAAGGAGAAAATAATATGTTCATGTTGCTGCTGCTCTGAGAGCCTATCTTCCATAGCAGATAAACATTTTCAGTGTATTTATAAGGTAATAATAAATAAAGACATGAAGGCAATTGGAAAATATGGTAAAACTTTAACAAGGCTCTATGAAGATAGATGGTGTTATAGTAACTTGATAGCTTTCTGTGATAAAATAGCTGATTTTCTAATTACAAGACACATAGAAGATTTAATCTGTCTGGTTTCAGTAAATCATTTGATATGGTGTGAGATATTATACTACTAGTTAAAGCAGATAACATAGGGATTAGACCAAAAATTGTAATATGAGAAATAGGCTGACCAAAAGAGACAAAAATGGATATTAGTAGAAGAGGACAATTCAGAATAGAGAAAGGTTACTTTCAGATTCTTTAAAGACTGATCTCGGGATTGATCTTATTAAATACTTTCAGTAAGGACTTTGTGCAAAACAGGTATGAATTAATGAAATTCATAGTTTAAATGATGTTGAGAGGTATTGTATATGCAGTGGGGGGTGAAAATATCATACAGGGGAAGCTGAACGACCTTGAGGACTGAGCTCACAGAAAAGAGGCAAATTTAATATATCTGTGTGCATGGCCATGCACTTTTACTCTAATACCATGATTACCTGCTTTACTTGGAGACCAACCTTTGGAAATAAGTGAGGAGGAGAAATATCTGTACATGTTATCTGATCCCAAAATAATGTGCAAATGGAAGTGTGTGACTCAAAATGTGTAAGGCATATCCAAAGGAATTAAGGAAATATTCTTTCCTCTGTCTGGAGAAAAACTGAAAGAATAAGTGAAAGGACCCTGTATTTTAAAACTTCAAGCTGAAAATGTTATGTCCATTAGGCTGAAAATGGAAGAGTAAAGAAAGCTTGTTATTGTTATTTACAGGTGACAAATCAGGCTAAGTGTGATGCATATATGAGAGAAAATAAGCATACATTTGCCATGAACACATCAGCACTGATAATCAGAAAGATGTTTTTGACCATATATAAACTGAGATTCTTCAACAATCTTTCAAAATGGCCAGTACTGGAAAAGCCTTTTTTTAAGCATCTCAGAAACATTAAGTGACATATTTGAAAAAAAAAAAGGCAGGGAATTGGGCTTGAAAACTCAGAAGGTGCCTTCCAATTCTGTCATTCAGTATTACTGTAAATTTATATTGTTAATTTAATTCAGAATTCCTACTTTTTAAACAAACAATATTAATGTTTATATTTTATATACAGTTTTATTTACTATTAGATTTTCTGTATATTGTGATTGGAGGCAGGTAGGATAAGTCATCCTCAGGGTCATAATAGCAGACATAACTGAGATAAAATGCTACCTAAAAGTCTAATTTCCTTTCATCTATTTCAGCTTTTAATTAAGATGGTGTAACACCTTCGATATTTCTAGGTATTCAAAGCCATAAAATAATCCAATACTAGACTTTTTTGACTCGTGTTTCTTTCTCTAACTACTAGGGTCAATTGAGTCCCTAATATATATATATATATATATATATATATATATTTATGTATATGTGTATGTATATACATCTCAGCCATAGGCAGAGTATTTAAAACAGATTTACTGGAGTATTTCCCCAGAGATTTGTATTCCCTTTAGTTGTTTTGTTCTTTTCGTTTCTTCTGATGGTAGATTGTATAAGATTAGCTAGCTTGGAGGTGCGAATGCACTCCAGAGGGAAAGTCTTACACATTTTTCATAGTATAATTGATTATTTTGAATAATATATGTGATGGCTAGATAATGAGTGGAAAAACAATGTCTAAACATGACTTGGTTCTGTTTTCTACAGTATCTGTGATTTGATGACCTAACATATAAGGTTGGCCTTACAGGACAAGGTAACTGTTACATTATTTTCTGTAAGTAAAAGCAATTCAGCACATTTTCCTCTCTCAGAAAAATAATATTAATATGCAGAATTTAATTTATATTGTTTTGTCAGAGATACTAGTATAAAAATTATGTACAGAGTTATTATAAATAATTGGTGAAACTTTTTTTTTAAATTTTGTTTTCTCAGAAGGGGAAAAATAAATGTTTCTGTGGAAAAAAAAAGCCACACCAAGAACTGAAACAAGGAAATCCATAAAGTTTTTTATATGGATTAGCGGGATGGAGTACCTCTCATATGA
Source organism: Acridotheres tristis (assembly GCA_037013685.1). Taxonomy (NCBI): domain Eukaryota; kingdom Metazoa; phylum Chordata; class Aves; order Passeriformes; family Sturnidae; genus Acridotheres; species Acridotheres tristis. The sequence goes on from CM072887.1 coordinate 103,810,027, forward strand.
AGAAATGCTGTGAAAATTGGAATTGTCCAGACTGGAAAAGAGAGACATTAGGGTGACCCAATTGCAGACTTCCAGGACCTGAAGGGAACCTACAAGAACAATGAAGAGGGATTATTTACCAGAGCATGTAGTGACAGGACATGGGTGAATGTCCTTAACCTGAAAGAAAAGAGGTTTAGATTAGGTATAAGGAAGAAATTATTGACTGTGAGGGTGGTGAGGCACTGGCACAGGTTGCTCCCTGGATGTTTTCAAGGTCAGGTTAGATGGAAATTTGAGCAACCTGGAGTGGTGAAAGGTGTTCTTGCTCATGGCAAGAGGGTTGGAAATGGACGATCTTTAAGGTCACTTCCAGCTCAGGCTGTTCTATGTTCCTTGAAACTGTCATTACTAAAAATAGCATTTTAAGAAAAGTTGGAATTATGACAGGCTCTCTGCTTGAATTCTAGGAGATTACATGAGATGTGGTGTGACTTGCAGTTAGAATAGGCTGATGTCATAGTGCCGAAATTATTTCTTTGTCTCATCCTAAACACACTGCAGGGACACATGGGATCTTCTTTGCTTTGCACCAAGATTGACTTTTAGGTGTGTTTTGACTTGGACTTTGACTTTGGGCAGCAGGTCAAGTCATAAAGCATATCTCACCTCAGCAAGACAACATTTACTCTATGGGTCTGGAGGGGTCTCTAAGAGCAGTCAAGTGTTTAAAATAGGTGCATTTTGACAAATGTAATCTGTGAAATATCAAAGTTAATTTCCTTTAGCATTGTGAGCTGTACCTATAGAAAAGGAACAGGATAAGAAGTACACAGTGAATATGTTTTTGTTACATTTTTGTGGTTACAGCTTGCAGGTTGCTGAAGGGAAAAATGAGTAAATTGATGGATTTGGTTATGTGTGAAATGGATATGTAACAAGGGGACTAGAAAACCTTTAACATTTCCAGAGATCAGAACTTCCAACCTACTGTATAATACTCCATTCCAATTTCATTCAACTGTGATGGAGGGAAAAATTCCATAATATTGGTGTGCACTTAATTGTCACAGGGAAATAAAATTATGAAGTTTAATAATACCATAAAAATGTGTGGCGTTATGCAAGAACTTAAAATTACATGCTCCCTAAAGTAAAATTATTATACTACAGAGGCTCGCAAAAGCTTTCAAACTAAGCAGTATAATCTCACAGTTAAGAGCTTTAACTTCTGGTTGAGAAAGGATAGAAACATAAATGCCATTGCTGTCAAGACCCAGCAGTACAACAGACTCGAGGTGAATTTTTATGCGTTTTTCAAGCATTTTTCTTATGCTAATGGTGTTGATAAAAACATAAGACATAATATTTGTACTTTCTGTGCACAGCTGAGATATGAACATCAAAGTCAGAACAAAGGAATGCCCATTTATGTATGGACACATGGAGAAAGATGTGCACTACCCACTGACACCTTCCAGTCAATGAAAGAACAATAGAAAAAGACAGATGCTCATTGTCCTGAATCTATCAAGCTGAAGCCATGTATCTCCCATCTTATCAAGAGTCCCACCAGACAAAGCTTATCTGGGAAAAGATTTGAGTGCAGGAAAAGACAGATTCTTCAAACACCAAATAAAAGGTCAGAGTGCTAATGAGTGGATAGAAAGACTTAATCATTCGTACTTTACCCTACACTGAGTATTCTTGTCTTCCAGCATGATGGCCAAGGCTTCTTGGCCAGCAGGGCCATTTCACACAGAGAACCAGCTGATCAATATGCATTGCATGAGCAGACACTGGACTAGAGCACAGAATTCTCTAAATAGCTCTCACCCTATGTCGTTGAAAAGATTAAGCAAATTCATGAGCAGAAAATATGTATTCTGGATGATACAGACCCAGTGCACTTTGGTCCTTTGTGGTCCATGCTGTGAAATTCTAGGACCCCTCAGGATTAGCCACTGAACTGCAAAATAGATCCAGGGCTTTTTCCAGCTGATGAAAGGCAATGAAAAACAGCTAATGACTTCTGCCAAGAGAAGTTATACATGTCCCCTCGACAGAAATGAACCAAATAGGTTTTCTGAAAAGCCAATACAATGAAAATGCAGTAGTCCAAGGTCCAGAAATGCAGGCTTATATGTAAAAGTGTCCAGATTTTTTTATCTAAGTGATAACAGCATTCTGTAAAAAAGACACTTGTTTTTTAAAATTGTGGGCAACAAGTTGTCAAATGGTAGATATGCATAAGGATACCTAAATAATTGCCTCACAGGTAAGAAATTAAATCAAGTATCTTAGGCTAAGGTGTGAATTATGAAAATCTGAACCAGAAACTTCCAAGTAGATAACCCACAGTGTCAGGAGGTGCAGTCCACCCAAAAGCTGGGTAGTGAAGGCACATCTGGCAACTTGCATTTGAGGAACTTTCAGCATGCAAGTTGTCAAATCACAATTCTGAAGATTTGATTTTAGGGGAATGTAGCTGATGTATTTTGGTTACCCTAGTGGTTATTTTCTCTCTATTTTATGTTAAGGTTGACATAGTTTGTAATGACAATTGAATAATTAATACATTAAGTCTGTGGATCTGGTTTCTGCGTTTCAGGCCAGTGCACTGGTCAATGAGCTAAGATCAGCTACTCTACCTCAGTTAGTATTACAGTTCATTTCTAAGTGAAGAACCTCCACACATTTCCCTTCTTTTTTTTTCTTTTTTTTTTTTTTTTCCCTGTCCACAGGACCAGCCTTCTCAGGATCATTTCTTTTTGTATTAAATGACCCCTGAAGGTATCACCTGGAACTGGGGCTTCACTGGGTTCAAGCAATTATAGATTTAATGCAGAGAATACAGTGTTGTTTAGTAAATAAACAGAGACCATTTCTGTCCCAAGACATTCCCAAGAAACAAGTGTTTGAAGCGCGAGTGGTGAAGCATTGCCTGTAACTGCTCTGTCCTTAAACCCTGCTGATTTTGTTCATGGTCAGAGTAAAAACTAAGGAAGATCTGATTTTTTATCATTGCTTTTGTATTCTTAAAATTAAAGTGGTAGATTAACCAAGACCACAAGAAGTCTCTTCATTTCTTCTGACCACCCATTATTTCCAACTCTCTCTGAATGTGTCTGACCAGAAGACTTAAATGACAAGCCAGCAAGATCACTAGAAAAACCTGAAGTGACAGAACAGAACACTGCACAGTTTAAATTGTTTTTCTAGAGCAGAACCAGAAACACTGACAAAGTTTACAGAAAGCTTTTCATTGAAAAAATAAAAATCTGAAAAGCTGTAAAATGTAACTTAACACGCAATATTCCATTCCCAGTGCTCTGAAAATGTAAAAGCTTTATATAAATAAATATTGAAAAAATTATGCTACTTTTTTTACCTTTCCATTGTGTGGATAATTTTGGCTAAGGGCCTGGAAGATAAACTGCAACTTATTATGACCTGACATCTTGGAGAGATAAAGTGTTTTGTTATTTGGCTTAGTTATTCACTCTTTTGTTCATAAAAGATAAAATAATGATTGGTTTCCTTCCTACAATATTTTTGGAAGTATAAAAAGTTATTTTTCTCAAGGTGGTACACTTTGATTTCAGTGTCAGATGCCAAATTATGAATTGTACTTGATATTTTGCTTCATGTTCATTCATGATAAAAATATGTTTGATATTAAATACCACAGCTTTCTGGGAAATTTAAATTTTTGTCACAATCTGTAATCATTGCTATACAGAATGCTTACCGCTATGAAGAAATTCATGGACTGCTATACTTCACTTGTCTGTATCTACAAAAGTGGGATAATAATACTTATCTATGTGACAAATAAGATAAGCAGCTTAATTTATTAAAGTTTGTAAACTGCTTTGAGATCCTCCAATAAAAGTTCCTGTGCAAGAAACAAAGTAATAGCAGTCATATCATAAAGGAAACGAAACCTTTAATTTTGCCAAAGTTCCCCGGGTGAATAGATAACTCTTTAATGAGATTAAGGACGTGTTTGAGATTGGCAATTTTATAACAAATCCTCAAGTGGATACAAACATGTAAAGTTGCTTGGCATAACTTTTTGCAATTGCATTTGTAAAAGTAATTGGATATTATGAGACTGTGAATAGTGGAGAAATACAGCTGGGAGTTCCAAGTTGTGAATTATATGTCATATTTTATTGTATAGCTGTGAGTGTTGCTACTATTGTGGAATTTGAATAGGTTTTCTGTCAGATGATTTATTATTGTATGGACAGTATTTGACTAGCATTATGCTTATTTATTGATACTCATAAAAGCCATTTCATCATATGGTAACATGAAGAAATGGTTGCAACACTGTCATTCAGATGTGTATTTTTTCCTTTTTCAACTAACCCTGTTGTGCAAGAACATTTGTAATCAATTTTTAAAGGATTTAAATACTCAAAAGGATACTCTTGAACCTGAGATGAAGATGAGTATAGCTCCAATTAAGTAGCAGCTTTCTCCACATGGAAAGATGGAAAAAGCTCTACTGACTATTTCCCTGTGAGAATGAAAGGCAGGTCTCATTTGAAAGGAACCCTCATCATCTGAAGTGACCTAATATGTGTTTTGATTGAATAATTCTGTGCTATCCAGTAGAGAACAATAGCCTCAAAACAGCAAGATTACTTCCATTCATGTTTTGACATTTTTCTTTTGAATTCTTTCTACAGCACTCAGAGATAAAAAGAAACAATTTAAATTGCAATGAAAGAAAAGGGTGCAGTTTTTGAGTACGCAACCTATATTTATTTAAAAACAAGCCTTAAATATTTTCAAGCAGTTAGAGAATTTCCTAATATAAAAAGAATAAAGTTAAGATCCATGAGGTCAAGAATGACTCAAAGCTGTATTACTTATACTGTAGAATCATCGAATATCTTGGGTTGAATGAGATCGAAAAGATAATCCATTTCCAGCCTTTTTCCAGGGATAGGGACCCACCTGTCTTGGGGGATATATAAACAATATTTTCAGTTTATCTGATATACCTTAAATATCATTGCTCCTGTGCCATAGTCAAATATTATTTCAGTGTCAGGAAATAAAAGTAAAAAGAATGAAGCACGATTCCATCACTATTATAATTTATTATTACCATTAAATTATTGTTATTATTATTATTATTAGTAGTAGTAGTAGTAGTAGTAGTAGTAGTAGTAGTAGTAGTAGTAGTAGTAGTAGTCTTGGGTTATTAGCCATACTAATACTGCCAGTTCAGTAGGAAACTATTCCAGGCTTTAGTAATAGAACTCAGAATCCAGTCTTGTCCTGAGTAGCTGTCAGCATCTTCAGGGTCACCTGAATTGTGCCCAGGGTGGATTTAATGCTGGGTCTCTCTGACACAGTTTTGAGCAGCAGTAGTTTTTGTTCCTGTCCATGGGGTCACATGCCCCTGCTGCCTGGCTCAGATGCTTCTCCTGATGCTAAGTGTTGGGGTGAGGGTGAGGTGGCAGCTTGTCTCTTTTTTTCATCAATCTTTGCTCTGTCAGAATTGCAGGAGGCCTTTTTGCCCTGTTAGTCTAGACACCAGAAGCCCAAATATCTTCTTACACTCTGGCAGAATAAAATGACCTCAAAATGTTCTTAAATTACAGTGAGCTGTATATTCACTCACAGTTTAAAGCTCTTTGTAATGCTTGGTGCCAGAGTAGTGCCAAATGTAAATCAGAGCCAGTATAAATCAGGGCTCATTTAATGTACTATGCAGAGTGGGAACAAGAAAGTTTAGAATCAAGGAACAGTCTCTTTTCTCTGGTATGAGACTCATACCAATTTATGTTCTGATCACTAATGCATGGAATCATTGGCACCCTATTATTAAGGAAATGTCTTACCTCCTCTACATAACTTTTCCTCATTCATAAGTTAAAACAATTTTCTGTATTATAACAATTTCCCATCCAAAAAACCCAAATCACCCATTTCAGTGAAATTGCAGAACTACATTAAAAGATGAAAATATTTGGGATGACAGAAGGAAGGCATTTCTTAAAGTCCAGCCACTGTTTGTTACTATGTGTCTGTCATTTACAACAAAAGCAGCCTGAGTAATAAGCTCATATTTTATGGTTTGACTTGGACACTAGAGCTGGCTCTTTAGTCTTTTGTTGTTAACAGCTTTGTTAATGCAGCTGAACAAAGAAGCTTAGATCCACATGACAATGGGACAGGGGATCTTTCTCATGGTTTATTGGACACACACCAAAACTTAATATTGTCCTGTAATGCCATCTCACTGTAAGTGGATCTCAACTCAGATATTTTTCCTATCTAGCTACTCTTAACTGGATTTCTGGAGCTAATTGCCAGGTTTTACTCTTCTGTAGGATTCTGCAGTCCTTGCTTTCTAAGCCTTGTAGCTAGTTCCTTTAATATTTTCCTTCCTTCCTTCCTTCCTTCCTTCCTTCCTTCCTTCCTTCCTTCCTTCCTTCCTTCCTTCCTTCCTTCCTTCCTTCCTTCCTTCCTTCCTTCCTTCCTTCCTTCCTTCCTTCCTTCCTTCCTTCCTTCCTTCCTTCCTTCCTTCCTTCCTTCCTTCCTTCCTTCCTTCCTAGAAATTGCTTTCTAAATGACACATGTGGGTATCTTTTGGCTTGGTATTTGGCTTCATAAAAGAATAAACAACATTTCAAGAGAAATAAAAAACAAAAAAAGGTCTTAAAAATGTGATTTTTTAGAAATTGATACTTTTGAAAAGTCATTTCACCACCCTAAGCTCAAGTCTTAAAAAGTGTAACAAAATACAGCACTTTTAGAAGTCATTTTTATGGCTGATTTCACTGTTGCTCTTAGTCTGTCAGGTCATGGATGAAATTTGGAAGAGTTCTCTTATTCAAACTTCTTCTGGTTTTGGTTGTTTTTTTTGTTTTTTTTTTTTTTTTTTTTTGTTTGTCTGTTTGTTTGTTTTGGGTTTTGTTTGTTTGTTTGTTTTGTTTTTGTTGGTTTTTTTTTTGTTGTTGTTGTTGTTTGGTTTGTTGTTTTTTAACCTGGGGGCAATGCATCCCCTTGTAACAAAAAAAGGGTGCCTTCTGTCTGGATTTGGTATATTACTAAAATATCTAGCATTGGTTTTTAATTGCAAGCAATTTGTTCTCCTAAGGTTCATCAGCTGTTCTGATGCCTGATTCCAGTAAAACAAATTCCCTCAGCCAGTGCCATGCAACTGTTTAAGGGTTTACGGTTTTGCTCCATTTAAATATGAACGCTGATTACCTTCAACCACAAGTCAACTACCAGGTACAACAATTTTTTCAGATATATCTGATGGGGAAGTTGGGAAGGTCCAGCACAAGATGAGGGAGATCTGCCAAGGAGTCCCCAAGAAACAATGACAGGCTGAGGCAGACAGATCTACTCCTTTACAGCATATAAAATTTAGTAAAGTAAAATATATTTTAAAAAAATTAAAAACAATTGATAACAACTATCTTAAAAAATATGAAGAGGGCTTTTTTTTTTTTTATGTTTTAAGAAGTGGTTTTATTCCTTCACAAACTTTGGCAAAAAAGCTTGTTAATCATTTAGATGACCCCCATATATCTGTTCATTACTTTTTTCTCATTTCAGTATCAGGTTGTCCTTTTCCCATTTTGAGTGAGTTTAAAAGCTCCCTATTTTAAAATATTTTCCTAATGTAGAGCCTTGCCTTTACTGAAACTCTCATTTATCTCCAGCAGATATTGGACACATTTTCTTAGTTTTCTCTTTCTAGTGCTGTTACATACTGAAGTCTGTTATGTTTACCCTTGGTCTTTTCTACTCTAGTCTAATCTGCTTTCTTCTGGTGCCTTGTCATGCCCTGCTGTTGAACTCTGATTATGCAGAATTCAAAAATTAGTTCCTCCAGAAGACCTGAGCAAATTTCAGGTCAACTGTTTGGATAGTCAACAAGTATCTGGTACATTTTCTTCCAAACTGTGAAGGAGACTAAGAAACAGTAATAACAGATCTCTGCATCTTCAAAGTATAGATTTCTCAGTTCTTTAAAATTTTATTTTCTGAAAGCAGAGGCTTCTTCTATATTTCAGTATGTGAAACACTTTATTTTTATGTTGAATTCATCCTGCTTGCAAGATGACCTGTTATTCTCACATTCAGAATCAGTTCAGCTGTCACAGAAAACCAATATAGGCAGAATTTCCTCAGTTTATATCATTCATATTTTACATCTGAATCGTCTTTTTATAATTTGAAAATCAATGTTACCATTTTTGGTTTTTTCTTTAATCAAAACAGATACTGAAAGAGTTAACCTCTTTGAATATAAGTTCAGTGAACTCAGACAGAAGGCCAAGTCATTTTTAGATTTCCTTCAGATGTGTTGCTGATTTTCTACCATTCATTTGGCTTCATTCTTTATTATTGTCTTCCTTCTAATTCAAAAAATTAACCTCTGTTCTCTTCCATGTCTGCTAAATGGCCATGGAAGGAAATTATATAAAATACAAAACCAGCTCTTCAGGTTTTTTTTTTTTTTTTCCTTCTTCTAATACAGTTTTTCAAACTCAAATCAATTACAAGTTATCTTCTTTCCAGCTATTATATGACTGAGACTCGTGAAATTATGACAGAAATGCCATGTCAGAATCTTCATTTCATAGCACAGAAGCATTAAAAGGCCATAACATCAACAATCTACCAACTGTGACTTTGATTAGAAAGGAATTTGTTATGGGAGTTATCCCAAGCAGGTCTTGGGGTAGACAGTAATTGCCAGTGTTAATCAGGAGTTCAAGTTCTTGTTTCCCACCTTCTATCCCTAGAACTTTTAACTGTATAAATCACAATTCTTTTTTTTTTCTTTTCTTTCCCTTCATCTTGTATATCTTTTCTGATTTTTTTTTTTTTTTTTTTTTTTTGCTGGATTTTGGGCTAGTGTTTTTTTGTTTTTTTTTTCCTGTTTGTTTTTGTAGAGTTAACTTGATTTTAATGGAAACATCTCCATCTCTTGCTAGTAGAATATACATGGCAATACCTGTCAGCAAGCAAGTTGTCCTCAGGCCATGAAATCATACTCAAATGAAGTATTTATGGAACAACATGGGCTAACTTCCTGCTTCTGTAGTCACACAGCTAACAGGCAATGATTTCACCTCACGCATTTGCTAGTTTATTCAGAAACACATATTCTCCTTTCTGGCTCAAATATTACTGATAATGAGGTCTTGGTTACCTTGTGTCTGTTTATCATTTAACCACATTGGAGGAACACAATTACTGATAAGTTCTTATTTCCTGTGAATCTCTCCTAATTTTGCTCTCCACCATTTGAGAAGTGTTTGGTCTTGATGTTGTCTCTCCCCTTCAAACTCAACTAATGGCCAGCAAAAGTATATGAATAAATCATTACTATTTCTGTCATTTCTAAGAATGCCAAAATGCAGAATTGCTGTACTTGAAGAAAATAGACAGGATACAAGAAAAAGTGAGTGGTCCTCTCTCTAAAGGGTAGTATTACAACAATAAACTATATGGATACTGTTTGACTTCTCTTATGACAGAACAAAAATAGATATATGATAAATTTTGTTAATATAAGTAACCTCTTACTGCTGGCCATATAACAAAGCATTTAACTCACAGCTTTCAGTGCTAACATCACACCTGTTCTTGCATTGCTCAAGGCTTTAACCAATCTCACCTTGGAAAACCCCCAGGGATGGAGACTGCACAAAGTTTCTGGGCACTCTGCTCCTCTGCTCCCTCCAGCATTGTGCCTCCCTTCTCAATGCCAGCCCAGAAACTGAGCTGCATTCCCCCTTTGTCTGAGGCTGGTGTCATACACCCAGAGAACAAAGGCACCTTGCAGAAGCGCTAATGAGAATGAGTAGTAGAAGAGCAGTAAATCTGCATTATGTGTTTAGGCTGGGATCTGACCTTACAGGGGTATAAGGAAAGGCTTATCTGATCCCCGGAGTGCCACGGTCACAGCTGGAAATGAAGGCTTGAAAAATAAACTTTATGATAGCTGCTAATATTACAAATTGTAGCACTATGGAATAAATCACAAGAGCCATGAAATGCAACATACGGTACAGTGTTCTCAGCCAAATGATTTATTCATGAATGTTCGTAATTCAAATGAATTGGCCATGAATATTCATGGTACTCCTTTGTAACTAGATATTGTAAGGAAATCTAGGCTAATTACAACAGAGGCTCTTTGCTAGCATTTGCATAGTGGCAGTGGGAACATTTTGGAAGTTGGAATTCCTTACTGAAGTCCCAGCTGTAACTACTTCATGTGATTGAATGAGTACTGAGGTCAACAAAGCAAATGTGTAGTACTGCTTGGATGTAGTCTGCTGGCATCTACCCAGTCTATTAGTAGAATATGCACCATTAAACCATGAATATTACATAACTTACTGCTAGTAAAACAGTAGACATTCATGCAGAGCAAGCCTTAAGCACAAGTAAGTCAAGTGGCTTTTGGGCTGGGTTCCAGCAAGAACAAGAGGTCAACTTCTGCTCACAGTTGCATTAGTGCAAATTCACTGATTTCAATTAAGTTCCATTGGTGTGAATACAAGACAAATTTGGCCCCATCTACAGACTCATAACTCACAAACTGGCAATTTTCTTTTTTAGTAACAGCCCTGAGAAAAAACATGTACCAAGAATTTTTTATCTATTTCCAGTGATATAGGCTCAGGTTAAAATGTTGTAAATCTGGCATTACATTTTTTCTTGTTTTCTCAGAAACATCAGCAGGAAAGGATGCTTTTTTTCCCTCTCTGTTCATCTCGCTTACAAAAAGAAATCCTTATAGAATGTCTGCAATCACATATAGGCAGATTTAGAAGAGAAATGTACTTTGACATTGATGTCAAAGAGAAAAGAAGCATCAAACAAACATAGCTGGATCTTTCTTCATCTAGAGAATGACAAGAAGGTAAGATCTTTAGGGAGTTGTTACATTCATATCTGCTAAGCTTGCACAAGACAATTCTGATTTAGAGTCCCTAGTATCACAAATCCCATCATTTTCTCCAATTATTGTTTTTATGAAGACCAGATCTTCTGATCAACTGACTTAATTTAAACATACAGAAGTGATGAGTCATTTGTCTTACAGTTGATGTCTGTGAGTCAAACACATATGTATACTCTGCATATCTGAGATGTAGGCACTGCATCACACTGGGTCTAATTCACAGGACAGATTTCTAAACCATGGAAGCTGGATTATGAATACAAAGAATTTCTAGATAAAAAAGAGAGCTCAGATGTAGATGTCAATGCTTACATTACATAGGTTTAATTGCACTAGAGTTCTCCCCAGCAAAAAATCTTCCCCAGGAAAATCCAGGGTTTTCCCCTATCAAATAGCTCGAATATTCATTTCTCTGTTAATATATGGATCTGAGTTCTAATTTTTTTTTTTCTGACTTCAGCTTTCTTCCAGAGGTGGCAGGAAGCCTTTGGGAAAAAAATAACTAAGAAGAGGAAATAAATCCTGCAGGAAATGATTTTACTATTTCTATTTGTTAATAAATGTCCTTCCTTGGCCATTGCCTCCTGTTATGACTTTGTTCTCTTTGTCCTATGTGGTTAATATGGATTATGATTATGTCACCTCGTAAACCCTTTTGGGATATACTGTTGATGCAGCCTTTTAAGCTTTTTTTTTTTTTCCTATTCCTGCAGTTTTCTTCTGAACTACCAAAACTTTTCAGTATTGGTAGTGAAATATGAACACTAGAAATAAATACTCTTTTTTCCCTTAAGTACTATAACCAAAAGAAAATACTATTTATCACCATAAAATTTTACTTTTAACTATAGTGGTTTGCTATAGTGGCTTAAATTCATTATATTTTTGTGTGTGTGACAGCCTCTGTTGTTCTCAAAGCTATTGCTTTCTAGAGTATTTTCTGTAGGAATGGTCTAAAACCCCTCTGTTTCCCAGGTATATGATGCTACATTTGACTCCCCTCAGAAGAATATGATCCTGAGTAGCATAAAATTATAAACTTTTATTGCTGAGTTATTCTTAACTAGTCTTCATTTCTTTGTGTCACTCTTGTACTTCATCAGTTATAATTTTATACTTTTCTTGCAGGTAAATATAAAGATAAAATATAAGATGAAATATATTAAATACAAGAACTGAGGTAGACAGTCTTTTGGGACACTTGATCAATCTATCTATCTATCTATTTATCTGTCTATCTATCTATCTATCTATCTATCTATCTATCTATCTATCTATCTATCTATCTATCTATCCTCAGCTGTACAACACTTTATTCTTAATTATATTTCTGGGTTACTAGCCAGTTTTTGAGTAATACATTGTGTACAATTAAGACAACAAGAATTTAAGGAGTTTGCAATTTGAGTGAGGTCAAATAAATTAAGTCCTTTGCTGATAACTAGATTGGTTTTGTGTATTTATGAGGAAGGAACAATTACAAGAAGCAATCAGGTGGAAAAAAATCCCATTCCTCACCATCTCAAACTTTCAAAGGAAAAAAATGGAAGTGAACTTTGGTTGGTTAGAGACCACATTAAACCAACACTAAAGACACTGAAAAAAAGGAGAGAAAAACAAATCTGAGCAGAGGATAAAGGAAGTACAATCAACATAAGCACAGCAGGAGAGTCTTTGAGTGCCTTGGATATGACAAAGGGTGCTCTTATTCCAAGCTTGTAGAACACAGCAGTTTTGCTCTGTGCTTGATTTATATTGTGCCCCTTCTATGGAATCAATTGCTTGAATGCTGGCAAGAGCTCCGTGCTGCTCCATTAAATATAAGACCCACTGTGCTACAGGATACTGATTAGCATGGACAGGAACAGACAGTAATGCCTGAAAATTCATTGCAGCCAAGTTTTTAAAAACTATCAAGTCATAACTTAACAAGAAGCCCAATTAGTGCTCAAATATCTTGTCTATTTTCTCTAGCTTGGCATTACTGTTGTTAAAACAGATTAAAACTAATGTATAACTCCCAGAGTGCAAAATTATTTTACAAAATAAATATTCTAAATTAACTGTTCTCCATCCTGTATATGCAACCCAAGATGTAGAAATACACTATCATATGGATGATAAATGAAGATCAATTTGAATTTGTGAAATGATTATATATGTACTGCAAATGAATAATGAAATAGTATTTTTCCACCCACATGCATATGATCTATTTCTGATGAATTGAAATTAAACATTTCAACTATTCTTTTTAATTTTTCCCCTAACATATTATTCTTGCCATTTTTATGTATTTAACTAGTCATAAATGTTTCTTTTATATACCATAAGGAAAAGAAAAGTATGGGGGGGGTGGAGCTAAGCCTTTTAATTACTTTGGTCCTTGAAGGGAATTTTCTAAGTAAACCTTTGACATTCACTGAAACATGACTGTACAGGCATTTCAGTGAAGACATGTTAAGTGTAATATGATTCCACTTCTATAAAACCATGGTTTGGGACCATAGTTTAGGTCTTTTTGACTGGGGTTAAACCATGACACCTTATAACTTCTGCCTCATGGTTTTTCTGTTTTATTTAAAGGGATACCAGGCAGCAACAAATAGGGTAACTGCATAGTTGTTTTGTCCAGTCTGAAACTCTGAGTCTGCTTGATTCTCAGATAGTAAGTGCAAAATTATAATAGATTTTTTCCCTGTAAAACTATATGAAATTCAGAAAGTTGCCAGACTGAGAATAAGACTGGATCTGCTCTTAAGGAAACAATGGAGAGTTGAAGATGGTTTCAAAACTTCTGTCCAGAGTTCCTTCATACCCAAGTTTCAGAATTTCAAAACCATCTTCTAACTTCCATTCATGTGAAAGGTACAGTGGAAATTCAAGGTCTTACAGGTGTTCTTCCTATGAGCTCCTTAATGAAAGGCCTCTGCATTTGACAGGTGCCTCCACTGACAGAAGTCTCAAGGACTGTGAAGAAAGAGTGCTTGAATGCTATTAGGAATGTCAAAGATTTCTGTAAATATCACTTATGTGACATCATGGTGGGAAGAAAAAGAAATAAAATTTATAAATTTTAACACCAGGAAAAAAAAATCTAATGGTGAAGAAAGTGAAACATAAGAAGAGATTGTCTCAGATTTTTGTAGTTAGTGGAGGTCCTCAAAAAACAGGTGGGTAGCCAAAATGCAGGAATGAAATAGGTAATATTGATCCTGCCACAGGGGGACAACATAACTTAGAGTCTTGGATGCACTCCATAGCACTCTGTATCATGACAAGGGCCTGAATGTATTTTAGACCATCCTACAGAATGATAATAATAAGAAATTACAGGCAGTTAGTAAAAATTCAGTTGTTCACTTTCAAGGCAGTTAGTAAAAATTTAAACATTCTGTTCCAAAGGCTTCAACTAAATGCAGCAGAAAGTGGGATGAGATGTGAGTCAGACCCAAGCTGGTCCTTCTGCCCTGGGACTGCACTGGAACCTGATAATTTCCTCCACAGGGCACATCTCACCATTAATGAACTTGTTCACTCAAAACCAGGAATGCATTATTTATGTTAAATAATTACCCTCTCATAAAAGTCAGGCATTTCACCTGCAGAGCAGCACACTGCAGAAGGTTTCTTAGTGGGCCTATAAGACATGAATTTTTGGTTAGTGATATTGCCATAAAAAGCCTCTTATTTTTAATCAAGGAGTAACATTATCTTTTCAGATTTTGCTATTAAGCATTTTAAAGGATTTGCATGTCAGATCTTTCCCTCTCTCCCACAGTCCAAGCAACTATTGCAAAGTTTCACTGCAAAAGAATACTTAGATTTAACATGAAGGCAAGAAAAGAACAACAAAGATGACACTGCAAATATTCTCATCTTTATTTGTCCTGAGTTGTGCCTTAACAGATGAGTAGATTTACTCTTACACCCTATAATTATCATATGGGAGACAGAATAGAAGCAGAATAAGGTGCTGGTTTTGGTGTTAAACTTGACTTTTTGATATTCTCCCTCCTGTTTATTTTAGTTTTGATACTGCTAAAAACGACTACTCTGCACAGTTTAATTCCAAAGCTCCAAACTGAAGCCATCACTGGATATTTTATTCTATTTTTACATTTCGTTAATCTCTTTCATCTATTTACTGGATATGAGTTGTAAGAAGCACTGTGCCACATTTGTGTGCTCATGAAAACAGTTTGCATGTGCAGTCAGCATATGGCAAAAGTATAAATGGTTATGAATAAATCATGAATCATCACAATTATTAATAACTGATAAAGTCCTGAAAAAACCTTTAGCTGAGCAATCTGAAGGAACAAGAGAGTGCAAAATACCTTGGAGAAATGTGTCTTCGTTTAAGAAGTCAGTGTTCCCATAACCTTAAACACTGGATTTAGCATGAGACTGAGTGGAGCCAGCTATCAAAATGGTTTTAGCAGCAGTGACTCTAACAGAGCCCTTCTGGAATCTAATGATAGAGGAGGTGGCGAGAGGAAGACAGGGGGATAGATTGCTCAGGGGATTTGTAATGGGAACATCAAGAAAACACTTTCCAATTTCACTGTGCTTTTCATCATATGATCTCAGAGTGCTTTTCTCATAGATTCATTGCTTTTATGGCCAGAAGGGACCATTAGATCATCCAGCCTGTGATCCTGTTTAATGCAAAATTTCATCCAGTTATCTCTTCACACAATCCAATATCTTGAATTCTTTGGAATCTCTATGAACTTATTCTGTAACTCTCATGAATGTTGAGAAGAACTTGATTAGAAGAGAAGTCTTAATTTAAATGAGATAAGTTTTGTGCATAAATATTGCAATCTGAAACAAGCTATAAGATTATATCCACAAAGATTTAAGATGCAAATGAACACCCAGGACATAATCCTGGGCAAAGATGCCATTGTTTAAGGGTCTGCAGAGACCCTTTTTTTTTCTCTCTGGTAATTATCTCTTCACATACTTTCAAATTTTACACTAATTTATGTATGTACTAAAACATCTCACACCTTAAAGAAATGGGATTTCTCTTCCCCACTTGATAGGGCAAATCGTTCTGTTTCTCCCTTCTTTTTCTGTGTTGTGAGAGCATGGAGAACTTGCTCAGTTAGGAGAAAGATTAAGTACTAAAGTGACTTTTCTTGTGACTCACGTATCATGGGACAAAAGCATATACAAACTCCTTCCCTCTCTTTCACTCTGACCAGACATTTGCAATCCATCACCAAGAATCAATACCTACCTTATTTAATTTTTTTCTGTTACTACATCTCAGTTCACAGAAAATTTTCTGAGGTACTATCACAAACTTTTGTTGATACAGAAAACTGCATTTTTGAAGGTTATTTTAATCCCACTTTGAAAAGATCCTTATAACAGCAAAGAGAGAGGAAGATTACCATTCTCTCAGCTGGCATAATTTGGCAATTCTAGTCCATCCTATTTTTAAACCATTAAAAATTCTTTAATTCATAGAGCACATTTTAAATATAAGATCAAAGCTGTGGCAGGCTAAACTTGTTATAATCATCAACAACTGGCTTATATGTGATTATATCATGGTGAAAATTTTTAATATAATTTTTGCATTACTGTAGATAGAACGAATAGCAAGGAATTTAGAAATCATTCTGATAGATTTTGGAATAGTATTGTGATATTTTTCTACATTTTAATGATAAATAGTCACATTTTCCCAGGAAACTAAGAATAGTACTTCTTGATATCATTAAATCAGCTTTCTTTTACCATCAGCTCAGACACAGTGTTGTACATAAATGGTTTTATCCATAATTTGGGTACTTGCATGTCAAAATCCCTAGATAAAAGTATATAGTATATAGATTTATTGTCTCCAAAAACTTGTCATCTCACCTATATTTAATATTAACTTCATTCTTTTTATATAAAAAAAAAAAATAAGCCCACAAGAGTCAGTGGTTTGAACAAGAAATGAAAAGCAAAAGTGAATAAAATGCACGAGAGCAGTGATCATCAGTTTGAATTTCAACCAACAATGTTTTTTTAGCACTGAGATGTCAATACTGAGACAGATACTGTCTAATATAATTATTAATCAGCAGGATGGCAGGATGGAATCCACCCTCAGAAATTTCAAGTGTGACAATATGTTTGAGTGAAGCTGTGGATGGGGAAGAGGCAGAGCCTCTACACGGGTTGGATAATTGGCTTTACAGAAATTTCACAAGGCCCAGGATGGACAAACAGAGACTCCTTCACCTGGGATGGAATAACCCCATGCACCAGTGCAGGTGCCCAGACAAAGCAGCTCTGGAAAAGGACCTGGAGTAGGTCATGATGGACAAGAAGTGTGCAGAGTACCCCGATGGTTGACAGCCCCACACTAAATTGTATTAACCAGAAGAATGAAGGAAGTGATAATTCTTTGGTGTGAGTTTGCTTTGGAGGTCACCATAACTCATTTTGTCCTCCCCCAGCTACAGCAAAGACACTTCAAGACCAGGAATGATGCAGTGAAGGGCCAGCAGAGTCATTAGCAGCACAGAACACATCATATATGAGGAGAAGATGACTCCAAGCTATGTGGTAACTCATCTCCAGAGAAATTGTAAGGCTTGAGAAGTGAGACCATGTGAACCTCTTGAAATTCAGCAAGGCCAAGTGCAAGATCCTGCACATGAGTCAGGGCAAACACCCTGGTCATGAACGGATTCCACAAAGCCCCTGTGAGAAGGACTTGGGAATACTGGTGAATGAAAAAGGAGGTGTGAGATAGAAATGTGTGTTCACAGTCCAGAAAGCCAAATGTATCCTGGGCTACATGAAAAGAAATGTGGCAAGTAGGTCAAGGGAGGTGATTGCCCTCCTCTCGTCTGCTCTTGTGAGGTCTCAGTTGGAGTATTTCATCCAGCTCTGGGATTCTAAGTACAAGAAAGATGCAGAACTCTTAATGTAGGTCCGGAGGAGGGCTATGAAAATATTCAAAGCAATAGAATATATCCCCTGTGAAGAAAGTCTGAGAGAGTTGAAATTGTTCAGCTTGTAGAAGAGAAAGCTCAGACACTTTAGTGCAGCCTAAAGATACATAAATGCTGTTTATATCAAAGATGGAGACAGATTTTTTTACCTGGTCCTACAGTGATAAAACAAGGGACAATGGCTTCAAATGGAAGGAGGTCAGGTTTAGACCTGTTAGAAAGTAATTCTTTATTGTGAGGGTTGTGAAGGTCTGGAACAGGTTGCCCAGAGTGGTGGTGGGTGCTCCATCCCTGGCAGTGTCCAAAGCCAAGTTGGATGGGACTCAGAGCAACCTGGTCTGGTGGGAGGTGCCCATGGAAGGGGGCTAAGATCTATAAAAGTTCCCCTTCCAAGTCAAGATATTCTATGATTCTATGAAAGAAAAAATCAGTGGGGAAAATCTTTGCTAAGTTGTGTTATATTAAAGGTGAAGAAATCGAATATTCAAATTAATTAAGCAAAGATCTATGCCATTTTTTTTTTAATATATATTTTGTATACAGAAATATTGTCACCAGTATTTTAACCTTTGAACTGAACATATGGTTGTAGTCTTCAAGGACACTATCCAAACTTCTGATTTACCTTACAGAATACATTTTCCCACTGAAGGTATCTTACAGTTTTATGCAACCTCATACCCCAGCATATGTTCCCATAATGCAGTAGTTTGTTTTCTACCCTTTATTAAGAGTAACACCTCTCTTACCTATGTGAGATTTTTCATTAAAATAATGAGCCATATAACACCTTGAATCTTGCAGTGCACCAAAGATCACAGAACACTTGATAAATTAGAATTTCAATACCTAGAAGCAAAAGTTTTAAATACCATTGTTCCCATTTTTCTAGAGATTTAAACTGAAACCGTCTGGAGTTCACTCAAGTTCCTACTTGAAAAAAATTTCAGTGCAAGCAGTTTTCTCATAAGGTCCAAGTGGTGACTAACACTATTCTCTGACTACATATAGATCCCAGGTGTCCTAAGCTAGAAAGGAGTTTTTCTACTGCTTAAGTGAAGTAACACCTGTTCCAGGAACATGCAATAGGTAATCAGAATCTCTTACTGGAGTCCCTCCTTCAGCTGCTGACCACATAAGTGGCACAGCTGAGCAAGAATTAAACGTGCAATAGGCTGCAGTAGGTGATATTCAGGTCCTTTTGAGGAAAATATGCCTTTCCTGGGAACCAGATTGCAAAATCATGATTGAAACAGTGAATTTTGTTTGAATTTAGGTTGCAAGATAATCCACCAGAAAAAAGCAAGTAAATCTTTTGAATCTCTACATGGAGTGCTTGACAACCAGATTCATTCATTTATCTCATACATATTTATTAATTTTAAGAGCTTTTTGGAAGTCATTTGACATTTCCTTTAATGTACTTGTATTATTGTCCTTGAATGCTTATTTGCAACATTAAAAATCACTTTTAATTCTCAGAGGGGCATAATTAACATGATACTAAAGTCATTTCACATATGAAGTGAGACTGTATGTAAAAGCAGTGAATACATGTGTAAATATGTATATTCCTATAGAGTACCTATGCTCACATATATACTTTTATTATCTATCTTGCAGTCTTACTTATTCTGTCTTAAGAGTTTGCAACTCTGCATCCCATCACAATAGTCACATAGATTTGCATGGTCATTTATCGAGACTTAGCACAGGAGATATCAACAGAAAATCTGATGGTCTAAGTTACCCTTTTATACTCTGTTGATAGTCTCTGAAGATAAACCAACAATTTTAAGGGGGGAAAAAATCTCCTACCTTATATAGTTGAATCCTTTAGATGAATCTTGCATGAAATCTGCCTGATTCCTTGGACTAGTCTCCTTTTACTTTAAGAAAGTCTACACAATGACTTGAGAAAAATATGTCTATTCTGTGAGTAGGACAAAGTCCTTTTTGGGACTTTAATATGTCTGTTTTCCAGTTCTTCTGTGAAATACACAGAGATGAAGATCTTTCAGGATCAAAGCCACTTTGGCAACAGTGAGGGACTTCAAAGTAAAGTCAGCCAAAAAATTGTTGGTATCATTCTACTTGTAAAATTATAATTCTTCATATCAGCATCTTTTCAAAGGAATGTGCGTATATCTATGAAATGTTCCTATTAAGGTTTCGAGTCAAAATAAGAGAAAGTGAGTTAAACAAAACAAATTGGAAGAGAAGGAGATAGGAAAAGAGAAATTGAAGCGAGTTTTTAAAAAAGAAGGGTATACAGATATTGTCAACATTCCCCAGAACAGAATGTCTGTGTTTGTGCTCTAAGAAAAACACAATGTTGGGGGGTTTTTTGAGCCTCCTAATGGTGAGAGTCATAATAAAAAAAATTCATTCAAATGCTTTCCCTTAAAACCTCTATAATTTTTTAGGCTAAACTATTTGAATATTTTTAAACAAAACATTTATTTTATGACTTTTCTAGTTCTGAACAGAAAAACAAGTGAAATGTAAGAAAATAGCAACACTCTTCATAATCTACGAAATAAAAAGTAAAAAACACGCATGTTTGGAAGGCCATCCCTTTAACATCATTATCTGCTCAGCTATTTTCTCTGGCATATTGCAATAACAAAAAGAACCAGTTTTGTATTAATGTCATCATCCTGTCTCTTTGCAGATAGTTACTGCAGTCCAGAATAGATGCATGTGCTTGGAAGATTAGTCCTGGTTTTATATGCATAATGTATCAACATCATTGCTCAGCTCTAAGCATAGTTAATTTTTATTTAAAATGAAGAAACATAATGAAGACTGTGTGCTGGAAATGTCATAAGGAACTGCTTGTGTATATTATCCACTTTCATTTTCTATGATTTATGTGATGGAAATTGTAAGCATGCTGTGAAAAGTGAAGCCCAAGACTTGAAACATATGAAGTTGATACTACAAAGGACTTTGGCATTTGAGTTACCCTGAGAAATTTTTTTTATTTGACTGTTATGAAGGTGAAAGCAAAATAGCTTTCCTTAAGTTTATGCTTCAATTTTCTATAACATCTTTATTTAGATTTCCTTGTTCTGATGTCAAGAATAACCTTAGCACAAAATTCTGTTTAGATGATTTTTATTTAAACAAGTCCTGATTATGAAATATAGCCATAATCACACTCTACAGATGATTAATCTCCAAAAAGCCACATACTTAGAAAGGATATGTAATTAAAACTAAATATTATCCTTTGCCATTAGGAAATGCTCTTCTTATCAGAGTTGCAGAATGCTGGCTGAAGTATTACATGGGTCTATTGGGAGTATGGTTAATGTACTAACAACTCTGGTTAAGTCCATAGTAACCAAGGGTAGATGTTATATATCACTTTTAATTTGAACATTCCTAAGGGATGAAAGTTTTATAGTGCTTCCAGCTGTGAGCCAAAGCCCTCAGTGCTGCAGTACTAGTATTAGCTGCACTCTACAAAATGTCAGGGTTGAATGTGAAATTTGTCGGGGTTTTTTTGTCTTTGTTTTTGTTGTGTTTTGTGGTTTTGTTGTTGTTGTTTTTGTTGGTTTTTTTTGTTGTTGTTGTTGTTTTTGTTTTGTTTTGTTTTTTTCCTTTTGGTTTGTTTTTTTTTATCATTAGGGTAATTTTGCTATAACTCAAGTATGCTGTTTTGCATATAGAGATTATAGAATCTTAGAATCAGAATTATTTGTGTTGAAAGGGAACCTTCAAAGAACATCTAGTCTGACCCAAATTCCACTGGGTATGGGAATCTTTCACTAGATCAGGTTTTTCAAAGCCCCATCCAACCTGACCTGGAACACTTCCAAGGATGGGGCATCGACAACTTCTCTGTACAACCTGTTCTAGTGCATTGCCACTCTTATTGTAAAGTATATTTTCCTTATGTCTAATCTAAACCTATCTTTATTCACTTTAGGACTTTTACCACTTGTCCTTCCACTACAGACCCTGGTGAAAAGTCTCTCTCCATCCTTCTTGCAAATCAACTTTATGTGACAGAAGTTTGCAATAAGATCTCCCTGAGCCTTCTCTTCTTCTGACTGAGGAACTCAAACTCCCTCTGCTCTTCATAGGAGACATGTTCCATCTCTCTGATCACCTTGTGACCGTCCTCTGGACCTGCTTTAAAAGATCCATTCCTTCCTTGTGCTAAGGGGCCCCAAGCTGGAAGCAGTATTCCAGGTGGGCCTCACAAAAGCAGAGCAGAGGGGGAGAATCACCTCATAATTTAACATACTTGACTAATGGGTAAGTTATTTACCAGAGTAGATCATACACCAGAAGAAGGGAACAGAGAAAATTAATCCCACAGTTTTTGAACCCCAAAGTCTTTTTGCAGGATGTCTTTGTAGTTGGCAGGCTTTAGCAAGCACAAGGTTTTAGACTCATCATGGGATCTACTGAATGAAAGTCTAAGGCTTGTGTCAGAGAGGAAATCAGATAAGCTGAACTTTTCTGAGCTCAGCAATATTGAAATCTGTTCAGTGAGGACCACCTATCAAGTGAACTGAAATAGGCAGTCATCCTTCAGAAGACAAATAACTTTTAAGGTAACAGGAAGATGGATGAAAGTTGAATTAAATTTACTTAGGAAAACATGCATATGGCATTTCAGCATGTATTTCACCAAATGTAACAAGATTATTATTTCAGTGTAAGACTTTATATTATTATTTAATATTAGAGACAATGTAATCTCTGTTTGTATAAGACAGCACAGCCCTTCTGAAACCAGCAGAGTTATACTGATTTATAGTAACTGGAGATCTCATCCTGTATTTTTCCATTAATAAGCTTAGAAAAGCTATTTCTTCACAAATAGGAAAGCTAATTGTCTGACCTTTCAGCCTCACCTTTTTTTATAGCTGTCTTGGGTATTTATGGAGAAGAATTATGAGAAACAACCCATGTCAGGACAGGGTGAGCTGAACCTCTGCACTGCTCGGGTGGTGAGCATGACTGTGCTCTCCAGTGGGGCATGATGCCTGAGCAGCTGATGTGCCTCAGTTACTGGGGCTGTTGTATTTCATATTACAGCCACGAGACAGCTCTGGAGCTGAACTTCAGTGTCTGGTGTGCAGGTGGGGTCTGGGAGTTCAGCAGGGGGAACCATCTTTGGCATTTCTTATTGCAGCTTGGAAACCACAGCTCCTGGATGGGGTCATATTTTTCTTTTCAAATGCTTTTCACTTTGTGGGTTGGACTGAATGGGTTTCAAGCAGCTGTGCTTTATTCCGTTCAGAAACTTCAGCTCGTGGGTTTGACCAACTTCTTGCCTAAAATCAAACAATTCTATTTAGCATATTCCAACATACATCAGAAAACACATATTTTAAAATAGTGATGCATATATTTTACATTCCACATGTCCGTCCATCTCATAGTTATTCACACCTAATCTTATGTTTCACTATAAGTCAAATGAGATAAATTCTCCTCTTAAGTTACTGGGGCAGAACTAAATCAATCTGCATCCTCTTGCCAGCCCAGATCCTGCTGTGTCTTTGGGTCTCTCAGTCTTGTTCCTTTTTGCTCAGGGTACCTTGAGTGCTTCCCCAAGAGAGTGGACTGGAGCCATTAAGACTGTTATCTCCAGTATTTCGTCTTAATGACCCTTAAGTGTAAGCTGTTAGGCACCAATTAGAAAGGCCTCCTTCCTCTTTCTCTAAGTGGGTAGGCTCTATTAACTTGACAAATCTTCTAGGTGAAATATCTATTGGGTACAGATTAAAGTTGTTTAGGAGTTTTTTCTTCCCAGAAGGAGCTGATTCAGCAAGACCAAAATGCTTATTAGGAATATATTGCTTTTGAAAAACACCCAGTAAAATTCAGCCAGAGCTTAATGAAAATGCTTGTTTTTCTGCTGATGCATTCAGTGGGGAAACCTGACTTCCTTTACCATATGCAAAGATACGGGAATCACACCATGAGTACTGCCAGAAAATCTTAGTGCTTTGCTGACATGGAGTCAAGAAATGAGAATTTTTTAGATCACCCCTCTAGTCTGCTTGGGGAGTGCTGAAGTGTGTACTGATAAATTTAGTGATTTCAGACTCCATCACACACCCTGTTTATATGGTCATATATCTGTTGCTCAGTTATGCCTGGACTCTCAGATTCTGCCACTTGTCAGTCATACAGAAGCTAAAAAATACCTGGATCCATGAATGACATGAGGACTTGATTTGTCAGGTCAAACAGAATTTTTTTTGTTTGTTTTTTTTTGTTTACTGTTAGTAATTTTATTCAAACTTCATAGAAAATTTTCTTTTTCTTTTACAATCAAGTATTCCGCTCTCCTCACGAAATGTTGGATTTTTTTTCTGTGATCAGGATTTGTTAGCATTATACTTAATTTCTAATATTACAGTGTGAGAGGAGGAGGCTTGGAACCAGTCTTGTTAATTATCAAGGCACTTCTACTTTTATTATACATCTCAGACAAGAGCTTATGAAAAATAATTCTGTGGCACTGTCATAGAGTATTATCTGCTTTGTCCCCATGGTGCAAGGGTAGAGGAAAATTTTATATCCATAGTGAAAGTTGCATCAGTTTGCATCAAATATGGATTTTTTTAAAATGCAAATAGGATTCCCCACTGCTTCTATTACAACTTGCTACTAGAAACCAGTACCTGCAAATTCTCTTTCCTTCAATGTGTTGGGGATTTCATTTCTATTGATGACAAGTGCTATTACACAGTAATGGATTATAGGAATTGATTTAAAACAAAAAAAAGAGAAGGATTATATATGCAAATGGAGGAAGGAAGGACAAAAGAGTAGATTAAAGTGCAAGAAATAATGGAATAAAAAGCAGAAATAATGTACATAAAAATATAGATAACGATTCTGATAAAATTAAACTGTATGTATGTATGATGTATGACAGACATCATGCAAAAGTGAATATGCTTGGTGCTAGAATATTTTTGACACAAAGGAATATTTTCAAGTGTTAGCATGGGAAGAATACTGAGGTTTGGACTGTGTGACATGTATGAGACTTGCATGCCATATATTCTGCACGCATAGAAGTGCAAAAATTTCCTTTGCTGAAACTTGATTTTACACTAGAATATGAGTTTTGCACTTCCTTACTGGGCATCTCTGTTCAACTTCTCCATTACAGTAAAGCTGTAGAAAACAGATGGGCTCAGTTGTGTTGTTTTATCAATATATCCACTCATGCTTTCAGATAGCTGTATAATGAGGTCTTAGACACCTGATTTTGATCAGTTCAGAGTTTCCTTTGCCACTGTTTCAAGTGTTTAATTCCCGGAAATGAGTCAGCTTTAATGAGAAGATGCACGATTCTTCCTGTACATTATTCTCATGGAACTACAAGAGCAGGCCAGTGTGTTAATTATCCAAGCATGCAAACAACTATCCGGAGAAACAGAGAAAAACCACTTACTTTCATAAGAGAAGGTGTTTTTTTAAGGAGTCTCATTGTAACATCTCTGCTTTCCATGCTGCTTTGAAGCAGAACTACAAGAAACACGGAGATTAAGGAGGCAAGTGCATCTACTACAAACTGCATTAGTTTCCCAGGGCTGTGCTAAAATCATATAAAGGACAGGGATTTTTTGGCTTATTAGAGTTTTCTTATATCTGCTTCTTAGGTTTTAAAGAAATACATTTTCTAAAAGCTATAAGGAGAGGAGAGGAGAGGAGAGGAGAGGAGAGGAGAGGAGAGGAGAGGAGAGGAGAGGAGAGGAGAGGAGAGGAGAGGAGAGGAGAGGAGAGGAGAGGAGAGGAGAGGAGAGGAGAGGAGAGGAGAGGAGAGGAGAGGAGAGGAGAGGAGAGGAGAGGAGAGGAGAGGAGAGGAGAGGAGATGCTTAGACAAGGGGTTTTATTTCTTCTAGAACAGAATTCATCAAGAAAGTACACATTCCTATGTAGTTAGAAGCTAAGTTTGTAATTTTTTCTACAGACACATGACAAAAGCCTTTTTTTCCCCTGACTTTTTTCTCTGTTCAATATTACTGTGGAAAGAAAAATAAAAGGATATGCCAACGTTTTCATGCATGTGGAGACATTTAGTCTTCCCTTGTGCAACATGTCGCACTGAAGCATAGGGCAGTCACTGATACAGTCTAAAATCATGTAATATAAAAACAATACAAAGGTTCAGGGACAAAACAAAGTAAAAAACAAAACCAAAACAAAACAAAACAACAACAAAACAAAACAAAACAACAAAAAAACCAACAAAACCCAAACCAAACCAAAAAAATCTCCCAAACCAAAACAAACCTGAAAAACAAAACAAAACAAAACAAAACAAAACAAACAACAAAATAACCACAAAGCCTACTCTTAAATGAAAAGCAATGATAAAATTGTAGCCACTTTTTAGTCTTTTTGTTGTTGTTGTTTGTTTGAAATCATTCAACCAATTATGGGGCCACACACAACAGCATATTCCACATTACATTGTACCAGTTTTTGTAGGAAAACACCTGTGAGCAATTGATAAAGTGCCTGTACAGGCTGGTTATATAGTAGAATGAAATCGATGATGCAATTGGGGAAACAGAAGTTCTTCATGCAGAGGAGATTCTTCCTTCCCACTGTAACCTTTCAGAAGATATTTTAATATTCCATTTGTGGTCTTGCACTAAATTCTACAGGTAATAAAGTATATGTCTGCTGGGTGAAAGCCAAGGCAGAAAGCAGAGTGCAACTCAGGGGTGTTTATTATTTGGGTATGCTCATAAAATCTTGCCTTCCACACTTTATGTTCAAACAGGTTAGTTGTGAGTTTTAATCAACACAGAGTGCCACTTGATAGAAATCTCAGTTAAAATAATCAGCATTCAATAAAAATTAACCAAGTCTTGATTTTCACAATTCATATTCACACTAAGCATTGTGGAAAAAAAAAAAAACAAACTACTATAAATAATTAAAATACTGCAAATATTACTACTTGTAGAGATTTTGAGGTATTCAGTGATTATTAAAGGACCTCCTGTTCTTCTGGACACTTGCAAGGTGGCACATTAGTAGAGAAGAAATGTATTTAAAATATTATATTGTCCTCCTTTCCACCAAACTCAGTAGCACTTTTTCCACCGGTAATGTGGTTTTCTCTCTCTTCTACCTGCCTGTTACATATTCCATCAAACCAAGAGAGAAGTTGTTCAGTTCTTCCAAGAAGAGGGGTCATATATCTTCCTTATAGATGTACAAAATCAGGTAATAAAAATCAATTCAAATGTTTCCAAAGTAATCAAATAGCCATTGGTTGAATTTTCACCTGACAGCAGAAAAGTATAATGTATGGCAGAATAGAACACAGAGTGCTGTGTTTTACAGTAGGAATATATGGTTGTTTTTCACTGAAAGTAGCTCCTTTCAGAGATAATTACCTTGTTTATTCACTAATGATCACTTCGGATACAAAGCTATGTCTGCTTATTTTCACAAGGAAAAGAGTGCTGTTAATTTCAGAAGGAAATTTTATATGTTCTCTATATTTAGAAATCATTAAGCAAATGATTTATCAAATTGCATGTAATAGATTTACTTTTATTGATGTTGATCTTTCACAATATTGGGAGAGAGAAGTAATAAAGATGAAATCAGTGAAAGAAGCCAAATGGAGAACATTTATTTCTATTTTTCCTAATTAAAGAAGCTTTGTAAGTAAACAGTCCTAAACTTTATCACGACCTCTTCTTAGTCAAGATGAATACACTTATAAGAACTGCCATAATAATCTTATTTAATACTCTCTCTGGGCCTGTCGCATAAAACTTTAATGAATAATTTGTCAACACTAGACATAAATCTCTCTGCTGATGCATATCTTAATCTTTTTCATAATTTGCAGGTCACAGTCTGTTATACTTAATGCAAGAAAAAATATTTTTTGAGCAATACTGAAGATACAATTTTCAGACAGGTTTATTGCATGCAGATGCATTCATTCACGTTGGCTGTTTCTCCTTATTAGCAAAGATATATATTTTTGCAATAGTATATTTAGGTTGCACCTTTTCTTTCCTTACACAGTTGCATTATAAGATTTCCTAGGCTCCATTTAATTTATTGCAGCTTCTTGTTATGCAAAGAAAGCACCTACTTAAAAAACCCCTACATATCAGATTGTATGGAGGCTTCATACTGGGAGAGAGATTATTAAAGTGTGATTTATGTGTCTGAATCTGAAGCAAATCACCTGATTCTGAAATAGATTCCAACACAAGCTAATTTCTCTTGCTTGTTTTTAGTATATGGTAACTTAAATTAAAGGTAAGTTTTCCTACATTTTGTGACTTTGCAGGACCACTTCACAAGTTTCCTTTTAATCTTGGTTTTGCTGTAATAATATTGTTTATTACTTGTTCAATGTTCCTACTTAATATTTTTTTTTGTCTTTCCTTTAAATAGACAAAAATTAACAGAGTCCCTTGAATTTTAGGTTATTTTACTGATGTTTTTGCACCAATTATTTTTTCTCAGAAAAGTTTTCAATTAAACCCCTGGTGATAGGAGGTGGAATTCTCCAACACTAATCTGGAAATTCCACCTCCCAATCACTGGGGGGTTAATTGAAAGCCTTTTTTTTTTTTGTGGAAAAAATGATTGGTATATAAGCAATAAGCAAAATATTGTGAGACTATAAGGAATATTGTTAACCTTGGACTGTCTGAGGAGAAGCATATTGTGTTACTTAAAAAAGGAGGAAAGAAAAAAAGAATTGCAAGAAACATATAAGATGGGCCGGTGTACTGAAGGAAGAATCCATTAATGAGCTCCAAGACAAATTCTCATTACCTTTTAACACAACACCTTTCTGACATGGCTCTCTAATTTCAGCAGGGCATGGTGTGTCCTGTGCTCCTGTGGGATGAGCTCTGTGAAAAAGGCAGCACTCTCTTCCAAGTCCTTACCTAGTGTTAATTGGCAAATTGGCTTCTCTGCCTTTGATCTATAGATCTGTGGTGCTTAAAAGCACTGAATGTTCTGTTCCCAAAACAGCAGTATTCAAAGAATTAAAAAGTCCCTGCCAGTAACTGTATTTGCCTCAAACTACCAGCAAAATGGGGAATGTCACACCTTTGAAGAAATTTTGATTGGATTTCTGGGTAGTATGCATGATGTAATAAAATCACAGGATTTTTTTAGATTGAATAAAATAAGACCCTTCAAAACCCAGGAGCTGAAGCTCCAGCATTATTGAAATGTATTCTTTTAAATGTAAAATAACATTTATTCCCCAATCAATAAGCTCCTGGTAAATCATATCCTGCTGTGAGTGAATTTCATAGATTACATTACAAATTCTTGATATGCATCTGTCGTTCTTCTCAGAGCTGCTACTTTAGTGTCATGCATTGATCAACTAAAGGAATGTGGATTCAAAGAGAAGAAATAATTACTGAGCTATAGCCCTCCATTGATCTTCTTGTAGTGTGATAGCTAACCAGAAGCAGATTTGATAATTCTGATCCAGTAGGCACAGTCTATAATAAGTATTTTATTTGTTTTTCAGTCATTTCTGAAGAAAAAAAAATGGCAGGAGAGAAGGACATGGTTTTTTTTTTTTTCATAAGTGTTTGGCATTAAATGTATAAACAACCCAGGACACTTTATCTTCAGATCAATGAATTATTAACATACGGGAGATACAATTCTTTCTCCCTCCATGATCCCATCATTTGTGTTCCTGTCTGCACAGTGAGGCCAGTTAATGACAGGAATGGAAATACTTCCTCTTACAGTACCCCACAGCCACATGGCTTTTATCCACCATGTAGACTCAGAACCTTCCAGGATGAGGACCCAATGTAAACTGTGGCTCAAAAGCAAAAATCACAACTACCACATCCTCCTTAGGAGGAAGTTCTGACATGATGTCTACATCACTTACATGTTTGGGTTTCATGGGAGCACCCAATCTAGAACTCCCAAGGCCAAGAGATAGGGTTTCTGCTATCCTTTGGTCCTTTATCCATTATGTTTCTTAATGCCATGCATTTCCTACTGTTCAGCACGGTGGGTGTTGTTAATCTCAGTAGAGACACCAAATAACCCTTGTCCATTTGCAGAGAGACCTTAAAGAAAGTGCATCAGCCTGATGAGTTCCTCTCCTCTCCTTGAGCTGAGCACTTAAGGGTGGCAGTGCTGATTACGACTTCATCCAGCAATTTTCTTATCAGTTGAAGGGGCAAAATCAATATTTTTCATATACTGTTCTTGTTAAATCATATTGCCAAGATCTTTTTTTTTTTTTTTTTTTTTGCTGTAAGGGTTTCTTCATTATCAAATTGCTCTGAGAAGCGCTTCCTACATATGTTGAGCAATTCATGTTATGAGAAAAAGCAGACATGATGATGACACAGGGGGTATTGTAGGAGGCAAGCAGCTGCCAAATGTAAAGTTCAACAAAGATCTGGAAAGTCACCAATATACAACCACCTTTGTGCTGAGGCATTAAAATATTATTGAAGAGTTTTTTCTGCCTTACCTCTGTAAACTGCTTCATGTGTCTTTTGACCATTCCCTTGTACTTAGAAAAAAACAGGAAGATGACAACCTGATAATCTCAAAGGTATTCAATAAAACACTGGAATCTATATCACCTCAGAAATCTAAGGCAATAATAGATGATTCACTAAATATATTTCAGTAACTTAGTTAGAATGTTACCCTACAAAATATATGAGGAAGCCATGATTTATTAGTATCTCAAAATGAATAAAAGTGATCATATTTCTTAAAATGCTTCAAAAGTTATCTAGGAAATACAGTTCATTAAACAGGCTTCTCAACATAATCCATGATATATATACACAATAATGCATATTCAAGAAATATTTAGTCATTCATCTCCCACTGTCATTCATTGGCAACAAGACATCAAAATCTTTTTCCTTCTAAGAAACCCCAGAACATGATCATTCAAAGAAGAACAGAAATTATGTCAAGTCATTTGTCAAAATCATCATTAGCTTGCATGATAAAAGAATTTCACATGGAGGCTCTGGAGAGATGCATCATAATATCTGAAATGTTGAGTAAAGTACGCTGGTATTTTCAGGTATACTGTGATGTGAACGTAATAGATCTGAATTTTTCATTTACAAGGATTGCTTTGTCCACTCCTGTTCATTTTCTGGTTCAAACGAAAAGCATCCTAAAGCTAATCAATCAAGTTCAGTCATGATTTTTTCCCCTTTCATATCCTAATATTTTTTTCTAATGGATGGCATAAAAATATCTACAATCATTGTCTGTCTGCAGCTTCTGAAAAGGAAAAATATGCTTACCACTAAACAATGGATTTATTTAACTTATATTCACAATAAACAAAATAATTTTCCATTTATTAGAAGAATATAAGGAGTAGGATCTGAATTTCTCATAGTAATTCTACATACCTTTTATTCTAAGTGCATGACCAGTAATCCTATTTGAGTCAATGTTGCCAAATACCATTTTTCTACCTACTGTGTACGTAGTCACAACCATGATAAATACACTTTGCAGCTGCCTGCAAGATCTTCTGTTATACTTGAACCTTCTTTGCTGTAGAAATATTTAAAATACAGACCCTTTATTCACAAAGCTTAGTAAATTTTCTCTGTAGTTTAGAGAGGGAAACCTTGATGGCTGATGGGGTTTTGCATTGTAGAGGGAGGAGGTAGTAGTGGAGAAAATTTATTCTTATCGTTTTACCAAACATATCTGTTTTACACTTCAGGAATTTTCCCATATGACTGCACTTGAAAATGGAATACTACAATAAATTGAGCATGAGGCTGACACTGAAGAGAACACTGACCCTTTTTACATGGTGCTAATTTATGTTGCACATCCTATGCCACTTTTTGAACTCCTATTAATGTTTTGTTCTCTTCCAGTTTGTTATTTTGATTTTCAGGCTACATTTACCTGAAATCATAAAGTCAGAATAATTTAGATGGAAAGAGATTTAAGAGGTCATGTGATCCAACTTCCTGTTCAAAACAGGGCCAACTTCAAAGGCAAATCCAAATTTGGAGCTAAATCAGGTCCCTCCAAGTCTTGCTTAGCTGTGGATGTATATTCCACATTTTCCCAGGGCAATATTTTTCTCTTTTGACCCACTTAATTATTAAAAAAAAAAAAAAAAGAAAGAAAAATCCTTCCTATGTTCTAAGCAGAAATTTCATTACAGAAAATTGTCTGTTGCTTTTTATCCCAATACACTTCTTAAAAAGGTCTTTGTCTTGTCTGCAACTACCTACTATTCATTTCAGTAAAAAATACTGTCTTCTATATATATGGTAAAATAATAGTCTGTATTTCTTATTTTACCTCCACGTCTTCTGCCACAAAATGGTATTTGAATGATTTTAAAAGAGCCATTTTTATGTTTTTGCACTAAAACTTCAAAATGTATGAAACCATGATGTGTTGCTTGAATTAGGTATAATATAAAAGTTAGCTATAATTGCTCAAATTCAAGTGTCTAAAGGCTCTATGATCAAGAAGCTGTTACTCCTGTGAACAATGAAAGGTATTTCTAAAATAAAGATGCTGTTTTGCTTTGTTTTGTTTTGCTTTCAGATCCCTCTATGCATTTATTCTTTCATATGCAAAAGTGACATATGCTGAAATACACCTGAGAGTGCCAGCTCATTGTGATTTTAATTCCAAAAAGCAAACAGCAAGAGACTGTTAATGTGAGAACTGTGACTACAATTAGATATTCTCCGATGTAAATTTCTTATCAATATTTTAGATTAATATCTCTGCCTATGTTTTTTAAAAAGGTTGTATTTGAAATTCAAATCTAAGACAAGTTAGTTGGCTTCCCTGAAAATCTCTAATAAACAATAGCAAATTTATTTTGTTATTGTCAAACAGAATTAAGCAGCCACAGACAATATTGCTATTTTGCATATTCAAAAGTAAATGCAAAGTAACATATAGTGATGGGCTCATTATTTTCTGGAAAATAAAAATTATTCCTCTAAACAAAACCAATTTGATTTTACCTTATTTTTCAGGTTGCCATTTTCCATTAGTAATACTGTAACAGAGATGTAATATAACACCATTGACTATTTTGCAAAAAGTCTCTATTAAATGTTAATGCAAAAAGCCAGCTATTGTCTTTGACTGAAAATAGAACAAATCATACTTAATCCAAACAATCTTTCAGCAAATCCATTTAAACAGAAGTCTACCATTGCTGAGCCACTCCTGCTGAATCCATCCATAGTGTCATGACTTTGTTTGAGAAAAGAAAAGAAACACCTTGAGAAACTTGGTACTTTTAACAGTCATCAGTCATTTTAGGCCTCATTTTGAGAGACAACTTAAATGAGCAAAAACGATGTCCCAGTTCTCACCTCTCTTGTATTTTGAGACCCAATACAAATGAAGAACTGCCAGTCAGGCTTCCAGGTTCATGAGCTAATGTTCTTCTACGTTTCTAATCATCCTGGTTCCTTGCTGCTCAGAGACAGCAAAATGAGTCAGGATCAATACAATCAAATTATATTGCATCACATATTCCTGTGTATTGATTTATCCTAAGGAGTGGTAGGACAGGTGTGAGTGGAGAAGGCTGACAAAAAGTCACAGCAGATGGCCTCAGATTGCCTTGGAGACACAGGACAGAGCTCACATTAATGTTCCTAGCCCAAATCTACAGTGGTATTTGCTCATCTAATCCCCACTTGGATTTCTGATTTACTGTTGACATCCCTGGGTGTTAAGGACCCAAGTGTGGGTCTCTCTGGCTCCCTGTGAGCTTTCAGGGGAGCAGCTGAATTGGTCCAGTGGCTCCCAGCACTGGAAGATTATCTCTCACACCTTCCTTTCTGGGTTCTGGTTATCATTAGAACCTTAGTGAACTGACTGACGTCAGTAAGCATATATAAAAATATTAAAGTGTTTGTCCTTTATTTATTTTTTTGTTTGTATTCTTTTTGTGTGTAATTTTTGTGTTGTTGTTGGGATTTTTTTTTTCTTTCTTTAGCTACTTTTTTAGCTATTTCTTTTACCAAATCACAACCCTTAATGAATGAGTTTAGGGTGTCTTTTCCTGTTGCTCAAAGTGGGAAAGCTTTCTTCCTTGGCATCTTTTCCTTGTGAACTTGAAAGCTGCTCAAACACATAGATATGCATAAGGTTACACTTTCACACTCTGTAATTAAGGATTAAAAGTGGAGTATGTGTCTCAGATCACAGCAGAAAGCAAAAGGTAAGGTGGCAAAATGGAAATGGGCACATGTGATGACAGGGGTTCACAAGTCTTTAGTTCTCAGAGTCTTTTCTAGCAGAATTTCAAAGCCAGAGATGCTACTGTACTGTCATCCTCACTTCACTCTTTTCAAGGGAAGGAAGAATGGTCAGAAAGTTACTGACATTGTGACCAGTCTTGCACCATGCCACCCTTTGAGGTTAGGAGTAAAGGTATCCCAACCCTACCTTTACTTCCCTGGCTTGTTTCTCCCACAGAATGAAGATTAAATTATTGCCAGGGATATGCTACTTCTCTTCCCAGAACGGAAGGCAGAACACCTCTGAGTCACCTTGACTCTGTGAACAGCCCTGCCTAAGTTGGTGATTGAGGAAATACTCACTTCACATTTACGACAAGGAATGCACACATGCATATTTAAAATATAAATTGAAAAGTACAGAATAGGCAAAATGGACATGATTGGACAAGGCGAAAGCCTCTGTGATGACTTTCAAGAAATCAGGAATTAATTTGTGCTATGCTCTGCATGTAGTCAGCAGAGACAGGTTCCTACAGAGCCACACTTTATTAGGCAAAATGAACCTCTAGAAATGTCCGAACTCCTACACTGCATTTTGGAATTTAACAACTCATAATTATTAATTCGACTAAAAATAGATGTCTATATTATAAACAGCTATACCTGAGATCTTTTTCAAAATTAGTATCATAGTGAACAGAGGGAATGTGTTAAGTCAGATATATTCTTCCCCAAATTATATTTTCACTACAAAACAGAGTCTGAGGTGATGTACTCAGATACTGATGCTAGACAAGATAAATCCTACCCTCTGTAGTAAGGAGAACAATCTAGTTTTTCAATATTTGCATATTGAATGAGTTCACATTGCCCTGCTTTGAAAACAATGTCTATATGCAAAGTATATATTCCCATCTGCACAACTTCCCTATTTTCTATGTACTTCCCTGTAATTATATTCTAAAATAAGGGACAATGCTGGGAATAGAGATTTTACTTCCATAATATTTATTACCATGGGATATCAGTGAGGCCAAGAACACAGTAGGATCAAAGGAAAAAAAAAAAAAAAGAACAAAACAGGATAAGGAGCTATATGGATAACAAGAACATCTGCAATTATATTAGATTAAACAAAAATTCATAAGGGATATAAACCTTCATGCTTCAGAGCATAAGCTAATCACTAACTGATGGGAATTAAGAAACTTCTGTTATGGAGAGGTTAATCCCTAATTGCCTACTACAGTATTTCTTGCAACATCATCTGAAGCAAATAGTACTGCCACTGGATACTAGACAAAACAGACAATTAGTCTGGTGTTATATAATAATGTCTGTCTTGCTGTCTTGTGACTGCAATATACAAAATGTAAATCCATGTTTACCCTGGTTACCTAAAGAAATGAATCTTACAAGACCACACTCTCTGCTATCTGCTATTCCCATCTAATATCTTCTGAACCCATTAGCCAGATTCAACATTTGCCAAAGGAATTGAACCCTGGAGGACAATAAAATTGAGTATTAAATAATAAAATTCAGTAATAAATAATAAAAATCAGAGGCTTGGCCATCGAGAAAAGCCCCAGTTAGTGACACAATGCCAAGAAATATTCAGGAAAGCTCATCCATTGGTTGTCCCGCTGCTAGTCAACCATCCCCTTAATCTCGGCTGGCTGTCTGGCCCTTGGACCACTCAGAAGATTATTCATGTCACCTCTGTCACTGACAGGAGTTAAAGAGAACACAACCAAAAGAAGAGTGCAGATGGAAGAGGTGGAGGTTAAACATGCAGATGTGCACAAAATAAATATCTGAAAGGTTAATGGGCATCTGGGAAATGGAGACAAAGTAATAAACTCTCTGGTGAATAGACAAGTGGATGTAAGACAGTGATTTACAGAAGACCTGACTTAATTCCCCTTTTTGTTCATAGAACAACTCATTTGAACGTTCAAGAAAGAAATATATCTGAATAGTAAAGGTGACATAGGGTTGTTTTCAATGAAGCAGTGCACCCTCAGCCTTCACAGCATCTTCTCTGATATCTTACTGACTTTATTTCTGCATCAAAACCAGAGACCCATGGTGGCACTGACACTTTTATTCATGGACAATTATTTTGTCCTCCCTTTTTCTCATCAACAAAAGATATTAGCCACAAATCCACTTTCCATTTCTGCCCAGCACACCACTGACAGAGTGAGTTTGTTTTGACACATTAGATTGTTTTGCTTCATTTTCAAAGGCTGTACAATTAAACAGGGCTTGTACTCAGAAAAGATGATAATAAAGCAGTAGTAGTATGACCTCATTTTAAATTGCTTGAGGGCTTCTCAAACTTAGAGCATTTTTTTGACACCAGTGAAAGTCTCTCTTTCTTCTCTGTTGTTCATCCTGTGCATGTCCATCCCACAGGGTTGACAAGGTATTTGTGGGAATCAGCTGTGCTGACTCTATACAAGTAGAGATTTTCCCTCTGCTGGGAGCACTCTCCACTTGCAGATGAAATGCATTCGCTGTACTGCAGAGCAGTGCAAAATGATTAGAGCTGAACCAAGACCTTAACTGACACTCATTATTACGGTATGTCTACACTGTAAGAAGATGTGTGATTGCAGCATGTATCAGCATATTCACACTGCCTTTCATTTAGCCAGGGAAGATACCATGACATGGAGCTTGAGGCTGAGTTTTACAAGTCTGTTAGAGACCATTCTTACACAGCTCTTATACTGGGTGTGTATAAACATCCATTTGTTCATATACATGTGTATATATATATATGTATATTTTTATATATATATATATATATATATATATATTCAAACATATATATAGTAAGTATAGAGCAGAACAGCAGGAGATTAAATCAGGACCAGGCATAGGCCATGCATTCAGTTGTCCATTCTGGTAAATTACTGGAAAGTCTCTTGGCACAGCTTTGCTCAGGGATCTACCACAATCCCTCAGCTGTGTACAGGAATTCATGTGGCTCAAGAACTGCAGCAAACAGGCAGTGTGCATGTATGTTCTCCCTCGTATGCCCATTTTTTGAAGCTAGCAGGAAATGGACACAGTTAGGATATGACAATTTTTCTAGGGGTAGCTGAACAAATTCCAGTGATATTTTATTGGCATGATACAATCAATGACAAGTGGATGATCACCACCACCCAAA
The DNA here is from genome assembly GCA_037013685.1 of Acridotheres tristis. Taxonomy (NCBI): domain Eukaryota; kingdom Metazoa; phylum Chordata; class Aves; order Passeriformes; family Sturnidae; genus Acridotheres; species Acridotheres tristis. The sequence goes on from CM072887.1 coordinate 103,847,374, forward strand.
ATTCCTAAACAATAGCTATCCCTAATGCACCTTCACACTTGAGGATCACTGTACTAATCATGAACAAGCAGATCCTTGGCTAGATGAGACACTGGTGGAAATAATAGCATTCTCATGTTTTCATCCGTGTTCATTCAGAGGCTGCTCTTACTGATATTGCCACTTGCCTTAGACTCTGGCTGCCAGATCACCATTCTCTATTTTGTCTCTGGAGCAGAAGAATTCATAAAAATGCTCAAATAACTCTTTCAAGAAATGACTTTAAGTGGGAGCAGAGATATTTAAATCATTAGAAGCAGAAGTGAGTTTACTGATCATTCTCCAGGGTATTGTGTAATACTTGTCCCTGTAACCAGGCTTTTATAGGAGAAAGTAGTGGAGACAAAGCTTTTTGGAGTGTATATGCTTATAGAGTGCAAGGACAGCTTTCACAGTTGTTGCTGTTCAATAAAAGTTATTGCTTTTTACTGCACAGAGACAGTATACCAGGAAGAAAGGGGGAAGGAGTTTATTAATTTGGGAAATAAATAATATATTTCTCTATATATTAAGTGTGTGGTAAAGGGTATTCAGCCCCATTCTTTCAAGAGCACTGAGAGGGGTCCTTATTTTTCCCTGAGCTGCTATATTGGCAGTCTTCAGACAGGAGGAACAACTTGCCAACTGTCAGTAACAAATTGAAAAAATGATAAATTCAGCTTTAATAGAAAATTTGCACAGGGGAGAGCAAATAGCCAAGGAACATATGTAGAAATTTTTAAGCATATGGGTTTCTTGCTGTCCTAGTAATTAATATAATACTGTGAGTGCCTTTATGTTCTCTCTATTCTCCTCCATAATCTGTGCATAATGGAAGCTGCTTGGGATATGATCAACACTTGCTGCTGTTATACATTATAAAGGACACTTGAAAAACATGTATTGGCAATTGCATACATAAAATACAGAGAGAGATGATGGAGCAGTAGATCTTGAAGCAAAACAAAACGAAACAAAGGCAGTATTAAAGACCAGATACCAGATCCTTCAAAGTAAAAAATACATTCCCCAAAACTTAAAGGCAAGAAGCAAGAGAATTACAGGACAGGACTTGATTCAAACTTTCCCTTGTCATCACCCTTTAAACTAAACAGGATATGAAGGATAAAGAATAATTAAAGCTTATAATCTGAAAGGCATTTTTAAAAGAGATGATTCAATTAAAAATCAACTGCAAATAGCAATTGATTTAATGTTTTTAATATCTTGAAATTTTTTTAAAGAAGCAGATTTTTGGTTTGATTATAAATTTTGTCAAGTTCCACTAGTATTTAAATATTTTTACCAGGAAATCTGCTTGTCTAAAAACTTGGGTTTTATTCTCCCGTTTCTGATACCATCCCTGCACCCTCCAGTGAAAAATAATTAAGAAAGGGACTTGCACGTTCAACACAATTTGTTTCTGCTTTTACTTTCTCTTGAATACGATTTATAAATCTTTCTTGAGAGTAGCAAATGTCTGGATTATCAGAAGAGAAAATAGGATTTTATAAGTCTGACCATTTTGGAATGGTCACCTCTAATTATAGAAGGCATTTCATAATATGAGACAATCACTAAGTGAAAGAGTTTTAGACTGGCCAGGTCTATACATGGACACAATTGTCCATAAGAGGATTTCTCATTCTATTTACCTGAAGTGTTTGATATTGGCTTTCTGTCAGAATTATAATTTCTGACTACCTGGACAATATTTGCTATAGCATAGTAATTCCCATGGCCTTCTATCATCCTTCAAAGTTCACAGATTCCAGGTACTCATGCATTTCTTGTGGAAAAAAACCCTCACAAACCAACAACCAAACCAAAACCAGACTGAAAAATGCCTGTCACGGTCGTTCAATAGTAGACCTGAATGGTGCAACAGTTCACTCTGTGATTTTTCTGACTTTTTAGGTCAGAGTGGAGTTGGCTGACTGCATAAAGAATGACACAGGATGCTGACACACAGCAAAGTGAAGGGTATTAATGCCACAGCTCCTAGACCATGTATTTAGGTGCTATTTTGATGCAACAGCATCTGTTTCTGCAGAAAAGTATTTCTTTTGTCTTCCACAAACATACAACTCCCACTTTATAAAAGACTGAGAGAAATGTCTTTTACTCATCCAGATTGTAATACAAATTATAAAGTTTTGGTGAAAAAAATATGTTTGGATGAGAACCAATGCCAAATTAATTTAAAATATTCATAATACAATGCTAATATTTGCATCTTCAATTTCGGTATTTATACGATCAGAATATTCTCCAATATTTGCTTAAACTGACTATTATCACATGCATGCTGCCATTAAATTCACTTTATAGAATATTCACAGAAGGCAAACACAAAGGAAGCAAAAAAACTCTAATGGAGAATCCAATTATTTTACTTGAGTTCATACAGTAATATAACTGTTCATTCAATATTGGCACCCATTGCTGTATCAGTAAATCAAATGTTCTTTAAGAAGAACCATTAAAACACCATCACTTTTCTGTGCTAAATTATAATTATGGTTCTCTTCAATTGCTTGGGTCAGTGGTTAGTTGTCAATCAGAAGGAAAAGAAATCCATTATTGCATCATTCTTAATAAAAAGGTAAAACTGTTGAATAAATATTCTCAGTACAGGGATCAGAAACCATGGCATGTAACAGAGTTGTCCTGCTCTTACCTCAGCCCTGGAATTGTCCCAGGCCAGGCTGGATGGGGCCTGGAGCAACCTGGTCTAGTTGGAAGAGTCCCTGCCTATGGCAGGAGGAGTTGGAACCAGATGGCAGTCAAGGTCCCTTCCAACCCGAGCCACTTGAATATTCTGTGGCAGCTGGAATGAAAAATGATAGTTTTAGTTAGATCAGAGTACAGGTGCTTTCTTTTCCTGTCTGAGAAACAGGGTGTAGGTATGGCAAGTCTTGAGATTTCCAAATTACTGAGACAAAACCAAGTGACCTCAAAAAGAGGAAACCAGTATTATTGGAAAAAGATAGTTGTCTCTTCTGGAGAAAAACGTCCACTAAAACTAGCAATAACTCAGTGAGATTCATGGGTTGTTTCAGCATTTACAATCTATAAGGTGAGAATATTAAAGTATTAAAAAACCCCTGTAGGAACATTTTAAACCAAGGAACTCTAAAACTATGTCTCTCTGCAAGGATTTGGGGGGGGGGGGGAATAGTTTTAAATGGTAGGTGGAGAGTTAACAGATTAGTTGAGCTACTTCTCAGAATATAAAGAAATTCTAAGAAACTTCCTGTAGTTTTGATAAATTAGCAATTTTATTAAAAATAGATTGCATCTCCAGAAACTATCTGGCCCTCTAAATACATGTTCTCTCCCTGAAGATCCCTTTTGTGACTCCACTGTCACTCTAGGGATGAAAAATAAAGCATCTCTTCTCCCTCCAGCCTGCTACTCTTAGTGCTTTTGAATCCAGCCCACGGAGTGAAAATGGCCTTTTGCCTTCTCTAACTTTCAGCAGTTCATCAACTGACTGTTGCAGCATAATAGATCCCCCTGCAAGAAAGGTGCTAGAGAATTTGGGACTATAAAGATGGAACCTCCAGACAGTCATTCAAACAGCCTTGCTAAAGACCAAGTCTTTCACGCTACCAGCAAATTACCTGGCATCCCAAGGGGCTCAATTTAACAACAGTGATCATCAAGCCAGTTTATTGCTACCTTCTCTTGGGAAGTTGAAAAGCTCTTTCCTCTTTTCTTCTGTGAAACTCTTTAGCTTCAGAGTATCTGGTTTAACAAGCTCAGCTCAACATGGAATTATCTATAGATGTATTTCTTTATTCCTCTCGCCTCTGCCTTCCCCCCAACCTTATTAAGAAGGTAAAAACTATCTGGGATTAACCACTGCCTCTCAATAAATACAAATTGCAGGAGAAAACTGAGTTAATAATTATTTTGCAACGTGCCAGTTACCTGATATGTATTTGCTTACCTGCTCTTTTGTGCAGAATTGTGACTGTGTTTACACAAGAATCTCAGCATTATGACTCTCAAAGTTTGGACTTTGAAAAGCTAAACCAGTTCTGCCATAATTATGAATTTGAAATAAAACTAAACTGGATGTCTCTTCAGTAAGAAAACAGCAGGTGGCCAGAACAAAAGACACATCTATTATTTTCTTGAGACTGCAATAAATCCTCTAATCTTTTAGACTTATAAGACTGTTCATGTCTATTTCAGTCAAAACAATTTCTTATTCAGTTGCTTTTAACATCACCAAAGTCTGCTAGATTTTCATTATATCAAGTATCACCTTGTAGCATTGTCCTCATCCTCTTATTTTTTTTGAAACCTGGAGAAACTCTAGGGTATATTAAATTCAGCAGAATAGCATGCATACAATATACACCTATGATTGGAGGCAGGAGCTGCCTTATTTTACTAGCAAAATCAACTCTGCACCACAAAGTAGCACTCTCCCAGACATAAGCATAAGAGACCTTCCTCCAGGCTATGGATTATAGCTCATGTATTTGGGTTACATTAGCATTTCCCACTATAGAGGCTTGATTCAGCCATAAATTCCACCAGTGTAACAGAGGACGGGGGTCTGAGGCCACAAAAATTTACCCAGTGTGGTCTGCACTCTCTCCTCACCAGTGTGGCAAGGAGGGATGTACCACAGCTGCAGAAGTAGTCACAGACCACAGCAGTACAGCCCTCAGCTGTGCTTAAAATATGCCTTGTGCATGGATCCTGCCTCTTTGCAAACACCCATATACTCAAAGATTTCTGAAGACTTTCCCCTAAGGCTAGGAAAAATGTTATTAAATGAGCAGGGCTCCATCTAAACCACATATTGCTGATACACGAGGCTTGCTCCTAAATTCTTGAAGCTGGGAATTATGTCCCTCAAGGATATTTTTCTTGCAGGTGTAGGATGTAACCTCTATGCTTTCCTCACATATCTTTCCATTCCTTTTTCAGAACAGATTTAATTTGACCTGTGTGTTAAAAGGGGCAGTGCACAATGGGCAGTGAAGTAACACAGCAGTGACTGTTCTCCACCCCAAACACCCTCAATGCACTCGACAAGGACTCATGGAGAAAATTAGATTACTTGTCCCCTCTTTCCCCTCCCAGTCTCCCCTTTATAAAATCTGCACCTGGGTTTGCTTTGGCAGCATAACACCATTGTTGTATTCTATCCAGCAGGTACTGAGAGATGCTGATTATAATATTTGGGATTGTTCCTTTTCCTGTTCTTCCTGCAGGAGGGGGAAATGTTATTTGTAAATTAATACAAGAAGTAGTAATTAACTGTTATATAAACCTAATTTCAGCATGGAAAAACATAATAACAGTTTTTATATTAATTTCCCTGTTATCAGGGCTGCACACTGCTGAGAAGGATTTGGATGATGGGATCCAAGGCAGCTATAGCCCTGGGGAATGCAGGAGTAATGGGGCTGTCCTGGGGATGCTCAAAGTCATGGACCTCAAGTCCCAGAGCAGACAATATTGGAAGATGTGCCCTGAAGCCAAAGACCCTGAAAGCTGATACTAGCAGTGAAGCTCACAAATGCAATCAAATTCACAGTCTGGAAAACTTTTGATTCATCACAAACGTGCAAAACCCCTTGGATTTACATACATATTAACAAATAAATGGATGAAATTACATTTTTTTGGAGACTCAGAAACCCTTTTTATGCCTGTGTGAACTTGTATTTATTTCACAGATTTAAATACAGCTTACATCCCCTGATTTTCTGTTTTCTGGACTAAACTCTTTTTTTATCCTTTCCTGGCAATTTATCTTTTTGTGAACTTTTGTTGTCTGTTAATCTCTTTTAGATTCTACAGTGTTTGCCAGCCTGCTGGTTAAGGAGTAGTGCAAATTCTACTCACTCTAACTGGATGAAAGACCTCAGTAGTTTGAACAGAATTAAACAATTACATTTCTAAGTCCTACACACAACTCTGAAATTGATACATGTTAGAATGATATTTCTTATAAGATTGCACATTTAACCCATATACCATTTATAGTTAACTCCCACTTTTTACATTTCTCTCCTTTTGTTTTCCAATTTTAGGGACCTTTTTGTTTTTTCTTTCTGACTATATTTTGCAGCTGCCTTTCAAAAATTTCTTCTTATTGATTTCAGCCTAATTCTCTAATATACCATAATGTCTCTTCTGTCCTCTAAATTGATATAACTATTCCCAGCCTGAAGTCCTTCTCGTAAGTATATTCACTATTCTGTCATCCACGTCTTTAATGAAAATATTAAATAATACACATCCCAGAACTGCTGTATGTGGGGCCAATTTGAAAGAGTCTTCTAGTCTGGCAGAAAACCACTGAGAACTCTTCCCTGAGTATGAAGGCTTTTTTTCCCAACCAGTTGCTCATCTGCATCAGGTGCATTTGATCAAGTCTGCATTTCCTAAATTCATTCGTAAAAATGCCATCCATATCAAAAGAATTACATAAGTCAGACTATCAAACATATCTAGTGCTTCCTGCATATCCTCTTGGCCAGTTAACTTGTCAAGAAGGAAATTCAGATGGCTTGGCATATTTTGTCAAATCCTGACAAATCCATATTGCCCTTTCCTTAGCACCTTATTATCTAACAGCTGCACAAAAACAGATTAACAATTTTTTTCTATGTCTTTTGGGGTATGGAAATGTGGTCAAGCACTTTTAAAGTCCTTGGCATCTCCTTTCTGCTGTTCTAAATATCAGTACTTTTTCACTGGTGTTTCTTTTGTCCTCTGAATCATCTCTTCTTCCTAAATTTCTGGAAATAATGTTTTTTGTGCCTTGGCTAATATTTTGAGCTACTTGAGGGTGTCTTTCAGCTACAGAAGACAATAAATACAATTAATCCTGATCTCTTCTTTCCTTACTTTAACCTATTTTCCTATTTTGTTATCAATTTGATCACATAAATTTGTTTCTATAACAAACTTATTTGAAAAAAAGGTCTTTTAAAGTTAATCTTCTCTAGTATCATGTACCACTAAGTACTTTCTGCACATTTTGTCCTGATAAAATAGAAGAATTTTTGGAAAACATAGCTGTACACAGATAATAAGCTGATGAACTGGAGCTAGAACCAGCACTGGGATTCAGTCATCTCTGCTGGCGAATTGTTATAATGCCCATGCTTCTGGCCACAGCCAACCAGCCAGAAAAATTCTGGATGTAGTTCACGTGTTAGCACAGGTTGGGGACCATTCCCAAATGGCAGCACAGGTTAGGAGAGTTTAACAGTGTGGATGTGACAGACTGTGCCAGTTGGCCTCAATGGCAGAGGATGATCCCTGGCACTGTTTGGTTTATTAGTACAGACCTAGCATTTATCTCCTGATACTTTCCTTATCCATCATGTGTTAAGTTAGTTCAAATCCCTCTGTCACACCACTCTTTATCTGTCACCATTATGTGCTTAATAATTCCTCACCAACACATTCTCTGGACTTGGCAGTTTATAGGAATCACGTATGCCTTTTATCTCAGTCCATGAATATTTGATAATTCTGTATTTCACTTTCCTCTGTCTTCATATTTGGTGTATTTTTTTCATAAATATAAGGCAATATCTTCTTCATTTTTCTTTCCTTTCATTCCAGGGCAAGCAGTTCTTTTCTCAATCTTTCTACATTTTACATAAAGACAGGAAATAAGAATTCCAGTAGTCTGGATGATGAGCTGGAGACACAAGCTTCAGTAAAAGATTCACTACACATTTTATTTGGTTTTATTTCAAATAGCAATAAAAATGGGTTTCTGAGAAAATGACTCACTTCTTGGATTTGATATTTGATTCTTCTTCCTGCAAAATGACAGAAATTTGAGATCAGCATTTTTATGCTTTTGGTAAATATATATAACTGATTATTAGAATTTTATGCAATATTTAACTCTGCATATTTTTTCAGACACTTTATATCAGTCCTTCCAGGTGCACACAGGTACAACAGCCCATTCAAGCACAACATATTGAAACATGGAGACTTAGTAAATAAACATTTCATCAGGTTTAAGGATAAGCAGTGTATTTAAAATGCATGTTCTGGATCGCCTAATTAGCAAAACATTATAGTGCATTCAAAGTGGTATAGAGGGGGAAAATCAGATAAAACTTAAAAAAACCACTGAAAGTTCATTTTCTCCCACATCCATACACATACTTGAATATATATGCTGGAAGGAGAGGAAAAAACCCCAGGCCCTCAGTAACTGCTGAGCCATTGAAACAGTTTTCACAACATCATAGACAATTACAATTATCCTTCTCTTAGGGACATTGGAACTGCCAATTTTCTGCATTCGAAAATAAATAAATAAATCAGAACAGATGTTGACTACTCATCCCAGTTTAGTCGACAGCTTTAGGCAGTCATGTCAGCACTAAACTTGAAAACAGTGATAGACCTTTAAAATAGTTTTTTATTTCCTTTTCCTTTTTTTGTTTGTTTGTTTGTTTGTTTGTTGGTTTTGTTTCCTCTTTCTGTTTATTGTTTAATGGTTGGACAAAGTTTCAAGTTTGCCATAGGGTGATTTAGTCCAGTGGAAGAAAAACCACAACAGTTTAGCAATTCCATTTTGATTAGAAGTGCAAAGTGGGAACCTGTTTAGTAACCAGGAGAAAACTCAAGTGCCTGTGGGTGGCACTGTAAGTATTTGATCATTGATTATTAACAGAACTAGGCAGTGACTCTTGTGGTCCTTACACAACTGTCAGGTGAAGGTTCTTCAGCATAACTGTGATATTCACTAGAAATGAGATTCACGTGAAGAAAAGGTCTTTGTTTAGTTCTTTAGGCCTTTCTTTAGCTCTTTTCTTTTTAATTCAAGTTGATTATTTCATTACTATTATCTGCTGCATTTTGCCTCTCTGGCGATGATTGTTTTGTTTAGGTCTGGATAAATAATCTTCAGTCACTGCTGAAGTGCTCTGAACTCCATGAACATTGGCATTGTGATAGTCCTTATCTTTGCCTGATGTTTAATTTTGTTCTTTTTTCCTTTTCCATATTTTTCTTTTGTGCCTGTAACATGCAGACACTTTCTCTTCCAAATATGTGAATTTCCAAGGAGTAATATCCATTAATTAATATCATCTATCTGCTCATTGTTCCAATAAATAAAAGACAAAAAAGCAACAAACCCACCCTGCTCAGACTGCTGCTCTTAGCCAAAGACAGATATTGTTTAATTTTGGTAGGGTTTGGGGGTAATTTTGGTTGGCCAGTTGGTTGGCTTCTTTTTTGGTTCATTTTTCTGTTTATTGTTGTGCTAACATAGTTTTATGAGAAATTTGCAAAGGTATAATAAAAATTTCTTTTTCTTGCAGCCACATTTTAAATCTTTCCATTCTAGTGGAAGCTGCAGCTAGGAACTTTGCTATATTATTACTCTTCTGGAAATAAAGTAGGATCGTCTCAGCTCCTGATAAAGGCTGCCAATACTGAAAATACAAGGCATTAGTTCTGTGACCCAGCAGTTCCTTAGTTCAGATAATCATCCTATTGCTGGATGACTGGGGATATACTCTGGATTTACAAACATCACAGTTCTTTCAATAAAGATGCAGCATGAAAGAAATTGTGACATTTGCTACATGCACTTTAGGACTATGCTTATAGCATCAAATTAACACCCAGTACATTCCTGGCCTTTCCAATACAGGCATCTATATTATCAATACCTCCCACTGTTAACTACTTAGAACAGTGTCTGACTTGCTTTGGGTTTGCCCCAGTTTGAAGTTTTCTAAATAGTCCTTGCAAACAGTACATTTTTAAACACCATTTCCAACAGGGAGTTTACATGTAGCCACTCTGTTTTCAGAGTCTGAGGTGGATGTTAGCTCCTCCTTGCCAGCTGGCCAGGAGTATTCCCAAGGACATTTTAATTTATTAGTGTAGAGGTAGCCATAGGGAATCCAACCTCAGAAGTATGTCTGAGATATTTCTTCAGGTGACATTAAAAATATTCTTCCTCTTTCTACACTCCTTACAGCTCCTTCAGTTGAAGAAGCTGTAAGGATATATATATATATATACACACTTTCTCCTTCAGGAGAGGTGTATATAGCAGAACGCCTTTAAAGGATGCACTGAAGGTATTAAATCATTGCAAGTTTTGCTAGCTGTATATCTGGCTTTAGATTAAATTAAACATCATAGTTCTGACAGACAGAATATGAAGACTCCCTATGAATTTCCCATGAGGAAAAAAACCCGTACAGTGGCAAATATTACTGGCAAATTCTGTTGCAATGCTTTACCAGAGTAGGTCAGAATGAGTCATCTCTTGTCATCGTTAGAGTCTGACTGTCTCTCCTTACTATCTGCTTTTTGACAATATTTTTATTTCCTATGGGTTAGGGGGATGCAGTAATGGAAGGAATGGAAGGAAAGGGCACACTCACTGTTCTGTGTAATTCAGGTATCATGACTGAATGTAAAGTACTCTGAAATATCCTAAAATATTGCTACGGTTGAACAAGGGAAAACATCCTTTCTGTTTGTAACTGTTTATTGTCAATTGCAAACTGTTCAAAGCTGGAATTATATTCTTCACACTGAATATCAGAAGAAATTAAAACTGGGTTTTAAATACTTTGTTTTATACCCTAAATAAAGGTGAAAATATGTGCAGTGGGCCAAGAGACTGGACCACAGACCACAGCTGAATTTGGGAAGTGAAGCCCACTGACAGTGTGTGCTGCAGGAGTGCTGCTGGTACAGTAGGTTTCCTGTCAGTGATTAACAACAAACTTTGTATATGACTTCTTCCTTGTCTTCTATCTTTCATTTGCAGGTATGTCTACTGTGCCTGTTTTTTTCCATCCAAAATGATTGTCAAGATGATTTCCAGTCCTACCCTCAAACTGACCCATCAGGCCTACATTTATAAAGAGCATTTATATTTTTAAAATTTGATATCTTAGGAAAGTAGGTAGTAAAATATTTTCCTTTGCCAAAATTAGCACATCATTTTGCATATACATCTAGGACAAGTCATTTTTATGGGAAGAAATTATTTGTAGACTTGTGGTAAACAAAATTCACCACCATGCAGAACACAGTAATGGTGAAATATATTCACTGGTATTCAGAAAAACACCCTCCAGTGTGTTGACTTACATTATTTTGGATACACGCTGGAATGATTGTACTCCTAATGCTACTTAAAAGGTCAATATTTATCACACTGTGCAATTTTCCCAATGTCTTAACTGCTTGTACAGCCTGTACTGTGACAGGATATTGTCCTTTTCAAGCTTCTCTGCAATTACCCTCAGAACACCCATTGGGATAAGAAAGTTTTTATGCCATTTCCACATATCAGGAATGAAGATACAGGAACTAGTACAGATTAAGACCAGATCTGCAGCAAGGTATGTTTATATGGAGGTTGTTCCTCCCACTGCATCCCTGCTCTGGTGTAATCCTCTTGCCTCCCTGCTCCTAAATCACCCTGGCACCAAGTGATTGTGGATCAGCTCTCCTAGTGGGCCTGGAGCAGTTGACAGGAATATTTAGGACATATTTTCCTCCCTTTTCCTCCTCACTGACCCATCAAATGCCATTTATGTATGGTGATTCTATAAATATCCTTTCTGACCAAATCATCTGGGTTTCCTTTTTGCAACAGCAAGAGTATAAGGGAGAAAGAAGAAGAATTTACACTCACACTTTGTCTGGACACACAGATGGGATGCAGCCAAAGCTCAATGCCATAGAACACCCCTCACACCATGTTGGTCCCTCACTCATTCAAACATTATAATCAATGTATAAAAGGACCCATGAGTATTTACCTATTTAATGAGGAAAGTGAACGTTTACTCGACAGTGAATTGCACTGTAACTCCAAGGGCTAGAACAGGCTGATAAAATGACACTGGGTAATATAATAAATATTCACTGAAAATCATAGAGCTCAAAGGAGGATCACCAAGATGATTCAAGGGATGGAGCACCTCTCCTGTGAGGAGAGGCTGGGAGAATTGGAATTGTTCAGCCTGGAGAAGAGAAGACTGCAAGATGACCCAAAAGCAGCCTTCCAGTACCTGAAAAGATCCTACAAGAGAGAGAGAGAGAGACTATTTACAATGGCATGTAGTGACAGGATAAGGGAGAATGGCTTCAAGTGATAGACACTAGGTTTAGATTAGATATTAGTGAAAAAATCTTTACTGTAGGGGTGGCAAGGCACTAGAAGAGGTTGCACAAAGGAGTGATAGGTGTCCTATCCCTGGAGTGTTCAAAGTTAGGCTGGATGAGGTCTAGTGAAATGTGTCCCTGCCCATGGCAGGAAGGCTGGATCTAGATGATCCTTAATGCCTCATCAAGCCCAAACCATTCCAAGATTCCACAGAAAAAGCTCCACAAGGAGCTTTGGTCATGGCACCAAACCTGTCAGAACTCAAGGAGAAATTGGACAATACTTTAAGTCATGGGGTGTACTTTTGGTAGGTTATAGATTCCTTGAAACTTGAGATATTCTATGATTCTATGCTTTCTCTTAATCAGAAAATATCCTAGGAAACCACTGGTAAGGACTTTTATTATGCTCACTTTTCTCTAAATATTACAACAATTATGAAGTAAAAATGGTGTTTAGAAATACTATTACTAGTAGTAAAACTATTGCTATCTCTACTACTATTAGACTTAAGAATAAGAAAAAAAGTAATCTGAACGGCCTTAAACCCATTAATTTAACTACCACATTATCCAGGAGTAAGAAGATATTTTAAGAGGAAGAATAATTAAATATATAGAAGTAAATGGAAACTAGGGTAAAATGTCACATGGATTCACCAAAGATAGATCACATTAGCCTCAGCAGATATTTCTTTTTGATGAGTTAATTGATTTTCTAGATAAAGGAAAGGCAATAGGTTTAATCTAACTGGACTTCAGTAAATCATTTGACACGTTGCCATATGGGAAATCATTGGTTAAAATGCAGAAGACACAGATTAGTATAAGAATTAGATGCAAACAAATGGAACAACATAAGAGGGTAGTGGAAAAGTATTATTGACTTTTAGAGGTTAGGAAGAACTTAAAAGTTGAGTCAAGAATTGTTCTTGAGTTCCCAGAACTAATGCTTAAGAAATTGATCATAATATCTTTATTACTGATCTTGGCACAAGTCCGCTACTAATGCACAATGCTAGAAGTGATTGTTGGCAAAAGGAGCTTGAAGACAGTACTGAAAGATATGAGAAATATTTATTGTAAATTTGTACAAAGTGCCAGGGAGTGTACTTAACAGGAAGAATTTCTTCTGTAAGGTGGGAAGCCTTACAGAAGTAAAGGAAGTAAAACACCTTTGAATTTTGGTCAATCACAGGGATATTATGTGAAAATAAAATAATACCATACAACATAACAGGACAGGTTTATCTAGGGAAGAAAAGAAAAAAATTACATCAATGTTTGAGTCTCTAATGAGTGGCCATCTAGAACATTGTTCAGATTCTTAGGCACTTGCCTTGAAGAGAGAGAGTGACACTGGAACAGAAGAAGAGTTACTGACTAAACCAAAGATATTCATACTGCAGATGATATAAGTGTCTACACACAAGGAAGATTGTGAAAAGAAAGGAAAAGAAATCACATCCACTGGGTATGTATAAAATAATGTAAGAGTTTGATTGCAATATGAAATTGATGCTATGATGCTATGCCTGTGATACCAAGGGACCCTTTGAGCCAAAAACCTCCTTTATTCCAATGTTCTTATATCCAAAACCAGAATAAATGGCTTCTCCTCCTAGTGGTGTAATAAGGTCTTTAAGTGACAGAAAGCAAAATATTTCAAGCATACAGACATATACACAAACAGATTTTCTGGCGCACAAACATAAATTTATTTCCACTTTGCAAAGATACCTTGGACCCAGGAACATGAATCTCATTGCCATCAGTAATGCTCACTCAGTGCTTGCAATATATATATTTCCAAATAACCTGAGGGCTCCCAGTCACATACTATGGTCTTGTTCTTCCCTTCACTTTAAGCAAATAAAAGGTTTGTTTCCTTATAATCACTTACATAAAAATAAATATATATTCCATTTCAAATTATTTAAGTCCTTGTCCAAATTAGTTAAGACCTCTGGTCCTCAGACTATTGATTAATTAAAAACCCTCTTTTTTACTAAAAGTTTTTTAGTTGTTATATAGTAATTTTTATAAATAGGAAAAGTTGTACATTACCATCTTTAGGAAAATCCAAAGGAGCAATTGGGAACAATCAGTCAACAACCCTTTTGACCCTACAAAAATCATTCAGTAAATGCTCTTTTAATACATTTCTGGGTAAATAGAGGAGAAGAAAGTTACTGGCACCAGTCAGAATTGATGTCTCAAGAGTTAAAAAAGTTTGAACAACCTGAACGCCTTCTACGATAAAATAAATTACTGGATTTGTAGGTGAAATGAGTAAAGTATTATTTGTCTTGACTTCAGCAAGTTTTTATCAATTACCTGATGTTACAACTTGCTCCCAAAGGTGAGTGCAACTCAGATTCTTGTCAATAGATCCCTTGGGGCAGATTAGAGTGAAACAACCCAAAATTATCATTTTATGTAAATATATATATATATATATATATAATTGTGTGTAAGGTTTATTTTAAGAAAAATTTGGTTGCAATGGAAAGGAGATATGCAGTAATTTTCATTATTTTTCATAGAAACATAACATAAAAGCATAAAATAATTTCAATCTTGCCTGACTTATGGCCAGACTTTGAAATCTCTGTAGTTGTAGCTCCTTTACTGGGTTTGGGAGAAGATATTTTAGTTAACTCCAGGCAGTGAGTGGAAGAAGCAACAAAAATTCTCAAGAGGTTCAATAACAAATCGGTCATTAACCCTCAGAAGGCAAAAGCCTTTCCAGTGCCTGGAAAAGAGTAACTCCTTGCAGTCACAGAAGCTGGGGACCTGGTGCACAGAAGAAAGAGCCCTTAGGGACACAGGGACAGGGAGCTGCAAGAGCCAGCTGGGCACCACAGCAGCAGCAGGGACTCTGGGCTGCATGAGCATGGACACAGACAGGAAATGAGAGGAGTGATTGTCCTCTTCTCCTCATCTCTCAGGCTGGATCTGCATCCACTTGGGGAAATTATAATAAAAGAAAGGCATTGATCAATTGCAGGTACTCCAGTGGAGGGCCACCAAGATTGTCAAGGCTGGAGCCCTTGCTGTAGTACTGAGGCTGAGGGAGCTGGATTTGTTTATCCTCAAAATAAGAAGTTTTCAAAGAGGGGTCAGCATTGGAACAGGCTGCCTATGGAGGCTCTGCAATCTCTGTCCTTGGAGGATTTCAAGACTGACTGCTTAAGGATCTCAGCAACTTTTCTGAGCACCACACCTGACCCTGCTTTCAGCAGAAGGTTGGACTACAGACACCCTGAAGTCCAACATGAATGATCCTGTGACTCTTTACGACTGAAAACTGCAACAGTGAAATGTTTCATACATCCACACCAAGGTAGTTATGTAAGAAGAAGAACTTAATATTGTTAGGAGTCAGTCAAAAGATGAGGGAGAGTTGTAGTAAAAAACAGTAAAAAAATAAGCTCTGTGTTTGTACATATTGATTTGCAGCAGTGCTGGTTCTGGGATTACTGCCCTATGTTCCAACATGGTATGACAAACTTGACAAGTAGAGCTTTAGCACCATAACTCAAGAAGCCCAATTTCTCGTTGTCCTGAATGTTCAAAATTCAGACATATGAACCTTATGTAAGATACCACAAATTCAAACAAGTGTTTTGCACAAATTTGAGTGGATATAAATCACTTCCTAGTCCCCAGGCAAAAACTGAAACAGGACCAAATAATAGGCTCATAGCTTTGCTTCCAAGCAACAAGAGATATTTAAAAATAGAATTGTAATAAACAAACTTCAGGTACTACTTAATGGAGTAGTGAGTTTCTCCAACCATTTTTCTAACCAACCATATTAATTTAATTCCTTTTTTTTCATTAAACAGATTACTTTAGAATGTGAGTTCCTTTGCCAATTTCTAGCCTGTGGAGAATTTTAATGACTGAGTCATAAACCCCACGAAAAATGGGATATGTAATGAAAATGCAAAGGGACTTTTAACTAGAGCACGTGTTGTGCTATGCTGCAATAATAATAAACAATAATAGTAATATTAATAAAAATAATACAGTTTTATGTGTACCCATAAAAGGCCATTTATATGATCATTGTACTAATATTTAAAATTCCAAGGTACTGCATTTTTCACAATTATTATTGTTATAGGCTTTATAGAATTTTCCAAAGCCTTTGTATCTCAATGTGTTGTGGCTTAAGGATATGCAGTGGCAGACCTCTGGTCCTCAGACTATTGATTAGTTAAAAGGACTCTTTTCTACTAAAACTTTTTAAAATATTTCCACTATGCATATTTTTTTTTACATATACCCCTTAATAAGAAACTAAAAGGTTCAAACTTTCAAGAAGTTCTGAAAATTCCCCAAGTACAAATAAATGGAAGAAATCTATTCAATAAATTATGAACCTAAAAAAAATCAGTTAATATTCACTATCAAAAAGGCAATTTCTTATAAAGTAGTTTCTGCATGTCCCCAGGCCATAAACTTACTCCCTGGTTTCCACTGTGTGGAAGTTTCAATTAGAATTTCATGTTGAAAAGTACGTTAACACCTTCTTATATATATTTTGGTAATGTCTGTTTAACTCGGGCTGTCACAACTTGGAATGGATTTTTTTTTCCAATAAACCAGTTGAAAAAAGGAGGGGGGGAAGATATTGAATGGTTCATAAATATATAATGTTCCCCATTTGTTATATTTCGCAATCAGAGGCAGCAGCTTTAAACTTGCATATCAGTGCGTAATTCCACAAACTTAAAAAATTGATCTGCCAATGTCTCCCCTCAAGCAATCTTTTAATTAAATGAACTTCATTCACCTTACCTCTAAACTCCTTAGTTTGATTTTATACAGAGATTTGATTCATTTTTCAGTGAAGTTTTTTCTTGTTTTTAAACTGTAAAGGTTGTTTAGTAAACAAGTGTTTAATAATGTATAGAAGGTGACTGAACATAGATCAATGCCAATTATTTATTCACAATAAAAAACTTGGAAGTAATGAGGTTCTTTTGTATGCTTGCCAACTAAAGCAGAAGTAGGCTTGGTTCTCAGTCACAGTAAACGAAATTGAGCTTTTAATTTGTAGGAAACTATGCTGATTTAGACCAGCTAGAGGTCTGCTTTAAGAGTATTTTTTCCCCAAAATTCTTATACAAGAATTGAATTTGTAATAATGGCAGTTCTGTTTAACTATATCATTAAGTTAGTACATGATTCAACACAGAAAGTCATGATAATATCAATGAAAACCTAAAATATTTTGGAACACTTGCTATTAGTTTTTGAAAAAAGATTGTGATCAAGTACATTTAACAGTTCAGAATACAAAAATACAGGTAAAATGAGTCGCAAGTGAGTAGCTCCAGTTGGCCAGGATACAGACCCCAATAGCAAATTTAGGAATTGCACAGCTTTGGACTTTTAAAAAGCTGCAAGGGCATGCTCCAATGCAGGAAGATTGGTCAAGGACAGCAGAGAGAAGGTGTGTGGATCCCACAGCGTGCTGTTGGACAAACCTGCCTGCAGCTGCACACAGGCCCTGGGCTGCAGGAGCATGCAGGGCTGTGAGGAGTGAAAGAGGAGATGCACATTGCAGGGTACAAACGAGGAGCTCCAGTCATTGCCTGCACCCAGGCTGCTGCACATCCTGCCACTGCCACCATGTCTTCTCTAAAACCAGATCCCTGGAGAGCCCTGATGCTTCACTGCCTTACAGGGTAGGGCAGGAAGTGTAGGAAAGCTGACTGCTTTAGCTTTTCCTTGTGTAAAATATAGTTTGCTGCCAAGACGAGAGCAGGATTTCCAGCTGATTTCACACCTCACTAGGTCCTTACTGACCTTTTTTTGCTGTCGTCACACTGGGCTGTATGAAGAACATCAAGCATGGAAGAAGACCATGATACTTTTGTTCTTCACTGACATTTTGAGATCCTGTGTAGGAAAATCTATGGGTAAAGCTGGAAGACGGCATCGGCCCATCTCTCCCTCTAGTGTATTTTAATGTTACTTAAAGTTCCATCATAATCCAGAGTATATTTATGTTCATAAGTGTCCCACATGCTTGTAAATTGATGAAGCTAAAGCTAAATGCACCTGCAAGCGGTTTTCAGTGCCCATAGTAAATATTGCTCTATTTCCCCTTCCACTCCCCAAAAGTCTTTGCTTCTAAACCGTTTGCAGTGCTGCTAAGGAATCATAACTGCAGCACCAGACATGCAGTTACATGACAGCTGTTTGAACAGAAATACTAATTGCTTTCATATTTAATTAGCTATTGTTTAAATTAAAAATACCAACAAAACAGTCACAGCAGGCTCATTTTAACAGGAGGTTTATTGGTCCAGGCAGTAGCTCAAAGAGCAGCAGGCGTTGGATTCACACACCAGCTCTCTTTAGTCCTGAGAAACTGCCAGTGCATCCCTCACTCAACAGCTGCTGGTTCATCCCACTGGCCTGATCTTCTTCCTAATGGTTTTCCCTCTCCTGAAAAGGCAAAAACAGATATGTCATCCAAGGCAATAGGGAATTATCTCACCCATCCTTAGCTAGTAATGATGCAGATGCCTGCAATCCATTTATTGAAAATGGGAGTAATAGCCCCATTCATGCATCTGAAGAACGTTATAGTCTGGTACCAGAGTGTATCATGTCCACACTGCTCAGGAGTGTCCACTTTAGCAAAAACCGTCTGCTTTTACACATTGGAGCGCTTGGCCCTAAAACATCATGATTATCTTTTTTATTTTCTCCTAATTCAAAATGACTGAAATGACACGTTGGCTGGCTCACAGGGAATGGTGTTTTAGTATCAAGAGGACAATGGTATGTGCTCTGCACTCTGAAAAGTGATTTGGAGCTGTGACACCTTCCTTGTGTCTCCCACAGTCACTTATTGCTTAATGAAATTGTCTCGGGGGTTTCCCATCCCCAGATTGGCTTTGGGTCCTCTTGGAAAGCAACAAGCTCAGTGAAGGGATATTCAACTGATTTATGTCTAGGAGCCAACAGGTTCTCAAAGCAATGAGGAATCAGGAGTTATTTGACCATGTAATTATAGTTGGAGTAATAGAAGTTAGGTGCCAGTAGCTATGCCATGGAAATTCAAAGTATGGCAGGATGAGTATCAAGCATTGTGTCACATGAAAGACTGGTGTCAAAAGCTGTCACTCTCTGACAAGTGCAATATTGTCCCCACTCCCTTCCTGTCAGATGGGAACACTGGAAGCCTCATTCCAGGCAACAGGTTACATAGCTGGAGCCAATGCAGTGCAGGGACAGAATACTGTGTAGGGCACAGTGCAATGTCCCAGGGGCAGGTCAACCTAGGAGATCCAGAACTATTCCCCTGAATGTGGAGACTTTGGAAATTTATGTTTAGATAATATTTATTATGTTATTATTATGTTTTGATAATATTGCTTTTTATATTATCAAATGGCTATTGAGGCATTTTTCAATGGAATGTGGTGCTACCCAATGACTGTCATTCCCATTTTCTCCCTGGTGACATCTGCAGAAGTTACACTATGCTGGTTGCATGACCATTCACCTCTGTGATTCTCAAAAATGCTGGCAAGTATATTGCAGGTACAACTATTCTCTTAAACAAATATTTGTGTGGATTACCATGTGAGACTTTCTGCTGATATTAGTGAAAAGAAAATTGTCTCACCCAAATATACATGAAAATCAAATATTTAACTGTTGCAAACACTGCCAAGGACAATTTTGTTTAAAATGTGTGCAAATATTCATGACAAATGTTTTGTGATATTCAGCTCTGAATAATTAACAATGCTTAAATTGCAACACATGTAACAAAACCTATTAGTTCTAATAAGTCAGTACAGTAGAATTAATCAGGTTTTCATTTAAGCAAATGTATTACAAACTAAATTGTTTCATAAGCTGTCAAATTCACAGAAGCACAAAAGTTTGCTTCTGTTTTTAACTACCAAGATCCAGGTTGGTACATGGCCATAAGAGTTTGGTTCATGCTCTGAGTGAGAGCCCAGCTCACACATGGGGGCAGTGGAGCTCAGATAGGGATTTGTAGTGGGATCTCTCACAACTGACCTCAGCTGTCTGAAAAATACAGGAGGGAGTGATTTGTCCCAAGCTTCCTGTAAAATCAGGGGTGCTGTGGAAACTCGCTCTTCCCCAGGACAAGTGCCTATGACAGATGAATGAATTGCAGCCTGGAGGTTCCTGTCACTCTCCCTTAACCCTCAGAGGAGCCTTAGCAGATTGTTTAGGTTCGACACCTACAAGACAGAAAGAATTATGTGATATGAATCTCTTCAATTACAGATCCCAAACAACAAACTTGGATTAGGTGAAATGAACTCACCTCTACTTGGCATTTTCAGGAGACTGTAAGGGAATTGCACATCTAGCTGAAAAGAGTTTTCATTACAGAACCCTGATTTGCTTATTATGTGCCATGTTTCTTTGCCTGCAAAAATATGACAACCCCCTTGCCTTCATGGCCTTATTATGAAGGTCAAAATAAGTAATGCTGCATTTATTCAAATCTGACTTTTTGACTGAAATAGGGGCAGAAGTGTTGGAAAGTTTTTATTTCAAAAAACAAGTTTCTAGAATTCATGGCTAAAAAAAAAAAAAGAAAAATAGGAAAAAAAATTCCAGCTATTATAAATTTTCCTATTCTCATGATCTTTAAGACATGATTATGATTTTTGGGGACCCAAAGTTTTAGCACTTTGGGTTGGGATTATCAGGATGAAAATACACTTCCCTTCTTGGTTGTTGTTTGTGAGGATGCATTTGTTTACTTGAGGCAAAATACATGTGCATTATATCATTCATTTCAAAAATGTAATATGCAGAATCAAGGAAATGCTGTGGCACTGATGCATGGCTTCATGCTGAATGCATACAATGGAAACCTTCACACAATCCATGAACATAGCACACGAAGGAAAGCAAATGTGAAACAATTTTCCTATGCTGCATTAATGTTATTGTGTGAATGTTCCATTTGGCAATGCAAACATGAATATAAAACCAGCTCTTTTCTGTTCTGTCTACAAGCACCATGTAGGGTGAAATATACATTACTTGGCAAGATTAAAAAAAAACCCCTTGATTCTGGAGAAAACCAGTGTGGAAACAAGACCCTTGTGTGCTCTGGAGGGAGAGCTTGTCCCCTGAGCCATGAATTACAGTCTTCAGGTTGCAGAATGGTGCATGGTTTCCCTGATGCTGTTTTGTGAAAGGCTCTGGCAGGATCTAGATGTCATTCCACGCTGGAAGGTTGGGTGCAGTCGGGGTGGTCCTGGCAATGCCAGCCCTGCATAAGGTGCATGGCACCAGGAGCACAGGCATCCTCATTGTCTCAGCAAACAGGCAGAGCAAGGTGTAATGCAACTGGATAGATGTGGATTTCATTGCAATAAATTCATCGAGTTTTTAATTTCAGACACAATGGTTTCTGGATTCAGGTTCTAAAATAGTGTGACAGAAGCATTCAGATGCTATATACCAATGAGGTTCATCTGCACACCTAAAAGAGTGAGTTGGAGACCTACACTTTTACAAATTTTCTGCTTAATTTTGGTGTTATGGAAAACATGAAAATGTTTTTAAGTTTGTTTTTTTTAAATTAAGTTCAAAATTTGCCATCAGCAAGATTTCAACTCAGTGTACTGTTAACTAATTTGTTTTTCATCAAGTTCTTTATTAACAGAGAAATCCCTTGATTATTACACTTCTCTGACTTCTTGATAATCTCCATTGCAACCAGTCACATAATGCCTAAATACTTTTCAGTGAAATATTATTGAGCCAAAAAAAGCTGATGGGCCCTGTAATTAACTTCCAAATAATATGAAAGAAATAGAGTGTTGCAAATACTAGGAGTCAGTGCCTGGTTTGAGAGGCCATGGCACTGAGCACAGCCTTTGAGCTGAGGCTCACTTTCATTTCAGTCCTATTCTTCATTCTTCCTAACAGCTGCTACATTTTCAGTGCAAGGCAATTTACATTTTACAGTGCTTTCCCTGACTGCACTCTGGGATACTTAACACATTCAAATGACCACAAGCTATTCAGCCCTGATGGGCAAGATGAAGCACAGTGATGCCTCCTCAAACTTACTTCCTTTCCAATTACAAAAATAAATTAGCTGAACCTAACAGCACAAACCTGAGAAATGGATATTGCAAAGAAGAGAGTACCTTCAAGCTGGGCTGAGAGTGATAATAATCTAGCCCATAATTAAGAGTAGAAATATGCTTCAGTATTAAACAGCCACTGCTTCATTTGCAGTTGATAGGAAGAGAGCAAACTCATTACAACAGCAATGTAAGGCTTTTCATACAAGTGCCATAAAAAAGACATTGCAAATATAAGTTAATTAGCCATATAACGTGTCTTGATGACAAGAAGTTCCTGTCATAATACTTTTTATGGAGAGATAAGAAAAGTCAGAACTTGCTCAGAAATGGAAAAGTTGCTGCACGATGAGGAATATAAATCAGGATTCCTGCTTTAACGTGAAACCACAAGGGTTCATTGCCCCAAATACACAATGTGAAAGCATAGATGTCCTCAACAATTCGGCGAATAAAATATGTTTTAAGTAGCACTTAAAATGTGTTTCAAGTAACAGCAGGAGAACCTCTTCACAGACCACATGTGGTTTCTTTGCCTTCAGAGACGGGGTAGAAACCTGAAATTTTTCTGAAAGGAAACAGAACATTCACATTGTGCCACTTGCTCCAATCTCCTGAGATCATTCTGTGCATGAGTATGGAGAGCTGCAGAGAAATGTAAGAGTCCTGAAGGACAAGGAGCTCAGCAGCAGTAAACTCCCACTGATGGCACCCAGCAGTAACCTCTAAAAATGGTCTGGATGTGAAACATCTCATTTCTTCAGGAGTTCACAACAAATGAACTTCACAGAGAGGGATTTATTTAACCAATAGAAATAACCACAAATAGATTTTTTTTTCCTGTTACAGAGTCTCTAGCTTTCATCACTCTTTCTTTTGAGCAATTAGACCCAGGAAACAGTATTAAATATAAAATCAAAGCCCAAGGCACAGGTTCAAATACAAACTGGAACTAGGTAATGTTTAAGGTTATTTGTTTGGTCTACTTTTACCATTTTCTGCCTTACCCAGCAGATTATATTCCTTTTAAAACTGAGATTTTGAAAATGAAAATGCAAAATTTCTTATTTTCAAAACATGGATGACATTTTAGGAATCCTTTCTCCATAGGTCCTTCTCTATTTTTTAAAGCAAACAAAGCTGCTATAAAAAAGTTTAAAAAAATGAAATTCAAGTGAAAAGAGAGAGAAAAATAGAGAGACATAACCTTTTCTTCCATTTCTGGCCGATTTTGTATTTCTTGTTCATATTTCCCATACTCTGTCAAAATGAGTAGCTGGTAACATTTGTTATTAAGAACAGGTTATAGATGGATCATACCTTATTTTCTGTGCTCCAGAATATGTTATGGACATGAGAAAACACTCTGATTTTGACTCAAAAATTTTACTTCCCACAAAGTATTTTGACTTGTAATAATCTGATTTCCCAGCAAACTTTCCTGTCTGTCAGAAATAATTAAAGAAGACCATAATGCATTAGTGCCAGGACTGAATCTTCTAATATGTATTGTAAGTAGAAGACATTCTATTTCTTCCTATATTTCCCCATTACCTGCTTTCTAAACTATCTATTTAATTGAAAGTAGCTCTCTAATCAAGCTTTCAGTAGAAAATGGTCATTTTTACAATTCAGAAAGAAATGATAAATGGAAATGATTTCCTTAACTTCAGTAAGTAATCACTAAACCTTTGGTGGAATCAGCAAACTTTTTTTGAATGACTAATCTACTGAGATTCTTGAAGTCCTGTAAACACCTTAAATACTTCACTAGAGAGAAAATCAAAAAGACATACTAAATGATCCTGAAGCTTTTAGATAGCATTCAGGCAGATATTATCTATATAATAGGTTATATAATAGGTTAATAACATGACTGCTAATCACTGTTTCAGTTAATGCAAGTCACAAAAGGCAATGAATTTGCAGACTATAAAATAAACATTTGCAATGCCTGATCTCTACCTGGATCTAGAGTGTGCAAATAATCCCTTATCCTCATAATCACTGGAGTTCACCAGAGGGTACCAGGGGAAATGAAATGGGAATGGGAATGAAACACATATATTGATGTGACTGATTTGAGAATTGAGCTCAAGCAGTAACCTACTCTGCTGAAGCAGAACTGTAAAGTATCATAGTTCTGAGCCGAGCTCTGGAGATGCACCAAGCACAGCTAGGCATACCCTTCAAAAAATCAACAGCACAGCAGCCTCCTTAGCGTGAAATTACCCTCTGGGTAATTACCTCCTGGGGTAAATGGTTTCCAGAACCTGCATATTATGCATTCATTTCATTACCACTAACTTCTTCAAGCTTCTGTTTCCTCTGTTTCACATTCATTGCTTCTAACCCTTTGTATTTTCAACTTCTCTCCATTTCCTGCTCTTCTTTACTCTTTCATGTTCTCTTTTGCTTGGAGCTCAAAGAGAGGGTTCAGAAAACTTTCAGTAGGACATCTGAGAGAGGATGCTGATGTGTCAGGAGCTGCCTATTATCTCTGAACCCTGCATGACACTGGCAGTGAACGCAGAGCACTCGAGCTCAGGAATATTGTGCACAGCATTGAATCATTGTAGCATCAGTTCATTTTGCAGTGACAAGGATCCTTAAGATAAGGGTTTAAAACTTCCTTAAAGCCAAACAGTGTAGGTACCTGTTTCAAAGAAATTGAGGCTTATTTCTAAGTCTTTTATAATCCTTCTCATTTCTCATGATCTCCTCTTCCTTCATCTTTCAATCTCTTTCAACAACCTTGTATATGAGAACACAATAAAAATGTTCTGACATCCATCTTGGTAAATGAAAAACATGGTGAAAGCAGAGTATGCATGTGTGAATTTACTCCTAATACTAAGCTATTAGAACATTCTGGGGAAAAAAAAGTAATTATGAAATTATTGATCTGCTATCAGCTATATGGTCAGGTTTTTAAGGTGTGTAATAATATCCCTAGGTATGGGTTGTAATATGAGAAAGATTATTAGAATTTAGCAGAAAAGCTTAATGGAACAAACCACCCAGATAAAGATTTTTTAAAAAATCTTTTCATGCTTTGTTTATTTAGTCTGCAATATCTTTATTCATGTGCTCATAGTGTGAAGTTAGTACATGGGATGAAATATCAAAGAAGATGGAAGTTTATCACAGCCAGATTTTATCTAACTTCAGTTTGTTGAATAATGTACAAATTCTTTTTTTGTTTGTTTTGGTTTTTTGTTTTGTTTTGTTTGAATGTAGGAGCCACTTGTACCAGTATTGCTCATGCAGAGTAACATCATACAACTCGGAATGCCCAGAAAACGCTCACTATAGTTAAAGGCTTTTGCAGTCACTCATCATCATAGTGCCCAAAGGCAGGATTCAAATCAATATTAAGGAACTTCAATTTGAGTGTTTGCCTGTGCACTTGCATGTCTAGTTGTCAGAGGAGAAAGTCTCCTGGATATCCCACAACAAAACAAGCCTCCCACTGGCTGCCAGTGTTGGTAACTGAGTCCCAGCACAGGCTTCTATGCCCCTGGTGCAGGCAGATCTGGAGAGCACTGAGTGAAAACTGAAGAATTACTCTTGACCACCAGCAAGTGGCCAGTTCTATTGCATACGTAAGCATCTGGTGTCATCTGAGTAGTTTGGAGGTGCTCATCCTGATTCGGGATGGTGTCTTGCACGGCTCTCTCTGATCTCTGCCTGCCCCATGGGGTTGTATGAGCAGCTCAGCTGGCACCAGGTGCCTTTGTATGACTGAAGTGACTCCTTGATGTCCACTGTGTGGAGAGCTGAAGCACTGCCTGATGGACTCAAGGGTGTCTGAGCCACTGTTAGCTCACCCCAGGGCTGCTCCCAGCAGGAAGGACAGATGTAGTCACACTGACTGTGTGGAAGAGGCTAAATGGAACAGATCAGTCCTGACAGTCAGCCTCAAGGCCAGGAAACAGTTCCAGAAGCTTCTGTGTTGCTTAGCATAGGCATGGTGTTACTGTCTAGGCTGTTATTTTCATTGTTGATTTACAGTGCCTCTCTTGCACAAACAAGGTTGAGACAAGTTCATGCTCATGAAGATTGCTTGGGAGGCTCTGGAGCTCGTGCAATTCATCAGTTCTAAGGCTGAAATTTACTTCTAGAGAAAATAAAAAGTCAAGAGTAGAGAAAAAGAGAAAGAAAGAGGAGGATAAACAATTAGGGTTCTCAGATCAGTATCCTCCCCTGGGTTCCTGTTCAGTGCAGTGGCTGTCCCTGTAATATTTTGCCACAGTAACAGTATATTATTCACCAGGACCTATTTGAGGCCCCATTGTTTGCTCCTGTTTATGATGCTGAAGCTCATTTTGATTGGTAACAGAGGCTAAGTTCTGTATGACTGCTAAGCTTGATGTTTGTGTGTTATTGGGGTCCCTAAAGTAGCTCAAAAACTACAACCACAACAGAGGGAAAGGAGGTGAAGAAGGGATGATTGTCTTGCTGTGGCAAGAACTTCCCATATCAGCAGATGCAGAAACAACGACATAAAGATAACAACATATGGGAAATAACAGAACTACAGCAGGAGAACAAGAAAGGGAAAATACTTCCAGAGAGGCTGTGGGACAAAAGTCCCCTGGCAGCTTGGGTGGAAGGGTGCAGAGGTGCTGGGCAAAACAAAGCCCTTAGCTGTAAAAGAGTCCAAGGTGTCCTCATGTAGCATTCCCTCAGTCTGGTCACTCATGATGCACTTCTATTAACTGCATCACACCTGGGTTCAGAATGGTTTATTATTTCCTCTTTGGCTCAGAAACACTCCACAAAGTCAATTTAAGAACATTTATGGCTTGCGTAGGGAAATCATGTTGTTGCAATATCCTATTGCTTAAATGACTTAGAAAGAGAGATCTATAAGTGTGTGGCATGGCTTACATAAATCAAAGTGCATTAGAGATTTGGGGAAGTTTTTGCTCTCACGTACACCATTCTAAACTTGAAGTATGTAAATCAGTACCAATTGAATTACTCTTGATTTGTCTTACTGTAAATGCACCAGTGTAGTCCATGAGTCAGCTTTTTAATTAGAAATCTCAGGGAGACTGAAGCCGGACAGGAATTTTTTACATTAATTATGTTTTGTCAAGGAGACTTGAAACTAAGAAATATTCCATAATTTGGAATAAAATAAAAATAGCATTAAAATTGTATCTTTCATTAATCTGTAATTTTCACTGTTGTAAGTGCTCCTGAGTCTCCACAGCACTGAATTTAGAGTATAAATAAAAGACTGTTCCAGAGGCTACAGAATTGACAGATCATAAAAGAAATTAATAACATAAAAATAATGAATAACATTGGACATAGGGTAAAGTAGGCAAGGTTTTCTTAATTTCTCTTTTGGAAATAGTATGAGACAAGTCAGCAGGAACCTTTGCATTGATTTGACTGTTCTGTCTGGTTCCACACACAGCATCACAAACACAGGCTCTGTACCAGTTTCGAAATCTGTACTGCTGAGCTCCTGTGCCTGCAGAAGAATAACAACCAGGCCACTCTTAGCATAGGAGAGACTTTAAATGAGGAAATATTGTACAGTATTCCATACCTTCATACCACTTTCATGGAAACAGTAGGAGCTTTATGGTTGCTCATGCTTTTGAATTGCCCTCCCCTCCTCTGCAGCTCTGCAGTCTCTGCTGTGTCTCTCTCGTGGTTTTTTTTTGCAGAGGACTGACACAAAGTAGAGGACACAATGTCTTGTGAATGATGTGTCAGTCTATTACACCATGGTTATGGCTAGGAATTATCCAGCCACCATCCCTGGATTGTTGGGATAAAGGAGACAGAATTTCAGGAAGAAGATTATGTCTCTAATTATGTTCAGTTCACAATAATAAGTGGTAAAAAATGTTATATAAAAGAGATATAGACATAAAACCAACGCTATACACAAATAGGTACAAGAAATTGCATTTAAAACCCTATGACCTGCAGCTAATCAATCTAAACAATGGAAAGTCATTCAAAGGGAAATTTGGATGGTCTTGTCCTTTGCAGAAAATCAAGCAGTATATGGTGATCCCTACTTCATCAAAAAAGAAAATGTTAAATGATATTGACAAAACACCTGCCTTTTCACTGTCTCACTACTCCTGCAACCTCATTTTCTGCTGTAAAAGACTGTGGATTGGATTTCTTTAGGAACAAGTAATAGAAGAAAAGCTATTGCTAAATACAGAAACTCAGATCTAGAATGTCAGCAATGTTGTTTTGTGAAAGGTCTTGTGACAACAAAATAATAAAAATATTAAATGGTCAGGGACAGGTCAATAGGGTGAAGAAAAAAAAATATGTCTCAATGGCATGTGAAGGTGGACATGTACATGAGTTTTAGAAAGTCCACAGAAAAAAAAAAGAATATTGTTTAAAAAGTCAAAGCATAGTTTAAAGCAGATGGATGTTAGACAAACAGAAGTGACCTTTCAATTTATGAAATAAAGTTCTTCTTTCAGAACTAACAACTGTACAAGTTTGGTGGTTCTGATGGCATTCTCAGGCAGAGGGAAGATTGCTGCTGTGCAATGGCCACCACAGCTTTGACTCCCAGAAGAGCAAAACCAGACAAAAACTGTTGGGTAGGAAGATATAATTGGGTCTGGGCAAATAATGCCTGTGCTCCAAGAAGATGTAATTAGTATTTAATATCCTAACATTTTGCTGAGAATGCATTCTCCTCTATTTCAGATCTCCAGATTTTCTATTACCCAGACCAAAACATAAGCTATTCTCCTACATTCCCAATGTAGGATGGACAAAAAATTGTGGGTCTTCTTAGGGTTTGTTTGTTGAAACCATTATTTTTATTTCATTAGAATTTAAAAAAAATAAAATCAGAATTTGAATTAAAATCTAAAGTCCTGAAGAATGCAGTTATTTAGAAAGCAGGTTGTATCTGTCACTCAAATGTTTAATTTGATGGACTTTTCCTTCTCCGTGTCTGGAAGAACTTGTCTTATTAGCAAACATTTGAAAAGACAACTGATAAAATTGTAGACTATAAGTCATAGAGTTCTCAAGTTACAATGCTGACAATGTACAAAACTTTTATAGTTTGTGGTTTGCAATGTGCCTGGATTTAAGAGAGAGTTGCTGTCTAAATTCTGTATTGTTTTTCCCATTTTCCCACCACCTCCTGACACAGAGCATGATGTTTATTGATGTGATCCAGTGAGACAGATTTGTGCCTTTTTAAAAGTCAGCTCTTTATTTAGCCACCTACTCCAGGTTCTTCTTGTGCCAAAAGCCACTCTGCTTATATTTATGCTGCTTTTAAAGAATGTTACATGAATCAGTACAAATTTTGACCTGACAAAGTTTTTTATTTTCAGACCCTGCTAAATTTTTCTCAGTCCAATTGCAGAAAAAAAAAAAAAAAAAAAAAAGGAAAGGAGAATCAGCTGGTTTTTTTGTTTGTTTGTTTTGTGGGGTTTTTTTTGTTTTTTTTTTTTTTTTTTTTTTTTTTGCTCATTATCAGAGGATTCAAGGAAATAAAGCAAAAGCACAATATCATTGCCCTGGGCTACTAAAACTTTGATAATGAGGGAGCTGCTGATATATGGTAAGAACTGGTTAGATAAATTTTAAAAGTAAGAAAGCCGAAACAACAAAATGTCTGTGGGTAAGTTAGTGAAAATAAAGCTGCCTAAAATCCCCACATCTCTCTGCATAAAATGTTTATCATCATGTGAGGGATGAATCACTGAAATATGTTAGAGCACTTGTTATTTGGAGGGAATCTTTGTTGACAAGCAAATTGCATACAGTCTGAGCCTTTGTGGTTAAAGTCAGCATGCTCTCTTCATTCTCAGAGGGAAAATTAAGTAGGACAGAAAATTCCTTATGTGTCTAGAATAGAAACAAAAGAGTTTATAAGCTGAAAGGATTACTTGACATGTACAAAAATGTACATTTATTACTTTATTGCAGCATATCTTGAGGTCACTAGCTTTAGGAGTGATGCTACTACTAGCTTATGCAAATACACTTCTTTCTGTTGACTTTTCTCTTTGTAGATTTAATCATCTAGTGCTTTGGGGCTTAAACTGGCAAGTGATCCATGATCCTACCATCTCTGTATCCATATTCTGTAGGTAGACAAACCTTATAAGAGAACTCTGCTTTATTATAGGACAGTTTATCCCAGATTTAATTCAAGAGAATGTGGGAAAAGGAGTCTTGGTTACATTTAAAAAATTACGGTCCTCTTAATTTGCATGGGTGAGTCCTAAAAGAGCAGAGAGCTCTAGAGGGGGAGTTCAGCTTGCTAAATAGTGCTCAGTACAGTGAAATCTCAGCTTGGAGTCCACAGGCACAAAAATAATAAAAACCAAAATAAATTAAGGTCTTTGTCCCGGGACACCTCACTTGCCTTCCATTAGCTGGGGTAAAGGCAATGTCTGTGTGCTCTCTCTGCAGTATTCCCTCAGGTTTGCAAAGGGGCAAATCTATGGCCACTTTGGAAATTCAACCAGAACAGAAGGAAGAAAAGCAGCATGTCAGTGAGTAGTGTGGGATGTTTGGATTAAATAGAAAAGTGTTAACCTGTGAAGCACATTTCAGGTTAGAGCTTGGGTGGTGCCTCCTGAATTCTCTGCACTGAAAAAACAGGTCTCATGTTTTTAAATGCATATAGAGCAGCATGAATATATCTCAGATTTCTGGGACTCATTTACTCTTAGGGACAGACAACACAATCCAGACAGAGGTAGTAGGGTATGCTTATTAATTAAAAGGGTATTTTAAATATAAAAATCATATTTCATCCTGAAATTTTTTTAAATACGTCTATAGAAATAATATGCTTTATTGACAGACACTAGAAGAGATTAGGAATTCTTCCTCTCTTTCTTTCATACATTTACTTGGCAAGGACTCTTTGTACCAAGACTGATCATATATTTTCTGTTGCAATTATGTTTTTACAGACTTTTTTCTGTTGTTAAAGAAGAAAAGTTTGATTTAAATTTTGTAACAAATCTCTGAAAGAACAGTGGGTGTTCTTAGAAAATTTGCATGTTATGTTAAGTTCCTCTGGAAAAGAAAAATGTGAAAAAATTTCGACTTTCTCTTTATGGCATAGAGACAATTCTGTGGGCACCTTTTGTACAGTCAGTCATTCTGTCACTATCATCCTCCAGTGACTTTGTCTTTCACACAGTAATAGAGAAAAAAGAAATACAGTTTAAAGATAGGAAAATGCGAACACAAAACTGTTACACTGGCAGGATGTCTCAAGGTAAGTGCATTGGCAGAAACTGCATTTAACTTCCTTTAAATTGACTAGATTTCAAGTTGAAAGTTTCCCATTAGTGCTTGAAATTAATGTGTCATTCAGTTTTCAAATGACAAAATACCATACAGCTAAGGAAAAAAAAAAAAAGATGCAAGAGGGAAGCAGTATAAAAAGAAAGAAGAATAAAAGCCACCACTCCATGATTACTCTGAGACAGTGAATCAAGCTCTCAGCTGTCAGGCTGGGTAACCTCTGGTCCCTGAGATTCCAGAAGAGAGATGGGCCTTCGTTTGACATTTATGTCAAGTCAGAATGAAGCCAAGTCCAAGTTTTGTGCATTCATGTTGGAAATATATCTCTTGTTAGGGTGTTCTTGGAGGTCACTGCATCTGAATTAATGTTCAGGGAAATAAGTCATTCACTGAAGAGCAGAACTTGTGTGAAAACAGGTGCTATAATCGATATTGTGTTCTGGTAAGAACCATCCAGTGACAACCCTTATGCCTTGGGTATGAAAAAGTGAAGCATAGATGACTCTCTCTTGTTTATTGAGACTCTAACTTAGAGAAATTACATATATCTATGGTTTAAGGCAGTGAGGTTTAACTAATAATTTTCTGTACCACTTGAAAACTACATTCATGCCTACAATTTATTATTTTTATCCTAGCAAAAAGCATATTAAAAATAAGCAAAATAATCTTCAAAAGAGTATTTAAAAACTAAGAAAGGGAGATAAAGAGCACACACAAACCCCTCTTCTCATATAACATTAATATTGAACAACTGGCTCAGGTTATTCATGGCAATAAATGCCATAAAGAAATGACAATACAGATTGGCATATACCAAAATAATCTTTTTCTGATCTAGAGACAGAAATGTGGTATGGATTCCGATTTAGTATTTATTTTCCTGAGCCAAAGTAGATAGCTAATATAAGAGTTGTAAGTCAAAATTCTGATTTTCTGCTCATTTTTTGGTGTAAACTAGAAACATCTTCCCTTAAACCACTGAAATTTCACAATTTAAAACCATGGGAGAAATAACAATAAAACACATGAAGATATGTGATGCAGAAGACTAAATCCTGTCCTCTCTAATAGTACACAGGATGTGACCCACAAGAGTTTGCAAAATTGGTAGTAGCAGAAACACATTTGAAAACTAAATAATAGTCTTGTGTTTCTGTCCAATTTTTGTTGTTTGTAAATATTTTAATCCAACTGGAATAATTTTTTTGTAAAATCCCTTTTCTAAAAGGCTTGCATTTTGATACATTATCTAAACAGTGCTAGAAGTCCAATAAAATTCTCATTGATGAGGTCTTATTTGATAAAGAATTGTCAAATATTAACTCATAAAAGCTCTCCCCCATTTTCCCCCAAAGCTTGTTTGTTCTCACAAGGAGAAAATTAAATAGCAAAAAATACAGCACCACATAATACTATTTGAGTGGTTCTCACCTGTCAAATCACAAAACTTTTCCCAAAGAAAGCTATATCCTTGTCTCCAAACACTGGAGGGAAACTGAGGTCAGGAAACAAGTTGGAATGTCAAGTGTCACTCAAAGTAGTACCAAGACAGAAAGGAGCCCCTGGAAAAAGCATTACTGCCATGATTTTCTTTCATGACCAGAATTTATAATCTTCATCCCGAATCCAGACCAGTGTCTCATCCAACCCAATAAAAAGCCGTTTGCAGCAAATCAAATAAGAAACTGCAATGAGAAACTGCTAACCTCACTTTGCAGGTTCTTGTATGGTGTAAAAACTGATCGTACAGCAAAGCCATGGAAAAGCACACTGGAATTGATGATAAAAGACTAATTTAAGAATAGAGTTGTGTTTTGGTAGACTTCTAGTAAGAATCTGGGGGGAAAAAAATTGTATTTCACAGCCTTCAATTATCTTTTCACTCATTGCTGATCTTACATAACATGAACTATGCCTGCAGTCAGTGTGGGATGCAGACACAGCCCTGGATGCTGCTGGTGGTACTGGTAAGAATCACTAGGAAGATTCTGCTTTTGCCAGCCTGGAGCAGGTAATAATGCCCTGACACCAGGTATTGGTTCCATCCATCTGGGTGTTCGTCTAAAGCTGGGAAAAACTCCCAGCTTGGTAAGGATCATCCAAGTCTTCCTGATGTCAGAAAAAGGTTTGATTTGTATGGCACTGGCAAAAGGACAGATGTGATTTATTGTCATCATTTAGGCTGCAGTGATCAGTCATAGGATTTGACTATTGTGTTGACCATGTTCTTATTTCTTGATCCCCTTTTTTACTACCCTTGCACCTCCCTACCTCCTCTCAGATAAGTGAATTACTTTTCCTACTCACTGGGTTTTTACATCTGTATCTAATTTAGGTGTTTCTGATACCTTTATGTAGGTAATCACAGCCTAGTATGATATTGATATGGTAACTGAGGTGCTTCCAAGGTTTCCCCTTGAAGTATTTTCTCAGTATAAGGTCCCCTAAAATTATACATGAGGTCTGCCTGCTGATGTAACTCTGCCTTAAATACCCGGGAACTGCATTTATTCCTCATAGATTCATCTTTAACTTTTGTCAAATACTTTCGTTGTTATCTGTTGTATTCAGAAATTCCTCATGTCATGTCCAATAGTTTTCCATGTCCTATTCAGTTAACTTAGCCTCAGGTCTATTATTCAGCAGCCAACTAATTTGCCTTTATTCCTAACAGGTCCAAAGAAGATGCCCAAAATGCAGTAATAAGGGTTGGGCAGTCCACACACACCACTTGTCAGCCCAAAATATTGGCCCGTGGTTTCCACCCTGTGCTCTGATCAAAGTGGATGCCAGTGTGGATGATACATCTGCAATTTTTTATGTTGCCTTCTGCAATTTATTGAAAAGTCCCAGATCTCCTTTCCATCAAGCAGAAATAAATATACTTTTTTTGTTAGCCAAGATGTTTTGAACTTTCGTTTATTCATTCTTAGAATGTTCTTGCCACTCTTTAGATGAAGGTGGTCAAGTATATGTAAACTGATAAAAAGTAATATAAATAATTCCTCTGTTTTAGAACTTATCTCAAGCATGGAGGTTTCTGTGCATTAGAGCTAGAGCTAGCCACTGGAGCTTGGTGTTGTATAATATCAGTTAATCTACTTATTGCATTTATTTACCTATTGTGCTTGCTCTAAAAACTTGGAATTTTTAGCGTATTTTTGAATAGAGAATAACAAACTTTGAAAAAACTTGAGCTGTAGTTGACCAGTGCATAGTACAGCATATGGTATCATTTCCAGTGTGTTTCTTTACAAATCCACAAAATCCTGCCTTTGCAAGTGGTTTTTCCAATCACAGTGACCCAAACTAATGAAATCTCACTTGTCTTATTTCTAATTGACTGCAACGATTGTTCTGTGCTATTAGTTGTACAATTGATCTGACACCCAACACAGAAAAAGTTCTACGATCTTTTCCTTCTGGCCACACAGCTTAACTTATTTGTGTTTTATTTGATCTCTGATTTCAATCTCCTGATTTTAAACATTAGCTTCAGCAATTTGTTGAGCTTCTGGTATTATTTAGGACAGAGGTTTAAAGTCTTTGTAATGACCCTCATATCTGTCAGCAGTCTGAGGTGTAGGGAAAAAAGTAAAGTGCCTTTTAAAGAGCTATCTTTGCTAGGTGCAATATTTGTTTCAGATGAGATGTGTCATATATCTCGTGTGCAGCACGGCCTGTCTGATATGTCTTGTCACATTACTTCTTCTATCATGTGTCACATTATGTAAGGTCGTGCTACTTTTGCTAACAATAAGACACAAAGGACTCAAGCAGCAGTGAACGGCCTGCCAGAGACTCCTTTACACTCCTTGCTGTCTCTTGCAAGGAAGAGCAAATCAAGAGCTGCAGCACCAGGCTACCAAGTCACCTGAAGGAAAGGAAGTAAATTACCAACTGCTCTAAGGACAACAGTCAATAGATTTTTTGAAAGGTGATTTAGAGCCTACTTCTGCATTCCCTACATAGCCCAACCTTCCAACAGAGGACAATGAAATTCTTCACAAACTAAAGGAGGTTATGGTGCTTTTTCTGATGAGTTTACAGATTTCAGCTTTTTCCTGACTATTTTCCGGGTATCAAACACCATATGTCAGACTGCTGCACTTCAGAGAGATTATGCATTTCTTTCACCTCTTATTCAACTGCAGTTGCTCAGGACTAAACCTAGTGAAATCAGTTGTACTGTACTGGTGACAGGAGGATGAGGCGTGTGTTCTTTCTTCCTACTTATATTCTAGCTACACAACTCATTTTCCAGAAGTACAAATAATGACAAATAGTACCAAAATTGTTAAATAGTATGCAAAGCAGAAAGAAAAATCCCTGCATCAAGGTCTGAAAAGAGAGAAGTTATCCTTAGCCACTGTCATGGAGATGTAAGAAAGATCTGTTCGTATATTTAGGATCCACCCAACCATGATGCAGCCCTAACAAGCACTGTTTAAATGCTTATTTGAGTTATATTAATTTCCAGCAAAACCTTATATCTTGCCTATGTAATTACCTGCAATTTGAATACTAACTTTCCTCATTAGGAAATTTCCAGAATCTCCTTTTTAATCTGTGAGTGAAAATATTAGAACTGGTAGTTCCTGGAGTTTTGCTGGTCTTGTGTAGGAAGAAAAATAATCAGAGTTATCTCAGTTGTTCAATCTGAGAATGTTTCCAGGTTACAGCTGGTTAACCACCAGTACTTTTGTAGATATTTGCATCTGGGGACAAATAACCCCAGGCACCAATACTCAAGGAGCCAGCTGGCCTGAAAGCAATTCTGCAGGAAGGGAGATCCAAGTCCTGGTGCAGAACAAACTGACCATAATCCAGCAATGCATCCCCACCACAGAAAAATGCCAGCAGATTCCTGGGCTGCATTGGGTGTTGCCAGCAGGTTGAAGGAGGTGCTCCAGGTGATCTTTCACCTCTACTCATCACCAAAGAGGTCACATCTGGAATTCTGTGACCAGTTTGTGCTACTCAGTTTGAGAAAACTCTGATGGATAAGAGCGAGACAACATGGAAGCACAAAAATGATCACGAGTTTGGGGCACCTTTCATATGGAGAGAGTCAGAGAGAGATAGCATTGCTCATCTTAGAGAAAGTTCAGGGAGGATCTTATCAATATGTATAAATACTTGATGAGGCAGATATGAAGTAGACAGAGTCAGTTCCTTCTCAGTAATACCTACTGACACAAGAGAGGATGGACACAAATTAAAGAGCAGAAAATTCCACTTGAACAAAAGGAAGCTCTCTTTTTGTTTACTGTGAGGATGATCAAGCACTAGAGCATGCTATCCAGAGATGTTGTTTTGAACCATCCTTGGAATTGAGAAAACCTGACTGGACACAGTGCCAGGCAACCTGCTCTTGTTGATCCTGCTTGAGTAGGACAGGGTGTGGAGTAGATGATCTCAAGAGTCCTTTCTAATCTCAACCATTCTGTCATTCCATGGCAGTCAGTCATCTTACTTATGCTGCACTGTTTCCAGGTAACTGTGTCAAATCAAACAAGCAGTTTCCTATTGTGGTTCTTTCCCCAATGATTTTTAATGGGAAGGGAAAAAAAGAGGAAGCAACGGTGATAACCTATAACCTAATAAATAATGCTAAGCAAAAGAATTAAGTTCAGAAGAGCTTCCAGACCTCATATTGTCAGGTCAGTGACTTAATGCCAGAAAAGTGGCAGCTGGTTTTTAGGCTGTGACAGCCATATGAAAAGAGAATGTTTGCCCTTGATAGATCACATCTCCTTTATCTACACCAGCAAACTCAGGACTGTGAGTGGTTTCTGAGGCTGCAGAAACTGGCTGTTGAATCATAGATTCATTTAGGTAGAAAAATACATTTAAGATCAAGTCCAACTGCCATGTTCACTACTAAACCATATCTCCAGCTGACAATCTCCAGGGATGATGATCCTCTACCAGGGGTGGTGATTCCTGTGCAGCCTGTTCCAATGCTTGACAAACCTTTCAGTGACAAATTGTTCTCTAATATCCAACCTGAACTTCCCTTGGTAAAACTTGAGGCAGTTTCCTCCTTTGTCCTGTCATTTGTTACCTGGGAGAAGAGGCTGACCCCCACCTTGCCACAATCAACTTTCAGGGAACAGAGTGATAAGGTCTTCCCTGAGACTGTTCCTCCAGGTTGAACACTCTCAGTGCCCTCAGCTGCTCCTCATCAAACTTGTGGTCCAGACCTTCCCCCAGCTCCATTGCCCTTCTCTGGATATGTACTGGCACCAAAATGTCCTTCCTGCTGTGATAGGCCCAGAACTGGACACAGAATTCAAGGTATGGCCTCACTAGTGCCCAGAGCAGGGGGAGAGTCACTGCCCTGTTCCTGCTGGCCGCAAAATTCTGATCCTGCAACACAAGGCTGAGAGACTGAGAAATGAGATTTGATGTTGTGTAGTTCACACTGGTCAATCGAGGATGAAATAAAACAATATTGGTGTACAGTTCTATAGTTCACAAAAATAATTTAAAGATTGTGAGTCATCAAAAGCATATTTCCTTGTTACCCTAAAGAAAAGGAGAATTCAGAAAGTATAACTAAATGCTAATCTGCTGAACTGCCTTTCTCCAGAAAAGACTGACAGGATATCTGGGGTAGGAATATATTATTCAGAGAAGAGTATTCCATGAGGACTTTTGAAGGAAAGCATATTGATAGATGTCTACATTTGAATTAATTGACAATGCACCTTATACTCCAACAGGCTCCAATGCTCATCCAGGTGTGTGCTGGTTGCCAGGTGTTGATTCTCCCCTTCCCTGCTGTGGTTATTCCTTGTATTGGAATGTACCTCTCTGTCTGAGCTGGAAAAAGCAAATATAAGACCTGTAGGCCGTGTTAATACAGAAAAGTGAAGAACAGGAGGTGACACATTTGTCCTGACAGAAGAGAGTAAGAACAATGCTGTACCTTGTTTGGCAGGACATTATTCTGCAAATAAGAAAAGAAGCCCTTAATTCTTCCTCAGGATGTTTACAGATTTTAGATAAGTGCTATTTTATGTATAAAATCCAGAAAAATTCTGGAAAATAGAGACCAGCACTCGTTTTCTCTTAAATAATTAGCAACGAGCCCACACATTTAGATTTCTATATATTATTCCTCCATTCATGTTCTCTGAATGTTGATTTCATTTATTGTCCTATTTAGAATAAAAGCCTTTTTGAAGGTAAACTGTCTTCCAGCAGTACATAACTCTGTCAGAATGGGCTCGTGAGGCTGTGTGAAATGCTATAAAACATAATATATAACAACAATGGCCCACAAAATTGCCATTTTATGGAGCTGCAAGATGCTAAACACATTGTCCTGTGTATAAGAAGTTTCTTTCCACAGCTGCGAACCTTCAGGTCTGTTGCTGCTTTATTCTAGTTTGAGATTTAAAGACTATTTAAAGCAAAACAAAATATTTATGAATGTTTAACACATAAACGCTACATATTCTTAAACAGATAATCCAAATGGATCATTTCAAAAATCAGTCTTCCAAAGTTAAAAAAAAAGATCTTTACCACTGTAAAGAGAGTAGAAGAACATGCTGAATATAACTGCATTCATGCTAAAAAAATTAGAAAAAGAATCTAAATTCAGTACTGAAAATACTATTTTATCATCATACACTAACTGAATTTTATTAAATATTGCTTTAATGATATTATTCTGGGAAAAATTAAAAAGTTGCTCAGCACTTGCCACTGGATATTTTCTTAATTAAACTGTTGTGGAAAGTTTTAATCTTTTTAAAATGTTATGTATTATAAACAAAAAATTTCCATTTAAACCATCCCAACTATATGCATGGGATATAGTTTATGATAACTAAAATAAGGACCTGCCTGAGAGTTCTCAGGTTAGATTTGTAGCTTAGAAAATATTTGAGAAATAAGAATAAAGTTGCCTTTTTTTTCAGCTTAGGAGTTCTTTGTATAAGCACACACACACATCTTTGTACATATGTGTGTGTATATATATATATTTACATATGTATAAATAAATATGTATACCTTCTCCACAAGGATGACTACTGATGTCATCAGGACAACCCAAAGCACATCATGTCTTTCTTGCCCATGCAGATCCATTGCATTTAAGAACCTCATCCTGTGGCTCCACTGGGAGCAGGATTATGCTCTTACATTCTTACACCGAATACTCAAATTTGCTCTGGTTTTTGTATTGGACTATGTTAATTTATACTTTTCATTGATGTTTCTTACCTGATTTTGCTGTCAAGGAAATTCACCTTAAAAATTATGAGTGTTTAATGGATTAATCTAAGACAAAAAAATCCTCGTCCATGTTTTATTGCAGCAAATATAGCCCTCGTTTATCTTCACTTGCGAAGTAAATTTTTTCACATTTGTGAATTTATTTTGGATTCTATGAAAGATTATTAAAAGAAAGAGAGAATATTTGTGAATGCTTAACATACAAATCCCCACATTTGCTTAAACAAATAATCCAAATGCATCACTTCAAAAATTAGACTTCCAAAGTTAAAAAAACATATTTTTTTTTAAAGAATCTCCCCAAACTCTCCCTCAGGTCAGCAGTAATATTCCACTCACTAAAGTCAAAGAAATTTTAAACAAGATATATTATTTATTTTATTTTACATTTTATTTTTGTTTCTTTTATGCATTAACCAGGCATCTTTTCATGACATCTAATTGGTAATGAGTCTTCTGCTGGCTGCCTGATCCTTCTCAAATTGGATTTTGTTCATCCAAATAATACTTTTCTCACAGCCATGCACACCTTTAAGTGGGAGGTAGAGGGGTATATTCATAAATGCTGTGAGGTGTGGTAAATTCCAGGCACAGACTCTCTTTAAACCATCAGAGTCCATATTTTGCAGTCCTTGTACGCTGCCTCCACAGCAGAGGCAAATTCTCATTGAAGGAATTTGGGAACGTTCCGTCAGGAGGATTTTCTGAGAGAACATGCCCTTCTTGGAAAATTGATTTTTTAAAAATTTTATTTTGTGAACAAATATTCCATTTTTCCACAGGGGAAAAATCAAACTGACAGGTCTCCAGGTTCCTCACCTGGAAGGTTTTTGCCAGCTTCACTCTGGGCAGGCAGAAAGCAAATTTGACAGGCGCTGGCAGGGCAGAGTGTCAGAGCTCCCTGCCTCCTCCACTCTCCCTTCTGTGCTGGCTGGAGGGGTGAGAACACACAAACCCTGGGTGCTGCTGCTTCCTCCTGGAAGGCTGTTGTCAATCCACCATCACTGCAAGAACAACACTGAGGAGAACTAGAGTAGGAGGAACAAGTTTTCATTCTGTCGCAGTTCAGGTAGGATGGAGACTTTTCTTTTGTTATGTTTTTCTGGAAATGCTTGTTATGTATCTTTATCTCCTTCTTTTTTTAATATATATTTTTTGCTTTCTTTTTGTTTCTCCCTTAATTCAGGGGAAGTGCTTCTGCACTACATTATGTATAATTGCAGCTATTTTTGCATTATATATAATCACATATATTGCCCATCCCTAGAAGTGTTCAAGGCCAGGCTGGATGGAGTCTGGTACAGCTTGGTCTACTGGAAGGTCTCCTTGCTCATGGAAGGAGGGTTGGAACTAGATGACCTACAAGATCTCTTCCAACTCAAACTATTCCATGATTCTATGACATTACATCAGACCTTATATACAATTTTAACATATAATATGTTACATACACCTAGCTATTTATATGTATTTCTGTACATATATCCATATATACATATATGTCAAAGCTCTGCAACTTTTTACAAGCAATGTTATACCTGTTATCTCTTCCAGTCCATGTGGTTTTCATGTTCCAAATGACAAAGTCATTCTTTAAATTTGTTACAAAATGAGGTACAAATGGAAGGCTGCAAAGTGTACTTTACATTATTAGAAAACAAAGGAGACATCTATATTTAGGAACACTAGCAGAACTAAAAGCATCAGCTCTGGATAAAATGGATTGCACCTCAAAGCACCAGTGGCAAGGTGGTGTCTAATTCATACACTAATTCACATAGCTGCAAACAACCATAACAATTATGAGCATGTAAACCTACATACAGAGTGAAAGACTTGCTGCTCTTCCACGTCTACAACAGCTTCTTGCATTCTCTCTGTAAAAGCTGGCCAATTTTCCACTTCTATCCTGAGATGATCAATATTTCCTAAGTGAGCCACCTTTTGAAGTACTTCAGGACATATTTAGCTTCCTCTTTGATCTTTCCATGTCTCCTTTTAGATATAATGGATTTTACTGTACTGAGGCTTTATCCCACCAACTCCACTTTTATTATCCTTTAGCTGGCTTTCCAGAAGGCAAAAGCAAGTTGAAAGGACAACTTTTCTTAGCAACAAAAATTAATCATGCATTTCCTTTTTGAGGAGCATCAGACATCATGGAACACTCATAAACAATGTTTTTTGCAACATTTCCTCTTGCGGTTTTTCTTGAGGAGCACACAAAACCAAGAAAATGAGAGGCGAAGTATCTACCAATGTAACTTTTAAAGCTCATGATTTTTGTTCTGAGAAAAGGGGTATTTCCAGTTGTACAAATCTGAGAAAAAAACAAATGGGGAGATGTGATTCTAATAAGCATTTTGTACAATTGAGACCTGGTGTCTCAAACTGAGTTTTAGTCTATCACAATATTGATGAATTAGAACTACAGTCCTATGAATGCCATTCTCTGCAGAGAAGTAAAGCATGCACTGCAATTGAGTCACTGGTGCAAAAGTGAATCACTTGAAAAAACAGGAAAAATAAATAGCTGGCAGGAAGCCAGAGGAGTGGACTCAATTCAAAATGAAGACACCAAAACCAGATGTCTAAAGGAATGTGTATGCAGGTGAGTTATCTGTCTAAACTGCCACATAATCAATAGAGACATAGTGAACAGAGTCCTTGTTTTTTAGGGAAAGATTTCTCTGACAGGTGACTGCGGGTGCAATTTAGTTTGCTACAAACAGACAGAAATACCATTTGAGAAAGACTAGTGCATGCAAAACTGCTGCCCAAGGCTGTAGATAAAACACACAGGGCCTATATTAAATGCATGAACTTAGGATTGGTGACTTATGGCCAAGCAGAAAAACAAACACACCTCAGCCATGATTAAATGTATCTCTTAATGTATGTATATCATACACTATACATCTAGAAAGCTGAATCATTATCCAATCTCCTCAGATCATATGGGCTAAGACTGGTATTCAATATTCTAAGTATGAGGAGTGAATTTATTTTAGGCACCATGGAGTATCTTATTTGGCCTCCAGCTACTTCCCAGAAGGCATTGAAGTGTCTCTCAGCCCAGGGAAGGAGTTATATGGCTCCAGGTGCCCCCTGGCTGGGTTTATTCATGAGGCTCCGATGAGTGGCTGTCCCTCCAGAGAGTGAGCTAAATACACGTGTCTCCACTTCTGTTCAGATATCTCAGTTTTAAACTGTGCCTGTACAAAGAAACATGAGCTTAATTTCTTGGTACTAACATTCTTCATTTGTGGAATTTTAGATGAAAAACCCTGACTTTGAAGTTGAGAGATCACTATCAGTGACAGTTTTCAATACCCTATGGAGTGAATAAATTGTAAATCTTCCCAGCAATATCATAACACAATCAGCCTCTGTCCTTATCATGGATAAATCATCCTGGTAACAGTCTGTACCACCACCATCAAATGCTCTTTTGTTTTGTGCCAGAAAAGGCCTCTTCAACGTTTCTTTGGGTTAAAATTCTCATATTTCATATTTGGTCAACATATCTAAGGGCAGTCATTGAATATGACACTGCATGCTGCTGCTGGCAGGAGCAGGCTCCATCATTCCACATTTGGCTTCCCATTTGCAATACCTGTCCCACTTCATAGGGTCACCAGGATCAGACTAGCAATAAGTGCAGTTTCTCCTTGTGAGAAGGTAGAGGACCTGTAAGAACCCACTTTTCTCTACTTCTTTAGCAGGTCTAACTGGACTACCTCAGTCCCTTTTGCTCCAGTGACTACTTCTCTTACTTTGACAAAACAGCTATGGAAAGGCTTCTCTATATCCATCTCAGTGATTCAGCAGCTCCTGCTTGCTTCCCTTTCCCACCCCTCTGGCCCAAAGGTGCATTCAGTCATTTGCCATACTTTGTTTCAGATGCAAAAGGCTCATTTTGGATCTTCCTCTCTGACTCCTTAGACTCCAAAGGAACAAACCTTGAAGATATTTATCTTATAATCTGTAGGGCTGTGTCTGCTGCAAAGAGCAGTTCTGTCCATGTT
Organism: Acridotheres tristis; assembly: GCA_037013685.1. Lineage (NCBI taxonomy): Eukaryota > Metazoa > Chordata > Aves > Passeriformes > Sturnidae > Acridotheres > Acridotheres tristis. Next base: position 103,891,238 of record CM072887.1, read on the forward strand.
CTGCTTCACTAGTAAAAATGATGTGACAGGGAAGCAGAGTTGTGGGAAAGAAATCTTCACTGCATTCAGAGAGATCTTGCTTTTACTGTGACAGCTTCTGAAGTAGCTGTTCCTGAACTGGAAATAGGCATTGAAGTTACAGAAGGTAGCTCTGCAAAACTATTAGCCCCATGTTTGATGGCTAGAAAAAGCAGGCAGAATTAAGAATTACTTGAAAAGGACAAGAAAACAAAAGAGAAAACATTATAATGCCACTATTTCAATCCCTCATGTGTCTTTAATACAGATTGTTGCTCCCTTGCCTCCAAAAGAGTACAGTGGTGCTGGAAAAGGTATAGAAAGGGACAGTAAGGAGGACCAATAATAGTGAAAATCTAATCATAATAACATCTATATTTTGGAGAAGTCACTGAGGAAAGGACATGACATATCTCTATAAAATACCAGTAATACAGAGTGGATCAAATGAGTAGAAACTATCTCATCTATGCTAGGACCATCAAATAAAATTAACGAGTAACAGATTAAAAGCAAGACATAGAGGTACTTTGTCATATGTGTGGCTGCTACAAGGCACTGTGCACGCCTAATGCCTCTCTGGATTAAAAAGGATGAGATAAATTAATGACATAAAACTGACAGGACTCTATTAAACACAAAACATCACCTTGCATTCAGGCAGTCCCAGAGGCACAGGTCACTGCTGGCAGAGGAGCATACCAGGGAGCTGGCACCATATGCTGCCCTGCTCTCACCTCCTCTGTGCCCCTGCTGCTGGTCAGTGTTGGAGACAGAACGAGGTGGATTTTTGCCCTGACCCATTAACAGTGCTCTTATGTTCACACAATTAATGCCAGCCTCCGGGGAAGAGATTTAGGCCAGCTACTCTAGATGCTATTGCAATGCTTAAAACGTACATTCAGGCCCTGCCAGCAAGATCAGAACACCTCAATTAGTCACTGGCTCGTCCTGTGCTTCAGCATGGAGATGTTTGGACCACATCAGGTCTCCCCAACACCTTTGCACACTTTTATTTTTTTTTTTTTTTAATTTAGGTTAATGTGTTTATTGTCAAAAGAATATTTATTTGAAAAAGGGAGTGCAGGAAAAATATTATGTCTCCCCACTCTTCTGAAATTATCCCTTTTTGTGTGGGGACTGCAAGTCATAATTTCAGAGATTATTAGCACCATTATTGTATCAAGTGGCAAAATTGTACAAAATTCACTCCTGCCACTTTAATCTGATATTGATGCTTCATAAAATGTCAGGTAATTTCATCCCCAATAATATGATGCAAAGCTGTTACTGCAAGTCAGTTTCCAGTAATGAAGGATAAAAAATATACTGGAATTCACTATGAGCAATAGTAGGGCTGCAATACACTTCTCAGGATAGCCAACTGATAGACTTGAACTGACTCCCATGTTAAATTAAAATGCTCTTCTTTTGTTGTTGTTCATCATTAAATGTGTTGAATTCTGTGTTCTTATCTGGGGGATTGTGGGTAGCTTGTAATATTTATAAGGGGAAGAGCTACTCATCTCAGGGCCATTTCTGTAGTATGTATTATTTATTTTCTGATCTATCCCCTCCCATGTTCACTGTCTTTAAAAATGATGATTAATAAAACATTCCATGCTGAACAGTGTGGGTTATATGCCCATATATATATATTCAGGCCATTTCTATGCAAATGTCACAGGAGATTTTTCGTCACAAAAAAATGTATTTATTCTCTACTTGATCCATTCATTTTACATTTATTTTTAGATTAATTATTCTATTTCTGACATGACTGGTTTTAGCTGGGCACCCCAAAGGGATTTTGTAATCAATATAGACATTTTTTTGTTCTTTAGCACATATGAAAAACAACTGAAGAAGAGAATTGAAGGAAGTGACATAGAAACAATAATTCTTCACTTTGCTATCTTGTTTCCGTAAAAAATATATAATTCATTATATAATTCATTATTACTCTATCAGAAAGGAGGAAAAAAAAAAAAAAAGAGAGAAAAGTATCACAAACTTCTTAAAGTATCCCAGAATCACATAAGATCATAAGATGCTGAGTTGGAAGGTTCATTGAGCTCAGCTCCTGGCCCTGCACAGGACACCCCAAGAGTCACACCATGTGTCTGAGAGCTTTGTCCAGATTCCTCTGGAGCTCTGTCAGGCTGGTGCTGGGAGCACTGCCCTGGGAGCCTGCTCAGAGCCAACCACCTTCTGGATGAAGAACCTTTTCCTAATATCCAACCTAAGCTTCCACTGACACAACTCCAGGCCATTCTCTCAGGTCCTGTCACTGGTCACCACAGAGAAGAGATCATGATTTAGCATATTAGAAATGAAATATGCATTGTCTTCATCTCACTTAATCAAGATTTCAGTAGATAAGGCTATTTTATTACTGCAAATTGGGACTTACACAAAAAGTCTTTATTGCTGCAATGCTCCTCTTGCTATCTATTCACTGATGGGAGTGTGACAGGAAGTCTCAGCTTCTGAAAAAGGTAATGCATTAATCTTGGCTCAAGAGAACAAAAAACCCCAAATTTTTCTATTACAAGAGAGGGAAGACTATGTAACTTGAACTTTTTCTTTTTGTTTTCTATCTTGTTTTCCCTCATATTGGGCCACCTTGTCCAAATACAGTGACTTATTACTCATTTTCAGGCAATATGCTTGTATTTTATGGTTAATAGGGCAATAATAGTCCCTGACTGTGCTTATTTTCAGTTTGTATTACAGGAATATCTAAAACAGTAGCATTGTATCAGCAATGCTTAGTCCCTCATTGTCAGAATCTAGGCTCTAAGGCCACAGCAAGAAGCAGGTAAAATAGAAATATATTGAAATTACTGCAAAAGAAAAAAAAATCCCACTAATACCAATGAAACCAGTTATATATATTAACTTATATATAAATATGCATGATATCTAAGGTGCAGTATAACATCCCTGATAAGCTCAACAGGGCCAGTGTACAGTCTTAACACACCTTTGAATGTAAATTTATTCTCAGATAGTTTAATTAAATTGATTTAAAATCCTGAATTTTAATTCAAATCTTCAGTCTCGAGTCAATCCTCAATTCCAGCAGAATATCAAATATCATAATTGGGAACAGGCTGAGAGAGACCTGGGCCTCCAGTCTGAAGTGTGAATCTCTCCATGAACTGGTTGTAACTACAGAGCCAGCTTTGACCTCCAACATCACTTGCTTATAACTGCACAGCACATTCTCCAACTGATAAAGAAAAAAATGTTCTAAGAACTGCAACTCCTGCAAGACAGATTTCAATGAACAGGAAACTCTGTCCTCTAGGAAATAAAAGCCTTGAGCTTCATACTCCAAATCTCTACTGACTTAAGAGCATCTTGCTCCCTGTCTCTGTTCAGTTGTTAAGTCCCTGAGGTCTCAAAAGTAAATCACAAATTATTATATCGTTGCAGGAAGGATATAATTTGACAGGTAGAGAGATGCCATGTTACAGTTTTAATCTGTATGGCTTTATGTGCTAGTCGTGAGGAGGAATAAATATTGAGTTGATTTTCACCTGATCTTGGTGGGAGTTACACATATATAGAGACAAAAAGACTTGACTGAGTACTGCAGGACTGGACACAGGAGAAGAAGAATCTTATTGTCCTAGTAAGTATTTATCTGGCATATAAAAGAGATGATCTGTTAAATACTGCAGAAATAAGAAAGGATCTGGACACCAGTTTCTAGAACTCTTTGCAGAGCAGAAAGCTTATTTGTCTGGCTCATCCCAGGGGATAAATTGGATGGCTATTACTAATTCTGTTGCAGGCAAGAGTGTACAAACGTAGAAATGACTCAAAAAGTCTAAGGAAAACAAGTACCTCTTTAGAAAGCACTAGCTCAATCTCTTTTCTCCTCAATAGTAGTAGTGGAGAATATTTCTAGGGGAAGAAATTAGCTGGTCTTAATAAAGCACTGTGTGGGAGTAGGTTAATCTTCCAAAGTGTGAATGTGTTCCTGCTAGAGATTACTGTGCTGACTAGTTAGATATTTAATCTGTTCCCAAGTGTCATACCACATACACTTTTGGTATCTTCTAACATGAACTTCTTAAAGAAGTCTAAATATGGTAAATATTAATAGTTTAAATATGCTAAAATAACGGTTGATGACTCTGTAACATTAAACATTCTCTTACTTTCTTACATGATCCTTCAGGATCACTCTTTTGGTCTTAAAGTTCAATAAGAATTTTCAATATTAAAAAAAAAAAAAAAGAAAAAAAAGAAAAAAAAGAAGAAGAAATAATAAACCCCAGTAAACTTTTCTATTATTTTCCATTAGGTTTTTTTTGTTTGTTTGATTATTTTGTTTTGCTCTTTATAGACAGTATTCTGAAGATTTGAAAAGTGCAGATTAGATTCTGGATGCTTAACCTGATTCATAAAAAGGATCTCATTTAAAGAGCATCCTTTTGTCAGACTTTTCACCAGAAAACATAAGTCATTTTTGACTTATTGACTGAGTGACTGGTAAATTCTCCTGTCACAGAATTTCAAGTGAAAACTACTGAAGAAAATAGCACTCTACCTTTCCACATTTTGAACTCCAGTGCTTGTCTAACAGATCATTTGTTATTCAGACTTTTATAGAAGCAGCTCTGTTTCAGCCATAATATTTTGCCTGATTGTTTGTGACATTCATTTCTAGAATTCAGAATAGCATGATGCACCTAATATTCTCAGTTTGTACTCAACTCTATTATAAAATTCAGGCTGTCTGCTTATGACAGACGCTCATTAAGGAGGGGTTTATAATTTAGCACTTCAATTACAGTCTCTGGGGGAGCTTCCCAGGAAACACAACCTGGTTAAAAAATTATGATTAGGCAGGAATGTGAGTGCAGCAGTGTTTGTAGCTGAAATGCCCCAAAGTGTATGAGTGCCATTTGTTCCAGAACAGCAAAGCTAACCAGGAAAATTACCATTATCCAGTTGAATTGCAAGAGTACTTTTGGAAAAAAAAATGAGCTTGAAAAAAAAACATATTAAAAATGTAACTTATAGGGAACAACAAAGAGACAGCCATCAAAATCTGTTTTGGTCTTGCCAGAAGTGTTTGCATGGCATCACCACCCTGCCCAAACCAGGCTGAGCATCCTTCTCTGGGATGCTCTGAGGAATTTGCCCCTGGATGAGACACAGCAGCTGGGAGAGGGAGCAGGGAGCCTTTGGGCGTGCACCTGAGACCTGCTGGGGATTTCTTCCCCACATCTGCATCAGGGGTTGCAGTGAGCAGCATGGACACGGACATGCACAGCTGGAGCACCTGCAGCTCCCACAGAAGGGGGCTCCAAGTAAGGGCTGTGAATCCTGGAGAGGGTTTGTGTGCCAAAAACCCACACCATTTGTGAAGGATGTGAGTGTGTGCATGTAAATATTACCTTGTGTGGTTTTGAGTACAATTTATATAAAATATTTTGGGATTAGAAGAGTATTTAGAAATTTGTAGCTGGGTATTTAACAGCTTTGACAGTGTCTAGTATTGCAGTTTATCTCTTGCATTGTCAATATTGGTCTTGAATGTATAGTCCACTGAAGGTTTGTTGATTTTGTGCTATTATTAAATAAATAAACTGCTTTGATCTCTGTTTGGTTGAAACCACTTGAACAGGAAAAGTTTCCCTTTTGACACAAACCTGGTTTACTTTTTAAATAGCAACATGAAAAATATAGGAATATTATATAGAAATATAATAATTTTTAGACCACGTTAGACAAAGACATTGTTTAAATGTTAAAATAGATACAAGCTCAGTTTGGAGTCTTTAGAGTTATTAAAAAGCAGAATACAAGGTTGAAGATACCTCAATGAACTGAAGGCAAAACCCACATCAGAGTTATTAAGCCAGAACTAACAATGTCATGGTGCTATTTGAACCAAAAAGTCATTTTAAGCTTTCTCCTCCTGGGAACTGGTCCCCATCACTTTCCATCAGACTGCTGTGAGTATAAGAATATGCAAGTAACAGCCCAGGAATAACAGGTTCTAAACATTTACATACTTTATCAAGGGTGCTGATCACAGTGACATGCTCCTTAACCAAACAATAAAAGAGAGGAAGAAAAAGGCCTTCTATTTTCTGATCTCTTTTGCATATTGTCATTCTTGCTTTAACTCATATGTCCATAAAAATCTCTCTGTGGTAGAGAATGTCAGATGATGATAATGAATAAGCACAAACCACCGACTAAATGACAAATTGTGTGCACTCAGCAAACCAAGCTGCTTTTAATTTTTTTTTGCCAATTATTTCAATGTACTGCAAGAAAGGACATCAGATATGTGGCCATACAGCCCTGATTGTTCCCATTAAATATGTAAAGGGGTTATTATCATATGTCATAAACCTCACATCATCTTCAGCACAAATACAAACTTGGAACTGCAAAGAACTTCATAGAATAATGAGTTCAGTTTCTGCATTTATAAGCAATTATGTTACACATCCCATTTCAAACACAAATTAAAGTTTAAAATTAATTATAGTTTTTGCCCCTCTTGCATTGGACACTCTTCCAGACCCTTGTTCTCAGAAATCTTCTTTTAATTTCCAACGTAATAATATTTTTAATCAGTTCCAGTTTTATTCTTGCACCAAGTAGACTTTCGCCTCTTAGATGTTTATTATCACTGATGTATTTACAGAAAGCAAGTAAAAACCTTACTTAGCCGTCATTTTGCAGGGTTAACAAGCCAAGCTGTTTCAGTCTCCTTTCATAATAGAAGTGCTTAATTTCATAGTCATTTCTCTGTACTCTACTCTGAACTTAATCTAGTCTGAGTTTTGCTTCTGTGGGATACAGAGATTCTCTCACTTGGGATGTTCAAGGATGTTCTTTGCCTCTTTCTGTTGGCTACATCATATTGGCCTGTGATCAGTTAGTTCTACAAGGTCTGTCCCTCTGTCATTACCACCTGACGAAATCCCAGTTTAGAGGAAAATTGTTATATTTCAAAAGTTCATGGCTTTGTATTTTATACTTCTTAATTTCATCTCATCCTTGTTTTTCTGGTACTCAGGGCCATCTCTCATCTCTTCCTTTTAATACAGTAGAAAAATATTCTTCTGTATTAATGGTGACTCCAAAAATCACAATGTCAGTAATTTTTTTCAGTATTTCCCCTACTTCTTTACTGTGAGAGATAATGAAATCCTTAAATGCCACTAATAACTCCTTTTTACTTAATATTTTCTCTGTTTACTGTGATTTAAACATATACCCTCCATTTTACTATTCCTCACTTTCTATTCTAACTTCTTTTCTTTCCAACACCATGTCAAATACTTTGCTGAAATCTCTGTGTATTCGAGCCACCATCTTTTCATTTAACTATGAAATCTCTTTCAACAATGTGGCATGATATATTTTTGTTAACCTAGACTTGTGTGTAATTTTATGTTATACTTACCATCCTTTCTGTGTATTTTAAAGAAAGAATTCTAAATGCTTTGATACAGTTGATATTAAGTTAACAAGCTTGTGATAAGTTAGATCACTTTCTCTTCCTCTGCTCTTAAGTATAGGTGTTAATTTCCTATTCTTAAATAAGGTGTCACATTTATCTTCTTAGATTTAGTTTAAATGCTTGCTCCCAGACCTGTAATTTCATGTCCCAGCTCTTTCAGAAATGGGGTTAGAAATTATTAAGTTCCCCCACACTTGAACACATTCAGCCATGTTAGTTTTGCTTCTCTCTTGACTCTACTTATTTCCTCATTTTCTTACCCTTTTTCCTCTCTTGAGGAACAAGACCTTTGTTATTTCTTTTAATAGTTTTACAAGTCTATCTGAAATTACCTTTGGAAATTTTTTTTCTATATTCTAGGTGTCATGTCTTTTTGAACACTAATTTTATCACATCCTTTTTATCTGAAAATTTTTAATTTCTTGGGGTTCTTTACACAATTAATTCTTTAAGCTATAGAGTAATGTATTTCCTACTTTAGTGTGGGATGTTTTTGTCACTGAATTTATAAAATTCCAAGTATCTATTGTGCTTTGGTTCCTGAACACTTTAATCCAACTAATTCTACTAGTTTCTTCAAAATTTTATTTTTTAATATCAGGAACTTTAGATATGTCCCTACTTTTGAATATGCTTACATTGAAATCAAATTGCTTAGATTAAATCACTTGTGTCTTCTATCAGAATTGTATGCAGTGCTTATCTTTCCATGTCATAGTCAGTTAAAAAAAACAATGTTAAGAGCAATTAGGAGAACCGTAATCTGCTAATTTGTACTTTGAGTAATGATCATCAGCATTTGATTTCCAGTTCATTTCTGCAAACACAAGTGTCAAAAAATAACACACTTGTGCATATTTAAAATAATAGTTTTACTAAAATACCACCTAGAGATAAAACGTGAACTCAGGGAAGACTTTAGGCACCATATGTTACAAGTCTGGCCAGCTCAGATTGTGGTAAGATGGTTTTCTGTCCATCTGCATCTGTGAATAAAATAATTTCTATTTTACCACTGCTGTTAAAGTGCTTTCTTTCAATCTGCATCTGACTTCAAGAAAATAATAAATAAAAATTCTTGCCATCCTTCTCTGAGGTAATTTCTCCTAAGCATATGCTCTGTATAGAACACATTTCCTATGAGAGAAGCTGAGGGAAATGGGATTGCTTAGTCTGGACAAAAGGGGGCTCAGGAGAGACCCTCTAGAACTCCATGAAAGGAGACTTTATCCAGCTGGGGGACAGTTGTTTTTACCAGGTATCAAGTAATAGGACAAGAGGACACAGCTTCAAGTTGCATCAGGGGGTGTTTAGGTTTGATATAAGAAAAAATTTTTGACAGAAAGGGTGGTCAGGTATTGGAACAGACTGCCCAGGGAAGTGGTGTAGTCACTTCTCTGGAAGCATTCAAACTACATGCAGATTTCACTCTTAGAAGATGGTTTAGTGGTGAAAATGGTGGTTGCATTTGATGCTCTTAGATGTCTTTTCCAACCTTAAAAGTTCTTTGATTTTTTTTTGCTTTCCATATGTATTTGGCATTCCTACTTCAACCTCCTGAATCTGGTTACACAAACACACCTTGATTACTCCTCACCTGAATGATTGCAGCTTAAAGGTCTTTGGTGTGACCATTCCACCCTTAAAATACAAAAGAAATTGAGTTTGATCTAAATCCATCTCTCTAGCAGACACACATAATTTATCATGCAAATGTGGATCCTCAGAAGATATTTAAACCTAAAGAACTGGGACTTGGCAAATTATAAGCATGATGTAGCAAAGTCCTGAGATCCTTGATCAGGAGACTTGTAAAGATGAATTTATTATAATCATTGCCTTCGTTAACCTTCATGTTTTTATTTTGCTATGAAATTAATGACAGATAAATTATAGCATCCAACAAAACAGCCCAAAATAACAAGGGTCTCCCTGATGAGAAAATAATTACATGAGCACTCCTATAAAAATCCAAAATAATTCCATTGCAGAAAAGTACTTCTATGTTTACACTGCAGTGCAATCAAGAAGCAATAGTCATGCCATCACTTCTACTGAATGTATCAGCAAAACAGAAAAAAAAAAACTTACATCATTACCAGACACCAACCTTATATCTCTTTACCTCCAAAAGAAGCTGGTTAAACATTATTTTTGTGCAATTTCTGCATGTATTTATCAGTTTAGAAAGAACTAATCATGAAAAGGAAAAATGTGGGCAATACATTAGGACTCAGAGTTAGGAAGCAGATACAATAACTACCTAAGAATCAGGAAGAAAACTTCATAAAATATTTCACTCAGTTATTCACAAAGAAATTTCTACATTTTTCTGAAATATGCAAGAATAGGACGTAGTAGACAGTTCGTTTTTCTGACTCAATGTGACAGATCCTGAGTTTATACTTTTAAATAAAAGTCAGGCTAATGTTTATTAAATAGGCCTAAGCAGGGACATTACTTTTAATTTTATTTTTTTAAATTTCTGCTCCAATTGCAACATAATAAGTGTTTCTTTTACCATATCCCTTCATATTTGCTTCATACAATTATTCACTTGAACAAATCTGTGAAGTAGAACATAAACTCTAAACACTAACATTGTTAAATAGTCATGGAAATAGCTGAACTGACAAGTGAAAGATTTTCTCTAGAAATCAACTGACAAAAGCTACATTTCATTTCAAGCTACAAACATTGTGACCTCTGTGTAAAATCACAGTAACGAAGATTTTGTATGGCCACAATTAACTGCTTAAAAATCAACACCACCACAATCCTTCAGAGAAATTACTGTAGAGTGCAGCTTTAAAACACATATTTTGCTTTTGCCTAAGCACAAATGTGTCTGCTTAGACTTAAAATTCATTGGTCAGGATTTAGACCTATAAATTCATATAGCCCTTGCTTATAAATTCCCTGTCTCTCTTCCCTCTTTCACAAGTAATCTTTTTCTCCTGTATTTCTGTCAATGTTTTAACACATCTATGAAACGTGTTTGATCTTTCAAGTTCCCTCTGGATGGGATCCCTTCTCTCTAGCCTGTGATCTCATCATCACCCCACACAGCTGGGTGCCATCAGTAGACTTGCTGAGGGTGCAGTCAACCCCATTGTCCACCCTGCTGAAAATGCTGTTAAACAATGCTGGCCCCTGTGCTGACCCTTGAGGAATGACATTCAATTCATTCAAGTGTATTGTATAAATTACGACAGTAAAAATATCCAAAATTAGACACTAACAGATAAAATGTATGATGGACGGGTTTAGAAAATGCACTGAAATGTATCTGAATCTTCAATTTCATAATGTCTGATCACACAGTGAAATCAGGACCCTTCAACTGGGTCAGGACCCTTCATTGGACCCTTCAACTGGGTCCTTGGTGCAGTCTTGAAAGTTTTTTCCCCTGTAGGTTTTCAAAACAAAACCACGTTCAAATCTGTAATCTCATCTCTGTGGAAGTCAGTGGAGCTGACACATAGCCTTCAGGTGAAGCACTTAGCCAAATATTCTTCCAAATATTGCTTTCCTGATGGATAAAATTAGGTGTATACCTCAGGGTTACTTGCATGTTTAAGTGCACCTTGGAATATTTATGTAGCTGCATTCCAGGAATTGATCTTCATTGATTTAATCCCTAGATTTTTCCTCAATATCCTTCCTCCTTGGAACACTCACATAGCCTGTTCATATTTCTCCTGGATTAGGAGGTAGTCTTATGGTGTGTCACCTGGTGGGGCTATGCCAGGATGAGCAAAGACTGCTTGTTGACTGGCACTGCAGCCATGGAATGAGGTTATTGTTGTGGTTCCTAGAAATCATAAAAAAAAAAAAGGTGAAGAAGCAGTATTGACCTTCCCCATCATATTTTCAACAATATTTTCAATCTTTTCTTCCTGATTTTCTATTGCTTTACTCTGTGTGTGTGTATATATATGCATACATGTGCAGGACAGTGTATTACTGGTGATGATATATGAAGCAGAGGTTGGGTGTAATGCTAAAAATTTTGAATATAAGTGTCACTGTGCAGGTGTCTTATGTAGGAATAGAACTGATTGTTACTGATAATTAAAATCTAATTCTACAGCATTGCATCTACCTGGATGTCTTCAGGAGGCAAAATGCAATACTTGGAAGCCTCTCTCAAAAACAACTTTGAAAGCTAAGGTATGACCTTGACACAAACACTGGAAAAGAATTTTGAAATTAGAAGATGTCAAAAAATTTAGAAGCATTCAGTTTGTTTGAAGTAATGCAGTTAGTTGGGGAACTCAGGAGAGGTTGTGGCATCTCCTTCCCTGAAGAAATTCAAAAGCTGTCTGAACACAGTTCTTTACAATGTGCTCCTGGGCAGGCCATGCTTGAGGAGGGACTGGACAACCTCCAGTGGTCCCTTCCAGCCTCATCCATTCCCTGATGCTGTGGTTCTGTGAAATCAGTCACTCACTTCAAAGAAAATAATTCTATAGAATTGCAACAAGTTCAGATGCTTATAAACCCACAGAAATTTATGCAACACAAAAAAAAAAAAAGTGGCTTATACAAAGTAGCATAATAGAAATTGTAAGACAAAAGTCAAAAGTCAACTGCTTCTTATTTGGATTCAAGATAAATATTCTCCAAGGAAATAATTCTGCAAAGGTGTTCCCTTGGGAACTCCATATGGTTTTTTTCTTTTTCTTTTTCTTTTTCTTTTTCTTTTTCTTTTTCTTTTTCTTTTTCTTTTTTTCTTTTTCTTTTTCTTTTCTTTCTTTTTCTTTTTCTTTTTCTTTTTCTTTTTCTTTTTCTTTTTCTTTTTCTTTTTCTTTTTCTTTTTCTTTTTTCTTTTTTTCTTTTTCTTTTCTGAAATACATGCTTCTGTGAACATGTATTTCAGAAAAAAAAAACAAAAACCATGAACATGACTGTGAGGTGAAATTTGATTAGTATGGTCAAAACTGGGTCTTGGATCATAGCGTCTGAATCTGCCTAGGATCTGACATTTTAATTTACTGCATTAGACTATGGTTTCTCCTTCTCTATACACCTAGTGATAGGAATTTACATAGAAAAATAATATATTTTTAGCAGGAAAGCAAATATTTTCCAGAAAGGCAGTTGAAAGCTGAAAACACAATGAAAACCACCTCATCTGGAGCTCATTTTGTATGATCTGTTGCTCACAGAGAACAGGCATACATCATTTGGCATTATTTTTACCCTAGAATTTAATGCCCTTTGTGCAAAATGTAGAAGTTAATTGGTAGCTAACTCACTTTTATAGTGTGTTTGCTATGCTTGGGGGACATATTTTCCCCAATTGCCACATTTTTAAAAGGTTTTACCTTGCAGGGCTTACTTTTAGCTTATCATTACAACTTGGAAAAATTCACTGTCTTTCCTCCATGCAGATAAGTGCTCCCAACATACTTAATAATGAAATATCATGTGTATATATATGAAAAGGAAAAAAGAGTAGAGAAAAATCTCTCTACTGTGAAGGATGTAGCAATTAATTGTTCACAAGTTGGACACAGGCATATAAATTTTCAAGATGTATGAGGTGCTCCTTAAGAAAAACTTGAAGGAGTAACTCTCTGTATATTCAAAGCTTTCATTTGTGTCAGAAATGTCAAATTACTGTATGACAATTCCTGTTCTTGCATTTTGTAATGCATTATTGGTAGGAAGCTGCTGAACATTTAGTATTTGGGATTTTTTTCAGCAAAGAAGATGTCTTAGTACTCTTATTTGATCCATCAAAACACTTTGATGCACACCAAACTGGTGCCTGGGTTTTATTGACATAAAAACCTGTCTGGGATTCAGCAGCAGTGGTTGCTGGTCATTTATTAAATTTGGACTTTAGAAAGAAACTCCAAATATAAAATTCAGTGAAAACATTTGAATATTCCTCCAGGAAATATTGTTATTCATCCCCTAGTTTCAGATGAGAGCATACTGTTAATTAATAATTTACAGAAACATCATAACATCTTAACTATTGCAGATGACAATTACATGGAAGTTTTGGGGGTTTTGTCAGACTGTTTGTTTGTTTGGTCTTTACAGCAACTGGAAAAATCCTCAAGTCTTTAAAAAAGTCACTTCTTGGGGGTGTGGGAGTTATGTTTTAAAATTTCAGTAGTAAATTGGAGACATCATCAGAATACAGCTCCTTATGAAATGCATACTCCCCCATGAAAATTTTGTCCCTGAAATAAAATGGACTTAGCTGAAGTCATATTTCTGTTTCTCAACTACAATGAAGATAACTGAAATGCTAACATAAAGCCAAATTTTGGCAACACAACATTCTTCTTCATTTTTCATTAAAATCAGGATCAATTTTCAGAAAAACACACAAAGCCCACCTTGACATATGCAATGCATCAAGTCATATTAGAGGTGTTGCCCTGGAGAGTTCTGCACGTGTGAGTGGAAAGCAGGAGTTTAACAAGCCAAATATCTGAAACTGGGTGAATAGGTAAGACACAAGGCTATAATTAATTGTGCATTCACACCATGTTCTTTCCCCTATCTGTAAAAAGAGGAAACCCTCTAGGGGTGTTCAAACTCCGGAAAAAAGAAAAGAATTTTAAATCCAAAAAGATGATAATAATGTGAAAGTGTTGGCCTGAAATGACAAAAGTCCTGAGCTTTTAAAACTTTACAATGTTTAAAGTTTAAAGAATTTGCATGAAACTGCCATTCGTTTACCATAACCATTATTGCTGCTAACAGCAGTTCAATCATATGTCTTAAAACTGGGATTTTGACAGCTCAGGGAAATGATCATTCTAAATAAGTAATGTGAGCAACTTGCTAAGTAATCCTGAACAGTAGTCAATTCTCTTTTTTTTTGGAGGAGAATTCTCCACTGGTGTCCATGTAGTTTCCCATCAGATGGCAAACATGCCTCCCATATGATTTTTCCCCACCCTTCATGAGCCCCAAGTGTATTTCTGAGCCAGTGCATCCCTTGATGTGAGAAATTACCTAAAAATGTTACATAAATATGACTTAGCAGGCTGGTCTGACTTCCTAGGTTCATATTCCCTCAGGGCTCCTGCAGAAGTCCAGCAGATGTGTCTCCTGGCAGAAAATCAGCCAAGATAATGAGAAAAGACTTCAACTTCCATATGCTGGTATCAGCCCGGATTTAATGTCCTTATCCGAGTGCTTCCCTTCATCAAAACTTCTGTAGCACTCTGGCAGCTTTCCTCAGTCTCTTCAAGAGATGTTCTCAGAAAGGCTGGCATCGTGTACTTACTCTGCTGCCTTTGCTTTTTTGCACCAATCTCTTTGGCCATGATGAGCTTACATAGAAAATATATTTTATACTTCCTCTCACCTCTCATGTTTGAGTGTGATCAATATCAGTGAATACAGTTTAATATACACTTCTTGCTAATAAATGCAACCCTGTCTGGCTATGAGAGAAGATTTGAATTTGTCTTAAAAATGAATTAATTCTAAGTCTTTATCCTAAATGCCTCATTTGATGTTTATTAGAATAATCAAGGTCTATTATTTACCCAGCCCTCAAGAAGAGCTTGAGTTTTGTGAGAAATACTAGCAGGACATCTAAGTGTTCTTATTTTATATTCGTATGGGGAGAGGCTCAAATCTTCAAAAGCAGATGGGTGGCAAAATTCAGGAGATATCAATAGTATGCTGAGATGAGGAGAAGACTTATTTAAGCCTGAGTCTATTTTTTTTTAATTTTGTCAATGTCTTCTAGTATTCTAAAAACCTCTGGGATTTCAAACCCCAAATATCCTCAAAATAGAGCAGGAATTTGGAGGAAAAATGAATGTATTAATGTTGTATAATTTTTTAAAAATTAATTTCTTTTTTCTTCATTATGAACAATTTCAAAAGTTGATAATTCCTTACTAGTATAAGAATATAAGAACTCTGAGTCTGGTTCAGACTAACAGTGTGGTGGAAGTCTTGATCCTTACTGCCTGAATGCATAAAAACCCCATGAAAAGTATTCACAGAAAAATCTCTTGCTGAGGCACATGTTAATAGTAGCAGAAAGAGTTGCAACTGCATTGCAGAAAGTTCTCTACTCCTGCCTTTCTAATGTGGCCAGCTGCTTTACTCTAACCTCGCTGCCTTCTTGGTCTACAAGAGCCCTGATATTTCTGCCTGGCATGGGTTAGATACAGGCTTCTTTTTGGTTGGCTTTTTTTTCTGAAGGAAAGCAGCAGAGTACTTGGCATTTTCAGCCTGCGCATTGGCACAACTGATCTCAGCTCTCTGTGTCAGAACAGTTTTCCCCAGAGAACTCAGGTGTTTCCAAACATATTTTAGGTATGGGGAAACAGGCCTAGCAAGGGGAGATATGTCCAAAGCCACACAGTAAACCACAGACAGAGAAGGGACTGAATCTGTTTTCTAAGCCCAAGCCAGGACTGACCAGAGCTCAGGATGGAGTCTGGAGTCAGGCTGTGCCAGGACAAGGTGGTGCTTGGACATCATGCTGTTATTGCTTTCACAGGCTAGTGTGGAAATGTTCACTGTGCCACTTCAACAGGAGCTAAGTTCAAGGGAAATTGTGCTCTGCAGAATTGTCCCTTCCTGACGACAAGCTACTACAGCTTAGTGAGGATCTAGAAGGTGAAGGGGTTGCTTAAAGTCATCTCAGCTCCAAAGTCTTGAGTCTCACTGCTAGCTCCTTGTCCCTCCTTTCCCATTCATGGTTTTTCAGCGATTCTCCCCCTCTAATCTGCTCTCATGGAACCCCACCTGGAGCGCTGCATTCAGATCTGGGTCCCCTTATCTAAGAAGGACACGGAGCTGTTGGATGTCCAGAGGATGCCATGAAGTTGATGTGGGGACTGGAGCATCTCCTGTGTGAAGACAGGCTGAGAGAGTTGGGGCTGTTCAGCCCAGAGAAGAGAAGGTTGTGTTGGGGACTCATAGCAACCTTCCAATATCTGAAAGGGGCTACAGGGAAGATCTGCAGGAACTGTAGGGATAGGAGAAGGAGTACAGGTTCAGACTGAAAGAAGGGAAGATTAGGTTGGATACATGGAAGAAGTTCTTTACTGTGGAGGTGGTCAGGCACTGGAACAGGTTGCTCAGAGAATCCCATCCCTGGAAGTGTTCCAAGGCCAAGGTGTACAGAGCTTAGAGCAACCTGGTCTCATGGGAGGTTTCTCTGCCCATGACAGGGGGGGGCTGGAACTGGATATCTTTAAGGTCTCTTCCAATCCAAACCATTCTACGATGTTATAAGTGGTTATTTTTGGATAAATGTTTAAAGTGTTGTTTTTATACCTTTGCATGAAAGAAGCAATTTCAAATCTAGTACTGGGGACATACTTAGACTACAGCTTTTCTGGGAAATATTTTTCTTTTTGATGGAGTCAGGTTTTTTCTACCACTCAGTGAGATGGAATTTAAGAAAATAACTTAATAGTTCCCCCTACTCCTGTCACAAATTTCAGATAAACCTTTATAGTGGGGCAAATATTGAACTCCAAGTTATTTAGTGTCCAATGGGGACCTATTATAAAGAAAGAAAGAAAATCGTAATGTTTATATAGAGTGATTTGATGGCTATATCTTGGCTTCTTTAAAATTTATTGTATATATTGATGCCTTGAAGCATCTGAGGACTGGACTATTTGGAAAAGTCTGAGGCTATTGTTTTCCCAGCAATGACTAAGGGTTCCAAAGACACTCAGATGTTTCGTTAACATTAAGACTAAGCATGTGAGTTTCCAGATCTAAATCTTATAGACACTGGTCTAAACTAGAGTTTAGTCCTCTCTCTTGGACTCTTTCACTTCAAAGGCAGTTTCATATATCATTTTTTTTCTTTCTTCCTTTTCTCCTGCTCCCATGTCAGCTTTCCTATTAAATCCTAGATGGTGTAATTGGGCAGTGCACTTGCATTTAACTACTTCCTATAAAAGACAGAAGAGAAATAAATCCAGATTCTCCCTCCTCAATTCATTTTTACAGTCTTTTTTCTCTCCCTCTCTCTGAGAAAGAGCCCAACTCTTTGAAATCTAAATATACACAGTCAATTTTAATATAATGTTCTTTCCCTGCAAATGAGATTATACTATTCGTGTGTTCTAGGTATCTGTAGACAATTTTTTCTCACATGCTTTCACTGTGATCCTTCTTTCTAATGATGCCAAAACCCATGAACCACCAGTCTTCTTTATTTTAATAGCAATCATAATCACAATTCTGTTTTACTTGAGGGACTATAAACATACTTCTATTTTTCTTACTCCTCTTCCAAACTGCTCCCAACTATCAGATGATGAATAGTCACAAATATTAGACTGAAGTATATTTAACTTCTGAATCTTTCTGTATGAAACATGAATAATAAGAGAGATTGACTGACAAAAATACTAAATCCTACAACCTTATCAAGCATTACCATAAAGGAGCAAAAACAGCACAAAAAGAAAATTATTCTTTGTTCACAGATCTTTAGGACTTTTTGCTTTGAAACTGAAATTGTTGGAACAGGAGAACAGAGCAGATGTTGTATATGCTAAGTCCTAAGAGGTGCCTGATGTGATGTATTCCAGTATCTATCACTGAAACTGCTAAATACTCTAATGATTTAAACAAGTGATTTTATGGTTTTATAAATGCACAGCTCTTTGTCATGAAAGCAGCCTCAACCCTTTTATCTTAAGGGTTGAACTAATCTTACTATTTGATTTAATTACTTTCAAAGGTTTTGTACCATTACATTTGCATCTGCTGCATTTAGCTCTGAAGTAAATATCAAGAACCAGACACTAACAGCTTCAGTTTATAAAGGCAAGGTTCACAAATTCCTGTTTAAAGGTTTTTTTTTCCTATTTGCCACAAAAATAAATGCTCCATATAATTAAAGAAAAACCTCCTTCACAAGACATAAAAAACCCAGAACAATTAAGCAATTGAAGAAGTTTTGTTTCCTTTCACTTCCTGATGACTGTTAGCCCTCTATACCTTCATCTCAAAAATTCAATTGTATTTCAATAGAGCTGTTACAGTTTTTTGAGATTCTTAAACTCCCTTTGTTGAATTTTGTAGCCTTTGCATTGTCAGTACTACAGCATTATTATTTTCTCCAGCTCTACAGTTGAGTTATTGCACTCATGTATCACTTTGAAATTTACAACTTATTTAATAGCATTTTTATTTTTTATGATTTTTCTACTCCTACTTTTAAAAAGATCTTAAGGAATATATTTAAGTTTTATCCAAAATAAAAACAAATTAAAAACCTACCTAGCTAAATTATTGGGGTTTTTTTGACCACGGAGACCAATGAAACAAAAATTATTTTAGTTCAATGCAAATTGCAATATCAGAATAATATCAACAATGGTAAGCCACCTTTATGGTCTGCCTGTTTCACACACTTCTGCAAATGTAGAAATGCAACAATCTGTGATATTCTTTGTTTTGTTACATATCAGGAGAGGATACTTGGATTAGAGTGTGTGGATGTAATAGCTAATATTAAAGGAAAAAAGAGAGGGTAGAAAGAGAAAGGAAAGAGAAGAAAGAGCTGTTGCTCTATATTAGGAATGAGTTTTTAAAATTGTGACTTGAGCTTTTGAGGATGGAGTAGAATTCAATGTCACGATGACATTTTATGCTAAATAGGGATTTGGGTCTTCCAGATGGTGGATGGGAAATCTCATATTTATAGCAACTTTCAAGATTTTAGACCATTTCAGACACAAGTTTGGCAATAACTCCTTGCAGATGGAGGCTGTTTAACCTAAAATGTAAGACATTTATTGCAAGGTCATGTCAAAAAGAATTAAGAATCTCATCAATGTGGTTTAGGTGTAACAAGAGCTTCAGAATGAATCTCCAAAACATTCTGGAAGAGTGACCCAGCTATGAGGACACTGAGAAGTTTAACAGATTTTCCTGTGTCTTCTTGATGAAACTGTCAATGGATGAGGTACATCAGAAATGTTCATCTTCAGACAATCTCTTATGGTCTAAAAGCTGATGATCTCTTCAATCCCCAGCTTTTCACCATATGTCTTCCTTTCACATCGGGGTGGCTGTATGCTGGCCAGATAGTGACATTCTCAGCCCATTTAGTCCTGAGGCAAAGAATTCCAGACCACTAGGAATTTATCAAATCCTGCTCCTCATAGGCTGCGCCTGCTGAAGGTCAGTCTCAAGGCGCAAGAGTTGAACAAATTGAATAAGCGTGTGCTGACTAATTCCTCTAACAGCTGGTCTGAGGCTGAGGACAGCCTGTATTTACAACTTTTTCAGTCTAGCATTTCACAGCAGCACTAAGAGCTCTCTGAGAAGATGTTTTTCAGCAGAGATTTTCTTGTTGTAGAGGAAAATGTTTATTACAAACATGAACTTGAACATTGGCTCAGAAATTGAGCATTGTCTCAACATTAATAATGCTTGGCAGAAGTTAGGGAGAGGTCATTTGCCAGAATCTTGAGTGCTCTTGTTGTCATATTACTAAACAATGAAACCAGGTAAACAGATACTTGCACTGTCATATAATCACTCTGAAATACAATTATCTCTATAAGAGGCCAAACCTTTCTAAACCAAAGCAATAAAAAATCTGGTCTTAAGGAATATATTTAACTTAAGGGACAGATGGGAAAATTTGTGAAGTCAGAGAGACCTAGATATGATACAGTAAATTCAACACATCTATACACCATGCTCTTCACACACAGGTTTGATGACGCTGAAGGTGGACTGAAAGGTAGCAGCAATTCCTACAGGTTTTGTGTGGCAGCTAAAGATCACAAAGAAAGAACATTATTGCTCTCTCCATGACCAAGGGCTTATAAAGATATGGCATAAAATTACCTCTAACTTCACTTAGTGGAGAACAAATAGTACCTTTATAACTGTCTCCTGTCTCCATAAACATTAATTTCTCCAGATGGATTCTATTCATTTGGAAAAAAAGTCATGCCATGAAGGAGATAGTTATCTTGCAGTATTGCCTAACAAGCTAAATGTATTATTGTTTTTCTTCTGAACTCATAAAGCAAGCCATCTGTAAAATTTCAGTCCATTTCCCTAAATGTAAATGATTTGGTATTTTACAGTAAGAAATAATGACCATTTTCATTTATGAAGCGCCCCCTGCCAGCACACTGTAGGTGCCACATGGATTAACTCCAATCAGAACAACCAACAACAATTAAAACATCATTAAATATTCAATACACAAAAGCCCCCAAACCAAACAGAGAAGCATTATCATAAAAGTCATCTAAGTCTACAAACATTAAAAGTTAGTGTAAATCTGCCAGTTATGTATATCTCTGCATTGCTTGCATTTCATAGTAAGCTACTAATAGAGCAAACATAAAATTCTAAAATTACTCTGTCTTCATCTGACCACAGTGCATGCCAAAGGCTGTGAGCAAACTGAAAAAATATGGAAGGGATTACTCTGTCCATTCATAGAATCATTTAAGTTGGAAAAGACCTCCAAGATCATCAGATCCAACTTTCTGTCCTTTATCTCCCACACTGAGACATTCCCTCTACTTGAGTCATGGGATACCAGGAGCAGAAAGACTGGGCTCACCAGGACTGCAGACAGAAATTCTGTGAAATCAAGGCAATCCATCAGTCTGGAACAGTTTTGGTTCATTTATGTTTTTACTGTATCTTTCTGGGTGTTTTTTGGGGGAGATAGAGGAAAGAGTGGTTATTTGCTACCCACCTTCATTCTTGAAGAAGCAGAGTATGATGCCTACAAGCAGAAAGTACAGAATAGGCAACAAGGAACACATGGATAATACCAAGGTATTATTTAGAGCTTTCAGTTTCACAGTGAAGTTTAATTCAACTGGTAGGTTGGATCAACAGATTTTTTTTTTTTAATTGAGCTAATGCAGACCATTAAAATTCTTCTTCAGCACTTAGCATTCTCCTTTTCTTAGGAGTCCCTGGAAGTTTCATTTGGAGGGTCTTTAGTCTTACAGGAACTTTGAAATCAACAATGTTCTTGAAAACCCACTCTTCAGTGGACTTTAAATCAGATCATCAGGGCATAGATGTAGCTGAAAAGCAATTTTCAAAGAAAAATACTTCTGTATTTCTACTGTGAATCCTTCAGCTATGAACTGGATATCATGGGGAAAAAATTTGCCTTTATAAATCACAGTGAAATTATGGAACTGGATTTCATAAATGTCAAAAAGCTTTTTTCATCATTAAAGATAAAATAGATCCTTGAATTCAAGATGTATCAAGAAGTTTCATTTTAAAAATGCTGGCATCCAAGTCCTACTCTGTGTAGTAATGCTGCACCTTGTTTTTTATCTTTATGAGCTGGCCCAGAGAATAATGAATTGTCATAAAACATATTGGGTAATGGGCAATCATTGCCAATAGAACTGAAACATAAAGTAAATAATACGCAAATACTCATCTATTTTGTTTTGCTGCAGGACTTAGAATGAATGATATAAGAAAGGCTTCAAAGTTACAAGAGATAGCAGTGTAGGAAGAAAACCCAAAAAAGCCCTCTGGAATGTGATGTTCATCTTGAAAACCAGGAGCATTTCAATATTATTTCAATACACAATTAGTTTCTGTGACTGCTTATATGCAGAACACTTCACAGTCTTCCATGTACCTGGGAAATGCCACCCTAAGAGGCATTAGATTAACAGGTAGAACAAGGCTTATTACACTATAAAATAGTTGATTTATCACTTGTTTGTTCCATGTCAATATAATTAAAGCTGAAAAGTGATGATAGCTCTTGAACATCTGTCTTTAGCTTTCATATTCTTCACAGTCTGTTGATTGGGTTATGTTTTGTATTATTTCAGTGTCCACAACTGTCTAGTGAAATGGGAGAGAGCTTGTATGAAGTGGTGAGCTGAAGTCAGAAGCAGCACTTCATTTGTTTTTTACGTTAATAGACTATGACAGCTCCTGCTCTGAACAAATTGTTTTCACTTGTTTGATGGGTCTCAGCTGCTCCAAGCTGGAAAGTGACCAGATTTTCTTTTAGTTGAAAACTAAGAACTATTGAAGAAGAGTTGTAGTCTTTTCACTTTTTCCTAACCTGTCATCAAAGTCCTTAAAATCTTTTAAGGTTCTAAAGCACCAAATCTCATGAGAAATTAGAGCTTATATTGAAATTTTATCCATACACAGAAAGGCCAGCGATCTATAGACCTAAGTGTCACACCACATTTTGTCTTTAAAAATTTAAATAGCTTTGTTTTATAGGATTTCTGTTGATAAAGATCCCATTATCTTGTTTTTCAGGGAGCTGACACTGAAATATTCACCCACAGCCAAAAAGTTATTTTGATTGGAATTATTTTGTAGGAAAGTATCATGTAATCTTTTAATATGCTGCACACACCTCTTTATGCAAATTTTTAGCATCAAAAATGATTTTACTCATATTTTGGGAGTTCAAAACAAGGAATATTTCTCAGATTCCACAGCAAAAATGTAGGAATTCCTGGAAAGCAATATTCAAAATCGAGAACTAAGGTTTGAAGAGAATGGACTTCTTCCAACATAATATCATCCTGTCTGTTCTTGAGGATTCATGTTTAAAAAACACCTAGATCTAGACTGTCCATGGGGGTTGAGACACTATGTGACATTGTTGTTAGAGGATTATTCTACAAATGTTAAAAATAATGGAAAGGTTAAAAATCAGTGAAATCTTGAAAAGAGACTGAAACAGAGCATAAAACTAAGGAATTTCAATTTTGTTAGACAAAATCAAGACTATTTTTTTAGACTTATGCACAGAAAATCCTTCAGTAAGTTATCTGTCTTTTTAATTGTGTGGAAAAAAATTACCTGGAATATGAACAAAAAAAAAAACCCAAAAACGAAAGTCTCTGTTACCTTATAAAAAGCTTTATCTTTAATATAGTATGTTTCCCCCACAAGGAGTTTGCATCAGTGGCTCTTAATAAGTAATAAGAAACTCATTGAACTTAGGAACAATACTGCTTACTGGTAGCCCAAATAGCCTCATTTCTATGGCTGCCAGCCAAATTTATTTACTGAAAGAGGTATTGCTCTAGAAGCTTAAAAATTCACCTCAAGGTAAAGTTAAGTTAAAATGTAATTAGCCAATTTTTTTGCAGCTCATGATTATTTTTCCTTGAAGGGGAAAAATGTTTTGGTTTCCACAATATCTCTAGAGGAGTAATCTACTCTGTGTGGTTCTGAAGTACGTGGGTTTTCAATGGAATTGGAGGCACTTGCAACTCCTGCAATAATCTTTTACCTCCTTACCATTTGAAACATTCAGCAACAACAGGAAATAGTGAGGGTAGACAGAAAAATAAATCAAATATTCAACAGTATTTATGAGAATATATGTAATCTTTACTTTTCTTCCATTCAGGCAAGGATTTAAAATTGAAGTTTTGGAAGGAGAAAAGGACAGTAGCTCATCATCAATTGTAAATTACTGATTATTTGATTTTCTGAATTTTCTCCATAGCTGTGCTTTATGAAACATGTAATACAAAAACACTGAAGATGGAACAGATACTTTGTTAGCCTATTTTCCTGACACTTTATTCTTTATACAGATATGGCAATTCAGATGTCCTGCTTAGACCATAATTCACTTCAACTTCATTAGAGTTTATAACATTGCTGTTTAACACCAGCAACTGAAATGTATATCTTATTTTCTCTAAAAGGAGTCCAAAATTACAGAATGAATCCAAGGTAGTTTTAGCCTATTTCCTTTTCTGCATTTCTCTAAAACTACTCCTATCACAGAAAAGTCTTTGGGCATAAAGAAAAGCAGAGTGTGGAAAGAAATAAGAAAACTCAATAAAAATAATAATTCTGAAAATAAACAAAATTAAGTAGAAATTTGAAGGAAAATGTCTTCTATTTTGACATAGAAATAAGAACAAGCATATTTTATAGTTACAGAAATCACAGCAATATTTTTAGATTATTTTAAAAACATGTATTTACATAGAAAACAAAAATATAAATTTAATAGTATCTATTTTCATTAGAAATGTATAATCTAAGAAAATCTTAGATTTTCTGCTAGGACAGAATATGAAGGATAAAAGGTTTAAGCTGAGAACGGTATATTAGGATAACTCCATGTTTGTGCCAGATGACCCATTGGGAACAAGGTTAATGCTTGGGCTGGTGAGTGATCTGAGCCCTGACAAGGGCTGTTTATGGTCTTCACCTGGAAAATGAAAATATTTCACTACCAACCTGGACATCCGGGAAAAGGCAGCAGATCGTTTAGAGTACAACCTCTGCATCACAGTCCTTGTGGGGCTATGATAAGTCCGTGCATCTCAGAGAGGAAACTGTGTGCTTGTCTCATGCTTACAGATACTCCAAGCTCTCCTGGTGGCTGCATTATTTCTGATTTAATACAATATCCAGATTTTCCAGAGAAGGAACAAAGACAAAGGGGTAAGGCCTCTCTGTGCTCCCCAGGATTTTTCAATTTTCATAAGATCTCCAGAAAATAGTTAATTGCAGAAGTGTATAATCTCCAATCTTCCCATTTGTTTCTAGAGCTGAGAAAACCAAAGCAGAAAAAAAAAACCAAAGCAGAAAAAAAAAAAAAAAAAAAAAAAAAGAAAAAAAAAAGAAAAAATCTCTACTACAAAACTTTAGTCATTCTGGGTATGGTGTGCAAATGAATATCAAAGTGTCCCACTTTGCTTCTAAGAGTCTCTAAAAAAGAAACCGACATACCTTTTAAAATGTACCAAAGCATCTATAAAAAATGTAATTATATATTTGGGAAGGGAGGAAAGGGACTGATGTGTGGAATGGTAAACAGCACACACTTACAGCCAACTCTATAGATTTCAAATAACCGATCTTGTAGGAAATAATGAGCTATCTGCTAAGAAAGGGAAAAACAGAGGAACTGGTAATAAACAAACTCCAGCTCCCATGTGTGACCTGGTACAGTACAATATAGTTTAATTTTATTACTTGTCATTCACACAGAAAACAAATTTGCAATTTTCTGCAAATATAATGGGAATGTTCCCAGAATGCGTGAGTGCAGAAAAGAATGGGATATTTCTGTCAAATGAAACGCTGCAGTGTTTGTCTCCAAAAAGAAAGCAGAATGATTTGATATTTTTGCTCAGGAGAGATATTTGATTCACATACTTAGAAATTATAAATCCAGAAGGGACTGTTGTGATCATCTGGTCTGTTTTCTATATAAACCAGGCCAAGGGACTTCTCTCAATTAATTCCTGCTTGGGTCAGTCTATACATAAAAGACTACTGTAAAACAGAATAGTTGTTACTTGCTGTCGGTATTGATGGAGTAATCAGCTTAATTTGTAGCTAAGATACAGATCAAATATTAAGAAAATCCTTTTTACTGTAAAGACAGTTAAATACTGGAACTGGTAAGCTAGTCATCCTTTTTGAATCTGCCACTGGAGGTTTTAAGAACAGATAAGCATGGTGTGCATATAGAGGTCGTTGTCTCATTGCCAGAGTTGGAAGAAGGGGATGAAAAGATTAAATGTCTCTTTAGACTCTTTAGAGCTCTGCATTTCAATGGAAGAGAAACCTTTGCTCATCAGTAGCTGAGGAACATTGCACAGGCTGAATTCACCCAAGGAGAATTTGGAAAGAAGGCTTTAGGGCTTTTGAGGAGACCTTCTTCCCTCCTTGATTTTACAAGCTGAAATGACAGGATAGTTCCATATTGAAGCATTTCAGGATCTTGATCTATATTTTCTATATTTGTTGCATACAATGTCTACAACTATGGAGGATTACAGGAATACAGTAGGAAATCCAAAGCAGCATAATAAATTCCTATTTATTTCCTAAGCAGGAACCACTTAAATGCTCAGTGAGGCAGTTTATGTTAAGATTGCTGAATTGGTCAAGTAGACTCCATAGCCAAACAATCTTCAGAAAAGCAAAGAAATTTCCATACTAGTGTCCTTCATTCCTTTCAATCACTATTAAATTTAAATAAAAGACCACCACTGTTCACTGGCTTTCCATTTTTGTATATTTGTCATAACTTTGAGATATATATATATTTAATCCTTTATTGATTATTTGTTTTAAGTTCTTCTGGTATTATGCAGTTATGGATTGTCCTAGCTTTTTTGTGAAAACAGCTCTCTTTTAAATTCTAAAATTTTATCATTCAATCTCCATATACATCCCTGTGGTCTTGGAAAACAAGGTCAGAGTAAACAGATTAATTGAATTTAACTTTTCTGTGTCTTTTATGGCACTGTAAAATCAAAATGTATCCTTTATTCAACCATTATTCAAATGAAAAAAAAGGGTCAGCAAATTCCTTTTCTTTTTCCTGGGCAAGGACCCCATCTAAACTAATTATTATTTTTTTAATTACAATCTCTTCCAGTAAAAGCGAGCAATTCTGAGATAATGTTTCCAGAACTATTCTAACATGTAAGGACAAACCTTTATTCATATAATGATTATAACACTGTCATCACTATATTTTAATTATATATTTTCAGTCTATTAATAACAATATTGGAATATTTCATATGTAAATGAATCTATCAGTTCTTGTGTAAACTTTATAATTGGTCAACTTTATCGATAGAGTTCTATCAAGGGCTGAAACATCTGTAGTTGGAGTCTGTGACAGCTTTTATTCTATCTTGCAGAGTACAAGAGAGTAAGTGAGACCAAAAGATGTCCTCTTTGGACCACAAAAATAAGAGTTGTATTAAATTATTAAAATCCTCTCAGCAGGAATTCTTAGGTCTTGATGAACAAGAGAACCAAGGATAAGAATTGCAATGAGTTGCATTTAGGCTCTCTGCCATTTCCAGAATATGGAGCTCCAAATAAAGTGTCCAAATTCACTCTGAATGAGACGAAATCTTCAGGAACTTCACTTGCATTTACAATCATCAAACTTCTCCTGGCCCCTAAACAAATTATGCTGTCTCTGAGAAGTAACAGAGGTGAAAAACACACAAGGCTTAGACCTTATAAATGGCTTATTTGGGCAGTGTAAGCTGAGTTCAGATGCCTGTTCATCCTCAGTTTGGAGATTTTAACTTTGGCTTTAACAACTTCTGTGGGAACTACCCATGGGTTGCTCGAACTCAATGCTTGTGATGAACCCACCTCATTACAGAGGTACTGAGTAATTGGACACTCTCTGAATGGAGTGAAATAAACAGCAAAAATTCAGTTTCTCAGTATTTATGGCAATGGTTAACAATATGGGAAAGGTAAGTTCCCAACTTCTGTTTGGTGCATCCCTCATTACTTTCATAACATAAACCAGCCTGAGCAAGGAAGGTTAAACAGACACAGCATGCCACAGTGAATGGTCCAGTAATATTCCCAGAGGAGGGAAGAGCTGAGTCTAGCTGAGCCTAGTCCACATGAGAAGAAATTTCTGAAGGACACAGATTTTAGCATGCCCTTATTACTGTGCAAACACCATTGCCCCTTTATTACCTTGAAAAGCAAATTAAGTATATATTCCTGAATTCCATAAACAAAACAGACATAGGAATTACAGTTGTGAAAATGACATGACTTTAAGGAAGAATAGGTGCAAGTAGCAGAATATAGACAATACCTAAAAGCAGAAGGCAACTTTTCTGACTCTACCAAGCACTTTTAAAGAGTACTGAAGGGCAAGAAAAACTCCAGTATGTATCTCTATACCTCACTCTATTTACACTGAGGACTCACTTTAACAATTGACAACACCTAGCTGAATTATTGTGTTGGAAAATATGCCAGCCAGGCCTGGAAATTCTATTAAATGCTGGGGTATGACTTGACCTTGGTCCTGTATTTCTTTATTTCTCTCTGCTTTCAGAAGTGTTTATCCATCTGCAGCCTGTGAACATCAACAAAATTCCCCAGATTCTCTACTTTTAGCTCTCTGCTGTAGCCTTTTCTTCTCTATAAAACCCATAAATAGAGACAAATTCAGAAAGGGACACAATTAATTGCCAACAGCTTTCTGAAAGGATTGCACTTAGCTTCTGATGGAGAACAGCTGTGGTGCACACTCTAATACATGCCACGGATGGGAAAGCATGGTTCCAGCTGGCTGAGGACAGCCACAAGGTCATTCATCAGTGAATACACTCTCTCTCAAGTGTCATGTGACAGACCCAAAATTGTCAAGAGATTTGAGTGAATCTGCCTGTACCATTTCCCTAAATAAACACTCCAAAACCCAGAGGTTTTAATTTTCCAAAAATGCAATGCAATAATTTTTGCAAGAGTGAAATCTCAGATCTGTTTGAAAAAAAAAAAAAAAAAAAGAGAAAAAAGTGTGTGGTCTACACTGATTGAAAGTGGGTTTTCCCCTCCAGTCTCCTTTTCCAGTCCAAAAATATTTGCTGCATCTGTTGTTTGCAACAAATTTTGCAAAACATCTGGTAGACAAAGAAAATGTCTACCTTAGCCATGTGTCTGCATCGATGCAAACATGAATAGAAGCATGGCCAGCTGGCTGAAGGAGGGAGTTCTCTCGCCCTGCTCTGTTCTGCCTCCAGCTCCAGGGTCCTCAGTACAGGAAAGAAAGACGTGGACCTGTTGGAGGGAGTCCAGGAGGAGGGCAATGAATGGTATCAGAGGGATGGAACATCCCTCCTGTGAAGAAAGGTTGAGAGAGCTGAGGCTGTTCAGAGGAACAGGAGGCTCTTGGGACACTTTATTTCAGGCATTCGGTATTTAAACATAATTTATAAGAAAGGTGAAGACTTTTTGCCAGGGTCTGTAGTGGCAAGGCAAGTGACAAGAATCTAAAACTTAAAAAGGGTAGATTTAGATTGGATATGATGAAAACATTTTTTTACAATGAGGATGGTGAAGTACTGGAACTTATTTCCTAGAAATGTTGTGTGACACACATGTTGAATTAGGCTTTGAGCAACCTGGTCTAGTGGAAGGTGTCCCTGCCCATAGCAGGGGAGTTGCAACTAGATAATCTTGAATGGTCCCCCTCAACCCAAACTGTTCTATGATGCAAAGTCACCGCTTGGGCAATCTTATATTTTGTTCCAAACAACAGACAATCTCTGTTTTTGACATGAACACAAGGAAATGGGCACTCATGCTCACTGGGTGATAATTTTGGTCCATCATAAGTAAATTCTTTTCCCATGTGGAATGAGAACTGACCTTTCTCCTAGGCCTCCCTCCTTTCTGTGGCATGAGAGTACAACTGATACATAAGACACTCAACAGTGAATTACTTGGTTAATTTTATAAAAGCAGCAAATCACAAATTTCACTCTGCAGTATCTATCTTTGCAGCTTTCACACAGTATCTCATCTCTCTGTTGCTCAGGCAAAACCAACCAATGAAGACAACAAGTATCCTTCCTTTCTTTTGTTAATGTCATACTTGTAAAAAAATATTGCCTGTGCTGTGCGTTGAGCTAGGTAATATTCAGGTAGTTTGCAACTTGAGTCCCTATCATGACTCTTCTTCCTTAGGTACATGATGCAGCATCATTTATTTTAAGCATTTGGAACCAAGGCTAGAGGGTTATGTTCCTATAACTGGCTACATCTTTTAACTCCTCTGACCTTCAGTTTACTCACTTATAAAACAAATAAAGTATTAAATGCTTAACCAGTCATTATTTGTTATTTTTATTATAATTATTATATTCTGAATATTTTTAGTATACTGGAATATCATATATGGAAAGAACCTAAACCTACTACTGTCAGATGGTGACCCTCAGTAGAGGGAATGAGGTTCAAGATTAATTCAAGACTAAAAAAGCGTTTCACTATCATCCCATTATATTATTAAGACAAATAACAGCAAGACTTCTTATTCTTAGAAATGAGGGGAAAAGTCCAATCTTACCACCAGTGGGAACAAATTACAATAAATTAAGTGGGCTTGTTTTAAAATGCTATCATTGTAGCTTATATTGATTAATTCACAGAATGTAATTTATTTATTTATCTTTAATTATGGTGTATTTCTATTGTGATGGCCAATCATGCATATCATTAGCAAGTATGGCAAGGCTTTCAAATGAAGATGAGATTGATGACTTTTCACTTACTGATGTAAATGAATCACCAAGTGAAGCAACTTCAAGGAATGTATTAAAGAGCACAAGTCAAATCTCTGGCTCTGTACACACACTGTCGCATTAAATAAACTCATACTTCACTTGTGCAGTGGGTGAAGAAAGCTAATTAAAATGAGTAAAATTTCATCTGCAGCTTCTGGCATTGTTAATCAGTAAACAAAGTTGAAAACTTCAAAAAGGGCTGGCTTCAGAGTCCAGTACACTTGTAAAAACAGATCTGAAACCAAAGCAGAAGGAAATAACAGCATTGAAAATAACATTGAAAGTGAACTTGAAAAGTTATTAAACCATCCCATAAATTACCATGCATTTCTTCCTCAAGAAATGGATCTGCTGTTGCTTCTTATTAAAGTCCTTTACTAAACAACCATTTAGTCATGGAGTTACACTTCCTTGAACATTCTGGGGGCAATGAGCTCTGCAGATAAGCACATGGAACCAGGAACTAAATTTTAGCAATTTCAATTCACATAAGCTTCATAAAACCTGTTAAACAATTTATTTTGGGATGAATTAACTCTTCAGTTTTCCTTTCAGTTTTAGATTCATCTTTGTTCCTCAGTTCGAAAAATGCAGATGAATTTTCGAAAGTCCAGGGGCATTGTGTTATTTGGAAACAAATGTGACTTCTCTATGATTTATGTAAATCTTGGCTCACAAAACTTGTTTAATGCAAATTTGCAGCAGCCTGTGCCATTCACTGGAAAGTATTTCTGGTGCACTCTGTAAGACTAATAAAAATATGAGAGATTTAAACTGGTATATTATCACAGCCTCTACTTGATCCTCTAAAGAACTCGCTTACAAGAAAAAAATTCTTGACTTTGGCAAATTCTAAAATATTTCTTTGTTGTTGCATGAAAAAAAAAAAAAAAGAAGGGCTATCTTAAAATTTCCTGATAAATGAAAAAATAAAATTAAGCAAAAGATTCAAGCAATGTAAGATTTGTTGTTCTTTATCTTTCTTTCCAGTAAGACAGTAAATTTACTGTATGAAATACATTAAAATACTATGTCAATTTGCATTGATTAAAAAATATAAACAAACAACTTTACTATTGTAAAAAACAAACAAACAAACAAAAACATTTCCACATATTCCATGCAATTTTAATGTAATTTTCCTATTATCTTGAAATATTATATTTTTATGTAATGTAAATTTTGGGTGGATCAAAAGGTTTTTTTTAATTTTTGGAAATTCTGTAGGATTTAAATCTTAGCTATTTTTGTCATTAGTTTGAGGTAAATGTTATGATATTTCCATTTTACAGAAAAAAATAGGATCAGTTTGAACCTGGAGGCCCCGTTTCCTTCCTTTCTTTCCTTTTTTTGGGGAAAACCTGCAGTCAGTAAAGGTCAAAAAAGCTCGGAACATTTGAAAGAGGAACACTTCTTTCTTTACATCTGAACAAAAATTTCATGGCATTTTCTTCACTTAGCTATTTCTGATGAAAATCTTTTCTGCAGACATTTGTCTCACAATAATTTAATTTTATTTCATTTCATATCATTTAATTTAATTTTTTTTTTTTGCATAAAATGAGCCCTGAGTTTTTTGATGGACTGCAATGACTTAAAGAAATTGATTCC
The DNA here is from genome assembly GCA_037013685.1 of Acridotheres tristis. Classification (NCBI taxonomy): domain Eukaryota; kingdom Metazoa; phylum Chordata; class Aves; order Passeriformes; family Sturnidae; genus Acridotheres; species Acridotheres tristis. Next base: position 103,923,428 of record CM072887.1, read on the forward strand.
TGTGTCTATCAAATAAGAAGCTGCTCATAGAGGTTGAAAACACTAATTTTGCTCCCTTCTTTTCCTATAGTTAAAACCAAATATTTTATTTTTATCTATTCTAGTAATAGTCTTTTCACACAAATAACCAGAAATCTTGATAAGAGCTGCTTCTGTTTTTGTTCAGGTTCTTCACTTAGGCTTCCCATTGACTCACAGCAAAACATTTTTGTATTGTCTTTTCCCCATGGTCATTCCCCACATGTTGGACATGCTTGTGTGGGCAGAGAGATCACTTTCCCTTCCACTTTGTCTGTCATTTCTCCAGTCCACTGTGTGTTACCTTAAGATATTTTGTTGGCCGAGCAGAAAGGCCCTAATTCTGGAAAGCACCATGATGCAGTGACATAGTTAAATTCAGGCGTGGGTCCCAGAGGAACTCCATGAGCTTGAATTTTTCCCTGAAACAGGGGCTAAACCAGACAATGAGCAAAGTGAAAAGGAGGAAAATGTATTACTAATGTGCTAAGACAAACGGAAATTCAACAATGTGTAGGGCCTAATAAGTAACAAAGCTGGCAGTTCCAGCAGCTCAGAGGATAAGAGAGAACATTTCACACTGACACAAAAAACAACTCTGAATATCAGGTCTTTTGTTTTTAAAGCAATGCACCTAAGAAACTACATACTAGAACTGTTTTCAGAAAAAGACTACTTCAGATGTTGCCTTTTCAGCAGAGGGTAATCCTATAATTTAAAACCAGTTACTTTTATTATTATTATTACATTTATTTTCCATTTGGTTTGATCACCTATTTCACTGTACTTACTCCAGTGGAGGCTCAATAAATAAAGTCTACCTTCATTTCTTAAACCAGACAGGTGGGTCAACAACTATGATTAAGCTGTCAGCATTAATGAGCAGCTTGCTTCAGTTTCTGCACAGAGTGCAAATTTTTTATGTCTGGAAAAAAATGTCCTTAAATAGTTTATAACAAAAAATGTGAAATTATGTTGTTTCTCATGGTCAAATCAGAAACCCATTCATATATAGAAAACATTAGCTTGTCTCACCTCTCAGTATTTTTATTACCACTGTAGCTATGAAATCAGAGAACAAAAAGACTATTAGATGTTTATTTACACTGTGGTTGGTTTCAAATATTAAAACTGTTTGGGGATTTTTTAGCTAGAATTAGCAAGTATTTGTCAACAACAAAGTTAAGACTAAGAAAAAAATAAATCTGATACTAGACAAATAACATACATTCCTCCACATCAATGCAATATGTCCTTTGTCAGACAGACCTTTAAAGCTGTACAAGTCATGAATGTAAACATGCCAAAAATAAATCTCTGAGACTAGCTGAAAATTAATATCTTCACAATTCCAGCTTCAAACTTAAAAATAATCCAATCTCCTACTGATAGTTTTGATTCACATCTTGAGATTTTCTCAATTGCTTCTTGTCCCTAGTAGTAGGAATATTAGAGGTTAGGCAAAAGAGGAATCTATTACAATAAAATAAGCTGCTTTATGAGCATATATCTGAAATTTGGGAGCCAGGGCTGTCCAGAAGTATTTAACTAATGACAGAACATTTGTGAAGAGGTGTCTGAAGACCAAAACTTTCTTGTATTTCAGGACAAAACAGTATTTATCTGTGATCTCATACCAGGTAGGATGATATGCATTATTTATACATTATCTGTCTTTATTACAAGTTCCAGTAGTCTAATCAAAGCTTAAACTACAATTTTGAGACTTGGGAGTATGACTCTGCAGTGCATAAATAAGTAAAAGTCAACAATCAAAACAAATCTTTCTTAGATGCTGCCTTGGCTAAAAACCGTGCCTTCAAATCTTTTGCCAAAAAAATCTACAGACCTGTGAGCTATTGGGAGCAGTCAAAAATGCATCAGCTTGTCCCTTCTTTCCTTTCCACTCAAAACCGAGTGGCTGTTTTTTGGATGGGTACTTTGAATACCCAGAGTTTCGAGGGTTAAATGTCCAGAGTGTCCAGGCTTTCACTTCCTTTATTGTCACATAAATCTTTTTAGCTGCATGGGGTTATAATTCCCTAAATTCAGTGTTCTGTCGGTCACAAGTGCTTTAGGCAAACAACAAAAAAAGACAAAAATTCTGAAGTATATTTCAGATCCCAGCTGGGCCACGGGCTTCCTGAGAGAGCTCGTGGAGCCCTGCAGAGGTGAACTCAGAGATGTGGACCAAGAACACTACAAGAGGCATGAGAGGAAGGAGAGAGAGCCTAAAATTCTCGACTCTCTTTCCCTTCAACCTTGACTATTTTCCCTACCTGGATTTTAAGCTTTTTGGTCAAGGACTGTCATGACATGGGTATCTAAAAACCCACCTGAAATGGGAATTTTGTGAAAGAATGCAATAGAATTTTAAAAACTGTAACAGAATTGGCTGCTATCACATGGACAACATCCTGCCAAATTCAGTACCTTTGGCATCCAGCTGTGATATGGCCTTAGTGGAAGTCACTTTTTTTTTATATAGCATTGTTCAAATTTTGCAGCTGATTCCCCTTGGCAGGCATCTCTCTGATGTCCACTGCCATGAAATTATCTGAAAAAACATCTCTGGAGACTGATCTGTCTCTCACTCTGTAACCTTTTTCTAAGTTCACCCTATCAGAGGGTATTTAATTTATTTGTTTTCATGCACTTCTGTGAGATGTGCAGTTGAGGCTTTGTTAGCCTTTTCCTAAGGATGATCAAACAATTAATAGGAGTAAGTTGTTTTGACAGCAACCATAAATAAGTGAGGCTGTGACTAGTGCCAGAGCAAATCCTACCTCAAAATGAACAGAGCTCACCTCTGCGTGAATTGCAGTAAAGGACTGAAACACAGCTTTGTTTTGTTAGGTGTGACAAGCAGCACAGTGAAAAACATCTGGAAACTGATGGCCTTATCTGTGCAGTAAAGTGAAAGGTATCAGAAAACCTGGATCTAGACCCTGAATCTCCTGCCAATCTTTGACAAGCCATTTAATCTTTTTGGCCAAGATTCAAGAAATTATCTGGGCTTTTAGCTTCTATTTAGAGCCCTAAACTCCTATTGATTTCCTGTGACTACTCTAAAACAAGCAAAAGCAAAGGTGTATGCACAGCACAGCTGAGTCAGAGGTTGCTCTTGGTTGTTTTCCTTATATAGCTATATATATATCTTTATAAACCTCTAAGGAAAGAAAAATATCGGTTTTGTCTTATTATTAATGTGGTTATGGGAGAAGATGATGTTTTGGTCAGATCTAAATAAACTGAGAATAATGCCTCAATGAACAATTTTAGAAAGGATAATTTTAAAAATAAATAATACCTCAGTAATTGTATTTATCATAATGGATTTAAATAAAAATATTAAATATGTTTTATTTATTAAGAGTAAGGGTCAATTCAATGACAGATATATATACCATCTTTCAAAATTTTCATGTCTGTTTTCTCTGATCATTCTTGGAAGTTTATTGATAAAAATATGCTAAGAATTATCTTTCTCTTCAAGAAAAACAATCTGCAATGTAGTCTAACATTACCAAACTTAGATTTTGGCTCAAGTCTCCTTTGCATCACCTACAACCCTTGTTGCAGAATGAGGAGAATGTGAGATAGGAAGAAATAAGCTAATAATATCACTTTGTGTTATGTCCTGCATATAAAAAGTAATTACATTTCTTCTACTTATCCTTGGACCCATTAACTTGACTCTGTTAAGATTCATCTACCTGAAAAACATCTTGTGCTCGTTATGAATACCATGGACAATTCAGTTGCTCTCTCAGGACATGGTTTCAGTGGTTAATCATTTACAAGTTTCTGCATTTTTGCCTAGCAAATTTTCCCTGGTATTAGGTTACCACCACACTTCTGCTACCACTTAAACCCAGAGAAGATTTTCATAGTCCAAATACAAGATATCCCCACTTTTGTAGAGTAGGACCTCAAGAATCTGAGTTAACTCATTAATGGTGAAACAGATGTTTATTTAGAAAATGAACTTCTGAAAAATGCTTTCTCCAGCCCACAATTACATCTTATAACAATTCTTTCATCCTCTTCAGATTTCATCAAAGGATGTCATATTATTATACTAACCACATTTAGGCTCCTAATTTGTTACTTAATTTGATTATTTTCCTGAGGTGCATGTATTTGCTTTTCAGTGGGACTAGCTAGATGCAGGACCACCTCTGAGGTCCCTTAGGAAGGCAAAGACACAGAAATGGAATCCAAGATTTTGTTCCCTGGCTTAGGGCCCTGATTAGCTTCTTGACCCCTTCAATTTCTTTAATTTCCCCAATATAATTTCACAATTCCAAACAAAAATTAAAAACAGTTGAAATGGATTTGTAATGAAACCATTCAGAGTTTAAGAAAGGAAGAGTTATACTGGTTTGTCCCGCATAACAGTGGAGAGGAAAAAGAAAACTCAGTCATGGCATTTTCCAGTTTCCAGCTTATTATTTTCCTTATACACAGACCAAAAGGGGAAGAACCTAAAAGCATCCTCTAAAAACACAGTTTTGTGCATCTGACACAAAATGTCTAAGCAGCATTTCTGTTCCAAACTATTTTGTAAGAGCTATACCAGGAGGTAGTAATGGGGGTAGTCTAAATAGTACTTCAATGTAGTAAAAAATATCATAAAAAAGAGTTATATCTGTGTGATCTAGAAGTTCCCCAGAGACCTTGCATGGCAGAAACCACACTAAATAGAAATATAAATTTTCTGGACTTGGGAACAAGGGACTGCTACCTGACACTCCTGCTTCACCACCGGGGCCCTTCTTTCATTCATGAGCTCAAACAGACCTTCAGCCAAAACCCATCCAAAAGTGCATGAAATACTAAGAAATGCTGAAATTTAATGAGGAATTTTGAGCTAATGCATTTATATTAAAATATATAAATGTGCCATTTATATGTATATATGTCTTCAATCAGATGTCCCAGTCAAAGAAATCATTGACTTATACTCTTCTCTCTCATACACTGATCACTCCTGTTAATATTGTGCCATAACAATATCTTTCTAAATTCAAATATATATATTTACACCAGTGGATTTCAAACATCTATATTTATACCTGTGTTTTCAAATATACTGTACAGTGCCAGTGATTTTATGAGACCTAATTTTGCCACCTTTCACCTAGCTGAGTATTTTCTCTTACAATGAACCCTTTGTTGAACCAAAACCTGTTTTCATTATTATTTACTTTCTCTATTTCATAAATATACTCTGCTGATAATCATTTTTCTGTAAGCAAAACATAAATTATGAAAGTATTTATACTGGGTATCTTAGGAAGCAAGGAAGGGCTTGGCCTTTTAAAAGTTTGCTCTAATGGATTTTTCATACACTGACTCACCGTGGACATGCAGAAGAGCTCTGTCACAGACAAGGATACAGGCAAGTGGCATAAGCAGAATTACAGTCCCCAGGCCACGGGGGTATAGCACCTCTCTGAGAAAAGATTGCTCATACCATGAGTCCTCTTCAATGAACCAGCCCCAAAAGACACTCCTGAAGTGTAACTCAGCCTACCAGGGAGTGATAAATATTCAGACACTATTTCAAACACAATATGCAGCATTCTTTTGGTAGAAAAAAAGGAACAATATTTAACTTTATTAAGCTGGGTAATCTAAATCACTGTGTCTTTTTTTGTTATTTTTTCAATTCCTGTTTTTACTAGCTCATAACAAGAGAGGACTGAGAAAGTAGGTCATAGAATATTTCCTATGAAACATTTTGTTATTCTACACTTATTTCAAATGTTCCAAGCCTGTAATCATTAATAAAAACTTAGCATCTGTAATATGCTTTTTAAAGACATGAAGTCACAGGAGACCTTAAAAGTGAATCCACTGCTGCTTACTGAACTCTACAAATCTCCAGGCCCTATCTTTGGTAATTATTTTAAAATACCCAAGAGAATTTGTAGATTTGTCCAATTACAGCCAAAATACTAACATTGATAATCTGCTGTAAAGTAGCACTTCCACCCTCGTTTCTCACAAAATGAAAAGGATAAAAAGTGCCTGCGTGTAAGTTAGAATTTTGGTGGAAAGAATGAAGTCGCAAGAAGTGACTACTAGCCTCAGGCACTGACTTACAAGTTGTAGTTCTTTCTCCTCAAGTACATGGAAATTCACATTGCTCTCAGAGATTTAGTACAGTCATAGTCAGGTCGGGACAGACCCCATTTAACTGATCCAGGACACAAATATTCTGTGTCACTGCCCAGAAGCCACTGCCCTTGACCATTGGATATAGAGGGAAGTCAGGGCAATGCTACTCCCCTCAAGCACTCTAAGAGTCTCCAGTAGAGACAAGAGGTAAGAGATATCATTAATTTAGGTTTATATTACACACTGACATAGCAAACCTCAAAGCACAGCCATCTGACCTATGTGAGAGGGGAGGAACAGACAATCTAACACTAAGTTGGCCCAGTGATTTTTGTCAAACTGGACTTGAAAAATCAGGTGATACTGGAAATGCCATAAACACCTCATTGGATATGTGCCTAGATGTTTTATCAGCTGATAGTAGTGGGACCTGCTGGCTGACTTCATCTTGTGTTTTGCTACAGCACATCACTGACCAGATATAGGTACCTGTCTTCTATTTGAACATGTCTTCCAGCTAACAACCTCAAGAAACTTTTGAAATATTCCAGGCCAGAATAAGATACAACTCTTGGCATTAGGGTAAAGTTTAAAACATCCTTCAGTGCATTTAGTGAGCACCAAAGTACCTCTAATAGTCTAGCTCCAGGATTTCCCTCTTTATAAAATGGAAACAAAGGCCTTTCAACAAAAATTTTAACTTTTTAAAGATACTTGGTAACAGCATGGCGTAAATATCAAAGGACAAATGTATAAATGTAATACTGGAAGTTTTCAAGGACACTAATCCTTGTAACTGTCATTCCTTTTACACAGGAAAAGAAATACATACATGTACATACTTGGAATAACTGTATAGTTGTATATGTATATGCATTACATATAAATGTGCTGTAGTATGTATATACATTTTATATGTATGCATGTATATATATAAAATATATATTTTTTGTATAAATATATATATACACACACACAAATGTAGAGTAAAACAAATTTTGAAGCATAAAACCCTGTTTTACTCTGCCAAGGTAAATAGACTGGTTTGCAGGAGTGGAAGAATATCAATATAATTTAATTGGGGAGCCCCATCTGGCTGCATGGGTAGAACAAAGCTGCGCTAAAAATATGAAGATAATTAAAACTAAAATGAAACAAAAAATCCTAAACCAGAAAGACTACAAGAGTTCAAACAAACAGTGTTTGTAACAGCGAATGGAAGGAAGATCAATAATGGCTTCCATAGCTTCTGGATGAGCATTTCCCATAAATTCAGGCACCTATTAAAATGTGCTTACATGTGATATTAAGTAGTTCTGCCTGTGAATAAGTGCCATTTTTTCTCCTGGAAAACTCAGGGCTACATCCTTGGGCCAGTTTTTTCAATCTTAGAAGTGGGAAACAGTAAGTGAACAGCTAGACATTTTCCAGAGCATGTAATAAATTAATCTTGCTGAGATGGATTGGAGCAATTATTCAAAATGTAATTGGCTTTTGAAATTCCCATTTATTTTAACTTTAACTATTCCCTTAATACCTTAAAAATTACTAACACTGTGGTCACAAAAATCATATAAACAATGAAAATGTAAAGAGCATCTAGGTGTTAGTATGCTCAATAAATATACCAAAATAATTTTGCTTGGCATTCCCTACTTTCTGAATGGTGATCCTTTATTCTCATCAAGACAGTTCATTAAGAGCTAAAGAAAATCCAACTCAACTGTACTCTGAGACTTTTTATGTGACAGCAGGTAAAAGACCTAGATCCTGACCCCCAGGGTATTTAAGTGATTATTTCTCATTTCATTTAGATTGAAACAATATGAATATGACATTTTTTACTTCTTTAATGATCTGTGCTTAATTTTCCTTTCTGAAAAATAGGAGTGGAAAAATTCATTTCCAGGGAGTATTAAGAGGACATTCACATTTAAATATGGGGGCGTCTGGCCTGGACTAGCAATTGTGTCTCTTTGTTTTGTACACCTGGGAGGGATTCACTGATTCAGAGAAAATTTTCAGTCGTGCTAGGTTTTTCATGGCCCTATTGTGAGTTAATAGTCTCAATATCTGTCATCCAAGCACATCCCACAATGCTTAAACCTTTACTATAATTTTTCAATTATTCATTAGGCAATGTGCACATTTCTTACATATTTATATCAGCAAAAACAAGGGCCAACATTTGGGATCAAGCACTGCTAGACATTCTATCTTACAGTGTAACTGTTAGCTCAGTTTTGAATTGAGACAGTTTTGGACTATTTCAACCAAACCTTGAGAGTTTTGCCACAGCTCTTTGGACAAAGTTATTCAGGAATAATTTGCTGTGTGCAGTCTGTTTGAGGAGTCTCTGCCGGCTGTGTTAGAGTAATTTACTCAAACGAACATAACTCAAAGGCATGCCACTTGATAAGACAAATAGTAGCATTATTTGTCATTTGACAATAGTGTCACTTGTCTTAGCAAGACAATAGTGGCTGGTGCCTTTTATTTATCAGTTCAGACACAGCCATCATGTTTTTCAGCAGAACCTTCAGTTCCTGCTACAACGTAGAAAGGCTAATAATCCATAACTGCTCTTCTTTTTATTTACAACAGTTTCAAAATGTCACAAAGACATTAAGAACTGAAACACAGAAAGATTTTTGGTGCTGTTGGATATACAGCAGTCAAAGATCACCAGACCTAAGGTCATTAGGAACAGGCTGAAATCATTGTTTTATAACTCTTTGCGAAACAAGCTTCTGACTACTGCAGTTTTTGAGCTCTATTTCCATTTTGTCCATTCCAGATACAGGAATTCACAGAAATTCTGTTTTGTTGTCTTCTCTACAGGCCAGCCAGCCTGACTTTCCACTCGGGCTCAGGTACTCACAGTGCCAGCTCAGGTCACCTGTGCATCTGCCCAGACGCCTCCCCTGTCCAGCCTGTGCAGCTGGCTTGAGCATGGCCCTCCCTGATGAGCACAGATTTGTCTGGTGATCCCTGGGCCCCTGGGCTGGTCTAACCCTGGTGACCAGACCTGATCTGTTCACTTTTCTGGGGGACTCTGGGGCTGTGTCTCATCAGTGACAGGGTTTAGTCAATGCTTATTTAATCCATTTGCCTTCTGGAGTCATACATAATGGTTTTACATTCTACAATTACCTTTTATTTAAATGGCATTATTTTTCTTTGGAAATAGGCAGCAACATTCACTTTCAACCCTCTTCATTTTTTTCTTTTTTTCTTCTACAGGAGGCTTTTTATCAAGCAGATGTGATGAAAAAGCATGTTTTCATTACTATTTTCTCTTTTTAAAAAATCCTGGCAGGCCTAGATAAACTTGTCCTTTTGACACATGGCTCAGGGCATGTCTTTACTGCATTTTCACTCCTATCACATGCATCTTACAGGTACTTACCACAGGCATATTTTCAAAATAGTAAACTTTTCACATTTAGCCTCTTTTTGATACTCCTTAACAGAAAAGACCAGTGCTTGCTGCTGCAAATCAAACATCTACAGCAAGAACTGACAATGCAGGTGAAGACAAGAAAAGGCAAAAGCCCTTAATAGAAGGACAGAAGGAGATACAAATGTTTTATATCAAACTGTACACCAATTATGATCTGCAATGTATTGTACATGAAGTAGAGATCCTACTGTGTTACTCCTCACTTAACCCACCTCTGAATTTTACTGAGCTTACATGATACTTTGCTTTTTGGTGTCTGAAGGAATTACTAAGTCCTGGAAACACTTTGTTTGAAAAGGAAGAATGATTTTAAACTCTAAACTGAAAGCTGAACATCAATTTCCAGTTCTACTGGAAACTGTAGGAAAATTTCCAAAAACTAATTCCACAAAGCACCACAGATACTGGTTATATTTATAACAAAATTTCAGCCTTTTGTTGGTTTCATAGTAGGTGTTTGAGACATCTAAAAACATATGTGAAAGACTGTAAATGGGAATTCATAAGTGTATACACACAGAGCAACATCTGGTATAACACAAGTCTGTTTAAGGCTCCAGATTCATGGGGAATTTTTCACTCACCAGTGCCCCCAAGTCCTCCTTCCCCTCTGGGCTGCTCTCAGTCCCACAGACTTTATGGATACAGGGGATTGCCCTGGTCCAGGTGCAACAGACCTTGTGTTTGACATTCCTGAACTTCCCAAGTTCCTCAAGCTCAGCAAGGTCCCTGTGGATGAGATCCTTTCCCTCAAGCAAATCCACTGCACCACTCAGCTCCGCTTAGGGTGCACTCAAACCCTCTGGGTGTCATTTGGGATTGCTTTGGATTCACTGAGAAGAGTACTAACAACTGGACTACTCTTTGAATTTGCACATCCTCAGTAATTTGTTGACCATTTTCTAAATCTGTGTGAATAAAAGAAAATTATGCTGGGTCAAAACTTTTAAGCATTTTAGAACAAATAAGGTATCCCAAATTTTTTAATCAAAAAACACAAACAAACAAACCCAAATCCCAAACCAACCCAACCAAACAACAAAAAGGGCCCACCACTCAAATTATTTAAGTAGGAAAATGATGATATTGTTGTTTTATTTTAAATTAAATATTAATTTTTAAGTACTATATCCACATTCTGTTTTAATATTTTTTACTTTTCAGCTGAGTTTCTTTAAGCTATGTTTTTTAATACCAGTTATCACTTTTCTGTCTCAGTTCATTTCTCTTGATCAACTGATCAAGAACAAAGGTTTTAAAAATGCTTTAAATATCAGTAAAAATCCAACACAGTAAAAAGAAGTATGAAATGCTACGTTACTCTTCTGAAATGTTTTCTCTGCAGAAGTTTGGCTATATAGAAAGAAAAAGGGGGAAAAATTGAGAAAAAAAGAGCTGTTGGATAAAAACTGGAGGTTATTCAATACATCATATTAATTAAATGAAAATTGAAAATAATATTCATTGAAAATGAAAAATGAGGCCTCAAGTACAGATGGGAAAATATTATGATTGTGGTAATTTAAAAAAAAAACCAAAAACACGTTTTTTAAGCTCCGTAGCTCAATTTATTTTTAATTAAAAAAAACAAAAAAACAAACAAACACCTAAATCTAAAGACTTTTTTTTTTTTTATCCTGTCACATAGGATATAGGCAAAACAAATAGACAGTTTAAAATTTTCTTGTGTCTACTTATTTCCAATCACTTCAATAATACAACAGTTGAAGGTGGAACTTAGTAAGCCTGACAATACAATACTTTTAAGGAGAAAATCCCTTCATCACTTATCCTAGATGTAGAAGTAAAAAAGTATGTCCTTTTTCTGTCCTTCATATTATACTTACACTGAGATTATATTTTCTGGAGGAAAATGTCTCCAAATACATCAATTCTACAACTGATGTTAGACCAAGCAATCTATATCAGCTAGGATAGGAAAATACTGCTTAGTGGATTCACCCTTTTTTGATTAGTCCATTTCAGCAGTAGTAAAATTTAACCTCCCTGTTATTCAGAGATGTGCCAAATTATCTGCTAAGAATCAAGTCTAAACTGAATAAAGGCAGTTTAAAATACTTTTAAGCTTAAAATGCTTATTTTAAATATTTAAATAGTGGAAAGGAAAAGGAGAAAGAAGAGGATTCATAGAGCCCCATAATGATGAGTAATTTAATTTCTAATCTTCAGAAATTAACTTATGGCTCAGTGCTTGCCTTCATTTATTAAATTGTATGAGTTTGACTCTCTGAATCCAGGGAAGTAGAAGCTGTAGCTCAGGAAGTTCTCCCTTTCTCTATCATGGCATGTGGACGTCCATAAGAAATCTGGAGATTTCTAGGATTTTTAGATATCAGTTTACCTGCATTCTGCAGAGTTTCAGTGTTGGGAATGTGAAGAAAAATACCACCTGCATCTCCTGAGGGAATGGTTCCTGTCTTTCAGGAGGGTGTGGTAGAGGGGCAGAGAAGTTCTACAGAGCAGTTTTAGTTGCATGAAGGCAGGAGCCTGTATTGCAAAGGAGAGTGATCAGTCCAGATGAAGAAAAACTCCATGGGAAAGTGGTGTTATCGTGTAATCTCCCATGAAAGCAGTTTTTGTGTCGCTGGGTGTGCTGCTCTGATGGCTCTGAGCATCTGTTGTGCAGATCAAGCCTGTTAATCACTTTTGTTCTGAAACCTGTCAGAAACTGAGGTGAGAATCCTTTTAGCTGGCCCCTTTAGCTGTCTATCCACAAGACAACCTGAAAATGAAGGAAGGATGGTAGAAGGCAGATTTTTTAAAAAGTGATGTGTTGTATTCAGGTCAAGGAATGCTTGTGCTTTTTCTCAGGGCATGCCAGGGTGTTGTGTGTAGGGGTGGGTGATTTGGGAGACTGGGCTCCCCAGTCACACATTTGCTTTTATCTCCTGCTTTGATGAGTAAAGAAAACAACACATTTAGAAATTACATTGTCAACCAAGAGAGATTTCATTATCACCAAGACTATGAAGGGGTTGAGGCTTTATAAAATGGAAATTATTATGACTGTTGCAACTACTTACCGCTAATAAAAACAAACAAAAAAACCCCACAGAAATAGACATTTAAATTACCTGTTTTCCTTATATAGGATCTTTTAATGAATAAATCCTACCCTCTTTCAATTAGGTTCTCATGCTACATTTTTTATAGTTTCTTTATTTTTAAAATTCTGTGAGAATCAGGAATTTCTTAACCTTTGGTGCTTCAGATGCACTTCTTTATACTGAATAATGATATAATTCACACTATTTTATTGCTCTTTGCTTTTCTGGTGATAGTAAAGTATAGATGATAGTATTTCCAGCACACATATTCACAGCTATGACTTTGGAATCCTCCTCCACTGTATACTTAACATAGACAAAATAAGATCACTTACAAATTAATGAAGAATACATGCAGAAAAAGAGGATCAAAAAATAAAAGTCAGACTAATAAAAACTATGAAAATAGTATATTTTAATTGCTCTTGTTTTTAATCAAAAACATTAGATTATTTTGGTTAATATGCAATATAATATTTTCGTCAAATATTATCTGTAATATTGGAAGACTTGAAGTTTTGAAGTAAACTGCCATCTGCAAGTATAGAAAATTTATTTTCTTAAGCACTGAAAATGTCTTTCAATATACACTTTATTGCAGTCAGGTTTCTGCTGCCAGTGTACGAAAGGTGATACTTAGTTAATTTATATTCATTTCCTGTTTGCTAATTGAAATAACTGACTTTACCACCTGAAATGTTATTGGAGGGAGGTAACTCAATTAGCAAGAATAATAAAGTTGGTTGGTCATCTTTCAATGAGCACAGCCTATTCAAAAGACCTACAACCATCCAGCTGCCTATCAGAGTTATCTCATCAGTCTTCTGAACACTGACCACTTAGAGGCATGCAGAAACTTTCCTGTCAATGGTTTACTGGAGGAAAAAAAATAGTGAGACCATGTCACTTTCCTTTTAATATCTGGCTTTTTTACACAGGAACAGCCTGGCAAACCTAAACTGTAAGAAATATGTAGATAGAAGAATGCACTTTTTAAACTCTACCTACAGGTCCTATCAAAAGGTAAGACTTCTCATGTGCCTGAATTAACATACATTTCCTATCTGAAAAGTCAAATGCAATGCCCCTAATTGTATTGTATCTCTACTAAAGGATGCAGATTACCTCCAGTCATCCCATTGCTCCTTGGGAGTTGAACAGAAAATAGACACTCACATCAGCTCTTTTTTTTCAGAGATTGCATTCAATACAGTGAATTACACCAGCCAGGAGGTTTGTTTCATCTTGGAACATAAAATTTCATCAGGAAACAAATGAATGGCTGCTTATACAGAAAATGGCTAGTGTAGGACTGGCTAGGTTACACTTTGGATGATGAATAGGGAATTTTTGTTTGGTTAGACGAGCTATGTGTGGTGTCTCAGTTGAAACTTTTGTGAGTAGCACTGAGTGTGAGTCACTACTGTCACTACTTTGTGAGCAGCATAGAGTAGTCAGCATTATGTTTCTAATGGAAACTCTCAATTTTAATACGTCTCTGAAATACTTTTCCTTCTAATAATTCTCCCTGGAATCTCTCTGAGCTGCTCTACCTGTCCTCCAGTGAGAAGTGTTCTACTGCATTTCTTTTGATTTTATAGGTTGCAGCACAGACTTTCACTGGACACATCTACTCCATTGCACAAACAATTTCTCTGTTTTCCTGTCACAGCCTACTCAGATCCCAGATCCTTTTGCACAGCTTTGCCCATGCAGTGCTTTGCACTTGCAGCTTTCTTCAAGGACATAAGATACTACAGGTCCTTTAAGCATTGCTGAAAACCTTCACTGGCTTCTTCATCAACCCCCAAACTATGTAGCTTTAACAAACTATGAACCATAACTGCAAATAGTGATATTTCAGCCTCCTAAGCAGAGTAAACAAATCTTTGGTTAAAATTCTCTAAGGCATCCAGAGCATTTCTTCAGATGATCTTTCTCTCTCTGTAAAGTTAAAATAGAATTTATTCCATTACCTATAGTTTCTGACAAAGTAGAAATGTAGGCTAGTTATCTGGGATTCCCTTTGTATTTAGCATATCTCTAGGCAATATAATCAGTGGGGGAATTAATTTAATCTTAAACCAAGTGCCTACATGTGGACCTTTGCTAAGCCTCCATCGACTTTAAAGTAAACCTGTGGAGACCAGGTAAGATATACGTTTCCTTTGTAGATAGCTGAAGTCGGGTCAGGTGCATATCAGTCTTACTTTTCTTCTTCCCTCGGTTCTGCAGTTTGACACTTTCCTTTATAGTATTTTCTTTCAAGTATTTTCTCTTTTTTTTTTTCCTTTGGCCCTAGATATCTGCAAAACCTTAGTAGACAGTTGATCTTCCTTACACTTCTCTGAGTTCTGTGCCCCAAGATGTTCCATATTGTTCTCCAGTGAATACTTTTTGATTAAATACCCAGTATAAAGCAAAGAATAACAATATGGCCCATGCTAACAGTACAGTCAACTCCTGCAATACAGAATCAAAAGGTTGCCAGTATCTAGTAAAGTTGATAATATCCAGCAAAGTTCAAGGTAATACAGATTCCCAACACAAACAGTATGCTTTTGCCAAAGGAACTAAACTAAATTTGGATCAATCCCAAAATGACACACTGCCGTTCTGGTTGAGGAATTAAAAAAATAATAATAAAAAAAAAAAATTAAGTGACATAATTGTACTTCAGTCCTCTTCCTTAGAACTGCTCTGAACTTTACAAAGTTAAGATGTCATTAGTGGTAAGGGTTATGTAATGTACCCAGACATACACAGCAGTTCTCTCCATGTCTATATTACGGTCTTCTTAAAGTACCCATCCCTGCAGCCCCTCCTCTTCTATTTTTCTCATCAGGATAATATTTTGTGTTTTAAAATCTTATTTTAGAACAAAAGAAAACTTATTTCTTACTTCTAATTCATAAAACTCATTCTCACATTTTCACTTCTTCTATAAGAGCAACAGATATAAAAAAAATCATCTATTGTACATTTATACTAAAGTTTTAATCACTTAATACAGAAAATTACTGTTTGAGGATTTTTATGAATCAAATATTTCTCATTCTTCTCAGTTATTGTCCATGTCTAATGCTGACCAAGCATAAGAAGTTTTGTTAGTGATTCATTACTTACATCCAGAATCCAGATATAGCATGTTTTATTGCCTGTCATGGCTTGGTTTAGGAAGAAAGAAAATTGAAGCTTCCAAACCCTGTATCAGATATCTTTCTCTTAATTACTGTCAATTCTTGGTGGAATTACAAGGGTCAGACACAAACTTCTCTTTTTATCAGATCCTTCACTCACCTCTTATCTCCAAATGCGTGGTGAAAAATTCAATGCAATGTGAAAGGAAAACAAGTTATAATACAAAAAGTGAATGAAAATAATACAGGAATTTTCCATAATGTAATTACTTCTGCTATATTATTATTATATAACATATTTTATTTGATACATATAATTACAGTGCTGTGCTCTGTTTCATTATTTTTTATAATGGCAAAGACAATATTCCACATTCAGTATTATTTGTTTAGATGCAGTAAACAAGAGACATAAAGGATATTTAGGACACTGAGAACAATGTCCAGTTTCAATTCACAGACTGTGACTTTTATTATTATGTGTATCATGTGATAATCAACAACTATGAAGATTATGACACATGTAATTTCATTTTGAAGACTTGAAGACCAGATTGTCAAAAAAACCCAGCAAACCAACAAAAAAACAAAGGTTAATTTTGAGCTTTTATGTGGTGCATATTTCTATAAGGAAGGGTTCTATGAACTATTTAGCATGTCAGTTTAGCTGGTTGTGCACTTTTTAGTTACAGAGTCTCTTCCCTAAAATACAAATTTTCAGATACTTCGATTTTGTCACTTACTATCATGACTTTTCATTAAAACCTGCCATTTTCCTCCATGTAAGCCTGTCTCTTTAACTTCTTTATTTGAAGATGTTGAAGAAAAACTGGAAGTACTCACTTATGCCCAGGTTTTTTGTCCTAGAACCACTGCTGCCTGTGGTAGCTCTCAGATCAGCCCTACACGAGGTGTAGGTCTTAGACTCGAGCTTTTCTCTCATATCTTCCTCCATTCACAGCTGCTAGAATAGGAACCTGTTGGCTTTTCCATTCACCAGCATTCCTCACTGCTTCTACTATTCTTGAGTTTTTAAGCCAGTGCATATGTCCAGAAAGGAGGGGCAATCAGATTCTAGGATTTCAAAGTATCACTGAAACATGGAAATTATCTTCAAAATAGTAAGTAGAGAATTTGACTTCTTACTGGAAATCTCCAGTTGTTCTGATATGCCTACATAGTCTTGAACAGAATGTAAAATCTTTTACATTATTGCAATATATTGCAATATATGATTGTGGAGACCGTGAAAGGCACTCCTAATTAGAAAGACACGAGAGGCCTCTCTCAGCTGTCTCCTTTTGATAATGAGTCCTGTTCCATCAGGTCAGAACAACCTTTGTCTTGTTCCTTGGGTCAGCCTTGTGTCCTCTCCCTGTCCATTCAGCCTTCCAGTCACTCCCACCCTGTTTCCTTGTGTGCTGGTTTCACCTGGGGAAGGACAGACTCAGAGGTTTTTCACTATGAAAAATCTTCCTCTGTGAGTTGATGGGACCAATTGAAGGCTGGGTTGGTTATTGACAGCCTGAAAAAAACAATTGGAGAAAGTTAGTTTGCTCCGTGAACACACATTTTGAAGGAGGTAACCGGGGGAAATGCTCTCTTTTATTTCCAGTGGCTGAGCAGGTAACACCGGCCCGGGCTCCCTCCCATGTGGAGGGGGCTCAGGAGGCTTTTGGGCCCCATCTGCAAAACCAAGGGACCCAATGGCCGAGGGGAGGAAAGGCTCGTTGATTAAACCTTAGCCCTGCTTCCTCCCCCACGGGCTCGTGGCTCTGGGAGGGTGCTCAGCTCCTGCTGCTGGCTCGGAGCAGCTTCGGAAGGGCCGGGCCTGCCCAGACCCGCACGGCCCGGGGGAGGCAGCCGGGCCTGTCTGGGAAGAAGGGTGGCAATGGGCAGTGTGGGCTGCAGCTAAACCCCAAAAAGGCTGATTGAGATCTCAGCCATTCCTCACCCAGCACAGCCTGGGGGGAGGCAGCTGGGCCCTGTCTGGGAAGAAGGGTGGCCATGGGCAGTGGGTGCTGCAGCTGAACCCCAAAAGGGCTGATTGAGATCTCAGTCACCCCTCACCATGCAGGCCGGGCCTGGTCCAACTCTTGCTGCTTCTGTGTGAAACTTCAGCTCTTTAGTGCTCGGATAAAATCTACAAACCTTCCTTTTCTTTTAAATTAAAAAAAAAAAAATTACAAAGTCAGTAAAGCAAAAGCTAAGATTTTTTTTAAATTTAAAAAAAAAAGAAAAAATGCTATGAAAGTTGACTAAAAATCCTTTTGTTGTAAAAAAGTTGTAAAAATAAACTAATATTACACTAAATATTCCCATAAACCGTAAAAAAAGACATGGGGGGTTTGATAGATTGTTGACCAAAGGCACCTCTGTTGAGAATCCTTTGCTCTGAAGAGAAGGGGATCTCTTTTTCTAGAAATAAAGCATAAACAGAGAAAAAGAGAGATGAAGAAAATTTTTGGTTTGGAATACTTCATTCTTAAAAGTAAATACCCCATGAGTTTAACATGGCCCGTAAGCACAGCTTTAGGAAAGCTGTGAAAATGAGAAGAGCCTCATGATTTATAAGTTCTTTTTCTGGGCGGATGCAAATTGTGAAAAGTGAAGCCACGAGAGAATTGTGAAAAAGTTCCTACGGCCTAACAAGAAAAAACTTCTCTCTCTGAAGTGAACTGAAAAAGACTATTTAAGTTAAGAACTGACTGAAGTAGTTTTTTGTATATTTGTTGTTATAAAAGTTGGGAGAGGGAAAAAAAGAGTAGTCTGAAATTCTTATTCTAAATTTGCTTTTCTTTCTTTTTCTTTGTGTAGTTAATAAAGTTTTTTTTACCCTTTTAAATTTTACGCCTGCCCTGCTCTTTTACTACTGGTTCTGTCTCACAACAAAAAATAAATATATTTAAATTAACAAATCAAAATTATTACATTATTTAATGCATTGGCCAGAAAATTCAAATTAAACCAAGACACCTTGTTAGCTGCCATGCCCCAATCCCACTCTTGTAACACTGCCATGCCCCCTGGTACTTGGTCTCTGATACTACTTCACCTGCCCCAAAACCTCCATGTACTTAACCTGGACTCTCAGATCAAGCCTTAGCCTTTGCCTTTGTTTCTGAACTCTGGGACTGTGCACACACGTGGCTGAAATAAACATCTCTGTAAAACCCTTGCAAAAGCCCATCCTGCTCTTTACCTGCTTCACCTCAACAACTACTACATCAACATATGATATCAATAGTGAGAATATTTTTCCTTCCTCTGTTGCTGTCAGATGTTCTGTAAGCAATCAGTGCTTGGTACACTTGGCTTCTGCAGTTTGCAGAACCAACAGAAGTTCTAGTTTTTCTGGCTTGCTTTGGTGTTTGAGAGAAAAAGTATATTCCCAAAAAAATCTTAATTTTATTATTTTTAAGTACCGTGTCTAGGCTTTATCTGTTCTTTAACTTCTAGCATGTAGTGCATGCGAGTATTTTTGTGGAGCTTACTTCAGTGCATAGTTTAAGCCAGTTGTGAGCAACTTCTGACAAAGTACAGTATCAGGACACATGACACATTTTTGCTTTTGTCTTTTGTGCCACCAGCTCATAGCAGCAGCCTGATTTTGTTAAGCTGAACTGAGGCTTTTGTCTGACTGCTTAAATGAGCTGCTCAGCTATTTAAATGAATCTTCACGAGCTCTCTTAAGGATTTTCAGACATTTTCCACAAGGAAAATGCCTTCTAGCAGTTCAAATGCTCTTGATGTTCTATTGGTTTTCCTTTGTGCCTCTTCTCAAAATTTTTACTTTATCCACTAACTTACTGCTGGTGTAATTCTTTTTTAGGACATTCAAAAGTGCCAGAATGCCATATAAACATAATATCTTCAATATTCTTCAATCCTTTTCCTCTTTTTCAAATATTTCTCCTCCCTGTTTTTGATGTTATTCCCTTCAGAAATTGCTTTCAATTGACTTAGCTTTTCTCTTTTCTCTAAAAATCTTGCCTCAAGCCTTCTACTCCTATCATTCAGTGCAGACGTAGAAAGAGACGGGCAATGGCATGATACAGACTTCAATCACTTATAAATAAAGAAGGAGATATTAATGGCTATAACTTCATGATTTCATGAGTTTGTGTATATACTACAGCTTAATTAACTTCTGTTACCACTGCTTCCAATTTTACACAATGAAATGTATCATAGAGTTGCAAAGAGTCAGAGAACAGTTGAGGCTGGAAGATGCCTCTGGAGATCATCTAGTTCAAACCTCCAGGTCAAAGCAGGGTCAGCCACAGTTCAAGGCGTCATCCAGATTGATTTTGAATATCTCTAAGGATGGACACTAAACAGTGTCCCTGGGCAGGTTCTTCCAGGGTCTGACTCCTTAAAATAGATTTTTTCCATCTTATTTTAAATAGAACTCCTTTTATTTGGACTTCTGCCCATTGCATCCTATCCAGTTCATAAAAATCTCTGAAATGAGCCATCTTTTTTTCCTCATACTATACACATTGATGGTCTTGAGTCCTCTGCTCTCTCCATCTGTTTATAGGAAAGATGCTCCTAATGTTACAATTGCGTTCTGGATCTTCAAGGGCCTCACATTCCTAAAGGAAAATCTTAACTGCAAGCGCTGAAGGAAATAAGTCATTGACTAACTTGCCCTTCTCTAAGTCTTTTAACTGCGTTTCCTGTGCCATATAGGTTCCTGTACGGGACCATATTTTTCTTAGTCTCCACTTTGCTACCAATATCCCTTTCAGGTATTCAGGTATTGCCTGAACAAGCCTTCATTTGCTCTCCTAAAGCCAAGGGTTGTGATCCTGTATTTTGCATTTCTCCCTCTGCTTGGGATCCTGCACTCCAGCATCTTGTACAGCCAAGGTTGCTCACACCTTCACGTCCCTGCCCTTCCTTTCTAGTCAGGTCCAGGAGAGCTTCTGCTGCCATTGACTCATTGGCTCCTTGTGTAAAAAGTAATCAGCAATGGTCTTCAGAAAACTCCTGGATCCATGTGCCCTGCTCTGCTGTCCCTGTAGTAGTTCTTGAAGAGGTTACAATCTGGAGGACAAGGTTCTGTTAATGTGAGGTTCTTCGTATTTTCTAGAGAAGGTATTTTTACTTTTTCTTCCTGGCTGAGTGATCAGAAACAGACATTCACTATGATGTGGTCAATGTTGGTTTACTGTCTAATGCTAATGCTTAAATTTTCAGTTACCTCATCATTCATCCCAATGTACAGATCCATGCATATCCACTGCTCTCTCACATAAAGGGCATTTACCCCTCTTCATCTTTCTGGACTGTATACATCCAAGACAATGCTCTAATTTTGTCAGCTCTCCCACTCTGGGATCCCATAGAGGTCATATTCCACCAACAGCATGCACATCTTTCCATAATGGCATAATATTTTTAAAAATTAATATGCAATATTCTTTTTCAATACTGCTATAATATGATGTAGGTTCAAGTTCTTAAAGATTTTAAAATTTTACTATTTTTTTTTTATACTTGTCTCTTCTGGAATAGATACTGGTTCTCTCATCTTCCATCTACCTACTTACATATAACATCTGTGCTTATTCACTCAATTTATCAGGATCCTACAGACTATTCATTAGGTTCTGTCCAGAAGAACAAACACAATAACAAAGCAGATTGATCCTGTATGGTATTATTTTGTCTTTCATTGCTTCACTAAGTTTCTTAGTGACTTGATAGAAAATGAGCCATATTATATTTTATGAATAATAAAATATGCCAGTTTTCTATAATATTCAATAATATTGCTTCATTGTTATACAGGTTTTTATATTATTATGACCATTTCTGCAATGCCATCAGACTGGATTATTTCACCTGATCTTAGATAGCTAAACAAAATGCCTAAATTACCACTTGAGCTGTCTGAGCTAGTTTACCTGATGTTATTACTTTATGTTATCATACTGCAATATTAAATTCTGGTAAGAGGGCAATGCTGATATGAGGTGCTCTGAATTTTCTCTAGGGAAACCTATATATCTCCACTAAAGAAAAATATTCAGATAGCCTAGAGGTCTCAACAAAAGCAGAGAGAATGGAATAAATCTGGGACATGGTGTCCAGGAGACCTTGTTAATCTGACAACGATGAGCAGTGTGATAAACACATTGTCTTTGTACATACACTGTACTTGTCAGGTCTGAAATACCTCAAAATTCAAACCTAAAATTTCTCTGCACTTCACTGGTGTATTTTCCTGCAATTTCATCACAAAGAGGTTCCAAAAATGAGGAAAATTATTGTGGATTTTCTTTGCTGGAATCACATCCTTTAAATCAGCACAGGAGAAAGTCATATAAAGATTTGAAAGCTTCTTCTCCAAATTTGTCTAAGTGCCTCCTTGAAAGAGCCATAGCTCTGCTACTTACAATACTGATTCTATTTCAGATATTTCAGCTGGCAGCTTAGTGTTGCTTTTATTCCCTGAGAAGACATAGCCAGGTATTAATCCCGAAGTTTCTTCTTTTGGTATTCAAAGAAGTTAAATATCCACCACAGAAAAATCTGAAAATTTAACCCAAATCTTCTGAGTGTCAAAATCACATAGCAGAACCGTGCTGCTATATATTGCATGGGAAATAAGGAATATATCTCTTGGACTTCAGTGTATTTGATTTTAAGAGAACTGGAAAAGAAATGTTGATTTTAACTGAAGCAGACCTCATAATTTACTGACATGCATTCTTTTGAAAATACTGGCTCTGGACAGGTATAGAGGTTGACTGCCTATTGAATTTGGCCTTAGGATGCCCATCTTAGGCAGGGAATTTGCAATGAAACCAGACATCAAGTTTGCATTCAATAAACAGGACAAGTGAGACAGGTCACACATTGGTTCCGGACAACATAATTGCATCCCACAGGACAGCAAAAATTCTGGCTATTTCCCTCTCCCCGTGAGGAATCTAGAGGCTATGTTCCTCTTATTAACTGTTTTTAGACTTCCTCCAGTGCATTGTCAGGATCCTCTATTGCCTCATCATGTACATTCATGGCAATAGAAAGAGATGGGTAACAGCAGAACACAGACTCTGGTTATCTGTAAAGAGGGAAAATATATTCCATCAGAAGCATTATAATGCCTGCTCAATGCCCAGGAGAACAGTGCAGTTTTCCCTTTCTCTTTTCTCATTTTACTCATTTATTTTTTTTTTTTTTTTAGTAGAGTGCCTCACTGCTTTGTTTTGCTCTTTATTTGCACATACCTGTTTCTTCAGCATTAATATGGATGATCCCCATTTTCCCATATCAAGTCTCAGGCATAGTTTGAGCTGTACTGAACACAACCTTGGTAGTTCTTTCTGTACAGTGCCATGATTTCCACAGTACTGACAACAAATGTATTTCTCAGTCATGAACTAGAAGTAATCACGCCTAAAAAAAAAAGATCTGTATTTTGTCCTTTGGTGGCTATTTTTCAGCTAGATCAGTTCCCCAAACTAGATTACATTACAAGCTACTTAACCAGCAGAGAAAAACACAATGACAGAGAGAGGAAAGAGAAAACTGTTCTGGTTTTAGTCTGGATAAATTTTGACCCAAAAAACCATCAAATCATATTTTCTTGTTACTGCAAGTTTCTACAAGTGGCTGCCTGTGGTCTCTTCTGCAACAAGGCTACTTCCCAGGTGAGATACATACTCTGTGGTTCTCTATTCCATTGTTTTTTTTTTAATATTTTCTTCTCTAAACCCTTTTTTTCCCCCTTAAGTAAAATATAACTTACATTCAGGTACACTTAACTTACATGCAGGTACACATGAAAAAGAAATAGAATCATAATAGTAGAATCATAGACTCATTGAGGTTGGTAAAAACCTCTGAGGTCATCGAGTCCAGCCTTTGACCAAACATCACCATGTCAATGAGACCAATTAGCACCAAGTGCCACATTCAGTAATTTCTTGAAAATACTGCCAGGGACAGTGACTCCAGCACCTCCCTGAACACCCCATTCTAGTGCCTGACCACACTTTCAATGAAGAAATTCCTCCTGATGTCCAACCAGAACTTCCTCTGGCTCAGCTTGAGCTTTCCTCTTGTCCTGTTGGATGATTTTGTTTGGATGGGACCTTGAAGATCAAGTAGTTGCAATCCCCCTGGCCTAGGCAAAGTCAGCTTCCATTAGACCAGGTTGCTCAAAGCCCCATCCAACCTGGCCTTGAGCACTTCCCGTGATGGGGCACACCCTAAATACATAGGTATTAGGTATGCATATGCATGATGGAAGAAACACATTACTTTCTGGCAAATTTGTTTTTATTCTTTGCCAGTATCTTTAAAGTAGAGATTTTCTGATTGGCCACCATAGAGATGATCACTCATAAGCCCACAACCCAGGTGAGCAAAGATTTTTTCTTAAACTCACTAAAGGTGGGCACCTCCTTTGACTGGGTAAATGAGTGGGTGCAGCAACCAGTGAAACAGCAGGTAAGGAGTAGATGGAGAAAAATGAAGGAGGAAGAACTTCTCAAAGGGACAACTGTGTGTGACATCTCAGAACTCATTTTCTTAGCTATCATTGCTTCAGCTCAGTAAAGCTCACATCAGCTCAATCTTTCTCACAAATACAAATTCTGGTAACACACAAAGCTACTACATCTGTGCTAAATGCTGGAGTAAACACAGGTGTAAATTCTATATATGGCCATAATACCAAAGTGCTTTTAGTTTAAGTAGCTCTGAAAGAAAATATAGTAAGGTTTCGACAAGTTTTGTCAACTTCTGCATCCCACAAAAATTAGTCTTTGATACAGTTCTCATTTGATTAAAAGGTTAATTTCAACTCCTATGGCTAGCACATACTAATTAATGTTCTGAAGCCCTGCTGTACTTTTACTATAAACTATCTGGCCAATGCCAATTGCAGTAAATCCTGTCAGTTAATGTGTTAAAATCTACATAGACTTCACAAGAATCATAATTTGCATTAGCTATAAAATTCTGGCTAGAATCATGTATCACAAGCATCAGTTCATTTTAATGGAAGTATGATTTATAAGCATTTTCACAGGTGATATTTAATAGATATTAGAAAAAATTTTGAACCCCTTTTGTATGCTACAAATCTAACAGTGAGAAAAGTACTTGCCACAATGTGTGTTTCAAGAGATTTACAAAAGTTGCAGAGCCTTAAAAGATAAGGATTTGTGAAGAACAGGAAACTGAGATACCCTTTGCTTTAAGCTGTCATAAAATTTTCACTCTCTTTTAGCCCTCTGGTGACATTTTTTGCATGATTTTGGGTTGTAACCCACTGAATAAGAAACACCGACACAAAGCCTAAGATGTACAAGTAGTTAGAAGTTTTCAAGACCTTCAACACTTATTTTATTTTACTAAAAAAAGAGAGTTTACATTGATTTATTCTCCTAATTGATCTGTCTTTTGTGCTTTTGAGTAACAGTGAAGAGTGCTATTAAAAACCTTAGGATTGTGTAGACAAAGGAAAGTCAGAAAGAGCTGCCATGTAATTCACAACAGTTTATGAACTACATGTACTGTACTCTGTATTTTCCCAGCCACTGCTGTGATAGCTAATGTCTCCCAATAGTACAAGTGACACTTACTGATGGCATAGTTATATGTTAACTGTATTCCATTAGCAGATTTCTCTGCAAATCCCTAGGATGCATTGATTGATAACACAACCCCACATGGAATTTCAGTACAAACCTATCATATTACTGCATATCGCAGTAACTGAATGTCTCAGAAAGATTTCCAGTAAAGTTGCAAAAAAATATTGGTCAGTCCAGTCTTGTTCTACATATCTCCTTCAAAAAAGATCCAGGAACTTTTTGCGCCTAAGCAGTGTTTTAGGATAAACTGCACATCAAATTAATTTGGATCAATATGTGGTAGAATTACAGAGGCATGTGAGATATCCATCTACCTAGTAGTAAGTAAGAAAACAGTTATTTACCAGACTATAGCATTACTACTAGGAAACCATTTCTTCGTATATGTGGCCCATTTACTAAACAGCAAAGTCATAACTACTTTCAGTTCCAGAAAGTGATGCTAACCACATTTATATACAGATCTAGCACAGCTGTGAAATTTGTATCACAGAGCACTGAAATAAACCAGGACTTTTTCTGTTCTTACTTTCCACGTTTCAGACAACATCTGCATTTAGTATCAATCTCTGCTTTTTTGTTAACTAATCAATATTTTGAGATCTGTTACTGAGGCACATTATATTTAATTAATGTAATAAAAATAAAATCATAGCTTGAGTGAAGTCAGTGTTAGTCCTTTCCTTTGTTCAGGTTAAGAACAATTTCATGCAATAAGCAGCTGAATGTGACTATTATGTAAGGACAATTACTTGTTTAGGAAATAAAAAACTGAAACACACTGCTTATTTAACATGGGGTAGCACCATCTAGCTTTAACAGATCCAGTTTGTTAATAGTATCAAAGGGTTTGAAATATAGAATGAAATGTGTGGTTCTGCTTACTCCAATTGACTAAATGGCATCTAAATTTAAAAGGATACAAAAAGTGAGCAGACAACTTAGACACTGACAAATATTTTTGTTATTTCACTGTAACTGTATATATAAGTGCTCACTTTATGTGTGATTTTTGGGATATGCAGTAATACAAAAACCTTGAAACAATATTTCTTTGCTGTAAAACATCATTGGTGCTACACATTTTAGCTGCCCCATGCCTAACATTTTTTACCAGCCACAAAGTATACCAGCAGATTTTGGTAAAAAAAGCAGAATACAATCAAATTATTCTGAAGTGTATTTTGAAGTATATAACTCGGTTGTGGCCCTGTTATCTTTACATTCTGTTATAATGGAACTTGGTGTGACAAAGTGCAAACATCCATGAATTCTTGACTACAACATCTGCAGCAAACTGAATACACATATACCTTTGCATAATGTATGCATTAATCCAAGCTACAGAGAAAGTCAAACCTTCAGCTAATCATCAATCCAGACTTCTAACTAAACAGCTATAAGGCAAATCTCTTCTAAATGTAATTCTGTCAATTACAGTGCAGCTGCAACAGGGATAAATATGGCCCATTGTCA
Organism: Acridotheres tristis; assembly: GCA_037013685.1. Classification (NCBI taxonomy): domain Eukaryota; kingdom Metazoa; phylum Chordata; class Aves; order Passeriformes; family Sturnidae; genus Acridotheres; species Acridotheres tristis. The sequence goes on from CM072887.1 coordinate 103,950,339, forward strand.
CCGTGATTGATGATTTGGCTACACTGGGTCAGAACTGGGTCGTAACAAGAATGTTGTTTTTGATAAATCCTCCTCACTGACTTTCTCCTGTGATATCCACTTAAAAAACAAACAAATCCAAAAAACCACACTTTTTAACATGATTTGTTTCATAAGGAGGAGGAGGTAGTCAAGGAAAAAATAAAGTCAATAATGTTGTTTTTGCCTAAGGGGACCATTCACCCGTTATAACAATAGGGGGAGTTGTTGATTTCGACATGTACTTTCCACTTTTCCGTTTGCATTAATGAGAGCTTTATGCAACGTCTCAGGAGTATCAATGGGAGAATAGATCATTAGGAGCCTGATAACTCTATTTGTTACTGTGTATGAACTTCCTTGAGCACCTGACTTTAAACCTGACTTTAAACCAAAGGTACCTGCAACTTGTAGTGCTGAAAAAAATAACAGTTCAGTATCTAGTATCATTCATACCAAAGTAAGTATTTTCTCCTGCAAGAAATCTCAGAAAAATAATATTCAGTGGTCCCATATTCTATCATGACACTATGATGACCTGAAATAGATGGGTAGTTTTGGCTCCTAGCACTCTGTTACTGACAAATTCATTGCCAGTTTTAGACTGTGTTGCTATTACAGCTGGCCATAGACAATGCTATACACTGACAGTCTTTTTCAGAGTGATTGTAGATTTTTTGCTCACTACTTTTTTCTTTCAGGAGACCATACTGATTACCACTAAGAAAATTTCTATTCTACAGTTATCAGGTGATTGCTTCTTTTGTCAACGTTTTTACTTTTTTTGCTTAGCACCAGTTTCAAACTAATCACACTATAGCTACCTAGGTCAGCCTTTTTTAGGTTTGCCCTTTTACTGCTGAGCTTACACTTTTGCATACCCAGTCCTATGGATTGTCTTCAAGGATCCTGAAAGAAAAAAAAAAGAAGGAAAAATAACATAAATGCACTGCAAAACTCTTTATTAGGGCTGCTCTGATCTTTACAGTGCTGAGACATCTGTTATTACTGCTAAGTGTTATAGAATATACCCAGACACTCACAGTAGTTCTCTCCTGTCTGTTCTCTGGTCTGATGGGCTCCAGCTCTTTGAACATATATGCTTAAAGTGCAACTGTCTGCTCCATGTTTATATGCACCGTTCCCAATATCATAGTTCCAGGTTTCTCAGGGCTTGTACTCTTTTGTCCTTCATCTTCAGGAGCAAATCCTGAAAAGTGGGATGCCGAGGTTGCTGCTCCCTATGGCTTTTCATTAGAACTGAGGCACTTGCTGCCTACAAGGGAATTCTTCTGAAATTCTCCATAAACATGAGACAAGCTAGCACAACTGCTTAAATAGGAGCTTTTGTTAATTTCAGGTGTTTTGACTGAAAGATAGTAAAGGGAACTAAAACAGCTTAACACGGGAAGATGGGGAACAAACCCTTTCATAAAGGAGAGGTGCTGAGCAACAAGGACGACAGAGTGAGATTGCTAAGCAAAAATTCTCACCAGGCATAATTGCAGATATAAACTGCTCTTAAACTCTCTTTGTCAAAAAACAAGAGTGCATTTACTCCTCATCACTGTCTACCAATAATCACCTAAATTAAATTTTATAGGATTTATCATCCTTTGATCTGCACTTCCCATGGAGATTCACGGCTGTTAAGATGTGTTTATTTCTCCCTGAGGCAGATAAAATCTTTGGATTTGGGATGAGAAGCAGGGTCAGAAGATAAACAAGTTCCCAGGACTGGTAATGACATAGAGATGAAGAGTGCTGACACCAGCAGCAAATCAGAAAAGAGACATTTATTTGAGAATGAGACATTAAATTTGGAAAGTGAGTCTCTGTTGATGAAAATCATGGTGCATATAAAATGATTCACAGCACTTTGTCTAATTAATAATAACCTCAACCAATCAGGACACGTGAATTTTCAGATACTGCTTTATAAAGATACACCCATACAGCAATTTGATAAATAAAATATTTTAGAAAGATTCCCACCTTAAAAAGACCAGGATAAACTAAGGCAACTCTCTGTCTCACATCTGTGATTGAGGACTGTCAGATGTCCATTCTGTTCCAGCTTCTAGGCATTGTAAATCTATAAAATAGATTAGTAGATACACTACTTTTGTATATTGTTTCTTTATCAAATGCTCAAATCCTTTAATATTCATCATCTGGAACCTTTTTAACCATGCAACACAGTATAGAGACACCAGGCTGAGTTAGTTTTAAGAATCAGAAGTGATTCAAACCCATTAGAGCACCATGCCAGCACAAGCAAAGTTTCTTCAGACCTGAGCTAGTTTCACCCTAGAGCTCTACACTGCAGTGCTGCATCCAGCTCTGGGGTCCCAGCACAGGACATGGACCTGTTGGAGTGAGTCCAGAGAAGGACACTAAGTTGTTTGGAAAGATGGAGCACCTCTCCTGTGAGGAAACACTGGGAGAATTGGGATTGGTCAGCCTGGAAAAGAGAAGATTGAGGTGACCTAATTGTGGGCTTACAGTACCTGAAGGGAGCCAAAAGAAAGATGGAGAAGGAATATTTACAAGGGCCTGTAGTGAGAGAATGGGGGTGGGGGGGATTCAAACAAAGGAAGTACATTTAAATTACATATTATTAAAAAATTATTTACTGTGAATATAGCATGTTTTTTAAAAAAAATTAATAATTCCCAGTAAAAAACCTTGAGGTTCACATAGAATCACAGTTGTCTTATGAAACAAAAAAAAATATGTCTTCCCATGAATTTCCTTTGGCCATGCTGGGATATGCAAAAATGTTTCATATTACCATGAAGATATTGCCTAGGAAGCATATATATTATTTGCTATTTAATTGGTGGGAAAAAATAATAAAAAAAAAAACTAAAAAAAAACCCAAAAAACAACTTGATTAGAAAAAGAGAAACACTTATTTTTATATTTCTGCCATAGTATGTAGTAAAATGTTCATGTAAATGTAATTATACTATTTCCATTTTATCTTTAAAGAGACATAAGGATATATAGGTCATTTTGTAGGATATTGCTAGGAAGAAAGATCACTGGGCTAACTGAAAAAGATGGGATTTGTCCCAGAATTGCATAGTAAAGATTTAATTTTACATTTATCTCCCAGTAATTGGTCATCTTTTTACAATGGCAAATTGTACATCTAGGTATCAAATAATAACCATTCCAGCCTCTGTATTGTCAATGGAAATTTAAGATTTAATTAAGCTACTAAAATATAGGCGTTCTAATGCCATCTCAAATGTCCAGAACTATCTCCACTGATCTCAGTTTACCTCTCCTAAGGAGTAGGGATATTTCATTTATCCTGTGTCACATCTGCTAGACCTATGCATGTCTGGAAAACCCTGGGTCATCTCGAACAGCTCCAGGGGCTTTTGATCAGGCAGTTGAAAAGTACTCTCTGTCAGTGAAACCTGAAGAACAACTAAATTCACTATAAAGGAGGTACTAAGCAGCAGTAAATTGGGTAAGCATTGACATCTGGAATAATTTGAGATGACCTGAGGAACCTGAAATGGGTAAATAAGACTCTGGGTTTGAAAGAGATTTTTCAAAGCAGTAGGTACAAGCCAAGGTAATCCATGGCATCAAAAATGACACCTGCATTTCCATAACTTATTCCACTTTTAACTCTGATGAGTCACAGCCCACTGTTTTTTTGTACTGATAAGATGTAGTGGGTGCACATGAAGCCACTACAGTGTAGCCATCCAAAATTACATGGATTAAAGCACTTTACCTCATCCCAAAACGCCATGCTCCTTTTAGAGTAATTAATCTACTTATTTTCGTTGACTATAAAAGGTGCAAAAATACCTCTGATATTTATAATTCAGATGTCTCAAGTTTATGAGCTGGATCTACACAAAAATCTGTGAAACAAACCAAAAACATCAAATCATTTAGTTTCTTCAAAGATATAGTCTTTCAACAGGCAGTCCTGGGATATGGCTTTGGAGTCCTACAGGAAAATTAGGAAGACTGTACAGTACTCTTCTTGCTCAGCCCAAAGCACTTGAAAGCATTTACAGTTACTTGGTCATTCCATTCTACGTGCCATAATGAGATGTCAAAATCTCCCTGTTACTTCCAAGGAATAGATCAGGGCTCAGATACAGGGGACAACCTCCCTCACTGTGGTCCATCCTGGAGCTGGCAGGAGTAGGAGTTCTCTGACATGGGGGAATTTTCTGTTTTCTTCTCACAGAAGCCACTCCTGCATCAATCTCCCTCACAACAATCCCCTACCAAAACCTTGCCATGTAAGCCCAATGCAAACAGAAAATTCCAGTCCACCAGAGACCTTTCTCCTCTTGTGTTCATGTGCATGACTGTAGAAGCTCTGTCCAAAAACATTCAGGGCAGAGCATACAACTGAACTGAAAACCTTTTGGTGACAGGACATTCATCACAGGGAGTGAAAAAGCAAGAGGCAAATTGTACAAAACAATGATGAAACACTGTAAGAAAAAGAAATTATGACAATCATTTCTTGGGACTCATAGATAAGTTGCAGCTCCATCAAAGCAGAGAGAATGCTTCCCACCACAGCAGCCTTAGGAAAGAATCAGAGTAAAACACCAGACAATTTTACAAAATTCATTTAGTCACAGAGTGTGGAGCAGGTTTGAGCAGAGCTGTTCCTCTAGTGGTTACCTCAGTGGGCAACTGTGTGTGTCTATTAAAGAATAGGGGGAAATATTCGGCCCTTAAATGATACTGCCCTCCTCGAGCTGCTATGTGGAAGACAAACAGGATATCAGCAGTATATGAAAATGGGAATCTTTCATTGTAATGGTTGATAGTGCTATTCACTAGAACACGGGTGGGTCAAGTTTGGTGGGTGTGGAAGTATTTGCATAATGTGTATAAAGAAAGCATTTCTATCTCATTACAGAAATTGATGTTTTGATGCAGGAGTGGTCAGGCAGCAAATGAAGAGTTATATGCAACAAACAAGTGACAAAAAAAACCCAAAGCCTTTGCTCTTGGAAGCTCCAAAGATTTCATCTACTGAAGAAAAATGAAGATCTGCCTAATGAGTGCAACCATCTTTACCTTCTCTGCCCCTGTATTTGCATTATATTCTGTGTCAGAGGTACAGTGTCTGGTATGCAACAGATACTGACCCCTCTGTCTTGCAAAGGATATGTTTGAAGAGATTCCATAAAGAAGGAACATATAAAATGTTTGTCTTTACAATTTTTAGTTTCTGTGCAATTTTATATCAATTTGGTTATTTTGAAAGCTATCTTTGTAGGTTTTTTTCTCCTCATCAAGACAGCCATTTAACTGGCTACCCACTGAGCTGTTCCAATTAACAGGCACCCATAGCATTATTTCTCTTCTTAATTTTTGTGCTCTGAAGGTCCAGTCATTAGAGTTGACTCTGCTGTCCGTGATGAATATGTCAGGAGGTGCTCTCACCTCTCCAGCACAGTCTATATTCACATTTTAGTTAACTTAAGCAACTGATTAATAGCCACGTGTTGAAGAAGTTTGAACTGGATTTACCTGACTTCAGCTTACATTTTCTACCTTTGAAATGGCTGCAGTCTCAGGGACTTGCTTCCCTCACTGGGAAACAGACAGTTCCTAAGTAAATGCAGTCATTCAGACTTGTACTTTGACATCCAGAGTGAAATGTCCTCACCTTGGTTATTCTGTCTTCTCTAAACAGAATACCAAAGAAAGTCAATAGTTCCTAGAAATAGAATGTGAAGCATTTGCCATGTACCAGTTCATCATCAGTTTCTTGCCTGAAATCCACAATTTCTGCGCAGCTGTGAAGAGAACTCATTGAATCTGTTCAACCTCACCCTTTCTCTCCCATTAGTTGTTTGTGGGCTGTGCCACAAACATAATAGGTTGAAAAGGTGAAATTTCAAATTCTATATAGTGGATTACAAAAGACTATTGTTATCTATGGCACTAAAACGGAAAGTGCACCCCTCATGCAGTAACACCTGTACACAGAATGTTCATAAATTTCATGGCAATTCTGACATCCTCTACATTTGCAAGGAAACAAGCCCTCCCTCCCACCTCCTAATCTCCTTCATCTGAAAGAGAAATGTATTTTTAGCTGCCTCAGTGGGGCCTAAGGCATTGATTTATGAAAATAAGATGGAAGAATTCATGAATTTTTTCTGACCTCCATCTCTCATTCCTTAGACATTTCTATTTTAAGATGTTTAAAATGAATTGTCCTAATGTGGCATATTATCACCTTGGTGCTCTGTATTTCACATTACTCTAGCATGCACACATATATTCCTATACACCAAAATTATATGAATGTTAATTTATATTGAGCTTAAAATGTCTTTCTGTAACTCAATATTTTACTGACATTGTGATATATGGTTTTTTTTTGATACTGAGTCACCCTAGAAATCCTCTTGAAAGACTGGAATAACTTCCTAAAGGTACTCTATAAATGAGGAAAGACAAGCAGATGAAATTTTAGCCATTTGATACAGAGTTCTTTTTAATATAATCTACTGAAGCTAAACCAATATCTCATTTTGCTCAGCTCTTGATTCTGCAGTAAGAGCCCTGCACTTCACATTCCGGTGACCTCCACTGCTCGTGCTAATTAATTCTTTGGCAGTGTTACTTCTGCTTTATATAAACATCTTTGATAGTATAAGTAGTTCTCCATCAGCAATATTGTTAAGTATTTCAAGATTACAGTGAAAATAAAACTACAAATAAATTTCAGATTATGAAACCCTTGGAAGTGGCCCATGGAAAATTAAACCTCTTTTCATAGTCTAGGAATGGTATATTCCCCAGTTTAATATTCCCACTAAAAAAAAAAAAAAAACACAAAAAAAGAAGACAATTTTCCTAAATGTAATTTTTCCAAGGTGGAAAATTATATTTTCCTAAATTATCTTCTTTTTTTATATATATATTTTTCCCAGTCAGAACTTTTAATAAATTGATTCTATTTTAAGCTTATTCTCTTTGAGTGGAGATCATCTGTTTGTAAAGAGTCATCAAAAATGCAACACACCACTTAATTCCCATTTAAACATCTGTTTAAGGCAGATAGAGTATGGTGTCAAACTTGAGTGGATCTTTGTGCTATATTCACTCACTCTGGGTCCATGGTGAATTTTGCCCTATGATGTCATACTGGGGAGAACATTTTGGATAAAATGAGTGATGCCTTGGAAATAGAAGGAGAGGTTTTGCTATTTCATTTGCTGTTTCCAGAGTATTTTCTGTTTCAATCCTATATCCTTAGAGTAGTTAAGACTAACCTTTCAGAAGACATTTGGAACAAAGCTTCACCTTTAAGGCAACCAGGGGATGAAAACAGTCTAAGTGAACTGGCCAGCAGGCAGGAGCTATGTTGGCTCAAACAAATGCAGAAAGTCAGGTGAAAGGGCCATTAATAATAAAGAGACATCCAGAACAAATGTACTGACTTCACAGCTGAGACAACTTGTGTGAATAATAATATTACTGCTGAACTTTGCAGAACACATGGAGTTGTCCTTGACTTTGCTCTTCTAAATGAAGAAAAAAAATCCCTAAATCTGCAATATCTTGCAACAAAGCTCCCTTAGTCTGCTGATATGTAGTTTCCAAGGCATATATTTGTCAGATAAAGAAATCCCTACAGAAAGTTAATTTAAAAAAAAACAAACAAAAAACACTGAAACCAACAAAACCAATAGTTATATTCATAAGATATCACTTTGTCTGAAGAATTGACTTTAAAGAATTTTTAATTTATTGTTATTATTAACAAAGTATATGCATCATAGAAATATCATATTTATTTAAAATCCAGTGCAGTTACATATTCAGACACACAGCAACAGAAATTGTCTTTCTCTTTTTCTTTTAAATTCAAAGTTCTAATCACTTACTTCATTTTTCAAACTTTCTGTGGCAACACATCCCATACTAATTTGTTAAAAACAGAAAACACTGGAAAATAGTTTTATAACTTAAGAGCAAAGTTTATTTTAATGTGAGGATAGTCTTAATAAATTGGCAAATCCAATCGTGAAATTAAAAATTGTGTGAATATCCACTGCTTTTAAAACATTTGGACTTTTAGAATGACGGAATTTCTATTCTCAAGTAACCACCACATGTGATGGGGCTGCCCCTGCTCTCCTGGTGATAGTTGAACACCTGCCTGCCCATAGGAAAGCATGATTTTTACCTTCAATATTAAATTGTGTTTATCTCAACACACGAATTTTCTAGATTTTACTCTTCCGTTTCTCTCCCTGATCCCACTGGTTAGGGAGTGATCAAGTGGCTTTGTGAGGCTTGGTTGATGTTTGGGATTAAACCACAGCAAGTATTCATAAGTAAATCCAGCAATCAATTTTAAAACATAACAGCTAAATAAATGGGTAGAGTTGACCTAGTTGAGAAGTCTACTACACTCAAGAAAGAAGGGATGTCACAGGGGACTACCAAATATTGAGCAGTGTAATCCACGGGAGCAACAACCAAAATCAGAACACTCTAGGCAAACACTACATCTTTTATAATGCAAGCCATGGTGCAAAGGTCTTCAATAAAAAAGATGCAAAGTATTGCAGGTGTATAGAGTAATTTAAATTTATAATGTTCAATATTGCAGTTTATCTTCATATTCTATTGGCTGCAGAATCAGGCCCTTATCACCCTCCCGTGCCAGTGTAATGTGTCTGGATTCTTTGGCCTGCTTAGTTTTGCTGTAAATGTCTTTTTTGCATCATTTGACCTTACATATTTCGACATGAAGGGAATCACAGAAACCTACAGCTGATCAAGTTGGGGTTCAGGGACTTAGCAAGTAGTGCAATGTTGCAGCTAAAAGCAATAAGGTATTTTCTGTGGATCAAAGGAAGCACATTTGTCCACTAATTAATAACTAGTCATTTTTCTCAAGTCATGAGAAGGGATTCCTGCACTGTTCTACTAATCTGATCTACTAGAAAGAGATCTACTCTGTCTCTTTTGGGACCCACTTCCTTCTAAGACACAAGCATGGTCTGACAAGAAGGCAGCCTGTGACAATGAGTCACTGGTGATCACAATTCATTGCCTTTTTCTGAGTGGTCAACAGCCAATCTGAGTCATTTTTGTTGGATCATTTCATATTTTCAACCATAAAAACAATTTACTGATTTTTCTCTTCTGCTGGGATGTATACAATCTCACATAGACTTGAAATATTATTAAAAGTATAATAACTACTTGCTAACTAAAATTTGACCATTTTCATTGCTAAAGCAACACAAACTGCACTGAGATACAGTATACTTCATTTGTCAAGGATGCCATTTTTATTTAAATATAACTGATATCTAAGAAAACAGGGGATTTAACTCTGGCTTGCAACTGAGCTTTCTAGCCCACCTCTTTCCAAAAGTCTAAGGTGAAATAAAACTGGGTTTAAAGTCTCTAGGGAGACATTATCTATATTTAAATGCAATGAGAACTTTTCTAAACACAAGAAACTGAATTCCTCACTCAATAAGTTGTGGATTCAAGTGTGATATTTCTTTTAATGATAGAGTCACTAGTTTATTCTTAATGCTGTAGAGGAGAGACAATTCCTTTTGGAAGGCAAGTCTCATGTTAGGGCATCAGGAGGTGATTTAGCCCATCCTTCCTTGACTACTAAAGTAGCCAGGTATGGCTGCACACAGAAAATCTTTTTGTTTAGATGCAGTGAAATACGAGATCATTCCAGAATGGGAATACCTTTTCATCTTGAGACTAATTTTCAAATATCAGTGAAAAGCCTAGGAACAATTCTGGAAGACACTTCAGAGCCGGTCTGCCCACTGGTGTGGTTTAAGGCAGGATCCAAAACACTTCATGCCTGGCAGGTGTTTATTAAGCCTCTTTATTTAGGAATGATATTTTTCAGTCCTCTTCCTATTGCCATGAAAGTGGCTCAGTGCTTCATGTTTGCATTATTACTCTGTGAAGGGCAGCTTTGGAAGAACTGAAAGGAGAAGCCTCAGAAGACTGAAACCAGGAAAAGACCTAGAAGGTCTCAGTGACCTCCACACTTCTCAATAGCATTCATAAGAAGTGCTTTATCTCTCCTAAGTGGGACATAAATCAGGTTGTTTTACCTTTTCAATCACTTTAATAATAAAAAATACTAAAGAGTATTTAAAATTCTCCTTCATTTTTTAGCATATAATCAAGGCATCCAAGACTAAAAAATAAAAATTTAAAAATCATAGTATCATTAGTAAAGTATATTTTATCTCCTAAATAAACAGAGTAGGATTTTTTTTATATATATCCAGTATTTCAGATAAGATCACAGTATTTAATTTAATGGTGAAACTCCATATACTGTACCCACCATAGCAATTTTATAATTTTCCTTTCTATAGAAATGCTTTTGGAAATTATGCACAGCTCCCAGATGATTTGGAACTGAGAAAAAGAAGTTTCAATATAATCCACATTACATTTGCACTGTCTACCACTGACTAGATAGATATCTTGCCAACAACACTCACAGACTCCTTTTTGTAATTTTGTTAATGATGACCCATATATCCTTTCTTGGACTGTCGGGGTAGTTCATATCAGTGGATATAATTTGCTCTTCAGAGTAGCTTAGAAAACACACAAACACCCCTAATTAATGGGCTTTAGAAATAATTCCTGAGTTTTCATTAACCAAGAAGGCACAAAAAGCCAATGTTTATCTAAGATACTCAGGAAATTAGATGCAGCTCTAAAGAAACAAAATGGTAAGAAGTATACTGAGGCATTCATTATGATTTAAAAAATCATGAACTTCTTTCTTTAGATGCAGATAGATCCCACTTGAGTGCATGCAATTCAATAACGAAGAATCTATTCTATCATTGAAAAATGAGGGATTTATTCATGAAAGCTCTCGTTGCACTAATGAGAGTTGGCCTTGAATTGATTGGAAAATAGATCCACAAACTGCAGACAGCAACACATGAGAATTATATTTGCATCTGTAAAGATTATTTGATAATGTATATATCTGTATGGGAGTATGAGACCCTTATAATCCACTCAAATAGGGGGTGTGGGCTGGAATAAAGAAAGAAGGAGAAAATATTGGTTTAATTGCAGCATGACTAATTTATTTGATATTGTTAGTCTTTTCTATTTTAATTACATGCAGAAAAGGATTTCTAATTCAAAGATAAAATGGATATCATATACACATTTCTATTGCTGAAAACTAATCAGTTTTTTAAATAATTAAATCTTAATATGAAAGGACTTTTAAAAAAAATGTGTGAAAATTTGTAATGATAATATTGAAATTAAATAGACAAATACCAACAGGTAGTTCACATTGTTGTCATTTTTTACAGATTCTACCATTTCTTTTGATGATACCAGAAATGTTCAGAGCAATCTGTTTTCAATGTCATATTCTATTTTAGATACAGAAGTATAAAATTTTTTATATATATTTGCCACAAAATCAAATACAAAAATTTTGAAAGAAAATAGTCTTTAGCTAATCCTATGTACAAAGTCTATCAGTCAGCAAGAAACAGTAATATTTAAACCTGTAGATATTTCAGCACATGTTTAAGACTATTCTAGGACCAAGTTGGCTGAAAAAATAAAACTCCTTGGTATACTGGTGAATTTTTAGCCCTTAAAAATTTCTGTTCAAATGAGTGAAATGTGTATGAAAAATGCCTGAGGTCTTGTTATTATATGTAACTTTAAATTGTTACACAAGTACTTTTTGCTTACACAGTGCCTAACCAAAACATAAAACCATCTTTACCTGTTAAGTGTTTTCATTTCCAGCTTTGTTACAGCTCATGATCTGAGAAGGATCAAACACAAATCTGGTGTAAACTGTAATATTTCATTAATTTCATTGAAAATGACAATTTATGCCAAATAGAAGTTTGTCCCAAGGTCTCTTCATGCAAAGTTTTTAGGGTATGTTTTTTACTAAGTGTAAATATTAGTTGCTATCCAACTACTTTCTTAAGTAGAATGTATGATATCACAGAGGCTGAGCTTCCCACCTGTAGAGCTACGATAAGACTGCAGGTAAGCACTATAAATTGCTTGTACACAAGACTTCCAAAGGTTTGCTGGTCACTAGCACAAACTGTAGAAAATTACTCTTTACCCTGAATCCTAGAGAGTTGCCCATGTTTGTGATTTATTCTAAAACTACATGTATAGCCATGATTTAATCTCCTTAGTTCGCAGAATAAGAGCATCATGCACTGCACTATTTGAAATTCTGCAACTGGTTTTAATAGAAGAATAACTTTAAGGAAATATAGAGTTTAAAAAAATCCTTTCATTATCTCTTTTTAAGTATGGAGATGGAGTGTTGGAGAGGAGTGCAGGCTGTAAGAAGATGGTTACAAAGTATTGCTGAATCCTCTCCTCCATAAAAATTAATCCTCATCTGACAGAGCTTTCATTATTGTTGTTTGTTTTTTTGTTGGTTTTTTTTCCTCTTAAATGAATAAGTGGAAAAAATGTACTTATTAAACGAGCTGCACTTTGGGCAAAACAGCCAACACTAATCATAGTACTGTGTTAATCTGCTAGCTATTAGATCAGCATTCCTAGCCTTGATTTTTGGATTTCTGCAAATCTTCGTATTTAATTTGTCAGTAGACTACAGATAAAAGAAAATGGGAACTAATGGACACTTTATGTTTTTAATTTTAAAATCCTAATATGACCATAGTTCAGTTTGATATTTAGGCACAAATGTTTGAAGCCAAAGGCACTGCTTGCAGCTTTCAAGTTAACATGCTGTGTTTATCTGCAAATATCTTTTGTTTGTCCCCACATCATCTCAACTAGAAATCAGGAAATCCCAGCTCTCATTTATGAAGATTCAAAGTCACCCCTTGCATTTCCTAATGTGGAGAAATTTGTACATTTCGGACACCTGTAATCAGACACGTGATCTTCAAATTCATCTGCCTCTGAAGCCAACAAACAGATGCCAAATTAAAACAACTCCAGTTATGGATCTTCACTGTTCATGTTTTTCTGCCTCTTTGAGTAATTTAATTTAATATTTACTATGCCTGTTACTGGTTCTTTCTTTGCAGCTGTATCTGTAAGTGTTAGAAACTGTAGACATGCAGACCAAAGGATCTCTTTCTTCTGCCTGCCTCCCCCATCATCCTACAACCTATATATTATCTCCCTCAATGAACTCTGTTGAAGTAATTTTAATGGTGTTCTAAGAGGGATTTTCCCTCAATTATTTTAATTTATAAGGACAGATTTAAATTAAAAAAAAAATTAAAAAAAAGAAGAGAAAAACAGACCACAGGTAAAAAAAGAATCCAAAAAAACCCCAAACCAAACCACAACAAAAATGTAAGAATAGATAGGAGTCTGTGAATAAAGAAATGTATTCTATATAAATATAGAAATGTAAAAAATATAAAAAGACTCTTCTATTAAGACAGGCTGAGAGTGTTGGGGCTGTCGAGCCTGGAGAGTAGAGGTCCAGGGAGATCTCACAGCACCTCCCCAGTACCTAAAGAGGTGACAAGAGGGGTAGCAAGGGACATTTTACAAGGGCCTGTAGTGACAGGACAATGGAGAATGTCTTTAATGTGAAAGAAAGCAGGTTTAGATGAGATATAAGGAAGAAAATATTGACTGTGGGGGTGGTGAGGTATTGGCACAGATTGCCCAGAGATGCTGTGGATGCCCCATCCCTAGAAGTGTTCAAGAACAGGTTGAGCAGTATGGTCTAGTAGAAGGTGTCCCTGTCCATGGCAGAGGGGTTGAACAAGACAATCTTTAAGGTCCCTTCCAACCCAAACCACCCTGTGATTCTGTGAAGATCCTTTATGAATGTTGGAAAAAGTTTTGCAGCCTGTACTTTTCTCAGTGTTAGCCTTTAATTCCAGAAAAAGAGTGCTACAGTGTTTTATTATCATTCACTAATCAGCTGTGACGTGTAATTTGTATTCATATTCATGAGTCCTTTCCAATATTCTAGGTCAGCTTCACCTCAGAAACATAGAGACAAGAACATTTGATTCAGGGTCCATTGCTGAAAGTTACTGTGTGTAACCTTGCACCCTTTCTTTATTATATGTTATTGTTGTCTTTTTCATCCCAACTAACAGACTGTCCACTAAAAGTTCAACAATATCATCCATCACTTCAAAGCACTCTTACATATGACTTGTCTTAGCCTGGCAGAAAGGGGTGAGAGATGATCTGAGACAAGTGCAATGGCTGACTACCTCCGTGTAGTCATTTTTAAACTCCCCAAGAACAGTGTACAGAAGATGACCTCTCTTCCTGACCTAAATTGATCTCTGTAGCTAAATGGGGTCAAGCCTAGCCAGTTCTGGGGATGTAGAAATGCTTCTTACAGCAAAGTCGAAGCTTTGCATCTGCAGGCAACCCAAATGGCCTGGAGGCAATTCTTGATGAGATGCTTTGTTCTGAAGAATAGCCTTATCGCATAGGCAATAACTCTGGGCTAGGTTGTACCTATTGGATGTAACCAAACTGCCTGGAAAGGAATAGAAAGGTATCAGCCCTGGCTGTCCTAAAAATTCCTCCAGGAGTTTAACCAAATTTTGTTTTATTTCAAGGGAGGGTTGTATGATATAAAGACAATTCATCCTGCCTGGTCAGAGAAGTTGATGCTGGAGCTGAACCTGGGAAGGAGATCTGTTTTCAGTTCTGGATTTCTAGTTCAGGTAAAAAGTAATTTGCCAGGATTGTGACTTGACAGTGAGAGTCAGAAAAAATAACAATCAGAATCTATGATGAAAAAAACTTTTGGAGATTTTTTTAAAATTTAGAACTCAAGGAAAAACATTGTTTTCTGGGATTTTCCTGGCCCAGCTGAAACGTCTTGTCACTGTGCCCTATTTCCCTGTTTAACAGGGCAGCAGACCCTACAGAAGATAAGAGTAATCCTTTCTGAAACACTTTCTGCCTTGTTATGCTCCAAAGCTAATATTTTTAGCAGTATTACACCTTTCAGGTGGCTCACATGATATCAGGAAATGCTCCCCTGTGTGCCTACGTGGCTGTGTGGAAGCTGGCTGACATCCAGCCCTGCACACCCAGTGATGTTGCCTGAATCCTGTCTGCTGTGGGCTGCTGTGACATACACAGAGCAGTCAGAGGGCTGCTGTGTGTTGAGAAAATGACATAAAACATATTAGAATGACAAGTAGACCCAGAATAATTAACAAAAACCTCCATGAGAAAATAATTATTCTCTATTAAAGGAGAATTATAATAAACATCTGCTTGGTATTTTCTCAGTCTTTCTCAGTCTTACAAATGAATGATCAATCTTTGTAAAATGTACTACATTGCTAATTTGAACTGCACAAATTTCTGTGTGCAGGCAGCCTGGGAGAAACTGTGCATGTTATTGTACACATCTATACACATACACACATGTGTGTCAATCCTTAGTGATGACACCTCACAGTACTCCAACCATTTCATCTATTTTCTCTATGCTTGAACTACGTTTCTGGAGTGGAATTAATTTTTCTTTCTCTTCCATATATTCAGTGCACATAATGAAAAGATTTAAGGTATTTTCTACATGTTATTTTTTATAAATACCCTTATGTTTTCCTCATATAATTGTAAGAGATATTTGCTTTTGAAATTTAGTTTAATACGTGAATCCTGAGTATGTAATTATAATTACTGCAGCCTCTAAACCACACAGCATGTTCCATGAGATTTTATTTACCCCTCCAAGAGAAAGAAATATCACTTTTTTGTTTACAGCTAAGTGAGTATGAGAAAGTAGATGATTTACCCAAGGTCAGAAAGGAGTTTTAGGTCCAGCAGGAAACTGGGTCCAAGGCACCCATCTTCCAAGTGAAAACCTAACCAGTGGACCATATGGTCCTTCTGACTGCCTGAAACAGTACACCCTAATGAACTGTTCAGAAAAACAAAGAATCCCTACTTTCACATATACAGAATTCCCATCAAACTTGTAGAAAGATTTTCTAATGTTTTTCAATGATGCCTATAAATCAAGATGTCATCTAGACAAATGATGACACATGCAACCACCAAATGGTGAGAAACTGTCATTCATTAATGCCATATAGACAGACGGTGCATTTGTCTGTGCAGAAGAATGAGATTAAGAGTCATATATTCCTACAGCTCATTGTAATGACACCTTGTCCTGCAGTTCGGTTTTTTGGGGTTTTTTGGTTTTGTTTTTTTTTTTCGCAATTTCATTTTTAAGTTCTATCCCTATATAATAATGCTTGTAGTGCTGCTGTGGCTTGTAACCATTTAAAGCCAAAGGTATAAAAAATGTTAAAACATTTAGATATAGTTAATGAGATCTGGTACAAAGCAGTGATTATTTCTGCCTTATTTCAAGGAGGCAACACTTCCACGATAAGCATGGTTTCCAACTGTCACAGTGGCTGACCCAGCTACATTATTCTGAATCACAGGTTTGAATCACAGCATAAACCATATATAACAATCTGTTTTTATCAGTTTCATGAAGCTTATTCTGGTGGAATATTCAATGGTATATTAAAAGCAGACATCTGCAGAGACTTCATAAGCTAAAAGCTTTTCTTTTTTAGGTGAAGTCCTAATTTCAACCTCACATCAGTGACACATTTTTTTACATCTGACTCACAAACACTAAGACAGATGAATGAGCTATCAGTATATTATTTGGTGCAATGGGTTCCAACAGCCACAGAAACTGTTCTAAGCATCAGGATGTTGTTAGTCTCACTGGCCCATAGTCAGATTGCCTAGTAGGGAGCCAAAGATGCACTTAAACACCTCTTGTGGCATGTAAATTCTAAGGGGGATTGATTGACTGAAGACATGTGTGCTCTGAATTTGTTTGAAACTGAAGAGAGCTAATCACAATGTTTGGGTGAAGCAGCCATGGCAAACACTCTGTCTGACTTAGAAATCATGACTTCTTCTTCTCATTAGCTGAATATGGAGCCAGAGACTGTCAGCTCATAAAGTACCATCTGAATCACTCATTTCCCCTGCAGTAGGTGGCCTGAATACAGCTGTCTGCTTCCCTATCAGTAAAAATACTAATGCTGCAGGATAAATAAGACTATGAAATCTACATACAGCATGGGAGGTGAGTTATTGCTGACTGTGAGGCAGCGCCATCTCTCCAATAACAGAATTATTAAGATGAGAATACAGCCTCAAGGAGACGCTCTCCTATTCATAAACAAAATATCTCTTCCATTTGTTTTTGACAATAACACTGTATGCTTGTACATGACTATCTCCTCCCAAGATATTTACTTGGTGCTCCCTTACATGCTACGACTACAAGCTGATCTCCTGTTGCTGCTTGTGCCTGGCCATGATATTTCTGTTGGATTTGGTGACATAGAAGTTATAGAGTGAGGAAAAGAGACAATAAATATGTGGTTTGTTTGTTTTTTTTTTTAATCTCAATATAATTTCTTCCTGGTTTTTGATGTGTCTGGACCAATACACACTGTCTTGGGTCTTTTCAAGACCAAATGTTAAGAAAAATATTGGACACAGATCTTGGGAAACATGAGTCAATCTTTCCAGCTAAAAATGTTCCCACCTTCTTCATTATGAACAGATCATCTTACTTCAGTGATTTCCTGGTGTCCTATGGTACTTTCACCTTGTTGTGACTATTGGCTCTATTCAAGTAGAAGCAGAATAAAAACGTTGTTAACAAAGAAGAGATTCAAGATGCAAAATACTAAAGCACAACTAGGATGACTGTTTAAAAACACTCTTTGAAACACTTTATGGCTTTCTTTAAAGTATAAGCGACTTGATTTGCATCCTGCTTGGAGTGGTGTGAATCAGCAGGAGCTCCACTGGTCTCAATAAATCTATGCTGTTGCAATCAAAATGTTAGAGCCACGTGTCTGCTTCCCACACACTAGATCATGTGTGAGTTCTGATCTATCTGCTTTATAAATTATGAATGGAATGAGAATACTTTTTTTTATTAACATATATTTTACCACAAGTGCTGATTAGAGGGACACATTTTCTATAATTCCTTTCCTTTTTAAATTGCAGTGCAAACAGCTTCTCAGAATCATTGCCCCAGGTTCAGAAAGTGATGATTAAAGAGGTGTTCTAAATTCCCCCTTGGGTTCATTGGGAACTGAAATCGGTAAGACACGCAAAGATGATAGTAAAATAAGCCAGAAGAGTAATGGTTCAGAAAGGGAAATTAGTAATTAGTGCCCATTTTCAGGTTTTTTGGTCCTTTTTTGTTGTTGTTTCTAGTGGGTTTTTTGGTAGGTGGGAGTACTTTTTTTTTTTTTTTTTTTAAAAAAAGAAAGTTTGGAGTTTTTTGTTTGCTGGTTTTAACACAAAGATAAACACTGAGATCCTCTTTGCTGAGGATTATTTCAAGGAAATTCTTTTCTAAATGTTCAAGTAATGCAATATTTCAGAAACAAAAATGCAAGAATATATACAGTATTAATAAAACAGGATTAAAAATGTAAATAATATATAAAATATAAAGAAAATTTAAGACTATATGGACTAACTGTGAAAAGAACTATGAATAGATGGAGATGAATGAAAATACTGATCAAGGACTAGAAACATAAAAGTTATATCTATTATTAGGCTGAGATAATGTTGACCCAGCTCAGGGGACTCGATCTGCTATAGTTGGAAGGGATGTTATTATCATTGCCATGAAAGCCTAAAGCAATTAAAGCTGGCTGGTCTGATATGCCTCAAACTATCTAAATTATGTTTAAAAATATTTTTACCTTAGTATAAGGTTTAAAGAAAAAATCTTTATGAAAGATACACTTGTCAAATGTTAACTGAAAGATATAACTAGTTGAAAGCATATCTCTAATCAGAGGTGTAGTAGTTGTTGAAAAAAAATTGAATTGCTGATTGAATTGATTTAACAAATATTCATTAGTTATGAGAAAGTGTGTTATTCAGTTCTACCAGTCTGCATTTTGGGTCTGGGGTTACAGCAGCCACAGAAGCAAACAAGAAAACCAACAAAACTGCTTGTCATCCAGACTTACACCACTTGAAAGCTTTGAGCTCCAAAAAAACCAAACCAAAACAAAACAAAAACTAACAAATAAGCTTCCATTTAAGTATCTGAGTATACGGAGTTTAGGTGCATGGTAAACACACATGAGCAATTTGGTTACCCCAGTATGAGCTTCCCTGCAGTGTGTACAGCAGGTACTTTTAGCTTTGTGTTGGCAGAAAAAGCCAGGAGTGAAAACCATGCAGCTACAGATTCGCTGCTTCCAGTAGCCCAAGGAAGTAAGTCAATGACCACTGAGATGCTTTGGACAATTTTGAAATCAGATTTCTCTGGTTGCAACATAGTGCACTATTTAATTTCTATTCCAATTGCATTATTTAATTTATAAAAGCTGGATGAGAATGTTAGTGCACTCAAAGAGCAGGGAAAAGAGGAGGAACAAGAAAAATTATACTTTCTCTCACAATTTTCTTTTCTCTTCCATCAACAGCTGATGAGCAATGTTCACCTCATGAAGCCCTGAAAGGAAGTTCATGATCCTGGTGAAGTCCATGGCAATCTAATATCAGCAAGAGAATAACTCAAAATATGTAGGGTGTAAATATGTAATTAACTTTCAGCCTTGAATTGCCATATTTCTAGTTTTTGGGTTACTGAACAGAAATATGTGTGAATTCTCCATTAAACCAATAGAGTAAAAATAGCAGTTGCAAGAAGCTCTGGGCTAATGGATAAACAGACTGCCTGCATACAATACAGAGTAAATCTAATATTCCTGGTTACAAAAATCCTATAAACATATGTTTAAATCCACCCAACATTTCTTGGAAGCATCAGACATACTGCAGAAGGATTCAATTAATTAAAAGCAAATGCAGATGTCTGCACCTGAACTAGTCACCCTAGACTCCCTCTAAATTCAATAGAGAGAAATGAGAGTTTCTAGTGTGCAATTCATCTCATCCTAAAGTACATGTCTAAAATAGATCAAATGAATTGCACATAAAAGTGCCTATCCTCTTCAATAGCTATAAAAGAGTACCTAGAAACTAGCCCTGCTGTAGATGTCTACATCAGAGATATCTAGAATGTGATTGATTTTATCTTACTTTGGACATTTAAAGTTTATGTGCCTACACTCCCATTATAAGCAACAGAGATTAATCCACCCAAACAAATGAAAGTGTCTGTTTTAGGAGGAGAGGAAAGCCCTCCCCTAAACTTTGGTGAAATGATTAGCCACCTTGTGCTGAGCAGAGCTCTTGCTAGACAAAGATACCTTCCCTTCCTCATCCAGCTCTGGGAGCAGTTCATCGGGAGCAAAGCAAGACAGCTCAGTCTGCTGCAGTGGTCCTGGGAGAATTATTCAGTCAGTTCCTGAAACAATCCATCCGCTGATCTCAGCAGCCTCTACTGCAACATATTGGCTCTTATCATGGGATTTATTTTTCCTTACAGCCCTCAGGCTGGAATAGCAAAGCTTCATGCAAGCTAGCAGACACAAAATCAGTACAAGATATGGACTTGAAACATGAATTGTCCATCTCTGGGCAAGAGACCCAATATAGCACAAAATAAGTACTGACAAAATTCTTCCAAGTAGTTCCAATTCTGCAGTGAGACCTTTAACAGGAGCAATAGGCAAAGTTCCCACATGAAATTCATTTTTTTTCTTCTAAAATTGTGTTGCAAATGCTTAATCTAATGTCATATTAATGCATGAACCAAGAAATTGATTCTTTGGAAAAGTCAGACGCTTAATTTCAAAGTTTGAGATACTAGAAAATAATCAGTTCTTAAGTAAGTGCAGTGGATGTCAGCAAAAAATATTTGCTTCTTTTTGACAGCATTTTATCTCCACTTCAATAGCTGATTTAACTTCAATCTGCTGTTATAAAATGTTTCAGCACTTTCCTGGTTTAAAGTATTGGAGTGTCAGTGCTTTGCAATTTATACAAATTTTTCTGTAACATACAATTAAAATCTCAGGCAAATACAAAAATTAACATTTTCTGAAGCTCCTTTAAAAAATGCAAGAGAAATGCATGACTACACGTGTGGAGGCTGAAAGCCTCTCAGTGAAAGAGGTTGTTGCTCTCTCCCCTGGAGGTTATGCTCTTAGGCACTCCCTCTCATAATGGTTACAAAGAGTTACTCCCAGCATGCCTCCTGGTTTCATGTAAATTGCCTGTACCCCATTGGCCCTTCCCCCTTTGTACCTCCCCTGAGCCCTCAGATGATTGGTTTGCTGCTCTACCCCACCCCCTGGATTTCCTATATCAACCCTGCTCCCTCAGACCAGTTTGTCCCTGGATCCCTTCAAGGAAAGAAGAATAAAGTTTCGCCTTGGGTTACCACACCTGGCTCCTGTCTCTTCCTCCTGTGCCGGCCGAAGTGGAGCACTCCCAAAAGAGCTGAAATCACTCTCTGCCTGGGAATGAGCACGGAGGACGTGCCTGTGCCCTGAGGACATCCTCCCCAGGATGCTTCTCTCGAAGGTTGCAGCCCTGCACCACTGCCCCAGGGCCCGCCACGACATACACGTGGTAGAGGCATTTATGGTAAGCTTAATAAAGGTAAAGAAACTGTTAGTCATATAATTGGCAATAGTAGACCTTCTATTTTTATTGGTAAATGTTTGATATGTTTTGTAAATCAAAACACTCCGAATCAAAGTTACTGTTCCACATATTTTCTGGAGAAAGGTGAAGAATGAAAAATTTGATTAATTCATCTTAATATATTTGTTATCAGATGACGATACATTGCTAGAAAAAAAAAAAAGATAAATAATATTTCTAGTTTTTTATATTGATTTACTATATTTATCTATGTCAATCATAGATTGACAATCAATATTGTCTTAATTTGTGTGATGGGTTGACCCTAGCTGGATGTCTGGTACCCATCAAAGATACTCCCATCTCCTTTCACAAACCAGACAGAGAGAAAATAGTATGAAAATCTTGTGTATCGAGATAAAGGCAGGGAGAGATCACTCACCAGTGTCCACCATGAGTAAAACAGACTCCTCTTAGAGAAGCTAGCTCATTGTATAGCCATTCAAACCAGAGTAGGACAACGGAGAAGTCAAAACAAATCTTAGAAATACCTTCTACCTCCCTTCTTCCTGGGCTCAGTTTCACTCCCAAGTTCTCTCTCTCCTCCACCCAGCAGGGAGGAGGGTGAGGAATGGGATCTGTGGTCAGTTCATCACACATGGTCTTTGCTGCTCCTTCCTCCTCACAGGGAGAACTCTGCCCAGTCGTCTGCTTCAACATATGTCACAACCTGTCCCTAGGTCAGGTGCCCAATTTTTCAGATAGCTACAGGTGAACATGTCCCAGTTAAAAAAAAACAAAAAAAAAAACCAAAACAAACAACACCTATCCTGAAACTGATTGCAATATAAGGGGAAAAAAAATTCTTCTGAGATCTTTCCCTACTTTGTTCTTTTTCTCCTGGATGGGAAAACTGTTGGCTGAAGAACTTAAGGAAGAAAAAGGTATTTTTCTGCATGAAGCTCCTGTTTGTTCTTTTTTCCCTTGTTCTTTAAATTAAAAACTTGGGATGAAAATCAATCAATCTAGATTATTTATAACTGCCTTACATTTCCTATTTGAAACCAAAGCACATAGTCATTTCTGTCAACATTTCTTGAAAATATTGAGAGTTGCATAAGATGTCCACATTTTACCTGGATTTCATCTGTAGTTCAGTGATACATGAAGCCCTTTCATTATTTTCATGTTAATGCTTATGTGATACAACAAGATTGTGTTTATATAGATGCATTAACACTAGTTTACCATGATTTGATTTGCAGAAGTCTTAAAGCACAATTGTGAAATTCACTGCAGGTAACAAGTTGTGCTGGGTTTGTGTGGCAAGGTTTTGGCTACAGGGGTGGCACTGTGAGAAGCTGCTGGAAGCTTCCCCCTGGCTGGCAGAAACAATGCAAGCCAGCTCTAAGAGAAACCCACCACTGGCCAAAGCCAAGGCCACGAATAGACAGTGACTCAGAAGATGATTGTAAAAGTCTGAAAACAAGCTTAGCTGGGCATAAACTTAGGAAAGAAAATCACACCATAAAACAATTCATCCAAACCCTTACATTTACTTGCAACTAATTTGTACTTTCTCATTAAAATTCAGTATAATTAGATGAACCAGTTTATATATAAAACTGAAATTTTCCTCTGTTTCTTGGCAGTGAAATGCATCAAAAATCATCAGAGTCAAAAGAGCAATACATGCTTTGAGCATTTGAAGATAAGATATACTACTTTTGTACTGTCTTTGCCTTTTAACTAAAGTTTGATCTTTGAGACAACTCCAATAAGGGTCACAGCATGATTAAAACAATTTGACATTCTGTAGAATTTTTTTTTAATACAGGTTGCGTAGTTAGTGTCTTCATGGAGAAGCAAATGGAACAGGAGCAGTATTGATAAAATGCAGTTGATCTTTGCCCAATTGTATTCACGAGATGTAAAATAACATTTCTCTATTAATATGGCAAAAACCCACAAGAGGCATCTCAAATCCCAAAATCTAGATCACAATGAGAGAGATGGATGACTATCAGAAAAACACATGAATAGGAAACTTTCTTGTTCATCTAAGAGAATGATATATGTAGATAAAGCTTAAGAGATCAGCCCATTTTTACTTTAAAGAGTATATATATTAATATGTTTCATCTTTCTGGAGAACTTCTGAATTGTATGAAAGCAATTATTTGAAAAAAAAAAACAACTCCAAGAGTTAAAGAAATAATGAAGATTAAAATATGAGTTACATGTACTTTCCTCTTGTTTTGCTAGATGAAGTCAGGAATGAGACAGCACTTAAAATATTTTTAAAAGAATATAGACACAAATGCATGAAGGAACCATGATTTTCCTCTTTGTTAACATGTTTTCAGTTCTATGTGAGATCACTTACAGTCAAATCTTCCAAGTGCATAAAAATAAATGAAGTTTGAGTCATAAGATTAACCCAAATACTCTCTACAGACAACATGCCTTCCTACTCTGCACTTTGCATGAAGATGTAAAAAGGAATTATGCATCTCCTTCAATGATGAAGCCTTCTTATTTGAATCTTATAACACGGTATTTTTATTTACATTTGTACATTGATGTGTAACTGGGTAGTTTCTTCACAATCCTGATCAGCAGCTACTTGTAATACTGTTGTTCAACAAGAGATCTACATTTGAGGAGACGAATTTAAAGTTTTATTCCTTGCAACCTCAAAGATGTTAAAGATATATTCCCTCTTTAACATTAAGGGGCATTGATTGTTGGTATAGTAAATCTTCTCTATCTTTAACAGAATCCTTTGATGAGGAAAGCATTGATCACAAAGAATCAACCCACAAAACCCACAAATGACCAGCTGAAATTACTGACCAATATCTCCTCGCCTGCCCTCGCAACAGGACCTTTAGTCTATCAGAGGCCACCCTACCATGTTTTATTCAACACGAGTTTCAAATATAATCTTTAATGTGAGTGCAAAAGTGTAATGACACAGCAGGGTGTTGAGGCATGCAGGGATCTCGGGGTGCAGCTGCAGGGAAGCTGCACGTTGAGCTCTGGGTGGCAGAGCTCAGAGCAAGAGGCTGTGAACTGCCAGCCCTTGGCACAACAGAGGGCACAGGAGATGTGGTGGCCAGGAGACTGGACAATCAAAGGCACAGCAGAAGCCAAGGATTCAGGAGGATTAGCAAGACCTTTGTCCACTTAGGCTGTGAGGGTATAAAAGCCCAGGAATTCTTTTGTTTGGGGTCCCTCCTGGGAAGCAGCTTAATCGTCCATGTTACTCGGCTGTGAATAAATGACTTTTTGGAATGAGACAATTGAGACTCTACTATGGGAAACCTAGGGTCTGACTACTTGAGAGTGGGGTGTGTAGGGAATCAAACAGGGCACTCATCAGCTTTCTGGAACCCCCCACTGCAAAAGGGCTTTGGTCCCAGCAGCTGAAATCTCTGGTGGTGGCAATGTGACTGCCAGAGCTGCTCATGCAAGGATGGGGAAGTTCCTTACCAAAGGCATCATGACCGTGTGCTGTAAATCATATATTTCCATACTGTCCCCTTACAGGAGTGAATCAGGAACCAGATTCCAGTGTTGTTATCTGGGTGAAAGGTGACGGCAACTGAGGGGCTGTTGCAGGAGAAGATCTTTACATATCATTTCATAACAGAGCTGCCCTTGAGACATACAGCCTTAAGGACCTTCTAGGAAGGACCACGTAGCCAAAACATTTCATAGAACCACAGAATCTCCTTAGAAGGGACCCACAAGTATTGTCTAGTCCATCTCTTTGCTCTGCACGGGATAATCACACATGTGCCTGAGAACATTGTCCAAATATTTCTGTCAGCCTTGATGCCATGGCCACTTCCCTGGGGATCTGTTCCTGTGCCCACCCACCCTCTGGGTTGAAAACCTTGCTCTGAGCAATGTCAGTGACATGGCAGACAGAGCCCTTGAGGAGTGAGAAGAGATATCCTGAAAATTCCCTGAAGCAAATACACGAGCAGAAGCTCAAGGGCACAGACTAAGCTCAAGGAGAACTTAACCACCAGTGCTCTTTATACCCGAGTGGATGATGAAAGGACAGTACCTGCCTGTCCATGTAGCATTGCAAGGGACAGCCCCTCCCTTAAAAAACGTAGCAGTGCTCTCTTGATAAGGCGAATTGTATCTGTCTTTTTGGTCAAGAGAAGAAGGTGATCAGAACTGAAAACTGTATACATACCTCTATGCTTTCATTTGTCTGAGACAAAAAGTAAATGTTTTGTGTAGCTGTGCCTCAAAAGAAGACCTTTCATCTGCAAAATGCTTCTGTGGTTTTCAAAGCTTTTCTTATGGTTGTCATAATTTTTATATATTAATTTTGCAGTTTTAAATTAATTTTGTCATACAACGGAAAGATGAAATAAGGATTGATTTTGTTGTGCAGAAAGGAAAACGTCATTGAAAACTCTTATCTTCTAAATTTTATTCTCCTTCCAGCAGTAAGAGAATATACAAAGCATATTTCTTTAGTAATTTAATAAAACTTATGTCATTTTGACCTAGACCTTAAAATAATAGTAATTAATTAATAATGATGATATTAATATTATTATCTACAGGTTACAGAGAAGAAGGCAAATATGTTTAGCATTCAGAAGCTACTCCCAATTTTGTAAGCTTTTATTTCAGAGGAGGTACATTTCCTGCTTAACTGCATAGTGGGACAAATCATATGCTACTAAGAACAAAACCTACATATACATAGAGCTTCATTACCCACCCTCAGCTCTCAGATTCTAGTCTCTGAGGAATACTGAAGTAGCAAGCATTGAGACATTTCTTTGCTGAATTTCATTATGAAAACACATCCCTGAGACTCAGTAACCTGAGAATGTTCCACAGGCAAGCAACTGATCGTAAATACCTAAAAAAATCAAATCGCTGGTTCTTTATCCTTGGAACTGAGCAACTGAATTCTTTTTTCCCCCATTCTGAATCCTGACTTGATTTTTCTCTGACTACTCAATTCAGTTCTACTAATTTCTACTGCTGAACTTCCCCAGATACACAAATGGGATATTCCCAACATTGATAATCCTTGAATTAGCCCGAGTTAACCTTTATTGTGAATGAATATTTGAATGTATCCCACTTTAGTTCAGTATAATCTTCCCTATTCTGATGCTGACTGGAAAACACATTTTTGTTAAAACCATTAGTCTTTCCTTGAAACTAGTTAAAATCAAATGAGGATAAAATCTCTTTAGTTTCAGAAGGGAAGTGAAGGGAACATATTGTCTGAATTTCAAGTATCTGAACATATTAAGTGGATTCCCTGGACGTATAATATTTTCCATCTCAATCTGCAGTATGTATCTTAATTATTCTATCATCGAATCATACTTAGCGATGCTGAATGCTTAGAGATGAAGACCATTTTTTCATAATTTACATACAATATTTTAAAACACGTATTTGATCATAAAGTGGGTCATCATCATGGTTATTTATGTGGATTATTATAATACTCAGTAATGCTCTTCTGGACCATCTGTTTAATAAGTAAGGTATTTCCACCAAAACTTTAAAAAAAATGCAGAAAAACCAAACACACAAACCATGATGCAGTAAAGAGGAATACATTGGCAATTTAAGAATTCCCAGTGGGTTTGGTACTCATCACGGAAAAGGGAGCTTTAAGAGAGTTGCAGAAAGAACAGTGCTGTGTATCTGCAGATATTTTACTTTTGATTCTTTATTTCCCTGTCAGTGTCCTGATACTTTGTAAAAATAATCTTTTAGTATTTTCAAGAAGCATCACACTTCATTGAGTATATCACTCATCATTTTATGTATTTTTAAAGCTGTATAAATTAAAGGAATTTCCCGAATTTCTATGTGCAGACTGGTTTTAAATCCCTTTCTTTCAGTTTCATATTTTGGAACACTCTTGGAAATATTCACAGGAATGATAAGACTATGAAAAGCAAAAAAGGAGACTGACTTATGTTTTCTGACTCTTTTTTGACATTAAATCAAATATTGATATGCTCCAATGAAAATGATTTTTATCTTTTCCTCAAGTTTCATTTCTATAAAACATATAATTAAAGACATTACTCTGCCACCAGCTGAATGTTGTAAAAGTTTCTAAACTAGACTCTCAGCAGTTTTTATGTTTCTAGAACTTGACTGGTCACAATGTAAAAACTTGTTCTTCTACAATCTGGGTCAATTCACACCAAGATGAAGATACTTGCACCATTGTCATTTATCAGTTGAGAAACAAATGCATCACATAAACTGTAGTTTTTCCTAGAGGAAAACAGGTGTAAATCAGTTAAAATGTTTGTCTGGAAACTGGCAGTTTATCACCTAGGTGATGATCCCTTTATATTTTTACTTTGTAGTGTGAAATATAAAACAATTTCAGATGACAGGATGACAAAATACCACTTTTTTCCCCTGCTGAAATCTTTAACCTTGCAGAGATTATGATTCAGATATACTTTACATTTGAGATGAACATCAAGAAATCCCAAATCTCAGCAGCAAGACATTAAATAGCTGCGTGCATTTGGCAGTGGCAGTTTGCCACTAAGTCACACACTGTGGAGGATCCTCCCTGCGCAAAGGAAAAAGCAGCAAAACAGTTTGGAGATGTGGAACAGCTTGCACCCTGCGAAGGGGCACTTATCACACAAACAGTGTGATTTTCCAGCCCAATCTGTTAATTGTGCTCATGCAACTTTCCAGGAGGCTCCGCCGACACGCTGCTTAGATGTACAAAAGTGCTGCTGATCTCAACAACAGTGTCTGTGCTATCCCCATGCTCTCCAAGGGAAGATTGGATCAGATGCACAAACTGGGACAAATAGATACAGTTCTGCTGACTTCAGAGTGCTTCGGAGCTGAGGATCTGAGCTAGACTGTAAAATACATCCATTTCTTTGCAAACTTTTTTTTTGGTTGAGTTTCTCATTTTATGCTAAGAGGTTCTTCCCCAGAATATGCTGTGTTTGGTCTTTTTTTTTTAAGCATGCTGTTCAGTTCCAGCAACATTTTCAAAATCAGTAATAACTACAGAATAATCTATTTTATACTTTCGGAACAGAAAACCAGTCAATGATTTCCAATTATTCTCCACTGTCTGGCATATCTTTGACAATCACTGAGCATATTGAGACAGAGACTATGAATCCAAATTCTACCTTGTCATTGGGTGTGGACTTTGATAAATCTGTTCTGTTTCAAGCCTCTGAATAGTAGTTTTCCTGATAAAATGTAAGGGCTGGCTTTAGACCAGCCAAGTTCCATTACCTGTCAGTATATTCTAAATTATTTTTCTCTGCAAATAAAAAATATATCTGACCAGAATTGATTATTTCCTTTGGCCAACAGGCATATCCAGCTGGGTCTATACTTTGGTTTTTATGACAATGATAGCACATTAGCATGTGACCTTCATCCTACTTTTTGCTCTCACAATTCCTTTAATTAAAATTAATGGTACCTGCAAGAAAGATAAAGAACATCAGAATAATTTTGGGAGCAAGAAACATGCATTAATTCATCTCTTCATGAAGGACATTATCTGGCAAACTAGCATCTGTCTCTCCATGAGCCAATATTTATTCAATTTTATGTTCTGATTAATTTAGCAGTATTTAGAGCTCAGTGATTTTTAATTTGATGTTTTAAGACTGAGAAGTTTCATTTGCAAAACAGAACCATAAGGCTCAGCCCAGATTTTGTCTTAAAACTTAGTAAAATTGGTACAAGAATTCCATGTAGCAGTTTCTCAGAAATACGAGCTAACAGATTTATCTGTAACTCATTTAGGTAATGGGAGGACAAGTCAGCATTCTGTCATTAGTTGTGGTCAGAGTTGCATGACTCAGATCAACAGAGTACATTAGCAATGCTATTTAAGATATATACTTCAGAGATTGCATTTTCTGAAACCTCAGATCAGCTCACTTTTTTCCACTCTCACTCAGACAGGTAAAAATTAGCGTCCAGTATAAATGTGCATGAAAAATATCCATGCAATAAAGGGAAAAGTTACTTCAGAAATCCAATTTAGAATACAAGGATTCATTTCCCAAAGTCACCTACTTTCATTCACTAGCTAGTGAGGGAGCTAGGCAAAGTAGTTAACATGTGCAAGACTTGAATCAAGCAAAAGTTAGGTGATGTGAATCCAGTTTGTGGGTTCCTGTAATGGTAGTATTTATCCAGCTAAAAAAGAAAATAACCAAAAAATCAAGAATGAAACCTTGCAGAGAGTTTGTCAATTTGCCTGGAAAGATGGGAAAATGGAAGCAATTATCAGAGGACTGGACATAAATACCAAGGGGAATTAAATGAAAGTAGCAGATCCTGTTACTTTCCCTTTTCAATTTACAGTCCCTCTGAGAGTCATGTGTATTAAAAATAAAAGTAAGCATTGCAGAAAAAGCAGAAATTTCCTTCCTAAAATAAATTAATAGTTCCAGCTAATGGACTAAGGGATACATGAGTATAGACATGTCAGAGAACATATCACTATATTCCATGAGTAGACTGGAAACAGACTGGACAGCAAATCTCTGCTGTGTTTTTATAGACAACTGAGCATAAAGCTTGTGCTGACTGGGACAATGTGGCATAATCCAAACTAATATGAAGAGTAAAAATATGCAAAGGAACAGAAAAAAAATCTAGCTTTCTTTTTCTTTTTTTTTTCTCATTTATTACATGTAACAAGATCTCTGTGATCTCTCTTAAAGATCATGTCAATTCTAGTTTAGCAAAATTATAAGGGAAAATGCTAATCCCATTCGCAAAGTACAAGTGTAATGCAAGCTGCACTTTTCTTCACTGTAAGTCATGGACACACAGCTGAGAAGCCATTCCACCACCAAAGGAGGGATTGAAAAGCTGAAATTATAAATGATTACTAGCAAAATATTAGCAACATTTTTCTAATGATAAGCTGAGTAAGAAAGAGGCAAAATATGGGATATGTCTGAAACTGCTCTTCTTTTCACCATCATAGCATCATGATGAAAACAAAAAGTAGTTGAAGTTCACTAAGAGCTAGGTAGGTTGGTAGCAGGTAAAATACTGAATGTTCAATTCTATTGATAAATTGATGATGTTCCATTATAATAAATATGTTATAGGTTAGGAATCAGAGTTGCTATGAAGCAAGTCACTGAAAAGTAACGTAGTTACATATGTGATAATGACTTTGTTCAGTAAGCTGGTTCTGCAGTAGCTTCAGCTGCAACTCTTTTTACTATGTATCATTATTTTGTGAACAAAATATTCATCTATTTCTGATGAATGGGACACTTGTGCCATTTATTTCTCTGAGACTTGCATAATAGATGAAGACTCAGTTATAGTAATAATATGATATATATTTTTACATGAAAATGCTCCACATAGGAAGGGAAATTTTCTGAAATGGTAGAGTGCTCACTTAGTAGGAAACATGCCTTCATTCTCCAAGGTGTTTGGGGAATGTGAGGCTGGAGATCAGTATGATGGAAAAGGACCTGGGTCTCCTGGCTGTTGCAAGTTGAACATTGGCCAGCAGTGCCCTGGCAGCCAGGAGAGCCAACCCTGTCCTGGGGACATCAGACACAGCATCACCAGCCAGGCAAGGGAGGGATTGTCCTGCTCTGCTCTGCTCTGGGGCAGCCTCACCTCCAGTGCTGGGGCAGTTTTGGGTGCCACAATGTAAGAAAGGCTTTAAACTATTGCAGAGTGTCCAAGGGAGGGCAACAAAGATGGGGAAGGGTCCTGAGGGGAAGCCGTGTGAGGAGTGGCTGAGGTCACTTGGTCTGTTCAGCCTGGAGGAGACTGAGGGGAGACCTCACTGCAGGTACAACTTCCTTGGGAGGGGAAGAGAGGGACAGACACTGATCTCTGCTCTGTGGGGACACGGACAGGACCTGAGGGAATGGCCTGAAGTTATGTCAGAGGCAGTTTAGTTGGATATCGGGAAAAAGGTTCTTCACCAGAGGGTTGCTGGTCACTGGAAAAGGGTGTCTGGGGAAGTGGTCACAGCTCCAAGAGTTCCAGGAGTGTTTGGGCAACACTCTCAGGCACATGAGATTCTTGGGGATGGTCCTGTGCAGGGCCAAGAGTTGGACTTGATGATCTTTGTGGCTCTCTTCCAAATCAGGACATTCAGTGATTCTATGACTCACATAAAAATGGTGCAATATTGGCGGCATTGCAGATGCTGTAGACATCGATTTGGTTTGGGATCTCTCTCATTAATTTCTTTTATCAGGTACTACTTATAACTCTTCCAAAAAGTCTAACTAATTCTAAGGTTTAATAAAACAATGTATGCATGAATATAAGCACTTTATTACTGTAGAAGGAAACTGTTGCATGTTCTATGATTACTTTCATAGCAAGTGAAATGCAGAGAACTCAATTCTGTTTGACCAAAGACTATCACTCTTTAATGCCTCCAAGGCCTATCAGCAATGGGACTTTCCAAACTAAAGTATGATTTTCAGGAAACTTCATGGCAGGTGGTACTGCTAATATGTCAGTTTTTTCCAGGTGAGGTTCTAATAAGGGAATGTTAAATAAATTTCAGGGCACATACCTCTGAAAAGCACATAAATATTTATCTGAAAGATACCCCTTTCAGCTCCTACAAAACACTTACAAATCCACTTGCAGGATGCCAGCTCAGACATGAGTGGCTGTTGAAGTACAGATCTCTGTAAGTAATGCCTGAACTCAGTGGTGAAGCACAACATTTGTCAGTAATGTGAGATGCAAGTGAGACAATGCCATGAGATGCAAATGAGAACTGTGCAAAAGCCCAGTGTGAAGATAACACCCGGGACTCTGTCAGAGACTGAAATGGTGAGAAGTGTTGGTTGATTATAAAGGTATACAACATTTTCCAGGTGACTTCTTTCAGAAAGTGAAGGGAAAAAAAAGAAGTTTCAGAGAATAAGTCTGCGCCTCACATATGGTATGACATGAACAAACAGCTTAGATGGCTCAGGTTGTGTGAAACTGAATGATAAGTACCTGCCTCACTTCTGGAAAAGGATGTCAGTTTGCTAAAATCTTTTGCTCTTTTCTCATTAACTAAATATAAGTATATACTTTGTTTGCTTGGCTACCTTTTGCCCTCTTTCCCAAAAAGTCTGACAAAATAAGAATCTCTGGCAATTAATTTATCCGAAAAATCAAAATAATCAAGTTACTTACTACTTAGATACTTTTTCACATATTTAAGTATCGGATCTGAAGGATCCAAATTTCAAACTTCATGCCACTGTTCCAGATGTTTCCTGTTACTCTGAATATCAGAACAAAGAGTTTGCTTCATGAGGGCATCCTTCAAAGAGAGTTTGGCCAAAATGGCATTGTGACATGTTGCAAC
The DNA here is from genome assembly GCA_037013685.1 of Acridotheres tristis. NCBI lineage: Eukaryota > Metazoa > Chordata > Aves > Passeriformes > Sturnidae > Acridotheres > Acridotheres tristis. The sequence continues at coordinate 103,983,340 of CM072887.1, forward strand.
AGTGGGAAGTGATTCATCTTTTCTCTGTTTCCTAGCCAAGCAAGGTATCCATTCATTATTTTCCCCAAATAAGACGATCTTTTGTAGCACAAGCTTTTAAAGTCCTCTTTATCTTCATTAAACTGTCACACCAGATGACAAAGTTTTGTCACTGAACTCCAGCAGTATTAAATGAGTCCCCATGACCTTCTCTGGTGTAAACAACATTTGTATAGTACCTGAAACATAGTAGGTGATGTCTTAGCTGGCTATTCAAGTACATCAGCTTCCAGCCAGCTACATATAATCTTCACACTCTTAAATTGATAGGGAAATCAGATGTAATTTTGATGAAGACTGGTTATTTCCTTGCATTCCTAGATTTAACACAGAAGATGCATGCTGAAATCCACATAATGTCCAGCTTGTGCAGCTTTGCCCTTATTTAAGTCTTCTTGGACTTGAGTATTAACATGCAGGACCATGTGGTTACAACTCGGTCTGTGGCTGAGGTTGATGAAAAGATGCAAATTTGTGGTCTGCTTTTGGAAGGAAACCTCAAATTAAAAGATAAAAGACCAGCAGAGTGGCCTAATAGATAAAAGAAATTATCTGTGCAGAAGTGTGCATGTGCCAACAAGTGCTACAGCATATACAAAATCACCTGAGCAGCATCATTTCACAACAAAAGATTGCTCAGGTCCCACTCCAGAAGTTGGAGAATCTCCTCTTGCCCTACACGCCTTGGAACACTCAGAGAGTGAGGTTCAAACCTGCCTTGATCCTACAGATTATTCTTGATGAGCTCCAATTTATAGGTGAGACAATCTGGAGCCACAATTACTTTTTCCAACCAGTACTTCAAAATTTTAGCATTACTTATATGAAAGACTATTCCATTCATTGGTTAAAAGAAGTCAGCTTGTCCTTCAAATGCTGCAGAGCAAGTCTGATAGGTATTCTTTCAGGAATACTAGGATTTCTTTGTAAAAGTTGATTAGATTTGACTAGTAGAATTGCTACAGACTATGGAGAAACCAGTGGGGGGGAAAACACACTTTTCATTGGCACTGTAGTCTATCTACTGAGGTCTTTTGCCAATATTTAAAGGTATGATGACATTCAAACACGACAAACTGTACTGATTGTACCATGAGTTATATTACAACTCCAACGCTTTTGTTGCTATCATTTTTCAACATGAAACAGATTCCCTGCAAAACAAATAATGAAATTTGAATAGCTGAGATTTAATCATCCTTTCAGTCTTTCATGTTTAAATAATCCTTCCATATGTGCTATAAATTCAGCCCTTTTTTCCTTGTTTATAAAATATATATTCTATCCAATAAGAGATATTAAATTAAAGCAAAATAAATTATTTCTATAATGATCTTTAATCTGAACATTTGACAAATAAAGGATAGAAAGTTCTGTAACAGTACTCACTAGAATTATTTAAGATTAATTTCAGCCCATCACACAAGTTATGGATAATTTTTTCAAGATAGATGCTAAAATTTGCTATCGTTATTGTAGTAAATGCTAGTACTTTTTGTTCACCATTGAGAAGAAGTATTTTGACATCACCTTTCCTCTTCTTTCCCAAAATAATGGGTCCTATTTGAATATTTACAAATCAATGGTACATATGTCATAGCAAAGAAATTGAGAGAGTAAACACCTGGGTGAAATGGAAGGGCTGGAAAAAGGTTTAAGTGCAAAATGGAGTTAAGAAAAGGAAAAAAACCCATTAGCTTATTATACTGGCAATAGTAGCAGAAATATTCAGACTGACGTATATAGGAAAACATTTCCAGTTCTGGATGCCAACATACTTATTTGCTGCAGTTTACTCAGGGAATTTCATGTGTAGTATGATAAACAGAATTAGAATGATTATCACATATTGTAGGTAAGGGTTCTCCTACGTGTACTTTTGCCTTTTGTGAAAACACACACTGCTACATGGTCTGAAGTTCAAGACCCCCTGATGCACCCTAAAACTCCTTATCTTACTCTCATTATCTTGTGACTAAGTCTGCCAACCATTTTCTCCAAGTCATCCCATCTGCCCAAAATCTAGCACTGATCACCAGTTTAGCTTTCTCAATTTAGGGGAAAAATAGAATTATTTTTCATTGCCTTCTGCCCAAGCCTCTGGCAGTCACATCAACAGTCCCATCTGTTCTTTTTTTCAGCTTAATCCCACCCAGATTTCTGATTCTAGGATTTGCAATTTAAAGGGAGAATATGTGATATGCATAATCAATGAATTTACTCCATACAAAATACTTGCTCAGTAGCTCACCTTCTTTCTCATTTCCTCATAGATACACACACGTGCATGTGCACACGTAAAATCTTTCATTTTAAACACACTTTTCTTAAATGAAAGAACACTTAAACACTGAAATATGTTCACCCAATCACACCTTTGGCTTGATTAAGCATTGCTATCATGATGAATTTGGTTAAGAGCAAGGATGTCAGAAATGTTTAATCACCAGGCCTGACAGCACATGCTGTAGATTTTTAGAGCGGGGCTGCAGGCAGAAAAATAAAATGTCTGTACATATGTCTTAAAATTGTCATCTTGAATCACATCTCATTGTTCTAATATTAAGAAGCACAGACAGTTGTTCCATCATTGGGGAAGAGGATTTTGCATTAAAGCTGTATTTTGCTGCTTTCTCTCATGAATGAGAACTTAAAGGAAGAACAGGCAAATGAAAAAAATCAAACCTGAGTGGTCCTGAAAATTCTGTAGGCTTTTCTGGGACCACAGCAGAGTTTAGTATCTACAGGAAACAGAATCTGGTAGTGTTCCAAACTATTTTGATTAAGCAGACTCCTGAAAATCTAATTTATTTGCTTTTTCAAACCAAAGAGAAAAAAAACAATAAATAATATGGCACATAAAATGCATATCACCCAAGTCTTTGGGTTAAAATTTAGGCATGGTACTTATATCACTATCAGCCTCTAGAGCAGTGTGAGGTAGCAGGCTGACAATAACTCAGAATAACTCTGAAACCTGATAAAGGTTTCAGTTTAGGTATATTAGGTCTTTAGGTTCTTCCTTGGACTCACCAGCCACCAATACTTCATAACACAGCTCTTCAGGAAGAGCCAATTTCTGTTCACACCTACTGGGGTGTATACCATACAAACAGTTAGTTTGACAGTGTTCCTCCTTACAAACTGCTTGCTGTTGAATTCTGTGGGAGTCTGCATGAAAATGCCAAGGCATAACTTCTTTTTAAAATATCTTTAATATTTTTTAATAAGTGGCTTAAAAATTAAATAAAAAATAAGGAGAGTGTCACTCCTTATATGGACACTTTACAAAGGTTTGTTTGGAAAAAAAATTCTCACATCATTATGGCCTTTAAGTTTATTTCTGCGTACATGGAATAAAAATGTATATAGAACCAGAGAATCATTGAATAGTCTGGGTTGGAAGGGACCTTCTACATATGCATAATAAACGCCCTCATAAGTGGTATCTCTAAATTCAGCCAGTGATGTGAGATACAGAGTAATCTGTAGGTGTGCTGGCAATCCTCAATGCTTTCCCAAAATTTTACTCATTTGGCTGGAAGAAAGTTATATTTCCACAAGATATGCTTGGAAAGCAGAAAATTCAATTACTACCTGTTGAATCAGATGCCTTTTCCTATTATGTATGTGGGATTTTCCTTTTCAGCACATTCTGTAATTTTTTAGATAAGACTTTTTTTGTGTTTGGAATATGCTATCGTTAGTGCATTTCTACTCTTTGACATTCTTCGAGTTCTTATGCAAAAGCTGAGGATCAACAAAGTTTCCCATCACAGACAAACCATGGATCACAGATAATATAAATCCCTCTTCCTGGACATGCACTGGCTACCCCTCTTGAGTTCCAAGACTGCTCTCAAGAGTGAATTCTGTTTAATGCATAACACACGTCCACATCTGAATACTTGAACACTTACAAGAACATTTCCAAGGCAACACAAGCTCAGAAACAAACAACTGCTATTTTGGATTACAATCCAGGTACTCCTATCAAATTATATTTCCATCAAATATCATGGTTTTAGATCACATTTCCTGTTTCAGGAAATAAGAACATTAAAGTTTAGAACAGTTTAATTTTCTTATAAATTTCATATTGCTGTGACCATAACATCTGGCCCTACTTAAGAAATCTGTGTGTGTGTGTCTGATTTCCAGCTCTTATTTTCACTTGCTGAGAGATACTGCCAAAAAAAACCCAAACAAACAAGAAAAAAAACAGAAAAAAAATAACAGAAAAATACCCTACTAACAAAAAACAAAAGCCTATAAAACCAGGACAGCTTATGCTTTTAATTTGCAAAACCTTTAAGGATTTACAAGAAATAATGATTTAGAGAAGCAAGAGAACACTCATTTTTATTTAATAAGAATGACTTTTACATTTTACAACTTGTTAAGGTACCATCTAATTTAATTTCTCTTCTTTACAGAAGGTTGCCAGCATATACACATTTAAATGGTCATAGAACTCCTCATCGCTCCACAAATCTGCTTGCTAAATAATCATATAAAATAAACACCTTCTTCAACAAAACACAGACCTTCACCTACAAATCTTTTCTTATACTAGACCTTCACCAACAGACTTTTTCTTGCATTGCTCTAAAAACCTCTTGGCTGTTAGAGAGACTATATATATTTCCTTTGGGGTTACTTCTCACAATAATTCCTATTTCCATGCAACTCAGATATGAGATAAATTTAGGCACCTAAATTTTTGTGGAATCAGCATATTAATGTATAGTCCTTCTCTATATTCAGTAGGCTTCTGAATATCACATCAGAAAAAGGTGTTCTTGTTGGTGTATCTGTGACCAGTTCACTAAAAAAACACATTTATTCAGCAGGGTTGTGCTGCACTACAATTACTCTGATGTTTGTTTTCACCTTTTTTACTTCGTTGCCACAGTGGAAAAAAAAGCCTTCAGGAAAGCATAAATTAATCTGACACCTCCTATGTTACATGAAAGGCTTTTGTGCGTGAGAATGATATTCATTTGGAATATATAAGATAAACAGGAAATACTGTAGACCAAAATGTATTTATTTATTATAAATACATTTTTAATACATTGTAATACATTATAAATATATTTATTTTATATTCAAATTAAAGCAAGCTGTCCTCAGACTGATGGGCTTATCCTTCACTGGATGAGATGGTGGATCAGCACTAAATCCAAAAATAGTTAGCCTGAATCAGACCAACTGGAAATTATCCAAGGAAGATTAATGGATAAAGGTAAGAGCCAGAAGAAATTCTTTCAGGACACTTATAACAACACTAAGAGTTGGAGAGTCAAAAATAATAAACCTTTGTGGCTGGCATTCACAAAGCTAAATGGGAAGTGCTTCCCTCTCTACCTCTGGGGCACAGGAGGATCACTTGACAGAGGATTGTAAACAAGACCAGTGTACAAACACCATGCATGAAGCATCTACTTGAAGCCTAGACCATGAAGCATCTACTTCATCTACTTTTTCTGCTTCCCTTCTCACTTTATGGTTGTCTAGAGGCAAAATACATTGCATGACACAGTGAGAAAGCACAGAAATTTTAATAAAAAGTAAGACAAGGAAAATAAAGCCTTTTGAAAAACAAAAAGGAGGAAATAGCTGTTGCTGTAGAATAAATCTCAAACTAGTTACTCTTACTGGCATCTGTACAAGTTTGGGGGCAATGGGAACGTGAGGACCACTGCCATGCTTCTGTCACACTGCCATAATCAAGCAGTTTTATCAAGCAAGGGTCAGTCTTGCAACCAACAAAATTGAAGAAGAGTGTGTGATATGTTTACAGATCACAGCAAGAACACTTTCATTTACCAGGAAATGAGAATAGAGCTGTGCTGCATCTTTGACAAGAAATTGCCATTTCTTTGTAGGACTTGGTCCTTTGCCAACATTTCATCTAAGTGCATCTTTCTTTTGGTCTACAGAAGGAATTGTCACTGGTCCAAAACAACATACTTTAAGTGTTATATGCCAAGTGCCTCAAGTAGCCCAGTAAGCCAAAACATGCATTTAGAGCACTGACTATTCACATAAGCAAGGCTATTTTTGCTAATTGGGAGGCTCACTAATGGACTAGTTCATTAAAATAATGTCTGGATTTGTATTTGCATCTTCAAAAAATCACATTTCTATTCCAGAATCAAATAGTCTAAATTATAATTTGGTTTTTTTTGCTTCCTTTATAATAATTCTGTGAGCAGCTCTGGTGGCAAGTACAAGAGCTTAAGGCAAATATGAAGCCCCTATTTGGACTGCAATCTGGCACACTGGGACATTCATTATGGGCTCAGGGTTGGAATGGACATGGACATGGTACAGAATCACTGCCAAATCCTGGAGAGGAAAGACAAAACACCTCCACCAAGCTGAAGTGCTGCTGCTAACACCCACTGGAAGTGGTTGAGTTTACTCTGTCATATCAGCTCATTTAAGGGTTGGACCAAGCTATTGTGCAGGTTCAGTATCCTTCAGGTTAGGTTTCCTTCATCAGCATTCAGCCCAGTGAATTTCAGCACCTAAGTCAGGCACTGCTCAGCAAAGGTGAACTCAGTTTATCTGAATTAGGTGGCAAGAAACTTTGGCAGCACACCTCTGATGATCTTAAAAGAGCTGGGGAAGAGCAAACGTTTCCAAGCCTCAGGTTCCATTTTCATCATTGTTGTCATGCTGGTCAACACTCAATTCTTTGCTGAAAGTGCTGAAAAGTTCTATAAACTCTTATTCAGGGGAACCTTTCAGCTAAGTATCTTCACAGCTGACAACATATCATTTCATTATGGATCCAAGTAATCCTATGTACATAACAAATGTTTATAACAAAAACACAGAACTTTATTTTAAGATATATCCAAATTTCTTCCAGAGAAATCAGGGAACAATGAAGCAAAAGAAATAAGATTTAACTCAAACAGATACTTCTGACTATCATAACAGGGAATACTTAGAAGTGGCACCCTTTTCCAGAAAACTGATATCAAAACACACGTGAGAACTTAACTTGGGATTATCAAGTTTATTACTCTGAGAAAGTGTCAGGAGTCTCAAAGTATTTCCTTTGACAATAAATTGGCACACTCATAGCTGCAAGTTAATGACATTTTTTGTTTGCTTAAGCACACTCAGTTCAATGGGAGGACAACTCAGACAGACCACTCTCTTTTGCTAGAGCTCTCAGATGAATTCTTGTCAAGTTTAATATTGTTTTGTTAAAGCTGCACGGTTAATAGCTTACAGGAGCTGGTACCCAATCATTTTGAAGGGAGATTTTTTTACATTGCTGTGAACATTGAACATGATAGTAGCACCTTTTATTCCCTGGGTTAGCTGTTTTGGTTGCTGTTTTTTCATTACAGCACTCAAGTCGAGAAAAAGGTTTGTACTTCATAAAAACCCCACAGTAACTCAAAAATACCTATATCATTTTCATTAATATTGTGCTTCTCTAAATTAACAGAGTCCAAGAAAAGAAGAAAATAGAGCTAAAGAGCAAAGGTAACATTCAGAAATTGCATTTCCAGAGAGCTGTTTTTTGCTGTGCACTCATGATATTTCTGTGTGATGTTGAATGATCAAATATACTCACTGCAAAGCCAGAATCTCAGTGATCCATGTGGTAAAAAAACCCCAATAAAACGAAATCAACAACAATGGCAACAAAAGCAGAGTGTTTATCACTCTGATAATTCCTTTTTATATGATAGCATTTTAAAAGAATAGACATCCTTAAAATCTAGGCATGGCTGTGAAATGTCAGTCCAGTCCAGTCACTTTTGGAGGGGAGAAAAAAACACAGGAAAGAAAAGCTAGAAAATGTATCAAGAATAGCAGAGATATGTGCTCTTCTAAAGATTCTTGTTTTCTTTATTACTCATTCAAATTTTGGTACTCTTATAATTGTATTTTGAAAGTCATCAGCTTGCAAAGCTTACAAAAGATAAAATCTTTTAAATCTTTTAAAAATATCTTTAGTCTGTTTTATCTACAGTCCATCAACTTCAACTCAGATTAAGAAGTATCTTTTTATTTTTATTTATTTGGGTTTTTAAAATTTATTTGTTAGAAAGAAAATATTTATTTTTAAATATGCTTCATGAAATGCATAACTAGTTCTTTAATATGTTTAGAATTTTGCTGTTTGAGTTAAATCTCCTTTAGTTAACATATTCTGGCTCGAATTGAAGAAAAAAATACATGTAACAAAGTCCACTGTGGGGAAAGATCATGGGCATCAAAGAGATGTGAAACAGAAGAACATGGAAATTCTTTGTCAGGATTATCATTTATCCATCTTACAGTGGGATCATACGTATGGAAATCAGACCCACTGTGTAATTCTCAGCCCTGGAAATTGGTCTCTTCCATACCCACTACGCTGAGGCACATGGTTCCTTATTCATCTGCAGTGAATTTTCATTGTCTTTGAATCTGGTGGTCCTGCCCTACATTGTTCCCTTTCTGAGCATTAAGAAACTCGCTGGCTTGAAGATATTGCTCCCACCAGGCATCATCATCCCCTGTGTCTCTCACATAAAACAAAGACAGCAGCCAGAATGTGTAATTTTTTTATTCCTAATATCTCTATTGGTTGCCTGTTCCTTATTTTAACCAGATCCATAATCAGATGAGCCAGTCATTTGTCGTGGCTCAGCAGCATAGGCATCAATGGCACTGTCAGTGCCATTATTATTAATTATCACTGTTCTGATAATCTGAACACTACATATATGTATATATAATGTGTGTATATATATATATGTATATATATATATGTACCATCCCGTGGCCCTCTCCAGCCGTAGCAGTCACAAAGAATTACAAGGCAGTGAAGCACAGCAGTCCTTTCCAATAGTGGTTGGTTTTGGTCAAGCTAAGCTTTTCCAAATCCCCTGGTATTATATCTCTTCAAATAGTTTCTGAAATTTCTTTTTAACTTCTCACATTTTTCTGAGGTGCAGTGATACACCTCCTTTTGTCCCTTGCTTCCTCACTGTCTCTTCATTTTGTCTTCTATCCTCACAACATATCCCATCTTCTTCAAGTTCTATAAGCTTTTAAAGTCAAATTGTAGTGAATCTCATTTGAATCTCACTTTTTTGTACCATGAGGTCATGACTGTCAGAAAGATATTTACAAAACACCCATTGCTTTCCAAAATACTTCACAGACTACTGCTCTGAAACAGAAAGCAAAAATGTGGGATGTTTTATTATAAGTGGCAACATCACCAGTATTTTGAATATAGAATTAAATCGCATAGGCCTGCTAAAGGTGGAAAAATATTTCTACCAATGCTTGGCTAAATAAAACTGAAAGAGAACCAGGGTTACTGGTGTGCTTTGGAGAAGAATGCTTCCTAGATTTCTGTACCTAAATTAACTGTCTGTGTTCCTTATGTGAGCCCTTGAGACACCATTCCTGACCTGACATGTGTGACCAAAACTAAGACTTACTCTCTTAAGGAGAAAGTCTCACCATATGCTAAAAAGAAGACTTAGATGATTAGCTTAAGTAGATTACTTCTACTTATTCTTCTCTGTGGTGAAAAGTAAATGAGATTAATTACTGCTTATAACAGCTGTTAAGAATTCTTAAGAGTGCATTAAAACTCGTGGCTTCCTAATCTGCAAGAAAGAATCCTTTTGCATGTTCCTCATGGTATTCATTAGGGCCACAGCCGCAGTTTTAGAATCCAAATTATTGGTCATTACTGGCAAGACAACCAGTTGGTATTTTGAAAGTATCATTGCTCTGTAGCTCTTGAAGAGAGGACAAGCCAGTGGTATGGGCTTGGTATGCCCACTGTGCTAGAATTAGGAGCAAAGGAATGCTTCCACAGAGACAGTCTGTAGAACACACACCTTCGTGGGGTTCTCTTTGAATATCAAACTGGTTTTTTGACATTTCCTTTTGGTTACTTCTATTCCACTTTTACAGCCACAGTTTTTGAAAAGCAATAATGATCTATTCTCTTCCTGAAATGTCTGTTGTCAACATAATCAGTATGGGTTGGGTCAATATAGTCAGTTCTTTACTGATATATTCAATGTGGGTTGGGTCAATATAGTCAGTTCTTTGCTGATATATTCAGTGTGGGTTGAGGTGGTCAGGATGGTGCTGCCCCTTGGGAAGTTGCAGTGAGATCAGCAAGCAGGAAGGATTTTGGTCCAGCTGGATCACTGAGCTGTTTCTTGCCAACATTTTCACCTGCAGCTGAGTGAAACACTGGGGATATTTATAAACCTACCTGGCAAGTAAACTCTATTAAAAAAAAAAAAACAAACCAACACAACCAACAAAAAACCCCAAGAAAACAAGAACAACAACAACTACTCCTGTAGATTAGAGAAAATATAATTTAGGAGTCTCAGGGGTTTGACAGGTTTCTTGCTGAGAAAAAAGAGCTCAATGTGTCGCAAACCCCTTTTGCCAAGAGTTGCTTGACACACCATGCTATTTTCCTGTGAATTATATGTTGTCATTTAAATATAAGAGCATAAGCCTACTGACTTAATACAAACCTTTTATTTTTTTTTTTCACACAAAAAACTTTATTCTTGCCTCATAAATGGTCTCAAATTAATGAAAAATAAACGATGTATTAGAATTAGGAAAAAAAGGCAGAAAGACAGGGAAAAAAAAAGTACACAGTTGTATTTTCCCTGCAGCTTGTAGAGTCCTCTGTGCTTTCAGCTGGTCTAGATAGAATATGACAAGATAACTATCCAAGAAAAAAGCAAATTCAATAAAAAAAAAAAAGTTAAATTTAAAATTTTGCTAGAAGCTATGTTTGATAATAAATCAATATATGTTGGCATTTTCATCACAATTTGAACATTAAATGACTGTAAAAAGTAAGGGCTAAGCTACATCTGAATTAAATTGAGATTTGCACGAGTGTTGCAGCAATAGATTGAAACATCAATAATTAGGTTAAATTAATTAAATATACATACAAGTGATTTTCACGTCTTGCATTCTACAAAAATTCTAAAAAATTAAATTAACTTATTATATTTAATAATAATAATTTTTCTGTGCAAATATTCTTGTAAGTGTAAAAATATTTAAATTAATTCTCTTCCCTAGTGCTATACTTTAAAGAGCCGTTATTCTGTTGATACGAAATTAATATCTCACCACCACATTAAAAACCAACTATATTATCAGAGATGTAAAATTATTATAGTAACAAGAAAATATATTAAAAAAAAATAGGAAGAACAGTTGGGTACATGTTTGTTCTTTTTCATCATCTTCGGGATATAATATACAGAGTTGGTCACAATGTTTTATTTTCACCGAACAGATTCATCACTGGCCTTATAGGCCCGTAAAATCAAAGCTCTTTCAGCTAAATGTTATGATGAGCTTAATATTTTCACCAAAAAAAGTCACTTCAGAACCTCTTAAAGCTTTCAGACGAACATTTCAAAAATGACAATGTTTAGAGTATTTATTCATTATTTGCAGTTTGGCATACCATTCTGGAAACAAAAATCTTTTCTTTTCATACCTGCCCAAGCCAAGTCTAATTCAGCATATTCTGAAATACTTTTTTTGACTAATAAGCGTTCTTTGCAGATAGACAAAGACAAAACAGAATCACATCAGTACAATAAGTCATAAGGACAACTCCTCTGAAGTCTGCTATCCAATTGAGCAGTCAAGTACACAAAAAAGTGCTTACAGAGTCAATCCTTAATGATATGCTGAAGCAAAACAGTATTTCACTGTTTTCTGAAACCTGAGACGAGCAACTAGCTATTTAAAATTGCCATGACTGAGAGATCATGGTATGCAGAAGTGTTGTGAATGGTTCTGAATAAACAATGAATTTAGGATTTCTGGAATTAACAAAGTAAGCTTGGCAATTTAGATTGACAGAAAGAAACATAGTTTAGAGAGATAGTGCAGAGGCAGAGTCCTCGAAGGTGATATTTACAAAACTATAGGCAAGAATGCAATCACTCTTTGTCTTTTCACAGTTCATTTCAGATACATTTACGTGCATTAGTAACAAAACATTGTAAGAAAATGATGTGTCTATTCCCTTCAAAAAGCGTAACTAATCATCCTTAAAAACTATTTTTTCTTCAGAGAGCTTAAGCCGGAGGAACTAACAAATACTTTCTGTTATAAGTATGTTGACTTCATTTTATTTTATAGTTTTAACCCACTTTGGATTCTTTAAATAACTGTTTCACTAAGAAGCTTGAATTTACTTATATTGGCATCCTCATTAGAAACCTATAATTTCTGGGTTTTTTTCTCACTGTAATGGCATTGTGCAGCAGTAAAACCAGCTCTATTTGCCTGGGAACCATATTTTGAAGCAGCATCTTTGGCAGGTTTGAGTTAGATTCGTGTTCTTTAATTTGTCTTGTGGGTTAAAGTACTCTTTTTTCCTCAATCCTTTCTTACATAATACATGTAAAGTTGAACAAATATGTATCTACAATGTCCTCATAGAAAGAGTTTTATAAGAAATTATATACAGACCAAACATTTATTTTTGCTTATATGACTCAAACTATAATGATTCCTTTCTTGATATCAGATGGCACTGGAAATAAACCCAGAATTAACTCCCTTTTTCACTCCCACACAGAATGCTTATCCACTAACTGAATGATTAATTACAGTTTCACACTTGTGTCTGTGGACATTCTTCATAGCACTGGGAACAATTGATATTTTATTTCTATTTTCAACATTCTCAAATGCACTTTTTTCCTCAAACAAAACAAAAATATATGAAGGATAAAAAAAGACCCTCCCAAAACAAACAAACAAACAAAAAAACAAACAAAAAAAAACAAACAAAAAAACAAAAACAAGAAAAAAAAAAAACAAAAACAAAAAAACCCAACCCCAAACTAATAAACAAAATACCCAAGCAGCCAAGCAAAAGGAAAGAAAAAACCTTCACCGGGTTAAATGATTCTTACAGGGTTAAACAACAATTCTAAATTTTTTACCTGACTTACATAAGTCAAGCAAAGACATGGTGCTTTCCACTCCCTCGCAGTGCTTGGGAAGAGCTGTGGTGGCAGCCTTGTAGAGCCTGTTTGTGCAATATCTGAGACCTGTTGGGGAAACTACAAAAGAGGCTTATTGAATTTTAATGTTGAACTAATGTTATATTTGTAGCTGGCTGCATTAGATGGGTGAGTGCAAGTTGAGAAGAGAGAGTAAAAAACGGCTTCCCCCTTTTACCTGTGAGTTCAAATGTTCATCCTGTCCTTTCTGTGAACCCGCTATTTATGGCAAACTCTTTTAACCTATATATAATTCATGAAGAAACCCGTACAGAATAACATTACAGATAGATGACTGTGACAGATTTTTTGACTCAAGAAAGCTTCACATTTCCTCTGTGCCTGTTATCCAATGTAGAATGCCTATGTCACAGTCAACCCAAAGCAGATTTCTCAAAGAAATCAAGTATAAGTAAATCACTTCAAATGTGAATTGAAAACTTATTTCATTGAGTAACATGCAATTTCTATGTAAAAACATGTAACTCTCACCCAACTCTGCAGGTTTTGTGTAGTATAACTGATGTTATTGTAGTTGCTCTTGGGTAGCCTGTGACAGCTAGACTGAAGAACACAGCATTAAACAATTCAAAAATTCACATAAAAAAAAGTTTAAACTGTTTCCTTCACTTACATGTCAATGTTTAAAATCTCTTCTTCTGTTGAGAAGTATGGAAGAGATAAAAAGATATTTGTTCACATTAATTAAATACTGCTCTTTACTGGAATGTGGTAACAAAATTCACCTACATTTCCGTCTACTTTTTATCTCCACTCTATACAAGTCAACAGCTTACTTAATAACATGAATAATAATGCACATTTAATGTCACATCTAATATGAAACACAACTGAATTGATCCCAGATATAGCCCCCAGTATTGTTTCATTATCACATACTTCATCTGTTTTTCAGCCAGTGTGATAGTATTCATCCCCATACAAAATTGAGTTAACTGTCTTAATAAAGGAAAAGCAAAGAAGAATTATTACTACTAATAGTGCAGCTAATCATCTGAGGAGGAGGTATTCTCAGTGTAAATAAATTAAAAGTTAAAAATAATGAGCTCTGCAAATGGATTTTATCTCTGCCAATTAATAGTATTCTAGAAAAATCCATAATAAAGAAAAAAATATATTTACCTATATTTTATATAAATATCTATACTAATACCCCAGGGAAACAAGTTACTGGTAATCAAGGCAAACATTTAATTTATTTATGCATTGCAGGACTTTTAAATCACAAATATCTCCATAAGAAATTTAAGTGACAATCTCTTACCTTGTCTGCAGGTCATAATTACTTTACATGGCACAGGTTTTACCCAATTTCTGGAAGTTCCTATCCAAAGGCATAGTTTTATTACTTTGATATTTTATTACTATTAAAATTGAATGGATATAGTTTTTCTCTCTCTTTCACTCTCTGCATCTTATTAGCTATCAGATATGAAATAGCATACAATTTATAGCATACAATGTTACCAGATGTCTATGGTTATATACTTTTCAATAAAAAATAGGCCTTGTTTATTAATTTTTGCAATTGCCTTTTTTTTTTTTAAGTAATTCTGTGCACAAATTAAGTAGACAAATTCATAAACAGAACTAATGTTCCTTGTTTCCCTGTTGGAAGATGTGTTTTAGTATTTTGTTTGCAATATCAACTGCAAAGCTCATAATGGCAAAAAATTAATAGTTCACCGTCTGTTTTATATGCTGATATTTAATTAAATAGTGTATAGGTTTGAGTGCACATTATATGCTATATATGCATTACTCATATTAATGACTATCACTTGATAGGCATCCAGGGGAGTCATTTTACAGGAATTATCAGTTAAATAAATAAAGACCTATCTTTGTAGCCTTCATGGCATATGCATTAAGATAATGCAGTTGATTCAAGAGTGAAAACAGACCAATAATAATCACCAGAGCTGCAACCATCCAAAGAAGTTTCTCTGGTAATCCAACTTCTAAAAAGCTAGAAGGGAAGCTGTGAATGTAATGGAAAGCAAGCAACTGTCAGAGCAAGGCCAAAATGTGTTTGTGTGCATCGGGTGCTCAACCAAGCTGAGAGTTGTGTTTTTGAGAACACATTAAAGATTAAGAAGATGATGAAATATAGACAGCAAAAAAGCAAATGACTTTGCTAGTGTCCCATATTATCTAACAAAACAACAGAAGCCATTAAAGTCAACCTTTAAATTAATCTTCATGAAGGAGTCTTAGAACGTCCACACATTTAACTGAGTCTGCCACAGCTGATGAGTCAGGCACATACATGTTGTTTCAAACACTTTCCACCGTAATTTCATTGGTTTCTTCCCCTCAAGCAGTTCTCTGAGGCGTTCACAAAACTGTTTTATTAATACTTGCTTATCTTCCAGGGATGCCCAATGGAAGAACACATGCACATTTTAGAGAAAACAAACCTACGCTTTTCCATTAGTCAGAAGGCACTGAATAAATGAAGATTCATAGATTTTGGTTCTAAACCCAAATGTGATAGCCATCTGTTCTTACTTGTTGTATGATCCATGGCACAGAATTTCCAGTTATGATTCCTGCATTGTGTGGATGAGTTAAATACAATTTATTTTAATCTGCTAAAGAAATTAATATAATAATAGTTGCATACACCAGGAATAGAAAGAGGCTTCACAAGCATTACTTTAATGAACCCACTAAATGCTGTATTTAATATTTGGATGATGATGAAAAAAGGAATTGATAGACTCTTTAAAACAAAAGAGGCATTTTGACATTTTGATTATAGTATCTCATTAAAAGAACAGAGTCTCACTGTTTTGTTTTTTTAAATGCATATGAATGACTAGATAATAAGTATACTAAATTAAGTATACTAAATTGTAGTGCTAGGTAAAAAGCTGCAGACGTGTGGGGTTTTTTTTTTTACTGTTTTTGTTTTGGGTTTTTTTGGGTTTTTATTTGCTGAGAAATTTGAATTCACTATAGGAATGTGAGGTTTTGAGAGAAGAACTAATCTAAAAGCTGATTCTCAGTTCTTTTTTTAAGCAGATAAGGTATAAGCTGCTTTGTTAAAAATATTCTGCAAAAAAAAGCTGAACAAAATTAGCTAAACATGGCTGAAGATAATTTCAGGGGTTTCTTTATGTAAAATGTATGCTAGAATAAAAATCTTGTACAAGAAAACATTTGTTTTGTCAAAAATTAATTCCTTTAAAAATAATTTTACTTTATTTCTTAAAGGATATAAACCATTCAGAATCCAGCTGTAAAGAAAAATTAAACACACTACAAACAGGTTACTTGAATACTAAATTGCTCTTCATATTGCACTATTTGAAGCTGCTTTGAAAAGGATTAGCAGCTCCTCACATCTTACAGACTGCAGAATCAATTGAGTCACTTAGGAAGAAGAGGTATTTCCATATCCCAGCTTTAAACCAGCATTCAGATTCCACTTCCCTGAGTACATTAAAAATGTACAGACAGATAACTAAGCAGATAACAGCAGGTGAACTTCTGGCCCCATTACAGTCAATGGGAGGTCTGTCATAATATCAAAGGCGCCAGGATTTCACCCTCTAACTCTTCTTTCTCATCCATCAGAAAAGCACTTTCACCCACCAAACTTAATGACAAAGCAACTAAAAGTTTTGAACAATTTTGAAGTCCCCATTGCAAACTTAAATTTCACATTTGTTTGAGAGGCATTGGCAGCTTTCAAAGTGTGGATTATCAGTCAGCCTCCTGCAGTTGACAAAGCAAATCAGAGCAAGTAAATTTGAATGTGTGAATAAAATACATGTTAAAAAAATGTAGTAACAACTAGTAAGATGCCAAGAAAATTTCTGTATTTAAATTAGACATCTGTGCCCTATTTTTAAATATTCATCATTGTAAGTGATTCAGCATGTTCCCCACTCCTGTCAGAGTACACATATTTTAAAAACCTTTTAGCTTTAACACCTTCATTGCCACATGAATCCATTCCTAGAAATTTTTTACCCTTATTGTCATCTATAGATTTCAGCATGAGCTCAACTGAGACAACACAAACTGCAAAAAATACTTGCTCTTCAGAGCTTGTGTAAGAAAATAAGCACAGCAATTAAAATGAAATATCAAAACGACATTGTTCAGACATATGACTGAGCAAGGTTTACAGATTGAATATTCTTAACCATATATTTCTGATTCATAGCCATTGCCTAAAATGGGAGCACAATTGGGTTGGACTAAAAGAAAAAAACATTCCTGAAGAGGGCACAAAAAAATTAAAATCTAGTAGAGTATTATCCTGAAAACATACAGGTGATAGGAGAAAAAATGTGAGCCATTTATTTTAGAGCACTCATATCAAGGTACACTTAAAATAAATGGATAGGTGGGTAAAAGTCTGGATGACATTCATTGCCATGATTTGTGTGAGAGGCTACATGAGGTGATAACAATGGTTCTTTCTGGCCTTGCAATCCATTAAATTATGTATTATCTGAAATGAACGGGAAAAAAATGACTGTATTGCAATAAGTTTGATGAATATCCCAACTCAAAACCTAAGCCAAAGTTGACAAACATCATGGTGCAAGATCCAAATGCCTGTGGGTTAATTAAACTGGCTGTCAAAGAATGATGAAATTATTTGGGATTTGGGACAAATTACATCCAGTACTTTCAAAGTTCATGAAAAGCCAATAAGGAATGGAGCTAAATTTGATTTTAAAATGGTTAGACATGATACATAGAAAAGGGCATGGTAGTAAGTTATACTTGTGCCTGAAAATGAACTAGGGAGGGAATTAGCAAGAACGCCCCTCATGAAACCACAACAGCAGAAAATATCTGTTGTCAACAAGAGCTGGTTGTAAGACTGTAAACAATGGAACATATTGGGAAAATATGGGAGGATGCACCTGCCAAAGAAAGATCAGCAAACGCACTTTTTGAATGTGTCACAAGTGTCTAGCAAGGAATCTGCACATCCTATTGACAATACTCCTTAGATATATCACATACTAAAAGGTCTGAAACATTTGCTTCTGGTAAAATAACAAGTGGTTATGATATTTCTTACCATCTGGGACTGACAAAGTTCTGCATTGAACCTGAAGGACTATAGGCAAAGGAACTAGGAAGCATCTATCCACTAGGAGCTTTTGTTCTGAAAGAGTATGAGGAGAAAGTGAAAATTAAAAGATTAAGAAGAGAGATACATACTCTAAAAGAGAGATTTCACTACAAAACTCTTATTAAACACACCAGTGAATTTATAGATTTGCTTTTTGTTGATTTGAAGAAGGTGATCAGTGTTTGCTTAATATACATTTTGGGAAAAATACCCATTGAATGTTTGTATTTAGTATCTTCTTAGATTCACTTAGTTATTTCACAAATAGCTAATGTTTATCTCCCTGAAGATTCCTAGCGTTTGTGTAAATCACTGAAGATAGGCAATTAAAGAGGGTTATTGTACTGCTGAAAACAATAATTAGATTTTTTTTTTTTGTTCCTTAGTTTTTTTCTAGTTTTACCACAGGTAAAAGTCAGATTAGTCTAGTTATGAATTGCAGGAGAATGTTTTAATGTCCTAATAAGGCAAATTCTTTTTATTTAGTTTCTTGATTTGAATAGAAGTCATATGATTTCCATATCTCATCATTAAAGTCTCATCATTTATATAGGAAGAAAAAAATGAAACTATCACAAGGTTCTCAACAATTTGACAATGAACATGATTAACTTTGGTCACTATGAGAAATACTTAAGAAAATGGTGCCAGGAACAGGGCAGGGAAAGATAAAGTGCTCCATGAGTTATAGCTTTAGCACTTAATGTGTATGTCACAAGTCATAGAGCATAGATTTTGAGTAAAAACATTTTATAGCACCAACTAAAAGAGACAAAGAGACTATTTCTCTACAAATGAGCCTACCCTGAAATAATACTCTCTGCAAATAAATATTTTAAAACTCGTGAAGCATATTCAAAATTAAAGCACAGCATTTTTCTTTTTGGAGCATTATTTTTCAAGATAGTCTTGAGTTTTAGAAATAGATTGATAGAAATTACACCAGGTTATACAGATTAATTTACATTTATTCATGTTTACAGAAGTTTATACATTAGTATCTTAATTAAAGTACCTGATCTAAAGCATGAATACCTAACAAATGCATTTATGGGGTGCAAATTTAGGAAACCAGAATTTCTTTCAAGAAAACCAGAAATGTGGCAACATGACAGATCATATGGTTTTATAACCTATT
Source organism: Acridotheres tristis (assembly GCA_037013685.1). NCBI lineage: Eukaryota > Metazoa > Chordata > Aves > Passeriformes > Sturnidae > Acridotheres > Acridotheres tristis. Next base: position 104,002,700 of record CM072887.1, read on the forward strand.
TTTGTTGCTTTTGTGCTCAAAGACCTTCCCATCAGAACAAGAACTCTGTTGGTCAAGTCTATAACACAACACTTGAAAATAAAGATTCGTGATAAATAGGATAATCTCAAAAGAGTTTATGAGTAATAGGAATGATGAGTGTATCTCCTTGGTTTTATCTCTTCTTTTCTTATAGTGCATGTTTTATTTACTTTCTGATGTTAGAGATTGCTGGTTCAGCACCTCTTTTCCATGTATCTCTATACAGCTGTTTGCAGTTACAAATAAACCCTTAGCCCACAATCAAACCCTGTGTGAACTGAGAGTGTTTACTGATAAGTCTGTATTTTTTTTTACCAATCCAGGAATTAATTTGGGACAGAGATAAAAATGAATTGAAACAAGAATATGATTCCATAGCACTGCACAGTGAGAAAAGAATTTAGTCTGATAGTTTAAAGTTGCAGATGGAAGACCTTGTGAAAGACTGATATCAAGATACTGGGGAAAGTCTGAGCTAATTATTCTCACACTACAAATCTCAAATGTACCATTTCTAGATTCACTCCATTATTTGTTTATTTTTCTGATATTCTACTTCTATTTAGCAGCTCTATATAAATCTCAGGATGAACTTCCCAATTAAGTAAAAAAGATATTAATTTGTAGTGTTTACAGGAGAAAATTTTAACTGGATGCACTTAAATTCATGTAGCTGAGAAAAGATAGTTTTCAAACTCTAATTACTTTACAGATACATTGTTTCAATATTCATGAAGAACAGATCTGTTTTGTGGCAAAGTAGATACTGGAAAAAGGGAAAAAAAATATCTTTCATCAAGCTGATCTCATTTTCCTTATGCAGATTTATAGAGATGTACACTTTAAAACTTGCCTAAACTGAAATGCTACCAGTGAAGAGTTTATATCTCTAAATAATCCTTCCTTTTTAATGTCCCAAGCATTTTGCTAAATAAGAGTTTTACATTCCAAACACTCCATCTTCTAAATTTGTGAAAAATTCATCTAAGGTCCAGTCACAGTCTCAATGCCCATTGGATAGGCTGGATCCAAGCTGGAATGTCAAAAGATGACAGGCTCGAGTGTGACAGACAGTCCTTGTTAATTTGCTCTTGAACCCCTACTTTGCTTCTTACTTCAAATGTTTCAGCAGTCTCTCATCATGTTTATGCCTGTTCATCTGGCAGGCCAAGAAGTGTAGTGAATTTCCAAAGTGCAGTAGAAAGATTTTTGAGTAGTTACATTTTGAGTAACTGTAATTTGATAATTCCCTGAGTCTTATAACCACATGACTTAAATCACTCTTTGAGAGTGAAGCTTAAAGAAACATCCTTTTTTTTTTTTTCTGAGCTAGGCAACGATCTGCCATTCATAGTCACACTGCCAGGCACATATTATTGAAACAACGATAGTATAAACCTCACTGTTAAAGTCTGATTCTTTTTGTTCACAGTAAAACTGCTGATCGAATATATAAAGGCTTGTTTAGACAAATCTTCAAAAATTTAGAAAACATTCAGTGGACAATAGAAGCATGGACTATCACAGCAGCCTTCCTTAGTTCACCCATGGAGAACTTGCAACCAAGTTTTCCTTTTTCTCATTCCTAATGCCGAAAAATATCAGTTACACTCACAGCATTCACACAGCTTTAAACATCATCATTTTAAACATCTTTAAACAATAGGGTATTTTGATATTTTCTTCCATTATAGATGAAATTATCTTCACAGCAAAACAGTGTAAATTTTCAAAATCCATCTTATACCTGCTCAGCTTTGTCATTCCAGTACTGAATTAGAAGGTGAAAACACAGCTAACAGTGTGCTGAGGAATACCCACAGGTATTGTGGTTAGACTTACTCTTGTCCATAATATTTTGAAGTTGATTTCAAGACTCCCTTTCTTCCCCCACTTTTTTTTTCCTGAGATGACCAAAGGAACTCAGGTAAATGTATATTAGTGCACTCCATTCCATCTGTCTCCTTTTAATTAAATCAGGAGCTCTGGAGCAGGGGAAAAGCAGCATGCTGCAGCCCGAGGAACAAAAGAAGTGACTTGTACAGTATGGAGGGAGCCTAATGGGCAAAAGCATTCCTGCATGTAGCAATCTGTGCTCCCTACAATGTTACTCATCATTCTGTCTAACTTCAATAATATTCTTAGCATGAAATGTCTAAGATTAATGAGGCATTTATTCTCCGATAAGAAGCTGTCATAAAGAATACATTTTCCATCAACATTTTTGCAGTTAAATTAATATTACCAATGTTTTGCAAACACAGGATTCAGCAGTGGTTTATAGCAGATGAAGTGAAGCTAGTCCATGGAGCAGGTTTATATCTTGGGGTGGGTAATTTTCTCTGCTGATGAGCAGACAACGTTGCTAGTGAGCATGCCCTCAAATCTCACAATTGCTGCTACTGGCATCTATTGCTTGGAGCTGTTAGAGGTCGGATACAGGCCTGGGTATATCCATGGTCTGATCCAGTGTAGTTGGAGTTTCTTAATATTAAGTGGGTGAAGGACCTCTAACATTTGTCATCTTTATCTTGCTATGTGGTTGATCTTCAACAGAAGCCCCTGATCTCACTTTCCCTGATTTTCCATTGTGGAAGCAGGAAAAAAAAAAAAAAAAATCCTCTAAAGGTAATCCTCTGAAAATCCACTACAGTTAAAGCTCAAACACTGAGCTCGGCAACTGTTGGCCGAGTTCCTTTCTTTGTAAGTTGTAAAGTATTATAATCTGAGCTGCGTGTTTAAAATAAGGGCAAGTGATGTCTCTTCCAAGTTATAAAAGAGTGTCTTCCACCCTTATATAGGATTTTGGTTATATTTTGCTTTTGCATAATCACTTTTTCAGAAGTAGTAGATAGCTAAGATGTAGTGGACAGAACTCAATGTATACTTCTCAATTGATTAAGGGATCACAAAAGGAGGAGTTCGTCTCAGAATTAATTAACTAAACTCATCCACTTCTGATCTGGTCATCCTTGAGAATGTCTACTATCAAATTCCTAAGTTCTCCTCACCACTTCCAAAAGATATCCTGTGAAAATCCTGAAACTGACTTCATTGACTCCACCTCCATTCAATCTATGATTCATTGATTTTAAGTTCAAGTGCATTTACTTTTTTTTTTCTCTTGGATATTCCTTTATTCCCTGATAATACATTTTCTTCTTTCTACTCTAGTAGGTAGGGAAGATATCCCCACAAGAAATGAAAGATTGCAAGTAATAGCAATAGGAAAAAATAGTGGATGGCCAGACAAACAAATCACTCTTTTTTCTTGATTGGAACAGACAAGTGTATCCAAGAGATGGTAGAGAGATATTTGTGGCAGAGCAGTGTGAAGCATATCTTCAGTCATGTATTTGTTCCAGATGATCTGAAGCCATTGAATGTATCATTTCCCTATTACATTTGTAGGCATGTTACTTTTGTACCATGATATATGATAATCTGCTTTTCACAGGAATTATATTTTGAATGATTCCAGGGTCAGCAACTTATCTCTTATTCATCCCTTGCTGTGTTTGAATGTATCAAACAATCACGATTAAGAATATACACATAGTGAAAACTCTTATATCATTCTTCTCTAGCACACACCAGCAATGTCATTGAAAGGCAACAAACTTCTAAATCCAGGTTTAAAATATTAAGCTTTTATTTAACCTAAGGCAAATTTAATTGTTGCAATTCATTGTGTTAATTGTCAACAGCAAAATGTCTCTTGGGTCAACAAATTTAGAGCATTGTTGTTTATCAATGTATTTCAATACCTTTTCTTAAAATGTCAATTCTAACTAAGCATAGCTTTCAGGAAATCTAAACTTTCTTCTACTGTGTACCAGCTCTCTTTCATTAAACATACCTTTCGCATCCCCTACAAAAACTTAATTAAAAATACACGTGTAGCCATTTTGCTTGTCAGAGGAAAATATTAAATAAATAAAAAAGTTAGTTTATGAATTATATAGGCAAAGATAAAGCTTCAAATAAAATAGAATTAAGTACAATCTCAGAAAAAATGGTCAAAACACATGCAGAGAATAAGCATACTACTGCATAACAAGAACCATATTTTTCATATCTGTCTCATTTTTCATGTCAGACATGCCTTAGAGAGCTCAAACATTTAGTAATTCTTTCCAAGTTGTATTCTTTGATGGTTTTAGGTGCTATCAGAAGCCAAAAATTGTGTTTCTTTTCATCTTAAATTTGGAAGCCGATAGTTTTATTAATCAAGATGTCTTTTATTTTTGAGTTAGGATGTAGTTAACATAAATTGTGCATCTTTCTCTTATTGTATTTGCATACAGAGGCATGGGGGAATGAAGCAGAGACACACCTGACTAGGATCACACAGGTGAGATGTGACAGAGTCACAAACCAGATCCATTTCCCTTCATTCCCAGGCTACAATCACAGAACCAACCCTCCAACCTTATGCACTGTTTGATGTAGCCTCCTCTGATTGTTACATTCAGATCCTAATCCATCTCCTGATGCAATTGGAGATTAACTAATTTTAGAAAAGGACTGAAACAATTTTTTTTGCTTAATATTTTGCATTATCATCAACAATTCTGACAGAATCAATAATGTTCATTTCCAATTTATGGTGTGGATGCACCAGTGATTACTATTGGCATATCCCTCAGGAAAATTGTCTTTACAAAAATGCGAGAACAAAGACACTTTCAAAGCCTGAATATCTAGAGCACATTTAAAGGAAGAAATGAGCTATAAGCAATGTCTTTGCTTTCCCTGTGGAATTTTCAAGTACTTGCACTTGATGGGGCGGAATCAACTGAGACTGTTTCAGCGATAAAAACAAACATTTACAGATTGACATTTACACAGTCACCAATTTATAAAATGCTACTCTTACTGTGATTTGTCATGCCTCACCCACACCGCCCATCACTTGAGGAGGATCAAAGGTTCACTTCAAGGTGAAAGTATCTTTTGCAGAGATAGTAAAATTAAACCAGCCAGAAGGAGAAATTATATATATTTTTTTTTTTCTGGAAGGCCAAATAGACTGAAAGTAGTAAAGCAGAAATCTATTCTGAAGAAAGATCTTTAATAGATTAATAATCTATCAAATGAAACAATTCTTTACCTTGTTCTCTTAGGAACTTCTCTGTTATATTGGTTTCATGTGGACAAATAATTCAGAGCTAAAAGGGCACCTTATGTCTTCTCCCACACCCAGACATGTAGAAGCAAAACAGTGGATGTGGCAGCAATCACAGGAAATGACTGGTCAGCAGAAAATCACACAAGTATTTAGTCACATTGTAAGACAGCTCATTAACAGAGGACAAAGCAGGACTGATGCTGTTGCAAATACAAGGTCACTGTTTGGTGGAACCAAGAGCACATTCCCAGGCACTGTCCCTCCTGTCCATTGCAGGAAAGACAGCATGCACAGCCTTGAGTTCACATTTTCAGGCTGTGGTCTGGAGTCTAAAAGTCTGCCCAAAAGCCCAAATTCTTTCACTTATCACAAAAAAGATAGTTTATTCTGCAATCTAAACAAATGGTATGTAATGTTCTGGGACGTTAGAAGACTGAGTGCATAGATTTCTACAGCTTGAATTTAAGGATAATTTTTCACTGAATATCATTTAATGCACTCAGAAAAAGCAATTTAAATTTTGCAATAGCAGAATACAGTATCTTTGTATTTTTAGTGCATGAGATGCAGCCTGTGTCTTCCTCTCTTAATGCAACTAAATCCAAGATATCTGATTGATAGAATTTTCAAGGCTTGAGCTTGTGAATGAGGCAGGGTCAAGAAAAACGTAGTTTGAAATTCTAAAATACACAATTTATAAAGACATTACTGAACTCAGATAATGCAAAATAGACTAAAAGACTAAATGAGAATGAGAACTCCTGTAGTGAAAAGCATATTTAAAGTTTAAATATTGTTTTACCTTTCATTCTATCTTTGCTTTCAATACAAAATCTGTTCTGATGACATTGTTGCAAACATCACTCATCCTTAGGCAATGTTCCAGTTAATTAGAGGAAACTTTCATGGCAGAGCTGGAGGAAAAGCTCAGATTTAGTTGGACTGCTCAGGACACACCAAGCAGCAAGTGGCAAGGCCAACCACATACAAGGAACAATTCACTATTATTTTGTCAGAGTTGTTGACCAAAAAAGGTTCACACCAGCAGTTCTGAACTCAAAGGGATTAATAAGCATTTGCCAGATATCCGAAGCTTTTGAATATATTAATTATATATTTCATTTTTCTTCTTTTTGTAGGGTTTATTGATTTCCCTGCTCAACCTTCTTCTCCCTGGCAGATGCTAGAAATAATGATATTAAAATTGATCTGGTATGTTCAAGGCAGTCATTAGCCATGAAATCCAGTTTTTAATGGAAGGTCTATACAATACTAACCACATGGATCTTAGTCCATGTCAGTCCCACATTTTGAATGAAATTCAAGAGAGATGATGAAGCACAGGGTTAGGTACATGAAAGTGCAGTGCTGGCTCTTATGTTAATGGACTCAAAGGCTCCAAGTCACAAAAGAATCAATAAGGATAAGGTACCTTAAAAATATATATGTGAAGCTGTGCTTGAGCTAGAAAGTTTTCTGATTAATAAGAGAGAGGCAGCGAAGTATACGAAAAGGAAAAGACTTTCTTTGCCCTCTACCACCTTAAAAATGAACAACATATATTCCCATAAAATACAGTAATTGGTGCCTTTCCGGATCCTGAGTTTCTCAATTCTCACAGTAGCAGAGGGAGAGTGAGTGACTGTCTCACAGATATCTTAGAAAGCCAGGCAAGCTTATGGGGCAGAGTAGAAAAGGAGTTTTGCTCCAATGATCTCTGCTATGTCCTTCTATTCAATACTAAATAAGTGTCAGGCAATTAGAAATGGAACAGCGGATGCGTAAATGATACTGCCTTCCCAATAAATTGCTAATACCTGGATAGTGCTGCATGACTGGAAACATACTGTTACAATAACTGCAGTACCAATTTTTATTTCTGAATAATAGACAATATGGAGAAGATCAATGTAGCATTAGAGCCATGAAACAAACAATCTACTATATGATTCTTTCTCTGTCTGATTTATTTTCTTCTTTCCTGAATTGAGACATACTAAATCTAGGCTTTGCAAGACTAACATGCTTTTTCTTTCCCCTTCTTGGCAGAATAATGTTGTTGTGTGCATGGTGGTCTCTGGGCAATATTTAATGACTGCTAAACTGTGGCATAAAGTTCATGCTTGTTCTTGCAAAGTAAAAATCCACCTCATTTATAGTTGGTACCTGAATTTCACTATTTCAGAATAACTAGAAGCCTGTAAATATAGATAAAGGTGGAAATTTTTTTAATGCTATTGACATAGAGCTTTTTTTTATAACAATCTGGTCAGAAAAAAAGGGACATCCACAAGGCACATATCCACACTTATTTGCATTATGTATTTAACTTGGTTCATGTACCATCTTTTGCCATCTGTCACATGGAAGATGGCTTTCAAAGAAATTCTAGAATACTAATGGAACTCCCTCAGCATCACCATTCAGCACAGGTGGCATTTTTAGCTCCAAAACTAATTAAAATGCATGTTTTAAAGAAGTTCAGTGTTTAATTCAAGCGGAGAGGATACACAAGACATCTCTTCAGTGTTTCAGAGGTCACAGCATGAGACTGATTTGGTAAACTTCATCTAAAATAACCCAGTACTTAAGGGAGTTTTACAAAGAAATGCATTACATGTGGATTTCATAGTTAGCAAATCTCAAAGCAGAAATTATACAGTGGATTCTGTTGCATTTTGCAAGATGATAAATGAAGGTAAAGAAGAAAAATCTTCACTTTTTCCTATCTATTATTACCACTGCAATAAAAATGCAAGTGGAGTACTCAGATCTAACCACTACTTACCAATCAGAGGCATATTTTGCATTGATCTGCACTGGGTTGCAGATCAGCCCTCAGACTTCTGCTGTTGATCTGTTGTATTTTGCTGGAATAAATATCATGGTGTAGAAGGAGAGGAAAGCAATGAAAAAAAAAAAAAAAGAAGGAGCAATCAGTTGTATGAAGCACCTCTCATATCATTCTTCCATAAATTTCATTGGGTGCTGCTGCAGTCTTGCTTTTCAGAAAGAGAAGGTGGAGCCTTAATGGACCCTGAGCCCCTTAAAAGGCTCCAGGAACAAAAGGCTGGGCATCATCAGGTTTGACAACCTTTACTAAGTGTCACCTGCTGCAGTCACAGCCCTTCTTCACTGCTCAAGTGGCAAGTAATTCAGAAAAGGAAAATAACTTTTGCATCAGTGGCACTTAATCAGGTTATTCACACCCTAATGGGTGTAAATTGGGATGTGTGGGCAATATTTGTCACTTTGAAGTAAATGAGAAACACCTGTACAGTAATTCTGGTTCTTTGTGCACTGTTTAAAATACCATTAAATAAAGATGATAAAAAGATTTGCCTTTGTGTTGTTTTTCCCTGAGCTGGTGTCATTGTGAAAGTATTTTGTATGATTCTAAGGACAAACAAAGTGATTAAAAAGCTCTTTCAATTTTCCTTTTTATTGGTGGTATTTTAACTGATTCTTTGAAGAGATATGAAACTGGGCCCAGTAGGTGTTAAGAAGGTTTATTATAACCTGACAGAAATCTGTCTAATCCTGGGGCTTTACTAGCTCTAAGGGAATTGTCTTACTTATTTCCATTAAATCATTAACTGATTGTAATGTAACTTTTGAGCATATGACAGCCTTGGAAATAATAAAAGTAACAATAAAAAATGGAAGCAAAAGTCTGACAGCTTTTGTCTTACACTGGATCTGTAGATGCCTGGAGTGCTCTATGGCGTTGTTTAAATTCAGTGATGGGAATTTTATTGTTATCCTGTTGAGCAGATACAAGCAAAGAGATTCTGCTCCAATTTGTTTCCATTGCATTAACCTGAAAGTTCATATATAGTTTTCAAAGAATCAGGCTAGTATGCAGAAAATAAACCATAATGTATTTATTTAGGAGATATAGGCTAAAATCTGATGATAGACATTCAATTCCTACCTCTTCCACAGACATTATGGCAAAACAAAAGTCACTACATCTGATCTCTTTGACTAAACTTTCATTATGATCCATAGGGATTTATTCAACAGTGTCAATGAAGCCTTGGGAACAATTCATCTCATGCTGAAACAGACATTTATTTACACCTGCTGAGATGAATTACACCCTGTATTCCATTAATCCTATTGACTATATCTTCTTTCCTCATGAAAGAAATGTAGAAAATTATCCCTGATTTAGACATCCACCTGTAAGTAATGTAAATCTCACCTTAAATAAATAATTCATGGCCCAGTTCAGTCAAGTATCAAGGTACTTCACTTTTAGGGGATATCATTGATTTCATTTTGCTCCAGAAAGGAAGAGAAACCAGTGCTAAAGTTGGATATATATGCTTAATATTCACCATAGTCTGCCTCTGAAGACAAATCTTCCTATGCTAGACACTGCAACAACATCTAGAACAAAAGAGGCTGATGTCATGTGCCAGTCCAAATGCCATCACGAAACAAATAATTTGTCTTTCTTTACTGGGAGAGAAAACAGGCCCGTGTAAAGCAGTGAGGGATGGAGGATGAGATGTGACTTGAAAAGAGCAAGCAATGACCAGAAAAAATAAAAAAAGAGGAAAGTATTTACTATTGGTGCATTTCAAATCTCTCTTGTGATGGAGAGGGGGAGTGACATTTTACTGGAACTCTGTGCTGATGAATGAAGCTCAGCCTGTGTAGCCAAGTTTCCCCGCAGCAAGATAAAAATGTTATGTATTATTATATTACATTGCAATAAAAGGGTGTGGTACTTTAAATATATTACAGATATAAATATAACAGAAAAAGTGCAGAAAGGCTAAGCAAAAACACTAGAAGAAATATGTGATGGAACAAAGGAGTATGAAACCAGACACAAATATAGAGAAATTCATCACACTAGAAAAAGAATGAAGAGACATTTAAACGAGGTAAGAAAAAGCATCAATTGTGTAAGTAACGAAGGGTGAAAGAATACACTACAAGCCAAACAATATCTTTGGAAGGAACACAGAAAATCTGTAAGTTTCGAATGGTTCTCATAAATCTAAAAATCTAATATCAGATGAGAAGGACAAAGTACAGTGAATTGTGTGTAGGAGCTGGTCAGAATATTAGGAGGACAATAACAAGTCAGAATATCTGAAAGGATGACATCAGACTGAAAAAGCTGCTGTCTTTTAATTAAAATGCCAAAATGTACATACATAAACTCTATAAGCAGATAGAAGCAAAAAGAGATGATTTAGAGTTTTCAAGAAGTCTGTAATAATTTCTGTCCTAAAACCCAGGCAGCAATGCTGAAGATTCTGAACAATGCTAAACTCTGCATAGTGAATCAGGTGTGCAAAATATTGAATATGCAACATGGAGAAGCAAGGAGTCGGATCATTTCCTGTAAAGGGATATAAATGAAATAATCCTCAGCTACAGTGGAAGAGTAAATAACAGCAAATAAGAAGCTGAAGCTTGAGATAAAGCTCTAAGAACCAGAGAACATAGCAAGGTCTCAGGAAATTGCTAAGGAAGAGAATCCCTGTCTGAACTTCTTACAGATTCAAATTTTCTTTGGATGTAACTGTGGATAATACCTGTAAAATTAAAAATCTCATTTCTGTTACCTGGAAAAAAAAATCCTGCTAAACACTTAAAAGTATTTTAAGCACAAGAGGCTTTTTTAGAAATTTAAATGTGTTTGTTCATCTGTCAGTGTTTGCAGCAAGTAAACATTATGTCAATTAGCCTTGCTAATGTGAAATCATTACCAGTTCCTGGGTGGGAGAAAGAGTTCATCAGCTCAAACATACATTGTGGATGTTGCAATATATCCTACTGCTGGGTAAGAATAATCTTGAATGCTTAACTAATTAGTATTTGTTTGGAATACTCTGCTCCTAGGGTTTGAAGCCTTCAGTAGAAATTTTCTAGTGGCACACCAACCAGTCTGATAGCCGAGTTAAGACAATTGAGACAATTGTACTGGCGCTTGAACAAATATAGAATATAAAATCCTTTGAGCAAAAAAAAGTTTAAAATTTAGCGTTATTAAACTCACGGTTTTCAAGTGAACCTCAGCATAACTGTTAGGGAAAAAAAAAAAATTTTCCCCTTCATACTAAAAATTCACTCTACTTGTCATGAAGCATTACTGTAGTCTCTGATGGCTGTTGTCTGAAGTTAATCCATGGACCAAAATGGAGACTAGGACTCATAACGAAAAAAAATTCCAGTTTCTGTTCCATGTGCAATAAAAACAGAGTCCAAAACATTAGAAGAAATATAGGTGGGTTTGAAATTATCTTTTTGATATTTTAAATCAACATCAGAAAGCAAAATAAAGAAGAAACTCCCATTCTAATTAGTATAAGTCTACGATTTCAGAGATGGCATGTTAAAGTTAGTAACTGGTTATGAAATGCCAGAGACCCATGTCATTAGGTTGGATGGAAGGGAGTAGTATTATAGTGGACTATGAAAACATGAGTGGGCTGGAGTGAGTGAAAATGTTGATTTCCACTGTCTAATGAGGAGCAGTCATCTGGGCCCAGTGTGAGCCAGTTTTACAGCAAGCAGGAGGAGTTTATTCTTCACACAGATGACAGACTTGTGCAATTCCTTGTCACAGGATGCTGTGCATGTAAAAAATTCATAGGTAATCCAGGGCAGAAGAAATAAGATCTACTGTGATTGCCAAATGTATGAACTACAGTGGGCTCAGGTCATCACTAAGCAGAAATCAGTCAGAGTGAGTGAGTGCTCACAGGTATTGCACACAGCCTGTTTTTCCCTGGACATCTATTACAGACACTGCTGAAGTCGAGTGACTGGGTTAGACATACTTGGTGAAGCATTAACTCAGTTCTTACATGCTTACTGTATTCCCTTTTCTGCAGTTCACTGTAACTGGATCTATAATTTCGGGACATTCAACAAATGTTACCTTGAAGTCAGACCTGGGTCTGCTGCACTTCAGGCCATGAGTGAAGTCCTACCAACTGTCCTACCACCCAACTTGCCCTCAAAAATTGCCATCCCTAGAGCACCTAGAGCAAAACTGATAACAAAAAAACTTCTGAACTGTAAAATGTAAAATTTAATCAGTGTAGATGTAATTAAGATGTAATTAAGTTGCCAACCTGTAAGCATATAAACTTTCCATGGGCACAGGGCAGAAATTCAGGTCAGTAAGTTCAATGGATATTTCAATTATGTTTGTTGTTTGAGTCAACACAGAACAAGTGTGGTACATACAATTACAGCAAATGAAGCAAAGTTTCAGCGATTTGGTATATCATAGTATATTCTTACTAACAGAATTTCTATGTAGCTGTTGGAAAGCAACAATATTGTATTCATCTTGGATAGAATCTGTAAATGCTGGGCAGGCACGTTAATACAATATCAATATTGGTGGTGGATGTACCAACAGCACTCACCAGTTTCTCCTCTAGCCAAGACTTCAGATCAGTGTGATGCCTCATGAGAAAACCTATGTGGATGCCTGTTTTCAACTCTGTTGCTCATGCTGCATATGCTGATGTGTTGCCTTTTTCTGCCTTGTGTGATCATCCCATCTTCCAGTTTTTCTATGCCTCCAGACGTTCTTTCAGCTTGTTCTTTAGGAAAATCCCTCATATTCTGCTTAACTTCCTCTGGGAACTTACATAACCTTCAAGTGTTGTCTCTGTTTATTCCTCCCTCCCTTCACCCTCCAAACTTCAACATCTGCAATATATTCCTAAGAAACAGCTCTGTCTGCATGGCATACCTCTCTCAGTGTTATGCCAAACCCATGATACCACTCACTGAACAGTTCAAGCTAAGTGTGATTAAAATAATTCCTTAGCTGAAGACATGTCACTAATATTCATTTTCAAATCTGTGGACAGAACTGCCATTCTGCCAATCACTTGAACTTTCGATTTTTCCTGTTTGATTTCTTAAATCCAAGATATCCCTAATTTTCTCCCTTTTATTCTGCCTGCAATATTAATCTTTACCTGCCTATCTGCACAGAAAAAGCACTGGTCTTGCTTGCAGAGCACTCTGCTTACTGAGTACACAACAAAAACATCCCTGCTCTGCTATGAAATGCTGTTATGTATGTGCATTTCCTGATCCTTTGATCATGTGCTGCTCTGTTTACAGTTTGCTTGTGACTTCTCTTCACTATCAAATTTATGTTATTTGTTTTATGTTCATAACCTAATCCCACTTTATCTCTCCTTCAGAAACAAGAGATTGTCTCCTGCTTCTAATCAGCTACTGATAATACCCTTCATCACCCACTTGATTCATTCTCAAGCAGTTACTTTCATGTTGTTCACACTTGGAAGAAACACTCCAAAGTAACATCATTGCTTTCCTTCAAGTCCCATCTCCAAATATGTCTTTTGACATTATGCTTATAAAAGTACTTGGTGTAAATAAGCTGAAAATAATTCTAAGATTGTTGTATTGCTTTGTTTCCTTTTCTTCCTGAGCTTCTGTTTGTCTTTGTGGTGTTGTCTCCTGCAAAAAGTACGTGTTTATATGCAGCATACTTTTCAATGGTGTTTGCAGACCCCTTCATAAATTGCGTTCAGTCTTTTGCTTTCTGGATCATACTTTAATATGAACACAATTGCAGTAAGATTAAAAAACCTAAGATTCCTCTTATTTTTATTATTTCGGTTTCTAATACATGAGCAGGTCTGTGCTGTGCACTCCATTTTCACAGCAGTTGAGTGACTAGAATGTGTTATATGCTTTTCTTCCCAACACTGTTTTTATCACAACTACTGTAGAGCAAATTGAAGCATAAAGAGATGAAGGATAACATTCAGAGCATCTGTTTTCCAACTTTGGACAGCACGTAGGTGGAATGTAAGCAGTTTGGTTTATGGGGACTAAATTCATAAACCAACCTTGCAGTACATAATGTTCTGTCAGTATCTTTATTCTGGACCACAAGAATCTATAGATGCCCACACACTCACTCCCTGGACTAAAGAACCAGGCACTAAGCACAAACACAATGTGGAATCCCTTGAGAGACACTGTAAGAAAATCACGTATGTTAAGTTTGCTTCCATCTCAGGGGTCCCCCAAGCAGTTTGCTATACTTCTATTTTAATGCTTGAAAAACAAACAGCACAACTATATTTGCTGTTCCCACACCACAACATTGACCAAAACAAGGAGTTGCAATGGACAAGACCTGCAGCACTGCATTGCAATCCAGGAGCTACATAAGGGTGCCCAAATTTGAATACTCTGCTTTCCAGAAGTGTGCTCTGGAGCTACTGAGGGTAGCTTAAGGAACAAAAGACAAGAGGTTTGAAAGTGGGCAGCCCTACAGCTGAAGGTACAAAATCCCAGGGACAGGATCTATAGTGAAAGTTCTGTTCTTTTTATATAGGAAGAAGATACCTTCAAAATGAACTCATAATGCTATGACCTCTATTTGAATGAACTAAGGAAAAAATGCAATATGCAGACAAAATTTTGAAGGTTTATTACCTTCCAAAATCATGAAATAAAGTCTTTGTCTCATTTTATATTCCTTTTCCTCTCAAGTTTCATTGTGATGCTTCTGCAGTGAAAAGCTGTATTTCTGTAAACAATATTGGGGTTGTGGCTGTTATCATTTCACACAAGACCCCTCTTGCAGAAAGAGCTTTGCAGAATATTGGACTATTTTTTTAAGCACCCTTGACAGTCTGCTGTGCTGAGTCGAAAGATTTCAAGGTACATTAACTTTAACAAAAGAGTGTCTGTGCCATAAGCCCCCATTTCACTTCAAAATAACGATAGCTGTTTTAAAAATATATATATAACTTAACCCAACTCTTTTATTTATTATTATTATTTATTTAGAAGGTCCCTCAAGCAAATCCAGATTGAGACTGATAGGATGGGATTTGCAGGACCAGGGACAGTTTCAATTTTGCTTTGAATTCAACATAATTGAGACTGTGGCATTTGAAAATGTGCAGTCTGCAGATTAGATCATGTAGTTTCCCACCCATTACTAACTCTTCTCCTTGCAGTGCACGATGTGCTCTGCCTCATACACACATTCTATTTCGTTCTGCAGATAATCAAGGGCAGAATTTAGAACCTCAGGAAAAGGCTTTTTCACTGCACAGGAATTGCATCTTTAGTCTTTGCATGCCAGAGGATACTTCAATTTATTGCATGGAGCTCTGTTTTCTGTGTTGTTCTTGTATTCTTTTAAGTAGGTTTTCTCCTTGTGAAGAAGAAATTTCTATCACTGTAGTTTGAATCCATTACTCAGTTAACTCTGCAAAACATTTATGCTCGATGTGCTTAAAATCAGAAGGGAATTCTTTTGTTGTTGTTTTTGTTTTTTCTTGTTTTGTTTTTTGTTTTGTGAGTGTGTATGTGTGTGTGTGTGTGTGTGTGTTCTTTCACTAAATTGATATAGGTTTATTTGTTAGTATTAATAACTTCCCACCTCTTTTAACTTTACTGAAAACCAAGTTTTGGTCCTCCTTACTCTGTATTTCATACAAATTTATAATTTTGTGTACTGTTTCTGACTTCCTGGACTTTCACATATGTACAGTGATGAAGCTTTTGTGGTCTTCTCTTGTAGCACAATGGCTTTCAGCTCCTTTAATTGAACAAGTGCACCTGGGTCTATGTCCAGAATGTTCCAATAAGAAAGACTTGAAACCTATGACATATTAGAATAATAATAATAAATAATAATATGAAAGGATCTTTTTTCTAGCATTGTATCCTCAGTTTATCTTTGCTCCACATAATTGGATTATAAGACATCATTCCAGTTTTCCTGGAAATTGAACAGAAGGTTACAGCCAGTGTAAAATGTCCCAAATAAAAATAGCAGTTTTGTACTCATTTTGCCTGGCTGAGCAAATATGATCATGATTGTCTGATAGCCCACAACTCCGCCAGCATTCTGCTTGCATCAGCAGCACTTTCTACCTTATGTTCAGCATGAAGTTTAAGTAGCTTGTGGCTACGTCTATGTCATAAACAAAACATGCAAGCACTTATTTTCTGGCCCTGAGTTCAAACAGTTCAGACAGGTCTGTATACATTCAAACTTTCTAAAACAAAGTTGACCTATTCAAACTATTTACTGAGAAATATCCTTTGTCTCTGCTAACTCCTGAACCATGACTGAAAATTTTGGAGGAGATTCTAGTTGGCCAGACATTATACTAAAAGCTTAACAGTAGAGAGAAGCAGATCCAAAGCTCTGGCATGTTTTCTGGTATTTTTTATGAGTAAACTGAGTTTTTAAGTAGCTTGATTAGTGGACGGCTGTCCCTGTTAATAGGATAATATTATTTTCATTGGACAAAAATGACCTCTACTAAGTTTCAGTTGCTTTTCAGTCTTTGGTTTCTTGCATTTCATTTCACTGCTTTGATCTTCTTTAGTGTTGTTGTGGTCTTTTGATTTCTTGTTTGTGTCTTTTACCTTATAGTTTCCTGACTTAATGTATGCCTAATTGATCAGGAAAAGCCTACAGAGGGTTATACATACCATGTGTTTATCTAGTGAGTAATCTTAGGATATTCCTTTCAGACCTTAAAAGTACGTTACTTAGCCTGCTCTACAAGCAAAAATGTTTCCTCCCATGATTGATTTTATTTGTATAGTTTAGTCTTCTCCCTAAATATTGACCCATGATTCTTTCTTGCCAATTTTAGGTTTTCTGGGCACATTTCTCTAGTAAAACAAACAAAAAAAAACCAACAAAAACCAAAACAAACAAAACAAAAACAAAACAAAACAAAATAAAAAGAAACAGCAATAATTAATTAACATTTGCTAAATTTCAAATTCCAAGTTTGCTTCACCTTGTCTGAAAGGAATTACAAAATAGTTAAATAGTTAAATAACAGAATAAGGTGAAATCCTTGCTGGTTGTGCTGAAATTATTTGTAACATAAATTGATCCTCAACCTGCTGTCTCTTGCTGGAAGGACACTCACCATTACCCACGGAAAGAGTGGTGCCATCATCTTGCACCTCAGAGAAATGTAACACTTTGCAACACAAGTCTTGTAAACAGGGATATAACATGTATATAAATCTTTTTAGCCCCTTGACCCTCTTAGCTCACAACTTCTAATGCAAACTATATTTTCAGATCATATTTGTTAAAACTCAAATCTTCATAAAGAGAAGCTCAGAAGCCTGCATATTCTAGTGGTTTACATTTTTTAAAGATTTACTTAAATGGTCTAATTCAAATGAATGTATATAATCATATTCAAAGCCGTTTAGCTAAGCTAGCCACACAGCTTTGGTATATGGCTACACACATATGTATGACTACTTATTCTTGAGACAAAGCTCTGAAATCAAGATGTGGAATTTAATTGGAGGTCAGATAAGGTTTGGGACTCAAATGGAAAAATATTCTCCATCTTTAGCTTAACGGTTGGACTTTATGATCTTAAAGGTTTTTTTCAACTGAAACAATTCTATGAAACTTTGTTCTACATTTAAATTTCCTGGCATGGTAGCTGCTTTTATCAGGTCACATGTTATTACATCCCAAATCTGTTTTCTCTTTTTCCCCCCATTTCAGATAGACTTCTCTAAAGTCTATTGATGCCACTTTCTAAATACCTAATACATCATCATCAAGCAACAAGTAAAGTAAAAGTTTCTACATTTGTAGTGGAAACTTTTACTTCCTCAACCTTAACAATAAAAATGGATGTTACTTTGATCATAAGTACCATGAGCTGTAAACATCATACAAATCATTATTGCTGTAAACAGAAGTTAGAATCCAAGACAAATGCCAATGAGCCAGACCTGGGCAATGAATACTTGCTCAGAACCATGAAACCGACGGGTTTTTTTCCCCAGAGACCTTTTCTCTAAATAACAACCTGATGTAAAAAGTGTGCTGATTTTAGGGGTGTTCAAAGAACAGATCTACATCTAAAGGCTTGTGGTTCAGGCTTGTCTCTAATTAAGAAGTGTCCTAAAGCGAACAAAGGGCCACACAGTAGGAAATATATGCTTGCAGACAGCAATTCACACCTGTTAATGATTAGTTTGCAGACACTACCAGATGTGCTATTTATCTGATGATCAGAGTAATTGAAATGAATTGCTCTGAATCAGTCATGTGAAATTGTCCCAGTTAAGTAGATGTGCTGTTTCTCCTCTGTTTTCTTATGGGAGAGATGGAGCTTATAATTTTCTTTAACACTGTCCTTTACTCTTTAATTAGTGCTCTCACAAAGAGTTGGAGCTGCATGCCATAACCTCATCCTAA
This sequence comes from Acridotheres tristis, assembly GCA_037013685.1. Taxonomy (NCBI): domain Eukaryota; kingdom Metazoa; phylum Chordata; class Aves; order Passeriformes; family Sturnidae; genus Acridotheres; species Acridotheres tristis. The sequence continues at coordinate 104,021,098 of CM072887.1, forward strand.
AAACAAAGACAGACAATATGTCTGTAGAGAAAGTTTTTAAGTCTGACCATGGGTAAGAGTTCACAGAAGCATTGGTTAGCAATAAAAACAGGTCATGACTTTAATCGCATATACAGAAATCTGCAGTTCAATGCTTTCAACGCCAAAAAATGAAACCTTACACACTGGAGAGCTGCAAACTTTTAGAACTCACTGACAGAGGGAAATAGTGGTAGTGGAAAGTATCAGTGTACTTCCCAAACAGGAACAAGTGAAAAACAAATTAATATGAGCTCAGAGGGAAAATACAAAGGGAATGGATGCAAACAGTAGCCAGGTTCATGTGTTTTGCCTCCTTTTGCCACTGCTGGAGACAGAGGCACAACACTGACCTGGCCCAGACAAGCTTCTCTGTTCCCATGTTGTTCTCTTAATGCAGCAAGTTATTGAGATTTCTTTCTTCCCAAAAGAACTACAGCCAGCTACAATACTATAAAACTGACTATTGAGAATTAGTCTGTGAAAGGAGAAATAAGAAAATAGGAGGAAGGCCATTTAGACTTTTCTGTTGTCTTCCCCTACAAGACAGACTGATCATGAATTCAGCATGTGCTTTATGCTGTAAAGTCCATAAGTAGAAAGTAGGATGATATGGGTTGAAGTGTGTGTATTATCTAAGCAAACATAAAAAGGATGTCTTTAAACATAGTATAGCTATAGTGGCATGGGTTTAAATTCTTTGTTGTAGTGCAAGGTTTATACATTACTTCAGGTCTGAGGATGTCTTTGATTTAGAGTATGGTAATTTTTTTACTTTTTGACATTTAATATTTTTCCTACTATGCAAGAAATCTTTCATAGTTTGTCTGTGGCAGATTGAAGTTTCTTTATATCTTCAGCACAGCATAAAGAGCAGTGGTCCTGGTTTGCATAGAGGAAAAAAAACAACAAAAACAAAACCAAACCAAAACAAAACAAAAAACCCAACAAACAAAAAAAAAAAAAACAAGCAAAAACAAACAAACAAAACAACAAAAAAAAAAAAAAAAAACACCAAAAAAACAAACCAAAACACAACCTAGGCAAAATCTAATTGGAGGGATCAGAGAACTGAAACTAAGAATGGACCAGAAACAGAGGCATTAAAAGACTTAAACTTTGGTTTCCTGGAGATTTTCTCAGGCGTTTGTGTACATTGAAAGTTCTGGTTGCAGTTGTGATGGTAATAACTTCTAGTTCAGTTTCCTGCAACCTCTTGCCAGAAATACTTGTCTGCTTCTATTTCTAGACTTACAACCCTACGTCTACAATTGAATTTCCCTCAGACTCATGACCCCGTGTCTTACATGAGGTCACAACACTTCATTTGTGAAGGTCACCGTTCCCATCTGAACAAGAACAGAGAAAGTTTCCTCTCAGTTTTGGAGTATTTTTTTTTTTTTTCCCCAGAATACTGCACCTCCAACACTATTTATATGTTACTTAATGATCTCCATTGTACTACTTGAAGCTGAAGCTCACATGGCCTGTTTCAGCTGTTATGAAGGAAGACTACAGAGTTGGATGAAGAGCAGAAATCTCTGGGATCTCTGTTCAGTGTGCTGTCCACTGGACCATGAGCAGTAGTTGGCAGATATAACTAACAATATTCAGCCTTCTGTTGGTGAAGGCTTATTAAAAATTCTAATGATTTGCGTTTTTGTCTCAGGTTATTTATCTTATTCTCTCTCTCTCTCTCTCTGAATGCTGGAAGGAGGTAGTCAACATCATTACACCCCGGACAATTGAGTTGATTGCTTTTTTCATAATAGTGTTGGAGAACAGAGTTGTGCAATTTTCAGCAGGCGACAGAACAGACAGAAGAAAAAGTGAGTGCTTTAAATAGAATTACTGCAATGCTGCTTGCAAAATGTTCTTCGTTAACCCTTAATAAACAGACAATGCTCATCTATTGGCATGAATTTATTCATTTAGTTAGCAGTTTTTTATCCCTAGATTTTTGCACACTAATATTCCTGTCCTCCCACATTCTGGGTTTCTCTCTCATAATAAGACTATGGTGATTTATTCCTTGAGCTGTGCCTGTTTCTTATTTCTCAAAGATGCCTTTCTTTTTGCCCTCACTCATTCATTATTTTCTGTTTTCTATATGTTTCCTCCTCTTTCTTCCCTCATTTTCTTTCTGTACCCTATGTCACCTACCTATTCATAGGGGTATCAAAACAAGTTATAATCCTTAAAAAGATAAGCTTTTAAAAAATTATATTATGAAAGAATGATAGAATGGTTTCATTTGGAAGAGACTTTAAAGATCACATAGTTCCAACTACTCTGTCATGAGCAGGGACATCTTCCATTCTGGCCTTGAGTATCTCCCAGGGATGGGGCAGCCACAACTTCTCTGGACAGCCTGTACCAGTGTACTGTATCTTGTTGAGGTAAGATAGATACTCTAATATTTCTGTATTGGTTTTGCACAGCCTGTTTTTTGGTAGCAGGGGGGCCATAGAGGTGGCTCCTGTGAGAAGCTGCTGGAAGCTTCCACCATGTCCAGCGGAGCCAATCCATGATGGCTCTGAGGATGGACATGCTGCTGGCCAAAACTGGGCCAATGAAATGGCTGGTAACGCCTCTGTGGTGACATATTTGAGAAGGAAATCAAAACTAAGCCACATAGTTTTTCTCCTAGTCAGAGAAGGGGAGGAGGTAAGAACATGTGAAAGAAACAACATGGAGACACCAGGGACAGTGGAGAAGAAGGAGAGGAGATGATCCAGGGGCCAGAACTGAGATTCCTCTGCAGGCTGTGGTGAGACCATGGTGAGGCAGCTGTGCCCCTGCAGCCCATGGGAATCCACAACGGATGCAGAGATCCACCCACAGCCCCTGGGGATCTATGGGGGATGAAGAGATCCACCCACAGCTCATAGAGATGTATGGGGGATACAGAGATCCATCCACAGCCCATGGGGAATGAAGAGATCCATCCGCAGCCCATGGGGATCCATGGGGGATGCAGAGATCCACCCACAGCCCCTGGGATCCATGGGGGATACAGAGATCCACCCACAGCCCCTGGGATCCATGGGGGATGCAGAGATCCACCCACAGCCCATCGGGGAGATGCCCATGCCAGAGTAGGTGGATGCCTGGCAGAGGCTGTGATCCAATGGGAGACCCATAGAGAGAGGGATCCTGCTTCCAGGCTGGAGCAGCCTGTCCTTGGAGGACTGCACCCCATGGAAAGAGACAACCACGCCACAGCAGTTTTGGGAGGGCTGTGTGCCCATGGGAGGGACTCATGCTGCAGCAGTTTTGGGAGGGCTGCTGCTCATGACAGTGGACCCATGCATGAGAAATTAATGGAGAACTGTCTCCTGTGAGACGGACCCCATGGTGCAGCTGGGTAAGGACTCCTCACCCAGGGCAGTGGAAGAAAATCTGAGTGACAGACTGACCAAAATCCCCATCTCCTGTCTCCCTGCACTGTTGGTGGGAAGGAGAGAGGGGCTGGGGAGATAATAAAGATATTTTAAGTGCTTAGTTTAGTTCTCATTATTCTCCTCTGACTCTGTTAGTAATAAATTTGCTTTGCAATCTTAAATTGAGCCTGTTTTGCCTGTGAAGTGTTTTCTCCCTGTCTTTATTTTATCTCATTCATGAAGCCTTCTTTTTTTTTCTCTCTCTCCTCTACACAGCTGTGGCAGGGGAAGGTGGGTGAGTGACTATCATGGGTCTCTGGCATTGGGCCAGTGTCAAACCACAACTTCTCACAAACTTGCTTCCTAAATCCACCACTTATGCAGCTTCTAAGAACCTATTGGGTCACCCATTGCCTAATTAGGGTCACCCTAAACCAAATTTTCTTAATGTCATATGTAAGTCTCCCTTTAAGCATCTCATTGCTGCCACTGAAATCCATATCTTCCTAAAATCTCAGTGGGCAATAGAAACTAGGTAAATATACTTGGAAAAAATCTGAGCTAGGAACTTCTGTCTGTCCCCAAGGCTGATGCATAGATTACACATGCATGGACAGCACCCTCTTACTTCCCAAAATTAACCTCTCTAAATAGGCTGATGGAAACAATCTATGGTTCATGCACATAGCCAAATGGTATCTGCAATCAGACAGCAACTTGAGTCAGTGAAACTGTGTGGTGTACCAGGCAAAGAATTGAACTCTGGACAGCTCAGTGCCAGTGTTCATTTTGTGCCCTGGTCTTATTTAGCTCTCTGATATAGGTGTACAAGGAAAAAGCTTGTTCTTGGGAAGCAGAAAAGCAGGTGTGCCTCAGGAAGGAGCATGCACTGGTTTCACCTGGGGAGAACAGAGTCAGAGAGAAGTTCTCTCTATGAGAACTTCCTCTGTGAGTTGATAGGACCAATTGAAGGCTGGTTTGGTTATTGACAGCCTGAAGAACCAATTAAAGAAAGTTAGTTTGCTCCATGAACACACGTTTTGAAGGAGGTAACCCAGAAAAGGGCTCTCTCTTTTCTGGCAGCAGTACAGGTAACTGGGCCCAAGCCTGGCTCCACTGCCGGCCTGCAGGCCTGGCCTAGGGCAGGGCTGGGCCCCTGTCTGGGGAGCTGGCATGGCCCAGCAGGGAGGAGGGGTGGCCATGGGCAGGGCTGGGCCCCTGTCTGGGGAGCTGGCATGGCCCGGCAGGGAGGAGGGGTGGCCATGGGCAGGGCTGGGCCCCTGTCTGGGGAGCTGGCATGGCCCAGCAGGGAGGAGGGGTGGCCATGGCAGTGACTGCTGCTGCTGCTGCTGCTGCTGCTGAGCCCAGGGAGGCTGATTGAGATCCCAGCTGCTCACCCTCCTTTCCCTTTCCAGGGAGGCCTGAGTTTCCGAGATTTTGGCACAGCTCCAGCATTGCAGTGTTGCTTTGCCTGTGTGAAATCTTAACTCTGTCAATGCTCAGATAAGACTTGCAGACTTTTCAATCCTCCCCGGAGTGAGAAGGGAAAATAAAAGAGCTAAGTTTCTTTAGATGGAAGGAGAATGAGGAGATGCTGTGAAGATGGCTGAAAATCCTTTTGCAAGATTGTAGCGATGAACTGATGTTGCACTGGATATTCCTAAAAACCATGGAGAAAGACATGGGGGGTTGGAGATGTTCCATTTGATAGATTGTTAATCAAAAAGCATTTGTGTTGAGAATCCTTCTTCCCAAGGAGAAAAGGGGATCTCTGTTTCTGGAGATGAAGCATGAACAGAGAGAAAGAGAGATGAAGAGAATTTTTGGTTTGGAACAGTTCATTCTTAAAAGTAAATACACCATGAGTTTAACATGGCCCATAAGCACAGCTTTGGGAAAGCTGTGAAGATGGGAGGAGCCTCATGATTTGTAAATTCTTTTCCCGGGTGGATGCAAATCTTAGGAAGTTAAGCCACAAGAGGATTGTTTTTTTCCGTCCTTGTGGAGAAGTCCCTATGGCCTGACAAGAGGAAACCTCTCTCCGAAGTGAACTGAAAAAAAGACTATTTAAGCTGGGAACTGACTGAAGCAGTTTTTTGTATGTTTGTCTTGTTATGAAAGTTAGGAGAGGGTTGAGGAAAGAGTGGTCTGAAGATCTTGTTCTGATTTTGCTTTTCTTTCTCTTTCTTTGTGTAGTTAATAAAGCTTTCTATACCCTTTTAAGTTTTAGACCTGCCTTGCTCTTTTGCTCCTTGTTCTGTCTCACAACAGAAAAATGAGTATATTTAAATTGGCAAGTCAAAACTATAACAGAGCAAGAGCTGGGAGTGGGGAGCAACACAGCAGAGGCAGCGTGGTCACTGCCCAGTGCTGAGCAGGGCTGGGTTGGTGTCAGTGACATGGCCAGGGCCCATGCCAGAGCAGGCACACAGCAGACCTGCAGGCACAGCCTGAGTTTCCCCACCAGGAAGATAATGATGCTTCAGGAAATTCACAACTTTTACCTCTTGCCCAGAAAAGGAAAGCAATAGAAGCATGAAAACCACAAAGTGGGGGATGCTATTGCACTGATTCTTGTGCACATATTTATTTGTTATATTTGCCCTACATCCTGACCAGCCAGACTTGGTGTGCTATAAAGTACCTATTATTCTTGCCAAAGCACATGTGTTCAGTGTGAATGCACTGAAAGCTAGGAGCAGTTGATTCCTTTAGGGGGTGATTATTTGCCTTACCATGAAAAAGATCAGCATATTCAGGATGTGATAACAAAAATTTCCCTTTCTTTACCAACAATTCTCCCCAGATTTTGAAATCACTGTCATTATTTCAAGAAGGATATAAAAACAAATAATAATAAACACTGCATATAATTTCCTTCTACAGTTTCATCTGCCTTGTTGGGCAGGAATCAAAACTTCTATGGATGTCTTCTTGCTTTTAAAGTCTGTTCATAATTATTTTTCACTCCTACACAACACTTGTATGACTTTGTGAAGTTTCACTAGTTTATACCCCTCCCCCTGCGTCTTCAAACCCTTAGCATCCTTCATTTGTGCCTGGTAATTTTCCATTCTACAAAACCTAGTCACTTACAAAAAGTTAAAAAAGAATTGGCTCCCTTTTCCTTCGAAAATCCCAGTAGTATAATTATTGTCCAGTAAGTGTTCTTTAACATGTCACTAAGCTCATTTTTTTTGCCATTGTATCAAGTTCATGAGAAAAAGATAAGATGCTGTAAACAGACTGTATGCACAGTCTGGAAGAAGCTTCAAATATGTTACAATTTTCTTTGTTCATACCATGACTAGAATTTGTAATTTGTCAGAAAATTTCTTAAATATTCACTGGGCAGAGGGTAGTGCCACTATTTTGGTGATTCATTAGTGTTGCAAGCTTGTAATGAAATTCATCCTAAAATCCTCCAAACTGGTTCAGTATTGAAGCTGTCTTGAGGCTCAGGTACCCCAACCTTCTCTCACACTTATGAGAAGGGCAAAGATCAGGCCCTGTGCCCTGCACTAGTCTCTCAGAACTCCTCATTACTTTCTGTTACACTCATTACTGTCATTACTGGCTATTTTTGCACTCTCTAGATACTTAAAATTATCTCTAAATAATCTTTCTTTCAAAATATGCTAAATCCAAGTGCATAAAAGTACCAGAGTGAATTAAAATCATGGGGTTTTGACTAGAAGCATGGGAGGCCATGTGTGACAGGGGAAATTACAATTGTAATCAAGGTCTGTTTTGATCATTGCTCTTCCAATCTAAATACAGTATATTCTTATGTGCTATATACATCCTGCTAAGTTATGTGATATAGCCCATATACATACCCACAGATGACTTCAGAGAGATAATGGCAGGAGGAGGACCCCAAGAGTGCTCTGCCAGGATACTTCCAGACCTATCACAGTGGCCATTAGTCCCCCAAATTCCCATCTGCACAAGCCCAGAGGAACACAAAAGGTACAGTGGCAGTCGGGATCCCAAATTAGAGATTCTCAAGGACCAACTGCCCTCTCTGGACTCTTCCCAGTGTAGTTCCAGCAGAGCTATCCACCCCAGTGTCAAAATGCAAAAACCATCATCACAGATTTTTGGATTATGGGGGCTGCTGCCTAGGAGTGGAATTTTTTTATAAGATGCAGAAAAAAGCAGTTCTAAGTCATTCCTATTATGCAAGATTATGGGGAGGAACCAAAGACAGAACAACAAAGGGATTTTGGGAGGGATGAGAGTTGGAAAAGAGGAGTAAGGGGGTGAAAAATATCAGACACATGTTAATAATTTCCTAGTCAGTGTGTTGACTGGCTGTGCTCTGTCAGGGAAGGGAGCAGTCTTATTGCTTTCCCTTCAATCTCCTCCCAGGTGATGACTCCCTGCTCTGCGTGCACCTGTGTGCATGAGGGTCTCACTGCAGCAACCAGAGCCAGACCATAAAATGGATATCCTGTGTGTCCGTGGTGCTAGGACATGGAAGCATCTAGTGAAGATCAAGGTTGACCAGACCCTGAGTAGCCTGCGGGCTTGAGTGAGCCTGTATGTGCAGGATGTGAGAGTGCCTGTGTATCTCCAGGAATGAGAGCACACAGGTATCAACTATGGAGCCAAGTAGTCCTGGGTGGTTCTGTTTGTGTCAGCAGCTGGAGAGGAGATACAGCCTTGGGGCCTTCTATACCAGCAGCTATGGAGACAGTGTCTGAATACAACTGCTTCAGGGATCCTCTTACCCATAGTACATGTGTGTGTTTTCAGCAGTGGACTTCTATTCTGCCCAGCCAGAGAAGGAAGCAGGATGAGGCTGTTGTCTCGATTTAATGGGTGCTGGGAGTGTGTGTCTCTGATCTGTGTACCTGGCCACATTTGTGCATATTTTTATATGTGTATATGATATCCATATGTGCCTGTAAGAAAAAGCCTCAAATTGCACCAGAAGAGGGTTACATTGGATATTGGGATTTTTTTTTTTTCACCAAAAGATTTGTCAAATATTGGAACAGTGGAGAAGTCTCCATCTCTGGAGGGCTTTAAAAGACACATGGATGTGGGATTTCAGGACACAGTTTAGTGGTGGCCTTGGCAGTGATGGATTAACATTTGGACTTGATGATCTTAAAGGTCTCTTCTGATCTAAACAATGCTATGATTTTATGAGTACATCTCTCTACCTATCTATCTGCATGAAGACATTTGTGTACATGAATGTATAGAGTGTATGTGCTTGCTTTGTGTGCATGTATGTGCTGGGAATAGATCTTCATTCTCACTGCCAGTTGCATCTGGGTACATGGAGCAGAACCTGCTGCTGCTCACCTGTCTCAGACTGACAGACACACCTATGCAGGCATATATGTATCATTTTTATATAAGGATATTTTTTTCTCTCTGCAAGAATGTCAGTTTTGGAGAGGTAAAAGAGAGAGCTGGCAATGATTGAGTTCAGTGGTATCTGCACTCCAGATGAGGTTTCTGAACTGAGAGTCAGGGTCATGGTAATATCCCAGCCTCATAACCTCGTTTGAAACATTATGTCAGTCTCTCACTAAGGTAACAGAAAGAGTCGAACACGGAAGCAACCTTCAATCTTGCTTTTTCATAACATTTTAAGGTCTGCTATTTTCCTTTTGCTAGCCACGTGCTTTTTGCCATCTTTCTGCAACCACAAGAGCTGGAGTATATGCATATTTTAATGTAGACTGAGCTTCTTCCATAATCTCATAACTCCAGAAGGATTTAATATAATTCTCAGTGATTATTTCCAGGGCCTGTCTTTGCAGGTGGTCATTGATTTCCTGAGCTTCAGCAGAGTGAAATTGATGTCTAGCCCACACTAGTAAAAGGTTTACTGGAATAGATATATCTCTCAGTACAGCTAATACTGGCAAGCACTCTATTATGGATGCAGTTCTATTGTGGAGGAGAGAAGTAAGAGGTTTTCATCCAGTTTTTTTCTTGGGAAGGCTTTTTGCTAGCATAGAGATGTTATTCAAAATTTCACCCCCGAACGGTATCTGTAAGTTTTAGTCATAAATCTGGCTTGATTTCTCTCAGTCTCTTCATTCCTCATGTGGAGCTGGAAAACAGCAATGAGAGCTGACAAATTGACTTTAAATCTGCAGAAAGGCACCAATGTTCTTTGCTTCCAGTCTGAAAAGACAAGCAGAACAGGAATTCACCCTTGGCCTGAGTGTGGAAAGCTTTCTCCAAATGCATGCCACCAAGCTCCTAGGTTTATATGGAATTTATGTCTTATGTAACTTCAGAAATTGGGCAAATCTGTCAAATATCTGATTTTGTCTCAGTGAGAGAGCTCTGTAATACAAAAAGGGCACGGTGGGTGATATGAGATGGGAGGACCCACCACTGAAGTTGCATCTGAGGAGCTGAGCCTCTTGGAGGAGGGGCTCCTCTTCCTGGCAGAAGCAGCACAGAGCACTGTGACTTCCCCATCTCCGTGTTTCTACACAGAAACAGCAAGAACACAAGAACGGCACAGCCCCAGGAACCTTGACATGTTTATTTGTGCACAGCATGCTAAAGGGAAAATTTAAAGTGCAGTAATTAATTCTGCCACGCTCCCTGTGTTGCCATGATCTAGACAGGAGCTCTAGCTAAGCAGAAGAGCTCATGTTTGGTTGATTATTGAGTCTAATCCTTATCATGCCTTTGCCTGTGATAGCTTCTGACTTGTTTGGACACAAGTGGCTGGTATAGGTAAGCCTGGTCATAATGTGATATACAATTTCTTCTTCTATGGTTTAAATTAAAAACTGATTTGAGGAATTAGGAGACATGAAATGGCAAATACATAAGGTTTATCCTTATTTAAATATTCAGGGCACATCTGTCCTTAGTAATAATTAATAATGTCATGCAGAAACCACACTGGGAGAATTACAAAGGTTATTATGTGGATTAAATGCCTCTTCTTTGTCTGAGCCTTTCGATCTTTCTGTAGAGCAAAACAGCTACACAACAGGATAGTTAATGATTGGGGTCTACATGAAATCCTGGGCTCATAGGTCACTGAGTCTGTGGGTAAGAAAAGCCAGGGAAAGCATGTTAGAGGGGCTGGCATTGCTCCTGGATGCAGAATCTACCTGAGCTGGTTTTCAGTCCTCTTGTTTGAGAGGTGCTGGCATAACATCTGTCACCAGAGAGTACACAGAAAGCTTCCAATGCATTTGTACTGATTTTCTGTATCAAGTTGAACATCTGTATGCTTGAAATTGCAAACAGGTTCTAATATATCTGCACAAGTGATTTCAGGTCTTAGCTGAGTCCTGGAGAGTTTGTTAGATGCTATATTTTAGATTAGGTGATGCACTCTTAGAGGGTTAGAGGGCTTTGCTTTGAGTGTTCTTTTGCATATGATTTTTGGGGCTTTTTTTTTTTTTTTTTTTTTTTTCTGAGCAGACATGTATGTGCTGCTTAAAATACAGAATCTTGTCAAACGTAGAAGTTGAAAAGTGACACTAAGAACAAACCTAACTCTATGACAGTATTTTCTTTTGAAAATCGGAAATCAGCCTGGAAAGTTATAAATTCTTCATGCACTTGTCACCATGCCAATGGCACCTAAATGTATGCCAATAATTCCTAAATAGTTCTTAGTTTTGACCACTGAAGAACATAATATGTATTTAAACCATTAATTAAAATCACTATGTGAAAGGTAGGGATGCAATGGGGTGCCTTTTTTTTTTTTCTTCTTCTTGGAAGAACATTTGCAGTTATTTCTTTTTAAGCAATACTTTTACATGGACCTAAGTTGGGAAAGTCACTGTGTTGTACAGTAGTCAGATTTATTTTTTAATAAAAGACAGAAACAATATTCTATAGCACTACATCCATTACGTGTCTAATGAAAAATCAATAGCAGCTGGGTACCTTATTCCAAGAACTGCTTTTAGAAATTCTACCCACGGGATATTTGTGAAAGGTAGGTTTAGTGTCTTAATTCCCACAAAGTCTGTAATTCCGGCTTGTTTTTGCTTGTTTGGTATTCATTACAATACCCATTAAAAAAACTTGCTAAATGTACTCATAAAAATTTAGTAAAGTTTTATATGCATTACAATAAATAAAAAACAAGAAGAGTCTATGGACTGTCTCTAATATGTACAGTAAAGGGAAACAAAAATAACCCTCTGATAACAGGTTGTAAATAAATGGTGTTCTTCAGCACATACACTAAGTAGCATTATGTTATTATAGTACTGTAATTCATTGGATAAATGGAATTGATTCCTCTCTTATTTTCACTACAGTAAACCAAGTATTTGCTTAAGTAAGTGCAGGTTGAGGGATTTACATACTTTTGCACCCCTCTCTGTGAAATAAGAATACTTTTCTCAGTATATACATGTATTTTCTGCAATATTTTTAAAAGAACAAAAATAATAGAAATGTTCATACATAGAATCAGTGTCTCTACAATTAAAGTCATATAACTATTGAATAAAACAAATTAAGTTTTAGGCCAGAATTGATTTAAAAAAACCAAACCAAACAAACAAAAAAAAAGTTTAAAAAACCCACAAACAAATAAAAACAAAACAAAAAAACTCCCACAGCCAAACCCCCCCCAAAAAAAACAAAAAAACAAACAAAACAAACAAAACAAAAAACAAACAAACAAACAAAAAAACCCCACAAACCTGTATACCATGGCAATCTGTCTTTTGTTCTTTTCAACAAAGAGACATAACCTGAGATTTTTTTTGCCTTACCTCATTAAAATATCTTTACACAGACTGTTAACAGTAATTTTTAAACATTTTGCTTTGAGCAGTCACTGATTAAGAGCAAGGTATTTATAGTTATGTTTCTGTTACTTTTAGGGCTTGTCCAGAGTTTTCTACATTATATAAATTATTCTGCTTTTCTTGTACTTTTCCAGAGCATTTCTTTGAATCTTCAAAATAGATTTTGAGTCTGTGCTCAAAAAAAGCAGAATTTTTGCTCATGGGAACATATACATAATCTTCATTTTGTCAATCAGTTTATGATATTTCAGATTTTCTCTGGGCAGCACAGATAAAATGAATACTTAAATACAAATACAGAGGGCTAAAAGTCCCTGAAAAAAATGCATAAGGGACATTATACGCCAAAAAGCAGTGTTAGGTAAAGGCAATATTTATACACTGGTGAGAACCATTTTGGAACCTTGAAACTTGCAAGGCTGGGTTTTTTGCTTACTTACCAATTCTGCAAAACTTGCAAAGTGTACTTTAAAGTCAAAATTAAAAAAAAAAAAGAAAAATTAAAACTGTATGGCACAGTGACATCCTTGTGGAGCAGAAGATGGGGACAGTGGGGCTTCCCACCAGGAGGTCAGAGCTGTACCCCATGGCCAGGGCTGGTGCCATCACCCCAGTGAGGGGCAGGGGTTGGGGAAGACATGGAGCAGGAGCATCCCAGCCTCAGGAATCGGGAACCTCCTGGGGATCAGAGAGCCAGTATAATATTGCTCTTTGCAGTATCCCATTGCCAGCTGATAAACACTGGGAAGCACTGCTGCCCTGCAAACACCTTAGAGGGGGATCCGTGAAACAGCTGCCTAATCAAAACCTCATCCAAGGATGAATTTTCAATTAAATACCTCCAAAAGCTGCTAAAATACCATGCCTATACCATATACTGGTCTGTCAAAATGATGCCTGAGCCAGCCATACTTGAGCTGGCTTTAAGCAACAAAAGTAATCTAGTCTAAGGAGTGCTGAGCTTAGCTGGGATAAGAAATCAGATAAATTAGCTCATTATGAGCTTCCCAGTGTGCTTGGCACCAGTGTATGCACCTGAGATGCATTGCACAGGTCTAGCTCAGCTATCTGAGTATGACATATCATTTGTTTGTTTATCTTCAAGCATGTAGGAGGGTGTTTCCATACACTTAAAGTTCAGAAGGCACATAAATCTGTGCAGAGTGTGGAGTGCCACTGGGCGGGTCTTTCTTCTAGTACTCAGGACACCAAAAGGGCAATTTAATAAATTTACATGTTTCAAAAAATAATATAAAAGGAATTCTCTGTGGGCTTAATTTGAGTTTCACGATAAATTGTCGGTCATAAGCTTGGAGCTGCTCAAGCTTTCTCCTGATTTTATTTTTGCTAAGAACTGTAAAAGAATTTTGCTGTACCAAGTTATTCAAATTTAGAACATAATAGCATAAGCTCTTATCCAGCAGCAACCATATCTGCCTGCATTAAAATATCTAACGCTATTTGCTCAATCTCCAATTTACATTTATCTACTCAAACACAAGAAAGGTCTGCAGGCTAAAAAAGAGAAAAGCATTCCACGGCTCTGACATGCAGAGCACACAGACAGAATAGAGTCCTTTTCCTGTAATGGTCTGCATTTGTCTACTAATGATTTTGACAAAACCAAATACAACCCAGCCCAGGACCTTAAAAGCTGATTTGAATAAATTTAAAGTAGGAGTGGTGGAAATGCTTGTTATTATTCATAGAGAGGCATTGCTTTGCCTCTCTATGCTCCATTTTCTAAAGGCCTAAGATTCAAACTAGATATTTTTGCCATGAGTTTTAACATTTGAGGAGGTTATTTATGCTAATAAGAGCAACTGTCTTGAGTATTGCAATTGCCCCATGCCTCATGCCACGCAGCATTAGATGTGCCCTCGTGGCAGAGGAGGCTGATGGCATCATGTGCTGCACTGGAGCTGTTGCCAGCAGGTGGAGGGAGGTGATCCTTCCTCTGACCTCAGCACTGATGGGGCCACACCTGGAGAGATGTGTCCAGTTCTGGGCTCCTCAATAAAGGAAAAACACAAACATCCTGGAGAGCATCCAACGAAGGACCACTGAGATGATAAAGGAATTGAAAAACATCTTGCATGTGAGGAAAGGCTGAGAGGGCTGGGACTTGTCAACCTGGAGAAGAGAAGGCTCAGGGGAATCTCTTCAATGTATATAAACATATGAAGGGAGTCTGCAGAAATGCATCCAGGCTCTCTTCTGTTGTGCTTGTGACAAGACCAAGTGCAATGGATGCAAACTGGAACACAGGAGGTCTCTTCAGACCTTCAGGGTAAGTTGGTCCTCACACAGAAACTTTCACCTCAAAAAAACTCATTATAAATCCACACATAAGCTTATCCTTGTAAATAAACATAATTTACATGCAAGCGATTTAGTTTCATTTCAGATACATTCCATAATTGTTAACTCAGATGCACAGTATATTTCACCCTTTCATCAGATCTACAGGAAAAATAAAATCCCAAGAATTAAGCCTAAACTCCAGGGCTGCTGCTCAGTGCCACAGCTGTGTGTTCTTCATACAACTTATCTGCCAAAAAGCTCTAGAAGCAGTGACACCCAGATTTGGGCTTTTCTTAATCAATATTACATACATTTTCTGCCCTGGTGACACAGTATGGAAAGATCATCTTTTTTTTTTTTTCTTTCTATGAAAGATCATTGGAAAGTTGTTGTTCTCTTGTTCATTATGATAAATTGGGTTAATTGGCATCGCATCACATTGATTCGTGATGTCACCATGATATCATTTTATTAGGGAATTTTGAAGCACTATCATTTACAAGTCCTTGTTTGCAATACAAGGGTTAAAGACATTTCTATCCTCTGAGGGATTCAGAACATCTCATTAAAATTCAGTGGAAGGATGACCTCTGGTTAAGGCTAAAAATCTGTTTTACTGTCTGATTGGGTTTTATATAAAGTTCCACATAATTCTAGTTAAACCGCAATTTGTAATGCTATGGCAAATTATCATTCAATTAAACTTAACTCTCTCTGAAATACTCATGCATAGGAGATATTGGAGATTCCTGAGGAAGGTGTACGGGGTATGGATCATGTTCTGTTTATGAAAACAGATGGATATTTCATTACAAATCAATAGAGTATAAGTGATGGCTGAAAAAATTATTTTAAAAAAGTTAATTCCCAAAAGCCCTAGCTAGAAGTAAAGGCTTGTCACTAAGCCAGGTTATGTCAGCTCTATGAATATTGAGCACTGCCTTGGCTCCTGAAGTAGGAAAGAATAAGTTTTTGCTTAGTTACCCAACTAGGCCTACTTAATGAAAGGAAAGTACTCTTAGGCTGAATCTTAAGTACTCTTGGAGGTCTCACATTATGATCCCTTGGGATTATCACAGAACTCTGGTATCATAGAGATGCTGTTTGACTTACATGTTTATATAATTAGTGCTAAAAGCATGACAATGCCTTGTTCTTCTCCTAGAAAACTCATGAGTCAAATATAAATACAAGTTGACATCAACAATTTGCTTAATGATATGGCAATTAATCTCAATCCTCTTGGAATATGCTAAGGCACATGGAAAATTAGATGGATTGGTGATATCCAATCTGGCTTCATGAAGGGAAAATCATACTTCACAAATGTGGTGACCTCATCCAGCTATACTATGACTCTACCACTAGATCTGAGGCTTTTTCTGATTTTTTTTCTCCTGATGTATATGTGCATAGTCTCTGGAGATATCTTTAGGTTTATAATTTTTTAAATGCAGATGTGTTTATTAATACTATTTTTTTAATAACTCCCCAGATTTAGCTGAACTGGGTACTTTACTGGATACAATAAAATGTCTTGTGTTAAATTCCAGCTTTTAGGCCCATCATTAGAAGATATTATCAGCTTAAAACTGGTTTCCTTTATCAATGAAAGGTTAATAATGTGAGTTGGCTTAGAATTGTATGAAAACTAGTAAAAAAGGTTTAGTTGGGCCATCTTATCTGTCTGGTGTGCAATTGACTTCAGCTGATATTCTCAGTGGGATGAATATAACAAGCCATTTTCTATGCTTAAAATTAGGTTGTGTTCAAAATTTTGGCTTGTCTTCCTTGAAGACATGAAATTGCTATCTTCTAGCTGCAACTGTTTTTTTCTAAAGAAAGTAAACTATTTTGCTGTTGCAAAGTATTTTATTTTAAAATTAATTCCCGAAATTTCCAGCTCAGAGAGCTTTAACTGTAACATGATGGATATAATGATACATAGAGTTAATAAGAAGGATAAAAACGAGTTCTATTTACCAAATTTCAGAAAGATCTCAAGAGAAACCTTGAAAAAACCCCCACATGAACTTGATATTTATAAGAAGGATATTAATACTAGTTATTTACTTTTGTCTAACAATGTTGTATATTTATGAAATTACTTTAGAGCTTGAGGTGAAAAGCGAGATCTGTTTACAGAAGTTTAGTACACTTTCAGTCTCATTATTTCAGTCCGTTATTATTATTATTATATTAGCCCCTATTCAATCCCATAATTTATAGTTTTCTCAGTAGGAAGGTAACATTTAAGAGAGCTTATCTGAGTTCCTGGATTTTTTAGGCTAAAGACCTTCACCTCCCCATTTTAACTACTGTTTAAGAAAGAATGCTGCTGAGAAATCCTTTGAACTTTATTCCAGGTGTATAGGCTTCAATAAGATGAAATTCTAATTTCTACTTCAAAAAAACATAATTATTAAACTTAAGCTGAAGAAGTCAGCCATCTCCACATCTGAGAATGTTAATAGATCTGTCTATATCCTTTGTGCTTGAAATCATTTAGACTGTTAGCTCTTGAAAACTGGTGAAGTCATACATGTGAGCCTACAGATGTCCAAACATAAACAGTCCCTGCTGATACCCAAAGTGGCCTTACACTAACTCCAGAGTTACACTAACTACAGAGTTTTTGCAGGTCTGTCAGGACACATGCATTCATGATGTAATTTATACTAACGCTAATTTGATCGTTTCAGAGAGAATATAAAATTAATCAGAAATACCCAACATTCACATTGTATTTAGAATATTAAGCATCTAACTTTAGACCATTACTAAATAAAGTTAAATATTATTTTACACTCATGCACTTTTGCAGATTATCTAGTGAAATAACCACACACAAATCTTTTCCTCACTGTAAGAAAATACTAATATTTTGATGCAGTGCAAAAAATAATATTTTCAAGCTTTCCAAAACATCATAATCCCAATTTAGATTTTTGCAAATTCTTGGAGATAGTCTCTCTATTCACCTCAAATATCAACAAAAGTTTCGACTCTCCATCACCTTAGCTGGAACATATTCCAAGCAGCATCCGGTAAATCATCTTTTCTCCTTATCTTCCAGTATTCTCAGTTCCTATACATACAGATAATATTTAAATTATTTTCCTAATGTAATCATATTTTTATCATAGACAGATCATAGTGTATCAATTTGTTTCCATAACTTAGACAGCAGACTTTTTAGTGAAAAAAACCCAAGCCAGACTAGTGGAATAAATGTGAGGTGAAAAATTGATAGGCATGGTCAGGAGCTCAAGGAAATCTAATTTTTCATTAACATTCATAATGCAGCATCAATTCCAATATACTCCAGCCTAAAGGACTAAAACTGAAGGTATTGTTAGCCCTGCTTATGCTCTACCCTGGAGACTCAGAATAGAATCAGACTCCCTTGACATCAATGCTTATTGGGAGGAAAATGCCACCATGCAAATGAGCTCTTATTTTACCAGTTATATCCTAAGTTTGTTACAGTCTAAACATCTTGTTAAGTTTGTTTTGCTAGCCGTGACTGAGAGAAATGTTTTGCATGCATTTTGTGTTATAGTCATGATCCATAAGTCAGTATTAAAATTAAAAATCACTTTATAAGAAGTAGAAATAGAGGCCAGACAGAGAATGAGGATTCATTAATGCATTTAATGGGAGGAATCAGATAGTTAATAAAGAGAGGCAGATGTCCAGGGCTGTCAACACAATTCTGGGTGTGCAATGCACACACCTCCCTGTGCATCTGCACCACTCCCATCACAGCCTGGTCAGCTACTCTGCATAAAACTCATGCAATGTGAGTGGCATTTGGCCAGTTAAAAATAATCACCCTGCCTAATCTCATTAAACTTCACTTTTCCAGACCTAGTTCTTGTTGAGATACCTTTCAATCAGCACGTCCAACTAATAAAGCTGACTGACCATAAGTGATGGTAAAAGTCGTCTTAGTACAGCCCAGCCTCTATGATAAGAATAAACAGAACAGAATTTTAAAACACCAAAGTAGTACTAAAACTAGTATACATAAATGATGGTGGAGTAGCAGGTTTATGTACATCAGTCTAAAATGCTGGGGTGCCCAGCATTTTAGTACTCTTTCTGTTGCAATTACAGTGCAAATAAAACTTTACTAGACCAAAATTTGTATACCACACTCTGTTTTGCTATACACAGAAAGCTATTTTGCAGAGCTGGCTTTTCCTGGTAAATTTTCTAAACTACTCTTTCTCCTTGGCATTATTATTATTAGAGCTTCTTGCTTCTGACAACTGTATTTCTTTAATCATAGCTTTCAGAACATCAGTTTTTCAAGGAAAAAAAATTAAAAAGGGTTCCGTCTATTTTTACTGTTCACATCTGGATGCACATGTCACATTGCAATATGCTGTTCTGAAAGGTTATGACATTTTCAACACAAACATATATTTTGTTTTCTTAAAGCTGCCCAAATTAACAGTGACCCATCCAGCCACATAGCCTACTTTTGGCAGGGCAGGGACTCTTAATTATCCCCATGCACTTGGGGGAAAATTTGGTTCCTGCAGGATGGTAGTGGTGTTTGACATCTCAGCTAAAAATGATGCTTAGTAGCTGGGAGAAGGTGAATAGACAAAGAGAGTTACACTGTTGCTATGATAATCAATTATACTAACTTTTCATACTGAGCAACGCCCACACTTTTGGAAACACTATTTTCTGCCAAAATCTTTTATTTGCATCTCTCAGGAGACATTGCGAAATAATATTCTTTGTCAGATTTGAAGAGCAGTGATTGACTGTGATATTTTTAGGGTTCATCCATGCTAAATGCCTCTCCAGGGAGGAATAATACCATCCTTTTCCTTAGACTGATTGTTACAAGTTGGAGCCCCTGGGGATTTCTTTGATTTACGTGGAAGGAAGTTTAAATACAAGTGGTCTAGAATTAGGAGGATGTAGTGCGAAAATCACATCTTCTTGATATTTCCTCTTTGAAGTGTTAAATATACTCAGAGCTTAAAACCTATTCTAGTATTACAATATTCCTACTACAGTTTAGGATAAATCACAAGGATGTTAACAAAACCTACACGGATTTTTTTTGTATAAACTCATGCATTCCTGGTAAATTTTCCTGAAGTCCTTCAAAGTAAACATTGTCAGATCTGTTCTGTGCCAGTACCAAATGCTACAAAAAGAAAACACAAGACATCCATTTAAGGGCATAATCACACCCTGGGGATTGTACTTCATGAATTGATAGTCTGTGTCTTCAAACTCAGGTCTCACATTGACCAAATTCCTTTAGTCTTTGCTATACAGCAAGAATCCTTGAGACCTTTTTGGAAATAGCCTTCAAAATTATTGCCTGTTCCCTTTTCTTGTATTAAAGGTACAGAGGAAAATCTGGCTCACTCGTATTATTTTCCCTACCTCTGCCTCATGCTGGGGTTTTATGTGTTCAAAATAAAATTCTTAAATGCATAATGCAGATTAAATTTATAATCTTCACAGCATCATTATATATGAAGGATATGGAATACCAAAACTCCACCCAGTTTTATTGTAACTTTAAAAATTTTAATTACATTTCAATTAATGAGTTGGAGAGTTAAATAATGAGCTATCTGTAAAAGCATATGAAACTTTGCTCTATGGTTTGAGGTTTTTTGTTAGCTTGTTGTTTTTCTAAGAGAACAGCATATGCTGTACTACATAAGGGACATGACCATATGATGCCTTTGAAATTCATTTTGTGTATGAACCTTTATGAGTTTAGATGAAAGCTTGAAATATCTGTCTTCTAAGGACTGTAACCAAAAAAACACAAGGAAATGTGTATTACTTCAAACAGATTTTCCCTCTGAGGTTTTAAATCCTTTGAACCTGCAGATAGATGTTGAAGAAATAGTCTGAAAAGTGCAATGACAGAGTGATACAACCATGTTTCTCCAGCCTTTTGCTATATTGTAAGCTTCATGCAGTTTCATGAAGTTATACATGATTTCTGTCATGTGGCACAGCATTTTATGAAAAACACAGATATACGTAAAGTCAGGTCATCATCAAAAATTAATACATTGCAGCATTATTAAAAGAAGATGTATGACACATGACAATGTGACACAGTTTGAGATGTTGTGAGGTGACCTGAATGTTAGCTTGTTTTACCAGTGTTTTCAAGAACAGACACAGCAAATTAAATTTTCACTGGGTCAAGGCTATGCCAGTCTGTGCCCTTTCCTGTAAAATGAATAGTTTCAGAATGGACTATTCCCAATCTTACCTTAACAGTCACTATTTCAGTGCTAAAGATCCAAAACAATGACAGACAATTTCTAAGTATTACAGAGATATTGTTTCCTCCCACAGTGAGATAGCATCATGTTAAACTCTTTAGCACTACAGTGATTAAGTGGACATAATATCCTGCATAGTCCATGATTTTATCTCTTCAGTTTTCTAGTGGCAAAGGTGTATTTTAATCATGTGTTTTAAATCTGATTTTTAAACATTTGTGTTTTTCATTTCACAATGTCAAGGAGCTAGCTCCCACTTCAGTATATCATAGAACATCCCTTCAAAGTAGATAAAAGACTTAAAATGAAAAATTCAGGTTCAAACCTAGCTTTCGAAACACCTCAGATTTCATTCACAGTTGGAAAAGTTCATTAAATGTCTGAGGAAACAAAATATGCAGCTGGATTTAGATTCTGATCCAAACAACTGTCTTCTCTTTTCCCATTCACCCAAAGTCAGTGCACTTTCCTGTGCAAATATTTCTCTGCATTACCTTCTCTCTAGCAACGTGCTGGGCTGAAGGTTCCTCCACATTCCAATATGTGTACAACCTATTCAATTTTACTGTGTCTACAAATCTAATGAACTCACTGTTGTTTTTATTCTATCATTTAAATCATTAATGAAAATATTAAATGACACCCGTGGACCTATGATAGGCTCTCTTTATTCTCTTTAGCAAAGCAGTTTG
This sequence comes from Acridotheres tristis, assembly GCA_037013685.1. Lineage (NCBI taxonomy): Eukaryota > Metazoa > Chordata > Aves > Passeriformes > Sturnidae > Acridotheres > Acridotheres tristis. The sequence continues at coordinate 104,042,553 of CM072887.1, forward strand.
TCAAATGAAAGATTAGAAATAATTGTGCAAATTTACTGGTGGTGGTTTTACCAGTTTAGTACCATTATTATGGTATTTGTACCCTCTCTGGCCCATATATGGAAATGTCATTGCATACAATACAAGAAGTGTCTCTGAGTTAAAGCTTTTGCAGTCTACTTTTCAACAACCCTCTAATTGTCATATTGCAAGAGGAAATTGAGTTAATTTAACTTTTTTTTTTTGCTCATTTGTTGTTTTTGTTTTTTATTCAGTGTCACATTATTATTGTCTAGGCACTCACAGTTGGAGTTTTATATTTTGTTTGTTTTATCCTAGGGCTAAACTGAAGTAGACTGGTCTGAATGTCTCAAGATTTGACTTTTATCTGTTTTTCAAGACAGACTTTTTAGTGTGTTCTGCAAAAGTCACATTATCTTTCAAGAATTATTAAAGAGAGTAAATGTTCTCACTAAATATGCAAGAAAAGGTCAGATAAAATATGTACAGTTAATAGTAGTAGTAGCAGCAGTAGAAGTAATAGCAGTACTATTAGAAATAGTCGTAGTAATATTGACTGTAGACAGAAATTAAAATAGGAAATGTTAATGAAGGTGCCTTCCCCATCCTCTGCTAAGTATGCTAAGGAGAAATGTATTCACTTACTTTGACATTTGTTCTGAATGAAAGCAAGAGGAAAAAAATATTCTGAGGATAAAAAAAATTGTATACTATTTCATTTTCTGAAGTGGTCATGCTTTGGATTTTATTTTTTTTTTAATTAATGCCCCTTTATATAATTATTTCAAATATTAAAATTTATTGTTTTGATAGACAATGCATTCCTAAGCATTTTGCAAAATACTAACTTTACTTCTAAGCTTCCAAGAAATAAGCAAAACTTAATTTTGAGATCACCAAATCCCATTAAAGAGTCTCTTCTTTTTTCTATCCTGCTCTACTTTCTTCTTATCAAAGGCATTTTTAGGTACTCCTCCAACCTCAATGATAGTGCCATTAAACTTAAAGAAAGCAGAGTGTTCAAAAGTTGTCATCAGACCTGGAGGATAGACCTAAGTTAAGAAAAGCAGCCAGTACTCCTGAGGTTTTGCAGTTTATTTGATCTGGCAAAGATTGCACATTTTGACTAAAAACAAGTCAGAGTCGATACAGGAGCCCAAGACCTCTCTCTGGAATTTTACCTGTCTTGTCCTGAGCTTGCAATCCATCTGAAACAACGTTTTTACTCACAGGAAGCTAAAATTTTTGGTTTTGGCTTTATGCAGTTATAGGGACTCTTGATTATAGGAGTGTTAGGCAGCTGGCCAAGAGAAAATGAAAAAAAATAAAAGGGTGGGGAAAGTGACAAATTATTGCATCATTGAGGTGGTATTGCATTTTACTGTCATGCAAAAAACGAATATAAGGAGTGAGAAAAATTCCCCCTGAAATATAATGTATCTAAGTAACTGCTCAGGATTGTGATAGCTAAGAGCTGATAACATGACTATAAACTAGGACAGCTATGGTTTCAAAAAAAACCCAAACCAACAGGTGAGGAATTGCATTCATCAGCAATAAGGGGACAATGAGGCACAGAATAAAATACAAAGGCCAAAATGACAGGAAAAGGGTTTTTTATTATGATTCGCTACTTTCTTTGCCTTTATGCCTTATTCAGGTGTTTCCTTTGCCATCTTCTCCCTGCTTTAGTCTTTTCTATCTAGAAATGCCCTCCATAGCTCAATAGAAATAGAGATGGTGTAATTCAGATAGAAATTTTCATAGGAAACACTCATTTGCACTCTGGTGCAAATGTGATAAAGTAATAATTGAAAGACGATAATTTTCTGGCTATTTGAAATTCACTTACAATTCACTGTGCCAGCTCAGAGGCAGAATAAGGTCCAAATTATCTTATTTATGTATATATATGTTCACTTAGGGAGGATAAGGATTGGCCACTGCCCCATTTTTCCCAGTCGATAGCTAAAACATATAACAAAACCCCAAAAGCCCAGTCACTCAGTTCACTGAAATCTGAATTTCCTCTGCCTCCTTCCATATTCTTTTGCTCATTGTGTCAATCTTGGCCAGACAGGACCCCAGAAGAGGAGGATCCTTGTGAAATGTGAAAACAGGCTTGAAGATGTGTCCAGAGGAAGAACATTCCTCCTGATTGTGGGACAGCAGGTTCTGAATGGAAGACAGGGCTCAACCCACATGAATTGATGAGTGGGAATGGAATAAATCCTAGCCCAAAAACAGAGGAAAAGACTTTTTCTTATAATTAGAAACCTAAGGGCCAAATCAAATCAGTACACAATTGAAAACCTAAATATGAGGTTTTATTTTTTATTCCAGAAATCGATATGAAACTGAAATATTAAGGGTTGGTTATGCTTCCTTAAAATATTCAATGGACCTCTTGTGTGGTGAGACTTGTATTTGGGAAGAAGCTGAGATGTTAATCATTCCTAGCTTGGAAGGAATAATTGTATATCATATTATTTTTGCAGCTTTTGTAGGGGGAAAAAGAGTTTAGCTACAATGTTATGAGCACTGCTTGATCCCTTCTGATGTATGTGACACCTGAATAGATATAGCAGAGACTGAAAATTCACTGGAAATATAATGTGTTAACATGGATAGGTCTTTGGGTTTACACTCCCAGTTCCGAATAATCTCTTGTTTTTTCACTACTATGTTCCTGAAAGTCGAATCACCTCTCCTGTCTGTTTGGATTATACACCTTTCCAGGCAGGCACTGACTTTCACCATGCATTTGTGCAGTGTCATGCACAATAGGTCTCCAGGTGCTATTGTAATTCAAATAATCAATTATTAACTTGTTCCACCACTACACGTTCAGAAAAGTTTGTTTTGTATCCTCCCAAACCCCCACCCAAACCCATGGATGAAGTAGGTGTATCTACTACTTACTTACCCCTAAACTGTCCTTTAAATGAATCTCATGAACTTATAAATGACAAATTTGGATATGCATTTCTTTCCATACTCAGTTTCATGTTTCCTAGTCTTCCTTTTCTGAATGTCATTATGAATGTAATTAAAAACATTAACAATGGGGGGATGATGCTCTTTCTGCTCTCATGCATGGCTTCAGCTAGCAGGAGTGAGTATTTGTGTGTGAACTGAGAGCACAGATATAAATTTATTTTAGGTAAATGACGTGTAAAGTTACTCATGCCATGAAAGCAAAGGCATAGAGTATGTTTTATTATGTGTATATGTATTGTGCAACATCTGATTGATGTTATACAATACAACTAGATATTTAATGAAAATTTAATTTCATACTAATTCAACTTACTATACATCCTTTAAGACTTCAGAGCTAGCATATTGATTGGGAAAATTTGAACTTGAGTATTTTCTCCCACTGTGGGAGATTTTCAAATGCTTTAATTTACTTCTGCTGATAAAAAGATTTGTAACCCAGTTTTTAATACTATCCTCTCCACAAAGGCAGAAAGCAATGAAAAGTTTCTTTTGATTTTTTTTAAATTTTTCAACATCAAGAATAGTGTGGAATTTTTAAGAAATGCTCTTTTTTTTTTTTTCCCTGGACAGCAAGTAAAATTACAAGCCAATTTTCTTCCAACTGGCACGTTATATGGCAACTGCTGAAAGCAAATGAGAAACTCTTTTTTAGATCAGGACCCTGAGCTCAAGTGGAAATTGTCAGATTTAATAAAGCAGAATCATCCTAGGGAAGAAATTTTGTGTCTCTGTTTCCAGTGGTGCAACTGTTTGTAGCACATACTTTGTTCAGCAAATGCCAGCTTGCCTACAACACTTGCAATGAACTTTAATTGTGTGCTTTAGTAGAAAGTCTTAATTTTGATCTGACTCCCTTCAGGTAGCAATGAGTCGACTCACATAATCACACCTCCCTGTAGCAGATAAAAATAACCACCTTGATTTTCCCTCCTTCCTCACTTTTTAGAAAATGGTTGTATTTTTATGAGTTCATTCTCACAGTGAGCAGGGATCTATAAGCTTTGGAACATAAGATGGTTCTGCAATAACAGCTATTTCTACAGCATTATAGTAATTAATCACAGAAGGAGCTAACGGGAAAAAATTCTATAATTTTGAACATATAATTGAATTTTTATTGCTTTTAAACTGAAGTGTTTAGTCCTTGAGAAAATCAGCCCAGCAGGGAAAAAATGCTCCTCTTTGCCTTTCTTTCCTTCTGTGCTTTAGACAAAGCTTGGCAGAGCTCACAAGCTAAATGGGAGCTGATTTAAAAGATCTTTATTTCTGTCTACCTCCTAAAGAAGAAGAAAAGGTCACTTAAAACTTATTTTCTTAACAAAATTCATTGGAGTTGAGTTGGGATACAAAGTGAAGCCTTTCAGATCCAAAGGTAGCACTGGCACATTGCAGAGGAAGCAATCCATGTGCTCAGAGGAAGAGTTCCTGGCAGTTGTTCTCACTGGCATCAAGAAAGGACTACAGATGAAGATGAGGGAAGTGCAGATAAGTGTCAGCTGGCAAATTTGACCCAGCCAGAAAAATGGGATGACAAGAACCCTTCAGCTTTATTGAAACATCATATGTGATGAATAAAAACTTCAGTGTATTACTTTTTTCTCCCCTCTTGGGAAATTTCTTCCAAATTCAATCACAATTTGGAAAATATTTTTAGACCCCTCAACTTGCACTTGTTTAAATAAACTAAAATATTTGTTACTACATTATCTCTTTCCACTTAGAGGTCCCGTTGTTGGATAAAAGGAAGAGAAATCATAGGTGTGATGAAGGTAGTACAAGATTTATCAGCCTACTTTCTCTTCCTCCTCCCTGGAATATTCTTTTGAAGATCAATCTTTAATTCTCATATTCATTAAAAACAACCAATAGCTAATCATTGCAAATTTTAGGCATGAGGAAAGAAATGAAAAGGTGGTGAAAGAAAACCATGGAGCCCAAATAGTCATATGTAACATTCTTATTTCGACCTACAGCAGTCAAACACTAATTATAATTTCTGACATAAATATTAGAGCCAGTCTTGTGGGTCATATTGAGTCAGTTGGGGTGGTTGCATTGAGTTTACCTGCAAAGATGCAAGTAAAGCTTCCAAAAGGTTGTCTTTGCCAGCTAACCTAAAGTGCTCTCTTTGCTGGATCAGTGCTGTGGAAGATATTGCACAGAGTACAGTTCCTACATGGCTAAGGGAAATAGCAAAACCTGTTTTGTCACCTCACCTACAATTATGTTAATTGAAGGATTATTTTCCAGTGCTGTCAAGAGATGGTGAATAAATTCTGTTTATGGATGGCTGTTGCCACACAGAAGCAGAAACCATTAGATGGTTATTCATCTCATCTGCATGTAACACCCGCCTTAGTGCTGAGCTAATTCTCTCCTGAAAATTATATATTTTCATTGAGTAGAGAAGAGTAGGAAACATCTGTTTTAAAATGAAAAATTAACTTAAAAAGATTCTTGGTAGATCAGATAAATTCCTTCTTTTTTCCATACTGTTCATATACAAAAATATGGGCTTATATGTTGGAAATATATCAGGATAAGTAATTACAAATGCTATTCTTTAATAATTTAACATTTATCTTGCTCGTTCCATTTGTTGCAAAATCCTGTGGTGTGTAGTACTGTCCCGTATTCTCCAAATTTGTTTATTCCTAATTTGTGTAATACGGATAAGCCGTATTTAAGATGGCTAGGCAGTAATCAAGCCATAATATTAATATATATATAAAATTATAATGTTTTAATTAACAATCATCTATTAATAAACTTCAAACTCCTTTATAAAGCAATTTTTACTTCAGATGTAGCTCTACCAATGCACATATTTCTTCTAAAACTAATTTTCATTAAACCATCTTATTAACTGCAATGATTTACATGTATAGAGAAGACTAAAGACTGCATAGCTCAACAAATATAACTTTTAAATTATAACGCCTCTAGTAAAAGGTGACAGGCTGTGAGAGAACAGTGACTTCAGACTTGTCTGGCCTTGTACTGGCTTGAGGTGAATTTAACTTATTTTAGCTGAGGTTGCAGTTTTTTAGTTATGAGGTGACTGTGGCCAAATTTCTTTTAGCTTGAATTTATCTCTGTACTACTGTGTGACATAACATCTATTGCTAATTAATAGAGAGTAAAACCAAGCAGCTATTATGGATTAACTGAATTGTCTTTGATTGTAGAATTATAATATATTATACAAGAGTAAGGGTATCAGATGGCATCAGAAATCTCAGAGCATTTTTCACAAAGAAAAAACCTCACCTGGTGAGTCAGACAAATCTAACTTTAAGGGTAAGAAAGAGGACACATGGAAATGGGAAATAGCAGGGTAAAAGCAAGCAAGAAACTGTCAGAAAATTCGTAAAAACAATGCTGAGGGGACCCCAGACTGAAGAGGAAGAAACCACCACAACCATCATATTCTACTCAGTGAAGATACTGCCTGTTCACTGGGACCCAATTTTTATTCCTGGAGTTCACACAAACTGTTGTCCCATTAACTACAGGGTGGAGGAAGAGTGCAAAGAGAACCAAGAAAAAGGGTGTTTTCATATATGGGAAGCTCACACACACACACATATATATATATATATATATGCGCATATAGAGAGATATACATATCTGTATATTAGTAGTGAGGCTTTTCTGTAACAATTTCAACTTGACTAACGGTGCTCCCATCATCACAGCTGGACTAATAAAGACTATTTGTTGTGGCTTTAGTAAACTGCTAATCTGCAGTAAATTCTTTGCTTTGTGTGAAAGGGTATTCTCTTTTGCCCTTAACAAGATTTAGACTGCAACAATTACCTTTACTGAAAGAAAAAAGAAAAGGAAAATCCTAACCTGTAGTTCAATTTGCTGTGAATTAAAAAGAATATTTTCCTCCTAGTTATAGAGTTATGAATTTTATTTTAAATGGCTGAGTCAAGATAGCGTCTTATGTTCCACTAAAACATGGTTGGGAAACTTGATATAGTATTTAAATTTCCTGATTTGGGCATGTCTAGAGTGAGGAAAATGGCTTCATTTTTCTATTTTTTTTTTTTTTCAAGTTATCTGTGCTGGTTCTTCTGACTAGATTCATACCTATGGGCTGATATTCTTTCACAGGCAGCTTTAAAACCTCAGATTCTGGCAAGAGTTTATTTTGTTGAAGAGGAAATAGCATTATATGGTATGGATTAGCAGCAGACCCAGGTGCTTATTCATGGATTTGTTTCTATCACAAAAAAAATAGAAGTATTTGTGTTTATATATCCATTATATGCCCATTATGTGTGTATTTTGTTTTTATAATTATTATAGTATAAGTTGAAGGAAAATTTGCCTACTACAAGATGAGAGATGTAATACAATACTTGGAAAAATCTAAAGAGTATTCAATGATATCAGATGACAAGTACACAACAGAGACTGTAACAGAGAAGAGCTAAATCTGCTTTAACCTAAGCCAGAATGCCAGAAAAGTTTTTCTGGATGTCTCAGTGCATAAAACCAGAAAAGTGAAAGACTCGCTGGGTAATCAAATCAGTCCTTTGAAATTGCCAGCACCATAGTTTTATAACTTAGTTCGTGAATTTTCCCTTTATTTTAACTTCCTATTGGTTGGTAAACACTGCCAAAAAACAGTGGATGGCCCTTTGCCCAGGGACCCAAGGTCGTTTTCCCAGAGCTCGTGAGTACCAGGAAGGAGCTTTTCCTTACATCATGCAGCACAGCAGGCCAGTATTTAATCCATCTCCAATAGATCATATATCTAACTCTGGAGCTTAATGTAATTGTGGGCTTGGCAAGGATTTCAAAGTTCTGTGCAAGTAAAAAAAGAAATGGAAAGAAGCTAAAGATCTACTTCCTCACATATCCTCTCTTTTTTACAGGACAAGCTTCTTTACATCTCCTTTTTACATATTTTTTCACAAATGTAACAAAGTTTTGTTGGAAGAGGGATCAGAAAATGCACAGAGAACTAACTTGCATGTATATATATAAACAGATAAAAAGCAATTTTAAGCATTTGAGTTTGTCTGTGTACAAACAGTACAGCTCAATATTATGGAAGTGTTTCACCCTCTCAAAGTAGTTGAGGTGTACAAGGTAACTAAGAGAAAATATTTTTTTGTTTTCTTTGCTGTAAATCAAAGAGTATATCACTTCACTAAGTGTCACAAATAACAACTGCTAATAATAGTTAAAACCCCTTTATAATTCAAAAGTTGTTTTGTTGTTTGAGGGGTTTTGCATTTAATAAATAAATATTTTAAAACTCCCAGACTTACAGCATATATATGTTTTATATGTGAATGCATATATATGCAGAGTTAAAGTATGTATATACCTGTACGTAGGCATAACAAATTATTCCATCTGCATGTGCACTTACAAGTTCATATGGGATTAAGTCTACTTATCTTGAGTCAAAAATTGTATGGAGGAGTTCTGAAGAAAATAATTGCATTTGAGTTAAAATAAAGGTTATAATACTGATTGCTTTTATTTAAAATGGCAATTCTTTTTTTCAGGCTGTTTAGCAGTACATCTTACAGATATAAGCATTCACCATATGAAACTTCAATTAGCAATGATTTTCAAGATATAAAAAGGTGCCCATAATAATGGCATAGTGAGAATGTGCGGTATACATTCATTTAAAGTGCTGTTAATTCAATTGCTTTATCTGATCCAAAGTCACTTAGATTATATTAAATTAGCCATCTGTTTGTCTTTCACCTTGGAATGTCTGCCAGATGCTGAGTTTGTTTATAGACAATTCATTTGCAGACACAGCCTTAACAACAGGTTTGCTTGTTGGGAACTATCCCTTATGGAAGAGTTTACCTGCAAAGATGAAAATCTGCACTCCAAGCAACAACTGCTTGTTCAAAGGGTAAAAATATATTGACTACCTTCTGTCCAGTACACTATTACACAAATTATGTCCTCTTATTAATTTCTGCAGTCTTTGTGATGAAGAGACTTAAATGGTTCTGCAAAGCTGCATCATTCTCTATAGTACCCATTTATACATTTTATGGTTTTCTTTTTAATTAAGGTCTGGCACTAAAATTACTATAACGTTTTGTTATCTACTGGGCATGGAAGCTTTTTACTAAGTCTCCAGATAGCTTTTAAAAGTCTATTAAAAAGTTGTATATCATTGCACAGTTGTTACACATGGGGAAAATATTTCTTTAAGGGGATGGGCAGCATTATTTCTCCCTCTCCTACAAAACAGTACTTGTTCTTCATCATAAGAATGATACAAAGCTGCACAGGAAGATTCCAGAATGAGACAGAATTTAATCAAAGTACTTTGATTGGATTTTTTTCAGCAGCTATTCAAGAGTAATCCTCCATGGGCTAACAAATCTTAGTCACTGGTCCAAATAAACAGGATAGTTACGCAATCACTGAGCAAAAATCAGAAGTGGTTTATGTTCACCTGGAGAGATGTTTGATTAAATAATGGTCTGAATCCAGCCTTTAGTTGTCAAAGATACCCATCAGATACTGACATAGCTAGTCCTAGACACAGGACTTTGTACTAACAGCTACTGTCAGAGGCAAAAATAAGAAAATTACATTCTTCAGGCAGCAATAAAAGGCTATTTGTATAATAAAAATAACTAATGTTCTATATTTTCTTCTATTATTTGTTCTATAGTTGTTCATATATACTGAATAAAACCTTCAAAGGAAATGCAAGGATTGTTACTTAGTGGTTAAACCAATTTCTAAATTATAGGGTTCAAGAGACTTCTCCAGGGAAATTTTAGACCACCTTTGTTTAGTCCAGGTTTTTAAGCAGAGGGTTTTTTTGTTTCTTTGAAACATTTGGTCCTGACCAATGTTAAGAACAAGATAACGAAATAGATGGATTTTTATCTAATCTGATTCAATGTGGAAATTCCTATGATTCAACTGAATAAGTAAAGAATTTTGATATTTGGTCACTGAACTCTGACACTGCTCCATTCCAGAAAGGTTTGAGTTGGATTGTGATTTTGTGCCCAAATGCTTCCAAAGCTTTTGATTTAACATTTTTTATGTAAATCAAATTCATGCATAGAAATATGGTATATATTTAATTGAACCAGCCAGCCTGTCAGGCCACTTAGACTGATTAAAGGAAAAGTACCTTATTAGATATGAAATTACAGATTTTCAAGAGAAATCTAATTGACAAAAGAAAAGCTTCACCTGTGCAGGAGATGGCTCATCTGAGCTTGCTCTGGCCATGAAACAAATAATTCTTTTTAACCTGAGTAAGATTCTGGTTTTATGAACAGGCCGATCTTGACTCTCACAGTTCTTTTTCAATAATTCTAAGCACAATCATAATTGGTTTCTCCATCAAAATTTTATTTTTTATTGTCTCTGTCAATAAAGAGTGACTTGCAACATATTTTTCCATTAACCTCTTTCACTTTATGAAGCAGGAAAAGGAGTGTCAGTTTCTACATTGATACAAATTTGTGCCCTTTGAGTCTTCATCCATGGACTGACAATTTTGGGTGTAGAGGGAACTAATGAAATGGCAAAGAGAATGGGTGATATGAATGAATCCAACAAGAGGGGGAATGGTTTTACTAATAGAAAATTTAAGGAAACCAGGCTGAGCAAAGAAACAGAAATATAGGTAAGAATCTTTCACAGTAATGACTTTTTATCCCCCCCTGCATTTGGGAGTTCTCAAAAAGTAATCAAATGATTGATTCAAAATTAAAATTTATAATTAAGAGGTGGAGTAAGGAAAAACATTTTTTTCAAGCCGTTTTTTTTTTAAGTGAACATTGATGCAACAGAAATAAATTATACTAAATTGATGTAAACTAAATTAGTTTGTTTACTTAGATGTGTTCCTTTTAATTTTCACTTTTTCTGGATTTTGTGATGTGATCTGTTTCGGTATTTTATTGTTTTCTTATTTACTTGAGAGCAGAAATTGTTGAAATATCAAAATTTTCCATGGGATGAAAACTCTGAGAATACCCACAATGTTAATAATTAATAATATGGCAGAATATGTGACAATAAGGCTTATGAGTTTCAGCGCTCAAAATAACAATAATCTCTAGAAACATTAGGAATTTTCAGGTCGTTGCAACTTTCTGATTGGAATTCATTTTGTTTTCAGTAAAAGATACAAATTTCTGATAATTTTAAAAAAATAGAAAAAGAGAATTTTTATTACTTTTTTTTTTTTTGTGTAGCCAACTAACCCATTCTTTGGAATTCACATAAGACAAATCAGAGACTGGAAGATTTGCCTTTTCCATTTTAGAAGATAGTTCCAATGTTCAGGCTATTAGCTATTATCCTCCTTTCTTGCCTTCACAGTAAAACTCTAAAGATCTCTTTCTAGTACCAAGTCAGAATAAAAAAAAAAAAAATAAATCCCGAAATATTTTTTAAATAGTCTGTTTTAAAGGCACAGCAGATGTAATGCTATTTCATGGCATTATGTGTGTATAGGAGAGACAAAAAAAGTTTCTATTTATCATAAAGATGAGATGTGAATCACCAGGAAAGAAGATCCAGCAACTGCAAATTTGATGAGAAGATGATCCTCAGTGGATAGTTCTTTGTACAAAATTTAGAATAAAAATTATATGTCTATGTATATAATATAAATGCATGCATTAAGTGCATATATAATGCAAGCAGAGGAATATGAAATAGTAGAATCCAGGCTGCTTTTGGACTATGTAGATGTGCCAGTGTTAATACATGGAGTTGATCCTTCAAAATCATTACCTAGATCAACCAATCTCTTTTCTCCTCCAAGTCCTTGACAAAAAAGTACCTTCTTTATGAGCCTTCTCTGATCTGTTCACCAACTTTATCTACACTTGTGAAATATGTTATCTAACACAAACTGAAATAGATTCTGAGAATGCTCAGCTGTAATATTTTTAGTGCATATACTCTGTCTTTCATGTTTTTAAAGGATCTGGCACACATATGGCACCCTATAAATGCATTAGTTTAGCTTGCATTAAATTAAATTCATCCACAATTTGATATTGCAGGTCTATGAGTTGACTTCTGTTACTGTAAATGTAGTTGTGTTTTCAGGGAAATATCCTATATGTAACTATTTCCCATAATATATTTCTTCACAAGCCAACTGACAGGAAAAAGGGTGAATAGAGGGAAACACAAAGCATAATAAAGGAAAAGAGGATGGCAGATAAGCAAAAAGTGCATAAAATACTGATAGAAGAAAGGATGGGCTATCAGGGAAAAGGATAGAGAAAAAAGATAATTGGTAAATTTTGAGCAAAAGAGATTAAATATGGGTACAGAACAAGAGATACATAAATTTAAACCAGACAAAATGGCAGCTAAATCAACACGGAACCATGGAAACAACATAAAAAACAATGCACCAAAAATGAAGAGTGAGGCAGGGGGGTTAAATCTTGTTTGAAGGTGGAAGAGCAGCATTGGTCTCTTCTTTTTTTTTTTTTTTTTTTTTTTTAGATAGGGGTCCCCCCACATTAAAAAATACACCTCTTGCTCACTGCCATAGTCACGTGGGCAAAACTCTCAATGCAGACCCTGGCTGACTGAAGGGCTCTGATTTTACTTCCTGTTCTGTTGATATACCATCAGTGTAAATCAGGTCTTCACTGCACGACTAAACCTTCACTGCTCTTCTCCTTCTTAAGAACTAAAAATACTACAGAATTCTGTGGATCTCTGCAAGTGATGAAGAGTGGCTGAAACATAGTAAGGATGACAATAAGAGCATAATGCCTATAAAGATAGCCCATCCTAAGCTGTCACCTCATTTGGAAGATGGTTTAATTTGCAGAGCATCTATTATTTGAATTATATACTTTATTTATTTAGGCACATGAATTTTGTTTCTCAGCTTGTCCAGGACAAAACTATTCAAGACTTTACAGCAGACAGGATTCAGAAAATTATCTTTTATCTGTTTATCTCACATGATGGATCCAAACTGCTAGCCAGCCATTTTGAAATCAAATTCAGTATACAAAGAAATTTATCTCAAAGAATAAAGTCACAATAATTTCCTCCAAAAGCCATTGGAAAAAGGAGCGGTTTGTCCAGTCGTTGGATCTGTTTGTTTTTGTATGCTTTTATAAATACATTCATAGGCAGAACATAAATCATGAAGGTGGAAGCCTGGATGTAATTGATTTCCCCATGTGACCATATTTAAAACTTTCCGCCAGTATCTCCAGGCCTGCCCTGACTTCAAGGTTACAGACTTACCTGTGACATGGGTCACAGCCCAGTTCTGCTGACATGCAGTGTTGGAGCAAGCAACAAGCTGGTTAGGAATAGGAATAGGAAATAAATAGTTTCAACCCTTCCTCCTGGCCCATTTATATGTATTTTAATCCTGGTGTCATCAAATGGAAAATGCATAAATAATCACAGAAATAACCAGGTTGGAAAAGGCTTCCAAGATCATTGAATCCAGTCATTGACTGATCACCATCTCCTCAACCAGACAATGGCACTAACTGCCACGTCCAATAATTTCTTGAACACCTCCAGAGATGGTGACTCCATGATCTCCCTAGGTAATTCATTCCCATTTTTAAGATCCCTATCTGCGCAGAAATTCCTCATCACATCCAACCTGAACTTCCCCTGGTGCAGCTTGAGACTCTAAATAATATTTCAAACAATCTCAGCACTCATATTTTAGCCCCCTTTTTAAATATCTTGACCACCAGACCAAAGGAAAAGAGAGTTTACTGCTATCAGGAGCATGTGGATTGAGAGATTTACCTTTATTTTTTCTGCATAAAGATGAAGACAAATCAGTTTAGGTTGCCAAACACTTACCTTTGAAGAACTATGGAAAAGGTGCTATCAAAGGCATCCTTACTGATCGCCATCTGTTAGCACATGCAGCAGTGCTCAGTGCATTCAGCTAAATACCAGTGCAGCTCACTGGATAGGACATGACCTCTCTGCCAAGGTGGTGGTGGTGACAGATCCTGAGCTTGCTGCTCCCAGGAAATCACTGGGTGAGTCAGGATAAGTAGCATGCAGAACTGAGCCTAAGGGAAATGTTTTATTTGAGAAAACTGTAATCATTACTGACAAAATGGAATATGAATGTGTCTTATTGGTGCCTATTTAAAACCTTAGATTAAAGTAAAGCAATTTCTCAATGCCTTAGGAGTAATGTCTAGAAATAGTGTACTTAAAAATGTATGCAGAATAAAAAGTTGCTGTTGACTAAAACACATTACCATCTGCTTCTTTGTTTCATTCCACTAGAGATTAATTGAGTTGATCTGAGTTAGCAGATACTCTCAATGAAATTACATAGTGTGTTGATGAGTATTTCAATTCAGCTACTGATTAACTTGTTAGAATACCCAGGTGAGGTGATAATTGTTCCAGAAATCTGAATACGAAATTTTAAAACCAAGTTACTTTTTGTTCTTGAAGGTTGTGCTGACTTAAGGATTTTCTTGTTTGTGTTATTATCAACCACACTTTAAAGAATTAAGCCCTATGCATGTACACATCATTTGAGCTTATGTGTACATAATAAATGTTTGTAACTCTATGTATATTTATCTACATGTATGTAGATATCTAGACACATGTCTTTATTCAGATATGTGAAATTCAGAACCATTGATATAACAGGACTTTCATATATGTCTGTACCGTAGATTTTTCAAGTTATTATGAGATGTGATTCCTTATTGCTTAAAAAAATAATTTCTTAATTTTCTTCTCCTAGAATTCCTCCTATATATTTATTTTGGCCCTTTAGGTGTGTTTAAAAGTATTGTATTGAGTCTCTTTTTAAAATGTGATTTTGCTCCAAAGTAATTAACCTTGAAAACTTATATTTGAATGAGTATATTTATTCAAACTATTCAAATTGTTGAATTAAATGGATGACAGTAAAGAGAAATCAAGGAAGTTACTGTATAGACAGGTTAGAGGCACAGGCTCCATGTCATGAGTTAATATGATGTAATTTTATACCTTCTATACCATCATCAATGTCAATGCTAATATTTCTAAATGAGCTGCAATTATGCCAGCTCCACTGACTTCAGCAGTCACCCACATTAAATTGCAAGTTTGAAAGAAATGTTTGGAATAGATTTGTTCTCCTTTTGCAATTAATCAATGTTTCCAAAACAATATTAAAATTCACATCCAAAAAGATAAATAATTAAAACTGGAAATGTATAGTTGCTTAAGGTAGCATAAATAATTACAAACCATTTTTGTTAGTGTGGAAGAAAACCATGACAGTAATGTTATTTCAGGAATGAAAAGAAGTTTCAATTCTAAGGCATGACCAAGTAAAAGATGCCCAGTTTCGTTCATTATTTTATTGAGCTCACAGTAATTCTGGTTCCCAAATTTATGTTCCATATAATACAATTATACACACCTGAGCCTTGACATCTGAGTTCCATAACTTTTTTTACAATTCCAGAGGAAAGCCTTTTGTGAATTTACAAGCAATTCCTGCACCAGTGCTCCTGATAAAGTGCACCTAAGCACACAAGAGGCAAAATAATTTGTTTTTCATAATAGTAATGCCTCATTATCATTTTAAAACACATAGCACTTATGCTAAGATGTTAAATATGAAATGTTCTCTTCTATTTAAGAGTGAGGGTTTTTCTGTTTTGTCTCCTTTTTTTATCCTCAGTACTTCAAGTCAAGCTGTGAGGAAAATCTCTTATGTCTGCTATGCTGTTTTATCTTAATCCAGGAAAGTGGGGATCTAGCAAATGAAAAATAATCCAAAAGTTAATGCGGAACAAAATATCTAGGCAAAATTTGGACAGCACAAAATTCTCAGTGCACAGAAAGCCTGACTGAGCAATAATCTGTCTCTAGTTGAAGAGTGATTTTAAAGGTGATCAACCATATAATTTATTTCTTTGTTATTATCATTAGTATTGCTTTTTATTTTGACTATGAAGCAATTTCTATATGTTTGTAAAGAAAACAAGCATACACTATGGACTGGCTTTTTCACAGGTGCTCTATATAAAATATTTACTCTTAATATAAATCATGATGATGGTCTCAGCTCCTCAGCAAGAAGCACAATGACAAATTCCTAGTATTGGAGGTGATGAAATATGAAAACTTCTGTCATATATATATATATATCCACACACACATATATAGTCTACTGAGTTTTGTTTTTTCAGCTCTCATGCTGGAAAAATTCATTTTTGTTTAGGTTCACCCATTTCACATTTAAAGAAGTCTCACAGCACTGCTTGACAAACAAGGTTTTGGGAAAGGCTTCTTTCTTAGGAAAAAATATGACAGTTATTGAGGCTAAATGTACAAATTGTGCAAAATAGGTTACCTAGCATTAAGCTTGTTGAAAAAAATGGGGGAAAACAGAAAAGCTGCTTTCTCTCTTGATCTAGTGCATGTTAATAAATAGAGTGCTTAGCTAGATATTTCCATTTCACTTTAATTGAAAGAGAAAGGATATACTAAAGAAAAGGCATGGATAGATTTTATGGCAATAATTATCTTCACTTGGAAGGATTAACATAAAAGTCAGGTATATTACTGAAAATAAATATGAATAAAATACACTAAACAATGCAAATTACTTTTATTAAATCACATAGTTAATAGACAAGGATTTGATTCACAGGTAGATGAGGACAGAGGTTATTTTATTACATAACTTTTACTGTCATTGTATCTCCAAGATGGATTCTGTTGGAAATGAGTATTCAACACAAGCCTATAAGCAAGTGCTGCTTGCAGTCTCTGATGGCAGCTGACAGCCAGAACTTGGAGTCAATTTTCAGCAAACATGGCATTTTGTCACCCCTTTTTGTAAAAGATGGAATCCCTTAAGAAGGGATACTACAAAAGGGCCAACATGGGATTTTACTGTTTCACAATTCATTGATATGAATAATTCCTTTTGTTTTATTTTCCTTTTTTATTTAAGAAAATAAATTACAAATCTGAAGTGAAATCTCAGATCATGTTTTTAATTTTTTTTTATGGTAAGCATTAATAAGTGCTTACACTCAGAGTGTTTTGTTCCTAAGTGGTAACAGTGCCAAGAACTAGGTTTTGACATCATCCTGCAAAAGAGTATTACTCATTACATCACTGTAGATTCTGATGATCCCAAAGAGGGTTTGCAGAATCAGTTATTTGGGAAATCACTGTATCTGTAATCCAAGGACACAGTGTTTGGTCCAAGCTACACCTCAAGCAGGGTCAACAATGTAAAAAGGCTATGTTATCTAGGACTTTGTCCAATCAGGTCTTGCAAGTCTCCAGCCAAATTTACTGATTCTCTGTGCAAACTCTCCAGTTTTTGCAGAGTGGAAATGTCCAGAGCTGAATTAGAGAATAGCTGTTTCGACTGATACAATCAAAACTTTTGTTCAGAAAGTGTTCATTCTTCTTGACAGGTGTTTTCTGAAATAAGCAAAGATTCACAAAATTTCAATGGTTAAAAACTCCAGTTTCAAAATCTCGAATAAGATCTTGGCTTTCTGGACTTCACGCTGTTGAAAGTAACATTTCTGAGGTTCAAGGTTGCCTGGTACAAAATCATATGTGACAAAAAGGGAAGTGGTGTCAGGAACTCATAGTCAGGACTCTGGATTGAAATTGTGATAGTCAGATAGCTCAGCCCTGTTCCTGGGCAGAATCAATAGTTTTGATGAATTTTTTGTGGTTTTCTACAGAGTCTCTGCTTCTGTTACCTTCACTTTTGAAAACTGTTAGAACTGTCTTATTGGTAATCTGATAATTGTGAGCTTCCACAGAGAAAAAGCCATAAGAGGTCATTTAAAAATAAATAAATAATGCAAAAATTGAAGACTTTCAGAGGGTATATGTGCTATTCCTATTAAAAATGAGGAAAATGTGCAGTTGTGCCTAACTGATTTTTGAGAGGCTTGTGCCTGCCTCTCTTAACAGCTCTAAGGCACAATGGTAAAACATTGACACTTACAAACCAATTCCTGTGCTTCGATTTCACTGTTAAAGAGTCAGTTTTGCTCAGGGCATGGTGAGATAAGAAGTAATGAAAGTAGTAGTACTTTAGTACATATTTCAATAAACTCTTCCCTCAAACTCATCAAGATTTCACTGCCAAGATATAACATTGGAAGACTACAGTTATTGAGGAGATTTGCTTACAAATTATGTGAAAGCACAAGTTAGGAAAATAACAGATTTCATGTCCAACTGTATAAATATTCCATCTATTTTTTAAAAAAGACAAGAAAACAAACAAAACCAAACACAAACTTATTTTTCAGTGTATTTAAATAGATGGCAACACCTTTCCTTATGACATCTCCGAAGGTGGGGACCCTGATCCCTGAGACTATAACTAAAAGCAGAAACCTTGCAAACACTGTGCTTCTGGAAGAACATTAATTTCTGAAAACTAATCTGTTTTGCCCTGAAATCCCTCTGCCTTATAGTTAACACCATATTGCTGCCTTTCTCTTCCAGGATAGCAAGTGGAAGGAAGACAGCTAGTTGAAAATCTTGAGGAAACCAGATGTGCAATAAATTGTTTGTCATAGAAGTGGTCAGCAGGACTGATTTATCTATCAAGAGCACTTGAACTGTTTAATGAAGATCAGACTCCAGAGAGCTCTTACACAGAGAGCCATTCAAGTTTGGTGTGCAGTAGCAGCAGATGATGATTAGTTTCATTTCATCACATAGAATGGCTAAACATCAGAATTTTACTCTTGTACATGATTAAGCTCATTTTTATTCACTGAGTAGCTTGTAGCAGTGCTCACAGTGACTTTGTTCTCAAGGCTTCTGGATGATCAATGATCTCAAAAAGTATTGCATTGGATGACACTTCCTGTTTCCTACTGACTGTCAACACTGGCAGTCTTTTCATGGAAGTATCTGTGTCTGTACACTCTGATACATTTGAGTTAATCTAGTATTTCACTATTCAATTTCCTTAAAAAAATTATGGATTTCTTTGCTAGTCATTCAACCACTTTTAAAAATGTTGTGCTGTTTGTCCCTTCACCTTCTGCTATAAATCTCAGGTAACTTAAGTTAGGAATTGTTACTGATTCATTCACAGGCAGTATAGACCACAGGCTTCCTGTTTTGCATATGGTCTATTGTCTTGTGTTCTCCTGTTGAGGAAGATCTTATGCTTCTCTGCTTTTTGAAACTTTTTCCTGGAAAAGGTTTCAAAACCATGTGTTACCATCTTCATGGTGTGAATTTCTTCTAATTCAGGGACCCTCCCGACTGTAAGAATATGAATAAAGAGACTCAAAGTACAATTTAAATTTAAAAATCCCTTTTTATTATATTCCCCAGCTCAAAGTGGGACCAGTTTTGTGTTATATCAGATTGATTACAGCCTTATAAAATTAGATGTTGAATATCTCCAAGGACTGAGATGTTTCCCTGGGAAAACTGTGATCACCTTCATATTGAAAAAAATGTCTCTCCCAGATTTCCATCATTCACACATGTGCTCCAGCCCCCTAATATGCTTAGTGTCCCTTTTGGACTAAGTCCAGAATTCCAAGGTCTTTCTTGTGCTGGGGAGGTCAAAACTGAGCACAATACTGCAAACACCTCCCACGTACCAAAGAGTGGGGGAAAAGCACTTCCCAAACTGATGAGTGCACCCTTGCTATTACAACCCTGTACACAACCAGCCTTCCCTGCTCCAAGGCCACTCATTTCTGACTCAACTTCAGTTTGCTGTTCATGAAACTCCCACATATTCTACTGCAAAAATCCCTGTACTGCTTGCTGTCCGTATGTAATGGCATCAAAGATGTATTTGAGAAGATTTTTTTAGCTTAGTAGGCTTCTGTCAATACAGATTTTCAAGGTTTTGTGGAAGCGTTGCCTTGGTCTGACAGTGTAGTCAGCTGCTTCACTTGCAAGTGCTTTTACAGTTCATAGAATAGCGGAGTATCATTATCAAAAAGCCAAACCCATAGCACTGAATCTGAATTTGTAAAACATTTTGGTAAGGCTTATAAATTCAGTTGTGAAGTACCTTTAATTCTACTGTCCATTTAGCAATTGTATTTTGTTCTGTGAAGTTCTGTTTTTTAAGTGAGAAGTTACAGTTCTATCATTACTTTCAATTACAAAATAAAATCTACATGAAAACAACATTATGTTTAAAAACAAGGCATGAGATTCAGCTTCCAGAGCACCAGTGAATAGCATTCTTCCAAAAAAAGCGGTGTTCATCATAAATTTCACAATTTACACACAGCTAAAAAAGCAGAACCGTTCTTATCTAGGTCATCTCTCCTTTCACTATGACATTTTTCCTCACCACCTTCTCCCACATAAGGAAGAGATTATTTGTCAGTCAAGAATGTGAAAGTTATTCCAAAGTAATACAAACCTCTGTGATAGATAGATAGATAGATAGATAGATAGATAGATAGATAGATAGATAGATGGATAACCACTTTTACTTTGGGACTAGTAGGGAATGGTAGTCTCTCTTTGCTAAAGGGATGATGAGACCTGTGCACTCACACAATTACAATATTTTCCTCAGAATTTCACCTCACCAGCCAAACGCTTCTTTGTGAGTGTTTTGGAATAGTGTTCCCTAGTTTCATGCTCTCACTGAAACAACCAGCATCATGAGTCAAGGAAAAAAGGCCACCCCTCCATCCCCACCTGAATGATGAGGTGGTATTTAATAACCCTAGGATCCTGTTTGTCACCCTCCCTGTCCTGGCCAGGACCAGGAAAAAGGGAAAATCTATATTTAATGGAATGTTGCCCAGAGAAGCTGTGGATGTCTCAGCCCTGGACAGGTTGGATGGGGCTTTGAGCAATCTGGTCTAGTGAAATGTGTCCCTGCCCATGCCAGGGGAGCTGTAACTGGATGATATTTAAGTTCCCCTTCAATCCAAACCATTTTTTTCCCATTCTGTTTCTCAATCTCTATTTTATTCTCCTTTCTCAAATGCCACTTCTTTAAAGCAAAAAACTTTGTCAAAATATGACCATGCCATGGAAAAGTTTGTCCTGATGTGAGTGGAAGTAGGAAACACTTTCCCATTCTTTTCATCCTTCAAGATCATACTTTTGCTGTGAAATGCAGATGGGACAATAGTAAAGAAGGCAACAAATCACAACTAATCTGGCAGAACACTTCACCTCCTCCCTGAGAAGTGGGCTACACATCACCAGCTGGGGGTGTCCCATTGGGCAGGTGGGATTCTCAATTTACAGGCAGAATAGCTTGATTTAAGTCTGTTGACTCTTGGCTTCAAGACAGGAATGCAGGGTAACATGCCACTGCATATTGGCAGCTTCACAGCAGCTGCCTGAGTGCGTGTATACAGCTCACAGCAAAGGTGAGATCACTGCAGACATCTCAGCTCTCCTTCGTGGTGCAGAACAATACAGGGAGGTGCTGTTTCTGGCTCTGTGGTTAGTTAGTACATTTACTTGGAAAAAAAAATATGTAGTTGCTAATTCTTCCTCCTACCTACTTTTGAATAGGCCACGTATATTCCTGGATCTGAGAAATCAGTTTGTCATCAAAAAGTTTGCATAGTCTTGGAAGAAGACATATACTGAGGATATATCAACCAAAGACTCAGAAAAATACACATATGTGCATTTGCCCCAGATTTTGGAGTTCTCATTTCACTGATTTAAACAGTAAGGCAGTAGCACTGGAAGAGGATTACATCATAATTTTTCTCTTTTATCAGCAGTGTAGTCAATTTTATATCAATGCAGTGATAATAGTTCACTTAGCTCAAGCTTTTAGCTGGCTACATTTGCTTTTATTTTCTTTCTCTTCTTCTTGATGTTAAAGAGCATTAACACAGAGAGAAATAGAACACTCAGTTCTATAAACAGAGGTAAGAAAAAAGCTCAAGGAGTTAGCATGGGTTTGTTGAGTATTCTTAAAGGATTAGTATTGTGCGAACAATTAATGGGTTCACTACAGAACAGGACTGATCCAAGGTTACATTCTGACACCATTGTTATTGGTTCTAGCAAATTATTGGATACTGAGGAAAGAATAGTAATTTGCAACAATTTACTTCTTATTGATGTTTTAAATTGTGTGTAACTCCTGCATAGAGAGAGCAATATACAAGGTAAGGAGGCACTAATTATTCTATTGCAGTCTCTAACAAAAATACCCTTTCTCATTGTCGAAAAAAGGACAAAAAATTCTAAAAATGGCTTTATTTTGACAGAAACTTTATAGCATTAATATAACTATGTGAATAGATGAATTATAAGTATCAAATAAAGATGTTGATTTTTTATTATGTGAATATAAATAAATGCTATTGGTCTGTACTGGCTTCATGTGCTATATTTAGTTAATGAGTTATATATATATGTAGTTAAATTTAGTTAATGAGTAGGCAGAATAGGCTACATTTTTCACTTCATTTCTGTGCTGGTGACCAGGGCCTGGAACAGATCATTCAGAGGTTGTGGAGTCTCCCTCACTGAACACAATCCTCTGCCCTGAGCTCTGGGATGACCCTGCTAGAGCAGAGAGGCTGGACCAGATGCCCCACTGTGATCCCTTCCATCCTGGCCCATTCTGTCATTCTGTGAGATAAAGGTTTACATGATAGAAAGGTCAGGCCAAAACAGAAGGCTGTTTAGATGAACAGGTAACTCCGACCTGAAATAAACACCTATGGTGGTGTTGTACAGAAGCAGAAACAGAGGAAGGTTGCCCAGAAGTACAGAGGCATTTCTCAAGCATGCATGGATGGAGTTAGAAGAGCTAAAGTTCAGTTGGAAATTAATCCAGATAGGGATTTCAGGAGGATGAAAAAGAGTTTCTACAATTGTGTCATCAGCAAAACAAAAGTAAGGAGAGTATGATCACAGGGACCCCCACTGCTCAGTGGAGCAAAGGACATACTGAGTGGTCAAGGCCTTGGGTAATGCCAAGACATTGAGAGTCTTTCTTGCTTCAGTTATAACCAGTAAGATTCACCTTCTGGTCTCCCAGGCCCAAAATCTCCAGCCAGAAATACAAGCATATGCAGTATATAACTTTTGTACAGTGAGATAAACCCCTTCAAGGAATGCAAAACAACTGGTCATGAACTTGCCAGGTGGGCAGTTTACACACTGTACACTTTGAATATTGTGCCATCCACCAGATTTATAGCACGGCTGCAAAGGAATTGCATCACCACAGACCTGATAAGGTCAATGCTTCAGGAAAACATTTGCTGCATATGGCTATGCAAAATAAATTTGTTCAGCATATCAGAAATCTTAAACAAACTTTGGCAAACTTAGCTGACTATCTTTCAGGAGAAAGATGGGATAATTTACCCAAATGAAGACATTTGAGACACCTTAAGCTGTCCAATATATCTTCTCTGTTACAGCAGATAGGACACACCTCTGTAGATAAACCTACATCCTTCTGAAGGTCAAACTGAGTACTTGAGGGGGTCTAAAATTACCCTAGATATCAGTCAAGCAGTTTAAGTAAATGAATTACATTATTTTGCACTTCGCTTTTAAGCCAAAAAGCATGGACGGGCTCAACTCTGTCATCTTCACATTCCTGCAGCAAGAATATTACAATACTATTTTTCTGGTTTCCTTAAAATGCAATTGAAGATACACATTAGAAAAAAATTCTGTCAATAATGAGTGCTAAGATAAAAATAAAAAATGCTTTGGAAAAAATTTCAGTCCTCAGGGTCTTTCTCAAGACAAGCCAACCAGCTGCCAACTTTGAAACAATTCAGCATGCATTTTTCTATGTATCTCTGCAAACAAATCTGTTTTCTTTAAGAATACTTGCCATCTTACATACTTTCCAAGTCCAAAAGTAATCCAGCTGATGTAGATGTTAGACCTTTGAGATCTTATGTGACTGCTTCCAGGCTGTAACACACTTACAAACACTCTGAGCTACACATGAAAGACTAGGCTCTGCATTAGATGAATGCTCCTGTGCTATATTTGAGAATGAGATACCTGTGGAGGATTTACAGGTGCATTTTTGATGCTGAATTTTTAAACTCCTGTTTCCATGGCTTAAAAAAATGTGCTTCAGCACCTGGATATGAGATATCTTTTTAAACTAAGGAAGAATCTTGCTACCTGCTAGATTTAACTTAAAAATCTAGGGACATCATTAAGGGAAAATCTGTTTTCTTGTTCATCTGTGTACCAACTTGCAATAATTTCATAAAAGCAGCTGTGACTTTTTATGAGCACATATTTCCCAAGCCTGCAAGGTTTTTCTGATCTTTGGCCCCTACTTTAAGAGGACCCTATATCTACAACTCTACATCTTTCCACTCCTTTCTGAAGGGTTACTTGCTTTCTGGTATCAAAGATTTGGTGGTAATGAAACTCAGGAAAAATCAGATCATGCCAGTTTAAAATGTCTTGTCTTTTATTAAAGTAGCCAGTGAAAGAATGATTCAGCCTCCAGCTATATTGAAAATAAACTCAGTCAAGTCCATTTGAAAAGAGCTGATGTTAAAACTTGTCTCATTCTTCAAGCTTTTCATGCTCGAAGGATTAGTGGCACCAAAAGCTGTGTTGGAGATGTTGCTTTCAAGGAAATTGTAGACAAAAGAGCTGCCTTGTTTTTTGTGTCCTACCCCTACAGTATAAACCAGGTTTCACTATAACCCAGGTTCAGAATTAAACTTCTTCCTTTATTGGCAGTGTATTTGAATTTCTTATCTAGCATAATGTTGTCCAAATGAACCTTGCCTTTTCCCACACCCTTTGGGTGGATACTCACACTGTTGTTAGAATATTCCTAATTTATTCAGACACCGTTTATCTGAATGATGCACACAAGATGACATTACTCCCAGAGGACTTAAAAATATTAAGCTAAAGAGAATGTTAGAGAAAACAAACGGAAAGAAGCAATGCAGATTGTTTCAGTTGTTCCTCAAAAGCGTGTTTTAAGGCAGATTCACTTTTCCATGGGTCAGAGAAACCTACAATAAGTGATTAGTGAAAATACAGAAGAACCTCTGTAATACTGCTTTCATTTGTCACACATAGAAAGCATCTATTTTTGTTATCACAACTATTTACATAGGTCAGAGGAGAAAATACTTTAAATGTCAAAGAGAACTGTAAGCAGATTCCTGATGATAGGAATGTACACTTGCTCCACATCTAGAAAACAACAACACCACCACCAACAAAAAAAGACTTCAGAGACTCATAGCAGTATTTGATATACAAAATCCTTCTTGGGCTTGATTTGAAAGGTCCACAATTGCATATTCAGAAATATTTTTTGAACAGGACCAACTAACTGCATGGTGAATATTTTTCAATAAAACTTAAAAATTGTTGTATTAGCAATATATAGACTGGAGAGTTTCCTTTCAGATGGACTTTAGGAATTGGATATTTGATACACATTTAAAAACAAACAACAAGGTCTTCTGTGAAAATGCCATTGTTAAAAAAAATAGTGTGTCAACATAGACACATGTAAGGGTACAGACAAGGGGATCTATGCATGTTTGTAATTCTAAACACATATTTAAACACTTTTCTGAAATATGACAACATCTTTGCATGATTTTCTTACTGCCACAATCATAAGTTTTAAAAAACGTTGTAGTATCTGAGCAATTCCTACGGAAGAAATGAAACTCACAGAGCTAACATCTAACTCTGGGTGATTCATTGGTTACACACGAGCTGTAAACAATGAAAAGTGACTCTGGAACATTGGTATTGCTTTGGAACACTACACTGAAAAGTGAGAAAACCAACCCAGATCCACCATACATTTATACCAGCAGAACACAAGGTTAGTGAAACCTCTTGTCTCAAACAAAAGGATTGTAAGCTCAGTCACTAAGAAAACATAAGACCTGAAAACAAATAACACAGAGCAATGGCTGAAGGAGATGATAGAATTACCTTTTTGTCTTAAAAAAAAAAAAGGGGGAAAAAAATCTTACTCTCACCATCCTTTTGATAAGGTAATCATTAAGGAAAAATACTGCTAGAAATATGCTTGATAAGCACATTGAAAAAGTGTTGTTGCAACATTATCTATTTATTTGTTTAGGTGTACAAAAAAATATATTAGGCAAAAATAATTACAAAGCTGCAAATTTGGTACTGGGTTAGGGGATTTAGTTGTGATTTTTCTCTTTCTGGTCCACCCTACTGACCATTGACAAAGCATTTCAGCTCACTGGTCTCTGCATTTCAATCTACAAAAAGACATATTTATCTTCCTTTATAAATCACTTGAGCATGAATAGATTAAAAAATTCTTATTATTAGGCAAAGAATATTCATTACGTTTACCCATTCTATGTTAAGGAATTTCTTCTTAGCAGAGCTGAAAGATTAAACCTTTGGATTCAACACACAGCCTAATGTTACATCCCATGAATTTAGGTGTCTGTACTTCTCAAGACCCAGTCCTCCTCAGGAAAAATTCTATGGTTAATAGGTTGAAAGGGACCTTAAAGATGACCTTGTTCCACCTCCCCTGCCATAGGCAGGGGTGCCTCCCACTAGACCAGGTTCCTCAAAGGCCCATCCAACCTGTCCACGAACATTTCCAGGGATAAGGCATCATAACTTCCCTAGATATTCTTGATAGAATATATATAGCAAACAACACAAGTTTTGTGAGCCTTAAACAGATTTAACTCATGTGACCAGTACTTTCACATGGCAGATGCTAAAATCTGCAATTTTCATATTGGCAGTCCTACAGTTCTTCTGCAGCAGGTTTATCATCTCATATGTATTCTGCCCATACACATATATAGCTACATTTTTTCCCCTTGAGCCACTAAAAGCTTTCTAGTCACTATCTAGAAATATTAGGTTTGCCAATCTTTATTTTTCTTAATCCCCTAGTGCAGTTTGATCTAGTCATCTGCTTTTTGTTAGAGCTTCCTCAAGATTTATTCAGACCAAATCTCTTGTGTGAATTACCTGCAGAAGTTAGATAAGCAAGATGTATCTTTTTCACTGGTGCAAAGAAGTTTGAAAGTATATTCGTGACATAAAGCATTACTCATTGGTTGACAATATAAGAATTAGAAAAGTCATTAATATAGTTAATGATCCTTAATTACATAATGGAATGCCTGTTACATGATTCTTTAGTGTCTCAGCATTTCCATGCATTATTGATAGCCAATTAGGTACAGACGAAAGAACTGGGAGAACTATTTGCAGCAAACAATTTATTTGATAAATTTAGCTTTCCTTTCTGTTTTTGAATTACCTGTTAGCAGGCTTTGATTTTTAAAAATATCATTGTTGCTCCAAGTAAATCTTTTAAGCAAGGGTCTTCTAGCCTATGCTCTGATTGCAAAATATTTTATGTACTATTGCTTTCTAGGTATGAGTCATTCTTATTTCTTCAAAACACTATTTATCTCTTTACTCTGGTGTCATATGCTATTCCTTCACTCGATGAATGCTAAACTCAGAGTCTTCTGTTTTCCTCCTCTTCCTTCAAGTGTGATCTCATTCAGTCCAACAGATTCACTTTTCACTGTGGCTGAATTTTCTTGTAAGAATAACCAGATCTTTTATAATGGGATGAAACAGGCTCTTCCTTTCCTTTTCTGGCAGACATGGCTGCTATTCTTCCCAGCTCCCAGGATGAGTGGAAGAGTGTTCTCTCAGTGGGCAGATACACACACTGAAGATGTGGCCAGTGGTCATTTTCAATGTCTTCATGGACGAAGACTCCACAACATCTCTAAGAAATCTTTTGCATGCTCAACCACCTGCACAATAAAAAAACAAACAAACAAACAAACAAACAATTTAAAAATTATGTTTAAAAAAAGATTCTGTGTTTCATTTTGTGCCCCCTTGTATTTTGTCTTTTATTTAGGCTTGATAAGACCATTGTTGATAAGACCCCTTGGGTTTCTCTGTTCTGGGTTTAGAGCCACATCCCTCTCAGCTCTCCTTGCACCTTAGGTGTTCCAGTCCCTTCATCATTTTCATGATCCTGCCCTGCACTTGTTCCAATAGGTCCATCTCCCTCTCGTACTCAGGAGCCCAGAAACAGAGCCAGCACTAGGTGCTGCCTCCCCAGTGTTCTGTTCAGAATAAGAATCACCTCCTCTGACAAGCTGGAGATGCTCCCGTCATGCAGCCCATTACACTGCCACGTTTGCCATAGGAGCACACTGCTGGCTCTGAGTCAGCTTGTTATCCCCCAGGATCCTGTGATCTTTTCTGCAAAGACATCTTCCTACAAAGACACTTTTCCAGTCTTTCTCAGTGTATACAAATATTCAGCACGGATGCAGCTACACCTCAAATCCTGTGTCCAGTTCTGGGCCCCTCATTACATCAAAGATATTGAGGTGCTGGAGGGTGTTCAGAAGAGGACAAGAGAGCTGGTGGAGGATCTAAAGTCCATGTCATATGAGAGCAGCTGAGGCAGCTGGGTCTGTTTAGCTTGGAAGAAAAGAAGTTCCAAGGTGGCTTTATCGCTCTCTACAACTCCCTAAAAGGAACTTGTAGCTAGATGTGTGTTGGTCTCTCCTCCCAGGCAACTAATGACAAGATGAGAGGACATGGTCTCAAGCTGCTCATGGGGAGGTTCAGGTTGGAGAAGAGGAGGAAATTTTTCATGGAAAATGTTATTCAACATCAGAATGGGCTCCTCAGGTAAATGATGGAGTCACCATCCCCAGAGGAGATCCAGAAATGACTGGATATTGCACTTAGTGCCATGGTCTGGTTGACAAGTCAGTGATCAGTCAAGAGTTGGACCTGATGATCTTGGAGGTCTTTTCCAACCTAGATGATTCTGTGATTTTGAGGTGCAGGACCTGACATTTCCCCTTTATCAGACTCCAAGAAATTCCTCTCAGCATTAAAGACTGCACTAAAAGGATGCACTGAAATTCAACTGGTGTTCTTTATCAATAACTACATTCCAAATCCAACTTCTCTGTCTGAGAGGAGCTGCAACTTGCCTGGATGTTGGTTCATTCACATTGTGTAGGTGGTCCCAGCAGGTTTGAATAGGCTGGCTTTGCTGGGAAGGCTCTTAAGCAGTCTGGAGGTTAGGTCCCTGTTACTGATATCTTAAAACAAGTCTTTATGACTGTTTTCTGTAAAGCTCATTTTAAGGTTAAAGTATGTCTCACTCTTAGTTCTAACAGATAAGAAAATTTGGAATTATTTGAAAAGAAAATGTGACAATAAATGAGTCTTAAAAAACCCCCACAACCAGTTTTCAGTTTTGTTTTCAAATTATACATAGTAACTCTATTTTTTATACTGTAGCAAATTAATGAATAATGAGTAAAAATGAGGATTTTTTATTTTTCTCTGAGATGTCCTCAGAACGACTCGATATGTATTTTATAAAATCCTAACTTTGTGTAATTTCTATGAATAATATCTAAAAAATATTGATGTCATCAGATACGAAGAAGGATGAATCAGAAAATTAAAGAAAAGACCTTACGTGTATGAATTAACATCTGTCCTTCAGAGATTCTCAAGAGCAGATCTGATACTAAATAAGTCTGTAATATCTAGCAAGTGTTTCAGAATATAGTCTCTCACATCACTCTCTTCATGAAGGTGAGTGATTGCAGCAGGCA
This sequence comes from Acridotheres tristis, assembly GCA_037013685.1. Taxonomy (NCBI): domain Eukaryota; kingdom Metazoa; phylum Chordata; class Aves; order Passeriformes; family Sturnidae; genus Acridotheres; species Acridotheres tristis. The sequence goes on from CM072887.1 coordinate 104,072,180, forward strand.
TTAAAAAATATTATTAATCAGAAGTCTATAACACAGCAACTCTAGCTACCTTCTCCCCTTCCTCTGCATCTTGAATAAACCCATTACTGCTGCTTGAAATTTCAAGTGACAGCTAATTTAAGTGCAGCTTCACATTATGGGTTCCAAAAATTACAAACTACTGTTTAGATTTATTTGCTAAATCATGTAGAAGAACATTTTACAAGACTGTCCGTAAAACTAGACTGAAGGAGAGAACACAGTTATAACTGAGTGATTTTAATTTATTGTCCATTTTGTTTTGTTTTGTTCACTTCAGGGAATGAACACAGTTCTTATGCTGTATCAGAGCAACTGACAACTCTACTTAAAAAATTCTTAAAATGTTAAAATGTTGGTGTGCTGAAAGAAACATGCTGCTTTGTAGAGACAAGGGAAATTTGGTGCTTTTGTCTCTCATAGGCCCCGATTAAAGAGGAGAAAACACTCCAGCACAGCCAAACCCTAATCATTTCACAAAATATATCTCACCTTATCCTGAACTGGTTTAAACCATAACAGAAAAGAACAAACCTGTCTTAGACACAGTAGCAACCATTCAGCACAGGCATTTACACTTACTGCAAATAAGCTGTAATCAAAAATCCATTGAAGCCTTTGTACCCATTCTGTGAGCTGATGAGGTCATGAGAATTTGGTGAAACTACTGCTTTATTCCCTTCCAGGAGGGAGCATGTTGCTCTTTATAAACAAGGGGTGGGAAATAGAACCACAACAGGAAGAGTAGGGTCCTGAGCAAACTGTGACATACATAAAGCTAGCATCACTAGACTTACATGGCATCTTCTATTCAGTGCACATGTTGTTGATTGACAGAGACTCAACATGTTGATTCATGCTATTAAATTGTTAAGTCAATGCCTAAAAAGGTTACTGCCATCCATAGTGTGATTGTTGATGAGGTTCCTGACTTTGCATACATTACCAAGGTCTGGCTGAATGACTTTGTAAAACTATTATTGGTCCAGATGTCTTCTTTTGAATCTTAGCTCATAAAAATTTGAGAAATGGCTAAAGCACTGGTACTACAAGGCTTTTAATAGAACAGACAAAGCAGGAACAGAAGGTGGAATTCAGCAAAGCTCAGACTAGTGGTAAGATGTGTTATTTTAATGATTAAGGAAATTTATCCTAGAGGCACACTGCAGAGTAAAAACTAGCAGACTAACTCAACATGCCACTGGCATTCCCAACAAAAGGCATTCTCAAAGCTCCCTGGTTTGTGTTGCAGTGTAGACAATGAATTGTCTACGTTGCAGCACAAATTAAAGCACTAGCAATCAAAAACAACACATGTTCCTTTCCTATTACCTTCCAGGAGTCTACAAGCAATTAATAATATATAAGGCTTTAATTTGGCTATACACTTTATTTTTCCCCTCTTCAAAATAACTGAGATTGGATCTGATACAGTAATTGTACCCTATACCTTGATTTACCAAATTCAGGTGCATGAGTGCAAAGTAAAGAATCTAGGTACTTGGTTTGACCTGGGAATGAATCATTTCAGAATGTATTAATGTGATTCCAGTTGTATTTAAAGAGTAGACCAAGTGAAGGATTTAGTATAAATTTTCTTGATATAATAATAGTTTATGGAAAGATATCAGAGTTACTACTAAACTATCAGGTGTCAGGAGATATATGTTCATGTTAGGTCAAGGTCCCAGCTGGGGCATATTACACTGCCTCACCACAGGTGCTTGATTGGTAGTTCTGGACCCTGGTGATATTAATTTGCATAAATTCTGCTTAATTTGCTTAAAATTTGCTTGAGGTACAGGTGTATGTAGAGTTAAGTGCTTTGATTAACAAGAATAGATTTAAACATGTACTTATATCATGTTGTTAATTCCCACAAAAGCGATTCATTAAAACACTTACAAAAAAAAAATACCTTTTGTACTTAGCACACAATATCAGATACCATGCTACAAGTGTGCACTGCCCATGTAGGTATCACAGTGCATGTTCACAATGGCCACCATGACATGATGTGCTTCACCTGCTCAGCACGTTCCCTGATGACACAAAGCTGGGAGGAGTGAGTGGCCCATACCCCAGAGAACTGTGCAGCCCTGCAGAAGGATTTTGACAGGTTGGAGGGATGGGCAGAGAAGAACTATTTGAAGTTCAGCAAGGGCAAATGCAGGGTCTTCCTTCTTTGGAAAGAATAATCCAAAGTGCACCAGCAGAGGATGGGGGCTGACCTGCTGGGAAGCAGCTCTGTGGAGAAGGACCTGGGGGTCCTGGGGGACAACAAGCTGTCCATGACCCAGCAGTGCCTGGTGGCCAGGAAGGACAAAGGTATCCTGGTGTGCACTGGGAAGAGAACTGCCAGCAGGTGCAGGGACCTGATCCTGCCCCTCTACTCAGCCCTGGTGGGGCCCTCCAGGAGTGCTGGGTTCAGTTCTGGGCTCCTCAGCATAAGAGAGACATGGAGCTCCTAGAGTAGGTTCAGTGGAGGGCAATGAAAATGATGAAAGTTCTGAAACATTTCCCTTTCAAGGAAAGGCAGAGTTGGGCCTCTTCACTCAAGAAGAGATGGCTTAGAGGGCACCTCAGCATAATGTGAAAGTCTCTGAAGGGAGGGCATCAAGGAGATTGACCCAGGCTCTTCTTGGTGGTGCCTAGCAATAGGACAAGAAGCACAGTGCAAAACACAGGAAGCATATTCCTGAATATGAGGAATAACTTTATTGTGTGCAAAATAGCACACTGGAACAGACTGCCCTGGGAGGGTGTGGAGGCTCCCTGACTGGAGATATTCAAGAACTGTCTGGTCACAATCCTGTACAACGTGCTCTAGGATGATGTCATGATTACAAAGAAAAATTGTGGAGCTTGTAGCACTTTTTGGTTCCTTGCACCTCATGTTATGAGGGGAGTGTAGTTTCAGCAGGAGGAAGCTGGGGCTGGAAAGAGAAGGATCATCAGCTCTTTCAACTTTACCCATTCTGTAATTCTGTGATTCTGAAAAGATATGATACATTTGGTCAACTGGAAGAAAACTCAATATCAAAAAGCTGAGTATTATTTATTGCTGAGTGTTCTTACTATTGCTGTTGTATAACCTTTTGTTTTTGTTTTTGTTTTTTTTTCTCTTTCCCATCCTGTCTGGCTTTGGCTTTTCTCTTATTTTTTAAAACAGTTCAAAGAGAAAGCTTCAAAAGTCAAAGGACTGCCCATGAAGCAGTGCTCTCCTGATATTATCTTTTGCTCTGAGTCACGTTTTGGGCTTTTGCTCTCCATTTTACTGTAACACTAGGTTTAACTGTGCTCAAAATATTGTTCTAGCTTGTGAGTTGCAAGGTCAGTCTCAAGTCAGCTCAAACTTACCAATATTTACTTGCTATAAAATGGAAAGAGAAATTCAAAATAATGCAAATAATGTTTTAGCCTTTCCAGAGTGGTGGACAATTCTTTTTTCCCACTGTATTTAATACCCACAGAAGATGAATTAGTTCTATGGACTAAACAATCTGTTCCAAAACTGTCAAAATGTCCATGTTCCTGAAAATATTCAGCTTTCTTGTTACCTGAAATGTATTGGCCAACTGGAATTTTTCAGTTAAATCCTTCAAGCAACTGCCTAGAGACACCACTGAGAGACTCCTGAGGATTCAGTTATAATACTTGTGGTTACAGGGAACAGCTGAGCAAAAAAAATTCAGATAAACAGAGAACAGCAGAAGAAAAAGATCCATAAATTTCATTACCGAATAAATTTTCCTCTTCTTAAGTAGCAAATTCTACACATTTGTTTCAAAATATATGCTTGGTGAATTGCAGGCCGTTTCATGCTGAAAATAGCATTCAATACATAGAACTGGAGTGTTCACTTTCACCCAAAATCATGTGAGTCAGTGTAAGGAATATAATAGGATGCAAATTGTTTTGGTTAGGGTATTTTAATGTATATACAGAGAGATACTTTAAAAATGCGTTTTATAACAAGATCATTTGGTGAAATATTTCGGTTTTCATATGAGTGGCTGAAAAAAGTTCTATTCCACCCACAGTACAAACTATTTTGACACCACTGTGTTTTTTCATGGGAGATGATCTACTGATGTATCTGTTCTCTATTTTCTACCAGAGTGCTTTGGAGTTCCTTGTAAGGCATCTCACCAATTATATGCTATGGCCCCCTCACAATTTCTCATAAGGCACCCTGTCCCATTGGTGGAAGCATGTAATGTAGGATATTGAAATCCAAAACTACTGCCAGGAGAAACAGAAACATCAACATATGAAATGGTATTTTGATGGAAATCACATACTTCACCATTTTATGTAAATTCACCTTTCAGTTAAAACAAAATCCACAAAACACAGACATGGATCACTAAGTCCCCTTCTCATCAAAAGCTTTGTTTGACAAAATCACACATTTCTGTTATTTTCTACAACTCCTGTGATAGTAATATGTATTCATATGCCACAGGGCATACATAGATGATAGTAATAATCAGTTACAATAATCATGTTCCTGATTTCATCCAGTTTCATACTTTTCAAAGCCTACTGTTATCAGCAGCTGAAATTCTGCAGCTGAGAGTTTAGAAATACCCCACAGAGATTAAATCTCACTATAAGTGGCCTTTGTATATGCATAAGTGTTACATTAAAAAAGAAAATGTTATCATTCATTTTAAAGCAGATCATTTAAAATAGTCAAATTATGAATGAACTAATGAAAGAGAGATTAGTAGTGAATATTATCCACATTAATAATAAATAAACTTATGTGTTACCAATATACCCTCAAAATATTTCTGACATTCTTTTATCTTTGGGCTATGAAACTTCATGTCTCACTACCTGGAATTTTCATTTCCCAAGGAGCTTTAATGTTTGTATGAAAGGTTCTGTCCTGACAGCAACCTTCAGGCACTTCACTGACATTATCTCTGACTTACAAAACTTTGAGGAAAAACAGAATTATTTCCCTCATATGTATCAGCTGTGGAAAAAAAAAAAACAAAATGAAACAATAAATTAGGATTGCCTAACATATTATCAGGGCTCCTCTTACAACCCTAGGTGTATATATGTGGAAATTAAAACAGAGATATTTTAAAACATTCCTCCAGATGCTAAATATATTTTATGTTGCTGAATTCAAAGCTTTCTGGTTGCTTTAGTCCAGCCTCTGTAGTGCAGCATTGTACTAGCAGCACCATTTGTAAAAAATGTTGTAGAATGATTTTATTGTAAAAAAAAAAAAAATAATAATAAAGGCTGTAGAAAGCTTCACAAGAAGAAGCAGAACTTTAAGAGACTCAGCTGACACCTTGGGAGCTATCACTTCTCTAGTGAGGTGGTTCTAACTGTAAAACACAAGAAGTCACAAACTTCCCACTTTTCAGCTGACATCCAGACCTCAGGATATTCTACTGTCACAGCGTTTTGTCTTTATTGCTTTTTCCTTCCTTGTTTTGGGTTTCCTTTTCCTCTGTCAGTGTTCTCCTAAGTGCTTGTCAATTCACAGCCTTATTTTTTCTCCACACTTCTCAGTGATTTTTGTTATTTTCAATTCTGATACACTTATTGCATATCTTAATCCTTTCTCTGATCTATATATACATTAAACAAGTCAGAAAAACACAAGAAGAAAAACTTCATATTTATATTTCAATATTCATGCCAGAAATGTTTGTGTACTTGACCAGTCTCACAGAGGTAAACCTGTCATTAAATTTTTCTACCTTGTTAGATTCAAACAGCATTTCTCTGATTCCCTTTTTTTTTTTTTAATGATTAATCCATCAAGGAAAAATAAGAAAAAAAAGCATGATTCAAAATTTGAGATAAGCATCTCTGAGAAAGATTAAAATGGAAGTGCAGTTTACAAGTATCAGGCTGTTTATGGAGAGTTTTCTGTGCTAAGAGAGGCTAAATATGTCAAATATACTCTTTGCTGTTATTTGTTTCAAATTCATTGGGATACACAGAAATTAGTTGCTGGAGCACAAGCTGAGTTTAAGTTATGTCCTGTGCAAATTAAGCTGTAGTACCTATTTGTGTGGCTGTACAAGTCCAGAATTGTATTAGCTTTCACCTTGTCTATGCTCTCCATCTGAAGTTCAAGAAATGGGATATTTATCAAATTTAGAGACCATTTGACCTTCTGCAAGTTAATACAAAATCAGATTGACCTATGGTTGCCAGTATCAAGAGCTAGTTCACTCATTTGATGCCTTCTAGATAGGGATGACCAAACCGTTTGACCCAAGATCACTGATGAGCTACATCCTATTAACCTCCAAAAAAGGAGACACAAGAAAAGGAAAGAGAAATAGGGGACAAAAGAAGCTTCAAAGTAACAGCTGTGTTTGATAAAGAAAAGGGCAGAAATATGGTATAATGGCTATATACTTGATCTGCTCATCCTTGACAGCAGTCTGGGGACAAAGGACTGTAAAGCCATTAGTATCTAACAGTCCCAGCAAACTTTAGGACAAAGTAAACCTCCTAGTGACCACATTCTTGCTTTTCCACACCCGAAGTCAGCTTTGTTCTTCCCTATCCACAAAACAAGTCTTGCCAAAACTACCGAGACAAACAATCCAGAAGAGGATCTTATCGGTGGCTTTTTTTTTTTCCCAGATATTTGCATCCTAATTAAACATATCAAATATCACCTGATTTTGTATGAGGAGGAAAAACTATGATTTGACTATTTGAGTGAAGGGCTCACCATTCATCCAGAATGCTTTTTTTGTTCTTTTGTTTGTTTACTTATCTTTCCTTTTCTTTCTTAATTTGCACAGTTAATCACACTGTACTAGCCAAATTTGTCACAGAAAAACTGAGGTTCTGTGGGGGTGGTGAGGCACTAGCACAGGTTGTCCAGAGAAGATGCAGATGCCCCATTCCTGGAAGTGTCCAAGGCCAGGTTGGAGGGGGCTCGGAGCAACCTGGGGTGGTGGAAGGTGTCTCTGCCCATGGCAGGGGAATGGGCCTGGATGATCTTCAAGGTCCATTTAAACTCAAACCATTCTATGTTTCCATGATTTGATATAAATTCTGAAATAACTTACAGCAAACTTTTAGAGTTCCAAGGACCACACATGATTGATTCCACAAATATATGTCCAATTAAAAAAAATATGAAAGACTTCATCTATTATATTTTCTGTAAATCAAAAAAAAAAGGAGCACGTTTTCTTTATTAGGTTCCTGGGCAAGTGATAAAATTCAGCTGTCTGAAAAGTTTCAATATTTTAGGTTCGAACACATAAATTTTTATGATTTTGCTAAAGCAAGAGAATAATTCCCAGTTGAAAATAGTCTAATGTAGAAATGAACTTGTGATATTCCATTTTATTTCACTAATGGGGATTTTGTGTTAAAAACAGTAATGTTTTACATTTTGTTTTTCTTTTTTTAAGTCACTGCTTTTGAACAAGGAAAAGTTTATCAAAATAGTGTAAACCAAGTCTACTTTACTTCCACTTTGTATATTCCTACTGTATGTCTACCTGTACACCCTGAAGGCAAAGTTGACAATAAATTTGCCTTAATGCATTTTGAGTCAAACAGTGCTGCCAATGTCTGTGTGAAAGTGCTCTGAAGAGAACATTTAGGTGAAAAGAGAGAACACCCTCTCTTAGTGCTCAAAAGGAAGCCCTGAGGAACAAAATAGGTGTCTAAATTAAACTTTTTTTCATTTTCTAGGTGATGTGCTGCTGCATTTGTAAATCCAAATAGCAATTTTAAAACCATTCTTGTCCATGAATTATAGCTTATATTATATTTGTATCCAAAGTAAATCAATAATTTACAATAGATCTTTTTGCCAGTTATATAATCAAACATTATAAAAACATATTCCTGCTTCAAAATAGAAAACTATTCAATCAAATTAAATTTCAAATTAAGATAGAGACAATAATCTGTGTTCATTTACTACTATCAATATAAATATTGTAAAATAAATGGGAAAATAGATTCTTGCTTCTGAGGACTTGTAATATGATTTAAGGAATTTTCCGTCTGGGAGCATATCACAGCCCTTCACAGCTCTATCCGAGGACTGACTTTAGCCTAATTCTGTCTTTTAAATCTATAGAATCCCCCCATTATTTTCAAATTTTTCATTCTTTTATAAATATGCAAAATTCTGACTTCATTCAATTTTTGTGTCCAGCCCAGTGCCAAAGGACACCCAGGCATGCTTCATGTGAAAATAAAAATTTAGTTGTGTTCCTCATCTGAATGCAGGATAAAATTAGAGTTTCTCCAGGTCTCTGACACTTCTCTGAAGAAAACTTGTAAGGGTCTATCACTATTTGGAAAAAAAAGCAAACAAACCAGCCTCTAGAAGATTTGGTATTCCTGCAGGACCCCATCAAATTATCTGTTCCTTAGGAAAAAGCATATTGTCATCCCACTGTGCAGATCCCTTTCTCAGGTCCTTATTCAGAATGTATACATATATATGAATTTATGAATTTCAGGGAAATGAGCAGTAGTCTGCAGGGCTGAGCCACAGGCTAAAGCCTTCCCAGATGATATCCCATCAACAGACTCCAGAGATTCATCTCTTTCCCTACAGCATCACTTCTCACCAAAGCTCACTTTCCATCAGACAAAGACAAGAAATAACATTTTCTTCTCTTTCAAATATGGGTTCAGAAATGCAAGCTACAAACTGACTTAATTTTCCTGCATAGACAAAAGCCTGGTCTGCCAGTGTGCTATTGTAGAGAGGTTAATATTTCTTTAGCCTTAATTTATTTGGATCTGAAAACTTAGTATTGCCAGTTCTTCACAAAATTAAGAAAGAATGCCTGTAATGAAAAGGCAATGCATTGGAACAAATGTTCATCTTCCCATTTTATTCATTTTCTCACTAAAATATGACAGCAAATTCATTCACTTACAGATTAAGAAACTGCTATTAAATTATGATATTAATAATAGTAGTATTTATTATTTCTGTTTTGTTAAACTACTTTTTATATATAAAAAAAAGCATTTGTGTTTAATGGGTCGTTCTTTTTACTCCTCAGCAGAGACAATTCTACTACATACTGGTTTAGGAGATAAAACCTGTCCAAACTTCTGTAAAGATCAGAGTGTCTTATCTTAAGTTGGATTACTACTCTTGCAGACTGAGACCAGATAAACAAAGCCCTTATGAAACTTCAGGGCTGTTGTGATCAATTTGCCTGGTGCACGACTCTGGGGACCATGCTGTTTTACCATCTTGATTGCAATGATAAATCCATCATTATGTTCAGTGCGGTGGAAACAGCTCAGAGCCTTGCCATTTGTGGCAAATCTTTTCTATGGCAGGCTCATAGTAAATCAGTCTAACCTGAGTTGACAATGATTGATTCTGAACAAAATGTCATGAACAATCAAATCCTCTGTTTTCTCCTTCTTTTAAAGCTGAATAGATTTAACTCCCTAAATCTAGCTAAATTCCGAATAAGAGAAAATGGAAAAAGATTGCTTGAGGGTGTTTTCTATTCTCTGATTGATAATTCTGAAAAAAAAAAAAAAGGGAGATTTAATTCACATTTTAAAAATCCAAAGTGTGTGGCAAACAATGCACCTGCTATTTACAGTCATTGATCATTACTATCATTAAGAGTCAGATAAACACATATTTTAATCCACATCAGAGTGCATGTGTGGGAAGGAGACAGGAAGATTTATCAGCTCTCTCAGGCAGGTATTGTTTCTTTCCTTCTGCTGCTTAAATCCCTCTTGTAATGGACTTGTGTTAATGATTGGAGTGCCTGAAACATTTTGTGACACGGAGAGCATCAATATTGTAACATGGCATTAGAGTCATCCAGTCAGCCTTCTGATTTATCTTGGGTTGCTTTTCCAACAAAAGTTGTTGTAAAGGACCCTGAACCACTATAGATATTAGAGGGAACCTAAAGCTCTCCCAGAAATCCGTGTTGGTCAAAATCTAACATTTGATTGAACATGGTTGAATTAAATCCTATATTCTATTGACAGAAAATCTACAAAAAACAACAGAAATCTGTTCTGGCCCTAAAGCTGAATATTCCAAAGCCTGGAATTAATTTTTTTTTTTTTTTTTTTTAGCTATACTTAAAAAAGAATATACTATCGTTATATCCCTTAAAGCAGCCAGGTTTTTCTGGAATAGATGCAGGTAGTAAAAAAGACATGAACAGATCTTCTTGCTTTACAGTTTGTGACAAAAAAAGAAAAAAAAAGTGGAGTTGAAATAAAATAGCTTTGGCTTTTGTGCATACTGAATAGAAAATGAAAATGATACAGTCACTGAAATGATTACCTAATTTATTTGTTTATCAAGAATATTGGATGAAAGAAACTAAGGGAATTGAAATTAAATGAATTGTAAGCATCTTTCAAATCTATTCTTTTTTCTAATCTACAGAGATCAGACACTTTGGAGAGGCAATCAGCTTCGACGTGAGGTAGAACAAACAGAAGCATCTTCCAGCTGAGACAAAAGGCTTTGCAGAGCTTGTGTTTGTGAGGAGATGTGAAAAGAATAGCTTAAATTGACTATCAGATATTTTTATACTTTTTTTGAGGAGTGGGACTCTTTCAAATATAGTATATGGATATTATGCTTGTGAAACTGAAACACAAGCAAAACTTGCTAAAGATGGGATATTATTCTTTGTACAGCCCTACTAATACAACTGCCTCTGACCTGAATTAAAATCACTATTCTTATTCACACTTTTTAAATCAGAATTACTAGGGCAAAGGCAGTTCTGCTTCACAGAGGATTTAATTATATCATCAGGTTTTGATATTCAAAACTTAGTTTAGTTTTAATTCAGAACAAATCCCAAAAATTCTCAGTGACAGGAACAGTCCAAGGGTTCTTAATACAAAGAAAATCCACTCTGAGAGACTGAACCTGGGCTGCAGTTTCTGAAAGCCCTGGGATTTCTGGATTAGAGGCAATCTCCCTGCTTGGCTGCCTCAGTGACATGAAGTTTCATAGCCTGGTCTCTTCAGTAAAACAAACCAATAGCCACATATATGAGTTCTCAAAAAAACAGGGATGTTTGGAAGATGCCTGTCAGGCAAGTTCCTAATACTTGATGTCGAAAATAGTTGCTATTAAATTTAACTCTCTGTGGGCTTTTTCATGACACTTCCAAGTAAACCTTTTCTTTTTCCCCTGATATTTTTCAATCAGCATTAATCACTCCATTTATTGGCTGTTGCCTACAATATCGATGCAGCAGAATCCAGAATGGGTTTGTCTAATGAGGCAGCTGGTTCTGAGGACCTCTGTCCACAGCATACAGGGTGGGGGGTTCAGGGAGTTGATTTGGCCTCACTGTAGTTTGCTTGTGAACAAATATTCTTCTATTTCATTTAGCCCAAGAGTAATCTCATTTCAGATTTCCTTTCTGAGAACCAGCATTCCTAATCCAAATTAAAATGATAGGGTAAATATTGCATTAGAAAAGGTTAGTGCCAAGCAATAACTTTTAGAGTTGTGCCAAAACTTTGCCAGGTGGCAGTGAAAGTTTGGCTTTCCCCAGGAAGTGACTGTGAAGCAAATTCTATCCTAAGCCATTTGACACCATTATTCCAGCATGGATCCCCTCACAGAGTCAATCAGTAGACATTAACTAATCAAAGCTTTTTCACCTTAAAATTCAGTGACAGCGAGCAATTCACAAGCACCAGTCATGAGGAGTTGAGTGGAGTTTTGCATGGAGAAACTTTAATATAGAGATTTTTTTAACATGAGGGGCAGTCAGAAAAAGACATAAGGTAAACAAAGTGACTCGGAGCTGACTTTCAGTTATTCGAATAGGTGCTTAATATAATTTGAAACCAAACTTCTACTTAGTTCATGTGAACTTTTCCACATGTTCCTGTGGAAGTTTTTTGGAGATAATTTGAGCAGGTCAACATGAAGAAGAAAAAATAAAGCAAACTAACCAGGTTTTGATCTGGATTAAGCACAACTGGTTGCCAGAGGAGGCTAAGAGCCTAGCCTAGAATTAAAACAGAAATTGTAAATGTGTACAATTAACAGAAGTAGCAGTGTAATAACCAATATTGGATTAGTCAAGAAGCAGCAAATCCAAAAGACAGCACAGCACTTTCAGAACTGACAAAATACTTGTAAGACCCGACTTCAGACAAACTCCCAAGATCTGGTAGAATTTTACTGGAAGACTTTCCACTGTTTATTCTGAAACACCTGAGGTATGAGTGCTACAGGAAAGCAGATGAACAATGAGGCCACACATTATTCCACATTCACATTAATGAAATAATTTTGTATTTCTCTTCAAATATGAATACAACATTAAAATAAAAAATAAAGCTTGTGCTAATATTTCTGAAGTTTTGTTTGTTTGTTTGTTTTTAATCTGACCTGTGCTGAGATCATTAAACTTGTAAAATGATACCTAGACTAGCAAAATAAACAGGGCCAGGGCTAAGACCCATGGCCCACACAACAGGATCTGACTGTTCACCCTGCTAAATAGTTAATCCACCCTGGCCCAAATTTGCACAGGATGAACAAGCAGACTCACATTTAACATTGGGCCAAGATCCAAGTCTGGCACAGGTGGGACTATTCCAGCAGTGTTTGGGAGGATAAGGGTATTTTATTGTGCAGTTCAATTTCGGCTGTGTCACTAAGCTTCAGAGCCAGAAAATATTGTCTTGCATATTTTATTGATTAAAGATTATAGGTATATGAATTACACTGAATGCTCTTTCTTTTCTTTAGCAAATCTCAGCCTTAATTTTTCTCAAATATATTACTCCCAGAATTGAAAAATCCATTGCTGACATAATTCTATGTATATGAACAATCCCTGTCTTGACACACATTGGCTCCTGTGCTTACATCTGTTCTACAAAACTCCAAAAAGTGCCCAGTTCCAGGGATTACCCCACAATTATCCATATTGTCAGATTGTCAGTACTGTTGTAACTCTAACACAATCTTTGCTTCCTAAAACTCTTGAACAATAGTTGGATGAGTATCTGCATGGATGTGGGTTATGCTTTACTGTTTCACTCAGAGTGCTCATTGGGTTCTTTTGCTGGCTATTTTAGGAGTAGCTGATGGGTAGGTGTAATACACTGTCACAGGGCAGTGCTAAACTGACTCACTGCCTTCCTATTGAGCAGACTGGCAGTGTCTAAGCCACATAATCCTTGTCCCTGGGCCAACACTGGGCCCCAGTGGCACCTGCAGAGCCTTAACACATAATTATCATTTTATAATATGCTTTTCAGTACAGAATGTCGAAAATAACACAAGGTCTGTTTCAGCCCAGCAGCATAATACTTTTACTGTACAGAAGTAAAAGATGACCTCTAGGAAATTTCATGACAGGGGCTGTTTGAAGGTGCCAAGGCTGCGGGGACAGAACTGAAGAAAGATGTTGGGCAGAGAGCAGCAAACCCAATGCAGTTTCCTCCTCATTGCCTTGGAGGAGCAGTCTCTGGAGTCTTCAGTCAAAGACATCTTTGCTTCTCTGTGAGAGTTAGAACCAGTGATATAAATCTCCAAGGGGAAAAGACTGTCTTTGCTCCCTCGTGGTCTTTTATTTAGCAGCATGGATTCACCCAGCGTGGTTTCTACAGCTGAAATACGCATACGTGTTTTCAAGATTAGGAAAGCAGTGATTTATTATCTTTTCACATGCAATTGCCTGTAGGATGAACAAGAACAGCTGTTCAGTAGTGTAGAGCAGCAATACACAATAGTTTGCTGCAGGGTAGGAAAGGGAGGAATTCCATAATTTGATTTGGTAGGGGAGCTTCTATCCACAGAAGTGGCCAAATGTAGGTTTATTCAGGAAATCTTTGTCTCACTGTGAAAAGTGCTATTGTCTCTTAATTACTACCACCGATAGCCAAGTCCTTAATGTTACATCTGTGCTGAAAGGCAGCATTCTCCAGAACTCGCAGAGGCTTTGTCTGTGTTCTGGCACTGATGATGCAAGACCATCCCAGAATAACAGCACCCTCTTCTGATCAGTCCTGAGGTTCTTCGTTTTCCCACTATCCATCACTGTCAGCTCCCATTACTGCAGTTTCTGAGATCCATCATGCTCCCAGCACAGTGTAGTGCACCACAGAATGCTATGGGAAATGTAAGCATTCCCACAAAAAATGTAGTTTCCTCTTTTTTTGACTAAATAAAGTGTAAAACAAGATGCAAGGTCACACGCAAGCAGGAATTATACTCACGGAATTGCAAAGGCAGAAGGATGGAGCTGACTCCTGAGTCATTGTGTGCATTCTTTTGAACATATAAATATTTTTCTCTGCTCCTTCCTGCCTCAAAGTTATTCAGCTTCACTACAGCTAAATAAACCAGGTCTATTGGTTGGCTGGGCTGCTATAAAATTATTGTCAGTTCACAACCTATGCACACTTGCCTTGTAGAGGACACCATTCGGGGGTACATTATTCAAAATCTGTGGCAGGCATAGTCAAACCTGGAATATATTACATTTTAGGTTAGGCTTCCAATCAGTGCCACCACATTTTCAACATCAAGCATTCAACAGTCAGTACATGTGAAAATTAAAGTTGCATGCACAAATCTGTCCTCCCTTAAGTGTTCTTCAGGCCTCTGAATTGCCTACAAGCTATTGCGTGTGAAAAGATAATAAATCACTGCCTGTCTTTGGTGCCTTAGGAAAAAAAAGTACCCTTTAATAAGATGATCAAACCTGAAGGTTTGAAATTTGCACTTGAGGTTATATATGCATGAGCTGTCTCACCACATAGACAACACAGCAAAGAGCTCTAGAATTATGTTAAGACTTGATGAATCCTTTTGACAGAATAGCATTGCTTCATCCTGGCTCCTCCACATTAGAGATTGCTTTCCAGATTGAGCAGCTTTTAGAAGAGGCATAATAAGAAGGGAGAGAGGTACACAGTTAACTGAAACAACTTAATGAAAAAAACAAAACTGGAACTTATGCTCTTGTCATTATCAGCCCAATCTCCCTTCCCTATGAACCCACAATATTATTTAAATGAGGAAAGAGCAGCTGGAAGGGAACCAGTTTTTCATGATCCCATCTGGAGCTTCATCCTTGTGGCATACTTAAACAAGATGCTAGGTTGGTGCAGGGGCAGGACTGATAGGATGTTGACGGATTTTTGCAGACAGCCTCTAGCAAGCTCTAGTGAGGGAAGCACAGATGGAGAATAGTGATTTTTGGCAGCTAACAATTGAGCCAAACCTGAATGGATCAGAGATATGAATTGAGTAAAAGGCATCTTCTTGACCCCGAGACTATATTCACACCAAAATTCAAATTCTTTTTACAACAGAGAAGCATATAACTATCTGAAAACAACAAATACAAACAATTGTGTTTATTTTAAAAGTTGGAAAACATCATCCAGATTTTTATGCGTACTAAAGTCAGAGATAGATAGGACTTTCCAACCAAAAAGTATGTGAAACCTTACTTTTCCTGTCAAGTACCACATATTTCCATAAGCAGCTCAATGGTATTTCAAGAACATGATGCCTTTCCAGAAATAACAAACAATTCAAAAGCTAGACCTCATATGGGGGAACCAATCTATCCTCACAATAGCCTGCAATGAGTCTTTATGAATCTCCCTTCGCAGTTCAAGGGCAGTGATTGCCAGTGAAAGAGCTCATGTAAAAATGCAAGACTAACTGGTCCGAGAGAACAAGCATAGCTGCATACTGTTGAAATGAAAATCCAGAGAATCTTTAGGACAGCCTCCTATGTGAATACCAATTAAGCAAGTGAAAAGATCCTCCAGAGAGGCATACTTTTCCTTATTAATATTTTTTTAGAACCATATGAGAAATTAGAGGTCATAAATGAGACTGACCTTACCCTAAAAAGATTAATACCCAAATAGACAGGAGGATAAAAAGGAAGTATTATTAACTCTGTACTACAGAAGTGAAAAATGTCTGATTCTAAGAGACCCTGACAGCTACAGCTCTGGTTTAAATAGACATAACTTTTTAGATATTCAGCACTTCCAGACCAGTTCTTAAGTGATTTTTTTTTCTCTAATATCTAAATTCAAATACTTGAAACTAGTTTCCTGGATCCCTCATAAATACTTTAATCATCACACCATCCATTTACTCTTTAATGTTTTGCTTTTGGGCTTCTTGAGATAACAGAAATCACTTTTACTTTAAAAACAAAATGCAGAAAGTAAAATCCATTTGTATAATTACAACTCTGATCTCCCCTCCTTCTCCCAGACATAATCCCCCCTAGAAAACTCTCACTTAATGGGCCATTCCAGTAAACCCTTATAGCTTAAAGATTGCTATGTTTAATAGAACCCTGTAAGTGTTGAAATAGCAAAACTTGCATCAAGATTCCCCGAAAGCTCTGCAAACTAACAAGCTTAATGGATTTTTAATGGTCCCTTTACAGACTTACATAAGGGCAATGGAGGCAGTAGTGGTGGGAGGTTATGCTTGTGCATGATATTAAAAATATTTTGAGTGCTCCAGAGCAGCATCAATACCCAGTAGGACTATATTCGCATGGAAAGTTACATTAGAGAGTTTTTAACTGAATACAGCAGGTATTATTTACCTTTATTATGAGTGTAACCAATGCAATGCTCCTGGGGACAACATTGCATTGAGTATCCCCACGTGATCAGTAGATTAAATCACAAAACAATTGGGAACATCTCACCTATATCCAACAAGATAAGAATTAGAAATCACACATTTGTGTGCAAATACACTATTGAAAGCTGTTGTGAGGTTAGAAAGAAACTATAGAGTGAAAGGTTCTGGGTTCAGAAAACCAGCAGTGGCTAAAGGACAAGAAACTAAAACAAGTAACTGAGATCAACTGGAATTTGGAATGTTGTCTTTAAGAGAAAAAGACTGGAAGAAAATTATGGGAGATCAACACAGTTAAAAAACCTTTTTTTGCGGAGAAGACAGAAAAATTCATGCAGATATTATTTCAAGATATCATTATCTTGTTTTCAGCCTCTATTTTATTGCTAAAACAATAGGCTAAATTTTATTATTGTGGAAATTATGTCAATTAGTTTGTAATTATTTACTTGATTCACTAGCTACATAGAGGTACCTGGTGGCCAAATGTGGTCTCCTGTGATAATAAGGCCATCTAGACTTAGACAGGTTGTCACATTGGCAAGAAAACAGAACAGATCTTTCCCTGGCTTGCAGCTCTAGTTTGGTAATTGTTCTAAGCAAAAGCTCTTAATCTGAACACCCACAGAATACCCGCAAAGAGATGATATTTTCATCTCTATTGCAGTGCATTTTTAAAGACCAAAAGTGTAGAATAATATTGACCCCTTTAAAAAAATATATAATTTGCAACACAGCTTTAATTTTCCTTTGGAAATGAACCACCACAAATCTAATACTCATTTTACACAGTGTTCAAATAATTTTGACTCATCAAGTTTAAATCCAGTTTAAAAAAAGGTATTCTTTTGTGTTTGGAAACTCCTTTTTTTAGACTAGGTTCCTCATAATCAAAGCTAAAATCAGTCCACTTTTATTTTCTCAAAAGATGCCTGCCATTACCTGGAAAAATTTTCTACTTTGATTTGAACTTTAATTTGCATAAAATGGGTAATATTAACTACTATGGGTATATCTACCTACCCATACATAGGTGAAATTTGTATTTTGGATATGTTTCCTAAGGAAGAGGGCTTTGGGGGATGTGTTGCTCTATAGACCTGACTGTCCTGCTCTGTATTGTTGCAGATGAAGAAAAGCAGATGTTGTATTCAGTGTCGCCATTCAGTCTGATCGACCATATATAAAGTAAGGTTCTGCCAAACAGTGCAGTCAAATCCATCTGTCTGCTGTAAGAAAAATCCTTAACAGTGGAATTTCACACATTTTTGAGACAGCTGCTGCTTAGTCTTTGTACCCCTGAACTCAGGAAGGGAAACAATCACCAGGCGCCTGTTCCCAACGTAGTGCTTTTCATCACTAACATTATCCTCCTAAAGTTACAGGAATAAAAAAGTGAAAGTTCCCTTCTTTGTTCCAGTGGTCTTGATTTCTTTTATTATGACTCCCCTTCCTTCCTCTCCATGTGTCCTAACTATTGAAGCTCAAGTTACCTCATATCATCATACCAAGTATGAGCTAAAATTCTGTGCTTTCAGAGTGTTAAGAATAACTAGATTCTATTCTTGCTGTCAAAGCTTTGGGTGTCTGGGAGAGAAGACAGACATCTGTGCAATTATACTTTTTGTTCTCTTGAGGAAAATTGCATTCTCTATTTTTTTAACATCTTTACATAGTCATGCTACCAAGTTATCTCAGTTATGTTAGGCACGCATTTCTTTTCAGTGTGCCAGTCTAGGAGGTCTCAAAGTTCAATTGACTGACTGAGTCATCTACAATATAAGTTCCTCTGTCTGAACATATCACTCTCATCTTACATCAGCTCAGTCAGTCAATCCGTCGAACTTGGAACACATTTTCTCTAAAAACAGCCAATGATTTTTGACCAGATGAATCACAGTTCAAGTTCCACGGACTCTATTGACTAGATCTTCGCTGGCTGTAGGAAGAATAAAATGCAGTAGATGTTTCCCACTCCCCTTCCTTCCCCATCCTGGTGTTCTTTCATTGCATGGTAATAAAATCAAGTTGTTATGGCCTCAATCTTACTTGCACACATCTACAGATATTTAAAAACACAGAGCATCCATTTAGTATCAGACTAAATGTCCAGCCAGCCCAGAACCTTTTCTTCAGTAGGGATCAGAGCTGTATGTCTAAGAAAAAATGATAAAAGTAAGTGCATGTGATATATCCCCAAACCTTTCTACTAGAGTTTGTAAATTTTCAACTCAAAGACCTTCTCAATCACACGTGATTTTTTTGAATTGAAGTATCCCAAGGAATTCCTCTGCAATTAATTTGTCCAGCTGTACCTTGAATGTATATAAACTTTTAGCATGCTGTTAGAAGTATTTCTGCTACATCTCTGCCTTCAATTGACTACCTTGAGTCTACCACTAATGTCCAACTCTCTCCAGCTGTATGCTGGAACAGACAGTGACTGACTGATCCACTCTGTGCTGTTTGCAACCTTGCTGACCTAAGTCCCAAATTTCTCTCCATTCCCTCAACCACCTCTTTTTCTGGGCTGAAGACCAATTATCTTCCAGCTTCCTTAGTCAGCTGTTCAAAGCTTTTCAACAACTGTGCTACAATTTTATGAACTCTGTGAAGTCTTGCTGTATGATTCTGGAGGATAAAACCACAAGCCATATTTATACAGGGACATGGTATTTAGAGCCAGTATGCATTACCATCACATATTTGTTTTATTCTCTATTCTATTCTTAATAATTACTAGTGCTAACTGAGTTTTGATCATTGAGAAGAGTAGAGATAATATTTCTAAAAGAAACCCTGTTATAATACAAAGATTTCACTCCTGAGTGGTAACGATTATCTCAGAGTCTCTCATTACACGTTTAGATTAAATTATTTTTCCTATACACATGACTTTTAAAATTCACATTCACTGGATTGTGTCTGTTACCTTAATGCCCAGATAGTAAGTCTTGTTACATCTCTGTACCATTTTTTTTCATTTTGCTCTCAGCCACATTATTCTTGTCCCCCAAAGACTTACAATCTCGGCTGCTTTACACCAGAACAGCACCTCAGTCATTACAGAGACCTCAAGGCCATTAGTCATGTTTTCTTCAAAACATCATCTATACATCCACATCATATCATCAAAAACTCATTTCCTCTTCCTGTGAAACTCTGCAAGATCTTAACACAATCCAAACTTCTGTGTGAAGAAGCTGTGAACAAGCCTATGCCATGAGCTGAAGATAAAGCTTTAGAGAATGCTTAAACACAATCAAGCTCCATAAACCATGGTTGAGTTCAAAAACTGTAAATCTCACCTCTTGGAAGAGCAGTCTGGTCCTGCCCTCCCTGTGCCCAATTCAAGCACATGTGGTGGAGGACAACCTGCCCTTGTGCCAGCTGAGGAGAGGAATCAGGAGCTCACGAAGAGTTTAATCCTCCCTGATGGCAAATTTACTTTTGAATTTTTCATGTAGAAGGTGAATTCAGGTTTGAGGAAGAGCTACAACAGATGTAGTAGAACAACAGGCAGAGCCAGTGTCTCCTGAAGGGAAGGTGAACTGTGCAAATTAATGTTGTTATATTGAGTGTACACACAGAATATGAAAGGCGGTATTGTTTTTATTTCCTCCTACTATTAAGTACACACATGTTGTGAGTTCTTAAACTCATTAACTCCAGGACATTTAAGTTCTGCCAGTTTTCTTCCTGATCCTACTGAGAGTTTTTTATTTTTTATAAATTAACTCATCCTCAATTGCTTTGATCCCCTGAATTCCCAGTCAGTTCATTCCCTGATGAGACCAGAGGCTTAACTTGTTTCCACTTGAAAATGAGTATATACACACACATATGCCCACACAGTGAAAGTGTAACTTGTAACTTTTCCAGTTCATTATTTACCCATATATTTAGTTTTCATCTTCCCTTTGGGGAGTAAGTTCCCTAAAGTGCAAAGTTTTAATCATAAGGCTTGTGGCTTTTTGCTCGGTGCCAAAAGCACTGTTTCTAATAACATTTTGGCTCTACTTGTGTATCCAGAGGTCTACTGCTTTGGGGAAAGGAAAAATGATTGCCTTCCAATATCACTGCCCAGTGTAACACATATCTTTGTAAACACAGAACAGGAGAAAGTCTGCCCAGAACACAGCTACAGTCAGCTTTACTGTGCACAAGGTGAAAAGCTGTGCTTCTTGTTCAACTTAGAATTAATAAATAATATATTTACTTTTTTTATTGATAGCTTAGATATTTTCTGCTACGGTTTTATCTGTTCGTATTTGAAAAAAAACCAAAACCACAAACATCTGGACTAATAATGCTGCTGGCATCCTCTTTGTCCATGCTGTGCAACCTCTGCCTTCTACTCACAAACTCTCACACAGCAGCATAATCTTTTGCAGGTCTTGCATCTTTTCAAAATCTTAGGTGTCTTGCAACTGTGTATGATTTAGTGAGGATTCTGACTTTAAACTCTGAATGATTTTTCGTTATTTTCTGTCTTTGATTTCATTTTCTTTTCTTTTTTCTGCAGTATTTTGGTTTCCCTTGCAGAACATTAGCACTGCCAGAGCCCTGTCTGTAAAACATGGAGTCAGTGGTAGTGCATTTTTCAGGGCAAATACCAATTGCTGTGTCAAGAGCCTGTTCTAGAATAGGTTTATCTGTGTGTGTACTTTATCTAAAATGTCTTGCCTCTGATCTCTTTGCAAGCCTATTAAATCTATCCCCTATAAAATGATGGGACTGTTTATTCCAGACTCAGAAAAGTCAAAAGATCACCTCAGCCTTTTTTGTCCACTCTGACGTCATCACTCATATTTCATTTTCACACAAGTGTAAGTGGTTTTCAAGCTTCTATAATTAGTTCCACAGCTATGCATGACTAAACTGAAAATTAGTCAAAAATTGGACTGCTCCACACTAGCCATTTTCAGAAATAAAGTTACCATACGGCTGCAATTTTGTGAGGTTTTGTGGTATATATTTGTTGTCATATTTGTTGTACATTCACTTGACTTTTTAATCATAGAATCATAGAATGGCCTGAGTTGGAATGGCCCTTAAAGACCATCTAGTTCCAAGCCTCCTGCTCTGACTAGGGACACCTTTAACTGGATCAGGTATCACAGAGCTCTACCAGACCTGGCATTAAAAACTTCCAGAGATGGGGCATCCACAGCTCCTCTGATATGAAAATTTGAGTTCTTCTGTAGTAAAAAACCCTATTTTTGCTGTCATTTTCCTTTTTACTTCCCATTTCTACTGTTTCGAGCCTGAGAGATTTAGCTGCATCATTCCTTAATTTTCTCATCTCTATTTTTTCTTGAGGTGTGCTGAATAGAGAAAGGTAAAGGAAATACTTTGCAACAGGAGCACCCACCTTCTGCATTTCTCTGGGGTAAAGCAGCCTGAAAAAATAAAATATTCTGGATTATCCTGTGCTCCAATTCCAACAGCTTCTAGAGCTGCCAGAAAAGCTGAGCAGGTTGCAGTGATACATCCACTAGAACAGCCCCAAAGGCACCTTTTTCTGAGACTTTCTCGTGTAGCTGCCCTGTTTTCCTTGCTCTTGTTGACACATGTAGGTGCCCAAACCATTTTGGGTAACCACTCCAGCTACATTTCACTCTTCTGTTTTCATCTCTGTCCTCTGGGGGCTCGTAGGGGAATGGGTGTTTAGAGTGAAGTGTGGTTAGAGAGAGCAACCAGGCAAGGCTCCAAGCACAGTGGAACCACCCCAGGCCAGAAGAGCTTCCAACAATATTGATGCATCATCACATGGAGTTAACAAACAACTTTGTCACCTTGGCTTGCCCCTGTTTTCGTTTCAAAGGTCTTTTCTCTTAATTTCTCTTAAATGCCCAGTTTGTGTGCTATCCAGACTTCGCTTTCCTTCTGAAGCCAGACAGCTCCAAGAGGAAACCAAGACACAATTACAAGATCACCATGACACTCACTCCAAATCAGGAGCATGGACGTGTACCACATCATTGTTGTTTTTCTCTGGCAGTGGGATTGTTCTAACAGCCCCTGAGCCAGCCTTGTTCTCTGCACCCTTGTAAGAGCACAAGGCATAAAGTATAATGCTGGAAAAGCACTGCTCTGATGAGCTCTGACATAACCTTTTCATTCTTTTTATTCCTTTGAACTGAAACAGAGAGATAAGCAGACCCCAGAAAATAATGAGTCAGAGACACAAGAAAACCAAAATTCTCCAAAGGGCGCTAATATTGATGGTTGTGTGACCTACAGATGGGACTGTTTTCCTCTGGAGAGTGCTAGGACTGCTCAGGGAGGACAGGGGTGAGCTCATCAGCTGGGATTTTCTCCACAGCAATTTCCAATAGGGACCTCTGAGAAGCAATGCTCCAGGTTTTCTGCTCAGTGACTGAAGGGAAGACAAAGTCATGCTTCATCACTGCCTGAATTTCTGGTGGCACTATGTGGCGAGAGCTTATCTCTAAAGATTATGCATCTATAACTCTGCATATTGTTTCTGGATATTTGCATTTTCATTTGTCTGGTTGGTAGTGCTGTGGTTTCAGTGTGCAAAGCTGACTGGAAATTTCGTTATTTCAGAAAATAGTTATTCAATTTTCATGCCAATGTACTTAGAGTAACTCTGGCACAATGCTTTTAAATAAGCTGAGCTTGTTCAGATTGAAACTAAATTTAATATTAACCTCAACTCTAGAAGCACAACTCATGAAGTTGCCAGCAAAAGAAAAATTACTTTAATATTAGAAATTACTAATATCCAGAATGTTTAACTTCTCGTGTTTTCTAGTGTTATACTCTTTTTATGTATAGAGCAAGGTCATATTGTCTTTAATATAAAATTCATATTATTGCGTAGTATTAAAAAAGTGGGAAAACCAGAAGGGCAATACCCAAGTCATTAATGTCACCACTGTTTTATTTTCCCTTAAGTATATTTTCTGAAACCCTGAAAATTTTTTAACCCATTCAGGAAAGAGAAAAGTTTTGGAATCTCAAGGTTCTTCTAGGTTTGCATAAAGTTTTTCTGTCCCTCTATAATGCCAAGTGTAAATTGCCTGACCAAGTGTAGATAACTCTTTAAATTAATCATACCAGCTTCTTCTAATAATCAATAGAGACAATTAAGTATTGCCAAGGTAAAATTCATTTCATTCTAAAGGAGATGTCTACATTTGGTCAAATTAATTGTGCCCTAAAAATATTTATGTCTCTCTATTGATCACAGGAGACACAAACAAACTTGCACAGACATAGCCATCTATACTATATCTTAGCTATATAATGGCAGCTGCAAAAAATCGAAATTCAAGTCCTAATTTTTTAGATTGGTCTTCACACACAGCATAAGTCACTAGATTGGGTAAAATGGACTGAATGACTTTCTTTCAAGGCAAATACAGCAATCGAAGTGTGTTGCTAAATAGTTCTGACTCATTATTACAGCTACTTATTTCTCAAAGAGAATGTTCAAAATTAATTATCCATTAAAATTATTTTATATTTTTTATTTTTGCTTTTTTATTTCCAGACCAAATTCGAAATATCTTTTGCCCTGTATCAGTAAAATACAGGTGCTACATTTCAGAAAATAATTCAAAAATTGAGCTTGTTATGAAGCAAGAGCTTGTTCACTTGAGGCATGAAAAGACTATTTTCAGTGAGAACCTGTGGATCAGGATTGTATGATGCAAGACATACATGATAATAGCAGCTTGAATGATTTAAGTAACACTATTTGTTTCTTATCTGAACCTTACAACACACAGTCAGCAAAAATGGTTATGGGGTTTTATTAATGGTTCAAAACTAGTCACAAAGGAATAAAAAGGTGCCCTTATAGCCTTGCTCCACAGACATTCTCTTCAGGCCATTGGAAGATAATTTATTTGCTATCCTGAATAAATCATTATGTTTCAGAGGCTGCATGGTAGAGAGCTTAAATAGACATAATGGTTGTAAAAGGCCTTCTCCAGAATCTTTAACTCCCTAGTCAGTGCCTTTCCTGAAAATAATTGACTTGCAAAAACAGCAAGCAAGGATGTACTTCAGCTGTGTTTATACTGGATTTATACTCCTAATCCCAGAGGTTCCTAGTTGATTCTGGCAATTATTATTATTTCAGTTCAACAGTGAGAGTGACTTCTGACAAGGCTGGTGGTGAAACTTGTGTTTTGCAGTTGAATATTGGTAGCAGCCCAAGTGATTTGAAATTATTATGTAGAAGTGAAGGGTGCTCTGAAATTTGTTGTTTGTCATGTCTGGAAGACTTCTTGAACAAGCTGCATGTCTCATTGTGCAGGCAAAAAAATTGCTTCCTAGTAGGACTGTTGCTCTGTGAGGCTCACCAGAAAAATTCCACTCACAACCCAAGCTAGGCTGGCTAAAGACCAGGGAAAAGACAATTGACAGGATCCAGGGAGGAGTTAATTTCCTGCACAGAGATAAGTAACTAATAACCACTCAGATAAACAATGTATTTTTTGTCCTTTTAAAATTTTTACTTCCTTCTTTTGCATTATCTTTTCAGGGAAAAAAAAAATCTGGCATAGAATTTATGAAATAAAAAGCTAAAATTTAATATTTCTGTCCTATATATCACATGAAAAATGTGTATGTGACAAAACTTTGGCAAGATATCGTGTGTGCTATCCATCCCAGTGAATCCATCCAGGAAGCCCAGGCGGGAGCAAAAAGAAATCAGGGCTGAGCTGAAATAGAGCCTTAAAACCATCAGGAGGGCACCAGGTGAGGCTGACTGGGGACCAGTAAAGGCCACTTATGCATCTGATCAACAATCAAACATACTTTTGCATTAAAATGTAATGAGATCAGATAATTGATAGATCATGTGGTTTGGTATTGATGTAAGCTTTTCTGTAATTTTAGTTTCCTTATATTTTGGAAATATCTACCTCCCACAACATTTGTGGTTTTTGCACATCTGCTGTAGTTCTGTGTTTCAGTATTGCCATCAATACCTCTTGCAGGTCATCTCTATACTTTTCAAGTTTTTGAAACTTTCAAGACATTTTGAAAGTGGAAAAGGGCAAACAGAACTTCAAAAAAAAAAGTTTTTTTGTCTTTCCTCTTTACTGAAGGAACAATTATTTGCTGTTGTTCTCCAGAGCCTGGGCAAAATAAAATAAGAAAATAAAAAAAGGCAATAAAATTAATTAAATTATCAAAATCTAAGAAATATTTAAATTAGTAATTTTAAAATTTTAAAATATTAAAATTAATAAAAAAATTCCTAGTATCTAACAAAAATACTTTTTTTTTGTCTCACTCCCTCAAGAATTAAGGAAATTAGTTTTTGTATCACAAACCCAGTAGATTCTGAGAACAATACATAACTCCAACCTTTTGCATATTTTACCACAGCTCCCACATGACCCTCCTGTGGACTTCCTTCCATTCTCCTAACACATTCTCTCACTTCTAGAATAAGCAAATCTAATTATTTAGAACATTTCCCCAGAGGTGATGTTTTCCAGCCTCTAATCATCCTTATATGCCTCCTTTGGATTCCCTCGATTTATCTTCATCGTCTTGAAATGGGGATAGTACCCTCGATGCTTCCTCCCCTAGCACGGGATACTGAGCAATAATTATCTGGTTGTCTTTAATGTTACTTTTCTTGTATTGCTGAAGGTGATTTGCCCTTTTATAACAACTTGTTGATGTTGTGTTCAGTTTTCTGTCCATTTTAGCTCCACTGCTTTTTGCAGTGGTGTTGCCTAGTTGGCTAGTCTTTATTTTCTATGTGTGTAATTGATTTCACAAGGTATTGCACATAAGCTTTTTGTTGAATCACATTTCATCGATTTTGAACCAATTTTCTGGTAGCTTAAGGCCATTTTAAATATTAATCCTCTGCTCCTCTTAACTTAAACCATTGTTACTCTAACATTAAAAAAGTCATAAATATAATGATTTTCATTAAATAATTAGTTGATATTTACCAAAAAATATTTAACATATTTCTTCAAGCAGTGATTAAATATAGAAATATTTCAGATAGACTTTAATTTTTTGTGTTGATATTTTACACCACAGTATTGAAATTTCTATTCCTGCCAAATAATCCCCTGGATTGTTTGCAATTCAATGATTTCAAAAATATTAAAACTTATTTTATCGATTTAACCTAGAAGCAATAGTAATCATCTGAAAATCTAAAGATGCAGTATATACTAAGAGGAAACATGGGCATCATATTTACCATATGGTCAAAAATCTAACCTGTGACCCAAGTAATGTTTTATACTGAAATAGAAAAGTCCAAAGGTTCATGGATTGTATTTTCTATGGCTAACAGGAGAATTATTACTAAAACAAATACTCTGGCTTCCAGTATAGTTAATGGGGAAGAAAAGTATCTCTGAAGGCCTCTAAAAGGAAACCCAGTCCATCTAGGTTAACTACTTATGTTATGCATTTGGATCCTATCTTTATATGATTTTCATAAAAGGAAACTAATTTGATGTCTCTTCCTTTAGAAAACCATGTCTACACTTTCACTTGTATTGTGTTTGGAGAGAAATGAAGTGATAGATCAAATTGCATCATGAACATGGCTGGTAATGAATTGATACAGTTCAGGGGAAAAAAAGTGTTCACAAGCAATCTTTTCAAATAGTGTACATTATGGAGAAAGGATTTAAGACTCTCAGGGAGACCCTATACCACATCAGCATTATAATGGGAGCCTGTCCCACAGCAGATATCCCAGAAACAGAACACAAAAACACAGAACAGACGCTTCACATAAGCATCTCATTAATGCATCTAGATGGTCCTCACTCCCAAACTAACAAATCCCCACCCTTTTTACCTTTGCAGTTTTACCAACTTGGGATCGAGCTACTTTAATCATCTTTACACCATGCTAATATCACACAGTACATGTGTGCTAAAAGTGCAGAAGTGGAAGGATGCATTAACAAATAGTATTTCCTTTACCATGACTTTTATCATTTGGGAGTCAAAATGAACATTTCTGAGGATAACATTCACTTGAGGTGGGTGAGAAGCACCTATTATATTGAAAGACAGCACAAGAAAATTATGTCTTCTTGCACTTTTTTAATCTAGAATAGGAGGAAGGAAAAGGGGTGGTTAAAATACTTTCTGATATTCTTTGGTTTGCATTTTTGTTTTAGTTTTTCTAGAAAACTCTGTGGAATGACTATTTTGATCCTAGTAATCTAAATCACAGGGCTGAAGACCATAATCTTAACATTTAGCATGATTTTTAAATTTGCTGCAGTGTGGAGATGAGCAGATTGAGAGCAGCCCTGCAGAGAAGGACTTAGGGTTACAGGTGGAGGAAAAGCTGGACATGACCTGACAATGTCCAATCACACTCCAGAAAGCCAAACTTGTCCTGGGATGCATCAAAAGAAGTGTGGCCAGCAAGTCAAGGGTCAAGGAATGTAGTTCTCCTCTTCTCTGCATTTATGAGACCCCACCTGGAGAACTGCATCCAGCTCTGGCATCCTCAACACAAGAACAATGTGGACCTGCTAGAGAAACTCCAGAGCAGGGCCATGAAAATGGGCACAGGGCTGGAGCACTTCTCCTATGGAGTCAGGCTGAGAGAGCTGGGGCTGGAGAAGAGAAGTTCTGGGGAGACCTTTTTGGAACCCTTCAATACTTAAGAGGGGCTTATAAGAAAGCTGGGGACAAATTTTTTAGTATAGCCTGATGCAATAGGAAAAGAAGTAATGTCTTTAAACTGAAAGGAGATAGATTTGAAGTAGATATAAAATTAGATATAAGGAAGTGGGTTTTTTTGGTTTTTTGTGTTTTTTGGTTTTTTTTTTTTTTTGCTGTTGTTTTTTTTGTTTGTTGTTGTTTTTTGTTTGTTTGTTTCTTTCTTTCTTTCTTTTTGTTATTATGGTGAAACAGATATCTCAGAGATGTGGTGGATACCCCCTCCCTAGAAATGCTCAAGATCAGGCTGGATGGGGCTCTGAGCAGCCTTACCAGGTTGAAGATGTTTCTCCTCATTGCAAAGGGTTTGAACCTAGATGACCTTTAAAGATCCACTCCAGCCCAAACCATTCTGTGATTCCTTTCTGTTCAGGTCTTACAGGGGCATTTTTAGCACAGCATGTTTTGAGCAAAAAACAGAAAAATATAATATTTCATACATTCTTCATATGTGGATATTATCTGGTAAAGCACAGAAAAGAATGGGTCAGGAGCAGAAGTCTGAGCGCCATTTAAACCCTTAGTTACAGGCTGAGTCAGATGCATGTCCCTAAAGCATTGCTTTCCTGATCATAGTCTGAAAGGTGCTGTATAATGGAACATAGCTGAGGTCATTGCTATCCACTTTCAGAGCAGTGTGATTGACACTGGCATTGTAAGCTTTCTTTAATTACAAGATTGCAGTCTCAGAGAACAAGCCCTTACCCTTAGCAAAAGGGAAATATGATTAGTTTATTCCACAGGAAAAACCAGGCTAGAATGCGAGAGAGCATGAAGAAAGGCTACAGAATTGGTCTACACAGGGAAAATAAGACATACTGAGAATGAGTAAGATGTCAGGTACATGAGAGAGAAGAAAAAGATGGAGGTGGGGTTAAAACTTCAAACATCCCTATGTTAAGCTTACTTCATCCCTAAATTTTGGAAACTTGACGACCAAAATTTCTGTCAATATGCTGTCTGTATCACTGTACCATAACCTGAATTAGGACTATTTGGCCTTATGTACATGTTTTATAGGAACATATAATTCTGATTGGAGATGTCCATCCAGTGTTTTCCAGCCATCCAGGAAAACCTCCCCAAGTTGTGATCACTGATGCATATTTGACTTGTGTAGTACAAGTAGTATTTTCCCCCAGTGATTAGGGGCAGGGCTGCCCAACACCACCTCAGGAAGCATTAAATACATTCATCTCCAACCTGATATTTAGTTTTTCCATTCCTTGACCAACTTTTTCACGTCCCATGTGTCTGCATTTCTCCACTCATGTCACACCCAAATAATTTTACTTCTTCAGTACAGCCACAACAAAATCAGAAACACAATCATTTACCTGCAGCCTGAACATTATTTTTTGTACCATGCTAACATTGAGATGAACACAAAAACATAATAAATCTTTTTGAGAACTGCTGGTGTTACTATCTCAAATTCAGCAGAACATGTGTTTGCCTAGTGTGGTGCTGCACCATGTTAAAGACTCCTTGAACATTAATGACTCCATGGCATGGGGCAGCAGTCTACAAAGCTGCCCTTTTGGGTCCTGAAAGGCCCAGTACAATTTTATATTCATGCTAATTAGTTCTGCTTCTCAGAGACCACATTGTTCTCAGCCCCCCACCTAGACCAGTCATCTCTGGGACCATATACAGAAAAAGATGAAGATGTTTTCATTAAGGGCAAACCAGAATTAAAACAGATATTTCCTTAAAAATCTTGAAATAAATGCATCCAAGTTGCTACCAGCTTTATGGAGTGAAGAAAGAAAAGAGAAAAAAGGGGGAAATTACCATTTCATTTAGTAGCATAAGTCCCAAATCAAAATTTTGCTTGAAAGTTTTAACAGATATACATGAATCTACTAAGACCCTTCAAGAACATGATTATTCATAACAGCATTAGTTCTTATCGTGTTTAAGATTAAATATATTTAAATGGGTATACACTGTTTTGTGTCAAAGTGAGGACAGCCTGTTTCTTACATAAACTTAAATAATTGTATGGATTCAAATGTGGAATCACAAATCAAGCGAAGAATTTTCTCTTGATCCAACAAGTCCAGTGATGTCAGTGGTGTTACTGCTGTAGCTAGATCTTCTTTGCATGGGTAAAAGTGGAAAATTGAGCCCTAACATAGATTTCAAAATATAGGAAAATTGGCAAATGGTTTAAAAAATTGTTTTTGTTGTTAGGCAAAAAATCCCCAAAACCAACCCTTCTAAGCCTGTGTAAGTATAGCTGAAAGTGATTTATTAGCAAGTAAGCTGTCTCTACAAGATCATTAGTTCCAGATGGCATGATACACATTAACTGCATGTAAATGTGTGTGTAGGAACTACTCCATTAGTTATAATGAGCCAATCAGAAGGTGTTCAAAAGTAAATAAATAAAAATCCAAGAGAATGTGACTCTTAATAGTGCCCAGAAAGAGTCTGAAAAGAAGTGAAGAGAGAGACATCTGCCCTTTTCAGTGATGTTCTTGAAAATTAAAACACATATGGTTAGAATTTATAGAGTTGGAAATAATACTAGGAGATCAAATGGTAACTTTTAACATCAAATTCTGTCTGTGACAAAAATTTAAAAGTACATTATTTGTCGAGTTTATTGGGACTATCAGTCTCCCAGATGACTGAGGGGAGAGAACATAATTGACCAAAAAACCCTGAAAAAATATTTTTAGTCATCAGATTTACACATGCAAAAATACCCTGGTCCTAATTGGGAAGGTCTGATTCACGGTTTCTAATCAATAAACATAAATGAGAAGAGGTTTGAGAACAAAAAGAAGGCCATAAATATCTGGCACAAATCCACAGATTCTTATAAAATAAAGAAATTAACATTTTGGGAAAGGTGTAACAGAGGAAACTGAAGAAATTAAACGGCCAAGTGTCTTTTTTTGGAGCCAACAGGGAGTGCAACTGAGCTGGAAAATCAGCTACACACTGGTATCAGTAAAGATTCTGGTTTACATGTTTTACCATCCTAATTTTTACACCATCTACTAAGTAAGACTACTGAGTTACATAACCATAGTGTGGAAAATGTGTGCACTTTTGTATTTGATGAGTATGAATGAAACATCCGAAATTGACCAAAATTATCCATTCCTATTCTATAAGGAAAAACTTCTCACAAACAGCCTAACCCACAGCTTTTTAATTTTGCAGGGCTTAAGGGAGGGAGAATTACAGCATCTGGCTCAAGGGCTTGCATACCACCTTTGCTCAGCCCAAAGCACATTAAAACAGCTGAGTTATGAACCCCACAGATGGAAAAGGGGGTTGCAGCAATGATGTTCTTTTAAATGCAGCCAAGTTGCTTGGATACTCCATATAACATAAATTGCTGAAGCACTCAAGTACTTAACTAGTTACAGTATTCGAAATTGGGTTTAATTTGACAATGCTGTAGCTCAGCATTGTTTGCCTTCCAATTATATGCATTGATTAGACTTCGAACATAATGAGCTCTTGCCTGAAGGGGGTCTGACAACAAAAGCAATATTTTAGGAACTCAAGGCTGTAAGGTTGTAAAGTGAAAACTTTGCTTGAATACAGTCTCAAAGCAGGCTGTTTTAATAAGTTAATATTGAAAAGTCCTGTGGTTAGGAGGTGCAAGTTTTCGTTATAACTCCTGTTTCCATATAAGTAATGCAAATGTTATTTTTATTCTACATGCACATTAAACGCATAATCCCCATTCCTGTTCAAACGACCCAGGTAGTAAACACTCTAAATGTATCTTGGGTTAATATGCACAGGATGGAAATTAGGTTGCACTATAGCATACATTACAATAAAAACTAGCGAAGTGTGTAATTACTGTTACTGTGCTGTATGTTACCCTATACATGGCTCAGTGTAGCCACAGCGGTAACCATCTTAGTGTCACTGTCTTAATTATAGCAGTTTTATTGTTATTATTATTGTCAGTCTTTAAGCTTTTACTAAATCCAAAGCTCATATTCAGCAAAGCACAGAAGCATGTGTTTCATCTTAAGCAGGTGTGTAGTCCCACAGAAGGTAGTAGAATTAAAAAAACTACAAAAATACTCTTTTTGGAATAAATGGGATTAGTTACACCTCTCAAATTAATGATAGGCACACCAGGGATTGGTGTTACCTCCAAAAGAAATATTAATTAAGTGAAAATTTTAAGCCTGAGCTTCTTATTGACTACAGGTGATTCAATTTCCATCAACCCAGTCCTAACAAGTCATAGCTTCCATGTCTCCAGTGTCTTTTGAGCAAGGCTGGAAAAGAAATATACCTGATGCTGACAAGTGGAGAATCCAAATCTGAAGCTCTTTAGGTGTAGCATGCCTAACAGCCTGCCTCTATTGGTTATTTTAGCTATTTCTGCTATATTTATTTTGCTACCAGTGCTGCCCTTCTCCACATTCCTGACAAACAACATGTATTGATTGATTCCCAATATTTCACCCAACTGAAATCAGGTCAATATGTCTCTGCCAAGATCTGGGGTCATGGTGGCAGGATTCATATAGATAAAGCATTAGAACTACAAATGGCTATAAGCACCTGAGTCTAAAATTTCAAACACCAGAAATACTTGAGATGTTGCCTAACTCTAGGAGTTCTAAACGTCCCCAAGTCTTCTGTCTTGAGAATAATATATTTGGCCTGTAAATAACTGAAAATCAATATGATTCATAGCACATAGTACAGCTCTGCAGATATCACAAAATTCTATAGTTTAGATAAAATAACTATTGTTTTATTGATCTGGTAACATATACAAGATCTTCTCATGCTGCTGTAAAAATCCTTTTGCAATACAGCAATTTTTTTCAATTTTTGTTTAGCCTACACATTGGTGTGACAGCATCCATGCTCCAGGGAGCCCGTCTACCTGGATGTTTGGTCTGGATTGGACTAGAAAGCATTTCTTAAAAACTGATTTGAGTTATAACTAGAACTGATGAGAAAGGCAGCCTTTCCTTTGTCCTTGCCCCTCACTGCCTACAAACACAACAAATAAGTGTGATGCCCAGAGGAAATAATTGGTTTTTTCAAAGAACAGTGACTGAGAGGAATGTCTGCATGTTCTCTAAAGGCTGGTTTTTTGAAGGAAGGATAATAATATCGACCCTATTCTGTGAATGAAGAAGGTGAAATTCTACCTTGGACAGACTAAGTTTTCTCCTTTTTAGAGTTTCATAGAATCACAGATTGACTTGGATTGGAAGGGACCTCAACAATCATTCCAGTCTCACTGCTGTGGTCAGAGAACACCTTCCACTAGACCAGGTTGCTCTGAGCCCCATCCAACCTGGTCTTTAACATTTCCAGGGATGGGGCATCCTCAACTTCTCTGGGCAAATGTTCGGGTGCCTCACCATTCTCACAATAGAGAATTTCTTCCTAATATCTAATATAAAGTTGCTCTCTTTCAATTTGAATCATTCCCACTTGTCTTGTCACTCCAGGCCCTTGTAAATAGTATCTCTCCATCCTTCCTGTAGGCTCCTTCAGGTACTAAAAGGCAAAAATTAGGTCACCCTGAAAACTTCCTCTTCTCCAGGCTGAATAATTCCAATTCTCTCAACGTTTTCTGATAGTATATGGGCTCCCCTCTGATCATCTAAGTGGCCTCCTCTGGACTTGCTCCATCAAGACAGGTCCATGTCCTTCCTGTGCTGGGCACCCCATGGCTGGATGCAGCTCTGCAGGTGAGGTCTCACCTGGGCAGAGCAGAGGGGCAGAATCCCCTCCCTCTCCTGCTGGCCACAGGGCTTTGGACGCAGCCCAGGGCACGTTTGGCTGTCTGGGCTGGGAGTGCTCGTGCCTGAGTCATGTCCAACCCCTCACCCACCAGCACCCCAAAGTCCTCCTGGGCAGGGCTGCTCTCTCTCTGTTCATCCCCAGGCTGTGCTGGTTCCAGGGGTTTCCCCAACCCAGGTGCAGCACCTTGTCCTTGGTCTTGTTGGAACCTCATGAGATTCCCATGGTCCCACTGCTCAGATTTGTCCAGGTCCCAAACCTATCCTTCAGGTTTGCCAACAGCACCCTTCAGCTTTGTGTCATCTGCAAATTTGCTGAGTGTACTTGATCCCTTCACCTGTTCTTGGAAAGGATAAGGATCTGACAGGAAGGTTTCACAAATATATAACGGAAAAATCTTCGAATGTAGAATCTGAAAAGGAATAGAAATGATAGCAAGTTTTGATATAGAAGAAAAGAATTGCTGATCCACTCTTACTGGATAACTAAAAAGCCAAAGGGTAAAGTGAGTTGGAAGGAGTTTTTATGATTCCGAGCAAAAGATAAATTCACCTCAAACAAAAAATGTTTTTACAAAGCAAAAAAATGTTCACAGGCTAACAAAAACGCCATGTTGCAAGTAGAAAAAAAAAATTGCAAAATTTTCCACTGTAAGAAAGCTGAAAAACTACTTCTAGCTTAAACTGTAACGTACTAAATTTTGTGATTGAAAAATAGTAACATAAATATGGTAATGTTAGTAGTTATGATAGGCTATAAGTAATAGTAAAAGTATTAATTAGTTGCCATGTCTTAGGATGCTCTGCAATGAAAAGTATATAATGTATTGTAACCAGAACTAGAGTTGGCTTCTGATGAACCCATAGTGGCTGAAAAGTCTGTGGGCTGGGCTCTTGTCACCCACGATCTGTGAATTGCTGTATCATCTGGATACAATAAACAACATTTTAAAAAGCAACCTGAAGTCCCACGTCCCTCCTTTCAGCTCTTACAACCTGTGTCATTAATAAGGATATTAAATAACACTGGTCCCAATACAGACACCTGTTGTCCCTGATGTCCATCAGGACTCTGAGCACTCACACCACCCTCTGGATGTGACTGTCCAACCACTGCCTTACCCACTGAACAGTCCACCCATCAAATACCTATCTTTTCATTTGAGAGAGAAGGGTGCTGTGGGTGATTGTGTCAAAAGGCTTTACATAAATTTACAGAAAAATGACATCTGTAACCCATACCTTGTCCAGTGGTGGAGTCACTCCGTCATAGAAGGCCACTAAGTCAGGCAGGACCTGGCCTTGGCAAGGCTGCACTGGCTGTATCAAATCACCTTCCATTTCATCATGTGCTTTATCTCATTTTATCCTGATTCCCATTACTTTTCCTTCTATTGATGTTATCGTCATATGAATGTAATGATTAGGATGAACTTATCTCTTTTGTTAACATTTTATACTCTTAAGGTACCATCAGCCACTTAATATCTGTATAACTCCTGACTGTTTAATAAACACTGAAACTGCACCCCTAACTTCAAAGTAGAACACATTTGTTATTATAAATATAATGGTATTGGTATAGTGTCTGTATCAAAATTTGCTGCGTAGAGAACAAGCTGGAAATATCAATCACAAGTGCTGTCTTCTTGCAAATGTACCAGAGGAGTCCAGGAAGAGGAGGTGGATTGTGTAAACAGTCTAGGCAGCTACTTTATTTCATTTTGAAGATATTTACTGCATGAATAATGTATCACATTCACAAAAGGAAAGTAGCAATCCAAAACCTCTACTGACTACAAACTGGGCCTATTTTATTGGAGAATCAAAATTATCTGATGATTTTCTTGCAACTGGATATATAGCCATAGCATCTCCATATCTGCAGCTAAGTTTAAAGTCACTTACAATATCCCTGGGATACAGAAAAAGTCTTTTATTGGGAAAAATGTAATGAATATTCTTGCTAAGAGAAAACCAGGCAGCTGAGAGTGTTTCAAAGATTAGATGGCATGTAGCTAAAAGAAAGGGGCTGCATCTTGCAACAGGCAGTGTAAGAAATAGGCCATTTCACCCAAGGAGAGAATGAGTCATTTAAAAATGTGAGTGGCAGCTCATTCCATAAGGAAAAGGAACTGAAAGTTCACAGGAATAATATGCGAACAAAAATCTGTTAGCTGTTGAGAAAAACAAAATGTCATCCTTCATCCTGCAACACCCAGGGAATTGAAGGAAGAGTGCATTATTCCAAGAAATGCTCTACACAAAACTTTGGCCCCAGCCTTCCAAATGCTGACTGCTAAAAAAGAGGAATATTTGCAAATAATTGCCAGCAAAATAGCAACTTTTTCATTATACGGGCAACTGTGGGAAGGACCATATTTATTTCAGAGACTGACTTCTCACAGCAGAAAGGGTGGGCAAAATTCTCAGTGCTGTAATTTCACATAATTTGAACTTCTGCATTGGCTGAATATTTTTTTTAACTACACTGCCTCAGTGAGCTGGCAATATTTTCCATATTTCCAAAAAAGCCAGCTATAAATGAAATGAGGGGGAGTGCTACACCCATTTTTAAGTACAATATTTCCAAGTATTGTATCATCTCTGAGTTAAACATCAACACTCCAGACAGATGGATAACTCAGGCAGATAAGACTTGGATTTGCAGAAAGCACTGAGATAAGTGGGGAAACATCAGAACTAAGGATAAACCAGTGGAAAAGAAAGCTAGAGCCTACACCTATTCTCTAGGAAGTGTTCTTGTAGAATTGAGTGACAATTCTTTCTATGAATAGTAATTTCTCTATATAAAGGATTATCACCTTAAGTGAACAATTTTGCACAAAAAAGAGGCAATTTTAAAATTTAGAATATTATACTTACATCTGTTCTCAATTAAATGTTTAATTTTCATAATGTCATAACATTTCATTTTGACATTTTTAATGAAACTTTGCTAAGTTTTTCTTCTTAAAATGTCATTTTTTTCTTGAAGAAAGATCAACATTGGAAAAGTAAAATTGGACAAGATAGTGTGAAAATAATTGAATTTTGTGGGGGCTTTTTGTTTTTGTTTTTTTCAGTTTGGTTTCAGTTTGGGGTTTTTTTTGTTTTGTTTTGTATTTTTTTTTTTTTGTTGTGGTTTTTTTGGTGGTTTTTTTGGGGGGGGGTTGTTTTGTTTGTTTCGGTTTTTTGGGGTTTTTTTTTTGTCATTTTATTTGCCAAAATATATTTGCATTTTTTTTATGTCATTGAAATTTTCAACTGTACATTTTTATTTATGCAGTTTAAAACTTTCCTGGCTGTCTATGGATGTTTTACTACCAAAGCAATTTGAAAACACATTGGTTGTGAGCAGACAGCGAGGCATGGCAGTCACTTACTCACCTGAAATCAGGAAGTTATAGTAAAAGTATTTTGTAAAATACTAAACTAGGAGACAGAAGGCCTGTTTCATGTAGATTTTTTTACTAAATAGAAAAGCCTTTAAGAAGATACTTTCATCTGGAGGAGGATAACAGTAGGTTCTGATTCAACCATTTCTTCCAAATGAGGAAACAGAAATAAATCCCCTATCCTACCTCTGAAAACACTAGC
Organism: Acridotheres tristis; assembly: GCA_037013685.1. Taxonomy (NCBI): domain Eukaryota; kingdom Metazoa; phylum Chordata; class Aves; order Passeriformes; family Sturnidae; genus Acridotheres; species Acridotheres tristis. The sequence continues at coordinate 104,109,902 of CM072887.1, forward strand.
CACAAGGTTATTTGGTCTAGTAGACCAAAGCTGTTTCAGAACCATTTTTATTTGTAGTTTGTGACCTCCTGATTTTGAGGTCGTGGAATTTGCACCACCAAGCAGCTCCAGAGGGAGAATGGCATAAAGGAAATCAGAGGGAGGTAGGGCTCTGAGGAGTCTGCTGGTCCTTAAAATTTGAGGTATATTTTCTGACACCACAGCTGCTATAGTCTCTGTACTTTTGGTAAACACTGATTCCAGAATTTATCTAACTGAGGTGTCAGGGCTGGATTAAAAAAGCTGTTAATTTCAGACATACATATGGGAAGCGAATTTCAAGAAGCCATTCTCAGTCCTTTTATAGTCAATGTAAAGAAATAGGATCCTCCACAGGATAGTTAATTTTACCTGTTGTAGACATATCTCCTAACTTCAGCTGAGTTGCACATTGGAGCTATTTTTCCCCAGTGATTGCAGGGACAGCAATGGGGGGACAGCATGGGGTGCCTAGTTCAGATTTAGACTGCTAAGTTTTAGGTATCAAAACTCAGGTTAATCATAACAAAAATGATAGGCAAGAAATCAAGGAGTGGTAGAAGTGCTGAAATCTCATGGCCTGCTTCTAAACACATCTGTGAAGGTGTGCCACAGAGCTTCATTATCCTATTATCAGGATGAGGGACCTGTCAGACAGTGCACAGAAATCCGAGTGCTAGGTAGGAGACACGGGAGATGTTGGAGCTGGTCCGTGTCTGGTCCCATTCTTGTCCCTGAACATTTCAAATGCAGAGTACTTAGATACACATAGTCATGTGTCTGGCCTTGGCCAGCCAGAGACAAAAACAGCCACTCCACACAATGTTCTTACATTCCTCGCTAAACATAGAGAGAGCATTAAGCCCTAAATGCACGTTTAGATAATTTGGGTTTTTTCTCATCCATACTACTCTGGTTTTTTGCTTTTTTTTGCTCTGGGAGGTCAAACACAAGGCTTTACCCAAGTTCAGAAATCCTTGCATCATCTAGTAAGTACTGATATTTAAATCTACTTATGTTACACTTTTTAAAAATTTGCTGATATATACTATTACAGTTTATTGAATGTTTCAGAGGACAACTTTTTCAAGTATAGTCTTAATTCGCCTATGCAAGGATTTATATGTACTCCAAAGCCTCACTTTTAGCCTCTCAGCTTTGCAGGCTTAATATCCTCTTCTGGAAAATGGAGTTAGCAACAATAGCAATCTTGACATACCTCACCTGTAAATGAACATGTGGTATAAATGTTAAATTGCCTTATTACTCCAAGTTCTTAACAAACATCAACCCTGTCTCTGATACCATCAGATTATTTTCAGCTTCAACAGTTTCCCTGCATTTCCAAGGCAACAGGAACTCCTGCTCAGAATTGTAGGCTTTTCAAGGTCTGTCACTCCATGGCTCTGAGATATTAGGATTTGAAAAACCTCATACAGTGCTTAGACAGATTTTCCAGCAAGTCTAGTCTAGTAGTTAGTTCATGATTCAAGGAGAATGATTGAGGTGCCACATCTGCAAGGAAAGGCACCAGAAATCCTTTATACAGAAATATTTAGCAACCGAGTGCAGAGATGCACATCAGCATCTGTGACCCAACACTCTATGGTGGGTTTGGGACTCAGTGCTATGTACAGCAGCAGTCAAGTGTGACACCTGTAGTAGGAGTTAAGAGCTTCTGTCCAAGCCTTTCTATAATGGTGCTACAATAAAGTGTCATTTTATATGTAGGAAAACAAAACAGCCATTCACTGAATCATATGCTCAAGAGACACGTGAATTACTTGGACCATGTCTTGGCTGCCAAAAGAATGGCAAACCAACACTTTAAGAATGAGCAACTTATGCAAAACATCCTATTCAATGGGTTACTATAAGGACAATGAAAGACTGGAGATCATTTGGCTTCTGTTGTTTATCTTTTAGTCATAATGTGAAGTATGCCAGGGAGTTGTCACCCAGCATTTGATGCAGAAGAGCAAATAAAAAGAGTGGCTACAATGGAATAAAGGGCAGTTCAAAACAAACAATTCTACTGTCAGTTTACATAATGATGGAACAGCAGGGATTGTGTATTTAATAAGAAAAGTGCCTTTTTTCGGATCCTTTAAGGTGTCTGAAGCCCACTGAATAAAATGCAATCTTTTCCTTCTTTGGTCTTTTTTTTTTTTTTTTTTTTTTTTTTTTTTTTTTGCTATAAGGTCATCCTTTGAGTGAAGGAAAAAGGATACATTATACACTCATAGGAATGTATTGCATTCATATCTGGGGAGTCAGTGGGTAAATGACACTTGAAGAACTACAACTATTAAACAATGAGGTCAAATTTTGGCATATATTAAGTGGACCCGCTTACTGTTCAGTCAGAGAAAAGGTATGCTTCTAGACAAACAAATTGGCTAAAAATGAACATTTCATATCTAAGGAAACTCAGAGCATTATAGGTGGGATTGACCTCCACAACTTTGCCATTGAGAGCTGGCAGACTTCACCATCTGGTGACCAGTCAAGTTGGTCTTCCTTTCCAACCAGTGGAGGAAAATAAGAACAACCAGAATCATGACAGGGTGACCTGTCTCCCGTGGCTGAATGCTTACTCTACAAGAACAGATGAGAGTGATTGCTTCAGGTATGGAAATCAATTATACAAATGGAACTTCCTAGCTATGCACAAGCGCCTAATACCACAAATTTCTGCATCCAAAACAAATATGTACACGCAAAGATTGATTATCTTTACTAATAAACCTCTGCATTCTTCTTTGAAATCTAAGATCTTTTTCTAGGTGCTTTCAAATTCGAATTCCAGACATAGATTCCTTGTCTAATGTTTCATTGTATGAGGATGTGTTGTACATAACATTTCTCAGGGAAGGAATCACTGGAGGAAACAATTTTATTTATTTTCAACCTCAAGCATCATGTTAAGATGCCTCTGGACAAGCTACATGGACTTTTCAGATGCAATTTGCAAGGCGAAATTGCAAAAGTAATCAAATAAATTAACAGTTTCAACTTAAGTGGTTGTAGGTACCCAAAGCTACTATTGGTATTAACTGTTGTTACAGGTGCTGCATATGTTTAACTAGCTCACTTTTCTATAACTATTGATCTTCAACAGACATCATCAAAATAATTAATGATTTGGGGTGGTGTTGATCTTGAGGTGTGTAGCTAATGATAACTTGAAGACACCACATTTCAGGGGATGGGTAAAATTTTAGTTTCTTATTTGGACCTCAGAAAATATTCAGAGCAGTAAGAGTTTTATTGTGACATTCACAGTAACAGCTGAAGGATGTAAGTAGTTGGTTGAATGAGATTCTTTATGACCACATGTGTACCAGACTTATGGTTTGTACCTCTTATGAGAGGCACAGCAGCAGTAGAACATAGGTACATCTTTAAAAGCAGCATAATGTGACAGCAGCCATTGCAATCAGAAGTGAAAGCAAAAGTAAATTAACATGTCTAGCAGCTGCTTTGTGTAATGCCAGTTATATTATTCCAGGTAAGAGGAGAAAAATTTTCACTACAGAAGGTGGGGAAGTGCTTGAAATCTGTGATATAATGGACTGGTGAAGGAAATGTGAGAATAAGTAATATTTCCTTTCTTCATGCTGTGTACATTTGAAATTCAAGTCCATTGACTATTGTTCTATTGCCATTTCATAATCAGTGCCAATTTTTTTTCACATTTTTTTATTTGGGTGAAACATCACATGCAATAATTTCAAATTAATAATTTGAAAACTAAACATTTAAAAGTATCACTTTTCTACCCTTCAGCAGAACCAAGTCATGCCCTCCATCTTTAAGCAGAAATCTGCAATCTCTGTAAAAATTATTTTTGTCATTAAATGGTCATTTTTTTCAAGCGATGGATTGCAGTCAGTATGGGCTATTTACTCAAGGAGCTATTTTTTGATGTCAGATGCAAAATTCTATTTACTACTGAAAATATAGCCATGACTATTTTTCCAGATAGATTGTACCTTTGCAGCTACTGCTCAGAAACTATAAATGAGACATGTCACTTTTTTTCCCTCCTCTCATTTAATAAAAAGTTACAGTTTGGTTCAAAAATGTCATTTTAATATTTCCACCCACTCTTGCTCAGTTTGGCTGCTATGGAAGAAGGAAAAGGTGTTGTGCATTCCTAAATAGGCACTGGTGAGCAGATGGACTCTAGCTAAAAAATTCTGGGTGAGAGAAATCAGAAGTGTTTCATTTCCATGTCTGCTCTTTTGGCAATGCAAACTCTGGTTCTGCTCAGATGTGCAGATTCCAAGAGGTGTGGAATGGGAGAATGAAGATCTCAGAAGTTTTTGTAAAGTTTTTAGAAGAGGAGTGAAAAATGTGATGTGAAAATGGAAAAGTGGAAAAAAAAAAAAAAAGAGAGCAAAATCTAAAAAGAATAGATTTGCAATTAGGAAATCTGACTGCACATGCAAACTCACTGCCTGCTTACTATCAGTATACTCTTAAATTCCAAAAAAAAAAGCTATCATGATAATGAAATGGTCCAGGTCTAAACCTGCCATGGTGTTTCAGCATATTTAATCAATTCTATTCCCTGTGTATCATTTCTTCCTCCCTACACAATGTCTTCTTTACAAGATGTTCTCAGTTGGGTAATTGGCAGCAGAGTAATAAAAATCTTTAATAATTATTTGTGGTCGATCATTTCCTAAAGACCAGAACAGATTCTTATTGTGCCCAGTAGGTAGAAATAAAATAGAGAGGAAACCAATGATAAAGCAACTTGTTGGGTAAAGGGCTGGTGAGGTTTGTATTGAGCAGGAAGCATATGGCAAAACTGTGTCTTCCCCAGCAAGGAAACACCACCCTGGGCCCCTGGAAAATTAAAGTCAGTCATAAATATTACCCAGAAGCAAAAGGTACTGAATCTAATCCAGAAAGTAATAAATTTTATTCTGTCCTTATTCCAATACCTTCAGCACTACACACACAGAAAAGGTATTTTGGCTCCTGAACTTGCCTTCATGAGGCCAAATTGATAGTGAATGAAGAGGAAAAGAGATAACATTTTTCCTCCCCTTACTCAAATATCTTCCATGCATCAAAGATGAAGTTGGTCCCTCTGTGACTTGGGCTATGGGGCCTGATTAACTCACATCTTCAGAGAATATCTGTCACATGGAACAGGTTAGGGAGAACAGAGAAGGAATTTTTCAAGACCCAGCAGTGAAATTGTGGAAGCCATGGGTGCACTGATGGGGTCACAGTTGTCTCATCGATGGTTCCCAGTTGGTAGCTAAACTTCAGCAGGACCCATGCAGACCATCCCTGTGCTACCAAGAGGCCTGTAGGAACTAGTAAAAAGTATTTGCTACATTTATGGATCAAAGCAGACAACATTATCAAGCAGTGTTTTTTATCAGAGAATTTGAGGGGAAAAATACAGACCCAACTTTGATCACAGGAAATTAAAGTCACATGCTAGACAATACATGTCACCTGCCTTCTCCTAGATGCATGTTCATAACCTGAGATAAACACTTCTCTCCATGCCTCCTTTATTGTTAGATAATATAGATTTCACATCTTAAAAATATTGCTATCAAGTATCTCATAATGCCTATGCCATAGCAACCTGTTAGTGTGATTTACTTTGACAGGAGATGATGGGTATTTTATTGTTTGACCCCTTCTGCTCTGGAAATGTGGGCTTAGGGTTTTTTTTTTTTTCATAGCAGCTGTTTTATTTAATCTTACAGCAGCTGATATTGAATCTTCACATCATTTTTTCTCTTGTCAAGGTATGCTCTTAGAGTAAACGGTATAATGAAAATCCAGGATTTCACAGAAAGGCATCCACTTAAGCAACTCTGCACTCTGATACCTCAGAAAAGATGTCTGTAAAAATGTATACATTGCAAGCAGCTTAGGAAATGTCTTTTTCTTTAACAAGTTAACTAATTATGGATTCCCATAATTAAGCCCATTAAGTTTATTGAGACTCATTCAAGTGGGTTAAATGGGAATTAAAATTCCAATGTTATAACTACTGAGTGACTATCATGGTTACTATGCTGATAATCAGGTATATCAGAGGGCTCAAGAATTTTTGGTTATTTGATAATGTGGTTAGCACAGCAAATTTTCAAGGGGGGAGGGAAAGCAATAACCATCATCTTGCTCCTTACCTTATAAGCATGAATTACTGCAGTGGGCTAAAAGTTGGCCCATATAAGATTGAACCATGCAATTATCACCAAAAGAGGTTCTAAGAACCAGGCACAGAACTTTTAACACTCATTCATTAGCATTAGATATCTCTGGAGGAATGGAGACCAAGCCCAGTGGCAGAGCTTGATTTAAATGTATAATTGATGCTTCTTTTGTAACACTTCCTAAAATTTGGGACCAGATCTTTAGGCTGATATATCTAGGAGTCTCCATTCAGGATGATTGCTTCTTCCAAGCATTGTGGACCCATACCAAAGGCTGAGAAACTTGGGAACTTATGCAACATCCATATGGATGCCAAAGCCAGAGTCCTAAAACTATTACTATCTCTTAAAGCATCAATAATAACTTGTGTATGAAGGAAATCTAAAGGATAATCTGTTACACTTAAATAAGCTTTCAGAAGATGGGTGGTTTCAAAGATTTCATTAAAAAGAAAAAGTCAATGCAGGCTGTATTAATTGCTGAGGCAAATTATCTGCAGCTATCAGAAGAGCTGACCCCTTGGTACTGAACAAGAGGTAGCAAGAGAAGAGATAACCAAGTAGGCTCCCTACAGTATCAGTTTATTACTTACACTTGAGCACTTACAATTATTTTTGAATCTATTAGAAAAGAAATGCAAAAAACTGGTAGGACATATTCAAAATAAGAAATGAAAATATCTATATTGTCCTTGCTTATAGTGCCATTTATTTAATGAACATGTGAAGGTGGGAAAAGCCTCAAAACAGTACACAGTTCAGAATATTCCCTGAGTAGAATTCCCACATTCAGCATCAGGTATGTATGGATCTGTCAAGTGGAGGTTCAGCTGCGACCTTCTTTCTGCTGGACCTCATGTCTTGTGTTCAATTTGAATTAATTTAAGATGCTCAAGTTTCAGAGTTTCAGCTCAACAGAAAACATTAATAAATGGAATAATTAATTCCAACTCTGGGGTGATCAATCAAATCCTCAGCTTGGGAGCTATTTAAACACTACGGTGACACTGTCTTTTTCTCGTGGGTCAAAAAGTCACCAGCCTGCGACTATGGTAATAATCAAGAAAAAAATTTAGTCAAAAACCCCAGTCAAAGTGACAAGACAGATGCTGCAATTTTGTTTACAAACAAAAAGTGTCAAGCTCTGCTCTGTAGCCTCTTGTAGTAGGGAAAGGTTGGTTTTAGCTAATTAATATATTCTCTGGCTGTGAGTCAGCTGATCTCTGAGAAGACAGTTTCATAAAGAAGAAAAACAATGTGTGCCTGTTGATTAAATCCCTTTACAGAAGGGAACAGATTGCAGGAAGGGAGGACGTGTTGCAGAGCAGAGGGAAGATCTCTCTCCCTGATTCCACACTCCCCACCTCCCATGTCATATACAGCAAGCTTCAGATGCAGACAACCAGAACAATTTACATGATCTTGGTCAAAAAGTAACATGCCAGTGTTGTCCCTGGCTTGTTTCATTTGCTGCTGTAAATATAGTCTGAAAGAGTCTGAATTAATTGTCACTGGCTGGAAATACCTTGAAGTGCCAAGGCAGTGACGTACAGCCTGCGCCTGACCTTGCTGCAGTTGCAGCATCCTGCAAAGCAGTCTGCTTGGGATGTTTACTGCTTGCCTGGGCAAAAAACTGCTGTGGTGGAGATGATATAATGGCTGGAGTTCCCTTAACCACCCATTTCCTTTGGCTTTGTTATGATGATATATCTTTTAGATGTTGGAATGATTTAATATCATTTTTATTTCTCCAGCGCTCACATTTCAGTGTAAGATAAAAACTTTTGCTGACAAATTAAAATATATTAAAAATCACAAAATCGTTTTAAAAGTCATTTGAGCCTTCTCAGTTGGCTTAACTTGGGTATCTAAAACCAAGCAATATTTTTGCCTCTTTGAAGAATCATGTACATCTAAAGCACAATCAAATTCAAAATACAATATTATAGAAAACAAGATCTGGAATAGATATTCTTATTACTATGCTTTATTTTATATTTAATTCTTAGACCAAGATATTTGACCTTGACAAGTAAGTTATTTTTGTATTATTTCCAGGCATATTGTTTATTTGTCCATGGAAGATAAGTTATTAAGGATGTCCTTAGCACTTGAGAGAAAATTGAAGATGTGTCTTCATTTTAAGGATTCTGTGGCATCCTCACAAATACATCACTGATATTTTGTGTTCTCTACACAAGGCGTATTATAACAGAGCAGCTCCACCTTTACAGCTCAAGAATGGCAGCTGAGAATAGTTCCTCCTGGATCCCACCAGTGTCACTGCCAGTGACCCTCAGGGGAAGTCTTTGTGAGAGAGTGCAAAGCATTTATCCCTCTGGGGCCAGCACAGGTTTCCATTGTATTATGTGTTCCTGCTGGCCCAAAGAACACAAAAAGAAACATTTTAAGTCGTAAACATCTCAAAGTTGGAAACCCGTGTGCCAAACCGCCTTGAAATGTATGTTTGACCAAATTTTATTTCGGAACCTGCAGAGCACTGAATACCAAGGGGAACAGAATTTATGTTCAGATATGATGGGAAAAAATCTTCTAAGTCTTCTGGAATTTGTCCCACTCTCTTTCAACTGTGATAAGGCCATTTTTTACTATATAATCTTTTTAAGAATGAGGACTGGAATTCATATTGAAGACTTGCACATTTTAAAGGTTTAATTTATATTTTTATTTATATTGATAAATTTTGAATCAAAGCTGATAGAATAAAACAATTATTTCTCCATGAATTTATTCAAGATGTAAAAACTGGACAATTTAACAGAAAACTTTCCTGTCCACTTCAGAATTAATTAATTTTCCTTAATTCTTCTGAAAGATTTTAGGAAACTGTGAAAGCTTAACAATATCCCTAACTGATAAAGCATCATCTAAATTGTTGCACAAGCCCAGACTCTGTGGTCATCATCATCATAATTATCATCACCATCATTATCATATTTTGACTAATTCTAATTAGGGAACATGGTTTCCATTTTACAACATGATGATTCTGCTGCCACGGAGAATATATTAGCAGATTTCTTTTGGAGATAGGATTCCTGGGAGAAGGGCAGCCTCATCTCCAACGAGTTTTCACTCATTCTGCAATCAGGTGCCCTAAGAGCACATAACAAGACACCACATCATGGTTCATCACTTTTCCTGTTGAAATTGTGTCAATCTTTAGGGGAAAAGAGCAGCACAGTGATCAGTGATGGACCTGATTTATGCTTTTTATATAGAAACTCCCGAGTCTAAATGATAAAAATAAGAAAGGGTCTAGACTCTCATATATTAGATTCCTGTCAAATATGTTACCTTTTATTCTATATGTCTATAAGTGACTCAGTGACTTATCTTACCTGATGGGTAGAGAGTCAAACTGGAATCAAGACCTTTCATTTTCCAGATGTTTTTCCATGCTTTTACTTTGAGAGGTGTTCCTCTGACAAGTGACCATGATTAGACAGTGATGGAATCTTCACTTGGCTTCAGTAGATTCATCATATATTTGGTCATTTATTATATAGACTTAACTGCCCATCATAAGAAAAAGAAATTTTTAAAGAATCACTTATTACAAGAAGAGGAGGACTTATCAGTGCTCTAGTTTTTTCCTAACAATTTATGACCTTCATAGTTAAAAAAAATATTTACACATTATTTCTGATTTGAAATGCTCTTTAAATTCTAGTTGGTGTTTTTTTTGCTAGGTTTGTCTCCATACAGAAAATAGTCTTTCTAAATCAGCTAATGGCACACAGAGGCACAAAGATCAGACAATTTTGAGTTCCACCCTTGTTCCTTAACTGCAGAGCTCTGGGCTCCCCACAAGAGAAAACAAAAAATGGATCATTCATTGAGCATTCTAGATTAACTGAACACATACCATGAATATTAAAAATGGCTGTGACAAGCTAGATTATGGATGTGCTGCCTTATGTCACATCAAAGATACTGTAAAACTACTCTATCATCTTGTAAATAACAAGAGATTTCTTTTTTTAAAAAAAAAAAAGAACAGAGGAAAGACATTATTTCATACTCTCCCTGTCAATTTGGATAGTCTGCTTAAGTGCTGCCTTTTAAAAATAAAATATAAGGCTGCAAAAAATGAGCATTTTATGCATATTATTATCATATTTATTTTTATATTCAGCTACTCCTACAGTATAACTCAGTGTGGCAAATAGTTCATGCTAATTACTTAAAAATCCATTAAATTTTAAGTCTCATAGCAGATGCAAACACCATTTCAAATGTTCTCATTGTGTTGCCTACATAATTCATGAACTCTTACTAGAATTCAGACTCAAAGCAGGCATGTGGTGTGTGAGCCACGCTCTCCAGAATTTTGTGTGTTCCTGGAAAAGTGGAATACACACCTACAGTGCACACACCTATAGCCTCAATAGGACATCCTGTTCAGCACTTCTGCTGGCCCACATTAAAGAGTGAGAGGCCCAGTTGTGATCTACTGCAGGAGAATTTGGGGTTGTACCTGAGAGTGTGAATAGGTCAAGCAGTCCTTCCCAGAGCCAGGGCTGGTATCTGCAAGAGGCCTTGTAAGCCCTCAGGTATTTAAAATGATACCAGATACCTCTGGTAATTTTCTACTGAATAATTTTCTACATATATGAAACTTAGCCATTAAAATCACACATGGATATTTTAGGGTCTTTTTATAGATTAAATCACAGGCTGATTCATCCCTCCTGTGCTACTTACCTGAGTAAGGTAAAGCCATTTTGCCTTTTGTAAATGGCTTCTGTCTATTCACCGTAGGACAAGTTTAGAGTATCTAACTTTAGACAATCAACATTTATACTGCTAACAGTAGGGAAAAAGCCTTAGGTCATCATAGGAATTTGGTAAAAATTCAATGATCTATAAATAGTATCCTGAGTCACAAAATAAAATTTTCTTAGTGTGGTTAAATATTTTCTTTTCTTTTTCACCTTTATGTTCTCTTTCTTAATACATGTATAACAAGATTTCCATACAAGTTCTCCAAGATGTTCTGATACTAAAAGTATTAACAATTGTGAAGTACTATTTAACTGCAGAAATGGGAAATTTTAAGTACTTCAGATAGTCACTTCTCCAAGTACAACTCTACTTAAAGAACAAACCTCTGTACCCCACCCTGCTTTTCTACAGCAAAGCCCCTCAGATCTGACAATCCACTGGCTTTACATTCATATTCAAAACTCTATTTTCTGAGTTTAGTGGCTTGCAGAAAAATGGATACATGGTGGGCAAAGCACAGACAGTCAGCATATTTCAGTGTTCTTTATACATATTTTAAAAGCTTTCATATAATACTTTGCCTATTGCTAACTTTTATACTTTAATTCCCTATTCTATCCTGTAATATTTTATCTATCTTATTCTCTGATCTTCCACTTTGATAGGAGTAGAAAACCTTTGGGAGAATGATCTAACATCTCTTGCTATTTTTCTTCTTTCTTTTTTTTTTTTTCAATATACTTGTTTAGTTGTATTTTTGCTATCTTATTTAGTACTTTTCGTGTACAACAAATATAAAATGATTTTTTTCTTTTCTTAGCATAAAGCCACAAGATCAGATTTGTTTTCAATCTTAACCCTTCACTTTCATGCAGATGGAGATAAAAACTTTAATACATGTTCTTAATCAAAGTAGAAGACGAATTAGCTTAACAGAATATCACCTTTCTCTTTCTACAGGTTTCATTAAAATCTAACTATATAAATACTTTAGAATCAGTTTCTTCCATCCCCTACTGCTTTCATCACATGCAGTGGTGTCTTGCACAACCCTAGTGAGGTTGGGAAGAATAATTGTAGGGAAGGAAAATACATAAGAAGAGCCTGAAATCCTATAATCATCCCTTAGAAAAGGAGGCTTTTGCTTAGAAGAACTTCCTCTTTGTCAAACCCCAGCCCCGATTACATCCACACTGACAAAGGCTGATCTCACTGGCACTTATTCCAGTTGTGTTTCTCCTGCATAGATCTAAGTCCTTGATATGTTCTTGAGTATTCTACCCACAAAATACAAAAGATTTTTTCATCACTTAGGTCTCTCATGCTTGAATCTGAGTGTGTATATATACTTTTTCCTCTCCACCTCTGATCCAGTTTTAGAGTGCTAGAAATTCAATTATTTCCTTCAAAATTAATTTGAAAATGATAATAGCTCTCATCGTTCCAAAATTTTCCTTGTACACAGTCACATTTTGTGTTCTGTGTATTTTGCCTTTTATTTCTTACTTTCTTTTTACCAGTCTTGTTTCCACTCTCCAAACACAAGTGTATTTTAAAGAGCTCATACAGCATATTTTTCTATGCTTCATATTCCTGGGAAGGATAGAAGTTGCTATAGAGAAGTTTCTCAAATAATAATCTGATGTGCAGTTGATTATTTCAGCTTTGCTGATTATTATGGCCTGAAACAAGTTGTTGAACATAAAGTTGTAAATTTTGAAGCATTTTTTATACTTTATAACTTCCTTTCTTAGATAACTATTGAATAATTAGAGAGGTTTTGGTATTCATCAGTCTAAAGTATTACTCATCTCCATAGAAGTTATTAATCACTTCAGAAAAAAACATGGTTTGGGATTCAAGACTTTATGATAGTGCTTTAGATCCAAACTCTTTAGATCCAAACTCTTGGTGAATCATGAAGGTGATGTCACATTAGTTTATTAAACATTGCAAACTATTTCAGGTTTTATTGCATTTCTCCAAAAACAATTTTTCATCTTCTAAAGGACCTAATTATCTCTCACATACTTTAAAACTGGGTTGATCGTGAATCCTCACTTCTCCAAGGAACTATGTTCTCTCCTGTAATCTCCTCAACTGTCCTCGCCTTCCCTGGTATTAGGTCTGTCCTTCAAGTGCACAATACAGTATTTTCAAAAGTTATAGATTTAGAATTTTCCCAAATAAACTTGTTACAAAGCTTTCCGGTCACATTTTCTAAGTCATAGCTGGATAACAGGTAGGTCCTCAAATAGACTATATCTTGTTGAAACTCAGATTTTCAATCTGTTTAAATTGAACTCAGAAAGGTTGAGAAGTTTAAACTCTCTCATATGGATTATTGAAGTACAGTAGAGTTTCTTGACCTTTACTTGTTGAACAAAGATCTGAATAAATTAAAAGAGAACAAAATATGTTTAATGAAATAATATTTAATAAAATGTTATATTTTTTGCATTTTCAATGGTTATTTCACATTTACTAGTAAGGTCCTCCCCGAGGACTCAGAAAATAATTTTTCCTTCTGAGATCAGATATATTCCAGTATAAATATTTTATTATGTTTAATCTGTCAAAATAAAATATATTGCTGTCATTCTTATTCACCCTGCATATTGGTTTGTCCTTTCTCTCTTTACACTTTTATTGGACTGAATGACTTACATTGCTTTCTACTTTATTACACTGTAGAGAAGAGCATCATTGAGTCAGAACACACATTGCAATATGATAATATTATTCTCCATTCATTTTTGTAGTAGTACTGTGATAATCTCTGTGAGGATGACAGATTTTAGTGTGTACACTACTTGGTGTACTAGGGTGATATAAACTATCAGCCAGTTATTCTTTGGAAACTTCAAGTCTATGTATCTCATCTCATCTCATCTCATCTCATCTCATCTCATCTCATCTCACCTCATCTCATCTTTTTGTAATTAATTATTATAATATTATTTTTCTCTGTTGTAATCGCCTTTATAACTGATGACTAGAAGTAAATAGGGCGCTTCCTTATATTCAGAATGATCTGAAAAAGAGATTCTTCCTGAAGTATGAAAAAATCGTACCTTTAATTGCAAGTATAATATCACATAACTGAACATTTAAATAAGTTATTACTTTAAAAACATACCCAGATTCAGTGATTCTGCGATATTTTAGGGAAAATACTTATTGATGTTCTAAGTCATCACATCAAACATTAATTGCTGAGTTAATTGAAAAAAAAGATGACACACTGCACCTCAGTGACAGTGGGAATGTATAGCCAAAATAAGGAGCATGACAAAGTAAATGTAAAAGATGTTAAATGTTTGTAGCTAACCCTTTGTGCAATGGTTGAGTTTCACACAGTATATATGTGTGCATATATTTGGATTACTAACAATATAGCAACAATTTAGGTAACATAATAACATGGCAAACCAAAAACTTAAAGCTTTCTCCATTTCGGCCACAAAATTGTGAACTTCTTCATCTCTATCCTTACAGAATGGAGATATCTATCATTTCATGTGGGTAAGATTTTTTATTTTACTTATCTTTCATTTTATATTGCCAATTGTTACTGCTGTATATTATCATCTGTAGCACATTTAGGATATCTAATATATGAAACATTCTAATGTGTCATCTTTACTGTGCTACCAGTATTCATTTCTATCTAGTGCAATATGAAGATTTTATAAAGAAGGAGTTTTATTGCAAAAATAGTAATATAAAATCTTCAAATTTTAACAACTGTTCCAGGACAATGTTCAATAAGGTAACGAGACATTTTCAGCAGCCATGGACAAAATGATTGAAAAAGAAGTAACTGACTGAGTGAACTAAGTAAACCAATCCAAACCTCAACTTCAGGGGTTTTTCCCATGTTCCATTCCCCTATATTTGTTTGTTCCCTTATTTTGTTTTAGTAGGTTTTTACATTAGATATAGTTCAATTAAAAAAAAAACAAACCAAAACCTATTCAATGGGATGAAAAAAATTTATCTTTTAAATTTTCAGGAGTAGTGATGTGGAAAATACTTATAGAAACAAACACTGCGATTCTTTAAACATTAAATGTTAAGAGTGGAGTAAAGTGGACAAATGTACTGATTATGCAGAAGCGAGAGGAGTAACTCAAATTCCAGAGGGTCATATTGCCCCTCAGCAACCACCAACAGCACAGGTTTCCCAAAAAGGCTGTGGGGTCGTGCTCCTTGGAGGCATTCACAGCTGTCCTGGGAAATGGGCTCTGGGTGGCCCTGCTGAGTAGGAGGGCTGGACTCAGGGACTGCCCCAGGTCCCTTCCAAACTCAAACACTGTCATTCTGTGATCTCTTCCTGAAACTGTTCTCTTGTTCTCTTCAAGTAAAAAAAAAAAATAAAAAAAAAAAAAAAAAATAAAAAAAAAAGATACCAGTCAGACCTAAAAATAAAATAATTTTACCTTGGAGTTTATGAACATCTTATGCAGCAACCACAAAGCTCATGGGAGTAGATGCAGTATCTAGAAAGTCTCCTTAATGCTGATACTAAGAATTGGAATCCTCCTAACCAAGTGGAGCTGCTCAGATTCTGCTCTGCAGTTTACATCAAGAACCAAAAAGTTCCACAGTGTCAATTCAGTACCTTTCCCATTTGAGAAGAATAGACCTTTCAAAAGGAAAGAAAAAGAAAGAAAAAAACAAAAACAAAACAACAAACAACAACAAAAACCAAACAAAAAAGAGACCTGAGAAAATATTCCGCATAAACTCCATTGAAATGAAATATCTTGGTTTAGTAGAAACATTCATTTTCCAATTTATTTTCAAATTTCTGAAAGCCTCAAGCCCAACATGTTTTAGTTTCTGTTTAAGAGAAAATTAATAGTCCCCCATTTTTATTTATTTGACCGCAAAAGTATAAAATACATTTGATCAGCTTTATTTTGGTATTTCTAAAATGAAAAGTTGCATATATTTTTAGAGTCACGTTTTGCCCAATAGCTTAAGCTGTGTAAAATTTCTTCACAAACGTAAAGAAAACACTACAAACTTATGTGCTCCTTCTTTCCAATTTCCTAAAATCAATGTTTTTTCATATTTATGCCAAATTACCTCTGTACTGGTCATTCCTCACCTGCAGTGACAGGATTGATTTTCATAAAATTGATCGTAATTGAAAGTATAAACTCTCAAGTGAGAGCATTGCCTTTCTCTTTTGCATCCCTCACTGTTTGTTTGCAGTTGGGCTGGGATCTCCCCCTGGAGGGACAGCTCATCCCATCCACCACTGGCTCTCTAAAACAGGACAGACAAGACAGACAAAACACTCCAACAGCCTTGATTTTTCTTCTCTGGCTATACATGGAATCTCCTGTAACTTTTTCTGGTACAGATATACTGAAGATGTTTAGAGACAGTGGAGATTAATCCCACTGATAAAGGTAGGTGGGATGTATTTACCTGTCATATATAAAAAATATGTAGGTTTTATGGCTATAGAAAATACACTGCAGTTTCTTAAGATATCCTTTGAGGATACTAAAAATATTTGTAATCATCCCAAGAATGAGTCTGTCACAGCCAGACAAAATCAAGAAAAAAGTACCATTCTTCTGACAACTTTATAAAACATTATGGTTTTTTTAAAAGCAGCAGCAGAAGAACCTTTTCCAGCAAGTTTTTAACCCATGATGTATCCACCTATCATTTAATAATGGTTTCATTTATTTTATAAGATTAGATTTAGGTCTGACTGTTTATCCATGCCAGTCAAAGCAATCCTATTGTGGCAAGATGCATGTTATTTGTACAAGATTAGCACCTGCTGATACATCTTTTTATTCTAAAATGGAAAAACCACATGTGCAATTTTAAAAACAGTCATGTAGCTTTTGTTTTGCCTCTCTTGGTGTAAATTATTCTGTCTCTATCACCTTTGGAAGAAAAAGTCATTCCTGAACTCTTTTCAACATTTCTTAAAATATTTCCATTATCTAGAGGCAATTAGCAATTTTGTAATTGTGTCAGAAAAAAAAAAAAGTACTGCGGAATGATAGATTAATTTCAAGCAGGAAAATTGATAAAGCAAATTTATTGTTTGTATAAACTGTCAAAGCATCCATAGCTTTGATGGAACTATGTGAACTTAGACCAATACAGGATGCAACAATAGAGAGGTTTGCTTCATGTAAGCTTGTACACACTTTGTTCTCATTGTGCTTTAGCATGTGCTTGGTGCTGTTTTCTCTACCTGAGTATCCAAAATGCAGTGCTAAAATCACTTAGAACAGTGGAGTTTTTCTCCATTGTGAAAATCAGTTCACTGCAAGGGTTTCTGCAGGTTTATTTCTTTCCTGTGCTGGAGTCTGATTCTCCTAGAGGAACTTGACTTTTCAGACACCTGCCCACCACTCAAATCATGTCCTAAAGACTTAATCTTGTACAAACATTTTAGATTGATAATGCTGAAAATGTTCTTTCAAAATGCTAAAGGACAATCAACATGGCACACTTCCAGAATTAAATTCCATATAGATGCCTTTAATTAATTCATCAATCAATGGTGGGAAAATCTAGTCTTGTTACCTTGATTCTTGGATTCTAATCAAAGGCTAATTAGCATTAAAAAGATCAACAAGCTTTCTAGAATATACACCTAGAGTCATCCTCCTGGGTGTAATGGGAAGGAGATGCTGATAAAGCTATTTAGTTGACTGGTACTTTAATACTACTCTTTGCTTGGAAACTTTGTTTATTCCAATTGGGGAAGACAACAATAAAAGAGAAAAATAAGAGAGGAATAAAGATGTTTTCTGCAGAGTTAACTCATTGGGTTCTAGAAATATAGACACTTTTATCAATTGTTGGGAGTGAGTTTGGTTTAGATCTAATATGTGAATTTCATTTGAAACCTTTTTTCTTCACCATAGTTAAAATCTATCCTCCTATTTTCTACACATTTCCAGAAGATTCTTTTCACCTCAACAGAATGAAAGAGAAGTAGTTTTTCACGTGGTTGTCTCATGTGTCTTCTCATGCCTGAAAATGTTTTACTGAGGATAGTTTGCATACAAGGGGCTGGCTAATTTTATGGACTTATAAACTGTATGACTTTATCAAGCATAGATCAAGATGGATTGGCCACTCATCAAGTGGATCTAAGGCCAGAGAGGTGCAAATGCAAAGCTCGTAAGGATTTAAATATTTTACAAAAATATTTGGTAGAAATAAAGTCTAGATCAGTCATCAAAAGGATTAGGACCTGTAAGTAAATACAATGTATTCTTGATTCCATCTTCTAAAATCTGTATTAGTTTGGTTAAAAAGAAGATGAGAAAAAGTCATGTTTAATAAATATCATGTGCAAAATATGCAAAATCTACAAAATTCTAGGCATAACGTGGTTTGGGTCCCCTAATACAAAGTAGGCACTGTATTACTGCTAAACAAGTTTGCCATCTCTAAAAGCAGGAATCATATCAACCTATCTGCTGATGGCAGATGGAATGGTGAATAAATAGTAAGAGCCATCTCAATTTTCTATATTAAATACTTGGTGCAAATCAGAACATTGCCAGTGATTTCAGCTTTTTTCCTACCAAGTTAAGACCTTACCTTTCTTTCTCTGCATGTTGCCAAGATACAGTACATATCACAAAATCCTCGAGTGAAGAAAATATGTAAAGAAGAAAGAAAAAACTCTGTGAGTTGGAGAGGCTGTGGGATTGATTTACTCTGGAATAAAATAAGCCTTTTATTTCTGAAATATCCTTTATATCAAACATGCAATGCTAATCATATGTCACTTGTCTCTTAACTCCTAAGAAAAATAAAGGCAATGGCAATGCAATAAAGGAGTCTCAGAGACAAAGACATCTATTAAGAATAGTAAAATAATAATAATGAAGCCTTCCTTAATTCAAGATAAAATTTCAATGCCAAAAGACAAAATTTGTGTTGTCATGATATTGATTACACAGATGGTGTTTTTATTAATGTGAAGGAGGCAAATCCCTCAGGTAAGGTTTCTTTTTATGTTCGACATGAATTTAAAATTACATATTTGTAAAGAAATTCAATTTATCTTTTGTCACTGTTTGCAAGACGAAGTCAGTCCATGTTTTTAATTAATCATTGATTTAACACCAGAAAGTTTAGAATTTATTTAATGGGACAGTGACTTTCTTCATATTCACTACTCCCTTGGGCCGGAAAGGGTTTAGAAGCCTTATAAGTATTTAGGTACTTGTAAGTTAATGCCTCATGCCACCTTTGATAAGCTGTGTATTTGTCAGTACATAACTCTTTTGGGTTTAATACCAACAGCTGCTGCATAGTCAGTCACTCAGGGCTCCTCCTTCTGCACCTGTATGAGGTCATGGATGAGGAACTGCAATGATTTCCCTAAACCGGCCTCACCAGCACCTCCATAACAGATGGATGGCAAGTTTGCTCCTGGCCTGCTGGGAAACTCCCATCTAATTTAGCTCCCTTTTTCTCCTTCTTTTCCATGTACTGAAGATCTGATACATCATCTAACTGCCAGATCACTTCAAACAATCTATAATTCTTCACTTCAAAGCTCAGTACTAAATAAGAACTTGTATTGTTTGGTGACCTTTTGTACAAGCATTTCAGCAGCAATTAAATGTACCTTTCCTTTTCTGCCATGAGAAGACCCAGACTGTCTGCTTGCTTTTCAAGTGAAGAGAAAAACAGTGCTGTTAAGAGCAGCGACAGCAGCCTCCTTTTTCATTAGCAGCAACAGTAAGAAAAGTCAGAGAAGGCAAAGCAGCTGCTATAGCTGATACCAATGTGCCAATATTCCAGCAGGAGTATAATTTGATTTCCAACTGTGAAGTGTCACACGCAGCACATAGCTGTAATTTTGATATTAGTGCATAAATAACACTGTGCTCAAACTCAGCATTCATATTTTCACCTATTGCAAGAACAGGAAGCCAATTTGCTCCTCGCACTTTACTGTGCCATGGTGTATAAGTTGTAAAGGCTTTTAACTACTAAATAGACCTAATCAATGAGTTTTGTTCCTCCATGTAATCATTCTTATTTGATTAAAAATAGCTAGTAGATGCTGCAGGACTAACCCAGTTCCCTCATTCATTCTGTGTCTGTCATTTTTCACCTTGGCTTGTCCACACAGCTGTGCTAATTGAAAGGCTGAACTAGAAATTATGAAAACCATCATATGCTATTTATTAAAATACCTTTTCAAGTATTGTACTGCTGAATATTGAGTTGAAATTAGGCACTTTCTTGCAATGAGAGGAGTAAATTAAAAGTGTCCATAGCCCCTACAAGCAGACCAAGGAAAGGAAAATGTCTGATACCATATGACAGGAGCCTTGCAACACAGCAGTTTCTATCCAGTCATCAGACCCACAAAACCTGATGCAATTTCAAGATATGTTGAATCATTCTAAAACAAAATTTCCTCAATAAAGAAATTAAAATTTTACCATTGACTGGTGAATATCCTCCCAGCTTCTGAAGTAATTGCTGTGAGAGACTGTCCCCATTCCAGCTGTTTTGCTTTCTGTCAACACCCTCAGTGTAAGAATTTACCTAAATATATAAACATTGTCTCAAGGACTGAGGTGCATAAAAGAACTCCAAATTCACTTTTTAAAATGGATTTTGAAATACAGTAAGGGAAGAGGATATGTGAATCAGCCATGCTCATTTACATTGTAGTTCTAGAGTAAGGAGCTTATATGGACTCCATCTACAGCCAGAGAAAGGAAGGATGATTGCTGGTTTATCACCCCTTCTTGGAGATGTCCCTTTTTATCCCTCAAATGTATAGACTATGCCAGTATTTAGGCATTTTGATTTAATTCAGATGATATGACAGAAATAATCAAGCTGCAGAAACATAAAGTTTTTGCTGGAGAAGGAAGAAAATATCTGTTGAGGGGAGCTGAGCTGTCCATAAATACAAAAACAAAACAACAGAGAGAGAGGAAGGTGGGACCACACAAGTCCTTCATGCTGGGGTGGTGTGATGGATGTGAATTCAGAACTCCCTCACAAGGCTGCTGGAAAGAGAGAGATCACACGGAAAAGCACATTGTCCCTAACAAACTCCAAACTTGGGTGATTACCATTCTTATGAAAGGAAAAAGTGCACAGCTGCTACAGAAGAAATTATCTGGATATACAGAACAAGTAGATAATACATACAAAGACAGAACAAAGGCTGAAATGCCATTTGGAAAGGATGCATTATGACCACAAACCCAATTGAATCACCATCATGCCCTTTACAATCACATTTTCCCCTTGCTTTGCAGCATATTGGTAATTCACAGGATTATTATGCTGCAAATAACCTATTCAAAACAAAACACACTGTATCCTATCCTTAATATAAATGTGATTCTTTTTATAAATGCAGTAGAACACAAATACACAGGGAGATAAACAAAGATGTGGTGCATCTGGAGTCAGCTGAAGACAACAGATTTTATAATTAGATCACAGAAAAATTTTGTCCAGTCAAGAAGGAAATAAAGTAAAAAAATAATAGAAATCCATAAATCAAATAGTACGAATACTTCAGAGGAATGTAATTTCAGGAGGTAATATTAGTTCTTATAACAGGTTTTGAGGTAAAGAAAATGGTGGAAAAGAACAATAGCATGACCTACCTGAAGCACAGCTTACTGAGATTCAAACCCCATGGGATTTGAATAGCTCTATTATTTGAAGAAAAGAAGACATTATAAACATACAGAAGAAAAAGAAATTTGAAAACTTCAACATGTGACAAAATATAATTATTGTTATTTTTTCATCCATGCCTCATATGAATTGTTTTGACAGATGATTATTAACTCTTAATAGTCAGAAAGCCTAGAATTTATGCCCTTTTTAGCAAGTTTAAATCTCTAGACAAAAATTCAGTAGTGATTTTTTTTTTCACTCTCCTGGGAAAGAGGAGTTAATATTATGCTATTCTCATTCCAGGTCTTGAGAAAAAATAGAAAAACAAAATTACTCGTTCTAAGCAGTACTTCAATCAATAGCGTAACCCAGACTAATATCATCCTCCAGCTAATGTATATGAAATGTCTTAAACACAACAGAATTGCCTGTACTGCAAATCCTCTGGGTCAGGCACAATTTTAAAATATGTGTTTGTTGTAGATGAAGGATGTTATTGGGTTTTATATGTTTATAATTGGGACTTCTAGATATAATTGCAATACAAATAGTAAATAGAAACAAAGAAGATCTTAATCTCACTTATGATAACAACAGAAGAACAAGAAATAAAAATTGATTCACCAAAAGCTTCCAAAAGCATTCTTTGGAAATCAGAATAAGCCTTATGAACTAAGTCATGAGGAAAGTATATTTTAAAATGTAGCAAGGAAAGTTAAGTCTTTTATTTTTCAAGCATCTGTAGGTATTTTGCCTTGTGGTAGTTTTCAAATTGTGGATCTAGCTGACATATATTTCAAACAACTACGAGATGACTAGAAAGTAAATTAAAGCTTGAAATTATTCTTCAGTGACTCAGACATATTTTTCCTTTGATTTACCAGTAGGATTATTCTCTAGAATGAGATCTTTCAGAGATATGTTTTGATCTGTTTCTTACATTTATTCTTCCTTTCAAAAATAGCTCCTATATGGCTAGGTTAAAGAGCTAGGTTTTTCCTTCTTTTGCTTTTTAAAAATCTTTTGTTATTGTTGTTGTTAATCTTTCATAATTCCAGTAATTTATTAGTTCAGGTTTTGAGGTTTTTTTTTTTTTTGTCCATAATTTTACTTCACTATTCTGTAATGCAGTTGATACTTGTGTTTGTATCCATGATACCAGATTCATGAAAGGCTTTTCTGCTACTACTGTCAGAAAAGGGCCAAAGAACATAATTGTCATATTTTCCAGCAGTCCAAAGGACTTGGGAAGTAATCTTAGGAAATAATGCTTTCTTCCAATAGCTTGCTTTTAGGAAAGTTCGAGGGTGACTGCATGTGGTAGGGTTGATTTGCATCAAGTCTGATAGCTACTGAAACACAGATTTGATGCTTTTGCAAATTTTGTGCTTAAAAAGATGATAGATATGACCTGTGGTTCTTTACTGCAGGAGTGGACAGAGAACCTAGAAAAACTTTCCCCACAAAGACACATTCCTTTTCTTTTTCCCCTGGAGTCCTGAGCAATACCCTTAAATAATGGGAGTGCTTTTGTAGCTGAAGCTAAACATTTTCTGGTGTGTAGAATGGGGGTTGAAATAAATCTGAGGAGACCCCAGTGGGACTGCTTTCCTTCTAGCCCTGTAAACAAAATCAGTGTGTCCTGCACAGATCTTTTTATTCTGTGATTCAGTTTAATTCAATAAACATAGTCAAGTGGAAAGACAAGCCCCAACATCCATGGATAGACAGACTCTAACTTTTGGCTAGGCCATCAGAGGCAGAATTTTGCATTTTTCACTTGTACTTTTTGTTCAATAACAGCAGAGTTCTTACACAAAACAGTGCTTGATCCATAAAGTTTGGATTGAAGAGGATGCCCATAGGAAATTTTTGTGCAATAAGATTGCATATTTAAGAATGTTGTAATTCTTATTAATGATCCTGAAAAGTTCAGTGAGCGAGCTGACATGCAGTCTTTCTATGCTGGAACTTGACTTTATTGTTGTTCATTTCAAATCCCATCTGTTTCCATAATACTGCCTAATTTTGAAGTTATAACATTTATCTTCACTAAAACATAAATCAAAAAATTCCACCACTTATTCAAGTATTTGCACATATCTCTAATCCTAAACAACAAAACAATAATGATTAGTTATTTTCTCCCATTAGACACTTCATCTGGAAATACAGAAATTAATTAACTGCCAGTTCTGTGCTTGTTTTTCTCCCAGTTTGTTGTATTCATTAATACTGTGTTTGTCTAGACAAGGTCCTTATTCTATTCCCTTATCCATGGGAAAAGGCGGCAAGTAGAGTCATTATTCCCACTTTTCCCCAAGCATAGTTTGAGGGAATATCTTTTCCTCTGTATGAGTGGAAAAGCGGGGATTTTATGTCGTCTCTTAATTTGATATATTAGGGTAATTCAAAAACAAGTATCCACAGAAGAAGTGCTGTCCTATCAAGCTCCAGCTATGCACCACTTTGAAAGCCCAAAGGCAGGAAGGTTTATGTAGCATCTTGAGCATTGGTCAAAGACTTGGATTTAATTATATTTTGTTCCCTTTCTCAGTAATTCCAGAGATTGCCAGTGAAGCTGATGGATGCCATTCATGTTCCATGTAACACAAGAACCCTTGAAATGGAGAGTGGCTCCAGAGTCAGGACCAGCACCTGAAGGTGTCCCTCCCCACCTCTTCTGTCACCAGGCAACAATACACACTGGGGAAAGAAAACATTTCAAAATCACACTCCACCCAGTACCTTATTTTAGAAATTCTCTTCTATAAGTTGGAGCTGAGACAACATGATTGCTGCCTTCCCAGTGTGTGAGGAATGGTGCTTCCAAGCAGCACCAGGTCATTTATTCTCCACAGATTTCAGTCTTGGTACTGACTTAGGCCCTGGGTACTGGGTTGCTACCAGAGAGTTTTTCTGTGAAAGAGGGTGTAAAGCTTCTCGTGCCTTTTCCATGGCTCTGAGACAATGATATCCATCCTTCTGTAGTGTGTCTCTCTCTAGACAAAAAACATCACATCAGAGAGATATTCTGTGATATTGGGATTTTACTTTGTCAATAAGCTAATTTGAGTCTGAAGAATTGGTTGCAATTCCATGAACTTAAAACATGCCACTTTTTGGTATCTTACCCATCTCCTGTCTAAGTCTGCAAGACTCAATGCCAGTTTTTAAGGTTTTCTTAATTTTTTTTAATGTTCTTGCCATCAATTTCCTAATTAACAACTTGTGCATCATTATTTACATTCTGTATTCTATCTGCACTGAAAACTAAAGATAAAAATTTTATTTTTAAGACTCTTCTTGGAGATATTTTATTGAGAGTGTTCTCCACAATCTCACTAGATCAGATGAGAGAGATGGTTGTCTTGTCACTCCATGGGCCACTGTGAGATTTTATTTTTGTTAACCCACTATAGATGTGACATGGTGATCATTACTTTGGGGGTCATTATCTTCTACTTAGATTTTATAAAGAAAGTGGGAATAAAGATCAAGGAGAAGTAGAAAAAGATTTTCCAAACATCAAAAAGGTTAATTTCTCTTGCTGGACTAGTTTTTGAGTCTTAAAATTTCTTCAGCTATCTGATGAGCCTTAAGAGAGTAAAGAGCACTGTTAACAATTTTAGCAACTCTAGCAATATTATATTATTAAATTATTGTAAATGGATTACAATTTTTTAAGGTATTTCCATTTATAAAAATCTTGGCACATCCCTCAAATATATTTTCCTTGTAGTACCTTAGAAATTACACAGGAATGAATCAAAACAATATCCTATTCTTTTTCTTGGTAGTTAGTAGAGGATGAGACTTTTAATATTATCCTTTGCAGTAGAACCAGGTTAAACTGGATGCTAGGTTTTTATTTTATATGAATGGATTAAGATGTTTGTATACCTGCATTATGTATGCTTCTCATAAGCATTTCAGTCAAATGCTGAAGTGTATGTTAGTACCCACTAAGTTTCCACCAGGTCCAAATTCAGTTTGTAACTTGAGATTTGATAAGAAAATATGTGTAGGTGTGGTGGGCTGCGTGTTTAGGAGGTTTTAGTGCATGACCAAAGTCTGAGGAAGCTGGATCTCTTTAGTCTGAAGGAAAGAAAATTAATGTGTAATCTAATCTCTGTCTTCTACTACCTAATTATGGATTGTAGAGAAAATGGCACCAAGCTCTTCTTAGTGGTGCACAGAAGATGGACAAGAGGTGATGAGAACAAGATGAAACAAGGGAAATTTAAATTAGCCACAAGGTAGACAAAAATTCACAATAAAAGTTGTTAACCCTTAGTTTACTCTAAACTGACAGAGGGCAGTCGTAGATTAGATATTAGGAAGAAATTCTTTCCTGTGGGGGTGATGATGCACTGGCACACATCGCCTAGAGAGGTTGCAAACATTTCCCTGAGATGTTCAAGACCACGCTGGATGGGGCTTTGAGCAACCTGGTCTAGTGGAAGGTGTCTCTGCACATGGCAAGAGGGTTTGGAATTTTATCTTTGGTGTTCCTTCCAATCCCAAACTATTCTGTGATCCTGTATATTTATGTAACATACAACATATTTATACCATATATGCCATAGACTACCAACTGATTAATTTAATATAGCCATAAACATAAACTATTGTCTTGATCCTTTTTACCAAAACTTGAGTATTTTATGGCCAACTCCATCTGATTCGAGATTGTTGTGATTAAATTATTTTTTCTCCATATACTAAAGCTTAATAGTTCTGCATTTCTTGAGAATTGTGGCATCCTCTTTCAGTAAAGATACATAAATCACTTATGTCAAATTTTGGCCGTATTGATGTGATAAGGGGGTGTCAGTTTTCTTCTCAGTAGACAACACAGATTTTTGCATTCTGTTCTCTGGACAACACAGATTTCATGGTCATTCATGATTGCAGATTTATTGATCAACTCCTTTGGCTTCCCAGACCTTACATTTAGAATAGAACTTTTCCCTGTCTCCCTGGACATTTTTTTGGTAGCATTCTGCTGCAGAGGAAACATTTTGTTTTGTTTTTACTTTCTGGGAGTCTTTGCATCCTTCTATTGCCTACTGCAACAAGATTAATGATTATCTGAACTTTACCTTTGATCTCTATGTGCACCTTGCTGTGTCAACATCTCTTCAAGGTAGATTTCACATGTTAAATTTTCACTGCTTTGTGCTAGTCCAGTAAGTCTGACCCTGTCAGAGCTGACAGGAAAGTCTGGTCATGTTCTACTGCTTTCCACCCTCTACCCTGCAAAAAATAATCTGTCTTGATCTTACTATCTTCTGCATCATCAAAAAATTACTGCATTTATGTGCAACATACTGTCTGCAGAAAAAAGCCTATGTGACCTTCTAAAAAACTGTCTGGCCAACGGGATATCAAATATGTGCAAATTCAGGAAAAGAAGAATATTGCATATGGGTTCATCCATCTTTGCTTTCTGAATCTGAGTTTAATATGCTTTAAATGTTAAGGCGAGATAATGCACTGCTAGATTTTCTCAGGTTTAATTCTTGTTCCAGAAACCATCTTAGATCTGCTCAGCTCTCTCTAATTATATTCTTTCTCTCTGTTTGCATTCTTTTTTTCAGCTCTCAGGCTATGGTTTGGGAACCAAGCTCTTAACAGTTAAGTCTTGCTAAGAACGGCTGGTTGAATGAACAGGGTCATAGGTGTGGTGATCTTATAAGATGGTATGGAAAATAACTCCAAGCAGGAGGTGTGATTGACTCTTAGAACCTTGTGTTTGAAATTTGGGGCCACTGAGCCAGACTTCTCCTCTGAGAAGTACCCAAAATCTTATCTATAATCTGCTCAGTTCCAGGTTCTGTGAATGCATCTTGATTCCAAATATTGGCCAGTAGCAGTGGACTAGATGCCAAACACTTCTTTCTTGCAATCTCATTCTGAAACTTTGTAAATAAATATAAATGCTCCCAAAAGAGAGGATCCTGAATATATGCTCCAGAAAACTTCTTTGTATAGCAAGATTTCATCATGTTATTCCTCTTTCGTTTTGTTTTGTTGGTTTTCTTCATCCCTCCAAAAAAGAGAGCAAAATAGGAACTGAATCATTTCTCCTAATGGAGTGGGTATTTTTGTTCTTGGTGTAATTCTGAATTGTGCTGCATTTTTCTCAAGTTTATTTTTTGCACAAAGCTGTTGTTTGTCTTCTTGGTGAGATGCTCGTCACTTTAAATCCTATTTTTTGTATGTTCACCTCTTATTATTGACATTTGCTGTGCGAGGGTTTTTTTTTCATTATTATTATTTATTTTATTTCTTTATTCCTTGGCCGCTATTACAATTCAGTGACATATTGGCTTATGAACTTGTGTACCTTAAAGTTAATAAATTCTCTGTTTGTTCTTTGACAACTATTTCACCCATCTTAAGGTCCACATCATTCCTTTATAAAGAATTCCTAAGTGTCACCTTTCGTCCACACTGTGTGCATTCTGCCTTTCCTGGGAATGGCTGAATATTTTACAGTTATCACATACACGTATTTCCAAGTTTCCTTGTCTTCATGATGAGGCAAAACCAGGTTTTTGCTCTGTCAGACTTCTGACACATAATTTCAGGGAAATACGAGTTCCTGCAGAGCACACCATCCTTCTCCAAACAGCTTTGGTGGGCAGTGCTTCTCCCCACGGGCAAATCATTTTGGCACAAAGCTCAAGGTACTTGAGCATTGGTCTGCTCAATGTTAAACCACAGAAATTGTAATTGCCCTGTGTAATTTTCCTCCCTGAGAAAGGAGGCCAGGATGGGGTAATAAAAGTTCCTGCAGAAAGGATCTTGAGAAGTCAGAGAGCTGCATGTCCACCTTAAGTAATGAAGAGTAAAATGACATAAAACAGACATAGATCACCATGCTGTGAGATTCACTTGTAAAATTCTCCCTGGTATTAGGAGAACTCCAACCACAATGATACTTAGATGGCTGAAACTGATCCTTTTACTTCTCATGATCTGAATCTGAGGTTTCTACATGAGTAAGTCTAACTTCAGGGTTAAAATCAATCCCAGTATCTTTTACTAGAGCTCTGTGCAATTATATAGGTAAGTTTTGACCATATTCCCTGAGAGAAAAAAAGTTAGACTTTTAGAGTTTGTACAGAATATGGGATGTCATACAGTCCAGAGCCTACTACAGGTTTCCTGAATTAGGACAGTTAGGTCTTGTTATAAAATACACAGATATGATGTGTCATGTCCATCTTTGAAGATTTTCAAGACCCAGCTGTGCAAATCCCTGAGAAACCTAGTCTGACCCCAAAGATGACTCTGTTTTGAGCTGAGCATTGGACTTCTTGAGGCTCTTTCCAATCTTCTTTCGTGTACCTTTGTATGATTCAATTATTAATTAATGGCAGTGTTCTAGGACACAAGATAGTTTCATTTCTCTCCTTCATTTAAAATTCCCCACAATTTGGGATATGCTCCAATGCAAAATGAAATAAGGATTAGAAATCTAGCTTGCAGCAGTGTTGGGAAAGATTAGTAAGTGCAAATACATTAAAGATTAGTAAGTGCTCAGACACTGTGTTAATCGGGGCCCTATAAGCACCTCAGAGAGATCCAGAGCCCTAAATCACTATTAATGAATTGTATTGATTTCCCTTTAAATTGTGAAATAAAGCTCTTACAATAAAGCTTAGCTTTTGTTTGACCTTTATTCAATGTGATAATTATAAACACTATTTTACAATTATTTTATTCCAAATCCCAAGGGAAAATAACCTATGCTAAACTAGTCTGGGCAAAATGGTCTCTCTTTTGCTTATTCTGTTTTCCTGGGATTTTATTCTCAAGCAAATAATATCAAATTATTATGCAAAAGAAACATCAAGTGATAGAATAATTAACAGAGTAATACTTAAATTTGGGACCGGAGCTTCAGCATATTGCATTCATATTTAGTCTAGCTTTGTCTAGGGCCAAAAATAATTAAATAATTGAAATGAAAAAGATTTCCTGGTAGGAAAATCTGGGCAATGGTATGAAGAAAATTTGAGTATAATTGTTGATATCTTAGCTTTCCTTTATGACTTTTCTCTAAGTTGGTCAATAACAGGAAAAAAAAATCCCACCAAGTCCCATTTATGAAGTTGGGTTTCTAAATATCACCTAAAGTCTTTGCTGATGCTGTAGTTATCAAAACTCTTTTAGTCCTGTGTATTTGCAAATGTATCCAAACATTGACTGAAACTGAAACCTTTTCATGTCCCCAGAAAAATCATTCCTTTTCCAAATCAAATGTTCAGTCAAAGGGGAAGGCAAAAGGAGAAAGGGGGAAAGGGAAATTGGAAAATTAATGTGATGTTTCCCTAATAGCTTATACAGATAAGTGCACTCAAGGATTAAAACAGGCACTGAAGATGGGACCTCTCTTGTCTGAAGAGTTTAAAATTCTCTAACTCTCAGAGAGTGCTCCAGAAATTGAACTATATCTTAAAGCCAGGAAGCAAGAATGAATTTAGTCTCTCAGACTCTCTTGAAAGACAGTGAAGAATTAGTCATGCAAGGGGCCAAGAAGAGCAAGACAAATTTCCTGCCTTTGCAAGCTTAATAACATGGATAAGGGCATGTATAGCTCTGAGCATGAAGACCTGGATACAAATCCATTTCCTGAAATGGTAGTTAACTAATTTATTTGTTTAATGTTTTGTGTAAAATATGCAAACAACAACACTGGAAAATTGCTCTCTTCCTTCCCTTATTAACGAAAGAAACTTCTGCTCCTCTTTGGAAAGAGCTCACTTTCACTTTTCTGAAATGAATGCAGAGTTCAGAGATAAAAGGGAACAGCTTCTCAAGGAGGAACAGTTTTCCTATTACTTCTGCTTCTTTCTAATTAAGTTATGACTTACTGTTTGGAACTTTCATTTTAAATGGAACTTATCCTATCAGAGAAAGGTAATTATTGAATGTAGGCCTTCCACATTTTCAGTGCTCCATTAACTTAAAACATTGGATGAAAGGAGAGGGGCAATATCTCCACAAGGATTTTGATTGAAGGAATGATTGCCTCTAGCTTTTGGAAGAAAAAGAATAGAAAAGCTCAGGAAACCCTTGAGGGTGGCAAATCCTCCTTTCAAAATAAACAACTCTACTGGCTGAGAAGATGATTAAATCTCCAAGTCCCTCAAAAGATTAGCAAGAGTATTCAGCTATTTTTTTAAATTTTTTTTATGTAGAGGTGTAGCTAAAAATTAAGAGGGTACATGAACAAATGAGGATTTCTCTGGAGATCCAGCACGGTAACAGAAGATCCTTGGCTTGCTAGTGGATGCTGTCCTTGGGCCACGGGTCCTCCTGTCTGGGGATGTTCTTTCTGCCACCCCAACACTACCCATCCACACAGGGCCATGGGGGCTGTGCCAGCAGCAGCACAGACCACTGACCCAGACTCATCTGGAGTCAGATCCACAGCCCAAGGATTCTCTCTGAGCCAGAGTTGTCAGATTAGGATGAGCACAATCCATGCAGGTGTACTCACATAAATTGCCATTCTCTAGCCTATTATCTTAGCACTACACTGCCAAAAGCTGAGTAGCAGCCCCAACTCTTGGAAGCTATAAACTGCTAAATGTCCCTTTGGATCAGATCAGATATTGCAAATGAAATGTGAAAGCACCAGGATAGTGAAGATACATCAGTATCAAGTCTGGGAGGCAAAACTTATAGCTCTACAGAGGACCTTCTATCCAATTTCAACAGCTCTTTGCTGTGCTGGCTTTCTGTCTGTAGGATAACTGGGATTTACTCATCCACTGTGGTTATCCTGGCACTCAACGAGTTTGTATGTCCCACACTGAATTAGTGACTCATCTGCTGAAAAAGTGTTATGCAAGGTTTAAAGAACAGCCTAGTGTGGCTTTTATTGGACCCTAAAATGGGGTTTTCACCCTTCCTCCGGTCTAGTTCAGGTGTTAGGGTGAAATCTCCCCGGGCCCTTGCCACATGGACGTAGATAAGATATCAAAAGAGGCCCTTTTCCCAGATAAAGTTACAGGATTTATTTCTTGTGGGTAGTGAGGGAAAAAGGGAAGGGAAAAAAGGAAGGGAAAAGAGGGGGAAAAGAGACAGAGACCAGGGGGTACTGACCTTTTCTAGGGTCTGGAAAGGGGGGCGGGGAGAAATTGGATCCCAGCCAGCCCTGTATGGCCAGGAGGGGAGAGGGGCCGAGATACAGGGCACAGCAGGGGTCACAGAATGTACCATTTACAATGTATCTAGGAAATGCAACAGCCTACCTTTTACCTTTTCATATTTTGTGTCTTTATTATTGTTCATTTATCATCTTAAACTGTTCCTTGCTTCAAAGGTTGAATTTTGTGGCTCTCCCCTTTCTCACATGACCAGATAAAATCCAATGTTGTTAATTTTATCTTTATACCAAAGTATCTAGGTCCTTAAATTTAAATACTTACTCATTTCAGGTCTCAGTTCCCTGTATCTAAAAAAGCAATAAATCAAACTTTCATTAGTTTGCCTTATTGCAGTGATTTATTCCCAGTAGGAAGCTCAACCCCATGCAGCCACATTCTGACTCCCCTTCAGTGAGATGGGGAAAGAATCAGAGGGCTGAAATTCAGAAAACTCATGGGTTGAGATAAAGACAGTTTAATAGATCCAGGACAACCTACATGCACAAGCAAAGCAAAACAAGGAATTCATTCACAGCTTCCTATCAGCAGGCAGATGTCCAGCCATTCCCAGGAAAGCAGGGTTCCAGTGTGCAGCAATTGGGAAGACAAATGCTGATAAATCTGGACATCTTCCCTTCTTCCTTCTTTCCCTGAGCTTTTCTTGCTGAGCACAATGTCACTTGGTATGGGATATACTTTAGGTCAGCAGGGGTGCCCTGACCCAGCTGTATCCTCTCCCAAATTTGTGTGCAGCCTCAGTCAGAGTAGGAGAGACCTTGAAGCCATGTCAGCAATTGCTGAATTAGCCCTGCATTATCAACACTGCTTTCATCACAAATCCAAAACACAGCCTCATACGAGCTGCTGTGAAGAAAATTAACTCTATCCCAACCAAAACCAGCACACTTATTTAGACCATGAAATGTTTATATTTGAGACTGTTTCTTTTTATGCATTTGTGCATGGGTTTTTATAGGCATACACTCACTTGTATCTCTAAGAATTATGTGAATATCTTTGAATTGTGTTTCCCAATATTTTTTTAAGCTAATGCAAGCAAGTACTAATATTATAGTGATGATATGACTCTCCAAATTTTTGGGATCTTCACCAACATATTGCTTTACCATCAAACCTAAATATCTGAGTTCTTAATTTGTCTCAGAGAATGCTATATGGCATATCCTTATGTATGGCAGCATTTTTCTCCACAAGTTTGATCTTGAATTTGAGAAATACTGAGTTTAACTGACCTCTTGACTCTAATGACGAAAGTGGGGATTGAAATCATTGAGCCATTTATTGGTTTAGACCCCTTCACTTCTCTAATCTCAGAAGATTACTTTCAGTCACACATGGTCAGCAGGGTACTAGCCTTTCTAATACACTCTTTTAGAGCAGTTTCAAACATCTGACTAATTCCAACCCTCTTATGAGATTCTCTCTCTTGGTAGAAATCAAACCACTCAATAGGTCTTACAATAACTTTCCTTCTTTTGCAGATTACTCTTTGTTTCTCACTGACAGTAAACACTAGTGTTATCATCCACCAGGTGATCCTGCATGATTCTTGTTAATTATACTGTGAGATGATCACAAGCTGGGAGTTGTAAAATAGATGAAGTGAAGCAAAGCCTTAAGCCAAGGCTACATTCCCTGGCTTGCTCTTCACATGGATAATAACATTACAAAAACATAAAAAACCCAGCAGGTACTTTTTTGATGCCTGGTACACAAAAGCCTAACTCGAGTGCTGATGGGGAGGAGAATGCTGATAAAAAGTAGACTTGAAAGATTAAAAAAATTACAATGGCATGTCCAGGAAATTGCCAGTAAAGTTGTCTGACCTCTAACTGAAAATGAAGGAAAAGAATATAGATGAGCAGAGCAAAAGTAAAAAACAGATAATTCAGAGGTAGTACACCTGCAGAAAACATATCTGCTGAAACTAGAAAATCTAGAAAACAAAAAAAATTTCGAAATAATATCAGAAAAGCAGGTGTGCTGGTACAGGGTAAGAAGGATCTAATGAAGGTGAAAATGCTCTTAATTACTTTTTTCCACACTAAAAAATCTTTTTGTTAATGAATATCTACATATATTTTCACCAGAAAAAAAATAACTCCAGAAAATGTTCCATACTTCTGGAAAACCCCCACAATAAAAATAAATTAAAAGGAGGGATAATTGATAATCTTATTATTTTCAGTAAGACAATCTAACGCAAAACTATGAGTTAGCATGGCAGTTGAGTATGATCTAATACAACTGGAAGGAGTTAGAAGGAATTAGAAGAGTTAGTTAAAGCAGTTTCTTTCAATGACAAGAATATAGTAAACCATTTCCAGGGGGTTAAAAGGCAACCATTACTCAATCTCTTCTCCCACTTCTTTAAAAAACAAAGGAAACATTCCTCAATAAACGTGCATATGAAAATCACAAAGAAGATCTTTTCAAATACATCCTAAAAAGAAATGCAAAAGGGCCAACTAAGTGACTGCAAAAATACAGTCAGTGAGTAATCTGTCCAGATGCACAAAAGACAGATGATCACTGAAGCATGACCCCTAGAGAAAGTCAGTAAAATTTAAATCTGGTGTCACTGCAGCCTTTCCAGTATAAACACTGGCACTTTGAGCATAGGTGATGTCCTTCCAGTGCCAGCAGAGCCCCAACTAACCACTAAAAAAACCCTCCTTGGCAAAGAGGACTGGATGCAAGGGGGGAATCTCCAGGTGAAAGTGTGTGCCCTCGAAGAACTGTGGGCAGGCATCCCCAGGAGCGCATGGAAACCTCCCAGGGTTCTTTCCTGCCCCATGCACAGGGGTTGCAAGGAGCAGCATGGGCACGGGTAGTACTGGAGCATCTGCATTTCCCTGGGAAGAGGGGGGATGTAGGAACTGCACCTGGGAGACAGAGGAGTGCTGGACCCAGCCTGTGAGGTGTGTGGGACTCGTGGGGCCACGTGGATGTTCATGTGTTTGTGTGAGAACAGGTGGGATTAGAACTTCTCGGGATATGTTTCATGAGATTGCTTAGAAATTTGCAGGTATCCATTAACATTCTGTATCTACTGTTGTGGTTTGTCGATTGCCTTGCTGATACAGATCCTGAATACATAGTTCGCTGATTGCAAGTTAATTACATGCTGTTAATAAATCAATAAACTGCTTCAATCCTATTCTTGCTTTAACTACATGAACTGAGGAGTTTTTCCCCGTGACAGGCATCACAGCACTGTTTTTTTCCTTGCAGGGATTTTTGTTGGCTTTTTTCCTTAGTAGTGGCAAAACTGAATTGGTTTTTGCACTGAACCAATTAAAAACTGTGAAAAGAGCTAGAGGGGTGCCCAGTCCAGACTGATTCTTTGGATATGGTTTATTAGTTTGGTCTCAAAACTCTGCAAAAACATCTTCACAGGTCTGGGCTGATCTCAGCTCAACCAGAACAAACCTAAACCTGTTCAAAATGCCAGCAAAATAAGACAAGCAAGCAAAAACAAAACAAAACAAAACAAAACAAAAAAAAAAAACAAAAAAAAAAAAACCCAAAAAAACCCAAAAAAAGAGTAAGCTCACATTTAAGAGGAAAGCTAGAATATTTTCCTTTTTTTAGCCAGAACTAAACTAGATTATACAACAATAAAAATTCTGTCAGAGCTTCCTCTGGGTCTGCTACTGCTCTGTTTCCAGTAGTGACTGGGGTGGAATGCACACTTATGTGTATGTTCACCACCTAAAATTGTGTGTTCAGCTTGTCATCTACTGAGTGGCCATGATCCTTTACTACAGAGTGGACCCTGATTCAGTAACTTTTTTCCCTGCTTTATATACTGGAGAGCCAAACCAGAATTTTCTTAAGAAGTTGGAGGAATGGTCTTAAAAATAAGTTGAAAAAAAGTGATGTACAACTTACTAAGGCGTGTAAAGAGCAATATAATTTGTACGATATGAAATAGCTCTTTCATTTTCCTCAGTGCTGCATACTGGGCTCAGTCTCAGCAAGCACACTGTGCTTCATTTTCTGAACTTCATTTCAGAAAAAGCATGGACCAGTATCAAAAGTAGCTAAAGCAGACCAACCGGGAATTATCAGTGATCTAGAAAGCAAAACTGATGAGAAGAGTTTGAAACAATTGGAGTAGTTTAGTTTGTATAAGAGAAGACTGAGAGCACACATAATAACGTAAAAAGTAGCTGTAGAGAGTAAAAGACTAGACTGTTCAGGTCCCCTGTGGTTACAGCAAGGGTAATGGGTTTAAGTTGGTTCAATAGACATTCAGCTTCAACTGCAAGGAAAGAAAATCTATGAGTCCTGTCACTAAGTTTAGGAAAGCTGTGTTTTAAAGAGTGCAGCTGTGAGGAACAGTTGAGGACAGCTAATCTTGTATTGGGGCTGCAGAATAGATGAGATGAGTTCTTTATCTTTTTTCAGTCCCAGGGTTTTTTTTTGATCATACAGTTCTTCTGGATCACATACAATTCAGAAGTAATGGAAACCTTCCTGCAGCTTTCAATGTTTCCCTTGCCAGGACTGCATCTTCTGTTCCATCTGCAACGATGTAGTGCTCTACAATAGTGTCAGAAGAAAATCAGCCATGGACATTTTCTTTCATATTCCTACCAAGGAATCCATGCTCAGATGGCCAGATGGGTCTGTGGACATATGTTTTGCCATAAAGGCAAATGTTGTAAATTGGCAAGGTAATTGCTCAGACCTGAACTCTGCCTGATGAAAGACTGTGAAAACCAGAAGACTTGATGAAAGGAAATTTTTTTCCTTAAGAGGTGGTAAAGCTCCTTCTGTGGTCTGACAAGGAACTCAAGGAAATCATGCTTAAAAAGAATTTTAAAAATGTCACTACATCCTCTTCCCATGAGCATAAAAATTTCTTATTGAAGAATAAGAGAACCTTGTGATATGTTGGTATGTCTTTTTCTGTTTCAGTAAATCATGGCACTAGGATGTCCACACTGAAGGAAGAAAGATGGAAAGTGAGGTGCACTGCTTTTACAAACAACAAAGAGACAGGTGTCTTAAGGAATGGAAATAAGGCAGTAAAACTGAAGAAAGGTACATCAGTTAATCTTGCAGTGATTACTTTGGTCAGAGCCTTAATAGTGTTAAGACATCTAATTAACACTAGTTTCAATCACAGAAGTTGAAAATTTCTGGAGGTAAGGTTTTAGATACCTTAAATAACCCTGAGAATATGAATCATTGGTCAGCTTTTGCTACATTTCTCTCCAAGCTTTTTTTTTCCTGCTTGCATACTCAGTCATGACTCATGTCTTCTAATTTATTTTGAGATACTTAAAATAATAAAGAATCAGCTGAGGCTGACGGTGACCTCTGGAAATCACTCAGTCAAAACCCCTGTGATCAGGGCAGGGTCATCTAGCCTGGTTGCCCAGGTCTGTGCCCAGACAGATATTAAACATCTCCAAGGATAGAGACTCCACATCATCTCTGGGCAATCTGTTCCAGTGTGTGACCACCTGGCACCCTGCCCCCGGACAGCCTGACCCTTGACCAACATTGTCAGAGTGAACACACTGCTGACAACATTCCCTCAAATCACAGTGGTGCTGATGGAGCCAAGGGCTGGTGTGACTCTTACTTGTATTTAAAAGGCGTTTGCTTGATTGAATGCCAGATGTTACCAAGTGTCTGCAGCAGCCTTCCATGGCTTTGCTTTTGATCCTGTGTTTATTAGTGATTTGGATGAGCTGCAGTATGGGCACATTGTTGTTGATCTTTCTTACTGCCTTAATAAAGTTTGTCTTATAACATGTTGTTGGACATGTCTCTGTTTGGGCCACACCACACTCATGGTGAGCTAAAGGTTGAGGAAAATCCCCGATGACACCATAAAATCCTCATCAGTTAGGATATACAACAGAATGACAGAATTAAAGCTCTTGCTGACAAAAGATGTGTTTTCATACTGAAAACAGAACAAGAAGATGACAAGGCTGCTGCCTTCATCAAGGTTAACCCTGAAAAAATATATTTATTAATATTTTATTTTCTAATTCATTTCTTGTGACACAGGATGATAAAAATGTTCATGCAAAAACCTTCTTAGTACCCTAACAATTAATTAGAACTATGTAGCAGCAAAAAATAATCATTCACAAATAATGAATAAACTCAGCGAGCCAATAAATCAAAATAATATGCCTCTACTTGTGGACACAGACATTTAGAGAGCTAGGGAATTACAGCTTGGAAATTCTTTTCGGGCCTGGATTTCTCCTGACTCTCAGGTCCATTCCCAGGCTGACAAGCTGACTGCAGCTTCAGTTAGGGAGGAAGACTCCCAGGGTGATAATATGGTGAAAAACAGAGTGGAATTCATAATAAAGATTAACACCTGGTGTCTTTCCCGTGGGATACATCCTAAAGTACTGTCCCAAGGATGTTTTTCCCAATTCTCCAATGAACTACTGTCCTGTCCTAGCTGCCCATAACACACTTTAAATATGGGCTGTCTGTACAATAAATTGGCCTTTTTTCCCTAAAGAGGTCCATGTGTGTTACTGTCCTTTCTCTCTCTTTTCAGCTCAGTAACCACGTCTACTAATTTCAACTTTTCTTTTATACTGTGGCTAGAAGTGAGTGGAAAATTTGCATTTAACAACACAATCACTAACAGTAATCTTTCTATTGTTAAGTCTGCATATCCAGATCGTTTTCTGTTCCTACTCCTGGCAAAACAACGAGAAGAAGGTGTCAAAGTTTCATGGCCATTGTCTTAAAATTAAGAATAAATAAAATTATTCTTCTGAATAAAGTTATTTATCTAGTTTTAATAATAAACTGTGATGATATGAATTGTCTCGTAGCTAATATTCTGTTTCTCCAGTTGTGTTAAAACTTTCTGGTAATAGACTTACAAAACTAAAATGCATTTCATCAAACATTATCAGAATTCAGCAGAAATATTTCCATGGAATTTTGTGAGGTTTTGATAGGACCCATCAATATCTGGGGTAGAATTATCTCACCATTGCTCTAATTATCTTCTGGCATTATTATGGAATAGTTCACTGCTAAACTAGCAATATCCAGTTCTAACTATGCCTAGAATTTCTAAAAATTTTTAAAACATATCAATCAGAAAATTTTATTTTGTGAGCACAGCATGGGAAGAGACATTCTGTGGATTGAATTTTTCTTTTTAAATTTCTTTCTGATAAATATTATGCATTACTTTTCCACTAACAATGGTTTCCATTTGCAGTTTTAAGTATTTTTGTGAAAACCCAAGCAGATGTTCTTCGTGAAAGTAGACATTTTTTCAGGAACATCTTGATTTAACTGAAACCTCTTTCATGTTATTAAATGTGGAAAACTTTTCAGCTAGTGCTAGTTTTCAGAGATTTCTAAAAGATTGAAGGATACTTTGCAGAACTCTTCCTGAGAGCCTAAGTGCAAATAACAGAGTTGATCTTTTATCTTCTTCTTGGCATTCTATTGTAGGTATCATTAAGCATGACAGTTTTTAAAAGTCTTCTGTTTCAAAATGCCCATTTACAGAAGTTGGTTTAAAACCCTGTCTCTCCCGTGAGAGCACAAAGCAGTTTAAAATGCAACCTGATTTAATATAATTGCCCTGTTCCGGTGCCTTACCTCTTCACTTAAGAAAACAACAATTTTAATGAGTTTGGTGTTTTTTTGCTTTTTAAATACACTTTTCAGATAAAGTGCAGCAGCTAGCAATTGCTTCCTCCCTTGATAGAAATACAGTGAAAACAAGCCCCTTTTCACACTCATACTTATTAAAGAAGACACAAAAGAGACACCTGTCCTCTCAGGTGAGTCAGATAAAGCTCTGTCATGGGTAACAGAAAGAAAAAATTGGGTTTCATGAAAACAAACAAGTCATTATCTTCCTTCTATTGTTTATTCAATACAGCTCACTTCACTAAGAGGACTAGTTTCTTTCACAGATGATGTATTCAAATATGTCACCCCCAATCTTCCATCTCTCTGTGAGCAAGATACACCAGCTCTGCTGTTTAGCTGCATGGTCCCCAGTGATACAGATGAAAAAATTGTTTTTCTTCTTCACAAAGTATCAGTGCTAGTAATTGTTATAATACCAGTAGCTTCAAAAAAAAGGGGTTCAGAGTAGTAGGAGTGTTGCTGGTATTAGTAAATTACAGCTCACCAAAGCCTGTTAGACACCCAACAGAACACATCACGTTTTGTGAGGGCCAAGGAGGAATAAAAGCAGAAAATCCAGAAATGGTACCTATTATTTATACGGCTGTGGATTAAAATAACATCAACATAGAATTATTTTAAAATAAGAAAAATAAACCATAGATTTAATGTAGAAAGATGAAAAAATATCATGAAAATCCACATTTGAACAGGGGTCACAGGGAAGGATGTGGAATCCACACTTAGATACAGAGTTTGACAAACTTCCACTACAAGAAAAGGAAGTAGAACAATTTTTGCATAGCGAATTTATATGGGAAAATAGTTACTCTATGTGAAATAGTTGACTAGGAAAACTGTAGAAACATTACATGGTGATACTATAAACTTTTAATAATACTTCACTTCTGATTAAGTAATAAAGATATGTCAAGGCTATTCTGGTTCAGACAAGCAGCCAATTCTTGGGAAATGGGGAATTAATCATGAAACGTATAGTCAAGGCATTGAAAAAGTATTCTCACACAAATATTTTTGTGATATAAAATAAAACAGAATTTTTGTGGCAGTAGTGCATTGCATAAATATTTGCACAACAGATTTGGGCCCAGGAGCCAGCCTAAATTTATAAATTTTTGCAAGGTACAGACCATTAATTTAAGGTGAACAAGCTCAATGATCATAGAAAGAGCACAGCAGGCTAAAAGTGAACTAGAACGTACTGGAGCAGGTTTTTCTTGCAATAGACTACTCTAAAAACAACAGAAAACGGATCTGATATGTCCTGGATAAAGTTCTGTCATTAAAAGAAGAATGAAATACCACTGAGAGCAAGTCACTGTAAAGACACCATCATGAGTTTTGTAATTAAAAATAAATGGAAAGAAGATTAACAGAGATAGAAGAGATATGTACAGATTTACAAAAGAAGCTATCAAGTTTTAAATGAATACAAACCTGAGAAAAGAAATTATGAGCAGATTTAGGCGTGAACCAATGCATAGGATGTCTAACATCCCTTTATACTCAATGGAAAGTATATAATTCAGGCAGCATACAAAAACCGGGATGTCTCCTTCAAGATAAGTTCAAGTTTCGTTGTGTCCAGTGAGAAGGGATGTACCCCCAGGAATGAGCCTCCTGACATTTTAAGTGCTCTGTGAGAAGCCCTAGCTCTGCCCCTGGGCACCACTGCCTGAATAAGGACATCCAGCATCATTTATGGTGCTCTGAGGAACTCACCTGGCCTTCAGCTGCTCCTCCAGGACGGCCAGGAGGGTCCCATAGTCCTGCAGCAGAGTTACCTGCCTTGCGTAGCCCAACCTAAGGCACACCTACAGATCTTAGATGGTTTTTTTTTTTTTTTTGTATGCACTTAAGTTAAGCACCAAAGAATCCTACAGGTATATACACAGAAATGCATAAACACATGTATGTCAAGCTGGAACTAGTTTTTACCCAGAAAGTTTGATTCTAGATGTGCATGAGCTCATTCGCAGAAGATAAGGGAAAGAGACATCTCAGAAAAAAATATAGATCTATAATGAATCTTATGTGGCCAGAACCTAGAAACTACTAATCATATGTAAGAGGATGAACCAGATTCACTAGAGATAAATATAAAATACAGAACTGACAGTCTTAAGTGCTAGGAGATTTGTAGGAATTATGGACTCAAAATAGAAGAGACGCCATGCTGTCAGAAATGCAAAAAATTGTAGATAAGAAAGATACAAAAAAATGCTACTAGACTACTTGAAATTGCTAATTTTCATGAAGCAGATTGAAGAACAACTAACATGGGGCTGTTATCAAGGAAGGGAAGAGACTTTGCTGTTTTATCATTTGTTTAATTAAAAATTAAATTTAAAAATGGCAAATAGGATCTGGCAGGAACTAAGGAAACTGTAGGGTATGAAAAATATAAGCATAAAACCAACTATTTGCAGTGCACCAGAATCTCACAATACATTATCACAGCAGTACTGAACACAATCACACTGAATACAGACATGACAGAAAGCAACCTTGATGGGAGCACGTGCAGTACTGAGGAAAGTGATAAAATTCTGAATTCACATACAACAGTCTAAGTCAGAGACACATTAGTAGTTATGTTCCCATTGAGATCTCAGCTAATGGGAAGCAATAGCAATAATATATAGTTTTATGTGGGATGATCCAAATGTCTTTGACTTCACTAGAGCTAAGCAGTGAATATGTATTTAACTTTAAAGTCAATGGCTTCATAGATATCTCAATAGAGGTAAATCTCGCCTTCTAGATAACATATGTATTGACAAGTAATCCATGTATTTGGC
Organism: Acridotheres tristis; assembly: GCA_037013685.1. Taxonomy (NCBI): domain Eukaryota; kingdom Metazoa; phylum Chordata; class Aves; order Passeriformes; family Sturnidae; genus Acridotheres; species Acridotheres tristis. Next base: position 104,152,196 of record CM072887.1, read on the forward strand.
TTATAACTTTTCACTGGAATAGATGATATTCTTTAGAATATCACCAAATGTGCATTTAGATATTCTTTCCTGACTAGATCAAATAATTAATTAACACTATTGTTTAAATTTAAAAAAAATATATGAACAATAGTTATCTAGAAATGTACAGTATGTGCAATAAAACCAGTAGATTAAAGTCCTTATTTTCAGTCAGGTAGATTAAGATGAAAATTTCCTCTAAAAGAAGTACAGTACTTTCTCACAATAATGTATGTACAAATGCATTTAGCTCTTAAATTAGCTCTTAAATTATCTGCTCTTTTTTTTTTTTTTTTTTTTTTTGCTTGGTTTGGTATGGTTTGGTTTAGGTCTTGGGTTTTTTGTTGACCTTGTGTAGAGGTCTTATATATTCTTAAATTCAACAGTCTTGAGGAACCTAAGTTGGACCTATAGATACTGAGAATTTTTTCTACTGCAAAGGGGTCCTAAATAAACATTTAGAATCCTAACTGTAACTTATTTTGCTTAAAATTATTTTTCATGTGTATATTTAAGAACAGAAACTACACTTGCATATTATAAAGATGAAAAAAATGAAATAAGAAGGTTATTAAGCCATTGTGAAAATTCATCTAAGGGAAAGTGTTGATTAGAACAGCTAACATAAGAGAGAACAAGCTAACAAGTTAACCAGGTGAAGAATGGAGTAGATAGGCCCAGAAATAAGTAATTTTTGAGACAGCTGTGTCTGAAATTCTGGATCATTGCAATTTTTTTTTTTTTTTTTTTTTTTTTTTTTAATTGAAGTACTAGAAAAAGATTTCTGGTAGATCTCAAAAACAGTAACTATCAGCACTGATCCTGTGTCTCAGCTGTGAGCCTCTGCGGACAAACTGTGAACAGCATAAGGCAGAGCTTGCTCCAGAACATACCATGAGCTAAAAAAAGAAGCTAGAACTTGCTTTAGTTTAATGTTGTGTTGAAGATAGTGGCAGGTGTGTTTACTTTTCACTGATAGAATTCATCTTTAATCAAATTAATCTACCTTACACAGAGAGGTAAAGCCCGACTGACATAAATTTATGAGTTAAATTCAGATGACTATTCATATGAGGTGAGAATTTATTAGAATGTTGTGTGTTCACCAGTTACAAAACTTAATTTAGTGTTTAAGCCTAAAAGTAGTTTTGTTTTTGCTTTTTTATCCATAACATAAAGAAACCTCCTGATATTATTTCAGTTGATTCTGTTTACAACAGAACCAGTTTCTTCTAGATTAGCAAGTAATTTAATCAATATCTCCAAGCTCTTAGTGACTTGAAGATTTTAAAATCAATATTTAATAAAGATAATGCTTGGTATGCCCCATAGAAAGTGGGTCCTATCTGCTTTTTTGTAATAACAAAGGCTGCTCTCCTCCATCTCCAGCAGCTGCATTCAGAAATGAACTTACAGAGTCACAGAATCACAGAATCACCAGGTTGGAAGAGACCTTCAAGATCATCGAGTCCAACCCATGCCCTGACACCTCAACTAAACCATGGCACTGAGTGCCACATCCAGGGATGGTGACTCCACCATCTCCCCAGGCAGACAATTCCAGTACTTTATCACTCTTTCCATGAAAAACTTTTTCCTAATATTCAATCTGTAGTTCCCTTGGTACAGCTTAAGGCTGTGTCCTCTTGTTCTGTCAGTTACTGCCTGGAGAAAGAGACCAACCCCACCTGACTGCAGCCACCTTTCAGGGAGTTGTAGAGGTGATAAGGTCACCCCTGAGTCTCCTTTTCTCCAGGCTGAGCACCCCCAGATCCCTCAGCCATTCCTCACAGGGTTTGTGTTCCAAGCCCCTCATCATCCTCGTTGCCTCCTCTGGACACATTCAAACGTCTCCAGGTCCTTCCTAAACTGAGGGGACAGAACAGGACACAGCACTCAAGGTGTGGGCTCACCAGTGCTGAGTACAGGGGAAGAATGACCTCCCTGCTCCTGCTGGCCACACCATTCCTGATCCAGGCCAGGGGCCATTGGCCTTCTTGGCCACCAGGGCACACTGCTGGCTCATGTTCAGTCAGCTGTGGACCAGTACCCCTGGGTCCCTTTCTGCCTGGGCACTGTCCAGCCACACCATCCCCAGCCTGCAATGCTGCAGGGGGTTATGGAGGCCAAAATGCAGGACTTGTCACTTGGACTCATTAAACTTCATCCCATTGGACTCTGGCCATCCATCCAAACATTCCAGGTCTCTCTGCAGAGCCCTCCTACCTTCCAACAGATTGACACACACTCCTAGGTTAGTGTTGTCTGCAGATTTACTAATGGAAGACTCAATACCCTCATCCATGTCATCAGTAAAAATATTGAACAGCACTGGCCCCAGCACAGACCCCTGGGGGACACCACTGGTGGCTGATCCCAGCTGGATCCAGCACCTTTCACCACCCTCTGGGCCCGGCCATCCAGCCAGTTCTTAACCCAGCACAAAGTGCTCCTGTCCAAGTTCTGAGCTGCAGCTTTTCCAGGGAATGCTGTGGGAGACAGTGTCAAAGGCCTTGCTGAAGTCCAGGTACACAACATCCACAGCCATTCCTGCACCCACCAGGTGGGTCACAGGGTCATAAAAGGAGATCAGGTTGGTCAAACACGACCTGCCCCTCCTAAACCCGTGCTGGCTGGGTCTGATACCCTGGCCATCCTGTAAGGGCTGTGTGATGGCATCAGTATAAACTGTTCCATTACCTTACCAGGTACTGAGGTCAGGCTAACTGGCATATAATTACTAGGATCCTCCTTCCCACCCTTTTTGTGAATGGGTGTCACACTGGCCAGCTTCCAGTCACCAGTGGCCCAGGACTGCTGGTAAATGATGGAAAGTGGCTTCACAAGCTCATCTGCCAGCTCCCACAACACCCTTGGATGGATCCCATCTAGTCCCATGGATTTATGGACATCCAAGCAGCTCAGCAGTTCTGTGACTCTTTTAACACTGAGGCATTATGAACTACTCTCACCTGGTTTTGCGAAACTAATTCAAGTGTGAGAAGAGACTTTTCTTCCCTGAAGCGTAACCTTCCCTATGCCCCACCTTTTCTTCTTGCAGAGAAGAAAATAGTTGTTTTCTCTGAAGAAGAAATGTGTTCTTTGAAGAGCTGAAGCACCACACACACAGACACAGAAGGGGAGAGTGCACCTATTGTGCTCTTCAGACAGTCCAACAAGTAGCATTCTGCTTCCCCTATTTCAGCTAACCTGGATTTTTTTTTTTTCTTAACCTAAATCAAGCACTAGTTCAGGTTCTGCTTTGTGTATACACCCAGCAGGATAAAGTGAAAGTCTGGACTACAGCAGTATTCAAACCATGTACTTGAACCAGGTATTTTCTTTTATTGTAGGGAAATGCAAGGGAAAGCATGCAAGAAAGCAGTTTCCTCTCAAATGAAGTATGAAGAGCTCTACTTCTGAAGAGTAGTGGGCAGGGGGAGAAAAAAAAGACTATTTGAGGAAGATTTTAAAGAATTTTGTCAAGAAACCAAAGTACTTTGTTTTAATATAAAAATATTTTCAATTTTGTGTGAAATAGTGCAGGTCAAAAGGAGTAATTTGCTGAGAATAAAATGAATAACCTCCTTTAGTGGAGGCACAGATTATCAATATAGATGTTATCTACACTTGACTACTATCTTGTAATTGGCCTCGTTCATGTCATATACAATTTAATTCACTACTATTTAAACTGAACACAGTTCAAACTTTGTAGTATTTTGTTCCTTCATAAGCTTAGTTTTCCATCAAAAATAATTTCATAGGAAAATTTCTTCTCAGACCTGTTTAGGAATGAAATACACAGATAGATTTTGAATTGGAGCAAAAGAACTCTTATTTAGACAGGATCTTGAGCTTGATATATACCCAAACCCACTTTCCACAGGGACTAATAATTCTTCACTAATGCCCTCATGTACGTGCGATGCTGAACCAGCCTTGGCACTTTATTACTTTTTAGGAGTTATAATCATATCTTCTGCTTTTTTCCTGGAAATAGATTCTTTACACATTTGTTTCTGCTGTGCGATGAATAAAAGTATATTGGCTTTATCATCCATAAAATTCTTAATATCTCTCCAGGTAATTGTAATCTGTTATATCACCATATAGACATTGATAAAAGAAAGCAAACACCTCTGCAAAACCTGCAAGATCAAGTATCTGTTGTGTCAAGGGGTGTTTTAATCTAAACAGTTTTCTGGATTCTTGTCACTTCTATAATTTGGAGGCTAAAAGTCTGGTGATCCCATCACCGTGTTCATAAAGTTGTTGATGGTTGTATGTAAATTACTTATTTATTTCATCAATAGGCAGACTTTTGAGGGCCTCTGCAAATTAACAAAACCTCATCTTAGTTTACTGTGAATTCAAGGTTGTTTTCCTTTGTTTTGTCCCTCTTCTTTCCCTCTTTTGTTTTCTCTTTCCCTTCCCTATTCCAAGGCAACTTTACAGTGTTATTTTTCTATGAATTGGTATATTTTTGAATATATAATATATTATCTCAAAGTCAGTTTTATCACTTTTAACTTCCACATTTTAACAATTTTCTTTTCTGTCATTCATGATATGTTTCAAATAAATTTATTTAGGAGAGAGATTGAGGGAAAAGGGCTTATTTTCTAAGTTTTGGGGACAAGTTACAAGTTGTCTTCTGTCCCCAGGCAGAGGTGGTGAATGTTATTCACTTTATCAGGAATATAACATGATTAGTAAAGGACAGATGGTCCACAGAGTGGACATGAGCATCTTCTATGCTATGTTTAGTACAGAAGAAGCAGCAGATGAACTGTCCCACTTATGCCTATTTAAACCTCTACTTTCATGTACTGCTGCTGTTATTGACAAAAGCTTCTTTTCTACTTTTTCAGTTAATGGATACATCTGCCTTCAAAGATTCAGAGTATAAAACTAAAAGAGATTTAATAGTGTATGCTTCTGCATGATGGAGGCCATTATAAAGACTGAGAATTAGTGCTGTTTTGAAGTAGAACATATGTCTTAGGAACACAGTCACTATTGATTTTAAAATTTCCAGTGATGGAAAATCTACAGCAGTTCTTGGTAAGTTCTTCTCATGTTCAATTGTTCTGTTTGTTAGATACATAGGCTTTATTTCCAATCTGAATTTGTGTTTGGTCTTCTAGGCTCTGTAACTTGGTCTATGTGTTCATTGTGTACTGAGCCAGGGCACCTTATCTCAGAGGCACAGTCTGGGCAGCATGTTAAATGTTTCCACTCTCTCCATAGCAAATAGAAGGGATTCTGTGTTTCTGAAGGGAGAGTCCTAAACAAGTGACTTCCCAGGGCTAATTGAAGTGAATCAAACACGAGGAGTTTCCAATCATCTTTTTGCAAAACACTTCTAGATTTACAGTGGTCATTCAGAATATGTTAAATATAGTCTTTATGTATTTTTAATTCATAAAGATGTTTGAGTATTCTCATTTTACATCTTTTCTGGCTGGGCAGACTGCACAGCAACGAGAATGCATCTAATTAACAATACACTTCCTTCCTTTTGTGGAAATTGCTCCACTTTTTGGGTATAAATACAACAGTTGAAGAAGAGCCATTTCTTATTGCATAGTGGGGCCAGGGAGAGCATCTGTCCCATGTTAGCTGAACTGCCAGTACACAGAAGAATATAATTGTTTTGCTGAATCTGATAATAAATTATAGTCTTATTTTACATATAAAAAAATAAATGAGAAGGCTAGAAAGAGTCAGATTCCAACACTAATTCATGACTTGGAATTTGGCTGCTCTGAAATCTACCTTTAAGCCTAAGTAATTATTCTATATTCATAGGGCATGTTCTTAGCAAGGGGTCATTGAGGAATCCAACTTCACTCCCTCACAAGCTACTTCAGCTAGTCACTAACCTTCAAAATAGAGAAAGGTTAGCGAGAAAAGGTTAGTTCTTCCTTACAGCAGGAACAAAACATTGATTTTTTTTTTTTTTTTTTTTATTCATGTCGTTCTCTGAAACCACATGTAGGCCTTTAATGAGCACTCTGACAGAGAAAAGCTTTAGCGAGCCCTCCTTAAAGAGAAAAAGACACACCAAAAAAACCAAAACAAAACACAAAAAACAAACAAACAAACAAAAAACAAACAAAACCAAACCAAACAGAAAACTCTAAAGAAAACCCCACCACCAAAATAGCCCCTCCCAAATAAAACCTTCTTCCTGGCAGTGTTGCTTTATCAGTCTGGCAAAACATGTGCATTTGTTTCCAGAGACGACTATACATGTTACATATTTAATAAGACAAGGACTTGTTAATATCATTTATGGGTGAAAAAAGTGTTGGGATTCAGAGATGTGAGGTTGGTAAGAATGAAAGTCAGAGGTGAGACTACACCAGCTTATTGCTATTTTGTCAACCTCAGAGAGATTTTAAGATCCCCAGAGAATTTTAGTACTTGGATATTTTGTCTAAAGTCAGATTATGTTTATTATTTTTAAATGTTGCTTTCTCTAACAGTTGTGAAAACCTTGATTGGAAATTCTTTTCCTGGGAAAACTGGTAACAATTAGCCTGGAATATTTCATATATGTTCAGGAGGAAAAGAAAATATATATGAAAAAATCATATGGACTAAGCAAAAGAGAATAAATAAGTTACTAGAAGATCATATTTGTTATTCCATGTCTGATAAATAAACTGAATTCATAGTTAAAGCAGTTTTCTTCTGAGTTAGTCAGTAGCATACTAGTAAGAAAAAGTAAAAAAAAATTAACTTTTCCTCTCTGACCATTGGGTCATGAATCCACAGCAAACTACTTTGTTCCCCAAAGGGGAATGCACTAAAGTTATCACATTCATCTTTCCATGCAAACACTTTCCCCATCTGTAGAAATTATTTGCTTTCTCCTAAGTCTTCCTTCTCTTTTTTCCATCCATCTTCTCCTCCTTTCACCTTTTATCTTCAGTAAATTTCTAAATAGCTTCCAAAATTGTAAAGTTTAAACCTTTATATACAAAAGGACTATGAAAGAGGTGAAAGAATACAACTTAAGCTCTTAGAATCTTTAGTTCCACCTCTGCTCCCACATCCCATCTCTATTTTTTGAGACAAATTCTCCAGTACCGAAATACTCCTTAAAGCTTTGTATAATCTTATCATTAATCATGATTTCTGCAACCCTGCCTCCCCAGTGCTGAAGCTCCATGACAGAGCTGTCCCAAATCCAATGAGACTGGAAGCTTGTTCCCAAGCCAACCAAGCTGGCCATGAGCCAATTGGAATAAAAGTTCAGACCTGTTGTTTAGGAATGGTGTTCTCCAATGCAGTGCTCCTACTCAAACCACACACTGCTCACTCCACCCTCCCCTGTCCCCTTCACCCTGCAGCAGAGAAGGCTGGAGAAGAGAACTGAAGGCACAAAAGGCAAAGGTTGTGGGTTGAGATAAGAAAACTTGACTGGAAACAGTGAGGTTTCCTGCCAATCCAAACCATTCCATGATTCAATGATTTTAAAAATCTAAAGGGGAGACCACATTAGTTTTTATATGTCTTAATTCCTTCTAAGATTAAATAATATTAGTATGGGATTGGAATTACCTACTGTGGTAATTTTCTCTTAATTCTTCCATTTTAATTCCCTAGACAGATCTATAACAGACCAGGACTTACTTTTTGATTGTTAACTTTTAACCGTTTAACTGGTAACCTTCTTTAATCCCATTTATCTGATCATATAGAGGAGCAATACAGATGAGGAGCAGAGATGAGTTAGGAGCAAGTTGAACAGAATGGAAATATCCCTGGTGAAAAAAATATCACCTGAGAAAATAAACCAGGCTGAGAATTTTGGCTGAGTAACTTGTGCATAATATCATACCAGTAGAGCTATTTCGTCTTAAAATCTTTGCCTGAACTATATTATGTGGACATATTTCCTTAGGACAGCATTAGCTCAGGTATCTTTAAATCAAAATGTGTAGTGTAGCATTGCAGTAGATTCAACAAAGTGAATAGATTTTTTTTTAATAATAGAGTTACCATTACATTACTCAAATGCTGAGACATTTTATCCCAAGTTCATTCCACATCAAACTCTTCTGGATGAAGTATAATCCCCAGAAAGTACTGGTTTGTAATAGAAATGCTGACAGGCCCTTAGCTATAGAAGCTCTACCAGCTTTGCTATTCTATAAGGTCCCTAACTGAATTTTTATTCTCTAATTCAATGAGAGGATTTTGCTTCCAAATCACTTTTAAAATCCTCCAGCTGTGCTATTTCTTAGTTTATGATAGCTACATTACTTTTCAATTAAATTATTCCAATGTTCTTATATTTTCTATATTAAATTGTAGTTATATCTACACATTTCAAATATACTGGGATCTGCCCACCTTTCTCATTTGGCCTTATAATTACCCAAGTGTAGGAGTTTTCTGGCATGTTTAAGACCAGTGGTGACATAAGCTTTAAAGTTTCTGTTTTATTTTATCACTATCTCCCCAAAAAACTTAGTAGATCTTGTTGTGTTCTTTCAGGGGTGACAGCAGCAAATAAACCAAGGCTCACCTTTAAGTATGAGGCAAGAGAGACAGAGGATTTGGATCACAGCATGTTGTTGTCATCTTCCTATAATGGCTTCAAATATATGTGTTAATTTTATACATGCCACTTCTTCTAAGAGCTGTGGTCATTTGAGATATAGTTGCCCGAGGAGAGGTGTCTAATGCTCTTATTCAAGCGTGATGAAGTTTTCCAGTTTTTCCCCAGAGGTTGGTCAAGGAGGATAAATCCTTGTACTGTAAATTCCAAACATGTGTGGGTGCCTGGGAGCTTCCAGGGCATCCTAAATGACAATAGATAGCCAATTTGCCTATGCTGCCACTTCTCAGTATCCTGGGACCACCTTTCACAGGTAGATTCATGTCTCTATGGAGCAAGCCTGAAGCAAGCCTGAAGCCAGATCCAGAGCACAGGGCCACACGTGCTGTAGAGCCCACTGCTCACTAGCATGCCAGCAGAACTATTTGGAAAAGTTCTCTACAGTCAATCTTCAGGCTGTCCACAGGGCAGACATATGGGCAGAAGGTAAACAATATGTAGATCATGGAGTGCCTGCAGCCAATCTGCAGCACAGTAAGAAAAGCCCATTGACAAAATCCCAAAGCTTTTTTAGGCAGATGGGTTTCCAGCTTGTTCACTGTCCTTCTGGCAATGTTTCCCTAGGAGAATATTCTGATGACAATGTGCTTTGTAGAGGTAGATTGCCACGCTGAAGATTGGGAGCACACCATTGTCATTTTAATTTCAAATGAAGATTGATCTGCTCCTTTGTCTTGTGATGTCAGGACAGTTGTGTCTCAGAGCATAATGGTCATTAGCAGTATATTTTAGGGGTGTATGTGGACTCAAATTTCAGGAGTCTAAGCAGTTTGAGAAGATTTTTGACATCATCCCTTTAGATTTAGCTACACAATTTATATATAAATTTAATTTGAAGTATATACGTGGGGTTTTTTTGGCTTTCAGTTTATATCATAAGCTGAAATTATGGGAAATATGCTGCTATGTAAGCAAAATATATGCCAGAATTTAGAATCAAGGTTGAGTTCTTAAATTTAATTTTGTTAGTTTAAAGCAAGATTTATCTCTTTAGTCTAAGGGAGGGAGAATTTACTCAGAGATTAAAGTGCTTACTTTAAAATGTCTGCATATAGAATTCTAGGGGGATGATAGGGGCAGCATTCAGTTTCTGGAATCTAAGTGTCCATTTTTATACACCATCATGAAATATATTATATGGCCTCTAGCTGTCAAAACAGAATGTTGGGGCACTTTTGTAACTCGTGTCAGAGCTGCCAGCTTAGTGACCTTGGGGCATCTCAACCAATAAATTACCTCTTACTTATCTCCTTGGTCTAAGCCAAATCTCTCTTCTGGCTTTACATGATTTCATGATGTGAAATCATATGTGATGTGATTCTTGAGGGAGACCTGTGCAGGGCCACAAGCTGGATTTGATGGTCCTTGTGGGCCCCTTCCAAACTCAGGATACTCTATAATTATGTGAAGATACTAGAAGTTGAAACTTCTGGTATTTTTTTATGCTAAATTGTGGTGGACACTGAAATGTAGATATTTCAGTGTCAGACAAAATCCTTCTCCAAGGATTCACAGTGTCTTTAATATGAGATCCTTGTGTTGGGACCTAATGATCTAGATCTATATCTAAAGCAGAAAAGAATTATCATTTCTAGAGAGTAACTCATTAACTTAGTTCATTGGATTTGCCTTGGTTGGATGTCAGGTGCCCAGCAAGCTGTTCTATCACTATCTCCTCATCATAACAAGTTGAGGGAAAAAATAAGAAGGAGAAATTTGTAGGACAAGATAAAGGCAGCTTAACAAAGCATAAATAAAGGCAAAATGTGAAAGTAAAGGAAAACAAAGATTTATTCTCTATCTCCCATCAATAGGTGATGTCCAACCACTTTTTAGGAGGCTGGTTTTCCAATACATGTAGGGGTTGCTCTGGAAGAAAAACTTCATATTGGCAAATGTCCTCCCTCCTCCTCCTTTTCTCTTAGATCTGACTGTGAGCAGACATCCTATGGTATGGAATGTCCCTTTGGTCAGTTTGGGTCAGCTGTCCTGCCTGTGTCCCCTTCCAAGATCTTGCCCAGCCCCAAGGCCCTGGTGAGGGGGACAGCCCTGATGCTGTGCCAGGACTCCTCAGCAGTAGCCAGAACACTGGTGTGTTACCAGCACCTTTCTACCCACAAATACAAATACACAGCACCATGGGGGCTGCCATGGGGAAAATTAACTTCATCACAGCCAGACATTTAACAGCCTATTTTAAGAGTGGAATATCTCCACTGAATATTTCCTGAACAGCTTAGAAACAGAAGCTTCGAAGTAGCTAAGATTAAGGTGAGCTGTTTCCTACCCTGCTTTACTTCTAAATCAGTCCTTTTAAATTGCGAGAAAAAGAAGACTGTAATGAATGTGGCTCCAAATTTAATTTTATAATTACCAAGGAGTCACAATTCTAACAAATGTTGATTCATTTCAGAGATGTGGCATTACAAAGAGTCAAACCTTGGGAGCTTTGAAACATCCCCTAATCAAAGCAAATGATATATGCATAGCATGATGTAATCATAGTGTTGACACAATCTTTGGGCTCCTGCCATAATCCTCCCAGTTTCTGGAGCTCAAATCCGCACAGCAAGATGACTGCACTAGTGGAAGACATTATATTATGTAGTGTAATGTTGAGCATAACTGTACGAAAAACATCTTAAACTTTAGACAATACACATGAGATGAGTTTGATAAAAATGCAGGATATGGGGCAAAGAAGAAAAGAGATGTTCTTCACCTGGCTTCCTGTTTTTACTGAGTCAGGACACTAAGTATCCTGATCTGTTTGCTGCCTTTCTCCTTGCAAACACACACAGAGATGGCCCCCACCAACTCCAGAGTGTTTTTATAGCACTTCCATAGGGGGACTGACAATTCCTGTACATGCTACATTTTCTTGAACTCCCTGGATGATTCCAGACCTGACCGATTCAGCTAAACTTTATCATGGGGAGACTTTATGGAATGTGTGGAAAGGGAGAAGATACACCTGTAATTTCACTGTGTCATTTGTCTGATAGAAGCATTAGTCCATAATAACAGTGAATCTTCTGATAGCGTCAGTGATCTTTTCCCCAAAAATCTTACACAGCTGAGTATATTAAACACACTCTCACAAATACAGTAACTTCTTCCTTCATCCATCTTGTCTTCTCTAGAGGGATTTTTTTTTCACTTTGATACATTGCTCACCTTGTTACCACTCATCTTGTCGGCTATTTCCTCTGTGGTTTCAGACATTTTATGCATGGCTGCTTACGTCTTGTTTTCAGATTCTTTCTGCCTAGGCTTGGAATAATTTTTGTCTATTCAATGCTACACTCCATTTCCCATATTTAAAAGTTTGAATTCATTTTTGCAGTATCTTCCCACCTACTTTCCAACACTGCCTAGGCTTAAACATTGGGAGAACAATACTAGGAATGAGATGAAGAGGAAGAATTTAGTGAAGGAAAGATAAGGGATGCAGTCATATTAAAAATATAGTATGCGGCAGGTTCATTTCTCCAGTGAATGATGTCTGGAGCAGCCTGACTCAAAGCCTACTGAAATAATCTAAAGAATGCAGCTTACCTTTGTGAAATTTTGGACCCTTTGAGACCAGATTTCCAGAACTGAAGAACAATGAAATGTCATTAAGTGAATATTTGGAGGGTGATGTATCATAAACGGCCTCACAAGGATGACCTAAGGGACTTTAACTGACAGCATTCTCCCACTCTCAGGCCCTCCCATTACAAGGGAATTTGAACTACCTGAACACCTGTGGGGAGGCAACCTAGAACAGGGTGGATGGCTTAGGAGGCTCCTAGATCCCAGCAGTGACAGTTTCCTTACCTGCATGCCTGAGGAGCCAGTCAGGAATGATGCTGAACCTGACCCTGCTCCCACATATGGGGACAACCATGGTGACAGTGGTCATGGACAGGAGCTTCAAACTCAGTTGAAATCAAGAGGGAGGTGGGAGGCTGGGGAGCAGCATTGGGACTCTGGCCTTTAGAAGAAAAAGCTTCAGCATGTGTAGGGAATTGTTAAGCAGAATGTGCTGGAAAGGCACCATGAGTAGGGAAGATACCAAGCAGAGCCAGTGTGATTATTTAATAATAAACTTTTCTGTTATGCAGAAAGACCATAAATTTTACCATAAATTTAATTAAAAAAAAAAAATTAATTTGTTAACTAGTACACCGAAAAGGAGCATAAAAAGATGGGAAAACCCCAAGAATAAAAAGAATACACAGCAGAAGAGGGACATAAAAGCCCACTCCAGTAGAGGAGTTGGATTACTGTCCCCTCTCTTAGCCTTTTCTTCCACTGCAACTCTATTAGAGAGCACTAAGTGGAATCAGGCAGATTAATGTGGAAAGCGTATCTCTGAGCAGAGGGCTGACAATCCAAGCAAGTGCAGAAAGGTGGAAAACAGAGAACTTTTATCATGCCAGACAAGGGCATGCTCTTAGAATCATAGCACCACTTTGGTTAGAAAAGACCTCTAAGATCACGGAACCCAACCATGAACCCAGCACTGCCAAGCCCAACACTCCTCCTCTTAAACTCTGATATAAGTTCTAGTCTATTACATGTTTTCATTAATGAGAATCTGTCCATTGGCTTCAATGGCTTTGGTTTCACATCCCTGTATGTCCAAGGGTTGTACATGCTAAAGCAGGAAATGAGTAATCTGTCAATGCAATTTTTTGAAATCTCATTATCCCAGCAAGATGCATTTGCCCAGACAGGTTTTGATCTCTATTTCCAGATGTCCTACGTGCACCTTTTCAGTTCATTTTTTCTTCCACATTTTGCACAGTCCTATGATAATGCTCTTAGAAAGTCTGGAATTAACTAGGTATGAGTAACAGCAAGACTATTCATTATTCTATTACAAAGTTATTCTAACAGCCAATATTCTATTAGGAAAAGAACTCTTTAATTCCTGAAAATTTCAAGGATTAATCAAGTTTTAGCTCATCACCTGCACCATTTGCCTTAAGCACTATGAAAATCTTCTGTGTAATCTACTGAACATAGAGCCAAGTTAGTTAAAAGGAATTTTTGCTTCTGATATCACATAATCACATTTAGGAAATTTGAATCTGCAGATCTAAGATTTTCCACTGCTGTGATTCACAAACAGATTGACCAGGACATACCTCTCTTCTATAATAATTACTGTCCTAACATAAAAAATATTCTGCATCAAAGGTTATTGCTTAAAAAATATTTCTAAGTGGCACAGGGGAAAGCTGGAAATGTGTAATCCCTCGTTTTCATGAAGACAAATTGCATTTTAAAATTCTTCTAATGAAGCAGCATTCATCAGTCCTCCTTCATGTATTTTTTCAGAGTGAGTTCCAGTGCACAGATAAGAAGATTAATGTCTCTGAACTTTCCACCACTTTCTGTACCATTATAGTAGTACCTCAATGAGATGAATTAAATACACAGAGTACTGAGCCCAGAAACATTTTTACATGTTATGATATTTGTCCTTTCTGCCTTTCTATTATAGATCAGTAAAGATAAAATAAAGCTATTGTGAATCTGATTTGAACCCTAAATCTTATTTCAATGACTAGGGGCTCTTAATAAGCAGAATGAGTAGGCCAAAAATTTCTTATTATTACAGTTCTTTCAAGTTCATATATGGGTGTGATTATGCAAGTGTATTTGAACATATGCATCCAGCAGACAAACATTTTTTTTTAATGTTTAAGGAGTTTGCATGTTTTATTTTGAATAACAGATTTTTCAAGGGGTGTATCCTCAGCATCCTACTGCAGAATCCACAATCAGCAGCACTTGGGTATTGACCACCTCATCACACACATCCTCTCTTTCCAGCTCTCTTATTATATGACCTCAGAGCACTGAGCTCCCAGGTTTTCTATTCAGACCAGAAAATATCAGGATTACAGGTTTCACCTGCTAAGAGCTGGAATACACTCCCTTGTTCTGGTTAACTACTCATTTCCCATGCATTCACACAGCAGTGAATAAAGCTGGTGGAGCAAAAAGGGCCATCCAAAGTTTGTAAAGGTAGAAGAATTTGGTACAGGTACCTACCAGAAGTAATGTTGATGGAAAGAGCTTGCAAAAAATAATATTGGATTTAAACTATTTCTGGGCATACGAGTGGTTTCTAATCAGAAAATAAATATTGTGTCATACGTTGAGACATCAGAAAATAAAAATAAAAAACATATTTGTCAATAAAACCCAAATCAATGTAATTATAATCATACTTCATAGACAGGATGTTTATTAAAAATAACACCTGAAGTCATCTTTTATTTTTTCAGATCAAGATTTTTTGCAGAATTTTTCCAATAGTTTTAAATAATACATATAGTTGAAAAAATCAAAATCTGGACAACCTAGATAGACAACCTGGGATAGACAACCAAAATGCAGGGAACAAAACCTAACAGTGTGTGTAGACAAAAGCTGTGGCAAAGTCTTCCCATCCTGTGATTCATACATGGAACTGCTCCAAACACTCTTAGCAATACCTTGAGGGTCAATCAGTTCTCCTTTCAGGCAGTGAAGATTCAAGGTGATAGCACAGAAAGCAGATAATTAAAGTCAGAATCAAGTCCTTGTTTTTTTATAATATATATGTATGTATTACATACATATATTTCTATGTGTATTTACACTATTTACACACACATATATACATATATGCACATACATAAATGAATCTGGGCTCCAGCATAGTGTGCTAAAAGTATCAGTGATTTATTACAGGATGGCTTTTAATCTATGATTTCTTTACTGGAAGCAGCAGTTTGACATGCCTATTATTCCAAGAAGCATTCACATTTCACAAAATGCTGACACCTCCTTCTCATATTTTTTTATAAACAGTTTAAATTAATTTATTTTTGCATGACAAACTAGTAGTCAGGATTATTTTCCTATTCATACAATTAAATGAGTCAGGTTATAGTATGAGTTGTTTTCAGGTGACAGGGATAATCTTTATTACATCTTTAAAACTATAAAAAATCCTCTTTTTTAAACGTTTATTAGTATAAAAGTCCAAATTCACAGGAAACTATTTTTTCGTATGCTTATTGTTCAATAGTTCAAGACATACAGCAAAAAGTAATTGATTATCATTATCATTTCTTTATCCTAGCAGAGCTGTTAAAACTTAACACATGCTGAAAAAATTCAGACTCTTGTTCAAAAATACATCGATTTTATGTATATATGCACACTTGTAAATCTACCAGTGAATTTGCTTGTGGCATTAATGCCATTCCATTAGGAGTATCTCAATAACTTCATCAAACTAACTCATAGATATAGATATTACTAATTATATTTTGGGTTATTTGTCTCATAGAGAAACACAAGTCATTAAGAATGTTGTTAAAATTGTAAGAATTGCACTGTGATCCTTCTTCAGGCCTTCAGTCAGAAGGAAGTATCTCCTTTGTAAAGTTTGGTAAATCCAAACTAAACAGATGACCCTTGTCACAGAAAACTCCTTTTCTAAATGGGAAACAATGAAGGATAGATAAATATATTTGTAGGTAATAAGATGAGTAGAAAGAAATGTTTTTGTTTTTGTTTTTCTTTTTCTTTTTTTTTTTTGGTTTGGTAGCTATTTTGATAGCCTATCTAAAATAGTGTCTTAATGAGACAAGTTGCTTGTGGAATTCTTCCAGCCTTAAAAGGCAATAAGAAGGAAAACATTTAAGTGTTTGAAGAAAGTCTGCAGTTTGGTGTATAATACACGGGCCAGATGTTGTATTTAAAGATGCAACTGTTAAACTTTTACAGTAACAGTCCCTAAATATCCAGAAATCCAGAGTAATCTTTCCTTCCCACTCCATAACAATGGTAGAAAAGGCAAATAATTGGCTTAAATTATAGGAAATAAATATCAGTTTTCTGATATGAAGATATTAAAGGATGAAGAAAATTTTCAGGCAGGCTCTTAGTTCTTGCACTCTGGAGGTCTTTCAAGCAGGCTAGAACCAGTCTAAGGACTTGAAGACTGGGGATTGTTTGACAGAAGTGATAGATAGACTGAAAATGCAAGAGTCTTGGAAGCAAACACCACTGGCTCATTTTTAATGTGTCTGAGAAGGGGGAGTTGGTGAAGGGTTAGAGGGAAAGTTGTAGCATGATCTCACCCATGTGGTTGGAAAATGCTTTTGTAGCAGAGCGAGCTGTAAGCAGGGTGAGATTTTTCTCCCTAGGGTGAGGGAAAGGCTGTTTAAAGAGTTAACAAAAATGAGCAATCCAACTGTATGTGGTTGCTGTGTTTTGTTTTGGGATACCTGCATTCGCATAAAGATCTAAGATGGTGTATCTACTAGTCAGCTCCTCATCAAACTTATTTCTGGGTATCATCATTTGTGTTGTATATTTCATAAAATTATTGAAACTCACAGAAATTCTCTGCATGGATTAAGCAGTAGGTCAGACTAAATGATCAGAATTATCCCTTCTAGCATTAAAATTAATAAATCTTGAAGCATATGAATGTATATTCCATTTACAAAATGAGCCAAATATTCTACTTTACAAGAAGCAAATGCAAATATGTGGCTAAGTCTCACATATTGCAGCATAAATATATAGTATATACACCAGTGCAGTGTATCTGAAAAACGATGTTAAAGAACATATGTTTGTTGCCTAAATTTCAATTTGCCCACTCTCTGATTTTGCCTGCAAAACTTGTGAGATAAAAGCATGCACTTAACTAGAACAAAAGCTCGTGAAGATTATGAAAAGCAAGAGAAACCCTTATTTTTTCTTGAAAAATATCATTTGTCAAAGTATGAAGTTCTGCATAATCACGACATTTCTCCCAGCTGTCTTGGATATGAATACACTTCTAATCTGGGGTTTTGCCATTTACTACTGGAAGTGGGATTCATCTCACCTTAATGTTATATCTCTGCAAACCTCCATACACTCAATTAGTTCTGCACACAATCCTTGTAGTCTGAGAGAAATGGGCACTGCTAGGTCGTAATTTGTATCCTCCCCCTTCATATATCTAAACCAGGTCAGGACAAATTAATACCTAGAAAGGCTCATTTCTCTGTGTTGATTATAAAATGAGTCTGGCCTGGCTGGCTGAAGCATAGATGTCTACACTGCAGTCATGGGTGTTGTCTTCAATGACTGAGTTTTTAAGAGAAGAAGAAAGTGAAAAGGATTTGCAGGATCTGACATAGCTTTACTACAGTTTTCTGGGTATTAGCAATCTGTGAAGATAATGAGCTTTTATTTTTCTTGCCACATTCGCTATTGTTATATTTATAGACCTATTGGGATAATGAGCAGTGAATAGAAAGTGTATGGTAAGTGGATTCAGAATCTGCAAGTAATATGCAAACGACCAAAATCCTGCTAACAGAGGTAAAAGAGAGGGATCTCAAACTGTGTGGGGAAGCTATAAAGTATGTTAATTAGAATTTTTGGCCTATGTGGATTGCCCTGTCAAAAACAAATATAAAACAAGAAGATGAGTTTGAATGTAACATTAAAAGCTAAGATAAAAGAGTCTCATGAAGTCTCTAAAAGGAAATCTCTGAATTCACTGAGGGGCTACTTCTAACCATGATGTTTAAACATACACAGATCTAATACTTGCAATAACTATATTGTCTTGGTATGTTTGATACATCATGGCCATAATACAAATAAAACGTTAAAAATTCTTTAATAATGCCAAATAACTGCATTGTGGAATAATATGTGAAGACCATACAGAGAAGATACAGAGAAAGACAAAATATATGCAAACAGGGAACAAATGGAAGGACAAAGATAAAGTGTAAGTACTAAAACATTATCATAATAATCCCATCATAATATATAACACAGAATTACTAAGAAGACAGAAAAAGCTTGAAAAAGCGTGGTTATAAATGACACCTGATTCACAATTGGTATCAGGTTGGAAGAAAGTAAAAGCAACTACAGAGGACAAAAAATAAAGATAAGAGCAACAAAAAGGAAACAAACAAGTTTGAATTACCTGTAAAATAATTTACTACACTGCACAATACAATAATTAGTCATCTATTTGAAATATGTAAGATAATTATAGAATCATTGAAATTGGAAAGGAAAGAACTTTAACCCCATCAAGTCCTGTCATTAACCTAACACTAGCAAATATACCCTTAAACCATGCCCTTAAGTGCATATGTTTTAAATATCTCCAGAGATTTTAACACAACTTCCCAGGGCTGCCTGTTCCAGTGTTTGACAACCCCTCACAGGTATGGAAATTTTTAATGAAATCCAATCTAAACCTCCTCTGGCCTATCCTAAAAGCACGTCGCCTTGTCCTGTCACTGGTTGCCTGGAAGGAGAGAGCAACATCCATCTTGCTAAAACCTCCTTTCAAGTAGTTGTAGAGAGCAACATCTTCCTTTGAGTCTCCTTTTCTCCGGGCTGAACCTCCCCAGCTCCCTCAGCTGCTCCTTGTAAGACCCTTCCCAGCTCCATTTCCCTTCACTGGACTCTCTCCATCACCTCAATGTTTTTCTCATTGTGAGAGGCCAAAGCTGGACACAGCACCTAAGCTGTGGCCTCTCCAGCCCAGGGGTCACTTCTCTGGTTCTACTGGTCACCCTGTTTTTGATACAGCCCAGGTGCCATTGGCCTTCTTAGCCACCTGGGCACACCTGAGCCATGCTCAGCTGCTGGCCCCAGCACTCCCAGGTCCTTTTTCACTGGGCAGCTTTCCAGCCACTCTGCCCCCAGCCTGTGGCACTGCAGGGGTTGTTGTGACTCAAATGCAGGACCCAGCACTTGGCTTTGTTGAACCTCAAATAATTGACCTTGGCCCATGGATCCAGCCTGTCCAGATCCCTCTGCAGAACCTTCCCACTCTCCAGCAGATCAACACTCCAGCCCAAATTGGTGTCATCTGTGAACTGCCTGTGAGTGCCCTCAATCTCCTCATCCAGATCTGTGATAAAGGCATTAAACACAACTGGCCCCAAGACAGAGCTCAGCAGACCACTAACCATTTCCTCCTGGATTGCAGGGGGTCTATTCTGCCGGTATTAATTCCAACCCATGATTTTTAATTTTTTTCCAATCTTCTCCTCCATTACACTCTGTGGGAGGGAACAAGCAGCTGTGTGGTGTTTAGGAACTAATCAAGAGTCTAATAAGGAGCATGACTACTTCTAACTGGGGATATGAGACATTATACAGAAAGGGGAAAAAGGGAAAATTAAAATCAGTTTTAAACAGATAATCATAATGTAGAGTGATAAAAATACAATGCTTGAGCATCCCATTGTGAAAACATGAAATTGAGAACAAATAAGCAAATTAGTCTGCAGTTTCTATTTGTTGTTTGGAAAAGTAATCAATACAAAACATTTGTCCTTAAAATGTCATCATAGATATTACTGGAAATATCTATTAGGACAATTCTATACGACCCAATTGAGTCACAGATTGCTCTCTTATCTCTGTGTTCTGCTTCAAGAATTTGTCAGGTTCCAAACCTGATTCTGCACAGAAATTCATAGAAAACATAGATTTATAACTCCATTTATTTTAACTAATCTCTATTAATAGAGAAATCATAAAGCATATCTAAAAAAATCAAAATAATGGTAGTTAATATCAAATTCTCAAAGTAATCTAAATATCAGACCTATTCCAACATATTAAAATTATTAGGTCATTCAAGTGTTACATTATCATTGAGAAGACAGCAACCTTATTTCACTATCAGCCATAAAAGTGATTGAATGTTGTCAGTCTCAATTCTGAACAATATATATTTATAGCATTTCCAGCAAAATGTCTGGCTGCATGAGGGTCATATCACTGCCAAGTTTAAACCAATGCCAGATTAGGCAGCCTGCCCAAATTATAGCTCCTCATGTTATGCAGGTCCTGTTTTACACACAGGAAGACATTTTAGCTGATCGTAGAACCCTTCCTGGCTTGAAAATCTACAAATATAAGATAATACTTCATCCCTTCCTTGTCAGACTAGTGTTTCAATAAAACATCCCAATACAAACATCCCAAGGTGACACAGATTGCTACATTTCAAATTCACATGACAAATTTAGGTGAAAACAACACGAGCTCTCAAGATTAAGCGTACAACTTCCAACCCATGAAATATATGCATGTGTGATCTTTTAGACAGCAAACTTGTTTACCCAGGGGCTGTTTTAAGTATTTGAGGGACTATCCTGTCAGCACTGTGTTCAGATAAATTCTATAAGAAATGAAAATTCCCATGCATACTCCTATCACCAATCACTTGTTGCATTAAGCTAAGAATGTTGCTTGAGTGGTTATCCTGTTAAGTAAGAGGGAAACAAGCCAGACACAATATTCACCAATATGGTTGTTATGACAAGGGGCCATTAGTAAGATTGTACTCCAGTTTCACTGACTTTTGTTTGTAAGGGGTGAGTTATATGTCTTAGAAAGGTTTCGTTTTGTACTGCTATCAAATATTAGATGTTTAATGCTCACAGATTTTTTTGTTGTCAGTGTTGATAGAGCCTCCTCAAGATTGAATGGGGGACCAGGGAATGCCTTTTCTCAGGTGTACTGTCATAGCTTGAGGTTTATTGGCTCTGTCATAGACATTGCATTCAAAGAGCTTCAGTTTCTGCTGTTCTTTCTATTTTGGGTGGCACAGGTTTAAATAGAAGCTCTTTTCATACTGTGTAAGTTCATAGTCATGAGAAAATGGAGTTGTGCTATCCTTGTGCAAAAGATAAAAATTCCCCAGTCCAATAGCTAGGGGCTTGGAAATTCCACAAATCCAGACATAAACCCAGTAACTTATCTGGAATTACTATTTAAAAAATAGTAACAGAAAAATTGAAATAAAATTATCTAGAAAAATATTAGTCAATTTTTTGAGAGGGATAGTTCCTGCTTTGCATTTACTTATGATCTACTTTTTTATTTGAGTGTTTGGTATCTCAAATTTGTGTTTCAAAAAGTAAAGCTAAAATCTACCAGATGGTTTGGATTTTAACTGGACCAATTTATTTTTTTTCCCTTCCTAAGAGTTAGAAATTGGATTGATAACATTTATGTGTGGACTTATCTATCTGATGGGACAAGGTATGTGTTGAAATTCTTATTACAATTTTATGTAAAAGATTATTGGACTTGGTTCATCTGCCATTTTTGTGTATGCAAAACAGAAACAAGTAAAATTAACCAAAGTTATATAGGATTGAATATCACAGTGAATCATATCAGAATTTGTAAGAATCAAAATAGCAACCCCTAACAGACATCTCCATCCAACTTACTGTAAAAATACAGATATGATACCAGCTAAACCCATTGTTCTTAAAAGTCTAAAACCCTAATTGCTCCATTTAGTAGGGAGGTAAATCCAAATATGGTTAATTTCTTTTTTATTACTTTTTAATCTGATTAATAACTTTTCATTTTTATAAAGCCTAATAGATGGTTGATCTAATTTAAAGCTTATAAATTATATCGTTAAATATAATGTAATTACAGTATATAAGTCTAATAGACTGGTGATCTTCTTTAGAGATTCAAAGGGTTGTTCAGTTCTGCACTCTGTGGATGATTAATTTTCAGTGGTTATCTGGTCTAAAGTTGTGAATTGTTTAATACAAAGTTGCCATACGGCTCATCAGTCTTAATAGGCAGTAAAGCAGCTGATTTACCAATACCTCTTTAAAGGAGAACAAAAATTATGACACTTTAATGAAAGTTGGATTTTTTTTTTAATGGTAAGAGCTGCAGCTCCTATTCAAAGAAACAGATAAACAAGAAGAACAACACACATTCCCACCCCATTATCTCCCAAAGTGTTCATAATTTCTTCAAAAAGGCAGGAAGAGCCTACTCTATTTTCTTTTAAACATCACATTTTAAGCTATTTAGAGTGTTCTCGAGTATATCATCACTCACTATCATCAGGATACTTGACCCTAGGGAGTAAAAAAATGTAAAGAAAAAAAGGAAATATTTTTCTACGAAACACTATATTCTGTTGACTTGCTAATAACTTCCCTTGGAAGACAGGAGAATCACCTTTTGTATTTGTAGTAGATTGGTTTCATTACCAACTCTAAACGAAATCCATCTTGAAATGATGCCATTAACAGCACAGCAATAAGAACTGCATACTTGCCCTTTGACCCTCAACCTCAAATAAATGGTATTCTATTAACGTTTTAAATATACAAATATGTGACTGTGTCATTCAAAAATGTACCTTCCAGGGTTGGTTTGGTCAGATGAATGTGAGCGAAGTGTGGAAGTGTGTCAAAACAAAAAAGTTAAAACATTCCTTCTTACTAATAGCTCCTCAGAGTCCTTGACCAGACAAAATTATACAAGAGTTTTGCCTTTATCAGTCGTTCAAAATAAGACATCTCACCATATATGTTGATCTTTTCTATTTTTTAAGAATATTTTGATAATTCTAAGGTTTTTGAGCTGATTTCCTGTTTGGTTTGTTTGGAGCTTTTTCCCATAAAATAATAGTTTAAAAAGCTTAATAAGATCACCATGAAAAAATGCCCAAACTGCTCAGGGCAGTTGTACAGCAAGAGAGTGTCATTCTTCATTCTCTTCTAGCAAAAGGTCATACTCATTTAAAGGAAAAAAATCCACACATACTTTTGGAGAGGTTGAACAGTACTACTAGCAGGTATTACTATTCCAAAATAGCTAAATCTGGGTTATAAAACTCAGTAGCTGTAACTATCCCAGAAGACAACATTTATGAAGCTTTTTTGCCCAAGGCAGGCAGGCTGAAGCCAGATGAACTTTGAGGTCCCTTCCAACCCAAACCATTTTGTAATGTTATGATTCCATGGTTACAATCCATCTGCAGTGACCAAAGCTTGTGCTTTTGCCTTTGGAATTGGATGCTAAGAAGTTGGGTACAGGAAGGAGCAGTGTACTTGATACTGCCAGTGGAGCAAGCCAAAAAATCACTCTACTACTAACAATAGCAGAGGGGGAAATTAATTCAACAAAAGGTTTGCAAAGGAGCTTCTAGTTTTGGTATAGTGGATAATTTTTATAATGATGTCTAGTCCCAGCCTTTGAAATTCTTCCTAAGCTGTGAGTTTCAGTTTATTCTCCTTACTTTTCCTTTTTATGATTAAAAGGAACAAAAGCAAAATCCAAAGGGAACATATCATTTTACAATTACTCAGCACTTTTCCCTCTATTTCTTGGCTAAAAAATGTTGACTCTGAGGGAATACAAATAATGGTGCTCAAAGTACTTAAAATCTCCAGATGTCCTGCCAGTCTTGAAAATGCTGAAGTCTTCATAAACTCTTAAAAAAATTACTCCCTGAGCTTCTGAAAAGGATGTATTGTTTATTTGTCACTTATTGAACACCTATAGCACAGCAGAATATTGGAGATTATCTCCTCAGCTGCTGGAGACTTACATAATTAATGTAATCAAATTGTCCTATGGCTGTCCCTCAAATATTAAGGTGTAAAGATGGAGGAAATGTGTATTAAGTAAGGGTGCTGGACCCACACAGAGGCACAATTTAGAGATTCTCTAGCTACATCTGGGCTAGTAATTTGAGCTGATCAGGGATCACTTGGGCTGGGTACCCAATAAGAGTTTAAGACCCAGGAAACTGACAGAGTTTGCAGTATACAATGTAAAAAACATGACAAATCACAAGGACTTGAATTACTTCAGATGCCACGGAACTGTATCATCCTCTGCTCTGATTTATCCAGTGTTCCTCCAGTTTCTTTAACACGTGGGAAAGATCTCTTAGACCAGGATCTCAGCTTGTAGCACCTTTTCCTATGCATCGTGTATCTTCCTGCCCCTTCCTGCTCTTCACTTTAATTACTGTTCCTCCAGCTCTCACTTGCCTTCTGTTTTCTTTATAAGCCCCTGAAACTAATCACCTCTCTTTATAATTTAGAGGGCCCTTGAAATAGTGACCTCCTTATAAACTTCAGCATTATCAAACTCAGTTTCAGCCTATCCACTGCTGGTTACCTTCCCCATGGACAGAAGAGGTAATATGCTGTAGAGTAATGCTCCATTCAAGGACAATCAGATTCAAACAAAAAAAACCCCATATTTTTAAAAACTTGTTTCAGGTAATAATCAACTGACGCTCAAGAGAATTACTATGCTACATGACACCCAAAGAATCAACCAATTATTTAAAAACAAGTCACTTAAATGACCTATTACAACCCCATCTCTAACTTGTCTGTTCTCCTGTCATGAAACTGTAGACTAAGAAATAGAAACATCAGCATCCTGAATCTGAATAACAGCCCACAAAACTGACAACAATCTTTCTGTTTCTCCTAAATATTTATTTCGTTTCATGTAGACTGCAAGAGTTAATTTTAATATGTTTTCTCTATTCAGCTTGATGCTTTAAATGTTTATATTACAAACCCACCATGTTCGTCATGACTGTAAGTTCACCAAAAGCTTAACAACTGAATTGGTACAAAGGACATTTTCTGAGGAAGTTTATATGGACAAATTTGAAATTTGAAATAAGGTTATTTTTCTGTCTGGTACACGTTATCTAAAATCAAGTTTGAAAACTGTTTCTCTATATTAAAAAAATATATACCTAAATATTCAAATTTAATCTAAAGTAAAAACTATTATTACCCTTGTTTTCCAAAGTAATTTTTAACACATTATTGAGCTTATCTAGTTTTTGAATTTTTTGACCTTGACAAATTTACAGTGTTAAGCTAAACAGTGTTTCAACTTAGAAAGGATGATCGGCTTTTATGAAGAAAATACAGGAAAAAATACCTTGTATATTTGATAATCATAAATGCTTTCTTCCTTATTCATACAGGAGTTAATGTTTCAAATATTCCAATCAGAACAGCCTAGATATTTTGCTGGGTAAACAGGTCTTTATACTGAATAAATAAACAAATAAAACACATTAAACCTTACGTTTAGGAACACTTTTGACCAGACATACCTGCTTCTATCTTTGCCTAAGAAAAAAAAAAATCTTCACAATAGCTAGAATGTTGTTTTTTAAAAAATCGGTCCAAAGAATGTCTTCATATCCTGAAAATAAACGTTTACACCAGTATTAAATTTAGCATACTTTTTTTTGTCACCCCATACATGCATTTTACAATGGTGGTGGTAATTACCAATTGATTTTGTCATACTTTCACCAGACTTGTGTCCTCTCTTTAAACAAATTATATGCAGTTACTGATTAAATATATCTTGGGTCCTTACAAAGAAAAAAAAAAAAAAAAGGAAAAGAGAAAAAAAAAGAAAAAAAAAAAATTACTTTCATCAGGAAAAAAAAAAAGCCCAAAGAGAGCATCTGGGATCTCCACAGACCATCCAGCACCTTGGTGGAAAAATCATCCATGTGAAAAAAAGTGATGATAGTCTATTCATTTTTTAAAGAAGATACACTTGCTTCATGTTCATTACCCCTGGGAAACGTGGAGCTGATTAAACAGGAGAGGTCTGTGGCAGAATGGAGAACTTTGATCAACAAATAAGGCAGCTGGTGAGTGCATCCACCCACATCACTGTGCTGTGAAAGAAATTTGTAAAGTCAGCTCCAGGAGGAGCATAATCCTGAGCAAGCAGCCCTAATTCCAAGTCTTGCTCTCTCTCAGAGACCATGTAGGACAAATGGAATAAATCAGGCAATATGAGACTTAACATCAGTCTTGATTTGGTTTTTCAAGGGTCTATCCTAATACTGTTCAGCATCAGACTTAACAGTTTGGATCATAATGTCAGCCTACTTAGCGATTATGCAGATATAAAAAGTTGAGAGGGACTCTAAGCATGTTTAAGATAAAACCATAATCAAAGATTACCTTTCCAAACTGAAGAAATAACCCGGGGGGAAAATAATGGCAGGAGAAAACATGACATTCTATTTTCAGGCAGAAAACAAGGCCAAACAGAGGAAGGTGAATGGCTAATTAGTCAGCAGTTCTTCAAGGAACATCTGAAGGCTGTAAGAAGGAAGCAGTTATGATATGACAGCAGACAGTAAATTCTTTATTAACACTTGTAAACTGCAGCATAGCTCTGATACACAGCAAGAGTCAGGAAGCCTAAAATCAGTGCTTCCACCCCACTAAAACACTGAGAATGTTTCAGCCTGATATCAAGAACTGCACTACAGTAAGTTGTCTTAATTGAAAAGCAAAAAAAAGATCTAGAAAACACATGAAGAATAAAACAGAAAAAAATCCAACTATTTTTGTTGCATCTACAAAAAATTCAACTGAGATATATGGTAGAAAGATGTTGAAATAAAGGAAGATATAGACTGTGCTTAAAATTTATGGAGGCTAAAACAAGGAATGGGGAGAAAAATCTTGACTGGACATGAGGAAAAATATTTTAATAATATTAATAGCCTTAGAAATTTGTTCTGTTTCCATCATTAGATATCTTTCACAGGAAGCTTAAAAGCATTTATCCAAAAGACACAGCAATAATTTGTCTTGCCTTGGGTCTCTTTTCCCTGGATGATTCCTTGAATTCCTTTTTAGCCCTGTTTTTTAGTGATTCTATGACTTGAGAAAGCTTTAACAAAGATAATGGAATTTTATTGCTACCTGGCTTTTCAGCAGCTAAGTCTCATTACATTTAATTCTCTTTCTGAATTCATAAAGCAAATTCTGAAGTTCCCATGGGAATTTTGCTATCTCCTAATCTTTTTTTTTTTCTGCAAATACCCTTTTATCAAAGGATTCCTACCAATACATCCAATTTTCTCATGAGATATCTGTAACTGGTAATATTGTAGAAACAAAATATTCTGAGGCAAATGAGAATTAGGAAAGGTCTTTCTGGGAGTCAGAATTCAGGTGCTGATACTGTACTGATTTCATTATCTGTCGTAATTGTAAAAAGTGCACCTGACTGCAGGTAGTATAAATGATAATGTGTTTCTAAGTAGGCTCTTATTTAATTTTCTTTGGTGGTTTTTGATTGACTGTATGTTTTGTTGTGTACCTCAGCATGGGAGAATACTACTGCAATCTTGTAAAATGTACACTTTTGAGCTCATGTATGAACTGAATGCCTTCTTAATGCTTGAAGCTGAAGGCAATGGAAATTATTATGCACCTCTTTTGATACGATCTGATAATAGAAGCAGCTCTTTGCTTCTTAGTTAATTCATCAAAAGAGGATAATTTTTTTTTTTTGTTACTCTCTTCTTCAGCTTTTTATTTCCACTCCAGTTTAGAATGCTAGCTCTAGAGGAAAACATACCATTTTGAAATTCATTGTCATAAAGCAGGACTGAAGGGTATTTATGATTAAAAGCTTAAAGCGTGCATATGGATATATCAACATTATGACTGAAAGGCATCAGTTTTCATTGTTACTCCAGGCAAGTACTCACTAGGGCAAGTCCTTTATCTCTCAGTTTAATAAGTTTAGTCTTTAACCCATCGGTCATGTTATGTAGCTGTGTTATAAAGGTATAGATATTGCTGACAGCACGAGGAAACAAAGGCACAAAAGATAAAGCTCTGACTAAAACTTCTCATATGTTAATAAAGAATTCAGCACTGGGAAGGGATGTGCAAGCTATCTTGATGGGTTTAGTCAAAGATTTGTTAGGATGAAAGAACCATCGCTCATCCAAAGTTATCAGGGCTGAACCTTCCATGACTTTACTAGCCACTTAAACCCAGCTGATGGTGAATGCAAAGTCAAAGATTAAGGAAATTTTAATATGAATATCCATCATGTTGTCATAACATAATGACCTATAACTGCTATTAAAAGCTTGAATATACTTGAACACCTGAGGATTGCTTTAACTTGTATAGAGTCTCATTTGTTTATGCAGCATGCTGCTGTGAAGGCACAAATTTTTTGGTATTATATTGTCACGATCCGCTATTAATGCAGAGCGGGGCGGGTGGGTCTTTGGTCCCCAAAGGTGCAACCAGGCAAAATGCCGGGGACCAAATCAGTTCATTCACCAACAGGACATCAGTTTCATCAACAACAGCAATGCATTTCATCAAATGCCAACAATCCAGTACGGAGGGGGGGGAGAGGGGGGGGGGAAAGGGGGAAAGAAAGGAAGGGGGGGGCCGCCAACAACAGACGCGGCCGCCCGCGCGGCCCGTCCGACGGGCCCGGCCCCTCGGCAGGGGGCATGGCGCGGGCCCAGGGACGGGAGAGATCGCACAGGGCCCGCCCGAGGGTCGAGCGCTAGCCCCTTCCACCCGCGTCGGGCCGCAGCCGGGCAGAGGGGGGGACCATGGCCCGGCCCGGGGGCGGGGGGCGAAAGGCCAGGCCGGGCGGCCACACCGCGGTCGCACACACCGCGGTGGGGGCTGGTACCATGACCCCACCGACCCAACACACCACCCACAGCCCACACCACCCACCCGCCCCAGCCAGCAACCCATCGTCGGGGGCAGCCGCGGGGGCCCAGCGAGGGCGGCGACGGGAGGAAACATCAAGGGGCTTACCTTCCTTTCATTGAACTGTACTCAGTTGTGCCTTTACCAGCTATTACAGTCCTAAGTTCAAGTAACTTGATGAGGATCATGAAGTTAAAGCAGTGGAGAGATTTAGAGTTTTCAGGTCACATAACATCTACCAGCATTTCCTCTGGTAGACACAGATAGGCAATTGGGTAGTGATAAATATCTCGGAGACCACACAAGAATTTTGGAACACATGATGGTTTAGTACATGAATCAGCATAGGATTCAGTTTTTGGGTTGGTCATGTGCAAGATCAGGAGCTGGACTCGATGATCCTTGAGGGTGCCTTCCAACTCAGGGTACTCTATGGTTTATGATTCTGTGTGTGGGTGTGGGGGTGTGTCTGTGTGTGTTTTGTATTCCAGGTTGCAAGAAAATCTTCATTGCCCATGGTATCTATAAAGCTATCACGTTCAGGACATTTCCAAATTTGTTTTATATACTCAACAGACTGTAAAATTTGGTTTCAAGTTTGCTGTCTATTGTGCACATGAAGACTCTAGCATTTTATGATAAATTGATAATTGACCCTAGAGAAACATCTCAATAGTTCAGTCTGTTTCAGTACATTATTCTAGGAGTACCTAAGGTCTCAGAAAACGACTGATTCATTGACTGCATGTATTCTCAGTTGATTAACTATGCCTGGTAAATATTCATAGGATATTTTTGTTAATATACTGTATACTATATCATCTTTGCAGTTAATCACATTCAAACAAAAATAAGGCAATTGCTTTTAATTTCCTTTTTTTTCCCCCAGTGGTTAATTGCCTAAAAAATTCAGTGTGTGACTAAAATACAATGCATTCATTAATAAAGCCATCTCTCTATAAGGAGATTATGAGCTACCAGATCACAAAGTGATTTTCTTCATAGTCATAAAGCCATACAGAGGTCTTTTTTTTTCCCACAGGTTTGATTAGGGTGCCCCAAAGGACACTGTGCTTCAGAGACAACTCTGAGACTGAATCACCCTTTGTGGCTTCATGGTTTTTCTATTGAATATATTTGTTGCTTGTTGCCTACCTCAGAATCTTAATAGAGCAATGGCTGTAATTCTCTTCTGGTAGATAATAGATGTTAACTCTTGGTTAATTTCTCATCAAGTTTTGAAGAGTAAACAGATATCTGGTACAGGAGGAAAAATACTGAGCACAGGTAGAGCATATATTCTCACTTCATGCCCTGTATATCCAAATTTCATAAATAACCCAATTGTAAATGTTCAGCAAATAAGATTGCAAGGTCAGTAGTCTAGAGGGTGGAGAGGGCAGAGGACTGACGTGGTCCCACAGAGGTGCAAGGCTCAGGGTTGCCTCTAACCACAAAACATTGAGCAAAATTGTCCAGTCAGTTTTCCACCTCATTTAAGGTCTTCTTATATTAACCATAAGTCATCATACAATTGTTATGGCATACTGTGTCAAAGGCTGTGCTGACTGTTCCCAGCCACATTTATGCCTTTCATATACCTGGAAATTTCTTCCATGAGCCATAGAGAAATTCAAACACCACAGAGAAACCATAGGAAGTATATGTCTTCTCATAGAACAAAGGTCTGATATTCTCACAAAACAAAAACAAAAGGTTATTTACTGAAACAAATAGATTTAAACATGTCATATTTTCCATGTGCATTTTCCATGTGCATTTTCATGTCCATTTAGTTGGGGGAAAGCTTTGCCACAGAATGCCAAATCCTATGTTTGTGCTGGCAGGGAGGGTGAATGTTTTGTGCCTCGTGCACAAGAAAGCAGAATTTGGCCTTTTGCAAATACTGCATCAGAGCAAGAAATGTGTGCACTGCTCCACTTCGTGTCCTTCCCTCTTCAGGATGCAAATCAACAAGAGAGGGGCTAAAGTTTATTGCAGTGGAGCCCTTCAGGAACACTGCTCTGCCCTGAAAGAAGTTGTCCATGAGACCTGTTCAGGTTCAGTCTACCATTACACTTTTGCACTTCAATTTACATTCAGTATACAAACCCAGTATTAGATAAGCATTGTGCACCAGCAGGAAAACACTTTCATCCAAATGTTTCCCT
Source organism: Acridotheres tristis (assembly GCA_037013685.1). NCBI lineage: Eukaryota > Metazoa > Chordata > Aves > Passeriformes > Sturnidae > Acridotheres > Acridotheres tristis. Next base: position 104,183,389 of record CM072887.1, read on the forward strand.
ACTCAGTTAAACACGTTCAAATGGGATTTATTTCCCTTAGGATATGGGTTTTTTTCTCCCCTTAGAACTTTGATTTAAAACGGTCACAGCCCTCCCTGAAAACAATTTTAAGTGTTAACTTAAGCTTAGAGAAAGAAATGCTTGGATTTATTGATAAGAAGAGGAGCTAGAACTATTATATTTAATGCTAAAAAAAGGCTTTGAGAGCAGTTATAATCCTCAGTCTTGAGAGATCAATGAAATCTTAACAGAATGAAGTCTTTCTGGGGACAGACTCATGCATTTTCCTGTTCCTCAGCTGACCATTGCAGGAGAGAGAATATTGGATTAGGCAAGGTATTCCTGTGTTCTTCTTTTTCACTAACTGGCAGGAAGAGTTACTGTTCAGCTAACTGAACACCAAGAGGGTTACAGCTCCTGAGAGAAGGGACTCACTGCCTTATTTTACTAGGTGTTGATGTTATGGCCATAATGATAAATATTCCTCCCTTGCAGATATTGAACTCATATGTGTGTTCTGAAGAATATCACACTTATCACACTTGCTTGAAGAAGGTTTCTTTGTGAAAGAGATTAGTTAAATTTTTTGCATCCTTCAGAATTTATGTGCCCAAAACCATGAATTCTAAAAGTGAAAATATATGTAGCTCATATTACATATGCCAAGGGTTTTAAATCCAATAAAATGAGGTCTGTCGCACCTGCACATAAATTTTCTGATTCTCAAAAGGAGACCAGAAAATTCTTTTTTTCCAACAAAATAAAGCCTTGGTTTCTGTAGAATGACAATGCTAAAATTATGTGACAAGGAGAAAAATCATTGTATATGTTTCAGGGCCATGTGACAAATTGCAAGAAAGTTCTTGTAGCTGTGTTCAAATCAAAACACGGTGAGGAAATGTTGAACAAAGAAGAGTTGCCTGTGAAATATTGGGTCATCTTTCTGAATCTTCCACTAATTTTCAATGTTGCCGTGAGCAAATCACTTAAATCTCTCTGTTCAGTTTTGGATTTTTAAAATTGTGATACTAAAATTTTATTTTCTGTTCTATGGAGACATCGTTGATTAGTTACTATCTTAAAAATCCTCTAAAATATAAAGTGTTCTGTAATTATGATAGCTTGTTTATAAATGTATTTCCATGCATAAATGAAAAACTTCTCCAGTCAGTAAACTTGCTAGAGGAAGTGATTAAATGCATAAATGAACATATTCAGAGGGTGAAAATGCAAGGCTAGATATAACTTCAAGGAGAAAACTGGAGTATAGATGGCATGGGTGACAGAGCATCACAGCTTTCAGTATCAGGCATATTTATGTGCATGCTGTAGATCTATTAAACTGCCTTAGGAGAATGATGTGGCAGTGAAACAATAAAATGTGATTGGACTAAATTAGGAGTTATGTCACTATACAAAAAGAAGGGCAGTTGCATTATGGAAGCATATTTTGAATCTCCTAAAAATCAGAAATATAAACAGCATCTTACTGTAATGAAAACATAATGAATAGAGGGCCAGAGAGCAAATTAAGAAAATATCCCCTCATGCCAAACCACCCCTCATGATATTTGAAAAGCTATGCAAGACAGATATATTTTAGTTGGGTCTGTAGCACTAGGATAGGGATAATGGTTTTAAACTAAAAGAGGATAGAATTAGACTAGAAATAAAGAAAAAGATATTATAATAAGAAGGATAAAATACTGGAATATGTTGCCCAGATAAATGTGATAAATACCCCATCCCTGGAAACATTCATGGTCAGGTTAGATGGGACTCTGAAGAACTTGATCAAGCTGCAGGTGTCCCTGTCCACAGCAATGTTGGACTAGATGGCCTTTAGAGGTCCCCTCACACCCAAACTATTCTATGGTCACATGCAACTAACTGCAGAAAAATAATGATTAAAATCATTAATTGCCACAAAATAATCCACTAAGATCTAATCATTGGGTAAATACTCAAACACAAATCAAACAGGAAATAACAGAAATCTTGAGACTGAAAAATATAAAAATAAACATTTCACCAAAGGAAACCAGTGTCTATTTAGAGCACATAGACAATTTCATGTGATAGAAAAACAAATACAGAAGATTTATGGATTATTGCAAAAGAAGAGGCTCTCTAATGGCAGTAGATTATTTTCTTTCTGCAGTCAAGAATGCAAACCAATGGATGGATATCCATTCATTATTGCCCAAACCATGAACAAAAAATAATTTTAAACTATTTGGAAAAGAATGCAATTGTAATAGTTTGAGTGGAAAGAATGATTGTAAAAATATTTTTTTCCCCTCTAAAATAATAATTTACTTTCAATAATTTACAAATAAAAAGTTGCAAATATCCATTATGTCAGATGATTTAGACCCATAAATAATTTAAAACTGAAGTGTAAGACTCAAAACTTTTCTAAACTGAAATAAAGCTTTATGGTGGATTATATCACGTTTTTCCCAAGGCATCCAAATATATGCATTTTCAATTATAATATTCAATGTATTATGTCAATTTAGCAAAGAAACAATAAGCATTTTGTTGTTGAGAGCTTCGTGCAGCTGAGAATGATAATGCTGTTTAAGAGATAAGAGAGATGCCGAGTAGCTGATTAGATTATATATTTATAAAGTTGAATCTCTTCTTAATCATACAATTTACTTAATATAATGATGAATACCACTAAATTACTCTTAAGAACAATGAAATCTATGAAGACACTGAATGTGGGAACAAATTGTCATTACCTGCTCTTCATTCTGGTACCTCCTTTACCCTGCACAACTTTGATTTCTAATTAGCATTTACCACTGAGGTAATGTTTGAAATGGCAATCTGAACACCAGCACACTAGTGTTCATCTGAACCAGCACACTCAGCTAGCCCCTAGTAATTATCTCTTTGGTTGGTCACTCACACTGCAATATTTCTTAAGTGTCTTGTCACCTGAGAGTGGATTAAGGCTCTCCAGAGACCTCCCCAGCTGATGGCATGGTCATTCACAAGGACCAAATCCCACCTGGCTTCAGCAGCATCATCAGCTCTTCTTGATGAAGAGCTTGGTCTTGTGTTGATCCTAAACTCACTTGTAAAGTCTCCCCAAGGTCTGGAGGGAAGGAATCCCATTCCGTCAGAACTGGCACCAACATCAACTTGCAAAACTGCCTTGTGAAATCAAGCACTGCCTTCAATCCCTGACATAACCCATTTTTCTGCAAAAACTATTGTTATGTTTGCTGGATCCCAGATTGCTTTGTGTGCACACCACCTTCCAAGACTGTTAAGCCATATTCACTTGAGCACCTATTTGAATGCCTGCAAGATTCCAGCATGGAGAGGTGATTTCTGTGTTTGGAGATGATACAGCTGACAGATATTTGACTGAGTTGTGTTTGTGGCTTTGATTTGTTTACCATATTTTTGAAGTCAGGTGATCTTTCAGGAGGACATGGCATGAAATAATTTTCATGTGACCACTATATATGTAGGAAAATACAAGTGGTATGGAAACTCACTCTAAATAGAAAAATATAAAGAATTGTTTATGGTATTCTAAATAAAACCCCAGACACCAAGCATGAAAATTAAAGAAAGCAGCAAACATAAGCTACTGATATTCTATCTCTCCCCATGTAAACAGTTGAGTATATGTCTAGAATAAAGTATGCAGGGACTCACAGTATTAGAAAAAATCTTGACACATTGGAGGAAATTCAAGGAAAAGCAACATAAATTATTGAGGGGTTGGAAAGATTGACTTACGGTGAAAGATTAAAAGAAATAAATATGTATAACTTGCTAAGCAATGACTGGAGGGGGAAAGGGGGAAGGGAGATGTTAACTGTCTATGTACATTTGAAGGCTATAAACACCAAGGACAGAAAGAAATTATTTAAGGTGGTCTTACTGTGCAGCAAAGTTCAAACAAATCCAACTAGAAATTAATGTTGGTAAAATAAAATAAAAAATGAAAAAAAATCTTAAATCATATATTCTTTTATAAAGTAGAATTCTAAGTGAGATTTGTTTGTTCAGAAAAGTTAGCAGTCTTCTTATTTGGCCAGGGTATGAAACAAATACATTGAAATCCTTCCCTTTCCAGAAATAGAAATTCAAGTTTTCCAAATTCCCAATGAGTTTTCACACAGGTGGTACCAGCTTTGTACTGGTCTCTCTCTATCCTCTTAGTTCTCTCATGAATTTTGGATGTTCTTCCGATTCAGAATGAAAATAAACTTTGAAATATTTGTAGGGAGGGAGTGTTAGTGTTTTGTTTTGTTTTGCAGTTTTTACAAAATTGATTTATTTTCTGTCTAAGCCTGCAATAGATAATTTACCATAGGAAATGTACTTGCACTTAAAAGGTGTATTGGATTTTCATGGGCAGGTTTTGATAGTGGGGAAGATAAAGGGGTGGCTTCTGTAAGAAGATGCCAGAAGCATTCCCCTTTTCCAACAGAGCCAATCCCAGGAGGCACCAAGACAGGAATGCCACTGCCCAAGGCTGGGCCAAGTATAAGTGATGGCAATGCCTCTATGATTTATTTAAGAAGAAAAAAGGTATTGTGCAGAGAAGAGCAGGGTGAGAATATGTGAGAGGAACAGCTATGTAGGTGCCAAGGTCAGTGGAGAAAGAGGAGGGGACTGCTCCAGGCAGAGATTTGCCTGCAGCCCGTGGCGAAGATCATGGTGAAGCAGCTGCACCCCTACAGCCCATGGAGGTCCACAGGGAACAAGAGATCCACCTGCAGCTTGTGAAAGATCCTATCCTGGAGCAGGTAGATGTCTGAGAGGAGTTTGTGAACCTCTGGCAGGCCTGTGCTGGAGAAGAGCAGAGTCTACAGATCCATGGAGACAGGAGCCCTCACTGGAGCAGGTTTCCTGGTAGGACACCTGGTGTTTGGGGGACCCATACTGAAGCAGCCTGTTCTTGAAGGAATGCACCCTGTGGAAGAGTCACTCATGCTGGAGATGTTTGTGGAGAGCTATTGCCTGAGGGATGAACTCACACTGGAGAAATTTATGGAGAACTGTCTTGCATTGGAAGTGCCCCGTGCTGGAGCAGGGGAAGGATTGCTCTCCCTGTGCTGTGGCCACGTGCGATGAATGGTAACCTTCATTCCCTGTCTCCCTGAGATTCTGGGGGAGTAGGTAGAGATGAGGAGGGAGGGGTGGGGGGAAGGTGTTTTTACTTTACTTGTTTTACTTCTTATTATCCTGCTCTGATTCTGATGTGTCTTGGTTTGAAAGACAGGTATTTGCTAAAAAAAGACAGGGGCCTCTTTTTTTGAAAAGGAGAGTATAAACCCCCTTCACTTTACTATGATTTTGACATTAAAGGGATTGCAAGCGAAGATATGGGGGGTAGGAATAACAGTTCTTTACAGATATATACATATATACATATATATATATATATATATATATATATATATATATATATATATATATATATATGTAACAAGGGAAACAAAACACCACAACAATAACTGCGAGATAACAGCACCAGAGCAGAAAGCCCAGTGAGCAGTTGTCCTGGCTGTGGACACCTTTCCTCTGTGGTGCAGTCACTGTTTTTGGCGCTGCCTGCCAGCCCCCGGTGAGCAGGGAGGAGATGCGATGATCCCACGGGGCTGGAGGGACCCTGCGGTGTATGGCGTCTGTGTCCCAGATGGGAAAAAGCGGAGGGGGGACGCTGCTCACAGGTCCCAGGGCAGTGTCAGTCCAGATGCTCCAAAAGGATGTGCTGGAGTCAGTAGGAGATGCGGGAGAACGTCCGAGCAGGAAGGTTGTGGGATCCCACAGCCAAGGAAGGCTCCCCCGCACCGGGATGGCAGAGCGGGGTTTGTAGTGACCGTCCTTCTCCGAGCCAGAGCAGCGAGAGAGACAGAGCACAGCCCCCTACCCCACCTCTCCTTTTCCACTGTTCCCCCCTCTCCCCACCTCTTGCTAGAGAGCCTTAACTAGCTTGGTTGTAGCCCCAAGTACTTAGCATAACAATGGGAAAAATTCCACAGAAAGAAAAGGGAAAACTTCAACCCCCAACATGATGTTAGCAATAAATTCAATTAATATCTCCAATTTGAGTCTGTTTTTCCTGTGATAGTATTTGCTGAATGATCTCTCTGTCCTTATCTCAACTCATGAACCCTTCATTATATTTTTTTTCTGCCCTGGCCAGCTGAGGAGTAGAATGAGAGAAGAGCTTTGTGGGTGTCTGGCATCCAGGCAGGGTCAGCCCACAGTGCCCTTTTTAAAGGACTGTAGTGGGTTGACTTTGGTGGACACCAGATGCCTACCAAGCCACTCAACCATTCCGCTTGCCAGGTAGATAGGGGAGAGAAAATAAGGTAGAAAGCAACTTGAGATAAGGCAGTTTACTAAAGTGAAAGTTTACATGTGCAAAGAGAATAAAAAAGATTTATTCTCTACTTTCAACCAGTGAGAGATGCTCAACCACTTCTCAGGAAGCAGCGCTTCAACATGTACAGTTGCTGCACCAGAAGACAAACACTGTAAATAAGAAATACCCCACTTCCTCCTCCTTGTCTTAGTTTTTATATCCGGGCTGACATCACATGGTATGGAATAACTTTCTGGTTAATTTAGGTCAGCTGTGTCCCCTTTCCAGAATCTTTCCAACCCCCAGCTCCTTGTTGGGGGGAAATGTTGAGAGACAGCAGTGATGCTGTGCCAGCTCTGCTCATCAGCAACCAAAACACTGGTGTGTTATCAACACCCTTCCAGCTGCCAATGCAAAACACAGCGCTGTGAAGGCTGCTGTGGGGAAATAAACTCCATCTCAGCCAGACCCAATATACCAGCAAAGGGATGGAATTATCTAATAAGCTTATTTCATCTGTAATACCTATATTTATGTGACAATTTTTTCAGGAAAACAAAGGCTTCACACTCAGACAATGATCAAAAAGCTCACAAAATAAAGTACAGGGATAGAATGCCAAAATAACCTTACAATATCAAATTCCAAACACTTGTTTTTGTGTTTCTTCTGGTACTCCTTGAAAAAGGCTCTCAAATCCTTTAAAATGTAGGACTACTTGTAAATCACAAAAACTCATTATGTAATCACAGATTTGTTTAGGTTGGAAAAGACCTTTAAGATCATTGAGTCTAATGGCAACACAGCACTGCCAAGCCACCACAAAGCCATGTCCTTAAGCAGCAGATCTACATGTCATTTACATTCTTCCAGGGATGATGGTTCAACCATTTCCCTGGGCAGTCAGTTCCAATGCCTGACACCTTGGTCACTACATTTCCCTCTACATCCCATAGAGGCAGGGGATTCTCCTTGGCCCTCTTTTTCTTGAAAATGTATTTATAGAAATTTTTTGTTGTTGTTTTAGAGGACTCACCAGATTAAAGTCTCATTGGGCTTTGGCCCTTCTAACTTTTTCCCCCCATAATCACATGTCATCCCTGTAGTCCTGAGTTTCCTGCCCTTTATTCCAAAGGTCATAAACTCTCCTTTTTTCCTCTAAAATACCAGCCAAAGCCCTCTGTTTAACCAGCCTGGTGTTTTTCCCATCAGCTCATCTCTAGGTCTGTGGGCACAGCCTGCTCCTGTACCTCTAAGATTTCCTTCTGAAAGCACCTCCAGCCTTCCTTCTCTTGTCCTGCAGCACTGCCTCCCAAGGGACTCTCTCCACCAGTCTCCTAAAGAGACCAAAGTCTGCCCTCTGGAAATTCAAGGTGGTGAGACCCACTGAGGGATCCCCCTTATGCTGTTGGAGTGTGTCCCTGAATAATTCAGTCAAATTACCTGCCAGTGCAGCAGGACTGCACAGTGAAGGGTCCCTACAATGGGATGCTTTGGCAATCTGACAGTCAGACTGAGCAGGTACGAGGGTCTTGGCTTTCCTGAGAGCTGACAGACAATTCAAACACTAAGGAAATCTCACTGCACTAAGGGTTGAGAAAAATCTCACCCTTTCACATGACATACATCTTTTCAAAACTCCATTTGTTGATATTGAAGAATAGATAGAGTCATACATATATAATGAGATCAACACTGAAGTCTTTAGAAAGAAAGCTCTGGGAAAAATGGCTTGGAAATTCACTTCAGGGTTTTTTTGTTTTGGTTTTGGTTTTTTGTTTGTTTGGTTTGGTTTTTGTTGTAGTTGTTGTTGGTTTTGGTTTGATTTTTGGTTTGTTTTTATATACAGGTATGTTGTCCACTAGCTTGGAAACCTGAAATAATGATTTCTAGTGATAGTGTATCATTCATCATACCATTTCTTTCGACCAGGGATTTCAGTAACTGCTGATGGAGAGTTTACTTTCAAGCAGTATTAGCAGCCTCTATTATTTTTGCTTACTAAAGTGATTTACTGCAAAATAATATGTGTGACTTGTCCAGGACTTTAACTGGAAATATTTAAAGGAGTTATTTTCTGTGTTCTTTTTCCACCAGTTAGTAAATACAAGTTAATGATCGTCCTACTCATATGCCCCAAACCTCAAAGGTAAGTTGAGTTGAAAGAGTCCCAATTTTAACCTGTAAGCATATACCACAGTTTTACCAGCAAAAAAATTGTGTTGAACCTGCCAATGTAATGAATGTTTGTGTAAGCATTAAAGCAGGAGAGAAGAAGTTATTTAGCAGATATTCCATATGTATGAAAGAGTTCTGAATGACCAGGGCAATCCTGAATTGCTGGATGTTACAGCTTAATCTAGTAAACCCCAAGCCATATATTAAACTCTGCCAGTGTAGCAGATGTTTCAATTACTACAAAGTTATCTTTAGCATATCCAAGTGGCAGGCCAGGCGATGTGTTAGAGTTATCAGCTGTTGGTAAGTACTTCGAGTTATTCTAACATTGGAATAAAACTTGAAAAGGCATCTTCTGTGAAGAACAGTCAGTTTTGTATGGGAGAGTGTTGTGACTTAACCCTGCCTGGCAATTTGCTCACTCCTCCCAAGTGGGACAGGGAGAGAATTAGAGGTGTACAGGAGGGAAAAGTCATTGGTAGAGCTAAAGATAACTGAACAATTAAAGTAGAAGTTGCACATGCCAACAAGGCAAAATAAGGAGCTCGTTCATCACTTCCCATTGTCAGTCAGGTGTCTGGCTATCTCTGGGAAAGCAGGGCTTCATCATGTGTAAAGTGTACATGGAAGGACAGACAGGGTATGCAAAATGCTCAAGTGTCCCCTTCCTCTTTCTTTCACAGAGCTTTTATTGCTGAGAATGATGTCATGTTGTGTGGAATATCTCTTGGGATCAGCTTTGCCAGCTGTAACCCTCCCAGCTTCTTGTGCACCCCCAGCCTCCTGAGTGACCAGGCAGTGTGAGGCAGAGAAGTCCTTGACCCTGTGTGAGTGCTGCTCAGCACTAGCTGAACATCCCTGGGTTATCAACACTTTCCAGCACAAATCCAAAACACCATCCCATGCCAGCTGCTGTGAATGTTAGCCCAAGAGCTCCATCTCCCCACATTCAGCCTAACAAGGCTCAACATGTGCTCCCAGTAGACACACAGACAGAAGTAAACAACACATATCTAAATATACACATGGCCAGCCACACAGATCACAGATCAACACAGACAGAAGCACAAACAATATTCAATATTCATGCAAACACAAAAAGTACCAACAGTCTCATGCTGTTCTCTTCTCTGTCTGATCAGGATAAAAGTCCATTAGTGGGAAATTTATTGGCATATACCGACATATATACAGTGTAGATCCCTACAGGAGTTGGCTTTGGACAATGTTTATTTTGTGAGTCAGTAGCCTGAAAGCTTGAACATTTCCCTAGTGATATTTTGCATCTAAACTACAACATGATCAAAATGCAATAGAAAACTATGTACTTGAATGTTGGTTCCAAAAATCTGTATTAGTGAGCTGGGATTTGAACATATAAAGAAGTAGAATTTTAGCATTAAGCCTTATAGGAGCAAGAAAAAAAACAAAACAAAAACACCACCACAATAAAATAAACCCATTTTCTTATCCTCAATACTGCTTTAGGAGGAGTGAAAGACAGCACAGGTCCAGGGTGCTTGTATCCTTTATGTTTTGCCTCATTTTTAACACTTCTCAACACTGAATGGTGTTGAACTCTTTCTTACCTGAATGTTTCTCCAGCAGACATTCACATTGTTTTGTAGTCACTGCTTCAGAATTCTGATGCATTTATTTAGCTTTCAAAGCAAATTTGGATCTATTCCAGTTAGTTACTGAACAGATTCAGTTCATGAAGGTATTTTTCTTTAAAGTATATCAAGATGCGTCTTTAAATGATTGCTCTACATTCAAAAAACACTGGTGAGTAGAATTCATAGCTCTTATGAATCAATGTTGCTAATTATTGCAGTTTTCTCACAAGTCTTATAATAGTTGATAATGACTTTAAAGATATTATTCTGGAGACAAATAACTGCATGATACAACTTTCTATATTTTTCATGAATTTTGAAACTGCAAAATTGGTTGTTGTTTAGCTTGAAAATATCATTGGTAGGTAAATTACAAAAGGTTTGGAAAAGATATGTATGTGTGAAACTATCAATACAGATCTGTGTGTGATTATATAGTAAAATCCATGTTGTATTTCTGTAGGTTATGACATGAATATACATGCATAACACGTCCATATATATTTAACACATTCTAGCATTGTTAGGTGGAAGCTGGCCTGTTCTCCCAGGCAACCAGGGACAGTACAAGAATAAACGGACTCGGCCTGCACCAGGGGAGATTGAGGATGGACATCAGGAGAAATTTCATCAGAGAAAGAGTTGTTAAACTTTGGAATGGATTTCCCAGGGAGGCTGTGGAGTCACCATCCCTGGACGAATTCAAGAAATGACTCACCATGGCACTCAGTGTCACAGTCTAGTTGACAAAGTGGTGATCTTTCAAAGGTTCGACTCTATAATCTCGGAGGTCTCTTCCAACCTAAATGATTCTGTGATTATATATCTGTGTGTTAAGATATTAAAACTGATTAATGAATTTTGAACCTTTTGATTTTTCCTACCATAACTGCAGTATATGCTTTCATAAAATAAAACATTATCTTACAATTATGAAGTATTATTCATCCCTACAAATCAACAGAGGCCTATTTCTCAGTTTCACAGAAGCCATTTTACATTTCATGGCAATATAATGGTCCATTTGGTGGACACAACTTCTCTTTATTCTCATTTTCAGGTCCCTTTAAAGTGCCACAGATGTATAATCTAGCTTTTGTGTGACCAGGGATCACAGCCAAGACTGTCATTACAAGAATAACTCTGCTGATCACTGTCTGGGACTAAGCTGTGTTGCAGGACTCTTAGGACAAAAAGGGAAGAGATATTACATATGACAGTTGTAGAAGAAATCTTTAAAAAATGTAATTTCCATTATTACAATTGACTGGCAAAATTTTAAAAGTTGTATTTATTTTTATTAAATATTGATAAATCACTCAGCAATAATACTGGAAAGCATAGAGGAACTTAGCAGTCAAGAAGGAACCTCTCATGACTCTGAAGGATTCCAGCCTAAAATCATACTTAAGTAAGGCATAAGGAATTGTATGTATTTCCCAAGTGGCTGCTGAGAGGGACGCTAAAGCAGGATCATCAGTGAGTTACTGACTGCTACAGTCACTAATGCAACAGGAAAAATACTCTAAATTCCCATGGATTTTGAAGGCAGCTGAGAAATTCGTAAAGTACCACCCGTCCCCATACACAGTTGATCGGGCTGAAGTAAAGGTAGAAATAGTTCTAAGGCATTGACTAAAGCAGCAGAAGTCAAAAGAGAGATTTCCTTTCAGAGAGGTTGTTTCGGACTAAAGCTGGTTCTCCACCTTCTTTACAGAGACACATTGCTAAAAAGAGACATTTCTGCATTCACAGCTTCACTGGCATTCCCTGCAGCAGGGTCAGTGGGAGTCCATGATTTCAGAGAGCTAAGTTTCCCCTTTCAGAAATAAAACATCCCATCACTCTTATCACAGGTATGAAATACAGGGAAAGACACAGCATTAGAAGCACAAGGCAAGTATCATAACTGCTTGATAAAAAAACTGCTTAAATAGGCCTACAGAATTTAGCACCTTCCCATAGCAGGGAATCCTGCATTGACAGAGAACATCACTTATGCTTGGTGATGATTTAAATAAATTTATATGTATGGGAAAAGAAAGTCATGACCTATCTTTTAATCCTTCATGAATTTTCTCTATCATCCTCAATAACACACCTAAGACAAAAGAAATCCAGTACCATCAAAATAATCAGCTCCAAAGTTTATGAGATGCATGATTTCCCCCTCCTTCTAAGGATGTGACCTCCCTACCCTTAATCATCTCACTTATGAGCTCTCTTCTATGAGTGATAGACTGCTGCTAATGCTAAAAACCGAAGCTGATTAAATCTCAGCAGAGGCAACAAACAAGTTTTAAATCTCATGGACTCCAGATTAAGCACCAAAGTCTAATAGGGTTGTTTTGGACTCCAACTGGTAAATGTGAGATCATAACATGGAGCACCAAAACTTTAAACACCTTTATTTTATGTCTCAGTACTTCATACTATACCTACTTAGTATTCAAATGTCACCTTCTAAATCAACAATACTCCTTACAGACTTTCTTTAAAACACCCCTGTCTTTGTATAGTCTAGTCATTTCCTAGTCTAACCACACCAAGTTCACATCAGTACTGACACTGACATGTCTACAACTTTCTGGTACGTTTCCTACTCCAAAATCTTAAATGCATCATTAAAATTTTACTATGCTGAGAAAAATCTGAAACAAGACTTTGTCAGCCTACTGTCAAGTTTGTCTTTTAGGGTGGTATTGAAGAAAACTTTCTTGATTATGGTAAGATAAATTCTCCAGACAATTTATGTTAATTTTTTTAATGGAACGGAAGTTTGGAACACAGTGATTATTACAACAGGGAAACTCATCCAGCCTCTTATTAGATTAGATAAGGAAGTCATTTTGCTTAGAGCAACAAATTTGAAATCTCTTAATTTTCTTTCCCGTTCATGTGACTCTAGCAGTTTAGATAAAACAAGCAGTTAAAGCAGATGATGAGTATCAGATCTCAAGTTAATACAAAGTAAATTGAATTCTGAAGTATCTCTTCTATTTGCAACTTTGCTGCAGGTGCCAAGATTCACTTTGTGAACTTTTTTATTTAGCAACATTGCAGAGGCCGCAAAGTCAGTTAGAGGGAAATAAGTTTAAATAAATATGTTTCAGCTTGACAGTCTTTCTGCCCCTAAAAATCCTGAAATACATTTCATATTTACATATAGTTTGTAATGAAAATTCATATTATAATTGACCATTACCATTTTCCTTTCCCAACAGCTTTATCCTATTTTTTTACAATTGGCACAGATACTCCAGGAAGCCTCCTGGATGCTTTTTTTTTGCTCAGAACATCTGGATTTGGGATCATGCATAAGAGTTTGTGCAAAGTCACTTGGCACTGGATAATAAGGTTGGTTTTACACTACTCTGTTAAACTCAGATTCATATCTAGTGATCAATTCAAATTAGCACATGAATATCTCTTTTCTCTTCAGGACTCACAAAAAACACTGTAGGAAAGAGAGTAAAAAATTAATAAAATGCTCAAGGCACAATATTTATTGGCTAGAAGGCCATTCATGAGTTAGGAAAAGCTCTGAATTTGACTCAGGTGGGATTTGGACATTCCCACATACACACACTCAGGAGATGATACAGTTCCTTTCATCTTAGTTATTCATAATTACATTCATTTTATTCATATATTTGAATCAGTCTGTGGGTTTGGACTATTTGAATCTGGTCATATTCTGACATTTGGCTATGGGAGTTTTTTTGAGCAACGAATATACCAAAACTGGGATTACAGCAACCTGCAGAGACAGACAGGAAGAGGGATTTCCATCTATATCATCTCTCCAGAGCCTCATTCCTCTGCTGGAGATCTCCCTTCCATAATATCCTCTTCTCATCACAATCACCATGGTGACAATCATATTATTGCAATTCCCTTAGAAACTGAATGACCAAGTCCTGTGACTGGGCTCTCCAAGTCATACAGCTTTGTTTGTTTCTCTCTGGTTTTCTAGAAGTAAGAAAAAGGCATGACAATTTTGCTGTCTCAAGGTAGAGTGTATCTGAGGGAAAGGCATCAGGAAAGAGACTAGGTTTGTTCTTGAGAATATTAGTGGTGGATTCACACTGACCAGGAAAGTCTCCACTTGGTCTCTCACTTACTCCTCACAAATCACCACGGGGAAGAGAATGGGGAGAGCAAATGTCAGAAAACTGCTGGGTCAAGATAGAGCCAGTTTAATAAATGAAACACGGATGAGCTTACAAGAAAAGCAAAATAAGTAGTTCAGTCACTTCTTCCCATCTGCAAGCAGGTGCCAGTCACTTGCTGGAAAGCAGGACCTCAACACTCAGAATGGTTCCCAAAAAAGACAAGCACAGCAACCCCAACAATTCCCTTTTTGTTATCCTTTCCTCAGCTTCTATTGATGATCATATTATGTGATATAGAATATCTGTTGTTCAGTTTGGGCCAGCTGTCCCATCTATGTCCCCTCACAGCCTATTCACTGGGGAAAAAAAACATTACTCTGTTCAAGTACTGTTGAAGAATGGCCAAAACAAGGTGTGCTATTGACATTGCTTTAGTCATGAACTCAATACAGCACCATACAGGATGCCATAAAGAAAGGTAACTCCTTCCTAGTCACATCGAGCTCTTCAGTTTACAAAAGAGTTAGAAAATTAAAAATGCTAGGTTTCAGCTTGGCATGCAGGAGCTTGGTTATGTGTGTTGCTAAATTATTCATCTAGTTACAGTTTCCTTCAGCCAAAACTTCTCAAACAGTGCCTGGCTGTAGCTCAGAAGTAAACACAACCAGGGACCTGTGTCAGTAGGCAGCTTGGATGCACTCACTGTGTTTTGCAGGGAAAGAGGTTGTAGGATTATTCATGGGGCCTTGGGGCCAGATAAAGGGTCCAGTTCTGAACAGTTTTGTAAAACAAAGTTTTATTTTAAGAGCTGCCCTCCCTTTTATAGTATATAAATATTTAGATTAAATGTTTATTTTTAAAAAACAAGAATTTTTAATAATAAATCTAACTGAGGAGGGACACATAAACCACTTAGACCAAAATTTACTAGCAGTGTACAGAAAGCTACCCTTAATTACCTTTTGTCACCATTATACATGGTATTTGCATTTACAATCTTGTTTGAAAAGGGCACTGTCACATATCTTTGCCTATCTTATTTGATTAATTGCCTCACTGTCAAGATGTTAACCAAGGATTTTGGTTCTCTGTTTTCCTGTCATTGATCTAATACCGCACAGCTCTTTCTGTTAAGTTAGTATAATTTTCTTCCTATGCAATCTAAAGTTGCATCATTAGTAAGATCTTTACATCTTTTGATGTAAGGCATATGATATACCTTTTCTTAGATCAGCTGGGAAAAAAATAGGCTATTGTTTAAACACATAGAAGGGTACAACTTGTAATTCCATCTTGCAAGAATAATTTTCTTCCTGAAATACAAAATTCAGGTGATTCTTCATATTGCTGTCTTTTTCCAGGTGAAAAAGTAGATAATTACCCCGGATTAAAAAAGAACCAAAAACCAAAAGAAACAAAACCTAACAAACAAAGAAGAAAAATCTAATCCCCCACATGCATAAAAAACCCTAAAAACCCAACCAAACAAAAAATTGAAAAAAAAAACAACAAAAAAATCCACAAGCAAAAACCCCCCAAAACTATGAGCAAACAGAAATAAAAAAAAAAAAGCCCATCAAACCAAACAAACTCAACAACAAACTCCCCCTTCCCCTAAATATCCAAATCAGATTTGATTTAACGTATTAAAAGAAAAAAGAAAACAGATTCAGTCACTGATAACACATTAGCTTTTCCAGTTGTCACTTTTTTATTATTCTCATTTATTATTCATGTAGTAGCAAACCTATATTTTGTTAAGCACTGTGCAAGAAGAGTAAAAGAAAAAATATTGCCCATACCACAAAATCATTAAATATCTAAATGTCGGCACAAAGTACGGATACAGGGGTTTTTGTAAAGCTTTACTGGCCGAAAATTTTACTGTTAGTCAGGAGTTTTCTTCTGCATTGTATTCCCACAAAAACAGAATCAATTACAAATTCTTGGTTAATCCCTTAAGTTATATGTGAAGCACGCTAAAGATCTTTAAGTTGAAACCTTGGGATCAGCAGTATGCAAACATTAGTAAACTAATAACAATAATGGAAAAATGTCTCAGCATTGATGCTGAGGAGATAATCTTCCCTTTTTTTTCAGTTTTTAATCATTTAACATGGAAGGGAAAATGTGCTGCTCAGAATACAAATACTACAAGTTTGTCTTTCAATATAGAGGATGAGAGTTTAGTCTAAACTCATTCCCAGTTTCCACCTGCCCATTATTGAAGAATTTGAGCTTCTATTCTGTCATGGGAGGCACCAGAGAGTAAAGAGTGCACATTTGTGTAAAGACCAATGGAAGGCAGGCTGGTCCACCACACCAGTACAGCAGAAAGTTGCCATGGACAGTGCAGGACGATCTGTAGAGCTGCAGAGCAGCAGACTGACTTACAGAGAACAGGAAAATAACTTAATCTGCTGTAGACAACACACAGATAGCAAGAAAAGGAAAAAATCCCACACCGCTATATATAAATATTCTGGCTAACCAAGGCATGTCAGAATACTTGTGTCTCTTCTAGTAAATGAAGAGAACTGAGCCCAAGATTTGACTCTCCAGCTGACAGCCTTCATAAACTTTGAAGAGTGATGAATCTGAGATGTGGGTGATATGTATGATATCGCCCACAACAAGACTGTCATTAATTTAAATATTTTGTATTTCAAAAAGAAGGACAAAGGTTTCAATCACAGTCCAAATGTTGCTACTATTTTAGTTTGCTTTATACTGCCTAGATAATTCTAAACTCCACAAAATCTGCTGCTTTTTGGATCTCTTCAGTACAAAAACTATAGTTATATTTTGAAGTGAGAAACTTTTCAATGGTTCTCTTTAAAGAGTTGTATATAGAATTCAAACAGCATTAATATGTAGGGCTAGTTTAACTGAGTCAATTTGGTCCTTCAAAGGCATTTGTGAAATCAGAGTTCCTGAGGACTCCATATTCTGTTTATATAGAAACTTCACAAAAATTATTAATGATTAATACAAGGTGAAAAGAAGAGAAGAAAAAGGCAAGCTCCATATCAAATATCCATGTTTTTCTCCCTCAGCTTCAATTGTGCAATCAAGTTTATCAGTTTTCACATTCCTGTGACTTTTCTGTTATTTTTAGAATTTCAAGAGATGCTTAGTGACTACTTAATTCTGCAGTGATTAGAGACCACTTTACAGAATAGTATCTGTAAACAAGGCTAAATTTAGAAGTTAAAAGGAAAACCATGTAAACAAACAGAAGGGCAACAATATTTTTGATAAAGTAACTAAATTCTAATGGAGGCAAATCACAATTTTCCTCAGTTGTGTACATGATCCAAAAACTAATGCATAAATATTCTCAAAAATGCTACTCACTATAACTTAATCATCAGATTTAGATCAACAAAGGCAATTTTTCATAAGCATCTAAGACAATTAAAATCACAATTTCAAAAATATAATCACCAGCTATTTAGAGTTTCTGAATTTGAAATATCACTTGGAATATTTTTATTCCATGGGAACTCCTTGAGCATTTGAGTAGATAATTATTTAATCTTCCATTTAGTTAATGAATCCAGTATCACTTGCAATTGAACTGTAAAAAGCTGCCATGTATAAAGATATTACATGACAAAATCCCAGAACAACTGATGTTGGAAGGTTCCTTAGCAGATCAAATAGTCCAAAACATTTGGACTAACAGCAAGTTAAATCAGGGCAGGTTACTTGTGACAACGTCCAGTCAGGTTTTGAATATTACGAGAGGTGGAGACTCAACAGCCTTTCTGGGCAATCAGTTCCAGTGTCTGTCTGACCTCCCAAGAAAGAAAGTGTTTTATTATGCTGACATTACATTTCTGTATTTAAATTTGTGCCCATTACCTGTGGTTATTTAATTGAACACCACTGAGACTGGTTGTATTCTTTACACTCTGTGATCCGATTTATGCATTGCTGGGACCCCTCCTGAGCCTTTTTTCTCTCTCCACGCTGAATAGTCACAGACCTTTCAGCCTGTCCTTGTAGATTGGATGCTACACTACCTTAATCATCTTCCTGGCCCTCTGATGGGCTCACTCCAGTGTGCCTATTTCTTTTGTATTGGGGTGCCCAGAACTGCACCTGTGACTTCAGGTAGCTCTTTACAGGGCTCATTAGAGGGGAAGGATCACCCCCCTTGACCTGCTGGCAATGCTCTCTTTCCTGCAGTCCTGGAGGATTCTGGTCTTCCCTAAGGCTGAGGCACAATTCTGACACATGGTCAGGTTGTGGTTCCAGCAGATTACCCCAGGTCCTTCTGTGCACAGCTAATTTCCAGACTTTATGGGTGTGGGGGGATATTCCTCCCCAGCTGCAGGACTTGGCATTTCCCTTCATTCACATGAGGAATATTGATGCATTTCTCCCACCTGTGGAGGTCTCTGTGAACAGCATCACACCCACTTTGTCTGCCATGCCTCTCAGATTTGTATAATCTGCAAACTTGTTGAGAGTGCACTGTGTGCCTCCATCCAGGACGTTAATGAAAAGCTTACACAGCCCTGACCACATTTCAACTCCTGAGAAGACCAAGAGTGACCATCCTCCAGTGGGACCCTGTGCTGCTGACCACAACACTTCAGGCCTGGAAGTTCAGTCAATTTTCAGTCCATCTCACTGTCCATCTACTGACCTTCAGTTCATGAGTTCACAAATAAGAATATCATGGGAGATGGTATGCAAAGCAAGATCAAAATAAACAAAACCACTGAATTCGCCTTATCCACTGAGCTAGCAATTTCATTTTAGAAAGCCATCAGGTGGATCAAACATCATTTCCTTTTTATAAATCCAGCCTGATTGATGCCAACCACTTTGCCCCTAATGAGTTTGAAAATCGTTTTCAAGATTAACTGCTTCATCAGCATCTCAGGTGTGATGATGACTCGCCTGTAGTTTTCTGGATGTTCCATCTTGATATTCATGAAGACAGGAGTGATATTTTCTTTCTCCCAGTCTTTGTGAAGCTTTCCTGGTTGCATGATCTTTTGCAAATTAGCAAGAGTGCCCTACAATTACATTGGCCAACTTCCCCAGCACTCGTGAGGGCATCACATCAGGTCCACATTCTTATTTGTGTCCAGACTAAATGCTTTTTTGTCCTGATCCTCCTTTACATCATAGTCTCTTTAAAAGTCAACTGTCCTTATCATTTTTGTGGCATAGTCAAACTTATCAATCTACCATCTACAAGTTTTGTTATGCTGCCCTCTCCATCCCCTGCTACCTCCTGTGTTTGCTCCACACACTGGCTAAATGTCACAGGTCAGGTTGTGTCTCTTAAGGACAAGCATTAGTACATTACAGTACATTCCTGCAAAAGTTTTGTGGCCTCAGTGTTGTTTCTTGATCCAATTCCACTGAAAAGATTTAGAATACATAGTGACTATAATAGCTCGATAAGATGAGACTGACTGGACATGCATCTGCCATTGAAAAGTCTATAAATATAGTCAGAAATGTAGCATCAGCAAATGGAGTGAGAAGACACTTATTGTTTTTGTGATGCAACTGCAGAAGTCTAAAGAGAGATTCTAATTCGAAGATGCTTCTGTTCTTGAATGTATAATTCTCCAAAATGCTGCATATTTGATTTCAGTTTGATAATCCTACTGCATACATAAAATGAAAGAAGAAAACTCCAAATTTAGACCACATTGTTATCATTAGCTCCTTAAAATTGTTCCAGACTTATTTCCTTTGGAGTTTTTCAATCAAAAAATGCTCCATAGCATATATGAGAAAAGTCAAGTGAGACAAGTGGAATGAAAACATGAAAGTACAGAAAACTACAAGGTATATAGATTTGGGACATTGAACCATTCCAACCACTTCTGGTTGTCATCTATTCTATTTGTCCATCAGAACTGACTTTAAATTTACTTTTCTGGCTCTATTTGTTTGTAAATATGACCCTCTTACAAAACAGAGAGATGAAATCTGCACTAAATTGACATCAATACTTTCAAAGTCTGTGCTAAAAGACACACATTTTGACCTGCAAATAAAAAGGACAAGTATTTCCCTCCAGATGTCCAAATATTGCTCCCTTAACCCCTTGTTTCCATACTGCCCATGTGTCTTTTCTTCCAGGCTCATTGAACAAAACAGGAATTTCTGTTCAGTGCTAGAATAGAATTCCAGTGGATGTTTACTAGACATGTCAAAATATCCATGACATCTATTTTTTCTTTAAAATATTTGTCTTTTTTATTATAGGCTTGTCACCAAAACTGGCAGAAATAGTCTCCCTTCCAGCATTGATAACAGTTGTGCTGGGAATCCCTTAACATCCTCAGGCAGTACAAAACTCCCAAAGCAATTTTAATACTGGTAAACTTCAGGTGAACATCCAAGCCATTAGGTATAAAGTTGACACATACACAAACTGCAGAATGTCTAAGATTTATTATTATCATACTGTTCCTGGAATGCCATAACTGAAGGTTTATCTGAAAGGTACTCTTCCTGCCAGATACTGAAGTGCAGAAAACTCAAGAAACTTCACCTGAAATCAATATGGTAGCAGAATAGTCATCAATCTGCCCTTTACCTGCCTAGTCCAGGCCAAGATTTAGACAGACTACATACATACAGACACTGCATACTAACACAAGCGTTAGTGTCTGAAACCTGGAAAACCGGGGAGAATTTTGCTTGTGTTTGAGCAGGGAGTGTCTCTAGCAAAGAATGACTGTACTTTATAGTGCTTTCCCTGGGGATCTGAAGGGAAATTCTCTAACTTAGAGTCGATAATCTGAGAAGGAAGGACCTTTCAGGTATGAGAAGTTCACTGTGTGTACCCAACAGGGTCACTGGAGGCTTGAGCAAAGGAGAGGTTGCTCTGCCATCTCCTTTGGGCATGACTCATTTATGGTATCTCTCATTTTATGGTGATGAGAAATTATAGGGCTTCCACCAGTAAAAAAATATTTTTTTCTCCTTTACCTGAAAAAGTTTGGAATATGTAGAATTGCTAAATATCAAACCCAAAAGGAACATGTAGAGGAATTGAATTTTGATGATAGAATGTTGATTGATAAGAAAATAAAAGAAAAAAGAGAAAGAGTCAATGCTCTGTGTGTATTCATATGGGTTTACCTTAACAAACCCAACTGTTGATTTCCTTTGTTCACACATCTGCTGTGATGCCTGTGAAGTTTGATTTTTGTTTTAAGAAGTTAATGTTTCATGACTGATGTTTTCAGCAGAATTCATGGCAACTGATATACAAGGATGGCCTGAGGCCTGACATATCTTTATACTGACAATCAATGCCATGCATTGCATGGTGATTAAAAGGAATAAAGCTGTTTATTCTAGAGCTTAAATACATCATTAAGAAGTAGTCTTCGAAAGCTACTCATTAACATGATGACTTGGATATCTAGTAAGTTATGGTTTATTCCCCAGTTTTATTGTTCATTATCACATGGTCAAAAATAGCTGACAACTCACAAAACTATTTTAATAAGTACAGTCACTATTTTTAGTTTTTGATTCAGGGGAAATATTTTGATTAGCCTGATCAAAACATTGGGCTGTGATAGCTATCATCAGGCTATCATCATCAGGCTGATGATTAGGGTTAAAATTTGCAAATTATTTTTAGGAGAATCTCTATTCCAAAGTTTCATGGTGTTTTCATACTTTATAGCAGTTAGCATCCTTTTAAGTAACTCTTTTTTCTTTAAAATACTTGATGCTTCTCTCAAACCAGAATGATGAAGAATAAAAAAATTCACCATGAACAGCAGACTTGAAAGGAGAGTGAAACATAGAAGATACCCTGTGTTATATAGCTCTAATGCTTTGGCTTGAAAAAATTCAGGCAGAAAATGAAATTCCATTGCTTTTCAAAATAAAATCATGTCATTTATTGCTGCGGTTCTAATCATAGTAATCATGGAACTTGTATGTGTAATAATTGATCAGTTTAAATCCCCCTTTGGATCACAGGTCTAAAATTAGCAGTGGCTTTTTCTGGTTTACTCACTTTTTTTTTTTTCCTAGAAAATGGCATTAACAGTCTCCTCCAGCAACAGAAACTGGGGTTTCCAGATGCTGTGGTCTCACACTATGGGTCTCTTCTGCAACACACCTTATTTTGGAATCGCTGGGGGAATCACTCTGCCTTTAGCATCCCAACACCCTCTATCCTTGGCATACAGTATAAAGAAACCTTAAACCATACATTCAGCAAGTGTAAACCCATTTGATGCTATTGTCTTCCAGGGATTTATTTTAACAAGCCAAGGATGTTCATTCACATACCTTCTATCTCTCTTTTTTTTTTTTTTTTTTAATATAAGAGTATTATTTTCTATGGAGAATTCTGTCCTTAATTTCTTTATATGATGTTGTCATTCAGTTCTACAACATTGATAATTAGTGTCAGGCATGGAGTGCTTGACAATACTACAAAGAATCAGAATGTTAATCCTAATGTGAAAAGGTTCTAAAGAAAAAACCTGCAAATGCACAACATAAAAATTAGTGGAATAAGGATTCAAATAAATGAAAAAAAGTAAGGCTTTTAACCCTCATGGTTTCAGTAAATGCAGCAACAATGATTAAGGTGATCAGACTTTGGAGTGCTTTTTAAAGAATAAATAAAAGGAAAACAGCGGAGAATGATGCAGGAATATCAATGAAGGAAATGTGTGAAAACTAGATAAGGAAAAGGCAGCATCAACACAAAATTATTGGCAATAAATTAAATCACTAACAAAGGTTATATTCAGCACCCTTCTTTCTCCTCCCTACTCTCCTCCCTCAAAGTGTAACTATTTGGCTAAGACATTGAAGATAGAAATTTTGCAAATCATACATAAATTACTGATATAAAACTGTTCAGATCATAACCAGGATGAATATATCCTATAGTGTGAGATCAAGTAAGCCCAGATCTTTTGGACTGACACTCTTCTTCCAGTCCTGTTTCACTCATAAATTCAGAAAGCTGCTAAGATCAACAAAAACCATTTGTTTTATTTTTGTATCAATTTCTGCCTCCTTTTTTACAGTAGACCTCATATGAGAATTATTGCCTCTATACATATATCTCTCTATTGATTACTGGAAATTATTTAGCGTATTTAGACTTTGCAGTTAAGCACTTGAATAAAAGTCCTAAATTTTTATGAGCCTAGGTTTTGGCATGTTGTCTTCAAAACACATTGATTTTGCATTTACAAAATGAAGGACTGTAATAGTGGGGTTGAAAAAGAATAGGGCAATTCTTACAAAAGTAAAGAAAATCAAGTGTCAGATTACAGAGATAATCCTTACTCTTTTAAAAGCAGACGAACCCAGTTGATATGTTTCATTCAGTAACAGATTAGTTAATGATTATTAATTAAAAATTACATTTCTGTGAACAAATCATTGGAACTTTTCGGTACCTTTTTTCTACAAAGCAAAATGTATTAGACACAGGGGTCAAGCCTGTAAGTACAGTATTCTGCTGCTAACATTAATACTGAGAGTGTTTATACTTGATTATAAGTGATTATACTTAAAGCCATCATTACTTTGCCAAAGTGACAGATGAGTTTGGTGGTTTGGGTACTTACCTAAAAGCTTGGACGTGTATCTGAAATTCATCCAACAAATGAACTTCTTAAAAAGGAAACATTTGTCTAGAAATGTTTCACAAACAGGTTCTCTTGCACTGCATGCAGCATTTGCAGCACTCAGACCGGTTTAAAAGATGCAGAGACCAATGAAATCCCCTCTCATCACTGCTGTCTTTGGTGCAAGGTCTGTAGCATCACTCCAGACTGGAGAACACCACGCTGTGTCCTCCTGTTTCCAGAATTACTCTGAAGTGGAGTCGAAACACAACATTTTAGGGCAGCTTCAGACGTCCTTGAAGCATGCATGATTTCTTGTCTTCCTAGAAAGGAGAATGTGGCCTTAACTTGTATTCCCTATAGGTAAAGGGTTTATTCAAAGTCTTTTATTGCTCAAGACTTTCCCTCTGTTTGAATAATAACTAGTTTGAAATTAAGATAGTGACAGCAAATTGTGTCTCTGCTCAAATAGGTGACACTTGATGCCATGGTCGAGTTGAGGTGTCAGGGCATGGGTTGGACTTGATGATCTTGAAGGTCTCTTCCAATACAGTCATTCTGTGAATTGTGTGAATTTTGTGTTTAGGGGGCAGGATTTCACAAGTAATGGTCTTTTTAACATAAAAATTAGAGTTCCTAATAATGGTTAATAAACTGATTGTTTTCAAAATGCATTACAAACTATATTGAAGGCATGTCTTTGTATAGTGGATCAATGTCATTATAAATTAATTATCATTTTATTTCCTAATCTTCCCAGATAACAGAAAAGGAATAGATAAAAGAAGTTAATAATATTGGAAATAATTCTTTATTACATCAGTGCATCTCCACTGGATTAAAGACAAGTACCTTGGCATTAAAATCGTGTTGTGAAATGCAGAATCAAGTCCTTTGAAAAAAAAAGAATTAAAATCCCGGAATTTTAATTATATTGCGGCTTTATCAGAGACCCTCCTGACAATAGACATCCTCTTTAGTTTTGCTCAGAATTTAGTTGTTGAATACTCACATAATCCTCACAGTGATTTTTCTTTTAAGCAGTGCCATTTGACCTGAAAAAGCCCCTGTTTGTTGTCATATGTTACCAAGAATAAAATGTAGCACTTACCGGGCACTCCCATTTCCTAACAGAGTGCTGATGTATATAATGGCCTATAGACATAATAAGTCAAGATTTGTAGGCTGATATAAAGCTTTCATGATAGGAAAAATAATATGGATGTCATGGATTGGAGTTTCCTGTACAATAGCTCAGGAACTATTCAGGTCTAGGTGTTATAGAAATCATAATATTTAGAGGCAAAGTCTATATGTGTATCTCCCATCTTGACTTCTCACATGCTTATTTGTGGAGGTGCACTGGAGAGGCCTTGATTAGCTCAACCCAACTAACAGATATGGATGAAAAAAAAATAGGGAAATCAGTCTGGTGTTGAATATACCTGCAGACCTAAGAAGGTGGGTCCTATGAAATTTCAGGTGGCTTTTCCCCACACCAGTATCAATTGGTATAATCAGAGTATTTAACTTTCAAAGCACCTTACTAGCATGAATCAATGTTTTAATGAAGAACATACGAGTCTTTTCTTGGTCTTCTTTCTGTGTTCACAGCTTGGTAGGAAGCCCAGTAGTAAGGAGTCTCCTCCCTGCATCACTCTGGTCTTAAGCTAAATCCAAATTATGGCACCAGCATTCTCACAGGTAGTTTGTAAATTCAGTCCTACAAGTCTTCTCTTATCAATATACCAAGATTAGAATGTATTGTTAGTCTGCATGGGTATTGCCATTCTCATCTCTATAATCCCTAATCAAGAGCACTTAAATTTCTTAATCCATTAATACTTGAAATCATAGTGGGTTTTTTCAAGAGGAGAGAGGGGATGAAAATTCTGTGTCAATCAAGAAGCACTTTTGATACTTGCAACTGAAATACTCAAACACATTACCTTGAAAGATAAGAATGAAAAAGGAAGAAGAGACTTAGAGCACGTGGTACTGCTCTGAAAAAAAGAAACAGCTCTGCACACAAGAAGAAAGTTTTGCAAGGGAGTTGCAGCTCATCATCTATTCTCAGTGCAGCATGCAAAAGGAATTAAAGAAGGAGAGAACAGAAAATGAAGAAAGAAAATTAGAAGTACCGTGACACCTTAATAACAAATTATTGCAGCTTTTCTAGGGAACAAAAGCATCAATATTGTATATGAGAAAAGTTCCCAAAGTTCGATTGGGGAGACACAAAAAGAACTTGGAATAACTTAGTGATAAAACTTATCACCTCGTTTTGTTTGCCTTGAATCTTCTCTCCAGCAATGAATCTACAGGCTGAGAGTAAAACACAGTTGCAATTACCTGCACCAAACTGTGCTCTGTTGAATCTTCATTGGCAGGACAAATATCTGTAAATAGGTACAGTCCTGATGACAGGAAATACAGAAAATTTGCACATCAGTGGGGAAAAAAGTGTAGTGTTAGAACTTCTGTGCTGAAAGGATATCTGCAGTCATGGAGGCAGCAGGGATTCAGCTTCAAAATCCAAACAGTAAGTGTTTACATGTAAACTCTCATACTGGACTACATAAACTCAAACTGATTATATAAACAGAGGCACTTAGTGCTATTTCAGACATTATACACTGCCATCGATACTTCCACACTCTATGGGAACCCTTCTGGATCCCAAATGGCAGTAAACAAGTATTTTTAGGCAATTGAACAAGACCCAAGTTTCTCCCACGTGTTGTGTTGTCCTAGTTCCCATTTTACAGAGCAGAGAGCTCAGTGCAGTCCGTGGATCCCGGAGAGGTGTTTAGCTGGTAAAATTTGTGTCTCTGCTCTAAAGCAGTGCTAACCAGCTCTTTAGCTTCCATTGATGTTGTTTGCCTGGAATGGGATCCTGTGCTCAGATTTTCTCAAGTCTGCAATTGTTGCCTCAGAAGAATAAAGAGCTCTCCTAGCTTCCATGCCATACTGTAAGTCCTGTGTAAATGTCTCAAACCCTCAGAGCACAGCCAGCAGCAGGGACCCATATCAGGTAAGAGAAACCCACCTGAGAATCCCAATAACTACACTGGAACCTTAGACAAAGAGATTACGTCTTAATACCAACATCATGAACAGATAAGTTATTCTGCAGCTGAATCTTAATGCTTCTGGAGGTTTCTCTGGTAGATTTTCACAAGCAATACTCTTGGGATAAAACCAATTTCAGACTGCCTTCTCACCCTTCTCTTCAGTAATAATTCTGTCTTCACATTAAGAGTCAATTTGATTTAACCTCAACTGTAGTTATGTACAAAAATAAAGACTAGTAATTGCGATATAAAAGACAATATGTTTGAAAGGTAAATGGAACCTTAAATAAAGGAAATTCATTTAGCAATGTCACTAGTCCAGGTGAATACTGGGGACTCAGTCTTTTTCCTAGCATAAATAACTTGAACTGAACTGCTCACCTGAGTGAAATTTATCTGATATCCGAAATTCAGGTTATCTGGAAAATTGCTCTGCGGGGCAGGACAAATCTTTCTAGAGAGCTGTCTTAAATAAGTTGCAACATAATTTGCAATTTAGATGTCTTGTTGCTGTTGCTAGAACTTTTGACCCATCCTTTCTTTTTTCAGAAACTATTTGCAATACATATGTAGAAACAATTATTGAATTAATTTTCCCTTTTTCTTCCTCCCCAGATTAAATGTGGTTACTTTTAGTATTTCAAGATTTCCTCCACATAATGCTTCTTGAAAAGTTTTATTTAATTTTTCAGATTTTCTACTTTCATTTCCTATATGAAAATATGTTGTTTCTTTTGATTTGGAAGAGAATATGTCAGATTTAAATACTAACCAAACTTCTAAGACACTGTCATTAAACAGACTAATATAAGAAATATGTATTCACACCAGTAAATCTCTATTACAGTGAAGACATTTTTTTAAACCAATACATCTTCAGAATAAACAAAGCTGTCAACAGCATTTTGCCAGATGCTCTGGAATAATATCCAACTTTCATCCTATTTCTATATAAAAACTACAATTTTATGGGATCTCAGTTTGCTACTGGCTAAATTACTTTTTCAGACTTCAACAGGAGTGTCTCAGCTATATGGCCAGGGTGGCCAAAGGGTCAAGAATGAAGGAATGCTTCCTAAGTATGAGGAATGAAATAAAGCCTCCATATAACTCCATTTTATTCCTAAATAATCTTCTGAGACCAGGATACCTCAGGGTCAAATAGGTCTAATCTAATTCTTAAGAAGATCCCCACAACAGGTGGGCTCCTTCTCCTATAATCCTATTCTGCTGAGCATTAATAACCCCACTGCAGCTGGTTTTCGTTCCCCCTACACTCAGGTCTCCATTCCTCATCCTGTGTGCTCCTGCCAACATCTCAGTGACAAGAGGGAAACAGAATTGGTCAAACAGCAGAAAGCACTAAACTGTGGTAGATAGAGGAGAAAGGTGAGAAAGGAGGGACTGGATCAGTATTTTAATGTGATTGCAGGATCCCTGCTGCTTACAACACACACATCCTTCTCCATAGTGCAAGTGGCCTCATACACTGTATTAAGACCATATGAAATATCTGTTAGTAATTCATAGTCATACTTAAATCTTTGCCTAAATTATAGCCTCTTAAAAAGTGAGTAATAACTGAGTAGACACCAGGAGAAATATGTCTTAATTATTTTAGCTCATCCATAACCACTCTGGATCTCTCTCTGCCAGCTGCAGAGGTAGTCATTTGGAAACTGCACTGTTCAATAACCTCTGCATATCGCTTTCCATTAAGATATGAAAGCCTAAGCTATCTACTTACGTCAGAGCCTACAAGTCAATGCAACTTTAAATTGATGCTTAATATTCACAGATTCCTGTATTAGCATGCAAGAACATAAACTGTTGGGTTTTTTCC
The DNA here is from genome assembly GCA_037013685.1 of Acridotheres tristis. Lineage (NCBI taxonomy): Eukaryota > Metazoa > Chordata > Aves > Passeriformes > Sturnidae > Acridotheres > Acridotheres tristis. The sequence continues at coordinate 104,212,160 of CM072887.1, forward strand.
CCTTCTTTTTATTTATTATTTTAGGTTTCTTCTGAATGCAAACAGTTTCCTTGCACGGGATGTAAATTATTATTACAATGAAAGCAGCCAGAAGGACAGAAGCTTGGAAATTATTTCTCCTCTGAGCAGTAGGAGATTGTTCGGGTCCTGCTGTTTTGAAAACCTTCTTCCCCCCACGCAGGCTACCCTGTGAAGAGAAAGTCGTTTGAATATTTTGGCAATCAGAGAAGGCCCCAACATAAATTATGGATACAGAAACTCAGAAGACATTCTAACAAATAGAATACTATGGAATCCATTTTTCAGCCACCATATGGTGTCAACAGAATGCCACTTTGTTTCTTTTGGGTAGCAGCTCATCATTAAAAAAATAAACAGACTGGGGTTTTTTGGTGAGCAGGGAATCTACAGTCACTATGTAGAAAAAATAACAAATTATAAACTGGCCTATTGCTTTACCACCTTCTTTCATTAGTGTGTATATAGGTATTTTAGTTGTTTCTCTTTTCAAGCAAGCAGAGGAGAGTCTGTCATTGAAGCTCAGAGGTTTTAATTTTGTGATATATTTTCAGATGTGGGAAAAGGTATTCAAGGTGTTTTATAACATTAGAGTTGTTGCAGGTAATTTACAGTTTGTTTTTTTAAAAAAAAAAAGTTAAATCTTGCCTCCTTCTTCGTAATACAGTCCATGTATTTCCCTTGTATCCTGGAAGATTGCAATCAAAGATGACATCAGTTTTTGATTTTCAGTATTCATTTTTGAGAAAAAAAAGTGCGTAAAGAAGAGTGCAACTACCTCCTAACCCAGCAAAGATTCTGCTTGGTTTAGCAGGTTTTCCTTCTAAACATCATCTGATGTAAAACAGACTATTTTCTTCCATTAGTGTAAAATTTGAAAAACGGATCAGTTTTTCACCATAGCTCCATTGGAAATTTTCTGCGCCTTACATCATTTTCTAGTCTACCTAAACTAATCCTAAAAATTAAATTAGGTCAGTCTTTGTTTTTCCTCTATTGAAGTTAATGCAGCTTGTCTTGAAGGGCTACCCTGAAAAAGCTCCAGAAAAACAATCTGTCCCTCTTTTTTCAGGTCTTCTGTACTCACATCTTCTTTTGCCAGCTATCCTGCAGTCAGGACATGAATTGGATCTTTGAGCTTGGCTTTTCAGCCTCATAATGACAACTAGCTCTAACAGAGAGCAAGGTCACAAAAGAACAAGATGAGTTTGCTGCAGATTCTATTTTCTGAATGAAATAAGTCAATGGTCTGGACAGGTACCGGTTTATTATGATTGGAGTCAGAAGTTGTTACACTTAATTTTGTCTTTCTTATGCCAAAGTAAACACACTTTGAGAGATCTCTCGACTTTTTCATTTTTCAGGTTCTACTTTTCCTGCATTACCATATTTTACATATTAAAACAAACAAACAAACAAACAAAAACATACATAAATAGAATAAGCTTTAGTTACAAGCTATCAAAACAATGACCATGATTTAATTTACAATCATGGCAATTTGCCTCTGTGCAGAAAAATACTTATTTGTAAAGAGGCACATGTGTCTTCTTCCTCCCTTGTAAATATTGCTATCTCCCTTTCCCAGGTGAGAGCAACAAATCATAAAGTATGCATAGCACCTTCTCCCATTTCAAGTTAGTTTAACATAGCAAAAGGTTTGTGTAATGATAAAATAACATCAGAATCTGTCTCTGTAGCTAAAGATCACACTCTTAAAACTAGAAAAACTAAAAAATAAACTATAAGGAATTAAAGATATAAGAATGAAGTCACCAAGTTTTGTTTTAATCCAGTATTGTCCTGGTTTCATCTGGGATTGAGTTAATTTTCTTCTCAGTAGCTGTTATAGTGCTGTATTTTGGGATTTAGTATGAGAATAATATTGACAACACATTGATGTAGATTTTGCTAAGTAGTGTTCACCCAATGCCAAGGACTTTTCAGTTTCCCATGCTCTGCCAGTGAGGAGGTTCACAAGAACCTGTGAGGGAGCATGGCCAGGACAGCTGTCCCAAACTGGCCAAAGGGATGTTCCATACCAAGGAATGTCATGCCTGGTGCATAAACTGGGGGGAGTTGGCTGGGAGCTGCCAGTCACTACTCAGGGATGGGCTGGGCATTGGTCAGGGTGTGAGAAGAAATTGTATTGAGCATCACTTCCTTCCCTTGGGGTTTATCTCTCTCCTTTTCATTGCAATGATGATGATGGAAATGATTATATTATCATCATCATTAATATTATAGTATAATTATTGTTATTTTATTTTATTTTATTTTATTTTATTTTATTTTATTTTATTTTATTTTATTTTATTTCGACTAATAACCTGTTCTTCTCTCAATCCACAAGGTTTTCCTTTTTTTCAAATCATTCTCCCCAGCAGAGGCTGGGAGGGGAGTAAGCAAGTAGTAATGTGATTCTTAGTTTCCAGCTAGGCTAAACCACTACAGGTATTCCACAAACTAGGAATGGAGTAAACCTACTAAACCATTCTCCCAAGACAAACTTTTCCTGGAATATTTTGTCTAATGCATTTTCCAATTCAATTGTAAAAAGCTATTGACTATGTGATTTTGGGTAGGGATCTATAATTAGCCCAGGATATATCACAGCCAGGAAATTTTATTTATTTTTTCTTTTTATCAATGGGATATTTTTCAAAAAAATGACCTTAAGCATGTTTCCATTGCTAGAGTAGATATTTCTCTTTTTGTTATTGTTATTTAATTTAGTCCATTACATTTCTTTTTTTCCTTTCTTTATTCTTTCAAGTTGGAAAGCAAATAAGTGAATAACAAAATCAAACATGCCAGTTATAAGCACAAGACTTTTTATTCACTGTCTGAAATTCATACAATTCAGCTCAGCTTGTCTGGTCACAGTTGTCTTTCTTCCATTTATGTCTGACTGGATAAGTATAAATTAGAACTATAAATAACTATTGATATTTATTATATGTATAACACCATCAGTATGAGAGAGGTTTTCTGTTGTTTTTTTTTTTAAGTTATCATATCTTTGGCTACATAGGGTGACAGCAAAAAGTGACAGAGCCCTGACAGCTTTGTATGGATTATATGCTGGCATACAACAAGATTTCCCCTTGGGAAATTCCCTGCTATTCGCTAGAGGTAATGTAGGGAAATTCTGGGGAAAAAAAAAAGTGTGGCAATGAATGTATAAAAATACATATCCATTAGGGAATTAGAGCTGGCTAAGCTGGGAGTGCTTGGAAGACTGATGTATCAGTCCAGTGTAAATCAAATCTTTGCTGAATTAATTTATTCCTTAAGAGCACAGATGCTAATGGTTAATCCTTACACACTGTTAATCACTAACACCATACAGAGCTATTAACCTCTGGCACCCACATCCTAAATCAGAGATGAGTGCACACACCCCAGGCTGTACACGTAGCACCCATGGCTGCAGCCACTGGCAGGTGTGGTAGCTGAAATCAGACTTCAGAGCCACTTGATTAGAGAAGTCAGAATTGAGTCAGATTTATCTTCTTTCACCTGTGACATTGCTGCTATTGCCCCCTCCCAAAAGGAACAGTCTCATCTGCCTTATCTGCTCCTGACTGCTTATCTTGGTTTTAGGGTTTGCCAGTCATCTTCCCTATATTCAGTAGGATTATCTATTCGCTATTATTTGAGTTTTCTGTCTCCTTTGTCTAGCAAATTATCACTGAATGACTCCTGCCAGAATCTACATTCATCTTCCCTTGCCTTGACTATTTCTACTTAAATAGTTATGTAAAATGTTTGCATTTTGTGTCTGACTGTCTGTGACATCACATTGCTACAAAATCCTTATAGAATCACAGAATACTTTGGGTTGGAAGGGACCTTAAAGATCATCCAATTCCAATCCCACTGTGCCATCGGCACGGACACCTTCCACCAGACAAGGCTGCTCAAATACTTGTTCTCATTACAGTACTTTAGTATATTTATGGTCAAGTTCAAAGGAAGCTGATATTGATTATATTTTGATAAGTCACCTTTTTCAGGAATAGAGGTTTGAACTCTTCTCAAAGAAAGATGGAGAGACATATTAATTTCATAATCCGACCTAAGATTCTTTATTCAAGATGTCTATAAAGGATCCCTCCCAAATTTACTTGCTCACTGAAAGACCTGACTGAGGATCCTAAGTTCTGTTCTGTATTGTACAAGATTAATCTGGAACCAGTTGCTATCCATTAGCAGCAAAGAAAACCATCATGATTAGGCTTCCTAAAAAGATAACTCAGGGAATAGAATAAAGTAACATGACGTGAACTCAGATCTTGTTCTTAATCATGTTCTACTAATTTTTTATAGAACTGAGCAAACTTTGGAGCAGATGCAATTATTTTTCAGCAATAAAAACTGTATAACAAAGATTCAAACAGCTCAAGGCATGTTTTTTAGATGATGTACAAGGCTGTAAATGTTGCTGTTAGTTTGCCATTTCATATCTAATAAAAATCCCTGTGCTTTATCTGGCAATTTATGACATAAAGAGAGAAAGAAAAGGGTCTTTATGTGGCTACTACACTCTTTAAATTAATTTTTATGGTGTTCTGAGAAAGTTATTGTTATCCATTCCACCAACAGAGAAATGAATCATGGATAATGGGTAAGCACCTTTGTACTGTTTACAGGGTTTCAGACTTTAAAGTTTACACCCTGGTAAGAGAGTATATCAATTTAATTAGGTGCTTTGAGTAATTTACCCAAGTAAGTTGTTTGGTGATAAGTCCTTAGTCCTCAATCTTCTTCTGATTAAAAGGATGATTAATCTTCAGTTGCTTAAAAAGCCTTCAGCGACAAAGGATCCAACCACAGCTGATGTTCCCTTTTCCATTTATATTCTGAGCATGGGAAGTAGGTGGAGATGAGCTGCCTGGCACTTTGTTTTGTTGGAATATATTCAGTATTCCATAATTGCAAAATTTCCTCATGTCATGCTTCAAGGGTGGGCAGTTTTATGTTTTTCCCAGTTTTGATGATATGCCACTTGATACAGCTCAATGAGTTTTGGAGCACTGTAAAATGGGAGTTCATGGAACAACTGGTTTTCATTTCAGTCCCTCCTTTTTCATAGTCTGTTGCTTTCTCCTTGGTTCTGAAGTTCAATCTTTATGTGAAATTGTAGGTGTGCCTTTTGTAACACCCATGCACACACCATTACAAAATCACTCCATTGATAATTGTGGATTTAAAACCTCTGATCCCTTTTGCTCTCCCTGGAGGAATAAACACCAGCTACTTTTCAGCCCTCTGCCCACTTTGTTTCTTAATGTTGAAATTTCTTTGAAATTTCAGCAGTGTTTTCATGCTGCCTTAGAAGTAGGATTTGAAGTTTGAACAACTCAGGAAAGCTCTTGGGAAAACAAAAATCATCACTCTGGGCTTGTGGAGATCATGGACATCTCCTTAAAACTTTTTTCTGGAGGGTGTCAGAAGGAGAGACATTTTCCCAAAGCTACCTTTGGGTGTGTTCTTATTTGAAACCTCCCCATGATGGTGGTGTGTTGCAGCCAAGCTTGCAGACACCAGTGGTGTATTTGCACTCCTGCAGTCATGCTACACGTCACACCAGCTGGTCAGTGCTGTGTGTGGCACTTTGCAGCACAAGGAATACATCTGTTCTGTGGCATCTGATGCACTCCCACTGTGCTGGCCACGCTCAATGTGTGAATATAAATGTAAATGATGCCTGGGGAGGAGGAGGGATACTTCTCCCAATTTCTTCACGGTCAGTCAGATAGCAATAGTCAAAAGCTAGAGTATTTGCATTTTAAAATTGATGGCAGGAAGAATACAACTAAAGCTTAAGCATCATGTTCATGTCATTTTTCTCAGGGCTTTAAAAATATCTCAGAGCTTACTCACTTCAGATGTGGTCGGGTTCAGTCAGTTGAAGTCATAAAAGTTTGTATTTTCCTACACTGACCAGATTGGCTCTTATTTCACGGACTACATTTTACCTGAACCACATTAATTTAACCCATGTTTGTGGCTGGCCATATTTTAGACTGCCTTTGGCATGCTATTTTGCCAGATTTAAGTCAGCAGTGAATCACAAGCAAACTTTGGTCTGGTATTACTTAGCTTGCCCTCAGGTTAGTGGCGTTGCTTAGAAATGTGTCTTAAAGAAAGTTCCCTAAAATGCTAGCCTGAGCAATTTTAACTTCTCTCTTTTGTATAATGCTGCTCTAGGCTTACAGCAGTAATTACATCGAGCAGAAATACAGAAATACTTGCTGCCATACTCACTTTCTGCACAGATGTGACAGTGCAAGATCAGTGAATCTGTTTGGGATTCTGTAATTTATTATTTATTTGGGGACATTTAACCCTGTTGTTCACTATGTATCTTCTCTCTCTTTTTAGCTCATTGTCCCTGTTTCCTTGTGCCACACAAGATCCTTGGGACCTCCTTTCCCCTCTCTCTCCTTTTTCTTTCCCCTCTCTCTCCTTTTTCCTTACTCACTGTTTATTTTCCATTTGTGCTTTTCTGATGCCTTCCCTGCCCTTATTTTTGGCCAGGTATTGCAGTTAACACACACCAAATATTTTCATAATGAAAAACTATCCAACAGAATGCTTCTTACCCCAGTTACCTCCATTAACTACAGAAAGAGAAGTGAGAATTACCCAGGCTACAAACCTGAAGGCTGTTTCAAATAGATTTTTCCTTATCTAATCCAGAAGATAGTGCAGCTCTTAGAGAGAGACAACTGTGGTTTTAGAATACAATGAATGTAATGATGATGTAACATCTACACTAAGCTTTGCCAAACAATCCCTCATTACATTTTCCTCTCATTTACTGTGTTTATTGTGGCATGCAGAGCATGGCACAGGATTTGCCTGATTTAACTTCAGCAACTCCAATGGGATCAAAACACTGTTATCCAATGTTCTGGTAGCTTCAAGCAGGTCAGGGGGAGTTAAACTACCTGAGCAGTCTCTTCCATGTCCTCAGTTTGGACTGTTTCCTGTAAAGAAAACCTACACAGAATTGCCTTTGATTAGTAAAACTTCTCAGAAAATTTCCTGCTTTCTGTACCTCGGCTGAGCACATATTTGACAGGCTGTGTAAAGAACCGACTTTGCATTAATCCAATACTTTCTCTCAGTAAAGGAAGTAAAAATATAAAAGCCAACATTAATTCTCCTGCATTAAGGTATACTGTAGTCACAAAATCAAGGAATCACAGGGTAATTAGGCTTGGAAGAGACATTCTGGAGATCAGCTCTTAGGTAAGAGCAGATTGTTCTGGGCTTTATATTGAAAACCCACAAGGGCAAAGTCTGCACAGCCTCTCTGGGCAACATGCCCCACTGCAAGACAATGATTAAAAAATGAAAAAAAGGTAGAAAATATAAAAAGTTCTTATTTATATCAATTCTGAACCTCTTAAAAAAAAGTTACTTTATATCAAAGTATACTTTTCTCCTCACCAGTTGTCATGGTTTCTTTCCACTGATGGAGAAAGTACATGGGGAAAAGTTTCTCTCCTTTCAAATCTTTCTGGCAGTCTTGTCCTTTGTCAGTTTTCCTTTCTCAAAATTCATGAAAACAGATGAAGAAGAAATCCAAAAACTTTTGGTTTCAAGTGGACTTCTGAAAATGTTAGTGGACACTACAGTTGTGACAAAAGTAAAACCTTTCACAAAGGACAATGTAAATGTTTAGACTCTTTTCAGTTGTGTTAGTGCAACCTCTATGTACTGACTATACCACTGCCATTCAACAGAAGCAATAAAAAAATTCATTTTCTTCAATAATATTTTTTTCTGATCAGTTTTCTAATCTTAACTTTTCAAGGTAAACAAGACATAGACATAGCACTCATTTTTTATCTTTAAAATTTGCTTTTACAGAAACAATGGGCCTACTACCAACTCTGGTCTACAGCTAAAAAACATTCACCAGTTCTTACACACTTTATATCTCTTTCTTGCAGGTCCATGTCTTTATATAGCATTGGCACTTTCACTTATCCAAATCGTATCTGTCACCAGTTTTAATCTTCCTATCTTCAGTGATTTACATTTGGATTGGATTCAGATTTAGGTTGTGTTTCCTACTCCTCTGATAATGCTATTCAGTTTTAGTTATGCTCATCACTGAAACTGCCAGGTATTAAAAAACTATTGCTACTATTCTTACCCCTTTGTCTAGAGAATCTCTTTTGCACAGGAAGCATCTAGAAGACTTTTCTTAAAGTGCTGCTTTCCAAAGGGAGTGCTGAAATGCCTGGTTTTAGTCAATCCAACCTGACAGGATCCAGTGTGAATTCAATTATCCTGAATGTGTCTTGCCACTAAGAACTCATATACAACTTGCCAAAATGGGGAGAGCAAATGGATGTCCAAAATATTGTCATTCTCATTGTCAAAGGATGAAAAACATCCCACCATAATGCAGCTTTTCTGAAGCTCTCCAGGCTTCTTTCTGTTCCTACCACAGATATCAGTTGGTCCACTTGTATGGTCCCAGCATATCTCCACTGATATACAGAGCTGGAGGCACTGGAAATCATTTTTCACTACTAGTAATACTATTTGGTTCAGTTTTTCCTGACAGTACAGTTTCACACTTAAGTGAAATAGATTTCTTTTATATCTGACCAGCCTGACTGATAAAGAAATATTTTTGTAGTCTTAGTATCATGTTTTAGAAATACTTTGATTTTGCTCTGTACTTTATGTACTTATTTATGTGCTTCTGGTTCTTCCAAGATGCACCTCATCAGAGCCTTTTGCTTTTCTGAACATCTCTGGAAGTGTTTAATCATTCTCCACTGAGTAAAGAGACATTTAAAGAGACCAGCTTCTAATTCTTTGGAAGCTGGGCTAGCATACAAAGCAAATGTCGTGGGAAGAAGCAGATGAGGATTTGAAGCAATCTTAAAGTGCATTGGTCCTAAGACCAGATTTACAATGCTTTATTCCATTTGCCCCACAGACTACAAATTGAGGCTAATTGTTTTGGTTTAGGTTCCAACCTATTGCTTTAATATCAGGATGCAGAGAACAATTGGGAAAGAGGATAATATTGTAGGGATTTTTCTCCCCAAAAAAGTATCCTTAAAATACCCCATAAAAGCTTAAGGCCTATTCCTATTCTGTAAAGTGTCCCCTGAGGATTTCCCTGCTTGTGGTAAATTACATTATTGTGTGGTGAGCCATAAAGGAGCAAAAAGATAAAGAAAAGTGATTGCTGCTCATTGTTTTGTCTGCTTTCCTTGTACCACTGGCAAGGGACAGAAGACAGACTGAGATTCAAGAGAATTGTTAAATTATTGTATTGCCCATACAGTTTGTTTCCTGCATCAGGTGATTCATAGAATCAATGCTAATAAATAAAAATTTGTTCCTTGATCATTCTTTCCTATGTAAGGGATTGCTCTCAATTTAAAAGGAAATAAGGATGTGATCATAGACAAAAAGGTCAGTCCACCAATTTTATTTTAAAAAGTGCAACAAAGCTTTGCAATGAGGAGAACTGCTGCAAAAAAGTAACAATTACTCAGCCAAATAAAACAGAAACAAGAAAGAAAGTCAATTTGTTTACAAAGTAAGGGATGTGACCATCTTGTAATAAAGTCCCTTTACAGCAATAAAAGTTATAAAGCTTAGATTTTAAGATAAAGGCCAGTGATAAAGTTTAAAAAAAATTATAGCAGGAAGAGGACAAATTAAATCCTAGCAATTTGCAGTGAAATATTATTATATATTTTGTTAAAATAGAATATCTAACTTCCTCTCCCTATAATTTAAAATGACAAAAGAGAAATGCTAAATAACGAATGCCATTAAATCTTAATTTAAAAGAAAATAAAGACGTGGGCAAACAAAAGTATCTCCATAAAAAACCAAAACCAGAAACATAAACAAAACAAAAGCATAAAAGTAAACAAAACAAAAACAACAAACAATGAACCCAAAAACAGTACCAAGAGTTGACACAGGTCATCTGACTCCCTGTTTGCAGTGGACTTATGGATGTGCTGCCCATCCTTGTTTAAACCTTAGGACAATTTATAGACTTGGATGAGATCCCATAGTAGTGGACATGGTTGTGATGGACATAATTTTATTCCATGTGGTGCTGTGCTCTGACCTTGTGACTAAGTGCTTAGAACACACTAGGCTATGGTGGAGCAGCATTTGCACAGTGTCAGGTCTTTTTTTTTCCCAAATCTGCCCCCCAGCAAGTGTGTTAGGGGCACACAATGTGCTGGGGGGAAGAGGGTACAGAACCAGAATTGACTCAAACTGACCAATAGGATATCCCATGCCACATGATATCATGGTCACCAATAAAAACACAGGGAATAGAGTTTTGAGAGGAAGATAGACATTGCTTAGAAAGTGGTTGGCCATTAATCTACTTGGGAAAGCCTTTCCCTTCCCTTCCCTTCCCTTCCCTTCCCTTCCCTTCCCTTCCCTTCCCTTCCCTTCCCTTCCCTTCCCTTCCCTTCCCTTCCCTTCCCTTCCCTTCCCTTCCCTTCCCTTCCCATCCCTTCCCTTCCCTTCCCTTCCCTTCCCTTCCCTTCCCTTCCCTTCCCTTCCCTTCCCTTCCCTTCCCTTCCCTTTTTAACTGCTTTTATTTTGACCCATGGGGTCTGTTTTAGTCTTGTTTTTCCCCATCCACTCCAGGAGGCAGGGAGTGATCAGGTGGTTGTGTGGTGCTTGGCTGCTGCCTGGGGCCAACCCACAACATCCAGCTGGAGAACAGGCTCTGGTACAGCTACTTTACCAGTGGAAGGTGCCTGAGTCATCTTGTTATTCACTAAATTTATATATCTGTATTTAATCCTTGGTCATCTCCTGCAGATAATCTTTGGGTTAGAAGGGTTGTTCTGACTATTTGTTGTTGAGTTATTCATGCACAAACATTTTCAGAAAGAGCCTGGGATCAATAGAATCAATTATTATAATTAGCTGGAAAAGAAAAGAATCACAGGTGATCTAACACTGCACTTGGGCATATTTTAGTTGGCTATTAAGAAAGTTTTTATCTCAGGATGGAATTTACTGCCAATAACAATAAGGAAAAAAGCCTGAATATCAATATTGATTCAGACTTTAATGGATGCATTTTAATGATAAAATTTGATGCATAAAATTACCTATTAGCAGATCCTAGTCATTATTAGACAACTACTGGAATTCCCTCTATCCTGGGACAGAGGTTTGTCTCCCAGGATGGATTGTTTTATTGCCGTTTGCCACATCTCTTGCATGACCTTGGATGCATCAGATACTCATTCATAAAATCACTACTTTATGAATGCTTAATAGCATTTTGGGAAAAGATTGTGAAGTGCACAGATATTATGATGATGGAAGCTGTATACATTCTAAAGTGATTGTTTTTCTGTTTGACTTTCTCTTCTTTTTTTCTCCTGAATAATCTTGGGTTCATTTCTAAGGCATTACATTGTTGAAGTCACTGGAAGTTTTGCTTGCACAGGGTCTAGATGACTGAGTAGACTCTGTGAGTGATGAGGGACTGTTTGGCAATTACTTTTGAGCCGTGTCATTATGCTGAATATCATCCAGACTCAAGGCTATGTCTGACTCATTAGATTTGTGGAACATTATTTTGCCATGGTATAATGCAGCATTTACATTCAAACCACAGCTCTTGCTGTCACTCTGCTTTAACCACGCTGTATCATGCTATGTTATTTTGAGAAAATGTAGTATGATTGTTGAGATACTCAAGGTCTTGATAAGAAACTGATTCAGTACAAGCCATTAAAATGTGTACTGCATAATGGAGGGACATGACATTGGTGAATTGTTTCCTTTTAAATCATTAACTGTCCATTGGTGAGACAGTTTAATTAAAGCTTTAAAAGGCTAAGCTATTGCTAAGAACTGGTTAAGAATGACAGTCATGTGAAGAAGATCTAGCAAAATATTTGCAAGACATATGAGGTCCAGAGAATATGCCCATCTGTTCCTTGAGTTTATCAACCTTTTCCTCCAAAAAAACACTATTTGCCTTATGTCACTGGATGCAGAAGTATTTAGAACACATGGGATGGTCATCTGTCCAGTGAAAAGAAGTACAAATAAGGAAGTTGTTTTATCAGGCTTTGCTGAGCCCTAGGGAAGCCTATCTGGAGCTCTGGGTTGAGATCTGGGCTCCACAGTGCAAGGGAGACATGGATGTGCTGGAAAAATTCCAGCAGATCTCCACAGCTTAGTTAAGGGCTTGGAGCATCTGACGTAAAAAGGGAGGCTGAAAGAGCTGGGACTTCTCAGCCTGAGGAAGAGAATGTTCAGGGAATGACTATCAGTGGATATAAATACTTGATGGGAGAGTAGAAAAACTGGAGACTGACCCAGTGGTGTCCAGTGGAAGGACAGGAAGTAATAAACATAAGTTGAAGCACAGGGATTTCTGTTTAAACAGAAGAAAAAAAGTGTTTTTTACTGTAAGAGCAGTCAAACACTGGCACAGGTTGCCCAGAGAGGCTGTAGACTCTATCATTTAAGACACTCAAACATGACTGGACACTGTCCTGACCAACCTTCTTTAGCTGATCCTGCTCTGGAAGAGGTGTTGAACTATGTGATCTCCTAAGGTGCCCTCCAGCCCCAGTGGTTCTGTGATTCTTTGCTTATTAATGCAAAAGACTTTTTCAATGTCTGTGTTGCAGATTCCCAGCTGCATTGCTAAAGTGCCTTCCCCATCCTCTCCTGTGTATATCTATTTAATCACTACTTAAAACATTAATAAAACCTAGTAAGAATCTAGTTGATTGCCAAAAGGGCTGTGAGCTATGAATTTAGTTCCTATTCCTTAAAATAAGTTCTGGGCAGATATTAAAAAAATTCAGCATAATGTGGGTGGGCCCAGTGTCTAAAATGGAATGTCCAGTTCTGGTAAGGAGAAAGTAATGCTTCTATCCTCACTCTCCTTGCCACAGAAGAGCATCAATTTATGTCAATTGTGCTGGTGGCTTTTGTGTTACAGACACCTGTCTACTCTGTGCCAGAGAGACATCAAACCATTTTAATTAAATTTTCTCTAGGGGGAAGTTTAGCAGAGCAGGATGTAATTATCCAGATAGGAATTTTGTAAGAACATTGAACTTAAAATCCTCTGCTTTGGTTAAAAGTGTCATTGGATGTTTAATGAAACAAAATGGTCAGGGACCTCTATTTTACTTTTCATCTAAAACACAGTACTTCATTCTGAGTCATAAGTATAGATTTAGTGAAGAAAATGCTAACTAATGGACCACTACCACCACTTCATTTAGCTTTTAGTCCCAGTATAGCACCTTCATGTCACATTTGTGAGAGGTGTTTCAAAGCACCAGGTCAAGCTTCCTATTTTAAGGTAGCTGAACAGGAGCACACTCACGAGCACTTTAAGATTTCAGGGTATTCTTGTGAAAAAAATATTTGTTTTTAAATCATTTTTGCCCCTCACACAAGGTGAAATTATTTCACACAAGGTGATGGTTGTCTCACTGTTAGAACTTATGAACAAAAAGTAAATTTATTTCTCCACTAAAATAGAAAATTGAGGTGCTTCTTTTTCAGAATTCATTTATATGCTTATCTATAGTTAATTTGGGCTGCAGCTTGGGTTGCAAATCAACTTACCTAAGAACATAATTTTGTTTATGCATTTGCAGTTGTCAAGTGATATATGAATTAGGCAAGTATAGGCAGAGCAATTGTGTCTCTCAGTGCCAATACAAGGTGTCCTTAGAAATCAGAGAAACCATGTTCAGCAAGGAGTTTAGTCTAAAACAGATCAGAAATGCCATTAAAATACTAGGAAATTCTCAAGAATTTCTTTGCATTTTTAGTTTGTTTTTTTCATTTTGAGACAGTAAATTCAACATAAGCTTCAAAGGGCACACTCAGATTTAGCCAAAACCATATTATCAGAGCTGAGATTGCTGTGATAAGTTTGTAAACATCACTTTTTGTTTTGTAGTACTGTCTTGCCATGGCAAATTAGTGGCACTACCCTTACAAAGTCAGATCAGAAAAGATAGTGTCATGGCTTTGGCAGGTTGGAGCCACAGAGTGGAAGAAAAAAAATTCTTGTTAGATTGGAACTCGGAGCAGATTGTCAGCTAAAAGTGATGCATTCAGCCCGTGAATTTTGGAGAAAGGGAGAAATATACGATAATCAGGTGTTCTAGCCTGTCAAGTTTGGACCATTAAATTGCACAGTCCTAATTTGGCTCCATTCAGTCCCCAAGCCTGTGCAATTATTGGAGTTTTGGGCTCCGTCTCACATTCCAAAATAATGTATGTTTCTTTGCCAAGGCTAAAAAGTAACAAAGTTAAAAACAATAATAAAGTTTACCAGACTTAGAAAGAGAAAGGTATTTGGCATCCTTTATCTTTTCATCTATTTTTTGCTAGACCTGGAAATGAGCAGAATCTAGGTTAAGGTCAGGTCAAAGGTTTCACTTACCTGGAGTGGAGCCCCTTGTCAGCACTGCCCTATATCAGAAAGAAGAGCAAATCACCCCAGTTCTTCAACACCATTACGAAGATTTTTTTTCAGAAAGTCAGGTGTTTCCGTGAGAAAGATGTTCCAGATCATTGATGAATCCCAAAAGTAAGACAGGAAGACCTCACCTTACTCTCCTCCTTCCAATACAATTTTCACATCCATAGAAGTTGATCTTGACCCCTGTTAATTTCATGTTAGCTGATGCATAAAAAGACATAAGGGACAGAGGTATTTTTCCTGTTTCTGATCTCTCACAAGAGAATCTGAGATCTTTTATCCTTGGCATGTTCCTTAAGTGCCTGAGATAGATGCATTACCGGAGTTAAAAGTTTTCAATGTAATTTCAGCACAGATCATAATCAATTACTATTAATTCTTATATCAACATTAGAAAGGACAAAAAAAACCCAAAAACCCTGTTCTTTAAAATAATTCTCTAAAATTAATTAGTTCTACCTGTATATGCAAATATTGAAGATTTAATGAAATTTCTGACAGATCCCTCCAAGCTGCTAAGAAATTTGGAAGAAGAGGGGAAGAGAGAGAGAGAGACATGGAAAATAAGACACCTTTCTGAGCAATAGACTTACAAAATATGTCTGGCAAAGAGATTAGCAATAAACATAAGGCATTTTAATACTGACAAAGCATTCAAAAGATGCAGCTTACATTGCTGATAAGTAGCAGTACTTCATCTCTTTCTTCCCTTCCCATCTAACTTCTGTGCATACAGGAAATAACTGAACTCTTCAGTCCTTTATATTCAAATGAATGTTTCCCACCAAAATATTTATTCAAATGGGAATGGTAGTGATTTTCAGATTCTCACAGGCAGAGTGGAAACAGAAAGATAAATTACTTTCTCACATTACTTCAGTGTTATTGTTATCATATATTGTGTGATGTTCCCTCATTATCTGTTGGTACACATATCCAAGCAATGCATAATTTCTGAACCAAAAGTAAAATAGCAAAACATTTTTCAAGATGTTTTCAGCATTTTTAGATTTAGATGAAGGGAAAAATGTGTCTAACCCTGGCTGGCAACAGACATTAAAATTCTGAACATATACCTATTTTTGAGATACCTGAGCAGACAAGCAGCCAAATTCTTTCTTAAGTTCTGTTCCTTTTGTTCCACTCAGATTATGTAAAATGGAAAGATCCTGAATTTAAATAGCTATGTTTAAAAGATGATAAAAAATGATAAAATGATAAAAGCTGATAATGCTGATAAAAGGGTGGGATGGTGGGCTCTGCACTAATGATTACCTCTCTCAATACTGAAAAACATAATTTTGTGAAAGGATGGACACTGCAGCAAATCAGAGTTACACAAACTTCTTTCCAGCTCTCACAATCTAGGCCACCATAGCAGAGACTTTTAGGTTATGTAACCAACTCTCCAAGAGGGAGAAGTCACATGTTGCAGAAAGAGATTTATCCCAATACAATTCCCAAGCTTAAGATTTTCTCTCCTTTTATCATAGAAAATGTAGATTCATTCATGTGAAAAAAGGGTGGGTGAAAGTAATCAGAATACCATAAGGTTAGGATATTTCTGAATTTATAATTTCAATTATACTTTTAATTACTTACATTGTAAACAAATAAAATGAGATACAAAACCTGAGAAAATGTATATTTTCTCAAAATAGAGGCAATTATTTTCTCACACTTTATGTGGTTATTAAAGCACAGGTAGGTTCTTCGTCTTCCCAAATTTCAGAAATATATACATAGTTAGATCATTGCTAGCTTATAGATTTAATTTAATTTAGATTTATACCTAAATTTTAGACCTCTAGAAAGTTCCTAAAACCTACATTCTTAGCAAGTTAAACTAGGAAGTAAATGCATTTGAGGATTCTAGAAGAGGAGCCTGTTTGCCTAAATTTGAATTTAAACAAAAAGTTTATACAGCAAACCTACCAATATTCCTCCTGCAGACTTCCATCTCAGGGAGATAAACAATAACTTAACAGAGCAACACACTGGGAAATGAAGCTGAAATTACATGTTTAGGGATTCAGATGTCACAGAAAAACATGGCTGGTTCTTATATAGATCAGTAGGTCCTGAACTGACTTCAAAATTAATTTTTGTATTTAATATCTCTCTCTACCCTGGTCTCTGATGTGTTTTGAGTTGACTGGGAAAGACTAGTTCCCAATGAAATATTTTCTGCTTGGCTTCGAAAAGAGCTGTGTACTTAAACATCAGACATTTTTCTGTGTTCTTTGGGCTTCTTTTAGCACTTTCTGCTATTTCCCCACTAAAATATGGACATATCAGAGATAATCGTGGTTTTTTCATGGTTTTCCTATCTGCCTTTGAAGAAAATGATGTAACATGGTAGAAGTCTGCTTCTGATGAAACTTAGGGTGTAGCTGTTCTAAAGAAAAGCAATAGGGAAGATCAAACCAATTAAACTGGAAGACTAGCTCTGATGAATAACTTCAACTTCAGCTCATCCCTCAAATTTGGTGCACTGGTGAGGTCTAAGTTAGGAACCTAATCTTCTGACTTCTTTCAGTAGAAGTTAACAGGTAAGTATTCCTGAACAGCCTTTTCATACATGTGAGATGTGAAATGCCTCCTGTAAACACAGCCTAAGGGACCAGCTTTCCCTATCAACCAACAATGCATGATCAAAAATGCAGTATTGGCTGAAATCGTCAGATACCCAGCTGTGACCTGTTTTGGGTTTGGGGTTTTTTCTTTGGTTTTTTTTTTTTTTTCCTTTTTTGGCTTTATTTCACTTTATGGCTTCACCAGTTTCTAATCTGTAGAAGAATTTTAACTTTCATCTCTAAGTATTTGGGCATCTAAATGCTATAGCTTGATAGAGACATTAGAACTCCCCAAAAAGCCATATAAAGTACTTATGACTGTAAATATATCTTAATCTTAAAAATAACCTTTATCTGTTTTATTTTATTTTTTTCTCTGAAAAGGTCCAAATTGTATGGTAGATCAAGTCCAAAATTTTACAAGGATAGGAATAACCAGAAAAAGATAGATATTTTCTGTCTTTACTGTGTCATGGTTTATAATTTTCCTTTTAAATTTTAATTTCAGCAAATGTTTCAGGACCTAAAATAATTTTGAATGACCTTTATTTTTCCTCGATATCCCTTTTCAAAACTATTGATCTCCCCAAGCTAAAAGTAGTTTGCAAAAAGGCCTTCCACAGTACTTAAAGTGCTTTCTATTGACCACATTGCAGAGAAAAAAAATCAAGTGCAGCCTCTCCAAATATTCTGCAGTATCTATGACTAGACTGCATAAGCACATAAAATTTAAAACTGGAATTTTAAAATCATTCATTTGAATTAGCGAAAGTTAAAATTTAGAATAATAAAGATGTTTGCTTTTTCATACTTCAGGGTATTAGGAAGTTTACAATTAAGATGATAAGATGGAAAACTCTTTGTGGGCAGGGTGATATAAAATTTAAATTTCTTGAGGTTTCTGGCCTACAACTCTGAATTCTGTCATGAGCCTGGTAGGATCTAGATCTAATGGGCAAATTCATATGACTTCTTTAACTTTCTGAAATTTGTATTTCTAACTTAAGACATCCTGAAAGGATACTATGCTACAAATCCCCCTAAGCTGTAAGTCCCTGAACAGGATATCCACTGTATCAGCCAGCAAAGAGTATCCAAATTTCTGTCTCCCATTGTCTCTTTTCCACAAGTAATATTTCCAGTGATAGCAGTTAATTCTTACATCTGACAGTCTTCATGGACTTTCACTTTCCTCACAATCTTATACTTCAGACTTTATACTTCAGACTAATTCAATTTATCTTGTCCATTTTACTCAAACAACTGAAACAGATCTATGGCAAATTAATGTACTATAGATAATTTGGAATGCAGTGTGAGAATTCAATGCACACCAGCAGTACTGTATTACCTAAGGATATAAGATTTTAATTTAAAAAGTTAAAGGTCCATAAATCACACTCTATCTACACTTGTCAACATTTCTGACAACCTATTTTAACATCTAGAATTATTTCTTTCTTTATCACATAAGAGATTTTAGTTTAACTCCACTTTACCCTGGAAAAGGAATCAGGGAGCCTAAACTGATCAGAAAAAAAGAGGAGAATGTTGAAGAAAAGAAGAAAAAGCACCAGGTACTCACTGAAGACATTCTTAAAACATGGTGGGGGTACTCTTAAGGTGGATGAGAAACGAGCAAGTAACATATTTGTGGTGTTTTTATTACCTAGCTTACTCAGATAAGGCTAAGACATGAGATATAGGGCTGAGAACAGACATGGGCTGCATGGCAGAACAGAGCTGGTGACAGCACTCCTAACAACCCAAGTTTAAGAAATGCTGCTTAATATTCCAAAGCTTGGGGGCAAAGTGATGACCTCGTTCCAACTTGGGTCTGTAAACAGCAATTACAAGTGACTAGCAGCAGGAAAATATACGAAGAGACAAATTAACATCTATTCTGACTCCAATCTGGAAGGTAGTCAAGGTTTATTATGTTGTCCTCCTTTCTATCTCAAGGGCACACTTTAAAGCCTACAGCACACTTTATGTTGCCATGGCTCTCTTCCTAACAGCTGTGGAAGGCAGGTAGTTCAAAGCCACCTTGCAGATGTCTCCAATGCATGAGAGTCAAACAAACAGTCTTAATGCAAACACAATCTAACACCCTGCTACAAAGGGTAGTAAAAAAAGAGATAAGGTGTGGAAATTTCAGGTAGGGAAACGAAAATTTTTTTTTTTTTTTGTCTTAACTATTTAGGGCTAGAATCTCAGGAAGTGAAAAGATGAAAGAAACGCTTTCTCAGTTATACTGCATGATACCAAGAGGAGTTACAGCCTTCAGTGTCTTTTACACTTTGATTCATTTGCCACTAAAATAAGCTCATACGCAGAACCAGAATTGTAGGAAGCTTTCATGACACCCAAGAGAAGATTTCACAATAATGTTCTCATCTCATCTGCTTCTCATCCATCCTCTCAGCACACCCTCCCTTAGATCCTGTGCAGTTCCCAGCAGCCCACACGACTTCTCCCATGAGCATGTGCCAGATGCAGTTGACTCAGTGAATTTCTTTTAGTTCCAGCCCCACTTGGGAGGAATGTGTTTATCCCAAGTAAGAGGTAAAAATGTCTTCCAGTTTATAAACCAATTTGTTTACCTTTTGTATTAAACACTCCAACTCTGAACTGTTTAGAGTCCTGTGTCTCCCAAAGGCAACCATTCCTGTGCAATCCACCTGGGTTTATTTCTTGACATTGTCCACAGCTTTGGAAAACAAGCAAAGCATCTGTATGTTTTTGTCATTTCACACTCCTGCTTTCCCCCATTTCGTGTCCTCTCTCAGAAGATTATTTGTATGCATGTGTCTCTTCTACAACTCTTTCCGGAATTTTGGAAACTAGAAAGTGAGAAGAGAGACAAAAATGTAAGAAAAGTAGAGTATTACTCCACTGGATGTCTCCAAGCATTAATGTCTCCAGTTGAGAAACTGCAATAAAGTGGCCAATGAGCAGAGGTGCAAATTCAATGCAGATAATATATCAACATTTTCACAACACATACATCAAAATGATCACTGAAGGAAACAACAATAAATTAGCCAAGTTTTTAACCTACCATTTATATGAACCACTGCTCATTACAGTTTGAAAAGTAAAGTATAATTACAGCAAATACACTATGGTAAGTGCTTTTTTTTACAGAGCATACCCTTTCTCATGGATTATTTTCCACTGAATTCTTTTTATGATGGGATGTATCCCACCTTATTACAGCATTTTGGAATTGGGCAGCTAATTTTAGCCAGCTGAAGAGGAGGTACTTTCAGCAAGCAATTTTTTCCACCTATTTAGGTTGTTATGAATTGGCATTCTGCCATTACACTGCTAAAATATCTTCAAAGGTGTTGAATGGAGAGAAATTAAGGTATTTAATGTCATATATATACATATATATATAATGCATCAAACTCTTGAAAAATGCTACAACCATTTCTTTCATTCCTTTTGGGGAGAAGGGAGAAGGTAAGGAAGTTGATATTAACCCCACCATGGTTGTTGATCTGATTCCATGTAATGTTGAAGCAAGTGTTTTTCTTTAAAGTAGAAAGAAATTTTGTATTTTCTTCCTCTTCACCCAAGCTCATATCAAATACAAAAATTTCCTTCATAAATTAAAAATTTTATTCAGTACTGCTTTTTCCTTCCTGATATTCATGGTTTAAATGTGTTTAAATTAAAAGCTGTGAAGTTACAGTTTCAAACCATTGACTCCAACATTAAAAACTCTTTAATATCTGATATTTTCGGTCTTAGAACATACACAATGTGATCAAACCACCTCTCATCATTATTATGGATAATGTAATAGCCTGAGCATTTTAGCAGGTCTGTAATTTTGTTTCGCCAGCTCCTGAATGTTTTATTGGGTCCTTTTCAGAATTTTCTTCCATTTTAGTACTGTGTTCAAAACATAAACATCACTGCTGACACGATTTTTGAGTTTTGCTGCAATTATGTCATCTGCATAGTTATGAAATTGTATATATTCTAGGCACAACTTTGGTCAATGAAAAGTCTAGCCTTACATTAATTTTTCTAATGCAGATGATTTTTCTGTTTGGGTCTCCCCCCTGTCCCTCCTTTAGTTCCATGTTTACCAAGCATACTGCATATTATTATTCTGTGTATTCTTTTCCTTTTCTGCTTGCACCTCTTTCCTTCCATGGTCCTCTCTTACTCTGAAGAGCAAAATTTACATCAACAGTTAAGTGCTTTTTTTCATCAGCTTTGGTACTGTTAGAAATAAAAATTTGCTCTCTCAGTCTGATCAGGTACTTCACATGTCCAAAAATATGAGTACTTTGAATTGTTTCATGATTTTGAATGTGTCATCCCATATCCTCTTGTGCAATGATACAGAAAAATCAGCTGTGACAGTTTCTGTTCTAACACTGTATATTTAGGATACTCTCCATCATGGGTCTCTTGCAGTCTGCCCTCTTTGCTGTGCTCCTAGATGTTCTTGATGCCTGGTAATCTCTGTGTGTGTATGTGTGTGTGTTAACTGTTTGATTTTGATATTTGATTTCTGGGTTGATCCCAGGATTATAGGGTTCTTTGGTTTGGTTTTCTTTCAGGGTTTTTTTGGTTGGCTGGTTGGTTGGTTTTTGGTTTGCTTTTTCTGTTGTGTTTTTTAGGGTTATTTTTGCTGGCTTTTTTAGGTGGGTTGCTCCTTTGGTTTTGTTTGTTTTTTTTTGCTTTATGGGGTTTTTTTTGTGGTTTTGTTTTGCTTTGGTTTTAGTTTTTTTGTTGTTGTTTGTTTAGGATTTTTTGGGGTGCTTTGGGAGAGTATTTTTGGGGTTTTTTGCTTCTATCTTACATTCTAGAGGACAGAATGAAAAGAATGTAAAGGATAGTGGATATTATACCCAGGTCAGAATATTGTCAAAAGTAATGATGTCCACCTGCTCAGATCACTGGAAGTCACTTAATCCTCATCCACCTTTGTGGAATAATGTGTCCTGCAATATGATGCAATAAATGCTACAATAATTCATGCATCAATGACCATGAAATTCATCTCACTGAAGAGCAGTTGAATGTTCCCCTTTAGCCATTTATGCTCTTCTACAGTCCTTGAAGACAAAGAGAACTGCATAACAATTGATGTAATTCAGCTTACCTTCCTCACATGCATTCAGAAATGGAATGAATAATGGTCCAAGACATCTGTCTTGCCTCTAAAAAGTGCCTCACTGACCACCTTGCCCTGGGTACCCAACTTTTAAATTGCTGACTACAGCCTTGCTAACTGAGATTCAAAGTTGCAGCCTTCAACTAAGATTTCTACTTAGCAAACGATCCACACATTTCCTTCCTGAAAATATTTTATCTCATTCTGAAAAAGACAGAAGTTTTTGGAAGATTTTTCCTGTTAAGCTAATTAATGCAATTACCTTTTCCATCCTGACTACTGAATCAAGGCTCAGAGTCAAATACTCTGCAGTGCAGTTCTTTGAGATGTAATAACCAGTCTTTGCTCATCTATTCAGCATCAGTGAGCACCTTTACTTTGGGCTGTGCTGTCGGTGGTCAGAAACCATGTAGTTAAAAAAGTTATCTCATTCACAATCCAAAAGAAAACTAAGATAAATAAACATTCTTTTCTATGAATTGGTCTCAGGTTGTAGTCAGCCTAAAGAAATTGCAATAAATTATGGGTATGCAAAAGAGTTGTTCATATTCCAAACTCAGTTAACTGTTAATCATCTCAGGAAACCTGTTGGCTTACTTTGCATTCTGGTACAATTAGATGTGTTAGAATTCCCCTAGGCATGCTGTCTTCACAGGCTAATTTATTTTTATGAACATCCCAGGGACACTGAAGACATTTTGCTGAACTTTGTTAACACAACTTGCTGTCAACCTGGTGCATAAATGAAAATAGTTCCACCTTTCTGATATGCTACTAACATTTAATTTTAAAAGCACAATTAATATATGCAATGTTATTGTGTCTCTCTCTCTCTTTTGTAAGCCAGTAAACACTAACTTGGGATTTATTAACTGCTAAAAGCAGTAGACATTCAATCAATACAGTATCCTTCTGGCATGTGAATGTGGCAAGAGCATAATCAATCTTTTGGGGGAAATGTAAAACTTAAATCCCAGCCATCTGAGAGGTTTAAAATCTGAGAACACTGTTTTGTTGTTTGAATTATCTTGGGTTTTGTTATTTGGTTTGGGTTTTTGTTTTGTTTAGATTTTCTTCTTCTTTGGGGTTTTTTGTTTGTTTCTTTGTTGATTGGTTCATTGTTTTTTGGGTTATTTTTGGTTTGGGGAGATAGTCATAAAATAAAAAATCAGCTAAGAAAGCAAATATATTGGTCACATTTTACACTGCAAAATAGCATAATTGCATCACAGAAGCCATGAACACTACAAAATACAGTGGCCATAACAAAATACCATGGCCATATTACCTGGGAACTCACAGCCTCCAGTCACTTGGAAGAGATTAAAATCTTCTTTAGCCACAATGTATCAGAAATTCATCAAAAAGTCATCATATTTAGTGGATTGTTATCACACACATTTCGGTGGCCCAACACTATATACTCCACAAATCAATAGAACATAAACACTAGCCAGTAGATTATATTATGTCAAGCCCAATTCAGAAATCTCTTTTCATCCTAAATTCATGCTGTATTTCCAGCATCAAGATCTTCATGTTTTTCTCTTGGAAATCTAGCCTTTTCATCCAGCTTGAAATAAGGTGAGAATAATTCTTAATAAAATAAGCTAAATAAATATGACATTTTGGTATAAGTGTAGAACATTTTTTTTTGTATTTTGATTACCACAGGTTGAAAATGATATTTCCAAAATAATGTTAATGGGCCATATTAAATATAAGATGTTAGAGGTTCATTTTCTGGAAGACAATATTTTATTGCATATGATTATTTTTTAAATGTTTGTATCTGCAGACTGAATGACTGTCCTTAAAACTGAACACTTTGGCCATAAAAGTATGAGTGTTAGTCAGTGTCTAATGCAATTTTTTGTTGTTTTGGTTTTTTTTAATTTAAACTTGAAATGTAAAACAAGAGATAATATTCCTAAAAGTCAGCTGATTAGAACTGAATATGAGAACATCTAACCTTCAAATAAAAAATATGTCCTGTTGGGCTTCCCATGTTATTCTACTCAATATTTGGCAGCATCCAGATAATAATGCTGGCCAATAACAGACTTCTGCTCGAATGTCTCCCTGGCTTCAAGCTTGTTGTTTATTATGAAGGCAAAGTAAAGCTGATTTTTTGATTTTTTTTTTAAATGCAAAACCAGGCTTTTGACCTAACAGCCTGCTTAATCATTTGTGATAAGCATCTACTTCCCTGGAGCATTTAATGATTTCATTGAAACGTTAAAAGCTTTGGTCTAGACTATCTGATCAGAATAACTGTCCCACACGCATCACAGCTGCAGTATTTTGTACATCCCACTCAGGGCCCTACAGAAACAACAAGAGTTTCACCCCAGTGAAGAGTTTAACAAGACAGGCATATCAGTATTTCATCAGTACCTATGTTTTTTCTGAGTATGTTTTATATGTTTTACCGATAAACATTGAGGCTTCCCTCCACTTTTATTTTTTAAAAAGAATAATTGTCTTCTATTCTTTACATAAAATGAGTTTTCCAGAGAAAGGCACTGCTTTTCTGCTGGCACAAGCTGTTGAGAACCAGACATGTCTCTTCTTCATCAGCATAATGCCATCTGCCACAGACAGGAAGGAGGAGATTAAAACTAAGGAAGAAGGAAGAAGTCTTTTCCAACAAGAAAGATGTTCATTAAGTCACTGGTGATATCCATTCAGTATTCTCTAGTTCTAGCCAGAAAAACAGTCAAACAGTCAGACTGTTCAAAATATAGTATATTCCTAGACAAAGAAGTGCACTAATTTTCTTTCCCGTATTACAATTAATCCATGTGGATTTTTGAAGACTGAGAGGCTCTGAGGCTAATGCAAGAAAAAAATTTAAAAAGCACTAAATAACACTTTTGAGACAAGGAACACTGAGATTTTTGTGTTTCAAATATTTGAGGGCATTAAGGAAATGTCACTCAGGGCAAGGAGAATACCAAGAAAAAGTCAAAAAAAGTCAAAATGTAGAAGTCCTCTCACATGTCTATTAAGAAAATTATTGACTGACTCCTTATTTCTGGACTACCTAACTGAATTCAAAATAATAAACCAACAAACACAACATGTAGTTTCTGTTTATATAAGGTAATTAACACCACGAAAATATGAAAAATACTTTGATCTTTTTGCATTAAAGTTACACTTACAGGCTTTAACTGAAACGGATCCTCACTGAGCTAAGTATTGTAGAAACAGACAGAATAGAACCAATCCCTTAAAATTTATGTCATGTAGAGAGAAATTAGATCATGAGCAAATAAAAATGTCATCTTTTTTTTCTTTTCAGACTTTGTGGATTCATGCAGAGAAGCAGAAGGAAGTAAAAGGAGTTCCAGTTTTTCCTTACAGTTGCTCATTTCTAAAACCAGAGTATAAATAAGGTTGGCATTCTCACTGCTGCTCTAATATGTGAGAAAACCTCCTCTTGAGCTCAGAGAGCTGGGCCACTACATCCAGAAGAACTGGGCTGTAAACCCAAATGGAGTAAAATCCATCTTTTCAAGAAGGCATTATCCATCTAGCAAATTAATGCCTACCCAAATCAGTATTCCTTTGGGCAGCAACTTGCTAAAGGACACCACTCTGGTATGTTCACTTCCCCATATGCACTGTACAGGGAGCCAAAAGCCTAACACAGGATGCTGGACTTCACCTGGGAGCCTAGAACAGAAAAGCTGTCATGTAGCCGTGGTGGTGCATGGCAGTACAAGTGTGGTCCCAGGCAGCATTTGGACACGGCCACATAAGAGAACTGCAGCACATTTAGGCAAAATCATGCCCTGTGTCATCTCTGTGAATAATCCTTCAGTGACCCCAACCATATAATTGATGATCTCTTTTTAAATACACACCCTATCATTACTGAGGAAGCTGCTACTTCCTTGTGCCATACCTAACAGAGCATAAAAACACAAACTGCAACATGAGCAAGGAGATAAAGCTAAACTGAAGGGATATCATATCATCGATACTTAGAGTAGAAAGACATATAGTAATATATCTGTCAATACTGGAATGCTCCCAGGAACATGATTCCTTGTGCTTTTTCAGCACTATCCTATGGCATGTTTGAACAGATTTCACTCGCTGAATGTTTGGCTTAATACTAACCTTGAAGCTACCTCTCCTGTTCTTCACACCATTATATTTAATTTCTATTAAAATACTTTAAATGAGGGTCTGCTAACACTGAGCAGGAGATTCTGCTCAGGCTGTGGTCTGCACTTCAGTAAAGAGGCAGGAAAACACTGAGCACGAAATACCGAATTATGTCAGTGACTAACTGTCCATTTATCCCATACAGATTCTTAGACCCACTCTCTAGATTTTGTCATTTTCGTTTCATCTCCTAAAATACATATTTTATTCATTCTTCCTATTCTTTAGTTACTAGCTAAGTGATTTCTGTATTTTCAGCCAGAAGACATTCAAACCAATGAGGGAAAAAAAAGAACATAATCTCTTTTTCTTTCTTTCTTTCTTTCTTTCTTTCTTTCTTTCTTTCTTTCTTTCTTTCTTTCTTTCTTTCTTTCTTTCTTTCTTTCTTTCTTTCTTTCTTTCTTTCTTTCTTTCTTTCTTTCTTTCTTTCTTTCTTTCTTTTCTTTCTTTCCATTCTTCTCTCTTTCTTTCTTTCTTTCTTTCTTTCTTTCTTTCTTTCTTTCTTTCTTTCTTTCTTTCTTTCTTTCTTTCTTTCTTTCTTTCTTTCTTTCTTTCTTTCTTTCTTTCTTTCTTTCTTTCTTTCTTTCTTTCTTTCTTTCTTTCTTTCTTTCTTTCTTTCTTTCTTTCTTTCTTTCTCTTTCTTTCCCTTCCTTCCTTCCTTCCTTCCTTCCTTCCTTCCTTCCTTCCTTCCTTCCTTCCTTCCTTCCTTCCTTCCTTCCTTCCTTCCTTCCTTCCTTCCTTCCTTCCTTCCTTCCTTCCTTCCTTCCTTCCTTCCTTCCTTCCTTCCTTCCCTCCTTCCTTCTCTTTCTTCTTTTCTTTCTTCCTTTCTTCCTTTTCTACTGACAGAATTTATTTTTCTCTTTAAACATATTGGCCAACCCATTTGCTGCTCCATGATACTGAAGATTAAGTAGTCAATCTCTCCATATCCAGCTTCATGAGAGTTCTGATACTGACTTTTCTGTAGCCAGGATATCAGCTGTAGTCCAAGTCTTTCAGTTTTCTACTCAGCACTAAGTATATGTGAGATGGATTGTTTTTCATCTATGCATGATACAATAATATTCAGTGGACATTTAAGAGCAAGTCTGCAGATTAAACCCAGGTGCATACTTACAGCAGGTTAGTTGGTAATTTGTAAGGCCATAGGAAAAATTTCATCCCCTAGCCAAGGCAATATTATTCAGCATAGCTCATCTGAGGCTAATATATCTCAGAAATCATTTACTCCTACAGCTTGACTCTCTCATACTGCTACGTCACATTTCCTTCCTAAATCATTAACGTCATTAACATTTCTTATTTATTGCTGAAAAGTAAGAAAACACACATAATACATAATATCCATCTTACCTTTAAATGTCTAAATGCCTTTAAAACTGTAGCCTTAACTGATTTATGTGCATTCAAAACAGAGAATGAGCTCCTTAAAAGGTTGCTTAATATTCATAGCCATGTACTTGTCAATTGTTTTTAATGAAAAAATCACCCAAAAAATGCTGGGAAATGCTCTAGTACTTATTGTGGGCAGAGTTTTCTAAATATATGTCTTTACTTCTGAGCTACATGTCCAGGTTCTATTTAACAGCATTAAAGAAAGATTGGCATTTGGGAACTTTGATTAACCATTCCTAAAGCTGCCACCTAGTAAGATTGAGCGGATCATGTCTTGAAACAACTGACTCTCCATTAATTTTAAGAGAAACTTGCAGTAAGTCCCAAAGTCGAAGTTATCTATACTGTAGACATCAATATTATAAGACCTGATTCACAATCAATGTCAATGGGGCAGGGTGAGCACTTATGTATGTGTGGGTTTGTGAGTGTCATCCTGTACTTTCAGTGGAAAGTTATAGATGACATATAGGGGTATGGATTCCATTTACTCTTCGACGCTCTGAAATATATAACTAATTCCTTAGTCCTCATCTTCCCCATGGAAAGTGGGGCAATAATTACCCTTCTAAATCATATAGTTCTAAGGGAGCTGGTCCATAATCTGTGTGAAATACTTCTGAGATTTCACATGGACAATTTGGAAAAATGTTATAGTATTAACTTGTATTTTCTCTTTCCTTCTGATTCAAATGTCTCTGCCAAACATAGCTTAAAAATAATTTTTAAAAGGAACCAAGCTTTAATTGAAGTGAATTAATCCTGGACTTTGAGTGGTAACAATATCTACAGAATGTGTTGTTTTGGATAAGTCTGAGTGTAGAGAAAGATGTATTAATGAAAGCAAAACACTTTTTCGTTTGCTGAACAACAAAATATGCAGTAGACTCTCCTTTGTGTTTGATTATAGACTTTTTGAGAAGATAAGGCCTTCTGGCAATACATCAAACCTTCCTGCTTGGTTTCAGTCTAACACCTCCAAACAGAGTACTTCTTTACAACTTCCCTCCACGGTGCTCTTTAGAATGTCCTTAGGTTTTCCTCCAGGCAATGGCAGCTATAGTATGTGCTGAAGGATTTGTCAGTACAGATATTAATACACCATCAAATAGAGAAATTCTTTTTAACTCCGTGTCAAATGCAAAATTATCATCACTACCACAAGAACTTAGCAGTGTTCTGTATATTTTTTTAATCTAATGCATTTTCATTAATGCAGCTTTCTTATCAAACTTGAGGGATACTGTAACAGACAAACTGTGATGACCTTGCACTGATTCAGCACTGAGCATTATAATTTGAATATATAATATTGTCTGGAAATACATATTCCAAAAAGGACAACACGGACCCCAGGAATAAATTTTATTTTACACAATTAGCTTGTAATTTGTAACTAGTATACTAATTCCAAAATTGATTCTAGCTCTCTAAATAATGTTCTATCTGCACATATTTAGAGAATTATTCAGATACACAGAAAATTAACCAGGGTTGAAACTATAGAATTACAGGCAGTACCAGAATATTACTCAAAAACTACTCTTCTCTCTGTTAAGTTTTTCTCTAAATCTACAAGATTAATTATTCTCTTCCTTTTCTTGGTGAAAAAAAAATGTTGCTGTATTCATTTCTAATATTAGTATTCTAAAAGAAAGAGATTTTAAGTATTTGGTCTTTTCTATATTGTGGACAAATCAGAAACTGACTGATGGACAGTTGTGTCAATCCAAACATGTCATCCAAACATGTACAACTTCTGTCATAGCTATAGAGTATTTCCTTGGGTTTTTACATTACCATGTTAATTTTTATTATTCACAGCATGTGAGTTTAATCTTGCTTCTGATATACAGCAATGTACCAGGTTTCTACTTTTTTTCTCCTAGGAAATTATTTGTGCTTCCCTCTCTCAACATTTCATTCTCAAGCAAGCTGTAACAGCTTAGAAAAGAGATTTTCAGCTTTAAGCCTAGAGACTGGGAACAGGACAGGATCAGGCTTTAGGCTCCTTTTCTCCCTGTTAGAACTGAAAAAGGTTCCCATCCTTACAGAATGTACAGCCTGTCCACTTCAGATGTTTATAAGCCGCCAGTTTTCTGTTCCTGCACTAAGCTGTGTGGTTTGCAGTGGAGAGATGGCCAAGTGCTGTTCAATGCTTGCCAGCACAGCCTGGAAAGCCTCAGATCATTTTTCCTCCAAAGGCTCTGCCCCTTGACTCCGAGGTGATTTTGGGCAAACTATTCTGTCTCATACTCCATAAGACAGAGATTGATCTTCCTGTACAAAGAACTTATTTACTATGGCCACAAAGCCTGGAAAAAGAGTTAATAACATTAATGGAATTATTCAAAATTGAGTTTATCAGAGATCTTGATCTGAAAAATCACCACTATCATGAAAAAGTCTCCCCAGATCCACCACGACCTTCCCATGTGCACAGCTGTAAACCATCCTTCAGTTTGGGTATTTTGGGATGCACACAAAATGAGGGATGTACTGGCTGACCAACTTGATTGTTCATGGAAGTCTGATATAATTAAACTTGGCAAAGAAAGTATTAGCAACCCATCTCTTCAGAAATTTAGAAATTCCTCTATTATCTTATTTCTGGTTTGAAATGAATGAGGCTGGAAAGTAAGTGTAAAATCCTCTTAACTGCTTTTCCGTGGAATTTAATGTAATAAGTATTTTTTTCTCTTTTAAAATAAATTTTAAAATTTAAAAAAAAAAAAGGCTTTAGGCACATTTCTGAGGGGGAAAAAAAGAAGAAAAGAAAAAAGAATCTTTTTAGAATTTTGAATCTTCTCTTGGATAAGTTCTGTGTAAATTTCAGGTTTGTTCTTGAGACTTGTAAAGTAAAAATAAGATCATTGTTCCATAAAAATTTGAGACTATTTCCAAGTTGTTTGTCTGGGATATTTTTACCAGGTGTAATGAACTTTCCTGTAGTCAGTCAGCACAAAAAGAATTAATATTACATCACAGTTAATATCTTGGACTAAATGTTATAGTGGTCTTAGGTTTAGGTAAAAAATAAGTAATACCTTTCAGATATGAGTTGTTCAGAGAACAAAAATATTTCTTTTAAAAGAGCTTCCAAGTTATTTTCACGTAATATTTTTTAAGAACCTCTATTGTGATTGTGAAAACTTTCTTGTTTCATTTTTGTTGTTTCTCCCTACAAGGTTTTTTATTGTAATTCTTCTTAAGTAAAACCCCATTTTTTTCCAACTGATATTTATGACATCCAATGATTTAATTTTTATAAATCAAATTAGAAAAATAAAATAATTTTGTAGAAAAACTCCAATTTTATTCACAAGCCTAAATGACAGGACCAGAATATTATTTGTCCACTTAAAAAAACGTATTATTTCTTCAAGTTCTAATAGACTTTGTACACTTCCAGTTGTTTTTCAACTTCAGCAAACATATCTCCTTATCTTTTTCCATTAAGTAACGAGTAATCTTAGAAGTACTGCACAGTAGGAAGCAACCTTACAGAAAATGAAATAGGCCTCACAACAAGTACATAGAATTATTTGGAATAAAATACAGCATGGTTTGATGAATGGAGATTTGGCCTAGATTGGGCTTGAAGAAAAGTGTTTCACTCTTACTGTGGTAGCTGACCTTCTAAGCAATCTTAATCAAGCCTTATTACTCCTGCTTTCCTTTTACAGAGTTTTTCTTCTATTTTTGTCTTAAGGCCAGGGGCACAGACTGACTCTATGTCTCTACACTATTTAGCACAGTAAGGCTTTAATCACAAATTGCTTGCAAAAACATCTATATTTATCTTTACAATCAAATGATTTATTCATGTTTGGTCTAGACAAATCGTACAGTTACTCCTGCATGATGAACAGATATAAAATATAGGAGTTCTTCAGATTCATTATTCTCAGGATAGTCTGTAATTGTGTACTTATCACTAGCAAGAATGAATATTTTATACTTGCAAGCACTTAAAGTGCACCCCTTCACTTGCTAAAATGCTGTGGTTCACATGATACAAAAACATAGATATTAGGACATGCTGCACAAGGATCCCAATGTCTAGGGGATTTATTTAACTTCTGATGTTAAATATTCTGCATTTTTAAATCTTACAAAGCATCTCTTCCTAATGTATCAGGAAAGAGACAAAAAATTTTTGCATTGATGCAAGGAGCAGCTTGTTGGATAGGACCCTGAAGAATGGGTGTTCAAGCATTGTTGCAATGGGCAGCAGTTTTGAATCCCACAGTGTGAGCACAGAGTTAGTAGAAATGTCAGTATGAGCTCTATAAAGCAGAATGCCACCAGTGTTCTCATTGAAGGATAGGAAAGGGGAAATGAGTTTTTGAAAATAGTCATAAATAATAAAAAATGGTTGGCCTATAGCATTTTTCTTAAATTAACAAGAACTTGAACCCAGTATAAAGTGCCTCAAAGAAAACCTGTCCAGTCTTGAGGGATAGGGGTTTTGATCAGGATAGATCAAGTGTGTGAGCAATTTTCAGATGTGTAATTTATTTGCTGTTTTGAGAGAAATTGCTTAGCCTTGAAAGGTTTGTCAGGAACCTTATCAAGTTTTTTAAGAGTGTTCAGGGAGTTCAACAGGAAGAAAGAAATACATTCCTAGCAGATCCCTTCCAAACTAAAATACAATTTCATAAAATATTCAGCATCTTTGTGGGCTTATAGTTATACTTATAGGAACCCATTCTCCTAGGATAAGGAACTGAATCTGCTGCATATGTAATGAAGCCATAGGTAATCATGGTCATAACTGAGGGCAGAATCTATCCTTCTTTGCATGAAGCTCCTGTGGGAAACAAAAACACAAGCAAGCCAGAGTTATTATTCAAATTTATGAGCCAGTCACCAAATCTCACTGCAGCTCCCTGCTAGACTAGAAAAACATTCATGGCACCTCTAAATGGAAGACTTTTCAGTCAGAGACTTTTGGTTTTGGTTTTGGTTTGGTTTTGAATTCTGATCTCTTACTCCCCATCCTTTTGTGGTGAACTCTCTGGGAACACTGCACTAGTGTCACATCCCTACCCCCAGCCAGCCCAGGAAGCCTTAAATAGTCTGATCATACTGCCCAGAGAAGGGAGAGAGTCCTCAAAAGAAGAGGCTAGATCACTGGGAAAAACAAAAAACAAAAACCAACAAAGCCCCCAAACCAACCAACCAACCAACCAACCAAAAACCCACAATAAAAACCCCAAAATAAAAAAAAAGAAAAAAAAAAAGAAAAAAAAAAGCAAACCCAAAACAAAAGAAAAAAATTAAAAAATTAAAAAAAAAAAAAAAAAGGGGGGAGAAAAAGGAGAGAATGCATTCCAGCCTGGTGCTTGGAAAATATGAGCAACTGCTGATCAGACTGGAGGCAAGGAAGTCCAGCCAGGTCCAGGCTAGACTATGACCAGATGCACAGCACTGAGTGAATCTCTTCCATACTGTTTCCTTTGCTAGTCTTACCTTTACTGATTTTTGGTCAGACCCAGACTTCATAACTGAAATGTCTGACCTGTGCTTTAAAAAAAATACTTTAGAGATTTACTCCCCAGCAGTGTGCCACTGGCAATGCCTGTGTCACATAACCTGCTGTGCTTCACTGTTCAGGTCTCAGGCTTCATCACCTGAGTAGGAACAGGCATCCAAGCATCACCCATCACCCACATCTGCTGGGGGATTTCCTCTTGAGGGAACCAGTTTGCATCAAACCAGAGGCAGACAAGCAAGAGTCATACAGACCAGGGTTGATGCTCTTGGGGTTTAGGCTTTGGTGTGAGGACAAGTGCAAACTGATGTGAGAAGATAAAGTCAGCCTGATGGACGTGAAAGTGGCCAGTGAAGGTGAGGGAGGCCCTCTAAGGCCAAGAGGAACAGAGATTCTTGCTTATAATAATGAATGAACAGCTCAGGTGAGAGGACCTTGAAAGATCATCTTGTTCAACTTTTCATGGAAAAGGGATCCCATATTATCTAGCACCCACTCACATATTGAAAACTTCAGCAATGGTGTCTCTCTCCCAGCCCTGGGGAGGTTGCTCCAGTTTTCATGGCAATTCCCACTGCTTGTGTGAGGTAGTCAGGTATTTTTTTTTACTGCCTCACTATATGCTTAAAATGCACATCTCTCTGGGGCGTCCAAGTCTGGATCCCACTATTATCAAGTCTTCAGAGTAAATATTGTTTCTCAGCATGAATCTGTGCTAATAAAATAGAGTTCTGGTTTCATCCAGGTCCCATAGCTGTTACTGTAATACAAATAATCACAAATACAAGATTGAGATTCTCAGAAGGGGTTGGAAAAATAGGTTTAAGGCAGTAAAACTTATGTAAATAATGTCAAATAACTGAAAATCAGTGAGGAAAATGGCGAAGAATGAGGTAAGTAAAGGTGGTAGAATATTATAGGAAGAAAAGAACCCAAATAGATATTTTTACAAGAGAATAATATTTGAAGACAGGATGCTTTACATACATTTCTCCCTCATATATCCCTTCTGATGAAGAATGGAAATCAGAAAGATCTGATATTTCTTTGTCAGTAATTCAGCCAGAAAAATATCATTTTAGAAAAAAAATTATACAGACAAGGGATAGAATAAACCTCAAGGCATGGTCACATGGAAAGGGAGATTTGTTTTCGAAAAAAATAGTAAAGTGACATATGGAGTAACATGCAGTGAAATATTTAGCTACAGAATGCTATTTTTGAAAACTGTGTGTTAGAGTCTGTGTGTTAAATTATAAAGTAAAAACTAGAAAAAAATTGACATAATAATTTATTGATAGTGTAAGAAACTTATTTTCAATCTACCCATGGTTGTGTGGAGGTGGGCGCATCTTGCCAGTTAGTAATGAGAAATGCTAATAATTCAAAGGAAGATAGATGTGAAAGAGAGACATGAAAAGAAACCTAGAAATTCTTTAGGAAAGTTTATAGTTATTATTCATCTACACACTGGAAATTTTATAAATTGTTCTGTACAGTTCTCTGTATAATGTAAATATGACCATCTGCCAGAGATAATCTGCTTTTCATAAAAATCTATATATCAGCTTAGAGATGTAAGAGAACACTGTCTGGGAGCATTGAAAATCTATATATGTGTGAGTGTAGGTGCATACAGAAGTCTAGACATGTGTTGTTGTCATGCTTCTTTTTTTTAATATTTGCTTTTACACAGGCATTACTTGCCCAGAAGTAGTTATGTGTCTTCTGAACCCTTAGAAAGTGCATTTCCAGGGAGGGCACAAGGGGATCAAGAGAGATATGTAGGAAGTAAAGTTGCAGAAAGGAGACAGACGTCATTAATCCATCGATCTGGCTGCCTGGGTCTGCCTCTCTCTGCATTGCTGACTCCCCGGCAGGCTCGAGCCAGGTAGTGTAGGAAGGGCTAATGCAATCTGACTCAAGATCAATACTAACATGGTCTTAGATGCACTGTTTGTGCTTGCCAGGGTACTAGTTTGGAGATGCTACTGGATTATGTTTTACACCTTTTTAGCATCTAACAAGCATTCTGGGCCTCTAACAGAAACCAAACACAATTATCAGAAAGCAGAGAAAGGCTGGAGGGCTTGTTGTGATAACAGAGTGAACCTTTGACCTCTCAGTTAACAGTCTAAACCTTGCTTAAATTAGTCATGACAGGGGGCTAAAGTCTGCACTGGCTTTTACCTTTTAGAGTCTCATGGAAACAAACAGTCTTGCAGGAATTCAGGCATTTCTCAAATTTGGTCTTTGAACTGAAAAGCAATTAGAAATGACCTGGGATTATAAACCCTGTTCTTCTGATCAGTTTAGACATGCAGGCACGCAGCAAGTGGCGTCAGTCATGTTTGCGAGCAAACTCCACAGGGATGCTGTGACTGCAACTTCATCTTCCCCATCCTCAAAGAGACCTACCCAGCTGGTGCCACAAGCTGTTGGAAGGCAGAGGGGGATGGTACAGCTGCCATCCATCCTCTGTGTGAGCTGTGGATAAAGGTCTCCTGCCTCTGAAAGCAAACCCAAGCCTCTCCAAAAGTACCAAATCCATCCGACAAACAGAAGAGTCTAAACGGACTTAGAATAATTTAGTGGCTCCAATATCTGTTCACTGCAGAAATTCAGAGTTACAGCTCCTATTTCTGCTACAGGATGAAACGTAGACATTACGGTATGCAATAATTTCAGATAGCATATTTATACAGAGCCATTTGAGCTCCCCAAAGCACTTCATGTGAGACATAGGCAAGCATTATTTCATTCACTGGCAAAATGAAGTCACCCATTCATCTGAAACACTCTTCTACAGTTCAAGTAGGTTAATCTTTAAGCAAAAAAAATAAAACAAAAATTAAAAAAAAAGAAAGCAAGGAAACTTTAGGAAGAAAGGGCATGAAATGTGTAATCCACAAAAGATAAAGATAACAGACTAGTTTACTTCCACGTGTTTTCTGATAGTATGGGAAAATTCCTCTTTAAAGAAAAAAATCCTCCAAAATTTATGTTCTCTCTGACAATCTGACAAGATTGTCTGCTTTGCTTATGTGCATTTCCCAGTTCTCTTTTTGATTTTTAAATTATTCAAAGTAGGACACTTACATCAATTGAGACACTTGAGAAAATCTATCCAGTTCAGGTTTTCTCTTAGTTTCCTTGGAGATCAAATGGTCAAAGTACCTGGACAGAAGTCCTCCTCCAGGTTCATCCAGAATGCCTCCATACATGGGCTGGACCCATGTAGCCTGGTTGCTGGGATGGGGGTAAGGGGAGGGAACCCTGGCTGGGCTCTGGTGCTGAAAATTCCTACAGCCACTGAGCCGGGCCCTGCTCTGGCCATGAGCTGCCGAGCCATCCTGCTGGTACCATGGAAAATCACACAGCTAAACCCAGAAGCAGCTCTGCAGTCCATGCAGGAAAACAGTTCCACGGCTAGAACTGAATGCAGCAGGGGCCAGAAAACCAGCCTGCAGCCAGAGTGGCCACTGCCATTGTGGCTCAGCCCCTGAGAGGCAGGAGCCAAAATCAGCACCGTGAGCAGCTCCACGGCCACTGCCCAGCAGAGATCATGTACGTGACCAACAGTGAAAGGCCATTTCCTAATGTGTAAGACTAACCCTTTCAGTGCTGTAAAATTCCATTTAAAAGCAGATAAACCTGCGGGCACCACTTCTCCCGAATAAGAGAAAACAAGATGAAGGCATGTGAAGAGAACAACAGAGAGATAAACAGAGACACCAACGTCCATGAAGAAAGAGAAGCCAAAGCCCAGATGAAAGGATAATGAGGACATGCCTTAGTCTTAGGGCTGAAAATTTCTTGTAAAGCTATGATGAAGATATAATTGATACATCAGACTCTTTTTCCCTTAACTCATGGAATGTGCTGGGGGAATGCAGTAGTCTGACCACAGCCATGAGCAGAGGCACCAGGGCTGAAGCAAGCAGATCTCAAAGTAGCTGTGCTTTGATGAGAAGCTTGACTAGAGAGAGATGGGAGAAATGAGAAACGTTGCCTCAGCTATAGAAGAAGAAAACCTCTATTCCTAAAGATGGATGAAGAGAATTTTTGTTTCTGTGCTGGAACAGCTCATCCTTAAAATTGCACGCCAATAAGCTGAGATGACCCATGTTTGGTAGTTGTGGGAAGACAACCAAAACTTGGGAGGGACTTTACAATCATAGATTTCCAGGCGGCTGCTATTCATGAAAATGAAAAACACAAGAGAACTGTTTTTTGTGGAAAGGTTTCCATAGCATAGAGAAACTCCCCTCCTTAAGTGAACTGAAGAAAGATCATTTTAGAGGTGGTAAACTGACTGAAAATACCAGGTTTTTGTCTCTTTATGTTGTCAGTGGGAAAAGAAAGAGGAGTTGCAGAGAGGAGAAGTGCTTTGAAAGCTTATTCTGATTTCTTATTATTTTCTTTTAATTCTGTAATACTTATCTCATAGCAGAAAATGAGTAAATAATTTTAGTGGGTGCACTGGCATTTGGCCAGCACTCAACTCACCACATTAATTGCTGCTGTGACTCAGATTGGCGAAACAAAATCACTGCACCTGGAAAAGATACAGAATTAAGCTCACCAGAATCACTACATGGACAAAAAAAGAAGTAAAAATTGTTGTTCTTTGCTTGAAATTACACAATTGTTTATATGCCTTGTTTCTTTCCCTGTTGTGACTGACTTCAACATCAGCATTTCCTAATTCTTTCCTGTCTAAAAAATTGTTACTAGAGATGCAAAGAAAGAAGCATGAAACACTGATGAGTCTGAGGTAACATGGAGCATCCATGCTGCTATTTTTCCTTATAACAAAACAAAAGATGTATTTGATTTAAAGAATATTAATTTTTAATTAAAATAATAAAATATTACTGTGTACATGTGTAAAATATAACTGTGTTCATATTCTACACGGTTCTGGAGTTTACAGTTACCAGGTTTGCCCAACACAAGCAAGGCAGCTTTGTTTCTCTTTGGAGCTCGGGAAGGCGAAGGTCAGACAAATCAGAATATGGAACATTTGGTTCCTCATTGGCCTCCCTGGTGCTTTTTCCTCTCAGTGTATTTCATTTTCTTGGCAAATATCTGTGACATATCAGTAAGTCATTTTAACTCTTCTTCATGCCCTACTATTTCTTTTTCAAGATCATTAATAAAACAGCAGCTTGGAAGGTGGCACAACAGGCATTCTAGTATGTGAGCAGGTAGGGTGGCTGTCTGATGGGGCTTTTTTCTGTACTATTCACATACCAGACTTCAGCCTCATAAATAAGTAGAATCTAGTCTATAGAGAGTTTCATATATATTTATATATATATATATATATATAAGAAAAAAGCACAGTATGCTTCTCACTGACTAGCTATATGCTATTGAATCATCTATTAGAGAAATTTTACCCTGGAAATTCAGGTCTTATAATTTTAAAGATTTAAAATGAAATCCCCTCAGGCTAGCCCAGCATAAACAATTAGTTGCTCCCTGTTAAACTCCATATCCATAACAGTCCATTTTGAATGTTTCATAAGGTACACTAAGGGACATCATTAGTATGTGAATTTCTTTCACAAAGATCACAATGAGGGCTTTAGGAAGAGAATGCACATATCCAGGGCAGATTGGCAGACCGAACGTCGCAAGCTGCTCGTGCTGAGCTGGTTCAGAATCAAGTGAAAGCATTTGAGCCATTTAACTCTACTTCTTTTGATCCACAAATCTCTGCCTTCACATAATCTTATGAGTACAGTTTTCTAAACCTAATTTAATATCCTATCTTGATATTCCCTACTGGGTCTTCGGATTATTTCTTGAAATGTTTTCCTCTTTTCTATTTTCCTCTTTTTTTCTGTGTGTGTATATGTGTGTGTTATTCTAATATGAAAGCATTTTACTTTTTTGCCTTTTAATCTATTTGCTTCTGCCATAGCTCAGGGGTATCCACCATACAGTTTATTTCCTCATCCATCATTATCACCAGTCTAATGCTGCTTCTGATCAGCTTCATTGACTGCAGCATCCATGAGGCTTTACTTGAAGTAGCATGAAATGCACACCTCCTCCTTATTGATTCCTAGCTCAGAACCCAACTTGAAAATTGAAATCTGAGAATATTTACCCCGCACATACCCTTTAGTCACATAAAGAGATTATAAGGACCTTAACAGAAATCTTCACCTGCAGACAAATCTTGAACTTGCAGTAATCAATTGTTGGAATTCCAATAATGAACCAAAAATAGGATCTGTTGAGGGAAAAATAAATTGAACCATTTTAGCAATTAAGTTGAATTAATGCCACAGTACTTTAGCTTTGCTTCTAAGTAGCAAGGATCATATTTGAAACAGCAAAATTCAAACACTAAAGGTTATCCACCTTGCCTAAATTTACATACTTAATTGTCATGAGAAAAAATTCTTCAAAGGACAGAATTGTATGGCTACCATAAAATATTTTCTGTCTTGCTCTGCATGGACTCAGGTAATTGTGAAATCCATGTGTAATTGTTGAGAGTCACAAATTAGGAACTTTATATCAGTCAGGAATTATTCTACTCAATGATGTGGCAAGTTTTTTAAGAATGCACTTGCCCCAAAATAAATAAAATAGTTATTTATCAGTAACAATTAATACTTGTTCAAATAAATCAATATGTGGTGAAATCTGATCCAGTTTATTGTGGAACTTTCCATCCGTGGAAAGTTCCAGTGAGGACAAGAGCAATGCAACTCATGAAGCCTCTGTCAGCTGCATTCTCTTTTGTGCAATTCATCATTATTACTCACTTTTAATGACTTTGGATTTATCTACAAGATGAGTGGAACTATAATAACAATCTCAGTAGTAAATCACAGCTTTTCCTATCTTGGGTAGAAGTTTACTCTGGACACTCATTTCAAAATAAGGCTGCTTTTATCTAAATTTAGCTAAATTGGAAGAGAATCAGATTTAAGTTATATCAAAATAGGTCACTCAGGCTGAAATAATAGTGTCAGCATACCAACTCAAAGGAAAAAATAATGAAGGGTGTGAATAATAGCTGATATATTTATTTGGTTTCCATTTGACACAGTGTTTTACAGCAGAAGCAGCAAGATAGGTCTATTTTTACAATGTCTGCCTTGATGGTAGGAAATCAAAAGCAGGGGAAAAGACACAATAGTAGGAACTGGGAAAGGGAAATTCCTGATGTGCAGCACAAGAGTCACAACACAAATTAGTGTCAAGAATTTGAGTTATTTTTTAGACATTCAGTTCCTACTAAGATTCCTCTACTCTTTTTGCAAAGTGTGCATATAGATATATATTTATATATCTATATTCATACTTCTGAATCTATCCCAAAGGGTTCAGTATTAAGCAAGACTTTAATACAGTTATACTCAGCAGGATTACTCTCATGCTTTTGTAGTTATGTCTATGACTATGATTTGCAGAATCATAGCAATACTGGCATGTTTTAGACCTGAGTCCTGATTATGGAAGAATAGCTAGGATTAGGCAGACTTGGTTTAGGTATTGATCTTATTGACCTTTATTTTCTTGAAATTTCAATTGATTTTTTTTTATTTTCTTAACATTTCAGACTTTTAGTTTCTTGTTGCTGAAATCTAGTCAGCAAGTACCTTACAGATTTTTATTAATTATTTTTAATGTATCAGTTTAAAATATAACTTTGTATATTGGATCATATTGCATATATTATGTCACACACCCTATTAGAAAAAATTTTGGGAACACCAAATTGCATACTTTTATTGCTCTGTATACAAAAACAAAAACTGACATTTCCTGGGGGAGTTTTTCATCCAGTGATACCACTATGTTAAATGAAGCCACAGATTCCCAAGTTATTAGTCCAGCTTAAGACAAATACTTCAGCATCCAACATCAATCTGTGATACTAAAACATAAAATTGTCTTTTAGTCAGTAAAGAGAAAGCTTATGAAATTCAGGAATTATTGTTTTGCATTTATTGTTGCTTTTTCAAGTTTCATTATTATTTTCTTTTAAAAGTGAATGTTCTTAAATTATTAATTAGCAAAAAATGCTGATTTTAATCTCAACTAGTGCAGCATTTATAAAGTTAAGTCTCTTGTAAACCACTCACATGTTTTATTTTTACAAATATATTAATTGACAATGGAAGTGTGCATTCTTTGTCAGCTCTTTTTTGTTTGGGTTTTTAAATTATGTGCAATTGTTGGACTATGTGTGTTCAATAATGATTATACCTCAAGAAAATAATAGTTTATTGAGAGCAATTTCTTGTTTCATCAGCGCCCTGAAGAGACTTTGTATAATAAGAACATTCAAAATGTCTTTTTGGAAACAATCTAATTTAAGATAATTTTATAACAGGGAACAGATAACACTAGCTCTGAGTAACAGAAATTAAGCAGAGAGGGAAAAAGCTCAAGATTGCTGCTGTCCACCTATATGTAGAAGTCTGGCCAAACTCAGGAAAAAATTATATATAATAGAACGTTCTCAGTGATAAAATTCAGATTAAATACCATGCACAGGCTGTAGGTCTGTATGGCTCCAAGTCTTTCCAGCTCTGAAAGTAAAACTCACTTATTTGATAAGAGCTTCCAATAGAACTGCTTTTTTACTTTCTGCTAGGTTCAGGAAAAAGAGAAAAGTGGGGGGAAAATCACTCAAATATTGTTAATTGTCATTTGTAAAATTAATGGTTGCTTTCCCCCAAAAAAATATTTCCTAGGAACAGAATCTCCTGCTATGTAATGTGTTATACCACATGCAGGAGCAGTAGCTGCTGAAAAGCAACAAATCACTGGGATATTGGTAAGCAGGGTGTGAGAGAAGAAAGAATTATACTATAGAAATGAAATCTGCTTGAAAGCTGGTAGCAAAATATATTGAACTAATATACTGCCTTGGAAAACTGAAACCTGGGACTGGAAGAAATCACCCAGACCATTGAACCTGGTTCCTTGCACTGGTGTACTTTCACTGCCTCATCCAACTTTGGTCAGCTCATCATGGTAGCTCTAAACCAAGTGATTTGTCTATGGACAGCTACTGTACACAGGGAGATGGGAAAATGCAGAGAGAAAGAAGCCTGAAATAAAAAGAGGTCTTGGAGTCCCAAGTTCCAAGAGCCAGAACCCCAAACACATCCTCATCCACTGAAAGAAATCACAGCAACTTACGGATAAATCCAGGACATAAGGAAGGAAATGAAAGCAGTACAAATGTCAGACAGCCAGTGACACAAAAAGAAAAGGAGATAGCAAGAGTAGTATTCATGTCCATATTCCTGAAATAACCAATAATTTCCCAGGAGAACACCCCAACAGGCTATAGGAATACAGAATAGACTAATATATTTAGCTACTGCTCAGTTCTTGTATCTCAGTGTTCAAAGTATTTTAATAATGCCTGAAATAGAAGAAAAACTAGTGCTGATTGTTACATATGATACAGTAAACATCTATATGTTCAATAAAGAGAAATCTAAGTACACTAAATAGACATTTTATAAAGCAAAGCGTATGATAGAGTGAGTCAAATTATAACTTTTATTCTGTTAGCTGTGTGGAAACCTCAATATAAAAAGAGGAGGAAGGAGAAGAATAAGGAGAATATTCAACTTGTTTGAAAAGTGAAGTCTTTTTTGGAAACGTAACCAGGTAAAGCTAAGTAAAATAAGAATACCTTACCTGGAGCAATTCCAATGTAACTGTACCTGAGGCTCTTTGTTCATTTTTGCATGAAAGAAGATAACAAGGTGAAAACCAGAAATTCGCAGTGAAACAAAATTTTCCATGTGAAACATTTTATTTCAGGTGAGATGTTTTCTCTGAGTTCATCACTAAACATCATCACCCATGACTGCAGAACTTGCAGGAGGCTGTGGTTCAAGAGCCTTTTAGCCCAGCTCTTGGCTGTAACCTGCGTCACCCTGCTCTGCTGTGAGTGAGATGGCAGTGAAGGTTTCCTGTGTGAAATGCCTGCCATATATCTCTAATATGACTGTACGTATATATAGAGAGAGATATTTTAAACTGTATCATTGTGTTCTATCTAAATTAAAATAAGGTATCCACAAGCGGCTTACCATAAATGAAAAATTATTTGTGTGTTATCAGTTGAACAAGACTATCAGCTTCAGACTGCAATTTAATCTGTTTCGTATTCTCAAGAAAAATTTCTCAGAAGATATTTGAAAAAAACTCCTGAATTGTCTGAGCTATCACATTTTTGGATTCTTTCAACATCTTATATGGTCTTTCAAATTCTGTAGCTTTTTGTTATACTTAAAGTTACTGTTATATTTTAAATGTCATTAAATCCAGGCAGTGTTTCCAAGTTAAGCCTTTTCTCTGTCTCAATTGTCTTCTCTTTAAAAATTAAGTTAATATCTTTCAAGTTATTAACATTGTCAATATTTTCCTTTTTGGAATAAAAGTATTATAATTTAAAAATTAGTAAAACTGTTATCGAAACGTTCTGCCTCTTCCCAACTAGGTTCACAATAAAAAATGTGAAAAGCCAAATTGATCCATTAACACTTCAAAAGGTTAAGCAATGCCAACAATATATGTCACTCAGTCATTTCCCATTTATTAATTACAGTGACAAAACCTCAACAGAGGATTAAAAAGAGGAAACTTTTGATTAACTAATAAAAAAAGATCTTTTAAAGGTCTTTGCTTCTTAATATTTTAATCTCTAATCTTAATTTGCGCCAACCTAATTTCTCATTTTACTGAAAACAAATCTTTTTTTCAATGCAGCAACCTACAACCATCATTACAGACAGACTAATAGGCACAAAGAGAATGCTAAGTGAATCAGCTCTTTATGCTCAGCTCTGCTGGGTGTGGCTGAGGTGAGTTAATTTTCTTCATAGCATCTTGCATAGTTATGTCTTTGGATTTTTGACCAAAACAGTTATGATGATAGAGAGATTTTGGCACTGGTTGGAGGGGTGAAAAAATGGTTGCTTTCAGCTGAAGTTAACCCAATTTGTTAATTAATCCAGGCCACCAATTCATCTTTCATTATTTTAAGGGTTTTTAAAAATTTTTTTTTAGGATTTTTTAATGCACAACCTTCCATATAAAACATCCATAAATTCAATCTAAATTAAAGTCATGCTCTATCAGAGAATAGGCAAATGTGAACAAAAGGCAGAAATTCAAAGAAAGCTAGTTCATATCATCAGAAATGCACATCCCAAGTTTTCAGTCAGAAGGATACATTTTCTGCATTACTAAAAAGCTCCCAAAAGTTAAGGTATGTCACAGCAATCCAGATCACAGTAGCAAAGATATAGATAGGAATGGTAGACTTCATACAAAAGAGGAAAGATCACAAACTAAGCAACTCACAGATAATAGAATTTTTGGTATTAGCAAAATAACCTGAGCTTTTTTTCCACCTTTTTTTTTTTATTCTCATTT
This sequence comes from Acridotheres tristis, assembly GCA_037013685.1. Classification (NCBI taxonomy): domain Eukaryota; kingdom Metazoa; phylum Chordata; class Aves; order Passeriformes; family Sturnidae; genus Acridotheres; species Acridotheres tristis. The sequence continues at coordinate 104,256,910 of CM072887.1, forward strand.
ATTTTTATGCAAATATATTTGAATGTGTACATGTTGAGTTGTTAATTATAATACTTTCTGCAGTTTGAAGTTTTAGCATTTTCTGTTGCACGTGCAACTCTGCCATTTCATGAACATTTTCCTACCTTTCCAAACACATACTGAACTAGTTTTAGTGTCTGGAGGTCAGTAGTAGCAATCAGGACTTACCTAGCTGAACTTTACAATGCTAGGGAATACTAAAATGTATTTTCTCTTTCTTTCCATTTGAAGTGGCATTATGAAATGTTATTTCCAATTCTTCCATTTTGTTTTAGCTTACCACAGTGTTCTATTCACATATAGGGTGCACTTAGACCTTCTTAGATAATGATGACATTCAGAACACATACCTTTTATTCAGCAGACCTAGTACACAAATATTTTCAGTATCTATAACAACTATGTGGAGGCATTCTGCATGCAGGCAGCTTTTTGTTCTTATTCATCTTTTCTTCTGCTCTCTCATTATCTAAAACAATGTTAGACAAGCAGTTTATTACCTCCACATTTCTATAGCCTTCCTCAGAGGTCTCCTCATTTCATAATAGTTATCTAACAACCAGTAGACACTTCCACATGTTACTTGAACTATTAGGAGCCAACTCATTCCATTTGCTTAGTTTAAGAGCTAGAATACAAAATACTTTATTTATTTATTTGCCTGGTTTAAGGCATTTCACACAAATATCAGACTTGGCACTTAGTCAGACTCTGGGGACTATGCCTACAAATTAAGTAGCCAAGAGAGCCCCTTAACTGGGATTTGGCTTATTGAGATGAAATGTGGCCATTGGCAGCAGTCCAGATTCCTCACATTTTGCAATATTCGGTAAAAAACAAACAAACAAACAAACAAAAAACAAACCACAAAAAAACCCCAACCAAAACACAGTTTAGCTGGCTTTTAGCACATATGGAGAGAACTCCAAGACAGCAAGAACAAGTCGTTGTTTTGGAATAGATTTTCTGGTTCAATTAGGATTTGACTTTACTGTAAATGTAACTCTAGCAAATGTCCTTAAGGAACCTAGGGGGGAAAAAAAATGTTTAGAGATAAACTTTTATATTTCTTTACCATCATTTTAAAATGCTGCATTTGTCAAACAGTGTACAGCTTCTTCCTCGGTAATTTGGAAAGGGTGGTAATGATTCATAAAACAAGCTGCTACTAATGCTCTGGAGGGCACAGACATGTTTTTGTATTAGTTGTGTAATTTCTTCTAGATGAGGTAGATAAGCCCTTAGCTTATATAGATACAAAATAGGATATTAAATATTAAAATTGCCAGTAATTTTGTAGCCTACTGTGGGCAATTAAACTGTGGTGCAGGTTTTAATGACTCTCTACCTTGATTTACTTACAGATGATAATTCTAGTAGATGAAAACAAATCTGGAAAAAAATGGCTCCTTCAAATGAAAAAGTAGAACTAGATTTCTATGCTTAAACTTTTATAAACCTCAGAGACATTTCAAAATGGCATTAGACTAAATCTCTTAAAATTCGTCAGCATAAATTGTAGTATTTGGGGGTATTGCCTTTATTTAGGTGGGGGGTTTTGTGTGATTTTTTTTGTTTGTTTTTCCTAATCAGTGTGATACTAAGCAGTTCCAATTTGAGCTACCGCAGGGACTTTGTGAATGCTATAATTTAGATGTGTCACATCCTCATTCTCTTTCAGGTCTAGCCTAAATTTTTTATATGTATTGTACTTTTTGATGTCTAGAAAGTTCCCTTCCTGGCTTCAGACAAACTGAAAAGAAAAGAAAAAAGGAGTTTTCTGGCCCATTGGTTAGAATTCATCCAGAATACCTAGGCCACTCAAATTAGGAAATAATTTTTTTTTTTTTTTTTCAGCAACATGTAACAGTCATTTTGTTTTTTACTGTTTCGGCAATACTTTAGAATAGCATAATTGACAAATAATTTTATACGTTGATTTTGAGCTCTATTCCTGGTCAAAAATAAATTTTGATGTAAAGAAACTTCAAATCATATATACAAACATCATTACTATATAGTCAAATGTATATGAATATTTAGGATGTAAGAGGTTTTTTTCATGAGCAAGAAAAACGTTTTATAAGATTTTCACAAATATCTTATGATATTTAAGAGGACAAATACCACCTCGGAGGGAACAGGATGCAGGTCCAGGTTGTCTCTTACCTTTTCATATAGTTCTGCCATCTGTTATAACATGAGGCACTTTTGCAATGATATAATGATATCCATAAAGGGAGCTGTTCCCTTGTAACTACATAATTAGGAAAAGTACCACAGCTAATCAATATCATTATATTAACACACTATCAATGGGTGGGCAGGGTCTATTGAGGCATGAGTCTGCATTTAGATGTGGTTTTGAACATAGATGAGTCAAGATAAGAGAAAAATGTTCCTATCTTTTCCTCAGCTATCCCTTTTTTCCTCAACAAAGACAATCATGGAATCTGTTGGAAAGAAACCGTCACGTCTGGCTACCCCTTATTAAAATGTTCTAAGTGAAAAACCAGTGACACTGTGACTAATATCAACAGTGATGGCTTTTATGTATTATGTTGACATAAGCACAGTTTAGCAGGCAGGTTGAAGGGAGCAGTTATCCCCCACACAGGGCAGGGTGATGTTCAGGTTGTCCCACCTCTGTCCAGCTCACGTACAACCTGTGCAGCGTGTCCAGCCTTGTGTGCTCATCCCCCAGCTGCTGATAAAGGTGAAACTTCTAAAGAATTATTTAGTTTCCTTCCAACTGCACAGGAAGTAGCTGTGGATCCTTAGTAACTGGGAATTAAAATTGCACCCAAGTATGATATGAGTGGGGAATACACTTTTTGTGGGCAACTGTCAAAACAGCCCCCCAAAAAACCTACTTTATACCACCTTCTTCATGTTTTGACTGTGACCAACCCACAAGACTTTGAAAAGTAGCTGCTCTAGAAACTGTGTGCTCTTCTGTTTGGATTTTTTCTCTCTTTATTATTGATCTTTTCTTTCAGGTTTCTCTGCATGTTTGTTGGTCTTTTGCCTTATATATTCTCTTTGACAGACTGCAGTGCTTTTCTTTCAGTGTATTTATTTAGTTTGTTTTCTTCTGCCTTTCTGTCTGCTCTTCAACTCCAGTCTCCTGGAGATGCATAAGACACTGATCACAGGAAAGTTTGACTCAAATTTTCCAGCATAGAATAGGTGAGGAGGTTCAAAATCAGGAAAAACTTACCTTCCTATTGGTATTTAGAAGAGAAACTGAAGCAGTTTAAGCAGACATGATCAGAAGAAAATCTTCTCAAAGTATCCTCTACTTAGATTGATAGATATGGCAAGTCTAGGAGTGTATAATGTTGATAAAATTAAACTGCATTAGGCTGTCCTGCTCAATAAATCAAACTCACATTCCCTTGATGTGGTGTGATATTAAGAAACCAAAAATACTCTTCACATGTTCTAAACATTCGTTACTTCTTAAACCTGGCTTGTCTTTGTAAATCTTTATTTTCCTAGTGTTTTCTATGCTTTTGTAAAGGTTTCATTAAAGGAAATAAGCATACACACGTTAAAACCCTTCTATTCATATCCTTATTATAGCATTCAAGCTCTTTGTGGCACTGTGCCTAGTTTGTATTACCAAGACTAGGTTTTTGCAAATGAAACTCTTTCAATTAGTGTTTCAGGAAGCAATTAAATTGTCTAAAATATATTAATGAATACATTGAAATCTGGAAGAGTACCCTTTTTCTAATACTTCCATTATTAATGCACCATCTGTTTTGTTTTGTTCCCTCACTAGTGTACCGTTTCAGTAACCTCATGTCCACAGAAGACAGTATTCTCAAAAAGCAAAGCCAAGAAATTTAAGCTGTTAAGCAGTCTTAATTATATCGTATACATTCCAAATAATTTTACAGATACAATAATCAAGGATGACTTTTTTCCTCTCTCTTTTTTGAATGTTCTGTGCGGCAAAGTTCTCTGAATAACTGTGGGTTTGATCTCTGTTTTCTTGCAACAATAAAGACAATTAAATATTTGGCTTCAGTATCTGGGGTTATTTCTATAACAGTCAAAGAAACTAACTTTTGCACAAGGACATGTACAATAATGAGGAATAGGGGCATTTGAGCTTTCATTACAGAAAAATCTTCAGACATCAGATGTATTTTGGGCATTATTTGCATAGAGTACTTGAAAGAATTTGAGCTAATCGAGGCAGGGCCATGTGTATCACCATCTGTAGAGAGCATCCATAAAATATCCTGAGGTGATGACTTAAAAAGACACATGAAAATATTAATTCATTCAGGCTGCCAGAAGTATTTCTTTCTGTTTTAATGGCAGGAATCATCTCATTTGACCTCAAACCAAGCTAAAGTATCAGACAGTTTTGGATCTATTCTAAAAGGCACAGATTGCTCCCTTATACACTGGTGGCTCTTTTATGGGGTGAAATGAGGTGCAGGGTGAGACAATGACTGGATGCACTTACAGTGAGGGGCAGAGCAGTCATCACCCTTTCACTTCAGGAATGAACAAGTAATTTCTAAGGATCAGGAGCAACTTTAATGTTCCCAGTCCCACAGTAGCTAACCTTGAATATGCATTTAGCTGTGGAGATCCTGAGATACATTGCTTCATCTTTCCTGAATGTATTACGAATGCAATTGTTCATAAAACCAGAAGTTTACAAAATCTCTCTCATGACAAATTTTTGTGAGCTCCCCTACAGTTTCTGCATAGAACATGGAACATGGCTCATATCTGTTGTTCAGGATGAAGGTTCTTTCCCTTAAAAGATGAGGCCAGTAAATGGTAGAGGGAATGTGGTGGGATTTCTTTGGAAAGAGAAACCTTAGACACAAAAGAGACAAGAACTGTGCAATTTCAGAGGGCCAGCCTCAGTGTGCATTTCAAACCCAAGCTTTCAGAAAAGCCAGAGGTGATGTGCATCAGGAAGGACTGGCAGTGAGGGGTATAATTTCAATTGGCACCTCTGGTTTCTTGGGATTACTGCCAAGGAGGGAATTTCTTATAATTTGCTGGTTTGTCTGTCAGCTGAAAGTGCCTCATCCTTCCCAGGAATAATGAAAGAAACATGTACACCATGTGTGAAGAGATAAAAGGAGCCCATTATCAGCATGAAAACATGTTTTTATCAAAGATTTGTGGCTGAAACATCACAGCCAACTACAGAGTAGAAACCCTAAGTTCTCAGGTCCTGCAGGCTATATTCTATTTGTTACCATTTTGTCATTTAAAAATTAGTTTGGGTGCATCCATTGGAGCTGCATTTAGTTTCAAGCCATCTGAGAAACCTCTGCTCTGTTGATTTATACGAAAAAACAAAAAAAAAAATGCATTTTTGTTCACATTAAGGAGGCTTTTATTTACCTGAACAGTGTGGAGGGATCTAGTATAAAGGAGATTTAGTCCTTAAATTTTAAACATTATATAAAAATTTAAATTAGTCTCTATTCTTCAAATTGTTGTCATTATGGAAAGGTCAGAGATGATGAATTGTTTGTTGCTGCTGCAGATATAATGTATTGTACAGTTCTATTATTTGCTGTTGAAGAAAACATGATTTATTGTATAGTGTCAGAAAATATTTGCTCCAGGCCTGCAGTATATGAAATATATAGCCTGTTTTCAGCCATGTTGCTTAAGGGAACTACTATACAATCCTCTGAGGCAAAAAAGGAGATCTCTCTAGTAGTCTAAATGATTATTTAGTGATTTAGGAGGAACATTTTGTCTTCAAAATAATTTTCACAGCTACACATCAAATGGTCTAATTAATAGGAAAAAAAGCAATAAACAAAACATGCAATAAGTGGCATTTCAAAAGCTACTGACCTTTGCAGTTGTTTGAGGAGACATTCTATATGCTGCAACCACAGTCAGTCAGAAAGGCAACAAAAATCTGTGCCTTCTATCGCAGATAGAAACAAGATTAAACACTAACTTATATTAAAAAAAATCTATGTAGAAAAAATTTATTCATCTTAGTTTTGCTTTTATTTTTTTCCTTTCCCCAATCAGAATGAAAATTCAGGAATTAAAAACAAAATAAAAACCAAAATTGTAATCTTTACTTTGATTGAAATTGTTTAGTTAGTTCTAATAACTTTAAAAATACTGCATTTACTCAAAGTGAAAATCCAGAAGGTGAATTGAAACACAAACTTGGAGAGTTTGAAAGACTATGGAGAGTTTTTAAAAGAAATTAAGTCTAACCACTTTTCTGCAAACATACTCAGCTCCAGAAAATCAGACCTTTCTAGCAAATAAAGGTTGTCAAAAATCTTCTAACCTGCTTCAGTTTTTTTCTGATCTGTAATACCATAATTTCATTTCAAATCATCAGTATTTTAGCAATGAACATTTTGAAAAATAGTGTCGTAGTCCAGCCTGTGTCACAATACCTATTTTGAGCAACAGGACACATAGCCCTTTTAAAAATGGGCAATTTTTTCATGAGGGTCTTTGAAACAGTTTTCAAGTCTTCAGTCTCTACTGCTAAATTCACCTTTGTACATGAAAAACAAAACAGAGTTATAATTACCTCAAAGCACTTATTTTCAAAGAGTATCTGGTGCATTATATCTGCTCAACAGGAGAGACTCAAAGAGTGTGGGGAGACAGTGTGAAAAGAAATGTAAAGAACACAAGAAGCTGGGAAAACTGGCATGTGCATGAACACACGCCGAGAAAGGCAAAGAGACATCTTTCCTAGGGTGTCTTTCGAGAATTATGACATCAAATTCTAAAGCACTTTGCAAAAATGTGGCAAATTCATCTCAGCTGGTAGCTCTGATAATGTCAGTGGAGTTACAGTGGGAAAGAATTTGTTCCAATGAGAGCATCACGAGGAGTACACTACTGTTAGACTGTTACATTGGTTATTAACTCGCTTTCCTTTCAGTGCTAAAGAGGATAGATGGAGCTTCATGGATCTATTTTTAAACTATGTAAAGTATTTGCTGCACGGATCAAAGAAATATGAAACCAAACTTACCATGGCACAGACTGGTGGAAAAATGGGCTAGACTGAAAGAAATGTCTTTGAAATATTCTATGGACCCAGCATGAAGCCTGGTTAAAGTTGCATAGCTTTCCATTTGAAAGGTCACGTTCAAAATTGGCTTATACTTTGTGAAAGGGTTACTTTTCAAGCTGAAATTGTTCATAGTTATCCTCAGTGAGACACTTTTTTTTAAGATAATGAGCAAAAAAGGGAAAGTGATTTTTAAATTTTACTTTTGATTAATTGCCTTCAGTGCATACGAGAGCAGAGATTGAGCAGCTGGTGTGTATCAGTATCAAGAAGGTGAAAAATGTAGTTCAAGCAGATGAGAAACCTGTCTCCCTGAGTGCAGAGAATGACTTGGGAAGCTCTAAATGGATTAGGGACAATACTAGCACTGAAGAAGGGAAGAATGGTGACTAAATCTGTGAATTTATTTCTAAATTTTAGGTTTTTTTCACCCCCAAATGCTCTTGGCATCCCATTTTTAGTCTTTCCATAGTGGATTTTCACTCTAGGAGATATCTGAGCAATAGTCTGTGGTGAGCAGTGAGCAGGAAAAGTGGTCCCAGGCTGAATGGGGCAAAATGAGGCCCATCTTTGCTCTGTCTGCCTTCAGGATCAGACTTGCACAAAATAACCCCTATGGCTATACACAGAGAAAGGTCACCTTGGTCCTGCTTGAGTAGTTCTGTTTCTGATATGTCAGTGGTAAATTTTGGGCACAGCCCTGGCTAAGAGTGCTGAGCTAATACATGAGGTAAAAACTTCCCTGAACGTCTGCCTCCCCTGAAGATAGTGTGGGTTTCCAAGGTGGGCTCTGGATCAGACATGTGGTGGAAAGCACAGAGCTAGTGAGGGTCACACAGCCTGTGCCAGATGCTGAGGTGTCATTCAGGCAGGGGTGCATTTAGCTAGAAATGAATTTAAGGAAAGGACCTTCTCCTCTAGGTCCATGAAGGTTATTTGATGGACACTCTCTAGGGGACAGTTGAGGCTGTCCTAGTGACAGTCAGGATCTCAGCCATGGTTTGTATACCGACATGATGGAGGTGCTTTGTCAGCAGCTTTAGCACAAACTAAAAAAGGAGAACAGTGCTGTATCTCATACTGTCCTGGTCCTCCATCATTCCAGAGGTTTGTCACCCTTCCCTCTATGACTTCCCCCTTCCCTAACCCTGGAGACAGAGCATGGACCTTTGCTCTTCCCACAGTTGCCCTCTCATTCCTCATGCTGCTCCTGCAACAGCTGGAAACACCACTCGCTTGTCTCCTGGCAGAGGAGCAGACGACTGTCTCTATTGATTAGGCACATGCCTCTTTCATGGCTTTACTTTGGCTGAACCATCCTGTTCACCTACCAGTGCAGACACAACCTCAGGCTCACCTCCCTCCTTCCTCTCCTGTTTAGCTTTGTCCTGAATTAGCTGAAAAAAGGCCCTGATTTCTGCTCCATCCACCTGAGAGGAGAGACAATCCTCCACAGCTGCCCCCTCAGCATTGCCCATTCTGGCACCTGCCCCCCTCCTTGCTGTAGCCTTTTTGTGTGCAATAAGATGCAGAAGTAAACAATGTCTATTCAAACACGCTAATGACCAGCCAGTCAATATACCCTATTCATTTATTAGAAACTGAGAAAATGCCTGTTACCTTTTGAGACCTGACTACTGCAGGTGGTGGGTTTGTTTGTTTAGTATATAAGAAGCTATCGACCAGAATATTTAGCCAAAAGTTAGAAAGCTTATTGTGAAGTGCTTCTGAGATGTGTGGTTTTACTGGGCTAATCTAAAGCAAAAATTATTAAAGTCAAGTCAATAATATGGATTGTTCCCTTCCTTAACATCTTGCTCAAAGAAATACAAATGAATTTATTTATATCCATTTGTAATATAGATTTCTGCATCCATCTCCAATATACTAATAGTTATTCTTGTGGGAGTTCAACTGTTAGGTTTTTCCTTGTCATATTTCTTGTCATTAAAATTTTTGAATACTTTTGTTACATAATTTTGTGTGTACATCATGTGAAATAGCTTAATAAAATCAGTGTTTAAGGCTCTTCCAAAGCTTTGGAAAACGTTTAGACAGAAGATATATTATGGGCTTTTGACTCACTAACCTTGGGGAATATATTTTCATATTTCACATCAATATTCCCCTTTCCTATATATCAAAAACTGATTTTCTCCCCTATGGATTTCCAGTTTCCTATGCAAACACGTTTGTCTGCATTAGACCTTCACACTTTATGAATCAAATCCTACTTGTACACTGTGCTTTGTTTGTGACTCCAAGCAGGAACCCTGTGCTTCCTTTCTCCAAGTGAAGTAATCTGTACTTTGGTAATTTTTTTTACTTCAATGTATTCCATTTTTGTTTGAATAAGCCAATGGCAACTTGCATTTCTATTAGTGCTCAGTTATAAAGCACTCCAATGCATTACGAAAACTTTGAAGGTACAGAAATGAAAGATCATTTGCAAGGAGAACATATACAAAAGGCCACATTTGATACTTAGATAGGATTGATGCTTCCCTGCATCCCAGCTGCTCCTCTTCTGAGCCATGGAGCTGTGTTGATAAGACACACTTATCTTCCTTGATGGTAAAAATGTCCTACTTTCTAGAATCAGTCAAGTACTACAAAAACCAGTGGGATCTCCCCAGAGGCATGTCCTCATGTCTAGTTGTTCATATTTGTGTTTTTCAGCTGTCTCACACAAGCATAGCATCCACATTCAGGCACATTCATCACTTCAGCATTAGGAGGCTTATCACTTGCTGTCATAAGGTGATCCACTGACAGATACTCTGGCATTTTCATCACCCTCAGTACTGTTTCCATTATATCTTGTATAGGTTTTCTGAAGGGAGATGACAAGCACATGTGGAGACAAATTCTTTCAAACACCAAGTGAATCCCAGTTTTTCTTTTCAAGGACTATTGAATATTTCTAGTTTATTTGAAAATGGGTTGTGCTTTCTCAAGAATTTGAGTTTATTTTGGGAAGGGATAGATTGTAGTGGTGGTGAAGGTTCTTATCCATATGTATAAAGTAATTATGGTCCTTTCAGAGAATTTTAATTCTACACACGATATTTATTTACAACTCATGAATCTCAAGGCACTCTTAAACATATGCAATAAATTTCACACATGCATCCATTTTTTATGTAATTAGAGCACATCACAGAAAGCTGAAGGATGATGTGTGCAAGGTCCTACCAAAAACTGGAACGCCTCTTTCAGAAAACCAATTGTACTTTATATGATACTGCTAATAAATTTATCCTTTTTTTTTTTTCCTCAGAGCACCAACAGCCAGTCTACAGCGGTTTGACAGGACAAACTCTACAAAATAATAATGTAGAATTAGAAAGGCTACTTCTCTCTTCTTTATAATACCCTTTCTTGCTCAAAACTAGCCAAAGAAAAAAAAAATTCTTTATTGTTATTTGCCTTTATTTTTTTTTTAGTAGCTTGAACTATTTGCAGTAAGTCCATTATTTTCCTCTTCTGAAACAAGGGCATGTAAAAGCATATTTATTGTACTTTCTGTCCTAAGTTAACCACAAGGCTTGGGGTTTAATATCTCAATACTTCACAAGTCTCGTGTTTACAACATCTGCGAGGTAGTGAAGTTATAGATGGTACTGTATGACTTTTTTCAAGGCTGAAAGAGTTTAGCGATTCCTTGAAATTCTACAGCATACATTTTAAAGCAGACAAATCCTTCCATCACGTACTAGAGCACCATCAATTATCTCTATGGAAATAGTCACTGAAAATCAGAATATAACATATTATGTATATGCTTCCGTAGGAGTGAATCTGGTGCCTGATTTGTTCATAAACCACCATAATCATCCCACACCCTCCATGGTGTTGAAAGGGAGGTTGTTTTAATGCTCATTGCTCTTGCGAGGATGTTTGGTGAAGACGATCTTCAGGCAGTATAAGACAGGAATGTCAACACCTGTGTGCCAAGCCAGCATATGAAAAAGTGCAGAAAGAACAATGTTCACAAGCTGTGAACAGGAAAGCAGCTACTTGGGTGGAGGTATAAACCATGTCTTTTCTAATTAGGTTAGAGTCGAATGGTTTGCAGAGGTCCCAAGACTGCTCTTGCACTTGTAGCTGGTCACTGACATTGTGTATGGAATGTATGACAGTGTTTTAATTTCAGACTGGGGCATATGGAAATAGTTTATGCAGATGAGCATTTTTGTAGATATTGTTTCAGACTTCAAACATGGGAAAAATAAGGTTCTCGGATTAGAACTTAAAATAATTCTTTGTCCTTTTCCTATTAAAAAGCCTGGATATTTTAACATATGTTGTGTATATACAAAGGTATTTTTACCTAATTTTTTGAGCAGGGGAGGGTTGTTTGTTTTCATCTGGATTTTGGCTTTATGGGTCTTCATACTGTTGCTGTTCATTATTTTGAAGAATGGTAGAAATAAACACTTTCAGACAATTCATAGAGATCATAACCAAGGCTTCTGTATGTTCCTTCCCCATTTCTTTTCTCAAAGACTCAACAGGATAGGCAAAAACCCAGCTTCTGAAATTTAGATTTATCACCAGATGCCTGATCAATATATCCTTGATCTCAGCAGGAGTATCCCACTGGGAGTTGAACTAGGTGCAGATTTATTTAGAATAAAGCAGCCAGCGTGTGGCTGTTCCCAGATGACGTTCTGAGCTCTCCACATTTGTGAGCATTAGCTTAGGGGCTACCTTCAAGATCTCTTTCCCCATTGTTATTTCAATGTATCAAGGCGTATCAAGACAGTCCAGATATGTCAGATTATATATTCTCTTTTCATTGTAGTGTCTTGTTTTTCTAGTACCTTTTCTGGGCTAGTTGCATTTGCTCATTTGTTTGGCCTTATGTGGGTTTGTTCTAATGTTTGAATTGACCCAGCAACACATACCTATTCAAAAGACTATTTTGTGAGTAAGAACGTTAACCTGAATAAAACCACCAAATATTCCAAGTAAAATTTGCCCTTTTAAATTATAGCCTCTCGGGTAGACCTGTAAGGTATATATAAATTTTTTATGTTCACAACAATGAGAGGCTTGTTCATGAATTCTATTAGTACTGTTGCTCTATTGTACTTAGGAAAAAAAATGCAGATTCCAGTCTTTAGCATAACCAAATTATACAAGTCTAGTGAGCAGTGATATAAATAACAGCACTGATGTCTTCAAGCATCAACTGATGTCTGCTAGACTTGACAGGTTCTAGTAATTGGAGAACCTGTGATTGACTTAGCAATGCTTGTGCTTCTGCATATTACTGTAGAAAGAAACTATCTGTGTCTGTGTTGAGGAGTAGGAGAGTCTAACAAAAAAAGATCAGAAATTATTTTAATTTATTAATCTCAAATGTCAGAACCACAGAGACTTTAATCATTGCTCTTTTTAAGGTCCATTTATTATTACTGATTTTTCTTTCCATATTTCCAAAACTTCGAAATGAAATTAAAAACGATAATTCATTTTCTACTGACAGTTGCTTCTCTGCCCATTGTTCAATAACTCATGGGTACTTTTGGAGGTGTAGTGCTCTATGGGACCCAAAAAGTTTACACAGCACATGGATAACTGCTACGATGCTTTTGCATCCCTGGAGAACTTTTTCTGTAAACCCTTAGAATTGCTATACAGCCATGGTTCAGAGTGTTTGTCACAAAGCAGCATTTAAAGGACTCATTTGACTTTATAATGTCTAATTTGTGCATGTTTTTATTAGAAAGAGAGAGTTTGAAATGAGCACAAGGGCAAAATAAGATATAAATTAGGACAGTGACTACTCATAATACTCTGAAATTCCCCTTACTCTTCCATATTTTTCTGACACATCATCTCTCCCAGATGCGGCGAGAGTGAAGCACCAGCTATGTGTGTCAGCAACAGTGTCTTCAAATCCTGTTAAATGTTCTGAAATAAGAAACTTTTTGTGTTCATAACTTGCAGAGCAGGGAAGGAGAGCCGTGTGACCCCCTTCTGTCTGCTGCTCCTCTGACACTAATTTCAATCTGCTGACTGATTGGCAAGTGGCAAACCTGTTAGCAAGAGCTCTTTAGCTGTGGGATCTGAGACAAGGTTGTTTAGTAGTGGTGAGCTCTAAAAATGTACTTCAACCTTCTGGGAGGGTTGCCTTGAATATTCATTTCAGTCCTTTATATTTATTGTTGGAGGTTTTCAGAAACAGATTATGCACAAATATATTGGGAATGGTAAATCACAGAATCAAGGAATCACAGAATCATAGAACTGTGTGGGTTGGAAGGGATGGTCATGTAGTTCAAGTCCTTTGCCATGCATATGGGCAGCTTCAGTCTGACCAGGTTGCTCAAATTCTCCTCTCAAGACTGAACAGCCCCAATTCCCTCAGCCTGTCGTCATAAGAGGCAAACTCCAGCCCTCCGATCATCTTCATGGCCTCCTTTGAACCTTCCAACAGGTCTGTGTCCTTCTGAGGCTGTGGGCTCCAGAGCTGGAGGCAGCACTCCAGGCAGGGTCTTGTGAGAGCAGAGCAGAGCAGAGGAGCAGAATCCCCTCCCTCAGCCTGCTGGCCACACAGCTTTTGATTCAGCCCAGGACACAGTTGGCTTTCTGGGCTGCAAGTGGACATTGCCAGGTCGTGTTGACCATCTACACACCCCCAAATCCTTCTCCTCAGGGCTGCTCTCACTCCATTCACTGCCCAGAGTGTTTTTGTGCTGACCCAGGTGCAGGGTTCGTGCTTGGCCTTCCTGAACTTCACGAGGTTCCCACAGTCCCACATCTCCAGGCCCCTGAGGATGGCATCCCTTCCCTCCAGCTGTCACCTGCACCACACAGCTCAGTGTCACCAGCAAACCTGCTCAGGGTGCCTCAGTCCCTCTCCCTGTCACTGACAAGGATGTGGAACAGGGTTCCAGTACAGACCCCTGGGGATGACATTCCTCACTGTCCCCACCTGGACATTGAGCCACAACCCTTTGGGTGCCACCATCCAGCCAATTCCTCATTCACTGTGTGCTGTCTGTCAAATCCAATTTTCTTCAGTTTAAAGACAAGGATCTTGTGTGGGACAGTGTCAAATGCTTTGCACAGGTTCAGGTACATGGAATTAAGGTCTTCCCTCACCCATCAGTGCTGTAATCCCTTCACAGAAGACCACCATATTATCAGGCATGACTTATCCTCAGCTGGGCCTTGTTGGCTGTCATCAGTCACTGCCTTATTGCACATGTGCCTTAGCAAGGTTACCAGGAGGATGTGTTCCATGATCCTGCTCCATGATCCTGCTGGGTGTGGAGGTGAGATTGTCTGGCCTGTATTTCCAGGGTTTGTTCAAGTATAGCAAAGCCTGTTTCTGAGAGCAGAGTCGTAATAGGTGATGCCTTCATGTGCCTTCCACACTTATTTTAGTTTGTCGCCAGGTTTGTGATGATACACAGAGCTAAACCACAAGGTTCTGTAAAAATGCAAAAAGTAATGATGCTTTGGACTAAAGTGTAGATAATAAATCAGTTTTTATGGTCCCACTGAATTGTGTAAAATCAGGTTTTGTAAATAATATTCCTACTAATGGATGGAAGCCTTTCATCTGGTCTTGCTGGACCTAGATAAAATGTGTTCCTTCTTTTTAACTCCTTAATTAGCAAGCACGTGATTTCTGGTATCTTTATCTCCTGGTGCGTTCTGAGAAGCCAAAAATGACCATTTTATGGATTCACTTCGGAATTAACATTTTCATGGTACAGGAGACTGAACCATTTTGGCCAGGTTCTCTTGCTGCTTTAGCTGCTTCTCACACCATAAACTTCAGCTGGAGAGGTTCATGTTCAATTTTACATATGACTCAGTAACCATGTCTACTCCCAGGAAGGGCCACTACAATGGCATTTATGTGCTCACAGCTCAGGTTTTGTATTTGCAGAGCACAATATATTATTATAATTATTTTCCTTTCTTGGTGTTTTGGGGGATTTTTTTGGGTTTTTTTAATAAACCATGCAATAGGTTACTCAACATATCACTTCATACATCCAATGTTATCTCAAAAGTATAAAATGATGAACTGGAGACAAGAGAGAGAAGAGAGGACTCTTTTTCATAGGATTTTGCTGACTTATTTTTAACTTTGTAGAATGACCATCTACCATGCCAACAGATGCTTTAGAAAGGAGTATAATAATAAAAATCACTGTTAACATAATTCAGCTATATCATTATTGTGAGCACTAAAAATAAGAGGCTACCAAAGAAAGCCGGGTTATATTGATTTATGGCTGTCCTCATTCAACAGAATTCTCCTTTGAGAAAGCACTCAGGCAAAATTAAATTGCTTAAGTATTTATGCAAAAGAAGAAATACCTGAAAGAGATAAAGCAGTTGTTTTCAGTGTGTCTTTTTCTGCTACAGTTTTTGAATGATTACCCTAATTGGAACTGTTAACAGTAGAATGAGATGCCAGCTGTTGGAGAAGGGTATAATGGAAAAGGCTTTGTAAAAGAAGTCTGCAAGATCAAACCTTTTGAGGGAAAAATTATAATTTATCTGATGAGTCTCCAGTTTGGCTGAACTAAAAATACAAAGAGATGAATGTTTTGGTTTGGGGTTTTTTAGCTGTTGTTGGGTTTGTTTCTTTCTTCCTATTATTCATTTGTAATACATTTTGACTTGCAGGAAAAACAAACCTGTTTTTTTGCAGAACAAGAGCTCCATGGGGGACACTGCAAGGAGTGACTCACAGAGTGTGATATGTTTGTCCATCCTGAAGGTGAATATGCAAATACCTGTTCCCACAGCAGCCAGAGGAATAGCAAGGCTGCCTGTCTGTGGACCCTTTTCTGTCAGCACAGGACAAAACTATTTCAGGAAACTCTCATCGGGTGTAAACATTTTTCTCACATTTTCCTTGCCTTCTTGCTCTGAATGTGAATGTTGTTTACCCTCCTTTAAGTTTCCTGAAGGCATCATGAGTGTAGCAGCCCATTTTACTTCCTTTTTCTGTGTTTGGAGTGTGTGATGCCACCAAGTGAAATGAAGGGAGAAAGAGTGGGGTGAAGAAAGCCAAGGAATACCAGTGAAAGGAAGAAGCAGTTTACAGAGCAATTAAAAAGCCAAATGAAATCTGTGCAGACACAATTAGTCTTCCTGCAGTATTGCTCATATTCCAACATATCCAAGGATGATACAGGGACTGCTGAAGGATGAAGAAAAGTCTGTTGGTTATTCTTTTAATAATATCTTTTGGGAAGGAATGGCCTGATACTGTGCCCCTTTCACTCACCTCAGTTGCAACAGCATTCTCTGTCTAAAAGCAGAAGACTAAAACATTACAGATATCCCTACTGTGGCTAAAGCAGTAACACTGATGAAATTATGAGGTCCAGATACATCTGAAAGTGCTGGAGGTGAAATAAGTTCCTTCTCTAGCATCTTTATTTCTGAAATACTCTGAGACTCTGACCGGTTCTTTATGGACTACCCTTTGTCTAAAAATCATGATAAATATATTGAAAACTATAGAATATTTACAAATTGCACTTTGAATTAACACCTCATTTTGGTAGCCAGTTACTGGTGAGAGTCATGTTAATTCTTGAAGAAAAAAAGAGACAAGACATACCAAGAGATAACTGAAGACACTTTGTGTTTTATTTCTATTTAAAATATTTGGCAGAATCATCTAACACCCTTTTGGGGGTCCTCAGACCTGAAAGCCCTTTGGGGCTGGCATATACACTGCATAGTCTACATGAAACATGTGAAACTTCTGGAGAGAGCTAGAGACACCACAGCATATTGGAAATAGTTGTAGCTGTCCACTGTTCCACACAACAACCCTGTCACTAAAGGGAGAGACATGGATTGACAGATGCACCACTCGGTGGATAAGGAATAGGTTGGATAAACACACTTAAAGAGTTAAAGTCTTTTTGGAAGTCCTTTTTGGTGGCCTGACCTCCAAATACCTTCCAGAAACATTTAGCTCTCCTTCAGTAGCTGTTTTGTCACTACCATCTCAGGTATAAGACTCAGAGCTACTGGCTTCAAAAAAAAAAAATTAGGAGCTGCATGTGGCTACCTGCATGTTGGTGCTTTGGCTTCAAACTGAGCTCCTGAGTTTAATGATGTCAAGTTTAATGGCAAACACTGGCCTCACACTGGCTCCTGAAGATAGGTTTCTACACTTTACACCTTATTTCAACCACCTATGGATGTTTGAATGGTATGCATGTGCAGGGAATGGGACTAGATGCACCTGAAGCAGGAAGACAGGTAACCATTAGTTCATGCTCACTCTTTTCTATGGTTATAAATTGAAAGATTCAGTTTTAAACTTGGTGTGTGTAAAAACTATGCAGTACAGTTGCATGTGGAATAGTTTTATTTTATAGGGTTTTTTTCATTACATTTAGATTTGGTTTTGGCAAATCAAATGTGATGTGTATCTTTTACACCCATTGTGAAAGAGATTTCACTCCTAGCTTACCTTAAGAACAAAATAAATGGCTACATAGGACCCAAATTAAATGTGTGACGCAGAAACCATCTTCTTATCTAATTGTACAGACTCACAGGAAGAGGTCCCAGCTATCAGAAATGCTGCCTATTCAGCTAAGCCAAAGCAGATAGTGAAATTTGCAGCACACTAAGGGTAAAAGAACTTACCATGATGCCAGATATATCAGTTTTCTTAACAAAGAATCCATTGCTTTCAAGGGTTTTAAAACATGCTTCTAACAATCCATTCTACATGGCACAACTCAGCAAATCTGAGCAGAGAGCGTGTGTTTTTATTTTTTTTTAATTTTTAATTTCCCTATATTGTGATCAGAACAAGTCATTTTGATCCACATCCAATGCAGTGGGTAGGGACATGTAATGTTTTCTTATTCTATCACTTGCAGATATCTTTTTTTCCATTTTGAACTAGTCAACCTCACTAGTTTGTAGCCTTTCGTATTTAAAGATCTGTGGAAATATTTCAGTCAAGATATTTCCCACTATGCTAAATGCCAGATAATGGTTATGACTACTGTCTCCAAAGAGCCTTGCAGGTTTAGGTGTAAGTCATGCAGATTTTCTGCACACACCAAGTTATAGACAGGACTGCTGACAATGACTACTATTAAGGTTCTTCAACAGTTTCCATCTAAAGATTTTGTTTACAAAATCTGGCTGAAAACTTTGCCAAAATTAAACTAGTTTAAATGAAGCGAACATATTTAGTCGCCGAAATGTCACTAGTTTAGGTGAAATTAATGCATTTAGTTGTTCTGGAATTAAGCCAGAATAAGATTAGATACAAGATAAGCTTTTTTTTTTTTTTTTTTTTTGCTTATTTGAAAAAAAAGTTTGTGACCTTTCTAGTTATTTTAAAAAAACACTCTGCTAGTCTAGTGTTTCCATCCAGCACTTACTCTTTGCAGTGATTGTCAGACTAGAACTGCATCTTCTACCACCACAACAGAAATCCACAAGTCAGCAATCAGCCTGGGGGGAAAAATGAGTGTTCACCATAGACCTACTGAAGCTTCCCTACAAATAACTCTGATGGCTCTGTGCACATTGAGGGAGTGAAGGATTCACTGAAATTATGGCCATTTTCCCTCTAAAGTCATCCAGAGGAAAGGCTGCAGGGTTATTGTGTCTTATGAGTCTTCAATGATTCTTCAGCTGCACAAACTAAAAAACACTAAGAACAGCAGCAAAACAGCAGCAAAAGTACAATAAGGCAAAGAGAGAAGACTGAGACAAAGAATCAGTCTGGAGACACTATGATTAGAGGATTCAGCCTTGATAAGAGGAAGACAGATATAGCAACAGTGGAGATAACATACAAGACCAGAGAAGGTGATATAAAAGTAAAAGAAAGGATAAAGAAAGATTGGTTGAGTTGAGAGAGAAAAAAGTGAAATTGGCCAGGGAAATAAGACATAAAACATGGAATAGGTATATGGAGACAGGTCTGGATGTTGCTGGGTTGTAGTTTAAAAGCAAATATCTCCCAAAGAAGGTGACAAACTACCATTGCAGAACTGATAACTCAAAAGTTAGGGATGCTAAGATTCATTTTGCTTAAATGAAACAGAAATGTACAGTAAAACACAAAATTTCTTAAAAATAAATCAATCAGCACCTTTTCTAATGGCTTTCAAAAACTTATTCAGTGCTTCCTCTTCCTGACTGGCAGTAGAATAGGAATAGTACTATATCTTCCCCCATAGGAATATCAAGAGTTAACATTTTCAGTGCTTAAATACTACAGGGGCATGCACAAAAGAGAAATCAGGAAATTGCTCATTCTGTCCCTAGAGAGCAGATTTCATGTTCCATATTTATTTCATTGGATCCAGAACCCTTGATGTTTCTGAAAATCTCACTGATGATGATATCTTTAGGAGTATAAATACCATGGAATTTTCCAGATAGATCTTTGTACCATCTTCAGTACAAACACCTAAACTCATGTTTGAGGTTCTTTAACAAGGCAACCAGCTGCTGCACCTCAGCACAAAGCAAAGTGACCAGTGGGGACTTGTATGAGAGTAAAAGATGGTACCAAAAAGGCAATATGAATTCACCCTCAGTACCACACATAAGGAGGACCTTGCAGTTTCTTATGCTGCTGTGGTGATAAATGCAGTCTGAGGCACCTAAATAAAAAATCTTGTAAGATAAAATTTTTAGGGGGATGTAACATAATTTCCCACTAGCATCAGTGAATAAGAAATTAACAGTCTGAGAACAGAGACAAAGCTGCATATTTCATCTGCTAATGGAGGTTCTTTTTCTGCACTCATTAACACAGCTGAATGACACATAGAGGATTTCATCATCAATCAATTGTTTGTGAATAATCTTCATACTCACTCTCCAATTTGCTGAAGAATTACTTTCAAAGAAAAGAATTGAATTACTATTATTAATGAAAGTTCAGTTACCAAAAAAAAAAAAAAAAGATAAAAAAATCAATTCCTCACTGTATTAGACATAAAGAACTAGCATGAAAGCAGTATTTATCCAGAGAGTCACAAATCGGAGAGTTGGATATTATACAACAGGTGAATAAATAAAGAAAAAGGTACAGAAGGCAACAAGAAGGGTTTGAAAGAATGTTAACAGCAAATACAGATGTGACTGTGTAGTATTCAAATAACTGCAAACAACAAACACCTTTGAGAATTTTGCAATTTCCTCATAATTAATGGAAAGAGAGAGGAGGGACGTGATATAAAGATTATCCAAGTCAATCCTACTTGCCATTTTCTGGTGAGAAAAAAATAATTAATTTGCAGCAAACACAGCTGAATTCATGTCATACTCTCCTTATTTTGGCACAATTTGTGGTGCTTAGTGCCAGAAGAGATCAGCAGGCCATTGAGTCTAATCTCCAGCCTACCACATGCCAGCTAACTTCCCTCAGTTACCCTTGCACTGAGTCCACAATCTCACTTTTGGCAAATTATAACTTCAGGAAAGAATCCTGTCATAATTTGAAGACTTCAAGGAGCAGAGTCTTCATCAATTCCCTTGGTGATTTTTCACATATAGTTAACAAGAGAGATTTACCACCTAATATCTAAACTGAAATTGTGAACTCTTTGCATTCACCTTCCTCATTCTTCTTCCATTTTTAAAGTTACTTTGAAGTACAAGGTACTTTCTATCTATTGAAAGTATTTCTACTCTGTAATTACATCTATCTTTGGTCATGGTTCCGATAAACTAAATAGGTTGGAAAAAAAATCTTTTGTATATTCTCTAATTAAAAAATACATAGTTAGCTGTTTCTGCCATCTCTGCAATTTTTCAATATCCCTTTTAAATTAGAGGACAGGGCAGGATTCATCTCCAGCTCAATATACGTGACTTGACTCATTTTTATAAAGATCTAGCACTATTAGTGATATCCACAGGCATCTAAGACATAACACACTGCAGGAAGAAGACTTTCAAAAGATGTGTGACCCTTCTGTCAGGAAATAAGAGTCCAGGTATGTTAACCCAGAGCATCACAAATGGCAATAGACATTGAAGTTAAGGCAAAGGGATTATCCCACAAGCTCCAGACTTATTCAACTTAATTTCATAATCTCACATGCACATGTAAAACACATCTTACATGTGCACATGTATTTCGCACGCATTTTTAAACTCCCTTTAAAATCAATAACAATCTGGTCAAGGTAGTCAGCAGCACTTAGAGAAAAAGTTAATTGAAAACAGATGAGATGAATCACTGCTTAAATTAATGACTACTGAATGGGGTTTCAAATGAATAGCTCACTGATATTTACTGCCACTTAAGACATCCTAGGGTGCTTTCCTTGGCCTCCAGCTGCCATCCTAGGCAGGAAAGAGACCACTCCCATCCTGCATCAGCTGTGTTTGGCTCTCTTGGATATCCTCAGGCATCTCAAGTAGTACAAGACAAATACATTTCATCAACTGATTGAGGCCTTTTCTGGGAGTACAAAACCAGAACTATACTCCAGTTCTGGTAAGGTTTCTACTACACATCTCTGATCACACCCCTTATAGAATTTCTCCTACTCACACTCTAGAAATTACTGGACCTCTTTGTGCCACAGCATCCCACTGGGATAAAAATGCTTATTTCCTATAGTCCTAAGAGCCTTTCAGGATATGGATGGATACTACCTCAACTTTCATTTGGCCTAGGTTCACTTTATAGCCAGTGGAAAGAAATCAACATTTCCACAGCATGAGTCATCTGGGCTGTTTAGAGGTCCACCTTGAGATGAGGTGAATTTTAGCAAAGAAGTGCTTGTTTCTTCAAAGGGAAAAGAAAGAGAAAATGGATTATTATCTCAGATCTAAATATCAAAGCTGTAGAGATCTAATATCTTTTATGATTAATATCACCTTTACTGTCCAAAGTATAGTCTCACCATACAGAATTAAACACATATCTGTAAAACTGTTAAGTCAGTGCTATGCTTCTTCACAACTCTAATTGCTGGGTCTCTAATTTCTTTCAGGGCTGTATCATCTTTTAACAGTGAACCATTTATTGGATGAAAATTACCCAAATACTAGACTGGAGAGGAATTCAGGATGCCAGTTCTCCCAGAGGACCAGGAAGAAGAAAAGAAACCTCTGTTTGTACCATACAAAAGCAGCCCGTTTTCTTCCATGCTGCAAACGTATATGTCTGACCCTGAAAAGTGATTGTTCCAAAGTCTGGCAATCATATCTGCAGTACTGAAAAATCCCAAAGAATTTCCAATATGGAAATTTTCCCTTTACTTGAAAATTTTACTTTTTACTCCCAGCACTTTGTTGTGGATTGCTTAGCTTAAAAGCAGTGGTAAACAGCAGCATTGCTCTCTGACACTTGCAAGACTGTTTTGCCTTTAGCATACATCCGTAATCCTCATTAATGTCAGTGGAATTCATGGATGCAAAACTGGACATTTTGGAAGGCACCACTGGGGCCAGTCTTCAGAGGGATGAGATGTGGGAAGACAAGAGTCACTCACAGAGGCAGGAGGAACTTCAGGAGACAAACATTAATTGCCCATTATATGTCTATTTTCATGTTGATCTGCATTTCCTGAGCATAAACCTGTGAAATACAAGGCTGTTTTAATATCAGAGTGCTGAGACTACTCAGCAGCTTGCAGAATTGAACCATCTGATTTTTCTGTGTGTCTGCTACATAGCATATGACTGAAAGCATGGGTTTGTTTGGTTTTCAGAAACTATGTGTATGGAAAATAATTGAAAAATGTTTTTTCTCTCTAAGACTAACTTGCTATCTAAACCTGGCACATATTATTATCCTATAGTCCAACATGCAAGCACATATGTAATATTTATAAAAACAATGTTTGAAAATATCTACCCTCACTAGAGGTTTGCCTCCAAACATCCTTTGCACGTTCCAAAATGTAAATAGTCTGGCATCTATACATTATGTCAGTTGTAAACTAAGCAGGTAAACATATAGCCTCACACTTGCAGGTGTAGAAAACAGCTTTTCTTTCTCTTCTGCTGTCAGTGAGGCTGCCACTCCAGCAGCTGCTGGCATTGCTATTTGTGCTTCTGCTGTTTCTGCATTCACTATGCCCTGTGTTACTGTCCATGTGTTGCATAAGTCAAACAAGGCAAGTTATCCTCTCATTAGATAATCTAACATTCATTTTCTAACTTCTGAGAGGTTAATTTTCTTTTAGTATTTCAAAATATCTAACACTTTATAATCAGATTAACACCGTCCCTAGACAGACAAATATGAAAATTATGTTTTGTTTGTCAGGGCAGGGTTCCCAGCTCATAGTTATTGTAACTGCACCTACGTGGTCACATCTGTGGTACTTTAATTTTTTGCTCAGCAAGAAAGCTGAAGTAGAACAGAGTGTAACCTCATGCAAACTAAAAATCAGGTAATGAAAAATCTAATTTTTGGAGTCAAGGTACCATTAACAGACCCTGGGTCTTTCCTGTTTCTCTCTCTAAATTTTTATGTGACTGGATTTCAAGAAATTTGGATTACATTTCCTCCAGGATTTCCTAACATCTGTCAGCTTGGTTGCAGCACCAACTCCAGGAATGTGCAGGCTCTCACAGCCTGACTTGTGCATGCGCAATGCAGATTTAGAGAACAGATGCAGAGAGGGAGCCTTTGGCCTCCCTGCTCCTAAATTCTGCTCCTAAAATTCAGCAAATCTGAAATCTTAAAAACCTGTCAGACTTGCAATGTCTGCAAGATGGTCAGTTCAGTGGGAGTGTAGAGTGCAAGCCCTCTGTTTATTCCAAATATGCATATTTATGCTTCATAAATCCCATGCCAAATAATTGACACCATTTGATTGGGGATTTGATTGTAAAATCATTTTGTGGTCAGACCTGAAATTCTCCTATTTATACTGGTTTCTTTTGCATTTCTACCTCAGCAGAGAAAATAAAGATAGGACACTCTATTGTCTTGCCCATCCATAAAGGATCTGGAGGAAATCCTAATTCATACAAGACAGAAGAGCAAAGCAATAGATAGTTTTTTTGTTTCATGGGAATGCCAGAGTATACTGAGCAATGCTTCTTTTCCAACTTAAAATCAATGAATTGAGCAGTTACTGAAGATTTCTATTTGAATTAACAAGCCTTGTGAGCAGGCAGGATTGTCAGCTCAGGTTCAGCATAGCATGAGGATAGCTCAATCCTACTGTAGACAGACATCCAAAGGTTAAAAGTGTGGTTTCATCAGTTCTAGTTGTAGACTTTGGAGACAAAAACCACAAAGCCCAGCTTCCCCTTCCTTCTCCTGGCTTTTCCCTCTAAAATTCTGTTACCTTTACTTGTGCATTTACAAGCAAGGACAGCCTGCACACTGTCAGCCTGAATTACCTTAGCTGCTCTGCTGTCTGACACAGTTTGTTGCTCCAGGTGGTCACTCCTGCTGCCTACACCTGGATTTTGCTGTCCAAAGGGGCTGTATAGCACTTTGTGTTCAAAACAGAATGTTTGGCATGTCATCAGCCTTTAGCAAGGCTGGGATTGTCTGTGGATCTGAGACCCCTGAGCAGGAAGCTCTTAGCACCCTTCAACAGATTGTTTTTTCTATTTGCACAAAAGAGGTCACATCAATTTATGGTGATTCCAACACAGAAAGAGGGCTCTATCACAATAGGATGGCTACAGGGGATGAGGCACCTCTCCTATGAAGATGTGCTGAGACAGCTGGGGTTCTTCAGCCTGGAAAAGTGAAGGCATTGAGGAGATTTCATTGCAGCCTTTCAGTACCTTATAGGGACTTATATAAAAGTAGGGAGAGGGACTTTTTATACAGGCAGACAGTTACAGGACAATGGTTAATGGTTTTAAATTAGGTTAAATGTTGGGCAGAAATTCTTCATTGTGAGGATGGTGAGGCCCTGGCACAGGTTGCCCAGAGAAGCTGTTGATGTCCCATCCCTGGAAGTGTTCAAGGCCAGGTTGGTTGGAGCTTGGAGCAACCTGCTCCAGTAAATGGCATCCTTGCCCATGGTAGAGGGGTTGGAGAGAAATGATCTTTCAAGTTCCCTTCTAACCCAAACCATTCTATGATTCTAAGAGCCTTAATTGTTTGCAGATGCTATTTTTCAGAGGGAAAAACAGCTTTGGGATGGATGCAGAACATTAGAAACATATATGATCACTAGAAGGTTAATTCAGTTAATTCAGAGCTGTTCTTCCATGGCAGGATGGCACAAGGTTTTCCACAAATCCTGTGTGGCACCTGCCAGCCCTGTTGTAATCCCTGCCTAAATAGCCCAATTTATTGCAAATTACACTGGACTCCTAAGCATGGACAGAAGAAGCATGAAAATATCTTCAAAATTGTGCACTGATTTTAAAATGTACTTGCAAGAAGTGTCTATTCCTTGCAGATCTAAACACAGAAACCACGTGCTATAGTGGTAAAGTTAAGATTATATTTCTTAGGCCCTCCTGCCCCACTTCCCTTCTCTTTTCAAAGATTAGTGTTAAGTGTTTGCACTATCTCAAATGCAACAATCACAGTGCTAAAACACCTCCATGAACTGT
Source organism: Acridotheres tristis (assembly GCA_037013685.1). Classification (NCBI taxonomy): domain Eukaryota; kingdom Metazoa; phylum Chordata; class Aves; order Passeriformes; family Sturnidae; genus Acridotheres; species Acridotheres tristis. Next base: position 104,282,519 of record CM072887.1, read on the forward strand.
CTAAAAGCTGGTTTTTGATAGGATTTCGTTTTCCCAGTCTCAATGGATCAGCTTCCAAATTCTTCACAAGGAATGGCAGCTTCTTGAAGCAGAGAAAAAAAAGAGTAGCTGAACAGTCTCCCTTTAATCTGAAGTTAGCTGAATCCTCTTTTCTTCTTCCTCTCTTCCAACTGGGCAGGGGCAACTGCTGTCAGAACCCCATAAATCAACCAAGTCCCTAGAAAACAACCCTTAGAACAGGTCTACGTGCCCATAAGAACTTCAGTATGGCTGCAGAGGCTATTTATACACTGCGAGTCATCGCCCACTTTCTCTGAGATAGACTCTAAAGTGTCCTGCCATGTCATGTTACCACCACAGAAATCATCTCTGCAGCTAACAGTAATTAATGAAACCACACAGGGTAAGATTCATCTCAGCTATTTTTGGTCATCTAAAGATTAGGCTTCTCTGTTAAGAAAGAAAAGCCTCTCCCTGCAGCCCTCATATTCATTTTCTAAAGAAAATTCATGTCACCTAACATCAATACAGACTGACATGCCCTCTGGACAAACTTCTCTTTCTCCTCTTACTATCTAAGAGACAAACTTAGATGCTAAACTTTTTAAAAGTATGAGATAAAAGAAATGAATCACACAAGGTTTGACAATTTTTTACTTTTTGGCCCAGTTGACCAAGTTTGTCACTCAACTGAACTCCCAAAAAGAAAGATAGAATTATAATGTTATTTATTTCATCTCACTTTAGATATTTAATAGTCAAAGAAGTTCATATCCTCTTGCCATCAGATATAAAGAAATGCTTTAATCATCCTAAGGGCTGATGGCTGATTTTCTTGTGTGTATTAACCAAAGAAAGCATAGGGAAACATAGTTACATTTTAGTTATATGAATTAGAGCAAACAAATCCTCCTTCATGTGACTTCCCTGCAGTGTCTTATCTTATGTACACTATACGTTTCCACAATGTATGTTTATAAATAAAGTAATACCTTGTTAGTACTGTTACAATTTTTCCCCATTTTCTCTTGATAGGAACAAGTTCACTGTCAGCAAAAAGTTCACTGCTGATCTGCTGTACTTTCTTTGTCTATACCAACCATCATTTTGCTTTTAGCAAAAAATTGCTTTAAATACTAGAATCAGTATGTTTATTCTTGATAGATCATGCCCAAATAATACAGATATTAATTAGCTGATTAATTTATGTGTGTTGAATTTATAATTTTAATTATCTCTACCAGCTACATCATATGGTTGAATGTTGGGACATTCTGAGACTTGACATGACCAAAGATTGACCAATCTCCAGTTTCTAAACTTGTTTACATGTTAGAAAGCATATATCCCAACAGAGAAAAGCAATATCTTCCAAATAAACGAGCAAGATGGAAAGTACAGTCATGTCATTTCTAAGTGATACATTGCTCACTGTCACCATCTCAGGAACAACAAGCCTGATTTGAAAGTGAATGTCCTCTATCCCTCCTCAGTGAAAGAAAATCAATTTGTCTGTGTCCGCTCCTAATTAATTGTTCTCAGGAGGATCTGGAGCATAATCCACTTTGAGGCTTGGTTTTCTTTCCTTTCCTTCTTTCCATTTTCATAACTTGTTCTTATTTTCCCCACTTGTTCTTAGTTGTAGGGCTACAGGACTAAGGCAATGTGAAAAATACATCAATGCTGCTATTAACTAGCAATGCCATTGTTTAGGAGTCTTAATGACTTCCAACACATTAGGAATAAAACTCCAGCCCTTACCATCCCTGGTGTATTTTGTCCATATGTCAACTTCTTTCTGCTTTTGAACTCATGGGGGATTTCTTACCATAACCAGCCACTCTTGCCAACACTGAAGCATTTGGGCTCAAATATAATGCACTTGGACTGTAAAGAAATATGCAGGAGACAGATGGCAGGAGATGAGATTTTATTACTGTGATGTTTCTCTTTTTAGATTAAATCCCAGAATACATACTGTTGAAATTACCCTGCCATTTGTGGTTAAAGAGAAGGAACAACCACTAGACAGCACATCGAAGGAGATAGTTTTTACATGGCAAAACACATGGCACTTCCAAATACTGTCCCATGAAATGCATAAAATGGGTTTAAATCACATGAATCAAGAGTTCAAGTATCTTAGTGAGAGAAAGTCTAGAAGACCAGGCTAACCCTGTTACAGAGCAGCCTGGAAAGGGAGACACAGTCACTAGTTTTGATTTTCATTCTCTCCACAAACCAGGACTACAGAAAGGCACACTGCTGTTTATACAGAGAGTGTGTCAGCAGAGAAAAGAGAGAGAGCACAATGTGGGAACATCTGTTCCAAGAAACAGGTTGAAAATAGCCATGTAATAGCATGACAGAAACATCTGTGCAGTATGCACACTACCATGGGCAGAGCATCACGACAGACAAGGATGAAAACAAGTCAGTGAGCAGTAGGTCAGGAAGAGGCTCACTGTCAGGCAGGAAATGCTTCACTAATCCTTTTTACTTATTGCAGCCCCATTATTATTTAAAAAGTAAGAGTACAGAAGGAGACGGAACTTCCTGTGATATGGGCAGATGCTACAAGAAGGGTTGTGTTGCATATCCGATGACCCAAGGACTGTTAAGGAAATGTGCTGAACAGAAATCATATTTAAGAGACAAGCAGCAAGCTAAATATAACATTAGTCAGAGCTTCTGTGCCACGTGTTAACTAATACTGTATTTTTCTCCTTTTGAGGAGTAATGGATCATATCATATCTGTTCAAATAGTAATGCACTGGTGAAATTCTTTATCTGATGGAGTGAGGACATGGAATAGAGTTGTTCAGTCTTTTCCTTAGACAGTCCAATGCATGTGTAACCCAGCAGGCTGCAAAAAAATGGACAAGTCTTCAAGCAACAAGTTTTCCCAGTGCAATCTTCACTTCAGCCATCAGCAAGCAGAACTCTTGACCTTCAGGCTTCAGGCATGGTTCCCCTTACCATCACAAAAGTCTGATTTACTTAAAGAAAGGAAGAAATAAAACATCTAGTTCACCACGCTTTGAAATGATCCTGCAACAAAAACATCCATACCTGCATTTACACATAGGTGGAGAAGGCAGTGTGAACACATTTCTGAAGTACTTTTGAATTATTTCTGAACAACACACGCATCACCCTCCTTAGAAATATGCAAATACCATCAATGCAAATTCAGCACTTTTCTGCACATATCTGTAGCACAACCCACTCATTTCTCAAGTCTTAGAAAATATGAGGATCTGTGTAAAATTCAGTATCATTCTGGTAGTTTTCCCAAGTATGTCAAACCAGAGGGAATTCCGGAATCTGTGCTGTACTTGTGAAATGACATTCAATAGGTTTCCCTCCTTCACTCTTGATACTTTTGCTAATCATTTGCTATAGCTTAAAATAATTCTGTAACATATAAAGCCAACACTTAATAATCTCATTGCTGGAGAAAGATGATGGATCAATAAGAGTAGAAAAAAAACACTGTCCTGAACCTACTAAGAAAAGTAATGCTTGCTTCATACTCACAATTGGGGTTGATGGGGATACCTTTGGTGAAGGGAAGATTTTGTGACATGGAAAAAAGCATTGCAAACCACAGTCATTCAAAGTGGTTGAATGTCCTCCAAATTTCTTTGACTTTCTTACTCACAAGGTTAGACTGACCTAAAATGGTGCTGCAGCCAACAGGCAGCATAGCCAGCAATGTGTGGCTAGCAAAGAAGGAAAAATTTCTGTGTGCACTCACATGAGAGTGCTAATCAAAAAAATGGCTGTGAAAAAGCTGGAAAATCTCTGGGTATGAAAGAACAGGTGACCCTAAGCTGTGCCAGCAAGATTGCTGTCATTTCTTAACACTTCCTTTCATACAGATCACAATCTTCCTCCTTCACCACTTCTTCAGGACAGAAACTCTGGGCTTCTAGATTTACCATCAGTGAAAGAAAAAGGACCAAATGTCTGAAGAAATCCTAGCTGTTTTGATCAATCATTAAGAAAAACAACAGTTTTCTGCCTAGAGACTGAGCTTTTACTAATGCTTGTCACCAACCAAGGAAAATTAAATTATTATGGCTTAATCTGGTTTTGATTGTTGATGTTTTTTTCCCTAATACTCACAATATGACTAAATTCTTCATTTAGCAAATAAAACAAACAGATACAGAGAATTCATAGCTAAATGATTTAGAGGAAAAATTACAAATAAAAAGGTAGATATAGCACTAAGGTAGAGGGAAAGGAATGAATAAGGCAATATCCCTCAGGTATTTTGTGCAGCCTTACTCTTTTCCATTGTGCATTGAATGCAATGCTAAGAGAAAGAAATTGAAACCTTTACAATATAGTTTGATTGGAACAAAAAAGAATCTATGAGATGGATGAATGAAGCAACAGAAACAGTATAAATATGATCTTTTGGAGGATGGAAGCAACTAAAAGACAAATACCTGAAAGATCCAGAAGAAGAAACCCTTTAAGTTAAACAAAGACTACTGAAACTGTTAAACACAGAGTTGTTGACTGATACTGGGCTGGCTAGTGTTGCTTGCTGGAGCAGAAGATGGTTTCAAGCAGCAAAGCACACCTGAGGATACTTCAAGTGTGAAGGACAATCTGGATTCTCCTTGAATAACCCAAAAGGCCACAAGATGGGTAAACAACTGAAGAAAATTAATGTAGTTTTATTGAAATCAGACAAAATCAGATGGGAAATTAATGGCATTAATTTTAAGCATATGGTATAAATGATAAACCACTGGAATAAACTATTGCCTCACCATCTGCTGATACTATCAAAACTAAGATTGTATATCTTTCTGGAAAATAAATATTTTACACAACCACATGTTACTGAGCTCAAAACAGAAGCAGCTGCAGGAAATCTAAAGTCTGTGAGAATATACGTCATCAGAAGAGTTGTACTAATGGTTTCTTTATCCAAGAAATCTGTAAAGATTTCCCAGGATCATATTTGGAGTGGTGAAGGGGTGCCAAATAGCACATGAAAAACAAGTCATTGATACCAATATGCACAGTGATACAAAACAGACCATAATATTTAAATTTCCTTTATGTGTGTGTACATGCATGTTTAAATAAGATTTTAAAATTAAAGACATATTTGTGATCCTATATAAACCTAAAAAAAAAAGAAAAGTCAGTGTTGTCATGATCTGTGTGGCAAAATGACTGTCATAGTGCCAAATAGTGAGTGATAATGCAAATTATTAGCAAAAGATTAAAATTGCATAGCATAATACATCTGAAACATATTACCACATAGTCTTGCTTGGATTAAGATTTCACTTCTGGTAGTTTGTATTCTTTGTTAATTAAAATCAAATATCCACAGATGGAAGCTACTTTACACAATTGACCTGTGTTACATTAGTTGAGATCAAGACCAACCCATGGCAGATCCAGAGCTGAAATCTGTTTTCCCTTCACCACCAAATGCTACAACTTCTGTAACTGCCCATGACAGCAAACTGTCATCCTTCAAAAATAATACAGGCTCTTCTCACCAGTCACTACATTTTATGAAAGGTGTAATTCCAGTTGACAAAACCAATACAAAAACTAGAGTTATTTCCAGTCTTGTTTACTCAGCATTGCCCAAAGCCTCCACAGTCTCAACAGGCATGAGCAATGTTATGAAAGGTTAGAAATTAGATATGGTTCTTTCTGTGCTGGTCACCCCATTTCCTCATAGAGAGAGCAGAGAGAAACAAACATTTTAAGGATGGGATTCTTACTGATTTGTACTTTTTCTCTATAATAGGGCAGATGAAAGTGGCTGTTTAATTTAGGGGAAGACAAGAACCAAAAATACAGCATGGATTTTTCATATTAAGAGGGATGTATATCCCCTCTGTCCCTCTCTGGAACAGCACATTTCTGAGTACTTTAGGAGCTTTCTAATTATTGTGTATAAATGGAGATATGACTTACAGCTAGCTTGGATTAAAACATTGACAAAAATCTTTTGTATTTTAGGTCCAGTAAGTTGCTTGAGTTGCAGCCTAGAAACTTTCAGCAGATTGCAGCAGCTTAAGTGAAGGACCATTTTTCATACTTTGGGATATCTGAGATATCTGTTGATGTATGGTAGATCCAAGCCAGTGTCTACAGGATCCTTCCACCTAAAGGTCAAGAATAACCCATGGAGTTCAAAATGGCTGTGATCTGAATGCTGACTTCTTGTTACTACCTCATTTTCAATCATTTTGCTTTAAGGAGCCCAAACTGACACCAGAATTTCATTCGCTGTATAGACCAAGTTGAGTCATCAACAGCAAGGGAATCTAGAGCTGAAGGCCGTGGTCTTTGCAATCCCCTTCCAAATCAGGTTATTTGAGGATTCTATGGCTCGAACAGGTTCTGTCTCAGTGCTGGTAGACAAGGATGATTCCCCCAGTCCATTCTGGCAAAAATTTTGCACCTCATCCAAAAGTGTTTCACTACCAGCTTTCTCTTTACTTGCAAAGTTAGCTACATAAATATTATTGAATTTTTCATAATTTTTTAAAAATAAAAATAATTTTTTTTTAAAGATAAGGAGTCCCATCTACTTCAAATGATATGAAAAACTTTTCAAGTTAAATCATTATAGCCTCAGTCATAATTCTTCATATATTTCACATATAAAAATTCTTTTGTTTTCCCATTAAAAATTCTGACTTAGAATTGTCTTATTTAATTTGGTCTAATATGTAAATGAGTATTTCACATTATACCAATCTTTTATTCTCTTTTATCTTAAAATCTTAACATTCACAAACATGTTGTATTGAACATTTAATTTATAATAAATTTAATTAATAGAAACTATTCACAGTCTTTTGAAATACATTCCACATTGATTGAAATAATTAGTGTAGGGCTACTCAATATTTACTTTAGATATGAATCTAGAGGGATTTGATAAAATTAATTAGCAGGAACTAATTATAGTTAGGATATGAGTTAGGTTTTAATAAATATAATTAGAGAGTAAAAATGATGGATTCTTAATTAATAGATACTAGTTGCCAAACACTGAAGAGAGATTATCATATTTCTGTGCAGGACATGCTGTTCAGCACACCTTCAGCTCCTGAGGAAATAGTGACATTTAAAATGTTTAGGAAGGGGTCTGAGAGGGAGTAAAAAACAGATAAACTAATTTGTTCCTATTTTGAAGTGGAGTTATCAGATCAGTTCATGAAAGCTGCCTTCTGTACAGGGATTCCTTCCTGCTTGTAATATGTTGGCAAGTGGCACAGTGGCTACACAACAGAATTCTGGAGGTATTTAGGCATTTAATGATGACAGTAGGATCCTGGTGGGATTTTGGTATTACTTAACCGTTTCAAAACGTTCAGCTTGACACCTGATCTCTTCTTATATGTGCCTAACCCTTTCTAACTACTTAGCTCTCTTCATTTTGTCTGTCTAGCTATCCTACCTAAAAAAATGGGGATAAAAATGTTTTCTGTCTTAAAAAATGTTTTTGTTATAACTTCTTCTAAGGCAGTGAAGTAATCAACTAGTGGAGTATTAGAGGCTCTATGAATATTATGATAAATTGATGGAAGAATTGCTGTCTATTTTAAGGCAGAAAGATGGCCATGTTTTAATTTAACTTTCTGCATTTGGATTCTTCCTCCTGCTAGGGTTCATTGCACTCTAGGACTTTTTAACATGTGCCTACATAACAGTGCAGACATGCAATTGCTGTATCAGAGACTGATATTTGACCTGTGTGATAGTACACCAGAGGAGGGATGGGACTGAGTGGACACATATCTTATTCTTTCAAAACGTGAAGGGCAGGTTCACAAATTACAATTCCTGACCAGTGGTAGAAGAGGGGAAGAAGCTAATCACTATTTGGAGTTGAAGAAAGCTGGGCTGTGATATCTTTTATGTTCCTTTACCCTGTCCTAAAATATTTAAACAACACTCACCAGTTCAGCCTGAATCACAAATCATCTTTACTCACAAGAACTGAATTTTGTCCTTGCATATCTTCAGATCTTTCTGAATAAGTGTGATTCAGAAAGTAATGAAATTAGGTAAGGACAAAAAAAACCCAGTAGATTTTATTTTGAACAGCTATTCTGTCAAGAATTGAAATTTCTGCACATTGTCTTTTTAAGAATTCATGGGTAACTGAATTAAAGATGGGGTGTTTTGCTCTGGTACATTTTCTCCATTCATCTCACTTGAAAACTCTTCAAGTTGCTCTGAAACAAGTAAACGGACCAGGTGCTCCAAAGAAGACCTTTCCAACATGAATGATGCTGTGATTCTGTGACCAACCACTACCCAGAATCAAGAGCAGCAGCCATCTCATTTTAGGACAGAGAAGAGCATTGCATTTCCAGCAATATTAGGCAATATTTATTTTCCAATTTGCCTCTTTCAGAACACAACTAAATGCCCTGATTGTTAGAGCTACCAGGTATACTTGCTGCTCACACACACTTTGTGCCTGGGTGTTAATCTGGGAAGACTTATGGTTTAACTGCACAGGTAATTTCTTAGCTTCTAGCAAGGCTCCCAACTTCTCATAAAAATGTTTGGCTAGAAGAGGCCTTGAATACCATATTTTCACCATTGTAAACAATTTCTAGCAGTTTGGTATTATTTTGCTGACATCAGCTGCATATCCAGCTGGTGCAAAGGTACAACTTCTTCACAGCAGCTCACTGAACCAGAAGTTGATCTGTTTGCCAAGTATCCCATAGTGAGTCAGATGAGAAAAGCATGAGATCAAGCCAAAAAAGGGAAGTTATTGAATCATAATATCACCCACACATTGCTTACCAGTCAACTCACCTCACACCTGCTGTTTAATGCTTATTTAGGTAAGAGTTTATTAGCTAGATTTAATTTTCTTCTCCATTCTTTTGACTATAAAATATGAGTATTTAAAATTCATTCACTCCAAAAAACCTTCTTTTCTTCTAAATTCAATGTGAAATTTAAAAAATACTCAAAACACAATAAACCCGCAACATTTTATACCTGCTATATGCATTAAACTGTACTAAGTTTATTAAATTCATTAAAATACTTTAATTCTATTAAATTATTTTATATATGTCATTTGAACAACAAAAATAATGTAAAATATGTCTTTCCATTTATCAGTGTCTTGATAAAATACTACTGAGCTCCTACTGGACACAACAACAAAATTCCCCAAAGTGCTCTGAAGGCTGAATGGCAGCAGACACTGATGAGCAAAAGAACGAGATGTAATGACCAAAGACTCTTTTCTCTTTCCAGCCCCCATCTTATTCAAACTGACAAATGACATGGTCTTTAATCCCTTGTGGCCTTCCTGGGGAACTATGGATCTGAGCCTAGGTAGCCTCTCCTCCAGCAGCAGCAGTGGGAAATCCAGGAACCAGGAGAGCCTCGGCCACTGTGTCCCAATTTAAACACCAGAAATTTCCTCTTTCATGGTTACAGTATAGACAGAAACTCATAAGGTAGTAAAAATTAGTTTAATGCATAAAACTTCACTCTTTCAAATGTAGATGGTCATCCTCCTGAAGGGCTGCAATTTGTAGCTTCACAGGATCTAACTTTCTAAGGAACTCAGAGGGGTGTATTTATTATTGACAGTGATGGAAACAGATAGAAGGGCAGGAATAATGAGTAAACAGAAAGGAACAAGTCGTTAACAGGAATGTAGTTCAAGTTTATAGACTGATTCCTCCATTTTTATGTTAATAAAAATAAAAAATTTAAAAGTATGTGAGATCACACAGCTTCTTTAATGGATACAGAGCAGAACATATAATTTATTCACCTTTTTTTTCTTTGCCCCCTTAAAGGAGCTGTCACATCACAGTGGCAAGGGAGAGAGAGTGATCCTTCATATGCTTGCAGTAAAATGAATTTTAAATATGTAAAAATAGATCCTGTAGAAACAGGATGGGAATAGATGCCAAACTGTGACTGTAAACTGCAGCTCTTCCTTTGCACTCAGTCTCTTCTACAGCCTACCTAGAAAGAAGCACTAATAGACTCCTGTGCAATTTTTTTCTATCTTGCTTCTTCACTGCTAAGCAATGCTGACAGACACATCACTGCAAGTTTGTCTCTTTACCCACCAGTAGTACACACCTTAAAGGAGACCTCTAAAGTCTGAAGAGTGAAAGAGTCTCCTCCACCCACTCTTCTTTCTCCTGTCATTATCACACCATAGTTTACTGCTTTTCAGAGTTGCCTCTCTCCATCTCTTCCTTACAAGGTGATCTCACACAAAAGTATATAGCAAAAAGATGCTGGCACCATGGGGAAAACTTGTCAAATGCTCCCTCCACGTTTCCTCTTTGTGGGCGAAATCTTGGCAATGAGCAGACAGTGCTCCTCTCTGTGCATAACATGCATCCTTTGTGCAAAATTCACAGCACATTCAAGACAAACGCTGAAATACTTAGCTGAAAACAAGGTCAGATAAACATCCAGGCAAGGAAAAACATGTGTGACCTAACGATTAAATAAGAGCCATAGGAACAAAACATTCCAATTTCTCCTCTTGGTTCACTTATGACATATTTATAACCACTAGCTAAGTAATTAACTGCTCCTTCCTCCTTTATCTGTAGAAATGAATTTATATGTTATTATATACAGTTGCAGCATTTCCAGAAAAACAGATCTGTCTTCAAACTCAACAGAGACAGTTCCAGTTTGAACCAGGATTCATTCCACAGTGCAATCTCTGTTCAGTGGTAGAGAGGATGTTCTTCTGGGACAAAGCAGGGCTGTTTGTCACAGCTTCCCTTCTTCTGAGAGCCAGCCTCTTTCAGCCAGCAAAGATCAGCAAGGATCTGTGAAGTCCAGGAAGTAGGAGATTCAGTCATCAGTATAAGGGTTTCAGTGTGACCCCCCTGAGCTACCTTTGGCACTACAACAGATGCTGCAGCTGGTAAAGGACATTTAAATTGCTGATTGTTAGTGCTGCTTGTTTTGCTATTTACCAAACTGGCGTTTTGCGAAATTACATTCTGAGCTAGTTAAAAGAAATTAAGACGTTTCTGAAGGTAGCGGCTGTCTTATCTCCTTTCCTATCTGTTTTGATCATATACCTCTGTTTCTATTAAAACTCTTCTTGGCCTGTGCTTCTAAACCCATGAGAGGGTTTGTAGACATTATTTCCCACAATCCTCTCAATATGTTTTCCACCATTAACCCACATTGATCTGCAGTTCCCAGAAATATTATGTCTACTGTTGATTAAGACATCACATCCTCCTGTCTATACCACTGTCACTTCTTTACAATTACACTGCTAAACTGGCCATATCCACACTGAGATTAAGAGCTTAGCAGGAATGGACATTTCATCTAGAAAATAAAAATGGTCAGAGTTACAATCAATAGTCTGTCCCACACTTGTCAGTATGGTAGACTAGGATGTTCAGGGTGTACCAGTCCTCACAGCCAAGAAAATGATGTGACAAGATAGATTCGTTTCCCAGATCTTAATGACTGACTACCTGCTTCTGACCGGACTTATTATATGTAATTCTTTGTGTCAGCTTGGAGCAAAGCTTGAACCTCTCTATGTGGAAGGGTAGAAAAATCTGTAACAATCGCTTTCCTACTTTAACTTTGATTTTCATTATAAGTTATTACGACCATAAATGCAAGTTTTGCTGATAGTTTAAATCCTAATTCAACTGTTCACAGTCTTGGACTACCACAAACTAAGCAGAAATGTGTCCTGAGGAAAATAGATGTCTAGCTGTCTTTTGTCTGTATCCTGGCTTCTTGGTGGAAACAGCTGGCTCTGGATATTATCAGAGACAGAGCTTGCTGAACTTATCTCAATTTTTATTTCATAATTGAAAAGCACATTTATTCTCACTTGGCAGGATAGTGGTTAATCTGAAACACTGTAATGATCCAAAGCAAGGGGAAGATTAATATAAGGACTAACCTTGCTCATCTGAATGTGTACCTGACTCATCTCTCTCTTTACCACAGGATTGATCCTAGAGGTATCAAGTATGTCTTCTGTTGTCTTTTAGGGTTTTTTAAGGAAGAATTTTCATTTTAAAGAGGTTATGAATATATAGACACCTATTAGGGAAATAGACTTTGATGTGGATATTTTCCACTTTTTTATTTGGACTGAAAGGTCAATTTTCAGAATAAAAGAAAGAAAAAATTCCACTTGTCTGCTATGAGAGCAGCAAACTCCCCCAGCTTCTGCACATTGACAGAATTACTTTTACTTTTCAGGTAACTAATCCTACATCCTTTCTAAAACTGCTGTTCTTAATGCTTGACTTCTTATCTCAAGGATTAAAGGCCATTGTTGTTTAGAAGATATCTTGGTTTTCCCCCTCTGTTCAGTAACAAGGTGGAATAGGAAATAAAATCCACCTCCCCTAGCCATTAACTCTCCCAGTCTTTAGGGAAAATTCTTGGGGCTTAAACACTCTCAAAAACTTTCGGAATGGCTTTTTAAGACTTTGCTAGACACTCTCAAAAAATAAGTACTTTTTTAAATAACAGGGAGAAGCAAAACCAGTTCTATTTGCTAATGCTTCAGTTTCTGACCTTACAGTCCCACTCAGTAAGAGGGGTTGTATTCATATGGAGTTCCTTGGCTTCACAGGGGAAGGCTTTGTCGGTCTCTACATTTGTCACTGGAGAAACAAAATGTATGACATCTGGTATGATTAAATACAGAAATTCCTCAGCTGGACCACTGAAGTCAGCCATAGGGGCTTCAGATGGAATGAATACTCATTTGTATTCCCCAGGACAGAGCTGGGCAACCAGACGTGTCACAAGACCCTGCAAATTTAATGTAATATTCACAGCAGTTGCCTTTTCTTAACCTAAATCCTCCATTCCTATAGAAACCAGCAGTGTGAAATCTTAAATTCCTTTCTGTTGTGTGTGTCTGTGAGTTTCAGTTTCAGTTCTCTGGCTACAGAGAATCTTGTAAATGTGGCACAGGTGCACAGTGCAGACGATGCACAATAAGACAGATAATAAGATGCTTTATTCTATAACACAATTCCAGGGTTCCTGATTCTCATTTCCCAAATAGTGAGATTGCTACTATTGGATTTTCTCTTATATTTGAATATTGGGCTTGTTGCCAACACAGTGCTTTAGATGGTCTTCTGTTGAAGGATAATATTTAAATTATTATGGTCTTGAATACATACTAAAATGATTTACTCAAAATTCTTCTTGGTTCAGTGTTTGGGGAAATGTAAAAACATTTAGAAAGAACGATTGCTTACCCTGCCAGTTAAAACCCCCAGGCAAACATAATACATGAAAAAGGAAACAGTTAAATGAAGCAGCAGGACAACATATGCACCAAGTCCTTCTTAGTCTTCATTTTTTTCTGTTATCTTCATTATCACTTTGCTACTATGACAGAACTGAAGACACTGAAAGAACTGAGAAAATGAAATCTCAGATTTCGTTCAGCACCCAAGAGGGAATGATATATTTTTCATTTTACATTAAGGAATTCTACTGAACTGTGAGCTGCAATACCAAACTATAGGCAATAAAACCTGAGATGAGACTCTCATTATCATACCAAACTCAGGCATCCACCTGTGTACAACAGGCTCCATTCTACTACCTCAACACTACCCTTTTCAAACTCTCCAGTTTATTCAAAACACCCACAAATGGGCTCATAGATCTGACAAGGAACCTGCTGGAGGAGATTTGCATCCTTTTGAAGCAGCAGAAGCTGCCAGGGGATGGCTTTTCAAAAGGGATTAGGCATCTATGTTTAGGAAACTGGATCAAGATCATTATATAAGCTCCCATTATCATTAATGGAGATGCAATCAATCCAATCTATAAAGACCAGGGAGCTGGAGAGACTGTATGATTGGTATTGATAAGGTCTTCATTGATTGTAACAAGATCATAGACACCTAGTGTAACAGTAGACATCTGTGCTAGATAAAAAAAATTTAGATTTCTTAGTCTTAAACTGAACCAAACACCCTATCAACTTCATTTAGAGATAAGGAGTAGAAATAAATGTTTCTTGAAAGTTAGAAGCAGTTTCAAATTAGGTAATAAATGAGAAGATGTCACTGTGCAATGAGAATGTGATTATATTTTTAGAAGAATTTAATGAAAGTAGGGAAGAATATAAGAACAGTCTCACTTGGACAAATCCAAGATCTGTACAGTACAATATCCCATCTCTCATAGAGGCCATGAGCAGATGTCAAGGGAAATGTAAAAACTGGGTAAATATGGCATTACCAGAATGCTCAGTATTGTTGTGATCACAACTCCATTTTAAATATATCTTTAATTGACATTATAAATGCGAGTCATAGATACACACCTATATCACTTCCCAATAAGAATTTTATTTTGAAGATTAGTCCTACCTCTCATTTGACAATTATTAAAGAATTTCAAAATTATATGTTTTATAGTAGCTGATAATTTTTAGCCTTCTGCCTAGACGATTTATGTGAAAAGAACATAGTATTATTCACCAAAGTATGTATTACAAAATCCATCCCCAAATTCTCCTATATGATTCGCAAATCTAATTGTGGTTACAGAAGAAACCTCCTTGTGAATTCCCAGAACTGTGCTAATCTGCAAAATCAATCTTCTATTTTAAAATATGCTTTACCCTCCTTCCTCCTTTACTTCCTTTTTTTGGGGGAACTTTCAGAAAACAGTCTTGTCACATATTGACAGGGACGAGATGGGGAGCTGACCTGTTAACTCAATGGGCTGAGGACTTCAGAGGCTGCAATAACTGAAGCTTGATCAGTTTTATGGGAGGGATTGTGTGTCTGTGCCAGTGGCAGCAGGGGCTGCAACTGATGATCAGAAAGCCTTCAGTGGTGGGTTCTTATTTTAGTGAAGCACCTTTAAACACAGGGATTTTTCTACATTTCTCATTTGTTTGATTGATTGATTGTTTTCTTTGGTTTTAATTGCCCCTTTTTGAACTTAAAAACACTGAGAAAACAAAATATCTTGCTTTGCAAAATATATAAAGAGTCAAAATTCACACCCAAATGAGGCAAGGAATAAAGATGGGAAAGCCAAACTTGCTGGTATTTAGATATTCTACAGCTATTCTAATAAAGCAATGTGTTTATGACATTGAAGCAACAGGGCATTGAGTGACCCATATCCATATTAATGAATTCTTATAACTTACCAAATATGAGAACCTCTGGAAGACACCCAGTGAGAGTCCACCCTATCTTTCCCTGACTCTTGCTCTGTGAATTGGAAGTGTTTGGAAAAATGCAGGTTGCACAAATCAAAACATGTCAGAGACTACTGCAATCTTTTGATACTACAGAAAGTCAGATTCCAAGGCTTGACCATTGGACACAATATTGATAAAGCCTCTTCAAGAAGTCACTGCAAGCCACACACAGTGCAAATGGCAGGGGTACACCCAGTTGTGTCCCAGTCAACCAAGAAAGATGATGAGATCAGTGCAGTCTTAGCTGGTGATGCAGCACAGACGAGCTATGATCTTCCATATGGATTCTCTGCGCTTATTTCCAGGTATTTTCCCTTTCAAGCTTGAGCAACAGGGTTGTTGAAAACTTTAACTCACCATCTCTATATGAGTGACAATTAGGACACTTACCATGTGGGTGTAGGCACGAACAGATATTGGTTTTCTTCTTATTTATATTCTTGTCTTTTTCTGTTATTAAATGAATGCCAATGAAATAGCAACTGGGGAATGTTAATGTGGGCACTGAAACATTAACTTCTCTGAGATATTTTTGTGATCTTAATTGTAAAGTCTTAAATAACATTGACAAAGCTTTACTCTCTATTGATTCTATTGCTATACTAAACTCTTCATTATGTGAATTTGTGAGTGCTCACAAGAGTCAATCATAATTATGCATGGCCCAATATAATTGAAATGAAAACAATGGATCAATTCATGCTGTAAAGTGTTTTACTTCTACCAATCTTTGTGAGGCAATCAACCAAAAATTGAATCTGTATATTAGTGTTTTATTTATTTAAGTATTAAGCAATAGTTAGCAAACCTCAAGAGGTTCTCTTCACATAGGTTCATGTCAGCAGGCTAACTGATTTTAGACTTATATCCCCAAAACTCCTAGGAATTATACCCAAAAGCAGAAGGTCAGACAGTCTTTTCATTAAAATTAAAAAAACAAAAAACCAAACAAACAAAAAAAACCACAACAAACCAACAAAAACAAAACAAAACAAATGAAAAATAACAAAAAAAATTTAAAAACAAATAAAAACTAAACAAAAAACTCAGCACATTTTATTCTACTAAACCATTTTCCTAAAAGTCTTCATTCTAATTTCACATGGAATGGAATGATACTACTTTATCTGAACCACTAATATGCCATTTTGAACTAAGGGAAACAAACTACTATCAGCAGTGACATAGATGTTTTAAATAACATCTTGGTGCAGGATTTTTTTGGTTTTGGTTGTGAGTTTTTTTAGCCAGTCCTGGAAATACTCTTAACAATTTTGATCCAAAGGATTCTATTGTAAAATGAAGGTTAAACTTCAAATTTATCTACACATAATTAGCAATAGTAAAAAAAACTTAGAGATTTAATAACTTTAGTGCAGTTTCTACAAAACTAAGATTGCTTAGAGAAGCTGAAATTATACCAAGTCCTAATTAGTAATACAGCAAAAGATGACAAGTGGTAGGCAAGGTGGAATCAATGTGATCAGCTGCTGAGGCAACCGTGTGCCTGATATTACACTATTGTAACACCAAAAGAAAAAGTCATTGTTGCATGTAAGTAAGGGTAGAAAACAAGGAAAGATCCTTTAAAATTCTCAAATTTTATTTCATCCTGGAGATGGACCCCGGGACAGAGCCTACTGACTTTTTGCCAAGAGTTGAGTAATTTAAGAACACAAATTATGTACAATTCTACAAAAATCCTGTGCCCATCAGATGGCATAAAGCTGTGCTTAGAGGAATGTTTATCCCCTTCAGATGAGATAAGGATTTCCACCATAAGGTTTCCGTAGACTGTTTATATTGAGACATTCTTCTCTTGTTTTTTCCAACAGTTCTTTAAATTCTTCAACATTTTGATTTCATGTAGTTCTGATTTATCTGTAGAGACGTAGTGAAGCTGTCTTGTAACCCCAGGTAGAAGAAAGCTGTCAGTGCAATTGTCTTCCGTGTTCATTCAGGGTACTGGTGTTCCTGATTAGACTCCACACAGTGGGCAAATATCACTTCTCACATATTGGCCTTCAAAGTAGGCATAACACACCTCCTAGGTGTCAAAGAGCAGGTTATAAATGTTCCTTCTTAAGAAGAAAATTAGTAAGCCATGTGAAAACATTAGTTTTCTCCTTCTTCCTCTTCATCCACTCCTATTTGATAGACCATGAATATAGCAGTACTTTTCTTTTTTTTTTTTTTTTTTTTTGTCTGATGAAATTCAGCTGAGTCTCCACCCTGGAGTTCATAGTCCTGCTCCACTGGACAAGGACAGAAACAGAGAGAAATGTGTATCCTCACAAAGCCCTTCTCTGCCACAGGACTCCTCGACTCCTGCCCAAGGAGATAATTTCAAGAAGGCAAATAAGTTTAATTTAGCCTCTGAGCTTTTTCTCTCCTCATTTCTCTGATGAGATGTTCAATTCACTCCATTTTGTTGTCAGATTTGTGACATAGAGACCTGTCTCTGAGCAATGAGTCTGAAGCCAATATCTCATTTCACATAAGCCACTAAGCAGTCATCACACGGTAATGCTTTCGAGTCACTATGGATGCAAGGCTGTAAGCTTTCATCTATAAATTCTTTTTTAGTTGCTCATTTCTGTCAAGCTGGTCTAATCTACTTACACCTGGCACATTAATTCTTATCTTTTCCCTGCAACATTGTAATTATATGTTATTTCCAGCAATAATTAATTCTCTCTCGGGCGGGCTTTTTATAGCTTATAAGTCAAAGTGGGTTGCACCATACTAAATAATTAATTCAGACTGTGTTTTATGTCATGACATACACACAGCCCCCAGGTGTAACAGTTAGAGAATTCTTTTGAGAAGAAAGTCCTTGGGTCCAAGAGGTTTACAGACCAGAAAGCATCAATTGTAATGGTTATTTCTCTCAGACCAACAGTAGGTGTGTTCAGTTCTTTGTACCAACAATCTATTTGTGGCAGCTATTTCCAGAAGCCTTGCTTTAGTCTCAACTCACAAGATCATGCAGCTGCAGACCACATGAATTACTCCACATGGTAGCTAGAGCCCTTCAGAAAAGACTGCAACTGTTCACACACTTTCCCACAGCTGCCCATATTTCTTTGGTTTCTTAATTATACAGAAAAGGGACATCCACATGGAAAAAATGTGATATGAAATTGTAGCTATGAGGTATTGACAAGCTGTGCACGTAGAAAATCATTAAGCAAAAGTCGATATCTAGATACAGTATCTTACCTAGGGGAAGTGTAATCTCAAATACCTCACTACTCCAGAAATACAGAAAAGAAAAATATTAAGGGAGGGGGGGACAGAAAGAGTACTTTTAAACTAGCCAGGAAGACAGATTAGGTAACAGAAGCCTGAAAGTTTCAGTACGCCTAAAAGGATTTGCTGGAATCCAATGAGATAATATTTGAAAGACGAAAGAACTCTATTAATAGGAAAAGTATAATTACCAATCATGAACTATAAAGAATGCAAACATATTAAACAGAATTATAACACATACCTCCTTATCAGAGGAAGGATAACAACTGCACAAGGAAGACAAGGATCACAGAATAACATTGTATAGAAAGTATGAATAGCAGCAATTTAAATTGCTTGTGTATAATGAAGCATCAGAAGAGAACACATTTGAGGAATATTTCCAGATACCTTAAAGCAGTAACTTCCAAATTTGCTCTTCTATTGTGTTCTTTCAGTTGCTGGTGGGACCAGTGGCAGCAGTAATACAGGGCCTTAATTTCCCTTTTGTCCATCAAAACAATTTTAGCTATTTCAGGAATGGTCTCACTCCAGTTACAGCACATTAACCAGTAGCACAAGAAGTCCCATCATCACAGGATCATTTAAGGAGTTAGACTAAGTGAAGAACGGTAAATTTACTCGTTTAGATTAAATAGAGTAAAATATAAAATTTTACTTATGGGAAAACCCCTCTACCATAAACTGTTATATAAATAGCAAAAGGTTAAAAAACACATATATCCTACTGAAAAACCTAAATAGCTTGGGAAAAATCTTGAATCACACTGACCATAATCTTTATTTTATTTTAGATAATATTTTGGCGTATTGATCTGTCTTATTTTCTGATTCCACTTGTGCAGGACTGTACAGTTCAATAGGCAGTTATGACAGCAATGGGACCATAAGTCTAGGTTTTTTCTGAGGGATAATTGTGTGGCATGACATTTTCCTTTCTTTTTGTAGAAAACAAATACTGTCTGAAGCTGAGTTAGTAACAGTCAGATGTGATTCACACAAAGACAATTAAAATATACTAAGGTCCTTCAGCAGTTGCTACCATGAGCTCTGTGTGTGGTGATTATAAGCATGCAATGATTTAAATCAAGGGTTTTCTTTGCATCTGTTATATAAACAGAAGAGGTTCATATAAGGCCCATCCCAAATCTGTTTTCTTTAGATAACAGCCGTGAGGCAGAGCTGGTGGCTGAAACCTGAATATATTTGAGAAAGGAATGAGGGTTAGAGTGCTTTTCCTTTATTTCAAAGGGAAGGGAGAGAACAAGCCCTATCTTCTAACACAGTCCAGGACTACTGGACCACAGCACACTAACTGCTGTCCCCAAAGACTAATGCAGAGTGGAAAGGAGGATAAAAGTATTTCAGACTGCTTTAGAGTACCTGCACCAGATCTGGATCCCATTGAAGGAGGAAGGTGCCAGCCACGGGAAGGGAACTATGTGGGGCCAAGAATGTGTTCTCCAATGATGAGACAAGGGCAGATATGTTCTGTGAATGCAACCAGGTCATGTTGACAGGCTGTCTGTGTGCAGCCTCACAAGGAAAACACCTTGAGTTTTCAGACTTCATAAGGAAATATCACATCCTGCAGTTATCAAGATATTGCTTTACTAGATGAAGTTCCAGCCATCAGACATCTCTGAGCATCATAAGCATGGTAGCAGTCGACTGACAATTAATAAAAACCTTTAGCAATATGGCTGCAAGGTGGCCCAGAGCCATCCTGCAGCTCCTCAATATGAAAAGTGCTGGCAATATTTTCTTTAAAACTGCAGGAGATGGGTGAGAACTAAACAGTCTGTAAAAATTAATCATTTCTGCAGCATATTGGTAAAAAAAAGAGCATGACCCATTTTTTTTTTCTGCTATGTCTCTCAAACTTCACTTGGAAAACAGAGCATGCAGTTTTACTAGATGTTGTCTAAAGAAAATTACTGGATGTTTTGGTCCTACCTGTGTTGAAATATTTCTTTTTTTCCCCAGCTGAGTCAATATTCAAAGGGTTATGGTCAGCCAAAAAAAAAAAACAAAAAAAAACGGAAAGCCATTGGCTATGAAGAAAAAAGTCCACATACTTTTAACCTTCTAAATGATAGCATTCCTAAGATCAGGCAAAAAGCCAAAACTATGTCAACTTCTTGTCTAAATATGAAAGATTCTTGACAGCTCCATTAGGCATCATTTTCTACATCCCATGAGGGTCCTGGTGCCTATAAAGAGCACACTTGCTGTCTCCTTTCCCTCACAGAAGGTAGGTAAGTGCAATTTCTTTAAAAGACTGAATCAGGAGCGAGCTGAAATTCCTTTCAATTTGCAAACTGTCTCACAAGGTCATTAGTGCTGTTATAGCTGTTTGTTTGTGCTGTTATTTATACTATGGCATCTGACCACATTGCAAGCATTAAAATAAAATATCTGTCCATAAGGCAGCTATAATTGTCATCTTCCTATTAACCACCTCTACTTATCACACAGGGATACACACTGCAGCATTCTGGCTTGGTGCTGTTCATCCGAGGGACAGGGAGGGACTCATCTCAGTTTCTGGGCAGAAATAAGTCTCTGCCATAAACAACACACAGAAGTGGAGTCCTTCAAATTCCATGCTTTCAGTCAAAAATTTAAATCTGAGGATTCTGGCAGGTATCAAAATGTGCTTTCTGAACTGGGCTGTAATGATGACCACGGACAGTCCCGTGAGGCACAGGTGTACACGGTGTGAGCTCTGCAGAGAAAGAGTGGGATGAGTATATGCTGCTACACTGGCATTAAGAAAGCTTGAGGGTCCTGGACATCGAATCTTTAATTAAAATTTATAAAAAATTTTATTAATTATGAACATATTTGCTTAAAAATTCCCAGGCAGGTCAGTAAAATTAGGAAATTGCGGATTTATCAGTGTCTTTGAAGCACAATATCTTATAAAGGCATGAAGGAGAAGGAAAGAAACCTGTATAAAAAAAATAAAGTAAAAAACATGCTGATAACAGTAAAGATGCCATTATGATGCACATATATGTTGGTCAAAATAAGGTTTTTCAAGAAATGATAGCACAAACATTTACTGATTTTGAGGGTTCATGTTTAAATCCTGCTATTTTTGCTGTCTAACTCATCAGTTTTTTACTATTTAAATGCAAAACTAACCTTGTTTGAAACATATTTGTAAGGTCTTGCCTTCTGATTTAAAAATAAAGCTGAGAAATTTCACCTGCACTTTTAAAACAGTGGCACGGAAATGAAATGTAATTCCTTAAATGTCAAGATTTCCAAACTTGATTGGGAATATGTTGCACATACATTTTATTTCTGTCTTACTGCAACTATCTGATTTTTTAGTAATATAGATTAGAAGAGCTGAATAGTATAAAATATTGCAATTTCCTTTTACTTTGATATCTCCAAAGCAGAAAGAACTGTGTAACACTGAATATTGCAGGTCCCTCCCATTTCAAGTGCTTCTTGCCTTGGTCCTTGTGTACGGCCATGCATACACCTTTCTGAAATGAAATTCTCTCATTTTGTGTCAATGCAGGTAAAAATAATTCTATATCAGAAAGGATAGAGAAGAGTTAAAATCATACTGACTGTCAGTATGATTCATCTGGCTAAATACAAATGCCTACCATGCAGACATTTGCATCAATGATGCCAGTGAATATACTCCTTTCATACCTGATTGAGAAAAATTGCCACATCTACAGCTCAGCTAATTTCATCTTTATGTTGGAAAGGAGACAAAATGACAAGGGAAAAAAATTAAAAAGCTCTGGAAGTGTCTATTCCTCTTATTCCTCTTCATCAGCTAAAGAAGGAGTCTAGACAGCCATTTAGATGGAGATGTCTGCGTTGTAGGTGTCTAAAGTCAGATGAGATGAATCTTACCCCAAGTGGATGTCAACCTTTTCTGCATTTTCACTGTGTTAATTAAGAGTGGAATGCAGACTTTATTCATCATACACCAAGTGGTCTGGTTTATCTGTCATCATCTGGATTAGTGGGGACTTTTCAACATGACTGTTTACTCTCAGCAATTAGTCTCCGTCACTTAAATTCTATTGTTTCATTCTGCTTCCAGGACTCAAGAACTGATTGAACAGTTTTACACATAAAGGAATAAGACAGAATATACTTCTTAAATTTTAAGACTACATTATTGTCTTG
This sequence comes from Acridotheres tristis, assembly GCA_037013685.1. Taxonomy (NCBI): domain Eukaryota; kingdom Metazoa; phylum Chordata; class Aves; order Passeriformes; family Sturnidae; genus Acridotheres; species Acridotheres tristis. The sequence continues at coordinate 104,305,198 of CM072887.1, forward strand.
AAGAATATTAATTTGAAATACTTAAATAATTCTTTGAATGTGGCTTTAATGAGAGATTATGGGTATTTTTTTGTTTTCAATAAACTTTTCATGGCTTCAGGAACCCGTGTTTTGGCTACAATGGCACAAAACATGCAAATAGAATTAATATGCTGCGTGAAATCCATAAGTAAAAATGAAACAATCCTAAAGCTTGCCCATTAAAAGGTAGTTGTGGTCTCTACAATTTATAAAAACATTTGTCTGGCTCCTTTCAGGAATGGTTCTCATAAATGGTCCTTACCTGCCTTCAAAGCACATGCTGGTAGCAAGTGTGCAGCATGAAATTTGCTAGAGAAAAGGGTCATGGTAAATACCAATTAGATTAAACTATTTTTTCTGGTGAAGAAGTGTAAATATTTACCCCTCATGCACTGAATGAAGGGAAGATTCCACAGTTCTCCACAAGCATGTTTTGGTTTGGGTATTTTTCACAGCTTTACTGATGGTTTCAATACTCTCTGCCCAAATCTGAGTATTCTAATACATTCAGTCCAGGGATTTTATGTAAAAAATCTAGATTAAAGATAGATAAGCTACCTCTATAAAGGCTCTGGTCCTGGAGACCCTGGCAGCAGTGTGGATATTCCCTTACTAAAGCCTGATTTTTATAAACCCACCAGCCAAAGGAGTAATACAGAGCCCAAGAGGCAGAGGTGGCCAAGTTATACACTGGGAGAAGAAATGTTTGGAATTGCTACCTCAGTTAGAGGTGCCTTTCCTCAAATTGGCAATGCTGCCAGTCAAACAATATTATATGGTTGATCTATCCAGATGTGACATGCTGTTGTTACAAACCTTCAGCCCAGGACACAGATACTGTTTTCTGAAAAATGTGATTATAATAGTTCAAAACAAAAGGAATTTATGGGTTTTTTCCCTTCTTTTTAAAAGTTTTTAAACCTGTTTACCAAGTGTCAGAGCCCATGAAATAGAATGACGTAGGGTGCTCAAGTAAAGATGCTGGAGCAGAAATAGAGGAAAAACCTGGGTAATTTCCCATTACCTGCTTGTACCAAGTACTTGAAATCTGACTGCTCTGTTTGAATTACAATAAAGCCCTTTTTCCCCTGTGAGAAGCAACAGAATCTTAACCAGCTTCATTATTTCCACTTCTCCACTGCTTTATTTTTGATATTATTAACCAATTCATCACTGGAATCTGATATTTCATACCTGTATATAAGCATAAGGAATAAATCTGCTGGATTTTCATTATTAGAGCTTTGAAAGTATTAATACCTTTAGACCTTGCATCCTACTGGATTTGCTTTATACTTCTCTTTCTCTGACTTTTACTATAGTTGCCTTAGTAGGTTGAAAAATATAGGAAAAAGTATAGGAAAATAAGTTATCCCAGGTTAGCTGGACACCTTTTGCTCAGGCTGAAGAATAGTTTAGTGCTCTGCTTTCCCACTGCAGGTCTTTAGCCTCTAGAGTATCCATTTCCCTTATGGCCAGCTGCCCATCTCCCTTTCAGTTATATTTCTGGAAATGCTGAAATGCCTTGACCACCTAAGTCAATAAGGAGTTTCAGCCTCTCCACAGGTACTTTTCAGCCTCTTGCAGGAGTACAGGCTGGAAAAATGTCTATCCCCTTCTTGTCTCTTGTTTTTTTGTGTTTTTTTTTTTGAATCTTCTCTCATAAGGATATGTGGACAGCAGATAATTATCTGTCCCTGAGAGTACAATAGTTCTCTTCTCATCTTGCCTGTTTAAGTCTGCAGACAAAAATGCAAGAATTTGAAGTCTGGAAAGGCAGCAAATTAGTCTATTAATATTGGGGAGACAGTTAAGAAAATTTCAGGGACTTACACTTCCTTATACATTTATCTGTAAATGCACAAGGATCCAGACCAATGTCTCGCCTAATAAAAAAGAGCCTGAGACACATGACCATAAAATCACATTTAGAGTTCTTTCCTTGTCTAGAGTTTAATCATTTTGTACAAGCTCCCCAAGTTCCTCAGCTGAGATGCAAATAGGGATGGGACACATTTTCCAAACTGCAATTCAGTAAGGGAACTGAAGGAAATTCTGGCTGACCAGAAAGATTTCTTTGTGGCTGTAGATACTTCCAGGGTTAGACAGCTGCTGAATGATGCAAGCTGAATTTGATTCAAACTGATGGAATATTCAGACATGTGCCAAAGTCCTTCAAATATGGAATAGGCTTTGCAGTTCTCCCATGAGGATTTTGAATACTAAGGGAGATGATTTTCTACAGGACTAAGTATGGGAGGCAAGAGAAGTGGACTTTTGGTCTGAGAAGAAATTATTGTGGTGTACTTAAAAAAGCCTACCCTAGGGCTTCAAAACCTAATATGTAACATACAGGTGAAGGACCAAAAGTGCTGAATGGCATTATGTGTGTGGCAGTAGATGTTGTCTTTCCTCTCTGTGCTGGGGTGTGTGTGGCCAGTCCTGTTTATATTTTGGGAGTGTGTGTGTGTGTATATGTACCTCTCTATTTACCTGACCTGGGGACACAGAACTGTTGATACCTTGCAACTACCAGCCCAGGAAGGAGGAATGATTCTGGGGCCATTAGCTACCTGATGAAGCTACCTCTAAGAGCCCCACCTGGGAACTCAGAACCAGTAGAGCAGCCTAAGGATAAATATCCATCCAGACAAGCAGTGGGAAAACAGAAAGTTGGACATTTTATACGGCAGCAGATGTCCATATAGGCAGAGTGGGACTCAGGTGTTTGAAGAACAATCCGAATCCCAACAGCAGCATTAGACAAAATTAATCAGAAACCTTGTCATTATGAGTATTGGTTGATTTCTGTCTTTCAGTTCACTTGCAATATATGCTTACTTGCCTGAAGGAAACGTTCTGATCTCCTTACATGAAAACAGATCACCATCATTATTCTTCCCCAAATGAGTGCTAACTTAATTCTGCATCTCACACAGGAGCAGGTGCTTTTCAGAAAACATACTTCTAACCATCCCTGCACACTGCAGCTACTGGGAATACCTTGGGAAAGTAGCAATGGCAAAATGTTTGCTCAGCACTCAGGACCTGCAAAGCTGGGTTCAGTTTTCAGTTCATTTCAGTTCATTTGCTTTTACAATAATTCATTGGGCTACAACAATTTATTATTTTTAACCTTTTAACTCCTTTTTTTTTTTTTTAAATGAGACTATATGGCAAAAGGCCAGTAAATAGCAGACCTATTTTAAAAAATGCAATTTTCATATTCTTTCTCCTCCTGTGATCCAGAAAGGTGCACCAAACCTTTCTTTACTAGTCTTGGCAGTGGGAGCTGCTAGTCCTTACAGTGAGCACAAGGGACATCATCTAGTGTCCAGGGATTTTACTACCATAAGCTACCAAAGTTCTTTCCCCTTTTCCCACCTTTTTTCCCCAGTCCCTGCCCTTGTCCTTTGGGCTCATTATTCAGGCAACTGTGAAGCCCAGGTAACAATAAAGGCAGGTGGCATTCCACTGAAGGCTGTGAACATGTGAAATAACAATGAACCCAGTGATCTGGTGAAGCTGTGTTACAAGGCCAGAGGTGACTCAAGGGAAGAGATGACTTTCTTTCCATTGTTTGCTGTTAATTTTGTTCAAGGTAATGATCCTCTTGTGTGTACAGCACATGCATTGCTTCTTACTGTCCAATGCCAACAGAAACACTCATATGTAATCATATGTTTGCTTTATTTTCTTTTTCTTTCCCCCAAACAAAGGAAATAAACATTTTTCTTGCATTTTTAGCCATGAGTATGCTTTTGATCTATTTTTAGACTTCCTCTGAACCCTATCTTTCTCAGCACTATCCATTAGCCAAAGTTTAACATTCTGGAACTTCCAGCCTGACTTGAAAGCTGTATGTTAAATTATGCAGCTGAATTCCATCAGTCAATTTCTCCTTTGCTGTCAACACATCAGCTACATTTTTTACTGTCTGAACAAGCTCATCCCATATAACAGACTGCAAAAACATCAGCGGGAAAAAAAAGAATCAACACAGGACAATACTTCCTAATCGTGACTACATTACAAAGAGAAAGACACAACGATTGCTTTGTATTGCTTTTTTCTTTTGCAAAACAAATTTTTTTTAAAAAATCTCTTTTGCATATCAGATAAACCAGAAATTGCCTTATTTAATTTCTGAAAGACTGGGATCATTCAGTGCAAAATTCTGCTGTGAATAAAAAAATATACAAAGCTGCCTGTAGCGGTGTGGTACAGGTTATCTGACCTATCAGCTTCATAAAATGAAAGCTAATGAAGTCATGGTAGAAAAAGCCAACTGTTACACATCAAACAATTGCAGTGCCTTTGCAGAAAATGATTGTAAATTGCATGTTAGTGTGTGAATGATAGTTGTGGATAGCAATGTGTTTTATAATATGCTAAAACTATTGCTGCTGCAGATTTTGTCTATGCTAGGCCTACATGATCTACTATTCACGTAATCTTAATGGCAGCTAAAGTGGGAATAAAATCTTTATGAAAACCACTATGGTTAGCTGACTTGAAGACAGGAATTCAATCAGCAGCCCACTGGAATTACTTATGTTTTGACTAAGGTATTTGGCTCCTTTTATTGAACATTCTGCTTTCAATGCATACATCCCATGGATATAAAATGATGGATCTTGCTGGATTTTAAACCAGCGGCACTTTATATCATTAATAAATATTCATTTTCCTGCTATCCCTCCAGTGGTATTTCATCATCAATCATGGCTGAAATCACAGCTGTGAGAGCTGTTTATGCTTTAGTGTTCTCCTCTACATGATTTGGCAGATACTTATGAAATTATTGGAGTGTGGAAGTAAAGGGGGGGTTGGACAGGAGGGAAGAGGGGGATGCTTTAAAAAAAAAACATAATCTTTGTGTCCATAGTTATTCACAGAGAAGTACTGTTTTGTTTTGTCTACCAAAATACATATAAATCACCCCATTGGTCTCAGCTGTCCTATGAAAATAAAAATGATCCCAAACTGTTCAAGAATTACTCAGGGACTATTCAGTGCTCAATATGTCAGAGAAGCAAAGACAGACGCTCAGGAAGAGGAAGATTACAATCAATGAAGAAAAATCAATAGCATGTAGAAGTTATCCTGCTGCCAGCATTGTCAGGAAAAGGTTTCTCCATTCCCCAGTCTCATTACATGTAGAAGATTATTAGAAACTGAGCAGCCAAAGTGAAACTGTAATCATCTTCCCTTTGCTTTTACGTTTTTAGTGTAAATCAACATTTCACTTTGACTTAATAAACAAAACAACCTGCTCTCCTACCAATGTAGCATTTTATATATTTGCTTTACCTGCCACTGTAAATGAAAAGGAATGAGATTAAAAATCCTTCTTTAAAGCCTTAAAGTAAAAGTTGGAGAAGACTGAACAATGACTGGAGCTGTTGGCTGCAATATTTTCTGTTTACTTGTTTTTTGTATTTTTCCATCTGTGACTTTTTCTGTCTCTCTGCCCAAACTGGTGGATCCTGGCTGCTAAGCTCTGCTAGCTGATGAGATGGTCATTTCTTGATTCTCCTCTGAAAATCAATTAACCAGCCAATGAAATCACTGTATTTTATAGAACAACATTTGTGTGACCTTGAGGAAATATGCACTCTTTATTGTGTCAACTGATGGAAAAAAATAAGTGCAGAGCTAGTGACAGCGTCTTTCCGACCCTGAGACAGAAAAAGTTTTCTTGCTTTGGAAAATTATTTAACATACAGCAAGTGAAGTAATTGAAAGCATGATAGATAAATATTTAATGTCTTCCTAAATTTAGACTTGTACAAATAGAAAATAATATCCATGTTTAAATTATAATAGTTTATGCCTTAATATATTGTACATTTTAATAAAATACACACATGTACACTGACATACAGCAGACAGTCTGCAGAGAAAAACTCACCTTCAGAAATATGTGTCAAGATTAATTCCATAACCCTTCGCTTCCCAAGAGTCTCTAAATTATGGTGACAACTGTTAGCAAACACAGATGTCCAAACTCATAAACTTTGCATTTCTGTGGGCTAGGACTGTTTGTGTGTGCAGGTGTTTGTTTCATCTATGAAAACGCCAACAGTATGCACAAAATAAGGGCATTTTTTTTTCAGACAGCATTCAATAAAATTATTTCTAAATCCCAACCTAATATCATCACCCTCATCATCAAGTCTGTTTCTGAGCATAGTTTGTCACATATTGGTGGGAGATAACAGATGAGGCAAGTCAATCTATAATATTCATGTTTCTGAGAGTCCTGCTGTATAGTCAAAAACATGTCAAAATGGACATTTTTAAAAAGTTGAATTGCCAATTTAACTCTGAGACATTTTTTAAGTGCTTGAATTTGCTTTTCCAAAGTTCGGTATTTAACTTTTTACTTTGTAAAAATGGCATACTCTATATGCTAGAATATGTTGTGGTTAGCTAAACTAGCTATTTATTATTTTAGTTTCTTGGTTACTACTGTGATTGCTTTTGGAATAGCCATGAACACTATAGGAAGTGTCTAAAACCACCTGAGAGGATCTTGGTGTGCTCTGATGAAGTCAGATTCATTTGCCTTCAGAAATGCCATCAGGAGCTCCAGAGGAATTATAAAAAAGAGCCATCCTTTACTTGTCTTATCTAGAACCTAATTCTAGAATGTTTGTAGAAGAAAAATGCAAGGCTAAGCCCTGTACAGCAGGATCTTCAAGCTCCAGTGGGACTGTCTGATGCTACTCTTAAAGTAAATAACAGAGCACATGGTGAATGCTCAACCTGCAACATGAACCTGGTGCTCACTTCGGCTTCTACAGCAATGAAAAAATCAATTCCTTCCAAGCAGGAAATCTTAAATAGTGCTAAATTTCACTTTCCCACATGATCTTTCAAGTTACATGCTAGGCAATTTGTCACTTTTGAGAGCCAAAAAGTTAATTCTTCAGAAGTGAAACTCTCCAGCAGTTCTTAAAGTAATTGACTGGCATCTGGAAGTGATTGATTTTTCTTGCCTGGCAAAGGTACCCTTTAAGTTAATAGAGAAAATATCAAAGACAATACTTTAGGCCCAAATACTGGTGTCTGTTTCTATGAAAGAAATCTCTGAAATACAATACCATAATAAATTTCCCTTATCCCTAAATTCTCCTATATTCCTAAAAAAATAAAAATTAATAAACTGAATTCTGCTTCACATTACCAGAAACTTCATTCCAAGGCATTTCTATATTCAAATTACTGAAAATCAAACAGTCCAATCCAGCTTTATTATGGAAGTGATACATACCAAGCAGGCAAATGGTAAAATGAGAGCTTCCATGAAGCACTGCTAATTATGCATGTCAGATTGAATTTAAGGAAATGTAGCCCGTTCCTGTCAGGAGATGCTGTCAGTTATCTTTCCTAACCCTTTTTCTACCCTCTTCATATGGATGTCCTTTTGTAGTCAGTGGAGAGACATCGGCAGAAATATTCTGCAGTATTTTTATATGCCTATTCAGGATTAAATCAATTATGTCCTCCATTCTACTAAGACGTTTAGTCCATATCTCTCAAAAGCAAGGTATGGACTCAAGCATAGTCAATATTGTAGGTGTTTACACATACTGAAATAAATTAAATTCTTAATGTTATTTATTTCCAAATTTAACCAAATAGGATCTGGCCAGAATTTAAGACTCTCTAAGTATGTATAATTAAACGTTATGACATTTCAACTAATTTTTCATAATGTGTGTTAAAACTCCTAATTTTTTAGATAAAAAATATGTATTTTCTGGTTTATTTTCTATCTGATTAACTAATAATTTACAAAGAAAACCTCTCAACTCTTCTACAAAGAACTGTGGGTCAAATGTGTATTGAATTTCAATGCAAATGGTATGTTTTTTCACTTAAGTAAATGTACTGTACATTTTGGTCCCCAGCTCTGAAAAGATGAATTTATATATATATATATATATGACGTACTCGCATAATTTTCTTATTTGAAGAAAAATAATTTAAAACTCTGGCATGCAATGTGCAAGATTCTCAAAAGAAATTCAGGCATCTGCTTCAACTAAAATCAACTAAAATCAGTGGGAGTCAAATATTTACAACATTTTTAAAATTGTATCACATCTGTCTGAATCCATAGATTCTTCAAAAGTCTCATAGTTAGTAAAGTGCTGCTGATTTATCTGGGAAAACGTGGTGTCTTGTCCTATATACAAATAGATAACATTCTTACCTTCAAATCTTATTTTCCACTTCTTTCTTCATAATTGTTCCATTTATCTATTTTGGGAATCTCTCAAAACATCCGCTCAGAACCCAGCACGGAAAAGATGTTTTCCCTTTGATTTAATGTATCATCACACTAAAAGTATAAAATATTTGACATGCTCTTTGTGTAATTGCTCTCTATAATCAAGTGTTGCAGTAGAAAAGTCTCTGTTCATTAGCAGCAAATGTTACACACACACACATGCACCCACATACACACACCTCATTTAAGTGTATTAGCAGTGAAGTTAAATCAAGTAAATGTCTGCAAAACATACAGAATTCAAGCCAAACTGAAGGTGTATGTTTCTTGAAATTATGTAGCTTTTAAACCATCTCCTGGGCATTGTTCTCATGAATACAGTTCTGAAGAAATATATATAAATCACATCTTTCATGAAAACAATTGCTTTTTATTGCTTCTGCCTTAAATATAATAAAGAAAGAACCAGAATATATTGAAAAGAAGTCACATAATAAGAAAAACAATTTGCAGTATTTCTAGACTTGATTTTGTTTTTATTTTCAGAATGGACAGTAACAGTTAAAAGAATTCTTCATGACACGTATGAATATCATAAATATTGACAAGTTGTTTTAGTTTTAAACTAGCAGAATGATCCATAGAGAAAATTTAAATTATTTTTGCATAAGCATTATTTAAGAAATTATTTTTAAAATCTATTGAAACCAACTCAGCCATAGTTTCAACATTGTTAGTGCCAAATTTGTTTTAGATCAGTCCCAGTATGGAAGCATTACATGCAAGGATTTTCAAATGATAGGTTGTTTAAATTTCAGTCCAAGAACTGCCACATGACCTTCCTCTGCCATATTACAATCTTGGATATTACTGCTCATTAGTAGTTTAAAAGTTACTCTTTTTTTTCTACCATTTTTATTTTACAGGTACATGGAAACTCCCATTCTGAAAACTTTGGAGTTGATCTTGATGAAGTACAAAATCACTGGCAAGAATGAAGCAGTTGTTTGGTGTGCTCTTGTTCTTTGCTCCTTAGCAGGACTACCATATCTCAGTCTAGCTGCAATTCTCAATATCATCACTCTTTGCACAACTACCAGGACTGCAACTCTCCAACAATTAATGTAACTGAGGCAAAACCGTTTGGCTGCTTGCTAAATAAAGCAAAGACAACAGAAACAAGAGACAAAAATGGATGGCCGCAAGGTTAAGTGTGGTTTTGGGAAAAAAATTAAAACTTCCTATATTGAAGGACATTATAATTTTTTAAAATTCTTTTGCAGTATTTTGTCCTTCACACTAATTTCATTTCTGCCTTACCTCAATTCATCTTTGGGAAGTTGCTCTAAATAGGCTCTCTATTACAAGACAGAAATAGTTTCATTGGTGCATAACATAAGGAATATCTACCATTGCATGCATTCAAATTGTTTTCTTCTGCAGTGATGATATTTCATGGTTCCTTCTAATAATTTTGCAGTTGAAGAAAAAGAACTTAATAAACTCATCAGGAGACTTAGGTAGAATTGCTCATGGCCCTCTTTGTTACTGTTCAAGGAAGATTAGAGCACACTGATTTATGCCAGCACACTTTGCTCAATCCACCTGCTCCCTCACTATGTTGATAATGTCTTGTGATGGATGTGCTCAAAGGTATCACTGGGCATGTACCCATGTGAGGAACATTGTCCCTGGGCTCTTCAGGGAACTTCTCCAACATTGCTGCAAACATCCTCACAGGAGCATTAATCTACACAGAACAAGATGGAGCTGTGAAATTCTCAAACTCTTTGTCCAAAAGCTCAGGTAGAGTATAAAATGTTTTTGGCAAAATCATTTGTGGCTGGTGATGATTTCTGAATCAGTGGCTTGATTTGATGTAATACAGATGTTCTAGTTCAAATGCATCTCCTTTAAAACTGTAGTCCCCCAGACTTTTTATGTAGTCCCCCAGTTTTTCTTTTAAAACCTCCTACCACTGATATATAAAGGAGACATATGAAAATTAAGCCGTTGTAATAGTACCATAATTTTAGTCACAGTTCTCCACTTCTAGGATTCAAAGTTACCCACATTATGTCGTGAAATTTTTTCATAGTTTTGGCAAAAATATTTTCAGAGTAAGCTCTGCTGCTATCTAGACATCAGCGAAGGCAAAACAACTTAATGATCTATAGCTTTCTTAATATATTCTACTGAATGTAATTTAAAGTTTTCAGGAAGAGTGAAGAACATAAATGTTGGGTAATTTTTGCAATAACAAAGTAGGCTGAAAGTAATTTTGTTACTGCTATTACAATAAATTATCCATATCTGTTCATATTTCCACCAACACCACATAGTATTGTTCCCATTATGTTTCTATCACTTTCTATCTGACACTGAAAATTCTACATAAGATAATTTGAGGAGTGGTATTTTCTTTCTATCTTACTAGTCTGTCGTATCACTGTGGAATAATATTAATGGGAAAGTATATTTAAAAATTCTCTTAAAATAATATAACATTGACCCTTTGCTGGATTTTCAGGAATTTCTGTTCATTTTTAATTAGAGTAATATTTTATGCTTTTTCATAAGTGAAAAAAAATCATAATTCAGCCATTCTTCAGAACAAAACAAAATGCATATTTGAAAAAGAGATTAGGCGGGTATAAATTAAAACAAGAATGGTAAATGAATTAAAATGCATAACTTGATTAAGAATATAAATTCTAAAGAATTGCCTGAATTAATCACGATAAGTACAATAATAAAAGAAAACTAGCAACCAAATCAAACCCCAGAAGGCTGTAGGAAAGGATATAATACAAATTAAAATGAAGAAAAACCAAAGGAGACATTTACTCTCTGTAACAATTTCCATTCACTTGTTGATAATGACTATGAAAAATCCAGCTTCCCTAGGAAATGCATTATCTCATCAAAATCAAGAAAATATTTTGGGTTACTACAATTGTTTTTTAGAATTTCACAAAGACCAAGAAACTTGCTAATTAAAGACATTTTAGTGATCTAAACATATTGGATGGAAAATTAATATGCATTACTTGCATCTCTGTATCCATTTCTAATATCTATGATACCATCGGGAACTCAACATCTTCAGCTGTACTGAATTTCTTTGCTTCCTTACAACTGAAAGTTCTGCAGGATGGGGTTTTATTTAATTGTTGTTACTATTTATTTTATTGATTATTTTATTATTTCTATTTTTCAAGCACTGTCTAAAAACTGGAGGGAGGAGTGAGAGAGGAGGGGAAGAATTTGAGGTGGGTGATGAAAGTTGCTCTCTCATTATGCCCCAACACTCTAACCCTGTTGTAGAAGATCCTGTGGCTCAGCATAAATTACAGGAGGATCCTCTCAGTGATCTCGTTGGGCAAGATCTTGGTGGGGAAGACCTGCCTGTATCTCCCCAGGTCCTCCTGGTCTTCCTTTTCCCTTTTCAGAAATGAGGATGAGCTCACAGGGAACACTGCTGTGAGAGAGTACTTATTTCAAAAACTCAGGTAGCATGACTTGATAAGGTAGAAAGTGAAACAACCCAATAGACAAAAAAGAAAAGAAAGCAAAAATTAAATCTTTAAGGAGTAAAAACATGACAAAGTTCTTTAGAAAGAAAAGCAGTGTTTAGACAAGGAATATGGACTGAATAAAGAAGTGTGGGCAGTTAACAAAAGAGATGAATAAACTAGGATTTGTAAACAACAGATACAGAAAACTGGTGGATTACAAAGAACAAAGCCCGAATGTTTGTCTTACTTGTCTGGTTTATTTGCTGCTTCTATTCTCTGTAGCCCATGTGCTTTGCTGTCTCGTAAAATTCTCTCATGCACTTAAATAAACTATACTTTATTGTCCTGCAACAGACACTTGGACTGATGCTATTACTCCAAATGAAATCAATGGCAGAGCTACCATCAGCTCAATGGGAAGAGAACTTATCCCACTCCCATAAAGCACAGTGAAAGAATTAGCACTGAGTCTGATCAATGCCTTTCCAAATCATAACTTAGTGCAACACTCAGTAATTCTCCTGACTTGAGCAGGTTGCTAAGTGCAGGTTCTTTTTCACTCACAGGAGCAATACCTGGGCATTTCTGTAGCCTTGTACCCAAGCAAGAACTTACCAGTATACATTTTTATTCTCTTTACTACCTTGCAGAGCAACTTTTTCTCAACTGAAGAGAGGTATTTTTCACCACTAAAAATATCCTGAGAAAATACATTGAAAATGGTTTAATAGTCATTATAGGAAGTACCTCTGTGTCAAAAAGACAAGATTTTTCAAGAAGATATAATTCCAAATAAATCTTCAGGGAAAATGCTGAACAGTTGAAGAGAGGCTGACCTCATGATGAGTAGTCAAAGACAAAAATGACATTCAGTCTTAAGTAATTCTTAATATTTTACAGTTGTTTTGATTTGTTACTACTCCAAAGAAAAAGCAACATCAATACTGAGCAGGTGATCTCAATAGCAAAATAGACTCTTTTGAACCTTTAGAAAACTGAAGAGCATAACTCCATAAGCAGAAGACACTAGAATAAAATAATATTAACAAGATCTAACTGATTTTCTTATGTTTATTTACTGCATGCGTTGCTATGTACCAAATATAATGTGTAGGTAGCCATTTGTTTAGCTAGAATTCCAAAGAAATGAATATGTAATCTTATTTTAAATATTTCTTGAATAATTGAATTCTTAGTGAATCTTGGAACAAAAATATATAGAATAAGCTCTATATAACAGTTATGGAGGGAAATGGGTCCTTTGAATCCTGAAAATATATTTATTCATCCATCCATCCTTGCATATCAAATTCAAGGGTAGCTCTGTGGTCCAGAAGTGAGTAGTATGTGGAATGAGTGCTGCTTGTTCCCTTCTTTTTCTGTGGTTATTGCACAATTTCAAAATGTTAGTAAGTGGCACAGAAGATTGGGAGTGAAGTTGTCTAGAGTACTATTTGTCTTAAACTTCTGAGCTCTCATAAGTTCCTTCCATTTCCATTTCAGCTCCCTGTTTATCACCCTCCTTTCCAAACAATTAAGCATCCAAAAAAATTCATCTGTCTTTGTTTGACAAGATATTTAATAAGCTGTTTGGAAACAAAGAAATGGCAGATTGAACTTGTTAACATGGCAGGTTATGCTCCACTTGTGAGTTTTTTTCTGCACTTTAATTTATGCTCCTGTATCTTTTAGCTATCATCAGTGTAGAAACTTACACTCATGTCTGCATACACACACACACAGAGCATGCAAAAACATTTGGGAACTAGCATTTCTAGAGTTTCTAATTCCAGAATTCCCATTTGTTTACTGAGATATTTTAAATAGAGTAATTGAATGGTTCAGTTCTTAGTGTTAGTATTTATACGTGTGTAAGTGTGCTAAGCTGTCATAGGAGCATCATTGTATATCTACACTGAGCTTCCAACTAGTACAGGATCTCTCCATCATTATTAAAATGTGTATTCATAAAAATACTGGAGAACTGTGAGTCTCAGAGACCAATACTTATTTTTCCACCTGCAGATGATATACAAGAATATAGTATTCCTGCAAGATTCAATAATATTCTTCTATTTTCTTTCTGGGACAATGTCTAACTTTTTTTTAAAGGCCAATGTAATACAAATTCAATCTGATAAAAATACTGATCTTTTTCACCTGAAGATTTCAAATCAGAAAGTTTCTTTATATCAATAAATTTTTAACAGCTTGATTTTTTTCAAGTGTGTTCACTATAGTAACTAATATCAAAAAATTTTACAGAAGTTAATTCCATTGTTCAAGTAGTCCAGAAGGAGTCAGGTTGATAAGCTTATATAAGTTAACAGCTTTTGTAAAAGAGAAGTTTAGCTTAAAACTGCCATATCATCTCTTTGTATTAGCATTACCTTGTCAAAAAGTAATAAATCTATATATGTATGACTTTGTAAGCACAATATAGAGTTACAGATTTAATATTTTTTTCCTTTAACCAGTTTTATACTGATTTCAGCACCTGAAACCTTATGTGTTTGGCTTTACTGGAGTTGCTTCTGAACTGTATGTATCTGAAGTAGCAATAAAAATCTATCTTGTCCTCTCAGAAGAAGTTAAGAATTATTGGGAGACTAAACTGGGATTTATTGCCCATCATTAGACCCCTGTGTCCAGACTCAGAAAAAAGAATATCTAAAGTTTACCCACATGCCTTCCCACTTTGTGGCTTTCTGCTGATTAGATTATCCAGCATTATCCCACTTCCACAGCAGCATCACCAAGATCCAGGGACAGCAGAGGTGACCCAAGGAATGGGTCAGATCTCACATCCCTTCAGCCCCAAGTGTCGTGCTGTAATCGAACCCTGAGACACCGCACAGCAATTCCAGCTGCAGGCTTTGCCCAGAGCACTAACGAGGCAGCTTTCATGACAAAAAAAGACACAGAGATTGTTCTCTTCGGGCAGGTGGGTGTCAGACACAAGGCTGCAGGACTTGGTCTCTTTAGACCTGGCTCCATCCTGAATAAACTCAGCAGCTTGAAACATACCAATGTGTTTTGGGGTTTTTTTTCCTATTTCTTTTTCCTGCTTGGAGAGCTCTTTCACATGGCAAATCCAATGCTGGGAAGTCCAGAGCAGAGGAAAACATTCAGTGGATTTATTTACATGTCAGTACCCCCCCAACGGTACCCCCTCTCCAGCTCACAGATTTTTCAGAACAGCAGTGCTGTGTCTGATCTGAAAACAATAAAAAAGTTCCAGTATTTTTCTCTTTTTATAGGAGATGATTCATCATAGCTGTCCAATTGTTTTTTCAGCTAGAACTGAAATTCATTATGGTTGGGTTTGAGGTTTTTTTGGCTCACATTCCTTTTTAAGGGGACATCAATATATTGAATATTTAAACACCGAAGAACATTGATGTATTCAGTCCTTTTTATCTTTGTTCTACCAATATAGGTGGCTGACCAATTCCTTGTAGTCTGAAAAGGCCCCGTTGTGCTCTCAGTGTCCAAAAATACAATGAAAGAAAAGGATGGAAGAGTTACAATGATAAAAAAAATCATTGTGGAAACGAATTCCTTTCTGCTCCTAAGATAAAACAGGAGCCATGACAGGATGGAGAGACCTACAGCTCAAAGGTTGTGGCATAGCCAACCCAAGTTAGATCTCTTGCCAACAGGCAAAAATGAAAATTACTCTTAGAAATGTTGCTCAACACGAAAACAAAACCTAGGCAAAAAAATGGAAGTGTGAGAGATTCAGTTTGTATTCTCAAATGGCTCAGCAGATTCAGGCAGACACAGAATAGTCTGAACAAAATATTCCATTTTTATCAAGAAACCAAAATGCTACTTTTGATTCAATAGCGTCATATTTTTTGCCTTGATCCCAGTTTGCCTAGGAAACCTTTTACTCTGAGCTTCTCATTCCATTAGAAGGCTCTATATGTTGTCTTATTTTATTTCAGAAGAGAAAACATGGAAATACCATGATTTCTCACAGATGAAATTCCACGTTTAAAACTCCTGCATAACTACTCTCTTGCAATAGGGTAGGGAACACAACACCAGCTGAGCACTAGGGAAGGACCATACATAACTAAGATGACAAAATATAAATATCCAACGTTTGGGAGGTTCGTTTTTTGGTCTTGTGGTTTTGGTGTTTTTGTTTTTTTTTTAGTTGGGGCACTACTGAAGGGTGTTTTCAAAAACAGTTTTTGAAAAAAGCATGTAAGTGAGTGGCTATTACAAAAGATTGTTGTCTTCAGGTGGGATTAAAAATGTCATTGCCCCTGTAACAAGAGTATATCCCCAGTGACTTGGCCAAATTCCAATTTGAGAAGTTGCATTCTGCCTACCTAAATTTTCTCAGCAGTTGGAATGGAAATCATATTTAGCAATATTACCCATTGCTAGGTATCTGGTAAATAACTGTCTTTTTCAGGTTTGGAAAGCAAAGCTCAATGCTCTTCACAGCACTATCAGCTGACTTAAAGTTGCTGGAGCTAAAGGAGAATCAAAAGCACTGATCTCATCTCAGGAAAGGTTCACATTTGCAGGACTGGGCCTCTGAAGCAATTGTTTTTTTGGGGTTTTGTTTGTGCCAATGATAGCTGTGTGTCGTCTTACAGAGAGAAAGTGAAATGATTCTTGTTAACATGGGGCTCTTGCATATAAAATTACAGCAAAAAATACAGAGCACTTTCTGGGTCCTCTGTCCTGAGGTTATTAAGGCCCATTGGCCAGCAAAAGAAATCAGCAATTTAAATAGCAGTCCCTGCTGGATGATCAGCTGATAGATACACTCAGCAAATGGGACTTGTATGAACAAAATGTTCTGCCCATGGATGAGTGTGTGCATCAGTAACCTGTGATATGGAACAGTGCACTGCTCACTTGGAATTGATTTCAATCAGACGTCACCCTAGTGTTGCATACATATTCATTTACTATTCAGTCCTCTGTAGCTACCCACACACACACATATGCACACAAAAACACTTTGTGTATTTTTCATCCTTATTATCCATATAAAGGAGTTAATTTATTTCTTTGGAAAAAGCAAAGTGAAATGGTAGAGATACAAAATACAGCTCCTTTCAAGGAATTTTCATCCTTAAATGCAGGTGCCTGAAAGACCCTGCTCAGGTGGAGACACTGAAGGAATGGAAGAGGATTTGTCTGACTCCTTTGTGGATCAAATGAGGGAATGAGTCACCAAACACATTGCATGGATGCCTAGTGCATAAAACACTTACCTGGTGTAAAGGGCTGCAATTGAATCCTCTGCACAGTTTCCCAGGCTCTGAATTCCCTGCTAATGTCTGTCAGTGTCTGTGCTAAGTGCCTAAGACCATGGGATTTAGCACAAGGTCACAAAAACAGATATACTTTGGTAACTTTTCAGAGAATTCCTTGCTACAGATACCACGTTGCTTTGTAACTTCACACAGCCCCTTTCTGTCTGTCGTTTACTACCCTAGATCCACCACACTTCCTTTTTCCTTCTCAGGATCCTTCCCAAAGTGAAAATTTGAAGCAGTGAAGGTGTACTGTTGCTTCCTTGGAAAGTTTCTTTTTCTGCTAATGATTGCCTCTGCCTAGGAAAGCTGGGTGGATTCCACATCAAAACCATAAGTTCTGTCTAAGAGTGAACAGAAACCAAATTCTCTGGCCACATGCTGCCCTGTCATACCACAGGTTTTTTCCTCACCTCCATAGAAGGCAGTAGGAGACTTGACATTTTCCTGTTCCTACAGGGATGGGTTGAATTTCACTTCAGATGATTACAAATACCCAAATGCTTAATACCTGCCAATTATTCTGGACTACTTGATAGTAGGAAACAGTATGGAAGTAGAAACCCACTGAACACATGGCAATACTTTAATTACAACATAGAAAAATAGAAGTGGGATGAAAAAATAAATTTGCAGCCTCAACATAGCTTTTTAAATTGGAAAAACTGTCATTTTTACTCTGAATCTAACCTTAAGTTTGAAATTTTACATGAACTGAAACAGTAATATGAGGTCAGTCTGGAGCAAACTGATATCATTTATGATAACATTAAAATGAAAAAGACTTATTTTTAAAGAGCATTCTAAATTGAAAGATTAAGTTAAAGAAACGATTTAAGCCAAAGAGAGTAAACCAAACAAAATTAAACATCTTATTCAGAATATTTGAGAAAGGTGAGGGTATAATGGCAAGTATTTAAATGGTTTTAAAAGTCATATTCTCTCCTTTAAAATGGTATTTAAACTAAGTTTAGTGAAGTTTGATATTGAATTATGCTTCTATAAGTAGACAGCATTATTTCAATAGTATTTAAATTTACTTTCTTCATTTTAGAAATGATTCAATGTATTCTTTCACCTAAAGATGGACAAAGCATAAGGTCTTTACAATGACATGATAAGAACACAATTTAGAAGTTTAGACTTGTGCACATCTCTCTGATATGATATCTCCTATTTATGTCACATTAGTATCTCATTTCTGGTAGAAGGATGGCATGTTGAGCATGCATCCAAATAAAAGAGTAGTGTAACTTGAATAGCTTGAAAGGCACAGAGGAAAGCTCAGATTTGGGAGCAGAATGAGGAAAGAATATTTGTAACCCAAGATGGTATTTAACACTGAATTGACAACCTTCACCCTTTTGCAGTATACTGTTACAGATGCAATAAAACAGAACTTCACACATAATCCCAAGGAATCTGGAGAATCAGGAAATTAATGAATAGTTTTAAGAGAAATGAAAAAGGACAGAAACATATAATACTCTGAAGCAGATGCTCTCAGTACATGGATTCTATGTATATGAACTGGAGCTTGCTCTCTTCCCTCGCTTTGGGTTTTAGGAAGATGAAACGTGATATCCTACTTTCTATTAGTGAGGGGAAAAGTAATTTAAAATAAAAACACAAATCCTGTGCTAACATACATGGATACATGTGAGTGACAGTCACCCAGACTAAACCTGACTTTCTGAAATCAGTTAAACACTTCACTGATCCCCGAAGAATATTGCTCAGATTGAAACCTTTATATAGTCAGTTTTGATAAAAAGTGTTAACAGTGAGTTTCTGATAAACTTTATTGCAAGTCTTTATGGATTCTTGATGTTCATAATTCTTTAGTGGCTCTTTACAGTCTACTCAATCATGAAGATCCTCTCATGCTGTCAAAAGCTGAATATCAAAGTTCATGGCAGAGATTTGTTCAGCATCTGGACCATGAGTACGAGACACTGCAAGTCTGAAACTATGTAGAAAAATATGCCAGATAGAAAGGAAAATCTCTACTCTCTATGGCTCACCCATAAATAATAATCTCAGTGCAAAAAATGCAGAAGATTAAAATCAGAAATAATAGTAATTAATGTTTAGTTATCTCATGCATATTTGAGGCCACTGGAAGTGACAGAGCAAAAAGGATGTATCTCTAAAACCATGCCAAATAATACTGGCAGGAACTTTTGAATTTTAGAAATAAAGCCTCAAGTTCAAAAAGTCAATTCTATTTTGTAATAATTTCCCCACCCACCAGGAACTGGAATCCTGAAAGTATATGGGATAAAAAAGGATATAAAAATATTTATTTCACTGACTGCTCCCCTTTCACCTTCTTCATTCCATTCATGGCTAGAGGGACTGGATAAGAGAGTGGACCAACCCTACCAAAACAAGTAAGTTTCAGTCATTAAAACCAGCAGCCACGTATCTGCCAGATACAAATGCTTGCAGCATGAGAGATAGAATCAGTCACTCATGCAGGAATGTGTGAGGTTAAATAATATAATTGCTATATTATAATATATAGGTCTTCACTGTGGCATGACAGCCTATGTGGAGTCTGAACCACACAGCAGGACTAATTAAGAAGGCAGATGAAGAGCAGTGCTAGCAAAAATTGTAATAAAGACTTCACTTTTTTTCCACTCCTCTTTTCCCATTGCCAATGGAAAGAGGAAAAAATCACAGTGTGGTCCACATTAGCCCATACGTGCATGTTAAAAGGAAATTCACTCCCATTACTGCATGGCAGGTGTGCCTCCATGGCTACATGTTAGGATTTGAGCACTCACCATTAATTATATAATTCTCATCCCACAGCTGTGTGGAGCTGTATAATCAAGATTTCATCTATGAGGAGAAATTCACCCTTGTAGACAGAGCTGGAACACAGACCATACAACACAAGCATCCTATTTATACCTTCAGAATTTATACTCAATAATTGTATTATTAAGCTGTCATTATGTGAATATTCGGTAGCCATTGTAATCAGAGGTCTTGTATCTACATTTTTTTCTGTACTGAGCTCAACCAGTGGGAGATGTATGTGCAAATGAAGGAAAGCTTTTCTCTTAAGAGTATACCTAGGATTAATTTCACCTAAGTTTCAAGGTTTCTAAAAGTTAAAGATCTAGGGTGGGATTTATTGCTTCATGTCATCTAGACAATAAAAAGTAGGTGAAACCAATTTCTTCTTAGAAGTGCCCATTTCTCTTTAGTGGTGATTTATGGACCCTGGAGTGACCAGCCCAGATGAACATGTTGGGTACTGGAGATGGCTGGAGCTGAGGTGACTATGAGTGTAAGGCTGTCACTTACCACCACTGAAGACAAATACCTTCAGATATTAATCCTCCTCATCTTGGACTCCTCTCAGGATGACACGAGAAAATTACCTCACAAGTACATGATTTCTGTCCATTATTCATTGAAAGAGCACAACTATAAAGTCCAGGGTAGAGAGCAAGTGTTCATGCAGAGTTCAATTCACTTGTTTAAATAAGGGCATTCAAAGATATTTGAATCCTTCAGCAGTATCTGAGACATCTACATGGAGCTGGCAGAAGGATACAGGACTTGAGGGGGGCTCGTGGAACAGCAACTGGAAATCAGGCAGGGAATCTCAATTGCCACCAGGTGCCTGGGTAAGGAACAGGCTGCTCAGGGAGGTGGAGTCACCAGCCCTGATGGTGTTTAGCAGACTTGTAGTTATGGTATTTAGGGACAAGATTTTGGGGGGGACACGGCAGTGTTAGGTTTAATGTTGGACTTAATGATCTTAAAGTTCTTTTTCAACCAAAATTATTCTGTGATTCCAAGTGTATTGCACACTCAGAGTTAAAAGGCATCAGTCTCCCCAGTTATATACATTATATGAATATATATATATATACATGATATAAAGTATCATTAAAACTACATTAACTCCTACAAGTGTTATTTTATGGGAACATGCCCATTGATGGCATGTCAAAAGCACTCAGTTAAAAAGTCTTTCTTAAGGTAGCACTTTTAAAAGTGTCATCATAAAGGCTAAAATACAGCAAATACAGATAGGTAGTGAACTTTATTTTTGAGGAGAGTCTTGTGCTGTGCTTATGTCCACTCCTATCCAGGTTGTTTCTAGGACTGGGAGTCTACATCCAGATGACTCAATATGGATCACTGAGGAAGCCATGCAAAGCTGTATGTGCTCCACCCTGCATATTCATTCTTCATTTTTCCAGTTGCCTACCTGCATGCTGATATTTCATAGTGTTGTGTTATTTTCCCTTCTAACTCCTAGCAGATCTTTTTGCTATAGGCTCTCTTATTTTTTTTTTTTCCCATCTGGTCCTTGGGCAGTGGAGAAGTTTTGAAACTACTGCAGCCTCTAAAGGCTCTGTCACATCGCATCCAGCATTAGAATTAAAGGTCAGAATAAGATCTAGAAAACATGATAGGTAGTGATAAGACACAAAAGTTATTCTAATAAGGAGAAGAAATGCATAGGAAAAGATATCACTGAGTAGGAACAGTTCTACTTAACTGAAAAGAATGAGGCTCTATCAGCTGTTTTTCACTGAAGACCTTGACACCTCAATTAATCTCCAGTCGTTCACTAGGTGACTCTGAGATGCAGGACATAAAGTAAGCCACTTACACATATGGGCATAGCAGGACAAACACTCCTCAAAGAGCCTTTTGCTTTCAGATAGTCACTCTCACCTCCCATTGATTGGTAGCTGAGGGCTTTCAGCAACCTAAACGAGTTCAAAAGCTTTAAAATGTTTCAGGCCTCTTCCAAGGTAAAATGTCACATCTATTTATCATTAAAAAAGAAAATTTTATCTGTTGGTGAGATCAATCCCCTGACAACAGCAGGAACTCAGGAAACAGGAAAAAAAGTCCTCGGTAAACAAGAGAGCTACACTGTAAATACAAGGTACCTTAATATGAACAAATAAATGAAGCCAGAATAAATTTATCTCAAGACAACTGAGTCACCTTAAGGAGCATATTTGGCCCATTTCTTCTTGTCATATTTCATTAAAATTTAAAAACTTTATAAAATGGAAAAAATGAATGTAAAATGTTACACGTTTATAAAAAGGTAAACAAAAAGTAGTATATCCAGGTAGGTCAGACTTGACACAAAATGAAACTTATTAACACTCTCATAAACATTGCCAATCTTAGTAGAATCTTTGGTTATCTAATTCATTATAATACTATGCTAATGATTAATCTCAGCAACTATTAACAAAATAGATATTGAAAAATGAGAAACCAGGGTATTCTGATTAAATTGGGTTCTGTTCCAGATAAATTTATTTAAATTAATGAACATATATACTCAGTATACACATAACAAAGGCGTTGTTAATTTAAAGACAGCCTGAATACATTCATACTCAAAAATCTTTTTTTAAGAATCAGAAGATTTTTTTTTTCCTCTAGCTGTCTGTGTGAGGCTGGCCCTGGCTGGACACCAGGTGCCCAGCAAAGCCACTTCATCCCTGCCCTCTTCAGCTGGGCAGGGCAGAGAAAATACAACAAAAAGCTCATGAGTTGAGATAAGGGCACGGAGAGATCACACACCAGTGACTGTCAGGGGCAAGACCGACTCGACTTGGGGACTTTAATTTAACTTATTACCAATGAAATCAGAATAGGACAGTGAGAAATAAAAGCAAATCTTAAAGCACCTTCCCACCCTTCACTTCTTTCAAAGCTCAACGTCACTTCCATTTTCTCTACTGCCTCTCCCTCAGCAGCTCAGAGGGGTCTGGAATGGGGGCTGTGGTCAGTTCATCACACGCTGGCTTTGCTACTCCTTCAGGAGGACTCCTCTCACTCTTCCCCTGCTCCAGTGTGGGTCCATCCTGCGGGAGACAGTCCTCTATAGATTCCTCCAGCCAGTCCAGACAATCCTTTCCTTTTGCAGTTCTTCACAAACTTCTCCAGCTTGGGACACTTCCATAGGGTGCAATCCTGCAGGAGCAGGCTGCTCCAGCGTGGGTACCCCACAGGGTCACAGGTCCTGACAGCAAAACTGCTCCTGCACAATCTTCCCATGGGATTACAGCCTCCTTTGGGCATCCCCCTGTTCTTTTGTGGGGTCTTCCAGGGGCTGCAGGTGGATCTCTGCTCCCCCATGGGCCTCCCTGGGCTGCAGGGGCACAGCTGCACTGGGAGCTGCACCGGGAGCTGCACCGGGAGCTGCACCAGGAGCTGCATCAGAGGCTGCAGGGGACTCTCAGCTCCTGGGACTGGAGGAGCTCCCTCTCCTCAGCTTTGCTGGGTGTCTGCAGGGCTGTTTCTCCCACCCATTCAAACTTCTCTCTCTTCTGGCTGCAATTGCTCCTGTGCAATACCTGTTTTATCTCCTTAAATCTGTCATTCCAGAGGCACCTCCACCACTGCTGAAGGGTTTGGCCTTTGCCAGTGGCACGTCCCTCTTGGAGCCACCTGGCACTGGCTCTGTTGGACATGGGGAAGCTTCCACCAACCATTCACAGAAGGCATCCCTGTACCTTTATGATATCAAAATTTTGCTAAGCAAAACCAATATACTACCACATTAATGTTGGTGTCACCAATCATCGAAACAGAGCAATTATGGACTAATTATAAATTAACATTAACATAAATTTCTATTTATGTATTTCAGAAATATGTTTCTGGACTGAAGATGAAGATAATTTTCTGTCTTTGTAGAAAACAGCACAATTATGAGAAACCTCTCTATTAGCAACTGTATTTCCAAAAGCATTTTAATACTCCCTTTTAGTTGATTGTTAACAAATATTCTTGCCAATATCTTTTTATCTTTGATCAGACTGCATATTTTTAATCCTAGGAAAAATTAATTTTTTGGAAATTTTCAGCATAATTGTGTGCACAATTTTAACATATAGACCACTAAGATGGTCAGAAGAATTCTGGCAGATATGAGGACAATTCAGGTACATTTCAGACTGAGCCTGAAGAGATGGCAGACTTGGTGTCCCAGTACTACTACCACTTTTAAGCCAGAATAAAAATATGTCAGAAAGGTAGAAATTTCAAGTTATTTTAATCTGTAAAAAATGTCTTATGCTTACCAAATATCTCAGGTTTCTTTGCTGTCAAGTACAGAAAGTCTTAAATCTCTATAAGGTCATGTAAAATCTTACAGATTGTATCCATGACTTTTTTTTTAATACATTCTCACTCCACCCATTTCACACAGTTACTATAAAATTAACTTAATTTTTCTAATTAATTTCCTGGAAAATATTGTGTGATATATAGTATTTTCACGCTCTAACATTGTATAATTATAGTTACCAAGGCTGTTTTGGTGGGAATGATGATACAATTAGTACTTTGCTTGAGGAAATATAAAAACTGCAAAAGTTCAGCAGTTTCTTTCTTAGCACAGTTTTATTGAGAGAAATGCAGAAGATGAACTGCTACTGCTCAATCCTGCACCGATTTAGACCCTCTAGTAGCAAAGATAAATTAATGAAATGCAATGGGACACAGATTTATTTTGTACTTCGCAAAAGGAGGGGAAATTTTCTTCAACGGAATTATTGTATATCACTAAAAGGCTTTTGTGCCAAAACAGAATCTCAGCACCTTGCTTAGCAGCACAGCTCCAGTGGAGAGCTTCCAGAAACCTTTCAGAAATCAAACATAATAAACTCAACACGTTCAAGTCAAGACTGTGGCAGTGAGAGTTCTTTGAAAACTCTGCAGTGCATCTCTGCCAAACGCCTGAAACTCACGTCTTGGGAGGCAGGAGGGGAGAGCAGCAGTGGAAATTAAGGCATGACAGTGCCACCAACAATGCTTGAATTGTTATGCCCAGGATTGTGGAGGAAAGTTTTGGAAGTCTGAGGTGTGGATCAAGAGGAAGGCTGGAAGGCAGACAACAGTGCTAGTCCTGGCTTGGGCCCTCTCAGCTCAAGATGTTAAGAAACTGGAGAGAGTCTGAGCAGGGCTGACAAGTAGTTAGGACCTTATGTCACCTACAAGAAGTTGGTGGGATGGGCTTGTTATGCCTTGTAAGGAGGAGGACAAGGTTTGGAATTACCTTGCCCTCTGAATCCATATCTGTCTCCTGACTAAGACCTCAAGCAGGTTACAGAAGAAAGGAACACTCAGAGGACATTAATTAGCTGTTACCCTGGGCTCACAGCCTGCCCAGGGTAACTGGCCTAAACCAAGTTTTAATCTAAATTTTCAAATCGATATCTTCAAGAAGTAGAGCTTAAAGTCATATTTTTAGAAGAAAAAAATGTGGCCTTTTTTGTGTGTCATATTTCTTCATCTTCCTCTGCTGATGAACTCTAGTTTGTTTGCTTCTGAACACCAGGACCCTATAAATGTCTGTGCTTTGAGAATGATGTGCAAAGTTCTTAGAAAATTCACTAGAATAGCTGGAAGGGAGTCACTCTCCAAATGAAATACCTTCTATAAGCATATTTGCATTCTGCCTCTCATTCTTCTTGCAGATTATCTATTTCCTAACTACTAACTAAAACATCATCACTATTTTGTGTTAGGATATTTTGGTGTTTATCACAGGAAAGGCAGTGTGATAAGAACAGATCAGACATTCTGCTCAAGAATTATGTTGATTCAAATATCTTCAGCAACCCAGCAAATGACAGTATTCTCACCATTCCATTTTATTACATAATGAAGAGTCAATATTCAAGACTGACACTCAAAATTTGAAGATTTTACCTGATAACAGCAGTGACAAAGCACAGATACTGTCTGCAAGACAAACACAAAAATGTGCCACTATTTTTCTTCAACCAGTTCAAGACTCAAACATAACTGCTGACTGATCTTCATAAAAATTTTAACACACAGTTGAAGAAATATGAGGCTGGTGAGAAAAGAAGAAATTTGATGTAAGGTCAATTAATCATTTAGAGAATATACATAAGATGACATCTTTATTGTGGTGAACAAAGGTCAAAGCTTCATTTCCATTATAAGTCTTCTCTTTAGGTATATTATGAACTAATTGAATTGATAAAGTGAATCAATTGCATTACTTACTCACTGGTTTGTTTCCAGTTAAAATTGCAGAGATTCTTTCAAGGATAAGACTCGTAAAATTACTATTCTTCCTTTCAAATTCCAAAATATTTCCTTGCAATGAAAAGGAAAAAGATCATCTTTAACCCAATAACAGTAATAACAGAAAAATCTTGTCATCCAAATTTGCAAACTTCTACATTGAACAACAGCAAGGAGTACTGGTTTGCCAAGACTCCTCTGCCCAAAGAGTACTATGTTTTTAATTAAACTTTGCTCAACCATTATTTTAAAAAAAGAAAAAAAAAGAGAGTGAATTTTAATAAAAGATCCATTAAGGCTCTTAAAGACAAGGCAGCCAGTGGAGCAGGAAAAAAAAAAAACTTAAAAAAAAAAAAGGAGTTACAATGCTGGTCCTCAGGAGACTGAGCAGATAAACCCACAGAAGCGGCCAATGTGTATTGGATGAAGATAAGTGAAGTGTCTATCTATGAATTGGGTGCAAAAAGCAAAGTGATTTGTAGCAGGGTATCATCATCAGAATTTGATCATTCAAAGTCAAAGGGAAGAGTCTTGCTTAGGGTTTTTCTCTTGTTTCTGGCAAGATAAAAACTAGTTCAGTGAACAAAATTCACCAGCTACTAAGAGTAGGAATCACTTTGCCTGAATTTATCTACCTGGCAGTTGAATGACCAACCTAAAGTAGCTATTTACTTCTTTTCCAGATCAATAATGCAGGACAGGCAGTACCAGTTACTCTTTTATTCCTTGATAAAATGCTAAGGTAGAATAAATGTCCTTCTGGAGAATGTATTCACCATTTAAGCAGAATGTATTCCCCATTTAAGCAAACAGACCAGGAGAGTAGCTTAGACTTCACCGTTTCAGATGGTTCAGTTTAACTTGAGAACACAAGCAGATGGCAGAGCAGCCACAAAACACATGCAGTAACACCACCAAAATTCTCCTGGCCTCCAGTGATTTGTATCTCAGGGAATTCATGAGACAGAGACAGTGCTTTTGCATTTAATTGCTCACAATGCATTCCTTTTCCATGAAGCTGGCTATGGCAAACACTGTTGTAGGTTCATGCAAGAGAAAACACCACTTCCTCTTAGGTATTTGCAGGAAAGATATCCACCAGATTGGTCTCGTTTAGCTCCTTTCTTCCTGTAATACTAACTACTTAGAAGCCTGTGTTTAGCCTGACTGCAATCCACTCCTTTTCACAGATCTAAAAGTATGTCATTCAGTAATATAAAAGTACAGGTGTAAGCAATTTATTCTTACTTTTTGTTTGTTTTTTTTCTCATAAGACAAAACTGCACACCATCTCATTTTTCTCAATTAGAATATTCCTTCTCATCCTTCTGGACTGGATGCCTCAATCTTTGAATGAGTCCTTAACCTCTTTCATGGTTTATTGGGTTTTTTCCCTACAAATCACCTGTGTCTCTCTTCATAGCTTCTACTATCATAAGAATCTTAAATTAATTTTAAGAACATTTGTTTTAGAGAACAGTTCTGTTAACTTGTTGTCAGCTGTGGTACTACCAACTCTGTTGGATTATATGTTCCATAAGACATCTAATCTTCAACCTTTTCCCCAGTTTGAACTGTACTGGTGCCTGCATTGTAATGCAACTCAAAAGCACCACCTAATCCTGCACAAATTATCCTTATTGCTCCTACAGAACACTCAGTTCAATGCAAAGTCAGCCAAGCAAAGACTCTTCCATGTAATTTTCTGATGACTAAAGCGTTCAAGAGTATGGAAGAATTAAACTCTTCTCCTTTCCCATCCTCTGGGGACTCTATCTCCCAAAAGAATAACTTAATCTCAAACATAGCTTTGCCCTCTTGCTACAAATGGGTCAAGTGGAATAAATGAATATGAGAAAGAAGAGCAGCAATGGGATCATGATTCTAAGAGGCAGTTCACAGGGGGCTTAGATCAAACAACATTTCTGGAACAACAACATTTAAACCGGCAATTACACAAGATAGTTTAAATGTGATTTATCAATCCCATTGTCTACTTAAAGCTTATATGCTATTCATTCAAAGCACAGAAAAATTCAGTATTTCTCCAGAACCTTCCAAATTGTCTCCTTGTCTAAGATGTGCCTTATTTGCCCTCTGCTGCATTGTACATATGTTCATGTGCATGGATAAAAGAACACTGCACTAATAGTATGCCAAAGATACAAAGCCCAATGCCACATCAATCTGAAACTGTATTTTTAAGGTTGTTTGTACAATTTAATTCTGATTTTTGTATCTCTGGTGTAGATTTATTTGTCATAGACTTGTTTTAAATTTTATTCAGTGTATAAGGTAGATGGAAATGGATGAAAGAATGGACAGTGGAAGAAACTACTGCAGTAGAACTAGTGGATACAGCCAGGAAGGCGTCAATCATCTGATAAAATCATGGCTCTAGATTATAAAATACCTTGAGTTCTATTGCATATCTAGTGCTCCATGTATATCTGGCATATCATAAATAAAAATAGATCATATTACATATACTATCTGGTCAGAGGGCAAACATGGATTTTGTGGATGGATGGTCTAAAAGTAAAGACATCATTCTCCAACACATCATTTTTTTCCATCATGAAGGAAACAATATTGTGTGAAAATAATTTTCAAATGTGCTCTGAGGTCTGAATATAGCATTGAGACCTTGACATAAAAATTCCAGGTATTCAAATGTATAATATCTTAAACAAGAATTATGAACATTCTAGGTTTCCAGGCAAAGTGGTGTGAAAAATGCAAGTTGAGGAGATTTAAATATCAAAAGATATAGGAAATTTCTAGCACAGTCAACAGGGTTCGACTATATAGAGCATCCTGAAGTGTTATCTATGTAGAGCTTTGTACTTGTGCATTTTCCATAGAGAAGGCTGTCTGTTTATGATGGAAATTCAGCCAATTGCCTATAGTAAGTAATTGATGAAGCACTTGAAGAGTGCTATCTTATTATCACTCAGCACATTGTAAGAAACCCCTGGAAATTTTTCTTTATTATTTGTGTATTTAGATAAGTAGATTCATCGATTTTAAAAGTATTTTGATGAATCCTTCTGAAGTACATTATGTTTACCTGGTTGCCAAGAAATTCTATGAAGGAAATATTTTAAATACTGTACATTCACTCTCTAAGTAAGGCAAAGAGGCGTCATCTGTTAGTAACTAAAGAGATGCAGGATTGTTTTTCTCTACAGCCAGAGGCATTCTGAGTTTGCTTCCTTATTCCTTCCTTAATAAACAATTTATTAAATTCTGTATGTCTTTAGTTGATAAATGTCTCTTTATAGCGAGACAGAGATGTAGACAGCTGGACATATATAGATCCCTCTCTTTAAAAGACAATAGTAGCTGAACTTTCCCTGGCAGACAATAATGTGAGCAAAGATGTGTCAAAACCTTTTCCCCCAAACCTTGGGGTCTTGGTAGGGAGCTGATACACTGATCATTTCCTAGTCCATCTCCTACAGTTGTAGACAACTTGCCTTGACCTTCAACTCCACCTGTTTCTTGCACCCTCACATCATACCTGGATTTGTAGTCAGAGCAATCATTTCAAGAGTAAGATGTTTCACTGCTGCGTGTGATAGGTGCTTTCTTCTGTTAGAAGAACAGAATGACTGCTAGAATCTACTGAAATTCAGCAAAATAAAGTCAGTTTTTCTTCAATTTCTTTGGTTTGCACATAACTTTATGTCCCTTTTCCCACTGGAATTCTTCATGCAGTAAGAAGCATGGCTATGCATATTCTTTTCTGCCTTTTCATTATCTCTCAAAGGAGGTGTGCAAAGTATTTGGATTTGTTGAGGATTGTCTAAAAGTTCTGAAAATACTGATGTTGCCTTACTGTTTCTTTTAGCAGGTACTGATGAGTTTGTGGTCCTTAGTTTCTAAGGAAGGTTTTATTTCCATTTGTGTGCTTCCTTATTTATTTCCCTCCCCAGAATTAGGTGGCTGAATATACAGTTTACAAGGTGATCCATTGCGCTAGATCATCAGATCTCTTATAGGATGGTTTCCATTCACAACTTCAAAGCAGTCCTAAAATACACAGAACCGACCAAAGCTGAGAACTTAAACCTCCTCTTAACTTGAGTGGAGCCACACACAGGTTTGTGAGGAAGGCTGACAAAGATACAGCACTGGTAACTGTGTAAAGTCTTTTAAATGTTGGAGGCTCTGTGTCCAGTTAGATCACATTATTATGGTCAAGATGAAAAGTAAATAGAGATGTGAACAGCCGATAACAGGCACCACAGATGAACAGACACAGGAGTTACCTAGCAACTGGAGAGAAGGTTTTGCCTGTGCTAGGCTAAAGCTTCACCAGAGCACTCAGAGATTATGGGGCAAATTGACAAGTTGATGAATTGCTGATAACTATCCGCAAGCAAAAACCTGGAAGAGGCCAAGGAGCTGAAAAATTTCCTGAATGCTGTCTTCTCTCTAGCAGCATCAGTGCCATCTTGCTTGGGTTTTTAGTATTTATGAATTGCTGATGTTCTTTAAGCATACAACTGTTTTGGAGGTAGGAATATTGTCACAGTGAGGGACAGGTAGTTGAAGCAACTGCATATTAATCAATATCTTTTGACAATCTGTTGAACATCTGTGTGCTTATGTGACGGCTATTGGGGAGAATAGAACATTGTAATACTTCCAGGGTTGTTGGATTAATATCCAGCCTTGGCAAACAGGTTATAAACTAGACCACATGTACACCTGCAGTGCAGTGTAAGTCACTGCTTTTGATTTCCTCTTTTTTCCCAGGGGAATAGGTCTGGAAGGGATCTAGATAATTGCATTTTGCCAGTCTTATCTTGTAACCTCATCACATAATCCTGTTATCAAGTTCCCTCAGAAAATGGTTTCTCGCTTCAACTACTTTTATGAGATGGCTGCTCAGGCATCGCATTGGTGGTTGGGAACACTTTAATATGCAACTTAATTTGCTCATGGCAAGTTTATACAATGTTGTTATTGTGACAATATCAGTTTATACAGACATTTCACCTCTTAACATCTACCATAACCCTGTGTTTAACAATCAATGCCTTTATCTTTGTTTTCCCTCTGAACATCTTCTTTCCAAGCCTCATACAGCTTGAGAGTGAACAGAGTTCACTGCCGTTGCTCAGTTATTACTCAGTCATTTTTCCTCTCCTTCAAAAGTTCCTTTGTGCCTAAGCCCTTTAGACATTTCCTTGGCTCCCTGGCATAGCACTTCTCAATTTTCTCAGTGTACTTTTTCCCAGTACCTGCACCTCTCACTGCCTTCTGTTGACTAACCTTGCCTTACTGTTCTGCCCCAAGTTATGCAACAAGGCATAAGTTCAGGGAAAAGTGTACTTGTAAGTGAGCAGGACAAGGCCCTCACTGGTTTTATTTAGCAGGACCCCACAGAAGACACACCCTTTTGGCAGTCCATCACATAATTCTGTAGGGAGGAATATCTTAGTGAAATTTTACTATTCATTCAGTGAATGCAACATGTTGAATACCAATATCCAGAGTTCCATTTAAAAGTCTCTTAGTCAATCACCATAGAACATACTGGGATTTTCCGACACTGAAGTAAATCTGCTAATTTCCAAAAACCAGCAGGCCTATCTAATCTTCTTGTTGCTGCTGAAAAATGATGTAGCTACAGCTAAAATTATCATTGAATGTTAGAGCAGATTAAGGATTTCCACTAACAATTTGCTCAAATTCATGACAAAAATAAATGTAGCATTCTAGAAAAGTTTTCCCCTACACTGATGATAAACCTGGAACTAAAATTTGCTGTGTCCAAAGACTTCACATGGAGGCAGGACAGGCTCAGAACCTGAATATGACAACAGCCAGGACTCCTCCACATGCACAAATAGAAGAAGGGGACCTTTTCATTATCTAAATTCCAGTTATCTAAATCTTGTCGTTTTTTTACACCAGCAGGTGTCCCTGGCTCCAATATTTCCTGGTGCAGTAGAATACTGAAGCTATGAATAGAAGTGGGGCAAACTGCTAACCAGAGCAGCCCCTCAAGGCACCTGCCACCTGCTGCCTCCTCCAAGGAGCTCTTCTGATTAATTTACTAATGCATTTGCCTCCTGCATATGCATTATGACTGAAGCTAATGGGACTACTTTCCACTGACATGACAGGCAGAACTTGGCCCAGAACTACCACATTAGATCTATTGGGGGTCATATCAGTACCAACTGGCTACCTTGTCTAAACCAATTAGCAACATTTGGGTTTGTCTGAAGCAAGAATTTTTTAACCTCATTGACCTAAAACTCACTCATGCCGTGGTAATGGGTCTGCTAGGTTTGCTCCTACTGCTGATTCACATAGCTCTTTCCTTGAAAACACAGAGATATTCCATAGTAATCAGGACTGCACTGTGGATATAAAATTACCTGCTTATTATTCTTACCCATTTATTAAACAAATTAGCCCACCTCTGCATGCTTAGCATGGTAGAAAAATCTTAAATTATAATAGATGGATGTTGGACAACTATTAGTTAGAGTGCATTTTTTAAGCAACATGAAGGAAAAGTTTTACTCTCTGTAATTTTTTTTCCAGACAATAATGGCCTATTTATAGGCCACTGCTGTAAGCAAAGTATAAATGGGAAGATATGCTGTCAGAATATTTCTCTGTCTAAATAACATTATTGGGAGCCAGAGGAGTAATAACACAGGAAATCAATTGGGAAATTTTGTAAAAAGTGATTCTCATAAAAATTCTTCAGAAAATGTATGAGCCTACTGTATTCCTCTCCTTTACAAACATTCAGCCTCAATAGTTATCACATTCTCAGCTGAGGGAGTTTGGGCAATTCGCTTGGAGAGAAAACAGTCATTTAAAGAAATAAAGCAAAATAAGTTGGTACCAACACACCATCCTTAGAGAGAGAGGTAGCTCTTTCTCTCTTATGCTGACAGATATTTGTGCCCCATGTCATCATTAATACAGAAATAATATGAGAAAGAAAAGAAAGAGAGGAAGGGGGAGAGAAGAAAGAGAAAGAGAAAGAGAAAGAGAAAGAGAAAGAGAAAGAGAAAGAGAAAGAGAAAGAGAAAGAGAAAGAGAAAGAGAAAGAGAAAGAGAAAGAGAAAGAGAAAGAGAAAGAGAAAGAGAAACTAAAATGGGACCTACTGGAACAAAAATAAATCATGATGAAAAAAAAATTATTCTGTGGGATATGCCATAACAATATACATTATCACCCAGTCTCACTTTGGATTTCAAATAGCATAGGAAAATACCAGAATTTAATTTAGTGGTGTTCAGCACCGTATTTAGTCACATACCAGTATGCCTCCCTTTCCCGCATTTAAAGTTATTCAATGCCCCTCATCACTCTCACAGTTGGTATTAACTGCAGAAGAATCTTTCTTGCTGACTTGCTCCATGTTTTTGGCATGATAACAAACGTTGATCTAATAAAATCAAGGCTTTCCACACCCAAGTGAAAAAAAATAAATTAAAAGGAAAAAGGTTTTCCTAATGGGAATAGCAGCGAGGCATAGAAGAGACAGCTACAAAAATAAAAGTTGCAAAACTGCCAAGCAAAGTATGCTGACAGGAGAGGAGGAACGGAAAGGAAGAAGTGAAGAAAATAGATAAATATGAAGATGTAAAGTCAAGTGGGTTCACCCTGATGATAGCTGATACCAGATTGCAGCAGCTTTGCCAGCATCCAGCCTGTATCGATTTTGCATCAACGTATTTGGCTCCAGTCAGAATATCTTATAATATGGTACAACTCAGTTGTAAAGAAGAGGCAATTTTAAAACTTATTTTTAATTAATAAGTGTAAGAGAGAAAACAAATATATAGACATGTTCCATCATAAACTGCAGTAGGCAAACATGTTCCCAATTCTTTAACAATATTTAGTATTTTTCTACTTTTCTCATGAAACTTAGCATCAACATGGGGCAGTATGTGAGAATTTCACCTTTCATTTTCATATTTTGCCAAATGTTTTAAGCCTAAATCTTGCCACACAAAGCTAAAAACAAATGAAGCAATGCACATACGAGCTTTGTACATTTTATATTTTCTTCTTTTCCTAATCTTAAAGTTCTTTAAAACTCACCTCATACCTACAAAATCTGGGCTTCTGGTCTGATGTATTTTTTCTGGTGAATAATGTTGAAACAATGACATTTCAGGCAGAAAGAAAACTCCACAGCTTTATTTCTACAGGTCACAAATAAGCCATTAGAGAAACAGCTGAGTAGTAGGATTTTGCACTTTCCTTCTTCACACAGGGAAATTTTCCTCAAAGATTACACACATGATAATTTAGGCCATCTTGGTCGTCTTTTTAACATGATCATGAGGAACGTGGAAGAATGGGAACATAGAAAACCTAAGGCAAAGCCAAATTCCAGTGGCAGTGGGGAAAGGCGAAGGAGGATAAAAGTGCCCTTTGCATTTTCCTCTTCCTCCTAAGAAGCACGCTGCCCCACTGCTTGCCTGAGCCCTGGCTCTCAGGTGGAGCAGCCACCTGAGCTGATGCTGCTGTGTGCACCTGGGACGGCGGCTCTGGCTCCTCTCCTCCCTGCTTCTGTGCAGCTCTGCAGACACCAGATGTGTTTCTGTCTCCACGGGAGGAGGGTAATCACCAGCAGCTGCTTCAAGCACAAGGAGACTGAGATTTGTTTATTGGTGCTAGTCCATAGGCGTTAGGATAACTTGTTGGATGTATTATTTTCTTCTGCCGAAGCGGAGCTGCCAGAGTGGAGAGTAAAGTTAACATTTCTATAAAATGAGCAACAGAGTTTCTGAAGCAGAAGCCTGCATGCTGTGTGTCACACCGTCTCAAGGAGCAAATACTTTATTTCAGGCTATGTCAAGAATAATGCACCTCAGCTGATAGAGTTCCTGTTTGATACTCCTATGAAACAAAAAAGAAATAGATCTCAGCAGCAAAATTTGGTCAGTTTGCACCCTGATTTACAAGCAAGATCAGAGGTGAAAGGTGCAGCTTGACTAAATTTTTTAACCAGTCCTGCTTTCCCTAATTTACCTTCCTAATAGTTGTACTCAATCATCTTGGAGTTTGTTTCCAAGCTTAATGATTTTATAATTCAGTACATTTCAGAGATGCTTTCACTGTGATTCTCTGACCCATTGTTTACATGAAGTAATTATTTTTGTCTTAGTTAAGTAGAGAGACAGTTTCTACTAATTTATTTCAGAAACCTCTCCAACATACTGAATAACTTTTATTTTCAAGTTTCCATGTTATATTCAGATATTCCTAGTCAAAAGAAACATGGGACACTGGGACTTAGGTAGATATCCATCTGGCTCAGTCAGAAACCACAGATTCGGTGAGAAAGCTGGTGAAAATATTTTCCTCTATCACTTAGGCTCTTTTGAAGAACATATTCAAATGTAAAATCTGAGTCTATTTCTAAATATCCCGTCAAAAAGAAGGAAGTTTTACTGGGGCAAAATTTTTTTTTATTATTATTATCATTATCATTATTATCATTATCATTATTATCATTATTTCTTTGATCTGTTGGAGGAAACAACTGAAGAGTAAGATAGGAGAAACTTTGAAATGAGAAATAAGGTCTTCTTTTAGCCTTTGACCAAAATCAAGTTTTAAAGTTAGTTCATAATTGCACTGGCACCCGGTGGAGAATCTTGCATATGTCAATACCAATGAGCGATTGTCAATATCTCCGATCAGCAACATTTTGCATCATTTGTAACTTGTATACTGAGTCTAAAGGGAGACTTCTAAGTAAATCATTACAGCACATTGTAAATGCAGGAACCAGTTTCTCTTAAAACGCTTTAGTAACACTTCATTAGTTATATTGAACCTGCAGACCGAAATTCTACTCGCCTGTATTCATCACCTACCACGACCAGTTGTCTATATGTTGTCTAAGACACCACTATATCAAGCCAAATAGGCAAATTATACCCCATGGATCTCAGCAGAGGGATAGAGAGCCCAGCTCCCACTGGTGTCAGCAGCTCAGACACAGCTGAATGTGGCATCTGACAGAAAAAGAAACAAAGCAAGGCGTGTTAGCAAATACCTTGGCTATTAAAGGCACCCACTCTTTCTTTTCAGGCATTTCCCACAGGCTGACTAAAATCTCCTGCATTTGCTATTCACAGTTATTCACCGAGGGGCTCTCTCTCTGCACATAGTACTACTGGGTTATTTGTGAGCTGCTGCTTTGTTCAGATGGTGAGGGTAGATACATGCTCCCTACTTTTCTTTGATGAGAATCAAGTTACTGATCTTCTGATACTCAGGGTCACGGTATCCTGTTTCCTTCTGCTGAAGATACTTGGGAAGCACTTAAAATACAGATGAGCAAACTGACAGATTTTACTGTGGAGAAAAATAGCCTCTGAAAAGTCATTGAAAGGATTCTTTGCTTATAGAAAATTATTTTGACAAACATTTGCACAGAAGTTAGACCTCCTGTAGGTTTCTGCATCTACTTCACTTTCTTTTCTGCAGACAGCCTTGCAGAGTCGGTCTTTTTGCATCAAAAGCCTTGCAAATGGAAGACAGCAGAACAATGTGACACTTTTCTTCTGGAACCTGCCATGATTCCCAGCAGCAACTCTGCGCTGGGCATTAGAAGTTGTTTCTAAATGAACCCAGGCCCCCTTCCTCTGTGCTTGAGTATTCCTGCATGGTAAGCCAGTGGGCTCCCTCCAGATCTCCCTCCAGATCTCCACACATCTGGGAATCATCAGGGTACCTTACCTGGACTTTGTCACTGTGTCCCATGACCACATCACAACATCAATGTCTCCTCAGCCTGGGCCCCTTTGATCTCAAACTAGGCAGCAGGAAACAATTCAGTTCTGAAAATACAAGAAATCATAAAATCATAGAATCATTTAGGATGGAAAGGACCTTTAAGATCATTGAGTCCAACCATTAACCCAGCACTGCGAAGGCCACCACTAAAACATAAAATCATAGAACAACTTGGGTTGGAAGGGATCTTATAGACCACCTGGTTCCAACCTCACTGCCATGAACAAGATTGCTCAAAGCCCCATCCATGCTTAGAGTATGGCATTCACAGCTTCTCTGGGCAAACTTGTCCATCACCTCACTATCCTCACAATAAAGAATTTCTTCCTAGTATCTATTATAAACCTACCCTCTTTCTGTTTGAAGCCATTCCCTAAACACCATATCTATACATTGTTTAAATACTTCCAAGGACGGTGACTCCACCACTGCCCTGGGCAGCCTGTTACAATACTTGGCAACACCTTCAGTGACGAAATTTTTCCTAACATCCAATCTAAATATAAAATATAAATGCAGCAGAACTCTAACCAAATACAGTGCTTCAGCCACAAGAAACATCTTCCAGGATCAAAGTCTAATTACCTCAAATGACAGAATGCATTATCATTTTTATTACACCCACATTATGTATTATTCTTCATGCAGTGGTATGAGTAGAGCTTTCAAACCACTTTTCTTTTAATCTCCAGTCTTCTCTCTTCATCATCACATTGGCTTGTGTTTTCCTAATACCTGCACCAACATTACTCACAACTGGCAGGAGCCCATAGAAAGCCTTAGAGAACATTATTTTTTGCCCTCTGTGCATACATTACTGTTGCCCTTTAAAGACGCAGCCCTTTGTCCTTTTAATGAAGAATAAAACTCATTTCCAAGCGTCCCAATAAGATTATCTCAAATAATACAAATCCAATTAGCTCAGGCAGTTTGAAGTTTCACTTAGGCTCCCGAGTGGTATCGTCCATCGTTAAATATACTGCTTTAAAATACTTTCAAATACCTGTGTAGAGACAAAGATGACTCTAAGCATGCATCCAACCCTTAATATGAAAAGCTCCTGAAGGAGGACACAGAGATGAGGAATAGCTACATTTAGCACACTTTGCCTCTCAGCTGGGTAGCACCTCAGTATATTCAGGTCACCTCTGCCACCCTACCACAAGATTTTGAGCCCCCCTGCACTCAGATAGGAATATTGAAGCAATGAATGTTGCATTTTCCAGTGAACTACAGGACCCTTTCATCCTTCAGGTCTTGCTGTCTCTTTGCCACTCCCAGTGCCTTTTCTTCCTTTACTTCTTAATGCAGGGCTTCTATTGAGATGAGCTATAATTACCTAGACAGCAGCCCCTATCCTGCTATGGCCTTCAGGCATCTTTCCTGGCTACCACCACTATCTCCTTTAGTTCCTACTGCTAACTTCCCTTTAGAAACTGTTTTCTGTAGCTGGTTTTAAATATTATCAACTTCTTTCATGCTCTAAATGCTCAAAAACTACAGTTCTTGCCTCCAGCTTCTGATTTTATTTTTCCTTACACTTTTGTATCCTCTTGGGGAATTTAAATAGTAAAATAAATTAAAAATAAAAATAAAATTTAAAAAGTAAAATAATAAAATTCCTAGTTCGAAAAATTGTGAATTTCAATTTACAATATTTTTAAGCTTTCTTTTAAACCCACTCACCTTACTAAAGAAAGCTTAAGTATTAGACCATGTTATCAATCACTTGTGAGAGAGGATTGAGGGAAGAATTAGTTGAACTGGAAGTCAGGCTCTTAATGCATGTCAAAAAGGCTCAAACCTTTCCTGTCTCACAGCCTTAGGCAAAAGGAGATTTAAAGAGGGCACAGAAAGTACTAACCTGTTTTGTCTTGCATCCCTCTTGTTCAGGTTGGCTGTGTCAACGTGAAAACATGTTCAGTCCCAGAGAACACTCAAAACACAAGGAAACCTCTACAAAAATATTATTTTCCAGTGTTGATAATCCGATGATTTTCCAAGGCAATCAAATCTAAAGACATATGGAAAAATCCTATCAGAACTCTAGCTTCCCACAGTTTAGCCTAGTGTTTAAATGGAAATAGTTTCTTCAATACAAAAAGAACAAATTTTAAAAGTCTTAATAAAGTATCTATGAAATTATTTCTCCAAATTGTCTTTTTTCAGTCTAATTTGAAGAAGAAAATCTGATATAGAACCTCTTAAAAAAAAACCCCAACAAACGATGTGTAACACATCAAAAAAATGCACAAAAATACAAGGCCATAGAGTCACACTTACTTCCTTGGAAGTAGAGAGAAGTAATGAAGAAAAAGTGTTCAGATTCAGCTAGTTTCAGATGGTTTGGATGATTAGACCTGTGGGGAACAAAAGTACCCCACAGGTACTTTGTGAAATAATTATTCTTGAGCCAACAAAAAAATCTGTAGGATATTGGAAGAAATGGCTCAATTGTTCAGTTCAATGACAAATGCAGTATTTGAGAGAAATAGCTCAATTGTTCAGTGCAATGACAAAAACGTTATTTAGGGCTAATGGAGAAAAGGAAACCTTCAAAATCACAGCCAAAAAGAAAATCACAGCCAAAGGGGGAAAAAAAAAGTTAGACGTAATATTTGGTTTTATTACACAAAAGAATCCAGAATAAAAATAAAAGTGCTGATTAAGCTGGTCAGCCCTAATCTGTATTCAATGCCCACTGAAGAGAAAAATAATTATACTGTAGTTTGAGGTAACATGGCAAATCAGAAAATTTGAAAGTCTGGCATCTTATGGAAAGTCATATTATGCATGAACATATGCATGCAGGACAGAATGCAGCACTAAAATGGCAATGAAAGTTGTACAGTTATATCAAGAAGAAAATAGTCCTTTTCTTCTCTTTTGTCTCTATGGTTTTATTCTCAGACAGGTTAAAAATAGGAAATAGCTTCTCAGGGTTGAATAACATGGTTTCCAATCAGATACAATTAAAAACCAAAGAAACAAAAAACCCTTGTAATTTAATATCTTCTTAATTCCATTTAATTTGCTATCCATTGGCAATGTATCCAGAGATTCTTTAGCTAGATTGCTGAAAATCATCTGATCTCTGCTGAAGTCAATGAGATGATGCCCTTTACCACTTCCACTGCAGAGCTGTCTCCCCTTCTCGCTGTACTGTGGTTGCTTGCATGTGCCATAATCTTGTGAGACAGGGCCAAGGGAGACTGATTCCTGCTCCCAGCATGGTTGACACAGTGGTTTTTGCTGCCTTGTTCCTGCTGCCTACACTTGCTGGGATCCCAGTGCACACGCCTTTTGCCCCGATGAAATTCACTTTGATTCAGTCATTTGTCTTTTGTCTCACAAACCAATGCATTGCAGAACATTACTCTGTAAATTGATAAGGAACTCTCAAAGAACTATGGCTCTTCATCATCATCATCACCATGTCTTCAGCCTGTGGTTGAATGTTCTGAAACACACTTGCTATTGCTTTGTTGTTTATACTGAAATACACAGCCTTGCAGAGGTTGCTTTTTATTTATGAACCCTAATTCCTTGTGCTGGACACCTCAACATCACGCTGTGATTGCTTCCATTGCATGGCAAATAAATCTAGACTCTGCTACTTGTTTGCTCTTGTACTGTCTCTTTATACCTTGGTGTACAATTTTTAATTAGATCATTGCTACCTAATGCTATCATTTGGACAGCACAGCTTTAACATGACCTTGAGATAACCACTGCCAATTTATTGTAACCACCTCGTTTTGGACTATTTATCCACAACTTCACAAATCATTCACTCAGTTCATATATAATCATTCAAATGCATTCAAGTTAGCTATATTTTACAGGTGGGTGATGGAATGATGTGGTTTCACCAGCCAGCTTTTTCCTCATTACACCAGGCTCAGTAAATGACTATCTGTGTACACATAAATATGAGATCAAATGTGCCAGAAACGAACACTCAGAAATACATAGGTTTTATAGATGCAGTAAAACTTCATTATGTCCCAAATATTACTTCTAGTTTTAGAGAAATTCTACTTTGTGAGACAAATGGCTACACGAGAGGGTTGGGTGTAGAGACACACAATAGCTTCACTCATCACAGACAAGCTCAGACACAGGATGTGGGACATTGAGTTGATGTGGGAGTTTCTGTAGTGCCGCTGGTTAAAAATGTGCTTTCTAATGCACCCCTGGTTTCAGCATCAGGCCTGTGTGTGTCCCTCAGTCCCCAGCCCCATGCTCCCCGTGCACTTCTACAGCAGGATCCCAGCACAGGAAAAGGGGGCACTGCTAATAAATGAGGCTGTCTGGGAAGGCAGAGGTCTGGACTTCACCTTCTGCAACTTCCAAAGCTCAGAGATTCTTTTGTATAGTAGGAGTTCATGTGACCTTATTTCCACAGTTATTTAATTTACTTCTAATTGAATATGATATTGCATGTGCGAGGAGTGTGCAACTAATTGTCTTTCTTTAGTTTCCTTGTCATGACAGAATTCTTCACTAGGAACACTGCACAACTAGAGCTCCGGTTACAGTTAATTTTTCATCTTGATGGCCAAGAAAAACTTTAAAAACTTACATTCTATCAAAATTAAACAAGATTTTCGTTTTTTTTTTTTTTTTTTTTTTTTTTTACTTTATTTTAATGCCATTTTTTACCTCATTCATCACTTTTGATAAAGATACTAGTTTTCTATTAGGTTTTCATTCTGCTGCCATCAACTCAAATAACCAGTGAAAAGAGCTCGTGTCAATTCCTGACCCTGGGTTTAAAGGGTGCAGAATGTTCCTTTAACAGAGATGAACTTTTTTACCCGGCAAAATAAGGGCCCAGAAAGTCTGTATTGAGGATGGTCCCAGGTACAACTCCTGAAACATGATTAGATGTTGTCAGGGAGAGTAGTGACCAAGAAATCAACAGATACCACCAGCAATTGACATGATCGTGATGATCATGGGGCACTGCCTTACCCGAGCCTTGTTTAATTTGCTCCTATGTAGAGAGACTCTGTAAATACATCCTTTGAAGGTTATGGGATATGCAGCTGTAAATAGACAAGCTGAAAAAGCAAATGTTTCCCTGCTTAGCAAGTATGAAGCACTCAGATTTATTCAGAGGAAAGTCTAAGTATTTGGTTCATATATAACTCTCTCAAGCATTTAAAAAAAGCTCTTCCTAAGTAGTGTTGTCTACCTTCAATATTCTCCACTACTTCCTAGAAGTGGATCCATTCTAAAAATTAACTCCAGATGCTTACTACAGAAGAAGGGAAGGATCTTCAATCTTGTTCTTAATTACTGTGGCTCAAATTGATTTGACCTGAACTCTCTCTGCTTTCAAGTAGAGAAGGATCCACAGGCAAGCTCCTTGCTTTTTGAACTAACATGCTGACTGACAAATAAGTAATTGTAAGGAGCTGATTTATTGCCCAGCCAGACACAGCTGGATATAAAATATTAATTTTTAATGTAAAAAACAATTTCCATTTCTTTTACCCATAAAATCCAATAAATTAATCCAAGCACTTACGAATAATTGATATTTCACAATAGAGAGATTTTTTTTTTTAGAAATTACAAATGCACCCCTTTAAAAACCAAATGCTTTAAAGAGAAGAAGGTTTTGAATTTCAAGGCTACATAAATATCTCAGGACTCTGCTGACATCAAAATAAGCCATAAAAGCAAAAAACAAGAGTATTTTATGATGCCACTAGGACCCCAGAATATAGCCTTGTCCAAGTTTTATTTTTATCTTATATAATACATGGTTCCTACTACAAATAACAAGCTGCCATTCTTCCAATTCCTTATTGTAAGTCTTTCACTTTCCTGTTCCCTTATTCTTCTGAAATCTTACCCTAGGAAGAAAGAACAAAAAGGAAGGGATCCTGAATCTTCACATGACTGGCTGCAGTCTGCTGATCTTTTAAACACCGAGAACTTTCTTCTTCACGTGAAGAATGAAAACAATTATTAACTGCTAATTACAAGGAAAAAAATGTCCATCTCAAAGGTTAATTTAGCTCTAGGATGGATTACTCAGGAAGTCTGTACTTTCTTCATCATTGAAGACATTTAAAACCATCTGGAAGCACCTAAGGAAACATCTGTCTATAATTTTACTGTACTTGATTTTGATGAAGAAGTGGACCCATGTCACTCCCACAGTTATGTTTTATGACTCTACTACACAAATATTTAATCTGACTTCATTACCAGTTGACAGATGCTCAGATGTCAATTTCCCTACTCAAATCTTTCAGGAGTTTCTTCTCCCCAAACACTAACAAACACCTTACTGTTTCTGTATCAGTAAACAAAACAGACTAAAGACAGTGCTCTAACACTGAGATGCAGTGTGGCACAGCTCACTTTGAAACCGCTAAACCTCCCAACCCGGACCAGGAAGGAAGAGGTTACCTCCAAAGTAGATAATGGGAATGATTCTTGACTTGTGCTAACCACTGTTGCACTTAGGCAGTTTGCTGGCATTGCTACAAGACACCAGTTTATTCCATGTCATGGATTTCTGAATCATAGAATCACTGAGGTCAAATAAGACATTAACCCAGCACTGCCATGTTCACCACTAAACCATGTCCCCAGGTGAGACATGCAAACACTTTTTGAGCACTTCCAGGTGTAGTGATTCTGCCACTTCCCTGGGTGGAACAGGGCAGCCTGTTCCAATGCCTGACCACTCCTCTCAGGGCTTTCAATTTGTTCACAGTTTAGCAGATGGGTGATCATTTACAAGCTCTCAGGTTTGTGCTTTGTTCTGTTTAACTTGCCAGTAAAGATGCAGCCCTTGATTTGCTTTTCCTGCCTAGAAATAGAAGCAGAGCTTCAGTGGAGAGATAGGAGTACAAAAACTTGCAAACTTACTCCATTGTAAATAGACATACAAGGCTTAAACAGGAGTAGGGCAGGGAAGATTTTATGTAATTATGTATTTTATGTATACCTATATGCCTATATACTACCACAGTGACAATATGAAACAGGAAAATCTGATTTTCCTTATGGAAAAGGCTTGTAAGGTTCTAGTACAGGCTTTCAAAGTTGCACATTATTGCCCTTTTAATCATTAGCACTTAAAAAAAAAACAAACAGAAAGCAACTGAAACTTGAAAAAATTGTCTCCCCTTGTATCATAAAACCCTTTTAGCTTTGGCCATGATTTCACTTCTACTTTTATAAAAGTTCCGACACAGGAGCAGAAGTTTGCTTTTGTTGGACTGAAT
Source organism: Acridotheres tristis (assembly GCA_037013685.1). NCBI lineage: Eukaryota > Metazoa > Chordata > Aves > Passeriformes > Sturnidae > Acridotheres > Acridotheres tristis. The sequence continues at coordinate 104,349,384 of CM072887.1, forward strand.
GGATATAAAATAAGTATCAGATAAATACTCTTTTTAATGATATTCTGTTATTCTGTGACTTTAATTTTCTGATGATGATTTGTGTTACAGCAGTCAATGAATATTGCTGCTAAGTGCAATCCTTTTCTGTTTGTACACAGATGTAGGATGCTACAGCCCACAGTGGTCATATTACCAAGTCCTGCAGGACATGCAAAGGCTTATTATTAGCATTCCTACTTTCACATGAGCAAAACAGGTTATTTTCCAAGATCAAAAAGGAAGTCCACGATGAACTAGGAACGGAGTGCAAATCTTTTGAGCCTCAGCTCAGTGCCTTCACAAAAGACCTTTTCCCCACAGAGAGAAAACTGACAAAACCTTTAGGAATATTACTAGCACATCTGAAATCTCTTTAGCCCTGACTTCATTATTCCTCTATAAGTCCCTGCAATCTTTTGGACTGATACTGTCTAGGGAGTCCGTGGAGCAAAGACTGTGTTAATGGCTATAGAAACATGCTCAATTTTTCGTTTACTTGTCCACACCTCACACCACTGGTGGGGGCTTGTTGGAAATATAGAATCTTAATTGGTTTAAGCCATTCCAGTTCCATTAATTTATGTGGTATTATACCCCACTGAGGATCTATCTGCCACATCTTAGGTCAAAGCACTGATTCTTGATTGGTTTCCCTTGGCACCACTGACAATCAAACGAGTAATAATAATAATAATAATAACAACAACAACAACAACAATAATAATACATCATCATCTGCTGATTCCATAGAAATTCCTTCATTTTCTTCATTAAATCTTTGCTGAACAGTGCCATGTGAATATCAAGTGGGTGAGCAAGGAATCATATCTAGAGGGATTCAAGAGTAAAAAAGATGCAGTGGCGGTCTTGCTGTTATTAGCAAAGTGATCAGGATTCAGAAGTGTTGTGCGAATTCTTTTGCCATGTCAAGCATCAAAGAGAGACACCAGAGAGATAAAAGTTGCAGAGTGTTAAACCCTGCCTGTCGCCTTCAGCATGTTTTTGTTTAGTTCAATTCATCTCAACATTTGATTTTTAATAGTTCACTTCTGTTGTTATGAGTGAAAAATAAAAAGGACTATTAAAAAACAAGTTGTGTGCAGGCAAAACACTGTTTCTGGCACTTCACACCACCCAGAACACAATGCTATCTGCCAATTTGACTTGCTTTTATTTCATGTCCAATTACCAAAAAAAAGCATGAGACAGAGAGGCCCAACTTTCCCTTTTCTATTTGTTTTTTTACTTACTTGTGTTTAAAAAATACAAGCCAAGTTAACAGCATAGGCAAAAGCAGACCGGGCAACCCAAAGGAGCAGAAATCTATTTTTAACTTCCTTGAGGAAAATTGTATAAATACTATCCACTGCAGCAAAACAGGAATTTAATAAACCCCAATATCATCACTGGAAACAAAGCTATTTTATTTAAAGTCTAGGCTGTGGCCTTGAATTTAACAAAGAGAGGTAGGAAAATAAATAGATTAAAAACCAATGTCTTTCCACCTTTTTCTTTCCCTAAGGTATTTTCCAGCCAACAGCATTTCCCTCACCCCATCAGCCTGGATGGCAGCAGCAGCAGCAGCAAGTGAAGGTTAAACTTGTATATTCATTAGAGACTCTTCTCAAAGGATATTTCTTACTCCTGAATGCACAGTTCTGTAACATTTTAAAACATCTACTATTCTCTGCATCTCCCATGTTTGCAGGGCACAGAATACTTTCTGTATCCATCATCCAATTTTATTTGTGTGGGGATTTTTGCCTATAAAATAATTTCTTCAGCTCTTATCTGAAACTTAGTTGCTTTATCCCTCTATTATATTTTGCATGTGTTGCAGTCTCTTGAATTTCTTTGTTTTCCGGACAACAATCATTCTGAACCAATCACATAAAAAACCACAGATGATCTTTTCTGTTTATTGATACTACAGTTAGCTTTACATGTGTTCTTTTCCAATTCAGCTAAGTCGACTACTGTACCCCATCTCATTTATCTGTGTGGGGACCCTGATTTGTAGCACATCCTCATGACAGTACTTGCTCCATTCGGAGAGATGCACAAATCTTTCAGTTTTAAGATTTCTATAAAACAATACAATGTTGAGCTAACCTTCACAGCATCTTTGTTCCCTTGAGAGCTCCACAGTTTATTTTCTGCTCCAATAGCTTCCATCCTTCCAGTTAGTTGTCTATCAGTGGTGCTAATTTCTCTCCTCTGAAAGCTCAGTGTAATCTTTCTGCTCTTCTCATCCTGGAGGAGACTGAGAGGAGACCTCATTGCAGTTTTAACTTCCTCATGAGGGACAGCTGAAGGGGCAGACATGGATCTCTTCTCTGTAGTGACAGTGACAGGACCCAAGAGAATGTCCTGAAGCTGAGTCAGGGGAGGGTAATGTTGGATATTAGGAAAAGGTTTTTCACCCAGAGGGTGGGTGGGCACTGGCACAGCACCAAGTCCAATGTTCAAGAAGTATTTGGACAAAGCTCTCAGGCACATTGTGGGACTCTTGGGGTGTCCTATGCAGGGCCAGGAGTTGAACTGGATGATCCTTGTGGGTCCCTTCGAACTCAGCATATTCTGTGATTTCTGCAAGATAACAGGAGCAGACACTCTCACTGCAGACTGCTGCGTCAAGTGGGCTTGATGATCCAGGTTCCTGGGCACAGGTAATGTGAAACTTGCCCATATTTCTGCTGCCATTTTCCCTCAGGGATCAAGAGGAATTACCAAATATTTTTTTCACGTTATGTTATCCTAATTTCACCAAAATTTTCAAACATCTCAAAGTCAATTTTTTAGTCTAAATTGGTCAAGAGGGAGGACTCTGCACGCATTCAAACACCTCTTTAGATAATTATTTATATTCTTCATCTTATGTATTTTGAAACATAGAATGGTTTGGGTTGAAAGGACCTTTACAAAATCATATAGTTCAACCTCTCTGCAATGTTCAGGGACATCTTCAACTAAAACAGGTTGCTCAAAGCTCCAATCAACCTTACCTTGAGTGTATCCAGGGGTGAGACCTTTATCACCTCTCTGGGCAGCTTGTGCTAGTGTTTCACCACCTTCATTGGAAAAAAATTCTTCCTTACATCTACACTGAATCCACCCTCTTTTAGTTTAAAATCCTTACCCCTTGTCTTATTGCTATAGACCTTACTAAAAGGTCTGTTTCCATGTTACTTTTAGCCCCCCTTTATGTATTCAAAGTCCACAATAAAGTCTCCCCTGTCAAATTTAAATTAGACATGTTAAATTGCCTGCAGTTCATTTTTCATGCTGACTTTAGGAAGCACCAAGGACAGTGTTCTGCTATGCCCAACCTCTGAATGACTATGCTTAGGTGAGATGGAGATGTTCTCTGACACTATGGATTCATCCCTTTCCAGAAAGAGAGATGTAATTTGTAACCCTCACTGATCACAGAGAATTGGGACTCCTGTTAGCCAAGTGCCTATAACTGAGGTGGGTAAAGGGCAGAGATTTTTGACAGTATAACAAAAGAGTTTCTAGTTTTCATCTATACTGGAAACCTACAGTAGTGCATGTGCAACATAACATAGTTCCATGCAAAAAACTTAGATTCTGAATGATCGTGATCGTTCTTGCTGAGAACACACAAGAGGTCAGTACCCAGCAAAGTACCACACTCTGGAACAGTAATACAGATTTCTAAGTATTATCATCTGGTATGTATTCAGCCCTTTTTGTAAAACTTCTTTCTTTTGAAATTCCCTGAAGTGGTTCAATTTATTTTGATACATGTTCTCTTTGAATAGTCTGGTGTTTTTGCTGCTGCTGTAATAGATTATTTTTATCATCATCATCAACCACAACAATTACAACAAAGGCAAAGTAAAAGGTATTTGTCTGGATTAACTTTCAAATTTATGAACAAACAATTTCTCAGTGAACCATTTCAGATATCCTCCAAACACTACAACCTTTTACAAGATCAGACTTCCAATTAAGATCATGCTAGGAATGCAATCAAGGATCTCAGCACTCAGAAGTTAATTATCTCCTCAGGCTAAGTCATAAACATACTTGTTTTGTTTTTGTCCACTTCATCTAATGATATAACGTATTTGGAAGATACAGATTTTTTCAGTTGTTATCAAGAGGGCTTATGGTGAGGCTATGGGAGTTTTTGCCACTGCTGAAATACAGCAAAAGCTAAACGGTTTCTGTAAAATAACAGCACCGGGCACTCTCTGTCCAAAATTACCCACAGTCTGCCACACCACATAAAGCTCCAAGATTGCTACAGATCTTCTCTGCATGCCCAGCCAACTTACTCATCCCCAAAATTGGCTGGATTTGAGCCATGCATATACATTTCTTCCATATATGTGCTCTAAGAGAGATTATTTAGACTGACCTCATAGAAAGCTGAACAGGGCTGAAGATAAATAACTGAATAATCCTTTCTGTCTCTGATCAAATGGCTGTCTTATTCACAAGGGCCAAAAACCTCTCTGACTATCACAAAGCAATGACAGTGTTTGAAACTTCCGAGTTAATCCAGCTCAAAGTTGGATTGACTGCCCCGGAGACTTCTAATTGCCAGATGGTTCTGCTAATGCCCACCTGGGAAAGCGTGTGATTTGTGTGGCTCACACAGATAATCTGATCTGCTGCCAAAAGGCAGTGCCTGAAAGAAATGTATCCACTGTCAACATTTCTAGGTTTTAGATGTGTTTGTGGACTGATAACAGCCATTACTTTCCAACTCCACTGTAATTCTTGAAATTCATTAGAGATAAACTGTTACAAATGAGGTGCAATTTCAGCAGGGATATTTAGCCTTGTTCAGCTTTCACTTCCCAACAGCAGTGCTTTGTTATATCTACATTATCAGCTCAGTGCTGCTCACAACAGGATCAGACCCACCCATCGTAGGTACCACAAAATTTCTCAAAAACCTTAAACAGCATGAATTGAGAAGCTCTCCCATGGGAGAGAGACATAATTGAGGTGTAGTCTCCAATTCAGTGACAGGAATAAATCTAGATCCATAGATCAGGCCAAAACTGCACTTGTTCTTCAATAGCAATAAGAGTGAGACAAGTGCACCCTGGTAAGATGACATCTACCTAGGAGAAACTGAGCTCCATTCGTACAGCATTAATAATTTGAGCTTTAGCTACAGCCAGTTTTGCAGACACCCTATAAGCAGCAATCATGTGAGACAGCACATTCATGAGCTCTCTCTTATTGTTGTCTTGCAGACATACCAAAGAATCATAGAATAGTGGAACAATTTGGGTTGGAAGGGACCTTTTAAATGTCATCTTGTCCATTCTCCCTGCCGCTGGCAAGAACATCTTTCACTAGAACAGGTTACTCGAAGCCTCATCCAATCTGACCCTGAACACCTCCAGGGCTGGGCCATTCACAACCAATATGCTGTCAGTTTTGAGGAGCAATGCCATAGCAAGTAATTCATTTCAGCAGTGGGACAAATAACACAGATACTCTGCTAAAGGGGAATATTAGCAGCCAAGAAAACACAGACTGTAAAGGTGTCTGAAAAAGCTTTAGGTGAAACATAGTAGGTTCAAGACAGCCAGCTAGTAAATATTGTCCCAGTGACCAGCATCCATAAAGGAAAGAACCAATGACAAACAAATAATCACTATTTCCCGTTTTCCACCAACAACTCTGAAAGCATCATACTGATGCACTGCTTGCTCACCTTTGCAGTGCTACAGGTGTTCTGTTTCACCCACTGGAAGGCAAATCTTGGTTGTTATTCACTCTTTTGCATGGCAAGGTTTCTATGGGGAGAAAACCATTCCTCATAAAGAAATAGTGAGAATTCACATTCACCATTTCATATGTCCTTTGTGGTTTAGTACTTTGCATCAATCACAGACTGTATCCAAAAAATCTGCCAGAAAAGATCCCACTTGTTTTTGTAACTTGAGCTGACATAGACAACCACTTAGTACCAGTAAAAAAAACAACAGTATCTGGGAACATAACAGAGCAGTAGACTTTACAGGAGCTCCAAAATCAACACAGTCATCCAGGGAGAGCTGGAAAGGTTTTCACTCTATTCTAAACGCTAATCTCTGTTGTCCTATTCAGTGCACAGAGCAGGACAAATACACTGCTGGTATAAACAGGCACAGCAATACTGAGGAGCTGCTCTCACAAAGACCACCAGCGAATTTGGGATGATTTTCTTATATGCCTTCCATCCTGCTTTCAGACTTACTTTTGCAGCTCTCAGTGATTTCCATAGATTTATCCCATTCCTCTACAGGTTATTTTCTGGACATTTAAGAGGCATGGTCCAGATCCAGAAAGTTGAACACAGGTGTGAAGCCTACCACAGCACACCTCTGTGAAATATAGCTCAAGCCTACTGTTTTTTCAAAGGAAGATGGGGACAAAATTCACAAGGAAACCCCTTTAGCTCATCATCATGGCTTTCCAGTAAGAAACACCTGAGCAGAAAGGAGAAGGCTTGATGTTGGAAGTTTTCTGAACCCACCATTTCCGAAGTCCAGGAGAGTGGTGTGGCACATGCCAAGGGAGATCCACTCTGTATAGTAGGAGAAGGGACACTTTGCAAGCAAGAAATTAAAATTAGAGGATTACAAAGCAGGCTGAAAAAAGGTTGATTTGATAGTCTCAAGGGTGTTTAAACACATCTTCAGTCAATGTTAGAAATAATCTAGAACTAAATGTTTGAATCTCAAGATTCCCACTTACCTGAAGACCTCATGATCAATTAATCTGCTATATTATAACATGGCACATTGCAATATCATGTCCACAATTTCAGCTGAATTCAGTGTAGTACAACAAGCACAGGAAAAATTAGTTTAAGGATGCCTTTTTTTCTGAATCCCAAAAACCTGAGGAAGAAAATCCCAGGACCCCAAGAGCTGCAGAGGGGAATCACTTGACTCACTTTCCTAAATGTCAGTGTGTTTATTTAATGCAAATGGCACTTTAGACTCCTATCTTTTTGGCTTGTTTTTTCTGACCCTACCAAGTTTTCTTAAATGAGTGAAGCTTTCTGGGTACTAATAAGAGTTTTTCCAGCCTAATATGGAAATATTTCATCTTCTTTTTCTTCAACTCCCCTACGCTTCCTTCCAGAAAGTGCTTATTTAGACCACTAACCTACAGGCAAAGTTGCCCAACTCTTCCTTGATAAACTACTTTGAATCTCTAATGCTTCCCTTTCTTTTTTTCTCTTTTTTTTTTTTCTTTTTGAGGGAATAGATTTTTCATTTATATCTGTTTTTGTGCCCTACAGCATCTCTAAGGCAAGAAAGAAGAGGCTCTGGATCTCAGAATAAGAGTCACGACTCCCCCAACTCAAACAGCTAAAGTCTTTTTGTCAGTAAAATTACTGTCTATGAAGCCTCAACAAGAAGAAATAGCTCCAATGTGGAACTGTGGGTTTTATTTTGGACGGAAATATATTTATGCAATTATTTTGGCTGTCTCAGGGAAGAATTTCTGAAGCACACTGGAACTCTGTAAAGATGCAACAGTGACTTTAATTTTTGCAGTTTTAAGCTGCCAACAAGCAGAAGAAATGTAAGCAATTGCACTGGTCTCTGAAATCTTTTATTCTTTTTCTGTACTCTCAAGAGTGACCCAACAATGCTCCAAAAGTCTTTCACTTTCAGCACTGGAATATTTACCACCATCCAACCACTTGAATTAAAGAACAGTTTCTTTTAGATAGTAGCAAACCTAACTTTGCCATTGTCTTTTTTTCCCACTAGTCAAGAAGTTCATTCCACATTGTAAAGTACTTTAACAAAGCACTCAATTCTGCACATAGAAACTCAAACAGCAATAGCAAAATAATGTAAATTTGGGAAGTGCTCACAGATACAGAAACACACGTATGTGCCTGGCCCACTGAGGTAGCACAAATTATTTACAACTCTCATAACACATTTTTCACAAATAGTTTTGGTCAATGAACAGAAAGAATATATAATTGCAAGAGGCTTCATTGATAATATAAAAAGATGAGTATTGACTAAGAGTCTTATTCAGCCACCAGCACTGAGTCAATAAAGTTATAAGTCTGCTGAGGTCAAAGAACCTGTACTCTATTACAGCAAAGCCTAATCCACCTGGATTGAAAAGGGTGCACATGTCAGCTGTGGGACCACACCTTGAAAGAACAGGGATTTTCAAAAAGGTCATGACAGGTATATGGACATAAACTGACCACAATATTAATCCAAAGAAGTACCAAGACCTGCCAGCTGCTCTCTTCTGTCCAAAATTCTCTCCCACGGCCTGAAAAAAATACTCTTCTAATGAGAAGCTGAGCAAAAAGTGCAGCCTATATTTATTTAATGAATGTAGTTAGTGAATTTATTTAGTGAATTCTACAGAGAGTATAGAGAAACAACTGGACCTCAATGAAAGCATACTGACCTAAGAAGATACCAGAAACATGCATGTCCTTTTAATGTTGTAACATTAAAGAAAAGAAAACCCTAAGTCTGGAGGCTGAAGAAAGCAACAAGCAAGGAAAAGTAAGTTGCTCATTTTCAGTAAGAATAAAAGTAAAAATTGGGGCAATTTACCAGTGAACTTTCCATATTTAGGAGTCCTTTGAAGAAGAAAAGTTATCTTTTTAGAAATTATGAATTTGGCATTAAGTTATCGGTTCCAATAAAAAGTGAAGTGTGCATGTCTGCCTTCTGTGTAATGCAGGTCTCTTTTCCCTTAAAATTTATGAATTAATTTCTTGGAGGCTAGATCTTAACTAGCTTGGATCTTTTAATGAAATTCCTCTGATCTCAGAACAGGATTAATGTGAAGGAAAACACATGAAGAGATTTGGATTTCCTTGCATTAGCTTTAAGCGCTCACTGCTGTCTGCACTATTTTTCCAGCCACTCAATGATTATCATTGGATTTTTCAAAACCACCTCAATTTTGGGTACCCAGACCCTATTGCCTTTCAACTTGCACTTTCTGCACTGGCTACAAACCTCATCAGTGCAAAACGAACCTTTGCCAGGACCATGGCTGTTCTTTTCAAGAGTTAACTGCAGCAAATTGGTTACATAATTAGAGTTACAATTTGCCTCATTACAAACAAGCAATGAAAACTTTAATCCTCCTTCATCCCAAGAATCAAAGCATGGAAGCTCTAAATCTTGTCTGAAATGGCAAATAAGAACAAACCTTGACAGTGCTAAATGGAGAGAGGGAACTATTTTTGGAAGACTTGTAAGACAAATTGATCATGCATGACTCTGTTTCTGCCTTAGGGGCAACGTTGATGAACACTAAAAATGCTACTGTACAAAGGAAAAAAAAAACCAAAACCAAAAAAAAAAACAAAAAAACCCCAAAACAAACAAAAAACCAACAACAACAGAACAAAACAACAAAAAAAGAGAGGAATAGATATTTCCCTGTTTTAGTTTATTCTAGACTTCCTGTATTTAAAAGAAATTATTGTTGTCTGATATTCATTCATCTCATTAGGCAGTTTAAGAAGAAACAAATTCATCCTTTCTGAAGTGAATGATGCTTTTCTAGAGGTGGCAAGAATTTCTCAGCCTCCATTATAACAATTAAATGCAGTGTTTATAATCTCTTTTTTTCTCAAAGCTGCTAGTAGTCTGTTATAAAAACAAACCTGAAGATAATATAAATGCCATTGCAGGGCTCTGGACTCTTCCAGTCCCCTTTCTACACAAAAGCTCACTTCCTTCTGCATAATGATTGCTTTGCAAATATATGGGGTTTGCCCCTGTGCAGCCTGCCTGGTAACTAGGAGGGAGAAAAAAGCACCTTCTACCTACCCAAATTTGTTACTGAGGATGCCACTACCACCCCATGTGATACATACTGCTAAAAGAAAAGTAGGAATGGTTAATCCAGAGCTCTCCATCTACAGAGAGAATGATTGTCTGAAAGAGGAGCCGACCCTCAGATGCCAATTCCTGTGGCCTTAGATGTTCACCCATTGCAAGGCAGCAGTGACAGCCTGCAAACAGTCAGGCTAAGCTGGAATTGCAGTGCACCACACACAGTCAGCTGCTGGGTTTTGCATTTATTGATTTGGAGAAGGGTTGGTGTCCTCTGGAGATGCAATATCCAAGGCACTAAAGAAGCAGTCCTTCAAAGGAAAGCTCTGGAATTCTTTAGGAGTGGGACAGCTCCAGGCAAGTTTGAAACAGAACACTTTTTTCAGGTTAGATGTCTGTATCCTTCAGCTGTTTGAGAGGAGGGATGTCTGTTTGGACAGCCCATCCCTTCTTCAGCTTTCTGAAGGAAGTGGATAGAGCAGTAGGATCCTTTGCATCCAAGAGAAAAGCCTGGACATTTCTCTGCTTTTTCAGAGTGGACTTGGTTTTGGTCTGTTGGTTTGCAGGGCTTTGCTATAAAGTAGGATCCAACACTTTTCCAAGTATCTATATGTCTCATACAATCAGTGAAAGCAGGGTGCTGTGCTTTGCTGTGGTTTGAGGTTTTTTTACTTTGAATAAACAGGAAAGCAGGGATTATGTTTCAGATGAGTTGTAAAGAGCATTTTCATAATCCAGAAGCAGGAAAAACAAATAAACAAAAAAAACCACCTGCAACACAGACAACATTTGATGACTGTTTGGTACCCAAGCTGTTGAAATCTGTGTGTGTGTGTGTCTTGCAATTAAAGCTGAAGCAGGCTGTCCTCCCAAGCATGAATCCCTTTCATGATACTGTCCCCTCTTTGGCTGACTTCTCATCTCAAGCTGAATTGAACCACATGGCTTGGGATAAAGAGTACTTAGATAGATATAAAAAAACATGCCTCTCAGATGCTATGGAACAGTCTCTTTTTTGTAGAGAAAGAGCCAGAATAAGATCAGATTAGTGTACTGTTATGATCCCCCTGCCTTTTGTTCTCTTGCTCTGATGCAAAAGTAAAGCCAGGCTGATGATTGTTTCAAAAGCACGGGCCGTCTGCCTCATAACAAGTCTCTGTTTTTCTGTGCACGTGTCAGAGTATGCCCAAGGATCTACCTTTTTCTTTTTTGGCTTCTCCAAAACAAACTGTATGTGGCATATAGAACATATTTCAAACTGTTTCTAAACCTTGATTATATGCAAAGTACATACACTTTAAAATCACCTTTTCAACAGATGCAACAATTTCCCAGAAAAATTAGTGAAAATCATCATATCCTGCAAATTTATTACTGATAATGGGACAATGCTATGACCCCCATCCCTGGTTTGGATCTATGGTGAAGCTCACATCTGAGACCTGCTATTCCCAGAAAAAACTTGGCTCCCTTTTTCAGTCCAATCACCTTATACTCATACTTACTATGTCCCATCTTTTTTTTTTCCCTTTGGTAAATATTCCCTCCAAGGATACTCCTACTCATGATCAAACCTACTAATCCTTCTTGTTTCCCTGTCTTTGAGAGTGTTTCTTTCCATAGAGCTAGAAAACTTGAGAATTCATTAAAAAGGAATGCTAACAAAACCGGTGATGGAAAAAGAACCTAACAGAAGACAATTTAAATACCTTTGCTCACAAGCTTATAGTACTGTTCAGAAATTAAGATATTTGACAGCTTTTGGTCAAATCAAAACAAGTATTCATAGGTTTCTTTCAGAGTTGACAGAAATAAATATTTCCCATCTTAAAACTACTGTCTTGGAGGATTGAGGCTGATCAACTTCCAGTAATGCTGATTCCTCTCCATTAGCTATAAAATATGCCCTGCCTAGCCACAACCAAACAATTTTTTGGCATCTGATATTAGGAAAGCCAAATTCTGTCCTAATTATTCTCCACTAATACTCTTGGACTACACATCAGTATTCTCTAGGCAGAGATATCTACTGTAACTGTATTTTAACATGGCTAAAGGCCCGTGGACCACCTGTGCTCAGCCAGGCTGCAGATGACACCTGGCCACATGCAGGTGCCTGCTCACTCCGTGCAACCAAATATCCTGGCAAATGGCCTGAGCAACAATCCCTGTTAGGATGAAAATGGGAAAGAACACGGATAAAATGGACAGCAATCTCTGCAGTGTGTTTGCCAACCCCCATCATGGTAAATAAATAAGTCTTGGCTGGACATTCAATGGGGAATTTCAAAGTTGCTTTTGAAAGAAAGAAGTCAACCTGAAGGATCACACTGGCATAGAATAAAATTTATTGTCAGGAGCAATCTTGGAGCAAGAGAGGCAGCAGCTTGAGTTGGCTTTGGGGCTGCCAGAAGTTGCCTCATGGCACCACCACCCTTCTCAGTCTGGGCTGAACATCCCCTGGAATGCTGCAGGGAAAAGGCAGCCAGCCAGCAAGAGACAGCCAGGGCAGCATGCAGAGATGCTGGAATGAGCACCAATGCCTGTGTTTGAGGATTTTTTTCCTTTTTATTGGATATGCTTACAAGTTTCTTTCCAATTTCCTTTACTCTTGGCTAACTTTTTACCTCCTTACTTTCTCTCTCTCTCCTTTTTTAATTTTTTTTTTTTATTGTGTTATTTTCTTCAGCTGGAGACAGTATGAAAAATTGTCAGAGACATCTGGTTTTGCCTTTGAGCTATATCATATTTCATCCATTTTTGATGATAAAGAGGATATTTTCAGACGTAGTCATTTATATCAAAATGGGGAGAATGTTTACTAGAGAAGACAACTTCCAAATCTAGCTGAGATGTTTAATCTCACAGACAGGTATAATCAGAACCAGGGACTGGAAGATGGAGAACAGGAAATTTAAAGTGGAAATAAAGGTGCTCATTCCTAATTATTCAAGTAAATAACTGGCAGATCCTATGCTATTGTAGACCTCCTGCCTCCAGAAACCTTAAAAAATATCAATATTTTTCCATGACACATATTTTACTTCATCTTCAGATTGTTTGGCTTGAGACGGGAATTATGAAGCAAAATTAATTGTTCAGTGTTTGACTGGTCACAGTTGCTTTTTAAGGCATATAAAACGTCAGAGCTCATTTTAAAATAGTTAAAAATTGCTTACTGTGAAAATATTTTGCTTTTTATTTTATATTAATATATCTCAGTTTTCCATGGTGGTCTTTTAAATTTTTTATTATTTTTAAAAGGACTTGTTTTACACTACAGTATTTTTATTTAAGTTTGAAAATTGCAATTTAAGTTCCTTGGAGTTTGCACTGTGATTTCTGTTTCTCCCTTTAAAGAACTGTACAAAATGTATTCATTTTAATGTGCACAAATGCTCTTCTCCTCTGACCAAAACAGAAATATTCTTTGTTCTGAAGTGAGTGAAAACTAAGGATTGAAGAAAGAAGTTTGGGATTTCACAAAGCAAATCCTGGGTTGATTTCTGTTTCAGTTTCATTTCATCTCAAAGTAGCAAATCCTTGCATATTAGCCATTAGGATATATAAGCTGTTGGGCTCTACCCTATGTTTGTGCTGATGCTGTTCACAGTTCCAACAAAGCATAGTAAACAGTGAGCAAGATATGAAATAAGGAGAGGATACAGAAATTAATACAGAAATTTGATGAAATAAGGAAAAAAGTTACATCAGAATAAAATTCCAGAGCTAAAATAAAAGGAAAGGTTTGCCTGTACATTTTTAGAAGTGACTGATTTTCAGCTGATGGTTCAAGATTAATAACCAGGCAGGATAGCTGCCTGATGCTCTGTTTATTTCAGGAATAATAGTCTAGAAGTTTAGAGAAAGAGAATTGGTAGAGAGTAGTTGTTTACCAGAAATATTAGATCTGTCTGTAAAGCACTATTTACCCAAGAAGAGATTTGTGAATATGTGCATGTGTCTGTACACATTCATGTCACCTATTTGTTTTCCCTGTTTCCCTGTTTCCATCTGTGTGTTTTTGTGAGACTTTATACATCTCCCTGAGTTTTCCTTCTATAGGTTTGGTTTTCTGTCGTGGGGTTTTTTCTCCTCTGAATCTATATTTCCTTCTTACCTTCTCTCGCTGTGTTTAAAATTATGTGATCACTAATATCAGACATAGCACTATAGGTGTTTAATATAAATTTTGCTTTATATCCCCAGAAAAAAAACAACCTCTGATGGAGTGAGAATGTGCATGCGAGACAGAATGCAGACAAGCTGGGGATGTGACAAGTTAGATAATTAATTAGTCTCTTTCATGTCAACAGGGGGGTGCACATATTTTGATTTTGTGCATACATCCTCATTCACACATCTCTTTTTTTTCCCTTGTTTTTCATGCCTAGAAAACTGAAGCCTTTAGCTTCATCCTGGTTTCGATAACGTGTCTGCTCTGATTACATGGATCTGAACGATGTGTGTTAGCACCCTGCTTATTAACCACTTTTCATCTGCAGCAGGTCTGTGTTAGACACCTGTCTCAATCTCCCCATCACATACCTTCTGTGCAGCACTGGCATAGGAACAGCAGACAGACACCAACCCATATTTTTCAGAGGACTTTATTAAATAAGCTAAATATAGACAAAAGGCACTGTATCAAGTTTTATTCTTACCCTTAGCTTTCTTTCCCCTGAAAATAAAGTATGTATGAATTTCCTAAAATCCAAGTTTCACTTTTAGATCAGTTCCAGATACTTTGAGAATGGCCCTAAGGCAACCAGCCACTGATAATACTCTGCTGCCCATTCCTGGATTCTACAAAGCCTCAGCAGGCAAGAGAAGTGACTTGTTCACTACATTTCCCTCGTGAAAATGCTGTTTGTGACCTGTGTTTGGAAAGCATTTCTTCTAAAGTTAGACCATCCGATAGCATTTGAAAAAACATCCTTTGAGGTCATGGTGATAAAAGCAGGAGGAATTTATGAACATATAAAAGGACATTACAGCTAAATGGCTGGATGAGTACTGTATTTTGCTGTCTTGTCCCGTAGGTAAGATTCAATTCACCTAATTTTTAAAGTAGTTTTGGAAAAAGCTAAGAACATTCAGAGTACTATTTCCTTTATCTTAAAATAAGATACTATTGCCTTCAACATTTCTGTCTTATTCTTTTGACAGAGATTTGAATAAATTACACAGTAAAAAAAAAAAATTGTCCTCCCATTCTTCTCATTTCCAATGTTGTGTCTAAGATTTATGATGTCATTTCCAGATAAAACTTGTCTCCAAAACTTGTCTCCAAAACCCTTTTTGTGTCTTTTTTCATTCTTCCCCAACAAGCCTTGTAATCTTCATTGCTCTTGCTTGGAAAAAAAAGCCACTAATGAACTCCACTGTGGTGTGAGGTGCAAAAAGATTTTTATTTCACTATCCCTTCCTGATGTTTTCTGTTAGAACCCATCCCACTTTATTCTTCTCTTGTACTTCAATTATTAACCCTACTGGGGGAACAGCTCTGTGTACACCAGCAGCAATGAAACCAAGCAGCAGAGCTGCTGGAGCCCATCTGCTCCTCACACCACCAGAGATATGGACGTTTTTCAGATTTTTTGCTACCTCCTTACCTTTGTATGGCTCTCACCCAAGTCTGTGTTTTCTGAGCTCTCATGAAATCTATTTATCTATATGTCTCTCTCTGTTCTTTTTTATAACAGCAAAATTGAGGAATTATGTGTTTATTTATATTTATTTTAACCCTTTTTCTCTCAGGATGGTCTGACAAGCTGAAGAAAAAATTATCAAGAGATTCAGCTTCTTAGAGAAAATATATTTACCTTTACACACAGACTCTTCGCAAGATTTCCAAAATTACGCTGGTTTTCCAGGCAATTTATAATGTGCTGAGCATGTAAAGGAATGGAGAGACCAAGTTCTGGGATCGTCTCTCCTTTCCCTCTATCCAATAACTGACAGGATGCCTGAGTGTCATGAGCAGTGAGACTCTGTCTGTGCAAATCATTCCTAGCAGTTTAAAGATTTTTATTCCCAAAACTATGTTGTAAAGTACAGAAGGAGTGTGTCCATTTCAGAAAGGATATACTGAGGAACAAATCAGACTTACTGGCTTGTCCAGTATTATAGAGTTTGTGGATGTGCCAAGAATTGAGTGTGTAGCTCCTCAGTCCTACCCTAGATCTTCAGAGTATCACCCAGATTATTGGCTCAGCTCTCTGTCAGCTGAAGTACTGAATCACTGAACAGCAGTTATTCCTTTGTTCAGCCCTCTTTTTCCAGCGATTTATAATTGCAACAAGCTGAACTCGGATATTTTTTTTTTCACTGTTAAAAAAACCCCTCTGTGGTAGGTTGATTTTAAATTCCATGGAGCCCACAAAACCTTCAGGCTACCACAGTTCTGAGGTATTTATAACATGGTATTGATGTCGTGAAGTACTTCACCTCCACCTCTGTCTGCCTTGAGACATCTTGTTTTCAGAGGGAAGTGAATACAAGTTCAAGGTTACAGGAGAACATTTCCCTGGCTTGTCAGCTCCTTCTCTTTCAGCTTGACTAGAGAAGTGCTTCACGCTCTCATACTTTATTCCTGTGATGAGACTGCAGGAGGCAAATGAGAGCTACGAGGGTTGAGGCTTTTGTGGTTTATTTTAACAGTGGTTTATCCTCAGGGACCAATAAATAAATAAATAAATAAAAGCACTCTGAAAATCTCACATGGAAAAATGATGTGGGCTGTGTCACGTTGGGTTGCTTTAGAGGTGGGTTGTAGCTATTCACCCTTTCCTCCTCTGACAGGTTTCTGCTTATGTTTGGCAACAAGTGACATTATTAGTGCTGATAGCCAGGCCTTGAACTCATTGTGTTGATTGACTGAATGTTTCTTTTTCTCAGTGTAATGAAAGAACAATCAGTGCCTCTGTGATACGCTCATGCGGCACTAACTGCTATTAGAATTTATTACCATTTGTTTGCAAGCATATATTATATGTTCTGACAAGAGACTCTACAGGACCTACTGAAGTGATATTGTATAAGGCATTGTGCAGATTCATAGGAACATGCCAAGAACTTACAGCCTATATAAATGAGTAGAAACTGAGAAAACGGACATGAAGTAGAAAATTGCCTTCCCTAGCAGTCATTTCAGCAGCTACCATGCAGCACCTCAGTCCCTACACGTTCAATCATGCTTCCTATCTCATTAGAAGACTCAAAATTTACTGTCCTTCATTCCAAGGCTTTGGCTAGGAGCATAATGAGTAACTTTGGACAACAAAGGCTTTCTGAATACAATAAAAATCACAAGAACATGAAAGGAGGAGGAAAGAATGTATAGAGTTTGCCTGCCAGGTCCCCATCCCCTATTTATAAACAATGCCCCTACCAAGAATAAAAACATATATTTCCCTATAAGAAGAAATACTGAGATCAGGTTGCTTTTTCTATTTTCTAAAGAAAACCTAGTCCCTATGCCAATGAGCGAACAGGAGTATTTTGGAGAGGATAAATATCTGATGCCAGAAAAAGACCCAGAGAAAGAAAATCCATTATCTAAATGGGTTCCTCTGGTTCCTTCTTGGTCTTGGAATGGTGCTGGGTAGATCTGCACCAGGCTGGCTGACATGACCTGGCACCATGGGGAGCTCTATAAGTTCTTGGCACAACAGCCAGAGGCCAGGTGGAATACATTATGGCCCAAAAATGGCACCTGAGCCCCACATTTAAAAGTCAGACTAAATAAACAAATTGAATTTTTTTAAAAATTAGTAAAACAAAAAGCATTGGGTGTGCATCCACAATTTGTCACACATGGAGCTTCTTAGTGGCAACAAGGACTCAACCTCAGCACCCTGGGATGTTAGCTGACCTCACACCAGACACCATCCCTGGCAGAGCAGCACTAAAGGCTCTCACCTGCCTGATGCAATTACTCAGCTGAGAGTGGAGGGACAGTTGCACAGACAGGGCTTGAGGCTGCTTTAAGCATTTATCCTAAAATATTTGCTTCACCTTTTACTCCTGTGTTTCAGTGGAGCAGCAGAAAGATAATCCCTCCATAGAAGAACCTGAACAAATTTTCTAGCCAAAAAAAAAAAAAAAAAAAAAAAGTGGTAGGATCTTTAAAAAAAAAATCTAAAAAATCCCTCACAACACAGCAAAATAAAACAGGGATGCATTAATTCAAATGGGAAAACTGTTTCCCTTGTTATTCATCCTAACAAATAGAAGGAGACAAATTCCTGCCAGGGAATGCGGTCTATACCTCTAAGTTAATTAGCAGTAAATGCATATTAGTTAGTGGGAGGAGTGGAAATCAAGAACCTTGTTATTTCTGTTTCTTGGTTCCGTGCATTTAAATTCAAAATTACACTTGTAGAGGAAGCTGCCTCTCCAGCAGAGAGGTCTGTGCTGATCAAGGGAGCTGCCTGTTTCACATACACTTAAGAAGGTATCTGTTGCCAAGGGGCCTCAGAGTTGTAACTGTTCACTGTTCTCATTTTCTCTTCTGCCAATTATCCAAACACTTTTCCCGTTCACTTCATAATAATGATAATAATACCTTCATTAGATAATCTCAAGGCAATTTCTTCTATAAAGCAAATTGAGGTTATTTCACCCTATCAACAAGAAGCAGGAGAGGTCACATAGCCTTTGGCTGAAGCTAAATGCCCAAGCAAAATAGCCAAATTTCATCAGTTTCTCTACCATGAAAAATACTGGAAAAAATCTCTGGCCACTACCACTGCAAGGATTTAAGCCAATGGCTTTAATACCTATGGCTTCTTTGGTGTCTGAAGGAAATAAAGATTATTCTAGACTGATGGACATTCTTGGCTAAATTCTCATTGTTTGTGCCTTTGACTAGGCTATGAGGATGACAAACCTGTATTATAGCAGTGTTGTGAAGACAATTTCACAAAGAGAGTTGACATCCCTTTAATATATCCCAAAGCTTGAGATTGGGATGTTGTGACTGAATGTGGCTGAAGAAACAACGAACCTCTGTAGCCAGTAGGGAAGACTTTGCCAGTAAATGTTGTATCAAATTCCAGGTAGATTGGTGAAACTGGTGCATTGCTAAAATAACCTACTCTAAGCTAGCAATCACACACAGCTTGTGGCTGCTCATGATAGTGCTTTAAGATATGCAAAACAGAATTCCTCCTTGTAATTGGACACGAGCTCAGGAAACAAAATTTGGTTCCAAATGTAGTCTTGTAAAAATGCACAGAGAAAAAAGTCATTGGTCTAAGTTTATCTCTAGTAATGGCACTTGGTCTATTTTTATGCAAGACTAGATGTTTACACCATTATAGGAATGACAATGTGACCTTCTCAGCTCTTTACACAAAACCCTTATTAATGAAGCCATAAGAATCTGAAGGTATAGGACTAGAAAATTTTGGAAAGAGAGGCCTTATTAAGGAAACTAATACAAACGGGAAAAAATAGTCAAGTTTTGGCAGCAAAGTCTGTGCTCCTGACACCTCCTCTACTTTTTCCAACAGTTGGTTTAATAAAAGCTGTTACCTATCTCTACAAAGCTTGGCTTGCTATAGGCTTCAGATCAGGAACCAGTCACACAATCCAGAGACATCCACCTCCCAGTGTCAGAACATGGCCTATAGTAATAAGCCAGCAAGTCCTTGAGATAAAAAGCCACATTTTAATTTGTGCCTCGAATTTGTGCTGCAGATTGCTAGACATATGGAGCTCATTAAAAGCTTTCAAAGAAAACAGAGCCATTGTCATTGGACTCTTGTTTCAAGTGCATATGGTTGCTTATGTACATGACAGTAGCAAAATACACAGCTTATCTCACAGTCTCTTCCACTACCCGAACAACTAAAATTGCTATCAACAGAGGTACTAAAGGGCTCTTCTTCAGGCCATTTCACCACTGCCCTCAGGCCAGAGATCAAGAGAAGATGGTTAAATCCACTAAGAGTTGGAGGCAAGGTCTGGGAGAACAGCTGTGTTCTATGGGCTGTATTGAGCCCTGACTTCACAAGGATGACACATCATGTTGGACACCTCTCAGAGCAGGGGAAAGAAGGGCAGTGAACAAGACTTGGGACTGATAGTTGTTTAAAACTTCATAAGTTCTTCTTAATCTGCCCTGCAAAAAGCCCTGTTTTAAAAATATACAATGTTCAGGAAAAAATTCCAAGGCTTTGAAAAATACTCATGAAGGCAAGGATATAATGAGCCAATCTCAAAAGTCTTTAAAGTTATCATCATTACTTTTTTAATACTTTGACCTTACGAGTTTGGCCTAGAAGCCAAACGTCCTGTGCTAGAATGGGCACCCTAAGGCAAAGATGGCAGATGTGACAGATGTGACACTTATGAGTCTCTCTATGACATTATTAATCTTGACTCATGTCAGTAACTCTAGGTTTGACTGCCCTGAATACTATCATGATGGTTCAACAAATTCTACTTCAAGAAAACAGAGTCCTTTCCTTCCTTCCTTCCTTCCTTCCTTCCTTCCTTCCTTCCTTCCTTCCTTCCTTCCTTCCTTCCTTCCTTCCTTCCTTCCTTCCTTCCTTCCTTCCTTCCTTCCTTCCCTCCTTCCCTCCCTCCTCCCTCCCTTCCTTTTCCCCATCCCTCTCTCTCCCTCTCTCTCTGCCAACTGTTTTTGCTTTTATTCTATTTTTAGAAAAACTTGGCCAATAAATCTGAAAGGAACAGGGTGTGGGAAGTAAAATTAAACCAATCTAGCATAGAGTCATAACAGGAATCAGTGGATGGGAGCTGAAGCCAGATGAATTCAAATGAGAAATTAAGCACAGTAAGTGTGATTAGCCATTGGAACAAACTGTGAAGGGTACCAGATTTATACCTGTTGCTTCCTTTGTGGAAAATATGCTTTGAAAGGGGGCTCAAACCTGAGTTCAATCGTGAAATACTTGGCTAAAATGCAACTGTAATACATAAGAAGTCAGACAAAGGCCATTTACCCTTAAAATATGCAAAGAAGTGTTAACAGCTCTTCTGTTTCTATTCATTCTCTTTTCTCTGGGTTGCTGAGGTTTTGCTTTGATTTCACTATCCAGTGGGCACCAGAAAGAATGATGCCGGCACACAAAGTCAGATAGAATAAGCTCCCAGCTCCGTGTTTACAGCCAAGAACCAATAATTCAAGTTTATGTTTCCACTGGGCTCTCTCTATTCCTGTGTGTCCAGAAACTCAAGCCACCAAAGAAGACAGGCAGACACGTTCATCATGTGAAATTTTACTCTGTGCCATTTTGCAAGTCATAAAATCATTATTAGATGAATGAAAACCTACTGCTATTGAAAAACTGGAGGAGAAACTGGCTGCATTACAGCAGTCTAATTAATGAACAGAAATAAATAAATGTGTTCTGTTTGCATCATGCTTAGATAGCATTATGCTGCTTACTTGTTCTGTTCTGCAAGAGGTAGTGACAGAAATATTAAATCTCATTAAATCTAGTGATAGGGAGCAAAGAGGATAAAGATTATTTTGCTGTATTTCAGGCATTTTTTCAAGAATGATTATGACAATCCCAGTGTGGAGAGATGGTTGATGATTTTCCCTTTTACAATCAGCAGCAGCAGCAGGAGCAACTCAGTCCAGACCATGCAAGGAGTACCAGCCATCTCCCAGGCTGCATGTCCAACAGTGGCTCAGAACCACGTTCCCACCTGCAATAGGAGATGCAGTTCTGTAGAGAGTGGGGGACCACCTTTCAAGACCTCAGAAGGGAAGGCATCAATGAACTGTAGTTAGGGACAATGCAAACCACCTGCAATGCCAGACTTGGTGAAGAAGGGATGTGTGCCCGTGCTTAGGATGTGCAAGTCCAAGTACTGCCCTAGGGGCTGTGAGCCATTGGTGATTCATTCACCTCATCTTCTGCCTGTCCATACTGTTCTGTGCCTCACTGCTACAATTCACTTGCTTTTTCTTCCCAGTTAAACTACCATGAGGTTTGATAACTCACTGACAGTTATCAGAGATAACCTTTAAAAACCACTGAGGTATTGACCAAATATGAAAAGACTTGCAGAACACAAAAAGGGTCTAATGAAGAGATGTAACAAAAGTGAAGGCTGTTTTAGTGGCAAATGCAGATAAAGAAATTGTAGGTTACTTTAGCTGTTATTAACTGATAGATGCTTGACTGATACC
This sequence comes from Acridotheres tristis, assembly GCA_037013685.1. Classification (NCBI taxonomy): domain Eukaryota; kingdom Metazoa; phylum Chordata; class Aves; order Passeriformes; family Sturnidae; genus Acridotheres; species Acridotheres tristis. The sequence goes on from CM072887.1 coordinate 104,371,398, forward strand.
AACCCCTGAGCTATCCAATTCCTGCTCACCCACTGAATAGTCTGATTTATTTTTGTAGGTCTGCCTCTTCTGCCGTGCCCACTCCCTTGTGGCTACAGTGGCCCTGTTATTGACTGTCTTGGACCTGATTTCTGTCTCATCAGCAGGAGCTGCTGAAATATCACTGGCAGGTGCCATGAGTGGTGAGCATGATCCCAGACATCACAAGGGTATTGTGCTGAAGTCTTTGGCAATGACAGTGCACATTGAAAGAGCCCTGATTATGTCTTGCACATACGTATATCACTACAGAGCAGTTTTATTAAGACTGCTTATTATAAGAAGCTTTATTAAGACAGTTTTATTAAGGAACTGATGATTAAGTAAGTCTCATCACTATCTCAAAGGCCATGATGAAGGGGTCACCCACATGTTCATGGACCAAGGTGACACCAGCAGAAATTATCAAAAACAAAGAGTGTAAATCATACCATGGAAAAAATAGCTTCCATTGCTAGTGAGTATTTTGCCACCACACTAGGCTGTACTTGTAGGTTCCACATCACCTGCCAACAGCAACCATGAAGCAATGAGGGAAGCACCAGGACAGGAAAGGGGAGCTTCATCTAACTGTGGATGGAAGCAAGAGCTAACTCCTGCCAGCAGAGAGACAAACGTGAGTATATTTGCAGCAACAGTGAGAAGCTATGCATTATTCACCTTCCACCCAAATATTTCATTGTTTAGTTTAGGTTTTAGCAGGGAAGGAGTTCACATACATACTAGAAAACAGGCTGGAAGTGATACTGTATGGCAGCACAGAGCTCAGAGGCTGTACCTGAGATGCTGCAGGAGTTTTAATGTTTTAGGCAAATGGATCAAAGCCATCTTCCATCTTTGCTTTGGGAGGATGGGGTCCTCCTCCACACCACACACTTAATGGATTAAATGTTATCGCCTCATCTGTCCTCCACAGAAAAGCACAGGGAAAGGAGGCTGAGCAGCCTTCCTCTCCAGTCTGTGTCTAAGGTACCTCAAGCACAGCACAGACAGAGCAGGTCCTGTATGCTGCACTGTGCCAGACAAGAGGCCTTGTTCACATTGCCTGGCATCTCCATCACCTCTGCAGTGGTGAGGTGAGTCTTCATAATTTAGCTCAGAATGAAGTCTTTTCCCACTTCATTACTACATCACTTTAATAGTATATCGGCATTGCTTACTGGTTTGTTGTTTTGGGGTTTTTTTAATGAAAATAATTGTTTTCTCATGTACTCCAAGCAGCCACATGAAAAGTGGACTGTTTTTCAGCTGTGTAAAAAGTTTTTCTCTACCCCTTTTTCTTCTTAAGTATAGCCTGAAAAAATAATTTCTTCACTGATTTGCAGAAGCCAATTGTTCCCTTTGGACATGCACAGCTGCCTATAAAACATTTTTTTCTCAGTTACTTTCCAAAATATATTTTCCCCATTGGAACTCCTAAATACTGGTTCTAGGAATCAGGTAGATGCTGTCATTCCAAACTCCATTGTTTCTGGCCCAACCATAACTTCATTTTTACCCTCTCTCCCCGAGCAGTGCAGATCAGCAGGAAGTGGCACACGAAAGCTTTTTCACCAGGCTGCAAATATGCCAAAAGAACCATTTTCACAAGATCTCGGGCTATGAGGGTGGAAGCTTTTTGTAACTTGATAATGACAGTCTCCAGGAGTGCAGAAGCTCAGCATCAGTATGAAGAAAAGGATATGCTCTATTCCAGCAGCTGGACAGGCAGATCCCGTGGTTTTCTCTGGCTTCTAACTCATGCTAATTAACAGAAACTGGCAGCCCACAGGATCTCCATAAATCCTGTCCTGAATGGATTATCCATGACACAGATATTTTCAAATTAAGGCTTCAGACTGGGAGGGAAGATAGTCAAGTAGCATAGTATATGAACAGTACCTATTTTCAAAGCAATGGGTGTATCTGCTATTATTAACAACAAAGCACCACTTTCTAACAATATGAATAATGAAATAAGCTGTCAAACAAGGCAGTGGATCCTACATTGTCTGATGTCTCCAAATGAAATCAAGATGTATTTCTGGGAGTTCTACCTTAGTCCAGCACAGGTTACAGATATCTTTACAGGGTTGACAATGCCATGTCCTGTACTTTGCAGGAGATCAAGTTAGATGGTCAAAATCATCTTCCACAAAATTGAAAACTTTTTTTCTGAGTTTGAGAAAAGAAGTTACCGATTTTTTAACTCTTTTTAATATTTAATTTCAGTTAGCTTCCATCAAAAAACATAAAGGTACTCTGAGGAAAAAAGAGAGGAAAGGGAAATTAAAGAGTTTTTATCAGGACATTCTTGCTTTTCTGTTGTGTGAGTGCTTCTAGCAGGAATGTCAGTAGTTATTCACAGACACAGAACAGACTGTATTTTCTGTCTGCTGCCTTCTATAAGCAATGTAATTTTAAAAGAGTTAAAAAGAAAGGAATATTTTAAAAATGCACTCTCTCCCTATTATGCATTTCTGCCCAAAGCTTGTACTGACTTGCTGGGATGCCTGCTGAATGTTGCAGGAGAGCTGTGTGCATCAGAGAGAGACCTATTCACATCAATAGCAACTCTCCCATTGAGTTTAGTAGGACAGGCTCTTGCCTACCCATCCCTCAGCAGAGCTGATTTTCACCTTCTCTCCTTGCCCCTGGCCCCATGAAGAAGAGAGAGAAAAGCAAATAAGGACTCATTAAAAAAAAAAAAAATCTAACATCTAATGTTTCAAAAAACATCAGTAGGTGAAGTTAGAATGTATGCCTTGTTCAGGGATGGAAAATTGTTGCTCCAGAGATGAAAGTGAAAAAGACACAACTTCTTTAAAGTCACATACATGAAATTCCCATCTGTCTCAAGTGGCATTATTACACAAATCATCAAATGCTTGGAAAACAACAATGCCACTGGTAAGGATAAAATTTAATTTGTAGGTGATCAAAAGTTTACATACACTAAATTCTACAGTTATGTCTCTAAGGCAATGGACATGCCAAAAAAATCTCACAAGGGCTAAGTCCTTAATGAATCAAACTGAATTACTCTAGGAATTAATTTGGCTGAGATAACACTATCCACACTGTGATTTTTAAAAAGACCTGTCAAAATTTACAATGCTGAGATCTTACTTAAGAACCCTAAAAAAAAAGCCTGAAAATTCAAAAACATGTGTTGATTCCCAGCCAGGATTTCAGAATTTAATTAAAAATAATAGTCATTTAAGGAGAGTGCCTACTGCATGACAGATATTTAAAGTTATATAACTTAAAGAACTAGAACTTTAAAGAAGAAAATGTCAACAGTAAAATTTTGCCCTAAAACCTTGATAGGAAGCATATATCTTATGTAATTTATAACTTTTTGTTGTTGTTTATATACATTTTATCTTCAAGAATTGCTTGCAATTAAGGTTTCTGGCCATTAGGGGCTCTTACAATACCTGTTGAAAAAGAAACAAGGAACCTGTCCCTTTGTACTTTACAGTAAGGAAGGAGGAGTAGATATCAGCACGAAGCAACAGAAAAAGTGAAAGAGCTGAAAGGTGACAGAGATATTTTCCAGCTGTTTCTGCAACATTCAGCAGGTTCTGCACACTTGCCTGAGACTCCTTTCAGCAAGTTTTAACCATTTCATGCAGTAATCAGTAATCAGAGAACCAAAGAGGCTGGAAAAGACCTTTGAGATCAAGTCCAACCCATGAACCAACACCACCTTGTCAACCAGACCATGGCACTGAGTGCCACATCCAATCTTTCCTTAAACATCCCCAGGGATGGTGACTCCACTGCCTCCCTGGGCAGTCAATTCCAATGCCCAATCACCCATTCTGTGAAGTTCTTCTGCCCAGCTTGTTCTCAGATATTTCCCAGACATAAACATTTACCTGCACCAGGCATTCTCACACTCTCTGTATATTCTTCCCTCTTCTCAGAACAGTCTCCACATTGCTCACTGACCACCTTCTGTGCCGTTCCACAGCTACTCCTCACCTCCACTGCCTGCAATGGCCAGTATTTCCAACTCAGAATATATATGAGTGTGAATATATGTGTTCATTTGGTAAACAGCATAGTTCACTCCAGGCAAAGCACAAAACTTGGCATGCCTGCTACAAGCAGATCTAATGCTCTGCTGTGCTGACTGTACAATTAGGCATATGGCTGCTCCTGAGATGAAAAGAAGCACTTCTGCTCCTTGCAGGAGTTCATGGCTGTGACTTAAATCTGGCAGCTCATTCTTTGCTCGCTTACCTTTTTTATTTTTGATTTTTCCTTTTAGTCATTGTTTCAAAAGCAGACTTCTGAACAGTTTTACCCCAAACTGTTCAAGCGCAGATATTTATTTCCTTTGGATACAACAAAGCAGACGACCCAAGAGTGAGATCTGAGTGGTGTGTATCAGGATCTTCCTTCCTATCTGTCAGGTCACCAAGGGTGCCAAAATTAGTTTCCTGCTTTTGTCAAGGTTATTTTCCCATCTAAATAGAGAACAGGCCTAAAATTTCTCAACATCTAAGGATAGGTGCATGTCACCAGTGAAAGCCATGTGCTCTTTAATTTGCTTTCCTAACTAAGTTGTTCCATCAAAAGTCATTTATAGAATTTGAAGACCAGAGCAGACCATACAGAATCATCCTACCAACAAACTTATAATAGCAGACATCTCTTGATGGACATTTGGGCAGTTTACACCAACTAAAAATGTGTCCTGCAGCTTTAACTCTTAACACTTGAATCATCTCTTTGAAGAGCAATGAGTTATTAGCAATGCTGGAGTTGGAAGCAGCGATGCCAGTGGATTTTATGAGTAACAGGACAGTCCAGCCCTTACAAGTGACACTGTGCCTTCTGCCTCCTCACCCTGGGTAGCCAAGAGACTTGTACCTATTGTGGTGTATTCACATGCTCACTGGAATATCAGAGACTCCTGTGTACATCCCTCATATCAGTCTTCCTGATGCAATAGCAGTACAGTGTTACCAAAAGAGATTATCACTGCTCCACTCAGCTGGTGATTGTCATGCAAAAGGAAAGACTGAGTGACTGTTCACTGCAGCTTGAGCTTCCATGCTTTACTGTTCAGCTGAGCATTTCTTAGGGAAGCAGCATTTAACTCTGTCCCTCTGGAAACCAAAGATGCGAGAGTAATTCAGTCATGGAGTACACAGGTTTGGTTTAACAGCAGAGCAGAGACAGTCAAGCACTCTCAAGTCTCCACAGCAACAGACTGTACTCAGAGTATGTGATTTTCAAATTATTTTTAGGTGAATTATACTTTTTTTCATTACAATTTAAGAGCACACATTTGCATATCCATTGTCTACTGGTCAATGAGCTGATAACACAATTACATGAACAAATGGCTTCAAGTGAAGGATAAAGCTATTCTGTGTGGGTATCTAAGCCTCCCCTACCACTGACAGGATTTCCAAAGTTCCCTTGATGAATTAGATACATGAAGGAACCGTTCTATTTTAAACTCTTACTTAAATAAAAAATGAAAAAAAAAAGAAGAAGAAAAAAAAAGAAAAAAGCAAACAAAAGAAAAAAGAAAAAAGAAAGAAAAAAGAAAAAAAAGAAAAAAGAAAAACAATAAAAAAGAAAGAAAGAAGAAAAAAAGAAAAAATGAAAGAAAAAATAGAAAAGAAAATAAAGAAAAACCATGAAAGTTTTGGGCATGTGTTCATCCCGTCCTTGCTAAAGCCACCAGGCACTGGGCTCAGTTATACTAATAGCTGTTAGAACCTACCTTGCCCTAAAGAGCCCATGATCTTTAGCATACAAAGAAGAAATCAAGTCTTCTCATATGGGATTTTCTCTGAACAACTGTTGATTTTTCTGAGTGAAATAATTTCCATCAAAAGTGTGCTAAAAATCAATCTGCAGACACATGGTAATGAGGGAATGTTAAGACAATCAAACCAGTGTTGTGTCTCATTGGCTTAGGCCAGGAGTGAGCAACATGTGGCTCTCGAGCCATAGGCACCTCTCGAGCTGCTCAAGTCAGGTTTCCTTGCCAGGGCTAAATCACATTTTGGGCAGAGGAGCAATGGGCCGTGCTGGCACAGGGACCGTGGGTGCAATCAGCCTCTCCTGCTAACAGCAAGTAGCCAGCCAGAAGGGGCTAATGAAGCTGATATCTCTGGGTGACCTTGAAAGGCTATATGCATAGCCCCACCAATTCCCAAAATAGGATCCATGATGAGCCATTGTCATCTCCCGTCTGTGAATTGCTCTTCAATCATCTCTCCCATTGATTCACCATGTGTCCTATGGTTTACAGCCACATGAAAGCACACAGGATTAGCCACCCCTCTGCTACCCTGCAACTAGTATTTGATATTTTAAGTGGAGAAGAGGTTTTAAAAATCCATCTGTAACAAAGATAGATAATTATGTAAAATGCAAAAGCAAGAAAATCCTCTTTTGCTTCCCACTGCCAGAGTTTTAGACCATGATGTTTGATTATCTTATATAATTGTTAACTGGAATGTAGTTATAATTGCTTGCTAAATGCTTTTAATTTTAATTTCAAAAAGCATTTAAGTTTTTATGCCATCTGAAACTGTATTTTTAAATTATCATGGATATTCCTTAGATAAAAAGATTCTTAGCAGTAAGAGGGGAAGAATGGTGCACAGGAACTTAGGCAAATTATGACATTTGTCATTACAAGTGATATTACTGAAGAACTGTATTCACCCATGAGTTATTTTCTCTTTTCTTTCAATAAAACAAATCTCGTCAGAGACAGAGTGTAGCGTGTACATGGACCTGGCTGATGGTGAATTCTTGGAAAACCAGTGAAAGGCAAGAAGTAGTGTACAAAGAGTTATGGAAACTCTTCATTTCAATACAAAAGACAGTCAAATTTCAGCAACTAGATGAAAACCAGATGAAAAATACCTCAGTGCTATAACTCTTAAGAAAATGTCCATTCTTTGGACTCTGGGGTTTTTTTCATTTTTTGCTTTTAATTTCAGAACAAAAAGTGTATTTTCCAATAATATTATTTGGAATATAATTTAACAGTGTTGAAATGTAATATTTTGGCTTTCAAGTTTTAAATAGAATTGTTTTTCTGCTCTTAACATATATTTCATGGGGTTTTCATCCAGAGGGTGATTGAGCATTGGAACAGGCTCCCCAGGGAAGTGGTCACAACACCAAGCTAAGCTGAGTTTTGAAAGAGTTTGGGCAATGCTCTCAAGCACATGTGAGATTCTTGAGGTGGCCTGGACAGGACCAGGAGTTAGACTCCATGACCCTGATATGTGCCTTCCAACTCAACATATTCCATGCTTCTATGATTTATTTTGAAATTATGCAATATATAATAATATTGCAATATGTTATATAATAATGCAGAAATTCCTGCAAAAAATAGTAGCAAAACATAGTCTTCTTGATGGGGAAAGAAAGGCTTGACTGACCTGAAAAATTGTCTCTTTCCCCAAAATGTCACTTCATAAAGGACTGTGACTGGTGGCTGCAAAGTCTTTTCCTTAAAAAAATAATCTTCCAATAGTAGAGAAATTCCACATTTCCAGGATCTCTGGAATCTGGTTAATGACTCCCTGCTACTACTGTTAGGAACACTAACTTTTAAACACTTTCTTTAATCCTGGGATCTCATCCAGTCTCTGCCTGTTTACATACAGATGAGGTTGCCCTGACATCTCTTTGCCTTGACCTATTCAGAGTCCTTTCTTGGACACTCATCCTGCACAGCCTTACAGTAAGGGACAGTGATTTCAGGACTTCCAAACTGCTTGACATTTTAATCCATGCAATAATTTTAAAGCCCCAGTCATCTCCAAGGAAGTAATTGAGCAGAATCTTTCTTTAAAATCAATCTGCTAAAATCTGCAATATTTTCCATATGATAATGAAATTTAAAAGAACAAAAATCCAAATGGAAGCATCAAAAAAACCTGCCCAACACCAGGGACATATTTTCCAGAAAACATGCTTGTAATTTGTCTTTTGTGCAGCAGGGAGTTGCTATTGCCATGCTGTGGTCTCAGATGTTCATGTGATTCTGTGCAGGCAGCTACTTTTTGTGCTGTTGATCAAAATGCTTCCATTGTGATGGCCCTTATTTTATCTTCTCGAAGGAATTTCTCACACACAGGATTTAGTGAGGCCCTGATCCTGTGATGTAGGACTATACAGTCAAGTTGTTGAGGCCACACAGACCCCCTACCAATTTTCTGCTCTTGAATAAAGTTGTGTTACACTTAGTGTGACCTTTCATGAGATGACATGTACACATCACACTCTGTCCAGATGCTCTCAGCTATCAAATCAAAGCTCTGTCATCGGTTCTTCCATGTTTGAATTGAAAGAATAACTCTAACTATTCTAAAAAACCCTCACATATCTGAAAACATGGCTTGAAGCCCTGCTGCATCCAACAAAGATTAAAATTTGCCAGAATTTCACCCAGGGAAAAATAATATGCACTTACACAGAAAGAAGCACCAGGACTGTTGTTTCTGATGCCCTTCATCCAGCACTGTAATTTGTAAGTGAATCAGCCTAAAATTTGGGAGGATGTTGGAAATTTCTAGCTATATTATTACTCTAGAAATGTAATGTACTGTATGATATATTAGTATCACTCAATAGCCTGGCTAGACCAACCTGGTCTAGGTCTCATTGATTTTAATAACACTGTGCCATTTTACATCAGCTGAGCAACTGAGCCAGAGGCTGTGATTTTTCTTTCTTCTTAAGAACAACAGAAACTGGTTATATCCTAGTTCTTTACACTGAAAAGTTAAGCTGAGGGCTGTTAAGCATATTTGCTACAGAACAACAACCAAAGACCATGTGAGAAAAAAAATGTGACTGTTCCTGACACATTTAGTAATGACATATTTTATCATAACAGATCCTTTAAACATTGAAAGGCTATAATAATATTTATACTATGCTCAAGGTGCTGCAAGGGGCAATAAAACCATTATTAAAATGCAACAAAAAAACATAATTAAAAAGAACCTTTTATAAAATTCAAAACAATAAAATCAGTCACCAAAAGGCAGAGGTGAAAAAAGGATCAGCTAAGGTTGGAATGGGATAATTATGAAGTGTCTCAGAGATCAGTATATTCAAGGGAAAGAAAAAGCAAAGCAACCTATGGTGACACTGAAGAGGTAGAAAGAAAATCTCCTCTTGTGCTCTCTGACTAAAGTGGATAGAGGCAGAGCTTAAAAGGATAATTAAAAGCCGTGCTGCCAGGGGCACAGATGTGAAGGCTTTAAAAAGCTAATGCAGCCAGACTGCCAGAGCCCTCGGTGGGCACCCACCATCCCCAGGGGTGGCTCTCACCTTTCTGTGACACAAACCCTGCTGTGCTCGCAGGGAGGGGTCCGAGCTGGTTTTCCTCAGCAGCAATGGCCATGCCCAGGGCTCATGCACAGTTCTCTTTGCCCTGCAGTGCAGGCTTGAACCAGTGAGGCACCTCTCTGGGTCTTCCAGGTGCTCTCTCAGTACCAGAGCCAAGCCTCAGGTTTCCCCTCCATCCATGGGGCTAAGATACTCCCCTTCTAAAATTCAACTCCTGCAAAGTCCTTCTTTTGTCTTGCTGCAAACAGCTTTGTCCCACAGCAAACAGTTAAGGCTGAGGTAAAGATCATTTTCACAGCCCCTCAGATTTGTCCATGCATTATTCACTCCCTTCTTCTTCATCACTTTTTTTTTTGTACCCTCCTTCAGTATTGCATCCAATAACAGCTAATGAGTTCCATTTTCAAAGCCAACTTGTCCATCATCTTAAAGTGACACAATGTCTATTTTGATCAGTTTATGAAACCAGTCTCAATCATCTGCTGGGGCTGGATTTTAAGCATGATTTCTATTATTTTCATGCATAAGAGGAATTCCCTAGAACAGAGTTGCTTCATTACCTTCCTTTAAATCTATGCTTATAGCTCTCCTTTCCCCTGGTCCCTATGAAAACAGTTGCAAGAATTAAGATTTTGATATACCAAGACCTTATGATGATAAATATTTTTTATTATACTTTTCTGCTCACTCATCCTTTACACTTCTCATCTGATACATGGCCTATAAGCTTTGAGATAAAGACTTAATTTTGTTCTTTGTTTGTACAGCTCATAGCAAAATGCCTGCTAAGTTTTTGTCTGGACCAAGTCTAGATCTTCTAGGTATTGCTATAGCTGAAATTGTAATAACAGCAGCAGAACAATATAAAGGAAATCTACCTGGAGGCCAAAATTTAGCCAAAATGTGTGCAACTGCATCTTCTGCCCTGTACTCAAAGAGCTGTTTTTAAAAGCCACAGTTTCTGTAAAGTAATTGCAAAACTACCAGGAAGCTCACTGTCAGAAAATTGTAGCCATTGGGGAAATCTGTCCTTTAAACCTATGACTATGAAACACCATCTCTGAAGTAGAAAAAAAAAGCAAAAACTGAGCAGTGGGATCAGTTGGAGAGGGAAAGAAGATTCCTTACATTAGTCTAATAAATAAATCTCAAACAAACCACCTGTGAGTTGAAGCTTGGGGATGCTTCCCATATCACCTATCCCATTAAACAGTCTATAAAATCCTTCAATATCTGAATATTGTAAAGTGATGGATCTTGAAACATGTTAAATCCTCTAAAAACAATCCACTGGGCTACAAAACTATGCTAAAATAATTATCTGGCTGAGCAAATTCAGTGTACTGAAACTTCCCATTTTTCTCCATCAGAAAAAAATATCACAGTGAGTATTGAAATTTACAGTGGGATATGTCCTAGCCAGTGAGTAAGCAGAGTTTTTCTATACATTTATGCTAAAATATAGCTGGCCTTCGATTATATGCATATGTTTTGATTGTGTGTACATGTTTATATTTTATGTATGATTGTGAGTATGGCTTTAAATATGAGCATTTCAGCACCTTATTATTTACTCTTTTAGACCCTGTGAAATCAGGTGATGCCTGTAAAACAGCTCCAGTGGTTTCCTTTCTGTGAAGCCAGTAAAAAGACAAACCATTCTAGCTTTGATTTGTATTTGAACTATTTCATACAACTCTCTCACTCATAACATCCCTGTTTATCCTCAGTACACAGTGCAGAGCGTGAAGCTGGATCCATAGATTAAACATGCTATCCATCAGCTGCCTGTAGTTGCAGATAATTATTTCAACTGCCATTTAAAAAAAAAATAAATCAGAATGGTGCCAAATTGAAAAATCTGTTCCTCACTTCTCCTGGTGCATGAGGTCCCTTGTTGGGTTATTGAAATTGCTAGGCTGTTCTCGTAGCCAAGGAAAAGAGGGAAGACAGATGGAGCCATGCATTTTTGCAAAAACTCTGAAGAACTGTCCTCGTGACAACCCCTTCTCTGTCTCCAAGGCAGTGGGTAAATCTTGTTATGTGTCCTGCTCTGTACTAAAGATATGCCAAGCAATGCCTGACAATTCTGGCATGTTTTCTGTGGGGATTTACTTGTAGTGCATCGTTAAGGAAAGATATTTTTCATATGATCTCCTCGAAACAAAGCAAAAAAACCCCTTAATATTTATATACATATATACATATATGTTATATATATATAGAGAGAGAGATATATATTTATATATATATGCTTTTGACCTGAAGGAAGATTAAATTAAGTATTTATTTGAGAAAGTATGCTTGCATTTTAATTGTTATGATAACACACTCAAATTGTGCGTGGGCTAAAAATTCCCAAGGCAATGCAGATCACTTTCTAATATGTCCCGGGTGTTAGAAATGCAATGCATTTAATTTCACACAGAACCAAATCTCATTCAGAAGACCTATGCAAGAAGCAAGACTGTTTCAACACTGCATTTTAAATCATCCAAGTATTTTCTTTTGCTTTGCCTCTGCTCAAAAGAAAAAATGTGCCCACCATAAAGCCATTTCAGCAGTGGCCTTCCCATTTTCAAGTTTATTTAGTTTATTTTACCTTTCTGATTTCTTATTAACCTATTCTCTTTCTGCTCCCCAGAAAATCTTAGTTTCCTCTGTATATGACATTGATACCTCTAAATATTTTGTTCTTACAGATAAGTACATGACCAGGAGCCTTATACATGCACTGTCTCCATATCTAGGAAGACCTCTCTCTTTCTCTCTTTCTCTTTCTCTTTCTCTTTCTCTTTCTCTTTCTCTTTCTCTTTCTCTTTGTATCTCTCTCTGTCTCTCTCTCAGAGCACATTCAAGTCAATGCAAACGAGGTATGGCTATATTTTCAATTTCTATAACACCTCCCTTCAAGTGCCTTACAAATAGCAGTGAATTCATAACACTGATGAGAGGTAGAGAAATATAAATAAACTTACTGAAAGATGGTAAAGGTTGTTCAAGGTGGCCTTATTTTTAGAGGTATTGAGCATGCACAGCTGTCTTTAACTTCAAGAAGAAAATGAAAGATGTTCATCACTTTGGCAAAGAGGATTCAAATCCTTGGCCCCTTCTGCCTGAGATTTAAGTGTCTAATTTTCTCCATCTCAAGTACAATATAGACTTGAAGTAGAAATCCTGAAAAAGTTATTTGCCTATGTTGTATAGAAGAATTGGATGAGATGATCATAAAAGTGATCCAAACTTAATGTCTGTGAACTTTGAAGATAGTGGCTTGGGTAATATTTCTGCAGTAAATCTTCAGTAGGATCAGGAATAGAGCCCAGGTCCTCTGACTGACATTTTTGACACTTTTATCACAAATCTGTGCTTGTTCTTTTCAACTATGTTAAAAGGCTTGAATTAATAAAGCAGGGAATTGATAAAACAAGCAGATGTGTTACTTTGTGAACATTATCCACATTAACGTTTACGAAGTCTATGTAGTAGCAAAAGACACAATTCAATAATACCCTGCCTTTAAAACAGACTATTTCTAGCAAAGAGTCCTTCAGTTATTTTACCAGTTTATTGTGCTATATCACAGCACAATGCCCCGCTTATAGGAGAGGGAGGAAAGAACTGATTTTAAAATGCATTAGAACATATTGTCCCTGAGAACCAAATCTGCTGAATAAGTTATAAATGTGATTTTCTCTTATTCTGCCTGTTATTTGATAGGGAACTGAAAGAAAAGAAAAAAAGAAAAACAACCCACCTTACTTTTTATGGTTTTATCTTAGGGTATTTAAAAAAAAAAATTCAAGCTGCTGTTGTTTTTTTAATGTATGCTTTACCTTCTAAGTATACACCACTACTTAATAAAATAATTTTTTTTTTAATCAATTTTAAAGCTGTTAAAGGAAGAAAACATTAAAGTGAAATGATTTAAAGATTTGTTTGTTTTCCATGCATGACAGAGCACAAATAATTGAGTATCAATTGTGGGAAAAACAACTGTGCTCCTCCTTTCATCTCAAAATCTCTATGGTCACTTGGTTAGGAATGGTTTATGATTCCTCCTTTGCTTTGATTTATAAGCAAGTCATTGTTCAATTTAATTGTGTCCAATATATCACCAGAACACATTGAATCCTGGCATTTTACCATTTACAGCTTCACAGAAAAATTGATACTAATAAAAAGCCTCTGTTTCCTCCCCTCTCTACCACCCCACAAAGAAATCTAAGAAATCAGATCATTCAATGTACATCAGTGAATAAATAAGGGCAATAAATCAATGTAGTTGATTAAAAGTTACAATATGCTGGACTATACATATGTTTATCCAAGTGAGTACTTATCAGTTTAGGTCTGCACATAAAAAGACACTTATAGATTCCCCAAAAAAGCAGAAGTCCAATAACTAGTTTCAAAAGTCATTAAAAATCAGAAGTTAGAAGGTTTCAATACAATTTATGACCCAGTTGGCAAAAAAATGTGGCACACTGCCAAAGTGTAGTCTAGACAATCCCATAAGAACTATTTTGTGGCAAGAAACGTCTCGTAACATCATGGGAAGAAATAGAAAACAAAAGAAATTGGACTTTCTTGACCAGTGAGACAAGAGGTAAGCTTCAATTCTGTGTGTTGTTACTCTGATCCAAGTTTTATCAGTAGATGATCCCTTTTCCCAGGTAACAAGTGACAGGACAAGAGGAAATGGCCTCAAGTTGCACCAGTGAAGGGTTAGATTACTTACTAGGAAAAATTTCTTCACTACATGTGTATTCAGGCACTGGAACAGGCTGCCCAGGGAAGTGGTGGAATCATCATCCCTGGAAGTGTTCAGGAAACATCCAGATGGGGCCCCAGGGTCATGGTTTAGTGGTGAAGATGGCATTGTTAGGTTAACAGTTGGGCTTGATGAACTCAAAAGTCTTTTCCAGCCTTAACAATTCTGTGATCTGCATAAATGTAAACTATTCTTCTGGTAGTGTTTTTGCCCAGTTGTGGACTGTCACCTTTTCTGAGAAGGAGGAGGTATTGGCACCGTGGCACTGTGGACTTGTACATTCTCTCTCAGCTGTTATAGGAGAGACTTCCAAAGGGGTATAAATACTGCTGCTCCAAAAATGAAGATAACAGAGAGGAGCAAGATGTGAGCCTGGCATTGCACCAAGGTTGTGACAATCCTCCTGTGACCTCTCTTACCACCCACTTGGACATCAGATCATGCCTTGAGAAATATCATCCCTCCCTCAGCTCTCATGCTCAAGGCAGCAGTTTCAGGATATGCATTGACCACGTGTTTGTTTGGCTTCCACTGTTTGTGGAGCAGTTCCAGAAAGTGTTGGGTCAGCTGCAGCCTACATGGCTAAGGAAGGTGAGGTTCTTGCATTTGCAATGCCTTGAATTTCAGGGATGATGAATAGTTACACCAGCCCATTGCTCACTATGAGTTCAAATAGGGAGAACATCCAGCTTTCCCTTATTCATGGGAAATTTAAGCTACTTCTATGAATTCCTTAATAATTATAATCCCTTCATCAAAGCTTACTGGGTGGGGTTTGTCTGCTGTTAAGACCAGCTGTGGGAGGTGAAAGACAAAGCAAGGAAAGGATTCAGTACCCTCTCAGCCTCATAACCCTTCCAACTAAGATGCAGTTGAATTTCTGAATGACCTATTTATCAGTAAAGTGTCAGTAGGAACTGATGAAACCTTAAAAGCCACAGTTAAACAGCATGCAGCATAAGGATGGAGAGCAGAAGAAGCTGTGTGCATTATGCTATTAAGAAGAAAGCATGCTACTAGCAATAGTCATCTCTTTTAATTCAGATAACACCTGTAAAGAATATTTAAATCACATTTAGTCTGAGATTAAAAAAGAAAAAAATTGACTTAATAAGCAGGCAACACGAGACACCATGGTGAGAACAGACCAAAATAGACTTATGACACAAAACCCTTTTTGAAGTATCACTCTATGCAGTGGTATATTATCAACAGAGCAGATGAATAACTAAAATCCAATCTTGCTGGCTTGATTTTGTTGCATTTAAGGCTATTATGGCAGCAAACGTCTAATTTTTACTTCATTATGAAAATTCTTTGTAATGATTATTATGGCCCCATCAATAATAAAGTGTTGTCTGTGTATATGCACCCATGCATGCCCAAAGTTATATACAATTTTCGACACACATTGTGGAGTCCTACTGCTTGTCCCTGCCTGTTACAGCCCTGTGTAACTATTAGTTTTTGCTTCCCACTCCTTCTTGCTTTTGAGATTATTTTAATTTCCTCACTGTTTATCCTGGATACAGTAAGGATCATGTATCTTATACAAATCTCACAGCAACTCAGTAAATCCACAGGAAAAACAAAAGAAGGTTAAAAAAGTTTTTAAAAAGGTGACTGTAGAGACAATTGTCTTGTTATCAGTGTCTTGTTTCATGTGTCATCAGGTAATGAATGTACAATCTGCTGTACTAGGTAAGCACAGGGTGTTAAAATAATTTACTGTATATGAAGTGAGGTTTAGAGTTGTTATCAGTAGTGCTTCATCTGAAACAACACTGTAATAGCAGCTACAACAGTGTATGTAGACATCAGACATACACAGATAAAAGTGCACACAAATATTATAAATCGTTGAATCATTGAGTCATAGAAGGGCTTGACTTGGAAGAAACCTTAAAGACCATCTCATTCCAATCCCCTCCCATGGGCAGGGACACCTTCCACTATCCCGGGTTGCTCCCAGCCCCATCCAGCCTGGTCTTCCAGGAATGGGGCAGCCACAGCTTCTCCAGGAAACCTATTTTAGTAATGTCTACATATACCCAGAGATATACACAGAAATTTACATCAGGGACATTTAAACACCTCTCCCTTTTCCAGAGCTCCCTCTGTAAGAAGAGTGATTTTTTCTATGTATTATATAAATGTGTTTAATCCTGTAAGTACTTTAGTTGCCTGCAGAGCTCTGAGAACTTGGCAAGCAAGCTCCCAAAGAAAAAAAAAGAAAATTAGCTCTCCAGATTGAATGACCTCCACGAACCTGGGGTGGTGAGTATTACAAGAGAAATGGAGGGGGAAATTTCAGCTAACAGGAAGGTAAAGAAACTGTTCACCAAGGAAGAGAAGATAAAAATCAGAGCAATGAGAAGAAAAATAAACATGTTGTGTCTTAATTCTGTTGCTGGGAGGCCCTCCTGTCCCTGTCCTTAGTCAAGCCAGTTGTGTGTGGCAGCAGCTCTGCAGATGGAGCACACATGTGGTGTTATCAGCTTAAAGGAGAGAACAGCCATGGGACAGGACTGTTCTTACTGGGTGGAAGGAAAACTTGTGAGATAGTTATTGAAATAAACAAAACTCCCAATATCCTTGCAGGAAAAGCTCATATTTTAGTGGGTCATGAAGCACAATAGCAGATATTCTGTACCAAAGGCAAGGAAGTCGTGCCAGGCTTTTGGCAGGTAGCAGCAATCACTATGAAATTAAAACAAAAACTGCAACAAAAGGCAACTACAAACACAATGATAGAACAGGGAAATTTTTTTCAACTGATCACAATCTTTCAGTAGTACACAAGAGTTGGGGTCAATGGTTTGGCATTTTATGCTTTCCTTGTTTTCCCAAGTCCACAGTCACTTTCTGTGACAGTTATCTTTCTCAGTAAGACATGATTTAAAAAAAAAAAAAAAAAAGAAAAAAGAAAAAGACAGAAGAAAGGTCAATTTATGGCTTTGGAGCCATCACACAAATAGGCATAGCTCAATGTATAGATCTCTAAATAAATTCCAGCACAGGTCAAACCCTGGGCTATGGAAGTTTACTGAATATTTCCTTTAAGTAGCTACCTTTTAAGACCTCTGAGAAAAGCCATAGACACATGAACCCACAGATCACGTGTAGAAAAATCATTATTTCTTCTTGCATGAATCTATATGACATGGCTTACTACACTCAGTGTCATCTAGATCAGTGCTTCTCTTTTTCTTTCTAAACTAAATCATCATTTATTACTTAAAAAACTACTCATACATCCTCTTTTATAGTTCTTTTAGTCTAATTTTTAGTTGACTAGTTTCTGAATCCTTGTTTGTATTTCCTGTTGAGCTTCTTTTACTACTACTACTACTACTACTACTACTATTATTATTATTATTATTATTATTATTATTATTATTATTATTATTTAGTGGTTTTGTTTGCTTGCTCACTCACCTGTGTAGGAATACTTTTATATGGGACAAAAATGTAAGGTTCTACAGCCATTTTTCAGACTCAACAAAGTCTCCACAAAGACTCCACAAAGACTCAGGTCTTACAAACAGATGGTAGTGCACAGAGCACACGTTGAGAAACACTGATAAATTATATAATATTATATATATTAATAAAACACAGAAAGGACTTAGGGAATAATTTAATGTGTATGTAGCCTGGAACATGGGGAGGAAAACTTGTGGTATCTTGTAATAATAAAAGATGTCCTAAGAGATGGCAAGTGTCCAATAGCAAGCACGGTCAGTGCCTGACTTGGGCTGCAGTGTCATAGCAGTGTCAGATGAGACAGAACAGGTGACTACTCCCACCAGAACTGTGCTAACAAAGTAGAAAAAGTCACCTTCTACCTGGGTCACCTCATCAGCATGTGACAGGTCCATGCAGTGTCCCCAGAGGATGTGCTTGCAGAACATACTTCAAGGAAATCTATCAGCTTATGTTTCTGTTCAAATACAAGGAGAAAAGAGGTGAGGTAGTTATAAGTGAAATAAAGGAGGACAGTCCTTGGTAAATGGAGAGATAGGAAATGAATTCTCTAGCAGTGGTTATGTTTTATTTTGAAAATGTGTTTCATCCTTGATGCAGTATTCTGTTTGCCTGGCAAAGAGAAGATGGTCCACAAAAACCTTTTGGAGTTATCTAAGTCTTTCTTCCCAATAGGCTATTTTCTTGAAAAACTTTCTGCTTATCACTATCTAGTCTACTATAAAAGTATATTTTTCTTTTTCAGAGCAATTTCATGAATTCCAGAAATAAGGGGAAAAGATACTGCTCTGAATTTCTCTTTTACAATTTTCAGATGCTCAACACTCAGAAGAGCTGTTTAGTGCCTTCATATCTTCAGCTCATTTGGGAAAAAAGGAAATCACATCATGACAATTATTCCTTTGCTGAAAAAATAACTCATTTTTGCTGAACATGTGCTGCATCTATCCTCACAACCAGAGCAGTATCCAAAGGAAGGGGATCACTTTGGCTGAAGACGTCAAAGGGGTTTCCACCTTCTGGAGCTAAATCTATTCTATGCCATTGCTTACAAGATTTTTTACTAATCATGGATGGATTTGCATCATTCTGTGTGAGTCACTATATGAGACACATATATATATTAAACATGTAGATCATGACTTTCAACATGATTTTATTTCAAGAAAGAGCCTCGAAGGGTGTCATTACTGGAGATCTTGTCAAGTCTTTCTGGTGAATACTCACCAGAAATTTGCTGAGAGTATCCACTTCTTACAAAAGCTGTTCTAGCAATAATGTGGAAATGAAGCACTCAAGGTAAATAATCTTGAGTTAAGCTGTTCTGAATTGTCTTGCATTAACCACAGAGTAAGAGAACATGCAGTAGCTATGGCTGTAACAGGGCAATGCCTTGGCTCTGAAATGAGTCATCCATCCAGATCCTCCAGTCCTATCATATTCTCCAGAATCTCATCAAAAACACAAGTCCTGTGGTTTTCAGAGATTTTCATGCAAGAAGAGATACACAACAATTCGGTAGCACATTCTGCAGTAAAATACTTGTTCCATAAAGACATAAAGACTGAGCAAGCACACAGCATTCAGAAAATAAATGCCTCAAAGAACATGAAGTCCATATATCTGGCTTTATTATTTTCCTATAAGTCTGTCTATTCACATCTGTGGCATTTCAATCATCTTGCAGTAACTCTACTCAGTTAGAGATCATAACCAAAAATTAAAACCAGACTGCCTGGTTTACAAAAAAACCCCACACATTGCTGTCAGTGTCAGAATAACATAACAGAACAACAAACACCAATAATGACCAAAATCTAAAGGCAGATTTCCAAGCCACATTCACCTTTATGCCTCTGTTTAAGGTCTTCTCTAACAATAGCCATTCTCTTCTCTGGTGTTTATCTGGTCGTTTCAGCTCAAGTTTGACCCCAAGGTCAAACTGGTGCCACAGTTCAGAATCTACTACTAGTTACACCATACATACATTACACTTATTCAAAACATATACACATATAGACACAACTGCCCACCCAGAGCAGCAACAGCAGTGAACCTGACTCAAAATGACAAAAGATGATTGATCATCTTTTGATTGATCATCATCAGTCTTTCAACTGATGAACTTAGAGGAAAAACAGGTCTAGATACACAGATAGTTATTCTGGCATGTAATTTGTGCTGTATATTACTTATTAAAAGGGAGACACCAATTTCTAGCATTTTCTAATTCAGACATTATCTCTAGTTACGAAAAGAGATTATAATCTTAATTATTCTCTTTTGGAAAAAGAGAGCTCCTCTTTTTAATTTTTTCCTTTAGCTTTGTTAAGTACAAGAGGGGACTTCTTGATTTACTGAGGTACTTTCTGTTATTACACATTTTGTTTTCTTTACAAACAATACTTTCAAGCACGTATCTAGCATCTCGATTTTGTAAAACCATGGATACAAGAAAGCTCCTCCTCTTTCAAGAAGTTACCTGCTACCCTTTCTTTCTTTTATTCAAATAAATTTGCAGATAATTCAAAATTTTTGTCACAGCTGCTATTCTCATTAATAACATAGACTGCTTAATAAGAAAAATCTACAATTAGTCTTTACTGCATCATAATTATTAGAATACAAGCTGTCAGGTTCATTCTTCATGAATGTCATTACTGGAAAAGAAGATTTGCAGAGATCATGGTATTGTTCACCTATTACAGTTATAAGCACTGAAAAAAGACCTGAGCAGTTTGAGTGTAGAACTCTCAAGACTCAGAAGATTTATAAAAGAATTATAACCACAAAATTTTCACCCTGAGCAGAGTCCACGGTGTTGACTTCCACCATTTAATTTATCATACTTTCCTGAAGGACTGATATAATGAAAGTTCATTGGATCGCGTATCCTCTCAGAGGCAGCTCTCAAAAGCTATTTATTATTATGTAAACATAGATTCAAGCCTCCTAATTAGTGATGACAGTACCTGAAAAGGTTCAGGTTCAATTGCGATTAGGATCCAAAATCAAATGTTAATCCTAACTGCTTGAAACTTCAAACTGGAAGGAAATGTAATGTGAAAGATTGCTTGTGGTGAGATTTTTCACACTTCTGCTTCTGTCCATAAAATTAACATTAAAACAGCTTTTCTCATGGTATTTTGGCGCTTCTAGATCTGACCACGGGCAAAATACTAAAAGTTAAAAGTAATTTTTGAAACAAGTTGCAAAATCTTAAATAACATTTGGCTCTACTAAAAGAATAGAAATTTAAGGCTTTGTCTTTCTTTTTCCATTCTTTCTAATCTCCATCTTTCTTTCCTGTTTTCTTCTCTTGCTCTCTGTTTCTCCATGTCCCAAGTTCCTTCAACCCTTTCAAAGTTTTTTAAATGCTGCTGTTACCATAAATATGTGTTCATCAAAGTGTGAAAGCAAGAACCTGAGATTTAATATGTAAACTATTTCATTGCCTTTAAAGAAATATTAAAATCCTTAAAGAAAGCATGTGCCCTACTGAACTGGGCCTTGCTTTGGTTCTGCAATTAATTCTGTTAACAGCATTAATCCTTTATAACTATTGGGCTGGTAAATATCCCAGCTAAGTGCTACTGTCATTTGGCTAGCCTAGTACTTACCTAAGTTACTTTTTAGCCTTAAAGATCTAGTAAGGTTTCCTGTGCCTCCAGTCTGGAAAAACTTTTTCTTTTGGTCATATCTTTGTCAGAAGAGGAAATTAGGACCTCATTGTTACACACTACAAGAATTTACTGAGCTCATATAAACACTGGTGAAAACTTGTATGAAATTTCTCCAAGTGCCTTCAGGCAAAATTTGCAAGGCTACTTCTAGGAGAATAATTGTGTGGTCTGAAACAGTTAGTCTAATTTTCCCTGGAGCAACATGGGGACATTCACACAAACTGCTCTGCCAGAGCAGCAGAGGAGTCAGTAACTTCTAGGAGGAGGGCAGCTGAGGACAAGATTTCTACAAACCAGCACATTTGAAATTGGAAGAAGATCTGTCCACATCCCTTATTTCACTTTTCTAAATAGACGAGACTAGGTGTTCTCATCTCAAAAGGATACAGCAAGAATACATTAAGAAGACAAAATTCTGTGACACTGTGGAGTTAACATGGGTACCCAAGATGTTGAATGATTTTAATTATAGTCTCTAAAACTATTAACATGCAAGTTTATAATGTAGGGAGTCCTAATATGCTCTTAACATCTTTGTTGAAAAGCATTATTTAAAAATAAAACACAAAAACACAGTAAATCTCTGCAAAAATTTTCTGACAAAATGTTTTTTATTAGAGTATAGTAACTTGTGGGGGAAAAGTATCAGACTGATAGTTCTGGAAATGTCTCTGTCTGTCCACAAAAAAATGTACTGCACAGGGAGCAGGAATAAAAGCTTTAACAGCAATGTTCCTAAGCTCTGATCTGAAGGGACTACCATCAGCCCATTATAGTCCTTGGCTGGTGACAAGGGTGCCAATTAGTACTGCCAAGTGCAATGATGGCTTTTCTGATGTGGATGCCTCACTGCTGGAAACTGGAACCATGAAACTCATTTCCAATAGCCCATTGAAGAGCCATCAGATGGTAACAACTTTTAGTCACAGACTTAGACTGGCATTGTACTGACAATGCAGAAATAAAAGACTCTACATCATATTTCCAATCCCAGAGCAATCCAGGTACCCCTCCATTATATTTCTAGGAAGGACAGACCTTATAGACATTCACTGAGAAATCATAAAAAAGAATCTGACTGAAGCTCTTTCTTTCTTTTCTCAGATCACTGTGTTCAATCCTCATTTTAACAAGCTTTAAATACTTTTAATTACTGTGTAGGTGCAATGAAGGGTAAAGAATGGTAGAGACACATATGAAATCTTTCATTTCCATCTTAGCATTTATTTTCATGTGATTTAAAAGTATTATTGCAGCACCTCACAATAACAATAGGGCAATAACATGAAAAAAAAGGTGACTTTAATCCAAATTTTAAGCAAGTCATCTCACAGCCCCAAAACCACATCATCGACATGTAATTTCCTCCCTCACAAGCTGGCCAGGGACACTAAGTCTTTAAAAAAAAAGAAACTATTCTCCAGATATAAGAATAATTGGAGAGAAGAACTGTCAAGGGCCACCAACCTTGAAATGTTGTATCATACCATTTATAGCCATATTTTACCATATTCCTCTGTAGAAAAAGTGATTTGGCTACACTGAAAAGATTTTCATGATGATAAATTACCTTCTGTATGAACCTGTGTATGCATGTATATCTACATAAGTACATATAAATATTTGTGAGTGTTTTATGGGCATGTGAGACAGAGACAGTATATCTTTTGTTTCATTCATGTATATAGACATATATAAACCTTAGAAGTACTCTAAATTTGGAGTGATTTCATATGTGCTTTCCCATTAGTTTAGATGAAGGTGACCATTCATGAATTTTAACAAGAATATAGCTTGGCAGAATAACACCTTGAAGCATCTTTTGTTTGTTTTAAACATGTCCTTGTCACATAAACACACATAATGAGCAATAGTGAAAAATGCTCTGTGTGTAACTGTCCTTTTCAATTCTTCCCAGCCTACTATTAGTCACATCTTTTATTTTTTTTTAACAGATAAGCTGTATTATGTGAAACCATTCAAGATTTACAAAGGTTGTTTTTTCCTTTGGTACAACAAATTGCAATATAAAGAATATCTGTTTATCATTGTACATTACTGTCAGATGTCTCAAGTAAATAAATACTTAAAACGTATTCACATAAAGTAAAAAAAGATTTCTAGACCACAGAGATTTAGGAAGATATCACAGATTTGTTTATTTTGGAAAAGACCTTTAAGATCACTGAGCTCAACAATTAAACCAACACTGCCAAGTCTACCACTAAACCATGCCCACATTGACACATCCTTTAAACACCTCCAAGGATGGTGACAACCATTTCCCTGGGCAGAGTCTTCCAATGTCTGACAACTTTTCCATTAAGAAATATTTTTTAATGTCCAATTTAAACCTCCCCTGGCACCACTTGAGGCTATTTCCTCTCATTCTATATCTTGTTACTTGGGAAAAGAGAACATCCTCACTTTGCTGAGATCTCTTTTCAAGCAGTTGTAGAGTGATAACAGCTCCCCTGTCACACAGAGGACAATCACTGCCCCAGCCCCATTGGTTAGACTCTGTCTAATACAAGCCACTATGCCATTGGGTTTCTTGGCCACCTGGCCACCAGCACATGCTGGCTCGTGTTCAGTTGCTGTTGACCAGCACCCCCAGGTCCGTTCTTGCCAGGCATTTTCCAACCACTCTTCCTCAGCCTGTAGCACTGCCTGGGGTTGTGACCCCAGTGCAGGACCTGGTACTTTACCTTGTTAAACCTCCTACAGGTGCTCTTAGCCCATCAATCCAGCCTGTCCAGATCCCTCTGCAGACTTTCCTACCCTCCAGCACATCAACATTCTCACCCAGTCTGGTGTCGTTGCCAAATTGACTAAGGATGCCCTTAATCTCCTCAAGATATAAAACAGGACTGGCCCCAATACTGAGTCCTGGGAAACCCCACTCTTGTTGTTGACCATCCACCAGCTGGATGAGGCTCCATTCCCCACCACTCTGGGCCCAGACATTCAGCCTTTTACCCAGTGAACAGTGCATGGACAGCCAGTTTCTCCAGAAAAATGCTGTGGGAAATGGAGCAAAAGCCTTCAGTAATGTTCAGGTAGACAAGACCTACAGTCTTTCTCTCACCCACCAAGAGGGTGACCTTGTCAGAAGATCAGGTTGACCAAGCAGGACCTGCCTTTCAGAAACCCAGGCTGTGGGGACCTGGTTCCCTGGCAGCCTTGTACGTGTTGCAGGATGACACTAAATGTGATGTGCTCCTTGACCTTCCCCAGCACCAAGGTGAGGCTGATAGGTCTGTGTCCCTTTTTATAGATGGGCATCCCACCGGCTAAACTCCAGCCAGGTGGGCCCTGCCCAGTTGACCAGCACTGATGGCAAATGAAGGAGAGCAGCCTGACGAGCTCTTCCACCAGCTCCCTCAGTACCATCGAGTCAATCCCATCTGGGACCATAAATAGACTTGTTTGTGTCTAGGTGATGGCTGCTGACCACTTCCCCCTTGGATTACGGAGCTTCATTCTGCTCCCTGTCCCTGTCTTCCAGCTCAAGGGCTGGGTACCTGAAGAACACCTGGTCTTACTGTTAAAGACTGAAGTAAAGAAGGTATTAAGCACCTCAGCCTTTTCCCCAGCCTTTGTCACACAAACAGTTGAAAATAAAAAGTGTTCTTGACAAGGAATTTGGAAATAAAAGAGGGAAGAGCACATTTTCAAACAACTCTGTCAGACAATTTCTAGAAGTCAGACAATTACCATTTGGTTGTGCAATAAAGCCCACAGATGAATAAGTGTATTCATTAGAGCAATTTCACTGCTGCCCTGGCATGCAACCTGATCCTGAGGCTCTCATAACTTGATAGGACAAATACTGTTAAATTACTCTCCACTCAAAGCCTCTAAGCCATCAAAGCCTTTTTATTTTTTTTTTTTTTGCAGCAAACAAGCACAAAAAAGACCAAAAAGTATTAGTACTTGCTGAAAAATGCACCGTTCCCTTTTTTTGACCAAAAAGAAAAGGAAAAAAATTATCAAAGAATGAATCAACTCAGCATTCAGGTTTGCAATCACTCTAGGAAGCACTCTTTTCAGTATTAGCTCCTGGTTCACAATCAAACCCACACAACACATTTTTGAGCCTAAAAGACCTCCACTGAGGAATTTTGTTTATGTGGAGCTCAGATGCAAAACCAAGGTCAAGTATAAGATACCAGTTGAAAGTCTAACAGAAAAAGGTTAAAGTAAGGAGAAGAAATCGTGATCTCTGAGGACAAATCCACAGCTCTTCCCTAGGCAGATCCAGTGTCTGAATCCTAACACCATAGCAATTTAGGTTTTGGACTGGTAGCTATGATGAAATGTGTTCTAATCTGTCCTGTTGTACTCTATTATTCTATCACAGAGTGATTTTCTTTGGTTTTGTGGAATGAATCACATTGGCCCTCAGAATTCCACCCCCAATCAATCCAAGCTGTAAAGGAAATGGAATGTTTAATATTTATACCTCTATTACTTTTCAGGGGGGTTAAGAGAATCAAAATCAGAAAATTTCAAAAAACATCTCTTGCACAGAATTGATTGTTAAAACAGGTTGACCTTTCAAAGAAGCAGACATATTAATAATGGGCTAAACTACAGGACATATTTTCCCATCTCCTTGAGTGTATATATGCTGTAAAGGAGAGGTATATGCACCACTAAAGTTACCCTAGTCACAGAACAATATGCAAAAACTCAGCAGACCACTAACCTTTTCAGAGTAGAAAAAGCAAGTGCTACTCAGAGCAATGCCTCCTTGTGCCCATGAAGGCAACCTGGCCCAGAACTAGAAGCCACAGCTGGCTTCAGACTTAGCAGAATCCTCTGTCTTTGCTGCCAGTTTTCAAGTACTTGAAGTCTGGGCACTTGTTTTAATTTTTGTAGAAACTTTGACAAAATTATGTAAAACCGTATGCAGTTTGTGCTCAGATAAATAGAGGTCACTTTTACTGTGTGTTTGCCACTGGCATCACTGCAGCAGAATATCACACCACAGAGCACGAGGTTCTAATATGACAATAAATTTTCACATAAATATATATTGTAGTATCAGTATTCATCAGGATTTTCAGAAATTTGTGATTTGTAAGAATGCACCAGCTAATTAAGAAATGCAATTAGAATAGTCTGGGTTATTTAAAATATTTACAAATCACTACAGGCAAGGCTTCTTAAAATTAAGCCACAACATTTTTCAGATTTGAAGATGTGACATAAAAGAAGCTGATCCACTTCTTACCCTTTCATTTTTAAGGATTTTACATTTTTGGAAATGGCACTATTTTTAACTGGATAAGCACATGCATGATTTTTATTTTTCCCCTCGGCAAAAGTCTCAGCCTGCAAAGATCTGATTTTGAAGCAGATTTTTTTCTCTGTCTTGATATTTTGTCAAACTGTTCTTTTCCGTTAGAGGGGTATAAGTGCTGGTCTTCTCTAGGCATACAATTTTAGAGTGCTGTGTGTCAGGTGGGCAAAAAATTAAGACACTAAAGGGAGACCTTGAAGTACACTTAATTTGTGCAGACAAAATGGGGGTGGTGACTGCAGCTTTTCTCACTTTCCCTTGCTGCAAGCGCACAAATATGCAAAAGAACACAGTGCAATGTTTTGGGTGCAGGATAGACAATCTGAAATGTGTCCCCATATGCACAAGAAGTACTTTGCAGATGTCTGAATCTTTTCTATTTACATGACAGATTGTAGAGACTCTGAAGAAGCTGTTGCTCTCATTTTCATGAAATCTTTGCAATCTTTCCTTTTTTTCCTTTTCTATTTTCCTATTTACTTAAAAAATCCTTCATTAACATAACTGGATCTTCAACGTTGTACCTGTATATGCTGTGAGAAAACCCCACACACTGCAGAGCTCGTGGTTGAAGCCAAGTGAGGCTAAGATTCCTGAGCAGATTGTTTTAGTGGCCTCTCTCATTGAAAAGCCTTATTCCTACTGTTGGATTTACCCTTTTGTAGCACGTCTCTGAACAAGAGATGTTTTATTCCCATTTTGTAGAAGAGGAATTGAATCATGGGACTGCTTCCTTGCAGTTATGTAGGAAGTATGAAGCTAAAGAACTATTTCACCTCAGGGCTCCTGAAATTCTTTCCCCATGGACATCTCTGCCAATCCAAATGTGAATGAGTTCCTTGATTCCAACTGCTCTCCTTTCCCCTTCTCCCACAAAAGATGAGACATACAGGAGCACCTAAAAGAATATGAGGAAAAATAGCTACAAATTTCTGCAATGGCTCAGTACTTGTGCTGGGTCCACCTATTTAACTGTGCAGTGCTCTCCCTGTCTTGTCCACTCAGGCAAGCATTCTGTCTTTCCCTTTTTGTGTGTTCTCCCATTTTCTATTAAACAATATTGCTGTTAAGGTTGCTACCTCCAATACACGAACAGGCTCCTGCAACGAATAGATTTTTCAACTCGAAAGAAAAAGTTTCATTCAATTTAAAGTTTCACTTCATTCCCAAGTATTTCTTGACTAAAAAAAAAGTGGTTTTTGTCCTTTTTTTTTATTATTTTCAAGCATTGGATACCAAAGTCAGGATACTCACTTTGGAAAAAAATCAAAACAATTTGCAGGATGTGGGGTGTGTATGTGTGTGTAATGAGGAGGGGGGATTTTTGCTTTTCAAAATACATCAGCTGCACTTTATTTGAAATTAGTCAGCAAATTAAACCATAAGATGTTTCAATCAGTGAATGAACATCAGGGTAATGTTGCCTAGCTCTTTCATTTCTAGCTTCCCTATCCTGCTTAGCTTTCAGATTCAGATCCAAATTGTATTTTTCTCCCAGTAGCCATCCCTTAGGAGGACTCCCCTAATGCCTTCCTTTCGGGTATCCTTAATGTGTGATAAGAAGGCCCTGCTCTGCCTGTTCCCACTTAAACAATCCTCAGAAATGCCCTAAATATAAAGCAGAAAAAGAGCATAAGGTTAAACTCCAAATTAATAGATCAAAGTATAAGAACCCTTATTCTGAAATAAACTGACTATGGAAAAGGATTAAAATGGAGAGAGAGGATTATAGTACAATAATTGCAACAGAAGACTGTGAGTGAATTGGATGGAAAACAGGGGGTAGGCTTTATTCTGCATTTCTGAGCAAGCAAAATGAAAAGAGGATCTGAAAGATAATTAAAAATCCAAGTGGACTCAAGGAGGAGAAGAGGCTGAAAACTCACAAGAAGATACTGCAATGAATTCCCTGCTGTGCCTGCCCAAGACCCATATCAGTTTCCTTTAAAGAATATATCTACTCTTGCTTCGCATTCCAGGGAGGAACATAATAATTGGAAGAGTGCAAGATTTCAGCTAATTTCAACTTTACCACCATCTGCCACTGAATCTCCAGGGGAGACCAGGACTCTGAGCTATCAAGGAGGAGAGGACATGAAGAATTACTTCTAAGTTGCCTATTCAGCCACTATCAACCCTGCAACCTAACAGCCCAGTGCTGCATGTTTTGAAAGTAACACATATTTCCCCAGGCTCCTCTGGGAGGCAGGGAAAGACTTGGGATATAAACACGAACATGGCATAATAGAAGGAGTTTATAGGCAATCTATAAAGCCAAATTGAGTGGTATGTTAATAATGAAAAAGTTGATAATGGATTCCAAAGGAGTGGAGATGTGGGGATAGTCTTGAAAGTGGACCAATATTAATTGCTGCAAAGCTTATTTATGTGTTTACACAATGTAAGGGGAGCTCCTGCCAGAAACATCCCTAGTGAAAACCAGAATGTGCAAATAAGACAGCTTTTAGGGAAAAATATGAACTGAGCATCTCTTCTATCTAAATCTTCATTTGAGGAACTGAGAACTGAGCATGCATCATGGTACAAGGACTAAGTACCTGCTGAGCAGTGTCATGGGAAATAACTAATGAAGTCTTGGCCATACTGAAGTCAGTGGAGTTTAGAAATATTTCAATAAGGCCAGAAGCTTGATCTTTACCTCATTGATTAAATATGCCATGTTACACTACCACAGCATTATACAGATTTTATTATTATAGTCCTACAGGAAGTGCTGGTAGAGAGAGAAGTTTCATTACATATTTAGTAAGAGCTTGAACTGAGATTTTCACAAGCCATCATCATCAAAATTAAAAAAAAAAAACCAAAAAACAAAAAACAAACCCCCCCCCCAAAAAAAAAAAAAACAAAAACAACACAAATTAAAAATCTGGTATCTAAATCCCATGACTGCCTTAGAGAAAAGGAAAAATAAAACAAACCCAAACTGTATGCAACATTCCCCACCTCCCCAAAACCCTTCAGTTTTAGGCTTCTTAGCAGTCATCTGCACTCTTCATGTTTATTCCTTACAAAAACTAAAATCTTCTGGCATGTTTGAATATGCACTCTATTCACATGATGATGTCTAAAGCAGAGTGTTGTTACTTTAGTTGACACAGGCATTGATAAAAAAATATACAATATTGTGCTTTGGTGCAAACTTTGTTCATAGGAAAAATAGAGGGAAAGTCAACACTCTTAATCTGTCTGTCAAATACAGGCAGACTTTCTAGTAACTTGCACAATTTTATAAAGGGGAAGCATTGTATAATATTTTAATTTTCAAACCTCATATTATTTAATCAGTAACCACAATTTTCATTCAAATAATGTGTATATAAAAACCATGATTTCCCATTTCTTATCATCTTTAATAAATGGAAAAACCGTTTGCTTGCCCCCAAAGAGTAATCAACACTTTGTTAATAAGCTCAGGCCTGGGAACACTTTTTCAATAAGAAAAACATTACACATTATAAAATCAATAATGCTGCCTGACAAATGGGGTTGTGCATTAATTTTTGACATGAAATCATACACTGAAGTCTAAATTTAAATTTGGCAATGCTTTCAAAGTCTCACGCTTTATGATAGCTATTCTGGAGAGTGAGCTGTACTGAGACTAATCACATAATTTAAAGGATACATTTGCTCTACTACAGCAATAAAAATACATTACATCATGATAAAAGCCATCCTGATTCAACCTGCAGTGGAAATTTGTGAACACTGTGATGGGCTGAACCCCATGTGGGACCGACTGGCTGCTGTTTATAAACCATGTAAATAAAACATTTAGCACCATTCTAGCAGTCCTCATTTTCACAGTGCTCCATAAATATTAACTAATTAATCCTCAGGACAGCTGGGATATAGCTGAGAATTGGAGCCGAGTGAGAAATCGGTGGAAAATCACCAATTTGACAAATGTAGTCCTTTTCTCTGTTTATAATTTACCTACTGACAAACTCTGCTTATTCTGAATTTGCCTGCCATTGAAAATGGGCTGGGAAATGCTTAATGCAAAATCAGCTTCACTCCGTGGATGCCTCATTGAAATATTCACTGCCACAAACCCCAAGAGCTTGTCAGACCTCAGGACAATGCCCAGGCACTGTGCAAGGGCCAGTGCAGCCCAGGGAGCATCCCCAGACTGAAGCTTGGCCACAGCCATTGTGTTTTAAGAGTCAAGAGAATTTTTCTGTGCATGTGTGAGCTGTGCTGGCAGCTGCTGATCTTTAGCCTGTTTTACTCAGTGTAGAGGCAGCCAGTGGTTCCAGAAGCAGGCTGCATGCAGGTGAGCTGACATCTGCACCAACAAGCAACACAAATGTTTGCCAGCTGAGGACTGGACCATTCAGGCTGTTCCTTAGCAAGAGACTGCATTAATGTCTTGATCTCTCATCCATTCTTCCACATCTGCACAGTGAACTCCTCTTAAAATCCCCTACCAGGCCATTTCTTCTGTATTCCTCTATTGGGTTTGCATAGCTAGATTTTTATACTCTTGCATTTATATTTTGGGTGGATTTTCTCATACACAATACAACATTTTGATTATCCTCATTTGGAAATTAATCACACATTTTCCAAGCCACAAGCTGAAATATTCTTCTAGCAATACTCCTGCTCCAGCAAAAAGACAAATATATTTCAGAATTTCCACATTTAGTTCAAAATTCTTGATCCCATAGAAGCTTGGCTGTTCCATAGAAGCATAAAAAAATTTTATCAATGACAAAGAATTTCTACCATAAACCCATATCTATAGGATTTTTAGTATTTTGTTCCTCTAGAAGTCTTAAGGATCTAGATTGCTACATGTCAGGGTATCTGCCATTTACAGAGTAGGATAAAAACAAAAATCCTAGTCTAACAAATAACAGTTACATTAGCCTTCAGTGAAAACTCAGAACACAGGAAACATCTTAAAAACTTCTTCTTTCTATAGCTCCTTGTGGTAGAAAAGTAGGGGATTCCCAAGCAAAAGTCAAAATTGTTAAAATTAAGATAAGATAAGAGGATATGTCTTTCATTTTAAGCATTTTTTTACTGAAGAAAGTAACAGAGTCAACCAATACAGTTCAGCATTGATTGTTTTCCTCTTTCTTTAAAGGCTGTAAAATTCTATCATTTTTAAAATAACTTGATTATGAGTTAGCAAGAACAAGAAAGTCAAATAACATATTTGGGAACTGCAACCTTTTGTTGTAGAAGTAGAAATACATTTTCTTCACTAAAATATTTCATAAAGAGTCTGAGTCCTTCATAGATTCATATGGAAAGATAGAAATAAAAGGTCTGTGATCTATGATTTGCCAGAGGAGTTTTGCAAGTATCACTGTGGAGGTTTGATAGCAGACCCCATGTGTATAGCCCAATCCTAAAAGCAGTGTCTGTATCCATTTCCCAAGGCCTTGATTAACCTCATTAGTGAAATATAGGCCTGTGACCTGCTCTATCAGGGCAATCCCAGCAGACAGGGAACATGGAATTGTAACACTGTCAGATAAGCACTCCTCTCGTTTGTGCCTTGTATTACCATAGTTCTGATTTAAGTTCTAAAAAACGTTGCTCTGGCTTGATTCAGTCAACCTCAAGGATGATGCCTTGCAGTATGGGATATTTTGTGATATTTTCTCTGGATGGAGAGTGCATTGCAAGAACACACACACAAAAGACTACTATAGATCTGTGAAAGTTCATCTCACTGGCTAGAAGTTCTTATCATCATTATAACAGCTATAATACTGGATGGATAACAAAGAAATAATTTTACTAAAAACATTACTTTTAATTCAATCCAAAATATAGGTGCTAATTTAGTTCTAAGGAGTCCTTAGACACAGGAGAAGCAAAAATTGCTTCTTTGCTTAAGTAGGCAAATCACCCATAGCTACTTTCACTCAATTGAACTTGGATAATCTCAAATACATCTGCAGTACCTGCATAAACTTCATCGGCCTCATTGCTTTGTAGCAGGTAATAGATATTTGAATCTGATAGTCATTACCATTCCCAGTCAGAAGTACTCTTTAGTGTGCCCTAAAATGGCTGATTAAAGCACTATTTCTACCTACTATTTCTCAAGTGGACTGAATAAGCAGACAGGAATATAGAATGGGAAGTGGGGTGGAGAAAGCAGATCCCAGACTGGGATTTTGTTGTTAAAAGTGATAAATATTAATTATTTCCAATTAAGTTAGAAGACAAAAAAAAAAATTTGGATTGTAAGACCTCTGAGACAGAAGCAATTATTATCCATCCATTTACACAACACCAGTCTGATTTTTTATCTCTTTGGCCTTTGGGCACAATTATATTACTTAGACACAATTTATACAATTTTACTTTGTGTTATGAAAGCCTCATATCTGACACACACTGATGATCTGTACTTCATGTTGAAAAATTGCTCCATGGGGCAATTATAACAAAAAATATCATAAGTTCAAAACTAGCCCATATACAGAAAAAGAGAGCTAACTCCAGTCCATAAACTTCGAAAGAAAATTAGCCCCAGGGAAGGGTAGGAAATGATGAGCATGAGAATAAATTAAGTCAGAGGAAATTCAAATATGCAAATGAGGGAAAATAAAATAGTATGCACTAACCTGTGGAAAGTTCCCCCCAAAGGAGGTCTTGAAACACGTGAAAACTCAGTGTAACAGAAGACTGGGAAATTGTCCTAGGGGAAACATGCTTCTAATAGATGGCATAAAGCAAGACAGAAAATTAGAAGTTCCTAGGATCTTAGTAGCAAATACTGCTAGAGAAGCTAAAAAGGATTTGTCAGAGTAGAGTCGAAAGGTATCTCCTAGAGATCTTGCTGTTTACTGTCAGAGAAAATCACTTTACCAGTGGCTCTGGCACAACCTCCCATGGGATGGGCAGACAATGTGGACATGAGAAGAGACAGACCCACAGTAGGTCCAGTAGGTAGATTTGAACTTTGAAGTTTAAAAAGTGCTTTTTTTGTCATTACAATATGCAGAAATTATTTTATTGCTGACAAACAACATAGCTGTTGAAATGCCTTCTTGATTTTTTTCAGATGGAAAAGAGGAAACTTCTGGATGGATTTACTAAATAAAGGTATATCACTGTTTTTCTAGCAGAAGACTATGTGGATTTACTCAGGAGTAGTTGTTTAATTTTAAATTCACAGCCCACCTTGTCTCAAATTAACTTGCATCTGCAGACAAGCCCTAAGAGAAACATTGACAAAATGCCAAAGTAATAGAAATATCCTGTAGTCAATTGATTTATCCAGGTCTAGAATTATTTTTTTAAGGTTTCTTTAAAGTTTTTGTTTGGGGCACACATGTGGTAGTGTCTGCTGAGATCAGCTCTTGCAATATATACTTCACTGCCATACTGCATAAACACTAGTTTGTGCTTCAAGGGTCATGGCATGGAAAGTGACAAAATGTCTGTGAAGGATTTAAGGTGCTACAGGTAAAACCTTGGTTAGTATGAAGGGAGGTACTGAGGGGGAGCCAAAGCACCAGTGGTGGCCACCAAATGCCAATGGAGGCTACCAAAGAACATGTACTTTTGGGGACAAAAGAGGAGAAAGTTTTGATGGAAATCACAGTATGAAGATTTGGGACAGTCAGTAAAAAAAAAAAAAGAAGGGAGAAAACCTAATACCAATATTACCTGTAGCATTCCTACCTGGGAGAGGATGTAATATGGTTTGAGATACTGGGATTTCATGAAGGCTGAGAAACGTTTTTAAGCAGGTGTGTAGTAAGAAAAAAGTACATAAATGCCCTGAGATTCTTAGGGATCTGCCTTAGAAAGTCATCCAGTCTGTCTAAGAAATTTTAATCCAAGCCCCACCTGGATTTTTCAACACAGAAGTGCTCCTGTACCTTATTTCACCCTAAATTTGCAACATATTTTTTTAAAACCAATAACGATTAACTGCTGGAATGGTAACACAGGAGTCTCTTGCTTATATACTTGAGAATTAGATTAACTCACTTAACCAGACTGTGATGCATTAATTAACCACAGATTAACTAGTGATTAGCCTTCTGGCCTTTTCAAAGATGATGTGCTCTGAGATAATCTTCAACTTCGTATGGCCAGTATTTTTTGCAAGGAAAGATCAAGAGCAAAAGCAAAGTTCTTTATTAAACTGGATGGTCTAGATGAAGACGCACACATAGCTAGGGAGATAGCCACATTTTCAACTGCATTTTTTGACCTACTAAAGGATATTACTTCTACCTTCTTCTTTCTCTAAAGCCTTTGACCGTTAAACATACAAAAATAGTATTACTGTAAACGCTTTCTTCTCAGCTGTTGGACTTCACAGCTGGTCTTAGACAGGATTTGTGTTCAGCTCATCAAACATTCACAGATTCACTGGAAAACTGAACTATGCTCCTCACGAGTAAAATTTGCTTTGATCATTTGTAAACTTCATCAGTGATAATCTTGTACTTCTTCCTGGATGCTGAAAAAGTGTTAA
Source organism: Acridotheres tristis (assembly GCA_037013685.1). NCBI lineage: Eukaryota > Metazoa > Chordata > Aves > Passeriformes > Sturnidae > Acridotheres > Acridotheres tristis. The sequence continues at coordinate 104,406,506 of CM072887.1, forward strand.
ATTGCATGTGGTTGAGGAACAAATATTCTGAAAAATTCTACCACAGGATGACAGTGCATGTACAATTAGATCGTATCATCCATCAGTAAGAAAAGGTTGCAATCCATTTAATGTGTGTCTTGTGCATTTGATATCTTTCAGTTTCTTAATGAAAGCATTATGCACTATCAAGTCAAATAGCTCGTGGAGTATGGTACATCAATACTATTACTTTAAAAAATAGCTTGTAATCTAAAAAAAAAAAGATATCAGCTTAGTTTGACAGGATCTATTTTCCATAAACTTATGTTGATTGGCATTAATTCCATCCTTCAGCTCTTTCCTAACTGAGCCCTATATCAGATATTCCCTTATTTCACTAAGGATCGATGTCAGCCTGACAGGACTATAATTATTTGGGTTGTCCCATTTACCATTTTTAAATATTACCACAATATTAGTTTTCTGCTGGTCTCAATTAAATGCCCTTACTTCTGCATAAGTGTATCTATCTCTCTCAATGTCTGGCTTCCATCACAATGTTCTGACATTCTAGCAGATAAGGAAAACCCAGAAATTAACATTGAAAATGACAGCAGTAGATCAAAAGAAAGAAATGTTTCAAATAAAAAAGTCTCATCTCTCACTCAAATAAAAAAAGTCTCATCTCTCCTGAAAGAACTTCATCCTCTCTCTCAATGCTCCCTACTTCCTACAACTGGGAAAGGCTGAGGAAAGCTGTGCTCCTTGTCAGGTGGCCAGGCCATAGCCTCTGAGGAGGAGCTGACTGAAAACAACAAAAACACCAGAGACAGCCCTGAGTCATATTGATTAATGTACTCCTGGAAGGCACCCAGTGAGGAGGAAGGCACACAAACCCAGCTAGAATAGAAAAATCTGGCTCTGTCTGATTTATGTGACAGGAGACAAAGTGCTTGGTATTTAGCACCAAGGTAGAAGGTTGCAGCTGTGTATGACAGAGTCAAAAGTCCAGATTTGGGTGCCCTACATTTCAACCAAGGACCGGCCCCTGCTGTTCCCTATTGACAATGTGCCTCTGAAGGTCAGCATCCAGACAATAGGAAATACCATGAATGGGGACAGAGATAGAATTTAGGCCACGTTCATTTCCATCAAAGTGCTGATGTGTGTATAAGAGAGAGGGAGTTAGGCCAAAGGGTGAATATAATAATTTTTTATTCTAAATTTTCCAAAGCTAGAGTAGTCAGTTACTGGTTGTGGGACCTCCATCCTTGGAAGTGTTCAATCCTCAGCTGGAAGCAGTCCTGCAAAACCAGATGTAACACTGAAGTGAGCCATGATTTGAACAGCAGCTTGACTTAGTCAGCTCCCTGAAAACATGTCAGAAAAGGCTGAGAAAATTGGGATTGTTCAGCCTGGAGAAGAGAAGGCTCCAGGGAGACCTTATAAAGTCTTTCAGTACCTGAAAGGGACTACAAAAAAATCTGGAGAGGAACTTCTTATAACGTGACAGGATAAGGGGTAGTGACTTTGAAAAGAGTAGTTTTAGATTGAATATTCAGAATAAATTCTTTATTGTGAGGGTGGTGAGGCACTGGCATCACTTGCCAGAAAAGCTGTGGATGCCCCACACCCACACACTGGAAGTGTTCAAGGCCAGGTTGGATGGGACTTGGAGCAACCTGGTCTAGTGGTATTCCTGTCCATGGTAGGAGGCTAGAACTACATGATCTTTAAGGTCTCTTCCAATCCAAGATATTAGATGATTGTATGATTTTAAAAAATAAATTCCTCTTCAGAAGTTGTTTTAGATGCATTATAAAAGAAGCAGAGTGCAGAAGTTTGAGTAAAACTACAGTAAAATAGAACAAGATTATTAACATTAAAACACAGAATTATAAGGATAGACATAACTAATTTTTTCACTATCTGATTTTTATTCCTTTCCAAGGAAGCCCAGGGGAAAGAGCCAGTAACAGCATTGTTTTGAAGCAACAAACCCATCAGATCTGTCTTAACTATCTGTGGGTGCAGCAAGCACAGAAAAAGTCCAGACAAGCAGAGGGAAAAAAATCTTCAGTTGCACTTCAGATAGCTTTGGAAGTGAAGCAGCTAAACTAATTTATAAGAATTACTTATTTTTTAAATATCTGAAAGATTTGCAAAATCCTTATGCTTTAGCTCAAAACTTAAATTCTAATTGAGCAGGCTAAATAAAATAAAAAAGCATATAGAGAAAATTTCTATAGTTTTGTAGAATATTCCTTCTGTGCTTCTCTCAAGAAGCTGATATAGTCCATTTTCAGAAGTGGTATACTAGACTAAACTGTAATCCCATATTCCAGTCATTATAATTCTTAGCCAGTCAGAGGAAAATGGCAGTCATTAGATAGTATTTGAATGAAAATAAAATGGCTACATATGACATACTAAAATGGAATTTTTGAGTCCTAATGATTTTTTCTTATTTACTGTCAGAAATTAGGAGTCCATCAAGCAATTCAAGTCCTCCTTAGCTGTACTCAGCCTTCTTTAAGTACATATTGGAAGATATGTATGGATATATATTACAAAAAGTGAAACTATTTTTGATGCAAAACAATTTAATGAACACATTATTTTTTTTACTTTTTTCCTATTAATTCTACCATTTTCCAGCTTTTGATTAAAATGGGACAACTTAGCTTGTTTAAGAATTTGATCATAGATTCATAGAATCACTTACACTGAAAAAGACCTTCAAATACTTTATGTACAACCATTAACCACTGCTAAACCATATCCATAAGCACCACATTTTCAAAACTGTATTTCAAAAAACACCAGGTTCTGTCCAGTTAAAGTCTGAGTTTTCTAAAGATTTTTCAAGATTTATATTGCTTGGTGCAAGATGTACTGAATCAATTCACAGTAAATATCTAAAGTTAAAAAGAAAATAAATTCACACAGAAGGCTGAAATCAAGCAGCATGTGTGTATGAAAGCTGGAACATTTGTTCCGACATAACAGGTTGCTCAAAAAAAACCAAAACAACCAAACCAAGGAGCTATTTCTTTTTTACTCAGTCATAGTTTTGGACTCTAAAGTGAATTGAAATCAGAAGGTAAATCAAAAGTTATTGAATACTTCACAGCATACAGTATTTTAACGGGAATAACATGCAACCTTACAGGCATTACCAGGCATGAGAAGTCTTGATGTCATCCAAAGTTTTGATGACACAGGAACACTTTCCAGGTTCTGATCTAGGTTTCATACCCTAGTAAATGGAGAAAGAAATTAAGAATTTAAATTCCACCTCTTCCTATGCCAGTTGCTGTGAATGCAAATCAGAGGACTTGCTTCTCCACTCAACTGAGTGTTGAACTCAACTAAATATTATAATTTCCATTTCCACAACTCAAAATCTAAATTTTAGACATCTCAGTATCTGTGTCCCAATGCCCAAGTCCCTTCCTATATCCTCCCTGCAAAATATTCCTGTTATCTGGTAGTGTTTTGAAAGGAGTGATGGCAGTACCAATCCAGCTGAGACAGAAGCAAATGGATGGTTTCTGTAATTTGTCACAAAATCCAGTGGAAACCAGCTGATCAACACTTCTAACTGTTGTTTTATGTGGTCTTGAAAATAACATCAAAATATATACTTTGATGTTGCACTGTTTATAATCTGAGTATTTTGATGTGCATCCAGTTATTCTAAGCCAATTCTGACAACCAAAATTTGAGACAGGAATGCTCAATATAACATCAAAGCTGGTACACTTAATGCATTGTGAAGTTCTTCAACTTTGCTCTCAGTAATTGGGACAAAAGAGCCCAGGTAATCCTCATGTAACATCAAAGCTGCAGATCCTAGATGAATGAAACAATAGAAGCTTCATTTTTTTTTCTCCCATTTGTGAAGCTTCCTGAATGTTTGTTGTTCTTCACTTATTTCTCTTTTGTTTAAAGAAATTGAGCTAAAAATCACCTATTAGTTCTAACTTCTGTTAGTAGAATATTTTGCCTTATCTTCATCATTACAAGCATAGTAATGGCAAAGAGATGTCTTCCAAAGCAAGGATAAATGAGAAAAGGATGCTGTGAAATGTCTGGGAAAAAGATTTAGGGATCTTGTAAGAAATCCTGAAAGTATAAGTTATCTGCACACAGTTGGAAAGGGAAGAGGAGAGAAAGAAAAGAAGGATCTGTCAGTGTGTTTGAACTTGAGAATCCAGAAAAGATTAAGACCTTACTGCATGGGGATATCAGGATTGGGGAGCAGCAGTAAAAAGACATGAAAATTTTGTCAGACAAGAGATCTGCATCTGTTCATGTTCACGAAGTGTTCTCATTTTCCATCTGGCATTACTTCCAATTTTTTTCTTTTTCTTCTTTTTTTTTTTTTTTTTTTCATTTTTATTGCCCTGCAGCAGCGAATCATACATAGGTTAAACCAGGGTGAATCAAAATCTCCAGAGGAAAGGTTGAATAGCTTCATCTGTTTTTGTGCTGCAGAGAGAACTTTCAGAATAACCTCATGGATAATATTCAGGACATGTTAAGCAGAGAATGACAGCACATATTGTGAGTAGAAAGTGTAATTCACCTGTCATAAATTCAGAAAAAATAAATACATGAAATCCATACCACACCACTGTTAAAAGTAAAGTTGTCCAAAATTTCACATTAAAATTCTGTTTTCAAAGCTATATAAATATCAGCTATCATGTTGACATCATCTATGCTATTCTACATGCATATTAATTTTCATTCAAAACAAAATTATTAGTGAGAATGTACTAGCACAAGTACATATATCTTTTACCAACATACAAACCCTCATGGCAACCCTTCTTTGAAATGCTCATCATCCTTTGGGATGGGGAAAAATAATTTAAACAGGGAAATACTTATGTCTTGTGTCTGACATGCTTCTTGACACTTCTGTGGAAAACATGCCTGAATTTTCCCGAAGAAGATGTCAAAACCAAATTTAAAAAAAAATAAATAACTTAGTTTTCATATCATCATAAAGAATTTATGCAATTATAACAGCAACAGACTGTATTCCCTCTTTGGTGACTGCTTTTGCCCTTTTACAGTTTTCCACATCATAGAAGTCTTAATGTCATGAAGTGGCTAAATATGATCAAGTCTACAGGAAGTCATGGTCTTCCCTCTGAAAGCTATATAAAAAATAAATATGGGCAGGAAAGATCTGCTGCAAACTACACAAAATTCTCACTCACTGTAGACACAATAAGGTCAGTTAAATAGGTATTAATCTGCCTTGCAGGTCAGTTTAATGCAAGCAATAAAGTCCACTGATAGCATTTTGTGACTGAGATGGGTCTGGCCTGAAGGATTTTGCATCTTTACCTCTCCAAAAGATAAAACCGAAGCTTTAAGTGAGCACATATAGATATTTGCAGTATGCAACAATTATTATCATGGACACCAATGACCCTTATCTCTCTCTTCTTCATATTCTGCATATTCTGCAGGCTTCCCAGGAAAGATGTGGAAGTAAGTAAAACTGCTTCAGATATCCTTCTGTTCATACCATACAAAAATATGAGTCCTCTGATACTGAAAAGCATCTCATGCAAAGTCTTCAATGTGTAATATGCACTCCTAATAATGTAGTACATAGAACTCTGATAAGAAACAAACAGTTAAACCAAAGCAGAATACTTTTCTAAAATCATACTCTATTATTTAATACATAAAGAAACTCTGTTACCAAAAATTGCAAAAAATAAATGTACCATTTTTCCCTCTATTCTATAATTTCCCCTCCACAATGCATCAAATCCGGTAAACAAAAATTATGTCCTGGGCATTGCACTTTTTTTTGTGTGTATGCTTCCCAGTATTTTAGAGAAATTCTGGAGTATTTTATGCCTTATTGTGTCTTGGTTTGCATTTCCTTAACTAATCCTACCATTCACACTTGTATTTATAATAAATCAGTTTATATACCCCTAGTTAATATTTGCTTAGGGCTTATGTTGATTTCACAATACATGCAATTTTCTGGCTCCATCTTTATCTTCAAGGATTAGATTGAATTGAGCAGCCATGTAGTAATTTAGTTTTATCTTGTGCCTTACAGTTTTATGTTCTTGTAATAGCACTTCTCTATCTTATTTAATTATATATATCTTATTTCACAATGACAACATTTTTATATTTTAGTTTATTTGCTAAACAGCTGCCATTGTGGCAAGAATTTGTGGTGAGAGAATACTTAGAGATATTTAACACAGAAAAAATCAAATATAGAGGGGAGGAAAGGATTTGAATTTGGCGTAAATGTACTCGGATTAAATTTGAATTGCTTTGGATTCACTGGCTGGAATATGGAGCTAAATAGCTGTATTTGGATTACTTTTCTTCTGCTTGTGTTTGCAGGGAGGTATTTGGGTTTGGGTTCTTTTTTGCTTGAGGTTTTTGGTTTGTTTTTTTGTGGCTTGTTGTTTTGGTTGCTTGTTTTTTTAATAAAGGAAGTGTTTTTTTGAAAAAAAATGTAGCTAAATCTTTGCCAAGTTACATTGAAAGATTTGTGATGATTTTTTTTTGCCTTTGGCTTCCCTTACATGAAAAGAGCAGGTAAAAGCTAATTATTTTTTCAACTCCATCATTTTAGCACTACGAGGTTAATTTTGATGCTGATGCAGGCTAGGCTAATTGACAGACTATCCATAATAAAAATGAATGGGTCTGAACACAAGGACTCAGAGTTTTTTCCATCTTCTTAGCTTAAATGGGCTAAATGGTTCTGATAAAACCAAATGTTTTGCAGGTGCATTGAGTCCCTGTTGCAGAGGATGTTAAATGGGTTTGATCCTAAATTGACTAGTATGTAGTGGATATATTTTACTCACAGTTCTGGCAGCTTCTCCAGTAGAGAGTCTGGCACAGCATAGAGCAAGCATGCCTAGCTTAAAATCTTTTTTTAATCTGCAGCTGTGTGTGCTTATCTCCATTCTTAATAGAATCCACCAAGTAAAACAGATATTAAATTTCTAAAATAATGGTTTGGGTTTTCCCCATCAGTTTGTCTTCATGGAGTGCCTTTTCTTCTTGGGCAATTTTTCTTAAATCACAGTAAAGATGGTTCCTCTGTTAAACAAAAATCTTCTTATAGCTGGAAAGCCCCCTTTGTTAACTCCTCTTCTTGACAAGCCTCATGTTGTCTTTTCCTTTTGCACTCCTCATACACCAGGTACACTCTCTCTGCCCTCAAATCCCTGCCAATGGCTTTCAAGGATAAAACCTTTTCTCAGCACCAAGCATCCGCACCTGTGTCTTCCTATCAATTCCCTTATATATCCCACCAGTGAAAATTAAACTCACAGATTCTAGGAGCAAACTGACTTTTGCAGGTTTTGGAAATGTTCTCCGATGCCAGTCAGAAGTAGGTTAACTCAGCTTCTTTTTGCTATTCAATTAGCACAAAGGAACTGTAATCTCTGATTTCACAGCACCAGCTGCACTCCCACACCACGGCCCAGGTGGGGTAAAATCCTATCCCAGTACAGATCAGCCCAGCTGCTATGCACGAAAGGAGTCTGACCATGGAGCACATCACAGAATCACAGAATATGCTGAGTTGGAAGGGACCACAAGGATCATCCTGTCCATCTCCTGACCTTCAGAGCACCATCCCCAACCATCCCACCACATCCCTGACAGTGCTGTCCAAACACTTCCTGGACTGTCAGGCTGGTGCTGTGAGCACTGCCCCGGGGAGCTGTTCCAGTGCCCAACCACCCTTCGGGTCAAGAGCTTTGTTCTAACATCCAACCTAAACCTCTCTGACACAACTTCAGACAATTCCATCAGGTCCTGTCCCTGTCACCACAGAGCAGAGATCAGTGTCTGTCCCTCTTCTCCCCCTCTTAAGGAAGTTGTACCTGCAGTGAGGTCTCCCTTCAGTCTCCTTTTCTCCAGGCTGAAAAGACCAAGTGACCTCAGCTGCTCCTCATAAGGCTTCCCATCAAGACCCTTCACCATTTTTGTTGCCCTCCTTTGGATGCTCTCTGTTATATCATGGCACCCAAAACTGCCCCAGCACTGGAGGTGAGGCTGCCCCAGGGCAGAGCTGGACAATCCCTCCCTTGCCTGGCTGGTGATGCTGTCCCTGATGTCCCCAGGACAGGGATGTCCCTCCTGGATGACAGGGCACTGCTGGCTCATGTTCAGCTTGCAACAACCAGGAGACCCAGGTCCCTCTGTTCCAACACAGGCCAATTATACTTAAACTCATTCCTGCCTGAAAGATCTCTGACTTAATATAAAATGCTTTAAATTGCTTATTTACAGTAACATTAGCACATGATAGTGAAGACATATTGCAGAGGTGTAAAAAGATATGAAAAATATAGAAAAAGTGAGAAAGAAAAGTTATTTCACTGTGTTCTTAGCATGAGCCAAAGAGTTCTATCTGAGACTCAGAGGCTTTGGGTTTAAAACAAATTATTTTTTTTCTACATTAAGTATATAGTTAAGTTGTAAAACTCTTTTTAATGGCAAGGCAATATTTTCTCACAATATTTTCAGAAAAAAAAATTACTGGATCTGACTATAGGAAATATGCAAACAATTTTGGAAATTGCAAGCACATTTTGTGCTGAGTTATACTTTATCTAAATTTATTTTCTACCATATAAAAAGAAGAAATACAAGAAGAAATCAGAATGTGTGGTGCAGGTTTTCATGTAAGGGGCAATGCAAATACTATAAGTTTTGATATAATTCATTTCCTTACATACAGCACAGGCTGGGACATGCCCTAAAGAGAATGATTAAAATATTGGTATGGGAACATTGGAAAAGTTTAAAAATTTAATGCAGAGTATATGTTTTTCATGGTTTCCTACTTTAAAAGTGTACTAGGTTGATTCTGTAATGCTTTTAAAGGTATGTGTAATCCTGGGTGCCTGGTTTTTAACAGCTAAGTATTTTGTCATTGGTGAGCCATGGTAAGCTTACTTGGCTCATGCTTTGGCCTTGTTTTTAGGACTAAAATGTTTGGGAGCAGAATATGTTTTCTTTTGGGTTCCCATTCATTCAAAGCAATGCCCAGCAGCAGTACAATCACAATATTATGTCTAACAATAATCATATGCAGTCATTTCCAATCACAATGGCTATGTGTAGAAGCAGCTAGAGACTGCTGGAAATGTGAGGAAATGTCAAACCGTATTAAGCTGTCTAGAAACAAAAAATGAAGAAGTTCACAGCTTGATGAGGAAAATTAAAACCTTGCTGAACCCCACTGAACACCTGAAAATATCAAAGAATAAAAGATAAATGGGGAAAACCCTGTAAAAGTTATGAAATGTAAAAAGGAATAAAGTTCAGTAGAGTAATAAATTATAGGTAAGAGCAAAGAAAGTAAAAATAAACATTCTGTAACTATCAAAATCTCATGGCCTGCAGGAAGCTGTCAATAAGGCTCTAATAACTGGAACCTAGAATATTGCATTCACTTTTAAATAACTTGAGCCTGAGCTAGACCAAGAAAGGCCGGAGGGATTTGGGGTTGCAGTCTCATCACTACAATAGATTTCTCTGGTACATTATACAAATTCAGGAGAGTGGTTTAGACAGTCCATTATTCCACTTGCATTGAAGAGCTGGTATGTAGGTTTTGGATGGCCTGGTGTTTGGTAGCAGGGGGGCCACAGAGGTGAGAAGCTCCTGTGAGAAGCTGCTGGAAGCTTCCACCATGTCCAGCAGAGCCAATCCATGATGACTCTGAGGATGGACATGCTGCTGGCCAAAACTGGGCCAATGAAATGGCTGGTAACTCCTCCATGATGACTTATTTAAGAAGGAAATCAAAACAAAGTGGGGGCTCAATTTGTTTTGCTAGTCAGAGAAGAAGAGGAGGTGAGAAGATGTGAAGGAAACAACATGGAGACACCAAGGTCAGTGCAGAAGTAGGGCAGGAGGTGATCCAGGGGCCAGAGCTGAGATTCCTCTGCAGGCTGTGGTGAGACCATGGTGAGGCAGCTGTGCCCCTGCAGCCCATGGGGATCCACAGGGATGCAGAGATCCACCCACAGCCCATGGGGGAGATGCCCATGCCAGAATAGGTGGATGCCTGGCAGAGGCTGTGATCCAATGGGAGACCCATAGAGAGAGGGATCCTCCTTCCAGGCTGGAGCAGCCTGTCCTTGGAGGACTGCACCCCATGGAAAGAGACACCCACATCACAGCAGTTTTGGGAGGGCTGTGTGCCCATGGGAGGGACTCATGCTGCAGTAGTTTTGGGAGGGCTGCTGCTCATGACAGTGGACTCACACCAGAGAACCTCACAGAGAGCTGTCTCCCTTGGGAGACATGGCCTCACAGGACTGCTCTCCTGGAGATGTAGAGGAAAATCTCGGGTGATGAACTGACCCAAAACCTCAATGCCCTGTTTCTCCACACTGTCAGTGGGAAGGAAGGAGGGGTTGAAAAAAAAAAATGTTCTGAGAAGGATTTATTTTACTTCTCATTATCCTCCTCTGATTCCGTTATTAATAAATTCACTTGGTACTTCTAAGTTGAGTCTGTATTGTATTTGGAGTGTTTGGAAGTGTTTTCTCGAAGTCTTTATCCCAACTCATAAACCCTTCATTTAATTTTTTTTCCTCCCCTCTGTCTAGCTGTGGCAGGGGAGATTGAGCGAGCAACTTTTGTGGGTGCCTGGCATTTGGCCAGTTTTGAACCACGACATATCAAATTATGTTTGTTTATGTCAGGTGGTCTTGGGGGTCTCTATGCAAGGAGCCTGTGCCTTGCAGCCTTAGATACTGGGAAGTCTGAGCCAGACACCTAATTTGTAAAGAAGGTGCTGTAACACAGGCAGAAGTCCAGCTGTGATTATCTAGGATAGACAGTTCATGTTCAGACCTTTTGCAGAAAGAAAGCAATTTCCTTCTGGGTCAGAGGTGAGCTCTGTATTGCACTGCCTTGAGTATCTGCCCTTGGCTGGACACCAGGAGCCCTGATACTGGGAACAGATAAATATAAAATCTGTGCTAACTGGCATCCACACAAGCTTATAGCTCAGGGCTTTGGAGGAAGGATTGGAATGGGCTCTAAAGCACTTTGTCTAAAGCACTTTGCCTGGCTCAGGACTGCTGTAGCAGACTGTGCTCACTGTGGTTCTTGCTGACCATGGGAGCCAGAGGACACCTACAGAGCAGGATATTCTAAATGCACTCGAGGTGCTTTCACCCAGGCTGGAAGTGGTATGCCACTTCCACCTATTCTAAGATCTTTTAAACCATTATCATCTTTATGCCATTATGAGTCTATGAGAAATTCAGGCTCCACAAAGCTAGTGTGAAGATAAGGTCAAAATGTCTCCCAAAAAGAGGAGGGTCATCTATATCTATCTGAAAAGCTGGAAAACATGAAACAAAAGATGAATAGAGAAAAAAATGGAAGTGAAACAAGACCAGTTAATTTAGACAAGGTTCTTAACTTTTAGAAAGAGAAAAGAGCTAACCATCAGGGAAAACTTCCTGATTGTGAGAGACATTAAAGTGACTCCAAAGGAAACATCTGGGATGTTAAAAAAATGATTGAACAAAAAAAGTCAGAAATATATTTCATAGAACAATCCTCCAGTTGCAGGGCAATGAACTGGATGACCTAATAGCTCTTTTCCATTCCTTACATCTATGATTCTGTGATTCTAAATATATATTCAGAATTCTACAAGAGGCAGTGAGACAGTAGAGACATTGAAGAACATAAGTGGAAAGTTAGTGATAGATGAGTTTGATTCTGCTGCAGGCCTAAATGAATTCCTCACCTCATTATTCACTGGGGGGAAGAGGGGAGAAAAATTTTAAAAAATAGGAACATAGCATCTCTGTGACTGAGAGACATTCTCCTGGAGGGGAAAGTAAAATGTTAAAAGGCTTTGCTATTGCACTGGAGAAGATAATAAGGCAATTAGGACTGTTACATTTGACAAAGCACCAGGCTCAGATGAATTGTGTCCCAGAATCCTGAAGGAAGTAACAAAGGAAATAAGAAAGCCTTCAGCAAAGGTTTTTGACAGGCCACTAAGGAGTGCAGTCATACCCAAGGACTTAAGGGGTACTAAATCTATCCCCAGATTCAAGAAAGAATCAAGGGAAGATTCAGGGAACAAGTCCTCTAAGTCTCATTTCAGTTGAGAGAAAGATATTGGAAATATTTCTAAGGGACCATGTTGCAGTAATTTTAATGTATAATTTAATACAGGTACTGGGAAATAATGAGAAATTTGCATGACATTTTAGCATGTTATGGGAGTTGTAGACCACAGTGAAGAGATTGATCTCATTCATGCAGCTGTCAAGGTGGTAAAAAAGGGAAGAGGAACCCTATATAAACTACGGTATGAAGAATTGGGATTAAATATTTTCAAGTCAGCTGGACATTGCCTTAAAGGTTTTCAGATCTACTTTAGAAGAGCAACACTGCAGAACAATATATAAAAGCTAAAAGGGAGAGATGCAGTAATGCATCCTAGTGGTTAAAGACATTTGAAGAGCTTGGCTACTGTAGTTACAACCACATTGCAATCTCGTGTAGATGGATCAAACCATAATAGCTCTAAACTAGCTAAGCTAAGTACCCAGTGCAGTCAGGCAGCACCAAGCTGGACTCAGGCTGCAAAGCCTGACTGACATCCAGGTAAATAGCTCGGCATGATCCTGCTACAATCAACTGATATCACAACTGCATTACCCTGCCAGGATTAACCAGTTTAAAGCTAGCTTAGGTGAGCCTGTAAAAGCAGTGGTATCTGTAGACATGTTCCTAAACTACCAGTCCCCTATCTTTTCAATTTGGTGAATCCTTTGAAGCTTAAAAAAATTCCAACCCTACTTAAATCCTTTTTAGATGTAAACTTGTAAAACCAAAATCATGAGAACTGTATTCCCAAAACTTAAATAAGGCATTGAGACACACTGAATCCTGAGTCTACCAGCTCTAGTCTGTCATTATCTGTAGGTTGTGACTGTGTCCATACTTCTTCAGGAAACTGTCTTCTCTTTCTCTTCAGCCTTTAGCACAATTTTTTGTCTCTTCACTCCTTCCTTTTCATTCCCCACTTCCAGTTTTCCTTTCAAGAATCCCATGAAAATCTAGATATAATACCAGGACAAATCTGTAACTATGGACAAGTCATAAAAACTCCTAACTCTGAACATTCAAGTCTATTATTCCTTTGTTACAGGGTGTTAAAGCCTTCCAAATATAGAACATAATATTATTTTTTCTCTTGCTAGGCTTTTATGGTTTGTGGAATCAAGTAGCATGTAGTCTTTTAACAACTGACAAGAGGAACGTTAAAGAAAATAGTGCTTAACTTAGCTTAAAGAGAGAAACTTAAGCAGCTTGCTCCACTGAAGGCAATAGACCTGTGGTTTCCAAGAACAGAGGATGCCAAGTTGGGTAAAAGGGGGCAAAAATAATTTCTTCTGTAGACACTCCTTATTCTAACCTTCTTTGCCTCAACAAAATGGGATACCCTGCTTTGATAACTTAAAAAGCCAGAATTTTTTGTGTGAATTTATTTCGCTTTCACTTTAGAAATTGTACATAGTGCCATGAGGTAAAAAACTGCAAGAAAGTTAGAAATTGTGGTGCTATTAATAGGAATTTTTGCATTAGGTTGTTCAGGATATTTTTCCTTATTTGAATCTTTAAGGGCTTTTTAGTTCATTTCAGCACTACCAGCCTTCTTCCTTTACCTCCAACTCCTCAGGCTGTTATTTGCTCTTTGGTTTTCAAGTGCCAGGTGTTTTAGTTGAGGGCTGACTCTAGGTCTGCAAAACAACAACTTTATTTTATTTATATGACTGTAAACACCTGTTCCAGATGGACAAGTTACAGGATTTTTTGCAATCTAGCTTTTGTGGCACTTTGCCCTGAATAGAGCAGAATATTTCTAAGAGCTGTCTGTGCTGTGTCTTTTCATCCAGCACATACAAAAGGCCACCACCTGAAGGTAAGACTGAAGTCAACAGGGTCCCACTGGTGTAACTAAAAGCTTCATTTGGCCCAAGCTTTCTTCATATTCACAGGGACAGGCGCTGACTGTGGATGCATATATGCCAATGTCAGTGAAAATAAATGAAGTTGTGCAGGGGGAAAGGAAAAAAAGAAAAATTAAAAATAAAAACCAACAACAAAAAAATCCCAAACAAACAAACAAACAAACAAAAAAAAACAAAAAAAAAAAAAAACAAAGAAAGAAAAAACCTAAGCACCCCCACCCCTCCCAAAAACATTAAAAACTGGAAAGACAGAGACATAGCCTAGTGCTCTTGTGAGTTTTCAGCTTTACAGAGCAACCTGTGCCTTAGGATTAAAAAGATATAATATGTAGCATGCAGAGGGATGACTAGGGGGCATGAAACCATCTGCAAATGTTTGAAAGACGTTTGCGTTCCCCTTAGGCATGAAAGAAATTACTTCCTATGTTGCCAGAAAAAAATTTCAAGAAATAGTGGGTCAAAGTTAAAAAAGGGAAACTTAAAATAAATTTCGGGGAACTGCTGCTGGCAGTGAGGCTATCTGTATAATTTTTAAAGCAAGAGCAAAATCCCAGGCAGTAGACAATGCAGTACTTAATTTTTTTTCTGTGGTCACCAGCTATTCCTGACTTCTTATATTATCTGGGAAGAGAGTTAGGAACCTCAGAAGAAAGGATTTGGGGTTCAGTTTTCCTGAGAATGGTCTAACATGAAATGAGCATCCTAGAAACCATGAACAAAGCTCCATGTCTTTCCTTCAGCTTCAGTATGTCCTTTATCCTCACTCTTGACATCTTTACTGCTCAAGGAATGACAGTCATCAAGACCAAGAAGGTTTTGGACATACTGGGAGAGGTCAGCTAAAGAAACTCTTTGATATTAATTATGAAAGTACAATAAAAGTACAATAAATTGAACTGCCAAAGGTCACAAGACAGTGGTGGATGCCCAAGTGGTCACACTGAAGATATTTTTCATGGGTGTCAGAAAACCACTTATGTGTGTGGATGGTAAAGGCAGCTCGTGGCTTAAGGGACAGGAATGACAAATGAAGGCCTACAGTCAAAAAGTAAATCAGTTAACAAGATCAAAAGCAAAATAAGTTAGCAAGATCAAACCACACTCCAGAAATCACAGGCCAGAATTTTCCTGCTCAGATAAGCAGATTGCTAGAGCTGTGCTACTGACTGCACTGGTTTGATAGCAAAGGCCAAGAGATTCCAAAGACACTAAGGGGATTTAAAAAAAAAAAAATAAAACAAAACAAACAAAACTCCCAAAACAATCACAAACAAAGCAAAAAAATATACCCAACTCCAAAACAAATTAATAAACAAAACCTCACAAACAACAATTCAAATCTCCCATGTTACTGGAAGACTACATTTGCAGTAATCATAAACAGCTTTCTAGAGCCAGAAACCCAGATGACAGTAAGCATTCCCATGTGCTTTCAGGATCTGCATCAAAATAAGACTATACCAAAAAATCAATCAGTAATAAAAATAAAGTAAAGGGAAAAGAAATAGAAAAATCTGCAAGAGTCATATTTACTTTTAAAGAGGAATTACTAAAAGGGGGATCTCATTGTAAAAACATCAGGAGTATGTAACAACATAAATTGTTTGAAAGTGGCACTATGGAGTATTTAAAAACAATATACTAGGAGCTCAAGATAAACAAACAAAGAAAAAATCCAACTCCAAAAGGATCAGGAAAAAAATCTGCAAGGAAAAGAGTAGAGGAGTTTATTAGAAATAAAAATTCTTCAGCAAAATTGGATTTGTATCTGCTTAAGAAAAATAGAAAGTTTATAAGCCTTGGGAAGCTGTATATAGAAGTGTAACAAGACAGAAAAGGTTTTGAAGAACGACTTGTTAAAGGCAGAGATGCTAATCATTGGACACCTCAGAAGTGGAAAGTTTATCAATGGTCACCAGTGGGTCATCAATGTGTATCAAACACCACTCAGGAAACACAACATCAGAAGAAATGTATAGAAAATAAGCCTAAAGCACTTTTCCTGACTGGACAATGACAGATTTCTCTGGAAAAAAAGAAAATTGAAAATCAAGTTGGCTAAGGTCCTCAATGTGAGTTTTCTCAACTAATAACAGTTCTATCTTATCCCTAAATCTTTCCCATAGCAGAAAAACAGGAGGTACCAATTCCCCTAGAAGTATTTACCCAGGGTTTCAGAGTGATCAAATGAACGACTGAGTGGTAGCAAGTATCCTGGAGCTTTGGAAAAACTAAAAAGCAAAACAAAAATAATGACAGTGATAAATATGTCATGCTTAGGAAATGTCAACATAATTTCTGTGGAGAGAAGCTGTGTTACAGAAGGATTTCTTTGTGGATACCTGAAAGAAAGTGAAAAACAATGACCTGGTCTGTACAGCACTCCTGAATTTCCAAAAACCACTGGCACAATCCTGCACAGAAGCCTCTTAGAGAAACTGAGCTGTCTGGGTAAGAGGAGACATCCTCTTATGAATTAATATCAAGCATAAGACAGAAAACAAAAAGATATGAATAATGATTAGTCCTCAAAATTGAGAAGGATTACTAGAGAACCTGTGCTATTCAGCATGTCAAAAAATTATCTAAAAAAGGAGTTAAATAAAGAGGTAAAAAAGGCTGGGGACATACAAAATTATGCAAGATACATAAATTTAAAGCTGACTGTGAGGACTTGCATAAGGAGCTCATGGCACTGAGTGAATAGGCAATAAAACGGAAGATGAAATTCAATGTTGATAAGGGCATATAGGAAAAATAGCCCAAACTGTACATACACTATGATGGGCTGTAAATAAGCCATTATCACACAGGAAAGAGATCTTAGAGTTGCTGTGGATAGTTCTCTGAAAACAGCAACTCAGTGCTCAGCAGCAGTCAAAAATGCAATAGAATGGCAGGAATTATTGGGAAAAGAAAAGAGAACAAAACAGAAATCATTTTTATGTTTTTATGTAAATGCATGCTGTGCTTGCATCTAGAATGCTGTGCACAGTTTCAGCCACCCAACTGAAAAAGATCACATCTGGGCTTGAAAAGATGGAGAAAAAGGCAAAAAAAAAAGCGGTTGCAAGTATAGTCTGTCTCTTCTATACAACAAATTGAGCTGGCTTAGATGTGGGTAAAAAATAAGTCATCAAGTGAATGAACCAGGTAACACACAAATTACAGAGGTACCATGAAACAACTAAACAACATGTTTAAGCAAAAAAAAAAGGGCTTTTTCTACTTGGCATGTAAATAAATATCAGCCTCTTTTTCATGAGATGAGGTTGAGAAGTAATTGATATAAATATATATATTTTTATATAGGTTTGAAAAATTAAGTGCCATGGTCTGAAAGAAAACTCCACTTTAGGAACCCCCTTGCACATTTGCTGTTCAGCTGGGTGATATATTAGAGAATGAACTGCTTCACAGTGGTGTTGAGTTCCTATGGTCATCCCTGAGCAGTCACTACAGAGTAATGTTGCAAATAAGAAAAACAGCTTAATGGACCATTGATCTGTGTCTGAGTCACTCTTACATTAGAGGAGACAGAAATTACTTCCCCCAAGGCTGGTCTGCAATGTGGTGGTTAAAACACTGTGCTGGAAATTAGAAATTGTGGGTTGAGAACCCATCAAGGAGAGAAAGGTCCAGACTGCAGGTCCTCAGGTACAGGACTGAACACATCCCTCTGTGCCAGCAGAGACATCAAAAAGACTGAACACTGTTTGGCCTCCCTTGTGGAGAAGTGGAGATTAATGACACTCCTAAATCTGGGCTACAACTAAACACAGATAGTAAAGTGGTGCCTTTCCTCCACTGTCCATAAAGGATGTTTACAAGGAACCCACTGAGTCTTAGAAGAGTAGAAACTGCTGAAGAAAAGAAATCCCACATTGCTACCTGGGGTTTGGATACTATCTCTACCAGCAGGCTGTCTGGATTTTACCCTTCATTTCTGGGGACAGTGCAATACATGGATAAATGAAATACACCAGAGCAGAGGCTTCCTTTTGATTTAATCCAGGCAGCAGAAGTGGGCTGTTATCCTACGTGTAACCCAGCTAATAGACAGAACAACATGCATTTCCCCACCCTATTCTTTAACAGCAGAGCAGAGGAGTGTAGGGAGGCACTGTTTTTCCTGGATCTGAATACAACTATGTTGTATTTCCAGACTCCTCACTCTACCTCCCTGCCCTACCTCTGCCCCATTCGACACCCCACCTCCAGGTTAACCTTCCTCAGTGTAGGGAAAATTGTGGCCTCCTACACTTCTTCAGCTGACTCCTCACCATCCAGATCTTAAGAGGGGAAGAAAAGCCAACTTGAACAAAACAAAACAAAACAAATCATCATCATCATCACCACCATAAAAAGAGAGAGAAACTTAAACAGGCTACACCTTTTTCATGATGTCAGAGCATGAAAAGAATCAGCATCAAAATCACAGGAGAACAGAGTTTTGTCATCGTATTTCTGACTCTTTACATTTAAACAGATCAGAATTTTTCTTTGCACAAAATCCTGTCTCCAACCCAGCAGCAGCATGATCAGAAAGATGTAGGTGTGCATTGCCTGAACCTTCCCTTTTAAGATTTCATCTATTCTGCTTAACCTGTTGGACCTCCTGCCAAAACTGTACATGAAGCTGAACCAGAGATGAAACCTGCATACAATTTCCCTGCAAAGCTGGCAAGTAAAGTCTCAGGTTACAAATAGCAGTGTTTAAAAAATCAACACAAACAAAAAGAGCATGGATTTGCCTTTGCATGCTCCTGCAAGGCTGTATGCAGGCTCAGCTACTGTTTTTCAAGAATAGCTTTCATGGACAATGTAAGATCAGAGATCACCAGGAATAAGTTATGTCTCACTACATTTTCAGTGCTGTGATCCCTTTGAGAAACTACCTTGTAATGTCTTGAATAGGCCCAGTGTTTAAGTTCAACAGTGTTGCCTGGTAGGTCACTTCACAAGTTTATGTTCTTTTGGATAAAAGTGTTTCCTTACATCTCCTCCAAATATTGGGGTTTTTTTTCTTTTTTAATTTTCATTTTTATTTATTTTGCTTTGCTATCTGTGCATGACTGAAAATATTAATTTGGCTTGACATAGTCTGTCCCATTTAGACTTTTTACTTCCTTCTCACTCTCCCTACTTCTAGGCTGCTGTAGGATTATGGGTGTTTTTATCCCACATTTATATCTTAGTTCATTTGTTAGCCGTATTAGAATTGGTTTCTTTAGCTTTGTTTGGAAGTATTACAAAATTCTTGTACTACCAAACCCACAAAGTAATAGTTCAGCAGCAGGCACAACTAGAATCATATTCTACTCTAGTATTTTCTTTTTTCCTATACTATTCCTCTCCCTTCATGAAGCTGGAAACGAGCCTGTTTCCTATGGATGTAATTTAAAAACAAATAAAACTTCTATGTTGGGAAATATAGTTTTGCACAGTTATGCAAAAAAATAAAAAGTCTAACATCTAGGAAAGTACATTTATATTGTGATTTTATAATCACATCCTACACCTATGTGGTGCTTTGGAGCTAATAAAAGACCATAAAATGAGCATAATGGCTTATTTTCTATTCTGTCGAGGCCAATGATTGATGAGGTACCACACTTTTAACAGTGGTCTCAGAGCAGGGAGCAGCACATTGATCTCCTGCTCCATCTTCTTCCTGTACTCCTGGGAGTCCTGGGCACTGTGGGGAGCCCCCAGTGCAGCCCCACTCCTGCAGCAGCCACAGCTCTGCCACAATCCATCACCACCCTGTAAAGGGCCCTCTCTTCCTCCATCCCTGCAGATGGAGAGATGACAAATCAGGAAATGTGGACATTAGAGTCACAGCCTTGTCTCTGAGCAGAGCTATGGGACATCCACAGCCTAATTGTGCTGAGGTCTTTAAAAATCACCTCTGCTGGGATATGTCCTGACAGGAGAAAAAATCCTCCCATGCTTTAATCACTGCTTACTACACTAACGTTAATAACATTTTGTTGCCTTCTTCTCCATTATCTCTCTGTTCTATCCATCTTGTTTCTCAGCTCACAGATAAAAGCATAAGGTCTCTTTGGGTAGATGTCACACTGCCTAGAATTACACATCTCCAAAACCTAGATTGGGATTATTGGTCTGTAAGAGTGTGTGAATGACATCATCAATCATCAAAGTTAGATAGGGTTAAGGGAAAAGGTCTCTCTCTTACACCAGAAAAGTGTCAGGGCAGTAGTTTGGATGGATTAATCATTTAAAAAATACAGTTTTGGACTGTATTGAAACTAATGATTAGTTTAGCAAATGATTCCAACTCAACTGAAAACAGGCACTGTTTTCTGAAAATGTCAATATGATTCATTTTAATGTGCTCTAAATGTTTTGCTTTCTCAGGCCAGATTAGCCATAGGCTTTAGATGGTTTTCACAAGGCCAGTAAGAATTGGATAAAGTTTTTGTATGTTCTTCTATACTTTTAAGTCTTTCCTATATTATTTAAGCTGCCTCCCAAGCTGAATCAATGAGCTTTGCCGCTTACCACCTTCATGATTAAATGCAAGTCAAAACTGAGGTAGAGATTTTCCCTATCCCTCCAATTCTATTTACTGTAAAGTATTTCTTTAACAAAGCAAGGAATGGAGCAATTCTCCCTTTCTCTCTTTCACTGTTCCTTTTCCCACATAGTCAATTCAGGTCAATGTAAATGCATTCTTTTCATTTAGTTTACTCACTGAACTAAAATGCAGTTCTTGCTTCATTGTGGAACACTAGCTGTGTTTTAAAGGAATAATATATCCCCCTCAAAATTAGAACCACATCCAAAAAGTCACAGGTTTTACATATATATCTGTATATATATGTATAATCCACAGGTTTTACACATATATATGTATATACATATACAGATTCAGAACAGGTGTGAGATAGTGATATAGCTGATAGGTCAAATGGAATGGATGAGTTTTTAATCAATATTTTGAAAGGAAATAGATCATTAATAATAAGGGGACTGATTCTTTCTGGAGGTGGTATAAAGCTTAGTGTTTCTACAGTTTTCTAAATACTTTTACTCCACTGACAACCACTTAAAAAGTAAAGGAAAAAAAAGTTTTATTTTGACTTGAAAAAATCTCCAATCCTTGCCAGTAATATGCTTCATAATTTGTTTGTTGCATTACATGACAGTTGCATGTTCCAACAAAATTGCAGTTACACAGTAGGCTTTGTCTCTTCTCCAAAATCCCTGTAAACATAATACATTTCAGAAACGGTTTGCCTCTAGAGGGTCAGAGTCAGAAAGATGATTCTGTCAATGGAGTAAGCATGAAGCTTATTTTGCCCTTAATCTGAGGGCATTAAAATGCATTTTTATTCTTCTTTTTTAAAATGGCACATGTAAACAGTTGAAAAGGAAAGGAAAGGAAAGGAAAGGAAAGGAAAGGAAAGGAAAGGAAAGGAAAGGAAAGGAAAGGAAAGGAAAGGAAAGGAAAGGAAAGGAAAGGAAAGGAAAGGAAAGGAAAGGAAAGGAAAGGAAAGGAAAGGAAAGGAAAGGAAAGGAAAGGAAAGGAAAGGAAAGGAAAGGAAAGGAAAGGAAAGGAAAGGAAAGGAAAGGAAAGGAAAGGAAAGGAAAGGAAAGGAAGGAAAGGAAAGGAAAGGAAAGGAAAGGAAAGGAAAGGAAAGGAAAGAATTTAGGTCTGGTTTGCAAGAAGAGGTTTTTCTAATTGATATGTTAAATTTATCAACTAACTGAAGTAGCTTGAGAGGAAAAAATTCATGTTTTGAAATGTGCTTTTCCTGTTTTGAACCAGAGACACTAGCCTGCCAGCTAAATACAGGTAGAGAACAACTGTTTTGAGTTTTACTTGATTTTATTAACCAATTAAATCCATTGAGAGAAAAACAGTTGGTACCTGTGGAGCAGGAAAAGGAGACATAATAGCTACTAAACATTATATATTCAGAACAGTGGTCCATGGATCTGCATGCAGGTTCAGCAAAAAATATTTCCCCAAGCATCCATCTGTGCAGTGAAGGAGGCATTTCACAAGTGAGGTCATTTAACATTTCCAAACTTCTGAAAGAAAGTGTTCTAGAAGGGCTTTCCAAGCCCTTTTAGAAAACTCTAGAAATTTAATGAGGACCCTTATCATTAGGTGCTTTGTAAAGTATATATTGATATGTATTATATCTTTCCTACAGAATACTAGACAGAACTGAAATAATATCTTTTTTCACTCCAACCAGTAAAGATCTGATTTTCTCACTTAAAGATGGTAGAGTTTCATTGCTTAGGTATTCAGAGTGGTTTTCATGGTGCTTGTGATTCTGGTTTACACGAGCTTCTGTGGTCATCTCCTATCACATATGGGGCCAGGATGCAGAATATTGCCTCACTCCAGCTCTTGAAGCTCATTCAGTTGGAATGGTAGGACCTGGGATTCACTGGACCACAATAAAAGGAAGGTGACTCTACATCCTGAGGTGGAAATAATTTTCTGGGAGATATGCATAGATTCCTGTATCTTCTTAATTTACATTTAAATATTTTTATGTGCATAGAGACAGTTGTATAAAAATAACGTCCTCCCTGCCACTGGAATTAGAAAGCTGGAGTCTTGCAGTCCATGATAAGAGGTGGTCTCTCTGCTCCATCAGCTTCTTTTATGGCATACTAAGCCCAAACCTCAGTATTAGCATGTAGATGGAGATACCTGTGAACTCAATAGTTGGACTCATGCCACCATCTCATTTTACATAAGCCACTGAGCTGTTCCCTCATTTTAATGTGTTCAGTCACAACTGAGGGCCCCGAGGGC
The DNA here is from genome assembly GCA_037013685.1 of Acridotheres tristis. Classification (NCBI taxonomy): domain Eukaryota; kingdom Metazoa; phylum Chordata; class Aves; order Passeriformes; family Sturnidae; genus Acridotheres; species Acridotheres tristis. The sequence goes on from CM072887.1 coordinate 104,429,318, forward strand.
AAACTCCTCAATCCCATTAGCTGTCCAAATCCCAGTGGAAGCCACTATCTTTGAAGAAATTACTTCATCCTACCTCAGCTCTGTAACTCGTACAGCATCTTCAGATCCCATACTAGTTTGTGATAAAAATTTAGCAAGTAGCAATAATTTCAAGACAATGACAGATATCAGTGATTTTTTTCAAGCAAAAAGTGCTTATTCTCAGTATCCTGCAGGGGATAACTCACTTGTTCTTCCTCTGTTTCCTTATTTTCCCCATCCCAATTAAATAACCAACCTAGTGCAAAAAGCAATTTTGTTGTTTCTTTTTTCCACTGACTAAATGAAAATGGGTTTAATTAGAGCAGCCAGTACATGCCATAAACAGGGCAGGCACATTTGAGACAGCTGTAGCAATAACTCCATGTATTAATATTTCAGAAATCTCTAAGAGTGGGCAAAAACACTACTCTTCACTACAACAATTATTATTTAATAGCTTACTTTATTAAATGCCATGTCAGGGGTAAATGGGAAAATTTATTGTATTGTGAGGGATTAAGATTTGTCAGTCACAAAAATAGACTTAAATCCTACATTTCAGCTGACAAAACAATTCACATGACCCTGCTTCAGAGTTTGAAAGGAAGCCTTTAGAGGAATTGGAATATTCCCTCGAATTCACATCCGGGCACATATCTCAGCGTGTTTTGCAAGTAATATTATCTCTATTTTAAATAGGGAGAAATAGTGTCTATAACAAATTGCAGAAAGCAGAGCAGAGCTTCTCAAACCAGTCAGCTGGAGCCAAAGAAGTACCCGTGATGGGATTGCCTTACCTGAAGCATCATGGTCTGCAGCTACACAGATTTCAGGTGCAAGCTCCAGGCAAAGACAGCTTGAGCTTTTCAGCTCTGTTTCCCTTAGCATTAGCAGCCTCTGGCTGGCTCATGCACAACCAGCTCGTGCAGGTGTGGCTCCACCTACCAGGTAACCATGCCAGCCACATCTGAGTGCAAACACAACTTCAAGGGAGATATCATGCTTGAACTCAAAACTTCTGAATCCCAAGGAATTACTGAACACTTCTGAACAAAAATCTGTCTTTCTTCTGGGCTCAGTTGAAACTCTGAGGGCTCTAAAATCTTGGTATCTTCTCATGACATAGCTGTGAAATGATGGTGCTGGTTGGCTCTGCTGCCTTCAGGGATGGATGGGGGTGATTAACATGAAGGAGAGGGTACCCGTGAAACAGGCAACAGCTGCAGGGAGAGAGACACGAGCTCAGCATGGAGCAAGCGTGGGAGAGGAAATGTATTTAAACTAAACTGCTGAATCTTCTGAGAGCTGTTTCTTCTTTTCCTGAAACTGCCACCACTGCTGAGCAAATTCATCAGCTGAGTGACTAATGGGAGACATCCTGAGAGGCAGAGGTACAACTGAGCCAAAACTGCTTCCCATAAAGCCCTATTCAGTGCCTGTTTGTCTCATTTATTACCGCATAAAATATCCTTCATGGGAAAGTGACTGACAATTATGCTTTATTCATATATCTTTGCACTCTACATTGTCTTGACAAAAATAGGTAGCTTCTGTCTTCAGCCCCTTTCCTTCTAAACCATCTCTTTTCTTTTGTCAATTATTTAGTGAAAGAAAATGTCATTCTCCTGAATTTTTCATATCACTCTTTCTAAGGGAGTCACTTCTGATTTTTTCATGCAAATTCAAAATACAGCCCCATATGAGCTACTATGAAGAAAATTAACTCTATCCCAGCCAATACCGGAACACATTGGAAGCCATGTCAGCATCAGCTGGAGCATAAATCCACAGCCAGAAGTTTTAGTTCCCAGAAAAAAAATAGGAGAAGCAGGAGCAGATGAGACAGTGAAGTGCCTCCTGTTGCCATAGAGATCAGGTAACAAGTGACCTCATCTCCTGATTTTGCTCCCAGAGCAGGGAGCCACAGTTTCCAGGCCTGTGAAGGGAGGACTTGGCCAGTCCATCACGATGCAACCAGTGAAATTGGCTTAATGGTGCCTTCTGTTACTTGAAGTTTTAAACCTCTGAGAGGGCAGAGTGAGCAGACAGGTATTTTGTTCTCAGGATAGGAAGCATGCATGCTATTTGCTGTCTTACAATATCTTTCTCTTTTCGTTCTGCTGCTGCTTCTGACCTTCTGTGTTTCCACCGTGCTCCCTGTTCTGAACTTAGGTTTCCAATGGCTTTTTGCCTCTCTCTGATCTCCTCGTTTTAGAGTCTGTCTTATCTACAACACTTGGTTTTGTACATTTTAGTTTGCTTTTTTGGTGAGAACAGGAGGTAAGACGATGTACTAGACAAATCACTGCACTGAGGTTTGAAAGACAAGCATTAACTCTGGCTCAGGCTCTGAACAACAGTAGGTTATTTCATCTCCCTGAGGTTTCCTTGTCTGTTCAGCTGGGACTGTCAGCTGCACAGAGCAGGGACACACATCTGCTGCCTGTGTCTGTAGCATCATTAGGAAAAAGGTCTCAATTGCACTTACTGTCTGTAGGCAGCATGCAATCAAATCAGACATGCCATCGAATGACACCCAAAGAAGGCAAGGCTTTTCCAATGTAGAAGCTAATTATTTCTTCAGAAAATGCACACTTTTTGAACTTCAAGGAATATTTTGTTTTCTGTAAGGTTGCGACATGACCCCTAAAAATCATCTTCCCTATTTGCTTTTTTCCTTTGGCCATGTCTTCATCTCACCAGAAACCTCGGGTTGTGCATATGGAGAAAGTAAGATAGGCATCCAACCTAATAGATCATGAATCCAACCTTCAAAAGTATAAGCTCAAAAATCTGTATTAACTTCAAATAAAAAAAAAACCAAACATTGCAAATACCTACAGGCAGTGCTGAGTGCTTTTTGGGGGTGTGATATTGAGGTGGCCTCAGAGAGAGAGCTATAGCAGCTGCTGAAGCCACTGATTAGCCTGGCAGGACACAGGAGTCTGCAGCACTTCATACACCAGTTATTCAGCAAAGGTTGTCAGCCAAGACCTTTATTTACATGGGTTCTGGTCAGTTCTGGCTCCAAGGAGAGCACGTTTGCTTCCTCCTGCAAAGCACAATGTTAACACATTTCCAGTCGCCTGATAGTACAGAGGGAGTTCATGGGCTGGTCCCTGGTGAGTTAATGTGACAGTACATTAGTTTCAAGAAACAAAATGGCTGATAACTTGAAATTTGGGAACAAAAAAAAAAGAAAAAAAAAAACCAGCTAAAATAAAACTTCCAGTTAAATTATGCAAATGTGAAAGGAAGTTAAATATTTAGATTTTTAAGAACTTCTTCAAAATATTTCCCCAGAAGATGGTAGAATCTGTACTAGAGGGCCTAGAAAATATATTAATTTAACAGAAGATTTCTTGGATTGAATGCAGCACACATTTAAATGGTCTGTGACAAGTAATTCAGGAGTTTCAGTGTACCATATGACATATTTTATTTTTTTTATTACCACTGACATGTCAACAGATTTGAGGAAACATTTTTTTAGTAAGCACAGCTGCTATCAATTTGGATAATGATAGTCCATCACTATTTTTTGTGTGTGCAAACAAAGGGAGTGAATGATCATGCAAAACAGTGAGTCTGTATAATTCCCATTCATAAACCATTTGGAGACTGCACAGGGTCAAGACAAAATTATTATTTCAGTTGCTGGCCTCAGCAGTGCAGACACAGAAATCGAATATTCTTCTGGTCTTGGCAAATTTAATTTCTGTGCACTCTGTCCCCATGATATCACACACAAATAATAAATAGACACCCCCAGAGTTCCTCTCACAGTAGCAGCACATCCTTCCGGCGTAGCTGCTCTCTCTGTGTTTCCTCTGCTCTGCTTTTTACATCACTCTCTTTCTGAGTTTCTTGGTCTGTCTGCCCGAGATCAATGACGTTCCTGCACAATTGCTGCTAGTGGCTGCTCACTAAAAATGTAGCTGGATAAGCTAATTTTCTTTCTTTCCTTCTTCATTATTCTGCAGTGAGGGTTTAAGTGTAAGATTTCTCATCTATCTCTATACCTGTAGGTAGTAAATTATAAGGCTAATGGCAAGAAAATGTGAATATTTATGACACTTCCTCATTAGCACAAAACTTGGACTGGATTTCCCATGGCTCAATTGAATTACTTAAGCCTTATTTTAAAAGGCAATTGTTTATTTATGCAATTGCCTTGTGGAACTTCTGGCTAGTCAAAACTCTCATAGATGAAAATATTTGCAAGAAATACTGTTTTCCTCCACTTCCTTTTCACATGTAGAAAACTTGCAACAATTATGTTACCTGAAGATAAGGGCTTGGTCTCTTATATTTGATTACAAGCAATTAATGTTTATCTGTATTTTACAAACAATTTATCCAATATTTGTATGAGAATAAATTCCCAATTTCCAGCAGTTGGATTAACTCCCTTTGACCTTCCTGCCACACCTTCCAAGAGGACACTGTAGGTGGAGGAAGATCTCTCTTCTTTCAAGCTCCAAGTATTTAGAATTTAGTTCCAAAAATCATACTGAGCATGCAAAAAATTGAATATAACTTGAGTGGAAAAGAAGATAAATTCAACCTAATCTACTATGTAACTCACACCTCTGTAGTCTTTTTTCTAAACCAAAATGTTTCTTCCCAATTACTTTCTTTTCCTTAGAGTGCTTCTTTCCACAGAAATCACAGGTGACCTCTCTGACAAACACCTATTTTTAACCATTTTAAGTGAGCTCAGTCTGCTTGTCAAACAGACCCAGAAGAGAAATCTCCAATGTATTCTTCCTGCATGGGAAAAGTAGACTGCAACATTTAAAATATTGCCACTTCTTCTAATAAAACATAACTCAGCCTTCAACAAGTGTCTAGGGACATAAAAATACAGAAGTGGAAAAGATCTCTTAAGTTTTGAATCATCTTCTTGTTCAGGTGACCATGTCATAGAATCTCATTAAAAATGTAATAAATTCCATTATGAAATTATTTTGCATTTTTCTTCTCATTGCTCCTATGGGAAGGCTACTTCAGAACTTCACATCTCAAGTGGTTAAAATCTATCTGTTAATATCCAGATTAAATTTATCTAGGCCCCATGAGAACTTTTTTGTCTTTTAAGTAACTTTGGGCTTCAGTTTCATTTTCTTTCAAGTGTAGATGTAAACTTTATTTTGATCAACTATAGAACTGAGTAAAATTCCAGATGGAGTATCCTTATTATAATTTCTGATGTCAATATACTTCTCTGAAATATTTTGAAATGTTTTTTCTTATCCATAGAATTTAATGTTATTCTATTCCATAGAAGAAATTTAATGTTTTAATGGATTTATCACACATTCACAGTCATTCAGTCATTTTATAATAATTTTCTGCTCTCAGGAACTTCCTTTCCTTTCCTAGCTCTTGCTGATGGGCCTCTAACTTCCAAAAAAAAAAATTCTTGATATAATTTCCAGTAACTTTAATTTGCATTGTACATTTATCATCAAATTGTCTATGTCAAAGGCCAAATTGTCTCAAGACAGGTCTTTCTGAGAGATTTTTATCTTCCTTGGCATAGCAGCATCTCTCTTTGGTAATCAACCCATTTTTAACTATCTCTGCATCTTCTCATAGTCAACGTTAGTTGAAATATTAAATAAAATTATAATCTGAAAGCCAGTCAACAAGAAATGCCAACAGCAGCTTGCCTTGAGACCACTATGTTTTCCTTCAACACAACCTAATGCCATTTTATTTGAATGCCTCAGAAATAACTCTGATCTCTATTATTCAGTTTAATTAATAATTTTCAAGCAGTGCTTTTATCAAAACCAATTTTGACTGTCTGCAGGTTCCTTCTGCTCCCTCCCTGGCTACAAATGGCAACAGAGAGAGGCTACACAATTACCTACCGATAGGCATCTAAATTCTGGATGGGTGAAGTTAAGTGAGATGGAGATAATCCTATTATCTGAAATTCTTTTATCCTGCTCAGACAGAGCAGTCAGATTGTATCCTCGTTGTCTATAAAAGTATATGTTCCTCTTATCTACACAATAAGACCTGTTTATGAAAGTGATTTTGACATAGAAGGAGAAATAATAAACTTGTTTAACCATGGAAAATCCCAGTCATTGCTAGCTCAACAAAGTAAATATTCTTAATATTAGGATGGGTAACTAAAATTTAGGAAATTATAATGTGTTTTATTAAACACATTTTAAATTTACTCATGTTTTTCCATTATATCTATTACAAAATTGCCTCTTGGAAAAATATTGGGAAGTGCTTGTTTTGGTTGAAACCATTACCAAAATTATTATTTTATGCACAAATTCCATGTATTATTGTGTATTTCTTTTTTTATTATTTGGGTAACAAACAGAATGGTTCACAACTGTCAGACAAACTGGATTTTTAAGCCAAAAAATTAACATTTATTTTGAGATTTGTTTAAAATTAAATCTGTATCTTGATAAATATCTCTATTATTTAATGTAGAGAAAGGGACCTCATACCATTCAAAAGATAGGCTAGAGGGAAATATGCACTGTAGACACTAAAGAAACACTGAAATTAGAAAAGTAAAGACTAAAATTACATCTGAGTAAAAATATTTTACATATTATGGCCATTTAAAAGTTTTGACAATTTACTGTGAGAACCAAAATATGCATTGCCTATGCCACAAGATCTATCCATATACATGAACTTAGTCACTGTTAAAGGAAATTTTTTTCATTCTGCTTAGCCCAAAAATGCAAGAAAGCAGCACGAAACATTTTTCCTTCAAGGGACATTGCATTGTATCTATAGCACACACTTTATATATAATGAACCCAGTTATATTATCTAAGTCAAAACCATCAGCTGTGATCCCAGAGTTTAATTTTTTTCACTTATTCTTGTTTTTTGAAGGAATTTTTTAATGTCTGAAAGAAATAATTGAACAGCAGCTGTTGAATATGGTGCAATGTACACAAAACAAAATTAATCATGATCTGAAATTCACTTTATTCAAATAAAGGAAAAACTTTATTTTTAAAAAAAAACTGAGTTAAATCAATTTACACTGACCTTAAGATTTGCTCAGAAAAAGAGGTACATATCCAGGCACAATACCTTTGCTTATGTAACCAGATTAATGTGGATTTTTAATTTGGGCATGTTCAAGTAAACTGAGGAATTATTGGTTAAGCAAATGATGGACAGAGGACAAAAAAAAATGCCAGAGAAGAGGCAGTAGACTATACATGTGTAGATAAAGAGCAGCAGAACCTATAAAGTTCAAGAAATAAAGCTGGAGAAATAAGAGATCTGATTTATAAAGACCCCACAACAAATTTACATGTGCTTGATCCTTCATGCTGCTCCAGGCACAGCTCGTCCACAGCTGTCTTGGCAATGCAGTGCAACACCTTCATCCTCACACTTCATTTTACAAGACCAGCGCTCTTTATAAACAGTTAGATGTTTCCAGTAAGTGAGAATTTTGTTATCTAGGACTCTAATATACATAGATGTACATTGACTAGGTTGTACCCTCAAGCTGATGCACACAACTGGACTTGCAAAATTTTTATCCATTGTCTTTTGGTGTCATAGAGAAGTTGAGTTAAAAACAGATTGTGTTGAAGAGGGCCACAGCTTGATTTTTTTTTTTATTAAACACCCTTTTATTCTTTTTTTTTTTTTTTTTTATGGTGGAAATCCCCAGCAGAGAGTCAAATTGTGTCCCTGTGACTATCCTGGACACAACAGCTGACTTCAGCACATCTCTTTGATATTTGCTCTCACAAGAAAGTAATATCATCTCCTGCAATCAGCAGCAGTGAGGTCTTACATTTCTGTGGCACTTTTTTAAACAAGTATGGAAGATTTGTTTGTAGACCAGAGACCAGAAAGCTTTCACCAGTTGAATGCACAGCTAACTTAGTCATAACCATTCATCTGCCCTGAAGTATGAGATGTGCATCCTTTTGAAACACTGCACAACAAGTTAGTCTGTAATAAACATATTTTATTTATTGTGAAAGCCCAGGATTGTCACTTTCTTTTAAATTTGTAATGAGAACAAAACACCAAAAGAAAATAATCAACCTAGCCCAGACTCCCTGCTTAGATGTTATGATATGAAGCTGTTGAAATTATGACCATGTGGTTTGGAGCTGTATCCTATGTACTAACACAGATTTTCATTCTCTTGGAACATTTTCTTGTATTAGAAGCTTTTATTGGTCATCACATGTTGATATATATATATATATATAAGTTCTCTAGGAGGTTTTGGGCTATTTTTGCAAACATATGGGTGTCTTTTATAACATCATTTAAAAGCCATCTAGTCATATTTATTATGACTATTAAATACAGGGAACAAAGATTCAGTTCTGCAGAGCCTGACATGTGCTAGAACAAACAAAAGGAACAGAAAACAATAGAATCGCTGATTACCTATTTAGCTTTGGGAAGGTCAGCAGCATAAAAGCAAAACAACTTTCATTCCAGAAAATGTTTCCAGCTTTATTGGCTTTGGATCATGTAGCTATAGGGTTTTTTTGCTATTGATTTTTGTCTCAGTTCAGACTGTGGACAAGGAGTCAGATGGCTAACCTGCTAGGCAAAGCTATAACTGCACTGTGCACATTCCATTCAGAATCTTTTCCTAGAGGTAAAGGTTATTGACTATAGACCTTGTTTTCTACTCCCCTGTTCTGTAAGGCTGCCACTGGTAGACTGTAGGCTATTTCTTGGGACAAGTTCCAAATTTCAATTTCTTTTATTAGTAATTTCAATATTTCTTCCTTCCACCTGGCTCTAATGCTTATACCCCAATGTGGTCTATATAGGCTTTGCAGCACCTAGGGCAACACAGCTTTTCTTTTTGGCACCTAGTAAGAACTATGGACTGTCTTTCCCCCTTTGCTTCTGCATGTCATATTAGTATAAGCTAGAGTAATTAACTCTAGCTGGCATATGTTTCTAATGTTGTTCAGTTGGCACAGTTGTGAAGGGACTTCCTGAAGAAAAGTGAATTTTTCCATAGTGTTTTCAAGTCTGCCTATGTAAACTTTTAATTGCCTGGAACCTGTACGTTGGAGCAAGACTCTGACCAACAGGCAAGCAGATCTCACACTGTTCTAACAGATGTAGATGAGCAGAGACTGCCAAGTGAGTGTATTTGCATCTATTGTGTTAACCAAAAGCATAATTTTCTGCAGAAAAGGCTATTTACAGTTTAGATGGCTTTGGGCTTAGAACTATTTTATTGCCTTTTAGAAGATTTTTTTTGGAAAATGAGAGCAAGCACCTCTGTAAAGTTTCAGGTAGATGTCTTGGGGTAGAACAGGGCATTATCATGGAAAAATACCATGTCCCTTTTAAATGTGCCTTCCTTCTTTTCTCTCTTTTAATTCAGCATCTGAAACTAACCAAGCCAATCTTCTGCATTCCTGCCGAGCCTCATCTGACGAGGTCAGCAGTCTTGTTCTCTGCATTATTTTTTGCACAACAGGCGTACTCACAATACAGTGCAACACCCCCAGTAAGGGTGATACGACATGGATTCTTGAAAAGAAAAGCATGTGTGCCAATTTGGCTTGAATCCTTTGAACACGTTGCTGGATTGTTAATGCATGGGAAAAGGATGGTCACAGAATCCGTCTGCATTTCCCAACTGCTCCTGGTGCCACATGACACTACAGAGTGATTTTTTTAGTAAGTCAGAGAGCACATTACAAAGGGTAAATGCACTGAATTGGATTAAAAGCTGCCTTGTAAAGAGGAAATGGTTGGTTCAGGAAAAGAGCGGACAATTCAGGAGGACGAATGCAATGACAGGACTGCCACAGCAAAGCTCTGTATTAATAACACTGATGATGCATATTAATAATAATACTTTGCACTTCCATAGCACTTAGTTTTTTCAGAGTGCTTTACAAACATCTAATTAATCATTATCTAATTAAGAATTACTTTGGAAGGGGCCAGGGGGCGTGTATGACAATATTTAAAATATGCCTTTGTTTGATAATGGCACAAAATAGTAGGAGGGCAGCAGCCACAAAGGCACAGAGCATACGCATTCAAAATGTTTTGGATAGATGAGGTTTATGGTCTGATAATTGGCTTATGCAGTTCAGCATAGAGAAGCATAAAGTAATGAGAGAAGGGAGGATCAAAACTATCCACAGAGACTATAGCCTAAAATGAAGCACAATGCAAACCAAGAATAGACTTGGACATGATAATGGATAATGCAGTAAATCCCTCTCTACAGTGTTTGGCAGAAGCAGAAAAAGCCTTGGGATTTACATTGTATATATAATCAATGTTTTTTTCTGTTAAATAGGGCAGTAACGAGACTACATTAGGAATATTGTGCATTTCTGGTCTCCTTAAGCCAAATTTCCTACTAATTTACCTGTCAACACAGCTCTTTTTATGCCACCAGAATTACAGAAGCCATAATTTGTCCTCATATTGTTAGTGTTGATCTTACTGCTAAAGAAATTTGGGCCAAATCAAGATGTCATTTAGTTATAGATCAAGCCCATGGGCAGAGAAACAAGTCAGCATCTGCAGAAGCTGATATGAATGCCCCATTTATCTCCTAACACAGTGAACTGGGATCCATTTGGAGGAACTAAAGGAGCTTCATCAGCTCACATCACTGTATCAAGCAAATACAGAATTTTCTTCCCTCTGTATAATTATGATGAGGGGAAAGTGTTAGAAAGGGACATGATACACGATCATATGTGGAGTCAGCACAGTATACAACCAAGCATGACAGCTGATTCACAGCTATGTAAATTGATATTCAAAGTCATTGCAAAGCAAGTGACACTTAAGTTTGGAAGATTAGATGGCTGTCTCCCTCACTTTCATCTCCCTACACCACATTCACTGAAATCCCTCCAAATATTGCAAGAACATTTGGTATTTGGAGGAGACAGCATATCTAATGAGTATCAGCTGAATCAACTCTACTTATTATAGGAAGGACATTGCTGATAATGAAAACGCGCAGCAAAGGCCATGCAAAATGATTAAGGGTCTGAGTGCATAAGTTATGAAGGAAGATTGGCTTATAGTAGAGAAAAAGAGCCTATCTTAGAAGTATATGTGACTCTGAAGGAATCAGATAGACACCAGCAAACTGATTAGAATAGTAATTAATTTCTTATAATACTAAAGTTTTTGTTAAACATGTGCAAGGGAAGTGGCTTTCACAAATGCAGACAATACTCTGTAGAGGTGTTGGTGCAAAAGAAACACGTAGGAAAAACAGAAATTAAACCCAACCCCCAAACATGAAAACACATAGAAAGAGCAGCAATTAAGTCCAAGCATACTCAGAAGAGAAGTCCCCAATGAGATGAGTGTGATGGCTGGTTTGATGGAGATAAAGGATCCAGTTTTTGAGCAAAAAAATGAGTGATGGGCGGGAGTTTTCCTCTTATATTGTCCAGTAGTCTCACACTTACGTAGCTTAATTCCCATTTCTAGTCGCATATGCAATTAAAGCATTTATACCCTGGAGAAACAGTGGTGTCAGGTGGCTCTGCCTACAGCAGAAGCATTGTGTAGATATAATTGCAGCTACCAAGGGACACTCATTTGTCTCAAACTCAGTTTTCCCTCAGCAGGTTAAAATTACTCTTACCCTCACTATTTGTACTTCTGCAGGGCATTGGTGGAAATGGAGTCGAAACGAATCAGGGCAATAAATGGTTCCAAGCACCCCAAGTTATATTGAGAACCTTGAGAACAAGAGACCAAAGAGCTGCCAAATGTACAGGGTAGGGAACAGGGGGGATGAGGGTAGTGTCCAAGTCCTCAAGATGAAGTAGTTCTAGAAAGTTTGAAGAAGTATGACATGAATCATTACAGAAGAAGGCAAAACAAAAAAAAAAAAATTAAAAAAAACCCAAACAAACAAACAAACAAACAAAAAACCCTTGAAATTATTGCTTTCAGTCCTATGTGACATAAAATTCTCATGTAAAATTCAGTCTAGTAATCAATTTGAGAATATGAACCTCCACCAAGAAGACAATGCAACCCAACTTGTGGCCTGAGATAAAGGCAGCTTGATAGGAAAAGCAAAACCAACACATGCAAGCAAAGCAAAACAGAGAGTTAATGCACCAGTTCCCGTGGGCAGGCAGGTGCCCAGCTGTGCCCAGGACAGCAGGGCTCCATCACACATAAGAGTGACTTGGGAAGCCAAAACCCCTTGGAATGTTCTCCTTCCCCTCAGCTTTACCTGGTGGACACGGCGCCACATGGACTGGGACATCCCTCGGGTCAGTTGGATCAGCTGTCCTGGCTGTGTCCCCTCCCAGCTCCTTGTCCACCCCCAGACTACTTCTTAGCAGGGCAGCATTAGAAACACAGAAGATTCTGAGGTTGTGCAAGCACAATTCAGCAATAGCTACATAGTTTTAGTCACAAATCCAAAACATAGGACCATAAAAACGACTATGAAGAAAATTAATATCCCATTCAAAACCTGTTTATACCTTAACTTTCTGTGACCCACACTTCCCTTAGCCCCTCTTCCTCATTTTCTTTTCAAGGTTAGTCAACATTTTTTTTCTCAAACTGAAAACATAAATAAATGTATTTCCTTAAGGAAATTTTCTTTAGAAAAAAATGCAAAATGGGAGAAAAAGAAAAATAATTAAACAATATTATTCTATTAATATATTTCAACTTGTATATTTAATCTTTAGAAATATTTAAAATAAAAAAGAATCTTAGAATCTGAATATTAATATAGAGCTAAAATAACTTTTGCATAATTGCAACAAAGAAGTGAGAGACAGGAAAGGAAAACTAATAAAAAGTCAGCAAGTTTGAATTCTTTACATTCTTCACATTCTTCTTTCATAGCAAATGGGTAGATTAAAGGAAAAATTCATGAAAGCCTTTTAGAAAAAAAACCTGCTAATGTCAAGTAAATGAATTTGGGGCTGTCAAAGAAAATTTGATAATATGGTTTCTAGATGATTCATTTGTTAATGTGCAAAGTATGAATAGAGTCTCTAAGCCATGTGTGTGTCCACAAATTTGACATGCACCTGGCATCAAAGGACATCCTTCCAGAAAAACTTAAAGTTCTCATCTCAAAGAATAAAATTAAATTACATTTAAAAATACATAGCAATTACCACACTGAGGAATTCAGAGAGAGAGAGAAAAAATGCATTAACTTTTCCACTAGACAAGATCTTAGAAAAATATGACAACTCATACTGTCTAGAATGCAGGCAATGTCATTTATCAAATCCAGGTAAAATGATAGTGAAGGCAAGAATTCAGACTTGCATTTAACTTTGTGTTATTTTATTAGTCTTCATTCATTTTGCATTGTTATTGGACCATATCAAAAGCAAATTTAGCATTAAAATTGATTTTTGCCCAACACACACAAAAATAGGGGTTTGTACTGAACATTCCACGTGTGAAGTCTAAAATTACAAAATATGAACTTCCACAGAGGAGCATTTTAATGCTATTAACTATAAAAGTGTCTTTCCTGCTATGGCAGCCATACAGTAGCATAGGCATTATATAGTGTGTTAAAATAATAAGATGAAAACCAACTTTATGTTGGAAAGGCAGAGGTCTAATATGTTTGACTGCTTAGAGTCATACAAACTTATAAAGTTTTACCTAGCAAAAAAAAAACCCTTTCCTCCTGTCTTTTTCCTCTTTTTCTATCTGTATTTTCAGTAAAATAAGTCAAGTTCCAGACAATAAACAGCTTAGTTAAAAAATATGTAGGCCATTAATCTTCAGATTCAGCTAAACCTCTGTAGGCTTTCTTAAACTTCCCAGGGAAATTTTTAAAACCTCATATTTATAAGACGTCAAACTCTAATTCTATTAATTTCAGACAGTCAGCAAAGAAAAGGCATAAATTGTTCAAACCCCCATAACCCATCCCACCTTTCCCACTTAACTGGGGATAAAACTGGGGAAAGAGGGCACAAGGAATGTCAGAAGGAAGAAATAGTGGTGGTTTAAACATTGCAAAAGGGAAAGCACAATGTTGGCCCTCATAACCAGAAGACAAGAGAAAAAGAAAAGAATGTTCTTCCAGCAAGAGAGGCTGAGGCTAAGCCTGCAGATGAGGAAAAAACCTTCATCCTAAAACAATGAAGAAAAAGCCTAAGGTCCAGAGAGAAAGAAAATGCTCTGAACTCAGGAGGATGCTCGGGAGTGAGGTATTTGTGATCTGCTGGTGCCAAAGAGAAACTTTGTGCTGTGTCAACTCCAACAGCTTTTCTGCTGCATCTTTTCTGTCAGGAAAGAGATGCATGCACCAAAACCAGAACTCACGTGGCCTAAATGGTACTTGCTGGGGGATAGAGACTGGAGAGCCAAACTGCAACCTTGGTCATCAATTTTGAACAGCAAGGAAAAAAATAGGTGAGATGTTACTGTTTATAACCTATTGACAGTGGCATGGTTCAAATGCAGAGTAACTGGCTGCTCCTAGTTCATAAAAAAAAATCTGTCTTTTTATATATTAGCATGTGGTCTCTTTATTTGTCTTTCATCATTTTCTGCAAATCATTCTTCTTTTAAAGTTGAAAAACAGCACTAATATAAGAACCTAACCTTGTACTGAACCCTTGCAACCCAGAATCCAGCTCTGAAGAAGCCCTGGATTTATGCATTTTAGTATGATGTTCTAAGGGAATCTTAATTTGCTTTCTTCATGTGATCCTTTTTCACTCTTCATGCATGTCTTTCATTCCTAGTAACTGCATGGAGGCAAAGAATAAAATAATGGCTTGGGGGAGAAAAAAAAGTGTTTTCAGATGATATCTGAAATGAAAAGGTATCAAAATGACAGATACAGAGGCTGCCGAGGAGGCCAGGAACTTCAGAGAGGAATATTTTCACATTAACAGTGGCCAGAATCTGCAAACAAACAGACAAAAAAAAATCCTCCCTGTTACATTTTGGATTTTCTATAATCAACACTTGTTTTCATAATAGTCACTGAAATACATGATTAAGCTGAGATTAAGATGCTCTTTCAGAAGTTTGACTCCTGTAACTGTTTTGCATGGTTGTGTTAGTGTCCCTCTGGCTTTCTGCTGAATCCAAACAGCTTAGTTCCTTTGTTTATAAAATGTTACATGTGCCAAAAGATGCACTGTTTTGTTCTAATGCGACAAGTAGCAAATGACAGTGCTCTGGGGGATTCTAAAGAAAAGGAGAACAAGCAAGAAATGCTAATGTGCTTCTACAGTGCCTTTCCGGATTAGAGGACCTGCCACAGATATTTTGACTGCTACTTCACTGTAGATAATTTCGATAGAATTATACACTTAAAGAAAAATTTGAGTTGGAGAGGATGTCTGGCAATCTTCTGATCCAATCTCCAGTATAAAGCGGGGAGAAATTAAAATAGGTAGAAGAGCACTTCCACCAGCTGAGTATTGAACATCTCTGAGGGCAGAGATTTTACAGGATCTCTGGGTATCTTACTCCAATATTTGCCTGCACTTATGCAAATGTTTTTCTCCATAAATAAAATTAACTGTGGTTACATCTTCCATCCTGTGCTACTTGTCCTTTTACTGCACTCCCCTGAAAGAAGCCTGACTCCGTCTTCTCTGCAGGTTGTGGAAGACAGCAATTAAATCCCCTTTAGATTTCTCTTCCCCAGGTTAAGAATGCCAATTTAATCAGCCTCAGTTCACCTGCCATAGTCCACAGTTTCCTAACTACCCTAATTACCCTTCACAAAGTACTTTCCCATTTGTCGTTGTCTTTTTGAGTGGGGGTCCAAAATTATCGTTATCGTCTCTCCATGTTTCATGTGACAAGGTGACAGAAATGTAAGAAATATCTTCCAAATAATGGTGTCTGTGCTGAGTACCTTGACTTTCTGTCTCAGGAACAGATGTATAGAAATGTAGATCTCCTGATTTAAGAAAAAGCTAAAGCTAAAATTGCATTCAAATATGTTCTCCTTATTGAGGTGAGAGGAAGCAGCCCTCCAGAATCACAGTTTTAGCTGCTCATATCAAAGACATGCATGGTGAAAAATTCTGTAATTTTTGAGCCAGGAGAGTAGAAGAGCACTGTAATTTACGTTTTAACAGCTAAATTGAGCAAAGGAGTTAAACATTGCCTAAACTGGACTATTTCTATGTAAAGGAATTAAATACTGCCTAAACTGGACCATTTATATATCTGACCATAGGTGGCATCAACAGAATGAAAGTTAAAACAATCCAGACGCAGAGAGATGCAGTTTTGCAGTTCAGCATGTGAAGTACAGAATTCCACTGCATTGTGAAGAGATCTATAGATATCTCTCGTTTCTAACAGAGTCCAGCACACCAGGTTTGCTGCACTAAACAAACACAACCCTAAATGGGGTAAATAAAATACCAAATGAAGCAAGCAGTCTATCAAAAATCATCCTGCTGATAAATTTCCCAGATGATGGAGTTCCTTTTTCATCTGAGTAATTTGTCAGTAATTTGTTCAGTAATTTCTCATCACAAAAATGTGTGAGGTCAGTGCCCCACCATTTCCTAAGGGAAAATCCTAAAAAAACCCGCTTGTTTTCAATTTATATCGGTAGCCAAATTCTGTGGACTCTTAATTTTTGTTATTTTATACCCAATAGTGATTACTTTGTAGCTTCCAATGACTTGCAGCTAAACACAGTACCAGTCAGAGGCTCCACACATTTGTTCTACCTCAGCAATGTATTCCTGCAGCTTGCTATGTGTGCGTGTGTGGGCAGAGGGGAGGGCAGGCACTAAAAATTGGACAGTTTTAACACACCATTAGAGCATCCAAGCCTGAAGTCACAGTGTTTAATGCCTGGAATGGGATGGTCAAGCAAAATACTATCACTTTTATCTGGAATCTGGGAATAAAGCCAACTCAGATAAAACAGAAAAAAAACCCAGCCCTGACTAATCTGACAGCTGTGGCAAAGCATATTGATAGCAAATGTTAAGCAGGCCAAAAATTCAAATACTGTGCTGCAAATGGAGCACGCTTACAGTGTACACTGACAGTGTTTGCAGGCAGCTGGGTGGAGGCAGTGTGTACATGGGAAGACATTTCAGGGATCACACCTGCAATAACCTCATGTTCTCTGGATCATCAGTGCAAGTGCATTACTTCGGTTCCCCTTTTGATTTGTAAATTTTACTTTACTTGGGCATTTGAAAGGAATTCCTAGTCTCCTTAATATGGGCAACAAAACCCAAAGGCATTCCTGAAAACCTAGAGAGGAAGTTCCAGATCTCTCAATCAACAGCTCTCCTGCTACTCTTGTGCAAGACAGTTCTGGCAGTTTTGCAGAAAAGGCACTGCATTGGAAGAAGTTCTCTGACATAGAGACTCCTGTATTGAAACATTGCTACAACTTCAGAGCTGATGCAAGGTAAAAAAATAGTATTGCTGTATTATCTTACAATATTTTGAGATAGCAAAACTGCTCTCAAGGCAGTCAACACCAGCCCCAGTGGAAGACAAAGCTTTGTGATAGGGTGAGGCTGTAAAGAAAATCTTAGAGGGGGATTTGGGGAGAAGAGCCTGGGATTCAGATGCTCTGGTCACATAAGTTTTAAAGAATAAATGAAATGGGTAATTCAGCTTCAGAGTTCAGCCTATGATAACTCTAGTATTTTGATTAACACAACATTCTGAGGGCTCATAATAAGAGAAACAGTCTTCATCAGGAATAAATTGCACATTTGATTTTCTAAGGTTGAAGCCCAGAAAGAGATTCAGGATTTATATTGCTACTTGGGTGAGAAACAGGATATGGGTGTCCTTGGTTTACCTCTAATAGATTTTTAGATATACTGTACTTCACCGACTTCATATAACAGTGAATTCTTTGATTCTTAATCTTGTTTTATATAGAAAGTATGCCAAAATCAGAAGACTAAAAGAATGGTGTAAATCTGTGTTTGGAATTTTCCCCAGATTTCTTTTCCATTAAGAGTTTCATAATGTTATTTATTTTTTAATTTTAGTCCAGCAAGCACCTTCTTGGGACCAAAACTATTTAACTTGGAGGTTCCTTTACCTAGTATTGGGTATGTAGGCTTGAACATGCCTATTGCAAAAAAATCAATTGATTCAGCCTAATCATCTGCCAAATTCAGATTAATTACCAGTTTGTTCTACTTTCTTGCATAGGAGCTTCCATGTCGCCCCATAAGGAACGGTTTCATTTTTTCATACTTTTCATTGTCACATTTCTCATTTGTCATAGCCTCATTTCTTTTTCCATGAGTTTGTATTTTGCTTTGTTTTCCCCAACAGGATTCACAGCTGTGCCTCTATTTGAATCTCTTTACGAAGTTTCTTACCACATTTCCCTTTTTTTTTTTATTTCTATAAAGCTTGTTCTGTATCCTCCATGACACTGGCAGTATCAGCTTTCCCTGAACTATCATCCTAAAACTCATAACTTTGGAGCATCCCAATACCTTCCACTTTCCAACTGAATATATGATTCCATCTATATTTATCTCATTTAATGGGTCTTCTGTCAGGTTTAAGCTGATACGGCAATTTCCTAAGGAAAGCAGTTTAAATTAACTTTTTATAGCTGTGTACTTGCTGATCTTATTTATTTTGAAATGCAATTTTAACCAGAAAAACCATGTTTGATTCTTCTTTGATACTAGTGAAGCTTCACCTATTTTATGGATGTATTATGCCTAGGAAAAGGAATAAAAAAATACATGGTGACATTTTAGGAAATTCTGCTTTGGCCTGCAGTGGGTTTGTTCTGGAGCTGTCTGGAACTGGCTCTGTCCAATATGGGGAAGATCTTGGTCTCTTCTCACAGAGTCCAGCCTTTCAAAATGAGACAAATTCAACTGTAAATGTCTGAAGGCTAACAGAGTATTTGAGGGAGCAGAGGGACAACAAAAGTAGCATAGACACATCAAGATCTCACCAAGGAAGATTTTATTGTGGTTCCTCAGTACTTAAAGGGGGATGATATGGTAAATTAGATAAACTTTTTAGCAGGACCTGCTGCGATAGGAAAAGGGGTTTAAAACCAGTAGAAGGTAGATTTATATTAGATACAAGGAAGGAGTTTTTTACAGTGAAGGTTGCAGACCTCTGAAACTGGCTGCCCAGAAAGCTGGTATTGCTGGGCTACAAGCCAAGTCCAGGCCACCAGGTCTGTAGAATTTCAGAGGAGGCAGCATCACTTAACATCATCATAGCCTTTTTGGGCTGGTTGCTGTTGGCAGATCCATCTTAATGCCTGAGGTTTTATCATCACTCAACAATGTGAACTCATGGCTGCATTTGTACATCCTGATGAAGTCAAAATTCATTCTCTGAAAAGAGAATCCTTTCTATGGGTATTTTGGACAGATCTCATAAGGTAAAACAGAAAAACACAGTTTTAAATTGCCGTATCTGTTTTTTACTTTAAGTAATTGAAATTCACATTTTATAGGTCCCATTTGGTTTTAGCCCTCAGAAGTAATACCTCCTGACACACTCATGAGCCTGACTTTTCTCATTTGTTAGCTCCAATTGCCCATACACAGAAACTTAAGATCATTTGAGGTTTTCTAGGGTATCCTGACTGGCCTCTAGCTGCTGGTCATGTTCCTGTAGGTCCTGAATGTACTTGAGGCTGTGCAGACACCTCATTAAATCTAGGACATTGCAAATGGCACTAGACAAACATATTTGGGAACCAAGCTAAGCTCTGAGTGTCCTTTTTAGGACAGTTCTTTAAATTATACAAGTTTGCTGTTGAAAGCAGAAGAGAACATTGGAAGTAAAATAAATTTCAATGATACAATAATACAGTAGTTCCCAAAACACATTTTGAGTATTCACCTACAAGTTTAACAGCTGGGTGCAGTCTGTGTGACCCAGGGCAGGTAACTGCAGTGCAGAAGTCAACATTGAACCACCACTGCCTGTATTATCAAAGAGGTGCAGATGCTCATTATCCTAAGAGATTCCTTTTAGACTTCCTAAATGTACAATAAATGGGACTCATGGTCCCTACTGAAAGAAACTATTGCACAGTCAACAGATTGACCATAGAGGGAGTCTAGGGGGACAATTCTTCGTCCACATGTAAAGTTAGGGTGGCAAAAGTCTTATCTAAAACCTCTAAAAAATGTAAGCTCACCCTCTTGAGGATTTATGCAGATACAAGATCCTACAGTTGATTCATTCTAAAAAAAGGGAAGCATTCACTGACTGGTCTGTTGCTCTTGTTTGCTCTGTAATATGCCAAAATGAGCAGCAAAATGAGAAAAACAGAACTTGTCTAGCAGTACTTCATAATCTAATTGAAAGTCTTCAGGGATGGAATATGATAAATATAGAGAAGGCAATGACCAAGGTGAGTTCCCAGGATAAGACTGAAATACAGAAATCTGAGTCCTTGATATTAAGCTCTGAAAGATGCCAAACATACTTCCAACAGAAAGCACCAAGGGATAAGAAGTTACTCAAGATTTTATATTAAAGTTTCAAGAGGTGTCATTTCACTAGCACTAGAACATTTTTCATTGACAAGTTGGTGAGAAAAACACTGACTTATTTTTCTTTACTCTGCACTGCCTATGAACATATTACACTGGGCTTTAGGAAAAATAGACCTATATGCTTGGGACTTTTTCTTACTATTTTATTGAGACCTACATGAAAAATAAAAACAAAAACAAAACAAACAAACAAAAAAAACCCCGACAAAGCAAAAGTCTACCAAAAACATTATATTAGAATACTTCAGAAAGCTTTAGCACAAGGCATTTGAATATTGTGACAACAATGGATATTTTCTGTATACATAAAATATTTTTCAAAAAATAAATCTGAATATTTTGTTTGGCCTCAGGCAGATTAGACTTTAAGTTCATTTAAAAAATAGACAAATGTCATCTCCAAAATTATTAGTTCTGAATGCAGAAAGCATTTCCTTCAGTGCCTATGAGGTACATTGTGGAAAACATAGTTTGATTTGATGAGGAAGCTTGCCATTGCTCCTTCAACCCTTAGGATAATTTTGTCTTCTTACTGCAGTCACTTGGCATTCTAAAGGTTTTATTAAATAATTCATGACTTATGGGTGTTTCAACAGCCTTGATCAAAATAAACCTAATTCTTGCTCATTTTAGCTCTATTGTCTGTCTATATTTGGGTGCAACGTCTTTTATCTGTCCCATAATTTTCTACCTAACAGTATGTAAGTCTGGATAAACACCTGGGAATGAGGAATGCACTGTTTGCAGCAATTTTGTATTCAAGAACCTCACTCACCATACAAGTGGCATGTGTCAATGATTTTAATTCTCTGAATTGCTTAAAATAGAAATAATTAATAGTGTTATACAGTATTTGGACTGCAACTGGTTAACTATCAGAAGTATTGTTGACTTAAACTTTACAACCTACTTTTTTCCCACCATGTGACTCATTTAATCATAAACCTAGTTTGATTTTCCAATTCTAAACCCAATACAGTGAAATACATAAGGACAGATTTAACTGTAAGTATGCAAATGTTTCCACAGACTTCAAGTTAAGCATATATTTAAGTGGTTTGCTGTCTCAGAGCCTAAGTAAATCTTGATTCTTGATCTAAAATTTGCTTTTCATAAACATCTGTGAGCTTCAATTCATACAATTGTTAAAGAATAAAAAGTTCAGCTACAAAAGTTACCAACAAAAGGAAATCCACCAATGTTTGAGATTCACCAATATGTTTGCCAATCATTTTTTTCAGTATTTGCCTATGTCTGTTCAAATGTCTGGGTTTTGACTTTTCATCTATTTCAGGAATATTTTAAGCAAGATATGCAAAAATCTTTCTTTGTGCTAGTTTGGCATATTGCAGGAAGGTTGAAGGCTCTTCTTTTATTTTCCTTTTTTTAATGCTTTCATGTAGATTGTAGAAAACTTAAATCACTTAAACTTCCTTCTAGGAGTCTCTGTTTTTCAAAGAGTTCATTCAAATATAGCTTATATTTCAGGTGTGCTGTTAGAAAAGATGCCTTTATTCATATAAATGTCACTGCTTTACTAGACCTAGGAAATTTCTAGCTGTTTATATTTCTTTTAACATCGCTAGCTAAAGGCTTTCCATCCCAACATTACCTAATGAGCTGCTCTGTGTCTTACTTCTTACTGTGTCTTCACTGAAATACAAGCACCTTCAACATTAATTGGGAGAGAAATGGCATGTGTGTAGAAGCTTACATCACAATCACAAAGCTTAATTTTTTATGTTTTTAAAATAGTTATTCATGCCTGACTTCATATTAAAATACTAGCATTAAAGGATTTTAGCCTTCAAAGGAAGTATAATTTAATTTTAATATTCTACCAACACATAATGAAACCATTGTAAATATTCACCAGTGATTGGATCATGTTTCCATTTTCAGGGTCATGTCTGAGGATAAAATGTCATTAAATGACCTCTTTCCTGGAAGAAGAATGAAAGGCAGAAAACCAAATTAACAAATATGAAACATTTGTTAGAGAACATGAAAAATCTTCCCTTTGAAAATATACAAACTGGCATAAATGACATATCTAATTCTCTTCATGTTTGATTGGAGAGCCAATAAACAGAAAAGATCAGCACAGTGTTTCAAGTTATTATATGAATATGTTACCTCCAGTACTGCCTATTCCTAACAATTAACCTGAGACACAGTAATTTAAATTTGCTGTTTTTCTCCTGATTTACAAGGCAAAGTTTTACAATATAACAATACTGTTAATAAAATTAATAAATATTGAATGCTCCAGAAGGGCATCACAAGGATTGTCATATACACAGAAGCCCATGAGCCGTTAGAAATGTCCATCATATGAAAAGTGATAATTCTAGTTCTGTTATTCAGAAAGGCCAAAAACGAGGGACTTATTTATCTTTCTTAAAACATACATTGATTATATACTTCTATCATGACTTTTCTCAGTCCTGTTTTCTGACTGCTCTATTTGATTTTTCACTAATATGACCAGGAGATTGCAGTAACCAAGATGAGAAAAATCATGATTTATATATGTCATTAAATTCTAGTCAGGGCTGTTGTATCTCCTAGTCCTCACCATAGCACAAGATGTGATATTTGGCTTTGGCTACCCCTCCTCTCAACAGGACATCCCTCTACATTGTCTGCAGGAGTTTGCCAGCAGAGATTTCCCCTCCTGCTCTCATTTCAGCAGTTTCAGCCATTTGCTGCTTTTATGTCCCCCTTAGCTTCAGTGAACAGTGAGAGAAGAACAAGGAGGGAGAAAAAAAATCCACAGCACTCAGATACAGCTGTGCCACCCCTACCTGGTGCTTGGCCAACCCACTCAGCTCACCCTGGGTTTGTCCCAGACCTCCCTGCAGCAACTCAGCTCCAGTGACCAAGGAAGAGCAAAAAAATGTGTTGAGCAGGGAGAGGAGGAAAAAAGCAACTGGCTTTGAAATAGGAAGCAGTGAGAAGTGTCAGGAGAGCACAGTGGGGATTTTGTGATGGAAGGCTGATGAGTACATGGGGAAACCACGGTAATTCTTGTTCCAGGACTGAATGTGCATCACAGAGCTACAGAAATGACAGCAGGTTTATTTGTTTGGGGAATTAATTTTTAACTCATAATTACTTAAAATTATTCTATTTTTTCAATTGGATTTGAAATTTAATTTACATTTGTAATACCTAACAAACACTCCTGAACACTGAATTTTTCATTTCTCTCCAGTGAAATAACTGCATCACATTCAAGTGTTATCATTTTACACAGTTCATGTCTTCACTAGCTCATTAATAATCAATATATCAAACTATGCAGATCATGGTGGGTTTCTATATTCAAAGGCAGAGGTGAAGTTAACTCATCAAATGTTTTGCCTGCCTAAAAGTGGAATATGCAGTCCAAGCCAGTCCCCGAGGCTCCCTTGAGAGAGTGGATCTCCATGAAGCACTTCCATAAGGTGAGTCATCTCATCTAGGATGATTTGCCCCTTGTTTTCTGTCACTTAAGCAGTTTCTGGCACGTAAGTGCCATCCACCTCTAATGTATTAGGGCTACTTCATTTCCTTGAAAGCCTTCTTCAAGGGGTTTCATAAATGCCTTGTTGAAATTCCAAATTAGTTAAAATAACTGCCTTCTTCTGCCTACAGCTCCCTTCGATTACTTGTCAGAGATGTGTGATTTTCATTTATGGAAGCCATATTTCTTCAGCTTTATCTTTTTATACCAATCAAGATATTTTGTAAACAAAATAAATCTTTATTTATAATTGAAATGTTCTTTTAATACTGAAGTAAAACTGAAATCTACAATTTCAAACAATTTTTAAAAGGTGCTTACACTTTCTCCATCAAACTCTTCAGCTGGGGTTGATTAATTTAATGAGGGATTATGTCTATTTTGACAGCATTTTCTTTAAATTCCTTGAGCATGTCATCCAGTCTTGATATCTTGTCACCCTCCAGCACCTTTCTAGAACTTTAACCACTGCTACCACTTCCTTTTATTGACTCCAAAAGTTATTTTAGGGAACATATTTTTCCATCATGCTTAGTGGGAAAGACAGTCTGAAAGAAATGTAATTATTTCTTGACACCACTACCATCTCTAAGCACACTAATTTACAATAGTGGAGTGCAGGTTGAGGAGGAGGGAAGGAAGCAGGAATCCAGGAATCCAGATCCATCCCTCTTGGGTATTTGAAGATACACTGGAACTACAGTGCCAGCAGGTCCAGGGAGGTGATCCTGCCCTAGTGAAGCCACATCTGCAGTGCTGTGTCCTGTTCTGAGCTCCTCAGGAGGAGGAGCAAGTCCAGCAAAGGGCCACAAAGGTGATTAAGGGGCTGGAACATCTCCCTTACAGGGAAAGGCTGAGAGAGCTGTGCCTGTTCAGACCCAGTGAGAGACAACTGAGAGGGGAACCCATCAATATATACAAGTACCAGAAGTGGGGGTGTCCAGAGAATGGAGAAAGGCTCCTCTCAGTGATGCCAAGCATTAGGACACAGCAATTCAAAAGTATAACAATTATCTTGGCCTTTGTTGGGGTTTTTTTCATTTCAAAGTGCATGGAATGACATGCAGTCTCTGCAGCTGACCAGAGCTGTGTTTGGGTGGCCTGTGATGCAGCACAGAAGAATTTGCATAGAATCACGGAGTCACATAATTTTTTGGGTGAAAGTAACCTTAAAGATTGTCTCACTCCAACCCCCAGGCATGGGCAGAGACACACCTTCCACTATCCTAGGTTGCTCAGAGCCCCATCCAACCTGGCCTTGGACACTTCCAGGGATGGAGCAGCCACAGCTTCTCTGGGCCTCACCCTGACAGCAAAGAATTTCTTCTAATATCTAAGTCTAAACTCTTTCACTTTAAACTCATTCTCCCTTATCCTGTCATGACATGCCTTTATCAAAAGTTCCTTTCTGGCTTACTTGTAGGACCCCTTTAGGTACTGTTCTAATAATTAGGTTCTATTCAATTTCCAGTTCTGGTTGTTTCCACATGCAAAGGCTGTGGGGACAGGGTTGAAAGGCTCTGTGTGGTGCAGAATGCCAAAAGTGGATTCTCAAAGCATTGCAATAGATTGTTTTTTATGAAAGGTCATAGTGTACCAGGATATGGCAAACAAAGACAGCCCAAGGATGCACTCAATGTCCTAATTTCTGTTTGAGATAAAGAAATACAAAGAAAAAAATCCACTTTTTATTTGCCTTTTTTTTTATATATTTTGAAGGAGAATATGTTTTTTTTCTTCATGTCATTACCATACATCATGAATTTAATTCAAGACTGTTAAGTAGAATCTCCCGTGTTGTCATTTATTGTCATTTTCCCCACTGTATTCCCAATTCACATTTCTACTGTTCCTTTGTCATTCTTCATTGTATTTTTCTCTTTCATTTCACCAGTAGAACAATTTCGGATTATAAAAGGGGGAGGAGTTATACTTCAAAATAGAAATTAACAGTTGAATGGAATGTCTCCAGTTCAGGATTTATGAGTAACAAGACCATGTATTCATTTAGTGTTTTCATAGATAAAAGTAAAATACTGCAAAGTATTTTCTCCTACATTTTTCTAACAAGTGCTCAATTAACCTCATTGATTTAGAGATAAATGTCCAAAAGAAACATCTCTCGTTTTATTCAAGAGTTAAACTGTCAGTCTAAAATACAATCTCTCCACAGTCAGACTAAATTAAAAGATACTACAGCAATCCCAGGAATTTAAGTAGATTTGAAGTGAAAAGAAAATACAGCATAAGTTAAGTTTCATAAAGCTTCATCAGCTCTCAGGGTTTTTTCTTTCTCCTTCCTCTCCTTTTTTAATCCTTACAATAAAGGAGATCCTCTAACTATAGAAAGAGATTTATCACAGATGACAGAACTCTGAAAGTTGTTCATAATTTCTGACAATTCTCTCCCAATTCTCTTAGACCTAGCATAAAATTTCCAGACAAGTTTTGTAATGACCTAGCAGGTGCTGGTTGTGCAGCTCCAGGTAGTGTCACAATTCAGACCCACCAAGTACTGATAGCTTTCCACCAAGAGCTATGACATTACTTGGGTGACTTGCTGTGATTTGCAGTCTGCCATTGCTGTATGTGTTTTTACAATGCTTCATAAATACACTGCTCCCTCAGCATCTGATAACTGAACCATTCCCCATGGATGCCTTATGGAAAATACTTCATGTTTAAATTATTGTGAAATATTGTCCCTTCTTATCTCTCAGATACATTATCCCCACAAATGCTATAAATGCTGTAGCAAAAGGTTTATCTGTTCTAATTAGCATGTATGGAGGAATAAAAACCTGCATAATTGCATTTTGTTCCTCCTGAGCATTTAATCACTATGTGTCCACTGGAGAGAAAAAAAAATCTTTAGCCTGGAAATTATCAAAATGGTGATCAATTAACATTTTTAAAGATTAAAAATAGGAGTGGGAAGAGCTGATTAGCTAAGGCAATATTTATAGGATACAGAACCTTGTCCCCGAAGTTTCTGGATTCAAACCCAGTTTGTGGTTTCTGAGAGGTTTATCAGAACCACAGCTTTCAAGACCAAAAAAATACCTTTTGATCACATACCCTGACTTACATAAAAAATACCTCTTTATCCCTTCACTATGAATACCTTTGTTTGGTTCAATTTTATGCCTCAAAAATGCACAAAAACATTCAATGGATTACAGAACCCATCCTTGACAAAAATTTATTTCAGTCAAGAACAGCTACAACCTTTTATTTTTTTTAGTGCCATTGGACCCTTAATATCAGGCATTCTCTTTACATTTCTGGACTTGTGCTGTACAGTCCACTTCATGAAGTATGCCAGCTGCTTTTTCACCTCATTTTTCTGGGTCTGTTCTACGTTGCCATAGTTTTTCAACATTCTCTTAAAAACAGATACGTCTGCTGCATGTGGCACTCTTTCCAGTTCAGGCCTACCTCACCTCTCCCAATCAATGTTTCACTATTTATGCTCAAAAGGGTCAGTCATACTACTCTTTTTGACAACAGAATGCTGTTCAGTGCTTGTGTTGACTACTTTGCTTCACTGTTCTCTTTACAGGATCATTTTTTGTCCTGACACTAGTTATTCATGGTCAACACACTAAGAACCAGGTCTAAGTTATCTAAAAGCCATCCAAGAACATGATAGTTATGATGAACAACTCATTTCCTGAGCTTCAACCCATGGGCAATTAAAATCACCAGAGATCTCCCTGACTGGCCTGGAAGGCCCTGGGTAGTGAACTTTTTTCATCCACCAGTGCTCAGAAATGATTGTTCACTGGAGATGACTGTGGCACTCACCTGTCTCACAACTAATTTAGGTAAGTGGTGAAAGAGTTGCCTTGAGTTTAGAAACAGATACAAGCATTCATTGCTCCAATACAACATTTTCACAGCAATGTGCAGTGATTTGCTTATTTTAAACACATCATTTTGCCTAAACAGCTGTTCTCCATATCATAATTTTGCATTTGATTATCCCCCACCTTAAATACAAAATAAACATAGGACTTGACAATAAATCATATTTTTACAGTATTGCTGATTGATAGGATATAGGCCCATATTTATCACTTGCATTGCACATGCAAAGCTGAAGGGTCTAGAATTGGGGCCCTTCTGTACTGGATGCCTGACACATATTTAATAAAAAAATGCAATTGTCTGCCCCAGAGAGACTACTTTCTAAACATAGAGTTGGAGAGAACAGGTGGAAAAAACAAAAGCAGACAAGGGAATAGCGAAACAATCATTTTTCAGCTTGCAAAATTGGAACTGTTATACTACACAGCAATTTAAATCTGTTTTCCCATGTACCAAAAGCAATCTTTTTTTTCTAGTTTCAATAACTATCTCTTTTCCTGTTCAATAAAATTTTTATATGTATCTTATTTCATTGGATTTAATAATTTCTAAATCACTTTCACTGAAATATGAAAAGGTGTTGATCTTCTTTGTTTAAATATGAAACACAGTAATAATCACTCTTTGGTGCTATTCTAATTAGCTGGATCTCCCCTCGGAGGATACCAAATGCATACTAACTCAGGACAATTAGGAAGATGCTTAAAAATGGAACATCATGGGTCCTTGCAGAATGCAAAACCAGCACCAACATGTAACCAAGCAGTTTGCGAAGAGAATTACCACATTTCAGGAGCTAGAACTTAAAGTTCTCACTGGGATGATTTCAGGAGACAAAGGCTCATAATTCTTATCAGTCAGTATTCAAAGAGCTACCTTTTCATATGTTCTGTTGATGTTAGACTGTAGAGAAAACGAAAGTTACCAATATTTAAAAAAAATAAAGGCAAAGCTGTTGAATGGGGAAATTTGTAAGTGCTGAGACTAATTCATAGCTAGCAAAACACAACAAAAATCTTCCAAATGCCATGGAATTGCAATATCTTCTCCTGTCAATGTTTGTAATGTATCTGACACAGAGTATAAGATAAACTACTAAAAATCTGGAAATACGAAGGAAAAGCACACATCAGTTCATGGGAGAGTAGGCAGTTTCATTTATTTCTTTTGTTTTTTGCCAAGATCAGCTTTGCCTCAAACAAGCAGCAATGTTGAGGACAGCCCAAGGAGGAGGACAGTGGTGACACCCTGTACTGAGGAAGCTTAATTGTCCCTTCTGCACCTGCTTTGAGAGACTGCACACAGCTCAGCAGGGAGCTCCCAAAACATTCCCTATCCTCTACAAACATTTAAGGGTCCACCACACAGCCCACAGAATCCAGTAGAAATGGTCTTGCAGACTTCAATATTCCTTGAATCAGACCACAAGAAATAATCCAATTAAACCTATTTTTAAAATTGTGATAGTTTAAACTGTTCTATTTGTGTGCTATTCCAAAGCAGCCCTATCCCATCAAAAGATGTCTTCTAAATTCAGCATGAATCCTTTTTTAACTTGTCATATCCAGAGAGCAAGGACAACAATTCTGCTGGATTTCAAAATTAAGCCTTTGGGACCAAACATTGCTGTCTTTCTCCATGAGAAGTCCCCATGGCTTTCAGTCCATCAACATGTCCAATACCCAAGACAAGCAATTAAGAACACGAAACAGTTTAAGGCACAAGTTGTAAAACTGCAGTATACCTTTGAGAACCAAGCAAAATATTTGTGATTGTAACTTTCCCATCTTGCCAAAATATTTGTTATCTCAGAGGCAGCACTTTTCAAATCCACACTCAATGGCATCCATAAGGTAGTCCCACTGGTGTCAAGCTGGCACCACAATAACAAATGCAGTAATACTCTGGGAATCCAGAACAGGACTATAATAAACATGTAGCCCCAGAATATAACAAAACCAAGAAGAGCTCCAGGTGGTGCTAAGAAATATGTATTTATGTTACAAATATAAAGTTTGATCCCATTGTCTTCCTTCAGGTTAAAAAAAAAAAACTCTGAGATTTTTCATGTAGTACAAATATTTCCTAATCATGCTGGTATTCTTAACTGCAAAAATAATTTAATCCTTATTTTTTGTTATCATTGTATAAATAATAGAGTTCTTGATTTGGCAATTCTTTCTTACACTAAGGAGTTGCCTACCAAAATAATTCCATTTTTTTCATTCAGAGTGTTTATGGATATACGGAAACCTTCTTAAATTAAGGTTTATAGAACTGGGGTTCATTTTAAATTAAATTGATAAAAGAGAAAATTCCTACTAACCTAATAATGTGAGGACAACTCTGAACCATAGAGAGGGTATCGTAGGAGGAGTTAGGAGGTGATGCAGCCCTAATTTTGCGTGCAGCATGTCATCTGAGGTGTCCAAAGCAATCACTGCTATTTTTTGTTTAAAAGCAGCAGTAAAACACTGCTTTCGGAAAGGGCCCATGCAAATTTAAGGAAGTGACTTACTTGTTTATTTGCATCACTGGCTAAAGAGCAGTTTTCCCTGCAGGCTATATGCCCATACATTTGTGTCCTGCCTAAAATCCCATCACTTTCAGATGGGATTTACAGATCAGCATGGATGAAGGTGTCCTTGACTGTCAGAGCAAGGTGGTCTTCCTCCTCTCATGTCTCTGTGGGGAAGAAAAGAGAAACATGCAGAAATTAAAAGTGCTATGGAAATTTCCAGAGGAAGAGAGTTGTGGAGTGGCCTCTGTTGTGTGTCCTCTCCTTCATTTTATACCAGCACCGATCAATGGACTCATTGCCTGCTGTAATTCCCTGCAGTCATTACTTTACAGGTGAGTAATTTATGGCTTTGTAAAGGGCTCTGGGATGTTTGATTATGTCAAAGGTGTTATTGAAGTTCAGATTGTAGTTGTATCCTAAATAGGATGAGATTACCACAGGGAGTTATATCATTACTTTCACTAATTATTTACAACACGGTGCCAATCACACTGTAGGCACAGTTGCAGCAAAAGAAGAGATGGCTCTGTGTAAGTGAGCACAAACCCTATTAGGTGATAAGCTATCCAAAGCAGTGCATGGCATTGACCTCCATGGCAGAGGAAACTATAGGCAGAACAAGGAAATCCAACATCAAAGACATTAACCTGAGCTTCAGCAAGAAGGGTTAATTCTCGGTGTGCAAATTTCTCAGTCCTCTCTGACCCAAGCTCCCTGTCTCATGGGATTGTGGACTGAGGGATGGGACAGACTATTCCAGAGCCACAGGATCAAGGGTGACTGGAGAATAACTTAAAAACTGCTGTATAAATGTTTCCTTATGGGGACAAATATAGCAATTGTGAGGGGAAGTCTCCTGTGTAAGAAGGGAGAAATTTCACGGCCTTCCAGATAACGTAGCAAGAAAAAAGAATGAGACATGATTATTCCCCACAGGACTCAAGTTTTTATCCCTACTGTTTCTTCAATCAGAGTAGGAAAGCTCATACCACAAAGTAATAGTTTTCCAATGTGTCTGTAAGCGGGCTGGGTCCCGGGGGATTACAAGTGTGACAGCATCCTTCGATCCAGCCCCAATGACAGAGACAGGGGAAAGCAGTAAAACTTTCTTTTTAGTGGCATACTACAGTGATGTAAGAACTCCTTTTTCCCTTAGAGGGCTCACATTAGCATTTTCTCTGTCCTGAGAGTAAATCGTGTCATCTAGTCACAGTTATAGCAGGACTCCAACATCCCCTTTCTGAGCTCTCACGCCCTCACCTTCACCTTTCCTGCCTGATGAGAGCATCCCAAATTTGCTAAGTGAGCCACAAACTCCAGTTCACTCTTTTCTGTGGACCTTCCTGTCTTCTACTAGGTCTACACAATTCCATCTTTATGAAGCTTCTATTTCTCTATCCGTGGGAGGGACACAGTATAAATAAGTATTCAGAGGGATGTCAGCAACAGCACTGTCACTGGAGATAGATTCACAAAGTGACTTAAGCATCATCACACCAACACTGGTATTTAATAATCAGGCACTGTGCTCCAAGACTCTTCAGAGCTTAAGAGATATCTTAATCTTCCCTTTCATTATATAGCAAATAATTATTTGATATTTGGTAGCTCATGATTCACAGAAAACAAATCTCTCCAGAGTCGGGGGGAAAGGAATTCTACTGTGTTTATTCTGCATATTGCCTAGCCTCCAGTTTTGATTGTGAGAACATGATTTGAGGGATTACTCACTGGATTCAGAAGAATTACTGGTTTCAACGTTCTGACTGAAGAAAATTTAAATCTTCTAGGCTACTAAAAATTAGAGGGTGCTGTTGAATGCATAAGACAGGACTTCTATGCCAAAATGTAACTATAGAGTGTATTGGAGATTATATTAAAGTCACTGTGAAGAAGCAGATGGATAAGAATTGGAATGAAACACATTGGGCTTCTGTAAATATTTTTCAGTGTTAAATCCTACTTTTCTGCACACAAAGGGCAGGATACTTTTATTTCTGTCCTACAATTAAGGAACTACGGGAGGCAGTGGAGTTCCAGGTTGCAATGTGAAATGCCTAGGCAGTGTCCTTAGATGGTCAAGAAAAGAATGAAAAAGCAAACCTGACATGTGATGGATGTGTTTTTTAGATGTGCAACAGGTCAGCATCAATGAAATGCAGAGGCAGAAAAAAGCATCCTGTTATTTTTCCAGGAAAGACAACACATTGTCCAGTTATGTTTGTTTTGGCCATCAGACCTGACTACTGATTATTACCTGACTGTTAAATATCAGCTTATTTTGAGAAACAGGGTGTCCATTATTAGAAATTATAACTGGATGCATTAATAAACCAGAGGACTGGTATTCTTTCCAGCGTTTAGCCAAAGAAAAATAATGCATAAAATAAGACAAGAACAAGGAAAACAGAATTTAAGGAGGCATCAGGACACAGAAAATGCAACAGAGCAGAAACACCTTTTCTAATGAAACAAATCCATACCAGTCAGGCAGATTCTGAAGGAGGCTTGGGTCCACCTTCAAAAGAGTTCTATGATAAGAGAAGTATTATAGTATCATAGAATATCCTAAGCTGGAAGGGACCCATGAGGATCATGAAAGTCCAGCTCCTGGCTCTGCACAGGACAGTTCCCAGAATCGCATCACATGCCTGAGAAATAGAGTGTGGGGAAAACAACAAATTAATGGTCATAATTCAAAATAAACAGCAATTTCAAGAACTCCATTTCATTATTAAACCTTATTAAATCCATGGGTCTACTTTCATCCAAGACCATTTGCCCCTAAATTGATCAAGGTTTCTGAGAATGGAGGGTCTGAAAATGGTTATGCTTGAATGACTTCTACATTCAGGGATTCAAAAGTCATCCCAGAGGCCTCAAGAAGTAGAACTGATAAAATATGTAGAAGAACAAAGTTTCCCAGAAGGGCTGGCTACAGAGACAGCAAGCAAGGAAAATCTCAGTCAGAATTGCACTGGGAGATAAACACAGCAGCCTGTTGAACTATCAGCACCAAAACTGTGTAACTGGTGTAGAGCTGGCAGGATCCTGGGTTAGCTGATCAAAAGGAAATCAAAATTGGACACCTCTAAAAAGAAACTCCCATGCATCCTCTCCCATGGTCAAAACTACTGCTGCATTTACTGCTCGTTTGTTGGATTGAGCAGAAATAACAGAAAATTACCGGTATCTATGAGGGAATCAAATACCAAAGATTCATCACTTCCTTCATTAGTCAGGCATGGGCTGTGGTCCACACAGTGTTTTCCTGGCAGAAGCCATCTCAGTGTACTCAGCCCCTGGGCCAGTTCTGATTTGGGAGCCAGAATTCATATTTACCCCCTAGCTGAGCCACAGAGAATGAACCCTGCCTCCCTGCAGGCATTATCAGCTGGAGCACACCCCAGCCTCTTTCACAGCTGTACCAAGTGCACGTGGAGACCACCCATGTCCTCAGGTAAAATTCTCGTGGATGCCTGTACTTAGACTTTTGTGCCAGAAGATAAGAAGCAGCAGGAACAGGCTGAAAGGATCTTTAGGTCCAGTGATACATCCCAGCATCATTTACTGCTCTGCTTAAACCAGATGGACAGCACAGACAGATTTCATCTGCAAACACTGTAAAAACATTGACATATTCCAACCAGTTACATAGAACTGCTCTTATAAAGGATCAATGTTTCATAGTCAAAAAACTGTTTCTATGCCAGTTTTGAAAGGCTCAGTAACAACTAGGGAAGAGGTGGAGGTGGCTGTCATTCATTGTTATGATTCAGAGTCACAGAACATTGAATGATTATGGATTAGCAGAGAAAAATTACTGATGGGCACACGTTTTCAGCCTCCCTAAAATCCTCTCTTGAGGATGTAGAAAGAAAGCCTGATTTATGATGGGTGACCTTAACTTCAGGGATGTTTTCTGGACAACTGGTTCAGTTTGTTACTAAAAAGAAAGGTGGGAGCTGTGCACGATAACACAGATATCTAAGACTCAGAAGTGTTAAGTCTAACTTAGGTACCTCAGGGGAGAAATCAGCAGTTCTATTTGGCAGTTCATCCCAACCTAAAAGAGATCTCTAAGATAAATCAATTAAATTGCCCCCTAGTAGTGCTTATTTCTCTCAGTAAAAATTTCAGAGTGATTTGCTGAAATTTAGGAGTTTAAACCTGATAAATCTGAAAGGAAAGAGCCATTCTTGGTTCTTTAAGATGATTCCAAAGGTTTCTTTCTTACAACTAGAAAGGCAGTGTTTTAAAATTAGATTTGAAATATCAATAAATTATATCTAAAATGAGTGAATAGGAAATAAATGAATGGTGAACAACTTAAAATATAGGTAACTTCTTAGAAAGTTAGTTGAATAACATTAATGTTAGGCATAGCTAGGGCTTCAGGAAATTAGGATTAGTGTTCACAGGTATTAGGAGGGAAGATGATATTAGGTCAGCTGTAAGTTTTGTTTCTGGAGATATAGATGGATGAATTCTCAACAGCAATATAGGAAAGTGAAACATTTGTCATAAAAACACCTTGATATATAAAATAAAGAAGTGTTCTATACCTCTTCTAACAAAACTTCATCTCTATCAAAATATTAGCATAAGGTAATATAAAAATAAAAAATATTAACACGTATTTATATCTTAGATACAAACTTTTTTTTTTAAGGGCTGAATAATATTTCTATCTTAATTTTAAGTTTTAAGAGATCTTAGAAAAGATCTTAGAAAAGTTGGGATACTGAAATTTTCTAGGAAACAAAGTAATTCCAGTGTTTAATAAGGGGTAAAAGAGATAACCTAGGGGCTATTGAAAAATATCTCTGATGTACATGGAACAGTTAAATGAGGATTCTATCAACAAACAGTGGCTAAACATATAATTTATGCCACTCAATATGATTTTCTAGAAAGCAAATCTTGTCAAACAAACACTGTTTTTTATGGCAGGATTATAGGCCCTGTTGATAAAGGTGAATGTGTTGGCACAGCATTCTTCATTTTTAAGGCATTTGACTTAGTGCCACAAAATACTTTGGTTTAAAAACAAACTTGAATTGTGCAGAATCAACAGGCTGTACATTAGATAAAATTAAAATATCTCACAGTGTTCAGAAAATGGCAAAAAAGAAATCAATGAGCACAAGTGCTTCTACAAGCTTCCCCAAAATAGCCATTGCTCCTTTTATAGAAGGAGCAACGGACTAGAAAGAGCATATGAACAACACAGAGCAGGGTACTAAGTAGCAAAGATGAGGCTCTGGTTCAGAACTACCTGAAATTCTGCTAAAGCAGTTAAATTCCAGCAAAATCAATTTAAGGACACTCAACAATGTATCTGGTGACCAGGAATACAAATTTTAGGTACAGGGAGACTCTCTTTTGCAAAGCAGTAGCTGAGGAACAGGCTGGTGAGTCATTGTGGATAATCATCTCAAAACAGGCTCTCAAAGTAATGTTTTGACAAAATGGTTAATATGATCTTCGATTATATAAAATGTGATTGTCAGAAGTAGGGAAGTGTTACTGCTGCTCTAAAACTTCCACTAACATAAGACACCTAGGTCTGGACTCAGATCTTCCAGAAAAACATAGAAATCACAAAGACATTGAAAAAAGAAAAAAAACAGCTTAAACCAGAGATTGGAAAACCAATATAAATATATGAGTCTTAAAGATTCATCTTAATTTAACAGAGAAGGCTGAAAGCTGACTTGAGGTGTTTGTACAGTCCTCGACACAAAAACACCATCCAGTAGTATGGTTCTAAAACCTGCTGACAAAATCATAATTAGACATAATGACTGGAAGCTGAAGTTAGAAAATTTAACTTTCAAATAAGACACAATATAGAAAATTAAATAAGACACAATATAGAAAATGAAATTTTATGATGTACCAGCTCACAATTAGTCTGAGTTGTTAAGATAGGTTTAAATAGCTTTCTGAAATAGATGGTATAATTCAGCTTTTCAGAGAAATTACATCTCCATCGTGAGGAAGGGTTTAGATTAGACAGTCATAGGCCACCCTTATGGCCTTGAAATCTGTTAAACCAAGAATACCATCTTCTCTATCCCTGATATTTACGTGCCATAGGATAACCAGGATTACCTATGTAACTCAGCATAATCACTATGTGGGTAGATATGCACAATGCAAATGACTGTATTCAAATATCATACCCCAAGGTATCAGTCAACTGTACAATAGAACCCAGGAACTTTTATTTAAGTAGTGCTACTCTGGTTAGATGTAATCTGTTTGCACTTGGTGGAAGGGGAAATTTGATTTTGTGTCTGTGTGTTTAACAGCAAAACCATTTCCTTTCTTTGTATGGCTCGACAGACTACAAATCACCTATTTTCTTTACTCTTCTACTTATCTTCTAGGGCATTCAGCTCCTTCTGAAAGTCATAGTGCTTTTCAATCAGTAGGTAAACATCTATGCATTTAAGTTTATTTTTTACAGGAATGGCTATTCCATGGCACTCTTGTCTCACTTGTGGCATAATCATCCATGTTTATTACACAAGAACAGTGAACACGCAGGTGTTGTGTTGCAAAACTTATGGTTTAGTCCATCCCCAAATAGAAATAAAAGTACATTAAGTTTATTTTTATGAAATTCTGGAAACAAACATTTACAATAGGGTCTCAGAAGAGGGATTTTTACCTTTGTATCTGTCACCACCACAGAGGACATCCAGGCTGAACTGGGCTCCTGCTGCCTGCAGGCTGTGCCTACACAGGTACCTGTGCAGAACCTTTGTTTTCCATGTGCTAGCACAGGTGCTTTGTGCTTGGAAGAACATTAACATTAGCAGAAAAGAGAGGCCACCCATCACCTCTCAGTTGGCTCTGCAAGACTAATAGGCAATCCAACTTCTTTTTAAACACTGTAGTAAGAAGACATGACTCTAAATACACACAGCAGGCAGAAACATTGGGTAGGAAGGTGCCGTTTCCAGCCATTCTTCAGTGAAACACCATCTGTTACAACATATGCAAGTGCAGTTACACATCCAGTTACAGGAGGTGAGAAGGGTAATTTTCAGCCTGAGAAGAATGAGTTCTGTGTGCTCATCTCCTTTCACCATGCCTCACCCATTAGCACCAGAGTCAATCTACTGGAAAAAAAGATCACCACCATTTTCTGTCTCCCCCAAATGGAAAACTCAAATCCCTTGGTCTGTATAGGAATAATGATGTGAGTGGTTTCTCGATGTAGATCAAAAAAGTTAATTTCAAAAGTCCCAAATAACTGGAAGAATTTGAGAGTAGAAGAAATTCAAAATGAGACTAGAACCAGCAAAAATAAAATTAATATAGAATTTAAACATAAAAGTTTAATGAGTCCAAGCTTCCAGTTTTCTTTATTCGAATATTTTGACAGATACATTATTAACACTAACCTTATTTTCCTAGCTGAAAACTTAACATAAACAGAAACACAAAACTTA
Organism: Acridotheres tristis; assembly: GCA_037013685.1. Classification (NCBI taxonomy): domain Eukaryota; kingdom Metazoa; phylum Chordata; class Aves; order Passeriformes; family Sturnidae; genus Acridotheres; species Acridotheres tristis. The sequence goes on from CM072887.1 coordinate 104,467,211, forward strand.
CGATGTGCCAAAGAAAAAAAGGAGAAGAGTCATGGCTTGGAGACCCATTCTTTGTATGGAAACACTAGACTCTAATTTAATTTTAAAAGAAACTAAAAAAATCCTAGTTTTCTCAGCCTGACAAATCACCTCCAAAAAATTATTTCCTCACTGATTACAGAAGCAGACAATTGGTGCCCAAACAATCAAAGAAGCTTGTATTGTCAGCATGTTAATCATACTGTCTCTTAGCAACCATATTTTATTTACAAGTAACAATACTTCTTCAGAAGCTTGTCACATTTAATGACAAGTATTTGTGGGGGTAGGACTGGAATACGTATGTGCAGCTCCCACCTCTGGTGATAAGCAGCTTGTGAGGAGGACAGAGAAACGCTTTTGCTGATAGCCAGGTACTGATGGCAGAAGACAGAGAAACCTCTGAGGAGGAGGGGCAAGGGCTTGCACAAAACAGGGGCTTGCCCTGCTGGTTTTCTGTGCCCACTCTGGTTGGTGCTTTTCACCCTGTGAATCCATAGGTTCCTCTCCCTTTGACTCCTTACTGTGAACTTTTTAAAAATTTCCAAGATAGTCAAGGAATTTGGGGACCAGAACCTTCTTCTTTCTTTGCCTTTGGAGCTCTCCAAGGACCAGGTTCTGATCCCAGTACTTTCTCAGCAGCAGGGGGACAACAATCAATGCAACAATCAGTGCTCACATCACCTGTAAATAGAAAAGATAGTGTCTGGAAAAGTCCGTTTCACTCCAAATCAGTTTTCTTCTGCACTTGTAAAACTGTGCCTACTGGTCATCTCCATGTTAAATACCAACACTTTGGGATATTTTAGAGATAATTTCTTGACAGAAGATGCAATTGTCTGAAAAATAGAGAGAAAAACAGAACATTTTGTTCCTCACTGTGAAGACATTTTGCAGCAAAATTGTACAAGGGACAGCAGAGGTACTCAAGGGCTCATTTCAGTTTTCTTCATCCGTGATCAGTCATAGCAAAGGAAGGACTGCATAACCCAGTAAAAGTCACCTCAGCTCATGTTAATCTATTACGAGATCTTATCCCTATTCACCACCACCATAAGATGCTTCAGAGAAGGCTTTAAGGAAAGATAAAAATAATCTGCTTCCATGAAGATCTCAGCCTAATCCCTTGGAGTTAGAGTCAGCCTTAAATCTTTAAGCATGAGTTTATGTTTTTCCTTCCACAAACGTTGGTAGTAAGAGCTCGTATTCTAGATGTCCTTGTTATCTATCTCTTAAAATCCTAGGAGTTCTACCCTCAAATGCTGAGTATGCTCGTCTGTTCCCTTTTTTTATCCATTTTGAAATAGTCTCCTTTACATTTCAACAAATATCTTTATTCCTGAGAGATGAGGAACAATAAGCAGGTTGAAGAATCACATCAAAGCATGTACCAGCAACACATCTGTGGACTCTATGAGAGCCTTATGTTTGAGGAACTTATGTATGATATACACAGCAGAAAGACAGCCTGGACATGACCAGAGCAAGAAGTTTGTAGAAAGAGTGGAACAGTGGAAACAAAGTACAGTTCCAGCTCTTTTGTTCACAAAAACCTTTGCAGACTTTCAGAGACATACCTGCCTCATGAAACGAAGTTTGGAAGAAGGGAATAGTGGCTAATTTTTTATTATTCTTGTCTGAACTTGCCTTTTTTTTTTTTCAGATATTCTCTCTTTTCATAACAGAATAAAAATAGAAGTGGGAATAAAATTTAGGGATGAGTCCAAATCAAAAAAATAATTATAAGCCTGGGAATTCAATTCAGGCTCATCCTTAAAAGAGTTTCCAAAATGACAAACTGCTAATCCAATCCCACAAAAAATCTCTGTGGTTTAGGCCTGCCCTAAACAAATATTCCCATAATTTTAAACTTTCAGCAACAGCTGGAAAAGAAAAGACATTCCATATAAAGCATAAGGACTTTTTAAACTGCTCTCTGCCCCCTTGACCTGCTTGAATTAGTAAACAGTAATCACAAAAAATATGTATAGTACCTATAACAGTTCTGAGAATTCACTCTTGCTTATCAACATATGGGAACAATTACTATGAAAATATTTCAGAATTATGTCAGATGGTGTCTTCCATTACCCAGAAAACTGTGACATCCACAGTGAAGGGCAGGGCAGACAGCAGCAGCAGATTTCTGAGGAACCTTATAGTCCTCCTTTAGCTTCAGTGCCACCACAGAGCCTCTCATCTCTGCACTCATTCCCCAGCCAGTGCTGGGAACACTTCTAGCTCCACATGGTGAAATAGACATTTATATTCACTGTACTCCATCATCCACTGGGGGAAAAAAAAGCCAAATCATAACTGCAGATCCCACCCATAGCTAGGCAGCAGTCTCTGCAATCTGCTATGTGCAAAGAATTCAGCTGTACCTGGCCCTCATACACACCATTAAAGGGAAATAATAAGCCCATTTTACCCTCTCCATCAGAGATCTAAACAGTGATTAATTCAGAACAGAGTTTATTATCCAGCTGCCAAACACTCACCTAAGAAGGATCCTTGTGGACACCAGTCCTCCTGCACTGGAACTGCAGTAATTATTTCAGAGCATCAGCAACACCTTGCAGGGTTTAGTGTTTTCTCTCTCAGTTTATTTGACTGTTAATGGTAGTAGTATGGTCAAATAACCAAATTAAAACAAGCAGTCAACAACAAAAACAAACAAGCAAACAAACAAAAACCCACTAATATTTCAAAGCACAGATAGTGAGTGATATTGCCAATGAAATTCAAAAACATATTGAACAAACCTGGCTGAGGAACATTTTAATAAAATTGAAAGCATCAGGAAGCTTTGAAGTCTTCCAAGCATACAGCAAAATCTGTTATTTACTATTGCAGCATCAAAAGAAAGATCCACCAATACACTTTACAGACATCAGGAAGAAAGGCTGTCATGGTCTTTGTTTGCAGTTTGCTTGTATTTTTTAAAGTCTGTGCTAAGGGAAGAATCATGACTCTTTATGATACAGCACAGCCCTCATGTTTATTCCAGGTATTTTTGCTTTGAAGATCACTAGGGAACAGGAGTTCTTACATTGACTGCAGACACACATGAGGTTAATATCTTCCTGTTTTTACAAAAAATAGGAGAGGTAGCATGACCACGAATGACAAGAAGTCTAACAAATATTTTTCTGACATTTCATTGTACATTGACTTTTCAAAATGTCAGCTCTGATTTGAACATAAGCAATGCTTAAATAAAAATAATTTATCCTTTTAAAGACCATTAAAGGCTCCTGCAGAAAAATCTAAACTGCAGAAGTCTCAGGAGTTTGAACTTCACAGTAATTTCAGTAGAAGTCACAGCTGTTCAATCTTTGGGAGTCAGAACATTTATATAAGTGTCTAAATAAACCATTTGCTTCATTGACTATTGACCAACAACAAATATAGCACTTTAGAATTGATTAGGTTAGAAGAGGTGTTTAAGATCATCAAGTCCAACCATTAGCCCAGCACTGACAAGCCCATCACTGAACCATGTCTGTAAGTGCCACATCGACACATCCTTTAACACCTCCAGGGATGGTGACTCCAACACTTCCCTGGGCAGCCTGTTCCAGTGCTTGACAACACTTTCAGTAAAGAAATGTTTCTTAATAGCCAGTCTAAACCTCCCTTGACACGATTTGAGGCTATTTCCTCTCATCCTATATCTTGTTACCTGGGAAATAAACCAACACCAACCTGGTTACACCCTCATTTCTCAGAGTTGTAGCGTGTAATAATGTCCCCCCTGAGCCTCCTTTTCTCCAGGCTAAATACCTCCAATTCCCTCAGATGCTCCTCATAAGACTTGTGCTCTAGACCCTTCACCAGCTCTGCTGCCCTTCTCTGGACGTGCTCCAGCATCTCAGTGTCTTTATTGCAGAGAAGGATCCAAAACTGACTGCAGGGTTCGAGCTGCACCCTCACCAGTGTCCAGCACAGGGAGTCACTGCCCTGGCCCTGCTGCCACACCATGGCTGGCACAGCCCAGGTGCCATTGGTCTTTTTGGCCACCTGGGAACATCTGGCTCATGTTCATCTGCTGTCCCCAGCACTCCCAGGTCCTTTTTCACTGGGCAGCTTTCCAGCCACTCTGCCCCCAGCCTGTGGCACTGCAGGGGTTGTTGTGACCCAAGTGCAGGACCCAGCATTTAGCCTGTTTGAACCTCACACCACTGGCCTCAGCCCATCAATCCAGCCTGTCCAGATCCCTCTGTTTAGCCTTCTGACCCTCCAGCATCTCAACACTCAAGCCCAGATTGGTGCTTTCTGTATATATGTTAAATATATATTTATAATTACTGTTATCACTTAGAAATATTACTCATCACTATGATAGAGGAGCCACTGCAACTGTGCTCATGCTCTCTGGACCTGCCAGAGACCTGCAGGGAAGAGGGAATGGTGTAGATAAGAAAAAAGGGAGACAATTTGCTGTTACAGTTTTTTTCCCCATACCAGGTCTAGACAACAAAATTGCACAAACTTAGACTGGTTAGAAGGCACTCAAACTGATTACCTCGTTCATTTTTCTTCCCATAATAAAGAACCACTCTAGCCATCATATTCCCAAACTGTCTTATCCCTGCTTGCTGAGCCTGTTTTTTGATATTTCTAAGTGATGAGCATTGTGAAATATTCTTAAGCCTACCAATTCCTACTAGGAGAAAAGGAATACCTTTACCATTCCTAAAATTCTAAAATTCTCTCTCTGCAGCTTAAGATTTATTTCTTGCCTTATTCTTCATGGCCATGGGAGACATTCTTTTTTGCAGCTTTTTTATGTATTCATACACTGATATAACATCTCTTTTCTATCTTGTGTGTTCTAAGGACACCAGACACCTCATCCTTTGTAGATTCCCAGGCTTTCCTCATAGCCTCTCTCTGTACTCCCTCCAGCTGTTTCCCTTCTGAGAAATCATAACAATGTTGTGAAGAAGAATTATATTGCAAATTTTATGGATTATGCTGCTGTTTATAAATCCCAGTGTGATGTTTGACCTCTATGCAGCAGTGTGGTGGGCTGACCCTGGCTGAATGCCAGGTGCCCACCAAAGCCACGCTGTCATTGCCCTCCTCAGCCGGGCAGGGGAGAGAAAATATAATAAAAGTCTCATGGGTTTGGATAAGGGCAGAGAAAAATCACTAACCAGTGACTGTCATGGGCTAAACAGAGCCCACTTGGGGAAATCATGTTAATTTATTACAGTCAAATCAGAATAGGGTAATGCCAAATAAAACTAAATCTTAAAACACATTCCCATCACCACTCTCTTCTTCTCTGGCTCATCTCCACTCTCCATTCCTCTGCCTCTTCCTCCCAGCATCGCAGGGGGATGGGGAAAGGGGGCTGTGGTCAGTTCATCACACCTTGTCTCTGCTGCTCCTTCTCGTCATGGGGAGGACTCCCCATAGCCTTCCCCTGCTCCAGTACGGGTCCATCCTGTGGGACACAGTCCTCTATGAACTCCTCCAGATGAGTCCTCTCCACAGCTGCAGCTCTGCACAAACTGCTCTGCCATGGCTCCCTCCAAAGGCTGCAGCTCCTTTCAGGAGCAGGCTGCTCCACCATGGGCACCCAGAGCATCACAAGTCCTGCCAGCACGTCAGCTGCAGCATGAGCTCCTTCCTCTCTGGAGCCACGAGTCCTGCCAGGAACCTCTTCCAGCATGGGCTTCCCAGACGGTCACAGGCATCTTTGGGCTGCAGGTGGATCAAGACTGTTACCTGTCTTATCTCTGTTTTTTTTATTATATTTTCTCAGCTGTTTATCCCCACCTAAGTGCAGAACCATGCATTTGTTTTAATTAAATTCTGTGCTGTCTTCAACACTATTTCTCTTAATTGTTGTGATAATTCTGAATTAATTCTTATCTTTCAATCTGATACATTTCACTTGCAGATTTAATAAGCGTATTCTAGAGACCTGGTATTGGATTATATTGAAAACATTGAACATACTAAGCCAAGGCTAGATCCTCAATTCATCATAGCAGTTTGACAGCTGGCAACTGCTCTGAATGCAGTGTCCCCAGACACCTTTGTCCCCACTCTACAGTAACCCAAACGTGCCTGTGTTATGTGAGACCCTGAACAAGGCCTAGCTATACCATGTCTTTACCCTTAAGGCATGTTACTTCACATAAAAAGATTTTGGATTGATCTGATATGATTAAATCCTGACAAATGATTTAACACTCACTGCATACTGCCAACAAATTTACTACTTACTCATCTGGTGTTCTTTTAGATGCCCTACAAAAGTACTGTTGGATTTCTTTATCTAGCATGTTCCAACAAAAAGAATTGGCCCATCATTCTATAACCTTCCCTTTTGACTTCTTTTTAATTTTTCTTATGTTTGCCCTTTTCCAGTCTTCCAAAACTTGATCCACCTCCACACATTCTCAAAATGCACTGAGATACTGCTGGGATTGCTTCAGCTAGGGTTTTCACAAACTTGAGCAGGATTTCATCGGAGAATCAGAAATTTCTAAGTGTACTCAAAGCAAGACTTTCTTTCTTCTTCCTCTTTGTCACTGATGTTAATTGTGATAACAGTTTGAACACCATTGCCTTGATAACATGCAGCACAGAGGAGTTGTGATTCAGTCCCTGCAGCCTCCTCCTGGGATGGCCAAACCAAGCTCCCCACAAGACACAGGAAATCTGCCTCAGGTCTTTCAGTTTCCAAGGAACCAAGATTGATCCAAACTAAACTCCAACAATAATCTCCAACTCACAGAAGATACTTCAAGATGTGGGAATCACATTTTCCCCGCATTTTTGCTTCCACTCAGAACCATAGAATCACAGAATGGTTTGAGTTGGAAGGGACCCTAAAGTCCATCCAGTTCCGACCCCCCTGCCATGGGCAGGGACACTTTCCACTATCCCAGGTTGCTCAGAGCCCCATCCAGCTTGGCCTTGAACACTTCCAGGGATGGGGCATCCACCACAGAATGTGAAATAACAAACCAGCTTAGCTAATCTTTTAGCTCAGGTAGAAAAATTAAGTAGTGTTGAAAGCTTGTAGCTCATGCTTTTTTGATAAAAAGTTTGCTCAGTTTCCATACAATAATGTTTTTCAATCTTTGAAAATATCCAAAAATTACATATAAAATGGTACACTTAAAGCTAAAATATATTTTAAAAAATCAAATGTCCCGAACATTGGGACTATTAGACTTAGGAAATTTCATGCAATTTTTATTTGTGCGTGAAGATGATTATTTTTGGAATGTAAAAATTTTTTGAAGACCTCAGCCTTATTGATTGTGGAACAGACAAACAATACCTCCAAACATCATGCTAAATCTGATACTATTTAACGATTTTGATCTAAATATTTTGTAACATATTATTGAAAGTACAGTGGCAATATTCTCATCCCACATACAGGGAAGAATTACATGTTCTTTGCTTCAAGTTTGACAGATATACTTCATTGGCATATGGGGAAAACTCACATTATCTTTACTAAAGGTAAGGCAGAAATGTTTTAAAAGACAAGACAACCTCATTTGTTGCAAAAAGGCACAGCAGCAGGTGGGAAGGCACAAAAGTGTTTTTTAGCTACATCCAGCTTCAAATTTTCATAAAGACAGCAAATGGAGTGAATTTAAATCCTTTACATCACTACTCACTGAGACAAAGGACTCACTAACTGTCAAGGCCAGCCTAAAGTCAAATTGAAATTCTATGACTATGAATGAAGTCCTGTGAAAGCAGAAAAATAAACCATAGATTATGAAAAGAATGGCCTGAGACACCTCTGGGGAAAAACAAGTAAAACTATAACTGAACAAAGAAGTTTAAGGGATTAATGTAGATGGATGCATCACTAAATGAATAATTATATTGAAATATTTTTAAATCAAAGCATATTAATTTTAGAACTCAGGTTCCTACATTCAGAAAACAATTAAAACACTTTATAATTTCATTTGTTGAGTTGCCTATAATATTTACAAAAATAGTTTATTTCTAACTTTAAGTTCCATGGCTGGGCAGATGTTTTTCACAATTAAAGAAGGAGTTCAGACATCCTACTGGATGGCAGCACAGCAGCCACTCCTCCCAGTTTTATATCATCAGCAAACTTCCTGTGAAGGGTCTCCAGCACCAGATCCAAGTCATTGAGGAATTAGTTAAAAAACACAGGACATAGCATTGACCCTTGGGGGGATAACATCCCCTTTGATGAATGCATTAGTTGGTTTAGTGCTCCCCTCTTTAGGCTGTCCCTACCTTGCTTTCCCAGCTTTTCCCCATTTAATCTATATGACACAGTGTCTGCCTTACAGGAGGAAAGAAAAGACAAACATAAAAAAGAAGAAAGAAAACTGAGTGAACAGGTTCAAGCAAGTCATGTGTTCATCCAGACATGTCGAGAGTCAGTGCTCTCCTTGATATGGCCTTTGCCAACTCATTATCCCTCTGACAATGCCTGCCATCACCCAGCAGCTCTCCCAGCTCACAGATGGTCCCAAAAAGTAGCTTGAAAGTAGAAATCTTGTTATATGGACTGGAAAGTAATATGAGTATTAAACTGGATTTATCGATGCAAAATAATCTGTTCCAGGGCATCATGGACAGAGGATGGCCCCTAACCTGGTCTCTAGTAAAGCCTTGCCCCTAGTCAGTTGCCACTCTGAGTCTTGTGACATCTTAAACTACTTCTTCATCTGAGCCTCGAGCATTTGTTCAAATTTCTGTGAAGAAATGCTTAACACAATGTATACATACCTATAGAAAAGTCTGTATTTTCAGTGGCAGTGTAACAAAACCACAAGAAATGTACCATAAAACCCTATTGTGCTTTACTTCATAGGAAACATGCAATTAATTCTTCTGGCAAAGAAAAAAAGGGGTGGGAGGAACTTGTCGAATTTGTTTTCTTGCTGTCTCTCATTCTTTTGGGTTCAATACAGTCAAACAGGTTTTATAACAGGAAGAAATCTCTTCATCCCTTTCTGTTGTGCACATTCATGATGCAGAATGGAGGGGAGGTTTCTTTACACTCTACAACTGAAACTACATGAAAAGGTCATTCCAGGTATAACAATACATCAGGAAGACATGAGAATTGCTGGCAAAATTTTAAAATCACATATGCAGAAATCTTTTATGGAATATGCACACTGGCAGTGGACACACTCTTTCATACCTTGAATTTTCCTCATCTGATCTTTGTCCTTTCAGCAGAATCAGTAGCTCAGCAGTGACATTTCTAGAGTTCCAAAGCAGGGTAAGTATCTATTCAATACCATCAAAGGAACTGATAAAGAGTAGGGAACTTCAGGACATTTAAAAAATGGTTTTACTTGCTTTTTCCTTATCTTTTTTTTTCTTTTTTTTTAAGTTTTTTCTAATTAAGATTTTACTGAGTTTTCCATAATGGAAGACTATAACTAATCAGCAAAAGTATTATCATATGAATTTTAGCTTAGTAATTTACTGGGGCCAATTCATTTCTTTTTCTAACAGGCCAAGAAGCTGTAACTTCAGGTGCAGTCAATCACATCTTTGGGAACATTAAGCAGAGGAAGCAAAAAATGAGAAGCACCAGCATAAATTAGATAAAAAACCTAAACAAAGACTGAAAAGAAGGCTAAATTCAGTTTACCAGCAAAATCTGATGTGCTACGTACATGAAAATTTGAAACTTTAGAAGAATTCATGAGTCAGCCATTCCGAGAATCATACCAGAAAGCTAATGAGTTTATTCTCACATGAGACCCCATGAAAAAGAAATTGGTCTGTGAAAGCAATTCCAGAAAGCCAAACATACCTTAAAGCATCTCCAACCCATCAGCTCTTCCCAAGAGGAATCAGGAATGGCTGTTCAAGGGGTAAAGGCTGATTGGCATGCTGGTCAAGTAGCCCACCCGTGGAGAACACTCAGTGCCTGTGGTCACTTTTCCATCACAATATCTTCCCTCCAACACCCACGGAAAGCTCTGTGCAGAGTCCCACCCCAACACTGCAAAGGTTGGATCAGCTTGGGCTGGTGTTTTTCTGCACACTGAATGTTTGGACTTCATTCAAAGGAATCTGTTCTGCCGTTCCCAGCAGCTCTCACTGCCACTAAGCTTTTGCACGTAACAGGAGAGGAGAGAAGAATCCTTTCCCCAGCCCAGCACAGGAACTGGGAGATGCTGCTTTCTGTGTCCAGCTACACCAAATATATCAGTCACCTTAGCCCAAGTCTCAGAATCTCTGAGTGGGAGCTATCTGACCCAATGTCAAGGCTTGTCTCATTCTTACCAGGCAATAGGATGCATTTCAGCACCCCATTCTCCATGTCTCCTTCAATATGAGATGAATTGCACCTTTGAGAGTGCTTATTTCTTTTTATCAACTATAAAGAGATCTTAAGGTAAATAATTCAGATGCATCTTTCAACACCAAACACTTCAATATAGCTGAGAGAAATGCATGCTATATGTCCACAACACCAAAAAAAGGCACTACAATTAATGCTAGATAGAGTGAGGGGGTTTGGCAGTCCTGACAAGGACCCACTTTTAATTTGTCTCACCTTCCTCAGAAAAAAAGAGAGCTCCATGAGGAAGTTTAGAGGTTACCATCCAACATCAGGCCGTGCTGGCAGTTTTCTTTTATAAGGTTTTCAATTTAACATTTTTCACAAGAAATTTTTTTTATGTATACAAGTATGCATATATAAAAAATTAAATATAATAAAAAATTAATAATGAAAAATAAATGAAGGTTTTCCTTGATCTAAAGTATAGAAACCTGCATTTGGGGAATATTTATTATTTTCTGGAATACATAAGAATTTATATTTGACTGAAGATGAACAATAACAGAGCAAAATCAAGGTTTTAATTAATCACTGAGTGCTTGTCATTTTGACAACTAAAGAATTGGGAAGCTGCAAAGAACCAAAGTGAAACAACATCAATCATCTGGCTACAATAAATAATTTAATAAAAAAATCACTGAATAACTATGAGGTTTAAGGAGGCAAAACAAAAAAGACAGAGAAGTAAAACAGGAGCATCAGACAAACTATGTACAGCTGACCCTATTTATATTAGTATTACACAACTGTCGCAATCTCCATCATATCTTTTGCTATGCAAAATAAAACACCATACTCATTTACCTTGGAAATGAGCATCATAGCTTTTAGAAAGAATAATAAAACAGATTTACAATGATACTATATTATTTTATCATATTTTGTATGAAGTTAATTAGTCGCATCAGCAAATAGAGAAAAAGAAAAAATCAAATAATTTAGTTGCCATCATGTAGCATCGTAGGCAGGTCCAGCACCCTGCTTGGTGCCCATCTCACAGAACCTGCAATCAACCAAAGTCAGCCACAGGGAGCACTGACAAAATTAAGAGTTAACAAGTGCCAAGCAATGAACACAGTGAGGAACAACTTTACATAACCAGCAGTGCCTCACACTAGATTGTTTTCTGAAAACTTCACCTCAATCTTCGTGGCCAGAATGACAAACAGACTATTAAAAATTAGCAGCTTAAGGCAGAGGGTAAAATGGAAAACAGCTTCATGCCGTTTTGGAAACCCACTGTGTGGATAGGAAACCTTTCCACAAGCTATAATGGGGCAGTGTAAAAGGGCAGTGCTGGAGCAGCTGAGTCTCTGGTCTGACATAGTGGAGCAGTTTTAGTGGTTTCACATTCTGTGAGATTTATTTGGACAGAATGTGGGCCTAAAGCAAAAGTAAACTGCACGTGTTTTATTTCATATCTAAGGGGTTATGGGACATGATTGTGTCAGGATAAAAGTGAAAAAGCCAGATAATGTTATCTTTCCCTTTTTAAAAAATATATTACCTGTCCTCTCCCTGGACAGAACATGCTCACATAATATAATTTCTTCTCTCCTTTGCTTAGGGATCAAATACACTCAAATATAACTACACATATAAAAAGTCCCATCACTTTGCCAAAACGGCACAGAACAAAGCCACGACCAATAACACTTCAGCACTTCAGCAAGACTCCAGCAAGGTACTAGAGAGGCAGGATCAACTTTGATTGAGTGGTTTTACAGAGTTCTAGGAAGATCCTGATGCATTTTCCTCCATGAGGAAATTTCACAGTAGAACACTGAAATCATCCAAAATTATGGTGTGCTGCAATCCTGCAGTCAGCCAGTGGCCTTCTCCACAAGAGCTCTTCTCCAGGAGCTCAAACACTCAGCTACCAGCAAGCTTTCAGCAGGCTGCAACATCTGCTGCTCTCAGCTCCTGCTCCCAGTCTGCAGCTGAACTGGCAGCTGGTGTGGCTTGGCAGGTAGGAGGGGATGGTGGTGAAGGAGGGAGGAGTCCTTCCACCGCAGCTGGCTCCTCCAGGGGTGGTGTCAGCAGAGCCCTCGTGCCTGCAGAGACCTCTCTGAAGTTTGTTTATGCCCCTCTGTCTAATCCAGCATTTTCTTTTCATCTGCGATGTTTTTCCCCTTTGACCCTTGTCATTTGAACACAGTATGGGATGCAACACAGCTTGTGGCTTTTCTGGGGGTTAGTGGGCAACAGCCCGTGATGTGGCAAAGGGGGCTGCAGAGCCAGCCTGGGGAGCAGTGCACATGCCCTGAACTGTGCTGAGGGATGGCATGGACTGGGAGAGAGCGAGTGAGCCGTGGCTGCCAGCACTGCAGCTGAGTGGCACAGAGTGAGCTGTCACTCCTGGCAGAGATCACAGGTAGGCACAATAAAATGCTTTGTTGAAATACTTTTTTTGGCTAATTGTTGTTCTGTTTCAGCTAATTACATCTCCTTAAATTGCAGGGTGCAGCACCCCTGCCTGCCCAGCCAGCAGCACTCAGGAATCCCTCCCTGCAGCTGAGCTTGCTGCACACGTTCGCTCGTTTGGCCGCCTGCTCGCACATAAACCCTGCGGTCCATTAATCATTTCAACCACTCTTCACTCTACAAAATAACATAATAGACTCCTAAAAATGAGAGATGAAGAGGGCTAGCAGTACCATCCAATCCCTTCCCCTTCCCAGGGAATATTTCCCCAGTCTATTTTTCTTACCTATTTTTTGACGTCCCAAGTTTAGGCCAACAATTCTTCTGCCAGTCCTTCCACTTTGTTAATGACGGAATGATGGATAATAGATTTTGTTTCTGTAACCTCTCCACTTTCTTCAGGGGAACTTTTTGAAATAATCCCATCAGGATTTCTTTCAATCTTAAGTTCAAGGTTTGGCAGTGGGGAAGAGCAACTCATCTCATCCGTATTCTCATGCCACGTTAAACACAAAATGCTTCAGCAGTTCAGTTTCCCCACACAGCTTTCAGCTGCCCTCTGTGCTGCATGGGAAGAACTAAGCCCTCAGGGTAAGGAGTTATTTCTTTTCCTTACCATGCTAACCCCAGGCTCTTCCAAAGCAGAGAGTCTGTTGTCACTGGAGCCCAAATATGACAAATTATGTGTAGATAATTTTCTGATATACCCATCTATCTCCCTAAGTGTGGTGAGACCACCAAAGGAAAATAGCAGGTGATGGACCTGAAAGATACTGAAAACTATGCCTACTTTGTTACATACATCCCTATGAAACAGATTATCTTAGAGGTTGGTAAGAAAAAAATAAAAACTCAGATCCCCCCTCCTTTTTGTGTATTTATTCCTTGGTTAATAGAATGATCAAAACACTCACATGGCAGTGAGCACATTTACATACACAGAATATTATTAAAAGAGTATGGTTTTCCCTCCCTGCAGCATGCAAAAATCAGTAGCTGCCTAATAACCATTGCTACTCCAGGTAAAACCTAAGAGAAATACTTCTCTGCACTAGTGCTAATAGTGAAACAATATGCAATTTTTTAGGCTGGTGTTTTCAGAGTAGTTTAATGGGTTTAGGTACCTTATCCCTCTTGAGACTCAGGAATAGCTGCATCTCACATGTAATAGTCACCCCAAAGACCAGTTCTCAGCTTCTTCTCCATCTTCTCTCCACACCATTGGGCTGATACACCCTGTTTTTCCCATTTTATTTTATGAACAGGATAACAAAGACGGAGCTACTCAAGTAGAAAGTTTGATCCACTGCTGTTTGATCTTCAATACAGAGAAATATTTTCACAAAAAATCTTGAGAAATAAGGCAATATTCAACATTTACCATTAATAACTGTACAGCTCCAAAGCCTACCTACAAAACAGTGTAGGGCTTCTCATTCAAGACCAGAGACAGAACTTTATTACAAAATCCTGGTTTCAGATTTTTTCAGTCTGGTCCATCTGGAACTGAACAAGTCTACAGAAGGCCACTTAGATATTCAAAAGAACCTCTTCTGTGAGGAAATGCTGAGAGTTGGGTTATCAGCCTGGAGAGGAGAAGGCTCCAAGGGACCTTATAAGGGAGCTATAGGGACCTAAAGGGACTATAAGGGAGCTGAAAAGGGACTTTTTGCAAGAGCCTGCAGTGACAGGACATGGCAGAAATGGCTTTAAACTGAATAAGAATAGGTTTAAATTGGATATTAGGAAAAAATTCTTTATAGTGAGGGTGGTCAGACTGGAACACATTCCCTAGAGAAGTTGTGGCTGTCCCATCCCTGGAAATGTTGAAGGCCAAGTTGGATGGGGCTCTGAGCAACCTGGCATAGTGGAGGGTGTCCCTGCCCAAGGAAGGGAGGCTGAAATTGGATGAACTTTAACTCAATCCATTCTGTGGAATCCAGCTCAAACCATTCTATGAGTTTCCTCTGTCTCACCATTTACTCCAGTTACAAGAAGTTTGAATCCAACAAAAATGTTTGATTTTCATAATTTTTAATTTTTCTTTATGTCAGGTGATCTGTGTAGTGATTTTTTAAAATACACCTAATAAATTGCATATTGTTATATCATAGCATTTAATTTTTAGTTATACAATGTAGATTTTATTACCATTTTTATAAAACTGCAGTGATATAAATTATAAAAGTTAAAATTATGTGTATGTCCTTAAAAACATCCTACAAAATGTTTCTTCAGAAAAGGCTTTCAGTACATCATCACCTGCTAGTCCAAGTGCATTTTAACATTTAAAGACCCCTTCAAAACCCAGATAACCGAGGAAACTGCATTTCAGATAAACATCCACTCTCAGCTTTCCTGCCTGGCATAAATCTTAATATCACAGAAATGTCTTTCACTATAAATGTATAAACAACAGACCACCACAAAAATGTAAGTAAGACAAAAGAGTCAAACTTGGATGCCTTAAGTTTAATATCAGCATCCACATTTAAGTAAATGGACCATAATATTCAGAGGCACTGAGTGCAAATCCTACTGCCTGCTGTCAGCAGAGAGAGAGGCAAGGACAGGAATCAAAGGGGAGAAAGAAAAGACAGGTATATGAGTTTTCCAGAGAGAGGTTGGATTTATGAACACAGTTATTAGAGTACAGTAAATAAGACCCTACTGTGTGATTTTCTGTCTGTACAATCTAGTTGTCCTCTTAAAATGTGCTAAATATAGAGTAAATGTACCAGCAAAGAGAAAATGAATTGATAGGCAAATAAGCACAGCAGTAGCTTGCAAGGAATGTAAAAAATAAACCTCTTTAAGAGCACTTCAAAACATATTGCTATTTTTTTCTCACTCTGAAGCCTGTCTGGGGACCACTTTCTCAGCTCACAAGGGATCAGAAAAGAAGAGGTGCACAGGGGATTGTGCAATTTTTGTCAGCCCAGAATCAGCACAAGCAGCTCCTGAACTGTAACCAAGCAGAGGTCTGACTCCAGCCCAGTCCCACACTGGCCGTCAGCCAGCTCCACGCTGGATTTGCCGACTGCAGCCCCAGGCACACAGATGACTTTGTACCACATCACAGTGTGAGGTGACCTCTGTGCAAACAAGACAAACCAGCAGGGGAAGGGCTCCTGCAGCTCTGCAGGAGGGCTTGGCCAGCAGTGGCAAGGTGCTGATTTGACGTACGTTGATTTATTTTTATTTATCTTACCACATTTACTGTGCTCACCTACCAAAGAGGATGCAGATTTTATCAGTCAAAGACCCTTTCCTCTTGCCTTACAAAAGGATGCTACAACAAGAACCTGGAGTATCATGTCACCTTTTCCTTGTCAGCTCCTGTCAGTGCCCTGGTGGGGAAAGGAGTTCAGGTGTCATGTCACACAACCTCCCTAAAGTCCGGTAGGTCTTTGGGCTGAAGCAGCCCAAGGAAAACAGAAGTACTTGAGTTATTCATGCTCAGATGCTTCTAGAAAGAAAACAAAGCACCTAAATGAAAATTTTTGAAAATGCCAAACTAAAAATTTGCTCCCTCTCATCCACAAAAAACCACATTCTTTTCAAACTGCAGAGAGCATGTAATAAAAAATTTGCATTCACATATTAGTTCTTAACCTCTTCCAAGTTTGGACCCAGTCTTTCCAGAACAAAGACAGCTCCAGGTGCTAGAGATAATTGTCCACATTACTAGTACTGGTAGTAGTATTAGTTGGTGCTAATGACCAACAGATTAACATGAGCCTTCCTGTAGGGAATATGTTTGCTAGGACAGTATAAAGTATCTTTAATTTCCACTACTTGAATTAAAAAACGCTGAAGTTCCTCAGTCTTCAGAGTTATAAATCTGGAGCCAGACGAGCTCCTTTTCTGCTTTCATTAATAAAATGAAGATGCATTTCTTTTCTTATTCATGCAGTGATTCCTTGCCACCTGTATAAGCCGTTAGTACAAATGACAATGGCAACATGTCACCACAATTTAGAAAGGTAGAGATCACAGTTCTCCTGAGATGAAATTCACAGCTATGAAAGCCCTTCAGCCATCAATAACAGAGAAAGAAAACAGTGAGGTTCTGTAATTATACTCAGAAAATGAAAGAGCAGCCCCTTTTGAAAATCAGTGTCACATAACCTGTCAAGAGTCATTTGCATGTAACCCTATTCTTCCTGAGCCCACAGAGGTCCGAGGAAAACACATCAGTGCAGTCAGGGTCTCTTCTGCAGTACATTTAATATTTATGATTCTTAAAATGTACCTGTGAAAATAAATTCCATTACCATAAGGTAAACAAAATGTAATTGCACCGACCAATTATAACATCATACAATACCACATTTCATTTTTATCCTTATTAGCAATAGTTCCAAAAGATCCTGCTCACCTTCCATCCTCCAGCTCAGTCCTTATTATTGTTATTTATGAATCATACTGCAATTGCAGAGACATAAGACAATATTCTAACTGTTTCTGCTTTTCAATTATGAATATGTGTCACTTTTGCCAATAAGAAAGGCAATTGTGTAACTAGCTTCTGGAACCAGGAATTGCTGCTCAGGCTTATAATGAACTTGGTGCTCTGAGGCAGCAGAAGGAGAGCTGCAGTCCAACAGCTCTGTGAAGCAACACAGACATAGGCAGTATGTGCAGGTCACACGAAACATGAGAAAGGGCAGGGAAAGTAGGACACCCTGGTCTCAGACTGATGGGCTTTCAAGGAGCTGTGGACAATGGCAAGGATCACTTTGCTGCCAGTAAGCTGCACATGGAGACTCACCTTCAAACAAGAGGCATTTCTGCACCTTCTCCTTGATTCTTTTTTTTTTTTTTCTCCTTGTGCTTTCCTGGGTCCTTGGTCAGTGACAAAGACCAGCACTGCTATTTTCAATACACACAAGGAGAAGCCCCAGTGCCTGAAGCATTTCTATAATAATGCAATCAAAGTTGGGGTGGGAGGGTGTATGTGGATGTGCCAAGTCAGCACTTGAAGAGCACACTGACAACTTCTACAGAGGGGAAACAGGGTGATAAGGACTTCAGAACTTCAACACCAGGGTTCTCAAATTTCCACTTGCATAAAAGATTCCCACTGACCTAAGTATGCTGGTTTTGGTTAGCATTGAGTTAAATTTCTTCACAATGGTTGGTATGGAGCTGTGTTTTGGATTTGTGCTGAGCACAGGGCTGATAATACAGAGATGTTCATTTCTCATTGCTGAGCAGGCAATACAGAGAGCCAAGGCCTTTTCTGATTTTTGTACTGCCTTGCTGGTGAGGAGACTGTGGGTGAGACACAGCCAGGACAGCTGTCCCCAGCTGGGCAAAGAGATATTCCATACTATGACACCATGCTCAGCATATAAAGTGGGAGACAGAAGGAGAAATGGGAAGGCATTTTTAGTGATGATGTTTGTCTTCCCACGTCACCATTACATGTGATAGGTCCTGCTCTCCTGGGGATGGATGAACACCTGCTTGCCCATGGGAAGTGGGGAACGAATTCCTTGTTTTATTTGCTTGCACAGCCTTTGCTTTCCCTATTAAACTGTCTTTGTCTCAACCCATGAGTTTCCCCAGCTTTTACCCTTTCAGCTCTCTCCCTGATCCCACTGGTGGGGGAGTAATTGTGTGGTGTTTGTTTGCTGCTTGGGGCTAAACCATGACACTAAGACAGCATTCTCCTAACAAAGCAATGTAGTGATCATAAAAATCCCCTTAAGTGGTACCATAAAAGGGCTTTATTTTTATGAGACCTGGATAAACAGAAGAATATGAACTACAACAAAGATATGCAAAGGCACAAGTTGCAGCAAAGGAAATTCTGATTATACATTACTTCTTCTACCATGAGATGGTCAAACACTGTTACGGGTTCCCCAGAGATGCTGCAAGAGCCTCATCTTTTTTAGGCAGTCAAAACTGAGAAGGACAGAGCCTTGAGAAAAGTGCTCTAAACTGGCCCTGATTTGAGCACATAGGTGAGAACATGGGATTTATAGTTATCCTTTCCAACCTCAATCATACTGCAGTACTAAAGACCAGGTGTAAAAGTTTATCATGGAAACATTTTCCTACATCTCTCTGTACCATGAGACCCTTACAGAAAGGTCAGTGTCTCATGTCCTTGGTGTCCAGGAAGGTCCTCGTCCAGCCATCCAGACTAATAACATTGCCTTTAAAAAGTCCAGTGCATTGAACATCAGTTTTTGCAGGTTTTTGAGCCATTCTTGCAATCTAAAGAAGGAGCAGCCTGCAACAGGGATTGATGTTCTAGATAGGAAATATATACAGAAACCGACAAATAATGCAAGGACTTTTGACAGGATTCTTAATTCTGTTTTCATCTGGTCTGCATAAACTCTAAATTATAAGCAGCAGATAACAGCATTGCCATCTTTGGTGTGAACAGAGACAAGATGGGTTGGATAAAATCGAGCATTTCTTAGGGAATAATTTCTCCTTTTGGTTAGCTCTAAGGGATAACTCATCCCTCATCACTTCAGCTTGGCCCTTCAAAGGATAATCCCTCCTCAGGTGCAGATGGATGCCTGGGACCTAAGTCATCTAGACAGCTGGAGTAAATCACCTCATCCTGAGGTACCACGATGCTTCCTTTGTGAGCAACCTCACAGGCATTCTGAGTCCCAAAAGGGCTTGTAAGACAAATGATGCCAAAGCTTTTACTTGGCATGTTTGGGAAAGAACATGGGCAGAGGGGGGTTAAAATGAATTTAGAAAAATAAATAAAGACTTGAGAATATAGTTATAAGTAGGAACAACAGCAAGAAATTAAAGAAAGGGAAAATTAGGATGAACATCACAGAAAATTCAATAGTGAGAACTACTAGAGTGTGTCACAGTCTCCCATGGGGATGATCTACTGCTTCCAATACTTAAAACTAGATTGGACAAAGCAATATCATTCAGGGAACAGTCCTGCACTAATAAAGGAACAGAATGCTTTGTCTGACATATCTTTTCCATGTCTAATTTTTGTGGGTATATGATAGCATTATGTATGACTCAGGATCCCTTTTCAAGTAAAAAAAGTGTCAGTCACTGACTCTTTGTCCCCTTACTCATTATCCTTTGGTTCACCTCAAGCCTTCTGAAAGCATTAACTACCCAAATCAAAGCACACAGTCTGCATTTTCAGATGTACTATTTCAATAACTATCTGCAAATATTAGTTATTTCACATACTGCTTCTCTTCATTTGGTTACAAGTAAGAGCAACTCCCTTAAAAACATTTAATATCTATATTTTAGTGTAGCACTATATATTAAAAAAAAAGTAGGGAGAGAGAAAATTACCTTCATTGACAGGTAATGCACTGGCTACTTGCCTAGAATTCACATGCTACATTTCATAATGCTGGTTTTGAAGTCACAGTAAACTGCACATCTTTTCTCTGAAAGTTGAATTCAAACATGAGAGGTGATGAGAAGTAATCAAATTTATTGTGACATTAAAAGATAACAACAATGGTGTTTAGGAAAAAATAAACAGCCTTGAAAATATGAGTGGCTGAATATTTTAGTATACTATTTTGTAAGTTATGTAACATTGCAATGTTGGTGTAGTATTTCTTTTCTTCATCCAACTCCTCTCTCCCCCCTTCAAATGAAATAGCAATTCAATAGAATTTAAAGACATCTTCTTGTTCTGTAAGAATAGCATGCTTAAGAGGATCAGATTTCCTTGACAATCACAGCTCCACAAAGGAGGCTTTCACAAAAAAATGAAAATTTTTCCATACAGGGAAACAGAAACATTTAATGGCTTCCTGAACTTTGGTTTGTATCAGCACCACACCTGAGCTGGATACACAGGAACTGTCCACCCATTCCTTATCCTGCACCAAAGCAAAGTGCCAAGGTATGCAGGAGCTGAATGCCAGCAGAGCAGATCAGATCAGGATATCCCTGAACCTCCCTGCTGCCGATGACCCCCACAGCTGTCACACATAAGGCAGGACAGACCTTAAGATGCTACAGACTCCAGAGATGGAAACATCCCAGGAGCTCCAGAAGAAGAAATTGCTAAAGAGAGGGCAAATTAAGTCTTCTTTAGGTGACTAAACCAACTCTGGCATAAAGGATATTTTTATCTGTTAGTATCAAATCGTTCCTATCACAAGGACAGGAAGAGAAAAATAATTTGCTTCCTGACCTGAAAACACGTGATGCTGTTCTGTCTCACTTAGAGTTTCTGTGTCTCCTTCCAGTTCTTTCTTTTTTCTGTACAACTGCCAGGCAGAGAGAGAAAGATCACTAATGAACCACAGCTTCTGTTCAGGTCATTAGCCCTACCAGAGAGAAAGTTAATGAACCCTAGTATATAAAGACAAAATCAAGTTTTCTTTAATAGTTTCCATACCAAGAGCATCATTTTCTGTTAGTGTAATCCCTGGATGATTTAGTTTGAGTCCTTTTTTTTTTTCACTCTCCAGCCTAGTTTTGGAAAAAGTGCAACAGAGAACATCTGGTCATTAAGTGCATACAGATGATATTCAGATGCTGTGGAACAAGCACCAGAGGTGGTCAGAGAGGGAGGGAAAGGTAGGCTACAGTGTACAAGAAAGGCTCTTAGGGAAGTCAGAAATAAAAACAACTTGCTGAAGCGTCGTCCCACAGAATAAGTCCAATAGTGACAACAAAACAGTTAAGCACCCACTGAGCCCCTGACATTCCCTGAGAACATCTCTTTCTCTTGCTGGTCTTCCCCCACTCGTAGAGAAACATTCAGACACAAACAACTTGTGCACCCTTATACTTTCCCTGAGTGATTTGAAGACTTCAGTGCACTCATCTCTCATAGTGGCCCAATAAGAAAGTGCTATTTCTGTTCTATGGAATTATTTATGTTTTTCCAAGCAAACAAAGGACAGGCAGGATGTATTTTCCTCCAGCTCTCCAGCATCCTAAAAGAACAGTTATTCTTTTCTTCACAGCTCCATCAGGATCAATAGACAGTACTGCAGCCAGAAGAACGTACCCACTCCTAGAAATGCTTTTCTTTTGATGGAAATATGCTTGAGAAGTTACACAAGTAAAAGTTGTGATGATAAGGAAATGGAAGAGAAGTAAAAGCACCTGTAAAAGGCCTATGAAAATATGTGTACATTAAATCAAAGCCTAGGAATCTGGGCCAGCTATACTAATGAACCCCTTTCAGTAAGGGGTCACCGCTTTATGTGACAACTCTTGAACCCAGAAGTCCTACTGGGACACTGTCTGGACTCTTACCCATTTCATGATTACAAACCCTATGTAATTTTTTTACATTTATTCATGAAGCAGTTTGTATCATTTCCACGCCACGCTAAAACCAAATAGGGTGCCATATAATGTAAGAAATCTGGATGGAAATGATCCAATGTATTTTACTTCCACTTAAATTTTCAGGTTCTTCTGTATTCTATTCCCAGCAAACTCCTTCCTGCAACACACTTTGGAGGAGAATAGAAGACAAAGGTAAAGGTTCTCATTCAAATGAAACCTTCTTTATTTTTTTAATAAATGCTGACTGGAAAGAAAATTACTCCACAACTACCTTGTCTCCACAACTACCTTGAGCTCCACAACAATGTGTATATTAAACACACTGTCCACAAATGTAATCTCCTGTTACCTGCATTTCACATTAACGTCTACCAACATTTTCACCCAGTTTTGTGTCAAACATGGAACCAGATTCACTGCTCCAGCCTGCATCTTTGTGCTGGAGAAATGGATGCAGCCTAGCAAAGATAAATGCTGCATTCCTCCCCCAGTTTTTCCTCATTAGGGAGAGTAGCTTTAAATTATGGAAAAGGAATCAGTGTGTTTCCCGACTTGTCCCAGCCCTGAAACACTGCAGCCTCACTCATAGACCAATGGGAATTGTGAGGAAGAAATCTGGTTTCCTTTTTCCTTCATTACCCGACCATTTGCTTCTCAGCTACTTTTAATAGTAATGAGCAGAAAGATCAGCAAAGACTTGGAAAAGCCTAGCTGGTGCTCTTTGCATGCACGCATCCTTCCACTAGCATTACTTTTCAGTATTTCTCTAGAGTAGATAAGCATGGTATTTTTATCCAAAGGCAATTTACTGGCATAGAAAAAGTACAGCAGACAATGCATTCCTACTCTATTATGCATGAACACCCACTATGTGCTCAACTTTCCTCTCCATCTTATTTATCGCACTGTCATTAAACCTGTGTCGCTATTACTGTTCTCTAATACACGTCACAAAAATGTGTTCTTATCAGGGCTCCTCTCTCATCTGCTGATCTAATAATACATTGCCTCAACGTTTTGGTGGTTTTAACACAAATAAACAAACACAAAAAGGTTCAGGCACAATATTCTCAGGAAAGTGATGTTTGTGTTTCAGCATAAACTAAAGCCTCCCTGTTATTTTCAAGTCAACTTAATGGTTCAGCACTGCTGACAGAATCATTCAATAATGTCCAACCAAGGGAGCCACAACCTAATTAAAATTTGTGGTTATGGAGGCCTGGTTGGCAAATATTTGTGAATAGTTATGGAGTTTTAGCAAAAAAACCATTGTACTGGATTGTTTTGAGTCACAAGAAATGTTTGTGGCTATGTTTAGAGTAGCTCTCAGAGAGAAGTGTCCTCGGGCTCTGTCTGACCTCATACCCTGAAAGTGGCAGGGAGTCTCCCAAGACACCCAAACTCAACTGATCAGGCAGTGAACTCAGCAGGTGAGTGGTGGTGGTTCTGGGTGAGGACAGCAAACATCCTCCAGAACAGAGCCTGACAGAAACAGGAGGGACCACTCCTGATGTGCAGGCCAGATGCAAACCCTTTTTCGGAGGGAGACCAAGCTCAACAGCATTTTGGCTCATTTGGCCTCTGCACCTGAGAACAGCCCCAGGCATGTTTAATTTATCTGTATAAACAATGCTGAGTAGTGTCTGCTCCACTCCTGTCAGATAAGATGGTGGTTGTCAGACTTGCCTGAATTTGCTTCAAAAACATTACTTAGTGTCAGGGCTGCACAACCACAAGAATTGTATCAGGCATCTGAAGATGAAAAGGACACGAGGTTCTGTGGGTGTGTTTAAGTCGGGCTCACCACGCTCTTTTATCATTGTATCGTTTGTCAGTGCGGAAGAGGAAGCATGTGAAAAATCATTAGAATGAGCAAGGAGGATGAATAAATTAATTAAATTATCATGAACAAGGCAGCTCATAATCCGGTTGGAGAAGGTGATTATATATCATACTCAGCTAACTAGAAAACACAGGCAGGAAAGACAAACTCTTCTGATTAAAAAAATAATTGAGGGCAGAAAAATGAATTCAGAACAGCATTTTTTTTAGCAGTATTTTCCTCAACTAAGTTCTAATAGATCTAATCAGTGCAGCAGATGAGGACGGGCATTGTGTTGTTATTTTATAGGATGGTGAAGGCATTGTAAACAAGGGGAGTGATATTTTTCAGTTTGTTTAGCCCCTTAACAAGCTACCTGATTATATACTATACCTTTAGAAGGTAGAAGATAGGAACACAGCCTAGTAAGGGACAAAAATCTAGTGGAGGTTGTATTAAGTTTAATGATGTTTGCAGGTATGTGGTAAAAGTGCCAACTCTGCTTTTCAAACGTGAACTCTGGTTATAGTTACAGAAGTGACACTATTAAACTTTTGAGGCACTACATGAATCATATCTCTAGAGCAATATATTATATCAGTAAAAATGAGAATTTCAATTCAGAATGTGACTTTGCTATACCTATCAAACACTAGTTTGATTTCTGTTGGCCTTCATTTTTCCAGAACTTACATTTATTTTGGCATTTCAGTACTACTTGAAGAGTCCTGACTCAGTCATTGGCATAGATGATGTCAGAATGTCATGGTTACTGAAACTATTAATTCATATGACCACGAGTAAATCTACTAATATTAATAACCATGAAAATCAGCATCAGTTGCATTATAGTAGCATCCAAATGCCAGTGGCAAGTGGACTGCAGTCTGCTGTGCACTGTATAATGGGTGAAGACCTCTTTAGGTGAATGTTAAGATAGTTTATATATATAAAATTACACATATATAGTAAGAAAGCATGTATATGTGTGTATGTATATATATATGCACGGATGCATAATGCAGTCCCTGCAATAGGGTCCAATTCCACTGAACAGCTGTATACTATCACAATTCTGCAGTCCAAGGTCTGGAGGTGTTCAGTCAGTTCTGCCTAATTTCCCTAGATGTGGCAGTAAGAGTGGAATAGGCACATGAGGTGTTTTACATGAGATCAGTGTCATCACAGAAAAGTAAGGTCGTTCAGTCCCAGCCAGGCATCCTACTAAGTCATAGCTTTTTTAAATTCCTAAATCACAACAAAGTCCATAGTTTTTTTCTATAGGAAGGCAGAGCCAAGTTCCCAAAAGGATTGCAGCCAGGAGCTTCTGTTAGATTCAACAAGAAGTGTGTTTGTTGGGTAAGGATTTGGCTTTATAAATTAAAGATACAATAATATTTAGCTGAAAAGGTTTTGCAAATCTTGAAACATTTCCAACCATAAGCTCTCAAAAATCATGAGTCAAGCAGTGAAAACTACAAGACTGGCTTTAAAATTATGTTCTCTAGCTTTTTCAACTTAGTAAACATAGTTCTCTCCCCTCCCTCACCAGTTCCTTTACAAGGAGCAGCATTATAAATATACTGTATTTTAAAATTGCATCTGAATGTCTCATACAACCTTCTGGTTCCTCAGTCTATAGGAAAAGGCATTTTAACAATCAGCAAAATCTCATTTTATTCTCAAAAAAGCAGAGTCATCATGTTCTACTGCCTGTCAGGATTAGCCCTGCTCTGTGCTATGTCCCAGATTGTTCCCATGCATTTTTGGGGAGAGTGTATTTCAAGTAGCACTCACTGCGTCAAAATTTAGTATTTGAATGAAGCAGATAACCCCTGACTCCTGATAATTTAACCACTTTAAACTGCTTTCTCAAGCAATTCTTTTTGCTTCTTCAATACAAGTAATCAAGGGACATTTAGAGTTGGAGTCCAAGTGTGGTTCTAAACCTCTCCTTTTGTGATACTTGACAGGTATCTCACACTTGACTGTGGTTTTGCCCATGACAACTGAACACTCCCACACACAGTTCCTGGGGAATAGCACAGACCAGGAATGATTCCTAATGGACAAATAGGGCATAGCCACACACTTTTTCTGATGAGCTTTTTCCCAGTGTGGACATGAGCCAGACAAAGCCATTAGGTCTGCAAGTCAGAATTTCCTTTGTGTTTTCTTTAGCACCCTCGTTGTGGTCATTGAGACAAATGAACTATCCAGTGGAAGAGTCTCATTCTAAGGGAAGAAGCACATCGTGCCAGAGCACTAAAAAATACCTTTAAATATAAAAAAAAATTTCTTAATCTTGGCATATTTACAGCAGTTAGTACAAAATTCATCTGCTTCCAATGTACTCAAACATTTTTGTGAATGAACTTCCACAAATATGAAAGCCACACTAGAGAGAAGCTTTGCCAAAACACCTGCAATTTTCTGCTTCTTTACTCCTCAGTCCTTCAGTTGTCCACAAAACACTGGCTACCATGAGTCTGAAAATAGGGATGCATCATACTAAATCTTCCAGTGGTATGGGGAGTCCACCAACTTTCTGGATAATATTCTACTTTGCAGATAAGACGTGTCTTCCTAAGGACTGTTGCTGCAATTCGCAATCATTAGTTCTCATTCTAACACATAGAAAAGTTTATTTAATTTCATCTTTGAAGTTGCCATTCATGTGTGGGAAGACTGTTTTCAGATCATCTCTTTAGCCCCTATCAGTCTTCTCAAGATAAGGCAAACCCATTTTTCATAGCTTGCAGGCTTATTTTAAAATTTTTATTTCCTTCTTCTGGATATTCTTTAATAGATCCACATCTTGCCTGAAGAGTGGTGTCCTGTCGGAAGCTTATCGGCCCTGAGGAGACGATTATGGCTTGGACACAATATTCCCATTTACAGTGCTCAGAGTAATAGTTGCTCTACTGTAGGAAGTTAAACTTTCCCCACTGAATCATTTTACATGATCATTTTATTTACAACAAAGAAATATTTTTTCTTGGCTATTTTCTCATTGGATATTTTTTCCTGCCTGTGTACTAACCTTTCTGATTTTGTCCCTACTTACTTTGCTCCCTGCTTTTCCATTTGCTCTCAATAACTGAGTATATTTTTCTTCTGTGTGATGACTGCTAAATGTTCATGTTTTGGAAGATTTCATAGTTTTTTTAAGTCACTATCCCTACCCTCCAGTGATGCTGTGATGGGATAATTATTTCATTAAAATATTTCCAGATGACCTTTTATTACACTTGTTTTCCAGCAGACCACTCAGACTATTCAGTTGAAGACCTCTCCCTTAGAAACTTTATCACTCTCCCTCCTTGAACTCCTGTGAATCAAGGATTTAGTGTTTAATGCTTTTGGTCACACAAAAGCATTTTTCACTTTCCTTTCCCTAGGTAGTTCTTTTTTATCAATCATGATCCAGCCTATAAGAGTCTTCCTCCTTCTGTTTTCTTTGCTAGTAGTATAAACTGTTGTCGCCAATAAATTTGAAAAGCCTTTGTCTTTTTCCATTCCTATATTGACTGATGCATGGGTTATTTAAGTACCCCATCAATACAAATTACTGTGCATAAGACAAGTCTTTGAGTTACCAGCTCAGGTCTCAGGTTTCATTGTGGCACACAGCTCCCTTCCAAAGCATCAGAGCCCAACAGCAGTTGGATACTGCTAGTCATCCCAAAGGAGAGTCACTAAGTACTCTCTTCTTTGTTTTCTCTTCCTAAAGGTGAACTTCCAAGACTTTGAGGCATCAGATATTCTTCTCCATTTGTATGAAGCAGGTAAAAGCATAACTGGCAGCAGAGTATAATGTGCTGACATCAGCTGGATTCTTATTGGGGTGTTTCAGGATGAGAGGAGTACAAAGGAGTGAAAGGTATAAAAGGACAGGAACAAGTAATGGAAGAAGAAACAGAAAACAGAAGAGGGACAAAAGTAGGAATAAAAAAAAAGGCAGTAAGCTCTTCCTTACAGTTTCTGTTCTTTTTGTGTGGGCACACCACTGAAATCTCAGTCCCACTGAGCTTTCCTGAATCCCTACAGCTTTCACACAGTTTGTACCAACCTTCTTCTGACAGTCCTAGAAATAAGTAATTTCTCTCCTTCATTCTTTTTCCACAGCCCTCATACAAAGTAGGCTATGCATCTGTTAATATTTTTAAATGCTTTGGCATCCAAAAACATCTGAGTCTAAATCCTCTCTCACCAGCTTGTCGATAGTCTGACATATGGCTAGACAGGAGTCCTCAACAAAAAGAGGCTAAAACTAATATAAATATAATTTTGTAGCAGAGAAATGCATTGTGTGTGGAGTTGAAGAAACAAGCCAACGAGCAGGTCATACATAACAAATTATAGGCATAGCCCCACACAAATTTGCTCAAAACTATATAGACACTTAGGAAATAATATCTAAAAGGCTACATATTTATGTGCAGTATTTTTACAGGAGGCTGGTTGCTAACACATGACTGCAAGTTGTTCCAATACGTATGGCAAGAATGAGAAGGATCGTATGGTTTGTTTCTCATGTATTTAAAATGCAATTATTTTAATTAATTACAGTATTGTAATTTCTCCAGAGGTATATAAACAATGTGAAAGAAATAAGCAGAGGATACCTCTGCCAAATGGAAAACAAGGTGATACAGGAAAGATTAAAAATGCACAGAAGGGAAATTTAAGCACAGAAAAACAGAGAGTAGAAATAATAGAGTTGGCAATGAGAAAGGAGGGCAACAAAGGGAGACAAAATATTTTTTGTTAATATAGTTCTGTCTTTCTAATGTCAGCATCTCACATCTGCTGTCATACAGTAATGAGAGCTGAGGCTACTGTAATGCTGACCCAGCCATAGATAGATGACTTATAATGAAATTGTATCTGCATATGGAAAGGTGTCACAGCTATAAGCTAAATCTTCAAGGTGAGACAATTTAGAAACCTGAAGTCCAAGAAATTAGGACAGCCACTCTCTAGAACTGACTGAAATGGAACAGAA
Organism: Acridotheres tristis; assembly: GCA_037013685.1. Classification (NCBI taxonomy): domain Eukaryota; kingdom Metazoa; phylum Chordata; class Aves; order Passeriformes; family Sturnidae; genus Acridotheres; species Acridotheres tristis. The sequence continues at coordinate 104,496,107 of CM072887.1, forward strand.
AAATATATTATAAACCCCATCCATCCCACCACAAAAATTCCATAGTTGCCTGTTATTTTGAAGCTTGAGCTCTACTGTCCCAAATAAGCTCCATGTATGAGACAGATAACTCCCAGGAATCCATTTTTGCAAATGATGAAGCAAAATCCACCATACTCCTGAGGGTGGTTTTCTTTCCCTACTACTTGCTAGGCTCATTCTTGACCAAGTTGTAAATCTGGGTGGGTTTTTCTGAATATGGCCACCAAAATATTCCACAAACTGATGGTTTTCTTTCCACCTGTAGCTATTAGGAACGCCAAAAAATCTAGTGAACAGATGTAGAGATAAGAATGTTTTATTCAAGATGTGACTGCTCCAGAAAGAATGCAAGTGCCTTGTAGAGACTTCTTCAGTAGAATTTAATGCATTGAATGGGATTTGGGAAGCAGTTTGGACATGTTAGCATGCACAATCTAAAACACTGGAGCAGGCTAACTCACAGCCTGATCACATCCAGAACCCACACCCACACATCCAGACCTCTTCTAAGCAGCTTGCTGCTCAAAATTATTGTTCCAGCTCTATAGAATTAATAAGAGCAAATGCTCCAGTTACAGGTAGCACATGCTGTACATACACATGTTCGACAATTTCTCAACTTTTTTTTAATTTTCAGAGAATCCTGGCATCTGAGAAATGGTACAGAAGCCAATATAGCCCAGCTGAGAACTCCAAGTATGTCCAAGTTTCATGATTATTTGTGAAAACTGGAAAAAGCCAAGTTCTAGATGAACATACATAAAGTATTCACTTTTGAAAAAATTAACACAAAATTATGGCATGATGTGGCATCTGTAGAGTTTTAAATTCCAGACTTTCATAGCAAAAAATTCCTCATTTGCCCTAGACGAAAAGTAGTCTTGAACTAAATCTATACTAATAAATTGATCAGTAAGTGGCATGGAGCACACCTGGAGTTTCTAAGGCTGTTAAATTGCTAGAACAGTCCCTGGGTTGTTGTAGCTCCTGTACAACCAGCCAAGCTCTAACAAACTCACAGATGCAAACTGGCAGCATGCTGAGATCAGGAATCATTTCCAGCAGATAAGGTGGACGTCACCACCCTGTTTTGGAGGTTAAGAGGATGTATTGACACAAACTCTACCAAAGCAAGACAGCTGGCCATCCAGTGAGGGAACAGCCCCACCTGTTCCCTTCTATTCTGCACCTGCTGGAATAGATGTAGCTTCAGATAGATTTTCTCACTGATGTAGCTGCTAAAGCAGGAGGCAACTCAAAACCTGCCAGTGCACAAGATGATGTTTGAAGCTTATCCTTTTATACTCATGATGAAAAATCCATGAGTCAAAGAACAGGAAAATACTTGTCACCATAGAAAAAAAAAAAAAGTGAATAAAAACCAATGAAAAGTTGATGAGTTTATCAATAGTCCATTACCTGAGAAATTTTTATCTAACTCATTCAGCAAACATTCATCACAAATTTCCTGTGCCTCTTGCTCCTCTACTTTCAAGTTTCTTCCCTGTTTCATCTCCTTTCCTAACTTCAAAATAATTTTCTGCCTCTAGACTCTCATTCTGTTAGCTCACTCTAATCCTCTTTCTAGAAGATGTAAGAGACAAAGTGTTATTAGGCTACGGTGGGAGGCAGAGTAAGAGATGACAGAGAGTAAAGGGGACTGGAAGTGGAAGCAGAAGGGGAAAACTCATCTTTTGACCACTCTTAGTTTTAAAGGAGTGCCTGAAAGTGAGCAGTGAAGGGATTTTGCAGGTGTGACCAGGTAAGCTTGACCTTATATGTCAGGACAAGAAACAGGGATGAAATTGCAAGAATGGAAGAAAAAATGGTAAAGGATAAGTATTGTACCCCTGACAGAAGTTTTATACATTCAGCCAGAAGGAAAATGGAGCCTTGCAGGTTTTCTTGAGATCTACCAACAAACTCTAAAGTCACAAGAGGCTATTTTCAAATTACTTGCTATGCAGTTATGTAACATCTCTACAGTTTCCTCTAACTGGAAGTGAATACTGCAGCAGAAAATACTGGCCTGAATGAAGTAACAATCATTGGTCTTTTTCCTACTCCCAGAGTTAGATAGTACATCCCTATTTGTAGTATCTGCAATGCCTTGAAACAGTCCAGCAAAATGAAAGTAACATGAGAAGGGGAGATAAATCTATAGTACCTGCTGTGAGTTACTGGAGTGGAAAGAAAAGACTCTTCATCTGCTTTCCCCCTGAACCATGTGCATCTTCTCATTCGTGTAACAGATGACTCTGAACTCTGCTCTCACCTCACCAGAAGCACAGGCTGCTTCAGGCAGCAGGAAATGACTTTTGCAGCCCTTGCTAAGCATTGGCAGATCCTTTGTCAAACACCATGTGAAAAAAAATGCTGTTACTGTAAAGGACATGCTTTCAACAATTACCTTTACAATATCCATTTTCCACTCTTTCTTATTTGTTTTTTAATTCCTAAAGTTGAAAATCACAGACACTTCAGGGAGTTCCTAGTTCAGTTTGCTGTTATGAGGTTTGTTCGTATTGCAGGATGAAATGCAGAAAGGTGAATACACAAATGGATAACTTTTCCCTCATTAGGAAACACCAAGCCCTGTCTACACTCAGAGATGCTTCCCTGCAGAATAGGGACACCCAGAAGATTGACATCCTTTGCTACATAAGTAACTGGTAATTGGCCAAAATTAAAGCAAAATATTCTGCAGAAACCCAATATTTAAAAATAGAAACAAAATAAATATTCAGTATGCAAATGGACTTTTGTGGAGGAGTATCAGCAAGTCTGTGAACCCTACTTCAGAGTTCATTATTCAGGAGAAAAAGTTATTTCTAAAACTGGGTCTATGAGCAATAGAAAAAAATTCAGGGATGATTTTCTTTTTTTAATTGAAACTACTTCATTTACAGAAATGAAAAATAAGATCTTGATGTAACTGGCCCCTGAATAAATTATAATCTGAGTAAAATTCTCAACTGTACTTAAAAGATTTAGGTATCTATTTTTTATTGACTCCCAGAAAGCATGTAAGTTCTTTTGAAATTTTAGCCAGGATAATGAAAAAATATCATGACTAAAACCAGTATCTGCCCAATTTTATGACTACTGTGAAATAAGTGAAACTCATTAAGCAAAGGGATTTTTCTAACTATGTAATCTACCCTCTGGCAACACATTCATTAAGAAAGTGGTAGGGGAGGACAGTGTGTTTAATGAGTAATAAGTGACTATTCATTATTCTAAATACATAAAGTTTTATTTATACTTCAAGTTACAAAAATAAGTAGCTACACTTTTTGGGATGCTTCTTGCCTACCATCCCTCCTGAAGTGTGCACAATGCCTTACAAACAACTGTTTCTATACCATTTCAAGCAGTCTCATGCAGAGATACTCATGTGAACTGTGAAATAAAGAGCAGCAGTTTGCTGTGCTAGTGCAGGGTTAATTAGTGCATGGAGAGCACTGTGATAATGCCATTAATGCCTTTGTACAGCTTTGCTTTTAGAAGTAAGACATTCTAACCTCACTTGGGTTCTCCACGTATCCTGCTGAAAGAAAGCAGTCAGATTGAGGTAGATAAACTGATGTGTCGTACATAAGATGTATTATGTGCTGCTTTCATTATATTCAATTGCCATAGACAAAGGCTTCAATCCTGCACTCAGTTTCACAAAGGTCTAAGGGAAAGAAAAAAAAAAGAAAAAGCAGGAAAGCAAAATTATTTAAGCCAGTCAGACATTATTTTACTTAATTAATACAAAGCAGAGCCTTCTGAACTTAGACATGTTAAGTTTTAAACTGTGTAAACAGATGGTTCAAAAAAGAAATTAATCAGATGATTTCTATGTCCACTAGAAACAGGACAAGAATTAATTGACTTGAATAGCAGCAAGGGGCATAAGATATTAGGAAGTACTCTCAAACTGAAAGAATAGTTACATACTTTACCAGATTAGTGAAGGCAGCTCTCAACTCACCATCACTGGAACAAAATAAATAAACATCCATCAGGGCCGATTAAAGAGCAGATGGCTTGGTACTGGGCTGGAATAGTCTAACAAGACTGTACACATGACATCTGATATTGAACAGAATGCTTTTGAACAGGAGGAATGAAGCACTGATTTCCCTGAATCAACAGAAAAATTGCTGGCTCCAAGTCCTAACCAGCTTAACACAAATAATTGCCTGAAAGGTTCTGTGTAGTGGGTTCTTCTCTAGTTGCCACAGACAGCAAAATGCCATTGTGCCTAATTAATGAAGCTCCTTTTCCAGCACTTATGTAAGGAGGTTTTTTTCCTGTGAAACAATTAGTAAACTTCAGTGAGTTTAGATGAGATGTTGGTAATACAGGTCTTGGACCCACCACTGAGGATTTGTGTTTGGCATTTGTAAAAGGGAAACAACTTGCAAGCAAGGTAGGGAGGAACAATTCTGAAAATAAGCAAAGAGCTGAGTTTTAACATTTCAACAACTGGGGTTTTTTTCCCTTTATAATTAGCTAGCAATAATTTTCCTCCAGATCACAAGCACATTTTTAACCCAACCAATCTCTGTCTTGCATATAGCAGAAATTCTGGAAGAACACACTGGCCAAAGGCTCCAAATAAGATGTCGCCATTTCTCTTGCCAACTCATGCATGTGCATGAGAAGGCTTTTGATTTTGTGTAGATTAACAGATTAGTATGCTGATGGTGGCCCTTTTATTAACCCATTTTGCCATTTTTTATACACATCCATGTATGTTATGATTTTATGATAATGCTGTGACCCAAAGATCTGATCCTCAGGCAGAGGAAGAGCTGGTATCTACTGACTCCATGTCCATGAGCACCAGAGGGATGAGGACTTAATGCAGAAGGTAAGTTAATCAGAAATAGTTTCAATTCCATCTAAACATTAAAAAACATATACAAAGATTTTGTTTCTTTCCTTTAGTTAGCACATGTAGACTACAAGTAATCAATCCACTTACACTCTCAAAAAACTAGTTTCAACTCCTACATAAGAATTTGGTTAGTTTTAGATGGCCACTAAACTGTTGAAAGTACTACTCAGTAAGAATAAAGTAATTCCAAATAATCTCTGAAGTAGTCGTCCTGCATTAATATAAATGTGTTATCAATGTATAAATACTGTCTTATTCGAACAGCCAAAAGCATAAGCAAAGCATGGAATGGTTTTCATTAAGTCCTAAACTTTATGTTGGCAAATCTGACTTGTAAGCACTCAAATTTAAATTCCAATATTAAATTATACGCCAGATCTAATGTCAATCTGTAAAGACTTTTCCAAGGAGCAGGTTGCTGAAACTATGAGGAAAGGCCATCTTAATGCCCATACACCAATTCCTGAGCTGAAATCAGTTCATCCAGAACTGAATATTGGATCTTAACTTCAAATTTGGGCATAAGAACTGATAAGCTTACCTTTTGCCATTAATAGTTCTCTTTCTGTGTTTCTTACGTTTTAATGTGTTCCCATTTAGTCTCCTACCTGGACATAGCCTGTCTGACTTTCTTCTTTCTCTAATTTTCCCAATTTCCCTTTTGTCTGTTTTGTTTACATTCCCTATTTCTCTTTCATTACCTTAGTCCTTCTCATTTCAAAAGTGCAGTCCATTTTACACTTATACCATTATGTAAACCAGACCACTAAGCAGGAGACCAGGCTAGAAATGCAACATGGAAATCCCTGATAAGGCAGGCTAGAATGAATAATTGCTTTACTTTTTTTTTTCTTTTATTATAATAAGAAAAATATCTTATTGTGTTACTGAGTACAATGGACAATATTTTGCTAATATACTACACTGGTCACTAATCCGATATGAAGGTCATATACACGTCATCTATTAGCTTTTACTATTGCTTTCTGTAATAAATTGATAACCCAGCTTCTGAACCAACCTTTTACATCCTTATTCAGTTTATATTGTAATTGAGTACATTTTTGAAAAAGTAAAAAATTTAAATAAAAGAAAGGGAAAAGAGAAAGACGAGTTCCTGCTGATGAGAGTATTGTTTCCCTCTGTCTATTCAGTCTGATTTATTGCAAAGTATTTGCCATTGAAAATCCTATTGTTTTTTCAGGTATTGAAATTTGCTGTATCATTTTTCAGAGGTTTTAAAATTGCATTTGCAAATTAAAAAAGAGAGGCCATAACAATTAATTTCAGCTGTACCACTGTCAAAGAGACACTGCATATTCCAGGACAGTAAGGAATAATAACACTCTGGGAATGTCTGCTCACCTTTAATTTGGAAAGCTGTCTGAAATTAAACATATTAAAGACAGACTTTTAAGCTAGTTTTATCATCCTGAAGTTCACTGCTTTCCTTTATAATATCACCTTTCTGGATATTTTCTGCTACAAAAACAATTTCCATGCAAGAAAAATATTGAGTTTAAGAAATGGTTAAGGAGCCTGACAGAACAATTATCTTTGATGAAATTGTACTTTATTCACTAAAATATAACATCACTGTTGGTCCAATCCTGTTCAATGTTTGGTAATGAACGAGGCTCATCTTTTCTCAAAAAGCATACACAGATTGCTTCCAAAGAATAAATATTTAGGTACAATCCTCATTATCAGTGTCTCTAAGAAATCACCTGCTGCTGTTGTAGTATAAAAAAATTTTTCAACGTTTTAAGTTTGTCCTTTACTTCAAGAATTATTTCAGGCTAAATGTTTCTTTTCAATGTTTCTTTCTTTTATTTCTACTTTTGTATCTCAAAATAGGTGCTAAAGAAACCAGGGCTTTGTGTGCTGAATTACTTTGAACCTGCAAAAGGTCTGACAGCACTGACATATGATGCTTAAGTAGTGTAATAAAGATACTTATTAAATATACAACATGGCATTTAGGATGACAAAGTTTAGAGAACAAGGTGTCTAACAAACTCAAAGCCATGAAATCATACAATATGCATTTTCAAGGCTATTATAATTAAAGCTGTAAAAAAATAAAATAAGATGCAACCTGTGTTCAGCAAGGATCCAACTAGGCTAGGTCACCTATGCTGCTTTGGCTAAGTCACCTAAACAAAGAAGAGACATTAGTTCTAATCCATTAAGAGTTCAGTAAAATACTGATGTCATATGTAAATGTGATAAATATAGGAAATAAAATGACATATGAAGAAGCATTAATGATGGAGTCATTAATGTCCAGGAGTTGAACTTTGATGATCCCTGTGGGGCCCTTTCAACTCAGGATATTCTATGGTTAGGAAGATAGGAATTAATACTGTAGCTGTGACGTGAGAAAATAATTGGCTACTAGAGAAGTATATAAAGTATTGAAAGTGAAAAAAAAAAAAAAGAGGTAACAAATGGTTCGCCTTGGATCAATTTTGTTGATTTTTTGTGTAAATAACCGTGGATTAAAAAACAAAAAGTATTCTTTAGATGAAAAGCTAAAAGGCACTGTCAATACTGAAGAGGATTAAGGTATTTCACAGAAAGAACTGCATGGCCCTGAGGATGAGAGTGAGTGTAATTAAGTTAAATTAAATTTAAAATAAAAAGAGTAAGGTCATCAGGGACTGTGAATAAGAATTTCTGCTATTCACTAGGAACTTGTTAGAAGTGACTGGGAAGAGAGAGACACAGGTGTACAAGCTGATCACAGGATGGCTATAAGCTATGGAGGGATGGCAGGCATGAAAAAACTCGAATGCCATCCTACAATACATCAGTGAAGGGGTTTTCAGCATGGACTGAAAAGAGTAAATTCTATTATACTAAGCCTCAATGAGACTTAATTTGTAATAGTGTGTACAGTTCTGGTCATTTATTTTCAAGGAAGATGAATGGAATGGAATGGAATGGAATGGAATGGAATGGAATGGAATGGAATGGAATGGAATGGAATGGAATAGGCATAGGGAAGGATCACTGTCATGATCCATTGAGTGCCACCAAGAGCTAATCAGACAAGAGAAGAATTCACATTGCAACACAAAGGGATGTGATTGGTGCCTGTATATAAACCAGTGCACAAATATGGGAGATAAAGGAGATATTTATACAGTAATAAATGGCCATAACCCGAAGTGTAATGCAGTAAGAGACAAAACAGAGGATATTCTGAAATCAGCTTCCAGGTAAAGTGCCAGGGATAAAACATGTAGCTATTATTAGTATTATTTACTTTTAAAACTAAATATATGATACTGTGTCCATAATGTCGGGGGCTTGCATTTAAAGAACAAGAAATCATTTCCAGTTCTGTATTTCCAGGATTCCAAGATTTAGCCCTTTCTAAGGATTTCAATACTCCCTATGAAGGCAGAAGAATATCAAGAAAAAGGTGTTGTGTATGGTTTTTTTAACTTAAAAAGGTAAGAAGCAGAGAGACATTCAGTACGAAAAGCGCAGCCTGCTTTCTAAATAATGTCTAAATGGTTCAAATTGTCTAAGCTGAATTGTCAGTAAGAACCATGGTCTCTAAAATTTTATGACAGTCTTCAAGAGGTTCCCTCCCCTGCAGGATCTTGCAGGATTATGGCAACTGCACTCGTCCAGACCTCACTGCAATCCACTGAAGTCTTTCAGATTTCAGAAATTTTAGAATCAGGCTGTAGATATATCTTTCTATAAATGTGTTTATTTAAAAATCATAAAAAATAATTCAGTCAAAGTTTAAGTTCATAAAAGAGAGAGAGATCATACAGTGTGCACTGCCTTAATTGTCTTTTAACTCAAGCAAATTAAAACCAAGTATTCCAGCATGTCATTCATGGAGAAAATCTTATTCACAATGCTGCTTTATTCATGATGGAGTCTTGCACATATTCAAATTCATCATAATTTTCTTAGTCTGAGGTTCTTATTTTCATGGAATACATTCGTAATTAACATTTCAGCAGAGGGGCACCTGTTGACACACTAGAAAAGTATTGCAGCTAAGGAGGATTTGAGAATAAATGGAGATATTTTTAAGTGGAAGTAGCTCTTTATTCCCTCCAAAGCTCTAGTCACGCTATCAGAAAGTTACAGTGTATAAACACACTTAATCTCACAACATACACACATGTAAACACATCCAAAAAAAAAAAATAAAATAGACATTTGGCTGTTAGAAGCACTTGTGAAGTAGCAAATGAAGAAATAGGTAGAAAAAAGTTCCATAAATACAAGTAATCTTTAGTTACATTGTGTTTGGAGCTGAAAGTATGGGTAGAGGAGATTAATCTGCCCCAGTACCTTACCTCCAGTAGTCTCCTTCAGTGTAAATTACTCCTTAGTTTTATCATGCTGAAGTTCACTGGTTTTCCTTTATAATATCACCTGACTGGATATTTTCTACTTAGAAAAAAAAAATGACCATGCAAGAGAAATGTTGAGTTTAAGAAAGGGTTGGGGAGCCTAACAGAACAATTACCTTTGGTGAAATTATACTTTATTCATTTCTGGTCCAAACTAAACTAGCTTACAGAATCACGGAATGATAGAATATCAGGTGGGAAGGGTGTCTCAAGGATCATCCAATCCATTATTTCTTGGCAGAAGCACAGTAAAAATGAGCTTCTTTGGTTTGAAAATAAGTTATTGTTACATATTCATGTCATCTGAGTACATCCTTTAGATGAGAAATATGTTGGTTTTTCTCCTAGAGAAATTTTAGCCACAGATCATTCATAAATATTACAGTGCAAAACACTGCCTGGATACTAGCTTATCACTGTTGGAGGCTGAAAGATTATAATAATCTTCTACCAGACCATTGCCAGAAAGGTCAAGTAGTTAAACAGTTATCTCCCCTCCCTGTTAGAAAAGGCTGGACCACAACAGATAGTACAAACTATCAAAGGGAGGTTTCTATGCAGTCTTCAATGTAAAAATAAAGTGAGATTATGTTAGATTGAAGACATTACAAATAAAACAATAGTGCCTCCCTCAGCGCCCCACTCTCAACTCTCATATTCAAAATTCAGCCACAACTTCTCTGAAAATGTTTTTAACACTGTTGTAGGAACCATGGGGTAAAAGGATAGTAATACTTAAAAACAATGAAGCTCCCACCACAGACACAAAAAAACCCTGAGAACAAACAAAAGACACCAAAAATCAAACAAAAAACCCGACCAAAATAAAACCAAATAAACTTAAAATGCCTGATTATAAAGAGGAGAGGAGAGGAAGCTGAGCAAAAATTACACAGTTTCTGAAATAGGGATCCCCGCATAAGTGCCTGAAATGCCTCTAAAATGTATTCAGACCCTAATCAGAATTAAAACACTGCTCTCATATTATCTAGGCCCACTTAAACAGAGACCCACCTATAAAAACCTGCTATATTAATATGCCTCGAAGTGTTAAAAGTAATGATTTGGCAAACTTAAGAAGGCAGAAGATAGAACATTAGGCTTCAGGACTGCCAGATTTATGACAGTGTTATTCCTGCTGGCAGATCACTTTTCTTTTTAAACTGCAGCATGTACCAGGTGGAACTGAATCATTCCAACAGGAGACTCTGCCTGGGTGTTGCACAGGTATTAGCAAATGACAGTAATTTATCAGGAAACATCCCAAGTCTCTTCTGAATCAGAGCACTGTCTGTCATACTATGGGACTTCCACATCTCTGTTTTTCACCTGGTGAATTGTAAGGTCCAAATCCTTTTGGGGTCTGCAAAGAAGTCATCGACATTGTTATGTCTATCTCTAGCATCTAGGTCAAACTGCAACTGGGATAATTACATTATGAAATACATCTTGTTGTTGCCTATTAGTAAAATTTTCTATGTTCATTAACAATCAGCCATTTTATGTTCAGTTCATTTTTGTTAGTATTTACTCTCAAAATTAGGGCTTATCCTAATGAAAAGTATTAATTTATTCCCTGGGTATGAAAGGATATAAATGCATTTGTGTATTAGTGTGCTTTTAGCTGGATTTAACTGCTTACATTGTTCATTGTCCCATAATTGCAATGCCTCACAACACTCAGGCTCTTGCATTCTGTTTTCACAACTATCCAATCTTCTTCCTGCAATTCTGGGGGGGAAAAAAAAAGCAAATACTAAACATAAAAAATAAAACGACCCAACGGTAGAAAATTTAGTGGTCTAACTCTCAATTCTGATCTGCTGCAGTATGTGGCATATTCTCCATAAGAACATTTTGATGCATGATGAGATATGTCTTGCACAGAGGTGATTCTATTAACAGCTGCAGAGTGATGCAAGACCAATGTGTTGCAATGACAGCTTTGCCTCTGTCTGAAATGTGGATCCAGGAGCACTTCTGAACACCAAAATCTGTGCATGTACCCTCACAGCATCTCTGCACAAAGCACAAGTCACAGATGGGAAGCTTGAGTGTATTCAGTGGATGTCAACATCCATGTGCTTTGGTTAGGTGCTAATTTGAATGATCAGTGAGAATCTGCCTTTCAATTCAGAGTCATCCCACGAATTTGTCTGTTTCCCTAACAGCTATGCCTGGTTTTCCCTTCTTTATGTCTGAGAGGCACTGAAATAATTTACGGTCGCAGTCTTGCATGTATCCTGTTAGACAGGTGGTACTAATTAAATATCGGACATCACACCTATCAATTTAGCAACAAATATAATTATGCTCTATCTGCTGGTGCATGAAAGCAGGAGTCTCTTGAAACTCAGTTGAGGCAGGCATATTTTAAAGGAAATTGCAAATAACTTATCAGAGGCTCTTCCTCTCTAAAGCAGTCCTCAGTGAGATTCAAAAATTGAATAAATGAGATCTAGCTCACCAGGTGGGTTTTTGCAGGCTGTGATGTTGGTTCTTATAGTTCTAAAAAGAAAGTGATAAGCCTTCTGTATTGAATGTGAGTGCTCTACAGGCAGGAGGATAGAGGACTGAAAAGAGAAATCCCCACAGTGAGGGATTTGTGAGATTTGGCAGGAAATCTGCATCACAATACTGCGCTATTTCCCACAGGGAAGGAGCCCAGAGAATTTCACAAGAGGAAGGCACTATTCCACCATTGCCACTTTAAAAGTGACAGGCAGAAGACAAATCAGGGTACGGGCACAGATATCTTCTTTATTGTGTTTCTTGGTACAGGAAAATCTGAAAGGTCTAAGACACTATTTTTAGCCCCATTGCACTTAAGGTTTATATGCAGAATAAACTGCAAGTTCGGGGTATCTTGGAAAAATCCACAGGGCAAACAGAAATCACTTATTTCCAGAGATTTCTAGCAGCTTGCCAGACTTGCAAGCTTAGCAGAAGTCTGTAGAAGCAAAAAATAAAGCCATCACAAAAGGCTGTATTTTGGGACTTACAAATGGAAGCTGAGATATTTTAACTATTCAATTAACTGGGGCTGTAGGATTTGCTTTGTGAGCATTTTATTTCTTAATCTACGCTGCCCTTCTCTAACCTCTGAATAACTTTTTACTCTCCTCCTTTTTATCTGTTGCTACCTTAAAAGATGAAGCAGAAGACTGTGTGAGTTGCAGGACCACCTCTGTTGCCTCTGAAAGCCCTTACGTGTGGTGAAAGCAATAGAAATTCAGAAATAAATTGCAAAGTTGGTTCAGAGCACAGTGACGCATTTAGTTGCAACTCGGTTGGGTGTAAAATAAAGAAAGAAGTCACACTCCAAAAGAGACAGAGAGCTTTCTCTGCTTGAAATTATTGAATAATTTATTTGAAACACAAATCAAACTATTAGAAGGAAGGTGATGATCTTCAGACAGAGGTCATGTAGAAAAGTACAGGGCCAATAACTGCCTTTTTTTTTCTCTTTCATTAGCTATCAAAATAGTTGGTTCTTTTAAAAGAGAAGCCAGCCACAATCAGTCATTTTTATATCCCTTCCATTGTAGATTATGTCTAATCAGTGTAACTGAATTTGAAAAACGCTATCACATAGAAGCTACAAGTCATGCAAAATATCTCTTAAATAATGAAGCCCAAATGAAGATGTATCACATAAGTCCATAGAAAACTCCATTTCCTTCGAATGCTTTGTGAAAAGCAAGTTTTATAGCATGCATTTGGCATCACTACAGAAACAGCTGCCTGACAGAGCTCAGAGCTGTGCAGCCACTGTGCATCAGGCAACACAGCTATAAAGTAAATTATTAGCTTTCAAACACTCAGCCCATATCATTTTTAAAGGTAGTTTATGTAAGGACCCATTAATCCCCCAAACAGGAGCTAAACATGTTGAACAGCAAAGCATTCATGAAGAGAAAGAGTTCTTCCTATCCTCTCGGGCTGTCTCTCCCTCTTCTCCTCCTCCTTCTCCTCTCATGCTCACTGTATTCTTCTCTACACCTTAACCAATCGGTCTTTCTTCTCCAACCTCAGTAACCTCTTCCAGAGGAACCAAACCCTCATTTACCTTTCATGTCTAAATGCTTTCTTCATCACGATTTTGGATAGCAACCCAAAGAGCCACAGATTGCAGAATTAGCACGCCAGATTCCTTCGTGGCAGCCACAGAGAGGTTTAAAATCCTTAATCCAATGCTTGCCTGCGGTAAGCCTTTGTAATTAGCCTTGGGAAGGATCCTTATCAGTCAGCAATCTGATTTAGCTCTCATTCCCAACTTGCTTGGGTGTTTTACACCTTGTGGGAAACAATCCGTTGAAGTTGTTAAGCTTCTTTTATGCCAGGCTAATAAGCATTTGGATGTCTGTCGTTCTCTTTGAAAAATCTGCTGTGGATCAACATGATCCTGTTCTTGTGTAAAGCACCAAGGCCTCTTGCAGAAGCAAGAATTATATTTCTTGAACCGTTTTGGTTTTTTTCCAAAGACAAGAGATAAAATCCTGCACTTTCAGTTTTTGCTGGATGAAGAGTACAACTTTATCACTGTTTTCCAAAAAAAAAAAAAAAAAAAAAAAAAAAAAAATTAAAATACAAACATAACAGTATGTAGGCATTATATATACTCAGAGATACAGAAATTCTGCTTTACTCTCTACGGTCTGGCATTTGAGATTAACTCTTTGTAGTATCACAAACTAGACTTTTATGTAGTCAGAAATTTTCAAAGCATTATAAAGGATTAATTCATGTGAATTTCTGATAAGACATGTTAATAATTCTCAGAAAAGAACATATTAACTTCAGTACAACAAAAATTTAATTCATCCTTAAAATCTTGTAACCAGTCTGAAACAAGTAAACAGTATCTGCACATTAAATGAACACTATTAAACAGCAAATCTTCTATCCATGGCCGAGTTCTACGTGTCGTTGTTATTATGTATATTGTGTATATTCAAATGCAAGCCTCAGCTCATACCTATAATTTAACAGAAATATACACATATTCCCTTCTGATCCAGAGAAGGCAGGAAAATTCAGAATGTGTCCCTTGCTCCCCTGAAAGTCTGAGGAGAATTGCAAGGTTCCTTGGATTTCCTATGCCTAACTTCAAACAAGCAGAAAAGCACAGGTCTGTGGTTTACAGGGGACCAGTCCTCAGCTTTCAGCAAAACCCTTCCAAGCACTGCCCCTCTTCACAGGCACATCTCAGCCTGTGTCATGGAGACATTCAGGTCCACAGTTGCCTCTTACATTTTGATTTGTCTGCTGTGCCCTGACTGATCCAGCTGACAGAGGATGATCAGGTGTGAATTGCCTCCCAGTAAAACCTTATCAATAAAAGCTATTGAGAATGTATGACAGTTGAAACATTTTATTTCAGGAGTTTGAGAACAATCCTAAAGGAGTTGCTGCTTTTTGTGAAGATGGCCAAATATATATAGTATTATAGTATATATGGTATTGCTAATAATACCCATCTTCTCTTTCTCTGCCTTTGTTCTGGGATATGCTCTATCTAACCAGGATCTTTCAGCAGTTCAAGCAACTGAAGTTTACCTGCTGAGAAGATTCTTTTCCAAAATTTCCTTTGTGGACATCTACAGAAAATACAAAGTTTTACAGCTGAAAGTGATGTAACTCACTTTGAAGAGATCTGCATTTTGTTTCATGTTGCAAGTTCTCAGAAAGCAATTTGATTTCCTTGCAGAAATAGCCATTTTAAAGATTTCTTGCTCTTTGATACTATTATGAACTTATTAATTAGTCTACTATTGAGTCAATTTTCAGCAGTTGTAAACTAGATCAAGACCTGTGGGATTAAACAACTAGATAAATATTGAGCCAGTGGGGCAGGATTTTAATGCTTGTACTTGGGCTTCTTTTTTCCAAAGGAAACCTTCTGAGACTTCAGTAGTGTTTTTGTGGAATAAGGTGTTACTCAGTGAAACCAAAATGATCAATACTGGACTCTCAGTTACCACCAGCTAATACTTAATGAGACTGGAATTATTCATGTGTATTCTAAATATTTTTAAATTTGTACATAGGTAGCTGTTGCTGACACACTTAGGAATTTCCACAGTGGATCGAAGCCAAAGGCCCTCTAGGCCAATATTTACTTTTCACTGAGGAGTAGCATGAGAAGTTTCAGAAATCTGCAAAATCCAGATGGGCAGGCCCAGAAGAAATCTCAAGAGACCATTTCATTCATTCAAACCTTTCTGTTTGGAAAATACACATGAGAGGATCTGTCTTTCACAAGGTAAATCTAATTTCATTTTCATTGCTGTCAGAGATAAATTTAAAAACTTCAAATGTGAGATTTAATATTCCCTACAGATACTTGGGCAGTTTTGTTACACCAGTGTGCTCCAGGCTCCTTGGTTCTCTAGCTTTGGCAAGACTTCTCTTGAAGATATCTTCTTTATACTTCTTAAAATATCCATTGAATGCTTCTACTGGTCTTTATTATAACAGAGATAGCTGTGATAACTTTGTTCTTTGCCTGTTAAGCATGTTCATTAATCAACATTTCTTATTTAAAATAAAAAAATACTTTATCCTGAAACTTTTTGGTAATGGTCTCCTAGCAACAGACTTTCCTCTTAAGAAGCTACTTGTCTTTCAAAGGGTCTACAAAATATTTGACAGCACTTTTCAAAAAAATTTAATCAACTGATTTCTTAATATGAGTTAAATAATTTTTTTTCACAGAGATGACAACAGTATCAAGTGCTACAATTTAAAGTCATCATTAAAAAGAGATCACAAAAAGTAGATTCATTGTCCATATAAATGGCAACTAATTATTATTAATGCTTATTATGAGTGTTGCTGTCACACGCCAAGATATAAATGGGCAAAGTCCTGTAAAATCTGAAAAAGAATGTGCTCTTTTCATGCAGCTTTCAGATTTTCATGGTTTCTTTCATTGTTTCTGAAGCATAAGGAAAAAGAGGACTCTGATTTCAATTAAGGAAATCTACTTGTTTATGAGTTCTCTGATCCTTACAAATAATTCTGATCCATTTATTATGAAAAATCTAATTTATTGAGCAGATACTCAAGATCATTTCAAATAGTCATGTTAAGTGCAAATGCCAGACTCGAAAACCTGAGACTACACTGTTCTGCAGCACAGTCTTATTGTTCTCCCCTCCAACTCATTTCCATTGATATTTTCTGGTGTTAATTGAATGACTTGAAAAGTGACCATTTTCTGTGGGTCTCCAAGACGGCAATACAGACTCTACCATGGTAGGAGATCACTTCCAGTTCTCTCCTCCTGGAAATCCCAAACTCTTACAGAGTATGTCAAGACAGCAACCCTGGCAAAAGGAAAATCAGCTTCAAAAAGCAGGTTTAGAAGTGTTGTTTGAAGGGACCCAGTGTTGTTTGAGGTGCAAAGATCAGAGAGGGGAAACCACGGCGTGGTTGTGACAGGCTGTGATTGCAGCTGCCATGCAGTAAATATTCCTGGAGGAAGGCAGATCATAGAATTATAGAATCATTAGGACTGGAAAACACCTCCAGGACTATAGATCATAACACTAGCATATGCAACCAGATAATATTGACAAAACTGTTATGAGTAAAATCTATCTGACCATAGTTTAGATTTCTACAAAACAAACTTGCAGAGTTATCCAAATGGAGAGTTATAGAAAATGGAGCAAATTTCTAGAATATGATTACTGTCTTTCTATAGGAGAAAACTAAAATAAGTTAGAAAAATGAGACCCTCCAATTGTTTATTTCTCACCACTGACTCTTCAGGGATCCCTGGGAGAGTAGCTATATGGATATATGTCTATATGTGGATATGTAGACACATGACATGTAAAACTGTGAGAGACATCTAAAACTTTAATCTCACTGACCATGTTTTATTTTGGTAATTGAGTTCAAAATTTAATCTCTTTATAGACCTCACGTTTTCTCTTAACTTTTTAACCACTTTTTGTCATGTACATGAAATTATATATGAGTTCTTCAGATGAAAATCTTTAAATCACAAGATGGAAATGAGAGGACAACCAGGAATATCAAGTGTGGTATCTTGATGTCCAAAGTAACAATATGAGCAAGATCTGGCTTGAAAGCCATCAAAACTCTTAAGCCATACTTCATATGGTAAAAAAGTGTTCTCTAATTTCCAACACAAATTTATCCATAGCCCATTTATAACAATTTGACTATATGCCAACAGTTCATTTTACCTTTAAAAACCTGCCTCATTCTCATATACAGAAAGTGTATCAGCTGATTTAATGACAAAATCGTCTTGGAACAGCTGAGACTTGGTATCACTCCATCGTCTTCCTCCCTTTGCACACTTTTTGGTGCTGATGGCTGCCCAGAAGCTTTCTTCCTCTTTTAAAAGTTATCCATTTTTATGAAATGCCTATCAGAAACCCACTTAGAGTGATACCAAGATTGAATAGCAGCTAGACAGCACTTTATTTTTGTTACAAATGCATGCAAAAACACCTCTGTGAAAGGCTTGAGGGGTCTGTACAATTTGTTAAGCTTAAAATAACATAATGATCACTATACTAGACCATTAAATATTCATATTCAGGAAAAACATTAACTGAGCCAGCAACATTAAATAACAATATGTAGGTGACAAATTACCAATCAATATATCAAAGCATTTTAAAAGCACTTTCACTACCTTCAGAAACATACTCTTATTCAAAAAATACTTTCAATAAATTACACTGCAAATTAATTTTCCTCTAGAAGGCTTTCAAGAGATTCTACGCCATCAGAGAGTACACTAATTCATCTATATGACCTAACTACAATTATTTTTATTCACCCTGATTTTTAATATATTGCTATATTTTGTCTGACACAGGTTTAGTGGGTAATATTTTCACACCAGGGTTACATCTTCTTGAAGGTCTGCCCTGCTGGCAGGATCCTTCAAACCTGTATATTACTGCCTACTATGGAAATTAGGAATGATCCCAAGAAAAACAGAGAAATTGAAGCTAATTAAAGAGTTTTGTCATGTGATTCTACTTGGGTAGAAGGATTGAGCACTGGAGGAGAAGGAGGAAGAGGGAGAGTGGTTTTTTTCCTGGTGCATGGTTAGATGCAAGTTTTTTAAGTCCAAGAAATGGATTTCTAGCCAGTTCCTGGTCTCTAGTTCTGACTTAGAGTCCCTGGTACAGGTGACCACCTCCAGCATGACATCTTGCTGATATTTGTCATAAGATGAAGTGCTATCCTATAGAACTGGACCAGCAGTGCTGGCCAACGTGGAATTCTTCATCACTGCTGCTGCCAACTTTACTGGATTCTTATTGCCCTGGAAAAAGAAAGCAAGCAGACATGACATTCCTTTGCCTCATGACAGCATTTGGTGGAAAGACTACAGGACATGATGAAAAAAGGCAATATTGCATAGATTTCCCTGTAATATATACTTGGAGATGAGAGAAGTGAATTCATTGTTCATATAAACTGTTAAATAAAAGTCAAAGAAACTGGACTTATTCTTTCTGAACTGAGCAACGAAGAGACTGCACTTGTGACATATCCTTCTCTCTACCTCACCTTTGCTCCCAGTCTCCACCTTTTAGTGAATTGCCACCATCCTTCAGATTTCTTACTCATCTCAGGCCTCTTCACTGATGCCAATTACAACCAACAGCAGATTATTATTATCTGGACACTCTTGTGCTAAAAAATGGTCTTGGTTTACTCTCCCATTGAGTTGTCACACAAAATTGAAGTATTTAATTGACATTTAAAATGTATTTTATGTGGAATTTTATACTCCATCCAAGATTCCCCACAATGTTACTACTAATAAGTGGGTAAAGATTCATTGCAACATAGATCCAAGATAACCACTCTAAAAGCCAGATACCACGGAAAAAATATCAAAAAATCTCACATGTTCATTGATGGGAACATAGAAACATTTAATTGGGAAAAAAAAACCTGCTTGTTTGATTTTTTTTTGTTAGTATTTTTGGTTGCACAATTAAAGATTTTTCTTGGTTCAGCAGTTTTCCCTGCTGATTTGTGGGGGCTCACAGACACTTTGCTGCCTCAGCAACACCTGAGACCAGAGGTAAAGCTGTTTTAAACTACTTGGCCTATAGAAAAACAATTTGAGCATTGAAGCTGAAATTGCACTAAATTTTCTCAGCTGTCTGTAACCACACAGACTGGCTGTATATGGACTACACTGTAGGCAGAGAAGAAAAAAAACCACAGAGAGTGCATTTTGGTATGTTTTTGACTAAAGAGTGCACATGGTTGCTTTTAAAATGCTGTAACAGGCTATACATTGTTAAATCTCAGGCTGAGTGTTTTTATTTTTATTTTCCCAGCTCTCCCCATACTGATTAAGGCCAGTCTGATACCTTATATTCCCACTGATTAGTACCTCCCTTCATGATTACTCCTGTTTAAATTACAAGGCTGCTCAAGGACACTCATATTCTCCAGAATGAGTAAAGTAGCTCAGTTTGTTTCTGAGGCTTTCAGAAGCAAAATGCAGATGTCTTCCTGTGAAGAAGAATGGGAATGACCCGTTCAGATCAGTTCAGATAACTATGTCACTCTTCATCTGGCCTCTGTAAAAGGGAGTCAGATCTGTCTTCCCTTGGGCACCCACATGAAATGTTTCATCTCTTCTGAGCAAGTGAAGGGTCAGTTCCTTGACTCAAGTGTGAGGACTCAAGAGTTTCTTCTAATCCATGAAACTATGGGCACATCCTCCTCGTGGAGCTCACAGACCAGCACTTGCCCAGGACAGGAGGCTACAAGCCCTCTAACCCCAAGCCATAGTCCTCAAGATTTTCCTTAAATATCAACAGGGTTTCACACCACATATTTTATGTATGGATATCCCCTCTTGCCTTCCCAAATAGTCAACTGAAACTCAACATAAAAGCACATATTTTGGCTGCCTATGCAACAAGCCCATTGAAAGAGAGCAAATCCCTATCCATTGAGAAAAAACAAACACTGGTCATTTAGATGCCTGAGACAGATGATATGTAGTGCCAACAAAGATGGTACAAATATCTACAAAATTTTTCCAAAACCTTGTTTTTGTTCCATATCCTTTTGGGAAATGTGGGATATTGGATAATAAATTAGAAGGTTCACAGAGTGGGCCGTGCAATACAGAAAGACAAAGACCCAAGGCTGTAGCCACTTACTCATAGACAAATTTTCCCTGAAGTTATACATGGTACAAATAATTGCCTTATTAATTTCAGTATGAATTGTACAGACGGCCCTAAATAAGGGTTTATGTGCTGAGAAAAATAAGGGCCCTAAATAAGGGTTTATGTGACAAAACTGAAATATTTAAGTTCCACATGGTACAGTTACTATAACATTTCTTTGCCTGGACATATTTAGGAGTGTGTAGCATTACAACCTCACTCACCACATGTACAAAAAACAAACTATTACTTTTGTGCATCTACAGTTATGAAAAATTCAATTTTATGAAGACAACCTATTTACCAATTTTTTAATTCACAATATAGGTTTTGAAGGATAGGCTTTTTTTCTTATATGTTCACAATATCATGATTGGTCCTGGAAGGACAGATTGCAACAGCCTATGTATCAATAAGAAATTGACCTGGAAGTCATCCAAAGAAATCAAATGGAAATATGTTTAAAGCCAGCAAATAGTCATGGTTATTCCCAAAGAAGGTGATTCTTCTGAAAGTCCTAAATATTTGTTAGTTGTAAATATATGGGTTCAAGTGAAGGCTCCACTAATGAATTCTAAGTAGACAAATTATATCAGGCCCAAGTAATTCCATGAACTTAAAATACCTAGAGGCTGGTTGAACAATGGAGAAAAATAACAAATAGCTTTGGCCTCTTCTGTACCTTTCTTTTCTGCGTGATAAACCTAAACCTCCTTCTTGAACAGTGAGGATTAAAACTGACCTTCTTCTTGCACCAATGCATTGTTTCTCTGCAACTTCCCTTCTAAGAAGAGGATTTCAGTAAATAATTCCACCACCAGAATACCTGAGATTCATTTGCATGCATAGCCCAAGAAAGCAGAAGAATGCTATCAAACCTCCTGCATATGTTCTGAGTTCTGAGCAGAGTAACCTCTGGCTCGGCACAGCATCCACACATTTTAGCCCACAACATAATTGTTTTACAAGATAGTAGCTGTCTATAAAAATTTATAATATAAAAAATATACTTTTAAATACAATATCAATAAAAGATAGCTTTCTTTCCTGAACTATAAGGAGCTCTCGTTCTTCAGTCTGTATTGAATATTTGAGACCTGTTTGAGACTTTTAAGAGCTGGCTTAATGTCCAAAAGATAGTCACACACACATACTGTGGTATCTGGTGCAGCTCTCAATATCATGAATAGGCCAGGTCCAGCAACATTTAACCTTCATAGGATATTAAATCAGGTCTAATAAAACAAATTCATCCAGACCTTTGAAATCCATCCTCCCCTGGTCTGCACTTACTCACAAGAAATACTGGTAGTTTCCTCAGGACCTATAGGCAACCTTCAGATAGGTAAAGCTTGGAGGGGGCAGATGTTGCTGCACTCTTTTACTAGAGGAAGATAGGAGGGAATAATACCCTCTCCCTGAATGTTTTATGATTATCCTCTCCAATATTTCAAAAGTAGCTTCCTTCTCACAATGCAAAATACCTATTTCTACTTCAAGGCCACATGAGCACCAGGTCTGATGTTTTTAAACAAGACCGAGTTACTCAAGCATGAAATAGCTGAAACAATTTTCTTAACAGCTGAAAAACACTTGGCTAACTCAAAAATAGCTGAACCAATTTTCCTCAAACTTTCCAGTGCAGTACACCTTTGGACTAACACTATACCTGCTAAATTTCTCCCTTTCACGTGCATCTGTCCTTTTAACTAGTGGCTAACAGCATAAAATACAGATTAAAGATCCAATCTTAGACATACACAGGTACATGATTAAAATCACTAGTAGAATATTGAGCCCCTGTTGGCAGGGTCAAACCTAAGAATGTTTGTACCATTTTAACTTCATAACAGTGCTGTATCGACACTGCAGCTCATAAATATGGAATAAGGTAAAGTCCACTATATTTTATAAGGCTGTAACTTTTCATGGTCTTCTCATATTACTCTGAATAACACTCTAGGGCAAACCTAGTTGGCTGAATTTTCAGAGATTGCTTTCTAAATCTGCTCATGGCTGCTATCTCACATCAGCTGAGCATGTAAATTGGAAAGGTTTTTATAGGAACAGTTCATGTGACAAGCATGAATCAAAATGGGACACATTTTTGTATGCAGTTATGTTCTGAAATGAACAAAATGCTCCCAGTCAAACAATAGCATTCACCTTTTTTAAATCTAAGGAAAATTTTAATCCAGAGTCTGTCAAGCTTTCTTCCAAATCAGTGCAGGTATCATTCCCAGTTCATGTTCTTACCTGTGATAAGTGAACTATGTTCCCTGTACATTTTCCTCACTCTAAAAAAACATAGCCGTCTACTCTGTGCAGCTCTAATACTGCAAAATACATGTAGACCTTCACACCCTTATCAACATCTCCTAGAGTTCATCACCTATTAGACATTTATTAAAGTTATGTGGATTATTATATAAGAATTTGATTTGAAAGTCATTGTTTTCTCTGTTCTCCTCATCAGTGACACTCAGCTTCTAAAAACAGCATAAGTCCATTTAGTAATCAAGTCAGTATAGCACATCTGTTTTTCTCAATACAGAGGGATAGCACTGGAAATTTCTAACACATGTGCAAATTATTGACAGCTTCCAGTATTTTTCTTTCTTTTGCTTGGCCAAGCACAACCCACTAAAGTAGACTACATCTTGTACATCTGTAGAATATACAAAAAACTGGTCCTTATCCACATTTAAGAAAACTCCCAATTACACTGACTTCACCAATGAATTTTCTTCATAATCCCCATTAGCTCACACTTGTTGTTTTAAGATCAGAGGACCAAAGAATGGTTTCAGCTGGAAGAGAACATGCAGATCTCCTGGTTTCACCCTCTGCCCTGGGATCTCTCCACATGCTCCACCATCCATGGTGGTGGGGGTGACCCACACACATCCTGTCAGCTGCTCACTCCAGAGCTGCCAGCTCCTGGCGGTTCTTGGAGGTTTACCTGGAGTTTACCTGGAGTTTCCTGAGCTCAGGGAATCTCCCTGCATGCCACAATGCCTCCCCCCACTTTGGAACTGTCCAGCGCAAGTGCCTCAGCAGAAGACAAAAGCTCCTCACAGAAGCCACCTCTTTCGCCCCCACCCCAACCAAAACCTTGACACTCAAACACAATACAGCATTTTGATACAAACCCCGATATATTCTTCCCCTGTTTCTTCCTGGGTCATGTCCACAGGCTTCCTATCTCTCCTGTAATGTACTCAGCTGACTCAACTCTTGTTTAAAACTGCAGTGTTCAAACTAGACAAAGTTTCTTGTCTAAAGTTTCATGAGCTCCAGCAGAGTCAAAGAATGAGGTTTCTGAGCTGTATTTCATCTTGCACATTTTTTCAGAACATACAATAATATTAAAGCAATATTAAAAAGCACCTTAAGCCCTCCATCGCTTTCCATGTTACACAGATCTGCTCCCAAGCAGCACTTCTTCCCAATCACAATACACTTGCCTTTGTGCAACTAATTTCTTCCTGTGTGCAGCACTTTGCATTTCTTCAACAAGATCCATTTGTCTTTGCTGTGTCCAGGTTTGGCAGTACCATTTTCATTTGCAAGCCTGTCCTGTAGCATACCAACAGTACAATGCCATCTGAAAAATTTAACAAAGATATTTTCTACTTCACCACTTATTCATGACTTCATTAATGAAAATAGAGTATTGGAGCCAAGACAGCCCTCTATCACAGCAAAAATAATTTGAAAAATAAATCTAACTAATTCTTCTTGTGAAGGCTTAGCATTAGAAAGCTGCTTTCTTCAGGTAATAAGGGATAGAAGCCAAAATTAGAGTCATTTAGGTACACACAGGTGGGCTTCTCATCACACAAAGGCCCAGTGGTTTAAAAGCACCAAGAAGCAGCATAAGCTCACCACGTGGTAAGTCACTTTTTCCATTTTTCTAAGTACTCTGACAGCACAGAAACAAAACATGATAAAGTATATCCCAAAGCAGATCTTGTATGACGGTGAGTCAGTCAGTGTTATATTCATTATTGGACTGAAATTACTTGAAAGAGAACGTGCTTTTGAGGAGAGCAAAAAGAATAAGAAAAGGAAATGAATGATTCAATATATTATCTCCTCAGGCTGTAATATACAAAGCTGGCAGCTTCAGCTTTACCAGCACTTTAATTTCAAGAGACAAAGGTCTCATTTCTCTTATTATTCCACTCACTAAAATTTACGTTTTAACGAAGAAAGACCCTCTGTGCCAACTCATGTCAGAAGTGACCAATTTATATCCATTAAAAACAAAAAAAAAAAAAAAAAAAGAGAGAGAAGTTCTAAGAATAATAGTTGGAATTCTTTCCCAGTTCAAGTCAATGGACTCCATAGTCTGAATTACAGCAGAGTGCACACAGAGGATTTGATATTCTGTGTTAAACAATTAGACCAAATAAATCTGCTTTTCTGCTTGAAGCAGTTAATCTTCTAATGAATACACAGAGGTAGAGCTACAGAAAAATATATACATATGATGCTTATCCATTAACATGCAGTTTGTGATTATTTCAATAATTATACAGGCCTTAATAACTTTACTTTTTTTCCCAACAGATAAGTTCTTATCAGCTATCTCATATCAATCTTTTTCTCTAAATATACACAATGATTGAAATAGAACCTCTGATGACATAAGGTAAATTAGGTAGGAGATTTAGAATCAGTGGCAATATCTAAGAGAATATCTGAGCTTCATCCCTCAGTTTCCCCTATAACTGAAATGTAGAAAGTGACACAGCAAACAACATCTCTTCACAATATCATAGTCTGTAAAATCTCTTTTTGTAGCTTTTCTGGGCAGGAAGATGTCACAATGAATATTGAGAACCAAATTGAAGACAATTTACTTGATGTCCAAACCCAAAGTATTCCACTGTCCTTTGGAGCATACCATCAAATGTATACCATAGAAACATTCCTATACTAGTGCTCTCCTTGCATCACTCACATACTATAAGTATAGTCACTGGTATGTATCTGCAATTGTCCATATCTTCAGGAAAAGCCATCACCTGGAAGAAAATTTGTCTTTCTAAATCCATGAATCCGCCTCTCATTCAGTTGGAGATGGGTTGCAAGCAAAGGGCAAAATCTGGTATTTCAACTGTGGGATGAGAAAAATGTTCCTGAAGTTAGTAAAGGACTTAAGTGAGTCTGCAAAGCAAACATAAACTTTTAGGATAGTGCAAAGCTGCGCAATGTTTAGGGGTGCTCAAGAAGGCAGGAATCTTTCCTGAACTGAGAAGAAAGTACATGAAACATTATCTTCTCTACTCCTAACTGAGCATTAGTGCACTTGGTATAGCCGTATAGCCCTGATGACTGCCTTTGGCAGACATAAAATTCAGAGAGTAAGGGTATTATTTTGGCAGGTAGAAAAACATGCAACCATATATCCTGTAGTGTAGAGAGGGTCCTGCCTAAAACCAGGGCTTTGGGTGCATATTCTGGCTTATACCAAAAACTGAGATTTAAGAAACTGATATAAAGTTGAAACTAGCACTGAAACTACTCTATACATTGAGGTTTCTTGAAACCTAGCTCCAGGTCTAACTTCTCTGGATCACGCCAATCTGGCCCAATAATTGGTCTCTTAGGAAATTTTTGTGATGTAATTAATCATTTGGTTCTCTCTGTGGGTCAAATACAGCACAATACCAGCATGTTATAAACACCTGTGCTGTTACTCCAGACATCCACTCATTTTCAATCTTGCAGGATCAGAGGCTGGCTAAATCAACTTCAGTGGAAGTATTGCATTAGAGAAATCAAACAGGACAAAAAAACCCTCGCTGTTCATCCAAACCAAAATATAGTACATCATGTTTACATTTTATGCATTTGTGATAACTGGCCTGCATAATGGACAAGGAAAATGAGCTGTGTGCAGTATATTCATACTGGAGAAGTTTGCATTATTAATAGCAAGGGGCCTATTAATACTCTGCATACAAATCTGTTTTGGTTCAGGTTTCTTTCTTGGGGAGACATGGGTATTGCTTTAAGACATTTTCTCAGTAGCACTACAGAAATTGTTAATTATTTCAGTGCTCAAAATTACATTTTTAAGGTTTATACATAAGTAACATGTTTTCAGATTTACACAGGCAAACTGATATCTGCAGAGGCTACTGATGTTATGTTTGGGGAGAGATCTATCTTTTGTGTGTTTATATCATTATTAGAACAATCCTGGATGAAATAAAAGCACAAATATGATGCTTATTGTTATTGTTGCTGTTGTTGTAGGTTAAGATTTTTAATTAACTTCTGTGTGGGGCTAGGTAGAGCTCAATGTCTATGAAAGATAAGCCCACTTTTATAACAGTACAGACAAAAAAATTCAGGTTGCTAAATCTGAAAGCAATGCTCCCAGTTATACACATCATATGACTTAGTTATGGCCTGAATTTTCAAAAGAGTCTAAAAAAGTCATGCTTCTTAATCCCATCACACTTTAATAGATTTGGCAGCCTATATCCTTGGTGCAGGCAAGGTAATACTGTGAAGGTTGGAAAAGCAAGAGGGCTAGTAGCCTTCAATGTGATATAAATGTGCTATAACTAATAACTAGGTGAAAGGCACTCACAATCTGAAAAACTGCTTAGTTGCAAATATGACTAAGCAAGCTATTCAGCAAGGGATACTGGGATCTGACTTAGCCAGAGAAAATGTGTCTCACAGAGAAGAAAGTATTAGTTTAGAAACATAAAAATACAAAATTCAAAGTTATGTGGCTTAGTGTATGGCCTGGGAAAGTCAATACTTATTTGCTCTGAGTGCTGAATGCTTTAGATTTTAAATGAAGTAATTTACTAATCACAGAATCCAGAAGAGCCACATGATAAAAGGACGCTAACCAAAGGACTACCATGTGGTCAATTACATAAAACCAGTGGAAGCTCTAAGTACAGCAGCTTGCAGTCAGCCAACTTGGCTTCCTGGACATCTGGACCTCACACAGAAAACATCTCACCTCTAGTTCATAGACCTGTGCCTGCTGCCTGCAGTCACTGTCCTAGGGTGACAGTCTTGGTCTGTCCTTTGGGGTTCAGAAGGCAGCCTCATTCTGCTGAATGCCTGTTACGCACCTCCTTTGAGGAATGTGCATTCCACACTGATCCAAAGCCTTTGTGAGGACAAGGCACCTTGACCCGGGTTGACACATTTCACAGGGAAACAAATGAAAGATGAAGGAGTTTAGGTTTAAGGTAAATATCTGTGTGTGGTAGTAGAAGTCGTCAGATACAGGAGACTGCAAGTGCTAAAGCATATAAATATAAAAGGAATTCTATCCTATTAACAGTATGCTGTCTGCCAGTGCTGGAGTATTTCAGCTGAAATACAGAATCTCAGAACCCCACATTTATAGTAACTCTGACTCAGATTGCAGAACTTCTGTTTCCTCTTTTAATACACTGGTATGAGTGTCTTGATCTAGTGCAAAACAAATGAAGAATCAATGGCTTGTCTGGAGTTACTGCCCTCTTTGTTATGAAGACTCCCTGGGTTTCCAACTCCTCCCCTTTATATCACATATTTCTGGCAAGAAATGCTTTCATTCTAACTCCAGCCAACTCATCTCAGCCCATACTACCTAATACACACTTTTAAAAGCTTTTCTGTTTTTCTAATATTCCATATGGTATTCATCATAAAAGTAATGCATGATGATGCAGGCAGGGTGGTGATCCTAGAGCCTTTCTATGGGGGTTTGATCAAGAACAAAGCACTTTGGAGCACATTAGTAGAAAGACTCTAATCACAAAAATAAAGTATTTTCCTGGGCAGACCTTAAAGACCAAGCATCCTTTCTTCACCTTCACCTAACCTTTATTCCCAGTATACTGAGTATTCCCACTCAGTACTACTAAGGATTATTTTTTTAGTGTACTGTAGGTCCTGTGTTACAAATTCTTCCTGTCACCAGTTTACTACCACCTTTCACCACTCCCTTTCCTTATGTATTTATTCCCTACCTTTCTCAAAATAGGAGGAACTGAGAGAATGAACTAGAACATAGTTCAGTTGCTTCTTTCCTCTTTAGCTCTAGACAAAATGTGTAGGAAAAGCATGAGGACAAGGAAAAGCAGTGCATTTTTCAGTGACTACTAGTACCCTGCACTGCTAAGACATCTTTGTTCTAATAATTCCAAAAGCAATTGACCATGAAAATGCTACGCAAATCTTGTGCTCAAGGAGAATTCATTGTTTAGTGAGCAAGTTGAGCTCAAAGAGACACAGATTCTGTGAAAGTTATGTTAGTGTGGGATATAAGTGCAAAGCAAAATAGGAATGCTTGGGGAGCTATGACTTTATTTTCTTTGCTTTCTGCAATCTAACTTTAGTAAATCAACAGCAGAAAAAGAGCTATTTCAAATTATTAAGTTTTTGAAAAAGTTAATATAAGAACATTTGTATCTTTTTTTTTTTGCCCTTTGTATTTAACTGCCTGTATATATCTCTCCAGGTCTTCTTTTGTGAAATCCCCTGTATCTATTCTGATATATTTGACTTGGATTAGTCTAAAAGAGGAAACTATGCACTGGCAGGAAATCATGTATTTTGAAAATAATATACCAATATATATCTACAGAGTGCAGTGCAACTCAATTATAAAGAACTAGATATAAAGTGCAGTAGTTATTAAATGTACTCAGAGGTTGTTAGGAATTTTTTAATGGAAGTTATATAGGAAATTTTAATTGATAGAAGCATTTTTAGCAGACTAGGGGGGTAGCTGCAAGTCTTAGGTGCCTTTGTAGGGTCACTGGGCCCTGGAAGATTAGAACCCCAGAACTCATATGACTTTTGCAATAGAAAAATGTTTTCTAAACTACCAGAAGGCCTTTGTTCTCAATATATACTGTTTGCTCACTCAGAGCAAGTGAGCTCTCTCCTAAGGGGAGAAAAAAGCAAGGGACCTGGTGTGAGTCAGATATAATGTCAGGAACAAAAAAAACAATGTCTGCATCAGTCCAGGAACAAGATGAAAAGTCTTCTAGGATTCAACAGTAACCTGAAATCAAGAGCAAGAAAATTAGGAGGCAAAGCAGAGGTATATACATTCACTTTATACAGCTGTTGACAGTTTTTATTTTCATATAATATGGCTCCTGGTGAGGCTTCTGCAAACCCAAAGCTGATATTGCTTTTCAGGGCTGTAGCTGTCAAGGGAACTCTTACTGCCAACCTTCATGGTAGCCACAAAGCAGTCACAGATAAAAAGCTTTCTATGAGGACACCAGTTGAAATAATCTGCATTTCTTTGTTTTATTTTCTGTTACCCAAGGTGTATTTTCCTTGGAATGCCTGTCAATGTGGCTTGAGAGGGAATGCTCTCTCCAGCCAGGGAACAATATCTCTGAGGCACCCAGCCCTCACAGTGCCCTCCAGAGTGCTCCTTCATTCAGCCAAGTTGTCACCCAGAAGCTCCTCTATCTAAAAAGCTGTGAATCAACCCTGCAGCACAAGCCAAATTTCCCCTTATTTACAGAGACCCTCAGAATTTCCAACAGTCAAACAGAACAAAGGTCTTCCACATTTACACTTTGATAGCATTTCACATTTGCAATACAATGGCTCCACCCTACCAAAGACCTGGTCCCCAGAGGATGCCTGTGTATTTATCTCTGTAGACAGAAATGCAGCTAGAGATTCTGCAATATTTCCAAAATCTACATCCACAGATGTAGATTGCTGCCTGACAAATTATAGGAAGACTAGAAAACTGTGCAAGACCAAGGTTAAAAAATCTGAAGGAGCCCTATTAAAAGTCATCAAGAACAACCTGAGAAATGTGAGAAGGAAGTAAAACTCTTGCCTCAGAAATTAGGTGTCTCAAAGGGTGGTAACACCTTCTCTCTCAAAAGATGGTGGAGAAGGAAAGAAAAAGGAAGGAAAATTGTTTTAACACCTGCATCTAGGCACATCATGACAGGGGACAATGGCAAGGTAAATAAAACTTAAGGGGTGACCATGGCCATGGCACCAGACAGACAGAACACTACCTTTTCCCCACTGTGCCCAAATGGCTAAGCACAGCAGATGCCTGAACAGGCAGATCCCCAGTCCCATCCTCACAGGAATGTTTCAGCCAGAATGCTTTTAACAGCCAAACCAGAACTGTATTTGTGCTCTCTATCAATTACTGCAGGAAACCTGACACACATCACTGTCTAAAGGGGATATGTTTAATCTCAGCAGGTTCTGAGGGATTCCAGATGGTCCCAGGAAACAAGCAGGTACTCTATGAAACTGTTTTCTTAACTGTGATTCACAAATAATGAGGTCTGGGTCCTCTTAGAGTAGCTGCCCTTCCTGTTCAAACTCTCTCTTGGTTATTAATCTCCTCATGTAGCAAGTAGTCCCTGGGGTGTTCTTACATACACCCCTAGATTTCAGGGCTTACCCATAACCTGGATAACCTGCCTCAATACTCAAACATATTTTGCCTGCAGGTGCTATTACTAAATAGTCTTCACACACGGCAACAGAAAAGTATTCATGTGCCTAGTAGCTTGCATCTGTTTTAGGGGTTCAGTGTATGATAGGAAGAACTATTATCATTCCTTCTTATCCGTTGCAGTAGTCCTGGCAGGTAAAAAAATCAAACTGTTTTAACATTTACATCCTAGGAAAAACAGATTCTTAGGCAAAAGTGTCACATATGTGAGAGATATTATAAGGAGAATACAAGCTGGAGAAGAGATTTGCCTCTGGGATATGAAGAGTCATGCAGTAGGGTGTGAGTTGACTGTGGGAGCAGGTGAACAGCCCAGCTCCACCTTTAACCTGAATTTAGGGGGGCCTAAATCTGTTCTCCTACGCTTGGGCAGAAGTAGCAGCTGAAGCATGAACCTGAAGATGCAGAGAAAAGTGTGATGTTTAGCATTTATATATGATATTTCACATTTACATGTGATGTTTTGTATATACATATGTTGTTTTGCATTTGCATACAATGTTTTGCATTTGCATATGATGTTTCCATACCAGCACAGGGCCAGGATATGACTAAGAAATTGCTGTGCATCCTTGGATAGTTTGTGAAAGGGTCTTAACAAGAGATCTCTGAATCCCTCATTGTCCAGCAAACAAATTGTGGAATGCAAAACAGGTAACTCTCAGCAGTGCTCTCCACTCCAATGTCAAACCAGACAAACAGGCAGGGTCAGATGACCTTGAGTCAGCTGGGGACACATGTAGAAGAAACGTGGTTATTACAGTAGGACCATGGCATCCTGGCAACAGGACATTTAGTGCACAGAACCACCAGAATTAAATCATTCCTAAAGGAGGAAGGAATCGTTCCTCTTCTGATTATGGTAATTATCTTCTCTCCTGAATGTTCTGGTACTGTCCTGGATGCCTCATGTGGCAATAACACAGATTAACCAGCCAATATATTTACATATTATGTTACCACTTACAATGACTTGCCATCAGCAATTTGTGATGCCACCATGGCTTGTCAGCACACTGCTTGTGCTATGGCTTGATGAGAGCTTGGCACAATTAACTTCCAGAAGGCAGCATCTATATGGTGAGCTAAGCTGGAGCACCAACAATCCCAACAGTACAACCATCTTGACAGTGTATTACAAACAGTTCAGCATAGTTGTGCCTGGAACCATCCATCACCACCCTGAGATGAGACCCAGCACATGGTGGCATGTGGCAGGCAGGTTTAAGGCAACAAAAATGTGGGTGAGAACTTCCGTGCAGAGCTACAATGTGGTTCAATGCCATGACAGAACAGAAAGGTCTGTGGCAAGTTGACAAAGGAGCTTTACCAGCAGATTTACAGAGTTTGTGAGATGGGGTTGATGACTGGATAAAACTTGTGCCTCTGTAAGAAATTATATGACCTGAAACCTGCAAGTACCCCAGCTGAAGGAAATCTTACGTGTTTGACAGAAGAGTTCTGGTAAATTTTACAATTAGTGTGGGCATAGGCAAGCTCTACTTTGTGTTTTTAAATAATATTGTTGGCTGTTTACAAAACCCGCTTGTGTTTAGCAAGAAAACTCTTTACTAATCTATCTGAAAGTATCTAAAAATGTGTGCCCTATACTCAGGTTTTGTATGTAATAGGCACAGGGTTCATTCCTTGAAATATTTTTTAAGAAGACAAAAATTTTTGTTTGTGCTTTGGAGTGGCCCTAAACTGAAACACAGAACTGCCACAGCACCTTTCTGACAGCTTCTCTAATAGCATTATAATAGCATAAGAAATCCCAGACAATTCCAGGCCGAAAAAAACTGTAGCATGTCAGCTGTGGAGAGGGTTAAGCACAGGCTGATAGGAAGATGTGAGACAGGAGAAAAGAAAGAAACTCAAGGATTTGCCTGACATTCTGAGGTGCCTTCCTGCAATACAGCATTTGCAAGAGACCATTTGTCTGTGCCTGCAGGAGAAAAGTATTCCTTAAAATTCAGCATCTAGGGCTGTCAGCTTCACTTTTGATGCCTGTAGCTCAATAAGAGACACCCGCCAACCTCCCGGTTCCTGCAGATGGTACCTTCATACACTGTTTTATCTCTAAAGGTCTGCCACTCACAGAAGTTTAGTGACAAAGTCAAAATTCATTCAGCAAAGCAATCTTCTCCAAATTTTCTCTTCTCCCTATCTTTCTTTCATTTCTTATTCCATAGAAATGAAGTTTCCATTGAATCATCGCTTGCACCAGTCCTGTCTTTGGGAATTAGACATTGAAATACAACTACAAAATGACAAGCTGTCCAAGAGTTCTTGCTGTTCAGAGAAAATCCTTGGCAATTAGAACATTATTAAGATTCTAATAATTGAATTGCAGGAAATATTAATCTTTCCTGCATTCCACCATGCCCAGGATCTTCAGAATAATCTCCCATTGGGTAAGGATGACACATAAAATTTTTCTTCATTTTTAGTGTAACAGATCATCTCAGGACCAAATTCTTAGACTGTCTTTTACCTCTCACAATTAAAAGCAAACAAGTTTCCATAATCCCCTTGTGCCTGCAAAAGTGTATTACTATCTTCAGTCCTAAGACTTTCTTTTCTTTAACAGGTTTAAAAAAGAAAAGAAACCACACACACACAAAACCCTGCAAACACAAATGAACCACAAAAAAAAAAATCAAGAAATTAACTAGATATTGAGGAATTAGAACATAATATTAAAAAGGCTTGATGAGGTTCTCAATATTTACAGAAACAGAAGAATAGTGACTTTTGCATTTTTGAAAATAACAAAAAATCATAAATCATTTTCTTGTTATATAAAATGTCCTAATGACCCTGATGTTTGTTTTCTGTAGTTAGCACACAAAGTATGACAGATAATATTCTGCAAACTAGCTTCTTAGACTCTGTCCTGTGGCTTCCTCTTCATTTTAGTGTGCACTTGTCCTTATTTGTCTTAGCCATTATGCCAGTAGCTTTGCCCAACATCCACACATTCTTTTGCCCAGTTCTGTTATCACTGTTGACATACTTCACATGTGACTCCCAGTTTTTCCTTTCCGTCCTCCAGTGTCAAGGGGAATGATGTCATAAGCTCGACAGCTGTCCCTTCCCATCTGGAATTCATAAATGGATAATACTTTATTTCCACAAAAATAATTCAGTGCTGCCTGATTGCTTGGGTTTGTATGAAAGTCAGATGGTTTTGCCTCCACACACATTCCAGCAGCCTCTGATGATTTCCATAATGCCAGTCCTGTGAAATGTCCTTCCTCAACCCCCACTGCAGCAAATGCATACTGCAGTGATCTACCAGCTTCCTGGGGGTTTCTTACTATGTTGGATGAAGTGCTAATAGCTTGGTTTTATGGAGGGAAGAGTTTGAAATCTGAATTCTTTGTCTACTTTTGTGTTGAAATGGTGATGGTGGCCATGGTGTTCTTTGCATTGTGCTTGGCTCTCAGACTTTTGGGAAGGGCACAGCTCTAAAACAAGGCAATGATTGCCCAGCCCGTGCCTGGAAAATACTAACTACCTTTTTTTTTAATCCTAAACTATGCAGAGATTCTAATTTTTTCTGCAGAATCACATTTTGCTACATTTTATTGCAGTTAACCTGGTTGAAGGGCAGGGGGGAATAGTATCAACAGTCTGGGAATATTTCAGACTTACAACCTTTCTCTACAATTATTTACATCACTCACAATTCCTACAGCAGAGGTAGAAAGCAGGCTAAAAATCTCTGCATAAAAATTTAACATCTTTGAGACTACCAGAGACTCTGAAGTTAAGACCACATGCAAGAATAGGAACAAAGTTGGTTTTTTGACACCCTATTGCATTTCAGAGTTTTCTTTTCCTAGTGTGAACACGCAGCTCTGAAAAGCACCATGGAAAAAAATGACATTGTTTGCTAACATTATCCACAACCTCAGTAAATAGGGCAAAATCCAACAAGCCCTGAGACTCTATCAGACCACATCAGTTTCCTGAATGAATGGCAGCCCTTCCAAAACAGAGACAAATCCAGTTGGTAGAGCAAGGTTAGAAAAATCTTATGCTGTCATTGCCTTTTGCCATCACATCTTTCAAAAACAAAACTTCCACACAGAAAGTTGTGTGCTGAAATAAAGCTGGTAGTTTTATAAATATATATGTATGAATTACAAGTGAAATTTGAAATGAGACCCCAGAGAAATACAGTGAATAGCACAAATATAATTTTAAACAGATGAGGAACTACTTGCATTTTTAAAAGCTATGTTGAATCATAGCCTGAGTTATTATGTGAATTGGGTGGAAATGTACTCCGTATTTTGGAAGGCTTTGAACGAACTTAGACACAGTTCATAAGCTGCCTCACTTAGGTGTTAAAAATTGCTCTTCCACATCTGTGCTTCTCCCAAAGGAAACAGCAAAGTCAATGGTTTTCTTGTACTTCTTTCTCCCAAATGATTGAGACAACAGAGTAGGATTTTAATGGATAAGCACTTATTCTTTTTTTAATTTCCCTAAATGAGCAGCTAAATTTGGTATAAAATGACCTATCCTTTTTCTCTGTGTTTATAATGCTTGTTTATAAAATGATGCCAAATTTTCTGCCCTTGAGCAGCACTATTTTCATGTATGTAAGAAAAAAACGTAAATCATAGGCAGCAGCAGTAGAAGATTCCACAGAGGTCTCCACCAAAATGCTATAATAGTGACATAAAGGAACAATTTACATGGATAGAAGCATAATATGTTCTCCAGACCAGCTGCAATGACATTTTTGTTTTCTGAGACCTTTCTGCTAATCATCAAGCTAATTTCAACATTTCTGAAAATATTGGATTGTAACAAGTTACTTCTGACTTAACAGAATTAATAGCTGCAGCTGAGGCTACATCTAGATGAGGTTAATAGCTTCTGTACTCAAAAGTTTCAGTGCCAGTCTAGATAACCTGATTTAAAATAAAACTTTGCACCCAGTATTCCTTTGCACTCCAGGGAATATATGGGCAAGGACATCCTGACTGGTAGTTCTCACATCTTAATGCCCCATTACATTTTGTAGCCCAGATTCAGCCAAGTAGAGGCCATAAAAAGATTTCAAATCCCTGGGAAAGCTCACTTTTCTCACTGATAGCTCAAGAGGATTTTCACTCTTTCTCCATGAGGAAGAGAATTCGTCACTCTTTTGAACTACTTAAAGAAATGTATAGAAGATTAGTTTTGATTAGGATATTATACCATTTTAACACTTAAATTGATTTTATTATTTGCAATAATAGTATGGCTTTTGACTATGTGTATGTATGTCCATGTACATACTCACAATTCACGTTCATAAAACGGACTTAGCCATAGATATTTCAGGATATTGAGGAAATGTCACATTACTCCAAAACATAAACAGACGTGAATGAACGTAATAAAAGCTTGTATGTTTAAAAGGTACAAATTATTTTTGTACAAAAACTCTCCCTGCAAACATATGACCACTTAAGCTTATCAGTCTCTTCTTCAGAATACAGCCTGAAAGCAGCACAGGGACTCCCAAGCAGATGGCACAAGTATTCCAGAAGAGGATACTCTGCTTTTTTCAAAAAATTAATAACATGCTGAGCTTTATTTTATTATCACAAGAGAATTAAATATTTTCATTTCAAGCAGCTGCTGCACCTTCTCTTTTTGCAGTCCTTTCTCACTGCTGGTGTAAGCCACCCAACCAGTTAAATACCAGCTACAATTCTTTTTACAAGTGCTAAAGCAACTAATTAAACATGATGAAAGCAATTAGTCTGTAAGTGTGAGGATGTTCTTTTTTTCCCTTTCTGAATATAGGTATAAAGTTACCAATCCTTTGTGGTGGCAAGGCACTCAAACATTCCACTAATGTATAAATTAAACAAGACATGAGCTGTAGATGAAAAATCTCAAGTGTCAATTCCAAGCCAATACCACAGACCAGCCAATTTTCTGTTTCTGGCATAAAAGTGTACTATTTCCCCTTAAACTTTTATTATATGGTATGAAATCAGTACTATGTAGAGGTTAAACCTTTTCACTTGAATACTGTGCTTTCAAGACCAAATTATGTTAATATAACACAAAATGTTAACCATTGAAAAAGAGCAATATATCTTAATAATTTTTTAAGTTTAGGACTGGAATTTTGAACTCTATATTTGAGATGTATTAAGTGTGGAACTTTGTACTCTGTTCAGCATGCCTAGGCATTTATGCAACTCTAAGGACATTTTTAGGAGCCCCTATTGTTTCAATCAGGAAACATTGTAAAATCTTTCTTTACGAACTTGAAATACTATGGACTTTAGGAAAAAAAAGAAAGTATCTATTTTGTCAGTCACTTGTCCAAATCACCATGGCTGGATATTTTTTGGTTCAAAATATAAAAGAATTATGATTACAGTTTGTTTTAAAATTTTAGGTTTAAATTACAATGGAAAATCATTCCGTGATTTGATTCACCATAGTTCTCATATAAAACAGGGCATTCTTTCCATATGTTTAATTCTCAGTTTCAAAAAAACATCCATCGTCAGAACAAAGAAAATCTAAGCTGATTGCACTAATTGATTTCCTTGGAGCAAGTGATTGCTTAGCACAGCAAGCTGCAAAGTAAAGAATCAAGAAAAAAAGAATACCAAAACCATGTGCCTTAGTTACAAAAGCTGATTTATGGAAGCAACTTTCCAAGTCTCTTGTTTCTCTGCACCATTCCAGGCGTATCAGGAAAATCCAGCAGCTGTTCTGCCTGATGATTTTTTTGCTGGTTCGGCACATCCTGATGTGTGCTTGTGACTGTGATGGAACATTGGAACGTCAGATGAACATTGCTCCAGGAAATGTTGCTGAGTGGATACTGCAGTGAAAAAACAGCAGGGGGACAGATGGAATGAAAATAGTGAAAATGCTAAAAAGTGGCAGCAGCTTAGCACATTCCTCTGAAGATCAGACCACCATGGGGCAGGTGCCACATGAATGTGTTTGCAGAGTACACTTAGCCTGACCTTCCATCACAAGATGCAGTATGAAAACTCAGACCCTGGAGTATTGGTAATTCCACTGAAGTTTAGAAAAGACTTTCCCTTGGATAGGTCTCATCCTTAATGTCCCTGCTCCTTTGTCTCTAGAGAATTATAAAGAGCTTTCAAAAATCATTATCTTTGCTTAATCTAAGTGATTCCATGCTGTTGACTAAAGCTGTAAAATGCAGTTCTGCAGTTACAGAACGTAATAAATGAACACTATAGTATCGTTAGAGAAAGAAAATGCCCCTTTTCTGAGGGACTGTGCCTTTTTAAGAAAATGGGCTTTCCCAGTCCTAAAGAAATGAAGAATGGAAACAGGAACTGCTGCAGGACACTTCCAAAGCTCAATCCAAAGCAGAGCTTCAGCACTGCTTCTGGACTACCAAGATCCTTGGACACAATTATTTAAATATTTTACTGTCAAAAGTATTCATTGATTTTATGGTTCTATTTTAGAGGAAAACAATTGCCCTCATGCCAATCAATTACATTTTTCTTGAGGTGTAGCTGGGAGCCTTGCACTGCCAGGTTAGAAAATCTGATGATGGCAAGAACTTCTTTGGTCATCAAAGAAATGTCAAGAACAGATAGGATGTATCTTAAACACCAAAACACAATACTACCACGTTTGAGTTCACAAAATTTAGTAAGTGTATCTAATTCTTGCAGGTGTCTTTTATTCTATACTAGGTATCTTTTAATACTCTAAGATCTATAATTTAAGGTTCAACTTGTGTGTAAAGACTCTATCAAAAATCTCTTGTGGCACTGGGACAATAACTGAAATTACTAGAAATATGTAATTTTCATTTAGTTGCCTGTAGATGAATTTCATATATATTTATATATTTATATATATGCTAAATAAAAGTAAGAGGATTTTTTTTTTGTGCAACTTGGCTTTTTGGACCTTCTTCAATGTTTTGGACATGACTATTCCTACAAGTCAATTAGGTTTTCCAGAGAAAATTCCTAGGATCTTTCTCATAATCACAATAAATAAAAGGATAGGTAAGGATTTTTCCTACTTTGTACAAAAACTCATCCCACCTAGATGCAAGCACACAGCAGACTTGGGAAGGTGGAATATTCTTGCTGTAGGCTCCTGTTATGGTCAGCATAAAGCAATTTATCCAGAGAGCAATTTGCCTCACCTGAGATCAGATCCATACCTGAGGTGTCAGCTGCTCTCCCTTAGCAGTCAGAGAGATAAGACAGACATGTCTACAACATGCTCAAAATTAAATGCGATAAATTTAGTGACTAAATTCAGTGTCTAAAATAACAGAAAACAGATTTTTCAATAACCTTTTAGCTTTCTGACTGACAGAAATGAGTATCCAAAATTAACAGATATGAGACCAAAATTCAAGCTTTTTTTCACTGAGTCAATGCAAATTTATAACATTGATACAACTGAGTAAATTTCAGACACTTCTCAGAAGAGTATCTTCAAAGAAACCATTTTTTTGTTTATTATTGGATGGAATCAAAGATTTAAGTCCTGTTAAAAGTGATAGAATTTACAGCCACATTCATATTAATTTAGTTTCATGTCTTTAAAAAAGAAAGAGATCAAAACACTTGAAATCCTAGTAGCTTGTCAGAAAAATGTACCATTGGCTGGGTCACATCTCCTGCTATCATTAAGCAGAATGTCCTAGGCAGAACACTTTGAAACGGTAATAAACCTCTCCTGCAAAGCCTAGAAAACTGAGAAGAGAAAAAATGTTTCAGGACAAATGAGAATTCAAGATTATAATGGGCCTAATTCTCTCACATATAATTTACCAAAATTCTCATCACAACATTACTAATTCAAAGGCTTTGTAAATAACTTGACATCTGAAAAAGATGAACAACAAGAGGGAAATGGCCTTTTCACTTTAATGCTCAATGAAGTAATTACAGTTGAGAATAAGAAGATGAGTTCTCACTGGCAGATAAGGCAAATAATTATGGTAAGATAGATTGAAAGAGGGTCACTGAAACAAAGGGCAGGAAATTGCAGAAACATACAGATTCAAATTTGATGTTCAATGAAAAACAAGATACAATTTATTCATTTCGAAAATTATTCCAGGAATGTTTTGAGTATGTGTAGTTAAAATATTTTCATTTCAAAAAAATTAAATTTGAGTGATTTTAGCCTATCTTCAATGAAATGGAGCACCAAATAGAAGAACCTGCTATGCTATTGAGAGCACACTACTGTTGGATTGTGACTCAGTAGAAATAAACAAGTCCTAGAGGTAACATCAATAAGAAGCTTTTCTAATCGTTTTTCTCTTCCAGACTAGTTCTCCAGCAGAAATTGCAATGTGGAACAAAAATGGCATCATTAAAAAATTTTACCTATTTCAAAGATCAGGGTAATGCAATAGCACTGTGGGGTTTTAAGACCTGGGACCTCATCCAAAATTCACTGAGTCAAAAGAAATGTCTTCATTTACAACATTTGGTGTAATTCAGTCCCTGCCTGGTTTAATAGCAAGATTCTGAAGTACTTGGATTGCTTTCTTGCAGATCAGTAGATCTGATTAACCATTGTTCCCCACTAAATCTGAGCATTGATTAAATTTATCCCTCCCAACATGCAGACATTCTGTGGAGTCTATGGTTCTACATAAAACAAAGCCAAAGGGAACAATAAGGCCACCTAACCTAATTTCAGGTCTCTCTGAGAAATTTATATTTTATCTCAATAGCCTACATATTTAATTGTAATGAATGTTTCAGTCCTCAAAAACCTGAGAGGTATGACAGTGGATCAAGGATCAAGGTGGACAAGGTCCACATGAAAGAAGAAAACTGATTGTGTGTCAGCTACAAAGATACATCTGCAGGTGAGGAAAAAAGTGAAAAGCTAAAAAGGCCTTTTCAGAATAATCTAGGACAAATTTCCTTCTCAACTACACATCTCAAAACAAATATCATTTGAGTGTGTGAGAAAATAAAACACTCAGACACCTGTGAGAATTCTCTGTACCAAATCAGCGACCTATCCAATACCCAGCTGCTGCTTATTTCTGTTACTTCTGAGGGGAAAAAAAAAAACAAAATAAAAAAAATACTAAAAACTTGGCAGCAGGGGAAAAATTCCTCCTTGACTCTTACAGATAATCACAAAGTCCAAAAGCCATTAGCTTTGATTGTAATCATTGGCTTAATAGAATTCTGCACAGATCTAGAATAAAAACATGATCAGGGAATGCAAATCCTTCTCCCAGCTGTCATACACCCAGGCCAAAGAACTTCTTCAAACAGCCTGAGCAAAACATATTTTTCAGAAAGCCATTTAGTTTTGCCATAGAAACACCTAAGTTTTCTTCCCTTCTACCAATCTATCAGACATTTCACGTCATAGTCTAGATAATGAATAAATGATGTTAACTGGCTCTTTACGCAAAGGTTGTATTGTGGGGCAGTTCCAATGAAAACAATTCCTCTCATAAATATCTTCCTAAGAGCTACTGCATTGTTAGATTTCACTGAGACAGATTTTAACTGAGTTCCTGCACACCCTTATTACTACCTCATAATGTAAGCTTTTGAGTCAAAATGTCATGAGCTGCATTCAAGTGCCTTTGAGAAAAGATATTTCAGGTATGATTGAAGACCATTTAAAAGCATTAATTAACAAGGGGACCTCTGTATCTTCCTGTAGAGTCACGCTGGCAGCTTTTTTGTACAAATGGATGCAAGAAATGTTTATAAAAGGGATAGCTCTGTTTCTCTTTCCTTCAGTATCCTATAAAAATCTGTTAGGTTTTACTTTTAAAGCTGTTCTACTTGGGCAAATAGTCCCCCGACACCTGGGGTAAGGAAGCCTGATGAGAAGCAAGCAGGGCTGCAACAGAGCAAGGTGGTCAATTGAGTATGGGAGTGGGAGAAAAAAATCAGCATAACATCATGTAGCAGAGAGCAAGAGTAAAACCTAGTTAGCAGAACTGTGAAGGTAGAACTTTAACCAAATTTGTGTTTTAGTAGGTATGGACAAACTTTAACCAAACCTTTGTTCAGGCAGAAGTATATGAAATAATATAATGAGTCTAACAACTTCCTGTGCCTCAAAACGGAAGGGAATTTGATAACTTTAGCACATTCAAGGAAACAGCCAAACGTTGCAACAGCCTGTTGATAGTTGAGAAGAGCAAGCATGTTCAGGATAAGCAGATCATGAGCACTAACAACAGTGCTCATGATACTCTGTTAGTGCTCACTAACAGCCATTTTCTGACAGCAAACTGGAAAACTTCAGTGGATATCAACAGAAAGATATTCTCCACCCTTATAAAGAATATTGGCGGAGAACTTAGGAACCAGAGAGATTGTGAGTGGCTCTGTGTCCCTGGAGTGGGGATTTGGGACTATTTTTGCAGCTCCAGAAGGAGACAGGGATCTGAAGAGACCATAAAGGACCTGCAACCCTGCTCCAGGATGTTGCATAGCAGAGTTGGAACCATTACATTAACCCCTCTGGCATTTCACCTGGACCATGCCACCTCTTCCACATCACAGGGGAGCTGTGCAATTGTTAAAATTGCTTATCTGTATGATTAAAGTGCTTTTGTATCCAAATTTGCCAATCCAAAATGCCACCAGTTGAAGTGATGTAGTATGAGCTCAGCTCTTATTACACATTGGAGAACCCTCACAGAAAACAGATGTTAGGAGGAAGCCTCGGTGCTTGTATTTTACCACCTTTAGAGCATCCCTCTTTCTACAGCAAATTTTTTCCCATCCTACAATAAATGTCTAAAATAGATAACATAAATCACCATATACAGTGATGATCCACTTCCACTGCCTATGAAGGGAGCCTGGGATATTTAGTTCAAAGGGACATACCCACACTTTCAGCCAACCAAAGTTACATGAGATTACTCTCAGCCTTAGTATCGTTGAGATTTCTTTCCACACAGGTGTAGTTGAAATTGTCCAGTAAGCCCAATTTAATACCTGCACACATACACAGCATGAACGCACAGGCATTGATTTCTTAGGAAGCCAGGTTAAAAATAGGAGGCAATAAATCAGTGCTGAACTGTGTTCATTTCTTATCCTGTGTCCCATTATTTCTTTATGGTCTCTGAGGCTGCTTGGGCTAGAAATTCACAGAACTGAAACATTATCCTGGATATTGTTGAATGTTATATTATTTAAAGATAATTATGAAAATATTTGGAACTTGCAATCATTTGTTTTCATATGAGGAATGCTTACATGATGACAGCTTAGGTTGAACAGACTATGCTACATTGTAGTTTGATAAATGTTTTGTTTGTATGTGATAACAAAAGACAACTGTAATTTCTAAATATATTTTAGTTCTTGTGAGTCTCCATAGATACTTGCTCATTCATATATTCAATTCATAGTTTCAGCCTCTTATTTGGGAAGTAGGACAGCTCAATCTCAAAAAACATAATTTACACCATTTTAGTAATTAGTGGGAAGTAAATGGAATTGCACCTACTGCAAGGTTAGTCCATACTGCAAATATGCTAAAAAAATTTTCGTGTAAATGAGAATCTAATCTGAAA
This sequence comes from Acridotheres tristis, assembly GCA_037013685.1. Taxonomy (NCBI): domain Eukaryota; kingdom Metazoa; phylum Chordata; class Aves; order Passeriformes; family Sturnidae; genus Acridotheres; species Acridotheres tristis. The sequence goes on from CM072887.1 coordinate 104,539,662, forward strand.
TGTTTTTTCTTTATTTTTTAAAATTTTCTGGAGTTCTTCAAGGACATCTTTCTTCTGGCATTTAAAACTCTTACTTATGCTAGATTTCCCAGAATAGTGAGATTTATCTCTTCAGGAAGATGAAAACCTATGACCTCTTCTTGGATAATTTCCCAGGTGGTAGCAGTTAATTTTTAATTATTTCTAAGTTTATTCTGGCATTTTCATGTCACTTGCAACAAAGCATCTTTTACTTTCTCTCTCCTTTCTAGTTTGTCACCAGTCACTTTCATTACTGGGGTTAAAATCAGCAGTTGCCAGAGCTTTACCTCACCCAACACAGACAAAGAAAAATGTCTGAATAGAAGTCTTCAGAGACAGGCACCTCCAGAAGGTGATTCATCTGCCCTATCTTAGATACCTCTCTTAGGGAAAGATGAATAGACTTTTGACTGGGATTCTGTCAGTGAGAAGTTTCATATAAATATCTTTCAGAAGTGTTTTTAACAGAATATTTTTTTATCTAAGGAATATGAATTGCTTCTATTCCTCCCAGCTGATGTATCTGGCTGGCTATGAAAAGTGAGTTTGCTTATCTCACTCTGGCAACCACTGTATTCAAATGTTACCACTGCCATTGGATCATATTCCTCATTAGCACTCCATGGGGAAAAAAAAGAGAATGAAGGAATAAACATCCTACCATCATTTTATGCTCTTTCCATGTCAACAATGAAGGAGGTTGAATGGATAATTATAGGAAATTACTGCTGTGTGAAATATATATATCTTAACTTTAGTCATCTAAAAATGAGAGATGCGCTCAAAATTATCTAACCAAACTCTATGCTTACTGAACGCTGACTCTAGGATCATCTTTCCTGGCTTGAAGCACCTATTTTAAGATGAGTTATCATATACAGGTAGTGGCCTAGACCTCTATGTTGCAATATAAACTGGTTTCAAATAATTAAAGTTAATTCAAAGTAGTCTCTTGCAAAACTTACTTCTCATTCCATGGATTTATGGAGCTCCAAACAACTATTACTGTATCCTGCTAATATCAAAGTTATGGGAGCACAAGAATAGAATTGGTGAAATGGATGTTTACATCTGGGGTGCCTTGCTGAGGTTAACTAGTGAGCCTCTGCCTTGGGGAACAGGACTTGGCAGGTTTGCTGTGAGCTTGGCAGGAGACTTGCCAGCAGCACAGGTGTCTCTTCTCCAGCTTTCACATTCTCTTACTTGTTCCACTTTAGAGGCAAAATCCTTCTCTCAGAAACACACACATGCAAAAGATCTTCCCACCATTTCATGAACTTTTAACTCCAATGATTTATATTGACAAATCTGGCTCCTAAAGGGCTAGCAATTGTTTAAAACGAGGAACAAAGTCTGTGTAATTGTAAGGCTATCTACTGACCCCAGCAGTCAGAGCATTTATGAGAAAATAAACCACTGAGAGAGAGGAAGGGAAAAGGAGAAATTAAACAGTGGTCCCTGAGGTCAGGTGCAGTCTCTGTGTGGGCGTGCTGTGCTAATGGTGTGTTCAGCCCTGGGACTGAGGCTGTGCTTCCACACTCACACCCCCCAGCACAGGCTCAGCAGATGTCCTGTGAGTCTCCCCAAAGAGCTCGACCTGAAAAGGATCAGCAGGCACAAACAGCAGCTCTTCAGCTGGTTTTCCCTGGCTGTGGTTCTGGGGCTCTCCCTGGGGCATTGTTTCTGCTTTATATTATGGTCTGTATTGAGAACAATCACCCCCTTGCAGGGACAGCAGGTTCTTCTCATCCAGGGCAGAGAGCAGACCATGAGGAGACCACCTGGCCAGAGTCAGTGACTGGCAATGCACAAGGGTTTTTGCTCTTTTTTTTTCCCCTTAGCTGTAGTTAGGGTCCACAATCAGTTTGCACCAGACTGGAGCTGCCCAAGGGGCTCATCTTTTATGGTCAGGAGCCAAGGCTAGAAAAATGGGTGGAGAATCTCTCTGACAGTTAAAAGTGACAGGACTTAAGGAGAAAAGAGCTGTTTCCCAGCTTATGCAGACTTTGTTCACAGGGATAGAGTAAAGAACACAGCAAACTGTTTACAGAAATTCCCAGAAAGCAAAACCACTTTATTTCACAGAGCCTAAAGGGCTATTCTTCACAATAACGTGTCCCAGATTTCTTTCCATATTATCTCATGTGGACTTCCTGAAAATGTCTTAACACAGCATGAGAGAGTGTAACATATTACAGTGTGACACTTCTGAGTAAAGTGGAATATATAAAAATTATCTAAAATATCATCTCTGCTACCAGAAAGACCTTGAAGCATCAACCTTCATTCCTGATCTGTGCATAACTGCCAACCACAACTTAAGTTTAATCAACTTCATAACTTCTTCAGTTTCCTTCCACAGAGACAACCCAAAGCATAAACATAAAGCACCTCCTCCTGCTTTTCCTCCTCAAGGGTATCTTTACATGTGAGCAGACATTACATGCTCAGCTCCATGAAAAGCACTAGAATTAGATTTCTACAATATTTTTTTATGGCTGAATCTGCCTTTGCATTCTGAAAGGTCCTGTTCTTTTATTTTTATCAGCAATAGAAGCTTTTTGTATTGGCTGTGTTAATCTAATTTATTTCCCATCATAGTCACTGCTCCATAGTGACAATCAATGTCTAACTGAAGGCAATGATTTTTAATTCATTACATGTGTTCTTTTAACTTGTGTATATGTGTTGCTAACTTTCCTTTTTGACTGTTTCTCAAGAGCAAAAATTAAATCATCAGTGCTAGATGCATAAAATGTTTTTATATGGTTCTACATTTCAGATTAATTTGCAAGTCAGAAGTTTCCAGTACATTGTGCTAAACAACACTATGTATTTATCTTGACAAATGATGCAGGAAAAACTAATAGCAATGATGCATATAGAAAGCTTTTCATCCAAAGATCCTGGGACACACGACAAACTTTACATGCTGATTACAGTGTACACTTGGTATTGTTCAAGATTTTCATTGGCTTTAGAGGATATAAATGTAAATAGAAGGCTATGCACAGATAATATCAGTCATTGATATAAAGCCAGGTCTGGGATAGGAATGTAAGGAAAAAAGGACTTCCTCCTAGTCGACACAGGGCATGAGGAATACTGTGCAGAGAACAGTGGGGCAGCAGCTGTAATTACCTGGTGTAAATCACAAGTTGTTCTCTCACTTTCTTCACAGCAGCTTTCTGAGTAAGAACCAAATAAAACCAAAGCACATGGGAAGAAAAAAGTAGTTACCTGTGATCTGACTTTGGTTTTTGCCTTGGTTACTTTAGGATAAGAGCAGAGTGAATTGCAGCCTAAAAGCTGGGGTTCTTTTGCTGCCTCAGTATATTGCTATTTTGGAGGCATATTTTAAAGGCTTGTTTGTATTTCCTGTCTTACAGAAGGATTCATCTCCTATACCCAAGTGGTTTTTAAGCAATTTAAGCTGAGACAAAGCCTAGAGTGTTTTATAAGCATAAGTACCTGAGGTCCTTCCAGATCACCATGAGCTGAAAAGTCCATATGGCTTTTTTCTGTGTGCTGACTCTGTAGGACTGAAAAGGTTTGCTGTACTTGATAATGTGCTTTTTTCTCTTAACAATTCTTGAACCCCTAGGAGTAATTCAACTAGGTCAAACATTTGCCCAGTATCCTGCTGTCAGTTCCCTGTCTCCCTAAATAGGAGATGTTGGCAACAAGAGTTCACAAAAGAGATCCTGCAGGAAGACAGAGCTGTATTTGTCGTCAGTAAAAAGCAGTTGTCAGCACATCCCAAGCAGTTACCTTGACTGGCATTTTTACCCCTGGGAAGCCAAGGTGTTGGACCCTAGAGAAGCTGGGTTGAGCTTGCCCAGTTTTTGGAAGGTGTTTACAAATTTTATCTGCTTCTTTCTCTCATTTCCTCTGCTGCATCCCATGAAACAGATTCTTTTTTCTCCAGTGCTCAATATAACCAAATATAATCAACAGCTGGTTAAATTATATTATACAACTTTATTAAATGTAATATGCTGTATGAGTAGAACAAACTCACAATGGAATGGGTCACATCTGTGGGATATTTTCTCAAGTGCTGCAATTATCATGATTAGGATGGGTTATGGTGAGGCAAAAGTGCCAGAAGACAGATATGTTTATGAATACCTGGTTTGTGAATATATGGCTTCCTGGAGGTAGCCCTTGACCTTCCTCTTGACCTTCTAAAAAATGTCATATGGATACAATTATTCACTCTTTAGTGAACAGAATGACACTGGACATAAAAGCACAAAACCTATGATAAGATGCCCAGTTTTGCATGCAGAATTTATTCTATTTAAGGTCAGCTACTTAACAGAAAGATCTGAAAGTTTGGGAGGAGGTGTGTTAATCAATTGAGAGCACAAACTGAAGAAACAGAAACAGGAGATGGGGAATTAGAACTTAATTTTTTAAATTTCTACATGATTGGGATTTCTTTTTTTTTTTTTTTTTGAGCTTCTACGATTGTTTGGTTTTGGAAAAGGAGAGAGAAAACTAACAAAATGGAAGAAAATTAATTTGACTTACACCAAGATACTCCATCTACTATTGCTTAGCTTTTTTATTTCTTTCCCCCCCCCCTACTATTTAATGGACTTATAAATGAGGAATTATTGAACACTCACAGACAGAATCTTTAAAAGAATCTGAAACTATTTGATCTATTGGAACAAGGTAATGTTCACAAGGGGAACCAAACATCTCAAACAGGATGGTTGGTCAATGCCTGGATGATGATGGTAAGGGAATTTTGAGGGTCCTTGCAATGTCACCCTCAGCTGTTCAGAGTGAAACTCTCCAAGTCTGTTCCAATACTCAGTTCTTACACCCACTCAACCTGTGATCATACTACATAAAATCATCTCTTATCTATCTTTATCATAGACAAGAGTCTTTCCCAGCTGACCATTTCTGCATCTGCTAAAGGAGTTTTCACTGGCTGTTTGAAGTGTCTTATTGATGTTCAATTTGAAGAATTCTGCACCAGGAATCAAATCAAGAAGCTTCAGGAATGGTCAGATCCTCCACTCTCAGTGTTAATCAACACATTTGAGCATAGAGATTGGTCCAAGCATTGTTGGAGGCCAGGAAAAGATCAGCTGAAATTCCCACCTGGAGACTTCCTGTGCCAGATAATCAGATGCTTTGTGGTGAACCAGGCTAGGGGTTAAATTCACGTTGTGAATTCACCTCGTAAATTCCTGGGACACCCAGGGAGCTCATGTCTAAAGTGCACTGGGTGTGCACAGCAACAGGCCTGAGCTGCACCACGGTTGCAGATTGAATTTGAGCTTCATGTTTATAACTGCTACACAATTCTTTTTAAAATGTAGGGGGAAAAAAATCGCCCTTTCCTCAATGAGATATTCTATTTCAAAATATCAGGGTGAAGCGTTTTCCCAGGTTTAATTTTCTCCATTCTTTTCGGCTAAAGGCTGAAAGGGAATTTGATCTGGTTAGATGATTTTTCAGTCTCTCACAAATACCATTTTTCAGAAGATTTACTACTCATTGAAAAACTCTAGTCTGGAATTACTTTGCTTTGTCTTATTATCCAAAACTGCTGGTGAAGTAGATCATGTTCTGTGTTGGTCTGTTTCTCAAGTGTCAGGAAGTATAGGGCTTTAAATAAAGTATTCAGCTGTCATTCTCTATTTCAAGAATTTATGATGTGGGCCATTCTCCTAACTATATCATTTCACTGCACTTACCAAAGGAATATCTAAAGCATATAACCAAACTTTCCTGTGTATTTATTCTTCAGGATATTAAGGATACTCTACCGTTACTATTAGGATTCTGACTCTAGTAAAGCTCTGTACAAACACTACATGTGTTTTTTGGCTTGAGTAAGTGTATATTTTGTTTATAGTTAGAGCACATTTTCACTTTCCGTATCATTTTTTTTATCGCTTCATTTGTTAACGTTTTTCTGTTCTTTTCATTTAAATATTTTCACTACCCTAATTTTATCAATTATAATCTCAACGTTTGGCCTGAAGCATTCAAATGAATGAAATGGTTCATTTTTCCTCAGCACTGTGCTCAGCATGTCTGTGATGAAAAGAGTGGATGCTCCTTCTCTCTCCCAAGGTTTCAGGTAGGGGCTACATTTTACTGAAATTTCACTTGCTCCTGCTGCAGACAGAGCATCTAGGGAAGCAGATAGGGAGCTCTCCCATTGTCACATGCAAAATTGTTCTAAAGTTTTATAGCAATGCACACCCTGGAAATCAGGTTTCTCCACTGCCTGTCTTCTGCCTCTCTTCCACAGCAAAAGTCACAGCTTCCACAAGTCAGTTCTTGTCGTTCCTTAACCCATTTTGATTTAAAAATGAAAAAAGAAAAAACACAACAAAAACTGGGTTAACCACGACCTATTCCCATTAGTTAAGCTAATATGACTTTGTGTAACTGAAATGGGTGAAGAAGCACTCACACAATCAGTTCTGCTAGGAAAGAAGAGCAAGTCAGCACTGATGCACGGTCATCTCCTCACAAGCAGAGCTGGGCTGAGAAAAGTACATCTGTTCCCTGCCTGAGCTATGCTCTGCAGAGCCCCATCCACAAAATTAGCCTTGCTCTGCTATACATTCCTAGAGAGGAGTTTCAGCTTACTTCTGTATTATTATGAAACCAGTAATCGCCATGACTGTGAAAACATGAGAGGGAAATATGGGACATTGCAAAGATAAACACCTGAAATTACAGCTCTGTGGATATGGCTTTTCCCTTACTTTCCAAAAAAATGTTAAGTCTGAAACCTAACTACCTCTATTTCAATGGGGGCATTGTTGGCTATTTTAGTGCTGAACATTGTAACAAATCGATCTAACTTGTCTGCTGAAATTCCAGAGATGTTCAAAATCATCTGTATCCTGAGATGGCTGTTAAGGGAAAACTATCAAGCTATGGGAGTCTGCATTATATCCTTGGCATGAAAAAAAAAAAAGGGAAATGGGCTGAGCACAAAATAAATAGCGTTCTTCAGGAAAACAGATGATATTATAGACTTGTGCCTCCAAATATTATTCTTCTTATGTAAGTTACTGCAACCTGAACTTAAATTCAGTTCCTCTTAAATCAGCTCAGATTTTTTACCAGCATAACAAAACTCAGGCGTCCTACCACAGTCTTTTTGTCTAGTTGGTCAGAGAGCACACAAGGAGATGATCCCACACCAGCACTGAGTACATCTATCACTCCTTTCTCAGTTTGCATCGCCAGGATTTACACCAACATCTAATTTTGGGGAGAGTGAATTCTGCTGTTTTAAAATCGATGCAATATGTTGGCACCAATGGCAAAACAGCACACAGAAGCAGTCAGAAGTTGGACTCTGGACCATTACTTGTGCTACCACTCAATGTGCAGCATTCTAAAATTGTATAGAATAAAAAACATTCAGGACTTTATAATCGCCACATGTAAATACATTATTTATTAGGAGAGTTCTTTAAAAGTGAGTTAATAATCACTTGCCTGCTGGAAAGATGTTTTTTTGTGCTTCTAGAGAAAGAGAACACGAAAAAGACATCTTTCTACATATAATATAGTCTCCTCTAATAGTGACAGCTTTTTCAATTAAAGCTGTTCATATTAGTAGAAGCCCATTTTACTTGTTCATTCAGCCTGCTGGCTGAATAAAAGTAACATCTACACCACAGTGGGAATGGTCTGAAAAATTCAATTTCTAAGTATCAAATAAGTATATAGTGGAGTTACAGCTTACAGGTTTCAGAGACAACATGAAACATCACATTTTGAAGAACCCATTGGGAAAGTAAAATAGGCTAGGACCAGTGATATTTTCTCATAAACCAACCCTTAATTGTATCCATACTGCCCTTGGAGGTTGTGAGACAAAACAACTTGATTTTAACTGTGAGAAAATGAGCAATCTAGTGAGTAAAATCTGAGTTGTCTTAGGTGTGTTAATGCTGTTCTGAGTTACAACCTTTGAAATGAGAGACTGACTCCTCATGAATACACCATGAAACTACCTAATAGCCTTTATGTCTTTTCTCCTTCCTTCTCCAAATGAATTGCCCATAATAGAGAGCTCACGGCTCATTCTGTTTATAGGAAATGACTTTCACATACAGCACAAGAAGATGTTCTCCCTAAATTGCAGAAACAGATGTAGAAACAAGCTGAACAGTTACAGATCCATGTTAAACCCATATGAGTGACTACAAACAGATTCCCAGCAATTCATTTAAAGCATTAGAAAAGCCATTTAGTTTGATTTATATGAATATAGGACCGAATGGGTTTTTTCATGTGAACCTTATGTAACCTAGGCCATGTCGGGGGAACAGGAGAGACATGGGCATATGAAGACACATGCAACAGAAAAAGTCATGAATTTAAAGAAAATATTTGACTTGCTAATGAGCCACTGTTACCTGATCTCTTCTTATGCTGGATTTTTGCTCATTAACAAAACTATCTTTGTATTTCCGAGCATTTCCAAGAGCAGTTTTATTACATTCTGCTTGTGCATGTACTATTCTCCCTTTATGCAAAAGTATTTGCAAAGAATTAATCTATTAAAAAAAATTCTAATTTTATAAGGGAGAATCATCCATCAGTCACTGTGCTCATTTTTGCTGCCTAGCATAATGCAATATTTTGGCAAACTGGATACAGTGCCTTACTGTTTCTTTGCTATATGCAACTTTAAAGTATTTGCTGTAATTTAGGTAGTCATCTAGCACAACCCTACAGAAATCAGCATATTTAGAAGTCTAAAGAAATAATTTTCTTTAAACAAAAGCTGAGAAAATTAATAAAATTTGCATTAAGGACAGAAGGTTTATATCATCATAATAGCCATAGCATAACAATAACATTATATTAGTTGATATTCTCTCTAAAGTATTCTTTCTATGTTAACCTTTCTTACAAAATTCTGGGGATTACATTTCTCATCCTTAGGCTCAAACAGGCAAGATTTAGTTGTGTGCAAAGTAGGAATGTTTTGTAATAGGTGATACTGTGTTTCCTGAAATATATTATTCTTAAAACCACTGTGCCTGCAATCACATTCTGAAAAGAAAAACATCAAAACTGTCAGAGTCTAAGCATTGGGGTTTGACTCTGGTAAGCAAAATTAAAGTTTCTAGAATGCATAAAGGAGCCTAATTAACACATCTTTAAGGTGAGAGAAGCAAGAAATATTCAAGTCCAGTCCTCCTCTTTCTCAATAAAAGGGAATGCGCAGTGAGAAAATAAATTATGTCTGTATAGTCTATGGTCACAATGGTTTTATTTATTTCATTTATTTTACGTGGCACTTTTCATAGAATCACAGAATCACAGAACATGATGTTGGAAGGTATCCATAAGGATCAGCCAGTCTAGCTCCCAGCCCTGCACAGGACACCACAAGCATCCCACCATGTGCCTGAGAGCATTGTCCAAACACGTGTTCAATTCTGTCAGGCTGGTGCTGTGAGCACTGCCCTGGGAGCTGTTCCAGTGCCCAGCCACCCTCTGGGTGAAAAACCTTTTCTTAATATCCAACCTAAACCTCTCCTGACACAACTCCAGGCCGTTCCCTCAGGTCCTGTCCCTGTCCCCACAGAGCAGAGATCAGTGTCTGTCCCTCTCTTCCCCTCCCAAGGAAGTTGTACCTGCAGTGAGGTCTCCCCTCAGTCTCCTCCAGGCTGAACAGACCAAGTGTCCTCAGCCACTCCTCACTCAGCTTCCCCTCAGGGCCCTTCCCCATTTCCACTGCCCTCCTTTGGATGCTCTCTTACAGCTTAGTGCCTCCAGCACTGGAGGTGAGGCTGTCCCAGAGCAGAGCAGAGCAGGACAATCCCTCCCTTGCCCAGCTGGTGATGCTGTGCCTGATGTCGCCAGGACAGGGATGTCCCTCCTGGCTGCCAGGGCACTGCTGGCTCATGTTCAGCTTGCAAACAGGTCCCTTTCTATGGCACTGCTCTCCAGCATCTCATTCCCCAGTCTGTCTGTACATGCAGGGTTGCCCCATCCCAGGAGCAGCATCCAGCACTTTGCCTTGTTGAGCTCCACATCACTGGTGATTGCCCAGCCCTCTGATTTGCAGGGCCCCTCTGCCCTCAAGGGAGTCAACAGCCCTTCCCAGTTTTGTATTGTCTGCAAACTTGCTCAGTGTCCCTTCCAGTCCTGCGTCCAGGTCATTAATGAAGATGTTGCAGAGCACAAGGCTGAGGATGGAGCCCTTTGGAACCCCACTACTGACAGGTCACCAGTCTGATGTCACCCTTTGTGCCCGACCCATGAGCCAGCTGCTCACCCGTGACAGGATTTGTTTATCCAGCTGAATGCTGGTCGTTTTGTCCAGAAGGATCCTGTGAGAGACGTACAGAAAGCTTTACTGAAATCCAAAAAGATTCTATCAACTGGCTTCCCTTGATCAGCCAGGTGGGTAACCTTGTCATAAAACAAAATCAGGTTTGATAAGCATTCCTAATCAAGTTATGTAGAGACCTGCTCTAAAGTCAGAGAAAGAGGGCTTTGAAAGGACCCTTGCCATCAACTATTCCAGTGCCTTTCAACTTTTTAGCTCACATTTTATCTTGTGCCTCATTTCAAGTGTGTGACTTCTGGGACAGCGAGGTTCTTCATGCCTCATTTGCTGCTGTAATGCTTTCACCACAAAGGAACATATCTCTGGCTGAGAATTTTGTCTTATCCAGCCCTGGTCCAAAGTCAGGATCTACTATGTCTAAATCACTCCAGACAGAGACTTGTTCTATCATTAGAGTGACATGCTTTTATCTAATGTCTTACCTCAATAACCCATGCTACATTTTAAGCTATTATTTCCTGTCATGTCTGTGGACACAGGGAACTGATTATTTCTTTCCTTTTGCTGGCAGTCCTAGAGAGCACTGTTACCACATCCTATTCAGTATTCTCATCTTTAGGCTAAGCAAAACAAATTCCTCCAATCTCACCTTAAAGGTCATGTTTTCTACATCTGTGAATTACCAGCACTCACTCTGCTGGACTCCCTCCAGTTGGCCCATCTGTTACTGTGCACTGCTCAAAACTGGGAACAGAACAGAACAAGGTCTTATGAATGCTGAGTAAAGCAGAAGGAGTAAAACTTAGAGCACGTCTGCCATATACTCTGGTATGTGGCTTACTTTACACAGTGTGAGTTTCTTCACTCACATTCAGTTAGGGATTCAGTGGCGTCTGTTTAACTTCTGCTTTGCCAAGAGCGCTCTCTTTCTTATATGTAAGCAATTAATTATTCCTCAGGATAGTGTTCTGCACCTTTCCCCACTGAAGAGTTGTGTCCTATTTTTCCCTGAGACTTTTGTCAAGACACACATGAATCTTTTTGAATCTTGCTTGCAGTCTCTCAGATTTCTCCTCCTAAGAGCTTGCAGTCCCCTTCCACAATGGTAGAGTCTGCAGATATTACAGCTCTCCTCCCTCTTCCACCTTGTAAAGTGATTATTGAAAGTATTTCATACACTCCAAGACAGGAGAATCCCTAGAGCAAGCAGTCTTTCTTTCACTTTGAGAGTGGGCCCTTAATCCCTTAATTTATTTTTTACCCTCAGTAGTTTTGCTTCATGGCAGATTTATACACCCCATTTGAGTGTCCCGTTAGACAAGATCAATTTTCAAGAGTCAAGTTACATGACATCTCCTCTCCTAGTCACTGTTTTTTTCCTAATTATACATGCAAATTATTCTTGTCTGATATAATGTGATCTTCTCAAGTTATCCTGCATGGTTGCTTATCATACTGCTAGATTTCTAGATCTATTAGTTTCACCAGTGTCTTCCTGGTAATAGATGATAACCTGACTGGCCTGTAATTTACCCAATTTCCTCCAATGACCATCCTGAGAGGTCAGAGAACTACAGCTACTTCTTAGGTCTTATGTGGGAGCTTTAATCAAGAATGGATCTAACTTGAACAGCCTCTAAACTGTCCTTTTCTATTTCCACATGACTTCCTCCCTTAGCTACTGTTAGTTTGCCAGCTGTTTCCTCATGTTTAACCTTCTTGATGGAGACTGATGGAAAAACTGCCCAAAATCCTAACTCTTTATATTAAGATCTGCTATAATCTGCTCCTAGCCACTCGTACTGCCATGTTTATGGTGTTTCTCCCTTCTGAAGAAGATTCAGGTCTCAAAAAGCCAAACTTCTAATGAGATTTCAATCTGTCTTGAGAAGGAACACACTGTTTGGATATGGAGAAGCTGCTTAGACAATTTTAAAGACACTATAGGGATACATAAAATTGAAAGTCTGAACAAGACCTCTCAAACAACATAAACTCTGCAATCAGGAAAAGGAAAAACTTTGTAATATCTTTTAATAGACATGGCATTGAAGACAGCTGCCTCAAAGAGTAGCCTACACAATTGGCTGGGAATCACCAGTGCAGATAAATAATGTAGATTTATTACTTGGCTCATAATTCAAGTAGAATAAACTGAATTACAAAATTAATGTCTCAAAAGACTTTTCTGTACCAAACTGTTGTAAATTCAGAGCATGTACTCCAAGGAATCAAGTGCATTTATGGTTGATAGAACATGGCTTATAGCTTTGAAGGTATGAGAAAGTGAATAAACTGGAAATGCAATTCTCTGCTCTTTGGAAGAAAAAAACCATACAGGGTAAACAGTCATAAATACAAGAAATTCATCTGTCCCCTGAGATAAAAGTACTGATCATGGTAATGAGAGCATTATAGAAGGTGCAAAATAGAGGATGGCAGAAGAGAAATTAATCAGTCTATTACTGTCATTGGATTAAGAACCAAAGAGCTACTGCAACTTCTACGGATAAAGAATATGAAGCTGTTGGAAAAGCATCCTTTGAGGGCAGTTATCTGCAACTGAGATCTTAGAGAGATGTGAAGAGAGAAAGGCGTTTAAAATGAAAAATCGCATTCCCATATCAAGTAAGTTTTCATTCTTTCTGGATCCAAGTAAACACTATTGCCAAATGGCTTGAAGTATGGGGAAAATATCAAAATGCTTATATCAAGGCACCCTTACATTAACTTTCCACCAACTTGATGTAACTTCCACAGGGACACAGCTCTGATGTATTGTAAATATATCAGTGATTGTAGTAACTTTCAAAAACAGTTCAGAAGTGCCAAAGAGAGGTTGGAGATGAAATTCCTTCTTTCAATAGGAATTCAGGAAAACAGGAGATTGGATTTTATGCATTTTTACATAAAAACTTCCACTCCAAAATTTCTTGCATGAAGCAGATGCCCTGAGGTCACTGGGGTTTGTCTAAGAGCAATGATGACAACTCAGTAAGAGATTTTTTTTTCCCTTCTGGCTGCATTGGAGCCGCCCAGCTGCCTTCTCCTGAGGCTGGATTCAGCCTCTTCATGCACAGCTGCTTGCCCACAGCCTGCCTGTGTGCATATATCCTTTTGGGGAAAAAAATGACTGGCACACAGGGGAGTCCCACCAGTAGCATCTGCTCACAAATTTGGAAAGTTTGGATAGCTTAGATTTCAAACCATGAGACAAGTTGCTCTAAGGAGAAGGTAAACTGTGCTCACACAAATTAATTCAAATATAAGAAAATTATATTTCCCTAAGGGAATGTGTTCATAACAGCTACTGTAATTAAAATTCTTTAAAGCTGAGGTGACAACTGACCAAGCAAAGCAAGCTGACATGCATCAGAAGTACTGTTTTTAAGAAATCCCTCATCCCTGCCTTGATGAGATGTCAGCAAACACTTCTGACAGTAATTTTTCAACAGCACAGGAACACGGTCAATGGCTGTTCTCAGCCTACCAGAGAATGAATCTATTTCTAGAAAGAAAAAGAGAGGGGGAAAAAAAAAAACACAAACAAACCAAGAATCCCTGACTTGAAGAATATATGGGCTTCCCTGGGAAGTTTGCTTGAGTGACTACATTAGAGTCATTACATGCACACAGAGCAATGCTGAACAGAAGGCAAACAGGGGAGACCTCATCCTCTCTCCAGAACAAGGAGCTTCCCCTGACTGCCAACAGCGTTTTCAGGGGGACACCCTGCCATAAGGAGTGGAAAAGGCTGAACTGTGCTGCCACTAAGTGAGAGGTAGAAAGTGTTACCAGAGTGTGGCTCTGCTAACTGCAGTGGATGTGCTGCTATTTACTGTCCCCACTTGAACCGAGTGGGCATCTGCAGATCTCTGTGCATAATGTCCCAAAGTGCTACACAAGTTTTGTGTTCAGGTAACTCATTGGCTTATGTGGGTTTGCCCCAGCTCTATAGCAGCCTGCTGAGGACAGTAACATTAAGAGCCATTTGTTTCTGTAGTCTCTTGCTACAGCACTTCAAGAAATTTTGATGAAAACCTACCCCTAGGCAAAGACTGCACAAGTGCTGAAATACGGAGATAAAGCAAACACATCACAGGTTTTACAAATACATGAACTTTAGACACAGCATCCTGTTGAGGTGTAACACACATTTCTGTGCACTGAGGAAATAGAAGATCTGATTTTGAGGGGCGTTTTTTTTTGTTTGGAGAGGGGAAAAAAAAGACAAAATGAATTGTCATAAAAATACATTTTTTAAAAAATTAAAAGATATTTCAGAAAAGGAATAAACTTTATGTTGGTGCTTTACTCATTGATTTGAAGTAAATTCAAATGACCAAACTGAAAAGTCACTTTGAAATGGAAAATCACAAATTTTTTTTCAGTGTATAATTATTTTTAGGCTTTCAAAAATTGCTGTAGATTTTCAGCAGAGCTTAAATTTTCAAATAACTCTGTGTGGTCTAAGAACCATTTACCACAGAATGGCATAACTTTGACAGGAGAAAATTGTCCATTTGCATTAGTTTGCCGTGTATATGCTGTTGGGGCACTAAGAGGCACTTTGTGCAAGGAGAAGAATCTCATGCTGGTGGGGTTATAGCACAACTCGAGTGAAGAGCAGCTTGTATAAACAGCAGATGCTGACCTTTTCACTCAGTGAGAGGGGGATTCATCTCCATCTCAATTGGTCACTCTGGCTCCATTTAGAGCCAATGGAGACAAATGAGTAGTTTTAGGACAGAATTCACAAAATCTCTTTCAAACATCTAAATTAGGATGAGATGAAATGCATCTTAAACCAAGCTGCTTTTTACCTCAACCATAAAAAAAAAAAAAAAAAAGGCTGCTTTACCATTCCTGACTATAAAGTGAGGGTAAGCTATAGGTTAGATGCACATGTCTACATTTAGGCTGATGAATCCCACCCATCAAAGCTCAGTGAAATCACTGTGACTGTCTACTGAGTTCACTGGGCACCAAAAGGGAATCAGTGCCCGTAAAGGAAGCATTTAGCTGAATTTATTACTCCCAAATTGTAAGTACATTTATTTTGGTTTTTTTTTATATACCAGGTCACTAAGTCTTGCATATTGATAATTACATAGCACTGCTTCTTAATGGCATTTGCATAGATGTAACACTTAAAAAGCCAGTTGTAAGTGGTCACACACCTTTTCAACCGAAAAATCAGATCTTTTTTCCCTTGTTGATTATGAGGAGTCTACAGGCCTGATCCAGGACCCTGCCAACTCAACGAGAATGTCCCCTGTGGCTACAAGCCAGTGCTGCAGCAGACCTTAAAAGTGTGGGTGGGGGTAAAAAAAAAAATCACAAATTTTCTGTTTTGCAAAGCATTCCAGAAACAAACTCACTACTAGCACTCAAATCTTATGTTTTTCCCCAGAGCTCCAACAACCCTCCCACTCAGAAATAATTATTAGCTGGAAGCTCATTCTGGCTTTTACCATTCCAAATGAACCTGACAAGCCATTTCCAAAGGAATTTATGTGCTGCTGTATTTCCCTAGGCTATGTTTTGAAAGTGAGATCCCCTTTATTGCCCTTTGAGAGAGTTTAAGCAACTTTACCAGTCCCCTTAGGGAGTATTGGTGGACACTTTGTGAATAGAACAAGAAGCAATGCCATCCTTTCTGCAGGAATTCTCATTACTTTGCCTCACTCATTAGAGCAGCGAAAAAAGGGCATCTGTGAAAGTTCTTTTAGATAATCACTGACTTAGCTTAACAGATGTTATTTAAAATAATATTGGCATAGTGAGAGTAACATGAATGGTTATTAAATATATATAGAACACAATAAATTACAAACCACCCTGTGCCACAAATGACACCTGTCCCTTTCTTTTTAGTTAATTTTATAAATACAGCTTAGAAGGAAAGCCATATGACATAAGTGATCAAGCTTATCCAAGTTAAAGAAGTCAAATATCTCAAGCTACCTGTGATTTGAACATATGTTCACATGAAAACTTCACTAAATACTTTCAATTAATAAAAGCATAATTTATTTTGGCCTCTCCAAAGGTATTAATGACCTAAACTTGTACAATGCATTGCTTCCTAAGAACAATTGAAGACTGTTAAACATGAATGGTGTTTGCATCTGCTCCATGGGCACACCTGTACATAATAAAGAAAACAGTTACTGCTTGTAATAAATAATTGGAGAAAATAATAATTACACTGAAAAGTACAGACTATTCCAGTTATCATACCTAATCATACCTTACATATACCTTCATGCATATGTGTGTGTATATATAAACAGGTATAGATATAAAATATATATTTCTCATATACCTATGAAATACATTAGTCTCAGTTACCAATAATATGCAGGGGAAATCAACTGATAGAGGGTGTTGAAGGGATCTGACCAAAGCCAAAAAGCAGCAGCTGAGTTAGTTAGGATGGGAATTCAGATGTGATAAGTGAAGTCCTAACACAGAACCGTATGGACAACAGTATTTCTTTTCTGTTGGAAAGGATGTATGTGTTAATCCTATTGCTAGCACAAAACTATTCCTGCAGGGCACCTAATCAGGGCTGGCCATCCCCAGGTCACTAAACTCTCCTACTTTTTGAAACATGACAGCAAAACTCATACCATGAGGAGAATGTTCTAAAAGCTCTGACCATATAATTGTTAGCAATAACAATAGTTGGTCAGGACAAAAATGGTAGCCAGGGACCATTTAACAGCATGGACAGCCTTTAGCTCAGCTCCAACCATCCTGTTCTGCCATACAGAAGTGTTACCTCCACCCAGGACTTGCTGTTTGCTTTCATTTGATCCACAGAGAATATTTTTTGCTGTAGCTGCCTCCAGGAGGGTAAGTCCTTTCACTCAGTCAACAGAGGTTTTGCATTTGATATCCAAGGCATACTCTCCAGTGGTGTCCTACATATCAGGGTTGCATAGAGATCGTGTTTCCATGCTGAGCTAGGCACCCTACAGAGACATCATTTGTTTCCCCAGGCAAGAAAGTATTACACATATAAATGAAGAGTGCCTTCAATTGAAAAGACATTTCACACTTTCCCCAAGTTCATGAGGGACACAACTTACAGAAACATAATATAATAGGATTTTTTAATGAGTCCTATGATAAATGTTTTATGGCCAAAAAAAAAATTAAAAGCACATTGTACTTTGTGAGAGGCCAAAGAACATGTGAGTTCCCAAATTAATTCATAGGTCTCCCTCGAAGAGAAATCCTTAATGCCCTCTGTTAAATCGCATCTCTTTATTTTGAGAAAACTGATTTACTTATTCCTTTGTTGGAAAATTGAGAATGACATCACCAATCACTTTGTGTGACCACCTACATGTCAGCAATATGGGGTTATATAGTGACTGACAACTGAGACTCTTTCTATACATAGGAGGAGCTTAATAAAATTTATTTAACAGATATTTTTAATTATTCACAAGAACTGTGTTGATAATGAGATTTTTTAGCTAACCACACTTCACTTGACAAATTATGAAGAGATCAATTTTTTTCCCATTAGCTTCACCCTTATCAATGGCTCAGCTGAGGTCAACTAGCCCTTCACTTGTAGTTAATGGTACACAACCTTTGTCTACTGATTTTTCTCTATCAAAGCCTAAAAGGAGAAAAATCAATGGCCTTTATTTCAAATTCAAAGGAAAATACTTTAAATTAAAAGCTCATTTCACTTAAAAGATACCATGAATATATTTGGGAGAGAATGCCTCAGTCTGATGGTAGTTCAGTACAAAGGCCATAATATGAGTGGTGCTGAGCATTTGGAAAACCCACAGTACAAAATCTTATTTCTCTGAGAATATTATTGGTAATTTCAATGAGGTCTAAATGTCATCTTTGGATTTTATCTGGAGATTTAAGAACTCAGTGGTGGTTTGTACTAATGTAATAATATCTAGATTCCAAACTTCAAATACTTTAAATCATGATTATGTCATTATCTTTTTGTACTGCTGTATGAGTGTCAGAGTATGTGTTCCACCCACCACCATTCCCTTACCTGGCAGAAATTCACCATTTCCACAGTACAGATTGTGACTTTTAATAGAAATATATAAGTGGATGCTTATAAGTGGATCCTCAGACACTCTCTTTCTACCACACACATGCATGTAAGACATGTCAGCATAGAACTAAGGTATCAAAAAACTAATTTAATAATTTTATAATAAGGACCACCTTATTGTGGGAAGCTGGTCATAATTTTACACTCTTGTTGGGTTTCAAGGGGATTTAACTACCTCTCTAGACAGAATTGTTAGCCATTAGCTGATTATAAACATCATAATTCAGGCCAGATTCATCCTTCTAAATTTCTGACACTTAGATGAGGCATGTCTCTCAGGATATCCCTCTTTGGTCCACAGAAACTTAAAAGCGTAGTTTGAACCTCTGCTGGGTGGAGTCAGCCTGTATCATCTCCATTGGCCATAACCAAAACCTAGGGTAGTCCAGTATGGTTTGTGAAGAGTCATCAAAGTTTGGATTGGAGGGATCTGGATCTCCGTGTACCAGATGTCTCTGAAAGGAGCACAGATGCATCTTGCCTGATTTAACATCAGGTATCAGTGCTAACACAGCAGCATCACAGCCAACAGAGCATCATGAATGTTTCCACCAGGCAATTTTTACTGACCCAGGTGTATTCCCTGACTCTCTCTGTGGAGACACAGAGACATTAATACAAACAGCCTTCTGTTCATCCTTCACAGAGTCATAGAATAATTAAGACTGGAAAAGACCTTTAAGAGCAAGTTCAATCATCAACTCAGCACTGCCACCATGTTCACCATTAAACATATCCTCAAGTGCCACATGCACAGGATTTTGAACTCTTCCAGGTCTGGTGACTCTACATGTCTCTGAGCAGACCATTCCAATGCTTTTCAACCTTTTCAAGAAATTTTCCCTAATTTCCCATCTAAATCTCCCCTGGCACAACTAGAGGCCATTTTCCTCAGATGAAGGAACACATATAGGATTTTAGATTTGTATTCCTGGAATTGCTGTGAGATTTATAAGTTCAGTCTGAGCATCTTTGCAGATCTAGCCAAAGGGTGTGTTCTTTTAATGTCTGCATCAACTGAATTTAAAAAAAGCTAAGACTCAGGGGCTCTTCCTCTGGATTTTCACTCAACTATGTCCATTTAAGCTCACACATCCCATTTGCAAGATTCTTTCAGTCTTCAAAAGATGATGAAACTTTAACTGATAATTTACACAAGAAAAGTCTAAAAGAGCTGCATGTAGTAAGGACAATCCAGATATAAAAACAGTAGCAAAAATTTTGGCAGGCAAATTAATAACTGGGAGAGCTCTTCAGAAATGCCTAAGGATTTTTAGGACTGCAAGTCCTTTTCCACAGTTTGTCCTTTAAATTTTCTGCATGCATTATGACTAAAAAGAATATATTATATATAAGATTTAGCTAGTCATAATACCTCCTTTGGCCACAATAAACAGTAATCTTTTTTTTATGAGTGCAGATCAGATAGGTATTTGTTTGTATTAAATGGAGAAGGTTTTAAAAGATTTTTTATTTGGGAAGGGTATTTTAGTCTGATTGTAATCTTTTGTCCTAATCATCTCTCCAAGATATTCAGACATTACAGTGCTCATTATCCTGAAAAAAAAAAAAAAAACCAAGGGTGATCATCAGGACAGGTAACATCAACAACTTGCAATGAGTGGCTCGACCTGGAATCCATTTTTATATCAGTCACAGGAAGGATTGTCACTGCTCCAAATAATTTAAGGTCCAAAGTTTCCATCCATAAATTTATTTAGATTTTCATCCTTCCATTGAAATCAATAGCAATTACAAATTTACATGACCTTGTAGATCTGGTCTCAGGTATTTACAGTATTGTATCAGGAGTCAGACACTAATGTAAAAATGTGCAGAGATTATTAGTTCCCATCTAACTGATCTTATCTTACCCTATCTTGGTGAATTTATTTTTTTGTTGTTTTCTTCAGGTTCATCTTGCCTTGTAATACAAGAGGAATTGCTTCTTGCCCAAATGTTGCCAACAATACCATAACTTTTTTTATAAAAGGCTGGATGGATGCATAATAGATCTGTTCTTAATGGACTACAAGTACATTGAATACTTAGGGATTTGTTTAACCTCAGATGATCATTACATGAATAAAGTAAATTTTGTGGAGATAATTAATCAGCTTCAGGAAACAGAAAGCTTGCACCTTTATTCATTATCTTACTGGATAGAGCCAATGAAGCATGAATTGATTACCTGGAAAACATTATCTTTCCTAGATGCTGCCAAATATGATTCTTTCTTCAGTTAAGTATAATCATGACTTCTCCTGTTTGGACCAGAAAGACATTGAATTTGCATTTCAAATTCATGCAAAAATCAATACAACCAAGAGACTTACTAGGTCTAGATCTCAAACTTACATAATTTAAAAATAGTAGTTTAAAATAGAGGGACATCCAGAATTAAAACAAGACTAAAGCAAAAGAACTTCAGTCTGGAAAATAATTACTGATAAATTAAGTGAATTCCCCCTACAACCCAGGATCCATGAGAACATATTTGAAGTAAACTAGAATCCAAAAAGATACATGGATTTGGTCAAAAATTAATTTCCCTAAGCTTCAGATTTAAAGTGTGTCAAATAAAGGTGTGGCCATGAGCATATCTCTCCCTGGGCTGTGATGGATCAGCCTTACAGTGAAACACACCCAAGTTTTCAAGCCCTATGTTTGTCTATGGGCACACGACCTCCTAGAACAAAGTATGTGGAAATAATTCTTATGGGCCAGATCCAAATCCCACTTTTTTTTGTTGTTTGCTTCAATATAATAATCCCTATACTTTTACTCACCAATAATCAGGGTAGCACATTTTGCTGAAACAGCTGCAGTAAGAAGGCACAGAGGCACATCTGACATAAATAAGTAAACGTGAGGTGCAGGTTGGCGCTCCACAGAAACAGAGAGCTGCAAAAAGCGTGTGGGCCCCAGTCTCTGTAGGAGTGCAGGCAGAACTTAGCACAAGATCCACAAAGAATGGCAGCATTTTGTTGTTCTGAAGCCAAAGAAAACTCCTGTGAAGCACAGCACTGAAGAGCAGGCCTGGATGGGCTAGATGGAGACAAGAAAATGGAGTAATCAGAGGACTGAAACCACCAATCCCTCTTCTTTCCTCAATAAATCTGCATGTGTTTATTTTGTAGCCATACAGGAAAGTAGTAATTTTTAAAAATGTCTAAAATATTCAGTCATTTCATTAAATGCCTGTTCCAATCCCCAATATGACTAAAATTTTCAATTATTTCAGAAAATTACCAAATATCATAGATAGACTCTATGGGATATGCCAAAAGTTAATTTGTCATATATCATGTGACAAGTAAAACAATACTTTTATTATGTTTCTTTTTAAAGCAATATACTCATATTTGTGCCTAAAGCTACATAGCAATACACGTCACAGAAGTGATTTCTTTCTATCTATTTTAAAAAATAAATGCATTTAAAAAAAACCACCCTAAAACAGATTGCAGGGGAAGGATGTTTGCTGAAGGCATTCCATCTTCAGTGGCAACCTGACAGTTTAACCCTTGCTAGTGCTGGGACTTGCAGCCCACACTTATTCCTGTGAGCAGCACATGAATGAGCAACCCCCAAGATCAGCTGATGGTGTTCTGGATTCCATCAATGAGCACCTGAATCAGATGGAGACCATGGTCCATCCCTGCTGCAAAACCTCTGGAGTGCTGCTATTATGGCAGAGGACTCACTGCTTGTCAAAATGAGGCAAAAAAAAAAAATCTGTTTTCATTAGGAGTGGAAGGAAGACAGGCGTGGATCCAGTAACAGGTCCTGCAACAGCAGTGCAGACCGATGAGACTTCAGACCTTATGATTCCTTTATTATTATTATTTATTATTAATTGATTATGGACAAGAAATGGAGCTTCAGATGTGACCTGAGACCCTGCTGCACACTTGGAAAAGAGAGAGTGAGTTGGCTTTAATCAGGTCAATCTCATCATCTCACAAATTTGTAGAATCATTAAGGTTGGGAAAGATGTGTAAGATCATCAAGTCCAACCATTAACCCAGCACTGCCAAGTCCACCACTAAACATGTCCCTAAGTGCCACACCTAAAGGTTCTGTAAATACCCTCTGGGCCAGTGATCCCACCACTTCCCTGGGAAGACTGTTCCAGTGCTTGACAAATCTTTCAGCTAAGAAATTTTCCTTAATATTCACTTTCACTTCCCTGGTGCTATTTGAAGCCATTTCTTCTCATGCTGTCCCATGTTCCCTGGGAGAAGAGATTGATCCCACCTGGCTACAACCTCATTTCAGGAAGTTATAGAGAGCAAGATCTCCCCTAATCCTGATTTCCTCCATGCTGAGGCCCCCAGATCCCTCAGCTTTTCCTCATTAGATTTGTGATCCAGACCCTTCATCAGCTTCATTGTCCTTGTCTGGACACTCTCCAGCACCTCAGTAGCTAAGAGTCACTCATGTTCCAGCCTTTCCCAGATTTTTTGAATCTTAATTTATCCTGATCTGAAACTGAAAATGAACCCATTAGTGCCCTGAAGCACCCCTGGATTTAAGCAGGATTTTGCTGCTGTGTGGGAGCCAAACAGAAGAGACTTCTACCTGAAGTATAGTTTCTCCTTCACACTCCAGTGAACAAATTGAAAAAAATATGAAGAATACAGATATTAAAAGGAGACAACCTATGTGGAGATATTTTCAGTGTAAAAAAGTTCCCAGAAGGAGAGTCAACAAAAGGGCATGTGGTCCCATGGCTAGGGAATTTCCAAAGGGCTGAAAAATGCATGACTGCTCTTTTGCTCTGTATCACTGCTGTTGTTTATTAATTCCCTGAATAGTAAGAAGTAGCTAGAGACATTATTTCCCACATAACCACAGTGTGAAAGCACATGGATAATGCCAGGATTCACCTTCTGTCAGTTTATGAAACCAAGTGAAACAGGCATATGATCTAGAACACCTGTAATGCTAGTCAGTTGGCAAAAATGCCTGAAGCCTTTAATTATTTCATGAAAGGACTGATTTCACAAGATGACAGTAATAAGCACAGACAACAGAGACATACATAGATTTTAAAATACTGCAGTGTATACTTATGTGTATGTGTATGCACGCCAAACTAAGCACACAGCAGCCAGTTGTTAAAGGAATTGGTTATTTCCCAGTGCCACCAGCTGTCTCCTGCCTCTGCAATGATGACTCAGTACAAACCAATGACCCTTGTGCTATAGAGAACAGTTTGTCTTTTTGAAGCTTGATTTGTCAGCAAGGATAATACTGCCTTAGCTTTTGCACTGTCCTCCAAAGTGTTCCTATAGGGCTCCCCAACACCTGGAGGGCAATGAATCAAAATCATTCAGGTCCCAGTTCCAGTCACAGCCATGGCTGCACATCACATAAAATTACTTTTTGGTTGTTGTTGTTGTTGTCATTCTTTAAAATGTCATTTTCTACAGCATGGGAAAAAAAGTTTCTGAAATTTTCCATTCATTTTTCCACTTCTTTCCTGAACTAACTTGGCAGTCCCAGGTTTCTTATCTCATGCTTCACAAATTAAATACAATGAAAAGACAAGAGCTTTTCATTTCAGAAGGGTGATATCATATATGCTTTTATTTATAATTTTATTTTATTTTCACTTCAGTTGCAACTTCTTACATTTCATCTTGTTACATTTTAGGCTAAAAGAGGTAATCTAAGATGACTATGTGGTTCTCCCAAGCCATAGCCTGTCAGATTGCTGAATTATCAGTAACTAGTCAAGCAGCACAGTAGAAACAGACCCCATATGCCAATTCCTCCATTCTTGGTAACCATTTTGCAGTCACTGGAGGAAAGTGTACAGTCCAATCTCTGTTTTGCATGATCAAAGTTAGTTCAACTCTATAGTTTAGCAGATGCCCTTGGGCACCAGGTGGTCCAATCAATTATATCAGAGAAACCAATAAGTTCTGTATCAATCTGGAGATTCTTTGCTCTCTAACTTGTTAAAAGAATGCATTCCCTTTTCTTTTCTCCTATTTTAATGAAATTTCAGACTGTCAACTTTCTTTTAAAATAGTCTCAAGGAAAATACAGCAATGAAACTGCTTTCTAAAAGATTGTCTAGAAATCTAACATCAATTGTTGGCATCTGGAAGCAAAATGTGGGATGAGAAAATATGTTGAAAATATCCAAATATCATACACATTGATATCTGTGTATTCAAGCTATTGCAACTGGAGCTATTCTGACTTACACCAACAGGAAATCCTCCCCAGATTTGTCATGTCGACACAGATCAGAAGGAGCACAACCTGTGCTGTCAAAAGCACTTAGAAACACCCTAAAGACAATAACAACAAAATTAATGTCACATAACTACATAGAGAAGCCACAAGTCCTTGATGAATTGCTTAGGGTTTTGGTGGGTTTTTTTTTTCATTTTTTTTCCTTTTGTGAAATGAAACAACTGTTGACAAATATTTTAGTGATATCCATCTTTTTCACAATATAACTATGATTCACAGTCACTTGGCCATTAACCTCAGAGTATTTATTAACAGTCATGCCTCTAGGCAGAAGTTTTATGTTTAATGAAGTGGACAGAAAGCCCAATCATTTGCATTCCATCCCCATTTCCACAAGACTTTTTGTGGATTTAGCAAGTATCACATCTTCTATATTCCTCAGTTATACCATGGGTGAAATCAGGATAAGTCTTTCCCCCACTCACCAGAAACTTGTGAAGATTAATTTATGATTAGTGAGTTGTTTTAAGGTGATTAGCTGAAAAGGAATGTATATGCAAATTATTTCCAATCTTGTTTAGGCTACTGATGCCAAAAAACAGAATGCAGCATAGATAGATGAATATAGATATTTTTCTGTATATAGCATTACAAAATCCAAATTCCAGCAGCTGCAAGCATTAACAGAAGTAAGGATGAATGATCTGCATTTTCTTCATTAAAGTACGGGTTGTATATTACAGTCTAATCAATAATAGAGTCATGCTACTAAAAATGAGATAGGTAATTATTTAGGGAAGCAAACAAATGGAGTCTCAGGACTCTTTGCTACCACAATTTAACTTCCCTCTATTTTGGCTTTTAGCGTGTTTTAAGGAAAAAATATCTCCATTTAGACAGAATAAAGTCTCCAGCCAACTATTTCAAAACTCCCCATCCTCGAGGAGGATGGCAGCAGATTTGTATGCAGTGACAGCTTTAACAAATCGCCTGATAATGGGGTGTGGAGTCTGCAAACATGTTGCTTTCTTCCTCAATGGATAGCTTTCCTAGTGCATTCAGGGATTATGCAGCTACTTGTGGCAAGAATAAGTTGCTGCTTCTCACTCCCTTCAGCTTTGCACAGGCAGCGCAGTAAAAAGAATGGGAATGAATCTATTAGTACTTGTGCATCATAAATACATTTGTTTACAGAGTCCCTTGTGCTTTCAAGACAACAGAGTTGCATGATTAAATGTAAAATAACGCTGTGGAGGAAGAGAAGCCAGACACGTAACTGCCTTGAACTTTTCCTCCACTCCATGAAAACTATACAAAAAGCTCCCAAGGCAGAATTCCCCACAGGTATGCATAGGTCAGAGGAGAATTTTACAGTCAGTTTGCAGCCACTTTTCACACAGGTATAAACGACTGCATTGTATTAAGGCTATGCTGAGCACATTGTGTTGCTATTATATAATGTGTCCGCCAGAGCTGTTATTGCTTTTGATGATGCTCAAGAAACAAAGAAATCAGCTTCGTTGTGAAAACTCAAGCAGAATGCTTATGCCTAGCAGAAACAGGGGACGCAAGATAAACTCTGAGCTCTGTGATATATCTAAAGATTTTCCTGAAACGGTTGCTTTTGAAGGACTTAATTACATTTCTTGGGCATCATCAACGCCTAAGAATGGTGTCGCTGTGCGTGTGAAAAAAACAGCCCCACAGCACTGGATAGCAGGACATGCTTCACCCTCACAAGTGAGCATTTCAGGCAATCCAAAACTGGGCTGTCCAAGGAGAGAGGGGCAGATGCCCACTGGTGACTTTTGCTGTGTTTCACCAGGGCACTGAGTTAGTGCTGCTTTACCTGCTCTCATAGAACAGGCAGCAGTGTCATGAGAGATTTGAGGCTGGAAAAGTCTCCTGGCACCTGGAACGAAACCCTATATGGCTCCTCAGATTGTAGATAGCTTTAAAACATTCCTTTGTGCCCTATATATAGAGTAACCTACAGAGAAATGTATTAAAATGGAGGACCTAAATGGCAGAGCTAAATTCATACCAGAGGAGGGATTTCCCTTCCATTTAAGAGGCTGTTCTGCACTGTGATGTTAGAGGGAGATCTGGTTAATAGCAGATGAGTGAAATTATGAGTCATATGGCTGCTTTCTCTTTCTACTCAGCCAGGCAGGATGGCACATCAGAGCCAGTTTCTCTCCTCAGGTCTATGTACATATAGACCAGTATTTTCTTCAGTCCAAAGGGCAGAATTTAGTTCTCCTTTATGTCACCTCATATTTACAATTAAAATGTCAGCAACTCTGCATGGGATTTTTACCCAGTGTATATTCACTGTGACCACAAAGGCACCCATATCCACTCCACCTCCAATGTCACTGAAAGCTGTGCTTTTCATCCTAACTGGGGATGTCTTCCTCCATGAAAGCTGATGTTAAAATTTCGCAAGGTCCCTCAAATATGATCCTGGTTTTGAGAAATTGCCACAGGGAAATTCAGAGCAAATTCTGTAAGTAATTCAATTGCCTAATCACAGGTAGCCTAGGGAGTCTGGGGGGTTCTGGCATTGTGGCAGAAATGCCACAGGTGCAAAGGCTTTTAGACCAAAAGACTTTCATGACCAACAAGACAACCCAGTGAAGAAACAGCTGGAATACAGATCAGATATGCTTTCATAAATCGAGTGTGGTCAATCTTTGCACTGATTTATTCACTGGATTAGGTGCCCATGGTTTTATTTGAAGTGGGAGGTAGTCTACTAAAAATAGATTTAAGAACCTATAGGTGTTTTCTAAAAGACAAGGGAATACCACTGAAAACACACACATCCTTTCCCGTACCATTGGATGTCCATACAGCTCCAAAAATATTGGTCAGAGTCTGAAACTTCTTGCAAAGTAAGTAACCAAATAAAGTAACATTTTTATATGGTGAGAAAGCCCCGTGATCCTTTTCAGTGGTTTTATATAGCATTAAAAATAAATAATAATATTATCTCTACATCTATTTTCCATCTTAATGTTATCTTAGTATCTTACTTTATGTTATCCAATGTTATCTTGCTACAGATAAAAATAAAATAGTAAAAAGCCCCCAGGTACAGAAGTTCTAGCAAAGAGGCATTCATCACTATCATATATTTCAAAGCAGATGGACAGAAATTCACCAGTGGGACAGTTTAAAGAGAGTCTCTTGCTTATCATTTTCCCCTTCAGTCACATGGCATTATGAAAGATCAAAACAAGGAGCTCTGAAGAATGCAAACCTTCAGAAAGCCACACCAAAGGAGAAGGTGAAATATAATGTGATTTGCCATTACAGCCACAAAGTCACAAAGCAGTAAGAGAGAACAAATCTGAGTGTTTAACAGCATCAGATACATAGGGGAAGCAAGGCGGGGAGAAAGTACCTTTTAAATTACCCTTATCCAGATGTGATCAAATTTCTTCCGAAAACACAGAGCTGAATCTAGTTCAGTTAAGCACTGAAATTACAGTAAATGGGGTTACTAAAGCTCCTTCCTTTTGAAGACTAGTAGAAATGTTCACTGGAGCCCTGAAACCCTGAACTGATGAGAGGTTTATTAGCATATGGATGGATGCATGGATGAAAATCAGGTAAGTTAATTTGTACTTATAGAAAAAGGAGGATTATTTAGCCTAATAAAAGAGAGACAGAGTTTAGGACTGGGCTCAGTGCCCTGATTTGACCCAGACTTCCAGATTTTCCATTATGTCAAAGAAATGAAAAAGGCTATGGCCTTCTAAAAATAAATGTGTTGCAGATAATACATGGTCTTGATACGTTTCTATAGAAAAACTTCAGACAGGAGCACATTTCATGACTTAAGAAGTTCAGTGGAACAATTATGTCTGCAATTACATAAGTCTGTGCTATTTTGACTTTAGCCTAGTTTCATTATATTTTAGGTTTTAACCCAAATCGTCATAGATTTTAATGACTTTAACAGATATCCTTCCAAATTACACCAATGTCAGCAAAAGCTAAATCAGGTGCTTTTTGCTCATATGATTAAAAATAGATTTCTCAGACCCATTCAAATATCTTACCTTTACATCTGAGAAGGAGTAAAGTCAGCAGCTTGTGCCTAATAGGAATGCAAGAGAATTAATTGGAAAGACACTCTTCACCCCATATTGGATGACTGCTCACCAAGAAAGTTTGTCAACTCCCTTTTTGTAATAGCCCAGTCGTTACAAATGAGACAGTGAGGCAAGCAGAGTTAGAAACAGAGTTTATCATATCGTGAAGTCCAGCCACATGAAAGATATTGCCCATGAACTAAGATGAGAAAAGTGATATTATGATATAGCTATGATAAAGTCCACCAGCTGCATTTGCACCAGAATTACTATTTTCAAAGAAAACTAAGTGTTTTCAAAGCCATCAGCTTGTATGTAGAAAAATCACTTTGTTCAGTTAAGCAAGGACTGGATGTGCCTGACTTAGTGAGATGTTGCATTTGCTCGTCCCTGCTCACACCCACTGCTGACCCACGAGCTTTGATGTTTACCCAAATGGAGTAGTGCAGCTCTGTTCTCTGCCCACGTGGAACACCCACTTGTCACTGTGATCTCAACACACTTTTCATGCCTGAATTTTTTGCAAGGAGAGCAAAGTAGAAGACAACATACAGAAATATAAGACACAGTCCTACCTATGTCCTCATCTAACAGCACCATCTTAGAAAATTCTGCAGAATTTAGATGCAAAGATTTTTTGGGGGGATCTAATCCTGCTGTAATTCACAGCAAACATCCCAATTTGTACCCAATGCTGCCATTAGGAAAGGTGTCATTAGGCAAGAACAGCCTACTTATGGGAAACTGTATATCACAATCCATCTGAAATATCTGCCCTCTCTGAAGGGTAAATCACCCCAGAAATCTGCCCTAAACCGTGACACTAGGGGGGGAAAAAAAAAAGTTTTACAAAGGCATCTAAATGACTTCAAAATTACTTCAATTCAGCTTTCTGCCATTTCCAAATAGTGACATAACTAGAACAATTTAATAAGCTACTAAGCCTTAACATTCATTTCCTGTCCACCTCCTCCTCTCTAAGAGTTGCAATCCTGTCAGCTGAGAATGGACAGAGAAAGTGCTTCTGTTCCCCTTCAAAGCAAAAATAGAACTGCTTAAACCACCCTCTCCAGACATGTATGCAGTGTCCAAATGTTAACCCAGATCCACTTCCTGGCATTTGTTCCTAACATGTTTCCAACCCATTTCAGACAGGATTATTTTATCCAGCTTTTTTTAGCCCTGTTTCAGAGTAGCAACCACAGTTTTATTCCGTGGGCACAGCATCTTATGTGGCACTGCCCCACATGGTGGTTCCTATGCATTGTCATGATTACAATCCCCAAGTTTTCACCTACCATAAAGACATAGTGCCACCAGAGACTCACACAGCCATCATGCATTTAAAAACCCTCAGTGCTATAACATCAATGGGCATCCACAGAAAAATTTTACTGCAGAAGCACTGTTTTAAGTAGCCTGATTTTTGCACACAGTTTGAGCATGATCTTATATCATGAAGGGATGAGGATGTATGTCATATGCCACACTTCAGGCAGGGTGGAACACAACAGTATTTGAAAATGATTTGACATATTGTCTGTGGAGAGCCTGTGTTATCCAGGTATAGTAAACAAACCTGAAAAGTAGAAGGAAACTGAATATTCAGCTGTGCAAGTGTTTGGGTCTATGAGAGATTATTGTGTCCGTGTTATTCAATCTCAGTGCGGTAGCACTGCAGAAAAAAAAAAAAAAAGAGTTGCAATAAATTTGGAGAAAGCCCTATAAATCTCTAAAGTTGGAAGTGTCCTTAACCTAAGATAAATGAACTCAGATTCAACTCTCCATGTGCCAATTCATAGATGAATGACAATGAGACATGATTTAATATGATTGTGCAAAACATTACTCTGGGGCATCTCAGGGTGACCCAGTGGTCTTCTGCCCAGGGAAACAGAAACTGAGTTTGATACTCCAAAGAGGGGGGAAGGATGTTGTCATTCCATCAGTAATGTCTCAATAATATGTAGCCTTTCTGAAGTACTTCTCTGCACATATATGATGCTCTGCATGTGTTTCTGAAGCATTTATGCCCTTTTATTGTACTATATATTGCAATAAAGCATTTAGCATATTAATTCTATTTTAAGTCCCCAGTTTCAAGTTTGCAGACACTCTTGCTAGCACTTCAACCCTTTAGGACAATCTAGACCCATCCTCTGTGACTTATCTTGCTTTGTTTTACGTACAAGGGACAGTGCACATTTGTACTAAAGACATGTCTCAGCAGATTATATCCCTTCTAGAGATGTAAGAACAACCTGTATCAACCTTTAACTTGCTCAGTGCAATATCCAAAGGCAGACTAAAAAAAAAACCCTTTCCATTTCTCAACTACTTCTTCCCTGAGGCAAGCAGGAGTTAGCAATGCCCTTCAAAGAATAGATGGTGCCAGGATGACACCATTCAGTGCAGGAAAGAAGTCTGTGTAATGGGTAACAGGACCATATCTACTGAATGCACAAAGGAGCCGGCTCTAGTTCTTAGAGCACCAGTTAGGGACTTAAATGCTTTTGAATAGATTGTACTTAAATCCTTGATATTCCATAGAACTGCTGTGGAAACCTTGGTAAGTCTCTTAGGATAAACTCCAGCCTAGATCTGACATCTACACTAATGCAGCTCTTCAAAACATCAGCTGTTGGTAGCAGCAAAGGGGGTTGAAGTGGGAGTGTGACCCCAGCAGAGCAAATTCTAGGCAACCCAGGAACTGGAACAGGGCTCTTGTCACAGTTCAACCCCAGCTGGTAACTCAGCTCTCACAGCTGCTCACTCCTCAACAGTGAGATGGGTGGAAAGAACAGGAAGGGTAAAAGTGAAAAAACTCATGGGTTGCGATAAAGACAGATTAATTGGTAAGCAAAAGCCACACATAAGCAAAGCAAAACAAGGAATTCATTCACCTCTTCCCAGGGAAATGAGGTGTTCAGCCATGCCCAGGAGAGCAGGATCCCTTCACATGTAACAGTGACCTGGCAAGACAAATGCCACCACTGGAACATCACCTCTTCCTTCTTCCCCTCAGCTGTATCTGCTGAGCATGATGCCACACGGTGTGAGATAACCCTTGGGTCACTTGGGGCCAGCTGCCACAGCTGTGTCCCCTCCCAAATCCTTGTGCACCCTAAACTCTTCGCTGGAGGGATGAGGAGCAGAAAAAATCTCGACACTGCATAAGCACTGCTCAGCAGTAATGAAAACATCCCTGTTTTCAGCAAAATTCCAAAACACAACCCCATACCAGGTAGTGTGAAGACAATTAGCTCTGTATCAGTCACAACCAGCACAGCTTTATGTTCAAGTCAAAATCCATTTCACTGGAATTAGGTACTGAAAATTTGTCTTTTACGTCTCAGTCATTCACTCATTCTCCCTGTTTACTGAATGCACCCAGAATGAGTGGTATCAACATTTGTCTGTGCAAAACATTGTGGTACATTTTTAACTACCAAACAAATGTTTAAACATCACCATCTGGTTGTAGATATATCAATACAAACAACCAAACATGATACAACTAAGTAAGTGTATTAATCAGTGCCAGATGATTAATTCCCACGTCATTTCCCTGCTTCCCTACTGTTCAGTTATTCCTGTGTCTTTTAGACCCAGACTCCTCCACTCAGGGGTGCTTCCATATGTGCAGGTGCCCACACACACAAACACAAACATACAAGCAGGCACATCTAATTACTGCTAGGCACAGTGGGATTCCAATTCTCACTAAGACCTTTGATTCACCCATATTATAAATTATGAAAAACAAAAATAATGGAAAATCCAAGGACAGGGAAAAAACCCCACGGGACAATAGTTTTCCAGATGCTGAATGCCCACAGCTCTAATCAGACCCCAGGGCACAGCTGTCTGTCAGACTGTACTTCCTCTCACTTCAATTACAGCAAGGCTGCATATGAAAAGTTGGATGAATATACAAAACCATTTCATCTTTCTGCAGCTCCATTGGCTGGCTCAGCCATACTTTGCTGAACACAGTAAATCCCACAAGCCACCATCCGCTAAGGCAAAATCCTGAAGTATTTCAAAGTGCAAAGAACCAAGTGACAAAGAAAAGCACATCTCTCAGTGGTTTCATTAGTCATATTTCCTCCCATTGCACCTTTTTTAATTCAGTGAAGAGTCCAGCTTTCAAAGGAATGGTTTCTCATTATCTTATGCCAGCCTGAGAAAGAGAGGAAAATAAAGCAGAAGTCAGCTGGAGAGATGCATTCTCCTCATTATCCTCAACTGTCCTTTACTATTTTGTTTCTCATCCTCCCAATCCTCTGCCAGCTGACACTCCTGTTTTGGCAGAAAAGTTGCCTGTGTAAGGATAAAGAACCAAAACTGAATCCCTCCCAAAATTTCCCTGTTATTACCTATTTGTAACAGGAACTACAAAAACATAAACCTGACAGCCACAAACTGCGTGGATCAGTGTTTCTCGCCTCCTCCATGGACTCTTGAAATATGCTCCATGTGAACTGTAGGAGAAACAATAGCCAGTAAATCTTTAATAATTGCAGAATACTTCCATGCACTGTATGCCTGAAATAGATATAAAGCTACAGTCTCTTCCATAAACACTAGCAAGAAAAGTATTTTATCTAATGTTAAGTGAAATTACCAGCAACAACCAGCAATAAAATATATCTGCACCACCCTTTCATTCTCATATTGCTGACAAATTTCATATACACACAAAAGAGACTTCTATGGTTTACTGTGTGCACATTTGAATTTGGTTTTCAATGGGAATTAAAATTTCTGAACTCAAATGTCAGAATCATCATTTGAATAGCTGAATAGCTAATTTTCTATCCTTTCTATATAGTTAATGAGACAGGTGTCTTCACTGTCACCTTCTCAGACAACTATGTCAAAATTATTTTTTTAATTGATTTAAATATCAGAGTTCTAAACACAGAGCAAGTACTGAGTTCTTGAAAAAATTAATCCAAATCCTTTTTAAAAAGATTTCTTCATGAATCTAAATATAAATAGACTTCATTCTGGCAGCAAAACTTGATAGATGCTACAATGTAGGTGAAAATTTGCTTTTTTGAGAGAAGGCCTACACTGATAACCAAATTTTTCAGATTCTCTGACTTCTGCTCTAAAAATGGAAGTGTTTTATGCAGTATCATTTCCAAGAAAAGTGAACCAATTATATTTGACACATTCTGCTTTCCAGCTTGCTCTTCTTTTCGTGGAGATTCATGAAAAGGAGATGTGTGCCACATAATGCTCTTCCCTGCTCACTGACTGCATTGTCTAGTCGAACAGGTGATGGATGTTCTCAGGTGGTCAGATTGATTCCTCTGAACCACTGCAAAACTGCAGCACCATAACTCCCCCTCAAAAAGAATGAGCGATGGAGAAGTGACACAAATGGCACCTAAAAGTTATCTGCTCTTTCCAGCACCACCTGATAATGAATAGAGACAACAGTCAAAAGGGAAGAGAAGCCAGCTCGATAACCTGGTCTGGTACAAAGGAAGTCAAGTGTAAACCAATTTAGTCATGAATCCTGCACATGCACCTCATGACAAGGAATGGAAACCCATTACCTTGGAAGTAAATGTCAGCCCTGCAGATGACAGTGACAACACTCTAAGCTTCTCTTTTCCTCATCAAAGCATTTTAAATATGTTAAGATATTTCCTCAACAAGCAAGTCTTGCCTATTGGAGCCTCATATCACCACTACTTCAAAGCAGAGGGTTTTGAAGCATGTTCTTGGCTCTCACTAGGAGAAATCACTCATGTAACAAGGATGCAAGGTGCAGGTGCAGCAGGTGTCTACACTGCATCATATCTATTCAAATGAATTCAACACCCACTGAATTACTTTGCATATTAAGTGAACAAGGTTGTCATTTTCATTTGCCTTTAGCTTTCCTCTGCAGATGATCTAGGGCATTTTCTCTGTCCCCTTTTACAGGAGAACAGTGTGGATGCAGGGGGTTTGGTGCCATCTCTAGATTTCAAGGATGAATAGAAGATGCACTGCAATCCCTGTGCTTGAAGAAGGTTAAACAATGTTCCCTCTCTGCACCTTTCAGACTGTTACTTTCCTCTAAGCCACTCCAAAGAACACGTCAGTAGTCAATGGAAAGCAGTTTTCAGCTTTTTTGGGCTTACCTCTCCTGTGTCACTTCCACAGAGGTCCATGTCTCCTCCAAGGAGCCAGTGCAGCCAATGCAGCTTGGCTAACCACGAAACATGGAAGTACCAATTACTCGGTGGTCCTGAAATTCAGAATAATTGTGTGAAGGCTTATATGGGTGTATGTACTGTGTCTAGTGGTTTCTCATACTTTCAGAGGCTGATTTTCAAAATGCTTTTGTAAGACTCTAGCTCTGGAGCCACAGAATCATGGAATCACAGAATAGTTTGGGTTGGAAGTGACCTTAAAGATCATCTAGTTCCAATCCCCCTGACATGGTGAGGGACATTAGGGAATCTTTTGCTCCATTGAAGAAATACAAGGAAGAAAGAGATGAGTTTCTTGTTTGTCATGATTTAACCTTGGTAGGCTCAGTACCCCTGCAGAAGGATGGGGAAGAGAATCAGAAGGTAAAAGTGAGAAACCTCACGATTTGAGATAAAATCAATTTAATAAATAAAAACAAATTAACAAATAGAGAAGAAAAAAAACAAAACCAAGTGATGCAAAAAACTCCAAAGTGCTCACCAGCAACCAACCAAGACCCAGCCAGTTCCCAAACTATGTCAGCCCCAACCAACCTATACACACACAGTTCTATTGCTGACCATATCATTACATGGTAAGGAATGTCCTCTGGATCTGTTAGGGTCAGTGGTCCTGCCTTTGTCCATTCCCAACTCCTTGTAACAAAAACATCTCCTCTTTGTCAACGCTGTGTTTATCACAAATCCAAAGCACAGGACCTTAAAAGCTACAGTGAAGAACTTCAACTATATCCCAGCTAAAACCAGTTCATTGCTGGATCAAATATCCTGCAGGGATCAGAGGAACTGGAACTTAAGCATATAGGCAAAAATTAGAAGGGCAAAGAGCTTAATTGTGTGAGGACAACACAGATTTTAAATTCAATTGACTCTTCTGTACATGAAAATACTTCTTACATGCAATATTTATCTGTAACTGCAGGAAGACAAATGATGGTAATACAGGTAATGGAATTCATCTAAGTTGCCTAAAGATTTGGAGATCCTGTTCAGACTATTTATCTCGTTTCTCAATATCCAAAGGAGAAGGACTGACAGTGCCAGAAGTCAGTTCACCTCACCTCTGTCAAAAGGCCACTTGTTCTCCACTCTCTGAATGTCCCTGCTCCTCCTTAGTGACTGCAAGAGTAAGCTAGAAAAACGACTTGGGCTTAACTCCTAGTCTTTAGACAGCTGAACATAAGTAACTGAAATGCCAACCACACCTTGGGAACACCATGGGAAAAAGTCATTAAAATCATTAAAAACAGAGGTTTGGAATGGTCTGGAACAGCAGCCTTTCTGTGATGTTTATGTGGCAGTTGCATGGGGCACTGCATGTGGCACTGAGACACCACTCTCTGCTGTGAAATCTGATTTCCAAATGGTGCAGAGACACACAGTCCTTCTGCCACTTTTCCAGGCAGCAGCAGGATCAGTATCCTATGTATTTCACATGAGCACTGATGGGGGGGGAAAAGTATTACTTGGGAGATAAAAAAAGTAACAACTTTTACTTTAAATGAAATATTTTTAAGTGGCAGCAGGAGCCTGTGGTTCCTGAGTCCTGGCAGTGGAGGCTCCCTTGTGAATTTGGGAATATAAGTGTCTTTGCCAAGAGTGCAAATGACCTTTGGTTCTGCAAGAAAACACTTGTGCATTTCGCTTTAATGTTTGTCTGGCCTCCATACTTAGACAACATGAGAGACAACATAAAAGATATATATCAGTGTATGCATATTGAAGTGCTCACTATATAATGTTATTGTGCTGCACTTTCTGCTTCTAAACTAACAGAGAAATTGAGAACTTGACTTTCAGCTGAATCGAAAAACAGACCAAATGTCACTCGTTTTAGAAAGAAACAAGAAAAATACGCTTAATTCAAGGAAACTGTATTTGATTAATGTATTCTGCGAAGTTCATTGTTGATGTAGGTTAGGCAAGATGGTCCATAGATTCTAGAGGAAGAGATTTGAATACATTATTAAATACAAATCAGATAACTTAAAAAATCAATTTTCTTCAAGGGAAAAAGTTCTCTCAAGTCAAAAAAGATTCAACTAATTATATAAAGAAAGTGCATGTAACGCACTGTGTATGCACTTGTATATTTTTTTTTGTCTGTTCATAGAAACAGGCAGGTAGAAAACTATGGGACATGAGCACAG
This sequence comes from Acridotheres tristis, assembly GCA_037013685.1. Classification (NCBI taxonomy): domain Eukaryota; kingdom Metazoa; phylum Chordata; class Aves; order Passeriformes; family Sturnidae; genus Acridotheres; species Acridotheres tristis. The sequence continues at coordinate 104,576,777 of CM072887.1, forward strand.
CCCAATTCAAAAAGAGAATTTTATGGCCTTTTGCAGATATATGACTTTGACCTAAACTGGGGTTTGATCAATTTCCACATTGTCATCATTCTCCAAAGAAGATGAGAGTAGCTATAACTTAAAAGCAGAACCCAAAGCATAAAATGATCCCTTATCAGATGGAACAGGGACAGCTCAAAAGTGAAACCTGATCATGGAACGAGACATCATATAGATGCACTTAAGCCTTAATATTAGATATATTTATTTAAGATGTAGCACTTCACATTTTCTTAAATGCAACAGCCCAAATTAAATCACACTCTTCTGAGTTTCAGTTTTGCTGAACCCATTCCCTCCCTTCACATGACATTATAAAGGACAAAAAGGATATTCACCCCAGAACAGATTTCCAGCACCCTCAATCACAACAAAATGAAATGGAGAAAGCATTAGTAGCTGTATACTACTACCAAGGACAAATTGCCACTAATAATCAACACAGGCCTCATTAAGGAAGTGATCTGCACCTCTGTGTCATTAAAGATTCAATAAATATGACACCTAAAAATGGCAAACTGAAAGGTGCAACAAAGGTCCTGAATTTCATAGGATCAGTGCCTGTAAACCGCAGATGGCTCAGCAGCTTACACTTTACCTCAGCCATAAACACCTCATTGCACAGGATACTTGGAAAACAATTACATGGATTGTCTCAATTTCACAAGAATTCAACTGATTTCCAACACCAAAAATGTTAAAGAATGAAAATTCAGTTCTGGGTCTGGGGCCAGGATGATGTCCTGGTCTCCTCTTTAACATCTACCCTGCAAAGTACAAATAAGAGCCTAAGACCTGTAATTTACTACAGAGTGCAGACTTTAGAAGGCTAAGGGAAAGTAGGCCTTAAATTTCACAAATAAAAATTTCATTTCTTAAAAGGGAAAAAGTATGTGGGTAAAAAAACTCTTTAACTATCTCCTTAGCTAATATAAAAGTGGTATTTTGAATGAATGGAATGCACTATGTATTCTAGGGAGCAGACATATTGATCCACCCGAGACATCTTGCTTTTGCTATATAATAATATTTTAAATCCTTTTATTTCTTTCTTAGGATTCAGCCCCACATATAAGAGAATATACCCCTAAGGACTGGACAACATCTGGTGTACATATAGGGATGAATCACAAAATGGATATAAAGAAAGAAAGATCTGAAATCCCTTGACAAAGTAGCTATTTCAACCCTTTAGAAAGGCTACTGAAAGTTGATCTTAAATGTGATTTTAAGAGCCAAAATTTTTTCTAAAGTATTTATTTTCTTTACAAAAGAAAAAATTTTCTTCAAAAATAGAGCTGCCATGTGGATCCCCACAGCAGTGGAGCTATTTTCTTTCAAGATAGGGTTGCTTCTTAACACTGTAATTAAGTTTGAATAACGCTGCCACAGTAAATCATGCACTTTACACAATTACTGTACAGAATGTAAAAGGGAAATAAAGTATGATGTGAGCTTTGTTAAACTTAAAATACACTTGACAATCACTTTACTTAATTAGATACATTTGCCTCCTGAAAAGTTAATGTACTAAAGGTGATGTTCACTTTTCCAAGGAAAATAATCATCTCCCAGAGCCAAAGGCATGTATCCCACCCCTATTTATTATTTTTACAGTAACACTTCTGTATGAAGCATCACTAGCCCAGCAGCCAGGGGACATTTTTCTACTCCCAACTCTGTCAACGATCTACTCTGTGTTCTTGGGCTGGTTGTGCCAGCTCTGTGCCTCTGTTTCCAGATCCATTGCTTGCAAGTCTTTTCAATTTGGAAGTTATTATAATACTATGTACAGCATAATAGCTAATAATAATTACTGTAATATACATAATTATATTATGTGCCATGTAAAGAATAGTAGTTATAGTAAGAAAACCTCAATACTTTGAGGAAATTAACATTTTGTGGTTATAAACTAACCTAGATTTACAATTCCCCAGGTTTCATGAAGTTCCTTTAATAATTTTAAATAGTGTTTTCTTTTAAAGGACACATAAGTGTTCCTTTTCTTTGTACATTCACGAGATTGGAATATGCACAGGGCTCAGACAATATTGTCCTTTTGTGCAGCTCGGCAGAGCTCCATTTATTTCCATGGGGTTGAGTCAATTTATATCAGATGAGAATCAAGCTTTTGTTTTCCTCTACCTTTTAGATAATGATTTATTTTAAGCACCTATAGTGATAAAACAGAAAGACTCATCCACTGTGGTTTCATATCTGTGAAAATCATTATTCTTCAGGGAGAACCACAGAGAGCAAGTTCTGTTCTGGACTCCTACCAACACAGTAATGAAGAGTGGTGGTGGGTTTGAGCATGATGCTGTTGTCTACACTCCACACAGCTAAGGAAGAAAATGAGCAGTAACTCATGTATTTTCCCCCTCCTCCAAGCCTAATTCTACTGAAAGGGCACCAGATGTACAATTAAAACAACTGAAAGCTCTTTTAGGTCCAAAGCAGCAAAGTTATGTGCTCGCCTTTTCTTGCAACACATCTCTCCATCGAGATTTCAGGGTGGCCTAGGGTTAGTGATCCCACCTGCACCACCCAGGGAGTATCCTGGATCAATGAGAACCTTCCTATAGTCTCTGAACAAACCTCCCTGGCTGCTTCAAGTCTTCTTAAAGTGGCCAAGGTCTGAGCTATTGCCAGAACTTTTAAAGTCTGCCATGGACATCTTTAATATAGGTTGATTGCAGTCAGAACATAAAGAGCAGCTAAAAATGTATCAAAAATTTTGATATTATGTGGGTTACACATCAATTAAATCTTCTATGCTCCTAAGGTTAATTGCTCATATGTTACTTTCAATTAAAGGGTCGTCTGAAAAAATGGTCAAACCCCAATTTAATTCCACTTTTCCCCTTTTATATGCACATGTGTCACTGTGACAAATAGTTCCCTTAGGCTACAGTATCTATGCCTTCCAAGAAGCACCATTTCATGATATTATTTATTATTTAATAATCTAATTTAATAATTAACAATTGTCTTTAATGTTATTTATATTATGAACACTAAAACTAATAAAGCCTTATTCCTTAAGGAATCATGTCTTGTGGTTGTACCTCCTGATGTGTAATAAATTGCATGCTCCAACTATAAGATCTTTGTTCTGTTTTGGAGCATAGAAGGTCATCTTCAATGTAGCTTCTCCTGTGTCTAGACTGTAGCCACTCCAGAGCCTTTCCCTAATTCAGACTGCAACTGAGTCTTTTCTGTTTTGAAATTCCCACCAGTCTGTAACCAGGCTCAACACTGGTCAGCATTTTCATGCAAACAACAGAAAATCAGGATAAAGAATGACAAATAGATGACATATCATGGAAATTTAGGGATCTCTTTTCCCAGGCGAGGTCTTTCCTCTCTCTGGAATGTCAGTGAGAGAAGCAAAGGAACGATGAACCAGTTCAGTTCAGGTTAATACACAATTTTTCATACCAGAAAGTAAATCGATATATGGTTGCCTAGATCAATTTTCTGTCATGTCTATGCAACATACTGAGGAAATGTAGCAAGGGAAGCACTTGAGGATGTGGCAGGTAGGAACAGAACTGGCATTTTGATTATTATATCTGGAGAGTTTTGAATTACTAGATTTGGGGGGGAGAGGATTTTTCTTTCCACAAGTGAGACTGGGTTGTGCATTCACCACACGTACACACCACTGCATTGGTTGTTTATGCTCTCTGATTAACTGTAAAAAATGTTATACCATTTAAGTGTGAAGGTCTCCACTAAAATTATAGAAATGTATTTATGGGAGACTCAATATGTACAGCAGTTGTTTATTAAGGTCATTGGTATAAAATATATGAGTGATGCAATGACTGTGTATCATTACAGTGCTGAACATACAATACACCAACGGGGCACCTTGACAGATGTGAGAGCCTTTCCCAGACAGGGCTGGGGCTGATGATCAGGCAGTGGATGTGCTGCAGGCTCTTGTGCTGTACCTCCCCTGAGCAGGGGTTACTAGAGCAGTGTCTTTCCCCTGCTAAAGTCACCAAGTGCCAGCCCACAGCATTACTGGTGGAAGATTTTGAGGGTTCAGTCTCCTAAATCTGTGTTGAGCAGCTTCTGAAGAGCAAAACAGATTTAATGTCAGCTTATTGGCAAGCCCACTGATGTGACCATATCCCACGTGGAAATCACAGTATCTTTTGAATTAGCCCATGGGCAAAGCATCTGTTTGAGAGATGCCAGACCAGGGCTACAGTTTGCTTCTGCTCCTCTCTTGCCCCTGTAGAAAGAGAGCTTGAAAGCATTCCTGTATCCCAGTGGGTTCATTCTGGGTTTCCTTAGTCCTCTACTATCTCTCCATACTCACCAATGATCTTGATTGACAATTACATGTGTGTTTTGATAATTAGAGGTGTGAATTTAAAAATTCCTTTTAATTATTTTTTTTTTTCAAAAGTGGCCTGTAACAAAGCTGAAAAGAAAAGGCAGCTAGGTTTTATTAGTGTACTACGTAAAGCTGCTTCTTTGGACTGCTGTTAGTTTCATATTATACAATCCTGCATTCTCAAATAAAAGCAGATATTTCTAGTTTGTTGTTTTTTCTCCAGAACTGAAAACTAGGGTGAGTCCAAATGATTGGTCCAGGCAAGCTGTTAAAAGTAAAAACTCCCGGAAAAAAAATTTCCAGCTTGCACTCTGATGCCATAATTTTGCAATCACCTTGTTTACAGACTGGGACATTCAAGTGAAAACAGACCAGTGGGCCATGACCAAAGCTAAAAATAAAATTGCAAGAAGAATGTGTAAAGCTACAGCTCTAATCCCTACAGAAAAAGCTAGGGCACCTTTTCAATTTCATAAGAATTTTAAGAACCCTTCTCTCCTTCTAACACAGCTTGAGACTTAGGAAAAGTACTGCTTTTAAGAAACTGTCCCACTGGAACTCAGCCAGATACAGGGGCAGAGCACAGCCAAACTTCCCTGGCCTGGTACCAAAAGAGAATGAGTTTATTACAGCAGGCACAGGGAAAGGTTTGACAGACAGCTGGCCATCCAAGCACTCCATTATTAAAGATTCTGTTTGGGAGGATGCTTTGTTTAAAAGCTGTGTTGTGAAAGCAGCCTTGACCACCAGCATCTGCATTAACTATTATTTTTATGAAGTACTAACTGCTTCACAATGTCATTGACACAAAGCAAGATTAGCCCTCTTCCTACTTGAAGGAGAAAGAAAAAAGCAACTCCTGGGGTTATTTAATTTTTTTCCAAACATATGTTGTGAAAGGCCTCACAGCAGTTTGAACAAACTCTCAGAGCTACAGCTAGAGGCATGCTGAGACCTTCTCTCTTGCAAAGAAAAAGCCGAAGCCTTTTTCTTTCATCAGGAGAAACAATGAGCATGGAGCAGGCTGAAGTACAGATAAACCTTGTCTTGGTTGGGCTGCCATGAAGATAGAACCAAAAACCTTAATAGTATAATAGGTGTATTTTCTTGTAGCAGTAAATCCAGCACAACACACAGGTAGGAGGCTAATGCAGTTTTATTACCAGAGCCCTGGCATCTACACCTCTCTCTAACAGCTGCTCTGTAGCTGTCAAATTAAAATCATCATAGAATAACTGAATTAATTGTGTTGGAAAGGACCTTAAAGATCACTTCATTCCTACCCCTGCCATGGGCAGGGACACCTTCTACTAGACCATGTTATGCCAAGCCCCATCCAACCTGGTCTTGAACACTTCCAGGTATGGGACAGGCACAACTTCTCTGGGCAATCTATTCCAGCACATCACCTCCCTCAGAGCAAATAATTTGGTCCTAATATCCAATGTAAACCTAGTTTCTTTCAGTTTAAAGCAGTTACCTGCTGTGACGCACCAATTCATACACCAAGGCAAGGTATTTCTATTTTTTATTCCAGTTTTTAGGTAGTAGGGAGCTTGGTGGTAACACAGCTGGCTACCTGATTATCAAAATTTTACACTATTTTTACATTTTAATAAAGACATAATCATTTATTGGTTACAAATTGCATTACTTTTCTATTAATTAGTACTCCAAACCCCTATTTTCTGGTTCTGTCTCTTGTTACTCATGTTACTTAGCCCACAGGTGCAGGTTTTGCCTCAGTTTGAGTCAGGAGGCCATTCTGAGTAGGTGGTCAATGAGTTGGTGGTTTCAATCTCCCATAGCCAGAATTACCTTTCCCTCGGTTATGGCTTGGTTCTGCTGCTTTCACTCTTGGTGGCTGTTGTCCAGACAGCCCATTTATCTTGGGATTGCCTTTTTTTTCCTTAAAACAGTGTTCACAATGCAATTGCTTAATTGCAACTGCCCAGCTACAGCTACTGATTAACACCTGAAAACAATTGCAGATTTTGAATTATATCTTGAGAGACTTGAGTCATTTTATTCTACTATCACTGAATATCCTTGTAGTCTCTTCTCCATCATTCTTGTAGGCTTCTTTCAGGTACTGGAAGGCACCTGTAAGGGAAAATCCTCTTCATGGAAAGGGGAATAATAAAAATAAGTCTAGATTCCTCCCACAGAACTTCTACTTCCCTACAGACATACCCAAAGCTCTTGGACATTCAACCTACATTATTTAGAGATTCCTGAGCAATGCTGTCAAAGCTGTAAATATTTAGGCCCCTCTAAGTGAATATTTTTGCCTTTCCCATGCTTAAACCAAAAAATTACTCAGCTCCATATGCAGACTTGTAAAGCCTTTGTGTTACTCTTTCCCTGAAGGTATGTTTGGAATCAGTCAAATCATTGCCCACCTGTCCTCTGCCAAGGGTACATCTACTTTCCCACACACACACACACAAATACAGCACACACAGCACACACAGCACACAGGATGTGCAGACAAAAAATGTAAACTTGCTCCCACATGAGGGAGGATGCTCCTTATCCCCATCTATGATGAGGCCAAGCAAGCATGGCCATTCAGTGAGAAACCCCCAGACCACGTTCTGTGGAGTTTCTCTGCACTGGACTAGGACATGGATGGGCTACAAGAGGAGAATCACAGGAGCAGAGAAGTGATTGGAATGAATCACCACTTCATTCAGTAGTAAAATGTGGCTATCACAGCCAACTTCACCTCAGTGTCTCATATTTATGTTCTGTCCATGGTTAAAAAAGAGACTTCTCTGTACCTAAAGCTTAAGACCAGCAGGTTCTGCACAGTCTCAGGGCTGGACACTGACCAAAGTCAAATACTCCCTAAAACTTGGGAACTTCCTTTCCATCCTCTGGCTCCCCTGGAGAGAAATCTCTGCAGGTTAGACACACTCCAGAGCACCTCCAGAATCTAATCTATCTTGTTTATCCTAGACACCTATCTTAAAAACTGAAGCATACACCTGTAGTTCAGTTGACTGTAAATGACTCACTGGACAGCTAAACTCAGCTGAAATGAATTCCATCTGAAATGTTCTGCAGGATTAGACTCTATTTTACAATTACATGGTATTGTAGGAGTTTGAAGTGTTTTATCTAAATTAAAAAAAAAAAAAAAAGGAGGAAAAAAATCAAAGAAAAACTATAAGAACTCATGCTTTTAAGCTTAAGTCCCTAAATATACCAAAGCTGTGAATTTTCTCAGTAATCCATTTTCTGCAGTGGTAGAAACATGTTGACTTCCTCTATTAAGTATTATAATTGGTAAGAAAACGAAAGAGAACAGAACAAAAGGTCTTTGGCTGCTATGTTAGCTATCACCTCCAAGAATAATTTTGATCTTGCAATTGTAATAGCCAATCTACAGCACAAAATTTATATAAGACATTCTTTGCTGGTTTATGAGAGAAAAATCTTGGCATTCTCCTAAACATCCATGTATGTGTCTTAAAAGTAATGTTTATAATTTACATAAACTAAATAAGGTAAATTGGAAATTTCAGCTCTCAGGCAAAAAGTGTCAAAGAGGCAATTTCAGATTGATCTAAATGCCAGAAGGACTAAACTCTACAAAAATATTGTCCCTTTCCTCAAAATGATAATACCTCAAACCTGAGTGCACACACACACATTGCACAGACTCCTGTACCTGTCACCTCCTCCAGTTCAAAACCAGAGAATTTTGTGCCAATGTATTATTCTTTCTGCACTCCACGCATCTTTTTTCAGCCTAGTGAGTTTAAAAGCTGATCAACTGTACCTTCGTGCACCTCATTTTGATTCTAGTGCTGTAAATTTTGAGGTAGACCCATAACAAAAGGTCACACTGTCGAGCTGGACCTGAGCAGCTCTCAGCCATAGATCCCCTCTGGAAAGCTCTCAATTATATTGCTCCAATTCAGCCTGATTCCCAGGTCTTCTTCCAAGATAATGCTCAGGTCACTCACTCACCATTTTTTTCTGCCATGGTGTTGCCAAATCTGGAGTATGCAAATCCTTTTTTTTTTTTTTTTTTCTTTCCCCCCAATGTGATAATCATTCTCTTTTGTCAGGCACCCTGCCTGTGCATCTGCAGCCAGATAAAAGGAAACCAAATTGGATCAAAAAGATGATTAAACCAAATGTCACTGTTTCACACCCACCTTGACATCTCTTCAAAAAGCTGTAAATTATCAGAGGACTCGGCAGGGGAGAATTGAGCCTGGACAAATAAAGATTCACCGTTCAAGTTTCTCAGGTGTTTTATCAAGTTCTGACTTGGCAAAGGAAAATTAGAGAAATTCACTAAACACAAAAGTGTTATAAGGGTTATTCATGGGATGTTTTATGTTGCTTTAGTAGCTCATGGCCATTATTTTAAAAATTACATTAAAAGCAAGCAAAGAAAAGAACAGAGTTTAGCCCTGAGGTTTATTCCTGTTAAGTATGCAAATGAAATTCACATAGATCTCTAAAAGGATATTTATTGTGTTGAAAATAATAAGTAGAAGTGCTTCAAAATGGTTCTTCTTTCATATCCCTGTGCTTATGAAAGTCCATTTACTGTAAAGGACAGTTAGTAAAGGTGTGTTTTATTTCAGACTATAAATAGCTGAACTTTGCTAGTTCTCTCAGAGGGACACCATGAGACAGTTGCTTAGATCACACACTCAACATTAAGGAGCATAAAATCTCAAGCCTTCCAGATAAAAACTTTCTCCTTTTTTTGAGGGCATTGGATACTCAGGCTACATACAGACCATGTACTTCTCTTCTTCCATTTCTAAATATAGTGTGTCTGATTGCATGTTCATCTAATAAGAGTCATGAATCAAATATATTTGAAATTGAAAACGAACAAATTTCACTGAAGGCTTAATTTTAAATACTCTGTCAAATTCCACCTATCAGAGCCACATCCTGAAGTGCTGCAGAGCAAGAAATATCTATTAAGAAAGGAAGGGGGGGAAAAAACACCTTAAATCAGAAAAGATAACATGGGATTTTAAAAAAGTCTCAGTTCTGCCACTTATTTCCCATGTGGTCTTGGTTCATTGCCTATATTTTTACCACAGATTTCCAGTAAATAAACCAAAACATAATCCCATCTGGTTTCTGAGAGGTTTAGCATTCATAAAATAGTAGCCCAATCAATCACTGATGTTACAGGAATACCAGACATTATTAAGAGTAACATGAAAAATGAGCAGGAAACCAACTTTTCAAGAAGTTTAGGCTTTATTTTGCCTTCTCTATTTGCTAAATTCCAAAGTTATGTAAATAACGCCTCCAGATGAGTTAATAAAAATACTACCCTCATCCTGGTTTACATTTCTGATGCCAAGGACACTTCTTATGCTCTGTAAGAAACGAGAAAGGCTGGTGAGGAAGCAGCTCCCTGTACCCCGAGGTCTGCTGGAAGGAGCAGATGCTGCCAGGCTGACACAGAAAAGAAGGGAGTAGAAAAGCACTGAAGGTCTTATGTTTGGGAAACAACGTCCCCTGACTAAACATTTCAAAGGAAATAAACCAGCTGACTAAACATTTCAAAGGAAATAAACCACCTGTTTTTGAAGATATGAGGGAAAAACACACACACATTTTCAAGATGAGAGGCAGAATTCTTACATGGAAAATGAGCAAAATTTCCTTAGAAGTCTGATGGCATTTCCCCCAAGTGGCAGGAAACAACTGGCTTGGGACAGCCAGCTGAGAGCTCCATCACAGCTGCTCAGAATGAAACTTGTCTCAGAGCTTGGCTAGGAGGATACAATCTTCTGAAAATTTAAATCACAGAGGAGTACAGGAGATATAAAGCATTTGTAGAAACTCCAATGTACATCACCAGTGGATGGATGTTTGTTGCTGACACCAAGAGCACACAAATACAGGTGTGACCAGATGGGACCTCCCTGGCCAGTAGGTTTTGTCCTGGCAGAACAGAGATGGTGGGAACAGATATCTCACCTAGTAAACAGGAAACACAGAGTTGTGGAGTATTCTGAGCTGGAAGATGGAATGGATCTACATGGATCATTGAGTTCAACTCCTGGCTCTTTGAGGGAAGCCTGAAAGTTAAACCATGTATCAAAAAGCCAAGAGGTGTTGGTCAAATACTTCTTGAACACTGAAAAATTTCTTCATGGAAAGGGTTGTCAAGCACTGGAACAGGCTGCCAATGTGAGTAATGGAGTCACCATCCACAGAAATGTTCAAAAATGTGTGGCTATAGCACTTAAGACATGGCTTATTGGTGAACATTCAGTGGTGAACCACCATTCAAGGTGGTTGACAGCTGGACTTGGTGATCTTAGAGATCTTTTCCAACCCTAACATTTCTGTGGTTCTATGAATTATAAAAGAGAGATGTTCATGGTTTCACTTTGTAGCAAGCAGTGCAGACTCTGTCAGAAAGACACAAAGGTTGATGTTTTGTAAGCCTACATGAACATGAATGCAACCAGAGATCGTGAACACGAATATAACCAGAGATCATGAATATGAACATAACCAGAGATCATGAACACAAAATGTAGCCAGAGATCATGCATGACCAGAGGCATGGGCACTGAGCAAGGCTCAGTTGCTGAGACACCCAGAGCTGGATGAGGCACTGTGACCTGCCCCCTTCCAGACCATCAGCTGGAGATGAGCACTGATATCCTGGGTATCCCATGTGCCACTAGGTACTTCTGTTTATGCAATTTCTTCCTTGTGAACAAAACACTCAATGGGGGAGGAGGGAAAAAAAGCTATAATAAAAGCCTCTCTGAATAGCCACTCAGAAAGTGGATTAAAGAAATCCTGAAGAGAAAAGACAGAAGTAATGTCAACTATTTTAGGAATGTTGATGACTCAGCCCAGTACTTGCAAAGCCACCTTAATTACCTGGAAATTTCTATCAGACTGCAAGTCTTCTAAATAAAAGGGGTTTAGAGACTTTTTTCAATATCCTCTCAGTAAGCCCCCACATAATAATAGCCTGTTTGATCCAAAGTCAAATTTGAAATACACTCAAAATAGACACCTACCTAACTATGATTTTATTTATAAGTTTAAACCATCTTAATAACTATATTTTCTTTCCGTAACACTTGAGACTTAGTTGCAGACAAGAAGAAAATTGTACCAGATAATTTAAAAGAAGGGAGGAAGCAATAGTTCCTGTGCTAAAGAGGTTATAATCAGAATATAAAATAGGAGATAGCAGATGGGTGTTCTCTGATGGAAGGACACAGGAAAATGAAAAGGCAGAAGTTGTTCATTATGAATGATGATGGAGTTAGTGAAAATAAAGTCAATCTTTCATTCCCATTTTTGAAGGCACCAAGAAAACACTTTGTTAGAGGGCATTTGAAAGCAGGAGATGTGATAATTTAGGGTATATTTCTGTTACACTACCATGAATTGGAAAAAGCTTAAGTATCCTTCAGAATTTACCATTTGGAGGATGAGGAATGACATGAAGGGCCAATACAAAATTATTTCAGAAATACCAGTGGTGGGATAAAGATGAAAATGAGCAACGTGGGCAGCTAATTTCTAGCAGCTTTGACAAAGGGGTTCTAGTGGAAAGACTTTAAACTGCAGCACACCTTTTGTATGTGAATTCAGAAGTGAGCATGCAGCTTTTACAGTAAATAAAATTAGGCCTCATATAGGATCTCTTCTTACAACTTCATTTTTAAAATGAAATTAATATACCTTTTAGACACATGAAAAATTCTCTTGTAATTAAGTTTAATATCACTGTAGCAAAGGGAATCATTTTCATTCATTTCAGAATGAGACTTGTGCTTTATTATAGAACACTTACAGTTTTTTTTATTCAATAAATTAGTCAGATTTTTATTTATTTAATTTTACAAAGGATGATGAGCCATGGAAAAGTTAAAAAGTTATTTTTTTGCCCTCAAACTACTGAGGTTCACTTTGGGATCAAAACAGAATTTGGTGTTTATTTCTCCAAAGTGCTATTTCTTTTGTAATGTCAAATCATTTGGCAGCATTGAACTCTTGAGGTAAAACCTGTGGCACTTATTGAAGGAGGGGCACATAGAATGTGACTCTTCTCCTTGGTCATCTTTGTTCCTTGAAACACTTGGGGAGCCAGAGGAAAAATACATCCCAAAAGTCATGCTATCCATTCTTGGAGTTCTTCCCAGAATAAAACTGTCAGAAGTGTCTTGCTGTTTCTCAGTGCTTTTAAGCAGGTGTGGAGCTCAATGCAGAGCACATCCAATAATGCAGAGCACATCCAATCCCACTGCAGTCTGTGAAGAGCTGCAAGGCTTGTGACACCTGCAAAAGCACGAGTCTGCAGAAATGGAAAGCACCTGGCTTAAAAAGTTTTAAGCCCTGTTTTTCAGAAGATTGCAATAAACTTCCCTGACAAGCCAACAAAACTGAAATCCCAGGTACCTTCAGGAAGGGATTCCTCTCCCAGGGAAACAACAGCATGAACAGCAACCCTGGATGAATGTTTGCAGTAGAATTACACTTTTCTTACTTCTATCACAGTTATTTGAGGTATATTAAAATAGCACTGAGCAGACAGACATAACTCCTCAGTATACAAATGTTTAACAAAAATAAATAACCTGACCTCAGCCTAAATATAGCAAATATCCAAAGAGTGAGCAAAGAGGAATTCTGGGGATGGGAAACAGGTAAAGAAAGACTAATTCACCTGCCTGAGGCAACCAGGCTTAGAACTGAAGAGAAATTTCCCAACTCTCACACCAATGTCTTAACCACAAAGTTAATGCTCTGCTGATCTCTATTTTTTTCCTCCATAACTTTTTAAAAAAATCTCATTCCTATCGGGCTTCATTTTCTCACTGCTGTGACTAAGCACAGGGGTGAACCACTGTGGGGTAGGCAGGTAGATGAATTGTATTTGAGTTAGACTACACTAGGAAAATATATTTGTCCTTTAACTGTGAAAGATGCATTTTTCATTCAGGCAACTCAAAAACAAAATCTTTTTTATTGCATATTGAATGCACCTAAAAGTGAACATATTTTCTTAGACACCTGTGCTCAGAGAAAGCAAAGGCTAAGTAATGTATCCAGCCAGTTCATCCTATGCAGCTTGTTAGCAGCTTCTTCAATTTCTCATGATTCCTTCTCTCATAATTTCTTTGAAACTGACAGAGGCATTTGTCCTGACTGAGAACAGAGGCCACACTGGAAATGCAGTTATTTTAAAGACAATCTATGCTGAGTTTTCCAAATGTAACAACACTAAAATATTATATATTCCTGAAATACAAGGCTTTTCACCACACATTATTAAAAGAAATTTTGTCATAAACTGACAAGAAAATGTTTTATTAAATCTGTTGGAATTCATTGTTAAATAACAACAACGTTCAACATTTATATCCTTAAATCTCTGCACCTACATAAACCACCAAATCTTGCAACACAAGTGGATCAATTTTTCTTTCATTATTATTACTAAATCTGCTTTACAACATGCAGCACTGAGGCTCAATTTCCTGCCTTCATTTGCCAAAAGGTGCAGATTTATTGCATCATACAAAATTAAAAATACATGGATTTAGCTTTAAACATTCCTGACTTGCCAGGTATGTGCTCCTATGCCATGTGTCATCTCCTCTCTTCTCCTCTCATCCATCTCTCCACTGACCAAGTCTGCGAGACACTCAGCTCTGGGACCAGTGGGGTTATTTGCTGTAAAAACAGAAATTTTTGCTTCTCCTTGCATAGCCAGCATCCACTGCTTGGTAAAGCTCAAATGGTTTTGCTGAGAACAGGATGTCATCACATCATATAACATTTTGGGGAGTGTTTAGGGAGTGCATAGTTGGAGTGCATAATTTCTGTGAAGGGGTGATGCAAGACATGACTTCATGACTTTTAGGAAATAGGTTCCCTAAGCCTGACAAAAAAAAAAAAAAAAAAAAAAAGCTTGCCAAGATCTTGTATATCATTAATTATAATTATCAGTTGCCACATCATTTCATTCAGTTCTCCTTTTAATCATGCCAGGAACAGAAGGAACCACATTCTGTCAAAGCCTTGTGTCAAGAGAATGGAGAATATTATTTTGTATTCAAGAAGTTCACATTTCAGGGCACATGGGCTGAACCCTTAAAAACAAAAATGATGGTGAATCACATACCATTTATGCACTCATATTTTGGGCTGGGTTTTTTCCCAAAGCTAGCACACAGCATATCATTTCCCTGAACAGCTCTGGTGCTCACAGTTCTAAATACTTTTCTGCCCACAATACTACTTTTCTTTTTTCTTTTCTTTTTCTTTCCTTTTTTCCAGGTCCTTGGTGCTAATATTTTCCAGGGTGGCTTTGTCTCTTCTCTGCTGTCCTTTCTGTGTTCCTCTTTGCCCCTTTACAGAAACAAATCTGCAATTTGCCTAGAACCATTTGATAGTTTGTGTTTATTTGAAACCTCAGCCTGTTTCCTCCAAGGTGGTCCCTGTTTTGGCAGTGAGAAATCCATTCCAGGGAGTACTTGACAGCATTGACCTCACTGATCCTTCTGCTTTACAGGAGCTATTCTTGCATCTCTTAAAGACATAATGGGCTTCAGATGTCCCAACAGTTGCTCAAACACCATGATATATTTCAATTTAATACTTAAGGAAGATGCTGCTTGTTCACTTGGATTTGCTTTTCCAGTAAGTCCAGTGGGATCACTTTTGCTACACCTTGCAACTCAGCTGTGCATGGGAGCCAGAGCCAAGCTTTCTGTGATGTTAAATCATTTGTGAGATCCCTGGCATGCTCAGCTACTGCTCCTTAAGGAGCTCAGGCTCTGTGCAGCCTTCCTATTCTGGGAACAAGAGAAACTTCCAGAGCCCAGGAATGCTATGGATGTGTTCCAACCAACATTAGGTCTGAAGGAAAGTTAGCCTTGAGGATCTGGAGCTTTTGGGATAACTAGCAGAGGTCTAGTTTGTTATTTATACTCAGAAAACAGAATATAAATCTCTCAGCAAATTTGGAAGCAAGGTTATGTAAAGAATGAAGGTTCCTTTCTAGGCTGTCCCAGTGTCTCTGCTCACATTGCCTCTCAGATTTCCATCTTGGAGCAAGATTTGTTGCTGCATTCTCTTCCTTCTCTTATTTCCAGACAGGTTCCTTGGTTGCTCTCTAGCAGCAGTAGAACTTCCACAGCTTACAGAGTGTGCTTGGGCAGGGGGCTGCTAGCAGCACTCTGTCAGAATCCTGACTTGCTCCAGTCTTCTTGTTTTTTTCCAGAGTAGCAGCTATTTTAACCACAGCTTTAGCAGTGCCATTCTTTCCACCAGACAGCTTAATATGCACTGTAAAACCTTCTCTTGATTTTGCCATATTTTGTAAACACCATAAAAATTCTCAATCACACAGCAGTTTAGTTCTCTCCCAGGCCTTAGTATGGGCTTAGCTTTTCATGAACCACACAGGACACAGCATTAATGATGCACCCAGAAGTCTCATCAGCTGAATGATTTACCCAAAACAGCACCTTTTAACACCTAGAGGGGACATGGTGAGCAGAGCACTATCAAACCCAGGTAATTTACAATAAATGGTTTCACTGTAGAGTGAAACCTCATTAGTGTCCCCCCCACCCAGTCTCTGAGCCACACTTTGCATTTGTGTTACTTTGTTTTGTTTTCCTTTCTTTTTTTACTATTATTTTTATTGAGGGGCTGGTCTTTCAAACTATTTCAATCCCTAACATAACATCAACATTTTTGTTGTAATTGTTGCTACCCCAGATCCTGCTCTACCTTGATACAATGCACATCACAGACTTCAAAAAGTCCATATCTGGCATAATCAGCCAAGAAGTCACAAAACCATCAATATTTAAAAAAAAGGGGAGGTCCCAGATAATGATTTATCTCAAGAGCAGACAGGTTTCCAGAGCAGATAAGAGGACTTGCCTTGTCTCTCAAAGGAAGCCTAGGATGACTAGGTCATACTTCACTGGCCAATTTAGATACTTAAAAGTTAGATGAAATGAGCCACAGACCTACTGCACAGGAGCCGAAATGACAGATTATGACACCATGGTGCTGGGCACTGTCCAAAATTATTTTGGCCAGCCCAGAAGAGTCATCATTTTATCCTCTGAACTTCAGAGAATTGGTTTGCCTGAGGTTTTCACTGTGTGGGAAAGTAGCTTTGTTGGCATGCTTAAGTGGGAAGAGTAAGGGAGATTAGAAAATTGGAAAATTAATTAAGAGAGTGTCAGTGGGTAAAATACAACACGAAACCAAACTTTAAGCAACCTCAAAAACTATGGGATACTCACTGTATCCTAGAGGCACTGCCCTTAAAAGCAGGTGCCTGTATTGCTCCTGCTTCACTGAGAACTGCCTTTTCCCATTGAAATGGTGCATTTCAGCACAATCCCTCCTGCTGCTGTTCCTCCTTCAGGCTTTGCAACACTGACTGTAGTCTCCTTAACTCACTTTCCCCTCAGACAGAGTGACCTGTGAGTAGAAATATTAAAAGAAGAAGGAAGTAGAAGGAGCAAGCAACAAGAGATTAAGGCAACAGATAGAGGAACCATCTGAAAAGGGATCAGAATGTCAGTGAGCAAAGAGAGTAGTGATGTTAATTATGAAATAATCAGAGAGAAGTCTTTTTTTTTTTTTTTTTTTTTTGCCTGGATATTTATTGAAGTACAGAAGTATGAGGTCACAAAGCAATAGTGGGGTAAGGACTGCAAGATTTATTCCTCCACAAGGATGCAAGAAGGAAAGATTACAAGGAGACCCATGGACTGTGTGGACAAGCAATAAGAAAGGCAGGACAGCTGACACAGCCAAAGGTGAGACAGTGGAGAAACTGCAGCCATAGAGAGAAAGAAGTAGAAAATATTACTACACCTCATTCCTTCAAGTTGTGTACACCAAGAAAACAAGTGGCAGCATCTGCTGCACCAGCTGCAAGGATGTAGCCTGCACAAGGCCCACCAAAGCCATTATCTCCCATTCCCAGCTGGGAGCTTGGTCAAATGTATGAGGTATCAGATGGGATTCAAGAAGACTCTCAATTTCTATCTTGTTTCAGGCCTCCTGGCAATCTAGGGGACATCCTTACCTGTAAAACAAGGATCTAAATACACCCTCTGTCTATTCAAGATGTTTTTTCTCCTTTATTCATACAGCACCTCACATCATGGAACTGCCAGCTGAAAGAATGGTCCTCAGTAAAGTTCAAGTAATAATGATAATGTGCCTTAGATGGAATTCTTTGAAGAAAAAAGAGGGCTTAATTGTACTAAGATTTCAAAAACTATGTATGCACAAAGGGCTTTTAAAAATAATTGTGTTTATTTTTAATCTTATTTGCCAGCCTTATCTTTCAAGCAGTCAGAGATAGCACCAATATAATCTGAAAAAAGCAACAGTAATTTAATGGAAAGAGTAGATAAAATGTCCAAATACATGTCCAGCATGTAAATTGAAGGAATTGCCTTATTGTACTCACCAGATTTAGAGAAGAAAGGTGCAAAATATCTCAATGAGAAAATTGTTAAGACTTGGATAGTTAGTATGTCTCCTGCATGGCTAGGAAAATGCTAGAACACAGGAGAAAAAGATTGATATTATTCCAAAGTAATATAGTGACAGGGAGACTTGGGCTCATAAACTCTTTGAACTAAGAATGACGTGAGCACCATAAACAAGTCTTTATCCAGAGAGTGCTCACGAAGTTCGTAATACATATTCTAAATCAAGATGCACATAAAAATTGCTGAGACAATTCCACTGGGAGAGGCAGATCAAGAGGTGCCTGTGGAGCCACCATAAATACAGCTGCTATGGGAGAGTCCAGAAACAAACCACCACCAGGCACAGTTCAAGACCAAGCACATTAAATGAAAGACTTAGGGAAAGAATCCAAAAGCAAGAGCCAACATATGGGAGCCGATATTTATTTCTTGTTCTGCTGTCTGACCTTGGACAAGTTATTTTGGGCTTAGATCTGAAAAGCACTGACCAGTCTGTTCCCAAACTAACAAAGCCATTAGAAACGTGCCTTGCCAACACTGTTGTTCCTTGCAGGAACAGGGAAGGTGCTGCTCATCCCAGGGCAGAGCCTGCCAAAGTACTCTGTTATGAATGGAAAGGGTGGCATCTGTTCTCAAAGCTGTATTTGCTCTGGTTGTGAATCACATCATCACTATGGGCAGGCACTGGCTGATCACACTCAGATCTCATCTGCAGGAACAGCACTGAAATCCTGGAAGGGGACCAGGCTTCTACAAAATCCCTCTGTCAGCTTCACTTCTATCTCTCTGCACTCAGCTTGTGGATCCAGTATCCCAGCTATGGACCCTTTAGAAGGTCTGCAAGTACCAAGCTTTGAGCAGACTGCTGGTTGGGGCATCTTTGCTAAGTGTGACTGCTAAGTGTCCTCTGTTCCCAAGGAATGCTGCAGGACCTGGGTTTCCCTCAGGGTTCTTCCAGACTTTGAGAGACAAATAGGGGGAAGGCCTTTATGGGGGCTATGAAGGATGTGGTCTATAAAAGTCATAGAATCATAGAATCAAAGAATCGTAGAATCGTAGAATCATAGAAAAGTCTGGGTGGAAGGCACCTTAAAGCTCATCTATTTCCAGCCTCCCTGCCATGGGCAAGGACACCTTCCACTAGACCAGGTTGCTCAAAGCTCCATCCAACCTGGCCTTGAACATTTCCCATGATGAGGCATCCACAACTTCTCTGGGCAACCTGTGTGCCATAATTCTCACCATAAAAGAATTTATTTCTAAATACCCTCTTTCTAAGCCTACCCTATTTCAGTCTGAACCCATTCCCCTTGTCCTGTCATGCTCTTGCAAACAGTTTCTCTCCATACTTCTTGTAGGTTCCCATCAAGTCCCATAAAGAAAACACAAAACTAAGCACATTTAAGCTCAGACTGTATATTTTCTGGACCAGATTCCTCCCCAACTCATATCAATTCTACTGCAGTATAAGGGTATTGATTTTAGTGGTGGTATTGCTGATTTACACAAGGTTGAATAAGAGGAGAGCACCGGTGACCCCTGTAAGATGGGGATAATAATCTTTACCAACAACCCAAGGGAAATGTGAAAGTTAATTAATTAGTATTGTAAATCTCTGTGAGATCCTAGCAGTCTATAAATGAATTCAAATGGTACCAGAGAGAGAACATAAAATTTTTCTTCTTTTAAAAGTTTAAAAACACAGGCAAGGAGGAACAAAGTGGAGAACAGATCCAAACATTCAAATTTTGAACAGTGTGCATCTTTTAAGCCTCATTCCAGTAAAATGGCTTAAGACACATAAGATGTAAAGTGTTTTCAATCCTGGAAGCAAGATTTCCTGACATTTTCTTTAAAAGAAATTGCTGTCAATACAGCCCAAAGTTCATAAAAGGGCCTGTTTTAAGTTTAGTCAATTAAAGATGCGAGCAAAAGAACTTTAGACATCATTGACCCAGATATTCTATGGCATTTATATTCATAAAAGAATATATAAAAGAGCAGAATATGGACACCATGAATTGCAAGAAAAATTCCCAATACAGATGGTTAACTCACCGTTCTGCCCTTCAGTAGTGCAGAAGTCAGAAAGGTGAGAGAGTCAAATGTAGAGGGCTATTCCCTGATCAAGGGAGGAAAGTGTGCTATTTAATAATAATGAGAAAGGGAAGAAGATTTTTTAAAGCTGTTGGAGTGTTAGGATGATGCTCCAATGGAGCAATATTTCCCAAAGGCTGCATTCTTTAAAGACAGTCAAGTCCATTTGTGACATCTTCATAGGGCACCACAGTTTATTTGCACATCCAAATATTTAAATGCGTGCACACATGGTTTGCAATGAATCATTGGGATTAGCTACTCCTTCTACAGATGTAAGGACTACAAGTGGAACAAGGCTCTTTTTACATTGTGCTGCACACAAACAAATGGCAAAAATACTAAAAGCTTAGAATGTGATTTTCCCAAGAGATACTTTGTTCATTTGTGCTCTGAAGTCTCATTGTCTCCACTGACCGTACGAAAAGTACTGAGAGATTTGTTGAAAGACTTGAGTGGCCAAATTGGGACCCTTTTTAAGAGATTATGTTTGCAAATGCTACCCAAAATATATTAGAGGCCTAAGAAGGCTAATAAAATATGACCTGCTGCATTCCTTAGGTAGTGGTGGGGGGAGGTTGTTTTGGTTTTAGTTGATTTGCTTGTTTGTTTTTTAATTTCTTATTAGCGGCTGTCCCCAAAGTCAACAGCAAGCCAGGTAACAGTTTTAAGAGCAACTGTATAAATTCAAAGCAATCATCAGTGGGAAATCAGCAGAGTTTCTCTTAGTTTAGTTGACTTCACAGTTGCCATCTGACTCAAGTAAATTTAAAGAAGCAAAAAGAAATGTTCATCTATTAGCCACCATCATCACCAAACCAGTGACTAAGTTAGAGGAGGCTGGTTGGAACTCACCAACCCCATTGAATTCCATAAAATGAATGGATTTTCTTAGAGATGGTGAGAAAAGACAGATGTAGATCCAAATAAGAAAGTAGGACAAGCATTCCTAACTTAATTTTCAGCATCATGATGCTAAGCCAACACTTTTGCTGCTGGTTTTGAATGTTTTTCCCTCTAAAGAGTCCTGTAGCTTCCTTTACCTTGGCATTCCATTACTGCCTATTTGTAGCTGGGCTCTGTGACCACAACTGCACATTCAAGGGCACTTCTTCCACAGTCATCTCTCTGTCCTGTAATTAATAGCTTCCTTTACTTCACAGGTGACCTGGTCACTGATCATGCTCCCTTATGTATATTCAAAACCTTTGTGGATGAAGCTTTTCAATAATTGCTGTGTTGTTAAGAACCATTTTTGGATAAATGGTAGTCAGGCAGTGCTAAAAAACACCCCAAGCAGCAGATGAAATCATCAGCATTTTTCAGCTCTCTCCTGTGCTCAGTGTGCACAGGTTTTCAGGAGAAAAACCAAGCAAACCATGGGGTAGCTGAAGTTGTCTTTTGAAAATGCTTTGAAACAAATAAGGCCAGAATATTTTTATAACCAACAAAAAGTGCATTATTTATTAGCACTGATCCCCTCAGCCAGAGATCCTAACCCCCAATTCCCTATGATCTCTGTGTTTCTTCTTCCTTGAGAATGAAATGCATTTGCAAAGCAGCATGAGGAAGATTTTCTGATGTTGGTCTGTGTGAGTAACTACATGGACCAGGCTGGGCTCCAGAATGTGAGTCACACAACCTTCCCCCTGCTCCCTGCTTGGAGATCTGAACCCACTTGTGTAAGTAGACATTTTTATGGTCTAGCTAGAAAGAAAAACGTCACTTCTTAAGCACAGTGCCTAACAGGACTGGAAACCAAAAGCAGGGTTTAATATAATGTACCTGTGACAAATAGTTTATTCACTTTCCAGGGGAGTCTGATCTTCCTAATGACAGGCAAGGGAAAATGATGAACTAAAATAAAAGTGAGATAACAGATACAAAACTGTTGCAGAGTTATCTTAAAAGTAATGTATTGTCCTAGGCTAAGAGAGGCTCTTCTTATTTGACACTACTATGGGAGTAGAGAAAGTGTATGTACACAGGATGTGAAACGCTGCTCTGTCTCCTTACATATGTTGACTTTAATCCTTAGAAATCTGTGAAGGTCCAAATTCTGAAAATTTCTGTAGTGGCTCTTAGTGCCTCAGTTTCCTCATCTATTTTATGTTAGCACATTATTGTTTCTTATACAGCAATAGTGTCTAGAGAAATAGTGCCTAGAGGCCAACCAGCTCAGCATTCCATGGTGCCTTGGTAAGATATGGAAAATTACAGTCTCTGCCCCAGACATATAACAATGTAATTTTTTATCTTCATTATAGACCTCTTATCAAGCCTAATGCTTCTCAAGTGCTTAGAAAGCCTGCAGTGAAAGGTGAGTTGTAAATGCAAGAAGTAGTACCACGGGTAATGGATTACTGTGATTGAGGTAAAATCACAAACAAATATACAGCATGGTGCATTAAAAGTAAAGAAAAAGCCAAGGATTTAGTAATCATCTATCATCAAACTAAAGAAAAATATCTCTCTCACCAAAGAGTGTGGCTAGAAAGTGATGGGTGGACTTCAGTTCAAAAGTTCAATTATACAATTTCAGATTCAAAGGAAACTTCAACTCAGCTATTGCCTGGTGATACGATTACTGGAACCTTGAAGGAAGGAAATTGAGTTTGAGCTGAGTGTAGGAGCAGTAATTTACCAGGTGGAGTAGTCAGAAAACATTAACCCTGTAAATGCCATTGGCAAAGAAGAATTGATTAATGCACCAGTGTCTTATTTCTGAAGGGAGCAGTCAATTTCTAACTCTTAACACTGAAAAAGTATATTTTCAACTTAAGGAGTAAAATTCTGTCCAAAGTCTAAGGAAAAGTTCTCTATCTCGAATACCTGATAGAAGAATTACTGTCCTGATCTAGTCAGAGGTCCATCTAATCCTGGCTCCCCAATGGCAGTAAACAGTATGGCCAATTTTGAAAGAAGAAAAATAAATCTTTTAGTAGTTTTTCAGTTATAACCTGCCTCAGTGAATCCCCTTCTTATATAGGTCATAAATCAATTTATGCTCCAAGTTACCAAGTTGTTGGCATTGTCAAAATCTTTTTTTAACTGTTGAGGTTGGGAGCTTAAATTCAATTTTTGCTATGATACTCATGGGTAGTCTTCCTGTCCACCTTGCTAACAGCAAACCTGGACATTTAAGTGTCTGTCTGCATGTAAGCACATGATTAAAACTGATTTCATTTTGCATTTGCATGGCAAATTTCCACCTTCAGTGCTAAAAGTCTCTACACTGGCATTGATTTTACCCTCTATCAAAACTAGAGCAGAGCAGTGATTGCAATAATCTCGTTCAACATCCCACTTAAGAGACTGTATATCAGTTTAATTCACAAGTTCAGCACCTGATCCAATACCTCATACCTGAGCCAAGGATTTGCTTCAGAGAGAGATCCATCCAGTCATGGACAGAAAAGCTTCTTATCCCCAACATTAAAAAGACAGTAGATTTAGACTGGACACAAGGAAGAAATCTTCTATACTGAGGATGGTGAGGCAGTGGAACAGGCTGCCCAGAGAAACTGAAACACTTCCCTGGAAGTGTTCAAAGCCAGCTTGGATGGGTCTCTGAGCAACCTGGTCTAGTGGAATGTGCCCCTGTCCACAGCAGAAGGATTTAACTAAACCCTTTTCTAAAAAAGATTAGTTCCAGCCCAAAAAAATTTATTATTATATTTCTGATTATGATTTGATATTCCAGTTGTTCTGTGAAACTCTGGTGTTCAGTATTTTATTCTTGAATACTAGCTGTCCAGCTGCAGTAGGGGAGGACAACTGGCAATCTAATGAGCCTAAATTTTCTTACTCAACTCCAGTGTCCTGTGTAAGTGATGAAATTCTATGCTTCAGTCCAACTCTGGACTGTCTTCACAGTAGTTTGTAAAAAGGACATTTCAGAATTGATTCTGTATCATAGAATGCCAGATTGAAAGGCATCTCAATAAAAATCTGATTCAACATTTCTTGGCAAAATCATAGTCTAGACAAGATGGCCCAGTACCATGTCCAACCAAATCCTGGAGGTATCCAATGTTGGGATAAAATCCTGATTTTGCTTTGCACATGACCTACAAGAGCCCCCTTTGTCAGGAGAAGCAGCTGGAAGACAGTCAGGACGTACTATGGTCTCTCAGTGTGTCATTATGTGTCCTGGCTACACAACTGAGTCATGCTGTGACTTAATGCAGACAGGGAAGTCTAAACAGGCCAGGAAATGCCCACTCAGATATAAAATATCTGGGCCACTCAGATACAAACATCCCATGCTACTGCAGGCGTTTCAGGGGTCCACCTGCCAGTCCAGGAGGACGCTGGTTCCCTGTGGATTGCAACACGTCTGCCAGCCCGTGCAGTAGCTGTGGATGCTGTGGGACATCCCAGAAAGCCCCTCATGCAAGGCCACCAGCTCCATAGGTCAAGATTCAAACACAACGTGTGGACAAACTGTAAAGGGCAACAGACCCGACCAGCCACCGACCAAATGCGCGCTTTCGTCGGCGCTAAGATTTAGCTCTCCCAAAATGAGGAGATAAGGCTCAGCTGTTCCTGTGGGAATTAACTGTATGACCCCTTGGAGATGACAGTCTGGGGCAGTGGCCATACCTTTGATGCCAGAGGAGCTGCCAATGCAAATAAATCCCGAACTGTTGGTGAACATGGAACTCAAGGAGAAAAGCTCTTAATCTCACTAGACAGCTGGGATAAACATTTATAAAGGGAACATTTTCAAAAGGCTAGGCAGATTATAAAGGCACCAGGAGTCACTGAAATCTTGTTAAATATTGTTCACTGCATTACTTTAGATTTTAGTTCAAACTTACACTGTCAGATATATTCCATTTATCTCCTGAATTCTTTTCTCACTGTGTTTGCTGCTAAGAATTCACACCTTCACTAAGATTTACATTTCGTCCTTGATCAAGACAATGTTCAGTTTCAATCATTCTAAGGCAGTTGGTTTTTTTTTTTTTTTTACACTTTTCTGGGTCAGTGTTTCTTGGTGTGACAATGAAAACACAGCCTGTGGTGTTCTGTGTTTAGTGTAGGAGAGAAGGATGTTCTTACAGGTAAGAGACTGAATGAGTCCCCAAAGAGAAAGACTCTCTCAAACACTTCCATAGACTTCCAGCCTCACCTTGGGAAAACTACATTACTCTCCTCATGGATCTATAAAGTAAGGAAATAAATGCTCTTTCTTCTGCTGACCTTTCCTTTTCCTATGCAAAAGACCAACCACAATGGGAACAAATTTTAGTCAAGGCTCCTAATCACTCTCTCAATATAGCCTATCATGAATTATCAGCATCATGGTAAATCTGGTGATTTAACCAATGCAATTGCTCCACTATAATTCAGAAACATAAAGACCTAAATTATATTTTTGGAAGAGCTGTAGAAGAATTCCCTTGAGCACTCCCACACTTCCATTTGCTATCCTATCTCACTTGTCATTAATTACAAACTAATGAGTGCCATTTTCTGTTCTGCATTGATACTTTACTTTCTCCTCCTTTGGGGCCATCAACCAGCACTGAAGGACGTGTGAAGACTGACAGCACTTATCTATGCCATCTCACAAAGCTCAGGTTTTCATATAAAACAAGACTTTATTACAAAATAACCCCTCTTTCCAAAAACTAATTTCACTGATAATCCCTTCAGTTAGATGCAGTATGTACTAGAAATTAATTTTACCTGTACTCTTACTTGGATGCTGATAAGGATGACCACATGCCCTGTGACATTTACCACAGCCCTCTGTACATTTTCCTGATGTGCTAACACCATCTTTTGACCCAAACTACCCTTAAGTAAGTTTGGTTTCCTGCCTATTTTGCCTCCTTGGCAATACAGAGATTATTTTGTTCCAAGTTCCTTGTTATAGATTATGTTTGAGGCAATGGAGTGATTTATACTAATAAATCTTGACCATTATCTCTATGCACTTAATGACTGTCTACAATAATTACCTGTGATATTAAATCTATACTTTTAAATTGTTACACTAGTTGCTTGCATGGTCTTGGCTTGGGGTCACAAGCTCATTAACTCGTGGGCATAGTGAAGGCATTAGCAGGAAATAGGAACCACTCCTGGAAAACTGTTTGGACAGAGTGATCTTATTTTGGGTGGTTGCAAAGTCTGATAGTGCAACCATGGTCTGTTCTCTTCTATTTGACTGCCAAGTCACAGAATATTGCTGGGTACATTTAACAGCATACACAACCACCTGAAAGTATCAAGGGAGGAAATGAGAGTGTGTCTTAAAAGGCAAAATTATCTAATTGCCCCTAAAACACAATGTAGATGGGCTACAGACCTGCAGACTGTATAATCTGTTAGCTGATAATAGAGTAAAAATGATTTTATACCACCTGGGAGATGGATGGGGATACAAGCTATCTCAAGTGCAATCTAAAATAGACTTAGGACTGCCTGGACTATCCAGGACTCCTTGTAAGCTGGTCAGAAGCCCCATACCTTCATGGATTCCGACCCTTAGAGTCAACCTTGACAAAGACAGAAGCATCAGCACCTCCAGTTCCTGCACCAGAATTCTTCATTGCCTATTTTGTGTAAAAGATACCAAGTGGTTTCTGGGGCTCAGACAACAGACTCTTCCCTAATGCCAAAAGGGAGAAATGGAGAAGGAACTTTTTAGAAGAGTTAGAAAGCTTTTCTGTGGCTAAAAAAAAAAAAAATCACAGAACCTAGAAGTGGTTGAAAACTCAGTGTCATAATTTCTCTTCCCACCAATAGACATACTGAAGTTATTGGTAAAAGCATTAATTAATCACACAACTTCAAAGATCTGTGTCAGTAATAAAATAAATACGGACAGTACAGCCAGACTGTTCCTGAATATTGGATGTGTTATTACAGTAATTAAGATGAAAAGTGATTACCTGTTTTGCTTGTTGATATTTTCTTGGGCAGATAACTATAGCTACCCTAAATGACATTCTAAACATATGTTTGGAGCATCATTCACTGATGCATTAACCTCTTTCCTATAGCAAGGAAAAGCCACACATAATATGTTCCAATGTGCAGCATTAACTTGAGCTTCAAGGAACAGTGATGGCAAATAAACTGTTTGCAAACTACAGGGTGAAATTAAGTCCAACAGTATTGTGGCTTTATCACTCCACCATGAGTTTAAGATCACTGTTTACCCAAATTCTGAACTATGGGTCTTCTTTGTAAAAATAAACCATATTGACAGAAGTGAGTTAGACACAGGCTGAGTATGGTTAGTGTCTGTCAGTGCAAAAAATCAGAGAAAAGAAGATAAAATGACAGCAGCTTACCTTTCCCCCAGGAAAGAGGGTAAGAGAGAATTTACTGGATTGGAGTCGATTTGAACAAAACCAGACTTTATTTTCAAAACAGAGAATGCATGTTCCCATTAATTATTCCCAATTACTCTAGTCCAGCATACTTTGCCATATGCAAGATTCACTTCAGGAACTGGCAATATTCAGCATTTCAGGTGATTAGCTCCTCCTTCAGGATATCAGCTTTACCTCCAGTCCCCTTTCCTCCTGACAGGTTACACTGTCCTCTCCCTTGCTCCTGCAGTACCTGTGTTGTCATCACCAACAGCAACCAAACCTCAGCTGCTTCTCCAAGTGACTTTGTCTCCCACTTCCCATCAAAAGACAGCAATGAGCATATGGTAATTCTTTATGTGCCAAGATAGTCTTCCCATCCCAAATTCCTCTGTAGCATTGTTTTGTGTTCTTACATATCCACTTCTTTCCACTACAATGGAGTCTGAATTCCATTTTTGAGGGAAGAGATGTGTTAGATTAGGCTGAGTTTATGAACTGCTCTTTTCTCCTTTGGGAAACAAGACATTATAAAAAGACAGGGTTTTGTATTACCATTAAAATGATGAATCAAATTATCATTAAAACGTAGAAATTGCCAACAGACAACCAGATTTTTTTTTCTATTAGTAAAATCCTCATTTTATGGAAGTTGATCTTGAGCCAGTTTTCAAATGTGCAGCCTCAAATGTACAGCATTCATTGAAGAGCTCTAAAGATGACACTGCCTAGATATACCAACACAGCAAAACCACAAAGGACCCAACTGCCTTCTGAGCTGGGAGGAGCATTTAGGTGATATCAAACTTTTATAAGACAGGGAAGCAAGATCCTAGCACATGAATGCTAAAGAGCAGAGGAGCCAGGGTAGAGTGCTGAGGAACACTGTTTATCCCATCAGGCTGAAACAGAGCATTATCTAACAAGAAGACTAAGCACAAAGAGAAAAGGTTCAAACCATTCATGTTGAGTAGCAGAAAATCCTGTTTATACCTCAAGTTTCTCTGTGATCTTGAGAGGCCACAATAATTTGAACCATTAGAAATAAGAAACAGACAGCCTGTATCATGATACAGAAGGCAAAATATTTCAGAGTCCCTTGGAGAAGCCTCTGGGGTGTGAGGGAGGACATTGTACAGCCAGGGGAGGAGGGTGATAGCACATGACTAGGGCATCAATGGAACCATTAATTCTTCACATGCAGAAGGAAGGAACAAAAGCACAGGTCATATCAGGTACTCCTAAACAGATGTAAGACAAGGGACAATAGGAGGGCTGTGTTGTTCAGGTAGAGAGTGAAAACAAAACAAGATCACGTATAAGTAATACCTAGGAGGGTGAAACTTTCTTGGACTTTCTTGGAGCTCAGTTTGTAATGACTTTGGGCTCAGATCCACAGACTAACATGGGCACCGTGTCTCTATTGACTTTAAGAGAAGGCAGTATCATCAAAAGACCAACATAATCTTTCTCAACGTTATTTCTCCAACTATAAATCAGGGATAGCAGCACTCTGCTGGGATTTTAACAAGAGAAACCCATGAAGAGTTTGCTTACACCAGTAGCAATGAACATATAAGCATTGAAGGTAAGGTAAACAATCAGACACTAATAACTTGTGTCTCACTAGTTTGTAAATATTACAGACATTGAATCCCATTCATTCCTGGTATAATGTCATTAATGAGGTCACATTCTGCATTGTCTGTCTTTATCTTTCTAATGATCCCTGTGGAAAATTGAGGCAGAGAAAATGAGAAGCTTCATTGTGCTTAATATCCAAAGTGACAAGCCTTTGTAAGTGGTGAAATGAGATTCTTCTACACAGGTATAGTGATGAGGCTTGAAAGAAGCCTGTTGCTGGATTAAACAGGGTAATTGCAGTACAATTAGGTACAAGCACTTAACTCCCCTCTTCCAAATTCTCAATTATAGTAATAAAAATGCTTTTGTTTTGTCTTTTGTGCTTCATGGCTTACAAATGCTCCTGTCTTCTGCAGCTCAAGAGAAAAAGAAAAGGAGAGAGAGAAAGAAAGAGCTTTGACATATATCCAATGCAAGTGCTACAGTGTTCCTCATGATACATTACAGCAATGCTTAAACCCTGACAGCCCCAGTGTAACAGCACAGCTAAGTCTATCACAGTACTTTCCTGCCTTCTGGAAAGAGCTTTGCATAAAATGCATAGCAACACTCTTAAAAAACCTTCCAGTGATTTTCAGAATTATTTTTTGGACTCATCTGGTAAATCATCTTCACTTGCAGAGCTTATGGGAGGCAACTGAAAACAGGATCCTTGTGATTTAGTCACCCTTGTGTTTCATGAGCATCATTCCTAACAGCAGGCAAAGGAGTTCTGATTCCTGCAAGCATATCCATTATGGCAAATATTCTCTAAGTCACCTCTGTGAAAAAAGATCCCCAAGATGAAGAAAGCTGATGTAGCTTCTACATTACTTGCATTTCTTTTCTCACAGGATTTGAAGGGCACTTACATCACTTAACACTGTTTCTTGACTGGATGGTTTTAACTTTTTTAAAAATTTAATTAGGCCAACAAAAAAATAATCACTGGTGAATAACAGCTATCTTTATATATGGTTATCTTTCTTTGCATGTAGATCTGGGTATTTACATAAAGAAGGAATGGAGAATTGCCAGACCCTAACCAAATTTTACTTTGATTTTTACCTGTCCATTGCACTGTTCATCACAAGTGCCCACCTCCAGTTCATATCCTCTGCTTTCTTCCATGTCCCTTTGCACTTTATAGGGCAGATCTATCTAGGAATCTGCTGTTTGGTGGTCCTACTTGATTTTATTGGGTTTTTCAAATTGCACAATATTTTTCACATTGCACACTCATTCTGGGCTTCTTCATAGCTTTCTAGTATCCAAAAAGATGCACAAGAGCATTTAAAACATGCCCCACAGGACATGGGGTACAGGGGTAAAAAGCAGAACAGAATCTTTAGGACCTGTAACAGAACAGCGTTTTGGAGATGTCCACAATTCCCAGTATGGAAAGAAAAAAGGGTAGTGTTTGGTTTCAGACCTGAAAAAAGATGGTGGGATTTTGACATTATCACCTTAATACTAACCTTATAAGGTCAGTATTCAGGAAGCTCCAGGTATTTTAATCCCATCACTTCAATCTCTTGGATGCTTGGGGAGGATGTTAATTCATGATAAAGCAGATGTGCATTACTGCCTCAATCATGCCTGCCCCATATTTTAAGCTTTACTAAGCCCACTGCCCTTAACCAGACAAGCTCCACATGTATGGCCATTCAAGAGATATTTGGATACCTGTTCAGCTGTCAAAACCAAAACAGATTTTCAGCCTTTCAAAAAGTATTACTTCTCAAGTGTTTTAGCAAGTGAAAAACCTTCCCTACAAATGTTATGGGTGATGCTGTGGTCAAGCACAGAAGATGCTCAGAATCAGAAAAAATACGCCTGCATTTTGGGAGTCAGGCTACTGAAAACTCATGTCCTGAAAAGCACTTCGGTATTAGCTTCATTTTATTCATATGAGTAGCCTCAATGACATTAATAGGCATGAGGCTTAATACTTGGATAAGTGCCCTGACTTACAGAAAAAAAAAAATATAAGAAAAAAGAGAAGAAAAAAGAAAAGAAAAACAATGCAAAGATGAGCTGATTTTATTATTATTATTATTATTATTATTATTATTATTATTATTATTATTATTTCACTAGAAAAATTCTTTTGTATATCATTATGCTAAAATCTATGCATAAATATGTATGCCTGGAGTTTCATTAACACACATTAATCCTACATTTTATTACTGTGCACATTTCAGATAAGCAGGGAAAAGGATTCCTTGACCCAAAGAAAAAGTTGATTCTGCCTACCATTTATGTAAAGCTACATTACATCTCTTAGATGTGTTGCAAGAGAACAAAAGATTGTAATTAATTTTAAAGATGTCTCAAAAATGTTCAGTGTTCTCTAAAGGAATTTCTTCTATGCTTCTGCTGTTCATCACCTTTCAGTCCTTTCCTACATTTGATCTTGCCTGTCCACTTTTATGGACAACCTGGAATAACTTCCTGGTCAGCCAGCACTGTAGGCTCTTTCAGTAGCCCATAACAAATCTCCACTCTCATTTAAAATGCCTGAGGACTTAATATCTCCAGCTTCAGTTTCAGCAGAGCATGGAAATTCCCCTAAGCCAGTGCAGACAATGGCACCTAGAGACTGCTTTAGCAGACCCCAAAGTAGGCAGAGAGGTTCAACTCAGTTGACTAAACAAGGTGTCAACTAAAACATCCCTGGGATTCAGTAGAGCAGATGTACTAGAGAACAGCAAGGGCTGATGCTGTTCCCACAAGTGAAGGGGAGCTGGGAGCAGGGATGACAGCAGGGCAAGTAGGGCAATTTGCCAGTCACAGGCATGGCTGTCGAAGGCATGGCTGCTCACCATCATACAGGTCAGCAAAGGTCAAGAAGAGGCTACTAGAATGCAGCTCCTAAGAGAATGGTAGGAGCTGCTGTGTTCCTTATTTCTCAGACAGCTCCTTGCAACCACCTAAGCTGGTCAGGACCCTCACACCATAAGATGGATGACAAGAAGAGGAGTTCAGGGTAGCCCATGACACCTGAGATGACACCAGACACTCACACCTAGGTAGCTGAAGGCACATATGGGCATCCAATGCCATGTAAGAGAACCTCACTGGGCTGGCACAAGACCCAAAGCAGTCTGACAGCCTTCCCATGCAGGTGAAGAACTGCAGGCATTTCAGATGTCACTGGGTGACTGCACAGACAACAGTGTCACACTTTCAGCTGCTGGAAATTTCAATGTCTCTGTAGGCTGCATTGACCCCATTATTACCTCTCTTCTAAATATCAGGTCTGTATCTATGGGTAGCAAGTATCTATAAGTGGCCTAGTAGCTACAGGGGTCTGCCTAGAGATGAATAAATCCAGATTCCTAATCTCCAAATCTGTCCCAGCTGTTTAATAGAGTTTGTTGGGAAAGAGTTGGAAAAAATAGTCTATAGGAACACTGGTTCCTGTTCCCTGTCAAACAGACAGAGACATAAGGCTTTTACTATTACCATTCTTGTGATCCTAGCTGTTGTGAAACAGAGCCATCTGCATTTACAAAAATAAAATCAAAACTAGATTATATATTTCATATTTTATATGTGTGTGGATATATGTTTGTATAAAAAGCAGTGAATTTAAAAGAACAAAGAGAAGGAAATCTTACTGTATTGGTGCAAGAACTTAAAGGTCTCAGGTATTTCATTTTGCAGGAGTCCTTTCCATGTGTCTGCTGCAACAAATTTTCTTGTGCATATGTTCAGTCCAAGCAGGCTCAGAAGTAAACATTGCTTTGTCTTTTCTGGATAGAAATGGAAATCTTATGGGCTAAAGATTTATATGGAAAAAAAAGACCTTTTAAGAGGTTATTGTCTTCTGCAAATCATGTTCTGGCTACATGAGAAAGAGTTATTTCACAAGAAGATATCTGGGACCCCAAGAGAACTCATGGATGAGTGAGACAGGATGAGAGGCATCAGATATCTCACCTGAAGTCACTCCATGGAAAAGCCCCTTCTGTCTCTGTGCTTCATCTGCAGTGATGAGGACAAAAGCTTTTCCTAGGTTTGAAATGAAAAGAGCATTGAAGATTATGAAGTATTTCTGTACTTTGGTAAGTCGGGTTGCATGAGCCACAGACAGAAACTTTAACACACATCTCATTAGAAACTGTTTGAAAATCACATATATCCTCTTTCTTTTCACAATGTCATGGTTTCGGGGCATTGCATTTGCAGGAAATTGAGAACCGCTCAGTCTAGAGAAAAGTTTCCTCCAGCATGACATCCCATCTCCCCTCTAAAGATCATAATTTCTTTTCATGCCTCTCTCCTTCCTGACTTCTTGTCATGAATCAGAAACAGATGTACTCACTTTTCCTTAAAAGCAAGTAAATAACCATGGCGTGTTGTGATCCTACTGCAATGTCTCCTCCTGCCCACCACCTTTGTCCCTTTAGAACTCTATTGTTACAGTTTTCAGAAGATTTGGGAAGCTTCTGTAAATTTTCTGGCCAGAATACACCACATAGATTCTTGTTCTCCCAGACACATTGTCAGTGCTCTGTATTAGATCATAAATATGTATTTACATGAGGCTGATGCTGATAACAGCTATGAACCTAATAGAAAATTTTGCATTCAACAAGAGAAAAGATTTTCGTTTTTCATCAGCCTGTAAGTCTTGCTTTCAAATTCATTTCTTTCCATGGATACAATCTAATATGGTTTGAGAGTTTCATAGCAATCTTGATGCAGCACCTGTTGAAAAATACATGGCCACCTCCTGGGGTGTGGATAAAACCTCAAAATGGAGAATAAATAACTTATTATAAAGAACTGGATTTCCAGTTGTTATTCACGGTAATATAAAAGAACTCCTGCTTTATAATTTAGAAACTCCATCGGTTTCATATCTTTATAGTATTTTGAAGACATACATCAGGTAGAAGGAAAGAATAACCATTTACTTTTCCATTAAGAAGGGTAGAAGAAGGAGAATGATGTACTGTTTTCTATATAAAGGTACTAAACACTGCTTAAAAAGTGAAAATGAACAACCTCATAAAAATAAATAAGGACCTCATGTCTTTCACCTGTAAAAGAAATATACTAAAGAAGACCCCCTTCTTTAAAACTATAAGGGGGGAAAACCCCTCAAACTAAGCCCCCAAAAACCCAAAGAAGGATATACCAAGACATTGGGTCAAAGAGTCAGAAGACATGATCATGACCACAGATTTGTACTTCTGGCCCCAAACCAGGTGGAGAATGAGTTCCTAGTGGGGGTTATAGGTTCCTGTTGCATGCAAGGACAGTGGCTGTATCAATCATCCATGGTGTCTCAGTGGTAAATCCATGGACCAGTGACACATCTGACACTGAACTGAGTTTTTGGCCTGTTGGCCAGAACAAAATCAAATGCCATGGTATCACAGCAAGTGGAAACTAGAAAATGCAATATAGTGAACAATAGCACATAAAAAATATCAGGAGGAGATATGAAGACACTCAGAGTAGTCTGACATTTAGATGTTGTATTTCAGTTTCAAAAAAGATGGCTATTATGTGAAAGCTATGAAATGTGACATTTTTTACCAGCTAGCACTAGGTTTCTTGATATATCTGTTACATACTTCTCTGCGTGTACCTGTGCCTGTGTGTGAGCACAAGAAAATGTAGGTTTTCATTACAGCTTTGCACTGCTTGAAGCAATCACAGTGCTGAAGGTCTAAAATTATCTCATATTCTTTCTCTTTAGATTTTTTCTGTCCCAAGAATTGGGTTGGATTTTCAAAGCTACCTGGAGAATATGGATGAATCTCAGTATTCACCCCATCAGCCATTATCTTGATCTAAAGTACACAAACACAACAGGAGCTGTCTGAGGATGGTGTCTGCGTAGGACAAGAAGAATTTGTATTTATGAGACCCAAACTCAGTCTACTGCCTACATTTGGACTTTTAAATTAAACAGTCCAGGGAGCCCAACCGGCTGTCCTGTTAACTGATTTGAACAGTACATGGCATGCTTTTTCCAAAAAAACCTTGCAGACATAGTGTAGGACTTAGCATTGGCTATGGCCATTCCCAGAAGGCACATCAGATGCAGCTCCCCCGTGTTAAAGAGCCAGCACTATCATGTCATATCCACAGTCAAGGAGATGGAGCCACTTCATGAAGTCATAAGGCATGACTGCAGGCCCCTCTAATGCTTTTTGACACATCACAAACTATGCTCCAGGCAAAAGAACCAGTAAAACGCAGTGAAAAACAGTGATTAATTATGTATACTATTGGCAACAGTTGGGAGCACTGCAACTCAGAACTTATTTACTTGCATTAAAAAAGCCAAGCAAAAAACCCCCAAACAATACAAGAGTACTGGAAAGATAGTCTTGTGCCTGACCACAGATCTGGCACAGCAGTGGATACAAGTCTTACCTGTGCTGAGTCCTGCTCGGTGACCTTGGGATTTAGACTTCATGTTCCTGCATCTCAGCTCATCAATAAAACTGCAATGACAAACCACCCTCAGTTCTTGGCTGTTACACTCAGCTCATCAGGGCAGTGTGTGAACATTTCATAATATCACTTAGCATGAAGCTCAATGGGCTCTTGCTCTCAGTTTGGGCCTCTAGGCTTCTGGAATGCACCAAACAATAAAGTTGTACATTTTGAATAGCTTTAGTAAATCATCTATTAAAAAAAGAGTTTTCACAGAGCTTGCAGTGTGCCTCATCATGGGATGTACTGCCAAAATTGTTACAATTAGCTGTCTATCGTAGGTACTTCTGTGGCTCCCAGAACCATAGTATATCAGTATATCACAAACTTTAATGGATTTTTCCTCCCCATCCAGCTGTGAGGCTGAGAAGGCAGTGTTAGCATCGCCCTTTTACAGCAGTCAGTGAGACCTGTGTCTGAGCAGGGGAGCCTGGCAGCTTGGGAAGAGCCCTGCATGGTCCCATTGCCCCTTGCCCCCTGTGCCCTCCCTGAAAAGGAAATCCCAGCCTGCAGGCTGGAAGGGGCTGTGGCATATCCTACTCAGATCTCAGATATGGGGGGGTGAAGGACCAGGATCACTGCAGAGCACATTTCTCTGTCTGCCTGGAGCTAGACAGCAAGCCCAAGTCATTTGGAAAACTAAATTGCCACTGATTTCAGAAAGGCTGATTTTAAACACACCTACAAACCCAGGCTGAGGCACAGATCTGTGTTTTTAAATTACAGCTGGATCTGATCACAATGTGAGATAGCTTACCCACTGTAGCTGCAAATTGTGGCAGATTGAGTGCAATTGTCTGTGTGAGCTCTGGGATTGACAAAGCCCAAGGGGCTGACCAAGGCTATGCAGGACATTACTGACAGGGAAAGCCATTTCTCCTCCAGAAAGTCCAAGGCAGACCCTGCAACCTCTAAGCTATTTTTCCTTCTAGACATAATTTCCCTCCCGGGTAGCAGAATCAGGGAATTAGAATTTTGTAAAAACCCTTTTCCCATCTTGATGGTAATTGACCAAAGAAGTTGTCTTGCAGCTTCTGGAAATAAAGTGGTTACCCCAATTAAGTTTCATTTCAGGAATATGTTTTATTCAAGAGACTGTCAAACTGATTGTAAAACAATCTTGAGTATAAATTTCAGGAATAAGTACCCTGGAACTGCTGCCTTCCTTTCAGAGAGACCAGGAACTGGAAGCAGAAAACTTTGGGTCCTTAGTGACAGAGAAAGGAGATGGAGTCACCAGTTTCTTCCCACTAGACCTTGAAACCCTAGACAAGGTCCTTGACCCATCACAAGAGATGGAGAGGGTCTGAAGGAGCTGAAGATTTTAAACCTGCTGTAGAATTAAATTAAACTGTGAAAGTAATCGGCATTTTGAAAGAGAATGAAAGAACACTTAAAAGCAAGGAAGCATTCTCTTCAGGTGATTTTCACGAAGAAAATATCTGTAAATTTGCTTTCTGGCAAAGAACTGGAGCTTTCCTGGTTCTTCTGTGACATATGTCAGCACTATCATTATTTTGCTAAGCAGACACACTGGGAGAACAAGGCAGAGGTAGAAGCTGAGAAAACGGTTGGTTGAACAAAGCCATCCTTTCTTTTCCTGCTGTTAGGCAGCACTTAAAAGAAACTGAGGTGGAAGCTAGTTTTCTTTTCAGCATGAGGTTGGAGAACACACAGGATCTCTAAACGCAGTTCAGCACCTCAGCCAGTGAGCAAGAAGTAATTAAATTACATTTGTCCAGACTGGTTGTTAAGCTGTCCTGGGTGGCTGAACAATGGGCTTTCCTGAGCTTGGAGAAAATACATATTTTTACAATTAGGTGAAGCAACAAGAAGACAAAGAGATATAAGGAAGGATGTTTTAAATGACAAGAGCTACAGAGACAGAAAATCCCATGTTTGTGTTGCTAAGAGAGTATGAAAGGACTTTAAGAAGGCTTTGAAGAAAGAAAGAGAACATAAGGCAGAAAAAATTCAGAGGTGTGCACATAGAAAGCATATAAAGACTAAAAGTATGCTATTATTTTTGTATTTTTTGTATGTTTTCTCAATATGTGATGGAGTTATATAAATCTAAAACCAATATCCGCAATATCAGTTAGAGTATGGAAAACCTAAAACCAACTCTGACTGCATCTGCTTCTGCTCCAGGCATTCCCCAACTTCAGCTTTTCAGGCTCCAGAATGTGCAGGGCTCAGTGTCATACTCTGGAGGGACATTGCTTTGAGATGCAGTGATTTGAGATTTATGTTCCTCATGAAGGAATATGGCCTGTCAGGACATAGAGCTGCTGTACTTTTTTCTGGAAAACACATGAACACACATACAGACACACTTCACTTAGTGTGATACTTTCAACAAATATAAAAAACCAGTTACATCCGTATTCCTAAAAACAGATGTATATTATCATTTCAGGCAATGAGGTATGAACATTTTAAAAATAAGTTACTGTTTTGTAATGCCTGTCACCACCGTCTCTTACTTAAAATGTGCAAAATTTCTATTGCACTGACTTGAAAATTAACATTTCCTTTTACTTTGGGGCATGAAGACTCAAAATTTACATTATTGAGAAACAATTTTCACAGTATGTTGTTCTGAAAACCTTACTTTGTTTTTTTGTGGCGTTACTATCTTTTTCTTTTTGTCTTTTTCAATATCCCCTTGCCACTGGTTTATGTCAGAGTGAGTGATCATTTGTGTGTTTGCATGTCTGTGCAAGTCAAGGCCTGTGTAAAAGAGAGCAATCATCCCCTGGGACACACACTTTGCACAGAAGGTTTTCTATTTTTATATAGTCTTTTGACCCACTACTTTACTTCAAGTCTTCAAAATAGGAACAACGGTTGCTTCAATACATTTAGGATGCAATATGACAAAAATTTGTTTGTAATAGATGTTCTTATTCATACAAGACAATCCACTCATGGCAGAGAGGCTCTTCTCAGGCACTTGAGAGTGGCCTTTGGATTGAAAACAGCAAAATTTCTGTCAAAAATGAAATCATCAGGGACAAAAAACAAAATTTCAAGAAAATACACACAATAAGCAAATTTAAAACACAGCTGTACCTTCCTTCTAGTGGCTAGCTCAGCTGGAGAACACCATAATTATCTAATTTAATGTGGCTATGGGACCACCACAGAGTTTGGGAGTCCTGCAATTTTCCATTAGTAGAAAATTGACAGAGTTCCAGAATATATTTTAAGTTGGACATGGACTTTGCACTCCTACGTAAGGTAAGAAAAAGCAAGAAGAATGTGATATATTTCAATCCTTATGTTTCTGATTTAATTCCAGTCTTCTGTATCTTTTATTACTATTAATTTTAATTTAATTGGAAGGGCCTGGCCTCTTTTGCTCTAGGCACCACATACATTAATTAAAATACAAAAAGAAAGATTAAAAAGTAATTCAACAAAAATTCTTTTGATTAGACCAAATATCGGGGTCCAGCAGGTCATCTTATAACATTCCTCAAAAAAAAACATCCACAGCAAGTACAGCTTTTGCTCTTGGGCCTCTCCAGGACAAACACCAGTGCAAGAGGTCAAACAGATTAGAAAACCTGAGCTGAAGAGGAGATCAGAGCATTTCTGGCAAGAACCAGCAAACAGGGTGCTCCACCCAGATGGAGCTCCATTGCTAACCCCAGCTGCCTGGTTTGGGGAAGGCAGGGAATTCTCTCCCAAGGAAACAGGTCAGTGCTGCTGGCACCAGTTTGCAGAATTCTCCTGGGCAGAGGGTGGAAGCAGAGCAGCACTGCACAGCTCCACAGCTCCAGCTGTGCTGGCTCCTAAGGGGATTTGTGCATTTTGCACCAGCTCGTTCCCAGCTGCTCCCACAGGAGATGCCACAATCACCCTTCCTTGGGGTGGCTGAAGCACGGGATGTACCAGAAAAATGATCACACGTCTCATTGGGATGTGATTTTGTTGTCTTGGGATCTACTCAAAGTCTCAGCTGTACTTTAGGTGCATTTTGATTTTTGGGAACCATTGTTGTAAACTCCTCTTCATACTGATTTTCTCTTTGTACTGATTGACTTCCTGGACAAAGGAGATTATAGTTCAAATCTTCCAAGGATTTTGGGAATAAAGTAGCTGAGCTGACAGCAAAATACACAACCTCTCTTTCAAGATAGCTATTCTATTACACTTTTGTGGGATTGCAGACAATGCACCTACGCTTTAGAAAAGGCTGGACTTACACACAGGTATATCTTGATAATTTTTCAAAATAATCATTGTATATAGAATAACATGTTTCTTTATAAATCAAAATAAAACAATATCTAATTAGCACAAATTCTGCAAAAATAGACAAACTGTGCCTCACTACTCTATTAATATTCTTTGAATGTGTTGATGAATTTGCAGGAAAAGGAGAAAATATTCCTTTGATTGCACAAAGTTTTTGACAGGGTTGCCAACAACATGGTACTCCTGAACTTAGAAAGTCATACAGAGGCAAAGTACATTGTGAATTAAGAAATGGCTAAGAGACAGAAGACAAAGTTAGAATTAATGGCCGAGTTAAAAATTTAACAGCAGATGCCTTTAGATTTTACGTTTGCACTGTCATTATTTAACATACCTGTTAACACCTGGAACAGGAGATGAACAGTGAGCTGTCTCAATTTGCAAATGACAATATATTATTTACATAACTGAGACCTGGCTACCATTTTAAGGATTCTCAAAGAAATTTAACATATACAGGTTTTAGCTTGATGAACAGCGAAAAGTTCACCCCTGAAAAATGGAAAGTGATACATACCAAACTGAAAGGAATTGAGTTATACAGCATACACTGCTTTAAACTATGTTAGGAAGAGATCAGTTGCAAATGTGACCATGTAACAAAGACTGCACTTGCAATTAAACAAGCAAATGCAATTTAATAACAAGAAAATTCCTAATACCAGTATATGAAATAATGATGTGCCATTATAATCTTGTATCCAAACAGACCCTGTTATCTCAAAAAAGTTATTAAAAATTACATGTTCAGAGACAGGTTGAAAATCATTAGGAGCACAGAGGTCACTTATGTAAAATCAGAATGAAAGGACTGGGATTGTTGACTCTGCAAATTAGAAGACCAAGAAAGCCTACACAAAAGCATGTAAAATAATGAATTGCTCAAAAAGGCATATTGCTAGCTCTGTTCTCCTTTGCCAAGGAGACATTCAATGAAAATGAAAGATAATCAATTCAAAGCTGATAGAAAGTAATAATTTTTCATCCAGTACATGATAAGACTGTGCAACTCCCTGCAGCAAAGCAGTCATGAGATCAATAGTCCAGTAAAACCCAAAGAGGAACTAGCTTTTCTTACTGACAACAAAAATATCCCTCCTTTTAAGAGCTTGACAAAGTACACTAGAAGAATTGAATATTCCAAGGTTTAAATCACACTCTGGTGATTATGGGCATCCCTGAACACCTCTCCTGCTGCATTCCCACATGGGGGAACATTGACCCAGCTGGCTTTGGCCCCTGCCAAAGACAAAGATGATCTGAATGGGTCCTAAATCTGATCTAATAGGGCATTCCATATATTCCCATCTTTTCAAAAACAGGATTAAAGGACATGCCTGTACATACATCCCTTAGTAGGAGTCTAACAAATGTGCAGTGTGGTTACTTGTCAAGGAGCAGTTTTGTATTTTTTGGGGCAGTTTCCATGATATGGCTCCTAAATAGTCCTTCCTGTGATGCTTCTTCCTTTACACGTCAGACTGCAGCACCCAGTGAAGAGAGAAGCTTTTGTATTGCCAAATAGTTCAGAGAGTGAATTTTCTCTCTTCTTCTTCTCATTGTGATAGATAGCACAACTCTCCTTCCTCTCATTTACAAAGATTTTTCTCAAATGAACTATGAATAATTAAAATCTAACTCCATTTGTTCATTTTTTTCTTAATTGGAGAAATTAAAGATGTATGTAGTGTGACTTCAAGGACTGCATATGAAAAGATATACATTATTTTATTCAAGTATAGCACTTTAAATGGCACAGCACATATTTTTCTACTAATTCATGCCTCATTCAAGTTAAATATTTGCGCTATATGTGGCAAATTAAGCTAATAAAAGCAATTTTATTAGATGCTGGTGGTTTTGTCACATCTGCAAACTCCATTTTTTCCACCCTTTTGCTCACTGAGCACTAAAAATTTCTTTCCTACATTTTCTTCTCCTTTTTTTAACCCAAACACTGAGTTATTGCATTTGTATTATTAATGAGACTGTCCATAGCCAAATAACTGAAATATAGATTCATTATGGACATAAGCCCTCTTGCTGCAGGGCACAAGCACACCGCTGACTGTTTGGGGTTAAGCAGAAATCTCCCCAAAGGTCTGGTTGTTACAGTTATTCATTAGGAGATTAGCTGCATCCTCCCTAGACGTACCTCATTATGATGGCTTTTGGAGTGTGGATACTGGAACAGACTAATAATTTAGCAGGTTCTGTGCTGCTGTTCCTCTGATCCTAACACGCCACTGTTAGAAAACTTATGGGAGATCATTACTGGAGGCAAAAGAATAAGCAAAGCCTAATAGAAATTATTTTCCATATGGATCATTTGCTAATTAATTTTGTCTATGGCTAATGAAAAGATGATAGACCAGTAGATCACTGGATCATTGTAAAAATTTGCTTGCAACACATTCTTAAAGACATTTTTCTTTTTTTGTATTAAAAACATGCAACTGTTAGAATTTTGCATCTCATTCTATTCCAGTGATTTTCCTTCCCACCCCATTTTTAAACCATCAGTATTTTATCACTTCAGTTAATTACACAATATAAAACATAGAAGAATGAGAAGTTTGTTGAAAAATTAATTTCACAGTGGCATAGTTCCAAAATCTCTCCCATCAGAATATTTGCTGCTCCTCCTCTTGTCCTGAAACATACCACTAGCACAATTCCCACCATTTCTTATAGCAAAATATGCCTCTCAATTTCCCAGAGCACCTTCAGACCCTCTTTCTCAACTTTTCTTGCTTAATAGGCAGATGAAAGTTGACTTGGGCTGTGGTTAGTTCAGCATTCCTGCACAGGGAATGGCCAGTTGGCCATTGCCAGATGGAACAAATAAACCATGGGTTGAACGCTCCTTGACATGACTTCAGCTGGAGCAATGATATACAAACATCTACGAAGATGTTGATTTTCACAAAATTTGTAGGAATGTATTATCTTTGAAACCTTTACTCCTCTGTCAAATAAAGCTGAAATTGGCCCCCAGGTTCAGAAGTTACAAGGAGGGAGTTGACAGACAGCATGATGGCATGTCTCATTTCCTAAGGAAACTTGGCTAAAAATCCCAAACCTTAAAAGCAGGAAAATGAAGTGCAAAAGACATCATAAACTCTACAGTGCTCTCACAATAAACAAAAATATGTTATCCTTGCCAAGCACAATGGAATGAGATTTCACCATCTCGTAGCAGGCTGTGAAGTGCTGACTGATGGTCGAAGTCAATGGTGTAGTAACAAAGTGACACACTGCAGAGTTGGCAACATAACTCTATTTACTGCCCTCAATTAGGTGTTGGAAGTTAACATCATCAATTAGTGTCTGTTTGACCTGGCATGGGTTCTTTTTCTGATCCAGTGATTGACATTACAAATAGGAAATGTGGGTCCAGAGCTCCTCTCTAAGTCTGGCTTTAAACACTTGAAGTCTTTGGTGATATTCACCTCTCAAGTCAGACACCTTGCTGGCAGTGCCCAAGTTACAAGGCTAGTCATTCAAGCCTCTCATTATTGATATTGGAGAAAGACTGGCTTTTCTGAAGAGCACCTCAAATCAGCTGCTGTGTAGATTCATCCTTTGAAGGAATTTTTAACTCTCTACTGATTAGAAAAAGAAGTTTGTTATTCATCTCATAACTTAAGGTCCAAACGTTGGTGTCTAAAGCTAGATAGAGACACCATCAACCTTTAAAATGCTTGCCAAAAGACAGGGGTTTATTAATACTTTCCATTTTTTCTTCTCTCTGATGGCACATAAAGCAAAACCTTTTCATTTTTTTCTTCTTTAATACCAGCACCACATATTCCTTTGCACTTTGAAGGAGGTCTATTAGTTGGTCACATTTTCTTTTGCTGGCTCTGTTAAAATGGAGATCAAGCAACACTGATCTTTGATTCATGAAAAGTGAGGTGTCATAGGAATCATTCAGGCTCAGCCTGTATTTGTGGCAGCTTTGAAGAAACAACAAAATGCTGGGCAACTAAGTGTCCAGGCCAACTAATTTCAACTATTATTTCTAGATCCTTCTTCACTGAAATTATTAGAGCCTGAAACAGTGAAAGCAGTAGTTTAAATAAAACATTTAGGCCCAGAAAAATGCATCCTACCAGTCTAAAACAACTGCAAGGCTCAGAGATCTAAACCCGTTTTGAGTCTTGGCTAGCAGACTGGATCAACAAAAGGGGCAAGAATAAGGAAAGTAATGGTGTGGTTAGCCCTCTAGAGTGCTAACTGATATGAAGGGGAGGTTATGATAGCTGGGCTTCTATGTTCCCTCAGCAAAGTTTAAACTCCAATACCAAATGTCTGCACACTTTCAAAATTTTCTCATGCATACCCCAAAAACTTGGTCAACAAGTTATTGGCTTTTAGGCAAGTTATCTGACCAACTGGACTGCACCTAAGTGGTTAATTCTACTCACAGAGTCAAAAAGGACTAAACTGCAACTTTACCAGCAGCTCGGGGAGGATCAATGGGATAATTCACTGCCAAAGAGGGGAAAAGGAAATGGACTCTTTTTCAGAGGCCACAATCTTTTCCCCATTTCCCTCCAGCATAACCATCTCAGCTCCACTATTTTGAACAGCTTTTTCCCCTCAGGCTCTTGCAATGCCCAAGCCTGCAGAGGTGCAGAACCATGACAATAATCCATCACCTCCCTATGTCTGTGGGGAGGTCATTCCATCAATGAAGTTGTTCTCTGCATTGCATGGGTCACTCCACAGCAGAAGACAGGAGGAATGCTGCACCTGTTGCATTAGATGCCATGAATGAATGTGTTTAGGACAGTGGAAATAAAGATGAATTCCCCCTTTTTGCCTCCAGGTTATTAAACAGTTTCGTTTAGGACAAACCAGGTTGATAGCCCTCATTGAGGAAAACCTAGCACTGTGCCTGTGCCTTTAGACCAGAATAATTCTAAGAAACCATACATTCAGATCTAATCAAAGCTTTGTAAAAGTCCAGCAGGTACCACCAGGATGCAAGCAAATTTTGGCATTTCCACCTCCCATTAAAATCCTCACTTGAAAATGAAAATAAGTGAGATTCTCATTTATGGAAAAGTGCCTTTACATT
Organism: Acridotheres tristis; assembly: GCA_037013685.1. NCBI lineage: Eukaryota > Metazoa > Chordata > Aves > Passeriformes > Sturnidae > Acridotheres > Acridotheres tristis. The sequence goes on from CM072887.1 coordinate 104,621,549, forward strand.
GCAGAGTGGTATGAATAGGTATCAAAAATATTGTGTTGCAAATATATAGCCTTGCACGTGTGCAGAATATCTTCTGTGAAAGGAAGAGCTTCAATATTTGCTCGCTATTTCATCTCCCAGTATAATTTCAATATGTAAAACAAATGTTACTTATACAGCACACCCTTGTAAGTCATAGAGATGCAGTTCGTTCCACCAGGCAGGTTTTATTAGTCACAAATCCTAGCCAGCTTGCTTCTTTTTCTTGTATGTTGTAGTGTTCATGAGACAATTGAGTCTGGGGACTGGAAAACATCCTCATATGCAAATTTGCATATAAAGCATACCTTTTAATTTATTGTTTGGATATTAGGTGCTGTGACAAGATAAGTCATATGATGTGTAATTGGCCCAGTGAGGATTTGTTGGTGTGTATAATGTATACACTTTCATTAAAGTACAAGAAGAAAATTACTTTGTCAATCATTTCTAAGATAAAAAGGGCCCGGAGAAAGCATTAATTCTTCTGCTGTCATTTCTGGCACTGTAGTCCTTTCTATGCAAAACTACATTTAAAAAATATTGCTACTGTACTTTAATCTTAAATAATTCAGAAGTTTTCTGATTTCTGATTTGATGTGAAAGATGGTCAGATGTGTTTGCACAGGCATGCGCATGCACACACGCAACAGGAACCCAAGATCTGAGTTAATAATTTATAATTAAAAATCCAAATAGATAAAACAGATGGGAATGACATTGCTGTCCCCATTTTGTCAGAGACGTAAACTCCACCAAGAGGTAAAATTAACCCAAAGCAATACTGGCACTACTAGCACACATAGGTTATCAATACACAAAACCATTCTGTATCTGTGTTGATGTCCTCCCACTTTGCTGGAAATAAGAAGACCTATTCAATCATAATCAGAAATAAAATTATTTCTTTTGCTTTGCTTATACTCCAGCTTTGTCCACAATAATGTTATCTTGCTCACAAGCATCTAAGGAAAGTGAAGGGAAGGTAAGGTCTTTCCTCTTGAAGCACAGACCTGCTGTCCAAACCCTTTCATTTCCACCCATCACTGCAAGCAACAAGGTCTCTCTTCCTGCCTCCTTGCTTCATCTCCTCTGTCAGCTTTTATTGGATTCTACGTTGTTTTTGTGGACCACACTAAATTTTGTCACAAACTATCCACAAAACAAACACGTGCACCAAAGTGGGAAATGGTCTGTCTTTGGGCATACATGGAATAGGTTAACCTACATCTTGACTGGAATATCTGCTGGGATTTTCGTAAAGGAAAAGAAAAAAAGCAAGTAACTTGTCTTTAAGCAAATCTGAAATCTATCTCTGGCTTCACAAACTTCTATGTGAAAACACCTTACAGTTAATAAAGCTTAGAAAATACGGATTCACACCATGCAATCCATCCTGGGCCACCACTGCTTTAGCACTCAAAGCTAATTCTCTTTAAACTAGACATTTGGACTGCTCAAAAATTTTGAAATATGACATCTCTCCTCAGGGGCATTTCAACAATATAATGAGCCAAAAGACTTCTAGGGTAGCACCTCTTTGGGTCAGTTCCCAACCATGTTATTTACATGTGCATACACAATCAATTGTTGATCTATGTGCAGCCTGGGGAAGGGCTTTGCAGAAGATGCCAAGCCAGTTAGTAACCAAGTACCAACCCATTCTCTTATTTATTGGCCACCCATTTTGTGGTCCATTCACTCAGTGCCTGAAGTAAGCCCTGCCAGGAGGTTGTGGGCCCGTGCCAGCAATCCCAACAAAAAGCACGGAGCCCAGGGAGCTCCCTGGGCCCAGGTCTGCTCCAGGAGTAAAGAGCTGGTGGCCATCACACCCATCAGACTCCTCAGGACGTCTCCTGAGGGCTGCAGCTCACAAAAGCACAAGCATTTGCCTACCTCTGCTGTCCTAGGGCAACTCTGACTAATTGGCAGAGAGGAGAGAGTCAGAGCCATCCCAGGCTTGGCATGCCCTCCTTCACTCTCTCCTGCCACATCACCTCCCTTTTGCAGCCAAATATCCTTTTCCTGCGGGTTGCTCTTTTTGTATGTAACTTCTGAAGCATTTGTGGACTCGATTCTTTAAAAAAACTGTAACACAACACAGCATCACTTTGCCTCCTGTACTCTCTCCCAGCCTGGCAGAAACCTCAAGATCTGCTCTGTAGAGCCTGCCAGCAGAGGAAAGGGAGCAGCTGGCTGTAGCCCCTGTTTTTCATCCCCTAGGTGTAGATGAAGGGCAATAAATGAAGTTTATTTGGTTGGGTTTTTTTTCCCAGTATGGTTTACAACTAAAGACGAGTAGAATGGGATGGTTCATTTCAAACCAGCTCACTTTCCCCACCACCTCAGACCAGGGGGCCTACACAAAAATACATCTTGCAAACAGTCTCTGACACAGGCTAACACTGGACTCGAGCAGCATTTGGGAGTGTGATGATTTATGCAGCCAAAACTGTACCAGGGCCTCTGATAAAAACTATAACAAAATAAACTGCAGTACTCCATGTGCCCTGGCACTGACCTGGAGGCATAACAGGCTGTCCTTGAACAAAGGGGCTTGGAGCAACCTGGCCTAGTGGAAAGTGTCCCTGCCTGTGGTGGGGGGTTGGAATAAAATGGTTTTTAAGCTCCCTTCCATCCCAAGCCATTCTGTGATTCCACGATTCTGTGAAATATCTCCCCCAGTGCTCCTCTGCTGATTCCAGGTATTGTTCACATATCTCTTTCCCTTTTTTTTTTAACCAGGATTTTTCTACTTTTCTCTGCTTTCAAAGCACAGACCCATCTCTGAGCTCCCAAAGCCAACCACTATGGCTATCTCTGTTTTCCTCCTCGTGCTGCTCTTCATGTCCCAGCCATTCATGCTGCAGCAGATCCCAGCTTGTCCCACATTCTCACCCAGCTTGCTCACTGGGACTGAAATCTTTAGAACCCAGAATAACTCTCCAGTGACAAGACAGAAAAAAAAAAAGCATATAAATATTTTTCAGAAACTAACTGTTTGACCAAGTGGAGGTAGCTGTATGCAAGGACAGCACTTCCCTGACACACAGGCAATCTATCTGCCAGACTTCAAGTCCTTGCCTGAATTAACAGCTAAAAGCAAAACAGGCAAAAACTTGCTAATAAAACTACTGTAAGATTTTTGTTTTAATATTGGCAGAAAAACATATTTTCCCTGACCCAGTTTTAAAAAGTGCTGATTCATTTTTTTTTTAAGCTCCCTAAAATATTCAGCTAAACACAGGCACTTTTCACATCTTTGGAAAGTTTTAATCCAAGTTATTACAGTCTGGCAAACTTATAAACCACTGAAAACAGAACTCAAAAATGATAAGGACTAAGAAACTTTAATCACAGGCTTTGCAATGGTGGTTAATCCTCAGAGGGGGTTATTACACCAATAATAATTTTTAAAGATTATAAAATTATTTAATTTTTTATTTCTTGACTTGGAGAGATTTCTAGTCTAAACATTTTTTATGTCTAATTATGAAAGAGAAATACAGCACTAGTAAAGCACTCACATTATTTAGACTGCTAGATTTTGCTAAGTAAAAAAGCTTCTTGGTAGAGGGAACAGTGGCAGAGTAGCAGAGACCTTACTATTGTTCCTAAGCCTGGATTTTCTTCCAAAGGATAATGCAGTCACTAGTAAGCTGGTAACAAATTCACATTTCTGCACTGGAATACATTATTTCATTATTTTTAAACAAGAGATGGGAAAAAAATCAGTAAAAAATATATGTACACTAATTTTATTGCTTTTAAAGTGCCATAATGTTGTGAACATAATCTCTTAACTGGTAGAAAGATGAGCTTCCCTACACCATTACAAAAGAGCACACATTTCAGACTAGAAAGCAGGGAAAGTGATAAATCTCCTTTCTGAGTACCAGTCATCATTTTTTATTGTACCAGGCAAATGCATTCTGGTTTTTAAACCTTCACATTAGAAACAAGGAATAGCTGGTTTAAACTTTGTTTAAAAGCTGGCCAAGGTTATATTTGCTTATGTAAGCTTCATTAAATTCCAGTGTCTATCTGCCTTTTTTTCATACTATTTCCAAATCCTAAATAAAAGCATTAGTCCTCTCTTCCAGTTATAACAAACAATTCTTGTCAGTTATTCTGTATCAACAAAAAACCTCCACCCTTAAAACCTTAGGTGATAGCTCTTTATAAAAAGCAACAACACTACCAAAAAAACCCCAACAAAAAAGTCCCCAAAAACTCAAACTCCTGGCCTTTCCAAACAGGCCAATATATTTGTAACAACATCTTAACCAAGTTCATGTATCTTCTTTATTGCTCTTCATAAACAGGCTATTGGATCCTTCGGACTTCCAACGTGAAAAATGAAAGAATTTCCTCCCATTCTTGCCTCTCTTATCTCATAATTGTTTTGTTCAGAGCAGTAGGGGAGACCAATATAAATGTCTCTGCTATTTATTTGCCCTTTTCAAGCTCATTCATACTTTTCTTGAGGGCATTTTTTTCTCCTTTTCCTTTTGAATTTGTATGTGTTTACTGCTCTGTACACACAAGCGAGTTAAATTGTATGAGACTTTATTCCAGAGCCTTATGTAATGCAGATAACAGAGTAAAATACTTAACACTGAGATTTCACTGTGTTTTGTAATGATGGTATGAGGTAAAAAATTTAGTGATGTGATCAGCCCCGAGGAATACTTAAACAAGAGAACTTATGATCCCAAACCTGTTAATCTTTTGAACATGCAACATCAGTCATCCTTCCTTCCAGACATCCTGGGCTATGTTGTTACAGCCCTTGTTCTGAGCTCATAAAGAAAAAGATGCAGGAGACAGCTGGATACCAACATCTGAAATGTCTGTCCTGCATGATAGGGTTCACAGCTCCTGCTTGTCTTGAAGTATGGTAAGTGCAACTGGAGAATGGCAAGAGCTGTCTTCAGGAAAGACAGAGTTTTCTCATGATTTTAGGAATAAAAACTGTGGTGTGGAGCTTCAAAGAAATCTCAGGACAGGATACCAGTTGTATTGGTTTTGCATGACAAAACTTTTGCTAGTGGGAATTTTACAGGGGTGGCTTCTATGGGAAGCTGCTGGAAGATTCCTCCATGTCCAACAGAGGCAGTGCTGGTTAGCTCCAGGATGGACCCACTGCTGGCCAAGGCTCAGCCCATCAGAGATGACAACAGTGCCTTTGGGATAACAGAGTTAAGAAAGGGGACAAAACACAACTGTTCAGATATAGTCAGAGAGGGAAGTGAGAATGTGTGAGCAGCAGCCCTGCAGACACCCAAGGTCAGTGCAGAAGGAGGGACAGGAGCTGCTCCAGGTGCAACTGTGCCCCTGCAGCCCAGGGAGGCCCATGGGGGAGCAAATATCCACCTGCAGCCCCTGGAAAACCCCACAGAAGAACAGGGGGATGCCCAAAGAAGGCTGTGACCCCATGGGAAGCCCATGCTGGAGCAGGCTTCTGGCAGTTTGCTGCCAGACCAAGTTTGCTGGCAGGACCTGTGACCCTGTGAGGGACAAATGGTGGAGCAGCCTGTTCCTGAAGAATTGCACACTATGGAGCAGCTCATCAAGAACTGCAACCTTTGGACAGGACTCGGAGGAGCTTGTAGAGGACTATCCCTGTGGGAGGACCAGGCAATGGAGCAGGGAAAGAGTGTGAGGAGTTTTCCCCCTGAAGAGAAAGAGCCACAGAGAAAACGTGTGATGAACTGACCACAGCCCCCATTCTCAGTCCCCCTGAGCTGCTGGGGGGGAGGAGGTAGAGAAAGTCAGGAGTGGAGCCTCAGAAGAAGGGAGAAATGGGAACATGCTTTAAGATTTGGGTTCATTTCTCATTATCCTACTCTGGTTTGACTGGCAATAAATTTAAGCAATTTCCCCAAGTCAAGTCTGTTTGCCCACAACCTCCCTGCCCATAATTCACAAACCTTTTTTTATATTTTCCTCTGCCCTGTTCAGCTGAGGAAGGCAGTGATGGAGTGACTTTGATGGGCACCCATTGTCTACCCAGGGCCAGCCCACCACACACGTAAAGAAATTTTAAAGAAATTACCATTTCCTGTGGCTGAGCCTTCTTGCCATGTAACTCTGTTAACCAAACTAAACACAATCTGCTCCTCCTGCCTTCATTCACTTCCCTACCTGTAGCTAGGGGAAATCATTATGGGTGCCTCTAGCAGGCAAAGGTTGAGAGAGGACCATGGGACCATGAGCCTTATTGATATATACATATATATATATATATATATATATATATATATGCATGTATATGTGTATATGTGTATATATATACACATATATATATATATATATGTATATACATATCTATACATGTATATATGAATATATGCATTAGTAATTTGAAATTAAAATTCTCTACTTGACTCTAACATTCTCCCATAACCTTTTCCTGGCTAAAACCTAGCACAGCACAAAATCTCTGCCTATGTTTTCAGATGACAGCCTGTAAGGTGTAAGACTGGTATGGGAATAAAGGTGATATGCTATTAATTATACAACAGAACCTGCATTGAGAATCTAGACGAGAAAGTGTGGAAATGATCTCTTAAGGGAAATTGTCATTTGGTGGTTTTTTTCTATCCTCTTTTTTTCCTCTGTAGGTTCTTATACCACACTCACATCTGTAGCATCTAGTGGAGCATTAAGCAATGTGACTAACATCTGTCAAACGTGTGGTGTCTGCTTGTGTGAATACTTACTTGGAGTGCTCCAGAGGCTTGGCAGCTGGTTGTCTTTTGTGATCTGGAAATCAATCAAGGAGGACTTCTGCCAAATCAGAGATTTTTGCACTCTTCTCTGTACTAATCACAGCAGACATTCTCTTACTGAGGCAAAAACCAGCAATTGAGGGACAAAAAACCAGAAGTACCAGAGACACACCTTGCCTGAGATACGTGGACAAGTTGTGTCTCCTGGGGACTGGTGGGGAACAGCACCCTGTGCTGCCTCATGAGATTAAGTGAAACTGCTTTTAATTAAGTGAAAATGGCCACCTTGTGAGGGTCCAGGGACATTTTATTCGGGAGCTGGGGAAAATTGCCTGAAATCTTTCATTACAGAAGTTGTCCAAAACTGACAATCCTGACACTGCACAATGTGGGTGACAGCTCACATTCCCATGGCCAGCTCTTCAGTGATCATCAGGCTGCTGGGTAAGGCAGATCAATAACTGCTTTAATAAGACAGAATAAGAAGAGGAGTACAGATAACAAATAAATCTTACATCCCTTTTGTCCCAGCACTCTGTGTTTGTGCAGCATCGCACACATCCTGGCTAGAATTTGCCATAGCCCACTGTGTGGAGTGGATCCCATCCAGGGAAATAAATACCATCATCTTGGTCATTTCAGCTAATATGTAATTTTCTTAATAGAAAACCACACTATTCACAAAGGAGTTTTCCATGACAGCTTCTCACTTTACTTTTCGATAAAGGCAAGGCTGAGCAAGCAGTGTAATTGCTGGTACCAGGGGGAGCTGCCTGTGGCATCACTCACAGTGATCTGGATGAGGTTGCCCAGTGACCAGAGGGCTTGTGCAGCACAACACAGCCTGGAGGCCACCCTGGATGTGCAGCACAGGCACCATGGCACAGACTGCTCAGGCAACTGCTGTGTGGGTCACCAACAATCACAACATGCAATTCTCCCCCAGTCAAGATCAATATATTCCATCCACCCTTTGATCCATACAGAATTTTCCTGTCCTAAATATAACTTACATAATATATCAGTAACATATGGATTTCTCAGGCCCTAAATACAATGGCCAGTGGAGCAGACAAGGCCTGTGCAGGATCACTAATTCCTGAAATACACCACCTTCAGCACACTCCCACTATTGGCAGTAAGGGATGTGGGCTTGGCAGAGCTCCCCATGGAGGCAGGACAGTTGGGTGGCTGGCTATAGCTGCTGCCCCAGCACATAGCACTACCTCTTCTGCATTCTTTCCTCCTTCCTGATCTCCCTTCCAGGCCCATAGTGAGTCACAGAACTGCTGCCATTGCCCCAGATGTGCCTTTTACCATTGACAGCATCAAGATACATAACTCCATTTTAGTCATTTAATGGCCCTGCTCTCTGGTGAAAAGCTATCCACAGACTTTTTATGGCAACATGACCTTGGTAACCATTGCAGGAATGAGGATTTAGTCACCTCAGATCCCAGATTCAGAGCTACCTAAATCATTAATAGTACTATTGAGAGAGAGAGGAATCTGTGTGGGATCACATCAGAGGTCTCCTGACAGCAGTGCTGCTTCCTGTCAGTGCCTGCTGCAACTGAGCCTTGCAGTAGGTCTCACACCATTTGAGCTCATTACCCTGGGGCTCACAGCCTCCCTGAGACAAGAAAATGTAGCTTCTGGCCAACGTCAAACGTGACAGAGGGATCCACAAGTATGAGAATTGATGTTTGCCTTTCGTGATGCCCAAGACATCTATTTTAAAATGAACCAAACATTATATCAGATAAACTTGGTTCTGTCATTTATGAAACACTTAAAGAATAGTTACTGAAGTACACTTATATAATATAATACTGTAATAAAATATCTCATAAAAAATTAGTTCAATTAGCTGAAACATTTTTCTTTCTACCACTAGCCTAAGACATATGTAAAATTTTATTATGTTTAATGGCTGTCTGGGCTCCTGCTATAATGACTTCAAGCAGCTCACTGAGCTATGATGTTTTTGCCACATGAAGTTTAAATGGAGGGCAAGATATTCAGAGGGAAATTTCAGAGAGAAATGCGACAAGGTGCTGGGCTTGATGGAGGCAAGGAGGTCAGGAGAGAACAGGTAGATTTGTAAGTCATTGATGCAAAGCAGATAGCTGAAGCCATGTGAGGCAGCTAGCTCACTGAGAGAAGGGTTTTAAATGAGAAAAGTGAGCCAAGGACAGTATCAATAATCTGCAAGTAATTGCCTGGTTTTACACGTCATGTCAGAGACACTGTGGGAGGTGCCTCCTGGGATTCACCTTAAATGCTGGAGAGGAGCTGAGCGTGGAAAGAGACAGAGGGTGTTTCCACAGAACTCCTTTAGCTCCATCCAGGGCTGTGTGCTAGGAGTAAATCTGATAAGTAAAGAAGTAAACCTGTAGGCTCATATCATGAGTAGTCTCAGAGGAGGCAAACTGGACTCTTGGATGGTTGGATTAAACCAAAGGATGTGCACCAGGTGCATTCCAGCTGCCAATGAGAGTACAATTCCCTGGGTGAGAGTAGATCCAGTCCAAAGTAAATCCTCCAAACCAATTTAAGTGTGGATGACAGGTCCTGAGCACTGCTGCTGTCAGCGTTGCAGCCTGCTTCTGCAGTGCCCCACTACTTGCTAATGTAAACACAGCCACGGTGGTATTTTTTTTCCAACTTTGCTGCAGACTTCGTGAATGGACTCACATAAATCACTTCCCTTCTCACTGTCTGTGTCCTTCATATACAAAATACTCTTAATACCACATCCTGCGCTCGCTGGGACGTGGAAAGGGTAAAATTGTCAACATACATCAGGCACGCAGACACGATGGTGACAAGCATCCCTCTGCAAGGCAGGCAAAGCACTCTGAAACAATATTTGACTAGCATTCAGTACATGAGATGGGGACCTTAGCCTGCACACTGAGGATACACTTATGGACCAGACTCCACAATTTAGTGACATGTGAGCTTCTTGGCACACTCCGACAAATGTGTCCTGCTGGAAGAGAGCATGGCATAATAAAACCAAGGAGCTGAAGGGACAGTGCTGCCAGCTCTAAATGGTGGGTACCTCATCTTGCTGTCTTCACATCCTTTTGGGATACCCTGGGATGTTCCTCTGCTATGAAATTGCATAATGTTCTCTCATTGTTTCTTTCAGGTGGTCACAAAACCCAATTCACTGTACAACAGCAAGGGAAGTCTTTCCACATATTTATCAAAGGTCTCCCATCTAATCCCTTTGCTTGAAGTCTGCTCATCACTTTTTGTGGTGTTCTTGAGGTTGATTGACTCCCGTATTGGACAGCTGTGTTCTGTTGTAGAATCCATTGAATTGAAATCAGAAACACTGGTCTGATACCACACAAGCTTGAAAGATTTTGCTAAATAATTCTGCACTCAGCAGAACCGCTACATTTAAGTTTTGTAGCAATCATCAGTGCAAAGGCTACTGATTTAAATGTAAATCACACTTTTCACAAAAGAAGTGCTATTCCCTCTTATTTCAACACTATTTCTTCCTCAAAACCAGCCAATTGTACAAACACTCCAACAGGATTTGTTTCTCTTGCTGTCAATAACTTCATCACAGCTACAAACATTCACAGATAGCAAACGTCTCAATTCCTATATTGAGGCCATGCCCTACCTATAGAGCTCTCTATTTAAAATCAGTGAAATTCCTGAATTAACTCAAAAAGGACAGTTAGATTTTTGGACCATTTTCTTTGACACACTTTACCAGCTTCTCTGAGAAACAGTATCCAAAGATTTTCCCAGCTATTGAATTTGTGTTTGTTTGCTTGTTTCTGCTATTTGCACACAAATATCTCTCCACTACACTTGAACGACTGAAAAAGGAAGATCCACACTCCTAACACCAGGCTGTAATAGCAAAGAGCATTTTCCTGCTTTGCTGGCACATCACATTATAGAGGCTGTCTGTAATCTTAGGAGAACAGACAATGTAAAATACCTTCCTGCTTATATCAGACCTTGTTATTAAATTTATATCCATTTCTCATAATAACCTACATTTTCCTTTATCAGAACTCTGAAAAATAACTCCTCGTGCAGGACTTGAGCATGGCATTTGATACAGTCGTCAGAGGAATTCTGATGTCCTGTCTCGGGGACATGGCAGGGATTAGTGGGATTGCAAGTAGTTGGCTTCAATCATTCCTCACAGACAATACTCAGTGAGTCATGAAGACTTTTGACTTCCAGAGCTATCACCCATGAAGTTCTGAAAGAGCCCACCTAATTCAGTGTTTAGAAGAGGACCCTTAGTGTGAAATAGTTTGGACTAAAACACAGGTAACACATCACAGGCATCCACACCAGCTGGAATTGCCTCTACACCTCTGTGCCCAAGGTGGCACAGCTGGCTGAGCTGATGGACAAGGGGAGCACCAGTGACACCACTGCAGCCACACCAACCAGGGACAGTCATCCTTTCCACTGCTCTGCTGCCCCAAAGGTCCCGGAATTTACTATAAAACCACGGCTGTGTATGGCAAATGGGAAGGATCCAGTTAGAGCAAGAGGACCCCAAAGAGTCTCTCTCTGCTCTCAACCCAACCTTGATTTCTGGCACCTCTTTCCTGAGATACAACTAGAGGCTTCAAAGCCAAGCAATCAGTCACCACTGACATGAGGCCTGGAATTCTCTTTCCAGTCCAAGGAAACACTCTGATCAGGTACCTTCTCCTCAACACAAGGCTGGGAATATTTATGCAGAATATTAATATCTTCATTCACGGGGTTTGTAGATTATTCCCTGTTTCTTGTCTACAGAACTTCGAAAGCACAATTAATTTTAAATAATATAATTGAAACAAAGACTCAAATTCATCTTTAGCAGGGAGAATAAAATAAATTTCACTGCAGTGTGGGAAACGCAGCTGAACTACCCATACTCTGTAAGAGTGATCCCTTGGCATCCAGTTGTCCAGTTTACTGACAAATTAAAACTGGGATGTCATTTCTTTTGTGAAGCAGTTCTAAGAGGAATGTTTTTAAAGACTTCTTCTTTGCCTAGAGCTAATTATTCATCCTTCTCACCTTTTTATGCAGCATAGTTATTTCAGAAACTCTTACTAGGAGTGTCATATATAATGTTATACCCACCAACAAGAGAAAAAGAATTTTTTTTGGAGTAACTTGCATCAGGGATAATACATTCATGCTTTTTAGAGGGATCACACGGATGTATTTCTTTTTGTTTTGTAGACCTGGCTGGCACAGTCCAGAGGCAAAGTTAGATACCAGAGACAAAAAGCACTTAGTACTTTCACGTTACTTTAGTAAGACAAAATAAAAACATATTTTTAAAATATTTCCAAGAAGTAATATATTCAACCAGACCAGCCTTTAGAGGACTTTTTGCTGGAGCTCTCTGGTGGCACAGAAATTATTTTTACCAGAGATCTGCTTAGGAGAAAAAGGAAGAAAAGGCCTCCAGCATTCATCTTGGATTTGTGTGATACTTTTCACCCTTCTGCATGGCAGAGGGAGTTCACATGCTTTCCAGTTTATCCCACGTGCCTGTAATTTGTACTCAGAGCTGCTGGCTTATATTCTGACTGTATTTTACCTTTTAGAGCTCAGCATAAGCAAGCCTTGTGGAATTGGGACACACCATATTCCTGATGTTTCATAGCAATCCTGCCCAGCATTTCCAAGATAGGATAACACTTTGTGGCCCTCTAACATAACTCTGTCACAAAAGGGGTTAAAAAAAACTTACTTCTCTACACGTTTTCCTATTCACATCTACAAAAGCTTTCATAAATCTTCTGATTCCCAACGTCAAGATGAATCACAGTAATTGAGACATCCCTTCTCCACTTTACTCAAGGTTTTAAATTGAGCATCTATCCTTTAATATCAGGATGCTGAGCCAGTTGTCTGGATGGTGGAAAGTGATGACACTGTTGCTTCAGGAGAATTTGCAAGCAGAGGCTCTGGCTTCCCAGTCTGCACAGAGCTTCAGTAAGCCTGAAAGAGTCATTATCTTTACTACACTAGTTAACACCTTTGTTAATTTAAAGATTCCAGATAAAATAGCTCCCATGACTCTGTAATAAAACTGCAGTCTGTTGACTATGAATGTTTGTACAGGTTAAGTCAGAAAAAGTAGCTAATTTACAATGACATCTCCTTTGCCTTACTCACTGTCCACTGAAGGAAGTTAAACACCTCAAGCAAAATAGTTATCTCATCATTAAATTGTTCATTCTTCACAGGTAAGATCAGGTTCTTAGTACAGCCACACTAGATGGGAACAGGTAGTCAAGGGTGGTCTCTGGGCTCTGAGTTTACAATCTAAGTAGACCAGGTGAGAATAGAAAATGTAACCCTTCACTGAGGGCAAACTGAGTCTGACATAAAGTGACTTACTGTGAAGGATTCCTCACAGCCAGAAACTTAACTGAGATCTTTTAAAGTGCAGCTCAGCACCTTAATTACTGGATCATCTGTCTTCTATTCTCCTTAGAAGCAAAGGTTTTTCCACAATATAAATTCTTCCTGTAAGTCTAAAAGGTTAAGCTATTTAAGAAATGTGATTTCTTAAACCTGGCAAGATTTGTCCACATAAAAAAATATAAAATAACAGTAATAAAGCATAAGATGTTTTTACATCTCCAAAGCAAAGCAGAAAATATTAGCTAATTCAACCTTACAAGACCCCTATGAGTTAAGTACAGGCTACACTTCTCAAATATGCTTTTTATCCCTCCCTTTCTCTTTCTCTAAACATGCAACCAAAATTATAAACAAGGTGAATAATCCTTCTGTGTGGTAACCATGGAAATCAGCTATATCAACTACTGTAAATGGCAATATATCCAGCAAGTACACAAAAAGCAGACCTACTCCATCCTCACAGAAGGCTTCCTACATGCAGCCACCCAATGTCATAAAAACTACTTTAATATCTCTGAGAAACAAATTTTGCAATATTCAGGAAGTGGCCTTTGTAAGCTTGTTTTAGAGGTAAGTAACTAATCATTTTAACTAGACTTCTAAGGAAAATCCAATCCCAGTGCCTATCCGTGCTTTAGACATTCTCTGGCCAACATAGTCCTGGCCTTTACTATGCCAGACCCTGTACCCTAAACAGGACAGCCTGTTCAGTGGCAACTCTTTCTATCCAGATAAAATTAGCACCTGGACTGTTAATAAAGATTATGACTCAGAGAAGAGATAATACGTAAATTAATGGAGCCAGAAGCACAATATTTTAAGGTTTTGTTTCACCAAAGTTTTACATTTCCCTAAACAACATTGTTATCTTCATCATTTTAAGCAGACACAGTTTCACAAGAAATCACTGGGCAGTATCTTTAGAATATAAACATGATTTTCAGCCTACTGCAGCTATACTATTGACTGATGCTCTACTTTTTTGATTACTTCAGCTGAAGAAATATGAAAGCCAGTCCTTTCCTCTGAGTGCACTGATACAAGATTACAGGCATCTCTAATTTGTATTACCTCTATCCTTTTGTATGTTCTACATCAATGTTTTTTATTAACTTGGTTTTCTTTCAAAACTCAATTCCTGCAGGTGCTTTCTGGCCACATGATGACTACGGCTGCTTAGTTTAATAACATCAGAAACTTTATATGCCCCTTTTGTCCCATGAGGCTAACACTCCTCTTACCTGGAGATGTAATTCTTCACATGGAATCATAGAATAGTTTGGGTTGGAAGAGATCTTAAAGACCATCTCATTACAACCCCTTGCCATGGGTAGAGACACCTTCCACTAGACCAGGATACTCCCAGCCCCATCGAACCTGGACTTGAACATTTGCAGGCATGGGGCAACCACAGCTTCTGTGGGCAGCCTGTTCCAGTGTCTCACACCCTCACAGTAAAGAATTTCTTCCTAACACCTAATCTAAACCTCCCCTCTCTCAGTTTACAAACACTCCCCCTGGTCCTACCACTCCATACCCTTGTAAAAAACCCCTCTGCAGATTTCTTTTCAGCTCCTTTTAGGTACTGGAAGGTTCTATAAGTCTCCTTGAAGCCTCTCTTCTCCAGGCTGAACAATCCCAATTCTCTCAGCCTTCTCTCACAGGGTAGGTGCTCCAGTCCTCTGATTTTCATGGCTCCTCTGGATCCACTCCAACAAGTCTGTCTTTTCTAGTGCTCACATCGTAGTGACCACATCCTAGGGGTCAGCTAACTTTGGAGTTCCAGCAGGTTGAGAAGGGACTTGGGCAAGCTAAACAGAAATAATTTAAATCTGAACAAGAATTTGTGACAGACAGAAATGGTTCCACTACTGTTTGACATGCCAAAATTAATCTTTTGGTCTCCAAAAGCTTATATCAATAAAAGCAGCATACCTGTCCAGTTCTGCAAACCCTCCTGGTATTTAGAAAAGCATTACAGCTGATCTCAGTGAGAGCTCAGTCTGAACCTGCGCTGCATAGGTCTGTGCACTCTTTCAAGCAACAATTTGCATAATGGTGTTCATTTCCAAAAAAAGCTTTACAGGCTTTATACCCACAATGCCATTTCTGGATGGAGAAGACAGAAAAACAGAAAAGAGAGTGTTGGCCACCTGAAGAAAGAAAGGAAGATTTGTACAATACTGACAATTGGGACTGAAATCCTGGATTTGTAGCACAAAGATCATCAGTAAAGACCTACACAGCACCATTCGTCAAGCTCTGTGTAACTCTGAACATCCAATTCTAATGACCTGGGTTCCAGACTGGGACCATTCCATACAGAGGTGCCCAAGCCCCAATATTCAGAATTAATTCTGAAGATAAATGCAGAGTACCTTATTAACTTACCCATGAATCCTGGGAGATTCAAAGACTGAATTAAAGCTACTAAATATGTACCTGCGATTCTAACAGTTGTTTGCAAACAGATTCTTAAAACACTCTCCAGCAGCTCCCTCATGGTCCCCCATTTCCCTAAACAAAGGGAAATTGGCACATTTTAATTCTGTTCTAGTCAAGGTAGTTTTGTAGTGCCCCTTGCTCACCAATAGCACTTCCAGTGACATGATAAATACTTCTCAGGTATCATTCATCTTCTCCTTCTTGTTATTAAGGTGAAATGTGTGTGCAGCTTAACATTTTGTTTTAAAAGGACTTGGGATTTTCACAGGAGAAAGGAGAAGATTGATACAATTGTCCATTCTTATTTTGGAGAAATGAGGTGAAAGAAGCAGGTACTCAGGAAAATGGAAGGTGATGAGATTTGCAAAGGTCCTCAGTCCCTGAACACCTTATTTAGTATGGAAAAAACACACCGTGAACCCAAGCAGTGCCTGATGGACAGCGGGGCAGGGGGAGGAAGGCTTGGGGTGTCACTGGAATGATCTGAGGGGTAGGTTCATGTCCCTGACGCTGAACCTGGCAAGGGACACACTGAGATCAGCACACGCGGGCAATGGGCAGCGAGCAACAGGCAGCGGGCAGGCAGGGATGGACAGAGGGCAGGGATGGACAGAGGACAGGGATGGACAGAGGGCAGGGATGGACAGAGGACAGGGATGGACAGAGGGCAGGGATGGACAGAGGGCAGGGATGGACAGAGGACAGGGATGGATGGACAGGGGTGGGGAGGGATGGACAACGGACAAGAGACAGGGACAGGGATGGACAGGGGACAGGGATGGATAGCAGACAGGGATGGAGAGCAGACAGGGACAGACAGCGGACAGAAGACAGGGTACAGGAATGGACAGAGGATAGGGACGGGCAGCGGATAGGGATGGACAGATGACAGGGGATAGGAACAGACAGAGGACAGGGATGGACAGCAGACAGGGACAGACAGGGACAGACAGGGACAGACAGACAGGGACAGACAGACAGGGACAGACAGACAGATGACAAGTACAGACAGACAGGTGATAGGTACAGACAGAGAGGGACAGACAGACAGGGACATACAGACAGGTACAGACAGGTACAGACAGACGGGGACAGACAGGTATAGACAGACAGGGACAGACACACAGACAGACAGGTACAGACAGGTACAGACGGACAGACAGACAGACAGGTACAGACAGACAGACAGGTACAGACAGGTACAGACAGACAGACAGACAGACAGACACAGACAGGTACAGACAGACAGGTACAGACAGGTACAGACAGACAGACAGGGACAGACAGACAGGTACAGACAGGTACAGACAGGTACAGACAGACAGGTACAGACAGACAGGTACAGACAGGTACAGACAGACAGACAGGTACAGACAGACAGACAGACAGGTACAGACAGGTACAGACAGACAGACAGGTACAGACAGGTACAGACAGACAGGTACAGACAGGTACAGACAGACAGACAGGTACAGACAGACAGACAGGTACAGACAGACAGGTACAGACAGGTACAGACAGGTACAGACAGACAGACAGGTACAGACAGGTACAGACAGACAGACAGGTACAGACAGACACAGACAGGTACAGACAGACAGGTACAGACAGGTACAGACAGACAGACAGGTACAGACAGACAGACAGGTACAGACAGACAGGTACAGACAGGTACAGACAGGTACAGACAGACAGACAGGTACAGACAGGTACAGACAGACAGGTACAGACAGACAGACAGGTACAGACAGGTACAGACAGACAGACAGGTACAGACAGACAGACAGACAGACACAGACAGGTACAGACAGACAGACAGACAGACAGGTACAGACAGACAGGTACAGACAGACAGACAGGTACAGACAGGTACAGACAGACAGACAGGTACAGACAGACAGACAGGTACAGACAGACAGGTACAGACAGGTACAGACAGACAGACAGGTACAGACAGACAGACAGGTACAGACAGGTACAGACAGACAGACAGGTACAGACAGGTACCGCAGCCCCGCCGCGGGCCGGCAGCAGCAGCGCGGCGCGCGCCCTCTGGCGGTCGCAGAGCGCAGCGCGCTGTCCCCGCCGGGCAGGGGAGAACCGAACGGAACCGAACCGCACCAAGGACTGCTCTAGCCTTCCTTTAGGTACTATTTCAATAGAACCCGTTAAAGCGCGGGTTTCGCACACACTCTGAAACGGCTCCAAATTGTAAAAAACCCGAATCCTTACAATTTTCATATTTCTGCAGGACTGAAAGATAAATTGAGGAAGCCAAATTAAGGAAACACTGAGTGCTCCTCTTGATCACTTGAAGTTTGTGCTTTCGAATTTCAAGTCTGCGACTGAAATGGACTTATGGTGTCATTTAAATGTCACTGAATGTAACACAGGTTAAGCAAGCAGAGTCCAGACACAGGCAATGGTGACTGTGGCATGAAATGAGAAAACTAAAAAAAGAGGAAATAAACCCTGTATTTATCACAGTCAACAGCATGAGCGATCTAAAGAGGTGAGTTTGGTTTGTCTGACACTTTTATCTGAAATTTAAATATATTTAACTCTTTATAAAACAGAATTGAAAGCGCTTCTGCCTGTAAGGGGAGATTTCAGAAACCTGAAGATCATGTTTATGAAAGTGAGGGCAAAATCTTTGCTAAATCAGGAGCCTTGCTCCATAAAGTCTCTAATTTAAAGACAGTGCTACATTGATATAAAACAAGAGGTGAGAATGTTGACCATTCTGATACTTTGCATTGCTACCTATAATTCAAATAAGAAATATTTTAAAATACATATTAAGATCTGTCAAGTTCTTCTGAACATCAAGCTCTGTTTTGTGCTGCCCATTCAAAGACCTTTATAGGTTGTGTAGAGATCCAGAAATCAAAAAACAACAAAAGCATAGTCCCTTAACTTTACTTACATCCTGATTCTATATATGGATACACACAGAGACGAAAAATTTCATTTCAGAACTGTAAATATTCATGTGTGTCTCCCACAGCAAGTGCATCTCAGAAGAAAAGTTCTTAAAAATTGAAAGACACATTAAAACCCAAGCAGAACCATTTCATAGCTGTTGCTTATACATAGTGAGGTTAAAAGTTAATGCACAACCAAGAACCTTTCCTAGTGGAAGCACAGCTCTCCTGATTGGAACTCCTTCATACAGAAATGCAGGATGTGTGTGGCAGAAATCCTGAATTCTCTTAAATTCTGTCATTTCCCTTTTCAGTACCTGCTTCATTCTCCCCTCATTCAACTGAAGGCATTTGGTGTGAGACCACAATCACTGTCCCCCAAAGAAATAATTCCAATATTGACATTTACAACTCTATATAAATATACCCCAATAAAGGCATTTGGGTGAAGTGTGGCACCTAAATAAAGATGATGATGTAATGGTACACACACTATTTAAAGCAAAAAGGGAGGAAAAAATTCTGCATGCTGGCTCTCAATAAGATTAAACATCCTTCTCTTAAGGAAGGAAGTGAACCAGAACTGATCTGAGCTGGAGTCAGTGGAGTTTGGGAGAGCTGCATGTCTGTGAGGAGGGTCATTCCAGTTCTTTTGGAAATCGATTACATTCCCCAGCCACCTACTGTTATATTGCACCAGGATATTATTGTACAGTCTTGCTACAGAGCCCTCCATTATAGAGCAGCTCTATTGGCATTTCAATGCTCAATGAAGGCTAGAATTGCCACAGAGGTTTCAATTAAAGAAAATTCAAAACGAAAATGGAGAATGAAAAAAGAAGAAAAAAGGCTGGGTTGAAAGTTTCCAGCAAAGGTATTTATGGCTGTCTGTCACCTTCTCTTTTTTCTTCCTGTCTCCTGAAGGGAAATCTAAAGCATCCATTTAAACTGACGTGTTTTGCAGAATTTTTGGAAGGAACCCTAATGGCATCATTCCAGTGGTGTAGTAATAAATAAAAAAATAGTTATCCTTAACATTTGATATAAACTCAGCACTGCCCAAGTTAGAAGGGGGTAAACTACATTTACCTGTATTCTCCTTGGCTGCATCACTGCAGGATGCTACTAGGACATATCAAAAGTAGTTATTCCATCCATAGCAGGCTGTAATCACTATTTTTCCTAACTCCTAGTCTGGTCCAAACACCCCATGGTACCCACCACAACTACACAGGACTCCATATATCTTTTTCTAAACTGAACAGCCCAACAGGATGGGTGTTTACTGATTACTTTATACACATCAACATACAAAACCAGAGCACTTTCTGGACTGGCAGAGAGCACAACTGCTTGAAAAATATGGCTTAAGTTTGCTTCTTCTAAGGTTTGATATTTTTAATGTTTTATCTTTTGTATTTATGGTCTGAACAAATTGGGTTAATCGCTTTATTGGCTGTACCAGATCCTATATTTGAGTTCAAGATTACCATTGCAGCCAGTTTCCAAGGTGATGGCCATTTAATTATTGTTTATGTAGAAGTGATTAACTAAATGCCAAAATAAAAAAAAATCCTAGCTAAAACTTGAAAACAAGGAGAGTCTGTAAAAAGCTAAACAAAAACCTGAAGAATTCAGGCGAGCATGTGAGATCCTGTCTATAAGGGGGTTTAATTACCTAAAACAATTTGATGTCAAGAACACCTTGCTGTTTACAAGGAATTTGCAAATCTTTAATAGCACTCTCACCATTCAGTCACATTCTTTAAAACTTTCCACAAGACAGGTCTGGAGTGAGAGGCTGTTGTAGAGGGCAACAGCCATAGCCAAGAGGGTTCTTTTCATGCACAGGTCTCTCTTTAA
This sequence comes from Acridotheres tristis, assembly GCA_037013685.1. Lineage (NCBI taxonomy): Eukaryota > Metazoa > Chordata > Aves > Passeriformes > Sturnidae > Acridotheres > Acridotheres tristis. Next base: position 104,641,959 of record CM072887.1, read on the forward strand.
TCCTTATTTTTACATCTTGATTGCATTTCACAATAGTAACCAGGCACTCCAGGCAGTGTTTTTTGGGCAATTACTACAATTCTTGGGTGGTCACTTTGCATTAGATTTCATGCCTTATAAAACAACATGAGGTGTGCCATAATGACTCAGAAATATACAGCCTTTCATGTCCTATTGCTTAATTAAGGAGGGTGTTTTGCAGGACAGATATTATTGCTAGTCTGTGGTTTTTAATTTTACTACACAGTAAAAGCACCCTAATTCATACCAGGAATGAGCAAACCTGCAAATTAGTGCATTTTCTGAATTAGAAAATAAGTGAATAAAACTGCAGAAAGAAAATCTAAATGTGAACATGGCAATATTAAAGCAAATGTGCTCATTTATCCTGGGAAATATAGCTGAGTCTCATTCTGTTGATATTTAATAGCCTAACACCTTGGATTTTGTTAAATATAATGAGTCTTCAGACCCCAGACCTACAATGAGCTCCCTGTGTGCAGACTCCTGCACAAACAGGGATTTCAGCAAGGCTCCCAGGAGAGCTGTCTGGGCATCACTTGTGGCCGTACCGAGAACAGGGTAACAAGATACTGGAAGGACTTGTTGAGACAGCAGGGTTTTGTAGCAATTATCATTTCTGTGAGGTGGTGAAATAAAAGCCGGTGATCTTCCAGTCACTTTTGCATTAGCGTAAATACTGTAACTTTTAAAGCTATGCTTAATTTTTTGAGAGCCACTGATAAGCAGATAAGTCGCAAAATTTGACCTACTTGAATAAATATCTATAATCTGACCAGTGTACTGCAATCTCCATTTCCCTCTCCCTTCTTTATAAACCCACTGGCTTTTTTTGCTGGCAATCTAAAATGACCAAATGCACAGACAACACAGGAGCAAGTGCACTTACTTGCTCACCTCCCTTTCTCCCTGTGCCAGAAGTTAGCAAAAATGTTGATCCTAACCTTTACCCCAAACTATTTTGACTCCAACAATTTTCCAGATGTAGGCAATGAAGAGTACAATTTCTAACAAATACCAGTGATACTGATGCTCTCAGGGTTCAAAGCCTGGTGTTTGAAGGCAGTGGGGCAGCACATAATGAGTACAGGATTCTCCAGCTAAACCCAAACATTCTTTATTAACCCACTGGTCCTTGCTGAAGGCCAGTTTGCTCTATCATTTTCCACTGACCTTGTCTGGCCAGCTCTGCCTGCCTCATTCCTCATATAAATATACCCTAACCCACAGTAATTATATGAGGAGAGGAGATGAGAAACATTCACCTATTCCAGATTTGGTCAAGTTGGCCAAAAAAGATTATTGACCAAGTTGGCCAGATGAGATTATCAGCCAAGTTGACTAAAACACCTTTCAACCTGGCTCTGCAAGGAATGAGCTTTGTTGACTCATTCCAGCAGCATACTCCAAGAGCTCAGCCAGAACTGTAGTTTTCATCCTGCCTTTGGAGAATTTCAGCTCACCAAACACCTGCCTGCACCTGGCTAGCAATCATTAATGCTGAATTATATAGTCCCTAGTCTGGTGGAAGCACATTCAGTCAGCAAAGAGCTAATTGCCTACCTACTGGATAAGTTCATGGGGTCATCCCTACAGCTTCAGACAGAAATCCTAAATCATCCATAACTGCCTGGCTCCTAGTTTGCTGGTTTTTTCCAACAAATTATGCTGGTATCACTCTAACCTGCAGCAGCAACTTCTGGGCAGAAAGTGTTATCCCATGGAGAATAAGGGAATTTTTCACCTGTCTGGGAGCCAGGTTTCAGCCTAGGTTCCTGAAGAAGTGTGTGACATCCCTTCTGAAAGTAAAGAAAGACTGTACTGCTGCCAGAGGAATTATTCAGGGCTCTTCAGTCTGAGACCTGACTATTTGGGAGCCCCAAAATTACTGACTACTTTTGAAAATTACTTTGGGTCTCTGACCCAGAGCAGCCACTGATAATCTTAACAGCTTGTCTACAGTGCAGTGTGAGGAAATATTTCCTTCCATTGACTTAAAATTTATATGCAACCTACTTCAATGAAATACACTTCTTTTTCTCCTCCTCTTGGGAAAAGAGTGGGGGTAAAAAATAAAATAGCTGCTCCAGTTTTATTTATGTTCTCTGTAATCATAAATATCTGCATTCAGTCTCTCTTTTACATGCAAAAAATACTGCAATCTCTCATGCCAGACCCACTTCAGCTGTCATTGTAGTCAGTGGTCAAAACTCATATGGATCTCACAGGGAACCAGAGTAGGCTCTGTGTATAAGCTGTCCTTCTACATCTCACCATCTGCACTGAAGTAAACAAAAAATGCCAGATTAACATAGCTGGAAACAGAAGGAAAGAAGGATATACCAGCATTGGCTAAGTATAAAGTGATAAACAGCTTTAAAAGGTACTACAAATAATAGATGGCTTTTTAAAAAACCGTTTTGCTGCACTATAGATGACTTTCTTAAAAAGGTCCACGTTGAGACTCTTTTTAGTGATTATTGCTTTTATTAATATATTGTAGCAAATAATATGTAATATTAACAACATAGACAGCATTATAAAATAATTTAAATTATTGACAATTTTCCACTCCTGCAAGGAGAAAGATTTCATTACAGCCCCAGCCCTGTCATGGGCTGTGTGCCTGCTCAAATTTGCAATTTCTTTTAACAGAGAACCACACAAGCCCTGTGTTAAGGGTTGAATTGCCCTCCTTTTCTAGCTGTGAATTCCTCCCATTGTTATGTTAAGTAGTTGTGGCTACACCTTAGAACGACAGATAATGCTCTCTCGTAGGGGGGTGGGTGGAGGAGGAGGAGGGGGGGGAACCGGAAAAGGAAAGGTGGGAGAGGGGGCTGGAAAGGGGACTCTCTCTCGCTGGGCTTGTGGACGGAGAGGACACCCCCGTGCTCCGCTCTGGCATCTCCCCTGACATCTCCGTGCTGAGATCCACGCTCCCTGCCTGGGACATCGCCCTGCCGCTCTCCCATCTCACCCTACTATCTCCGGACACTCTGCGGAGCACCACGACCGACACCGCGAGAGGGGGGAGACACCTTCTCACCCCCGCTCACCTCTGGGCCGCGGCCGCCATCACTCCAGCCCTCTGCAACTGCGCGGGACCCGCCCTGCCCCCACAGCACCGGTAACTGAGCACAGGGACACGGCCTGCGGCCAAAGGGGACTGGAGCGGAGCTAGACTGCTCTGTTCTGTTGCCAATTTTGTTATAGCTGTTGTTGTTTTCTGCCTTGTTAAATACCAGTAAAGAACTGTTATTTCACATCCCCATATCTCCTGCCTGAAAGCGTCTGATTTGGACCCTAAAATAATTAAAAAGGGGGGAAGTGCATTCTGCATTGCAGAAAAGGGGTTTTTGCCTTTCCTTAAACCATACCTGTCTTTTCAAACCAAGACAGATTTTGGCGCCCGAAACGTGGAGCATTGCCTGAGGGCATTGAGAGAGGGGTAGAAAAGGGAATAACAGTTCTTGAATTACCCAAGCTTGTGGTAGGTGACACCATGCTGTCCAGCTTACCCTGGATTGGCCTCCATGTGGTCACTGCTATATCTCTCCCATTTGCAAGCCCTTTTTTAAACATGAGTTTCATAACCAAGGTTACTGTGGCTATTATCCAACTTATTATGTGGGTTGATCAGTTGAGGAATTCATGGATTTTTAATTTTCTCTGGAAGATGGCCACATGGATTCAGAGCTATCGCACTCTAAGTGTGTGTTTCTGGGGCTACTTCAATAATGGTACTTACTGTGAGGAAGTGGCAGCAGGTGAAATTTTTTCTCAACCCATCACAGGTTTTTTGAAGTTCACCCCACCAGTCTTCAAGGGGTTCCAATCCGCTTTAAATGCTAATGACATTATATTGTGGCTAGTGTTGTTTATATCCCTGTTAAATCTGTTCTATCTAACATTCAGAGATAAGGGGAGATTGACTTGGATAACAACCCTGATTCCTACCCCAGGGATTAGTGATGTTACCCCAGAGCCTGATCCTGTCCCAGAGACTAGGGAGGTTATCCCAGAGCCTGATCCTGTCCCAGAGACTAGGGAGGTTATCCCAGAGCCTGATCCTGTCCCAGAGACTAGGGAGGTTATCCCAGAGCCTGATCCTGTCCCAGAGACTAGGAAGGTTACCCCAGAGTCTGATTTTGTCCCAGAGACTAGGGATATTACCCCAGAGTTTGACCCTCCCCCACAGCCCACCTCGGAAAGGAACCACCCAGAATGGGTGGGGGTGCTAGCAAAGGAGATACGTGAGATGGGCCAGATGCTGAAGGAGCACCTCTCCCCAGCTGGTGAGAAACCCTCCCCCTGCCTTAAAGAGGGAGAATCTGATGGTGCAGCAGTGGGACCCACAGATGTTACATCTGTCCAGGTTCCAGCTGAACTGCAAGGGCACTCACAGCCAGCAGCAGTTGCCCCTGTGGAAACTAGGAAGTCTAGGATGAAAACAAGGCACCTAGATAATAAGGGTCAGGAAGGGGGCCCCTCACAACCAGCAGGGGAGCCAGAAGTTGAGATCATCACCGAGTCCCTGTCATACGAGAGTCTCCGTAACCTGCGAAAAGACATTGTACGACGGGGCCGTGAGCCTTTTACAACCTGGTTACTGCGGGTCTGGGACCTTATGGGTACAGGTGTGCAACTGGATGGTATTGAGGCAAGGAATTTGGGACCCTTGACCCAGGACTCAGGTGTGGACCAGGTATTTGTAAGGGAGACAGGTCTCCTTTCCCTCTGGGAGCGACTTTTAATGAGCGTGAGAGAGAGGTTTGTCCACAGGGAAAGAATGCAGGAGTACCACCAGAGAACACGTTGGAATACCCTTGAGGAAGGGATCCAAAAGCTGAGAGAAGTGGCAGTACTGGAGGTGCTCTTTGGGAGGGATGGACAGCATGACAATGACCCTGACAAGGTCAGGTGCACAGGACAGATGTTGTGGAATCTGGCAAACCTGGGCCCATCTCAGTATACCTCCTTTATTGCAATGATTGATGCTGATACCAACCAAGTGACAGTGGGTTCTGTTGCCAACAGGCTCAGGAATTATCAGAGTATGATGGCTGGCCCAATGCAGGCTCATGTCTCTGCTGTGGCTAAGGACCTCAGAGAGGAGTTTAAGGAGGAGATGAAGGAGATAAGGGAAGAGGTGAGGAAGATCAGTGCAGCACCAGTGCGAGTCATGGACCTCAAAAGTAGAGCCCAACGCCCCCCAGCTAGGGAGAGAGGGTACACCCCACGTGCTGACCTGTGGTTTTTTCTACGTGACCACGGGGAAGACATGAGAAGGTGGGATGGGAAACCCACTTCTGTCCTGGCAGCACGGGTGCGCCAACTCAGGGAGGGGAACACCAACAGAGGGAACTCCACTAAAGTGAAGGTAGCCTCAGCCTCCCATGGAGGTGCAGGGTATTACAGAAGGGAGGATGATCTGTCAGATCCCCTTGAAGGAACCTCTAGTATGTATGCCCAGGAGAGAAATAATAACCAGGGCTAGAGGGGCCCTGCCTCTAGCCAGGGAGAGGCACGGGAAAACCGGATCTTTTGGACGGTGTGGATCCGATGGCCTGGCACATCAGAGCCACAGGAACACAGAGCATTGGTTGACACTGGTTCACAATGTACATTAATACCATCGGGACATGTCGGGAAGGAACCTGTTTCAATTGCTGGGGTTACGGGGGGATCTCAGGAATTGACTTTGCTGGAGGCTGAGGTGAGCCTGACTGGGAAAGAGTGGCAGAAGCATCCAATTGTGACTGGCCCAGAGGCACCATGTATCCTAGGCATAGACTTCCTCAGGAACGGCTATTACAAAGACCCAAAGGGACTCAGGTGGGCTTTTGGAATAGCTGCTGTGGCAGCAGAGGGCATTAAGCAGTTGAACACCCTGCCTGGGCTATCAGAAAACCCATCTGCAGTGGGACTCCTCAGGGTGAAAGAGCAACAGGTGCCAATTGCTACCTCGACAGTGCACCGCCGGCAGTACCGGACGAATCGAGATGCTGTGATCCCCATACACAAGATGATCCGTGAGCTGGAGAGCCAAGGGGTGGTCAGCAAAACCCACTCACCCTTCAACAGCCCCATCTGGCCTGTGCGTAAATCTGAAGGAGAATGGAGATTGACTGTGGACTATCGTGCATTGAATGAGGTGACTCCACCGCTGAGCGCTGCTGTGCCGGACATGCTGGAACTGCAGTACGAGCTGGAGTCCAAGGCAGCCAAGTGGTACGCCACCATTGACATCGCCAATGCATTCTTCTCCATTCCTCTGGCAGCAGAGTGCAGGCCTCAGTTTGCTTTCACCTGGAGGGGCGTGCAATACACGTGGAACCGACTGCCCCAGGGGTGGAAACACAGCCCCACCATCTGTCATGGATTGATCCAGGCTGCACTGGAGAAGGGTGGAGCTCCAGAACATCTGCAGTACATTGATGACATCATTGTGTGGGGGGACACAGCAATGGAGGTATTTCAGAGAGGAGAAAAGATCATTGAGATTCTGCTGGGAGCCGGCTTCGCCATTAAAAAGAGCAAAGTCAAAGGGCCTGCCCAAGAGATCCAGTTTCTGGGAGTAAAGTGGCAAGATGGACGGCGCCAGATCCCCAGTGAGGTCATCAATAAAATCACTGCAATGTCTCCACCAACCAGCAAGAAGGAAACACAAGCTTTCCTAGGTGCCATAGGCTTTTGGAGAATGCACATTCCTGAGTACAGCCAGATTGTGAGCCCTCTTTACCTGGTCACCCGCAAGAAGAACGATTTCCACTGGGGCCCTGAGCAGCAGCAAGCCTTTGCCCAGATCAAGCAGGAGATTGCTCATGCGGTAGCCCTTGGCCCAGTCAGGACAGGACCAGATGTGAAGAACGTGCTCTACTCTGCAGCCGGGAACCATGGTCTGTCCTGGAGCCTTTGGCAGAAGGTGCCTGGTGAGACGCGAGGCCGACCACTGGGATTCTGGAGTCGAAGCTACAGAGGGTCCGAGGCCAACTACACTCCAACGGAGAGGGAGATCTTGGCCGCCTATGAAGGGGTTCAAGCTGCCTCAGAGGTGGTTGGCACGGAAACACAACTCCTTCTGGCACCCCGACTGCCAGTGCTGGGGTGGATGTTTAAAGGAAAAGTTCCCTCAACCCACCATGCCACTGACGCCACATGGAGTAAATGGATTGCCCTCATCACACAACGCGCCCGTATTGGAAACCCGAATCGCCCTGGGATTTTGGAGATAATTACCAACTGGCCGGAAGGGGAAGACTTTGGTCTTGCCGAAGAAGAGGAACAGGAACAAGTGACCCGGGCTGAAGAAGCCCCACCGTATAACCAACTGCCAGCAGATGAAACACGCTATGCTCTTTTCACTGATGGTTCCTGCCGCATCGTGGGGATGAACCGGAAGTGGAAAGCAGCCGTATGGAGCCCCACACGACAGGTTGCACAAGCTACCGAAGGAGAAGGTGGATCGAGTCAACTTGCTGAACTCAAAGCTGTTCAGCTGGCCCTGGACATTGCTGAGAGAGAGAAGTGGCCAAAACTCTACCTTTACACTGATTCTTGGATGGTAGCCAATGCTCTGTGGGGATGGCTGGAAAGGTGGAAAAAGGCTGACTGGCAACGTAGGGGAAAACCAATCTGGGCTGCCAATGAATGGAAAGACATTGCCACCAGGATAGAGAAGCTGCCTGTGAAAGTCCGTCACGTAGATGCCCATGTCCCCAAGAGTCGGGCTAATGAGGAACACCGACACAATGAGCAGGTAGATCAGGCTGCACAGATAGAGGTGTCGAAGATAGATTTAGACTGGCAGCACAAGGGAGAGTTGTTCCTGGCTCGATGGGCCCATGATGCCTCAGGTCATCAGGGCAGAGATGCCACATATAAGTGGGCACGAGACCGAGGGGTGGATCTAACCATGGACAGTATTTCTCAAGTTATCCATGACTGTGAGACGTGCGCTGCCATCAAGCAAGCCAAGCGGGTGAAGCCCCTCTGGTATGGGGGGCGATGGGCCAAATATAAGTATGGAGAGGCCTGGCAGATTGACTACATCACACTGCCTCAAACTCACCAGGGCAAGCGCTATGTACTGACCATGGTGGAAGCCACCACTGGGTGGTTAGAGACCTACCCTGTGCCTCATGCCACTGCTCGGAACACCATCTTGGGCCTGGAAAAACAAGTTCTTTGGAGGCATGGTACCCCTGAGAGAATTGAGTCAGACAATGGGACTCATTTCAAGAACAGCCTCATAAACACCTGGGCTAGAGAACATGGCATTGAGTGGGTGTACCATATCCCCTACCATGCACCAGCTGCAGGGAAAGTTGAACGGTGCAATGGCCTGCTTAAAACCACCTTGAAGGCACTGGGTGGGGGAACTTTCAAGAACTGGGAGATTAATCTACCAAAGGCCACCTGGTTAGTGAACACCCGAGGTTCCACTAACCGAGCAGGCCCTGCCCAATCTGAGCCCTTGGGAATATCAGATGGAGATAAGGTTCCAGTGGTACACATGAGAGGTATGCTAGGAAAAACTGTTTGGGTGAATCCTGCCTCCAGCAAAGACAATCCCATCCATGGAGTTGTATTCGCTCAAGGACCGGGTTGCACCTGGTGGGTGATGCAAAAGAATGGAGAGACCCGATGTATACCCCAAGGAGACCTTGTTTTAGGGTGAAATACCTATGGTACTGTGCCTATGTCTCTAACTGCATGTATGTATATATAATGTAACAGTTTAATTTGATATAGCATATTAGTATGGGAGAAATTCAGGGGTGGATAATGTTAAGGGTTGAATTGCCCTCCTTTTCTAGCTGTGAATTCCTCCCATTGTTATGTTAAGTAGTTGTGGCTACACCTTAGAACGACAGATAATGCTCTCTCGTAGGGGGGTGGGTGGAGGAGGAGGAGGGGGGGGAACCGGAAAAGGAAAGGTGGGAGAGGGGGCTGGAAAGGGGACTCTCTCTCGCTGGGCTCGTGGACGGAGAGGACACCCCCGTGCTCCGCTCTGGCATCTCCCCTGACATCTCCGTGCTGAGATCCACGCTCCCTGCCTGGGACATCGCCCTGCCGCTCTCCCATCTCACCCTACTATCTCCGGACACTCTGCGGAGCACCACGACCGACACCGCGAGAGGGGGGAGACACCTTCTCACCCCCGCTCACCTCTGGGCCGCGGCCGCCATCACTCCAGCCCTCTGCAACTGCGCGGGACCCGCCCTGCCCCCACAGCACCGGTAACTGAGCACAGGGACACGGTCTGCGGCCAAAGGGGACTGGAGCGGAGCTAGACTGTTCTGTTCTGTTGCCAATTTTCATAGCTGTTGTTGTTTTCTGCCTTGTTAAATACCAGTAAAGAACTGTTATTTCACATCCCCATATCTCCTGCCTGAAAGCGTCTGATTTGGACCCTAAAATAATTAAAAAGGGGGGAAGTGCATTCTGCATTGCAGAAAAGGGGTTTTTGCCTTTCCTTAAACCATACCTGTCTTTTCAAACCAAGACACCCTGGGATTTATCCCCAAAGATTTTGCTCAGGAGTGACAGGGTGAGAGTCTCATTCTGTAAAATACGATGATGTGGCACAGGCTTTAAATCAGTAAAGTACCTCTGTTTAGGAAAATACACCTAAGACAAGAAGCTGTAGGCATGTGCTTATGTGCTTCCACGAATCAGCCTGATTGCTGTATTTTTCCTGAGGCAGAGATAAGGTTTACAGACAGAGGTCCCAAATCTGGGCCAACCTAAATATTATTTAAATGCATCTCTCTTTCCTCTCCCTCTTTTTGCTGAAAGAGCTGGGTTTGCCACACATCTTATTTCTATCTGCCTTTATTAAGCTTTGTATAAATGAGTAAGAAAAAAAAATAATTCAGTATCCCAGACATCTTCTTGGGTTTAAGATCTTAACAAATGAGGACACAGCTGGGCTACTTGGTCTGTGGATTTGCTAGCTGCAGGATTAAGTCCAGCTGAGCTGAAGTTTATAAACCAAGTTATTGACTTTAAAAATTCTCATACCGCTTATCAAAACACACCACATTGAAAGAACACCCTTCCCAGAATCAAATGTGGCAAAGCTTTCTCAATTATAGACAGCCTCTCCCCATACAGCCGGCCTCACCATAACCCTACTAGTCTCCTGCATCTATTTTATTTCAAGACTCACTCTCAACTTGCTGTAAAAAATAGTCTTTTCTGTCTCCCATCCTAAATAAGCAGGGTCTGGGCAGCAAAAGGTTGGTTGCATATAGCCCAGCACTGAAAGTGGAAACAAATCATGTCCCAGCAGGCATCATCCTCCCCAGGCAAAGCCCAGGCTGCCATTAGGTGCTCCTCACCTGAAAGGATTTGTCTCTAGTCTGATGTTAGCACAGCGCCTTTGTACATTGCTTTTCACTAAAGGTCTGATCCAGCTGCCATTAAAATCAATGAAAAGGCTCCCATTGACTTCAAAGGAGTTGAGATATACAGTATATTGCAGCAGATGAAAAATACCAAAGGAAAAGAAAACCTGTCTTTTAGTATATACTTTCGATTTTTATATAGTCTTCACCATAACAATGCTCTGAAGAAAGGGACTGGGAAATTTTCCATGTCTGTCAATGTTGAAAACTGGAGGAGGGGAGGGGGAGAGAGGACGGAAAGTTTTGACAAAAGAAGATACTTCCCCATTCACTTCAAACAGCATTTTTCTGTCAGAAATTGTTTTCAGTAGCAAACCTGTTTAAATTCTAGATTGCCAATAAAGCCAAGGAAGTATTTTAAAACAGACCACCTTTGGAACCATACCCTTACTCATCAGTCACCAGACTTTCTGTGACTTTGGAGGCTTAATAAAAAAAAAAAAAAGGTCGAATATTAGTGCTTTTATTGCTTGTGTCGATAGGGAGGATCCCAATGCCTGACTCAGCCCAGTGCTCTGTGACAGACATCAGATGGGATAACACATAGAGGAAAGAGAGGGATTTATTTGAGTATAGAAACCTGGGCCAGAAATCCACCTATGAAGCTTTACAGATGTATATATTTAAAACACCTTTCAGCAGCTTTATATACTATTACAGTTATTGGATTTTTCATTTTTTACCTAGATATGAATTAATTAGAAACTTCAATACCTGCATAACTTTGAAACCCTTCCACTATTATTTTTATTTTTAAAAAATTAAAAATATTTGCACCTAAGAGAATTTCCCAGCAGCCAAAACTTCTATGGAAAGCAGTAGTACAACTGAGGTAGGCGAGATTATTCAGGGCTTTGGATCAGGCCTTATGTTGGTTCAGATTGCATCTGGCTTTTCTTGAAAATAATGACCCAACATTTGGTTATTGTTTTGTGAATATGATTTACTACCAAATTATTCCCTCTGGATCCACTGGAATCTGACAGAAAACATCTTGAAAGCACACAGATGTTTCTAATTTTTAAAAAACAGTCATTTTAATTAATTTTCTGGTTTTAAAATATTTTATAACTCAGTATCTCCAGCAGGTTTTTCTTTTTTCCCACCCCCAGTAGACTACTTTGAAGGAACAACAAGCTGCTGAAACTCTATGCAGGGCATTTGGCCATTATGGAAGGGAGATCACAAAAGCATTTCACATCCTGCTGTTCAGAGAAAGAACAGGTCTATTTCTACCTCACATGGCAGGGTCGTGCACATGGTGGGTTCAAAGAAGAATGATGAAAAAATGTTCTGTGTATCAGATACAATTGTACGAAATGTATAATCGACTGCACCGACGTAACTTACCTAAGGGATTCCTGCTGACCCTCTCACAGAATGGCTTCACCTCAGGGACTCCCATCCACCAAAGGGGTCTTTCCTCTGGGGTTAACCCCTTGCACACCCCAGCAAACACAGCATCCTTCCAAGGTACCCCAACAGAGGTGCTGGGAATTTCTGCTAAAAATCTGACCTGCCAGAGTATGGGATGCTGCTGGGAGGGCAACACACGCACTTGAGACACACATGAAGTTCCTCCCCTGCAACCACTGTCTCCCATCTCTGCTCAGAAGACCACTTAGAGCTCAGGGACCTGATATGTGTCTACAGGATCCACTGTCTGTGCTCAAATCAATCTCACATTTCACAGTGGACCGTGGGGTGCTGTGGTTCCTCCTCACATGGGCACCATCAGAATACACTGCACTGAAACACACTGGTTTGTAAAACGTTTTTATCAGTGACTACCAAAATACTACTGGGAGATGGCAGAAAATCCAAAGATTTGGGTGAATGACTGAACAGCTCAGGGCCATAGATAATGCAGTTCCCAGGACAGCAGCCCTGACACCAGGCAGGAAGGGAATGGCTGTGTTAAAGGTAAAAATCCTGATGAGCCTGATTTGGAGTCTTGATAAATAATTAATGTCACAAGGAAGAGATAACACAGTATTTTTCACTGACCCTAATGTCGAAATGTTTCCTTTTCCCTCTGCTTCATGTGGGAGAAAGTACCATGTTAGCACCTCACTTTTATCAACACCACTGTCCTGTGAAAAGAAGAAGCTGGAAGCAATTAACTGTGGGACTCCAGCCCTGGACAGGCTAACCCATGTGCCTAACTCCACATGAGTAGTTGAAGACCAAGGGATTATTCCTGAAAGTCAAGTGACAAACATGTGCTTTTATGGCTGAGGGTTTCTGACATGAAGGAATCCCAGCTTCACAGGACAAAAGGATTAGGTTTCATCCCTATCGCCTAACAAGATATTGCTCTTTAAAACAGTCATTGGTGCAAAGGAATAGGAAGTATAAATGCCAATTCTGAGAGAGACAAAGATATTTTTCTGTGTAGTAACAAATATCTCAAAATAGTCTGGGCTGATGAGTGAACAGAGGATTAGATTTAAATTCAACATATTAATGTACATTTCTAATCTTAAATTTCAAAAATTATTAGCCATTTATAGGCTGAATAACATCTTCTGCACTCATTTTAGCTAGTATAAAAATCATAAAGGTTAGCAAACTGTGCAGATCAGAATATAAACTAATCAGCATCTGGGATTAGGAAGAAATCTCCTCCAAGTCATTGGTAAAGGCTTCCTCAAATACAGAACAGAGCCCATTATTGTTTGGCTGTTAATAACTCAAGTGACATTTGCCATATGCCATCAAAGGGCCTGGAGTCAATATGGATTTTATCTCTGTTAAGGTTCTGCAGATTCAGCCTCAAATTGTGAGTTCACAATTCAATAGTGAGTTGAGCATTCCCATTTTAAAACAGTTTTTGAAAATGGTGGGGATTACTTGGAAATCCAAGAGATGCCAAGGTGAAAGGGAAGAAGTGACAGAGGAGCAAAAGAGAAAGGAAACAAGATTTTGACATAGGACAAATATCAAAGTAGGTGATCTTTTTTCCTTCACCAACTGTGCTAAAGTTGCCTTTTTAAACTAGAATCACTGTGTAACTCCAATCAAATCACATTCAAAGCAGTTATTCTAGTATGTCCCTAGCTGCATTTCCGCAGTAATTTAAGTATGTTATTCATATGCTGAGTTTCTCAGAGAAAGAGAAATAAACTGAAGGTGGTTTTTTTCCCACAGTTAAAAGTACATTGAAGGTATGACCTTAAAGTAAGGATAAAACTCAAGATATTCCTCATTGTTTTTTTTCTGGAATAAATTTTGATAGCCTAATATAGGTGGAATCAAGCCTCAGTTTCTTATGCTTCAGAATCTCTAGAAAAGTCACAATTTGTGCTAGAGGGGACCTGCAAGAAAATGTCAGTGTCTCTGAAGAGGCCATCTCTTCCACTAAGAATTAATGAGATATCTTTAGAGGTGGTGATAGTCCTTTCCCAGAAGTACAAGTCAGTTCCATGACTTAGTGTTTTTCTAGAGCTGCCAAGCATCTCAGTTAGGAAGAACTCTCACTCCCTGACACCTCTTGCTGAAATCTCTGCATCCTATGTCCCTGCAGTGCAGACCTACTGCCCAAGCTGCACCTCCAGACAGCCTGTACTGTCCTTGAGGAATGCTGGTGGAAAGACTAGAGAGTCATAAAATCACAGAATGGTTTGGGTTGGAAGGGACCTTAAAGGTCGCCTAGTTCCAATCCCTTGTTATGGGAAAGGGGCAGCTTCCACTAGACCAAGTTGCTCCATCCAGTCTGGTCTTGAACATTTCTAAGGATGGGGCACCCACAACTGGGTTGAAAAGTTACATTTTTCCCAGAAGAGTCCAGCCACCAAAAGCTTTCCTCAGGTTTAGGTCAACATCTAAACTCAGAAGCCTGTCTGTACCCTGCATGGCAGGGGCCAAGGGAGGATCCCTCAGGAACCTAAGACAGGGAGCTCATGCAGGAACAGCTCACTAGCATGCCTTCCCTCACCCCAGCTAATTGCAGCAGTTGGATTTCTTAGGCCAGCGACAGTACCTCTGTGTTCAGCATCTCTCCACTGACGTTTTGCCTTGGGGAATTCATCCGAGCCCTTTGTGAACCCACACAAACCGCTGGCATTCAGCTCCCTCGGTGTGTGCATGTCCTGCATCCAGAGGCTGGCCAGCACCAATCACCAGCACAGCTCCCTCGGGCTGTTCTGAAGCCGGCGTGGGCTGTTTGCCTGTGCTGGCCCCAGGTGCAGAGGTGATGCTGTCACCAGCCTGGAAATGCTGCCAATCATGACACCTGCCAGAGCAGCCAAACATGTTCAAACATTCTCATTTTCAAGAATACGAGAGGCTATTACTGTTATTTCTTAATGCGGAGTGAGGGTCGGCAAGCCTACAGCCCTAGGACTATGTGAAATAAAGGGTTCCCAGAGGTTCTCCCCTGGGCTCCAGCCAGGTAACACCTGCTCACACACTAAACTCTCCATTCAAGCCAAAGGGACGACACCTGTGAGCACAGTCATGCCTGCCATGATACCTGTCTGGCTTCCCAAGCGGAAGAAAAACCTGCTCCAAGCTGCACAAAGTGCCTGATGTGCTCCATGCTAATACTTGATTCACAAGTCATAAATCTGCTTTGTTCATGTGGATCTGGGGTAACAGTAAAACAACCACTGAAGGTGGAAACTGCCACAATTTCAGCCACTGCCAAGGAGCAGTAAGTTACTGTACTTTGAATGCTTTATGCATTACTGAATCAAAACTTAAATTAAAGGCAACTTTTCGAAGACACTAATATGATTTCTGAGCCTCTGGATACCTTCTAGATCTATTCTTTGAGCACTGAAATTTTTAGCTATAATATACAGACATGTTGCTGTAATATATAAACCTGATGCTGTAAAATACTGAGAGTCCTGACCTGTGATTTCCAGTCACTATTGAGAGTTTTCTGGCTGGGCTTTACATCTACATGCAATCATTGCTAAGGTGGGTGTTCATAAAAATCACTTACATTACTTCTGAAAATCACTAAGATAATATTTGGGAAAAAAGACAGATTCCTTGTGGAAAATAATCATACAGTCATAAAATAGTTTGCATTGGAAGGGACCTTAAAGATCATCTCTTTCCAACCTCCCTGTGCCATGGGCAGGGACACTCTGCACAAGGCCAGGTTGCTCAAATTCCTGTCCTACCTGGCCTTGAAAGCTTTCAGGGATGGGACATCCATAATTTCTCTGGGCAATCTGTACCAGGGCCTCACCACCCTCACAGTAAAGAAATTCTTTCAATGCCTACAAGATGTGTTATTATTGTCTGCTTCTTCTAATGTCTATTATAGAAGTAAAAAGACAGATTTACATTAAACACTCACTCTAAAACAGTGAGACTAGTAACAAACCGTCTTATTGAGACAGAAGGAAACATCTCCCAAAATATCCAGACATAGAGACACAAAGGAAAATACTTTACAGAAACATTACAGCCTCTTTTTTGCCGTGGAGAATACTCAGATAGGGTGAGTCTGTCCAGACACAATTCACAGAGAATTAAATGGAAAACACAACAGACAGGACTACTTGTTGGCAGTATTCATGCTTAATTTATCTGTATGACATGTATGTGATCCCCTAGAATATATGCGTTTCCCCAATATTCAAATACAAAAGGTTTCAAGATGCAGAAAACTTGCATCCAAGTAAAACAGGAAGGAGGGTGTTCCCCTCTTCTTCACTGAACAGGCTATGAGATTTATTGCCTTGTACTGTGCCATTTCAAAACAGTTGTAAAAGTTTTTCCCTAGGCATTAGACCTGCTCACTTACTTTGTAGCAGTGCATCAGCTAATGAGCTCTTATTTGCCTTTCCAAATTAAATTATTCGTTACAGGTAGAAGGAATTTTGCAGTGGTGAGTTAAAAGTAAGAGAGAGAAAAAAGCACATTAAGCAACTTTTCTAGCCTGTTCTAATTCAAAGGTACTTTACTCTTCTTCTAACACAGAAGTACTAACACACATCAAGTAAAAGTTGCTGGCAAACTCTCAGGAAAGGTGCCCTTTTCTTTCAGTGTCGTTCAGCAGCAATGCTGCCGCTTTCCTCTGCCTCCAGTGGTTATGTCATCTCTGAGGTCAGTTTTCTGCTTCTTGAACATGACTTGGCTGTTTATGAAACGTGAAATCAGCATCAACAACCCGTAGCAACTTCAAGAAAGAAGCCCTGGGCTAACAAATAATAAAAAAACCCCTTATTTTTGCCCACAATGAGAAAAATCTACAGAGCTGCTACCTAAGGGCTTTCATTGCCTTCGGCACAGAAGGAATCCACATTTATAGAGTGCAGCCTAAACATTTTCACTCTCTGAGCTCATCATTTATTTCAGTGGCAGATGTCCCTATGTGAGACAACCTCACCAGTCATCAATCCCTCTTTAGATTAAACATGAAAGGGGGTCTATCCTCCCATCAACACAGGGGAGATGTACTAATATGGCCCAAATTAATGTACTAATCATTCTTTGACAGAATAGAATTTAAAATATCCCAACTCGACCACTCCAAAATCACACAGCCTGAGTCTGATCATTTGAAAATCAGTGTTGGTCATTGGGGATCTCAGATTTCATTCTGAATTTTTTCAGGTTATTGGGCACAACCACACACATTATGCTGGGGCAGAGGGAAAGAGAAATGAAAGGGGCAAGTCAAGGGACCTTGGGAAAATCCCAACTCAAGGCAGTTCAGCCAAACCCCGACTTCTCCCCAGTTATTTAGCTACAGAACAGAATTTTCATCCAAGAGAGCGTTCACGGAAACACTATCTTTGCACATACTTGCTTGAATACACACTCGCATGGGTTTTCATTCTCAGTGTTTACTGGGGCCCTGGTTACATTCTCCAGACAATTTACTCATATAATGTATTTTTTTCTCCCTCTGGCTACTGTGAAACAAAGCTTCAAAACGCAGGAAAAAAAAACCCTCTCGCTAATGTTTTTTCTCTCCTAAATACTGAGGAATTCTATTTCCCTGGCACCGTTCTCACTATTTACATGTGTGTAGCTGTGTACATACCCCAGCTTACTAACCCATGCTCTGCACAAGGGATATGACTGAATAGGGTTATTCATAACCAAACCCTCATAGAGTTCAGCTGGTGCCAGGATTTTAGTCTGTGCTCACGGGGCTGTGATTAGACCTAGAGAACATTATGAAAATCAACCTGGCTAATTATTACTCCAAATAACTGAGACAGGAATGCAATATAGTTTCCAGGAAATACTATAAGAGAAGCAAGGTTTGAGTGTTTGCATTTGTTTGTTTGTAAATGTTCTCATTAGCTCATCTGTAAGATTTATGCTCCATGCAAGAATTACTAGGGGAAATTCTATAAACTGTTCAAAGAAAGAAGGCAGAAAGATCATCACATCACTCTTTTTGGATACAAAAGCCTCTGAATGCAAAAATTTTGCACAGAATATTCATCACAACATTGTTAATCATATCCTTATTGACTATACAAACCATTTATAGAAAGTTTCCCAGCATTTAAAAACAGAGTTGAGAGCCTAATTTCCTATATATCTCCAAGCAAAATGGTTTATCCCTATTTTAAACCCCTAAATAAAAACACAGCAGTTTTGTCCTTGGCAGAGTGCATTTAGGTATGAAACAAAAAGAACCTGTCAATAATCTCAAGACCTCTGCAAAAGCACAAATGGACTAAATGACAAACATCTAGGTGATCCCAGTATGAACAGTGCACCTTATGCACTGGAGACACCAAGTAACCTTCAGGGCCCCTGCCAACCTGACATGAGCCAAAATACCTGACCAGTTTAACTACTGGAATTAATTTTACCAGAAATATGAAAGGAAAATACAGCACTGAGGCACCTATGATAAGAGGAGGATGGGTCTGCACCAGGGCAGAACAGTGGTAAGAAGCCATCCAAGGCCACCCATTCATCTCTGATGCTCCAGATGAATGCAGAAAAATGAAACAATTCCCAAATAACCAAGACAATATCTGGCCAGTTTCATCCAAGAGAAAAAATAAATCCTTCCTGACAGTCTGCAAGACCTCACTAAAGCCACAAAATGAGACAGTGATTATTTGCCAATAATTATTCTCCTTTGAAACTGCAGGTGTTACGAGAATGGTGAGAGCAACCCTGGCAGTGCTGGTCCCTGAAGCCTCACAAGGGACTGAGGCATAGGAGGAACAACCTCCTATTATAATAACCTCCTAAATAATAGGAGGTTCTCAGAGCATGAGACAAGGAACTGCCACCAGCATCCTGACAGGGCTCCCACTCACACACACACAGAAAGATGTACAGATTTTTCCACAAAGTATATGAAAGGAAGTATTTAAAAATACATATTTAACATCTTCTTAAACATCACTACCTGTGACAGCTTTTATAGGGCAAACAGTGTTATTATTTAGGGCTCTGTGGGATAGGAAAACATTTCTTCCTTTAAGAGTGGATTTGTCTGACTTAAGTTGGCAAACACTGGGTCCTGTGTTGCCTTTGTCAGGTAGATAAAGTGGCTCCTCACTCTTGGGTATCTTTTCCATGGGTCAGTACCTTCCTGCAGTGACCAAGTCACTTCTCAGCTTCTTCCCTGATGAGCTAAATAAGTTGAGCTGCTTATGCCTCGTGTTGTCATGCTTCTTTTCCGAATCCTTTTTCATACCTTTCCTTTGAACTTCCCTTACTATTTCCACATTGCTTTTGAACTGCAAACACCAAAACTGGACACGGTTCCTAACAGTAGCCTTACCACTGTTGTGCATGTGAGCAACATCAAATCCTCTTATCTGCTTGATATTTCTCTTTTTTACGTCTCAGGACTGCATTGCCCTTTTAGCCACTGAATTACAGTGAGATTTCATTTTGAGGTGTTTATTCAAAAAGAATCCAAGATCTTTTGCAAAGTCCTTGTTTTCCAAACAGAGCCCCTGGCCTGCACAGCCTCTTGTCTTCATGCTTTATTACACTGCCTTGCACTAACCTAATGCTCAGAATTTTTTCATTTTATTTTGACCTCTTCAGAAACTGAAACAGGGTAAGTTTAAATTAGATATTAGAAAGGTATTCTTTACTGTGAGGGTGGTAATGCACTGGCACAACCTGCCCAGAGAAGCTGTGGCTGCCTCAGCTCTGGAACTACTCAAGGCCAAGGATGGAGCTTTGCACAGCCTGATCCAATGGAAGGTTCCCTGCCCATTGCAGGGGAACTGGATCTAGATCATCTTTAAGGCCCCTTCCAATACAAACCATTCTATGATTCTATGATTAAGCACTTCAGGTCACTCTGCAATAATAATTTGCCCCTTTATTACTTATTCTTCCATTTGTTCACCATTAACCTGTGCTATGTCTAAAAGTGATTCTGTATAATTTCTTTGATAAGTGATAGAAACACTTGTCCTTTGCTCAAAACTTGATCCCTAGAGGAATCCATTAAAAAAGAGTTTTATATAATGTTCATAATCTGTGAAAAGCATTAACCAAATAAAAACCAGAAGCATCATTGTCATTTAAAACTGACTTTTACAACACATTAAGTATAAAGAAGGAATATTTCTTGTTATAGTCAGAATGATGATGCCACCCCCTTCCAGGGTGTTGTGGGGATGAACTCCCCTAATGCCTCTAAAGTACTGAAGGGACAATCTGTTTGCCTCAAACAGCAATCTCATGTACACTTTGGGGTAAATCAGGCCTTCTAAGATAGGTGCCTATAGGTATGTGAGACCTTTGAGTGCCTCCAGGCTCCAAGGTATGCTGGCATGCCTGGCTGTACCTCAGCTCTATCCCTAGGAAAGCCCAACATATCATCAACCCTCCTCTATCACGTTTTCTATAGGTCTGAAGATACCTTCTCTGGTCAGTCTGGATAGAAGGAAAACAAAGACTGTGGAGTGTAGCACTGTCTCCATCTTACTCCAGAGCCTGGATATGATTCCCTGTATTATCAGTGCCAACTAATGCAGGTGGCCACTAAGACTTCTGAGAGGCTTCGGCAGCCTTGTCTCATTTTCCTCTCTGTGAGCCTGCTTCTGGTTCTTTCCACAGTCAGGTTTATGAGGTACTTAACATTTACAGGGAAAATTCAGTATTTAATTAAGCTGAATTACATCTCAGCATTTTGCTGAGATTGTTTGGGAGGCCATCTAAATATACAGAAGAATTATGTGTAGATCCTGAACCAAAATATTATAGCATATATTTTGGTTCCTCCATTAAATGACAGAACAGCAACATCTCTGTGCCGAGGGTGTTATACCACTGTTTCATTCAGAGCTGAAATGAATTATTTACAATTAAAATTACCAGAATCACAGAATATTCTGAGTTGGAATTGACAAGAATGGGGGGCATGATGCCTCTCCTAAAGGAAATGTGACTGAGTCATTTATATTTTTTGTTCTCACTCTCTGTTCTAGTTATGCCACAGATGGCAGAAAATAGGAGTCAAACCAATTTAATACAGACATTCAGTTCAAAATGGCATGTATTTTAGTTCTCCCTGTATAATTGTGAGGAATAGGTGGAAACATATTGTTACTGTTTTAGACAAACAAATCAAACAGCACAACTCCCTCTAAAATCACCTTGAAAGTCCAATTCCTCCCACATCCTCCCTCATAAACCAGTGTAGTGGAGTTATTCTGATAAAACTCAAGCAGCTGATGCAGTGAGTTCAATGGCAATGAAAAAGCCTCTCCATGTGACTGAGTGGGACTAGAGGTGACTGGAAATAAAGTTGTTAAACAGAACCTTTATAAACTTTCAAAAAGTCCAACAAAAACCTGACTTCTTTGCTATCCCTAACCATTAGAGATTTTCAAATAATTCAAGACAGTGCTCTAGACTGTGCCAGTATAGTAAAATACATCTTACTTTTATTACTGCCCATCAGAAATCACAATCACAACTCCAGCAGAACCCACTTCTGTCTTCTGGGGGAAGTTTTAGCAAATGGTTCTGTCATAGCTAAGAGAAATCAACTCAATATACTGCTTGCTCTTAGAGGATCAGACTCTTCTCATTCCCTTGGCAAGTCAGGGACAAGGACGTTTTGGCTTATACACCTAAAATCACACAAATCTTTATTTCACCAATTCCAAGCAAATGACTTCATAACCTCTGCCTGCAGAGATGTGTGTGTGTCTGCAAACACTCTGTGGTCAGGCTAAAGAGCTAAATGCCTGAGGAAATCAGGGATATGTAAAGTTGAGGAGTTAGAATATAATCCTCTTGTGAAAAAATACAGGAATACGGTCAGCTATTAGGGAGATGATCACATATCTGCCTCATCTCTTGGTATACTAATTTCAGTCCCTCAGTAGGTTATCAACCAAACAGTGATGATCTGACACTCCTCTTCTTGTCTGAATGTTGATTCTTTTCACAAGAATAGTTGCCTGCCTTGATGACTACCCTGTAAATGACATGGTGGTGGGCATGGATTGGGATGTATGACGGACAGAATACTTTTCTAACCAGCTTTCAGTGACAGGACACTGTTCCTGCCACCTCTGCCTCCCCACCCCTGAGAGCAGCTTTGGTTTCTCAGCAATAGATAAAAGATTTGCTCAGGGAAGGAGGTATTTTATTTAACATGGTGTGCCCAAAGAAGTCAATTTTGTTTTTCAATAAATTCCACAGGTTAGTAGTTTTATTCCATCTTAAATTCATATTTTGGAAATTAACTCAAGCTGCACATATAAAAACTACTTTAAATGTCGTTCCCTGCTTCCTTTGGGCATTATCTTTCTGTTAAATAGTAAGGATAATAGTAACAAATAAGTACATATGAATCGTATAGCAGCAGCAGTCTTTATACTTCAAATAAATAAAAACAGGTGATTGAAAAAAGCCCTAAGATATCTTTCAAATCTCCACTGACTTTTCCAGAACCCCTAAACCTAGTAAATATACAGAATATCTACTACCGTATTTTCTAGATATTCTACCAGATCTATTAACATTTTCAGACAGCAGAAAATTAATGCATTGACATTAGAATCTATGGTGTAAACCTGTAATTAAGGAGATCTTCATTAGCTGAAAACAGAAGTGAAACCTTCCAGTTAAAGTCTGGGTAGCAGACATTCCTCTTTGGCTATGGCTTAAAAAAATCTCAGGCAACAATTTCAGAGATGACATTTCATTACCTTTGAAATGGCTTAGCCTACATTAAAAAAAAAAAATTAGTATCAACCTAAAGAATTATATTATATATTAAATCTCTTCAAATAAATAAGAACTTCACTCTCTTAAACATGTACAAACCTAGGGGATAAGTTTTACCACAAAGTAGGCAATATTTCTAGGAACTCCTATTGCAAAATCCTAGTACTCAACTACTGTGCTGGTTCCCTGTGATACATGCCCACAGCTAATCTAATGGCATTGCCATCAAATATTTTTCAGACTAAAATGAAATCTCCAATAAGATTAATAGATCTGTATGTCTTCTAATATTTTATCAGAAGATGGACTTGATGCTCTGACAATTCAAGATGCCATTAGTTTTGATATGATCAGCAAAGACAGGGGAAGTTGTATTATTCTCATTCTAATACATGCCTTGTAACATAATGATCTATTGCTAAAAGAGGAAATCTCTGCTTTCAGAGGAGCAAGCTTCACCAGACACCAAAATCTTGCAGGCTATCAGCTGCCTAATCCAAAAGTAGGATTCTTTCAAATAATCCTCAACCTGTCAAGCACAACCCTGTAACAGATTCTTTTTAAAAAAAAACCCCAACAAAAAAACCACATCCCCATCCAAATAAATCCCTTACCCCAGAACATCTGTTTTTATGGAAATAGATCTTTTGTTTCATTAGCATTTGAAGAATCCTTACTTTCAATGTTATGTGGACCAAGGTTTGCTTTCCCTAAAACACGAGCTACATAAGAGGTGCACAGGATTTCCTGAATGCTGGGAAATTATGTGAGTGACAGTGGATCTTTTCCAGTGCCAGGAATAGCATGCCAAGCATGGGGAATTTCTCTAGATCCGGGTATTAATCCTTATTTTTAAAAAACTTCACTTTCACAAGGAACAGGATGCACCCAAATAACTTTTCAGCCCCCTGACATTCTCTACAAAACTTGCCAGCTTTTTTCTCAGAATCAGAGCAGAGAAAAAGAGAATTTTAAAAAATAGTAATAAAATGAAGCAGTTTCTTCTTAAATTACTGAAGTTACTAAAATAAAATTGGAGCAAGAAAATTAAAGTATAATGGTATATTCAATGTAATCAAATGCTTATGCTTCATGAATATGAAATTGTGATGCTAATACTGAGTCGAACTGGTTTAGATCAAGAGTAAAGTCACCGAGGATCAAGAAATTCTTTGAAATTCATTACCTGTAACTGAATGCAGAATCTGACCCTATGTCAGCATTTGTAAATCAGGTATTTGACAAAATTCGATGGGAAAACTAAAGTCAAGATTTGAACTCTATCTTCCTGATGTGAAAGAGCACAAAAGTACCTCCCTAAAATGAAAAATGCAGAAAATGGTCAGTATAATAGACATATAGAGCTTCATAGCTTAAAAGTGCTGTCCAAATATTAGCTAAATCCTTACGATAAACCTGTGAGGCAGATAAGATGGAAGCACTTACGCTAAAAATAAATAAAACCTAGAACTGTCTCATATAACTGTAAGATTTTATTAAAAATAAACAGGGCTGGTTGGTATCCTTAACCTCAAGGTCACAAAACAAAGTACTAGGCACTGGAGGATAGCAGCAGAAGCCAGTACTCCAAAATCACTGTGTCTAATTAAGGATTCCAAAGAATCTCTGCTTTATGCTCTCTCCTGTCTCGAAGCATTCGCTGTGAGAACATTCAAATGCCACCGGGAGACTGACACGCTACTTGTTAGGTCAACAGTCCCATTGAGACTTCTCCTCATCGGCTTCCTCCGATTCCGGGCCAACCATATGTGCTGGGCAAATAACGCTGCACCAGGGCAAACAACACCGGGCAGGGCTCTCCTGTTCGAAAGGGAGGAAACCGATGGGGGGAAAAAAACAGTGTGGAAATCAGAAGAGTGTGTCGTGTGTGCACGTGCTAAATAATTCAGCTTTAAACTGTTCTGAACTTCTGACCCTCACACTCCACTGTGATGTACAGGACTGAAGGTTTCAATGTTAGCCCGCGATATGTTAAAGACAAAAATGTATGAAGCCTGCTCGTTTCAGCGTGAGGACATATTCAGCTAAAAGCATTCTAATATTAATGACGACGGCTGGGTTTAGAACTGTTTTAGTCCACTGCAATAATTTTGTTTATGAGGCTGGGAAGAGAGAAAATGAAATTGCTCTGTTAGTGCTGCACCCTGCTTCCTCCAGGCATTGGGCAGCATATGTCCCTTTTCCAATAAAAACATAGATTTGCCTATTTCTGTGAGTTGTGTGCTTCCCTCCCTTCCCTTTTCTGGCATTTGGCACAACTGCCTTACTTCCAACACGTCTGAGCATAGATGCATTTTTTCACCAGCAAAGTAAGGAAAAAAAAGAATTTGATTAAGCTTATTTTTATGCTTACAGGAAATATAAAAGACAAAGTGTTCCATGTTTAAAACTACAGCATATGCAGCTTGTGTGCACATCAGAGAGATCCCTACAAAGCAGCACACGCAGATACAAGATTACACAGAAGAGACAGATGCAGATTTCCACGCGGAAAATCTCTAGTGACTCCAAACGCGATGGATATTTAAAAACAATAATAATAATAATCGCGTTGTTGGGTAGGAATGGTACCAACGTAGTCCAACACTCCTGAGGACTTGTAGAGGCCCGGGATGACGCCCTCGGGGAGCACTCATTACATAAAGCGGGGCAATCTTTCTTTGCAAGTGCCCGCCACTTTCCCGCGGGCAGCGGCAGCGCGGTGACCTTCGGGGCGCGCCGTGTCCCCGCAGTGGGGGCCGCGGGCCGCGCTGGGGCTCGGCCACCGCCCGCACCTGCGCCGGGCGGGGAGCGCGGAGCGAGCGCGGCCGAGCGAGCGCGGCGGGGCGGCCCCGCGGGGCGCCGGCGGGCCCGGGGCTCCTCCATCCTCCTTCCCTCCCTGCCTCCCTCCCTTCCTTCCTCCCTCCCGCGGGGCGGCGCGGCGGACGGGGCGGGCCGGGCCGGGCTCCACCGCCTCCTGCCGCCGCGGTGATTGGCCCGGCCCTCCCCTCGCCCCGGCGCCCAGGCCACCTCCCTCCCTGGCTAAAGCGGGCAGTAGGTGAGAGGAAGGCGGCCAGACGGGAGCATGGTCGCGGCTCCGCAGCAGCCTCCGCCGCCGCGCCGCGCCTCCCTGCCCGGCCTCCAGCGCGGCTCCCGGCGCCCGCAGCCGCGCGGGGCTCTGCGTTAGCGGCGGAGGCTGCGATGCACGAGCCGCCGCTGCCGCCTCCCGCAGCCCCGCATCCTCCCGCCGCCTGAGGACGCGGCCGCCTGCGCCCCCGCGGAGGGAGGTAAGCGGCGCGGCGGTGCCGAGCCCGCCGAGCCCCCGCCGCCGCCCGCCCGCCCGCCGCGCCGGGCATCGCGGGGCTGGGGCTGCCCTGCGCCTGCGCTCGCTGCCCGCATTAAAAACTTCCTGCGTGCCTCCCGCTGCCTGGGGGGTGCCGTGCGGGGGCCAGCGGGCCCTCAGAATGTTGCTGTGACCGTTTGGGGTTTTTTCCGGGGTTTTTCATCTTGGCGTGGGGGGGTCTCCGCCCCGCCGCGCGCCCACAACTTCAGGCGCTCGCTCGGGGAGCGGCGGCGGCCGCGCGATTCCTCCACCCTCCCCAGTCCCGGGGGCGGCGGTGTCCCCGCAGACCCCATCCCTCGGGGGTGGCTGTCCCGGTGGATCCTCCTTCCCATCCCATGCCCTCGCCGGGCCCGCTCCCGGAGCCGCCGCGAACTGCCTGGCGCGGATCGGCGCGCAGCCCGCAGGCAGCCTGCTTCCGTCCCTGCCTGCTTCCCAAAGCCTCGGCCAGCCCCGTCCTCTCCCTGTGCCTGGCATGCATTCCCCCTTCTTGCTTCTCCACATCCCTACGCGTGATGCGTACGGGGAACTTTTAAGCGCAATCTTGCTTAAATATATATATATATGTGTGTGTATGTATACATATTAAAACATTTCGTACGATTCCCATGCCGATGACATGTCCTCGCCGGTGTGAGGTTTGTTTGGCTGCTGCTGTGCTTTTCCATTGATGCTTTTTTTTTTTCCTTTTTCTTTTTTTTCTTTTTTTTTTTTTTTTTTTTTTTTTTTCCCTCCCCTGAGGATGGTTTTCCTGTAACTTATCTCCGAGCCCAAGCGTGGCTGGTGCCGTTCGGAGCACAGAGGTGCATCCCTTGGGTGCTGGTTTTCGGAAGATCTGGCTTAGGCTGGAGGGAAAAGCTACTTTCTGTTTTGACGTTGAGTGGACGTGGCGAGCTGTCCTTGTTGTGTGAGGATGCAGGTCTGTGATCCCCGGGATTTTGGGTTCAGGTCTCTGTGCCTCCCTGGAGGGTGGAGAAAGGTCTGGAGGAAGGGACTTCTGGAGATGGATGGTGGTGTTTGTCGTACACTTCATAAACAGTGTGTGCTCATCGTCTCCAAGATTATTTTATTTTTCCTCTTCTGGTCTCATTTATTAAACTGGAAATATCCCTTGAACGCTAGAGACAGATATATCTCCCCACCACAACCAAAAATGATGGAGCCCTGGTCATGTAGTTGGCTGCTTATCTTTTGTTACTGTATATGAAAACTGCATAGAAAAAAAAAAATACAGCGTTCTGGTAACTAGATGAAGGGGGATTTAATCACTTTTCCATCAATGAAGGAAAAAGCCATACATGTTTGCTGCAGGCTTATTACTTGTTTAAATGCAAGATTATATAGAGCATATTTCCGATAAATGAAGAAACTTTCTTTTTCCTGGTAGTCTTGAAAGCAACTGAGCGAGTGTGTGTGTAGGCACGTGTAAGTCTTCTGCACCGATTTAAACATATTTATCAGGTTCTTCTTTTGAGGTGCTTTCAAAAACCCTAACTACTGTAGCTTTAAGGTGACTGCAGATAACAGTATTGTTTCTTATAATGAGCAATCTGCTGAAACTTTAAATCCTCCTTGAAAGATAGGATCTGTGTGAGAAAAGGGGTAGTGTTCCATAAGCTTTATATTTTCTTTATTATTGTTTGCCTCCAAACCAAAGCAACAGTGTGTTATTATTGTTGTTGTTCTGGCTTAAACTGCTAATGGCTTTATCTTCTTTTTCCCCATGTGGAGAAAAATCAAGAACAGCAATATTTTACTCTGACATTTATCTGCGTCAAACTTTAGTTATGCTCGGGAGGTTGTTTAATCTTCTCTGAATAATGTTCAGGATTGTGGTTTTGTGTTTGTTTATTCTTATAACCTGTTCTTATTGTGTTTATTTCTGGAAGTTGTCTTCAGTTTAGGATGAAATACTGGAACTATGCAAATAATTTAGTGACCCAACCAGAATGAGACTTAGCCTGCCTATGTAAACTGTGCTTTTCATTGCCTTGTTTTGCATAGCTGTTTTTTTTCCCATAACATCAATGTTGATATTTCCTAAAAGTGCCTTTGGTATTTCAGTTGAAAATTAACACTTGGTGTTTGAGTAACTAACTCTTTGAAAAATGAGGGTATCACTGTGATTTATTTAAAAGTGGAAAAGCATCCTGTCATACCAAGTAGTTGTCTTGCAAGTAATGACCTGTAACACTTAATTTGGATGAATTGTTGTTCATGTTCATTTTGCTTACAATAAAGGGTCTTAAATGAACTCTGAAATACAAACTGGGCTTTTGGTCTCAAACTGCTTGACTTTCCTGCATTTGCTCTCTCCAGTAGCTTATGAAATGTGTGCACAGTGTGTCAACCTTTCCCTTAACAACAAAACCTATGAGCAAATGTTCAGTGTGAATTATATTACCGAAATAAAATATTCTATAGTTGTCATGGTTACAAATAGAGGCAGGGTTACTGGTTTTCATCTGCATGCTGGGGAGGGGGATCTAGTTTTGTCACTTTTTAATTACGTTTCTATTGAGTGATGGTCATACTTCAGATACCCAGTATATTAGATACATGGCACAGTGAATTAGATTTTGTCAAAGTCTTCCTGAAACGAAACAAAAAGTGGTGGTGTGCAGGAACCAAACCCTTGTTCATTTGTTTTTACGAAGCAGAAATCTTGAGAGAAGAAAGTAACCAGATCTGTTTTGTCTTGGCTTCTAGATTAGCATTCTGCCGGGGTTGCTGCTCTTCTTCAAACAATAATAAAAAGTATATAGCGTGTATGTTGACTGGAAGCCTTCTCAATGAAAGGAGGGCAAGGCACGGATCTAGGAATTAATGTGGTTTTTGGGTTTACTGAGCGCTGTGTCTGGTGCTATCCCTTGTAGTGCCTGTTTGCGAGGAGAATTCATTAGCCCAGGTTTGCTGTGATAGCCTCTCCGGGGATGCTGCTGTGCTCCCACGCCTCCTCCTGTGCCAGGTACCGATCCCTGGTGTCCCTGGGGTTCGCTCAGGTCCGCAGCCCCCAGGATCGGGACCATCACTGTTTGCAGTTGTTGGCGCTTATCCCAGTGCTGTGTCTCTCCTTCTCTGTGCTCATCTGCAATTCAGTCTTGTCCATGCCTACTTGTTTTCCTGACCTTTTAATTTAGTTCCGATACCTGATGGACCCAGCTCTTCTGAAGCACAGAAAAATAATAAATAAAGGGCCAAATTAATTATTTTTCCCTTCCCTTTTTGCCTCTGTGTGCTGTGGTGAAAACTCACACACAGCATTAAGGTGGGAAAAGTACCCCATGATCTGTAAATGGAGAGAGAAATTCCAGGCTGTCCCACCTTGTTTAACCCTTGTAGCTTGCATCATACCCCTATTATGCAATTTATTTTTTTATCTTAAAACTCATTTGCAGTTTTCTGTTGCACTTTGGTCTCTCTTTAATATTTTTGTTGAGGTTTTCTATTGTCCCTTCTTTAGGTTGAACATGGTCTTGAGTTCTTGTAATGACTTGTCCACTAAACTCCATCGATCACTTGGGTTTGCTACTGTAGGCTATGGACCCAGGGAGCCCAGACAGCTGAGGGCCTGA
Source organism: Acridotheres tristis (assembly GCA_037013685.1). Classification (NCBI taxonomy): domain Eukaryota; kingdom Metazoa; phylum Chordata; class Aves; order Passeriformes; family Sturnidae; genus Acridotheres; species Acridotheres tristis. The sequence goes on from CM072887.1 coordinate 104,671,454, forward strand.
TCCCAAAGCTGCTCTCTTTGCAGAGCCTCAACTTTATAGTGCAGCACTGAAATCTACATCATTTTCAGATCACTAGTTCTTTGTGCTGCAGTCGAGACTTTTAGCTAGCTAAAAATCTCAGCATGGGTTTGTGACTTACTTGGTCCTTCTGTCTTTTCGGTTTTCCCTCCAGATCTTCCATTTTGCACAGTGTGCTGATCCAGTAACCTTAAATATGACATAGTATCATTAGGTTCTGTGATTTATTTATCTATCTAATCACTTCTTTAATGTACTCACCTCTCTGCAGAAGAAAGACAGTGTGAAACCTATATCCTTAAGCCCATAAATGTACAAATTAGATAATGTTGAATATACCTGCAGGTAACTGAATTACTGCATTAACCATTTGTCAATTTTTTTTTTTTTTTAATTCTTGTTTTATGTTGGTTTACGCAGTATGGAGAATGGTTTCAGCATCCCTCTGTGCAGTTAACTCTTCCATAAAGTTACTTGTATTAAGGTGGAGCTCCTATGTGGAAGCTTAAGATGCTCTTCCCGAGAAGTAAACTGCCAACAGCAAATCTGAGTGTGAGGCTGTATGGAGCATAAACAGCTTTGACATGCTTCTGTCACTTCTGTGTTTCCTTTGTTACCAGAAGTACAAAGAACAACTCCTCATCTATAAAGAAAGACATTAGAAGGAAGTAGATTAGAAATCAGTTATGGGAACGCCTTTCTGTCAGGTTTTTGCAAGTCAAGAGTGTTTGCCAGGGTGTGAATATGCATTGTCTACGTGGTGGGGTGAAACCAGACCTGGTACCAGCAGCGGTGCCCAGGAGCCTTCCCGGTGCTGTTGTTATGCAGCCAGTTACCTCTGTGCTGTCCTGACCATCTGATAAATGACAGTAACTGCATTCCTAGTCACACTCTTCCATAAATAATTTTATGTTGTGGATTAGGATATGTGGAACATGGGACCGTTTCGTCTAATTTTTATGTGCTTTCTTTTTTTATTTTAATCTATGATGCTTAGGTTTGGGTTTTCAGATATTCACAACTTGGGTTTTGGCCACAATTGGCATTAATAGCAGAAAAACAGGGTTTTTTGATGGTCTTAAATTTCAAGTAATGTATAGTGCTGGCTTGCAATAATAATACTGATTCTGTGAAACAATCTGCTGAAAGTATAGACAGAGACTTATTTTAAAATGAACTCGGTGTTCCTTTTGTAGCATTCAGTGATTTGTGTTTCTCTTTAACTCCCTGCCATCCATTACATATGCTATGTGAAGTGTGATATTAAGTGCTGGGATTTCTGTTCAGGTTTGGTTTTTTTCTTGGGTTGGTCTGCAGTTTTAGAGCTCTCTGTAAGTACAGGTAGCACACAGTTTGATTGGGAAGCAGATTATATCTCAAGGTGTGCATGGGAACTCGTTCAGTGCAGCAGTTTGAAAGAAAATCTGCCACTGATAAAATTCCTCTGCAACATTGCTGTTAACTAAAAGCTGTTAAGTGTGCTGTGGCAGGAGTGTTTCCTGGACTGTCAATGTAGTTGAGAGATACTGTGAAGAATCCTTCAAGTTGATACAGAGGTCTCTGAGTCAATAAGTGTTTGGTAGCAGGACACAAATTCAGGATGTGCCTAATTTGTTAAGCAGGGCTCATTCGTAGGTCTCGTCATATTTTTGAATCTTGGGAGAGCGATTCATTATCAATTTCCACTCCTGTTGTTTTTTGGTGGTTTTTTTTTTTTTCTTTTAATGCCCCCCAGACAAACCCAAAAACCTCCACCCCAAAACCAAGATCTGCATGACAGTGTAGACTTCAGAAGTCCTGGTTTAAAGTGTGATTTTTAGGCCTTTTGCTTCAGACACTTCTTAAAGTCCATGCTGATGAGTAATTAATATTTAAATCGGATAATTCTGCTCTAAGATCTGCTTTGTCAGACCTTGTAGGATTTTGTTTTTGGTCTGCAAAAGCGATGTTGGTGGATTTGCAGATTGCAGCATGCTGTAGCTCACTACTTAGAGAAAGGTTTATTTTCTCAGTCTGAGGCTTAAACATGCTTTTTCCCTTAATTAGAGGGAGAAGAATTTAAATGCTGTTAGTTTTTCCAGCCACAGGTAAACCCCAGATCAAAAGGAGAGGTGAAAGAGTTCAGGAAGTTCATTTCAGTAATCACAAGACATGGAATAACTTTAAAGTGGATGCAGCTGTGTTTACCTGTGCTTTGAAATCTATATGTATTGCAAAGTTCGGTTGATTTGTAGCTTGTTGAACACCTGAATTCATTAAATGATTCCTAACATATTGTATACTTCAGAAACTTCATTTTTCACTTTCTCTTGATTTTTTTATTGTCTCTTGCCTGCCAAGGGTGGAACAATGCCAAATTGGAACACTTCATGTTACAAAATGTTGTTGGGTATATAAATGTCTGGAAAATACTTTTTAAACTATATGAAATGCTGCAAAATGTAGTTAAGCTGTATCTTTTTGAGCTTATTCATTAACCTTTCATAAAGTTTGGAAAAGCAGTGGCAGAGAAGCTGCTAATTCTGTATGAAGTTTCTTCTGTTCTAATACAAGCAGTAGAGCACAAAAAATAAGTGTATATGAAATGTGTAAACTATTTCAGCTGTATTGACCTATACACAATGCAATGGCTTCTTGACAGTGCTTATATTCCTAAGTGTATCCTCAATATGGGATGGCTCAGCAGAGCTATTTAGCATGATGTTTCTGCTTGGATTATCAGGGTCAGGAACTCTGATGGCAGTGGAAGTTGGCTCTTCTGGTTGAGGGTTTTGTGGTTTTCTTCTTTTACCCTCTTTTTGAGTGGCTTTTTAGTAAAACGAGTTGGAGGCTATAACAGATCTTTCTGAAGACTCCATGAATGAAAGAAGGAAAAGTATAGAAGAAACACTTTTCCTAAAATTTTACTGGTAGTCAGTGGAGTAGGGAGAAATTTCTGGAAGGTTGGAGTAAGTGGCTGCTTGATTATGAGGTACTGGTCATATTTTAAGGGTTTTAGTTAAAAACTGGATCATATAAACATCTGCTTCAAAGATTCAACTTTGAAAGTTGATTCAACTCTTTCTCATCCTTTCTTCTCACTTGGGGGTAGGAGTAGATGGAACAAAGCTTAGCCAGATGTTCCTCACGACAGTGGACTGGTCTGCTTTTCCCCCAGACAGTGAATTTCTCCCCAGGTGAGCAAACAGCTCAATAGATTACATCTGAAAAGCCTCTCTACTACCGCAGACACTTTGCAATCCATCCTACTCAGAGTAGAGAAATACCAGATACACCAAGGATATTGTGTGATGAGAGGTTATGAAAAATGCTGTGCCTTCTTCCTTTAGAAGGGTGCAAAAAGTGTGTGACTAACACTCCCAGGTCATCCCTGACAGACTTGCTAATAAAATGCAGGGGAAAATGTTAAATGTACTGCACTGCCCTCTTTATTATGCTATTTTTGGCTGATCATATGAGAAAAGTATGTATCATTTAAACAAAAGTCACTGCTCTGTCTTCCCTTCCTTCTCTCCCCCACACTGTTTCACATTTCTAAACATTGAGCATACCAATCAATATTCCATTAAGAGGAGAATTAACTTGGGAGAAGCTTGCATGTATTTGCATGTAGTAGCTTATTTCTTGGTCTGTGGCTTTGTGTTGCCTTTCCCCAAGTGTCATATTTTCCTTTTTTTTTATTTATTTTAAGAATACTCCAAATATTTGTGCAATTACTTTTAGTAGTGAGGTTTGCCATGTCCCATCTTAATTTTGTCAATATGAATTGCTGGTAGAGCTGTCTGCAGTGCCCTGCTTGCAGGCAACATCAGTCAAATGTTTGTAGTTACCTTTTTGCTTCTGTTTTACAATAGCTGGGCATCAAGGTACTAGGCTGCAGATCAAATGTTGCCCCCGGTTACGCACATGTAGTTAACAGAAATCAATGTTGCATAGGCGTAAATGAAAGTTGAGTTTGATCTTTGGTGAGTTAACTCTTATCTCTTTTACACTGAAGCTAGTCTGGGTTTTCTGCAGGCTGGATTGAGTGCCCATTCTCAAATTCAGAATTCGTGAGGCTTTGGCTGTCTGTGCCAGCATTTTATTCTTATGGTCTTTGTATGAAACTGAAAGTAAAAGCCTCCCGCTTGCTTTCTAAGGTCTGAGCCTTAAGACTGCAAACAAATGTAATGAGATGTGATTAAAAGCTGCCTGTAGCACATAAGAGCGTGGGTTGTGGCTGTGTGGGACCTCCTGGGGAACCTCTCAGTTGATCTTGATGTGTGAATTGTCACAGGAGCTGCTGAACTATGGACCAAATCCTGATCTAGTTAACACCTGTGGAGCTGACATATTCCAATATGTATCTGATGTTGCACAGTGCTTCTCTATCCTGAGGAACAAATCACTTGTGAAATTCAACTGTGAAGGTCTTGAGGTCGAAGGAAAGAGTCTGCAAATCTCAGTAGATGACAGCAAATGCAAGAGAGAGGGAAGGAACCATTTGCTAGTTTCTGGTTTGTATGGTCCAGGTGCTTCAGTACCTTTTCTTTCCCCTCAGATCTTTATTGTATAAAATGGGCCAAATTTGTCCTTGGCCCAGATCTGTGCAGTCAAATGAAGCTACATTTGGTACCCTGAAAACACTAGATAAATGTTCTACCCATTCTTTAAGTTTATTGAGTCTCTGAAATAAAGCCTGCTTCTTAGTACATTGTTCCTTTTTGGAAGAATAGTGTACAGTTTCATGATTAAATTTCTGAGCAGTTAGAGTTTTGCAACATCACAGCCATATCTCTCTGGGAACTAAAAGGCAATGCAAAGTTGTGGCCGATATTTTAGTTACTTGGAGGAGGAATAAGGGGATAGAAATAGTATAGGAATTAAGGAAATAATAAGGCTTGCCTGAAATCCCTAAAATGTGAGATTGACTTGAAAAGTGGCACTTGGATACAGAACTGCAGCCAGAGATGAAGAGAATTGTGATTGCCCTGATACTCCTTATTTTGGTTTATTTGTTTTTCCTCTGTCTGAGAGAGAAATTTTGAAAGCCTATTTGTGTGTGTGTAGGGTATGTTCTTGCTAAAAAAGAAATTGAAGCAAGTTTTCCTTAAATTCACTGTTTCAATATCACACTTGAACAGTTCACAGCAGCATCCTTCAAGCCTCCTAAAAACTATTCTTAGACAAATATTGTTGTTGCAGCAGCTAAGTTACTGAAGTATTGTATTTCAAGAATAATACAAAGTAAAACAAAAAACCCAACCTTTGTGCCATGCTGGCATCTTTATTCAGAGAACTGCATACAGCTGCAGTGCTCTGATGGCAGAGTTAAGGTAGCGTGGGCTGGAGATGAAGAATGACACCCAGCTGGGTCAGGTTGAGAAGCTTAAACACTAATTTATGGTGGAAGTGCAGGTGCAGCTTGAGCCAGGCATGTCCTGCTTGAGATGATGGTCAAGCAGGGCATCCTCAGGCACTCATCTGGGGAAGCCAGGGGCTGCCTACACTTCTGCTGCCTGTAATCTGAGTGGAAGGCCTTGTTAACCATTTCCTTCTTCATTTTAGGCTTCACTGTTTATCAGGTAGTTGTTCAACTTTAGGAAAACATGAACAGGCTCAGATTTCCTCAAGATACTTAATAAAATGGCATCACATATGACTTAGTATCTAAGTCTTTTCCTGTCTAAATATTATCTTGTAAAAGTAAAATCTATCAGTACATGGCTTTCAGTAGACCAGTCATCTCTTAAATTTGACTTCAGGGTTGGCTTAAGAGGATAGTTTTACTCTAGAAACAAAGCATGAAACCCTTATTTTTATGTAAAAAAGGTTGGAAATTGTTATAACAACAATCAGAATTTTTCAGCCTTGGGCCATCTTCTTGATTAGAAAATTGAAAGATTAAAAAACCTCAAGATTAACCACCAGGATAAGATCCAAGAAGTGTCAGTGTTCATTTTACCTAGATAATGTTACTTTTAATTTTAGGCAAAAATTTAGGATTAATGCATGGGCATTGTGTGTATAACTATTACATTCAAAAATACACCATTTAGTCTTGGTTTTCTATATCGAATAAAACAAATATGTTTCACTGTATCTGCAGTCAACATAATGTCCAGAGGTGCTTACAAAAATGATGACCAGAAAGCTCATGCAGGAGAACACCGAGTGACAGCATTGCTCTGTGAAACACGTGGCCTCTGTCTTCAGAAAAAAAATAGTAATGTAACTCTGAATCTCTGTGTGAGCTGTTGGCCAGAAAGAATTTTAAACTAAAAGTTTCTGATCTTAACCAAGCCCAGAGCAGGCTCTAACCATTGGTATCTGACCTCTCTGCCACTAGAGAGGGAAGGAGCTCTTCATAGAACAGGGATGCAGGACTTGGCTAAAGGCACGTGTCAAATAAATGAGTGAGTTGTCAGTTTTTTGTTTTTCTTTGTGAGGGCAAAAGGAGAGTATGAATATTAAATCATATAATTTATACTCCAGAACAACTTTGTAAGCAAAGTTTTGTTGCCCAGAAACATCTATAAAAAGACAGAAATTTTTCACATTCCATGTATAGTGGAAAGTTGCAAGTGTTTTTGGCATAAAGCAACAGTTAACTGCAAATTGTACTGTGGAAGCTGGAAACAAATATCTAACCATCCTGATGAACCACGAAAGTGCCATATTCTGTGTGAAATGGAAGCACAAAGGCCTTCCAGGGAAGTCTGGAAAGCAGTGGAGTTCTTCCATTTTCCTTCATGTGACCTTAGTGTTCTATTCTGCTTTTTTATTTAGCTGCCACTCTGAAGCTTTGCTGTTGCACACACACACACAAAAAAAAAAATCCCTAGAAACGCCGGGGTCAGGCTGCCTGGTAACTCTCCTCTTCCAGTGTGGCTGGTTTGCCGAAGCAGTCTGCTTTACAGATATATATATATGTATATATTCTCAGAGTAGCTGTACATGCACTCTGCCCCCAAGTTGCTGCATTATCTCTTCTGTCACTGCATCTTAAATCTTCAGCTCTCTTTTTTTAGATTTTTCTAGGTTCAGATTAATGAAAGCACCACCCACAATTATTGAACATCTGAAGGATAAAACACATCGTGTTAACTTCAGTTTATATTTGAGCTAGTATTCAGTTTATATTTTGTATTTATTTATATATTATATTTGAGGGTGTTTTTTTAATCTCTGATTTTTCTGTTTAGGCAATAAACTCTGGAGCAAGGGCTGTTACTTTTAGTCTGTACAGTTAGAGCTGCCTCCCTAGTTGTGCCTGGTGCTTTAACAGGACAAAAATGATTCATAAGCTCTGAAAATGCTGTTCTTCTCCACCCCTCCTTTCTCCAGTTCAGTTGACAAAGATTCTGTTATGCTGAGGCAAAGCAGAACTTAATGCCACTTTTCTGTTTCTCTAAATTGCTTCTTTTTTAAGATGAAAATATATCCTAGAGAGGTAAAATGAACATTACAGAATGTTCAGATTCCTAAAACTATTTTAATAGGATTTTAAAAAAATTGATATTATTCTAATCCAGAGATAGTGAGCAGTAAAGCAGGCTTGTTAGTCAGGGATGTATCTGTTTCTTCTGGAAGGCAAGTATGTGCTTTGTCTCACTCCATTAAAAATAGTAATCCCAGGAATATATCGAAGGCTCCAAACTATTTTGGAGGTGGTTGTTCATGTAGAGGTCCACAGTCACGCCCACCAGAGGGCATTTTATCACCAGTTTCTTGGGGAAAAAGTTTTTTTCCTTAAGTCATAATAAAGTAGTAAATATTGGACGGGAAAGCAATGTATGAAACATTGTGCAGATAGCTTTTTTGTTTATATATAAATACATATGCTTATTTCCTGGCTGTATTTATATGTAAATAAGTAATGATGTCGGCTTGAATGGTTGGGTTTCCCCTCTGCTTTCTAAATACTTTCTAATTTTACTTACGGATAATCTGGGGAGAAAGGAATTCCTTAAAGCTCTGCCACAGCTGGTGTAGCCATCACTTACCAGGACCCTGCCTTCCCTAGCACACAAGTGCAGCAGATGCTCTGGATGATTGCAGTGTAGCCTTGCTCCCCCTTTCCAGGGCACTGGGAAGCAGAGGCTGCTGCTCAGAAGCCCTGGTCATTTAGGAGGCAGGAATTCGTGAATATAGTTAATAGCAAAGCCCCTGGATCTAAAGGAAGCACTTGGCAGCTGGGGAAGTGTACATCTGCCAGATGGACCTGACATCTTGTGTTTGGCAGCACTTAATGCTAAGGCATGATATGCAAAATCCAAGGATGACAGCTAGGAAATGAATTTTTATTCTAAAAACTGTGTTTTGGTTTTTGCTTTTTTATTCATCTATCTTCCAGTATGAAATAAAGCTCTGCAGGAAGGAAAAAAATCTTCTCCTGAAAATACCTTTTCTGGCCAGCTCTCAAGGTGTTTCCTCACGAAGCTGACATCTGTGCTGAAGGTTGGGCTGCCCTAGTTCAGATGTGTGACCTTCGTCAGCCTGATACAGCACATATAATGTGATTGATTCCCTTCAGTTCCCTATGGATAAATATATTCTCTCCAGCAGAGCCCCTGTGACTTCTTTGCAGCCTCAGCAGAGGCCTGGGGTCATCGGAGACCAATCTGCAAACCTGGGCAGGGCTCTGAACAGCCTGTGCTGGCACATGCGGGCAGAGCAGTGGTGAAAGCCTTTCTCTTTGCAGGACATTCTCTGCATCTGTGGGATGTGGTCTGAATGGTTTGCTTGGAGATTTGGAGACTTTGTGATCTTTGAGAATCTGGCCCTTATCCACAGAGGACTGTGATCTTATGTGGGATGAGGAGAGGCAAAGATACAAGGCAAGAGCTTAGTTCTTTGTGGCACAAATTCTGGGCAGGTGCCTGCAGTAAGGATGGATGCTCTGTCTGTTTTATGTGCTGCTAGTGGGGAGGCTGAAGGTGCTCTGGCTTCCCCTTTTTCCAAGGGTTTTGTGGTGCTCTGGTCTGAACACTTTTCTGTGCAAAATAGGGTGAAGACCCTCATCAAATGGTGGCTGGGGGGCTGTGTGGAAACAATTGCTCGGACCTTAAAATTACTGCAGTGAAAAAGTGAGGTGAAGGATTAATCAAGACCAGCTCTGTCTCAGCAGCAGCAGCAGGCAGTCTCCTACTAAACTACCTCAATGTTTTTCAGCCTCTTTATTCAGATGATATATCCTTTAGACAGGAAATATTTTTTTTCCAGCAGTGTTAGTGTCTGTGTAAATAAATGACCTATAAAAGAATTTTATTAATTCTCTAGGACTAAAACTTTGAATAACATTTTTAGCTAGATAAATTTGCTTTCTAGAACTGTCCAGATGATTTGATAAAGACCTATGTCTTTGCCATCTTGTCATCACTAAATTTAGTAGCTTAATATCTCCAAGGGTTGTAAAAGATATCTTGTGGTTAAGAGTTGAGGGAGTTGTGAGGTTTTATTAATATTTAAGGGCCCAAGTGTAAATTAGTGTTAAAAGGACTTTGGATGTGATTCTGTATTTTGTTTCCTTGGATTTTAATTTTGCCTGTGGTGATGAGCTGGACCACATATGAATGTGGGGACCCAGCCATAAAGACTTAAGTGAGGGAATGTTGTTGTAATGGGTGAGTTACTCTGCTAAGAACCTTACTAGCATAAAAACCCCCAAACCTGTTAGGGTAAAAAAAAATAAGTAGATGGCAGCACTAAGCTGTTCTGAAGAGAGAATTTGAAGGTGAGAAAGATGAAAAAGCCTGTTAAAGCTGCAATTATTGCAACAGTGCAGAGCTCCTGCAACGTGATCGTAACTCACATTAGCGCGAACTTTGCAATTTAGTTTCCGTGCTGTTACCTTGGGAGTAAATGCTGCTGCTTCTTCTCATTTCGTTAGTAAGGACTATGTGAGGTTTCAGTGTAGCTCTAAGCTAAAACAACCTCAGATCTAGGTTTCCTACAGAGTGACTTAAGGATTTGACCTGACTGCTGTTTGTATCTTGATGCTGACTTTTTAGCACTATTGTTATTGTATCAGAAAAAATTCCTTTGCTTCTAAAGACATGTATAGCCTCAACATATTTTCATTGAGGCATGTAGGTCTGTAGCAAAGTTCTGAGTTTTGTTCTGTTAGTAGATCCACATAGCCAATAGTGTTTTTTGACAGAAGTAGCCAATGCCAGTTATAAAGATGCTGATTATTTTGCATTTGAATTTGTATTTTAATATGCCTCAGCAGAAGCCTTTCATATTAAAAAGAACTACTCCTCACCTTTTGCTTACTTTGCTGCTTTTCTCAGTCTGATGTCAAACACTGATTTAAGGCACCCCTGGAGGGCAGGGAGGAAATGCTTGCATTGGAGCAGGTGACTGCCTTGCTTGAAATCTATTTCTGAGCAGCAAAAGACTGTCTTTGCATTTTGTGAACTCCGAAACAAAGCAAGCAAAAAACTGAGTTCACTGTTTTTGTTATTATACTTGTGCTTTGAGGCAACCTGTCCACTAATAAACTGAGAAGTTGGCAGCACGTGCCTGGTCAAGAAACTTGATTACTTTCAAGACGTGCAGCTTCGAACAGAATGGGAGAAAAATCCATGTGTTTTTAATTAGCAAACTAGCTGTTTCCAACCTTTTGTCTGACCAGCACTCTTTTTAGGGAGCAGAAGAGCCTGCTGATGGTGCAGAAGGTGAGTGAGCTGCTTGGTGCTGTGACAGCTTTCCTGGAAAAGCCTGTTTTAATGCTCAGCCGCCCTCTCATTGAAGAACCTCTTCCTAGTGTGTAATCTGAACTTCTTTGATCTTTTTTTGCAAATGGAAAACTAGTTGTGTGGATGGATATTTGGTGCAGCTAATGAGAAAACCCTCAAAATAATGTAAGAAACAATAAATCAACAAAAAGAAAGCAAAAAAAAAAAGACAAAAAACCAAAACCCAACCAAAAAACTCAACCCAAAATTTTTTTACATAGGTTGATTTGTAGCTTCTGCACTGAAAGTAACTAACTTTATATGGTGGTGATTGCATGTATTGTTTGTTATTATAAGTATTACAGGAATTTGGCACGGTTTGAGACTGCTAAAATAAACTGTTATTTTAGGAAACAGCAAGTAAGTTCTGCTTCTGGAAAACTGGATATGTTTTGAGGACATCATTTTTAATTTTACAGTTTTTGTACCTTCTTGAGTAGCTAAGGTGGTTAACTGATATACATTAGGAATGAACTTGTTTATCACATGGATCTTATTGGTCCAGTTGTGACCTCAGAAAGATGGGAAGTATGTTTTTATTTTGTCTGAATTTAAGTTTGTGATATTCCTTTTTTAAAAAAAAAAAGCGTAGTGTTTTTCAGAAAAAAGTATTCAGTGCTTTTTAAATGTGTTGTGTCCAGATGAAGCTTAAAAACAGACTGACCATGGAGCTGCCAGACTTTAGGTCCATATAATCAAATACCTGCTTCCAGCAGTTCCCAAGGGCAACCATTTTTAAAAGGAGAAATGGTATTTTGATTTGGGCTATTGTAATTATCTTAGTCTCACAATACCTTTCAGGGGTTATCCCAGAAGTTTAATACCTTGTATCAATATTTTTGTCCTATCCTCTTAAATCTATTGATGTTCTTAATCATATGTGCCTGCTTTGGGGCAATTCTTGCTTTTTTTTGGCCTTGACAACTTCTGGCTTCACGCTCTGCAGTGTGGTTAGACATTTTTGAGACTATCTTATTTTTATCTCTTCTGTAACTTGTAGCTTTTACTGAATTTCTCTTTGTTATGCAACCAAGAGAGAAACTGAAGTTATGATTTCTCTCTGCTAGTCATGATTTTACATTTTTATTTCATCCCTGTAGTCTGCTACCCAGTCTTCAGTCTGCCTTCAAATAAGCTTCTCCACATCCAAAATACTGTTATGGTCCTCTGAGCCTTCTCTGAGTCTCCAGTAGATTTGGGTGCCTAGCACAGAGTAAGGAAGCAATACTGTTGATTTGATAGTGGCGTTTCAAAACTGCATTATTCCTCCAGCTAACACACTGAAGGTTTCTTGGTATTGTTTTCCCTGCCTCACTGAGCAGTTGTTTCAGGGTTTTCTGTGACCTCTCCAGAATGGTGCCCATAGGAATTTAGCTAAAGGACTGAAAGTCTGGATTGCTCTCCTTGAGATGAAATTACTTGATCTACTCTGTTTATTTTAGTATAGGCTATCATTGATGTTTTTAAGGTTAGGAGTTTCCCTTTTGCTCATCAAAAGGTAAGATCAGTGGCTCTTCTGAATGGTTTTACAGATGAGAACACTTTAGGAAATCTGAATTGGATCTTATTCTGTCTTTGGAACTAGGCTAATGTCAAGAAATGCTCATTTTTCCTGTGTGTATCAAGGGTCTTGCAGTTCCACAAGTTTCCTTTCTTTCCCCAGCTTTCCATCAGTAGGAGATGGTGATTTGCTGAAGTCTGGCTGTTCCCTTGCCATGCTCAGGATTAGACACTAAGTTTTGTCTCTTTCTGGTTTTACTCTCAGGAGCAGATCATGGAGAGAAGGGGAAGAATGAGCAGTGTGTCTCAGTGTACAGCATGCCCTCTCTGTCTGACAGGCTGTGCAGTCCCTGAGGTTTCTGTCAGCTCAGGCCAGAGCAGTGGCATCTTTAGTGCTGACAGCCTTGTGTTTGAGTCCTCCAGGTCTGCACATCCGTGTTGGATTCCCCCAGCTGAGCAGTGCTTGTCTCTGCTTGTATGTCTCATCCCCATCCCACCTATTTTCCTGTGTTGCCTTTATAATGAGTCAAGTTGAATTTCTTAAAAAAAACTTGATACCCAACTTCCCTCTCTGCCTTTGGCTTCTGGCTGTCATTTCTCAGGTGTCTGAACAGTTGCCTCAAGGCTTCTGCTTCTCTGTTCATTTGTGCTGATTTAAGCTGAACACGGCTGATTTATGAAATATGTCTTAAAGTTGGCTGAATAGCAAGGTTTTGTTTCTTTTTTTTTTTTTCTCTCCCTTCATGGGAACTTAATTACTGGGGGGTGGAAATGATTTTGGTGGCTGTTTTTTTCTGGTTTTATTCAATTTTCATGAATATTAGATCCAAACGTAAGTACTGTGCATTTCCTTCACGCTGCAAATTCTAAGAAAATATCACTTATAAACAGTGAAACAAACAAATAAAAATGTATCCATTGCTTGTTTGCTTTGAAGTAATATTGTATATAATCAAGTGACTCCAGAAGCTGGCAGGCAGCTTTAAGAACAACATCAAATGTGATTAAAGCAAATACTCAGTTGGCAACCACTGGACCTTTATCACAGTTAAGGCTTCTCAGCATCAGACTTTCAGCACTTTGAAAACACTGTGAGAATGAATAAATAACCATCTTCAGAAAATCTGAGGTGGTTGCATCTGTTTGGCCCTTGTCATGCCGTTTCTGCTCTGTGACTTTCTGCATTTCTGCAGTGTCTCATGTCAGGCTTTGCGAAGCTCCAGGAACCGGGAAGCTGAGATGCAGAGAAGAGAAGGGATTTGCCTGAGGCACTCAGATCAAGTGTACTCCCAGTTCTGGTGGCAGAAATTGCCACTTGCACATTTCTCTCTAAGCTCCAGTAATCCTGGAGGGCAGCGCTGTTTGTTTGTGCCTGGGCAGTCTCGAAGGTGACCTGCCCCCAGGGGTGGGTTGATGGCTCTTGGCTGCAGTGGGGAGATGAAGTTTTCCCTGTGCTTTGAACAGGTTGTAGTGCTGATAATAGAATCACATCTGCCCCACTGCCAAGGACTAGGTTGGCCTTGTAAGGATGAAGTTTACTTCTAGTGTGCCTATCCATCTAGTCGTCATAGAATAGACAGAGACAAGACAATGGTGTTTTATAATTTTTTTTTATTCTCCAAAAGCAAAATGATCCTTCCCCTCAAAAAAAATTGAGGAATCTTCTTTGTCATGTGCTGCTACAGCAATGCCTGTGGCTTTCAGCACTTGAATTTTGCCACTTTATTTTGTGAAATACTTGTTCCTTGTTCCTTGGTCTGTAGGATGTAGTAGGCTCCTGTAGCAATGCCCTCTGTGATGGCTGACAGTCACAGAGACCTTGCCAGGGAGCTGCTGAACACAGTATGCAAAGAAATAGCAAAAAACCTATGGAATTGAGCCCTAGCAGGCAAAAAAATTATTTCCAGGCTGTGACTGAGGCAGGTTTTTAAGCTTGGCAAAGGAGGCTGCAATGAAGATTGCTTTGGAACTGTCATTGTGCTGAAAGGGAACTCATGGTCTTTGGCTTGGGGATTATAGGATGTTAGCATAGATTAGCACTGCAGGGTCCTAAATGCTTTGGTTGTTTTAGATCTAATTTTTGCTAGTGTGAGCAGTTGAATTGCGGCAGCAACTCCAAACTACTCAGTTCCTTAAATGAGGTGCCTCTTGCAAGGTGTCAGCAGTGTTCTGGTAACCTGGAAGAACGTGGGTGACTAATCTGCAGTACAGTGGAAAGTCACACTTCTGCACCAGTGCTGTGCAGGAGCCTGTGCACTGGCACAGCAATGAATGGAGCTGCTGGAACTGTGTGCAGGGCCATAGTCTGTCAGAAGTTGTCTTGATGAGTATCCTCATCCTATTGCTGCTGGATGGCTGTGGGGATTATTCTGTATTGCCTATAGGTGGGACTTTTGTTTGTAAAAACTGAGTCATGAGGTAGGAAAAGCCCTTTACACTGTTCCGGGTGTCTGATGCCCAGACACCAGCAGGAGCTGCCAGGTATCTCTTTCTCAGTAGCAAAGAAAAGCCAGGGCTGTGGGGTAGCACAGAAATTTCAGCACAAGGGTATCCTTAGGGCACAGAGCTGGGGCTCATACCTCAGAGCAGCAATAGGTGGTACTGCTATAATGGGGCTGTAAGTGGGAATATCAGAGCAAATAGAGTGCTGGAAATTTGAAGCACTGTCCGGAAGGGAAACATCCATGAAAGGAAAGTTGACTGTGCAGGAAGGAGATGATAGAGCTTTTCCTGTTTGCACTTAAAGAAGAATTAAGAGGATAATCTGCTGTGACAGCTGCCAAGTACCTGCTGCACTGGTGCCTTGGTGAAGCACCAGTCCTTGCCCAGCACCTGTGGCTGCCAGCTGCTGATAGAGGGATGCAGCCATGGCCCAAGTAGAAACCCCACTCTTTTTGGAAGAAGGAAGAACTTGGCTTGTGGAGAATAGGAGAACAATTACAGAGAGCAAAATGCTTCCTTACTGCATGGAATTGGTGGCTTCCACTTAAAGCTAGCTTGTATGTAGTATTGCCTATGCAATCCTGAAAAGTTTTAAGAAAGGAAGAAGTAGCAATCAAAGACATTGTTCATAACTAATCTTGTTGCTGAGACCTGTCAAGACTTTGTGTTACTTGAATTATTTTATTTTTATATTTTAAAACTATCTGAGAAGGAAATTAGTGTCCAGCTGTCTTCCAGCTGTATTTTCATAAAGTTGGCCCCGTTTGCAGCCTGAGAATATGTTGCCAATTACCTCCCTTTTACTTAGTTCCCTTAAATGCCTTCTCTCCTAGTTCTTGACTTGAGGTTTCTCCCTGTCAGTCATGAACATACTTATACAGGTGTTAGGACAAGTCTTCAAGCTTTGAATGGTGGTTGGTGGAGGGGGGGAAACATTTTAAAATATTTCACCCTTTTGGGGGAGCATGCTCTTTCTAAAAGACTGGATGGGCCACCTTCTTTTACTCGATGTAACCAAGCCAGCCCTGCTGTGATCTGGCAGGACTTGCTCTGACCTGAGGATGGAGAGGTCATGAGGTGCCATTTCCCTCTTTGGCTCTTGGTGTTGAGAACTAGACTGAGAGGCTGTCATAGGGCAGCATTTCTTGAAGTGACACACTTCTTTCATCTGGCAGTGACACCTCACCCAATCAGTGAGGCTGTGTGTGCCAAACTGTGTGTGTGCTTGGTAGCTCCAGAGTCCACACCACAACCTTTTCATAGAATAAAAGCCAAACCCTGAAGTTGGGCTGCTCCCCTATAGTTACTAGCTGCCTGGCTTACAATCTTGAAGTAGTGTAAATAATTAACATCTAATGTTAATTGTCTGTGCATCTTAACCAAGAGGCAGAGGTTTGTGCTTTCAGCATGAGAAAGGTCAGGGTTTACACTGCCCTGTGAAAGCTTGTGGTTATGGACTGAACTCCTTGCTTTTGATGTAAAAAAAAAAACCCAAAAATAAGCAAACTAAAATCATAGCTCCACACTCTAAGCAGGTATCCCTTAAAACATACAGTTTTGGACAGTCCAAAAAAGCCTGTTACATGCTTATAAAAGAAAGTGGAGCAGCAGTAGGGAATCTCCCACTGATGAAGAGCTTGCTTAAACTATTTAAAAACTTAAACTGGTCAAATCTTTACTTAAGTCAGAGGAAAATGTTGAAATGTGTTCTTTTACAGAAAGGGATTTCCTTTTGAACCCAGCTGGAAGTCTTTAGCCTGAAAAGAAAATCAGCAGCACAGGTAGATACCAAATCTGTTCTGCAAAGAGCTGTTAGTCCCGCTGGAAAGATTCCTGAAATGAAAACTTCTCTAGCACAATGAAGCATCAGTAGTGCATCTTTCCCCACAGTGGAAGTTCAGAAACACAGAATGTGGGGCATTGGTGAAGCAGTCTCCTTGAGATATTTTGCTACTTCATTACTCATGAGATGGGGCAGCCAGTGTTTGCTCTATCAGTTGGTTTTGGGATGGTTGTTTGTTTTTTTTTTGCTGTTACTGTGTTTTTGTTTTGTTTTGGTTTTTTTTTAATAGTAGCTTTGAAGAAAAGCATAATAGCAATGAGAGTTCAGCAAACTTCAGCAAAATAGACAGGCAAAGTAGTCTGCTAGGAAGTATCATAATTAAAAGCAAACTACATTTGTCAAAATAAATGAACAAAACAGAGTTTATGGTACATTAACTTGTTTGCTTACTTGTACATAACCAAATTCTTTTGGATTAGCAATTGGTATCCCACTCATTAATGAATGTTAATTAGATTCTATTGTGATACTTATTGGCAAATTTGAGAACAGAGAAAGAAAAGGAGTTACTGGGCCCAGTAAAATGCTAAGCACTCTTTGGTTTGGTCTGAATTTAAAGGTATTATTTAAGCTTTCTTTCAAAACGGGAGAACCAGCTGCCTGCAGCCCACCAGGACGGCAGCAAACTTGTATTGTCTGTCACAGTCCAGTTGCTCTGTGATTCAGGTTTGACTTTTTGGAAGATGCCAGAGGTGTTGCAGACCCTCCTGTGCTGCCAAGCCTGGGCTAGGGTCTGGCCTTCACCTCACCCTGTCATGCTGGGGGTGAGAGGTGCAGCTCAGCTGCTCTCCTGTTCCACCCTTTGGAGCTGCAGCTGCTTCCCCTGTTACACACAGCTTTTCCAGAAGGTACCAAATCAAATTGGGGTGAGTCTTGCCAAATCCTTTGACTCTGAGGCTGTGAATACCATTAGTGAAAACTGACTGTAGAAGAAATTCTCATGTTGCTGTTGGGAGAGGTAATAGCAGCATCTGAAGGGTTTCCATGCCACTGACGTGAGGAACAAGGCACTGGTTTGTGTCTTTGTGTTACAGTCACAAGCCAAATCCCTGCAACAGAGGAGGCGTCCACATGTGTTTGAAGGTGGCAGAGGAGCTGTTTTGGCAAGTGCATTAATTCTTGGAGAATGATTAGGTGGGATGGAGCTCTTCCCCCTCTGTATCAAGGAGGTTTCTCTCCTCATAGTTAAATTTTTTATGAGTAAGGTACAGGAAAGAAACTGTGTGTTCCTCGGGTCATTGAACTGTGTTTTAATCAGATATTAGCACTTTGCAGTTCCATATGTCTTACTAGGTATTTCAGCAAGTTTTTTTGGGTAACAGTAAAACATGAATCATGCCACTCATATGTCTCCTTGCTTCACCAATCAGGACTCAAACGAGGAGATCCGTACAGTGATGCTGAGCCAAGAGCCTCAGAGGTTTTTAGCAAAGACATTGATGAGGTGATGTAGCAGAAGGTCCTTAATGTTTTTAACATTCAGAATGTCAAGGAAGAAGCCATTTTTACTCATACTTGAATGTTTTCTTTGTCCTATGTAGCAGGTAACTACTCTCTTTGAAGCACTTGTTGACCAGTGTCTCCTGCCTGGCATGGATGTTTGTACCATCTGTGGGATGTATTCTTTTATATTGTCCTGGTAAACTTGGCACAGTATTGGTGCTTTCTTGTATATTCTTAATTAATCTCACCTGAAGTGTGCTTCTGATATTCTAAGTTTTGTCACCAAACTTTTCTATTAGAAATATGATTGGCATATACATTTAGCGATTTTTTTTTAAAGAAGGTTCTTTTTTCTTACATAGAAAAATACAGTGGGCAATACCAGGTTGAAGGAGTTGGTTATACTTGCTCTCCAGTACAGCATTATCTGCATACTGCTGAGAAGTTTGGAAGACTACAAAGAGCTATCTTTGATGCTAAACTCCTTATTTTCAGGGTATTACAACATCACTCTAAAATGCTGAAGTACTTCCAATGGCTTTAGATGAGGCACAAGTTAATTTCAGAACCCATGGTAAAGCAGATTCATGAGTACCTTGGGGTAGTTAGAGCATGAAGAGCAGTGGGATGTCATAACTCTCCAGAAGAGTCATCTGTGACTAACTGAACTCAGGATGATGTCATATCTCAAGCCATACTATGATCACTGAAGTCTGGAGAGACAGGTTTTTCCCCTTTGTTGTCATGGGGAATCATCTGGATCAACTCCAGGCTGCACCTTGCTTGAACCTTCTGGTCTCTGGCTGAGAATTTTTTTCAGGCATGCTGGAAACACGGTTCATTTAGCAAGGCTTATCAGCAAAGCCAAGAGCTGTGTTAAGGTTAATATTCCTGCCTAAGAGAAGATTTCCTGCATTATTTCCATGTGAGTATTTTTATTTTGCTGTGATTGACAGCCAGAGCTTAACCAGAGCATCCTGGGTTATGCAGAGCTGATTGTTTGAATGCTGAGCTGTCAGGTACGTGGCCAATGGTTGAAATACTAAGATTCAAATTAGAAACCTTCATACTGAATGCAGTTCAAGGAATCACAAAATAGTTTGAATTGGAAGGGATCTTTAAAGTCTAATTCAATCCACCTGCCATGGTCAAGGATGTCTACAACTATGTCAGATTGCTTGGAGCCCCATGCAATCCAAGGATGGGGCACCTACCAGCT
This sequence comes from Acridotheres tristis, assembly GCA_037013685.1. Taxonomy (NCBI): domain Eukaryota; kingdom Metazoa; phylum Chordata; class Aves; order Passeriformes; family Sturnidae; genus Acridotheres; species Acridotheres tristis. The sequence continues at coordinate 104,690,640 of CM072887.1, forward strand.
CTCCACAGGAAAAGATGTGCCAGGGTTTCACCACCCTCATTGTAAAATACTTCTTTATATCAAATTAAATCAACTGTTAGTTTAATATGATTGCTTCTTGTCCTACTGTAACAGGCCCTGCTGAAAAGTTTGTACTCATCTTTCTTATAGGTCCCCTTCAAGTACTGAATGGCCACAAGAAGTTCTCCCTGGGGCCTTTTCTTCTGGCTGAGCAACCCAACTGCTTTTCACAACAGAAGAGGTGTTCCACACCTCCAGTCACTTTTGTGGCCTCCTCCGGATCTGCTCTAGCAGGTCAATGTCCTTTCTGTGCTGAGAGCCCCAGAGCTGGATGCAGCACTGCAGGTCTGGCCTCCAGAAGGTGGAGTAGAGGGGCAGAATCACTTCCTTCTCAGTTCATAAGAATTCCTGGGCTCATCTCCTTGAGATAAACTAGGTACAGGAACAGTTAAATAAGTTCTGACTGTGCTGTGAAGACACTGAAAGTGCCTGTCTTGGTCCAGTTGATAAGTGATGCTCTCCTAAGGTGTGCACTAGGGTAGCATCAGCCTTTTGACACCACTTGGACTCAGCCAGGCTTTGATTTTTGTACCTATCATTAAAAACTTAAACACTGAAGAAGGACATAATTGTAAGAATATTATATTAGGATTATTCTGATAAAAGCCATTGGAGTTGGGATTCTTAAAACCCATTCACCAAGGGTGCATCAGTTCCTGTCTTGATCTAGTCTCTGGGATTTTTTAAGCTGGCTTTATTCTGTGTAAATTAAAACCAAAACTGAGACTAAACTCATTCTGAGGAAGTTATTAGCCTCTGTGGAATTGAGCATAGTGCTTCTGGTCTTCTAAAATCATGTTTTCAACTTCTGCTCCAGGAATATCAAGTTGAGACTTTTCCACAGTCATTTAAATCTTGCTGAGTGCTTTGAGTTGATCAGTAGGAGTACCTGATGTGTTCTTCCCTTCGTACCCTCTACCCCCTCCCACAACTTTTTATTTCTACATGATTGTGTCCTATGGTATATAAGATAAACATGCTTGTTCTAGAAGGCTCTGTAATGCAAGGAAGAATAAAGATCTGCTCTTCCCATGATGACAGAATGCCCAAATAAATGGTTGCCAGTATAAGCATAGAAGCTCGAGTAATGGCAGTTTAACCACTAGGAAATGTACTCAAATAACTATTGGTAGTAGAAGAAGATCAGCTAAAAACAAGTCTGCCCCTTCCTAATGTTGCATGGTGGGTAAAAGGGAAATATTTATCAATTTTCTTTACCTCCCTTTCCTTCTCCTTTCCTTTATTTGAAAAATCTCGTTCAGTGGTGGAAGGGGATTGTCAACAACTGGTGTGCAACTATAAGTATTTTTTTCACCCACTTTTTGTAATTGGGAAATACTGAAAATAGCTGCCTTCCTGCAGGAGGATGGAAAGTGCTGCAAAATGAGATCTCGCAGAAAAATGTGTGCCTTTGTTTTAAAGACAGCAGTAAAAGGATTTGTTTTAGGTGTTAAATGTGTCAGCATTGTAAAGAGCCAGCAACCCACTTTGTTTTTAAATGTTTAAATAATTGTTCCTATGCTGTGCTACTGTGAATTATGATTAATTATACAAGTCACAACTTGGTAAGAACCAACCCATGAATGAAATCCTATATTCAAGGGTTTGTTTTTCTACACTTTTTTTTAATTTGTGGGGGTTTTTTATTAAAAAAAGGCTGGCTAAGAGAGGCCAGCTGGCACTATTATAGAGTGATAGGGGAGAGCTGTGAGCATCGAGGAGGCACAGTGTGACGGAAGGCAGCCAAAAGGATTAAGGTATCTTAGAACTTCTTTGCCGCAGGCTTAGTCTGATGGCAGAGGGAATGTGTAATTCCTGCTTTATTTTATTTGTGGCACAAGTGAGGAAGGGGGTTGGAGTTCTGATGACACAGTTTGAGGGATGGGGCCAGTGGAGCTGCTGCTGGGACGTCATGCAAGTGCAGAGGGATAAAATGGGAAAGATGTTTGAGGTCACCTTTTTTCTAAAGCTGCTTTCCTGTGGGTCTGTTGACATAAAAGGAGAGTGAATGGGGCTGTCCAAATGGCAGAGGTTTCAAGGGAGGATTGGGAGTAATAAAAGAGTGCTCTGCTTCAGTATTAATGCTAGGTTGGCAGAACTCTGCAAATATTTTCAACTATTTTCACTGGACATTCAGGGATTACAGTAGTCTCCTATATTAGACAAATGTCCCATTTAATCTGTTAGAGGATAGGCTGCCTTTTATTTCTGCCCATTTTTTTTAAGCAACAACAATAAAGTAGTAGATATTGATATCTTTGAAATTTGTTTTAGTGAAAATTCAGAGACTTTATTTTACATTCCAGAGATATCACTGGTCCCAACTTGCGTTTGTGCATATATTTGCATGCTTATATATACACTTATGTGTATTTATGGGTGTGTATACATATATATATATATACACACTGAAGGCACACAGAATTAATGATAAATTTAAAAAGGCACAAATTCTAGTTGGTAGTTTTAATTTTTTTTTAAGAATCTAGGTGTGAAGTTGATGATGTAACTTTAATGCTTTCGCTGGCAATATATCTTAAATACTTCCATATTTAGTTTTAAAACATAAGTACTTGTGCCTCTTATCTTCTGTGGCCACTGTTCTAGGAAAGAAAATCAACATTCTTTGTAGTTTTTTTACTTTCAAGGTATTGAGCCCTTGTGCCCTAATCTCTCTCGCAAGGGATTGTAGGAAGTGAAGTGCTGACTTGCTGCCTGTATTTAAATCCTCTTTGAGAACTTTTAATCTTTTTTATTTAATATTTTCAAGTCAGTTTGCAGCACAAGACTGCTCACAGCTGCAGGGGGACTTGCATTTTGGGAAGGTGAGCACAGCCAGTTTTGTGCTGATTGAGATTTGTACTGTGGCATGATTAGCCAGCCCTTGGGATAGAGGCTGGCTGGACCTTAGGAACAGCCCTTAAATACACACACATGCACCTTGTATAAAGCTGCTCATTCTTCTGGAAATACCCAGTCGGTGTGACAAAAAAGCTGATTGCTGGCAGTTTGGGGTGGACTATCATCATTGCCTTAGCTGGGCTGAAGTGGACTGAGCAAAGGGCCACCCTATCCTTTGGATGCTATTTGCAAAAGTAATTTGAGAAGGCTTGAGAGCTAACAGAGATGGGCACATCTCAGAATGGTGGCAGGTAAACACTGGCAGAAGGAACACTAGTTCTTATCAGTTCTGAGTTTGGAAATCGTTGGGTTTTGCCTTACCACAGACAGACTTTTTGGAAGAAAATCTTTCACTTCTCCCATACCTCTGGGGCATTCCTGACTCAGAGCCTTGAGTCTTTTATTTAACATACTTGTTTAACTTATAGGTCTGATTGAGGTTTTTGAGTTGTGGGTTGCTATTTGTTTTTTGATTCCTGTTTGTTGTTATAGGACAAAAATATTTTTGTTCCTAGTATGTGTACTTTGTAACTTCCTAATACAATCTAAGCACTCTTTAGTGCAACTTGACTGGCCAAAAACATAACAAGCAGTAAATGCTTTTATTAATATTTTTCCTCTTTATTGAATTGCCATAACTGATGCAAGATGAAGTAGAGGAAAATTGCAGTTGGCAAGGTTAAGGTCTAGTCTGAAGTGAGTGTTGATAAGACAGATGTGAAGAGGGAAGGCTGTGTTGTTACTGTGGCAGTGTTAAATCTCTCTCCCAAAACAATTCCATGTATAGCTCCACCTATGTGGCTAATCATGTTTGCATTGTTGAATGCTTCCATAGCACAGCAGTGCCTGCGTGCTGCTTTAGATTAGATTAGCTGCACACTGTGTTGAATAGATAGCATTTTGACTAACTGTGTGTCAAATGATAGAACCAATATGAAGTGACTGAAGCAGCATCTTCCCCCTGCCCTATCAAAACCTGCAGGCTTGTCTCCATGAGGCCATTTAAAATCATTAGCATCAACAGCCTAGTTGGGCTGACCAGAAGAGGGGATCTGAAAAGGCTTTTTTTTTTTTTTTTTTTCGTTTGGAAATTGAGATTGTTAATTTTGAAAAGCCACTTTGTCCCTTACAAAGGGAGAGCATCACCATTTCTGCTGCATAGCAATTTTGCGATCAAGTCCTGGATGTACAATCCTGCATAAACTAATATCTGGAAGTAGGTTATTGAAGAGAAAAAATGTTTTCTTGCCTAGGTGCTTAGGTCCTAAGTACGAGATTTTTATTTATTTATTTTTTTAATCTAGATAGCAAGGGAAGTGGTGCTCCCTGAGCCCGGTGCACATGGTGGGTACAGCTCTCTCAGGTGGCTGACGTGGGGATGTCACTGTGTGCACATCTATCTTCAAAGCATCTCGGCAGTTTGTGGATGCCTGTTGTTGTATAGAGGCAAAAATAAATTCACAGTTGTGGCAGTGTGCATTGCTTGACAAGGTGAGTTTGTTACCAAAGCAGAAGCCTCTATTCTGCTTATTTTTAGGGGCTGGGGGAAAACTGATTAAAATTAGTTTGGAGGAACAGAAGCCTTCTAGAACACTTTAAAGCTCTACTGACTGCTGCTCGGATGGACAACTGCCACTGGTTTTCTTCTTTGTACATTCACAGTGTCATGACTCAGGCAAGCAGATACTCAATTATTAATGACTTATCTACAAAGAAAAATAATTAAAAACAAACCCAAAGCAATAGAGCACTTAATTAAGAGTTAGTGGTGGAGTTTCTGCTGTCTCTTAATGGAAAGCTTCCAAGAACAATTTACCTTCCAGAAAGAGTACCTGCATCAGCCTGCCTCATTAAAAATGCTTCCTGCGTAAACTAGAAGTTGGATCTTACTTTTAGGCAGGCAAAAAAACTTATTGATTAGACACTAATTGGAGTTCTGCAGAGCGGAAGGGAGCCTGCATATATTTGAGACTTCATGTAGAACCTTGCATTGGTGTTGCATCATTGATGACAAGAACAATTTACAGGAGGCCTAAGGAAACTTTGTCATAAAGATGAGTTTTAAGACATTTTACTCCTCTGTCTTTTATGGCATCTCTTGGTATCTGGTTGGCCTAGAACTCCCTTGGGCGTTTCATCAATGTCATTGTTACTGTCCTTGCTGTGTGTAGTGCCAGCTAATTGTTGTTCATCCCTTTTCTATGTCTTACAAAAACAATCTGTAGCAAACTTCCCCCAAAATAGAAGGAAAATCTAAATTTCTGAAGTTGAATTAAGGTTTTCTGAAAACGCAAGTTAGCAGTACCTGCTTGTAAGATGTAAATCCCTTGTGGCAGAGCTGTGTATGCAGCATGTGCAAATGGGTCTGTTTATCTCTCCAAGAGGATTCATCCAGGCTGCCTTCTGCCGTTTCCCTGGTATTCTCTCCCCCAGCAGGACTCTCAAGCTACTGCAGTTTAGAGAACACAGGCTTACCAAGTCTTACAGCAGTAAGACCTGCATGACTAAAAAGTTGTCTGTGTCTTAGGACTTCAGTGGTCACTGTTCCTGAGGCAAAAAGAATATAATTAAATAAAATCAACTCATTTTAGTGGAATCAAATTTCTGAAGGTGTTTATATCCTCACATTTCTGTCTTGTTTTTCTGTGTTGCTGTATGGTTGCTCCTTTCACAGAGTCATAGAATGGTTTAGGTTGGAAAGAACACATCAAAATCAGAGCTTCATCCAGCCTGCCCTTGCCTTTGGGGTCTTCCTCCCTACCCTGTGTTTCTGTGATTTTTTTTCTATTTTTTTTTTCCCTCTCCATGTTTGTAGTGCAAGGTCTTTATCTTTGAAGTCCTATTCTGTTCCACTTCCATCCCTGAATATGTGTCAGCAATTCCTGAGGATGCACAAAACAGCATGCTAAGTAAATCTCTAAATGCAATTTGGTGGCTGGAAATAAAGACCAAAACCAGGAGGATGTGACCAGCAATGGCTTTGCAAACCAAAGGGGTGAGTGTTGTGTTAAATCAAGTCTCAGTCCTTTCTCTATTTTTTGTTGTTTTGAAATGCTGACAGTTGCATTGCTGGTGGGTTTTATTTCCCCTTTAGTCCTGTGTGTGCTGTGTTAGCTGACAGTAAATGCCTGGTGAGGTAAATATCTCGCGAGATTAATGTCTGTGATGCTTTTGATTTGCTTTTCCTCCCTCTGTGGGAGGTTGGCTTTAATTTAATTACTTGGTAAGAAGAGTCAGTGAATGGTCACTCAAGATCTTGCAGAGGGCTTTAACCTGCAGTTCGTTAGTGTGACTTGGTAAAAGCCCCAGCTGGGCAGGCAGCCTTTTGCAATCACTGTGGTCATCTGCTTTAATTATGTTACTATGTTCCCGATATAGAAGTAAGTAGCCAAAATTAAATTCTATAAATGAGCTGTTAATGAATTGTAAGTCGCTCAATTTCTGACTTTTCAGTTAAATTACAGATAATAAATAGTTGAAACGTTGGTAGTGCTTGTTCTAAAACTTGTTCTTTGTGTGTGTAACAGAGGCTCAGCAGTGGCAGGATGCCCTTTACATGGATGGGTAGAGAAAACAGCATTTATGAGACATTAGTCACCTCCTGTTTTGCATCAATAATAGACCCAAATTCAGTGGCAGAGAGAATTGAAAGTTAAGTGATGTCTCTGCCTGCAAGATGACTTTGGCAGCAGTGGTGTCATGGCATGCATGTCCACTTTGCCATTCTGAGCCCTTGTTCTCTGTGTTTATTTAGTGAAGTTTTGTTTTCTCTGACGGCTCAGCTTACCACATTCTTTTGGCCCATGCAGGCTCTTGGTTGGCACAGTCAATAAAGCAGGCACCTTTGGAGGGGCTTTGTCAGAGAATGCTTCCCCTAAGCAAAGATACCTAGATATATTTTTTTTGCTTTTTACTCTACCTATTTCTGAAACTTAGCTATTGATCTTTCAAAAACCTTTATAGTGTGAGTTTTTGTAAACTGCCTCTGATGGGAAATCTGAACAGGGCTGCTCCTGCCAGCAGCTCATCCACTAAAATGTGGCCTTCCATTGAGAACAGCATGTTCTCCCTCTCGAGACAAATAAATACCTTTTGACAGGTAACTTGCTAACTGTGTATTTGTGCATTGTGTTACACATGATTCCTGACATACCTAATTACCTTGAAATTACAGATAAAGGTCCCTTTATACTGACTTGACAAAAAATGTTTTGCTTGTAATTTTTATTTATAAGAACATGGCATTTTTTCAAAGATATTTTCAAGTAAACCTGTTTATTCTCTAAGTGCAGCTCTAAAACTGGTTTGAAAGAGGGCTGTTGATTACCCTTTAAACTACAAGAAAATCTTGGTCCATTTAAGAACTTTGTGCATGTGATAGAAACAAGTCCAGCTGAAAGCAAGTGGTGTAGCTGCTCCCTTTCACATGCAGGATGTTTGTCACTGGGGGGTTGTTTGGGCTTTTTGTGTCTCTATGATTCTGTTACTAAATGTTAGAGAAATCTTAAGGAAAATATCGTCTGAATTTTTAACCTTGCTAAACAGCCAGCCTGCTCTGAAGCTCCTGATTAGTGCAGAATTTGATCACAAAGCATGATTGAGAGTAGCAGCTTGTCATTGTGTGTGATTAATGACGGCTCCACCTGCCATGGAGCTTCCTAAGTGGTAAAAGCAATCCAAACTGGAGTGTCCTCTTCACTCAGTTGCAATTTAGGTTGCAGATTTATTCCCTCATCTCCTCCCCCCTGGGCCCCCCCCCCCGAATAGTGTGAAGCTGAAAGAAATATTCAGAAATACCTGCAAAGATTCAGGATTACAACAGGAAACAAGTGGCTGGTGAGGAAAGTAGTGGCACAGAAAGCAGTGCGGGTGTGTTGCTGCTTTTGGTTGAGGGTCAGTAGAATGTATAAACAGGAGTGTGCTGTGCTGCTCGTGATGGAGCTACAGCTGCTGCAAGAGGCTGCACTGAGCTAGTTCAGGTGTACTCAGCTTGCCAGGCAGGGTGACCCACTGGCTGTCCAGCCTGCTCTGACTAGATTTTAGCCATTTTTCAGGCTAGTTCTGTACTAAGTCTCAATAAGAATTGTTGCTACTTTTTCTTTTTCTTTTTTTTTAATTATTTTTTTTAACATCTGTAACACAGCACCTCTCCCTGTTAAGCTCATGTTTGGCTTCTGCTGACCAAAACCTTCACAGCAGTAAGAGCAAGCCTGTATATGCCCTACTTGGCTTTTGAGAGCAAATCAGTTTTTTACTATACTTGGAGAAATGAAGATACCTGAAGTCGATTCCTCAGTAGTGAATGATTTCTGCATGAATGAAGTCTTGCAGATACACCTAGTCATCCTGACTGATCTTTCTAATGTTACTATGGAGCAGAGTCTTTCACGTGGCCATCGTTTGCACCACAAGCACAGATTATAGGGACCTGCCGGGGAAAGCGTATTTCTCTGTAATGGGAAAAGAAATTAAACTTCTGCAAGAAACAAAGCTATCATTAGTGGTAAATAATGTGCTTCAAAATTGTGTATCAGTGAGGGCCTGCTCCTTTGCTCTCCTGCCTCTGGTAAACACTCTACATAAATGATACTTACAGTTTTGTAGCTGACAGATCGGAAATAAAAATGCATTTAAAAAAAGACATGTTTTTCTGACATTCTGCCCCAGCTGCAGGTGGTTTGTCCTGGTGAAGCAGGTGGTGGTCACAGGGATGCACAGACAGGCTGGGGGAGTCTGTCCTAATGCTGGAGATCTGGTGGAGAATTTGAGAGGTGGCCTTGCATTGTGAGAATGACTCAAGCACATTCTATCACTGATCACCTTTCTTAAAATAAAAGCTGTTTGCATTTGAGTCAGTGAGGATGGGATTTGTCTCCCCTTACTTCAGACATCTAAGTTTATGCTCCTTGCCCCAGAGTGCCTTCATGGACAGGAGAAAGAAATAGATTGCCCTGACCATGTGCCTGTTGTGAAACTGTTGGTGCTGAGCTTAAGCTGGGCTTAGTGTCTCTCCCTCGTGGTCAGTTTGTGCTGAGGTAACTGTTCCCTATTGTTCACCTCATGGAATTCATCAAGGCCAAGTGCAAGGTGCAGCACATGGGTCAGGGCCATGGCCAGTGTCAGTGCAGACTGGGTGGTGTCACCTGGGGCTGTTGGTCCATGAAAAACTGGACGTGACTCAGCAACACGTGCTTGCAGCCCAGAAAGCCCATTGTGTCCTGGCTGCAGCTGGAGGTCTGCATCCAGCTCTGGATCCTGAGAACAAAACAGACATGGACCTCTGGGAGTGCTCCAGAGGAGGGCCATGAAAAATGCTCAGAAGGCTGGAAGGGTTTTCTGTGAGGGCAGGCTGAGACACATGGGGTTGTTCAGAGCACAGAAGGTTTCGAGGAGATCTTATTGTGGTGTTTCAATGTGTAATAGATGTATAAGAAAGTTGGAGCAAGGTTTTTTACCAAGGTCTGTAGTGACAGGACAAGGCGTTGCAACTTCAAGCAGAAGGAGGGTAGATTTAGATTGCACGTAAGGAAAAGAAAAAACAGATTCACATAGGGAAAAAAGCCCAAAACGATGGTTTAGAGAAAGGCTCTCCAGTGTCAGTCTATGGTTGCACTGGATGTGAGGATGCTGCTGCATTTGGTACAAATTCAGCATGAAACTCTCTGGCTGCCTCTGTGGTGCCGCCTGCTTCCAGTGAACCTTCTTGGTGTTCTTGGCAGGGTAAAAGCTTGACACTACATTTTAAACAAAAATATCAGTTTCCAGAGCTTCTGTTTTGAATGCAATATGAGAGAGTGTGTATATAAATACTTCCTCTGGCTCATACCTCTGTCTGCAATGTGAATTAACATCAGTTTTTTGTCTTTACAAAAATGTTACCACTATTTTGTTATGTGCCAGTATGACGACCTAATAGGATCACTGCTTCCAACTTTTCACTTCTCCTTATTGCAGGAAATGGTATCAGTTTAGCTAATGAGGAACCAAATACAGCAACTTGCAAATATTTGTATTTTGGCAGGCTGGTGTCTCTGCAATATATGGGCCTGTCTCCTAGTCTTTTGGTTTCAGAAGTACACAAGTTATTTCCACTTCCTTTCCTTGCCACTGAGTCTAAAGAGCAGCGTCTCTTTAAATGCAACATAGAATGTCATGTCTGGAGAAGTATTTGACCTGATTTGCCTTAAAAATGTGTATTTGTGGGGAAGGAAATACGAAATACTAGGAGATGTTTGGATGATAGGAACTGTTCGAGTGCTTTTATTTATAGGTTGGCATTGCTAAGTGTATGAGCAGGTCAGCTCATCCTTTGAGGTGTTAAGGAGGTATTTCTGTTACTAATTGAATTTGAGGCCAGCAGGGAGACTGTGGCCTGGCCCCAAATCCCAGAGACCCTGGTAAAAGAGGCAGTGAGACCCAGTCTGGCGAGTTCAGTTTCCTCCCAGGCTGCTTGGAAATGGGATGTGTTACATCTCCAGTGTGTAGAGGAGCATGGTTCTGAGACACCATGGATATTCTCTGGATAACACTGCTCAGGTGGTCCTGGCTGTTACCTGGCCTGGCCACTGTAACACCTTGCCTGTGGCAGTTCCATGTGCAGCTTGCTGCACTGTCAAGGGGATTTAACTCAGAAGACAGCAGTTGAAGATTTACCTTATTCCCTGCAAGCAGAGAAGATACAGCTGGGAACCTGTCTTGCTACTATGTGGTGACTTGCAATGACTTGGTCAAGAGTCTGTGTGATTGGAGAAATTAAGTCATTTATACTGCAAAGCTAATAGTAGTTTTGTAAGTGATGTGAAGCTGGTGGTAGTTGTGGGATTTTATTCATTTATGGGTATTCTAGTTTGAGCAGTTGTGCAAAACAAATTATATTTATTTGGTTGATGCCAAAATATATTCCTGTTCTGCAATTTTGATCTATCTCTTCCTTGATACATAATTCAGTTGCTGCCTTAAAGGCAGAAATAGCTTTAAGTGTACTGTTGTTTACTTCCATCAAAGCAGGATTTTACCTGCTGACCTATGAAGGACTCTTAAAGTTAGCTTTGCTGTACATGAAATGCTATTCAACTTTCATAAATCTAAGCCGAGTGAATATGTATGTTGTGAAGTCCCAGTAATGTGCAGAAAATGTAGCATAAGTATATGTTAAAGTTGCAAAATAAAAAAATAAAAGCCCTTGGTAAAATTGCTTAGCTGATAACTCAGAAACCAGAGGCTTAAGTTGTTCAGAAACAAACAAACAAAAAAGTAGCTTTAGTTTCTAGAAAGTGGGAAATAAGTATTAACATAAGTGCTGTCAGGAAAGGAACTGTAAAAAGGGGAAGTCTTGCTCAGCACGTCTGTTTCTAGCCTGTATTTCAGTGTCTATTTTTCTTGCTTTCTTCTCCCCCTTCCTCCTGATGCACACTTCTGCTCCTGTTGGCTTTGCAGCGCTGATCCAGGGGGGCTGACTGATCCAGGAACTGGAATTACCGGCGGCTTTGCCAAGCTGAGCCTCCCCGGCAGCTGCGAGAGCCCCGTGGGACAGGGGATGGATGTGCGGGTGTCCCCATGCCTGTGCTGCTGGGAGACAGGGACAGTGAGAAAAGAGTCCAGCACGGCTCACGAGTGTGCTGTGGGAGTGTTAAGAGAGCATCTTTTTCTTGTAAACTGAGACTTGAGATAGAAGCCTGGAAGCACAGTAAATCTGGAATATCATGTAGCCTCTTAAAGGCTTTTTTTACCTCCTCGTCCTTGTATACTCGAATTAAATATTTTTTCAGCCCACCTGCAAGAGAGCTGGTTGCTTGGAGCATGGGAAGAGACTAAGAAAAGAGCTGAAATTCTAGTTTCTTCTATGTGGAATGTTCCATTTTGTGAAAATTGCCTTCCACTGATAAGGCTGCAGAAAAAGTTCTAAGTGAATTCAGGCCATTTTGTGCCTTAAAGGCTTCTCCCTCAAGAAACAAAAAAAAAAAAATAGGAATAAAAAGAAATCTAACCATCCAATTAAATATTGGAATTTTGAAAACCTAGACATAGCAATTAAACATAAGCCCCCTTCTTCCTTTTATTTTTTCTGCCCATTCTAAACAAGCCCAAAGCACACTGCAAGCTACAAATGGAGGTCATACAACACAACCTAGTCCCTGTGGTCATTAGCCAGAAAACTGAAACACAGATGTCTCTGGGGCAAAACCAAGCAGTTTTTAAGTAGGACACAACTTTAGGACAAGAAAAGAATGTCATCGAGCCGAGCTGAGATTCTCAAGGTAACTAAGAAGTTGAGCCCTTAGGTTTTAATTTTAAGGATCTGCAGACAGCTGGCAGAGGGACCACAGCCTTAAATATGTATTTATTGTTGCATTTACCTCTGTCTTCAATGCCCTTTTGTGTCCCATCTCCCCCTTAATATGTGAAGTTTAATTTGTAGCATCTTTTTTTAAAGTCATTACATGGGAATTTTGTGGTTGTTCATTTAAAATGTCACGGGAAGGTTGAAGGACTTTCTCTTCAGCCAAAGCATAGGAAATTTTTTCTTAAGTTGGAATAATTTTACTGCTGTGGTAACTGGGGAAATAAAATAATCCTGCAGAACCTGCCAAAATGGAAGCATAAACAGAGGCTTTGAAAGCCCACATTTCAAATGGAAAAAAGAGCATGTGTCTCAAGCTGTGATGGTTGATAGATGCTTGCAGTATTTTGACAATAAATGCCCTAAATTGTTTTCAAAAATAAAGGAAAACATTGGGGTTTTTTAAATAACTAATATTTTTAAAAAGACACTATTTTACTAGATTCCATCACCTCACTTAATTGTTTAATTAAATTACCAATATTCATTGTAGCAATTACAAATGGGTTTATTTTTAAATTTTAACCTACCATGATGGTATCCTCCAGGTTGCAGAAGAGCACCCAAAGACATAAGTCTGAACAGTGTTGTTGAGAACATGGGATTTTTACTAGTCTTCCTCTTCTTTTAAAGGTTTTTGAAAAACTGTTGATGATTCCACCGTCTGGGGACTCATAATAATTTTCAGGAGTGTGAGAAGTGGTCTTTTAGGTCATTCTGTGTAGAACATTATGGGCAGTGTGGTAAAGCCTCTGTCCAAAATGAGTGGTCAGGCAGGATTCCTCAGGACTTGCTCTGTACAGGTGCCACCTGCTTGTATTTCTACCTTAGGCTGTGGTTTGGTAAGCAACCAGACCTAATTTTTGGGAGTTGAGGTGGACCATGAAGCCAGAGTCTTAGTAATGAGATGAGTGATACTGAACTTTTCTTACACAGCTAAAGTAACATATACTGCTCCTCCTGGAGTTGTGTGATGTTATTTCAACAAATGAAAACCCTAATTATAATGCCTATGGGAGGGAATAATGATATTAAATGGGAATGAGTGTATGGTCTTGCTCCATAACCCACCTCCAGATGTGGTGGTGACCATAAATCTGTGTCTGTGGCTGATTCTAATATTAAACAGGACTCTGCATTTTAATGGGATGAGCATAGAGTTGAGACATTAGCTCATGAGTCTTAATCCACCACTGCCTATTCATTAACTTTTCTGTCTGTCTGCCTTTGAAGCTATGAAATGGGTAAGTTCATAATTCCTTCTAGAGGAAACTCTGGGAATGGTTCCATGGCATTAAATCCTACCCAAGGACCAACCCAGGGGAAGCACTTGTTCCAAGGATGCTGCAGCAAGGTCCTTGGAAGAAGAGAGAAAAGCACCAAGATGTACATGATGTTCACTATCCCACAGAAAAGGAGGTTGTAGATAGAGGAATGTCCTGGGATGGCTTTCCCACCATGGGCTAATGGGAAGCTGTGGGTTGGGAGGAGGATGTTTCTCTGGAGCCCTTACCTCTAATCTTTCCACCCAGTGACCTTTGCTGGCTCTTTTAACACAGGTTTTAGACCTTCCCTCATCCTCTCTGCTGTGTCAGTTTTTCCTCCCATTTTTTTTTTTCTTTGCCTTAAAAACATCAAGACAAAATTAAACAGGATTTGAAAAATTTTAACACCCACATAAAGCTTGTTGCCAGTTTTTTTGGTAGGGTCTGCCTGGTTTTCTGCACCTGCTGCCATCTCTGCTATTTTGATGGGCTTTACAGAGCAGGCAGTGCCAGTTGTGCATTGCAGATAAAGCTATGACAGTGGTTTGTCCCGGATGATTTTAGCATGAAAATAGTAAGTGCAGAGTGCTAACTAAAATACCCATTTAGGAACAAGAGGCAGTTCCTCTCAGGTGATGTTGGCCACTTCTCAATTCAACCTCTCCTACTCATCTGCAAGGTCACTGGGGAGGTCCTGCGAATCCTGTGTTTAATTTGATAATTTAACTTTGTCCAGATGCTTGTTGTTTAGGTTTCTTGTTGCTGTGGCTGTTGAGAGTGATCCTGCTGGGTCTGTGAACACCCCATCTGTCTGACATGAAGTCTGAGTGGAAATGTAGGTAGTAAATGTGCAGTAAGCCTGGCTGGTTGCTGGGTATGGTTCTTTTCTCTAGGACTGGGTTTTATGCATAAGGATATTGCAGCAAAATCCCTGGGGCTCTTAAGGGCTACCAGTCTTTGATTTCACTGTTTTAGATGAGCCTTGTTTCAGGAGTGGTAACCTTTTTCTGATCCTTCTGATTCAAATAATGCTAATTTAATATATATTTCTATTGATGTATATGATTGGGAGAGAGCAACTTCTCACCGAAGTGCAAGCTGAAATGAATACATTGCGCTGAAAAAAATCATGGGTTTGGTCTTGGGGTTTTTTTTAAAGAGAATTTGACATAATTCTTTCAAAGACAGACTCTTCGTAATTTAATGTCTCGACTTTTCTTCCTTTTAGAAATGGGAAAACTGTTCTTTCCTCCAGCTATTTTCAGTGAGCCAGTTCCTAGAATTTTATAGAGAAAGGATAATATGTAGGTCATAGGAAGAGGGCTGTTGGAAGTTGCCTTCAAGTGAACTGTAAATATCATAGCAACAGTTATGAAAGAAGGAAAATTGTAACTTCTTGCTGTATTAAAAATCAAATAGCTCCATTGAGCTATTAATTAAAACTATATGAAGTGCAACGTAGTGCCACATTAGACTCTGTGAATGAACCAATAAGATTTTCCATGAAAGAGAAGTAACCATCCAAGAAAAGTAAAAGTGGGAAGATTAAGGCTGGAATATTTTTTAATTTAAATAGAATAAACTAGAAAGGAAACTTAATTGGTCTATTGTCCACCAAAAAAAGACCGTAACTTTTCAGTGGACAGCCAAATCTTTGGGACTGCAGAGCTGCCAATGCCATCCAGGCATACCCATATCACAGTCCTGATAGATTTGCAAGGATAAATTACAATTGAAGACTTGTGGATATAAAAACGAATGTAACTTTTTTTCCTGTAGCTGAAAAGAGGCTCTTTTAAAGCCTGAGAATGGCTTGACAGAAATTGTTAAAAATTAATAAGTTTGAGGGTTTTTTAAATTGTTTATACCAAAGGTGTGCAGTATCAAAAAAAAAGTTAGAAACTGGCGTAGATAAGCATTCAGCTGAGTACAGAAAGTCCCTCAGTGGCACCTGGTCAAATGAAGAAGTTAATCTCTGTGCTCTCACAGGCTATCACACATTACACTTTGGCTCGTGGGTAAGCGCTTGTTAGTGACTGGGAGCTGCTGGTATTGGTTTACAAGGGCCTGGAGAGACATTCTCTGAGGTTTTGTGACTCTGGCAGCTCAGGGAACACTCAGTCAGGCCAGAAGAGGCACTAGCATGGCTGTGTTTCCTCATCTTTCCCAAACAAGGGGGTTGCTTGAGCTGCTGGATGTGTGTGAGGCTGGTGCAGAGATGCCTGGGCAGAATGCTGTAGCCTTGGGGCTGGCAGTGCAGAGAATGCACTGCAGTGTCCTGCAAGGATGGGCACACAAGGGGTGCTCCTGGAGTTCTGCCTCAGTCCAGCCCTAGGTGTGCTCCTGAGGAAAAGAAGACGGTAGGAATTTGGCCACCAGCCCAGCTTTCAGCCCCTCATACAGAGAGGGAAGATGTTTTCTGTGTTGTTCTGTGTCCTGCAGTTGGACACTGTGATTTGTCTCCAGCAGTTGTAGGGAACAGATACCAGCAAGGACAGAGTGCTTGGGAAGCTGCTGTTTGGAGAAATACAATGTGTGATGTGAGAGGTGGGAAGCAGAGGGGGTTTCCTCACCTTGGTTTTCATATAATCATCATTTCACATTAGTGTCATTAAGAGGGGTTGTTGAGACAGCATCAAGTCTGCACTCTCAGTGCTTTTTCCTTTGGAGAGGCAGAAGGAAAATGTTTGGTACCCTACAGTTTGTTTGGTACCCTATGGCTTGTTTTCATCTTGCCTGACTTGAGGCATGAGTGGTTCAGCACAGAGCTGCCTCCAAAAAATCCATAGTTGGGAACTGGATTGGGTGAATGGAGAGGATGAAGCAGACTTCAAGTTCTTTGAAAAGCAGTTAAATTTACCTGTAGCTTGTTATGTAAATGAGTGCAAGTGGTATGTTATTGGGTTGGTTTTAGCCTGAAATGCTGTTTGTAGAGGTAGATGCAGAGCTCTGGTTTTATGTGGTGAGGGTTTTTTTTGGTACCTGGTAAGAGTGTTCTAAAATAAAAGCTTATGGCACTGAAAAATGGATGGGTTGAAGCATACCCTTAGCACAGCAGATATGTGAGGAACTCTAAGACAAAATCCTCCCTTCTTCCAAATAATCAAATTGGGGAAAAAATTCAGGAAAACCAGGATTGTGTGAAAATCAGGCTCTTCTGTCAAAGTACCCAGTTGCAGCTTACCTTTCTCTTGCCACACTCCAGACATTGATGGGACTGTAAATGGCTCTCTGTTAAATGTATGCAAACCAGATTGTACAAAGCAATGATTTAAAACAACAACTGTCTTTCATCTTTGGTGAAGACAACAAATATTATAAAATCTAAATTGTCTGGAAAAAAATAGTTTATCTTTGAATCCTGACAGCATTCAACAGCTGAAATATATAAATGCACTCAATTCTAGCTTTGGAACCTAGATTTAATGAGATGCTCAGAGGAAAATCTTTGGAAGGGCTTATATAAATTGTAGAAATGGGCCACTGTGTTGTCACAGATAACTACTTTTTTTTTTTAAACTTCTGATCCATTTTTATAAGCAATCATTTTATCAGACAACACTTGGGTCTGTGCTTTACCTGTCCTTTTCTGAAAATAATTTTCAACAGTAACAAATAATCACAGGCTGGAAATAGAGTCCTGGCATTGATGCCACCAAATAACAATAGATGAACATGGAGTAGAGTGTGAGCTCTGCATGGTGCAGGATGCCCCTGCCTACAGCTCAGCCCCAGTCTTCCAGTTTATTAACTGTGCTGAAGGAAGAATGAGGGGAGAAAAGGGGAAGGATGTGGGTTGAAGAAGAAAGTACTCTTCTCTTGGTTTCTTATCCTAAAAAAATGCGTCCCTGATACCTGAGAGGTTACAGAGCTCACACGTCCTCACAACTGACTTTGTTCTTTTGCAAAAGTAATTTCACTGAGCAATCTTCCATTCTCATTTACTTCGTGGTATAGCTCGGGGATGAGAGATCGTATCTGGCCTCATTGTCTTCCATTTAGTTAGGAAACAGCCCAGGATGTTTTTAAAAAGAAAGACATTCTTACATTAACATGAAAACAGAATATGTTTTGGCAAAGATACTCTGATAGGAGTGGAAACCCGTGGAAATGCTGAGGGTTGCATCAATCTTAGGTGAAAGTTACTAAATTTGATTTGGTATCTGCTCACTAATTATAAACTGAAATTCCTGGAAGCAAAGGAATGCCCTTTTTATTTTCCCTGTTGTTGACAGCTTAAAATAAGTTACAGTAAAATAGATGTGTTCTTAGTTTCTCTTTCAGTGTGAACACGAGCTGTCGGTACTGGAGTCTACTGCTTTTTCTTCAAAGAGCCACAGTTTATTCTATCAAATATCAAAAAGGCAGTTGGAAGCCACAGTCAGCATTGAGTTCAGCTATCCATTCCTTCTCCAGCTCAACTTCCTGAAGGTCATCCTTCCCCAAATGGGCAAATTAAAAGCATGGAGAAGGGAACCAGAAACCTATCACATACCTGAAATTCCCTATATATCTTGCTGATGTGAATTTATTTACATTCTGGGTTATCTAAGCTTGCTTCTTTCCTATGCAACAAAGACCAGCAGTTTTTGATGTGATCTGGTCTCAATTTGCCAAGTAACAATCACTTTTTAGGTACAACAGAATTTTTATCAGCAATTTCTGCATTTTTCCACTTAGCCACCCATCTAGATATTGGCAGATGTTGTGGCCTTATCAATATGACAGATTTGAAATACTTTTATCTTTTCCTGAGAAATACCAAAGTTGGTGACTCTTGTTTATTCACTGACTTCACTTATTTTAATTCTTGATCCTTTCCAGAAGATTTGTTTTGAAGGTATTCGAATGTCCAGCTGTAGTTTCAGATTTTGCTTTCATTGCCAGACAGTAAGCTGGAAATAACTTTAAAGTCATCACCCTTACCCCTCCTCCAGTGATCAGATCATGCCAGCATGTGTCCTGCCTGTGCTTCAAGGGTTTGCTTCTTCTTGGTGATGAACTGTTTGTGCATTTGTATTCTTCTCCCTTCTTTCAGCATGTTTCACTTGAGACTGATCATGGCATTTTGCAGCCAATTAATGTTAAAAAAACTTTCAAAATTCAAATGCAGAAATAAATTCAGTTAATGCTGGATGGGTTCCCCTTCCCTTCACACTTCGGTCTTCACTTTGCACTGGCTGAGTTACTACTCAGAGAAGATATGAGTAAATTGTATTCTTCTGATCAGAATCACAGGTGGGTTTGGGTTTGAAGGGACCTTTAAAGATGATCTAGTCCAACCCTTCTGCCATGAGCACCTCCCACTATCCCAGGTTGCTCAGGGCCCCATCCAGCCTGGCCTTGAGCACTTCCAGGGATGGGGCAGCCCCAGCTGGGCATCCCATGCCAGGGCCTCACTCAAGGTGTTATTGAGGTGCAGTAGTGCATAATTTTTCATACATTTTGGAGTGAGGTCTGGGGTCATAGTGCCTTTCTGGTGGGAGAAGGGGGTTCTGGGACTGGTGGGACGTTGGGATTTGGCACTAGTAACTCTTTTAATGCCATTTGTTTGAGATTAACCATACAGGATAAATGCAGACTGTGATGTTCTACTTCTGTTTTATGTTACATCATTGGGGGTTATCCTGCTTCTGTGGTTGCAGAAAAGATAGAGTGTTTTCCATTTGATATGCACTTGTTAGATTTTGAGTTGGAAGACTGTAGGTTAATTATGGGTTTCTGCTTCCATTTTCAGTGGTTAAGATAATGCTGGAGGAAACTTCTTGTTTATTGATGAAAAGAGCCTAATATCTCTTTAAGTCATCTTGGGTTGATATTTTGAGTATAATTTAATTTTCCTGTTTTTTCTCTGTGTGCTTTTCCAGATCTGGAAGAATTTGGGGATTTTTTTTTTTTGTTTTAATCAGTCATCTCTTTATCCCAGAGTTTCAACATTTTCTCCAGTTGGTTTCCACTGGCAGCTTTCCCTTAAGCTGTTGTTATTGTATCTTTCATGCCATTGTCTGTGTTGTGAAATGTTAAGCAGCTTAGCCATGACTGTTTAATTTCTCTGTTAAAGCTGATGTTTTTGAATAGACTTGGCCTGCTTAGCACCTCTCCAAAGTTAGTGGACATCCTCCCTTCACTCTTTCGGTGCAGGCTTTCACTTGCTAGGTAACAGCAGATTTCTAGGTCAGGACCCTGAATTTAGAAGGCATTTTCTTTTAGCTTTTTCAAAACCTACCAGATGAGTATAGTTAACTACATAATTATTATTTCCAGACTTTTTCTTTTTTCCTTCTTTTCAATTTATTCCTCATGTCAGCTGCTGATTTCCCTGAACCTGTGCATGAGAATTTGAATGTGTTGTATCATCTTTCCTACAGAGATATCTTTTGCCTCTCATTTCTGTGTCTCCAAAATTAATTTCCATTGTGGGAAGTGATTGGTGTACAGCCTAAAACATGTCAATTCTGAATTGTGTTGGATATGCATCTTGCAGTCCATAAAATCTTTTATTGATATTGATCTGAAATTGCTGTTGTAATCGTATTTAGTCCTCCAACGTGGATTTCTCTCAGTACTTTTTATTTTGCCTTCTTAAAGTTTGGGTTTTGTTCTTGCTTTGCATGAAAAGTAATCAGATCAGATGTCAGCTGCACTACACACTTTAATATCCTGGATAAGTTGAGCTACGTTTTCATTCCAGTAGACAGGTTTTTAATCTGATCTATGGGTAGATATCTTACTAGAGGAATGAATATTCCACCAACAAGGAACCCCAGAGCAATTCTGTCAGTCTTTTGCCATCGTGACTTTTTAAAATTATTATTTTTATTTATTTATTTACTTATTTATTTCCAAGCATGCTTATGAATTTCATGCTGGTTGTTGTCAGGCCTCTCTGGTGTAAGCCAGTGTCATGGCTGAGGACCTGTCACAGTTTGCAGCAAAATTCAGCAGCACAGTTGTTTTTCAGTGTGTGGAATCCTGTAATTGTTATTTTCCTGTATAACGTGTGAAATGCAGAAGTTGGCTGTTAATTGGCTCCCAGTCCTCCAGCAGCATTTCAGCATTAGAAATCCTAGTTAAATGTTCTTTCTGCAGGGAGGAAGAACCATTTTCCCATCTTGTTTCATCACGTCTATAATGAATTCTTATATTTAGCTATATCTTTTAACCTACTCCTCAACATCAACATAAGCTGTGGATTTTGAGAACACACTCCTCTGTTTTCTGTTACTTGTATAGCTTTTGACCCTGCTGATTTCTAGTATCCTGGAGAACTATAATTGTAGCTGGTAGAGAACCACTCATTTTGGAAATTGCTGTTGCATTTGGAATATGTTACTGCCACTCCTCTGTGCCTTCCCCAGCTGTGTGGTGCTGTGCTGCAAGTAAAAGGGGAGATGGGAGCACTCCAGCATCCAGTTTTGTCAGCCAGCCTTGCCTGAGAAGTCATTGAAAAGGGATTTGACCAACCCAGGCAAGGAGAGACTTGGAAAGTGCAGTAAAGATGGAAACATTACTTGACAGGTAACTATTATGAGTGGCAGAGCACAGTAGCTGTCTTCAGCTGCTTGCGGATGTCCACAGGCACAACCAACTTGTCAGAGCCTCCTTATCCACACAATTTCTCTAAAAGTTCATTTCTTGAGATACTCTTGTGGCATGGTTTGTTGTAGAGCCAACCTTGTTTGGCTTACTGAGTTAACCTGCCCTGCTCAGGTACCTCTGGCTTGTCAGGTCAGCTCATGCCTCAGGGTGATTGGAAGTTAATGGGTCTGAAACGCAGAAAATTCCTTGCTTTTTGTGTAGTCTTTGCTCTTCTCGACCTGCCTAGTTTGGCTTAGCCTATACTGGAAAAAGTTGCAGCTCTTGGTGTAGCTTGCAAGGTTCCCATGATGTTCTGTGGTCTCTTCTGCCATGTCCACATATAGATCCTCAGGAAGATACCACTAGTCCAGATAATGCTAAGTTCTAAATTATATCCATCTCCACTTAGAGGTGGATGCTTTTCCATTCTTGGTTGTGCTCAGACCTTTTATACAAAAAAGAGGCACTTGGGAAAGTGGCCGTGATTGCAAAATCGTTTATACTTTTATTATTATTTTTAGATCCAGCTTTGTGTGCATGGCAGGAAAATACCCACTCATATTGCAGTTGTGAAATTTGTCTATTGAGGAAGCCAAAAATGATACTTGACTTGCTGTCATGTAGTATAGGATGCTGATCTTCAGTCCAGTACCACATGTAGGTTTCTTGGCTGTCATTCTAAATCTATAAATACATATAAAGATGTATACATGTCACATATATAAAAAATTAAGAGTGTCTCCTGAATGTAGCAGGAGTATTATTTGAATGCCTTTTTAATTTATGTGATAGGGAGCTGCAGTGGAAAAAATGTGCAGGTGTGCATCTCCAGCTTTCCTTGGGATGTTGGACAGTGTTACAGATTAGTGATAACACATGTAATCACAGGTTGAGATTCTGCTGCAGGGGATAATCTCTTGTTGTTTGTTACATTGAGTGCCTTTTCTTTCCTTAGCCTGCTTTTTCATGAGTCCCTTTCTGGGGTAGACTAAGCCTAGTTGTCCTTTTATGAAATCCCAGTTGGCGATTGCTATTAGCAACAAGATAATGCATTACCACAAGCTTGCACCTGGTTAAAAAAAAAGCCAACAAAACCCAGCATGTGCTGCTTTGTCTCTTGGGTTATGAGGTTCAGTTTGAATAGCTGGTTCCTGCTCTGTGCTGAGGTACTCACTACTTTGCCTCTGAAAGAAGCTGAAATGTGTTTTGTTGTGCTTGTGGGTCACTAAATTAGGTAATCTGGGGAAGTTTAACATGCAGGTATCTTTCATCTTTTAAACCTTGATGAGGGACAGTTGTCACAAATGAAAGGCAGAAGATGAGATGCCACTGTAGGCGTGAGGATTTTTGGTAAGAAAACAAGCTTGCTGGCTGGAGGATCCTTGTAGCTATAATCAGTTAATTGTTTGATTAGAACTTGGGTTATTAAATCAACTTTGAATATCTGTGAAGCAGTTATTGAGGTCCTTCCTGGCAGCTCTTCTATAGGCAAAAATATACTGCTAAAGCTGAATCAAACATTCCTTAAAAACAGTGAGAAGGTTGTTTAATGTTTGGGAAATTTGGATTAGGTCCTACGATGCTAGAAACAATTAAGTGATTTAACAACTTGGCCTGTGTTCTGCTTTTTCCCCACCACCCATCCCACCACTCAGTTTGGGTTATTAATTTTACTAATAGAAAGTATATTGACTTTGTATAGGATTCTTGGTAGTATCTTCTAAGGTACCAGCAAGGCAGAATTTGGGCAAACTCTCATATTACAAACCAATGTGGAGAGGGGAAAAAAACATGGGATGGCTTTCTACTACATGACCCCTGAAATTTGGATGCATCATCTGTTGAAAACATGAATCTCCAGAGTTTACATATCTGAGTCTGTGCTTAGTCTTCTGATTGATAATAAGTAGCATTTCCATGTTCCAGCACTGAGTAAACATGTTTTTAGGAAGCAAAGTATATCTGTTCTGGCTGAGGAATATATAAGAAGAGTTGTACTATGTCAGTTGTTCAGGTTAAGTTCTTCTTAACTATCTCTTGGGGAAGAAAGCAAACCACAACAATGTAATAAAACAGATGGAGAGCACTGTTTCTTCATATCTTTCTGTGACAGGCAACATTCTTCTAACAGAATTACCTATATTAAATTATGGATGAGCTATATTGCAAAACTAACAAACTTCTGTATTTTCCAGCCATTCTCCCCGTGTTTGTCCCGAATGGCATTCATCTATAGATATTCGTGTCATTTCATTGTGGTAAAGCAAAACTGTACTCCCATGCAGCAAAGTCCCTGATGATGGGATTTCAGTGAAATGAGTGGGAGCAAGTCACTCTAGATCCATTCTCTGCAGCCCTCAGGCAATTATTGCAAGAAACTTCCTGGAAGGAAAGCTCTTCTTTGCTGAACTTCCCAGGGGAAATAAAAAAAAAAAAAAGAAAGCTTTTCTCGGTGAATTAAGCTGCATATATTTTATGTGAAGGTTAGCTGGGAATCCCATCTAGGCATGAGACGCTGTCACCCTAACTGCTGGGGAGATACTGTGTGCTGTCCCTTGGGGCAACCAGAGCCTTTGCCCAGCAGTTTGGAGATACCAAGGAAGAAAACAAGATTGGTGCTAACAAGTTCCCGAGGGGGCTTTTGCTCAGCCCTCTTGTGTAGGGAAAGGTGGTTGTTGTAAACCAATCTTCTGGGGGAGAAGCAGCTGGGCCAGGGGAGAAAGCAATGGGGGCCTTGCAGAAGAGCTCCTAAACACAGATATGCCCTTATGTAATTAACTCCCTGCCCTGCCTAGTATGTTTTGCAGGAAGTGGGAACATCTCACAGGAAATAGAGCAGCTACCACAACAAATGTAGGGTTTGAGGGATTTTGTTCCTCACACAGTACTGGCCTCATTAAATTGGAGCACAAGTTTTATGAGGAGGGACTGGGGGTATTTAAAATAGCCTGGAGAAGAGAAGGCTCAGGGGGGAGCTTATGGTTCTCTACAAGTCCCTGAAAGGAGGCTGTAGCCAGGTGGGGGTTCATCTGCTGCTTAACAAGCAATAGGACAAGAGGAAATGGTCTCAAACTGTGCCAGGGGATGTTTAGATTGATTACCAAGAAACATTTCCTCACTGAAAGGGTGGGCAGGCATTGGAACAGGCTACCCAGGGAAGTGGTAGAATCACCATCCCTGGAAGTGTTTAAAAAAAAAAATAACTTAATATGTAGGTGTGCTGTGGTTGGACCTGACAGGTTAATGGTTGGACTCCAGAATCTTAGAGATCTTTTCTAAGCTTAATGATTGTGAGCTGCAGGTCAAGCAGCATGGGCTGAAGCCCTCACTTGTACTTAGGCCATCCAGATGTTTGCTATTAACAGTCCTGTTTAGGCTCTGTATTCCCGAGGTTGCTTTAAATGCTGTAACTTTTATTTAGCTTGATTCTGTATAGCTGTATCTATATTAGTAAACTAAACAGGGCCAAGGCACAGGCTCGGGTGTACTTGTGCATTTGGGTAATGTTCACGTGCTCTCAGGCTGGGTTTTGGATGATAGCTTTGCCTAAATCATGCCCAGGTGTGGGCACATCTGTAGAAACAGACTGGACAGAAATGCATCCTGGAGGGGAGTTTAGGCAGCTGGAGTGGCAGCTACAGTGTACCAGAGAATTGGCACTCACCTGCTAAATGCATCTTACTGGTGTGATATATTTATTGAAGTCAAGAGCCTTTTTGATGTTCTGTTTAGGGTTTTTTTTTCTTGATGCCTGGAGCTCACAAGTGTGTGTATGTACATACAGGTGTGTGATATGAGATGGCAGAGCTGTTTCTGCCCCATGTGGGAGTGCTGTCATGGGGAGCAGGTTTGCTTTCCTCCCTGCTGGGAGAAGTGGGAAGAGTTCTACATGCATGCTCACATCCCATGCCATGCTTTGATAGCCTGGTGGTTGTGACTGCCTCCTGGGGCTGATTTCAGATTCCAGGTCTCAGGCAGTGGAGAGGTTTGAAGCACAGATGTCTGTGTTGAAGGCAAGTGCTTAAACCACTGAGGCATTGAAGGGAAGGGGAACAATACTTTCTAACTGCTTAAGGGAAAAGGCAACAAAGCTCCACTTTTTATTACTCTCGGCAGAGAAGGGAGATGAAACAGAGCAAATTCCAGTAGGGAGATCACTCTGGGAAACGGAAGTGAGGGTTTTACGTACCTTCAGAGGGCTGGATTCCATGATTTATTCCTCCCATGGTATTTCCTGGACTTATGGTAGTCTCTTGGCCACCCAGTATCCCGTGTTGTGCAAGCCCTGCCCTGGTGTGCCTCACATGGTGCCTGGCAGGGAGTGGAGCACTGCACTGCCACAAGGCAAGTTCCTCACTGCTTCTCACTCTCTGCAAACACTGAATCATCTCTTGTGATCTAATCTGTTTTAATAGCTAAGAGTATTAAGTTTCATTCTCATACTGTTTTAAAGGTGGTGTATAACAACAAATCAATGTAGTTTTTATTTTTTAAAAACATACTTTTCCTGATGTTTATGTTAATTCCTCCTTAATGGTCTTGAGTTCCAATACTCTGAGCTGATTCTGTTACTTGGTCAAATCTCTTTCTGGAGCTTTGGAGATGCTATTAAAAAATACTGGTGGGTTTTCACCCCCTTTTTCTGGTATGGTAATAATTTCTGACAGAATTCCATGAAATGCAGCCTTAAATTGATGAAATTAACTTTTCTTGATCCAGGAGATTAAATGTGGCTGTAAATTTTTAAGCAGAACCAGTTGCTGCAATTCTCCATCAAAGAAAATCTTGTGGACTTGAACGAGTAAGACTTACAGAGAGCATTCTCCTGGGGAAGCTGATTAGTTAATACTTGAGTAATATATTTTTCTTTCCTCTCTCCCTGCATCTCCAGACCTGAAACAACAGAAATGATTCCTAGATCAAAAGACCACTTGAGTCCCTTTTATCGGACAAATATCATAAATGGTAGGCTCTTAACTTTTCACTTGAGTAACGGCTCAGGCTTTCACGATTCCTTTAATAAATTTAAAGTAGGTCATAATACCCACCACTGCATCCTTAAACTGGTATAAATCTTGGTTTTCAGAGTTTTAATTACAGTGGCTGCTCCCATTAGGTGGTCTTGTTTCATGGCAGGATGCTAGGCAGCTCTCTTGCTCTAAGTCATTTATGTGGACTGCGGGTATGTCTGTCAAACCATAATGAGCAATGAAAGAATGAAGAATGTTAATTTAACTGATGCTGCTTTTGCTGTTAACGTAAGTACCACCAGCTGCACCTCGTAAACATTTGCTGTTTGCTTGCTGGTGCTTTGCTGTTTAGCGAGGCCTGGTGTGATTGATAGAGGCAGAATCAGACTGATGGCTGGCGTGCCACAACTTTTCTAAGGCGCTGCTTCTCTGAATGCCTTTTTGTTGCAAGAGACAGCTCCTAAATTTTAATTGCTTTTCAAGCTACCAAGTGTTTCTCGTGTCAAATGCAGATAATTGTTTTATGACATAGAGGTGCTATAAATTAAGGAGAGGTCAGTGTAGATAATGCGTGCATTACCTGCTGGGGGAGTGATGGTTGGGTGGAAGTGACACGTAGGAGATGCTCACTTTGGTATGTGGGTTCTCAGTGCTCACACACAGCTTCTTAAACAATGGGCCCTAATAGGAGAAGACTGGTTGCAACAATAGCAGTGCTTGAAATCACTTTATAATTAGAGAAATTACTGAATAATGCAGAACTCCACAAATGACTTTTTTTCCGACCCATTAAGCGTTCAGGTAAACATGCAGAATAAAGCTGCAGATCTCCATTCAGCTGTCAGTCGTGGTGTGCACTCAGCAAAAGCACATTTTGTTCCTCTCTGGTGGGTCATTAAGAGGGTGATGGACCCCAGGAATTGGACACAGGCCACATGTGCTCCAGTGCAGCTCACCCAGAATCATCTTTCCTTCCAGCTCTTGCTTCACTGATTAAGGTGCTCCTGTACTTCTTGGCATGAAACTGCTTCTTATTGACGTCCTGTCCGGCTTTTTCTTCTTTGCCTTGATAGTTTCTTGAAGTGTTTTTCATCTCTAGCATAGTTCCTTTCTCTCGCTGTCCTGATATACCCAGTCATTTTAGAGATTATTTACTACACCTCTGTTTTTTATGCCAAATGTATGTCAGGGTGAAATGCTCTAAATCAAAATGACGGCAGTCTTTAGGACTGAAATTATTTAGGGTTTAAACAAAGAAATACTCATAGAAGTAATTGATTTATTTTTATTCTGTATTGCATATAACTTATTTTCATAATATACTGCAGTTAGTAATAATTGAAATGTCATGAATTGCAACTAAATACCTTAAATTTATACCACTCTTTGCTAATTGTAATGACATGCTTTTATCTCTGCACACTATTAGATTTTAAAGCTTTGTATTCTCAAAGTAAAAAAATAATGTACCTTTATTAAATTTTTAACAGACTAATCATGACAAGTTCTTTTTGGGGTTTTTTATTGTTTTTGTTTTGTTTCTTTGGTTTGTTTTTTTTGTACAGCTGCAGTCAGTGAAACTCTTTGTTTTGAGTAGAGATGGGAGAGATGCAGAATGAAGTAGAACTGATGGTTGTGACTCACAGGGCCGGATGGTTGTGGCACCAGATCACAGGCCAGGGTTGCATCCCTGCTTCTGGAATACTCCAGAGGAATGAGAACTGTAGTCACCATGGATAGAAACTCGTAAAACTTGCCAAAATTGTATATTGGATGCAAATGTCCTTGAGTCAAAATCTACCCTATAACCCTTGTGTTTCTAGGCTTTAGAGTTAAGTTTCACTGATTTCAGAGAATTACATTTATATAAACATCCAGTGTCTGTCCAATGAGATGCTGTAGTGAGATTTTAAAAAAATGCTTGCATGTAGTTCTAGGGACCTAATCTGGTTGTTATAGGGATTCATGCCTGTAGGGCTTTCATTCTAGGCCATAATATCTTTCTCTCTCCCTTGGTTCCCTTTTTTCTGCCCATGACTGAGAAATTAACTTTCCTTTGGTCTTATATTCAGTGAATTGGTCCTAGTAAAAAAAATAGTTTGAGCAACAGCTGTCTGTGTTGAAACAAAGTAAAAATGTACTTCTGGACAGTCGAGGCTGAAAAAACCAGTCTTCTTGAGAAAGATTACCAAAGAGAAAAATAAACATATTAGCAGTTATAAAAGTAACTTACTTTACTGTTTAATACACAAACATGCTTGAGTTAACTTTAGGTGTGTAATTTCAAGTTGTTATATTTTTGCTCATAATCTGAAGAGAATTCACTGATAGAGAATAATAGAATGTTTTGGGTTTGTAGGGACTTTTTTTAAAGATCATCTAACACATCCAATAAAATTTTCTTTAAACCTTAGTCTGTTTAAACCTTTATATTAAACCAAAGTTTTAATACTTTGTTTTTTAAATTAGATTTGAAATTACTACATTTTAATCTCATGTAACTGAGAAATATTTGTTTTAATACAACTTAGTATGAATTTCATTATTCTTTCTTAAGTGAAAAAAAAATTCATTTTACTGTCTTGTAACAGTATTTCCATTTAGTGTACTGTTTAATTTATAGCCACTAAAAATAAAAGTATTTTTCACGTAACTCAAAGGATTATTTTAATGGACCTGACAAAAAAATTCCATTAAAATTTCATATCAGCTACAAAGCAGAATATTTCCATTTGCTATGCAGTTTTTCTTTCGGTTACTTTTTTTTCCCCACTCTTGACTATGTTGTGAGCAAACCAAAGAAAAGACTATGTGGGTGTATTCAGGTCCTGTTTCCACTGTTCCAGTGTGTAACTTCAGCAGGAGACCTGTCCTCACCCTTTTTCCATTGGCCAGCACAAGCTTTGAGTGGATCAAGGGAAACAAATCCCAATTCCTCTGTCCGTGTTGGCTCCCAGCAGCTTTTCAGTGCTGCTTTTAGCAGCATCCCTGAAAGCAGCTGAAGACTTGAGCTGTGGTAGGAGGTGACAGTAGTTAATGTTGGTTCCTCTTGCCACAGAACTGATTTGAAACTCACACCTGAATACAGTTTATGGAAGTGAAGAAGGGATAAGAGGCCAAGAGTGCTATGAGTGTCCTTACCACCAAGCATTTCTTTCATCTGGTTTCAGAGAGGTTGATGCTGCCCTGGGAGCTACAGTGGTCTGTAATCTGGTATATTGCTGAGCCCCATATAGGCACAGTATGTGCTGATATACATATATATATATATGTATATATATATGGGTTTGGGTTGGTTGGTTGTTTTTTTTCTCCAACAAGGGAAAACCTTGGGGCAGTAAGTCTGATTGGGTTGTGTTCACCTTGGTCTTTTAGGCTGGAGATGAGAAAATGAACAAGGAGATACTCCAGCCTTCCAGCTCTTCCTGTTACACTACTCTTTATCCAGACTTCCCATAGGTTATCTGTCCACATGGAGGCCATGGAAGTGGGATGAAATGGGTGAATCTCACAGCTTCAGTGCTTCTCTAATGAGTTGCAACATTGAGAGCAACATTTCTTCCTCTCTGACACTGGTCTAAGTTTTGCTTGAAACAGATCTACTGTGTGAAGAAAAAGTGCTTCAGTGGATGAAATATTCCATGTTTAAAATTGAATAGGCAGAGAAAATTAACTTTTGCGGAATAAAAAAAAACCCGATGACTTCTGATCTTCTATTGGAAGGAAAAGTAGCTTAAGTCAAGTCAGGCTGCATTAAGGAATCAGCAAGTAACACTTTTGTTTTCAACAACTTCACTTACCTCCTGCTAATTTTCATCAAGGTTCCAGATAATATACTACTAACCATTATTTTCTCACCTAGTTTGCTTAGTACTGACGGGTAATAGATGATCCTATTACAAATAGATTTGACACTGCATCCATGAAAATGTGAAAATTGGAATCTCTTGTCATTATTTAAAATGTGTGCTCACTCACTCAAATGAGGTATAAGAGTCTACTTTTGAGATAAAGTAGTCCAGATTGCTGGAAAGGCTGCTCCTGTGTCACTCAGGTTAATATAGATGTATTATGTATTTATATAGCCTATAGGAGGATAACTTTTTAGCAAGTGATTTGAACTGAATATGCTCTTGATCAGGATTCTCATTAATAACCCATGGCCATGCTGTTCTCCTGGTAAGAACTTAGCCTTGCAATCACAAAGATTAATTCTGGGGCTGTCTACTGCAGTTTGGGAGAATGAGTCCAAAGAAACAGGTGAGTCACACAAACAGAGGTCTGTATAAACTGAGCTATAGATTAAGAGTCTGCGCTGTCCCTGGTATTTTAATTAAAATGGCCATTTTTTCAGTCAGCCTTCTGGAATTTGGAACAGTAGTGTTTTTCCCTGAAGGTGATGGGTGCTTGCTCACACTGCATCTCAGTTGAGGGCTTGGTGTTGAACTGTAACTTCTGTGCTTGAGATATCAGAGATAAATTGACTGCTTACCATTAGGTTTGAGGTCATGCTCATGTGTCTGTAAGAATTGCAGTAATGTCGTCAGGAGTTAGTAACTGATGGATTGACACACAAAGTGGGATTTGATGTGAAGGAGAGAAGAATTGGTTAAAATGAGTCAAGAAGCATTTTCTCTTTTACTGGTAACTGGATTTCCGTGTTTGATGGGTCATGAGAGACCAGCATATTTGAAGTTCTTTGGAGAACAGACAACATCCATGGACTGTTAGGAAATTCATTATTTTGCACATCTCTGAATCCTAGTTATTACAGAAGCCCTGCAGCTCAGCAAAACTATTTTGATAGACTTTCTCCTCAACAGTGTGTACTTCTAGCATGGCATTTGTGGAAGTGGTCTTGGACCAGAGAATTGTCTGGACTAGTCTTGTGAAGGCAGGGGGTGTTTTGAGAGCATCTGAATTATGTATATGACAAATGTGGACTGTAAGGAAGGACACTGAGTGAGGAGCATTTGAATGTAGATGGCAGATGAAATGAGAGCTTGCACCTGAAAAGGTCATCACCAGAGAGCTGGAGCTGGGGAGAGAAGCCTTTTTACTAATCCTGACATTGCTGTTAGTCCATGAGTTAAAAAATGAGGATGTAAACAGCAGCATCCCTGGTGCTGGAGCGTGATCATCGAACATTCTCTGTCATCAGCATATTCTTTATGTCAATAAGTGGGAGTGTGGTAGTCTTATTCAAAGCCTTTGATGACAGGCTGCAGGACACTGCCTGAGGCTGTAAGACAAATAACAGTAGTCTTCTCCATGGGTGCTATCTGACTTGTAAAAATGAGTACCTTCCTGCCTGTGCCAGGGCTGCTTTGTTAGACACAGGCAAGCTCTCTGCTATCTGTGCAGCTGCTGAACTTGCACATGTTTTAGTCAGAGCTGTATACAGCAGTGACAAGGGAAGCACTACACTGTGTCCCCAGATATGGCAAAGCATGGGGAAGATGGCAGAAACTTAATGATGGAAAATTACTTGTTGAAATTCAGAGTAGTTGTGTGGAGACTGCTGTCCAAGCTTAGTGAGGAAGCTTGCTAGTTGGGAGGTGCAGGAAGTAGCAGTGATGTGTCACCCACCTAAAGTGCAACTGAAAATATGTGATGGCCAGGGTAATACAAAACCCCTAGGAAAACGATTTTTCTCTACTTATCTTGTGTGTAGACATCTGTATGACTGCAAGTAGTGCTGACTCTCCTTAGGGAAGGTTAGTGCTCAGGCTACCCACTGCTGAAAGTTTCTTGACACCATATGTAAAAAGCCTAAACCCTATGTTTTTATATAACCTAATTCTTAAATTAAATCTAGCAGCTCGATTTTCACAGCATGATCTCCTCACCCAATTAAATGAATTCTGTGATGGTCATATGTGCTCAATTCAACAATATGCATCCGGAGAACAAATTCTCACTGTGAAGGAATTGCTTCTTTTTCCAGTTAATCTCATGGAATCCAAAGTTTGATTGACTGTAACCTGGGCTCCTCCCACACTTCCACTTCTTTCTTTGCTTGCATTCTTTTCTCTAAAGGGGATCTTTTGTGACTGATCTGTTTGTTCTGCTGTTTCTTTGGGAATGACAAATTAAGCCACAGGTCTTTTTCAAGTGTTGCTATTGGAAGGTGGAGAGAGGGGATTTAGGGCTCTATTACTCTGGTGTGCTACTGGCAGTCAGCTTTGGAAGTTTGGCTCATTCCTTTGGAAGAGTGGCCAAGATCTGTGCCTCAGTGCTGTGAGGGTTTGACTCTTGTCGTTTTAATAGTGAATTGGGATGTAACAAACGGGACAGCTTGTAAAGGGTTGAGTAAGAGAATTATAATTAATGCCAGTCAGCATGAGCTTCTGGAAAATTGATCCTGTCAAGCTAAGCTGGTACCTATTAAGTGTTTTTAATGTGATTGCAAGTTTGATATTTATCGCTTCTATAAAGCATTTTACTTGGTGACACCATTTTGATTAAGAAACAAGAACAGTATAGAAACATAGATATAATTTGATTTTACAGGTGTGAGGGTTGGGAACTGAGCTTGCCCAACTTCAGCCATTTTCACTTTTGCACTCTCTCCTAAGTCCAGTTGTCCTGAAGTCACTGGAGCGGAGAGAAGGGCCATTGCTCCTGTTAACCCTGAGTTAACAGTAGGGGAACACGAGCTTGTAGGACAAAGCTCCTGTTGCCTGTGTCAACAATCTCTGTGTAGATCCAGAGGAGAACTTCAAGGAGGCTGTGCTAAACGTGGGTCTGGCCATACTGCAGACACTCCCAGAATGTTGTGTTCAGGTCTGTCTGCACCTCCAGGAGGTGCATGAGATAGTGAGTAGATTAGATGTAGGGTAGAAGAGTGATGATGGTGGCTTA
This sequence comes from Acridotheres tristis, assembly GCA_037013685.1. Taxonomy (NCBI): domain Eukaryota; kingdom Metazoa; phylum Chordata; class Aves; order Passeriformes; family Sturnidae; genus Acridotheres; species Acridotheres tristis. Next base: position 104,723,618 of record CM072887.1, read on the forward strand.
GGGTGGAAAAACACCTTTACAGTCACTGGGATTTCTTGCAGACATTTGTTACCCTAATTCAAGAGAAAGACGGGATTTATTAGCTTTTCTATTTGGGAAAGTTGAAGAAAGGAAAAGTCTTCAGTTTGTTTAACAAAAATATAGCAAGATTTGTTGTCTAGAAATGAAAGCCAAGAAAATTCAAAATAAATAATGAAAAAAATATCCAAATAGGTTTTGACAGCCAGAATAATTAATCAGTAAAGTCTTTTGCCAGCATCCAGAAGGCGTCACTAGAACTTTGGTAACTATGACAGTTTGGTGGTTTTTTTTCTTCCTGAAAAAAGTGACAAAAAGTGACATAATGCGCAAGAGAATCAGACTGAGGTCAGAAAAGGACTGCTGTGATTATGCAGTCTGTGAAAGGTATGTTGGTCCCTGTGAAGAGGATATGGTTTTCCCTGTTCTGGTCAGGCTCTCAGAGCCTTATTTGCATAGAGATGTTGCATTTCCCTGGCATATGGCAGTGTTAGTTCAGATCGGAAGAGAAATGGTTGCTTTTGCCCTTTTGAGCACAGGCTGTTGTTTCCAAGTTATGGTGCTGTGCTCTCCGTTTCCTTTTTGTAGCATCAGACCCAACAGAATGAGCTGTCATCATCCCTCATGTCCCTGGTACATCATGAACCAAGTGCAGTTCCTGCTTGGTTTCTTGGCATTGTGCAAGGCTTCAGATAAGACAAGGAGGGACACAAAGACTGAAGAGCCAAGTACTTACTTTGCCACCATCCTGACTTTTTTTGCAGCAGCAGCCTGATCCTATCCTGCTGCTCTCCAGCTGCCCAATAGCATTTGTCCCACACTACAAAAGGCAGGATATGGCTGCTCTTACATCGCCTGCAGTTGGTGATGCTACCTGACTCCCCAGCAGTCTCTGAGAGTCTTACTAGAAGAGTAGGGCTTTGTATTAAAAACCATCAGGAAATGGCAAACCAACAGGTTTTGTTCTGCTTCTATTGACTTTTGACAAATATCTGGAAAAGATATTGAACTGCAGAAAGTCAGTTCATGGTGTCAAAGAAGTTGAGGTCTTCTCAGTCTCAAATGTTTCAGTGCTTTGAATGTGAGTCTCTCCAGCTGCTTCAGTGAAGCACTGACATTGGGAAAATATGTTAGTCAAGCTGTCCTAAAACTTTCAGTCTTTTAATCTCAATGCCTTCAAACTATTTCAGAAGAAGGTATCTTTGCTGCAACAAAGAAATAAAAGGTGATTCAACAAATGTGGTTCCTTGCCTGGTACCTTTAAAATAAAAGTTTAGAGGGCTTTAAAACAAAGTTGCCAGTGGAGGGGAACATCAATCCATCCCACTCCTATCAGTTTGATGGCAGTGCCAGCAAGAGACTCCCAGAGCCTGGAGAGGGAATTGCAGGTCTGCAGGAGAGCACCTGAATCCAAGCCAGCTTCCTCAGGGGCCCAACTTAATGTCACTGTGCAGGTGAGGTGTAGGGATTAAACAAGAGGAGTTAGAGATGTGCATGTCTGCAGGGCTGTGATCTTACTGGCCTTGTGGGGACATGCCAGGATGGTTCCTGTGACTGGAATGTTGGAGTAGAGTGACGTAGGAAGTGCAGGAGGTGGAAATGAGGAAGAAGTGTTAGTGGCCAGCTGGAGTGTATGGAGTTCTGCCTGGGGAGTGATGAGAAGCTGACTGAGAGCTTATGGGACAGGATTAAAGGGAGGACAGGGACAGGTGACTTTTGTGCCCTGGTCTTCACTGACAGGTGTTCCAGCCCCACTTCCTGAGTTGCTGAAGGCAGAGACAGTGATTGGGAAAATTAAGAACCACCTGCTGTAGGAGATGAGTTTGAGAATATCTAAGGATGCTGCAGGGGCACAAGTCCATGAGACCTGATGAAATGTGTCTATGGGTTCTTAGGGAACTGGTGGATGACATTACTAAAACACTATCCATCATGTTTGATAAGTTCTGTTAGTATCATGAAGTTCCCACTGACTGGAAAAGAGGAAACATACCTCCCATTGCAAAAGGAAGATCTAGGGAACTATAAAGCAGCCAGTCTTACCTCACTGCCTGGCAAGGTCATGGAGCAGATTCTCCTGGAAACTATGCTAAGGCACATGGAAAATCACGAGATGACTGGTGACAGCCAGCATGACTTCACTGAGGACAAGTCATGCCTAACAAATCTGGTGACCTTCTATGATGGGGTTAAGAGCATTGGTCAATAAGGGAAGCACAACTGATGTAATCTACCTGGACTTGTGCAAAGCATTTGATGCTGTTCCACGTGACATTCTTGCCTCTAAACTGTGGAGACGTGAATTTGATGGCTGGACCACTTGATGGATAAAAAAATCAGCTGCTTGGTTGTACTGAGAGTTGGGGTCAATGCTTCAGTGTCCAAATGGAGAACAGCAATGAGCTGCATTCCTCAGGGGTCCATTTTGGGACTGGCACTGTTTGACATCTTTGGTGACATGGACAGAGGGGGACTGAGGCACCCTGAGCAGGTTTGCTGGTGACACTGAGCTGTGTGGTGCAGGTGACAGTGGAGGGAAGGGATGCCATCCCGAGGAGCCTGGACAGGCTGGAGAGGCGAGCACATGTGAACCATGTGAAGTTCAACAAGGCCAAGCACAAGATCCTGTGCCTGGATCAGGGCGATCCCAAACACAAATACAAGCTGGGTGGAGAATGGATTGAGAGCAGCCCTGGGGACAAGGAACTCGGAGTGCTGGTGGATGAGAGGCTGGACAGGACCCAACAACATGCACTTGCCAAGTCACCAAGGATCTTCTTTCAGCCATGAAGATTATCAGAGGGCTGGAGCATCTTTCCTGTGAAGAAAGACTGAGAGAATTTGGGTTGTTTAACCTCGAGAAGAGCAGGTTCCAGGGAGACCTTGTAGGTCCCCTTTAGGTACTGGAAGGCAGCAGTAAGAAAACTAAAGAAGGGATTTCCTACGAGGGCATGCAGTGATAGGACAAGGGGGAATGGCTTTAAACTGGAAGGGCAGGTCTGGATTAAATGTTAGAAATAAATTTTTTACTGTGAGGGTGGTGAGACACTCGCCTATGTTGCCCAGAGAAGCTGTGGCTGCCTCATCCCTGGAAGTGTTCCAGGCCAGGCTGGATGGGGCTCTGAGCAATCTGGTCGAGTGGAAGGTGTCCCTGCCCATGGCAGGGGGTGTGGCAAGATGATTTTTAAGATCACTTCTACCCAGACAATCTGTGATACTGTGACTTTCATCCAGTCTCCAGCGAATCCAGTGGACTATAATGAATTTTGAAGTTGACTCTACTTTAAGGCAATCTTTTTCACTAGGCTGTATGTACTTGTCTTCAAAGAACCCTCACTATCAGGATTAAGAATTTTTAACTGAACATTCATGATCCATTAGAGCTCTGTAATTTTTGAATAAACAGTCTTTTCAGTGCTTTATTTTTGCATGGGATTATCTTACATATAATTTTTGAAGTCCAGACATATCAGCAGCTTTTCTTGAGTTTTTAATGGGAATTAAAAGGTAAGTAAACTGGGAATGAGTTAGAAGTTTTTACTTGCCTCCTAATAGTGATCTTATTTTAAGTCTTAACTACAGCGTATCACAGAACTTAATGTCATTTGGATAAAGCAATTCTATGTTTAACATGGTTTGGGGGGAAAATAGTGAATTACATGCTCTAAGGATGGGCTCCTAAAGTACCTGTCTGCATTTCTTTCTGGAACTTTGTTCATTTGGTTTAGTGTGTATGCTTTAACTTCATTTACAGCATCAACTAAAGGCCATTTAAAGAAAAAGATGGGACTTGACAGACTATTAATGCTGCCTTGCTGATCTTCTAGGTCTGTAAACTCATTACTAACCTGTAATATCTTAGTGTTTTGAAAGCATTTTTAAAATAAAAAAGCTTCTGTAAATTATCTTGGCAAACTTTGTCATAATTGCTCATTGCGTTTGAGTTTGCAAAAATAGCTTTGTTTATGATGTGGTATTTTTAATGGCATATTTCACTGTTTCCATTTAAACTTGGAAGTGACATCTTTGTTTTTCCCCTTTAAAGAGCAGCATAATCCAGATGTCTGTCAAAAGAGTTGTTGATGTAGCATTTTATGAGTAATCCTTATGTTTGAGGTTTTTGTTTTGTCAGAACTGTTTGCCAAGCTCTTATGAATCTCCCCATGAATATTATTGATGTATATTTCCTTTTAAAGAAGTGATTATCCAGGCAGGAATATAAACTCAACAGCCAGTTCTAAACTGCACATGTTTTCTCAAAAGTTATGTGATGTCACAGGAGGAGTTAATTTGTTGATGCAATGGAACAAGGGGAATACTGAGTGAATATTATTCTCCCTTTCCCTCTCCACTTATTATCCATTTGAAACACAGGCCAGCATTTGAGTCTGGAGGACTTCAACTATTGCACAGTGACCTCAGGGGTTAGTGTATGTCTAAATCTTTGAAGAGGTGTTCATAGATCCCAGCCTGTTTTCCGAGAGAGGAGTGCGATTGTGAGAAACTGAGTAAAGCATACCAAGTAGCCTTGGTTATCTAGCATTTATCATTTCAAACCTAGAGCTGATGGTACAGTGATGCTACCATTTGTTGCTGCTAAAAAGTTTTCTGTAAATATTTGAACGTTATGTGTGTGCAGACATCCTTCTCTAGTCATTTTTTCTCAGGTAGTTCCTTTGTTTAGGTGGCTTTGGCTTAAATTCTTTGGACTTTAGTGAGGACTGGCAGCATTGCCAGGCTTTCCCCAAGCATTTCAGAATCCTTATGGCTTGCAAATGGCCTGGGATCTGCAGACCTCACAGCATTTTAGCTTGCAAATTAGTAGTTGGCTGGCTGTCGAGGAAAAAAGAGAGCTGTAAATTCTGTAATAAATAATATATTAGGGTAAACATAACAGTAGTATTCTGCAGACATCTACATACATCAACAGTGGTGCAGAGCAGTCGCTCCTTTCTATAAAGTCAGGTGGGGCTGTGAAAATGGATGCATCCTTCATTTCCAACCCTGTGTTTTATTTTTTCAATCCTAGCCTGCAACTCTTGGCTGCAGCCCTGCCGAACTTCAGAGCCTGTGTAGCTTCTTGTGGGATCTGTAATTACTCCCTCCTCAGACCACTTGCTTGGCTTCTGGCAACAGTCGGACAGCAGGTCACACCAGGCATTAATTATAGAGCTTTTCATGGTAAACATGCTGAAGATAACAGATAAAGATGGAGCACACAGGCGTCCCCAACCTGGCAGCACTGACAGGTTCGGGTCTGTCTGTGCTCACTTGCCCTGTCCATACACCTTCCCAGCCGTGCTGAGCTCAGTGTCCTCAGTGACTGGTTTGATTTGGCAGATTCACTGCCTAGAGCACACTTCTGCTCCTGTAAAGCTCCCACTTAGCCTGCCTAGCAAGAGTTCATACTTCATGTCGGAGTCAGTTCCCCTCCCACCCCTCTGATTTGCTTTCCTTTGCCTTGTTTATTTGCAAAGGGAGGGTGTTCCATGTCCGGTATTTCATTCCTGTTCTTCAGCCCCTGCCCCAGGCTGTGGTACCTGACTTAGGAGAGGTTGTTTGCAGGGCAGAGCATCTTGTAAAGGGCATTCTAAAAGCACTTTGTGCTTCAGAGTTGATTTATAGCTTGTCTGCACAGGCAGGCTTTCATAGTATATTTTTGTGTTAAACTTTTTCTGGATAATTAACCTACAATAACTATGCCCACATCCTTGGCTTCATCCTTCTTGTCCAAATACTTTTTTCAGCCACAGGTAAGACGTGGGAAGGCACAGCATGAAGCATTGCATCCTCACTGAGGTCCATGTTGTGCAGCTCTGCTGTTCAGTGATCTCTTATTCAGGGAGGCTGTGGAACAATGAGTCCCTCATTGCAGTGCCAAATGTTGCTGCCTGCTCCTTGCCTTTCTTCAGATCTGCTGTATGGCTTTTGGATGCTTTATCTGTGACAGAGAAGCTCTGAAACAGTATTGCTGCATAAGAAAATTCTGGTTTTGACTTGACACTGTATGAAATCATTGTCTCCCTCATCCTCTCTTGTCTTTTGGAAACTTCTTTCCTAATTTACTTCTTAAAGCTGAGCTTTCTGCTAGCTGCTTGTGCTCTCCCCATATCTCATTGTTTGCTGGTGCAGCTGAACTCTTCTTTGGCTAGCCTAGAACTGTGGAGAGGAGTCAAACTGATACAGCTCCTCTCTCCAAAAGATCCTGACCTGCTTCTCACTGACCAGGTCTTTCATGCCAAAGGCACTTCTGATTATTCTACCCTTTCTTGAAGATACTTGTGTTGATGAGAGGGAGCTGACACTGAATTTTCATACTATGGCCTGCAGCTGGTTTAACCTGAAGAAAGAGCTCTCTCCTTAAAGAAGGAAGAGATGCAGTATCTAAAGTAGATATCTTCAGTTCTAGTTACTTCAAGTCACTAATTCAGAAGCATAGGCAAGGACAGAATCCTTAACCTGTCCATTCTGCAGTAGTTAGGCTCCCAAAGCAGAGATAAGGCTGCTGCTGTAGGCCACTGTAAGGCACCTTCAGCTTCATGGGAGTTAATACAGGGAATGCAGGTTTTACCTCTGTGCAGGGTAGGACACTATGATGAGACACAACTTTGGTTTGCTGTTGAAAGCTCCTTGCTGTGTTTCTGCCTTTTCTAGTTTCAGTATTTTATTTTAGTGGTTCAGAACTACCTAGCAGGTGTTTCTCCCCAACAATGGTAACTGCAGTGAAGTTTTGGTAAGCTTAAAATCCTTTCTTACAAGTAGCCAAGATTTTCTAAAGCAGAGGGAAGAAAATTCACCCAAATGTTAGTAAATCATGTAAGCTGCAGTATGTTAAGGTCCATTAGGTCTGTCTTCATATTTCCCCAAGTAGTTTTTTACACTTCTCTGGAACTGTGTATCCAAGAGTAAGCAAACAGATTTTGAGCTTTAGCCCAGTTTTGTGTGCCGTTTTCATGGTGACAAGTAATTGCTTTTCTTGTTCCTTAGTTTCCTTCTGATTCTTCTTTCTTCAGATGTCCCATATCCAGCTGTGAGTTCTGTTTTGCCTTTCTGTATCACACTGCTGTCTAGAGCCTGCAATATGCTTTGTAAATAATATTCATGTCTTTTGTTATTGAGGTGAGAGAGGTTTCCTTAATGTAAAACTGTCATTGGCTTCTCAGGCTTCTTCTCTATCTGAAATCCATTTTATTTTTGTTAGTCTCAAATGTTTTTTTCCTGTTCTGTGAAGTTCTGGAACAAGGGTCCTGAGATGGCTTTCAGAAGTGTATGATTCCCAAAGGAGATCTTTCAGAGTAGCTCTGGCCTAGTGTTGCCCTTGGAGATGAGGGGGTAACTATGATATGAGTCACTATGCAAAACAGAAATTACTCCCTTGAGTAATTTCCCCCCCTTTTTTTTTTTCCATAAATTGCCTCATGAAAACAGTGCTCTGCTCTTTTCAACAAACTAAAAGCAAAACAAAGAAAACGTTGCCTTTTTGTTTCAGTGGTTTTAGGCAGCCCATGGTATATCCCTTAGTCATCTTGTGAAGTCAGAAATATTCAATTAAAAAGTCACAGCAATGTATTCAAGAAGTGTTGAATAGGTAAATAAGTAGACCAACTGTTAGAAAAACCTTAGCTCCAAAATGAATCTAGACTTGTAAAGAAGACAGGCTCAGGAAGAGGATGGAGTGAACTGTAATGATTAGTGATAATGTGGACAAGAAGTTTACATTTCCACACTTGCCCCAGCCTTTCACGTGCTTCCTCTTTTAGCATCTTATGTTTTCTAGAAACTAACCTTCAGCTGGCTAATGGTTAGACAACACAGGTCTTTTTCTGCATGTAAACGTTCTATGTGTTTTATTGAATCATAGAATGGTTTAGGTTGGATGTTGGTTAAGTAGCCTGACTACTGGAAGGTGCTCTGCCGAGGCAGGGGGCTTGCAACTCTATGACCTTTAAAGTTCCTTCCAACCCAAAGGTGGCCTTGAACACCTCCAGGTCTGTAGATGGTCTTGACTCTGATCTTCTCCCACAGTGGTTGGTTCTTCATTTCCCCAGTCCCTGCCTGCAACTTGGGCAGTGTGGGTGGAGCACCTGTGATGGAAGACTGAGGCAAAAAAAGTCATTGAGTATCTTAATGTTCTGCATGTCCCAAGTAACTGGGTTTCCCATTTCCTTCTGGAGAGGGACAGCGTTTTCACAAGTCTTCCCTGTTGTCACAAAAGTACCTATAGAAGCATTTGTTGTTGCCCTTGATGTCCTTGGCCAGATTTAGTTCTATCAGCACTTCAGCTTTCTTAACCTGATTTGAGATATCATTTATCTGGCCCTAATCACATCCTTTTAAATTTTTTTTTTTTTTTTTTTAGTGGCTTGATCTTTTTTCTTTTTCCCCTTGTTTCTGAGACTGATGGTGCGTTGTGCCTCTCAGCCAGCTCTCATTACAGATCATTCATTGCAGCATGAGCCATTTGGTCAGCTAGTCAAGCCAAAGTTGCTATATGCTTCATTTGCAGAAATATAGAAGGAATTTAGCAGTTTTATTAAACTCTTAATGGAGCTCATTGCCTGACTGATCCACAAAGTGACCTTGGATAAGTCATTCAGTTTTTCGTGTGCTTGTACCCTTACCATCCTCACTTTCACCACACCTTTTTGGGCTGTAAATATTCAGCACTGAACCAGTTTCAGGCTTTCACAAGGGAAATTATTTGGTCAGCCTATTTAAACATAGTAAAAGTCATGCAAATATTCTGAAATAACATCCTAGCAGGGTAGGGAGATAACTTCCAAGGGGACGCTTTGCGTGCTTAACTTTCCATAGCTAGCAGGTTGGATTAGTGAAGTGTCACTTTGCCACTTCAAAATTATTATAAACGCACAAAAATTAAGTTTATATAAAATGAAAAAAGGCTTAAGCTGAGGCAATGGGACAGAAGCCCTGATTGTTTTGCAGAAGGAAGTGCACTGTAAACTTCAGATTCAGATTGTATCAACTCAGTTACACGTATGCAGCAATTTTGTCATTGTAAGAATCTTCTTAGTAGAAACTGAAACTCTAGTGCTAAAAACATGAAATCAATAGGCACAGTTATATCCACTTAAAAAAAAAGTGTATTGATTTGCAGATAATGACAGCAGTTCATTCTTGCAGGATTACATGCCACTTCCTGTCATAAAGATTACTTTAATATGTATTGCATCTGAGATGGAGAACGTAGGGATAAAACTGCTTTGCTTTAATGAATAGTCATTTTACTCTGTGCATTAAAATGAGATATATTCCTTTAAATTTATCTCCAGGGATTATTTTGATTTCATGGGCAAACTCTATGCTACCAAAGACTCTAGAACACTCTTAAACTTTTAAGTAGTCTTACATTGCCTTGTTTTTGCAAGTGCTTGAACTCATCCTCTCTTTGATAGCAACTAATTAAGCAAAATATCTTGCTCTTTCTGGTCTCCTCCACGTCCTTGATTAGAGGGTTAACACCATGTTATCTTGGGTATTAGATGTTCTTTGCTAAAGCCTGAGTGCCTATCAGCATCTAACTCTGTGCTTTGTAACAAATTCCTGTCGCCTTCTGCCGTTTAAGTTCTCTGTGCTGATCATGGTGGTCTCTCATTGAGCAACTTTTTTCTTTTTTTTTTATTCTGGTGCTGTGATTCATTTGAAGCCTATTCCTATTACACATAAGTGACTTCTTGTGTTAAAATAATTCTTTTCATCTTTTTCTAGGTAATCTGGCTTACCAGAAGTCTTCTGCTAAATGCAAGGGTTTGCTGTCCTGTTTACTGACTGTTACACCTGAGGCTGATTTTGATACAGATTGTGGATATTGCAGGGTAAGTGTGCAGATGTCTCTTTTTTTGTGTGGTTTTTCTTTCATGGTCAGTTCCTTGCTTACACAAACACAGTTTGGGCATTGCTTTCTCTTTCAGTGGCTGCAGCAAGTCTGTATTGCAGCTCGTGCAACCGAGCATCTGTGTTATAATAGAAAAATACTGTAATATGGTAAATGGTGATGCTGTAAACCTGATCAGGAATATTTTAATTTGGTGGTGTAGCTCCAAGAGAAAGCAAAGTTTTTTGTGTATATAGGCCTAGACTCATGGGTCCATATCTTATAAAACTAAAAAGCTGTAAGAGGTTTATTTGAGTGTAGTGAACTTTGAGTTTTAAGCTGATAAAAGTGCATGTATTTTTATATTAGAAATGAGACATTCTTCATAATGTACATAGTTAAAATATCTGTGAAGTTTGCAAGATTGAGTTCAAATATTAGGAAAAGGAAGACTAAAGGTTAGTTGGTTTCTTGGGGGCATGGGGAGGGAAAAGGAAAAACGGATTCCCTCTCCTATCGAAATCTGCTATGCACATTACAATAGAAACTTAAATACTTGACTTCATTGTTAATGACTCTTGTGGAATTTTTCACCTCCTGCCTATGGGATGAAAGTTCAGTTTTGTGAATAGAGACTTGATTTTTCCTTTTTTTTTTTTTTTTTGCCTCTTCCTCAGTCTTGATCCCACCTGCTATTTTGTTTCCTTATTCCCTTTTCTAGCTTCTTTTTGCACTTCTCCCTGTATTTTATTATGGAGCTAAACTTCCTTTGGCCAGCTTTCTGGCTTCTTCCATCCAGATACATAATTTTTTGGGATAATTCAGGATGGAAAACACCTGTGCAGTTGTCTAGTCCAGCCTCCTGCTCAGAGCAAGGTCACTTTTAAAGTAGGTTGCTGGGGACCATATACAGTTGGGTTTTAAGTATTTCCAAGGCTGCAGACTCCAAAACTTTGTTAAACCCCTGTTACCCTGTTTAGCCACCTCATGAAGGGTATTTTCTTCATTTAATAACTGGATTTTTGTTGTTGTAGCTTCTTTGATCTTGTCATATTGCTGCCCTTTCAAAGAATAGGCTCACTCTGTTCTCTTTGCACCTTTCTTTTGGGGAATAGGAAAACACAGTGAGATCTGAGGGAGACCAGTGTTGTAGCCACCACTGTCCTCCACTGAGGACATACTGGACTTTGTCTAGTATGTCAAAGCCTTGTTGTTCTGGAGGGCTCACAAATGCTGCAGGAACAGGGAGGATTGCTTCCCTGGGCCTGCTGGCTCTGCTCTCACCAACACAGTTCAGAGTGGACACACTTGGGTTTGTTTCAAGGGCATATTGCTGGCTCAGTTTGTACCTGCTGTCTGTTAAGACCACCAAGTCCCATATTTTATTTTTCATCTTTTCGTTTTGTTGAATCTTTTTCATACACAGTCATGCATTCCTTACTTTTCCCTCATTTGCTGTTTACGGGATTCCTCACTGAACACCTCAGTGTCCCCAGTGCACCTTCATCATCATGTTTCTGGCAACCTCCTCCCATAAATGTGCATGAGCTACACTTTGGAAATAGTGAAATGCTCTTGGAAATTGATTTATTTCCATGAGCAGCTAGCTTAAAGCTTTCCATATAGCTTTGATAATTTAAAATTCTTTTTCAATTCCTGTCATTAGTATATTCACAATAGGTCAGGAAATTGTGTGTATGCTTGGATGTGTACAAGTGTGCATGCGAAAGTGTATTTAATCCCTTTTTCTGTACTGCCAGTACACAGCCATAAATAGTGTATATAATAATAATACATATATGAAACTTGCTGGAAATTGAGTCTGAATTATGAACAAGATTTATTTTATATTCTTTATGTTTATCCCTGCATGCGTGTGTGTAATGCTACAAATTGCAGATGCCAACAACTGTAATTGTAGTGCTGGTGAAATCAAACGTTCTGCTGTTTTTCTTTTTTTGGTGGCCCTCACAATGAGTAATGCATCTGCTTTTCTTGTATTTTAATAGAGCATGTATGGTGGGAGATACACCAGAGAAGAAACACTCAGGAATACAGTCTCAGCCTTAGCTTGACATCATGATCAGATGGTTCTTGAGGAAAGGACACATAGCCCTGTGCTCTTGGAAGCTTTGCTGTCTCATTCCTTAGGGGAAGGACCAAGAGGGCATCAGTAGTCCAGTGCTGAGATCATCATTACTAGTTTGGCCAGGGTGGCTGGAGCTCCTGTACAAATCCTTCTGTTTATATCTGCCAAGGAGAACAAAAGAATGCACTGGGGAAGGGCAAGTGGAACAAAGAGGGTTAACCATACTAAGTCAGGGGAAAAAACAATTGAGCAGAAAATAAGAGAAGTGGAAAGGAAAAGAAAATGTACAGAAAGGAGGATAAAGACTTTAACTTGTGACAAAGTGTGTTGGTTTTAATTCAAAGTGTTGTCCAACTCATGAAGAAGTAGTTACACGAGTGCAGCTCATACGGTGATGAGTGACAGTTTAATTCACTTTCTGTGGTGGGGAATGTCTAGTAAATCTGGCTTGTGATAAGTTGCCACATTGCCTAGTCACATCAGTATGAAATGTCTGGGATAATCTTAGGCTGAATATCCAGTTACTGCACAGATTCCATTGGGCTGTGGGATGCCTATGGGTGTTTCTGCCACGGTGGCTGTGATCTGGTTATATAACATATGTAAAAAAAAATTAAAAATTAGTAATTTGGAAACGAGAAGCCAGGTGAGTCCAGGCTTCCTCTTGGAGGCTTCTGTTGCATGTGAGAAATTTTTTGAAAAGGCTGCGAGTTCCAGGATGGACTGTCCCTGTCTCCTCCTGGTCGCGAGCTGCACGTAGGAGTTGCGCACTTGTCTGTCTCACCCGTTTTTGGATATTCCTAGCTCAGCTGTTCCCCTTAAAAGGCCTTTTAACTCAGTTTTTTCTGAAGGATATAAATAGTATTGCTGCATGTTGACTGTAGCCCTGTATATCCTGACAGCCACGTGTGGTAGCAGTTTTTGTATTCCAGTTGAAGAAGTACTTAACACCAGTGTTTTCTGGTTCAAACTGAGTTAATTTTCACTGTATGCAGCACCTCTTAGGATAGTGTGGATGGCGGGGAGGAATTTGAGATGATGTTGAGAGCTGTTTTGGTGATGAAGTTATTTTAATAACTGTGGGTCTCCCAGCACAGCAGACCGTTTTTTTGGAGTATTTCTTAGGAAGAGAGGTCAGGAAGGTCTGGAAACTGTAAGCGAGACCTCAGATGACCACCTGTGTTTAGGAGCTTGAACACAGTGATTGTGTTTTACTTTTCATTTTTTACAGTTTTCAAGTGGGTGAAAGCAGAGATTTGGATTTATTCCATTTTGTCCCTTTCAGGAGAAGGAGCAAGCCAAATAAAGTAAAAAAAGTTGGGCACAGAAATCTGGGGTCACACTTCTTGGATGAATTTGTGATAAGCTTTGGGATGCAGCAGAGAAACGAAACAGCAACCTCACTTGTCTTTGGGATGGTATTCAAAGATAGTATTCAATTTGGGAATGACCTTGGAGGGATTATCTTGTCCAAGCTCCTGCTCAAATCAGGAGAACTGCAGAGTCAGGGCAGGCTGTTCAGGGCTGTGTCCAAGTCCAAGCAAGTCCTTTAATACTCCTGAGGACCAGGGCTCTGCAGCCTCCCCACACAGCCATTCTGCTGCTTAAACACCTGCTCTGAATTCCTCTTCCTTATCCCTTACCAGATTTTCCCTTGATGCATCTTGTACCTGTTGTCTTTCTTACTGCACACCCCAGGAAGATTCTGGCTCACCACATGCTCCACACCTTTAACCATCCACTAAATCATGACAAACTGGAGAATTATGATTATAAACTTACACTCAGATCAGTGCTTCCCAAGCACCTATGAGTCAGGAAGTATTTTTTGAGTTTGCATCCATTTAACAGCATCTGTGTTGGAGTTTGGGGGTTTTTTTGGGTTGGTTTTTTTGTTGGTTTGATTTGTTTGTTTTGGTTTCTTTGGGGGTTTAGTTTTGTTTTTTGGGTTTAGTTTCTGGGGGTGTTTTGAGGGATTTTTTTGGTTTTTGGGTTTTTTGTTTGTTTTTTTGTGGGGGGGGTTGGTGTTTGTTTGTTTTTGAAAGCTGTGATTTTACTGTGCTGTTATGTCAGGGAGCAAGTATGGACTGAGGCACAGACAACACTCACTCTGACATCTCTGTAGGTACCAAAACAAAAATACCTGTTTTCGTTTCTTCCTATAGATAATATATGTCGAATAGACATGGGTTTAGTCACAGAGCTTGGAGTTGAATATGGTTCCTGTTCCTGTCTTCTTCCACAACTGTCTTAGTAATAGCTGTGCCTCAACTTCCATGCCTTTTAAAATAGCGAGATTATGCACTCTTATTCACAGGAATGCTACAAGTCATCCAGTAACTTAAATGCTTTTAGTCACTTAGGAGAAAACTGCTATGAAAAAGATTAAAATATGTGTTTTTATGGTATAAACGATATGTTTGTACTTGCATAGATTTATGTTAAGTCCATACTGTCTATAGGCTGCTTTTTAAACCTAAGAAGTGTTATTCTGTAATGCTTTCTGTTACTGTACAAATTGGATGCTTTTATCCAAATTATGTGTTGGAAATCAAAGGTGACACACAGAGGGGTTATTAGGATAGCCTTTTTCTCACACAGAAGATTTGGAAGTAGAAACAAAGCTTAGAAACTTGATTCTTTTAAAAAGTGAGTTCTTTCTTAAAAGCAGTTAAATATTCTTTCTGTCAGCTTTCATAATAATGAGCTTTTTGGTGCTGGGAAGAGTGATAATTGCAAATGGCAAAAAGTCATCAGAATGTTGTTCCTCTGATTGCAGATTTTATTAATCGTAAAAGAAATGATTCACCTAGAAAGGCTCTTTTATAAGTGCTCATTTACATGAAGATTTGCGGCCTAATTTATTTTGTTTAAAAAAAACAAAAAAAAACCCACAAAACTCCACAACCAGGAACCTGCACAAATGTAGTCCTGTCCTTCAAAACCCTGATTATTTTGTCCTTCCCATCTAGTTCGCTTAAAATGTCATCTGTGCTCCTTCTTATCAGGGGCACCAATCTTTATTTTGCCTCTTCTTTCTCAGAAATGTAGGTAAAGCTTCTTGGAATAATTTTATAGATGAGTACTGTGCATCTTCCCTGCATGAATTTCCTCTACATTTAAAAAGGATGTTTATCTTTTATGAATGACTTCTTGGGTAGATGAGTTGTTTGGCCCTTTACATGTTTCTGATCTCATGATGTGTTGGGATTTGCAGATGTAAATTAAATTTTCATCTGTTTTCTCCCACTCCTTTTATGTTGTTTTCAACATGAGTCTTGAGTTGATAAAGAAATGGAGCACATCCTTAACTGTAAGAATACAATTAGTCAGTGAGTCTGCCCTGTGAGCTTAAAACAGGCTACATGCTAAAGTATCTCTTTAATTGGGGTTTTGGATGGTAAACTCTTTGGGGTAATGGTGCAGCCTTTACATGTTCCTGCTAGAGAATTCATACAGAGAGTATTGCTGCAACATGAATATTCAACAGCTGCCTGTCCTTATTCCTTGTGCTGAAATATTAATAGAGCAGTGATTCTTCACCTAATCGTGCTGAGATCAGGTGTGTGTAAGGTAATCCTACTGCCACTATCCCAGTGTCCTGCACACACCCCAGCCTTCCTGTGGGATCACACCTTCCTGCACCACGCTGAACACCAGTTGCTCTCAGCAAATCCACATCTGCTGCTGCTAAAATGATGATGGGCTCTGCTCCTGGCTGTGTAACTCCAGTAACTCCAAGGGGGCAATAAAGCTGCTACTCAGCATAGCAAAAGAGAGTTCAGATGGAGAAGCACTTTCCTATAATGCCCACTGCGACAAAGCTGTCTTTGAACTTTCCCAGGACCAAACTGAAATCCTTCACCTGGCATTGTGATCACTTGGGCCTTTTCAGGACTGGGTTGCAGGAGGGTTTGTGGCAGATCTTCTACGAAAGCACAGAATTCCTGTGCCCTGCCATGCTTTGGGCTGTAACTTGAAAACAAGATATTACAGAACTGATGTGGCAGATTTCTCAGTCTATTTTCTAAACTGATATTTCAAGTATGCCCCACTAATTCTGGTCTCAGAGTTGGCTGTTAAAGGTAATGTATTTTAACACAAAATTATGCAGGCTGAAATGAAGTTGGGTATGGTAGTGGAGCAGATTCTTCTGTTTCATGTGTATTTGAAAGCTGAGAAAGCTTCTGCTGAAGTCAGACAACACTGGCTTGTCATATTGCTCACGAACGAAAAGATTGCTCTTGGATGGAATTAATTTGCAGTATCTCATTTACTATCTTAGTTTTGTCATGAATTTCCCCTACTCGGCAGCCTGAAATGCCAAGTGAAAAAGTGTTTCAGTGGGAGATAATATAATATATTAAGAAAATGTTATTGATCACAGTATGCTTTTACTGGAAGATGACTTTTTCTGACCGGAACACAAGGGACTTTGCCTTGTTATAGTAGGAAAATGTATTGTAATATGCAAACAGGATTATTGTTAAGGTCACAGCAACTTTGTTTTTGCGTTCCACTTCTTCTGGAAGCGAGCTTCTGCACAGCTAATGCTGTCAGCTGGGCTAGAGTGAGAGCAATTTCAGTTTTGAACTTTCAAGCAAGAGATTGCAGCAAGTGTTCTTCATTTTTGAAGTAGGGAATAAATACTGTTTTCCACATCACCAAAGGTCAGCACTATAATTCGATAGGGATTACTGTAAGCATTTCATTATGATGATGGACTGCTTTGTGGTGGTTCTTTGTTAGAATCAATTAATGTACATTTCCTCATCACATGTGTTTTATACATGCCTTACAGACAGAAAATGTTGCTCATTTGGGTTTAGAGTGGCTTCCACACACGAGGACTATGAGGCACTTAATTTTTCTATGTAATGTGGGAAGATTAGCCAGGTGGAAGAGTCCATGTTGCTTACAGATATCTTATGTGGGTCTATGGACATAATTGCTCTGCAAAGCACGAAGGCATAAATTTGTGATGGGATGCCCAGTATGAGCAACTTCAGAACAAGGACACTTTTAAACAGGTTTGATTTAAAGAGGGCTTTCACTGCATAAACATTAACTCAGAGCCATTAAAATCCTGCTTGCAGAGAGGTTGCTTTTTGCTCAAGGGCTCAAAATTTCCCCTCAAGGGCTCAAAATTTCCCCTCGAGGGTAAGCATGTCATTAAGATGATAATTCTTAAAGTTATTTTGAGCCATTTCTAAGGAAACTCATCCAAATAACATTCTGCAAAACTTATCTGTGTCTGATAAAAGTTATAGTAGTAGCCATGTTAATTTAGACTGGAAACACAAACCCTCTTGGAATAAATCGATGTGGGTTGCACTGGAAATCCAAGAATATCGTCTTTTCTTTGTTAGTTTTCCTTTTGTCCTGCTCCACTTGCAACATATCCCTCCAGTGGTTTTCTCTGTTTTTGTTGCAATAAATCTCCACTTCATTGAATTCGAAGATACAAACCTGACTGCAGAAATTAATTCTTGGTACAGTAGTGGGTTACTAACCTGCTCAAGGTTTCCACATGGCAAAATGATTTCTTCACTTTAAGAAGCCATTTTCAACACAGGCAAAGCACTGTTACTAAATTTGTTATCTTCTAAAATTTAACTGTATTTCTTTGCTGCTTTTTCTAATTCAGTTTGTACAATGAGAAGTTATAAATCAGAGGAACATACGTTAGTTGTAAGACCTATTTCCCTGGTCCCCTTTTGCAGACTCCTAACATGTGCAGAGAGAGACACCACTTGTGTTATTAAAACAAGCAGAATGGAACGGTTTCGGTTTTGGCTTTTAAAAGAGTGAAAACAAAAACACAAGTCCCTAGATTTTCTTTCTGCCCTTTTCAGCTGCAGAAGTTTGCTATGGTTTATTTAGCACAAGAAACATGACTTGACGTGCAAGTGTAGTAAAGATTAATTGTTGGACTTCCCACAAGAATTAATCTATTGTTTGTACTTAGTATGTTTAAAAATACGTAAAATACTTTGTGTTTTCCTTCATGGCTTAAAGAGAAGCAGAGTTACTCCCATCACTTCACTTCCCAGTCCCCATGGGACCTTGGTTTAAGGCCACTTGGCTCTCAGGATCAGCTCAGCTTGTGCGGATGTCGGCACTGTGGGACTCGTGCTCCTAAAGATGTTGCCATGTTTTCCTGCTCCTTGGCAGGAAAACGATGCTCAGCCTTTGTAATTCTCTTCGTCTTCCCAAGATGTGCCAGAGCTCACCCCGCTCACAAAGCCTGTCTTGTGCACACACGAGTCTCCAAAATGCAGTGGCAGTTCAGGACGGCTGGGAGCGTGTCCCCTTCAGCTGTGTTCAGTAAGCATAGGTAGGGTTTCAACACGTGTTGTTTAAAAACAGCTCTATCAACACAGCTGTTGAGCATTTCCTTGCAATCTTTTGTGACTAGCTCTCCAGAATGCTGTTTAAAATACCACTAGAATCAGCTACATCTGGCCAGCCCCTTGGATGAACTCAGGTATTAGTTTGATGTGCCTGAAAAGATGAATTATTTACACATAAATCCATTTAGTTTTCATGTTCCTTATCTTCATGAACTGAAAGATGAGTGGAAGGAGAGAGGAAAAAGAGAAACCCCATGGGAGAGCAGTTTGTGCTGTTGAAATCATAGTTAAGTTGTTTTATTTGGTTTTTTAATGGTTCTTGGTGGGCACAGTAAACACAGGGAAGGTATTGTTCACTTTTACTGCATCCTGTGCTGAGTATGAGAATTCAGTAGTAAGCAGAAAAGACAACAGTCTATAAAATCCCTTTGTATGTTTGTAGAAGAGTTTGATATAATGACATGAAAGCTATCTCTTAATCTGTGCATCTAATTGCAATGCAGTAAAGAACAGCTTCTCTGCTTACGAGCGAAAACATTTACGCTGAACATTTATGGGGACACAAAGAGGTGGTTCTTGAAGAGGAGAAAAGGCTTTCTAAATTGTTTTTCCTGCTTATAGGAGTTTTGTTTTTTAAAAAAGTCTTTTGCACAGAGGAGATAAATTGGATGAGGTGGTGGGGTTGTAGTGAGAAGATCACGGCCAGATTTGAATCTTCCCTTGCTCAGTCATAAACCTTCTCCTGAGCTGCTTCACGTCCCCATGAGACATGGCTCAGTACAGCCTGGATTTGAATAATGGAGTTGCCATTAGAGTCCAACATAAAAAAGATGATTGGCTGTGTGCTTGATTTACGGGAAGGCAGAAGTGGTGAAGTATATGGTACACCAGGGGATATTTATGCTGCTAATGCTTAAAACACAGCCCAGTGTTCTGCACACTGTAGATGCTTTCAAATGGCAAAAACAAAGGTGTGAATGGCAGTAAATCCAGTTATTCTGATAGCTGAATGGCCCCAGATCAGGATCAGGCTGTGCAGTCTCTTCAGCATGCAGAGCAAGTCTGGTAAAGCCCCTGTTTAGTTACTGCCTGTTACAGGATTATCAGCTTTGAATCAAAGAAAATAATTTCAAATATGTTAGGATTTAGGGTATATTGTTTCATCTTCATCAGTTTCTAATGCAAGAATTATTTTTTCCAATTTATGTGCAAATAGGCTTCCAAAATCTGTTGCTGTGAACTGAGATTTTGTCAGATTTTTTTCCTTCATCAAATTACTCCTGTTCTGCTAATAACTGTCAAATTGTACCTCAACTCAGCATTTTCATGATTTATCTTCCCTGCAGTAGCTAACAGTAGCTCTCTGAGGTGTATCACTTGGCTGCTGTGCAGACAGCCTGTTCTTAAGGTACTGAGCTGTGCATTTAAATTTTTTTGAAATGTTACAGCAATTATATTTGATTCTTAGAAGTATTCATTGTTGACTAAAACTAGATACATTTTTCAAAGTGTGGAAGGTTTTTTCCACAGATGTTCATAAGCTGAGCGGACATTTGGCATTCATCACTCTGTGATGCCTAAAACAAAATACTAACTCCATGGGTTTTTTTTCCTAAAGAAAATATTAGATCTTTCTGCTAAATAATACATTCTGCTCCATTTGCACAAATCCACCCCTTTCCGTGCTTCTCCAGGAAAATACTTTACAGGGAGGGAGGTCCTGGAGAAGCTGATTTGGGGTTGGCTAGTAGCTCCCTTAATGTAAAGTTATTGAGGGTTACTTCTGGCTGCTTCCTTTCTAAAGGTGTTTCTAATTAAAGAGCATTTACTGAGCTTGGATTAAGTTTGTGTGATACAGAAAATTCACCTGTATTCCCTAAAATACCATTTCTAAACAATTTTCTGCATTTAAAGCAATTTATTTCTCTGAACCCTCTATTTGGGGAAAACAACTAGAGGGAAAAAAAAACCTCTAGTTGTCTACTAAGCTTTTCCATGCAAAGTGCATATTAGCCCTTCTCCACTCATGAAAAAACTCAAAACTTTATAGAAGTTGCTTGATACTGAGAAAATGTAGATGCACACCTGTCTTTGTGTGTTATGTGGACTTGAACCCACAAGATCGATATACCCAAATTATAGCAGCTTTGTCTACTGTGAATGAGATGCTACTTACATTTTTTCAGGTAAAAGAAATCAACAACTATTAATTTGGCAGAATTATTTATTTCTTACTGATGATATTTTCAGTGTATCTAATCAGAGCACTCATGAATAGAAATGAAACAATTTAAATAGAGGCAGTGTACATTGTATGGTCTTGTTTTCTCAAACTGTTCCATAATGCAGTGAATAAATTTATCTGTTCTACTGAAAAGACTTCTGCCGAAATCATGCATAGTGCTTTCACCTCTATTATTTAATACGACTGTTTCATAACTCTTGGAAGATGGTTATTTCTGCTGCTGCTACAGGTATCTGGAAAAAAAATGTTCATTTTGGGGCAACGGAAGGGAAAAGCAGACTTAGAGAGTCTGAAAATCCAAGAAGGTGCACCAGAAACACTTAATTGAAAGGTGTGTAGGAAATGATGAAGTGGTCTTAACTTCATATTACTCTCCAAACCCCTGGAACAGCAAGGTCCAGATTTACAGAGGATAAAGTAATGACTGAGGAGAGGCTGCTCTAAATCAGCATCTGAGCCCCTTGGAGGCACAGGGAGAAATGCATGTGTGCAGAGGCAATGCTCACAAAATGTCCTGGTAGCACTTGACTTTTATTCTGAATTTTTGATAAATGTGGGGCACTGTGGGAGAGAGACAAGTTTTAGCTGGCCTCACCACTAAGCAGCTTTTGACTGTCCATCAGGCCTGTTGGGAGCCCAGTGGGCTTTGCAGAAATCTGTGTTCTCGAGGTGTTGTACTCTGTGCAGTTTGGGGTGGTGGTGGCTGAGGGTGCCAACAATGAACTTTGCATTTGATGCTGATGGAGACTGCTCTGTCATAAGGGAATCTGGCCACGATTCTGTGCTCTGCACTGTTCAAAATGCCTGTTTAGATAAATTTTTCATCCAAAATTCAATTTTTTTAATAAGAAGTTAGTGTTTACTTAGAGGACTTTGCAAGCTAATTTTTTTCTCTCTTCTGTTTTTTTGGTGGTTTTTGGTTGGTTGGTTGGTTTTGGGTTGGTTTTTTTTTGTTGTTGTTGTTTTCTGAGGAGTTTTCTTTTGCACACTCCAGATTATTTTATATGGGAAGCTTTGTAACTTGGTAACTAAGAACATAAACAGATCTTAGAGGTGAATCTACACAGTCTGGAAGCAATCTAGGAGATCAACACGTCGATTTATCCTTCCTGCTGAAAGGATGCATATACAAAATGCCATCATCATTTCTGTTACAGTGCCTTTAAAAGTTGCAACTCCACTGTCCAGGCAAGATTTTCGTAAGCAAAATCTCCTAACTCAAACAGGTTTTAGATTACCGTAGTTCATTCACAGATACCAGAATAGAAATACTTGCTTCTCCTCACTAAAGCTGCCCTAGGATCATTCAATATAAACCATGGCATACACTTCAGTTTTCCACACTTACTAACTCTGCTAATGCTTGGGAAAGGGATGTGGGCAGTGCAGGTGGAGCTGGCTGCTGTTTATGATCTTTTTATTTTCTTTTTTTTTTCACCTGAGGAATTTTAATCCCAAAATGAATTCCACCACTTACATGCTTTTAAAACCTTACTGGCAACCATGACCTCTTAATCTTTTTACATTTCTTGTGATTATCAGTGCTTTCTAATCCTAACACCAGACCCAACAGCAACTGTTAACTGCACTACTTGTTTTACAGCTAAATCTAATCCTTCTAGCAGTCTGAGGCCAACATTATATTTATCACTCTGAAATTACTAAAGATGTTGTTGTAGTTCTTCAGTTGGCTTTTTTTTGGTGTGGTGGGTTTTTTGGGTTTTTTTAAATTTTTTTTTTTTACTTTCTCATTCCTTATCATGAATTGAAAAATGCACCAAGTGGTGTATTTCCAGAAAAATATGAAAGCAGATGCTTTCCCCCACCTCCTCCCTTCAGTCTTCTTGTTCTTTTCTTCTCCTGGTCCTGGAGAAGCAATTTACTTTCTACCTGAGTTTATGATTAGTAGTGAGATGTGTAGGTGGAATGTGTTTTAGTGGCTTTTTTTTCCCCCCTCTTCCTTTCCCTCCCCCCACACCTATTAATATATCTGTTAGTAAGCTAATGCTGTTAGGTTATGCAGACTGCTCAGTGTGCAAGGAAAGCTAAAACAGCCATCAAATCCTCACACTGCCCTGAAACATCTCTCCCTTGTGCCAGAGACTCTGTGTGTGTTTGTCCGTGAGGCAGCAACAGATTTTACATCCAGTGACTTCTCAAAGAAAGGGTAAAGAAATTGCTGTTGTAGACTTACTGGTGTGAGGTTTTTTACCTTTTTCCCACCTGGAAAGTTGTGTGGGTGTTTACAGTCTCTACAGGAACTGCTCTGAATTTACATTAGGAAAGGGGGAAGGGAACATCAGAAAACTGAAAACTTCTCTTTGTTGCTGTTTGGATTTTTTATTTTTTCCGCATGGGAGGGGCCAGGGAGGTTTAGCCAGGAGCACACAACCCCCAGATGACCCTATTTACTTAAATCCTGGAATCATTTTCAAGGTGGATGAAAAGAATGGCAAAGAGAAGCTGCAGAATAAAAAAATAGCATTTTTCCATAATCACAGTAGGTAATAGCTGATGGCATCTGCTGCTGCTGCTGGGGTCTTCCATGGTCTGTTTTTCTTAGCTGTGATTTTCTTTCTCCAATCAAAGGAATTTTGAGCTTTATTTGTTATTGGCAGCACTGAGAAAGCATTTTGGATTTTAAATCAAGGTAGGAAGTTTTTATTTATGTGTATATATAAATATGTCCATTTGTGTTTATGTATTTAAAGAGCAATGGTCCTTGCTCTGTGACAGTCTCATGTCTGCTGGTCCTGGTGTCTGAAAGCTCCTCTGTATTCTCTGTCAATGGACTAATAAAAGATGGTACTTCTCTCTGTGTTCTTTGCCTTGCTTATATACTCATTCTATGTCAGCTCTGGCAAAAAGTGCTCCTGTTGTATTTAAAACAGGAACAGAATTGCAAAGCAATATGTAGTTCAAAACAATCAAAATGTAACCGTGTCATTGCCCTTTTCACCTTATTAAATGTGTAGTTACTTAAATCACTTTAATCCATTACTAGTGAGACTGTCTGGCTGCTGGAAGAGGATACAGGGCTTTCATCTCTGCTCAGACAGAGCTGCTCCACATCTCTGTGGGGGAGAGCGAGTCAATGCCTGCTCATCTGGGATGTCTTGGTTTTTTCTTGAACAGCCAGGAAATTTCATGGAGCTGCATCTTCCCCATGTACATGTGTGCCTACCCAACTGCTTTCCCTGCTCTTGTTGTTTCCTGAAGAGCAGTTCTGGCTTTCCCTTCCCTGGAAGTGTTCAAGGTCAGGCTGGATGGAGCCCTGAGCAGCCTGGTCTAGTGGAAGGTGTCCCCCATAGGAAAGGACTACTCCTAGGTGATCTTTTGAGGTCCCTTCCACCCCAAACCATTCTGTGATGCTATTTCTGGTTTCCCAAGGTTGTTATGGGGCTCTTCATGCTTCTTCTAACAGTACCCTCTCATTTTCTCTGTTTTTCTTTTCTCCCACGTGCTGGAGTTCAGTCAAGGTTCCTGTTGAGTTTGTACAAGCTTGTAAAATATTTTAGCTGTGATTAATTTAGTCTTGACTTTCCAAAGGGATAAGTGCTTGTAATATATGATGAAATCAGGCTCCCATCCTTTTAAATTATTTCTCTGCTTCACACCTTTGAGTTCCTTCTCCCAGATAACCTTAAAATTTTGTGAGGTGAGACAAAAATGTATAAAGTGCAGAAGTCAAAATTAGGCTTTTTATTCAAATGTCCTAGCGGGGGGAAGCTGGGATGCTGGCTGGGCTTTCCCTGGCAGCATGGCAGGAGACACTGATCCCTACTGCTCTTCTGAGCTGCAAATAGCAGCAAAAAAAAAGCAAGTGGCTGTGGAAGGAGGAGATGAAGTGAGAGCCAATCTGGGAGTTGGCAATATTCATATTGTGTCTTAAGTTACAAGTGAAAGTGCAGGGCTCTCGGTGCAGAATGGAGAGATTGAGGGGGTAGCCCTAAATTTTAGGGTCCTAATGCCTTTAATGCCATCTTCAGTGGGAAGGTGGCTTGAGGATCTAGTGTGAATTAGGAAATTGTGATGATTAAAAATTAAGGTGAACAGTACAAGAGAAGCATGGGGTAAATAAATAATATGGGAAAAATTAAGTTGGTACCATACATAAAACTTAAAGAACTCAGGGATAATGTTTGCAGACTTGCTGTAGTGTTTCTGATGGGCAGAGAGACTTTTGAGCTTGAGTGCTGCTGTTGTTCTACTCTGTTTAGTTCCTTTTATAATTTCCCAAAGAGAGAGATTTCCTGAGCCCTGCCTGCATAACTCTTCCCTCTCAGGTCAGTGCTCCTGTTTCCTTCGCATCATACCAACTTGCCAAAATCACGCTAGTTAAAAAGGAAAGCATATTTCTATGACAGTTTTCTATTTTAGCAAAGGCAGAGTATCTGTTCCTTTCAAGTCTTTTGACTGAAAGCCATGCCAAGCTGATTTATGTAAGAAGTTGGATCTTCCACCATCTCTCTTTTTAATTCAGCTTTGAGCTCCAACTACAGAACACATGTGGTGGGAAGCAGACAATCCCATTACCCTGCTCCTCCTTCACTATATCTGCTGAAACCCTTTTTTTTTTTCTGGTAGGTATTGTAAAAATCAATATTCCAGTTGCTGGGAAGGAAGGAGCACTATGAAGGTTGATACCGAGGGATCTGCAGTCTGTTAGGTGTGAGATTGCTTTCTCCTTGCACGGGTTACAATCTTGGTCTTACTGCTTACATGTTTTGGGTTTATATATATAAGACAGATGCTTTTATGTTTTTATGGTAAGTTTCAAAAGAGCAGAATTGATCAAGGCTGCTATCAGGAATGGTAAATGTTCAGTCCCATAAAAATTCCTTGTATAAGTAAACAGTGTTCCATAAAGTGACAGTCCTAATGATTTATGTTGTATTTCATTAATTCTTTTACCTGTTTAATTTCTTCAGTAGCTTTTGAGTCATGGAAACTGGTAACCTTCAGGCTACTCTGTACCTTAGAAATCTCTCTACCTTAGAATAGCACAAGCAGTGACCAGTGAAGCTGAAAGGGAAGAAGATAGTGATTAAAACATAATACAAATGTGTGGAAAATGGGGAGGATCTTGAGTTCAGAAGACTGAGATTCAAGAATAAGAAATTTTAACACTCACAGGGCCGTGAGTTCCAGCAGGGCAGCAATAATGATAGGCATAGCAACACTTGAAAAATCCCTTTTTTTACCAGTCTCTCTCACTGATGCCAGCTCAGGTGTTGGGCTGGAGGACAGGGGTGTCAGCACTGAGGGTGGAAGGGTGAATCGATATGCAAAGCATGTTTTTAACTGCTTGAAACCCAGGGACACGCTGTACCTGACCACAGCCTATTTCAAGGTCTGTCAGCTCTGAGGAGTCAGGAGCTGGCGGTGTCTCTTTCTGAACATGCCCATGAAAATAATTGTGAATGATTAATTTTAATTACTGCTGACTGAGGGCAGATCCTTGGCTGTGTGGGTTTTACTACGCTGTGTCAAAGAATTGCGTGAGCTAGAAAAGTCTCAAACTCGTTGCTGTTTGAAAGGCGTGTTGGGGAAAGGGTGTGTCTGCAGGAGGCTCACTCACAATGGTGTAGTGGTGGTGTCACTGCCCGTGGTGTGTGAGTTAGGGCAGAAAGCACTTGAAACTGGGAGTGGGGAATGGCTGGAGGTGAAGATGACTGCTGGCTGCTGCTGTTGCCTTACAGTCTCTCTTCCACATGTTGTGTTCCTCTAACCTGAGACACGCAGACAGGATGACTGCACCAATCTGAAAGGACTGCATTTCTGTTACAGCTTTAAAGTACATTCCTTCTGCCTCATCGTGCAGTGGTGTTTTAGGCTCTGTCAGTGGTTAGAGTAGCTCTCCTTCAAAACAATCATGTTGGAGTTGCTCAGTGTACCTCCTGTAAAACCTAATCTGGGGGCAGGTTTTCTCTGTTTTAGACATGTACCTGAGACAGAGTGATCAGCTGCTGCTTTACTGAAATCTCTTTGGCTTTCCCATCGTTTGTGTGGTATCCCAGAGACTACTGGAGAAGGAATAGATTTGAAGCTCCTCACTGTAGCAGCTAGTTTCTTCTCAGGCATTAAGCCACAGTGTCTTGATTCTGGTTTATGAAGGTTTATTTTATTTATAAGGTTGGAGTATGCATTTAGACACCTAAGAGCCAAGAGGAGGTCTACAGCAGAAATCATGTGCTCAGCTTTACTCTCAGCTTTCCCACTAGCTTGCTTTTTGGCATTGATCAAATCATTTGACCTTTTTCCTTACGTTTTTGCTTTTCTATTAAAAAACATACATCTGCTGGGTAGAGGCTGAGTTTGTTTGTTTAATCCTTTTCTTTTTATATTCTTGTACAACATTAACAGGAAAAAAATTTTGGTTGAGAGTGTGTAGATGAGAATTGAAATTGCATGCAAAAATATCTTCCAGTCATTATAAAAAACCCAAAAGCATCCCTAATTTAGAAATGTCTGCTCATGGAAATAGTTATTCTCAGCCAGTGAATTTCAGTTCAGTACTGCTAGACTTTGAACTGTTAGAGTGTGCAGATCAGCAGCACTGATTTATGTCCCTACAGAGTTTTAAGAAATATTCCTAATCCAAGAATGGTTTTTGGAAAGGTTTCCATAGAAGGCTTGCTGCTTCTGATTTGAGTGGAGCTCTGTAGACAGCTGAACTTTAAGCCCTGAGCTCTTTAAATATTCCTTAAAATGTTACCATTTTATTATATTTAAATATTTATATAGACCTCATAAACTTGATATGACCTTGCTCTTGTAGTTGTAGGCGAGCACTACATTTCCCTAGAAAATTGTAGGATAGTGCTGGGAGTGGAGCCCAAACCACCTGAAACTCATAGCAGGGTTTGGACCGTAAATAATGCCACCTCCAGTGCCTGGCATGGAGGGGGTGTGTGACTGAGCTGTCATTGCAGCATACTGGGATGGTAGATTTTCCTGCTTAAACTAATCATGGTCGTGTTCACAGCACCTAATGGAGTGTCAAAATTAGCAGGCTGGGCAGCAGCTGAGTCTTGTTCCAGCCTGTGGGAATGGCAGGACTATGTCAGCTTTAAACGTTAGCAAGGTGGGCTTGCTCTGTCCTCTTCCTTTAGTTCTGTTCTCTGTTCAGAGCTAAGATACAGTGATCGTGGCAGTCTGCCATTGTATTGTCTGTGCAGTTTCCTTTTGCCAGGATAATCATCATCTGGACCCTCTTTTAATTAAATTAGCTCAAACAATGAACCATATGAAAACTGTGCTGGGACTTCAGTGCAACTGCTGCATTCTTCTGGGTAGACTCGCACAGTTTGGTTTGGTGAGGAGGAGACTTGGCTTGCAGAGGTGGGGAGGCATTCCTTCATACTTGGATTTTCTTGGGCTGAAATCTTCAATTTTGCAATTTGAACAGGAGTAGGCTTTTTAATAGGCTACCTCTGCTTTTACTGTTTCTCAGAAGAAAGAGATCTTGTAAAAAAGTGCCTCCATCTGAAGATTTTTCATGTATTTCTGGTTGTTAAATGAATAAACGAAGAAATGAAGTTGGTTGTTTCTGCCATAATTGTCCAGATCATAACTGCTCAGTGGGAGACCTGCTGTCAATTACTGACTACTTTCTTTGTAATCTCTAATTTTTCTTAGCTCATGTATGTTTTTGTTGCTTTTTTTTCATAGATCAGTATACAATTTTTTTCCTTTTCCCTCCACTATTAACTCCTAACTTCAGACTTCTTATGGCATCCTTGACTTATTTCCTGCATTTTTGTCTTCCCTTAATTTTTCCTTTCTGTACAGTTAAAACAGATATCAAAATACATGCTTATAGAATATACAATAAAATAAAGAAAAAATGGAAGAAGAGGGAAAAATAATGTATACTGTCTTTAAAGCATGCAATTCCCTCTTGCTTTTCCTTAGGCATTCCTGACGTAACACAACTTGTTGAATGACCTGTAATTATGTAAACGTCTTTGTTTTTTTTAGTCTCTTATATGGACTAAGAATTAAGTAAATGGTCTTTTTTCCATTCCAACATACATGGAAAAGATGTATTGTGATCTTGTACTCTTGTACAAGGCGAATGTTTGTTCTTGCATAGGCTAAGCAGCATTTAAGGTGTCAGGAACCCCTTCCAAATCATCAAGAAATTTTCAGACAAAATTTTCCAGTTATCTCTCTGCCTGTTTGTCAGGAAATGGAGAAGATATGGAGGGATCTTTCTTTGTGAGTGCATTATTCTGGAGCCCCAGCTGCTGGTTTGTTTCTGTCTGTGTGCATTTTGATGTGTAAAACAGAACACAGAGGCAATGTGATTTATCCTCACTGAAGGATTTTGCAAAAGGGTGGATTCCATTTTCTCTGCAGCTCTGTTTTGATAACGACGTCAGTTACACTTCAGCCAGATATCAAAAAACAGCAATGTAATTTCAGTAGAGAAAACTCAAGTCAGAGGATGACTCTTAATCATCCTTACACATCCAAAGCAAGGATAGAAGTGTTTTAAAGAAAGCACGTCATGAAGTATGGTGGCTTCCATCCAAAAATACTACAGTATGTACCTCCCAGGTGCCAGCTTGTTCTCTGTCATCATCACGATGCCTCTTGATCCTACAAAATGGTCCCCAGGGGGGTCATTCGTGGAAAGGAGAATGTACAAGGGAGCTAGGGGACCCAGCTTAGCTGCAAACAACACACATTTATTTAATGCCACGTGCATGGCAGTACCAGGGATGTGCACTGGAAGTGGTGTTGCATGGCTATGGAGAGGGCAGCTTGAGCCTGAAACACTTTGGGGTGGTGGTCAAGCCTTTTGGAGGCTGCAGTGCCATTGTTCTCCCACAGCAGGTGCCCAGTGCTGAGTACCAAGGAGGGCAGTGTCACACTGGACCTTGACCACTTGGGTCAGCTGGTCCATCCCTCCCAGAGCTGCCTGTCACCCTCCTGGGCTTCCTGTGCTGTCTCCAGAGTGACACATGGATTATCAAATAGCCATGTGTGCCTTGCAGGAAGCTCTTGAGTGACCCTCAGGAGATGATTATGATTTGTTCTTTATTTCTTGAGGACTGTTTTGATTAAGTACCCTGCCCTACCACACAGGGCAGCTACGTCACTGCTTTTGTTTGCTGAATAATGGCTGAGGATTTGTGTCTTTGTGAACATGCATCATTGTCTGCTGCTGCTTTCTGCAGTGCCAGCACTAACAGTGGTGAGAAGAAGCTAGGAAAAAAAAGAAACGACACCTTAAAAATCACAGAAGAGATAAAGAATCCATATTTCACTTTTAATAAGTTTCATGATTTTTTTTAACAGGCTGATTTCTCTTTTTTTTTGTTGTTGTTGTCTTTCGCTACTTTGAACTACTCATCACTTGCCTCTTACCGAAGGATTTTGCAAACTGTTTGGTTCATATTAATGCACTAGCTTCATGTTAATAGGAAAATTATGCAGCTTTTGTACAGTTCCCTTCCATCTCTTTCTTCTGCTGTTTTCTTCTAATTAATGTGCAACAGAGTCCAGCTACATCAGGTAATTTGCCATTTGTCAGATCAGGTGAAGGTAGTTTGGTGCAAAAGGCACTTTGATGACATCTGGGTGAGCTTCTTTGCTAATTGGGTTTCAACATATGCATTATTGCCCACTTTAACTCAACAGAATCATTTAAATCTGATTCTTTCACTGTTATTTTACACTTAGTATTTGTGACATTCAACCTTTTTTCCAAGGAGTAAATATTATTCAATTATCAGAGACTGACAGAACCACTAAGGTTGGCAGGCCCCTCGTATCCTGTCCAACATGAGGCTGTCCTCAATGTCTGCATGGGCTGATGCTTGGCTCATGGAGTGGCTGAGAAAATCCAGAATTTGTTGATCTTATTGGGAAGGTACTATTTAAGGTTAAAAAAACAACATGCCTTGCTTATTTAAAATGCTTAAATTCTGGTTTACACATGTATCCTCGTGCATCCTAAATGGAAATGAATGTGTACTCCCCCGATCTAGGATACCATTTAGTCACTGTCCTTTGTGCCTGTAACTGTAGAGTATCTTGATTTTCATGGAACTATGTGTTTTCTTTCTCATCTCAGATTCCCTTTCTTACCCAGAAGAAAATTACATTTTCTACCTGCGAGCACTGCTGCTGCAGCAAGTTGGAAAACAGGATGCTGAGGGCATTTTGTTGATACTTACTGAGTATGTTGATGTTGCAGTCACAGGGGGAATTGCAGTGTCATGCAAATACACTCAGTCTAGCTTGGTATGTTCAAATACCCAAACCAGGTTGTTCAGAAGCTTGTAATACTCCAGCCACAGTCTGATGGGGTTCATAATAAGCTGTTGTACCCTGCTGCTGCTTCAACTGATTTATGGTGCTTGTATTTACCTTGCAACCTATGACCATGTCATAAAATTGCTGAGGTTGCAAAAGACCTGAGATCTCTGAGTCTAACCATTAACCCAGCACAGCCATGTTCATCACTGACCTATGTCCCTAAGTGCCACAACTAGATGTTTATTGAATGATTCTAGGGATGGTGATTCTGTCACTTCCCTGGATAGCCTCTTCCTATGCTTGACCACCCTTTCAGTGAAGAGTTTTCTCTTAATATCCAATCTAAACCTCTCCTAGTGCAACTTGAGACCTCTTGTCCTATCACTTGCCCTTTACTCCTGCATGACATACCTGGAGGTGGATTATTTTATTTATTCCTTTTCCTAGGAAAAAAAAAAAACCTTTCTTTCTTAATATTTTGCACTTCAAAAGTCCTTATTTCTGAGAATGTATTTGTTGGTCAGGCAGGAGTAAGGTTAATCACTGACCTGGTTCACCTGGGGGCACAGCTGTTTCTGGCATGGGTCTCATCACCTCCCTGCTGCGAGGGTCCTTGTGAAGAGAGTCTTTCAGGAGCGCACTCTCCTGTATTTTATCTGACCTATGTCAAAAGCACTTAAGCCTGTGGGGCGCATTGGGGAATCCATAACCCCCTTTTTGAATCATAACCACAGTAATGCAGTAGTATCATACAAAGGAAATTAGAAAAATAGATAATCGGGCTGGAATTATTCAGGAATTTTACTCCCGGGGATCCTGACATGCACATGTGGTACTTGGATTCCTACTTGCAGTGTAGGAACACAGTTCTAGCAGCCCAATAGCCCTATGCCTGAGGAGTGTTTTCTGTGTGTCTTTTTAAGGGAGCAGCAATGCAAAATACCATGAGAACCAGCTTTTGTCACTGATAAGTAGTTAATGTTTAAAAACTGCAGAATGTGCAGGATTTGGCAACTTCACAGAATGTGGCAGTGTCAGAGCAAGCTGGGCTCCCTTGATGTGATGGGATACACTCCTGATGTGCCATCCTGTGAGAGCCCAGAGCCCTTGTTCTAATTAACATTGCTGTTCTACACAAAATGCACAGAACCACTTCTTTTTGTCTTCTGCAAAAACCCAAGCTCCTGTGCTGAGAATTGTTTTGACAGTTGGCTTTCTGTTAGCAGTGGGGAGGAGAGCGAAGAGCTCCTGTCTAGACCTACTCGCAAAACTATTATGGAGAGAAGAATAATCTTACAGGAGAAGTTCCTATTTCCAGGACCTATTTGTACATTCTGACTCCTCTCCGTATAATAGGATTACACATTTCTTATCACTGCCACAAACTGGATGTGAGCCAGCCATAAACTGTGCACAGTGTAACAATATGATTGCAGGCAATCTTATTTTTTTTCCTCTTCTCCTTTTTCTCTCCATTCCTGCTTATTCTGGGTTAACAGGGGAAAAAAGTCATATTAGACAGTGTAGGGTGAATCATAAAGCATCACTTAAAACATTCCTATAGCCCAATATATAGAAGCAAACTCACTTGACCAATGGAAACTAATTACAGACAAGAAGTGTGCCTTAGGAGGAAAAGATATTGATGTTTGAAGTGTTTCCTGAATGCATACATTTGAATCTGGGGAGAGAATTAAGGTTCTGTTGCTTTGAGGGAATCTTCATCTATTCATATGGTAAACGTGGGAGTGACACTTAAAGCTGAATGACTGTGGACTGGCACTCATTGCATTGCATTACTGTTTTCCTAAGCATGTGGGTTTGATTTACATAGTACTGTGGCAGCATTCTGTCTGCTCTGAAGTGTACTGGACTCTAATATATTGAACAGATAAAATTTGTTTGGCCTGAGGTGTCTTAAAGCTAAGTAAATTCTAAAAGGGGAAATCTAAGCATGTGGTGACTACCGTTAAATAGGATTAAAAATAAAAAAGGGTGGAGGGAAGATGCCCACCCTCTTAAAAAAAAAAAATCGTACATAACTAGAAGTGGAAGTCTTTTATGGTTCTTGCTGTTAAATGCTGCTGTAGCCATGTGCAGGGAAATGTGCATTCCTGGAGTCTGGCCAGACTTCAGCATTGTTCTGTGAGGAGAAGACGACCCAGATTGCCCTTCCCCACGTCTGTACCAAGCACATTCGCTATTGCTATTTTGGGATTTTTAAACCTTGGTCTGGGAAAGGAGGATGAGCTGTAGCAGTCATTTCAAAGGTAGAGCCTCTGTTGAAGCTGGGCTGAGCTAGGAACGAGTGTGGCAATGTTAAAGGGTATTTGAGATCTGCTCTGCATCTCGAAGCTGCAATATGGAAATGTTTGTCACTTGCTAACCTCTATTTCTGAAACACATTCTTGCAAGAGATGAGAGTGTCATTGTTCTCTTGCTGTTTGGACTAGCTTGCAAATTTGGACAGAAGAAGAACAGCTTTTAAATAGTTTTGTATCTTAGTCCTAGTTTTGGAAGGACAAAGCTTTGAAGATATTTGCTGGATTATGTCACCTATGAGGTCTTGTGTTTGTCCTGGATCCCTTTTTTAATGCATCTTTTCCTCCCTGAAGCAAATGTGAACTTAAGAAAGGAGTGCGTAGGAGTGAGGATTCTGAACTGGCAGGGATGGTGACCTGAAGGCAGACATGGATGGGGGAAACGATAGGGCTTTCTCTCCCTTTACCCATACGAATTAGGGCGAAACGTTTGTGCTAGATATTTGCATTTGATGTCTTACTGAAGAAAGCCTGCTCAATGAATTGCTAAAAAAAGAACATTTGTAACTGAATTTTGCTGGCCATTTGCAGGAGGCTAAAAAACTTTTAATCAGGGTAGAAATTCCTTGCTAAGTATATAATGAAAAAAGTTCAAGTTGGGTGGGAAAAACTTGAGTCAAAGCTATGGTCTCTCAAGCAAGCGTAGGTGGCATCTTGGCTGGGGCAGCTGCTGCTGTGTTCTTGGCCCACAGATTTTAATAACTCAGTTGCAGAAAAAAAATTGTCAAATACAACTGTATTAGTCATTATTCTGAGGAGGGGTTTTGGGAAGGGTGGGGAGGAAGGCTAAAACAACATAAACCAGTTCTCTCTGGGTGGAGCTTTTAGGATTTCTAAGTCCCCTTCTCCCACCCTGAACCTTAACTGTGTTGTGTCTTTTTGAGCTGTCTGAAGTAATTCTGGAAGTTGTTGAGGTTCTGGTCACACATCCATAAAGCTTCTCTAAATGTTAATATGCAAGGCTCCAATAACATGTGCTGTTGGATTCTGCACGCTAACTGTGGTTATTTCAGTAATTGATTTGAAAGATATAGATGTGAGGTGGATTGATACATTTAGTCTGTAAATTGTATGTAAAAATTGGCAAAAGTTATCTGCAATTATTTCAGTATTCAAGGACTGTTTCATTCATTTCTTTTAAAAGCATAGGAAATAACAGTTTAAAAAAAAAAGACAACAAACACCACAACCAAAAGACAGCATGAAGCTTTAGTGGGAATTTACTGTACAAGTTAGGAAATTAAAAGTTCCTGCAGTAAATGCGACTCTCCTATTACAGGTATACTGCAACATAAATTCCCCAGCCTCTACAACAGCACTAATTTCTGAATATGTGCAAGATGGTTGACATAAAGTGGTTAGAAGAATTACAGCCTTGTTTTTCCTAACTACTTCATTTAAATTCTCGACCTTAATGTTCTGTTAGCCTTCCATTTTCTTGCTAATCTGCTTTAGAAGAATAAACAAAGTACAAACCGTAAGTATCTCGCAACTCAAAGCGATATATACTTGGAGGGAGAGAGAGATTGCAGTAATTTTTTGTGGCTTCATCAGTGTTGAATCCTTCACCACCGATATAACATCCCTTGTCTTCATGGAAATTGTCAATGGACCTATAGGATTTGCTCTCCCTGAGACTGAGAACATGTGACAGAAAGCAGTTTTTCATTTGGAGAATGTGTGAAGCATTTTTGTGTCCCACGTGGGACAGCTTTGGAGCTGTTGGGAATGAGCAGATGAGTAGGAGAACACATCTGTGGGGTGCAGGGTGGAGCCACTGCATCTCTGAACAGGTAGGATCCATGGAGGGAGCTACCCTGTCCCACCCAGCCTTTAAGGTTCTTTTTAGGTCTGTGTCCTCTTTGCAGATACATCCCTGTCTTGCTGACTGATCTCCTGCTGGGATCATTGTTGTGATATTACTCTCAGCAGTTGTGATGTGTAGTATTTCCATGGTGCAGTATTCACTCAGAGCAGACATTCTGAGCAGACTTCTGAGGGCTCTTTGCCAGCTTTCCAGAGCTACAGTAAATCACACTTCTCTGAATTGCAGGAAATTTGATCCATCTTTTCTAGGCCCCTATCAGCAGTTAGCATTTACTGCAGGGCATTGTACGATTTCCCACTTGCATAAGAAACTGGCATGCAGAGCTGATGAGGAGTCACTTCTGAATGTGGGTCACCCTTTGTGTGGTATCAGGCTGTACGTGGTGCTGGCAGAGCTAAGAGCCAAGGAGAAAAAAGTTTCAGAAGTAGCCTCTACAAACTAGTTAGAGGCCCCTGGGAGACGGAAAATTGATTTTGTAAAATAAATCTCTGTCATATTTTATATCCAATGCAATACTAGTCCCTTTTTGAAATCTCTTGTGGCTAAACACTTCTATCATGTCCTTACCACCTGCTGCAAATCCAACAAGAAAACAAAAATAACCAAATTTTAAGTTGTAGCAGCTGAACCCATTTCAAATAGATCATAAAAGCTATTGTTTACGATAAGTGTTATCTGATTGCTGGCAGAACCTGTGTTTATTGCTTTTTCCATTGTACAGAGAGATTTGTAAGTAGACAGAAGTCTATAATTATACTTAGGGGGACTGGAGAGCATATAAAGCATAAAATGAAATTGCTTGGTTTTAATCTGAAGTAGCATCACGGCAAATTTTCCCCTTTTTTACATATCTTGGAACAAATATTTTGCTTTGAATAACATTGGAGGACATTTAGGGACTGTCAGGAACATACTCTGTGCAGACTGTTTCCATGTACTTGATGTTTCATAATGTTTTTGCTGAAAGTCAAACACTGGGTGCCTATTGTGCTGGTGGTCATGAAGAAAAGCTATAAAGTGCAGTCTGACAAGTGTCAATGACTATCCAGAGTGAATCTTTCATTTCAGAACAGTAATTGGGTCTTTTTCCCTCTCTGATTAAAAAAAACAATAATCAACAAGCCAAGTGCAAATGGATTGTACAGTTCGTTTTTTCCCCATGTTCTAGCAGTCCACTTTAGAGTTCTTTTTTTTTCATTTTTATTTTCCACATGAGGAATGAAGAACAGAAAAGCCCAAATTACATATAAAATCCCAAGTTGCAGCTGTAAAGTCTCAGCTCAGATACATTCAGCTGTGCATTTTTGGGTGTGCTTGGCTTCGTGTCTTTATTATTTATTTACAGTTCATAATATATTGACTTCTTTGTGGGGATAGAAAAATACAGATATATTTTCATATTTTGATTTTCTCCAGTAATGTCACACTTGATGCTAACAGAGCAGTCAACAACCCAGTCCTCCTGGCAGTCACAACAGTCAAGAACAGAGAAGTGTGATCCACCATGAGCTGGGTTTAATTTGATATTAGATGAGCCTTACTGCTGCCCTGGTCTCATTTTTGTGCTAGTGGTGCTGGCCAAGGCTGGTGGCTGTGACATTTCTGCCAACTGCCTCAGTCATAAAGTCATGGAATGGTTTGGACTGAAGGGAGCCTTAAAGATCCTCTAGTTCCAGCCCCCCACCATGCCAGGGACATGTTCCACTGGAAGTCATTCCTCTTCATACCACCTAGTCACAATGAAGTGAATCCTTAAGAATTTGAGGTGTTTGCTCAGTGAGGGCTGCCCACTGTTGTCCAAGAGATGGTTTTAGTTAAGGGTAAAACCCATGTTACAATCCCTGTAAGATGAAGAATGAGGTTAATCACCAAAAGAGGGGGTTGATCTGTGGTCTTTGTTTGCTAAGGCTCTCTGTCCTGGGAAGGTCAGGATACAAGCATAGGAACTACCCTTGGTGTGTGCTGGACAGCCACGGGGGCAGCACCTTTACCCTCTGCAAAAGCAGGGGAGGGAAGGGGAGGATCACATCTGAAAAGATCATTTTGAGAACACACTGAAAGCACTTCTCTGCTTTTAAATCAAAAGCAATGAAGGGTAGGCCTTGTGAAAGGAAATTTTGTTCCTCAGAGTTTCATGACCCAAATTCCTCTGATCTTAGAATGCTTCCATTATTACAAGTCTGGACCATTGTAACAGCTTGTCTTAAAATGAGAGATTTTTGTGGAACTTAATCTAAATGTTCACTGTTTTACAGAATGTACCTGTGTCACGATCCGCTGTTAATGCAGAGCGGGGGTCGTGATGGTTCTTTTGATCTCAAAGGTGCAAACAGGCAAAATGCAGGGGACAAAATCAGTTTATTCAACAACAGAAAATCAGTTTCATCAACAACAGCAATGCATTTCATCAAATGCCAACAATTCAGTTACGGTAAAGGGGAGAGGTATAGGATAGGAAAAGGGGAAAGAAAGGAAGGGATGGGAGGATAGCTACCAACAGACGAGACGGGCGTCCTCGCGGGTCATCCGATAGACGAGTCCTCGTCCGTGGGGAGATCTCAGGGGTCTTCATCAGTGGAGAGATCTCAAAGGGTCCTTTCCAGAGGGTCGCTCTTTTATAGTCCTTCTCCAAAGCGAGTGGCTTCTGGCCAAACGGTGGGAAGATTTATGGACCATTGTGTGGTGCTGCAGGAGACAGGTACGGACAAGCAGTCCTCAGTTGGTACAACACAGTCTCTGGTTGGTGCCACAACAGCACAGTCCAGTGAACACAATACACCAGCACACAGTCACGAGCATCCACCTGGCCTAGCCAGTAAACCATTGTTGGGAGTCAGCCTGGGTGGGGGTCCTCGAGGTCCTTGCGACGGTCGGGAGGCAAAATCGAGGGGAACTTCAGACCGACCCTTACAACCTGTAGGAGCATACTTGGCACAATCTGAATGTCAGATCTTTGAAGTCCATTCCTCCAGTGTTTGCCCCTTAGACTCACACATGCCTGATAGTAACACATTATATTGAATTATGCGATCATGATGCTGGGTCAAGAAAAAAATGTACCAGCATGTCCAAGAGCAAGAGGAGCAGGTTGGTTTGGACTCTTACCAAGCTTCACTAGCCTACTTAGGTCTTTTGAAATTGCAGCTAAAGCTAATGGTCTAGGTTGGAGTAATGGAACAATGATGTTATCTGCTCAGCTGGGTGGAATTCATTTCACAGATGCTTATGCATGTACTGGTGCCATAAAAATTAAATGGTTGAGAGGATTTAAAAATGTCACATTCTTCAGGTCATGATAGATATGCCAAGAAATGTAAGGTCACAAGCCACCAACTCACAAACTGTGTTCTGTGCAAGGTCAGGCTGCAGCTGTCCTACACATGCAGTCCAGAGATGCCTGCAGATGTCCACTCTTTGTCCCTTCTTCCATGCTACTAGCTGCTAAATTTATCCCAGTAATTTGGGAGAACATAGACTTAAAACCCAAGTACACCATTGCCCTCTGCAAAGAGGAGGAGCCTTCATGGGCAGGCCAGGTCTTGAGACTCCTGGGACAGACA
Source organism: Acridotheres tristis (assembly GCA_037013685.1). Lineage (NCBI taxonomy): Eukaryota > Metazoa > Chordata > Aves > Passeriformes > Sturnidae > Acridotheres > Acridotheres tristis. Next base: position 104,762,139 of record CM072887.1, read on the forward strand.
GGAGATCCCATAGTAGACCTTGGCTAGACCTGTTACTTGTCCTCTAGAGAACTGAAGAGCAGGGTGCTGCCTCAGCTCTTCTCCTTTGTTTTCAGTATTAAGGACAGATTTTTCCTTCACCTTTCAGTTTAAATTAGAATTCTTACATTATTTCATTCTTCCTTCTGCTTTGAAAAGTTTATATTAGAAAAGTAATTTACAAATGTGTTTGTGTTGTCCAAAAAAATCTGTTCCACTGTTTGTTTCCTTATGGCCATTTACATCCGTGCTCCTTCCTCCGATCTGTGTGCCAAACCTGCCAGGGTAAAATTCAGATGTGGTTTAGAGTGTCTCACCCTGGTGGCATGGTCACCTCTGACAGCTTTGTTTGTCAGCCTGCAGCAGTAGTTTCACATGCTGAAGATGGGGAATAAATGTCTGACTAGCACATACAGTTGTAAAGCTCAGTGACAGAGACATTAATTTCCTCTCTCTGAAAATGCACCATCTTTCCTATTTCAGAGATAAGGGAATGCATCCGTAGGAAACAAAACCATCTCCCTTCACTGTGTTTCTGTTGGGAGCATTCCTTGGAAACACTGGCCATTTGTGATATATTTTGGAAACCAGAAGACTTTTAATGGAAATTTTTGTCAGTAACTGCAGGAAGCTTTTCTGTGTTGCACAGTCCACAGGTGCTCAAACTGAGTGATGCCTCTCCCTGAGAATGCTGTCAAACCAGTGGGTAACATGTGGGCAGCGCTTGGGAGCTAGTCAGCAGTCACTGGAGGCCACTAGTTTAATATCTAGAGAGAAGTAAAATTGTACAAGTGTAGGATCCTTAGATGGGCTGCTTGACTTAACCTTGAATAAGACTTTTCTTTCAAAGTATTTATGTTAGATCTATATCCTACAGCCACAACTCTCTTGAGGATAACAACAAGAAAGGTTCACCAAATATGTGCTATATATGTAAAAGATACATATATTTTATATATATGTATATATGCTTACTATTAAAAATCCATTATCCTTTTGCTGTTGTGAAAAACTGAAGTTTAGAAAAGATGGACAAGTAGAAATTGCTGCTAAATTGGGGCTGCTGGTTTGCATGTCATGCCCAGGCTCTCCTTGCCCAACACATTGGAGAGATTTAGGCTTCTTGACTTGAGTATATGGCTGCCTTCTGCTGGTTGTTAGAAAACTGTAGCATTAAATATAGCATTAAATCCATTTCCCCCAACATGTCAAAGCTTCAGGCATTCACATCCATGTAACCTTATTTTTTGGACCTTTCCAAAGGCAGGATCTCTACTCCTCTGACCAAAAATCCAAACTGGCATGTGATGTTCTTTTTTCTTATAGTTACAAAATCAATACAAGCAGTTGAGGTGCAAAAGCTGACAAATGCATTGGTGGGTAAGAGCAGTCAGTTCACTTGTAGAGATGCTCAGAAATTAAATTCAGATGCAGCTGTGGAGTTTGGGAGTTCACAAAACTTTAGTTAAGTGGCTCCTGTCTAGGTTGTAATAATATTGCAGCTGTAGGCTTGAGAGGTTCTGTCCTTATTCTTTGGAGCACTAAAGAAAACTGACAGGTCAAGGAGAGCTCATGGAAAATGTAGGATGACTTAGGTTCCTGTGCTGATGTATCAGAGCACGTGGAGAGAAGCTGTGCATGTGGCAGAGCTCCCCAGGGTTCAGGCAGGCAAAGGTCCCCCGAGCCCCAGCAGCACTCCTGGCTACACCCTGCACCTCGCTCCCAGGGCTCTCCAGCAGCCCTTTGGATGTTTTTCATGATCTGCAGCAGTGTTTTCCCTTGGCCCATATGTTTTCCCTTTTGTGTAGGGCTCTGCTTCCTTGCCTGAGGAACTGTTGCAGACATCTATTTCCCTCATCCTTTCTGAGCCTTTTCTAAGCTTCCTTCCCTTCGCAAGTCTTTGATATATTCCCTTCCCTTCCTGATCTGAAGACTGGTAAGCACAGCAGGTGAGGAGTGTTAGTGCTGCATCTGCTGCTAATTGGGCTCACAGGCTTATTCAGAGAGCGCTGGCAAGTGATGTACTGAGTTAATCAGGAGCTGGGTTTGTAGGAGAATGTTCATATTATGTAGGCTAAGTAGAGATTTGCATGTCAGCTTTTAAAATGGGAGCTTACCAAAATGAGCCTGGCTGCTGCTTCCTGTTGTTGGTCTCTCCATGGTCTCCATTTACCTGGGGTGTCTCAGCACCTTGACTGTTTATCCCCTCCAACAGCCTGGGAACGTGAGGGGTGTTGCCATCCCCAGCTAGGTGATGCCTGGGAATCCAGGGTTTAGGGAGGAGGATAAACAGTGCATTGCATCCAGTGCTGGTGCTGGTTTCAGAAAATTCCTGGCTGTTTCTTCCTCCAGACAGCAGCAGGTGAAGTGCTGACATACCTTTCCTTCTGCTGCCCTTGCTAGGAGGGCAACCATCCCTGCCTGGAGAGGCAGCTGGGGAGAGGGAGCCACGTTCATCACAAATACCGGTAGCTGATGCTGTCCAAGTGCATCTGGCATTGCTGAGGAGGTTCTTTCTCCACTCTTGGACAGCACCTTTGCAGCCTTCTTCCTGCTTATTCCAGCCCTTGTGCCATCAAGGATGGGCTTTCCCAGCTTTACCTCTTCTGCTGCTGTAGCTGATTGATTGTGGATCCTTTAATCAGTCCAATGCAAAATTATTCTTCTGCCTGTAAAAGACAGCCAAAACTTGCTTTTAGCATCATCCCGTGTAGTAATTTGGTTTACAGGATAGTGCCTGTGGGCTCTTGGGGCAGTGCAGGTGTGGAGGCAGCAAATGGGAGGCGAGGGAAGGCAAGAACTTCTTAGGCTCACTTTGCCTTTGAAGCCAAGGTATCCCCTAACTGCAGCTTCACTGTTTTTGCCTAAGGTCATGCAGGAACACTTGGCAGAGCAAAGAACTGAAGTGGGTCTCCCTAGATCTAGGTTACCACTCTAACCCCAGGACTGTTTTTCTTCCAGCCCTTGAAAATGGTCTAAACCTCCCATGAGGTGTTTTGTGAGAGCTTTTTAGGCAAAGATTTTGTTCTGAAAAAGCAAGACTCTTTTGCTTTGTAAGGGAAAGCTCTTGTTCCTGTTTCCTTTTTGATGTAGTCCTTCTGTTCTTGGCTTGCTAACTTGATGATGCCACTCCCCATGCATTGGGCAAAAGCTGTTTTCCCTCTGTTCAAAGAGCCAGGAGGAGCAGCTGCTATCCTGCCTCTAATCTGTAGTTCTTCCCCCACTCCTGTGCTATGCCAGTGGGAGCTAGGACCAAGGAGCTATGTGGAGAGCACAGATCCAGAAGTGAATCTGCTGTGTCATCCTTGAGGCCAAGAAATGGTTCACTGATATTTGTTCCTGCAGGATCCAAAGGATTTGTGCAGCGTGTCCAGGAATGACACGGCTGTGGAGCACACCCAGGCTCTTTGTCAGAGCCACCTGCAGCACAGGAGGTGGAAGCCCTCACCACCTGGTGACTTCCCTGTGACACAGTATAGGAAATGAGATCTTAGTGCTTTCCACCTGTTGCCACAGGATGCCCATATTGGAGCTGTGGGTACAACAACATCTCCTGGTTTGCCTGCATGCTGTGGAAAAACTGTATGAGCAATTAATTTCACTTCCTTACAGGCAGCTTCCTTCAGTCAGGTACTCCAACTGCCCCTTCTTCCAGAGGACCATCATCCACTTGGGTCCTTGGTGCTTAACTGCACTGGTTTTACGTGTCTGGAAAAAAATTAAACTTGCTCATTTTCCTTTATGTCCTTTTCTGATGATGATATCTCATTCTTTTAAAAAACAGAGTAATTGCTTCAGCACTATCCACAGCTCAGTTATGCAGGTGCCTGACTAAATTATCCCATTCTTGCATCTAGTGTTCACTCCGGCAGTCTTCCATAATTGACAATTAATTTGTGAATCTTTTTCCATGCTGTTCTTTCACCTTGAGTGCTGGGTGTACTGGATCTCTGCCACCTCATATTTCTTGGATAAAGTCACTGTGGCTTTTTGTCTTACAATGTCTGACTCTGAGCCAGTGCAACTTCTTGGAAAAAAAAAGCCCTGCAAAATATAGTGTGTGTTGGAAGATGCATTTATAAAGGTAGAGTAGTTGCTGGAGAACAGTCTCTGAAACAAAGAGAAAGTTGAAAATCTTGGTCTGTCCAGAGAAATTTCAAGAGAATGTATTTACCAAGTAACACGATTAGGCAATGCCTTTGTCACCATTGCATTTTTCATTCTTTTGTTGTGTGAAGAGGGGATGATATAAATCATCTTCTGGGATGCCTTATGTCCATCCCATTCAGATGTATAAAATTCCACTATGTGGTGCTTTGATTTCTAACCTTTAAAAGTTATGAGCTATGACAGAGAAAATTATAAACTCCCATTTGTTTTGTGTGCTTGTGTGGGGAAATTCTGTCCCAGTCTAAGCACCATGAAGCCTACAGTGCCTTAAACTGATTTATGAAGCCTTTTCCTTGATTTGCTTGCAGCTGGTATGTGTAAAGCCAAATTCAGTTACCATACCTGCCGTAAATCAGCAATATATAAATGTTTTCTAACTTGGGAAAAAATCCATTAGTGGTTGAATTAAACCTTTAAGGACTCTTATTTCCTGAGTGGTAGGCTACTATAACTTTTATGTGTGATTTTAACACATTCTGAAGTGTTAGGCAAACTACAAAGAGACAGTGGGCATGTAGCTTGTTAATACATTTTAAGAATAGTTTGTTTCTAATAAAAAGGGTTGTGTCATGTAAATGTTGGTGTATCAGTCCTAACGAGGGGCTTACACAGCAATCAGAAGTTGGTGATTTGGTAGGTTTAACTGTTTTCTTCACTTAAGAGACCATCTCTGCCTTTGCAATATTTAAGTTTTTATTAGGGACAAGCTCAAAGCCTTAGAGAATGACCGGAGAAATGACAGAGCATCTGCTAATAGACTTCCCCCTTTTCCATCTTCTGTATATCCTCCATTCCCTCTGCAGTCACTGGGACCTGAACAGGGAGCAGAAGGTGACCCACAGCCTCCTCTGTGCTCCCCGTGCCAAAGGCTGAGGATGCCCCTGTGCACAGCCATGCCCTGAGCTGGATTCCCCACAGCTGGAGCATGTCCTGTCTGAGCAGGAGGAGCCCCCATGGTGGAGGGGGGTGTGGATCAGATCCCATCGGATCTGCCATCTGAGCTGCTGGCTTGGGCGTTTCCACCGTGTTCAAATGAGCCAGAGCTTAAATGGTTCAAGCTCAGCAAGGCTTGGATAACGAACCCATGTAATTCTGCTGGCATGCTGGTGGCCATATGGATGCTGCTTGCATGGACCACTGGGCAGTGGCAAAATTGGGGGCCTGTCCTACAATTTGCTCTTCTTTCTATTCCTGTAATTCCTTCTCTTCTTCCTTCTCTTTCTCTTTCCTTTTCTTTGCACCTCCCAGAGTATATTTGAGCCAACACAGCTGAGCAGGTACAGAGAAGTAAACAAGTTGCATCACTACACTAAATTGCTTTCTCTCCCCTTTCCTTCTCAAAAGCACAGAAGGGAATAGAAAAGGAAGATTAGTTGTGTCGGAGTTCCATCCTGGAGCTGTTCCCGTGCCATGGATTGCTCAGAGCTGAGCATGTATGCTTTGTCTGGGATAAATAACACTGAAATTCTGTCTCAATTTTCTCTGCAGTTTCTCTCTCTTGCATTCATTTTAAAATTTCATTCCTCACTCTCATTATTGCCAGGCCTGCTGTTGCATGCCCAGGGGAGCCAGGTAAAACATTTTTATTTACTTTTAGTTTGGTTTGGTTCCACTTTCAGCTTCCTCTCCAAATTTTTTTGTGGGTTTTTTGTTTTCCAGTGATTTTGGGAGGAATGGGGGCAGCAAGGAAGGAGTGACATTTATACCATGTGTGAGACGCCTTCACATGTAAATCCATCTCCGGTAGTGTTAGACTGCTGCTAATTCTTTCCCTATAAAGTCATCTCAGTCTGGTCTTACTGTCTCCACCACTGGTTATAGTCCTGATCTCAAAAACATTGACATGGAATGAAGAGCATCAGGAGGTGAGGAAACTTGGGAATTCTGGATTGGATTGCTTAGATTATTATTGGATAATGGATTATTTGGCAGTTTTGAGGTACCAGTCAAGTACCCTGATTTTGCAGTCAGAAAGCCTCAGGAGCAGCAGTGCTTCAAAGACTTCACCTTTTTTCTATGTATTTATCCTCCCTGCAGTCTTTTCAAGCTGCCTGTTTGGTGCTGCTGATGCTGTAGTTTGAGACATTCCATGAGCCAGATTATCAACTGGTCTGGGCTAAAAATAATGCTTCAGCATAGGGAGGAGGGGAGCAGTGCTGGGTTTTTTTTCTACTTGCATCAGCTCACCACTTGGCAGAATGACCCACAGGTGGTTGCTGCAGCTCAAACCAAGGGATTACACAGTGTTGTGTAACAAGGATAGGAACAAGACAGTAGGGAGTTGGGGAGATGTAGGATCTCCATAAAACAGCTTTCTCCCAGGAATTTTGACCTCCCACTTGGCAGCTGGGTTTGATGCACCTTGCTGTAAAAGTTTCCAGATGTTCTCACCATGCCTCTCTATGACAATACCTGTGCTTGCAAGAGCTGTTCTTTTGGTATCTTAAGTGCTGTTGCTCTGCAGTTGATAGGTTATTTCAAATCCACCTTTACCAGCAGTTGCCGTGGGTGCTGGGGGAGAGACACGTCCCACTTGGCTACTGTTGATCTGAGAACAGTAACCTTTGCAGAAGGCCAGAGCAATAATGTTTTAAACCACAGACACTAAATCTGCAAGAGCTTATCTGTCAGAACGCTCTGATATAAAAGGTAACATCCTTCTGCAGGATTACAAAAGGGACATAACTGATACAGAATTTACACAGCAACTTCCGAATCAGGGACTAAAGCAGCTTCTGGGGGGAGGATGATGAGTATTTTCTTACCTGCGTGGCAGATAAGTGAGGGTGAGGAGCGGCTGGCAGAAGAGGCTCAGAGATGCTCTGTGCCTGTTTGTAGTGGAGGAACCATGGACAAGCCCATGTGGGTTAGCAGACCACTAGACTGTCTAAACGCTCTTAAGGGACAAAGTTCAATCAGCTTTTATTCCAAAGAGCATTATCAGTGTGTTGCACTAATCCCATGTAACGGTACTCTAGCCTGACATAGGTACTGTGAAGTAGATTTTGGTGGCATGGATTGGCCATGCTTGTTTAGCAAAGACATTAAGATGCTGTCAAAGTTGATAGCCTGAAAGACTTTCTTAAAAATCACTCTGCTCTTCTGCTTGATGGCAACAAGGCTTTGCCCCGAGCGATTTCAATAGTTAACATGCCATGAACTCTGTGATATTAAAATTACTGCCCAGTTATTTTTGATTCTTCTGACTATTTTAGTGTTTGGTTATAGAATTTGTTTTATTAGTTTGAAATGTTGCTTTTTTCCCTTAGCTGTGACCATTGTGCCTTGAAGTTGGAAGCGTTCTGCTTGGTCAGTTGAGTATTTGTGTCCCTGTGTGCACTGTTCCAGACTGGGTCTAGGTGACAGAATAGCCTGCACTCTGATAGTACCTGGGTCAGATTTCAGCTCTTCTAGCTTCTGCAGTATCATTTTGTTTTTAATTTTAAAGCACATGGTAGAGGCAGGAGGGAGTAACCTTAAAATATTCACAGATACTCACATGAACAGAAGGGTTGTAGCAGAGATTTCCTAATCTTTCCATTTTCAAGGAAAGAGATAGAAAAAACCCTTCAGGTCATGCAAGGCTTTGCTCAGAAAACGGTGGATTTATTGAGGCTGGAGACATCCTGCTGTTAGGGCTGCTGGGAGGGAGAGGGCCCAAGATTCCTATTCATCCACAATAGTCCTATTTTCCCCCCGTTTCTTTCTTTTATTTTCCCTATGCCTTTACCATGCTCTTGCCCCCCGCCCCTCCCGGCCGAGCGAGCCTCTCCATCCTGCACATTGTGTTGCTTTTCCCCCGCTGTGCCACTCTCTTGTGTGCAATGGCAGCAGCAAAGTAAAACTGACTGAAATGCTGATCTCTGAAGCCCTGGCACACAGTGCTTTAGAGATTAGGATTTTAGTGCATTATACTCAGCTGCTAGCAGAGCAGAGCGCTGTGACAGGGAAACACAACGCCAGAGCCAGGGGATCTGGCTTGGAGCTGAAGACCTGGTCCCTCCAGGCAAAGCTCTTCACACATCTCCTGCAAAATGTCTTGGTGAGCGTATGCATGGGTGGGCTTAAGTTTACCCAGAAGATGAAGAGGGATATCCAAAGGCAAGTTGAGAGCTTTCTCATCTAAACCATCTCTATTATTAAGAAATAATAATTAAAAAAATCTTACTACTGAAACAAAAGTTTTTATAGCAAGATTTTTCTTTTTCATCCTCATTCTTCCCTTTCCTTTGCTGGATTTAGCTTTTTTGTTTTCCTAGAAGCTAAGGAAGACTGATATTTTTCCTCTTGTTCCCATAGACTTGCAAGCTCATATTGCTGCGGTAGCAATTTGCTCTAGATCCAGATCCCCGAGGTTCTTGGACAGCACAGGCATTTGGGGCAGTGCAGTGTTGTAGGAGGACTAACAGCAGGCTTGCTGTTTGCCCAGCTTCCAAGGAGCCTGGATGGCTTTTGCTGGGCACTTGCCAATAGCCCCCGGAGCTGGTTGGTCTGTGAGTACCCAGGGCCAGTACTGCGAGGTGGACCAGGGGGATTTTTTACACTTCAAAGAAGGCCATCCTAATTACTGCCCTCAGTACCTGCTCCTCATTGCTTTTGAAAGAATCATTACTTAATGACATAAAGTCGTTTTAAAAACTTGGTAACCTCTAATACCTTTATCAAATATCAGATTATCACACATTTTTTGGTGTACAGTTTTTCCATTGGCTTAAGGCCACTTAGTTATATAAATATTAACACTTACTGCTACTAGGTTTAAATCCTATTTAAAAGTGCATCTATTCTGTATTCAGAAAGGGAAGAAATTATATCAGGTGCCAGAAGAAATTCTCTCTTCTGGAACAGTGAAATGTTTCTCCAGTATAAGCTGAGGTTTGTGCTGCCTGCAGATGCTGGTGAGCATCTCTCTGCACTTGCTCTGTTCAGCAACTCTTACTGCTGCTTGCTCCAGCATCCCATTTTTCCTTCTCCTCAGCACCATGCTTGGTTCCTCTTCCTCCTTATTTTCTTTGTCCATTGGCACCACTTTCCCTCATGGCTTCTGCTGATTTTTGTATGCCATTTCTTTCCTGTTTTTATTCTGGTTTTATGCTTTGACCTTGACCTGACCTTCAAACTGTAATGAATTTTCTCTTCTTTGAAACTGGAATCTTGTTGCACCTTGGTGCTTTAGCACACTTTCTTTTCTGATCTCCTTCTCTGATCCATGATGTAGGATTCCTTCCTGCATATTCTGTGACTTTAACCATCCAAGACTCTTTTTCTCCTTTTTGCTTATTATAACTTCCCTTCACAGCCATTCTCAAGTGGGATTTTCCCGTTTTTCCCTCCCCTACTACCCTGTTGCTATGAAGTCATGAGGCACAAACTGCAGGTCCCCTGCTGGTTTCCTGCTTTTCACATTCTTGGTAGCCACTTTTAACAACTTTACTTTCTCATCACATGCAGCCCGGCACTTTCAGTGATTTCCAGTAACTTCTGTAAAATTCTTGGTCTGACAGATTCATAGAATATTCCACCCAGCTGTAGTTCATATTTTGCTCTCTACCACATTTTCCTGACTTTGTTTTTTTACCTTTTTTTCCCGTTTTCCTGATTTTGCTACCTTCTACTTACTGTCCTCTTACAACCTGTCTTCCTTTTTTTGTGTTTTCCATATAAAAGCAGAGTCTGGTAGCTTTGAAGCATCCCACAAGTGGCCATTTGTATTTCTGTTGTCTCTTTTTCCTTGTAAACATGAGAAGTCAGCACTCGCCCCGCTGGGGTTAGGCACAGTGGGAAATAAAAAATGAGAGTCCTTGAGCTGGAGTCCTTCTTAGTGTGATTTGAAGCACACACCTGGCTCCTGTGCACACAGGCTGGGAGCTGCATATGCATGAGCCATCCCATAGCCCATTGCTGTGGCTGCAGACATCCCCTCTGATCATTTGGAAACACTGAGCCCACAAGCCCACGTGGTGGCTGCCTGTGATCTGCTCTTGGTCCCCTCTAGTAGCCCTGGATTCTGGCTCTGAAGAGCCTCCCCTGTTTATCTTCTCTCTTTGAGAAGGTGCTGAAAAAGCAGCCCTGGATAGGGAAGCGAGACAAGGGAGAGGAAAATATCAGAGCCAGGAAAGTGGCAGAAAGGTCAAAAAAAGTAGGGATGAATTACAGCCTTTCAGCTGAGCCAGGAACAGCACAGGGGAGACTGTGATAGGTGTTTCTCTAGGAGGGGAACACAGGTCAGAGAACTTCCAGCTACATACTGAATCTTCTAATTAAATAAACCAATAAATAAGTAATGTGCATATGGCAGAATTTTGAATAAAATGGAAAATGCCTGCATTTTTTCCCAAATAGAGGTGTTGTTCAAGTTACAGGACATTGCTTTTCACCAGAAGCTGTGGATTCTGGGCAAACAGTTCCACTGTCAGGGTTGGTCTGACTGATAGTCCCCAGTTTACTGCCAGCAGGCAGATGACTTAATGGACATTGAGCTGTCCTGGGCACTATTTGGTTGGATTTAGTAGCATTTCCTAGCTCTTGCATACAGTGCCTGTCGTGGAAGCGTCTTGATGCTGTGTTCACTGTCCCTCATGTGCCATGTTTTCCATGCAAACGAGCAAGGACCCAGATGGTGGGTGCCCACTGGGGACCCACAGTGACACCAGGTATTTCCCCACAGTCCAAAGGAAGCTACAGCTCCTGGGTGCAACCAACGATGTGTGTGAAAAGCACAGAAACGGGGATTTGCATTGGAATTTTGCTTCTTTGAGTAAAAGATAGGAAAAGTCTTGCAAATCAGACTTTTTTTACATTTGATTAAGCCTCATCAGAGATTGTGTTGTCCCATCTATTGTGCATGTCTGACCCATGGGGCTGTGTCAGATCCAGGGCAGTACTATTGCTGTGAGGAAAGTGTTCATGGGCAGGCTGGATGGAGCTTTGAGCATCCTCATCTAGTGGAAAGTGTGCAGCAAATCTGGGTCTTCAGCTGGTCTATTTGATGAAAAAATGGTACTGTTCTCTTAAAAATATGTCTGTACATTTTCTGTGAGCAGCCTAATGCCCTGCATCTAGAGCTGCTGCGTGGCCAGTGCTGGTCACTGACCCAGGGCTTCTTTTTAAACAGAGGAAAGGAAGAACTGAGAATCCTATACATTTCTTTAATTTATGCTTTCAAAAAGTAGCTGGTGCAATATTTGGGCCAGGTAATGATTTCTCAGCACTGGCTCTGTTTTAGTATTCATGCCTGGCTACCCAAGAGTAGATTTTTTATTTGTATTTTTTCCCTTGGTCTCTTAATAAAAATTATACTTTGGGAAGTCACTGCTCTGGGTATGATGAAGAGCTGGTGCTTAGTCTGTGCTGGTTGCTGCAAGCTAAGAACCTGGTGTGCTCTCTGACCTGGGGCCAGCTCAGGAGCAGCTCAGTAATACCAAGACACAGCGTGTTCCAGTGGTCTGAAATCCTGAGAGCTGGGGACTAATCTGCAGGCAGACACTGATTGTCCCTCTGCTGTCAGGTCCTGCTGCCTGCTCTGCACTGGGACCCATGGCCATATGGCTGCAGCACAGCTGTGCAGCCCTGAGGCTCCCTGCTGCTTGCCTGTGCCCAGAGCCTGCTTTTACAGCCTGCTTTTACAGGGCTCCTGCTGCACAGGAATGAGGGGACAGCCCATTGCTGTTCCCACTGTCACTGCGCCTTGTGGTGCAAGGCAGGATTGCTGTGCTGCAGCCACAGGGAGCCCAGCAGAGCTGTTGTTTTTCCCTACCTGCTCTCACTGCCAGATTTACACAAGAGACAAGTTAAAGGCATGGCCTGAACTCTGCAGAGCCAACAGGTGTAGCCCCTGCAGTGTGAAGCCAGTGTATCTGTGCCCACTTGCTTGGGCTGAGCAGTGTCAGGTTTGTGGGCAGGCAAACCTTGCTTTCCTGTCTCTAGGTATTAGCTCTGGGAAGGGCAGGATAAAAACAAGGTTAAAAAAAAGCCACATTCCAATGGTGACTTTCATGAGAGGATGATGCCAGATTCTTCCAGAAGCTGGTGTGTATAGAAGTCAGACAGGGCATTGCCCCTCTCACTGGTGGGCAGCAGTGCAGAGGGGCTGGGGATGTGTAGCCCTGTGCTGCTGTGCCACTTCTCTGTGAGGTTTTCCTGGTGCCAGGCTTTGTGTTTGTGCTCTGCCTTCTGCCAAACCACACCTGTGGTTAACCCCAGCTGGCAGCCAGCAGGCTGGGCATGAGATGGTTTGTTCTGGGTGTCCCAGGAAACCTTTTCAGTGCTCTGTAATACTTCACAGCTTAAAACACCAAACCTGACCTTTACTTTCATACTGTTTATTCACATACACTGAAGCACCTTTTTCTTTCATGTGGAAGAGAAGTATCCATTTGTTCAGTATCTTAAAGATAGATGGTGTCCTGCCCTGAAGTGCTGCTTCCAGACCAGAATCTTCTGTGATGGACAGGCAAGATCCATAATCTTGCCTGACTTTCTGGATCAGATTTCCCTGAGCTGAGGAAGGATCTGAGTGATGGTCAGACCCACTCCAGAGTCTGTTTCTCACAGATGTGGTGATACAGCCACATAAAGGAGCCTTGCTTTTTAATAGCCAATTCAGGCTCTGTAAATAGTTACCTTTATTTACTTTCCGTTTTACTTGTGTCATACACGCAGACATACATATTAAAAAACCCCATCTCTAGCAAGACACTGGAGTGGGGCTCTTCAGTGGTTATTTTTCTCCTGCAGCTCAAACCAAGTGCAGTAAGCTTCAGATCATTTTTAGAAATCTCCAGAGCATCATCATCCTATATTTGCAGAACAAGGCATCCTATATTTGTTAAGCCACCATCTTCACATGCTTTAGCTCTGATGGCTGTGATGGCAGCCACCAGTGGCACTACTTGCTTACTCACATATTTGTGCTTCAGATATGCAGGGTTTTTATTCACTGTTGAGAGGCTGAGCACTTCCAGAAGGGACTAGCCCTGCGGCTGGGGCCTTACTGCAAGTGGCTGTAGTGGGTAATGAGCACAAACCTATTAAATAGTGAAACATGAGATTCCCTATCAGATAACTGGTGCTGCTAATTCGGAGACAGTGAGGTCATGAGGAGATACCAGTGAGTAAGCAGGGAGGGAATAGTCAGCAAAGCTGGGGATTTAATTCTTATACCAAAAAAAATATACAGGCAGAAATACATATATTTTTGTGATTGCTTTAAAAAAATAAAACAGCCAAAAGAAAAAAACCCAAACCAACAAAACTCAAAAAACCAAACCAGCTGCAAGGCAGAAAACTACCAGAAAGACTTCAAATATAGAGGGAGTTAAATCCAGGTGGTATAGATGGACTCAGATACAGTCATAATGGCGTTTTCCCTTTGTAATTCCTGAGAGTTGTTTTTTGTAAACTTTTTTTGTATTTCTGTGCAGACACTATATTACATTGGCATTGATTCACTGAATTTATTTGTCAGCAGTAAAAAAATGAATGAAATTCTAGATGTACAATTTCAACCACCTGCTGTTGTTTACTAGTGAGACTACCACTGACCCTTGCCATCTATAAATACTTAAGTGTGAATTAAAAGCAGGGGACTATCCAGTAGTTTTTCCTCTTCCTCATCTTTCCCAGATACTATCTTGCTTTGCTTTCCCCCCTCCCCAAATAGTTATTTTCAGTCTCATCTCTGTCTTGGCTTCAAGAAAAGCCAGACATTAAAAGGAAGATTTAATATCTAGTGAACAGTAGACTTGGTCATTTGTTAAAAGGCTCATCAAGTTGTTAGGCTGTGTGAAAATTTTTCTCTGGTCTGTATGGTGCTGACTTCCAGTAATGGCATTTTAAAGTGAAAACTCAGATTTAAAATATCTTAACATTATTTTTACCTCTCCTGAGCTTGTAATTCTTGTTAAGGAGAAATTTGTTTGCTTTCATTGATTAGTTACAATTGTAACGTCTAAATAGCTTTAGGCAATATTACTGCAGGACTGCAGTTTCAAATCTCTTTTTTCAGCGTGTTGGTTTTTTTTTTTTTTAAGTTTTCCCTACTTTTGCAAGTTTAAATGGACCAGCATGTTTTTTATTTTATCACAAGGCATTAAAAAACCCACTGTTTTTGCTCAAGCCTAGCTCAGCCTTACGAGCCACTAGGAAATATTTTGCTCCTCTGTACTCTCACCAATTAAAATTCACCTGTTCCCTCTGTGTTGTGCGCATCTCAGTCAACAAGACTATTACTTGCCCTTTGATAAAAGCTTGGACAATATCACCATCCTCACATCAGAGTTTCTCAAGGCCTTATTAGCTGTTGTTAGAGATTGTGGGCTGGTTGGATGCTCAGCTTTCCCACCTGCTGTGAGGGTATGCTGAGCTCACAGCTCTGTGCTCTCGCTGAGAGGAGGGAGGCTATAAATTTGACATTGATGCTGCAGAGCAGGGCAATACTCCTTAGCTGGCTGTGCTGCTTTGGGCTGGGATAGAGTTAATATTCCTGAGAATAGCTGGTATGGGGCTGTGTTATGTTTGTGCTGAAAACAGTGCTGATAGCACAGGGATGTTTTCATTATTGCTGGGCAGGGCTTCCACAGAGTCAGAGCCATTTCTGCACCTCGCCCCAGCGAGGAGGCTGGGATGGGACACAGCTGGGACAGCTGAGCCCAGGGATATCCCAGACCAGTAGTGGGATGCTCAGCAGATACAGCAGAGGGGAAGAAGGAAGAGGGGATGTTCCAGTGGTGGCATTTGTCTTGCCAGGTCGCTGTTACACGTGAAGGGACCCTGCTCTCCTGGGCACGGCTGAACACCTGCCTGCCCATGGAAGGGGTGAATTAATTCCTTGTTTTGCTTTGCTTGTTTGCATGGGTTTTGCTTTTTCTATTAAACGACTTTTATCTCAGCCCCTGAGTTTTCTCACTTTTACCCTTGTGGTCTCTCCCCCACCCCGCTGGGGCTGTGGTGGAGGGGCTGTGTGGGGCCGAGCGGCCTGCTGGGCTTAGCCAGGCTGCTGCCCTCACTCCTCCACAAGTCCGTGTTGATACTGACAGCACCGGGCTGGCTAAAATCTCTGACAGAAGGACAGTTTAGTGCTATTCATAAGAAAACCCGAAGAGCCAGAGGGAGGTGGTTGCTGCTGTGGGTCTGCGGCAGGAGATCTCACACCTCTCACAAGCGCTGTGAGCACCACACAGCCTCTGTCCATCTCTGCCACAGAGCTGTCCTGGTTCCTGCACCGTGCTTCTGCATTTATAGAGCTGGAGCAAATGAGAGATTTCTCAGCCTTGGATTAGGGCCTCTGGTGTTGCTGCTGGCTGTCCCCCCACCTTTACACAGAGCAGAGATGCTTCCAAAGCAGAAATATGGGAAGGACCCACCCAAGAAAGGGAGGAGTTTTACAGGAGCATCTCTATTTTTACTAAAACTGAGCCAAACCAAACATGTTCTTATAAAAAACAAAAGCATTCTTTTGCTTTATGCTTTATGTCTTCTTTTGGTTAGCCACCAATTTTGTCTCTAAACTCTGTTACTCATACAGTCCCAACTGCTACAGGATATGAAGTTAATATACTCCTAAGGAGAGGCAGTGCAAAATTTGTACTGGATCAAAATGACATGCAGCAGAACACTGGGAATATGTAAACCAAAGAAGCCATCAGGTTTGGGGTTCAGCTGCTTTTTGATCCCAGGCAATGGGGATTTTTCATAAGCAAAATATGTCTTGTTTTCTGGTCAACTGTTATTACAGCCTTTTCTTCAGATCTTCCTACGGGGAAATTTTCCAGCTACAGCTTTTCTCTTTCACTGATGAGAGCATCTTTTGTTATCTAGAAATAGTGATTTTTATGACAGGGTAGCTGAAGTCATTTGAGGACTTAGCCTTGCAGTCTGCTCTCATTGAGCAACCTGATGAAATGGTCGAATTTGAAGATACAATTTCCAACTTTCCTCATTAATTTCCTACATAAAGAAGTTTAAAAAAAGCTGCTTCCAAACTTCTCCTGATGAGAAATTCTCCTAAATTCTACCACTTGTGTCCTGAGTACAATGAGAAGCATTCTATTTCCCTGATGATCTTTGTGGTGTCTTCAACAAGGACAAAGAGATGTTGATGTTCAGAAGGCTTTGTACAGGAGCCTCTTACTGTTTGCTAGTGTTTTAAACTAGGAAATTAATTTAAGCTGTTTTCCCTAAATGGCTGAGTTTTGTCATTTTACCTGCAATTAAAAAAAAAAATCAACGTTTATTGAAGGGAAGGAAGATAATTATATAGTAAAATTGTTGCTATTCTCTTTTTTTTAAGACAAAGAAACATCCATCAGAACAGATGTGAATATGCAGACCTGTAATAGTTTAGAATAATTGCTGTACCCATATAAGCCAGTATTTTTTTCTGCTGTAATTTCAGTGTAGTTTTTCTTGTGCATTTCCAGGTTGGCTATTCTTTTTCATTAGCTGCTTCACAGGCTAGTCCATGTATTTGGAGCTCGATTAATCCTTTTTTTTGGAGGTGGTGTGCTTTTATTCCCCATGTTGTTATCGCAGCAGGAGGAAGGGGAAATGTGTGATGATGGAAGAATTTAAACGTTTATGTATGCCACACATGAAGTTAGGGATCCCATGAGAATTGTTTGTGTTCTTGTATATGTGTGGATGAACATCTGTGGAATGACAGCTTAACAACTTCCTTCTGACATTATAAAGGGGCCATAATGGTACTATTTATTTTTTTTTTAAGTTGGCTTTTTTTTGTGTTAACACTTCTAGTTCCATGCTGATTTCAACAATTTCAACAATGAAAAAGTTGCATTGTTTTGGAGTCAGTTAGACCTCAAATTTGGAATTAATGTCTGAATAGTAAGCCTTGAATGTTCAAGTAACAGATGTCTAAATCTGGATGCCTTTCCTGTTATTTCCTATACTAACTTGCTCAGATGAGACATCATCTTTTTCCTTCTCCTTCTAATTTCCCTCTCCATGGTCTGAGAACCATTCTGTAGGTAGTCAGATTATCAGTTCTCTCTCAGCAACCTGAAGATGCAGGGGTGAATATGCCTCACTACTTTGTATCTCAGATTAGACATAATTTTAAGGAAGGAGAGAGATTTTGAAAGTTCTCCATGAAGTTTTCAGGCTGTAAGACTTGGGAATGCCAACTTGGAAGGGCTCTCCAGACATTGCTGGTGGTTCTCTGTCCTGGAATAAATCACTGAAATTTCAGCTTGCATCCTGACATGTTTTATGTCTTTATCTCAGCTATTTTTGTACCTTGTGAATGTTATCAGTGTACAAATGTGTATAAATGTATCCTGAATAAAATTCAAACTGGAAATGGGAAATCAGATTTGAAAGCAGCATTTTACCAAGTTTCTACATTAACTTCCCAATAGGAATAATAAAGACTAAGAAGAAAAACAACCCCAAAACCCCAATAACAACAAAATGCCTCTCAATCTATTTTTGAGGGCCTTATCCAAATCCCAAAGCACAAACCTAATCAACATCCTAATGATTAGAAAGTCTAATGTACTTTCCTTGTAATCTCTGCCTCAAACCCTTAATTTCTGTCTGAGCTATAGCAGATCTTTTAGGACGTTAACTTGTCTGGTTTACAAATTCTGAGCGATTAAAAGTCCACACCATCTTTATGTTTTTTTTCCCAGTGATTAATTACTGCATGAAACCAACTGGTATTTCATATGTATTAACTATTTCTGTCTTGGCTTTAATTTTGGTTTTGTCTTCCAATTGAGTCTTCCAATGGATTAAAGACCTGTGTTTAGGGATGCTGATCAACAGTCTTGTTAACCTCCTTCTTGATAACATTGTGTTTCTTGAGCCTCTCCTTTATAAGGCAAGTTTTCTCTGCATTTTCAAATTTTACTTAGTGAATACTTTTTGATTTAATTTCTCTGTTTTATAGTAGAGACAGCAGTACTGGCTTTGCTTATTCTTTATATTTTTCCTATATACTGAAGGATTTATTCAACTGCATAACTGCGACATTGCATAGAAATCTAATGCTCAGTTGGTAATTTATGATAACCCCTTCTTAGCAATGGAGTATTGATTTCCCCAGCCTCTTCTAAAGGAAGAAGGGGTGGCTTGAATATTAGAATTCTCCTACCATGATAGCTCTGTTTAATATTGATTATCATAACCATATAAACTCTTGAGATCTAGTTTGATAGAAAGTTGCTAGAAACTTTGAAAAACACATAATAGCTTCCAAGTAAATAGTAGAATACCCAGAACTGATATTACTGACATCAGGCAATTCAGCTCCTGCATGCGAGAAATATGTGTTTATGCTAAAAATCCTGCCATAATTTTCTGCTTGGGGAATTGAGACTTGCTAAAAAAAGTTTAATATGCAAAGCTGAAAATCTACATTTTAAAGTCCTTTTTATGCAAAGACACAAAAAAAAATTAGCAATTTTTAATAAGCAAATGTATAACTTAAAGAAAAATGTGCACCAACAGTATGAATGGTGTAGGTGGCAATCATTTGTCTCAGGAACATGGCATGGCAGACACTGGGCTCCCACAGCAGGAGGAGCAGCACAGCATTCCCTGGAGCAGTACCCAGCCATCCTGGGGGACTGTGCAGGGTGGGCACTGCAGGAACCCCACCTGTAGTTGAACCTCTGTGAGGAATGTGATGGGCAGAAGGTTATCATCAGAAGACAAATTTGGCCAGGATAGCTGGGGTGAGTGCTGTTGCTCCCAGGATAATTAATTACCATCAGCCTCACCATGGGGTTCACCAGCTCTGCTCCACAGCTCGTCTGAAAAACAGTTGTAAAACCCAATCTAGCAGCAAGCACTCAGCAGAAGCCACCTGAGATAAATAACATCATTTTAACAGCATTTATTTTTCCTTAGCAAATGGCTTTACTGTCTGCTGTGCCATATAAAGGTTTTCTGATATTCATTATGAAAATTGTATGTAATGTGCTTAGTCTAATTTGAAAAGTGGAATGCATGGAAACAGGCAGCCCAAGGAGAACTCCTGAGCCTCCAAGTTCTGGCTAAGAGAAAGATCCATGCCATGAACTTACTGTGCTCCCTTGTGAAACTCTTCAGCTTAAAACTGCTTTTGGAAGTTATTCCACTCTTCTCCTGTCTTGTGGTTAGAAGTTTTCTGGTTTCTAACCTAATTCTATTTAGAGGTTTATAACATGATCTCTCAGTGTTATTTTTTCAGTATCTTTTGTGGAGTACAGTTGGGGCCCTCAATTCTAGATTATTTTCATCAACCATGAAAGAAAATACTGGGTTATGTCTGAGAGTCCTTACCAGATTTATGTCTGCAATGAATGTTTAAAATAGAGTGTGGAACACCCAGTACTCAGTTTGTAATGAAAAACTTGAGTTTTTGTTGGAGTAGAAGCTACTGCAATTACCAGTAACAGTTTTGCTATCCTAGCCTGCTTATTCTGACTCCTCTCGTCTCTGAAGACCAGCAGCACTCAGAAGCCATGTATAATTCTGCTCTTTAAGGCTGCATGTTTCCTTGCTGAAGTTTTGAGATGTGACTTTGTGACTCCGATGATAGCATTTCCCACTGAGATTTATTGTGAGGCTTTACCCAAACATCTTATTCAAAAACAAACCCAATTTTCTATTACAAGGAATTTTTGCCGGTCTACAAGTGAAAGGAGCTTTAGCCAATGCTGTCTTGCTACACTGCAGACCTATTATATATATAATAATACGTATTCATTTGACCCTGCAACTTCGTTTAAAAAAAACCTCGTTTTAATCCTGAAAATACGTGCATCAGAATATCAAGGATATGGAATCAATATTCATATTTTCTGTATTTAATATCCATCATTAAAGGTTGGGTTCAGTGGTGAAATTCGGTGTTTCACTTCCCCCCCTGAATTTTGGGTTTGTTTTCTGCAGAAGTTTAGTATGCAGTGGCGCAAGGAGGTTATTTAAGAATACTCCTGGCTTCTGCTGATTTCCTTAGCAAATAATTTTGTGTGCTTCACTTTGCTCTAGCAATTTCCATAGCCTCTCGAATAAAATACTAAAAAGGATCACATAAGCTTTACCCCTCCCTGTAACATTTAGCCTGTCTCTTTCATTATAACAAAATATTGCATTTTACATGCCAAGTCTTAAAACCTTCCTTCTAAAAATGGTAACTGTATTTAATAGCTAATTACTCTAATGATCCTACAGAAGTGCTCGAGACCTGTTTTAGTAGTGGTGTCAATTACAACCATCTGCACGATGAATAAAGGAACCGTGGCCCAGCTGTAGGGTTGAAACATGTTGGCATTTTCCTACGGGCAGCCATATGGTACTTAACGAAAGCGAATTGTTCACACTGCAAACAGCTCTGCTCCTGATGAATGATAACGTTTTGTTCTGGAAAATGGTTCCACAAACACCAGGAGTATTTTTAAATGCTGGAAGTGTGTCTGTAAGTGACAGGCTATAAATGGGAAGGTCTTTGGAAGGAGGAGAGAGGGTTGAGAAAGGAATTGTTTTGATTGCCTAGGGGTGTTCTAGCAGAGCCTTCCTGTCTCTAATAGCAGTATCTTTTTTGTGCATACATAGCCCTGAATCTGTAAATTTTATTTATTTTGGTAAGGAAGCAGATAATTAGAAATGTAACTCTCATTTGCCATCAGCATGCCCAAGCTTGAAGCTGGTGTGAGCTTTAAAATAGTGAAGCTGAAGCTGTGAAGAATTAATAACTCTTTGCCTCACATATGTGCAGACATTTTTCTTACACTCAGAAGAGGAGGCTCAGAGTTGTCACTGCAGTAAGTATGTGAGCCCACAAGTTGGAAACGGGTCTTGGCTTCTCAGCACTTGGTGTTAGTCAGGGAAAAAAGGGCAGATAACAAATCAGCTGTAGAAAACATCTTCCATTGCTTTTTGTTAGGAACAGAAGTAGTGGGGTTTTGTTTCCCCCACACACATGACTGTCAGAGAATGGCTTAATTAATTCATTGTGAGATTGATGATTCTTTAACCCCCAAATCATTAGCCCCAGATTTGAGCTGAATCAACCATAGGTTGTTCCCATTTTGTGGTTTATAGGTAACCATTTGGGTAATGTGTTTGGTCTCAGTTCAGTATCTGTTTAGAGACCTAACAGCTGCTAATCACCAGGATTGTTCATTTTACTATCTCAGAAATTAATTTTTTCCATGTGGCTTACTGCTTCTTTACATGACATGTAATCACGAATCTTGTATCATCTCAATTCCTGTTTGATTAATAAATGCTTAATCTGGGGATTTTTGTTTTCTCCTCTGTGATGTAGCTGTAGGTTGATGATTGTTCCTGAGGTTTCATGCCCAGATCTCACCGAGGTGATACATTACTCCTCATAGTGAGGTACCCTGTGCATTTTGCCAAGAGATGACTGGTCTTAAGTGCCAGCACTCTGTATGTTTGCAAGCATTAGGGCTGCTTAAAACCTCTTGATAGATCTTGCAGCAGTTTTGCAGAAACAACACAGCAAAAAGCCTCGCAAAGGAGTGCCAACCAGGTTCTCATTATATGTGCCCAGAGCTATTTGCAAATGCACAGCAGCAGCACGGGGGCTACAGCTCTGAAGCCCTGTGCTTTTGGTCTAGGAGCATCTGTCACTTGAGCTCAAAGCAAATCTTCCTTAGCTCTCCACAGCACAGGGTGGATCTCACAGTGCTGAGACCCCCCTGGTAATGAGACCATCGTCTGCTAAAGCCTCCTAACACCAAGTGTACGAGTGAGCACAAGGACAGGAAATTGCTCCAGAATCAGCTCGGATGTTTTTTTCTTGCAGCCGTCCTGTAAGACTGTGTTTTTATCTGACCCTTCTTCACAAGCTGTGGTTTTATGTTACAGGTTTATCTGCAAGCAGGCAAAGAACCCAGACGTGGTGGGGTGCAAGCCCAGCCTGGCACCCGTGAAACACAGGGGTCTGTGATCTAAAAAGCATTAAGCCTCTGACTGCAGCACATTGTGCCTCATATCCTTCTGCTGTTTGATCTGCTACAGCAGCACTGTCTAATGCAATAAATCTTCCTCACTTTTAATTAATAGTTGTTCATCTGTACTGCAATAATTTCAAGTAATATTTACATTAAAAAGAAAGCACGGGGTGGGGTAGGGAAAAATATCTCAAGGCAGAAGCATAGTAAAAAAAAGCCTTTTCATCTAACTGAGAAGTAAATATTATAATTTGGGAGCAATACATTTAGTGTGTTTTACAGAGGAAGGCATAGCCCTTCCATAAGAAGCCCGCATCGTGATTCAAACTCAGATGTCTCAAAAGCTCTGCAGTGTTACTTAACATGTAATTCTGCGTTGCATTTCCTCAAGGGCAGGTTCAGCGGTACCTGCAGCTCCTCTGTTGCAGTTTGCAGCCTATCCACCTTCCTCTTCTGCCCTCTTACCCTCCTGTTCAACCTCTGCTTTTTTACACAATCTTATTATCCACTTCATCAGAGAGATTAATTTGACTTAAAATGCAGGAAAAGAGAGGTGGACCTGTGGTATCTAAATGTAGAGATGTGTACGAACTTGAAGGCAAGGTCATGAATCTTATAGCTAATACTTACCCAGCATGTAACTCTCTAATCGTGTTACAGGTTTCCCTGATGTTTGGTCCTGAAGGCAGTGAGTGAAAAAGTCACAAGGCACAGATACTGGTAGTATGGACTGCAGGGCCTGCTGATGGCCCATGGTGCTTGCTCCAAAGGCAATCTGCAGAAAGCTGATTAAAGGGATATATAGTGGTGATAACCATGTTCAGGCAGAATGTGTTGGAGGACCCAGCTCAGGATGCATAAACTGAGTCTCAATATTTTGTGTATTTGTTGCTGTTGTTCACTCTTCTGGATTCCTATGACTTTGTGCTAAAAATGCATTGGTGAAAGCTGGGAGTTTTGGTTTGTAGCCATATGGTCGTGGAGTGGAACATGAAAATGTCACCCTGTAAATAGTATAAGCATAAGAGCATTTGAAATAAATAAATGAGTAGTTTCTGAATCTGAATGCTTGTGTCCCAATTCAGTTGGCCCAACATAGGCATCCAGTGCCACTTAAGATGCCTCTGGTTCTCCTGTGGTGCCTCCAGCTTGCCATACCATATGGGTATGGGTTTCCTGTAGGTCTGTTGTCATATTTGCCTTGCTGGCTCTGTGAAGATGTCTCATCTCACAAATGGGGTCACAAATGGTGCTAATTGCCTATGTTTAGGCAGTGGAATCAGCCCTTCCTGTTGGAGAGCTGTGCAGCTGGTCCGAGCTGTTCTTACATTCTCAGCATAAAGGAAATTTTCGAATTTCAGGTCCAGGTTACTGACAAATTGGAGAAATTCCATTTGAACCTAGAAGAAACCTTTTACTATGAGGAGAGTCAAATGCTGGAATGGGTTACCCAGAGTGATTCTCGAGTCTCTGTCCTTGGAGATGGTCAGAGCCTGGCTGGACATGGCCCTGGGACACCTGCTGTACATGACCTGGATCTGTGTAGCACAGGAGGGATAAACCATCTCCAGAGGTGCCTTCCAGCCTCTGCAGTTCTGTGTTGTATGTGACTCTGTCACTCTTAAGGCTCAGGCCAATAAAGGATTTGGAATTTAACAGCTACTGCCATATGTCAAAGGTCATTCCAGTGATGTTGCAGCACTTCAAGCTTTTCTATGCCCAGACTTACAGAGTTCAGTTCCTGCAAAAGATCCTGTGATCTTTGGTATAATTCTCTCACAGCATCTGCTGAATGCATCAGGGAATGCAGTGATCCACCTCTTTTTCACAGATAGTTTTAAGCTGTGGATGGAGAAACTCCACTTTTCTCACTCCATAGCAATGTCTTTGTGGTAATCCAACAGAGCTTTCCTTCCTTTAGCAGGGGAGGCGGACAAATAAATGTTTGTGCTGGAGTATTGGAACAGCCATGTTCAGTATTTTGGCCTGCAAATTTGGTTTTAATCACTCAAAGTCCCTCTTCCCACTCACAGTTTAAAAACAAATTTTTAGCAAAATGGAAAAATTGAACCAATGGAAGATACTTTGTTTGGACTTAGCAGTTTTTCCACATACTAAAGCAATGCCTTCTCTGATCGAGCGAGAGCTCTTCTCCAGTTTCCTTTAGGAAAATATTTACAATTGTTGTTTCAGTTTGGAAACCTCTTCCATATTATAGCGCTTCAGCTACATTAAATATTAAAAAAAATGATAACTGTAGAGCTGTGCCATTGGATGAAAGACAGAAACTGAAACCACTTATGAATAGAACTGGAGCAGAGCAGTGTACTTTCCAAGCAGAGTGAAACGTAGAACTGAAACATCTAATCAGTACTTACCCTAGAATCATACTTCCTTTTAATATGTGTACACACCCCAGAGCATTTTAAAGATAAGAACTCAATATTGTATTTATTCAGTAAATCTGAGTTTGTTTTGGATGCCACAGTGTAGTTCTGAGACAGACAAGCTTCCATTCACTCATGAATTTCTGCTCCAGTTCCTTAATTTTTTTTTTTACTTTATTTTGAAGTCGGGAACAGTCTACAGTCTACTTAGATGTGAGGTGTACAACCCTTTGATACTGGGGAGCTGCTGTGGCCCCCAAGCTCCTGAGCTCTCCAGCTCCTCTTGGTTTCTTTTTTTTGGCAGGAGATCCATCCCAGCACAGTCTGTAAACTCTGTAGATGAATCTCACAACAGACACACAGTGACTCCTGAAGTAGGATAAGACAGGACTCAAGGAAATGCCATGACCCTGAGTCAAGGGAGGTTTAGGTTGGATATCAGGCAAAAGCTTTTCACCCAGAGGGTGGCTGTGCACTGGAGCAGCTGCCCAAGGCAGTGGTCACAGCAGCAAGCCTGACAGATTCCAGAAGCATTTGAAAAATACTCTCAGGCACATGGTGTCACTCTTGGGGTGTCCTGTGCAGGGCCAGGAGTTGGACTCCATGGTCTTTGTGGTCCCTTCCTACTCAGCATATTCTGTGATAAAAGGTGTTTAATGCTGGTGAGCAGCACAAAGCAACATTTAGTTGGGCAGCAGAGATCACTGTAGTCAGCCAGCTGCTGATGGAGTTGGAGCAGCCGAAACTCCTGACTGCCAGATTGGATGCTGTGTCCAGAGAAGAAAGTTACAACATTGTGCAAAAGGATTGGAGGAAGGTGTCACCTGCTCTTGTTTAACATTGTTTTTATTAGTAGTAAATATATCTGATTATATATTTTTTTTTACCTAATCCCCCAGAAAATCTCCCAAGCCAGGGTCTTGGATTCCTAATATATTAGATGGTGTGTGCATGCGAAATAAAGCCAGCATTCAAGCTCCCTCCAGGTATCCTGTGTGCAAAGTGTAATGCAGGAAATAGGGGCTGGGCATGGCCAAGGGTGGCATGTCAGCTAAAGCACAGCAAAGCAATTATTCCGAGGGATAAGAAGGAGTTAGAACACACCCTGTGTCAAATGGGCACATCTTCTGAGCATGGCACCAAGTATTTAGAAAGGAGAGAGAGGTTTTGGTTTGTTGTGCTCTGGAAGAAGCTGTTCTGTGAGTGTTGCAGGAGTGTGGGCTGCAGATGAGTGGCGTTGGAGCACTGTGGTGAGGCTGAGATGGCTGATCAAAGGTGGGAGTCAGCATGCCAGGGGCACGGAGGGATAACAGCCTGAAAGGGCACGGAGAGCCGAGATGCACACGCTGATACGGTGGAGAATGGGGAGGGCAAGCAGCCTGGGAAAATAATCCCTGCAGCAGGCTTTGAAGAGATCACCAGGCTGCTGCCTTGCAGCCCTTGACCTTGATAAGGCTTGAGATTGCCAGCGAGACAGCCCCAGTGACACAGCTGGAGCTGGGGGAAGCAGACTTTGGGGGATGCTGTGACTTTCATAAATGAGCCAAGCCGCATGCGCTTTCATCCCAGGGAACATAAAAAAACTATTTAAAAATTGATGTGCATACATTAGACCTGTTCCCCAGCCCTTCTCCCCTACCTTGGGTTTCACAAGTACTAATTGAGAAATCAGTATAGGATTACATTGAAGAGAAGGAACTAAAAACCACTTCAGCAGATCAGAAATAGCAGTATCACTTTCACAGCATTTGGACAAAATACACATAATTGACACAGCGTAGTGGTAGCATGAGCCTCATTTTTAATGCACTTAGAGAAGGAACCTTGAGATACACTGGTGTGATGCAGAGAGAGTAGACTTGTTAAAGCCACTGTTAATATTAAAATTATGTGAAAAAAATTCTTGGCAGACCTTTGCATCCAGATTTCACAAACCAAATCTGACCCTATCCTTCCACAAGCTCACACAGCTTTTACTAGGAAAAAAAATACTACTGTAAACACTGCCAATATTTACTAGAATTTGTCTTCAGATTTCAAAGAAAATTAAACAGATTGAGTTTTATAGTCCAGTTGTCTGATAAAACCTGGAAGGAGGATAAAGTGGGATATACATTGAATTTTACTTCTTCATTTGCTTTATTGTTTAGCTTTCAGTCTCATATAAATGTCAACCAGAGTGGCTATCCAAACCTCTGGATGCTCCTGATGTGTGTTTTAATATATGGGAATGTTCCAGATGCAAAGTAAAATGCCTATGAAAAGGCATGCAGGAATATTTTGAGGGATGGTTTAATTTTCACTGAAAGTAGATATTTTCAGTGTCTCTCCATGGCAGAAACAGATAGCTAACCCATACTAGAAACTCTAAATGGATGCCTGTTGTAAATGCAAATTACTTAAAGGGAAGAGCTTTTAAAAAGGTAAATTTTTCATTTTTACTTAGTTATAAAATTAAAAGCTGATATGCAAGTATTGTTACCAAAGTAATTAAACTGGACTTCAAAAAAGGAGTTTAATTATAGATGTGCTGGTTTGTGTATGGATGGCCCTAATTTCAGAATAAATATAGCCTGTATTGAGATAGTAAAAATATATTTTCCAAACAAAAAAATTGTGGCAAATTTGGCTTTGGAACTTGAAGTCCACATTTCTATGGCAGTAATAAGGATGGGATATTGTTTATTTTCAAATATATATTTTTTTAATACTGGTTCTAATGTATTAAGTGAAAAACCCGTTTCAAGCATTTGTAGTTTTACTCCCTTAGGTAAAATGTTAGAAGCACAGAGAAAAACTCTCAGACCACCTTGTCATTTTTTCTCAGATTGTCACAAGTGAAAAAAGGAAAAGCAAAGGCTAGACTTTATTAAAAATTAAAAAAAAAAAGAAAAAGAAAAAGAAAGGAAAAAGAAATAAAAAAGACTCGGATGTACTGCATATCTTGCTTTGATGAAGTCCCAGACTTTCCTGGGGAACTTAAAGTGGGTGTTATAAAATCCCGGGTAACTCTGCACTTGCCCTGGTCTCTGTGTTTTCCAGACCCCATGGGCACTTTCTTCACAGCCTGTGCTTTTGGAAGGTTTCTGCCTGTTGGTGATAATATCGAGGAGAACTTCATAACATCTGAACACAGTTGTTTTGATTTTCTAATTTTTTTCCTCCCTGAGGGTCTTGAGCAGCCTTTGCTTACCACAAATCTCCTGAAATCTCTGAAAATGAAGTTTTGTACTTCTGTATCCTAGTTTCTGGCTGTGTTTGCCCATAGCCATCCCAACATGCCTGTGACAAGGTGATCAGGGAACTCAAGTTAAAACTGGTTTAAAACATATAATTTGCCTTAGCTGCCTCTGCTTTGGGTTAGGTGGTTTTGTTTGGTTTTTATTTTATTAAAATTGTCTTAAAAGCCCATTAGCTAGACTGACAGTTGCAGACAACCAAGATGGGAGGGGAGAATGGTTTCTCTCCAGCTCCTCTTGGGCCAAGCTGCTAGGAAAGTATTCAACAAATGTTCTGGAAAGTTCCCTTATTTTGGCACCTCAAAAATCTCTGCATGCAGCCATAATTCTCCTGCATGGCAGGAGTCAATGCAATGGGCTCTTTGTCTTAAGTCTGTCTTGGGTTGTGAGATATTTAACATGTTAGTACTGACCATGTCAGATGGCTGATAAGGCGGCGTGAAAGTAAAAATAATTCCTCAGACAGTGACATGACACACAGGGTGCTGTCCAAAGAATAGAGAACAACCAAATTATTTGTTTCAAAGGGAAGTTTCTGTTTAAGCTGCAGGGAGCTGCAGTGCCACCCTTGCTGCTGCCAGGATGTAGAGGGAGAAACGGTTGTAGTTAAGGCTGGTCCTTAATGCTCGTCTCCTCCCAGCCATTCACCAACTGCACCTCCAGTCATGGGTGGGCAACAAAGAGAAGTATTAACTCTACAGTATGGAGAAAGAAGCTGAGAAAGAATTGAAGTTCCAGGCTTTCAGTGTGTCTTTCTAATTATTGTTGTCCAGCTGAAGGAGTCAAAAAGGGGATTTCTACAGAAGTCCAGGGTCACTGAAGCCCTTGTTGGAACAAGAAGGAGCTGCAGGTTTTAAATAGCTCTTCAAGCCTGGCCCAGCAAAGCATCTCCTGCCTTCAGTCTTTCTCCTGGAGAAAAAAAAAAGCACATATATTTATAAATCTTTCAGTGGTATTTTAACACTTTTATTCTCAGTTCTTTTAGTATATGCTGCTTAAAATGGGCATGTGTGCAGCTGCATTATCCTCCGCCTGAATGACAAATGGTTTATCAAGCCCTGACAGAGCACCCGCTTCATGCTGAACGGAGCAAGGACTCTGGCTTCAGAGAGATTAACTTCCAGATAGGAAAATAATAATAAACAACAACCCATAAGCAGAGGACTAGAAAAGAGGAATCGAGACCATAAAGTGGAATCACAATGATCCGAACGGACAAAGGAAAGCGGATTTGTATATCTGAGCTTGAAATATGATAAATGAGTGGCAGATTAACGTTGCTAGGCTCCATGATCGCAGCGAGATCTGAGAGGGGGAAACGTGGGAAGGGCGCTGCAGGAGAGCAGCAAATCTGGCAGCAGCCAGAGAGCAGGGAAAGAGGGGGAGACCTGGGTGGGGGTGAAGAGTACAGGTCCCTGAAGGTGGGACTGGGGAGCTGCACCCTCGTGGAGGGTTCTGCAGGAGAACGTGGCATGGTCTGAGCTCTGAGATGCCTGGCACATATGTCAGGAGGGAGTTAATGATGGAAGAAGGGTAGTGAGAACATCCAGTTTAATATTTTCAGCACTATAGTTCATAGTACCTAAACTATTTCAGCACTATAGTTCATAGTGCCTAAACTATGAAAACCCTCAGGATTTTAAAAAGGGGCATTTAAAGGATATCTGAGAGTTCATACTTTTACACTCAGATATTGGCAATCACATTTCTATTAATATGCTGTGATCCAATATTTCTCCCTCATGGTGGAAATTTCTTTTGAATGATTTAAAATAAGTCTTGTGACATAAGATCCTGTTTGGACCTGGACATCTATGTTACCTTGGGCAGTTACATAAGTGATTGAAAGACACTGCTCACCTGTTTACTCTGAAGAATGGCTCCCAGACTGCCCCCTTGTTTTTAGGGTCCTTTATTGGTTAGTGGGACTTGTAGTTTGGGTGTAGCAGGCACTGAGCATTGGTGGTAATTCCCAAGGTTATACATGGCTGCAAGTGCAATCCCTACCCTGTGCTCCTCATAGGGATACTGACTATCTAGTGCTGTGGCATGGGAGAAAGAACTAGTGAAATTATGAAAGTTTTGATAGGAGTATCACATATCACCTGTTAACCTTCATAAATCACCCTATTACATGCTATTATGACCTAATAAATCACCCTGTTACAGCAAAGATTTTGATGTTAGTCCATTGTGCCAATGCATTAATTAGAAAT
Source organism: Acridotheres tristis (assembly GCA_037013685.1). Taxonomy (NCBI): domain Eukaryota; kingdom Metazoa; phylum Chordata; class Aves; order Passeriformes; family Sturnidae; genus Acridotheres; species Acridotheres tristis. The sequence goes on from CM072887.1 coordinate 104,792,096, forward strand.
AGTTAATGGAAATACAGCTGGTAGCATCTGAGAGCTGAAAAAGCAGTGTGGCCCAGTGGCTGGGCTTGAATCTCAAACCTCTTGTGGCACTCAGTTCATGACATAGTTTGGGACTTGAGTAAGTCACTCACTCACTTCCTGCCTCAATTTCTCCATCTTGCAAGATCATAATCTACCCTGCTTTTATGATGTATTCCATGCTGTAGAACTGAAAACTTTGCATCCTTACTATATTTGGAAGAAGAATGAAATGCTGGTGGAGTGGCTGTATTTATTTTCAAAGAATTTGATAAAGAACTACAATTCAGCTACTTGGGAGTGAACGTGCCATGGTTTTTGTACCTCTACTATGAGATGGCATCACTCTTGCAGGAATGTTTGGATAATAAAATACTGCGAAATGACACTATTGCCAAATGAGATTGTGATGAATAGAGCGTTGTAGTGTTAAATCTATGGGTACTTTACATTGTTATGACAATAATAGTTTGCACTGTTGTAATAAGTTGCACTTCTTCTTTTAAAAAATAAATTTAGTTAGACCTTAATGCATCTTGGAAAACCTACTCTCCACTGAAATCAGATATACATTTCTTGGAATAAAATTGCTTTAAACATATATAAGTGTACATTGTATGGCATATCATAGGCAGTTGTGAAATAAATGATGTTTATCAGTGTGCTTATGTAAAAAGACTGCAAATACATGTTCCTTTTTGTAGTTCAAGTTTGACACAGTCATTGCCATCAGTCTTCTGCTTTTAAATAAACAAGATTACATTGCAGCTGATACTTAAAACTCTTTTATTAGAAAAACCCAGGTACAAAACCCTGCAGTGAGGGGCTGAGGGGTTATACAGAGCGTTCTAGAGATTTTATTCTCCTTTCCCTAATTACAGATAAGGGGTGCCATGCTTACAGCTCAGCTTCACAGGCCCTTGAAGGATTTTATGATTCTGCAGCTGCCAGTGCAGTTTGTTGAAAATCTTTCATTTTCATAACAGGAGCTGGGATGAGACTGTATTCCTAAACCGGCAGGATAAAAGTGCTTTGACTTAATAGGTGCCATCCGTGTTAAAAGGATGATTTTGAAGATTATTAGCTGGCATGACTAAGATTTATGATGCAATCTGCTTTTTTCTCTTCCTTAGTACAGATAAGGGGGGTTATTATTGTTAGTAGAAATACCTATTAAAATAAACCCCATGAAGCAGTTTCAAAGATTTGATAAAAATGAATATAAAGTTGAAGCTCCCAGCTTATCTTTAACTCAAGTGATTTTCATGGGGTTATAACTCTTCTGGCATGGGATGAGGGAGCAGGAGTGTGATTTTTATCCTCACTCTACAATAGAAGGGAAAACCAGATTTTGTATTCCATTCATTAGCACATTACTGCTCATTACTGCTCAGGTTTACCTCTGCAAGGGAGAGTTAACAGAGATTGCAGGTAGGTGGGAGTGAGTTGAGAATTTGCATGAATGGCTCGTTTTCAGGTTGCAGTCAGCAGTGTCTAAATGCTGGGTTCTACAAGTAATTTTAGGGAGAATCTTTCCTGCCAAAGTCGTGCTCAGAAGAGCTGGAGAAGCCTATGGGAGGGAGAAGCTTTAAAACACTCCCCACATGATGCTTTTGCTGTCAAACATCTGGGTTTCAGGCTTCCAGTCCTGCCTGCTGAGTCACCTCATCCCTCTCTCCTACTTGTTGCTATCCTCTTACATCTAAACACTGCCAGGGCTTGATCTGTCAGTCCTGAGGAGTTGTCAGCAGCATCAGCCGAGGATTTTGGCAGCACAGTGTGTTTTTATGTCTGTGTATGTGTCCATCCCAGGTAGAATGGAAGGGAAATTATACTGAATTTGCACAAGAACAGTAAGACATGGTATTGATTCTTCCCTTGATTCCCCAGCTTTTATATTTTTTCATGCTTCTTATTCTAGGTTTCAAAGGCAAATAAGCCACTTTTTATTATTTTGCACTTCTTTTTGAGGCGTGTGCATTTTGCTGTTGCTGGATTATTCACTCACAGCCTTGTACTATGAAGTGATCTTCTATACAGCATCTAGCAAAACCAAATTATTACTTTGATTGAACTAAAAGCCAAAATTTTTCGTTTTCCTTTTTCTGGTTAAAGAAAAAGTATCAGTTTGAGTGACGCAGAAAACATTTAGAAAATATCATTGCTGAATATTAAAAGAATAATATATCACTTGTAATTTTAGGAATTTTTTTCTTCAATTAATATCTAATTTTCTTTTTAAAATTAAACCTTGTACATTTATGGGCCTTTCTGAGGATTTGGGGGATATTTGTTAAGTGCTGAGGTTTTTTTATAAATATATATACCATTTGTGCTATCCAGATTTTAAATGCTGTTGACTTAGACAATTAAATTAATTTTGTTGCTTCCCTTTTGTGCTGAGTAAGATATGTTTGCAGGTTGTCCAGCTGAGCATGATCTTCTGTTCTCAGCAATGCTGGGGAATGCTGCATCTGCAAAAATATTACTTTGGTTTTTGGCTTCTTGTAGCCTGAAAACTTTACCTAGAGTCTAATGAAATTGGTTTGACCAATACAGTATTTCCTCGGCAATGGGTTTTTTCTTTTTCAGGGGATTTTTTAAAATGTTTCTTGGTGTTCTGCATACTGCTGTTCAGGATTTGCAAAAGCAAAGGAGTTGTGTTCCCAAGGAACAAAAGATTTTGCATTGGTAGAAGAGCGTGGGGATCATTCCTCAGCCTTCAGATGCTGACTGAGAAAGGAGAGATTGTTACTAAAGTCGAGTTTGAGTTTTCCATCAGTCCTGTGCTAGAGCACACTGGGCCCTCCACAAGCAGGTTTTCCAGTGCAGGGATTCCTGACTTGGCAGAGCTCTGGGATCTTGTTAAAAGCATCAAGACCTGGCCCTGCTTTCTCAAAAACCTTTTTGTGTCTTAGCCAGGTGGTGAGATGTTTTGGATTAAACTTCCAGCTGTTAGGGTGAAAGTTTCAGTGCCAGGTATGATCCAGTGATTTCTTGGAAGCCGGTGCAGTTTCCTCTCAGTAGTTCAGGCAGGGAGGTGTATGTGGTATCACTCAAACAGGTCACTTCCAGCAACCCAGTGCCAAGACTTTCATTCTCACTTCCTTCATATTTATTAAAAATGACTAGAAACAAGTTCAGAACTTTTGTATCTGAAATGTGCTACATCTATTATGGTTGTCAGACAACTAAGAAAAAAGTCACTGGCTAATGAGTCTTAATTGTAACAAAACATCAAATCATTGTCACTTCTGCTGCAGTAAATGGCATTCATTAAATTAATCCACTCCATTACAGAAGTATTTTGCAGAGAATACCATGACCCAACTGCTTCTGTTACAGTAATAAGCTGAACATATGACTGTGGCACTATTAGATATATTAGAAAGCAGTTTGAAGCATGGCTGCATGACCTGAAGCAACATCAGCAGGTCTCAGGTAGCATGTTTGAAAAAATAAGCTGCCTTAATTAGAGACAGGACTAAAGCAGAGCCTGGATGTGAACATTCCTGTAGCTTAGCACAGCAGGAAATCAAAAGTTGGATTGAGAACCTCTTTGGCTCCATTTGTAGAGCAGCACAAGCCAAAACAAAACCTAGACCTTGAACTGGAAACAAGGAATTTAGAAATCTGAATATTGTTTCTTTTTCTTAGCTCTGATGATCCCCTTTTAAGTTTGGAGCTAAACCCACCGTGCTGTCTCTCTCCTTTTCACCCACTGTCAGAAAACAGAGAACTGCATCGTGCCCCAACATCGCTTTTACAATGCTGCCATCAAAAATCTCTGGCAGGCGTTGCTTTGACTTTTAGCTGCATTCAATTTCGTACCATATGTGTACGTACACCCAAGGATGATACAGCACCTTTGTAGCTGGGGAATGGCCTGCTTCATTAAACATCCCCCTTGCCAACGGGGAGAGCGAGCAGGCACAGTAAACACAGATGCAGGGAGGGAGGACCAGTCCGAGCCGCATTGTACCTGAGGAAAAGCTCAGCCCCTAATTGGCGCTGAGCGCAGCCCACCCGCTTAGCGAGAGAGGCTGCCAAGAGCAAATTGCCCCGGTGCTCTGTGTGCCGTGCTGCCTTCCCATTGAATTCACTCAAATGGAAGGCTTTTGCCTTCATTTTCAAAACTCTCCATGTGTTGGCAAAACGCTGTCTTGGGGAGAGGCTCTCTGTCTAGAATAAAAACCTCCTGAGGATGCGTTCCCTACTTTGCCTCCTCCAAGGGTGGTGCCACTCCAATTCTCGAAATTTGAAGATGACTGCGGGGGAGGAAGGGGGGTGTATTTGTTTTGGGAAGAGGGGATTTATTTATTTTTTTCCTGGGAAAACACATTTTGGCCCAGGAAGAATGAGCAAAATGACAATCTGTCTTGGAGCTCTTAAGCTACTAAGCACAACATTCGGTGCTTATATGTTGTCACATTGCCAGCAGCGGGTATGCAGAGGCAGTGCAGAAGAGAATAAATTAATGTATGCCATCCTTAAAACAATTCTATTGAGAGCCAGTGCTTTGTTTTTACTTACAAAATTATAATCTTCTGGTTTGGCCCTTCTTTTGCACCCAAGAACTGAGATGTGGCAGGGATGCTCCTGGAACAAGCTGCACTGTGGGATTAACTCCATGAATTCCATCACAAACAGAAATGGTTGGTCAATTGGCAGGTTTTCCTGCTGGTTGCTTACATTTTCCCTTCTAAGCGAATAAAATTAATTGTCCAAAACTAAAGTCCCCTGTGAGGGGTTAGCTGTAGACAGCTGAATTGGAACAGAATGGGGTTGCTGGTTCTCTTAAAGGTTTCTGCTCAATACCTTATTTAGGAGGGAACTTACTTTGCCCCTGGTTTTTCGATGAAAACTTAGAAACTTAATAAATTATAAGCTTGTCAGTTCCATTTCATCACCACTACATTCCCACCTGCTTCTTCACCTCAGTTTCCTCCTCTCCACATCTGAGAACAGGATACTAGTCCTTTGTTTCTTTTTAATCATGTCAGCTTGCCAAATTCTTGGTGCATCGCATCATTCTTGCTCACCTAATGATTTCACTTAGGGATTTTAAGTTGGCTAAAACAAGGTCAAAAAGGTATGCATACACAAGTAAAGAAAGTTTTGCAAACCATCTACATGAGTCAGTCTTGTTTGAGGACTGGGTAAGGTCTTGGAGGAATTCTTCCTTGGACATGAAGCAAGGAGTTAAAGGAACCTGGATGTGGTAGAAGGGAAGGTGGTGAGTAGAAATGGGAGATGTGGTGAGAATAAAGGGGAAAAGTTGATTGAAAGATTAACACTGGGGGAGAAAGCTGGGAAAGGCATCGGGGGCTGCAGAGTCCTGGGTTTAAGCTACATCTGAAGGTTGGGTGTTGTTGCCCCTTCACTTTCCCAACCCTCCTCTAGTCTAACTTGGGATCTCCTTCACTGAGTTTTCCTCAAGCCTTTCCCATCACTCTGGGGACCCACTGCTGCCAGAGTAGAGAGCCTTGAGCTTACCCCTAAGTCATGGCATTGGAGGGGTGGAGGGATGGGCACAGTACCTTTTAGAGGGCTTGTAGGGCCAGTGAGTATGATAGTAGTTTTCTTGGCTGCTTCAGAGAGACAGTGGTTCAAGATTTTATAAAGGCAGTAAGGCAAACTGTGTTTTGTACATTCCTGAAAAGGACTTTAATCCAGTGGTATGTGGTATTTCCCTAGTTGTGACAACTGCGTAGTTGTTTTTCTCATTAAAAAACCAAAAAACCAAAAAACCAAAATGAAACAAAAACGCAAAAAAAACCCCCAAAACAAAACAAAAAAACCCCACAACACAGTGACTTCATGAATAAGGTTTGGCTTTCCCTCCACAAGGAATTCAGTCTTGGCCATTTTGCTAAGTGTATTAAAATACACGAGAAAATCGTTGTTTCTTTTTTCTTCCATATTTGCATTATTGCCACAATATTATTTTGTGCAGACTTTTACTGTAACCTGTACTTTAGCTGGTCAATGTAATTTATAACAGAAAAGCTACATATTATAATGCCAGAGCTTTCATAATATGTGTGTGTTGCCTCCACTCTGCACTTTCATGGCAGTACTACAAAATATTTTACCAGAATAAGTGTAAATCCTATAATCTTCAAAATTAAATAGGGGAAAAAAACCCCAAACCAGCCTCCATCGGAGCAGGAAGGCAGAAGCCTGTACCTCATGCAGTAGCTGAGCATGAGGTTGCCTGAAGAAGGAAGTGACAGGCTTGCTGAACTGCAGAAACACCAGTTCCCTCTCTCATGAGCCTTGGCTGAGATGTGGGTGTTGGCTAAGTCTGCCCAAAAGCTCTGTTAGAACAGTGGTGGGGACGTGGTGTTCATTTGACACATCCTTGGTTGTTTTTCTTATCTCTCTCCAGCCAACTCCAGTGCTGAACTCTATTGAGCTGAGCCTGGAGTCACATAGGACATCTGAAAGAGCAGAGGATTATACCCACTCCCTGTCTTGTGTCTAAAGCTGGAGTTAAAAACCAGCAGCACCACCTGAAAGAGAGTTTTAGCCCCAGTGCCGAGCCTGGCCGTGCGAGGCTCATCGACATCCAGTTTCTGGCATGGAAACTCTCAGCCCAGCAGATTTCTGTAATGCCTTGTGCTTCAGTTATATAGGGAGCCAAAGCTGGAAACCAGATCCCTCAGCAGGATGAGTCACAGTGCATTGCCTCCCCTTGGTGCTCAACTCAAAGCATCCCTGTGTTTTGGAGGGGCTCGTGACATGACACCACAGGATTTGGGCAGTGGTACCTCATTTGGGAATTTCCAGCATTCCTGCAGTGATAAATGGCCAAATGATGTTCTCTTTGGTTTATTCAACAGCAGGACACTGGGCACCTAAATAACTTTATTAGCAATAATGTGGCTTCCTGCAGACCTTGAGGTACATAAGCCTAGCAGGGTTTTGCACAGGTTTAAATTGGATATAATGTCTGACCTCTGCTCTCCCTACCTGAGGGCATCTTCTAGTTTTGGTCCATATTCTTTCCATCCTCAGCTTGCCAGTTGAGGTGGAGGAATAATAATATTCTTGACCTCACAGGATTTTATCATGGTTAAACAGTGTCAAGGGTGTTTGGATCTGGTGGCACTGGAGCAATGTAAACAGTAAGGCAGAACCCAATGGCAAGGCAATTGTGTAATGTGCATATTTATTGTTTATGTTTGTCTCTTACCATTACCATGTTTCTGTAAAATTCTAAGTGTGTTTTGTGTATTGCTGATCTTGCACACATGCCTGCATTTTGCAAGAGAATTAAACAGATCCAGTGTAATGCCAGGAGCACGTCTCCCATGCGAGTGGTACTGCAGACTCCCGTGCTGTTTCCCACGTGTGGTAGCAAAGGATGCTCTGGCACTAACTGTCACAGTATCTGAGGCTGAATTTGGCTTTCCATTCAGCCAACAGATGATGTTTCCAAAAAAGAAACTTCTACAAAATGGGGAGTCTCTGGGAGATAATTACGTGGTTGTATAAATAATGAGTGAGATATTATCTGCTAGCTCTATAGTCACAACCACGGAGAGAAGAGATGAGCTTTCTTCGAGGGCAGTAGAGTTCTCTCAGCTCAATTAAATGGACATATAGTACCAGCCTGACACTGAACATTTGTTCCCAGAGGAGCCTGTTAAAGGGAAATACAGTTAGTGTTGCATACAGCCTGTGTTTAGACCTCCTGCTTAGATTATGAAAAATGTTAAAGCTAAAAAAAACCCCCTCATTATTTGAGTTCCAAAAGCTGCCTGGCTCCTGCGTGCTCCCTGCAGCAGGGCACACCTTTTGCACTGCCCGATTAGCTCTGTGTTATCTAGTTGCAAATGCCTGGCTTCCTATTCCTGTACTTTATTTTAAAAGGCTTTTGCTGTATGCAATTGAATGTACTGTAATCTTCTTATCAAATACCGAAGCTCTTTAGTGATGCCATTTTGAAATGTACTTCGGTTTTTAAATTGCAAATTCTTTTCTGGCTGGAAGGTCTCTGTTCTTGGTTTAGGCAGTGGTTGAGAATCTGTGTGTATGTGTGTGTGTGTGTGTGTGTGTTTGGCTATATATAAATGCCTGAACATGCTGGACCCTTTCCTGATAATATGCAATTGTGGGTTTCCCTCTAAAACACTGGCAAGGGAAGATATGGGTTACAAAACTGGTAGCTGCCTCCTGGGTCATTTTGGGGTGCTTTTTCTGTGGAGTTTTTGTTGTTGTTGTATTTAGAACCTCCAAAGAGATAAGTTCTCTGAACAAGAGCAAGGATTTTCATTATTATTTATATTACTTTAAGTGAAAGGACAAGGCTGGTCTAGTTTTGAGTACGGAACTGAGAATCACAGCTCATATATTCTGGTCTCACATCTGTCACTAACTTGTGATGTGACTTGAAACAAAATCACTTAACCTGTGAGTCTCTTTCCCTACCTGTAAAATGGGGTTGAGAGTAAGAGGGATGCCATGAGCATTAAATATTTAATGTTTGTAAAATGCTTTGAAGACAAAGAGTGCCACATAAATGCTTATCATTGTCTTAAAATACAAGGAACTGCATAACCTTGTGTGGGAAAAAGTTGCTAGAAATTGTAACTTTACAAATGAAGACCAAAGCAGGAGAAGAAAGGACATCTTGCAAAATTGACTATTAAGAATTTTGAACAAAATGCCCTGGAGAGTCTGTCTCTAAAGAATTAGCAGAAGCAGTCTTCAGGAACATTGAAAATACCTTCAGAACATCATAGGATTCAGTAAACAAAGTTGGACTTTTCTGCTAATAAAGAAGAAAAGAAAGGAAAGTTCTAAACAAATGGCTCCATTTAGCCTGGCCACAGTAATCAAGCATGTAATGGGACCATTATGTGAATGCTGGGAAATAAGACATCTAGTTATAGACAGGCATTATTTCGAAGTGTATGTCTAATCCATCCTCAGTGGATGTGATTACTTACCTAGAAGATCAAGGAAATGGTATAGATATGTACTTTATTCAGGAAAGCAATTGGCAGAGCACTCCATCTGTGAAGATCATTCCAAGCAGCTCGTTCACTTGCGTCAGCTTAGAAATTGTTTACAAGTGGATAGGCAAGAAGATAATAATAGAATGCATGGAAAAAAAAATGAAGGAAACTGGGAATTCACATGTCTTCAAAGCATGAAATTAAGCAAAACTCAGCCTTTGAAATTATCTAGAAGGTCTTTTCCATGGTGTCGTTCATAAATACACTAATATATTGCAGGTACAGAAATACTTAGTCCTTTCTGTCCCTCCTCTCTACTACTACAGAGAATGAATGCATGAACTGCCTTGGGAGATTCTGGGAAAAAAAATAAATTAAAAATTGGCAGGGCTGCAGTTCCTCTAGATAAACCCTTCCAGGATGGATCCTCCTCCATGGGCTACAGCTCCTGCCTGAATCCTGCTGCAGAATGGGTTCCCCTCCATGAGGAGAGGTCTTCCCATGGGATGGAGTGGGGGTATCTGGGAAAAAAAAAACAATGCTGGGAATGGACTTCTTTTAAGGGCATAGTAGCAGGACAAGGAGTAATGACTTTAAACTAAAAGAGAGTAAGTTTAGATTGGATATTAGGAAAAGATTCTTTACTGTGAAGGTGGCAAGACACTGGCACAGGTTGTCCCGAGAAGCGTGGATGCTCCATCCCTGCAAGTGTTCAAGGCCAGGTTGTATGGGGCTTGGAGCAACCTGGTCTAGTGGAAGGTGTCCCTGCCTATGGCAAGAGGTGTTGGAAATAGAGGATCTTTGAGGTCACTTCCAACCTAAACCATTCTATGGCGATTCTGTGATCAGCTTCCATCATGGTCCTCTCCATGGGCAGCAGGGTCACCTCTGCTCCACTACTGGGAGCACTTTCTCCCCGTCCTCCCTCTTTGACCTTGGTATCAACAAGGCTGTTTCTTACACTTTTTTCCCCTTATTCCTCATTGCCTGTGCAGTTCTTGCCCTTTCCTAGAACTGTTTCACAGAGGCCCCACCAGTTTGGCTGCAGGGCTCTGTGGTTCCCTGCAATGGGGACATGGAACTGGCTGTGGACAGCACAGGGCCACCCCTACCTCCCTGTTTGCCTCCATCCCTGCAGCCTCCCCATGTCAGAGAACCTGCTAGGAAGAAAGGTGTTGACAGGTACATGAGTTCAATGATCAATAATTTTACATTTTTTTCCTTTATTTTTGAGAGGGAACTGTTGTGATGCTTATGGACAAGCTTAGGTGTGTATTACAATTTTATGTAGGACATTCCTGGTCCCTGTTTGTGCCCAGCAGGCAGGCTGCTGGATGAGCCAGAAGAGCTGTGCTGCTCAGAGCCAGAGCAGAGCCACTGTAACAGCCTCCTGTGCTTTTTGGCCTAAAAATCTATAAATCCGTAAGACTAACAGGAGTAGTGTGGTGACTCATCCGTGCGGCAATCAAGGTGTCACAGCAAATCAAAAGTTTCCATCTCTTCTTTGAGACGGGGATTCGGAGAAAATGCTGACGGTAATTAAAAGAATTGCTCATCCCTGGCTGTGAAAGCGCCGTGTGCCTCATAAGATATGCGTCTTATCTCCAAACTATTTATGGCTCTGTCTTGGGTAGGACGTGCTGGCACCCAGAGCTGTGGAGCAGGACGTGGCTTCCCAAAACGGGGTGTGCTGCTGGCACCTCATGCTGCATAGGGCTGGGTTTGGCATTTGGTGCTTTTCCCTGGCGTTCAGAGCTCTGACTTCGTTCTCTCAAGTGCCATCATCTGTTTGGATTATTCACTGGGAGCGCAGTACCTATGCCTGATCTCCCTGTGCCTGCTTCTGTTGATGCCTAAGAATTGCTTAGATGATGGTAATTCTCAGTCTCAGCCTTTGACCACTGTTTGTGCCTTCACAGAGAGCCTGAATTTTAAGCCAGACTGATTAATTAAGCTGCAACAGCATCACTGGATGGATGCTTCTCATAAAAGCTGTAAGGTTTTGCACGTGAGGAATAAATGCTCATAGTGACGTCTCTGTAATATTTTCATTTATGTCTCCTTGTTATGTTTTAGATCTCTGAAAACAAACTCCGTAGTAAGTTTGTAGCAGTAGTAAAATGATTTGCTTCAACGGCTCACTATTAGATGTCACAACATACTTTTGGTTATCCTTCTCATGTTTATGGGGAGATGGCAATGTGAAGAAAGATTAATCAATCAGGAAAATGATCTGTTATTTCCCTTTTCTTTTCATCTATTCCAAAAACCTGATGGGTTGCGAGGCAGTGTCTCTAAACAATGCATATAATGTGTGCAGTTACTGCATGCTCAGCAGCCAAATGCAAACATTACAGAGTAGAAACACAAGGTTTATCTAAAAATAAACAAAAAGGAAACTGAAATCTGTACTTCAGATTCTACACACAAGCTGTTCAAACAGTAAGATCTTAATAGTAGATTTGAAAGTGTCAACAGCAATGGCCTTGTGTTTTTGCATGGTTAAAACTTGTCAGCAAATGCAGTCTTTTGAGTGATAATAACACTAAAAGGCTTACAACAGATTGTCCTTGGTGTACTGCAAAACAAAAAAACCTCACAGGAGCAACAAGTATCTGTTGACCTGGGGTCAGCATGGGAATCGCAGGTCACTCTTGTAGGCTGAGAAGCTTCTTGAGGAAGGAGCAAAATCCATGAAATCATTGCATTGCTTAACCACACAAGTGGAAGGTCAGAAGGGAACAGACCTCTTCAGATTATATTTAGTAACTATGAAGATTTTGCTTCTAGTAGTCGCTTTGCACAACACAATATTTCCCCCCACCTCCTCCCTGTGCCTCCTCAGAAAAATTTCATCTGATCCAATCCGAAAGTCATCACATAGTCATCAGAAATTTTTCAGCATACCAGACAAAATTATTCTAAAAGCAAAAAACAAATTATTTTCTCTACATATGTTCATGGACAGATGAGCCAGGCCAGATCCATTCAGGAAGATGCAAGGATGGGACGGTAGCAAATACATATGCAATGCTTCCAAATATTAAACTGTCCCCTGATGTTCCACTGTAAATTGAAGCGAGTACTGTTGCTGTTAAGGTTGTCTTTACACATATTTTTTGCTGGTGTTGACATCTACTGGATAGATTTGCTACTGACAGGAGGAATATGCTCTGTTTCAGAGAACAGGAGAGTGCTGTCCCCTTCTCTCAGGAAGCTTGCATTGCACAGCTCTGTCTTGAACAGTCATACATCCTCACCACTGCCTTTTTTGTTGTCTTCTGTTCCCAAAATTGTCCTGTGAGCAAAAATTCAATTTAAAGATAGTAAATGGCAAACACATTTGGGCAGCAGACAGATGAAATACCTGCTGTCTTTCTCCCATAGACCTGGATTTTTCTGTTTTGCCCAAGGCAGTAAAGGGAAATTAGTTTATTAGTTTCACGTTGGTCACTGGTGAATATCGTCCTCCCTCACAAAAATAACACTTTAATTCTGCTTGATTTGAAATAATTGACCGATCAGGAATGAGGCATGAGAAGGGAGCTACCAAGACGGAATTACACCGTTGGGCTGGAAGATCAATTGTTGGGGAGGAGAGCTGAGACACTGCAGCCTTATATTACACCTGCCTGTTTATTACACTTGGCCTGAGGGGAAGGCAATGCACCATTCTGATCTGTTGCCTCGGAGAAGCACGGATGTAAAATGAATGCAAAATCAGGGAACAGCAAGTTGTGTTTTTATGCTAATACATTTTATATTGATATTGAGGACATTTCAGTAAACGGAGCTTCTAGTTTATAGAACAGCATATGTGTTTTTCCTTTTCTCTATGCCAATATACTTTCCTAAATGTGGTTTAATTTTTATTTTTTTTAGCTTCTCAATAATACTTGTAGTGATTGACTGGTAGCAGTAGCACAAATACTTAGTAAAATTAGTCCCACTGGAAGATTACTCAGATGCTAGAGCTCTTCTTACTCCTCCTTCCTCCACTTTTTCTGCCTGTTTTAATGATTTCATTTTAAGAAAAACGACCTGAGGCACAGCAGGGAGAGAGAAAAAAAATAAAAGTCACAAGAAAAAACAATAGATACACTTACGCTTTGGCAAATCCTGGAACAGAAGCAAGTCCAGATGTTTGCTATACAGGCATTTGGCATGTATATAACAGCCTCGCTACAAGACTGCATATAGAGTTTTTGACAGCTTTAGTGGAATGAAAATGAATTATTGCTATTCAGTATAAAATGCAAAACATTTTGGCCAGTGCTTGCAAATCTAGTAGTTTTCAACTACTAGATTCTTGGTATTCTTAAATACATATTTGAGTGGATGCTTGGCAAACATGATTTGATTTCTCTGTAGTATTGAAAGGTTCTACATCACCTAACATATCTTGAGAGGGATATAGTGAGTGGTTCATGATCTGTTTATTATTTGATCCTGTTACTTCTAAAGCAGCTAATTAAAAGCTGCAGACCTCTGGCCTAGAAATGGTGTGCTGCTGATTTCCTTCGTTCAGCAAACAGCCTTCTTCCAACAGCTGAAAAGATAAAACATGAGTCACTTGGGCCAATTTTAAGTGAGAAGCAAGAAAGGGTGGTGGAAGAGCTGGTAACAGGAATAGCTTTTAGAAGGCAGAGGAGCAAGCAGAAATGCAGTTAACTTTGATACTGGCTGTGGTATTAATTCATTAGGATGGTGGCACTGTCCCTCTGCCTCTTGACGCATCGCCTTTCAAAACAAAACAAAAATAGCAAGTGGATGTAAGTGATACTTACTCTATTGAACCAGCTGAAAATAAAGTCAATCCATTTTATGAAATGTGGTTAGGCCACGAGAGGTGATGAGCTGTGACTGCAGATGGACAGATAATGTGGGCTCTGGCCAACTCCAGTGACATGCACTGAGAAGGGAATGTTTTGATCTGAAATCCCCAGGTGTCTGCAGGTGAGCAGCCCAGTATTTCCAGCCAGGTAAAGAAGTGCCTGGTACTGATGGACTGGTACTAACGGTACCAGTGCCAGGAAGCAAAAAGATGGAAGTACGGAAATATGCAGAGAAACTCCTCTCCAGACTCTCCATTATGTCTAAAAGTACAGCAAGAATACAAGTGTCTCCTTGTGAGCTTGTGAGGCTTTGTGAGTGGAAGCTAGTGGCAGTCACACATTTAGGGCACCAGACACTGGAAAAACTGTAGTAATTCCCCGTGGGTCAGGGATGCTGTGTATTCTCTGGGAATTCACTTGCTTACTGCACCTTCATACCTCGGTGTGCCACAAATCATGTTAAAGCCTTGAAGGTCTTTGGACGCCTGTTGTTATAGACTGTGCTAGGCTCACGTTCAATAAATTTAAAAGAAGTGTTGTAGATGTGGCACTTAGGGTTTAGTGGACTTGGCACTGGTTAATGGCTAGACTTGGTGATCTTAAAGGTCTTTTGCAATCTAAATGACTGATTCTGTGATTTAATGTTTCTTTTTTTCTCTCTCTTTTCTTTTTTTTTTTTTTCCCCTGATGCAATTTGCATGGAATAATCTCTTTTTATACACCAGATGGTTGGGGACTATTTTGTGCTATAAGTGTACATTTGCTCTTGATTTGGGGGAGTGATACATGTCTCCTTTTAACAAAATGTGTGTCAGAAAATTTTGTGTGGTCGGAGGACATCAGTCCTGGAAAAGAAAATTTATTACTTCACCTCATGCTGGCTGATGCTTTTTAAATGTGAACAGTGATAGGATGGGATGGGATGACCCAAAAATATCCTCTAAGAGGGAAATTTGAAGTACGTTTTCTTTATTACAGGGTTTTGCAGCACTACAAGTGATCCAGAGATCTGATGCTGTAAAATATACTGCATTTAACCCTTACCTCGGCAGAACTTTCTCCTGTAATAGTTTTAACTGATTGATCAGTCTTCCTCAGGGCCTGGAAAATTGATAATAGCAGTAAAAAAAAAGGAAATTTCTCCTGCCTTGTCCAAAATGTAATTTGAAGACCTAGTCGCCTTCTCCTCCCACCCCTCCTCACCCACCTAAGGAAAATATCCCCACAGGAGCCACAATCCTGCTAATTAAATTTTGTGAGATTTATTTTGTGACATTTGGCAACGCTGGCAGTAGCTTATTCTACATTTCTGCTTTATTAACTATGAATTCTTAGGCAAGATTAGGTATGTCAGGTCCTGGCAGGCACCTAACACGTTTGGAGAAGATGGCCCATTTCCCCCAGAAGAAATCCAGTCGTGTCCCTGTCTCCCTCCCCAGGTGTCCCCAGCAGGCACCCCTGGACCCTGGCCACCAGCTGTCATCCTGCCAGCCCCTGTGCCGAGGCGTTGGCCACCAGCTCTGCCCTGCAAGTCTTCCTGCACAAACCCTCCACAAACTGGCCTTTAACACAGCAGCTCTTGGCATTTGGGCTTCTTTCGTTTGCTTTCCATGCTAATGAGATAATTTAATTAGGGAAGTCAATGTTTTGGGCAGTGTTTTGCAGGCAGGAGTGTTACAGAGGGCCGTTATGTTTTTCTCTCTCTCCGTTTTTAACAAGGCTGGGTTCCAGACACTGCCAGCTACCCTGGACCCTGCGGAGACATCTGAGGAAGTTATTATGCCTTTGTGTAAAGTTCTGGTGGATTTTCATTTACCAAACTGCTGGGTAAAATTCCAGTCTTGTTGTTTTATAAGGTCCATGGAAAGACCAAGAAGCTGCATCACAGGTAGCATCTAGAATTGTTTTTGGGACTGGAGGGTGGTGAGGGTTGAGTTTTGTGCTGAGCTTTTTGTGAGGTTGTGGGGATGGTTTGCGACAAAGCCATGGGGGAGAACAAGATCAGCTGGGAGATCTTTCCAGCAGAGGCTTGAAGAGAGAGATTTAATCACTTTCTCCTGGAGTTAGGAGTTTTATCCAAATACATATCCCAAAGCAGTGTATTTTGACATATTTTCTATCAATTTATAATTGATGATAAGTATATCTGAGGATGTGGATGGAGGCCTTCTAGAATAGTCCAAGAAATTTGTATGGTGAGGAGCATCTGCAGAAGTAATCCCCTGCACCTGGTGTAAACTTCATGAGTTTGTGTGTGTCCAGGTTTGGCAAGGAGCAGGATTCAAGATGGGACTCGTCTTCACCTTCTGTTCCAGCAGTGTGAGCATTGGGACAAGTCTGAATCTTTGTGAACTTTTCTCACCATGCCGTGGTCCATGAATTGAAGGATGTGCTAACCACTCTGCTGAGATTGTAAAAAATTCAGTATCTGGAAAGCAAATTGCTATAAATAGGAAATTATCACAGAGAAGATAAATTTCCTAGAAGCTTAGTAATAAAACATACACTTAGAGATTTTTCAGTAAGCCCTCATTTAGGAAGGTTATATTCTGTCAGCTGTGAAGGAAAGAAACTGTAAGGTGTGGTTTCATTCATGGTGACTGGGTTTTTCTTTTTTATTTGGATAGCCTAGTTTATCTTTTTACTTACCTAGAGGGAAGATTTCCATAAACATCTGAAGTACTCAGAAATAAAAAGTGCACAAACTTTTCTACAATATTTTGAGATAACAAAGCAAAAATCTCATTTTTTGCTTCTTGCACAGTGAGCTTTCTGCTGAGAAGACACTGTTGTGTTCATGCTCTGATTTTTTTTAATACGTCCCAAAGCATCATCTCCTCCAGCATATATTTGGAAAATAAAATCCTATATAATCTCTTTAATCTACTGCTCCTTTATCACTTACAGGGTTAGGATTTGGGCTTTTTTTTTTTCTTTTTTTATTTTTTCTTTAAGATCTGATTGCAGCAAAGCAGCTCAAGTCTCTCTGCCTTGTGTTGGATTTTACAAGAGCTTTACAACTGTTTACAAGACTAAATCAGGGGTTTACAAAAGTAGACCTTGCTTGATAATAAAGTTGTTTCCTTGCCTCTCAAATATTTCTGGATCTTATCTTTTTACACAGCTGCTTGTAGTTCAGCTTTACAGAATCTCTTGATTGCATTCCTTCTGCATTTGTCTAACGGAGAGTTCTTTCACTGAAGTCACCCAAACAGAAAAAAAAATAGTTAAGTAAAAATTGCTAAAATGGGTGAGTCAGATCCATGTAGGCTTGTAACAGTGATTCTATATGTGTTTGTAAAGAAAGTCTTTGTAGGTTATAAAAAACGTTGAGCTCAAATAAAACATTTTGCTTGGCACATTGCTGAAGAGTTGCTCCTGAAGCTGCCAGGACTGCTAGTACCTTGTTTTATTTTGATTTTCTTCAAGACGTGTACATGTATGACCTGACGATTGAGTTATATCCAGAGTTTATGGTAACACTGATATATCTGGATGTGATTTGGGTGCCATGTGCATAAATTACGTCTTCAGACCTGTGCCTGGGGAGAGGTTGTTGTGTTAGTAGTCTCTGATAAAACTGCATACCATAACATTTCCCCTGCAGCATA
Source organism: Acridotheres tristis (assembly GCA_037013685.1). Lineage (NCBI taxonomy): Eukaryota > Metazoa > Chordata > Aves > Passeriformes > Sturnidae > Acridotheres > Acridotheres tristis. The sequence continues at coordinate 104,809,526 of CM072887.1, forward strand.
TATGTGAAATCATTCAAGCTTAGGTACTTAGACCTTCCTTTTTATCAGTTACAGTTCTTCATGCTAGATCTGATGCCAGCAAATCTCTTTTTTTTTTTTTTTTAATTTTTTGTGTGTGTGTGTGGATATCATAAAATGCTTAGGCATTACATGCACTTAAGTGCTTTTGAAGCTCTCTGATGGGCTGTATTACCTGTACTTCTTTTATCCTATCTGAAACACGTAAGATTATTTAGCTGTGCATTTTAAAGTTTTGGTTCTTTCTTTCTCCTTTTCTGCCTTTTCCCTAATGACCATGTATCTACTTCCGTCACTGTCTCCCAATGTCTCTCGCCTATCATGTTTCTGTAATGTTATTATTTAAAAGGTAAATTTAGAAACAAATGCTTAGCCGGGAAAAATTTAAATTAAAAGCTTGACCTTTATTTTTGAAGTCACTTAATGAAGTTGACTAATAGTCTAAGAAATCTGATTCTCTAGCTTCAGACTGGCTGAAAGCCTGTTTTTCCTTATATTTATATCTGTGGGGACAGGCACTTTAAGGAGACCTTGACTAGATAAGCGTGGAAAGCAGGGAAAAAGCTGCTCCAAGGCTTGAGCCCGGACTGTCATTTAGAGGAACATGAATAGGAAGCATTTTTTCTGCAGAACAGTGAGTGTTTTGGGCTTGGGGGAAGAAGGGCTGTGTTTAAATGTATCGAGCATAAAATGAAATGTTAACCACTTGAGTTTAATAAATCTTCAGCAATGATCTGTTTGAACCTGCTAAGAGCCCTGAGGACAGCACGCTGCTATCTCACACGCCGCTGGCCTTTTCCTTTCCTCAGTGTGTGTGTGTGGAAAGCGTGGAAACAAGGAACAAATGAGCTTGCATAAGAGATGTGGTGAAAAATGAGTACCAGGAGGAAGGTGGTTTTGTGCTAAGAAAGGTAGGAAGATTTCCAAATGGCCAAAGCGTTCAGGGTAAATTTGGAGGCTGGATATTTCATTTGTGGAAGTGCCCTACATTTCAGTCATGAAAACACTCGCATTTTGCAGAAAAACTTTCTCAGATATTATTGTTGAGCAAGCTCTTAGTATGAGATACGTCTAAAATTCCTGATTGTAGAGGTAGTTATGATCTCTAGCAGGGGTACACTCACATTTTACTCTGCCTTGAGAGGGATAGATTTAAAGTAACTTCTTTTTCTGGTCTGTCTCTTCTGCTGCATTGCATGTTTTGGCCTTGTAGGGTTGGGAGAGATCCCGTTCCATTCCTCAGAAGGTGTTTGGTATTGTTTCATCCGTCTGTTACCCTCTCCTGGTCTACCCTCCCGAGCTCATCTTTCTCTGAAAGTAAAGGATGGGGGAAGAGGTCAGGTGCATGTATAATCCTCATTCCTGGCTGCTGCATAACCCTTGTCTGAAACAAAGCAGGCTGTGTTCTGGCATTCTTTCTGCAGCACATGCACAGTGATGCAGTCTTGGGGACTTTTTGCCTTGCCATATCACTAAATCTCATTTTAGATTTGTCATGGGATTTGTATTTACCTTTGGTTGCTCGATCTCTCTTCTTTAGATTGTAGCCCTTTCCACAGCCCTCTCTTAATACCAATTTGATATCCTTTTTTGCTTTGAATTCATCAGTTCATCTAGTAACTGCTATGGGCTTCTCTCTTTAGTAGGGTGGGGGATTTTTTCCCCTAAAATCCTTTGATTCTATGTGACAAACGGGAGCACGTTTCCTTGCTAGTAGAGATTAAAGATACCCAGTGATTACATCTCGAGTAGAGGGTGAGGGGAGGTCTGTCTCACTGCCTTCACCACCTTCACCAGACAGTGTGCCAGCTGCCTTGGGTGTACAGAGGGATTTTCAGCAGTAACAGTGTGCAATGTGCCTCCTCGTGTACTGTGAGTCTGAGATGCACAAATCGTGCATTCATTCTTCCTCTTGCTGGCTTGTGTACACGCTGGGTTTATGGCTCTGATGTAGGGTAGATGTATCTGACATGGCTCAGAGCTTATCTGCTCTAGTACTGACTCCTGCATGTGGCAGCGTGGAGCATCTTGCTAGCTGAGAAATCAACTGCACAACTGAGGTAGATAGATCTGTAATTAGCCAATGGGACAGTGTCTAAAAACAGAAAAAAATCTTACTTCTCTTCCCCAGTGCTGTTTAGAGAGATTTAAAACTAGGTAAGAGAAAATACCTGCACATGAATGTTGAGGAAAACTTTCCTTAAAAAGGTAAAAACACATGAATTAATTGCAGCTATTGATGTTGCTGTTTGTATTAGGCATTGATGTTTCTCCTCTCTGTCTCCCCCACAGAAGGGGGTTTGTTTTGTTTTGTTTTGGTTTGTTTTATTTTTAGGGGAAAAAAATCTAAAAGAACACGTCTGGAGAATTGTAGCCTAAAATCAGATGCTGTGGAACTGGTATTGAAAAGGTTAAGGTGGTGGCTGGACTCGATGATCTTGGAGCTCTTTTCCAACCTTAGGGATTCTGTGACCTCTGCAGTGACTGCTGCCCTCCCTGCTGTCCGAGTGTGGTGTCCTCTGGCCTCTGTCTCTGCTGTTTCTCAAGATGGTTTATGCTGCCCTGTTTCAACTTCTGTGCAGAGGAATGTGATGATTACACTTGACTCAGGACACGCTGTTGGAGTTTTTCTTACGAGTACAGAATATGTTTAAAGCATTATTATTTTGATTATGATCCTCAACAACAATAGTCTAGACAAAGCATAAACTCTGGATCTAAAAATATATTTAAAAATTAGCTAGTCTGCTCACAACCCATTTCTTACCTCACCCAGCAGCTATTTATGAAAACATTTTCTATTCTTTCTAATTTTAAATAGCAAGCACTAGCAGTTGAATACTCATTTATTAGATGCTTATCCCCTCCGGTTTTTTTGCACATCTTGTTGCTGTCAAGTATCTTTGTACCCAGCCAAAAATGACATGTTGAAACAAGTAGGGTATATTTAATGCAGTGTATTGGAAAAAAAAAAAAAAAAAGACTGATATTTAGCCCCAGCTTTTATTTTTTCATTGGAAATACCATGAAATACAGTAGCTGGACTGAGAAGTGAATGTGCTCATGAAGAGGGAGTTGGGTTTTAAGTAAACTTATTAATGCCTGGCTTAGTCACAGGCTTTTTTCCTGCTTGTTATTGACGTAGTTGCCTGTCAGTCTCATCTGATAGTAGAATTGCTGGGCGCAGAGTGCCTGGGATCGTGTGGCAAAAACTGCTCACTATTGACTTGTGTGCATGTGTGCTGCTGCTCTGTGCTGAATTAAATGTCAGATGTGCTCAGCAGTGTGGGTGGGTGAGGGAGATGTGATGTGGTTCTCCCTGGTTGCCTTGTCAAGGAGTACACTAATACAGCTAATGGAGATCCTCCAGCTCGAGAGGAGAAGGGCATTCCATTGACAGCCACCATTCAAACAGTCACAAAAGATAGCTTCAGACAGCAGTGGAGGCTGTTGGGATTGAAAAGAAACTTTTTCAAAGGCAAGGAATAATAAAGGATATTTTGAAATTGCAGCTTGCAGTTTGCAGGCTCCTTTTTTGCCTGACTTAGCAAAATGGTTATAAAACAAATGAATGCGGGGTTATACCTGTGGAATTTCTAACCTTTGAAGACACTGTGTTTAAGTACTGAATTTATTCTGAGATAGTTTTCACTAGAAAATAAGTTTGCGTTCTTCACCTCTACTAAAAGAAAAGTTTCTGTTTTCACTACAGTGGTTTTCACAGCACTGGTGTCTCTGGGGCTACTTGTGGTCATTGTACAGCTGAGCTCACATGGTCCTCTGGTAAATACAGAATTAGCTTTCTGAATGAAAGTATCAGATGGCCACAAAAATGTAAGACCGAGGAGTCTAAGTAAATACCAGAACCATCAGCCCTCAAATCATCAAGTCAAACATTGTATCACATTCTACTAGAGAAGAAAAACAGTTGGGTTAAGAGGAATGTTAATTCTGTGGTCAGTACCAACACTATGGTGTGGTCTCCAGTGTAGGTTCTTACTGGAGGTGCTCATTCCTGGAGAAGGACAATGTAACCATCAAAAATGCAGCTGCTTGGGACATTTGGTTTGGCTTTTTGCTGAACATATTGATTGTGATTGTGGGAGGGAATTTGGCAGGGTTTTATAATATACATTTATATTATTGAATTTTTAACTGAGGAAGAGCATTCTTTGTCTTAGTAGCTTTTTAGTGAACCAGGTGAACCTTTCATCCTTCAGGCATGATTGGTTTTGTTCACCTTTTTAATTTCTACCAGGTGAATAACTAACATTGTCCATCGGCATACTGTTTTATAACACTTGTAAGTTTTTTATCTCTCTTAAGAAGTTTCTTATGTTCAAGTTTCTCAGTGAGTTTAGTTCTGACTCCCTCCACAAACCTTATAAACAGATGTTCTTGCCATCCATTTTTGTATTTAAGAATTTGTGAAACAGCATTGCTTCCACTGACCTGGTGTCATTATTACAAAGAACTTAGTGGATTGTGTGATGCAAGTAAAATAAATCAGGTGCTGCAGTGACCTAGATACTCATTATTTATTTATGGAAATAAATACATTTAGAATTTACTCATACTGTTTCTTCTATTGCAAATGCTGTAAACATTCACTTACTCAGAACTCTGCTGGGAAAATAGCATTATTGCCACCATTCTGCACATTAGGAGACCTTGCCAGGAAGACTTCAGTAACTGCTCTAGGCTATGTAATGTATAATTATCAGAACTAAGATTAGATGTTGGGAGTCTTGACTCCCAGTGTTGTGCTAAGACATACCTCACCTGGCAGATAAAATCTGTGGATAGCAAAGACTGAGGGATGCTAAGGACAGGGTGATCACACAGAACAATTTGGTCATAGATCACCTATGGGTATTAAGTGTTTTAAGTCTAGCCAAAAGCACGGGAGGAGACAGAACATGTTGGCCTGCCCTGGACGGCATCCTCAGTGTGGGGAGGTGTCGCAGAGTGAAATGTTCCCATTGGAGCTTCCAGTGAGGAGGTCTAGCAAAAAGGGGGGCTGAGTGAAGCAGTATTTGGCTTTGAAAATAGAGAAGTAATGGGTAGATTTGGCAGGTAGATTTTTTTTCTCTTTGATCTTTACCATCAATATTTGGTCATGTGGCAGGTACCAGAAAGAGGCTACAGAAAGGATCTGGAGGCTACTTAGAGAACTGCAAGATGGAGCTGTTGGGAATATTTTCCTGTTGTCAGAACATTGAATTATTACTTTCTTCTAACTTGGCTTTTCACAATTTGTGTGCTTTTGCTTGTTATTTTGCTGAAGAGTTTGGGCAGGTGGTGTTTCTTCAGGTCTGTGGGACTCGGCTCTCCATTGTGTCCTTGTACTTGTCTAAACTCTCTCAGTTGTGTTCTAGATTAATATTCACTACAACACTGCTCTCCTCCCCTTGATGTTCAGCTGGGAAAAGAGGAGAAGCAGTGCTCTCCTAAGGCAGAGAAGGCAAGGCAAGGTCTTGCCCTGGTGGTTACAGTCACTGTGCTCATCCCTAACTCCTCTTCCTCGTTGTTTTTCCAGGCAGGCTCTCGAGTTCCCCCTGAGACGCCGCTGCCCTCCACCGAGATGTCACGGCACCACAGCCGGTTTGAGAGAGATTACCGTGCGGGCTGGGAGCGCCGGGACTGGAGCTCCAACGGGACCCCCGTGGGCAGCACCAGCTGCAGCAGTGCCAGCACCACCAGCAGCTCCCGGCCCGGGCTGCTGCCCCTGCCCATCGTCCCCACGCGCCTCCCCGCCCCGGCCACCGCCGCCTGCACCACCGGCAACAGCGATGTCATCACCAGCCTGGTGGCCAACTCCTCCCCAGCTTCCAGTACCAAAGTAAGAATTCAGCTCTTCTTTCTTTCTTTCTTTATTTGTTTGTTTATTTATTTGTTTATTTATTTTATTTTTTTAAACGGGGTTGTTTTGTTGGAGGGATGTTAGAGATGGAGCGTCACCCGTCCCTTTGTATTGTAAGGCTTGCGTTCGTGGGATAGCCAAGAGTAGGAAAATGAATTCACATGGGCAGTCTGTGTCTTTTTGCACACACCAGGGTAAGTCTTCCTTGCTCCAAGACCAAGTGTCCCCATGCTTCTGAGAGGCCCAGGCAGAGCAAATGTTTTCTTCCTTTCACCACTGCCTACATTTGGGCTTTGTGGCTTTCCTTGGAACTTACTGCTTCCACTTTTCATTTGGGAATACCCTTCTTGTTTGTTGACCAAGGCAGAGCTGTGGTTGACAGCAAGTGGATCTGGTCCTCATCCAGAGGGAGTGGAAAGCGACTAAAGGTCATAATTTTGGATGAATGGGTTTTTTCTTTCTCTTTAGTTCATAGTTTCCTATAAGATTCTCAAAGCTTCATTCTTAGTGCAGGTTGGAGTAAAACAGTGAACTGTTATAACCAGGCTTGCTCATTTGTGCAAAAATGCACACTAAGGAGTGAGACAATGTTAAGCACCAAAGAATGGAAGTCACTAGTAAACTATTGGGCTTTTTTGTTTTCCAGTATATAATTGGAGGGAAGAGGGTGAGTTTTCCTTTTAAAATAAATAGCCCTTGTCGAACTGCAAAATACATTTGATATTCTTGGAGAAAGTTGAGGTTTCTTTTTGCATACAGATTCAGGTAGAACAGCTGGGAACAGAAAAACCTGGCAAATGGTAAAGGTGACCACAGTGCTGGCAAAGTGAGATGGAAGCACTGCTGGGTTTCTTTTTATGATATTTAACATTTTCTTTCAACTTGGTTTCATTTTAATAACTGAAAGTGCCAAATACAGCAGATGCAGACAGAGGGAAAGGAGACAATGAAGTTATTTAAAGTAAGCCAAGAGCAAGCTGAAATTTTGCTGCAGTACCATTATTATATTGATTTTTTTCACACTGTAGAGAAACAAGGTCAATGCTACAGAAGGAAACCTTAGCCCAAAGTGTGGTTGTAAAAATTTGCCATGGCATCTTAAAATTATTTTTATTTGGAAGCAGCTACTCAGATTCTGATCAAAACATTTTTAGTGTTCTCCAGATGCTATCCACTGATAGATGCATTTCAATCATGCTTTGTCTGGAGATGATTGAAGCAATTTTGGAGCCAAAGCAGTGGTTTCATTTATCATGACCTTTGTTCCTGAGTCTACTTAGAGTCCAACAATTGTCTGGAGCTGATCAGCCCTTTTCCCAGATGTTCAAAACCATTTTGAAGCTTATCAGGGCTAGTAAACCATGTGTTTATTGGGGGAGAGGAGGCAGGAACAGCAAGTTAAGTGCCTTTTGATCATATGCTAGATGTGAACTGTCTTCTAAATTACCTTATTAGACAATTTTCTGATGACTTTCATTAGTAAGAATGTTTTGGCATGAATAGATCAAAAGCAATAAATAGACAAGAATGGAGGTAACAGGAGACACTTTTTATTTTGAGAACTGTTAATCAGCTGTGTAATCTCCCATAAAATAAATTTGTAAAAATGCATAGAGTTTTTGCCCCATCTTCTTCTGCTATGAATCAACGAAGCAATTCTAACTAAAAATTCAAAATTGTATGTATTATAGAGGAAACAACTGTAAAGAGGTGACAGAGATAAGTAGGTAGGTAGGTAGGAAGGTAGGGTAAACAGATGTAAGGGTTTGGTGCTTATCAAGCTTCCAGCTAATAATGTGAAATGATATCACAAAAAACATCAGGTGCTCGTACACACTCCTGTTCACCCTGCCTGACTGTGTCTCTCCTTCGCACACAGCACTTACACTTGTGGTCAGCCAAGGCTTTTCCTTGGTAGAATCCAGCTAATGGCTAGGCATAAAAAATTGCATCCATATATTGAAGAGATCACAAGTTTGAAAAAAAAAAAAACAACAATGTAGGAATTTGGTTCCTTTTAAAAATAAAAAATAAAAATTAAACATCTAAAAATACTTCAAAAATAAGCCAAGTATGTGCTAAGTTGCTTGAGCTATGGAGAGATCAGCCTGCCTACCTTTTGCAATCATTTTTGTCAGCATGTTTGTGGGGTACCAGCTGGTGAGAGATAGATGACATCTAACAGCTGGATTTGTTAGTTCTGTTTTGGGAGGGAGGTATTTAATTGCTGAGCTGCCCTTCTGCAGGCTGGACCTCCCCTAGCATTATGGCAGGTCATTAAACTCAGTGGCAAGGGTGTGCCCCACACAAGAGGTGATACAGTGAATAAGGTGTCATGAAGGAAGAAGATTGATAGCCTGGTTCTCCTTGTCTTATTGTCCCAGAAGATAAGTACAGCCATCAGTGCTGCCCCAGGCTGAGGTCAGAAGGGACTCTTTCTCCTGTCCAGTTACCAGTTTTGACTTGAGCATATTTTCTGGATCTGGTTTGGCAATCTCAAACCATAGAGAACTACTCGCACTTCAGACTGGATTCCTACTTACTAGTTATCGTCCCAGTTAGAAGTTTGCTTTGTTTCTTTGTAAATCAGTCTGACCTCAGTCCTTTGGTCCTTGGTTCCTCTAGTTTCCTTCTACTGACCAATTTCAGTAGCCTCCAAATAACTGCATCTTTTGCATCCCCTCCGTTCTTCATTTGCCTTTGAAAATATGGGTGCTAAAACTTAGATACCTAAACCTTATGCATCCTTTCAGCATCAGACTCACCATTCTCTTGCATGGGGATAAAACTGCTCCCTCCCTCTGTTTCCATGTCTGTATAGTAAATAATTGCTCCAGACTTATTTTGCCAAAGTGCTGAATTGGTGCTTATTAAAAATTCATATACATGGCATCGTCCTCAATTATGAGTTACCAAACAGCCACAGCATTGTCAAAGACTGAAGTGAAGTCTGTTTGACAAGGTCTCTCTTCTGGGTACCTGTATTGGCAGATGTAGGTCATATTCCCATCCTTCAGCTCAAGGTTAACTGAATCCTAATGTGACAAATTCAAAGTGGAGGAAAAACTTCTTTTCTGTCTGACTTGTAACTGGACTGTATGACTTGCTGTGTGATGGAATTGTTCAGGGAATTTATAGATAAATTGTTTTAAGGACCACTAGTCTACCTAATCTGGCTGAATTATGGTCTTTAAAATTATGTAAATGTATGTAAGATTAAAGACTTTGCCACGATTTACGTGATATGAATAGAAAAAGCATTGGAAAGGAGACAAAAAAATGAAACCATATTCAGGGGGAAGCTTAGGATATGTAAGACCAGCTGTGAGGGGGTTGGGTTTGGTCTATGATTTTCATGCTTCTGGAAGAGCCTTTTACTTCTTTCTGTGGAGGACTTTAGAAGGTTTTTATTACTAATTATTAATGTGTAGGAGAACTTCAGAACTAATTATACTTTGCAGACCTTTGAAATTTATTCTCAAAGCGTACCTGTAACCTTCTTACCACAGATGCTTTGGTACAAATCACACTTAGTGGATCTGCCACCTTTAAGTGGTTATGGATGTTTGGTCTGAGTTATTTAAACAGAAAAGCTGTCCTTTCCCAAGCTTTATTTTTTTGCTGAATAAAATGACAATGAGACTTTGCACTGCTATAACCTATTTCATTGGAGACTGCCAGAAAATATCAGAAAAACTATTTAAACCTCATCAACCTCTAATAAATAGTTTGATGCTACACATCCAGTATATTGACAGGGAGAGTGAGGCACTCGGAGGTAGTGAATTTTGGGTTTTCTGCTCATTCTGTGCCACTATGAGCAAAGTTTCAACTCTTTTACCCAATTTGGTTTTTCTACCCTGATTCTGCACCCAGAGGCAGCACAGTTCAGAGGGATGAGTCCTTCCCTGGAGGTACTTCCTCAACCCCTCCACCAGTATTCCATAGGAAAGTGGAATCTTGCCAATAAACTCTGTGTTTGGATCAATTTGTCAGACCCTGAGCTCAGCCATGTGTGATGATTGAGCTCAGGGTTGGTTCTGTGCATGGTGGGGTTTGGGGTTTTTGTCTGTATTGAGGTTATTTATTGGTCAAAGGAAACTATCCAAGAAATCCTTGTAAGACTACAGCACTGCTTAAGATATTGGCAACAAAACAGCCTGAAATTCATGTAAGGATGCTGCACACCATTCCAGCTATGTTTTCTGTTCATCTCAGCAGCACCTTCATTCTTTGTTGCTTTTCTGAATTACTTTGTGAGTTACTTGTACAATTTTCTCCATCAAAGCTCCTGTATCACAGCTTCAATTTAGAAGTGTTGTCATGGGCTGTAATTTGAAATTTTATTACCGAGAGATTTTTTGGTTATAGAACATTTACTTTTATCATCTCTATATTATTTTTAAATGCCTGAAAAGATTGATACATCAACAGAATCTGTGCGCCACTAGGCGAGATCTATTTTTTTTTCCAACCTTAATTTTAAAAACCCTTTGCTTGGAACATAAATTGATTCTTCAGCCCCCCAACACTTAATGATTTGTTATTCTCAAGGTTAAACCTATGACAAATTTTACAAAAACACCAGTCTTCAGTTTTGATAAAATTTTCTCTAGTTGAGTTCAGGGATAGCTGTGCAGTTTTAAGTCTTTAAATAGTGTAACTGAGGCATGATTGTGGCCTCCTGTTCTCACAGTACTCCTTTATCATTTAAGACTTGTGTGTTTTTGCTTCCAGAGTTTATCCCACTGTGGTTAGCCACTGTTATGATGTGGGAGGGAAGGCAGTGATGAGCCAACATTTGTTAACCTCTCTGGAAAGTCAGGCAAGGATTGCAGGAGAAGTAGCCACCGCTGACTTTTGCATCAGTACAACTAAATAGCATTAAAAAACAAGTGGAGAGGGAAGAAAATTCTTAGAGTAAAGGAAAAGCAAGTCAATGTGGCTGAGGAATTCACTGTAAAAAGGAATAAAGGAAAACAGCACAGAAGTAAAATGTTATATTCTTCTTTCCTTTACGGGCCAAAAAAATGTATCTGCCTGAACAGCAGCCTGTCAGATGCTGGTGATTTGCTGTAGGTTGCAGGATTTGTGTTGTCTGTTCTCTTTCTCTCGCTTAGGAGGTGATGATTTGCGAAGTTCATGTACGGCTTCCACAAATATTTAAAATATTGATTAAGCAGAGGAAGAATAAACACGAATTGTTTTTCAAGTTACGCCTTATGTTGTACATGACTAATTACATACAACAATTTGCTCTGCTACGGTGACTGAAATTTATGTACTCTTTTTATTATAAAACATAAGATGCTTGCATAAAGAGAGAGATTATAAATATTGGAATACAACAGTTGCTAGAAAACAGTCAAAATATGTGGTGATGAAATATATGGGATTTGCTCTTCCAGCTTCTCTGTGAAAGCTGTTCTTCTACTCCCCATGGGTTTGTACTGAGAGCTGGCATATTTTTGTCACTATTTCAGAGAGTAGCCTGGTGATGCTTCAGTCTGGACATGACATAGCCGTCCGGCCCAAATGCAGTCCAGTGGCAAAAGCTGTGGTAAAGATCCTCAGATTCTTTTGGCAAATTACTGTGATGGTACACAAGGCTTCAGTTGCTGAATGTCAAATTGTAACAGTGATTTTTTTATTTTCCAGAAACACATTTTTATGTCTGGATACATTTTTAAAATAGAGTCATGTCTAGTTTCATTGGTAAATGAGATGCAAGCCTGTTCCCACCTAAGCAGAGACTTCTGATGCACATGAAGCTCTGATTATGGCAGGCTATGACATGAATGCTTAGGAAATCAGAGCAATGCCCAGAGTACATAATACTGATGGTTTGTAACAGAACAAAAGGACAGGTTTTCCCTGGCACCCAAATCACATACTCCTGGTTCCTTAGGCTTGAAAATTCACTAAGCTTTGCAAAGTTTACATTTTGGGCTGATGCACAATTTAACCGAATTGCAGCTTCCAGACTGAGCCTTTTGTGAGTAGTCCTCAATAAAGGAGAGAGACAGAGTGAGTTATGTTGGCCATGACATGCCATCACACCAGCCCAGCTAGGCTGAAACCAGCAGGGTACACCAAAAATATACCATTGTAGTATCATCTTTGTATCCTCAAATCAGAGAGTTACTTTAAGAGTTGTATTTGAGGAATCAACAGCTTCTACAAGGAATGAGAGGAGGAAACAGATAGATTTGGTCATTGACTCTCAGGACGCATTTCTCTTTCCTATAAATACAAATTGACAAAAAATGTCTGTGAATTGAACTGAGCAATGACTTCTGCTGAAGTAATTGCATTATGCTGCTCCACAAAAGTTACAACTCCTGGGAAATATTTGTACCACCAAGGCAGACGAGAGCAAAGGGAGATTGGTAATAGGTTCTAAAACTGGTGTGATGAAGGCATGGAAACAGAGGAGCTAAATCTTGCCTTTGAAGGAAGTGGAGATGTCTTAGGTGCTTTCCAGACTCTTCTCTGAAAGGCTATTCCTAATGATCTGTGGCTCTAGGGAGGGCTTAGACTGTGCTGATGATCTGCCATTTCCTCTTACCATCTCATTTCAGTATTCTTTTTCTCAGATGCATCTGTACATATTTTTAATAGTGTAGAAATTGGAACATACAAAATGTGAGTTTAATTTGTCAACTTTTACAGATACTTTATTGGACCAAAATCAGTTGGAAAGCCCTGGCATGCTCATTAATCTCTAAAGTCATAAAAAGCTGCTTGGATTTTTTTACTTGCAGTGTGTTTATCATCTGTTGAAAGAGCTAAGAGGTCTGGCCAGTTTCTAGGCCCAGTTCCATTTGAAGATGAAAGGCAGCATTATTGAAGCATTAATTGACACCGCCAAATACTTACAAGGTCACAAACATGACAGCTTTGGATAAAGAAAAAGGAGTATTTCTGGGCTTTGGCACTTAGAAGAAAAAAATCTCTTGACTTCCAAAAGGAATAAATATCAGTCATAAAACCTAAATAAAATTGGTGTTGGCCAGGATTTAAGTGCTTGATTCTCTAAAATGATTTAGAGTTATTTTTATTTTCTTATTTCTTTCTCAGCATTACATCGTTTTCACATGTATTAGTTGCAGATTATCCATTCAAAATAAAGCAAAATATGTACTTCTGTCATTCAGGAGTCACGGTGTTTCATTAAAAAATTTGTCCCAGCCTCCTGTCAAGCTAAAAAAGCCTGGGAGCTGCCTTGCCTGTGATTTGATGTGGGTTACTAGGGGGTTTATTTCCAAGAAGCAGCACTTCTAAAGGAGGGCAGGTTCTCTGTGTAATAGGTGCATATAATCCTGGGGTTGGTTGCTGTCATTTAGGAATGTAATGCTATTGTCACCATCAAACACAACCACAAAATGAATTTTACTAGGAATCACTTGGTGGTTTCCTATTATTTTGCTGTCAATGCTTAATAGGTAGGGCCTGGAAATTATTTTCAAGAAAGCTGATACTTTCTCAGCAAGGTAATTTCTGATTTTGGTGTTGCATGAAGAGGGTAATGTCAGAGAAATCAGTGAGGGAAGGGATGGCTTGATTGAGGTATAAAGGAGCCTGATACAAACAGTTTGTTAGAGGGCTGCTCTGCTGTTTGGCTGGGATGTCTGCAAAGCGTAATTTTTATTATAACAGGAAAACAATGGTAATTTTTAAAAAACACAGTTTTAATGCATAGCAGAAGGAAAATGCATTATACGACAAATGTAATATTTTCTTGATGGCATCGGTTTCCTCAGCTTGAAAAACAAAAGAACCAAATGAATAAAAAGAAAAAAGAAATATAAGGGAGAAAAGCTTCACTTCTCCTTACGATTTCCATGGGCCTTGAGTTCCTCCTTGATACAACACTTATCTGTGAAGCTGATAGACACAAAAATAAATTTGTCCCTGGGAGTGATAAGCAGGACATGAAACTCTGCAGTCTGGCTCTTGGAAGGGGAATGCTGCTCCTTAAAACACTGGACAGGGACTGATGAGCTCCGGGCATAGCAGGACTGACACTCCAGACTGACGTTAAAGCATCACCACTGCCCTGTCTACAATCCTGAAAATCCTCTTGAAAAACTGCCCAGGCCTTGAAGAGGAGCGTGAGGATCTTGTGACTCTGTGGCCTGGAGTGTGGGCAGGCTGGGCTGTGCCAGCGAGGGTGGCAGTGCCAGGGGTCCTGTTACAGCAGTGATGCTCTGTCCTGGTCCTGTCCCCACAGTGCTCACAAGGTGCAGACATCTCCTGCAGGAATGGAAACACACGGACTCATTTCCCTGGGAGTGGGCAGAACAGAGGTTCATTGTCAATGCCTGTGAGAGCATGACAGGGGAGGCCATGGAAGGAATTCCTCACACTTTTTCCTGACTCTAGTTTCACTCTGCAGAAGCAGCTCTGATGAAGATTTATAATCTCGTATTTGTTTTAGCAGAAGTGTGTGTAAAAGGATAACCAAGTTGGTTTTTTGGGCTGTCTCTTGGAATCTGAGGCATTACTGAATGTTCAAGTGATGGTTAGCTGCTGTAACACTCTGTTCTTGGATGAAGCGGGCACTTTTCAGGAAACAAAATGCACGTTTGCTTTGGTTTGGAGGAACCAACTATTCCAAATTCTCCTGAAAGCTGGTCTGCCTCTGCTGGTTTTGGTTGTTCTCTGCTCCTGTCAAGCTGAAACATATGTGGTTGTTACCCACTACAATTTAGCATGACCAAACTGATTGACTTTGGAAAACAAAGCCTGTAGAAGTTCTGAAGAAAAATAAATGCTGTCTGTGAGCTGGTGTTTGTGTGTAAAACAACATGCACCCACTGTATAAATAACAACCAGTAATAAATTATTCATATCATAGCATTATTTCTTACTGTTTGTGATCCCAGGTCTTTTATGGTAGTCCTGAAACAAAGCACTGAGAAGTATGTGAATAACATTTACTACTACTAACTTGTTGCACAAACATGTCCGCAAGAAGCAGGTTTCTTGTCTGTGTCATTTGAATGTGTACGGTTATATACTGCTTATATTATAATATTATATATAATTAAAATTATCCTTTAATTCCAAAATGTTATACAAAGCCCATGATTTCAAAACCACTGAAGTAATGCATGGAGTGAAACATTTGGCAAGTGAAACATTTGGTAAGTGAAACACAGGAATCATTGAGGTTGGAAGGGGCCTCTGCAGATTGTCTGGTCCAGCTCCCTTGCTCAAGCAGGTTCACCTTGGCCCAGCTGCCCAGGACCATGTTCAGAGGACCTTGAGTATCTCCAAGGAATGAACTGGGCTCTGTGGGCCACCTGTGCCAGTGCTCTGTCATCCTCTCAGTAAAACAGTGCTTCCTGCTGTTTATAAAATCACAGGAACATTTAGGTTGGAAAAGATCTTTAAGGTCATTGAATCCAACCATCAGCCCAGCACTGCCCAGCCACCACTAAACCATGTCCCCAGGTGCCACATGTACACATCCTTAAATACTTTTAGGGGCAGCCTGCTCTCAGTGCTTGATAATCTTTCCAGTGAAGAAATGTTCCCTAATATCCAGCCTAAAACTCCCCTGGTGCAACTTTCCTCTTGTCCTATTGCTTGTTACGTGGGAGAAGAGGCTGATCCCCACCTTGCTGCCTGTTTGTTGCACACTTGAGTGTAGGTGCAGGGTCCAAAACTGAGCAAAGTCCCAATACAGCTGCAGAATCTCCATAGGAAAAACTGCAACTCTGTATATGACCAGGAATACTCTGACTTAACATCAAAATGTGCTTTATTTTGAGGAGAGAGCCAAATGATCTGCAGAGGTCCCTTCCAGCAAAAAGCATTCTGTAATATCCTGAAAAAATCCAAGGATTGAATAAACTCTTCAGTATATTTCCTAAGGCAGAGGTTTTGACGGTTTACTTTAAAATAATACCCAGAATCCTCATCGGCCAGTAAATACCAGAACTCTGGATTTATTTTAGGTCTTCTGAGCCTAACTCCTATTTTGGCATAGTCATCACAGTTTTGCTTTTGAACAGCTTGTTTCCTTTAGAATTTTTGCCTCATGCTGGGATGGAGTAAGACTGAATAATTTATCTTCCTTTTCCTCAAAAGCTGAGCAATAGTTATACCCCACATGGATTTGAGACATTATTATCTTTCTAAGCTTCCATTAATTATCTTTATCATCCCTGCTTTTAAAGGTCTAGCATTTATCTTTGCAAGGTTCTTCAAGCTGGATTATAGAGGAAAATTTGAGTGTATTAATTCCATTTTTGTTTATGAAGTTTTAAACTCCATTTCATAAACATTTTTTCTATTGCTCACAATAATCCTACTGATAGTTTTCCTGTGACCAAAATGTCTGACGTGTAGAACTGATGACTTTTAGGGTCATCATGCACATGAATAATTATCTCAGATGCACTGCTTTGATTAAGACACACAGATGTGTACGGGTTTTGAAGATACGGATCACACATGCTTTGTTTGGAACCTACAAAGCTGCCATTCACCTTGTTTTCTCAGCCTGCTTAGAAATATGAAATGCTGTACAATAAAGTTTAGCTCAGGAGCAGTGCATGATAATGCTATTTCAAGTTTTCTTACATGTCATCTCAGCTATAATATGTACAGCTGTTACAAATTTTACAATAAATCCATCTTCACAGAATCATAGAATGGTTTGGGTGGGAAGGGACCTTTAAGTTCCAATTCCCTGCCATGGGCAGGGACACCTCCCCGTAGAGGAGGTTGCTCTGAGCTACATCCAACCTCATCTTTATCATTTCCAGGGATGGGGCAGCCACAGCTTCCCTGGGTAACCTGATCCAGTGCCTCACCACCCTTGCAGTGAAGAATTTCTTCCTAATCCCTAATCTAAACCTACTCTCTTTAAATTTGAAGCCATTCCTCCATGTCCTTGTCAATCCATGCTCTTGTAAAATGGTCTCTCTCTATCTTTCTTGCCAGCTCTCTTCAAGTAGCAGAAGACTGCAATTAAGTAATACCAAAACCAAAGCCTTTTCTTCCCCAGGCTAAACAATCCCAGTTCTCTTGGTGCTTATTTCCATTTTCATGTTAGATAGATAATTCCCAGGTTTTCCTGTATGTTGCTAATGGTTGCTTTGCAAAGGGACAGGGCAGTCCAAGTCTGGTCTCAGTGCTCTTTTGAGACTGGAGGATGCTCTTGGATGCCAAGTGGGGTGACAGAGGACCCTTCTAAAATAACCAGAACTCAAAGAGTAGGGCAAGACACCTCAAAATTCATCTAGACAGGCCCCAGCTGACCACTTCACTTTGTGTTCCTCTTCAGGTCCCTGTGGACTACGTTATTCCTCAGGTTCTGCTGGCTGGTTGTCCTGTAAAATAGTGCAGTGGAGTCTTCTCAGGAGTGGAAATGGAAAGAGAAAAGACAATGCACACAAAAGACAGCAAAGGAATTTCTGGTTAGAAAGAAAGAAAAAATGGCTCACACTGAGGGTAGCCAAGAGATGTTGCTGCATACCCTGGAGCTACCCAAAATTCAAGTGCCAAAAAAAGCCCCAAGCAATCCAGTGTTGTCTTTGCCTGCTCTAGGAGGGATTGTACCTGGTTGCTTTCCAGAGCCCATTCCCAAGAAACCAGGCTGGTTATTTTCTGATGGTGGAAGCCTGAAAAGAGCTGTGGAGAAGTGTCTTGGAGAAAAGTCAGTGTAGACTCTCCTAAAAGGTTTCCTGAGAGAGCAGAGAGGTGGCACCTGCCACACAAAGGTAGTTAGGGAAGTCACCTTGACCTTGGCTATAAGTCTGCAAAGGCAGTCTTGCAACCTCACCTTCTGAGCTGTTGGTAAGGGAGTGAATTTGCTCTGCAGCAAAGACCTTTTGTATCATTCTTTTGGTATGGATCAAGAAAGTGGTTCAAAACCAGAGAGAGGTAAGGCAGTCACAGCAGTTGTTGAGCAGTGTGCTTTTTGCATCCAACTCTTTGAACTAGGACACAAAGCAAAGCTTAGGCAATGCTGCAAAGTTTGTGGACCAATTAATTTCATTCATTCATTGTTTTACCTTTCTACTTCAGTCTCAACATCTTTCTCCTCCTGTCCCATTTTCCATCAGACACTTGATTTAAACTCTTCTGACACTTCCCCCAGCATTCCCAACTGTACTGGAAGAACCATCACTTGTTGGCCACTGAGGGTAAGAAATGAAACACACTGGGCACTTATCACAGCTATTTTGACCTTCTGTTGTTTTGGCAAATGGAACACCTCAATGGAAAAAAGGCTGTCTGGAAAACAAAGGGAAAATAACCCCAAAACCCGAAGAGTAAGGAAGGGAATCATGACAATGCTTAAAGATGTAAATTTGGTTGGATACCCTTTTTTTGTCAGTGTTCCAGCCAGCTCAGTTCAGTACAACTGTGCTTGGCGAGGTCTCCCCAAGCAGATCAAGCAGTGCCAGGGCACAAGCCCAAGAGCTGGAACTTGACCATCTATACCATTAAATTGTTAGCACAGGCTCTGCCTTTCGCTCAGCCTGGACCAGCCACTGCTGTCATAAACAATTCCCAGGCATGGCCTAGGGATTAGCGAGAGCCAGCAGCCATTCCCAACTGGCAGTTTGGATATAGCCACCTTGTTTTGGAGGGTAAAAGTGTATAATCCTGTGAACGTGGCCAGGCCATATAATTTGGCCTTAGAGCCATATAACAGGTCCTGGCTCTGTTTTGTTTTCTAGTTATTTGGACAATTTTGTGTTTGAGGCAAGTGTAATTGGTTTTACTTGACTCCACAGTTTCATACTTGACTGAGTTGTATCTGAACAATAAGGAGCACAAGCACATCCCCACTTTGTCTCTGCTTCAGGGCAGTGTACCTGTGCACTAAGATGGTGTGGCCTGATGGTGTGGTCTATTGAAAATTGTCACAGCAACTTGAATAGTTTGTGAACTCACTTTTCCATTGAAAATAGAAATGCATAGTCTAAGGGAGTCTAGAACTGCATCTTCTACAGAGTTGTATCAGCTGGTTTTCAGAAATCTTTGTCAAGGTTTTGTACATGGGCCACCAGTTTCTGGCAAATTGAGTTTCTGTATCAGAATGAACATGTTCTGTAGATGTGCCTTGTGCCAGGAAATGATTTTTATGTTTTTATTTGTATCTGGAAATAAGAGATTGTGATAGATATTGGACAGATGTTAGCATACATCTGGTATGAAAGATCATGACAGCCATTAAGTGTTGAAGTAGAAACACCTCTCACTACCTGCAAAGTTAGTTTTTCATTTAGTGGCACATCTCTTTTCTTCTTTTCTCACCACAGCAGTGAATAGAAAATAATACTGCTTTCTACCAATGAAAGCCCAATAAACCTATGCTAGCTGCTAGAACTGGGGAAATACCAGAAGTGTGGTTATATCCTTTTGTCCTGCCCTGTTTTCATCCTCATGCTTCCATTTCCAGCTGCCTAAGGTAAAGTTGTGTATACATCTTGATTTTTTTTCAAGATAAATTATGAATGCCTTTTATTAATGGAAGTTGCCTGATTCCATGAGCAAAGAGCTCCAAACCACCTTCCTGGCACATCTTACTAACACTGCAACAAGAGAGACCTGAGGTTTTGGTTCAGCTTCAGCATTTTAGTCATCACATGAACCAAAATTAGTGTTCCCACATGTGGCTCTTTCAGACCACACACTCCTAGCACAGCCACATTGTGGGCAAACAAAATTAAAGCATCACTGTTAGTATGTGTGTCTTCCTGTGGGGTGGATTTGGCCTTGATTTTCTATCAGTCCTGACAAATTTGGAGACTTTTTAGTGCCAGATATTTTATCTGAAGCATTTCTTGTAGGAAATGTCTTCTGGTCCATTTATGATGTCATCTGGATAGAAATCCATGACCATGTGCTATATTTGAGATAGTTCCCCTCAGAAGGGGCTGTAGAAACAAAAAGCTTGGCTCACCTCACCTTTGGTGTTAGATTTTGAAGACCTCTGGGGGACTCACTTTCTTCATCCAATCAACCATAAAATCTGGTGAATCTATCATACCTTTGTAGAAGAGCAGTTCATGAGTCTATTTGATGAAGAGCCTAGGGGTTAATAGTGGGGTGTTTTGCCAGTCAGGTTCAGTCAAATGTAACAATATTAGCCTGGGGTAGTTGTTCGGTACTGTTGGAAATGAGCTGCTTTTTCTCTGCTCTTTTCCCTTTGTGTTTCTACTTCATTGTGTTCAGTGCCCTGGCTGTTTGCTTTTCCTTTGGAGGTGAGTGTTCCTGGACAGAATGAAAGTACAGAGATGCATGATGTGCAAATGTGCATTCCACTGCTGAAACCTTTTTACAAGAGCTGCACTGCTTGGAGAGAGAAAGAAAGGAAGAAATGCAATTGCAAGAAGCAAATCTAAATAAGCTCCCACTCCACCTTTTTCAATTTACTGGAGGAAATATCTTTCTTCATATCATTTGACTTTTTGATTGTTAGATCAAATTGAGCCAGTTGGAATGAGCTTCAGTGATCAGAACACAAGACCTGAAAACCTCTGTTTGGCTGCTCTCTGGTCTTTGTGCAATTGGTTTGCTTAAATTTGCTGTAATAACCTTTCAAGAGTCGTGTATGCATTTTTCACTGAGGACCCTGCTGTGCATTGTGATTATGTTATCTGTTGCCTCCCTGAATGTTTAGCATGTTTAAAGTATTGTGTTGTAGGGCTTGATTTTGAGGGAAGTTTGTCTTTTTGTCTACGTCTGTCCTGTGTCCCCTGTTCCCTCCAAGCTTTTACTTGCAAAATACGAGATTATGTTGCTGGTTATGTATTACTGTCTGTATGTCAGTCCTCCTTTTCTTCCCTTCCTCCCTTTTCCTTCTTAAAGCATCTGCTTAATAAAGTATAGAGCAAGCATGCTGAGTAGTTTTGATAATTGGGCAGTCTGAATTCAGGCATGGATGCTGGATGGTGAGTCATGGGATGGAGGCTGGTTGTGTTGGAAGGCCATGTACTGTGTTTCTGGCTAGGACAGGGTGGAAATGCCCTTTCTCTGAGTGAACACGAGGGAGATTGCATGGCCTTGTCCCCCCTCTTTCTCAGGGAAAGCAGCAGACACTGACAGTGAACACAGTGAACTGCAAATGGGTAAAATAATGAGCTGAAGTGATAGCTTAATGGAATTATTAATGGGATTTGTGTTCCAATAGTGAATGAGGATTGATTTTTATTAACATAGGTTTTACACATGTAAACTTATGCAAAAGATTATACCCCACTCGTTTCCCCTTCTCCAGCAGAGTGTTTATAGAGTACGCTGTGTGCTTCAAACTACTTTAAATATTGCCCTTCCTCTCACTTACCTACCAGTGCTTCTCAGTGTGTAACTCTTCATCTAAATCTGTATAATAAACCCAGAGATTTAACTGAACAATGGGGAAACCTTGGAATGAAAGCAGAAGGAGGAGGTGTTCAGTGGGAGTTTGCTGTTTGCTTGTTCGTTCTCACCACAATAAAAGACAGGAACATGACAGAAGCTCAAAATGCTGAAGTGCAGCTTTCCACAAAATGCGAGGGCTCTGCTAGAAGGGGCTGTTTTACCTACAAGGTGGTAGTGAAGATGTCACAATTATGAGCTGACATTTAAAGAAATGTCAAAAGCATTCAAGCAACCCCCTACTCAGCTTCCACCCATGTATCTTTTTGTGTCCCCAGTCCTGCCATCTGTTTTCCCAAGGACTCTGGTTTTGATTACCTTTTTGTTTGTTTTTCTGATAAATGCTTTGTTTATCCTCTATGCCTGGCATGTGCTTCCAGAGATTGTTTGCAAGCCCCTCGCCCTTTTTGTACAAGGATTTCTCCTAAAGAACTGTTTACCACCATGATGCTGGCAAAGACTAATCCTCTGAATATGGCTGCATTGTGAGTATTTCTGAATACATCTGTATTTAGGAACAGACTCCCAAATACTTGTTTGGGAGTGCCTGTGCAGAAACAAATGTAGTACTACTCAATATTGTTACCTGTCATCTGCTAGCTTGCTTCTTGTGTTATTTTCATCACGTCATTCTCTTGTCATTTTTGGATGGGAACTCTGCAGGGCAGGGACCAGACTATTCCTGGCATTTGGGAAATTCTTTGTTTCATTTGATAGGTTTTTATTGCTACATATCTTCTGAAAGTCAAAGAAAAATGCTTTGTTGCCTTTCCGCCCTGGTACTGCAAGGTCTGTGCAAAGTTTGTTGGTGACCATTAAATAAACAAAGTATTTTTCCAAAGAAGCTGCCATATTTCACTGGTATTGTGGTAATGTTAAAGCATGTTTTATGCTGCTAATGCTAAATCAGTTCATAAAAGGTAAGAACAGTCTTGGTAGGTGAGACTGTGCATACAGCTCAATATTGCAGGTACACAGGATGCATCCTTCCCTAGAATGTACTGCCCGCAGCTGCATCTTGGGGATTTTCTTTTCCACATGTATCTTTGTCTTTCTGCCATGTGATAAAACACGAAGCACAGGCTTGCCTGCAAGCAGACAAGTAGCCCTGTTGAACTCAGGATGGCTATCCTCATCCCTACTGTTTAGTATGGGTTTAGTCATTTAGATGGATTGCTGTTTCTTAGGGAGAGATATCCCTGGCAGGTGGTTGCTGTGACCAAACGATAAGATCTGAAATGCGCTTGAATCTGCCTGATCTTAAAGTCTGCTTTCATAAGGGAGAAGGAGTTCCTCAGGCTCACATCAGTGCCTGGAGGCAAGCACAAGGACAGGACTTGGTCCTGTCTGTCCATCTTGTACTCCCTGGGCCCAATTTCCAAGCAATTTCCTGGGCAGAGCAGGGAGAACCTGCTGAGCAAGCCTTGACTTGCTGCTTGGAAACCATGGCTGGATGCTTTCCTGAATTCTGGTATTTTAACAACCAAGCTGTGTCAGCAGAGAAGGAGGTTGGATATTAGGAAAAGATTTCTTTACCCAGAGGGTGCTTGGGCACTGGAACAGCTCCCCAGGGCTGTGGTCACAGCACCAAGCCTGACAGAACTCAAAAAGTGTTTGGACAATGCTCTCAGGCACATGGTGGAATTCTTGGGGTGTCCTGTCCAGGGCTAAGAGTTGGATTTGATCATCCAACTGGGTCCCTTCCAGCTCCAGGTATTCTGTGAGTCTGTGACCATAAAATGTGCATGTAAATGATGT
Organism: Acridotheres tristis; assembly: GCA_037013685.1. Taxonomy (NCBI): domain Eukaryota; kingdom Metazoa; phylum Chordata; class Aves; order Passeriformes; family Sturnidae; genus Acridotheres; species Acridotheres tristis. The sequence continues at coordinate 104,832,552 of CM072887.1, forward strand.
CTGATGAGTCTGTGGAGTCAAATGGATGCAAAATTGAGGTCAGATACATAGTGATGCTGGAAGAATAATCTCTGGTGGCTGTGATTTCTATTTCTGAAAAAAAAATTGCTGACTATGGGACTTTTCTATTGTAGAATCACGTTAGTCCTGGGATAGAAAATATTGGGTAAAATATGTTGTACTCATAACTCATATTAATGGAAATTCAATAATGACAACCTGTCATTCAAAAATATTAGAAATGAGCCCAAGTGTTGTGCTATAAAAGCATTAAAAAAGCATTATGAATTACAATCTATTGCACCATGTTTTGCTTGTTATAAATAATGAAGGGAAAAACTAGTCCTTGGAAGTTTTTGGATTGTCCATTTTGAGAGAAGCCAGCAATTACGTTGTAGAGCTGACTGTGCACCATTGATCTGACTTATGGATTTCATAAATGCAGTGGTCTGCTAATTTAATAAACGTGCTCAATCTGTTTTTAAACAGAATACAGAACTTTGAAAAATGATTTCCTTTCAAACTAAAATTAACTCTTATGGCTTTTAAATATTAGACTGTGATATTTGCTTCCAGATTTTCATTAAAATACCTTCTGGTTTCACATTTTTCCTGGGATGGGCTCGGTGCTTGCGGCTCATGTTTTATTATATTAAATACTCATATTTCACTTATGCTAATTTGGCATCGAGTTATGAATTGGAGTTCTTAGGCAAACCTTTATTTGGTTCTACATTGTCAGTAAAGCTTGCAGCTGCTTAAAAAGTTTGCCACTGCCAAAAGCTTAGATAAATATGTGTTCAGAAAACTAGAACTTGCAGTGTATTGGACAGAATATTGATAGACTCTATGTGATATCTCATCTAAGTAGTTTGTATGTAAAGCTGCAAGTTTTTGGGAAAAAACTTGCAGTGTTTTCAATAAATTTGCAGCAAACTGAGTAAAGGGAGATTTCCTTGTCAATTTAATGACAGTGTACTCTCAAGCATGAGCTGTGATTATTTTTGTCTCTAGTCTATTTTAGCTGTTGTAACCACAGTAAGTCATAAACCAGATCAAGCTGCTCTTGCAATCTGGCTCCTTTTGTGAATCTAAAACTTACCCATTGGACTTTTAGGTGTAAAAAGGTCAAACAGTGTACATCAGCTGATTTTCAGGATTCCGTGATGTCCAAGGGATCTTGTCATCTGAATTCTTTCCCTCTCCATCTGGAGACTCACCTACAGTGTTGGAGCACAGAGTGTAACTGGGGACCAAAGTCTTCCATGTTAAACAAATTCTGAACTTTGTAATGTCTAGATCCATCCTTCCTTTCCTTCTCCAGTCTATGCAAAATGTATGGTATCCTGAATTAGCACTGACAGGGTAACTGAAGGACCTTTGGTCATGTGCCAGGTTTAATTCATTTGTTATCAAGACCAAAAAGTGAATGTGACAGTGACAGCAATAATTATCTTCTTCTGTAAAGAAATGCAATACAAGCTTATGAATCTTGGTTAAAGGGGGGTTAAGGAAGAGTAAGGCAATTATACCTATCATACACTTGTGACCTGGTTTTTTATCAATCTTGACAAGCTTAGAAAGTCTGATGGTAGATCCTGGGCAAGGAACACCTAAATCCAAATAAAATAACTTTTCAACTGGTATCATATTTGTACTGCAGACTGATAAATTGCTTTTTCAAAAATCAGCTCTGTTGAATTTTTTAATAAAGTTAATGGGCTAGGACAGACTGTAGTGAGTTGCTGTCTGCTTAGTGTATTCTGGATACAAAATGAAATTCCCTCAGTCTTATTTAATATTACAGGTTTGGGGTTTCAGAGAAAGAAAATGAAAATCAATGACATTTGCAACACAACACAATATTGAAGCAGCAGGATTCAGGGAAAGTAGCTAGTGACTGTCCTTGAGGATTCCCACTAATTATATTTTTTAGCTTCCACCTCCTGCAGATACAGGACTAATATTATTTACTTTTATTTATTCTGGCTCTGTTGGATTTCTTGAGCAGCTCTTATGAGCTGTTTGTATAGGGCCACCTTTGAAATCATGCATAGCCAGAGATCCAGTTCCTGCTGATATTCAGACCATTTCAGGGTGTTTCCATCTTGGAAGGTCTTTTGAAGAGCCTGAAAAGTGAGTTGGCACGAGCATAAGCATTTTGAAAATTTGACTTGAAGAAGCAAACTTCTACTTGACATAGGGCAAGGCCACGGTCACGTAATTTTGGATGCTGATCTTTCTGTATATTTGGGTACTGGTACTTTGCAGCCTTGCTTTGGAAAAGGCTTACCTAGAACTAAATGGAGACACTTCGAGAGAAGTGTCTGTGAAAGTACAAGTTTGCAGCAAGTACATTTGTCTTCAGATGGGGAAATCCAAGGATGTCAGGTCAGCAGCAGAGCAGCAGTGCCCCGTGCCGTGCTCTGCTGCCCAAACCCAGCCTGTCAGTCCTTGGCAAGTTGAGAAGTCAACTGAGAAGTTGACAGTGTCATCAAGACCAAGTCCTGAAGGCCTGCCTGGCCAAGAGGCCGTGTCTGTCAGCTGGAAGACTGAGCTGTGGGCTGTGTGTGGCACCAGGAGCGAGCAGGCTTGGCAGCAATTCCCTGGAAAAGCGCCGTTCCTGCAGACAGCGATCTCTGCTGCTCCTTGGGCCGCTCGGCACATCTGCGTCCTCTGGCCCCTCCTGACAAACCCTCCCCTCCTCTGCTGAGCTTTCTCCTGACTCACCAAGTCTTTCCGCTGCATTTGAGCTCTTCCTAATGAAAAAAAAAAAAATAGAATAAGCTATTTCTTTTTAATGAAATTCCTTGTATGAGATCAGAAAATCTCAAAATGTTTCATTGATCTTTTTTGTTTTGTTTTATTACTTAAGCACTAAAAATGAAATAGGTAAGACATAAATGAACTGGCTCATCTGTTGTTTCTTCCCTGCTCTTGGAAGACTTTATTTTTTGTGCCTACTATACAGATTTGTCATATGCAATGCACTTTTTTTTTTTGCTTCTCATCTCTTTCCATGCTTTTCCATTTATTTCTCAATCCATTTCCATTTATTTTTACCTCCAACAGTGTAGGGTGCCTGAAAGCTTTCTGTTACATTCCTAGGAACAGGGTAAGTCTAGCAGATGAGGCATAAGGAGAAGTTTAGGGAAACACAGAGCCTGATCCTGTTTCATTTGACAGCTTCTGTTGAATCCTTGAAGCTTTGATTCACCTCATACATCTCCATCCATCCAAATATAGGCATCTGTTTACAGTTGGCTTGTAGCCCCTCTTTTTATTCAGCAGAGAGGACTAGCACTCTCCAGAAGGAGATTTTTCTCACCCTGTAGTAGGTGGTTTGAAGGTCTCCTTTGGTATCATTTCTGTTCCCATTGGATACAGAGGGTCCCCATAGATCACGTTCAGAAATCTGATACTGAAATGAAACTCATCCTCACATTCTTTATCATTTTATCCATCTGTGGCAGCAAAAGCTATGTAAGTACTTACAGATCTAAATGTGAAATGAATGCACGTTCTGCAAATGGTTATTGATACTGTAAGTATTAATATCAGTATTTTTATTATTATTATTATCCACCTGCTGAGGGGAACGGAGAATCACATCTTGCCTATACTGAATCATTTGAGTGCCAGAAGCTTTGCCCAATGTTTCACTGCATACATTTATTTTTCCTGTTTGTTATGCTTTTCCTTTTGCTGTTCTTCATTAATGCAAATTTTTCTCATTTGTGATGCTAGTAGGAAGCACTTGGACCATTACACATGGCTTGGTCATAAACAAGGTATTTGCTCTTTCTTATGAACAGAAAAGTGTCAGGAAATTTCATTCTGAGTTGTTGGTGACATTATCACATTGGAGTTTGTTGTTAGAAAACTATTTTCTCTGCAGATACAGCACTCAACCTTAAGATTTTGAGGTAAAACCACACAAATAAAGCAGTTCTCCATTTCTGATCAAATTGCTCATTTTCAGTTTTGTGGAAAGACTATAAAGGAATATATTAAAGGAATAGGAGAATCTGTAGAGGCCATGGGGAGCTGGAAAATGAATAAAAAAGCACAGTGGTGCTTTGAGGCTATTGAAGAGATGGGACACTGATTTCAAACTGTGAAGGGACAAAATAAGCCAGACCATTGGGTTGGCTTTGAAGCACTAAGGAGGGAACTCAGCTGCAACAATCACAGCTTGTGCTTCTTTCCAGTGTGTTATCTTACAGCCCACCATGCTAAATAGCACTTGCAGGAGGTGTAGTTGTTTGTTTTAGATGTCTAACCTCTATCACCTATAAAGGCAGGTAAACATTTTCCATCTCTGTTACCTGGTAGTGAAGGATTGTGACTGCTGCATTCGTAGTGAGGGAACCAGAGGGAGATGTGAGGGGTTTGTGTTTAGCTCTTGAATATGTTCTTCACAGAGGTCTCAGTCTTGGGCAAATCATCCAGGATGTGTTGCCTCCTGATTTCACTAAAATTTAGGTGTGGACAGCTGTGGAGTTGGACTTCAGTGTTTTGTTCTGGTGACGGTAAGGGTGGGGAATGCAGCCGTGTCAAGGCTTGTGAGGATATCAAAGGACATTAAAGGTGGTGAGGGACTCCAAGGCTTCATCCATGCTTGCACCCTGAACAGTCAGACAGGACATGGGCCCAATGTTTTCAAATTTTTGAACAGTGCAAAACCAAATTGTACTAAGCAGCATGAAGGTAAATTGATTTTAATTCTACCAGATGTTATGAATTGATAATATATCACCATTATAGAAAAAAATTAGAGCTCACTGAAGGCAGTTGGGAAGATAAAGGGGTGTAATCTGGAATCCTGGAATGGTCCAGGACAATGCAAAATAAGACAGTACGAAACCAAGACACTGTGGTGCCTTTGGGATGGTTCTGTTTGCAAGAACATGATCTAGGTTTTGAGACTTTTAGAAGATTTTATAAATTCTGGGAGGCACAGTGGCACCATTTTTAAACAGAGCTGCCTCAGTTCTCTGCCTATTTGCCACGGATTCCCTTGGAGCAAGGACTGCAAGGTGAGGATATGTAACTCCAGCTTGGCTGCCCATGCTGGGGTTTGGTTTGTGAGCAGAAACCCAAATTTCTGTGTTGAGCCAGTCTGCTCAGCTGCTGCAGTTGAAGCTGGACCTTCTGTTTGCTAACCCATGAGATGGACTTCAGAGCCAGCAGTGCCTAGGACCTCATGGCTCAAACCACGAGGACTTCACTCTTAAAGCCCTCGGGAAAGGGCATCAGATAATCACCTCCAAATTAGCTGTCAGTGTAATAGGATAATTAACGAGGGCCAGCAAAGACCTTGGTTGTATAAAAGGAGAAATACCAAGTAAAAGTAGTGAAAGTTCTTTGATTAAAGTCTATTCTATTACTAAGGCTGATGCTTAAATACTCTGCCCAATTCTGACATTCATGACTGAAGAAGATGGAAAAATACTAAAGCAGTTCTTAAGGAGGACCATAAAAACTATCCAGGCCTGGAGAATAAGTCATATAATGTGTTTCAGTCTATTCAGTTTCTTCAGGGAGGTTGGAAGATGGTAATTTAGGAGCTGACAAATGGAAAAATAGCTGAAGTGGAGAACATGTAAACCTTGCAAACAATACTGAGTGACTCTAAGGAGCAGTGAGATGATATTGAACAATGAAGTAGTCCCAAATGATCCTATGAATTCTTCCAGCCTTAAGTGGTGAATCTAGAAGAACTAGAACACTTGATAAAAACTGCACTTTTAAATGACTAAAGGACCACAGTTTTCCACCTAGGTACTGTGGTGTCTTCTTATACTCTCTTGAAAGGTTTTCATTTGAGTAGGTCTTAATTTGGAAGATTTATTTTGAAGTAGTAATAAATATTTACCTGATTCATTTGGAATACAGTTGTTTGCAGAAATGAGGAGGAAGCATATATATGTATATGTATGTCTATTTTTTTTTTTTTTTTAATTTTTAACATTTTTTTTGCCATGAAAATTCTTGATTTTAAACCTCTTGCTGTTCCTTATGGAGATTTCATTGCATGCATTAGTGCTGTGTTCTTGCAATGCTAGATTATTGGATAACATGACCTCACAGAATCACCGAATATTCTGAGTTAGAAGGAACCCACCATGATCACCAAGTCCAACTCTTAGGTGAATGGCCCATACAGGCACCAATCCAGTGACCCTGGGATTGTTAGCACCATGCTCTGAGCAAATGAGCCAATGTCAGTGGTGAAAGTCTGTGCAGGGAAAATGGCTGAAAATTAAACTCCTGTAGCTGCAGCACTGTTTGGGATCTAAAATTATGCTTAGAGAAACATGCTGTGTTAATCCTGCTTAGCACTTTACCACGGGTCTCCTGCAAATGTCAAGGTCCTCAGTTGCTAAATGTCTACATTTGGTTTCTTCCTTTTGTTCCACCATTTTTATTTGTATAATACGATTTTCTTCCCATTTTTTCCCCTGCCTCCACAGTTCTTAACTATTTCTTTTAGTCATAGTTCTCATTTTATCCAACTGTCAGTAACATAACTAAGACTACACTTAATAAACTGTTAACATGACACACAATTACTGAGATTGTGCTGAGTGTTTGAGGATCATTCACAACAGGGCACCAGGGAGACCATTCCTTGTGTCTGACAACATGAGAACCCGTGTGAGTCTTCCTGTAAGACCTGGGTACAAAGGGAGAGGGCTGTGAACACACACTGCATGACAATGTCAGGCACTGTCACATCACTGAAGGCTGCAGTGACTTGGTGTTTGGTGATGTTGCTGAGCTGATGAGTAGGGCATAGGGTTCATACAAGGTAGTGTAGTTTGAGGCTCAAAATGCTTCATTCAGCTTTTGGATTTTGCCTTGTTAACTCTCTGTATTCGGCCTGAGATTTCTCAGGTTCAAACTTCTGAGAGCCTTATAGGTAGGTGTATTGTGCCAGCACTAAAAAATATGGACTTTAGGGTCGTGACAAATCTCATCTAGTCTCATAATAGTGAAATGTTGACATAATTACAAGCATCTGCCCTGTTGAGGTACATGTTGCTTACTTATTTTATCACATTTTTCGTCCTGTTAGCATTCATGATTTCTAGTGTTGCCAGCTCCAGATGTTCCAATGTCATGACAAAGTCCTCAAAGTCTACGATTTTTACAACATAATAAATTTAGAGTTGCTTTGTTTCCTTTATGGCTTCTGAGACTTTGGAATATGGTCAGGTTGCATTTCACGTTACTCCTTACAACACTCAAGCTTGGAAAACGTTTATCTTTTTTTTGAATGAAAACAGAGGTGGCCTTTGGGAATCATTTGTAGCCATGTCACTTCTACTCAGCCATAAAAGAAGGTGCTCCCGAGGGGATGGGGGAGGGAAGTAAAGTTCAAAGAACAAAATCCCAAGTTTTAACTAAAACTTCCTGCTGCTAACACAAGAGATAACTACAAGCTCTGCAGATGCCTTACTTTTTGGAAATTTGGAATACTCCTGACATCTTCAGCTAGAAATCTGTATGTGCAAGACTTGCCCCTACCTTACAGTTAAACTTGCCTGGGATGTGAAAACCAAGTGGTTTTACCAAAGTCAACAAAGTGCCATTTCTCAGAGTATGCCTTTAAAAAAAAATTAGAAAAAAAAAATTTAAGGAAATCTGAATACAAGACTTCAGGTCAGCAGCAGCTGTTTGGTTTTTTTTGTTTTTTTTTTTCAAATAGCATAGCACCAGGAAATCTTAAAACTGTCAAAAATGGTGGAGAATGAGGATTTTGGATAGAGATTCCAAATGGCAGGTTCATCATCTCTGCTCTGGGGTCAGGTATGTGCTCTCTAGAGAAGCTTTTTCCGTCAAGACCTGGCAGTGGATGCTCTGCTACTTTGTAAGAGGGAAAGGAAAAAGCCAAAATCTGAAGAATGAAGGGATATGTCCTGCATTTGACAAAAGGAAAACAAGCCCAGCTACAAGCCTCATTCTGCTGTTTAAAAAGCAAAACAAAACAAAAACAAACAAAAAGCAAAACAAACAAGCAAAAAGCAAAACAAACAAACAAAAAAAAACCAAAAACCAAGCAACAACAAAAACAGCAGCAAATTATCTTTCATTAAAACAAGAGGAGGAAGAAGGTATTCTGCCAAAACACATAGTCTGGGAGTAAGGCAATCTGGGGTTCAGATCCTATGGAGAGTGAAATAAAGGTAAAAGTACTGAGTTATTCCTCAGTCAGTTTACTTTGTAATATAACATTAAGAAAGGATTTTTCTTTAATTATACATTTAATTTTAGGGGTCATATCGATTTTCTTTAATAAATATGGTTTTGACTTTGCAAATAATGGAATAACTCTTTTGGTCTTGCAAGAATATTCCTGTGATGTTTTCACTGTCAAGTCAGTGAGAGTCAGTCTCAGTTATTAAAAGTCAGACTGAAGCTTGCAAATCCAGGATGCATGTGTCCTTTGGAGGTGAAAAATCCAATTACAGCAGTATGCGTCGGGGAACCTGCAAGCCTGGGAGGTGGGTTTATCTCGATCTGAATAACGAGGGTTTGTAAGGGAGCTGGCATCACGAGTTGCTGGGCCCTGGAGAGAAGCATTTCCCTGTAGATAGCAGCCAGGCTGCTCTTGTTAGAAGCAGAGAAGTTCTCAGTGCACCAGCCAAGCCCCAGATTGTTACAAGTACTGAAGCAGTACGAGAAAAAATCCTTTAATTTTATAAAATAACCACAGTATCAGACCACTAGCTTATAAAATAGAAGACCTACTTCAGTTGCCTCCTCAGTTTGAGGAGATTCAGACTAACACTTCTAATTCTCCAGGGCTGTTTTATAACACAGCAATGTCTCTGAACAACATTCAGTATTCCTAGATCAAGGATACAAACCTGGGCCTCTGAGCTCCCATCCCACAGTGGGGCTGCAGAGCCACACAACCCTAAATGAAGTGCAGGAGGATTTGAGACTCACTCCTTCCCCCAGCTCTCCTGCTGGGCTGCAGATACTTAATGAGGTTCTTGCCTTTTGGGAGTTTTCATTTCAATATGCTGGTTTTTGAAGACATATATATATATGCATATATAAATATACATACAGATGGTACATGAAGTCCAAATGCCTGACATGAAGTTCTGGGCTCTTCTTGGATCAGGAAAACATGGATAAAGCAAACATAGTAAAAAAATCCTGTGTCCTTCCATATAAGATGAAGCCACAGAAATAATCTCCAATTCCCAGTGCTGCACATCTTCAGCAGTGAAATGCTAAAGCTCTGGTTTCAGAGCAGTTCTGGTTTAAATCTGCAGCAGTATCAGTAGTGCCTAGAAAGGACTGAAAACAAGCATCAGGATATTTCTAGGATGGTCTGTGGTTCCCAGTTCAACCCTGCTGACAGAGATGCAGGTGCACACAGGATGGGGTAGCAGGATATGATGCTGGGACAGGGGAGCACGAGCCACTGGGCATTGGATCAGGAGGGGAGAATGGATAAGGATTAATGCTGCTACTGTGAAGGTGAAGGTTAAGAATACTTTTGCTTCTGAATTTTTGTTGGTTGGGATGAAGAACTGTGAGCTTTTACTTTTTGCCTCTTTTTTTTTTTTTGCATTGTTTCCATTCAGATCTTTCTTGGAGGGGTTTTTGAGAATATTTTTAATTGGGTATTAAGAAGATCTGTTTCTTGGTCCATATTTCTGGCCATGGGAACTAAGTCTTTGAGTCTTACTAAAAAACTCTACAATGTGGTGTGTTGAAAGTTACCTTGCAAGTTAAGCTGAATTATTAAGCCCTCAGTTCTGCTGCTGACACCACTTCCACAATGTGAACAGATTAATCAAAGTCAGTTTTTTACTTTTTGATTGTAAGAAATTACCTGAGCTGTAATTTCTCATTGACTTTCTATCTGTGTTTTAAAGAACAGTGTGAAAGGGAAGTCTTGACTGTTGGGGTTTTTTATTGTGTCCTTACAATTCTTCATAATTCCATCACTATCAATGGAGGCAACTGGCAGAGCAACCTGGTCTAGTGGAGGGTGCTCCTGTCCATGAGAGGGGGATTGAAACTAAATTATCTTTAAGGTCCCTTCCAACCAAAACCATTCTATTATTCTATGAAGGCAGGTGTCCATGTACAGCACACTTTGAGGTAGTAAAATTCTGGTGCAATAGGGAAAAAAACAAACTTTTAGTAGAATCACTTAATACAAACATCTTAATGTACCTTTCCAGAGTACATAGGGCAGCTGAACTGATTGAGGGACATGGTCGATATTTCTTAAATGGAAAATTCTTCAAGCAAGTCCTACACTGTGGGGTTCACCAAAATATTTTAATACAGCTGAAAGCTACTGAAGTAAATGTACTGAATAGACAGGGGTTGGGGAAAGCTCAGAGGAAGCCCATCTGCTGAGGTACAGAGAAATCTATGCTTTGTAGAAACGCACCATTTGTTGCATCCCTCTCTAGATGCCTTTGATGTTATGAGGTTGAGATGATGAGAATACTATTTATTTAGGTACCTGAATATGGCATCTAGTTATTCTGGATCCAGGCTTTAGTATCTAGCCTTCAGAGCCTACATCAAAATGGAACACTAAATGAAAATATTAAGCAGTTTGTACATAATCCTGGTAATACTGGTAAATCCAGTGGTGTCTCATACAGAAAAGACAAGGGATTAGCAAGAAGTTTGGTGCAGGACTGAGGTGGACAGAGCAGTAAAGACTGTAAATTGGCATATTGCTGCACTGTTTATACAGCAGCCAGTCCCATATTTTCCCAAGCAGCAGGACTGACATGGTATTTAGAAGGTGAGACTGAAGAGCTGGTCATGCAGTTGTTAATAAATGGCAATGTGCCTGGACAGGTCAGAAAGGGCAATGCAACACAAGTTGGATAAGTGTGAATGGCGGAATAACCCCATGAATCATTAGAAGGGATGCAGTGTGCAGCTCTGATGACTCTCCAGCCTGTAAATGTAGCTCATCTCAGTTGTGGGCTGTATGATCATGTACTCTGAGGTCTGGGTTAGTGTAGTATCTACCAACAGATAATCTGTTGAGGTTTTCACTGAAAAGAAACTTTTCTTTTGCCTCAGATAGAAAGGATGAGACTCAGTTTCCTTAAAAACAAGTCTCTACAGATCTTAGAGATGCAGTAGGCAAAACCCACCAGCTTCACAAGGGTATAGATCTCCTGTAGGACCTGTGCTGTGTCATCCAGACTGCTGCAGATGTGCGAGTTACCTCAGGCACTTAAATCAGCATTAGACACTAAAGTACAGGCAGCTGAACCTCCAGCACTGGTAATTTATTTAGTACTAAATTGTGAAGCCTTTTGCAAAGGCAGCAGAAATGCAGCCAGTCAGCAGGTTGTCAGGATGAGTGAGTCACAGGCACCCGTGTGTCCCCTCCACTGGCCATCGACCTGGCCATCACTGGCCTTCAGGAGGGGCAGCAGAGATCCCCTGTGAGTGCTGGGGTTTTGAGGACTCACAGAAAAATGGGAAAGGGGATAATTTCAGTCCAAGCCAGGGGGAAAGTTGCTAATAGTGAGCTTCACTGCAATGTGGAGGGAGCCTATTACTCATGACTGGATAATTGGGTGGGTTATCACTGAAGAACCCATATTAGGAGACAATCCTTCACTATCAGTGGGAACTGGGTAAGCTAATGTCTTTCTAGCTGGAATGAGCAAGGAAGAAATTACATAGTGGATTTAATGGAAAATTAAAGCTTTGGGTTGCTGTACATTTCAGCAGTCCTGAGTAAATCTAAACCTGTGCATATTTTCTGGCATGTTTTACTTTTCTCTAAGTCTTCAGACAGATGTAGTTCCTTACGTGCATTTTTTTATTTCATTTTTATTGTACTGATGAGGCAAATATTTAAAGAGAAGACGTAGGGGGTTGGGAGAGGACCAAAAGTTAATGTTATAGCTTTTTAATTAGAAGTCTTTTAAATTACAGCAATTTTATACTCTAGTAAGTTTTCAGGGCCATTTAGATTCTAAAATACCTGCCAACTGGGAAACCAGCAGTTCACTTGTTTTATTTTTCCTCCATTACATCTGCAGCAGAATGTGACTTTTATAGACATTTGCTTTTCCCCCAATGTTTCCTGCTGATGCATTTGTTTGTGCCACTGCAGTCTTCAAAACGCTGATACCATCTCACTGCTGTGTGTTCAGCACCTCTAATCTTCTTTGTTGGGTTTTAGATAGGGAATTGATTATTCTTCTGGGTTTAAAGTGATCCATGTCTGCAGGTCTGCATGTACCAAGAGGAGGAGACATCCATTAAATATTCCCACACACCCATCTCCATTCTCTCTTCTCCCTGAGCCCTGGGCTTGCACATGGAGGGTTTCTTCCCTCCTTGCCTTGTTTGCTGGCTCCTGGAAGAGTCATCTGGAAGTGGTGACATTGCCATCAGTACAGCCCAGTGGTGTGCTAAATGAGAGGCAAGTCATGTTAATAGTCCTGCACAACCCTACGTCTCATGAATATTTTAGTTTACTGGCAGAGCTCCTGTTGTGCTGCCTAGTCCATGCTGTGTGGAGCTGCAGTGCTCTGAAATATAATTGGTGAGCGGGGAATAAAAGAGTTATTTCACATTTGGAAATTTTCTGTGATTCTTATAGATAAGCTTGGTAAATTAACGTGATGTTGACAGGAAAACCACAGGAATTGATTTCCATCAGGTCAGATTCATAGGGCATCAAGTGGGGTTTGATTTGGGAATAGGTCAGTTCTACAAATACACATCTAAAATAAACCAAATAGTTGGAAATGTTAAAAATCAGACCCAGTTATTATCTCACCCTGTGTTTTGATGAAGAAAAGAATGTTCAAAAACAAATGGGCAAAAAGCACCGTCAACAATTTGCTCTGGGAGTTTTCTCTTTTTTTAGCTTAACAAGAGTTTGTTTTCCGGAGGGTTCAGGGGTGTTTGGTTCTCTTCCTTAATCTTCAGACAGTGTAGATGAGGCGACGAGAAGTAACAATGAGAGCACAGAGCCCTGATCTGAGTAGATCAGACGCTGCAGAGAGCCTCTCCAAATGCCTGCAGTGTCTGTCAGGGCTGGTTTGTATTAAAGTGCTGCCTGACGGGGCTGGGATGGGACGTCAGGGAAGGTTACAGGATGCTCGGTGATAAGTGTGAGGCCACCTGTTGTATCTGGACAAGACTAGATGTGACGTGAAAGATAGCTGGAGGTGTTCCTGTTGTTTCCCTGTATTACATTCTCTCTTTATTTTTTTTTCTTTTTTTTTCAAGGCAGTTATGCTCTGATAGAGAAATACCTACATTGTGGTTTTGTCCTAGTCCCCAGTGGCCTGTGTGCATGTGTGTGTCAGAGAAATCTCAAGTGTCTTCACTTATTGTATTTATAGCCTGCAGGGTTAATGCTGTTGCTGTCGATTATTCATAAAGAGCTTTATCAAACTGTTTTCAGCTGGGTAAAAATAGAGGGGGAAAACCTATATTTAATTATTGATGTGGCCAGTCCAGTTCGTAGCAGATGTTGTCAATGTGTCTTCTAGTTCACGGACAAAAGCTCTCTTGAACACTTCTTTCTCAGTTTCTGGGCTGCTTTCTCAAACAAAATGCCTTTTGCAAGTTTCTTACTTCGAGGTTGTGTGTGTGAACCCTGGCTGGGGGCTGACTGCAGAGATAGACTATGTTAAGGGGGTTGAAAATGTCCCCATTCAGTAAAATAATGACCGTGAAGAAGGCTGAGCTGCCCCATCAGCAGGCTTGGAGCTGGTCACCAGCATTTGGGTGAAGTGGTGGGCTCAGGGCAGAGCCTTCTCCCAGGAACACGAGTCAATGCTCTGCCTTCCATTTGCCTGATTTTCTTTGCTTTCAAGCTTTTCTGCATAGTCACACCGGAATAAAAAAAAAAAAACACCAGAAAAAAAAAAAAAAAGGAAAAAAAAAAGTTATGCTGTGTATCTGCCTCGGACTCCTAACCCAGAGGTAAGGGTCTCTCCTGGCTGACTGATGTCCTTTCAGCCAGGGAAGAATTTTAAAGGGTCTGTGTGGCTCAGATACATTTCCAGCTGACAGCTCTGTTGCACAGGGTTGTTTTAAATGCGAGTTAACTGTCAACACTGGAGCACACGGCATGAGGAGAAAACTTAAGTAGTGAGCTGAAAGTTTGGCCTCGGTGCACTTCCAAGGTTTCACCTGGTGTGCCCCAGCTGGGAGAAGCTGCAGCCAGGCACTGCCTTCCTCCCATGTGCTTCTCTGCCGGGGCGTTCTGCTCACATGGCCTGAAATGAATGAAAAAATCTGGCAGCCTGATGGGCAGGTGAGCCTGGAGAGGCAGCCGAGATCTGCCGTGGTGATCAGGCAGATCCTGGGCACGGCATCACCTGTGCCACACAGCAAACACAGATGTGGCAAAGACAAGCAGCGGGCAGAGAGGAGGATTCGAGGGGGAAGTGAAAGCGGCTTTTGCGTAGACGCGTGACTGGAAAATTCAGTAAACCAAGCAAATTGCTTACCAGAAGCTTAAATAGGATTCCTCTGGTATCCAGCAGGATTCACGATGAGTGAGTGATTTATAAACCAGCACATCCACTAAGAGAAATAGCCTCGCTGAAACCAGCCAGCCAGCACTCTAGCAATGCAGTGAAATCACTTCAAGAAATAACTTTTTTTTTTTAATAATACTTGAATGCTTCAAATTGTTAGCAGCATATTTGTGTAGCCTTGAACTTCACAAGTGTATTTTAAAGAAAAAAATATAAACAGCATTTTCTGTGTTTGTAAAGTCCTGGCTTGAAAGTGATGCTGCATCTCGTGCAGGGCTTGATGAATCACCAATGCCCAAGGCTGCACAGAGCATCCAGGTCAGGCTTTGTTTTACGTGTTAGTGATTCATCAGTAGGTTCTGAGGAAATAAACTGGAACTCTGGTCAGGTCAGGCAGAAGAGCCTTCTGGTTCATCTTTTAATCCTGGAAAATAAAATAGATTTCCAACTAAGAAAAAAAGAAAAAGAAACAGTAAAAAAGTATTGCATAAAAGCAGCAGAGGGAAGATTACTCTGAACTCAGCAGAGGAGAGCAGTTATCACTTGAAGATAAGCGGTGGGTAAAGGCAGGCTTAATTTTGAATATTTTTAGAGCAGTGAACAAAAGAGTTACTTGGTCAAGATCAAAGGTCTTTTTTTAACTGTAGCTTGTTAATTGTTGTACTGGATATTGCTATTTAGGTACCAATTAGGTGACTATTAAGAATTTTTCCAAAGATGATGGAAGTGTTCCCAGCAAGCTTTGCCAGACCAGTTCCACTCAGTATTGATGTATTCACACGTATGGAAATCTCCGTGGTCTTGCACCCCATGACCAAAGGGCCTCGGGCTTGTGCAGCTGGAGTGGGAAGTCAGGAGGTGCCAAGAGCAGGGAGCGAGGTTTGCTCTCTGTTTGTGGATGTGGCTGAACTGTGCCTGCTGCAGGGCCCTCGAGCTGGCTTGTAGAAAGCATCCTGGGTTATTCCTGTGCTCCACAACCTCGCAGAGTCCACATTGGGTTGGAGACAGCAGATCCTCCCTCCCTTCTCCATCAGCCTGATGGGTGAGGGCCAGGCTGCAGCCAGAACCGAGCTGGCAGATTTAGAGGCACTACAAGCACAGTGGAACCACGTCTTCAGTTTGATGCAGCAGAGCATTTGACATGGAATACCAGGGAGGCAGTTGTTAACACCAGCCCTGACTGAAGTGTGGGAATAAGTCAGCTCTTGGGAATTTATTCATATTTAGTCATAGCTGTTAGAGAGAAGATGCATTTTTCTGCCTGCCTTGTTTGTTATAAACAATGCACGTGTTATCCTTGTGAAACAGGAGTAATATGTCTGCCAAACAAAGTGTTGAGAGACTGAACCTCGACAAATGCAGATAAATTCAGAAATTAAGTCTCAGTTTTCAACAGTGAGGAAAATTGACCAAGAGGTCAACATATAAAGAGATTTTCGCACTAAATCTCCATCACTGTTGATTTTTATATGAAGATTAGATGCTTCATTGCAAGATATGCTATAGATCAAACAACAATCAATTCAGGGAAGTTCTATGGCTTCTCTTATGCAAGAGGTCAAGTTGGGTAATTTCAAAAGGTCTCTTCTGACCTTCTCTATGAAAAAATATACCATTAAAAAAATCACAGTTTATATAAAATACAATTCTCCTTCTGCCTGATGCTAAATGAATTGAAAAAGCATGTTTGAAGGAATCTAGCTGATTGATCAAAACACTGTTAAGAAATTGCAGCTGTGCTGGAGACTGACACACTGTATTTTGTAAGGTTAAGCAAATAAAATTTGTTTCTGGTAGGCTAAATATGTATTCATAACGTACTTGGTTCCAATTTATCTCACTGTTGATGCCTTTGAGGACATAGTTTTAAAACAGAGATCCTAAGTCACTTAGTTCACCTGTGAATTGCTCTTCTGTCTCCTGTCCAGCTGACACTGCAGTGTTGGGGAGCATGTACTCTGCAGTGCTGTGGGGTTTTCTCTTTACTTTGTTTGGTTTACCTTGGTGTCATCTCTGTTGGTGATGATAAGGTCAAAGAAATTTAGTTCCACCAGGAACTTGCTGTGGGGTGAGTAGTGATGCTTTTTACTGCCCTGGAGAGGGGCAGGATTCCCTTTTGCATCTTCCTGGCCATTGCCAGAAAATTACTGCATGGAACAGTACAGGATATATGGTGCAGCCCCAGCATCTCTTAATTATTGTTTGTACTATCTGTAGTCACCTGAAAGGTTAGGCAATGCAACATTATTTTTATTAATTATTTATTTTATTTTTTTGTTTTCACTGTGCTTTTGTTCTTTGGCTAACTTAAACACATATTTTTTAGAGACAGTTTTGTGGATGCTGAAGAAGACAGTGCAGAAGCCCCACCTCAGATCTGAGAGAAATATGGGCTAAGGCTCATGTTTGAGAAATTTTTCTTAGATACAAAATACATAGTAACAGGGATAGGCAATATTAAGGACTGTTACCACCGTTTAAGTCAAGACACTGATTATTTCTCTCTCATGCATGAGTACAGGTTAATAATTCCTCTTCTGTTGATTTTGCAGGACTTACTGTTCTATAACAGCCAAGCTGAGTTTCATCCTCACATGTAGTACAGAAAAAGTCTAGAATAAATTATTTTTATTAATGCTGTTGAAGGTTCATCACACAGTGGGTATGGGATAGGGTGGGGCTCATACAGCTCTGATGTTTGTATCACATGAGGAGAGTCACAGCACCTCTGTGCATCAACTTCTGTGCCATCTTCTCCCCATCTCTTCATTTTTCTGTAATTTTTTTGAGCTAGAGACTCCCTCCTGAGGCAGGTGCTCTTTCTTATGTATTCCTGGTGTGTCTAGCCCCAGCTGGGATTATAAGATGCTGCTGTAACACAAACAAATAATAATAACTAGAGATAAGAAGAAAAAAGTATCCAGCTTGAAATATGGATCCCAAGATGCTTGACAGAGAGAAAACTAAGCAAGTCTTACACAGAGGTCATTGAAGGAAAATAAATAAGTGTGCTCAGCTGCCAGATTTACAGGCTCCCAAGAAAGCTGCAATTAATAAAAGACATTAATTAAGAAGTGTGAAGAATATCTTAAAGCTTAATGCATGGAAAGTATGTCTGTATGCCCCAAGAATAAACATTGCATTGTGAAAAGGCAAAGTTTATATTGCATAGCATAACCAAGCTCAGAAAGACTCCTGTAACTAAGTAAAATTTATGATGCACTGACATGAGGCACAGAACACTTCACCAGTATGTAATACATTAGTCCTGATGCAGTACTCCAGTGTGTCTAATGGAGTCACAAACTTAAAACATTTTAGGAACGGCTGCTTGTGATTTTATTTTTACCAATGCAGCTAAAAAGCATTGATAGTGGCTGTGGTAGATCTTGAAGCTGTAACTTGTTCTTTCCACATGGACATTTCACTTTTTCAGAACCCCCTGATAACTGTGGAGGGTTTGTTGTCTATTTTTCCTTTCCATCAAACATTTCTTGTTGCAGTTGACCAAGCTCCCTACATTTCCTGTGGAAAGAGAGAAGAAGGGGTTGGTACAACCTAACCTCTGCATTTGCCTTTCAGTCAGTCATAATTTCTTTACTTTGTCATCACTGAAAAATATATCTTTATGCAGATCACAGTTCAGTTTATCATCAGGTTTGATTGATCCCTATATATTCCTTATATGTTTTCTAGTGTCTTCAAATGGTTCCAGATTTAGACTTGAGATTTTTTTAATGAAGCAGATTTATTGTATCTTTCATTTATTTCCTCAGCTTCATGAATTAAGCTTCTTGGAGTGATTTTTATAGATTCAGTTCTTTAATCCTGAAAGCAGCTTTGTTCTCTCTTGTACCTTAACATCAATTAAAACATTTTTGGGAGGGGAAAGAGGAGGTTTCAGACTGAAAACAAGGCTAGGACTTGGCAGACCCAGGAGAGGATGATGATTGATCAGATCTTGTCTTGATAGCGTGAAGTTTTATGATACAGCTTCTCCCATTAGAAGAGATAGAGGGAACCTGCTAGGTTATAGAGATAAGGTGTCCATCAGTGTTACTATGAATTCACTTCATTAGGGTTCATGTCTTGCCTTCCTCTATCCCAAAATTAGTAACTTGAAAAATGTGACTTCCAGCTGATTTGAGAGCAGGACTATAAGCTTTAACTCTGGATTCCTTCTTGCATTTTAAATGCAGTCCATAATATATTCTGAGTATGCTTCCATAGTATATTCTGAGTATGCTTTTTTGTGATGAACTGGATTTTTTGGCTTTTATTTTGTGTGTGACATTGGTGCCTCAGCCCTCTGCCTCCCAGTCTCTCTGCTGTTTGACTCTTCCTAACATTGCCGTGGTGTTTGCAGGAGTGAATTCTGCTATTACTCAAGGGCACTTTCAAAGTCCTTGTGGTCAAGTTCAATTCCATTTGTTTTTGACATGTGTTTCCTACTTCAGAGACCGCAGTGCATTGCTTTATATTTCTGTCAAACTTTGTTTCATAAAAACTTTATGATTCTTCTTCATTGTCTCTCTTTCTGCTGCCAAGCACTGAAGTCCTTAATTCTTTACTTTTTTCTTATAGACATGGCATCGATCACAGCCTAGGGTAGAGGGTTAGGATGAAACATCTACACCCCATGGTTATCATGGTGATGAATAATTGCTTCAAGTCCATTTTTTTATGCTTTTCCCTGTGATTCATATCATACTGTGGTGTGAATTTCACAGTATGCTTGGAAAGACTTGGTGCATCCCATTTAATTAGACACTTAAATGAGGTGTGAAGTTAGGATGATCCCCATATAATCAGAGGAGGGTGCCCAGTGAAGGTCTGACCTGTCTCATCACTGTCCAGAGAGTGAGCTTTGGGAACAACATGCCTGGGACACTTGATTCACATGCTAGGGAATTAAATCCAACTCAAAGTTTCCCACTTTCAAATACTGGAGTAGATGAAATTGCTGAATTTCTTGATCATTTATTTACCCATGTGCTTGCAGTCCTTTTACATAGATGTCCCTCACCTTAATATCATGTAAATTCTGTTACAGACTTCAGTGAATTAATCAAATGTGCCCTTGAGAACGGTGGACACTGTCTTGTTTAAGAGTTTGTCCTGGATGGGAGGAGGAGTGGAAGAGGGACAGTGTCATGCTGCCAGGTACCATGGTAGGTTGTGAGCAGAGGGTGAGATGGGGAAGCCATCAGGGAAAAAAAAAGGCAGATTTCTGGGAGTGATTTTGCAGGGAAAAAACTAAAAAGATGGGAATATTATTCCATATACCATCTTTCTTCTGAGTGTTCTGTTTTAGAAGTTGCTAAGGTGGAAAGAGTGCCAGAAGTGAGATACGATTATAGTTCTGAAAAAGGAGGAAGTGAAGGGCTGTCATTGAATGCTCACATAGGCAGTGACACTTGGGTACAGTCATCCAGACTGAGAAAATAAGAGTTCTTTTCCTCAAACCAGCTCTGTAACCTTGAAAAAATGTGCCTGACTTCTGGCATTGACACCTCCTCCTGGGAGTTGTCCATCTCACCCATTTAGGACATGAGGTCACTGGAGCTGGGTGGACTCCTGCAGTGCTGTGCCAGTGCCCAGCACAGCTGGGATCACATTTGGGCCCTGAGCCACGTTGAAAGCAGTAATACTTTAATACACTGCCAGCCTAGGCAGGAGGAAATTGGGAAGCTCTGTGTGAAAACTTGGAGTGAAATAACTGCTTTTCCCAGAGCAAACCACCTGGGAGATGTGTTTTGTTTTGCTTTGATAGCTTCTGACACTGTGTCTTATATTGCGACTTGTCAAATTATGTCAAAATTGTGATATGCTGCCGTGTTACAAACCGTATTTATTGCTAATTTCACACTAAAATGTTATTCCATATCACTTCGTAATCTGGTGCCATATTTACTGATTTTTGTATTCCATCTGGAACTTATCAGCCTTTCCATGATGTCTGCCAGTAGCCCAAAAGTTCCTTCCTTGATCTTCTCTAATACCCAGGGATAACTTCCATCTGGTCCTAGAGATTTGTTGCTTTTAAATTCCTCTAGATTATTTTCTTTCTGTCTCACTGGTGCTGAAATCAGCTCAGATTGTGGATGTGACATGGGCATTTTTCACCTTTTTTTTGAAAGGCATTTAGAATATACTAATGTATTTTTAGCTTTCTGGATATCCTGCAGTTTTCTTCAATTTTCTCTCCCATTCTCTCCCATGATTCCAATTCTTCTCATGATTGAAATACTTTTGTAATTCTCCATTAGGAATTAGTAAAACAGCAAAAGCAAGAAATTAATGTCCCTAGCCCATGGGGCTTTTCACAAAGTTAGATGAAATTAAAGCAAAATAATGAGTAGAGACGCAACTGAGTTTTTTGCATTCTTTGATTTTCCTTTCATAATTTATGTAGTAAATAAATTTTTCTTTCTTTTTCTCTTTTTCTTTTCTTTTATTTTTTGAGGTATATGTCTTGTTATCATTTGAGTGAATTTACATACCAAATGGATTTTCATATTGTTTTGCTGCTTAGGGTTATGACACGTATTTATTATTTTTGAAACACAAGTAGTTTTAATTATTTTGGTGCTACTCATGTAATTCCAGATAGCTTCTAGCAACTGAACTTTTACATTTTTGTTCATGTTATTAATAAAGTATTGTTTTTAAATTTATGAAGGTTTACTGCTGCTCATCCATGTCAATTAAAACAATCATTTACAGCTTTGGTCATACTCCAGCAGAGTCCATTTCACATTTATTGCAGGTCATATGCTTGTTCTCCCCTTTAACCACCCACTTCTGTCAGATCAAAGCTACCCTTGCAGGTGTGTCGGGGGGTTGGATTACAAAAACATTTCCATAGCCTGAATATTAATAATCTTGATAGCCTCCACTTTTCTTTTGATTCAGCTTGCCAGCAGACTCTACATCCCTTAACATAAACATTGCTGCCTTTAGATTTCATATTCAGTCCTTCCATGTCTCCACAACTCCAGGAGACAGCACAGGGCCCTGCATCTCTAAAAACACTCATTTTAGCAGGATGTATCAACTCCACCGTTTGCACCAAGAGCTACCTTGCATCTTGAATCAGTGGAATTTATCACTCTGAGAATCAGGAGTGCTCAGTGGAATGAATTCCTCCTCGTCATGAGTGACCGTGCAAGAACCAATATCTAAACTGAATTCTCTCTGGGAAATTGTTTCCAGTGCTGGTCTGAGGTTCCAGTTAATGTCCCCTCTGCAGGGAAGGTGGTGAGAGACATCAGGAGCTTCTCTGCTGCTGAGCTGCCCATGATGGAGCCCCCCAGAACACTGCTCTGGACATCCATGGTCCAGAGGTAGGAGATGTGGTTGACTAAATGTCAATAATTATCCCTACTGGTAATAATTAAAAGATGCAATTCGTACCATTTATCACCTACATTTCTGTTTTTCCTTCGGGTGATTCACTGGCTTAAGCATAGCAGATTCATCACAGGTTGAAGTCTGGCTTTTTATTATTAAAAAAGGAAGGAAAAGGATTTTCAATTGGAAGATCAGAAGTTTGTTGCATTCCCATTTCTTTGTTGGAGACACTTCACATCTCTTTATTAAAAATTCTCCAGTAGAGATTATACCTTAAGCAGAGTCCAAATTAACTTATATTAGATCGAAGTATCTTATTTCCAAAATCAGCAGTTAATGCCATCTCAGAATAACTCACTGTTATTAATTTAGTTAAGAATGACAATGGAATTTCACTTTGTTTTTTCCTTTGGGTCAATATTTCCTTAATCAACTTTGGTTTAATCCAGATTAAATTTCATTGCAGAATTTCTCTTTTTTAATCAGTTTATAAACATGTAGAGGTAAGCTAACTTACAGAGACTGAAGGAACTTTTTTGAGGGAAAGACTGAAAGAAGCCTCTGAGATAGTCAATATGCTAATACTAACAATCTTATTTTTCAATAGGTCTTGCTCTTCCTCCCTCTCTGAGAAGTAATAGTCTGTGCAACCTGGGATTTGACAGAGAATAACAAAAGCTGCTACTCTCTTAAATTGCAAAGATATTTCAGTATGCCATTATAAAAGCAGTGAAAAAGAAATTAAAAGTAGATGGTTTATTGAAGCTTTAAAACCTGTTAAAAGGGCAGGGGGGAGAGGAAGCAAAGAAAACCCAAACGAAGCAGAAGTACTTTGTTAAGTGCCTTCTCACCAGTGATGCTGAAGTTTAAGTGTTCCTGTAGAGGTGCAGAAGTGCTGGACTTGCTGATTCCTGGTGGCACCACGGGGTCTTCTGTCCTGGCAGTTCCTTGGAAGGGGCCAAGCAGGGAAAGCTTTGATGAGGCAGCTGCTGTTCCCTGGCTCAGTTCAGAGGGAGTTTCTGCTGCAGTTACCTGTCAGGGTGTTGGTTGAATTCAGACCCAGCCATGCCCTCCCTCTCCCTCAGGCTTGGTTCACAAGCTTCTTCCACCCCTGGAGATGGTCTGGGAGGGTGAGTCGTCAGCAGGGTTGGGAATGCTTTTGTGCCCTCAGTGGAAAACTTTCCACCTTTTTTTAAATCAGCACATTTTCAGAGTTATCATGGTGGTTCTGTCAGGGGTAACGCAAATCAAACCCCACTCCTGTTCCCAAGAGTTAAGCATGCATCTCTGAATGTAAGATGTCTAAGTTTTCCAAATTTCAACTCAACTATTTACTCAGGATTTTAATATCTTCTTTCCTTGCAGCTCCTTGCAGTCTTAGTTTCTTGTCTTCTTAGTCTCTTGTCTTAGTTTGCCAGTTAACACAATGTTTTATGCTCAGATGGTGCCTCATATTAGAAATTGTTTATAGCATCGAATAAAAACATGCATAAAACATCTCAGCATTTGTGTAAATGTAATCAAGCAGTTATAATACGGAAAGTCTGTATCCAAATAAAAGTGTTTGCAAATATGCATCTGAGGAAGAACTTGCATAATCCTTAGCACTGCAAACACTAGTGGTTGATACCCCCTGAGAAGTACAGTTTTACCCCTATTAATGTTTTTCTAATTGTTGTAGAAACACAAAGGGCTTATATATGGATATTTTAGGGGAGGTTTGGTCTTTGTTTCTTGGGCTTTTTTCTTGAGTTTGGGGTTTTTTTAGAGATTTAAATTGGAGGCTTATTTCTCCTTGCTGAAAGAAAAGATGGTTTATAATTCTAATAGTATATCTGGTGTATCACCCCCTTCTCAATAATTCAGTGTTAACAGGATCCCAAAGTTCTTTCTCATCACGAGGTACTTTCCAAAGGTACACCCATCTTAAAAAAGTTCCTATGATAATCTCCACAAACCATGTTGTACATGAGGACTGTGTGGTTCTTTTCTGATAAGATGCCCTTGTTGGTTTATTTGCTTATTGTCAACATGATTTCTGGAATCCCCACCTGCTGCACAGTGTGATTTGTAATTAAGGGTGCCTCGTAGGAAGTAATCTACAGAAAGCACCATGGTAACCAAGAGACAAACAAGTATTTTAAGGTCAGGTGTGAAAAAACACATCCTACAAACTGTTCATTCCAAAATTGCATTTGGGATCCTCTGTAATCTCACACTGTAATAAGAAACCTGGCATTGTGGCTAAGGAGAACGTGTGGTCTTTTGGCACTTGTGTTCTGTCTTAGGTTGGTGGAAAGAGATCCCCAAAGTTTAAAGATTTTATATGACTCCATAATCCCAATCTGGATGACTCGAGTACTTCATGAGAAGATGATAACACGGTGCTAATTCCCTAGCAAATAAGAATAATTCAAAATAGTTGTATTTAAAAACATATTTACTCACACATTTCCATCAGCTGCAGGATGGAGAAGTCTGATACAAGTTCACTCCAGATTTTTTCCTTTTTCTTTGAATATTTATGGTTTTGCTTGCAGAAGGAGAAGCCCTTAAACAAACACCTGTCTGTCCTTACACCCTTTACTGTGTTTTGTTTTGGAAAAATGAAGTGTGCACATAAATGTTTGAAAAAAAAATTCCCCTCAAGCTTAGGTTTCTGCCAGACTCTCACTGATAAGCATGACTCTGCTGGAATTTGCCTGTTCCTTTTGCAAAAGCACTGGCATAGGTAAGATAGCATCTAGTGAACCTCTGGGAAGGGTATATGCTTGTTTGGCTTCTGTGTGTATAATGCAAAGCAAACAAGGAGATGGAGAAGATATCCTGTGTTTGCAGGAGCAGCATTGGGCACAGGATGTTTACTGCAAATGCACAGAGAAATTTGCCTTGCATATTTATTTAGCAATAATGCACCTTCACTTCAGCACTACCCCAAAAGTTAAAGGTCATCCTGTGTGGATTCAGTGCTGCAGGAGTGAGGTGGGAATACACATTTGTAGTCTTCATCCATCTGGGAGTGTTCTCAGAACCTCCAGACCTCTGTGTGTGTAGAGCTAAAAGCTGGAGGTAGCTCTGAAGGATATGACTTCTGTTTCATCAGTGAGGCTGGATTTGCTGGCAGAGCTGGGAGGTGATACCCCCTCAGCAATACACATCAGGTCATTTGTATCCTGCCTGAAGTGCAAGGTGCATTTCTTCTGCTTGCATTTTCTAGTGTAAACAAACACAGCAACAAATGTAATCGCAAGAAATCTGAGAGCAAAGGAAAAAATGTAGCAAACCAAATAAACTCCCCAGGCCAGCTCCCACACTCAGAGTAAATAAAGATGTACCAGTGCACACACATCTTTTACTTGAGCTGTGCCAGCTGCCTGTACCAGTATGAGCCACTGCTGAATGCTCTGCTGAGAGTGTGCAGAGAGGTGCAGTGTGTAAGACTGGTGAGCTTTTGGGATGGTTTAGGACGGGTTGAAGACTCTGTATGGATTTATATGTACATTGCTCTTTTCATGTGGTTTGTTCAGACTAAGACAAAACCCAGCCCTTCCCTGCAGAAGTGCAGTCCCAACCCAGCTGGACTCACTGACTTGGTAGAAGTCAGGATTTCGTCCCATGTGTTTGGGTAAGCACAGAGAGACCCCTGAAAGTCTTGAGTTGCTGTGGCAGGGTAGGAAGAATGACTCTACCTTGACTACACCTGTTTGTTCATGGTTTTAATAGAGGTGCATTTATGGAAAGGTTGTATGATCTTTAGAAGGGTTCCTGAAGAATATTTTTCACAGTAACAATGCTATCATGCACTGTAGTGAATGAAAACTGAGATTATGCTGGACAAAACTCTGTAATTCAGCAAATCACTTAATTCTTTGAATGGGAACGTTTTCCTTCCTACTTCAGGGTACAAAGAATTCTTTTACGTGAATTTTTTTAAGCTTCAAAATTCAAACAATGGCAGAAATGTTCTTTTTTATACCATGAGATTTGGATGATTCCCCTTTCAGGCAATGCAAAAAGTAAGTTGGCTGCTATTGTCTGCTTCACCTGTCTTATTTTCTTTCTTGATTGTTATTGTTCTTACCCAGATAATCCTACTGCTTGATCAGTGTCCTTATACATGGTTTGTTTTATTGCACCTACTTAGAATACTTCAAATAGCTCGGTGGCGCTTGAAGAATAAATCTGGAGTTAATTTGATTACAGTGGTTATAAGATGTAGCAATTAAGTGCAATAATTTTTAAATAGTATGATTTTTATAAACATTGAATGAGCATAATGTAAGCTGCAGATAACTCCTGTAAATTTATAGTAAACATCTTCATTGTTTATTTTGACAAACCTTCTGGAAGCTTGAAATATTAATTTACATTTTTATAGGAGTTGTTCATGCCAATAAGAAGAGAGAGCACTGTATGTATTTTAAAGAGTGCACATTTAGGACAAGAGATTGAGTGTCTTCAGGAATTTTTTTGACAAACTACTTTAGATTTATTAAGCAGGGCATAAAATTTGTTTTGTGATGACCCTAGTCTTCTTATCAGTTTGAAATTTCTTCAGTGTATGTTGTCCAGTAAAGGAATGAAAAATTGTTCAACACAAACCATAAACAGCCATCTCAGTGAGAGACATGCAGAATTAAATGTGCTCTCCAAAGTGGTTTTGCTACCCTTTTTGAAATTCAGTAGTGAGATCTAGGCCCTGAGTAGATGGAAAAGGTCATCATAACAACGTGGGGCTAGGAGAGCTTGAGCAAAATGAGAAAGCTCCTGAATTAGAGAAGGCATATATTAATTATTTGGCTTATTTGCTTTGTTCACTTTGGGCTGATTTTTGTAAGCCATCATTCTCCAAATGAAAGACAATAGTCCATTCCCTGCAGGTGACAAGAACATCCCTTGTTACTGCAGTAATTCAGAGTTTTTCAAGCCGTGGGCACACATGTAAATAAAAAATGAAGAGCCCTCTAAGAGCTCACACATATAAAGACTGCAGGTAAGCAAACCTTTTTAAATAAGGGTTTTTTTAAAAATAATGAGGCAATGGCAGAGCTTTCTAATTCAGTGCTTCACGGACTTTCTGTTTAGGGTGGTTCAGCTCCTTTGGGAATTTAAAGCCACTTTTTAACCTGCCTCACTTCTAAAGGCAAACAAGTTAGCTTAAGTTTCAAATGTACACATGTGGCTCAAGCTCCTTTTGCTTCTTCAGAGGGGCACACAAAGAGAAAACAGTGATATATTACTGCAGCTTGCTTGTTGCTTGTTTTTTTACAGTAACTCAATTTCTTGTGGTCAACTGTGTATAACCTTAGTCCTGAGTAGAAGAATTTGTTGAAATTCCAAAACATTTCATTAAATTCTCATTTTAGTTCAGCCTTTGTAGATCTGTTATGGTGCTGATTTGCTTGTATTGTGTGTCAGTCCAAGGGTCTTACCCTTTCAACTTTACATGTATGTCTATGTTATCAAGTAAAAAAACGGGATTGACACAGAGGATTTAAACTGGAATGAGACATATTGGTTAATGCAGATCAAGGATAACACAAATCGTTTTACACATTAAAAAAATCCTTGTTACTAAAGTTGAGTGCCATAAAATCTACATTACACAGAATTTAAGATTTGGTAACCAAAATCTTAATGTACAATTAAAAAAAAAAATTATAACAGCTTCCAGCTGTCAGACAAGTATGTTTTTGTTTCATTTTACTGACTCCTTAATGTCCTCAGCTTAACCCGTGTCCCATCCCTGCTCATCCTGAAGCAGAGAGGTAAACAGATGTCCCTCTGAATGATGGGCAGTACTAGAAGTCTCCTAGCAAAACACTATTTTTACTTCTGACTTCTGCCTAAATTTTTTTTTGCTAAGTTTAAAGTGATAGTTGCAGAATGTAGGAAACAAGAAACGTGTATTGACTAACTATATCAAGTGAAGTAAAAATAATACATGTTCCTTATCACCTTTGCAGCAGAGAGCTTTCAAAGCAGCATCTCTGTATTTGAGTTGCTTTATTTTCCCCTCAAATCCACAGTAGCTTTGTCCTCTTGGTTCCCTGGCTGCAAACATAGTCTGTAAAGGCATAAGCCAAAAGGGATCTTGGGGTTCTGTTTGCTTTCTATCATATACAACAAGCCTAAATTTGAACTTGGGTAGATCACCTTCACAGTATAAATGAAAAATCAGATTTTTTCTCTTTTATTTTCCCTGGTTTTATTGCAATGGGTCATTGAAAGAAAGCCTGGAGGGACATTCTGGAATATATTTTTCTTCCTCCTGTCTTATTTCATACATTTGAACTACTTCAGCAATTTTTCTCCTTTTGCTGGACAACTCCTCAGAGAAATTAAAGAATTATTTATTTATGATTATTAGTTTCTTTTCAGCATTTTAAAAAATGTCTTCAGTGTTTGAATCATGCCAGCAGGCATCACAAGCAAAATCTGTAGCACAGAAAACAACAATATAGCAAAAATAATGACAAATTCCATCCAAAGAGGAGAAGGGAGGAGTGGTGTTCCACAATAATAATTAACCAAGTTTCTCCATGCTTCAGATGCCTCTAGAAACCGCCTGACAAATTGATGGGGTTTAGGATATGCCCTGAAATGGAAAGGTCTGAGCTGTTTCCATCAGGAGAAAGAGAGTGGTTAGCTCCTAAGCCTATGTGAAAGGCATTTTTCTTTTTATAATCTCCTCATCAGCAATAAAAAATAATGTTAATCATTAATGTTTATCAAACTCCATCCTCTGAAAATGTGGGATATGCTTCCATTTCAGGCAGGTTTCTGCTAGGCAGCTTTTCCTCTTGAAACCAGTTGGAGAAGTACTGTTCCATTCTTCAAGTTTATTCATTCTGGGCTCTTTGAGTATTTACAGGAAAATAAAAGCTCTCCCTGCTCAGCCTTCCTGCAGCAGGCTGCCAGTGGAGGCACACCACAAGGAACCATTTTTCTGAGCTGTGTGGAGCACAAAGCCAGCCTCCTGAGTTCCCTTCATCTTGTCTCCTAATTCAATCTCATAGCATTTTCCCTTGCATGTGAAAGATGTGGGGTTATGCCTCATTATGAGAGAGTTTCAGGAGAAAGGTTTTGCCTTCTGGGCTCTTTGACAGTCAGTGCCTCTTGATCTGTTTGGGTGATGACAGCTGCCTGATCACAGTGGGAATAGAAATAAAAACTCAGGGCAGCAAAGGACAGGGGATGCTGGTGGAGACAAAAGAGTTTCATTGTAGCCTGTCCCACAGTCTTAGCCAAAAAACAAGATTAGATTTTGGCTGTTGGACCTTCCTAGAGACCTTGGTCTCACCAAAGATCAAAGATGTTAATAGACCCCCAGAGGACCCTGGATTTCTTCACCCTTCAGCAGCCACTGAGGATAGGATACAAGGGATTAAAAAATCTCTTATTGTCATTTCCTTAGAACATCCAGAAGCTGATGTGTGGCCATCACATATTACAATAAACCAGTGTTAGTTTGAGTCATCTCCTTTGTTTCTCCAGTTGTTTCTCCTCCCAAGGTGCAGCAGCCCTGTAAAGAGTGCAGCTCTGCTTGGCAGCTGTAGAGGACACACAGAGGAGCCACTTGGTGCCAAAGGCAAACATGCATTTCATGATGGACCTTCCATTTCCTACAGATTGTCTGAACTGTCAGATGAGCAGGATTCTCTCGTGGTAGCAGCAGAAGCTCCCACTACAGCTCCTGGCCTTCAAGGGTCACCTCAGAGATCCTCGTTGTTTCTGATCTTTTCATTGTTAGAGCAAAAGAAAATAATTTTTCAAATCCTTCTGTTCTGTTTCCTTTGAATATCCCCTTCAGATATAGCAGAATAATCTTATCTTTTTGTAGATAAGGCTGTTCCATTGAGAAGGCTGTGGGTGATGGCTTCTCTGTGCTCCTTTAAGGTCTTGATCTTGGTTTTTTGAAGTTAAATTGCTAGAAAGGACCTTCCCTAGAGAGCATATGCTGGGTTTTTTTTCCCTTAAACTTCCAAAAAGGTCTGCATATTCTTTTGAAACATGTGGGTTTTGTGGTCACAGAACATCAGTTACCCTAATTAAAAGAAGATTTTTGTAATGTCTTTTTATTTTAAACTATGCAAAAATTCTGTGGTGAGTTGAGCTAGCTGGAAAAAGCATGAGGAATAATCCTAAGTATGCCTATTGTTCCAGCCTGCAGCCACATTACATCCAAGCTGGACTTCCTCTGGCATTTAGGAATATTGAACCATCTAAAGGGAGTTGCTCCTATGGTCATGGACCTCCATTTATTTACATAGAAACTGGTCTAAAGTGTTCTGAAAGACAGGATTCCCCCCCCCCCAATAAGATAACCTGAAAAGATCTTTGCTCCTTGAATCTCAACCCTTGACATTGCATGGAATCATGTTTTTGGAAGCACTGTGACCAGGAGGAGTTTCAGTCTCCATCACTGTCTAAGGAAGCCCTTTCAGAGCTCCACTTTTCTGCTGGTGTGTTCAGTGACATGTCATGACCTTTCTCTATAAAGACCTTTTCTCTATAAACATTTTTTGTTTATCCCCCTGTTAGCAGAGAGCAATTATACAACCTCATGCTGATCTCTCTCTCCTTCCTTGCCAGGTGCTCCCTGCAATATCCAATTTCCATAGTGCCAGATTGGACCATGAACATGTCTCCAATGGAAAACAGTTTGTAGCTTTCTAAAAAACACTGCTATTTAGACCTGGTGAGCTCACCAGGAGGATGTTAAATAGATTATCTAATCTGTTTGTTTCTCTTCCTCCTGTTGACACCCTGTCAGTTTTGTTGTTAGTCAGAGTTATGAAAAATGGACCTGAAAGGAGCCCACAGCATGTGAGCTACAGCATGTTAAGAAGGTAAGAAAATTGCTCAGGGTGTCCTGCATAGAGATTTCTCTGTGTGAAGACAGAAGGAGAAAAATTCACTTGTACCACTTTGAACATGTTAGATTATTACACAGCCAAAAGGCAAAGTGTAGCTCCCTTAGAACTGTAACTGAGAGCAGCACTGTCCCCAAAAACAGAAACAAGGAGAAGCGTGCTTTTGAGATCATTGAGGTATTTTTCTATTCCCAATTCCTACTCCTTTCAATGCAACAACCAAGCAGACTCATGTCTGCTGCCAAAATCCAGAATACAGCCAGGAGAGCTTGCCCAGTGGAGAAGTATTGTGAGGTCAAAGTAAGTGTGTGTGCACATTCCTGGTACCCCCATGAGTACAATTTCAGTCCCACTTGTTTATTCTGTAGCTCAGTCAGTCCTTGAAATGACCACTGTATGTTCAGCATTTAAAGTGGATCCAAAACCACAGCAATTAAGCCCAAGCCAGCACAAGGTGAAAGGCCTTTGAACACATAACCAATACCATGGCAAGCCTGAGAGGCTGATATCCCTGATCCATAGATTTAAGAAATGTCTGTTTCCATTTCTGATGGAAACACAGTTTAATGTAACCTAGTTGAATAGGATTTGAGCTCTTGGTTTTTGCTTGTCCCTTGTAGATTTTCCAAGGCTGGTCAAGAGAATTTGAACAGTGCTGTTCTTCCCTTTGAGATACAGAGACACAAGGCCATCCTGCTGCTGTTGGCTGGTGTAGGATTGAATGTAATACTGCCTTGATCCAGAGCTCACAGGGTGGTAGGTGCTACCAGAAGAAAGTGCAGTGCATGGGGAGGGTGTCTGTGTCTGTATCCAGACAGATCCTCTTAGGAACATACGACCTGACAGCGATCGCTTTGGTTCCATCTGTTTCTGTTCTCCACCCAAACATGCATGCTTCTACCAAAGAAATAAAACCTTAAATTACTTGTGTGGTCTGCAGCCGAGCTACCAACAGAACATACATTATATATATTGCATGAGCCAAGCCCTACTGTTCCCAGGCAGCTCAGCTTCTTGCCGTCATTTCAATTACAGAGTTTTGTTTTAGTGCGAGATGAGGAAGAATCGTGAGTTTTGGCCCGAGACTGCTTCAGCAGTTATGTGTCATGCTTAATTTTACTGCACAGCAGTTTGCCAGATATACCATATTGGAGACGTGTTGATCTTTGTCGTTTCCAAAACTGACACTTCCTTTTCCAGTCCTGCCTGTTAAACTATTTTAGTTGGACAACACTGAGCTTTTGAAAAAGACTGATGCTTCACCCCATTTTGATACCGTATTTTAATTCAAGGGCTTAGTCAAGACTTACATGCCAGGTCAGGCTGTGATTTTATTTTATTAGTAAACAAAGTAATATTGGGATGAAGCCATATTACAAACACAGATACACCCTTGGCTGATCAGTGATGGAGAGGCATGCCAAAACCTGGTTTGCTACCCATCAGCTCTTGTTTCTGTGTTATTTCTAATTTTTATGTGAACATTTTGGCTTTCTCTTTGCTACAAAATTAGTCCTGGTCATATCAGTACAGCTTATGCTAGTACAGGCCTCTAGTACAGGCAGTGTCATAGTCTGTTTTAAAGCCACTATGAAAAGTCAGAAAAAAGTGATGAGAAGGACTTCATTACACTGTTTTAGGACTTAGGCCATGGCCTAGCTGCTGGAATTTCAGTCAGTAGGGCTCTTTCTCAAGTTGGCCAGAACTTGAGGATGTTTTGGTTCCTTGCATGCTGAATTTTTAATCTCCCCTCAGGTCTCAGGTGGGTCTGGCAGAGTGTGTGATGGCAGGAGGAAAGCAGGTCTTTCTGTTAACTGTAGCCTGAGATAAATGAAGCAGCTGCTGTTGGTCTTTGGCCTTGTTACCTCTGTGCATTGTTCTGTGTATCTGCCCTCTGGAATGTCACATAACTGTAGAATCATGGAATAGTTTGGGTTGGAAGGGACCTTAAAAATCACCTAATTCCACCTCCCAGCTGTAGGCAGGGACACCTTCCACTGGACCAGGTTGCTCAGAGCCCCATCCAACCTGTCCATGAACACTTCCAGGCGTGGGGCAGCCACAACCTAGAGCTGTCCATCACATAGGACTTACTGTAACCCTTCATCTGTCTGAATGTATCTTCACCAATCATCTTAAAAATGTACTAAAGAACAAACATACAGAGACTCTTCAAGAACTCAATACGTGGAATTTTCATGCTTATGTGATTCTTTTCTTATTAAATGAAATGAGGACAGTGAAATACCATTTTCTTCTCATTAAGAAAAATTCCATTTGTATAGAAATTCTTTCTTTCTGACAGAGATGCTTGCATTTATTTGTGATTGATTGTTTCATTGGGGACTGGGTGAAATCAGTAAGTGCCATTGGTTTATGCATCCACTGGGATATCCACATGAAGCTCTGTCTTCTTCTCTGTAGCTCTTGTTGAAATCCAAAACTGCATTTATTTTCAGTATGAAGACAGCCAGAGAGATCAGTTAAGCCCAGCATCTTGAATGCAGCATTACCTAAAGGCTGATGATATAGAAATAATTGAAAGTAAGTACAGCAAAGTTGTTGAGATAAATTTTGACATAAAAATGTAGGCTGGTTCATAAAAAGTTGCAGTGACAATGGGCTATAGTGACAGCTTTTCAACAACTGTACAAGCCTCCAGATGGAAGGGAATTTGGCTTAATGAATTATAGGCAGTCTATGTAACACAAGCTCCTTTTATAGGAGCAGCTCAGAATAAAGAATAAACTTATTCATACTGGCATGTGTTAAAAAACATCATTGTTAAAAACACAGAGTTGAAAAGAGACTGAGAAATGAAGGAATTTAAAAAAAAAAAAAAAAACACCGTTAATGTCTCAAGACCTTCGGGCTCCTGAGTAGGGCACTGACTGCTTTGTTTCAGAATGATCTGATAATGAAAGTTGTCACTGGCCAACTGCAGAAGCTCACAGCCTTCTGGTGATGAGGTGACCCTGCTGCAGAACCTCCTCCTTTGTGCACTTGCTCTGGGTCTGGAGTAGCCTGAGCTGGTTAAGGTTGTTACTTACACCTGGGGACAGATAGTCACAGCTCCTGGAACACTTAATTCCCAACCTGTGGCACAGACAGGCTGCATGACCTTGGGAAATTACTTAATATCTGCTTTCCCATCCAGAAAATGATGATGATACTTACCTGCCTCCCAGGAGAAGCATTTGGGCTTCATTAAGGATTAGGACATGCTTTTAGTTTAGTTAGTTGTGTTGAAATGTGCTTGGTAGGCAAAAGTTATTGTTAAATAATGAATGAGGAGAAATGCTGTCAAAGTAATCTAAAGGACTGAGCCAGTGCTGAGAGCAGTATCCGAATAAAATCACATGCGCCATGATGTCAGAGCAGGGGAGTGCAACTGAAAACTAAGAATAAGCAGCAGATGTCAGTGACTCACTAAAATAACAAACTTGTATTTCTAATTTTGTCAGTGTACCGTGGCACTTTCGATAGGATGGATTAACCACTGATGAGCTTGTAGGGTTTTTGACACACGTGGTGGTGAGTTAAGGACATGGCTGTAGCCTTGTGCCTGCCTTGCTGGATCTGTCTGTGGCTGGCTTATGAGGCAGGAGTCAAATTCAC
Organism: Acridotheres tristis; assembly: GCA_037013685.1. Classification (NCBI taxonomy): domain Eukaryota; kingdom Metazoa; phylum Chordata; class Aves; order Passeriformes; family Sturnidae; genus Acridotheres; species Acridotheres tristis. The sequence continues at coordinate 104,866,921 of CM072887.1, forward strand.
AGACAGGATTTAGAAATGCAGGAAATTTCTGTGAAGCTACTAATCATGGATGTATAAAATAGTTAAGTTCTCTGGGTAGGGAGTGCTTTATTTTGGTAGGGAGTGTTTTTCTAGCAGGTCTGTGACTTTAGAAGTATTCAGGTGACCTGATTTGCATCTTCCAGCTCAATCCAGTAGCCACATCATGGAAAGATATATTTACCATGGAAGTAGGACCAATACTAAGTATTAGGTATTTTCTTACAGCAGTAATCATAAATATGTGCAATTATTTATCCTGTTCCCTGTTTCACGTGTGCAGAAATCTTGATTGTACTGGCAAAGCAGATGTGTATGTTTTGTCAGTGCAACTGAGTGTTTCTGATGCTCCATCTCCTCAAACTCTGTGAGGGCTTATTTTTCTCAGCATATTTTATACTTAGGAGCACCTGGATCGTTACCCATGCACCTCATGAAGCCTTTTTCTAACTCATTTTCTTAATTAGCAGCCCGTCCCTGCCTCGTGTGGATAATAACACTTTCATCCGTGGATAATAACACTTTCATCCTTGCCCAGGTGAAAGGATGCTCTCCACAGCAGCCATTCCTTTTTTTCCCTTTGCGTCTCTAAAACGGCCTCACATTATTTTGGGGAGAGGTTTCTGTACGAACCCTGAGCTCTGCTCAGACACACTGCAGGTCCTGCCAAAGCCTGTTGTGGAGCTGCTGGAAGGAAAAGTCTGGCAGAAGAAGGAGCTGAGCAGCTCCGTTGGCCTTCGCTGGCCCCGGGCACCGCGGCTCTCCCGGAGCACAGCAGAGCCTTGTCCAGCACTGAGTGACCAGCAGTGCTGTATTAAGGGAAACATGGAAACACAGATTATTAGAAGCCACAGGGTTGATTGAAAGTGTAATAAGTGGCAGCCTACCAACAAAGATTGTTGCTCTGGGTAGATAATCTGATTAGTAAATATTTATTTCATTACAAAGTCCCTTTTATGGTTTGATCCGTGTTCAGTCAACAATTCTAAGTGACCTCTTCAGCATTTTAAATGGGATCTGGAGGTTCTGCCATTTGAACCAGGGATACCATAAACAAATAAAAGAGTTTCAGTGCTATTGGAGGTAGTGGTATGAAATGCTATAGTATTTATTTAGAGAATAAGTGGCATCTGCTATTTGATTAGGCAGTTTGTTTACTTTGAACTAACTGGTTTAATCTTAAACTTTGAGAAGATACAGAAATATTGCACTCATCTGAGGACAACTGGAAAACATTAACTCCTCAATTACTGCTGTGTGGACATTCATTTCACTGGTGCAGCTCGCTAACAAATCTCATAACCTAATGGCCTGCAACGTGTTTATACCTGGGTTTTTCAAGCACTGTAGCAAATGCTTTCTGCCCAGACATGCCTGATGTAATCAGCTATCATAAAGAAAGGGAAAATATATAAATTTTGATCAGCTTTGCTGGTGCATTGTATGTACCAAAGCAAAGCAAACAAATCTGAACATCTTAATAGTAGCATTATACATATATATTGCTCAGTCATTGTCCTCAGAACTCTTCAATGTAATGTTCAAGGTCTGCAGATATAATAAAAGCATTTTTACTTTGTCCAGCATATCAGATAAAGGAATGCAGATTTAAAGAAGGAGAATGCAGTACTTTTTCCCACTGGAGGTTGTGGTTTTAGCTTTAAATTCAGAAAATGCTTAACGGTACCTTATGAAATGTAATAAAGTTCTCTTTCCCTGAGCTCACACTCTCAATCTGAAATTGTATTGAGGGAATTTGGGTTTCAATACTGTCCTTACGGAGCAGCTATGCTTATTACTTAGATATTAGAGATGCCCTGTTGATGTACAAGTGTTTGAATTCCAAAGGGAAATAAAGTCTGTATTTTCAGCTTATTATTGTACAATATTGCAGGCACTCTGCAGTAAGCATCTGAGAAAAACTGTTCTTTTTCCCTTCTAACTTTCACCATCTAACGTGCTGTCTTGGCTTTCTACCTCTGCTGTAAAAGAAAACATCAGCTTAAATTTCCAATTCCCTAGTAAGAGGTTACGTACATTATAACACTATTATAGCTAATTTAGTTTATGTACTTGATTCTTTGTGCTAACAGTGGTGGCCACAGTCTGAGGTTGTCATGACGCCTAGGTGCTCAAGGAAAGGACTAAAATTACCCAAGGGCAGGCTGAGAACCAGGCAGCATGTCCTCTCCTCCTCTGTTTATTCCAGCACTGGCTTTTAACATCCTGCTGGGTTTGCCCTGTAAATACAGGGGCACACCAGTGAGCACAGCTGTGGGATGGCTGCTCAAAGGAGCAGAAGCAAAACCATGCACCAGGCACATGAAGGAAGTTGTGGATGCCTCATCCCTGGAAGTATTCAAGGCCAGGTTGGATGGGGCTTGGAGCAGCCTGGTCGAGTGTGAGGTGTCCCTGCCTACAGCAAGGGGTTGGAATTAGGTGATTTTTAAGGTCCCTTCCAAACCACGCTTTTATATGATTTCTGTGTACTCAGAAGGAGCTACTCTGGGTAAAAATGCCTTGTCACATCCCTCACCATCTCATTTGCACTTGCATATGCTCCTGCAGTGTTATGGGAATACCTTGCTTACAGCCTGGCTTGTGAATGCCTTTCCAAATCACCCTTTTTCCCACCCAGTAGAAAGGGAAAACTGAAAGCTCTCGGCTTTCTCTACTGTCAGCATGAAACAGAGCATGGAGGGGATGCTCCAGGCAGGCAGCAGCTCCAAGTTAACTGTCAGGTCAACAGGGAAGGCCAGGAGCTGGTCAGTGTGCTCCCAGTGCAGCTGGGGTGATGCGGCCGCCTTTTGTAATGGACAGGGTTATTTATAAATCATACACAGAGGGATTTTGAGGTCTGCAAAGGCACTGCCAGGGCAGCTTCAGAAAATACTTGAAGGTTTTCGTTCAGCCAAGATCCTTGGCCATGTTTTCCACAGCCCAAAATAAGCTCCAAAATGAGAGGGAATGGAAGAGCTTTCTCCACTTCCAGTTGTGCAGCCATTAAAAGAGGGATGAGCAGTGCTGTGCAGATTTCAGGAGAACTCCTCTTATCTGTTTTGTTTCTTTCTGACCCCAGCAAGTGCAGAAATCTTGCTGCTTCAATAAAAACTAAGGGCAGGGTTTGCCCAGCTGAAATCAGGAAGCTTTGGCATTGACTTCAATCAGGATGGTTGGAGCTGGGCACCCACATGACTTCTGGTTCATGATTCCTATGGGCAGCTTCAGCACTTTTGTACATAACTGATCTACTTTGCATTTCATTGTTTATTTAAGCTGTATTTTAGCTCCAGATTTGGGGAGGCTTAGCCCCTGAGGTTCATTTAGGTGTGGAGGAGAAAAGTCACTCTTGAGCTGTAATGCCTTTTAAGTCTTCCTGATGTAGCAAGGTTGAAGACATGTCATAATTTATTGCCACGTTAAATATTGATTTATTATTTTTCATGGCACATTTATTCAAAGCTTCATGCCATCAGGTTTGCACCATTGCTCTGTGTGTGGGTACATGTTCACACATTGATGCTCATTAATACCGGATGTCCTGTCAATTCCCTGAAGTGACACAGAAGTGGACCATGCATTTGAAAATGTATATTGGCATTTAACAATTGCCTGTATCAATCAAAGATTTTTCTCCCAGTGAAAGGAAGAACTCAGCCAAATAAACAAAAAAGTCTTTCTGAGATGTGTAGTCTTTGCTGCTGAAATATTGAAAGGGATTTTTTTTAACCTAAAGAACAGTTTTTTGCAAAGCTTGTAGTACACAATTCACTGAACTGGGCTGATGGCTGGAGGACATTTTGTGTGTTTCCACCCTTACTTTCATGGACTGCTTAAAAATGGCAAGGAAGCAGCTCTTCCAGTTAAGGCTCCATACCCATGGCTGCAACCTTCAGAGCCCTGGAGATGATGGGGTAAGCTGGGAGAGCCCAGGCACAGCTCTCAGGCAGAGCAGATTGAGACAACTCAATAGTATCACCCATTCCACTAAAACCTGATGGGCCAATTGTGCTGTATTTCTCCAGCAAAATGCATTTGTATGCATTATGGCTAATAAAGACACTGGACAAATTCAAATGGAGGCTAAAATGTCCATTTCCAAGGAAGTTCATTGTGGAGAGAAAAGTTTCCCATGCTCTTTTCCTGTGCTTTAGTTTCAGTTTTGGGGTTGAAGAGGTCAGGTTGTTGATAGTGCACCCTGTGAATGGTGGGTCCTCTGCCCCAGTGGAAGATGGCAGGGGGCTGTCCCCACTTCCCCACACATCAGGGCCTGGAAAATCCAGCTAGCTTTGGGAGTTACTTTTCAGTGGGTTGGCAGAGTTTGCTAGAAAGAAGTAATTGTATAAATATATTCTTTCACAACAAAGTGGGTGGTCTGACTTGAGCACCAAGGAGTTTCTGGCAGTGTTCAGTTCATCCTCTGCATCCTTGAGCAACAGCCTGACTTCACATAGCATTTCTTTCCTCTGCAAGTTCCTGGTAGCTCCAACAAGATGGAGACTCCATAAACAAACAAATCCTTGCATGGATCAGGACTCAGGTCTCAATCTCCCTATTACATTGCCTTCCTCAGTTGGAATTTGAAAAAGCCAAACTCAGATTCAAGAGAGGCTGTTGCACTGTAGAGTTTTTAACCCCTGAGTGATCATAGCAAACTGCTTCATGATTGGGCATATCCACTGGGCCAAGGGGTGATGGAGGGCTCACAAGTGATCCTCCACATGCACCTTTTCTAAATAAAGATGATGTTGATGAAATCCTGGTTTCTAGAGGGTTTCTAAGCTGGACAAGGCCCCATGTTCCTGTGTGGTGCCCTGTCCATAGCACTCACAGCCTCACAAATGGGAAAGTCTGACAGCCCATCTCCATGAAGGTCTTGGGGTGTGTCACCCATGGCACACTTGGCTCACGGGTGACATCAAACCTGAATTGAACTCCATGGTCAGTGCTGGCCACTGCTGCACTCATGTCACACTGACTTCTCCAGTGTCTCTTTCAATTATGCCCTCTGTTCATATGTCCTTTAAGTAGTTTCTTTCCTAACTTCCTTCTGTTAACAATTTCATGCTAATATTTTTCATTTTTTTCCCAAATCTGTCTGCCACCTGCCCATTTTGTATCCTGTTTACTGTTTAAACTCCTTTGCATTATGTATTCAGTAAGAAATGCCTCTCTCTACAAAACGTCTTCTGCCTGCAAACACCTCGTTTCCCTTAAGGCTTCCAGCAATGATCTCTGAAAATATCCACACCACTTCACAGAGAGCCCGTCTCTGGTGTATTCAGATGTCAAACTGTTTGTGTCTCGGCTTGGAGCAGACACTGTCTCATTTGTTTGCAAAGCCCTACTGTGCACATGGGACACTTCTCAATAAATAATAGCACCAGATTTGTCTGCTGCATCCTATAGTAAAATTGCAAAATAACCCCAAACTTTTCACAATTGAGGACTGTCTCTCCTTGCTTTCTTCCCTGCATTTTAAATTATGTTTTTGCTGTGCTTCCATTAAGCTTTTGCAATTGCATTCTTCTGTGTGTGTGCTCACCTTGCACAAAATCAGGCTAAAAATCAGCTAGATTCCCTGTGGAGAATCTTCCTGGAAAGGCTGGAATTTCTTCTGATGAAGAACACACTGTGGTCTCTAATGCCACTTTCTTTTTCTAAGGCTGGAGAGTGGGTGAGATGGAGGGTGAAGTGAGGAGCAGAAAGAAAGCTGATGCATTTCATGTGAGCTGAACCCACCATCCCCAAAAGGAAGGGACTTGTTCTCTGACATAGAGCTGGGCCAGGCAGGGCTAAACTGCTTGTGGCTGTTTCCCTCCTCGCCTTCTGTCATGCTCACCTCTGACATTTCCAAACCCCTGGCAGGAGTAGGGCACTGAGCAGTGAGGTGGAACTTTGGTCACCTGCTGTCTGCTTCCTCCTGCCCTCCCACCTGTATCCCTGCTGTTTGTTTTCCACTGGCTGAGTTGCATGAAGCATCCTGGGGATTTTTGCCCAATGGGGAAATAAAATAAAGCAAAATGGGTTATTTTAGGTAGCTGTTGCAATTAAATGAGCAGTATTGTGGAAATCATCAAGGCAGTACCAGAAGAGTGTGAGCTGCAGTGGAACCAGGCAGCCCTGCTCTGTCCACGAGTCTGCTGGTTTTGATACAAGTGTTGGCATTTTCAGGGCAGCTGTGTGTGGAAGCAAACAGGGCTCTGAGGGGGCTTGAAAGAAGGGATGTTGTAAATTTACAATAACAGCACTGTGTTGCTAGAGGCCTATTTCACCATCCTGCTTTTCTGCCTGTTTTCCCTGCTGTTCTTGAACAAGCAGGATATTTAAGTACATGAAAAATTGCTATCTCCAAGGGACATTGCCTACTTATAACAGCAACTAATCTGTGAGGTGACCAACCAACACCACCACCTGAGAGTTTTGGGTTTGTTTGTGCTCATGAGTGTGTCTGCACATCACAGCTGCTTCTCTGCTCAAGAGCCACCAGAGTATTGTAATATTGAGGAATCCTGCTCTTGCCCAGAAGCTGATTGCAAAACAAACCCTTACTGTCCTGACCTGCAGTTTGTACAGTGGATAGCTTTAAAATTAGGGCTTGGCAAATAATTGATCCATCTGGTTGACTGCCAAATTGAAAAATATCATCACCAACACCAGTTAAATGCTCCTAGATGAGTAAAAAGCACTGGGTCTATTTCTTCTGATCAGCACAAGAGCTGCAAAATTAAGAGGAAAAAGAAAGTACAAGGAGGGTGAGTTTTTACTGTCAAACAAAGGAGTCCAATGCACTCAAGAAAAGGCTTAGTCCTTTGAAGAAAAGTGGGGGAGAGAAAGACAGACTTCACAGAGGAGGAGAATTGCATGGCTGCCCTTTCACCTGGTAACTCAGCAGTTCAATTCTGCACCCAGGGTGGCACTGACCAGGGTTGCCATCCCTTTCCTGCCTGGTAGAGCCTGGATCCATCCCCCTGTGAACAGCCAGCCCTGCACACCCACCGTGCTCCTCCTCCTGCCCTGCCCCGGGTCTGGGCACTCAGACATAAAGGGGGACATCCCCACCATGACATTACTCACTCCTTCATTGTCTCTCTCCTGATGAATAGTGCAGATATTTCCATCCAACGGACTCCACAAAGTGAATTGTAGCCACATGGGTGTTAGGACGTTTTCCTGGCAAGTGGAGGTCTTGATTTGCATCTGCCTCGGAGCTTGGCTGTGGCAAGGCTTGAGCCTGTTTCCCACCTCTCAAGAGGATTATCTTGGAGTTGCTTTCCTTTAATGTCTCCCATTTCACATCAGCTCTTCTGTGCACCAAACACATAAAACATGCTGTACATACACGTGGCATCATACAGCAGTAAGTAGAAATTAATACAAGTCTGCTCTTGGAGCAGATGTTCTTGCAACTCCCCAGAACAGAGCAGTCGGGCATTAAGGAAGAAAGAAAATTAAAATAGGCTGGAATAGCCCACCTGGCTTGATGTTGCACTGAAGTTTTGGAGAAGAAAGCAGCTAGAAGCTGGGAAGCATGGTCAGGGATGGGGCCCTGCCATCAGAGTCCTTGGTGTGAGAAGACCTGACCTCAGTCAGAATAAACTGGGAGGCTCCAAAGGATGGGTGACAGAGAGCCTTGGCAGTATGTGACATGAGAGAAGGCCAGCAAAGCATCTTGGGCATAAATTGCAGTTGGCACTTTAATAATCCTGAAGCCTTTACTTTGGCAGACTGATAGATTTTTTCAGAATCAGATGGACATTAGAAAAATGTATTTTCTGGACTAGATTTTAATTTAGGGACCGATCAACTGTGGCATTGTCCTTTCTCTAAAAGTAAGGTCACCTCCACATCTTTAGGCTGTGGAATACATGTCTCCTCCAGATATTCAAGTCTCTCAGACACAGCATAATCCATAATGTTGTAAATATCTTCAAGTCTGCCAGTTCTTGTTATTTGATTGCAAGTTTTGCAGAACTGTGTGATTTGGAAAGGGGAAGAAAGAATGATGGTTGTTGTGGCTCTTTTTCATTTGGCTTGTAAACCTCAGCTGTGAAGCTGAAGCTGTGAGGAGACATGTTTGGTTGGTGGCATTTTTTTTCCCCATTGGCTAATATCAAAGATCTATTAAAAGTGTCCTGAATGTGAGGGTTTTTTTTTTTCCTGAAATAAGTAGGAAAGGCAGTTGCATGTGCAAAGAAAAACATTTCCATGCCTCAGGTTTGGTACCAGGGAGCCCAGTGCACCCATCACATCTGGCTGTGTTACAAGATCTGAAGCCAAGCCTCCACTAAGAGCTGTGCTGTTCTTTCATGTTCAAGGACAGATGCCCAGATGATTGTATAGATGAATCCAAACTGGGGCTTTCCATCTTCTTACTGCATTTAACCATTGCCATTATTCTTCCTCCTACAACTTGCATTTTTCAGCTCTGTATCTTGATGAGAACAGGTTAGCCACATTTTCCATTAGTTGGGCAGGTGGGAAGTAAGCTACTTTCCTTAGATCTTTTTTCCCAGGAACTGTAGCAGAGTCCTCTGCTGCTTTGCATAAAGTTCCCTGTGCTCAGATGTTTGATTTATCCTAGTCCTTAAGCATTAATAATTTCCTTTTCTGTCATTTATCATCTCTGGTGAAGCTAGAACTCTTCATGCAGATACAGACCGTTCTAATAATAAAAATAGGAGTAAAAATAAGTCTTGCTGCTTTTGCTGTTCTGCAACAGCTTTTTCTGGCTGGAAAAATATCTTGCACGTACATCAGGGAAGTTGGCTAAGCAGAGATTTAGGCTGGGTAGAGAATGGATGTGGAATATGTTGGAGTGAGTCTAGAGGAGCTCACAAAGATGCTGTGAGGGCACAAGGGCTGGAGCACCTCTGCTGTGGAGACAGGCTGAGAGAGCTAGGTTCGTTTTCCTAGAGAGGAAAAGGCTTCAGGGAACCCTAGAGTGCCTTCCAGGACCTGAAGGTACCTAAAGGAAAGCTGGAGAGGGACTTTTTACAGGGATAGGACAAGGGAGAATGGCCTTAAGTTAAATGAGTGTAGCTTTAGATTGGATATTGGAAAGAAATTCTTCTCTTTGAGGGTGACGAGACACTGGCACAGGTTGCCCAGAGAAGCTGTGGCTGCCCCATCCCTGGAAGTGTCCAAGGCCAGATTGGATGTGGCTTTGAGCAACCTGGGATGGTGGAAGGTGTCCCTGCTCATGGCAGAGAGATTGAAACAAGATGATCTTGCAGGTCTCTTCTTCTAGCCCAAACCATTCTGTGATTCTGTGGTTCACTTGAGACTGCCCTTTATGTCTGACCTTAGGCTTTTATAGAACTATGTCAATTTTCCTTTTCATTTAGTCAGTAACCTTTAGCAAGAAAGAAGGATGAGGGGAGGTTAGAAATCCAAATAGGTGGTCTCTGCTGTTCTTTTTCAGACAAGTCTGTGGTATCCTCAAGGAGATCCAGTGGGCAAGTGAAGCATTATTTCCCTTGTGCTTGTTCTCTTTGGTCTCTTTTCTCCCTGCCTAAAATGAGACTTAAAAAAACTCATAAATATTCTTTGTTTGTTGCCTGCATGTAGTGTTCCTAAATTTCACTCTTCACATAAATTTCTTTCTTCATAGCCCCTCAACTGCTATTTGGTCATTTATGCAGGAAGCCTGTCACCATTGTGACAGAGCCATTGTCCTACAAAGCCACTTTAAAACAGTCTTTTTTCTGTGTGCATTTAATGCTGATGACTTTTCCTTTATCTCAGATTTTATGTATAGATCATGGTAGACATTTTATTTTTGTGTTTCTGCAAAATCAAATAATTTCCCAGTCTTAAAGACTCACAAAAGCTGTAGAACTCTATTAGGCATGTAAAAAAAGAATAGGCAGGTTTATTTCAGGCAGGTTTAGGATGTGTTTAGTCTCACACCCTTGAAATACTATAAATATTCACAGGCATTTTTCAAATAACATCAGATCTAATAGATGATATTTAAAGTTTCTAAACGTTAGATGTGTTGTTAAACTGATCTTCTGAAAAATACGTTCTTCTTCTCTTGTAATTAATCTCATTAAAAAGTCTTTAGCTGGTATGGAGAAATAATGGATCTTTAATGTTTTGTTTGATATTGCAAGCAAGTTTAATAGTGAGACATTAAAAAGTAGTTTTAATGTGCCACTCAGCATGCATCACTTGCAATCGGTGATGTCTAATCTAAAGGTGATGGAAACTTCAGCTTGGGCCAAAAAGGTGCAGGAGAAATGTGCTGAGGGAGGATGGGATGGGTAACTTGGTACCTGGGGACCAACATCTTCCTGCTCTGAATAGAGCAGCCCCAGTGGGAAGGAGCTCATCTTGCACGTCAATAGTTCAAGAAGTCACATATCCCAGGCTGCCAGTGTGTGGTCCTGTTTTATGGAACATATACACATGTATTCCCAACTTTTTTATAGTAGTTCATAATTCATGAAAATGCTAAAAATCCGTCATCTGAACTTTCCCTGTTTTGAAGTTTATCTGCAAGCCAAGTGAAACTGGCCACTAAATGTTTCTGAAATACCTTGTAATCCCTGGAAACAGTTCAGCTGGACCTTATTCAAGCAGATGGATCTTACTATTCTGTGGATCTTGTTCAGAGAGTTTCCCTGTCTATTTTGGGAATGGGAACTACCTATGACAAATATCCAGAGACCTACAGGATCCTATTGGAAGAAGACTGTGAGTCAGCCAGCTCCGTAAGGATTTGGTGTTGGCAACTTAAAATCTTTCAGGTTGGGGGAAAAAAAAAAGAGAACCAAAGAAGCAAATACATTGTGGAGAAGAGGAAGCCTTGGAGAATACAGAGGTGACTTTTCTGTTTGGTTTATCAGTGCAAGGCAATTCTGTACATAGATGTGGAAGTGGGAAGGAAAAAAAAACAAACACCAAAATGCACAAATATAAAAGGGGAGTTCCCTGCCTGGGAAGAAGTACCTGAAATTGGAGCTTTAAGTCAGCTGGTAGGAAAATCTGGTGACAAATACAGCTGAGCACTGCATTGGGTTCCTTGGCAAGGTTTTGAATTGTCTTCTCAGGAGACCTTTAAAAACTTGTGGTGACAGGACGTTGGCAAACAGCTTTCAACTGTAGGAAGGCAGATTTAGATTAGATAAAGGAACAAGCACTATGAGGGTGATGAGGAAATGGCACAGGCTTCCCAGGGAGGTTGTGGACATCCCATCCCTGTAGATGTTTAAGGCTAGGCTGGATGAGGCTTTGAGCAGCCTGGTCTGGTGGAAGGTGTCCCTGCCCATGGCAGGAGTGTTGGACTAGATGATCTGTAAGTTCCTTCCAAGCCAAACCATTGTATGATTCTACCATAATGAGGTGTGTACAGCAGGGTCAGGTTGTGTTTGTGGGTACCACCTTTGAGGTGTCTAGTTGAGCTCCTTCCAGCTTTCTGCTTGTTCCATTTTCAGATAACACGTTGCAGGCTGGGCTCAGATCAATATCAGCCTGTGATGGGAGAGCATTGGGACTGTGCAAGCTCAGCCCTGCACCTCCATTCCTGCTGAATACATCTTCCTTAACTTGTAACCTATTTCTTGACAAATACTGTCTGGACATAAAATAGAGAAACACACCTGACAATTATGATAGAATTTTTGTGCTTGTAGAATCACTTTGGCAGCATCTGCTTTTTCTAACATTTAAATAGAAAAAGCATTATGGGCTTTCATTTGCAGTTTAGGGAGCTCAGATGGAAGAGCCTTTGTATCATCCCTGCTCATTGCTAAAAAGACTTGGGGAAATTGGCAAGAAAACAACCTGCTTAATATTAAGAAATGGGACTGAAATTGCAATTTTCTTAGCTGTGTTTTAAAGTTAGGTTTGGCAAGTCACACAACTCTTCACTTTATGTAGCCTCTCTGAGGCTCAGTCTGATCTCTCCTGGGAAGTTTTGGAGTAATTAAAAGAGACAGAACCATGTAAGTGCTAAATATTATCGTTACTCTCATTTATTCTGTGCACATATTTTTATTTAAGTGCTACATTTTTGTATCTTCCTTAAGAGGATTACAGGGGCATTTTCTTTCCCCTTTCCCAGTAGTTCACAGAAGTTTGTATAACTAGTTTATTGGTACAAACTGGAACCTCATAGATTCCCCATTGCTTCTAAATTAATTGCTACATTACATCATCAACACATTTTTGAAGAACATACGTGCACAGAAAATGCAGATAAAATGTGTGGGGCCAGGCAGATACCCTGATCTTGGTGGTGATACTGAATACTGTAGGCTAAGAAATATTAAGTCACTGCGACAGTACTGAGCACAAAGAGATAACTTCCTCTTTCTTGTGGCACAAAATCAATGTATAGCATCAAGACTGTATATTGACAGCTTGATTATAAAGGACACTGAATATGCTTGACCCTGGAACAGCACCAGAATGGAACAGAACAAGACATTTATACAGCACCAACAAGAGCAGCATGCATTAAATCCTGCTCGCTCCTCTCAGTTACATGAGATATTTTTAAATCTTGTTACCATTCCTCTTTCTTTTTCATATATTTTTGCTTTCTGTTTGCTTTTCTTTAGCTCTTTAGCACTCATGCTTCTCCTGCATGTGTAGCTGGCAGTTCAGCTCTATGACAAAGCTTTGTCACAACACACCACTCCTTGCTCTCCTGATACATCTTGCTTAGTTTGGGAAGGCACAAGCTTGCCATTGAAACTGGGTGAGAGCCAAATGTTACATGAGTTTTGTCCTTTTAACTTCTTATAGCAGGGGTAAGGTTGATGCCATTGGGAGGTTGACAGTGTCCAGACTCAGACTGGGGTTGGCAGGAGCCACAGCAGCAGAGCTGGTGGGTCTCCATCACCCTGCTGAGCAGGAGTTTGTCCCTCCCAGCATAACAGCAAAGGAGCAATCCCCATGGCATGTCTCTCTGCCTTCCTACATATGTTTTCCATCTTCTTTCAGGTGTTATGTCCTCTCTTAACACCAACTGTGAGTTAACTGGGCAAGAGTGCTGGTTATCCTACCCACTTCCAGCTGGAGTATGAAGCAGGGGACTAAAATGAAAGACCGTAGTAAACATTATGATTCATTTCATCCAAAAAGGACAAAACTCTAAAAATGGTAGCATGAAAAATCTCTGCCTTCTCTATTTTAACTTGTGGATAGCTACAGTTACTAAAAGCATATTAGGCAGTTACAAATGAGGGAGAAATTAGTCTGCAGGGTAATTGCTAAAAATGCACTTGGCACAACAAAATTTGTGAGAAGTTCCAGTGTTCACAGGAGAGTGTAACCTCCTGCTTGTGAGTCACTTCTGTGGCTTTGCTTCCTACCTCATTACTGCCTGACCCTGAGCATTGCAAAACTTGATCTCTCTTTAGCCACAGAATAAACCACAATGACATGATCTGCCACCTCTCCTTGACGTGTTCTACTTCCAGTTACTTTTTCCTCTGTCATTTCATTGCTGGCATAGTTCTCATAATACTGTTATCTCTCTTTCATTGTTGTTTCCCTTCTTTTTCTTTGGCAGTGAGCACAAATTTCAAAAAAATGAAAGCTATCTCAGCTGTTTCCCCAAGCAGAGCAGTCCCATCAGCCTGGCTATCTGATACACTCATCCCAAATGGGATTTTGTTCACCCTTTTCTACACACCTCTTTCTCCCTACCATCTGCATTTCAGGAATGACTTACTGATGGGAGAATCCCTCCCAAAGCCAAGGAGACACAAGTGGCTATATAATTTTCTTTTTCCTTTTTTTTTTTTTTCTTATTTTGTGGGACTAACGTTTAGAAATACATCATTCATGTTCCTACAGTCAGTAAGCAAAGGTCAGTCTGTGCTGTAAACAGAGCTGTGGTTGTGGTACAAGTTAGGACACCATCCAAGCCTTAGTCACAGCAGCTTGTAACAAAAACAGGGGAGGTGCAGCAGGATAAATGTCATCTGTGGCTCACCATGTGGCTGAGGATCCAGCCTCATGCTGGTGCTCAAGGAGCTGGAGTAACATTGGTTCCAGTACTGTTGAGGTGCTGCAGTTGTAATTACTTCCCAATAACTGCCCAAATATCTTCATTGGGTTTCCCCCCCACTCTTTGCAACAGATCAGGAAGGCATAGAGCTGTTTTAACTCATCATTCCCCTCCCAGTCTCAAGCTCTCAGGGAGGCACACATTCAGCAGGGAGAAGTTGCCTTTCGTGATCTCAGTGGCTGTTTCTGGCAAATTTAAGCAGGATATTAGATTGCTGTTTTACATTCTTGCAGAGCTGCTAAAGCACAGTGTGGATAAAGCTGAGTGCACATCCGTCAGGAGAGGAAACATTATCCCCTTTTTTTATTATTTAGAGAATATTGGTGCATACAGATGAGCTTGGCTCTGGCAAGTCACTTAGGGAGAAAAAAACTCAAATCATTGGAATCCACTTACCATGTCGTTCTCCCTCTCAGAGTAACTTTCAGTCCTAGGATCTTTGTAGGAAGCAGTTACATAAATTAGGGAACTGAAACGTGTTGTGTTTATGTGTATGTTTGTGTAGTATCCATCACGAAATGCAGCTGTCTCAGAGAGGGATTTTGCAGTGCTTAAGAGGTGCACCACATCACAAACCAGATGACAGCACGCAGGGAAGAGAACCTCATGCAATTAGAAGTACAATTTGCCACAGAGAATAAATCTGGAAAACTCATCCCTGTCAAGTTGTTTATCTGTTTAGCTCAGTTGCATTAACAAAGAGAAGCCCAAAGCACTGTCTCCTTTTATGCTGGGGGTTTCAGCACACTGAGCTGGAAGATGGTCCCTAAAATCGGTATCTTATGAGGTTATGATACAAGACAAGAGGTAGATGAGCAAACAGATGGAGGGAGCACAACTGAGACCTTTACATTTAACATAATAAGCCATGGTCACACCATCTGCCTAACTCTTCTGGGGTGTTTTGTAGTCAAATTCTCACATAAAACACCCCAATTCTTGGGAAGATTGCCATAAAACCTTTACTGACTGCAGGGAATCAGGATTTTCACTTAAATCACATTTCTGGAATACTGTTACAAAATTGCACTTTTGAATATTTCATCCATGGCTTTGGTCTAGAAATAATCCATCAAATTGTGATGGGATGCATGCTGTTATTAGAGCTGATTTTCCTGCTCTTGTTTGTTGTTGTAATTTGTGGAGAAAGGCCATAAGTTAAATCTCTAATTCACAAGTTTTAATGTAAATCATATCCCATTACAGTACATCATAGTGATATAATACAATATGTTAGTTTGCCCTAAGTGGATGTATTTGTCTCTATTTTCTGGCTCAGATAATAGTTACCATCTGGGTGTGTGTTAATTTTTTGTTGTTGTTTCTTTTAATCATTTGTGTCGCTGCTTGTTTTAAAGCCGAAAATGACTAAAATTTGAAGCTGATTCAGGAAATCGCCTGGAGAATATCAAAAGGAACATCAGACACTTTAAATGCTTCACATTTTTAACCTATTACCAAGAACGTTTCAGTAGCCTTGAGGCAAGTTCCTCCCTTCATTCTCCAGTATCTGTCTTTGAATATCTTATAAAATCAGCAGCATTGGAGTTGAGCATGAGGGAGAAGGGCAGAATTCCAAACTTCAAACCCTTTCTTTTATCTGGACTTAACAAATACCAGATAGTGTTATGAAGGGCTTTGGTGTCCCCCACCCTCATGTGCAGGATGCAGAGAGATATGTCCAGCCTGGCTCCAAATCTGAGTGTTCCTATTTCTGGCTGCTGTGAGCATTTGTGCTGCAGTCAGTTTTGTCTTAGGAGTCTGTGCATATAGCTGTAACATTCATTATCTGTATATTTTTATATGCATGTATTTTGTACACCCTTCAGGCTGTTTTATTCAATCTCTTGCAAATCTCTATGCCAAGCCAGTAACGACACATCATATGAAGGAATGTAGATGCCTAATTTGCACCTAAATTTTATGTTCTGGTGAAGATGTCCGTGTAAAGTAAGTGCATAAATTCCCTATAAAGCCACTGGGGAGAAACAGTAGCTTTGAAGGCTCCCAAAGAGCTATCTTTTCTACCTGACTTTGACACTTAAGTTGCTCTCAGTAGTTGCTCTCAGTAGTGCTGTGATCTTTTTCCTTCTGATGAAATCTCAGGGATTTGAGGCATGACTTTTTTTTTCTTGTTCTGCTCTGGTGCAAGGTGACTGTGGTGGTCAAAGATCACACTGAATTAAATTTGGCCTCTGCTGGGGAACAAAGTGTGTATATTCAGTTTTCTGGTTTGGGGCACCTATGAAAATATTTTAGATGTCAATTTGGAGAGCGTTAATGTAGGCTCCAAACTTGTGCACGTTTAGATAAGGAGTAGATGTTTCACAGCATTACATCTGCTTTCTGGACTGGTTCCTCATGCAGAGGCAGGCACGTGGCTATAAAAAATGTGTGTTTCAAGTCATGTAACTTTTAAAACCTGAGCAGATACAACCCTGTTTATTCTGGTGCAGCACTGTCCTTAGGGCAGTGTCCAGAGAAGCTGTGGGTGCCCCATCCCTGGGAGCATTTGAGGACAGGATGGATGGAACTTGGAGCAACCTGGTCTAGTGGAAAGTGTCCCTGCCAACAGCAGGGGGATTGGAGCTCAATGGAAGTTTGGATACAGCTTTTTAGACTGCCTTTGAGCCCTTTACCCAATTTAATTTTTCTCACCACACACAGAGCAAGGGAGAATTTATCCCAAAAGCTTTCCCAGACAAAAAAAAAAATGTGTAAATCATATTCTCTAATTATTTATATTCAGACATGGAAATCCAAATCACACAGTCCCTTAATGATGTTACATGCAACGAAAGGAAGGGCCTTTACCCAAATACTTGACTTTATTGTGTCATGATTAGAGGAAACAAATAAATGAGAGAAGACAAGGGTTTGGTTAAATGGAAAAGTCATGGCTATTTTCTCTCTTCAAACTGTTTTGATATGATAAACTGTGAAAAAAGAAATTACACAGGAGAAAACACTTGGAATTACAACTGGTATTGTCAAACACTGCCATTTGCTTGAATAGCTAATGTTCAGACATCAGCATTCATCAGAAGCAGTCTTGAGATCAAATCCTCTGAGACTGACTTGAGTTTGAGAAGGATCTTCCTTTGCTATAGAATTTTGTTACTTATAATGTGCCTCTGATGAAGGTTTTTTAATATAACAAGATTTATGTGGGTCAAATACACAGCTGCGTGATAAATTTGTATACGTCACCACCAGTACAGATCAGCATCCAAACCAGACAAAAGGAAAATAAACTGAAAATTAAATGCTTGACACCTATCCCAAATTAAATTATTTTGGTTTTTGTACATGCTGAAGTTAAGCATGACTTTGCCCATGCTTTAGGCTCTGTCATCTCTTTTGTATTTGACTGTATAAAATAGATGGATTGGTGCTGTTTATTCAGAAGTTCAAAGGTGGGGCACAGAAGCTTCATGTATCTGCATAACAAAGCTTCTATTAAGTGGAACCAGCCATACTCCAACAGAAAAAGTGGCCAAGGGCCTTAAAGGAAATTAAAATGAGCCATAACAATTGAAATTCACACAAGATGATAAAGGATCTTCCAAAGATAAATAATACATTCATTAAAAAGCGTTGAACAGGAATTAATGCGATAATGGAGATTATCTCTCAAAAGCAAAAACAAAATCAGAAAATAAAAATAAGAATGTTGAGTGAAAAAAGAAGCTCTGTAACACCATGCCTATGAATGCTTCATGGGGAAGGCACACCTCCAGCCTGGGCCTTCTGCCTGCACAATCTCACAGGACACCATTGCCTTGTCACAGGATCACAGAATCACAGAATCACCAGGTTGGAAGAGACCTTCAAGATCATCGAGTCCAACCCATGCCCTGACACCTCAACTAAACCATGGCACCGAGTGCCACATCCAGGGATGGTGACTCCACCATCTCCCCAGGCAGACAATTCCAGTTCTTTATTATTCTTTCTGTGAAAAACTTTTTCCTAATATCCAACCTCTTTTTCCCTTGATGCAGCTTAAGGCTGTGTCCTCTTGTTCTGCCAGTTACTGCCTGGAGAAAGAGACCAACCCCACCTGACTGCAGCCACCTTTCAGGGAGTTGTAGAGGTGATAAGGTCACCCCTGAGTCTCCTTTTCTCCAGGCTGAGCACCCCCAGCTCCCTCAGCCATTCCTCACAGGGTTTGTGTTCCAAGCCCCTCATCATCCTCGTTGCCTCCTCTGGACACACTCAAACGTCTCCAGGTCCTTCCTAAACTGAGGGGACAGAACTGGACACAGCACTCAAGGTGTGGGCTCACCAGTGCTGAGTACAGGGGAAGAATGACCTCCCTGCTCCTGCTGGCCACACTATTCCTGATCCAGGCCAGGGGCCATTGGCCTTCTTGGCCACCAGGGCACACTGCTGGCTCATGTTCAGTCAGCTGTGGACCAGCACCCCTGGGTCCCTTTCTGCCTGGGCACTGTCCAGCCACACCATCCCCAGCCTGTAATGCTGCAGGGGGTTATGGAGGCCAAAATGCAGGACTTGGCACTTGGACTCATTAAACTTCATCCCACTGGACTCTGCCCATCCATCCAAACATTCCAGGTCTCTCTGCAGAGCCCTCCTACCTTCCAACAGATTGACACACACTCCCAGCTTAGTGTTGTCTGCAAATTTATTAATTAAAGACTCAATACTCTCATCCATGTCATCAGTAAAAATATTGAACAGCACTGGCCCCAGCACAGACCCCTGAGGGACACCACTGGTGGCTGATCCCAGCTGGATCCAGCACCTTTCACCACTCTCTGGGCCTGGCCATCCAGCCAGTTCTTAACCCAGCACAGAGTGCTCCTGTACAAGCCACGGGCTGCAGCTTTTCTTTACATGTCCCAAAAATGGACTGGTACAAGCTGAGCTGGTTTAGGTTTGAATGCAACAGAAAGAAATGTTCTGGTGCAACTGTGAGTTAGTGGTTTGGGTTATTCAATTGGGGGGGTTGTTTGTTTGTGTGTTTGTTTGTTTGTTTGTTTTAATGCACAAGGCACATAAGACTAAAGAGAATCAGCAGAATAGCCCAATCCTTCTGTATATTGGCAGTGATGTCACAGGTAGCGTGTCCCTGTTTACTCCATAGGCAATATCCATAGGCTGTAATGGAGCAAAAGCCACGAGAATCTGTTGTAACATAGAAACACATTTTCAGTGTTCCAGACTGTTGCAATAAGAATTTCCTTAGGTGAGTACATGCTCATTCCCGTTAAGGATTTTGCACTGCAATAAAGAATGCAAGAAAAGCCATCCCTGACTGATCAAAGTCATAACAAATACACAGAGCTCAGGTCTGCTTTTGACACCACCCCCACATGGAAGATTATCCAAATGATGTCAGAAGAGCTCTGACTTGTAAGATCCTTGATAGCCTGTCCCAAGATCATCTGAAGTCAAAGGGCATGTTTATATTGACTTGATGAGTTTTGGATCAGACACCTTGGCTCCTCATGCATGTGACATCCAGCTCCCTAACTGTGTGCACATAAAAGGAGAGAACATAAAAGCTGTCGAGTTTCTGTGCCTGTGATTGTCCTCAGTGATTCTTGGCACTCTTTTTCCAGAAGAGCTTCTGCTACCTTCTCACTCCGGGCTGTTTTGATGACTTAACAAGGAAAGCTCCTGCCATCAAACAAAGCCCATCCAAATACACATTTTCCTTTGATGCATCCCAGGTCTCGAACTGAATTTCTTCAAAAGCAATAAACAGAAAAAAAGAGAAAACAATTATCATCTTTGTGTGTAGACATCTGAGCTTCTAAAACAAAGCTTGCTTTCATGTCTTCCAAGTATTCAAGGCTGGAAGTAGGCTTTTGACCTGGTTCTCCAGGGAAACTCCTTTAGAAAATAACTTACTCTTTGATTTCTTGTCAGGGTTTTATTTCATGCCAGTCTTCCTAGACTAATATTATAAAAAGGACAATTTCAGGAAATAGCCTTGAAGCTGTAGAGAGGATGCTAATAGTTCCAGAAATAAAGAAGTTGCATGTCAGTTGGAGAACACAGAATTAGCTGAAAAAATCAGCATTGGCAGACATTTTGCCTGTGTGTAGTGAAGACAGTTTCTTCACACTGGTGGATATGATACACCTTTTGTTCACATTACTTGTTAGAGTGGTTGTCAAATTTATCCCCACCAAGGACAGCAGGAGCCTACATGCTCAGGGATAGGAGTAAACACTTTACAACAATCATTTTCTCACATTGTCATATTATTTTATTTTACTCCTGGAAATACATTTTTCATCCAGTGGAGTCCCTGGTTGTAAGATGCAGTGGAAATATTTCATGACTGAAAATATTTCATCCTGCTTACTCTATTTTATTTTTGAACTTTCTTGAGAAGTGGCTCAATTCTGAAGAATGATGGGCACATTAATGCTCACATTGAAAACCTGGACTGCACGAGTTTTACACAATTTTTTTCGTTTTCTCTTTAATGCTGCCGATCATTTACTTGGACATAAGTATTTGTAGATGGCTGGCATAGAACTCAGACCCATAAGACCTGGCTGTACTTCTCAAACTAGTTCTTCAGTCATGCATGAAAGGACTGAATCTTTCAGACAGGATCTTTGTATATTCTTTAGGTGATGGCACTGGACAGAAGGAAATATTTGAGCAACACTACTTCACAGGAAGACAATAAAACCAAATAACCTAAGTTCTGTTTCACATAAATGTTAACATTGTTAAAAATTATTTGGGGGTCAAAGGAAAAGGTGCTATTTCCATATCAAAAGTTCATCCCTTGCTATTCCTTTGCTTAGGGCAGCTCTCCAGCCTTTTTACTCCTCAGACCTATCACAACTTTCCACTGTACTTTATTAGCCCAAAGCCAAACTTACCCACCATTTTTTTCCAATGAAAAGCACTTGGAGATGATCCCTTTCCATGCCAGGCAATGGTGTTTGTTGGTAGGTGTGTTGTTTTCCTTTTATCATTGCCTGTGACACATTTTATTTCTTTATAACCAATTCAGCCAAAATACAAGAGATTTAGTTCCTCCATATATTTGTAGAGTTTGGGGCCACTTATGATGCCTGTGATTACCTCCTGGAAGGCAATGGAGTTTGATCCAGTGATTCTGGAACAAATCCCATACTTTCATGATGGACAAAGAACATGGCATGAAAATATCATTCATTCTCAGTCTAATTCGTGATGGACAACACTTGTTCTTTGACTGTATATTCCCGTGGTTAACTAATGTCAAAACCTTCATCTTATTTCCTCTCTGAATGTATCTACAGCCCCCAACAACTGGATCCCTTTAGTCTTTGTCCCCTATGTTAAAGAATTAAAGGGTTTTCCCATTGCAAGGTAACACTATGCTTTGATAAAGTCTTCTCTTATCATTTTTAGTGTTGGAGGATATGACAGAGCAGATATTTTAGAGTCAGAAACCAAATAATGTAGCCTTTGAGGAAGCCTCTGAGGAAGCCATGAGCTGAATTACATGTAATTGTTTATGCGATGCAATTTCAGGGACATGACAGTCCTTTTAGTGTCATACTGTAAAGATTCTTATTATGCCCTGGAGGAAAACCTGACAGAAGTAAGCAAACAAAGTTATTAATCACAAATCTGGGGTTTTTTTCTTTCTTCATATAAAAAACGTGTCAAAAAAAAATCAATCAAACTCCTCATTTGCTCCTCTATTCCCCAGGAAAGATGCAAACTACCTCACCCACGCAAATCATACGTACATTTATTGTGGAGGAAAGGGGTATTAAATCCTAAAATGGAGCACAGATAATGATCATAGATAATCCAGCTAGTTCTAATGACAAGTCTATTTAGAAAGGTCTTTTTTCTGACCTAGCAAAACTAAAAATGTTTGTGAGAAAACAAAGTAAATCCCAGGAAGCTTTGTAATGAGAGGAAAGATTTAATTCTATTACTTGGTGAAGCAGCTCTGAAAGTTTTCACTTAAAACCTCAATATCATTTAACGTCCAGTTTGTTTAAAGAAATACTTGAGACAGAAAGTTTAATAAAAATTAAGCATCTGAAATTCAAGTCAGATCCTGCATAGACTCTGTCTGCCACTTGTTGGTTCACATTGTCTGACTGTTTGAGGGTTAATGCAAGAAGCCTTTAAAAAAACTCAGGTTCCAATAATATTTTAATGTTCAACTAAAACCAGTATCAATTACAGGTAAAACTCTACAAGTGCTGTCATTTCCTCAGGTCTCAGTTTGGGTGGCAGCTTGTTTTCAGAAATGCAGTTGGATACTTTGGGGACTGTTTGAGACCCTCCTTTTGTCCCTTCTGTCTTAAGTATATGATCAGAGGTGAGTTTCTCTGCTTGCAGTGATGTATTTGAATTGGGCAGTAGTTTCCATTCCTTATTCACCAGGTTCTCTAACGCCTTTGAAATTTTGTTTTGAAAAACGGTATCCTTTGTAATATCATTGCAGTCCCATAAATTCTTAAGCTTGACATTCTTAAGAGTGCTTGAAAGTTCTCTCACTTGCATTAAAAATATAGATTGTATATATCAATGTCTCCTGGCTTTACAGATAAAGTACTTTGAAACTTTATATTATTAGCATGGCACACTTGCTTGAAGTACTAAAATAGTCTCTTCAAGTGTAGCTTCTTCTATTAAATCCTTCTGTAGGATTCGTGTAACTTAAATTTTAATTAACATGTTTCATAGCCCTGCCAAATATTTAACTCCTCAGTTATATACTCAAGCAATCCCTTAGTTATTAAACAAACAAAATATTGATTACTTGTAACAGAATCTTCCTCCGGTCATAAAAGCAGGTACTTGTTATCATCCAGTTCAAAATAACATCAAGGTTAAACCACAAGCAAAGTTTAAAGCTGCATAAATTACTTTCTGTTACAGGGTTGGGCTTTTTTTTTTGCAAAGTTTAGAGAAAGAAAAAAGTTAAAGAAGAGTCTGAACGCAAGGAGGTTGTCACTTTTAAAAGATACAATGAATTGACAGTAATCCAGAAAACTTCACTTGAAGTTTCTGAAATGTAGCATTCTTTTGACATCCTCTTAACTCTTGATAAGTTTGTAGAATACACCAGTGTTTCATTTATAACATCATTTATAATAAGACATTTCTTCAGAGGAAAAACTGCAGTTTACAATTACATTGTTATGTAGGAATTAGGTGGGATATTTTTATGGATGAGCTTATGTCTTGAAATAACTGAAGTTGCTGCATTCTCAGTGTACTCAATTAAAGAGTTAATTTGTTGGCATCTTCTAGGATAATCATATTTTGGAGGGGATAGACAAAATTGTCTTCGGTAGAGTCACAGAATCTCTCTGATTATAGATATCCCTAAGGAAAGATTTTTGCTTGTCTGGCTTGGGAGAATTTTAGCACCTTATTAAATTTAAGTTTACAGTTTCAAATCTCACAGTGGATATTTTCTATGTGACAAGAAAATTTTTACTATGTTTAGAGTACTTGGGAGTTTCAAGGGATGTCTGTGTCAAAACACAGAGTAGTAACCAAGTTTCCTGAACTTTTATTGTCCTTTCTTCCCTTTTACTGCTTACTCCCATTTCACTTTATTCACTGGAGGTTCTAATTCTTCCCAAATTACTGTATTGGAATCTAATTCCCTCATATTGCTGTGCTTTGAGAGTCTTTACGTTGATGAACAAAATTAGTCTTTTTAGCAAGTAATTACTTAAATTACCTTAATTATATAATAATGTAAGGTCAGCAACAAAATTATATATACTTTAGCTGAATTGTTATGCTGATGGCATTAAGTGCCAAGCACTAGCTTCATCCTATCTCTCCCAAAGCCAAGGTTTTGTACAATCCCACTGCAGTTTATTCAGTATAATTTAGTTTGAGGTGTTTATCATAGTGGAGATGGCCAAAAAGGTATTTGAGATAATTAGTTAAGTGATTTTATAATTGCTGAAACATCTGTTGGAATTAATTCTGGCAAGGTAGCCATTTTATGGAAATAAAAATACTCTCATAATACTTCTGGCAAAATAGCTCCCTTGGAGTCATTGAAATGGCTGTGGGGAAGAATTTGGGACATTGAATTAGTCTTTGGGTGCACACTGCATAAACTGCCTGCCCTTTTGTCTTTCCAGCTTAGGGAGACGTAGCCAGGCTCAGTGCAGGAAGTCTTTAGCTGCTCATATTAAAACTCTTTCAGCTTCTTCAGCACTGGGGTTCTGCAGAGCCTGAACAGTCCTTGTGTTCACGGGGTGTTCTCTTTGTGCCTGCCCTGACCTCAAATGTGCCAACACCTTAGTCTTTTCACTTCTTAGGGCTCTAATGAGAACTCACAGATCTGTTTGTTTCAGGGTTTTGATTTTTGTTGCTTCAGACAGCTGTAAGCCTACACATCCATTTTCAGGATCCATAAATGAAGACGAACTTCTACAAACACAGCTATTGTTTAGACCATTTCTAGAATTTAACAGCAGCTAACATTTTGAGAGCTTGCCTTTTGGAAAATGACAGTGATGCTGCAATTGAGTACCTGTGGTAGAAAAAAAAAATCTCATGGCAAAAGCTGTGGGTGGAGACTAAAGCTTGTAAATGCATTTCTTTAGTAGGATCAGGTGGCATGTTTGCCATTAGGCAGTGTCAGTGAACAGACACAGCCTGGGTCCATGGCATCCAGTAATGCCCAGTTGTCTCAGTGGTTGTTGGTGCAGTTCTGCCTTGACCCAAGTGAAAATGTGATTTATGCACGAAAAAAAGCAAGAGATGGTGAGTGGCAAGAAAGTACTCAAGCAAAGTGTCCAAACAATAGCATTGCACCTAATGTTCTGAAATTTTTCATAAATAAATTAGCAAGATGGGGCAGTCAATGGACACTGATATTAAAGACAAGGAAGGAGAAAAGAGCTCAGGAGTTACATATCAAGGTAAGAACAGCATCTAGAGAGGTGTAAGTGGTGATGGAGAGGATGATGGGATGGCAGTGTATAGTTTGTATTTACAGTCATTAAGATTAAAAGAATTTATGTAGTTCAATAGGTGCAGAGCTGGTGTTGGCTTTTGCTTTTACCTTTTAGAACAGACAAGTTTAGTAAGGACTGGTTACTTCAAAGCTAACTTAAAGGTATTTATGAACTTGTCATGTATCTTGAAACTTTCTCACCTCTATGAGAAAACAAGAGAATGTTTAGCTCCAGGTTGTTTCCTGGAAGAGTGGAGTGATGGCAGGGCAGCTGGTTGGTTGTCTGCAGGGAACAGGACCTGCTATAAGGCAGCTTACTGTTTTAAATGGGATGAAAAGTATTTGATGGAAGAGGTGTGAAAGGCATTCAAAGAAACATCCTAGGGTATTTCTGCTGAAGTGATGGATATTTTCTCTTTCTGCATCACTGTCATCACTGCTGAGCAGGACACCCATGTTCCTCCATAGCTTTTTTTAGATGGGGTAAAAAAAAGATAACATACAAAAAGACATTGGAAATAAGGACTTTTCTTACCTCTTTTTAAAAAATGTTAAGATTTATTTTTCCATTGATATATGTGGATGATCTTATTTCAAAGTTGCTTTGAAATTCTGGAGAAAAGGAGGCTCAGGGGAGACCTTATCTACAACTCCCTAAAAGGTCATAGCCAGGTGTGGGTCGGTTTCTTCCCCCCAGTAAGAAGTGACAGGATGAGAAGAAATGGCCTCAAGTTGTACCAGAGAGGGTTAAGATTGGGTATTAGGAAAAAAATTATTCACTTAAAGCACGGTCAGGGATTGGGATAGGCTGCCTGTGGAAGCAGTGAAATCACCATCCCTAGGAATGTTCAAAAAGTGCTTCGATGTGGCAGTTGGGAATGTGGTTTAGTGGTAAACACAGCTGGGTTAACTGCTGGACTCGATCTTGCAGGTCTTTTCCAACCTTAATGATTGTATGGCTTTAGGGGGATGTGTGATGGATGAAAATTTCATTCCAAATGAAAAGAACTTTTAAGTTAAAAAAAAAAAGAAAGAAATGTTGAATTGTATTGCAACCAACAGTTTGTTTCTCACCATTTTTATTGGTATTATATTTATAGCAGAGAAACTTCTTAGTAGCAAATCTTGTGGCTTATGACCTAACTAAAACCATTTAGAAGTATATTCTTCTGTGACTAAACTTTCATCTGTCAAAATGTGTGTCAAAACACAAACATTGACATTTGGAATGCTGAAGCTTGTGAAAAAATCTCACCATTTAGCTGGAGGCAGAGCATGCAGTTAAACTTGTTGAATCAAAGTTTACAGTAGGCAATAAGCATCACCTCCCTGCCTGTAAGAAGTCATTTTTTGGTGTTCAATAAAAATTTTTTAAAAAGGGCAAGTAAGAAAATATTAGGTGCACTTAAGACTTTGCAGCCAGTGACTTATTTGTGTCTCTAAATCCTTTTGTTTCCAGAGAAAAGTTTGGCAGTTGGCAAAAGCAATACAGACAGCATAACTGTTGTGTTTAATACTGAGAAACCGGTCAGGAATTAATGCTTAGGTAGTTGCAAGTTTGTAAGTGACAAAAGAGGAATATCTGGTGTAGGAAAGTGTAGCTTATCCGGGTACATTGTGTGTATAAATACAGAAGTGTGTGCAGAAGCACAGTGGCAAACAGCATTGGAAACCAAAAGGTGTCACCTCTTGAAAGGAGTAGGGGAGCCTTCAGTTGGACTGTGGAGCATCCAAAACTCATGGAAGATCAGGTAAGGTCACCTAAATTCATCCCTGTCATTCACAGCCATAAATTACCTTGTTTTAAAGAGCCTGTTATGCATTTTTTTCCTGTTTTGATTTCCCCTACTCAGTCCTGGCCCTGCTTTCCCCCAGAGTCCCAAAGAGGTTGTGCCTTAGCAGTGCCAAAGGAATGGCACAGTAGGGATAAAAAACATAAGGGATGTTTATGCCTTAGTGCCCATATTTCCCGTGGCATAGATGTGACCAAGTGATACAGGGTTTTCTCCAAATGACCTCATATTCAAGTGATTTGCTGAAAGGTTTTTGTCCCATAGTGCTTATTTCTGTTCAGCAGGCAGCAGGTAAATTGTGCCTTTTCTTAGATATAAACACTAGCAGTTTTGTCTCTGTTTATGGTGTTGCATTCTTAGAAATCAGGGAGCTCATCAAGACGAGACTAATCTCGGATTTTGCCCAAGAAACTCTCACAAGGACATGAGTAGTAGAGCACCTGGCACTACATCTGAGGAAGGTCTGCTCTCAGGTCTCCCTGGTTCCATTCCTAATGCCAGGGTTTGGAGAACTAAATTAGTATGCATAGTAGAACAATGGACCAGACAAGGAGAGAGCAGTGACAGTCACTGTGACCTAAGCAAGGCTTTTGACAGGTCTCCCATAGTACCCTTGTATGCAAATTGGGGCTGTCTTTTCCAGATTTTGGATAGGTATATTGTAAGATGGGTGCAAAATTAACTGGGGTACAAGTCTTGAGTGGTTGTGATCATGGCATGAAGTTGGTGACTGGTTCTTGGGAGTTCCACAGGAATCTGGCAGAGGCAGACTCTTCTCAGAGGAGCACAGCAGGAGAAGAGGCAACAGTCACAAGCTAAAGCAAGGGAAATTTCAATTAGATACTTAAAATAAGGTGGTCAAATACTGGAGCAGGCTGCCTAAAGAAGGTGTGGTATCTCCATTCTTGGAGGTATTCCAGGCTCCACTGGGCAGAGCCCTGAGAAACCTGATCTGTCTGTGAGGTTGGCCCTGCTTTGAGCAGGAGGTTGGACCAAACAGCCTTAAAATGATCCTTCCATCTTAAATTCTGTTATGATTTTATAAACACGAAACAAAAATTATATTTAAGAACTCCTCCAGTAGCCCAGCTCCTCATTTCCATATAAAATGCTTAACACTGACTTTGGGGCAGAGCATGATCTATTTTAAAGTCTCTTCTGCTCTTTTGTGTCCAGGGCCACAGTGCCTGCAGATACCTTCTTGCAGTAAATTGTGCTGCTCTAAAGGACTTCCCAGCAGTGCAGGGGATGGCTGTTGAACCAAGGACACATGGAGTAGCATTCCAGGGTAGCTTATTAAGTGCCATGTCCATAAGGCAACCTGAGTGCTTAGAGCCTTCTACTCACAAATGAGGTCTGAGAACTTTGGTTGCCCTTTCTCTCCACTGTGCACTGAATGTGGCACATAACAAGGTAGTCTGAGTGTGATGATACTGAGCCAGCTGGAGGGCAGGAGGCAGTGCTGATGGGTAAGGTATCTTTCCTGCTGTCCTTCGATATAAAAGGTTAACATTTAATTGTTGCAACTGCTTTTACTGCAGGCTCTGATGTTGAACAATTACCTTATCAATTTCTAACCTTGTACCTGAACCTCGAGGATCAGATCTATACTTGGTAGAGCTGCTACATTCACAAGGTTTCTACTAGGGATTGGTTTGACCTGAGCTATGCTCTGCTGTTGTCTAGTAGCAAAGCTTGAAATTTCTGGAATTAGTCTGCAGTGCAACTGCTGCACAGAGGATTACTGTGCTTTCAGTGTGTCCAGCTTTGCTGAAGACCACATTTCACCTGGCCAAACAATGGTTTAATGGCAAAGCCAATTTAAAATGTTCTGTATTAAGGGTGCCTGAATTCACCCTGACCAGTTTCCATTCTTTTTGAAGCTGTGAACTTTTATTTACTCCAAAAGCCAACCGGAGAGGGAAAAGATCATAGAATCATAGAATGGGTTGGGGTGGAAAGGACCTTAAAGAACATCTAGTTCCAAACCCCCTACTGGGGGCAGAGACACCGTCTACTAGAGCAGGTTGCTCAAAACCCCATCCAGCCTGGCCTTGAACACTTCCAGGGATGGGGCAGCCACAGCTTCTCTGGGCAGCCTGTTCCTATGTCTCACCATCCTCACAGGGAAGAATTTCTTCCTAACATCTAATCTAAATGTCTCTGCTTTCAGTTTAAAACCATTCTCCCTCATTTTACCACTATCTTCCTGTGTAAAGATGTGGTAAAGATTTTAAGGGACTGTTAGAGAGCCCCTGGAGACAGAAATTGAGCAGTATTTTCATAATGATTCCACAGACTAGTCTGCATGACGTCAATGTGATTCATGCATGGTCATTACAATATATCTTAGTGTCCGAGTAGAAAGTGGGAACAAGATCCTTGGGGGAGAAAAAACCTGTTGTATATCTGATTTTGGTATAAAGTACAAACAGAATCATAAATAAATGGTTAGGTTCTGTCTTGAAAGTTGGGGTTAAATAAGGTAGAAGGCACATTTAGAAAACCCCACATTTTCATAGGCCATTGATATGTTGTTTGATACAGAAATTTGATACAATTTGATGAGAACCAGCACAGCAGTAAATTGTGTGATAAATAATAAACAACATATAGTATGCTTGCAATAATTGAAACAGCCAAACATTTATGACCTAAAGTTTTGTTAATGCCTCTGCCTCTTCTAAGGGGAACAGTGAGGATTGCCACCAATCTCTGAATGCAGACATTTTGCAGAGTGATTTCTTTTTGCCTGCTCCCCCCCAACACTTCTCATTGCATCTCTTATTCCTCTTGAATGACTATATTGCATTTTGTACAATAAATGGCATTTGAGTGTGTATTGGAAATGACCAGGATTGGTATTAGAAATTAAATAAAATATTACCTTTTTTTTTCCTTTTTATAAATTGCTCCAATGGTAGCAAATTAACAGTAAATTGATAGAGAAAGGTAAGCGCAGATCCTTTAAATCATAGTGAAGTTTTTGGCATTCAAGCTAGAAGTGTCTCAATTTAACACATCATTGGTTTGTATTATTAGAAATTTCATTGGCTTGTGGAGCGTATGATGGTTATGCTCTAAAATTGAAAGTACATAGACTCAGGACTTCCACAGTAGGCTGAGCTCTCACGCAGTTACTGATCAGTGTGCAGCAACTGCCATGGCTTGTTAATAAGCACAGGCAAGCCACCATTAAAACCCTACTTGCCACTGTATAGAAAGATTTTTAACGTACTTATTTTCTTGTTTATAGTTCCATATCAATCATGAAATGGGAACTGAGAGACCAGTAAATGTCATTTGCCACTTTTCGAGTGGCATGAATTCATCATCTTCATTGCATTTCATCACATTCATCTGTTTCCTTCCAAACGGGAGTAGGGGATTAGAGTGGAAATGTGTCTTGAATCATTAAAAGAAATTCTACTTAAAATAGTAGAGTAAATTAAGCTAGCAAACTTGTTTCAGCTAATACTTAGCCAGTGTGATCCAAACTCTTCTTGTACTGTTTTGAGCCTTGTTCCCTGAAAATTATCCAAGAATCCCCTCGTAATAGGGGAGATACTTGGTTAAATAGTAAAATATTTTTAGATGCTTACTAAACTTTAAGAGGGTCTTTATTTGCCATTTTTTATGGCTGCCTTCTCCAGGGTATATTTGGTGGGCACTTAACTAGGGTTTATTACGTCTATAAAGTCCTAGCCCAATATATATTCCTTGTCATGTGCAGGCTATGTTAAATGTGCCTTCTGTCACGATCATGAGGCTGGTTTTATTCAGATGGTGGTTTTCCCATCTGTGGGGAATGAGAATTTCTCCACTTCGGTGTGCTGCTAGGAGGTAATTATTTGGGACTTAAGATACAGTGTTTGCCTTTTTCCTCGATGTGGTGGACTCATCTGTTGTCAGCCTTTTGCTCTTAAGGCCTGATGTTCTTTATTGTTGCTCACTGAATAAAAATTGCTAAAATGCTTGTGCTGATGTAGCAGAAGAAGCTGATGTGTCTGAAGCACAGGTGGTTTCACTGGCTTGTCCCAGTGGTGCCCTGTTGGCAGGGCAAAGCAGCATGGGCTGTGCTGGGGACATGCCTGGTCACACGGCAGCTTGGGTAGGTGGTGCTTGGAATGCTCTGTGGGACATTGGCATGGCATGTCCCAGGCTGGGTAAGGACACTGCTGGGCCTTGATCAGGTAATTGCAGGTCTGAGTCCTGGGATAGAAGTGTGTTTGCAAAACACGTGGGAAACCAAGTACTGAAAGTTCCCAAGAAGAGCATAGTGGGAGCAGTTAGCAAGTTGGACCTGCTCTGCAAGTTACAAATTAAATAGTCTCATTTAATCTATTCCATGTGCTAAAATACCTCCTCAGCTGAGAATGCTCAAATCCAGCCCCAGTATAGGCAGGCAATTCATTAAGAGGTGCAAATCCTACCACAGTCATGCAGATGTATTTGGTCAAGGACACTGTGATTCAGGACATGGCTCTTTTAGCACAAAGAATATCTGCACCATCTACACTCTCATTGAGACACTGCTCTGCAAAGCCCTTTTTTTAATGGAGCCAAAACTGGGATCTGAATGAGTTGTACTTGAAAGCAATTGTCTCTCTCATTTTAATTAATCAGAACTGGTTGAATACTACTGGTTGAATAATGTATTTAATGAATAATGCTGTTGTCCATCAAATAAATTATTCAATTAATCTTTCTTTTTTGCATTAGCTAAACACTTCTATAGAAGTTTGCAAATATCCATTGAATAATCTATTAGAATGATGCATTGCTCTTCAAATATACGATACAACAAATAATTTTATCTAGTATTCAGCCAAGTTTTCCCTTAATTAAAATTTGCATATATATAACTGCCTGAAGAATCACAAGGCTTAAAGTAGTAGCAGACATGAGGTGGAGAGAAGTGTTTCTGTTATTTTGGGTGATTTATGTTTTTTAACTGCTGTGGTATTGTGTTCTAAGAATATGTCAGGGATGGCAAGGATTCTAAAGAATCTCTTTTTTCTTTTTTCTGTTTTTTTTTTGTTTTGTTTTGTTTTGTTTATTTTGTTTTTTGGTCTTTTTTGTTTAATAGAGTTACTTTTAGACTGATCTCCAAATAAATTGTATACATTTTACCAGTGAAGTGCAGCCAGCCTTGCAAGAGAAGTGGTTGGCAGTCAGTTCATTATATAAGGGTGGAGAATAAAGAAACAGGCTGAGGAAAAGAGCCAGTTCCACCACAAATATATTCACATGGCAGATTCTGACATGCAGAGAGCTCTCACTCCTATCAAACTGCTCAAGGAGCCCATCTCAGAAGGGCTGACTACTCCTGTGAGGGTCCATAACTGTGGGTGGCTGGGGACACAGACTCCAGAACTAATATTTACACCAGTAATGTGCACAGGCACATCAGATGCCTGGACAACAACAAAAAGATCTGGTCGAAGCTCTAGTCTGAGTAGGGTGATGGCTGACCACTGCTTCATTCAGACATCAACAGCAAATCTAGTGGGCATACACGGATAATGGGGCTGGGAGGCAAAAGGAAATGTGCCCAAACCCCCTGTCCAGCTTGCATCCCCTGCCTCATTTCTGCTGACATTCCAGTGCACCCATGTCCCATTTTTGGAGGTGACAAGCTCTCCAAGTCTGACTTTCAAAGACCTTCAGGTGCCTCTGGATTTTCAAGCTTCGGGTTTGGCCGCCCTAACTCCATCTCCCTGGACTTGGGCAGAAATCAAGAGCCCTCTCTGCCTCAGCAAGTTTGGCAATCCCTGCAGTATTATTAAAGACCCCTGCTACCCCTGAAGTGTGGCCCTGGGAGGCATGGCCAGCTGTGGGGTCAGCCTGCATGGTCCCACTGAGCTGCTCTGGGAGATGAGTGTCCTGTCCCTGAGGAGGGACTCGGGCAGTGCGAGGCTTTAGCTGTGGAGCTGTGGTGCACAGGGTGGCCCACTGGGCATTTTACTCTAAAATTCACTGAAATCAAGGATGGAAAGCCAGTATTGTTTTGATTTAGAAGAGGATGGAAGTCTTTTACTCTTGCAATTACATTTTTTCTTTAGCTTCCAGTTAGTAAAATGAAAGAATAATTTAGAGTTTCAGAGGATCTCCATGAAGTATGAGATAACCCAGTCACTGCTGTATTTGGGCACCTTCAAGACGGTCAAGGAGCTATGACTGAGGCCATTAAGGTCATTTGGTTTTGTCTCAGCAAGATCCAGTGGGTTTTGATGTTTAGCAACTTGGTAAAGAATGTTTTTTAAAGGGAAAAATTAATTTAAAAAAATTTATTCGGGAATTTAAGTCCTGGACTTTATTGCTAACCCTTGGGAATGGTTTTACAACAGCTCACTGTCTCTCTAGTTTTGAGTGTCTCTCAAAATGATGTAGGCTCTTGATCTAGCCAACTTGCCTGTATCTTTATATTTAAGTTGTCCTTCCTATGATTGTGGATTTAATTTAATGCAAACGGAATTGTGTCTAGGTGACATGATCAGACTGTGTTATACAAACTCTTACATTATGACATTCCTCTCACACTAACTAAAAGCTTTGTTGCAACATATTAATATAGAGAGGGTTATTTGTTTTGCTGGTAATAAAGGCTGTATATTTGCTGTTTAGAAGTAGTAATAAGGTTGACTTTTACACAACCTTGGGGAGAAAGTTGCGTTATATATTTATTTTTGAAGAGTTAAAAATTAAAAATGCATCTTGTGTATGTTCAGCTGAGACGAGAGCAAGGGAGAGTACATACAAATTCCATCAAATACAATTAGCATAATCAGAGGCTGGATGAGAGCCACAAATGACTGCACAAGGGGAAAAAAGTAGTTCCTGGGATCTTGGTACATTGCCTGAAGCTGAAAGGGACACAAAGCAGTAGGAACTATTTTTACCCAAGGGCAATTTTTGCTGATACTGCCCTTGCAAGCAGCTCTTATTTTATTATTTTTATAGATTCTTTTTCTGTCTTAAATTTGTATACTGAATTATCCATGAGGATAAATGTCAGAGTGGATTAAGATTAAATTAGGAACTAGATACTTCAAAATAAAAAATATCCCTCCTTCCTATGTACTCCCTTTAGTTTAGTATGGGGTTTTTTGCAGGGAGAGGAAGTTGTTTTTTTTCCCTGTAGATGTACTAGGCTGCAGCTACATAGACTGTATTTTCCTTTGAATCTTTTTACATTTAGTTTTTCTACACAGATAATTTAACTTCCAATATCCCATCTTCTTTGGTTTAGGTCATCATTCTCTTCATAGAGTTCCTGAATTTCTTTCTTCTGCTTGTAATATAGCTGGATGATGTTCTTTGTCATTTTTTTCCCTTTTTCCCTCTGGTTCTGCTGCAGTGCACACGGGGGCATAGTCAGAGAGTTTACAATGGCTCCTACCATCCGGAGAGTGATGAGTAATTTAGACCACTTGTTATCCAGGGCTGCCAGACTCCAGCTTCTAACAGAGCCCACTGAGAGAAGTAGGCATGACACCAGAATTAGGTACCTGTATTATACTGTTTAGCTGCTGCCCCTAGATCTAACCAAGTTAGTTATAATAACCCTATTGATGTTACTGGATGAAAGCTGAGTGTTAAAAAATTCCCCCCATGTTGTACACAGAGGCTTTGTTTTCCTGCAAGACAATCTTTTCCCTCCCTGCTTCTTTTTTTCCCAAACCAGTGCTTTTTTCTGTCACTCTGTGTTCCATCTCTTGTTTTCTCATCATCTGCTCACCTCCTTTCCACTCCCTCTGACACATGCAAATGCTCCAGAATACATTCATGCACTCGTATTTTATTAGTCTTTCTCAGATGCATATTTCTGGGTTTTATTTTTTGCTGGGCTTGTTTTGTTTGGCATTCTTTTTTACATTGTAATGCAAAATATACTTAAGGGTGTCTATTTAAAACTGCTGTGTTTAAACACTCTAAATGGTCCCTTTGGGAAGGCAGAGGGGTGCAGGGAATGCAGACAAAGGCGACTGATCATGACTTGTATGTAGCACACCTTCCTTTGCCCACAGAACTGTGTTTACAGCATTGATCTGACCAGTTTCTGGCTCAGAGCAGCTTCCAACAGTTGCTTAGTCTTTAAAATATTTTTTTTAAAACGTTAAACCCCAGTGCTTTCTCTCACTTAGTGCATTCAGAGATCTTCCCCAAGAAAAATTCCAATGGGCAGGAGTTGGTCAGTTGAGCACTACCAAGATGTTTTTGAGAAGCAAGCACACACAGCTGGAAATAGAGCTCTCTTCCCATCGGGGAAATGCCTGTTTTCTGAATACAGGAAGGATTGGGAGGTCTTTAGATACACCATTCTTTCCCCCTGGTACTCTTCCAGTTCAGATAATGCTACTGATGTCCCTGGGCTTACAGCTCGAGGTAAGATGCTGTGCTGGGTGTGTGACAGCTTTCCCAGACGTGGAAATGTCACAAGTTTAAAACCTCCCGGTTTATGCCCTATACAGCTGTAAACAGGAATTTTATTCCACTGAGAAAGGCAGGTTTGTAGTTTGCCAGTGGAGTTAGCTCTCCTGGCTAGTTCTGAAAGGGCTCGAACTCCCTCAAGCTTGGTATCGAAAAGCTGTAGACACTCACATTTTATACCTAGTTTACTTTTATTAGTGAAACAAAAACAAAAAAATTCCAATACCTACGTAGTTCAACCTTTGGTAAATAATTTCAATGTACAAATTTACTCATGAAAGAGAAGGAAATTAAAATATGTCTCTAGATGACTAGTTCCAGAGGCAAATAAATAATTTTTAAATAACAGCAACAAGAGTATCTTACACTTTTCACCTCTTTAAGAATCAGAAAGCTTTTTAGGCGGCAGCTGCTGTATAAAATGTGAGCAGGGAAAGCTGTTTCTACATGTCCAGCTTGGTGCTCAGTGTGGCCATGATGCAGTGAAACAGTGTGGGACTGGATGAGAGGGCTCCTGCATCTCCTCAAAGCAAGAGGGGAATATTAGGCAGGCAGAAATGTAATTACTGGAGTTGAAACTGGGCCAGGACAGTGGGACTGACAACACATTCTTGGGAAATGTGCTCTTTGATCGTAAATATCTGTGAAGCAAGCTTGCCAACCATATTGATTTTGGCAGTGGATTATCACTGACAGCCAGGATCTGCTGCCCTCCTGCTTAAAACAGTGCCCTAATAGGTTTTTGGACAAGCAGCCAGGGCATGCGTAGAGAGCAATTCCCAGGACACATTCACCCCATCACAGAGTCCCTGAGTGTGTCGGCTTGGCCCCTGGAGAAGTCTTGTACAGGTGTTCAGTGCCAGGACAGCAAGTCCTGCACATCTGGGAAGTGCCGGCCCCACACAGACCAGGTGCAGGTGCACTGTGGAATGTCCAGCCCACTGGCATCAGCAGCTTTGTGCTCATCCTTTTGCTGAGGCTGGTCTGGCTCTGCTCCCTTTCCATCATGAGCTTTGACCACAATGGAATGTGAGCAAAGCCTGACCTGCATGACACCTTTTTTCCTTCAAACTCTGCGTTTAAGAGACAGTTGCTGGCTTAACCAAATGTAAGACTCGAGTTTCAACAGCCAGCACATTAGGTAGTGATACTAACAAGCTGCTGGTACTTTTGCTCTTAAATGAAATTGAGTATAGCTAAGAGGAGGCTGTTGGTTAAAATAATGAAATAAAACTTGAGAAAGTGCAAAATAATACCTGCACATCATCCAAATGATCTTTGTGTGTGAAATGCATAGAGATTGTGCCCTGATCCTCAACTGATAATTCCAAGTCCTTTTGTAATACAAATAATAACCAGATATTTAGGATAGATTAGAATTTACTTTTGGATCCATTAGCATTTCTGTTAAATCTGACAAACGATTTAGAAAATCTATATGAATTCAAAGAGCCTGCTCATCATATTTTGTGACAGCTGGGTGAATACTTGACATCTTTGTGCTCTTAAAAGAACATATGCAAAGTCTCAATTTAATTTGTAGGGTTGAGGGAATTTATTTGCCTAATTTTGAGCCCACTAGCACATGATGGATTTGAAAGTTCAGTTCTAACAGGAGTATAATTGGGTACTCATTTCACTTAGGAGAGAGAGTGATAGAAAGGGTGAAGAGAGAGATAGAGACATGAGGAAAATAAAGTAAGAAAATGTAACTGAGAATACTCTTGAAAAAAAATGCAATGAGATTGAAAAAAAGAATGTAACAATGCACAGCATGAGAAAAAGCCCGTACATACAAATAAGTTATTCTTTAAGGGGGCAGAAGAGACAAAATAATACATTCTTAATCATAGTGCCAAATGTCTTTTGGCTGAGAAGAGCTGATGCTTTAAAATTTACTCACTGTCATAGCTGAAAACAAAGACAAAATATTAAGTGTCTGAGTTGTCGGAAGAGAAAGATGGATGTTTCTCTAAATGCTTTCTCAAGCTCAGTAAGTAAAGCAGCTTATCTAATGTTCAGTCTTGCAAGGACAGTCCTTCAGCATGAATACCCCTGGTGCAACAGTGAGCTGCAAGGAAAGGACACATGGTCATGGCCATACAAACCAAATCCCATAGGTGAATATCTGCCTTGCTGACCAGCCTTTGTTGTCTCATGTCTCCTTTGGTTTCATCTGAGACAAAGACCATCTCACACTCCAAAGATCAACTACCACAACACTCAGCTTGGTCTGTTCCCTGCATGCAAGGAAAGTCCTGGCGCTATAACAAGTGCCAAAGTCCTGTCAGGTGACAGGATGGGCGTGATGTCTGCTGGCAGTTACCAAGAGAACATACTTAGAGATGGAAGTGGCACTGTACCAGGTGATACGGAAGGAGTCTTCCCTTACAGCTCCTGAATACTTTTGTAAGAGACAAAGATTTGGATTTGCCAATTTGGATCTGACCTGCTTACACGTGCTTTGCCTTTTGTTCAGCCTACAGCAGCTCCTTTTCTTTCCATTTTTGAAAGCTGTGTGAACCCTCTGCTTTGGCCCCTTATGTGCACAGTGGGATCAGTGGCAGTGTAGGTTTATTCTGTCTGTGCTGCTGAAGACTGCTGCCATGTGAGCAGCACATCCAGTCCAGTGTCCTTCCTCATCCCATGCAGCATGTGGGGCCAGGATTCACAAGCAGCACAGCATGCCAGCATTCTAAAGTAGCTTTATTAACAGTCCTTAGGGAATACCTCTCCACATCCCTCATTTATCTTTTAAATGAGTCTCTTAGCAGAAAACGAGGGCAGGAATTGAGCTTGGTTTCAGTCTACCTCAGCATTTATATTTTCCGAATTACTTCCAAATGAGCTGGATCCTGATGTCCCCAGCCTTTTTTTTTTGTCTCACATGGGACACAAAGTCCCTTTGTTGCTGGTCACTGACGGGTCCAGTTGAACCAGTGTGAGCCCAAGGCATTTGATGGTAAATCTCTGTTCAGTGCTGTAGGACCTTGTCAGCTAGTTGAGGTTTAGCTTAGTACACAGCAAATAGAAGTACTTCTCCTGTGATGCTTGTATTTACTTTCATTTTTAGGAAAGAACTACATTTTCACCTGTATCACTGGCAACTTTCATTAACACTCCTTGTTGAACAGTAGCTTTTTCATCTTTGTGCTTTACTAACGTTGTAGAATTAAATGGGTTTTTCTCTCTTTCTGATTGTATCCTGATATTCTGTCACCTTTTGATCTCTGAGTAGTGCACATAGACTGGAAATTCCTTGAGGTACAGACTCCTGGGAAAGGAGTGTGTATAGGGGTGTATTTTTTCTTTAGAGGATGCCTACTGTGGCAGAGCCTCGCATACCGTGGTATTGTGAAATAATAGTAATAACATTATTCTTACAAATACTATTACTATTACTATTACTATTACTATTACTATTACTATTATTGATAATAGCATTATTATTATTATTATTATTATTATTATTATTATTATTATTATTATTATTCCACATTACCTTTGTAATACCTAGAAAACTCAATTTTGTTTAAAGTGTATCGAAAACTCAAGGAAGAGAGGTAAATGGCAACCTACAGACACAGCAAATGGCCCGAAGTACTAATACATTTCTGACTTTATACAGCAGCTTCTCCTTAATCTGATCACTGGTTAATTTAATCCTGTTTCTTTTGATTGGATCCCTTGGAACCAAATAATTTGTATCGTGTTTTAGTCTGATATTTCTGATCATTGTCTTTGTTAATTTGATCAGGATTGATTGAACCAGTCATTGAAAATAAATCACGTAATTAATCAAATGCAGCATTAGAAAAGCAGGCCCTCAGTGAGTCTGTTAGCTTTTACTTCTTGTTTTTCTTCTCCAGTATATGAAGCTTGGACTACTTTTAGAAAAAGATGAACCTTTTTATAGCACCCACAGCTCAGTAGTAGAAGGGGAAAGAGATACAGATACATCTGTATACATATACTTATTTCATGAATAGAATAGAATAGAATAGAATAGAATAGAATAGAATAGAATAGAATAGAATAGAATAGAATAGAATAGAATAGAATAGAATTAGTTCAATGGGAAGGGACCTACAATTACCATTCAGTCCAACTTTATATCTCCTCTCAAAGTATCTCAATATCACAGATTCTGTGACCCTTACTGAGACAGATGTGTTTGGTAGAAGATCTTGCTTAATGGCTCAACTTTCTTGCTAACTCAGTGATTTTAAGAAACTCAACATGTGATCTGTGTTTGAATTTGGCACAGAATCATCACTACATATAAAAAACAAGATATGGCTCTGTGCTTTATTCTAGTAACATCTGAATAGTCTGGTACAGTCAGTGGTTGTCTGAAGCTAACAGTCATTCCAAAAACTGTGCTATGGCTGGAAGGTCACAACAAAGATTATTTTGATTTCCACCTGTTGTGTGGAAAGCATGCCTCTTGGGTTTTTTTTCAGAATAGGTCTATGGTCCCATTTTGCTTCTTCTCTCACTCTGGTCAATAGCTGTGACCAAAGTTGGCCATTTTGATCTGCACTGTTAGATATTTATAAATTTGTGTTCAAACTGAAGCTTTATTGCAACAAACCAAGGCTTCGTTTGTATTGTGGAGGCAATGGTTGTACAAGAACAGCTAGAATTCCCCTTGCTCTTCTGAAAGCCACAACAAGTTCAGCAGGGGACATGCCTCCTCTTAAGGGGTATTACCTCCAATGACCCCAGGCTATCCTCCCTGGCAGTTCATCCAGGGGGAATACAAGGGCTCTGTCTGCCCTGCACCAGTCCTAGCAGGAATAGTATCTTCTGTTGGACCATGACCTGCAACAGTGGAGGAGGAGAATTAGGAAGATCAGATAACAACTTGCTGTTGTAGGTGAGGTATCCCTACCAAAGGTCATTTAATTTTAGCTTGTCCTTCCCTTCATGGCTTACAGAACCAACCTGTGTTATTTAGTGCTCATAATAACCCATCTCTCTCTCTCTCGCTCTCTCTCCCCTGTCACCTTGACACTTCTTGAGTGGGAGATTATTTTTAGAGGTGGTCTACTTTGTGTTAACTTCCCAAGAGCAAAGACAGTGTGAGATTTTATGCTTTTTGTAACATGAATTTTCTTTGAAAGATACATTACAGGGGATTTTCAAAAACAGAAAAGTCTTTGGCCAAACTCACATCCTTGCTAGATTTCCTCTTCTTAATTAGTCCAATCGCTCAAACTGGATGCCTAGAAGAATTTAATCTTAAAAGAATAAAAAGTAAAGGAATGTAAATCAATGAAAGAAATATAAGTAGAGCTTAATCTTGATGGTACCCATGTGTTCGTGGATGACAAAGGACTGTTTAGCATCACAAGTTGCTGTGAACAG
This sequence comes from Acridotheres tristis, assembly GCA_037013685.1. Lineage (NCBI taxonomy): Eukaryota > Metazoa > Chordata > Aves > Passeriformes > Sturnidae > Acridotheres > Acridotheres tristis. The sequence goes on from CM072887.1 coordinate 104,907,494, forward strand.
AGTAATACTAAAGGATCATCCAATTCACACCCAAAATGAGAATGGGGTGTCTGGAAAAAATGTGCAGCAATGTAGCACAATTCTGACAGGTGTACCAGTAACACTAGACCGAGCTATACTATTATCAGTTTTGCTTTAAGTCATGTGGCTGTGGACAGCAAAGTATGTCTAATAGCCATTTGGCAGATTTATATCTTGGGATGCAATGTGTTAGCCATAAATCTTTTAGAAGGATGGTGGTTGAGGCACCTGAGGCAGTCATGCTAGTCCACGAATCCATTCTGCTGAAAGAAAACAGGAAAACTGGGCAGCTTCCTACTGGTAGCATGGAGATACAGAAACAAAACAAGTAGGAATGCTTTGATGTAAAACCTACAGAGCAGAAAAATTAGACAAAACAGTGACTGTGTTTCCAGCAAAACCATATATTAGCACTCTGTTGTAAATCAAATTAAATGACTGCCTCACTGCCTAATCCTGCACTGAACTTCTTGTGTTATTAAAGCTCTGAATCTGAATGGAGACAGAGCTGTATCTTGAGACCTCATTCCCAAAAAGCATCTGCCAGTCACGTCTGGTCAGAACAGCTTTGGGAATGTTTACCTTCTTTTAGGAACCAACCGGGAGATTGATGGGTTCGAGCTGGTTTTGCACAAACTGGTTTGAATCTTAAAAGGCATTTTCGTCTGTCTGCACAGAGGAAAATGTTTTAATAGCAGAGGAAAAAAGGTTTTAATAAGAATCATTGAGATCTGTGATTTTGGGTTAAAAGGGAACACAGTATATTATTTTAGCATTTTTCACTGTGTAATAATTTCACATTTCTCCTATATAACCAAACCTTTTAACAAGATCAGAGCAACTATAGGAATAGCCAGATTTTAGATGTTATCTTGGATGTAGAAAAAGGGATGGATTATTTAAGTGTATAGTCTCTGAGAGAAATAGCACTCTAATGCTGTTTTTCACACCTTAATTTTAGTGACTTCATAACCTACCTTCATAAGATGGTCTTAATTGAACATTTCAATAGAATTTGAATAGTCTAATATATCTGGGATTCCTCCTCCACTTCTTAAATTATGACTTGAAATTTATTAGTCTTAATGTACATATCCCAGAGCTGATTGTTTTATCTTGTAAATCAGTTTCTCATCTTTTTTTCAGCTTTTATTTTCAGATATAATAAATAAATAAATTCTTGATTTAAAAGTCTTTTTTGTTTTGCAGTAGAAGAAGGGGGAGGAGGTCAGGCTTATAAGTGCAAAAGGATTTTTAGTTCTTTTTTAATTATTTACAAATGCTGAATTAAAGGACAGCAGAGTTTAAATTATGCATTAAATTAGCATGTTACTGATTGAAGACACTCAAAGAAAGTTGAAATTTTTTAATTGCTGTGATCCAAATTCAGCCACCACAATTTAATAGCTCAGTTGGTGTTGATGAACTTAAGGTAGTGATAAATCTGGACCTATAGGCTTATTTTTCTTTTTGCTGTGAAAGGTAAGCATGCTGTTTCTACAGTACTGTCTGTCCTTTTGTTTGAGAGTTGACTGAGTATACTTTGATCCTTTTTTTAGAAAAAGAATTCTTTGTTCTCCCTTAAAGAAAGCTTCCCGAGACCTGGATCAGATTATGGAAACTAAAGTGAGCACACAAAAGTGCTTGTTAGAAAGTGAAATATATGTGCAAACTAAATGTGCCCTTGATGATAGCCTTATTGATCAAGCCAAGTTAATAAATCACTAATATCACGCAGCACTGTTCAACACTCACAGGCTTATATTGGTTTTCTTTTTTTTTCCCCTTTCTTTTTATGTGCCTGCTGTGTAGGCAGAGAACATGCACTTTCCTGCCACGGACTGTGTACTACAATTGAAATACTGAGTTCAGAGGGCTTGAATGTAAAATGTTGGCATCCAATACAACAAAAAGGAACTTTTATAGCAGTAACTTAATACTGGGATTGGAGCATTTTATTTCCTAAGTATTCCTCTCTTTCTTTCTAGTGCTTCAGGCTCTCATCCAGAATGAAATTTGGGGTCCTGTTTGGATAATTAAAATAATTCCTTGGGAAATTTGGCATGATAATACCATATGGAGTGACTTCTGAACCTAGCAATGGCCAGCATTTGCATTCAAGATAAACGTTTAGTTTTCAAGAAGTCTGCCTTTAGGTTGTTCTTCAGTAGCTTTGCCAGTACATAAGGGCAACATCCTTTGCGCACCCTTGGGATTCTGGTCTGACAAGCACTTACTCCATTATTGCCCATATTTCCTTAAGCCCTCTGACAAAAAGCACTTATGATGAGCTGGATTTATCTGCCCATGCCGTGGGATGCCTGCAGGATGTCTGAGAGCCCTCTCGCGTTGCGCAGTGCATGTTCTCTGTAGCTGCCGCGTTGTTCCCGATGCCGCGCGTTTTCTCCTCCGTCGTGAGATGGTTTTGCGTTCGTAGCTTTGCTCTGATTTGGGGTTGATCTGCATGCAGACCGTGTTAGCAGAGGAGGTTCTGCTCAGGCTAAAGTGGGGCTTCTGTGCTCGAACCCAGTGTCGTGCGCTGATGTCCCTGGTGTCCTGGAGCAGCAAGTGTCGCAGCCGGGACCTTGGTTCGATACCTCAGCTCCGTTCCCTGATGTTCTCGCTGAGAAACGAAGGCAGCTGGGTGAGTACCTGAGCCTCTGCTGGTGCAATTTGCCAAGACAGAATACAAAGTAGCATTTATGAAGCACTTCTTGTCATTTCATGGTCCTGCATTCATTCCTAGCTAATGACTGGAGCGCTGGTGTGAGAGTGGTGATTGTACTGGGCAGTCAGCTGCCAGAAAGAAATAGATACCACCTGTGGTCAAGTCACAACCCTTTTCTATCCCATCTTCTCTTTTCCATAATCTCATTCCTTCTCTTTCCTTCGCAAACCTGCAGCTAATGTGGATGGTGAGGCTTAGAAAAGATTAATGAGACAGAAGCAGTTGACCCTTTCCCAGTATGTAGTTATCTCCCATTGCATTGTCAAAGCTTGGGAATTTGGGCTGTCTTATTTATGAGAGTAGCCAAGGCTCAGTCCAGGAAAGTTGGGGTTGATTTTGGTGGTGGGAAGAGGCTGGACATGCTCCTACATGTGCCTTCTTATCAGCTCACAAACTGAGAGGAGAGAAGCTCTGCTCTGCATGGAGCCAGGATCAGGGCTGGGTAAAGGTACTGATGCTGTGCTGGTCTGGAACTCCTGGGAATGGGGGGAATGCATCTCACTCAAGAGAGAAGCAGCAATATGTTTCATTAGTTCAATAACTTCAGTGGAATTTAACAAAGTTTAACACTGGTTTACAAAGGTTAACTAAGTTTGATGGTGAGGTTCACCTTATTAATTACTGCATGGAAGAAGTGCACAAATGCAAACTGAGTAGGAATCAAGTTAGAATGTTTTGCACAGAGACTGGAAATGCAAAATGGTAAGGAAGACTCTCCCAATGAGCCATGAGGTACAGAGTGGTGGAACTTAGGTGCAGACAGGTTCAATCTGAGTCTCAGACAAAGGTCTGTATCTAATGAAAGAAATACAAAGAGTGAGGAAGAGCCTTCTGTTGAGTCACAAGGTTCAGACTGGATCCGCTTGCTTTCTAAACTCCTTATGGAGCCTTGGTGCAGTTAGGTCCAATCTTAGTTTCAGACTTGGACAAGGGGTTATATCTAATGGAATTATCTATAATAAGTTGATAATAATTAATATTGAGTAGCTGCATGAATTAGTAATGTTTCATTAGTATTAATTTAGGTTCCTGACAGATCTGCCATTGGTTAAAGGTCTCGCTGTCTCAAGGAGCCTTCTTGAGAGTTGTACCAGCTCAAGTAAAGATCACCGCCATGCAACCAGGCTGCCTGGCCAGAAAAGCTCAAGAAGGCTCACTTAGGCTGTCATATTTATGGAATAAAGTGGTCAGGTTATAGTCCAATTGCATGTGATGGAAAAGGTATGCATGAATCTCCTTGTACCCACAAATTTCTTTGTTCCTTGATTAATGAGTCTTGCAAAAGCCACCAGCTATTCATGTGTTAATGGCATGATCAGTGTTCCAAGCTCATGTGCATTGATGCTCACTGTGTCACTGTTTCCTTCATGGTTTTTCAGAGAACAAGTTGAAACTAGAGAAGTTCTTGGCCTGGACACGGATCAGACCTTTACTTCTTTTGCAGCCTGTACCAAATTACCGCAGTTTGGTTAAGGGGTGAAGTGCATCCATCACAGGGATGTGGGCCCACTGCACTCATGGGTTTCTCCAAGCCTGTGCCATAAACCTCGAGGTGGGGAGTGTTTTTAAATCCTCTGCAAAGCAAGAACAGGTGCAGACTTTACCCCACTGCTGAGTCGTGTGTCTCTGAAGGCTGCCATAGTGCTCTGGCACTCACTCTGACGGGTGGGTCCTCACTGGATGGTGTTTAAGGAGTTTAAGTATTGAATTATTTTGTCTCCTCAGGAGGGAACTTAGACTTCTTTTGTCTTTTATGCAGGATAGTAACATTTTTCCTATGAGTTAACTGTATTATTCTCTTTCTTGCCGCTCCCACATTAGTTTTGGGAAGAGAAAAACAATGTTGTGTCATCTCAGAATTGCCTGGTGATGGGAAGTGTGAGGTAGATGAGTTCTTCTCTCCACCCATGAGCAAGTCCTCGAATGAGGTTTTACTGCAGGACTGTTCTCTCTGTTCCTTTTTCACGCTGGCCTGTCAATATCTCTTAGGTTTTTAATACATTACAGTATATCTGTCTCTTAAAATAACAGTTTAATTTCTGCAGCCCAGCCACCACACAGCCAGTGCTAGGGAGATATTGCTGTCATCACTGCATCTTTAAAAGCTCTGCTTCCACCCTTAAGAGCTACTTTGGCCATGGACTAAACTCAGAAATATACTTGGGTCCTGTCCAGCGCAGTGTAGAAATTTACTCGAGATGAAGATCTATCCCTGAATGGTTCCGATTTTACATGCATGCCTACAAATAATACCCATTTCATGCAATATTTAATAGTGTGAACTACAAATCAGACCATAAACTCTTTGGTGCAGAGACCACTAAACTTTTTAGCACATCAGACACATTCACATTTTAAACCCAACCAGGGCCACCAGTCACTACCACTTAGAGGCATAGAGAACAGCTTTAAAAGGAATTCCCTCATTAAACTGAAGTTGCTTTTACCCATGACATGCCATAAAACCTGAATCTGTGGGAGGGAATGTTTGCCTCTGTGCATGCATGCATCTTAACCTTTTTATTTTCAATGGGAAGAGAAAACAGACTGGGTTGCATATTGGATACATTATCTTGGTATTAAGCTGCCATTCCCAATCTCTTTTGGAAAATTGGAACAGAGATTCGCTACTTCTCATCCATCACTTTAAATGAAGGCCTCAGTAAAACAATTTTTATTGCTGTGAATCACAGATAGTATCCCTCTTGCCAGATTAGTTCTTTTTTGCTCATGAAACTGTTAGAATAGGTATTAGCACTCTGAGCCATAGCAGGATGTATGTCAGTGGTTCCACAAGCTATAGGAAAGTTGCTCAAATGTATTTATAAGGACCTTCCAGGAGGTACTTGGTGGTGTTGAGCCTGTGGAAGATTGTGTTGGAATTTTCATTGTTGGATTTTTGTGGGTTTTATGTTGGATTTTTAAAGTCCGCTAACATAGTCTTTGATGCTGTACAATAGGTTTTATGTTTCCATTGATGTAAAAAAGGTTTTACTAAAACTTTAGGTATTATTTCACTACAGATTTGTAAAGTATAGGACTTAAAGTCAGACTTAGGTGTTGCTATGCCTCTTCAACACCTAAGAGTAGCCATATAGAGCCATGATGCTGTATAGACCTAATCACTAATTCCCAGTCTTTAGCACCAGCTGATGGCTGTGAACTCACGAACTTTCTTGTGGATATTCTGAAAAGCCACATGAATCTGAAGGTTTTAATGTTTTAATGTAATAAGGTTCAATGGACCAGCTGTACAACAATTACTATTGCCTACAGGCCATGGTTTATGACTGCTTGAGCTACAAAAAAAATGACAGTCTGGCAACTTGTCTGTATTAGTCTCATGTAATTCCAGAATTGTTCTGTCTTGCTCTCTTCTGCCTGTACATCTTCTTGTGGTTAATTTCCTTAAAACTTGGAGACTGCTCCTTTCTGGAGCTCCAAGTGGCAGGTGGTGGAATGCAGACTTTAGCTGAACACTTTCATTGGCTCTTAATGGTGCCTTCAAACTAAAGAGGGAAAAAACATCGTGAGATTTGATTTTGGGGTACTCTATCCATGACAAAGAGCACAAATTGAACATTTTATGGGTGCTAGAAAGATGCTGATGATTCCTTAAGTAGTCTTTGTAGTCTGCCAGGAATTTCAGGGAAATTAAATAGCCAATGCTGCTGTTGACTAGCCAAGCTTTAACAGAACTTCTAGAAACCTTTTTGGTTTTTTCATGTAAATAGACTTTTGGCAGAGATGTATACCCAGTAGATTTTGTAATGCATTTCCTTTTTTCATGTGTTCCATGTTTAATTCAAACAAGCATCTGACATGAAAGCTAAAGATAAAAGTGTAACATAGTACAATTAGTTTCTGTGAAGTCTGTGGATCACTAATGGAACACAGCTCTTCTCCCTGCACAACCAGCATAATACAGGCCATTTTTTGGTCATTTGTGTTGTACATTAAAAACATCAAATAGAGCACTGTCGTGGGCCTGAGCGAATGGACAGAAAGTTCCTTTGTTTGATAACGCTGGAAATAATTTCACTTTCCAGAGACACAAATGGGTAATTGCTGCAATCAGATCAGAGACATATAACACTTGTAACCCTTCATGTATTAAGAAAAGTAAAGCAGAAATTAGATCAGAGACCAGAAGTATGTATAGGTTTTAAAAGGAAGTTCAGTAAGCTGTTTCTCTGTTTCCACCACCATTACTGTCTGTGTTTCATGGACGTGTGTTGTGATTTCATACCAGCTGATCTCTGGCACTTTCTGATCAAACAAACACAAGTTCAAGAGTACAGTTTGAAAGCAACCTTGTGTGTTTAAATCCACCGAGCCTCTAAGAAGCAAGGTTTATGAGCATATTTAGTGAAACAAAATCTGGCATTTAGTGAAAGTGAAGGAGAAGTGTTTATTGACAACAAACTTGATAACCTCCTTTTTAATGCTCAAAGTATGGAATTTAGATCTAGATTTGGCTGCAGACTCTACCACTTTCACATGTGTCTGGTATGGTGCTCAAAGTTTTTTGGAAAACAAGTTCCAAAATAAGCAACTGGATTTTTGTAGCATTTAGGAAAGCTGTATCATATACTCCCTTCTTTACCCACTCTGGACAAAACATACAGGTTCTTTTAAAATTGTAGCATGTGCGTCGTATTGTTAAAGGTAGAGGAATGTTGTTTTTTTCCTTATTTTAGATCAACACTGTTTCAAAGCAGCTTGTGAATGTAACAAAGTAAAACAAGATGCTGCCTGTCTTTGACAATGCCCCACAATAATGATCAGTGTGTGTTTCAAACCCACTGGTAAGACCCAGTTCATACAACAAAGAAATGCAACACACAGATGCCACATGTGGAACACACGGAGCGTGATTTGAGTTATGAATCCTCATTTTGTTTCCTAAAAATGCCCATTTCTCTATATTGCATTTACGTTTTTTTAAAGCTTTACTTTAGAGTAAATATTGGTATTTCTGGGAGAAGTACTTTAGCTGATATACAGGCAGAGAATGCTGGTGGGTCTTTTACTTATTTATTTATTTATTTTTCTACTGAAGAGTTCTTTGGCTGCTGTTAAACAGTTTAGCTAGATCCAAAGGGATACTGCTAACATGAGCTGGTAAACCACCTGCAGTGTTATAGCCTCCTGTGTCAAAGACCTTGTACAATGTAAAAGCTAAAGGTATTCAGATTAATCATTTTCTCAGGACAATTTATAAATAGAAAGCATTTCAAAACTGAGACTTATTTCTTCCCCTCCTGCCCTTTCTTCACCATGAATAGAGCAGAGCTCTTAAAGCTCTTGACAGTCTGCAGGTCCTCTCTTTATGTCTTTTCTGATTCATTTTTATTTCAATTGCAAAAGTTACAGAGGTAGTTGAAATGGTGGGGACAGAAGTAAATGTGAATCTAAAACCAGAATTGTCCTTGGTGCAAATAAAATAGAAAAAAAAATCCAGAGAAATTACATTAAAAAAACCAAAAAATGCAACCCCCAAACTATAGAAAAGAATAAATTGATGAGTTTTGAAAAATAAAAGTCATAGGAAGAAATATATTAAGAATCACATTTCCTTGTGAACATATGAATTGAACAAAGTATAGCATTTCCAGCGGGGGAAATATCCCCATTGTGGCTCCTGGGAGCGAAGAGAGCAGCACAGCAAACCCTGTGTCCTCTATCAAGGTCTGCACACACAACTCCTGCCTCCAGGAGCCCACTGAGGATGAAGCTCAGGTAGAAAAGGGAGTGGTATCAGGAGTTGTCAGACTCTTGGATGAAGTGGGGAGCATTGGAGCAGGGCAGGTGCTGGTGGGGGTGCTGGTGGGGAAGAAGGGCAGGCAGAAGGCAGCAGGTGCCTCCGGTAGATTTAAAGACAGGAGGAATGACTGATTGGCTTGGGGAAGGTGTGCATGAATTTGGAGAGAGCATAAATAGGTTTGCTAATGACTTCCTTTCCTGGGCTGATTAAGGTACTGGTGATGGGTGAACAGGCTGCTGGTGTTGACAGAGATTTCATTGGTACAGTGTGACCCAGGGCATTTATGGAGCTGCTGTACCCCCATCTCTGAGCTAAATTACTTCCCAGATGTGAGGCAAACAAGCAATCACTCAGACTGGTCTGTTCTTTATGGCTTTACTGTTCAGTACTCATTCAGCAATAGGCAGCTGGTTCCGTTTGCTTGGCTTAGAGGTTCTGACACCGGTAAAAACAAAACAAAACAAAAAACTTTTAATCTTCCAGCAATGAAATACACAGCAGACTTAAATAAATGAGACCTGTTGGAGCACCCTTTTTTTCTACAAGCCTTTTCTCAGCAAAGGCGTGATTGTTTGGGAAGGTCCCGTAAAATTGCAGCAGGGGTCTGGTGTAGCATTTAAATCCATGTGGTAGTTTCTTCATCAAGAGATCTCTTTCAGATCATGTCTGCTTTGATGATTATTCAGCCCAAATCCTTCCCCTACTTTACAGTTATTTTAACCTCTCTGAAGGCCTGCCAACATACCCACTTTAGCAGCCAGTGATGTTATGCTGCTTTTTTTTTATTGGCATTCAATTTCAAGGGTTGACAGACAGTAAATACGAAGACTTCTCTTTACTGTTCTACAGTAATTTGTCCTACAGTTGTCTCTCTTGTTCTGCCTCTTGCTAAACAAAACTCAGTATTTTTGGAAGAAATTGAGCAAACAGAAGATTGTTCCATTTTATGTAGCTGCCACTGAGTAGATATTGCCATATCTGGGTTGTTTTTTGTTGTTTTGTTTTGTTTTTTTATTTTTATGGCAAATGTAGTGACTTATTTCTGAAAACACTAGTTTGTTGTGGATTTTTTTTTTAAGGTGTATCTATTAAATTTCCAGAAGCATTTTTTTCAAATATATTGTATTTCCATGTGGACATCTCATGCAAGCCTGAAGGACAATCATAGAACCACAGAACTTCTAGGGTTGAAAGGGACCTCTGAAGATCATGTAGTCCAACCCCCAAGTGAGTGGTATTTAACGATCTTAGGATATCCTCTTTGACTGTAACAAACAAGCAAGCTACTAGTTATGAGGAATCATAATTAATCCCAATAGTCAAAACATTTTTATTCTGTATTTTTCTTTCTCTCTGGTAGACACCTTGCATTTCCAAGACTGAAAATCAGCCTCAAGGACTTGCAACAAGCGTCAGGTGGGGACAGACACCCATCAATCAGTCCACGCCCTGGGACACTGATGAGCCTCCATCTAAACAGATGAGGGAGAATGAAAACCCAGGTATGTCTCTAACCTTATTTGTGATTCTACCAGGGAACATTGTTCAAAGCAAATTCAATGCACTATCTCCATTTACCTCTGTAAATTAGACTTCATTGTGAGCCCTTTCTTTATTCTTTAGCAGGGGTTTTCCCTCATTGTAAAGACCCCTCAAGTTTTTTCTATGCCGAGGCTGATACAAATGTATTAAGATGCTGCAAGTTCATTAGAATGGGGTTTTTTTTTATCCTTCTCTGCCTTCACTAGAGGGAAAGGCACTCTGTAATACTTTAAGATTTCTTTTATGTCCAGAACTACCTAAAATGATTTCCAGCTTCCAGACACATATCATACATTGTGTTACTATGCCAGACGCCTAATTACAATGTCTTTGTAGTGGCTGGAGCACCATTATTATACACACAGAGTGTTTGTCAGGGAGCCGTGAAAGCACAGCAGGGAAAGAGGTTAATTTTCTTGGAAGTGTGCGCTTAAGCTGCATAAAGTGCAAAATACATAAAACCGCAAACATGCCGCACGTCACCTGACGAGTATTTTAACAATTGTGCTCACATCGCTGCAGCAATTTTATGCACTTACTGCTTGGGAACGGCTCCAGATCCCGAACTGCTTTAGGTGTTGTGCAGCGGGGCGTGTCTGTGCCCCCCACGGGTGCGGGAGGGGAAGGATGAGGGTGTTGATGTCTCTTCTCCCCCATGCTGAGCCCACCGCCATTGCCGGCCTTCCTTCATGCCACAGGTGCAGCGCCCTGGGTCACCACGGTGGCAGCGGGCAGCCAGCCCGCCCTCATCACGCACTCCTATGGGATGACACAGCCGCCCACCTTCAGCCCGGCCGCCAACGTCCAGGCCCCAGTCATCGGCGTCACACCCTCCCTCCCGCCGCACGTCACCCCCCAGCTCCCGCTGATGCCAGGCCACTACCAGCTCCAGCCGCAGCCCTCCCAGCCCCTCAGCAGCATGGTGGTCAACCTCCAGAGCCAGCCCTTGTACACCAACAGCCAGCCCCTCAGCATGTCCTCCATGAGCGGCGTGGGCCCGGTGGCCCACCCAGGCCCCGCGGCGGTGGGCAATGGCCACCTGGCCTGCCCCATGCTGCCACCGCCGCCGCCGGCCCTGCCCTCGGCCGCCCTGCCCAGCAGCGCACCCGCCACCAACGGGCAGGCGGCCGCCCCGCTGCCCCCCAACGCTGCCGCGGCGGGCGGCCCGGACAACACCAACGGGGTGCAGATGCTGCGGACGATCGGCGTGGGGAAGTACGAGTTCACGGATCCCTGGCACCCCAAAGGTAAGGCGGGCCGGCTCGGCCCCCTCGGGCGCGCAGCGGGGGCGGGCGGTGGCCAACCCTTGGCGTCCCTGCCGCTCTCGGTGGGCCCGCCAGCTACGGCGGCTGCCTACGCGCTTTCCTGAAGTGCAGAGCTTTTGTGAGTTACTGATGACAAAAAGCAGCGTGTTAACAGGAGGTACAACAAGCTGTGGGCGAAAAGTAGTGAAAAGCAGCTTTCAGGCCCGTCAGATAAGCTGGTGTTCCCAAGGTAAAGCAGCCACCATTCCCATGCCTCTCCCTGTGAAATATGCCCCATGTTCCCATCCGACCTCTGTTCTCCTGGCTGCAGTTGTGTATCCGCCACAACAATGCCCACCTTCCTCAGCCCTTGTCTTTTCCCCGCTCTGGTAGGAGCTCAGGCCAAACACAAGTCAAAGCAGCTGAACAACCCGACAAGCAAGACTGCAGCTGAAAAACCCAGCATGTTCAGTGTTAAGGAGAAAACTTCATCACCAGCTTCATTGGGTTCAAATGCTGCAAAACTCATGACTGAATAGTCGCAAGAGTTCTGAGAGGTTGACCTTTTCTGAGGAGTACTTTGTAAATGAGCCCCTCTACCAGGTCACAGTGGAGTGTTATTTCCGAGTGTCTTAACCTAGACACTTGAAAACTAACAACACTCTATATGCTGAGTTTCTAATTACATTTGCGGAGTTTTCCCTTCCTCCCTTACAAATCACGTCTGGGCCACATGTACAGGTAAAGCAAAATGGAGCTTACAAAAATATTAATGCAGATCTATCGCCGAAATCAATTAAATTGATTTTGTAAAAAACCAGCACCTTCATTAAGTCTGTGATATTTTATGTATGCATTTGTATTCAGACACAATCCACGTGTAAATTATTTATCTGACACAAGCTATTAAGTTCTGTTGTGTAGCTCTGTATGAAAGACAAGGAATCTCTATTTAAAATGATTAGTCCAATAACTCTTCCTGCTCTTTACATAAATTGTACTTTGGTATGTGTAAACCCTTTCCAAAGATTCCTTGAAAAGGAGCTCAGATACAGTCTCAGCAGTACTTTTGTTAAACTAGATGTTTAGACTGCTTTTAAGTTTTGAACTCCAAACCCCAAATACGATGAGGGCTTTTGCTGGATGATGAGTTTCTGAATTTTTCTTGGAGCTCTCTCTAGATGGGCTTTAAATGACATCGACCCAGTTGGGTAGCCAAAAATTAACCAGTTTTAAGAGTTTTGTTAATTCTTTCCCTTTAAAAAAGAAGAAAAAAGCCCCAAGTCCACGAAAGCAATTTGTCAGATCATGTTTATAAGTTACAAACCATTGATTTTGTAGAAGGAGAAAGAGGAGAGATTTATGCTCTAATCCTGGTAGACTGAGTTCTGCTGGATGTCTCTCTCCTCCGTAGGAGCTATTTGTCTTCTAAGAGACATCATCTCCACTTTCCATAGCCACCTATCCCAATTTGCTGCACTGGGTACTCAGATGCATGATCAAATTAACACAATTTAAAGGATTACTTGGTGTCACTGGAGACATGTGCAAATATACAATACAAGGGAAAACACATAAGCTTAAACCACTTTCACAGCAGTAATTTGATCACATATCTGAGCCCTAGTGACACTAACCTAGTGAGACAAATGAGCATGACTGCACACTTGAGGTTAGGAATACTCCTAAATGCCTCGCATACTTAGGGCCAGCAGCGTGAGCTGTTATTTACTCTTCCTCCATCAATTAACCTTCAGCAGATCTCTGGCTAGCAGATGAAGTAAACTTCAAATCAAAGCCTAAGTAAAAAGATCGTAAAATATTTAATCAGTCTTTAATATTTGATTTACAAATTCTTAGTCAGCCTTCTTGCTTAACCTGCTGTAAATCCCAGTCTAGCCTAATAGTCCGAGCACCCCAGAGACCATTCAGCCCAGGAGATCTTCATTAAGGTGCAGAGCAGAGTTCCTCACTGGAGGATGCCAGCCATGCCAGACCTAGATCTGCTTCTGTATTTGGAAACTCCTATACCTAGGAGAAGGATTGTAAGGAGAATATTAAAGCAAGCAGTATTTCTTATCCATGGCAACTGCTGACACATTAGCTGTACTGTACCTCATAAACTGCAGACTAGACGACTGTTTTTCCAGGGATTAGGGAGCTTCTCTGTGACCACTAGCTATTGAGTTATTCCCATAGTGGTTAAAAGCAAACAAATAAAACAGAATGAAGCATGCATATACAAATGTCTCATAAGCAGGACCTATTTTATAGAGATAAAGTAATCCCTTCTTCTGTTTTTAATCTAAAAAGCCCTTACATCTAAAGCTGTAATTCTTCATGACAGACCTGAAGTCAGGGAAGTTATATGTTGGATTTGCTTGTTTTGAATGAGAGAGAAACAGTAAGGAAAGGGGAGACAACTGCTTGCTGAACCAGACCTTAAAATCTCACTAGAATAAGATTCTTAATATAAACTCTGTGAGTTTCAATGTGGCTTGATTTTCTAATTATTTTATGTTTTAGTTTCTGCCCTCAGGGATTTCAGTCTCGAAAGCCTGACTGATTTCAGAGTCTTACATGATACATACCTTTCTCTCCAATAATGAATGGAAACTAGGAGACAGTACTAAGCTGTTCAAATATACAAGTTCAAACTAGTTCCCTACAAGTTTCATTTAAATATTCTCTCTATTTCATGGGGAACCTTGGTCAGTATTATAATAAGGGCCACTGCTAATGGCCTTGAGATCTATCTCATTATCCTGTGGAGCTCTGAATTATTATTTCACTTGACAATCCAGACTTGTCCAGGTTTGAATAATTGCCCAACTATCCCTTAAGTGAAAGAACAGTTCTCGCTGGTTAATACGATAGGGTTTCTTATATTTTTAGATTTTCTTAGGGAGCTGATTTGAAATATTCTTTATTTCCTATAATTATCTTTCCTTTAGCTGTGTGCGTGTTTGGGCCATTTTATACTGTGTTCCTGCAGAACTAGGTTTCTTACTCAGATGTTTCTAAATACACATAAACAAACAAGTTGCCAAAAGTTAAAGGCACTGCAAGTGTGCCGTCTTCTTTGCAATAGGTCAAGAGATCTCACATGACTGAAAGAGTCACTTCCATGTCTCTGCAAAAAATGCATTTTGATAAAAGAACCATGATATATAACAGATATGTCATTCTCCAGTGTTACAGTGTTGTTTTTACGTAATTCCATTGAAACTATTTGTAAGAAAAATTGTGCATGGGTTAGAGAATCTTCTTAGTCAGGATGGGTTATAGTCTTTAAATGCAAGTTAACTTGAGCTACAATATCTGTTTACTTAGTGAATTAGTAAACTTGTTACATAAATAAATAAATAGAGACATAAATAAAGCTTCAAAGGAATTATTGCTTTTAGCAATGAATGAAGAAATGTAGAGCTGCCTTGTGAAATGGATGGGGTCTTTTGCCATACACGGTGAACAGGACTTTTGGGAGGCATCTGCTTTGGCCTGTAGTTTCCCTCTGATAGGATATATGCCAAATACTCCTAGCTGACTTCAAAAGCCATAACACCTTAACACAGACATGTAACCAAATATTTTAGGACAGAGCTGGCCCTTGTTTTTGATCCATGTCCTAAATCTTGCTCTATAAGCTAAAGTGCCAGAGCAATTAATAAAGCAGAATATTCAGAAACATAAAGATGTTAATTGTAAACTTAAATCCACAGAAGTTCTCATAGGCAAATTTTTACATGACTTCTTCAGAAAACACAGGGTTGCAAAGACTATTGAAAGATATTTTCAGGCTCTTCAGGCTACATGATGTGGCCAGCACAAATTGTCACTTGTACAATGTGCCTGCAGGGAAGAGAGAAAATCATCCCTTCAGGTTTTGACACAAGGTACCAGTGTCCTATGCCATTGGCACAGTGACACAGAACAATGTCTTTGTGCCTGCCAATCCAGCTGAGGCAAACAGAGAAGAATTAATCAGTCTGATGAAGGACTGGAAGAGATTGGTTTCTTTGCAGAAACTGAGTAACTGAGATTTCGTCCTTGACTAATCAGTTTCCTGGAGCAGTATGCTTCCTGATATTCAATACTTGTAAGTCCAAAACTTAGATTTACAATTCTTGAATACCTTGTGTCCTTGGTGGATACCTCTGACATATGTAGAACATAAACATCCCAGCTTGGACTCTGAGATCTGTTACACATTTGGAAATACACTCCCTTCATAAACTTGATACACTTTGAAGCATATATTTTAACACAAAAAATGAGGAAAATACAGTACTTTATTGCAGTACTTACTCCTACAGTGTAAAATTAACCATGGACATCATGGGGTTTAATTTGTGGATGTTCACAGAAAATACTGATGTTTGTTTCCATAGTATTTGTGTTCTATAATTCTTTGGTTTGCAGCCCTTAACTAGTGGGAAAAGAAAGCAGATGCTAATTAGTCTTCAGAGCGTAATGACTGTAAAAACATAACAATATCAGAAATAAAATCTGAATGTTAATCCTTGTAGCACTAATTTCTTAACACTTCATTTTCAAGCATCAGCAAATAGCATGAACTAAACAATAACAAAACTACAAACAAATACTGTTGCATCATCACTTATTGATTGCACCTTTCACACTTGACTTTATTGCATTGGAATTCTCATTAGGCCTCAGACAATATTTACTTTCCTTAATCATGAATAGTAACAAGGCAGAGTACAACATTTTGTCAATAACTATCAACTTTTTCTTCAGAAAAGGCTGAATTTTCAAAGGGATTTCAGCTTGACCTGCATTTCTGTGAGTGCATCTAGTTCGAGACATGAATGCTGGGGGGTGGAGAGTGTTTAAATTCTTCATGCAACCTAACATTTGTAATTCTAGTAACATTAGTTAAAGGATATTGTATCATGAAGACTCTTGAAAGCTTCTTTTCAGTTTTCTGCCTTGCACCAGAATACATGGCCTGTGTAACCTTAGGAAAATCTCCCTTTTGTCTAGAAAGACAGAGAGAGAAATAGATTATTAAAATTCTAGATACAAATTGATATGTAAAATTGTATGGTGCGTCTGTGTACATGCATATACATTTATATGGATATGTATGCACACAGTTGTAGGGAAGGAAGCCTACAACAGAAATAACTGCAGTCTCTCCAGTTGTTTATAGGAGAGTTAGGTTAGCATGGAAGTGTTGGCATTGTGCATGCCTCTTACTGTGTTTTCCTCAGAACAGTGGTGATTTCCTGGGACAGCCTAAATGGTACCAAGGTGCAGGTGAGTAGTGGTCATTTGTAAGCTTGACTTGATAATGATGCATAAGAGTTCACAGAATCACAGAATGGTTGAGGTTGGAAGGGACCTCTGGAGGTTGTTTGGTCCAGCCCCCTTGCCAAGCACGGCCATTTAAAGCTGTTTGCCCAGGACAGTGTCCAGATGACTTCTGAATATCTGCAAGGATGGAGACTGCACAAACCCCTGAGCAAGTGTCAGTGACCCCCACAGTAGAAACCTGTTTCCTCATGTTCAGAGGGAGCATTTCTGTTTCAGTTTGTGCCCAGTGCCTCTGGTTCTGACAGTGAGCACCACAAAAAAGCCTGGCTCCAGCCTCTTGGCACCCTCCCTTCAGGTGCAATTTATGTACATTTATGTAATTTCAATTTATATACATTGATGAGATCCCACTGAGCCTCCTTCTCTTTTCCAGACTGAACAGCCCCAGCTGTCTCAACCTCTACTCCTAGGAGAGGTACTCTAGTCCCTTCATCATCTTCATGATCCTTTGCTGGACTCTCCAGTATGTGTCTCTTGTATTGAGGAGCCCAGAACTGGACATTGCACTTGAAGTGACACCTCACCAGTGCTGAGTAGAGGGGCAGGGCCACCTCCTGTGATCTCATGGCAACACTCGGCCTAATGCAGCCCAGAATAGCACTGGCCTTCTTAGCTGCAAGAGCACGCTGCTGCCTCGTGTTTTAGCTTGCTCATGCACAGTAATGAACTTAAAACAAACAGATCCCTTAAAATAAATTTTTTATCAAGATTAGTTACCATCTTCTTTCATTAAAATAATCCTAAGAAGACTGAGAAGTTGATGAGGGTATCTAAGCCATCACTTGAGTTAGAATGAAATACATTTCACCTTTCTGTGGTCCAAGCAGGGTATTGTTTTCTGTAATACCTGTCCTTTTAATGTCACTGTCAGTCGGGTCTCGACAGACAGAGATTTACTGCACTGAAGAGTCAAAGAGGACTAGAAATTGTCCTAGAACATTGCCTTGCTAAACATACAGCATAAAAAGAGGTGATTGAATTATCTTTTGATTGACATCTCTCAGTATGTCAGTGACTTGAGACTTCCACGTTTCAGCTTGAGGAGGATCTTCTCAGCACCACCAATATTTTACGTTGGTTATCATTTAAAAAAAAACAAAAAAGTGGCATTTCTGAAGTTAGTCAAAAATCCCTGAAACTACATTTAAGTCATCTTGTCCCTGCTGCTATTTTTTGTACCTCTGTTTTTAAAATAAATGTCAGATTTGCAACTGTAGTTTATCTATTGAAAATACAGAGCTGAAGAACTTTGATTTTACTTTTGCATGATTTTATGTCATTATTTTCAGATCCACCTAGTTAATTAGACAATTATACATTTGAAGTTGTCTTTAATTCTTTCCCACTCTGTAGTCTTTAGATACAGTTTGCTTAGAATGTGGTTTCTTACCAAATATAGTTTTGTCCATGACAGTGACCATCAAATGCATTCAACATAAGTCTGAGAGGCGGCAGAGTTCTGTTGAATTACTATTTTCTCTCCCGTCCACACAACACCATATTCACAAAGTGCAAAATTTCTCAGGGGCTGGATGATAACCAAAATCTAGGATCTCTTCTGGCACAGAATACGTAAGTGGCAACTTTTTATAAATACAGACCAAATTTTCAGGCAGGCTGCCAATCCATTCATATATCCTTCCTTCCTTCTTTCCTGGAATCCTTCCTTCCTTCCTGGAATCCTTCCTTCCTTCCTTCCTGGAATCCTTCCTTCCTGGAATCCTTCCTTCCTAATACTGTTCCAACAATCCCTTGCAGTTAGCTGGAAATGTATTTGGATGTTCTAAAAGTCATTAATTGTCCAAAGCATTTGCAGAGTTGCCATTCTCCTTTCAGAACTCATGTTTAACATCTTGTCTCTCTGACCTTGTCTTTCCTTGGTCCTCTGTCCTGTTCAAGACTTGACACATATTTAGGTGCAACCCTTCTCTGCATCCATCCCTTTGGGTGCAACAGGAAAAATACCAGTTCCCTTTCACTCTATTCTCATGTGTCTGGAGCTACTTTAAAGCTACCTTTCCTGAGCATTCAGTTTGGCTTTTCCCAAAAATTCCCACTAACATTTCTTCTTCACAGCAATGTAATTCTACTTCTTTTGATATCATGACTTACAATGTGGACAGTCGAGTTATAGCTCATGTCATCAGAGAATGGCAACTTCACACTCAGTCCAAACTCAACAAGCTAGGTCCATCCAGAGCCAGACTGTGCATTTATGTATATACATAAATGTTCCAAAATGAGCTATTCTGTGACCTCTGGAGATCTCCAGAGACGCAGATTTATTAAATTGCAAATGGATTTTGGTTTCCTTACAAAAAAATGGAAGTGCTTTTTTTTCTAATCAGCAATCCTCCATGGAGCAGTGTCTAAATTCTGAATGAAGAAGAATCATTTCGGTCTCATTGCATTCAGAATGAGAATTGTTCTGTCCTAGATTAAATTTAAAAAATCTAAACAGATTTGTCAAATGCAAACATTTCCAAATAGTGACTTTTCTTACCCTGCTATGCCTTGAGATTGCTAATGATAAGCTCCACTGTCCTACAGCAAGACGGGCTTTGAGCCGTGGTCAATAACAGCAACAACAACAGCAACAACAACAATAATAATAATAATAATAATAGTAATAATATTGTGGGATTACATTCAGAGTGCTTCTGAGGACATAAAACTTATGTGATTAAGTTCGTTCTGCACAGGAGGATTGGTTAAGCAGCTTCTACTCAGTCTGGTCAGTGTTACATGTATATACAGGTTTCTAGTTGTTATAAGTGATAGTTAAAAGGTATTTGTCTGTATTTCCACCTTAATATCACTACATCAGGTTCTCAGGCTAGATATTCTGGAAAATATCATCAGGGAATGAAATCATCATGAGGAAGGGGCTAGATAAGCTTCCAGAAATGATTACTCATAGACAAAGCTTCCTCCATCTAGATGTGCAAATAAAAGTGGCCTGAAGTTTTGTCCTATTAAATTCAGAAAATTAGAGCATTAAGTGTGTTATGTACTTACTGCTGTACTGGAAAAATCTCTGGACTGCAAAAAAATCAGTTCAAGAGAAACACTTGACCAGGACTATTTAAGTCAGAAGCATTTGCCTAGAGGAGGTACCAAGATGCTTAGTCTAGTTTGCACCATATGCCTATGCAATACTTAAAACCGGATGGAGGGTTTTCCTCAAGACTTTGTACATTATATTTTGCACAGTTTTGCTCATTGGCATTACTCAAAATAAAAGACAAGAATGTAGGATTAAAGAGAACATTATGTTTTTTATTCGTGATCCCTCTGATGTTTCAGAGGGAGACAAAATGTGTTTTGCACATCCATCTGCACATGGAAATGAGGAAGATTGTACAGTAAAAGACACATTCAGCTAAAATAGAAGAAGTCTTAAGAACAATGTGGGCTGACACGCCTGTTCAGTCTGACTGATTTATAGAGTATCCAAATCCAATATAAAACCCAACTCCTCTGTGTGACCTCTTCCTTGTGAAGGAAGAGGGAAATATTCCTTACATCCCCAAGCTATGGATCCTTTCAACCAAGGATCATTTTGCACAAAACACTACCATCCTGTGGAAAACAGAAGAGGAGCAGTGGTAGTAGATTCCCATTGCCTGTAACCTAGGAAATACAAGATTCTGCTTTTTGCCTTTTTCAGCATGCTGTGCAAACTTTGTTAGAGATGTGGATGATCTAGATGGCTGAATTTGCTGTGTTAAGATGTTTTTCTGCTAGATATTCTCCTGTCATGGCCATACTGTGCCATTTTAAGAACTATCCCTTTTCTTTGAGGGTTTTGTTTGTTTTTCTGTAGGATGGTTAAAGTTCTGATTTGGAACCCACGTTGAACATCCAACTAGAGAAGCACTTTTTAGGAGCATTTCAGAAGAACTTTTGCTAGATGGATAGCAGGTACCTCCATCAGGAATCACTCAAGTGATTTCAGGTTTAGGCAGATGCAGATATATAATCATCCGTTATGTTAAGAACCATTGCACTGCAAAGAAATACATGAATCTCTCTTTCATTTGTAGAAATGTATCAAGAACAGGGGCTCATATTCTTTCAGCTCCAGAATAACAAACTCTTCATTGTATTTTACTTGCTGGAACAGTTATAAACAAATTTGACATCTTGTCCAAAGATCAGCTGTTCAAGGACAATCAAATCTGCTCACGAGCAAAAATTCAGTACATTTCAAGAAGAGCCTATCTGTGAAAAGCCCACACCAATAAGAATTTCTTCTTTGAGGACTTAAATGAGTTCGACAGCCCTTTGCTGGAAGTGCCCTCATGCCTTTGGATAAGCCATCATTACTTAATTCTTTCATTTTTTTCTTTCTCTCAAAACTGCCATATGGGCAAACCTTTTGCAGTGAGTGTCGATGCTATCAGTCAGGGCTGCCTTAATTCACTTCCAGGGAGATAAAGTGGTGCTGAGAACACCTCTTGGCCTTAAGGGTAAACTCAATCAAGACTTTTACTAAAGCCAGGAAATTATTTTATAATGTATTTTTGTCCAAATTTGTGGATGTTGAGGTGGTTGATTTAGTATTTCAGTAAGATTTGGTATTTCCTGAGACTTGAGTCTTCTTTTTGTGTTGTAAAGAAAATAGAGAAGGGCTGCTTATGTACTGAAAATCTGTATAACTGTCTAGAAATAATGTGTTAACATATTTAGAAGACAAATTCTAAATATGCAAATATGTTTTAATAAGAGAAGGGACCTATTTAAAAAATGTGAAGTCCTTTTGCGTGTATTGAGTTGGTGACATTGTCTGATTTCTATGTATTCAAATGCACTGAGAATGTTGGAGGTTTAATGTAATTTCTCACTGGGTTAGGAGGTAGCCAGCCCTGAAGTGGAGTGGGACCACCACCTAGGTACCCCCAAAACAGGAGTACCCATATTTCCTCCAAGTGAAATAAGATGGATGGTTTTAAGGATATAATTTATAATTATCCAGACCGAGTCTAGCTTATGATTGCATGGTCTGATCTGTGCAAAGACACTGAAATTATTATTTCACATTTGGAGGGAAGAAAGTGTTTGTCTGGGTTGGTAGTTTTCTATCAACCCTGAACTGAGGACCAGGGGAGTTCAAGGAACCTCCCTTGAATTTTTAATTTATGACCCAAAAACAGATGAAGAGACTTTTACTTAAAATCATAAATGGAAAACAGAATATGTAAAAAGAGACGCTATAATAAGGAAGACAGTGATATCATCTTGGATTGTTGTTACGTGGCTAGTAAATGAGAAAGGTAAATCATCTATATTCAAAACTGAAGTCTTGGCTATAAGAGCCCTCACCAACAATCAGGTCTGTTAAGATTCCTTCCCTTACTTAAATTTAGAAAGTGAGAATGTCACTCAGTCATTTAAGCACAGGCCACTAGGACCATGTAGATGTGTTGCTACATCTTATATGGTTGCTGGGTACTGGGAGAACAGAGTTCTCCCATAGACTCTGGCTGTCTGGGGGGACTTGGCTATCCCAGAACATGTCAGAGGTCACCAGGGCCCAGTGAGGTAACAGCTGCACTGGGCTCCTCTGGTTGAATCACATTTGGTTCTTTACTGCACTAAATAGGTTTCCACAGATGTGATGTAGGCACTTGTACACTTAAACAACTTGAATTCATCAATCCCATTTTAAATTTCATTAATAGGGTCAAGAGTCTCAACAGATGGACAGCTCAGCATGAACATAGCTCCTCTGTCAGAGGAGCTGGCAATATAACAAAGTACAACTTTTGATTTATTTTACTGCTATTGTATTAAGAGAGTTCAAATCATCTAAAATTAATACAGTATTTGCCTATTGGGTGGAGTAAACAAACACATCAAGCCCTTTTTTGTAATCAAGATGGCTTTCCTCTTCTGCCCATGGAGAGCTACTTCTGAATGTGATACAGCCAGTTATTTACCAGGCATCATTTCATTAGCACCACTAAAGCCAATTTAGGTGTATATTGTCAACAGTTTTGATTCAGGGTTTGTTGAACTTCTACTTAGACTGTTATCTCACAGAATTTCCAGTGCTGTCTTACACTGTTTAAAATATTAAGGCCTGCTAAGAGGGTTAATGCTGAGGAGAGGCTTATATACCTCATTGAGGAGACATCACTTGCAGCAGTGCAGTGTCCCGCAGGGGGCTTAAGCTTTTCGTTCAGCAGTGACTCAGAAAAGGACAAGTGCCGTGTTCATGGCTTCCACCAGCGCTCTGTCTTTTCTCAAAGGCTTCCTCACTAATTCCCAGCTCATCACAGTCCTCATCAGCCTGTGTAATGTGCTCATCACACACTCATTTTCAGCTTTTGATTTGGCCTGGCTGTCTGCTGGGGAAGGTTTCCTCTGGTAGAAGTCTCCAAGTGCATGAACAAGTGAGCTCTAAGTGTTACTAATAAAAAATCCTTTAATCCACTTTAACAATGATAAATTGGAACTGAGAACTCCTCTTACTTTACAGATACGTCCAGTTCAGAATTTCACTTAAGTCAGGAAATCATTTTATGGGCAAGAGAAAAGCCCTAAACACCCTGATGTGGACGATGGGAATGAAAGGCTAAATGCTTAATTGCTGTTACTGTATCTGAAGCCTCTACTGATGACTGAAGCTTCCACTGACATAGCTGATTCATATGAAATTCACTAGTCTTTGCCATTATTTTTATTCTTAATTCACCATGGAATTTCGCTTTATATTTTCCCCACGTTGTAGATGGTACACAATGAAAGAAAATAACTGATCTGGGCCACAGAAGTTCAGATTGAGCAAAGATCTGTCTAAAATGTACTTCTCTGGATTTAGATGGATTTGCTTCATTGCCTTGGTAGTAAGTACCTGATACTTAAAATCTGTATTGTTATCCACCTGCTACCCTATGTTTATTTTTGCTGCTGTGTTAAAGAACATAGAATGATCAGACACAACCAAAAATAAAGTCTCTTCATTCTTCTTCTTTCCCAAAAGTGTGGAAGTTTGCACTAAGGACTTATTCACAGTGGTTTGTGCCTCTTGTAATCCCTGCAGATCTCTGTTTCAGTAGTGGCACCTGAACATTTCCCAAACACATCTCACTGCTGTGTTACACCAAGCTCGAAGCAGAGTCCAGGCAGCAGGAGGTTGAGCATCTTGGAGGGATGCTCACCCTGCCTGGCCTTCTGTGGGGCTCCTTGCTGGTCCACCTTGGTACCTCCTCCATGCCATCATCTTACATGATCCGGTCAGGCTTCAGAAAGCAACTCACATCCCAGTTCCTGATTTCCAAGCTACTATCCATTATCTGGCAGCAAATGTAGGCTCATTGTTTCATGTCATATTTTGAAAATCTGGCCCCAGCAGCAGGTTTCTGTGCATCACTGTACTAACATCTGGCTTTTACTGGCTTGGCAGACTGTCTGTATCATTAAGTAGAATGAAACTATGCACTGATATGGATGGAGATGATCCTGCATCAGTTTCCAAAAGGATAGTAGGGCTATTGGCAAATTAAATAGTTGAAGAAATTCTCCGTCTCTCTTCCTTTTCATGATGTATCAGGGAGTAAAATTGAGGGGAAAGCAGAAAACAAAATAATGTGAGTGTAATTCCCAAATTTCAATCTTCTTTATATTATGGGTCATTACCCGTTAATTTGCTAAATGGCACTTTCCTATGAAAGAAAAGTTTTGTTTAGCTGTATAATGATGACAGATGATGTAATTAGTATCATCCCTGCATTGAGAATGATAAAAGCATTTCTTTTGTGTGTCACTGCTTTTAGACAGTATAATATCAAAAATGATAACAGTGTGAAAATTGGACCAGCCACCTTCATACTGTGCATGTAGAATACCTCAGTAATATGATACAAGTAATGACAGGTACTTTGCCATGTATTCATTTTCTCCACTCTCTAGCCTTTATATTACAACGAAATTAAAGCACAGCACTAAGCAGACCAAACGTGCCTCAGTGCAGACCCATCTGATGAGCCTGTAAACGGCCAGTGTCCCTCTGCTATTACTGGTTGTGATAATTAAGCAATTGCAAACAGGGGTTTTGAGGGAGAACATTGAATAATTTTTCAGATAAAGAAGTTGGGGGGCTATTTTAATTTTAGGCCACATTTGTTGGTTGAATTAGTTTTAATTATATTCTGTATAAGTACTTGCCCCATATCCTGGTCTTGATAGTGGTAGATATTCTCATTTAAATATAAATAAATGCCAAACTTATTTAACATGGAAAAGTGACTGCTGTGACTGTGTAGTAACAATTTTCTCTTTGTTGCCATGGTTTGGATTTTTATATAAGCTTTGCAAATATAATAAACTTAATGGAGCTCTTCATCCAAGGAAATGGGTATATTCAAGAAAATAAATTACATTTTGCAAGCTAATGAGCTCTACTAATTGTGTTTATCCTTGTGAATTAATACAATTTAAGCAAATCTATCCCCCAAAATCAAGCATTTGATTGCATTTTAGCTGCGTGGAAATCAGAACATCCGGATCAAATCTGAGTTTACTGGATATCCAAGGGGTACGGGGGAAGGTTAATTTTCATTGACTTGTGCAGCTGGTGCTAGATGCTAGTAAAGCAGGAAAAGTTAGATTTTGAAAGTTCTGAATATCATTTGCTCTTTTTTTTTTCTTTAGTCCAACTACTTCCCACACAGGCAGAATTCCCAACAAAGGCTTGTGTGCAATAAATTCCATGTAATACAGCAGCAGGCATGTACAAGTCATGGTAATTAGCCCACATGCCCACAGGACAGGATAAAGGAAAGCAGCAAAAGGGAATAACAGTTGTACTTTCTAAAAGACAGCTTGTCTCCATCCACTTCCCTCTCTCCCTCCCTTTTCTCACACTTCCCTTTGCCAACACTGGATTTCTTTTTTTTTTTTTTTCCTTCCTAAAAACATGCTTTCATTTCAGAGAGGCATTTTGGGAGATGTAGGACAGATTAGAAAACTCTGTGTATTCTGGCAGACTTTAGGTTATCCTCCCAGTTGGCTTCTTGGAAGGATGTCAGAGAGTAGAGCAAACGGTCAGTTTGAACTCTTGAAACTCTGCAAATAGCCCCAAAAACTCTCAAGCAAACTGCGTTGGTCAGCAGGAACAGGCAGGCCAGGTGCTGGCCAGGTGGTTTGTGCTCGAGGAGGGTGACAGCAGCTGTCAGCAATGGTCCTTATGGAGGCAGTTTAGCTTGCCACGTGTTGGGTTGCTGCCATTTTTAACACCGTGAGCAAATGCATGCCTGAGATGAAGTCTGAGCCTGGCTGACTGTACTTCCTTGGTCCCAACTGCTTTTTTATCCTGCCAGATCATTTTCAGCACTGATGCAGGAGTCCCAGCAGTTAGCAACCGTCACAGATTCCTCAGATAGAGCTGGTGTGAGATCAGGGCTCTCCTGTTTCTCGGCAGCAGGCCCCTCTTGATTTTAAACCAGGATTGGGAAGCAAAGCCAGCCTTTCTTTCTCAGCTTCTGAAAAAATAGCACCTTAAAGATGGATAGCAGGCACAAAACAGGCTCAGAAACGAAATTGTTGTTTATTGCAGCTTAGGTAAGAGCCAGGCTGATCTTTCCTTGACTGCACTGAAAAAAAGATACTTCTTCCATCTCTGGTTTTCAAGTACTGAGAAGGGCTGTTAGAACCTGTCTTCTAGAAGTTTTGGATTAATTGCATTTGTGTAGTGAGAAGAGCACAGCTCCTCAGCATTGATGCAATTGTGCTGTTACAAAGATACATAGAGTGACTTCTTGTGGATGAGTGACAAACTTCACTTATAAGAGTGAAGCACCAATATGTTTGTTGATATAAAACAGTGTTTTTAGAAAGTTTAATAGTAAACACAACAGTAGTTTAACAAAATCTGGTGGCAAGATGCACTTGGTTACTTACTGTAGAGATGACAGGGTCAGAAAAAATTGTCAGGGAGACCCTGTCCATCAGGCATGAGATCAGAAAGGACCCACTTGCATTCTAAACGCATTTTCAGAGGAGTTTAGGTGCTCCCACATCCAGCCTTAGTCCCAACAGTTTATGTCTTAAAGAATTACCTGTGTACAACCAATCCTTTGTGTTATGTAGCTAAGATTTCAAAGTTTAGCATACTATTATTATCACTTACCAAGAAGCTCTTGTGGCAAGAAATCTTTCAATTTTGAGGAGCAACCTTGAGAGGTGTCCCTATTCAAGGGGAGATCCTAGTGTGCAGCCTGCTGCCAGGCAGGGGAGCTCAGCAGGCCCTGGGCTTTCCACTTTTTATGGAGCATGATAATTGACTCATAATCATATTTTCATACCAACCATACATGTTAACTTCTCCCAAATTTTCCTTGAGTCAGACCTTGTTCGGCACTGTGGTTAGGTGGGTGCACTGCTCAGATTAGCCCTTGGCTGTTGTGCTGTTATCTGTGTCCACTTAGAGCTGGATACAGCCACCATGACCAGACACATCCATGATGCTCCCACTGGTGGTTTTCACTTGGAGACAAATATGGGAAATAAAGGTCAGGCTGGGGGAACGGGGAAAGCACACTGTCATAGGAATAAAGAAGAATTAAGAATGATAGTATGACCATACTGGAATAATAACTTGGGGGTAAAAAAATATCTAGTATCTAGCTGTTCTGGATTCCATAGATTTCAAGCTCCTCAAGGAGGCATTGACACAGGCCATAGTAACTTCAGGGATACATACAGATAGATGCATAAGTATAGGGTCCCAAAGTACACATTAATGAAACCATTATCTTGTCAATGATTCAGAGTGCAGAGCTATCTTTAGCAGAAGTTACTATGATTTTTCATAAGAGAACATAGAATTTAGTGACATTTTTATTATTTGACATCACATCACCGTTGAAAAGTAAAGAGGAAGCCAGAAGAAAGATAAAGTACAAAAAGCTTTGCATGAAAAATATTGTTCACCTCTGATGGAAACTATAGGCAGCTAGGAGAAAAGAATCTGGAGTTATTTCAGTTCTTGGCATTGAAAGATTTTGATAGGTACAGTGTAAAAGTTTTCTGTTGCAGCAAAACTGCATCAGAAATTAGTATGGCTATGATGACATGATAGCTTTGGGCTGCTGACTTACTGCACAGACCCCTGCATATCAGCGAGAGTTAAAATCAAAGTGGAAACTGTGTTTTGAACTTCCTTTTTCTGCAGCATTTGAGTCAGATCTTCAGCGTTTCATGTCTCGCTGCGTGGGGTTGTAGAGGTCACTGCTCGAGCCCCATTGACCCCATGCAGATTTATTGTGGAATTGTTTCAGTGAAAACAGAACTTTGAGGAATCATGCAGGTTGCCTGGTGACTCCCACAAAGTGCTGACCACCCCAAGTCTGAAGGAAGAGATACCTGCACAGAACCGAGCTCTATTATGGCTTATAAAGCTGGGAGAGGTTTGAATGATAGAAGGAGTTCTGGCAGGCTGCTAGCTCTCACCATCTGGGAAAATGGGAATGTTTATTAATAAGAACCTTTGACATGAAATGCATGATATGTGCCCTCTGTGCTAGGCCCATGATTAATAATATTAATTATGGGGAGTTCATTATAGTCTCTTGGGGATGTGATATGTAATTCAGCCAGCGTTTCATTGTAAATTTGCATTAATGTCCACTTTAAGTACAGTAGCTATCTATAGCAATGCAGAAGGAGCTGCAGTCAGTATGTACAGTAACATAACCTCCTTATTAAATGATGGTAGACTTTTACTTCAAAGAATTATAGACCTATTAACATTTCTCCTACCTTAAATCTTTGCTGTGTTTGGCAGTGTAGTTATTTGTTGCAACCTACCTCCTAGTGCTATTAAAACTTTCCTTGGTGGTGGTAGAAGAGTCCAGCTCCTTGCTGCGTTGAAAAAGGAACCACATAATTTTGAAATCTGTTTGGAAGTAGTCTTGATTGCAGTTTCATTAGCAATTAAAAGAGCATGTAACCTAATGGTTTTTCCACCCTGGTCCAGAGAAATTATGCACAGTGGGCAGCTCTTCAGTTGGTGTAAACCATCAGCAATGTAATGAAAGCAATGAACCTTCACTGACTTGTGTGCGAATCTTGCGTGCTCCAAATTGTTCAAACATGTGCCTTCCTATGGCTATGCTTTATTGTTAACTTGCTTAATAATGAAAAAATTGTTCATCTTACTTGGAATTCCTTTTCCCTAGTTTGACTTCCAGGAATTCCTGGTGAAACTGCCACTATCTGGCCTCATTTTCTTCTGAGCCACATGTGTTCATTCACTTACCTTCATACAAATGACTCTTATATAGAAACATGGTTTCTTTTCAGCCTTAGGTAGCATCTCAAAAATCAGCAGGTACTCAAAACCTCTGCCTTCCTGTAGTGAATCCTGGGAATGGGTGGGAGGACCATAGCTCTAGTGGCCCTAAGTACAGATGCTTTTAAGCAGCTGGGCAAGCAGTTGGTGGCACTGTGGGAAACATCATGCAGATGCCAGAAATAGACTGAAGGACAGTCTTCGTTAAAGGACTGTATATATGTTAAAATATAAGACTGTATAAATAAGAATTCAGTCAAACCAGGAAGAATGGGAGAGGAGGGTACAAACCCAGCTATTGTTTTGTTTTGGAGGAAGCTGCAAAGCTGATGAGTTACTATTCTTACGTACTTTGGATTGCAGTGGATTTTAGAAATGCAAGGCTAGGAGGGGTCTCCTGGGTTGTTGTGTCCCATCTTCTGCAGCCATGGGTAACCTTGTGTGAAACATCCCTTAGGAGAGTTCAAGGATCACTTGCCTTACATTCCAGTGCATATCAGGAGCCACAGTGTCCTTCCTCTCTGAAATCTGTCACCTGCAGTGAAACATGGAAACACACAGCTGTACTGTGCCAGAGGAAAACAGGGACAAAACTCCAGATCATCACCAGCAGCTTAGATCCTTAAGAGTTTTCTGTTTGGGAACTTGTTCAGTTTTGTTGAGTTGCCCACCCAAACCACAGAGTTGTAAATCAAAATGGCTCTGCAAGTACATGTCCTAGAGAATTGGGTAGCAGCCTGCAGACATTTGGCACTGAAGGATGCAAGTCCAGATCCAGCACCTGTTGGACACTAAACACTTTTCTTAGAATCCATGCAGCTGACCAGCTCCTGGGGAAAAGGCAGCAGCTGCTGGTCAGCAGTGGTTAAATATAGGAAATGAAGAATGCCACACACAATTGGAAAGGAAAAGAGTGAGACAGGAATCTCAGCAGCACTGAAAACTTTTATTGGTGAGGAGGGCCCTGCAGTGATCAGGAATTGGAAGCACCCTCTGTTTTCTGTGTTGTCTGTGACTGCACCTACACTCACACACTACATCACCCTCAGATAATGCCCAACATAGTTTGGCACTGACTGTATTAATGAGTGTCATTTCTGAAATGTTTTGGAGGAGCATGTGAGAGCCCTGTCTCTCGCTGCGAGTCACACAGAGTTGCTGAGATATGTTGTCCTTAATTTGACTTGATTCTTCTAGTACTTTTAATAGCAAAAATGCTGTGAAAAGCTTAAATATGAAGCTATGCAGATTTAGCACAGATGGAGTTTGAAAAGGACATTCAACCTTCTCTAATCTTCAACTGAGATCAGCAAGTAAAGCATAAGGAAGGACAACCTGATAGATAATATTTTTCATTGTGATAATCTGCAGTACTTTAATTTCACTGAGGCATTTACATGGCCCTTTATTGAAGAGTCTGAGTGTTCCTTTTGCTTTAGCTGAAGGACTTCAAAAAGAAGTAGAAAAGCGAACGTCTTTGCTTAGTCAACCTTCAAGGTAGTGCCAGATATCCTCGCAGAGAAAGACAACAGTGTGAAGTCAAGGAGGCTTAGCTGCAGACTGGAAGATTATCCCTGTTCTTTGGATGAAAAAAACAAAAGAAGTTAAGAAGAACAGGGAGAAACATTCATGTTTTGCTTTATTCATGTGCTACACATGTATGCAAGAGAGAGGTTCAGGACACACAAGTATCCACAGCCCCTGGCCCTGGTCCCTCTCTGTTCCAGGAGGACATCTGGTCAGCACACACCGCTCTCCTTCCACCCCTTCTCCTTCACACTGGGCTGCAGCAGCTCAAGCTGGCTGAGCCTGTCGTGGTGATGATATCATGCAGCTAAATTAATTCCAAAGCTGGTCATGCTTGGAATTAGTTAGACAGGAGACAAAAAAAGGAAGCTGAGAAAGAGGGGAAAATGGACTAGGCAAAGAGAGGGAGTAGTGGATGTCGTCCTAGAGGTGCCTTAGGGTTTGGTTTAACACAGTCTGAGGTGACGGGAGCTCAACAAGCCTGCACAGATCCCTTGTCTCCATACAGGGTTTCACTAACTGCCTCTTGGCCATTCAGCCCTCCAGAACTCAAAATAAGTGTTCCTTTCCATTTAAAGAGCAAAACTTAGATGGACTAAAGATTCTTCATCTTAATATACAGCAACCATCTCACTTTACCTCATTCCCTGACTTGACCTTGCTGTGGAGCATAACCCAGGCCCCAGAACGAGCAGTGCTGAGCAAGCATCATGTTCACCATTCACAACCTCAGCATCTGCTGCAAGTTTGGGCCAATAAATCACAAATGTTGGGAGGAATGGACCACCTCCTGCTGCATGTCCAGACAGCAGTTCCCACAGTGGGCATCTGATCCTTCATTGAACCTCAAGGCACTGCCATATGCAAATAGTAGTAATCTCTGGTTTGTTGTTCCTCCAAAGGCAGATGCACCTGCATGTGTCTGTCTGCTTGGAAGCTTAAATAAACCCAGTTGAGGTTTGTTTGCTTTTGCAAGCTTGATTCATCAGCTTGATTTTCAGAATGTGTAAAATACTTCCTCAGAATGGCTTTTTGCTGTCTTTTTCCTAAATTTGCTTTGGAGAGGACATTCTATAAATACATAGTTTATAGTCTTCTGATACCTTGGATGCTGGCCTGGTAAAAGAGCCAAAATGGTAAAAGAGTTGGCTTTTAACACTGATATTTGATGGTTTTTTTCACTGTTTCCAGCACAACAGTCTCAGAGACCCCATGAACAATGGAGAAAAGGGTTATATTACAATTTTATGGCACATGGCATAACTCTTGGGGATGGTCCTGTGCAAAACAGGGAGTTGAATGAACTCAATGATCCTTCTGGATCCCTTCCAACACAACACATTCTGAACACACATTGTGAACTTTATATGTTGAGACAGGTATAAGGAAAGGAAGGAGGACTTCAGTAAACCATGGTATTTTAGAAGCTTTTATATAAAGCCATTCAGACAAAATTCTATATAATGATCCCAAGCAGGGACATCAGAATTGCAGCTTCTACCTACCTTTCCTGCAAGTTACCTTGTTTATTTTGTACGGCTGCTCTTTTATACTGTTGTTGCATTATTTTGCTTGCATACAAATAATTTACAGAGAGCATTTATAACATGAAAAGAGAAAGTAAAAGGTGGCTGCAGCTAGCAGTACATGAATTATGAGTGCCTCTCTGGTCCTGCAGCCAAAAATAGTGCTTTTCACTAAAGTTGGTGGACTATATCCTTCCTAAATTGCTGTACCTGATCAAAAGCATTTGCAGAGCCAGGACCCACACTGTTACACAAGACTTCAACTACTTCAGCTGCAGCAGGGAAAATTATGATTAGGTCTTTGAATCTGTTTCTAAGTGCTGGTCTTAGCTTTTCCAGATACAGGATTAGCTCTTGAGTGGCTCAACAACTGGTCTCCATCTATCATCAGTGGACAAAAGCGTTGTTACAGGACTGGCCATCTTCTCTGTTGATTGGACTGCAGCACCTTGGCCTGGGATAGAGATGTGTCATTTGGGATGCTGAGCTACGAGCCTGGTACTTCTTTCGGACTGCCTTACAGATCTCAGTTTCCTCACCTTATCCATACTTAAGGGAAGGAGGTGCTTTATGGTTATTTTAGATTTCAAGTTCTTTTGAAATGCAAGACTTGGACTTCTGTATTTCTATTAGAAATTATTTGAACAGTTCAGAAGTCCCTTCAAACCTAAATTATTCTGCAGTTTTATGAGTCTAAATTTTTGAAGAGTTGCTTAAAAATAAAATTAGGTGGGGGAAAGCGTAACTTTGAACTAGTCACAGAGCTAGTTTAAATCTCTTCTTTGAAAGTTTCCCTTTGGCTGCTATCTGAATTGTGCAATTTGCTCTCCAGGACCCATTTGCTCTTTCTTGGCAAATCAGGTTCTTAGAGATGAAAAAAATGATCCGTATATTTGGGGGGGGGGGCGGGGGAGGGGGCGGGACGGGTGGAGGGTGTGGAGGGGGGGGGCTGCTGCCCAGGACACAAATCTAATAGACACTGCCTTCTTGTGTGAAAGCCCATTAGACTTCCTGTATGTTCCCATAGGGAGCTGGTGTGTTTGATGCTGAAGTCAGTGTTACCTGGATCTTTTGAGGCTAATTAAGCCACTCAGACCACATCTACACTATTAATGATGTATGTGATGGGTCCCTGGTACAGACATGCAGCTGGCACTGAGCAGGCTTTATCCTTCTTCTAAAATCAGGTACTCATCGAGAGAGGGTGCCTGAGTGTAAATGGTCTCTTGGGAATGATCCCTGTCCTCTCAGAAGAATGTTATTTGGCCCAGACCAAAACCACATGAGTGGCAGAGACAACTGAGTTCTAGTGCAGAAGAGTGTTCCCTGGCAAAGTTGAAATTACGAACACAGATGTATCTTCAGGGAGACCAAGCTTACAAACTATTCATGAGTTTTAAGTAAAGGCATAGTCTTCCCTCTTCTCTATGGATGCTTTAATGGGTTGTTTCATCTGTTCGTTTGGTTTTTGTTCTGTTGCAAATTCTGGCCCCTTATTTCATAAGGTCTCTATGATGCTTTCCATCAAATCTTCGTAATTCATTAGGACTAGGAGTGACAGCATGCTGTTCCTTCAGCCCACATACGGACAGCATCAGATGGACAACATCCTCTGTAATACCATCTGCCAGTAGAGAAGCTGAACCTGTAACTTCCAGTCCTGGCTCTTTGCCCAAATTAAATAATCAAGTATAGACTGACCACCGTGGTTTCTGTGAATCAACTGCTAGAGGGAGGCAGGAGAGACTTAGCTTATTTTATTTTTACAGACTTTGTACTGTACAGAATTTTATATACTTTATCATCCAGTTTTTGTAGTCCTTTTCCATAAAATAAAGCCGGTTTTTATACAACCCTCACTTGTTGCATCCTTACTGAGTCATTGGTTATGGGCTGTTCATCACAGAGGCTGTCTCATGGCTGTGTTTTTATGGGGCATCTAGTAAACTGTCACTGTGTTTGCAGAATATATTTATTGCATTTGAGCACGGTATGAAGTAGTGAATTTTGGGGTTCGTTTCAGCCAGAATTCTCCAACCATTCCTCCTTCATAGCTTTAAGCACAGCAGAAACAGGCAGTCAAACATTGCAATGGCATGTTATTTCATGTAAGGGAGGAATTTTTTTCTGCTTTCGAGACTAAAAAACCACTGCCAGCAGTGGGAATTGATCAAACTGTAACATTTGTGTGCAACACCCTAATAGATGCTATAATGCTGTTAGCCTGGCTTACAACATGGCAGCTAGACAGGCACATTAGCTGCATCCTTTTACATGCAGACCTTGCTGTTAAATCGTGTTTGGCTAATCTTCCCTTAGGGGAAATTGGATTTCAGCCCCTCTCCCAGCCTCAAACCCCACTGTAAGATATAAAATTGGTTTTTAGAAGTCTCTTTTTCTCTAAGGCACTTTAATTGGCATAAGGTAGTTGCTCCTATAGAGAAACTATCGATTAGCATTTTTATTTTGCTATACGTTAAAGTACACCACTTTCAAAAGTGTTTCCTGAGCTACCAAGGCAATAAACTTCGCAATAAAAGGCCAGAACGAGGACTTGGCTCACTTACTCCTGCTGGTCTTGGGTTTTTCTCTTTTTTTTTTTTTTTACTGGCAAATGGCTGAAGCTGTTTTTCCTCAGCCTTCTCACCATTCCTTGAGTGAAACCCAAGCTGGCCATCGAAGTTGGTATCAACTGTGCAGCCAGATTGGTCTCTGGGGTTGAGGGACCCGGAGTTCCAGGTAGCTTTGTCCAGTGCCGCATGTTTTTCAGTGCCTACTTCAGGGGAAAAAACAGGCACAATCTGTGCTTACTCCTCCTCTCCTTCCCCAGCTTTGGAGCTGCTGACAGTACTGTGCTGTGGCACCAACCGTGAGGATTTGGGACAAAGTCATTAGAGAAATTAGATTGAGAGGATTTTTCTCCAAGAAAATACACGTGTGTCTTAACATCTCATTTGATTTTTCCAGCATACTTCATTAAACTTCCTAAAAAGTCTTTAATGCATTATTATATCTTTGAAAAGATGTTAAAATGCCTCTTTTAGTCCTCAACACCTGTTTTCAGCATGAATACACTGGTGACCACTCTCAGGGCTTTGTTCCTTTGGGCTTTCTTTGTTCCCAGAAATTAAATAAGTTACAGTTTTAAATGTGAAAGTCCCTCAAGTTAAGTCTGTCTCACGTCTGTGTCAAACTCAGCTTTCTCTGAGTTAATGGGTTACTGACAGCCTGAAGTCAGGAAGTTACATGCATTCTAGCTGCAGAGCATGTCCTGAATGCCTCTGTTTTGCAGTTTATCTTTTGTCTCCTACTGCCTGTCATGTACTGAAAGCAAAAATAACACTTGGCCTCTTTCTGTTTGCCATCACAAGTGAAAATAAAATTTAAATATGTAGATGGCAACACTATGAGCTTGGAAATTTGTTTATTCAATAAAGCAAATACTCAAGTTGCCAGAGCTTTGTAGCAGTAGAGTACATGAGTACTCAAGAGCAGAAAATGTTGAGTGAAAACAATTTGATGGTCCCAGCCCAATCTCATTATATTACTTATCATCAAAATCCAGGTCTTGGAGGCAAAATAATTTTGACCTAAGACAAAGCATTTGTGTATTTACTCTGTTATTTCTTCTATAGAAGCCATTGTGGGGGTACATTGCTTTGCCTGGATCTTGTGTTTAATGGTACTTTGCATCCATCTATGCCACTGAGACAGATTTAATTTTAGAGTGTTTCAGAAGTGCCTTTTCACCAATCAGACATGAGCTGTACAAAATCACCATGAACTGCTTTGCTTTCTCAGCGTGGCTCAGCTTTATCCTCAGTCAATAGACATCTTATCAATCCTTGTTCAAAGACATTCTCTTGCTTCCCCTGGGCTAGTGCTAGTGATAGATAAAAAGTCTGCAAGCTTGGGTTGTGATTTGTTAGTCCCAAGTTATTTGAGGCAAATGGATAATAAACAAATTTTAAAAGTCCACCCAGTTCATTAAAACTTGAAGCAGTCATTTGAAAGTGTGGTGGGGTTTCTGAGGGCTCTCAGCTTCACAGCATGGCCCGTGATGATGCATGTGCAAACCAAAATGTAATATAAAGTACACTTCTTTCATCTTCACAAAGAGGTTTTATCATACAGCCTTAAAGACCTTTAGATCTTTCTACATCTGAAAGGAAGCGCCAACATATCTTGGAATTTCTCAGTATATATTCAGAACCCCTTTAGTGACTATTCCTTTGAATCTCTGGGTTAACTCTCATTTTTGTTTTCTATTAAAGTTTCTTCTTTTATTACCTTTGTACTTACAAAGGTCATTATAAGATTATCCCTAAACTTCAGAATGTGAGCAATTTCTGACAGCTCCTGCTATTTCCCTTCCTAGGGTTAACTTGACTTTTCAGCTGAACCAAAAAAATAATTCTTATCATTGCTTTATCTTGATTCTAAAAATTTCCCTGAAGAACATCTTCAGTTTTCTTTAGTGTCAATGTGACAGTCTTCCACCTCATATCAGACAAATGAAAGGTTTAATAAGAACAATCTAGCCTTGTTAAAATTAAGAACATTCTATGTCTGTGAATTAGGCTATGGTTTTAAAAGTAAATCCATTGGTAGTTCTATAGCAATTAGCTGTTATTAGAAAAATCACTGTGTTTTTCACAGATTGGTCTATGAGTACATGGGAGAAACATAAACAAAGCTTCTTTTTTAATGAAGATAAATATAAAATGGTCTACAATTAAAATATACTCTGTGAAAAACTAATTGTAACCTGTGCATGTGCCCAGATAGCTTTCTCTCCCCACCCACTAAGCTTTCAAGACAGCCATCGGTCTAAAATAAACAGCCATTTCCAACTGGGAAAATTACAAAGAATTTCAGAGAAGGCTGGGCTATTTGAGGATGCTCCAGTACGAGAAGGCAAATGGGAAGCATTTAAAAAGCAAAGAGCTTTCCTCTTGAGGGCCAACATGCAAAGGACTGGAGAGAAATGAACCTGTATCAGCACCAGTATGAGTGTTTATTGTTGGAATGCAGTGATGGGAAAAGAGCAGGAAAATGGTGAAATGTGGTACCTCTGCCATCTGGTTTAGCCCATCTGCTTCCCAGAAATCCAAGTACACTGTCATGGAAAGACATTTCTGCTGCTGCTGCTTTAATTTGCCATTACTTTGGATTAAAAGCTGTACAGACAGATCTGTCTGATGTACCAGCCCTAAATGCCTGTTGTAGGGCCTGGTATAACAATAATATTCCCCCAACCTGACAAACTGAAGCATCAGAGAGGTGCTGGAATATTTCCTGACTTAATATGAAGAGTTTTGACTGTGGATTCCTCATCCTCCTTGTCCTTCTTGTCCTCCTCCTTCTTCCCTACCATCATTCTTTCTTTGTTAGAACCCATCATGCCACCAGCTACAAACAGATTTGGAAGACATAGCTCTCAGATTACAGTTTCCATGTCGTTGTTCATCAAAGGTTGCAATAAAAGTCTCCAGAAATAGACTAATGGGGGCAGAATTCTGGAAGGCCCCAGTCTGTCGGGATACCAGAGGCTCAGGAATGCCAGTGGGATATAAGCAGATCACAAAGAAGTGATAGGAATTCAGCATATAGCACTGGAAATGCAGCTGAGTGAATAAATACACTGTCTTTCTGCCAAATTATTTATGGTTATTGAAACTAAGGGAGCATTTTACTGGAAAAATTACATTATAAGGCATAGAGCTATTATAGTCCTAATTGTGCAGGTGATCTCATCTACGATTATGAAAGGTGGAGAGAAAGACTACAGACACAAAGATTTTATTTTTGTTTAGCTAAAGGAAGCAAGACATATATGGGTATGAGTCTCAGAAGCAGATGTGCACAAAAATGTATGCACGATTTACAGGAATTATGTATGTAAACTTGATAGTAATGCATGTGGCAGAAGACTAAAGACCTAAGTGGTAGCTTGCATATGCAAGATTACTTACTGATTCTTTGGACCCAGTTTTCACACTATGATGTGACCAGATTAACTGCCACCCCTGTGGAATTTATATCCTTAGAGGCAACTGTAGGGTTTTACTGTTCTGTGATTCTAAGATTCTTTCATCTCTTTAAACAAACATTCTATTTCATCAACCTGTGTTACACATAAAAAGTTAAAGGAGAGTAGAAATAGCTAAATGGAAGCAGTGCTCTGATCTGTCTGCCTTGCCATCATGTCTTGTACAGTAGTTAGATCTGATTTTTAGAAAAAAAAGTAGAAGAAAATCTGCAGGAGGCTTGTAGGACCTTTCCTAGGCTTATATAGCTTATTGCTTTCATTTGAAATCTCCTTCTATTAATATTTCATAATTTCAGAGTAGAAAGAAATCCTTATGGCAGAAGGATGAGAATAGCAGGATTTTCTCTTTGTTTACTTTTTATGCAAGGTAGCTGGAAAAGTAAGTAAGGTTTCTCTGGGAGTAGGGAGGATTTGATTGATTTTTTTGCAAAGGTTTTCTATGTTATTGTCATTTCTGCATGTTCACTTTCATCCCAAATCAGTTCATTTTGTATAGACAACTGAAAGAGATTTCTAAGACTTCTATAAGGTCTGAAACTTACAGAGTCAGTGGGTCTCATTATTGTTCCACTGTTTATAAATTTGATTAGCCCATATAAGCCATAGTTTGCAAAGAGTTCCTGTTCTAAGAGACTGTAATTTTTCTCCCAATATTATTAAATACCTGATGAATAGAGAAGAGAGGATTCTATACTGCCTCATATGTTCCAGTGAGGAAATGTGGAAGATCTCAGGAGCATTAGGAAAGCCTCACTTCTATCAGTCTTCTTGAAAACTGGAAACAGCAACCACAAGACTCTGTCCCTAGAAAGCCATCCTTGCATGCTCCCAGACAGATATGTTTTTCTTGGCTGAATGTCTAGTGGTCAAATGTTGTTCCCCACTTCATTACACTGATATACTGAGTGAAGCATTTGGCTTGTTGACTAATAAGCGTAAAATGCAAGTAATTGCAAAAGTTCCAAGAAATCTTATTTAAGGAAGAGCAATGCAGCTTCTTGAAGTTAAGTGTCTGCAGAGGAAATACTTTATTATTGTATGGGCCATCAGATTTTCAGGTGACAAACAGTTTGACAGGGCTGACTCTGTGCATGGCCCCAGCACACTTGCTGGCTGGAGCTTGTCCCTTCCCACTCAGTCCCCCACTCCTTAGACAAGGAGGCCAAGGCCCAAAGTTGTGGTGGCTTGCTAAGGTTTACAGAGCAGATCTGTCACACAGCTTTAAATCACAGTGCTTGGTTTTTGCAATCTGCTCCTCTTTCCTGAAATGAGAGTAGCACAAGCTCACACACGCTCATTCAGATCACAGTCCCTAATCTTGATTTACCAACGTGATTTCAACTTCTCACATTATTCCCACACATGCTCCATTTTTCCCCCCAGTTAGGACAGAGTAAGTACCATCACAGTCCTGCATCACCCCCTAATAGCACTGCAAGCATTCAGCTTGGCACCTGGGAGTTCTGCAGGGAATGTGTGTTTGTGGAGGATTAGGGACTTGAAGTAGGTGGCACTTCATGATTTTACTGACCAAATGATTCAAGCTGCCTTTGCAAACTACCCATCAGGATCCTGCTGCATTAGTTTGAGTAATCCTGAATGTGGAATGAGTGCTCATTATTCTGTCTGAAAATGTTTTCTCTGAGGTTTGATACCACAGTTTCTGCTGGTCTGTGATGCTAGTGTATTCTGTTGTTACCATGTGCTTATATTCTTATTCTAAAATGACAATAAATAAAAAATCTTCAGTGTAGAGAATGAGGACAAGTCAGACAAGCCTGCCTGCTAAATTACTTTCCATTGCTGTGGTGGTTTCTCTGTGATTGGATTAAAAGAGGTTGTCAGTGTATGCTCATCCTGTCCCCTGGCTAGGTATAAATAAAGGCTTGGCAGGTTCTAGTACAGCATCTTTTTAACCTCTACAAATACCAGTATTTACTCATAAATTTAAAACAATGCATTCAGCCTTCTCTTACTGGAGGGCAGCAGGAGTAAAAAGTGGCCAGTCATGTCCATGGCATGTCAGCTCTCCCCATGGGCTTTCCCTTTGATTATGTCTTGCTGTCTCCTTTTGTTTAACGTAGGAACTGAATTATGAGCTGCTCAGGAATTCCAGACCCATTACCACAGTCTGCTTTGCAGAGAGGTCTCTTTAAGGTATTCAGTGATTGCTTTCTCTTACATCCCAGAGTGGAGCTAGAAATGAAACATGTGCCATTCTGTATTTTCCAGCAGTTGGGTATTGTAATAGCCGAACTCACAAATCTGTGGAGTTGTGTCTGGGCTTTAATTATGCAAATTCTTTCCTCTTGTTCTTCTAACTTTTGCTGTTACCAAGAGTGCAGTGGATTTAATCATATGTGTGGGTAAAACAGCATAAGAGAAAATACTTAGAAATCTTGCGTATTAAAAAAAAAATTGTTCATTGAATTAAAAATAAGAATGATATTGCACTACATTTCCATCACATTTTCTCATTTCAAAAAGGGTTCAAAATTGTTAAAAGGGCATGCCAAAAAGGGATCAAAATCCTTGCAAGGGTGTGTGAATGGAGTTGTTTTCTATAAAGTGAGTTTTTACTTAAAGAGAAAAAAAAAAAAGTTTACCTCTGAAATGGGCTGTGTCAGGCAGCCTAGAAAGAAAATACATAACTTGAGAGAGCCACTGAGTATGCAGCAGCAAAAAAATGAGATTGTAGTACTTCTGCATGGTCTAGATATTGAAGCAGACCCTTCTGCCCATTCCTTTGTTCCCTGAATCCCTATAGAGCATTCCTTTGTTCTGTGAATCCCTGTAGAGCCTTGCCTCCTCTTTTCACTGTGACACTTCTGCAATCCCTTTGAGCTGCTGTGGCTTCCTCCCAGCCTCAGTGTGTCTCATTGCTTCCCTCCAGCCCTGGCATAGCAATTCTCTCTGCTTGTGTTCATTTTCTGTTACCCTGACCATTCTCTGTCCCCCTTGTCCCCAGAGAGGCTTAGGCATTAGCACACCAATGCACCAGAGCCAGGCTCTGGGCTGCAGTTAGCAGTTCTGAGCTGGGCTTTAAGGACAGAGATCACAAGGGGCAGCTGGGACAGCAGGGTGTCCACATAGGACAGGTAATCGGAAAGAACAAAAGAATTGGTACATCTAAAATCTCACCTCTTTTGAAGACCAGAATTCTTTTTGGAAACTTGGATTCACACCCTCAAGCTCCACCTTTGGACCTTGAATTCATGAATGACCAAGTAGAGGGGAGGTGGAAAGGAAGAACAGTCTATTGGGTAGGCACTTTGCCTGAAAAATAGGAAACCCAGAGAGTCCCCTCCTCTGTGTTAGAGATTCATGTCTCCCACCTCTCAGGGGAGCAGCCAGCCTCCGTAGTCTCAGGGTAGAAACTGTGGATGCTAGATTGT
Organism: Acridotheres tristis; assembly: GCA_037013685.1. Taxonomy (NCBI): domain Eukaryota; kingdom Metazoa; phylum Chordata; class Aves; order Passeriformes; family Sturnidae; genus Acridotheres; species Acridotheres tristis. The sequence goes on from CM072887.1 coordinate 104,948,934, forward strand.
TGTGTGGCAGTCACAAAGCTAGAAGATCAAGTAGGAAAATCCACTGTGGCCCACTAAAGAATCTGTGAGGGTGGGAGAGAGCCCTCTTTGGAGCTGTTGGACTTGGTTTGTAGAAAACAGATGTTACAAGGAAGCTGCACCCTTAGGACCTCTCTTGTGGCAGGAGCAAACAGGAAAGCTGCACAGCTGACAGCAAAGGAGAAAAGCTCAGCCCTGAGTTTAAGTGCAAATCACAACGAGTCTCCTGGAGCAGTGGGACAAGACAGGAAATATGGGGATGTGGGACAGTGTATGGTTATGGGGAAGCAGCAAATCCTTCAGCCAGAGGCCCTTCCACTGGCCATGCAGGTACCATACTTAAGGGTAGATCGAGGCATCCTCATCCTGCTGGTTCCCATTAATTGTTGTGACTGTGGTGCCATTTCTCTTTTTTACCCTCACTAATGATCCAGCCCCTCGGGGTATGCTGTGCTGTGTGCTGGATGTGTGCCCAGTCAAATCCCCTTGTCAGAAATCAGGCTGGCAGGATGGTCTGTGAGGAGTCTGGATGCAATTCCTGCTCTTTTATCTGAACTTCTTGGTGATATTCTCAATATCTGTGCAAGAAAGATTTGATGGAAAGGCTAAGGCTATCATTCCTTGAAGATGAAACAGGCTCCTAGGTGACTGTCTGAGATGCTGTCAAACTGACAATTTTAAGGCTGCCAAGATTTATTTTAATTATATATATTGTATAATTAATGCAACATGAGATACATGCATATATTTAATAGTGTTAGGGTGTCTGGGTTCTTTTATAAGTTAATAGACAACCCAAAGTAATAAATAAAACAAACACGTGGGGCTACTCATAAAGAGAACTGCTAAGCAGCACAAGGAGAGGGCTGCAGTTTTCAGCAAACGTAGTTAGAAGAATCAGATTTTGTGAATTCCCTGAAAAATGTTTGGTTGTAAGGGTCAGTTAAAACATTCATAGTGATCTGTGATGCCCTATGTGATTTGTGGTCTACAGATCTAAAGGAGACCCTTCTTTTATATGTGGGCATCACAGCTGAAATTAGGGAAAGCACCTCTGGTGAAGATTTCAGAGGCAGAAAACTGGCACACTGGAGGTTGCCTCAAGCATTGCCTTCTGCAACAGAAATTGGCTGGAAATGAGATCAAAATGTCACATCTCTGTGTGATGGGGTTGTACTTGGGCTGCTTTCAGGTCCTGCCTCCTAATAGAGGCATGGGCCAAAGCTTGTTGAACAACTGCAGGCAACCTGAGAACAACTATAAATCAGTTTGGGAAATACAGCCTGATCTGCATATTTTCTGCTAAAGACTTCTTGTACTTTAAACTTATTACGGTTTAAAATTTGTTAATTGGCCCAAAGTGAGATAAATAAATCAGTAAATTCACAATATTGTTGCCTTTATTTCACAGAGTGTCAATCTTGCCCTGGCTACTCCTCAGCTCTATCTCTAAAGCAAATGCATGTAATATCTGTGCAGCTTTCCTACAGGAAAACATTCTCTTCAGATTTTACTGTTGCTACTGAAGAAACTGTCCTGCTCATACTGGCAAAGCAAAGGGAAAGAAAGTTTTACAGGTGCTGCTAGACCCCTATGAAAGCCTGTGTGCACTCTCACATTAAGACTGAATCAGGGGAGAATCAAAGGGAACTGTCAGTGTTGTAAAAAGCTGGTTTTAGGAAGCTGTGCCAAATTAAGATTCAGAAAGGATGGCTACTTCACAGCCATGAGCAAAGGTCCTTCAGCTAGACCTTCTAGCCTAAAGAAAATAGATGCAACTCCCGTGCCTCTAAACAAAAAAAAGAAAAACTAAAAGAGCAAATAAGCAAAACTATATTTAAAACCAAGGGAAGAGATTTACATGGGAGATGGGGTGTGGAAGGAAAATGCAAGGATACAAAAGATCTTTGTTAAGAGGAGAAAAAATTAGATATATCCTCTAAAGTCTGCAGTGAGTCACCACAGGTCATGTTTTATGGGGATTTTATTGCATGCTTCATGTGTACCTTGTAGAATAAAACCATATGCCTTTGATTAGATTACTTAGTACTGGGAATGTAAGGTAAGAGCATAAATTGAATGCAATTATTTTTAAAGGAAATTATATTCCTGCTGCTTTCTGTCTGTCTGCTGTCTTCTTTTTCTCTTTTATTGACTCTTTTATCTGGGTTCTAAGATGGCTCTCACACGTATCTACCTTGCAATCCCCTAGTTTGTATGAAAGCAGTTCACAGCTCAGTGCACTGCCTGTCTCCCCTGATTGTTTACAACTGGTTTATTAACCAGGCTTTGTCTTGGACTATCTGTGCTTTATCAGGAGGGAGTGGGAGAGCACAGTTGTTCATTTTGCATTAAGCATGTGTGCTGATGTGGAAACATCCACCCATGCCCCTCAGCGGAGATATCTGTGTTAAAATGAAACCAACTTTTATAGGAAAAAAATTAATTTATTACCAATGCTAGGTTATTACTTGGACCATATAACCCTGTGTAAGTATATGATATTGCCTCCACCTAAGAGTCCTGTATTCCTGATTAAAAATTGCCAGAGGGGAGTATATACCTTGCAACCACTTATCTGCCCCGTTTTCAATTTCACCTGCTACAATATTCCATTTGAACTCTTTCTTAGAATTTTCCAGCTGTAGTGAAATATTTGACTTTCTCATTGGGCTTCAATTTTGGGGTGAGAGGGCAGTGGCTTGAGAAATTTCTTCCTTTCCCCTGCTGCCTTCCTGTTCCTTCCCCTAGAAATATGTTGCCATAAGTGCCTTTGGCAAAATAGTGATTAGCTATAATGAAGATCTGTCTGAGAGAGATTACGGCCTTTATGAGGTGACATTTTTCAATGTGATTGTGCTTGCACCTTCCAGGCAGTTTGCTTTCTCTGGACACAATTATATTTATTTTGTTCTATAGTTTTAAGTACCTAGGCCAGTCCAGGTTGATTTATTCATATTATTTAAGTAGACATAACACATAATATATTTAATCTCATGTTCTGTCATAGCATATTATCATCCTTGCCATCTACAATAATGGATCCACATTTAACTATCCACTTGATCCCCAGATTCCCAGGAAGACATTGCAGCAAGATTGAAAAACTGTTAAGAGGTGTATCTAGTCTAGTGATTTTCAAGTCTCCCCGGGTTCCAGACATATTTCCTGGGGTAAGATTCATCACACCTCATTTCAGGCAGTCTGCAGGGTGGATGTTGATATTTGAGGTGTTTTATCAGGGCTCTTTTTTCCATCAGTGTAGATCCAGACAAGAGCGTTAAGGGAGATTGTGGCAATTAGTTCTGATCCACTAAATACGAGCTGTGCATGGCTCCTTTGGCTCTATTGACTACATCTCCTGTGTCTGTTGAGAGCCCAGCTTGAGATATCTACACCAAGTTAGATGGGTCACAATCTGTATGTCCTAAAATCTTGGCCTTTAACTCTACAGATGTCTTTCCATCAGTTCAAGAGCTTTTACTCAAAAACAGTGATTTACTACCTCTACATTGTTGCTGTGAGCAACAATATCATCTCACTTGCCCTTTCCAGGTATCAAGTTCAACATGTGTGCTTTCTTCTTTGCAGTCTCGCTGAATCACAGTCTTGCTGCTTTTTCTGCCTTTCCATGATACAGCCTTTCCAGGTCATTCTCACAGCCTGAGCTCTTCTCCTGTCTCTCTTCATCTCCTATCTCAGCCACTAAAGTTTCATATTCTTTGACTTGGACATTGCCAGCTTTGTTCCTTTTAGAGCTTTCATTAAGCTAATTGGAAAGACTGTAGACTTGTCATCTGGTTGCCCAACTTCATGAATCTTTTATTTCCCTCACTTTATTCTACTCTATCAAATATGTCACCTGCATTCACAATAAAGGTCCTTAGAAGTCTGTGTCTTTCCTGTCTACCAATTTTTGGTCAATGAAAAAGAGATGGTTATCTCTTTTGGTTTCAACCCAGCACTGTCTTTTCCCATGCTGCTTCTTGCACCAGGAAACTTAAACACCCCTAAGAGCACCACATAGTTGTCCTGCCAGTTCATCTGAAAAACTCTCCTCCTTCATGTCTAGCACAGGCTCACAGGCAGCTCTAGGTTTGTACTTAGACCCAAGCTGCATTCTCACAGGGACACATCCCTGCCCCAGTCTAACACACACATCCTTTGGACTGATTGTTCCCTTGGGAAAGTCCATTATAGGCATTTCTCCCCTTGAGCCAGGCAGCGTTTAGGCCATATACAGGGGTCTTTATCTATGCTTCAGTTTTAATTGAAGCTCTGTAGGACTGCATTACAAGGTTGGTGTTCATGTTTGCCATTGCTTGAACAAACTATTCTGACTTGCATTGCCCTTCTCAGTGCTCACCCATTCATTTTCTGAAGCAGTATTTCCCTCCACCATACACTCACACCCACACACGTAGCAAAAAAAAAAAAAAAAAGGAGAAATAATTTACTTTTTCTTTAAAAACACAGCAACATGCAGGATTGACCACTTCTTCACCTCTAGAGAGTATCGCTTTGTTAACATCATTTTCAATAGAAGTCTTTATCTGTGCTTTTACAGGTCTACCCTTCTGAACCCTCAGCAGTATATTCTTGGACTTTATGATTTTAACCAGGTCCATTATTATCTAAATACTTGGGGAAGCAAGCAGGGGAGGGAAGAGAGAATGACAAGTGACTTCTTAAAGTGCTGTTCTCGGTAGCTCTTTACAATATACATTAGGAACAGCAGGGAGAAGAGCTTTCATGATAGATCTGAGGCTGTTAAAAAAAGAAGCTATGGTGCATAGTCACAAAAAAAAAAAAAAGGAGGGGATGGTTCATATCTGTCACCATTGGGCTCAGCATTTCATGTTTGCATAGGGTGATCCTGTTGTGCACAGTCTAGACAGATCGGTGTCAGGTTTGCCCCTGCTGCTTTACAGTCGTGCTGGCTATAGTTTGCTCATGAACAAAATCTCTTTAGGTGTTTTGGGATGCACAAAGCTTAAGATCTTTAAATGCTGCTTTCTAGAGTGTTGTGTTCCTGTTAATGGGCCCATAAAGATCCCCTTATTTATTATTGTTTAATTATATGCAACCTGTTGCTCCAAAATAGCTGCACATAATTGCTATTTATTTCTGGGCTGGCTTCTCTGTACATGTATTTAAAACATACATTTTGGGTTTAGTGAATCCCGTGTTACTGATTGTTCAAAGTGACTTTATTTTCCGTTGTCTTTTCTCTAAATGTTCTTTTGATATTTAGAGTGTTAGTGATGATATTATTACATTGCTGTTAGCTATTGAATGAATGATTGCTATTGTATTCTGAATGTGCTGATGCTGAAAATCTGTGATATAAATAAACTTCCTCTGGTAACATCATTATAATAGCACAAGCAGCAGAAATTTATGGAAAGAACAGATTAAATGCTTAGACTTAAATTCTTCAGTGTGCAACTCCGCTTAAACTGCTGTGTCTGAATTTTGGGTTGCTGAATCAGGTGGAAAAAATCAAACTGACACATCGCTTGTCTGTGCATTTTTACTATGATATATTATGTTACTAAAAGAAAAAGCTCAAAATCTACCATTGATAATCCTGGCTAAAACTTGGAACATAAATTATTAAGATCTGTAGTTTCTTTTCAAAGTGGCCTGGGACTTAATGCGTATATCACAGCAAAGAAATGTAACATCAATATGTACTTATGCATTATAACATGAGACGTTTTTATGTACGTAATAAAGCATTCACTATGTAACTGTTTATCTAAGCAACTGATAAGAAGGTTGAGAAATTCACACAGTTAATCATATTTATTTAGCTAATTAACAGCTAATAGCATTAATCATAAAATGCATGAATATTTTAAAAGTAATTTATTATTGAATATGAAAATTATTTTCGAACTTGCTTTCCAAACTATATTTTGTTTATTTATATTGATAAAATCTCCCAAGATACCCAGTCTCAGTATTTCATGTACTCATCCTGTAAATTGAAAATGCAGGATGCAAAGTACTACACCAGGAATTTACCAGAGATCCACATACCTCTACTAACCATCTCCAATTACACTGTGTAATCACTCCTAGGCTAGGGAAATGAGACTCCCAAAGTCAGGGGTGCTTATCTCCAGATTGCTACAGTCGCCTACACCGTGTGTGGAGCCTCAGGATTTCCCAGAAATGGGTTGGAAAGTAATATTATAATTGTGCAGTAAGACTAGTGCACTGGTCCCCAACCTTTGCTGCCCCTTGGCAGCAATACTGAGCAAGTAATGTTGTACAGTGGGATCATAATTTCTCCCTGTCAGCCTTAAGTGTTAACTCCTTGATTCCCTGTGGCTCAGAGCAATGTTGTCCATTAGCAACCTGTGGAGAATTAGTGAAAAAGCTGAAGACATCACCAGCATCTGTGTTTCTAATTCAGTAGGTTTGTTCTCTTCTTTATGATAACTTTCTTATTACAAGTTTAATAGTGCCCAGTGAGACTCACTAATAAATGAATGAGTGTTCATTTCCTGCACAGGTTTTGTCAAATTTTCCCTATTATCTCCCAAGTCCAGACTAAGAGTAATAGAGTGACAAGTCTCACAGAAAATTGAGGAGAGGAAGATATGTCTCTCCAGGGAAAGAACAGGAAGACATGCATAAAGGCAAAATTAAAGTATAAAACTGAAAAATAAAATGAAGTAGCATTTTACCTGTATTTTTCAAACGTTTATTTGTAACCACATTTAAATTAATTGAAGTAAATTACTGCATTCGCCAGGTATGCCAAGATGAAATTATAACCATTCACAGAACGCATTACAGCAGCACATTAGTGCTGTGGGGATGCCTGTGTAGGAGGTATTTTCATACAAAATCCATTTTTTTCTTAAGTTATTTATAATTGTTTCAGGAAAAAAACTACCTCCCTTCAGGGCTTTGGCCTGTAGAGTGGGTGCTTGCTTTCTTTATGGTGATGTATGTTCAAGTGTGCCATGTTCCCTATGGCCATTTTAGAGTTATTATACTGTGGTGCAACAGGTATAGACCAGCTGAATTTTTTTCCAAATGTTGTTTGTCTGGTTTGGGGTTCATTTTGAATGAACTGAGAGTTAGTTTATTGCAAAAAGGAAAGCTTTCAGTCAGTCATTGAGCTCCAAACTGACCTGGAACTTAATCTTGGAATGATTTATGCAGATATTTAATGTGTCCATAGAGCAGCCAGTGAGCATGGAGTCTGTACTTTATGGGACTGCCTTCTTTGGAAATGGGAGATCTGCTGACAAACACTTGAAATGCTCACTTAAAGCGGGCTGCAAAGCGCATAATTAAACACGTTTGAGTCTCATCATCCTGGGAGACTGTTTCCAAATGTTCACAAATTACCTGGGTTTCAATCTCATATAAATGCTGTTAAAGATGAAGAAATTCAGTGTAAAAATAATGAAACTGTATATTTGTATGCATATATACAATTCAGTATTGGATCATTTCACTCAAATTCTGAACATAAGTGACATTTCTCTTTTGAACATAAAAAAGGAAAGTGCAGTTCAGCCATATTATGATCTAAGTTTATACAAATATATCACAATTTGTGTGCTCAAAATGGTCATTTTAGCTTGCAAGTATTTGCACATTCAAACTAATGTATAGGCTCATATATATAAGGCCTATAAAATGATACATTATTGCAGTCCAATTGGATTATAAGAGTTATGAGTTTCTTTTAAAAGTATAGGTACTTTTGTAAACTTACCTGGTTACCTAGTTTAATAGAAAATAACATCCTTTTCTGTATTTTGTGGTGCGGGAGTGAAAAGAGAAAAGGGAAACATTTTCATCCGTCCTACAGAATACTGTAAAGAGATTTTAAATGCGAAATTTTAAATTAGATAGAAAGGTTATAATTTTCTGTGAAGTCATATGGAACTCAGCACAAAGTGCTGATGACTTATTTTCATGTAAATTCTTCATCTTGATGTAATTCACATGGCATCAGCAGTGATAAGTAATCAGACCTTTCTGATAAAACCTAAAGCACAGAAGAATAAATGAATGCCATACATTTAACTCTTGACTGTAAAGCCATAGTCTAACCTCAGTTTCAACTGTATAATCCATAAAATGTACAAGAAACATGAAAACCAGTTTACTGCAGTAAAGGTGAGCCTGGCAGTAGCTGACAGTGCTGGAGATCACAGGATTGCTGCTGTGGGGCACAACCCACTGCAGCCACCCCAGACTGGCTTTAAGCCTGCTTAGCTCCTGCCTGGCACACTGACCTCAGCCATGGGGCAGAGGTGTATTTAATACATAATTAAAGTTATGCATGCAAGTAGGCTTATGGACACCCTGCTCACTGAGAGCTGAGCAGTCTTTGTTCAGCTCCCAAATGAATTTTGTTTGTGTGTGTATCAGTGTTCACTGCTGGCCAGGGAGAAAGACATATTAATACTTATTCAGTCTTTTGTAATATCCTTTGCAATCTTCAAATTAAGGTTCCGTGTAAGTATATTGTAGTGTTGTCGGTTGTTCATGTTATTAATCCTGAAATAATAAAATGTGTATTAGATAGAATCAGGGCAGCTCAACAGTATATTGCAGGCTATAAGCTTTCATTAACAGCTACAAGAAATTTTTTGTTAACTCAATGTGTGTAGAGACAGGGAGGGAGAGAGCTGGAGGGAGTGTGATTTGGATTTGATAAAGAGAGGATAAAACAGGAGTAGGATTTGGATTCTGGACAGCTCTGGCTGCTCTTCAGAGTTTTCCATCAGTTGTCTTCTGGCAATACATTGTGCTGCTTGCTCAAACATAATAATGGTCCTTTATAATGGTCTTTTCAACATGTGGTTAATGGGCCAGGTAGGTTAATGTGCAAGAGCTTTTTATTTTTACTATTCTTTTTTGCATTGTTCTCAGCAAATAAGTGAATGCAGAGTGCTATAGAATGCAGCAGCTTTGGGGATTTTTTCCACTATGATTAAGGAATAGCTCATCTATAACCAGGAGAGATCTCAGTCACCAGGAGATTGCAGTGGCCAAAAGGGGTATTTAATCACCTGGCTAGGATCAGATCTGGAAAGAAAGGCCATCGTTACGGCTGCAATCTGACTGCTGAGGAGAAGCAGCCAGAAGTGAACCGCCAGCTCCTACTTCCATCCATCTGCTTCCTCCTTTCTCCATTTTTCTAAATACTTCTTTTGTGCCACTTTAATTATGATCAGCAGAGGCACTTGATAGAAGCTCTTTGTTCTGACAGGTGTGGTGTGTCCTGTGGTTTCAGGGAATGGTGGAGGAGAGCTACAGAAACAAGAGCAAGATGATTATACAGACTTGGAAGGACAGACATGTTTATTTCCCAAATGCTTTTGGCTGGAGTGGCACGTGAGAGCCCATTTCACATGTTGATAGGCAGTGCCTGGTGCTTTCGTGTTCCTCAAAGGCATCTGATGCTGCTGAAGCATCATGACAACTTGGCTGTCTTTGGGATCAGAAGGTTCAGCATCTCTTGGGCCTGCTGCATCTGCTGGTTCGTTTGGCAAGAGAAGCAGTGGTTCATAGTAATGTGTTCCACCTCCCAAGTTAAGCAGAAGAATATATTAATTGTAGTTATGTGTTGTCATCTGTACACTCGGGGAACAATTAGGGAAAACCTTCCTAATTTTCAGTGCAAGCTGAGCCTTGGGTGTTCAGTAATAAACCAGCAAACTGTGACTTTGGCACTTGGATATATTGGAACCTTGCATGACTGCTGAGCTAAAAATGAAGCAATTCTTTCTGTCCTTCCTTAAGTCTGATCTTAACACTGTATTTTCACAGTTTTCTGAATTTCAGGTTTCTGAAGTTTCCCCAAAGTAGCTTTGTTATGTGGCTTAATAGAGGCTTTTGTGTGGGATTATATACATTTGAGAAAGGGAATCAGCAGATTCTTATAAATGAATAGTGCTGCAATTCTTTAGCAATATTTCTCCTTTATCTACATGTTTCATTTTTTCTCACCAGATTACAAAGACGAGTAAAAAAAAAAGTCGTGGCCGCTGCTAGACAAGGAAACAGCATGTTGTTAGGCAGGGAAGGTGGAAGCTCTGTATCTTGTGCTTTGGTTTGGCCCAAAGGAGGCTGCAGGGCTTGTGCCAGCCCCGGGTGCAGTGCAGAGCAGCACATGAATGCCCTGGAGTGTGCAGTTAAGATGAGTTGAGCTCTGCCAGTTTAAGCAATCAATCAAACCAGTCTGCCTTCCTCATCAGTTAATGCAATGAATGAGTTTCATAATGTACCATGAAATGAGAAGCTTTTCTATGGAGGTTTAAAAACAGAAATGTGACTGCTTAGATAGACATTATACAATTGCCTTCAGTTCCAAATCATATGCTATCAACTTCAATTAGGTTGAAAACTATTATAAGATTTGACTTTTGCATCTGGGCAGTGTCTGAAATTGGTGTGTTGGTCATAGGTAAATACAATCTGACCACCAAAACGTGGAAGAAACAGTAGGAGAGTACACCAAGACACTGCAGCTAATGACAGCTCCTAAAGCTGCAAGGCCTGGTGTACCAGCATTCCCATAAATCACCTTCTCTGTTGTATTTTAGACATTGGAAATTCTGTGATCACACCACCGTGGTTAAAATTCCCACTGCAAATGGCAATTGCATGTTGTAGGATGTCTCAGATGCCCCATTCATGGTGCTGATGTTGCTTTAGTGCTAATGGCAATGTAACTTTACAGTATGAACAGATGAAGTGGCTTATCTAAGCCTATCATTATAGTAGCCATATGCTCACTGGGAAAGTGCAGTATCCTATTTCACAGAAAATTAAAGAATTATTGACAGTTTAAGTGACAGCATGGTATGTAAGGAGATGCCATAGTGAAAAAGTTGTCTGATTTTTTTTTTCTTGTCGAGTTTAAATTGTCAACACTCCTTGTAATAATAAAACTCTTTGCATAGAGAGGACTATAATTTAATTTACTACTGTGAATATTGATTCCTGGATAGTACATTCTTTATCCTGTAGATGACCTAGATCCTTGGTTCCCTAAGGGTCTTGAATAATAACAGCAGCAAAACGGTCTGGATTACATAGGAGACTTGATGGAGATTAGTTACTTTCTCTGCTGACATTTTAATTTTATTCATTTAATTTCTTCCTCATATTCCATGTCTTTCTTTGTAAGCTGGAAACCATTGTCAGTGAATTGCTGTTGATGAGCACTGAGTGTTCTAAACATTCTTCCCAATCATATCAAAACTTGCATTCAAACTAAACCAGAAAAGGCCACATTCATTTTAAGATGTGATTTCATTCCTCATCAATTGAAATAATCCTCATAGAGATCATGTACTCCAAGTCTCTATATTGGGAGGATGGTTGCCATGTGCTCCTGATAGAATTCACTTACAGCAGTCATTGTGGTGAAGGGTTACCTCTTCTTTAGAAACTCTGGGAAGTATTCCTGCAACACAGGGAAAACTGATGGAATTTCCCCTTGGAATCCACAAAATTCCCTATTTCCAACTTCTGCCATTACAAGAACGGATAAGAGCTGCAAAAGTTATACAAGATTATTTTTAAAAATAGGGAAAGGCAGGAAACAAGGCTGGTAGGAGGGAGAGAAGAGGTGTGTGGGAGGGAAGGGGGGAAGGGTCTGTCAGTTGCTTTGTGAATCCCCAGCTGGGAGTACAAATGGATGAAATATTCAGGTTTTTGAAGGCTCTGTGGCCATTGGGTATCTCAGGGTATTGAGAGCCTAAGAGTATTACCAGCTCTCTCAAAATTCGCCATCTACCCATGGGAACGTGGCAGAATTCTATGTGGAAAACCCTGAACAGAGCATGACAAAGCAGCACAGTTTCAGCATAAAGCAAGGGTTACTTCAGCAGGTTTTTTAGCAGCATTTCCTTTGCCCAGTTATTTCGAGGCACTCTAAGGCGATTAGAGCAGCTCGTTACCGACACTGAGGAGCTGAGAAGGCGAGTTGTGTTCCCTTTTAGGAACACTGTCACTATCTCTGCGTGAGCTCAGATGGAATTGAATAAAAGTTTGTTTTGTGCTCGGAGTAGTGAGTGAGCCCTCTTTTTGCTTTCAGTGGCTGGGGGTTAATACAGTCAGCTGGGGGATCTAAAGCCTGTTTGCTCCATCTTGCAGCTGCCTGCTCTGTGAGCTCCACTGCAACAGGAGGTACTGTGCATGTACATTAAAGACTATTTTCCCTGTCCTCTAAGCATTTCAGTGCTGCCCACCAAAGAAGCCTTTACCTAATTTAGTGATATTTTCTCCCTGAAACACTTTCCAGTCGAGGACCTGATTAAGTAATACTTTAGGCTTACAATATCTTTCCACCAGCGTTATTAGAAAGAAGTAGGAAAGTGTAATTGCCTGGACAGGATTTGTGATGGGCACATTTATTAGCATAGATTATTTCATATCTATAATGGATACATAAAATTGCTTTTATATAAAAATAGAATTCTTAAAATGTTGTTAAGTCCCTGAAAGTTATGTTTTAGTTTTATCTAAGATGAGACAAAAAATCAGACATTACAGCTGTGTGTTTCTGTTATGGACATAGAGGGAGAAAATTACTGTCTGTGGGAAGTGATAAACCCTCTAAACCCATCTCTGTCTGGCACCACAACTGAAATATGAGAAAGAGGTTCTTGAAATAATTCGAGGATATTTTTGTTGAAAATCAAATTTTTAAGTTTTAATAACAGCCTTTTAGGTCAGAAGGCTATGTGATTTGTGTACCACACACAAACATGGTTTGTGTACCAGGAAAACCAGGATACTTGGCCACAGTTTCCAAGTAGATAATTACCACAAGTATTCTTAGGAATAGTGAAGACATTTAGGAAACAGTATAATGAAATCTGAAAAGAAATTCAAGATAGAACAGCCTGGTTCTTAGTCATAACCTCAGCCATTTGAAGCAGACGCAGATTTTATGTCATTCAACACAGTCACTGCTGTTCCTTATATATCTCCCACACTTCATGTTGCACAGTATGTTCCTACTGCACAATCTTCAGGCACAGAGAGAGAAAAACTAATAGTTTTTGGATAGGTGTGGTTTCTTAATTAAGCGTTGCATTTTAAATCATCAGATATATTTAAATTTAGTCCTGGAAATACTCAGTGTTATTATTAGGACTCAATATCTAGGTCAGCCTCTCAGAAGATTCTGGGACGAGGGCATGTCAGCATGGGCAAATGCATTAGCCATTCAAACTGCATGTGAATATGCAGAGCTTCATATGAATTTTTATTACATTAAAGAAAAGGGTTAAGGAAAAAGCCAGAAGGGTTTGGCAGAGAAAAAAAAGAAATCTGCATTTGTAAGTAACAGGATTTTGCAATTTAGCCCATGTGTTAATGGCAAAATAAGCCCTTAAAAGTATTCTTTTCTACAATACTTCATTTATGGCTACTGGTTAATAAGGCTACTCTGATTTCAATAGTTGCCTTAATTTAAAATGCTACCTTGATTTTCACAGGAATGGCTCTTATTCCATGAATAAATTATTACTTTGTCACTGTTTTTGTCAGCACTATTAACTATGGAATATATTCTGGCTGGTCATTTTAAGTGTCTTTCTTATCAGTATTGTGCCTGGCATTCATTATCCTCTTATCTCTCCTCCATTTCTCTCAGTAGAGAGGTAATGGATTGATTACTTTCACTGCTATATTGGTCAGGATGTACAACAAATTCTCTTCAGCTCTACAGCTCATTCATCATGGATATCCTTTAATCCCCCATCCCTGAGTTTAAACGTTTCATTCTCTTCATATATATTGGATATTATTAGCAAAGACTAGAATCCAAGCAGTGCATCTTTTATAACTCCTTTACAGTGAAACATAGTTACTGAAAATGTCTGTGTGTGGGGCTGTCTCTGTTATACTGCACAGGGGGTGTTTCAGTGCCACAGAACCACTAATTCAGCAGCATTTGCATTTTCTGAAATACTGAATTCTATGTTGCAACTGGAGAATTATTGAGAAGAAAAACTACAAAAAGGGTTCTTTGTGGTGTGGTGTTCCCCAATGCGCTGCATATTCCTGTGGTTAGTAACAGGATCTCTGCTAAATGGTGCATATTTTTAATTTTTAAATGGTATTTGAAAATAGAGACCATTTTCTTGTAAAAATTATGTGCTGTACATTGTACATTCATACTATATGGAAAACTCTGGTAGAGCAGCTGAGTGGGCATCACAGGATTTCCTCACTGGACCAAGTGAAGAGCAGAGAGTAGCAGTACATTCTTCGATTTTCTAAGAAACTTGTTCTTCCTGTTGCAGAAGAGTCCAGAAGGCATCACCATTTTGCTTGGAAGGACCAAGATAGTAGAAGAATGATAGGACAAACAGAAACTTAAAGTATATGTAAAGACTCTTCTAGAGATAGGAAAAGAAGTTGTTCCTTCCTGAGGTATATGAAGGACACACAGTCTCTGTACTGCAAGGGAGGTTCCCCAGAATGTAGCCATGTGTAAGAGGTAGCTCTGTATCACTAACTGCTCATCCTTTGGGATGTACATTTGCTTTTCTTGTCACTGGCACTGTTCCTGATACTGATGCTTGTCAGTTTGGTCTGCACCCAGGCACTGGCATGAGGTTGTATCAGCACGTCCTGTGCAGGAAGGGCTTAACCTGAATTTTTTGAAGGCAGTGGCTTCATCCTGGGAACAGACTAGTCTTCACTCCAGAACAAACAGAAGAAAGAAATATTCTAAATCTTCCCAAAAGGTATTATTCAAATATGTGGAAAGGCTCCAATCACTACAAATTATCTAACTGAGAAGCCAACATCAAAATCACTGATAGTCCTGGGACTCAGTCTCTGTTACAGTCAAGCCCTTCCTGAGTTTCTTCCTGATGAAGGTTTCTTGCCATACAGTGAGGTTCACAGCCAGCCTCTTCAATGCTCTTCCTTCATATCCATGTCCTACTGTCACTCTCCTCATCAATAAATATTACAATTTTCTCAGAATTATCCCAGATGGGTTAAGACTGATAGAGGGCAGGGGAGAAATTAAAAAAAAAATGATAGTTATATGGTGACCTGGAAGAGCAGCAAGTCCCTCTTCAAAGAGGGTGGTGGGATTCATGCATTTGTTTTCAAAAAGAAGAGACATGATATCAAATACATTAAAATGAAGAGTCTTGTGAAATACTGACAATATTCAAGTTTACAACAGCCATGATGCCTCTGGATGGGGAAGAAGCAGGGAGGAAGGAGATCTAGGCTGTGATTCTAAGGACCTGTATTGGAGCATATATCTTACAATGCTGTAACAGACTGCAGAGAATAGACCAAGCACAACTGATCCAGCGTTCAAAGATGTAAAGAGATGTAAATTAATCTTTTTTATTTAAAGCATAAATAGTAAAGCACTGAAGCATTTCCAGTAGTGTGTCTGCCCAAAATAAACCACAGAACCGCTGCATATTTTCCCTTGAGAAAAGGGAAAGAGTATTTGCTTCTGATGGCCACACACTTCCTAACATGAGGTTTTGCAAGAAAAAATATATCATGTCAAGATACTTTTGAGCTGTCCTGCCTCCTCAATTAAAATAAAAAAACCTTCTTCTCATTATACCTGTATTCAATCTCTGGGGAGACAGTCCAGAAGGAAGATTGTATTACTTCAGCTGGGTACTGAAATCTCTGTAAGCAGCCCCTTACCTCTTTGACATCTCCTTTTAGATGTCTTGTCAGAGTCTCTGCCTCTGACATGTCTTTGCAATGTCTTTTGTAGTTGCTTTAAATGGAACATGACCAAAAATTAGGTTCTCATCCTTCCCTATTTCCCTTTTATTGTTATCAACAGTGCTATTATCACTCCGTCTCTCAGCAGTCGGCATGTTCATAGTTACACTTCTGAATGTTTTACTTGCCAGAATTTGTCTGGTCAGATCAACAAGGTTTTTGTCACTGCTCTAGAAGTAATTAGGAAGGACAGATTTCTCAGCAAGAGAGGCACACAAGCAAATCTAGACGTGTGTTAGAATCCATGAAGGTTACTGCTTAAAGGGATAAGATTTTTAGTAGGGCAGTAGAGCCCAACAGAGGGAAAAAAATATTTCTCTCTGTGCTGTTTTAATTTGTACTGAAACTATTAATAGCCCAGGTTTTTCTCATTTCCTGTATTTTTCCCAGTGTGTTGTCCCTTTCTGCTTCTGCTCCCACCAGATTGAAAGAAAGAGTTATTTGTTGTCTTTAGAAAAGTCATTTGTCCTGTATCACAGTATTTGATTTCCTGGCACCTTTTGCTCAGCTCCGTGGTTCACAGTGGGAATAATGTTGTGTGTCAGTGACCCCATCATATTATAGTTCAACACTGAAATTCTTTCAGGTATGCAGGAGAGGGAGAACTGCTAAGCATTCGATGTTGCACTCTCCCACAAAGAGCACTCTCTATTTCAGCCCATCATTTATTTAACATTTGACAGCCTCCAAAAGGAAGGGAGGGTTATCCATGCACTTAAATGCATCCTGGAAAGGTGAGATTCAGCCTGTATTACTGTTAGACAATCTTTAGATCCACCTCATTTGCCTAATTTCTGCTAGTATTTTAATAATTTCAAAAACAACTCCTGCAGAAGTCCTACTTTCATCCTGTTCTGTCTTGGAATGCAGGCTCCAGTATTCAGCCAGAAATGAATCATTCATTGTGTCCAGAGAAGGTATCCCCTGACTTTGCTCCTCTGGCCCTGAGACAGGGCCACACCATACTGTTTTGATTTGGGCAGGGACTTGGGACTTAGAGCAGAAGGGCTGGTGTCAGGGAGCTGCAGCCTCAAAAGCAAAATTCCCAGTGAATTTTTGGGTGCTCCATTCGCAGGTAGTGCTGATGCACACACTTTCTATGTTACACTAGAGCTTGTGTCCACCTGAGTCCTCAGGCAATGTTCTCCTTGGCAATGACATTTCTGCTTGTCCTGGATGAACTCAAGTATCCTGTTTCTTTTATCTATACCAAGATCACTTGAATCTCAGCTGCCATTCTCTATTTCATATCTGGAGGGCACCCACCAGTGTGATATTTCCAGCTGACTAGTGCAAAATAAACTTCTTTTCTGTTTTTTGAGAGTCAGGAGCTTCTAAATTACCATCTCTTCTAAACTGGATTACCATGGATTATCTCTGTGACTTTATTTTAATTTTTGCATCAAAAACATATTCAAATAGCTGTGTCAAGTTTGTCATCAGCACCGCATAGTGCTGTTCTTAATATACTAAGATCATTATTGAGAGACTAAATATTTTTCTTCCATATAGCACCTGTGCACTGATTTGAGAATTTTGATAATTTTACATGTTCTGCTTTTGAGTTCTTGTGAATTATATGAGATTAATTATTAAAAACAAATATGAATATAGAGTAATTTCAGATGTTTAATATATGAAGAAATAATAGCACAATTTCATTGAAGATACACAATTTTCGAGAAAGTTGCATAAAATAGGAAATATTTCTTTATTGACATTTATATTAAAATATGTTACTTGATTTCTGTTTGTTTCAACTTCGATTAGAAATGCTAATTCAAATAAATTTGAGCTGAGAAAACAGTTTTGAAAACTGGCAGCAAAAAAGAGATCCGGAACCATTACTGAATAGGATATGGGAAAATTAATGCCATCCTTCTTAAAGCAGGTCGAAAATGAAAGCCTGAATGAATATTAGCACTATTCTTTAAAAACATGCAATACAATATTCATTAAGTTTTGATCAAATGTTTTACAAATGGAAGATGATTCAGATCTTTTTTATAAACTGTTTTTATTATAAGAGCATTTTACTATTAGATGATTTGTCTTGCTAGGAAAATACTCTCCTCTTATTACATTCAGATTAGACTGAGACTTTGCTGAGGAGATTTTGAGATTTTGGTTTTTGGTTTCCTAGAGCTGTCCAGGATAACTCTCCTGGTTTCACAGGAACAAATGCTGTATTGAGTGTTTGCCATGGGAAGTTGGAGAAGGCTATTATCAAACTCTGAAAAAAAGATCCTGAACTTCTGCTTTATAATAACTTTTTAATACAGTATCAGAAAGATGCAAAAGATCTGCCTGGAGACTGACATTTAGCTATTGTGCTCTTTTAAATTAAATGACAGCTCATAGAGGCGTTCCAGGGCTAGGTGTAGAATCCTGTTATTTAAACATTGTCAAAGCTTGGGTTTAATTAACTCTAATTCAGTGTAGTTTCCCCATCCTTGCATACTCTTTCTGTCTTTCTTTCAGTCCCTCTCTGTCTTTTCTTTCTGCTGGCCTTGAAGGGCTTTGGGCACCTGTCAGGGTTTCAGTGGATTTCAAATGCCTTCATGCCTGTTGCTGGGTGGAAGGGAAGATTATGTCCTGACAGAGCAGCAGTGAAGCATTTCATTGTCAGCTGGGAGATTCGGGTTGCAGGGTAAAGCTGGAGTGCTAAGCCCTGGGCTGGCTGGTGCTCTTTGTGCTCCAAATGATGTATGGTGGATTCTGAGGCAAAGAGAGACACCTTGCCTTGCTGATCAAAAACGTGGAGGACACATTTGGACTTTCAGAGCCAGAGTGAACAGGTAATTTTTCAACTTCACCATCAAATGAGGTGGCAGAAGTTGCCATGTGCCTGTCCTGGAAATCACAAAATCATAGAATGGTTTGGGTTGGAAGGAATGTTAAAAATCATCTCCTTCCAACCCCTTGCCATGGGCAGAGGACCTCCTACTAGACCAGGTTGTTCAAAGCCCCATAGAGCCTGACCTTGAACACTTCCAGAGATGGGGTATCAACAACCTCCCTGGGCAACCTGTGTCAGTAAATAATTTTACCAACCTTCACAGTAAATAATTTCTTCTGAATATCCAGTCTAAATCTACCTTCTTTCATCTTAAAGTAATTCTGCTTATACTAAATGCCACAGGAAGGGCTTTGGTGCCAGCATGGTCTGCAGCTCTGGGATAGCACCATACTGAGGATCACAGCCCAACTGTGACAAGGATAAGCAACAACTCCTAAGAAAATCAGCCAGTATCATGTGTCAGGGGATGGGAAAACCTTCAAGGATTGGGGTGGCACAAACATGTAAGGAGATCAGAGTCTTAAGCTGCCTTTCATTCAGTGCTCATTCAGATTACTATTTTTTGGCAGAAGTAGCTCAGATTAAAGACAACCATTCCTGAATGCTTTTAAAGAAATAAATGGCTGTCTATGCATACCTAGCTCTCACCTCTCCTTGAAATGCTACTGCAGTTCCTCAGTCTCTATGGATATATGAATTATTAGTCTATTTCTCCAATGTGATCTTGGATGACAAATATTCCTAGGCGCTGAATGGCAATTTTGTAATGAAAGTTACACTAGAATAGGCCAGGAACCAAACAGTACCATTAAGGTTTGCTTTTATGTAACCACCATTCCAAAGCAGTCATCCAGCCTTTGGGTGATAACAGTTTTCCACCTGAGTTATGCCCAGTTCAACGACCTGGTTGTCTAAAATAAACCCTAAATTTCCTCCTCTTTCTGTTTGAATCCCATTTTCCCTCTCTGCTTTCAGTTCACATTCTTTTTCTTTCAGAGCTTTCAGAGCGTTTATGGCTTCAGAAGCCTCTTCAGTTTCTCACAGTGACTTCCCAAATAGTGCAAAGTCACCTGCTGATTTTCCCCAGACCAGGAGACCTCTTTTTGTCCTAATCAGCTCCCAGCACGTGCATGGTGTCCTTCATGCCAGTATCTCCTGTCCTGGGTGCTCCCTGGCCACTGAGGGCAGTGGGGGCAGTGCTCAGCAATCTCTGCCTTTTGGTAGATGAGCATCAACCCAGCTGGATCAAAGGAATTGAAATATGTGGACAGGTAATCAAAGCTCATCAGCTCCCCTTCCTTTGTACTTAGTAGGGATAGATGGACAATCCTGAGGGAAACCCAGATGTGCTGGAACAGATGTCCAAGGAAGCAAGAAGACTACCCCACTGGAGCAGCCTGTTTCTGTCTGCAGAAGGAGCCTAGGGACCAAAATTAAGGCCAAATGCCTTTTGCACAGCTAAATGTAGATCTGATAAATTTCATCCCAAAATATATACCCGCTGTAAAAATATGCAAGTGTGTTTATCAGAATTTAATTTTAATAAGCAGTGTTTTGAGGAGTGCTCTCCTGTCCTCTACCTGAGGGACTGGTGAGGAAAGCAATCGCATTCTCAGCTGTCTGCTGCAATGCTAACAGGGGTGGACTGAAACAACTGCCAAAGCTGACACATCAAAGATCTTTCTAGCTTTTCACATCCATGAGAAAAGACAACCTACTCAGATGTTTTCGATATTTTTTTCCAGATTTTCCAAGAATAGTCCCCTTCTCATTTAAGAATAAAAGAAAAAATATTTTAATAAAGCTAATGGCATTATTTTTTCTATTTTTCAAGGACCACTGTGATTCTTCCTATTAAAAACATTGATCCACCTGGGGTACCATTAATACTGGAAAATAAGACAGAGTTAACACTAAATTGCCAATGCATGTATAGTGTATATATGAAATTATAAACTTGAAAATGGGTGTGCAAAATACATGTGAAATTGATAAAAGGGCAAAAGGTCTGTTACTTCCCAGTCTAGTAGAAATGAATAGGCATGTACAGAACATTGTTCTCCTCTGCTGGCTTTTAAGGCACAAAAAGCAATTTGGGATGTAGTCTTGCTTTAATGCCATTTTGATTCCTGCCACAGTAATGTCAGTGCCTTCCGTGTGTGTGTGTAGACATATACATAACATTTCAATGAAAGAAACTTAGTTCAGTTCTGGTTAAAAATGTTTTGTTGTGTTGCTATTATTAATGCAAACCCTAATTTTTTTTTATAGTTCCATGAAAAAAAATGTATTTCAAGTATATTGGTGAAGTTTCCACCCAACCCATGATGGCCAATGCTTGGGGCCATGTGTGATGCTAGGCTTTAGGTGCCAGGAGAGTGACTTAGTGCAATTGAGTTCAAGGGTCAGACTGCACTTTACTGTGCCATGAGTCTTTGTTGTTACAGGTCCTAGTGCAGACTAGTTACCCCTGTGATCTGTTGGGAATGCTGGGTCATTCCCAGAGGGATGAGCTGTAAACTCAAGCACAGTCTCTCTAGACCAGTCTGAGTTCAGCCCTGGGCTAGCGATGCTCACACACCACCACACTGTGCTGGGCTGTGGTTCTGTCACGCCCTGGCTCCTTTGGAGACCTGCTGTTGCTGCCCTACACTCCCTTCCAAGGTCTGGAAGTGAGGTGCTACAGGCACAAGCTCTGGGGCTGAGTACCTCGAGCATCACATCATTGGGAATATGAACCACTTCCATCTCGGAGGAGGTGAGGGGGCAGTTCGTTTTGTGAACTCAGTGCTTTGATTAATCTATTCAAATATTAACATGCCTGGTGAGGTAGACCAAAATATCCTCTGGATTTATAAATATTCATATACTAACATCTGCCACATCTGCATAGTTATAACTCTGTTTTCATGGGAGGAAAAGCGTCTCTTTGAGGAAGGTCCAAAGTAGCAGAGGGTTTCTCTCATCATACCTGTCACTTAGCAAGTTGTGTAACTTTTAAAGATCTCTTACACTTGCATTATTTTAGAGTTAGCTTGGTCTACGAGGATTTAACTCCATAATAACTGTTATAATGCTCCTGGATCATTTTTACTATGTGTATGAGCCTAGTATATGTTTTTTATAACATAAAACAGCCTTTGATCATTTGCAGTCTGATTTCTGCCACTGGCACAGTCCAGAAACAGCTATGCTTTGCACAGTTAATAGCGTCAGATTTTCCTTATAGTGTTGACCTCTACCTTGGCTGCTAAAAAACATGCCTTCTATTTTCTATGGCTTGGCACAAGCCTTCAAAACTCCTATGTCCTTTCTTTTTCTTTTTTTTCCCCCCCTCTTTTGTTTTTTTGGGGGTTTTTTCCCTTGCTTTACAGTTTTACTTATTTATGGTTATACTGCTCCGAGATGTCTTTTCACTAGGTTTACTCCTAGCTTTGTTCATTTGAATTTTGCCTCTAAGTCTACTTGGCCTTCTTCTTCCAAGAAAGAAAGAAAATAACCCAAAAATATAATCAGCAGCCTTGTTTGTCAGTGTATTCCTAACAAATCTACAGCAGGTGGCTTGCTAGTTACTAAAAAAAAAAAATCACTTTTTTAAAAGTTTGTCATACTGGAAATCTTTGTTGCTTCCTAATTTTTAGGCATAGGGAAGTCATTGTTTTGGTGCCCCACCAAGTAAGTGGGTCCACAGTAACCATATTATCTTTTTGCTTTCAAAAAGGACTTGAAAAGATTGTTCCTCAAGTAGATTCAAATTGAGTCCTTTATTGAATGTCTTTTTCTTTTTTTTCCTTCCAGAAGCTCTATTAATACTGTACAGTTGTTTTTAAGGAGTTGTTTTTTTGTTTTCCATTTATTCAATGAATACTAAGGATCACAAAATAATGATTTGGACTACTTCTTGGGTCCCTCAACTACAGAGGACAAAAACCATAAGAATAACTAGAGTTTGCACTTCCAAACTTCCAGAGCTCTGAACTTTGACTTCTTTTACTTGAGCCAGTATTAAAGATTGGTGTGAAAATGATGTAAAATTTGTGTGATTAAGACAAGAATTGTATGGTCCCTTACAAAAGGGGATGTCTTGCTTTTATGTGAGGTTGTCGTGGCAGACTATTCCCTGGAGAACAAGCAGAGATTTGAAGCTCTGATGAGTGGCTGTTTTGCAGAGTAGGTTCTTGCCTTCCTGCTCTATCTTTTTAACCTTTGACATTACTTTGGTTAGTCAAAAGCAGTTTGATCCTGTTATTTCAAGAGAAATCATTGTTTGTCTTTATGACAAATTACAGATAGGTTAAATTTTCAAGAGCTGTTAAGTCCCAGGCTCAGAAGTTATTTAGGCATTTTGAAAAATGTAATCTACATATTCTGTGGTTTTGTTGGGGTTTTTTTTTCCTTTCTTAGAGTTCTTGCAGACAAGGACCCCAGAGCTGCTGCTTAACCTTCAGTTTTATTTTACATTTACCGCATTATGAATCTTTAAAAATAAGTTGCAGCCTACCCAAATTACACTTCAGTTGAGCAATTTGGTGTCCTCAGGAATGCACTGAATTATCTTAATCACAGTCTCAATGATATATTACTACCTTTAAAAATTATTGCTAGGAGAAAATCACAAGTGTATAAGAAGGAGCTGAAGAATATAAGTGTGACAGTTAAAAAAAGGAAGCCTAAAGAAAAGCCAAGACATAAGTTAAGCTCACTAGAATATTCACCTTAAAAATCAGGAAATCAAGAAACAGTGTTTCTTTGGTGGTAATGCAAGTGTGTCTCTATAACTGTAATTATTATACAGTAGAGCCATGGGGACCAAAATCTGCTCTCAGTTGAACGGGTGTGTTGATTTCGAGCTGGGAAATACTCAGTGCCACTTAAAAAGGCTTTGTGTCAGTTCAACTCCACGAGACAATGCACAGCCACACAGCTGAAGCAAGCTCTGATTATGGATAAGTAGGTACTGCTTGATGGAGTATTGACAGTGTCTTCAGTAAAATAAATTGTCCTTGAAACTATTTTTTCTGTAAAATGCCATTTCAATCAGTTTTTTCCCAAACCACACTAATTAGAAAAGTCATTTAACCATCATTAACAAGGTACATATTTCTAGAATTTGTTATGAGAAATGATGTTATTTCAAAATGTATTTTATATTTGTTATCCAGTTTAATGAAATTTAAATAGCAGGTTGATATGATAGTTCATTAAGATGTAAAATGGTCAAATACACTATTTTCATTTTAGAATGTCATGCTTTTAATTATGTTGTTGCTATTTAGTACTATAAAAACGTCCTATTTTCTAGGTCAATGTTTCATATTTGTGTTATGATTAAAACAGGTTGACATTTTGAATAAAAAATATACTAATTCATTGTATTAATTAAAAATAATGACCTAGAAAAAACATTTCCAAACTAACCTAAAGACGTCAGCACTGTGAGACATGACAGTTGTGCCATATTGCCACTATTAATGACATTTTCTACAGCAAAGTAAAAATGTGCATACAAAGGGAAAAAAAATAAATTAAGAACTATTTTCATTTTTAAAACTCTGTCCATGAAATCTTCAGTCCACCAAGGGGTCACAGGTACTTGGAAAGACAAAATCATCTTTTGAAATATTGACATTTCATGTGAAACATAAAGGGCAGCTTTTGCACAGGTAGATGTTTGTTCTTCAATACATGTTGGCCTTCTGCTGTCGGAGCAGGGAGGGCAAGTACATGAGAGGTGAAATCACAAAGCCCTTGAAGTTTAGCTGTAGATTTTTAATGAGGTTGTTCCCAGGGTTGTTAATTTGTACACATAAATTGCTATTTCTACATACTTAAGTAAAAGTACCACCATTTTCATTATATGTGTGTGTGTAAATGTATGGTTTCGAGACGAGACAAAATGAATGAAATTGTAATAATTACCTCCCCTGAAACTGGTTCAGACACACAGCACACGCTGGTTAGAGACACCAGGTTCTACTGTGTCATAGGGCCAAAATATCACTGAAGACAAAGTCAATGATCACTAACTGTGTTCCTGAGGAATGCAAAATAAAAATTCAAAAGGCCACTTAAAATAAATGGTGGCTGTTTCATTTGCAGTCCTGTATGTTCCTTTTTGGGGCTTCCATCACTGAGTTTAAGGCTGCCCTTTGTAAGGACCTCAGAGGAAGCCCTCCTCTAACTTGGTGCTAAGTCCTGGTTTTGTGTGTGACACATCAGTGAAGTGGCCTATGGATGAACATCTGTCAATTCCCATCAAGAATCTTCTATCTAAATTGAATCATGTTATTTTCTGTTTGCCTAAAGCTGTAACATATTCCCTCTCCAGAATCCTCATGGTTTCAACAATAGTTTTCACAGATACCTCCCAGCCCTCCACATTTCTTACATTTCACTGTCTTTAATGCCCACATTCAAAAGCGGAAACAGTAAATGCTTTCCTGTGTACGTGGCTTTTCAGATCAGTGCAGGTGGCTTTATGGACCCCTGTAAACCTGCAAACTACTGTTGGGCAGCTCTTGTTCTAGATATTCTGGTCATTAGCAAGAAAAGCTGCCTAGTACTTTAAATTAAAATAGATCTTTGATTTCCCACTAGGACATCCAGAGAAGAAATTCACTTCAATTCTTTTGTGAAACTTTACAACTTTGTCTTCCCAGTGCGGGCAGGAGCCCTGGTGAGGCTGTCATTTGAACTGGAGCTGTGTTGCAGCCTCTTTTGTTCTCTGCTCTCCTCAGATGCCGGCTCGCTGCCTGCTGGCGTGCCGGAGCGAGCGGGATGACTTGTGGTGACAGCTGTAAAGTTGTGGATGGGAGCAGAGAGAGGAAAAAAGCCCTTGTTCAGTTAGGAGGGGTTTTATATCTCTCTGTTGCCATAACTACACAGAAGGAGAAAAACATGCTTCTTTCATGCTTGTCTAGATTCAAAATTGCCTGTTGTTATCCTTTCATAGGTTCAGCACCTTTGCGGGTTGGTTGTAGTAGCATTTTCGGATTATGAAATGATTGTGAAATTTGTATATTGCCTTCCCAGTTGAAATTTTGACTTAATCACCATGTTTTCTGAGGTGTTCCTTTGTTTTCGTTTGTTTCTGAAATGTCTTAGCTAAGTCTTATCAACCATCTTCATTATGTGAAAGCCATTCAGCTCTCAAAATAGTCTTTATAAGCTTGCTTAATTCTTAGAGAGCCCATAAATTTTAATACTCATTAAATAAATCTGTGTCCTTTAATCTCAACAGACTTCTTAAAAGTGTCTCTCTTTTTTTTTCTTTTTTTCTTTTTTCCTTTTTTTTTTAATTCTGAGTTTGGTAAGGCAGCTAGTTAAGTAATCCTGATAACTTAATTCTCTATGAATAGAAGCAACATTTGCAGTTAAATTGTTTCTTACATTATCAGCTAGTTATGGCTCATACTCTCTTGCCATACTGTACAAAACCCCTGCTCAGGCAACATGGAGACTAGGAAGTGACTTTACTAGGATTTATACAAAAATACTTAATAATAACAGAAATATCTTCAAAGAAGTTTCCTTAAAAACAAAGGTTTAAAAATCAAGGTTTTACCCTATTACCAGAGAACATTAGTTAGGCAGAAGTGAGTAGGACATTTTACAAACTGTTTCCTAAACAGCTGCAATAATGTTAGACTTTGAAAACTTTACAGTGATTTAAAATGTAGGAGAAAAAAAAAACAATTATAAAGTCTTTCACATCTTCAGGACAGATAGAATCTAGAGAGTTGAAATTATTGTAAGTAGGATGATGTTCAGAGGAAATCTTGACACAAATTATGGCTTTTTTAACATAAAATACCATGTTCTTAAAGCTCAGGGGACCCAAAAACTAGTTTATTTATCTTTTTTTTTTCCAAACCTGTAGTCATTTATGATTCTCAGGTAAGTTAACAGCCCTGTATTTAACTACTACAGTAACTTCTGTAGTCGTGAATAGTCATGATTGCAGTCCCCCACACCTGCTGAAGGTACACAGCAGGGAACCAGTTGCTGGAGTTGTTGGATTGCAGAATACCCCAGGGAGGGCCTAGATTTGACAGAGAACATTTTCCCTCTCTCTCTTTTTCTTTTTTTTTTATTATTTTTCAATATTTGATTACACTTATCTGTTCTGATAGTGTAATGAATCACTAAGACTTATTGTGGGGACACACCAAAACAACCAGTTCTCTATGATATGAGATGTCCACTGGATCAAGAAATAGTGTCACATGCATTTAACCCTGTACATAATACACGCCTGGTACTAAAACATCCATGGAGTATATAGGCCTAAATACTGAGATTTAATACTTTGTTATTTATTGATGATGTATAATATCTTCTGAAAGGGTAAGATTTCAGTGCCCAAGATTTGAATACTTTTATTTGCTTTCATTAGGCATCCTATACAGCAGTTACGTGCATGCTAGAAAATATGTGCATTACCACTGTCTAGTAAAAACATATTTCAAAGACTTATGTTGATTACACTTACATACATTTTATGAAGAGCTTAAGCCCTGCCCCTGTTGAAGCTGGACAGCACAGCTTTGTTTACAATGGGCAGAGGAGCAGCCTCATCCTTGCTAATTAATGTATGTTAAATGCTTTGAAGTCTTTGATTGTCAGGTGTTATACCTTAGAGTTGTGGTATTTCGGGGTTTGGGGGTTTTTTGCTCTAATAGATGCAATTTGCTCTGGATACATCACTGATTTGTTTTCAGAAACCTGTCTCTTTTTTTTCTTTTGGAACACAAGTGTTTTGTTTGCTGGCTGGTGGTGCCTGTGGCAGCTGTTAATACACAACTGGCACCAAAACTGATCAGTGTTTCACTGGTGCTGCCTTGTCAGGAGCCTGTTGGTGATCACACCATCAGTTTCACAGATGGGTGCTGCTTGTTCAAAGCCTTCAGAACTGGGAAACGTTTAGCTAATGTCTTGCACTGCATAAAGAGATCAAAAAGGTCCAAAAGCTATCTGTTAGTCTTCTGCAACAAGCAATTAGGATGATACTGAATCCATCTCAGACCACGTAGTAATAAATATTTTAGCCTGCCTTTAAGTGTGGATTGATATTCAGGTCTGCCTGCTGGTAAATAAAACAATCAGAACTAAATTTCTCTTTGAATCTGGGCTATTCTGCATTTACAATGCTCACAGATTTTTTTTCCTTCTCTTTCTGCCTGTCTCTCTCATTTTGTCTCCAGAGAAAATTATTGTCTGCCTGGAAATCAAGTTATAGTGCTAACTGACATAGTGGCATGTTATATGTGGAGAGGGGACCAGACTGGCAGTTTGCTGGGATCTCCTGGGCTTTGTTTGCCTTGGCCAATATAGAACAGGCTGCAGCCAACTTTGTATTTAATCAGGGGTGAATTCTGAAAAAACCCCAGCAGATCATGATATAGGAAGCTGTATCTTTATCTCAACATCTCAGTGGGTATTTTTATGCTGGGTCCTTTGGTCTTGCTGCCTTTCCTTACATGGATCACAGTGTGCGTTGGAAAATGAAAGAGATCAAATTGTCACCAAATTCTTTTCTTATTCTTTGCATCCATATGTGTAATACAAATGCAGTTCATTTTCAAACCCGGTCACATATGCTCACTGTGCATTTGTAACCCTGTTTGATTATAAATTAGCAGGCATGGATACCATAGAAGACTTTACCTCATAAATCAAAGCAGCAAAGTCATTCTAGCCCCCAGACTCCTTTTTTTTTATTATATTGATGCATAACTGTGGTACCAAAATCTCTCTAAAGTTGCATCTAAAGCTTTTTTTTTTTTTTTTTTTCCCTGGAGATTAGAGATGTAGTTGGTCTCTGAATATAATCAGAAAATATGTTGAAATAGTTCTATGGCCTAATATAGGGAAATATCAACTCTCTAATGTGTGAAGGCAGCCTTGAGGTACCTCCTAATGTCAGTTCCAGTGATGATAATAGCCTGAAAATCAGTTTCAAAACATGATGTGGTGACTTCCCTGAGTTTTTAGTATATTTAGAAAGGTTCTATTTACACATACAGTTGCAGTTGTCTTCCTCAAGTGAGTAATCACCACAGCTGATTTTGTTGACCTTTTCTCATCATAAGGTGAGAAGAATTTGCCTACGTGAACAAAAAAAATTATTTAGCACAACAGGGCATCTCATTGCCAACAATCCTCTGAGTAGAATTGTTATATACAGCCACATATGTGTTGTTCAACAGGATTTAAAAATATTTTCCAACTCTCCAGCATCTGTTACTGTTTTCTTTAGCAGCACAGGTGTCTAACAGTGTCAACACGACAAAGATCTAGACAGGTTGGTCTGCACTACAAAGTCCTACTGCCATGGCTGTATCAGCTTGGAGTATGACAACTTCACACCTTGCACTTCACATTGCTGTGCTGACAAAACCCAGCAGAAGTTGACTCTCGTTGCCTTTGTTCAGGGGCTGGTGTAGCTGTGCCAGCAGTGATACCTCTCCATCAGCATATGCTTCATCTTCACCAGAGGGTGTAGCTGGGTAGCACAGGCTCATCAGGGAGTGGCCTTGCCATGCTCATGTTCAGTATTGAGCTTTTCTCAGTTCATTTTATCTGGTTTAAGGGCTTAGGAAAGCAAAATATGCAGGAGATAGCCAGAACCAGTCGAGCATTTTCACGTGCCTTGGGTGCAGGATGGTGTCCTGTGGAAACTCCATAATGAATAGACTGGGAGAGGAGGACTGGGCACACCAGTATCATGCAGACAGTATTTTGCACCCCCATCCCAAGCCTTTAGCAGCCTTGGCTCTTTGCAGTACAGTACAGAGTGAGAGTGCTTCACTGTTTGTCTGCCTCCCCCATCTCTCCAAGAAAGGATCCTTGCACTGCCAGTCCCAGCTTTCTTATGCCCCCTTCTCCTTCTGCTTTTGGTAAAGAAGTTCAACTGAAATTGAGTTCCAATAAGAAAAAAAAAGTGCAAGTATTTATCTGCAACAGATTAGCTTTCACCTTTTGCAAAAAAAAAGAAATTAGTGTCTGGTTTCAACTAATTATTTCATCTCCCTTGGTAATCCCTGGGGAGGGACAGTACATCCTACACATCCAAGCACACAGAACTGGTTGTGTTGTGCTTGAGACGGGCTCTGTCTGTATTCGACTGCAGAGACAGTCTAGATAACTGATATATAATCTTCAGGGTCCAGGAAGGAAACTGAAGATCACAGGGGTTCTTCCCCCAGAGGGTGGTTGGGCACTGGAACAGGCTTCCCAGGGCAGTGGTGACAGCACCAGCCTGACAGAGCTCAAGAAGTGTTCAGACACTTTTCTCAGGTACATGGTGTGATATTTGGAGCTGTCCTGTGCAGGGCTCAGAGTTGGACTCAATGGTGTTTGTGGGTCCCTTTCGACTCAGGCTGTTCTGTGATCTGAAACATCCTCATCTGTTACTGATTCTCACCAGGCTTCACTCATTTCCCTTTTCCTTTCAGGCCAAAAGAGATTAAAGGACCTATTTCTTATGTTCAGTCCCAAATAAAAAGCTGTTCTCCAGAGGTGTGTGCTTGTCTTCATATCACAGGGAATATGCTGTAGCTGATTTTTATATTTGTCAACTGGGAAATAACTAACCCCCATCCTAAACATCACAGGAGACCTTAAGGGATGGATAATATTCATCCTGGTCTGCCAGGTCAGGGTGTCTGGAGGAGTGGAGAACAGCATCAGCCACTGCAGTGCCAAGTGTGTCTGCTTAACTACATCAGCCTGGCCTCATGAGGCAGCTGGGCATTGAGTTGTTACCTCTCTGCAGCTTCTTCAAGTCACGTATCAGCAGCACGAGGATACATTCAGCAGGTTTTCAGGGTGCTCTGCAGGCTTTGGGGTTCTTTGTGTGTCTGTGGATGTCGTGGTGAGAAGGAGAGACTTGTCAAAGTGGCAGAATATCTTGAGTGGTTCATGTGGGAAGGGTTCACCATGGTAAACTCCTTCCTGTAACTCACAGCTTGTGTTTGACTTCTGGATCTTCTGCTTCATGATTTAGTTTCTTGTATCTACCCATCCTCTGCCACTATAAAAATAAGGAAGTGTGGGCAGTGCTGGCGTTTAACGGTTGAAATTATTGTTTTGCATAACTAGAGCATAACCTTGGGAAGTAATTTCCATACTTATTAAGGAAAGAAGGTAATTGGATTTTCCTCCTGGTAACTTCTCTTGGCTTTCTCACATTTTCTGTCCCAGTCATGAAAGCATGAGCCAGTGTGAGTAAGCACTGGTCTCTTGCATGTTCCTCATAAGAATAATTAGTAATGTTTCATCAATTACCCTTTGCAGTTTTATAAGAGTTTAGTTTTCCCAAGTAAACTATTTTAAAGGCTTTTTGTAAAAGTGCTTCTTCCATATTTTATGGCTCATTATATTTTAGCTCTTGCTACCCTTTTTTAAAGCTGTATCTACTAGAATTTAAGTGAAGAGTACTTCATTAAAAATGGAAAGAAACCTGAGAGCTTCCATTGTGCCATGGGAATGTGTATTAGAGAGGGTTTTTAAGTATCCAGTCTTCATTGTGCTTAAAATACAGAATAAATAAACTTTGGGAATAAGTTCCTTGTTCATTTTTATTTCTGATTACATGTAATTTTAAAAAATACTCACTATATAATTTTTCCCCTTTACTTGATCTACACTATTACACTGTTGTGCTTGGTCCTGTCTTTGATACAAAGCTTGTGGGCTCTTTAGTTTGATTTGTAATTTGTCCATTAATTAAGAGGGAGAAAATGTGGTGTGATGGCTGGAGCTGGGGACCAAGAATCAAAGCTTCGGAGTTCTTCCTGGCTCCGTTCCTGACCTGAGGAAAGTCACTTACACCTTCTGACCTATATTGTCTCTGGGACTCTCAATATAATTATATTAAATGCCCCTAGGCAATGATAATGGCAAGAGAGAAAATGCTGCCATTCACCAGCTCCACAGAGATGTTCAGTTGCAGGTTTCAGTTCAAGTCCCCTTTAGGTTCATCCACTACGTAGCTCGTGTCATTTTGGGGTGTCTCTTGTGCAGTTCTTTATGAAGACAGTATTCAGCCAGTCTTTCACTGAGAATGATTTAGCATCACTAGAGAAGCGGGAGACAGAAAGGACTGGCTTGGTTTCAAAATCTCGTTCCAGTGTGTGTGGTAGGAAAGGAAAATCCCTTGCACTAATGTAGAGCAGTGGCTGTGATTCACTGAGGAGAAGAAACATCAGTGCTCACTCTGCTGAAACCTTGCACCTTAACTGTCCTTGCACTTCATTTTTACCTGGATCTCTTAAAACAACTAGTCAAATGGGGGGGGAACAACAAAGAAAATAAAGTCTATTAGAACAAAGAAATGAGAGGAATAAATAACCAGTAGGAAATTCCCAGCACATCTCATTTTGAAGGTTTCAGGAAATTCCTTTTGTTTGAGGAAATGTTGAAAATTAGGAGGAGCCCAAAAGAGGGACTAGCAGGAGAGAGCTGAGGTCATTTTTCACTGCCAGGACTGCACTGTGTTGTCTCTTCTTTTACAACTCATCGGCAGGCATTATTACCTGGTGAAAAAATTTGTTTTGCAACTCATCCTGAGTCCTCATAAATCATTAATGCCTGGCTAAGCACAGTGTGAGCATTACAAATACTCAGAGAATGAGGGCCCATTCTGATATAACCTTGTGTCCAATACTAATGCCTGCTAGTTATTTGGTAATACAAAGGAGCCTGAGCGAGGAAGATCGATGAATCAATGCAGTCTCCTGACTTCCCTCTCCTCTCCACCTGCCTCTGCTCTTTCTAGTTCAGATACTAAGCTGCAAAAATTCAGGACAGTTCATAGCCATTTCTCTGTGGACAGCCCTATAATAATTTAGGGGACCAAGGAGGGAATCACCGCTTCCAAATGCCTGTAGAAAAAAGAGGAGCTTTGGTTTCTGATTAGAACTTGTGCTGATTTCTGGGTTTTTATGAGCCAAATTGCATTACTGCTCCAGACTGGTTTTCTGGTTTGCATCCCTTAATGAATGCATGCAGCATAAAGCACATTCAAGTGTGTAAAGAGCATAGATAGAAGCTGTGCCCAGGACTGAGTGTAATTAAAGGGTTCTCAGCAAGTCAAAATAATGAGCCCATTACCTGTGGGAGCTGTTTGGGGACTTAGATACTCAAACCAGTTCTCACAATACTGGCAGCTCAGAGAGCACAGCATCATTAGGGACAGTGGCTGAGCTTTGTGTCTTGTTTTTCAGTAATCTTGGCTACAGTCAGGAGTTCAAGGATGGCCTGTACTGTGCTGCTTACTCTGAGCTCACTTCCTAAAACCCCCAGCCCATTCAAAAATACAGCTAAACTCTATGTCCTCTCCTCTCCTCAAGCACAGGATCCATCTGGGCAGTTTCTATTCATACAGCTGTGCCCTTTGAACATCATAATAATTGATCATGAGCTTTAAAAGAGGGAGATGGAATGAGGTGAGGTGGAGATTGACCCTTTGTGTAAGCGTAATCTTAGACTTGTATGACTTAGTCATGGATGGAGCCCTTGTCCTGAATGGCCTCTGCAAGGAAGGTTTTAAAGTCACAGATACAAGAGAAATGGAACTTGAATAGGAACTTAGGAAAAGTGCAAATGGGGGTCAAGGACAGTGGTTGGGTAAATTTGAAAAGGGGAGAGAGTATCAGAAAGTTTAGAGGGGAAAAGTAACAGTCTTTAAGGCATGAAATGATAGAAAATTGGTGTGAGGAAAATGTCGTTGCTGTAAATGAAATTGGGAAAATGGACCACGACAGAGAAAGAGAAAAAATTGTTCATATGTGAAAAGGGACAGAAAAATGCTTCCTCCATAAATATATGCAACTGATAAAGCACCTGGTGCTGTTCCTGTGCAACCAGAGACCCCAGTCACTTTGGCCCTCAATCAAGTGTAACACCCCTTGAGCCCAAACCATCCTTGGTATTTAGCTGAGGCCCAAAGTGTTCATTGTGCACTGACTTCAGCATCACACCTCCAGCAAAAGCCTGAGACTTCCCTGCACGGGAGTGAACATTCAGATCCCATTTTAGGTTTTGCTCAAAATGTATCATTGTGCTTTACCTCAGCTGAATTTGTTAAAAATAGTCCCTGCTACAGCACCCACAGGACAGAGTGGTTTATTTTCCCCTATTATAGATCTGACAAAAGCCTGCTGTTATTTCTGTGCCCTCTCTAATGATCTGCTTGCTCTCTGGAGAGCACTGACCCATTTCAGCATAGAATAATTAGCCTTTCAGACACTACTGTGTTTCCATTAAATAGACATAAATGTGCAAGGTGACATTTATTTACTTAGGCCTGAAAAATACGCACCACAGATGTTGGGGCTTGGGAGGGATTCAATTTCTTTTCATGAAACAGTTGTATATTTGCATGCTTTTGTGTCATTAAACACTAGTGCTTGGCTGAAATGATTCCTGTTGAGTTTCCTTGGGGAAGCGGGAGAGCACAGGGATTATTTGGGTGTGAGTTTCACCGTGAGACCCTTTGGCAA
The DNA here is from genome assembly GCA_037013685.1 of Acridotheres tristis. Taxonomy (NCBI): domain Eukaryota; kingdom Metazoa; phylum Chordata; class Aves; order Passeriformes; family Sturnidae; genus Acridotheres; species Acridotheres tristis. The sequence continues at coordinate 104,983,032 of CM072887.1, forward strand.
TCCTTTGGCAGCTCTTGCTCAAGCCTGTCAGGAGCTTTGAGCACAGTTAGAGTTACACACCCTTGAGGTCTCTTTTACTTCATGTAAGGACTCCATGTAAGGAGCTGTTGTTGATTTACAGATCTGTCCGAAGAGGAATGTGTTCAGGTGTTACACTGAGGAAATGAGAACCTTGACCTATTGCAAACATAAAATAAACCCAAAGTTTTAGTATTTAAAATCAGCTCTTCTGTCATCTTGATCACTGGCTTCTGAACTGCCAGGCTATTGCCCAGGTGAAAAGTATATTATTCATCTTGATAGCCACTTTAGTCTGCAAAGTTGGAGGGAAGTCTTAGCCTTAAAAGTTCAAGCAGCATATAAAACATGTAGGTGCTTAGTAGTTCACATCCCCACATGGAGACGTGGCACACTATCATTTCATTCTGTTAGCACCAATAGGCTCTATAAAAGGTGGCATCATGCAAGGTAGGTGCTTTATTGCAGGATGGAAACACTTTCATAGGTTATTTTAATCATTATGATTCTTTCATGATGTGTGAAAGTTGATTGTTGCTGTAAATGAAGCCATTGAAGGCTAAAAAATAAAAATGCTGTGATGGTAAAAATCCTTGGAGTGCAAAAAATAGGAATTGCTATAAAAGGCAGTAATTTATTCTCTGCATGAGATTTTTTTTATCTTAAGGATGCTTTTAAGCTAATTCTGAAACATATATAATTGTAGTCTGTATAGCTGAGGTATATTGCAAAGTGCATTGATAATTTAGCTAATTTTTTTGTGCACTGTAATTTATATATTATTTAGAACTGCTATTTTTATGTTAACTGAGAGGCTTAGCACATTTTTACTATGTTAAGGATAAGTTATTTTTGCAGGTCTTGTGGTTTTATTATTTTGACCCATATCCAGTTCATACTGCATCATAATACCATTTTTACTAATATTATTCTAGTATATTCAAAACTTATTTCCATTTGGATATAAATTCATTAGCTCTTGATTTTGATTATAACAAATTATTTTAACTTTTCTGTGATAATGCATTTTCTGTGTTTCTGATTTGCTAATGCTGAAATATTTTATTTTCATTTTTAACCCTTCCAAATTTAGGAATTGTTTTTGCTTTTTTTTTTCTGTGTATATATATTTCAGTTGTTTAGACCTACTGGTTCCTGCTTTTTTCTTTTTTTTTAATATGTTATGTTCGTAACTTCTGACTGTCTGTGTTGAGCCTATCTTACCAACAAAAATATCAATTGTTTCCTGTTTCTCTACTTCTTTACAAAAAAAAAATGAAAAGTAAAAAGTAAAAATAAAAAACTCTTAATGGGAACCCTGGCACTGTCTGTCTTCTCTGTTCTGCAGAAATGTTGAAGGAGTTGAACCAGCAACGCAGAGCGAAAGAGTTTACAGACCTGAAAATTATTGTTGAAGGCAAAGAGTTTGAAGTCCACCAAAATGTTCTAGCTTCCTGCAGCTTGTATTTCAAGGACCTGATTAAAAGGTTTGCCTTCCTTCCAGCTGTGATCTGCTCTGTTCTTTTGTAGGGCGCATTTGTGTCGCTTTTTTTTCCTCCCCTCTCTTGCAGGTTTATGAAGATTGAATCTCCTGTCACAGAGCCAGTAGCCATTCTTTCCACCTCCTCTGAATGTATTTCCAAACCGAGACTCAGATCCATTTGTTACACATCTGACTCGTACACTGTAATTATTTCTGATGAGTAGAGGCTGGTTTTGGCCGAAGAAAGTGTTCTACCCCTGAGAGATCTAAGATTTAAACTCCACTCCTAATGGTGATGCAGTCCACAACTAAAACCTACTGCTGTCAATGTTTGCAAGGGACTCTGCCACACACGACCAAAGTCTGTGCTTCAGGCTGCAAAAAGCCATCAGCGTTCAGGTGAACGGTGCTGAGACATCGTGCAAATAAAGCATTTAGAGTGCTGTAATCCCTTCACCCTGAAATCTTTCTTTACATGCTTTTGTGTGGCTTTCATGGGCAAAGGGATTGATATTTTTATTATTTGGGGACCTTTAGAAAAAGAAAAGACAACTGATTCATTTCTCTAGAAAAAAATTGGAAATAAGATGATTTTCTGGTCAAAATGTAGCTCGGTCTGCATGTTGGACTAACAGTAGCTTTTTCATACAAACACTTGAGCTTAGGGTAGGCACAGTATGTACATTTTCTAAACATCATGTCTCCACCTTCGCATTTTCCCCCCTCTGTTTCTAGCTGATTGATTCTAAACAGGGCATGATAATCTTTTTTTTTCCATTACATTGATTTTTCAATTTGTATCCTTCATATACTTGCCTAGGAATAAATTAGTACTCTCGTATTATTAGTAAGTTAGAGTAGCAAGTAGAGGAAAAAAAAAACACGAGGATAACTTTCATTTCTCTCTCAATCATCAGCAAATTAATGCAGCTGCTGATTTTGCCTTGCAGTATTTTCCTGAGCAGATTGAGCCTGGACTGTGCTAAAAAATGGGATTAAAGAACATTTTGCTTGCTTCAAATCCTGTATTTAAATTTTGCCAACTAACACAATAGTGATTGTATTTTATTTCAGGATGGCATATTGGCTGGTATCTCCTTTCAGTGTATTGTGTCCTTTTGCACAAAGCTGGTTCTATAATTATGGATATATATTACATTTCTATGATATAACTGTACTGACTGCCTTATCAATTATTCATAAAAAATATGTTGGCCTAGGAAGCATGTCTTTTCCCCTCTGTAAATCTAATGATTGCTAGCAGTAGCTATGCCAGATCTCTTCTGTCCTTTCTCTTCTGTCTGCTCATTATTATTTAATTGTTAAGGCTACAGTATATGCTTTTCAGGTTGATAAAAGAGTAGAGTCTACAGGAAAAAAATCATAGAACCAACTTAGAGAAGTGAAATCACTGACTGTCCAAAGACTGTCATTTGGATTTTCTGCTTGTGTGCAGAAGTCACCAGGCAGCATCTGTTTCTAGAAGCACACTGACAAATCTTGCTGGTTTATTATTTAGTTATTAAATGGAGATATACGTTAGATTGAGCACTGCTCTGTTATGAACTTAGTTAAAACAATATAAAAAATTAAAATCCTAGATTTTGTGAAAGCAGAAGCCTAGATTTCAGCATGTATTGTCTTTCAGCTGCCTACATAAGACTTGCATGCATTACAATAAAAAAATAGTGGAAGGTTTAGCCTGTTTCCTAAACTCACCACTTTTTGCCTTCTTTCACATCATCAGCAGGAATAAATGTTCCAGAGGTCGATTTGTGTCCACCATCAGGTCTCTCCATCCCAGTTGCCTTCCATATATAACGTCAGTTGCACAATGTAACCTTGATGGAGGCTAATGGAGTTGCACAGGTGTATCCAAGGCAAAAATACCTTTATTACTGATGATGATGCTTGAATAAGAAAAAATTCAGCTTGATGTCAAGTTGAGTTTGCAAAAATGTCAGGTGAGAAAAATAAATATTCACCTGTAAACTGAGCAAATGGGTCTCTGCGAGACAATAAACTCAGGGCTATGGGGTGGAATTTCTAAAGACTTGCTTTTTGTAGGGTATTTGCAGTGTAAAGCCTTGTCCTTTCTGAAACTCAATGGAAGTCAAGGGCTCAAATTGCAAGAGGCACTCAATTTTTTGTGGGATCATGCCCTTCATAATACAGAATCATTATAGTTCATAGGGTTAGAATGTTTACAGATAGATCTAAAATCCTCTATGATATTTGTTAGCAGCTCCTTCGAGACAGCACTTAAATCTTTATGTGATTTATATTGCACTCCTTGTGTTATTATAGAAATCAAAACAATAAATGGCAGCTTTTCTTAAAGAATAAAAGAAGTCTCTTTATATTAAATATAATAGAAAGGCCATTTCAATCAGTGCAAGCCAGGGTTAAACCCTAGTGTCATTCCAGCCAAAGGCACCAGTGTGTCACCAGAAACATCAATGAGAATATGATCTATTCATGAAGGTGCTGTGTACATCTATAGAAACATGCAGAAATAGAATCTTTCACAGTATTTACTTCGGCTTATTATTTGCCACAGGCTGGTTATTATTAACCTCATATTCTTCCATTGATTCCACTGTGTGTTCAAGTTGGTATCTGATGGTAGAATAGCAAGTAGTGTCTCAAAAGAATAAAAGAGAAATGTTCAAAATCAAATAAGATCAATTATTTACTTCTCAAAATAAAACCAAAACACAGATAAAAAATATAATAGAACTAGAGTTATTGCTCATCTTGAGGAAGGCTATTTGATGAGAATTAGTCATAGCAGGGAAGAAAATATGTTGTTTTTATTGCACTGATAAAAAGATGATAACCAGGTTTGATTGTCCAAAACAATTGTGAAGTTATTTACGAAACAAATTTGATAATGAGAGTGCATTTTGAACCCCCTTTAGTTTCTCAGAATATGGCTAATCCTGTGCCAAGCATTCTGCTCCTCATCCAGAAAATTCTCCATTCCATGTAATTTATCTTTCAAATGTATGAGCCCTTTTGAACTTGGTTTAGTCCAGCCCTGGGCCTGAGCTCAGCACCATACCAGGCACCTGTTTTGGAAACAGGTCATCCCCATCAGAAGCTACACAGCGCTCAAGCCTAAGCCAGGGCTTGGTGTTCATCTCCCTCTCAACAGCAACTGACCATGGAAAACAATCTCAGCCCTTCTCAGTGCAGAATCATGTGAAAAGGATCAGGTGTATTAGGAACAGCAGGTGTGAAATATTCCTGATACCTGTTCCACATCACTGTGCCCGTGAAGGGAGGGAGATTCAGGGGAAGGCTGAGTATCTATATGGCACTACTGCTGTATAGGGCTTCAGGAGAACATGGATTATAAACAGCAGCTGGATTGGGGCACTGTCCCCTAAAGGCCATCTGACATATTTTGAGTGCACTGCCAACCACACTCCAGCCTGCTTGACTTTGCTAATCATGGAATCAGCCATCTCAAAACAAGGGCTTAATTTATTATACAGACAATGAAGGGAAGAGCCTTGAAGGCTTCCTGAAGGATCTTTTTCTCCTAATTCAGGTTCCTGTGTGCAGGCAGGGCCCCTGGACCAATGAGAGGTGCTTATGTCTCATGTTAGCTAACCAACATTTAGGTCCAAGGTTGACGTCTAAGTCAGGTTGAGTCTAACCTGACTTTCTTGACTGTTACTGCAGCCTGCAGAGAGGGAGACAGACCTGTCCAAGAGGCAAGTCCCCTTTCCATAAAATAGGTGTCTAAGAAATAGGGTGAAGGAGGAGGCAATCCCCCTTTACCATAAAAGAGAGGGTAATTTGCATAGACAGAACTTATGATGGGTGTTCCATTGCGTCTCTCAGAGGTCCAGCCTAATTTGGCTGTCTAGGCCTCACTGCAGTTGGGAGAAAAGATGGGAATGTCTGTAGGATGATACATCCCATCTCACATAAATAGGATGATTTGCCTTCTGGAAGTGCTTATTTTTCAGGACCCAGAGAGAAAGACCAGTCACCCTGCCTGATTCATAGTTGAGTAAAAGAACATGAATGATTTTTTATGGAAACTAGTGTTTTTCTTAATGGGACATATTTATGCTTGTATGTGTACACAGAAAACAAAAAAAGAGATCCAAATCCATCAAAAAACACATCTCCAAAATGTGCCTCTTGCAGAGCACAGATTTTCTTATTTGAAACATTCTTGGTTTGGGGGAGGGAAAAAATGAGCTCTGTTTTTGTATCTGCTCTAGAAGAAATGGTGGAAGGTGGGTGTGGGGGGGCGTGTGTGTGTGTGTGTTCTGGGAGGAAGGAACGAATGGAAAATCCCATGAAGAGCCATCTTTTTTATTTCCAGCTGTATTTGGGACAGACAAATGCAGCTGCTGAATAAATGGAATTTCTAATATTTCCGTAACAAAGAAATGTTTCACCAGAACATTTTAATTTGCTGCTTTTTTCTTCTTAACCCAGAGTACTGGAATCTCTACCAGATAGGACATTATTAAAAGGAAGCACTTGACATAAAAATCTCTTCTTGGCCAAAATCCTTGCTTTTATAAGCAAGCTTTTACAAGTAGATTTCTCTCTGGTCAGTTGTTAAAGATACACAGATCCTTGTCCTACAAGCTTTATCTTTTCAAGATTAGATTTTAATGATGCTTTCTAATCTTTAAGTCATTTTGGGTGTCTGATTCCACCAGCATAGAGTGGTAAGTCTTATGTACAAAGAGATTCTGTCACAAGAAGCAGTATTTTGGATGCATTGTAATCTGGCCCTTCTATATTCATCCTTAATTTCCTACAAAGCAGACCCAGTGACTTCATGGCTAAATTGCTTTTCCACAATACCCTGCCTTTTTTTTTTTCAAGTCTTCATATTTTTACTTTTTTTTTTTTCTAAAATACTCTCTGAGGGCTTGAAGGCAGGGCAGGAGAAGTAAAGCATTTAGGGTGAGAAGACCAAATTCCTCTTGCTTTACACCTACGCAGAAGACGAAGATGTCATTCTGCATTTTACACCATTGTGTGGAAAGGGAGCATTTGGATGCACAACAGAGAAACCTGCCACTATCCATCTGAAACAGCCTGACAAAACTGCAAAAGCATTTAGGTGTCTCGAAAACAGACTGTCTGGCTTGTGTTTACATTCTAAAAAGCCCAAAATGAGAAACAGCAGGATGAAAGAAAAATCTACTCTTAGTGACCCCTTCATGTTTTCCTGCTTATTAAGAATCTTGCTTTTAACTCTGGGAGAGGAGCAAGCAGCATTTCCACATCTGCATACTTCAGCTCCGTTGTAGAACAGAATGAATGTGGAAACAAACTATAGCATGTAGATGAAAATAGAGAAATAGGGAGGTTAAAGATACGATGTTTGTTTCAGGTGCCAAGAGAGGTACACTGTGCCTAGAGAAAGAGTGCCAGGGGTTTCTGTTAAACAATTTAAACCATGAGAAAGGGAGGTCACATTGGAGTGTAAAATATCCTTCACCCTTTACTGAGAGGGGACAGGTGTAAATTGTGCTGTGCACAAGGTTTTTCTCTTAAACGAGGCAGTGATAATTGCTGTGTGTTGGGCACAAGATCTTGGCATGGGACACAGCCTCTGCTCTCAGTGGTTTATTTCTGTGAGCTCTGTGCTCGCTCTGCCTGCCCAAGCAGCCGCCCCTTGGAGCTCCCTGCTGGGCTTCAAATTTCTCAGCGGCCAGACCTTGGAAAACGTGTTTTCATCAGGCAAAAATGTATGGTCTTCTACATAAATGAATGGCAGCTTACAAATATTCAGTGGTGTTCTACACTGCCACAAAACCCGTTGCAGGTGTCACAGCCTCGCTGTTTCCAGCCCCACACTCATGCCTGTGGATTAGGAAGATGAGTGCCTTGGGCTGGATGCTGCTCTGCAAGGAGGGGGAGAGCAATGTGCCCTGCTCTGAAGAGAAACCCTGGCAAGGAGGACAGAAAGGTTCCTTTTCAAGCCTTGAGGTGCAGCACAGAAATTAAGCTTCTGCCTGTAAAATTCTGCCCTGTAATGGCAGCAGTTCACAGAGGCACCGAGCAGATCCCTGAATCTCTCACTCCTCTCCCTCATGGACAGTATCTCTGTTTACTGTCGCTAGGACCTCTTGCACCTGTAATTTTTGGACTCAGCCACAAATTCTGCAAATCTTACCCAAGGAATGACAGACTTATCACCTCTCTTGCTCCAGCTGTACCCATCCATGAGCCATGCAGCTGTCATGCAACATCTCTCAAGATGCCGGTGCAGATGACCTACCTGTATTTACTTACATCTCACAACCCTGCCTAGGCTTAACTGTTAAAATTCAGGGGTGAAAGGGAACAGTTACCTAACAAGGTGCAGTTCAAGGTAAATGAATCAAAGACAACAGAGAAAAAAAATCTTCCCTGGCATAGAAACAGGAGCCATATTCTTGAAAACTGTCATTTTTGGGGCAATTCCAAAAGCCAGTCTTGCCCTAAAATGAGGGTAATCAAATCTCGAACTCCAACTTGCTTGTAGGTAGCTCCAGGGATCGGTAGTTCACTCCTTTCATTTATATCATCAAGGATTAGCCACTGCTGGATTGGAATAATGAATTTGAATTAATATGACCAGGTTATGATCACATCTGATTGCGGTGCCATCTTTTTGCGTGCACAGTGCTGATCTTCTGTGTCTGAAATACTCAGAGCAGTTCTGCAGGGTGATGGACTGATGGAGTGAGAAGAGCCACGTGCCTTTTCCTGCCTATGCTGTGGCCATAGGTGAAGTGCTGTCATACTTTTCATTGATGTCTCTGGATCTATAAATACTGTAGGAAAGCACTAGTAACACCCTGTAGCTGAAGGAGAAAAAAGCAGTGCCTGACAGAATTAATTCTAATTACTGTAATGCTGATTGGGATCTTTGGGCACTGCCATAATCATCATAGTAGTAATAAATAATAATGGTGGTTATCATTATTTTATTATTGTTTTCCCTCTAGACATTGCAATGATGAGAAAGGGTCTTGGATAGACTACCTAGATAATTACTTGTATAAATTTCACCACATTCCTAAGAAACAGATTTATTAGCTGCATGCCAGCTCTGTTCTAAGCTGGTTTTTGATGGTGTAAGAAATATCATTAAAAGAAATCAGATAGGAGTTGGGTAAGGGTTTGAGCTTTAAGTCTGATGAGAATATTTTTTTATTCTGTCAACTTACTTTTAATCTTCCTTCCTATATAATCCCCCAGAACCTGCTTGCATCTTTTATTTACCTTTAACAAATAGTAGCTCTCACACAGGTTGTTTTGCCACTGAATTAGGCTGCCAGAGATACTTGCAAACAAGTTAGATCCCACACTGTTAATAAGTTGGCCCAGTTTTTTTGCTTCTCCAGTAGTACCTTGTGAGACGCAGTTTATTCTCAATCCCTAGGAAAAGTCTAGGTCATGAAACACTGTTCTTCCAAGGGCACTTGCTATTCACTTCTTCATTCACTTGCCAGTCATTTAAGCCAGCATCTTCAAACTCGTCATCTTCTTTCTTAAATCTCAGCAGGGAGCCAGATTTGTGCCTCTGACTGTGATCTCTGGCACTGTAGCGTTACAGGCTGCCGCTGATCCCGCCTTTAGAAATGGTCCTGGCTGAGCATTTAGATTGTGTTCCATCTGTGAATGGCATTAAGGGTATATAGGAAACGTGGCTCTTTTGTTTGCTTTATTTTATTCTGGCCATGTTGTCCGTGAACAAAAGCATTTGCTCTTAATCCCGTTGCTCGTCTTGGTTTGTAATGATCATTTCTGTGATGGTGAATTAGCAGGAGCTGCTGGTGCGTGCCCGAGTGCACAGCCATTAATTTTCCTGATTTTCTTCTGATAGAGCAGGTGCAAACTGGCAGCATTTGACCCTAATAAGTTACACTAGTCTTGCCAGATTCTGTTTGCCTGGAACAAGCAACATTATTTGTATCAACATCCTGATAAAAAGTGAGCAAATGGATTTGTTGGTCAGGTAAATTTTCCTGATGAATTTGCAAGCCTGTGTTTAAACAATGTAATTTATTTAATCTTATGTTTTTACTAGTTCTTTATTGTAATCATACAATAGAACCATTACAGTACATGTTTTCTTCTCTCATGAGACAGATGGATAGTGACTGAGGCTCAAAGATAATGTTTATCTACAAGATAGAATAACGAAGGTAGAGATTTGCAAGTTAATACATTTTGAACTGATAAAACAATTCTAAAGGAGAAGCAATGCTGGGGTGTATTTTTTTTTATTCTTGTTTAATAAAATGTTGAATGCCTTATGACATATATATTGCAATGATTTTGCTCTATAAATGTCCCTTCCTGTCATCATTTACGTGATTGATTACCTTGCAGCTGCATAAACTTGTATAACTCAGTAAATAACCTATTACCTCAGTATGCACATGTTTCTTGGTGCATGTCCTGCAAATATATGTTGTATGTTTGGGCATCTATGCTTTTATATCTCATGAACCTATAATTCCGATAAATCAAGATATTCAGTACAAAATACGACTTTCCATGTAGAGTGCTGAGTCTGATCTGTACATAGCTGAAGGTTGGCTATAATTTAACAAAGTGTCTTTCCTGCTTCTCCCAAGATATGTAGACATACTGGTTTTGAACGATTAATGACTCTGAAAATTATAAAAAAATCTAGTGGACAGTTAAAATGCAGCATCATTGCACTCTTCTTTGCCTGAAGTTTCAGTGCTTTAAGGATTAAAGTAAAAGTTAAAGTTCCACAATAAACAAGATGTTCTGTCTAAATTGTGTCAACTTGAACAGCAGTTTCTAATGAGCACACAGCTAACAGACTCTTAAGCCTCATGAGAAGCTGTCTACCCCAGTCTGGAGTCCTTTCTTTGGTAATCAAAATACTTTGACAGAGATAAAAAGAAGTAGCTTTTCTTCGGCTAAGTGCTTCATCTTACATGAAAATCTTGGATGTCCTGTTTTCTGAAGTTCTACATAATGTCCAGGGAACAAAGCAATTCAATTTGATTTTTTTTATTGTCCTGTCTATCTTGGTAGAAAATATGTATCTCTCTTATAATGAGAACACAATTCCTTTAGGGTAAACATTTATATTCCTAATTATGAAAACAAGCCAGCAAGATCAGCATATTGAGCTGATAGGGCAAATCCTGGGAAGGTACTCGGGTAGAGAGGCCAAAAGGCAGTTGGGTGATGGAACAGGCCATTGCTTTGGTTCATGCAGGGAGGGACCAGCCCTGAAATATGGGCTTCAGTTTTCTCAGTCCAGGGTGGAGCTGGAGATCCTCCCTGCTGCCAACAATCCTGCAGCCTCCTGTCAGTTCAAACATGTGCTTTTAGAGGATGAGATTCAGACCCCTGAGCCATAGAAAGTCAAAGGCAGCAATATTTTTTTCTTATGCTGCCAGAACAAGTGTGTTTTCCTATTTCTTAAAGATAAATTCTGAGTGAAATATGAACAAATTTGAGGTTATATTATCTAGCTAGCCCTTTTCTGCTGTCTCCTGCTGGGAGGAGCAGGTAGTGGCAGTAGGCTCACAGATGGACCTTGGAGAGGCAAAATGAAAAAGTTATACACCAAGTCCCACTTGTCTGGGGAAAGATCACAAATAACAATTCAAAGTGTGTCTTTATTTTAAAAGATAATCATTTATTTCAGTGCCCTTTTGGAGCACAAAGCTTGAATATACGTCATGCCTCTGAGTCTACGGCATGGTGAGTCATATGGCATCGAATGTAAATAGGTGTCACAAACACTGTCAGTCCTCCTGTTCTCAGCCAGGCAGCCTGGGCGGAAGCTGAACCAACTGTTCCTAGGCACTAATGTACATTTACATAAAATGTTTCACATTTTTCATGTTTATTCCGTGCAGATGGCTCCATTTTGAACATCCAGAATTTGTTTTGACTTTGTGACTGTAGCTTGTAAACAGAGCGTTGGCTGGCATCTGCACCGGGTATAGGTAGCTTTTCGTATTTGATCTAAAATTGAGTGAAGCTGTAGCCAAACCATTAGTCAGTCAAAATAATGTTGCAAGCCAGTTAAAGGCAGCATATCTAAACCATGAGGGAAGGCTGAATGAGAGGCAGTAGCGTTGTCCATAAATTGACAAATTGATGCGCTCGCGGTGTTTCACTTACACGGCTACTTTAGCCAGACTCTAAATGTGGCTTCGCAAATCAAGGCATCTCACTATTAAATATTTTGAACAGAATCACACAGGCATTCTGTTATGGGAATGTGTTGATACAAATAATGCAGGAAAAATGCATAGATACACATCTATTTATAACTCAAGATGCAGAAAACTTCAGTTGCATCACTATTAAATATGAAAGCACTATGGCTGATTCTTGTCTATGTGTATTACATGTTTGGAAATTATTTTCAAAAATAAATAAATACCAAAAAATGTAAATTTCTCTAATATTTCTTTTGTCAGTTCCACTACTAGATCCTGCAGATGAGGTGTTAGGGTTATTTTTCTTGCTATCAAGTATTCAAACTTTTTTGCTCCTTCCTGTATATTAGTTAACAGAAAGGGACACTGATTCTGATTTGTTATTTGAGAGTGTAATCGAGCCATCTTTTGCTTGAAAAGGTTCCCTGTGCCTTTGTCTTCTCTAGTTGAAGCAATTAAGTTGAAGGGTAAGTAGCCAGACTGTTCAAAGGCATTCGCTTGATTTTGTTGGACTTAATTATTCCAGACAATGCAAAATATTTTTCAGTAACTCCCCCCTTACCCATTCAGAATATATCTGTATTTCCTGCTTATCTGCAGGTTCAGTTCTGCTTGCACATTGCTCAGGTCTATCACCTTGCTGGAGAAATACATGATTTGTAAATCTGAAAGAATTCCCCAACAGCTACCATAAAATTAAGCTGTTAAAGAGCTCTTGGAGCTTGTTTAAATGTAGACCTAAACAAATCTCTTTGCTGTTTAGCTAAAGATAAATCTTTTTAAAAGTCCTGTTCTAAATCACTTCCCAATTTTAATGAGTTTATATATCAGCCTTTGCCAGATTTTTACTGTAGCTTTTCTCCAAGATTATAGCCATGATAAAGTAAGGACTAAAATTGTTTATTATATATTATTCTTCAGAAGCAAAACTTTTTCCCCCAGAGGCTGTTGGGAGAGCTATTGATTTTCTGCCACAATGTGAAATGTGTGACCTTTATAATATGAGCAATGATTACAAGGCCAATAAAATGACATCATTCTGTTTAAACTTTAGAGTTCGCCAGGCAAATAGCAGAATGTGCCACGTTTAATGATGTCCATGGATGATAAGGGTGTGTTGATTGGCTTCAAGTGAGACTGAAACGTGAAGGAGGCAGGCTTTCAATCCCCAAAACACTTCATGTTTGTGCCAGGAGTTGGGGTACAGGAGTGTATGTACCAGGTAGAACTATAACTTTTCCCAGCTCTTAAGGCAGGAAGTCAGGGCTTTTCTGGTAACAGACTTCTCTAAATGTTTGCATTTACTGATGTCACCAATAAAACTCCTCCTGTTGGATGAGCTATTTGGGGAACAGCTCTATATATTGCTACAGATTTTCCCAAATCCACTGCATTTGCATTTACAGGACTAAATTCTATTCTTGTAATACAGCTTTAGCCACTTCATTGCAGTTCCTCTAGAGGAGCCAAGAGAATTAGATGAATTATAACTGCACAGGGCATATGATATTCTAATATGTGTGAAAACAAGGAACACAGAAATCTTTAGTCAGGCTTTGAGGGGGATGCTATAACCTGATTCATTGAAATAATTTCGTGAAGAAGTCTGTGGAATTTCCCTTTTCAGTTACATCAGTCTGTTTCCTGACATGATGTTCTTCTCGTCCTTCAGACATTTGTTTATTCCATTAGGACCTGCTTCAGCCAATTCCCTGCCCATTTTCTAGCCTATACCAAGCCAGATCCCTGGCATGGAACCCGGGGATAGCTGTGATTTCCTTGTGCAGGCTGAATCCTGCCTGTACTCAGTATTTGATCCAGCCAAACATGGAGCCAAAAGGCTCACTGCTTAGAAAGCACAGGAAAACAGCACAACACATTCAAGGCATTGCAGAGGCAGGAATAGGGATAATTTTCTTTCCTATTTCTGGCTCATTGTGTAATATCAATAATCTCTGTAGCTTTGTATTATACTTGCTGTAAGTGGCTCTAGTGATTGATTAAACACCTTAGCTTTTCTTTGGCATTTAATCAATTGCAGCAGCAGTTTATTGCTCGGTGTATTACAAAGTAAAAGAGATTATTACTTAATTATTGTGAAAAATAGCAGCTTGCAGTTGTTGCTAGCATGGGTATGTGTCTGCACTGACATTGGTGTCACATCATCCTTTCCTTTGTGCCTCCTGGTCTCTGCGTTGGGTGCAATTGTGCGATTCCCAGCGGATCACGCGCGGTCTTTCCCACAGCCATTGCCAGCACAGTGCAATTAGTGGCATTAAATAAATAATTGCTTATGGTAGGGCTTCCCACAGTGCAAAAAGCCTGGCTCTGTCACTTGCTGGGTACCTCCAAACCTCCCTGAAATTTTAGATGTGTTTATTAACCAGCCCATGTGAAAATGAGCTCACTGTCAGGTACAAACCACTTCTGGGAGCAGTTCAACAAGAATTACACTGGTACCAAGAGATATTTTCACAGCCCAGAGTGCAGCACCAGATGTATGTACACCTGGAGATAAATTAGATATGGGGCATATTATTAGGGTGTGAGTGTGAGAAAGGAAAAAACACAACATTTTGTGACATCCTCTTGAGGATCTAGGAAATGGCAACTCTTCTGTTTTGCCACCAGAGGATTTCTGCCTCAGATGCAGAACTGAATCCATATGCAAGGCTTCAGAAAGAATACTGTCATGTGACAAAGCATAAGGATTTAGGGTAGCATAGACCTCTGTGGTTGTAGGGGTACAACAGGTGTCGTGATCAGTATGTGTTCTTAGCATCTGCTTGTGGAATAGGGTCTAACTCACCTGTGTTGCCATGTAAAGGGACAGTTCAGTACTTAGAATTTTAAAAATGGGGTCTAATTCCTTGGTTTGCTCCTGACTCACTGTGATCATAGGCAAGTGATTTTGTCTTCTTGTGCTTCAGTTTCCTCCTGTGAATGGGAGTAACCATTGTTCACTACCTTAGAGAATACTATGAAATTAGGAACTGCTAGCTGCTCCTCCATTGAAAATGAAACCTCTTTAAAGCTTTGATCCTGCAGAGATTCATATGAATTAAAGCTGTGCCCTTGAGTTGACCAGGCCTGGTCAATGAAGAGACAAAGCATCCACTGCAAATCTCCAAATGATTTTAGGTGTGTTGTTGGGACGGATGGTTGGGGTGTCACGCGGGAAAAAAACTGAACCTCGTATGTTTATTTTTCCTCCATGATGGTAGTGGAGGTCTGACCATTGCCTTTCTAGGCAGCTGTGTAAGCCCAAGAGGTTGGTAGTGCTCTGGTAGCTTTTGCTCACGCTTCAAGCTGGCGTTGCCTGTGACTAGTGGTGCTGTGGCCAGTCCGTATCTGTCGCGCTGCATCTGTGCCGGTTTTGTGTCACTCGTGCCATGGCTTTTGCAAGTACTCGAGCAGAACTGGAGCGAGCAGACGTTGACTGTCCAGTGACAAACAAAAAGCTCGTGTTTCTTTGAGAAGGTGCTGGATGGTCCTAACCATTAAAAGAGTTTATTTTCTTACTCCAACAGATTTCCCCTCCCCTCCTTGATGTTATCAAATTTATCATCACTTTTGTCTTTCAGGTGTAACCTGTCTTTAGTGTTGCAGACACATCAGCCATGCATTAAGAACTGGGCCCTTACTTTAATTCAGTATGACTTTCTTTTTGTCCAATAATTTCACAAGCACTAATGCACACTTCAAATGCAGGAGATACTTTGATCCCCAAATTGTTCAGCACTTCATGCAGGAAAAACCATAGGCCACAGTCATGAAACTCCTAGAGGATGGCTGCTGGCTTCCTGTGGCAGAGCTGGTTGTTGTTTTCCCCCCCTCTCCCTTCTTTGCTCTAACCATTTTGTCTGTCTAGCTTGTCTTGTATTCAGTTTTCAAAGCAATTGCCATGAGGGGCTTCCTTTTTTTAGTGCCTAAAAGGGAACAATAGATTTTTTAGAATAAGCATAAATTGTATTTTATATAGCCATCTGTATACCATAGATATCATATTGATCATATCTATCATTTAATATAACATACTGAGAAGTTCAAGCTAAATAGAAATTATTAATTTTTGTTACTATTTTTTATGAAAAGGTCTTTAAATGTATCCTTAAGTGCACATAACATCTAAAATTATTCTAGTGCTGGATTCTTGAAAAAGTAGATGACCTTTTCTCTTGAAATTGGAGAGTGGTTTTTCCTTAACAGTTATATTATACACAGAAGATGAGATGTTAACCAAGATGTTAAAATGTATTGTTTCCCTTTGAAAGCTAATCCTGTTCCTCATTTTCATTAATGTTGGATCATTCATTTTCCTTTTTCTTTTTTTTTCCTTTATTTTCCTTTCCTTTTCTTTTGCAACTGTTTTTGCATGAAAATGCAAAGTAGCAATAAACAGATTTTTCGTAAGACTTGCTTTAAGACTCTTCTCTTTCAGATCCAGTTAAAGTTTTTAAGTTCAGTTATTTTAAAATCCATATTCTTCAGTTCCGTAAACAAAAATAATGGAGAGCTATAATGAGGTGCAAAGCGATTTTCTAGCCCTCACTAATCAATAAATGCCAATAAAATGGGGATGGTGTAATGTCCATAATTTAATTGTCTGCTGTTACCAGGTCACCACGAGACAGCAGCAGAAGCGGGGAGAAGCTGGAACTGGCCATGTCCAACCTCACTGCGGATGTCCTGGAGTTACTCCTGGAGTTTGTTTATACAGGTTCTTTAATCATAGATTCAGCCAATGCAAAAACACTACTGGAAGCTGCCAGCAAGTTCCAGTTTCATACTTTCTGTAAAGTCTGCGTTTCATTTCTAGGTAAGTATCATTGCATCTAGTGAGGTTTTAAGATCTTGTGTTAAGGTTTATAAATCTGTCTTTGAACAACTCTTAAAAGATAGTGGAGAAACTCAAGATGAAATAGAGTAAAATAAAGCATCATTAATTTGGTTTGTGGTTTGAATTCCCAATGCTGGCATGATAGCAAGTGGAAAATGGTCTTGAAAAGTGAAGCTTGTTGCTTGAGTGGCAGCAGCTTTCACATCTTGTATAACCTATTTTGTTGAATCTTGTTCCATACTTGGAATCTTGATGACATTTTGTTTCCCAGAGGATGATCTCTGCATAGATACCAGGATGTAGCACACAGGTTGCTTATAACTGTGACAGCATATTTTGGGTTCTACACCAGGCCAGCTTGGTCAAATACCAAAAGAGTTTGGAGGAGGGCTCCAGTGGAGGAAGAAGTCCTGCAAATCTGCAAAAAATTAAAGGCTGCATTGCAATATCTCCAGTTTTCTTGAGTTTGTGAGAAAGTCCTTCTTTACATATCCAGTGTTCTAGATTTAATGTTCCTGGGGTTTGTTGCTGCATGCAGAGCTATGGCCTGATATCATCACAAAGGTGGGTAGAAGGGAAGGTTGCTGTGCCCACCCCTGGTAACTGGTGTGCCCTGTGTGCACAGGGAGCATTTGTCTCAGTGAGGATCTACAGAGCAACATCTTTGCCAGTGCCTCAGTCCATCCTCTCATAACCACAAGAAACCCATTCTTCTTGCCAGGAGCACCATGTCATCCTGCTCCTTTCACTTTCCCTCTGCTTTCCAGCAGAGAGTATTTCAAAGCAGTCCAAGATTTCCAGCTCAACTAAGCTTTACTGGCCTGAACAAGAGCCAGACAGACCTGCCTGGCATGGCAGAAGAGAAGCCACAACTGCAGCTCAACTGAAACACAGTGGTTCGAATTCCACAAGCCACTCCTTCACTGTCACAGCTGTAATATCAGTTTATAAGACAGTAATAATTTAAAAATTAACAGAAATTTATTAATACCAAAAAATTGATCTTCACGTTATATGATGTGCTTCCCAGGTATAAGTACCAGATAACCTTTTTTTTTTTGGCATCTGATTTCTGCTTGAGCTTCCTCAACTCCCGTCTTGGTGTGGGAGGAATCATTCTCTCTGAAGCCCAAATAAATTGTAGGTTTTCCCTGGGCAGTTCTCATTTAAAATTTACATCTACTACTGCAGAATGTGGCAGATGAGAGTTTAGAAAATGTTGCACTCAAAAAACAAGAACAACAAAAAAACCCTCTAATGAGTCCAGTTTACTGCTGTGTTAATTTTCACTGCTAAGCCAGCCTGCTGGCCAGATGAGTGGTGTGACTAGGCTGGTACAATGCAGGCATCCGTAAAGAATCTCTGGCATTGTATTCCCCTTTCTAACTTTTTATATACCCCTTATTTCAAAGTCTGTTCTCAAATGGGGGGGTGCTGTTGATGTGAAATTTATGCTTTGAAATCCCACCATGTAAACTGTGCAATTTGAATGAGGCTCTGGTTCTGGCATTGCTTGCTCCCAGCTTCCCTTCACCAGCTTTTTATAGTGATTAGATTTTACAGTCTTTCCAGAAACACAGGATATGTTAGAGTCGTGATATCACTGAAGATTCAGCCACAAAACCAAAATACATTTATTTCACTGAATCACTGTGAGAGTTCTCTTTTCTGATAGTTAATATTTTAATTCAGTGAACCATGTTATGGTGTGAAATAGTAGAGTTGGTTATAAGTTCAGTGATATATGGAGAGTCACTGGAACTTTGTATTCTCATTTGGAGAATTCACTGAGTGTAATTGCTTATTTTTATTTATAGCTGTGGCTCGATTGCGCTACAGAGACAGCAGAGCATTTGCCATCTGAAAAGTTTAGGGAAAAGCATTTTGTCTTCTCTGTGGCTGTGTTTTTATTTTTCACCTCAGCCACCTCTGCTCTATTCAAAGTAAAAATATGGTAAAAATCAGGGGTGTTTTTGCTGCAGAGTTTCTGGAGGATTGACCAGTATAAACACTGAATCTTTCCCATCAGTGGCCATGTCTAAATAGGGAGAGAAGGGAAGTTCAAAGATGTAAAAGCCCCAAATTATTAAGTCTGTTCAGCATAGCACAGCACAATCAGAAGGAAGAAAAACAGAGGAAGTTCAGCTCATCCTATTTCATCCATGACGATCCAGGAGGATCCTGGCTTGGTGATGTCAAGCAGCTTTTGTGTTTCTATCCTGGACCTCTCAGCAGCCTTGGGCAGAGGCACCGCAGATTTTCTTGCACTTTTTGGTGAAAAGATCTGGCAAAATGTATCAGGAAAGTAGTTTCATTTCAATGGGAGATTTCTTAACCAGCTTCTCTGGGATAATTATAGCCATGTTCCCTCTCTTCCCCACACGCTGTCTCCTCAGCTTTTGTCTAGACCAGGAGAAATGAGAACAGCTTTGTGCTGATGCAACAATAGTGACAAGTTCATGCAGGCACCATATGATAACTGGGCAAATGTTTGCAAACTGGTTAGGATATTATAGGTATTTCCTCCACCCATTTGGCTTAAGACTTCATCCTTTTTGGGTTTTCGTTTTTCTGTTTTGGTGTTTGTTTTACACTGTCGTCACAGTCATGGCTTAAATTGGTTTCAGGTATTCACCAGTATCACAGTTTCAGTCCATGATGCATGGACACCCATCACAGGAGGGAACACATTCTGAGCTTGTACTTCAGCCTGCTTCTGATAAATTAAAAGTATTCATCCTTAAGCCTAAAGAAGATGGTGGAACCTGGTAGTTGCATGGACCAGAACAGGAAATAGCAGGAGCTCTGAATTTTCTTAGTCTCCTGAGCAAAGAGCACAAAATCAATGTTTGGAAAGAGTATTAGAGGGAGCAATGAGAAAAGCTGAATGATGGACCAGTGATGAGACCTGCATTCCTCAGGCACCTGAGGAAAGAAGAGGCCTTTATCATCCTTAGGAATTTAAGAGGAAATATTATGGGCAATTTATTTGTTCATTCAAGGTGGAGAATTTTGATCCAGCTGGAGAACTTCATTGCCTAGCCCTGGAGAAACTATAATATATACACTTCATATAAACTATGTATAAACTTCAGCTATATCTGGAGACAGGAGAAAGGAAGAAGACTCTCATGGGGAAGGGAAATCTTTTGGACAATTCATTAGACAATGAATGCATCTGAAAGTCTTCCACCTATCTCCCATCCTCACATGCTTTTTGACACTAGTAGCAGTACCTGAGGAATAAGTTTCCCATCAGAATGTACACAGAGTATCACAAGGAATATATATATTTGTGGTGGTTTTGGTGATATCCAAACCATCATTTAGAAAGCATCTCTGAAAATACCTTGCTTAATGCACATAAGAGAGGATTTACAAGTGAGCTTCCATCGTGCTGTTACCACAATCTCACTGAGTAATCCTTCCTGCATACCATTTCTCTCTGGTGTTATCTCAAGTGTCCCCACTCTCAGAAGTGCAGTTGGAGCAGTCTGCCTGGCTGATTGTCTCCTGATGATGCTGCACAGATCCCACTCCAAAGTCACATCTTACACAGTGGAAAATACCAGCTGCTAATCTGCATTATTGTGACACACATAGCAATAAATATGCTGTCCAGCCCTGTCTCAAACCAGTGAGAACCTACAAGATTACATTTGATATTCCTAAAGTCCACTCACGAGTCTGTTATAAACTGTCCTTGAGGACTGGGAATAATTTAGCAGTCAGCCTTGTGTTCTGAACAGAGACAAGGTGAAACTTCACAAAAATGTGTTGTTACAAGCCCAGTGTCACTGTGGCAAAACAATTATTGTAAACATGCCAGTGTCCAAAGGAACACAGCTCAGGAGCAGACAGAGCAGAACTGGTCCTTAGCCGTCCTTGTCATGCCAGCATTGACAAGTACCCCTGGATTGTAGTCATTTGGGATGAGCTATATTATATAGCTGAAGTCTATGTCTAAGTGGTCATGTAGGCTCCTGTTATAGTCAGTGAAGAGTAACAGGCATTGATAAGGCAGAGTTCTGCTTATTCTGGAGTTGTCATCCAAAATAATACCAGGTTGATCCAGAATATTACCAGATTTCTACTTGGAATTGCTTGTTTACGGGTGTGCAAGGATATTAATGTGAATGCAGAGTTGCACCACAGACAGCTGAATTCGAGAGACAACCAGTCTTGCTGCCAAATTTTGAGTCAGAGCTGAAAAATGGGGTGATGAGGTGATGTCTTCATGTTCATAGGATAGAGATTTTCCGTATCTCCTACAACTGCTGTCCCAAGGTCTGTTCTGCTCTCCGGCAGTGAATCTCTCTAGTTCACGTGCCAGTGCTCATCTTAAACCGATGTTGCTGTGCCCACCTTGCTGTGGTGCAAATCACATAGAAGTGAAGTGCAGAGAAGTGTTGTCACCAGCCTCCAGCACATCCCCTAATTCCACAGCTCCCTGGGACCCCTCTCCACAATAGTTCCCGAATCAGACAGGGACATCATTGGAATCTGCCACTGAGGGTTTCTCAGGGAAGAGGAGAGAGTAGAGCTCCAAGGGCCAGCATGGACCTGCTTGGATCAGTGTACCAGGTTGCATCAGTCACCCATTGTTGTTAGAGCTGGAGAAACCTGTCCAGATTAGAATAAGTCAGTTGTGAACAGTGGTTTTTTCTGTCCTACACCACAGGCTCAGCTGGAAACAATATGGGGATCTCTCCCGATAGAGTCAAACTCAGTCCTCTGAAGAGAAAGACTCTTGAAAGTCTTTACTATCATGTGCTGCTTAATGAGTTAAAATTGATTATTCCCTTCATTATTAACCCTGTGAAGATAAAGTGGAACAGTGGCATATTGGCCTTTGACTTGAGAATTTGCCAAGAAATTATGAGTTTTGGGCTCCATTAGATGATTACTTTACCCCAAGCCATATGTACACCATGAAACTGTGCCAGCAGACAGAAGCAAGAAACCTGGAAGAGGTTTTTGGTCTTCTGCGGTTTTTTTTGTGGGTTTGTTGTTGTTGTTGTTTGGGATTTTGGTTTGGTTTGGTTTTCGTTTTGGGGTTTTTTGTTGTTTTTTATTCTTTTTTCTCTTTTTTTTTAAAGAAAAAAAAATGGTAGCTTTGGGCTTCGTAGCTATCAGTTTACAACCCGTCTCTGGGCAGTCTTTGAGTGACAAAATCTACTGACAGCAAACAGTTCCACTACTGCAGTCAGCTTGAGGAAATGGGCTCCTTGGAGTCAGTACAATCAACTGATGCAAAATGAGATAACCTAGTTTTGAGACTGATGGATCTGTAAAAGAAAATAAGAAGAGTTAGGAGGGGAAGAAAGCAAAACAAACCCATAAAACTCCTAATCTCATGTCAGGTTTAAAAAAAAATAGAAAAAGGAGGTTCATAATCCCATTTTATTAAAAGCCACATATAGATAGCTTGCAGGTTTTCAATCTGATGAAGGGAGAAGCTGGGTGTAGGGAAGAATCCCCGAGCATTTCCAGCAGAAGCAATCTGATGAGAGTTTTGTTTGAAGAGATAGGGGGCTATTGCACATTCCTGTCCAGTGCTCTGTCATAGTGCACTAGGATATGACACTGCCAAACGTGATAGGCTTCTCTGACAGCACAGGAGCCTGCCACTGGTACCGATGCCTTTGTGATCTGCTGCAGTCTTCCTCTTATTACTTTTTTCATTTTTAGTCCTATATCTTAAAAGAATATATCCTTCTTCTTAGTAGTGGCTTGCTTAACAAAAGCTGTGAAGAATCTGAGAGTTCCTCTTATAAATGTCTGAAATTGGTGGTTTTTTTCTTCAAAATAGCTGGAAAGGAAAAAAGTACAGTCAAATGTATGGTGTAGCACACTTCTAACGCAAAGCTACTCACTGTGCTGCTGCTTCTGTTTGCTGGGAAGGAGATAATGCTGTCTCCTCTGTGCATGATTTTCTTTGAAACCCACTACACAACGTTTAACAGAAGGCGTTAGTATAATCTGTGTTTTGCATAAGGGATGTCATCACATTCAGCAGCAACAAAGTTCCTTTGAAAAAAAAAAGAGGGGGGAGGATTTTTTTTTTTTTTTATTTGAAGTAGCTTAGTAGCTGAACAGGGCAAAAATTATCATAAAATGACTGCAGCATTCTCAGAAATGTCCTTAGTGCTGTTTGCATTTATTCTTAAGTGTCTGCACTGGCGTTTACATCTTTGCTGTTCCTTAAAGCAACATTGTAGGCGGTAGGAACAGCAGCAGTCTCTTGGCTGGCTTCCCATCCCTTGGGAAGCCCCAGATACTGTTATGTCAGTAGGTTTCCCCAGTGCTTTGTGGAGGCTTACACAAAAAGCAAACTCAGAAAGTGCATTTCTCTCCCCATCTCCAGCTCACTTTTTAGGCAGACTTTGATTTTTGTACTTTAAACCCCAATTCCAAATTAACCCAGGGTGCTGCTTCTAGTTAACTCCCTGAAATTAATTAGGGTTTGAGGTTTGTCTATGGCACTTATTTTTCTCATGATCTTGGAACAAACGTGAATCTTGCTTTTAATAATTCTCAATTGCCTTTTTTGTTTGTTTTTTTTTGCCCTTTTTAGAGAAACAGCTGACTGCTAGCAACTGCTTAGGAATATTAGCCATGGCTGAAGCCATGCAGTGCACTGAACTATACAACATGGCCAAAGCTTATGCCCTGCAGATTTTCCCAGAGGTGGCAAACCAAGAAGAGATCCTTAATATCTCAAAAGACGACTTCATTTCTTACATGTCCAATGACAGCCTGAACACCAAAGCAGAGGAGCTGGTGTATGAAACAGTGATAAAGTGGATTAAGAAGGACGCTGCAATCAGAGCTCAGGTAAGAAATAATCTCAGCAGCCTCACTCTGCTCTGTTCCCCTGAATGCCTCTTTTAGAATAGAAACCATCTCCATGCAAGTTTAAGCATATGGGTGTGTGGGAGATGGGATGGGAAGTTCAGATAAAAAAAAAAGGCAAAGGGAATGCAGGCTATACACAAAATGTATGTAATTTCAAAATCTGATCCCTACACCTGATCATTTAGAATGAAAATCTCATTTGTGACATGCATGGTACAAAGATGGGGCTTCCAGTTGCTGACTGTAGGCTCAGTCAGAGATAAATTGAGAAGAATTACAGTTTTGTGAGATGCTGCTTTAAGGGGATGCATTTTAGTAACAGCAGGAAATAAAAAATCTGTCAGAAAATCTGTATTTCTTTTGATGCCACATACTGAATGAGTATAACTGCAGTTCATAAAATAAAGATTCTGTATCTTTGTTAGCTGCTTAGATAATTCCTTGGGGTTTATATATTTATAGTTAGCCTTTCCTCAAGCATATGAGTTATGCAGTCTGCTCTTGTCTAAAGAAACTGAATCTGTAACTTTGCCTGGTGCTGTCTGCAGATAATGCTAGAAGCAGTGACTGGAGGCTGGTGATTGTCCTTGGGACCAGAAGTCATCCCTGGTGATACCTAAAAACCTGCTACTTTCCTTGAGTCAATTCTGTGGTCTGAGCCCCACACCTCTCCATTTGGAGGCCAGTTCTCTGCACAGACACTATAAGAGAAAGATTGTTTTCCCCTTCTTTGGAGGCCACAGTTGTTTCTGTTGGCCTCCAGTCTCAGTTTTGGCTGTTTCAAGGTGGACAGTTGCTCATGGACCACACTGTATCTCAGGGAGGTGCTTGGCCATGTGGCTGATTCTCTCCCACATCATGACAGCCTGTGCTTTCTTGACTGAAATGTGTATTCAAGCACCTAAACAGGCAGTTGGATGTTAAATGTGTCATTGAATGTGATCCAGAGCAGCTGCACATCCACACCTCATCTCTAAAGGGGGAGAAATAGGAATTCTTGCTCTCCCCAAGCTGCTGGATAAGGGCATTAAGGACAGTGGGGTATTGCATGCCAGGCCAAGCCTTGCTGCCTGTGCTGCTTCACCAGCTGATCTCCTGGTCCCTGCCAGAGCCTGCAGCCCCCAGGGCTTTGCTCCTGCCCTGTGTGCCCAGGAGCTGTGGCTCAGCAGGACATTTCTGTGCTGGGGACCCATCCCACATTCTGACCACCTCCTCCTGTGCCAGCAGTGCCATTTAGCATTGCCTATTTTGTTATTGCCTAAAACATTTACACAGTATCATGGATTTACTGAAATGCACACCTTTTTGTCTCTGGATGGCCTTGAAAAACACAGTTTTACAGAGTGTTTCCCTGAGTGCTTGAAGTTTGATGGCTCTGTGCCACTCTGAACTGAACACGGCCTCAGGGACTATTCCCAGGGGCTGGAGTTCAGGAGCCCGGCAGCAGGAGCCTGTTTGCCTGGTGCCAACAGAAGGTGTCACTCAGCAGACAGTCTGGGTTATGTTCTCAAAACTGTGGTTTTAAATATTTCCTTCTGCATCCTGCTGAGGCAATATTGGGAATTTGTTTTTTTAAGTGGAGGTTTTTCTTGCTGCCACCACCGCCATCCCCTCCTCTCTTCCTTTCGTGTTGCAGTTGCTTTTCTGGGCTTTTTTTATTCCCAAGTTTCCTTCCACCCTGTACTGGTTCTGCAGTGCTTTTGTAGTTTATGATGGCAGTTTTATTTGCTTCTCCAAATTTCTCTGTGGTGCTTTGGTTTCATGCATTACTTTACAGGAGCTTTTAATTTTTAATTTGTATTTATCCACAGATAAGAGTTTTGAATAAATTTCTGTTAAAGATACCAAGAAGAAACTATTTTCCTGCCCAATCCTGCCACTAAGCTAGTTTATTTAAATAGTAGCTCTCACTTTTCTTAGTACTCTGTGCACTGCTTGATCTATTATAAAGCTCTTAGTTAAATAGGTACTTATTTTTTAAAAGCAGGAGTTCACGCTTACCATGAAAAGTACCATCTTTGCAATAATGACTTCTGCATTTTTAGAGCCTGGGAACAAATAGCTTCCATGGTGAATAGGAGGGAAGATAGACCTGAATAATCTTATTTCTAATGAAGATGATGATGAATAAAAATTTGTGCATGGTGTGCAGCACAGCCCACCATGCCAAGAGCTGCCCAAGATGCACGGGCTGCTCAGAGCTTTGGAGAACTGGGCAACCATGGCAATGCTGAACACAGGATGAGCCTTCCTGCAGGAGTTGTGCATGGGTATTTTTATTTTATTCACAGTTTGGAGATAGATTCTATGAGCTGCCTTTGGACACTTTGGGGTGGAGGACACCAGGATTGTTGGGGTGTCTTGGGAGGGTTGATGGATGCCATGAATTGCAGCAGTCCCAAGACGTGTCTCCAGCTCTACTGCACTCCTCAGGTGACCCAGTCTGGTTTTATTTCTCTGTCCCAGAAGTAGTGCTGGCGGTTAAATCATTCAGGGCATGGATTTCCAGAGCCTCTTTCTTTATAGTCCCCCCATCTCTCTTTACCTTGACAGTTCAGGCTCTATTGTCACATTTTTATTTTCAATAGCTCCAATGGCAGGTAACTAAAATGCCTCTTTGGCAGCTTTTTCCAAGTCCTGCATTGGTGATTCTCCCAAAGGTGGAGGTCTGGCACAAACAGGGAAAGGGCTGTGCTCTTCATCTCACCTGCATGTCCATCTTCCCTGGCAAGCCTGGCAGGGGCTCTCTCAGCAGAGACATCCCCGCAGAGGAGCTTCACTCTGAATCTGCACCCTCTGCCCCCGGGGCAGCTGCAGCCCTCCAGAACTCCTTGTGCTGTAATGGCTTTGTGTCACTCTGCAGTGCCTGGGGACAGTAAATCTCACCACTTGTGTTCCCCCACCGCAGCCTCATGCCGCGCTCTTACAACAACTTATCCATCACTGCCTCCCCTCCTGCCAAATCCCCTGCTGAAAGCCTCTGGGAAGGAGATTTTCAACGGAGCCTCCTGTTCTCCTGGAAGGGCGTTGTTTGCTGTCTACCTGCTCTTCTCTGCCATTCTAAAAGCTTTTCTTCAGATGTCTGACTGTTTCTGCTTTTGTTAATTCTTTCCCACCAGGCTGGAGGGCAGTGACAGGGAAGGAAGCAGGATTTTCTTGGAAGGCAAGTTGAAAAGCTGTGCTCTGGCTGATGTTTAATTGTGCACATTGTGCTCATATGAACAGTGCTCATAAAAGTGCTCTGTGACATTACAAAAGACAGCATCTGAGCCCTGTTACAAAGAGAGAGCAGCAGTGCTTTAAGGGTTGCTGATCATCTGCATAAGACAAAGAGGCAGTTCATGTTAAACCAAGATTTGGTAAATAATTGTATCCCCCTAGTGTATTGAAGCAGTGCCCCAGCTCATATGGTAACGTTTATGAAGCTGGTTTAGTCCTGCACTTTAAAACTTGTCTGGCCAGAAAAAGCAGCCTGTGAGGTGAGGTCAGGACTAGTAGGTAATTTCCTGTGCCAGTGGACACAGAGCACTGGTTGCAGGAGTCCTGATTGCTGTCACTGACTGCAGAGCCTGCATCTGACTGATACATCTGGGGAAGCTGAATCTACTCTTTTTTTCCTATTTATTTCTCTTCCTGACTGATGGACGAGATTGTAGGGTTTATCTTAACAGTTATCCCCTTGATAAGCTTATTACAACTCCAGCGAACTCATGCAAAAAATATATTGCATAATGGAGGCTTTGCTGTCTGAAATCAGCACGGTCTGAGCTGCCTGAACGAGGAAAGATTTCTGCCAGGCCCCACACAGTCTTCACTTGAGCACATCCCCCAGCTCAAGGCCTGCATGGCCTTGGGCAAGTTGTTTCACCTTTTTGCCCCCATTTCTTACCCTATAAGCTGGAGGGAAGTGATGCTTCCCATGAGGGCTGTTGGGAGGACTCCGTGGATAATGAGCCACGCTGTCCACGGGTACTGATGACTGCCAAAGCTGCTCAGAGCTGCAGTCATGCCCAGTGTCCACATGAGATGGGAAAGATGGGAAGTGGCTGGATGTGTAGCAGTTTGCTGCCTGTCCAAACCATAGACATACCAAAGCTCACTGGAAATATTCCCACTTTTTCTTCCAAGTCCAAAGTTGTATGTTTTCACTGAAACAAAAAACACACTACTATGGTTATTAATTACAGAAAGCCTGGGAAAACAAATCCCCATTACATGAAGCTTCCCCTTCACCCTGAGGAGGGACAAAACATGAGGAGAGGGCAAACATTTCAACAAGCTGCCCAGAGAAGTGCTAGAAGAGAGGCAGATACTGCAGTGATGAACAAAGAAGAGGCTCAGATGAATGACAGCCACCTTTCACTGCACTCTGCAAGGATATAATCATGTGCCCTTTTTCCAAACCTTTAAAATCACGGGTGTCCAGCAGCAATACAAAATGTCTCCACCATTAACAAGCTTTTTATGAACTTGAGTCCTCAGAGGCAGATTTATCTAAACAGCATCTTCATGGTGTCTGAGAACCAGAGATGCGTAGACAAATTTGAGGTAATTTAGAGAAGAGCAACACAAATGATTAAAAGACTGAAGGAACTGATGTGAGAAAAAGAAAGATTAAAAGATGTGAATATGCATGACTTGGCCTAATGACAGCTAAAGAGGGATAAATGTCTGCAAGTGTTTGAAGCCCCAAGGAGGGGTGTTGCCTGGAAGGATGCATGGGAATAACAACAGTAAGGACCACTGGGTTGAATTTGAGCCTTGGCAAATTAGTCTAACACTAAGCAAATTAGTCTAACACTAAGAAAACACAAAGCCCACCTCTAAGCCCTGTATCTGTCAGTGAGGGCAAGAAAAAGTGATGGAGAGAAGGAGAAGAGGATTTATGTCAAAAAAGCTACAAATGCCCAGGAGTTATTTTGGCAGTGACAGAGAGTGGCAGTTTGAAGGCAAGATGCTACATAGGAAAAAGGGTTGGTGACTGTGAGAGAGAGCACAAGGAAGATCAGGCACATTTTAAAGAGCCTCCATGCAGAAGAGCAGTTTGCTTCAGGAAAATGGAGAATCTGACAGGTAATAATGACAATTCCAATTCTTCTCTGTGATGGCAAGGAGGTAATGATAGAAGCTGATACCAAATACCAGCATGTACAAATTACTTAATTCACCGTAATAAGAAATTAATTTATCAATCAATGTACTCAAAGGTATAAAGTTGCAGCAAAGAGTGTTGGAATAAATGTGAAAAAGGATGCTTCCAAGGGAGCCTAAGTGAATTAGGCACTAACACTCTATAACACTTCAATTAGACTTCTTTGAAAAGCCCACACTACCCTAGTGCTTTGAAATCCATTTGTGGGAAGAGCAGACAAATGCAGAAAGATGCCATAATGAAAGTACAAGAAGCTTCAATTTCTCTGAAAGTGAAGAATGCAAGGGATGAGCAGTAACCCCTGTGATTTCCCGGGGATGGGCTGCTCAAAGAGCTCCAATTTGAATGAAGCTTTTGCAGACACTGAGCTCCTATACGGGCTTACAGAGGGAGAAGAAAAGGCAGCAGCACGAATAGAATCACTGCAGGAACATGCCCTTAGCTATATATTGGAGGAAGAAACTGCATTAAATAAAAAAGAGGATGCAGGTGACATTAGCAGTTCCTGAAATTCCCTCTCTACTAAACTTTAAGTTTTTTTAAAGGGATACCCTTGACAGAAAATCTACAGAATTATTTCTCTGAAGTTTTAATTGGTTTGAGGAACTCCCTTGTCTCTCAGTCTGATCAGTCTCTTCATTTGTGGCTTTTCCAACACATTTTCCTGTTTTTTACAAAATCTATCTTTGCTGTTGCTGAAGCAACGGCCTCAAAAAGACCTACATCCACAAGCAGCTCCTCACAAGTGCTCCCTTGCCTTGTGCTGCGTGTGGCCCCACCATTCAGGATCAACCTCCAGAAACAAAATTGTTTTATATTATAGTCAAGAAGGATTTTAGAGAGTTATGGCACATGGATTCACATGCCAGTGTGTTGTAGGGATGGTGGCATCAGGAGTTTACTTGGTTCTATGAAGCACCTGAGAAGCTGCAGCTGTCTTGTTGGCAGTGTGCTTTAGCTTTTGAGGTGCCTTGCTTGCTGTGTTTGAATAGGTGACTTCCCATAAGCAAAAGAAACACCACTTAGCCCTGGTACCCTTTGGGGGAACTTCGAGAGGTTATTTCATAGAGTTCAGCAAGCAAGAGAATGCATGGTAAGAGCGAGGCTTTTTTTAGTCCTTAGTATCAGGCAGATTCCAAGTGTGATGGATCAATGATTTATCTTCCTGTGCATTTAAAAGCCTCTCATCATATTACTGCTGGAAATACCAACCCAAGAGCTGCTTTGCAAACAGCTCGGAGAGCAGGACAGCTCGCTGGTGACATTACAGTGTTTAGTCAGCTGTGCTGCCATAAAGATGTCACGTTGAAACCTGATTGCAGGAAGACAGAGGGGCTGCTCTTTCCTTCTTGCTGGGCATGAGATTTATGCACATGGCATCCTGCCACAGAGCCACCAGCTGAACCCAGTGCCTGCAAACCAGATTTTCTGCCGCAGGTTTATCTCATGATATTAGGAGGCTGTTGGCTGACATGCTACCAAGCCTTTGGGTTTAATCTGAAGGCAGGATTGCAATTCCAAGAAGTCAATGTGGGTGATTAGTAAGTATTCCAAGTGCAGCAGAAAGCTTAGTTGGGCTTGGATATGACCTTGGGTGTAGTAATGTGCAGGAGTTTACTGGAAACTCAGTGTGTCTTTGTAATACCCAGGGGTTAGTCCCTCATTGCACAAGTCCCCTCATTACCAAGTAGCAGGGCAGCACTGGGAAAATCTAGCCAAAAAAGGGCTTATTTCTGAGAATGGCAAAGCAGTGCACCAACAACTTTGGCTTCTCCAAACCAGCCAGTTCCCTGTTGGGCTTGCATTTGGAAAATCAGAGATGGCAATATTTTGAATATCAGGTTGGGTAAGCTGTGGGGTAAGCCTTTTTTGGGCTGGAGATGGTGGTGGGGAGGGACCACTCATGTCACTTTTCCAGCATGCCAGCTTGAAAGGCCACTATGCCACATCCCCAGCTGTCATCATTGGCACAAGTCACTGGGCAGTGTGTTACCTGGCCACAGCCAGGTGTTTTTTAATTAGCATGTCCTATTCTCTTCTGAAGGAGTCTAATGCGGTGGGGACTTGGTTCTACTTCAGATCTGCCCCCAGTGGCTTCCTCCATCCAAGGAAGTTCTTGCTCTCACACTGGGACAGTGTACAACATGAGGCGAGTCTGAACCCAGGGCTCCTGTGAGACAACATAAATCTCCTTCAATGCAAATCAAATATATTCCTACTTCATAATGTTTTGAAACGATTGCAATTATGCATAAAGGGCTGAAACAGCAGTTTATTGGAGCAAAAACCTACTGTAATGTGGGTAATCTACCTTCTATATTTGTATTTCTAGCTGAAGCCTCTTTCTTTAGGCAGAAAGTACAAAGGGGCCTTTGTAGGGTGATCAGTAAACTAGAGAGGCAGATGAATTATAAGGCATAGGGGAAACATTATTTTGACCTCTTTGGGCATTACTTCAAAAATGTTAAAAATCTTGAGAACTTTCCAGTAGAGCATTTAAGGAGCAGGAAATATGACTCTGTAGCAGTAGACATACTTCCTTTAAAACCTAACTGTATAGTGTTGTGGCCCAAGTCTGTGCAGGAGTGCAATGAGAGTCCTTTTGGAGAATACTTGTGAGGATTTTACTGGATTAGAGATTTGAGAATTAGAAGATTATTTTAAATGTGATAGTGAAGTGGGTTTTGTAACTGAGACTGTGAAGATGCCAGAACAAAGCCCACTTGCAAGCAAGCATTCATAATACTGATGTAATCAGTAGGAGAAAAAATGTCATAAAAAGTGTAGCAAAGTAAATGTTCTCACTCAAACTACCAGTCAGGAATAAAATAAAAAAAAACATTAGAGGCTTTTGTAGTCTAATTTGCTAAAGCACTGGCCTGCCTAATGAGATGGGAGTAACTTGTGTGTGAACAGATTATTGAGGAAAGGCTTGAATAGGTCAGCTTCAAGGTACAGCTGGTCATGTTGACCACATATTCCTTGGAGTCAACACTGGCCCAGTGGTAACACTTAGGCTTCCTCATAGCATGATCAAAACTTTCTGAGCACACCCAGGACAAATGGACACAAAAATTCCAGCCAGAGGCTAGAATTAATTGCCCTCCAATTTGGATTGACATATGGTTGTTGACATCTTAGTGTGCCATGGTGTGAGGCATAGTCTGAGGAACACAATCCATTTCCCAGGAGCTGATGGCTCACAGTTGTGGCCCAGAAGGGGACATTGATACTCTCTGCTTCCCCTGGTGCTCAGTGCATCCTCTCAGCTCACATTGCTCTGGGGACTGTTAAGTGCATTGACTAAATCCCTCTTAATTATAACATGAGTTTACATGTCTGGCTGACAAGTAAATACTTGACTTGTATGAACTCATTTATGTGTCTGAATCTAGAGCTGAATCTCTCCCTGGAAATGTTTGGTTAACTAGGGAAAGAAAAGATCTCTGAAGATTTTTCTCTCCCTGTTTCATATGAAACACACTTGTGATTGCAGACTGGTGGAAGATCCTGCTTTCTATTCAGCCACTGCAATCAGTGAAAAATCACTGAAATATGTGCTTTGAAGCAGGACAGATAGCATCTCTTAGAAGCCTCTGCTCTGCTGTGTCCCCAGTCACTGTCTACAAAGACTTTGCTCATGTGGCAGCAGTGCCCTGACTCCTGCAGAATTACTCTGGCCATTCACAGGATATCTGACAGCATCACTCAGCAGGGACTTTATGGATGAGATCTTCTGCTGGTGCAAAACCTGAGCAGATCCCTTCACCCAACAGGAGCTACAGTGAGGTTCACATCACCTGAAAAAAAACAGTCCTGATGGTGTTCAAAAACTTTCCTAGCATCTTAAACAATAAATATTTAGATTTTTGCATAATGATCTCCATTCTCAAGGAGCCTGAGGTGTGGTTCTACATGTTTATGAGTTGATAACTCCTAATTTTAGGCCCAGAAATATAATATTCTCTCCTTCACCCTGGGGTGTAATGCCGGCTATAGAGTAGTCATAAGTGATTCCCAGCAAAGTCCTGAGAAATATTTCTGCTTGTCCAGCCAGCACCTGCAGCTAAGCAGGGAAAAGAAAACATCCCCAGGGTTACAGGCACAACCCACAACTCCAGGGACCCAAGCTGGGTGAATTTGGCAACGTGCCCTGTACATGTATTCTGCTGCTTTAGTGATAACTGGTAACATCAGTTGGTGCAGTAGATGTTTCATAGCTGTATAAGGCACAATGGAAAGACAAGAGAGAATGGAGAGCAAATAACAGATGGTAAGGAGGTTGAAATGCTTTATGGTGCTTATTCCAGTCTTAAATGAAAAGGATAATAGTAGCAGGATATTTAGTACAATCATAGCTAACAGAGCTGGGAAGTCTTCATAAGGGAGAATCCAAAAGAAAAAGGCTGCTGATTGCCTAAATCACTTGAATATTCTTAAATCAGTGAGGCTAAATGAAATTCACCCTTGACTATAGTGCTTAAAAGAGCTGGTGAGAAAAGAGGTTGCTTTATAAAAGCTTCTCCTGTCTTGTGGAGACGCTGCCATGGTTCGTACTCCTTAAATCCCTTGGTGAAAAACACTGCAATTCTATGTACCCTTAATGCTCTCAGCACCAAGCCCGAGTCGTGGCTGCGTGTGGTCGGGCACACACAGACACACACACAGAGCCAGCTTTCTGTAGCTGTTTGAGCAAAGGGAAGAGTAAGAGTGAAAAGTGACATCGGTTTTGATATGTGACATCAGCTTTCAAGCTGATGAAAGGGAGCAACATGTTCTAATTATTATTCTCCTTCAAAATAAGCCACAAGCTCAGACAAAAGAGGAGAGAAAGGAGGGGAGGAATCCAGGAGAGAAACAGAATCACATTTTCTCACTTATCTAATTAAAGCGAGGTGGGCGAGAGGGAGAGCTCGCTGTGCTCAGGGAGCAGTGCTGCCCCATTTATTCAGAGAAAGGTGGGAAATGGAGGCAGTAACTCCACTGGACCCATGGGAATTGTTCCATCCCTGACAGAAAGGAGCTGTTCTCCCAGTGGTAATTGGCAGTCAGCATTCGGACATGGTAGTAAGTGGAATGCTGTACCCCCATGCAGTGGCACACCTGTCTGTGCTGGTGTTTGTGTTGTGGCTGCTTCCAGAACAGACCAGCCTCGGGACTGCCAGGGCCAGCTCTGGCATGTCCCACCACTCCAAGGGAAGGTGCTGGCTCCTGTGTACACTCCATGTGTTTTACAACTTTATTTAAACTGCCCTTTAGCAAGTTGTACTATTTCCTGAGCAGCCTGTAGTGGGAATTAACCACCCCCGTGGGATTGTGTCGCTCATCCGCAGTGTACCCTCTCTCCGCATTATTCCCTGTCCCGATGCCACGTTTCGTCTTGGCTCCCGTGTAAGGTTAAACGCCTCCAACCTTCTTAAAAAAAGCACTTCCTGAAGTCAGAGCTTTGCCACCCACTGCCATATGTCCACTGCTCCCTCTCTTACAAGGTAATGACATTAAGATATCTGCAGCCAAGTGCCTGACATTTGTGGAGAAGGAGCAGCCGTTGTACCTCCTAGAAAGCACTCCGAAATGGATTTCAGCAAGGGAGGAGTGTCTTCTTTTATGTTTTGAGGTTGATGAGGTGATCTCAAGCCCTACTCGGCTCTGTGCCACACTAGAGGTAATAGGAACGAGTCAGGAATGTACTGCTCATGGGGGTGTTTTTTTCCCAGAAGAGAAGCACTGTCACTTTTCTGTCCCTTTTGCATCACCAAACAACTTTTTTTATCCCCAAACAATTTCAGAGTGGCCAGGCTTCATGTCTTTAGGCTGTACCTAAAATTGTCAGCTCTAGTGTTGAGGAGAACTGATAAGATGGGGACTGGGAGTCAGCCTGAAACCTTTCATCTCCTTGGGGCCACAGATCTGCAGGCACAAGTGGGACTCAGCTCCCAACAGGTTGTTGCATTTTTGCTTTGGCAGAGCTTGAAACATGCTGATGTGGCTCTCCAGTAGGAGAGCAGTGTGAATTTGGAGGAGACATCCTTTGTTTTCCTTCTAAATTAAGCCTGCTTCTTCAGTTTGGGTGGGGAAAGGGGAAGTCTTAGAAGCACTTACAGATGTCACTGCATCCCTCACCTGCTTGGCCAGCCCGTTACCCAGTTCAGGACATATCCCTACCCTCCCTTCTCATTGTGCCCCTGCTCCATTCCCATTCCTGCTCCTGCCCCTGCTCCTGCTCCTGTTCCTGCTCCTGTTCCTGCTCCTGTTCCTGCTGTGACTTGGCTCTCACACCCTGCAAGGACAGGCATGCTGCTGAAAAAGAAAGAAAGAGCCAAGTGGCTTCTGGAAGACCAGAGGCATCTGCAGGCCAGCAGATGCTGCTGGCGCCCAGAGTTTCTTGGGACCAGCACGGACCTCAGGAATATTTATTTGCATCCTGGCCTCAATCCCAGTTGGGATCTTTGGATGCTGCTGCTGTATGAATATTTATTGCAACAGATGATTATCTTTTCTTGCTGCTCACCCTTAGTTTGCATCCTGTTTGTGTGCCTTGCTTCTGGAGTTCCATTTTTTTCCCATTGCTCTTCTTTTCACTGTATTCTCATGCAGTGTTATGATATATCCAGCTATATATAAAAAGAATAATCTGGGGATGGATTCCTGCTTTTTCGATTGCAATTTTGTGTCTTGGGGTTTTGTTCTCCTTTTACCCATGTTTGGTGGCAGACAGCTTCATTTGCTCAGGTGTCCTTTACCCTCTGAGGTTTAATGTATTTGTTTAGAAGATGAAACGTACTGTGAGTATTTCTATAGCACCCTCTGGAGTCAGACTTCCCTAAAAGCTAGAGATCCATAATTTCTTTCACCAACAAATAAACTCTACTAATTGAAAGATTTTTAGCAATTGGTGGACATCATTCAGGCTCTACCACAGTTATTGAAATCTGCCCTCTTTAGTGACTTTTGTTTCATATTTATAGTGCCAGAAAATACTTGTTTGGGGGTTTTATTACAACAACCATGCTCACATTTCAAGGTTAATTCAGATAACTCAAATGCTCACTCCATGTCTCCACTGCACAAGGTGTTCCATTCAGCCTGAATTCAGAATGAGCTTTTATTTCCTAAAAATTCCTCCATACAGTTCTGTATAACAGGAGTTGCCACCTTTTGAAGATTATTTTTAGTCTATGGGACCAAACCCAGCCTGAGCCAGGGAGCTCTGAGGGCTGCTCTGTCCCATCCATTCACTAGGCAGGGCTTGTATGCAGCATCCATGACAAGTGTCTTTCCAGGCTGGATGACAGAGGATGGTTTACAGGCAAGGAAGTGGAGATGCCAAGTGGCTGAACTCTGACATGAAGGCTGCATGTGTTATTATTTCTCCCCCCTCACAGTATGCTGCAGAGCTGCTGGCAGTGGTGAGGCTCCCCTTCATCCATCCCAGCTATCTGCTGAATGTTGTTGACAATGAGGAGTTGATAAAGTCTTCAGAGGCTTGCCGGGATCTGGTGAACGAAGCCAAACGTTATCACATGCTGCCACACGCCCGCCAGGAGATGCAGACACCGAGGACCCGGCCCAGGCTCTCTGCAGGTAAAGCAAAATGTCCTGCAACAGCACCAGCCCCCTGCTTCCACATTTCCTGGACATGCCCTGGGACAGGGCACTGACCTCGGCTCCTTCTCTTGGCTCCTTCTCAGAACCTGGTGATATTTCAATCTCCATTTTCCATTGTTACTTTCCTTCAGAATTTAGGAGCCTCTCCCAGTGGGTGGACATGGGTGTTCAGATACATGCTCCTGAACTGGGATTTAAAAGGAGCCTAAATTTGAGGAATTATTATATTTATAGTCAGAGACTGTAACGTTCCTCTGTTGTCCTGAAAGTGAGCCCCTTGCCCTCTTTGCCTCAGTTTCTCTAGTTGCAGAAATAGGTGAAGCGTTTGGTTTTTTGCCATGGAGCCTCTTGTGGGGAGGATCTGTCTCATACTCATCAAACACCTTCACTTTCACAGCCTTTTGTAAGTATAATATTTTTATATGGTGAGGCTGGTGTAAATACAGTATTTTTATACTGATGAGTGCCAGATCAGGTTGTTTAATGCCTCCAGAAAAAAATGGATCATACATAACATATTCCCTTTTAAAAACCCAGCAGCTATGACAAACTAAGTCTTCTTAAAAAGAAGACCTTTTTGGAAAAATGCATGGAAAAAACCTAAGTGCTCACCTTGCCAGCTGAGCCCATATCATGGGATGTGAAAAATATCATAAATATTCACTGAACAGAGAGTGCAGATACCACGTAGAAAAACTGCATCCAAGAAGGAGTCTGATGAAGCAGGTGAATTGTTTTAACATGCTGCCTGTTCTTCTGCCTCCCATAAGTACAGCAGAAAGCCAGACAAAACTTTCTGTCACTGCCACTGATGCTAATGTGGCACGGAGATGGCATATCAAACCACGGCATTTGCAGCTTCAGGAGACTGCCTCATCAAGGCACCTTTCAGAAGGACGAGGTGTAGAGGACTTTCAATAACAATCTGCCCTAAAAAGTCTTTCATTGAAGACAACTAATGGTGTGGTGTTTGAAGGGATTTTTGAAAAGTGCTTATTTTATGTATATAAAATTGTAGGTGTAATGTGATCCATTTCCAGAAGCTTGTTGATGAGGGAAAAGTGATTCTCTCAGTGTAAAGGAGGGTGATTATAGTTTTTTAGGTCAGAGTCTAATTATATAGAATCATGTTATTTTGCATATCAACAGCATTCATAGAGGCACAAAGGATCTCTAAACACCCTTTGTGGACTCGCTGCTGCATGTCACATGCCTGTCGAGGTCATAGATTATAATCAAGTTATATCTTGCACAGGTGATTAGATTTTCTGGTATGGCACAAAAATAATGATCTCTTGTTACTGAGAAATATTTATTTTAAACTGTACAGCACTTTATCTTAATAACTTTTAAGAGAGTAACCTTGCTTGAATGACACAAATATATTTTTTGAAAATGCTAATGAAGAATGACGATAATCCATTACTCTGCAGACGCATTTCTCTCCACTGCTGCTCCTAATCCCTCTTGTTGGCACTCTCCCTCCTGCCCCGCACCTGTGCACACTTGTCTGTGGGCTGGGAACTGTAACACATCACAGCAATGGCTCCAGTTAGGAGACTGCTCCTGAAACGCTGATTCCTTCCAGCTTGTGGCCTCCTGGTCTTTCTGACCCTACCTCTCCTGGCAGCACATTGCACAGGGGCTTCCAATGCTTCAAAAGGGTTTTTAACACTTGAGCTAAATGCCAAGTCCAAACCATGCCCAGCACCTGACTCTTGGATGGAGTCAGGAAACATCCCAGGGTTATACTGTGACCCATCTCTGTGGGAATGAGTCTGGAGAGGAGATCAGATATGACTCAGCTGTGGCTGTGAAGTGGGAATAAAACCTCAGAGATGTGGACTTGAAAGTTTGGCATGAACAGACAGTTTGGCTTGCTGGACACCTTCCATGATACGGGCTTGGCGGAGCTGATCAAGCACAGATAAAGCTCAATTAATAACTATATTAAGGCAGGGGCCATCTCTGTCTTGTTTCCTAGCACCTGGGTAGACCAAGACCATGATCTATGACTTGTTATCTGGGTCTGGGAAATCTGCTTTCTCTGAGAAAAAAAAAAAAGAGAGAAAAAAAGTAACCCATTGGAAAATTATATATTAATAGAGTGCATGCAGAAAGAATATCAGGATGAAGATCCATAATCATAGCTTCACTTTCTCCAGACATTAACTTTTAATGTGAGAAGACATTCTTTAGGTTAAAGTCCAAACACGCTTTTCCTGGATAATGACCAAGCTCTAAAGCCATCACAATCCTTGACAAAATGCCCATTTTCTTCAATGGAAGAGAAGTTTGTTACCTGCAAGTCTCACTCAAAGACTGTTGAAATGAATGGACATCTTTACATGGAACTGCCTTTTTATTTCTTTCCCTCCAAGTTTTGCCCAGATGGCATTCTCCCTCCCTAGTTCTCCCAAGAGTGTTCATAGTGTCATTCCTCACCCACTATTCCCCCTACACACATGCCTGTTTTTTCTCACCCTTCGTGGTTTGATTGCAGACTCTAAAACAGATTTATATACGATACATTAAAATTTCCCTGACTGATGAGTATTTTTGGATGGGTTCCTGCCTGGTTGAGAGATGCCACTTTTTTATAATACTATTTTTCTTACTTGAATCCTAGGAGTAGCCGAGGTAATAGTCTTAGTTGGGGGTCGCCAGATGATTGGCATGAACCAACGTGCTTTAACAGCAGTCACTTGCTTAAATCCTCAAAACAACAAGTGGTACCCACTGGCCAGCCTGCCCTTCTATGACCGAGAGTTTTTCAGCGTGGTCAGCGCTGGAGACAACATCTATCTCTCAGGTAAGCAGCAGATTCCATAGAAATAGACCACAGAAGGGTTTTGACTTGAAAGGACCTTTAAAGGTCACCTAATCCAACCCCCCTTTCCATGGGCAGGGACACTTTCCATTAGATCAGGTTGCTCAGACCCCCATCCAACCTGGCCTTGAACAATTCCAGGGATGGGGCAGCCACATCTCACAGCTTCTCTGGGCAACCTGTGCCAGGACCTCCCCACCCTCTATGTAAGAAATTTCTTTCTTATGTCCAGTCTAAGTCTACCTTCTTACAATCTGATCCTGTCACTACAGGCCTTGATAAAAAGCCTCTTTCCATCCTTCTTATAAGCCCAGCCCTCTTTCTCTTCTCCAGCATGAGCAACCCCAAATCTCTCAACCTATCTGCATATGAGAGGTGCTCCACCCCCCTGACCATTTTCACACCCCGTCCCTGGACTCAATTCAGCTGGTCCACGTCCTTCAAGTGCTGGGGACCCCAGAACAGAACACTGTACTCAAGGTGGGGTCTCACAAGAGCAGAGTAGATGGGGAGAATCACCCACCAGCTATTCATGCTGCTTTTGATGCAGCCCAGGATACAGCCAATTTTCTGGGCTGTAAGTGCACACTGCTGGGTCATTTCCTATTTTTTGTCCACCAAGATCCCCCAGTCCTTCTCTGGAGGGTTGTTCTCAATCCATTGACCCCCCCAGATTTACTGGGCTGGGAGAAAAGTTACAGGCAGCCCAGACAAAGTGGGACCTGCCAGAGTTTTACCCAGCTGATCCTGGAGAGAAAAAAAAAAAAAAGAATGAAAAGAAAAGAGAAGTGGAAAGGATGTTTGGAGAGAGGGATTTCCCTGCTTTTATCATTCTCCATGTCTCTGCGATGTTAATGTACTCTCAGAGCAGTCAACAACAAAATTTTGCAGTTGCAACATGAAGAAAATAGGCCTGACAACCATCAAGCATGCAAAGAGGTTTCACTGCCATAGAAACACAATTTAAAATACTCCCTGTAGTTGAATCTAAATGGTAGGTTATGGAATTTGAGACAGACAGACTGAACTGCTAAATATGTGACCTACACTTAAAGTATTTGCTTACAGGAGCATTCATGTTTTGTATTTGTTGAAACCTCTCTTCTGACAGTACTCACTAGCCCTATAATCTTCTTAGTTTTGGTGAAACTGAGACCATACTCCTTAAAAGGCTTTAACTCCCAAAGTATCTCATGACACCATGCCCTGAGCATCACAGTATCTGGATTTTTGCAGTCTGTTGGTACCTCTCCTTGGCTAGAGGGGGAAAAGCAATTCCCATCAGACAATGCAAGGCTGCTCTGATAGCAGCTGAGTGTGGGCTGGATGATTAAAAGAGGAGGCTGGGCAGGGAGGTGCGGATGTGTGTGATCCGAGGATGTCGTTGGGAACACAGATGCACCTGGCATCTGTACCAGTAAGGGGTTACAGCTGTTGCCTTTCCCTTGCCGAGCTCTCTCAGTGCATTTTCTGCAGTAAATTGCTGCCTGTGGTGTTAAATTCCATTAATACTGCATAGAGACCCTAAGAATTGATTGGAAATTATTTCTTGATGTTTTTTCCCCATGCTTGTTTGCCCATGCTTGAGAGCAGCTGGATCAAAAGTCTTCTGGGGAGGCTTTTGTCAGATGTTGGCTTTTAGTTATTCTTAGCTGAGGTGCTTTCCAATATGTACAGCCATTTTAGGCTGTGCCATACCTAGTAACAAAAGCTTAGAATCCTAGTTGCAAAGCTCATTTCAGCTCTTTCCCTTGAATCTGGATGAGTGACCGGGTGGTACTTGGTGGCTGCAATAAGGAGAGCTGGAATCGTAGCTAAGAATCAGTTGACATTTTACTTTGTTCAAATGTAGAAGACACAGGAAAAAAGGAAGGGGAACCAACAGAATTGAGAATGGCCTGCTGCAAGCTCCAAGTATTGGACCTTGCACTGCATAGCATAGGTTTGGAAAGCAAAATACCAAGGAGGAAGTCTGGTTTGCTCATTAAACCATGGAACTGCGTCTACTTCATTTTCTTGGCTTGACCACTGACTCCTAGTGTGGTCCCAAATAAATAATTTCACCTCTTTGTGCTTCAGAACAGGATAGTAAGACACTCACTAAGTGGCTACCTTGGAAGCTTCAAGCAGAAGTCTAAAAGTGACCAATATAAATATTTCACAAGATCATCTTGAGCTGTTTTACAGGAGTGTTACAGCTGGTTCTGTCTTTTATCTGCAAATGAAAATAAGTAAAACATTTGTCCCTGAAAATTAGAAATTAAGCCTACAGTGCAAGCACTGACTTTATTGTGCCCATATATGTGCTGCTTCAATCCATCACTGTATTAAGCATTTTAGGTTTCAGGCTGGCCTCTGTCTTGCAAGCCAAGATAGACTCAGCCTCCTGACACCTTCTTGCCAGTGTTGCAGTAATTTAATAGACTGGAAGTTATTTATGAACACTGAGAAGGGTCTATCCCCTTATGTATGTGTCCCTCGTAGTCTGACATCTTGATTTCTTCATGTCATCTTATTAAAAAAACCCAGCCTTTGGGGCGCATGAATAAATGACACAGATATGCATCATCGGAACAGATGCTCAGTATTGAGGGTGATTTATTTTAATTAGTCAAATGTCATTTGAAGAGTTTTTACTTTGTAACTGGCTTTGATTGCTTTGTGCAGAGCTGCTGCCGTTGCAGGATCTCACATAACTCTCCCCTCTTCTCTCCCCCACCCGTGGGTGCCAGGTGGCATGGAGTCGGGTGTCACGCTGGCTGATGTCTGGTGTTACATGTCCTTGCTGGATAACTGGAACCTCGTGTCCCGCATGACAGTCCCAAGGTGTCGACATAACAGTCTGGTGTACGATGGCAAAATTTACACCATCGGAGGGGTCGGTGTGGCAGGCAACGTTGACCACGTGGAAAGGTAAAAAAACACCCCAAAACTAAACAAAATACACGTGCTATTTGCTGGAGCTTCTCCTTCATGCTGTGCTAAAGGACTGTTTGCCTTTTAAAGGACACATCAAATGGACTGTATGTGTTAAAATAAGCTTTTATCACAGCTAAGAAAGTAGGAAAGTGGGCAGGATTAGATTTCATTTAAATGCTTCAGTGGAAAGCATTGTTTCAAAACCAAAGAGGAAAGTTGCCAGCTTCTCACTTTGCTCAGGGGAGTGAAGAGAGGAATTAAGTTCTTTGGACATTTTTGCTGTTATACAATGAACTAATAAGCTCCCTTTGAATTTAGTATTGATGAAAGTCTTTACAGACCACACTAGCACTTTTTTTTTCCTTTTAAATTCAAAAAAAACAACAGCAAAGTTAGTATCTTGTATGTGTTTTCCTGGTGTAGCACCTCAGCCTTGACCTGGCTGGAAGATCCTCCCTTTGGTGGTCTTGGCCTGGGGCTGGGACCTGCCGTGTTCAGAGTAAAACAACCAATAAATGGAAACAGTTTTGAATTCCTGGCTGAACAAAGACGGGAGAGAATGGAAATTTCTCTTTTCAAGTAGACTCCAGATGTAATTTTTTTCACATGGAACTTAAAAAAACAGGAAGGAGAAAAAGTGCAACAAAAATATTTCACCAAGTAAAATTCCAAAACCAACTAATTTCTTGTCACCCATGGCATTCAGTAAAACCATAGATTTTATATCTATATCAATGTTTTCACTGAAAAATAGAATTCACTTTGAAATGCAGTTTTTGAGAATATTCTATTCCAAAAATATCAATACAGTCTTAGCCCTCCCCAAACACTTAATTGGGAAATATATTTGGGAAATGTTTTTCCTAAGTGAATGTGGCAACCAAAAATATTTTTGTCAGTTTTAAATACTGAATTTGAATACTTCTTCAGTAACATTTTGAAGCAGGCGTTTTCCAGTAAAAGCTGCCTTAACAGGCAAGACAAATAGGTATAGGTCATTAGGAAGGATTTTGGGGGAAGTAGAAAACAACACATTTTTCAAAAGGTTGGAAACTGGTGTTAGTGATGATGCTTTCAGCAAATCATGGAAATGCAGACAGCAAAGAATAAATGATAAATCATAGCAGTGAATGCAACAGGTGAACACTGCTCCCCTCCTTCACCCAGAACTTAAGGTGGGCACTGCCCGTGGGATTGGCTTTGAAGCAAATCTCACCCTTTTCAGCAGATTTGTTTCTGGCATCTGAAGGTATTCATCCCATAATTTAAGTCAGTAAATTTTTAACTAGCAGAACTATTTTTGTGAGCACAGGAAGCAGAGAGCCCAGGAAAGAGATGCTATTTTATTCCATCTCTCAACAAAGATGAACAGTGAAAGAATGCTACTGAGGAGTCTTGATAGTTGTCATTGATTAAATAATCTCTTTTCAGTTTTCCTTGGGCCTGATTTGTCTCTGCTCTGGTTCTCATGGTCTCTCTTTATCAAAGCATCCAAAATGTTGGTCAGCTGAATGAACCCTAAATCAAGCAGAGTCCCCCCTGCTCCTCCCCTCTCATCCCAGACACCCCAGCCCTCACCACAGATGACATTGCAGCTGCAAAGTCACCTCAGGCTTTCAGCAGCCCCTGCTTGGCTCAGTGCTGGTTTTCCATTGTACCAAGCCCATCAAGAGACCTGGATGTGGGAAAGGAGCAGATTTCCTCCCTATCATTTCAGCACACGCTGTCTCAGCCACAATGAGGATGTCTTGTCATGGGGATTTGCTAAACCCGTGGTTATAATTAATCTGCTGTTGTCTTTAGAGTGGCTTGTGAGACAGAGCCATGGAAAAAGTGCAACATGGCCTCCTTTGGGCCATGCCAGGAAATTAGAGAAGTTTGGAGATGTTTCCCTTTTTATTCTTCATATTAAAATGACAGTAGGGGGTGACAGAAGTGAAGCACAGCATGGCTGAAGCTGTGTTTTGGAAAGGATGTTTGCTGTCAGAAATGCAGGTGAGGGAAGGCTGACTCTCCTAGCAGTGCTGAACAAAGTCAGGCTTTTTCACACAAAAGCACTTCCCATTTGGACAAGACAGGGTTCAGGAATCTAAACTGATGTACCCATTTTTGCAAGCAGTGAGAATTTCTGAATTTGGATTGCAGCTTTGGAAAAAAAACACACTAAAATGCAAACTAAAATTACTTTAATTGCTGAGTTGGCTGCTGTGTTACGAGCAGTGAATGCCCACTTCTTGACTCTGCTTTTCTTCCCTCCCCTCCTCTAGAGCTACAAGAAACCAACTTTCTCCCACCATATTTCTGTGTGAGTTGCACATTCCTCTTTCAAATATTGTGTTGGTTTTGATGGCACAGCGTGATACAATCTCTCAGTAAGGGGTAAACCTCTGTCATTCCAGCAGATCAAAGAAAAGCAATAAATTAAAATAATGTGGCATGGTCATATGCTTCATGTCAAGTGATACCAAAAATTGCATTTACCTCTGAAGTTATCACTCCTCCCCCCAGTGCAG
Source organism: Acridotheres tristis (assembly GCA_037013685.1). Classification (NCBI taxonomy): domain Eukaryota; kingdom Metazoa; phylum Chordata; class Aves; order Passeriformes; family Sturnidae; genus Acridotheres; species Acridotheres tristis. The sequence continues at coordinate 105,027,446 of CM072887.1, forward strand.
AATTGCAGACACAATTTATACCTGGGTTTGTGGTAGTTTTTCATCTCCTAGGAGGCCTCTGAGATTATAGCCCTGTTATCTCCCCAGATAGAAGTGCAGGGGCTTATCCAGGCCTGGCACACAATGCAGTCCTGGGCTGTGCCACCAGTGTGAAGGGCAAGGCACTGAACATCCTCCCTCGCTGGACCTCCTACCACCTCCCCTGGTGCACATGCAGCTTATCTTTCCCAAGCACATTTTGCTTTCTGCTTGCTCAGTCAGCCCAAGCGTGACCATGCCCAGCTTTGGCCAGGTTCTGACGTGTGTCTGCTGGCATGGCAAAGGGCATGTCTCCATTCCAAAGTGACTTACCCTGACCTCACCAGTGAGCAGATCCAGAGGATGATGTCTACAGGGTGTCTCACCATAGTGAGACAGAGAACATAGCATTTTCTCCCAGTTTCTTTCTTGTTCTCCACCTGTTCTTCATGGAATTATTGTAATATTTTATCCTAAATGGTTAAAATCTTGCAAAGATGTTTTTACAGCATCTTGCTTTTTAAAAGCAAATGTCAGATCACCTTAGCTATATATGATGCCACCTGCCTGCACTTAATACATCTGCTGCACCATTACAAAGCATTAAAGCAAGCGGGGACCACTGGACTTGTAATGATTTATGGCATCAGCTCCTGTGTCCCTCTCTCCATGCTTCCAGTCGTGTCTGAAGGGTGCAGCTTTACCCAGAAATTCTGGTGCCACTTAAAACAGTGGGTGTTTTCCCATCAAATTCAACAGGGCTGAGATCCTTTACCTTTTATCTGCCATTTGTTTGTAAGGAGGCAGCAAAAATTCCATCTCGATGGATAATATAGGACTATCAGTCACAAACAGATGAATAGGAGTCATTTGTTACCCATCTTAAAACAATATGCATGTGCCAGAGGGGCTGAGTTATAAGTCCATTTTTGTGGCTGTGCATGGGTATCTGTTCAGGGAAAGTTATGTTTTTGCAATGAGTGTTTAGGGAAATAACAGCATGGCTGCAGTTCTCCATCAAGCCCCTCTGGCAAGGTTCTGTGTGACAAGAAGCGAGTCATTAGGTGTTAGGCGAGAAGGTATTACACTTTCTGTCTTCTTCTGAGATATGAGTTGAGTTGGGAGCTGGTGAAATGAAGTGTATCCATGAACTAGGTCTTTAGATAATGGATGGGCCCTGTAATATATGCAATTTGAGAGCTGAGAAGGCTGCGTATGATGACAAGACAATGTATGGGACTGGAAGTGTGGAAATGTGGGTGCTTTGTGGTTATTATATGTTTGAAGGACAGAAGAAGATAAATCCCCTTGACCTGACAGCACTTTTTGCAATAAGGTTGTCTAAAATTGGGAGATTACTTTTGTTGGCAGCGCATACTTTGAAGACAGTCTAAAAAAAATCAGTGTAAAGAATAAGCTTTATACATTTTAGAAACTACTTCAGAACCTACTGTTTTACTGAGGTATGATCATGTAGGAATTAGGAGCTCTCCCCCAAGAAAGGTGGACATTTCTTCACCCAAAGGATGTCCAGGCCCTGGACCAGGCTGTGCAGGGAAGCGTTGGGAGTCCCCATCCCTGGAGGTATTTGGAAGTCATATAGATGTGGCACTGAGGGACATGGTTTAGTGGTGGGCTTGGCAGTGCTGGGTTAATGGTTGGACTCAATGATTCTAAAATCTGGATGAAAGAAAATTACATATATTGCCTTGTCTTAGGATAGTTTCTTAAGCCTGTCAGAAGAAAAGAAAAAAGGAAAAAAATAGTAATCCATTACTGTGATTTTAAACATGTGAATCATTTGAAGAGCAGTTCAATATGACACTGTACAGCTTTAGTTTAAATAGAATCTTTCCTGCAAATATAATTAAATAATGCTTAAATAACTGAAGGATTTCTTGCAGATTGACAGAAATGGTCATTGGGTAAGCAGCTGACCATGATGTAGGGATCTTATAATGTGAATAAATGAAGATACACATATGGCTGTTTAACCTAGGAGGACAGAAATTAAGAGACTGAGGAGGAAAAAAAATACTATTTTCAGGTACTGAAGAGATCAAAAGTCAAGAAGGCAGTGAAGCGAGTGGCACAGCTTGAAATGAAGGGTTTTCTGCTGTTAATACTGAGGTGGTAGGGAAAGAGCAAGGAAGGAGGAGTTGAATAAAATGAATAAAGGAAGGGGAAGATGAGTCCCACAGATGAAATCCTAAGAGTGGAGAGTTGTGGGAGCCAGCAAGGTTTTCTTTCTGCATGTGCTCTCTTCAAGCCTGAGCTGTATTTTCTGCTGGGTTCAGATCATTTGTTGTATCATGGGTATATAAACTATACATACACATACATATATACATTATATATACAGATAACGTGCAGATACACATATATAAGAGATGTAAAAACATGTAAGTTATGTGTCAATAATACATACAGCAGCAGGTAGTGAGTGCACAAGGGTCAGATGAGATCCCTGTGCTCAGTGCAAGTGACACGTGAATGACAGTGGGGACACCAGCTGGTTGCTGGGCAGAGGAATGAGTGTGAGGGCAAGTGTGTAAAACCACACACGAGTGCATAGTGTGCAAGGACTGCAGGCCAGGAGTCAGTCATGTGAAAGGAGATGTCCTTGAAGATTCAAGTTCAGCAAATTGGATGGGCTGGGTAGGCCCAGAGCCAAGGACAAGCATGGACACACCAGGAGGGAGCGGCGGAGGGAAGAAAAACCTTTGCTTGGCTTGAAGCCAGCTCACATTATGTCTCCATCTATGGCTTCAAACAGGGGATTCGAATGCAAAGCTTGACTAATGAAAAGAGATCAAAGTGATTATTCTTTGAATCAGTTTCCTCCCTGCTGGCCCTTGAGCAGGGCTGGTGTGACAGGCAGCCAGCAGCCCCATGAGCACCAGTGGCTGTGGTGTGATGGCAGTGCCAGAGATGACACAACAGATGGAAAAGCCCTAGGGTAGGGAGGTAAAGCAGGTGTCAGTATTTTCTGTCCTGGAAGGTTACAAAGGTTCACCTTCATTCATTTTTAAACCAATTTAGTTAATCTGGTGCAAATCCTTATGCGAACACATTAAGAGCTGACTTGAGATAGACCAAAATGATGGAAGCCTGCCTTGCAGAGACTTAAGGTGCTCAGACTACTTAGTTTATCCCATAGAAGGTGAAGAGTTGACTTTATTATTTTCTGCACGTCCATATGTGAAAGAGAGAGATTTGATAGCAGACAGCTTTATAATCCAACAGGGAAAAAGAAACAAACTTTCTGGTGGGTGGGAACTGAAGCAAAACAGACTAGAAATCAAGTCTACCTGTTTTGCAAGGAGGGAGTAAAGTGGAGGAATAAATTCCCAGGGGATAGAGGGACTTGGTGGACAGCTATCAGGAAGCCTTGAAGGCATCAATTTCTCCTCCTCAGCCTCAGGGGTAGGGTAGACACTCACTTAAGTGAGCTGCTTCACTGAGCAGCCCATGTAAAACCCACATTAGATGCCCATGTTAGGTAGATAAGGACTTGCTTCCACCTGCTTTATGGTTCACTGATTTTTTAAACCAAATGACCTTCAAGAAAAGGGGGGGTGTTTAAGCTTCACCACCTGCATCCAGTAGATTTTCAGCCTTTGGCTTTCAGCAGATGAAGTGAAACTCATCATTTTTGGTTTCTCAGTGGCAGATGAAGGACAGTATGAGAAAGAAAGAGCAACTCTGTCATTACAGAGCATAAACAGAGAGCAGTGAAAGATTAAAAATGGGGTCTGCAGGACATGAGGCCTCAGTAAGGAAATTCATCCAGAAAAAAGATGATTTGTTTCGTAATTTGAACCTTCCTCCAGTATTCCTATGGATGCAATCCTCAGCCACACCCAGCCCCCAGCATACCTGAAGGATATAATCCCTTCTAACCAAAAATGTGTTGAGACAATCAGGAAGTCATTGCCAAGAATGTTCTTGTCTTGGGAGCTGAAGTGTGCCAGCAACAGGGAAGGGAGCTGGCTGCTCACCACCCCCTTCTCAGACCACTTTGATGGCCCACAAATGTTCCTGGTGCTAAATCTGAGTAGATGGTGTGAGCCAAAATGTATCAGTTGACAGGTGAAATTGGTCCTAAAGGAGGAACAAGAGAAGGAACACTAGGTCAGTTCTCAGCTCTGTTGTTTTTCCCATCCTATAACCAATTACAGCCAATTTTTTAACAAGACACCAATAATTAAATTACCAATTACTGCAATAGCCGAGTTAGCAAAGTATGTCCTGAAAGCAATGTGTGAAACTTTATATTATGTGAGATTTTTTTGCATATCTGCTCGGGTGGATGTGAGTGCTGCTCGCTCTGAGTGCTGTGGGTGAATGCAGGAGGTGCAGCATGTGGTGACTTACCTGGAGGAGCTGTTTGTGCAGTCAAAATGCATCTGCAGCTCAAGTTTGGTACAAGAATCAGCCTAGTAAAGGTGTGTCACCGTGAATGCTCCCAGCACCATGTTGTTTAATCTTGTTATATTTTTTCCCTTTGATCACTTGTTGTAGATGAATTTAATTTCTCTGTAGCTAATTTAGAGCATCATACAAGGCAGTTCTCCATGCTCATTATAAGGGACTTTCCTGATTTTTTTTTTTAGTTAAAGTTTGCCTTTGCTTCTTTTTTTTATGAGTGTGTTAATTACTTTCAGTTATATTACTTGGAAACTTATTAGTGTATTTTTATTAAGCACATTATTTTCTGCTGTTTATGCCATTTTTATCATTCCTCCCTTTTATTATCCCCAAGTTCAAACAGTGAAAATTTGAGGGACATGATACAGAGGGAGAATTCCCTTGTTGCCAAATCATATTTTGCAGATGGGTCCATGTTATCAATTCACTTCATGTTTGCATATTGCATATCACTGCCGTTAAGAGCAAAAACCCTAAATGGGTGATGAAGGCTTCTGTTCTGGCAGTCAACAACTCTGAAAAATCACTACGCAGGAAACTCCTGTTTGACTGCATCTGTCATTACATGGAAATAGAGAAACCTAAAAATCACATTATTCTCCACTGTCTCCAAGATTCATATTAGAGCAGCTATTTGGATCCCTGCCACATTATCTTTTAAAAAAAAGGGATGCCTGTACTTACGATGTTGTCTAAAATGAATCTTCATCCATGGATTGTTAACCGTACATCCCTTATGGTCAATGACTTAATTAAATCAGATACTGATGACCTCAAAACCAATTTAGCACTTTCATGCATACTCATTTCTGTTTGATTCATGTCAAATACAAATGCAGTGGTGAAATCTTACCCCAGCATTAACAGTTGCAGCATCCTGAAAACAAGTAGCTTGGTTTACACAATGAAAATTAAATGGAAGCAACTTATTCTGGCACAAAATGGGAGTTGCTGCTCGGTTAACTAGAGTAAAAGGAGCCATCATGTTGCATTATGTTGCAGGTGAGATGTGTTCCACAAGCTGAACAATTGAAGTATATTAACAGTTGCCTGCCCACAGTCACTATTGGATATCTCCGTACTGATTAGCAAGAATAATCTCATTGTATACTCATTAAAAGAAATTAATCAGTGGAAGACATCTCAACAAAGATGTCCCGAGTTTCTTTACCTTGGACTATAATGAGATTTGAGAGGCATATACAGAAAACAGAACCAGCTTTCTCTGGGCTTCTATCAATGTTTTAAAACCTTAGAGAAAAACATTCATTACACCGTTTACCAAGTGGCTGAATTTGCAAGACGTTAAAAAAATAAAAAAAATTCCACCTCTGCTTTTCTTCTGCTTGCCAAGCTGCCTTTCTGTGCCTGTCAGTGCTGCCCAGTGCTCAGCTCAGCTCAGCTCACTGCGCCTGCTGTCGTCCCCAGGTACGACACCATCACCAACCAGTGGGAGACCATCGCCCCCCTGCCCAAGGCCGTGCACTCGGCCGCGGCCACCGTGTGCGGGGGCAAGATCTACGTCTTTGGAGGGGTGAACGAGGCCGGGCGAGCCGCGGGGGTCCTGCAGTCCTACATCCCCCAGACCAATTCGTGGAGTTTCATTGAGTCCCCGATGATCGGTAAGGCACGCCTGGTGTCAGAGACGGTCTCTGTGCTACAGGTATCTTAATGCCTGTGCAGAAAGCAAAGCAGTTGTGGGGTGGGAGGGGATATCCCTGTAACGTATTGGCAGGGATGCATGGATATTATACCAGAGAAGCAACTATCTGGATTTCTGCTGAAGGCGATTGTCACTCATTAATACAGACTAGTTGCCAGCTAGAAGTGATGAGTTCAAAGCAAGGGAGAAAAGAAATCAGTTACTAGGTATGAACAATTAGCCGTTTTGGATCTAAAAGATCTCCAAGTGTAGTGAAGTGAAACTTCATGTTGGTATCATGTGTTGTCCCACGTGGGTTCAGAGCACTGCTGAAGTAGTGGATTATCACTCATGAGTTTGCTAAAATGCTGCCTCTTCTGTGGGACGTGACAGGCATTCTGAACTGGGATTTATCAGTGGTGTCCACAGGCATATGTGTTTCAGAGGCTGGCAGCTTCAAGATGTAGTTTATTAAAACTGTGTTTATTAGTTTATGAAGCCCTTGAGCTCTCCAAATATAAAGAGCAAGACGAGAAACCAGATTTTGTAATGTACCAGCCAGTGTCAGAGGTGGTGACTTTCTTCCAGAATTAGAACAGCACTAAGTTTGCAACTTACTTGCTTTCTGTTGCAATTTTCACCCTGAGTGTTGAGGCTGCTTTTGGAAATGAGGTTTAGCACTCAGCCTGGCCAGGACACTCCTGCAGGCAGCAGCTGGCCTGGGTTGTCTGCTCTGCACTGGGCTCTGCCAGCCTTCGCTCTGGCTGCACCCAAGTGGCCAAAGAAACAATTCACACACAGTCATTGCAGAGAAGCTGCTTTCGGAGGGGTTTGCCTTCACGTCCTAGATCAGAGAATCATGCAGTGGTTTGGGACCTTTAAAGGTCACATAACCCATGCAATAAGCAAGGACATCTTTCATTAATTCAGTTTGCTTAGAGCCCTGTCCGACTTGACCTTGAAGTTTCCAGGGATGGGACATCTACTGCCTGTCTGAGCAACCTGTTCCAGTGTTTCATCATTCGTGTTGAAACTGTGACTTCGTTTTTAAAAAATCATATTCTCATTACTGAGCCTTAGAGCAATAGGAGTAGCAAGTAAGTAATTGTAGAAGGACATCTGTAAGGTCTTCAGGTAAGGCCTAAGCGCCATCAGAAACTTAGTATAAGCTGCTTTTTCCGTTGCAGCTTGTTAGGATGATTCCAACCCCTTTGCTGGAGTTCCTGGGAGATCAGGATGTGAGGAGCTGGCTCTCCGTGGCCTCAGCCCCCCTGCCCAGCCAGTGCCACTCCAGCTGCTCCCGCCTGACACAGCCTGACACAGGCATGGAGAACCCAGCAGGAAGGTGTTAGCCAGCCCAAGGCACCTTTGTGTAAGACAGCAGCACAAACAACCCCACTGCTGGCTTTTTCCATCATGTGGCTACAGCTATTGCTCCTCCTTTAATCCACTGCCTGGCAGTATGAGGTTTTCCTGGACTCGCAGCATTCTGCAAAGATGAGTGTGTTGTGCAAAATCGTGTTCCTCTTCCTAACCATAACAGTACAAGTGCCACAGGAGCTAAGGAATCATCCCCTGACTCGTTACAGTCTAGCAAGTGTCAACACCATGCGTGCATAAAAGAAATCATCTTAACCATCTAGAGTTGGGTTCATCACCCATTGTCCTAATAGAGTTGTACTATTATTTCTTAATAGTACAAAAATACATTAAAAATACTTGTGAAGTTAAAAGATGGTATTTATGTTTTCTTGGTGCAAAATTCATTTGTTAAGCTGAAGGCATAAAATAAATAAGGAGTTCTTTGTTGAGTATTGTATAACGTCAATTTACTTGCAAATAAAATAACACAGTCTGAAAAATGGCCCCCCTATGGAGAATATCTGGGAATGTGAACTGGTGTGATGCCTGATCTTCACTACAAGGCAGTGGGAATGTTGGTAATAAATTTTAATTTCTCCAGCTCTACAGAAACCATAGGGTCACTGGTATTTTTAAAGTATCCCCCCAAGAACTGGATGCAGTGCCAGGTACAGTACAATCTAAAGGAAAGAGAAAGTAGAAGGAGCCTTTTGCAAAATGGAGCTGGGATCAATCGTGACATGATCACTGCCAAGGTGCCTCTGACAGTCTCAGAGCCTTTTTGTGTTGATTTGTGAATTCCTAAGTTGTACCTGTGAGCTAATGCAGCTGAGATGGTGAGTTGTTACAAAGTCACCCCGAGATCAGTGAAACCTGTTTGACCTCAAATAGGACAACAGTTTATTTAAAAATGCCTCAAGCATGCTCAGATATGCAACAGAAGCTGCAGGTATTGAAAGCAGACAAGGTCTGTGGAGATTTTTAGACCAGTAGCACCTGTCTCAGTTCACCGTGGTATTTTATGATAGTGAGTTGAATGCAGCGTGGCACACATTTGAACCCTAAAGGTCCATCTCTTTCAAAGTATCACGTGCCAGCCTAACCCAAGGCAACACTGGCATCAATCATGGCTCATGTTTTGTGTGGTCTGAGTGAAGGTGAAGCAGGCTGGACACTGACGTTCTGCCTGTGCAGAGGAGATATAGACTGGGGACTGATAGCAAGTCATGCAGCTCAGCCCTTGCTCTTCTGCCTGGAATTCTTCTAGGAATATGCAGTGAATTCATTCCCAGTTCCCATTTATTCTTTATGCTTCAGCTGTCAGGAGGTGTTGGGATGTGGATGCCTGTGAGCAGTAGGTATGGCACCAGGCTGACTGATGCTGCATGTGGATGCTGTGGAAGCCTTTGGGTGACTGCTGGTCACACACATCCACATTAGGGGAGGAGAAGGCCTTCCCCAATGCCCCATCCTCTGCCCCTTGTCAGTCCTTCCCACCTTGGAGTGGGCAGATGTTCCTGCAGCAGTGCAGCCCACAGCTGGATGGCACTGGGGAGCCTCACAGGGCTTTCACACTGCATGTTTATAGAAAACCACATTGCTCATCCCCTTCTCATGTTTTTAGATATAAAAACAAAAGTCCTACATGAATAAATGAACCAGGGCTATGTACTTGCAGCACCTGATTTTCCATTTCTGGCCAAGCTGTCCTATATAGCTGTGCTAAAAATATATTCCATGCCCAGCTTCCTGAGCTTTGTCTTATTTAACAAGATGACCATAGATATGCTGAAGTCAGGGATTCTAAGTAAGCCAAATTACTTGGTCACTGTCTTTTAGTTCACGTTGTGCCTTCATGACAGGGCACTAAAACACACCTTTTTTAGGTACTCTGAACAGTCAGTGTGGAATTAAAAGTTTTAATTAATATTTTTGGATTGTAATAAAACCAGTATTTAATTACCATTATTATTAAATTTTAAAATCTGGTGAGAACCAGAGAACAGAGATCTAAGTTCTGTGAGTATTTCTGGTTTCTAATCCAAGTGTCTAGTTCCTCACCATACCATTTACTCCTGCAGTGATAAGTCAGACCAAAGTGGGACAATCACAGACCTAAGAATGCAAGATCAATCTGGAAAACAGCACTAGAAGGATCTGTGCATTTTTACTGCACTGTTCTGTGGCTTAATTTTTATTTTTTTTTTAATTTACAAGAAAAATCAGATATATATCTTGGCACTTTCCCAAGGCCAATAGTTCGGTATTTGTAGGGGAATATGGCTGGTTTTCACCTGAATGTCCCACAGCAATGAGTGTTTCATCTCATTCTTCAGTGTATTTTTCTTCCCATGGCCAGTTCTTTTCACCCTACTAAGCTTGAATTTTTATCTCACCCATTTTTTCCTCTGTACATGCCATGTGCTCCCTTAAGAATGACTTTTTCCACTTAGTGTTTCCCTACCTATTCTTTGCCCTCTGCCCTGCAAAATCAGTATTTTTGTGTTGCTGTTTTTCCAATGTCCTCTTCACTCGTACCTCTCCTTCATCTCCATGGCTGTTCTTTTTCCAGAACTCTTTGGTTCATCTACATCGTGCCCATAAATGTGATGCTAAAGCTGCCCTGCAGTGGCAGGAGCCTCCTGCCACCACACATACACAGAATGTGGTGTTTGCAAGTGAGGACACTTGACTTTGGAGTCTCCAAGGAGGGTTTGCTCAAAGGTCAGTGGGCAAGGTGTAGATCAGCTCCCAGGAGAGCTCTGAGCCTGCAGGGTGACATCCAAGCCCTCACTGTTCATGCAGCAGCTTCACCTGGGCCTCACCTGGGCTATGTTCAGGATCAGATCACAGTCTCCTGGTTATCCTATGGCCATGCCATTCTTGAGTTTGTCTGAAGAGTGTTCAAGGAGGGGAAGAGGCACTGACTATTAAAAGCAGGCTTAGTTTGTATTTACCAGACTGCATTCTCTAATCTGCTCCATCAAGTGCATCAGCCTCCCCATCAGGCACCCAAACCTGCCAGGAGACAATTTGGTTGGAGTTCTGCCTGGACTGGTGGCACTCCTGCATTTCTTCCTCCCAATAAAAATGTTTAACTAGCTTGGTTATAATAATCTTTTCCATATGAAGTGCTGCTGCCATGCATTGCAGTGCCCCTTCAATCTCTGACCGAGTGCATTACTGGAAGGCAGTGTAAGATCTTTGAGCAATCATGGAAGGGAAAACAGATCTGTGCTACTTGGCCTTGTAACACAGGGAGAGATGTGAGAGCCATGGACACATCCCAGGAGCAGCCTGTCCTCTCTAAGTGAGGAGCACAGCAGCAAGTTAAATCATCAACCCCATGTGAAGGACACCTCTGGCTCAGGGATTGTCATGAAGTGCACACTCCTTCCTCCAATGGCCTGTCACAGAATAGAACTACTGCCTTATTTTCCTGTAGCAAAAGAAAAGGAGAGGAATGTTACCCTGTTATCCACTTGGAGGGAAGATTACCTTTTATGTATTATTTCATTTACATGTATTCTGCCTTCTAATCTCAAGTGTGTTTGTTGACCTGGACAAATCCCATTTAAGATTTTCCAGCCTGAAATGGATTACTATATCCAACAGCCTCAACACTTAAGGCTTTGGAGAGGAAAGGAGGATGCTTCTCTGTTTCCATTCTGTCTCCCCCCTCTCTTCCTTTTCTCCAGCAGCCTTTTGAAATAGCCAGTGGCCCTGCTGTATCCCACAGAAGCCTCTGACACATAGAAGCTCATGTTCACACCCAGGAGCTTTGTCAATCTCCTTTCCAACTTGCTGCACATTGACCAAAAAGCCCAACCAAAACATGCTTTTGCAAAACTGGGCTCCCCACCAGCTACCTTGCACTGGGACCATGTTAAGAACTTCAAACAGAGACAGAAATGGGAGTCTCCTGAGAGTTTGCATGAGCATACCAAGCCCTGAAAAAGACATCACCACAGGAAGAGTGTGGGTTGCACCTGAGATGAAGAAAGGTTAAAGATTGAAGGTGGTCATCCACACCTGAATATCAGGAATGATGACTTGAGATTTCCAAAATCCCAGTATCCATGAACAGTTTCTGTCTCCATGGTAACAAAACAAACAAACAAACCAAAAAACCAAACAAACAAATGAAAAAAAAAAAAAGCATTGCTTCCTCTCTACCTGTTTCTGGAGGGGTGTCCCTCATGTCTTTTTGCTGTATCTTCATCAGGAACAGGAGACTTTTCTGGGAAAAACTTCCTTCCTGAAAGAAACAGCAAGGATTTTTCTGTTTCTGTGTCTCAGACTTACTTGATACCAATTTATTAAATTATAGCTAAAGACAAAAGCAGTGAAAACAGATATGAGGTGTTTTGAAATATTGATGAGAATCAAACATGATTGGCTTTAAAAAAACAGAAGAAAAATACCAAACTGTCTGCCTATTCAAAAAGGAAAAAAAAAAGTCACTATAAAAATACCCAAGGGGTTTCCCTCTCATTCTTTAACAAAAAGAAATGTGAAGTCAGTGATTCAGTCCCCTGAGAAGTTACTGTTTCTGCTGTGAGGGAGCCCCAGATAATTTCCCTGTGAGATTTGGGAGCTGAGGGGATTTTTTTAATGTAAGAGTTTCATTCTGCTGCAAAACAGTGCCAGTCAGAGAAAAAAAAAAAAAAAAGAAAAACAACAAGAAGATGTGATAATTAAATACGGAAAATTTCTGGTGAGTGTCTTAAGTGGAAAAAATGTCACATATGCAAGTCTGATTTGGAAAGGGATGCAAGCTGGGTTGTTAGGACAGATAAGCCTTTCTGATGAATTACAGTGGCTTAGTGGCACCGTGAAGAAACTGAATACTCCTTGTTCTATTTTCTGGATGAATTAGTTTCTTCCCATCTGTTCCCAAGGATCAGTGACATTTTCCTAATACAGCCGTGGTTTTTTGACATATGCCTGTAGATATTCAGTGTAGTAGGAGCTTAACTTTAACCCATCACACGGGTTCTGTCTGTTTCCCTGCTGGGTGCTTCACCCCTCTGGGTCCCCCTGGGCTCATGCCAGTGTGGAGTGGGATGAACTGAGCCAGACCACCCCATGGCTGTGCTGGGACAGAGGCAGACAGCACAAAACCATTCTTTTCATTCTAGTTTTACCAGTTGAAACCTCAATTAAGGAGGTTATCTCGTTTCTAGAGATGTTCATCAGCTTTTGCTTAACTCCTGTCAAATTAAATTGCTGTTAAATATCTAATGGAATAAGGTAGTTTTACAAGTACCTCAGGGTTACAACACACCATGCAAGAGGTAAGCAAATCCCAAAATAAAGCTGCTGGATCTGGTTTAATGCCATCCTTTTCTGTGTTCCTAAAAGGACACAGTTGTAATGCTGTAGATTTGGGAGGAACATATAAATCCCTCTGTTTTTATGTAGAGGCTGGTATCAGAGAGGTAAGAGCACAATAAAGGTGGTATCTCACCTCCTCTCCAGCTTCTGCCCACAGGTCCCCTTGGGAGGAGGTTGCAGGGGCTGAAACCAGCAGGACCGTGCCCAGTCTGATTCCCTGTTGGACTTGCAGGGGATCAGACTTTCCTGAGCATATGAAAATGCAGATTTTGGAAAGGCTTTAACTTATAGCTACAAATGGAGAACTTTTATGTGTTCCCTGACCCCAGGTTGGCCTCCCAGGAGACATGCATTGCACACCCCAAAGGGCTAAGCCACCTGCCTCTTAGAACTGGTTGTGAGGCTTATTTTAACTCAAAGCAATACATTTTCCCATCTTTTGTTCCCAGGCACTGCTGATTGGTTTCACAGAAATGTTGATTAAAAAACTGTATCTCATCAAGACAGACATCATCATGAGAAATTTCAGCCCAACTGGCTCATATTTAATAATGTGCATATGGCGTGCTAGCAGCATAAGGGACAAGCCAACTAATTAGATTAGAATTATTTTATTCAATAATTTATGATTAGTTTTACTAATATTTCTAATAAAGCCAGAGCTAACAAGAATTTTAAAGCATCCTCAGAAAATCTGATTGAACTTGACTCAGGATGAGAGATTTGCTTAATTTCAAACTCACAACCTCACACAGTTTGTTGCTAAATTACAGGAGATACACACATCTGAAAATAAAAATGTAGGTGAATTTATGAGATAGATAAAGATGAAAAAGAAATCAGGTATCAGAAAATCTTCTGGAAACGCATGGGTGACCTTCCCACAAGCAAAAGCACAATATAAAAGAGTATCAACTATTGGATATTATTAAGGGGGTCTCTGTGCTGTGGGTTTCTGCTATACTTAGCTGCTGCACAGGCATGGGAAGCATCTGAGCTAAAATTTGCAGCAATTCAAAATTCTGAAACAATTTGACCTCTTAATTTCGTATGTAACTGTGGAACTTTCATGGTGACTCCATTAGGCTTCAGGAGAAGATAATTGTTCTTTACCAGTTTAGAGGGAGGCACATACTGGGGGATGAAGAAGTGATGAACTTTAAAAGTGCCTTTGAGAACTTGGAGAGAAGAGAACAAAACCAGGAAAGGTTTCCTCATTTTTCTTTCCCTAGCCTCGGAGGTTTAGAGAAACGTGACTTATCTATAAATAAGGGGAATGTATAAATAAAAAAACAGTCTCCAAACCTGAGCCTAAAACTGATCTCAGTGTTGCTTTCCATTGACAGATAACAAATATGCTCCTGCAGTCACTCTCAATGGGTTCATCTTTATTCTTGGAGGAGCTTATGCACGAGCAACCACCATCTATGACCCAGAGAAAGGCAATATTAAAGCAGGTCCCAACATGAACCACTCCAGGCAGTTCTGCAGGTGAGAAAAAACATTAAAATGGAATTACCAGTGCCTTAACATTTTCTGTTGATAAATAACCTACTACAAGTGAAGGGGAGAGGGGAAGGGAGGTGTGAACCATTTGGGGGTTTTCCTCATCTCTTTTTTGTACATGCTCAGGCACACAGCATTTCCCAAAATGTACATTCAGCAGTCTGTTATGGTTCACGTGTCTCCTCACATTCAGGCACAATGGACCATGGGGAGGGAAGTGTGTTGGGCTCCTCCAGTGATTACAGGAATGCTGTTCTCAGTTTGCCATGTGCAACTAGAGGATGATAAATTCCCTCTGTAGGAGAGACCACCATAATGTGGAACATTATTGCTAACCAGCTAAAAGATCCTTGAAAGAAAAAGAATACTGAGTAAGCACCACACACCAATATTAATTACTGTTATTTATTAGGTGGTTTTGATTGCTTTTCGGGCTCGTTTCCCTGATTGTGGTCACAAGTTGAACAAATTTCACAAATTGTCTGACAAAAATAAAACTTGGCAGCCGTTGCAGGTACTGGCAGCACTTAAAGGCCTTTTAAATAGTTTTACATGGCTGCTGCTGAAAGACAGGATTGTTTTGGGCTGTGCACAGCCAGCCCTTCACAGCAGATTCCTATGCTGGGGAAGGGCTGAGCTGCTGGTTTCCCTGGAAAAGCCACAGCTGGTCTCTAGACACTGCCACAGGCACCAGGTGAGGGTTTGTTATCCATGTCTGATGCAGCAGCAGCACCCTGAGGCCCTGAGCCAAGCCAAAGTGGAGGGGATGTGCCAGGCACCATCCCAACAAACACTGGCTGGGGTGGAGGAAGAGCAGCAATGGGCAGCAGCAGGGCCCACAGCAGACTCACATCTTCCAGATATTCAGCCAACTGCACCTTGCTCCAGGGATGTCCCTGGGCCTCATCCCACTGTTGGAAAACACCTCCATGTTTTAACTTGGATTTAGCCTTTCACTTCGATATAGATGAGAAAATGCCTTTTAAGAAATCATGCTCAGTTTTTATCTTTTTGCTGCTTTTATTTTCATTTTCACCTTTTTTTTCCCCTTCCTTTTATTAATTTAAGGGGCGCCCTCTCTTGGCTGCTGGAGCAGATATTGCTGTAAGCAGAGGAGTAAGAGCACCAGCTCTGTCCTGAGCCAGCTCCATCCCAGTAGATGCTGCCCTGTTCCCCTGCTCTAAGGACACATCCTCCTAGCCCCTCTACTCTAACAGGAGGCAAAGCAGGACGAGGAGTGCAGTGCTCCGGCAGCATATAATGATATTTTTCTCCTGAAAACCAGAAATAATGGGTACGATACCACTCAGGATTAGAGCCCTAAGCTGTAAAATGAAACATGAGGGACTTGGACATTTGATATGTTCCTGCATCTTCCCATCCATCATAGAGAGGGATGAGCTGCTCTTTGAACATCTTAGGTTTGTAAGAAATAACAAGAATCTGTTAAATATACAAGAGAAATTGCATGATTTCAGCTGTTGGCTGAGCATCTCACCTGAAAACTTGCCAGGGTTTCTAACATGAAACCCTCTGCATCCTGCAAAACAGAACGACCAAGGAAAGTGAACTGGTGACCTAAATATTCCCTAGTGCTTAGGCACCATAATAACTGGTTTGTTTAAGTAGAATTTGCCACCCGTCCATAAAAAGTAACTTCAAACTTTAAGATGACATTTTTTTCTATTTTTCCACTACATATATAGTGGAATGGTCACCGAAAAAAATACATATAATTGGAAGCAAGAAAGGCACTATCTCAAAGATTCTTGAATGCGCTGGGAAAGAGTCAAGGAAAAATATTTCAGCCTAAAAACATGTAAAGCCTGTGACAAAACCTAAACAAATCCGTGTGTACAGAAATAGGGAAGATGGAGGGTCAGCAGTAACAAACAGATTAAAAACCTGCTGCTGCTACAGGAGGCTGAGGGAACCAGTGCTGAGGGCTGATGGGAGTAAAAAGAAAAGCCCTTAAAAACATTGGGGATCAAATTTGTAATTTGAATCAGTTATAAGATCACTGCTGATGAGACTGATGAGGTAGCAAAGTAAAATACAGACCGATTGGGTGGGTGTTTCTCATCTGTATAAGGGTACAAGGAGGTTTAGTTCCGTGTTCTGCTGTGAGGGACCAAAAGCAGTCACTGTTGGCAGCAAGGAAAGATGGGAACTCTGAAATTACATTCTCAGATCCAGCAACCCAGCTGTCTTAGACACAGGTGTCTTTAGAGACTTCATTGAGAAGCTGATTGAACCACTAATGTTGATATTTAATAACTTTTCAAGTTGAGGATGGATCAGGGCACTGCCAAAGTGTTTCTGTATTTTGAAAAGGTGAAAAGGAGAATTTCAGTGCAGCAATTAATTTTGCAAAGTATCAGCATCAAGGTAAGTGGTCTCACTTAGCCTCATGTTGGTCCTCTGCAAAATACCAGAGTGGTTAATTTGGGATTTCATCAACAAATAACTAGATGCTAATAAAATAATGAAGATCAATCAATGCACTTTTCTGGAAAATGAAGCTTGTTAAACCACCCTGTTGTCATAGAATCATTTAGGTTTGAAAAGAGCTCTCAAGTCCTCGAATCCAGCCATAAACCTGACACTGCCAAGTCCACCAAAGGTGTTGGGAAGCCTGGTTGCTTTAGTTTTTAATACAACATGCCTGGCTGCTAAAGCCAACTGTGATGCTGTAATATACTGCAATTTCTCCAAGGTATTTGGCTGGCATTATATGGAATTAACAAGGCACATGGTAGAGAGATTAAATCTGCTTCACTGACAGATCTCAAAACGTAGTTGTTAATGAGAAGATATCATGGAGCAAGGCCACTGGTAGTAAACATTTCTTCTTCTTCAATGCTATTTAATGCATCTATCAACAATCCAGGTAACAGAAAATCTCTCCTGATAAAGGCTGCAGGGGGCTTAACACTTACTGGGTACAAAATGTTATAGAAGGAACTATTTTATCAGTTCCCTGAATATCTCAGTTGAACTGTCTCAAGCCAGCAGTGGTATTTTAAATACAAAGTAAGACATGGAGGAAGCACACTCATAGCAGCCCTGCTCCCCTAGAAAGCCAGGCTCTCAGAGGAGGACATAAAGGAGATCACTCAGAGCAGCACAACATGAGCTCACATCACAATGCTGTGGATTAAAGGTCAGTGCGATATTGGAGACATAAAACAAGCCCCAACACCAAAATGAAAACAAGCTGAAGCTGGGTAGAGCGAGTGCGAGTCCTGGGTCCTGCATCAACATGTGAGAATATCAGCAGAAGTTCAAAGGGAAGCTGCCAAAATGACCCCAGATTGCAAATCAAACCTTTGACATGAAACTCAAGGAGTCTATCAAAGAAAGGGTGAGACGTGACTTGATCACTGGGAGCAAATGGAGAAGCTTTCAGTCTCACAGACAAAGGCATAGCAGGTTACTAGGCCTGGAAAGTCAAGTTACACATCTTGGCCTTGAACTGAAGCATTTTTCCACCAGCAAGGATAATTAAACAGAGAAGCAGCAAGGGAGGGAGTGAAGTCACCAACACTCACTGTTTTTAAGAGGAGATTAGATACGTTTCCAGGAGAGATGCTGCCTGGGGAAATGTCCATGGCCTGCACATACACAAGCTCAGATTAACTAAGCACAGAGGTCCCTTCTGACCTTAGCCCGTGAATCTATAAATTCCTCATTCCACTCATTAGCATGGATCACAAAAAGCATGGTTTAAAAGCAGCAACATAAACAACTTAAAAATTAACTGCATGCTATTGATCTCCTCTCACCAGGAAT
Source organism: Acridotheres tristis (assembly GCA_037013685.1). Classification (NCBI taxonomy): domain Eukaryota; kingdom Metazoa; phylum Chordata; class Aves; order Passeriformes; family Sturnidae; genus Acridotheres; species Acridotheres tristis. The sequence continues at coordinate 105,045,534 of CM072887.1, forward strand.
CACTCAATACTGAATTTGCTGGGAAAAATCTTGACTGCATCACTTTTATTTTTATCTGCTTTGTTTCTACATGTTAGTGATGAGGGAGCATGATAGCCTCGAGCAGAGGGAAAAGAAATGTGTGTGACATTCCCTGCCTGTGAAAAATTAAAGGTCCATTTAAATGGTTTTAATATCAAGTTAAATTACTTTTAATGAAAAATGAAAAATAAATGGTTCGGGTCTCCAGCTCACAATCAACAGAAGAGCAAATTGAGGATCATTTTCAGATTAAGCCCAGCCTGATGGAAGTCAATAAGAAATTCATGCTGATGTAGAATTAACCCTTTGAAAGATGGTGCTAAATGAGAAAACAGCTATAATAGGCCTGAAGCATTTTAAAATTCGTGGAGAGGTTGAATACCTTCCACACAACAGGTGAGGAAAATATTTGACATTTCCCAAACATCAGGCAAGTGTAAGTGTTTTGCCACAAGCCCTGTCTCAGTTTGGCAGCTCCTGTTTATTTGCAGGATCTTGAGATGGTGGACAGCAGCCAACAGGAATGAAAAGCCAGGATGAAATGATGACACCTCACTCTGCCAGACACCTCCCTCCAAAAAGACTTGCAGATATCCCTCCCTTTACAGGCAGGGGTTCTCCCTTCCTGCAGTGCCCTTCAAGGGTTTCTTTTTCCACAAGTGAAAAGAATACCAAATGCATTCCTGTCCATGATTAAAAATTCCATATTCTGCTTGCTTAGGATGCAAGTAGCGTGCAAACAGGCTTGTGCTACAGAGAGCCTCCACGGGGCAACAGCAGCAGCATGGTGGTGCCAGCAATAATTCCAGAGAAGCTAATTTAGTACCAGCAATTCCCAGCAGACACCAGAAAAGCATTTTCTTCCTCCTCCTCTGACTGCTAACCAGTAAGATTTATTAGATGGTTCTGCTGAATGGAAATCTTTAATAAAACCTTGACTCAGGCTGAGCAGCACAAAACCAGGGTCAGTTTGGAGATCATTTTATGCACCCACACACCACCTCTTCTCAAGCAAGGCCTTGTTTTTGAACAGCAGAGAGTGGTGCCTCCTGTACTGACCTGCCAGGCATTGCTGACCTACAGCACCAGCTACAGCCTCCCCAGGCTGGCTCCTTTCTACCTTGCAAAGGGATTGGAGCACAGATGGCTTGGATGGATATTCCCAGATACAACTACTATGAAGCAGGTTTCCTCAATGGCCATGTCCTTCCTGAACGTACAGACAGGAAGGTTGATGTGTTCAGCTGGCAGCATTTGCAGCTGGAAGTGTTTGGAGTCCACGAGGGAAAACCAAAACCTTCCAGCCTATCTGGAAGGAGCCATAGGTGTAGAGCTGTGCTCCACAGACAGCAGTGAGAAGTGCTGCACCAGACTACTGGCAGTAATTTCTGTAGGAGCTGATGACATGAAGGATTGTGGTGGACATTAAAGCAGAACTGATATAGACAGAGCTCTCAGGCCATTACTGATATGCTGTGGACTTTGGAGTAAAACACTGCTGGTTTTCAGCAACAAGTAATGATGCCACGTGATGGTTTTGGATCATTAGCAAGGGAAAGTGCTCACAGAGTAGGGGAGAATGTAACTGGAGCTTGTCCAAAACACCCACACTAATAATCCTGCTCCAGGAAGGGGCATGATATCCTCTTAATTGACCATGACTAATCTGGACCCTCATTTATCCATCTCATTGTAAAGATGACACTTCTGGCAGCGTGACACGGCCACCCGAGCTCCAGCCTTCTGCAACACAACAACCTGGCTGGGGGCAGGGGCTGTCAGCACTGCCACCAAACAGGGACAGAGCTCTGGCTCCCTGTCTGCCACCACCCACAGACACAGTGCCCGCAATGCCTTTTGCTCCAGCACTGCAAACCACCTGCACGTGTCTCAGAAAGGTCCCTGGTTTAAAAGAAAGCTTACGGGGCACTTGCTGCTCTGCCTGGCACTGCCCAGAACAACACCCTGCAGGGGCTGGGACCCTGGAGACTTCCCTGGTCTTAACATCAGCTCCATCCACTTGATGAGCATCCTGGAATTACAGAATATCCTGAGTTGAAAGGGATGCACAAGGATCATCAAGTCCAGCTCCTGTCCCTGCCTGCACAGGACAACTCCAAGAATCCCACCAGCATCATTCAGTTCCACCTCCAGCAAAGCCCTCCTGAAGTCTTAAGGCCAGAAGGAAATTTATCCATTAATAAATCCTGGGATTTTTTTCCCCCCTTCTTTTAAACAGATCCTGTGTCAACCTAACTGATATTAGTCAAAAATGTTCATGGAACTGCTCCAAATAAATTTGTGCTTCTGCATGCATAGCCAGGAATGAGGAGGGAGAAGAACATTGTTTGAGGCCTCAGAAGATACTAAGCTTCAGACAGTTAAAACAATACACTAATTCAGCCCATTTCAAATATTTTGCAGCCCTGAGAGTTACAAGACAGAATTTTAAAAAACTATTTGTTAACATTTCCTGATGAGGCTGATGCGATCTTTAGGACTGAACAGGAAATTCTAAAGCAGTAATAAAATTAACATTTCTTGTTGCCCCACTGCTTGATGATATGTCCAGCATGTCATTGGGAGAGAAAAGTGCTGGAGCAAGAACACCCAGGCATTCACCTCTCAAACATACAGAAAAAAAGACTGTGACATCCTCCGCTTCCAAATCTTACTGCCCATCAGGAGACTTTCATCTTCTCACTCTACTCAGCTCTTGTCAGGCAGCACTTCTGGTTCCCAGAGTTCAAAAGAGACACAGATAGGCTGGAGAGGGTCCAGAGGAGGGTTGTGAAGATGACCAAAGGGCTGGAGAAGCCTGCCTGATGAGGGAAGACTGGAAGAGTTGGGTCTGTTCTCCCTGGAGATGAGACAGCTCAGGGGATCCTCACATGTATTCCAGCATGGAAAGAGCAGCTACAGGGAGGACAGAAACTCTCTTGAGAAGGAGCCATGGGGAGAAGAAAATGGGGCAACAGGTACAAGCTGCACAAAGAGAGGCTTCATCATGATGTAAGAATTTTTTACAGTGAGATCAGTCATTCACTGGAACAACCTCCCCAGGGATGTGGTGGAATTTGCATCACCAGAGGTTTTCAGGATGTGATTGGACAGGATGCAAGATAATCTCATCTGGTATCCCTTTCCCACGAAAGGTTGGAACAGATGATCTTTCAAGGTCCCTTCCTGCCTGGGATGTTCTTTGATTTTTTGGTTCAGTGATTTGGTTTGTCTGTTAAGTCTTCTAACAGGCAGCTGTCAGAGAGGGATCTTCTCTGCCATTTGCTCAGTCTGGGCAAGGACTGAAAGGTGGACAGCTGGGAAGAGATGTAAAGGGTGTTCAGATTACACAAGCACACCAGTCATGGACAGTCAGGTCCCCACCAGCCCTTGGCACACCTCAGCCTCATTGGCGTTTTCCTGGGAGTGTGATCCAGAGATTCATGGAGGTCAGCAGATGTGTCAGACCACCATGGCAGTGTCAGGGGACAGTCACAGCGTGATCCTCTGACACTGAGCATTGCTTGGGAAATGAAGGATGCCCAGCACCTCAGGAGAATCAGTCATAGGGCAGGAGAAGCCTCTCTAGTGAACAGCAGTAATTACCTGCAGAGTAGAAAGCTGGGTCATTCATTAGCCTGCACAGTAATAATTTGCTGAAACTCTTTTTTTTTGAAGGAGTGGCTGAAGTGATCTGCATTTGGATGCCCATTACCTCCTCCCCAGACATTCTGCTGGAGAGGTGGAAGTCTGGCTGCTCCACAGCCAGGGAAGTCACTGCCCCAAAGCCACCAGGGTCTGTGTCCCTGCAGCAAGGCTCTCTGGCACAAAGCTTGCTTCCTTCCTTCCCAGGCTCTGACAGCCTGTAATCATTTTATCTCTCAGGATTAATGGCACCAAGCAATAAACTCGCATCCTAATTATTGTAATTATTTCTTTCTTTGTATGTCAGCCTTGGTAACGATGTTTTTACAGCTGATGGGATGGAAGGGAGGGGAGAAACGAAATATTGTCACAGTAAAGAAGAAAGAGCAATGAACATACTCCTTTTCACTCACTTAAGGTTTTAGAACCCACTTGAGTTTTCTGTTTCCCAAGATCCCAGAAATCAGCAGTGATTGTCCTAATACTACAAAGCAGCAGCAATTTGGGGTTAAATTCCTAAGTATCTTAAGCACCTACCTGCCACTTTAGCCCCAGAGATGCCGGAATGGCTCCAAAGTTCCCTGTAGTATGAGGACCCACTGTTCTCAGAACTGTGAACTTTCTTCATGGCAGGAGCAGCTCACTGCTTTGCTAAACCTCAGGCATGACTCACAAGCTAAGCATTATGCCAGTCTTATCTACGGGAATTGCATACAGAGGGAGCAGAAGTTGCTCTAATCACTGTTTAAAATTCATACGGTCTTTCAGAGGGTGGAATTCAGCATCCATTTCTTCCCCACTGTATCAGCACCATGATGGGAAGGTACAGGATTGAGCTGCTTGTCCCAGGCACTGGGAAGGAATTCTTTCCAGGGTTGTAGCCCAGGTTCCAGAGAACAAGGGCAGCGCTTGCCCACTCACTGTAACCCCAAATCCAGAGCATGGGCTGGGAAGGAGCCCAGACCCAGGTCATTTTGGGAAGGTTTCCTTGGCTGCTCAGCAGTGGCAGCAGCTCTGGCTCAGAGTAGCTCCTACTAAACGTGCCACAGAAAAAAATTCACTAGAAGGAATGTGGGTGGCTAAGATGCAACACAAGAATTTGTAAAGCACCCACGTCCCCGTTTAGAGACCTAACGTGAGATAGATTCCCTGACGAGGGAATACCAGCACTTAAAGCCAGATTTCAGCTGTGCAGCACAGAGCCAGCAGGAAAGGGCTGGTGGCTGCTTGGCTCCTGTTCCTATGGTCACCTGTAGAGTCTTCCCTCTGGTCAGTTCCATTCTTCCCATCCAGATCAAAAGCTCCACGCAGAGGAATTTCATCAGTTAATGTGCAGTGAGAGGTAGAGCAGCCCCATAAATCAGTGGTGACTGAGATCCTCTGTATTGGTATGAGGTGCTGCCATCCACACCAGCATGTCCACACTACTAAATTAAAACTAAGGCCATTCTTGGGCAGCAGACCTTGATCATCAGCACTGATGGAACCAGCCTCAGGCTCCATGCTGCACACTTACATTTGCTTCAATTGCCCATTATTGATAGTTCTTCAGACAGATCTTTTTTGGGGCTCTTTTAGAGTTTGTTTTATTTTTCCCCAGTTAACCCAACAAAACTGATAACCCATTTAATTTTTTATTTCCTTTTTTTGCATCAAGCATTGTGTAGGAGTACTGTTTTAATTAGTAATCAGCATTTCATTAGAGAACCGAGGCAGCAGAGAGAGAGCATTAGAGAATCAAGGCTTTGTACCACAGTCCATCTCTGACATTAAATCTTCTTACACATCCCAAAGCATATCCCAAACAAATAATTTTCCATCTTCAACTTCACAGTCCAGAAAAAAAAAAAAAAAAAGTGAGGCAAAACCAGCAACCACTACCCAAGAGCCTCAACTCTCATTCTGCTCATTTCAGCAGCCTCTCCACCACATCAGGAGCCTGGAGCAGGCAATCCTTCCTCCTTCTCAGGCCAGATTTTTCAAGCTGTAATTGCCAGCCTGCCTAAATAGAAACTTGTTCCTGTCCAGAAATGGGCTTTCCACCCCTCAGCAAATATCCTAAGTCCAAAACTGTGGTTTAATTAGCACATTTGTCTGATTTACTGGGTCAGCTGGTCCTGCCACCTCTGCCTCCTCATGGGCATAGGGACTGAGCCTTGGCAGGAGTTCCTGCCAGGCAGTGTCTTTCTGCCACCAGCTCTGGCTCCTTTGGAGGTGGGCTCCTGCTCTTTCAAAGCCATCTTTCAGGATGTCACTTGCTTTACTCAAGTCCTTATTCTCCCCCATTTCTCCCTGACGTTTGAAAAATAATTACCCGTGGTTCAGTAAGTTCATTAGCAAACTCCCTCAGGAGCCTGGGCTATGCATCATCCAGCCCTGCTGATTTGTGGATAAGCTCTAATCAAGTGTTTCAAGTCTCTCTCTCCTTCCTCCTCCTTTCAGATTAACAGTTATTTTGACAAGATTCTCATTATTTCCTATTTCCTGGCAGTACCCAGGGACTAGGCTTATTTGAGTCCTCACTGTTGTCATTGTGAGTTTATTTTTAACCTCAGGCTCTGCTTCTCCACAAGGACATCAGAGTCTTGTGTTCTTCAGAAGCACGTGGCATTGTCGGTGCCATTTTAGTCTCAGTTCATCCTGTGTCTTACAGCATTCTCCAGCTTTTGCCTTTATCACTTTTTAACTTTCCTCTTCCCATTACTTCAAAATTAGCCACACAAAATTATTTTGCTCTTACCAAGCCTAGAGGATCACTACACTTTTCCACCTTGTTAGATCTAGGCCACCTTCTTACTTGCAATTAATTTCTCATCTTCCTGTCCCTCTTGTTCTCCCTGCTATGGCAGGTGCATACTCCTCAACTCTCCCTTTTCCTTCCCAACACAGTCATTCATCAGCTGCTCTCCAAATGGACCCAGCCACCAGAAAAGCCATTGCCAGCCCCATCCAGATTAACAACACCTTTAAATCAACTTGGAAGGCAAAGTTGGGCTTCCTAGCAGATGAAAAGCAGACAACCCCAATTTTGGGTTCCCCCCACACAGTGGGAAGGCAGCATGGAGCACATGGCAGGTCCTGCATTGGCTTTTCCCACCCAAATGCCTCTGCCATGCTCTGCCATTTCCAAATGCACACATGGGAGCCCTGCTCCATCGGCATCAGCCCAAAGCACTGTCCTGCCATGTGCACCATTGCTCAAGAGGCCAGGGCATAAAGTGGAAGAAAGAAGAAGAGATGAGACCAAGGTGCAAGTTTTCTTTCAAATACCTTCCACACCCGTGCACCTTCCCTCTTACCAGGAGCCTATGGGCCATGGGACTAGCCCATCCCCATTCTTCTTGATTTACACAAGGTATCTGAAGTCAAACACTTGGACTTTAGGAAAAGCAGTAAGGCTTTTTGTCTTCTTTAGATGCTAACAAAGAGCTACTCTGTCATTCTCTCAGCTGCACAGCCCTGACCATCAGATCTGTGTGCCCCAGATCCACTTTCCCGAGGACAACTCTGGGATGCACGAGGACCAAGTCAGTGGGATCTCCAGGCTCCCATGCCAGAGCACAACCATGGAAGTGGCTGAAGCAGCAGAACATATTTTGAAGATTTTTACCCCCCATTTTGAAACAAGAGCTTATTCCTGCTGAGGTGGTGGAAACCCCAGATTGCTTAGATTGGTTTTACATGTGCAAAGCATTACAAGGACACACCACCCTGCTGCTTTTGCTGCAGATCCCATGTGTGGGCTGGAGAAACATCTCACTTGGACTTTTATCTGTTGTTTACATTAGAGACAATAGTTACCTACCTGGCAGGAACACAAAAAGGATTAATTTTGGGGAGAGAAAGGGAGAGAGAAGAGAAATGCTCATACAGCTTTATACAGATAAGAATAAAAGGTGTATTCATGGTTTACCTATTGTTATAAAAGATTTGGCTTGTTTTAAGCCTAAAAATAAAATTGCTCAATAAGACAACTAACTCAAACTAACTTTTTTGTTTTGTTTAAAACATAGTGCTGTGGTTCTGGATGGAAAAATCTATGCTACTGGTGGGATCGTCAGCAGTGAAGGACCTGCCCTGGGAAACATGGAAGCCTACGACCCTAAAACAAATACGTGGACACTTCTACCAAATATGCCCTGCCCCGTTTTCCGACACGGCTGCGTAGCAATCAAGAAGTACATTCAGAGCGGCTGATGTTCCCCCAGGAGTTGGATGGAGAACTGTTGGTACCTGCTGAAGGCAGGCAAGAGGAATACTATTACTTAAGGAACAGAAGCAGCAAAGCCAGCCAGTGAACATATTGCTCTAAAGTCTTGAATAGTGTCTACATTGAATGTAGAAAAATCATCCTCACCTTTTGGTGAACAAGGAGCAGAGAGCTCCGTGCTATGTAAGATATTGTAACTTAATAATGCAAGGGTGTCACTAGATGTTATAGTGGCACTTGTTCTGGACATCGGCTTTTGGTCAACCCAGGTGCAATAGAATTTCTCATATTTTTTAAGCTGGGGAAGAGAGGAAAAAAATAATCTGCATTTTACTTTAGAGCTCAAGCTTGATTCTTGAAATAACCATGCAGATTAGTTTTACTATTACACTTTAGGCATCAATCTATTTGAAAGGTCAAAGTGTCCTTACCACTTTGATTCCTACATTTGTTTCTAATACATGCTTTTCAATACCAATGACTGAGAGAGATCTTGTGTGACAGATGGCTTACATTGATGTCAGTCTTCCATCAGATCAAACAAATATTTCAGTTCTCTAGAGAGGAGCCCAAAAGCAGGATGAGGTGGGGATTGGGGAGAAGAAGAATAGCCAATGGTAATAAATTCCATGTAAAATGATGAAATCAAAAGGTCTGTTGGGCTGGATGAGTTTCTGCTCCTGGTGATTCTCATGTGGGCACGTGGCTGTGCCCATGCCAGGGCATGGGGGGGCTTCTAAATCTTTTTCTATGGGTTTCTGCTGATTTACTCGGCATTGCTCGATTCCTGCCATGCAAAATGGAACCTGTTTAGATTCCAGAGGCATTCTCCTGATAAACCCATTCTTTACTTCTGGAATCACAGTAAAACGCACAGTGTAGTGTGGGTTTGCCACCTGTTCATCAAACACAGAAGATGCCTCCTCTGGCTACGCACTCGGTTTTGGCTCTCAACCAAAATTCCTTGCCTTGGGATACTCGCCACTATCTTTTATGTAAAGTCTGAGAAGTTTTTTATTTTACTTTATTTTTCAAGTTTTAGGTGTGGAAGCCTTATACTTCTTATTTACAGATTTTAAACACATGAGTTTAAAGCCCATGGTAGAAAAATGCATAGACTTAAGCCCAGTGTAAGAGACTTCAAATTATTACTATGTAGAGTTGTAAGTATATGCACAGCACAGGGGTTATATTTTTATATATATTAAAATATTGTCTATCCAGAGAGCATTGTGATGTGGAAATTCTTTATAAATTTATACATAAAAGGAACAAATGGGAGATGGACCGGGTAACATAGAGGGGGCAGGGGAAAGAATCTTAAAATTCACCAGTAGGAAGTAACCCCAAGCTAAGGATTGTCTGGTTTCCTTCCAAGTGGAGGGAAAAAAGTTGCCATACTTGCCTTTGCAGACTCAAATCCCAAATGCCATACCAGTAATTCAAGAAGGAGGGTCCTGTACAGGGTGTGGGTGAGATCTTGCATTCAATATCTAGTTGAATTTCATACCAAATACAGTAGCCTTTTTATATGGAGGGAGGTCTGCCTACAGCTTTGGGGAAATCAATGCAGATGGTTAGCTAATCATCTTATTTTATTAATATCATTTATAAAATAAAATTTAAAAAAAAAGATATTTGTATCTTGCAGTATTTAAAGAAAATGTGCTCGAGTCAGCTGAGTCAAGCTATAGGGTGACTCAAGCCTCTCATTTTGACAGTGAGGTTCCAGCCTTTGTTATGCAGTTGTTTTATTTATTCTTTAAAAAAAAAAGAAAAATAATAAGCACAACAAAATTATATACTAGTATGTCATTTAAAGTATTTATGTCAAACAGGGTGCAAGTGTGAACCTAAAGATTGGAGCACAAGTTTCTAACTGCCTGGGGCAGGACTAATTTTAGTGTTGGTGTGTGTCTACCTCCAAAGGAGGTGCTACCTGTCAACAAGACTGAAACACATTCGACATTTCCAATTTAGCTTATTTCTTCATTTCTCACACTGGAACAAAACTGGCTATTTCTGTGAATAATATTAAAAACAGGGTTATCTGTAATGGTATTGTATATAGTTTATGTTTACTGTTAAGTTCTTGTTATATTATAATAAATATATTTATAGATCTAGATTCAGCATCCAGATTGGATTAATTTTGTCATGATTGATCAAGAAAAAACACTTCACAAATGGGGACTTCATGTTTCAACCAAGCCAGGGATGAAAATATATTCATTCCATCCAACTAGTTTCTCTTGCAAATCCCAAAATTTATTGCTAATACTTAAACACTCAGAAGCTTCCAAAGTGCTTTCATTCTCATTTCAGAAAAAAATCTCTTAGAAGTAATTTTAGATTTTATTCAGAAAGACTGCTCCTTGTTCATCTATTTTCCCAAACGTACTATTAAGTAAAGAACAGAAGGGCTCAAGATAGTTTAGGAAATGAAAAGAACCCCTGATAAACAGCTTTTTAACTTTATTTTTTTTTAATGAAAGCAAAAATTTCTGCTGCACTGCTGCTGCAGTGTCTAAAAGATAAAAGCTGCATTTGCCCTATGGTCAAAATTCCTTCGTATCCAGTGTGGGAGCTCTGTACCTCACTGGATACATCGTTCAGAGAGCAATTCCATGCAGCAGTTCATGGCTTCTTTGATGTTTCATTAGGGTGTCATCTGGTAGTTGTAAAACTGGATCTGGAACAAAGATGAGCCAAATATAACTAGTCTCAAATACCACCACAGTGGAACATTTCAGCCGGATCTGAGGAGGTAATTTCTGTTCTGCACATTAACAGGAAGAGCCTAACATTTATTGAAATTGTCTCTGTTTCTTACAGAGTATTTAAGAGCGTGAAATGCAGTTTTTAAACATTTTAGTTTAGGCTTAGTGGCTGAGGTTGAACAGCCTGTGAAGATTACTAAAAGCCTTGCAATTCACTATTACAAAACCATGCTGCAATAATCCAGACCAAGTCGGGTAAATTGCCAACCTTTCATCAAGGCTCTGCATGGATCTCTTACTCAGCACTAGTCAATAATACTTGGTAGGATGCACAAGACACAGACTATTTACTTGTATGTGGAAATTATTTTAGTTCCCCTCTGGGAAGTTGGCTGAGAACTTTTGCCAAATTAATCATGTGCACATACCTGCCCAGAGGTTTTTCTTCTTAAAAGCTTTAAGAAATTCAGAGGGACAAACTGGCTCAGCAGCCTGATAGTAAAAATTCTTTGCTCACTGGTGTGACTCTGCCCTGGCTTACCTGGGAAGGAGAGTGATCTCCAAATGGGGCTGTTCAGGTAATCACCTACCCCTGACAAATTAGACAAGTCATCCCCCTTTTCTCCTGTTGTTTCATCTGGTGGCAAACACACTGTACTAATAAAACCTCAGCAACCCCATCTTTTAATTAACTGTAGGTAGGTGCTAAGGCTGAGCTTAGCACAGAGTAACTGCAGCAGCTAATTAAGAGCACTGGGTACACTCCAGCTTGCCCTTGGAGGGGTCCAGACAAACCAAGCACCAGCACAAGCACCCGCGTTCTGCAGCTGCAGGGATTAGCCAGGAGAGCAGCTGCTCCTGCCCAGCTCCAGCAGCACAAAGATGTTTAATCAGCAGAGATGGAACAGGCACAAGTGGCTTCAGGTACTCGACCACCCTCCCAGCTTCTCATGAAGAATTTGTGTGAGAAAAAGGCAACGGATCCCAAAGCTTTTCTCTGCTGTTTCCAATGCAAGGGCATGGTCTCAGAACCACACTGCCTCCCTATCCCCACTGAAAAAATATAATGTAATATCAAATAAAACTACACACAGCATATGCAGTCAGGACTTGGCAAGCTGCAACCTGTGCCAGGTCTGTAAGAAGACACTGACTCTGTATCTACTTGGACATTTTTAACTTGTCATGCTAATACAAGCCTTTTAAATTGGATGAGACCCTTAAGCTCACCCCTTAATGACTTCTTTCCCACTTTAAGTTAGCTCAAAAACAGGAGCTGAAGCGTGCTTTCAGCTGAGGTAGAGATGCCTGCATGTACAGGAAGGCAGCACTAAGTTCCCATCATCAGCAAGTGTTCTGGGCTGATAACTTCAGACTGCAGAAAAGGCCAGGAAGAAAATGGTCTGGAGGGAAGCAGATGGATGCATCCCGGGCACGGTGTTCCCATCACTCATTACATTAAGCTGGACAGCAATACCGGAACAGAAACACCGTTTTTCCTCCAAAAAGCCAAGCTGTTTGAGGCATGATTAAACACTCGCTGAGGTTAGAATTCATGGGAGCAAGGAGCTGACATCGTGGGCTCCTCAGCTGAGTTCTGGAAGCCTGGAAATATAAAACAGAGTGGCAGACTACCATGAAAAACAACTCTCCCTTTGCTAGTCACCAGTGTTTTTTCTTTTGATAACACACACTACTTTCAGGAAGTCCTGTTTAGCTAGCAGATTTCTTAGAGAGTAATAAATTCTAATTTTCTTTATCTAAACAAATTCTACTCCAGTCGGTAGCAGCTTTACAGACAGAACTAAGTGTTCTGGCTCAGTTACTACCAGGGAGAAGGAAGCTCCAGTGGTGCCATCAAGCCATATTTGCCTCTGAATTTTTCACTAGTGATGGGCTGTACAATGAAGATTTGAAAGGCTTCCTGTTTTTAATTTCAAAATCTGTTGGTTTTGAGCAGTGTTCTTTCTTCCTTTGGAGTTCATACATACCCCAGATCTTACATGGCAAAAGTCATACTGGCAAAAATCAAATCTTTGCTGTTGTCCAGCATCAGTGACTTTTTCTTACATTTTTGTGGCTAAAGAACAGACACCTACCTAAGGTCACCTGCAGAAGCATCAGCTTCTCACCTTATTTAAAACAATACATGTTAATAAAAATACATCTTACAGGTAGAAATGAGCCAATCCCTCTCCACATCATTGGAATTTAAGCAATCTATAATTTCTAATGCAATGTCCCTGTGCTGGTGGACATCATCCAAATAAGGATCAGGGAATTGAACAGGGAAAGGGACACACCAAATGCTCTAAGAGTATTCTGATGCTCCAGCAGAATCACTGTCCCTCTACCACAGAAACGATAATCACCTCTCATAAAGCAAGCCTAAACTGCCAAATCCACTGGAATTTTAGTAGTTGTTTCCATTAAAAGAGAGAATCTTCTACTAAGTTACATATTTTCGTGTCCAGTGAATGCAGTGCTCCATTACTTGTTACATCAATTTTAATTTTACCTGTTTGAATTTAAGCCCAGCTTTTCTTCAAGATCTCTGTTTATGTACTGGACCATTTTAGGCTGAGAAAGCTGAGGCTGTTGAGCCTGGAGAAGGTTACAAAGACATCTCATAGCAACATTCCAGTAATGGAAGGGGGCCTACAGGGAATCCAGGAAGGAACTCTTCAACAGGAACTGTAGTGATGGGATGAGGGGAAATGGGTACAAATTGAAAGGAAGACTGAGGTTAGATTGGGAAGAAATTCTTACTTATGAGGGTGGTGAGACACTGGCACAGGATGCCCAGGGATGTTGTGGATGCCCCAACTCTGGCAGTGTTCAAAGCCAGGCTGGATAAGGCTTTGAGACACCTGGTCCAGTGGGAAGTGTCCCTGCCCATGGCAGGGGATTGGGATTAGATGATCTTTAAGGTCCCTTCCAATCCTTAACATTCTCTGATTCTAGCATTAAAAAGCCACACATAGTCTTTCTGGGGAAAATCAAGAGTTGAAATGTGGCAAGCTTGGGAATGGCTCATATTTCTGTTTATTCCTTGACAAGAGGTATTCCCTATGGAGATAAATATGTCCCGACTGCCTACTACCTGGAGACAATATTAGACTTTCCCAATTGGATAAGGGGTTTTTAATTCCAGAGGTAACCTAACACTCAACCATCTCCACAAAGTCTCTGCCCTCTGACATTCATTTTTAATAACATGGGGGTATTTCAGAGAGTGCCAATAATGTGACAGTTATCAAAGGGCAAGTGAAATGACTGGGTAATTACAGGGCATTCACCTGACATCAAGCCCAAGTAAAAATGGAAAGATGGTATCTAACTAAAGTGATCATGAATCAAAGGGATAAGAAGAAATACAATGATTTTCTAGAAAATTGGCTGTATCACACAAAGCTAATCTCATTCTCTGACAGGATTATACATTTGATTGATAAAGTAATAGATTTTCAACAGCATGTGACAAAATACTTCAACTTCCTCATGGTACAGTATTCAGACAGCAAATATTAGATGGGCTAAGAAAAGGCAGATTAATTGAGGAACACCTAATCTGCTCGAGCAATTCTCAATTTGGTACTATCAGAGTGTTTCTAATGGGGGAATCCTCTTCTCCTGAAGTTCTTGAAGGAAAATGTTGACATAAATCACTAGTCACAGACCCATGGAAAAGGAGATTAGCCTAGGGAAAGATAATGAGGCCTGAACAAGTCAGATGTATGGTGCTGGCTCCTCTGGCTGGCTAGGACCCATAAAACTTCTTTTCATAAAGCTAAGCAGAACCTCAGAGAGGTGGGAATGGGGAACGTTCACATTTGGGATGGAGAACTGCATCATGAAAAGCTGCAAGTCTGACAAGAGTCAAACAACAAGAGTTCCCAGCCCAATTTCATGGTCTAAAAGGCCTAAATTGATCTTTAGATGTGCAAAAAGGGGGACAGGGAATAGGAATCAGTGGTTTTTGCCTCTATAAATGGCACTGGTGGGACATATGCTGCAATATCACATCAATTTCTCCTCTGTGAACAAATGTTTTAGAAGATGTTGAAAAATTGACCTACTGCAGAATAAAGCCACAAAATTGACTTAAAGGCTGGGGAAAATGCAGTGAGAGCCATAAAAAGCTTGTTCTTCAGTAAAAAGAAGATGGGAGAGGCTACTTGATCACAGTGCATTAGTGTCTTCATGGGGGGGAAAACAGGTATGAATAGTCTAAAACACCAAGAGACGACAAGAAGCAGAGCCTGGAAGTTGAAGCTGGACCAAAACAAATGAGGAATGAGGCACATGCTCATACCCATGAGTTTTAGCTACTCCATGGAAAGTTCAGAGAGCAGGGCAGATGTACTCTGCAGACTAAATGCCTTCCCCAAAAACACTGTTAAGCCATTCAGATGCCAGCAGGCCCTGGGCATGCAGGAGATTAAATCATACGTGCCACAGCATCTGATTCAACAAATCCGTGTTTTCTGCTGGCATTATTCCCCTGAATAAACCCAAATTTTTGTAACAAATTGCTGAACATTAAAATCATCATTAGATGTCAGCTCATTTCCATTTCCAAAATTTATTGTCATGCATTGACAAGATTAACAGTGTAAATTTATGCTCAGCTTGTGCTTTCGTGGCTGTCCTAAATCTTGTGAAAAGGAAGCTTTTTATTTTTTAAAAAAGGCTTTTTTCGTGCTGGACATGCCTTAGATTTTAGAGCAAGACTCTGAAGCAGTCTAACCCCAGTATAAAAGTGAGACATTAATTTTATATCCGTTAAATCTCCAGTACTTAATGAAAATGTAGTCTTACATTGTTTTTATTTATGATATTTCAAATGTCTATAGAAAACAGTAATTTATTACTAAACTGATGTTGGTAGTCACATACAACATGCGACTATCCACGTTACATTTCCTTTATTACACTAAACCTTTTGTAATGTCACAGAGAATACAGTGAGCATCACTTCAAACCTTATGTCAGAATTATGTTCATTAGAAACCTAAAATGCATTAGCAATTTGTCCTTCCCTATCACCAAAATCAGGTAACACTCTTCTTCCAGGCAGCCTCCACACAGAAGAGATTCTACAAGGTGTAACAAAGTCAGCAGGAGAATGCCAGATCTTTACAACAAAACTGCAGCTGTGACTTTGGAGATCACAAATAGGTTCTTAGCTAAAACATGATTTTCTTTTCCTTCTGCAGCAGAAAGATTCCTTCTTCGAAAACTAATTGAGTCCAAATTTAACGTATTTTCTAGGATGAATTAATCCTCTATATTCTGTTTCACTCCCTTTGATGAAAAAATATTTCAAAGGGAGTCCTTTTGAAACTTGACCTGAAGTCTTTCCTTCCTCCCAGTGTGAGTCCCAAAGTGGGCAGGTCATCTTTTACAAACCCCTACTTTCATGTAGACACAGATGAGCATCTCTGGGTTATGGCACAAATCGGATTTTACACAAATGCAAAAGGATTTTCTCATTTCCGCAACAAAACCAGGATAACAAAATGGTGTGAGCACTCTCAGCAGCCATCCAGTCCAAGGGATCTGTACATTTCTCACACATACTCTGCCAAAATCCAGACTGCTGGAGGACAGAACAAACCCAGCAAACGAGAGGAGTCCAGCACAACAGAACCAACCCCACTTTGTCTCTTGGCCTCACATCCTGGGGCTCATCACTGACACCCCAAATGTGGAGCCTGAACAATCTCTGCCCCCAGCCTGCCCCACCCCTGTAACTGCATGTGAGGAGCCTTTGAACACATCACCTTTTGCACCTCAGTCTTGAAAGCAGCATTATTCCACATCAGCATTCCAGACCAGCCAATCTCAATGCAAATGGCCAGATTCACACTAACATTCCACTAAAAGTGATGAATCTATTTCAAATCTTAGCTGCTTAACATACTTTTAAAGGGAAAGGATTTTTCCTGATATAAAAGTAAGGCTCAGTATAGCATAACTTGAATTCAATTCTAAAATAAATGAAATTTCATAGTAGTCACAACTATCTACTGGCAGTGGGTTCAACCAAAATATACTTCTTATGCAAATGATCACACTGGAAAAAAATGACTCACCTAGAAATGGAATGAGGCTGAATTAATTAGTGTTAAAGTTTATAATCCCTCATTTTTACATAATAGTTACATGACCACAAGTGAAGCACAAAAGGAGGAGGGAAAAAATGAAGTGTTTGGCTTCATTAATCAGTTCATAAGTTTACTGATTTAGTTTGCAGAATTTATTCACATGCAGTGCTGGCTTAAAACCCCATATATTACAAGTCCAAATCCTACCCAAGATACAGAAGAAAAGGATTTAATTTTTAATTTATTTAAATAAATTAACTGAAGAGCTTAAGGAGGAAACAGAGAATGTGCAGCACTGCAAATTTAAGGAAATATAGGAAATTGAATTTCAAAGCTACATTCAAGGCATAAACCAGCAGCAGAAGGAAGCAGCATTAAGCAGTGAACACTTCACAAATATGAATGTTGCACAAGCATCTACTAAGGCTTTAGGAACACCCACCCTAACTATTTCCTACTAAACCATGCTTTTTGAAGTACCACTCGAAATTCACTAAGTATCTTTTCAAGAATCCTTTTGTCAGTTCCCAAATATTTTCTCTCTTTGACTGGTTATTTTTATAGCCACTGTCAGAAATCAGACCAGAATCTATTCTCTGTTAACATGGCCAATCCCACTCCTGAAAGACAATGAGAGACACAAGACCTCATACTCTACTTCCTTTATTCAGACTGCAAACCCAAGTGTGGTACTGGCACTGCAAAGCCATTCGGGTCAAAACACACCTGCCCATGCTGAGCCCAGGCTCCCAGCAGTCAACTTCATTATTATACAACATACCTCATACTTCATACCTAATTGTGCTTTCAAAGCTGCATAGAAAAGTGGAATTGGAGTCAGACATGAAGTCACTACTTACTGCCCTCTTCCTCAACTACTCTTTTGCCCAGGAGCCCTGCAGTTTAAGGTAAACAGAAAGGAAAAGAGGGAAAAGTCCAGGGGTGTTTTATGTTCTACACCTCATGAGTTCATCTATAAAAAAAGCAAAACAAAAAGCAAATCCAAAGTTGTAAGAACAACTTTGCTAAATATAATAAATAGAAAGGAAAAAATCTTTCCTGAAAAAAACCCAAACCAAACCTCTAATTAGAAGCCATTTCTTGAATGGACAAACCCTGAAAGCAGAAGTTGGACTAAACTGCTCAAAGTAACTAAACAGCAAGATCTCAAAGTGTCACATCTGAGCTACAAAACCAAGAAGGTCTAGTAAGGAAAAACTGTTTTCAGCCAGGAGGCAGCATTTCTTTTAAATACATTTTTGAAGGAGCTAAAGCTGTGTTTTCTTGTCATCTTTATTCAAGTATTTCACAGCAGTTATATTACAAATTACAGTAAAATGTTCAAAATTTCCAGAAGTTCAAAAAATTAAATAACTTACTTCAAACTAACGTAAAATGAAGTCAAAATGCAAAACATCAATTTAAACACAATTCTGAATAAAACTATAGAATCCAAAATATATCATAGCTGATGAAGGAAGTCTACTTAATCCACAAAGTAGACACACGTTAATGAAACCAAACTGGACACCCCAATGTCTAAATAACCCAATGTACAAGATACAAAAGATGCAAGTACAAGCCCAAATTCAAGCTTATGTTGTGATTACAAAATAAAACAAAAATAAAATAGAAGACTATCAGCTGCAGGACCTGCCATTCAGGAGACTGAAGGTAAAACCAGCGCTGACTCACCAACTTAATAAAAAAAAAATTTAAAAAAAAAAAAAAAAAAAAGGAAGACAAGATATTACAAAACCCAGTACTCCTATAAATACATTGGCATATGAGGAAATCAAGTAACAACACAGAGGACACAAAACAAAACAAAACAAAATAATCACAGGTGAGATTCAAGCTTGCAAATACAATTAACTCCAGAGCCATCACCCAAGAGCAACCCTATCACTCCAAAACAGCCCCCCCACCCCAGGCCCCCAAAAAACCTCCTCCTCCTGGCTGGCCACATTCCATAGAGTCCAGCACAAGGACTCACACAGGAGTTTATTTGCAATTTTCACAACAAGAAACAAGGAAGAGAGGTCAATTTGTACAAACTCTTGCCAGTGCTATGTGGCAAAAAATTAAAAACATACAAAGAGTAAACAAGTTTAGACCACATGGATAGATTAACAGCTGTTTTAACTCTATAACCACCAGACATCTGTAAAGGAAAACAAAAACTGAAGTGTGGTTATTTGGGCTAAGAAGGCGAGTATATCATTTTAGGTAAGCTGTCCACTAGAACATCTGGTATTAGCTACGTTTCTCTAAAACAACATGGCAGCTCCTCAATTAGTAAAGTTGCCTCTTAATGATTTTTCCCAATCAACAACGGACAGTAAAAATTTTCCTTTAGAAACCTGACCTTTTAGAACCTTTTATTAATGCTAGGCATTAGCTTAAACTTGCTTTTTACACTCACTGGTGACTAAAATTCCCAACTGTTTTATTTTATATAAATTTATTATCTTCTTAAAAATGAATGCAGTTTTATCTTCCACAAGTGCTGCTGTTACTTGAACAAAAACTTCTTTGAGTAAGTGAAACTGGAATAAATATTTTTAAAAAATTCTGCAGCAAGAACCTGAGACTTGCAAAAAACCCTTTTATCAGAAACTTGCTACAAAAAATCTGCTACATATCATTTAATCAAATCTTAAAGTTTGTAACAATTTCCATCAAAATACAAAATGCTGTTAATGTACCAGACACATAAATATCTCAAACAGGTATGATGCTAATAAATACTAAATGAAACATGGAAAAAAATCCCATAATCAAATCTGAGATCAAAGAATCTCATTTAAAATGTGTTTTCTGCTTGTTTTTGTTGTTTTTAATCGCACTTTCCCACCTAAAAAATACAGTGTTTCTGCATGGGTTGCATTTAAGTGTAACTAGATGTACATGAATGCTTAAAACCTTTTTCTGCCATTACCTATGAAGAAAAACAGTGGCATCCAGGGGAGAAAAAGCTCTAAGACAGACTGATGTTTAACCATCATGGAGAAAGCACACTGGATTAATGCAGTAGTCCAAGGCCCACGTTTTCTCTCTCTGCAGCACTACCCTGGGATGAGCCATAGAGGGGGAGACAAGTCCCTAAGCCTGGGTTTGTACACGGGAGCAGCGTGATTACAGTCCTCCATAAACACTGTTGGTAACTAAAATACAAAAAGCTGAGGTAGCTCAGTATCTCTGCAGTAGTCTGTTTTCTCTGTTTAAAAACCAATCACACTGCGTTGCATATTTCTGGACAGACACTTCTGCAGCTACATAGGGACAGTCACAATGAATGGTTCACGATGGGAACACCAGCCAACTGCTCTAGAACACTTTCCACATGGGTGTGAAATAAACCAGCCCAGGTAATGTTCTAATACCGAGCTTGTGATAAAACAAAAACTGCCTAGACTGTTCTCTCCAGTTGCCAGAAAGGAAAGGTGTTGAACTACACAATTCAGACCCAGAGAACTCTTGGAAAAGGTGGATTCAAAAGGCTCTCTTCCAATCCTCCCCACAGTAACAATGCTTTGCACGGAACGACTCGTGAAACCTAAGAGAAGTTTTACTTTCAACTGAAGTCGGGCTCCAGGACTTTGACCAACTATAGTGTTCTTGCCTGCACTGCACAGTCCAAGCTACATTACAAACACAGACCTTCCCAACAAAACCTGCCAGTATTAACCTTGTTTTCCTTAGAGAACTCACACTGGAAAACAAGGATATGGTGGGAAAATGCTTCAATTTTAGCAACACAGAAGAGTTTCACTGTGTAACTTGTTTCTAAAACAAAATATATACCAATGAAAAAAGGAATTTCACCATTTTGGTAAAGTATGTGGCTTTTTCAGTGTGTCTTAGTTTAGTTCTGTAGAGTAAGACAGGCATTACAGATAACCATAATACTGGTTGCCATCCAATGAAGAGAATACAATTCATCCTTTTGGAGATCTTCATTCTGCAGACAGCTTTCTAACATTGCCATTTGCTATAATCCAAACAAATTGCTTAGCCTTATCTTTCTCAATTGACTAAAAGGCACATTAAAGGCAGTTCTAGAGAGCCTCATCTTCAAATTACTGTACATCCAGTTACTCAAGATTCCTACCACAATGCATCACTGCCTTCTTTAGGACAGATTTTTTTTTTTTGTCCATAACCCCAGAGAAGAGAAAAATTGGGAAAAAAAAAATTAAAAAGGTTGCCTGTTTAAAAATATTCAACTTAGATCTGCTCTTTCCAGTCCTCTTGTGTATGTTGGTCTTCACTTTGCCTGAAGTTTCCCCAAAGATAATGCATGTAGAGTGAACAAGAGCAGGAATGAGAACAGTTTCTGTAGCACCAAAAATCTCCAAGCTGTGGCATTGTATTCTTTATTTATATCAGATACAACTATATGAAGTTCCGTTTGGTTCTTGTAGGCTGGTTGGTTTCAGGTACCTGAGACAATAGCACCAAATTCAACAGAAACAGAAAGAGAGAGCACTTAAGACCAAGGCTCTGCACATACTTGGTGCAAATGGAAACTGAATGGCTCAGAGGACTGCTCTCCCATGAGCAGTTTGAGAGGATAAACCCACCCATCTTGACGAGTTCACAGGAATGTTTCAAACACATGAACTGTTCTTTCCATCTCCTGCAAGAGACACAGACCATTAACTATGCATAAATATAGAGATATAGAAATAGAGTTACTTTATGTAATAGTACTTATTGTGATACTGTTTTTAATCTGAACAAATAAATATATGAAAACAGACATTTCTGTTTATTAGCTGCTATCTGCTAGCAAAATACCATAAAAGAGGGAACTCATTAAAGAAATATTAATGCAGAAAAGCACTCTACTATGACAGTCCATGAGAAAAATCAAGGCTTATTAGGGTCACTTATATAATTAATGTGCTCAATATATATTAGGAAAGCACTGCAGTGCCACACTGCATGAGTCAAGTCTTGCTGCACACTCATGCTGTTGGTGACCCAGCTGTAATCACGTCTGCACAGCTTGGATAATCAAAGTAAAGATTGGTCTTTACACACTTCTGCTGGACAAATGTCTTTTTAATCTACCTAACATCTTGCACAGACTTTCAACACATTTTTAGGTGAAGATGGCAGGGAATAGCATGAAAACTGTTTGAAAAGTATTCTGCAGGAACTCTACAAAACCTCCCACTATGGCTTTTCCAGGTTTTGCTATAAATTATTCATGGAGAAAAATGTTTAGTGCTCAGTGATCCAACTGGAAAGTAGCAATTGTTGTCCTTTTCTCAGCAGGGCTGGTTATCAGTTGAATCACCAAGCTGATCCAAACCCTTCTGTAGTTAGAGCAGTGGTGATGGAGGAAATGCACACCCAGAGCTGGCATCAGCCTGTGCCAATGGTGAAATAATCAATTTGCTGTTGATGCACAGGAGGCCTTGCAGAGCAAACACTTCAGTGACAAACGATTGTGGCAAGGCAGACCTGGCTTCCACCCTGCTGCACTGACCTTCCCAAGACTGTACTTACAGATCAAGATAGAGTGTTCACACTTCTAAGGCCTTGTATGAAAGTCAGAATCTGCAAACTGCATGGAGCAGAGGGGAGTTTTGGCCTAGTTACACCAATACAATTAAGGGCAACTGCAGCAACACCGGGTCAGGGTGCCTATGAAATCACCACTTCACATCCACTGTTAGTCTGGCCACAGACATAGAAACTGCTTCTACTCCATCTTACTCTGCTAGCATGCTGCTAGCTTTTCATGCTGCTGTATTCTCTCCTCTTTTTCCTCCCTTCTTTCAGGTTAAATTCTTAATCCTCTTCTGCAGAAAGCATTCTTAGAAACAACCACCAGTTTTTAAGTTAATACACTAAGCTTTTTTCTTTTTATAGATACCTTCTTCAAAGTCTATTAAAGGTTTTGCCTGCTAGTAGAACAATAAATTGACAGATTAACAGTTTCTGAAAAGCCTATCTCACAATATTCAGGTAAAGAATAAAAGCAGCTGTACAACATCACCTCTATAAGTTGTGATTTGTCATAGTCTCTACGATGCCTGTAGATGCATTGACTGAGGAGTGAATACAATCTCTCAAGTTGGTCAACAGTCAGGTTGTCACTTTTCTTAACCACCACATCAAGCAGTTTCTGTTGGAACAACAAAAGGTGAAGTTAAGAGGGTTTCTAGAATAATTTTTAATTTTTTTAAGGATATAGCAGAAATGCAATATCTTTCTGAAGCCCTCCTTCGAAGGGATACATACAAATGAAACGAACCACACCTGGATATCAGCAAGGTCACTGCTTCAATGTTTATACAAAAAGGATTTGATGTCTCTTTTCACTTCTCTGCTTACACCCACACTTTTCTTCTTGTTTAAAGACTTTTACTCAGTAAAGCTTGGGCAATGTTTGTTCTTTTGGAATGCTACTTCATCCTATTTCATCTTGGTCAGTCATTGTAACAAAGTAAACCCTAAAAAACTGCTTTGATGGCTAAAGCAGAGATTTTTAAGAACTTATATTGACAGGGAAAAAAAGTACCACCACATGTAAACATTTGGACTTTCCACACGTGTTGATAAAGGGAACAAAAAAAAAGAAGGGGCTAGAAGGAGGACACAACACATGTAAAATTTCTCATAACAAAGGTGAAAGTATTTCACATAGTAGCAAAGAGCAACATTTAACTTTTTTTTTTCCTCCTGTCATAATAATTCTGTGGTTTTCAAAGAGATTATCATCTTTACTCCATAGAAAATGAGATCTAAATTTCATAGGTCACAGTAGGTCGAGCTACTTTTTACAACAGAAGAGAGCAAATTTTGTTGTAAGTTTGCTTAAAAAAAAATTGAAAGAAAATTAACTAGCAGTCTATAATGCCAAAACATCAACACAAATTGCCTTTTGCTTTCCAATCCACTAAGTTTTCTCCACCAAGTATACCTACACAGGAAAAGATGATGTTAACTCCCAATTACCAGGCACCCAGCAGTTTCTTGGTACCTGGCACGGCCAATTAACACATATGAGTACCTGCAAAAATGGCAATTAAAGAGTGGACTGCTGTGTCATTACTGGATTATAAGGGTAGTAATGATGCAACAGTAAGGATTCAGTAGTTTTATTAACTTTTCATCCACAAAACACTGATCGACAAATCATTTCCAAAGGTCATTACCATCATAATGCTTATTTGCAATCAAAAACTAAAGGAAATGTTGCTTCAGAACACAGAAAGGAAGATTTTTTCATGGAGTCTCTTAATAGTTCAATTTATTTTTTCAGTTCTGTTACCTTTAGTCTGTCATGGTCAACAACCACAGAGGGTAAGGGATCTGAAGGTTCCTCTGGAACCTGCTCCAAACTTGTGGGCTTTGACTGCTCCACAGCAACTTTTCGCGTTTTCTTGCTTTTGAACAAACCTGTAATTTGAAAAACAATTATCAGCACTTTCAGTCCCACAAAATGCAGCCAGTGTTTCTTCACTTCAGTTTGATTTTGCTCGTTTAGTTTAGTTGCGTTGTTTTGAATCAAGCAAGATTGTAGCAGTGCACATTATTCATCAGCTTTGCCGAATTCTGAATGCTAACAGGTGCACAAACCCACAGTTCAGAAGACACACACAAAACTGGTAATCTTTAAAACCCAAGTCCGAAGTGCCAACTTTGAATGAAAACTGAATTCCACTAAGAGTTCTCTCATCGTATCCAACAACAAATTAAACAGCTTCAAAGACAAGTTCACACACTAAGAAAATGCTGAAATTCTGCTCAAGTGAAACAAATTTCATTTTTCTCTCTAAAGCATCCCATGTCTTCATCACCACAGTATTTCAACATTTGCTCTACTTCAAACCTCATGCTTTTGTTACACGTTTTTGTTTTCTTCCACTTTTGTATTCAAGCTATTGACCAATCCTGTGGCAAAGAACAAAAGATTTCCTATCTCCTTATACTCTCCCTGCATTCATTCACTATTTTTCTGCTCAGCTATTTAAAATGCATTTTCTTCTGAGGACCCCTGCTATAATAACTATCCTAAAGCATACAAAATTCACCTACCAAATTCAGAAATGTAAAGGCACTTAACACATCATGCTCTTCTTGTGATATTCCTAGGACCTTTCTTGTATTATTCTCCTTACCCTTAGATAAAATATGTATGTACAAACACAGCCAACATGTACACAGTAATCTTCTCATAATTCAGATCTCTCATTAAAGCTCATTTACTTTGTAAATTTCAGCACTAACTTTTGAAGTAAAGATTTCATTCTTTTAGATAATTCTGAAAGCTCATTAAAAAGGCAATCATGCATAAAGCTTCTATTTCTGTTCCCTGAGGAAACGATCTCTCTTGTCTTCAAAGGACATGGCCCCTTCTTTTACACACCACCAGGATTTTCCTTCTCCTTCTCTTATCTTTTTTCTGCACTGTTATTATGTTCACTGTGACTCCAAAGCCATATACCTTCTCCAACAGATAAACAACAATCTGGCTTTTGCTATGAGTTAAACTGCTTCAACTTTGCTACGAGCAAGTTTTTAAAGGAATACATTCTTTATTTCTATGCGTTTTTTACCCAATGTCAACAATACTATTATCATATTCTCTAACAAAACTAGTCAATATCTATCATGCAGATGAAAATATAAATCAGACAGAATATACAGACCAAAATATGTACTATAATTATCACTGTTTATAATATTTTTAAATACTTAATTATTATTTTAATGTTACCTCAATATTTCCCACAAAGCTGACAAATATGAACAGAGTAGTGTTAGTGTGGAGATACACTTTCTTGCCTAAGATAAAAATACAGCAAGTCAAGATTGTACTTTTAATTTTTCTATGTGGAATTAAATGCTGTAAATATACTAAGAGTTTCAAATAAAGAGTCAGCAATTAATAAAATATGACTATATTATAATAATTGTAACATAATATATTACAGTGAAAAATACACACATCAACTTGAACACTGAGATAAAGACAGAAACACGGAAAACAAGCTGTACCTTCTTTATCTGCTTCAGCATCTTTAGTTTCAATGTCTGTGCTCTGTAGTGTTTTCTCATTATTGCTGCAATGTGGCAACTCAGCTTTCACCAGATCAGTTCCTTGACTTTCCCTGGAAGCCTCCATTTTCTCCTTTGGCTGATCTTCAGATAAAGATTTTTGCTTGTTACTAGACCAATCACTGTTGTCACAGGGTGAAACAGCATCAAGTGATTCTACTTTACCATTATGACAGGCTGGAACAGGTACACCTTCAGAGCTGTGTACAGATGTCTCTCCATTCACACAGTCCCCCTTCAATGTAGAGTCCTTCCTTAATTCCTTTTCAGCACCCAGGGTAACACTGTCAGTTATTAATAGGGATTCATTTGAGCTCTCTTCTTCTGTGGATGCAAAATTGTTTTCTTTTCCTGATGTCCCATTGTTAAGTCTCTGCTCTGCATCTATGTCCATAATATCACAAGAGGATTCATCATTTGTCATAGACAGGTCTCCTGTTTCCTCTCCATTCTCCTCAATGCAGTCAGTGCTGATCTCTAGCTCTCCATTTTCTAACAGTTTACTGTCCTCACCATGATTTTCATCATCAGCAAACTTTGCATCATCTTCATCTTTCTTTAAATTATTGACTTTCCTCTTCTTAATAATGCCTTTGCCCCACTGTGAGCGCCGTCTCGATTTTCTCCTTATTCGAACTGAAAACAAAGACACAAACAAACACTTTTAGATGCACAGGTACCCCTCAGTAAAGAGACCAGGATAGAAGAATATGGTGCTGTGTGAGGCAGTCAAGTATCTTCACTCTTCAAGGAAAAATAAGGTGTCTGTTTATTTGAATGCAAGCAAATTAGAAGTAACAAGGAATTTTAGAAATATAATGAGTGAACACTCAATCATCCACTCAATTCCTAAACTACGGAAACAAGAAATTCCTACTAAAACAGCTAAGCAATGTTGTAGTAGTTTGGGTAACTCATTTGGATAATGCAGACTCTAAAGAGAGTTATTCTCATTTTCCCTTTTTAGCTCCTCAGTGATTTGAAATTATTATACAATAAAACAAATGAAAGTACAATCCATGGAGTCATAGAATAATTCAGGTTGGAAGGGACATGAGGAAGCCTTTAATCCAACCTATTTTTCCAACCAGAGTCAGCTGTGAGGGCCATATTATGCTACTCAACTTGAAGCAACATGTGATCCTTTTTCCATTATTTCTCCTTTTTTTTTCATTATTTCTCCATGAAATTTTACTTTTTCTTATTTCTTAGTTGTACTTTCTGTGCCTTTGAAAAATTACATAAGAAACTATCTTTCAGAAAGTCCATTTTATCTTATTAATCTCTCTGCAGTGAGATACAACTAAGGTACCAATCTAAAGGCTGTGGGGCACATTTGTAATTTGATGAGCAAATGCAGAAGGAAAACCACTCAAACCTAATGCTATTGCCAATATCCTTTCCAAAAGCACTAACTAGACACAGCTCAGAAGACCAAGGAAGACACTGGGGCAAAGTAAGCTTCTACTTAATTACTTAAAATCCAAGCAATGATGAAGACTGTTCTATTTTTGCAAAATTGCTTAAGTTGTGGCCAACTACTATAAGTGAAAATCACAGCCAACAGTAATCAGAGACCGACAAATCTCCTTCCATTTCAAGGTGAGCTCTTATGCTGAGCACCTCCATAATGTTCTTTATATTTCTAAGTTGCTTTGATTTATGGGGTATTAAATCCTACACCTGTGTGTGCCAACCACACACTGAGTTACAAAGATCTTGCTTTGAAGATACAAGCACTATGCAGGTACAAGTGTTGAGAATTAATTCACAGCCACTCAGAAGCACAGTTGTACTTCAGAACTTCTCCCCATGAGTGCTGTATGTAAGCAGGTAGTTTAACAACTACATTAGGAGTAAATCTTAACCTTTTAGCTTTAAAGCTATCTAAACATACAATCACGCTGCAATAAAAACAGTCTCACTTGGAATGTGTATTTATTGTTACAAATAATCTTTATGAGGAACTGCAAGATTTGAGGGGAGAAAAAAATCCCCTTTCTTCAGCCATATTCAAGATTTGATAGTGACTTCTATAGTCAGTGTCACTCTTATTGATGACAAACTACAACCTACTCATATAACTTTTTAGGAGTTCATGTATTTTTTTTCCCGAAATTGTGCAGATTATCACTAGCCACTGAAGCAGCAAATCTGAAACTAAGCAAGGAAATGTAAATTTACAGACAAAAATAAAAATAATCCTCTTATTAGGCAATGGATTGAGACTCAGTGCAACTCCAAAGATGGGTAAATAGAACACAGAAGGAGAGTAGAAATCTCAAAGGAAATCTAGTACATCCTAAATGTATAAATAAGTTGAAATTTTAAAATATACACTAATTTTTGGCTGTTTTGGCAGACTTTGCTGAAATTCAGATAGATATATCACATATATTTCATGTAATATTTGACATCTTTTTTAACATTGAATTGTACTTCAAATATTTAATGGCACATCCCTTCTCTCCACGCTGTGAGTTCCACCTGGGTTGAGAAACTATAATTTGTCCAAACACACAAGTAAATTCCTAAAATTCTTAGGTGTGAGAGAAATCACTTTAAAGCAAAATGGAATTAATCCTTATATTATCTATCTCATTAAATTTCAAGTCTTTCCCAAGTGAGAGTCAGCAAGCCCAGCTAACTCAGTGTCGCATGCAGTATTTTTGAACAAACGTTATGTGTTCTGTTTTTTACTGCTGTTTTTAATTAGAACAAAGCAACAACAAAAACTGAGGCAGTAGTGTCTTTTGGGATGAGAGAGGAAATTCTGGTTCCAGATCCTTAGCAACCAAAACATTGTTACATAGATTTTTCTTTTACACAGAGTCAAGCCCCTAAATGAGTGAAAAGTTGGGCAAGGAATACAACATTTAAAAACAAAACCCACCACCAGTCTTTCTTCCCTGCTTAATTCCCCCAGTTAAGGGAGTGGTACAAGTGGGAGAAGTGTTTAATGGATCAGAGAACCATGTGACAAATTGTAGACACTGACACCAGATTTTATCACCTATATTGCCCCCCTTTATATTTACTGGAAATAAAAAGGGAGGAAACTGAATCCTACAGGACAGTTGATTATAACTTTAAAAGGATGAAGGAGCTACCACAGGGTAAAACTGATGCAAAGGGCCAGTGGGGAGAACTAATGGGTTAACAGATTGCTGCTAAAAAATAAACTTAACCTGGAATCCCATCTTCACTACCTTAATGTATTTTAGAAGATTGTAAACTAGCAAGAGCAGAACGCCAAACTTTTTATTTTCTAGTCAGTATGAGTCATGACACACTATCAGATTCCTGTAGGCAACAGAATGGAGACAGTTATTTACAGAAGAAAAATTTTGTGTGAACTTTGTTTAAAAAATGAACACAGTACATACAATTGCAACTCAATGCCTTAACACCTTTTCAATTACTCCTTTTAAAACTACTCATCAAAAATCTCCCCACTGATAACCCAGTCTTGTGGCAGTATTTGTGCCAGAAGCAGTGGAATACTATTGTCAGAAGAATCCTGCCTTAGAGAAACTCAGTTCTATAACTCAAACTATTATAATAGCAATTATTCACACATGAATACATTCACTTGCCTTCTAAATTGGCCAACTATTCACTCTATAATCTTCACATAACCTCTACAGATTTCTCAAAGAGATCTTAATTTCAGTTCTAGCTTCTGTCTGGTTTGCTTTTTTGCAGACCACTAATAAGCATTTTTAATAACAATAAATATCTGTCTGACCACAAGTCCTGCCTAACATTTCACTCAGGTTCACATGAAGTTGGTATCAAAACTAAACTTCCCCTGCTCTTTTTTTCCTAAGATGCACAATCTATACAGACAGCATTTTTTAGCGTGCTATGTAATACAATGCAATTAATCACTGATTACAAATTTATATTTGTATTTTCAGAGTCATCTGAAAAACCCATAAAAAAGGCAGACAGCATTTCCTCTAGGCAAGACTAAAAATAAATTTTGTACTGTCTTTACTTCAGAAGAACTAGTCCTTGAGATGAAGTTAAGTAAAATGAAACCTGTAGCAGACTTTCAGAAATTCTGAATTCTTGTCCACTGACAGGTGCTGCTTGGAGATTCTCCAGTCAGATACACTAAATAATGACATCATCTGGTGACCTAAGTACCAACCCTGTCCAGAGCAGAGCACTGTTCTTGGCTATTAAAGAATCGTGATAGTAAAAAAAAACCCAAAAACCTAGAAACATCCTAAACAGTATGAACCAAGTTTGTCCCACTTTCCCAAAGCATTTCTGCAAAGACCTAGAGGTAACCATGACCTTTCTGTTTATTATGGTCTCAGGAAAAGACTCCTCAAAAAATGGGTGAATGGTATAGAAGCTTCAGAGCTGAGGTATGCACTGTTGCTGTCCCCCAAACCAAGCAGTACAGTGACAGAACTGTACACTACACAGAAATAAAATTAACAGCAGAAAAGAAAGCAGATATATTTATATGGTTCAAACACTGCCAATTATTAACAAGGAAGTCTGCTTCCCTTAATGTGGAAGAACCCTAATAAGATGCAGCAGAGATCTTTCTCTTGAAATTTCTGTAGTTTGACTACTTCAGTACCCTGAGTGCAGCACAGTATTCAAGGCTAACAAGTTCACTTTATGCTGCAGAAAAGACCCTTCCATGCTTCCACACTGCTTAAAACCCATCAGAGAATCTGAATCCTCTGTCAGTAAATGATAAAACTGACATCCATCAAACAGTAAATTCTCTGTTGTTACTGTATTTCATGAAGAATTCCTGGGGATTAAAACCCAAAGAAGATTCTCACGGCAAGCAAGATCACCACGGATCTAGATTTTTAGTCTGCAGTATCAAGAACCACTTAAAGCAATTCATGTGTTTTAAGTTTTCCTTCCATGATCAAAACCCTCAACACCTCTCTGATGTGTAAAGTAACTCAAAGCCTTGAGAAATCACTTATAACCAGCAACTTACACTCTCTTATACAGCATCCAGGATATCCATGTACCGGCCACAGTAATTTAGCTGCTTCCAGTAGCTCCACATTCCTTACCAAGAGGCACTAAATAGTCCACTTGAAAGTCTCCGGAGTTTCTACTCACAGAGTCCCAAACTGCAGTCAGAGATAAGCAGCAAGAAAGAACAGATCACAGTTCCACAATGGCTTAAAAAGCAAAGTGAGGTGCCAGCTTCCACTAACAAAGCCATTTCTCCCTCCAAAGCCAGCTATAGCATTTCCACTGCCTCATTTTGTGCCGGCACTACTGCTCCTGCAGTAAAACAGATAAGGGAACTAAATCCATCTGAAACATTAGGTTGTTGGGGTTTTTTTCTGGGTTAGTTTTCCAACTCATGAATGACAGTGCTGGCACAGGGAACACGGTGGGAATATGCCACCAGTGACAAGGCAAGACATCCTCTTTAGTAGTGACCTGCAGTTCCAGCTTAAAGTGACTGTGGAACTAATCCCTAAAAGATGCCATTTTCTTCACCTAGACAGAGGGCACTCAAAGCACAGAACTGACAAGCACGTGAAAAGAACTGCATGTAACAACTTCACATATTTATGATCTTTATCACCCTATATAACAGCTTATGCTTTGTAAACAAATACTTGAAGAACCTGGGCATTTCGACACAACAAGGAGGAGTGAAGCTGCATAAGGAGCAGTTGAGATAGGTACAAAACCAATCCTGGCTGCAGCATTCCCAGTATTTTCTTCCCCAGTCAACTGCTTTCCCTTATCATCCCCAATCATGCTCTCCACTCAAGCTCTTGCCAATATTTCTTATGGAACTATCCCAATGTCTCTGTTCCCACCCCATCTGAAGAGGACATGGGACACACTCCCTCTGAGGTGTGCATGCCATGCCTGGTCAATACCCTGTTTTATCTGCTCAACTACCATTTTCAATCTATCTCCCTTTCGTGCAGTAGACACGTGCATTTGTCCAGCTACCAATTTTCACAAAACCTGCAGGAATCTAATCTTTCAGCTCTCAACTCCTGTCAAATCTGTCTGAACTCTGCTAAATGATTCAGAAGTTATTAGGGGAACAGAGATGGACAGAGAGCATAGGTATGATTTTCTTGGGAAACCAAGATAAAAATATAATTGACATGAAACCAGAGTAACTATGTTAGTAAAATACATGGAAAGACAGCCACACTGGAAAATTAAAGAGGCAAATGAAGTCAAAAGAGAAGAGACAATCAGATTAATATCATCTGTGGAGATAATTCTTAGACTTTCCACCTCTATAGACCTGCTTATTTCCCCTCTGCTGATGAGCTCTGTACAACAGCACCTATTGCAGCTATACACATCCTTACAACCTTCAGTTGGCTCTCAAGGACTACTGAATGACACCTTCCTGCTGCAAGAGAGCCATGAAAAAACACAATAAAGAATCATGATTTCTCTGTCAAGGAGGCAAAATCTAAAGTTAATAAATGGGGTAATAATCCCAAGAAAATCTACTACTTCTCCAGACAGAAACACTAAGTCTTTAAGCAATTTAAAGCAAACATTGGCACTGTTTTCAAAAGGGATGAAGGAAGGGTTCTACCTGGTTTAGAAACTGTTTTTGTTGTATCACTTGTGCATACCATTTGGGGGGAGGGGGGAAAAGCCAAACTACTTCAGAAGATCTTTTTACCATGTTTATAAGGAAGGTGATGATAATGCTTTCAAGGAAACCTTATGAGGCTGAACCATCTTGCATTACTGAGTTATAAAGAAGAGGAGAATATAAAAAAGTCACTGATCAGGTAAATTATAGAATCCACTCAACCCTCTGTCAGAGAAAAAAGACACTTGATTAATTCAACAGGCAAGTATTTAATAGTGATGAGAGAAAATTTCTTTGTCACTAGATATCACCGAGTTCAAAAGTTTGATGGGATCCCAAAAAAGAACAGGTAGTCAAGATTTATTAGAACTCCCACAAATTCACTAAATTGCATTTTAAATTTGAAGAATTTAAAAGCCTATGGGGTTTAAGAGAACTGTTAACCAACCTGGAATCATCAGCTATGCTGGTATTTCCTTCAAAATCAGGCATGAAAAAAAACTATTTCTCAAATATTTGCAACCTTCTTTTAAAGCATCTGGTTGAAGGCAGCATCATGCACAAAAGATCAAACCACTCCCACCCAGAATGCCAACTCCTACACTACCCACAACAAAATGACAGAGAGACAAAAAGAGACAGTTGTCCCAGCTCTGAGTAAAGATATCTTCACATTCCAGAAAACCTTTTTTAATGGTGCTTATCAAGTAACAGTACTTGCCTCTCTCTCAAGTGAGAATTAATCCAAGTTAAATCTGGAAAGCAGGAGGAGAAAAACTAAACAGTAGCAAATACAGGATAAGTGACAAAAACAGCAGCTACAAGGATTTTCATGTTAGCCTCTGAATGACTGTTAGTTTGCCAATATCCAGTTTTTGAATACAAACCCAGAACCAGACCAACACGAGAAAATGGTTCAAATTATCAAAACCATATGGCATCTGCTCTGCCATATCCTTTGATAAGGCATGCTGCAGTCCCAGAAGGCTGAAGTACAGCAATCACTGAGACCACTGTAACAGAGAGGTCAAAGAATGGACACTAAACAGAAGAAAATCAGACAAAGACTGAGCATAAAACAGCTTCTGAGAAAAAAAACTGTGAATGAAAGACCTTTTCTTTCTAAAAATCTGTTTTAAAAAGTACTCCAGACAAAACAAAAGCCTTTCCATGATAAAGCAGAAACAAAGTGTTCCATAGGACAGCAAAGATCACCATCTGGGGGTGAAAAAGAACAAACCAAAAACCAACCAACCAAAAAAACCCAACACAAAAAGGCAAAGAAAATATTACTTCTTTAGAAACAACGTTTTCTGCCATAGTTTTTTAGATCCTAGCTTGGTATCCCTACAGTTTGTTCTAGAGAGACCACTAATCACTTAAATTACTTGGAAAAGTTAGCAGTGTGTTTACTTCGTATTTCATAAAATGACTTTCAAATAAAACTTATATTTTTAATAGTTTGCATAACACAAAGGATTTAAATTTTCTTTATTTGCTCCAAATGCCATTTTCACAGCTATGCTATTTATCACACGGCATAAAAAACATCTCTATGAAGAAAACGTAAAATCTGCAGTCTATCACTACAATATATTATCATTAAATGCTGCAAAAAAAAGATAAGAATGCAAAGCCAAATCTTCCCCATACAGTTTATTTATATAGAACACTAAAGGAAGCAAGTGCAAGACAGTAAAATAGTATGTACCATGCCCCATCTACTGGCAAAATGGAGCAGATGGATACAGTTTTATTGTACAGGATCCCAATGATTAAAGAGATGCTAATGCTTTCTGAGCTAACTTGTATCTAAACCACTTAATTTAGCAAACACACCAAACTGCACACTGCTGGGAGCTCCCTTTTCCACACAGCTCCATACAAAGGCAAAATAAGACTCTTCTCAGCAGTGTCCAGTGGCAAGAGGCAATGGGCACAGACTGATATACATGAAAATCAGAATTAGGAAAAAGAATTTATTGTTTGTATCCAAGCACTACAAGAGTTTTCCCAGGCATGACACAGAGCCCCCATTTTTGGAGGTATTCAAAACACAATTTGACAAAGCCTTGAGCAACCAGCTCTGAGGGGAGCTAGACTTGAACATCTCCAGAGGTTCCCTCCAAGCACTGTAATTTTGCGATTCTATAATCATAAAACTATTTATATCAGATTTCTGACATCTGTCCCACTCCAAGTTCCCACCAGAATACTTACACTTTCCTCAAAATACACAGTCAATAATAGAAATATTTTAAATTGTGGCAGAACTTCCCCAAATAGATTTTCAGCAACTTCTAGTAATTCAACACTTTTAAACCTCATCTATACTGAGGGTCACAATCCACACAGCTGTACCTTCAAAATGGGAAATGGGAGTTGCAGATGAAATGTAACTCAGGAATGTGTATCACCATGCCTTCAAACAGAATTACTTATGCACCACATTTCTAACAGTCCATCTGGTCTAATCAAATTAACAAAGTATCTAAAATACATCAGAAAAATTAAGTTAATCACAAAATAATAGGTAACTAAAAAAACTAAATAAAGTTTTATACAAAACACATAACCTCAGAAGACAAACCAACATATAATAATCCAACTGTCTACTGTAACAGCCCTGAGCAGGACCCTAAATTTGGCAAGGCTGCTGCACTGTATGCAGTCCTCTATAATTTCTTTTAGAGTTCTCAGGTTTGTCATCTGAATTAATCTTTTTGCAGCTCTTTTCTAAAATACTGTAAAGCAAAGCTCCTAAAAAATAGTACTAACCTATCAGGAAAATAATGTTATGATTGATGATTCTTTCCTTAGATTCCTCTAAGGGAAAACATTAATTCAAGCTCAAACAGCAGAAAACATACAATTATTTTCAGAATTATTGAAAACTATGGTTTTATCCTGTTTAATTAAAATACTTTAATAATTTTTCTTGTTATTCTGATTGTACAATACATTATAGTCTTTAAAACATATTATTTCATGCCCAGAAAAAATTCCACTCTCCCTCTAAAATAATCCCTCTTCAGAAATCCCTTCTCCAAACTTTCTTCTTCCATTTAAACAACCACAATCCACAGTTTCATTTTCTGCTATTTGAGCTCCCCACAATCTGCTCAGGTCTGCTCTCACCCTTCTCTAGCTTATCCTCCAAGTACCCTTTCAAGACCGTTTCTCTTCCTCATTTCTAGTCTCTGCTAAACTGACCACATCAATCTTCAAGAGTGCTCATGTACTACTTCAATCCTTTCTGCAGATTTCTGATTGCTCATCAATTCCTGGCTCTCTCTCTTGATTACTAGATGCATCACATCCCTCCTGGACTAGCTACCTTTCCCAGATTCAGCCTTAAAAAGCAGATTTTCATTTGATCTTAGACCCAAACACCACTAAGCCTCAAATTTTCTTGCCTTCCAAGCTAGATCAAGAAAATACCAACAGGATCAGTGCCTTAACAGTAACTTTGTTGTTTACACAGGGACACTGGCAATTTCCTACAGCTGATGGCTCGAGTTTTCAAACAACTGCTGCTGCCTCCACAACAGAGGGGAAGCAAGAGAGGTACTGGAGCTGCTTTGGATGCGAGTCAGCAGCAAGGGCTGCTCTCCCCCTTCCCAAGGGATGTCCAGCTTGGAGGTCTGTAAACCCCAACGTCTGCTGCTCAGCATGCACAGCCAGCAAAGTGCTCTGCAGAGCAGCCAGAGGAAAAATCTCCATCCAGAACTTCACAGGAAATTTTAAAAAAATTAATTGGGAATCCCTTCCCTACACTCTCTGTTTTGCATGAGCTGCCAAACGACTAAAGAACAGCTTGGATCCACATCATCAATTTATTATATAACAATTTATTCTAACCATAATTCTGTACGATTGACTCTAATTCCTTTAATAGAAATTACAGCTTCGGGAAATAAAATCATACACCTCTAATTAATTAAGCTATTTGACATCAACACTATCATTCATATATAAACAATGTTCATCTCTGGGCAGTTATCACCATGCCTAGAAAACAATTTCTCATCATTTTTCATCACCATGAAGGACAGCAAAAAGACCAAAATGAAAATGTATCTGCTTCAATCAGTTTGCCATCAATCAGCAATAATTGATAATGCTACTAATAATAGATTAATAATGGACTCCATATCTTCAGCAGGAAAGCCAGATGCAACTATCAGTATATCCCCCATACTCACTTTCTCTTGTAGTCTTTATTTTCTTTACAATGAAAGTATCTGCTATGTATTTACCTGCTCTAATCAACTTGCCTCTTGAAAATAATTAGCAGTGCCTCTGATTACCCAATGACACCTCACAATCCTAGAGATTTTGATCACTTAACTGGATTAATTCAGTAGGCTCCAAGAAGTGTATCTTAACATCCTCCAGTAATGGTTACTGACTGGTAGAAACCATTGCCACAAAGGAAAATACAGTTTAATTTGCAATCTCTTTTCTAGCTTTCAGCATGATGCTGAATATATTGAAGGCAGGAATTCAATGTAGTGTAGGAGAGAGTATTAAGCAGTGTAGAGGTATTTTCCTGCTAATACACAGAGTAAACAAACCTGAAAACTCATCAAATCACTGGAAAGCATTCTTCTTATTGGATGTGAGTTGTCTTATACTGGAAACAGTCTTTTACAATGAAAACTGCAAAATATTCACACTTAGAAAATTATTAGAAAAATAATTATTCTTTATCACAAGACCAGAAATCCTGCTTCTTTACAACTTCTTGGGCAGAGAATTTATGTACTCCTAAAAGGAGTATTTCTTAGTTCCATGTGTTTCATGCCTAAAATTACTTCTGGAAATAATCAGTACACAGCAGTAGAGACACATTTCAAATGTCTGCCATTGAAACGACCTCTAATTTTGCACAATTATCACCCAAGGTACTTACAAGCACATTTATTTGTGGAGTTGGGCCACACGGCCATGGTGGGCTTTTGTCTGTTCCGAAATGCCTCTTCAACTCTGGCTTCTGTTTTCCGTACAGTGGAACCATGAGGATTTACCTGCTCTGCTGGCACGGATAAGCCTGCAAGCAAAAGACAACCATACCTATTTAAATAAATCAAGCTGCAGGAATCTACTGAATCAAAGAAGAAATTTGGAACACTATACTGCAATAGAATACATCCATTAATATTTAGCTGGACATTCAAAATAAAGATTTGAATCAAGAATATTAGGTTTCTACTGACAAAACAGCTTACTGGTTGCATGGCCTTAAACTGTCAGCTGTGATGGATTAGAAAAATGTGACTGTCTCTCACAATCCCCAAAGATTGACCTTTCTATTCATATTTCC
The DNA here is from genome assembly GCA_037013685.1 of Acridotheres tristis. Taxonomy (NCBI): domain Eukaryota; kingdom Metazoa; phylum Chordata; class Aves; order Passeriformes; family Sturnidae; genus Acridotheres; species Acridotheres tristis. Next base: position 105,083,224 of record CM072887.1, read on the forward strand.
TCTACAAGTAAATTCTTACTGACCATTTCAATCTTTCCTTTATTTTAAACAGACAGTTTTAAAATAAGTGGCAATTCATAATGGCATTGTATGCCATATCAAAAAGAGTATCTGAATAAGAACCTTGTATTGTCACTGTGATCTATGTTATGTAAAATGGATGAATTTCAGAGTCAATATGAGCTCTTAAATTAAGAAAATGAAATTCTGCTTTTAACAAAAAGTGTGGTTTGCTTCCTATAATGTAACTTCATCTCATAGCTTCTACTGCTTCATAGGTTTTTCAATTAAATTCTAAAAAAAGCAAACTTTCATATTGGTTAAGCACAATTTAAAGACATAAATGACTATCTGAAGTTTTGTATTTGTGAACTAAAATTTCTTATCCATCCACTAAAATGGTCTTCAAAATGTCATACCATGTCTCCAATAGAAACCAGAACCAAATGATCAAGAGCTGACAAGAAGCTCCAAACCTGATGGATGCAGAAATTAAGATTCACACAGAATCTCTAATCTCACAATTAATAATTACAGCATAGGTTTCTATGTACTATTATAAAAATTTTAAACTACATATCAAACAAATTTCATTACTCAAAACTACTATCACTTCTACCCTTTTATTTGCTAGTCTCCACAAGTAGTTGCAAATTTCAATAGTCTAGGATATATAGTTCTTAATTTACCAACTTAAAACTTGCTGTCCTTAGGCTTAACAACTTTTCACAACAGCACTTCACTTCAGTAACAGAGGAACAAGAAATTCTAGTTTGACTTCTACATATTAATTTTATTGTAGTTTATGTGCAGTACTTTTGAGATTGGTCACCAGATAGAGTACTAAGTAAAAACGGAAGATGTGTGGAAAAAAAACAAACAAAACCCACAAACAATGAAAAAAACCCCTACCACAACCACACCCCAAAAATCACCAGGAAAGTTGGGGGAAAAAAGCCATGCAGAAAATACCTTCCATTTTACAACTACGTACAATGCTAAGTAACCTGCTAACAAAATTGTAAAGAAAATTGATATGGAGCTTTTTAGCTTTTTTCATCCTTTGCTGAAACTGCTCTGAAACACGGTACATGGCATAGTCTAGACAAGCAGATGCACTGTGATTGTCCTGATCTGCTGTCTTGCTGAGGATGTCCTTTAGAGCAAAATGAGAATAATGGCAGAACTGATCAGCACTCACATCCCTTCCATCCATTACAATGACAAGCGACAAGACTACACTCCTGAAGTGTTACCATCCAGATGTTCTGCACCACCACAATCTTTGACACAACTCCTGATCCCTTGTGCTTGCCTTCCAGCATGAGGCTTCCTCAGACCTCAAGAGCTCGACATATTTTCCTCTGTTCATAAACAGTTCATCTAACACAGCTTCTTCCATGCATTCTGAGCCTTTTGGACTTGCTTTGGTTAGCATTCCTTGCTATCAGTGATCTCAGCTTTGCACAGTCTACAGCTGGACCAACTGCAGAGCTCAGTTGTCATTGAAACCAAGTGTGGTCCAGAAGCACAAGCATCTTCAAGTGTCACCTGCAGGTACCTGTGACACTGTAACAGTTTCCATGCCAATACCCATCCATACCCACTTTGAATCCTGCCTATTCCTCTCTCTGAGTTGTTTTGTCCCACAGTGATGCTGCTCATCATGCACCTGTACCTGAAGGTCCTCTTACCAGCATCTCACACCAATGGTACCTGCTTTTTCTGATTTAACAAGTTCATTGCATGATACTATCAGCCTTAATTATGACTTAAGACACTGCCCCTCTTTCAACACAGTCTGCAGGCTTTGTCCCCAGAAATATCTATTACTGGGCCACCACCAAAAAAAGGAGGGCAGCATTCCAGTTCTTGCAAACTTGCAAGAAAGGACCACAAGCCATAGAGTCATTCTCTGTAACAAAGAGCCCTTACAAACATTTACTTTAACCTCGGAAGCAATAACCTTTAACAGTCATGGGGACTTGGATAATTAACTGAGCACAGCTCACAGCATGACACTGCAGCCAGAATTCTGAATATTCTTGTAGTTCTAATAGAAAAGTACAGAGGAGAAATGAAGGCATTATATTAGCTCTGTTTTACAGCCATGGCGAATTACAATTGGTTCATTTATCCACAATTCAAGACATACATTGGAAGCTTGCACAAAATTAGACAAAAACATGCATGACTGAATAGGAAAATACAAAGAATTGTATCTGTTTTAACCTGAAGAAGAGAAAGCCTATAGATACTTGCATAGTTCAAAGAAATTTATTAATAAAAGGTCTTCCATCTACCAACAGAAGTATTTCAAGAATCAGCAGCTGAAAGGTAAGACCAGCCAATTCAACACAGAAATCAAACAATGGAGCTTTATACCAAAGCAGGAAACAATTTGCCAAAGTAAAGCTGGAATTATTGAAATCAGTAATCCCTAAATCAGCATGAAATTTTGTTCTAATGTTATAGTTCAGTGATTTTCAACCTTTTTCAACTTTCAAAACTTTAAAACTTTTTCATGAAGGTAGACTCTTTTTTATGTAAACAGAACACTGTTGCCACACTGGGAATATGCTTGGACTTTTGATAATTTTCCCTGGTCACTTTAGAAGCTGTATACACACTTGCAAGGGTTGTTTTTTAATAAAAAATAAAAAAAAAATTAATACATCATCTCCAAAACTGTACTTATACACATGCCAGGGTCAACTAAAAATCCAGTGGTTTAAAGGCTGTTCCCCTTTACCATAATTCTTATTATACCATATTAGAGTCACTTTTAGAACACGGCTCTGGTTCCACATATCCACATCAGAATTTAGTACAGTAACCCTAACATTTACTGCTCACCAGGTTCTATAGTATTGTCTATAATAGTAGGCAATGCATCCTTCTTCTGGAAATGTTGACAGTGTCTTATCAGATCAGCTCACAAAGTAGGAAAAAGTAGAGGGGTTTCAAGCTCAGTCACCCTTTAATCTGCACTGTCTGACTGATATGCATTCTTCATTTCATATTAAATTTAAATGTTTGTATGGAGATCTGCAAATTCTATCCCATATGTGTACAAAAGCTTTTCTTGTTGCCCTTGTCCCTGGCCTGGTTGAATTCTCTCAGAGCTTTAGCTTTCCTAATCTGATCCCTGGCTGCTCTGTTTCTCTGTAGTTTTCCCAGGCCACCTTTCTCTGTTTCCACTCTCTGCAGGCCTCCCTTTTATGTTTAACTTCACCCACAATCAACTTGTTTATCCACACAGGTCTCCTGATGTGTTTACATAACTTCCTCTTTGTTGGGAGACATCATTCCTGAGTTTGGAGGAGGCAATCCTTGAGTATTACCCAGCTGTCCTGGGCCCCTCTCCCCTCCAAGGGCTTTATCCCATGGGACTCTACCAAGTAGATCCCTTGAAGCCTGCTCTCCTGAAGACCGAGGTACTGAACTTTGCAGTGCATCCTTCTTGCTGCCCATGGGATCTCAAATCCTTCCACTTCATGCTCAGTGCAGCCCAGCTGCTCTTGAGGTTCACATTCCCCACCAGCCCTTCCTTGTTGGTGAGAACAAAGTCCAGCACAGCATCTCTTCTTGGTGGCTCCTCTATGACTTGTAGAAGGAAGTTGTCCTCTACCCATTCTAGAAACCTCCTGAATCTCTTCTGCCCTCTCTGTTGTCCCTTCAATATATACTGGGGTGTTTGAAGCCCCCCACAAGGTCCAGGGCTTGTGAACATGAGCCCATTCCTATCTGTTTATAGAAGGCCTCTATATGTGTTGTGTTATGATAACTGAAGTTAAACATACCTCTTTTTCTTCTTGCTTCCTTGATTTCTTCACACATCTTATTAAATTCTGGATCCAGTTCAGCAGCAATGATAGCATGAGCAGTGTCCTTCAAAGTACATGCTCTATGTCTAATTATTTTATCTAGAAAACAGGACAGCACAGTTTTTTTATCACAATTACAAAAAATTCCTTAGCACTTCTATGTTAGCTTGTATTATATATTACAACACTGATACAACAGAACTAACTGGGAAAAATTACAGAAGTATGAAAATGCAAATGAATCAATACCACAGCACACTCAAAAATCACAACCAGCTATTGAAGAGACATAGGCATTTTCAGAAGTATAAATTGTTACTTTAATCCATGGTGGCATCTATAAACAAATGCAAACAGTAAATGAGCAGACCTAAATCAACTTGCCATAAGGTGTAGCTGGTTTCCACAGATCTACACAGTATAATGGAGTGGCGTGTAAAGTGTCCCAAAGTAACAGGAGACTTGTCCAGGAATTAATTTTCCCACTGGGGTCTAGGAATATTTACAGTTATACTGCCTGCAGAATCACACTGGACATCATCTGCATCTTTAAGGTAGAGCTAGCTCACTCATGTTCCTTCCCAGTTGTTGTTTTTTTCTTTAACCTGAAATTATTGCTTAATTATTATTTAACAACTGATCAAAATTGTGCTAAAACACATTATTTTATTCCTCACACTGAATAGTTGTTTCTCATTTTAATTCGTTTAAAAAAACTGGCAAGAAACAAACCTCGAGTGTGCTACATTTTCAGGCCTGTTTGGGGAACAAATTGCCCATGCTGGAAGCCTAAATGCAACTTAAGAAAAAACCAGACCAATTCCCCTACCTTTGAAACACACAAAACAAATTATTCCACCACTGAAAGTTGAAAGGTAATCGTAACATAATAACTAAGCCCGTATGTGGAGAAAATTGACACCTAGAACATAGCTTTTCAATGAAACCTACAACACTCATTGTTTGACTTTAGCACAAACATATTTAATTTGTCAATCCAACCATACTGAATTACTTTTTCCAGCTGCTGCAGGTACTTCAACAGTAACCATCAACATTAATGTCTAGAACATATTCTACAACCAGCAGATTTAATGTTTTAATAATCTTTAAAGACAAAAATTAAGAATATCACTAAATATTTATTTCACAATATTTTTAGTTCTAGAAACAGCAGGTTTTGCAGCTGGAAAAACTGCTGAGTTAGAGACTATCCAGTATCCAGCTCAAAAGAGCCCCACATTTTCTGGGGAAGACTACTGTCCATTGAATCTACTGAAAGCTGGAAGGTTTTGCCCACATATTTATGAAGTATTATGTTTTCTGTTCACAAAACCCCTCATACTGCATTCGTTCTAGATGTAATTTTGAGATACTAAACTTCAAACTTTTGGTCACATAATAGAGTTTAACAAGCCCTTGCAAAGGAGGAAGGGAAGGGAGGGGAGAGAAATAAAAAGGAATCTAATTGGGGCTTAACTGAACCACTACCTTCCTCTAATCCTGTGCTGGACAAGACTTTTCCTCAGACGTTTCAATAAGGCAAACATTCATGTCCCCCATACAATGGTTATGTTCCCACGCCTTCAAGAACATTTCCCAGTCAAGCAATGGAGCAAGAAAACCCCAACCTGTCTTACTACAGAACTTGTCTGAAATTTTTTATCAAAGTACCAGGAAAAAAATCCCCAAGCAGCCAGCTCTTGATAGCCAGACTGCAGATAAAATCAGCCTGGTCCTCCCTTTGCTTTTCCAACTTAACAACAGAACAAAAGCAGGTACAGTGTGAGTCTTCTGCAAATTCAAGCATGAAGCAGAGGCAAGCATATATGTCCAGGGTTAAAGAATGTGAACATTTATAGGTTAATATTCATTTAATGAATGCATCTGAATGTATGGAATGCTTCCTCTGAACAGCCATAATGTGCTGTTTCAGGTGTGTTCACACAACAGCCCAAGAAATCCTGCATGCCAGAAGAGCAATACACGCTTTGTGATTAACAGCAGAGGACAGAACAATTTTTTATTACCTCCTATCCAAAACTGAGCCTAGAAAGAGCCAGATCAATTTTTCCCAGCTCAGTTCTGACAGCAGAGAAAATCAAAATATCCCTAAATAGGTGCTCTTCAGATACACTCTGAATGCCAGTGCCCATCAAGACCTTTAATTAGTTTACATCAATTGCACATTAGAAGTCCTCAAAAGTGTGTTATCAAGAACACAAAATAAATGGACTTTTTTAGTTGAAAGAAAATAGTGCATCATAAACTGAAGAAATCAAATTAAACTTCTACAAATATGAACCGGGTTCAAAAGGCAATGTAAAACAAGTCTGCCCAGACTATACTGTATCTAGTCCACACGAAACACTCACAAAATGCCTCAGAAAACCAAAAATTTGAGAAGAAAAATAAAGAAAAATCAGGCTTTAACCTGCTAAAGTAATTTCACAAGATCTCCTGAAAAACTTTTTAACACATTGGACTACATTTGTAGATGGACCCTGATCTCCAAGTACCACATATATTAAATAGAACTCCACATTAAAAGGGTGCTTTGTGCTGATGCTTTGTTGATGACTCTTGAAGCTGCCAGCTGAAAGGTTTTCTTTTGGCAATGTGCACTGTAAGACAGCCCTAGCAAAGAGCACACAAGATGTTCTTTCCTTAGTTTGGAGCGTGAACAGCTTTTACATGCATTTCAGTCTACAAATTCTTTTTTAATTGAAAGCATCCCAGCCCACTTTGTCAAGACAATACTGTCTAATCTCTCCTAATCAGCTGCAACTGACTTGCTTGCCTGTTTTATTTCTATTCCCAAATACGCAGATTTTAACTTCTGTGTATGAATTTCATGTTCTAAGCTAACATGGAAATACAGCAGACCACTGCCAGATTGTTTGAGGATTCTCTATAGAGCTCTCCAAATTACCGTGGGGTTTTGTTGCATATATAAAGTCTAGATACCGAAAAGGAGCTATGAAATTTGAAAGGGAATTACAAAAGATAATTCATTAGAAAACAGCTCTGAATGCAGCAGTTTCCCTGCTCTTCTACTGTCCCCCAGTGCACTCCATGCCTTAGAATACTAAAAGCACAGACCCTTAGGACTTGCTTATCCTAATTATCATAAAGAATGCATCTTATCTAAATGCCTGAATAGGAACAGAATATGGGATTAAGTACCAGGCTGTCAGGTCTAGGTAAGCCAAAAAGAAGTAGGTTCTCACCTCCAGGATCTTTGTCTGGATTGTACTCCAATGCATTGCTGCAGATCAGGTCAATGTCTGTTAGAAAATCCTTGGCTGTTAAGTAGTTGTGTTTATCAATTTTGGTTATTACTGTTGATAGGTCCATTGGCTCTTTGATAACCTCAAGGTAATCTGAAACCTATAAACAAACAGCACACAGAAATGACACAGGACCACATGCATTCTTATTGAACACTGACAATCACATCTTTTTACTCAGAATCATTCCACATGCTTAGCTCTAAGACAGTAGTTAAAAATCTTGATTTCTAAGCAAATTTATGTTAAAAACTGAAGTTATATCAGGCTAAAAACACAGGACTTCCAAATCTGCTTTTCCTTCCTCACCAATTTATCTTTCAAAATTAATTAAACATTTTTTTTGAAGCAATACACTTTAATGTAAATGCATTTTTCGTTTCCGACTGATTTAGTCATAGATTTTTATAGTGCTATAACACTGTCGTGGACTAAAAATGCAAAAACCATCAGTCTAACTTGAAGCCCTAGGAAAAAGTAGGGAAGCTCTATTTTTTTCACTTTGTAGGTAAAGTTCTCATTAAACTTAACAGCCAAATTATCAGCTTTTAAACACCTTCTATTAAATAGTTTCTTCAACCACTTGTTAAACAAAGAAAATTCAGGTTTTATTGACTGCAGGTGTTAGACTGGCTGTACAGAAGGACAATGAAAAAAAAAAGCCTTGTGTCACAGTAAACTATGAGCTTAGATCATAACTGGTGATCCAGCCACCAGTGGCACACACTAAAAAGTGTTTAACATAATTCATGATACCATAAGGGTCTCAGCCCTAAAAGTCAAATGCATCAGCACAGCTGCTGTTCACTCAAAAACAAAGTTCACTCAAAAAATCTCTGAATTTGTTATTTACTTCACAAATATATATATATATATATATATATATGAATGTTTCAGTGTGATTTAGACTAGAGTTAATTAAAAGCACTGGCAGTCTCTAAAACAGTACTGCATATTTTTCTTTTGAAATCATCCACATAAGATGGTGACTACCAAAGCCCTTAAGAGTTAAATACATATTCAGATCAAGCCATAATGGCTCTATAAGAATTTTTTTAAATATAGTGCCTGTAGACATATATTACAACATTAACTAACATTAATGCATTATTTCAGTGGACAGCAATGTGACATCTAATTCCTTAAATACCAACATTGAATAAAATGGCAAAAATTCTTTTTTTGTCTCCCCTTATGGAAACATGATAATATCTGGTTCAGGGATTGGAAAGCTAAGCCACAGGCTTCCTTTTCTTGTTAGCACAGCATCAGAAAATCTTCACTGGAAGCTGTAAATATTGCTGCTGATTTAGTCAAGAAAATCCCTGACTTATCACACAGCAGCATTCTCTGCACTGCAAGTAGGAGTGAAACAAACCTAATACATTTTAGAAGGAAGTCAAGCAGACAAGCTGTTGTAGAAAAAGAAAAGCTAGTCCTGTGCTTAAATGCAGCAGGTGGGATGAAAAGGATTACATTTGATTTCTGGTGCTGTGATATATTGGCAGGGTTCTGGCAAGTCTTCAAATAACAAATTCACATTTTTATTCTCTTCATCTACAAAACATGGACAGTTACTTGTTCTTTCTCTACGTGCCCTCATTCGTGTAAGTTTAGGCCACAAATTCTTGACAGAAAGGAACTACCTTCACTACAAGTATGAAGAGTTTCTACAATAATGGGCCTCCCAGTTTCACAAGAAAAATCAAACCAAGTTACTGCTCAGACCATGCTCACACTGTAGGTTGCCACATTAAACAGCTCACCAGGCTTTGAAAAACAGTCAGCTACAGAACACTATGGAAAGCTCAAATTAAGAGAGAACCACATCAGCCATAAAAGATGTGTGCTCCTTCTGCAAGGAATTTACATCCAAATCTGCTTTTTACAATGCTGGTCTTCTGATGTCCCATATTCATCTTTTAACATCTTCCAAAAGAGATGCTTCTCTCTTCAGAAGCAATTAGGGATCTTTTTTTTCCAGTTAGTAAGCCTGCAAAGCTTGCAGGGGGCCAGCACCTGATCTAAGAGTCAGACCAAACACAATCTATTCATACAGCAGCACCTGAAAATAGATTTGCAGATCGAACTGTCTCATCAGTTAGGTGTGTATAGTCCATAATGGACCAGTTAATGCCTTATAATGTGCTACCATCTGTGATTAATGGCATCCACAAGCATTACTGCTGAAATTATGCAACAATACTATTAATGCTGAATGCATTATAAAAACCAGATCACTTTCCCAATATTATCATGTTTATGATTACAGTGCTGTAAAAGCTTCTATTAAAGAATTATAGCCATGGTTTCAAGTATTTCAGAAGGATAGGAGTGTTGGCATTTTAAAATGCTTGTTTCATTTATAAAATGGACAGGAAGGCACAAGGTTTTATCCAAGGGTCACCAGCAATGGACCATGTTCCAAATTCTTGCATCATGGTCGATGAGGCTGTGACTGTACCACCAGCTAAAAATCAGTATCTTAGACTGGACAGATCATTAATTTTTCTAATTAATTTAACCGTTTCCTTTTTAAATTTGCATTATTTTTCTAATATTTTCAACTTCATTGTTTGCACATTACTGAAACAAGACCTCTTCAATATCCACCGGTTTGCTGAAGATGTTAAAGCGTTTGTCTGTGGCCAGCCTCTTGGTGACATCCCTGAGAAACAGGCGCAGCTCCCGCAGGGTGTTCTCCTCCTGGTCCTCCATGCGCTGCTTCTCCGCTTCCGACAGCTCCCGGGCAGGACACGGCAGGGCAAGAGGAAGAACTTCCAGGGCACGAAGAGCTAGGGAAAAGAACAAGAAATCAGACAATGGAAACATGAACAGAACAGTGGCTCCACAGTGGCTCTACAGTGGATTATGCCACTCTAAATTTCATTATATGTATTTAATATGTATTGTGGATCTATCACTGCATCCTTGACCCCACAGCTCTCCATCTTCAACAACTGTTAACTGCAACTATCAAATTCATTCTGAGCACTGATTAATGCTGTCACATGGTAGTTAAACTGACTGTTAATTACCCACACCATTTAAAAAAGTAAAGTAACACAAAATAAAACATTAGGAACACATTATTATTGCTTTTACTGTAACTTAGTTTACCAGCCTGTTTCCTTCTTGGTGGGGGCATTGCTGCCTCATCAAGAATTAAGCCTTTGAAAAATCGCAATCTGTCTTCTTCACTTGGTCTTTGAATATAAAAAACCTCTTCATACTGGATTCTGAAAATACATTTCAGCTAAAAAAAAAAAAAAAAAAAAAAAAAAGAAAGCCATAAGAACAATGAGCCCCCACTGAAAAAGACATGAGCAATAACCATGTTGTAATACTAGTCACAAACTTTTCAAAATCAGCCACAGGATAGGAGATAGCAAACTCTACCTAAAGTTGTGTTCTCAGCAAAGGGAAAATAAACACTTGTAATTCTCACTGAATTTTCTATAGTAGTGAAACTTGCAGCATCCTATGATGCTAACAATGGCCAATCCTGCAGTAAAAGGAGAGTAAAAGGACGGCAGAAAATAAAAATCACAGAAAATGTTAAGGAGAAAAACCAGGAATCCTCTCCCTGTCCAGATCCTCAGAAAATGTAAAGCTCAAGGTCGGGCCTTTAGACTAAATCTGCATTTAATCATAATGCAGTCATTTGTCAAAAAGAACAATTGACAAAATGAACAATTTTGTCTTCTCAACAGAGTAGCAGGGAGATTATGAAAATCAGTAGTACAGACATACATCCCTCATTAAGGAAAACTACTATCATTCAATAATTATTACATTTTCTGTTTGACATAATTTAAGTTAGAAAGCCACTACAAAACAAAATTATTTTACATGATTAAAACATTCAGAAGAGCACAGAACTCCCTAATAATGTCTCTTTCCACAATAAACTTACCTCTTCAGGCAAATCACTAAACATGGACTCAGAGGTAGACAGTAGAAATATAGGTGAGAAAGATGGTATATCTTGCAGCAAAGTTAGGAAAGTAGCTCTCACAGTTTCACTGACAGCTTCCCACCAATCACCAATATGAGGCATGTAAACTATACTTGGTACTGTTCTTCGAGCTTCACGAAAGATCTAATTAAAAGAAACAGTCATATTTCAACTAAAGAACTAATTGTTACCATCAGTTGTGAGTAACAGAGTTCTTGCACATTAAAAAATGATTCATGCTTGTGATATTTTATAGACAAATGTTCCAGCAGAACAGAATTATCGAAAAACTTTCTAAACAAATGTTTGTGACTCTTAGCTACAGCATTCAATTATTTTACGTCAATGTGCCAGGAAGACTGCAAAGCAACTACTTTGTTATAAAAATATGTATATTTTAAAAACTTGCCATGATTGAACAATCAAGATGAAAATTAAACTGTTTTGCAATTCACACAATATTCACCAAAAGCTATTTGGAAATGTAAAACACTTAAAACTAAGCACATAGACCTAGAACCACAGCACACCTATCCATACACAAGTGAATAAAATGAACATCAGTCACTGAATACCCAGATTAAACTTACTTAGAACTAGGTATGTGATGAAGAGGCAGGTTAAAAATGTAATTACATTCACTAGTCACTGGAGAGATTTCCATCACCCTCTAGAGACCTCTATTTTAAACAGGAAAATAGAAGGAGCCGACGAAAACCTGGACTTTCAGTTACATTCCAGCTGGGGGCCTTTATATTGATGCAACCAGAATTGCATAATTGACTCATTACAAGGGAATCTGAAATATCACCTGTGCACATGACTCTTCAGGCGTTTTGGCACTGACTGAATAAAGAGCTGGCAGGTCGAGCCTGTGTACGGAGAATTTTTCCAGGGTGTGCAATAGTGCTGGAGCAAGGTGCGAAGTCTGACCTGAACCTCTTTCCCCAGAGAGCAGCAATCTCGGTCTGTAAGAGGTTGGCTGGTGATAAGCTGACCTGCAACAGAACAATTACAACAGTCAATTAACACACCAATGTAACCAATGGATGAATATATGGGAGATATTTTAGAATCCAGTAATGGATAATAGCTTCCTACAACAGCCTACAAAGATCAACTAACTCCACTATCCCTCAATACTACTTCAGGTGCCAATGACTCAAGAGTCCTCTTATCTTTGGTTTCACAAATGTTTAATTCAAACTCATCTGTGTGAAGCTATGCATATATTGAATTCATGACAATTTTCATTATACCCAGTTTATTTAAAACTCATTCCTTGATATATAAAAAGACTTATTGAACATCCACTAAAAACAGCAATTTAATCATTCTAGTTTGGTCTTAACTACTAATGTATCTCTTCAGTAGGCTCAGGAATCCCAGGTCAATCCTTTCCTCCCTTAAGTGCTGCCCAAGATTTTCAAGAACCAATGAACATTGCAATAGTTTACTTATTTAAGAAAAAGGACCTGAAGTAGGGTTGAATAACATCACTATGCATCATGTATTTTAGCCTATTTGTACACTTCTTATCGGTAGACTTCTGGACAGAAGGAAGACTTCAAAGAAAAACTACAAAAGTAAACTTATTTTTTGGGGTATTTTTGTTGTTGAGAAGTACCTCTAAGCAGTCCATAGAAGGGGTTTTGGGATTTTGCATTTGTTTCTTTCTCGGGTGTTTTTGCCCAATTTTATGGACAAATGACACACGAAGAAAAACACATTAAGGTCTTCCATTAAAAGTATTTTCTATTTATAGAAAACTGATTATAAAACAAGGAAGTTTTAAATTAATTTGCATTTTCTCTCATTAAGGCTTTTCTATCTGCCCATCAGTGAACTCAGGCAGTGAAACAAGACTTGCTGGTATTACTTCATGTTAAACATTTTGGGACAGCAATGAACACTGCTGACCTTTGGCTTTCAGTTCTGGTAGTGGTGGTTACACACACAGATAACAATCAAAAATGCTCAGAAAACAGACTGAAAGAGGCTTACATACTTTGCAAAAACACACAGAGTCTTGAGATTCTTTTATTTAAAAGACACAAATCCATACACATATACTGTTGTTTTGGGTTTGGCTTCCCCCTTCCCAACCTCACAACAAAAGCTTAAATTTGGCATTAGAATACTTAACTATGTCCCTCCAACTCTTTGAACTTTAATCCTTATTTTTAAGCTTAGATAGCTATAAATTGTGTTCTGGCATTATTATTTAGCACAAACATTTTAGCAGTTTTCCACAAGATGGCTCTACTAAATAGTACCACTAATGAACAGTTTTTCTAACTTCATTTCCTTTATCCAGCAAACTCCCTGCAGAAACTACCACATAAAGTAGTCTAAAACTATTCTTAACACAAAACCAAGAAATGTCAATTATTGTTAATTACAGTAACCAGTCCAATTTATACAAGAAACACTCATCCAAATTTCACACAGATTTTCTAAATTCCTGTTTCCTGAAACTTTCAATGAAAAACAGTGAAAAAAGCACATTAGAAATGCTGAATACAATCATTATACATGATGCTTCCAGACAGCTGCATACACCAAAGCTCACCTGTACTTTGGACCAAGAAAAAGCATACAATGCCTCCAAAATATTCCTACATACATCTCTTCCCAGTTCTTTATCTTTCAAATTTGTTAAAACTGAAAATTGCTGTTAGCATCTTTATTCATAATCTACTTATTAAAAAACATTTTTTATTCCAGTGTGTAGGATATGACCTTTCCCAAGAACACCCCCACATCTAAAACTTGTCTGTGCACTTACATGTTTCCATTACAGAACACCACTGCCACCCCAAAGCAAAAGAACAACTTTTTTAGCTCCCCTGATGTAAAAATCTCCTGGGTTCTATCTAATTATAAGCATTTAGAGAAACACTCACATTGTAAAATGAAGGTAGGGTTTATGTATAGCAGCTGATGACTGTTTCTTTGGTGATCCTGAGTGACAGCTCGTCTCAAAAATTGATGAAGCATTCTCATCTTCACTATCATCTAATATTAGACTTGGTACATCTGTTCCAAGAGATGTATTAATTAGAACTTTATCACTTCTAAGCACAAGAACAACAAACAAGATAAGATAGTACAATTTTCTTTATGTCAATTATAATAAATCTTCAAATGTAGAAGAAATTAGTTAAAATTGTCTAAGTATCAGCCTTCAGAATAATAAGTACTTATTATTTCAAAAACTAAAACAAATTAAATACTGTAGAAGTCTAATCATAATTACAATTTTTTTTTAAACAATCAAGCTAAACAACTTCTCAAACAAAAAAGTTTAACTTGTTATGAAATGTTTTCTTCGGGTTTATTTCACAGCTAGAGGGTTTTTTTCGAGTTTGAAGCTATAAAATTTGTAATTCCTCAGACTACATAGAATTTTGTAGTTATTTACTTGTTCCAAGTGTCCAAATTCTCACAAGTACACTTCTTCCAAAATTATTCTCAGCATGCCTACCTAGACAATATATGCTTATGAAGAACTGTTTTCCACCTTCTGATAATCTGCTGCAGAATATCAAATCACTTTTTATCAAAACCATTTCAATGAATTCCATATTCATATACTATATCTTGACCTATTTTAATTCCTTTGCTAATATAGTAGCACAATGAACTACAGCACTTCCTACACAGACCTTGAAAAACAAAAAGCTCAAAGACTGATTATATTCACAAGATACACTGCGGAGACAAAAAAGTGCAAAAAAACTAATATGGCACTAAAACAGAACAACCAGGTAACAGCTGAAAATCAGGTAAATTAGCTCCCAGAGCTGCAATGGGATTAAAAGCTACCTGGTGTGATTTGAAAATAGGAAAGAACTGCTGCAAGATCTTTATTTGCCCCAGGAAAGAAGCTGAGTTGCTTTTGCCCTATGCAGGGCCACTGCTTCTCATTTCCATAGGAAAGGAAGTCTGCAATGATGGGATGGAAATGGCCACAGCCACTCAGCTGTACAGCAGGAGCTCTGCTGAGCAAGAAAATGCTGTGCAATGGATGGGCAGCATTCCTGAGAGCAGCCCAGAGTCACTGCAGCACATTGCTGCTCAGGACAACCATCAGACATCCCAACAGCAGCTCAGGTTGGCCACAGCCACTTAAGAAAAGAGATTGCTGTGAAATCAAAGTGTGAAACACAGAGAGATCCAAGTGTTATTCTCAAATACCCAATCCACTGCATGATTTGTTGGATTTATGAGGCAATGGCACAGGTCCTGCCACACTGATCAGACAATCATCATGGGACAAAGGAATCACCTTCAAGTGTCGGATGGAGGTGCCATCTAACCCACAGGAAAAACTGTCTCAGGGTTCCAGGAGAAATTGTTAAGAGACAACAAAAATTCCCTTAACTGGCTGTGTGATGTAAGAAACTGGATTCAGAGTAGGCTGGGCAAGAATGATATTCTGCTGCCATGGGATGAGGACATGCCACATCTCTTGTCAAGTGATGCAGCCACACACCTGACAATCATTCCTCAGGAGCAATGATGATAAAGGCCTGCAGACCCCAAGAAGTGGCCAAAAGCTAAAGAAGAGCAAGAAAACATGGCACAGAATCTGCTGGATATTTAGCTAAAGCTAAGGATAGAGACCTCCAAATCAACTGGACATAGGTTTTCTATGTCTGGGCTCACTAAAACAGTCCCTAAAACAGACAGAATTTCCAGTATACCAAATCTAGGCTCAGGTAAGTCCTATGCTCATGCACTGGACACAGCTTTCTCTCCCTAAAGTACACAATTATTTTAAAAGGCAGCCCTCTTTTAATCTCAAGCATCAAGTCTCTGTGACATTCTCTGCTCAAGCATCTGACTCACTGAATTACAAGAAAGAGGAATTTTCAGTGAAATGCAGAAAATCTGATGTGCAGATTGTAAGTATACCTGTAAGCATGTTTTATATACTTGACTTTGAATTCAAGAAAATCTGAAGCCCTATTGTATAATCTACATTATGTAAAATCATTGTACCTGAAAGTGGATTTTTTTTGTTTTAATAAAGATTAAAGCTTGTAATTCAATGTTTTCTTGGATATGAGGAGGTAAAAAAAAAAGCTAAAGGAAATGCTAAAAGAAAACTCAGTTCATATATCTTCAAAATCAATTATCTACAAACATTTAAAAGTACCCATAGCAGCAAATTATCTAGTAAAACTACTATTTAAATCAACTTAAGCTTCCAAATTCAATTTGCTAGCACGAAGGAGCAACAATAAATAGAAATGTACAAAAATTTAACCAAAGAAAATTTTCTGAACTTAAACCAATTCTTCAGCAGGAATGACAATCTCTAAATTGGGTGCTACTAACAGGTTAGCAGTACACAGAGACTTAAGCATAATAAATAACTTTCAGTTGAGGGAGCCCAATAGGATCTAACTGCAGCTGCAAGCCACCTCATTTCCCCCCTACCCACCACTCCCAGGGCCCATCTCTCAGGGCCAACTCCAACACTTGTTAAAAACCTCCAGCTACCCCACAGTCAGCAGAAAACACAAATACATCATTTTTGGATGAGTTTTCTGGTTAAAATGGTTTAACAAAGGACCTGAGGTACTCAAGCAGGCAGAAAGGATGGAGCAAAAATGCACAGCTGGGCTGGAGGACTGCAGCAGCCAGCACAAGGATCAGCTTAAGCTGCCTGAGATGCAGGCTGAAAGTGTGCTCTGGAACAGGAATAAGAGGAAACTCATGGCTGTCACAGATTTGCTTTATGACTAGGCTGTTTTCAAGCTAATCTCACAACCCCAAGTACCGTTTACAGAATTGGGGGGTGAGAATGATCCCAGATAAGAACAGTAGACTACATCAGAATAAACAGATCTCAAACCCAAGGTATCTTGTTCAACAGATAACTTTCAAGAAATAACCAGGGTAACAATTAAAAGCGTCTCAGAGAAGAGTTGGGCAGAAAAGCCCCAGAACCTACTGAGTCACTGCCTGTCAAAACAGTCAGTCCTTCTTATTCCCTGCTTCCTTGGTGCACCCACACTGCTCCCATTGCAGCAGGCTTCTGGCATTCACTGACCCCTTAGTGAGCTGATTTTACTCAGTAATTTGGCAAAAAAAAGCTAACTTACAAAACAGCAAACAGTTCTCCACTTGCTAAGCTGACAGAATCAGCTTGGAGGATCAGGAGTGGACCAGGCCAGTTGAAGGAGACAAAAACCTCAGGACTTTCTTAAAAATCAGCACATGACCATTACATAGGCTCAGGTACCTCAGCTAAACACCCCCTGAGCCATGAGCCCTGCAAAGCCTCTGCACCACCAGCGAGCAAAGGACTTGGGACAGCTAACCACTGCTGAGGATAAGGAGGATCAATTTCAGGTCCTGTTAACACTCAGCAACATTATCTCATGTTTTTTGGGGTTTTTTTTTGTTCTGACCTTTAATTATGCCCCATCGTTTTTTCTATTTAAATTGTAAATTACTTGTGAGTTCTTTTTATGGATGGCCCTCATACCTACAGGACCTTGCTCTGTACAGGTCAGGTCATTAGCCTGTGCAACAGCTTGGAATCAGCAAAAATAATTATGCAACATCCAAGCAAATAGTATTTACATCCTAACAACACTGAAGGAAATACACACCAGACCTAAGGCCAGGTGGAGAAGCTGAAATACTTGCAAACTGAAGCAACGTTTGCAAAAAAAAAAAACCCAAACCACACACCTTCACTTTTGTCCCCCTGGCTGAACTCAGCGTGAGGGAACACTTTGTGTAGGACCTCGAGGAGCTTAGTGAAGGTCCGCTCCAGGAGCGGCCGGATGACGGGGGACAGCGCGTGTCCCGAGGAGGTCACGGCGCGCTGCGAGGCAGGCACGATGTTCTGCATGGCGTGGTAGAAATCCTGCGCGCTCAGAACGACCGACGACACGTCCAGCTGCAGCTTCTGGCTGCTCATGTAGATCTGGGGGTAGCGGCGTCTCAGGGCAATCAAGGCAGCCTCAGTGCAAAGTGCTTTGATGTCAGCTCCACAGTACCCTAGTGTGCACAGAAACACAAACACCTTCCATGAAACAGCACTGCTGTGGCTCAAACGTGCACCCAGCTAAAAAAACAAAATAAAAAAAATCAAGAATGCTTAATTGTCAAGGTCCACAAAGCATCCTCCGAAAGGTATCAGGTCATAATCTGATGACAGTGTACATCAAGAAATTAGACATGTTTGTAAGATATACTAAGAAATTATTTCCATACAGAGGTTAAAATTACCTACATTTTCACTGTATCATTTGATATATAGTGTATTTTCAGCCCTGGGTAATAGGTCTGTTATTGCTCTTTCTTTTCTCTTAATATTGTCTAACATATGTGTGCAATTTTAACAGGCTAGTCCCTCTCCTCCTTTTTTTCCTTTAATACCTCCACATGAATATATTCTTTAATAGCAAAGTAATTTTGTTACATTGAACATCAACTTTAAACTTTTACAGTCTGAGAAAATGAGCAGTATAAAGAAAAATGTTTCATGAGTAGAATATGGAAGAGATGGAATCTCTTGTTAAAAAAGCATACTCTGAATTCTTGGAAAAATGTTAACTTCTACTATGAAGAAAAATGTTTCAGACTTTTAAGAGTTTCATAACTTTACTAATATAACCAAAGGTAGAAATTAAAATGCATTAAAATTTTAATTTAGCCTATCTTCATAAGTATCTACAGGTGGCTACCTATAATTGCTTAATCATCATTAGTGAAAAACATAGATCTGGTAATTATGAAATACAGAGAGATTTAATACCTCTGAGTCTTTTGCAGTACTAATGGTTTGGGGGTTTTCCCCAGAGCTAGAAATTAGATTTCAAGTTTTCCATCTCTCTCAGCAAGAGACATTAATATGTCTCTGTATTTTGAGGCACCACAGTTCCCTCTTTCAAAAACTGTAAAACAATATTCCAGTGAGAAAAGTCATTTAGACAATTAGAGTCACTATAGGAAAATGTGTTGCACTGAGGTACTGCCATATAAAAGTTCAAGGGTTTGCAATGAAGTGTTTATAGAAGGTAATTAATCAATTCTTTAGTTAAAACTATTCTCATTCGACTTTTTTTAC
The DNA here is from genome assembly GCA_037013685.1 of Acridotheres tristis. NCBI lineage: Eukaryota > Metazoa > Chordata > Aves > Passeriformes > Sturnidae > Acridotheres > Acridotheres tristis. The sequence continues at coordinate 105,102,394 of CM072887.1, forward strand.
CAGACTTCCTCCTCCCTCACCAAGTCTTACATTACTTGCATTTTTTCTACTCTATTTTTGTATTAAGACCAAGGAGGGCAGGTTTAAATTGGATATCAGGAAGAAATTCTTTACTGTAAAGCACTTGAACTGGCTGTCCAGAGAGGCTGTGGGTGCCCCATCCTTGGCAGTGCCCAAGGCCAAGCTGGATGCAGCTCTGAGCAACCTGGGATAGTGGAAGGTGTCCATGCCTATGGCAAGGGCTTGGAAAGAGATGAACTTCAAGGTCCCTTCCAAGCCAAAACATTCTGTGATCGGTCTTTTGGCAGTACCAAGTCACAAAACTGAGGCCAGCTTCTCTCTCTTTAGCCTCTGATGTTCTTTCAGTGCTCCTGGCATCTGGATTTTTACAAGATCCATACAGCAATAAGAAATAAAGCTGATTTAAACACAGTGTTTAAAAATAAATAAAGGAAGCAATTAATATGGAAGACTGTAGACACTTTTCCATCCCTGTCTTTCAGATACATTAATTTGGGGGATAATAATAAAAGATACCCACTTTTCACATGTACAGATGACTTAAATTAGATGTGACTTCAAACTGCACCTTTCTTATATAGACTTGAAAATAATTTAAAAAAAATAAGCCAAAATAAAATAAATCCAGATGGACAATCACCATAAATATCAGATGATTCCTGCAATTTTTAAATGAAGCTTTGCAATTTTATAAATATGTGAGTAGCTACAGTTGTGTAAATTTGGTGAGTACACACCATGACTGTTACCTAAAAGGTCTGCAGCAATTCACATTCCCAAGTTACCTTGAAATAAATACACATTATATTTGAAATATGTTCAGATATATACATTCTATTAGTGAATAGAGAAGTAATTGTTTTCAGCACTACAGTTATGTTGTTTACGGTTTTTTTAACTTTCTTTTAAAGAAAATCAAAACTATGCAGGCACACTCCAACCAGGTGAAACTATGAGACAGTAGCTACAGGTGCATCAGAGAAACCAAACTAGGGTTCTAAATTTTGCATTCACGTTCCCATTTAAATTGGTCCACTTCTCATCCAAAAACCACACTAGATTAAACAAAAATAAGTGAGGGGAGCACTAAGCTAAACCTTAAATCAAAGATCTGCTGAAGATACACAGCATCCTGAATGCCTGTCACCCTAGAACTTAGTTCAGAATCTATGGAAAGATTCAGCAGCTCAGGAGCTAGATCCTTCCCAACTTTTCTATGAACAAATGCTGTAACATCACTTTCTAACAGTCATTTTAATCACCGCTTGTACATCTCCAAAGAATTGCAAAATTAGGAAATAATAGCCTGTAGCTTATTTTTAAAATTAAATTCTCAGGTGATCAGATACACAATTAGTCTCCATTTCTACCTCTTATTTCTCAGGAGCAATTACATCTGAAGACTAATAATTGGTGTCTCTTTTTGAGGGACTCTCTTGTGCATACTGTACATCCATTTCAGTGACAAGAAAACTGCAAAAATCCTGTACCTTGTGAAACATTAAAGAGTTTTTTTATTGCTAAGAAGCAAATGCACACTGATTAAGCAGAAGAAAAACATAAGTGAAGCACTGTCAAAACAAAATAAAATGTATCATGCCAACAGTAAATAACCTGATGCAGTTTTTACCCGAACTGACACTGTAATATAAACTCAGGGTTCAGCGCATTCGCTTCCATTTTTGAAGCATCTCAGGGAAGATGTTAAATTTGTCAGGCAAAAGGTACTGGCACACACCCTAACTTAGAACAAAATGAGGATTCCTGTCAACTAGCCCATTTTCTTCTACCCAGCACCACCAAACTCTGCTGAAGATTTCTGAAGTACAACTTCAAAAAACAGGACAGCAAACAAGTGGATTCCTATGTAGGTTTCCAAACAATGCACTTTGATCACCAAAATCTTCCAGCCACCTCTACTGTGCAGAAATTGTGTCCTCTTTAAAATTTCTTCTGCCTAAAATCCCCCAACAAATTGCTACTGGATGGGGTGAAGCATTTAGGTGAACAATTTTGACCACTTCTTCCACTTTATGTTGTGCCATTCCCTACAAAACTCCCAAAATGACTGCAGGGAAAGAGAGCTAGCAAACAACTCAGCATGATGACAGAAGTGAAAAGCAACTACTCGGCTCATTTTAAAGAATTGTGAAAATCAGGAATGCTAATGCCAAAATCTCCCCCACCATCATTACATGAGGATGGGAACAAAAAGTCTACCATGGCATCATTTTACTAAAAAACACTCCTGCAATAATAAGCACAGAGTATTTTTAACAAGCATCTTCAGCATAACAGTTTGTTTCTTTGTAATTCTATTTAATAATGTTATTTAAATAACCCTTACTACATTGTAAAAAGATTCATCTGCAAAATTCCAGATGGAGGAATTCACACTTTTTCAGTTGCTAGTATGCTCTGCTTCCTGCAAGACTGAGTTCATAGGTAAGTCTCTCTACCTAGAGAAAGTTACCATTCCAAACAAGGGAAAAGCACAAGAGATAAGAAAGGATTTATGAAGTTAAGGGTATCTGTGACCCATCTCCAGTAAAGAGAGAAAACACAGTAATTTTGTGTGTTTACTGAAAGTACTAACAAGACATAAATGTGTGTGGTCTTCTGAGCAATGCTGTGCTCTCCCCCAAGCTGCTTCACTTCATCTCACACACATCACAGTCATGAGGCCACTCAGGGGAGTCTTTAATTCTCACATATACAGAAATCCACTAAAAGGTTGTAATCCATAACACCTGGGACAAAAAGCAACCCTCAGGAAATAACCTATTTTTTCAAGTCCTGGGGCTTTTCCCTTGCAATTTCCTTCTAATTACAGCCCTGGATCGTAAGAAGTTCTGAGTCGCACATACACCTGCTTCCCCAAAGTCATTTGCCTTGGGAGTATTTCAGCAGTTTTCTTCATTAGGATCCAAAAGCTTGGAGCCAAGTGTTGCCAAGTCTGCTGAACTGGAGAGAGGTATCAACCATGCTGTGCCAAAAGCCTGCCAAGTTCTAGGCAGCTTTTACTTGGAGAAGAGAGGGTGTTGAATTTTTGGGGGGAAGGTTGTTTTTGTTTAAAGAAAGCTGCGCACAAGAGGAAACAGCAGACTGGTATAACCTGTATCACAGATATATACGTGCACCAATGAGTCCCATTGGTAATGGCCACAAAGAATCTGGAAAAGTCTGTTTAAATCATTATTGCTGCAGATTTCACTTACAGAAATGATGAGGCACTCTCAAGGTAAAGGAGATACACCAGTCTTACTTCAGCTCTTTTGAAAAGACTTTGTAATACTTCAAAGATTTTCATCTTGGATGTATGGAAACACTTAAATTCCAAGATACAAACTGGAGACAATCAAGTGTACAGTAGTTGGAGAGCAGGAAAGCCAAGGAAAACAGAAAAGGGTGTTTCTTTTTGTTAGCTGACTTCCACAGAACTGACAGGCTTTATGGAGCACAAAGAATGTCTTCCAGTCAAATGTACAAATGGCTTTTCCTATTGTCTGAAATTTTAAAATGTGTTTTCAATGAAAAAATACGGTGAATTTTTAAAGAAACATCTGTGGTTTTTTTCCCACCTCTTCCCCTCTCTCCCACTAAGCAGCACCACGTGTTTGCACAGTTCAAGCAGAATTTACATGAAACGGGTTTGTCATGTGCTGTCTTATACCCGGCAAAGCTTAAACTGGAGTTGGCTGGATAGTTATGTTTTCTCCTCACCAGAAGATGTTGAGGTCTTTGTGCATCAAAAGCGGAGGGATGCTGCTTCCATGAGAGATGTCCCTGTGGATGAAGAGGATAATTCGGATGTGCTGTAGCTGACTGAATGGAATGATGCTCAACTTAAAGTTCTCAGATTCCCTTATGATGGATTCCAAAGCACAGATATTTGAGACTGTTCTTTTTCTGAGAACTTCAGTGCTCGTCCAAGCAGATGACTGACAGAGGATGTATCTTTGCATGACAAGTTGTTGAGAAGATGTTGTGGTGTGTGCTTTAGGGTCATTTCCTCTGTTAAATTCACTATTAAAGTATTTGGGCTTATTTCTGAATAGATTTAAACAGCAGGTTTATCTTGAACAACCAACCTCCATTCAGCACAGCAGGTCTTTGCGAGCTCCGAAGGTGTATTTATGTAGTCATGTTGCAGTGCTTTTTTTCTCCCCTACCTATGTCTATACTTTGAGGTGGTTCTGTGCTACCAATCTGGAAAAAAAATTCATCTTTAGAAAGGCTGGTTAGTTTGTTGGATTTATGTCAGAGGAGAGCATGCCAGTCAGTAAAAAACAAACAAAAATCAAAAATCACACACACAAGTACTGATTTTTTCCTCAGTAAGTAGACAGAAAAAACCCCAAGTCTGCCTATCTCTTTTGTAATTCACCAATTTAATGGGAAGTCTACCTAAACATTCCAGCTTTATGTTGCTTCTCTTTAAGGGTATGCATCTTATATAAGGACAGTGATATCACAAAAGAAACAAGACTGCATCTTCAAATGACTACTAGCTACTCATTTTGTGTTTTAGTAAGACAGAAACAATACTTGTTACTACAAAAAAAGTGTTGTTCAAAGTACAGAAGTTTAGAAAGGTAGAGATAAGGAAATCTTGATATATTTAACATACCTTCAAAGTTTTACACAGAAGAGAAAGCCTCTACAGTAAAAGTACTAACAACATAACACTTACCAACGCATTTTTCAGCCAGTTCTCCTAAGAAAGGATCCGACAATTTGGGGTTCCAATCCCTGGTATGAATTTGCAAAATGTGCTTTCGTGCCTGATTAAAAAAAAAAAGAAAAGAAAATGAGATTAAAAAACTAGCAAGTCAAACCCATGTCATAGAAATAAATATTCTCTCTTCATGTGAATCTATAGTTACTTTACCTGCTTTTGGCATGTAACTGAGACACATAAAATAGAGCTTAGCACTCCAGAGTCTCTCAGGAACAAAGCTTTTCCCTTCTTTTTAATTTCGTATATAAGCAGTACTTTCTTCACCAGTTACACATTTTAATTTGTTTGATCAACATTATTATACATGAACTGATCAAAACTCATGTTCTATTAGGAATTATCAGTTTTATAACTTCATTTTTAATTACTGCACCTATGAGTAACAGGTTCTACTGTCAAAGACCTCACCAATTAATGTATTGCTGAGTAGTACAGCACATACACATGAATCCCAAAACAATTCCAGCTAAAAGTTCTATAGAATCTAAATACATCTATCCATATACAAAGTACATTTAATTTTAAGTATAAATTCATGAAGTATTATGGCTGAATTTATTTAAGTTTAGAAAAAGGAACTGAAATGTTCCTGTTGCCAACATTGTAATGCCTAGCTGTGCATCTACATTTTTACATGCTTAGAAGTCTAGAAGATTTAAAGTTATTTTCTCTTACCCTAAGTTTCAAGCCCCCAAATAGTTAGGATTTGTTAGACAAATCCATAATTGTGAGATAAGCAGTTTATTGCGAATAATTTACCTCTGTTTAATTTTAGCTATATCCTGAAGATCTCAATCGCAATATAACTTTACGTATACAATCTGTTTGTACAAAAAATGTCTTCCTAAAATTAAATATTCTTAAAAGCAATCATGAATATTTTTATTTCATAAGCTTGGTTGTCAGGCATTCAAATGTTTAATATACTAAAGATGTTTATTAATAAATCTCCTTTCCAGGTTTTACCTTCTTGTCAGGCAAGTTGAAAAGAAATTCCCTGTCAAAGCGACCAGGTCTCCTGAGTGCAGGATCTATAGAATCCAGTCTGTTTGTAGCACCAATTACAACTATTTCACCTCTATTATCCAGTCCATCCATGAGGGCAAGAAGAGTAGACACTATAGAGCTGCAAAAGAGTTTTCAAAATAAGAAAGTGTAAGGAACACTGCAAGAACTTTTGCATTTTCAAATGCAAGATTAAGATATTCAAAAGAAAAAAGCTAAGCTACAAACAGGTGCATGACAGTTTCAAATCTCATATGTTCCACTGGCCCCCTGGTCTGCAAATCAAATTTCTCTCAGAAGAGTGGAGGGAGACGGACCCATAAATACTACCACCTACAGAATGAGAGGTACAAGTGTGTAGTCATAAAGAGCACAGCAAAACTGAGATCAAAAGCAGCCACGAAAAATTTCAGCCAAAAGCAAACTGTTGTTAAAAAAAAGTTCTAAAAAATGGCACAATAGCAACACAAGATATGTTTGTACATCACACCATTAAGAATCAAAACCACAGGTGAGTTCAGTTCATTGATAGAACATTACAATTTATCATGTTAGAATAACATTTTTCAATTGGTTGCTCTGTTGGGTTGGTAATAGACAATCTGTTTACAGTACAAAACAGCAAATCAAGGAATGGCTGTGGAAATCTTGCAGTTGATAATGTGGCTGCAGGGTAATTGTCACAGCAATTCAATTCCCAGCAAATTACAGTTTGCCTGAAGGACTGAAAAGATGACTTTCAACACCAAAAAAAACCAATCTGTCCTTTCTAGTGTAAGTGGGCTTCAGAAAAAAGTAAAAACCTTTCCTGTGAAATGAGAAAAAATTACATATAAGAGCTTACCAAGATAATGGCAGCAAAGAAGAAATATTACCTGTGAATCTGATCTTGTCTGCTAGAACGAACTGGAGCCAAACCATCTATTTCATCAAAAAAGATTATAGAAGGTCTCATCAAGTATGCCTGGTATGCAATAAACAAAACAAAAACTGAATTAACTGTTAATTCCTAATTCATCCATCAACATTGAAAATTGGCTTCACTAGAAAGCATTAACATGCTAAACTAGCATACATATTTGAGGCATCTTTGTTATAAAGTGTAAAGTCTGAAATGAAAACTGAATTTCCAACTCCAGCAGTGTTTCAAAGCAAAGCAGAGTGCAGTCTACTTCGAGTAAGCAAGATGGCACCAGTGTACCAGTTTTAGTGTGTGCTGGACAGGTTAGAGACAAATACACACCTTACACTACGTTACAGAAAACATGATCTTATCTGCTCGTAGTTTGTTTAGACATTTCTATCTGACAACTACTTTTCTTTGAGCTACTGCATTTTACTGCTTTATGTGACTCTGTTCTGTCCAATCTCTTCTAAGCCAAAAAAGAACACTAAAATAGATGCACAACCAAGGCAATCATGCACTTCTCTCTGTAGCATTTACCTTGAACATGTCAGTCAAACTCAAACTCACTGACTGATTTCTTTTCCCCAAGTTTAACCCGATCTACTTTGTTTTGTCATTAATGGACAAGTCAAGAGACTTCTTTCTCTGAGTTTCCAGGAGAAGAAAAACTACTGTCTGCATTCCTCTATTCTTTTCATCTAAATATGCCATTTGGTAAAATCCTACTTAATTTACGAAAATGTACAGTTATTTAGTTTCAACTGCAAAACTTTGGCTACCTAAACCACAAGACACAACATACAGAGTAATCATATGAAAAAAAGAATGTATTTTCTTCTAACCTGATCAAAAAGGAGTCGAAGCTGACGTTCAGATTCACCAACCCACTTACTGAGACAGTCTGCTCCTTTCCTCATAAAGAAAGCCACCTTTTTGTCTCCTTGACTGCATTCATTAGCTAGAGCTCTAGCTACCAAGGTTTTACCTGTTCCAGGAGGACCATAGAATAAACAGCCCCTGAAGATAAATGGATCAACACAGTCACAAACTTATTTTACGTCTCCTGAAAAACTCCAAGTCAAATTTTATAATGAAGACAGGGAGCCTGGAGAAGAATGACCTAAGATCTCGTATTATTATTTTGTAGTAGTATTGTATTATTAACATATTGCAGTATTAACATGACTTCCTAAAATCTAAGTTTGTTTTATGTTTTCAAATCAGCAAAACTTTGATTTGTAAAGAACGTTAATCAAAGGCATATTCAATTTTCAAAGGATTATTTTATATTAGTTAAATACCACTTCTTCAAGTATTAGATTTTAGGTAATATCTTAATCAATGTTTGTTACTTCTTTGGAATGAAGTAATTAAGTGACAAAAATACCCCAGTTTTCCGATTGACTTAGACATCATGTACCCATTTAAATCACATACCAAGATGCCTTATTAATAAATATTAAAATCGCAGTATAATATTATTGAGAGAAACATCAGCATTTTGCTTGATCTAGTAAAATACTTACTAACATAATGGGAAAAAAAGGCAAGGTAATACTAGATAAAACACATGAGAATTCTTTCTTTAACCAAATCACAAAGTTTACCTTCCTACCACAAGAAAAATATACTAGATTTTTTTTTTTAACTCTTCATCCTGCTTACTGCATATTCTGATAGACAAGTGGGGTAGCAAACAAGTAAATCTACTTGAACTGTAAAATACTTCAGGGAAAGAATCAACTTCCCATGTGTTTTCAATTCCTCACACCTTAATAAAAAAATGCAACAGTAAGAGTAAATACACCTACCTTGGTGGCTGAATTTTGAATTTTTCAAATATTTCTGGATAGAGAAGAGGAAACACTACCATTTCCTTAAGTGCAAGGATATGATGGCTCAATCCCCCTATACTATCAAAACACACCTTAGGGGAAAAAAAACCGTATTAAGTTTACATTGTAACAGCTTTCCACAGTAGCACCTTTACTTATAAAACGTTTGAAAACATATTAGAAAAAACACTGCATTGATCAACAGGATTTCCCTGAATTTTCAAAGTTGAAAAAGTCAATTCTTGGCTGCCCACATGAAGCTTATCTGGTTTGCAAGTTAACTGCACCAGGGCTGCCTGAGCATCTACAGAGATCCAGCCTAAGTCCCAGAGCAGAGCTCTGTAGTGCATAGGAATAAACAGACAAAAGCTTAAAATAAAATTATTGCTTAAAAAGCAATAAAATAAAATTAAAAGAAAACATCAGTGAGCTTTTTATGAATTTACTTCAACAAGGAAGATAAAAAGCTCTAACAAAACCTACCGATTTATCAACAATCATAGGGTCAACATCAGCCAAACTCGCCCCAACTTTCACACGTTCTCGAAGGATTCCACTAGCTAAATCTTCTGCCCTGAAGTTTAAAGGCAGGCACCTGTTGAACAACAAACACACACCAAATAAATAGTGTTCTGTTTTCATTGCTTGGAGGTGAAGAAACAAGAGATTAAATGCCTTTTACGACATAAAGAGATAATCTTCCAAGATTGGTAAACAAAACTAATCTTTTTTGTGGTTATTATGGTTATAAATTGGGAAGTTCCTTAATAAAGTTAGTTTTAGGCATCCAGATACATATTTCAATCTGAAGAACTAGGCTGGACAGATCATTTTGAATAAACACAGAAGAAATGGTATTTCCTTCTTTAAGCCCCTACATCAGATATTACAGATATTTCATCAGGCCAACTACATAGTTAAAGGGAGGAAGAAAGGTACTGGTAAGACACAGGTTACACTCAGAACTGCACTTCTGGTCCTTGTATGTTGCTTGAATTCCTCGCAACGGAAAGGGAATGATGTGGCAGACAGGAAGAGGTAGAAAAAAAGATGAGGAAAATTTTTTTCCTGCAGAATTTTCCTACCTGGTTATCAGTGAATAAATTTACTTATAGATCTTCCACTTTTAGATTACTGCTAAATACATGTAAGGTCAAAAAAATGGGTGTGTAGAATGCACAAACATTTACACAAGAAGAAGAGGGAAGAGCTGGCAATATAACAATTAACTAGGACCAAGTTACACCAACAGGAGTTGTTTTTTATAACCCAACTGAATCAAACAGCTACTCTGGCATTTCCATCCTTTTATTGCTATTATTAATTATCTACTCATAAGACTCCAAAACCTGTATTAATATATAACCAGCACTCCTCCTAAACTGCATCTGCAGGTAATTACAGGCTGAATCAAAAGTCTGCAGAACTCATAAAACGTTACAGACTAGTTCTGTTTGTTTTCTGATAAATAATAAAATCAAACAATTCTAAAGACCAAGTATGTTTTGATACCTATTTCTTGCTCTGGCTATGCTTTTAGATTTTCTTCTTTCAAAACGTTCTTCATCTGAAGAGGTTGTATCACTGCTGTGAATGGCATGCTTCTTTCTCCTATTAAAAGAGGCAAAACAGAAAACTCAGTCTTTTTTGCAACAGAATGGCATGTTTTGGTCCTTCTATAAAAATGAAACTGAAATGGCAAGTACAGTACTGTTCAGGTTTGAGATGCATGCCAATTCTAGTTTCATCAAGTACCAAATAATCTGCAAGGGGAAGAACAGCTCTTACTGCCACACTGATTATCTGATTTCAACATGAACATTACTAAAACAGCAGAGACCCATAACATGTGTGGTCAAGTCCATGCTACCTCAGCAATGTGATTTGTATATTCAGTCAATAAGCTGCAACTGTACTTCAGAAAATTTCCAACCACTTTAGCCACCTCTAACATAACAGACGTACCAAAGCCTCCTTACTCAGTTTGATGCTTTCCTTTAAATATTCTTTGAAAAAATTCCATATTTCACAAAGTATATAATCTATTTTTACAAGGTTATTAATTCTGAATAGCAGAACAGGCTCTCAAAACACCCAGACTTCTGATCTGAATCCAAGTAAAATTACTATCCAAAGTCTGAATGAACCATTTCTTATTTTAGTATGACAGTATTTCACAAAACTGAGTATTTCAGAAATGTTAGTGAATATACATTAAATCTTCTGTAAAAAAAGGTGTTGAGTTTGATATCAGTTTGAAAAATGCAGCAATTTTCACATGAAGAAGCTGGTTACTAATAAAAAGTCTTGGATTTTAAGGGAATACAGTGAGCTGCATTATTTGTAGGAACATGATAATACACTGAATTAACTGTTTTTTGCCAATGGATAACATTGTCTATCAGTTTTACTGTTCAATGATCAAAAGTGAGATACATTTCAAAATATATCAAAGAAAATATCAAGGAATTGGGAAGACTTCTTATGACAGTGTCCTGACAAGAAGGGATAAAACGAGGTCCAAGCAATGAGCAGGCTAAAACTAAAGGGATAACTTTCACACTCCTCACATATGAATATCAAGTCCAAGTACAAATCCAGAGATTACTCAAAAAATGTCATATGCTCTTCAAGGGAAAAAAAAATAAAATTTTAGAATCCTAAGATTCAGCTATTACTTTCTTTATTTTATAGATTTTCACTATGCCATTAAATTGAGCAATAAGACAAGAGTTTCAGCTATGAGTAGTATTCGTTTTCTTGGATTCTGTTCATGGACAGATTTGTCTTTTTGAAGCTTTGAGTAAGTTTATTTTTTAAAAAATGTTTTAAGCTGTAATCTCATCTGTTTTGTTACATAAAGCCTACTGACAGTTTCCAAGACAACTTGGTACACTCCAGACTTCTTTGACACAAGACAGAAGAGTCAAAAATTATGCTTGCTAAACATTTTATTAAATTGTTGATAATTTTTGGATGAAATTTGAACTGAAAGAAAACAAAAAACATTAACCTGCTTTGCTCAGTTTTGTGGAACAGAAAGAGGATATTTGATAAACTGATGCACTGGATTTACATATAAAATATATGGCCTTACAGAGAAAGCTACAGTGTGCCTTGCAGAATTCTTTCCAGTACCTGTAGGACATCTGTTTCCATTCTGTTTAGCACAAAGCTTCTAGTGGATTCAGATCCTGACACTCCTGCCCAGATGTTGATCAGGGTCTGAACTTAGGATACAATTCAAGACCCACTCACATGTGTGAATGAACTGTGCAACTCACTCAAGAATGGTTTGAAAATCAGAAGTTACTGGAATGCACTAAAGGAAAGCAAACAATTACACATCAAAAAACTGACATTTACCTGATATGGCTTCTTCTTGCAGGAGATCTGTGAATATCAAATAGTGTATTTTCTCTCTTTTTTTGATGAGCTGGCACTGTAACATCAATTACAAAAGAAAAATAAACTAATCTAAATGCAGCAAGGAAGTGCTAGATTATCAATTTTCATCAATTAGGTTATCAGTGGTTTCTCCAACAGCTTAAATAAAGGAAAGAATTGGGCAGGGAGCTTTGTCACTATCACTGTACTTGGCGTGATGCAGGCAGGGGAATTCCATCCTCACCCTTTTCAAATTAACAGAGCTGTGTCTGCCATGGCAGAATCTAACTCATCCAGGGCACTAGCATTTTGAGTTTATTTGCAGGACATGAAACTCCACAAAGAAATCTCTTCATAGCTGATAATACGGGATGTCCTGAAATTTCTCTGAACAAATAAACCACAGCAGTTCTCTATCAGAGAAATCATATTCTATGATCCTCTGACTTGTGGAAATGGCTCAAAACTGCAGCAAGGAAAACCCAAACTTGATAGTAAGAAACATTTCTTTACTGAGAAGATGGTCCAGCACTGCAACAGGCTTCCTAAAGAAGCGGTTGATGCTCCAAGCCTATCATAAGAAGCATTTGGGCAATGACCTAAATAACATGCTTTTTGTCAGCCCTGAAGCAGCCAGGCAGCTGGACTATATGATCACTGTAGATTCCCTCCAACTGAAATACTTCAGGTTTCTCATTTGTGATAACTGCTGCTATGCCATTTATCCACAGTTATGAATTAGGCTTACCACTCGAGAAGCAGGCATAACAGTAACTATTTTTTCTGTGTAATCACCTAATTTATTAGACTGCTTTCTGCCAAGTATTTCTTAACCTAAACCCCATTCACCCCCAACCCTGAGCCCAATACAGGTACCTGCAGAGTTCAGTGAGGCAGCAGTGCCACCACCACTGACAAACTGACAGACTGTGCTCAGCAGTCCCATCCACATGGTGAACCACAACAGGTCAGGATGGAAATCACAGTGCTGCATCCCTGTTACTCTGTCAGGGGTGAGAAGTAGCCATCCAACTATTCCCTCCCCACATCCATGGTATTCCTGCAGGTCAAGCACTGTCTGGTTCCTCACCTATTGGAGGAGCCTGGTATCTCTCAACAGTTTTTCTCTGTCTGAGATTATATGGCCGATCATTTTCTTCCCCCTCAGCTTCCTCTACTTCTATATCTCCATCTTCTTCCTGAGACTCTGTTGGAGGGTAAAAATATTTTCAGAAAACTTCCACTTCATGTCAGAGCTACTTTTATGCTAAAAAATTAACATTTTAATGGTCACTGAGAATTACTGCCCGTTTATTAATTAACACTAATTGGCAAATCAGTGGAAATTTGAAGACCACGATAATCTACAGCACATTGTCAAATTTCCTTCTAGTTTTTTACACAAGATAACGGAAAGGCAAAAGAAAGAAAAATAAATGCATTCAAACCAGCTTTAGTTGTAAAGTACTTCAAATATCGCTTCTATCCACTGTATTTTTCCTTCAATAATTATCCTTCAAATTAAGGATAATGCCTTTCCTCTCTTTTCCAACAGGAGCCTCAATAAATCAAATATTTGACACAGCATGAAAATAAGTACAACTTTATGATTCACAGTATCATTTTTACACAAAGCAAAGAACCCAGAAATCACTTTATACACTTTGTGTATAAAGGCACAACCTAGGCCCATCTGTTAACAGGATCAGAATTTCCACCTGTGGATCTCAGAACGAGGACTGCATTCTTATTCATTGGGACAAACCATACCTTCCGCAGCAGTTTCAGTTAAAAACTGAAATGCAGTATGCTGAAACCTGTATGGATGCCTGAAGTTCAAGTCTGACTTTTTAAGGAGGCCAAGCATGATACTGATCAGGCCAAACTTAGGCACAATCCCTTCCTTCCCGGTAATTTTTGAACCCATTGACCAGCTTCATTCAAATTTTTAAAGAAAGTAGAATTTCAAATACAGTTGTGCACTTACAAACCTTCTAAAATGTCAATGGACAGAAAACAAACTTTAATTAATACCTTCCCCTGAAGGAAGGATGCAGGCCTAAGTACTACAAATTTTTTCTGGTAATTGCCACTTAGCACATGAGAAATATCAAGTCAGTTAAAACACACATAGTTGTAGATTATACATTCATCACATCCTGACTTCAACCAGAGGATTTACCAAGTGTTATGAAAAACAGAAGGAAGGAAATGTACTATACAAACATTTAAAATCCAGGCTTTGTTCTGCTTTCTGTAGTGCAATATATTGCAATCTTATGGGAAGAAGAACTTCGTTTTATAAGTATTTCAGACAAGCCTCCACAGTTTTTTACCCATACCTTCTTCTTCCCCTTCTGTGGACACTTCATGGTGGTTCTGAATCCCATAGCTATTTCTCCTCAGTGACTTCCTTCTTCTTTTCACTCGAGAATACATATCCATGTTTTCCTGGAATAAAATTCATATGCACTCTCATCAGTACTGTCCCATGTCACTCAGTATTAGTCTCAGTGCAGTAAGTAATGCTTCACACAATCTCCAGCCCTCAAGTGTTTTGCCAGCAGAGCTCTCCATAGGTAGACTACAAAAGCAGTCTCATTCAATAGATGCTAAAGTAAATCTTTCAGACAGGACCTAGTCCATCTAATACAGAGTAACATCAATATCAAGTTTTCAACATCAATATCAAGATGACAGTCCCTGGTCCTGTTTCCAGGCTACCAGAGTATGCTTCAAACCAAAGAACCACCACAGCACATCATGAGAGCACAACCGTGAATTTATCAATAAAGAAAACAATGTAAAGCATATCCACTAATTTAGTTCTGAATTTTAGTTTATCAAAGTTGAGTTTATCATGTTTTTTTAATATTATCCACTGAAGAAAATCATAAACCTCCAGACAGAGCTACAGACAAATGTATGGTGTTTGCAAAAGCAAACATGTTCTGCCTTGCTGTGACTTTTATCCACGATCTCAGAAACTCTGCACTTACAAATTCTGTATCTGTCCACATCCGTAGCCGTTCTACTTCCCCAGATCGCCTGTTCCTCCTGATGTTAATATTATCCATTTCCTGCAGGACAGCTTCAGCAGTACTAAAATACATGCAACAGTTAACACACACAAAAAATCAGTCTTAAAACAGTAACATGCAGAACTCTGGACATAGCATTCAACATCTTAAGTTTTCTATCAATTAACTACAAACCTAACCATAGCAAAACTGAAAGATGCTATTAAAGCTTGGGGTAAAAATTAGTATTACAGTAGTATTTTAACAAACTTTTAAAAATTTGGCTCAGTATAAATTGCAGCATATAAATTTGCAACTGCTGAGACATTAGATTAGGTGTCAGGTAAGATTACATTTCCAATGTAAGAAAGTAAAGCCTTTCACATATATAATTATAATAATGAGAATGCAATTAATGCCTCCACCCCATAAGCTTTACAGTTTCTTACCCTGGCCTCAAAAAGACACTAGAACATAAAGGATTTACTTTTTGTTAAATCAGTAACATCTAGAATCTCATCACTCAGTATTTGACCTCACTACCATTTCTCATCTTCTATTTATTCAGCATTTTCATTATCTGGAGTATTTGTAAACAGCTGTCAAAACAACGGTGGTATGTAAGTGATAACCCTGGCCAAGATGCTTCACGGCTAAAGCAGAGAACAACACAGTATTAGCCAGGCCAAGTCAATTATTTGGCCACCTGTCCTGAAGACCATGTTACTGCTCTCCATGGTGATTAGAGTAGCTTTCAACTGGAATTCTATTATATTTGTATAATATTTTTAAGACGATAGAAACCTTCATTTCCTTTTTTTTCAAGCAGTTTAGAAGTAAATTTAAAGGGTGAAAGACTGCCTAGAAAGAAGACAGTGGAAGTTCTGGTGATATAAGTCAGTAAAGTCACCCTTTCGTTATGAGAGCTCCTCTCCAATTTAAACAATTCTTCCAAAATATCTGTGATGTGTGACAGAACCATTTCAAGTAAAATCATGCTGCAGTTTGCTACAAAAGAAAATACGGTTGGAAGGGACCTGGAAAAGTCTACGTGCTTGGCCAGGAGAAAGCATACTACAGAATGCCTAAATCATTCCTGACAGGCTTGTGTCTAACCTGCTCCTAAAAACCTCCAATGATTATGGGACACACTGTTATCACTATAAACTCATATACAGACTTCAGTACCATGATCTTATCAAATTACAACCTTCATGGTAGACTTTTTCCTACTGTTGATGAGGAGAGGGAGATTCAACTGCAACTAGAAAAATAAATGTAACTCAATATAAGTTTGCAAACTGATACCAAGTAGTTACTGAGTAAGTCGAAAAAGAAAATTAAATTAATAAAATATTCAACAGAATACATTTAAAAATAAAGATCATACTTGCCAATTAAATTTTTATGCTTAAATCACTTTCCAGCATTGGAGAAAGCAGTCTCTCACATATGTGACTGCTAAAACCTGTTTTACAGGTGGGAAGATCTGGACATATTAGGTGACCTGCCCAGGGCTACAGAGAAACAATATTTCAAAAAAAGTATTTCTGGCTCCCATTCCTATGCTCAGACCAGACCATGCCTCCCTGTCTGACCTACTTTGTCTGCAAAGTAAATGTCAAAAAGTGACACCCACCCTATGTGAATTATTAACAAATGGTAAAAAACAAAAACAAAAGAAAGCTACAAACTTTTGATATTTTATGATCAAAATCATACAAGCAAAATCTCGAATGCTTCCAAGCACTGCTGCTAATCACCAATTTACATGACATTTAAGGTATCACTACATAAACAGGTTACCAAGAAACAAACTAGGGTGTGGATTTACAGCACGTCAGGCACTCTGCAGTAACTGCCAACATAAAGCTTTATCCAGGTGTAAACACAGAGTAACTTACTCCTCAATGAAAGCCTGGGAAGCTGCTCTGCATTCAGAGCATGGATACCATGGCAGTAACAGCACAGACCTAGCTGTAACTCAAACCACAGCCTAGCTTGTCTCAATGCATCCCAACAGTTAAACACAGACATGGCACTGGAACACAGGGGTTTCTAATTTTAAAAAATCATTAAGGTGCTTTGTGAATACAACTGTAGTATCCCCACATACCTGTTTACTAGCTGATCAAACAATAAACTCTGATTCAAAGTTTCAAATCTGTTTTTCCTGGACCGACAACTTTTTCTGACTTCTATATCTCCGTTTATGCAAGCATGGTCCCCATCTCCCTTTTTTTCCCCTCGAAGGGGGTGGCTTTTGAGAGCTAAGAGAAATTTGTATTACTACTTCAAAATGCAGGAAACAACATTTTCACAAACAAGAATTAATAAGAGAATACTTAGCAAGGACAATAAACCAAAACTTATTAAGCACAGTATGAACTAAAGAATTGTATTTAATTCCTATCAAAGTTATTTTAAAAGTTATTTCTGCATATTCAAGCTTGTTTCCTTAGATGATAATCTTATTTTATGATGAAAATTTTGCATTCAATTAAGCATTCAATATTTTCAAGTTAACATCAATATTAATATGCACACTTGCCCACAGTTTCAATTCTTAATCTTTCAAATATAGTATCAAAAGGCCAGATACAATATATTGACTTCACAAGCAAATCTATACCAGCTACTCTGTACAGTGCCAAATAAAGAGATCCCACTGCTAATTGTTCCTTAGGCACCACAATAAATAATAAAATACCAAATATGCTTAATGAAATAACATTTACATAGTCAACACAAAATTAAACAAGACAGAACTGATGAAAAAGGGACACAAAAGACAAAGTGTGTTTAGCTGAGATAAGCAATGAAATGGCAAGTTTGTAAGGTACAAGATTTTAGGAAGACTGTTCAAGGTAGCAGGAGCTGCAGACAAGGCAGGTCTCTCTAAAGCAATAGAGTTAAGTAATGTTAAAAACCACAGAAGGCCAAATTTCAGATAAGCAAAGAGATTAAGTAAACTAAAGAGACCAACTGAGAGAGAAAGGCCAAAATTAGTTCATAACAGTAATTTGGGAATTAAGGAAAACATTGGGATCATGGCCAAGAGGTCTGAATTGAGAAGAGAAATGGATTTTCATCTAAAAATGTTCCCCATATCCACACAGAGTATCCAAGATGGCAACAGGAGAAAACTGAGCAGTAACTTTTCTGGTCAAAATGGTCAAAGGAATAAGTAAAGTTATCAAAAACATATACCACTGAAAATCATTAACATTAAACTGTTTAATGTAAAAGCTAATACAAAAAGTTTGGCTATAATTCACTTACATAAGCTACGTCCATTTGGT
Source organism: Acridotheres tristis (assembly GCA_037013685.1). Taxonomy (NCBI): domain Eukaryota; kingdom Metazoa; phylum Chordata; class Aves; order Passeriformes; family Sturnidae; genus Acridotheres; species Acridotheres tristis. The sequence goes on from CM072887.1 coordinate 105,120,612, forward strand.
AGTGTAGCACCAGGCTGAGAAGTTAACCTAGGAGACAATTAGACAGACAAATAACATTAACATTCCTTAGCCAAGCAGAAGGCACAGAGTGAAAATAGAACTTTGACTGTTAAATGCTCCATGATATTCTGACTTCAAAACCTTTGCGAGACACAGCCTTGGAAGATTTTGCTTCATGCCCAACACCTTAGTAAGAACAAAACTGCTCAATACCAATTATATGAATCTCCCCAACTGTCTAAGCATCTCTTTGATTAATCTCCCTAATCTTTCTTCATGCCCTTGTCCTGTTAACTCTCTCCTTAAATCTCAGAACAGAACCTTGGTATCACTCTCCAAAGGCAACCATCATTGCAACACCTCAGATAAACCAGCAGAAGTAACAGAACTTTTGGAAAAAGTCTTAGTGACTCAAGATCACTGTTAAGCACTGTGCTTTGGATTCTGGCAGAAACAACATAAAACTTCAGATGCAAAGACATGTTGCAGTGGATTCTAAATGAGCAACAATATGACTTTCAGTACCTTGGCCAAATTTCATTTGACACAATGATCTAAATTCTCCCAGCTGCATTAAATATTCCTTTCTGTATATTGACATTTCTAGGAGGTCCAGTACAAGTCTACTCTTACAAACAAAAGAAACAGAAAGGTGCCCTAATTTCAATACATTCCCAATGACCATGGCACATTAATATGCTAGATTTAATTTATTCTGTTTTAAAAGAGAAAAGTAAATATAAGAAGAGGTCTATTTTGAGATTTACAAAGCTTTTAAGCAAACTTCATCCTAGCAGTCCACAGACCAGTAGTGATTTACAATCACTCTTACATACAAATCATTGCAAGAACATTTTTGATATGCACATAAATATGAAATACATATCTATAAAAGAATCAGTATTAACTGAAAGTCTATGGATGAGGAACACTCTGTGTACAGTCTTACAGTTACTTGTAATCATGTGAAGAACCTTATGAACACAACAACGTTTTGTAAAATACTATTAAATCAGTTATAAAATAAATTACTTCTGCTTCAAGTTATCAAACTGTTGCAGGACTGAGGCTATATTCAGTAAAAGTTACTTACTAGGCTGAACGACAATAGAAATAAACTTGACCGTTACCCATTCCCTAAAGATGGTAACACTGATTCCCTAATTAAAATGTCATGCCTTCTTATAGCTTGAGTATATAAAAATACCAATTACATTTCTAAATGTGGATACATCAAGAATGTAAAACTCACACTGCATCTCAAATAAAATTATTTGATAGTTTTTGCACAAATATGCATAGAAAGGAAACAGAGATGAGACAATTGATGCAATCCACTTTCCTGGAATCCTAAACTGAAGAAAATTGTGTGAAAATAACATGCTTCAAAAGTACACTCCTGAGCTGCAGCTGACTGCAGAAATAGCATTAAGTGGGATAACAACACAGAAAAAACTGGTATGAGTTCCTTCTTCTCTTGGCACCAATTACCTGGACTGTCCAGTTGAGATGCTCCATTCCTCTCGCTGCCCAGTACTGCGTGATTTTGATTTGTCTTTGCCCACAGGATCAGCATGTTTTGAGGTACGTTTGGCAGGAGGAGATATGTGGCTATCACTCAAACTAGCATCACTACCTTCATCTTTCTGAAAAGAAAAGAAGCATCAGATCATATTTAATTGGCTCATTTGCAGATATCCTTCAGAAAAAGGGTAAACTTCATCTCAGTAAAAGGAAAGTCTCTGTCAAGCTCTTAGTGACAAATCTGCGTGAAATATTAAAGGTGTTTATTCTGAAAACATTACCAGAAGCTGTGAAAATATTTCATTTCAAATATTAAACTTCTATAATAGTTCTCCTGTATTTCTGAACAAGTATTGGTTCTACAACCCATTGTATTTTTTTTATATATCATACATGACACTGCTATTCTCGCCTTACTTGCAAAACAGCTAGTAATGCCTAGTAATCCATAAAAAGAAAAGAAAAGGACTGTGGAAAATTAAGATACTTAAAAACATAGCAATTATTTATTCCACTGATGTTGTCTTTGTCTTTAAAATATCTCAACAAACACTGTTCCTTTGTGTAAGAGTTTTCCAGTACCTTGTTCTACTCATCAAGCTGTCCAGCACACAGTCAGGAGATGTCCAACATGTTCACTGACAGCATTATGCACACTAACCACATTACTCTTAATATTTTTTAAGAACTACCTAAAGGGTATCAAAAGGGGGCTTTTTTCCATTGCACTTATCAAAGGTAGCAGAGACAGAAACTCAAAGATAGTAGCAAGGGATTCCTTCAAAGTTGTACACAAGAAATGGACAGACAGCAAACTTCAGAGGATCTACTTCTATTTAGGTGAACTACTACAACAAAACATAAAACCAGGATTCTATTAACTACAAATTTTAGCCCATCAAAACAGTCTTGATCCAATGGGATCCTGGGCAAACCTCATGAAGTCTGCCTCATGACCTCAACAAGTCCAAGTGCAAGGTCCTACACCCGGGTCCGGGCAATCCCAACCACAAGTACAGGTTGGGTGGAAAATGGATGGAGAACAGCCCAGGGAAGAAAGACTTGAGGGTGTTGCTTGACAAGAAGGTCCCCACAATGTTCTTCTGCAGCCCAGAAAGCCAAAAGTGTCCTGGGATGCACCAGCAGCAAAAGGGGCAGCAGGTCAAGGGAGAGGATTCTCCCTGTCTATGTCCCCAGTCCTGAGATCCCTCCTGGAGTCCTGTGTCCCACAGCATATGAAGGACATGGGCCTGCTGGAGCAAGCAAGTCTAGAGAATAGAGATGGTCATGAAGATAATCCAAGGACTGGAGCAGCTCTGCTGTGTAGACAGGCTGAGAGAATTGGGGTTGTTCAGCTTGGAGAAGGCTCCAGGGAGATCTTACAGAACCAGTAACTAAAGGGGCTCTAAGAGAGCTGGAAAGGGATTTTTTAACAAGGGTGTATATTGACAGGTCAAGGGGGAATGGTTTTAAACTCACAGATGGCAAGTTTAGGTTAGATATTAGGAATAAATTCTTCCCTGTGAGGGCGGTGAGACACTGGCACAGGTTGCCCAAAGAACCTATGGCTGCCCCATCCCTGGAAGTGTTCAAGGCCAGATTGGATGGGGTTTTGAACAGCCTGGGATAGTGGAAGGTGTCCCTGCCCATGGCTAGGTTTGAAAACCTAAATGATGTTAAAGGTTCCTTCCAACCCAAACCATTCTATGAGACTATGATTTAAGAACTAAATATCCCTTATTGCAACAGTAGAGAACCAATTTTCAAACATTAAGGTCCAGAAATTGTCAGTAAGAACTTGAACTATGACAAAGAGATAATTTTACTTAAACACAAGGAGATGACCACAGAAGTCCCATTTGTTCATCAGGCTTATTAACAACAATCTGATTTGTAGTCCAGATACTTCAACATTATGTACCGCATACTCAAGAAAATTTAAAAAAAGAAAAGTCTTGTTTTTTAAGAGAGGAAGACAAAACAGCACAGTATTTAGAAAGTGAAATCCAAATGTATGGGTGCAGTTTGACAAGACAAGCCCAGCACCCCTGTGACACAAGGAGAACCCATGTTCTCCCTTGCCTGACTACACAGCACCACACCAACCTCCTGGGATCTCCTTCCAATGTTTCTCTGATCCACCCATAAACCAGACAAGCTCACTAAAGATTCAAAAGCTCGCTTTCCTTGTTAGATGAACTTGTCAGTGATCATAATGATTTCACTGAGGGATCAGACAAGTACAAAAGATAATAACTACCACCATTCCTAAATACAAAACACCTACACCCTGTTAGCACTATAAAATACATGGGCAGCACCTGGCTGTTTCCCATAACGTTCTGAAACTACAAAATATCAACTTTTTACAAAATTTTAATAGCCTGCATATTCACTCTGAACACTGTATTTGTGCATAGACTTGTTGCTTTATTCAGCCATCAGTTTACTTCTGGACTTAGAGAAATACAATCCTGTTTAGGTCAGCTTTAGTAACTACCTTCCAAAACTACACAAGCTCCCCTGTGAAGGACAGAAGTAGAGTTTCAAGGTAAGCCACAGAACCAGTTTAAAACCGGCTAAGCAAGACAAGAGAAAATTAAACGAGGAGAGATGAAGTAGCATGTAACAAAGCTTTACAAGGAGTAACATTAAAGCTATTTGCCAGCAGTGAAATTAGTAATGCACAGGTTCTTGTATTCCCTCTCCACCCCTTCCCATGCAAAAAGCCAAACTCCTCTGAGTCCTCTATCATCACCTTTCTCTGCATTTCCTCCAGTGCCTTGCCTCTGGCCCCAAGTCTCAAGTTCAGCTAGGATCTTGTGCTGTCAGATGGCAGTTAAAACAAAATACTGGCAATGGAAACAAATTTTGCTACTTCAGGTCTCCCTCTGCTACAAATATTCACAAAATTCATTAACATTTGAGTATTTTTGAGATTTCTAATGCTGTCAAATGAACACATACTGGCAAAAAGCTACAGACGCTGGAAGAGCAGGCAGTCAATGTGATCACATGAGCGATCAGTTCCTTGCAGCTGCCTAAGGAACCAGACTAGCAATTAAGGGGCTTATTTAATTAGGTTATTCTTTGTTTAGGCTATTATTTTCAGCTGAGCCTCACTTGTCTGCATATTAACTCTATGCACAAACTCAGCAAGTACAAACCAAGTTAAATTTTAAGATACTCAAGTCCAAATACTAACCTACGTTAGAGTGCATGCTGTGCAAGATGCACTAACACAGTGCATGGTTTTACCATGAAGTAGTGACAAAACTACTTCAAAGTTGAAATCACTGAAATTTTAAATATATTACCAAGAATCCAAGCTCCATTTTCCACTTAACAGACAATCTTAAAAATTCAAGCTCTAGGGAATCAAATCAGATTACCATCCAGAACCTTCACTACCCACAGTAAAATACAGAGATAGAGTTTCCATAACACTCAAGAGATTACCCAAACTGGGATACAGTAGAACAAGAAAGGAAATTAATTTCAGTTTCGGAAGCCTTTACAGAGAGCAGTCTATCCACTGCTTCCTCCCATTTATAGCAAAACAGGTCTAATGATTCTACAGCCCTCAACTTGCTCCCTCAAGGAACTGGGTCTCAAACCATTTATACCTTTAATGATTAAAAATAGCACTTCAGTTTCAACCCAGAAACTTATTACTTGAGAGTAGATATCATGAAAATGTTCTGGGACTAGAAAGATACAATACAAGCATCAAACTTAAAAATTAAGAAATTAATAATGCAATTGCAGAAGTAGGAACTGATGCACTGAACTCAAAGCTCCTAATGAAACACTGGCACTGAAGCAAACGCACTGACATGCTGAGAGAATGCAGACAGTATGAATTAATAAAATCTTAATCATGTCAGAATTGCCTTCAAGCATACCAAAGCAACAAAGAGCAAGCAAGCATAGAAGAATCAAAAAATGACTTTACATAGTGTCAGAAGGTTCAAAGACAGAAATATAATTTAGTGCAACTGCATTGATCCAACAGAAAAGAGAGATTCAACAAACTCCAGCTGTGATCCAGAACAACCAGAACCACCTCTTACGGAAAGCACTCTTGCTAATAATGAGTAAGGAAACAATTGGCATTAACAGGATAACATCCATGGTCTAGACTAGCAAAATACAGTCTTCATTATCTTTGGATTCAAGAGTAAAATGGAATGTGACAGCTGAATGAATACCACAAATCAGCTATTGAGCTAAGATTCAATTTAGGCAGAGGCAGTGGGGAGCAAACTGGTAACACACCTTAACTGAAGGCACTTGAACAAATGGTCCTGATATATCTAGAAACAAAAGGTAAAATGAATAATAAAGCAAGAAAACGTATATATAGCTGCATATTATCTCTATGCTTTCTCTGCTTTGTATGAAAAGGAGAAAGACAGAAACACTGTTTATTTAATACCCATCTATGAACAAGCTACAAATACACTGGTATACATTATTTCCTGTAGTCTCTTCTCTATCCATCTCTAAATCTCAAAACACTAATTTGATGCTAACAGAGATTTATTTAAAACACGTAGTCCTTAAGTTTTGGAAAACACAAACTAGAAATGAATTAATAAAACTGACCTTTTCCTTCTCAATTTGTCCTCTTAGCACAATGACTACACCAGTACATCTTTCAGCAGGACTGAAGAACACACATAGCAGGGGAGTACTCACTGACAGTGCCTTCAGGTGTATCACAGGAACCAGCTGGCTAAAGCATGACATTTGATTAATTCCCAAGTTAAAATACAAAGACTACTTATAGCATCTTTGAAGGGGAAAGGATAGGGTGGTTTTGTTTCTTCTAAACTGAATCTCCTGGCCAACAGAACAACCAAAGAACTCTTCACTATACTGCTGGTCTGAACACCTCAAAATAATCCTAATCCAGTAGGTCTTGGACACAGAGGATGAGTACAAACCATCTCTACCACTGGCATCTCCAAGCATGTGAGCACAAGTTCACTGAGTTCTCAAGCAAGAGATGATATAACATTCAAACCACAACCACACCTTGCAATTTCTGAAAAAGACTCCGTCTGGTTTGCCACAGGTTCGTTTGTAGTCAGACACAGGCATGCAGACATGAATATCTAAGTTATCCACCATGGTCAAACTTGCTGTCCTCGCCATACGGTTTGTGGGGCACACCCTGCTAAGTGTCTGCCACACCCTCAACACTCGCACCACTGCTCACACAGCTCCTCACTCAGGCAACTTTCCAACACACTCCCTTGAAAGCTGCAGCAAGTGTTTTTTCTACAGCCTCTTCCCATGTCTAAGACATTCAATTAATGCACTGATAGTCAATCTTCAGCTGATCAATCCTATTTCTCTACATTTTGTTAATTGCACAAATAGCTTTTCTTTTTAATGCACTAAACAAGCACGAAAGACCCTGACAGTTACTTTCTCTTAATAATAATGAAATAAACATTTTTTTTAAATCTGCTTCAGCCACAGGTTTTCAAAATCCTCTGTTTCTAACTTTAGTTAAATCCTAGCTTCTGATATCTAAATGTAACTTTTTCCACTTGACTCTCTGAAAAGACAACAATTTCAGACATGTCTCAATCATATTTTTACTGACATTGGAGAAACTAAATCCTGGCTATTTCTAACTTTCTATTTTCTAATTTGAAATACATCTTTTGATTAACAACACATCTTCTTGGATGTCCCAGAATACTAATTGGGATTTTTATTTTAAAAATACCTGTGAAAAAAACGAGTCTGCCTTCTCTCCTACCAGTTCATGTGAAGTTCTTGAAATGGGCTGTCCATTAAGAGATCTAAAATACTTAGGATTGTTTAGCACATTTAACGAACTTTTATATCCTCCAGTATAAAAAGATAAAATTGCCTTTCCAAAGTAAAACAGTTATTCATGAAAAAAATGTGACTGTGTCCCCAGTACCCCAATTAGTTAAGCTCATGTCTCATCCTTCCCCTCATATTATGTAACTATTCAGTTAACAAATAACTTGCTTTCGCTGAAACTACAACACATTCCAAACACCAATAAAATACACCAAAAACATTATTGTCTAGCTGTCTGTCCAGTGATTCTGGAAAAGCCACTTGTTCCTTTGTGTATCAGTTTCTGCAAAGGTAAAAAATATGGATTGAAACATTAACTCCTAAAAATTTAATTGCATTAAAGATGTGCGTTAAGATCTACTGATGAGAGTTAGGTAAGAGCTAGGTTTTGCTAGCATTAAGCTAATGCATTTTTGGGCTAGGCATACTAAGCAATTTTTGAAAAATCAGAAGGCTTCACAATCTCTTTGAGATATTTTAAGGTTTTTTTGGTTCCAAATTCTACTTACTAGATCAACATTTTTTCTTATGACTGTGAACATGTCATCTGACCCGAATCTAATAAATCTCTTCAAATCCTATTTCTATTTTTTTTTTTTTAAGTTCACCACTTGGCTTTATAGCTTCTTCACCAAAAAGAGGGAGGGAAGGAGGAGGAGTAAAACTCTCCTTGTGCTTAGTACAAACGTTCAGTAGCTGAAACACTCTCATCATCGTGCTCAAACCAGGTACCACACCTTGCCTTACACATCCACACTATGCCCTAATTTCAGGATGACACACCACACTACCCACTCTCTCCAGCACCAACGCATCCTCACAAGCTCCTCTCTTCCCCACCCCAACCCACATTTTCCTGGCAAATGCCTTCATCCCCTCATGTAGAGGAGAACTGGCTGGCTGCTTAGAGGGAAGAGGTAAGACTTGATACACTTGTCTGGGGAAAGAAGGCAACATGACTGAACTTGAGGTCGAGCATAATACAGACGACTGTATTTGTGATGGTACACAACATACTGCTGCAGGCTGAACATCTACCTTTGTGTCCTAAAAATCCAGTGTAAAAGCACTCTTACTTCAAGGCTAAATTGGATGAGGCTCTGAGCAACCTTGCCTAGTGTAAAGTGTCCCTGCCCATGGCAGGGGATTCGGAAGAGATGCTCTTCAACATCTCTTCCAACCCAAACCATTCTGCCTCAACCTTCAAATGACAAAAAGCTGAGAAATACATGTATTTGGATTAGAGCACATTAACTACCACAGCGAGAACTCCAAGTTTCATGAAGGCCCTGACGCATTAACCTTGCTGACAGCTTAAAAAAAGAACATCAGCTTAAAAGAACACATCTCCTGGTTGCAGTTCTCTAATTTCCACTTGTTTGCACACAGTCATTTATCAGACATTGGCTCTCCACAGGTGTTAAGGAAAAATAATGTTCATGCTTAAGTGCTTGATGATCTTGGAATAAACAACTATTAACGATGTATTTCATTAGTGGTAATGATAGTAAAGAATGCCTCAACTGAAGGATGATCTGAATCCTTTTAACATTCAGCTTCTGTAGTTTTTTTCAGTGAACAATGCTCACGTCAATAATAACCATTAAGAACACAAAGAATACCATCATCTAGACTTTTTTCAGAAGAATAAATTCTTCCCCGTTAATTCAGATTAAAAAAATAGATAAATTCTTGCACTGGAAGATCTGCTTTATTTTTTCAACTGATTTCCATCTTATTTCCTGAAACTCTTCTACGCTAGAATTCAGGTTATTTAATAAATGTGAAAGCTTTTGAGAAAAGTTAATAGTTTACAAGTTAGAAATATAAGCACTGTTAATTTGGGATTTTCACACCTGCAACCATTCCCTCTGTCTGTTACAGAAAAAGACACCTGTTTGTATCCACACTGAGTGCCTGTCAACAGCTCCAGTGTGACACACAAAAAACCCTTGCAATCTACAGGTTGCTTGGTTCATGAATGAAAGGGAGAGTGACCTACAGAGCAGCCTCTGCCAAACTGTGACAGAGGCCATAAATAGTGAGCTGAGCTTTATCCTCCCATCATCAGCAGCATTTCTGCCACAAGCACTCCCCTCTTCTCTGTGCCTTCACCAAAATTAGGATGATACTGTCAAATTTCAGCTGATGATCAAATCAGAAGGATGGAGGGGAGGCGAGGGAAAGCCAGAGGATGTGGAGAAGATTAGTTTCAGCTGGACCAGTAACGTGATCCTGATCCAGCTGATCAAATGGCCTGGCAAGCATTAATATTGGCGAGCCTGTTGTTTTCACAACTGCAGAGTTCACAGCCAGAGCTCACAGCTTGCAGCACATGTGAAATCACACACCTGCAGAAGAGCAAGTCCACTGAGAAGTCTACTTGCTGTATGGGGTCCACACCTCACTTAGAAGTTTTTCTAGTAGATCCACTTAAGGGAAGTTTTTAAAACCACTGATCCTCCTTATTTAACACTGAAGGAATACTAAAAGCAACACAGTTTTAGTCAGAACTGCATCAACCATTTCTGTGAGTTTCTAGACTCTGTTAACAAGATTTTTAAAGCAGAAATTATATTTATGTAATGTATTGAGAATCAAGAATTATTACAATTCTGATGTGAAAAAAATGAAAACATTCAAATGTTTATTCCTACACTCAGTCCTCAAAAATCCATCTTGTTTCTGCTTAACAGCCACATCCTCAACAAAGCCTATAGGACATGGCCTCCTTCAATACTACTATAAACCGAAATAAAGCAGCAGAATTATCTAAATGAGGATAGTAAAGAGGAGAACAGAGTGAGAAGCCCTGAACCAAACTGTTCCCCAAGGTTTGGACATGACCAGGAAATAGACTCAGAAACTAAGCAAGGAAGTGTCTGTAGCAATGGAAACTAGGAAGGTGGCCTTCCGTGTGGATAAAAAATAAGACTAAAAAACACTTCTGCACCCTAACTACAATGTACTTGAAGACAGTATTTTCAAAAGACAAAAAAATAAATTAAAATTGTGTACAATTGCGATAGAAATCTTGAGATTGATGTACTGAAATTTAAATCATAATAAAAACAAAATTTGAAGCCTGAACGATACATCAGAGAAATAACAGAGGATAGTTATTAAGTATTTGGAATGAGGGATTGCTGAAGCACAGCAACAAATTTCACTGCAAGTAATCTCTTCCACATGTAGAAAATGAACAGCTTCTTCATTTCAGGTTATTTAAATAGCTTGGCTCAACTATTTATCCATTTAAAATGAAGGAACTGACTGGAGGCTGGAGAAAAGCAAAATACCCCCTTCCCAAATTATGAAAACAACCAAACCAAAGCCTCCATTCGAAGTGCAACTGGACACAAACTTTCTATCAAAGCTTTACATTAGTTAGGCCATCAACAGACATTAGTAGAAGCAAAAAGGTAAAACTACAAAATTCAGTACAGGCCACAAGAACTATGGAACTTGGAGAAGCTTCTGTCTTTCTAATAGGAGAACTAAAGCTGCGTCCTTCATACCTAGTTCAGCTGGAGTTGAAGCTATTACAGCATACACATACTCAGTGCAAAATGGAAAGGCTTACAGAAGATTATACATTAATCTAAGGTTGAAAAGGTGCCTGTTTGAGTAGCTACTGAGCAAAAAGAAACCTAAATTTATTCAGAAAAAGAATCCAATCACGTATAAATGCAAACCAACACTTGAACAATTTAAAGCAGAATTAATGGTTAAAACAAACCATGAAAATCCCATCAAAGGTAATGAAGACAATATTTCAAGAGTGAAGTCAGTCTAAAAAATTGTTTAGAAAAACCAGCAAAGCATGAAGTGTACACAGAAAAAGGATAAAAACATACTGTCAGCTTCCTTTGCAATAAATGGGTTCATGAGTGATATTACCCACAGAAAAAGTAATCCATTAGAGATAAAACACCTAATAAATAATAAGCAATCTTTCAAAGGGTCACAGCTACAAAACAACACACAAAATTCATAGCAATGAAAGCTTCAGCTGACTGATGCCTACTTGCTGCATGCTTTGGTTCAAGATGGGTTTTATCAAGTTTTACAGAGAAATCATTCAAAGCATCATTAGATTGGAATTAAAACTTTGCCACAGCATAGCAAACATTCAACAATTTAGGGCAGGATGTGCAAAACCATACCACATGCAACTGAAACTGCAGGGGGATGGAGGTGATCAGAATATAATTACCTGAGCTAATTATCTTGCATAACCCCGAGCTGTATGCGACTCTTGCAAAATTGTGATGGGCTGTCTCACAGCCATGGGTCAAACCTTCTGTTTGAAGTTCAGACAGAGACAGTAGTTGGAGAAGCAGCTTTTATTAATATTACTTTGGGACAAGCCCAATATTCAGAGGAAGCAATGCAGCACACGAAACATCAACACCATTTCCTGAGTACTCTTTGGAGATCTTATCCATTCACTGGATTAGCCCTTGGATTGCTTCCTTTGAAGGCCCTGGAACAGTGTGACAGCAAGGATGCTTCGAACAGGATGCACTACTGCCTCCCAAAACAGACCATGGACACTTCAGGTGTCCTGAGAGCAGCCTAGACTGATTTGGCAGGATAAATAAGAAGAATTCAAAATCAGGACAGCTCTTCAGAACCACAAAAGGATCACAAATGCCAGCTGTATGGTATTTTGACAGAACCCTGAACAAAGACTGCTTCCAACAATTGCTCCATTTCCCACTGCTCACAGCTGTATTAACACCATACAGCCAAGGAATGGCCTGCCTGACTCATATTACAACACTGATTTTTCCCTGATAAATCCCAAAAGAGCAGCAGACCACTAAACCAGAAAGAACTCGAGATTTTATTACACACTGAAAAGATGAGCTTTCCTGGGAATCTTCCTTTAAATTAAATTGTTTGGAATAACTTCACAAGGCTTTATATTTTGGGATGTATTTCAAAGAACCGTAAAAGCATTAGCCTCAGTACCTTTACTGATGCTACTGCAAACTCAAACACGAAGGCAATGCAGTTCTTTAAAACACAGATACTGGACAGGAGCTTTTTTCCTTGAAGAACTTTACACAGGTGGCCACCAAGTGTCATTTATGCAGCATAAGGAGGAAAACCTAACTTTTTCTACAGCTTTAATCTAAACACCAGAGCATCCAGAACACTGTGAGACACTTTGCACAGACAAGAAAGAAAATATGCCAATCAGAGTCTTTCATAAAGGAAAACCGGATTTTTAGAAAGCTCTATTGGTTATGTTTAAAACTTGTAATTTAAAAGAAATCATAGTAAGTTTTCCTCTTTTTTTTATGTTTTCAACAGCTGACCATTAAAGGATTTTCGAAGAGTAAAATGCAGCAACAAGTTTATGCTACAAAAATTGCATTATCACCCAGAAACCAGAAAACATTCCTATTGCTACAGATTGAGAAACTCCAGTGAGAGATGCTGAAAAACACTGGCATCACATAGAAACGCTGTGTAGCTCTCCAGCTTTCCTCACTCCAGCACCGATGTCATTCCTGCAGCCCCTGATTGCTCCCATTAGCAATTAAGTACAATGGAGAGCTCTGGGTTGCGCAGCGCAAGTTGAACAGTGTCGGCAGCGCTACTTTTAGCGAGGATCATGTGTTACAATTATCACCGTGCCCTCAAGTAGCCCTTAAGGCACTGCTAATGCTTTCTTGGCTAATTAAATTAAGCTAACCTTGTATACATTTCTAAAATGCCTAACTAGTGCGCTGACAAAATTTAATAGTGTTCATTACACAATGAATTCTTGATCAGCACTTTTGATTTGTGCTGTGAGATGACTAGGAAAAATCATTTCAATTGCCAAAGATGTGCTACCAGCAATCACGACTCAGTATCTGAAAACATCAGATATCAGTAGAATTTGCACAAAGTGTAAATTTAACCACTTATTGTCACAGGATCCTAAATTTTTTCATAGTGTTTATGAAGTCCACTGAACCTATCAGCCTTGTGTTAAAATTTTATGTCTCTGTAAAAGATTTTGATGAGCTTTTCTTGTCAGAATGCTTTAATATAAAGCTAGAACACTTCCCAAATTTTAATGCTCAGAAGAAAAAAATCTGTATTTTTATACACATATGCATAATTTGTATAATAACAGAACATATATATATGTAAGCAGAACTTCAAAATCTACTAAACAGTGTGTAAATCAGTCCTGGAAACGGGAAGAAAACAAAGCCCAGTTTTTCCCCTCTATACCCTCTCTATGCACTCTGCTATGACATCATCTCAGACAATAAACTTCTTGGCTCCTTGATCCATTTAGTGAGGGATTTTGTTCATTTTAATCTGGCTTCTGGTCAGCAGACAGACACACATGTATTCATCTCCATCACTGACTGCATGGTCGCCAATCAATAATTCAAACCAGTTTACTTTTCAAAGCCTTACGTCATTGCTTTCTCCAAGCTGAGAGAGTACTACTGAGGGAATACACTGAACAAGATAAAGGCATTTAGATATTACAGTCCATTTCCACAAAATGTGTGTTGCCTCCAGATTCAGATCAAACAAAAAAGGACACTATTCACACATAACTCAGCATAATATTGAAATAGAAGACTAGAAACTTGAGTTCTTGAGAGCAAGTCAGGTCTATCCTGAAAAATGCATACAAAAAGCCCAAACAAATCGGGGGGGAAGTATATCAGAAAAAGCCAAGAGGAAAAAATAAGAGAAAAATAGGAAATAGATAACAAAGAGGTAGAAGGCAAGTCCTATCCCCTCATTTGGCCTAGTCAGCATCTTACAGGATGCCATTAGGTTATGATTACGTTTTTTGTTGTTAATAAGGAACAGACGGACGATCTTTTAAAATATATTCTGAAAGGTGGCTACAAGCATTCCCACTGAAGAGCATTTCTCAGGGAGTCCTGGTTAAAAGCTCCATGCAAGAAAATTAAGTCACACACTGCAAACAAGAAGCATCCAATCTCTGCCAGAGCTCCAAACTCGAGCTCCCCATTAACCCGATTAACTGCCGGTAGCAAGGCTGGTTTCCTGATGTGACACCCAAAAGATTTAGAAAGGGCAGACTATCCAGCCAACTGCAAAAAAACCCACAAAAACAAAACAAAAAACAAAAAGAACAAAAAAAACCCAACAATCAAAAAAACCCAAAGAAACCCCCAACATAAAACTGCATGAAGACGATTCCAGCACACTTTCTGAACGCAGCCTCACTATCTGTCTCCCGACAGACGCTTCCAAAAGCAAAGGCTTTGTCTCCCTACTGCTATACTTATTCATGTCCTAATCACTGAGATCCTTCTCTGGCACTACTTCAAGAAGAGTCAGAAGCTCAGAAAGACACTGTATTGCTGACAGTACTTACATCTGAAGAATAAAAAGAGTTCTATAAAAACAACTTTAAAATATAGTGATAGATACATATTCTATAAAACACACTGGATGGGGGAAAATAAAAAAAACCTTCTTGGATAACTTCTGCTCGTATTTGGCAATTACATCTTAAAAGAAAAGAAAAAATCCACCTCAAACACATGGGATGTGTTGTGAAACGAAACAAGTTCATTCCCATACACCAAAATTTACATTTAACTTTAGAAGAAACGCTCTTTTAGAAGTGTGGGCAGTATCCTGAGAAGTATTTACAGTATTTTACACTATTTTGCACGGTCTCCTTTCCTCACACCATGACAATAACATAATTTGAATGTTTTAATGATTTGTAGTAAAAAAAACACTGCTCATGAATTAAAAATACTTGGAAAGAAGCCCAAAGCTAGTTTTCTTAGCAGCAGTAAACTCCCTGAGAAGTAAGCCAGTAAGGGTTACTTCAAACTTTGCTTCACAAACCACAAGACCCACGATATGAATAAACAGAAACTGCACACTAGAACAAGCAGAACAGCTTTTTACAGCTATGGTGCTGCATCCCCAGGAGTCCACTGAAATTAAACAAGGAAGAAATAGGGAACAAGGAAAAGTAAGATGGGGGAAGGAAAAAACTGTGAAGTATGAAAGAACTGAAAGAGAAGCATAGTCTTGAGCAATTTGTATTTGGTTTAGTATTTCAGACCAAATGGATGGGGTAAGATGGGGTGAAAGGTTTTGTGAGAATTCCTGGTGACATCCTTCTGATCTGCCTCTGGCTACTGTTTTTCTACTCGACTGATTAACTTCCTCCTTTGCTCAGCAAGGACGTGGTCAGTTGGTGCAAGACTGTCAAACACTCGGACCCTCAAATTTCACTTCCATATTTCCATTGCTTTTGTAATATACATGCAAACTAGACAGCTGTTAATACTAGTTTAAACCTTCAAAACAATGCATGAAGTTTCATCAACCAAAGAAAGAGTCCTGCCTACAACTCCTCCTGTGGGAGGAATTTCTTCACAGAAAGGATCATTAAACATTGGGAACGGGCTGCCCAGGGAGGCCGGGGAGGCACCGGCCCTGGAGCTGTTTAAGGAAAGACTGGATGCGGCACTCGGTGCCATGGTCTGGTTCACAAGGTGGTGATCGGTCATAGGTCGGACTCGATGATCTCAGAGGTCTTTTGCAACCCCTCCGATTCTGTGATTCTTCGATAATTAAAACCAAAAACTGCAGGTTTTGCCAACAGAGCTGTTTAGATACAAGGAAGAAAGCAGACACCCGAATTCTTTCTTCCAGTTGGAATTTACCAAGTGTTGATCCTCCAAATCGGGCTGTAGAATTTCATTTGCAGTTAGCCCGTCTCTAACCAAAGCTACCCCAGCGAGTTCGGCTGGGAAAGCATTCAACTTAAACTTGAAAAAAATCACACTCTCCGTGCCACAAAAACCGGGGCGGGGGGCTTTCCCGAACACCGGCTTCCTCCTGTCGCAGCTGCCAGCCGAATCGAGGTCATTTAGGGAAAAGGGAAAAAAAAAAAAAAAAAAAACACACATACACACAAACCAAATCCGGGCCGAGGTTTATCGCGAAGTTGATGCGGGCGCAGCTCCCAACTTTTGTCTGGCGGCGGCAGCGCCGGGCGCGGCCGCAGGGGGAGCCCCGCGCCGCCGGACCCCGCCGGACCCCCGCCCGCCGCCGGCCCCACCGGGCACCGGCACCGCGGCCGCTCCGCCGCCCGTGTCACCGCCGCCCCCGCCCCTGTCAGCGGCCCCCGCCGCTCCGGCGCTGGCCCCACAGGGACTGCGGCTCTCCCCCCGAGTCCTTGCCGGCTCCGCGGTGCCTCCTCACCGCGGGCTGCCCGCCGGCCCCACCGTCCCTCCGACAGCCGTCTCGGCACCCGCCCCCCGCCGGCTCCCGTGCCCGCGGCCCCCCCCGCCCCCGGCACCACCGGTGCTGTCCCCAGCGATTCCCCGGCCTCGCCGCCTCCTTCCCTCCGGTCCCCCGCGGACATCCCGGTCCTCACCCGCGCTGCCGCCGTCTCCTCCAGCCCGGCCGCATCTGCCTTGGTGCCCCTCTTAGAAGAGCGGGTGCGGGACGAGATGAAATGGCTGCCGGCCCCGGCCGCCGCGGCCGCCGCTTTGCCCAGGGGGCGCAGAGAGCTCTTCCTGGTGTTCACCATGGCCCCGGCGAGGGGGGACACGGGGGGCGCCGCCGCCACCGCCGCCGGCGCGGAGGGAGGAGGGAGGGAGGGAGGGAGGGCGGACAGGCGGGGGCTCGGGCAGGGAGGGGAAGGGGAGGGAGAGGGGGAAAGGGGGGAGGAGGGAAGAAGGAAGAAAAGCCCTCCGAGGAAGCCGCTCCGCCGGGCAGAGACGCAGCCGGAGCCGCACCGGCTCCTCCCGCCGCTGTCGCCGCCGCCTCTCGGGCTCAGCCCGGCTCTAACTGGCCGCCATTACTGTCCCTGCTCCCTTTCTCTGCTCGTTCCGCGCCGCCCCCGCCAGCCGCCGCCGGGGGGCGCTGCGGCCCCGGCGCGGCCGTTCTATCCCGGCGCCGCGCGCTCTATGGGCCCGGCCCGGCCCGGCTCGGCCCGGGGGTGGCGGCGGCCGCCGCGGGTCCCGGGGGAGCTGCCCCGGCTGCGGCTCTGCGGCGAGGACCGAGCGTCCACACAGCCCCACGGCTCCGCCACGGCCTAGAGAACCGCCGGCTGGGCCTGGCCCGGCGTGACCCCGCGGGGCGGGGGAGTCGCCGCCGCCGCCCCCTGAGGGTTGAGCCGAGGGCTGGGGAGTTCAAGGGCACGGGGAGCGGCTGTCCAGGGCCGAGAGGGAGTGAAGGGCAACGCTGGCACCCGGCAAAGAGGCTCAGCCGCCCCTCCTGGGGGGCTGGAGCCCTCAGCTTTGCTCGCGAGGCGAGGCGAGGCTCTTGCCAGGAGCTGACCGGACAGCTTGGGCGAGCAGATCTCCCGAGGATGAAATCTCCGTAATTTCTTGTGGAAAATCTTATCACGGTCTGGTGAGCCTCATTATTAAGAAATACCCTTGATAGCCAGGCTATGGGGAACGTACCCTTGCTTCTCCCACCGCGCCAGTCACCAGCACGGTCCCCTGTGTTTTGCCTCAACCTGCGCTTCACGCTCCTTGCCCGGTCCTTGGAAAGCTCATTTTTCCCCACTCCCTCCTTATCACAGACGCATTTCAGAGGGACAAAGAATACAACCTTACACTAGATGCCCAAATGCTTTCCAGATTACTCACAAACTATAACCCTTCAGCCTAATCACGAACCCAATCCCTTCTCGCCGATGTAAGAATAATTTTCTCACCACTTGTTGCCCTATACAGAATTTACCGCAGTGCCTGCAACATAAGCCCCGAAACCAAAAGCTTTGTGGAAGAAAAGTAGCTGAGGAACACAAGCGTACAGCTGTAGGTGACAAAGTCTCAACTTTTTAATTTTCACACTGACTGGTCTGGCACTGCTGGGCAAGTAATTTCAGTGATGCTTGCTTCTTTAACCAAAAAGAATAGTATCATGAAATTCCTGAGCACGTGGTTCTGACTGTTAGGCTCAAGCAAACTTTATCAAAGTACTTTTATTTTTTAAAGGTGGAAAGTGTGATAATCTTTTAGTAAAGAACCATACATTTTAAAATTATTATTAAATTAAATGTTTAAACTTATAAAATTAAATTATTAAGTTAAAAATTAAACTATTATTCTGTTTTACCTGCATACTCCCACATCTTTCTTTTCAAGATTACAGTCTGTAAAAGTATGGTAGAACATGTACTTAAAAATAGAAGATATGCAACAATGACATCAGGCTATATAATAAGAAAATCAGCTTTTTAATATCCAAGCAAAAAAAATACTGCAAATAGCAGCACATTTTTAGTTTTATGAGATACTCCAAAATACAGTGCAATTCAGGGTAGGATCTGTAATGTCTCATCTGACATTATCTATCTCGAGTTTATAATCTGTATCAGCCACAGTACTTAATCTCCTATTCCAAAATCTCCAGTGTCTTTCAAAAGTAGAGGAATTCTGCTCCATGAGATTGGTTTTGGTAGGTTTTATACCTTTTGTTTCTTCATTTATTTGTTTGAAGGTTATGAAGGGATGGAGTAACAATACACTTATAGGCTAAAGGAATATTTTAATTAAAAACCTACAAGGGTTTTGTGAATGGTATTTGGAAATCACATCCTTTTAGCCTTCAAAAGTAGGAATAGAAGGAAACTGCAAGAGACAGTCCCTTACCAAACACCAGGAGATATGTTCAGTAACAGTATCATATCATATATATAATGACAAATAATGTACTTTAACATTTCTGTCCTGTAGTACTGATAGGCCATGAAACTCAGATATGGTTTTCAAATTCTGTTGGTCTGGAAACTAATGTTGATCTTCAAGTTTTTGTACTTGTCACCGAATATCCCCATTTTGGGAAAACCAAAAGATGAGTGGCCCAAAAAAGGGCCTAGGCTGCAGCAGTTACAGTGAATGTCATAACTCAGAATTGCAGTCATTAGCAGGGCTCTTTGGGGAAGCTTGCATAACATCTGCTTGCAACATGCCTGATTCAAACCAGCACTCCTCCTCTCATGAACACTGATGACTTTTAAAAAGTAAAATAAACTTAATCAATATGCAAGCAAATTGATTTTTTTTTTATTTTCCTGGGTGCCTGTCCAGATCTGCTTGAAATAACAGAAATACCCCAACTCAAAAGCTATTTATTCTATATTTGCTAGCTATTTATATCACAGTTGTGTCCTTTTCTTTTTTTTTTTTTTGTTCTGATCTCATTCCTGTGAGCCATACCCAGAGAGCACTCTTTATGATGCCGGAGGGACTACTGTGGAGAGATTGATGTAGTTAAAAATCCCTGATCTCTGCTTTGAACATTTGTAGTGCTTCATTCTCATTATGTTAGCATGGTAGGAAACACGGAAAGACATGCTTCATTTTGAATGTTTACTCCCTGTGTTGTTTTTCACAGATGGTTTTATTTACAGGTTTCTTAGTTGTCTTGTTCCTCGTTGAAGGTGTGGCTGGTTATTTTGACTCAAATAGCTTATGGCTTTATAGCTTCCATGTCAGCCTCATCACCATTTTTAGTACTGACATTATAAATAAATCAATCATAAGTTACAAGGTCCGCTTGGTAGCTTGGATTGGATTTTTTTTTTTTAATGCAGAGAACATGTTAACATAGGATTAATATTTTTTATCACACATACTTAGAGATTTAAGTGTGGTTTTACAATGAAAGATGAATTACTGTAGAAAGGGATTTAAAGTAATTTCACTAATCCATGAATTTACTTGTTCGCATTTTTTCTATCTGTTGTTGGTTCAAGTTCCATATGAAGAAAGAACAGCATTAAAAACCAATTTAAACTCCCTTCAGCACTCTACATGCAGGAAATGCTTGGGGAAAAAAAGTAAGAACTCTGAGTAGTGAGAGACAATAAAATAATTAAGGGGAAGAGGACTGAAGCCACATTCCACTAAGTATTACATTAAAAAAAAATGTAGAGCTCATTCAGTTTCAAGATTTGTACTTTGTTCTTACAGACAGATGTCTAAATGCTTCTACAAATAAATGCCATTGGGAAGGACCATATTTCAAATAGAACCAGTTTATAATGAATGCTGAAGCTTACAGCAGTGTTCAATGTCATTTTATCTCCAGTTGTTCAGAGAAGAGATTAAGGTATCTGAAAAATGTATTAAGAAGAAGCCACACCATCTGCCAAGGCAGGTACACCACTGGGAAATTGGAAAAATATGAAAAATTACTTGAGCAAAAGAGTCCCTTTCCATTAAAAACGAGTTGGGGAATGAAGTCATATTGGGACATTATGACGTAAAAAGACGTTGAAATATTACCCAGGATGGAAAACCTTGTTTGATATGTGAATGATATTTAATGACACAAAAAATATTTGGAGACAGAAGATTTTGTTGTCACATGTCCCTATTTTACCAGGAAATCAGGAATTACAGCAAAAGAAAAAGTCCTTCATCCCTTATTCAGAACTTTTGCAGGGTTTCTTCCTAGTAAGGACCACAGGGCTCTATTCAGTGAGTTACCATTTGCTTCAATCATAGGCAATTTACCAGAGATTACTTTGCAATATCTCTGAATAGCAGTAACATTCCAAAGAATGGAAATCAAATCATCTTTTCAGGCCTCTATTTATAAGCTCATATGTGCGCCTCTCAATCATGCTGTCAACTCCTCCTAGTTTCAGTTGAATCTTGAAATAAAAAAAGATTCACAAGAGATCTTGCTTTTGTAAATGCACCCTAAGCCTTTCCCTGAGGGGGATGTTAGGAAATTAAGATTGTGTGGTTACTCCTTTGAGAATTGTCTATTATGAAGATAGGCCCGTGGGACAGAAATGTGGAAACTTCAAAACAGCCATGTCCAGTAATCAGGATTGGTACTACCTTGACCTGAAACACAGAACATGATACAATCCCTCCACATTGCAGGCATTTTGCTATGTTGTTAAAGAAGGCTCATTATTTGAAGACTATCATTGTAATTTTAAAATGGATAATAGTTGTGATTTCAAATTAAATAGTTAATGTCCATTATCAGCACACCTATCTAAAGACTGTTTTTCACACTAGATAACATCAGTGCAACTTGAAGCAGGATCAGAGAGTAGGCTTCTTAGATAATATTAAAAGGGAGTGGTAAAACTTACCTCCTAATATTTCAAATTATCCTCCCATCACATCTGGCCATTAGCTTCCATAACATTTTTCCTGTTGAGCTAAGGTCACAGTAGATAGTTTTTCTAATAATAATAATTGTGTGAAACTCATAGGCTGATGATATTGCAGCCAGGCATCTGCAGGGTCTGTTTTTTCACTATCATTCAGGCTGTAAATTACTTCCATCTTGGACAAAAGTGGCAAATCATCTCACTTTGGTGCTTATAATCATTAATCATATGAAAGTAGCACCGCCAGCCTGTTACTATGCTGGGTGATGTATAGCTTTGTAGTAAAAACCAGACTCTGTCCTAAAATGCTCACAATAAAAGTAGGCATTTATGAACACATGTGTAGATAAGCTTCAGCACCATACAAATGCCTAATGGCTTGATTAGGATCACATGGCAAGTCCATCAAAAGCATTATTGGTTCATAAATCTCCCTAGTCCTCACACACAATCTTAGCTTTCGAAGAGTGGTTTTGGGTTTTTTTGTTTGGTTGGTTTTTGTCCAAGAATGAGCTCATAAAATACACTACCATGTCATTGTTGTAGTTTCACTTAAAAGTGTCTGAGAATTCACGGTACGTTATTTCCAAATGTGTGTTATCTGGTACAAACAGTTGCTCAGGCTGCCCTGAATTTTTCATGGGCTTATGAATTTCACACTAATTTTAAAATTGAAGCTGTCTTAAATTTTCTTGTGTATTTACAGTCCAAGAGTCCAGCAACGTGTAGATACTCCTTTCAATGCATGAGGATAATACCCTTGTCATGAATGCTGATTCACCCATGGAACAACAACTTGCTTTTCCAGTACACAGCTGACTTCCTAGAAACATCGGTTCCTTAAGCCACTCCCTCCTGTGTGGCAGTCTAGAAGGTTTAACATTCCTTCAAGGACCATTCATCCTATGCAAAGGAACGTGCTGTCTTAGTGGAATTGCCATTTACAATAACCAGATCCTCTTCTCCTATTTATTTTGCAGTCCCAGTTCCCTCACAGTATGTTCCTGCTGTGTGTGCACACACTTAGGAAAGGCTTCAGGCAACAGCTCCTCTCTCAAGTTAAGGTCAATCAATACAGCTGATGTTTAATTATAGGTAGCTGACAGTGTCCTCTGGCATAGGCTAACCTTGTTAAATATAAAGTTTAAAAATATGCCTTCAAAATTAAATTTCTGCTTGTTTTTAGATGCCCTGTGTGTGCTGGCTCTCCTGTGACCTTGACAGGACCAGCAGTGACAACACTGAGATTCACTCCTATATTATAAAACAAGTTCGGGGGTTGTCACTATCTTCCACGCCAGTGCATCTGATCTCTCCTGACAAAGGGGCATGAGATGGTTGTATTAATCTCATGAATACACTGTTAGAGGTTTTTCAGCAGACACAGTCTGGGCTGTTTGCTTCTATTCAGCACACGGTAAGAAAAGGACCATTTGCTTCTGTTCATCTAGTGTACTGCCAGAGAATAAGCTGTATGAAATGCATGGAGTCTAAAAGGATTTTAGTGATGTCTTGATTGTAATAACACTCTAACTTGAAAATTTCTAGCTTTAAAGAAAATAATTTTTACATTATACAAGAGTTGCAGATATTTCTTAATTTTTTTGTTACTCCTATGCTTTGTCAACAGTTAGACTCCTAGGAGAGGACAGCACTACTTAGAACAGCTTTTAGGAAACCATTGAATTCACTAGGGCATTGATTCCTATTGCAGTAGGTCAGCATGTTTCCAGCTGTACTCTAATTTCTAGTAATAGACTTAATCTTCTAAATCACTAAAGGATTGCAACTGCACCATTACACCAGGTAAGCCCAACCCCACCTCCTTCTATGCTTACCTTTGGGTCTGTCAAATTGTTGCTGAAAGGGTCCCCAATAATGGGTTAAGCATATTAATGAACTTGTATGTTTAATGAAACAGACGTAGTGTACTTAGAATATTGAAATAACATTTAAAGCAGTCCAGCACTGCAAAATAACTTTCTGATGTTTTAGCTTACAGTTTTGTAAATTCCTTGTGTTTTCTACAGTGTCATGATATCTGTGGTTTAAGTTCTAAATATAGAAAACCTGTTTAATAGAATCAGTAACACTTGTAATAAACAAGTACCTTCTATTTGAAAATGTCAAAGTATTTTAAACATTAAACAAAAACAGGGAGAATAGAATCTCAGAAATCCATGTTTTGAAATATAAAACCCCATGTATTTTAACTGAAACAAAAGGCAAATTTCTTACTATCTTCCCTGAAGATTCATAAGTAGGAGCTCTAATTAGACCTCATCCTGTTAAAACTTAGCAATTAATCCAAACTGCCTCCAAAAGGATCAGTGCATTGTGATGTGCATTATAAAGAGAAAGAAATTATAGCTGTCAGGTGTCAGATATTACTTATGTTACTCACCCATCACTGAACTTTGAGACTAAGCATCTTATTTTAATATTTTTGAACAATATGATTTTAATTGTTGTGATTAAGGGATTGTAGAAACGTGTCCCACGTGAAGACGACACTCAGTGAAGTATTACCTTTGCTTTTAGAATTACCTTTGATCGCACTGGAAATTCGCAGTGGATTTCCCATTAATTAGTGTGAATTAGAGAGTTGTGACTGTTCAGTTTAGGTTAATTCTGAATGTTTTACAGTGCATCGCTAATTATTGGGGAAAAAAACCACAACCCTTATTACACAGTCCGCAGGTGCAAGGGATGCGTTCCCTCTGCTCCGTGTGTGTTCCTAGAGGCTGGCAGCTTCTCTGAAGCGTTTACCTTGGATACTTGGATGGCTCCTGGCACCACCACAGGACCTCCTCGTCCCGCAGAGAGCGGCTTCTCCGAAGCCCAATACAGCGCAGGGAACACGGCTCAATTCTCCTTCCCTCCCGGAGGATCCCATCCCATTTTCCCGTCTAATTCACCCTCGGGAGCTCTGCTTCCCAGACCCCGCGCCGCTCTTTTGTCCTCGGTGCGAGGCCTCGGCTGAGCTCCTTTTCACACATGTCAACACTCGCCCGTAATTAGCGCTCGCCGCACAATGAGCCCTTCCCGCTCTCCAAAGGGTTCAGCGTGCGGCTGCTCCCGCCGGGGCCCGGCGGCTGCCCAGACACAGGCACCGCTCCCCGCTGCTGTGGATGCCGCGGCTTGACAGACGGACACACTGAGCGTGTCCTTTGTTCCGCAGTCGGGACAGAGCTGCCTTCGCAGTCTCGGGCCGGGTAGGGATGTTTATCTCTGTTTATCTGTTATACTGCGCCAGGTCCTGCCTGGGCACCGCCGCAGCGGAGCGGGGGATCCGGCTTGTAGAGGCGGACCACGCCGAGCCACAAGCACCTCAACCCTCGCCTCTCTCCGGAACATAGGACGGGGTAGGACAGGGTGGGATGGGGTAGGGCAGCCCCTGGGGAAACCGCGTTTCCCCCCGCAGCCCGGTGCGGATCCGCACACACACCCCTCGCTCCCCCCCGGTACCAGGGCGGAGCTCTGCACGCCCCGCCCGGCTCCGCCGCGCCTGCGCCGCTCCCGGCGGGACACCGAGGAGTTCCGCGGCGGGCGGCCGGTGCCGGGCTGGGTGCTGCGGGACGGGTGAGTTCGCTGTGGGGACAGGCCGGGCAGGGGCAGCGCGTTCTGTAGAGCCGGCACTCCCTCGGCTCCTGCCGGCGCTGGGACTTTGCTCGCGGCTGTCCCTGGAGCGGGCGGGCTGAGCCTCCCCGCTGCCTCCGCCCTACGGCTTCGCCCCGCTCCGAATCGGCCGCGTCCCGTAGCAAGAGCGACCCTCGGGCGGCCCGGCCCGGCCTGGCCCCTCCCGCGGTGCCCTGGGCGTTCCGCCTCGGTACCGCGGTATTGCCTCATCGCCTAAAAATATCGCCTGGCCGGCCGCCGGGGAGGGGGCCGCGCTCGGCGGGCGGGCTTGGCAGCGCCGGGAGGCGCGGAGCGTGTGCCCGGCCTGGCTCTCGGGGTGCGGGTGAGTTCAGGGCTCGCAGCCACGGGCTTGTCCCAAAATAGATTCTTTGACCTGCTGTGCATGAGGCTAATCCATACACAGAACCAAAGTACTGGATTTATTTGCAGTTCTGAGCAGAAAGAAGGGCTGGGTGGTACATCCACAAAGCCAGCACGACGACTGTCAAAACTTCTTACTATTTATATGTGTTAGCAAACATAGCCATTAATGTTTACTGGCTACAACTTTGTATAGTTATCTTACTAATGAGTATTCTGTCTTGTATTGGTTGAATTATTTCCTTGCTTCTAATACTAAGTATGCTGTGTTGGTTTGTCTTTTGCTTCTTTTAGGTGGGTGGTTTTCTTGAGTCGGGGGTCTGTAACTTGCTGGTTACGATTTTGCCCTGCCGGAATTACCTTTTACCCATTTGAAAGTGATTTCAGCACAGTTGCTGAGGTGGTTATATTAGTTTCTTCCTTGTCGTGGGAGTTTTGCCCGATGTCCTTGTGGCCTGTAAATTGTGCCTTCTTTATGTCCACCATCAGTGGTACGTCCTCCTTCCCAAGCTTTGTTAACCTCCCCTTAGGTCTGAGATCGTTGAAGCATGTCAAGTTCTAAACCTTAACACGACAGTTCTACAGACAAGTAATTTATCTTTCTAACACCTGGATATCAGGGTTGGGGACAGGTTTCTTTCCAAGTGCATAGCTCCTTTAGCCAGCTGGAGAGGAAGCACGAATGCTGTGGTTTCTACCTGAGCACATCAGTCACGTTCAGGCCATTAGGTTTCATGCTCATCCAGTATTAATTTGCACTTGCCATTTCTCTGTAGCCTCCCGTCTCTCTGTGGCACGGTACAATGCAATTTTCAGCTGTAATTTCTGTGCTGTGAAGGGACAGACTGTGCTGCGAGCAGCTCTCAACTGGAGAGTTTGTTCTGCAGAAGTTAGTAAGGGGTTAGCAGGCTTTCAGGGGATGGGGCTGCATGTGCTTCTGTGGGTATTTCTGCCCTTCACAGCAAGGAAAGCCTCACAGATAGTTTCTGGTTTGTTTTTCTTGTGTTAAAGTAACTGGAAATGTGAGCTCAAAAGTATTGACCATAAAATTACATGCCAAAACAAATATGCCTATTGAAGGCTGCCTGTTTGGAAGCCCTGGCTGTGAAATGCCACTGCTGGGCTAGTGGCCCATCTTCCTGGGGCTGGAAAGCCCCTGGGGCTGTGTGGGAATGGCCAGGAGTATCCTAACCCCAGTTAATAGATGTAGCTGTGGTGGGCTGCTGGCATTTGCAGCTTCTTCCCATGTTTTAAATTTAGTTTCTGGAGGTGGTAGTTCTGAGGAACTTTTTGCCACTGACGCAAAAACTACGCACCAAAATTCTTAGTATTTTAAACAGCGACTGGGGATGTCTGTTGGAAGTTGGTGAGAGGAGGTGGTTTTTGCTGGCTGGGTTGACATGCTGAGCTAAAGAGCTTGCAGTGTATTGTGATTGCTATGTCCTAATGACTTTTGGCCGTAATAAACATCAATATGCTGTGTAGGATGATTCTTCACCTAGAGAGATTAACGCAAACATTTCTTCGAAGTGTAATTGCTGTTGTACTTCAGAAGAAACAGCAGCTTTCACAGCTGACCAGTTTTGAATACTATTCATGCACATTTGAGGCCAGCCTAATGTAGCCAAAGAGCTAATTTGAAGAGCTGCTTCATTGTGTCTGTTTCTTTTTAACAGCTCTGATGACAAGTCAGAGAGGATCAACAAAAGCAGATGGCAGGAGGTGGCTCTTGATGCTTTGGGGAGTAGCCTACTTGAGTGAAAGATTAGAAGATAAGCACATTAACACAAACCACAATGAATTACTTTGGGCTAAACACAAAAAACCTCTATGTGCCAGAGTGTTAAAACTGAATTTGAGAGAAGTTTGAAAAAATTACACTTTTTAAGAATTCTGGTTTCATTCTGCTAATTTGATACTGAGAGTTCTTTTTTTCCCAAGTGCAGTACAGAGTTCCAAGAGCAACAAAAAGATATGCATATAACATCATCAGGTACCAGCACAGGCTTGCCTGATAGATGTAGGGCTCTGGCAGAATATTTGTGGAGAAAAAAAAAAAAAAAGACTATGCCTCATCTTTGGGACATGTCAAAGGTGTGCAAAATATGCTTTGACTTTGACTTTTTTTTTATTAGTGCTGCAGTGAATGTTGTTTTCCCCTAAACTTTACATCTTGTTAAATTAGATCTCAAAATCACTTAAAATTCATCTTAGTGGTGCTGTGCATACTGCTTTGTCAGGAGTGTGATGGCTGTCACTGCTTAGTTTGGTGCTCTCTAAAAGCCACAATGTCATAACTTAGTCCTGAACTTGCCAGGAGCAAACCATCATCTGTGTAACCAGTGGTTGTCAGGGATAACTCTCTCAGCACGGTTGTAACTCAAAATTTCTATTTTTCTGTGGGTTTTTCCAATTTTAGAGTGATTTTATTTTTAAGGGTTCTTTTTGGGAGTTTCTGGCTTTTAGTGACTTTCTGTGACTTTTTTAGAGCACTCAAAAGTGACTGTAACAAGATCAGTGTGGGATTCTTCATTTCTTTTGACTCAGCAGACTAATCCTTTATCATATTTAGTACTTACAAATCCAGGATTTTCATGCCAGCTGACAATAGGCCAGAAATGATAATTCACAGTTTCTGAGTTGCTGCAAGAAAGGTAGGTAGGAGGTAAGGTAGGAAGGGCAACCTGGCAAACTTGCCCCTTTAAGCAATGCACAGTTAAAGTGAAGGTCACTCAAATGCCTGCAGTGGCAGTGCAGTTTTTCTGCAACCATCTCATAATGCTGTGTAAAACCAAGGAAGTTTAAACCATGCCACTCAGGAAGGGAAGGTGGCATTTACACAAGTATGGGTATATGTTTTCACATGATACTGTTGTTATTGTGAAATGTATTTTGTACATTTATAAAAAAGTAACCTTGCTCCTGAACGTCTGGAACAGATGCGTGGTTCATGTGTCATTAAATTAGAAACTGCAGGAAAACAAAGAACCATCTGGAGACTTGGTGGGGGGGGAGGTTGAGGTTTCTGGTTAAATGTATTATCAACACAGGAAAAAAATATAAAGAGTGTTTTAGCTACAAAAGGAGGTGAAGTGTGATAAGCATTTTGTTTTATTTTGGCTTTAAACCATTTTATTTTTGTAATTAGGGGAAGCACCAGAATGAAAGACATGGACAATATCAAAACTGTAAAGAAAGAATGGTAGGTGCCACTTCTCCCCATTTTTTGTCTTCCTTTCCCACTGCTATTTGTGTATCCTGTCATTACTTTTCAAACTTTTTGTTCAATTCTAAAATGCAATATTTTTACTGTGTTCATCTGCTCCACGTATACTGAAAGTTTCAAAAAAATTGTGTCGTTTTGCTGAAAGCTTTTTCATTTACCTGAAATGTTTCCTAGATGCAAGAAGCTGTGTAAATATTTTTATTTGAAATAGCAAGGCAGCCTTTCAAATTGCTAACTCACTGTGCAGCTCTGCATGTGATATGGAGGTGTTTGCTTTTCCAGTTCTGTTTCACCTAGTGAATACTTGCATTAAATCCTTCAAGTTTCTTTTGTTCTATTAGAAAACTAAAATGAGGACAGCATGCTTTTGAAATTTCTTCTTTAAAGTTGTTGAGGTTTTCTTTTGTTTAAGATGTTAATCTCCAGGGATTCTTAGTGTTGCATAGGTGTACTGCAAACAATTCCATTTTATGCAAATGTATCTAATTACCATTCCAGTAAGTGTTGCTGCTCTTGAATTCAATGCAGAGTTTTATGTATAATTGGATATTTTTTCAAGAGCTGGGATTTTTATTTTATGAATTGCTTAAAATAGACATTTCTGAATCTCCTGCAGGAGTAACTCCTACAATGTTTACAAAAAGCTGCATAATCTTCTTATGCAAAGAACCTATACTGAGATAATCATTCAGATTGCATATTTCTGCATTATGATTGGTGAAAATCTAACAGAAACAGCTGTCACATATACAATGTTCTATAAAAAGATGTGGTTGGTGCATCTTTTTTTAATACCCTGGCAGTCTCCACAGTGTTTAAGGCTTCTATTGTATTTCTTCAGTGTGCTCCAGTGGTGTTGAGTCATTTGAGTTTCCCTAATGCACTTTCCAAAACAGTAATGGTGGTTCTGGAATGGTGCTAGGAATGGCGAGGTTCAAGCTGGGGTAGAGGAGTAAATCCTAGGGCAATTTTCTCGTATTTTTAAAAACTTATGGCAAAGGAACCCAAGCTTGTATGACAAACTGCTTTAAGGAAGGACCTTCATTAGTGTGCAACTAGGTCTATGGTAGTTACAAGTATGAATCATCTAACTTACATTCCTTGCTCTGATACCAAGCTTAGAAGCTTTGCATAGATTACTTCATCTTTTCTGATGATGCTCTTTACCTTGTGCTTTTGAAGTGCAAATTGTAGCAGTTAGAAATTGGTAAGAAGTTTATAGAAAAGGCACAATGCAAAGTTGACCTGATGTTCTGTACTCAGTAAACTGAGTAAGCTGGGTGCAGGGCAGTGTGCCTTCTATACTTCTTGATACTGAGCTTCTGAGGTGCCTATTTGTCTTCTAATGTGTCCTCTGAGGATTCATTTTTGCTTCTGTCTTTATTCTGCAGGGTGTGTAAATCAGGGACTGATGATCAAATTTTGAACGGTACAGAACAAAACTGTGACTACTTTGTAGATAATCTATTTGAAGAGGCTCAGAAGGTTGGTGCTATGTGTGTGCCCCCAACTACAGTCAAGAACCAGGTAGGCAGTGAAGAAAAAGTACTCATGTTTGTTATAACAGCACTCCAGGAGTATTCTGGAAACAGATACTAGAAGTGCAGCAGTCTTTTCTAGTATATGAGTAAAAGAATGCACACAATTCAGAGAGCTGTAGGAACAGCTTTCCATCTCCCAGTCAGCCAGGCCTTTGCTGCTGGACTTCTGGCTCTTACTTGCTTTATAGTTGGTTTAGAGTCATCCTAGAACTGATGCTGGCATTGGCTAATGCACTTTTGCCTTATTAGTAAGGAGAGTGAGGTGAGCAGGAGTTCAAGGAATGACAAGTACTGTTACATAAGAAGTTATTATTTAAGGAGCTGCAGCCTTTTATGCAGAGGCATAGCCCAAATATTTTTCATTTGGTCTTATTCATATAATTATGGTTGTAGTGGGATGTTCAGTGTGGGTTTGTATCTCAGTGGTTCTGTCCTTTTCATGTTTTTCTGTTACTCATCAAAGACTGATAAGAGGAGGGAGAAAAGGCCGTGTAGAACAAAGATGACAAGAAGAAATTTGGAGTGGGCATTGCTTGAAATTATGTTCATGGATCCTTAACTGACCCTGGAAGAAATTTAATGTCTGGAGCAATATCTTAAATTGCAGTCCTGAAATAGTGTTCCATGGCATGTGTTGTGTCAATGCTTAAATGGGAAGCTGGTGTGGAATAATTAGTCCATGTAAAATTTGCATCCTGGCTCACTGTAGAGGAACCTTCCCATAATTAGAACTCTTTCCATATGCACTGGTGCCATGAGACCCAAGTTTTTGATGGACTCTAATCTTGCTGAATCCTGTCTACTTCTTTTGACAGATTACACAACTGAAAGACAAGGAATTGTATTCAGTAGTTTGCACATGCTGTTTATTTATGTAGCAATCGCCTAACAAGTCAAATTGAAAAAAAAAAAAAAAAAAAACACCCCCAAACTTGTCAGGTACTATCAAGCCTCATTCAAACTGATTTTCAGCTGAGGTGAATTCTGCATCTGTGGCTGAGTATCTGTCAAGACAATGCTATTACAGGGATCAGACCTCAATAACCAAATGCTTCCTTAAATGGCATGATGCATTAATATGAAAATACAATCCCAAATATCCATATCAGTTTGAGAGATTTCAGTAAACATTGCAAAAGTTAAAAATTGGAGTAGTGGATGATTTCTGGCAAAGTTAAGGAATTACTGAGAATTACTGACCACCAAGGTTTTGAATGCACCTAGAAGTTCCAGGGTGGCATAAGTGTATGACTGTCTGAAAGTTAATTTTCTGATACTTGCTTCATTTTCTGAGTGAAAGGCTTCTGCATGCATCATCTCAATGCCTTTACTTTGAGAAAATCCTCCTGAATGATTGGAACAAGGCTTTACCCTAATAAATCCCCAGCTGGACTATTCTGGCAGTTGGTGTTCCAACACCAGGCATGTCTGCTCTCAAATTAGCTCTTGAAGAGTTGCAGCTGGCTGGGATAGTCCAGCTCTTTTTTTTTTTTTCCCCTATGCTGAATTGAAGGAGTGTTCTTGACCTAGGAAGCCAGAATGATTGGAGGAAGGTTTGTTTCTAACCCTGATTGACACAAGATACTTAGAAATGTCACTTACCCCTTGCAGTTGCTGTGCCTGTTGGCATGGGGCCAAGGCAGATTACAGTGAGCCTGCTCTCAGTATTTTTAGTCCACGAAGTGGATGATTTATGATCACAGGGTATGTGGGTATACCAAGCTTCTTTCTCATCAGTGTTATAATGAGGATTTTTCTTACTCTGTAGGTTGATGTAATCATTAAACTTTGGAAAAATGGGTTTACAGTAAATGACGGTGAACTTCGGAGCTACACTGATGTTGCAAACCAGCAGTTCTTGGAGTCCATTAAAAAGGGGTAAGTGAGTTTTGTGTTCTTAAGCAGCCTGTGTTAATGTGCTTTGGGTAGCACTTAGCTTATGCTCTGAATTTTTTAGGTGGCTTTGCTGTGCTGCAGTGTCCCTGCCTGTCTGGTTCCTGCAGTGCTAATGGCTGCTGGAACATCTACAGGTTTAACACAGCTCTCAGTGGCTGTAGTTGTACAGTTGCTGATGAACAGATAAAAGCCAGCGTTGGCAGGGAGCACAGCAGGTGCACAATGAAATAAAGAATAAATCAGTGCCCAATAAGAGCTACAGATCAAATGGTATTTTGACTAATGAACTCAATGCACAAGGGGTTGAGCATTTCTGGTTTTATGGTCTTTGTTTTCTTTTTGTTGATGAAAAGCCCTAAATGGGCACAGATGTTCTATGTAGCATCAAGCAACTCCGATCAGTCTTAAATTTCTGACTTTTTTCCAAGTACAGACTTACTGTTGCGTATATATGTCTTCCATAAATTCCTGTATTAATAGCCATCTAATAGTTTTCCCTGTATTAAAAGTTAATGTGCAATCCTGATTTCTGCTATTGTTTGCAGTTGTTGCTTTAAAAAAAGGAGTTTGACCATACTAACCAGTGTTATTTTGAGCCTTTAATTTATAGTCTGTTTCCTTACCCCATACAAAATGGAAAGGAGATTATAATTTTATGGATAATGTAATTTAATACCTCCTTATCAAGCATATGAATACTAAGTCGTATTTTTCTTTTCCATGTTTTGCTAGGCCATCAAAAATACTAATTTTACACTATTTCTCCTGTATGACTGTCACTTGTGTTAGTTGTAGTAGCAATTAACTGCACTGTTTAAAGCCTTCTGTGTGCATTAATCAAAAGTTTGCCACTTTTATTCCGCTGTTTGTCTGTGAAGATGCTAATTATGAGATGGTTTCTGCATGATCATTGATGGTAGAGAAGCATTTAGTACAGCCCCTGTGCCAGCTGAGCCCCACCACCCGAAATTGTACTGTCTGCATCAGAGCTCAGAGACAAAGGCATTGTTGTGTTCTGCTTCATACAATTAAAGCATTACCAAGGTGATGTTGCTGCACTAAAGACTGGAGCTATTAGAGATGATACAATTTTTAGAAGCTGACATCTGTGTTTGTTGCTAAATACATTGTGTCTAAATTCAGTTCTTCCTCTTTAAAAGCCATTTTCTTTTTATTTTACTATGGGGATAAAATAATTGAACCCTTTGCAGCAGTGTGTGGCAACACTGAACTTCCTACACATTATGTGTTTAGAGTGGTAACTGCTGAGTAAATTTGAACATCATTCAAAAACTTGCATGATAGAGATTTTTTTAATTATATACTTTCTAGTTAATTTGCAATTCAGGAACTTGAAGTTGTCATACACTTAACCTCACTCTTAGTAAATACTTGTGAAGTTGTTTTTTAAAAGCATTATGAAAAGCCAAATGCTGAACAGATATTAATCATTGGTCTATTTTGTATACTGAAAGGAGTATAGTACTTTTTTTTTTTCCTTTTTTTTTTTTTCTTAAGGGAACTGCCTTTTGAGCTGCAGAAAGTTTTTGATAAGGAAGAGGTAGAAGTGAAAGTGGAAGATAAAAAAGATAAGGTGTATTTGTCATCGAAAAAGCCGATGTTTCATCCCTTTTCTGGACATGGCTATAGATTAGGAAGGTAAGTAGGCTGATGTGATCTATGATTGAGTAGCTGAAGGGAACTATACCTACGGTGAAGGATCAAAATTCAGGTGGGAAGCAATCTCTGGAGTTTTCTAATCTAAGCTCCTGCTCAAAGCAGGGACATCTATGGGGACAGATGAGGTTACTCAGGCTTTTATCCAATTGGGTCTTGAAATCCTGTAAGAGCAGAGGTTGTGTAGCCTTCTTGAGTGCTGGACTGTCTTTATGGGAATCCGAATGCCTCTCATAGGAATTTCTGTCCACCATAATGAGCATCACCCCCTCCTGCAGACCCTGGCAGGCTGCTTTTAGGTGCCCCACAACCACCACCATGTCTTCCACAGGCTGAACAAGCTGCTCTCCTCCAGCATGTGCTGACAGTGTGAGTGCTCCATCCTTCAGCATTTTGGTCTCTCCATGAAGCTTGGGGAATAATTGGCTTCCACAATCCACTGGACTGTTGATACAGCCAGGAAACTCTTGGCTTTCTTTGTTCAAGGTCTCAATATTAGCAGAACTGTTTCCAGCTGAAATGCTGTCACTCTTCTATTCTGTGATTCTAGATAAAAGAATGTCTTTTTAAGCTGTATGAGCAATAGTTTGAGAGGGAAGTATTATAATCCCATAAAGAGAACTGAAGAAAAAAGAGGTGATTTTGCATACTCTTAAAATTGTTCAGTAATTAATCATGCATGTATTGCAGTAAGGCATTTTAGCATTCTGCAATATTCCATGTCTCTTTTGTAGTTGGACAGTGTCAGCCATTCATGCCAATGCTAAAACCGGACTTGATTTGCAACTGAACAATTACTGTGTTTTGGAAGGCTGTTGCAGAGCAACAAGCCAGGAGTTCATTTATTTGATCCCTGTGACTTGCTTACTCCAGCCACATTATCTGCTTGACATATCCCTGTCATGCAAGACTTGTGTGCCTGTAAAAGCAGGCTTTGGCTTAGGGAACAGGACATGTTCAGTGACCAGGAGGCATCACAGGTAGCACTGCTGAGTGACCTGCAGGAGTGGGGTTCCTAAGCTGTGGTGTAGCCTTAGGTGAACAGTGTCTTGTCACCCCAAGACAGCTTGTTTCAATTAAGTGGGAAGGGTTTGGCTGCTAAGCCCCAGAGCTTGTGCTAAGGGAAAGCTTAACCTGGGCAGGAAGAGCTGAGGAGGGGAAGAAGATAATGTGCAGAGCAAAAGACTGGTAAAGGGTGAGTGGATCCAGGCTGACTCAGAGGAGCAATATCTGTTTTATGGGTTTCATCTGTTTCTGTAGTACAGTCCATTCAATTGCTCCATGCTTGAGTAGATACAATGGGGAAAACCTTCCCTTGAGAGATGAGCGAGATGCTGCAAGACTTGCTTTTGGTGGCACGGAAATACTGAGCAAACAGGGGTAAAGAACTTAACCTTATTTTATCTACAAGTAGAGCTATTCATAACAAAACCAAAACTATCTTCAGTGTGCTGGGTTTCTGCCTGCTAACCAGTGCTAAATGCTAGGCTGTTCAGTCACTTCTTATGCTTTGCCATGCCTACAGCAAGTAATGATTTTTCTTCCCAGTAGGCAAGTTAGGTTTCAGAAACATGCTAATCTGTGAATTTCGGTTGACTGGTCTTGTATACTGAGACATTCTACAACTTGCTCAGCTGTTTTTTTTCCCCCCCTACTCTTGCTTGTCTATTCTGTGCTATGTTATACAACCATTTCCTTAAAGACAAGTAAATTTTTTGCTGATGTTGGAAACACGAGCTGTAAGTGCTCCTACTCCATAAAGTTGCGCTCACTTCCTGCTGTTAATAAATGTCCATTGCATGAATACACCTCACTTGCAGCAGAAAAGCTTTGTGAGGCAGCAATAGAGCTGGCTGAGACTTGGAACAAGTTTTAAGCTATAGAACTCCTTTTCCACAGTTGCATTTGTGTGATTAGTCAGAAATGAGAGAGACTAGCTAAGCCTCTGCTTAGCAAATAAACTTACAAAATTAATACTGTATGCTTTGTCAGCGTTCCCAAGTGGTGGGATTTTGTAATGGATGAACCATTATGAATTGATCTATTGACTAGTTCTCAAAACTTTTGTTGGAGGATCTAAAAATAACATATATGTTGATATAGCTCAGACAAGCTTGGTCCTCTGCCTTTTTGTTCTACAGAAGAAATAATTAAGACTATCAAAATTTCCCAATGTACCTTATGTACCTGTATAACTAATGGGCATACTCTGTTTTATCTATCACTGTCCAGCTGAATTTCACAGTTTGGGATTATGACTAGATTTGCAACCCCACATTTCTCTTGAGCTAATCTATGCATCTTTGAGACAGCCTCAGAAACATGTTAATTAAACTATTGACTGAAATCCCTTGTAGCAACGCCAGCTTGCTCTGTAACCTCATTAGGGTAAAGCATTGTGTGTCAAGCTGCTTAACCATCAGTCAGGGTAAGACATGATACCTAACTGCTGGGCTTTTTCTTGTCAGAAAATTGACAGGATGCTCTTATGTCTCTTCGATCTCTGGTTTACATCTTCTGTTGATAATCTTATTAGAGGAATAGGCCTTAAAAGGAGTTAGAATGCTTCGATTTCAGGCTAATAAAACTTAGATTCTTAGGTGTTGGCTTTAGTCAGAGCTGTCACCACTAGATGGCTTTATCTGTCAGTTCTGCAAGAGAAGAGTTTTTACATATAGAAGTGCTTTAAATCTTGGTGAATACAGATGTTCTAACTTTCTCTTAAAGCTTCTTTTAATGTGTTGGCTTCAGTTTCGCACACACTTGGCTATTGAAAGAATCAACTCCAGTGCCTGCTGCAAATGGACATGTGACTGTGAGGGAAGTTGGTTTGGGAATGACACCAAAACCTGTGTCCATGCAAGACAGTTGTCTGAGCTACAGCTGTGACTGATGCAGCCCAGCCCAGCACGGCTGAGCACCTCTGCAGCCTCTGCTGTCCTGGAGGCAGCTCACTCATATGAATTCTGCAGTGTCTGAACCAGCAACTAAACAGGGAGACACCGAGAGCTGGGCATTGCTGGACTGAAGTATGGCTTGACTTTTATTTTTTTTTCTCTGCTTGCAAAACTGTTTAACATTATCTTACTAGTACTCAAGCTTTTATTACTAATCTGGAGGGCAATAAAGTTTTCTTTCACATTGAGGCCAAACATGAACAGAAGCTGTTAGTGAGGCAAGTGGGTTCTAGTACATCATCTGTAGTAGTAATGCCAGAATATTTTACAGATGTACGTTTTGTAATTTGTTGATTCCAAGTCCTTGTGGCCCAGCTGATTTCTGTGTAATGCAAAGAAGGTTTTGTACCTCTTACCTGTCTCCAGTCACAGTGAGCATCTCTTATTGCTCACTTGGAAATGGGATTTCTTGATTCTCATTCTTTTTGCTGAGTTTCTGTGGAAGATACAAAAAAGTGTCCCTACTGGTTGATATCTTAGAAGTTAGGGCAGCTCTTAACTGGGCAATAAAAGTTTTTTAATATCTGACTAAACTTGTGCTTAAGACTCTAGCTTTATTAGCCTGAACATATTAAGTCATTAGCTAATAATAAATTAGCTATGACTTTTCTGCCATATGAATAAACTAATACAGGTACAAGAGCATAAAAACAGGATTTGTCTGCAAAGCAGATATGCAGTATGGTTAGGATTTACTCTATGGACATTAGTTACCTACTTCTCTCTCAAGAAACTGTAACTTACCAATTTTTTATGCAAAGAGAGCTTTTCTGCAAACTGCCATGTAGTGCTCATGTAGTCTGTGACCACAGCTGAGCTCAGAGGAGAAATGGTAACTCCTTAAATCACTCTATTGTTCTGCAAGCAAACATCTGGTTATACTCACAGGAGCTGAGAACATGCCCATTGGATCAGGCCCAGTGAGGATTTAAACTGTACATGCTGAATAAGCTTAGTCATGAAAGAAGCACTAAGCTCTAGACATTTCTTCAGAATAAAAATTTTTGCCAGCAGTTTTTTTTTTGGTTGGTTGGTTGGTTTTTTTTAAGACCATGCACTTGGACTGAGGTCCATGTATTCTGTCAAATCATTTTATGAATCTTTGCCCCTGTGATTGGGTCAGCTTTTGAAAATGCCTAAGAAAAAAAAATCCAACTGCTATGTGCATCAGTCTGGGTTTTTCACATTAAGTCAATTTTTCTGATAGATGAGTAATTCTTCTAAGCTGAGATAGATGATGCTGGAGTCTAAATAAAGGCTAACAACACTCAGTTAAATTGAATTACTGTAATCATATTATGCTGAAAATTAACTTTGAGTATGCAAATTCAGTACTCAACCACCTTAAAGTTTCACCTGTGTGATTCGAGTACAAAAATACATGAACAATCTTTAGACAGTTTTGTCTCTTGTCTCTTCATACTTATTAAAGTTCCTTTCCATCTTATAAAAATGTTAAACACAAGCAAACTGAAATTCTTTAGCTTGCTTTAATCTTTAAGTGAAAATCAGGGCATATGTGTAGGAAAAAAATAAGGAAGAAAGAAAAAAGCTGATATTTATGTCAGTGTTCCTGTATTTGTTGAAATAAAAAGTGATCAGCACACTCTGCTGTGGGGCAGAAGGCTCCAGAAGCAGAGGTCTGGAGGGAAGTTAGAGCTTGCATGTGTGCTCAGAAGTCATAACCTCCTGTGGCTTTTCTTTTCAGTGCTACTCCAAAGATAATCTCTAAAGTGGGAGATGGTCATCCAGGACATGATGACAAAAGGAACCTGCCTTTAGTTCCCTTGAATGATTTGGAGCCTATCACCAGTGTCCAAATCTGGTTAGCTGATGGGGAAAGGATAATTCAGAAATTCAATGTTTCTCATAGGTAAGATTTATTTCACCACTGTCATATATATTTGCATCTGCACTATTTGTCTTAATGCCTGTACATTTAAGTCTTTAATTTCTATGACTGATCTACCTCCTTAGTTCACTTAGTATTGAATTGCTCTTCAGTTGTGTCTGGAAAACCTTTGAAATTTTGAGAAATCTTTTAGCTGACAAGAAAAGAGCATAAGAGAAATGTGAACTGTTAAAAGTCAGCTCATAACTGAGTATAAAGAAAAATCTGAGGAAACTGTCAGAGTTCGTTGTAGTTAGTGAAAGTTGAGGTGTACATATTGCTTATTACTAGAAGAAATAGCTTTTAACATGATAGATCACTCCCAAAACAACTACATCTGGAACAAATGGCTTAGTAAAAGGCCTGCTGGTCATTGGGCATAGGCAGCACCACAGGTGGGAGCTGGAAAAAGGGACTTAGAGTTAAGCCAGAGAAACCTCTGAGGAGGGCTGGAGTCAGTGCCCTGGGCAGGGAGGTTCACCCCCTGCATGTCAACATGGACAGAATAGAATGCACACAGTGTGTTTAATTCTTAATTAATAAAATTTCTGGTTCATAAAGAGGCTTAGAAATGAGGATAATGTCAGAAGGTGTCAGCACAGTGCATGTATGCAGGAGCTTTGAGAAACTGGGATTAACACTTTATCACTAAATTGTAGAGCTACTGTCTTTAGAGACCTTTCCCAAATCTGAATTTGAGAAATTACTGCAGTACTATACAGTCATGTTGTGTGGAAAGGATACATTGCCTGTGCTCGTCTGTGAAGCAATTTAAAGGTATCACAGATTTAATACAACCCAGGCTGCTGTCAAGATAAACTGTATGTCTGTGGCTGGTCAAAAGGAAAGCTCAGCTGTTGAAATTTAATGACTGTAGTGTTTTCTTTGACTTGTACTAATTTATTACTGTTAGTGGCCTGAGATATGAGTTGAAACACTGTTGTGATGTACTGCTGAAGGGTAAATTGCTATTTTAATTATAAATACTTCATTGAAAGGCTTCATATCTCAATTACTCCAGGTCCCACACACTTAAGTATATTTAGAAGTTTTTTGTCTTCATAGTAAATAGCAGTTTAAACAGCTGCTAAGTGCTTTTGAGAGGAAAAAAAACATCTGAGATAAGCAGAGCAACAGTTTTACTGGTGTAATGCTCTTTTTCAAGTACTGTGCAATAAATATTCTATCATAACATAACCTCTCTCCACAAGACCAGCATGTTTGTGCTGTATACAGTACTTGTGTGTAGCCTGATAAGAACTAGAGGGAAATCCTTTTAGAGTAGATATCCTTAATCATGATGATTGCATACACAACACTCCTTTCAGTGCACAAGACAGCGAGCTAATTGTTAACTAAGGTATAGATTAATAGCATGTAGCATGTATGTAGCATATTACCTGGTGTCTGGGTGAATTGATGACTTTTGGCTTTTTGCAGTTAGATTGTGTAGGTGCCACAGTAACTGCTGCCTTAAATATGAGTTGATTACTGGTGAAAGATTGGAGCAGAAGCACAGGAAGCATTGTAGTGTTTCAGTGTGGGGAATTGAGACATGAGAGTGCAGCAACTAGGAGAGCAGAGCTGTAGAAATAGCACACAAAGCTGTGTCCTGGACAGAGTTGTGTTGCCTCTTCAGCACTTACTACGTTTGTGTGACCCTGGAGCATCAGCTGTGGAGCCTGGAAAGGAACTTGTTCACCCTGGAGCAGAGAGCTGGTGGCTAATTGACTGAGTTGCTCTTGTAACCCAAGGAAATTTGATATAATGCATGTAGACACTTGTAGATGTCCAACCAAAAATTTAGTCCTACTTGAGGTTTTTCATGCTCTTGGCTTACAAGATCAAGCAGTGTCTCTGTATTGAGGCCTGTGTGCACAGGAATTAGTTTTAGTTTTGGCTGTGTTTAGTTTTAGTCTGGCTGTGTCTGTCCTGGTGAGTGTGGCTAAGGTATGGAAACTCTTGGGCATCTGTGCTGCTAAACTATTGGGATGGATTGCCCCAAGCCATCCAGCACTTCCTCAGTCAATACCCAGCCATCCATGGTTCAGATGTTAGCTCAGGTCTTGGACCATTCCCAGAAGACAGTAAAGCTCATGGGACATCCTGTGCTTGGGGGAGAGGAAGGATAAATTCAGGAATTTGCCAGCAGCCAGT
Source organism: Acridotheres tristis (assembly GCA_037013685.1). NCBI lineage: Eukaryota > Metazoa > Chordata > Aves > Passeriformes > Sturnidae > Acridotheres > Acridotheres tristis. The sequence continues at coordinate 105,161,449 of CM072887.1, forward strand.
CTGCCATTTGGCCTCAGGGCCAGAGAATGGACATTGACACTGTGCTAATTTTATTCATACAGATGTATCTTCTCATCGTCATTTTCTAATTAAATTAGCTGTTCCTTCCACAACAAAACTTCTGTCTTGCTCAGTTGTTGCAATACTCTTCACAGATAGATTGAATCTGTAATGAATTCACCATGCCCCTGCTTTGGGAGGATGGGACTATACTTAGACCTAGTCAACGTGTCAGCTGTCCAAATAGTTTTTGCAAACCTTTTTTCTTTATTTTTACTATGGTTCCGCTACATGAACCACACACTGGAGGCGTCTTTATTCTCCCTCTTGGCTACAGAACCCTCAGGTAAGAGCTCCACCAGCTGGTTAGGAAATGGTAGGTTTGTGTAACTACCGTCTGAGCCACAGTGGTGCATTGGAGTGCTCAGAATAAGGTACTCATCCGTGTCCCCTTGGGAGGACTCTCAGAGCATCCAGACCTCGGTCCTTGCCTCCCAAGTGGATCAGGCATTTCAGGATCCCACCTCATCTGTATTGCTCCAGTTCTCTGCTGTCAGGCATTCCATGAAGTGGAATTTCATTCCTGTCCCATGGTGGCTCTGTGTGCTGTGCACATGTGTGGGGATTGCAGTGCTGGAACTCTAATGCTGAGTTTTCTTACTCTCTTCTCAGAATCAGCCATGTCAGAGACTTCATAACAAAGTATCAAGGATCTGAGGGAAGTGTTCCCTTCACTCTGACGACCTCCCTGCCTTTTCGAGAGCTGCAGGACGAGACCCTCACACTTGAGGAAGCAAAGTTGCAAAATGCTGTTGTTGTTCAGAGACTTCGGAAAACAACTGAACCTTTCAGACTCTTAGTGATAAAAGCGCCTGACAACGACTACAAAACTGCTGCTACACCTAATGGACAACTCAATAATGAGCAGAAAAATGCTATCAATAGTACAAGATCAAATTAGCTTTTAACTGACCAAAAATTATCTGCAGGGTGAACTAGGCGAATCCAAAAATGTAACCAGCAATATGTGGATGCCCTCTCATCCTCATGAACTGTGCTCTTACAGAGCAGAATGGGTGCTGTGCTGTCATCTGCTATAACAGAGGTATTTTCAGCTACATTGGGTGGTCAGAGCCTGGCTATGTAATGTAGCAGAGGAAACTACAGCAGATCATCCTTAGAATTTCCTTAGGTAAAAAGCTTCTTAGTTATTTAATAAGTGGGTCTAGGTGGAACAGTTCTCTGAGACTTAACTACTGATAGCACCTTTTAAGGAAAAATAGTATTTATTTTTGCACTTTGGACTAAAGTGAAATTTCACTTACATTGTAGTGTAAACTGCTGCAGTTTGCATTCTTCTCACAGTAACTCTTCAACAACCAATACTGCAGGCAAGCTCACCTTTGAACTCTAACTTGAAAATCTTTAGGATGTAACTTTTATCACAAGATCTGCAGTGCAATAATGTTCTGTCAAGTCTTCACATGGTGGTAGGTGCATGTGTGAGAAGATAGAAATGAGGTAGTCTGGTGCATACTGCATATGAAGTGCCTCAAAGTAAGCTCTGAAGGAATTGTTTTTATCAATGGTTGAAGTGCTTGTTGCTTCTTTTGGGCTGCTACGGGTATCTTGCAGATCAGGTGATGTTAAACTACCTAGCTCATTAGCATAGGGACCCACTTGTAGCTTTGTCACACAGAAACTTCAGCTTTTTTGGCTATCACCAAGCCGGAGTAGTAGTTTAGAGGGACACAGTTGTTCTTATATTTATCTGCCTCTGTCCTGAACTGCCCAACTGATGGAGGCACGAATTGCATGTGGTCAAGTTTCAAAGATGTTGAAAATCCTTACTTGAAAACTGAAGTTTTTCTCTCCACTTTGCATCATTTACATCCAAATATTTTATTTTGCTATTCATGTACTCAAGGCATAAAGTTTGTAGCCAACTATTCTGTGTTTTGCTAAAAGAGAAAACAACATAAAGACTCAATATTTTGTACTGTGTTTACTAAGCATGTGGGTTTGTGAATGGAACTAAAATCTCCAGGTAAGACATATCCCAGGATCTTCAGCAAGTCCAGACTCCTCTGTGCTACCTGTGCCAAAGGATGGTTGTTGGGGTTGTACTTCTTTTGTGTGGTTAAGTGAAAGATGGGTTTGGGTTTTCCTGGTTTTGTTTTAAATAGAAAATTACTTCATTGGAGCAACTTGTATTCTAAAAAGTAGTGAGACTTCAGGCTAGGGATGTACTCTCCTTCATTCCCAGGGATATAAAACTTGTTTGCTTCAGCATCTCTCATGGTGTGTTTGAAATGAAAGTCAACTGGGCAAATATCTATTCAGTGTCCTCAGAAAACAAATATCTGGAAACTGCCTTTTAACGCCTTCCAGTGCTATAAACTTCCTGTGCTACTGTGCCATTCAGGTTTATGTAGCAAGTGGTATAATTAAATTTTCTTTGCTCTTGCACTGACTTCTATATGAAAAACAAAAATAAATGTGCAGACAAATCCATTAGTAATACTGAAGAGAAAAACCACCTACAGACACAGCTCCAACCATCAGTTCCCAGAGCTTCCGAACAGAGAATTTTATTCATCAGTGCTTTCAAATTTTTCTTAATATAAAACTTAGTATTGGAAAAGCACATGTGGTTGATTGTGAGGTCAGCTGTTCTATCTAAAAGGTGCATGAAATGTCAAGAGTAACAGTGTGCTACTCTCCATGCGTTTGCAGCACAAAAATTTAAAGAAATAAATAGTGTGAGATTGAAGGGGGGAGTGTAAGATTCTGAAGTGGGTAAATGCATTCTGCTTGCTATTCTTTAGTAAGTATTTTGTATTTCAATGTTGATACATGTCTGCTACCAGCATTTTAAGAGATTGGACAGTTTGGTGCATTACTAAAACCAACTGTCTGACTGCAGCTTTTGTGTATTTGAGTGTGCATTTGCAGTTTGAAAGTGTCATGATCTTAATTACAAAATGAGAGAAGATCTTTGAAAAGTCTGAAGTGATGCTGCCTGTTGCCTCTTTAAAAATGCACTTTCTAATCTAGCACAGGATTAATACAAACTGTGATAGAATAATGTATTTCCTAATTTGGAGAAAGTCTTTGGAATGAATAGAAGACTTTCCTAAATCTAATTGGTTTTAGTCAAGTTTGTAAAGACTTATTAGCTACCTGTAGTGTCTGTAGACAACAATTATGCATCGGTCAAACAACAGTATAACTGGCTTGATCAGTGAAACGCACAAATACCATCAGTTATTCATAGTTTCTTCACAAGCCTTTGCTATTTTGAGTAAAGCCTGTGCCTGAAGATATTTTACAGCAAAACTAAAGCAGCCAAGAGAGGAACAACGAAAGGAAATGTTTTCTGTAGTTTTCCTTTTGTGAAGAAACATGCAAATTCAGGTCAGAAGGGTTTAATGTGTTAGGAAGATGGTGTGTAAAGACAAAACAACCTAAATGTGGAATTTGAATGTTTGATGCATGCCTTGTATTTAGCTATCCAATGGCAATCCATCTCTGTTTTGAAGCTCACCTGACAGCCTCTAGAGACCCCCTTCAGAGAGTCTTCAATAAGATGTGTTAAAGCTACAATCTCAGTTTTCTGTTAAAGGTCTGAGTGTTAGAAAAAAATTTAATGCCTTGTTCTTTCAGAATTTTGCAAATTTGCTACAATTATTCTTACGAAACGAGGCTGCACAGGCTTTAAATGTCAGTACTTCATGGCATGGTTTGCTGTGCCTGCCCAGTACCCACCGAGTGACTGTGTCAGTAGCAGAGCTCTTCGTATCAGTCACGCCAAAAAGCCTTGGGTGTAGAGATTGGTTAGTCATCATCTCCCCAAGACAAGCAGGTCACAAGTCCTGTTGGCTTCGTTAAACCCTCTTCGCTTAGGCTACCTCACTGTTGAAAGGATTCACACTTCAAAATGCCATTTGTATGTCCTGTGATGCCGAGCATGCGTGCAGGAGCACTTTCCCAGGGGCAGGGTGCTGGTGAACTCGTGTGCTGGTTCGGGGGCAGCAGAATCACAGAATCGGTGAGGTTAGAAACGACCTCTGCGATCATCGAGTCCGACCTATGACCGATCACCACCTTGTCAACCAGACCATGGCACCAGTCTTTCCTTAAACAGCTCCAGGGCCGGTGTCTCCCCGGCAGCCCCTTACACTCCATAACCACCCCATGTGACACGGCTCTGGCCCTGAGATTTCACACTCCTCAGGTCTCCGGGCTAGCTCAACAGAGCCGCGCAAGGAGTGGCCTCGCCACTGTGCCCTTCTAGGGTTCGTGGTCGAGGTGTGTGGTTCAAGACCACAACGAGGGCCGACGGTCGAGGCGAGATAAAGAGTGCGGGAGAGACCCTTTACGGTTCCAAACGAGGTTTTATTGGGGTAGGCAGGAACAGGATCCGAGGTCGGGAGGAGGGAACCGCAAAAGGCGGTTTTACAATGTGTGCAGGGGATTAAATACAGGGGTGGGACGGAGGGGAGGTACAATCTTCTGGCCAATTGCGGATTTCTAGGGGCCGGACAAGGGGCGGAGGAGAAACCATTACAGACCAATAGGAAAGGGCAGGGCGGAGCTCAGGGACCAACAACCAATCACGGGACGGAACTGAAAGAACTTACTAGAAAAGGGGCACAGTCTTAGGGAGGATTGACAAGGGTAGGGGCTGGGTTTCGGGTGATAAGCAGGGAAGGTACTGGAAAGGAGGAGGAGCTTGGGAGTGACTGACATGGGGCGAGGCGGGGAAGGGACAAACCATTATGGAACACGAGGGGGAATAACAGAATATAAACCTTTAAACAATTCGATAATAAAACAACAACATAGCAGAATACACCATCTCCCCCTTTTCTTTTCAAAGAGAGGTAGAAAAATGAGAGTCCGCATCTGAAGTGGAATTTTCCTTCTTTTCAAAAGTACCGCTCATATCTTCATAGATGTCCTGGTCTGGTCCGAGCGGTACCTCTACCTGGTTGACTTCCGGGCGGGAGGAGATGCTTTTAAAGATAAGTCTTTCCAAAATAATCACGGCGATACAAACAATAATAACTAATATAACGGAGAGAATGGACTTAATAACGGAGGCCTAACGGATTTAATAACAGAGGCCAGCCACTCCGAGAGTCCCCAGCCTTTAAAAATCTTCGCTAGCCAGTCCTCGGATTCCACCTTGATGTTACTGACCATCTTCTTGATTTGGTTGATCTTTTGGTGGATGCTGCTGCTCTTGGATGGCAAGTTAAAGCAGCAGAGGCCTTCAAAGTCCTCGCAGCCATGGCCATGCGCCAGTAGAAGGAAGGCATAGGTGGTCTTGACGCATGGCTTGGGTTTGGGCTGCGGGACTATCCAGCCATCCGAGGACCGACACAGGTACACCACCATAATGAGGGTGTACCATGCGAGAATGGTATAAAGCCAGCGCATGCTGGGGCTCCGGGTGACCAGCCAAGACTAGAAGAAACAAAATAGGAGAGGGTTAACAGAACAGTTCATTGATATTTAACGGAAAATCACCAGAAAAGGGATCGCCCCAACCACAAGGGGAGTCCAAGTCTGGACCGGAGGGACGGCGGCGACGACACAGCGCGGCAAACTGGACATCTTTGGAGGTTGGCTCAGACGAACGCACCTTGCCTGCCGTGTACGGCCGAACCCATCTCTGAGGGACCCATCTCAGACCTGAGGGCGTGGACACACAAGCATGTCCCCGTCCCCAGGTAACCAACTCATGCGGGCCCTCTACCTGACCAGACTCCGGGTTTCTCACCATTACGGGAGGGTGTTTTCTCAACCGTAATGGGGAAGCGTTCGCAAAGTGCCTCACAATGGGAGGACTTAATACTTCGAAGGAGCAGTTTAGGAAGTTGATGGTAAAAAGGGCGCGGTGTAATTTAGTGTGTGGAGTGTCGAATTGAGTGTCGCCCTGTTGCTGCTCCAGGACTCGTTTGAGCGTCTGGTGGGCACGCTCAACCATGCCCTGACCTGTAGGGGAATGCGGGATGCCAGTTTTATGTTTGATTCCCCACTTCTGCAGGAACTCCTTAAAGGCCGTGGAAGTATACGCTGGGCCATTGTCCGATTTGACTTCCCTTGGGATTCCCAACACAGAGAAGGCCTGCATTAGATGTTTCCTGACGTCCTTGGCCTTCTCTCCTGTGTGGGCAGAAGCGAAGACTGCCCCGGAAAAGGTGTCTATGCTGACATGTACATATTTGAGCCTACCGAACTGAGGGACATGGGTGACATCCATTTGCCACAGCTCGCAGCTCTCCAGGCCTCTGGGATTGACTCCAGAGCTCACAGTTGGAACACCGAGCTTCTGGCAGTCGGGACATGTGGCCACAATGTCCCTGGCTTGATCACGGCTCAGATGGAATTGCCGTACAAGTCCAGGGGCATTCTGGTGGAATCGCTGGTGACTCAGCTTGGCCTGTTGGTAGACATCAGGTACATTCGCCATGCTAGCTGGCGCGGCCAGGGCGTCTGCTCTTTCATTACCCTCTGCAATGAAGCCGGGCAGATCTGTGTGTGATCTCACATGCATGACGTAGTACGGGTGCTCTCGGTGGGAGACAGCGTAAATGAGTTTCGAGAGCAATCGATGGAGGTTGGGATTTGAAACTTCCTTCAACACTGCATTCTCTGCTCGGGACACTACACCAGCCACATAAGCCGAATCAGTGACCAAATTGAGTGGCTCTGAGAACCTCTCAAAGGCTCTAACAACAGCATCCAACTCAGCTATTTGAGGGGAACCCTCAACTATCTTAACTTCTGCCTCCCACTGCTGAGTTTGGGGGTTCTTCCAAGTCATCACTGACTTGCGAGAAGCCCCGGATGCGTCCGTGAAGACTGTCAAAGCCTTGAGCGGCACTCGGCTCAATTTCTCCTTAGGGAGCAAATTGAAATTTGAGTTGAATAATTTGTGTCTTTGGTGATGGACAGATGTTTGTCCAGTGTAGCTGTCGAGAGCAAAGAGGAGAGTTTCATTCTCCCGGAGCAAATGCTCTAGGGCCTCCTTAGTCAGCTTGCCTGATGACAAGGCAAGTGGTACCCGTATGCAAGCGAAATCACAACCCGCCAACTCCCGCAGGCGGGTCCTGGCCTTCCTGATGAGCTGAGCCATCAGCTCCTGTGGCTTAGTAATACTTTTGGACCTTTGATGGCTGAGGAACACCCACTCTATAATCAAGAGGGGGTCCTTCTGGTCCTGGTCCCACTGATAAATCAGGCCGTGGAGGTGCGGCAATCGTCCTAGGATGATCAATTCGAAAGGCAAGTTCGGTAGGTAGCGATGGGCCTGTCTGGACCCCATCGCCCTCTCCACCTTTTCCAAAGCAGCCTTGGCCTCTGGGGTCAGTACCCTAGGGGAAAGTAACTCATCTCCCCCTTTCAATAGATTGAAAAGGGGGGCTAGGTCATCGGTGGTAAGTCCTAGCCAGGGCCTGACCCAATTTAAGGATCCACACAGTTGGTGGAAATCCGCAAGGGTTTTTGGCTTGGTGTTAATGGTCAACTTTTGTGGGACAATTGTCCTGTTGGTAATTTGGAGCCCAAGATATTTCCACGGGGGCATCCTCTGAACTTTCTCCTTCTGGAGTTCAAACCCTGCAGAAATCAAAACTTCGATGACTAGGTCAAGGACATGCTGCAGTAAGTCGTCCGTGGGGGCACAAATTAACACATCATCCATGTAATGTAGGATGATGGCCTCCTCCGCCTTGGCACGGACGGGAGACAACAATGAAGACACGTACCATTGACAAATACTGGGGCTGTTCTTCATACCCTGAGGCAGTACTCGCCAATGGTAGCGCTTCATTGGGGCTTCTCGGTTGATGGATGGGACCGAGAAGGCAAACCGTGGTGCATCCTCGGGGTCGAGGGGAATTTGGAAAAAGCAATCTTTTATATCTATCACAGCCAAATTCCAATTTTGCGGCAGCATTGAGGGTGAGGGCATACCCGGTTGCAGGGACCCCATGTCTTCAATTCTTTTGTTGATTTCACGAAGGTCGTGGAGGAGCCGCCACTTGTCCTTTCCCGGCTTTTTGATAACAAACACGGGAGAATTCCAAGGGCTAAATGATGGTTCGATGTTTCCTTTTGCTAACTGCTCTTCCACGAGTTCGTTGAGCGCCTTTAATTTTTGTTTGTTGAGCGGCCACTGATCTACCCATACCGGTTCATCAGATAGCCAATTTAACTTCTGAGTAGGGCGCTCCACAGTGGCCGCTAACAAAAATCCCGCGGGGTTTTCGGGATTTCAATTCTAACACCCCATTGAGACATGGCGTCCCTGCCCCACAGGGGTGCTTTATAGTCCATCACAAAGGGACGGACATTTGCCACTTTTCCTTCAGGACCCTCAATTGTAATAACACTTTTAGACTGCCTCGCCAATTGGGCCCCCCCGACTCCTTGAATTTTACCAGTTACGGGTTGCAGTTCCCAATGTGACGGCCAGATATTCTCTGGAATAATGGTCACATCAGCTCCCGTATCAAAGAGTCCTTTGAGGCGCATATAATCGTCACCTCGCCGGAGTCCGCATGTAATATTTGGTTTGTTTTCGCCAATTACTTCTGCCCAAAAAACACAAGGATCTACCAGCTTAGCCCCGATGTAGTTAGGGATCGGGATCGCCTGTGCTATAGGTTGTTGCTTCGGCAGGAAGTATGGCGGCTGGATGCACCGTGCCAATAGAAAGAAACCGTCCGGACACAAAGGTTGTGTTTGCGGAACGATTTCAATCTCTGACGGGGTAGATTTTGTATCCCCAAGGACTACATACGTGCAGTCGAGTCCGGCGAACAAACCCGGAGATGTGGGTCGCACCGACACTAACTGCCAATCAGTTGTTTCAAAAAAGGTGTTGTCCGTCAGAGCCAAGCTCAGGGGTGGATGTGGAGTCCACTCCTTAGCCGCGTGTTGTGTTTGTTGAGTGTCCATATCAGTAGTATTGTCGCGTCCGGTATTAGTATGAGTGATAGGTCTAGTGTCCCCCCCCCGATCTCCCTTGTGGCCCGCCTCATTTGTATTCCCACGCGAGGCGGGCTCGCGCTCCCCGGTTAGTTTTTTGCTTTGTTAGTTGGTGCTGTTCCCCGGATTCTCCGCCCCGGAGTCCGCTATTAGGGACTTTCCTTTGAGGACAAACCCGCGCGACATGCCCGATCTTATCGCAAATAAAGCAACGAACTGGAAAATTCGATGCGGTGGCTGAAGACACGGTCGTCCTCCCTCCTCCTCTGGTGGCGGTTAAGGGCGCTGTGATGACTGCCTTTTTCGCGCACGCTTCAATCATGGTTCTCAGGTTAGGCTCGGGATAGAGAGGCAGAGACGTTATTATATGTTTACACATATCATTGGCATTAGCTTTCACCACTTCAATTAGCACTTCTTCCAGAGCCTCTGGGCTCTTAACTTGTCTCTCGGCCTGGTGTTTCAACCTCTCTACAAATTCTATAAAGGGTTCCGCCAGCCCCTGTTTCATGGTTAGATAATTTATCTGGGGCTCGGTGGTAGGCATTCTCATGAATGCCTTCTCGGCAGCAGCTTGGATTTTTGAAAGCACAGGCTTCGGAATTTTTTCTGCCTGCGCCTCCGCCTGGGACCAATCTCCTTCGCCGCACAAATGATCTAGAGTCATTGGTTTTTGATCCGCGTCAACTGCGCAATCGGGGATTTGCAGTAACTCGGGTAGGAGTTCCCCTAGCATCCTTTTCCATGTGTCCTCCCAAAGCCCATATTCCATGGACAGGAGGAGACATTTGAATAAACTTTTCAGATCGCTAGGGACAAGGATGTTGGAGGAAAAGGTGGCTTTTAATAGCCCCTTGAAGTATTCGCTTTTCCTCCCGAACTCCTTTTGAGCTTTGCAAAGCTCCTTTTTGTGGGAGTATTCGAATGGCCGCCAATTAGGAATACCCCTTTGTCTGGAGTAAATAACTGGTCCGCCTGGAAGGGTGATCTCCGGTTCCAGGTTCTGGGCCCCAGGCCTGTCACTTCCGGGTTCCACCCCGTGGGAACCGGAAGGAGGGGCGTGGGAACCGGAAGCTGGAAGCGGGTAGGCGGGACCGCTAGCCGAGGAGGAGCCGGAACACCGACAACATTCATGGGAATGGGCGGATCCCCCAGAACCATGAGACCGCCCCATTAACGGGGGAGGTGGAGGAGGGTCACGAGGCGGGAGAGGGGGAGGAGACCGGGGAGGAGCAGTCGGGATAGGGACTTCCCCCCAGTGGGAATGTTTTAGGGCAGGGCTAAAGGAGGGGCTAGGGAAGGGAGGAGGGAAGAGGAAGGGGTTGGCATATGGGTTAGGGGGCGGAGCCACAACCGGAGGGGGAGGGAACAGGTCTTGGAAGAAGGGGTTCTGGGAAGAAGAAGGACCCGGGGCACTAGGAGCCGGCCACGCCACGTGGCCGGCGCCATCTTGTGCCTCGGAGTCCGGGGAGCCATTTTGTGGCTCCGGGGAACAGACTTGGAACCTTACAGATTTAGGGGTTCGGGGGGTAGATAACGTGGGGGAAGGTTTCGGGGTAGGATTACGAGTTTTACAATTTTTTAACGCAGGTTTTGGGGTCGAAACAGGGGTAGAACCGGGGACAGAACTCTGGGATATTAAACTGTGGGTAGAGGGGTTCGGTGAAGGCTCCCTGACAGCTGGCGCCTTGCCACCAGGGCTAGGGTGTCTGGGGGACCGAGAGGGGCCAGGCGAGCGACGGCCAGACCCGCCAGCCGGGCTCGCCTGCGGCCGCTGCCGTGCTGCCCGTCCCGAGTCCTCCGACCCCAGGGAAGAGGGAGTGGGACGAGGGTAAGGGGAAGGGGGTGCAACTGGGGAAAACTGAGGTGGCTTGCTCTCTCTCCCCCTTTTTTCTTTAACTATCGCTTTTATTTGGACAAACAACGTGAAGAATTTGTCCACTGAGGTGTCACCCTGCCGACTCAACGCCAGTAGGCGTTGGCCGACTTTTTCCCAAAATTTCCTCGTCTCTAGGTGCTGGGGTGACACCCCGGGGAATTGAAAGGCAAGCCACCTAACGAACGATTTTAACAACCCCTCTGAAAACTTAACTTTCCCACCCTCCAGGGTACCCACAACTTGGAGAAACATCTCCCGCTGGGATGCTGACAACTTAGCGCCCATGGTGTGTACTTGTCAGCAGCCCCAACTCACTCTCCCACTAACACAAACTATAACTTAAATGAACTGAAAAAACGGGCTGTCCACCCAGTGAGCCCCCACCCCCAGGGGACTGAAAGGCAACAGTGCTAATCGCAGCCGACAAGCGGCGTTTAGAACACTGGACCCCACACCAAAGGCCCTGCACCGTGCCCCGCCTTCTGGTAAGCTCCCCTCCCCACCGGGGAATACTTACCGGCTCCGTCGGGTGCTCAGCAAAGGTGTCAGTGAGAGGTCTCACCTCCGGAGGCGATTCTCGGTGCCGGAGAGTTGCCGCCTCCTCCCCGGGAGCGCTGCCACGAGGGCCTGCTCCTACCGGGGTAGATGGGGCCCAACGCTTCAGATCCTCAGATCCACCGAAGCTCGACGTGGGTCGGCGATTTTTCCGCCCCACGTTGGGCGCCAATCTGACACGGCTCTGGCCCTGAGATTTCACACTCCTCAGGTCTCCGGGCTAGCTCAACAGAGCCGCGCAAGGAGCGGCCTCGCCACTGTGCCCTTCTAGGGTTCGTGGTCGAGGTGTGTGGTTCAAGACCACAACGAGGGCCGACGGTCGAGGCGAGATAAAGAGTGCGGGAGAGACCCTTTACGGTTCCAAACGAGGTTTTATTGGGGTAGGCAGGAACGGGATCTGAGGTCGGGAGGAGGGAACCGCAAAAGGCGGTTTTACAATGTGTGCAGGGGATTAAATACAGGGGAGGAGCGGAGGGGAGGTACAATCTCTTGGCCAATTGCGGATTACTGGGGGTCGGACAAGGGGCGGAGGAGAAACTATCACAGACCAATGGGAAAGGGTAGGGCGGAGCTCAGGGACCAACAGCCAATCACGGGACGGGACGGGGAGAACTTTCTAGAGAAGGGGCACGGTCTTAGGGAGGATTGACAAGGGTAGGGGCTGGGTTTCGGGTGACGAGCAGGGAAGGTGCTGGAAAGGAGGAGGAGCTTGGGAGTGATGGACATGGGGCGAGGCGGGGAAGGGACAAACCATTATGGAACACGAGGGGGAATAACAGAATATAAACCTTTAAACAATTCGATAATAAAACAACAACATAACAGAATACAACACCCATGGAAGAATTAGCAGCCGCTCTCCGCGCACCGTGTCCCGGCTCCAGCGCGGCTGTTGTATGATCTCTGTCCAGCTCGCAGCGTGGTTCTACATCCCTGCACATCGGGAAACCGCGCATCCCTTCAAGGGGCAGAGGTGGCGTTTTGGGGCTGCATGAGTACCCCTGTGCCCCGTCCTAGAGCCCCGCACCCCGTGGAGCTGCCCCGCTCCTCTCCGCACCGAGGGCTCGGGGTGTGTGGGCTCCCGTGTCCCGGGGGCTCCCCTGTCCCGGGCCGGGAGGGCAGCGTCGGCGCCTTGGCCCCTGCAGGGCGCTGTGAGGGCGGCGAGGACACCGCCCGCTGTCCCTCGGCTCCGCCGCCCCGCCCCGGGCGCGCAGGTGTCGTTCGGGGTAGGATGTGCCATGGCGGGGGCTGCGAGGGACACCCCGGAGGGCGAGCAGGAGGTAGGGAGGGCTGCGAGGGGCGGGGTGGCTGTCGGAGGGTTTGGGGAGCCGCTCGGACTCAGCCCGGGGCGAGAGCGGGGTCCCGGCACGCCGGCGTTTCGCTTCCATCGCGGCGGGGCTGAAGCAGCCCGGGTTAGTGCGGGGCTCGGGGCGCGGTCCCAGCGGGTACCTGGAATAGCTGGAATAGCTCTTCAACCCTTCTCGCCGGGCAGCGCCGCGACCCCAGTGCTTTCCTTGGGATGCGCTGCACGGGATCTGCTCGCTGGACGCTGCTGTAGCAGGGAAAAGCGCTTTCCCTTTCCCCTCCTGTCCCCTCCAGGGCTGCCTCCCGGCCCGGGGCAGGTGGGATGCGGGAGGCAGGAGGGTTCGCTCCCCCGCAGCCTCAGGGAATCCCGGTTCCCAGAGTGTGTGCTGGGAGCGAGGGCATCTCCCGCTGCCTCCTCAGCCCCGGTGCTGGCCGCGGAGGAGCGGGAGGCAGGTGAGGGTGAGCGGGGACTCCCCGACTCCGTGGCTCTCGAGGGAACACCAGGTGGGACTGGGAAGAGAGGATGAGGAAGCCTTCCACAGCATGTTGGAGGCATTCAGCCCATGGAGCTCTTCAGACATCTGGCACGTCCTGCTCAGGCTTGAATTTTTGTGTTTGGAAAGCATCTGGGTGAATTCATGGCATAAGTCTGCAGATGTTGCACAGATGCATCGTCTTTGTCTCATGGAGTTCCTCGGAGCTGCGTTGCCAGCAGCTGGAAGAATATCCTGAGAAAGCACCGCTGTATCCCACCTCACTCATACGCCCTTGCCCTTTCTTAGGTGCCCGCACGCAAACCCTGCTCATGTTTTCTTCCACTCAAGGGTGGGCTGATGTCGCTAAGAAACCTGAAGCCAGTCCATGGGATGCTCGGTGCCACCCGTGACTGCCACACTCGTGCTTTCGTGAGGCAGTTGTCTGGTCACTCACAGAACAGTGTTAATTAACAGTGTTAATTCCACGTGGAGAGGAAAGCTGACTCAAAAGCTGCTCCTCGCTAGCTACATTTATTTCATTGTTTCTCAGATAAACCTAGGCTAGCATTTATCTTAGTCACAGGTTTCGTTCTCTGTTCTTACTGCTTTTAAATTACTTGTTGGTTCAGTTCTGGACTCCACTGATAAGGAATATCTTAGGACAAAACATGGCTGCTCCCTATGCCTAGAGCAGAGTTGCTGGGTTGTTTTCAAAGAGCTGAAACACTTTCTGTAGAAATAAGATGTTCTGCTATAAATATTGTATTCAATTTCTGTTCTGTTGGGGAACGGAAAATTTATAAGTATGGTTTTAATTTACAAGGTAATTAAAAATAAAGGAACTACAAAGTAGGAGAAGCATTAATTTTCCATAACAATGCTTAAGCTTTCTATTTCAGGAGCAAAATCAAATCTCTCAGCTATTATGCTTTCTTAGTTTGCCTTGAAACACGATTAAATTTGATATGATGGGAGCATGTATAAGTGCGAAATAGTCACGTTAATCTGAGAACAAAACAGAATTGTAACTTTCTTTGACCTTCCTTCCTCTTACCTCTCATGCATCATTTCTCCTAAAGCTTGTAGAAGCAATTTGATGTTGACGTTCAACTACACTACAGGGGTCTCAAAACAAAATTTTGATTTTATTTTATGTTTCATTCCTTATTTCACCACTGCCTATGCATTCCTATCTCTAATGATTTGTGGAGTACTTTCAGCTTACTGACAAACCTGCATGGGTGAAGAAGCTTTTATTGGATTTCATAGGAATCGAGTATTTTGTGGTTTTTTAAGGAAGCAATGCAGCAGGGACAGCCAGCCCTTGGAGGAAAGCCCAGTGAGCTGCTGATAGCCAGTGTTCTGCTGTTGGCCACACAGCCCTGCTCAGTATTATCCTTCCCAAGACAGTTCTGTCAGCATTTAGGAGCAGTATCATGCAAACCCAAGCAAGGCTGGGGTTGCTTCTGTAGATCCTGTGACAGCTGCCACGTACATCTTCTGTGCTCTTAATTGTAGGAAGTTAGAGAGAAGGAAATGCTTCAGCTTTACTGGTGCAGGGTCCTACCTTCATTTTACCACTTTTCATTGCATACTGAGGCAGAAAATGTGGTCATTACCATATGAATTCAACACGGAGAGGCAAAAATCTACTATGGGCTGCTTCTTTTTGAAAGACACACCAGAATGTAGAGTCTGAAGGATTCTCAGCAGCCAGAAGCTCAGGGACACTCAGTGAAGTTACCAGGCAGCAGATCTGCAGTGACAGTGGCATTTCCTTTCACAGGATGTGTCATTTCCATACAGAACTGCTGTGGTGTTTATGGCTTAATGTACAAACAAGTTCCAAAACCAATTAGGAAAAATAAAAGGAAAACAGGTATGGAGCAGTGATCAGGATGTAACCTCCCTTCCAGGGAGCTCATGAACTGCAGATTCCCTGTGTTTCTGTGGGTGACCATACAGGACACCTCTCTATGCTGTGTCTATCTGACAGCTTGTTTTATTCTGAAAATAACATTCATAATCAAAATTTAATTAAAACTTAACTACTGCTGTGACCAAAGTATTAACTTTGCTTCAAGGTGATCTGGGAGCATGGTTCAGAGAATAGTTGAGCAGCATTCTGGATGTGTGTGGAATTGCAGTGAGACTTCATAAAAAATGTACAGAGGTTGTCAATTTTCTAACCGTGTGAACTGCTGTAAAGACAGGAGTACCACCTGCGGCCTGTAAGTTTAGATCTTGGTTGACCATTTAGTGTACCACAGCTTTAATTAGATTAGTTCTTAAGAACTTCGTGTTCTAAAAACATTTTGGAATCATGTATATTATATAGAGGCTTCTACTTCTTGTGTTTTACCACAGCCTTAGCTATTGAAAGGACAAAGGGCAATGGTTTCAAACTAAAAGAAGCAAGTAAGAATGAAATTCTTTACCATGAAGGTGTTGTGGCCCTGGCACAGGTTACCCAGAGAAGCTGTGGCTGCTCCATCCCTGGAAGTGTTCAGGGCCAGGCTGGATGGGGCTCTGAGTAACCTGGGCTGGTGCAAGGAATCCCTGCCCATGGCAGAGGGGTTGGATTGATGATCTTCAGAAGTCCTCTCCAACCCAAACCATTCTGTGAGTCTATGAAAATTACTAGTGAAAGTAAGTGTGAAAGCAGCATTATGGATCTAAAAGTTTGTTTGTTTTTTGTTTTTTTTCCATTGTTGAGGTTGCAATAGGATACAGGACTTCCACAGCAGCAGTTTATATCTCTTGATTTCAGCTGAAAGTCATCTTGACAATGCTTGGAGATCAGGAGGGAAAGTATCAAGGGGAAGCAAACTTTTAAAGTAATTTAATGACTAAAAAATAAAACTTTAAAAAGGGAATGACTAAAAAATGAAAAAATGAGACACAGTTTTAAAGTACACAGCTGCTGGAGCAAAGCTCAAGGGCAATGGGTCAAACTAGCAAAATTCTGTGGACCCACAAGTCTAGTAAAGCTCATATATATTAGTACTTATGCATGGAAAATGAAGAGTCACTTTGGACAGCAAATATGTGTAAAGTCTGTTTCGTTTGCAATCTCTTATCAAAATAAATAGTATAATTGTTACAATGAAGTCTGTCTTGTGACTGTTTATCACCTTTTTTTTCCTGCAAAGAAGAAAATTGCCAATGCAGTGTAAAGTGAGGCCTGCTGTGGTGATAACATTTTGCAGCTCATGCCCTGACAGTGTCCACTTTCCTTGGGTGTAGTAATGGGATCCCACCCTGTCTTTTTCTGGGAAAACACAAAAAGGAAGGAGTCCTGATACTTGTGCTTGCTTGTTCACACCCATTCTGATAAAACAGTTCAAAAGGGAAATGTTCAGATGATGAAAGGCACTGCCTAGAAGTCTAAAACTTTTCAAAACTGTTATAAAGATGATGGGTTAGTAAATTTTAAAATGTTCAGAAATTAGGTAATGTGTCAGAATATCATCGTGGTGAATTTCATTTCCATATTTCTATTTTTATCCCAATCTAACATAAGAATTAAGGGCTTGTGTAGTCAGTTCAGAGAGAAGACAGACCCAGGATTGCTGCTCCTCTTCATGTTTCCTGGCTTCTGTTGACAGCAAATTTTAAAGAGGGACTGAAAGCCTAAAAGTTAAAAATTTGATTTGATGTGTTGTCTCTCTGAAAGGAATACAGATTAACAAAGAGTCATTTTCTTCCTTCATTTTGAATTTTATGGTATAAAATTAAATCTTATGGTTTTTTTTAAAGGCTTTCCACTATCCTGGAACTTCTACTATTGGGAAAAAAAACATGTTCTTCATTAGAATCTCTATTAGAAACTGTGCAATGTTTGTATTTTAATTACTGGTATGCAACCTTATTTTCAACATTTATCTTATTCTCATTTGGGTATTATAGTTGAGAATACTCTTGCATGCTTATGGTACTTTTCAAGCATCAAATGACAAATGAGAGAGCACAGTTTTGCAAAAATTTTTAAATATACTGGGAGTGATTTTCTAAAAAAAATCTTAGGCCCAAAATCACTTACCATATGATGGCAATTTTCAAAAAGATATAGAAAAGTCAAGTCAAAAGGAAGATGTGCAAAGTCAAGTGACTTTGCCAGTGTCACAGCAGCATTTTGTGACAAAGGAAGGAACAAAGCATGAATGTTTGGGATTTGATTGGTCTCTGGAACTTACTGTGAATGTTGTTTAATTACTGTTGTATGAGGGTATTTATCAATTATTATCTGAAAGGTTATTTTTTTTTAAGTAAAAGTTTTCAGCATTTAAAATATGAATGAAGCATTCAAAGACGAAACTCAAAACCTCAAAGCTCAAATAATAGTCTAGCACTTCTCTGCTGGTTCTTGCTTGATTGTAGACTTGTTTCCTTCTAATAGCTTGTGAGAGGAAGGTAGGTAAGCCTGAAGGTCATCACAACTCACTTTTAGGAACACTGTAATCTGTTTTTTGGTGCTGAATTAGAGAACAAACCCATTAAAAATCAAAGTAACGAGCACCCAAATGCCTGTTGATGATAGGGGTTGAGTGCATATGGATTTATTAGTGGAATAGCTGTGAAGCAAATACATTAAAGTGGTGTTAACTACAGACTTTAACCTTATCACTTGTGTAGCTTTTATCTTGTGCACCTTGGTTTACTCATGGTTTGTTCTGCTTGTTCTCACCCAGGGGCACAGGCTCTCGGTGTGCAGCAAGCTGTGCTATGCCATAGGAGGTGCCCCAAACCAAGTGGCAGGGAGTGCTGCTTCTTTCTTCCTGCAGATCTACCTGCTAGACATAGCCCATGTAAGTAGCACAAGAAACATTTGCAGACTGTGGACTGAACTCTGATATTGCCAGCCGTGTCCCTGGAATGGCAGAAGGGGAATTTGTTAATAAATATTTTCAATTGTCTTGTCTTTGCCTCTAGCTGTTCAGCATCCTGGAACAGCATAAACTTGTCCAGAATTAATTTCCCCTCCCGCCTATTTTTCTTTCTGTCTTGAGATGGCTATTGTTCACTTTTAGTTTGGGATCATTATTAGAACTATGGGTGCTGTAGAGCTCACACATTTACAGACACAAGAAAGATCAGTTCTCAGTGTCAGGAGTCAAAGACTGTAAGATACGAGACACCTGAAAACATTAATATCACCGTGCTGAGGTTATGAAGTTTTGTTCAGTGGTTTAGTTAAAAATCACTCCAGTTGCACCCAACTGTTTTTGTAGCCAACATAATTTCACACAATTTTTATGTGGTCTGTCTAAGGTAATTTCATGGCAAATAAAGCTGAGTTATCCTTCCTGAAGGTTCTTTGCTTCCAGTCTGTGGCTCTCTGGTGCAGAAGCAGACCCAGTGAAACAAAGCACGAGGAGTCATCCCATTCATCTGACTTTCAGCTGCTCCAGCTAGATTTCAGGGCAGCAGAGTCACAAAGAAAATCAATCCATAAGCAATTTTTACTGGTTTGGATTGTCTTCTATGCATGCATGGTAACTAGGACAAGGTACTAGGATAGAAAAAAAGATTTTAGGGAGTTGAGGCCAAATTTCAGGGACTGTGAGAACAGCTCTGAAAGTACAGATGGAACTTCTGCACTAGTGGATGTTCCTATTTGCTGGAAAAAAACAGGAGCTTCTGGGTTAGATATCATTGCCCATTTGCTGTCTAAAGACAGGATATTAAGACTAGGAGGTGTCCAGAAGTTTGGGTTTATGTTTTTCCTATAAAAGTCTGGTATTAAAAGCTGACATGTGACCAAATAAAATTTTCAACACAGTGCATGTATAGCTGAGATCATCTTGAGTGTCTTGTTGAGATCAAAGTCACAAGACTTTGACAAGGAGCCAGTTATGGACAGCAGTGTGAAAAATGTGAAATGATGGTGTGGGATCTGAGGAGCTGGAGGTGGAACAGGAGCTTGGAGTACAGCAGGGCGGTGGAGCAGCTCTGGCTAAAGCTGTTGCCCACTGTCATCAAGGATGGCAGTACAAGCCATTGGAGATGATGAAGCAGGAACTAAATGAGAAAGACTCTAACACCATTTTCCCAGGGTGCTTAGAAATATGGCAATTTCCCCATTCTTTGCTTATCACAGAGACTGAAAATTCTTGAAGCAAGGGACTGTTCCTTCATGTATTTGTGCACAGTTCCAGAAATCTGGGGTGTCATCTGTACATCTTTGGGTACTACCTAAATAAGTGACATAAAAATAATTATTTTATTAGCAAGCTTCTACTGAAACCCGATAATTTTGCTTAATGTCTGTAGTGATATACTTACATTTTCATTAAGGGGCTTAATTATTTGTTCCCTGATGGTTTAATTTGTTCTCTGAAGTAGTCCTGCAGGGACAGGATTTATTTCAAGGCCTGATAAATAGCTCTGAAATCCTGTGATCTTTCCCACACATTTTCAGGGGAGAGAATGTAATTATGTAGTCACTACCTGGATTTATTTCTTGTCCACTAAGAGAGCAGAACAGTTTTAGCTTCTTGAGAGAATGTGAAAGTCAGCAAGTGTCATCTTTCATACATAATCTGGATCCTTTCTAAGAAAATTATCTTTTTATTAATTTTCTGTAACTTTCAGTTTTTCAATTTGAATTCCTTGTTCCACCTAAATTACCTGTATAGAGTACAGACATAAGTGGAACTCTAAACCACACAGGATCCTTAAGTCAAATTACTAGAGGACAGCAAAATTCTCTGATAAAAGGATCCTAGTATTTATTCCTTTTGAGATGGGGAAATTTAGCATATTTTATCTTGTATTTTATTAACACTGAAAAGTTTCTGGCATTGGTGCTGACAGACACTGTCTAGATTTAGGAGATAAGAAAATGCAGCCAAGGGATGTATAAGCCCATACCAATGATAAAGACAGGGTGACTATAAAGACTCCACTCCTAACATGAAAGAGATTTTACTTTTTCCTCAGGACTTCCTTCCACCTCTGTGTATTAATATCCACTTCCTTTCAGTCTGTTCAATTATCTGAACAAAATATGAATGTGGAACTCACCTAATTCGTAGTTTTTTGTTCTTGTCCCCTTCAATAACTGCAATGTTTCAATCCCTTGCCACCCTCTGATGGCAGTGGGAGGGCACGAGCCAGCAAAGATGGATCAGCAAGAAGATGGGACACAGTCCAGTGCTGATCCAGCTTCATCCCACCATGCAGCAATGGAATGGAGAGCCACTGTTGTTACCTGCTGGGCACTGCCATTCCCAATCCTTCTCTGCTCACAAACTTTCTAGGGTGGAGTAAATGTCTTGGAGCTGGTGGTGATAGGAACATCGGCTGCCACTGCAATTTCACCTGAATTGGGCTAAAGTGTAGTGGAAAATCAGAAATCTGTAGCACCTGCCTTTTGTGCTGGTCATCCAGGACATTCAGAGATCACTGCTTCCTTCTTTCACCTCTGAGAGAGCTCCTGCAGCAAATTCTGAATTCTAATTCAGGGGACCTGCACCAGCTGCATTCCTGGTGATGCTGCCTGGGAGACAGCATCCTTTCAGGAAAGCAGGGGATACCTGCTCAAGCTTGGTGCTGTATCAGCTGCCTTTTCCAGGCCTTTGGAGCACTGCTTTGTGGAAGCACAGAGATGAAGGGATCTTGTCTGCTCTCACTCTTTGAGCCACAGAGGCTCTTTCAGCAGCTTCTCTCAATTATTGATGTGAGGAACATCCACATTTATACAGGTTTCAATGACTTCTTTTCAGGACTATAGTTGCAGTGACATGAGCTGAGCACTTGGAAGAGAGCCCACCCTTTTTAACCATTGTGTGATGGGAATTCCTAAACTCTGTACAGATATATGTGAAAAAATAACTGCCTTGCCTGGGACAAATTGTATTTCTATATAGGGACTAAAGTATAGCCCACCTGGGTTAATTTCAGAGGTTTTTCTACTTGGCCATTTTATTCTTATGTAATCTATGAACATTTTTCAAGTGAGATGTGATGGACACGTGCTGGCAACTTTGATTTGAGCAGATGTGCTTTACGCAATTCAGTTGTCACCACTCAGTCCCCAGTGGATAAAGTCTGTTGTGCAACAACCTCTTCCTCAGCCACATGCCACCAGTTGGAAGCCTTGTTGCTAATTTCAGGAGAGGAAAAAACATTTCTGCATGTAAACACCCCCCTCTACCATTTTCTAGATCAGGTCAAGATAAAGATCTGGGGAGATGGAGATGTGTGGGGGAAAAGCAAGAGGGTGATTACAGAGGGTCTCTGTCAGATTGTATCACTAAAACAAGGACTTTGCTATTTGACATTTTCCTCATCCTAAACACATTCTGGATCTTTCCTTCCTTGCATTTTTCCCTTCTGATCCCTTAATTCACAGCACCAATCTCAATGTCTCATTTGTTTGCTGTGGGTAACCAATAGGAATTTCTATAACAGCAGCAGAAGTGTTTTGTAAATGAACTATCATTATTCTTTAAAACACTGAGGTGTTTTTTTCTGGAAAGTTGCTTTATGCTGTTTCATTGTATTGTGAAACAATATGGCTCTTGTTTACTGTATTCTGTCTGTACTTTCAGATTACTCCATTTCATGCCTCTTTGGTGCTGTTCATTGGCAAAGCCTCAGGTGCAGTTACTGATCCTGTTGCTGGCTTTTTTATTAGCAAAAGTAGATGGACAAAAATTGGCAGGCTCATGCCTTGGTAAGTATAAATGTGTACATATATTTACATATATGTGTGAATATTGACTGTTGTGATTGTACAGCCACCTCACTGAATTACTCTCAGGGGTTGTATTAATTCCACATATATAAAATAAAAACTAAAAATTGCCATGTCATCTTTAACTCGTTCACCCATGAAAACACAGAAGAGATTTTCTACCACTGGAGATGCAAACGAATAAAGCCAAGAGACTGTATTTTTAGCAAAACTGGAAGCTGAAATCTAAAACTTTCTTAAATCTGTGGTTGAATTTTTATCTTTGTTTAGATTTCTTTAGTTTGACTTCACTCTTCCAACAAAGTTGGAACTTATTTCTACTTCTGTCCTAGAGTGCCTTCACATCTCACATCAGCCTTCCAGGAGCTCCTTTAATTCCCCAGGTCTTTCAGTTCAGTTCAGGGAAGGATGCATGCACAGATGTAGAACAGATGAATGTTGCCCAATAGGAACGAGACTGACAAGTGTGAAGCAAGAAAAATTGGAAAGGATTGGTCCATGCTAGAGGAACTCCAGCTCATCTATGCCACAGGGCATGTGTTAGTAGTTTTTTTTTTAATATTTTGGAAGCCAAGGGGAGGTTGACTACTGTACTGGTTTGTATTAATTTAGACCCACCACAACTAGTGTGAAACAGGGAGTCTTTCATCATTTTATCTCATACATTACATGGATCTATTGTAAGATATTTTAAATTAATTGTGGATTTTTAATTGAAATAACCCACGAGCTTGATTTACAACAAAAATCTAAGAGTAAATGTGCCCTGAGCAAGGAAGCTGAAATTTTGGGGAAAATGAGAGCAGTTTTTTAGCTGGTTCTCTTGCTGTTGTGCAGTTTTACGGCTACAGAAACTTGTCCATGGGCAGCTTACATCTGACAAAATAGAGAAGGCAAGTATATGTTGGAAAAAGCTGAGATCAGCTGCCCTTGGCCCAGTAGGAACAAGGCCTTCAGGTTGAATTAAACTTTTTGTCAAGTTTCATGGGAAAAGAGGAGCTTGCTGCTGTTTTTCTTTTCAGGATTTGGTTGGAGGCCAGGTAAATGGTGTGGTTTTTAATGACCACTGAATTAACTGAGTAAGAAAGCTGTCCAAAAGGAAAGCAATGAAATTTTTATACAAATGCCATTAAAATATTCTGATGCTTTTTTCTTTTTTTTAAGATAACTGAAAATATAGCAAGTGCATGTGTTTATTGTTAGTGTTACATTGATGTTAGAATGATTCCTGTCCTAGCACAAGCACGAACTTATCTTTTCACTATAAACCAGCTCCAGCACATCTTGCACTTCTTACAGGAAAAGTGCTTATCTAACCCCACCTTTCATCTAACAGCTGCTTTCTTTACAGGAGAATTTTGTCTGTGTTTTTTTGTAGCACTAATATTTTCATGGGAGTTCTGTTCCTAGACTTTGAGAGTCAGGCCATTTTTTTACAAAGGAAAAAAATGGGGCTTCCCTTAGCTTAAAAATACTTTAGCATTCTGATTTTTTTCTAACTTCTTAATAATTTAGAATGAAGCAATGAAATCTTTTTCAGTCAGAAAAGCTTGCCAGCAAAGCAAGAACATTAGTAAGGGAGGTGAATGTTTAACTATCGCTTAATACTGTCCTCAATATAACACAAAGTCATCAATCACTTATTTAATGGCTTTAAAAGGCAGAAGCAGACATTGACTTGAAATACTGGTTGAACATTTTGTCAAAAGAGATAATAGCTGACAATCAGATATTCAGCAACTCCAGCAAGGCTTTGAAAACTCCCTGGCATTAGAGAAGAAAGGAAAATGTGGGAAAGGGGAAAACAATACCAAGAGGGTTGTTGCTAAATAGTTGCATGAAAAAGTGACTGTGAAGATATTTATTGTGGTGACTCTGCCTGGACACCATGTGGAACAGCTCATGCTTTTGGAGAGGAAGGTAGATTCCCTGAGATGTGTTAGGATTTTACCCTTGTTTATGTTTTCCATTGCTGTGGGTGAACTGTGGGCTAGGGAACAGAGGGACAGAGAATACCAGAACCTGGCACTTTCCTGGTAAATGTTCAGCTCCCAGTGATGCTGTCCATCCCAAAAAGCAGTGTGGGAAAGCCATTGTTTTACTAAACTATTTACCCACATTACTCTTTTGTATTCCAGGTTTTCAGTTCACGATTACAAAATAATCAGCTGACCCCCAATGTCAGTAGTGCTGTTGTGAAGGGATTAATCTGTTTTCTGTTTTATGTGTTTGGAAATTTTTTGTTAGGATCTTGGTCATCTAAATACATTGTTCAGTGCCTGATTTACAAGAATACAGGACAGGCCTGATGCTACAGCTCAGACTTTTAGGAAATAATAGCATCTGACCAATTCTGTATCATGGAGTTTGACAAGTGCTACTTGCCTGAGATAGGTTTCAGACTAATGTCATTAATTGCTGGTTAATGGCAATGTGTATGGAATATAAGTTTCTGTGGTTCTTTTTTTTAAGCCACCTTCCTCTCTGAAGGTGATCCTTTTGTATTTGAAGTGATTAGAAATTAAATGAAGGAAATTATCATATACCTAACTAGACAGAGAGTGTAGGAGCTTTTACAATGGGCTGTCCATTGTCTCGTATGGTTTTTTTCAGTATTTTTAAGCAACATATTTGCACTTGCTTGAAGTAGCAGTGAAGAGATTAAGTTCAGGGGAAAACCAAAGGCACTAAAATTAGAAGAGAGAATCTCAATAATAAGTAAACTCATGTAAAAACTGCTGGAGTATGCAAAGACATGATGACAGAGCTTAGTGATTTTTTTCAGCGATTCTTTCTAATAAATGCCTAATCTGAGACATGTGCCAAGGAATGGCAATATAGGTATGCTGTTACAGTGCATCTGAAAGGAAATGATATCTCTTCTGAGTCAGATATAAATTTTAGTGTAGATATTTTCTTTCAGATTTGCTGTTTTTTTCCATTTTATGAAAGTATTAATCTGTGTATTTTTATATTTTATATTGATTTATTTTATATTCATCTATGTATTTAATGCACACTAACTTTTGATATTTAAAAGCATACATTACTACAGTTAGAAAAATTGCACATAAAATAAATTGTGTTATATTAATTATTAGCAGGAAAATTTAACGTGCTTTGCTATTTTAAGATTGTTGATGTGTGTAAATTTTCTTCTCAGGGTGCTGGCATGTACACCCTTCACAATAGTCTCCTATTTTTTTATGTGGTACCTGCCTCCATTTGTATCAGGAAGAGTTGCTTGGTATCTGACTTTCTACTGCCTTTTCCAAGCACTGACCACAGTAAGTAGATTACAGGTCATGAGGTTCTCAGCAGTAACTTGTTTGTTGTCTGTCTATATTAAAGCATTAATATTTAGGAAACTTGTTTTCACATTTTACTTCAATTTCTAGTGAGTTTAAGGGACAGGCAGGTGCCCTTTTATCAAACTCTCTGCTGGTTGATGGTTTTCTGACAGTGCTTTTTCTAGTAAATGAGCTGCTAATTCATCCAGGTTACCTCCAGTGCCCTCAACTCATTCCTGTAGAGATGTCCCTAATTCCAGTTAGACACCCAACTTCTCATAACTCCTGTTCTCAGAAGCACATTAGGAATTCTGTATTCCTATATTAAACTTCAATATTTCCCTAGGTCCTTTGTTTCCCCAGTAGAAAGAAGGTCCAGAAGACATCTATAATGGTTTTAAATAATTTCTTTCCTCTTTCTTTTGAAAGAGAAGCACAGGGTTTCCATGGCAGAGTTTTGAAAATGTACACCCTTGCCATTTTCAGTGGAGGTGAACAGAAATGCATTTTGTGCAAACATTGTGGGATGCAGAGTTCAAGACTTAATTTGGCTACAGATCTCTGGGGTGGTGGGAACACCACAGAAAACATGGTTGTTCAGGCAGGTTCATGTCCCAGTTCCACTTTGCAATGCTCTTAACTTATGCTTAAATAAAGAACTGTGTGGCACAATGGTGCTGAAAGACAGAAAATAATTTTCACTATTATCTCCTGAATTTACATAATTAGATATCTGAAATATTTGGGGTATTGGTGTAGTCTTCTGGCTTGAATAAAGTGGAAAACTGTATTTCTCCTTTATGGCTTTGCTTCCAGTTAGTTAATTCAAACTAGGAATATGATAGTGTCCTGGTGCAAAGAAAGCAAAATTCCTTTGAGTCTCTCTGTGAAGGATGTTTTCGCAAGGAAACTGAAGGAGCACAACATCAACGTAAACCCTCTGGGTATTTTATTATTTATTATTTGTATTCTGAAAGATACTGTTGTCCTTTTATGTGCTTTACAAATCAGAAAGAAAAGGCAGGTCTTTGTGCTAAAAAATTGGTTGATGGTTCTCAGTGTTGTGAATGAATGTTCAAGGTCCCATTAAACCATTTTCTTGGATATCAAAGGAATACAGCAGTTTTACCCTGACATTTCCTAAGTCATGTTTTTTTCTCTCCATAGTTATTCCAAGTACCATATTCTGCTCTCACCATGTTTCTCAGCACAGACCAGAGGGACAGAGATTCTGCAACAGCATATCGTGAGTGTGATCTGGGCTCTCTCCTGGGGACTGGGGCTGAGTTCTATTGAAAATCCTTCTTCATCTATAGGAAGCTCCTAGTGATTTGTGTCCCTAAACTGGACTTTTATAAGAATGTTTCAATATGTGATGAAAACTAATTTGTCTTCAAAGGAATTGCATTTCTCTAGTTAAATAGGAGACGTTAATATTTAATCATCTCAAATTGTCTGATTAGCTATAAACTCTTTTTGGTTTATTGCTAGCCAGAGGAAACAATGAAAAAATCACTCTTAACCAAGTCAGAGTAAGGAATAATGATTTAATTTAAGGTGATTTGTAAGGGAAAAATCAAGAAACATTCAGTCAAAGAAAGCATGAAAGTAATTTTGAGGAGTGTGTTGTTTTGGTTTTATTGGGGGTTTGTTGTTTTGTTTTGTTGCCTTCTTTTTTTTAGTTCATGTTACCTTAGATTTATGTGTTTCATGCTATAAATACAAATTCCAAACCTGTTTTCTGAGAAAAAATTTTGAGAACTCATAGAACCAAGACACTTAACCTCAACAAAAAGGAAAGTAATTTTGTGTGCATGTTCACACCAACTGAAATCTCTTTCTTCATTTCATCTGTGTTTTTAAAATCAATTCTGACATACACCAGGTAGTTTAAAGGCAGATCTCGTTGTAATATAACTAGCACTCTGAGTGTATTAGTTAAAAGGATGATGCTTTCCAGACCATATCTCTGGCTCTTCAACAACCAAGACCAGAAAAACTTTTAGCTTTGAAGCAAATCAATCAGACCCAAAAAAGTGCAGTGAAAATATTTTCAAGATTTCCTGTATAGATCATAAATTGAATGCAAAAACAGTTTCTTCTCCTCCTGCCCTCTTCATGTTCTCACGCCTTCTTTATTGTGTAGCTGCATTAAGCAAGGTAAAAAGAAAAAAGTCAAATATTGCATGAAAGACTTTTCTATGTCTTAATTTGTCCTTAAAGCGTTGCTTTAGAATAACTTGTAGGTTTTTCTGTTGCATCTGTTTTCTCTTCCTGGCAAGATCCCTTTTCTCTTCCTTTAGTCCTTCTAACCCTCAACATACTTGATTATGTTGAAACCCACAGAGGCACAGTGAAATAGTGAGAAGTACTAAAAATGTGTGTCAAAAATTCTAGATATGATATTCCCTGATCAACCCAGTCCCTCTCCAGAGATATGGAACACTTGTAATTTGCATTACCATCAACTATCTTTAAGAAAAAGTCTGGACTGACAGTCACAGGACAGGACTAAACAGCAGGAGATTCCAGTTGTGTTATATTCTTTGGCACTGACTGTATTCTGAGTCATCTGGCCTAAATTCTGACTAAATCCGTGTACCTAGTGTTTTCTATTGTCTGGTTTTATGTCTTCAGAGGCTGTGATCCAAATAAATGTGCTTTCTGATCTGCTAGTCCTATGCAAGGCTTCATAAGCATGTGAAACTTGTACTCATAAAAGCTGTTGAACTCTGTGGCTGAGAGGTGTCACACATTTATAGTGTCATTTTATTGTTCAGAAAGGGTTTAACTTTTGAGTGTACAGCTGTACCCATAAACCAAATTAAGGTGGTGCAATGAACCAGAGTTTTGACTTTTCACATGTTGGTATATTTGTGTATGTTGATATGTGTTTGGAGCAGTTTTCTTGTCAAGGTTATGCTTACGTGAGAACCTTTTTTTTTTACCTTTTCCTTTTTTGGTGTTTTACTTAAACACTTTTGCCTCTCTTCGGGCTTCATAGAGATTTTTTCTTGTTGATAGACTGTCTTGGATGCAGTCAGTTGTTCAGGCATTTCTTCAACTGTTAAAGGAAAACAGCTGTGTAATATGAAGTGTGCTCTTAAAAATAAGATTGGGATCAGAGGATCCATTACCCTCTGCTGGAGACAAGCAGAACTGCCTATTATGAATTTTATTCTGCTGTTGCTGTTAATGCAAGGTAGAAATACTGGATTCCAAAGTTGCTTTAACGTAACTCCTACTTACATTCTGGCCAAAATATAACCTACTTCAAGGTACAATCTGCTGGCAGATCAGCTGATGTGGAAAGTAATACATCATAAATTCTGAGCACACAAGAACTTCGAAAGATACCTGTTCCTCAGCTCTTGCTACTACTTAGAAAAAAAGTTTCACAGTGGTTGTATTTCTGGTGCCTCTAATGATGCTTCTGGGTTTTATTCTGTACAAGTGCTTGATAAAATGCAGATGTAGAGCCCTAGACAAAGGTTATGAATGTGTAGGTGGTGCTCTGAATGAAAGGTGTGATTTGAGTGCTTTGCCTTTGCACTGAGTTTGGGAGCTCTGCAACGCCCAGCTGAGACCAGTTTGTGTCCAAACACTTCAGACCAGATTGGGGTTAGATTTCCACCATCTGCCAGGATTTTTGTGTGCATGGACTGAATTGCAACATTGCTGGTAGGATTGGATGTGAAGTTTGGGGAAGGGCCTTTTTTTACTTCTCATTGGTTTAAATTAATGTAACATGGCACCTCAGATTTTCCACTCAAAAGCATTCTCAGTTTGGGAACAAAGTAGCAATGGTCTAAAAGGTCCAGATCTGCTAGGGACCCTCTCTTCCCTTTTCCTTACAGGATCTTGCATAGTTACACACAGCCTGCATTGCTGCACTGTCTGAACCCCTCTCAATCTGTGTGTGTTGCCTCCCTTTAGATGGTGAAGTATTTTTATTCCTTTACAGGGACACACAAAAAAGCCACGTGTCTGAGGTCACGTAGGAAGGCTGTTATAGATCAGGACACTTGGATAAATATGAACCTAGGAGGTTTTGAAATGCCTGTCACTTCCCAGAGGGAGTACCATAACCACCAGGACACAACCTGTTCTGGAAGCATCCCTTCAGAATCCTCCATGGTGCTTCTCAGAAAGGAACAAATGACCCTGGGAGCCACTGAAAGAGAAAAAACAGGAAAAAAATCTGAAGTTTGGGTTAATGAGAAGTCCATTCCCTCCCAAATGGGGAGACTTTGTCCCCAACCTTAATCTGTTCATGCATTCAGTCTTGATGTATCTTTATGCAAAATGTGTAAAGAGTCTCTGGAGCCAGGACAGGAATTCAGTTTATCTCCTGGCCATGGGGATGCTGGATATGGCCATATTGCAGGGAAACAGGCACGGTAGACTTGAAATCCCTCAGTGTGAGGAGGGTCTAGAACCCAAATTTCTCACCATTTGCCTTAACAGAGCTGCAACACCTGGTCAGGTTGTTGATCAATTTCATGAGATGATGCCCATGGTTAGATTTTTATTTTCCTAAGTGGAAGCTTTGGTTGTTTTTTGTTTTTTTTTAAGATGATCCTCTTTTTCTGCTGAGAATTAGTGATCTGAATCACTCTGTGAGGTTGAGGCAGAGAGTTCTTCCTGACTCTGGCCTTAAGCAAGTAAGATCAGCACCTGCTGTTTCCAAGAGCTTTGTAGCTGTACTATTTCCATAAACCTGAGGCAAGTATCACTTTATTTTACAGTTGGAGGACTCAGAGGTCTGATTAAAGAAGTGTTTCACAAGTTGCAGTCAAGTTTGAGATGAACAGTCTGATGTCGTGACTTTAAGTCTTGCTTTGGAAAAAATGGCATTTAAAAAGTAATTCTGCTCTGGTCCTCAACTCCACATTATCCTCTTAATTTCAGCATTCACATCTCTCATGCAGATTGTATAGAAAAGACTTTCTTGGATGCTTCTTCTCAAAGCTGATCAGAAAATGAATGACAAAACTCTCCTTGAAACTGTTCCTATCACTGACCTTTCAGTTCTTCTGTTTTTGGCATTGCTCATTCTTGTAAGAGGAAATGTTTCTCTTCAGTGAGACAGACGAAGAAGAGTCTCATCCTCAGTGCATATTTGTGCTTCCATTCTTTAGGAATGACCATGGAAGTTCTTGGGACCTTGATTGGAGCTGCACTTCAGGGGCAGATTGTGGCCAGTGCTCACGTCTCTCCCCACTGCACTGTGAATCCCTCAGAAAACACCACTGACTCCTGGCATGACACTCCCACCACTCCAGACCCCTCAGATCCTCTGTCCCATCAAGTAAGTGTCTATGGGAACACACTAAAATATCCTACAGAGAAGGGTGGGGACATTTCTCTAATACCATGTCCTATCCAGCTGGATGAGTGTGAACTGACTTCCATGAAATCAGTGATGCTGGAGCTGAGGCAATGACCTTGTTCCAGACAATGCTTTCCATCTTTGCTGTCTTTGCAACCTCTCCTCAGTGTGACACCAGAATTTCTTTGAGGAGCTTTGCCGGAGGTGTCCAACCCATAAAGCAGCTGGGAGGGACATGGCCACCCTTTGTTTTCACTAGGGGCTGATTTACAGTTTATAGAATCTAAGTAAGAAAAGCAGTTTACCCCTCCAGAAATACTCTATCCAGTTCTGGGGTCCCCAGCACAAGAACGGCATGGACCTGTTAGAGCAGAGCCACAGGATGGTCACAAAAATGGTCAGAAGGTTGGGGGACTTCTCCTGTGAATACAGGCTGAGAGAGTTGGATTCGTTCAGACTGGAGGAGAGAAAGTTCCAGGGAGAATTTCTTGCAGCCTTTCAGTACAAAAGGGGGCTTTTAAGGAAGATGGAAGAAACTTTTAACCAAGGCTTGTAGTGACAGGACAAGGAGGAATGGTTTTAAACTGAAAGAAGGTACATTTTGATTAGATATTAGGAAGTTGTTTTCTTTTTTTGCAATAAAGGTGACAAGGTAGTGTCACAAGTTGTAACACTACATCCACAGAGAAGCTGTGGGTGCCCCTTCCCTGGAAGAGTTCAAGGCCAGGTAGGATGGGGCTCAGAGCAACCTGGTCCAGTGGAAGGTGACCCTGCCCATGGTAGGGGGTTGGAATGAGATGATTTTTGAAAGTCCCACCCAACCCAAACCATTCTGTTTCCATGAAAACATGGTGGCTACAGCAGGGTCTCTCAGTTCAGCAACACTGATTTCCAAAGGAGTTACCACTGGAGATCTCCTGTACAGATTAATGGCAATTTTGTGAACAAAACTCTAAGTCCCATTTGGAATCTGTACTTTTGAGAAGGTACAAAGTACTGTTGAAAGTAAATGGTTGGTAACAGCCCATTAACGATGGCAGATCTCAGTGGTTAACATGAGGAATGAACCTGGGGATCCATGCTTGTTTATTTAATTTTCCATGACAGGCTTTTCCTGTAATTTTGCACAAATAATTTTATCTCCTCCTACTTGAGTTTTATATTTTTTGAGAGACAAAGGTTTTATATCTGGGAGGAAAACCTAAAACCTGATCCAAACCTCAGTTAACACAATTTAATAGTCTTCCATTGTTTGCAGTGGTCTTGAAACAAGCCCTGAATTAAACAATTACATTGTGTAGTACTGTTTTTTCCTATGTCACTTGTGAAATCAGCAGATTGTTGGTTCCAATTTACCAACTGCTGGATTCATCCTTTCTTTTTTATACTTTCATCTGTTGCTCTGTCAGTGCAAGTACCAACCAGTATATAAAACACCCTAGGAAGAAGATTCCTTGACCTGAAACTAATCTCAAATGCTTGATGCAAATGAGGAAGTACATATTTGTGCTCTTCCTAATGCAGTGGAGTAGCTCCTATTATGGTGCTTCAGCAGCAGTAAAATCACGAACTAAAGGCATGTTTTTATCTGTGTTTTGGATTTGCATACTCTGCCATCAGCACTGGTGGTCCAGGAAAGGGACAAAGCCTTGCCCCCCCCCCCCCATTCCCTGACACTATTCTTTGTCTCTGTACCATCTTGGGGTTTTTTGGAACAGGCTTCTCATAGAGCTGATCTGGGCAACAGTCTGAGGACAGCTGGGCTGCTTCTCAAAGTGGCCAGGCCATTTTATGGCTGAATAATGTGTTTTTGAAAACTTGTTTAGTAACTTGTAGTGTGTGTGTTTTAACAAGACACAGAACATCATCCAGCCTTTCTTTTTAGCTTCTGGGACACTGGTTTGATGTAGAACACTACTGTGTTTATTACACCTCTGTGAATTGTCAAGGAGAGTAGCTTGAAAAGTCACGGAGCAAGCTGAATTTCATTGCACAGCAGATTCCCTGTCTGAATCTGCTTCAGACTAAAATCTCCAATTTCTATTTTGAAATCTCTGAAATGGCTTTCAGGGGAAAAAAATAGACAATAGACAATCTAGATTTATTTTCTTTCTGTCTAACCACATGTCCTTTCCAGTCCTTTTTGAGGTAGGAGGGAGATGGAGAAAGAAACTTCACAATGAGCTGAATGTCAAGTAGTGTTTTATTTTGAAAAACTAACTAAAATCTATTGCTAAAAGTAGCCAGGGTTTGTAGGTAGAGGCATTATCTTTCATTAAACTAGATAGTAAAACTGGGAAATGATGGGAAAGCTTTTAGACACAAACATGTCTCAGATCTGAAGAAGTTGCAGTGTGACTGGAAACCTGCCCTTAGCTCACACCACACACAGCAGAACATGCACCTAATTAATTGCACAGTAAAGAGGAAATCTTGAATTGGATCTTGATGGATCCTGAATTTTGGTTGTATGGCTGATGGGCTTTAAGTTACAAGTTGAGGCAAGACTACCTTAATTGACCTTGAAGTACTTCCATCAGGAAATATTTAGGAGGGCAAATCTTGACTTTCTTTTAGTGCCCTTCAGGTGTATGACCCTGACTCTTTTTGTCACAAGGACTAATTCCTAGCTGCTCAAGAGCACATCTAGTTTTAAAAAGCACTTAGTGAAGAACTGCTAGTACTTTGCTCCTTATTATAAGAAAGGATGTGGAAGAAATGGTGATTTTTAAGCTCTCCTGAAGTTGTTAGTATAAGCTTATGAATGGATCTTTATTACTGGAAACCAAACATGGGTATTGATAGAGTTGTAGATGGGCTAACAAGTTTTGTTGAGGGTTAGAGAATCTTATTTGGCCTACTGTGAGTATCCTTGATGGTTTAAGCTCAAATTACATCTAATGATGGCTTATGAAACACAACATTTAATTCAAATGCTTCAAGCAAATTATCAAATGCATTAAAAAAAATTATGAAGTTCATAAAGGAGCCCTGATGCTATCCTTTTTTTTTTTGGTCCCCTTCTCTCCTGGCTCAGCTACATTTCAGGCTGAAATTGCCTTGTTTAACTGAATTCAGATATCTCCACCACTGCACTCTGTATTCTGTGCAAGCCATAACCAACAGTGTGAAAGTACTCTGTGACTTAATTTATAGCTCTGATATAAAAAATCCCAAACCTTTATCCTGTATAAAGAATAGTCCTGCATTCCTTTATGTCACCATGTTATTTTCTGAAATGTAAACATCTTATCAAAAGCTGTTTTCTTAAAAATTTTCTATTCTTACATGGTTCATCTGAATACATTTGCATCCATACTAATTGTCTTTATATTTTGAAGTACGTTCTTGTAATTGCATTTTTTAATCAACATCTTCTTAGACTTATAATAATTTCATCTACAATATATAACTAGTAATTTGGAATTCAGTTTTCCTATCAAGTAATCATTTTTTCATAAAGCTCTATAAGCTATCTTTGATAACACAGTATAAGGTAAATTATTACATCATACTAAAGTAAAATATTTTTTAACGCTTTAATCGAAATCAGTGCAATCAGAGTTAGAAACAGCAAATGTGATCTGGTGGTGTGGGAGGTATCCTTGGAGGCTTTGCTCCCCTGGCTAAAAGGAAGCAAAGATTTCTGAATTTGCTTGGATATTTCACTAAGTAACTGGGAAAACCAGCATGCAAGGCACCATATTCTCTCATTGGCATGTAAGTATAATTTCTAAAATTCATTATTGTCACTAATATCATCATGTGTAAATGCAGAAACTGTAGTAACTGTGTTTACATCAGTACTGAGGGCTCTCCCAACCACCATGAAATTCCAGATTGCAGTCTGTGTAGCCAGATCAACTGGACTTACTGAAAATTAGAATGCCTCTATGGATGATGCATGGTTTCGATTAGGTGACTGTGTATGTCTGTAGTTAGTCTCAACATAAGCAAATTTTTAAATCATTCAGGTTGCCAACACGGTAACCCTTTTGTTCACTGTTGTTTTTTCTTTTTCCCCTTCAAGAAATATACTTATATGCCCTGAATTTATCCTAAGGCAGGTGTGGTTTATAAATGAACTGCAGAAGTGAACATTTTTCAGAGACGTAGCAGACAGGCATTTGCTTGTATGCAGATGGGCATTTCTTCATTTGCAGGTGGCTTACCAAAAAGGGACTGAAATTTTCATAATTCTTCTGTCACAATTTCAAATGTTTTTTTTCCTTCTGCAAGGCAAAAGTTTACATGATTGCAGCAGGGGTCATAGCAGGTGTGTATCTTCTTGGAACTGTCGTTCTTTTTCTTGGAGTAAAGGAAAGGGATGGTAAGTTATATTTAAATATGCTTCTATTTAATAACAGTTATTTCACATTCCTTTATTGAAAATATTTTTATTTTATGTATCCTGCTTCTCTTAGATCCTTATGCCTTAAATTCAGACAGAGCAATTCCTTTTTGTAAGGGGCTTGCACTTACCATGAAGCATGGTCCATATGTGAAGCTTACAGCTTCATTTCTTCTCATCTCGACAGCAGTTCAGGTAACTTCAGACCATCTCAGTCTGTGTGTTGGCCTCATTCCACTCCCAGCATGGGAGAGTCTGAAATGCAAATAACCTTTGACTGGTGACTGGAGGGGTGATCTAGGGGGTGTTGCCTTCCCCTGCAAATCAGCAGGGAGCCAGAGTCCTCTTTTGGTGCCTGGGGTCCTGTGTGGCTGGAGATGGTTCATACAAAGGAGAAGCAAAACCAAAGTCCTAACCATTTAAAGACTTTTTTCTTTTCTTTTCTCTTTCTTTCTTTTCTTTTCTTTTTCTTTTTTATTTTTCATAAAAGGTGAAGAACTAGTCCTAGTGACCCAGTCTGGGTCATTCTGTGTTATCCATCCACAGTCTCCTGTGGTTTCAGCTGCTTAGAGAATGCTTTTTCTCTTCTGTCTGTTCCTATCTCTGTGTGCCCTGTTTAAACTGCTGCCTCTTTCCTTTGCATAGGTGACAGCTCTCAGATAGTGGCTGAACTGGGTCTTGTGGAGTCTTTGTGATGGAAGGCATTAGGTCAGAATGAGAAGACATTCAGAAGCAGGAGGTCTCACCTGTGTCAGAGTTAGGTAGAGCTCATTTTGAAATGAAGACCTGCAATTGGATGTGGCTCTCACAAAAAGATGCAGTGTATCCTCCCATAGACAGGAGCTGTAGAAAAACCACTCAGTAAGAAACCCTCACTCCCCATAAGTACAGCAGGCTTTTTAAGCCTGACTTTTAAGATGTGTTCAATTCAGTAAATATATTATTTTACTCTGAACTTGTACATATCAGTTGAAGTTTGCTTTATTTTGAAAAGCAAATAATTATCACATTTTTCCAAGAGACTCTTAGTCATGTGAACCATTGATCAAGGGAGTATCAGGAGAGAAGGCAAGAATATGATATGTAAGAGAGCAGTGCTGTGCTCACCAGCAGTCCTGGTGAATTATAAAGTTCCTTGGAAGGGCTACTTAAAAGTTTGTTTGCCAAAGAAGCACTGAACTTTTTTGTTGGCCTGGATTTGTGCACAGCATCTGTTAGTCCTTGCTGAAATACCCAAGGGTGAGAAACAATAACAGAAGTTATTTCTGCTCATGTCTGGGATCTGCAGGTACTGTGAGCAGCTGCAGAGACAGGGAGAAGATGAAAGGTCTCTTGTTGTCCACATCCTTCCAGCATCCACTCAGTCAGCAGGGATATAGAGCACATCTGGCTGCTGGCAGCCAGCTACTTGCTGACAACACCCAGAGAGGAAAAGATCTTCTGTCAGTCCATATCTCTCTGTTTTGCTATTTGTGTAGGCTGAAGGGAAGGTGTGAGGGGAGGCAGAAGCTGGAAGCTTTGTTACTCCAGTTCAGCCAGCATGAGCAGCCCTTGCTGCTGTTACTCAAGGGAGGAACACTGATTTTATGGCATTTAGAAAGTGGATTACTGATCAGCAAAAGGAATGTGCAGGTTAAAAAAACAAACAAACAAAAAAAACCCAAAAAAACCCCAACCGACCAACCAACCAAGCAAACAAAAAACACCCTCCAGTTTCCTGAGATCCAACAGTAAAGATGCATTTGCCACAATTCCAGAGTGTGATATCCTATGACTAAAATTAGGGCAGCATAAACAGGGACACAAACTAGGGAAGGGTTTTGTGGTAATGGAGATAGGATACAACTTCTTGGATATCCTAGTTTGTCTACAGGTGATTGGCCACCTGTATTCTACAAGCACACAAAGGAGCAAGAATTGATCCTGCTGCTGTGGCTTGAGTCTTAAATCCTCCTCTGTCACTCTGCTTCTGCAGAATGGCTGGAGCTGGCCCTCCATCATATTCTGGTATTCAGAATCCCCCTGAGTTCTGCAGAAGCAGTGTGACAGAATGGCTTCACCTGTCATGTAACACTGTTCAGTTAGAGCCTCCTGTCTGATGAGGATTCAGATGTAGGGAGGTATCTGACCCAAAGCTACACTCCATAGCTGAGGGTATACACAAAACCAGCTGCTTTACCACAGGAAGTTGGCAGGAGTATTATTACAGCTGAAATGTTGCTTGTTTTGGAGTTAGAGCTTCTGGAGAAAGATTTATGGCCTTGCTGGGGAAGAGAAAGGGCAGTTTCTTGCAGTAGCCTGCAGCTGTGACAACACAAGGCAGCTGGGACATAGGGAATAAAGCCTGGAGACAGAATCCTTTCACAGGGCCATTTCTGTTTTGGTCAATTTTATGCTCTATTAGGTGTGGCTTACCTCTTGCTTGCCCCAGTATTACTGGCATATTATTCCAGTGATAACAGGACAGTTACTGCTTCTTTAAATTGTTGTAAACAAGGGAAGAATCAGACTCCCAAACCCTACATTTAACAAATCAGTCACCAACTACATTTAACTAATATGGAGTGTGATGCAATTTTTGTCTCTTTTTAATTTTCCTTTGTCTTTTGGTGGTCACCAAATGTCTTAAATTCAACAGCTGGAGCAGGGAAACTTTGTCCTGTTCTGCACTCATGCTGCTGGCCTCCGCAATCACTTCCAGTATTTGGTGGTGACCATCTTGGTGAGTTGCACTTCTCTCCCATGTGTTACCTGGTTCTCACTGGGCTTTGGCACAAAATTACAGAAGACAAGAAGAGTTTTGTGTCTCAGCAGAGCTGTTAGGAAGCTGCACTATCTTTTGCATTGTCTATTTGAAATAAAGTTGGTGTTCCCTATTGCACTTCTAAAAAATAGTGGTTTGGAGCTTTTAATTCATTCCTTGTTGTTTTTACCTGCAAGTCACAGCTTCTATAAAAGGCAGAAGCTGCTTCTAGAAAGGAGGTCTGGAATTTTACCTCCTTTGTCCCTTTCCCCAATCTTGCTGAAAATTAAACAACTTCAATTTGCATATTCATACACACGACTCCTTGGGGAGAGGCAGCTTGCTAGGATAAATATTTAAAATACCCAGAAATACGATGATTCCTCTCTAGAGCAATTGACAGTGTGATAAAAAGATCCTTTTACAGAATATTTTGCCTTGACATGCAGAGGTAGAATTCTGCTTGTTTAGGTGATAATTAGGCTTTCCCACATTATAAGACATATCGTTTTCCAACACCATTAAAACCAAGATGCTGGAGAGCAGGAGAGGAGTGCTGGGTACCTTAAGGCTCTGCAGGTGATGGTTACCAAGAAGAGAGACAGTAGAGGTAAAGTAAGTACAGACTGAAATATAGCACCAACAATTAGGTGACATTTAAATAAAGGGGAAGTGTAAGGCTGCCATTAGTAGCAGTACTTCAGTGCATAGGTACTACATTGCTTGTGGTTATTGCTGCCATGGGTGAGTATTTCAGTGTCTGAAACAGTAATGTCCACTACAAGCAACTATTTCTCTTACAGATTGTTCCTAAGAAGGGACACACAGTATGGAATGTACTCTATCTTAGGGTAGATTTATCTTTCACTTCAACTTTCTTCCTGTACATGGGGTAGAGCTAAATTCACTCATCATTTGTCAAGTTCAGACAGTTTGGCAAAAAGCATTAGCACAAAGTTTGACTGTTTGCAGTGTGTTTGAACTTTAATGACTGAGCACAGCTTTGACTGCTGTGGCTTGCATTAGAAAAGGAAATTTTAAGACACTATCTTCTAAGATTTGACTGTGGAAAACCCTCTGATGGATAGCTTAACAATCAGTTTTAAAAAGTCACTCAAAGGATGAGGAGAAACAAGAATCTGCATATTCACCTTCCTTTCAGGCTTTTATGTACTAGACAAAAAGATGTCTGTGAGCTCCAGAGCTGGAGAAGACAGTGGAAGTAAGCACAGTACATACATGGGGTTTTGTGCTTTGTAGGTATCAGCAGTCGTGAGCGTTCCCTTCTGGCAGAAGTTTCTGCAGAGATTTGGCAAGAAGTGTGCAGCGTGTGGGATTTCGGTAAGCAAAGCCTCTGAGAAAAAAAATTCTGCTTGTGCTCATTTTATTTGACAACTGGAGCCACTTCAGGAGCTCTTTCAAGTGCTTATAACCTCAATCTATGTGAAATTTGCTCAGTTCCAGAGTTCATTTTAAATCATTATACCAAATTTCAGACAGATTCCAAGTTTCCAAGGGAAAATTTTGAGAAATGGATTGATGCTGGAGGGAGGTTCCAGTTTATTTAAGATTCTGCACAAGTTCTTCTCATTTGAAGCTCCCAGAACTGAGCTTCAATGAGGTTTTATAAATTCAGATCTGAGTTGCCTCATGTTGACAAGTTATCTGTTGTGCAAGGCTTGTTTTGTCTTTGTTATATGGTGCTGAGGTGTCAGCATTGGTAATTCAGTCCCATGGAACGAAACAAAAGTCTGTTACACCCCCTCCAGGAGCATCCACATCCCTCGAATAAGGAGGGAGAGTTATTAGTGAAGTGAAGAAAAAGGTGACCTACCTGATAAAAGAAGCCTAGTTTAGCTCTGACACAGCTTTGCAAAGCCAGCTCAGTGAGCCTGCCCTTGTCACTGATGGATTATTTTAAGTCCCTTACTTAGTGCAGACAGCAGCAATTTTCTGTCATCATCCTCGGTGAGTTATTGTATAGGCCTGTTCCTCCCCATTTTCCCCCTGTTTACCTTCAATTACTTATGAAAGAGGAAAGAAAAATTGCCTTGTGCACAACAAAGCAGGAGGACTTGAAAAATCCAGCCCAAAGCTATATGTCAAAATCTGAACAAAGCTGAAAAATTTAGGTCTGGTGACAGTTACTGAATAGAGTTGAACAGTTATAATTTTTGGAATTAAAAGCTGTGTTGTAATGACTTCCAGAGAATCAGAAGTAACTTTAAAACCCAAGTTCCAAATATGCTGAATTGTTATGTGTTTTGAAGTAGGCATCTGGAATTCAAGTCCCATCCTTATTTCTTTTTACCACTTGAGCAAAGAGAATTGCCAAAAGCAGTATTGGCCCATTGACTAGACCTGGGAATGCAGATTTCCTCCTTAGGAAATCTCTGTCTGCTTGGCCACAAACAATGTTTTCTTCAACCAACTTGGCTCTATAAATTTAGTTTTACATGACTGGAAAAGCTGTCAGCACCTCTGTAAACATGGTTTAACTTAATTTTACAGTTGAGTTGTTTGACTGTTACGGTCTAAGTAGGGGATGGATTGAAAAAAAGCCACCTCTCTGTTTCACCTTGTAGACATTTCTCAGGAGACTCAGTGTGTGCTCAGTGATGGATTTTGTGTCTGACAATGCATCACAGGATCTTCCTACCCTACCACCTTGTGTGATCTGTACAAATAATCTGCACTCTCCCACTGTGAAATAAAAGCACATCATTTAAGGCTCCTAAGTTTGTCATTGGGGAATGTTCTACTGGAAGGGAAGGAGACAGGGAAGAAAACACTTTTTTTCCCTCTAAAACCTCACTCACGTTTCAGGGTGAACATGTGATTAGAAATTCAGTTTCCTGAAAAAAAGAAGTCACAGTGCTTCAGACTAATTTTTTCTATTAAGGTGATTCTGTGTTGAAGAAAGCCCTCAAAGAGTTTAGAAGTTGGTAGATAAACAAGAATCTTGGATTTCTTCCACTGATATTTCTTCCTCCAAAAGAGATGACCAACAAATCTAACTACTGATTAAGTATCTCAGGTTCCTAAAAGTTTAAAGCCTAGAATTTTTGGAATTATCAGGAATTATTCTTCTCCCAAGCAGGATCCTTGATAGCATTCCTCCCACATTCAGGTTGGTGCACTGGCTAGAAATTATTCTCCTCTATTTATTTCCTTCAGCTTCCACGTGCTGTGTTCATTTAGGTGTCTGCTCTGCCCTCACGGGGCAAGCACTGAATTTACACTCAATAGGTCTCAGCTGGTTGCTGGAGGTGAAATTGTCATGAGAAATTTTAAGAAGTGCAGCATCTTCTTGGTTCATAGTTTTGGCAAGGTCTCTAAAAACAAAGATGGCTCTCTCCCACAACTCTAGCTTCCATCCTAGCCAATAATATCTTTTGGCTGTGGGTTTTGCAGGATTTAGTAAAAATAAGAGCACCTCCTCACAGATATGCAATTATTTATTTGCCATTTGTGAGCACGGTGCAGCATGGAGAGATGCCTTTGGATGAGTCCTGGCTCTGCAGCCCTGTTCCCACTCTCCCATCCTGTTTCCACTCACATCCTCCCTGCACCTTTTCCTAATTTGCCCTTCACAATGTGCTGCTGCAGAGACCAGTTCCACCTTCAGCATCCCAGCAGGGTCACCTTCCACAGGGCTGTCAGGGAATGGAAGGCATGGGATAACTGGAGGATGCTGTTTATAACTCAGAGGGCAGCAGCCCTGTGACAACAGAGCAGATGCCAATAACAGAGTATTTGCTTTACAAGTGAGAAAGAAGGAGCTGCATTAGCTGTTTATTGCAGTGGGAGCACTGCCCCCATGACTGCGCTGCCAGTGCATGGGCAAGAATTTAGGGCATTGTAACCTCAGTCCTGCTGGCCCTGCTTCTCTTTCTCTAGGAAATTACAGTCACAATGGTTATTATTATCGATCTAGAATTTTGTTTAAGTGCTTTGGTTTCTGAGTGGGTGCCCCGTGTGGAGCACAAGGCAGTCATAAAATTGCTTATAGACAACATAAAATCTGATATTGCTGGAGTGCTCTCTTGTGGTGAAATAACGATTTTGCCACAACACTGGGCTAATGCAAGGATTATCTGCCTGTGCTGGGAACTTGCAGTCAGGAAAGGTTATTTTCTGCCTCCTTAGCTTGGGAGCAAATGCTTTAGATAGGAAATGCATTTAAAACATAAACATAATGGATTAGACTGCAGGACTCCCAGAATCACTTATCATACAGAACTGTAAATAGCAGTGCTTAGGGGAATCACTCTCTGTGAAAGCTCTTCTCATACCCTCAGCTCCCAAGCTGCACGTATAGAGGATTGAAACACTTAATGTTAAACTAATCCCCCATCATTAAAAAGCCCTGTAGATAAGCCCCTGGTTCTGGATTCTACATGTGCTGCTGTGCCTGTGGTTCACAGGCGTGGGAGATGGAGCATGTGACGGGTATAGGACAGCTGGGCAGTAGGCATTCAATCAGCATTTTAAAAAGTGGATTTTCAGTCCTGTAAGCCCATTGCTTCAAGCTGAAGTTGAAGAAATCTAGTGGCTATGACTACTGCCAGAAAACAAATCCCAAAAGTCTGTTACACCCCCTGTCTGTTACACCAAATTAATTTGGTTTTGAGGGTAACCTCTGTGACTTGTCATGCAATGTCATGAGTGGATCCAGCTGGGGGGAGTGGAGTAAACCGCTCTGACTTTTGGGTTTTGTTATTGCTGAGTATGTATATGGTTTTAAAGTGGTGATCGGAAATGAAAGCAAATTCTTCTTCACTCAAGACTGAAGGTGATCCATGAAATGGGATATTTACAGTTTAAAATGACCACTGAAGCGCTGTCATTCCCCTTGGAATGAAGTGTGAGAATGCTTTAAGGTATTGTCTCTAATAGTAAATTAAATAATTCCCCTAGAATAGAAATGGGCATTTGGTCATCTCTTTTATTTAACTGGCAGAAAAATCTTTGCCCAAGCTGATTAGCAATCTCCTGAGAATTATGAGTGTTCATGGATAAGGGAAGAACAACTGACAGTGTCTAGCTGGACTTGTGCAAAGCATTTGACACTGTCCTGCACAACATCCTTGTCTGTAAGGCATGGATTTGGTGCATGGATCACTCAGTGGGTAAGGAATTGGCTGGATGGTGGCACCCAAAGGGTTGTGGCCAATGGCTCAATGTCCAAGTGGGGACAGTGAGGAGTGTCATCCGCAGGAGTCTGTACTGGGACCCTGTTCCACATCCTTGTCAGTGACAGGGAGAGGGACTGAGGCACCCTGAGCAGGTTTGCTGGTGACACTGAGCTGTGTGGTGCAGGTGACAGCTGGAGGGAAGGGATGCCATCCCCAGGGGCCTGGAGATGTGGGACTGTGGGAACCTCGTGAAGTTCAGGAAGGCCAAGCACAAACCCTGCACCTGGGTCAGCACAAAAACACTCTGGGCAGTGAATGAAGTGAGAGCAGCCCTGAGGAGAAGGATTTGGGGGTGTTGGTTGACAAGATGCTTGAGATGACCCAGCAATGTGCACTTGCAGCCTACAAAACCAAACACTTCGAAAACAGTGTGGGCAGCAGCTGAGGGAGGGGATTCTGCCCCTCTGCTCCAAATGAGACCTCTCCTGCCATGCTGCATCCAGCTCTGGGACCCACAGCCTCAGAAGGTTGTAGATCTGCTGGAGTGAGTCCAAAGGAGGAGCACAAAAATGATCAGAAGGTTAGAGCACCTCTCCTATGAATACAGGCTGAGAGAGCTAGGGTTGTTTAGCCTGGAGAAAAGAAGACTCTGGGAAGACCTTAGAGACCCTTCCAGTGCCTAAAGCACCTTCAAGAGAGCTGGAGAGGGACTTCCTGCAGGGGCATGGAGTGATAGGACAAAGGGGAATGGCTTTAATCTGACAGAGGGTAGATTTAGATTGGATACTAGGAAGAAATTCTTTACTGTGAGGGTGGAGAGAACGTGGCACAGGTTGCCCAGAGGAGATGTGGGTGCCGCAACCCTGGAAGTGTTCAAGGCCAGGTCTTGAACACTTGGATGGGGCTTGGAGCAACCTAGTCTAGTGGAAGGTGTCCCTGCCCATGGCAGGGGGGCTGGAACAAGATAATCTTTAAAGGTTCCATCCAAACCAAATCATTCTATTATTCTATCTAGCACAGTTTGGGAATCAACCATTTTCAGTCTTCACAAAATGTATTTATATGGCCATAGGTCTTTTGGAGACCATAAATATTTAGGACTATGAATGTGGCCAGGGTCTATGAGTTGTCTTCAAGACTGGTAAATAGGCTCTTGAGTTTGTTTAATTTACTAGTTCAGTTGTAGCCCTAATAGTGCTAACAGAGACAACACTACTATCCCTTGTCCTACTTTTCTCCAATTATTCTGGAT
This sequence comes from Acridotheres tristis, assembly GCA_037013685.1. Taxonomy (NCBI): domain Eukaryota; kingdom Metazoa; phylum Chordata; class Aves; order Passeriformes; family Sturnidae; genus Acridotheres; species Acridotheres tristis. The sequence goes on from CM072887.1 coordinate 105,205,474, forward strand.
AGTTAAGTACAGATTGGCTCAGGGCTTTTTGGAAATGCAATTTGACCAAAATACTGAAGTGTGAGACATTGCTGTGTGTGAACTGTTCTGTAACATAGTTTTGTATTTTGAAAGGAACAATCTGTTCAGAATTGAGCAGTGCATGCTGTAATTTAGATATAATGCTTTTCTTCTTCAGTGGATGATTCCTTTTGCAGTCATGCTGGTGACCATTCCAAACCTGATCCTGGCTTACTTCGTGGCCTTCGTCTCTGGTCTGAGCATTGCAGCATCTCTTCTGTTGCCATGGTAGGAGAATTTTACATTTGACGTGGGGAATTAATGTATTTCTGCATTACATGTATGTACTACTGCATGGAATTTGCCTCTGAAAAAGGCAGAATATGGCAAGAATCTCTTCTTCCAAGAACCTTTTCTTGGTTTTATAGTGGATGCTGTTTGCAATGATGTGACCTTGGTTGCCCAAGGTTAACAGATTACATCTACTGTAACTGTAGCTGCTTTTTGTACATGAGAGTATTCAAATTAATCAATACTACACGATGTGTGATAACATTGCTTCAGGAATTATGAAGGTAGGCAAATGAATTAGTGCTGAGCAATTAAGAATGTAGCAGAGGACACATAAGGCAAACTATGTCTAAACTTACTTTTTATAAGAGCATGTAGTTATAGAACAAGGGGTAATAAATGGCTTTAAACTGAAGGATGATAGATTTAGATTAGATTTTAGAAATAATTTCTTTACTGTGAGGGTGTGAGGCCCTGGCACAGGTTGCCCAGAGAAGCTGTGGATCCATACCTGGAAGTGTCCAAGGCCAGGTTGGATGAGGCTTGGAGCAACCTGGGCTAGTGGAAGGTACCTCTGCCCATGGCAGAGGACTGGAATGAGATGATTTTTAAAGTCCTTGCCAACCCAAACCACTTCATGATTCTGTGTATCCCTGTTTGACTAGTCCTCTGTTATAGACCAAATACACAAAATTATAGTTAAAAGAAACTAAGAATTCAAGGTCTTTTGCACCTGAGGACTGAAAATAAGTGGGGGAAAACAACTCAAGGATGAGCGTGGTGGGACATTTCCTCTTCAGATTAAATAATTGTTATTGAGATCACATTAACCAGAAATCAAGACCATTGCTGAGAGCACTGTTTTTCAGAACTTGTTTGTACAATGCCCTGAAAACTCCAGGAGATCACAGAGTACATAATTTGAAATTAGTTGTCAGACTATGTAAGCTTTTCTGCACAGAGGGTGAAAAGACTTTTCTTTTTCCAACAGTAAATTATTACGTATGTTGGAAATAAATGTCAATTCACAATTAACATTTGAGCAGCTTCCATTCTAATTCCCCATTACCTAATTCAGTCTCTTTGAAATAGAGAGAGAATAGGTTTCATTGGTTTCTGAAAATGTTGTTGCCTTGTCAAAAGAGTAATTTCAGAGTGCAACTGACATTCAGAACGCCTTGAAATCTTATGAAACGTGGGGGGTTTTTGCTGTTCTTTTTTTTAATGTCACAACTTCTGTTTGGAATGATAGGCAGACTAGGAAATTCTGTCACCTCTCAAGTGTTTGATGGCTTTTCAGTGATTTTCTACATTGTAATATATGGCCATGCTTTTCTTACACACTTTTTGCCCTTCTTTCCAGGAGTAGAACCTTTTGAACTGGATTCTTTCATGTGTATGGCTACATCAATCACCTTAAAAATGGAGGAGGGCTGTGCTCTACTTCATTAAGTTTGGACTTTGAAAAGAAATGTTGGCTTGAGTTTTTCTTTTATCTTGCTCACTTCTAGGTCAATGCTGCCTGATGTTGTTGATAACTTTCGCCTGCAGAATCCCCATGGGAAAGGACATGAAACCATTTTCTATTCTTCTTATGTTTTTTTTACCAAGATGTCAGCAGGAATTGGCTTAGGAATTTCTGCAGCAGGACTGGAGTAAGTAACACTGTGTTTCCACTTAGTGGATGTACTCTGAAAGCATTCTGAGGTTACAACACTTTTAGCCTGTGGAGTTAATTGCCTTCGTGCCCTGAGCCTGAAAGTGCCAGCAGCTCCAGATGGCTGACCACTAAAGACAGGATTGGTGCCATCTAGGCCAGACAACCAAGCATTAAGTTACTTGCCCTGACATGGTTCTGTTCAGAAAAACCTGACTTCCCTTTTGATGTTCCTCTTTTCAATTACTCATGCAAATTTTAGTGACTTATACGAATAAAGAACTAAACATGAAAGTGCAGCAGATGAAGGTCCCCCACAGGTGACACAAGTGTTTTGTGCATTCCATGTAGCACCTGGACTATCTCTATGAGCTTGTAGGACTTTACATGGATTTGAGGGCTTTCAGAGGCCTGATCAGCATGGTTTTAGGGAACTGGATGCTGATCAGAGTCAGGAGCAGCCTTTCTCACAGCTCTGCCTATCACCCAGACTGTGTCACTTTAGGAGAGAGTTTGTGGTCTCTTTCCATTTGTCATGTCTGTTCTGACCAGACAGATTGAGAAAGTGGCCAGGCATCTCCTGCCCTGCCTTTGTGCAAGACCTGGCAGAAAGGGCCTGTGCCTGTCCCTGCTACAGGACACAATAAACACTTAGAAGGGAAATCCAGCCCTCGGCTCCAGAGTAGGTTTTGGTAACCAGAATGTTTTGCTTTGGGGCCTTAAGCTGAAATTGCTAAATAACAGGCAATGTTTGGCTGAACAGTTTGGGCTTAGGAATTTTAGCTGCTTATTGCTAAAACCCTCAAACAATTCACTGTTCCCCAATTAGCCCTTTCTCAATTGCATTCCAGTTGGGTCCCAGCAATTTGCCAAGGCAGATGTTTGTGGGAGAACACAGAAGACAGAGTGATGCCAAATGAGCTGTAGCTTTCATTAGGTGGATGTTCAGAGGAAAAACTCATTCCACAAATTGGGAATAAGAATTTAAGTATATCAGCAGTTGTGGGACTGCATGGAAGCCCCGAATCAATGAAGTGTAAGTGTGTACCTAACTCTGAGCACTTGAGTAAATTTGTCTATCTTGAGACGAGTGCTTAAGTGCGTGTTTAAATTAAAGTTAATTATTGCTGTTGAAATTGGTCAAATTACTTGCATGCTTTTAAAGCAGAGCTTGAATACTTTGCTGAATATTAATAGGAAACACATAACAGATTAATTTCACAGAACCACAGAATCACAGAATGGGTAGGGCTGGCAGGGACCATAGTGGCTCATCTGGTTCCAACTTTCCTTGCTCAAGCAGGGTCATCCCAGAGCACAGAGCACAGGATTGTGTCCAGATGGTTCTGGAATATCTCCAGTGAGGGAGACTCCACAGCCTCTCTGGGCAATCTGTTCAGTGCTCATCAATGCACAGGAAAGAAGTTCTGCCTCATGTTCAGGTGGAACTTGCTGGGCACCAGTTTATTTCCTTACATGGGATTTCACAATCCTTTCTTTAAAAGTATGCAAGTAATTTGACCAATTTCAACAGGAATAATTAATTTTATGTATAACAAGAAAATACAGAGGTAATGCAGTTATCTGAAGTCGAGCACAAAAATGAGATTTGAAAAACACAATTTGAAATGTAGTGGGGAGAAGGAAAAAAGAGAGGTATAGGGAAAATGGGAGAAAAGCCTTGAAAAATTGGAGTGGGGGAAGAAAGAAGCTTTCAGGTGAACAGCCTTTTAGCTTTGGGCATGCACACACCACTTGTTTCTGTTTGTTTAGGTTTACTGGATACAAGCCAGGGATATGCAGACAGTCAGATGATGTGATCCTCACACTGAAACTCCTCATTGGAGCAGTCCCTGCCATCCTCATCCTCTTAGGTTTGTTTATACTCCTTTTCTACCCAATCACTGAAGAAAGTCGGAAAGAAACAAAGCTTGCCCTTGAGGAGTTAAGGTAAGTTTGGACTGGCAGTAAAACAGCAGCAACACCCCCACAGCAGCTCTTAATCATACTGGGAAAATTATTATTGTAAGGAATCCCTATATTCCTTACAACAACATGAAACAACGTGCTCTTAGTGAAATTATTAACGGAATGGTACCATGACATGTTCCAGAATTTCTTTTTTTAGTGCAATACAACTGCTTAGAGGACTATTTATCAGAAATTTCAGTTGCTCTATTTTACGTTTTCTCTGGAGTGGCTCACAAAGCACTATTGTGGTACATTGTCTCAGGCTAGAAATGAGGAATATTCTACATAGATTAAATTTGTGGAGGAAATGTGAATAGTTACAATTTACTTTTATATAGAAGAAAATGGTATTGTTGACTGCATTCTTGGTGTTTATGGCATACAACAAACATCCAAACCATTTAGAAGTGTAGGCAGAAAAGATTGTGGGAGAGAAAAAGAGGTCAGCTTTGAGCTGTTCTTTCCCTTTTTACTCTATCACTCTCCCTTCCTCCCTTTTTCTCTTTCCCCAAGGAAAATCTTGTTTAGCTCAAATTCATCTACGTCTGTCAGTTCTTGAGGATATGCATAAGGACAGTCCTAGCAGACTGATGGATAAAATACCAAAAAATAGGTTGTTCCTTTGTCTTGATTTTATTATCCCAATTTACTGGAATTGGAAACTGATTTCCATGTTAGAGGGTCAATTCCATGACCTAAACATGGGTGTCTGGGACCAATTCATGCCCTAAAATACCCAAGATATGTGAATGGGGTTGTCAAATATGACACAGGCATCTGTGCAGACTGGAGGGGACGGGGTAAACAATCTGAAATGGGACTGGTCCCTCTGTTCAGGAGCTTCAGTCATTGTCCAGAACAACCAGACCCTGCTGGGGGCTTTCAGCTGTTTGAGATTGCCAAACTCAGCTTGAGTAGTGAAAGCCACAAGTATGTTCATGTATCATTTGTTCTGCTTTTACCAGGAGGAGCCATCAAAGCACAGAGAACTTGGACAGCCACAAAAAGAACACCTCTGTCTGAAAGCTCTGAACGCAGTGGCTTTCCAAATACAGACTCACATCCCACCAACAAACTCTGTGAGAGTTTTCCAGGTCATTTCTCTGCTCACATTTTGTCAAAAAGGACAAAGCATGATTCTGACATAGCCAGTAATGAAGTTGAGAGAGGACATCATTGTGCAAACATACACCTAACTCCATGCACTGTGCTAAAAAAGACATTACACATGTTCAGAAATGCAAGCTATTGAAGGCTTGGGGATTTTTTTGTTTGTTTTTCAGTGATTAATGGGAAGCTGTGATCTTGTTCATGGGAGATTTTATGCATTTGTAGCTCAAGGGGAAAAAAAACAGTGTAAATGTGACCAGAGAATTTTTGAAGGTTCTTGTATTGGAAAATACTCACAAGGGTTATTGAGTTCAATCCGTGATGCACCATCCAAATATTAACTCACAATATACTTCACCCTTGGAGGCTGGGGTGGATTTTGAGCACAATCTCTACCTATAACTTGCACATTATTGTATTTGGAAAGCACTTGGGAATCTGTGCTGAAGTATACTATATAAATCTAGGATTTATTTTGTTTTGAAGTGAAGCAAATCACTAATGCAGAAATATTTTGAAGATTTTTTTTTCATTTTTTTGAAAGAGATTTTGAGGCAATCTAAGTTCATAGATCCTGAAAGAAATAGAACGCTGCATTTCCCATTACTGATGTTTCTTTCTTCTGAACCCTGTAAACTGATATCTGTCAGAGAATGAGAACTTAACATTTTCGAAATCAACGTTTCCTATGAAGATATGAAAAATCAGTTGTCCCTTCCAAAAATTATGTAATTCAAATTTCTTTAAATTTTGGCCTTTAAGTAATCACCATGTCCATTTCTCACATGGTGTAAGCTCTCTACCTCACAAAACACCACAGCACAGATATTAATCTTAGCTTGCACCTATTTTGTAATAATGAGGCCGCACCTGCCTTTTAAATGGTGAATTTTTTCAGTCGGGGATGTTGTTGTACTTTAGATACATCAACTGGAACCTCATTTCTACTGTAGATTTACACTGTTGAGCACACTTTTTAAATGAAAGACACATTTAACCTCAGGCACCTGATGGAGCATTGAAGGTCAGACCTGTTCATTCCTGGCTTCTGTGGTCAGTGCAGGTACAGAGACCTCCAGAGAGTGCCTCCATGCCTAAGCTAAAATGACTGGATTCTGAAGATGTGTCTAAACCTGGCAGGGAGAGTGAGGAATTCAAGAGGTTTGTTCACCTTGAAGAAATTAGCACAATGCAAGACCAGACATGAATTTCATCCCCCTGCCTTCCCTGTGAGACTCTGAGAGTGCCTTTTGCTGTCCCAGAAGTGCCTTTGGAGGATGGGCTCGCTGCCTTTCAGGAGCACCTGGAGGAAGTTCAGGGCCACCTGTAATTTGCTCAGGGCCATCTGGAAAGTGGCTCACAGTGCTGGGACTGGAAATTGGGAAAGATTTTGCTGAAGGACACTGGGATGTCAAATCAGTGCAACCACGGAAATGTCTCATTAAGTTTGATACTGAAATCTTGTCAGGCAAGTTTGAAGTCAAAGGCCTTATGAACTGTCCTAATTCCTCAAAATGTTTAATCATGAGGGAGCTTCTAAGGAGATATTTTGAGTGTGTGTGGGTAAGAGTTAACTGCATTTAAGATTTCTGTTGACTTGACATCTAAGGCTGGGGTGTTTTGTTTTCTTCCTTGTTTCAGTTTTTGGACAAACCAAGATATGTATGCCTGGGGCATATGTGTTTACAACAATAAAAACCATAAGCCTATTTACAATTTTGAGTCTGATGGAATTTGAAATAGCAGATTTACTGCACTTTGAAGTAGGTAAGTTATGTAGCAATATCACACAGCTCCAAAACATCACAGCGAACAGTTTGGGGCATTCGATGTATTCTGTAATATTTGTATATTTTGGAATAGTCATGCTTAAAAATAACCAGAAGGCTCAGTAAAGGCTGTTAATGTTTTTTAATGGGTTATGTTTTCAGCTACCATAAATCTGTAGCTACAAGGCAGTGGGTCCGTGTCAGTTCATATAAACTGAACACTTAGCCCAGTGATAAAAGGGTGCAGAAACTGCTGACTGGGGTTGAGTGGAACCATTTGAATGTGGCTTAAGATATTATTTCTAGATCAGTTCTGCAGTTGCCTCTAAAATTGCATAACACCCAGTCTGAATTCAGACTCTTGGGAGGTAAACTTGTTTGATTGTAAATTGTTTTCTTCTTCTCCAGAGAGACAATGTAATCTTTATCTTACTGAAATGTACTCAGTCCTCACTTTGCATTTGGTACCAGCAAGGGGAACAGCCAAAAGAAAAGATAAAGTTTCTGTAGATTAAGTGAAACAGACTATTTCTATATTTTGAAAATCTCATTATTTTATTTCCTTATCAGAAATACAATGTTTTAATTTTGTTGAGGAAATGGGTGTATTTTTGTAAATAAAGAGAATGGGGGATTAAGTGCAGGATAAGATTATTTTTGTAACTTTCTTTTTTAGGGCTCAATGTTGGTGCAGTAAAATGAGAGAGATTTATACGTCTCTTGTTAGTTTTAAATTATGTGTATGCCTTATGCATGTTCAGTACATGTGACTGAAAGAAACGAATTCTTATGTTGACAAGCATTCAGATTAAATGCTAATCTAATGTAAACCTCTTGCCCTCCCACTGTAACAGGGGCCAGGTTTAATTCCTAGGGTTCTCCTTCAGGTAATATCCAAATACATTTTGGATTAAACCAGCTGGGTGCATAAGGGACAGTACTTCCCACCTGCTCACAGGCAATTACAACAAATATGGGAAAAAAAGAGATGGATAACAGAGTTATGTGTCACTGGGTATTGCTCTGTAAACCAAACCATGTCCAATTCCTTGCCCATGTCCAATTCCTTGTCCTTGTTGAAGTGTAGTGAGGACAGCCCAAATCTTCCATACTGGGCTGGTTACTGGCAGTCAGTAGCTGAGCTGGTCACCAGTCATACAATCATGGAATCACCACAGTTGGAAAAGACCTTTAAGATCACCAAATCTAACCATCAACCCAGTCTTCTCTTCCAGCTTCATTGCTTTTCCTGCCTAACAACAATGCTGACACCTCCCAAGGTTACCCCACCTCCCTGGGAGCTCCTCTGCTGATCAGGTATCCCCATATCCGAGCTGCTGCTCCCACAGGCACTGATGGAGGGGGTTGCTGTCACCACCAGCTGTGTCTCTGTGCTCCCCTCCTGCCTCGCTGTCCCCTGCCTGTCCCTGAGCTCACTGACTGACCTTGGCTTAGCTGGATTAGATCCCTTCTGCCAAGTGCCCCTTTTAACAGGTGGACACCACCTTGGACATCTGTCCCTGGGGAGTCCCTGAAGGCTGGGACCTTCTGTGTCAGGTCACTGGGTTTTCAGGAAGGGCTCTGAAGATTTGAGTACTAATTCCTTAAGTCACTCCTGAACCTTAGAAGAATTGCTGCTTGATTCAATCCCTGCTGCAACCTCTCATCTTTATTCACCTTCAGCATTCCAAGCAAAATAGTTGAAGAGGAAAATGCTTTCAAGCAAACTGCTTTTGAGTCCAGAGTTTGTTTCCAAGGGTCACTTGCTCATTTACTTATCTGCTTGCCTTTCTGGGCTGTAGACAGAAAACACAGAATTAAATCAATCTTCTTGAGAGGTGGAGTTTCCACTAGGGAAGCTTGGGTCCTTTCAGACCTGGTTTTGTTATCCAGCTGTAAAATGAAGAAGAGAGGGCAAGTTAGCTCAAAGTCCCATCCAAAAGATGGAACTAAAGCAGTTTAGTGATTAATCATATACATCATATTAATTTCATGTCATAGTTATGTAAAAACAGTCTCAATGTGTTACAATAGCCTTTCCCTTAAGAAATCTTCTAGACTGATAGGAAGTTCAGTTGGACTCATACAACAGGTGAGTGCAGGAGAGAATTTTGGTTTTGTGCAGTTTCACTGAATGTTTTTGGTTTTTTTTTAAACTATCTGCAATTTCACAGTTCAGATACTCAGCAAGAGTGCTGAGTATTATGGTTACAAGAACGTGTATATGCTGTAGGCTTAGAGTATGAGATCAGATGGCTTTTACTTCACAAACACCAAACCTGCTGCACAAACGAGCAGCATTTGTCTGTCCCCGAGGCAGAGGAGGAAACTTTTTGCTATGTAGCACCTGAGAATTCACAGTCTCTGAAGACACAAACTGGCATGACACAGCTGAACAAAGAGAGGGCACTTTTAAGCTGTGGCACTTTTCAGAGGGGCTGGGTCCTCAGTACCACATTAGAGACATTACAGAGTGGCAGCCTCCAACCCCAGCTGGAGAGCAGCAGAAGTGCTCGATGGTAGGGAAACCTGTGTTTGCTCTGGAAGTGTGGAAGCAGAAATAAACCTTATTTCCTGATCTATTTCTTACTCCAAATGATCTTAGATCAGCTACACCATTCAGATGTCTCACTTTTGCTGTGAGAACATTCTGTCCTCACTTTTGCTGTGCTCTGCTGTAGATGGTGAGGAAAGATTGCTCAGGTCTCATGGAACTGATGATGGTCTTTTGCTCAGCTTCACTGATAAAGCTCCACTTTGGAGGCCCAGCACCCATCCCCTGCCAGCCTGTTTTTGCTGATGTACATGCAATCATCTACATTCAGCAAAGGATCAAAAGAATTTCCTTTGCACCTTAGTATTGTCCATCATGGAATTTCATCTGTTTTACCTACAGGATGTTTTTGCCTGCCTAGGGCTTGTCACCGTGATGATGTAGCAGGTTTACATTGGCTGAGAAGTTCCTGTTCAAACTGGCTGCAGCCCATGAGGACTTAACTTCCCTTGTGTTTCCAAAATAAACTTGCTTTTTAGTCACCTTCAAAGTCATGGAACAGAATCTGCACGTTTCCACATCCAGCAGGTTCAGCAATTCCCACGGCTGCTGGCCGTGTTGGATTGTGAGTCTCAGTGCACAGAAGTGCCTGCTGATATCAGTGTGGGATGAGGCAAAACTGCAGCCACCCCAGACTCCTGGCAAAGCCTCAGCTCGGCTGGGCTGGCCAAGCAGAGAGAATGGGCAACTCCAGAATTCCCAAAGGGACTTGTAGGCATGAAAGAAGAGCTATAAGAGAAGAAAGTTCCTAAAAACCTTGTAGTCTTCTCTTAAGGATCCTTGGATTAGGCTTGGTACTTTTTTAACTATTTGGGCCTTCTTTTAACATTTAGCATTGGTGCAGATCATCCCAAATTTTAGAAATGGTGTTTTGATTTGCAATCAAGCAGTCCTGAAAGGAAATACTTAAGTGTGTTGGTGGACAAGAAGCTCAACTTAAGCTGGCAATGTGTGCTCAGAGCCCAGAAAGCCAAATGTGCATCAATTTGCTTTTGTTGTACATGAGTGTGCCAAATGTGTCCTGGGCTGCATCAAAAGCAGCATGGGCAGAAGGTGAGAGAGGAGTCCTGTGTGATCACACCTGGAGTCCCGTGCTCAGCTCTGGGGCCACGTTCAAGTGAGTCCAGGGGAGGCCATGAAGATGCTCTGAGGGCTGGAGCAGCTCTGCTGAGGAGACAGGCTGGGGTTGTTGAGTCTGAGAAGAATCAGGGGAGGCCTTAGAGCCCTGTCCAGTGCCTACAAGAGAGCTGGAGAGGGACTTTTTACAAGAGCCTGTGGTAATAGACAAGGGGGAAATGGCTTTAAACTGAAAGAAAGTAGATTTAGTTTACACATTGGGAAGGAATTGTTTTCTGTGAGGGTGGTGACGCACTGGCACATATTGTTCCTAGAAACTGTGGATACTTCACCCCTGGAAGGGTTCAAGGTCAGGCTGGATGGGCTTGGAGCAACTTGGTCTAGTAAAACGTGTCCCTGCCCACAGCAAGGGTTGGAACTAGATGATCTTCAAGGTCCCTTCCAACCCACATGATTCCATGATTCCATGAAATAAGCAAGTCTCTTAACATAAGAATTTAATTCTTCCACGATTCCTAGGATTATATTTTAAATATAAATGCACATGCATGTGCACAGAGCTCACCATGAAGAACTAGTTTAATCTGACCAAACTATTAACAGCTTTTAGCAGATATCTTGCACTTGCTGTACCTGCTCCAGTTACCCCACACAGCACTGCCCTGTGCACAGGTAAATCCTTGATGCTCACCTGGGGAGCTGGAAGAACTCCAAAGGTCTGTTTGGTGCAACCTGAGACCAAGCACACTTCTGGTGGGAGACACTATCTTTTGTCAATCTAACACAAAGAGTAACAATTCCAAAATAAACAGCTAATTTTTATACACTGTTTGGCTGCATAACAAAATTACAGAAGCAGCATTTGAGGCATGAGAAATTTAAGGTCAAGGTGTTCTTTGGAGCCAAGAGCATTCAGCCCTGACCCTCTCGTGGGTTAGTGGGACACTGGAACCAGAAACAGGCATGAAAAAGGAGTGTCAGGCTGCTGAAGAAACATGGATCATCCCCAGCATCCAGCCTGCTTTGAACCCACACCCAGTGCTGAGGTTTCAGTGACTTTCAGGTGTATTCATGGTCCACCTTCTGATTAAACAGTGACCATTACTGAGGAGAGATGACTGTTATGTAAAGGATTGAGGCCACAACTGCCAAATTATCCCCTGTTCATCAAAAGCTGTAACTTGTAGTTTCACCACCCAACACTGAGTGCCTCTGCAGCTTTTACTAGTGTTGTATCTTTAATATTGTATATTTGTGGATAGATTTCTTTTGACAGTGGCTAAATTTCCAAATAGGCAATGAAAAAAAAGAGATTATCTTAGTCCTGAGACAGCAGCTCCAATTCTATAATCTAGCTGCTTGATGCCTTCTCACACAGTAAGTGCCACTGTGAAAGCCTGATAAACTGCTTAATGTTATCGTGCTGTGATTTTATGGGGAGCAATCTTGGATTAGTCTTTTCTTCAGTGCTGCAATCCATGTTACATAAACTTGTGCTTACATAAACTTTTTCTAAATTTCCCCTTCGCATTTTCTCTCTCTCACTATAAAAGCCCACAGAACATTTTCCTCTGTCAGACTTTTAACTGGACGTTCTCATCACAAAAGATGAGACACGTGGCAACCACTTCCCCCAATCTACAGATGGAAGCAGAGAGGTGTTATGGGCAGGTACAGGAAGGGAAAAGGATCTTGCTTCCACACAATATGGATATTTCACATGATCCTACTTTGTCCCAAACTCCATGACTTTACACTGGTGCTTACACCAGTGCAAACCCAGGTGCACTTCTGCAGGCACTGCTCCTAAATAACACCAGTGTAATATTTCAGGCTTTGGCAGAAGAGAGGAAATGGAGGACAATGTAGCATTTTCAACAATTTCTTTATTATCCAAGTTCACTATTATCTAAAAACACCAATGTATTAAAGACCAAGAAGGAAACTTGAGCTCAGAAACTTGTCAGAATGCACATTTTCAACCTCACCTGTACTGCAAGAGGAATAGTTAAAAAACACTGTTCAGTATAAAAAAAAGTTAATGTTTCCAAGGATCAAATAAATAATTTACAATGCAACAAAAAATTATAGAAATCATACAGAGATTTGAGACTGTTGTTGATAATTTGCAGTCCCATACAGTAAACATAAAAGCCTCCCATGGTCAGGCAGGCATTGCAAAACCACTGTCAAAAACTACATTTTATTGCTGGGCTGTTCTGAAGGGCTGATGCTGTCCAAGGTCTTGGAGGAGCAGTCCCTCAGGACTTCCAGAGAACTGGTGATATCCAGGCTTTCTGAAGAAGTGGATCTACACCCCTGCGTGGAACTGATGATGTCCAGAGTTTTGGAGGAGTGGGAACTGTATCCTTTTGCAGTGGCATCTCTGATGAGGATCTCCTGTGTGGATGTAAACGTTAATGGGATGAAGCCCTCACTGTCTGCTGTGAGAACGATCCAAGAGGAACCTGTGAACACAAGCACATGGCTGTTGATAAGTTTTTGTGCAATTAGGGTGTGTTTAAGGTAAAAAACAAATTTCTTCTAGAATTAAATGCTTCTGTGTATTTACAGCTTTCTAGAAAATAAAAAGTATGAAAAGATACAATCTCAAAAATAAAGGACACTTGGCTACTATGATGGATTTTGCCAATAGGAGATGAGAAAATAATAAATGCATGCTTCAAATGAGGAGGAGTAATGAGATTCTGAACGTAATTTATAAGCATCCACACTTGGTTTTAATTAGGTATTGAAAAGCTACTTCACAGTGCTAAAGCTGTGCAGATACTATAAAAAGCAGAGATTTAGTAAATTAAATGACAAATTAATGTAATAAAGACAATTTAGAAACTGCTTTTATTATGTTATTTCACTAGACTTAATTCCAGGAAATACAAGGAAGAAATACTTTACAATACTGTACAAACCCAACATCTCTGGTCCATTTGCTATTTGTCTTTGTCACTAGCTTTTTTCTTTATAATTTGAATCTAAAACCCTGACTTCTACCACTACGGATAAACCAGAAAATGTTTATATTTTTATCCATTAAGCTGATGAAGCAAGAAAATAGAGCTCACGAGGGGTAAGGGAATTCAGAGAAGCATTTCCAGCTGTTTGTAAGTTTACATTATGTAACTTTACGTCACAAGTAAGGTCACAAGAAGATTGTATCTTAATAGCACAAAACCCTCTAATCTTTTGGCTTAATTTGGACCAAACTTGAAAATCAATACAACTCAGGGTTTGAAAATACCATTCCTACTTTGCATCTGTATATTCCAAATAAACATTCCATCCACAATTCCTTAGGAAAAATAAAACTTGGACAATGGCAATAACAGCAGCCTTAGGCTTTGGGATGGCTGCCCAGTGATGTGCAAGCAGGCAGAGAGCAGATACAGGGAGCAAGTGGATGGAATACAGCACAGGGAATACCTGTAGTAGTGAGAAACCAAAGTGTGTTTTCTACCTCTGCCCAGAGCGAAACACTCAGAATTGACACATACACAGACACATGCGATGGGCATGGCATGAACTGGTAACAGGAGAGGAGAACACAGCAGTAAGAGAGGCAGTTTTCTTCACAGCAAAACCTGATGTGAAATGCACTGCTGAAGTGTACAGAGCTGCTTCTGTGCTACAGGATTTCCTAAAGCAATACTACATGCTGGAGCTACAGATTCAAATATACAGATTCACTACACTCCCAAAACCACCAGTCAACCCTTGTTACTCAGACTTCTCTCTATAGAGCAGCTGAAAACAAGTAAAACACTGGTTGAAAGCAATTTTCTTGTATAACTAGTTACTTGATATGGGGCATCAATATGCAAGTTTGCTCTTCTTTTTTTTTTCCTAATAATACAAGGATTCTTTTCCATAAAAGAAGATTCAGAGAAGAATTTTTACATCATTATTAAAAAAAAAAGGCAGGATTTTATTCATCTTTCATTATTTATTCCTTAGGGTTTTCCCTGGATGGAATATGCATATTGCTATTGCTCACTAAGAATGACACACAGAATCCCAGAATGGTTTGGGTAGGAAGGGACCTTAAAGCTCATCCAGTTCCACTCCCCTGCCATGGGCAGGGACACCTGCCACTACACCAGGCTGCTCCAAACTCCATCCAAGCTGGCCGTGGGATGGGGCAGCCACAGCTTCTCTGGCAATGTGTTTGAAGTGTTTGTACTCCTGGATAATCCCAACATACCGTGCTGCATTTCTACAAGGGACAGGTTGAATATCTGCTGGATGATGTTTAGGCGGAGTTTACCACCACAGAGAAGAACAGCTCGACTTTCATCTGCATCACTTTTGGAAAGCTGCTTCTGAAAATGCAAGAAAACAGTCATTAGCTACTGTGATGTATAGTTAAAATGGCACTAATCGAAACAGGATAACAGATGTGTCTCCAGTGGCATCATTCACAGGAAACCAAACACTCCACACATTTAGGCCTGTTTGCAAGATTTATCCTTTGAAGTCTCTGCTGTCAAAGTGCTGATGAGTGAGTGACAGCAGCAAGGAACTTATCCAGCAAATGTCAGAACAGGAGAGAAAATCATACACTGCTGCTGAAGAAACCATGAGCTTCATCCACAGCACAATCCTCATCCCCATCCTTCATCCATGAGGGACATTGCCCCAAGGAGCTCGTAAAGCTACAGGTTTTCTATCCTCACCTTCCCCCACCCACCCCTGATCCAAAACTTCAGAAGTGAGAACTCCTGGTCATGAATGTTGGGGTGAGGAACAGACCCACAAGTCAGAAGGGCTTATTTGTCCCACCCCTAACCATCACTGCCCAAAGACTTAAATCCAAAAAGCATCTTCAAAGAATATGACCAGTTGGGCAGAGCAAAGCATCTTTTAAATCGTTTTCACAATTATTAAATTTTTATAATGGGAAACAGTGAAGAGAGTGAGAGAATATGATCTAGAACTTGAATTCAATGGTAATTTTTTGCAGTAATAAAGCTTAAAAGTAAGAGCTAATTGAAAGGAAAACGGCCGTTTAATTTCTTTGAATATTGACTAAGGTTTATTAATCTGAATTCTACAAGTGACCCAGTGGATCTCTGCCAGGTTTTGATAATCAGGTAATTTACCCTTTCTAGCATGAGATTTGCAAGAGTAAATCTTTCAGCCAAAAATTTTTCACGAGAAATTTCACTTTAAATCCATTTTTAAACTATGTTAATGGAATTATTTATTGTGTCCCTAAAGATCTCTTTCCTCTTTGGATGGTACTCTCAATGCTAATGAGCAACATTTCTGTTTCAAAGCCAAGGCAATTTGCTTTTGTTTCAGTCTTTATCAGTTTAGTTTTCCTCACAGGAGAGTGAGAGATTGATACTAATTCCTACATGTAAATCTTCACTTATCTAAATTTCTATACAGAAAACTTTAGTAAGTTGCTAGGAAAAGCATCCCTTCCTAGATCTCTGTAAGGGCTTTAATTCTGCAGCTGGGCTGCAACATATAGGTCCTCTGGAGTCCCAGCAGCCTCACTGCAGAGCTGAGGGGTTTGTCCCAGTGTGAGGTGGGGACAGGGAGCTGCACATTCCTGGATATCCCATTGCTTTAAAAACACTGGAAGCCTGCAAAGTAATGGGATTTATAACCATATATAACTACCTGCAGGAACAGGATGGAAATCTAATCCTACTGACTGATATTTGAGCATCACAAAGAACATAAATCCATAAACAGGTTTCACCATTAAGGCTTTCAATATTAAAATTACCTGGCAGGTGATGTTAATAAACGAGGGTTCCTGAGAAGATGGGTACACTGGAAGACTTCTCTTTCCAGATTTTAGCAGCTCAGTTAATTCAGAAAGATGGTGCTGCAACTCTGTGAAGTTAGCAGACAATTTTTCCACATTTTTCAAAAAGTAACTCGCCTCCTTCTCACTGAACAGGTTATTCTTGTAAGAGTTGGGTATTTTGGAAGCTGCCTCAGGCTGCCTTTTTGGGGATGTTGGCTTGTTCGAAGCATTAGACAGTGCCAAGCTCCGATTCACTGGCTCAGCATCCAGAGTCTCAACAGCCGGAGGAAAATTCATGGAAATCTTTTTGTCTTTGAAGTCGCTGATGTTCAACACCAGGTTTTGTTCATAAACAGAACTCTTGATTTCCTCAATGAGTTTCCTTCGGCTTGTAGGGGACTGAAGGACAGAGCGATCTGGTATCAGGAGCCCACGGCTGAGAGCTGAGACATCTCTAGAGGCATCATTAGTAATGTTGGAAAAGTTCAAACTGGAGCTGCCATCAGCTGGCACAGACTTTGAAGGACCCATTTCAAGTATCAGTTCTTTAATCATCAATCGGATCATGTATTTGTCTGATCTTGAAGAAGGAAGAAAAGCAGGGTCAGTGAATTTTTGTTTTCCAACCAGTATCAGTAACAATTTATTGGTCAAGAAGCATAAACCCTTTGGCTTCTCACTTTTCTCCAGCTGAATTTGTTGAATATTGGGCAAATTGGATGAAGTCAGTGAATAGACTAAAATAACATTACAAGTATTGGAGGCAACAGATACCGTTTGAGTTTTGGAGTCAAAAGCCATTATATCAGGAACAAGAATGCCTGGGATGCTCACTTTTTTGGTAGAGGTAACCTTTCTTTCAAAAGTCACCAAGATGAGGTGTGAGGAATCTTGGCCACTTCCTGTAAGGTAGTCCTTGGGCCTCAGGTGAAGGAGAGGGCTGGAATCTGCACCCTGCTTGCTGGAAAGTATGTGAGTTAGATCCACAGGAGACGTAACTACAGACAAGGGCTTCTCAGAGTCCAGGGACTTCTTCCCTCCATCCAAGGAATACTCTTCGTCCCCACACAAGCTGGACTGTGAGGGGAAGGACTCGGTTTCAACACTTGATGGAACTTCAAAGGCAACACCAGCATTTAAGCCGCAGATCTTGTCCAGAGGGAGCTCGGTGGCAACAGCGACTTGTAAATTCTGCGTAGCTTCCACGGCACAGATGTAGCCTCCCACATCAAAGATTGGGCAAAAAGAGCAAGCGCTGAGCGTTTTCTGAGCATCATCCCAAATGTAGGAATGGAGGGCACTGCCCACCCCCACGACCAAGCGGTTGCCTTCCTTGGTCCAACAGGCACAGTGGATGAGCCCACTGCCCTTAATGTCTGCGTTAATTCTGGAGTTGCTGAGGTGGACAGAGGGAAAGACGGAGGCGTCCCGGGTGGTCAGCACGGCCAAGACCTCCTTGCTGGGATGCCACACGCAGCCCTGGGGGAGCACGGGGTACGGCTCGCTGATGTCGCAGATCTGGGAAACCAGGAGCTTGTTCCTGTCGGCGCCGTTGAAGCAGAGCTGCCAGATGGTGATGTGCTTCTTGTGCTGCACCGCCAGCAGGGCCGGGGCCTCGGCGGGACACGGGCCCCAGTACAGCCCGTGCACGTGTTCAAACTGACCGACCACGCTGGAGTCACCGAATTTGGGCTCCCCGTTCTGCAGGTGCAGCGCTGTCAGGATCACCTGCTTGCCGTCCGTCCAGGCCAGCCCGTGCACGGGGTGAATGGCCTGGTGCAAGGCGTTGAGGCCAGTGCGCAGCAGCTTCGCCTTCCCCAGCTCCATGACTGCTAAAGTGGAACATCTACACAGAGCAGAATGAGCAGGAAAAAGAAATTATTGCTGAGGATAGAGGACAGCACCTGGATGATTATTTAGCTTATGACCCTGCCAGTGCTGGACTCTTCCCTCCAGTGAAGTCAATATACACATGTTTACCTATGCTTAATTCCCAGTCCAGTAATTTTTTTGTTTATGATGTTTCCACCATGAAATGCAATTTTAAGAGAAAGAAACTTTGCTGTTTCTATAGGCTTACCATCAGATTTCTGCCGTATTTCCATCACAAGATCAGTCCTTTCATTCCAATCCGTAAATTGCTGTTCTCAGAATATTTTCTAATTACTTCAATATCAACAATTCTCAAAACATTGCTGCTCACTCTCAACTTCCTGAAGCATTTGTGGTCAGATGAAGTAATCCCTTACAAGTATAACCAAGCATTAATGTATTATCTACAAATCTGATTCTGTATTAAGCGTGTGTGAATGAGGCATTTGGATGATTACCCCAGAAAGCTCTCTAAGAAAGCAAATGCAATCTTGAAGAAAGTTAGGATGAAAGCAAGTTTCTGAGGAAATGAAAGAAAAAAGAATTTAAAAGAAGACATACACAAGTCACCAACACTTTGGAAAATTTCAGAGTTTTACATGAATTTCTAGTTTTTGAGCTGTGAACATCCTTACTCTGTGAACAAAAGCCAGTTCAAAGGAACTGAAGGTTTCTTAGTTGCTGGTTTCCTAATTTAAGATCTCCACACAATGTGGCTCAGATGTAAACCATGGCACAGAATGAGTTGCACTTTTAGAAGAAAACATGAAAACCAAGAAGAAAGTTTTTTGACAGCTAAAACTGTCAAACTGGAAGAGTTCATTGCAATGTGCATGGCCTGCCACCATTCAGTATTTTAATTATTTGTGGATTTGCAGGAAGAGGATTGCAAGAATGGATTTCAAAGATTAAAATTGTATAGAAAGTGATGTTATTATAACCAATGTAACTTCTTCTCAACCTAATAACAAATGCAAAAAATAAACTTAGTAAAAAAAACCCAACAAAAAAACCAAAAAAAACCCCAACTTGGATACCTCTCCAGAAAGAATTCCATAGGTAGAGGTCTAGAAAAAGAGGATCTGGCTTACAATGAATCACAAACTGAGTATTTCAGTAATGTGAGATATGTTGCCAAGTAAGAATAATTAATTCTGGAATGTTTTGAGAGGGATGGAGATACACGAGGGAGATAACTTCCCCACTTCCTCATTGCTAACAGCACCTCCACAGAACCTACTTCTGAGTTCAAGGATGATGGAAATGCTCAACAAAGCTAAGGGATCAGAGAAATACACGTCTCTCTGTGGGTTCTGTGTTTGGAGAAGACTATGAGTGGGAACTTGAGAACATCCACCAGCCCAGTGACAGAACATGCATCCATACCTGTTCTCCAGGTATATTCTGGACAGTGCATGATAATAATCAGCTTAGTTTCAACAAAGATTTAGGTCACCTAGTAAGGAAAAATTCTGACTATATGTCATAGCTGAGCACTGAAGCAGGTTACCTTGGAGGGAGGGGAAGGCACTCCATGAATTTCATAATCGGTAAGAGCCAATTAAGGAAATGTCTGTCAGGGATGAGTTTAAGTACACTGAATCCTGCCTCACAGGAGAGCACTCAAGACACTTCCAGTGCAACTTTTCCACCATCTACCTGGCCTCTCCTCTATAACCAACCTCAGTAGTGTTAAGCAGCCACCAGTTCCAGGAAAATTAAGACTGGATATTTGCTGTGCTCAGAACCCCACACACTGCTGGGCAATACTTACTGATGGCAGGGAGATGCGAGATAATGTGCCTCCTAAGACACTAAAAGATGCTAAAGCCTCCTGGGCCGTCCGGAGAGGTTCCTGTGTCACAAGGGGCGTTTGCACTATCCCAGCAGCCCTGGAAAAGCAAAAAGAGCGAGAGATCCACTGGCCAATGCATTCCTGCGCCCAAACCCACATCGCCTCCTGCAGCGCCCGGCCCAACCGCAGCTCCCCGGGCAGGTGTCACACCACAGACCGGGTGCTCGGCGAAACGCGGTGCCCATCCAAACCCCAGGGGCAGAGGAGCCGCTGCAGGGACCCCCCTGCACCGAGCGGCCACGACAGTGGCGGGCCGGGGAGCCCTCACACACCGCCCGCCTGCACCGCCGCTCCCTGCGCGGGCCCGCCCGCACCGGCTTTCCCCGCCTCCCCAGCGGCCCGCCCGCCGCCTCTCGCCTCTCCGCGGCCTCGCTCACCCGCCCTGCCGGCGGCCCGGTTCGGCTCCGCTGAGGCGGTGCAGGGCCCTGAAGCCCCGGCGGCGCTGGGCTGTGGCGGGCACCGCCTTCCCGCAGGGCTGGGCCCGCCTCCCCGCCTCGCACCGCCTAGCACGGCCCAGCACCGCCCGGCCGCGGGGGGCGCCAGCGCCGCTCCGCCCGCCCGGCCGCTCCGCAGCGGGGGCGCTCTACGGCCGATCCGCTCCGCAGAGAGGGCGCTCTACGGCCCGGCCGCTCCACAGAGGGGGCGCTCTATGGCCCGTTCGCTCCGCAGCGGGGGCGCTCTACGGCCCGGCCGCTCCGCAGAGAGGGCGCTCTACGGCCCGGCCGCTCCGCAGAGAGGGCGCTCTACGGCCCGGCCGCTCCGCAGAGGGGGCGCTCTATGGCCCGGCCGTTCCGCAGAGGGGGCGCTCTATGGCCCGTTCGCTCCGCAGAGGGGGCGCTCTATGGCCCAGCAGGCGGGGCCCGCACGGGGCGGGCGCCTCGCTCCGCTCCCGCCCCCGCTCCCGACGGCGCCCCTGAGGAGCCGCGGTCGCTGAGCGGGCGGCGGGAGGTGATGGGAATTGCAAATCACAGGATAACCCCAGCTGGGGGGGAAGCACCCACGAGCGTCATCGAGCCCAGCTCTTGTGCCCAGCACACCCCAGGAGTCACACTGTGTGCCTGAGAACGCTTCTTCAACTCAGGGTTGGTGCTGGGAACGCTGCCCTGCGGAGCCTGTTCCAATGGCCAGCCAACCTGTGGGGAAGAACCCTTTCCTGATATCCATGTAAACCTCCCCTGACACAACTCCATGCCAGGGGGATCAGTGTCTGCCCCTCCTCTGCCCCTCATGAGGACGTTGAAGACCACAATGAGATGTCCCTTCAGCCTCCTCCAGGTTGGACAAACCAAGTGACCTCACCTGCTCCTCATAAAGCTTCCCTTCCATACCCTTGCCATCCTTGTGGTCCTCCTTTGGATGCCCTTTTTATATTGCGGCACTCAAAACTGCACATGGGACTCGAGGTGCGGCCACAGCAGTGCAGAACAGAGAAGGACAATCCCCTCCCTTGAGCAGTGCCTTGATCAGTGCTGTGCCTGGTGCACCCCACGGCATGGCTGGCACCGAGCAAAGCATCCCCAGCCAGTCTAAGGAGGTGATTGTCCTGCTTTTGTCACTTTCATCGCCCCCAGGGGTCATCCACCAGCACCCCCAGCCTCCTCAAACCAGTGTGGCTCTTGGAGAGGCCTGAGGAAGTGGAACAGCAGAGCAGAGATGCCTCCAGCGGGAGGAGATCAGGTCCTTGGTGTGGTGTATCCCGTCCCACGAGATACTGAATTCACACTGAAGTGAGGAAAGCATCTAAATTCAGTGCAGAGCTACTCCAATACAACTTGCCTGGTCCTGATTTATTGCACTGAGGATAGCTCCTTATAAGTCTCCAAGGCCTTTTAAAAGTTAATTAAATTGCATGACTGTGCCACTTTGCCACTCCTCAGCACTGCAGAGCAGTGTGCTCATTGTACCATTTATGAAACCCACACTCTTGATAGGATGTTGAAATACTAGACAAGGTGCTGTAAAAAGAGCTGCCAAACGTGTAGGGCAAAAAATGCTTGAAATTAACTGCAAAGTCAAATATGTAAGTAGCACAACCTTAGCCAAAGAAGAACACTAGGGGGTGACTCGGTCATATCACATGAGTGCCTGTACAGCGGGGGAAAAAAAGCACAAAAAAGCTCTGAAATTAGCGAAGGAAGGTTTAACAAGAGCCGTGGACAGATTCAAATATGTAAGACATATCTGTGTGTTGAACTTACTTACAGTGGTCTAGACTGGAACAAACTGCCAACAGAGCATCTTCACATTAAAACCTGATGGTTTTCAGAGCCATACCATTTTAAATTGCAAGCCATAGAATGGTTTGGGTTGGAAGGGACCTTAAAGATCATCTTGTTCCAACCCCCTGCAGCAAGTAGGGAGACCTTCCACTAGACCAGTTGCTCAGAGCCCCATCCAGACTGGCCTTGAAACCCTTTGGCAAAAGACATTATCACCTCCTTCCTCCCCACCACTGGCTTACCTGAACAGCTCAATCAAGCCAGTTTCCCAAGAAGTTCTGTTTCACAAATGTTTAATCTGTTCTTACCTTCATAATATCCATTTTCCTCAGTGGTGATTCTGGCCAAGCAGGATTGTCACTTGGTGTCTGGGACCCTGAGCCACCAGCTGAGTTTATTAGACAAAAAGAGTTTTCTGACTATAATTTTAGTCTCACAAAGAATTATGATGAACGGGAATGATTTTACCTTTTTTTTTTTTAATATAAAACTTAAATTGACCATCCATATTAATAGACAGAAATAAATATTTAAACCACAGAGAGACCACAGTTTAAGAATGCCTGAAAGACATTTTCATGGTAAATGTCTATTTTTGTTTCCTATGCATATAATTATACAGTTAAGTATTTTTAAAGACTTATTTTCATGATGTAACTTGTGTTATATGTAAACTGCTAATAGAGTTAAACAAATGAACTGAAAATATCCCAAAAGCTCAGAGTTAGTTGAAAATCTGTAAAATAATATTTTCATTGAAATGGAATTGACTCAGCCTACCAGAGTGCCAGAATGGTGTGCAGGTAGTTATTATTACACCAGTTGTTTATTTCCATGCCCAACAGTGTGTGTCTTATTTGTGTAACCACAGCCTGGTTATTTTGACATGTAGAACAGCATGAAAAAGGCTGGAGGCTGCTTGGCCAGCAGCCACGAGCCATGGCTGGTCACACAGCCACAATGTGCATAGACACAGTTGTTATTCCTCAGCAGCTGTACTGCAAATAAACATCTCTTGTTTTCTTTCTTTCTTTTCCAGACTTTCCAAGCTGTTCACTGCTGATACATATGATGTGTCTGTGACTTTGGGGATTTTAACATCGCAGAACCCCTCAGGAGATGTCTGTAAGGTAGAAAGTGGGTCAATGAAATTATGCAAGGAAAAGTGTTTAAAAGGCTGAAATTACAGAAATAGTTTCCTGTGGTCATGCTCATTTAAAGCACACATCTTGGCTTTTAAAAATGTGATTGCATTGAGTCAGGCTTATCCTTAAACACTGAGCAGACTCACAAATCTGTTCTCAGGCCCTGCATGGAGAGCAGATTTGCCTTCTCATAACTTAATTTGTTGTATCATTTGGATGTCTGCTTTTCAAATTAGTTGAAACACAACGTTAATAAGAATATAGGAGAGTCTGAGACAGAAGAGTTATGGATACCTTCTAGAGGGAGGGAATGGCAGGGAAGGAAGGTGAAATGGGTGTGATATGTTGAGTTGTTATTTCTGCACTCTGTAGATTTTTTCTTTGCTTTTACTGAACTTGTACACATTTAAAGAACATGCTGTTACAAGGGAAAAGAATAATTTAAAGATATTTTCTCTTAGCTTCATAAGCATAATTTTAATATCTATATATATTTAATCCAGTCTATGGACACTGCTGAATGAGCAAATTGATCTCATAATTGTATTTCTTAATGGGAAAACTTAATGAGGCCCTACCATGTAATTTAGACTTCTAAAATATGATGTGGTAAAGCCTAGGATCGGTAGCTAAAGGATACAGATGTTTTATATGGTTTTTATTATCATATTAAAAATGTTTCTTCTTCATTCTGAGAGTTGATTAGTAATGAAAATAATATAAGATGAGCAATTTTGCAGAAAATTGCCTCATCCTGAGTCAATATCATGTTGTCAGAAGAAGTCAGACAGTGCTGGGGGGTGTGTGAACAGGATCCTTGTATTGTGTCTGCTTGGCTTGGCTGGGTACAGCCAGATGGGGTCATAGTATTTCCACAGCACAGGCAAAAATGAATTTTGTGCTCTGTAGCACAAAGTCTTGCAGGGGATTCCTTGTGACTCCAGGCTTTGAGGAATGGAGAGAATCAGTGCAAATTTCGGGAGATTAGAACAGCAACAGAGTGAAAATTTCTGCTTTTCTCCGAAGCTGTAGCTACCACACCTCTCCTAAAGCAGCTACCACTGCAGGTCTCCTGAAGCCTGCCCTAGCCGGTTGTACTGCACAGGGACAACACTTTGCTGGTTGTTGTAGAGACAAACGAGACTCAGAATATTGTTTATTTTAATTTTCAGCTGATTGTTTCCTACACAGGGAAGAAGGCATGGGAAATGTACAAAACTCACACAGGAATGTTTAGCACCCTGTCACGCTGTGACAGCCTATTTTTTTCTGTGTGTAAAAACCTGCAGTAGTGCTTTTCCATGTCTGAACAGGCTTTCAGCTGAGTTACCATTCTGTTACAGCTCAGGAAAGATACTGCATGCTGGCATAGGGCAGAGAAACAAGATCCAGGGTGGATGTCTGAGAGAGACTGAAGAGTGGTGTTGCATAGAGAAAAGGAATTTCAAGGGAGACCTAATGGACAGAACAGTTTTCAAGTATTTAACAGACAGCTGCCCCAAATAAGGATCTAAGCTGTGAATAGTCAAAACAGACCTTCTAGACCTGGAATAAAGACACTGGAAAAAAGCTCTATGTCGAGCTAATATTTCTGTGCTGCTGTGGAAGTGCTACAAAGTAAAAATCAGTCTCCTGACTTCTCAGTTTGTTGTATACCATTAAAAACACACAAAAACAGAATAGCATAATGTATATTGAAAATAAGATAGCCTCTTAAGAGTCTTTCCATTTTAAAATTGATTTGTGTAAACCAGCCATGTTATAAATAAGGATTTTTGATATGACGGTGTTCCTGTGGAATAATAATCTTTGCAAGGACCTTTCCAGGCATATGTCTTCAGAGCAAACAGTATCTTCTTTTAAATTACACTTCCTTGTAACTGTGGTTAATCCAAAACCAAGCTGATACACAAATCACATAATTAGAGATACTTAACAATATTTTGTGAAAGAGGTTGTTCAAGTCTTAATCTTTGTGGTAGGCATTTGGATTCCCTTTTCCTTGTGCCACCATATACACACATCTTTTCTCCTTCTCTGTAAGTGTTGCTGTGAGAACCCTTCCTTGTGCCTGTAAACAATTCAGTCCTAGACACTTCTGTCTCCTACTGATACATTTTCTATTTTCTTTTTATGTAACTAATCTGCAAAAGTACTTCTTTGATCTTTGCAGCTGCTTAGGTTAATCCTACATTTCTGGCACACTTGTCATGCAGCTTTCTTTCATGCTATTAAGAGGTACAAGTGTTTTGAGATAACAGTGTATCAATGAAGATCAGTGTAGCTACATTTTGTGTTGATAACAATATCACTGATATCTAAATAAAATGTTAATGAGGAAAGGTAGACATGGAAATGGAGATGACAGCTGTGTACAAGTTACATGAGCATAAGAATATTTACAAACTGAGTGAGATTGTGACTTACGTGAAGTTCAAGGGAAACATTCATTTTTTTCAACAGACTGAGGCAATTTCACAATCTTGACGTTAAATGCAAACTCACTTTGCTGAGGTTCGGTAGTTCCTGGCAGTGTAGGTAGAAAGGAAAGGTAGACATGGAAATGGAGATGACAGCTGTGTATGAGTAATATAAGCATATTTACAAACTGAATGAAATCGTGACTTGTTTGAAATTCAAGGGAAACTTTGACGGTAATTAGCAGTGGAGCCAGAATCCTGACTTTTCTTCATTTGACTCAGGTGAGCTAAGTTTCTGAGGGAAGGATAGCAAGTGAAGCAATTAGCATTACACAAATTAAATGGTGCCATGCTGTCTAAGGTAGGAAACATGTAACAAATGCAATGAGCCATATCGAAAATGCTGTGAAGTGTTACATTTAAAAAGAAATTTATTGATATTTAGAGGACACAAAATTCACTGACAGATAAGAGGAATGAGCTATGGTAGCAATGGGCATGTTAGTATTTTTTGGTGTGCCTTCTATGCTGCCACAACTGTGCAGCTGAGATGTGGGTTGGATTGAGAAATGGATCCACTTTAAAAGTGTTTTGGTTAGTATTTTTAGCCCCATAAATGTTTGGGTCTGTCTGTGTATTTCCATCCAGTGACTGCAGGATGAATGAAGACCAGTCTAGTGGAGAATGAGGAGCCCTATCACCGGTATTGCTTTGGAAAACTTACCCTCCAGATAAATTTCCATAAGGACAACAGAGCTTTTCTTATACAGCAAAATTTTATTTGACAGCTGAAATGAGTAAATCATTGTGAATTTTGTACTATTTTTATAAAATAATGTTTGAGAACTGTGTCTTTCTATATTGCCTTTTATGTTTTTAAAATTTATTAAGTGTGTTTAATTCGAAGGAAGTGACTGTTGCCTCTAAAGTGACCTAAAGGATTCCATTTGCTCAGAGTTTCAGTTTGGTTTTGTCTGTAGTGTCACCCTGTGATGTTTGGACACTCTCTTCTAGCTGTGTGCTGTGTTGGCTGGTAAGATGCCATGGTATCTGCACAAGAGGGCTGGATTCTTCCCACTTTGGAGACTCAAATGAGGGGTACATCAATGTCATTAGCTGGGGGATAATGCCAGCTCCCTCCTTATTAGTGTTATTAGATAATAACATTGTCAGGAACTACCGAACCTCAGCAAACTGAGTTTGCATTTAACGTCAAGATTGTGAAATTGCCTAAGTCTGTTGAAAAAAAAAAAGAAGCTATACCATTGACTAATTAACATATCTATAAATATAAAAAATTGCTATTAACATTAAACCACTAATACATAAGTTAATTTCAGTTGCATGGGACAATGGAAAATAAAGTAATACTTGCATGTGTGAAATTTCATAACTCCTGGGATTTACCTTGCCGAACTTCACGTGCTTAAAAGTCAGGTCAGGTGAGTTCAGCTCTAAAGGATGGGTTAGTGCTGCCAGGTACTGTATGTTGGGTTTTTTAAGAACAAGTTAGATAAACATCTGACAGGATTTACTTCAGAATAATTGGCACTCTTTTGGGTTAGACAGATGGACTTTTCAGCTACATTTTGAGTGGGAAAATGGTCCAGGGCTTGTGGTTTTCTGTTAAGGCAGGAAAATCTGAAAGTAAAAATAGCTAAAAATAAGTTCACTTTCCAAGCTTGGAAATACAGAGGAAAATGAGAAGCAGGGGAAAGGAAGTTAGGCTTGATGATATTGTTGATTGAAAAGATATTGAAGAAATTCACATGAGTATAGAAAATACTATTCTAGAGTAATAGAGGGAAAAATAGAAGAACCAGTTGAAGCTAATGCAGGGCCTACTTTATATACTTCCTGCTGTGATCTCTCACTTGTTAGCTATTATAAAGAACAACAAAATAATATTTCATTGTGCAAAGTCAGCATCATAAATTGGCCAGCAGAATTTAAGATTACTTTGATTTTGCTAGTTTTCATTTGTATATTGTTTTATTATTGTTCTCATGAAACCATTTTCAAAATCAAAAAAGAAAAACCCTATGTGGAATACAGAACTTCTGTTGTTAGAGTTTTCTCAAGAAGTGGACTAATACAAAAAAAACATGAAAAGAAAGCAGACTGCTGCCTGCTTAGCAGGCAACTTACGGAAAGTGTAAGGTGAGTTTTAACTTTACTTTGGAGCTGATTGTACTTTTAAGTAAAGCTGTAGCAACTCCTAAAAATATACTGGGATGCATATAAATGTGCTGGATAAAGATGCAGAGTAATTAAAATGGAAATTTAGACTTTGTGGTGTGTTGTTTATTCCCCACAGGAGAAATGTTTTGGAGGAGCTGGTACCCCATTTAGACTTCTGAGTGCCACTGGTGTGGCACTGAGTGTCATCATTCTGCTTCCACTTCTAATTTAGGCTCCTAGTCTTTCCTAGCTTTCCTTTGGTTTGATTACAGAATACACACTTCCCTGCTGGGTGACCCTGGACACGAGCTTAACACCAGTGGTCTCATTCTTCTAGAGGACACTGTCCTTTCTGGTGACTGTCTAGTCTGGTGCCTGTCCTTTCTAGTCACTGTCCTTTCTGGTGAATCTCCTTTCTGGTGACTGTCTAGTCTGCTGACTGTCCTTTCTGCTCGTGAAAGAGGGAGTTAAAAAAGGGGGTTGGCGCTTCATGACATTTAGATGATCTGAACAACTCCCCTTTCCTAAACTGATCGATTTTGGCCCTGCAAAATAACATTTGGGGAGGAGGGTGAATGCCTCCCGGTCTATGGTTTTCTCCTTTTCACAGCCTCCTCTCTGCTCAACTTGTTTAGCACGAGCTCTTTCTCTACATGCCTTTATCACTGTTTTTGCAAATATCTTCGGTACAGCTTGTGCTTAATAGAACAGTCGTCTTTTATCTCTCTACTCCACTGATTCTCCATCTGTTCTCCATCCAAACCAAAGCTGAAAATGAACCTCTGCTTTGCATGAATCTTTTCAGCACTCCTTCCAATGCTTTTATTGCTTTCAATTTTAACTTTTTAGCCCTGTGATACACATTAGGTAAGTGCAGCACTGCGCTGCTCTCCTTAATCATTACCTGAAAACAAATTTTTATTTGTTCAATTGTTGTCCATTTTTGAGTGTATCTATATGGTTTTAACACTTGTTTTCAAGCGTGTGCACATAACAGCATATTAATAAATGCGGGAGCAGTTCTATTCTTTGACATTATACAATTTTAATTGATATATAGAATCTTTTCCAAAGCCTTCCTATAAAATTTTAGGTGTCCAACAGGATAAACTGGAGTTCTTGTTTGTTAGCAGACTATTTGTTCTGGGTGATGATGGCACCTTTAGGTTGATGATAGCTCCTACTTAATCTTTGAATCATACAGCAGGGAAAACAATGTCACCAAAATATAACAAATTTAGAAATTCATTAACCACCACAGAATTAAAATTTTTAATTTTACAGCTAGTTACTCTCTGAAACTAATTGTTTTTTCACCTGATTTTTTTTTTCTTTTTTAGCTCCACCAAACAGAACCAAACCAAATTTTGATAGCTGTTCAAAGAATCTCCTTTAATTTCTGATCTCCTCAACACTCAGATTGTTTTATAGAAGAGTAATGCATGAAAAACTAAAATGGTAATATGGCAGAATGACAAAGAAATGTCTGGTTATAAGTTCTGAGGGATCTTTAATGCCTGGATACTTGCTGATCTCTGCTAGTTCAGGTTTTCACCTTCCTAGAGTTCCCCTGTAACATTTTCTGTGTTTCATTAGTTTCAATTCAAGTGGACCAAACTATGGGATTATCACCCACAGAAGATAGAAATATAAATTTGTGAGAAAAATTTCTGTTTTTCTATCACCCATAAAAATTTGTGAGAAAAATTTCATTGCAGTTTTTTTTCTTTATTTGAGCCTAAATAGTCCTCTAAAATATATCCTCCCATCACTCTAGTTAGTTATAATTAAGTTTTGTTTTGCTTGGCCGTAACTTAAGCATTGTAAATACCCAAGACTTATGAGACACAAGGATGTTATTCAAGGGTATTTGCAGGATTAGGAACATCTGCTGCTTTGTAATGTGCTATGTCTTTTAGAAATCTGATCATGTCTTCCCTCCCTATTCTATGTCTGTGAACCTCTGTGTTACTTATTTGATTTCAGTGATTTGTGCTGATTTCAGTGAAGGAAAGCATGACTTAAATCAAATTCTTAAGCAGTAGTAATACAAATACCCATTCGTACACCATTCTAATGCAAAGAATCACGAAACCCAATTAACCCAATAACTATAAAGTAACTGATGTGTTTAATGCTTAAAATATCATATTTATTTGTTGTTTGGGATTTGTTTTTTTACAATCAGGAATGCTTCTTGAGGCTGCTTAAAGAGATCTTTGCGAACAAGGTAGTACAAATATCCTCCACTGTATTGCATGCCTGTGGTTGTAGATGATTTAGAATGATGGTTCCTTTGTCCTTGGGAGGATACTTGCATGAAGAAGACATTTAATTCAATGAAATGAAACTGTTTACTTATTTCAAGAATTGAAATTGTTCCTTAAGAGATTCCTGGCTGCACTGTAATGGTATTAATGCCAAACCTTCAAACCCATTAAGGTCCTTCAGAGTGTAGCTCTGTTGTCTTGATCCAGCCTTTGTATGGGGTGAAGTATTGTAACTGGATTTTAGTATCTGTGCCCTATGAATGGGCTTGCCATAGTACCCAGGAAAGGAAAAAAGACTCCCCAGGAGTATTAACAAGACCCAAAATGCACAGTATGAAAAATAACTCCTAATAGTAGCTTAAGCAAGTGTCCTTCCTTGTCTGTTTTCCTGGCTGTACAGAATGAAGCAGGCATGCCTTTCCATGGCTCCAGCAGTACAAAATGCCCCTGTACACACTCTACTTTCTCTTTGCATTTCAATGAGGAAAAGTTAAGGAGTCCAATAAGTTCTTCCCTTATGCCTATTTCTATCACTATAATCATGATACTTCAGTTTCCATGGATCTGCCTGCCTGACTCTTACCTGTATCTGTAGTGTCTCTTGTCTCTGAGGGTGAGGTTCACCTGGCTAAATGTAAATGTTTGTGTTCAAACCAGTCCCCCTGCTTGTGTTTGCAGCCAGTGGAAAGGAATAGGCACTTATTTAATAGAGACAGTTCACCACAATCAGTTTTAAAAATCTGTTAGGGCATGAATAATATAGAAGTGCTTTTCTTCTTTTGACTGATAGTGCAGGAGTGTACATGAAAGGTTCAGTGTATACACCTTCATTTAGCCAAATGAAATTTACATTCACGTCTTTGATCCTCAATTTATCTTGCAAGATTTTTTTCTTTTTCTTCTTACATGCTGTGTAAGACATTGACAGGAGACTGTGATGCAGCCTTTTTAGTAATTGAACATATTCATATAAAAATTAGGTATTTCCGAAAATGTTGCAGGTTTCCATGGGATCCAGCTGGAACAGAAAAGAGGCTGAAGCAATTTTGGTTTTGTTTTTTTTTTTTCTTTTCCTATCCTGGTTTTCCTTAATTAATATAAAGGCTCTTTGACTGTATTTTCTTCAGGTTTTATGTAGACTGTACACCTGCACCGGCTAGATTTGTTGTTACTGCATGATTTTTAGCATAATACTGTTCCTCCAAGAACATCCTGACCTCAATCAAAGTACACAATAGTCTCTCCACTCCAGTCCATGACAGCCATTAATAACAGCAGCTGTGGTGAACTTCACTGTAGGTCCATCCTTCAGAAAAAATCATGATGGTCCAGCCAACCCGAGGATGTAGCTATAGTGTAACCACGCCACAGATTTTACAGTTACAATACATGGAAAGTAGTGAGACAGCTTTCTAGTCTCTCAGTGTCTGAAACGACAGAATGTCCCTGTACTGTAGGAGAAAAGAAGGTCATTGGGGTTCTTTGTTCAGAAATTATGTCACTCTGCTTGGTGGTCGCATTGGAATGCTTTTTTTGCGGGAGTGACCTCCATAGACTTCTGAACTGTCAGTTCCATCCCTTATGATTATCTCTTGTGTGGCTTTGAATATTAATGGCACAAAGCCGTCCTTGTCTGCAGTGAGCACAATCCAAGAAGAGCCTACAAAAATTAAGCAAGAAAAAGAAAATGAGTGCACTGCTCTGGTTATGTAAATGTAGAAGCACGTTTTTAAGTCAGTGAGCATGCAGGCAGAGCAGGGTTTCTTTTTGTGCACTAAAGCCTTATTACACTAATGACATTAAGGTCTGACAATCCATGCTCAACACACCTTTATGCAAATGCAGTGAGAGGCTAAATGAAAGGTCTTGCAAGGTTTGAGGCCTTTTGTCCCTTATATAAATTAAGTTCAAACACAAGGTGCATCTTTGCTAGTTCTAATAAACTAGAAGTATCTTCATCTTCTGAAAACTCAGCCAGTCTTTCTATGCTGACTTTCGTTTTAATGACATCTACTTCTGCTTAGCCTTTTCACTCATCTGCTCTACCCAAATGATGAAGAGATTATAAAAATTGGAAAAGTTGCCAACATAAATGATTGTGCTGTACTTGTTCTAGAAGGGAGTAGGGGTCTCCATCTCATTACTGCCAAACCAAGATTGTTTCATATGTTTTCCAATTCATATAGCAAATACAAGAAAGTTACACCTTGAAGATGATTTACAAAAGATGATTTACAAAAGCTGCTACAGTGTAGTAATTAAATAATTAAATAAATTAATTATTTCTTGAATCTTCTCCTAAAGAGAATGAACAAAATATGGATGGCATTTTAAATCCTTCATTTTCTTAAAAAAAAAAAAAACACTCAAAAAACCAACCAAACAAAAAACAACAAAAAACCCCCAAAACAAACAAAAAAAAGACAAGATTTACAAAACCAAAATACTTCAAAACCATTTAGGTTCTCTTTCTGTATTGCATAGAAGTTGAAAATAAACCTCCCCCAACTTTGTTTTTACTTTTCTTAGCAAATTAGCTTTAAAATGAAGCTATGTTTATTGTTTTTAGTGATTCATCTGGCTTTCTTTTTGGCTAGATATTGCAGTTCTGATAGAAAAGAGTGAATTCTTTATTTTCTTTTTCAGTTTGACAATTTATGGAAACAAAAATCTGTGGCAACTTAAAAGCATTGAGGGAGGCCTTATATGACACACTTTTCTTAGAGCATGTGATTTTGTCATTATTGAGCAAGGGCATTAGCTGGGATATGAGGGAAAGGAAGCCTTAATAGGTTCTGTGTTGGGATTTTAGATTTTGGATATAAAACTGTTTTTGAAATGGAATGTGAAAAAAAGAACTGTAGAAAATCCAAATGAACCATTCTTATTTTTTGTCACTCATAACAAAGCATGCTCCTGGAGAAGGTGAATCTCCCCTTCTTTAACTCACAACAAAGCACTTTTCCAGGCTGGTTGTATGTTGTCATGTCACCTGTTACATCATAAGAAGATTGTCTTTCCGAACCATGAATCTTTAATCTTCTGCTCTTAATACTTTCTTTCTAAATCTGAACAGACTTCAGGTTCTGTGAGCAGTGGGCCTGAAAGTGGAAGTTCTATGGTCCAAATGGATATTCCATTGTTCATCAAATTGATGAAGCATACTTTTGTGTCAGGCTCTTAGGACTTATTTTCGTCCATTGAAATGCTGGCAATTCTCAGTGTTATTGATAACACTTGCTTGGAAGCATATCTCACAGGATATTTAAATGGAAAAGCTGTGCAGAGTGTAGTACCCTTTTACTGAGAACAATTATTATGATGCTATGCCAAAAAGAGACTCCTGTGTGCTGCTACCAGGGCACTACATGACAGATTATATTTAGCACAGGTAATGGTATTACAGTCCTGGGCTTAAAGTGCAAACAATGAGGCCGAGCTCATTGCTCTTTTAACTCTGATGATCTTAACAGCATTGCTGTGGACATGAATTTGACTTACAGTTGTGAAGCTTTGCATGCCAATCTATTAATGCTTAAGTGTTTACTCATAGTAAAAAATGCCAGGCTGTCATTATAATAGAAGCATGCTCTTCATTACACACCCTTTAATTATATAGTATTAAAGGATGGGAGTGATATTTTTAAACTTCGCATTTAATATTTATGTCTTGTGTCAAAGGAACTTTTAGGAATATAAGCAAGTACCATCTAGAACTGAATAAAAAGCTACACAACTGCTTCTTCTCCAAACCTTATAATTTTGCAGGATTTTTGGTGAATTTTAGGAAGATTCTTGTTCCAGTTTTTCTTTGTGCTATAAGTGTACAGACTCAATATCAGAAAATTTGAGCAGAAAGAGGGACACACTAGGATGATTCTGAGACATTATCTTGTTGATATCTCTGAAATCGAATACATTAACTTGAGAAGAGGTGTTCTGCTAATTAAATATTCAATTGGTCTATAGAGCTGAAAATAGGTTTTCTCAGTCCCCTTGTTTATTATGGGCATTTCTTTCTGAAATCAAGAGCTGGAAATACAGGCCAAAAATGGGCTCCTCTTCACCCTGCAGTGCTGCATCATGTTGCTGCAGAAGCCTGCTGCAAAATAGCTCGGGTCTCAACAGCAGGTAGAGATTTTTCATATATGCTTCCACTGCACTGCACAGTCAATGAAGATTCCTGACAAAAATATGGAACCTGCATATCCTTGTCTTCTGGAACACCCCAGAAAGAGGATCATAGTAGTCTGTGATGAGAAAAGCCATCAGAAGCATTATAGAGAAATGGCTAAGAAATGGCAGTGTGTGTGTTGCTGAGATGTCACACAGGAACAGACAGGAACAAGGCAATTCAGAGGCCAGTCTGGGGCCAGGGTTCCCCTTGTGGCATCTACACTTATGAGTTAATAAGTTGTGGATGGTAAAAATGGGAGATTGCAAATAATAACATTGAGCTTCATTTTTTATCTTACATTAAAATAATCTCAAATGCTACTTGATATATAAATATATATATCATATTCTGAGAGTGAATTTTTCTCCAACCTATGCTCTGTTGTCATGGCTGAGACATGCTAGTAAATATGAGTGAAGCAAAATGCCAAAAGGTTTCAGGAAAGCAATTCTACTTCCAGGTAACACAGTGTACTGATTATTTTCTCAGCCTTCCTTTGCAGAGGCATCTAAAGTATTACTCTGCTAATAGGTAGTTTTGCCGTTACTTAGCATTTAAAGGAAACAGTGCTGTGTTTCAGACAAGGGAAAACACACACTTGCAAAAGAAAGTTAGTTAACTCAGTTTACTAAAATCTGGGGTAATTATTCTCTCACAAGTGCCTCTTTTATGCTAAAAATCTCAGGTGAAACCAGATAGCAGAAATAAAAAGAACATACCATGTTTCATTTCAATAACAGGCAGATCAAACAGCTGCTGGACTAAACTCAAGTGGATCTTGCCATCACAGAGGAGAACATCTTTTGTTTCTTCAGTAACTGATCCATTTGAAAAGCTTTTCTTCATATGCATGTAGGTAAAAGAAAAGATCTTGTTAATAGCTTAGACATCAAGCCCGAGTTCTTATAACTATTCCTCTGCTCTTACTCCTTTCAATTCTTTAGTCATTTTGCCTTTTCTTTGTCTGTCTTTCTTACATTTCATAGATGGCATCATCATGCAGGACCATTCCAAGCACAATCTCAAAGTCCCACGTGAGGAGGATGAAAACGCCTCTTTGGTGTTTGCTTTGTGAGCTTCTGCAGCTCCCTCAGCCCTGTACGTGTATTGTCCTGGGGTAGGCATCTGTGTGTGTGTCTGAAGGGCCTCCCTGCCTGAAGCCAGTTTAGTGCAAGGGAATGTATCATACCTGGAATAACGTTGTACCAGATGCTGCCTGAGTAAATGAGTACTCTGCTCACTTTCAGCTGTATGTGTGGGTGGGTTTGAGAGCCATTGGGCAGCTATTCCACCCTGGTAAAGTAACTTCAGGGTTATTTTGGCACAGGGAGTATTACAGAGAGACTGGACATAGCAACAGTTTCTCTGAAAAGCTGCCACAGGAAGGTAGCTTGGGAATCCTGTGACTTGCTTTGAGAGAAAGGGAATGTATGGATTTACAGCCTTGGAATTTGCTATGATATTCACTGAAAGAATACACTTGAATATAAAGGTGGCTTATTTGTGCTTCATGACATTTAGGTGCCCCTGAGAATCAATATCTTTGTGTTTCATCTTTCTGGTTACTGCAAGGTGCAAGGACAAAAACAGTTGAGCTACCATGGTCATAGAGTGGATATACATTTGAATTTAGATTTTCCTATCTGCTACCATTTAAAATTCTTTTTAATATTGAAAATTTTCCAATGACTCCCTGTCATTATGAAATAGATATGAATGGGATACTTTCCTATAAATAATATTGCTAAATAATATTCCTATGTAATATCACTGTACTTTGTCTTGTGAATTTCATTTTGTTCATTCCATGCTTTCTCCGTGTGTAGTTCCATGTGTTATGTTCTGCTTTGTTTCTTTTTCTTTGGCAGCTTTATGTTTGCAATATCCCCAGATTTTACATGTTTGTTATGAACAGTCTATTTACCCAATTTCATAGGCTCCTCTGTTTCATACATTCAAAAGGAATCCAAGGTAATATTTCAGAATGGGTTGACAGGATCTCATCTATCCTAACTCCTGATCTAGTCCTACTCTGCCTCTGTCTAGTTCACACCCTTGAATTTTTCTCGCTAATGTAAAACTTACAGTTGAATGAATTCACAACTGCATCTTCTATTTGTGTGCACAGTAATCTGACCTTTGACTAAATAAACGTCTCTTGTAATGCTCGTCTTCATTTCTAATGGTGCTGTCTTTTGACAGTTGCTCTCTGTGAATGTGTGCTTTTTTGCTATATAACCTTTCTAAATCAATCCCTTTCACTTTTGTGTACACAGTATCTGTGTTGTCATGCAACAGCATCGAATTCTGTAAATCAGAATGTCTGCTGACTGTTGCAAATGTCTTTTCCCCTAGTCTGCTATAAATTGCTCATGCAGATAGTCTATGGCTGATTGTTATTTATTTATTTATTATGATTGATTTTGTACATAAGAACCATACAAAATATTTTTCCATTAAAAAATGAGAACTTTGCAACTTTCAAAAGTCTTCTTATCTTTTTTCCACATTCAAAACAACCAGAAATTTGTTGGTGCATAATTAATAAAGGACATATCTACGGAATGCATCAAGGCAGTATCATTTTCTTAGTCATAAACCTATAGCAACTTTTTTGTTACAGCTGTAACTATATAAGAGAAGTTCTATGTAATTTTTAGGCATTTCCAAGTTATGTAATACTATATTCTATTGAACCTAAAGACACCTGAAACCCAATGGGCTGAATATTTAGCAGTGAGTGTGTGCTTTGCATAGGCATTGAAAAGGTGCTCTTTGCCTGTGTAGGTATTTGTGCAAAGCTTTGTCATTGCTGCAGATTGTGGACAAGCATATTTAACAGCTATTTCATTTTCCTGAGTTCAGGTTGAAATGGCAGATTTTATTCAAACTGGAACTTCAGTTCATGAATTATAGAAAAAAACTGGACTGTAAATGAACAGGCTCATCGCCTTGACCCAAGTGGTCCATTTTTCACACAGATATGCTTCAGCTCAAGAATTATCAGAAAATAATCTGTCTCTGTCTCTCTTGACTTGAAATCAGTTGAATGGAAATGTATACTCAAAATGACTTTGTTCTAGTTTGTTTCCTATATAGCATTGCACATTATTGTTGGAACAACCATTGGAAGTGGAAGACATTTTTGTATACACAAAACTGCACAACACCTGTTTTTTATCCTAAACAGTTTTTCAAATACAGACCTGAAAGATCAAGTCTCAGTTGTTTGTCTTTTGCGGTAGTCAGTGTTCATATGAGCTATTTTCTCTGGTTTTGTCATATGCTTCTGTTTATAATGATAAACATAATCATCTTATACATTTATTTTTGACTTTTTACAAATTCTGTCAGGTCAAGAATCTTTCTCTGTTATAATCTTCTAATTTTGTAGCCTTTTTGTTCAATGCTTAGTTTAAGTGATGATAGTGTGCCTTCTCTTGGAGGAATGTATCCACACACATTATATCACAGATTAACTGATTTAAACCTGTACCTTCTTGTGAGGAAGGTAACTCTTAGTATCCCCTTTATATAGATGATCATACCATTACACAGGGAGTTTAAGAGATTTAGTCAAGGTCAGGGAAGTAATTTGTGACAGAGTTAGAGGTACAACTAAAAGCTTGCCTTGGTACTTCCCACTTTCATGCCTTAACCCAAAGACAATTTTCTAGTCAAATCTAGATTTAATCCACTTCTTCCCAAAATCCATGTCTGTTTTTGCTATGTTGTTATTTATCTCCAATAGGAATCAGAGGACTTGAAATTCCCAGATTAAAATCCCTTGTGTTTGTTGCTTTAACCTAGAAGAAAATTTATTGGTAGACAAAAAACATGTTAATCACAGAAGAAATAAATATATTTCCACATACGTTAGTGTGTATTTTCAGATTAAGTTTCTTAGTCAACTTCCTGTAGTATGTCAAGTCCAATTCTCCTTCAACAAAAACCCATCAAAAAGAAACAGTCAATTCAATATTTTTTTCCTTCACCCGTGTCAGCCTGCCCAGATCAGATTTTATAGCCTACAAAGGGTGTTCTGGGCAGCACCCAGCGCATCACAGCAGTGCCAAACTGCCTTTCAAAACTCACAGTTTGGATTGCAAATATGTATGAGAAAAAAAAATTTACTAAGGCAAAAGGATTCCTGGATGTTACATATCTCAGGTATGTCTGCACAATAAGTGAACATGCCTTCTCTCCCTTTTTTGAACCCCACTGAGCAGTCAGCTGGAGCTGGTTCTACCTCTTGACCTTTTCTTCATTAGTCTTGTATTTCCTAATGCACTGCCTATGCCCCCCTGCATGCTGAAATCATCTTAATGAACTTAAATTCAACAACTGATGAAACAGTGGAGCAAATGAGAATGTGCTACCAATCAGAATTGTTTTTACTGACACTGGGTTAGCGATCAGTTGAAGTCTCAATGTGTCTTTCTTGCCCATGGATGTCTAGGAATGAAAAATATTTTTCAGATGAGACCTGCCAGCTGTATGCCCAGTGCTCATTACCTGCTGAAGGATGTGCCTCACTGATGTGTCCACACACTGCCTTTGTTCTTTTCATTACAGTATTGTATTTTGGTTTCACAGTCATCTTGTAATCACTAAGCATGTACAAAAGAAGAAATTTCATCTCTTAATCCCGGAATATATTACTATGCACTTTATATTAGTTCATTTAGTTAATTTCAGGGGCTTTTTTATTCTAGATGTTAAATAGTAGTCATCAATTTACAGGTGTGAAATCCTGATCCTTTACTGAAAATATTACTGACTTCATGTCATATGCACATTTCCTAAGCATAACTCATTAATGAAACTTTTAGATGAGCTTGAAAATCGATCATGAGAAAATCCACTAGTAAGTTTTTCCATTTTCTTGTATATTACTATAACTATTACTATCTCCTTTGCAGCTAATTCCTTAACCATCTTATTTTTCTTCTATTAATCTCTATTCTCTATAGTTGAACAAATAATTTCCCCTGTGGCATGATTTCAAGTACTGCTCTGAATTACAGGTATTTTAAATATTCTTCATCTCCTTTGTGTTAATAATCTGTTCTTTTATAAGGGAAAAGTATCAGGTTACTACATGCATTTTACAGTGAATAGTGCTGTAGTTGCCTAGGATTCTGTTTTCATTCTTTTAAACCCTTGATCTCAACTGTGTTGTGCTCCACTGGTGATTTCAGGTTTGATACCTTAGTACCCATTAGTCAGCTTCCTTTTACCTTGCCCCCATATTCATTGTGCAGGATCAGAAAAAGCTAGTAGATTAGCTAGATTTGGAGGTTCTGTCCCAGAAGGCAATGAAAAGAAACTTAAATAGCTAAGGAAGAGAGCATTGGAGAGGAAGGAGAATTATGATTTACATTCTCATTGTGCCTGGTGCAGCATTGCCACAGGTAGTGTTCATTAGGTTTGACAGCTTGCACTGCTCCCCTTCCCTGTCATCCTTTCTGTTGTTGCTGTGATTCCTGCCTGCTTTTTGGTACATTCTGTTTTCTTGTGCCAGAGATATTGATATCTTTCCTTTCCTTACCCTTGGGACATTCCAATTGCAACCTTAATTAACCTGGCGGAGAAGCATAAGCCTGTAAAATGTTTACGCAGGAAGAGATCTGAGGTGCTCAGAGGTGCTTAAATCCGAGCGTAGTTTGCATTTATAGGGCACATCAGCATTCCAGGTGACACGGTGCTGGGATTTCTCTCCTCCTGGCTCTCTCTTAATAGTTCTGCAACTACTGTTTCAGGTGTGCTGTCATCTAAGATATACTTTTAGTGCTTGTGCTTCCATGATCTTTATGTATGATCTTTACTTTCTTTGTGCAGTATGAAAACTTGGCTTCATTTTTGACATTGCATTTTCCTTTCCTTTTGCACCTGCATATCCAACAAACAAATCATCTGCTCTAACAAAAGGAATTGTGTCTCCTCTACAAACCCTGCTTGTCTGCTATTGATCAGTTTCAGAACACTGTTGACAGAATTTGTTCATAACAAATTCCTCAACCTTTGCTCAAAATGTTATCCATGCATTAATCACACTTTCTCTTGACTACTGCAGGTCTTTCTTTTACAGTCATCCTAAATCTTTTCTTTCTAAATTTCAGGATAGCTGACTAGTTTCTTACTTCAGGGAGCAGTCATATCAGATTCCTCTTCCATCATTTTCATGACCTACTTTCTATTGCTCAACCCAAGTCAAAATTGCCCTTTGGATTTCAGAAGGGTTCATGGTCTTATTACAGCTCATCATTTCAGCCTGGTCTTCGCTCATTTTACTGTTCCTTCCTTATATTCCCCTTCTTTAAGTCATGTATTTCTATCAGAGCTTTACTGCCATATGTTTGGATCCTTTCTGTTCATCTCCCAGATATGTGTTAAAAAAAAAGTTTATTTTGTAGCTGACCTTTTGTAGCTGTAGTAAATTGTATCAAGATACTATAAAAGTACAAATTGACTTGCGTACAATTATTGGTGAGTGCTAAGAAAAGAAAGTCATTATGACTAATTGCTGAAAATATATTATTTCCTGTTTAATTATGCAATACATGCTCTCGGTGATATAAACTTTTGACATCATACAGCTTGTGAAGAAAATGTAGGAGTTTAAAGATATTCTTCAGATTAAGATGAATCTTATTCCTCCTGGAGAGGTTTGTCTAAATGCCTTTAATTTGAGATCCAGATTGGCTTTATTTCCACTGTAATTAGGTTTTGAATGAGACTACTTTAAATACTCTGCAGCTGTTTCTTTTCTGGGGGAAAAGGATGATGAAAGTATCTTTTTGCAAAATGAAACAGAAAAAAATCTGTGACAGATCCTCTTCTGTTTTTTTCTTCTTTTTAAATAATATATTCTTATTGCATTTGTCTGTCTGCCCTCCCACATTCCCCTGAATCACAAGCCTGTATGTGATGAAAGAGAAATAATATTTGCTCTTCAGGGTTGAACGATCAAGTTACCTCTGGTGGCTGAATGCTATTACAAAAGTGATAGTGCAGTGACATTTCCAAAGTGTGAATGATTGTGGTTTTCTTCTATGGCTATAGGATAGAAAGAATACAAATTCTGGTAGTGCTGCATAGATGTGACTTCAGAGGAGTTAGAGGCAGGCTTGCACTAACAGGATAAACAAAGGTTTTGAAGGCTTTTAAATGAGCAGACATTATGAATTATTAAGTAAGAAATGTTTCGGGTTTTTTAGTTTTCCAAGCAGAACATAAAGTACACATAAATATGTCAATAACGCTTCTGCACAAGTGTTCACAACTGCTCGTTAATTATTGCTGCACTTTTATCTGTTATGTTTAAACTTTCATTTTATTTTTTAAATGCATAAATATGGTTATGCAGTTCTAATCATTATATTCTTTAGTACAATAGATTTCTCAATCAAGACTGAGCCTCTGCTGTGCTGGGGATTATAGAGACACTTAAGAGGACATGCACTTAGCACAAAGAACTGGAAGATAATGGCCATATTATTGACTGGACTGCAGTGTTCCTAAAGCTTAGAATGTTTTCCACTGGCTGATATTTATATCATAAGGCAATAAAGCTATTTCCTGACTTTTTGCTCTGTGATCACAGAGTCTGGCTGGAACTCACAGCCCAGCTGGTCTCTGAGCTCACAGTGCACTAAACAACTCCTGAAGGAGGAACAAGGTTCAGATGTCTGAATATAAACTAATCAAAACAACAATTTCTCTGAAAATTATTAGCTGCCTATGAAGCAAATATTTCCCTGTCTGTCTGTAGACCTTTCTGCCAAGTTTATTTTTCATTATTTTTTTGGCATCATGCTATGACCCTGTTAGATTTCAGAAGAGAAGCTGAACTGTACAAGGCATTAGTCGAGACTTCCCCAGCAAAGCTGTGTGTGGGAAGGCATTAGTGGCACCTTTTCTGAGTCATTGTAATGCGGTGCTAGCAGTGCTTGCTGCTGGCTTAATGTGAAACTAACCTGTTCAGATAAATAAGTATTCCTTTCTAAACAAAATTTTTATAGCAGTATTTTAGAAGCACTTAATATTTTTGTTGTTCTTTCCAAAGAAAAATAACAGGTTAACTAATTCTTACTTCTTGTGCAAGCACGTGCACAGCAACTTCAGATCTTAGATTAATGTTACATGTCACAAATAAAACTTCTCTTGGGAAAGGTTAATCCAATTGAATCTTAGAAATAGGGCTGCTTGCTAAATAAATAAGTTGATTTATGTTAAGAAATCAAAATTAATTTGAACATTCTGGAGAACAGAAGGGCTTGCTTCTTGGCCAATAAAATCCTAAATTATTTAAAATAGACATGCTGCTTTTTCTCCAGAATTTGTATAATGTGTTCAAGTTAAATTATTGACTAATTCAGATTGAAAGCTTTGCTTTTTTCCAGAGAACCCAACACACCAGAATCTGTTTAAATGCCAAGTAAACAATTGCTAGAAAGTAATGACCATGATTGAATCGAGTCACCATTCCCTTAATGAGTATTTAAGGAGGGGTACTTAGATATCTTTATGGATTCCTTTAGAGTTAAAAGAAGTAAAATTTGCTTCAGCATCATCACAATGCAGTGTATTATTTTGACATAATGCTGCTTATGTTGCAGTAGATAAGAATGCATTTATAATTGGCATCTACATCCTGAAAGGGACACCAATTTTTTCACTACCATCAGCATGTTCAAAAATCTGATCAGTATAATGTTGTTATTATTATATATTCCTGTGAATAATATTAAAAATAGGAGATATAAATAATTACCTAACCTCCATTCCTTAGTTGAAATTCTTATTGAAGCCAGGAGGAAATTTGCCTAAACAAGGGTAGATAGAAACATGATGGTTTGAAATTCTTATATTTACTTAATGAAATCATAATTACATATTGATGAGTTAGAAGGTTTTTGTTTGTTTGAAGTTTTTTTCAGAAAATTTTAAGTAGTTATGTGTTTTACAAATTGAGTGCATCTTATTTTGAATAATGGATATTTTGAAGAATAGTGTTGAGAAATCAAAGCAGAAATAATCGAAATTCATGTCATGTCCATTTAAATTTTCCATAAATTGAGATTCAATACTTTGTTTCAGTCTTCCTGTGAGTCTGGCTATCTTCAGACTATGGATTTGAGCTCTGGTTTAAATTTATTACATTTCTGGTGAGCTACTGTAGCCCCCCCATTCATCATCTTATCTCTGCACTAAACTAAAATATAAGCCTTTTGTAGATTAACAACTCTGGCTCTGTTTTCTCTG
Source organism: Acridotheres tristis (assembly GCA_037013685.1). Lineage (NCBI taxonomy): Eukaryota > Metazoa > Chordata > Aves > Passeriformes > Sturnidae > Acridotheres > Acridotheres tristis. The sequence continues at coordinate 105,249,088 of CM072887.1, forward strand.
ACAGATGCACACAAAATCAGCCAGTGTCCAAGACAACTGTGCATCATTAAAGAACAAACAGACAAATCTCCCATATTTAAGTAACCTCTAAAGTTAAGTATCCTCTAAACTACCCACATCATCTTGAGTTATTTTTCAAATGACATTTTAGATTATGCTTGATGCCAAACCTAGGTTACATTTCTTATGGGTTGATAAGAATAAACTGCATCCTCTTGATTTCAAGCTAAATGAGTGCAAGATGGTTTAAATATTCGGTTCCCATCACAGTATTTCTAAGCTGACAGAATGTTACCTGGTAAGTGACATGCACGACAGGGGGTTCCTGGGAGCATGGGTAGGCGAAGGATATCCTCCTCCCATTCCTAGCAAAGTCCGTGATTTCAGAAAGACTCAGCTGCAGCTCGTTGAAACTGCCACAAAGTCTCTCTAAATTTCTAGATATGTGACTCATTCCCCTTTCACTTGGCAAATTGTTGTTTTTAGGAGAATTCGATGTTTCTTGGATCACACTGAACTGCACTTTAGGGGATGTTGGTCTGCTGGAAATCCTGCTGGGTGATCCAAAACCACGAAGAGACACTGAGCGATTCATAGGTTCAGCATCCAGTGCTTCCAAGGCCACCGAGGAGTCACCTGGGAGCCTTTTTTCATCCAGGTCACTCACACTTGATGAAGAGCTCTGCTCATAACTAGGGCTCTTTACTTCTTCAATGAGTCTTCTCCTGCCACTTGGAGACTGAATAACTGTGCTTCTTGGTATTAACAACTCCCTGATTTGAGGTTGGTCTTCTGTGGCAAGATTCTCAAAGAATTTTCTTTTCCCAGGTATATTAACAGAGGATTCAAAGTTATAAAGCATATTCTGCTTAGTCTCAGGCAATGCTGAAGAATTTTCGTCCAGCATCAATTCTTTGACCATAAGACGCATTACATACCTGTCTGAACTTGAAGATGGAATGAGATTAGGCTCAGGGAACCTCTGCTTGCCAATCAGAATCAATAAGAGTTTATCTGTTAAAAAGCATAGGCCCTTTGGTCTTTCATTTTTTTCCAGCTGGATTTGTTGAATGTGAGGCATGCAGGAAGAGGTTACTGAATATACCAGAACGATATTAGTAGTGTTAGAGGCTACTGCCACAATCTGAGCTCTAAGGTCAAAAGCCATTATATCAGGAACCAGGATACCTGGGATGGTGACTTTTCTGGTGGTCGTTACCTTCCTCTCAAATGTCACTAAGATCAAGTGAGAAGAATCTTGACCATTTGTTGCTGCAGAGTCTTTGTGTTTCAGAGTAAGGAGAGGACTGGGATCAGACCGACGGCGGTTTGCAAGGATATGGGTCAAATCCACAGGACCTGATGAAGAAGAAGCAACTGAATCAACACCTGATCTATCTGAATCTATGGACTTTCTTCGTGTGTCCATGGAGTATTCCTCATCACCAAGCACCAAAGCAGACTGTGAGATTAAAGAACCAGCTTCTGTACCAGAGGGCACATCAAATGCAATGCCTGCATTGAAACCACAGATATTATCTAAAGGAAGCTCAGTAGCTACTGCAATTTGGAAATCCAGAGTAGCTTCTATAGCGCAGATATAACCTCCCACATCAAAAACTGGGCAAAAGGAGCAGATACTTAGAGTTTTCTGAGCATTATCCCATATGTAGGAGTGCAGGGCACTGCCTATAGCAATGACTAAACGATTACCATCCTTAGTCCAGCAAGCACAGTGGATGACTCCGCTGCTTTTGATCTCTGCCTTAACCCGCGTATTGTCAGTACGAACGGCATGCAAGACTGAAGCATCTCGTTTTGTAAGCACAGCCAAGACCTCCTTCTTTGGATGCCAGACACAGCCCTGAGAAAGCAGTGGAAATGGCTCACCAACTTCACAAGTCTGAGAAATCAAGGGCTTTTTCTTCTCTGCACTGCTGTAGACCAGCTGCCAAATGCTTACGTGTTTTTTGTGCTGAATAGCAAGCAGAGCTGGGGTGTCTGTAGAGCAACATGGGCCCCAATAAAGTCCATGTACATGTTCAAATTGACCGACAATGCTTGAGTCTCCAAACTTCAGCTCTCCATTTTGATAGTATAGAGTAGTCAGTATCACTTGCTTCCCATCTGTCCAGGCAATTCCATGCACCGGGTGGATGGCTTGATATAAAGCATTGAGTCCGGTTCTCAGAAGCTTTGCCTTTCCCAGATCCATCTTTTAGGCTTTCTTTCTAATGGTGCTTGTTCCAAGGTAGAGAATCAATGGAATTCATTTGCAGATTACCATGAGTAAAATTTTTTCTCATGTCTCCTTTCCTTCGTTTCCAGCATCAAGCTGCTATTTTCTGCTAATAATCCAAGAGTCTATATTGTGAACTCCTTCTCAGTAGACCTCCAGCTGCTCTTCTAAGTATAAATCCATGTCAAAGCTGCTTTGGCTATGTCTTTTCCTGGGAGGAGTTATCATCTTCATGTGATTGCTAACAAGGTTTAACCAATTACTGTGTGTTTTCGTAGAAGGCTATTTTTAACTCTTCAGTGCTGGGAATATATTTAAAAATAACACTAATACCTTGACCTTCAGTGAATGAAGGTCTTTACCAAAGAGAGAGATCATACACTGGTAAGCCTAAGTATTAAGCTATAGCCTGAAATAATGACCTGACACTTCTTTCAGCCAGCCTTTGAAGGATGAAAGAAGATTTAAACATAACTGAAAACTGTACAAGGCAGATTGCAATCTGTGATGGGCAGCATCTTTCAAAGAGACAAGATCTGAAATGGCTATGAAAGGAAAGTAGAAAAGGAAAATCATGCTCTGTTCTGTTAGTATTTATCAGAGAATGAAGGAAGGTGAGATTGAAAAAAAAACAAACACCCAAACTAAAAAATCCCAATATGTCGTCTAGAAGCAAAGAGAGCTGATTAGTGATTAGTGTTCATTTTACTGGGACATACTTCCTAGCCACAAATATATATTGATTTCTTTCTTGGTCTTCCCAGCCACCTGTATCTGACGGGTGTTCCCTCATTATTCAGACGCAATGCAGCATGGAATAAAAAAATTTCCTGTTTCTCCTAACTCTTCATTTTCCACAATATGTAACATAACATCATGCAAGATCCTTGATCTGTCAAAGACCCAAAAGACCCGACTAATAAATTGCTGTAGCACAGTGGGGCTGTGGGATGATACAGCATTTTGGGTGGGCTGTGTTGTTTCAGGCCCAGAGCTGGGCCAGATGGGCTGCCTTGGGTGTCTCCATCCTTCCCTCCTCAGCACAGCCTTCTCTGGGGTTAGCTTGGACAGAGTGTGTGTATGGCTGAGCATAAATAGTCAGCGTGGGATGAATTAATTTAAATGTAAGCAACCTTTACTATTTTCAGTGCCCCAGGATATCTCAGACAGCCACACTGGGCTGGCAGGTAGAAAATAGGACTTAGAGAAGAGTAGTGCCATTCTGGGGTGGCAGCTGGCAACAGAGATGATCCCCAGGTAGTCCCTGGACTGCCTAAGATGGCATTAGAAGTTTATAAGCAGGTAACTGAATCCCATCCTTAGAATCTTTGTGTAATTCTTGTTTTGCCAGTGTCTTGCTTTTTAAACTAACAAAAAGTGGATAAATTAAACCTGGGCAAAGGTTTACAAGCTATCAATGTGATAACTGTGGTTAAAGATATAAGACTTAACAATACACATTCTGCATCTTTAGCTCATTTATACATTATATATTTGTATATTACCACCTGAGGAAAAAAAATGTTTTGTTGAAGGCAGTTGGACCTCTGTTAAGAATTTTTAATACCCTTTTTCCAAGTGTATTTACTGAGGATGGTTATTACCACTAAAGAACTCCCAAATCATTGTAATTATATCACATACTCATTCACAGCTACCTTTTTTTTCTTTTGTGAATTACGAATATTACATTCAAAAGAAAAACTTTTTTATATTCTTCAAGAACAAGCCAGCAAGGATGACTAGAATATGTAAAAATTAAAAAGCTAAATATGCAGGTTAGAAGATCTTTTTTTTTAATGCAAGATTCATAAATTCTTTGGTCTCTGTCTATGCTTGTGGTGAAACCATGTTTTTTAATGATTGTACCTTTATCCTTATCCAGATGCCACTCTGCCATACCTATTTCACAAGGAGTTCTGAATACTTCTTCCAAGTTGTAGCAGTTATTGGGTTTTTATATTAGTGAAAGTTTCTTACCCATAGCAGTTATAATGAGTAGATTGCATTAAAATACAATTCTAGCAGCTCCATAATTTGACAGAATCTGTATAATATGTATTTATTTTACTTTAAAATAATGGTGTTTCACTGCTTTGTTGTCTTCTGGGTGTATTTTGTTATTAATCTATTCTTTGGCACAGCATCTCATCCATATTCTGCACCACTGTGCTTTGAATATCCTAAACAAAACTGTGTCACAGCTGGATTCTAGCAACCTAAAATGAAGTTTGGATGCAGAAACTTCTCCTCAGTGTGGCTGAAATGCTCAGATGTTTTGCTAGGGATAATGTGTATTCTGCTAGCTATGGTGACATCTTCAGAGCATGGACTCGTGTGGAAGACTGGACTTTAATTGCTGTTGTTTTTTTTTGGTTTTTTAATTTCATCACCTCTTAAAGCATTTGCTCTTCAGCAGTGTCTGTGGAATTATCAGAGGGTAATACAAAGCTGCATATGTGAGGTTTGCCACTAAGTTTGCCAGGATCACCCTCAATTTTGGAATTCAGGTCATCTCACAAACACTGAAGTCTTGAAAAATATTTGCAGCAGAGCTACAGTGAGACTTTCATCTATTTCTGAAGGCTTTAGGAAATAGGTCTTCATCTGAAGTTATGACACACATATGAAGACATACTTCATCTGAAGCATACTTATTTCTAATTAATTTTCTGAGATACAAAGACGGCAACATCCACAAAGTTCCACTGGCATGGTACTGAGCTGGGGAGTCAAGTAAGCATGAATTTGCTGTGGCCTTTTCAAAACTCTCTAAGGCTCAGTACCATGAGTTCCTGGTACTCTGCAGGCTTTAGACACATTGTGAGCTCTATTCTGCAGCAATTGAGTTGGAACCTCAGACTCCATTTGGGATAACATTTGAGAATCTCAAGGAGAATTTCCTCTCATGGTTCTGGTGGGAGGCAATTATGTGGGCAAGGAACTCCTGTGAGAACAGAATCCTCTGGTACCCTCATAAACACCATATATGACAAAATTAATTTGAGATAAGGTTATCTTTCAGATTGTGTCATTAAAAAAAACTGTAAATAATGGAAGACTTGTAAAATATACAGCAGGGAATAAAACCTAAGTTATGCCATGATTATGAGTTTGAACAAGTTGTACTGGAGATCAAAGAAGGCACTAAGTGAGACATTGAACTTTGGTTTGGCACAACCTCATTTTGAGAAAACAGGATTAAAAAAGAGTGGAAAAAACAAGTTCCCTTCATTCAGTTAGCATATTTTTCTGGAAAAAAAAAAATTCTCCATCACCATGCACAGACCTCTATAGAACACACTCAAAATAAAGTGGTAATTGAAAACTGTTCTGGAAATACCACAGTTAGAAATCTGAGACACTTCAGTGAGCAAACACAGTCTTTACACCTACAATGAGCTGGATTCTGACCTATAAGCATCTCTGTGCCTCTGATTAACTCTGGTGTAACTGGGATCAGAATGTCACCTGTGGCTTAAACAAGGTGTTTCAGCTGGTGGGACCTTGGCTGGCTCTCTCCTGCACAGTAATTCCAGCCAGCCAGTCTGTGCTTCGGAGGAGATGGTTTTTAGAAGTTGTATGTAAAGTCCAAATTTGAACACTGAGTTGCACATAGCTGCCAGTTGGTAGACATTAGTTCCCATGGTTCATAAATAGTTTTGGAAAATTAATCCAACCTTCATCATTGCAGAGGGTGTGAGCTGCCTTTTCTTATAATACTGATTTATACTGATGTTTTCCCACATTGCTCTACTTGCTACTCAGGAAAACAGTGAATACTTCTTGTGTCCAAATGGATCAGAGCTAATGATTTCCAGGTTCTTAAATATATTTACCTGTCTATTTCTTGTCCAGTGGGAGATTGGTATCTAAATATCTCTGTGGATCTGAGTTCAGTGCCTTGCTGTAAAAGCTGAATTTCAGACTTCATTTTCTCCTTTACTCATGTTAAAATAACTCTCCCAGGCTAAATCTTGCTTCAAGTTAATTAAATTGATGTTAATATTCCTGGTGACTTCAGAGGAAGACAGATCCAGCTCAATATGTAATAAAAATGCAAGAGTAATAATTTTTCTAATACTATTTTAACTCAACTTCATGAAATGTCTAATACTTTGTGGTATTTTTACTTCAAAAGTATGTCTGTTTAAAGCTCCTCACCATGAATTCACCAATTTAAGTAGATGTGTCATTTACTTCAACACTTTTGAGAAGCTTGAGTATTTATTTATGCAATAAATGCATACTAAATGTCTTTATTCTTTCACACTGACATTTCTTTGCCTTGAGATCTGATTTTAAAAAGTAGTTATCTGTCATAAGCTAACTTGAACAGAATGTAAAAATTATGCACAGTTAATAAAGAAACAAAATACGTAATCTGTCAGAGCAGATCCACTGATCCATGCCTTGTAAATCAGTGCTTCTCTGACAGGGATATGTCTGTGTGCTTTTACTGCTCTCAGAATAGAATTTTACTCACCAGCTACACAATTTTGTTCATACGCCATGTAAAGTGGGAAATAATGAAATATTGTAATTTTTACATAAATATATTTAAGAAATTGCTAAGAAGTTTGGTTAATTTAAAAAAACCCTACAAATGCAAATTATTGTGTAAAGGCAAGCCCCTCATCTTTTCTATGTGGGCTACATTCAAACTAAGGAGACTTCAGGCAGGAAAGTCACCACTTCTTTCTAAGAATGTTTTTTTCATACATGCAGACCCTTGGTGTTACCTTTCTGGAGCAACATCCTGGGCCAAGGGTACCAGGCTGGTTTGATCTGTAGAGGCACCTAGCATGGGGACACATATGATGGAGAAGACACTGCTACAGCAAGACCAAAGTTTTGCCTCTTCTTGTAGAAGTTTATAAATTCTGTGAGCTCATTTCCACCCCCAGGGATATACTGCTAGATGGCAACTTTCCAAATGTCATACGTGTATAACTGACTGCACTGACCTCTCTGACACTGGACCTTGGGTTCTCTGAAATCCCCCTGGGTCTCAGGGAAGGCACCAGAGATGCTCCCTCACATCGTTCCAGCTGGAGCTGTCCATGGCTTGCAGGAGGGTCGTCAACAGCTTTCTTGATGTTTGTTGCTCTTGGAACTCCTTTTCCTCTATAACAGAGTCAGATATGCAATTCTAACATAGAAATCCAGCACATCTGGGGGAGTAGAGTTGGCAAAGCAGTTGTTAATCACCCAAGCCTTCCCTTTTGTGGTTTAGAGTGAGACTCTTGCAGTTCACTGGAGTGGAAAGAAGAGAACCAAGTCTTTTCAGAAGGCCACTTAATTCTCACTCTCATCAAGGGCTTAATGCTTTTTGGGCCTTCACAATGCTAAAGCAAAACTGGTGAGCAATTAGGAAGGAGCAGGATGGTTATGCAAACATGGTCACAGAGAATGAGACTCATTCCCCATTTAATTGTAGGTGTGGGATTCATCCCACAAATAAGTATTTTTGTGCTGAAGTAAATAGGTATAGCTGCCTACATACAGGTAGTAGCCAAGCTCCCATTAGGCAACAGCATGGAGCCTCAGCTCTCTAACATATCTCTGCACATGCACACTACAGTTGTCTAAGTCAGACCCTGCTTCCTGATCCACTTAAAAGTCAGTGGTGAGAAATAGATACTTTTAGGGCATGATTCATTCCATCCTAAAGTACCTTAAATAGATGAATAACTCTTGCCTTTTGAGTCTAGCTGAAGTACTCAGATAGGAAATGGGTATGGACAGATGAATGCCAAGGAATGGTTGCTTAGTCATTACGTGCATGTCCCTTCTAACTAGAACATTTATCACTGATCAGCCCACAAATAAGTCTTTCTGGAGCTACATGATTCCTACCCACATCTTTCCCACTGCTGAATGCCCTCTCTGTCTCAAACCACTGTTTTTTGACTTAATGCTCCCATATGTACATGCCAGTCCCTTGTGCACGCTTTATAAAGCAATCAGGTTTTCAATAGAAACTCCAGCACTTATGTTACAAAAATTATACTGGGCAGAAGAGCATGAAATGTTATTTAGGATATATTTCTGTCTTGGCAAATAGAGGGAATGAATGATCTAATGGATCTTTCCATCTGTAAGTCAACATTCAGCTTCAAAATTATGACAGCTTTTTTCTTCATAGGCATTAAATGTATTTGTTTTTGAAGATGTCTCTTATCAGTACCTTCTTTTTTTTTACATGATGATGTAAATTTATACCCTTGAAGTGATATTTTTATGATTCCCATCAGACACATAGATAAGTTAGGAACCTCTTGCATGGCTAAATGCTCTTTGCCACAGTGTGCATACTCAGTTAGATCACTCTCAATTGAAAACCCATTGAGACTTGAAGAAGAACAAAGGATAGTAATATTTTTAGCAGATTTATATTTGTCCCAGCTTGGTAAGTTGAAAAGGTCACTAAACTCTGCCAGCTCTGGGAAAATAATTTATTATTGTGAAGGAACTCAGGACAGCATGAGCTGGACATAATCCTGTATCCAAACTTGTTGGTTGACAATGTAGACAGTCAAACTCTTAGCAACACCTGTTTAGGAAAGTGCACTAGAAAGCAAATTTTATAAAGTATATCAGAATTGGTTACTTCTGAATCCCATGGGTTCTAGCATCTATTCAGGCAACTAAACTGTGGTTGAGAATATTGATTGAGAAAGATTGTGGGGTCTCATTTTGCTTGATGTATGGGGTGTATTTGATGATAATACTTCTGATGCCCAAGATAGTTGAATAGTTTGCTGTTGCTGGTTCTACTTGGGACAATTTCAGAAGTGTCTGAAGAAAGCTGATTCCCAGCTGTATTTGTAAACCCTTGAAATAAGACATCTTTAACTTGGTCTCCCATAGAAATATTCTTGCTAGTTAGACTTAATAGGATCTCAGTACTTCCCTGATATAGACAAAAATATTGGTGAACATGTTCTAACACAAACCTGCTAAATAAAATAAAACAGTGATAAATTGTGCTGTTATCCACCTGCTTGTTTAAGTAGTTCACCTGTAACTTTCTGTATAGGCTGAAACAGAGCAATAGTGGATGATGTTTTTAATCCACAGCCTTTAAGATAGTTGAAGCATTAGCTAGAATTGTATTGAAGGTCCTCTGGGGGTCTACATTTTTACTGAAAGGCTGTAATGGTTCTGTTTTGGCCCTCTTTTTCATCTTAGATAAGGCCTTCAAATGTAATGGAAAATAAAATTTAAAATACTTTTTCCTGCTTCCCTAGCAGGAAGGATTAGAAATGTTTCCATTTGGTCAGTTTAAGCCTAAATACAGGTTCTCCAAGATTGAGCCACCTTGACTCTATAGGTGCACAACCTGAAATGGCTGATTCAGCCTTGTCTTTCTCTAAGAGAGCTAAAGGCCAAATGCTGGGTCAACCTTGATGAGGAGCTGAATACCAGAGAGATTAGTGTTTATGCTTCTCCTAGACACGAATGTAAAAAGTCTGAGATTTTTGGTGGCTGTCGCTGATCTGTTGACACTTATCTGGAATTAAAGCCATCCCTGGAGTATCACGCAGAAAAAATCCCAACTTTTTACAATCTTTTTGTGCTCTCCTACTTGTAGCTGCCCTGGAGTTTACAATCTGCTTCTCTGGCTGCTGAACTTTTAGTTATAACTTCAGATCATTTTGGTCAGGAGGTTCTAGAAACTCATTAAATAGTGTTATAATTGCACTTGCAGAATGAAGAAAAACAAATACAACGTTAATTTTCTGAGTCCATTAGCCAGCTCCCTTGATTCATTTATCTGGAAGATTGAGAATGCTAATTAATTTCATTTCCACAGTTACATTTTCCAAAATCATCGAAAGACTAATCAAAAGCTTGTAGCTAATATTTGCAGCTTGTTTGGTTTTCTCCTGTTGTTTGAACTGCTTCCAGTATGTCTTGCCAGTGACATTTCTCCACAAGCAGAATAAATACCAAAACTATAGAAAAATAGTTTTACTGAAGAAAGCAGCCAATGTGTTGCCCTGGAAATACAAAATCTCTCAAAGCCACTGACGTCCTTCTGTAACTTCCATGGCAAAGAAATAACAGAGCCAGAATAATTAGTTTACTGAATAGATGCAATATGTGTAATTCCAGTACTCTTCCACAGTTGGAAAGATAGATATACTTATATTTTTTAATCCATTTTTTGCTATGAAAGATTGGGTGGAAGAGAAAATCTAATCCTCTTGGAGTGTCTGCTTAAGATATTGTTATTATTGGAAATTTTATTTGTGACACTGCACCACATGACCCTGAATTTAGGCTCTGGGTCCTAAGGTGTTACTTGCTCTCATTTATTTATGATAAAAGAGGATCTCTTCCCCTGAACTACTTGGAATCTAAACAAGGTAGAATGATCATTCTTGTGATATAAATTAAATACTGAGACACAGAGCAATTCAGAGCTTATCTTCAATTCAGCAAGCTGCCTTCAAAAGAGTAGGCAGTGAAGTGATATCACTGCAGCAATCTGCATGTGTGCTAATTAGTCTGGATGGATCCTGCAATTTCATATTTATATTGCATCTGAAGTGCTAGCTAGTGTATTAGCCACTTTGGAGCATTATGCATTGCAAACACATCCAAAGTGATTTAGGATCATGCAGTCAATGTTGGATTTGTGGTTAATCTCACTACTATTTTTTAATTTCCTTCCCCGTGTTGCACAAAAAATATTACAGACTCATACAACAGTTTAGGGGAAGGGATCTTTGGAAGCCATAGGGTCCAATTGCTTGCTTGGAACAGGGCTGACATCAGTTTGTTCCAGTTCCTTAAGGCTTTGTTTGATAACTCATCTTGTGAAGGATTTTTAAAAATCTATATATAGTGAGAATTTCCCTTGCTATGACTTGTGTCCATTGCTTGTTGTCCTTTTGTTGGACATCTCTGAGAAGAGTTTGACACCATCCTTTCCACCACCTCATAGGTAGTTGCAGACAGTAATTGAGATCCTGCTTCTCTCTGTCTGCTGCAGGCTGAACAAACCCAGCTCCCTCCTACTCTCCACGTTCTCCAGCCACTAACAACATTGGAATAATTAGGCTTGCTCAGTACGTCTTTGTACTGGGGAGACAAGTCTGGGAGACCATGAGTCTGTCTAAACCCATGTGGTTTTGGAAGTGATAAATTACATTAATCTCTTCTGGAAGCAAGCTCCATTATTAAGATCCTGGACTTGTGGAATTTTTGCCTCCATTCCAGAACATAAGTTACCAATTTCTTGACTCTAATAGCTGGTGGTGTATATCCTGATGAGCTGGAGTCTTCCCTGTGCATACCTGAGGTTACCTCACCTGGTCCTGTAAAAGGCTTTGAAGATCAGGTCCAAGACCTTTGTAATGATTCACATAAAAGCGTTTTGAGAGAGAATATGTGAATATCTGAGTTGGGAAGAGCTTGGTGAGAGAGGTGGTGGCTTTTAAAGCAGTTTTAGTGCTACTGAAAAATTCAGCTTCAGTTTTGCACTCACAGCTACAGCTGCAAGAGGAAACCATAGATACAGATGTGCATAAGGAGTTGCAAGACGAAGATAAGGATTTGGAATAATTGTTTCAGGAGTAAATTTTATTCTGTTTCGGGACATTTGGAACCTGTATCAGCTGGGAGGAGGTGACTGTGCTGCAGACCTGTGGTAACTGGCAGTGGTGAGAAGAGAGACAGGCACATGGAGATTTTTGGGTTTAATCTGTTAATCACATGGCCATCACTGCGGGTGTGCTGTCAGACTTAACCTAAGCATGTGCTTTGAGAGGAGTCATGGATTCTGGCTGGCTCTCTTTTGTCAATGCTCATGGTGCACAGGAACATTCACAGTGACACGACCTGCTGAGCTCTGCAGGTTGCTGTTTATTTTGATCAGGATTTTTTCCAGTGTGGTGCTGGTTTTGCGTGACCTTTACACTTTGGGATTAAAATTACTTGGTTGCATATGTTGGTTCACTGAATGGAAAGGTCAGTATTGGTAACCCATTTTTAATTTGTTTTCACTGTTCATATTGCACTGGTTGGCTTTCGAAGTAATCCTGATTCTTTATCCATGGATGCTGGTGAGGGAAGTGAGTGTTGTTGGGGGGGTTTTGTGGCTTCCATGAATTTTTACATTTGCAGAATTTGCGCTTTCCATTTATGGGCAATTTAGTGCTTTGCCTTCCAGGGGTGCTCGTCGTGTGCATATGGAATCTATTACACATGATTTGTAGACCCTTTGTAGATTTTAAAAACAATGAAGAATGGGATTTCACAATATAGGAACTATGAACTAAGTTAAAACACCCTAAAAGTTTGAAAACTGTTTGTCTTCCTAAAAGTGGAAATGCATAAATATTTTGTAAACAGTGCTGGCTGTAGGGGTTTAACTAAAGAAAATGGGATAATAATCTGCTAAACTTTGAGGTTTTGGGTTTTTCTCATAATGCCTGTGGCAAATTGTCCTCTTTGTGACCACTGAATAATCTTAGATGTTGGAGTCATGTGGTTCCATCAAAACATTTGGGAAGGGATGTCAAGAGAACCCCCCACTTTTCCAGCTTGCTTCTTTCTGATGCCAGGATAGAAAAACGTGCTGTGGGAAGCTCTTGTGGTAAACGACTGTTCAGGAGCTCTACAGAGCTTTGGAGAGATTTCTGGACTTTGCCCTTGATACAGATACACTGGATGCCAAAGGTGGTGGTGGTGGATGACATGCAATGACTTTCAAAGAGCATTCTCAATACATTAATCTGGTCTGCTTTGTTAATCTGGTTTTAGCCATTTCCTGGGTCATGGACTTTCCCTCTTAGTCCTTTTGTCCCTTCTGTTTCCCTTCCAATACCCTGCCAGTTCTAAACCACTTTTTCTTGTATTTCAGAGGCTTTCCTGAAGATATGGACATTCCTTGTTTCAGTCTACTCTTCCATGATATTCATGTGCTGTAGACTTGTTAACATGTATTTAAGGATCTTGATGCCTCCAGTGAATACTGTGAAGGGAAAAATAGCATTATTTTTGGTTCAATATCTGTGGTGTCAAAGATTTTTTAAAATATTCATCCAACAACTTCAAGATACTCTTTACAGATCCTTATTTTCTGTCTTGGAATTTGGCCTTACCTTTCTTTCCATAGTCTTGGGAATACGAGTGTTGGGCATCTAATTAGCTCATGCCCAAAATAAGTATTTAGAGTCCCACCATGGGGCAGGAGGCCATGGGATAGGATGATTGTAAATACAGCATGTTAGACTTAGGTCACAGCTTGGTACCTCCTAATCCCATTTTGTAGCTCCTAATTTTGCTGTTGGTAGGCTTTGCTTTTTTATTATGATTGTCAATCTGCCTGAGAATGCTCTGGTCTGCCTTTAAGTTCTGTTACTTATGATGACACTTGAAGCAGATATTCTGTGATCCAGTCTGAACTATGTCTATTATGTGATTAGGTCCAATCTCCTGTCAGAAGACACAACTCAAGAACAGCTATTCTCCCATCGTGGAGACATGTGTGGCCTGATCAAAGGAAACATGTAATTATAAAAGCTGATGTGAACCCAGCAAAGAATAATCTGCTTTTATTAATTTGATTTATACCTTCTGATACTCTGATCATCTGAGAGGACACAGACATCTACCTGGAGCCTGGATGAAAGCGGTGCTTTCTTGTAAAGTCAAGAGCCCTAACAGGACACCATGTACCTAGAATTTCCCTTTGTAACTCCTCTTACGCACTCAGCTTTTCTTGTGCTGTCCTTGTTGCTCTGTAATGACTCAGAGGCACCTCTGGAATTAGCAATGTTCATGGGTTCTTAATGCTTCTGTGCCACTTACCTCCTACCTGGCATTTTCCTGTTTCTCAAATGCATTTTTAGTATCTTTCTACTGATCAGAAACCAAATGACACTCTGAGACTGGCAATGGAAAAGAATCCCTTTTCAGAATTTGCACTTTTACAGACGTCCTCTGATAAACTGCAGTAAGTGCCTGCTTATTATATGCTACCTACAGATGCAGAATTCACCAGAATGGGAGGCAGGTGAAAGGAATCCGTGTTCAGTCCACGTTACTGCTTCTGAACTCGTGTGATCTCATGATTTTCCTCACTTGCCCATTTTTGGGGAACTTCAGCCAGCCAGCCCTGGTATTTCAGAATGTCTGACCCACAAGGAAAGATAGATACAATCGAGCAGGTGAAGGAATAGTCTGATCAGAGTAATGGGAAAAGCTGTGTGGAGATGGCCAGTGTAGTTCAGAGCATGAATGCAAGGGCCACATTATCACAGATACAAACCAGCACAGTAATTCCTCAGTTCAGTCATCCTGACAACTGCCCATATAGAAGAAGATCTTTTTTCCTGAAGAGAACCCAGTTTGTAACTGGGATAAAAATCAGGAAGAAAATCCTGAAAAAGCAATGTCTAGGAAGTGCAGTTTGGAATTAGATGGATACAGACAGCTCTTTCAGTTGGAAAATTGATGATGTTGCAGTTCCATTTTTATTTTTAACTCAGAAAACACAGAACTGCAAACAGAACTATTCCTTTAGAGGCAGTGGAAACTCCTGAGATTCAAATACACAGTAAGTGCTTGAGGAAAATAGTCTATTTCAGGTGCATTCCTCAGAAGTAGTTGTAGCAAGGTTGAATATGTAATCTCACATCATGGGAACACCATACATACATAGACCTTCCAATTTAAAACATGGATATGAACAAGAAGTTATAAATAGTTTTGCACTGAAACTCAAGGTCGCTGCCAGCCTGCTGGAGACCTGCCGCTGCTGCTGTGTGGGGTCACCAGCGGTGGGTACCGCTGTCCTGATGCTGCGGTTCACCGACAGAATGGGGGGACATTCCCTTCCCTTCAGCGCGCACACGCAATGTGCGAGCAGGATGCCTTCCTCCATGGCTCTTTGTGACGGGAAATGCCGACCCTCCACTCGCACTCAGCTGTGTCCTGGTGTCTGGATGGTTTGAAGCGCGGCGCTCGCTTTCCCTGCCTGCCCGGCGCGGCTGCAGCAGTACCCACCGGTACCCCCCGGTACACGCCCCGAGCCCTCGGCCGCTCGGACTCCGCACGGGCACGGTCACACGGGGGGCAAACGCTGGCGAGACCCCCGCGGGAGCGCTCCGCCGGGCACCATCGCTTGAGCGAGCCCTGCCCGAGGGATGGCAGCAGCATCCCCGCACGGCTGTGGGGTGGGAGGGCGATGCCAGCGGGGGATACCCCCGCCGCAAGGCTCCCCTCGTCCCCGCGGCCCCCGGGCGCTCTGAGCGGGGGCGGGCGGACCCCTCCCCTCCCCTCCCCGTGCTCCCCGCCCCTGCCCCGCATTGGCTGCGGGCGCTGACGGGCAGCCGGGGCGGCCCCTGCCCGCGGCCGCCCAGGGGCACTGCCCGCACTGGGGGTCCGGCCGCGCCGGGGAGCGGGGCTGAGTCGAGCCGGTGTTGCCATGGGGGTGGAGATCGAGACCATCTCTCCGGGAGACGGTACGAGGCCGTGCGGGGAGCAGCCCTGCGGCATGGGGACGGGGTGCGCCCGGTCCGGCCGGACACCCCGGGGGCTCCGGGAGCGAGGGAGCCGCGTCCCCGCCGGCGGCACAGCGGGGAGCGCGGGGAGCGGGGAAGCGGCGGGGTGGGAGGGGAGGCACGGCCGCCCCCACAGCCCCGCGGGCACGAAGCCCCGGTGCGGGAGAGGCGGAGCGCGGCCAGGCGGCCGCCCGGGGTCGCGGCGCGGCAGGGGCGGCGAGGGGCCGGGGTTTCGGTGGCATCCGCTGACAGCTGCACGGCCCGAGCGCGGCGTCAGCGCCCGCGCCCGGCGGGGAGCCCAAACTTTCCCCGGTGGCGAGCCCGGCCTCGCCGGGGCTACCGGCCCTTCGTGCCAGCATCCCCCGGCGAGGCACCGCCGCCTCCCGGTCCAGCGTGGGATGCTGGCGAGGGCTGATGTGCAGCCCGGGTGGCAGTCACCTCTCGTTGGCGCACGCTTGGCTTTCCAGAGCCAATTCGCAACATTCTGCTCTGCCTTGGCATTATAATATAATTCCGTAAGGTTTTTGTGTTTTGGGTTTTTTAGAGAGAATGTGATTCTTTTTCTTTAAAATGTAAATCTCTGTAGCATACATATGTAGCTATATAATAGGCCAGATTCATCGTTGGCTGATATACAATCATAAATAATTCGTTCAAGTTGATCACAGATTAAGTTTCTTGGCCCAGTATCTTTCCTTTCTTTGTGTATGCTTTAAAATTGGCTTGTCTCTCTGTGCTGTTTAGCTCTAGATGAATTCTTCTCTTGGTTGCACAGATGTAAAAGAAGAATTCCTATACCCACATAAGTAATGGTGCTGAGTTGGGAGTAGGAAGGGAGGTGGAACTACCTCACAGTAGTACTTTCTATCTATTAGATAGATCAGGGCTATCATTGTAAGTAGTACGCGATTCCAAATAAGGCTATATGGTTTAGTTCTCTTGGTTGCAAGTCTTAATCAAAACCAGCTGACTTTAAACACTCTTAAGCCACAGTGAGTCAGTGGTCTTGTGAATCTCTGCTTTTAATATGGCTTTGATGTGAAATTACCTAGCTTCATTGGCTTTGCTGGTGGTACACTCACACAGCAAAGTGTGTGTCTATATGGTCTGAAATTGCTTTTCTGAGATCTCTGTATAATAGTGGTTCATTTTAATAATACCTGTTTTACTGGGGGTAGGATTCATCTCACATAACTTTTCTCAGGTTAGCAGGCTAGTCTTCTGGGTTTTCTTTGTGGCCATCTCCAGAGATTAATTTGTCTTGCCTTTCTCTGGATAGGCTTGCTTTCTCTCAAAGCCCTGCTAATTCTTTTCTGTCAATAGAGGAAGCCCAGGAGACCGGCATATGATAGCTGCCTGTGGTTTAGATGGCTGTGAATTTAAAAGAGATGAATCCCACTTTAGCATACCATGGTGCCCTTACCAGATACCTGCTGTACTGCATTTAGTACAACATGCAACTAGGAATATTTCAGCTAGCCAAGGCTGTTCAGGTGGTGCTTGGAAGCACCACTTTCTCAATTTTTGTGTTGTAAATCTTGGTTCATTGTATTAGCCTGCCCTCCACCACTCACTGCTCATGTGGTTTTGGTATGTGAGCCCAAAGACCATAGCTTGTGTGTTACCTGCTGATTTATACCCTGTGAAGCGCCCTGTAATGCAGAACTTGTTATCATGTTAATTCTGACCAAAGAGCCAGAAAGCCAACTAAGGGATGAGCCTCAGTTTCATAGAATCATAGAATGGTTTGGTTGGAAGGGACCTTAAAGATCATCTTGTTCCAACCTCCCTGCCATGGGCAGGGACACCTTCCACTGGACCAGGTTGCTCCAAGCCCCATCTGCCTGATCTTGAACATTTCCAGGGATGGGGCATCCAGAGCTTCTGTGGGCAACCTAACTCAATCCCCATTTTTTAGCTTTCTGTCAGGATGTTCCTTAATAATTAACCTTATTTAGCTTTCTGTCAGGATGTTCCTTAATAATTAACCTTATTGATACTTTTAAGTTCTTCTGAACCTGGGCACTCCCCTGGCCAGCCTTAAGAAATCAAGGTTAGCACCACTGGCACCTAATTGAGCCTTGAGAGTCATCCCGTAGCTTTTAGTACCTTTGACAGTACCTGGAACAGGTAAAATGGAAATGGTAATTGCATTTTCCAGTGTCAAGTAAATAATTTAAGCTTTATTTCCTTTCAGTATGAACATTTTAGGAGGAGCTACCAGGGTCTTAAAAGAATTCAGTGTACTACTGCTTTACTGTTGCCTCATGCTGCAAAATTAAATTGCTTTTGTCTGTGAAAAATTCTGTAAAACCCATCCCTGCTAATTAAAGATGCCCTCACAGAGCTGTCGTTCTTGAGTGAAAGGCATTAGAGATGTCAATACAAGTGGATTTTCTCACAATGTCAGACTGAGACTTTTTTTGAAATGTTATAGCAAAAACATTCTGAGAACTATTAAAAGTTGTAATTCGTTAAGTTTTGGCTCTCCTTTTGTGCTTATAGAATGTAAATGCATATGTAATGCACACATATATAGAGAGAGTTATCTAAGAAAAGTATTACTTGGTCTAAAAGGTAAATAGCAGCCAAGCTGGGACCTTTTACCCTAAACCATCCTATTCCTGTCTTTCATATTAGTGATTTGGTAACACGTAGTCATAGACTCATGGAGTTGTTAAGGTTGGAAGAGACTTCTAAGATCATGAAGTCCAGCACCACCACCATGTTCACCATTAAACCATGTCTTCAGATGTCACATGCATGTGTTTTCTGAACACTTGAAAGAACTGTGACTCCACCACTTGCCTGGGCAGTCAATGTTTTACAACCCCATGGTTTACAACCTTTTCTGTGAAGAAATGTTTACTAATACCCAATCTAAACCTAACCCAGTGCAGCCTGAGGCTGTTTCCCCTCACTTTTCCCCTCCACTTGTTCTCTGGGAGAAGAGACTGATCCCTGCTCCACTGCAACCTCCTGTCAGGTAGTTGTAGAGAGCAATAAAGTCCCCCCTGAGCCTCCTTTTCTTCAGGCCAGACACCCCCAGCTCCCTCAGCTGCTCCTCATAAAACTTGTGCTCCAAGTTGTATGAGGAGCCACTTACATCTACAGCTGTCATGTGGATTTCCCAGGTGTCCTAAAGTAAGCAAATGGCTAATACCAGATCTCTGTTCAGCATTTTCCTCTTTAAAGATAAACTTGCATAGCCAGGTCAATCAGAGAAAATAAAAGAATAACCTTTTATAATTTTAACAGGACGGACATTTCCAAAGAAGGGTCAGACGTGTGTGGTGCACTACACAGGTAAGGCTTGTTCTGGATGCTCTCTCCATACCAACTGCTTCACATTCAAGAGTGATTTCCTATCTCAGATGTCTGTTGTATTTTTTGTTTTGTTCTGTCATTCATAATCCACTGGATAATGTTTGGATGGGTTTCCTGCCTATTTCACTTCTAGCTGAGCTGTTCAGGCTACAGTAGCTAGATATGCCTGCTGGCAGATTTGCCATGGGTAATGTTCAATGGTGAGAGCTTTGCAGAAGAAGCTGCAGACCTGATTCATTAAGCTATTTTATTAGCTAGTGAAATTGAGCATGAAACAGTCAAAATGCTGGGTTCATATTTTTGCAGCCTCTGATCTTGACACAGACAATTAATGATTGTATATATCTTGAAAGCATGTGTCCATGTATTAGCAGTGAAATTGATTCCAGATTGAAGACATCAATACCAGGTCTGTTTAAACACCTGCTTTATGGACTTGTGCTAATCTTAAGTGGTGAGCTGGTTAATGCAGCTGCTTATGCTGAAGAAGAAAATATTCTTTAAATCAGTTTATGGTGTTATGCTTTGTATGTAGTTATGTAAGTTGTCAAAAGGATGCAAAAATCGCTGTAGTCTGAGTCTCCAACTGGAAAGTTCACTTCAAAAGCTGTCATTTTATGAGATATTTTCCTTAAGAAGCTAACATGCAGGTTATGTGGACATTGAAGCTTCTGATCGAGGCCTAGATAGTGAGATAATGTTTTCCTCTAGTGTTCAGGATGATAGGAAAGTTCTCTCTGGTAACTGTTGCTTTCCTTCAGTTTTGTACTTGCTTCTTAAACTGGAGCAAGATGGAAACATTTGCTAATAAATATAACTAATGAAGTAAACCTATTTGTATTTTCAATAAACTTTTTATATCATTTCAATAATATCACCATTGCAAAGGTTATATGGGAGTTAGTGCACTGGCCTGGGGTGGAAGTTGTCTGGTTTTAAGCTCCCATATATACATTATATATTCAAAGTATTTTGATCTAATGAGGATTTCTATTTTGAATTAGAAGATGTTAAACCCATGGATCTCCCATTCCAGTCTCAGCTCTTACGGATATTTCTCTGTAACTTAGATATGAAAATAGATGTTTTGAAATTATTTTTGTGAAGATGCTGAAAAATGTTTCTCTTCCTGTCCAGTCTTCAAAAGGTTTTATGAAATAAAATTGTCACGTCCCACCCCTAGTTAGTTCAAGATAAATTAAATGTCAGAACTGAAATAGGCAAAAAAATTTGAGCCTGGTGGCTCCCACAAAGCACATTTTTTCTGGATAACTTCAGAGAGTGTGAATGGTAAATGTGAAAAGATAACAAGATGCTGCATACTCCTATTGATATTAGATAGTGTCTTAGATGAGGCTGTCGTAAACTGGCTTTGACATACAAGACTTCATAAAAACTCATTAAATCAGTCTCTAGCATAAACTGTGCTTTCTCCATATATCTTGCTGCTGGTGCTATGTAACCTCTCTTGCCTCCCTGATTAGAACAGATTGCAGGGGAGGCTCATCACCTCAGTTCCACTGCTGGTGCCAGCAGTCTTTGGTGGTGATGTTTTTAAATTGAGCCTATGGTTAGTGGATAAAGTGTTTCATTCCAGTGATCTATAAAGCATGTGGGTAAGATGACATGTAAGTGTTGAGTTTTAGTTTAAAACAGTTTTATCTGGATCCAGTAGAGTTTCTTTTTGTACTGATGAGATTCTGGATGTGTCTGGTATTTATCTTGGAATGATGTCTGTCTTATTTATGTGATCTTATTAGGCCTCAATGTACTTAATACTTATCCTCACCACACTCCTCGGCGTCTTGCTTTAGGAACTGGGTACCTAAATTACAGGGAAGCCTGCAGAGAAATCCAGAACCTCAGCCTTGGCACCTAAAATGGGAGTTAGGAAAAACTAAGACACCTAGGTGCAAGGAAATGATCCAGAAATGCTGTTTTTCAGAGCTGCTAATGTTGCATAGCATGTACGACTCTCAAGCTGTCTCTATATTTAGCTTATGTGACACTCTGGAGTTGAGCACAGATACCTGTGAGGAGGTACTGTATTATGGGAGGCAAGGGAAGCAGGCACTGACTGGACTCCATCAAGATCCAGAGATTGTTTGGATCCCCAGAAAAGCCTGACCTCACTGGTGTACTTGGAGCACAGTTCTGAATCCAGGATCAGGCAGAGCAGAGAACCAAAAACACGGCCTGTGGGAGCCCACTTGATGTGTAATAACTGAACAGATGTTTCAGACATGGCAAACCTGGCTCCAGTTGGCTCTTGCCATAGAAGAGGGTCATAACACTGCCTGCCACATCGTGAACTGCAACCATTACGTTCCTGGGGAGAAGAAAGCTGAAATTTCCCACTCCTTTCAATCTAGCTTGGGACACTGAGCAGTGAAGAGTGCAAGAGCCAGGGCAAGGAAGGGAGCAGGCATGAGGATGAGTGTTTGGTGCACGATACTCATGCAGGGATAGGGAAGGAGTTGTAGTGCAATCCCTGTCTTTGGGGATTAATTCAATACCTTTTTTTTAATCCTATGATTTTCCCATGTGGTGGTGCCAGCTGGGCAGGCCATGTAACTTTTTGCAGTGGCCCTTCTGCTTTCATACTAACACACACTGTGGTGATACAGCTCCTTAGCACAAACATGGTTGGTCCTGAAGGACTAGATTTTTTGTTCATGCATAGAAAAAACATTGCCTGCCCACTAATTGTTCCTGTTTCGAAGGAGAGAAGAGGTTAAAATGGGTTCTCCTCTGCCAGAGCAAGCTATGAATCTTAAGGGAGACTCCAGTGAGTGGTGGTCTGTGGGCTCCATAGTGTCTGATTTCCCCTCTTGCCTTTGCTTTTGTAGGCATGCATTTACCATGTGATGGGGAGTGATGGCAGACAGCATGGACAGGAGGGGACTGCTGTCACTGCAGGAGTAGAAGGCCCATAGCAACCTCCATTTTTTAGGAGTAAGCTGTCTGTATGACTTGTCCTGGTGGTCCGTGCAGGAAAAATCCAGAGAGGACCAAAAGCTGGACCTCCAGATGTTTGGCAGAGCTTTAGGGTTCTTTCTGCTTGTCCTTCAGGATTTTATGATTCATCACCAAGGTAGAGATTCAGCAGGGTAGTTTCTAGTCTGACAACCCTACATGTTCTGGAGGAGTGGGAAGTGAGAACTGGAATCTCCTCAAAATGAGGAACTGTGAGTTTTACACTTCTGCTGTCAGCACTCCAGCTATTAGGCTGTTACATGTGGCAGCTTTTCCTCTTCCTCTCCTTGATCAGCTGGATGTATAATCTCAGGGTATGGTGTGGCCTGATTCCCAAAAGCATTGTGATGCCTTAAGGAGCAGACCTAAGTTCCAGTGGCAGCAGGAATTAAGGTGAAACCTCACTAGGAAGCAGTTCAGAAAGGACCTGTTCGTTTCAGCAGATTGTTTTTAATTATTTTTTCCCCTTAGGAGTAATTCTCAGCTGCTTTACAATTAGAGCAGGATTTTTGGATTACCCTTCAGAAGTGCCTAATTGCCCTTTCATAAGACGCCTTAGTGCCTAACTTTGGTCCTGTAAATCACCTGCTAATTTTTCAGCTTTGCACAGCTTGATTTAAGTACACAAATAGATGTCCAGATAATTGCAGAAGATTAGATAAGAGGGACTGTGATAGAACATGAAACCAAGTGTCAGTCTTAGTATATGATAGAAAAATGTGGCCAGATTCCTGTATGCTTATCTTTGTTAACAAATATAACAAATATAATAATTTCTTCTTAGGTTCCAGCATCCATGTTGAGTCTCAAAAGTTACCTGACACAATATTACTGTAATGGGATTAATAGATAAGGCAGAGCACTGGCACTGAAATGCATTTGCAGCAGCACTGGTTTATGTCATGTTTTTTGTCACAGATTTCCTTGAGCAAGCTTCTCAAAGCCTTTGGCAATCTGCTTACTCCTTCTGTTTTCCATCTGCAAAATGATAGTTGTACTTTGTCTGCCTCCTGTGGAGAGATTGCAGGGAGTTTGAGATATGAGCTGCCTCCTTCTTCATGCCTGTTGTAATGGCGACCTAATCTTGATTGGGTCTTCAGGTTACACTGGGCTACTGACAGTAGTACAAGCAAACTAATTAATCCTGGAGTGCATAAAAGGAATTGACTCATTTTCTGCAGTTTTGTTTCCTGTGATTTAAATTTGTTGACTCTGGCAACGGGAATTAGCAGTGTAGAATTTTCAAAGATTTATGAAGATGTTACAAAACGTGACTTTCAGTTAGCAATGCTCCTCAACAAAACCTTCACTGAGGAGGGATTTGCTCTGTCTGGAGACTGTGAGGTAAAATCTGCACTCCAGGAAGCTGAATCCCATTCCTGGCCCTCCTGATGGATGATGGTGTGCCTTCACACCAGCTTTATGTGTACTGAATCTAAATCTGCTCATGATAATGAGAGGATAGCTTTTTTCCCCAAGTTATTCAGAGCTGACTTTCTCTTGTGTTGTCCCATGTAGCTTCTGGCAGAGTTGAATTCTTAACCTCTTCATCTTCCTCCTTGGTCACCTGTAAAACTCTGATTATAATACAGTTGTCCTTTTTAAGGAACTGATGATAACCAGTGTTTCTAGTCAGCTGGAACTGACTTACTTGAGTGAGACATAAAGACACAGTAAATCATTAATTATTTATTAAAATGGACTTCTTTCAGAAGATTTTTCATAGACTTTTTAGGCTAGGACTATTGTCCCAAAATTGCACTAAACAGATTTCCGAAAGAACAGAATACTTCAATTGGAAGGGACTTAAAATGACCATCTCTTCCAACTGCCTGAGAATTTCAAGGCTGACCAATAGTTAAAGCATGTTGTGAAGTCATTGTCCAAATGCCTCTTATACACTGACTGATTTGAGGGATCCACTGCCTCTCCGGTGGTGGGCTCCCCACTCAGTGACGAAATGCTGCCTAATGTCCAGTCTAAACCTCCTCTGGAGCAGCTTGGAAACATTCCCCTATGTCCTGGATCACAGGGAGAAGAGCCCAGCATCTCCCTCTCCACTTCAATATTTCAGTACTGAGAAGTTGATTTTTTATTATTTTTTTAATGCGTAAAGTGAAATTCCACATTGAAATAAATGAATACTACTACATTTATTGCAGCTGAGCTGTACAAATTCATTCTGTTTTAGGAAGCAGGGTTTTATTTAAAGCAGAACAAATGATTAATTGTTCTTTTCCTAGTGGTCTGAGGACAAATTTGTATCATCTTCTTTTCCCATATATTGCCAGAATTATTTTATATTGTTTCTTCAGCTTTGGCAGTGGTGTAGTGTTGAGAATTACGGTTATGTCTGTGAAGTTGACAGCTCTTTATATAACAAAAGCATAGTGCCAGGATATAGATGAACACTAATTCATAGAATATGCTTGATTTATCATGATTAAAAACACTATTTTCCATTTAACACAATAGAAATGTAATGCAATTCCCTTGAAATAATCCTTGCCAAAAAGATCTGCCTATTTTTCTTGGATGAAAATCAACCCAGCCTTAAGTGTATGTAGTAATAGCCAGAGATTTGTCTATACTGACATGCTCTCAAAAAGACTAATGTAGATTCAGAGTAACTTTACAGAGTGTCATCTGTTTGTCTATGAGCATGACTGGATGAACATCAGCCTTGTGCAAGCACTTTGTGCCAGGTGAGTACAGGAGGTTGTTATTTCTCTGGTCCCACTTTTCAGAAACATCTGTACCACTTCAAGTGGGAGCTCTGCATGTGTAGCTGAGAGGAAAATTGAACTAAGTAAGGCACTTAATCAAAATTCTTTGTCTCCAGGAGGCTGTCTAGCTGGGTTTGGAAGAGGATAGTGAACACTGCAATTAGGACTATCATTAATAAGAATTGTATTGTAACAGACATTATAATTGAAAGTTGATTTAAAGCCAGCTAAATCTTGCTTACCTAGAAGGAATTCTATTCTTTAATCAAGCCTGTTCCCAAGATACACTATACCAGAGGAGTGTGACGTCCGTCCATTTTTTGAGGACTGCCAATTTTTTGTATTTTTTTAATTTAATGCCCTGGTTTGGAAGTATGAAATCCTTTTGCTTCTGTGGAGATCTTGGTGGCAGCTAAGCACTTAGAAAGATCTTTTTTCTTTGGTGGATCATAACTGCAAAAAGTAGTTTTAGTCCTCCCTGAGGAATCTTTTGCTGCCTCTAGAAACAATTTGTAAGTCTTAAACTCTGTCAATAAAGGGATAAAAATTCTCATCTTTGCTTATTTGATATAGTTTAGTTATCCCTGGAAGTATTTTAGCAGTGACTTTGGCCTGATAGTGATGATAGTGATCAGAGTCCAGAAGCAAAACTCTGAGCAGAAGAGATTTCTCCTACACATTTTGCTGCCAGCTTAGTGACTGACGTCAGATATATTACTTGCTCTTTCATTTTCTAAATTTGATAGAAAAAGGGGCGTCTCAAAATTGTCATGCAATTAATGTTTGCAAGTACAGTGAGACTCGCTGTAAGAAGCTCTTGATGTGAAAAAGTGATTTGATTAATAAAAAGGTTCAGAGATTTATAAGAGAAAAAGTAGCAGCTTCAGCTGGAGAGTGAGTGAGTTTAAATTGAACACACTAGATTGTTGCCTTATGGAAAAGGATCAGCGTAATAAACTGTAGCCTCAAGTTTCCCAGTTGCTCCTCCTTTGCTGTTTTGCTGTGTATGGTGCCCATTGGTTTCACTGAAATCACTTGTGGTGTTAGATGTGCTTAATATGGGTAAGTGAATCAGAAAAGGACCTTGAACTATTTCAACAGCGTTCTTATTGGCAACCTCAGTTGTGAAGCCTTGGTTTGACTAAGAATTGGAAGTTTCTCCCCTTAAGGGGACTCCCCATAGCACTGAGATTTTGTTTGGACCATTGCAGATATGCTTTGAGCAAAGAAAGGGAAGGCTTCAGGATTGCCCATGAACACCATCTTATATTCATTTGGGAAGAAGACAGGAGTTTCATTCTTGCAGAGTAAAGAAGAATATAAATAGATTTCTTCAAGATAGCATACACGGGTACTTTCTCCCCTGACAGAGACTTCTCTGTGAGCATGAGAAATGCTGAGTGATTTGGTGACTGCTAGCTTCGATTTTGGAACACTTGCTAACCTTTACAGGATTTCCTTTCATGGTGGGATTGTAGCATCATGCTTTGTTCCTATTGTGCACAGAAATGAAACTGCTAGCGAATAATTAAACCTCCTACTCCTACCTCACAAAAGCCTTAAGGAAGTGGATTTCAAGATATTTAAAAAAAAGCTCACAAAGCAGATTATCTAAAGTACCAGAGAACTAATAGCCTCTGTTCATCAAGTTTTTAAAAGCTCAGAGCTGATCCAAGAAAGTGCCATCTTTTAGAAAATTAGATTGCTGTTTCAAACAAGATATTTTTGCTGGATCCTCTTTGCACTTATTTTAAATGATTTCAGCATGCCCTGCTTGCAGCTCATACGTGTATTTGACGACTTAGACCTGAAAGGTTTACTTCAATTCTTGATCATTAGAATTCCAGGTCCTTACAAGAATGGCATCATTTTCTAGTAATTTATGCAGCCAAAAATCAAAGAATTGTCAAAAAAACTGTGCAATGGATAGTATTTGTTAGTGTAAAATGTACAAATGATCCTACATCAGCCGAAGAGATGCTCTTATCAGCTGGCACCAGTGATAGGCTTGTATCCCTTTATTGACAAAATAGAACTGACATCACCGTATTTACCTAATTAAAAAGTCTAAATTGTCTAAACATCTAAAAGCTTAGTTACCTTGGGTTACCTAAATAGTTAGATTGTGGATATGCCTCTCTTTCTATTGATTAGAGAAAGAGCATAATGTGATTCCCAGGTCAGGCAGCTCAGCTAGGCAGGGAGTGTGGAAGGGGGAATATTTTCTTAATTTGACAGCACGTGGTGTCATCCCTCCGCAGTGGATACACAGCAGGGATATGTACCATACACCACATCTCAGGTGTATCACCTGAGCAGATGCTGTGCAGCCAGAGATCTGCAGCACTCAGTGCGTTGGTCCAACTGCTGCAGGGATGTGTGTGGGAGATCCCTGGGGAGGGCATTGCCGAGGAGCTCACATGGTCCCCATTTTTGGCGCTGGGAAGCAGCTGAGCCTGCGGCCGCTGTGCCACGGGAAGCAGCAGCCTGGTGTTGGCAGGAGTTCTGCTGAGTCTTGCTGAACCAGGGCCAGGGGGTGGGGGGGGCTTTATATTGAAAGCAGCATCTCTCAGTTGAGGCATATTATTTAGCTTTACTTACTCAAGGGCATTGTAAATGTTTCTTAATTTTTTTTTTCCCACAAGACTGCTGGCTGCAGAAGTTTATGCTCCCTTACACATCGCTCACTCAGCGTGAGGGATCTTAAGTGTTGTAGCTGTGGTGTCATCAAGAAGAGCCAGAGGATCTTTGTAGCCAAGGCAGCAGGTCCATGTACTTAATGTAGTCCTTTCTCTTCCATTCAACACCCTGGGACTTCTAAAACTCAATGTTATAGCAGTGGTTGTGAGGTACATTTGATGTGTAGATCTCCCTCTGTCTCTTCTTATGATATCCCAAGTGTGGTTACCCCTTCCAGATCTTTTCCGTTTAATCCTGCATAGTTATTTGGGTCTTAGTTGTCTCTTCCTACTCTAATTCACTTCCCTTTACACATTTAATGATGTGACAACCTTGATTTAGCAAGATTGTCGTCTCTTACTTTGTTCTCAGTTAAAAATGGAAGACTTGTTTTTTGAAGTGCTTTCCTGCTGGACGGCAGAAAAGACCTAACACCGGATTAGTTTAGTTCATTTTCCAATCGGTGATTGCTACAAAAAAAGACATTCCCAGATACATTGGCTTTATCTAGTTTTTAATGACCAAAGTGAAAAAATATTTTTCTACTTCTTAACCTCTTCAAATTGCTGCTGGTGCAGCTTTAAAAGTAGCAGCTTTGTGTTGAAATTTTTTACACTGCATTAGAAAAAAAAAAACAACAAAACCCAAACACAAACCAAACATGTAGTTATTTGGAAATTACACTAAAATACTATATAGGGATTGCAGTTAGGAGCTTTATATTTTTGTTCTGTGGATAAATTTATGGTTTTGCTACAAGCTGGGATTTTCAAGAAGACAGGAGGACCTCATACTTTTGGAAGTGCAATGTTGCCATATCTAGAGTACCTAAAAGAAAATAGAAGGTGAGTCACACAGTAGAGACAAGTTCCTGAGGCATTGTCATCAAGTGTTGCCATTTTCAGAGTGGAAAGTACAATTTTCAGCCTGAAGAACTGAAATAAATGATTTTATTTGTAAAAGCTGTAATTTCAGTCAAAGAGCCTTTCCCACAGATATTGTTTTGAAGATTGAGGATCTGAGTGTGAAATTCATAGAATGCTGCCAACTCTGTATGTATATTATTGGATCATGAGTTGGAAGGGACCTTAAAGATCTCTACTTCCAGCCCCCTGCCGTGGACAGGGACATTGTCACTAGACCAGGTTGCTCCAAGTCCCATCCAACCTGGCCTTGAACACTTCCAGTGTGTGGATGTGGGACATCCACAGCTTCTCTGGGCAACCCATGCCAGTGCCTCAGCACCCTCACAGGGAAGAATTTCTTCCTTACATCTAACCTAAACCTGCCCTCATTCAGTATAAACTGTTGCCCTTCATCTTGTCACTACAGCCTTGGTAAAAAGGCGCTCTGTCTTTTTAATGTATGGCAACTTAAAAGTTTCAATACATTAAATACTTAAAGTATTGAAACTTACACAGTAAGGTCTCCCTGGAGTTTTCTATTCTCCCGGCTGAACAGCCCCAGCTCTCGCAGCCTGTCTGCATAGGAGAGGTGCCCCAGCCCTCTGACCCTTTTTCATGGCCTTTTCTGGATCCCCTCTTAACAGGCCCAATGTGTTTCCTGTGCAGGGGACCAGAGCACTGGAGGCAGTACTGCATCTAGGTGAGGATCTCATGAGAGCAGAGTAGTGAGAAAATCACCTCCCTTGACCTGCTGGCCACACTTCTGATGCAGTTCAGGGTGTGGTTGGTTGCTGGGCCAAAAGCGCCCATTAACAGATCATGTCCATCCTGTTCATCCACCAGTGCCTCCAAATCCTTCTCTGTAGTGCTCCATAGGCATTCACAGAGATGAGAACTCTTCTGCAGTGTCGTGCTGAAACACCTGACCTTGGCTTGTGCTTGAGGTCACTCTCTGGCAGTGTCTCTTCACTAATGAAAGCAGGAGGTGCTCTGCTGTCCCTCTGCCTCAGTGACTAGCTCCCCACACCCTTGTGTCTCACAGTGGCCAGCTGGCAACAACCCTGGAAAACTATGGCTATGTCTGTCCCACTCTGTCAAGTGCGTTTTTGGAGAACACAGACAGCCCCATTCAGTTTATTCTGTTATTTGAATTTTTTCTGCCTTCATTTGCACCTCATTTTCAGTCAAATAAATAGCAGGGACAGGTTCAGATACTTGCTTAGGTCACTGGGCACTGCTCCTGGACAGCACAGCTGAGGGCTATCATCTGACTGTGCCTCTTTTCTCATGTCCTGCCTTTTCCTGCCTGGAACTCCAGAGTCCTGACCTTTTATGTCTTAACACTGAGGACTTCCAGGGCCTCCTGTAGCTATAAGAAGAGATGTCAAACCGTCATTGGAACGGGGTGGAAATGCCTCATTACAAAATGATCCTTACTTGGGCCATTAAGACTTGTTCTTTGTGAAAACAATTACAAAGCTCATCTCATTTTCAATATTTTTTGCAATCCCTGGCTGAAGGTGTGGGTGTTTTAAATGCATAGAAGTCAATTGCAAGTTCAAAGTTGATATAGTCAAGAAGAGCTGCTATCATTACTCCCCTGTGGACAACTTAGAAAGCTGAATCTGATCAAAGGGATACTCAGTTCATTCATAAATTGCTTTGGAAAAGGAAAAGCTTTTTTTTTTTTTTTTTTTTTTTACTCCCTTTGAAAGACAGGGACATTCAGAAGGGAAATGCTGTGTCCAGGACACAAAGCAAGCCTCTAGAAAAGTTGAGGCTAAAAATTCACGGGCTTTTAAATTCCTTATCTATTATATTTACCTATCTACTTATCTATTGCATTACCCACCTATATATATATTACATATAGGCTGTACCAACTCTATAGAAGAGCTGGTTTGGTTTTTTTCCAGACCTCAAAAAAGTGTTTACCTTTTGAGAACTATTTAGATTAGGATAAATGGTGGAAAATAATGATGTATTTTAGTTTTTATTAGGTTTTCTGTCTTTAACCAGTCTTGATTTGATTGGTTATATAACCACTGTAAACAGAATAAGGGCTCAGTCCTTCCCTGTTGTAAAGAATAGGGGACTTGATTGTAACGATTCACTGTGTTTCAATAAAGTAACTAAAGCTTGCAAGTACATTGATTTCCTAAAACTGCTGGACCATTTCTGAAGTGCTTTCCTAAGACTTGCTATAATAGCACATTCAAAGCGCCTCTTCAGATTCAAAAGTTTCTAAATCATTTGGGAAAACAATAGGAAACAAAGTAGGCTGGACCTGAGAAAGCCTGGAGCTATAAACACAGAGGCCAGGGGTGATGGAGAGCTGAGAAATTATTTGCCTTACAGCAAAAGAGCAATAAAATCTTGGGCTGGGATTTTTCCCTGCAGGAGTGTGAAAAGAAACATTGACTGATTGCAAAGCACCTCCATACTGTAATGGAGTTACACAACCTGTAATCTTTCTATTATTCAGTCTGTCATTGTAGGACTGGCCCATTTGGAGGCTACAAAGCATTTAGATGCTGACAGCTGTATGAGGCTGTAAGGGACATGGTTGGCCATTGTGTTTATAGAGGGCAGGGAGATAAGAATAGCTCCCAGTCTTCAGTGCCTGCCACATTCACTTGAAGTTTTGGACACCTCTGTACATCTTGTGGACAAGTAGCTGTGTTGAAAAAGCAGGGGGCACTAGGGCAATACTTATCTTAGCTCTTCTTTTTCCCTTGAGAAACTGGTGTACAATACAGGCCAAGAGGGTGTCAACTGATAAAAGTCAGACAAATGCAAAGTGTTCTCTGGGTTTGACGTCGAGGAGCCTGCCATCCAAGAGGAACAGGACACTGTCTGGCACACCATTAATAAATTAATGTCCCCAATGTGCCCTTCCACTGCACCCTCCTGTTGGTTTCTTACTATGCATAGGACCACCCTTCTTCTAGTTTGTTTTTTTTTTAATACTACAACAAGTTGTAATAGACTTACAGAAGAATTTTTTAGTATGTTTGTTTAGTCACTTGCAAGTTTTTGTTAGAGTTTCCGGTGTTACTTGTTTTGCAGCTTCTTAAGCACAGTCTGATAGTACATTAAGCTGAGAGTTGTTTTCAGATTGCTTCCTCAGAGGATGAAGCAGTGGAGATTTTTAGCATATCCAAAAGAACGTGTGAGTGCAGCCCTGGTTTGAAAGTGTTTCTTACGCTGCAGCATAATAGCTTGTCACAGACACTGAGGATGCTGCAGTGTGAATATGTGGGCCTGAAACAGGGGATGCAGGGACATTCCCAGCTATTTCCTCTGCCTCTGCATCACTCTGTCCTGTGTGTGTAGAAGTGTTGCAGTGGTTGCACTGTGAACTGGGCTGAAAATCTGATGTGAAAGAAAGGTTGGGAAAGGAGGGAAGAAGTGGTTGTGAAGGACATCAGGACAACAGAATAGAAATGTAGGGTGATGGAAAGAGCAACAGCCACAATTGTTATCTGGCAGTGCTGCAGGCCTGGAGTTTTGCAGTGGTGTAGGGAGCCAAGGCACTCGGGTGGTTGTAGAGAAAAGAAGAGAAGGCTTGCCTGTGGGAACAAGAGGGAGTATTTATTTCTGCTTCCTTCTCACATTTCTGTCCTCTCCAGTTTCCCAGTCGTGCACAGTTTGGGGACCCTCCCGTAGCAAACTCTGAATCTCGCCATTGCAATAATGTACTGGGACAAGTTTGTCTTGTTAGCATGGTCCATATGTATAACACTGCTGTGATGAGGACTCTCTAGTGGTGATATTATTTGTTTATACAAGTGATCTCAGAATAAATTTGCTTGACTTTTTTTCCCCCAAGAAGACAAAAAATTTCCTTCTTGAAACTTGGTACTAAAGGACATTTTTGGTTCACAGTTATTTAGTGGTGGGTGAACAATCATTGCAGGTCTGAGATTGTGGTGCACAACGAGAGCATTTTATTTTGAACAGGCAGACAAAGGAAACGTGGGGAAATAATTATTGTTATAAATATATTTACTAATACAGCGTGTATCACTTTGTTTAAACGAAGTACTGTTGCCTTTCTGTTGAGAATTTGAAAATTTCAAACGTCTATAATTAGCTTCTTATCAGAAAATGAATCACTGTCACTAGCCAAGGTAACTTCTGAGCATGACCTGTATAAACCTGTCACTGAGCAGGATTCATCAGAACTACATTAGATCCTGATGAAGGTATCATCTTGAATGTCACAGGCACTAGCAGGGTGAAGTGTTTAACCTTACAGAAGGTGAAGTAACCACCTTACACTGAAGTAGTGACAGTGCTGCACAAGATGCTGGGACCGTTTTTTCCCCTGCAAAAGATTCATTGCTCTTGGATTTAAAAGTAAAACAATGGTTTTACTGAACCTTCCTTTTGCTTCTCCTTGTGAAACAGCAATTGCTAATTTAGAAGTGCTTCTTTTGGCCTAGCTGAGTGAAGATGGACTTGATGACAGGCCCCTCATATGAGGATGGTACATTGGACTTTTTTATGGGGAGGAGCCACAACCCGTGGATGCTTTTCTCCCTGCTGTTTGCCAGAGAGCTGGGGAAGCCACTTAAAAAAATACATGGTGTGCTGATTTTTTTTTCTAAACTGTGATGCATATCTTATACAACAGATTACAGTGTTACCTTAAATATGGGATCAACACTTACACATTTAAGATGGATTAGGGTAGATTTTTACAACTTGTTTTCCTGTTTTTAGGTGTATTTGAAGAAGACATCTCTAATACAGGTATATGCGTGCCATAGTATAAAAACAGTATAAGTATAAAGACCTTACATTATAATGTTAAAAAGTTCAAGTCAAAGCGAGTGTGGATTTTTAGTGTTCAAAACATTTTAAAATAAATTCTGACTCTTGTGTCAGTATTACAGTTCTGAAATGTATTATGTTGTTTTGTACCTTGTTCAGTTTGTCTTTCTTATCTGTGTTTTTGGTGAGTAATAGTGACAAAATTAGGATGTCATAGAAATGGAATAAACTATTTCACTTGGAAGGGAGCTACAACCATGATCAGCTGGCCCAGCTGCCTGATCAGTTCAGAGCTGACCAAAAATTATGGTGTATTATTAAAGGCATAATCCAAATCCCTTTTAAACAGGCATTTTTTGGGATCATCAGTGGAAAATCTTGTCAAGCTGGCTCTCAAGGAGTAGGTATATGGATGGCTGAATAATGTTTACAGAGGATCATGAGGTTTTCCATCATGGTCTGCAAGGAATTCATGGTACCCTGAATAAGAAACGTAAAAAAATGCAAAAAACCCCATGCCAGTGGATCTAAAATCGGCTTATTGAATAGAGGACTTTCCAGTAGACCTTAAAATGGACTGATGTCAGCCTCACTGTGATGTTTTTTTGTCAGTGGAGGAAGATATCAAGGTGACAAAAATTAACAGATACATCCTAAATAAATATTCTCATCCCATAGGTCATTGATACACAGTAAGAGGGATCACTATGTAATATTGTCACTAGTAAATAATGTGTTTCAGTTGCTATAAAACTCTTTACAATCTTGAAGGTGGAAGAGCAAAGAGTGATTCCTGTGCTTACGGAGAGCTTTGTCATGTGAAGCAGTGACTTTGAAACAGATGTGGGAGTGGTGGTTGGTTATCAACTGAACACATGCTCTGAGCTGTTCTTTGGCCAAAAAGCTGACTGCAATCCGTGAATATATAAACAGGAGCATGCAGGAGAAGAGAGGAGGGCCAGAGGTCTCACACAGATATTTAAAAAGTAGTTTGCTCAGTTCTGTAGTCTGCAATGCTGGAAAGAGCCATGAGGGTGGTAGAAGTGCTGGGAGATCTTTCTGAATATAAAATGCCTAATTTATTCAGCAGAGGTTAAGGGATGGTTTACTACTTACATGCAGAATAAAAAATTGATAGGACAATTGAATTCATATGTTAGTTCACCAAGAGACACAAAGATATCATAGCTGGAAAGTGAAATTTTGCAAATTCACCTTATAATAAGGAATACATGTGAACTGGCAATACTGATTTATAAATGAATACCAATCAATACTTCCAATCGCTTCATCTCCCTGAGAACTCTTTAAATCAGCTCTAATTCAAACAGGAATTATTTAGTGAAAATCCTGCAGCCTCCATTAGAGTAGGAAGCCAGAAGAAGAGATTGCAAGGATCACTTCTGGCATGTAGGTGCATTAATTAGCAGTTTTGTAATGTATTTTGGAAGATTTGGTTACATTCTTGTTCAATGGTCTTTTCCTTGTGTAGATTAGTCCCAGGGGCTTCACATCCTTCCTAGATTCATGGTTCTTTGGGCTGGGCTGATAATTTGTCCAACTCCCCCCATAACAATATTTGAACTTAAACTAATTTGCTTCCGTAGGTTTGATCATGCCAGTTACTTTTCTTCTTTTGCAGTCCATTTTTTGTGTGTCCGGATCTTTGACACCTTTTCCTGTATCGATATGAATGACAACTACAAAATGGTGTCAATCAAAATGTTACCTGGTTTTCCAGCTTCTGGGTGATGGTCAGGTAAATCCCAGAATGGGTCAGGCTGGAAGGGACTAGACTGGGTCATCTGGTTCAACTTCCCTGCTCAAGCAGGGTCATTTGCACAGATATACAGAATTGCATTCAGACATTTCTGAAACATCTCCAGTGAGGGAGACTCCACAGGCTCTCTGGACAATCTGTTCCAGTGCTCAGTCACGGCACAGGAAAGAAATCCTTCCTGATGTGCAGGTGGAACTTCCTGTGCATCAGATTCTGCCTGTTGCCTCTTGTCCTAATGCTTGGCACCACCAAAAAGGTGCCCTCCCACGGGTGGAATTCACTGACACCAGAGGACAGTCAGCATTTTGCACAAAATGTGAAGGATGAGCTGGTACAGCTCTGTGAGCATTAACATCCACTTGCATTCTGATCACCAGCTTGTACTGGACATCCTTAGAACTGGTCACTTCTCAGAAAAGTAATTGAAATGTATCAAAAGGATATTAAAAACATGCTTGGTCAATTATAGAATGTAAGATCATGTTTGAAAGTAATTTTCCATGCTTAGCCATAGGATTTACTTATGTTTTTAGACCACTTTGGTTGATACAATTTTTATTAGATAGTGCTTATTAAATATGAAAACCAAAACAGCTGCATTGAAACAGATGGGTGTTTGACTTCAAAGTATGTCTTTGATGGGGGGATTACTGGGCAGAAACCTGGGATTGGAGCTGGGACCAGACAGCTGTAATGGCTCTTTCTATAAAAAACAATAAGTACTAGACATGCCCAGCAGAAGACAGCAACACCTACAAGAAGGGAGCCTTTCCAAGGGAATCTGCAACACACAGAAACATCTGCAGCTCAGGAGGATTGACAAGCCATGGTGCTGCTCAGGGTAACAAATGCTATTTGCTTAAACCCCCTTGCAATCATCACAGCTCATTTAATTGACATCCCACTACTTCGTTCTTCTTTAAAAACTTTATTTGATTGACTCCTCTAGAAAATATTGCCTTATCAATGTAGTACAGGCAAAGCAAGTTTCTGCAGCAGCTGTTCTCAGGAGTGGACATTGGCCATTTGAAGCCCTGGCCCACTGTCAGCTCTGCCCTATTTTGCAGCAAGACTTTTTGACTCTTATTCTGCTGTGTGTTCTTGCCCACAGGGCGCGTGGTTCTGAGGTTCTCTGTTGTCACACACACATCAGAACTGTATCATGTTACAGGAAAACCCGACGTTAGCAAACAGTGTTCACAGTTTGGGCTTTAAGCATATCTCAAGGACATCTGTGTATGGGAAAAATAAAAATAGCAACACTAGAAAAAACATGGAAAAATTCCCTACAGAGTGATTGTAAAGTAAAATGATCCCACCTAGAAATACGCTGTGTACCTTGCACAGAAGTTCACCTTGATTTTTAAGTCCTGCTAACACTGGAGGTGCTTTGGGGACCAGTTCTGGGGTCACTGGATGATCTGTAGTGGTCTGACTACATAGAGAGGACTGGTACATGGGTAGGGCTATGTGGACACAGCAGGATCCTGGGATTGCCTGCACATCCCTGGGCACTGCAGGTGGCAGTGGTGCAGTCTGCACAGTGATACTGAGCACCTTGATGCCTTTCCCAATGCAGGCCTGCATCATAGACATTACAAGGAATAACATGGATGGCCTCTTGTTATTGGTAAAATACAGCCTCATTCTGTGGATAGCTGGAGTGTAAGACTTTTCAGTTGATATTGTAACAGTTTTGTTCTGTTTAAGTATAAAATGCTAAATATTTTGTGTATTTTCTAGACCTAGTGATCAAACTAAATACACAAAAAAACCTTTGTGAAAGATGTCACATTTCTCATCTGTTAATGTCCCACAGCAAAAACCTCTTAAATGCCACTCACCTGTAGCCCTGATTTTGCTGATTTTTCTCTAAGTATCTGTTCATCATTATTTTCAATAGAACACAACTCTTCTTTTCTTGCGTTGGAGTAACCCTCAGAGATTTTCATCATACTACTCACAACTGACATAATGAGGTTAATTTTATTGAGTGTATTTGGTTCCCTGTACCCCAGTGTTCATGATTCATCATTTCTTTTGTGAGTGAATAGTGAGATAATGAGATAGCAGGTTGACAAGGGCAGAAATACATTCAGGTTTAAAATGACAGATGTGCTTTGTGAGCAAGTTCAGCCAAGTAGGATGTCAGTCTGTTCCATGGGGATTGCCAGGTCAAAGCTGACTCAGAATTAGTATTTATGAATACTCCATCAAAATACAAGCATGAATAATGAGAAATGTTTCATTAACACACACATCAACTGATATATTCCACTACCCAGTATCTACACACCAAAGCTGAGAAGAATAATATGAAATTTCAGTATCAGAATTATGGCTACCTGCTGTGCTGCAGTGCAGGTTCTTCATAGTGGATAATAAAAACACATGTTTTTTAGTGTGTGGACATGATGAACTTTGTAATCTGACTTGTCCAATTCCTCAATTTTAAGAATTGGGATTTTTTTAAAACATTAAATGTCATAGATATTTTTGAACAGTTTAGGAAGTTCAACTTTTAAAAGAGGTGTGCAGGCTTTGAAGTTATTGTAATTACTGTAACTTTGTGATAGTTACCTTTCATGCCTGAGGAAAATGCAAGAAAACATTTAGAGTTGAAAAGTTTTAAAAATAATTTTGTTGAAATCAAAGGAGTTTGATGCCCAGGTGCATTTGAAACGCCCACAGTATGATTACTCCATCTTTAGACACCTAATTATCTTCAAATATCTGCCCTTTGTATTCTGTTTACGTGCAAAAAAATGTTCAGCAGTGTTAATGGCTGGACTTGATGATTTTAGAAGTCCTTTCCATCTTAAATGATCCTGTGATTATAAAAACTGTGCCACTTGTCACTATTGTGTTTCTGACATGGGTGTGTTGGTGTGAGCATTGCAGAGATGTTGGGAGAAATCTGCATCTTCAACCAACATTTTTATATAATAAAAAGTGTGTATGAGACCGGATATTACATTCTGTTATCGTGGTAGGTATTTTTAATCTGGTTACTACCTACTGCATTTTCAGTTTAAAAGAGACTGTGTGAGTGGCTCTGCAGCAGGCACCGTGCGTTTCTCAGCTTTTGCCGGACTTTTTGATGTTATGAATCAGGGAGACAGGTCTGGCCACATTAAATGATGATTGGTCCCACTTGGCTTGCAATTTTAAGTACTTACCAGTTAATTTAATAAAGACGTTGAAAAGATGTTGACTGCCTTGTGTTATGTACATGTGTGTGATTCACAGGTGTAGGAGCTGTGGCTCGTTCAGCCTCTGGCTCGAGGGGCTCTGCAGGGTTGGAGACAAGCACGTTCTCATGCTCAGCACCCCGGGCTGTGTCTACGTTACAGCTGACAAGGGCTGGGAGCGGGAAGGTGGGTGAGCCACGGCTCCTGATCACAGGCTTGCCCCGAGGCACGCTGCACACTGCCCCTGCCGTGTGCCCGGGCCCTGGCAGAGCACTGAACTGCCAGACAGGCTTAGGCAGAGTCCCTTGGGCAGTGCTCGGAGTTGCACTTGTATTTCACTGTCTGAATATAGAGTGAGTCTGATCTGGAGGGCAGCCTTTGCGTGACCCCGGCATGCAACGTGGAATTAACAGAAGTCTCTGAGCATAGACAGCTCTCTAAGCTGCAGAGTTAGGTCAAAGATACATGGCTGAGAAGGAGAGAGAGAGAGAGAGCAATTTCAGCTGAGGAAACATCCATGACCTTGACATGCCCCAGCCGTGATTTTGTAGCT
This sequence comes from Acridotheres tristis, assembly GCA_037013685.1. NCBI lineage: Eukaryota > Metazoa > Chordata > Aves > Passeriformes > Sturnidae > Acridotheres > Acridotheres tristis. The sequence continues at coordinate 105,287,763 of CM072887.1, forward strand.
CTCCAGTAGTGCTAATCCATGTTGGCTCAGACCCCAGCTGGGATCAGACAGGTCAGCGCCTGCTTAGAGATTTCTGACTGGAGAACAGAAGCAGAGCTCAAAACAGAAGGAAAAGAATGAAGGGTTTCAGGATTAGGCTGAGAATGATTACATTTGTCTTGGCAGTAGCCATACCACACGCACATGCAGCATTGGGGAGCTGCTTCCTGGCGGCACCGCACAAAGCGCTCATGGAGCAGCATCCAGGCTGTGCATGGAGCAATCCCTCCACTCCCAAGTCTCAGCATGGCTCTGGAGCCAATCCCAGAGTTTGCTACTGGCCTCACAGGGCAGTTTATTGTATCTTCTGTTTAATCTTACTTTGAGCAGACTGAGAACCTGATGACAAGAATGTCCCATGCATGATTTAGCTCCTGCAGATGGTCGGGGCATGCCAGTCTTAATTTCTGGCATGTACGGGCCAGAGGGAGAAAAAGCAAGGAATTTGATGGGCACAGTAGAGTAGTTTCAAGGAGCACCCTCCTGCTACTCTGCAATGCAATGTGAGGGTCACAGCAGGTAAGCAGTGTTTTATCTGTGAGGACACAGTGATGTGTTTGCTTTATGGGTCTCCTTAGGGCTACACAGGAAGGATGTTCATCTACTTCTTGAAAGCTGCTTGTTGCTGCAGTTTGTGACATTTGTGGAGTTACATTATTGATTTTATTTTCTTAGGAGAAAAGGTAAATAGAAAATTACTCCTTTGTACACCTGGGCATGCCTTGGACATCAGGACACTTAAGGCATTAAAGCTCAAAGTGACCGAGAAGCAGAAGATAGTTCTCTATTTAACATCCAGCTGGAGATCTGTGTTTACTCCTGTATTACATAACTGCTTTTTCAGACAATTTCTGTATTTTTCCATGCATCTCTGAAAGTGCTTCTAGTTATTCCAGTAAACATGGGTGTGTAGGAAGAAGGGGAGTAAGTGCTTTTGAAATGGTTGAAAATAATGCAGTTAAAGCCCTGTATTTAGATGGTTCAGGATGTGGCTATTTATTTCACAGTTCTGCTTGCTAAAGATCTGTCCTGCAGTGATCAGCCAGTGGCAGTTCTTGGGCTTCAGACAGAAATATTTAGGAAGGGAAATTTGGGGAGATCAACAGATTGAATTTATTCACAGCGATAAACTGCTCTCCAGGGTCAGTGATACATTTAGCTCTGGAAAAATGAGGAATGGGCTAGCCAGTTATCACAACCAAACAACCATTTTAATGTTTCTTTGATTACTTTCAATGCAGATGCTTTTGGACAAAGTTTTGCTCTCAAAAGTCCTCCCCACTACTGTCGAGTTATTATTTTTTTTATAGCACTGTCGTTGCTTCCTGGAACAGCAAAAGGAGAATTTGATTATGTTTGTATTGTAGTATCATTCAAGAGCTCCATTGTGCTTAACTGTGCAAAAAAACAGATTAAGAGAAACTCATTCTCAGACAGCTGAGGAAGATGAACAACAAAAGACGGAGGAGGAAGGGACACAGCAGATACACACATGTATTACTGTGATATTTACTAAATGTTTTCAAAGGCAAATAAAGTGAGAGGCATCTCTTAGCCAAATTATCCATTTAATAACTCATTTTCCTGTAATGTTACAACACGTTTGGGTGTTGAAGAGAGACGTTTATAGAGTGAGGTGGCCTCAGAGAGATGCATAAAGAGAGCGTTAGGGTGTGGAGAGCAAAAGTCAACCCCTCCTCCGGGTCTCCAGGACCATTTTGTTTGTTTTGAACGTGTTTTCGCCCGCGGGCAACCTTGCCTGGGCTCACTGCAGAGCAAGGTGGTTATTCTGTAGAACGTATAGTATGGCTGTGGTGCTGTTAATACCCCCAGGGAAGGGGAGCTGGTCATGGCACAGGACCAGGAGGTGTGCACAGACATCTTGTGGGGTTGAGTCAGCCTGTCCTGTCTTGTGCTGTCCTGTCCTGTGCCTGTCCTGTCCTGTGCTGTGCTTCCTGTCCTGTCCTTTGCTGTGCTGTCCTGTCCTGTCCTGTCCTGTCTGCAGCCTGCACTCATCTCAGCCCGAGCCACCACAGCCTCAGCACTGTCATGAGCACTGCAGGCAGTCTGGCTCCCCCCATTTAGTCTCCCTCCACTTTTGGTCTGTAAATATTTGTCCTGTCCACATCTATTGTTGGCACAGAGACATCAGTAGAAAGTTCTCTTAAGCCTTTGCTTACATATTTGGATTCAGGCCAGTGGAAGTTAAACCTGATCATCTTAGCCTCTCACTACCCCTGCTCCTTCTTTTTTTTTCAGTAGTCAGTGATGACTCTCCTCAAGATGGACCAGATTCTCCTGGGGGCAGGTTGGCATTCCCTCAAGACAAACACATTTAATGGCCTGTGCCAGTGCAAGTAAACAGCAGGATAGAGGGGTTTTGTTCCTTTTGTACCCACTGTCTAATTTGTTCCTTGACACTTTCCCCACCCACAGGGGGAAGGATGGCTGTCTCTCTATACGAGCTAGAGTTTGATTTATTTATTTTTTGCCTTCTTCCCTCAAGCTGCCTGTAGCAGGCACACCGAATTTCCAAAAATGAAGGTGTTAATACAAGTATCACTTACTGCCCCTCCTGTAACATCCATGCCACTGTTACCCAAAATGAGAAATGCAATTTGGATGAGTCAGGGAGTCTGCCCTGACTCAGACTAACTAATGTAGGAGTGTCTCGGGGTTATGCATATTTCTATTAATAGGGTCAAACTTGAGTAGGGAGCTCTGGTTTGATTTGCCTATATTTAGCAGTCACACCAATGCAGCAAACCCAGCCAAAATAAACCTGGCTTAACTTTCTTTGAATTCGTGATAAAACAAAATAAAATACAGTCATTATTTTAAGGTAATGAAATGTTCATTTTATTCCATGCTCAGCCAACACACTAATTTTTATGTCATGTTCTGCTGCTGCAGTAAAAAGTGTTGAAACCTAATTATTTTCGTGTCTCATACATATTTTTTTTCTTCACACAAATTAAACCATGAAGATCTCTCTTGTATTCTGATCCTTTCAAAGTGTATGTGCAAGGACACTGAGAGAAGCTCTATAATTTCTTCTTCCTACCCTCTCAGGAGACTCTTGGTACAAGGACAAATAAAGAAGATGTTTCTTAGTGTTAAGAATGAGTTGTGGGCAGATATTTCCACTGTATCTTTTGTAGTCTTGCCAAGGTTTATTAGTCCTGTGTCTAGCAGGTTAATTCTGTATTAGAAAATCTTTGTGGTGCAAGGTTTAGAATATGTTTGTTTTCTGGCTTCCAGGAAGGCAAATTGTCTTTAAATACAGTGAAATTGAATAGACTATCTAGGGAGCTAGGGGAACTGTGTAGGAGAGTAGAATATATCTATAGCAGACTGCATGGTGGGAAAACCCTGTATCCCAAGTCTCATATCTCTGGAATGGCTTGGTGAGAATTTCTCCTCAGCTGGTACGAGCTCACATTGCTCTATTGACCTTTTTGAGGTTCAATTGATTTACCCCAGCTTGAAACCTGACCTTTTGTGTCTAGATAGCAAGGTGGCATAGAACTTCTGTGTCCAGATAGCAAGGTGGGAGAGAGCAGAGCAACACTTCCTAATCTCCACAAAGACTTCTGAAGCAGATAAAAAAGCAGAGCCTCTGCTTTGCATTCTGTAACACTTTAGCAGAGCCAACAGGATGTGAAACTGCTCTGAACAAGATCAGAACAAGGGTTACTTGTTCCTGTAACCTTAAAAATACAGGTGACACTGATTTGCGTTCTTTTCTGAGCCAAAACGATTGAGATGTAAGCAACCAGAGATGTGGCCCAAGGCACTCAGTCGAGTAGCACTATCACCACAAAGACAGAAATAAAGATCATATCTGGGCACCAGCCTAAAAAGGTTCTATGGACTGTTAAACCAATTAGGGATCAGATAACATGTTCTCCCAGTCACTGGGATGGAGTCTGTCTGTCTTAGAGTAAAAAAATAATTGTGCCATAACTAGAAATGCTTACTGTCAGTTTCATGTCGTGTGTGAAACTCCATATCCTTTTAATAGCCGTGCAAAGCAATAGACTACTAAAAAAAAGAACAACCAACCAACAACAACCAAAAAACAGCAGCAACAGCCCCCCAAAAAAGAACAACAAAAAAACCCAAGCCAAAATCTGTAGTTTAAGTCTTCCTCCCCTTTTTATTAAGCAATACCAAGAGTCAACATAGATCTTGGAGCTCACCCAGAGGAAGTTTGGTATTTGACTTGAACATGCACAGTGCATCTCTAAAATTCAAACTTGATGTGGAGGCCAAGACAAATGTATTTTATCTTATAACTGTGTTACATGACAGCCAGATGTCATGCTTTCAGCCTGTGAAACATTTGCAGCAGAAATTGTCTTTGCAGCAGGGCAAATGACCTTTCTGTGTTTCATTGTTTGGTTGTTTGTATTTTTTTTTCACTGCTAGGGCTTCACCTCCAGCCATTATTAAATTACTAGGCAGAGAACATGACACAAAGCTCAAGCTGCTATGAGAAAATAGAATTGTATGTATCCACACATGCATCAGCTCTGAAGAATTGATACTGCTCGTGTGATTGTTGGGTGTAGATATGATCCACCTTCAGGCTGCACTAGAGCAGTAAGTGCATCACTGCACAGGATCACAGGGCCCCCTGTGATCTTCCTTGCTGATATGAGTCTGTAATTTCCTCTTCCTTTGCATCCTTCCAGTCTTACTTGCAGCAGGAAGACTTTAAAAAAAATTGCTATTGTTGGATTTCTAGTCAACAATATCCTGGGAAAACCAGCATTGGCTGTTTCACTGAAAAAGTTGCTACAAGATGATGTCATCTGGCAGTAGGGACCAAAACAAGACAGGGTATTGCAGCAGCTAAAAATGACAATCTGCAATGCACCAATATTTAGGTTTCATGGTCCCACGTACGAGTTTTAGAAAAGAGATGCAACTAAACACTGCTGGAGTTCTGGCTGCTTGCAGGATGCACTGTGCCTGTATTAAACACATAATTTGGTGTAAGAGAGGTAGAAAAATATTACACTTGAACAGAAGCAGACTGTTACATTTGCTCCAAAAATTACTTCTCTGCTTAATGGAGTGTTGCAATCCAAATGCATGTGGTTTATAAATCACCTTTTCTTTTCTTTTTTTTTTTTTTTTGAATCATGCTACTTTATTTTAAACCCTTTGGAAACACTGATGGAAGACGTATTTGTGAAACTGTTTAGCAAAATGTTAGTTTGAGATTTGCTGTCTAGGAGTCTGGTGGGATGCTCAGATTTTTGCAGGAAAGGCTGTCTTGTGCAAGGCACCTTAGTACTAAGAGCAGAAGGGCTCGCTGGGTCATTTGTAAGCTGTGCAAAAATCTATATGCAGGTAGCTTTTTTCTTGGAGAGTTGGCTGCTGAATAGCAGCCCTGCTGGGCTTTGAAATGTGTGATCACCTCTCCAAGAAGGCTGTGAACACCAAGTAAAAAAGTGAGGATCCATAAGGACAGAAGGCATTATTTAATCCTCCTGCTAGAAGGCAAACACCAGAGCACACAGTGCACAGGCAAGGCAGATGATGTTGTGACTGAGAGGGGCAAAGCACACAAAAATTACAGAAATATGGATAGATTAAGAATTGAATTACCAGAATTGTTATGGCTGTCTTCGACTTTTGATACAGTAAATATTATAATAGCTGTAATTTTTCCATTTTATTTCCTTTTTTCTTGGCAAGTGTTTTATGACACAAGCAGCCAGAATACTTACAAGTCTGATGAATGGTTTCCAAAGACCCTGTATCCTGGGTGATTGCTGCCCTTGTGAGCAGGATCACTGAAACTCCCTGTGCAGGCAGCCAGTAAATCAGCAGATCCGTGTGTAAGCATTAAAATGGTTCCCAAAATGGAGAGAAATTAACTGCCACAATCCTCTTTTTTTTTTTTTCTATGCAAAATGGTTAAATGCAAGAAGCAACTTAAATGAATTGAATGAATGTTTACACATTCCGTAACGTTAGATCTTATGGATTACAGAGTAAACCATATTACTTGGTCATGGAAGATCTGTTCAATTATTTTTAAAAGCACTGTAGAATACCCAAGTGTCTGGGTGAATGATTATTTTAGGCCAGATAACTGTATCCCTCTTACATAAGTCTCAGCTTCTTTGATGCAGATTTTAGCTCAGTTCTGCTTTTCATTTGTCTGGTTTGGCTGTGTGGATACTTAGATTTTATCTGATACGCCTTCCCTTCAGCAAGCTTCTTATGAATTTAAACTTTTCTGTTTTCCTCTTGTGTTTTCTCCTCAATAACTCTGGTGTCTTTTACCTTGGATGTATCTAAGCAATGCTTGGTCTTATGTAACTGGAAAGGTGGTTGTGCTCAAGAATGCCTTAGACCTCATCCAAGCTGAATTTTAAATAGATTTAAATACTAGTAATCCGAAAACCAAGCAATGAAGTCTTCCTAGAATGTAACATTTCAGATGAACATAAGCCTTTTCTTTGTATTGTTTTCTAAAGCAAAATGTTTAATTCCATTCAACTCTAAACTGTATTCTCTCTTTTTTTAATTTGAGCAGGACATTGATTATTTTTTCCACAGAAAAACAACCTTTGATACTGTGGTTTGAATGTTTTTACCATTTGATTGCTAGGAATAGATTTTTATTGACTTCACATAGTAAGTTGCTCACAGAAATACTACTTTTTCAGTTACACATGCTGGGATTATAAAAGATAATGTGACCTGGGATAGAACACAGTCTGGTCTACAACAGTCTCTGTGAGTTATGCAATGTATGCACCAGCTCAGTCTTTGCTTTTACAGATAATAATATTACACATTTCATCGCAGAGGCTGAAATCTTCAGGCTTTTCATTGTTGGTGTAATAATATATTTGTTTATGTAGTGCTTTGCTGTTTTGTCCACACTCAATTTGTGTTGCTCTCCACTCTGTTGTGCTGTTGAGGTAATTTTGACAATGTTTATCTCTGTTGTTTGTGTCTATGGACTGACTACCATTCCTATTTGTAGTATCTAAACTGGCTTAATTTACAGTGTCTTCTGTTTGCAGCAGTCCTGAGTGTGAAAACACTTTTGCTCTTGGGCAAGGGTTGTAGTCTGTGGAGTCCACCCTCAAACTCCCACTAAAGGCAGTGAGGGCAATGCAGGGACAAACCCTACACATCAGGCACTGCTGATCTAACAAGTCTTGGGAGCAAGGATTGGTTGCCCAGGAAGGTTGTGGTGTCCCCATCCCTGGAAGTCTTCCAGGCCACATTGGATGGGGCTTGGAGCAGCCTGGGCTAGTGAGAGGTGCCCATAGCAGAGAGATTGGAACAAGATGATCTATCTAAGGCCCCTTCCAACACAACCCATTCTGTGATTCCATGAGTCTGTGAACTGGGATCCAGATCTCTGCCCATGCCACTGACCTCCCCAATTACTACTACTTGTTTAGTGTTCTCCTAACTCCATTGTTCTCTATTTCCAGCTACTGTGGAGATTCAAGGAGGGGGCATAGAGAGTGATCCCATTGTGTGTTTGGTTGTCTGGTGATGAGAATACCAGAAAAGGTGAAGAAAATTAGTTTAAATTCAGGGTTGAGGTGGAGTTGAACTCATAGTGCCTTGAGAAGTGTTTATAATAGGATGGGTGGGCGGCAGTACCGTGTCTCCTGACCACCCTTGAAAAACCACCTCAGCCGTCTGTCTGTCCTTAAAACCAGATTCAAAACTCTACATCCAAAATTAATGATTATGCTAAATTGTAGAAAGATATTAAAATTGAGGTTCATCCTTTTACTTACTGTGTCCTGCTACCTTACTATTGGCTGCCCTTCACTTGGTGCACAGGTATTCTGTATCTCACCTTCTGGATGTACCTACTTGTCCCTATTGCCCCTGTAAGAAACTTCTGATTCTTTTTCTCTCTCTCACTTCAGTAAAACACAAGGAGAAACTCCCTAATGGGTGATATCCTCTTCTTACCCCTTTTCTCTGAGATGAGTCCCCTAAAATGTTTATTTTGTGTTCTTGCTGCTTCATTGCCCAAGACATGAGTGGTTTATTAAGGAGATGAAAATAGATACAGTCACTTGGAAATTCCTATTGTTCTTCAGAGAGACGACTGTAATGTCCAGCAGAGCAATGCCTGAGACTCATCTGTCAAGATAACAGCTGCTACTTTTTCCATAGTTCATTTATAAGATCACTGAGATCAAAACTTAGAGATGGAAAAGACCTATTTATAAGAACAAACTGCTCTGTAAATAGCTCCTTTTCCCTGTGGCTTGGAAGATACTTTAAGGCTTACTGAATGAAGCCTTTCAGGATATCCAAGGCAAAGTATATTGGTTAATAATATTATTGCTGGGTATGCTGTTGACTGGCTGACCTGGATGAAACTACAGTGCTTGTTTCACAGGGTGAAATGAAGGTGAGTTGTACTTACACAGCTATCTGGTGACACAACCAGTTCTTTTTGACATCCAGCTCTTTGCTCTCATCTCAAATGCACACTATTCCATATTGTTACAGGATTCTGCTCTGGAGAATAGTCTCGAGTGCATGATTCAATGTAGATTTAAATTACTGAGATACAGGTTTCAAACTGTTACATATATTTTTGTACTTTCATTAATATCAAGGGAACAGTGCCAGTTTGCACCAAAGAGAATCTGCAACGTCAGGAATGATGAGCAAAAATAGGAAAAAAATGTGGCAAAAACTTAATCTCGTAGTAATATTATTTCAGAACAAACTCACAGTTTAGAGGCAGAGTGATATTTATGACACTGACAATGTCTGCCTTGGAGCACGTAAAACACTGTTTACATTGAAAATAATACTGCAAAAATACTCTTTCTTTCTTTTTTTTTTTTAAAGCAGGTGCATTCTTAGTAGGTGGGAAGAACAAACTATACCTCTGTGGAAAGGTTTGTCCCTTTGATGAGTATATCTCATCTACCTTTTAAAATGAAGGTCTAGAAAAGTACAAGAAGACATTTCTCCAGTGGAGTCCTGCAGCAAATGACAAATGACAAAGCTTCTGCTCAGCAAAATGTTGGGTTTATCTGATGTTGCTGGTAGGCTGAACTTCTGACAATACAGTAAGGGTTTCCCAACATGTAACTTGTTAATGAACCCTTCTCAGAGTTTATTCAATGTCTAGAGGGGCTCTATCTCCTGTTATTCCTACAGCAGGGTTGCTGATTGTATTGGTACACTGTAAGTGACTGGGTAGATCTGTGGTTAGAGTCTAAAGAACCTCAGGCAACGTAATCCACTGGAAGACACTTGGTGCACACATCACAACCAGCTTGGTTTTATGCTGCATTTTTTCACTAATCTTGACTGTCATTAAGTAATTTTGGGTTGAATTAAGTTTGACTGTCTTTAGCTACCTAGAAGTCTACAGTCTGTCCATGTCAATGGGGAGAGTGCAGCATCAAGATGCCTCTTCCATCCCAGCAAGGGACTTATCCCTTGAGTGAACCAGCAGTGTGTTCCACCTGATCACCCTGGAAATTTTGTGTGTTATGCTGGAATGAGGCCCCTTGGTGGCCTCAGATTGGTGTCAGTGAAGTAATGTCTCATTTTTCTGCATGGAATCACAGGCAGGAGGAGATGACTCCCCAGGAATTCTCCAAACACTTGTGAAGGGAGGGGCTATTGCATAATGCTAACTTATACCACATCTCTAAAATAAGATATTACAGGCATGTCTGACCAGTTTAGATCACAAAGTTGGACACCCTGGATGAAAAGCATTGGATTTCTGCATTATGTATGTTTTATATACATATGAGATCATGGTGGAACAGCAGTGTCTGCCTCTGACTTACTGCAAGTATATGTAATCTTGGCATATTGACTGTGGCTGGTTGACATACTGGCTCAGTAAACACCCATTTTAATAAACTATTTACTTCTCTGGTCCTGTCCTGTGTGTTTCTCTTTTTTTTCAAGAATGTTTTTCCTTTTCTCCATCTTATTTAAGAACAGAGTAGCTGCTGAGTCCTTTGCACAATGTTAGGCGATTGCTGTGTTTATCAAGATGAGTCTCAGTAAAATAGTACTCTGTGAAGGAGCTGTAGCCATGCTGAGCATTAAGAAAGTTGGATGTGATAAAGAACCAACTAAACAAGGACCTGTGGGAAGAAAAGAGGATGTGGGGAGAAATGTTATTTTTCAGTTCCAGATGCCCTAAAAGCCAACATACCATTTTAACATCTTGGTATTAAGTGGTAACATATAAATAATATTCTTTTTCATGCCCAAATTTATTGTCTTTGGGCATGGCCAGAGAAGCTGTGGATTCCCCATCTGTGGAAGTGTTTAAGACTAGGCTGGAGGGGGCCCTTGGCAGCCAGATCTAGTGGAAGGTGTCCCTGCCCATGGCAGAGAGTTGGAATGAGATATCTTTAATGTTCCTTACAATCCTGACCATTCTGTGATTCTCTCCATAGCCCCTTAGTTCAGTGCCCTTGTAGAGATGGGTAGATCTGTCACTAGGCTGTTGCTAGCTTAAGTCAAGGGAATCAGAAGTGTTGCACTTAAACTAAGATTTTTAGCACAAATTTTATTCAGAAGGAAACATACTATAAGGCTAGACAGCTGAAAACTAAAAATGCCCAATCTGAGAAGAGCTTATCATTAAAGCACACCTAGCTGCTGGTAAGATTGTCATGTTGGGCTGGGAAGGTGTTTCTTCTGCCAGTTTCTTCCCTGGAGCAGAGGAGGAATTAAGAACCTGGTGCTATTTCCCCAAGTCCCCTCTCATGTGATCTCAGAGCCATGCTCAGAACTTTCACAAGAAACCTCTGAAGATGCTTTTCTGGTGTTTTTCCATGCTCCTTGCACCCAGATCTGTGTTGAGAACTCTGGAGTTCCACCTTGGGCTCTTCTGGTGCTCTACCCTGAGAGACAGCGGCTGTCACACTCACACCTATTTCAGTGGGGTTTAACCTGTTTCACAAGTGTGTAACTTCCCAGTGAGAGGTCATCTGCACAGTTGTGTATGTGCCACAGGCCAGAATGTCAAATTCATGGCCCCAGAACACAGGCAACCATGAAACAAAAAGGGAGGAGGGAAGGAAATACATGTGGCATTGGATGAAACTAAGAAGGAAACTAAAATGAAAAAGAGATTATTTTGTTGCTCTGTTCCCATGGTGCACTAGGTGTTCAGAATTCTTTGGGCAAGCTCTGCTGCTTGTGTGGGGAATCTTGCAGACTCTCTTCTTTGTATTACAGCTATGCTTGAACTGTTCTTTGTGCCTTTGGGCTGCTACCAAAGGGCAGGGACAGAAAGACCCAGACCAGTGAGGAACATTCCCTCTCCCTGTGTTACAGGACATGGTGTTCGGGGATAGCGAAACAAGAGATCCAAAGTATTTCTCCATAAATATATTCCCTTTAAAATGCTGCTTTCCACAGCTATCGTCCCCCTCATCAGCATTCCCACACTGACCTGATTCTGCCATGCTTATTCAAATGAAATTTGCCTTATGCTGCAATATATGCATATTTTACAGCTGAACTTAGTAACAAAATCGAACTCTAAAATAAAATTAGTTTTAAGGTGATGGGATACCAGAGGAATTGTTTTGGTCTCTTTGCGACTTACGGAGAATATGCTTAGTGAGCCTCATATCTCCCTTGAAGGTAAATCTACTTTTCCTTGTCTTAAAAGTATGCAAATCCCCAGAGCTGCTAGGACAGAATAAGCCTTTCAGCAGAGTGAACTAGACAATTGCAGGTAATTTTCCTGGCTGTGAAGTCGAGCTAAGTGCAAGGTTCTTTCAAATTGTCTTGCGGTTGTACGCAGCAGTGATTCATAGCCCACGGTGATGCATTATTGAAGAGTTGTCTGTTGTGTCTTCATTGCATGCTGTCAGCTGCGTAATAAATAATTGATTGTGCTGCTCTTACTCCACATTAAAGATATATGAGTATCTAATATACGAAGAAAATGAAGCTGCAAGGCTGCCTGTGTTCAAAAGATAAAGTGTTACTGAAGTGCGCTGCAGTAGCAGGAGCTGGGAAGTGTCCACCACCACTATCCATTTCCCACTTCTTCACTTTGAGTCGGTTTGTCATGGCAACAAATGGCACATTCAAGTCCTTGCTGCTGCCTTTCTAGACAAAACAAAATAATTGTGGTAAAGAGCTGATATGTTGCAGAGTTGTGCTTATCCCCTTCCCTCTTTCTCTTCAACTATTATCGCTCTAGATTGAAAATTCCCTTAAAGTTTTAATATTTTTTTCTTAAGTGGCTGAAAACTGTCAGGAAAATGCAGTCTAAGACAGTAAATCCTTTTTTCCACATAAGACTTTGTTTATATTAAGCAGAGAAAATGGTAGCAGGATAAAACTGAGTGTTTGCAGTGGTACTAAACCTCTGTTGTTGAGCCTTTCCCTGGAAAAGCAAGGCTTCCCTTTGTGGTTCAGTTGCCAAAGTCCCCAGACAGGACACAGTAAGGTGGCTCCTATTCCACCATAGTGTAGGGAACAAAAGCATCTTCCAACTCACATTCAACACTCTTTGTTTCCATTACAATGACCATGAGTAAAATAAATGACACAACAAATTTGTCCAGAAAAGTTTTGCTTTGGAAGTCTAATCAAGGAAATCAGAGGTGTGTGCTGCTCACTGTGTTTTGGCAGGAGCAGGCTCATGGCCAGATATAAATAACTATGGGTTACTGGGAGCTGTTGTTATGACAGAAATGTGTAAAACAGTGAATTGAATTTTGAGATAATAGTGACATTAAGATGGAAGAAGTGTGAAATGTCTGACTGATGCATGTCTGGATATTGATGGAAGGAGTTGGAGAGCTGGAATGAGTTGGAGTTAGGTCCTGGGAAGAAGAAACACATGGCACTAACAGTGTTTGCCTAGAAAACTGTTGCTCAGATCTCTGTGTTTAACATCAAGACATAGAAGAATTGTTTTTGTTCCTTAGGGAAACCACACATTTTTCAAGTGTGTTAGCTTGAGACTCGGCCACAAGCTAAGGTGGGAATACTATTGAATGCAGAGAATGCTTTGCCACAGTATTTCAGAATTGAATCCTGAAGACAACTGATCTATTTTAATGTAAAATGCAATTAACATTACAGTGGAGTTCTGCTGGTGTGAATCAACCTGGGATGTGATTTGTGACTTTATGGATGTGTTTCTCCCACTATTCCTATGCAATTGTGCTGAAGTGTGCCTTCCTGTATACTTTGGGAAGGCATCAGTGTTGACACAAGGATTTTTTGTGCAATTGCTAGAATCTTTCTGATAATATATTTTCCAGGATAAAACTGGATATTAGTAATAGTTGCATGTTGTAAATGGGAAGGAGATAAGAATTTCCAGCCTTTGATATATTCTCCTCACAGAATAGGATATAGCTTAACGTAGAAACAATATATTTTATGAGGAAAAAAATAAACACTTGAGATTAAAAATTCTCCTAAATAATAAATAATTAATAAATAAATAAATAAAAAATAAATAAAAAAGCTCCTCAGAAAGTCCTAGGAACCAAACCCAAAGACATGTTCCTAACAGCACAGATTGATTACAGGGCGTAATTGGAAATGTAGTGGCATTGAGGGGAATCAGAATACAGTTCCTGTTGTGAAGAGCCTCTGGTCTACATGAAATGAAACAGGATAGTGTCCTAGAAACTTCTGAATATCTGCCCCTCTTTCTGCTGCCAAAAAGTGTTCAGGAAGTAACTGTCTTCAAGCATATGTATTGCCTTTACATTCTGTAGGTAACTACTGCTTGAAAAAATAAGGGAATAGAATACTTTATAGATGAATGATGCTGTTTTTTGAAAGTCACCTATTTAATTCAGTTTATCCCTTCAGTACTTGAGAGGTAAGTGAATCCCACTGTACAGGATAAAAAGAGAGCAGCTAGTGAAATCAAGAGATTTGCCCTGGATTGGGACCTTCATCTTAGGACTCCCAGAATTTGTCAACACTGCAGAGACAAATAATTCAGTAAACACTGGAGTCAGTGAAGCCTGGGATGCAATTTTGCCTACTTCACTTAGGGATGGATGGCTGAGTTAATACTGCCTCACCAGGGCCCTATAAAAACTTGGCAGTGTAGCATTTGGTTTAAGGTACCTTACCTTTTGTAAGGTAGTTGACTGAGAATGATAAACAGTTCCAGGAGGTTATTTCAATCCTAACATCTAAATCTTACGTAGGATGAATCATCCTTGGATATACCACTCTTTCTCCATTAACCATAGGAGTAGCCTAGATGACAGGTTGAGACACAGTTTCTACCTTTGAAGTGGGTAACATTAGCAATGGAATTTACACGTGAATTTTCCGCGTTCAGGCACAGAAGTTTCACAGACTATCTGCAGATGGCCTTCAGTGGTAACTCTCCATCCATCCTTCTGTGGATAACAGCTTGGCCATGGTTTGGGGCAGGGTTTTATGGGGGCAATAGGTGTATTAGGTGTCTAACAGATGGGCTGACTCCGTGCATTTGTGCTATGTGATTGCTTATATTCCCAGCTGAGTCATTCTCAGATGAAAGAAGAAAAGTAAGCAGAATGAAACTTAGTCTGTGGTGCAACCTTTCCATTCCTGACCTCTCCTCCATATTTTCTCTGATAACAAAAACTGAGCCTTTCTCTTGGTAGAACCTCTTAGAGGCTCTTCTTTCTACACAGACATTTTCATTACGTGCATAGGATCTTAGTGTTGTTATGATCCCTGTTCCTCTGCCAAATGAGTTTGAAATCGGCTCAAAGATTAAGAAGTTATTAGGCAAGTGCAGACAGTGTCATTTCATTAGCCCTCTCCCCTTAGGAAACAGATTTCAGTGATGGGATCTTAGCTAAAGTAGTGCAGTAGTAAAAAGTAGTGCAGACACAGCTGCAGACACACCTGTGTTTTAATAAGAAGTAATAATTTGTGTTGAACCTTGCCTGAAGTGTTTTCACTGCCAGTTTAGCCAAATGGCATTGTAGTCCTGCAGTTTGGATGGATCTGTGGTCATGTTCTTTAATAAAATGATCCATGTACTCTTTAATCTGCAGCTTCAATGAGCTGAACATCAGTGATTCAGTAGGACTCGTGATCTGAAATGTCTCTTTTTCTACACCCTCTTAATTTTTAAAACCTGATTTTCAATTAGGACTATTTTCAAATCCGTGCCGTATTCTGATAACCCAAGTTTGTGCAATTAATTATTTTCATACAATGATTGTTCCCTTTCAGAAACCTAAGGGTTTTTTAACAAGTAGCCATATAGGCATCTAGATGTCCTTGCTCAGTCAAAACTCTTATTCACTGTTCTGACTTGCAAAACAATGTCATTGCTGAGTTCCTGATTGTGGTTTTTTTCTCCTTGCTGTTAGCTAGATAAATAAAGATGTAGGCTGAAGATGGGCATCTATCATTGTTGAAGAATATTAAGTAAATCAATTTCTTCACAAAAAAAAAAATAAATTGGTGCATTAGCAAGAGAGAAAATAAAGCATTGTGCTGTTTTAACTCCCAGGAGCCTGCATAGCCAACTCTAACTCTCAGAACCTGAGATAGAAAAGATCTAAAGTTCACATCTAAATCCATGTCGGCACTTCTTCAGGGCACATGGAGTCTCTGACTTATTTCCAGACTGGATGTGCATTTTAAGGGCACTGACATAAAAACTGACCCTCCTGCCAGAGCTTCATTGAAAACAGACACATTTGATTCTGCATCCCAATTTGTCTTCCAAAAGCAGTAAGGTGATGACAGAGGAAGCTTGTGAATCCATAACCTCATGAATTTTCAGCTGTTGCTGAAAATATAATGTTGCTGTAAATATAGAAAAGCCTGATTTCTTCTACAAGGCCTAACACATCTTCTGTGGGCATTTTCTAGTGCAATTAATTAGTTTTTTAATGGTGTATCAAACTAGCAAGCTCATGGGAAGATGGAAATGTTACTTTAAATGGGAAACATTGTCCAGGAGCTGTTGTCAGAATCTCTGAAGAGTTAATTCTGATTCTGCCACTGGTTTGATGTGGGGTGTTTAGTAAGCCATCAGAGCTTTAAGCTAAGAGTTTTAATAGGATTTAGTTACAAAGTGAAATGAATGCATAATAAAGTATTGTGGAACTTTGCATCTGAATCTGAACTTTCAGATTGAGGCTATTTTATAATAAATACCTTCTTTACCTCCTTGAGCTAATGTGAAGAATAATTAATGTTTGCGTACTGCTTTGAACATGCAAACTGTAATGACAGTACTAAGTTTTACTATTAAAACTATTAAATATTGGGATTCTGTAATAGTGTCCTTCCATTTCATGGAATCATTAGGTTTTATGATGTATTTAAAAATAAAAGTGCTCTGAGGAAGGACTGTCACTTAAATTTAAGATCAAATACTTCAAAAAGGATTATGTGATTTGCCTGAGAGTTCCCTCTGAGCTGCTTCTCTCTGCCTGCCCTCCCCCAACACAGGCTGAATTTCTGTATTACAAATGAATCCATCCTAGTCTGTAGCTGGAAAACCTTGTTCAGGAGCTGCTGTGGCTTCCCAGCCTGCCTGGAGGGGGTTGTGGATATCACTGAGCTGATACATTATAGAATAAGTGAATTTCCTCCTGTATTGGTGAGGCCACTCCTTGACTTCTATGTCCAATTCTGGCCCCTCAATTCAGGGAGGACATTGAAGGGCTGGAGTGAGTGTGCAGAGAAGGACAGTGGAGCTGGGGAAGGGTCTTGGGGGTAAATCCTATGAGGAGTAGCTGAGGGAGCTGGGAGTGTTTATCCTGGAGAAGAGGAGGCTCAGCAGGACCTCATCACTCTCTACAACTCCCTGACAGGAGGGGGCAGCCAGGTGGGGGACAGGCTCTGCTCCCAGGGAAACAAGTGACAGGACAAGAGGAAATGGCCTCAAATTGTGCCAGGGGAGGTTTAGAAGGACATTAGGAGGAATTTCTTCACAGAAGGGGTCATTAGACATTGGAATGAGCTGCCCAGGGAGGTGGTGGAGTCACCTGGATGTGGCACTCAGTACCATGTCCTGTTTGACAAGGTGGTGTTGAGTCATAGGTTGGACTCAGTGATCTCAGAGGTCTTGTCCAACCTCATAGATTCTGTGATTCTGTGGACTTGCATCAGAGCACACATACAGCACTTCATTATTTTACTGTGAAAAACTAAAGGATTATGTCAGGCACTAATGGTAATGGTTGGGAAACATTTCTTATGGGCAGGTTATTCCATAGTTCTCTTTCTAAGGCCTTGGGCAAATGCTCAGGTGTGTCTGAAAGAACAACTTGGACAAATGTTGAACTTGGCTAATAGCTAATTTTCCTTAATATGGCATTTGATTTTAATATTGGTGTAAAATATCTGGACAGAGAGCCCCTCTGGAATGATCAAACACTATGTGCTCATAACTGCCAGTCCAAAACTCCATTGCCACTGATTTAACTACTAATGAATTTGGAGACACCTGTGTCTGAGCTGTTGTTTGGACTTCCCTTTATTCATTGCACAGAAATAGGCACTACTGGGATGTGATTCATTATGTCCTAATGTACATCCCTAGATCTGGTTAGATGAATTGCTCCCTGACAATGCATTTTTCTCTCACTTGATTATCTATTTTCTCTGAGTAATTAGCTCAGAAGTAGCTGGCTACATCTTAGAAGCCTAAAAGTTGGTAAAATGAATCCTACTTTTTTAGTTTCTGTTTTTCATTCTGGCACATCTCTTATTTACCTTTGATTCATAGTACAGACTTTTTAAGCAAGCAAAATATGCCTCTTTGTCATTGGACAATAATTGATGGTTTTCACTGAAAAATAAAATTTGTGCATCAAGCTGATCTGTTAACTTAACTGCTTTAATGGAAAGAAACTAGTAAAACTGTATCTTGGTACTGGATCTTAAAGACACTTTTTTCTCAGCTTTCTTTCAAAGCTGGACTTGTTAATGTTCTTTGCAACCAGAGTCTTTCTCAGATTAATGAACTTCTCTTTATACAGCCCCTTGCATAGGAGAGTCATGGTGTATGCCCACAACACTGGCTCTACAGCACAACAAAAAAAGGATTGATTCTAATATATAAATATCAGCCCAACCTTGCAATATATTCAGAGTAAAGCATTTTAAGTACCAGGTACTTCTAAATTGAAAGCTACTATAATTTGAAAAGGAGAATAGCCTATCATGCAGTGCTCTGTGAAGGTTTGTCCATTTGCTGAGGAATCTGGGCATGTGTTCCAAACCCAACAGTGCCCATCCAAAGGAACAAGTAACCTGTTCTGTGACTGTGTCTCGTGGCTGAATGAAAACATGGAAGAACGAGGGTGGTAGAACATTTATATAAATACCTTTGCTGTCTTCATATTTGTGACTGCAGAGTCTCTTCTTTCTGTATGAGGAGCAGACACATGCAGTTGTCACGTTGTGTAGAGGTTTCACACACATGGTGTGGGATGGCCCCGTTTGTGTAACACACGTCATTAGGGGCAGCCCTGGATCAGGCACCTGGCTTGGGATTCTCTCCTCTGCTGCCTCCCACTTGTTCCCTGCCTGTTTTTATCCACCTAGGCAGAGAGTGCCACTGTGCAAACAACAGCTCTTCTGTATGTCAGTGCAATGTTTGGTGCAATATGGGTTGTAGCCTATTGCATTGAGAATAATAAAAATTATTTCCATTTTAGAGCCTAAATTACAGGAAGGCAAAGGTAACAGTATGGTACCACTGCAGTTGTCTCTCCTGTCTTTTGAATGAGGCGTCAAAGTGAAAATGGAAATGAGCAGCTGATGTGACGAAGACATTAATTTTTCACTCCTCCAGCGCTTAAATTTAGATGTAGCCCAGGCTGAAACTGTGTGTCTTGTTTTGGCAGGAATGCTACAGAATGGAAAGAAGTTTGATTCCTCCAGAGACAGAAACAAGCCTTTCAGGTTCAAGATTGGCAGGCAAGAAGTCATTAAAGGATTTGAAGAAGGTGTTACACAGGTACTAATAAATTGTTCTGGCTGAACCTGGAGCTGGCTGAAGGGTGTGTGAGCTCAGCAATGTCCAGGGCAGTGGTGACAGTGTAGGATATGGAGTGTTTTTGTGAAAATATGGTATTTCCTGTAGTTTCCATCCATCCATCCATCCATCCATGGCTATCTCCTGCTCATGAGCCTTTCCCCATGGTATGCATTTGGGAGGGGAGAGGTGAAGTCCCCTCCCCAGGTGCCATATAAGCCCTGTCCCTCTCCTGTGAGCAGCTCCACAAACAGACAGCAGTGGCCTCTAAAATGTTGAGGTGGCAGCTTTTTATGGAGTGACCTCTATTCAGCTACTCCATAAAAGCCCAAGCTGCCCTTTTTGATTATATCCATGACCCAGCTAGAGATTCTGACCCTGACTGAGTAAGGTACCAAACTGCACTGTTACATTTTTATGACTTCAGACCCAGCTTTATGACCTAGCTACAAAACATTCACTGGCCAGCCCTACGCTGAAAGAAAACTGCCCTCCATTATTACAGTGTGAATACCAGCACAGTAAAAGCCCCACAGTACAATTCACTGCCAGGTCTTGCTTTTTGTGCAGTGCTGAGGGTCCCCACACATGAGGAGTGTGATCAGGCTGCTCAAGAGCACGAGTGAATGAGATCAGGGTGCAAATTCTTCCTGACTTCCCATTTCAGGATTCAAGAGCTCAGTGTAGGAGGCAAGTGCTCAAATACTCATATAGGGACAACTTTAACAGGAACAACTTCTTATGCTTAAATAGAGAGAAGGGAAGAATGCAAAATGAGAAACAGTCCGTTGAGGAATGATGCAACCATGCTTTTCCAGAGAGGGGTGGAAGAGACAAGGGTTTCCACCCCTATGGAGAAAGCAGTGCAAGCATTCCCTTCTTTCTAGCCAGAGAAGTCCGTTTGAGTTATCCTAGACTGTGAAAAATGCCATCTTCCACTGAAGGATTTGAGTTGGACTGTTCATTATTTGCTTTGCAGAAAGGCCTAAGAGAGCTCAGGACTGCAGAGCTGTAGGAACCAGAAGCCAGTGCAGATAAAGCAGCATCAGCAAGCGCTGGGTGAATCAGTTCATCCCTTCCTTGACCACTCTCACTCCCTGACTCTTGACCCTTAGAAAATAAGTGGCCTGAGAGCCATTCCAGAAACCCGTGTGGCCACACGCTGCCCTCCTGCTCCTCCTAGTGGATCACTGACACAAGTCGAGCTCGTGGCTGTCTCCTTCCACCCCAGGGTTTGAGGGATTTGCAGAGTGTGCTGGACAGAGTCTCTTGGAACAGGGCAGTTCCCTATCTCCAGCACACAGATTTCACAAACCTTGGTGTAATGACTGTCAGATGTCAGCAAGGTCTGCATTTCTCTGCTCTGCTTCTTACAGTTCAAGTTTGCCTCATCCCTAAAACCCCAGGCATGATCTACCAGCTGCCTGGTTTGCAGGGACACATCCAAGCACTGGACAGCCAGCCCCATGCAAAATCTCAGGGGACTAGGGGAGGTCATTGGCTTGGACATCCTCAACCCCATGCCATGAGTACTCCTTGAATGTGGGGAAGTTCATATCCACATTTGTCTTCTACCCGAAGTAATTGACTCTCTAGCTTTGGTATATTTTATAGAACCTGAAATATTCAACCTGAAAAAATTCTCAACAAGAGCTATCACATAATCTGTAGTCCAGTGATGTGCCTAATCTTGGGAGAGAGGTCTGAGTTAACATCGCTGCTTCAAATCAGGGGATGTTTCTTGTGAAACAAGAAATGTTTCATATGAGCCGGTGAATATTCCAACACCAGTGTATGGTGCATGAACAGCAGTTTGAAAATGTTCCAAAATACTCAGTTAGAAGATAATTCCAGATCTAGGTGAGCAGTTCCCTTCAGAGCCAGCCTGGAGTGAGGGAAATCAGCATTCCTGCCCATCCCAAGGGCAAGGGCTCTCTGCCTGGATAAGCAGCATAAGTGAGATGTCTACCCTGGGGCTTGGGGCTTGGACTGAATTTAGGAAAATAAGTGCTGAGCCTGGCTATGTTGGGCGCCAATCTGTCATGAATAGAGAGCTAAGAGGGCCTTTTCCTAGTGCCTGCTGCTGGTGTTCCTTGTACCCTGTGCTCCACAGAAGGTACTCAGACCTCCTGCAGCCCACCCCAGTATAGGCAGGATGGACCAAACATGGTGTTAAAATGACTTTGTGTCACTTCCAGGCTGGTTCTGGCAGTTTACATAACTGCTGTGAGAGGTCAAAGTAGTGCGGAGACCCATGCCCATGTCTGAGCTATTTATGGCAGCTTCAGCTGGAAGCAAAACCATTTGGGCTCAGAATCATAGAGTGGCTTGGGTTGGAAGGGACCTTAAAGATCTCCTTCCATGCCCCAGACTCGACAGTCTTAAAGGTCTTTTCCAAACTAAACAATTCTATGAGTCTGGTTATCCCAACACTCCTTGACTCTATAAATCTGCCAGGTAGTGATTTTTTTTGTTTGTTTTCCTCCTAATCTTGTTGTTTGTTGTTTTTTTTTCTTTTTTGTCTTCTCCTTTCTCTATCATCCAAAACCCAGATGAGCTTAGGACAAAGAGCAAAGCTGACCTGCACACCTGAGATGGCCTATGGAGCCACAGGCCACCCTGGGGTCATACCTCCCAATGCCACGCTCCTCTTTGATGTGGAGCTTCTCAGGTTAGAGTGAACCTTCCCGGGGGAGTTGGCTGGAGACATCTGTTAATAACCATCCGTTCCTTCCCGCCTTGCCAGTGGCAGGAGGAATCTTCACTGGAATCCCAACCTTCCCTGCTCAAGCTGTCCTGTCAGTAGCGCCTGACTCTTGGTTTCCTATTCCTTCCTTCTCTTTTATAAATTTGTGGTGTCCATATTTGCCTTTTATTAGAAGCTTTGCTCTGAGGAAAAATGTCTCCCGGTGTAACATTTCCAAGTTGTACATTTTATTTAATTTGCATGTACGAAGAATTCACGGTGATGACTGAAAATATATATAAATATAAATATATATATATATATATTCCTTATTGAAAAAACCACTGCCTTACTGTACACTTAAACCAAGAAAAAATAAAAACCACAAAAGGTGCTCAAAAAAAAAAAAATCCAATGTACGCCTTGTACATGAACGGGCATTAGCCAAACAGAGTTACCTGCGCTGCCACTTTTCTCAACTTGTACGTTCTGCTTGCTGCTGTTTTAAAAAATACTGTCTCATTTAAGAATTATAAGTATATATATAAAACAATAAAATCTTGATACTTTACTGTCTCTCATCCTGTTTTTCTCTTCTGGCTACCGGGATGCTCTTTGCTGTACAAGAAATTCTTCAATCATCAACCCATTTTTAGTTAATTATTCCTCGTACATGAAGTATGTGTAGCTCCATGCACTGCTTCTATTAATGATGGCCCAGTGGAAGACCTCTGTGGGACCAGAGGTACCAGGGACATGCAGGTAAGGGGTGCTGGGACAGTTTTCCTGACTCTCCATTTCCCCTGCCTCCATGGCCCTTCAACTCTGGCCAAAATTTGGCTGCTGAAGAGATGGGAAGTGCTGCTTGTCAAAGACATGCAGTGCTGGTCTAATTCTGTGCCTTTACAACAGTAAAACTAGTGTAATATTTTCTACTGGAGCTGAGCAAGGCTAGAAGAGGGCAGGATTATGTGCATCCACCTTTCAAAAGAAATCTGAACTGTGGGATGATGTAGCCACTGAATTCTCCGGGATTTTTAGGCTTTATCAGCTGCTGCTGTTTACAAAGCCTGCAAACTGACCATGTGCACTGCACCTCTGGCACTTGAAACTCAGTAATATTTATTTCATTTGCTGCTTACATGAATTCATGAAATGCTGGTTTCTCCTCTGGAGACAGGAAGATGTGTTGGCTGTTACTTACCTGGATTTGGGAGCAGGAGCTGATCAGCAAAGCTTTCTCTGTGCTGTTATTTTGCCTTGTTGGATTTCTTTCCATTAGGCTCATTGTTCCTCTTTGCTGTAGAAAACCAGGACATCACTGGATCATGATGTTACTTTTATTTAACTTGACTATAAACTATTTGCATGGTTTTCTACTAACAGATGTTTTGATGGTAATATTTCAAACAGTTGTGCTGTTTCTCTGTGTTAGGAGAACACTCCCAGCATGAGCAGTCAAAGCTACAGAGATGACCCCAGGTGACACCTCCTAGAGTTGGGAAAGGGAATGAGCACAGAGAAGACGTGATCTGGCCAGGGACCATGGCTCGTGGTCTTCTCTCTTGAGATGTTAATTTTACCCACAGAGCTGCATTTATTTCAGCTTTTTAATTAATAAACCCATAAATCTGTATCTTACAGATTTTTATACACTGAGTGGAGTAAATTTTTTTCTTACTCTGCTTTCCATAAAGTAATTAAGGGATTTTCAGAACCCTTTTTTTGGTGGAAATCTCAGGTCACTGCAGCAGCTGGGTTACATGTCGTCCCCTAATAGTTCTTTTATTTAGGGCACGATAATTTCCTGTTAAAAATTGGTAATTTTATCTGTCAGGATCTGATATCCACCAGCTTGCCCAAATCATTTGAAAAGATCCTGCTCTCCTTTGCCACTGCCCTGGCCTCTGTTGCTGGCCTTCCTTTCACCACTGGGTCACAGACTGCACCTCCCAAAGTCGGTTAAAGGTGATGTGGCTCTGTTGTGCCTCTCAAACACAGTTTGATCCAGCACATTGGTCTAAGTTGTTCCTGTCAATGGCCCAGTTTAAGTTAATTGCTTATTAAACAAAACAAAACAAAAGCCCGAAGTGTAATAGAATCACAGAATGGTTTGGGTTGGAAGAGACCTTAAAGACAATTTTGTTCCAACCTCCTGGCATGGACTGGAACGCCTTCCATTAAACCAGGTCATTCAAAGCCCCATCCAGCCCGGCCTTGAACACTCCCAGTGATGGAGCATCCACAACCTCTGTGGGGGAACCTTTGCCAGTGTCTCATCACTGCTCTCAGTAATTAATTTTTCTGTAATCTATGATCTAACCCTGCCTTCTGCTAGTTTGAAGCCATTCCCCCTTGTCCTGTCACTCTAGGTTCTTGTAAATAGTCTCTTCATCTTTCTTGTCAGCTCCCTTCAGGTACTGGAAGGCCACAATTAGGTCACCCCAAAGCTGCTCTTTCCCAGGCTGAATAATCCCAATTCTCCCAGCCTTTCCTCATGGGAGAGGTGCTCCATCCCTCTGATCATCCTGGTGTCTCACCTCTGGACTTGCTCCAACAGTTCCATATCCTTCCTGTGCTGGGAACCCCAGAGCTGGATGCAGCTCTGCAGAGACCAGCACTGGCTTTGGGCCCTTTCCTGAACGCCCCAACAGCGAATGGCAATGCCAAGAATTGTGTGAGTGTCCCTGGAATGGCCCTGTGCTCCCTCCATTCCCTCTTGGCCTTGCTGTTCGGGAGCTCCTGCTGCATTTGAGGCAACGGGCAGGGCATGGCTCTGCCCTTCTGCTCCTGCAGGTTTCTCACCAGGGAAAAACCACATTCCTGCTGGGCACCGAGAGCTGATTGTACTTGATTTTATCACCTCTATCTGCAGAGCTGCCACTGTGCTCTTCCCTTCTGCCCTCCCAGCACAAACCAGCCATTACCCACTCTGTAAAATCCTTATTACAGCTGGCTGATGAAGCTGTCCCTCATCGTCTCCTCTCTGCAGAGACTTTGGTTGGAAACAGGGATTATTACATTTTTCATGTCAATTTCATTAAAAAGGAAAAATCTGAAAGGAAAACTAATTGTGTTTTGTGATACTTAAGGAAATTAAGTCTTCAAGGAAATGTAATCTTCAGCTCTTTATTCGACTGCAAATGTGTTAATTTATTTAATTGTATCATCGATCAACACAGTACATAAATTTATTACCCCTATATAATAGATTGGAAAAGATTTACTGTCATTGCCTGTGTAATCAGATATACTCTTGTTACTAATTTCTAAACAGATTCAATGGGAAAAAAGTGACCTTCCAGTCTTAATTTCATGCCCTACTTCCTGAAAAATTAAACGGGAAGTGAGCACACACAAAACCAGCACAGATGCAGAGTGTGAGGCTGGTAACATCTGCTTTATTTGCTGCCCCTCTGCCATTCATGAGCTGAACTCATTTCCCTGTTCTTTGATATTACATTTCAAACAAAATCTTGAGTAGATCTCATCAAAACAGTCCTCCGGGCATTCCATTTCCATTCCCCCTGTCTTGCAGGTACAAATTATTATTTCATTTTTACATGTGCAGGGACATTGAAAGCCCTGAACAGGCACTGGAAGAAACCTATGAAATGGAATATTTAATGAAAGATGGCAGCTGAGCTCTCAGAGAAATCAAAAGCTGCTGATCTTGAGGATTCATTGAAGGAATTTTTATTAATCTTATTGCCCTAAAGAATTGCTTTTTATGTATGTTTTTCAAACAGCATCAAATCCTCATCAAAACAGACACTGCAGTGCAAGCACCATGGTCTCTGCTATTGACAGAAGCAATGTGGTATTTGCATATGATTTAAAACAAGGCTAGCAGCACACAGCACCATTATTGGCACTCTGGTATTTATTATCAGTGTTCATTACTTACTAGAACCATAAATCCAGCATGGCAGCAAGCACCTCCAGTTCTCATTTCAGCAAGGAGCCTTCTCAATGTCCAGTAATTAGTGTAAATGATTTCAGTTATCCAAGTGTTTGATACATGGATGTGTACATATATACATGGCACATATAAATACATATATAGATATAAAATATACATACAGGGGAACAGAGCAGTTTGTAATCCTTGAAAAGCTGTGGATGCTCACATAGAAGCAAATCTCCCAGTAGTATTTAATTAATTTAAACATTTTTTAATGCAATCTGGTTCTTGCCTGAGAACACTCTATTTGATAGGCAGGACCTGGAAGCCAGGCTGGCCATGGAAGGACTGATCACCTTACCCAGCTTCTGGGCTCCAAGTCTCCAGTGCCTGTTCCTGACCTCAGCCAGGGTTACTGCAGCCTCCAAGGCTTCTTGCTGCAAAAATAGCATCAGTTTTAAGGGACGGCTGCAGGGATGGAGGAATCATGCACTAAGCACACAGTAAACATGGCTCTGCCTCACAGCCCCAGTGCCTGTGTGCAACAGAAGGCAGGGCAGATCTGCCCCAGTGGGATGCTCTCAGGTCAGGATGGGACTTCAAGCACCCACCCAAAGTTGCAATCACACCTCAGCCATCCTGGCTGCTTTCCCCCAGAGCTGGCTTGGAGCTCACCCTTCATGAGCCATTATTGAACTTTTCTTTGGAGCATCTATTAATTGGTAATAGTTTCTTTGAGGAATGAAGAAAATAGGACCATTCACTGCAAAATGTTGAGTGTTTAGTTTCTCACTGGTTCCAGCTAGTAACTGTGAGTATTGCTGTGAGCCCCTTCCAGCTGCCAAACGAGTTGCACAGCACAGGGCAGCTGAGAGAGATCTCCTCCAGGTGAGATGTGGGCATTGTTCCCACAGCTGGGCACCCTCATGTCACACGTGGACATCCCTGTACCCACGGAGATGGATGTGCTACAGCTCCTGCCTGCATCAAACACTCCTAACAGCACAGGTTACATGCAGGAGGAGCACAGTGTGAAGCCTGCCTTGATTAAAAAAAGCAAAATATGCAGACATTTTTTCACCAAACGAACACAGTATTGTTATTGAAGTGACAGATTCCAACAAAAAAGTAATTTCAGAAAATGGAGGCATTCCTCTCTGACTGTAGAATGCACTGAAAAACAAAACTGAATTACAAATCCCAGGTAAAGTATATTGTTATCCACCTCCGTTCTGCACTGGCTGGAAGTTGTCTGGTCAGGGAGCAGAACATCACATCCATGCAAATAAATCCTCCGAAGGCAGGATACTACCCACATTCACACTACTTCCAGCTGGTTCACAACACAGGCACAAGTTATTCTGTCCCACTTCCAAAAGATACTGCACACACTGGATCACACTCATTTTTATACACAGGACACGAGTACTGAAAAAAGAACCAAAAAAACATCAATTTGTTTTCCCTTTACCAGATGCTACACCTAAAAATATATGTACAGAAAATATCTTACAGTTCAACCATGCCAAGTAGAAAACAATCACACTACAGGTATCAAAACGAAAACCTTAATTTACGGTCTCATCTTGGTCATGTGTTCTTCACACCAAGTCCTCAGTCCGAACCTGGGACATACAACAAAGCTCTCTACAGTTTTGTTTTAGTGTGAGAGCTGGATTGTTTCACTGCAGTTGATCAGAGCAGGCACCACCGCTGGGAACGAGGTGCTTGGACTGGAGTCCCCTTATCAGCTGGATCCTTTTAAAAGCCGTTCATCTTCTACAGTTTGTGAAAGAAACTTTGTTACAAATGTGGACTTGCACTTACTTTGTTCAGTCAAACACAGAACCTGCTCGGTCCCTTCTTGAAACAGGTCAAGGCAGCCTTTGCCAGGTCACCCTCAGCACAGAGAAGCCATGTCGCCTTGGGGGATTTAAATCTTAAAGCAGATCTCTGTGTGTTCTACATTTATTTAATCTTAATCTGAAGATACAGAGACTCATATTGCAGCTTATCAAATTTATAAGAGAAAAAACTACACTTTGTTAAGAATTCCTATGTTTAGGCCAAGAATTCGATGGCAGGGCTTGAAAACAGTTTTCCAAAAAAGATCAGTTTATTTTGGCGGGTCTGTGTTAATGCCATATTTTTCCTTGAGAAGCTTAAGCTGTTCTTCTTTCTTCTTTGTGTCCATCTTTTGGAATGCCTGTAATTAGGAAAATAAAAGATGTAAGAAGACAAAATAAGCCTCTTATCTTATGACAAGTTATTTCCCAGTATCTGCAACCAACATCAGTGTGAACTCCATCACCATCACACACACAGAGCATTGCTTGATTCTAGTCCTTGGAGAATGTCACAGGACCTGGATGCCATCAGTGACACAGAGGACATTGAGAACTGGAGACTTTTTACCCATAAACAAGATCTCTCCTCCTGCTGCAATGTGCTGTGTCTCTTCTCCAGAATACACTCCCCACAAACATGTTTTTCACATCCTTTTTCCAAAGGTACTTTTTTTGCACACAAATCACCAAAGTAAACATGAAACTGACCACATATCCCATTCACTCCCTCGAACAATTTGGATTTTACTTCTTAAAAATACTCCAGCAACTGTGTTTACAAACTGATGCTGGGGTTGGTTTTTCAACAGCCCTGTTCAGATGTGTCTTCCCCAGCCCAGGTGCACGTACCCTGTTTGCGTTGTAGTACAGAACCACGAGGTATCTGTTGCACACGTTGAACCCTGACAGGTGGTCACAGGCGTTCTTGGCATCGAAGATGTCCTCATAGACCACATAGGCTGTTCCTCTGGTCTCAGGGGTATTTCCACTGCACAGCAAACACAGAATCAAGGTCAGATAAAATGAACAAGAAATAGTTTGTTTATTTCACAGTGACTGAGATTAGCTGAACTAATGCAACAAATTCTTTTTAGTGAAGTTATTTCTTCTAGGTATTAAACTACATCCCTGCTTTCCACACCAAACAGTTCAGAGACAGAGACAACAGGAAAATGTGCTGTATTTTGCTCCATAAGGGAAAGGCACCTCTCCACAACAACTGGGTTGCTGAAGCTTTTGTCAGGGCTGCCAGGTTGTGTCTGGAAATAATTTAAATCTTATTATAGCAATTAGCTGTTATTTCATATTACAAGATCTGGATGTCAGTTAGCAGCTGGCTGGATCAGATGGATCCCAGGATGGAACAGGGTTCCTGGCATATCACAAAGTCAATTTAAGAGGCAGAACAGCCCTGCTAGTGCAAGCCCACTGTCAAGGCACAGCCATCACCCACGGGAGCACCAATTCCATGTCCTTCATCTGAGGGATGGGACACATGTCTGGGCACGTTAACAGTAGTGAGCCCAGACGGGCTGCAGAGTTCACAGATCCCAAAGGTCTCGACTAGAAGATGGCGATGGAGACTTCACAATCAGAACAACTGTCCCTAAGGTGCTTCTGAGAACTCCTCAGGACAAGAGATATCACACATATCCACACTGGGATCTGTGCAAAAGTGAGGAGGAGAGTGGGATAAACACTGCACAAAGCACAAGAGCCTTACAAAGGGGCTTACACATTATGATTTGGCACTGATGATGTTGAAATTTATGTGGGAAATTACATGAATTAGTAGCTCTGAACAAACTGCTGGATAAACACACCAGTGCATCACTCCAATGGAAAGCCCCTGATATGCCCTAATTCTATGTCCCACTATCATGCTGTTCCAGCCCACGTTTTCAGAAGACTTAAGCACTGGCTCTCCTGTATGCTCATTAGCAAAGAATTCCACCTATTTAGCCAAACTGTATTTACACTGTTCCTTGTTCCCTCAGCCACTTCTCCAGTCACATCCACTGCCCTTCCTCGCTCAAGAAGGGTCTGGTATCACATCTCAGCACGGCACCAGCAGCACATGTCCCCTTGGTGTCCTCTGCTTACTGAGGGCATCTCTGTAAAACTCACTTTACACAACAATCAGTCAAGTTACCCCGAGAAGCTGTGGGTGCTCCAGCCCTGGAAGTGTTCAAGGCCAGGTTGGATGGGGCTCAGAGCACCTAGTCAGGTGGAAGGTGTCTCTGCCCACTGCAGGGGGTTGGAATGAAATGGTTTTTAAGGTCCCTTCCAACACAAACCCTCCTGTGATGATCAAAGCTCAGGTCCTCAGCATTTGAACTAACCAGGAGAAGAACATCAGAGCTGCTGCAGACTTGTACAGTCTCCATGCATTTTAGAACCAAAGGCACAGTCACATCTCCACTATCCAGACACGGTATGGCCTGAGGACATCCAGTCTCTGGCACACAGGGGTTGCTGCTGGTATTTGTTTCTAGTGAACAGATCCCAACAACAACATCCTTGTTTTCCCACTGGTTAATTACTGGATACTCATAAAACAGGAAAACTGTTTATGCTCAGTTTCTGCCTTTCCTATTTTTACCCCAAGTCGAGGTAAAACTTCAGCTGTATTTGAAAGTTACTTAAGCAAACAAGTCTCATACTTTATCAACTTCCCCAAGTTCATTTCAAATTTAAGCTCATTCTATACACCTCCCAGCAGAATAATTTTCTAACAAATTCACGTGTTAAGAGCATCATCACATCCCCCTCTGGCACTCGGGACGCTGCTCCAGGCATTGAACCTTTCCAGCTGTGAAACCCAGCTGCCACTCGCACTGGAGCACCTGAAAACCTTCACGGTCCAAAGAAACCGAAATACTCACACTCTGATCTGCCGGATGGGCCCGTACTTCCCAAAAATGTCGTACATCTCCTCGGCCGTGATTTTGTAGGGCAGGTTCCTGATGTACAGGATCCGGTTGACCTCCGGAGGGAGCCGGATCTGATGGGGGAAGGACAGGCGGTGTGTTAGACCCAAGGCACGTACTGCAAACCTTAAACCCAGCCCCCTACGGACTAAATAATGGAATCACTGAACCACGGAACATGTGGGGCTGGAAGGGGCCTTAAATATCACCCAGTTCTACCCCCTGCCTCGTTCCCGTCAGAGCAGCGGGGTGCTTGGAGCGGGAATGAGCCGGAGCCCAGGCCGGCAAGGCCGGAACCGGGCAGCGCACTCACGTTGGCTCGTTTGGCTGCTTGCATCGCCATGCTGGCGGGCGGTGAGTGGAGGCCGCGGCCTGGGACAGAAACACGGGCGGAGAAGGAGCCTGGAGTGGAGACAGCGGCGGGGAGCGGGAGCGATGGGCGGGAAACCCGGATGTATCCCAGCAGGCACCGCGCGCTCTCTTCACGGAACCGGATCTATCCCAGCAGGCACCGCGCGGGAAGTGGCGTCACGCGAGGCCGGCCAGGCCCCCACGTGACCTCAATCGCGGCCCCGCCTTTAGCCCCGCCCCTCCCTCGCGGCCCCGGCCCCGCCCCCCGCGCCTCAGCCCCAGCCCCAGTCGGGATCCCACACGTTCGATCCGCGGTGCCAGAGTTGCCACACGAACTTCTTTAATCAACGCTTTCTCCTTATCCTTTCCCCCTCCTCATCGCCCACACCAGTCGGTCCCGGTGTGGAGCAGAAGCGGCAGGATGGCCGCAGTGCAGCCCCCGCAGTGGCCGTCCCAGAGCAGCTACTGCAGCGGCCCTTTCTTGAAGCAAACGGGAATTTCTATGACGATTTTGCCGATGTTCTTGTTCTCCTCCATAGCCCTGTGTGCCTCAGCGATGGCATGCAGGGGGTAAACGCTGTCCACGAGGGGCTGGAGATGCGGGGAAGCCCCTCCGGAAAAGTGGGGCAGCACCTCTTCAGTGAAGGCTCTCACCAGCCGCTCCTTGTACTGGGGAAAAAATAAAACTGCAAGGTTATTTCCCATCGTTTCACTCGCCGAGGTGCCTCAGAGCACGGCATATAAAATGTGCACAGCCCTCAAAGAGACACCTTCTGACATTCTCAGAGTGAGACGCAGATAAAAACACCTGACAGATCTAAGTTACAAACAAGAAGAAAGCTTTTAGATTTGTTACGTCTTAATTAAATGAAATTCTCCAAAGCAAGTGGCTTGAGCTCAGTGCAGAACCATTTAAGTCAAACTGATAAAGTACTTATAAATACTTTTTCTTAAACCATGCACAGAATCTACCATAGAGCTCTGTACTGCCTTTTACTGTCATATCTGAGAACATTCCACATAAAATGATTTTTTCTTGGTAACTTGGCATCCAAATGGCCTTGGTTTCTACTCTGAAAAGTGACCTAATAGAGATGTTCGTTTTCCCCTTCTCAGACTTGATCAAGTTGCTCAATCACTGGAGTTTTATTTCATCCAGGGCCAAATACCTAAATTGTTATACCCATGAAGCACAGTAAGAAGTCCTGGGTGTCATTCCTCTCATTCAGGGAAGAATTTGATAAAAATAGAAAAAGGACATCATAACTTAATTTTGTGACATTTTCCAAAGTATGTAGTAGCAGTTCATGGTGGGGCTTTTTTTGACAAGAATGTGTTTAACACGGGTTTTAAAATAAATCTCTCAAAACTGTAATAAATTTAAAAATCAAACTGTATACACTGCTGATAGATACTACTTGCCTTCTTATCTCGGGACCGTAACAGGCTCGTGTGGATGCTGGCTCTTTTGGAAAGCAGCCTTGCCAGCAAATCCCCATGGACTTCACCTCCACTCAGCAGTCCATAAATAATCCACCGGCCATCCGTACTCAGACAGTTGAGATTCTTCTCCCAGTATGAGGCACCAACACAATCTAAAATAATATCTACTCCAGAACCTCAAGTAGAAACAGAAGAGATTTCAGCAATGAAGTCAAGCTGCATTAAGGGTAGGATAATTTCAAGCAAGACTAAAACCTTGTTATTTGTAGGTACAGAATTGGCCCTACAATTCTTATTTAATCTTTCTACTGAAATTAAGAATTGGCACAGTGATTTGTAAGGAATTACAGAATCAGGCACAAAAAAAAAAGAATCATCAGTTACCCATAAGCAAACTCAGGTATTAACCACCCCAAATGCTTAGAAAAGCTACATTTTCCTAACAGTTTAAGAATTAAGTGTGGTAAGGCCCTGGCACAGATTGCCCAGAGAAGCTGTGGCTGCCCCATCCCTGGAAATGTTTAAGGCAGGTTGAATGGGGCTCAGAGCAACCTGGTCTAGTGGAAGATGTCCCTGCCCATGGCAGCGAGATGGAACAGAATGATCTTTAAAGTCCTTACCAACCCAGGCCATGCTATGCTTCTGTGATGATTCAAACACCAAAACGTGAGGATTTGGTCCCACAGTTCCTTGGGGAGGCAGTAATAACAAGGCACAATATTTATGCCCCAAATGAACATAGACAAAGAGAGTCCATGCAGAAAGCAGCACAATTAAACTAAGGAAAGGCCCTTTCTGGGCTGAACAGGATATCAAGTTGTGCTTACACTACTGTCTGCTCCCTCACCAAGTGACAGCTGAAACTGAGTGTGTGTCCACATGTTGGGAGGTTCATTCACACTTCACAGAGAGGTTTTTACCTTGTGTGAACTCCAAGACCTTTTCACTGAAGTCTTCATTCTTGTAGTTGAACCCTGCAGCTGCTCCAGCCTTTGCTGTTGCTTCCAGTTTCTCCTGAGTGCCCGCTGTCACAATGGGAATAGCCTTTGCCAGTCTCACCAGCTGAATGGCTGCTATGCCAACCCCGCTGGCTCCAGCGTGGATCAACACTCTCTCACCCTCCTGTACTTTACCTGGAGGAGGGCATAAGGAAAGTGGTCATCCTTTGGGCATCACTTTGGATTACAACATGAACAGTCTGGAAGATACTGAAGAGGAGGCTGGAAGAGATGCCCTTGATTGAACTTTGGACAATTAGACATCTTCATAGCCTTCATAAAAGAAAGAAATCCAGAAGAAGCAGAGGTTGCAGTATGCTGACAGGACATCATTTTACCAGCCTCAGTGGAAGGACTTTGCCTTGGCTGTGTGCAGTTCTGGGCATCTGTGACCAAGATGCTTAAGTGAGTGCAGTCACAGCCTTTTTGTACCATCAGTAGAAAACACACTTGGAAGATGTTCATACTGAAAAGTCAGGCACTCATGAATGGAAAAATACCAGAAATTCCAGGTAACATAAAGACCAGTCCTACCAATCATTTTATCATCTATTGGTTGTGTTATTTTGTGTTTCACCAATTGCTCCTGAAAGTGAGACACCAAGTAACCTGCCACTGATCCCCAGGAAGCAACACTGCTTGAAGCAAGTCTGCAGGGAAGTTGTGTTTGGAACTTTTGTTCCTTATTTAATCTTTTAGGTGCTACTGCTAAAGAAGGATATTTCTCGCCTGAGGAAAACCCTGGCAAGTGCTACTGTTTATTACCTTGGCAGCGTATTTTTTAAATGATGAGTGTGGGCTTCTGTCTATTTTCAATCAGCTCAGAATGGATTTTACCTACAAATAATATCTCTGGTAAAAAAGGTACAAGATGTTGCCTACTGTAGATTCACAAGCAGTTAGTGATAAAGTTCTTGATATGGTCATGCATGCAGTGAAGCCAGATCCTTAGAAGTTAAATGGTGTTTTCAGGTGTATGGAAAACATGAGAATAATTTCAGGGTTTAGGCTTAATGGAAGGTGTCCCTGTCCATGGTAGGAGAGTGGAGCTAGATGATCTTTAAGATCCTTTTCAACCCAAACCATTCAGTGATTCAAACTGAGAAATACAGATGAAAAGAATTCTGACCATCTTTCCATATCCTTCTTTGTAAATATGTAATCAGCAAGGTAGATTGGCACTGGGGAGAGGTGGTCAAGATTCAAGGATTTGTGTCTGGCATACTGAATTCTGACTCACAAGAACAAAGTGACAGAGGAAAGGTTCTTTGAAGGCAAACAACATTCAAATGGAGGCAACAAGGAGAGGATTTTTTTTAACAGAAAGGAAGATGAGCTGTTTTGGTGGGATAAATGGGCAAATGCACCTCTCACCTACAAAATGGAGCAGCTGAAATGCTGTTAGCCAGGCTTCAGGAATGGCTGCAGCTTGAATAAAAGTCATATCTTTGGGAATTGGCATCAGGAGGCCTTCGGGCACTGTCACGAATTGTGCCTGGCCTCCCCCGGAGAGCAGAGCCATCACTGCATCGCCGATCCTCCAGCGGCCTGAGCAGCCGGGACCCAGCCCAGCCACCCTCCCTGCTGCTTCCAGGCCTAAAATATCACTTGCTCCTTTGGGGGGAGGGTACTTCCCTCTTCTCTAAAAAAACAGAAAGCAAGGAAGGAAAAGCCAAGCATCAATGAGTGTAATAACCTACAATATTTCATTCACACACCTCCAGCCTAAATTTCTATTTGTTTAATCCTGATTTTGCCGTGTGCACATATGTTGCAGTAATTTGAGGATCTTCTAACCTCTGGAAACACTTCTGCTTCCTAAGTATTATTCTTCCTAAGTTTTATTCTTAAAATAAGAATAAACTGAAATATCTGTGAGTCCCCTTTGTCCAGGCTAATTCCTGCTGTGGAGGTACTATGGTCTCAATTTGCAGAGCATAGCTTGCAGCTCAAACTAATAATTTGAATGTGAATTTGAATAAATTTTCTCCCACTGGAATGTTTCCTTTTCATCTCAAATATCCTGAAAAGGGTCTAAGATCTAGAAAGATCCAGAGCTTTGGTTTTACATGTTTTGTTGAAAGGCAGCTGCCTTTCCACGCCAGCCCAGCACTGCACTAACTCAGATAAAAACATTTGTCTGCTGAATCAACAAACATCTCTTCTTTCAGCCCTGTGAACTCTCCCATCCAAATGCTCACCAGGTTCAAACTCTTTTAGCTCATTGGATCTGTCAAGACTTCAGAGAGAGACTTGAAAAATCTGTGTTGTTTTTAGGTACATAAATCTGCTTAACATACACATACCTGGAGTAAATCGGCCCTATTCAGAGCACTAGCAGAGACCTTCACAAGAACTTCTCCTTCTCCTGGGTCTGGTTTCATCACTTCTTTCATATAGAGGTTTTCTGGGCCTCCTGGGCAGTCAAAATAGGCTGCAAACATTTTGTCTAAAAAAACCAAAACCAAAACTTGAAAAAATGTTGCATGAAGGAATGCACACTTAAAGTGCAGTGGAAAAATCTCAGTAGTGAAAGGTAACAAGTGGCTTTAAAAAATCCTTTTTATTTCCCTTGCCTCTGGAGGTGATTCCTGTGTGTGTGATTTTCTGTGGTACAGGATGTCACTGCTGCAGGAGTCTTTCAGGTTCCTCCCCAGATGCTGTTCCTGGGATCCTTTTGGCACCAGCAGCTGTTGAGATGGGCTGAGCTGTGAAGCCTCCTCCTGCCTGGTAAAATCAAATGAGGAACAGTCTTCTCTCTGCTCCCTGTGTGCTGGGTGGAAGGAGATGAGAAAGAGAGTCAATCACAACAGGAACAACTGTGTTACTTCCTGAGAGCAGCACGGATGGGCTGCAGGCCAGAGCCTCTTCAAATAACCAGCACTGTGTGACAGACCACCCTGCCCTCTGTAAAAGTCACTGATTTCTGCACAGGGAAAGCTAAATGCATTCCCAGTTATTTGTGGTAAGACTCCAAATGCAGAATGATAAACAGCTTCAAACCCCAGGGATGTCAATCCCCACTGGGTGGTGCTCTGTGGCTATTTTATGGTGAATAAGCACTTCCAATTATTTGTATAAAATGCAATTTAAAGGCTTTTCTTTCTGAGGCTGGCTGTCTATTCTTTTTTTTCAACCATTTAATCCAGTCCCACAAAATTTGCCTGTATCAGCAAAAAAATACAATGGGAAGCCCACCCAATGCCACCCCATAACAATTGTTTCTGCTGTCTTAATTGGGTCCAAATTTAGTCAGTTAAAAAAAAGATGTGAAAGGTTTTGTCCGTCTTTCATCAGAGTTCATTAGCCTGCTTTTTCATAAAATACTGTCTTTGTTGCTTCAAGCAGGCCCACAAAAATGTAAAAAAACCCCAAAAAAACCAAAACAAACCCCATAAAACTAAGAGGATCTGAACATTTAAATTACTCTCAAATGCACAGAAAACCACAGGAACTGAGATACAAGTTTCCAAGCATTTCAAGCTCTCAGATCTGCCAGCCGTGGCTGAAAACAACAGTTTTAAGAAGCTGTGTGGCTCCCGAGCTCACCTGTTTCCTGTAAAGGACGGACAGTTTGATTTACCCCGGAACAAACCCAGCCTGGCCTCGGGAGCAGAGTCCGATCCCAGTTCCTCCTCTCCCAGTTCCTCCTCTCCCAGCTCCTCTCCCTTGCACTTCCCTGCAGGTCAAAGGGGAGGAACAGGGCGAGGTTCTACTGTGGAGTGACAGAAATGAGGAATCAGAAATATTAGCACAGCTCACCATTATTTCTGCTAACGCCCTGGATCATTCCATGAGTTGGCACAGGAATCTGTTTTCCCGTTCAGCCTTGCAGCAGAGATCGGCTGCTGTCCCCGCACACCGGGAGCTTGGCCTGCTGCCCGTGGCTGTGCCAGTGTGTGTGTGATGGGCTGGGCTCCTGCTGAGTGTGAAAAACGAGCTTTAGTTTCTTGGTAGATTTTTAAAAAG
This sequence comes from Acridotheres tristis, assembly GCA_037013685.1. Taxonomy (NCBI): domain Eukaryota; kingdom Metazoa; phylum Chordata; class Aves; order Passeriformes; family Sturnidae; genus Acridotheres; species Acridotheres tristis. Next base: position 105,324,921 of record CM072887.1, read on the forward strand.
TTTAATAAAAGACAGTAAGAGACAATAACCAATTCCGCTAAGAGACAATAACCAATTCCGCTAAGAGCACGCCTTAGCTCAGAGAACACTTTGTTAAATGCATTACCTGTTGCATATTCATAGACTTTCATGCATAATTAAAAATCACCATCCCCCCCATCCTGTAAATCAACATCTTTACTTTTTTTTTCTTTTTTTTTTTCTTTGTCGTTTCTTCTTGTCCGTGCACTCCCATAACAGAGATAATAAATCCTTTCCCTGGGCTTTTGGTGTTCGTCACCTCTGTCTTCATTCAGATAGGATAATTAAATAATGTGAAGAATTTCCTGATTATATTTTTGCCATTCTCTTAGTTACATGAACAAAAGCTTTTTTACATCACCATATTATAGTCCAGAAAAATATATTTATCGCACTACTATTTCTAAGTTTTGTAATACCAGAACTAAAAGAAATTATATTCATTCAGCAAAGTTTCCCAACATTATACATATAACATTCATTTTAATATTTGCAAAATGCCAATAATATAATATGTACTTATAACATGAGCAAATGCTGTGATTTCAGAATTCTGAGTATCAGTCTTGATTTACTCCAGGGCACTGAGGGTGTGGGAGCTGTGCCAGCCCTGATGCCATAAACACACTGGGGAGGCTGCCCTGGGCTCTGTTCCTGGGGAACAGCGACGTTCAGAGCTCACCCATTCACTTCCTTAAACTCTGCATGTTCCTACCCGATGGTTCAGAATCAGAATGTTCTAAAAGTCTGATTATATCTCTTTGAGCTTTGCAGAAGGATCAGATCACGCCTTTCTTTGTGTCCTAGTCACCAGCTCTTGAGTGTTTGAGTTGTCATGGAATAAAATTGACACTTCAGACTATTTTAAAATGGCAATTTATATACGTGAGATTTTTCTGTGGATTTTTTTCCCTGTAATAATGAGATTTTTGGATTCAAGCTTTTAAACTCATCTTTGCAAAGGAAACAAATTTAGAATCAAGTATAACTAAAAATTCTTTTGTTCTCACGTGACTTGAAGAGCTAATAATTAATGTGTTTCTGAAGATGAAAAGATCATGAAGCCTGGTCTGTAGTACACACAGCCTGATTCAGTGCTGGTACTGATGTTGTCCCTCCTCCACTGTCCCTGGAGAACTTTGCAATCCACTGCAGTTTAAAATAACTTTCTGTTGCAGTCAGACAATGCAAATTCACATGATAAAAATAGATTTTATTATTTAAGGATGTACGGGACTGTCTGAAAATGTGTTAATGTAGCAATTTCCTTTGTCCCTTGGGTCTGTGGCCCCCTGCATAGCTGTAATGCTATTAGAGAACTTACTTTGCTTAGTGAGATTAATAGAAACAGGCTAAAACACAGCATCAGAAAGATAAGGCAGAGCATCTTAAACCAAATATTGAAGATATCACTTTCAATTCAGTTAAGAAATTTAGAGGGCAGATACATAGAATAGTCCTTTTTATGAACAGCAAGCCCACAAGTGTTCTTGAAAAAACAGAAGGGAGCTCAGCAGCTGGAATGTTGTAAAGCAGCAGTTTCTTGTTTAAAGTTTCGAACTTCGGCTAAAACACAGCATCAGAAAGATAAGGCAGAGCATCTTAAACCAAATATTGAAGATATCACTTTCAATTCAGTTAAGAAATTTAGAGGGCAGATACATAGAATAGTCCTTTTTATGAACAGCAAGCCCACAAGTGTTCTTGAAAAAACAGAAGGGAGCTCAGCAGCTGGAATGTTGTAAAGCAGCAGTTTCTTGTTTAAAGTTTCGAACTTCTATACTTTATTTCCTGATGAGCACTCTTGAGGTTGATGAAGTCCAGGCTTTCTGTTGATTCAGCTACCTTTCTCTCTAGTCTGCTATAATAACACAAGGGCATAAATTAAAGAAAAATCAACAATTATAAAAGTCATATACAGAATTGCTGGAATGGAGATGCTTTTTTTCAAGTTCAAATCCCCTTACACTGTACTGCACTCAAGTGGTGACAGTGCTCTTTCTATCTGAAAATAAAAAATACTTATATTTGTGAAGTGTTATCTGTTCTGAAGAGTAAATACTGAACAGCATTTTAAATAATTTTCAAAAATATCTTGTAACATGCAAAGAAAAGTTGCCTTCTTTTTTCCCACAAAGAAATCCTACAGGACAGCAAGAGTGAACTCCAAAGAATAACTGCTGCAAATCTGGCCCTGGAAAAACTTAGCATCAGTGTTTGCTAGTAACAGTGGCCAGTTATGAACAATGTGACTATTTGCAAGAACAAATAATGTGTGGATCTTGTTACAGGATTTTTGAAAGTGTTGGCATTTTTTGCAATCTTTCAGCTTTATACTTTCTGCCTTCCTCCCATAGCAGAAAAAAGAGAGCTCAGATCAAATATGTTATGGCTTCTGAATTTATTACTGAGCCAGCCAGGCAGACTTGGGGCTAAATAACACAATGGCACCTTTTGGACCTGCTCCAGCTCTGTGTGTAGTCCTCTGAAGTCAGCTTATAGGGGAAGGCCTTGCTGTTAGATTTAATAAATCTCATTTCCCAAGGCTCAATATTGGGGTCAGCTCTGTTTAATGACTTTATTGATGGTTTGGATGAGGGGACTGAGTCCACCCTCAGTAGGTTCCCAGACAGTACCAATTTGGGCTGGAGTGTTGATCTGCTGGAGAGTGGGAAGGTTCTGCAGAGGGATCTGGACAGGCTGGATCCATGGGCCAAGGTCAATTGACCTTGAGGTTCAACAAAGCCAAATGCTGGGTCCTGCATTTGAGTCACAACAACCCCTGCAGTGCCACAGGCTGTGGGCAGAGTGGCTGGAAAGCTGCCCAGTGAAAAAGGACCTGGGAGTGCTGGGGAACCTGAACATGGCTCAGGTGTGCCCAGGTGGGCGAGAGGCCAAAGGCACCTGGGCTGTGCCAGCCCATGGTGTGGCAGCAGGGCCAGAGCAGTGACTGTCCCCTGGGCTGGGCATGGTGAGGTCACCTCGGGGGCTGTGTCCAGTTCTGGGCCCTCAGTTCAGGAAGGACATTGAGGGGCTGGAGCGTGTCCAGGGAAGGGAACGGAGCTGGGGAAGGGTCTGGAGCACAAGGATGATGAGGAGCAGCTGAAGGAGTTGGAGGGGCTCAGCCTGGAGAAAAGGGGACTCAGGGGGAGAGCACCTCTCTCTGTACAGCTGACAGGAGGGTGAAGCCTGCTGGGGGTTGTGCTCTTCTCTCAACTTACAAGTGATAGAACAAGGTGAGATAACATCAAACTGCATAAGTGGAGGTTCAGATTGGATATTAGGAGCAATTTCCTCACCAAAATGGTTGTGAAACACTGGAACAGACTACCCAGGGCAGTGGTGGAGTCACCATCCCTGGAGATATTTAAAAGACGTCTAAATGTGGTACTGAGGGACATGGTTTCATGGTGGGCTTGACTTGATGATCTTCAGGTCTTTTCCAGCCTGAATGATTCTGTGGTTCTGGGCACAGACAGAGCTGTCATTGGATAGAAGAATGGCCTTCGTTCATGTGCTGTATCAGTGATAGTAACTTGGCAGCTACAGGTGGTTCCACTGCTTTGTTTCTCCAGAACTGGGCAGAAAATACTTCTATATCAACTCTTAGTATTGAATCTAGATATATGTTCCCAACAGGCATTCCAGTTCAGCCACAGCTTTGGGATGGGCACAGCACATCCCATTCCAGCAGGCCAGAGAATGGACCTGCATCCATCTGCTTAACTGTCAGGATCACTGAACATAAAGTGGTTAAAAAGCACTTCTTCAAAATGCCACTTGAGTGGCATCTTTGTTCCAAAAATCAAAGATGTGAAAGTAGCAATCACCTTGCCAGTCAGCTGGGCTGTACCCTGGCACAGGGCTCTGAGGCTGAGAGAACAAGTGGATTTAGCAGAGCACTGAATGGTTCCCTGCCATTACTGTTGCTTTGTGCTCTGGCTTCACAGAGTTTCTGTCTCTGCTGTCACTTCCCAGGAAGCTCTTGATCTCTCACATTAATGCCAAAGGTCAGTGCAGAGACTTGTCTTTGTATCGATGATAACTGCATTTTGCACATGCTTTTTGTGCTAGAAAGGCTGTCACTCAGCAAAGCCTGAAGTCGTTTCATTTTCATTCTATTCTGTAAAAAGGTAGATATATAAATGTTCATTCTCCTTCCCTTTTATATTGGAAAACATATTGTTCTCCATGTGAAATTCAGGAGTTTCAGCAGAAGAAATATAAGGTCTCATATAAGCAAAATAACAACAACAACAAAGACACCAGAACTGACCAGCAAGAAAATGGTCCTCTTTCCCAGAAAGGCCATAAAAGTCCAGTTATGTCTTTATAGTTGTAATTTTTTCTGGATTTTTTTTCCCCTGGCATTAAATTTTCATCTTGCTGAGGAGACAGTCCACAGTGAAAACTAAGAAATGAGATAAAACTTGCTACAACCATCAGATCAGAGCAGAAGGAAGGATCTGAGGGTGTTGTCTGGGCTGGGTTTGACCCAAACAAAAAATTATTTTATTTTTAAATGATCAGCACTAGCACAATGTGGGAAAATGACTGGGGGGAAATTACAGAAAACTGAGAAGTATACTGAGGCTAAAGTTATAGTCACATTATCACTGAAACTACAGGGAAAACAAACTCTCCAACATCTTTTCAGTGTTAGAGAATCAAGGCATTACTTTATTCTGGCCAGGATGTGCAGTAGAAATTATTTCATTCACACATGCCCGGGTAGTACAGTGAAAATCATGCCATCACACATGGTTCTTTACTAGACTTTCCACATATTTGTACATACAAACGCCAAAGAAATTCATGTTCATTGGTCTTAAATTACACAATTCTTAGTGTTTGATATCCTATTGGTCATTGATTCCTTCACCTCCAGTGTTAATTAGGACCTCATTCTTTTGTTCTCTTACCAATTTTTTTCCCAGACCAGGTGTCTCCAACCTAGTTAATGTTCGTTAATGCTCATTTATCTCCTCTGTATCTTCTGGCTACTCCCAATCTGTTGATTTTAAGCTCATCAGGCTTTACCTGAACAGAGTCGTTTGAAGAGAAACTTCAATTCTCCTCCCCCTGGGCAAAGGTGAGCAAAACAAATCCCTGACTAAAGTTAAATTAGAAAACAGTTGCATATTTTCCAACAAACTAAGGGAGATAGGAGAAGACATCCTGCTACTGTCTCAGGACTCTCCTTGGGTGTAACACTGGGCACACCTCCATCCCAAGGTTAACTGAGATAAAATGCTGGTACACATTTCCATCCCAAAGTTACCCACACCCAAGGTACAACCAGCCCTTGCTGTATGACTGGAGTCACTCAAACTCCACATAAAGGTGAAGAAAGAGGAGAAGTTGGGGAAGTCTCCATTGTAACTTCTGGGGCCAATCATGGGGCTGAATGTGTCTTCTTCCCTGCAGGCCCTGCAGGCACATCTGCTGGGTAAGAACCATATTCTTCACATATTGATTGATTATCTTTAGACAGCTTTTGTTAGGGATTATCCCTGTGTTGCTTTGAATACGTTTTTGCAGTCAGATACTATCACTGGCAGTCCTCAAACCTCAGCCTGTCACAATTTTCTGTATTATTCTATATACTGTTACTGTGAATCCTTTGAGGGCTCTGGCACGGGTGGCGTACTTGACAAAACTGATAACATACTGATTAAGAGCAGGGGGAATCCAGGAGGGGCCTCTCTTTCTAAATTGAAATAGGGATTTGACTCTGCAGGTTAATTGACACACTCTCCAATACACTGGTCTGTGCAGTGAGGTCCCCATTCTGGGGCACTGACAGGCTGGTTGGCCACAAGGCTCTCATCTTTCCTGGGGTGCTGGCAGACGGATCAAATATAAAAGGCTCGAGAAAACCCTCCCCCATCTTTACCTGACAGAAAATTGGCACATTCAGTAGGATTGCCATGGATAGGCTACTGTGAAAACACAAATGTGCCCCTTCCCAGGCTGGGAAGGAGCAAGCTCAAAAGTTTTGGAAAGATGAAGTAAAAGTCGTGGAGTGCATTGAACAGTGTAAGGATGAGGAAAAATCTAAAGTGGAAAGAGGTAAAGATGTAATTTGTGCAGTTTTAGGAGCATGTTTTTCTTGTGCACTGAAAGAATCTAAGGATACCCTTGTTTCCAAACCAGTTTCGGATCTAGAATATACTGTGTTGAAATCAGAAAATGAGGTATAAAGTCATTCTTAGCCTTTGAGAAGGAGACAGGATAAAAACTGGGAATACAAGTTACTCAACTTGTGATTCAGAATGATCATCTTAAAACTGAGGGTGATCACCTTAAAACTCTGTTTGCTGCAGTTAACACAGAGAGAAACAGGCTCCTGTTTCGAATAGATTGCTCCAGAAGCTGGTACATTATATGGATCTTGAGACTTGTGATGGGGACATTTGCTGTGCTGGTAGTGATGTTGAAATCGTGGGGACCTCTGATTCTGACTCTCACCTGGTCTCCTTGAGACCATTAGTTCAGACCAAGACTGGTACTGACAGTGAAATTTGCACTCCTGCACGTAGAAACCTCTGGTTGCCAGAGGAATTAGTACAACTGCAGGAAAAGTAGTCAAGGTGAGAGGAAAAATCCGAAGTTGAGTATGTAGGTTGAGCGTCCCTCACAGGGGGAGACAGGATTTTGTTGAATGAGAGGAAGCACGAGGCTATTTGGGACAGGGAGTATCCCTCACTGTCCTGCTGGGAAATCATGATTGCTCCTTTACTGCTTGGGCTGCACACTGGGCAGGCAGTGCTGAGCCTCAGGACAGAGGGGACCCGCTGGTAACTCAAACTACAGGCAGCTGTGACTTGGCAGCCTCAGTGCAGAAGGCAGCCTGCACACACACCATGTATGACAGAGACCCCAGCACGAAATCTCCCTTGCAGGCTCCCACTGACCTAGCCTGATTAACTCCTCTCATCCAAGGCCTCTCAGGTATTTGGATATTTGCTGCCAAGGTCCAAGCTGCTTGTATTCTGCATAACACAAACACCAGTTGTGGTCGGGCTCCAGGCCAGCAAAGCCCTGTAACCTCCTCGTACGAGTTAGTGCAAGGACTGGTGAGTTACAGGCACGGAATAGGCTGGATCAGTTCCTCTGTGAAGAAGCTGATGGACCATGCACTGTGAATCCAGTTTAACACTCCACTGTCCAGATTTAATGAAAGGCCTAATGAAAGGTCCAGATTTAATGAAAGGTCTAATGAGAGACCCAAATTGGATAAAAAACAGTGTAACCTGTGGCACTAGGCCTGAGAGTTGGGAGTACCTAAGTTCTGGTTACATGGTGCCTCCAGGGATGACATCCATAAGCTGGTTCAGTCTTTAACTGTGGTGAGGAAAAATAGCAGAAATGAGGAAAAACAAACATCAGGAAAAAATTTAGCATCAGGGGCATGTGCCTTTCTCAGCAAGACAGGATTTAATTTGATAGAATCCATGGCAAACCCCCCCACGTTCCTGGGGAGGGCAACAAGCCACCCTGCCCGGTGGGTATTATCAGTAAGTGGCTCACAAATAAATGCCCCAAACCTTCAAATAATATTCCTCAAAGTTGGTCCTCAAAAAATTGTGGTTGAATTTTTAATTTGTGCAGGGACTCAAGTGATAGTGAATACAAAGAAAACAGCAAATATTTTTTAGAATGATACTCAGTTGCCATAAAATTAAATTTACATCAATTGATGGAATAATAAATGAATGTCCCACAGCAAAAGCCTCCATCTGGCCTCTGGGGGAAATATGGTTAACTAAGGCTGAAGTGCTTGTGGACGCTGTCCAAACAAACATTTTAGCATTTGATTTACTTTGTGAATAAACCTGGAAACTCTTGGATGGAACTTTATGGAATTTCACAGTGAGAGGCTCTGGTTTGCCAGGGATTCAAACAGAATCTGGAAGAATGTGAGACAAGTCAGACTCTGAAAAATAATCAGTCATCAACACCTCTGCATTCTTCCCAAGTTACTAATGTAAAGCAATGCCCTTTGATTTGGGAAAAAGAGGCATTGCTAAAAGGACTTACTTGCCCTACAGTTCACAGCTGTAGCTGGTAAAGAAGCCAATGATAGTGATGTTTTACAGTTTTATAGCTGATTACCAACATTTAAATGCAAATGCTGCAGTTTAACTGCTGCAGTTCCAAACACTGCTGAGATACTAGCAGTGGGGCAGGAGGCTGCTCCATACTCTGATGGTTGCCCCAGATGTTTCATGATTCCTCTCCATGAGCACAATTTGATTTTATGGGGAGAGAGACTTGTTTTATTGATATTAACCCTTTTGCTTTTTGCCTTGATAAAGGTATTGTATGTTAAAGATTGTATGAGGCAATTAGTCTATCTGCCACCCTACAAACATCAGATAATCCATGCAATACAAATACGTGAAACACTCTTGAACTCCATTTGGGTATTGGGAAGCTTGAGTGATTATAGTCATGGGGTTGATTAAATGGGGAAATGGGAGAAAATTAGAGACATCTGGGGAAAAATCTTAAAGCTAAAGTTACAGTTACATACCAACAGAAGCTGTAACATTAGGAAATTTTAGGATAAAATGCAGTTGCTATTTCTAGGAGAGAATGTGGTTGGCAAGCACAGACTGAATTCCATGATAGTTCCCGATGCAGCATGCCCTGCAGCAGATGCTAAGGAGGGATGAAACAGAAGGGGGAGCAGGATGGACCCCGTGGCCAGGCTCTGTTGTGATCCCTGCAGGAATGGGAATTCAGTAGTATTTCGTAGCTGACAGCAGCTGCCAAGCACAGGTTAGAGGATATGTCCTGTTCCTGAACCAGCAACTGTAGGGAAATTGCTCTCCTCGGATGAACACCACTGTTTCTGCTCTCATTGCAATGATGTCACACAGCTCCATCCCAAAGTTACCCAGCTCCAAAGTCTGACCAGCCCTCCCTGAGCACATGCTATCTCATTTATTACCTGTATCTTTGAGAGCAAAGTGAGGGAATTTTACACCAATCGGGAACAAACATATGTTCGGCTAGAGTCACACAATCTTCACTTAAGTGTAAAGAAATACTGTAACTGTGAGTTAAGAGGGGTACAAGTTAGGAAAGGCTCCACATAACTTCTGGAATCGGCTGATGGGCTGATCCTGGCTTTTCTCCCGGGGGCACATCTGTTCGGTAGGATCCCCACTCTGTGCACGTTGATTATCTCAAACTTTCACTGGTGATCAGAGCCTGTGTATCCCTTCAAACTTGTTCTTGCAGTCAGTGCACTGTGAGTGACAATCTCTGCCCCGACTCTGTGACAGTCTTCTGTGATCAGTGTATTTGTTAATAAAGTGTGTCATTCCTTAAACTGCTCAGCCTGAGTTCTTCAGCGGCTAGCATTGTCTGCCAATGGCAGTGGATAAAAATGACAAAATTAATAACATAGAGACTAAGAGCGTGGGGGATCTGGAGGAGGTATTTCTTTCCAGACTGATATAAGGGATTTGACTCTGACACGCTGCTGTCACAAGTCCCTGGACAGGTCAATGAACCCACCCTGGGCACAGTGGGACCCCCATTCCGGGGCACTGGGAAGCTGCTGGGCACAAGGGTCTCGTCTTGCCTGGGGCACTGACCAATCAATCATAATAATACATTTTAAAGAATAAAGTACAAAGGGCTCGAGGAAACACCCCGTCTACGTGGCACATAGTTATTGTGAGACCTGTGTGTCAGTGAAGCACTGCTGGGGAAAAATAACCTGACATTTCCCTCATCTGATGGTATCTCTCGCTGATTGTCGTTTCAAATTTGGTGTCATGGTCAGCACTGCTGGGGAATGTGTGAAATCTTGTAATACGATTTAATGAACTTTGGTTAATTAACCAGGGAGCCTGATTGCGCTGGCTCGACTGGGCTCGGCTCGGTTCGGCTGGGCTCGATCGGGCTCGGCACGGCGCCGTCCGACCCAGCTCGGCTCAGCTCGGCTCGACGGAGCCGTCCTCGCTCCTGATTGGCTCGCTCACTGCACGCTCCCTCTCTGATTGGTGGGAAGCCCTGCCGGTGGGAGCGCGCGCGTTGGGGTTGCCATGGCACTGCGGGACGCTGCGCGGACGGGCGCGGAGGGATCCGGCCGTGCCTCCCCTCCGTCTATGTTCGGGGCTGGATCAGGGCTGCCGTAACGTTGTCCCTACAGGTTGCTGTGTCCTTGTAGCCGGGTAGCCGGGTCCCTGTCCCCGCGGGCGGCATCGCCTCATCCCGACAGGCTGAGGGTGATGGGTGAGGGTTTATTGTTTTTCGGCGGAAGGTCACGGAGGGGCGGTAGGACTGCTGTGAAGTTCACCAAGGCGCGCAGCGGCGCCATTTTCTCCTCAGCGGGGCGGGGCGGCTTTGGCTTCTAGTGCCGCGCCGTCCCGCCGCCCTTGGGGCTTCCTGGGGCTGTGTTCACCGTCCCCAGTGAGGGACCCCAGCTCGGGACCCCAGCTCGGGGGTGATAGGTGTGGGTCTCTGCTGCCCGCCTCCTCTTCCCTGGGACCTGCGGGACCCGCCTCAGGACCGGGCAGGATGTGGAGGAAGCCGGGCCCAGAGGGGGCTCAGCCTTTCCGTTTCGCCGACCTTTATCTCATCGCTGCCTCGGAAGTGCAGGGCCAGGCCCGGGTCCTCTAGGAATACACGCGTTACCTGTTGGCATTCACAATGTAAAAGGTTCTGTTCACAGAGTTGCCCTGCTCGCAATGGAGACTGATTCTCTTACCTTTCTCTGTCCTTGCACCTGAAGCAGTGAGAGGGGACCAAGGCAGCCGCTGTGCTTGTGCAGGGTGACATCCGTGCCGTGACACGTGAGCCTACATGGCTAAAGGGGATTTTGAGAGGACTGAGGCATGTGTGAGGGCGCTTATATTTGTCACAGAGTGATTAAAATGTGTTTCCTCAAAACTGCTTCAAAGCCTCGTGTTTGGGCACATAGAGTGTGAATTTTAGCAGGTGGGTGTTTGGGGAAGAACCTTGCTTTACTGAGGAAATGAGAAACCTGTCTTTAAAACTTAATGGTGCAGAGCTACACTGCTGGCAGCACAGAAGGATGCATGGTTATTCTCAGGTTTAATTATCACAGAATGATTTGGATTGGAAGGGACCTTAAAGATCATCTTTTCCAACTCCCTGCCATGGGCAGGGACACCTTCCCCTAGACCAGGTTGCTCAAAGCCCCATCCAGCCTGGCCTTTAACTCTTCCAGGAATCTGGCACAATGAAACAAATGTCCTACCTGCTCTTGGGATTTGGTATCTGCAGACTGCAACTGCTAGATTGACTAAATGCTTCTTTTATCCACTCAGATTCTGGAAATCCTTTATTTCTATCTAAGCCTGTGATTAAACCTGTAGTTTCAAGACCTGCAAAACAGCTGCTGTCTCATATCAGTGAGCCCTGCCTTTGCAGAGAGGAGGCATCTCCTACCAGGAGTCCAAAAAAAAAGCAGAAAAAGAAAGGATTAAAATTCAGTAGCAGCTTGAGTTATGAAGATTGGTGGGGGTGGGATTGAAATCTGCAGCTAGAGTCTTTACCACTTGTGGGTTCCTGAAGGCAGATTGCTGCAGAAGCAGATTTTCTGTGTTTGCTCTGTTTTATCTCCTCTGGGGTTCCAATTCTCTGAGGAGGTCAAATACCTCCTCTGCTTTTGTGGTCAGTCTTTCTTTGTAAAGTGGTTGGAGTCTTAATAGTAGCTACTAAAAATAGAAAGGAGGGTAATGGTTAGGGTTTTATTTGTTTTACTTGCTTTACAAGCTTAGAAATATTAAAATATATATTTTTCTCATCTCAGGCTTGTCCAGGGATTTACAGCATCCCTGTCTCAGAAGAACAAAACTGCTTGGAGTTGAAAGAAATCTGTAAATGGTAGCATGGCATGGGAGCCTGTGGCACCTGTGCATGTAGGGGATATATATTGCCCATAGGAAGATGTGTTGGATTTTTCTAATGCCAGATCTATCAGCACATCAGGTACCCAAATCTCTTCAGCCCTCACTGTTTGCCTGTTTGTTTTGTATCAGAAATTTGGTCTGTGAGGTTTGTTTTTCTTCACCCTGGCACTAGGACTGATGCCATTTGGGTTTTGCCTTTTTCTTTCTTTTATATGCTCTGTGTATTCTTCACAAATGTATTTGTAACTCTGTCACCTATTGTATTAGTAGCTAGTTTCCCCAGTACTGTTCAATGGCCTTTCCTTAAGCAGAAAGACAAATTCCAGAGGTACAAGGAGGTACAAGGCTCCCTGCTATCTTGGTTCTACCTGGGAACCAAGGATGAGAACAACTCTTCAAGATACATTTCATGGACAAAGTACAACTAGTGCTGAAGAGGGATCTCCAGAGAAGGGGCTTGACCTGGGGGGGAATTGCATCACCACTTGTCCTCCTAATTGGTGCTTTTTATCAGTTATGCTAATTTCCTAAAACCTATAAAAATTTACTCACCCCTGGCAGTGGGGGACTTTTGTGGACATCTTTCCATAACTGCCTCTGAAGGCCTTCAAATAAAGATCCCCTTTTATATTACCTCCTTATTAAAATTATCTTGAGTTTCATTTCCGAGTTGGGAAAAAGGCAACAGGACAGGTGACTTCCTGAAGTCCCTTCCAACTATGCTTTCCTGTGGTTTTTGACTCTTTCAGTCAGAAAAGACAGGAAAGCATTGCTGTGAGGATGCAGGAATATCCCAGCAGATGTTTTTGTCAGTGTACAAGGCAGGGAATATAAAATTAAACGAATAAAGATGTAGATTACAGAATTTACCTTGAACGGATGGTAAGAAATTTTAATCTGCACTCCAGAGAGGTAAGTTGGGAGTCAGATATTGTCACTAAAGTGCTGGATTGGACAGAATAAACTCTTAAGTGTTGTCTTCTACCAAAAAAAAAAAAAAAAATCTTCTCTGAATACCTGAGAGTCTTTGCAGATTCTTTTAACTAGATATTGCAAAAAAATAATTGAATATCAGATTTATTTTTTTTTAGTAACTGAAAGATCTGTCTGAGGATTTGGGGTCACTATCTCTGCAGAAATAAGTTTTTCTTTTGTTCCATTCTTTACCTAAGTAATGTTGTGAATCCATTGTTTCCTGGAAGCAGTGTGTCTCCAGTGAATCTGAAATAAATAGGGGTTTAAATTGAGGTTCCTATAAAGGGCATTTTGCCTCTGTGGTGCCAGTGTTTCTGTTATAAATAAATCCAGGTATCTGGATGCACATACGAGAGAGAAGATGGAATTTTCTGACTGGAGCTGAGTTAGCACTTCAGTATAAACTTCATCTGGTAGGACTAACTTTAAAAACCAATAAAATGTAGCTATCCCTGGAGTGAGATGTGGCAGTTACTTGAAAGGGACTTTTATGTGATTGAAAAAGGCACAGAGGAAAGAAGTAATAGTCTGGAGGTGAAATTTGACAGGCATTTTCAAATAATTTGTCAATCACTGTTCTTTGAAACAAAACGTGCTGTCCATGGTGTGTGAAGATGAGGACAGACAGTCCCACCCGAGGCAGTGTCTGGCTGTAAACCTGATACTTCATTTCTCTGTTTTAGTTACGGTGACAGGAAAATGCTGCAGGTATCAGCAGTTGGGAGTCCTTTAGAGATTTGTTTGATTGGTAGGAATTATAAGAAAATTTAGTTTTTAGTGTTAATACAATAGTTTTATATGGTTTTGATGGTTTTACTGTTTTTTCCAGACTAATCCAACCATGGGTAGTGTGAATAGCTCAGAGGGTCCCTGGCTACAAAGATTTGCAAATGGGAGACCTGTGAGAAAACCCAAGGGACAACAGCCTTGGAAGGTGAGTGACCCCCAGCATTCCTCAGCCATAGGTTCTACTGTGAAGAACACAGGAGCGCAGTGTCTGTAACTGGGTCCTGCATTGGAACTGGCCACCCAATCCCACTGAAATCCTGGCAGTGTTTTCTGGTCTGTCTGTGCTCCCAGACTTCCATCCCTGGCATGTACCTGAACTCACCTGTGAGCTCTGAGCAGGAGCTTTGTGCTTCAGTCTGTCCCTCCACAGCACATTCAGAAGTGGATATTGAAGTTGTATTACTTCTTACCATTCCATCCCAGTTTGTGGAACCTGGATGAGAACCTGATCTTTCTAAAGCAGGTTGGTTTTTTATGCAGACCTTTTCCTTTCTTTACATTTATCCAGAGATTCTCCTCAGCACCAGCAGAGTGGCACAGCCCATAATTTTAATTGCAGCAGACATTTTGGGAAGGAAAATATTGCCAAAGATTGGCTAATACAGAAGGAAGGGCTTCTGTTGCGTGAAGGTGTGGGTGGAGGAATGAAGTGGAAGTTATGAAGGGAAGAATGAAAAATTGTTATTTACAAAGTTCAGTAAAATTTCAGAGATGTTTGCCATGGAGAAGGAGAACAAATAATTTTGAAAATAGCAACAGATTGAATGGGTTTTATTGAGTTCTTGTATCCTTTTGAGGCAGCTTTATTGAATTGCAGTTTGTTGTGTGGAAAAGTTTCCCATAAAACCTGAAACAAGCTTGTGACTAGTTAGAATCACAGACTCATGGAATAGCCCAGGCTGGAAGGGACCTTGGAAGATCATCTGGCCCAGCCTTTCATAGGAAAGGGACACCAGATGAGGGTATCCAGTTTCTGTCCAACTGCACCTTGAAAACCTTCAGTGGTGGGGACTCCACCACATCCCTGGGAGGTTGTTCAGTGAATGACCGAACTCACTGTAAAAATTTCTGTCTTACATTGAGATGAAACCTCTGCTAGTGCAACTTGTACCTCATACCCCTTGTCTTCTTGCTGTGGCTTCTGGTGAAGTGAGAGCCTCTCTCCTCTTTGTAGCTGCCCTGTAAGTAGTACTGTGATGAGGCTGCCCCTGGGCCTGCTCTTTTCCAGGGAGGAGACTTCATTCCTTCAGTCAAAGGACACCCAACTCCTTTGGCTCTTAAGGATTCTTCACATATGTATCATCCTGAAGGAAAACTCTTCTCCAGTTCACCAGTGATGGTTCTGAGCTGGAGTGATGGCCACGTCTTTGTGCTGCTGTTATGGTGCTGGCTTTAGGAAGGATCTGTGACTATTCATTAGCCATAATACAACATACCAGTTGTTTCAAATAGAAGGATGAAAGGGTCTTAAAACATGCCAGAACTTTAGATTTCCTCTTTCTCATTTGTTTTTGTTGGATGTTTTAATACTTCTCGTCTCTTCCTTGCTTGCTCTGATGTATGATGTCCTGCTCATCTTAGTGTGATAAACTTTTGGGAGTGTGGAGCTAGCCAGCAGGGCCAAGGCAGAAATGACTGAAAACTACACTGTCAATTGGAATTAAAAATCAATATTAAGCACAGGGAGTATCAGGCTAATATTCCATTCTATGCATAAAATGTATTCCATCACCAAATTATAGATTTGGTCTGTTGCCTGTACTCCTTGTCTGGAGTGCAGGAGTTAAGGAACCACATGTTTGGCACAGGTGAGAAACAGTGGCAAGGAGGAAGTGATGTTTGGTCGTGGTGAGGAGCAGCCAAGGAGGTCTGAGCATTCCAGTTCTCATTCCAGTTCTTCCAACTCTCTTCTGTTGCTACTTAACCCAACTGTTCAGAGCAAAGCTTGCAAGGATTTGCCATCTGGGCTGTGGTATAATGTGCCTTTAATCACGACACTGATAATTATTTTGAATTCAAAAGTAAATCTAACTCCTACTCTGAGTCCTCCTTTCACCTTGATGCCTTTAGTTTTTAGTTTTCCTATTCTCCTTGGATGTGCTTTTCTGATGTGCTAGGGTGATGAAGACAAAACAGTCCTATTCTAGTTAAGAACTCAAGGACAGTTTCTCCAGACTTCAGGCCCTAAGCACAAACAACATGGAAACGTGGAGAGTGGGTTCATGCAAATGAATAAAGACCTATAAAAGTGTAAGATTTTGTGACCAACCCCCCCTTTGCTTCCATCTTGGAGCCATCCAGGCAGGGATGTAGCACTCATACTGCTAGGGTGTGGCCTTTGTAGGCCTTTTGTAGGCCTCTCAATAAATACCCATTTTATTCCCCTTAACTCTGTGTGTAGCCTCTGTTCCAGCTCCTCAAGGCATCAACCTCATGTGGGCTTTTTTCATGTTTTGTTAGGCAGCACCTGATCAAAGCCGAAACATGATTGCTTCTGTTCAGTGCATCTTGGACAGAGAAAATTTTGTGAGGGTAAGAAGTGGTACCTCTTTTCTCATTTGCTGTGTGCTTTCCTGCATGTCAATATTTTTAGTTCCTAAACAGTGATTCATGAGAAAATGCTAATTGCCTGTATTCTTGAAAAACTCATTTAGAGTTATGAGCTTCTCATCTTTTCAATCTCCTCTGGATAAGACTGAAGTAGTAACCCTAAATGTGAATCCCAGGTGATTTGAACTGCCTGTTTGCACCTAATATTTGTTCTGTGGGTGCAATTGGTGACAGTGGTGCTGTGAGCAAAGGGCAGGAGGGCTGCTCTGATCTGATCCAGCAAATTGCCAGTGCTGCAGGGAAGGTCCTTCTGCTGCCTGTCTTGCAGAGTCTGGTGCTTGCATCTCCCTGCTCTGCAGAGATTTCAGCTCAATAACCTGATGGGAAAATCAGTCGTTTTCTGCCAGTCTTGCACCACAGCTTCAAAAATTAAGGGTCTGAATGCCAGAGCTCTTGAAAGGGCAAGCTTGGAAACAAGTGGTGGGAGGTGGAGAGAGGGAGGAGCAGAAGGTAGGGCTGGAAAACACATGCCTTGGAGCAGTGAGCAGTCAGGCCAGCCAAGCTGCAGGCCTTCACCTGTGGAATCTTTACTGTCATCACCCAATAGCTTATATGGTTTTTATTTTCCATTTCTTGCTTAAGGAGCTGGGAAGATATTTGAGGCACAGTGACTTCCTTAATCTGAGAAAGAAAGAGCTTCTGTACAAAAAATATATTGAGGATGTTTCAGAGCCATTTATGCAGAAAATGAAGGACCGAATGGACAGCCAGTCACAAGAAGAAATGCAGAAAAGGAGACGAGAACAATTATCTCAGTATTTAAACTACTGTACAAAGAAGGTATCAATGAGAAGCACATTGCTGTCATGGAGAGGGTTGTATACAGAGGGTTGTGACAAGATCAGGGTTTAGCTGTTATTTCCTGTTGGTTGAGTAACCTGGAGTTCAGATATACCTTGTGTGTAACTTATTTTTCCCAAGGACCTCAGCAGTGGTGATGTTACAACTGTGTACATTCACCAGCAGCTGTGAACAGCAGCATTGCTTGGTGCAGTGAACACGTGCTGGGGTCTGAATATGATGAGACACCCTATTGAGGTGTGTTTCCCCTCATGGGCTGGACCATTTAGTGGGAAAACCTTGAGCTCTGTCAGCTGAAACCAAAGGCTGAGTTAGCAGGGGATGGGCTGCACTCTCATGTCTCAGGAGTTCAGCTACAGTAGTATTGCAACTTTGCTATCAGAGCATAAGTGAAATGATTTTGTGACCTTGGGTGCTACTGATCGAGCCTCATAAAAGAAAAAATATGAGAACAGGGAGATACAAACAATTTTGTTAAGTCTGCATGCAGATAATGGACCCAAGTCATGGATTTTGTAGTTCTGTGTGTTTCAGTATTCACAAAAATTGCAAATTATAGTCACTGTAGAAAATATTTGTTAGTTTTCTTCCTTTTGCTCTTCATTTCACACCACTCTTGATTATCAGCTCCAACAACTAAACTTTCTGCATCTCAGCAATGAAGAGAAAAAAAAGAAAAATAAAGGCAGTTATTTAATCTGCCACAGAAATAATACTTCATGAGGGCAGGCAGTTGTTGTCAGTGGAAACCACTGGAGTCTCACTGGAGTTGTGAGGCTGTAAACAAGCTACTTGTCCAGAAATGAAAATATTATGGAAGCTGTGTTGTTTTAAAGAGACCAAACTATCTTTTTCAAAGGCCTGATGTGGCAGACCCATACATTTAAACTGCATGGAATGACATAGAACTGAACCAGTCCTACTGCTGAAGTCCTGGGATTTAGGCTATGTTAGGTGTACTGTACCTATCTGGGTCTGCATCAGTTCTATGTTGCAAGCTGCTGTGCCAGGCCAGGAATTTGCTGGGTGCCCTCCAGAAGCAATGGCTGATGTACTGGAATGAGTCCTTCTGCCTGAAGGGGAGCACCAGTGATCAGCTTCTAGCTTTCCTCCTTGCTCTGTGGTGTCAGGTCTGTCACCAGCATGTCTGAAGAGCAGGCTGAGGCCTTTCATATTTACTGGACAACTTACTTGATAAGTTGCATTAACTGTGGCAGTATATGATACATTTTGCAGAACTTGAGACACTTGTGGTGGGTTAATGTGGTTAATTCTGGATGTTTTCCCTTCCTTCCCTTCTTTTTGCCCATTTTCTTTTACTCTCTTCCCTGCTATCAGGCTTCTCCCTCACCTGTGGCAGCACTATTGATGAGATGGAGCTGTGGCCTGGACAGGTGTGGGTTCAGGTCATTATTCCAATGTATAGCTGGAAAAGCCAGCTCATGAACCCAGACTTGGAGCTGGCATCTTGCAGATCAGTGACCTACCTAAGGCTGTGGCTAGTGAGGGCTCACTCGCTCCTGTTTTTTCTTTCCTTTTAATATCTGTTTTGCTGAAATGACAGAATATTTTGAGTGTAAGGGACCCAGAAGGATCATCTAGTCCAACTGAAAATGGGTGGCCCATTCTGGGATCAAACCTACGACCATGGTGTTGCTAGCACCATGCTCTGACCAACTGAGCCAATCTCAGGGTTTCCTTCTCTAGAAAAACATTTTCAATAAAAAAAATTTCCATTGTCTTGACTGTCCCAGTTAAGGTTAGCATTTTAGCCTGAAATTATTTCTGGATGCTTCATGAAATAATTTATTATGCATTTATACCTGCGATAAATTAAAATGGATAGAGGAATTTTCCTGTTACAGTTCAGTCTCTTTCTTTCTGAGGTGCAGTGTATGAAAATTTGGGAATTCTTTTTTCAAGCATCTCTGGTGCTGTGTTATGCCATGCCTGGCTCTGTCCCACCCAGGCTGGCTGCTTTCACTGTTGTAACTACCAACAGCTTCTGAAACCTGACCCAGTACCTGCTTCTCCCACAGGGCTATGTGTTTTTGGATGATTATGACCCATCAGAGTACGACCCATTCTTCCAGAAGACGTGCACAGACTGGAAGGTGGGAGGAGGTTTGGAGTCCCACTTTGACCAGCAGGAAGTTAACAGAGTGTGTTCCTGATGTGCTGCTGGGGGGCTGCTCTAGAGGAGCACGTTTGAATTTTACAAACTCGCTCCTACTGCATTTAAGCCCGAGAGTTGTTTGAACATGGTTTTCACCAGTAACACAGTCTGGGTCTATACTAAGCCTAGTTTTTGAGGCACAGTAGCAATGGCAGGGGGAGGTTTGTTTTCCTCATTTCAAATTCGTTGTGGCAGCACAGAAGGTGTCCTGTCTAAGGAGGGTTGGAGAGTTCCCAGGCAAGCTCAGTGTGTGCTGTGTAAAAGGAAATAATCTGACAGCTCAGCTGATCTTTACAGAAGTATGGCAACAGTTTTTCCTTCTCTTTAAAGGATGGAAGTCGTCAATCAGCATAATGGCAGAGAGAGCCAATGATGTCACCTGTCCTCCAGCTGACCACAGCAGCAAGCACAGCCATCAAAGGTACCCTTTACAAAATAGGTTACATGCACTGCCAAAGCAAGTGAGAAGAAGCTGGGGCTTTGGGCAAACTGCAATAAACCTTACTGTCTTAAACATCCAGTTCTGAAATGTTGTTACCCAGCAGGCAAAGAAATGTCTGAGATGCTGCTCCTCTTCTTGCCAGAACCAGTTTAATGCTCTACAGGGCAAAACCTGTTATTTTAGGAGGTTTAACTTGGGCTGAGCTCAATAAAGACTGTGCTGGTTTTCTCTCCTGGAGACAGTGTCCAAGCAGTAAATCAAACTTTTAACATACATCATAGGTGTTTTGAAAAGGCAGGAAGAGCTGGCAAGTGTTGTACAAAACATCTGGTGCTTTTTGGAGAATTGGTGCTGAGCAGCAGCTGCTGCCAGTGCCCTCAAACCTCTCCCTCTCCTGTGCCAGTGCAGTCCCATCTCCCTGCTGGTGTGGCTGCTCAGCAGCTCTGGGCTCAAAGCCTGGAAAGAGAATTTTCTCTCTTCTGTGAACTCCCATTGTACAGACACAATCTCTCAAGAGTTGCCAAGAGTTGAGTTTTATTTAGGATTAGAAATACTGAACCACAGAAAACTGTTAAATGTAACAGAGGTTGACTCAGGAACAGGAGGGTGCACAGATGGTGACTGGTGGGAAACTGCCAGACTTCAGGAGGAATTTCTGCACCCGTGGAAAACCAGGGCACAAGCTGCTCAGAACTGCATGCTCTGCTTCTGCAACAAAGCAGCTTAAAGGAGGCAGTAAATGGTTACAATGTATCAAATATTTATAAACAAACGTTCTTTTTTTTAATTTTTAAACCATCCCTGATTTGGTGCCAAGAGAAAGTTTTTGCTTTCAACCACTTCATTTTACAGTTTTATATAGGGGTGAGAGTTCCCCAGAGCAAACCCTTTAAACTTGTAGTAAACTTTCCTTGAACAAATCCTATGTTTTTCTAATTATTTCACATTCCTCTTTACAATAAAATATACTTTTTAAAAATCACTATGCATCAATAAACATCTGTAGACAAATTAATAAACTTATATTTTACTCTCTATATACATGTTGGCAATGTCAAAGCTTCAAGATTCACATGGAGGTCTGCAAGACCAAGGAAATGTACACAAATAACTTATATTTAGGAAAAAAGCCAAAGAGCTGAAGAGTATTTTGCCACATTGTTGTGGGTCACAGTATTTAAAATATTTTTTTCTAGTTATTCTTCACAACCACATTGTCTCAGCAGAGAATGATAAACAGAAGCAGAAAGAAAAATCAAGTAGCAGTTACTGATTCCAGTGCAGAACTAAAGTCAAGTGAAGAAATCACTTGATTCTTAAAAGAATATACAATATATTGGAGACGTCTCAAGTGCTAAGGCTTCTTCAGCATTTAACCGTTAAAACTATCATCCTGAGATGGGAAAATTCCAGTGGATATCACTTTTAAGATTTCAAATGGAATGATTCTAGTGCTGAGTTTAAACCATTCCTCAGTCTGTCTGTCAGACTAAGTGGTAAAATATACAAACAGCTTGGTGCCACATTTCTATGTAATACTTTTTATGGCCCTGAAAATGGAAACATTGGCATCCAAACCCAAGATATTCCAACATAATAAAAAGGCACTGATCTATAGTACTGTATTTACAGTATTTGTGTTTGCATAGATCAACAACAACTTGGAACACTGCAGGGAACTAAGCACAACCAGGAACTAAGCGGAAATACAAAAGCAGCAGGAATTCTTGCTTAGTAACCAGCGTGGGACAAGGAACTTTTCACCAGAAGACGTTCAGGCTGTCAGCTTCAGTTGTCCTTCATAAATGAAAACAAAAGCGTTCTTAGAGGAGTGTTTTCTGATCAAAGAGCTGTAGGTCAAAGCGCACCCACACTTCTCCTGTTGGAACTTCATGCAGCAGTAAGTGTTTAGTTGTGGGGCCTTTGGTCTCTTGTTCTGTTCTGATTTTTGCTACTGGAACTTCAGTGCGACCCAAAAAATCTGTTGGGCAAATGAGTAAGAAATTTCATTAGGCAAAGATACTGACCTTAGAAAATCTGAGTGAGTCAGGTTAATGCAATGCTGTGGGGTACATGCTTAGTTCCAGAGCACCACTCCCAGGCTTCCAGTTGAATTGGACCCCAGCTCTGTGTAAACCAGCCAGCAGTGACAAAAAAGGGCCTTTTTAGAAGAGAACAATGCTATGGAATTAGGATGTCACAGTTTGAGCTAAGAGCTTTTAAAATACTCTTAGAAAATGGCTTTTCAGAAACACAGTTTCAAGTGTTCTTCAGTTTCAGAGCTGGCTGGTCAGAGTTAGGTGATGGAACTTGTTTACAAATCAGCTGAGATGCTCAAAGACAATAAAAAAATCAACTGTTTTGGCTCAGGCAACTTTTAATTATGCCTATATATCATGCTTTTCACAAGAATAATGACCTTCAACAATTACTTCTACTACTAGGTTTACAGTCCTATTCAGAAGTCATACACCTTCTGTGTGACTATTTCTTACATGACATCTTTGTATGTGTGTGCATTAAAAGGTTCACCATGGACCGAAAAACAAGACTCAGCTGTCCAGCTGGGAGAAGCCAGCCAAACTTTTATATTAACTCACAGGAGAAATGACTGAGCTATGGTTACATAGCAGGCATCTCAGGTCAAGGCAGTTCCCTGCAAATTTGCAATAACTGACTGTGTGTCAGAGCCCTGAAAAAGCACTTAACCTGTTAGAGAATATGAGAAGCAACTGACTGCCAAAAACGTGCTCAGTTTCCAAGCAACAAGAAAGCTGATCAAGCTGTTCCTGTGAAAATATAACCCAGGACCTTTTTTTTGAGTACCTATTGTGAGTAGAACTTCTGCTTTCAACTTGTCTGTCTCCTCAGTCTGACAAGAAAATAATTCTGTGTCTGATAGAAAAGCCAGACGGATCAAATCTGACTGCCTAGAGTTACTGGCTCTAGAAGGATATTGAACACCCTGAGTACTGAGGCATTGTTTTCACCCCACATTTGTCAGGCAGCAGTCAGACCTACACTCTTGAAACTGCTGCTGAGGAACTGGGTACCTCCGCTAACAAAAAAGCATTCTTTGCCTAAATATTCACACTTACCATCAGGTGAGAATTGATCCCTGTCGAACATGGTGATACACAGGACATCCTGATACAGATC
Source organism: Acridotheres tristis (assembly GCA_037013685.1). Classification (NCBI taxonomy): domain Eukaryota; kingdom Metazoa; phylum Chordata; class Aves; order Passeriformes; family Sturnidae; genus Acridotheres; species Acridotheres tristis. Next base: position 105,347,791 of record CM072887.1, read on the forward strand.
CTTGATGAAGAACTGGCAGTTGAAGTTCCACTTGGGGTTCAGGGTGTCCTGCAGGGTCCTGGTGGTGTAGCTCTGTGAGCCCATGCTGATCTCACAGTAGGGGTTGCTCTTTCCTAAAGACAGAACAGGGAGTGAAACCCGTCTGCAGTGCAGAACTGCCTCCTCCATCTGGAGCCTGCTGAGACACACATCACTGCTGCTGCCAGAAGATGTGGATCAGGCAATCCCAACATCCCAGAGCAGCACAGAGCTGGTTCTTCACTCAGTCCTCTGAAGCTAAAGAATGACTATTTCATACAGAAACTGTAGACAAACCACAGAGCTTCTCTCAGCAAGCCTTTCCAAATGTTACAGGAATAAAAGTGCTCTGAGACTGTTTCCCTCACTCACCATTGGGCTTACAGGCCTTTAGTTCCGTTGCTTCAATCACTTGCACCATCAAGCGTCCTATTCCTGAGGTTTTCTGTGAACGAGCTGGGAACAAAGAGGTCAGAAATAAACAGATGGGTTGGAACTGTAAGAACTGGCAATAAATCTGAAGAAGGAGACACTGGCATCCTCCAGGAAATGCCCTGCCCCTGTATCTAGTGGATGAGAGGGAAATACAGAACTCGGAGGGTACCTTGATAAGCTTTTTCACGTTTCTTCTTCTCTGTTTCAATGTATTGCTCTGATGCCGCTTTGATCTTCTGGACCCAGGCAGTCCTGCAAAGAGCAATCCTTACAGTCAGGGTCATCCCACAGGCAGTAAGATCTTCAGTGACTCTGCCCCACTCTCTTTCTTCATTCCCTCTCCCTAAGTTGTAGAGGCATCACAAATCAAGTCAGTTCATGGACTAAGGCGATGGAGTTTTTGGATTTAGTCTTATGCCACATGCCAAATCAGCCTAAATAAATGGACATGGAGCTGCTGTTTTATTAAAGATTGCTGGGACATTAAAGACTGCCCAGGACTGGGGAAGAGTCCTATGGGATGCTGGATTTTGCAGCCCTAAACTGTTCTTTGATACAAGTGAAACTTTAAGAAGCAGCAGATGTGGCTGGATGCCACTGCAAGAGCTGCTGCAGAAGCAGAACAAAATTAAGAGAAAGCTTCTCATTCAAAGGAGAGTCAAGTGAGTTTATTTCCTGACCAAGACAGCTCTGCTCCTGAGCTCTGTTCCAGAGCCCCTGGGTCTGCTCACTGGAAACACAGCCTGCCAGTATCAATTAACAAGTTTAAGCTCAGATTTGCATTTTAACTACTCACCGCTCGTTAATATTGTCAGTTTTAAGTGTGTAAACTCTGTCAATGTGTGATATGTGAAAAACTGGCTCATCACTTGAAGGGTCTGTGGGCAGCTTCACAAGGACTTCATTAAGGAAAATCGGCTGAAAGAAAAGCAAATGTCACTGTGACAGCACCACCCTGTGACAATAGGCAGAAACTCTATAAGCATGTTTAAATACACTGTTTTTACTGTAGGGAAAATTAAAGTCATAGGATACAGGACAAGCAATGAGATCACCGTGTAAAGGATGCAAGAAAGGGCTGAGAGAAAAACTACTCTGGCGATTCACCCCATTCTGTTTTCCTAGACAAAGAACTTTGTGAAAAGGGCAGGAGTTTGCAAGCAGAGCTGCAGTGTGGAGCTCAGAAATCCAGGAATCTCTCAGGTTCTCTGTGGGAAAGCAGCCCTGATACTTAAACTTCTATCTCCAGTTTCAGAATCTTGAGAACACACACTGTGTGGGCACAGAGACTAAAATTTTGCACCTTCTACTGTTTTCTGAAGGACAGGAATTTTCTTGTGGATGCAGGAATCTGTGCACATTGAAATCAAGGCTCCTGCTTCCCTCTGAAGATTCCACTCAGCTGTTCAGGTATGCTGCTACTTCTGCCCTTTCCTCCCTAAGTGGACCAAAGTGTTTATTAAACCAAGATGAAGAAGTCTGACCTTTTTTGGGTACTAAGCCAATGTCATTTGTGCAAATTGTCTTCCAGAACATGCCCACGTGACAGCAAAAGGAACCACACAGCTAATCCCAGTGGGAGAGCAGCATTCCTCATCAGAAGCCAGGACCCATTCTACCAATATGATCATGGAGCACCTTGACTCACCATTTTGTACATTTTGAACTGGGAGTTGGATTTGGGGCTGAACAGCTTATCAGATCCGGAAGACACAAACTGTTTAACCATGTAGGTGAGCAGCAGGAAGTCATTGAAAAGGAATCCATACAGCTCCTTACTGCTCTTGGCCTTGTACAGCTTCCCACTGTGCAGGAGCTTCCGTGGTCCCAAGCAGTTTGTGAGGGAGTTGAACACGGGTTGCTGGGAAGAGACAAAATCCATTAGCAGCAGCAAGTCTGTGCAGACATCAGCTCCTGCTCCTATTCACTGTGGAGATTGACTAAGCTGCTGAGAATTCTTCTCTTTTGTTTAATGAATTCCATTATAAATGAAGAGAAGGGAACTGTTCTGTGATCAGCCATGGCAACAGCACAACTCCCACCTCAGAGGAGATTTAAGCTTTACCAAAAACACACAGAGGGATGACCAGATGGAGGCATTTACTGCATGGCCACTTCTGTGTTGTCCAGAAGCTGTGTTTAAGAAGAGGCTGCACAGGCTGCAGTCAAATTACCTCTTACAGGTGATTAGGTGATGGAACAGGACAAACCTTCTGGGTGTGTCAAGCCCTGGTTCCTTATGCAGTGAAGAACTGTCACACCTCAGTTTGAAGGCTGTCCTGAAAGGTACAGGAGCCTGAACACCACATATCCTGGAGGATCTGGCACTGAGGGCTGCTGTTCCCTTCCTGCTTGAAGGAAAAGCCTGGGAAACACACTAAGTGAAATCCTCCATTGCAACACCTGACTTAGCCCAGTGGCAGCATGATCAGGAGTTCAGAGAGAAGAGCTATTTCTGTCTGTTTATATGGTCTAAATGGTACCAGTTTTTAAGCTGATAAATCAAGATTTCTCTGCCATTACAGTCATGCAAAAACAATGGTTCATCATGTCATGGCTGTGAGTAGAATTCAGTAAATGCCTCCCTGCCTAGAGCTCAGCAGTAGATCATGTTCCAATAAGGGATGTGAGCAAGGACTCTCATTCCCTCCTCAGCCTTGCTGAAATGACTGAAAAGCCCCAGGCCTGCAGAGCTTCAGTGCAGGTACCTCAGCAAGGCCTTCACACTGGACGTGGGCCTGGATCCATTCCAGCCTGTCCGAGTTCTCCTTCTCACGCACGCCCTCGTTCACCTGGGAGCACAACTCCTCTGCACGCTCCAGGGCGAGCCGGAGGTTGCTGTGATCCGGGTGGGTCTCTGGAGTGTTCTCTAGAATCTGGCATGGATCAAAGAGGAGAGAAAACAAGATAAAAACAGAGGTAAGCACAGGTCCCTGTCAGAGAAATCCCCATAAAGGGACAAGCCTTTTTCTTGCCTTTTGCTACAGAGGTCAAACTCAAAGCATTCACCTACAAAACCTCACTTGGGGTACTCACACTCTTTATGAGCAGAGGGTAGCGCGTTATCCTTTGCATGGGTTTCAGGAGGAAGCTGGAGAGGGGCATTCCTTTGCAGCGAGGGTCCAGGGCAAGTTTCTGTGGTGCAACCCAGAGATTTAGCAGAGACATTGCATTAGTCAGCAGAAAACAGTTGCACCACTGGCACTGAATACTGAAAATTCTCTGATCAGATTCATTTTTCCAGGCATCCCAAGAGATCTTGGATTTTTTTTCAGTGAGAAACACTTGTTGTAGAACAAACAGGAAAGCTGGCAGTGTCACTGCACCCAGATACAGAGTCATTGTTCATGCAGAATCCTTACATTCAAAACTGTTGCAGATTTTATTTTGACACTACAGGCTCCACTCAAGTTGAAAAAGAACAAAGCAATGAAAGAAACAAATGCCTGATGTCAACTGTTCTGGCAATTTTCCTTTTATGGCCTAAGTAAATTAGCTTGAGAGAAAGACAGTGTTATAAATAAAGAGCACACACAGTGTTAGCCATGGTCACCATATAAATACACCTTGGAAGCTTCTTAGCTATTTTTGCAGGATTTTACTCTTCTGGGTTATTTTGATGTGGTCGATGCTGGTTAGACAGGCTCCTGTCATTGAGGTAAGGAGAAGGCACAAAAGCTACTGAATCAGATACCTTTAAGTAGTCTTTGAAATCAGCATCTTCATCAGTTTTCTGCTGCAGCAGGGACGCTCCGTTGAGCTGGCAGCTGCAGAAGCGAATGTAGGCCTGCATGTGGGACAGCTCAGCTGCCAGGATGTCCCCGATCATCTGCACCGGCATCTTCTCGCCCCCGGTTTTCTTACGCACCCGCAAGGCTCTGCGGACGAGGAGAGAGATCACCATCCAACTTTTGCTGCCAAGCCTGAGAGGCCTAAATCACAACCCTTACAGATCCACCTCTCAAAGGACACAAACCTGGCAGGTGAATTTCCTTACACAGCACAGGCACTTCAGGAGGTGCTGGAGTCCTGCCTGAAACCCCAGGAAGTCACTGACACAACACCCAGAGCTGAACAATCTCCCTGATGGGCTCTGGGGGACTGGGACTCTCCTTTGAGGTTTCTGGCACAATCAGCATCAATCTCTACATTCAACCAGCATCCCATTCAGTGAATTACTAGCCACTGTATCTTTCTAAAGATTATTTTTAGAGAATAAAAAGGTTGCTTTGCAGAAAACTGGAAAGAAAAGCTCCCATGCATATACTTTTGTTTACGGTCTGTTTCTAAGGTATTACAGCAAATGTACAACTGTTCTTGTTGTTTACTTCCCCCTCTCTCTTATTCTCCTTTTGAAGCAGTTGGACTGCATTTAGCTGTTCTGAATGCAAGCCTGCACAGGAGATAATCAGCAAGGACAGAATATTGACTGTAAACCCAGCAAACTTCCTGGGGAAAGGAATGACAGAATAATGAAAAGGAAAATGTAAGATTTTAGGTAAGTACTCACTTCAGTAACTTTGTATTTGACATGATGAGTTCCTTCCAGTTAACAAAGATCAGCCCCATTTCTCCTTCTGTGAGACAGCCTGAATCAGCCATTGGTTTTTGGAAAACCTGCAGCCAAAAAAAGAGCAATTCTTCAGAGAACAGAAACAGCTCAGCCTCTTGCTTAGTCCAGCAGTAACTTTTTTTGAATGCTCAGTGTCTCATTTCTCAGCAGTTAAAAGCAATTCCTTACTAGCACTTGTGACAGCTGTTTCCCTTGAGCGTGTGACCCCATTCAGACACCAGCATCAGCACTTGCAAAGCGAGGACAAGCACTGGGACCTGCAGGCTGACAGCTCAGCAGAAGAGAATTCCCATGATGCCAGAGTCAATCACTGCACAAATTACACTCAGGCACTGCTCCTCTCCCCTGACCCAGAGCACTCAGGGTCACTCTGTGTGCAGAACCACAGCTGCTCTCAGGAGCCCTCAGCACCTCATCTCCGGGGAACACAGCACCCCTGTGTCTTGACTATTTAACATCTGCCACACTTCACCACACCATTGTTTCATAAAGAGAGGTCAGGTTGGATGCCAAGAGCACTTAATGCTTGCGGGTCCCTGCCCTGCTGAGGGAGGTGGTCTTGCTTCCAGAAACAAAACTGGGGAGAAGGCACATGATAAGCTGTTCTGGTGCTTATACAGCTCTGTGCAGGTCTGGTTGACACCTGGCCCCAGCCCATCATCTTTTTACTGAGCCTGAACATCTAAGAACAGGATTTGGAAAACAGGAAGGTCTTTGTAAGCTGATGGGTTTCACAAAGTGGTGCTTTTGCCTGGTGAGCAACCACATATCATTCACTGGAAAGGGAGATGCCCACACTTTTCTTTCTCCATCATCTCACAATTAATAAGAATAATATTGTTTTTACTCAGTATAGAGGTGTTGTTTTTCCAAATGCATTTTCACATCCAAGACATCTCACCTCTATGACGAGCTGCAGATCGTCCATGTACCTTTCTTCAGTCTGAATGAGCTCGTGAATGTAGCCCTGCCTTTTCCTTTCCATGGGCTGCATGGTGTCAAGGCTCTGGAGATCAGCACACCCTGCAGGAAGGAAGTCAGGAATTTAGATTCCATTCAAGGCATCAAATCTGATAAATTAACAAAATTGCACCAGCATTCAGCAGTCTATGGCTCAGACTATATAGGCAGACTGATAAACCCTCTCTGCAGCAGCAGAGGGTTTCAAAATCAAGTGATGTAGCAACCAACCCCCTCCCTTGTTTTTGTCACTTTTCAGTCTATCACCTTTTTATTTCTTTGAACACCCCTTGTACTGTGATGCAGAATAAGAGTTCCTGAATTCTTGCCACTCCATTTGTCTCATGACTTTTCTCATCTCTTCTGCCACACTGATTTGAAACTGTGATTTTCTCTTACCTTGAACAATGTCTTTTTAGACTTGATGATGTTAAAGGTCTTTTCCAACCTTAATAGTTCTATGATTCTAAGTTGTCTTTTGTGAGATGAAGTCATAGAAAATGTGGCTGGTCCTGACTTAGGACACTGCACCTTTAATCCCCACCCATTTCTGAAGTTCTCTGCCTTAGTTTTATTTATGATACAAACTACCACTACAAATTTGTAAAGCTGTAACACGTAACATTATAGTTGTGTAACTTCACAGCTGCACAACTTTCTTTTTTTTCTCAAAATGAGCTGAAAATATACTGAATTATTTTTAGTGCATCAAGAATGAAGAATCAAAATCATGCACAGGAACACACCAACAGTCAATGACACAAACCCCAAGTTTCTGTCAGAACATGCAGACTCTGCAGCTTCACACAACTCTATCTCTACTGGATGTTAGTAAACAAGACAGCAGTGTTCAAACTTTAATAACCAAACCAAAAACTGGTAAAACCAGAGTGGTGAATGTGTTTAGCTAGGTAAAGGAGAGCACAGAAAGTCAATCTGATCCCTCTGTCAGCCATCACACAGCAGAGTATTGCAAAGCAGTAGGGTGGGAGAAAAGGGGAAAAAATGAACAATTACAGAGCATTTGAGAACATCTATCTATCGGTGGATGTGATGGCATCAGGTTGCAGCACCAGGTGAACTGTGGCCTTTGCAGGATAGCAGAAAAGACATTGCAGGCACTCACTTAGATCCGGCAGTTCTAGAGGAACAATACTTGGTGAAGGTTTACAGGAGTTGTGAAAGGCAGAATGACCTACAGCAGGAAGGGCTGTGTCTCCCTTGTCACCCTGACACTCCTGGCAGTGACTATTCACTGCCAAGGTATAGATCTGCTCATGGGAAGGTGAGTTAGTAATAAAGTTGAGGGGAAAAAACCAAGAAACACTAAACATTAGGCTGAACGTGAAGTGACAGTGGCCTAACGGGAACCTCACAGGCTCCTGAGCTTCTGGCTACATCAACGTGCTCTGAAAGAGCAACTGTCAAAAATCTTGCCAAGTGAAATTTTAGGACACCATAAAAAGGAGACCCTTTGAACAACACACAGAAGTAAAACAGCAACAAAGACAACAGCGAGATTGAAAATCAAGACTTTTCAGTTCTGTTTTACACCCTAAGGAGGATCACAGATCATAAGCTTTCTGACAAGGTTTGAAAAAACACCACTTTTTTAGAAGAGATGAGGGATTGCAGCTCTTTTGATCACACAGAATGCTCCTTCTGGCCCTAGTTATCCCCAGAGCTACAACCAGGCCAAAATTAGACAAGAAAAAGGAGTAAAGTTACAGATAAAAGTGATTCCTGCTAAATTTGATGTCTTAGTCCATTGAGACAGTCTGTGGCCAATGTGCTACTTCTGGATTCTTTTGTCACTCTTCAGCACAGGATTAAGTCCACCTGGTTACTAAAACATGTAATTTTAGGATAATCCAAGGGCTTTCACAGTAACCAGGCGTTAATTGTCCAGATGTGGAAGCCTCACCTTTGGGCAGTCCCTTTCCTACTGCAAGGTGCACTCCTGTGACAGAAGCAGGGATGGACTGAAGCTCCTGTTGGCTTGTGTCCCAGCTGCTGGAACAACCCACCTGGTGGGATTTGGGTCTGTCTCATGCTGACCACTGAAAGTTGGGGCCAAGCCTGGGAGAAAAATGGGCCTTTTTTTATGCATGAAAATAGATTTGATTTATAAATTTGTTATCAGATGTAAAAATGCAGTTACATTAACTGGCTCCTGTACTAACCTTGTGTTTGGACTGTCAGCTTCTGGGATGAAGGGACGAATGCTATTTTGTATTTAGTATTTTATATAATTTTATTTAAACACTAGTTTACTAGTGAAAACACTCCCGATTTGGATAGGTCTGATGATACTAGCATAAAAACACATTATGCAATCCCCACATTTGATTTCAGAGGGTGAATTCAGGCATTTGAGTCTGAAAGAAAGAACAGAAACGAAAATGAGAATAAACCAGCCTAACAAGTGCATTTGTAAATGTTCCTAAGTGGCCATAGCAACCCAAGGGCTCACTGGTGCTGAAAGTGGAGCTACATCTCTACCCCTTCTCCTCCCACATTGCTGTTCCCTCCTTTCCTTGCATCACTTCTGGCACTTATCTGACTCCCTGCTCACATGCTAGCAGCAAACAAATCCCAAGGGGGGAAAAAGAAAACATCAATTTTCTGCTGGTTTAACAGCCAGGAATGTGCATGGAAGCAGTAACACTGCCTTGTTTGGCAGCAGAAAGCTCTTGGCTTGGCTTCCCTCTGGTGCAGCTTCATCCCAAGCTCCCCAGGCAGCTCAGGAAGAGTAGTGGGATTTCTGGGAGTGTCTGCAGCACGAATTGCAGCTCCTCACCTGCCCTGCTGACCAAGAGGGACACCTGCCCTGTGGAGGGGAAGCCACCCTGCCCCTCCCACCAAGAGCAGGCAATGCCAGGTTTCAGCCAGCCTGGGGCACAGCCTGCCCAGCTCCCTCTCCAGAATATTCACCAGAGTGAGCAGGGGGTGTCTGGAACCTTGGAAACTTGGAGCACAGCAACAGAGAGATGCCTACATTGACTGTGGTGCCCTTTGGACTAAATCCTGCTCTCTAAGCTGAGGAAGCAGCTGCCAGGGCAAAACAACTCAGAGAGTCTATAAACAGGAAATCCCAGTCTCTGAAGTTGTATTTAAAATTACACTTTCCAAATAAACCTGAACAAGGAGTATTTTTCCTACTAACACAGCTACCCCGTATGAATAACTACTGAATTCCACAGTGAAACGATGTTCTCCTCTGCAGGAGATTCAAAGCCCTGAAAAACATGGGGGGCTGGGGCAGAAAACCTTCCCAGTTACTGAATTTTTGAGTATGAGCACATTCAAGGGGAAGAAGAGCAGTTTCTGAAGAAAGGAAATCCTCCAATGAAAGACAGATGAACAATACCTATCACTATTTTCCCAACAGAGTTCCACACTCAACAGACAGGGGAAAAAGCCATTAAAAGTGATAGCTCTGAAAAGGCATTTCAACCCTCCACCAGGAGTTCAGGCACTCATATGGAAGAATGTGGATACACCAGAGGCACTAACTGCTTTGGGTGACCAGTGAAGATTATTTAGGGATAGAGATGAGGTTTAGATCTGATATTAGGAAAAATTTCTTCATGGAAAGGGTAATAAAGCATTAGAACAGGCTGCCCAGGAGCCACCCATCCCTGGAAGTGTTAAAAGACCACACTGATTTGGCACTTTAGGATGTGGTTTATTGGTGATGGGTTAATGACTGTACTTGATCATCTTAAAGACTCTATAATTTTATGTAAACTGCTTTTTAAAAGGAAATATCTTGGTTTGTTTAGGGTGTTTTTTTGTTTTTAGAGGAGGTTGTTTATTTGTTCTAATTGTTTGTTTGACTCTGAAGCCAGCTGACATGGCTGAGAAAAATAGGTAAGTGTCATGGGGTGTTTTCCAGCCCAGCCTGCCATAGAAAGGCCACGTGTCCCCTCAAGGACCATGGGCTGGCATTAGCAGAGTCCCTTCAGTACAGCCAGAGAGCAGCTGATGGCATCAGGGGACACCAGCACAGCCGGGTGCAAGCTCTGCAGGCACACACAAGGCTAACACACTCAGGACACACTCTTGTCACTCCTGGAGCTGCCAGCAGCCTCTGAAACCCACAAAAGGAACTAATCCAAGACATCTGCTACTGTGGAAGAGGCAGTTTCCATCTGGCCCTGGGAAAAATAATAAAAACTTTTATCCAATCTTCCCTAACCAGTAAACACAGGATACCATGCTACAACAGAGGAAATTTATGAATCAATTTTCAAGAGGTAAAAAGCAAAATCAAGTCACTCCATCACAGGTGACACAATGCTCATTCCAAGCTATTCAGCTGGGAAAAAAAAAAATCCTCCCCAGATGGACAAAAAAACCACAACAGACAAACTAGATCCTTTTATGTGTCCCTTTAATAAAATACATTTGCATAGTTATCTTACAACTTTGTTCAAATCCAAAGGTGAACAATTGCCTCATGCTAAGCACAGCCTGCATTCGCGTGTCTCAACAACCATCCCCACACGTGACACTCAAGCTTGGGGAGGACAAGGAGGGGTTTTAAGGCAGCACACACCAGAACGCAGCAGTTTTATTGTTCATTTTACACTGAAGTAGCACGACCCTACAGCAGCTCCTGCTGCAGGCCAGGGAGTGTCGGCATTCCATTTATTTACAGGTATTTCCAACCCCGCCCAGGACAATGACACAGGGTACAATCTGACAAAGCACTGAGCTGGCAGAAATGTTCAGTGACCGGAGGGAAACCTTTCAGTTATTAGTGTGCAACTTTCTGATGGAGCTTTGTGCCTTCTGCTCCTGACTGCACCATCAACCATGTGGAGACAGCACTTTGGATGCTCCCAGCCCTCACCACCACGGACTCCTCACACACCCAGCCCTGCCTCTGGTCCCAGTGGTGGCACAAGACCTTCCTGCGTGGATCCAGCTCTGGATCAGGAACTAAGCTTGTGTCAAGCCAGGCTTCTGTAGTTTGTTAGTCCATTATGCAAGCCAGACAGTTACAGAAATAGCATTTTGGTACCTGTTCTTGTGTTTTGTTCTCATCCCCTGTGACACCAGGGTCTGTATTCTCTCCTGGCCCACAGGAAACAACATTTAGCAAGTACCACACTGCAGGCAACAGCAAACAGCATATTTGGCTTTCGTTTTACCTTTTAACATTGTGTGGCTCTCAGTAACATTTAGACTCTCAGTTCTTGCCTGGGAACCATTAGTTCAACAAAGGACTCTATTTTCCACCTTGCCCTTAGTTCCACAGCCAACCTTTTTCACCCAAATAAGGGTGATTTTATTTGACTGGCTGGGATGACCAGCTGAACTCAACTCTATAGTCTTTTATCAACAAAAGGGTGGATTGCACACAACCAGAGAAAAAGTAGCATTTTCAAAAGTAAAAGTCTGATTTAAACACAACTTCCAGTAGCCACACTGCTTCATTGATAAAGAATATTATTTTAAAATAATCTTGCTGTAAATACATCCTTGGCATAGTCTTTTCTTTGGATGATCTGATGTGTGTATCCAACTCTTTCTGCACCACTGTGCAGGAGAGCAGAGCTCTCAAGCAGCTGTGCTAGGGAGACTTTTGCAGTACAAATACTAAAGGCAGGGACTGTGTATTAAGGTGTGCTATTATTATTATTACATTTATTATTACACTTAATAGAATTTAGAGCATACTCGGGTAATACTGAAACATGAAAAGATAGCTGTGAAAGCACAAAATGCTTCACTTCAATACTCTTCAGTTCAGACATAGAGGCAGCTATTTGAATAATTATCAATATTCATACCTACATACCAACACAGGGCTACCTGTGTGAAACTTTGCCAACAGTACTGTAATGTCCAATTGTATCAGTAAAAAAGAAAAAAAATTAAACAATGTGTGGAACGCCAGTTGGTTTGGAAAAATTCCACATAAGTATATTCTCAGTTACCTCAGTAAGGATGTGAAGTTGTTTCTTAATTTTTCAATTAGTAGTAATCTGGCATTCAAGGAAAACTGACTGAACATTGATTGTCAGTGTGGCTCAAATCCCACAGGTTAACAGTACCTTTTTGCCTTTTAGTAACTACATAATTTAGAAGATCACCTAATTCTCAGACTACAGTGACTGCTTGATGCCACTGGTGCAGCACAACAATTTCAGCCTGTATTAAACAGGCTTTCCAAGAGAGAAATTCAGAGAAGGCAATTCTGTGTGAGTAGTGTATTTTAGTAGAAACACTTAAAACATGGTTTCAGAAGGAAATCAAGTAATCTGAAATACCCAAAGGATTATCTAGCACGTTATTTGCCTACAAGAACATGATTTCATTCTATAACAAAATACTGGTTCAGACAAGATACATCCAGAATAAAAATCCATTTGTAGTTTTCTGTAGGCACATTGCGTAGTCCGTATTGCACAGAAGATACATCTCTCAACTAAAGGGCACATATACATTATTTGATCAAAGATATTAAATACATAACATTGGATTTTGGAGAAAGGCTTTTAAATCTTTGCAACTGGATTAACCTTTTCCTGATAGTACCTTCACAACATCCATCTATATATATATGTCTATATAGTAAACAAGCAGTTTGTTTTGTAAACATTTCTGATTGCATAAGTGACCTTTGCTGTTTCATAACCAAGTTCAGGAAACGAACTAAATTAAATACTGTGTCTAGAGATCTCTCTTGTTGTTACAAGAGCACAGACCTATTTAATCAGAGAATAAGTCTAGAATCAAATTAATCCTTTTATTTAAAGGGGAATCAAGGTTAAAGTTCCTCCTTCCCTCCAAACATTATAGTAAAACACGGGCGAGCTCATACCAAACCAGATTTCCAACAGGCCAGGACTGTGGGCTGAGGAGCACAGTTCCATCCTAAACCCAAATGCTCTGCCCTCACTCCAGGCTCTCTCAGTGTCTCTCTCCTGGCAACACCTTTTCAGCCAGGTTACCTCTGCATTAGGCTGCTGCCCTGTTTACCAGGAGGAGGAGCAGCAGCTTTCAGACAGTACTTTAGAAGTCACTGCAGACCACAGCCAGAGACAAACAATTCAGTACCATGAACTATTTAATGAAGAGAAGGGGCAGGGGAAGGGCCTGGTCACACAGAGGCTGTGCAAGTACTTACTGCAGCAACTAATCACGTTTGCCAAAACTGAAAGCAAATATGAATTATCAGAATTTAAAGGAAGGAGGCTGTTTAGGGATAGAATGTATTGAGCCAAAACAACCTGAATTCCTGCCATAGTACTACTGTGAAGGAAGAAAAAAAATTAAAATATCTTCCACTATGCCTAATAGTTCTTTCCCCCATTAAAAAGGGTGTGAAAGGGATGGATGGAGTGCACCAGATCTAACCCTTAGATCCTGTAGCACGTTTGTAATCACAGTGACTATCAGCAGCAGACAGGTAGGGATTGTTTCTGGGTGAGCCATGAAGGCCGCCAATTTTAAAAGCTCAATATGTATGAGATTAAATCAAGTCCAATAGAACAATAATCAATGAACACTTTAATTCTGCAAAATATGTACATTACAACATTAAAAGAACACAAGTGCCCATTCAAAACAGCTCAGATAAACTGTGCAAATAGTGGGTCTTTGTGTGTCTGCAATCCCACCATGCAAACAATAACTTGATATGCATGCTAATGACTACGGTTATCAATCCCAAAGGAAATACTAAAGGAAACAAGAATGAACAGCAGTGAAAGCCACACAAAGACCCACTATCCTTTCTGCTTTTACAAATCAACTGAAACTGTAGATTAGAAGAAAACCCACAAAAACCTAACTTCTTGATTGGATCTAACGTTCAAACGAAGCAAAAGGATTGTGTCAGACACGTGAGCAGGGCTGGCCACCCTGCCTCCACGCTAGTCAAACTTGGATAGTGGGTCTCTGAGGTGCTTTCACACTGGAAGACAACATTGGGTCCTAAAAAAAACAAAAAAAATGAAGGATAAAATGAACATAAATTTGAAGAGTGAAACATATGAATTCTATGGACAAAGACAGAACAACACCAAAAAGGTCAGAAAGGAATGATGAACATTCAACTTTCTGAAAACAGACATCACAAGCTTCCACCCTTGCACTTTTATATTTATAAACACACAGATTTAAGTACTTGTCACCAGCCATTGCTGATTCTGAAAACCCCTGTGGCTCATTCATTTGAAGAAAAGGTTTCTTCCTAAGGAAAACATCTGTCATGTAGACTCAACACAAGGTCAAGCTCTAAGGGTTTTTTTAAAGGCAGTGGCAAAATTCCCTGAGATTTCAACAAAACCACAATCTCTCCTGAGAAACTTCTACTGGGACTATTAGAAAAATCAGATAAAAACTAAACTTGTAAAGAAAAATCTCACTGGAATCTATTTGTATCAGCACATAAAAATTAACCTGTTCAATTCTGTTTGAGCCTGAAAGAAATTAAAACCTTGCCTCTAGTCTTATGTGTCCATGGAACAGGAGGTACCACATCCCTCAGAATCCAAGGGCTACATGGTTTGAAGAGGGACACACTTTGTGGGCAACCCCAAGACTATTCCAGACCCCAGAATTACATCCTGGAAGTGTTATCAAGCCTGAATGACATTCACCAAATAGTTTTAGAAATACAAAGTCACTATGTCACTATGAAGTAAGGATTGATTTCATATTTGATCTTTGGTAAAAGAGGTAAAATTCTGGAGTTGTTGAATAAAATCTTAGAATAAATCATTAATCCTTGTGTGTTAAAATATCAATGTGGAACTGCAACAGGCAACACCTCAAAGCCACTGCTACCACGAACTGTTACTCCACAAAGAGCAGTTATTTGGCAAGAACTGTAGAACTTCAAAACATGTTGTCCAGACACAGACAGAAATGCACTGGCCACCAGCACATCAGTTCAGAACTTGTTTTTTCTCCGTCAACACCCCTGAAAGTGAGTCAGCTTCATCCACCAGACAATGTGGACAGGAATTACTAAAGATCTTTTGCACCTGGAAATCAATTTCTGGAAATACAGATCCTTGTTGCAGGACTTGCCTCATGTCTCCAACATGTCACATCTACAAGTAAGGTTTGGGGAAGACAAAAATGAGGTAGCTCTGGAGATACTGCTACAAACAACAACCTGGAGCTCAGGCCTGAGCACCTGAAGGAGTAACTCTGATGTGTGAGGAACTGCAGCAGTGCTGGGCTATGGAAAACAAAGAGTGAACATGTAGATGAGAGCAGAAAGAACTGGCACAACATTCAGCTTTGTGAGTCTTGTGGGATGAGACACCTCAGGATGAACCAGACGCCTCTCTGCACATGGAGCACAGGTGTGCCCACCTGGCTGAGCTGTCCAGCCCTCAACAAGAACATCTCTGAGGAATGAACTGATCTCTAACACTAGAAGACATCTGGCAATCAAGTATGCAAACATAGCTGGAGCAGCTGCATTCCATCCTTACACTTCTCTCCTCCTTAAAGATCCCTTGGGAAGAAAGGGAAGAGAACCTGGTGGATGTGTCAGATCCTGGTAACACAGAAAAGACCTGGCCCTCGAGATTTAATGCCTGAGATTTACCTGAGGGGAGAAAATCTCAACTACAGAAAATAAAAGGATAAAGCTCACACCGGTCCCATAAATAAGATGGCAAACATAAAAAGGTATTTCATTGAAAAAGCCAACAAATAATAAGAGAACAAATTCCCAAGTGCAAAGCAGATGAAGACTGGACAAAATAAAATTATCTCCAGACCAGGCCACTGGGAAGAACTGAAGTGGCAAGAGCACCATGCCTACACATGCCTTGGAAAGGACAGGAAGGGAACCTGGCACTAGACAGGGACTGGAAATACACAAGATCTGACCCTGCATGGTTGTGCAAACACTCAAAGAACAGAAGACTGATTCTTTATTTAATATCTGTATTTTGAAACCTGCTGAGTATCATATTTATTATTTATGATGGCTTTTGAGCAAACATTAGAAAAAAGGCTATTAAAATGTCATTAAAACAGGAGCAAATCTAACCACCACCACAGTCACCAGGAACACAACTCAACTGTCCTGTGTTCTGCAATCAGCACGTGTTTAAGACACAAAAACCCAAAAACACCCTGAAGCCATTTTATTTTTCTTTTTTTTCCCTTGCAGGGGTCTTATGCCAGGATGTGCAGCTACACCAAGAGGAAAAGTGATTTTGTTCTGTACCCAGAGCTATGTCAACAACTTAAGAGAAGGGACATCTCATTGACCCCAGTTCCTTCTGTGCTAGGCAAGTTTGCCATTACAGCTACAACTAATAACTCCCAGAAAAGACTTCAGATACAAAGGTCTTTAAATCTAGGGGAAAACTAGAATTTTCCTAATCCACAAACTTATCTGAGTAAACCAAATCTGCCTGCTCCCTTTCCAGTACCATTATAGTCACTCTAGAAAAAACAGCAGGAAAAACTGCTATTACTCAGAGGCATTATAATACTCAGATCAGCAGTTCTTTAAAATGCAACAATGCATTTTTAAAATTATGTTCTGTCATATCTTACAGCTGTTCTGTAGAGGGCCACATCAACATTTCTGTGGGACAATTCCTTAGTGATTCCACAAGAATACTTGTGATAGTTTCTGTAGTCTGTTTAAAGAAGTGCCAAAAATATTGTAAGGAAACCCAAAGAAGTTTGAAAGTTCATTCAGGACATATGTAAACATTCCTCTGGTTACAGAGGTATAAAACAGTGGCTTAGTGCTCACACAACTGACTAGCAGCAGCAGCCCAGCTGAAATCTGGGAAATGGGATTTGAAGAGTGCTGTGCTGCAGCTACTGAGCCGTGCTGGGTTTGTGCAGGCTCGGGGCTTGAGGCAGGATTTTTCCTTAAGTTTCCAAATGTCTGTATCACAACAGAGTGGCAAAGCCCAGTACAAAACTAGTGTGTAATTTAGCTTATTTGAAATACTGAGAGAATTTAAAAAAATGAGAATAAATTTAACATACTCTTTGTTCACCAGCAGGTGGATTTTTAGAACTGCTTCATAGAGTAGTTCTTACAGAAAAGTTTAATGGCCAGGTACAGATGACCTGGTGCACATCTGCACATACATTAACCTTTGTCAAAAGCCAGTTTGATGTGGATGGAAATAATCTTATTCCAAATCACTGAAATCTGAGGGAAAATTTAATGATGTATCAGCAAACAATGAGAAAAACTTACTCATCATTCAGAAAGTTTCCAACTATAGTGTGGTCTTAGCACAGCTTCTGCTGAAAATCAGTGGTTTATGTGATCACCTTGCACTTGTCACATTCAACAATGTAACTTGAAATAACAACACACCTGGTGTGACAAGCTGTAACCTCTATCATTTTTGAAAATTCCTAAGTTTTAATACTCAGCCAGAATTTTAATTTTATAGCCCATCTAATATAGTCTATACTGTTTCTTCAAAAGTGAGATTTGCAAACAAATTAAAGCTTTCAAAGGACCATTTTAATGATTTATCTATATCTAATCAAAGAATGTTAAGTTCAATCTAAATGCAGAAGTTTTTGACATCCCAACCACATTGGCCAGAGGCAATTAAAAAAAAAAAAAAAAAAGCCAGAACAATGTGTTACCACAAATATGAGCTCAGAAGTAATTTAGCTAAAAAGAAAACCTCAAGAATGGTGCACACTCTCTTTTGCCCAGGAACCATAACAAGCTACTCAGGGAAAATATTTTAACTTTCCAATCCAAGCTGTACTTTCATTATGAGTTTGTCAATTTTTCTGTAAGAACATGACCATGTGATCAAATCTGAAGTGCAGACTGATCCTACAGTAGCTACAGGCTAACAAGAGTGAGGTTCAGCCAGGTTTCCAGACGAGTGATTTTATCCCAAGACAACTCCAAACATTGTCCAGAGAAAAACAGTAAGTGAAGGGACAAGGCCTGTCGTGTCAAAGGAGCAACTCTGGCACCATGGTATGTTCCCAAACCCACTGGGTTGATGCAAAAGTTGCTTAAATCACAGGATGAAAAACTGAAGGAGTAAAAATTGTGCTAGATTTCTCTGGGAGGAGGATTTTCTCTGGGGACAGGGGCCAAAAAACAGAGTGTGTGTAGGGGACACCAGAAACCTTTACTGTGTTTATGTGCAAAAGGCAGAGATGATGTTGACTGTCAGGTGTACAGTTCAGGACTCAATTCTCAGCCTGCTGCTGCTAATTTTCACTTCAACCTATGTCCTGACATATCTTGTTTCTCAGGACTAGATGATAGCTGGAATGCTGGAGGCCAGGACAAGCAAATTTAGGACAGGACAGACCACTTACTCATGCAAAAATCGTTCCCCTATCCTTTTTATGGGTAATTTTACTTAACTGGTAAGTGTGTTAAAATTACTACAGCACTTTTCCTTATTTTACAAAACTTGAGCAAGTTCTGTAATTGCAGTGTGCCTGCACTGCTTCCCAGTCCATGTTCATTATCAGCATCTTGTTGGAAGAAGAACTCCTACCCAATCCGTATTTTTAGCTCACCCTACAGCACTCTTGCTATCCTACACTGCCTGGTTGGTAATGTGCTGGTTGTTTGTAGGTTAACTACAAAAGGGTTTAAAGTACCTTGTACTATAATAATGTATTTAAAGAAAGAGTATTTGAAGTACTAATCAATTCAGCTGATGTCTGGAACTCCAAATTCCAAACACAAAGAAGAACAGCAATGCACCTTTGAAATGAAGTAACAAAATTAATAAAAAATAGAGATTGCTCACACTGCTGACTTGGATCAGAATCTGTGGTCATCTTCACATAGTTTGAGGGGAAGAGACCTGTCACACCATTGATTTCTCCTTGCCACCAGTCAGCATCATCTTTGTTCAGCACATTAATCAGCTGCCCCTTGGAGAAACTGAGCTCATCCTCATTGTTGGCCGTGTAATCGTACATGGCTATCACCTGACACACTGTGAAGGAAAGAAGAGTAGAATGGAGTTATACCAGCATTAAAACTTCTCTCAGTGTTCTACAAAACCACAGAAAAGAAACAGCTATTTCATATGCACTGTTACATAGAAAAATGCCACACTATTTTATCTTGATACAGAATTCTCTTCCCTTTTCTTTTACTTTTTTTAAATTGAGCCGGTGAGTAATTCTTATTTCCACTTTATATATCTGTGAACTTTTATAATTAATGGACTGCATCTACTGGCCTTCTAAACACTTTAAAATGTAATCAAGTATGCTTCTCTCTTCTACTGGCTGAAAAGAGTTTGATTATCTTACTGCAGACATTTGTGGGGAAAATGTGCCAGAGGAAGAGGAAACGTGCAGTAGCTAATCATGGGTTGCTACTTTAGGCACAGGGAAGTTTTGTCCAGTAAAATGCAGGAAATTGTTGTATAAGCAACTCATAGCTGTGGAGAACAGCATAATTTAAGCACACAGAAGCAAAAACGCTCCTTTTCTGTGAAATAACCTCATTTGTACCCGACCATTCAAATGGAAATAACCTGAAAATTTGCTTGGTCTCCCTCTTTGTAAGGAGCAGTGCATGTAATTCTATGTGGTTTGCCAATGTTTGCCAGCTCCTTCTAAGATTTTAGCTACATGGAGTTTCCAGAGGAGAAGAGTATGGCTCTTCAGAGCAACCATCAAAATTAAAAAGTCCAGAAGATGCATGCTGACCCTCATAGATACATAAACAATTGAAATAGTTACATAAAATTCTAAATGAAATACAAAGTCTTTTTTTTTTTTTCACCTGAGGGAGCAGCTGATGTAGTTCTTTCACTGCTTGGACCCAGCAGCTTCACATGGCTGGCAGGGAACCATCCCTTCTGTCTCTTTTTCCCTCTTGCCTGTAAATGTTTATAATGGTTATTACACAACTGAAAAACTGAATAGTCCATAGACTGGAAAAAAATGCAACAGATATGTCAGAGTTTTGCCAACAAAAGACAAGAAGTCAAGCTTCTAAACAGCAGCTAAATGAATCTCAAAAGATAAAAATCTGACTAAAGCATAAAACAACAAAATTGAGATAAAGCTGCGCCCTAATATGTTCATCCAAAATTTTTAAGTGAGATTTCAGAGTACAACTCAACTGTAGGGCTGAAAATTCATTCTATAAATTTCCCACGTATGCATCACATCCAGAGTCCCTAATGAGGTCAAGGGCACTTTTACAGGACATTCTTCTTAAATCTAGGTAGGGATGGGAGAGAAGTAGGAACAGCATCTTTGCATTAAACAAGCTTCCAACTCCAGCTTCCAAACCCACCTGTTTTTTCACTAGAATAACTTTGCAGTTAAATGTTTCACCAATTAAATCCTAACTAATTAAATAAATGTCAGCTTTTCTCTTCCTCCTCCCACATGTTAATCAACAGTTTTACTATTTTATGTGAGCAAGAAAATTGACTCTAAAAAAAACATAAAACCCCCAGCAACTCAAGGTTTAAAAAAGCCAACCAATCAATCTAACAAACAAAAAAAAAATCCACCACGCAGCTTTTCTTCCCTTTTGGTTTTTACAAGATGAAAATAACTTTCTGACCAAATTTATATAACTCTAATTAGTTGTTTTTCTTGAATTAAACCTGAAAGCACCTCCTTGCCATTCATGAAGTCAGTAATTATTTCTCCTTGAATCACTACCTGCAACTCTCCTTGCCACCATCCACTGGCATTTTTCTTCAGAATAAGTATCAGCTGTCCTGGAGCGAGACTGAGCTGTTCAGTTCCTGACGCAGCATAGGCAGTAGTAACCTGAGCGATTTCTGGAAAGAAAACAGTAATTGCATTTGTTCATTTTTCACTGCAGTAAGAGCTGGATCCTCAGAAATATCCTGGTAGCTGACTTGCAGCTAAGAACATCAGCCACCATTAAAACACTGCTATGAACTTAAATGTTCAGAGTTACTTAAGATACAACCTTAAATGTTGAAATGTTACCATGCACTTACCGGGCTTCTTATTTACTGTTCCAGTTTTGCCAGCACAGCTAGAAGCCTACAAAGACAAAACAACAGCCACCTTTAATGTGCAATAAAACCAGTACAGTTTACACTGTAAAAGCACATGAAGATTTTAACTTTAAACCCATATTTAACAAAACACCATCCTGTACAGCGAGAGAGGCAGTGTGACACTGGCTACAGCTCTGATGTAGCACTCGAGCTACTTAGGATTTTCTTTTCTGCCAAGCACATTAACCTCTGCTCAAAATCCTTGTCTAAGAGCTGAGTGCCAACAGAACAGAATTGAGAGAAAATATTGTGTGTTAATTGTCAGAATATGAACTCACATCTGGATCTTTTGGTCTGACGTAATTGGAGGGGAAGATTCCAGTTCTGTTATCGATGCTCCCAGTCCACCACTCCCCTTCCTTCTGGGTCACCAGGATCTCCTCCCCTTCCATGAAGGTCAGGTCACCAGGCTCAGAGCTTGAGTATGGATAGAGGGCAACGTACTCTGTGCAAAGAGGAGAGAACAGCTTCAGATGGGCATAAAGGAACCTCAGATGCACATAAAGGGATATCAGCAATCTCCAGAGTATTCACAACAGGGACCACAACAGTGTGTTCATAACAGGGATCATATCTTTACAGGTCTGTGAACTGACCTGTCCACCTGCTTGACTGCAACAACATTTACTCTTACAGCTACACAACTTTGTAATGAAAAAACACAGGTGCAATTAAAATATAATTGGGGAAGCATGGAGATACTGGAGAAAAATTTCTAGTGTAATACTTGTTTTCTCTACTCCTTACTGACTGTAAGACAATGGTCCACATTCAGGAGATTAAAAATCTTCTCATGTCTTTACAGAACACCGTAACACAGTAGAGAACACCATAAAAAGAACTCTGCTTATAGGTTTTCAGAAATATATTCATGCTCAAGCAGAAGTCTTAAAACAGAACCTAGGCCTATGCTCAACCTGAATTACTTAAAACCTTAAGTTCCTATTTCAGAACTCTTGTATCAACACCTGAACATTTGCACTGTGTCTTTTGGACAACCACTCAAAGTGCTGCTCAGAAACTCCTCACAAACTGAATCTATATTTACAAGTCATTAAGCAGAACCAGACTGTAGCATTAGTTGGCATTTTTCATGCTGCCTTACCCTCTCCTGCTGTGTAACTCTGGGTATTAGGCCTTTTGTTTACTGCTGCATAAATAGCTTCTGGTCTGCAGAAAGAAGGGGGTAAAAAAAGCTTTGTGTTACCAAGAGGCTGATCAAGAGCAAATCTCTCAATTAACATGAGACTAAGATCACATTGGTCATATCAGAGCTGATACTGACTGAATTAACTGCAAAGACTTCCCTGACTATCAAGCAGTGCCAAGTATTACTGATATTTAATATATTTATGGGACCTAAGAGCACATCACTTAAGAAAAAAAGATAAAAAGAAGAGATACATTCACAAATTACGTTATTCAAAAGAAGTAAATTACAGATTTTGACTAAATTCTCTTATTCTAAAGAATTTCTAAAAAGTTTTAGCAGAATGCATGAACAGAACAATTTACACACAGTGGTGCAGTAACCAGACTTTACCTTAGCAGTTACCCTGCAGCATTAGAACAGGCATAATGATCTTTTCAAGTGAAGAAAAACACTCTACTGCTCTGTGCAGAGCTTACTTAATTTTGGGTCACTTAAAAACAGGCACTTTTAGAGGCAGAATGCAACTGTACTGCAACACAGGAGACTTGGTAATGAACAAAAAGTCGGGCACTTGATGAATAATCAAACACCACTGATGTTTCACAGCATCAGCCTAGCAAGACTGTTTATAGTTACACAGCAGTGAGCCCATCATTACTTGGCTTGCCAGAATGAAATAATAAAAGCCTAAAAGACAGTGTAAATTCTAAAGGGCATTTATGTTCTGCACACTAAAGCACTGCAAAAATTTTGCACTCTAAACCACCTCTTTTTGCAAGCTGCTGAATAAAACAACAACAAAAGTCACACTTACTCCTCTTTCTTGATTTCACTTCCAGGTAAGAGCTTGACATAGGACTTTGGAAACCAACCCCTTCCTCCATGTACCTCTCCAAACCACCAGTTCTCCTGCTGCTCCAGGACAGTGATGATGTCATTCTTTGAAAAATTCAAGTGGTTATCTTTTTTTGCAGTCCAAGAGCAAAGTGCTTGTGCTTTTAGGTTCTCTACAGGCTGCCCCTGTAAAACAGAAGTGATGTTGGTTGACCACACTGCCCCAAACTCGTTCAGTTGTTAAAAACAAACACTGGTGGATCTTTCATTGAAGTTTAAGCAACTTCATTCTTAGGTGATGGCTGAATAACTTTGTTGACATCAATGCATGCATGCAACTCAGTTTCTTATTTGTTAGAAATATCTTCTGTGTCTAATTATAGGTGAAAATTATTTTAGAATTAAGAAAGATGAGTTCTTCTTGCTCAGTGGTTCCTAGAAATACATGGAATTATATCAATGCACACTAGTAGAATATTTAGATGAGCTTCTTTATCCTCCAGCCTGCTCAGTGCACCCAGCACTAGCAAAGTTGTGTGGTGTTTTGGCTTTTCTTTAAATGATTTTCATTGACATGAATCTGAGATACAGCAAGTTCTGCACAAGGTACCTGTCCATGAATGGGTGAAACAGATCCAGGGGACACAGTGCGAGTAAAAGCTGATTTCTGCTGCCAGGCTGTGTTAACATTCAGGCTGGAAAAGGGGACGTTTTGGTAATCAGATTCTTCTGCAGATTTACTTGGTGAAAGTGGTCTGCAAATTGAACACAAAGCATATTTATCAAATTACAACTTTAATTTAGAGAGGATCTCAAGCAGAGAAGTTGGTTTTTTTTTTTTAACATTTGTAAAACTGATATTCTATACAATGCAAAGCAGACTATCAAATACTCAAATTTTCCAAGCTAAGACTTTTACGAAGGCTCTTCAATAATTTTCTGCATTTATATTTTAAGAACAAACACCAAGTGAAACTATACAGCACATTATGTGCTAGCTAAATTTAGAAAAAGCAATTTAAACACAAACATAACAACAACTCACTCTGAAGCAGCTGAGGTAGTAGATAAAGATACTGTAGGAGGAAGTAAGGCTTTCTTAGGAGATAAAGCTTTTTCTCCTTCTGGTATTTTTTCTACATAATTGCATGGAAACCAACCAAAATGTCCTTGAAAACTCCCATAAAGCCAACCAGGCTCTCCCACAGTTTTTTCATCAACCTATGGATGGGAGGAGAAATACAAAGAATTAGCAGCATGAAACAAGCAGGGTACCTGGTGTGTCAGCACCTGCTGGCTCTGACCTGAACAGGGGCAGTTCCCATACAGGATCAGCATTTTTACTCTGCCCTGGCAGAACTGAGCTGATTTTGCCCTGTGATGATGCAGCTGTACTGGTTTCAGACAAAGGTACAGACAGACCTCAGGGACCCTTCAAACAGGCCCCAGATATGCACACATGAGGATCATGCAGTGCCTCTGAGCCACTCTGTCCTGCCAAAAATACCAGTGCACTATGCTGGATTCTGCTGAATATGCAGCCAAGAGGCAGGGGCTGGTGAGCCCAGCAGAGCAGGAAACAACTGCTGCTGTTCTGCTTGCAGATATAATTAACTCTGTCAGCTGACTGCATTCAAAACACATCCAAAAATTGTTATTTACTATGTGATTAAGTATAGAACATCCCTAAACATTCACAGCAATAGTGAAGCTTCCATTATGCTGCAAATTAGCCAGTTAGTGAAAATTGGTTAAAAATTAGCAGCCTATCAAATACTATCAGCTGGTTGGCTTAGCTAGGGTTTGGGATGGGAGAGGAGGAGGTGGCAGCAGTTAGCCTATTTCTGAAATCAGTAATCAGCAGTTAAATGTTACAATTACAGCTGAGAGGGAAGTCAAAGCAAAACCTACTTCTCTTGTTCCCTTTTCCATAGTTCATTGGTATAAAACTGCAAATAAATACTTTAACACTGTCAAACTAAAAGCTAATTTAGTCAATTGTTTTAATACTTTGTATCGCATTGCTGTATAAATTCTTCCTCATCACCTACTTGTATCACTTACAGTCTGAATGAGAAGAAACCACACATACATTAGAAACTGTATTACCATGGCTGTAAATCAGTTTTCATTCACTGCAGACAAAGACTTTCAAACAAGCGCTAATAACTAAAATACATGAAATAACACAGATTTCTACTGAGAAGCCATAAGGCATTTCCAATCTTATGGTCCTGCTGTAATATTAGAGACAGCAAACTCAAAAAGTGCTACAATAAATGGACACAGAATAAATTGCTCTAAGTGTCTGCCTGAGGGAGGATTGATAAAAGAACAGTCAGAAAGAGAATCACAGATTCATAGGATGGTATGGGTTGAAAGGGATCTTAAAGATCACATGATTCCACCCCCTGTGCCAGGGACAGGGACACCTTCCACTAGACCAGGTTGCTCAGACGGGCAGAAATCTCTGTAAAGAATACACTGGAAAACAGTATTAAGATTCAAAAGAACCTTTCACATCTACTTATTAAATAACTAATTTGATTTTAATTCAAATACCATCAATAAATAATTAATGTTTTTATTTACTACGCTCCTATTTCAAGCAAACACTCAGAAGTCAACTTGTACATGTGCAATGAACTGCAACAACTACATTGTTTCTGATCTACTAATTTTAGAAACTTTATGTTTAGCATTCACTGTTCTTATACTTAAAGAAATTGTGAATGTATCTAGGATGTGTAAAACTCAGGGGAATATTTTGGCTGAACTAGTCCTAATTTCACCTGTTAAAAAAAAAAAAAAAAGAATGGAGCAATCCAATTTAAATTTTGCGTAAACCTTAAAATACATCAAAGCCATGCTTTTGACCCTTAAGACTTTGTGCATCTCAAGGCTAGAGAAAAGGGTTAATTTTTGCAAGTCAAATGTAAATAGCAAATCTTACCTGAATTACATCTCCAGTATTAAAGCTCATCTCATCATGGTTCCTTGCCTCAAATGGATACAAAGCTCTGTAATTTACCATGGCAATGGAATTCCTCGACTCTGCAGTACCAACTGCATTACCTGAAGGTAAGAAAACCAGTGACCACTCTGACAGCTGAGAAACAAACACTCAGTTAGAGCCCCATCACTCTAAACAACTGGTAGGAATATCAGTTCTTGTCCCAGACACTGTGCAGGTATCAGAGGAGATTCAGTTTAGCACTCTACTCATGGAAATGTAACCAAGACAACAAAACGCATTGACTTCTGCAGTGACAAGTCACAAAAACACAGAATGGATTGGGCTGGAAAGGACCTTAAAGGTCACTTAGTTCCAACCCCCTCCCATGGGCAGGGATGCCTTCTGCTAGACATCATTAAAAATGACATTTTTATCTTCTTCTCTTTCCTTGCCACTCTGCTCTGGCTAAGCCAGTGCTTTAATAAAGCCTCATTGAGCACCACTATAATGTTCCAAGTTGAAAAGATCCCGCTATTGCAGCATTTGTTCAGCACCATGTGTGAAGATTTTTTTAGAAACCTGTAACAGCAAAATATAATGATTTCTATTTTCTTTGCATCTCTGTTCTCCAAGTCAGAGACTGATGTTATGAACAGGGAATGTTTTACAAGGTTTAGCTGAGGTGTGCAAATATCTTTCAGCCATGTTCTAATTTGATCCTTGATGAACTCAGAAAAGTGGCTAATAAAAACTGAGAAGAACTAATGAAGGATGAAATCAAACATATCTTTAGTGAAAGGATTGTTAAAACACTATTTTTCTGAGTCCCATAGCTAGAGTTAGGTCTAGTCATTCAGTTCTTTGTTTTCTTCATCTGAGGCATTGAGCAATGCAAAAATAAACTACATTTCACTGTAAATAAATCACTTTTCTGAGCATTACCTGCCCATCTCTCATGAATGAACAAATCCCCTCAATATTTGCATTTGATTTTAATGAAAGAAAGTGCAAGCCTAGGAAAAACCTAAAATATCACTGTTCCCAGCAACTGCTACTCATTGACCATAATCACTGGAAGATTTGTCATCAGAGTCATAGGTGCTGAAAACTGACAGAAGTAACTTAAGTTTCTAGTATCATTTATAACTGACAAAACACATGAAACAATGCTGGTTTGGGTGTTTTTTAATTGTATCTTAGGCAAGAAGTATGTCATAGGGTCACATCAATAGCAGTATACCTGAAGAGTGAAATAACACTCAGAGAAGTAAAAGTCCAAAAGTCTAACAATTTTGAGATTACCTTCATTTTTCCAGGGTGGCTTAAGACTTTTCCCCTCTGTTGGCTTCAAGAGATCTGCAAACTTTTCATTTATGTTTATTTTAGAAGTGTGTTTCTCCACCTCTTGAGAGTTGCTTGCTTCTTTTATCTTTTTTATCTCCTCGTTCTGCTTGCGCCTCTCCTCAGCTTCTTTTGCTATTTGTTCTTGCTTTCTTTTATCTTCTCCCAGTTGCCTCTGCCTTTGTTGTTCCACCTCCCTCAAGATCGTGGCTTGTCTATTTTTCTCCTCCTCTGCAAGAAGCTGTTGTTTGTTTTCCCTTTCTCTCATCATGGCAGCTGCTTCTTCAGCTTTCAGCTTTTCTTGGACTTTTTCCTGCATTCGTTCTTCCTCCAACCGCTTCTTTTTCTCTTCCTCTTCCCTTCGGATATTTTCCTGCCATCGGTTCTCCTTCTCCCGTTTTGCTTTCCTGGAAGAAAGGAATGAGAGAGGTAAGAGAATATTGATATAAAAATGAATGAGATTGTGTTCCTACAGTCATCAGTGACACTTGTCAGCAAAACTGAGTTTATAACCTTGATCACTCTGCTCTCAGGATCATCAGCTCTGCCACAGACCATGGCTTAACATGGGTGCCAGTGTATTCCACATAAAAATAACAAATGGATTAAAATTCAAGAATTGCAATCCATCACCTGTGCAGTGCCTTCATGAACACTTCTGCCCACCTGCATCCTGATGAACAAGAACTGATCTGATAATTGAACCAAGCTGGATTTAAGCTCTCTAGCAAGGCAGTATCCAAATCTCCTGACTGAAAACAATTACTTCCAAAGAGATTAATTTCGCTCAGGTACATAGATAAAAATAGTCTTTTCATGCTAGTCTTGGCAGCTTGGTATTTTTGCCTTCAGCAGTTGCAATCTATCCAGTGTGCTTATCCCTGCCAGGACCACACTGCAGCAGACAAGATCTGGAAACCTGACTGCATTCCCTGAAATTATTTGAATGTTACCCTGTGCCTCAGCTGTCTAAAGAAGTTAGTATCGAATTCAACACAGTATTTTAGCTGTCAAGACCTTTCTTCTGAAGAGAGAGGACCTAACACTTTGGGCTATCTTCTTAAAAATGTCTAGATGAGACCTTTTCATCCATTCCCTGTGGGACATCCACTGCTCTGTTGGGCATTTTAGTGTTTCCAAGCACATGGCAGGATCCAGGAGGAGCTGTGCAATGATGCTGTTGCTCCATCACACAGCTATGTCCAACCTAAAAATTAACAGGCTATCACCACACATATGGCACATGGCTCTCTTAAACAGACTGTCACAAATGTTATGAAACTTCATCATACACAGAAAAACGCTGTCATGAGCAATCATGACTCACCCACACTACAAGGTTACTAGCTCTGTTTCTTTAGTGAAATAAAATATAAAACAGTGAAAATCTCAAATTTAAACCCTCTTACACGAGTGGTACTCCACTTAAAATGCTTCCTCTAAGGCAACCAATAGGATGTATTTTTACATTAAAAATATAGATCTTATCTTAAAAGTCAGAACAGCATGATTTTGTTTTAAGAACTGCAGCACTGATGCACTCAGCCATGGTTACCTTGCAGCCTCATCTTCCAGTCGCTTCTTCTGTGCCAGTTCAGCTCTTCTTTTTTGTACCTCTCTTATTTTGTCCTGTTTGATCCTGTGGAGCTGCTCCAAGGCTAATTGCTGTGTGCTGTAACTTTCCCTCAGGTCCTAGGGAGGGAACAATGGAATACATAAAAGGGAATAAAGCCAATCTTTGAGAAAAGCATCCAGGCATTTAATGCTTTTTCAACCAAGTTTTAATACAAATGGCCAAAGTAGTATTAAGTTATTAATAGTCCTTGGAGGTCACTGCAAAGAAAGTCAAATCAACAGAAGGATAAAAGGAGATGGCAGGTTTGCAAAGTCAGTGATGTAATCTGGGCTTTCAAAGAGCCCTTCCAGTCCTACACCTGCTGGAAATGCCAACTAGGACAGAGGAGAGGGGAAGATACAAAACTAAGTGTTCAAACACAATGTTACTGAAGGCTTGAATTGTATTTTAAGTAACTACAAGGAGGCAGATTTCAGCTGAAAGCCAACACGGTACCATAACCTGAGAAAGCATCCTGCAGTAGGGTGCTCACCCTTGATGTTTCCTGAGTGATCAGTCCCATATTTAAACCAGAAAAATGTCATAAATATACCCAGCAGTCTTACCACTGTGGGAAACCACAGCTTAAAGACACTAACTCTGACTGGACTTTTCCTGTACTTGTTAACTTCTCAATTTTAGTCTTTAGCTTTTTGAACACATCCTTCAATTCCTATTCCACCTCCTTCTGATAACAGTCTTTTTTTCCAAGTAAAAAATCGGCATGAATCTTTTGGATAATTGAATTTACAGACCACAAAAAATCAACAATAATAGAATTACTTTAGACTGTACTTTGCCATGTTGCACAACACCTTTAAGATACCTCAGTCTTTTCTCTTAGGAATCTTGCTGATATACACTGAGCAATGCAACGGGTAAAAAAACCGGATTTTTTTCATCTGATTTCATAAATACAAACAAAGCAATTCAGAATGAATTGTTCCCACTACAATATGCCCCTCTATCAATAATTATGTTGCCTAAGAGATATGCTGCAATTTGTATGACAAAGGTAAGATAACAAGATTGCTGTGTCACTAGCAACAAACTAAATCAAGCAATTGACTGAAATTCTTTTCTCAAATATATTAAGCTGGGAATATTCTTCCTTCTTATTTTGCCCAGAATTTCAAGAGCACTATGGAAGCAAACTTACATTAGAAAAACTCTCATATCTTTAAGGACAGAAAAACCCTCATGCAAAGCGAAACGAAAAGCTCGTTTAGGCAATTCTGTTGTTTTATTTCCTCATAAATTATTCTAAAAGTATAAAGTATTTCTGACCTCAGCAGACAAAAGTAGTGTTGAAAGACAGCAAGTAAGTTTAGTACTGGGTTAATCTGGAGGTTTGACAGCATTGTGTTCGCCATACTGTATTCTGCACTCTGATGCTTCTTCTAGACTTTTAAACTTGGACAAGAACTCAAATACCTGACTCACAGCTTAGGATGGATGGATACAGGTACAGAGCAAGAGATGGAAAAGTGGGAGAAGACACTGTTTCCATCTGAGACTACTTTTTTGGTTCATGTTACCTTAACTAACAAGAAAAATGTTTGGGTGAAACAACTTAGAGAACAGTCCATTAGGAAATTAAAAGTCAGTATTCTGCTCTCAGTATTCTGCAGTTTGGATTTCTAAGCAGGTAAGGATGTTAAGTCTTTAAGAGGATGTAAAAGCTAGCAGAAAGAAAAACAGCCTATTTATTTTATTTTGGGAAAATGTATTTAATAGAAGTTGCACATCCAAACAGAAAGGGTAAGCAGAGAAAAATTGCGAAATAATTAACAAACAAAAAAGCCAAAGATTAGAAAATAACCTTAAGTAAGAGGAAGAGGTTGTTGAGACAGCTTAGCAGAGACAAAAGGCACTGAAGAACAGAATCATCCATATTCTCACACTGTAAGATAAGGTAGACAAAAAGCCAATTAATCTTTGCACTGTATTTTGAAAAACATATCTTAGGGAAGACTGAACTGTGGATGCAGCCACTGAACACAGCAAGCCATGCAATAAACAAGTAACTCAAAATGCCCATTGCACGAAGCCACTTTTAAAAAGAAAATAAATTCCTTACATGTCTACAAATTTTTGTGGCTTTTTTAAATTGGAGAGTGCAGAGCCCTCGTGCTGGCCCAGCATCAATCCAATCAATCCTTACTTAAGGAAAAAGCTCCCATCAGTGCCACTCGGAGTAAGCTGGCAAATAAAGTTAAATGGATGTGTGCTACCCTGTGAGAGCTGCCTGAGTTTTTAGGCAGGCCAAGAGTTGCCTCAGAAATAAAAATTCAGAGCCAGTGATCAACAGCTCTTACCTTATAACAAATTAACGAATATTAACAAATAAGTGGCCTACACTTACTTTTAAGGATCATACCCAAATCTGCTACCAGACCTGGCACAGTGCACTGTGAAACTATGCAGGTCTATCAATAAAAGTCAAGTGTTCAGTACACAATTCAAAAATAGCAGCAAATATGACCTCATAATGTGAGAACAGAATGTGCAAGGGCCTGAAAAACTTTAATTCTAAATCAAAATGAGTTCTAGAAGGTAAAAGGTGAGCGAGTAATAGTTAAGTCATGCAAAGCAATAGTTAGCAAGAGACTCATATTTTAGTACATTAACAGTAGGTTTGCATTTTTATTGTATTATTTACCCCAAGACTTTTGATAATTCTCTTTTGACACTGAAGTTAGGGAAGACTTTTTGGAAGCCTGGTGAAAGTGGCACCAATCTTTATGACTGGATGAAGAAATAAAATACAGTGCTTACAAGTGTAGGATATTTAGACAATGCAAGTACCTTAAGCTGACTGTTAAATTCATCCATTTCAGCAAGTTTAGAAGCAGTTTCCTTCTCAAGGGCATCTAGTTGTTCCTTAAGTCTTTGGCATAATTCTTCCTTTTCTTGGGACTTCTTGTGCACTGAATTGACTCCTGTGCCTACATAAGGAAAGACAAGCAATTTTACAGGTGTTTCTGGTTTTTTTTCAATTTTTTCCCCCAGTTTTTAATCATTGCTTGTTATTTTCCTATTATATACACAATCCAAATCTCCTTCCTCACAAAAATTCCTTGATTTACCTTTCTTTTCATATACAGCATGAGAAAGAAATATCCCCAACACTGAACTAAGGCACACAGGCATTCCATGCAATACATACAGAAAAATTTTCAAGCTGGTTTTTTTTATATCAGATCAATTCATCCCAACTTTTTCTAGAGACTTCCAGTGTAATTTGAAGTAAAGACCAACGTAAACTTTACATAAATGAACTTCCTTGTGTTTACCAAAAAAAGGACAAATTGTAATAATATCTGTACAGTCTGTATAAATAAAGTTTTAAGCAAATTCTGTGCTTTCTTACCAAAATGTGTTTGTTTGTCCCTTATTTGGAACATAAAGGAGATAACACAATGCAGATGAGACAATGGCACTACCTGGGAAGATGTAGAAGTGAAGGTGTTATTAACACCTCTGTACCCTTCAGCCTTGATTAAAAAGGATGAGAAACCAACAAGGCAATCAAGAACAGAACTCATGTACAGGCACTTACTCTGAGTGTTTTCAAGCTGAGCATTTTTTATTCTTTCATTTAACAACTGCTTTTCAGGAACCAAATAGATTAGTTTATTCTGATAATCCTGTAGATGTTGAAGAGAACATAATAAATTTTTAACATTGTTTATGAATCATTAAATAAAAGAGAGTGACTTTTCAAACATTGCTTCAATTCATGTTAATGAAACAGGGATGCAAGTTATCATTGGTGGATAAAGAAAAAAATTGCTTCTATCCTCTTAGCAGAAATAATATTACAATTGAAAGCTTTTGACCCCAAACCATTAACACAGCTGGAAAAATATTTACCACACATGCTAAAAGTGTAAATATTAGCACAAGTCACATTTAAGGTGACTGCTCCAAGCCTAATATAAAACAGTAACTACATGAAAATAAGTTTCCCTGACAAGCAGAAGCATCACATAAAAATACGGCAGAGAATAATTTATGGTAGTCAACTGATTAGAAATAACTAATGTCTTGTTACTCAAATAGAGAAAAAAAAAAGATAAAAGAGCAGCAAGATAATTCAACCTAAACACTAACTTGGTCTGAACACAGGACAACATTCCTCAAAAAAATCTGAGTCTGGAACCATAGAAGAATTCAAAATTAAAGAGAAGTCTCTACTATCAGTCCACAAAAGAATAGCTGAGGTTTTCAAAACTGTTACTTAACTCTCAGTTCATTTTAGTACATATAATCATTTGTTTAACACCACACACAAAACTAAAGGCCTCTGTAATGCTGACAGTCTTGCTTATTTCCTCTCTGCACTGCAATCCAGCTGACTCCATATTCCTCCCTATGGGGATGCATTATAAACAGCATTACGGAAACACAGAATATAGTAAAAGAAAACCATAAGCTTAACAAAGTTACACACCTCAAGCTGTTGCTGTAGTTGCTTGACTTCCATGATTCCTTGGTCATATTTCCTATCCAAAGCCTCCAGCTCAGTTTTTCGCATTTGCTTTTTGCTACGAATATCCTGCAACCTGCCTGAGATCTGCTGATGTTTGTCAGTCTGGAAAGAAAGCAGAGACAGATTACACCACAGATAGCAAAAATCCCTTTGCTAAGCCTGTGGGCAGGTTAGTCCACAACCAGTTCTCTAAAACAACCCAAAATACCTGCTTTAGATCAGTCATCCAAAACAGAGTGGAACACCTAATGGGCCATTAATGAAGGTATTAATATTTGCATAATTTAAAATACCGTATTTCAGCATATGTGGTAAAATTCCGGTCTTACCAGGGCTTCTAATTCAAGATTAAGGCTCTTCTTTTTAGAGGTCAATTTGACAATTTCTTCTTGTTCCCTGTTACGCTGATTAAGAAGCTCTTGGCGACGGATTCTCTCCCATTCCAGTCGTCGCTGGCGCTCGAGCTCCTGCTTTGCTGCCTGAGGGAAAGTTACATTACCTTAAACTAGAGTGGAAATGCAGAACTCAGAGATCCTGATTTAATATAATGTGCTCTATTTCTAAACAGAACAACAACAACACAACATCATGTCTTCTCTAAAGTGCTCTTCTACACTTCCGCATCAAAGAATGCAGGAAGTGATCCTACAAGATTCTTCGTGCCACACTCCTGAATCTGGATGAAAAAAGCTTTATAATTCAGAAAGTCCCTGCAGCTTGGAATATTGCCCATAAAACAGCACATTGACAGATACTGCTTGTAATCTACTTTGAGTATTTCACAGAAGTACATATAATATGGAAATGTGATGCATGCAGTCAGACACCAAGTAAAAGCAAATTTGTCTCAAGTTTGGCTGTCAAAATGTTATCAATTATGAATTCAGTGGAGTCTTGTTTGGAATACAAATTCTGGCAAAAATGCAAGAAATATGCTCAAGAAAATCTCATCTGTCCTATGAAGTATCAGAAAATCTTTAACCTATAGCAACATTTATAACAGACAGAAATCATGTTCTCTCTCCAAGACAACCTGACATCAGCCAGGCCAGGAGACAGAACACCAAAGCCAGCACTCAAACCCTGGGTGCCGTATGCACACACACATTCCTTAGAGCATTAAAAAGTAATGTTAAGAGAACAACCTCCCGCCTTTCTATTTCTTTCCGTCTTTCTTCTTCCCTTTGTCTCTCCAGCTCTCGTTGTCTCTCCAGCTGCCTTTCCATTTCCAGTTGCCTCTTCCGTTCCTGCTCCTGGCGTTCCCTCTCTCTTCGTTCCTGTTCTTCCCGTTCTTTCTGAGCCTTCCTTTCAGCCTCTCGCTGCTGCTGCTCCAGCAGGACCTGTCGGCGTTTTTCCAGCTCCATATTTCCCCTCTCATAGTTGGCTTTCCTTTTGTCCTCAAATGTCACTAAAATAAGGAAAGGTCGTTATTTCTGCCCTGTGCAAAACACTGCTCTCAAACAAGGACCTCAGTTATGCCACTAAAGATAGATACTTCTTGGCAAGCTCAGGTTGTTCAGTCATGGATGATGTAAGCATCTTTCATTTTTTAAAGTATTATTTTTCTGTTCAAAAATACCTCTACATTTTCCTAAGTATAGTCCAACTAGGGAAAGAAAAATAAAAAGAAGAAAAAGTTCCAGTTTAGAATGACCACAAAAATTACTTGAATGTTACAGGAAAGCCTCTCACTCTAAAGAATGAAAGATGAAAGAATGCTAGAGGAAAACATAAAAGAACAGCTTATATAAATTGGGAGAAGACAGTCAGTCTGCTGTTAAAAAGGTATTTCCAACGTGCAGGAAACATTAATACACGGATAAAGAGCTTAGTTTTTCAGAGTGCTCCCTCTAAGAGTTCCTGGAGTTAAAACTATCAGACACCAAAACAGGATCAAGCTTAATTACTGCACACAAGGATAAAAAGAGACACAAAGGAATGGTTTAGGCCCCCAGCAACCACCCTTCCAAAAAGAGAGGCAAGTCCTGTCTTGCAGTGTCCCTGTTACATTGTGAGTAACAGGGATCTTTGGTATGTTCAAACTGCTTCCAGTTTGCAGAGAACTGAACTCCACTGGACCCCTGCTTTCAGAATGGCCAGAAATGCCAGGAACTTTCAGATGAAAAAGAAATTTGCAGTAACATGGCAGTGTCTGGCCATAAAGGGTTTATTTTCCAGAATACATTATTAATCAGCACATTTTTCCTTTCCTACAGCTAAAAATAACCCCAGTCTCTGCCTTCTCAATTCTATTAGATGTAACAGGCTGACTACATCCACTTAATAACCTTCCTACCATCCAAGTTAAAAGGGATCTAGATCCTGAAATGAAGCTCTCCATGGATTTGACTATTTCTTCCACTTTCTAAAAGCTTCAGTGCCCTTCAAAAATAGTCCCATACATTAAGAACATGAACCCTGTTTTTTTACCTGGCTGTTTTTTCTGTGGCTCCTCCTCTTGCACAGGTTGGTAAGATGGCAGAGTTCCATTTATATTTTCAGCATATTTTCCACTCCTGGAGGGGAAAAAAACCCCCACTCCACCATTATTAGAGAAATTGCACAGTTGTGTTAAATATATTACATTTTACTGCCCTCAGTGATTACCTGAAAGAAGGTGGCACCAGCTCAAGGGGCAGAGTCAGGGGCAGTGGCTGCCCAGCTTTGGCCATGTCTGTGAGGTGCATGGCCAACACAAACTCATCAGCCTTCAGCTGCCCATCTCCATCTATATCAGCCAGGGACCTGTTCAACAGCAGCACCAGTTAGAACCAAATATCACAATCACTCACAAATTACAGCTGAAACAAGGCACTGTGGAAAAACAATTTTTAAAACTGGCGATTCCTGTGGAATGTTTTGGTAAAAATACTTGCAGTTAATAACAAATAATTGATGAAGGGAGATATTATTTGGTTTAATCATGTACTGTTATTCAGATCACAGAATCATGGAATGCTTTGGGTTGGAAGGGACCTTAAAGATCATCCAGTTCCAACTCCCTGCCATGGGCAAGGAAACCTTCCACTGTCCCAAGTTGCTCCAAGCCCCTTCCAGCCTGGCCATAAACACTTCCAGAGATGAGGCATCCAGAGCTTTTCTGTGCAGCCTGTTCCAGCGCCTCAGCATCCTTACAGTAAAGAATTTCTTCCTAATATGAATCTGAGCCTGCTTTCCTTCAGTTTGAAGCCATTCCCCCTTGTCCTGTCTCTACAGGCCCTTATAGTTTCTCGTCATCCTTCTTGTAGGCTCCTTTCAGATGAAGCTTTCTTTTCAGCTTCACTGAAATGTTCTCTTCTTCAGCCTGAACAAACCTAATTCTCTTACATTTCCATAAAATACTGAAAAATCGACAGGAAATGGTAAGAAGTATCTCTTGGTTTATTGCATCACAAATAGAGGAGCTGGAAAGTAAATCCAGGATTGTTCTTAACCAGTTCAAAATGCTAGAAACTACTTTTTCAATTATTTTTTTGAAGCCAAAGAAAACATTACATAAAATTACATCAAATTCTATAAAAGAAAGCTTTCCATAGAATTTCTTTTTCCCCTTGTGTCTCCTCAACAGTGCAGGGAAGACATGAGACACAGAGTAACTCGCAGTGGGTAGGAAAAGGATCACCTACCCCCTCTAAGGAGAAGGAGATCATATTACCCTACAAAATGTTTCCCACAAAATGGGGGGCTGGTGGGGTGTGTGTTTGTGTGAAACCAGTGAAATGCAAGCAAGCAGGAGCCTCTCTCAAAGAACTATCAAAGAACTATAGAGACAGAATTGCTAAAATATGTCCTTAGACTGCACAGTGAAATGTTTAGTAAAAACACAGTTCATTAAAAAGGCAGTTAAAAAAAACCCATACAAAAACCAAAAAGGAAACAACAAAACAAACACCAAAAAACTCCATCACACACACTGTTTTTCACACAGTGAAAAACAAAAGCAGGAGATTATGTTATGTTCACATAACAGCACTATTCACACGTAACAGCACCATTATTTCAGTCATTACCATTAACAAGCACTCAGTAGAAATACTGGTAATTTCTTAGGGCAAAACTGAAATTTGGGCTGTTATCTCTCTCTAGAGGGGAACACTGAGCTCCCTGCACTGGCTACTGATACCTTCAGGATACATACCCAGAAGGGAAAGAGCCACTGCACACCGGATTTATTCCCCCAGACTCCAGAGAGGAGCAATACATCCCCATACTCCATGTTTATCTTCACAGCACAAAACCAAACAAGCTGAGCTTTGCTACTGCTAAAGACACAAATGACTGTCCTGGGACAGGGGAAGAAGAAAGGGGACTCAAGAGGAGATGTAAAGTTGTTGTGAATTCTGCTGGGCCACTAAATTTCATATATAACACCTGAGTTATGTCTGAAGATGGAACCTAAACTGCCATGTCTAGCAGAGCAGATCATTCAAGCCTTCAGACAACTCTCAGCACTTTCACCAGCACAATAAAGGCAAGTCTTAACAAACGTGTAATATGCAGATATCTTGGTGGAAACTGCATTAAAACTCAAAAAAAGCTGAAGGGTTACTTAATTTTGAACCTTCTTCCATACTTTAAAACTAACAACCTAGATATCAGAATCCTACTTTTGAAAGGAATAAGCCCTGGATCAGAAATTGAAGTTAGCATCTCTTCTATTATATAGAGTTTAACAAACACACACAAAGAATGAAAACATGAATTATCTCAAGGTGTCTTTCAGAAATGTAACTAGTGAACAAGCTAAGTTTGCTAGCAAACTACTTAACAAGTTTGTTTTAGCAGCTCAGTTTCTGATTTTAGATCTGTGGCGTCTCTTCATCATTTCTTATTAAATAAAGTACATTTCCTCTCTTAACATCATAAAGACATTGAATCAGTAACTAAACTCACCAAATAGTAGCCAGCTGAGTCTGTGAAAGATTTGATTGCAGAAGGGCATTCCTTGCTTGAAATCCTTAGTGAAAGTGTAAAAGATTTTTATTAAAATAAACACTTCATTCAAAGATTCATATGAGGCAAAAAATGGGTCACGAACTGGGGCATGTTTATTTTTAATATTAATCTAATCCATTTTCATCAGTTGGCTTTACTTCCAAGCTTAACAACAGGCATTATAACCTGAACACAATGAAGGTGTAAGTATTCTTGTGTATCTTTTTCCCTCAGAGCACCTAACAAAAACGTCAACTTGAAAAATGGGTATTTATGGTAATCCCCACAGCTGTCACAAAAGCACAGCTGACTGTTTCCCTAAACCTTAAGCTATCCCTGGAAAGTTTTCCTTGGTAGCAAAGAATCAGATATATTTCTAGGCAGGTCAAAGAAACCTTCCTCCCAAAATCCACTGAAGAAGATAAAAAGCATTGAGAATCTTTCCTTAAAGAAAGAATTGTTCTCCTTTGTAGGGAAGGGAACTGAGGCAGAGTGCTTATTCAAAATGGGAAATCTAACTAAGACACACAAGACACACATACTGACTTTACACCTACTGAATGCTTGGCCAGTGCTCTCTGCTCACTGCATTACACTGAGGAATTCCATTTTTATAACAACTTTCATAAAACTCTCCTCCTGTATTAACTTTATGTGAAGTGTTTTGAAGCCACCACAATGCTGTGGCCCAGCACAGATGTCACTGGAAACCAACAAGGATTCTCTTAAATTACTTTGGAAAAAATTCAAGCAATGGCTGCAGTTCTGCAGTGTCTTTCCCAAGCTGCTTTCTTTCAGAAGATAAAGCCCAAGTATCTGAGCATTGACTGATACAGGAGCACAAGGCACAAAAATGATGGTCAATGTCCCCCATTTTCACAAGAAAGAGTCTTAGTCCAAAGAGTGATGCTTGAAAAATGCCTGCTGACTTTACAGAGCTGAGCTCCACAGCCTTGTGGGTCTCAGGCTCCTCTACTCAGATCCCACCACTCCAGGCTTCTCCTTCTCCCTGCAACAGCTGCTGTAGCTCCCCCAGTGTATTTGTCTCCTCCACGTCTAACACAAAACCCAAGTCAATGAACTGATGGTTATTTCCATTTCTTGGCTGGCTGAAACCCACTCTCTCCTGCACAGGTCTGAGCACCAACATTTCAGCTTTTATTTCACATGCAAGTCAAATCCCAAGCTGGAATTCCATCCATCAGCCTATGATGTTCAAAGGCAGGAAACATTCTGGTTTTCACAGTTCATATCAAAAGCCATACTCACCTGATAAATATCCACTCATACTTTTATCAAGACTGTTAAATTTCTGTCTGTATTTTAATCTGGAGGCCTGAGGAACTGCCCAGTCTGAGGATGTAATCTTTGGTGAATTCCCAGCTAATGATGCACTAGAGGAAGAATTTGAACTGCAATATAATTTCAAAACAAAACAGAACAAAAACAAAGCAAAAAAAAAAAAAAGAAAAAAAAGCCAAACCAACCAACCAAATATCAAAAGAAAACCGAAAGAGAAAAAGAGATAACAAAATAACTCTAAATCATTTGGCTTAATAAAGAGGCATTGGAACAGAAGACACATAGCATCTTCCAGTTACATGAAAAAATTTCCATGAAGTTTTACCTCTGGTAACTTGCTATAAATAATGTCATGACAAATATGGGATTTTACAGTAGAAGTAGGGATATATTTGTTGAAGGCAAAATGTTGAATTGAAAATCCTTTTCCTTTGGTATCACAGGCACTAATGCACATAATTGATCCTTCTACCACTGCAAAATAACAGTATAGGAAACCACAGGAAAACACCTCCACTATCACAAGGGTGTTGGATCATTGTTTAAGTAACTTTAAGAGGCATGTAAATGAATAACCATGAGAATAAAAATGGATCTGATGAACTCATAACCAAAAGCACCTTCTAAAGCTATTTTAATCACCATATTCCAGCTCTACCTCTTCTTTCTGTTTGTGACAATGACACGCTGAGTGGAGCTTTTTCAACTCAGTCAGTTTCTGCAGAATAGTGCTGATGTAGGGTTTAGATATAACCCATATAACTTGCATCAAACTCCCAGAATTTTCAGTGTCCCATCTCCAGAAATCAGACAAACTCAAGAAAACTGAATCCAGCCTGCCTTGTTTAAGGTAAACCCCTGCTCTGTCAAGTAAAAAAACCCCAAACTATTTGAAGTGCTATCCAAGGCAATACAGAATGCTGATAGAAATAAAGCCTCTCCAGCACAATGCTGGATTGACATCCCCTGCAAGGAATGAGACAACATGATGGCAAAAATGCTGCCAACAATAGCACTGGAGAAGGGCTCCTTTGTATAGCACCAGCAACAGAAAGCTTTCCAATTAAAAAAAAAAACAACCAACAAAAAAAAAGATGATTCCAGGCACAAGCCATGCCTACAGTCACCTTACAGGACATCTGCTGACATCAATGTGTGAGAAGCCCAGATCATGCACCCCACTTGCCCAGAACAGGCAGCAGGGAGGTGAAAGAGTCTCTGAGTTAATTATGGAACTGAGCAGGGGCAGAGGTGCCCTCAGGACCATCTTTTGGGAGATACCCCTGGACACCCAATTGGATAGATAAGCCCAGCCCCTCACTTTAGTTCATAGCAAAGCTCTAAAATCAGTGAACCAGAGCAGCTGATTATAAAGATTCATAATCTTCTATTATTCATAAAACAAATTCACACATAAATATTGATAACAAATTCTATTCTTACATGCCTGCTGATTACATGGTGCCCTCTATAATTAATGAGCACATAATGCATAAGCATTGCTTTTATAACCACTTAGTAAGGTTTGTATCTATTTACTAATAAGGTACATTCCCCTCTTTTTGGCACTGCTCATCTGACCTCCGCACCTACTTTGGATATTTTGTCAATTTACTGAAAATATTACTTATTGTGCATATAAAAACAAAATCTATTTTCAGACTTGATAGGTCATATTAGATAGACCAGTTTTTAACAAATGTACTTTGGGAACAGAAATGCTCCATGCGTTTTGGAAGTCATACTACTTAAGTGTAAGGTACAACAATTTTAAACTTAACTTCCATACCTGCTAGATCCTAAATCAATTAATGACTGTGCCTTCTGCATATTGGAACCACCAAACCCTCCTGCCATGGGACCTAAAGAACCAGTATGAGGCAGTGCTGGAACAAGAAGAAACAAAAAATTAACCGCAGAACTCTAAAGCAGTTGGGTATAAGATAATGCTTCATAATCAACATTCTCTTTGATAGAAGTAAGAAAAGCTAATCAGTGTCTTGTTGTTATGATTAACTAGTTAGAACAGAATTAACAAATGCGAACTGCAGAGAAAAAACATTTGTAGGGTTTTCTGTTGGGGTTTTTTTGGGAGGTTTTTTGTTGGTGGTGGTTTTTTT
Source organism: Acridotheres tristis (assembly GCA_037013685.1). Lineage (NCBI taxonomy): Eukaryota > Metazoa > Chordata > Aves > Passeriformes > Sturnidae > Acridotheres > Acridotheres tristis. The sequence goes on from CM072887.1 coordinate 105,389,542, forward strand.
TAACTCTCATGCATGTTTTAGCACTCCTGTCTGAAATCAGCCACAGGGAAGATAAGATTCACAATTCTGAAAGCAAGTACTGGACTGTGCTATACTTACTTGAGGAGAAAGGTACAGACAAAGGCTGCAGAAGGCTGGATGTTCCATTTGGCAACGAGGAAGTACTGACAGAAGGCACCAGGGGAGCAGAGATAACCAAAGGAGGAATGGAAGTCATGGAGGTCAGAGACATGGGAGCTAATGGTGTGATCGCAGACATGGACGTTGGCATGGACAGATTTGGCATACTACCCATTCCTAGAGCAAAATCCAATAATTCATGGTTTAGAATTACAGAGGCTTCAACAAGAAATTGGGTCCCTTATGTGAGGCAGAAATTACACAAAGCAACTGGTGTCTGGAATATAATGAGTTAAAATAGATGCTTATGAACAATATTTACTTTTTCTCTAAATTTAGGCAAGACAGCTCACAGGGGAAAATACACTGAAGAATAGGAATTAAAAAGAACAATCTTGACAAGCAGATTCATTCTCAAGGTAGATTTAGCTACTATTTTCACAACAGAGCAAGATCTGGTTTTCTATAATTGCAGCTATACCTACTTCTTCAACAATTCTGGCCCCTGAGAGAGAATTACAACCTCAAAAGCTGTGATAATCCTCCACAGGGAAAAGCTGCTGCTGTTTCTGAACTAAGTCTCTTCCAAGTATCAGCCTTGGAAGAATCCACAGGGGTGAAAAGTCCTTATTAGGGACCCATGCTTAGCAAAGGGTTTCTAAAGGCAGCTGCCTGAGGCAAATTAGGGCACTTGAATTACTGGCTGCACCTTGTGGAAGACAACAGTGCTGGTGAGATGATGGAAAGTTATAGAGGTAACTGTATGCCAACCACAGCTCCCTGTACTCCAACACACGAGATTTGGTGATGGGCAGACATTTTATATCATGTATGTAATTAATATATGCATACATTTAATTTTAGCATAGAAGTGTGCACGTATTTTGTAATCCAGCTCAAGTCATTGTGGACATTTTGTGCTATAAAACAACACAATAATAAGCATGCACTGAATCACCAAACACCATCACAAAAAAATGTCAAAGTAATTCTATTCAGTTAATCATATAACCAAAACAGACAATCTGATTCACTTTGAAAAAATATGTAAAACACCTATTCTACCAAAACTCTGATATTTTACTAAATTTAACTTTAAAACCACAAAGCATAAATAAGTGACTGAGTAGGAGTGAGACAAAAAAAGACCACCAGTACAAAATGAGAGCCTGAAAGCTAGATGGCAGATGTGAGTGGCCCTCTTGTCAAAACTGAATACATGTTTTTCTTTATCAAAGTCTTCAAAGAACCAACTTATCAAAACTATCAAGTGACCTGGTCAATTTCCTAAATCAGAATATCCTTTTTTCTTGTTTCACACTGATTTACTAAATTTTCATGGTCAGATTAATGCTTTTATTTGGCTGCAATTAACTGTGGCTTTTTTACCTCTGAACACTAAGTAATTATATATTCATAAGTACCAAAGCGAGCTGACATTAGTGGTGAAAACACTGGAGTTTGTTTCATGACAGGAGGGAGAACTGAAGGCAAGTGCTGTCCTTGCAATTTCAGCTTGATGAGTTTCATGGCTATAGAGAACTCCAGCTGATCCATTTTTCCATCCTTGTTCAGGTCCGAGAGTGTCCTTAAAACAAAATAAAATATGAGGAGAAACAGAAATACAACATTTTTGATCAGTGACAGGCTTTCCTACTAGATGTATTTACTGTTTCTGCACAGGAAAACAAGAAACTTCTTGCAAAGTAAATTTTCTACTTTTGATAAAATTCATACTTTTGAGAAGCTTCAGTATCCACTTCTGCAGAGTTCAGTTTTGAGGTTGCTATATATTTAACACATAATTCCCAAGTAAGCAGGAAAACATTTGGGAAAACACAAAAACACAAGTCTCCTGCCCAGTGGATACACTTGTTGCCTCTGCTATGCTTTTCTCTATGCTCCCAGCCAGAATAATTATTTTAAATTAATCTTTGGTAAGGTAAGGAATTAATGTAAGAATCTGGAACAGGATGCAGGAGGATGCAGAAACCTCCTAAAGGCACTATACACTGCTATGAAAACTTCATTAATTCACAGTGGTGAATTAACCTCACAGTGATGAGGTTTTCTAAGCCTGATACCCACACTGTCTTCCTTTTGACAGTTCTCTAAATAAATATAACAGGAAATATATGCAACAGTGCATACATAACCTCAAAATTTATGGTCAGATGGATAATACAAAGTTTTATTATCATTTAAACATGCAAGGACCAAGCACAAGAATGTAAATAAAATTAGGAGAAAAAAAAAACAAAACAGACTAATGTTAAACCTCATTTTTCCTTTGGTTCTGTTACTGCTCAGTACAAAACCCCAAGGCCCCACAAAAAAATTTCCTTGCCCCTCTTTTCTAGGCACTGAGGTGTCTGGTTTAATGGTGAACATAGTGGTGATGCTGGTTGGACTTAATGATCCATGAATACTTTTCTAATCTCAACAATTCTGTGATTCTATGTGTCTGAAGTTAAAACTAACTTGCATTTAATTATTTTGTTTAACACTTTTTCTTAAAGTTGTTCTTAATTGTTATGATCCTCAAGTGTGTGTCCTTCAGCACACCAATGTCTTGGTAACAAGCCAAGTACCCCAAACTGAGCACAGGATTCTAGTGAGGACTGAGGGGTTACAGAGAAGAAAATGTTGGGAGTGTTGCACTCACCACACACATGCTGCAAGGAACAGCACTTTTTCCAGTTCCTGTATTACAGCATTGCTTGGTTTCTCATGTATCGTAACTGTCCTTCTACTAATTTTTTTTGTGGCTTGAGATTTTTTCTTGTCTTCTACTTTACATGTACTTCAAGCCCTTAATACAGTTTAAAACCACTGCTTTCAGCATGATCCAATTTGAAATAACACCATAAAAAAGATGTAAAAATTACTGAGTGTTAATTATTGTTGGTACACATATGGGCTGAAACCTTCCTCTTCATGGTTCAGACAACACTTTCTACCTCGACTGCTGAAAGCCTCTGTAAAACAACATAACACAGCAAAGGTAGCATTTGAATGCTGTCTATCTCCTATCTTAGAAAAAACAAATAAAGAATACCTTACCATATTTGAGCAAGGATTGAAGATGGCAGGCCTGATTGCAAAAAAAAGGTACGTGCTTGATCACCTGTGATAAAGAAGGAAAATAACACAGACTTTTATACCAGAGATGTATTTTTGAAGAGCTCAGCAGTCTCTTGGGGGATCAAGTTTTGAAAGAAATCCCCATGCTGGATGTCAAGCTTTCCTAGGCTTTTTTTCCAGCTTTTAACACTGGTGACAACAGCGATTATCAGACACCCATGTATTCCATAATTCCCAATCTTTGCTCTGAGAAGTGATTTCAGATAGCTGTAGGAACTTTAACAGGTCACAAATCAACGGCTGCTAACATCTTAAAAGATGCATGAATTAAAGAATGACTGAAAATTTAATCCTGCCTCAAGTACTCAAGCAGGAAAGGATCAGAATGCTGTTTCTTTTCTCCTCTATCCCATCTAACTTGCGCCAGTATTGTGTCTCTAGAGAAACACCATGTTCTAAATAATATTCTTTTCTGTCAGAGAACACCCACGATCGATTTCAGTACTGCAGGAAGGGAATGGGAACTGTTGTGCAATCCCATACCAAGTTCCACATCAGTTGGTACATAGACAAAACAGGGACAGTGGTGTTTATGCCTACATCTGAGTGAATTGCAGATGCTTAAAGCTAAGACTTCAGGTTACTCTTGCAGCTCTCTCATATTCACACACAACCTTTTATTTCAAGCATTTGCCAAATAAATAACAAAGCCTGTAGACGTAGATGAAGGTAAGAGCCCAGATGTGGCCTAAGGGTAGTCCCTGGGACTGCATAGTTTACAGCTGGAGGTAAACACCAACCTCGCAGTGCTGTTTGGCCAAAGCAGGAGTTATGTGCCACTTAGCCAGAAGATGTGCATGTTCCAAACAGACAACTTTCCACTCTCTCCTCAGTCCTTTCTAGCCCCAAAAGAGGAAAAGCAGGGCCAGTGGAGCAACTAGATAGGGCATTACTGGATAGCTGGGCAGGTAGGAGCGTCAGGGCTGGTCTTCAGTGCCCACCCACCCAGAAAGAATGGGCATTCTTAAATTAAGACATCTTTGCCAATGAAATTGAGTCTTTCTTGATATCAAAAGCAGATTTTAAATTTAAAACCTGCAAATTCTGAGGTGCATAACAATGTGACCCAATGCTTCAGAGGAGATGCAGTTGAATGCAACTGGAACTGACAGCAGACCTCTGCAAAATGCCATTAGCCCATCCAGTCCCTGCTGAAGGCCCAACAGCCAAAATTTCAAGCAGTTGCTAACAAGCACAAGCTGTCAGCATCCCTCCCCTGCCTCCTCCCTCCAAACAAAGATATCTAACAGCACAGCATTCTCTCCTCAGACTGAGGAGAGACACGTCTGCTGTGTCTGGTGTCACTTGCCACAACAGCTACTGTAAGTGCTCCCTGGCAGCTTCCCATCTGAGCATGGATTTTGCCTGATATTCTCTGGTTTCTGAAACTAGGCAGAATGGCCACACACAGATGGTGGCTGCAGAAGTGACAGGGTTAAACAGAACAGCATTCCTGTGCCAGACTTCAAAGGAAAGCTTGTTAAGTTTACTAATAACCTGTGGCAGTTTGCCTGAAGAATACGGTTATTAGTCACACAACAAAGGGCTAGAAATAGGATGCAGTTCTTGAACTGTTCTACAGAGATAGGTATGTGTACACAGAAGTTAATGTGTAATGCAGAGCCTCAGACCAACCTGTAATGTAACCTCCAGTGGGTTTAAGGCTATCAAACTGCTTGTCGTGCTTGGCCCGCTCTTCAGAGGTGATGGCCCATATGTTTGGCCCTCCTGGAAAAAAAAATCCAAAACAAATCAACAAAAACCAATGAACAACCAAATGGACTGAAAACCTTCACAAATAAAGCATGTCACTTGCAAAATAAAAGCTTGGCTTTCTCAAGAGATAAAGTTAGATGTGGACACACCCAGCTCCTACCAGTTTGGCAAGGACGTTATGCAACACAAACCTGCTTCCCAGATGTGCAAGCCGAGCTGAGACAATCCCCCAGCCAGACTGCTTCACCCTCGGCTTTCAAACAAGCTCAGTCGTCCTTCAAAGCTGGTGCAGAGCAGCTTCCTGTCGCTGCTGATTGTTTGCAGCCCGGGCAGGATGTGTCTCACCATCCCCTGTGTGAGCCAAACACTCCCCTGGCTCACTGATGGACAAATGGCATCCAGCGTCACCCAGGCTCTCATGCACAGGGCTGACACCCTCTAGGTGCCAAAAGGGCTTACACTTGTCTTGCCAACACTCTAAAAACAAAATTGGAACTGCTGACAAAAATAATTTGGTTTTGTCTGACAAAGAACTGACATTTCGGGCTGTTTTTTTAAAAGCAGCATGCAATTTCCACTTCACATTTTTTAATACTTCATGAAGTAAAAAATATTACACCCTGAGAGCAGGAACTAGAAGTTACAGGGAATAACTGTGTTTACAGAGTTGTGCTGGTGACACCAGGCAGAACCTGATGGACTTCCAGAAATGGTGCAACCTGCTGCATAAAGGTCAGGTTTCCTTTGCAGGAAAAAGCAGCTTGCCAGAAATAATTGAGTTTGTTTTTTAAGTAGGAGGAAGTTTTAGTTGGGAAGTTCTTGACAAATATTTAATTTTTCAAATCAATGAATACAAGAATTAGCCAAAATTCTGAATGAAACCACTCAAAACAGCATTAAAAAGTTATTACCTTTACACTTCTAAAATTACATTCTGCTGAGTATTACTACTTCCAAAGAACTGCTAATCTGTTCAAGTGCTTGTATTGCTTACTAAAAGACAGTCAGGGGAATAAATAATTCTTCTAATAAGATATTAACAACTTGCTTCAAAAGCCACAGCACTCTGAAAGAAAGTTACCATAAAATGCTTCCCCTTCCTACATAAACTTTCAAAGCTTTGAATCTCCAAAATTTCAAGAGGTTTTTGCACTGTTTTTCAATGTATAACAGCAAAGTGAAGGGACTGTGTGCTGATATACTTGTCAATACATACACAGTAATAATGTTAATAACTTCTCACCTGTGCTTATCATCATAAACAAATACATTTTCCAAAAAAGACTTAATTTTTCCTCTTAAGAAGGTCCTGTTAAAACTGTATTTCTCCTTGCATGTGTACAGATTTAATTCTTTACCCTTGCTCCCTTAGTAAGAAATACAATAGTTAAAAAGACCAAAACAAAACAGAAACTCACTGGGGAGATGTATGACAGAAAAGATGTGAGGGCATTAGGATACAAATTCTAGACACTTGAATTTGGAATTTTGCTTGTCTCTCCTGAGGATATACCTTTTTTTTTAGTGTAGCCTCAAAGAAAGAGTCTTCTTGCAGGTTACATGTGAAATTGCACTTCAAGAACACCCCCTTTAATCTTCTGATTAAATGAGCATAAATAAATCTAGATTAGATACTGATAATGAAGTGAAACAAATCTGAATCAGATGTCTAGAAGTCAGTGGGCACTGTCAGTATTACTGTAAGACACTAATGAGGACAATTTCCACCCAACGGCAAAAATTAGAGCAGCACTTAGATTTCTTTAAAGTGCTAATTTTAAGATACAAATGAGAAGAGCAGAAAATGTGGTTATGATTATAGAAATTATCTCGATCAGACGAAAAAATGCTCCTAAAGCTGCCAGCAGCAACTTCAGAGAAACTGACATTTTTTCATTTTTGGAAAACAAAATATTAACAACATTACACTTTTCTTCTACAAAGTGCTCCTCTTTGAATATCTTTTGAAGCAGGTTGCTACAACACTCCTTGGCTTTTTAAAATTAATGACAGAAGGATTAAGACCACCATAATAAATTCCCATGGTCAGTGGCTGCAAAGTGATAATGGAGTTATGACCATCACCATAGCCCCTCTAGAGAATCCAATTTACATTGTAAGGTAATTTCTGCTTATATGTGCACAATTTCTTATTTATCTGTCACAGATTAGGCAAGAAGATGGCAATCAATCTTGAAAATCTAGTATTTCTGTAATTCAGAGTTGTTTTACTATTCTATTTCCTCTCCAACTATGAAATTCAGCATACACAGCATTGTTCCAAATGTGTTAAAACCTTACAGGTCAGCAAATCCCTAAATTCACACTGGTAGCTGGATGATGATTAAAATCTCATTCAACAAGTGATTCAAGATCCACATTCACCCTTCATTCTCATTTTTGCCATCCTTAACACATCCAAGAACATTGCTATTTTTTGCTCACTTGATATTTTGTACACTTTTACCTCTGGACCATCTCTAAGGTCCTTTCTGTTCCATGCCTATGATTCTTTCATTTAGTCCAACACCCCTGCAAGGAGCAGGAACCTCTTCAACCAGGCCAGGTTGCTCAGAGCCCTATCCAACCTGGCCTTGAACACTCCCAGGGATGGGGCAGCCACAGCTCCTCTGGGCAACCTGTTCCAGAGTCTCACCACCCTCGTAGAAAAATTCTACCATACATCTATTTGAAATCTACAAATTTTTAATTTAAAACCCTCACCCCTTCTCCTATCTCAACAGAGTGTTTTTCCCCACCTTTCTTACAGGCCTCCTTTGAGTACTGAAAAAAGTACAGAAAGGTCTCTCTGGAGCCTTCTCCAGGTTGAACAACTCCAAGTTTCCTGCAAGTATAAATTTAATTTTTAAAAAGAAATATTTGACTAAAACTACATTATTACATCAACAAGTGCTTCTACAGCCTTCCACAGTCCTAGTGAGTCAGTGCAAGCAGCTGTCATGGAATAGTGGTAACTACAAACACACATTATCAAAAGCACATTGTGGGAATGTTTCAGGGAACTGAATATATACCCTGAAAACACCAACCTGCTAATAATTTATTTTCAACAGTAAGGAAAATTTCAGATTCTTCCTTTCCCTAAGGACAGAGACTGAGATATGCTCTCTACTGGTTACTTTATAGGCCTGGAAGAAAATGCAGTAAGTCTTAAAATCCAATGTATAAAAACATAGATTTTGAAAAATATAAATATTCATGGCAGTAATTAGGAGCTAGAGAACAGCACACTTTTAAGTCAGCACACCTCTCCCAGTGAAGTTTTAGTGCTTGTCTATAACTGAACAAAGACTCAGAAAATTAAGTTTTACCCTAACATCACTTGAGTGTCTGCCATCTGCAGCTCGAACTAGAACAGGTCATTGTTTTCTGAATAGAGGTTAATAACTGTTGGACAATGAAAGTATTTGTGTAAAATAATAAAGAAAAAAATTTTAAAAACCCATTGCTTCTGGTAGAGATCCACAGTGAATGTAGTCAAACTCCACCCACAGTTATTATTTAAAGGATTCACTGTTTTTTTCAACTCCCACCCCATATGCCACAGAAACAAGATAAACAGCACAGCACAAGAGGAAAGGCTAAAACACTGTGAATCCTTGTATTTAGCTTAACTAGGTGCTCACAGCTCTTTTGATGATACCCTTGCTGACACAATTAGGAAAAGTAAAATCTGTGTACAGAAAAGCTCATATGAAGATTTCTCAAAATACCATGTGAAAATACCATACCAGTCTATTTGAAATCAACACTTTCAACAATGGGACTCACAAGGTATTGGCAATTCCACAAAGCACATCACAACACCATTCTCCAAAGTAATTGTTGTGTTTACCTGCATAGTACAACCAGGACCATCACAAAAACACAGCCAAAATTAGTCTGAAACTCAGTTCTCCTGTGCCATCACCATCAAATCACGCTACAAAAATCATGCTACAATCCTCACAAATAGTGTGATTGCTTCCCAAAACTACCACAAGTGGTAAAAATGGACACTCAGTGCAACTGCTGAGAAAAGTTACTCTGCCTGGTTTTCACACAACCACGTCCTGGGCATGCTGAACTGTGACGAAGGGAAGATACTCCTTTCCTGGGAAAGGCAAAACTGCAGGAAGAATCAAACATCTGCCACCCAAGATGTGTCATCTAAACTTACCTGGCTTAGCTCAGCCATTTTTTGCACTAACACACCTTCAGTTCTAGACCTGAGAAACATTTTGCCCATAAACCAGACCCAATGAATTTTGCATAGAGAAATTGCTGTTGTTCTTCTGTCCACACGGCCCCAGTCCTCACTCATGGCAAGTCGTGCATTAATCACAAACCAAACTGCAGGGGTCTGCTCTTCACAGACCTCTCTGACCCCAGCATGGGCAAGAGGCAGGAATCTCCTTGATGGAGCAGTGCTGAACCTTTGGCTGTCCAAGCAGCAGTGAGCTACAATACTTTTACAGATCAGCTCCCCACCAGAAATCAAAATACAGTTGCTACTACATGCTCCCATGAGAGGCTTTGCTGCAGACAATAAATAGTACATTACTTTTCTGACTCAGCTTAAATTTCCTGGACATTTTTGAGATCTACGTAATTTTTCCCAACTGTAGCTGATAAAATTTTGGAGGGGAAAAACAGTACAACCTCTCTGACAAGAAGATATCTCATTAATTCATTATTCTTCAAAACAGATTACTTTAGAATCTTACAACTTCATACACGAAGCCAACATATTCGACTACCCTGAATTTTTAGGAATCAAAACTCAAGAAATGCCGAACTTGAGAGATTTTCCTGACAAAGACTTTCCCTAGAACAGAGTAACTATTATCTTCACCTGCTCTTTTTGCTTATAAAAAACCACAAATCTATTTTAGTAAGACTTCTGGAAGACAGAGACCAAATTTTCTTTCTTTCCCAGAGAAAGCTGGTACTTTCAGAGAAGACTGAATAAACGTCAGCACTGGCCAATTGTGCTCAATATCCAATATGAGAAACCTGGACTTCATGTCCAGAAATGTCTCCACAGATTCCCTATTCCAAAACAGAAAACCAACAGTGAAAGGTCCTTTACTTGCCTACTCCAAAACTCCACAACACATCCAGAAGTCCAACACCACATGTGACATCTGCCCAAATAGAAAGTCTGTGTGTGATGACAAACACCCAAACACCCAAAGCTAAACATGCTTTGAACTTAACTCTCAAGACTTCTCTGAAGATGACAAAATACATACTGAACTCACTTTCACGTAACAGGTATTTCTGTAATTCAGTGTAGCAGCACTCACAGTTTTCTATTGTTGGAAACAAGTGACTATGCTGTTGATTAGACATCTTCAGTTTATTTAAGTTCATTTTAAATAAAAGACACTTCTCTAGGTGAGAGTAGGGAAGTCTGCTTGTGGCAGGATCACAGCATTTCAGGAAAGCTCCAGAAATGTCTTTACAACACTGCATCAGACAGATAACCTTCTGAATAAAATAAAGGACTTGTTTTGATGGGCTGCCAACATCAAAAGGGAAACATGCACTGTTCTTTCCTTAAAACAGTAAATCACCATTGAAAACAGAGAGGAGAAAAGAAAGTGCAGTCTTAGACTTGAAAATGCTCTGTAAGACCTCTGCCACTGCTTAGTACTGCCCATAGCAAAGGGTAGCTGTAGTGAGAACAGCAGGATTACTGATAAGGAAAATCCATAAGACATGCCTTACATTCTCCAGAACATCTTTGTTTCTCACTCACAAGCATTGCTTGTATTTCTCTAATAAAAACAATGCTCCTACGACCTACAAAGTTAATTAACTCCACAGACATAACAAACCTTAATTGAAAGAGCATTCCTTGTACGTATAAGTCATGAGGATTATCCCACCACCTCTGTAACCATCAAAAAAACTAGCATGAAGCTTTATAATGACCTTAAATACATATTTATCCCTATGTTTAAAGACAGGGAAATTTCAGAACACATATGCAGCAACATGCCTCGAGCTGTATATAACAAGGGGTTTTCCTTAATGCAACCAACAATCACATTACAGTCTCCTATTAGGAGCCTCCAGAGGGTTGTCTGGTCTAGGACATATTGGGATAAATCTAATAATTCCAGTCTTTCTGTGTTTGCAGACAAGTTTACCACAGAAGTATTTATCACAGATTGGATTTAACACTCCCAATTGAGATGTTGAATCAGACTTCTAATTTTTCCTCTGTGGTGAGTAAACACTCCAGGAGTCTGAAAATACACAGAACATTTTACCATTAGTCTGAATTTGAGATTCTTTATCAGTGTTATTGCTATTTTCAATATTTGCTTCCCTTCTTTGCTGTTGATTCTATATATCAAACACAGGAGAAAAATGACTAATAATCAGCAGTTATCCTTATTGAGGAGTGCCAATGTGTTATGAACTACTACTGTGGTGGCTTTGGGTCCATCCCAAAGCATTACTTGCCCTTCCTTGAGGATTGCACCTGCTATTCCCAGCTTCCACAATCTCAGACCATGGCAGGAGCCACATGCAATCTCCTCTCACAATACATACATTAATCCTCAGTTACTCCTACTCGAAATGCTCCATGGAGGCTCTCAGTTTTATTAAGCAACACCAAGGCAGCTGCCAGAGGAAAAGGGTATCTATTTCTGTGCTTAACTGTAACTTCAGCAACTCCTTTTTGTGTGCATACAGTTAAAAGGAAAAACTTGTAGCTAAAGCATGTTAAACACAGGGAAACATGACTCTCCTTCAATTTTGTAATTTCACTACATTTACAAGAATTGTGCCTACTGAAGCCAAGAGAATTTTAAGCATTTTAATTTTCAAGCATCTCTGGCACATTATCAAAAATAGCTGGTACCTGCAGACAGGTTGTTAAATAGTGTCAGGCACATGCAAGGCTACAAGATTTGACCAAGAAAAGCTTGTTTAATTGAAGAGCAAACTTAGAGAAATGTGGACAAAGCAACAGCAGCCACATTGCATTTTGGAGTACAATTCATATTCTTTACATTATGTACAGAATTTCCAGGTGTTTAGTATACTGGGAACCCTCAGGATGAGCAGTTCTCAAAAATCAAATATTGAGCTTGTTTAAACTGTCCACCTGCTCCTGTGAGATGTGGTGCAGAATTCTGCCTGGTGATCTTGTCACTGGCAGCCCCCACTTTGACACACATAAAGGGGAATATTAGAACACAGAACACTCCGTGCCATGAAGTGATCTCAATGCAGAAACATAATCCATGCTTTTAGGAGGAGTATAATCCCTAAAACAATTTAGAGATACATAATAGTGTAATCCATGCTAACAGCACAGATCAAGTCTTTTCTGAACTCTACAGCACAATTGGCTATTCCAAAGCACTTAAACTATCAGTTTATAATAGCAGGATAGTATTTCTATACTTTATAAATATAACAGCATCTTTTAGCTCATTAAGGCTATCCTTTTTCAGAAGATCATTTTTAATTAAATTATTGCCAATTCCACTGAAGCACTTAAAAAAAACCCCACACCGAGGAAGCAAAATACTGAAAAAACTCCAAATAAACAAAAAAAAGGGTTTAAAGTTTTTTTAAAGCTCCACTAATGTAAAAGTACATCAGGAAATGTGCACTAGAAATGTGTATAAACTTGACAGAATTCTGAACTCCAAACTAACATGCTAACTTTTACACTAGTTTTCTGTAAAGTTTCTGACAATTCATTCAATAGGGGGTTTTTTAAGTTTTAATGAAGCAAGCTTCCTACTTCTCATAAAAAAGTGCAAGCACTGTAACACACAATGTTGGTAAACTCATGTTTTATTCTTAAAAGTTAATTAACTTTACCTTTCCTTACATGAAGAAGTTGGCACACAGAGCTGGGTTTAACCTAAGCCTTTGCCAGATCTAGATTTGATACCAGCAATTAATATAAAATTACTTTCTGCCTAATTCTAGTAACAGTGAAACCAGCTGTAGTTGCTGAGTTGTGATGCAGCACATGAAACAACCTCATGAATCAAGCCCAATGACAGCTCTGTCTGTGCCCAGAATCACAGAATCTTTTAGGCTGGAAAATACTTTTCAGATCATGGAGTCCAGCCATTAACCCAGCACTACCAAACCCACCACAAAACCATGTCCCTCAGTGCCACATTTATAAGTCTTTTAAATGCCTTCAGGGCTGATGACTCCACCACTGCCCTGGGCAGCCTGTCTACTGCTTGACAACCCTTTCAGGAAATAATTTTTTTTCCAATATTCAATCTAAATCTCCCCTGGTACAACTTGAAGCCATTTTGCCTTGTCCTGACATTTGTTACTTGTGAAAAGAGCCCAACCCCACCTGGCTGTCCCCTCCTGTCAGGGAGTTGTGCAGAGGCAGAAGGTCCCTCCTGAGCCTCCTTTTCTCCAGGCTGAGCCCCCCCAGCTCCCTCAGCTGCTCTTGGGGCTCCAGACCCTTCCCCAGCTCCTTTCCCTTCTCTGGACACGCTCCAGACCCTCAATGGCCTTCCTGAACTGAGGGGCCCAGAACTGGACACAGGATTTGAGGCACATCCTCTCCAGTGCCCAGCACAGGGGAATGGTCATTTTCCTAAACCTGCAATTCATACTTTTGGATGGATTTTAGAAATGGAAAGAAGAGAAGAAAAAAGTCACACCAACAAGAGTCTTTCCAATGGAAGGTATGAAAAGGTCAAGTAAGCAATATTATCATGGCATAATATAATCATACTTTGCTAACTTCTCCAGTTTTAAGTCCTGCCTCCATTTGCTTTTAAGGTGGGCAAACTTCCAGCTGACAAAATCCATGGCCTGCTTTCCCAGCCTGACACAGAAGATAGAAGAGATGCTTACCCTTCAGTTAAGGACAAGTCAGAAGCTTTTTTGAGTAAACTCATCAACTTGTACAGTATCAAAGACTACCATGAGAAAAATAAAAGGTTTTAGTCATGTTTGTGGAAAAAGAAAACAAGAGCTTAGACAAAACATTTCAAATTCTGGAAACTGATGTTTTATGTTGCTGCTGCTCACCAGCATTCACAAAACAATCCTATGACTTAATTAAAAATGTACAAAAGAACAATTTGTTTAATTATTGTCTAGAAAATCTCTGTGGAGTGCAGCAAAACTAATAAGATTTAGGTGAGTTTCAATCTGTGGCAGTCAATAAATCTTTCTGCACCAGGAGAAGTGCAGGCAGTAAAAACACCAAGGAAGAGGATGCAAAGTGAACCTTGAAATTAGGTGAAGTAAAGGAAATGATTCTCCCACGAAGACATACATTGACAAAATCAGAACAGAATTCTGTTTCAGGAATATTAGGTCCTTTCTAGTAATTTGCATAATTCTCATCGCTATCCGGCCATTAGAGTAAAAACCACATTTCCGAGTTCTCAGACTTGAGGAGGAAGTCTGGGACCAGGAGGAAGGATGATGGGTTATCCTTGCAATGGGAACTGGGATATAGACTTGAAAGAGAAGAGGAAAACAGACAAACAAAAAAAATCCCCCCAAAATTACACAGGAAGGGTGGGAGAGAAGAAAAAATGAAGAGGCACTTCCTGAATGATCTTGGAATAAAATAAAAATAGGAGATAATTCAGGAAACAAAATACAGTAACAGTCCTTCCAGTAGACTGAATATTCCCCCAGCTGAGATCCCAGCACGTCTGGGAGTTACAGTCTGAGCCAAGCATGTGGTGGTGCTGCTCCAGGATGTCTCCTCAGCCCCAGTGCAACTCCTGAAAATAAGGTACTGCCTCATAAGTAGAGGGCACCTATCTCTAATCATTTAAGGAAGACCTTTTGTCTAAGACCTTTTGTCATACACAGCTTCCTACAGCTTTCATTGTTCATTTGACACAGTGCAAAGTGCCCTGTATGATTGAGATCTGCCAATGGTACTTCCATCTGATACTGGTTAATCTTGTGTTATCAGAGACTAATTACCATTCTCTTGTCTGAAAAATAATGGATGACCTTGGGAAGGTGACACCTAGTATTTCTACCATCCCCACACTTTCATTTCCAAGCTGAAATGTCCATAGTCAATTCAATTAATCCACATATGGAAGCTGTTCTGTATCTTTAATGACTCTCGTTACCCTCCTCTTTGTAACTTCTAGTCCTGGCAGAAAGAAAAAACGGAGGGAAAACTGGAAGGAAACACAAAGGAAACAGAAGCAAGAATGAGAGAGTTTGCTTAAACAGTACTCCTCAGAAGGTTAAATTCCTAATTAGCAGAACCTGCCAACTATATCCAGCACATACACAATATTACTTTCCTAGCACACATGGGAGTTAGATTTGAAATACAATAAATTAAAAACTGTTTAATTTATGTTCATACAACCACTGGTATCAGTTTACATTATAGTCCCTAATCCTGCCTTGCCAGTGGTTCATGGGGCATTTACAGGCTAGAATTTGGAACAGAATTCTTCCATGGGTATTACAGTTGTTACAATTTCTCAGTTGCCAGAAACCACCGATTTAGCAAGCTTCTTGAGCCACAAAAGCCCCCAAAGGGGAGGGGAAAAAAAAAATAAAAGGGCAGCAACCATTTAATAGCCATGGCACAGATCTTTCCTCCTCAAGTTTTGATTCCATGCTGTTTCCAAAACATCTTAAACACAGTGAGTCCTAAAAATGAGTTGTGAGTTGTTCCCTGTGTGAAACAAACTACCAAACTAACAAACAAACCCATTTTCTTCTGCTAGCCTTAAACTCAATCATTTCACTAGGTATTGTGTTGTTTTCCAGCTATAAAAAATACAGTGAATATTCCTTCCCTTGTTAGCATTTTTTATACTCTTATGGCTTTACAAGTTTTTAGCTGTCTCTAAACTAAACAACTCTCATCTGTTTAGTCTCGCTTATCACAAGAGCCACA
This sequence comes from Acridotheres tristis, assembly GCA_037013685.1. Lineage (NCBI taxonomy): Eukaryota > Metazoa > Chordata > Aves > Passeriformes > Sturnidae > Acridotheres > Acridotheres tristis. The sequence continues at coordinate 105,405,425 of CM072887.1, forward strand.
ACCTGTCTGTGGTCACCTTTTTCTCAGGTATCCTTTACTTTGTATTTAATTCCAGATCCTTTTGTGTAACAGATTCTGGCAGCTACAGGTGGATCATTTCCAGAAAAGAGAGCTTAGTGAATGTTATCTTTAGGCCAGGTTAAAGAAGACTGTCTGTGTATTTCTTCATCCAATCTGAATACAGAGAAGATGAGAAATAAGAGGAGAGACTCTGCTGGCCTTCCAACTCTCATAATCTCCATCAGGAACAGTTTATACAACAATTCACACCTGTACATTTTATTTCCCCAAGCCTGAAGATTTCCCGTGAAACACAGAGCTACAGAAGCACTATTATTTGTTGCACAACAAATTTCTCTTGTAGCTAGTAAGAAAATATAAGTGTATCATTTTCAGTACAGTTATACAAGTATCAACACACACTGTAACAGGTGCAGAGTTCTACAACAGAGAAACCAGGACTTTTCAGGAAAGATGTGTTTCCTAAAGAAACAATAGTGCTGCAGAGATCATGGATCAATGCTAAATCATGGTTATGAGAAGAAATGTAGGGAAAAAGGTTGATGCATAGCTTAAAACAGACCATCTCTTATTTATATTTCCACATATAAAAAACTTCTAAGCAGATTACTTCAGTAAGAAGAAGTGAAAGAGCAGTAGAAGTTCTTGATATTCATTTAATCTTATCTATTCTTGAGACTCGCATACAGAGAACTTCACATCCAACAAAAGCACAAATGTTTTTAGCTTATTAAAATATCTTTTCTGAAGAGAGCCAGTATAAATGTTAGTCCCGTGGTCACTGACATTCTTTCAGCTTTCCAGGGTTTCACCCCTTCCAGCTCCCTCAGTGACGATTTAAGGCTACTGTCCCATTGTTGGAAAAACAACAGATGTCCGAAAGAACGGATGCAGTACACTGGAAAGCCTGAACACACAAGATTTCTAATTAAAGTAAGAGGGCATTATATAAATATATTTGACAGACCACAATGCCTGAAAAACGTGTTTGTTCTTGCCATTATAATTAGTGGGCTAAACCTGAACTCATTCTGCCAATACTGATTAGTATCGTCTATGGCCTGTTCAAAGTGATGATCACAGATGATTTGGAATTTAGTAGATGTTAAGATGGTGCCACTTCACACAATGGGCTCATCAACCCTAAATTGCAACAACCACATGAAGTGGCTTATCAGAGTAATGCATTTCACAAACTTGAGAGTTAAACCTTTAAGGAAATGAACATTTTAACAGTCAAAGCACTTTGAAACTTGTCCATGTGTTAGATTTACGTTTCTGAGTCTTTTCAGCTAAGCCTTCAGCCTTCTGCTCCATTTTGGAAACGTATTTGCAGACCTTCTTGTGTCTTTTGTTTAGGGTTTTATATGCTTTGAAGAAAAAACACCAGGAAATATCTCTGACATCCAAAATGAATAAAGCAGCTTGCATTACAGTATTAGTATTCCAGATAAAATCCATCCTGGGTTTCCCACTCAGTGTAAACTTACCTTATAAAAGCTAACACATGACACTAACAAAATGAAATCTTGGCAAGACAAAGCCATAGGCTTAGAGTAAGATAACAGCTCAAGATCTAACACTAATCTTCATTATTATTTAATTCTTCTTACATTTTAGGAGCACCGGATTGGAAGGGACTTACAAGGTCACCATGTGCAGACTGCTGCTTCTCCAACAAACTCTAATACATTAATTCCTTCCTAAAATGCAAGTTCTGCCTTAAGGCAACCAGATTTCCTCCTTGACCATGGTCTAGAATGTCACTGCTGACAACCATTCCCATTTCCAGACCGACTGCATCAACAGCTGGTTCATCTCTATTTACCCTTGTGCTATCACTGTACTCAAAGACAAGTTTCCTTCCTTAATGTTGTTCTTCCTAGTAAGAAAAAATAAAGAGAAAATTTATTTACTGAACAGGAAATGCAATGAAATTGAAATTAAAACCCAAAACTAAACAGTAAGCTTTTATCTGGGCAGGTCAACAAAGGCAACCCCTTTATTCTTTCTCAGCACTTAATGCACTGAAGCCCAGCTCTGTATCTGTTGCACTCCCTGGTTTTTCCCCCTCTGAAGCAGATAACCCAAATTCTGCCCTCTAACCCACAACATGTCTCACCAGTGCCTGAAGCAATAGCACACAGCACTCCTTATTTCACCCACCACATTTTAGGATGCATTTCCTTTCCCTCAAATCACGTAGTTACTACGTGATCCTCTAACACATCCAGTTGTCTTCCTCATTAGTCACAGTCAACTGCTGAGTTCCCAGCATACAGCAAAAATTCTTCTAGCCCATAATGGTATGGCTAAAAAGCTATTTGAAGTCAGCACAGCAGAAATGTGATGAAATTTAACCAATGACATGCAGCCCATACTGTGTAATTCCGCCTGGAAAATTACTCCAGAGTTTGTCATCTTCCAATTTAACCAGCATTGTATTTTCTTTTTACTGATGATATTGCCATAAATAACCATTAAGACTGGCATTATGATAAAATCCATGAAGAAAAACGTGACTACAACATTCTGGTCTAAAATTTCTACTTTCTTTCCCTTTTAGCCGTTTATTTCTCTAATGAAATCCAATCATGGGATCTGTTACACGTCTTCTACAAAACTCAGGTATTGAAGAAGGAATAAAGTGCAACCTTCTCTTCTTAAAGCCTATTTCCATTTACTCCATTTAATATATAACTCCATGTCAAACTATTTTTTCCTTCTAAGACTTCCTCTTACATCTTCCATGTGAATCATCCTCACCATTAAATATAAACAAGACACCTTGTATTCTGAAACCCTATAGCACTATTTCTGACTTATATGATTAAAGAAAACATATAATATGGCAGACACACTGGAAATCTAATTTTTTGCAGGGTGTGATAGTGGAAGATAAACACCCCACTTATTTGAGCATATGAATTTTGCTCCATATCAACTAACATCACTGCCCTCACTGAAAGGAAGGTTTAATTCATAAATAATGACAGAGAAAATATTTGCTCTTGTCTTATAATTTCTTTCCTTTTCCTACTTTTAGATGGGAGAACGAGTTGTGGTACTTGTTTTGCAAGGTCTAATTCAGCTTTGTATCTTTATCTACGCTTGTTAATATTCAAGTCTACAGTTTCCATATCTACAGTGCACACAAGGTGAAGAGTCAGGTTGCACTCAACTAGCTTTTAATTGAACTCCGATGACCAGGGTTGCTCCTAATTAAAAAAAATTTAGACTGCAAAGCTCAAGACTGACTTTTCTAAAGAGAATGTGCAACAGAACCTATTGCCGAGTGTTTTACCCTTGACACCAGGTAACCAGGACCTCACAGAATCCCTTCATGTCTACTTTTAGTTTCCAACGCACCTAAGTGTGAGGACACAAAATTCTATTCACAGCAGCACAAAATCCAGTTTTACTTAGGAAGGTGAAATGAGCTACAGCTATTACTTTCTACACCTCTGTTTATCAGAGATTTTCCTGCTGGACCACAGCAAATTTATATCGAAAGGAAACAGGTGGTAGAAGGGAAGAAAAATGGCAAATAAAAACATAAACAGAAAAAAGCACAGCCCAGAAATTCCAATCGTACTTAAGTAAACAATGTGAAAGATACTGATCAGCAAATACTGCTTCCCTTGTTCCAGGTGGTCCCTTAAGATTAAATGTCCCCAAACCAAGACCCATCAGCATGGATATCAAACCCTGAACAGATTTAGCCTACAGACGAAGGAAGGGGAGTTGGAAAAGAAACATCTTGCAACTCCTCTCCAGTTGCAAACAACACAACCCACGGCAGCAAAGGTTACTTCTTCCAGTTACAAAGGCAGCAGACACTGAGACAAATTAGATGGAAGTACATTTTAACCTATTAAAGCCTTTATCCTTCAAAGCGTCTTTTGCACTTTCTTTAGAAACACAATTGCTGAAGTTGTTATTTAGTGTAACTAAATGATGTTTCCAAACGCTTTTGCAAGACTCAGGATGAATTCCTAAGCAAGCTTTGTCCAGATGGAGAACTGTTTGTAAGAAGAATCAACTACTATAAACTGTGTTTGTTTTATCATTTGTACAGGAATAATGATCAATATTCAATCAGTTACAGGATAGAACTAAACTTTTAGTTGGATATCCTCAATCTTGTTTACAGACTGGGGAGAAGGATATACCTGGTGGGGCTCTTTGATAGAACTGGACTCCACATAGATAAATGTCTCTTATCCATCTGGTGCTGTATAAGAAACATGTTGCTCAGCCTTGCCTGTTCATATAAAATGTCACCATAACCTTTACATTTTGCACGAGATATAAATTTGTAAAAACTGGTAGGTCTGCCCTGAGTTCCAGAAAAATCAACACCCACTCTTTAGTCCTGCTTTTCCTCTTTGAATTTCAGCTTGTTAGTAAGGCACCCACAAAGGTCACCTTGGACAGCAATGGAAAGTCAAAGGGAGCTCCTTTCTGGGCACTGTGTCCTTTCCTGACTTTAAAGACAGGTCCATCAACAGCAGGTGCCCTAGAGCACACAATGCTTACACGTGGCATAGAAGAACACATCAGCTCCCAGCACAGCACAGTCTGGCCACCAGCCACATGCTGAGGCTGGACAGGCTCAGGACCCTGCTTGGCTATGGTATGTTCTGCAGGTGCCTCAATGAAGCTGAATCTCTCCACTGGAACTGCACACACGGCTCAGTTCCCTTCCTTCCAAGGATCCTAAGCAGTGTTGCTTTCTCTGCTTAGGCTGGTAAATAAAGTGTTGTAGAATATCCCACTTGTATTTGTTCGAGGCTGAGTACTGTGCCTTGAACCCTGCAGTTCTCAGACTGTGTCACATAATCACACACTTGTACACACATCTGCTCCATGCCATCCACTCACTTTTCTGTAACGCTGAATGCCAAAAATAACCCAGAAACGGAAACTACTTCACGCATTACACTACTCATGAACTAAAAGCAAAGTATATTGTACCTTGGTAAGAATAAGAGGTTTTTTCCCACAGAAGGAACTCACTACTTCCCCCAGCAGGATACAAAAGGGAAGGGTCAGTGCTGTGCTAACACAAAGGTGAGGTAGGCAGCCAGTGCTCCCAGGCTGCAGGAGTGCCTAATGGCTTGGCTGCCTCACACATAACCTCATTCTTCATCTCATGCTTCAAGTCACTACCAAGGTCTAACAACATAATTAGAGGTTTCCTGCAATGAGTGGCAAATGCAGGTGAACTAATTTGAATGCAACCACTACAGCAGTGCTTGTAAATGCTAAGTAGCATGGAAGAGGAACAAAGATTAGAGAACAACTTCAACAGCAAAGATTGCTCAGTATTTACCTAGAAATCACATTAAAACTATTGATTAAAACACTTGACTTGCTGAAATTTCACCAGTTCTGGTAAGAAATTTGACTGCAAGACTACACACAGTTGACACAGTCACCCAAACTACTCTGTGAGGAGTAATAGTTTAACTATTGCCTGGTGTATCTCGGTCTCTCTCTTAGTATGCCCTCCAACACAGTAACATTGTGAGGGGAAAGGCAGCATTCTTTAACACCACTCCTTTTGAGAGTGGCAGACAGTACTGCCCAAGGGATTTCAAATCAAGGATCACTCTCCCCAGCTAAGGCTTCTGAGAGCAGTGTATATGGTCAGCACTGACAGGACACTTGCAATCCTCCAACGGAACCAAGGAATAAAAAGCCAAACAAAAAGACATCAAATAACTTATGCATACATCAACCATAGACACAGCCAAGAACTTCTGACTGTTTATTTTAAATTGAGAAGCAAAAACCACATGAAAATAATAATAATAAAAAAATCTATTATGTCCAATTAAGTGAAAAAAAAAATGTCGTCTATAGGACTTCCCCTAGTATTAACTGACTCCTTTTAAAGTGGCTTTTATTGTAAGGTCTGTGAAACAAAGTCTGGAAAAAACTGCAGCTGACTGTAAAAAAAAAAGTGTTGATCACACAGATGTATTTTTTTTTTTTTACAAAATGTCTTTAAGCTCACATGAAACAGATTTGTAAAACAGAGGTTTAATTTGAATCTGAATGTTGTTCTGGGAAAGAAAAAACCCAAAAACCCTTTCCCAATTTCTCTCAGTGATAATTTTCTAAATTAGTTAAAGACCTCCCCGTCCTGCAGTAACCTTCACAGATAAATGAGACAAATACTCATTCCTGTATGTATTTTTCTATTATAATCAGGAGAAATACTCCTTATCAGGAGTATCTTAAGTACAAAACATTGTTTCCATACCTGTATTTTCATTTTGGCCAGATCTGCAAATAACAACATGCAAATGTCAAATTTCTTTGCAGGCCTTTGCAAATCATGCTTTCACAAATAAGCCTTCTCTAAAAATAAAAGCTCCATCCCATATACACACGCAGGAACAATTTTAAGGTTCCAACTCTCATATATCTTTGAAAGGAAATCACCAAGAAAAATATTAAGAAGTTTTTGTAGTGGAAAGAGCACAATCAGGAGGAAAATTATTTTTCCCTTTTTTTTTTTTTTGAGAAGGGCTGATTGTTTTCATCAATGTCACAAACAGCTTGACACATTTAAATATTTTGTTTAAAATAAATAGCATAATGGACTATAATGGAACACATTTTGTGCTGAGTTACGTAACAGAAAAGGTATGCAAGTTTAATCAACTATTACTTAGCATATTCCCTGCTTAAAGTCAGGCAGTGTTCGCACTACAACTCACACATTCCTCAGCCCTGTAAATGATCCGAGATTGTCAGCCACTCCAGGCGTCTCCGTAGCCCAAATAACACTGCAGTGATGCTCGTCCCCTCCCAGCCTCGCAGCACGGGCTGGCTCAGGCTAGAGACAGCGATCAGCAGCAAAGTGACCCAAACGCACGAAAAAACACAACCAACCAAAAAACTCCAGACCTCCCACCCTTACCTGAGCACCCCGGAGCTACTCACCATTCACGGCTGCGGGAAACTGAGCCATCATGGTCCCGAATGCACCTCGCTAGCCCTCAGCCATCTGCAACACGAAAACATCGTGCCATTAATAATGCAACAAGGGCAGAGCCGAGCGGGGCGCGTCCGTCCCCGGCCCCGCTTCCGACAGCAAACAATGCCCGGCTCGGGCTGCTGAACCAGCGGCATTTACACCGGAGAGGGGTGGAGAAATTTTTTTTTTTTTGTGTATAGGGTATGCAGTGCAGTCCTGAGCCTTGTGGCAGTTCTTAAAGGAAAACAGTACCAAGTGTTCGGAGTGATGAACACAAACAGCTCCCGGCTGGCCGGGACATATGGCTGGGCACAGCATCACAGCCCGGGGTCCCAGCACATCCCTGCCAGCTCTACCCGGGAAATATTTAGTGTTTCGTTTGGAAAAAAAAAAAAAGTTCAGTGCTCAGCTCCTTAAGGAAATGCTGCTGCTGAGCAAAGTGGAAAGCAATTATTATTCAAATTCATCCGCTCCAACACTCCACGCACTATTAACAAAGAAAACACTTTTAACATGATGTATTTTGAAGAAAGGGCTTGTCCCAATAAAAATCTGCCATCAGCCAGTTTTGCAGAAGCAACACAATGAAGTTATTCCTTCTCCTGAGCTACTGCATAAACACTCCAAAGTGGCATTTAAACGGGGTCTCAACAGAATTTACTTTCGTAATAAATATCAGAGTACTAAGATTTTCTTTTTCTAGTACGCATTCTTTCAAGAGTACCTGTATAAAGAATTCTTTAAAATTTCAAAATAGTCACTAATAATTGTCTAAGGGAAAAGCATGAACAATTCACTGCTTTACAAACGTAGAACTAAGACAATGAAGTGAGCTTGCACTTTGAATGAGATAATTTTACTTAAATACTGAAATTTATATATCATTACCGTTGTGCTCTCTGTGGAGAAACTATTGGAGAGGTTGAAGCTAGAAAAATGAAATATTTGTTTTAATTTAAAGATAAACTTGAAACACAACTCGCTCACCCCCTTTTCAGACACCAAACCTCCTACCCACACACGTACACAAAAAACCCCTTCACCTCTCAATACAGTCATATATTTTAATATTAAGTACAGAAATATTACATCCCCCATACTCTCTTCCTGCAAACGAACTCCTGCACACTCTCAGCACAAAAATCACCCAGCTGGAAAGCACTCCAGTTTCACCTGAGGACAGGAGAATTTTTTTTATCTATCACACATTTCTTCAATAAAATTAAAAATGTCTGGGATCAGTTGATAAAAATTATTTTTATATAGTTCAAATCATCATTATTATACACACATACATTTATGGCTGCACACACATGTATATATATCTACTTAAGCAAAGCAAATGGCGTGGCTGGCGAGTCCAAAGGTTCTCTTACAATGACACAAGGTATCAACCACGGAAAGATGAAAGAAGGAAGCATGGACCTGTTCCAAGACAGGGACCTATTAAGCAGCCAACCAAGAGACACCTGAGATCTATAAAGAGCCTTCCTGGAAAATGCTGCCAATGTTGTTAAACATTTCTAAAGCACATTTCTCTGCAAAAGCTGGTCTGTCAAGGAGGTCTAAAACAGAACCTGAAACCATGACACAGAAGCAGGATGCTGGAGAACACCCCCAGAATCAGCAGACTTCTACCTGCATGTGACTTGTTCCAGATTTAATCTTACCGGTTAAGGGCTACATATTTGATCTTTCCTCCAACTCACTTTATTCTCTTAATTTCAGATGGCTTTTAGTTGTTTGTTTTGTTTTCTTTTTAAATGAGTAATCACAAGAACATAGAATATCCCAAGCTGGAAGGGACACAAGAGGATCACTGAGTCAGACTTCAGACTTCTCTCGAGATACCCTAAAAGCCAACCCGTGTATCTCAAGAGCACTGGCCAAACACTTCATGAACACCAGCTGGGGCCATGCCCCCTTCCCTGGGGAGCTTCTTGTGCATGACTGCCCTCTCTGTGGAGAACTTTTCCTTATATCCAATCTCAATATGCTCTGATACAGCTTTAAACCATTCCCTTGTGTCCTGTCACCAGAAGACACCAGCACTTCCCTTGCTGCTCCCATGACGAGGAAGATGCAGTCAGCAATGAGGTCACCCTCTCAGTCTCTTCTCCGAACTGGACAAACCTCACATCCTCAGCTGTTCCTCAGAAGTCTTGCCCTCTACTCCTTTCACCATCCTTGTTTCCCTCCTTTGGAAATATTCTGGTATTTTTATATGCTCCTTACACGGTGGGGTCCAAAACTGAACACAGTACTCGAGGTGGGGGGGACACACAATAAAAGTCAGACAATTATCAGACAATATAGGTCTTGATAGTGAACTGATTAACTCTTAAAGCCCCAAATCTTAAGATATACTTTTAAAATACTTCATACAACTCACAGTTAGACAGTCACATTTCACTTTGGTTTTGCTGAAATGGCTTCTGTATATTGAGCTTTCAAAACCCTCTACTGCTGAGCACGAGTAGGAGAAGTAACCCGGGTAGCTTCATGCACACTAATGGAGAAACCCCTTCTCATTTTAATGTCCCTAGAGTCACAACCATACCACACTTTAAAATCAGTTTTATCTGAAACATTTTGAGGACTTTGACGTCACTTTTGTTTGGTGAAGGTCATTCCTATTTATGAGGCATCTGTGGAGGACACAAGCTCCTGGTTCATCAGCAAAAATAATGAGCATCCCTGCCCAAATTATCAACACAAGATTTTTCAGTGTACCTGAAAATTCCCCAAGTTTCCCAAGTCTGGGCCAAAACAAATCTGTGCTGGGCATTGCTATGTAGATGAACCAACACCCAAGGTCCAAACACAAGAAGGAACTGCCCAACAGGTCTGTACTTACAGCACTGTGATGTGATTAAATCTTGTTTTAGCTCTGTCGTCTCACTATTATATCCATATGCAGACCTTGTCATATTTGAAATAAATAATAAACTTGAAGGTAACCAAACCCTCCTACAGTAAGCCTTATAAACAGAGAAAACTATGACCTTACAGAAGCAACCAAAAATCATAAATGGGACTTTTACAGGATTTTGTATCTCACCAGCATTAGGAACACATTCTTACCCCTTTGCAGAGATCCATGTCATTCAGACACCAGAACTACACCAAGCACAGATACTTCTCCAGTGACAGATTCTCAATTGTACCAGGAAGTAAAAAAAGGAAGAATAAAAGTATTGCTGCACTATAATTCCCCTCAATGTTTTTTAAGAAGGAGGAAACAGTCCAGTAAACTGGAAATCTACACACATTTTTTGAAAGTCTGTGAAAACACTCCTTGCCAAAGAATGGAGCTTGCCCTCAACAAGTATTCTGTCTTCTGCATTTCTCCCACAGGCTTGGAGATTATGCATATATCAAAGCTAAAAACACCTTATTTTCAAAAACTGAAAAAAAGTTGCTGCAATCCCTATCTATAAAGATTATAAAAGTGTAAAAGCACCTTAAGCCTTTAGGACACAAGTATGAACCACTTATTTACTCAGCAAAATATTCTCACTTTAAGACAAACTTACACTTCTTCAGAATTATTCTGATAGCTTTTAATCATTAATGGAGGTGAAAGTTGTAAATTTCCAAGGACCTTTTTTGCACAATGACATAGAGCAATGTTCACTGAAGAAAGAAAACAAAAATCAAGAAAATACTATAACCAGTGTCCCAAATAGATTATATTGATGAAATCATGGCCATCATCACCAGAGCATTTCACAGAAAATTGTTTCTGTTCCCCTCTCAATGCTCATTATAGTTGATACAAGTGGAGAAAAGAAATTAAGAGATTGCAAGAAGCAGGGGGCACATCAGGACCATGCTGAAAGCATTAGAAAACATTAGAGCTGGGCAGACTGCAGGAGAAGGGAAAAAAGCTTTTTGTTTTCCCTGTCATAGGCATATTGCCATTTTATGAAGGGCAGCCTTACCACAATCTTTAATATTTATACTTGAATCAATTTTTTTTTCAGACCATTTCTCAGAAAAACCACAGCCACATAGTTTTAGTAGGAAAGAAGGTCTGGTGCACCAGGCTCTGTCTGGCAGAAAGCAAATACCATGGCAGCAGCATGTGTGGTCACACTATTACTCTTTTCCTTTTCTCCATGGCAAGAGGAAGATGTATTTCACAATTTTGCTGCAAGAGCCAATTAGCAAGGACAGAGACTGCAGCACTAGTTACCTGATTTACTCTTTGCAACAGCTTTAGATCTGGACAACACAATGACAACTCATCATATTTGCAAAGCAGAGATCCTGTAATAGCCCATGCAGTTGTTTCCTGGGTTTTTTTGGAGTACTCACTTAAAAATGAGAGAATTAGAAGCATTAGCAAGGCATTATGAAGCAGCACAGACTAAAACTTCTTTTTGTTCAAGACATACTGGTATAAGAGTTTACTGATTAAAAAAAAAATTGTGGCAGGCCAAGCATTTATCTCCTTTATACAGTACAGTTATACAAAGCCACATGGCCTTTTCAAAATGCACTGTGGCCAGCTTACAAAGTCCACCCACTGTGATAACAGATGAATGACATCAGTGACAAAACGGAGGAGTTGACTGTGGGTAGCATATTTCTGGCTCTTCCTGCTCCCCCTGTTACTGTAGATAACAGTACCAAGAGCCTTGGTTAATATCTTGATATTAAAAAAAAAGCATTAAACACTTTATTTCTTACGGCATGAAGCCCCTTCCTTGCTCATTGTGAAAGAGAAACTTCCGACCCAACAGTGAGCGTGTCCAGAGGAGACAACAAGGCTGGAACACAAACCCTGTGAGGAATGGCTGAGGGAGCTGGGGGTGCTCAGCCTGGAGAAAAGGAGACTCAGGGGTGACCTTATCACCTCTACAACTCCCTGAAAGGTGGCTGCAGTCAGGTGGGGTTGGTCTCTTTCTCCAGGCAGTAACTGACAGAACGAGAGGACACAGCCTTAAGCTGCACCAAGGGAAAAAGGGGTTGGATATTAGGAACAAGTTTTTCACAGAAAGAATAATAAAGTGCTGGAATTGTCTGCCTGGGGAGATGGTGGAGTCACCATCCCTGGATGTGTTTAAAGAAAGACTGGATGTGTCACTCGGTGCCATGGTTTAGTTGAGGTGTCAGGGCATGGGTTGGACTCGATGATCTTGAAGGTCTCTTCCAACCTGGTGATTCTGTGATCCAGATAGAACACAGAAAGTATTTTTCTGACAAATACCCTTCTGCCCACCTTGCCTGACTAATAGGCTTTCTGAACATACTGACCATCCAAAATACAAGGATCTCTGTTTCTGTTCAAAAAACAGAATTGTGTGGTCACTATTGCTGGGTTCACTCTTTCTTACACAGCTGCTCAGCTGTGAAAGCACCCATTCAAAGTATCAAGACACAGTTCAGCTCTCTCCTCTGTTTCTGGAGATTAAAACTGATCTTTCCTTCCTCCTTCCTAGGAGAAGGTTTCCCTCATTTTATTTTTAATTCTCTGCATTAAGGCAGAGATCCACAGGTCCCTCTCTGTCTGTCCATGCCCCTCCAGCTTCAAATCTTTTTTTGCAAGGAAGAAATTACTCTGAGGGAGAGAATGAGAATCCTACTTCAGGAAGCTCACTATTTAATTCCCTGGCCCTTCTCCCAGGAGACACAAACTTCCTCAGGAAAAGATGGGAATTGAACCCAGCTCTGTCACGCCCTGGGAGAATGCATTCACTCATCTGATCCCAGACAGACATCACCACCTCTGCTTGCTTTGCTTAAAAAGGAAACGAAAAAAAAGCAAGAAGCAGAGGGTAGACTATTTATAAGATTTTTTTTAAGGCTCTGAGCTTCTACCTTTGAGAAGCAACTCCAGGCTGCATATTGTAACCTTTCCAGAGAGCTGAGATATGCTTGCTCCCCAAGGGGTGGTAACTTAAAATACTCCTGAGTTGGGCTTTTTTTGCTTCCTACTTTCTAATTCACATGACTCCCCACTCCATATGCCTTTCTTTCAGATTCTCTTTTAAAACACATCAATTCTCACATCTAATCATTTGCAAGCTTTGTGCGAGCACCCTTAAATGCTGTTTGGTGAGGTTCACACACCTTGAAACCTGCAGTTCTCCACTTTCACACTGTAACTCCTAATTTATGCCAATGTGGACTTGGGCAAGACGTAAGTATTTTATGAGCTGTCTTTTTTTCATTGTTTTCTTACTTCAACCATGACTGGAAACATGAGAGCATATTACTTGTAAGCTTATTTATTTAAAGTCTTGCCACCTTAGAGAAAAATTGTGAACCCACTCCTGTCATTCCATCAGAAACACAAGCAAAATGCTAACAGAGGGGAAATGAAAAAAAACTAACAGAAGAATTCTTAACATTATTTTCTTCTTATGATAGAAGAGATGCTACTTGCTGCTCAGCTTTCAGACACAGATAACAGTGCCAAATATACAGAACATCTAATGGGCTGCTATAGCAAAGCATAAAACAGAAGATACATAAGCACTCTTCTGTGCACAGCAGAGAACAATCTTTGAGTATCTGTAAGACTAATGAAAGTAAAACATTCAGTGAGACTGGATTTAAAGTTCAGAGATCTGGTTTCAAGCTGGACAGGTGCACAAAGCCATAGCAGGCTTAACTTCTCAAAACTGAATGAGATGACAAGCAGAAAGGAGAAAGGCCACAAGAAGCCTTTAAAGCACAGAAATGGTGTTTTTTCTCTCATGAATCAAAAAACAGGGAAACCTCGTGGGAGAAGAAGCAAAGATTAGCATATGGCAGTCAAAACAGGAAAAAAAATAACTAGGTAGGAGTATTTCAGTTGGATAATGGATGGGTAAAAATGCATTCCCCAAAGTGACACAGAAAAGTGTGGGTATAATGGAGATCCCACCCAGCACAGGGACTCTGGGACTCTGGGACTAGCATGCTGGTTCTGAGCTGGACACAGGACACAGGCAGTGTGGCCACAGCACGTCCCACCTGCCCCAGCTGAAGACTCCTGCTTCTGATCCCACGGCCATCCACAAGTTGCATCCACACTTATATTATCAAGAACAGTCCTTCAAATCATCCAGTTGAAATGTGGTCTCTTAAACCTTTAGCACAGAGCTCTAGAGCATACAGTAATAATGTTTCGACCACCAAATTGAATTTCATGATCTTAGGGAATCAATTATCACCCATGTTAGACAAACATCTCAATATCATGTAAAATCTCAAGGGGCAAAAGTATCTCAGTTAGAAAGACGTGTCCTACCTTAAAGTCATGAGTGTAGTGGAAAAAGCTTAAAAGTTTTAGCTTTTGATTAGTAAAATTCTAGACCTTTGAAAGATAAGACTAAAGTATTATTTAAATGTGCTCTGATTTTTGGGATACATTTATTAGTATAGCCATAATGGGTAATCTTTTTTCACATTCCAACTGTAATATTTTTAGAAACAAAGAAGAGTTAACTCCCATTTCCTGTTCTTCCCTTACTTCACGTGTATGCTGTTGAATCACTAACTGCAGATACTGCTCACGACTGATGCCACAGCATTTCACAAGCTCCACTTGCATCAGCCTTGAACATTTTCACTAGTAGAGCCAGCTCAGAATTATCTGCTACTTCGGCAGCAACAACATCCCATATCAAAGTGTCTCAAGTCAAACTGGCTGCTCTCAGAATTGCTGTTTCAAAGAAGTTGTGACTTTTCTGGATCAGCCACACTTTTTCAACTATCTGTAACTCCCCAGATATTTAAAAATAGTTCTCAGGTGCTTGTCCTCTATTATGTAATTCCAATGCTTTGTGCTGCTACTGTCATCATGTTACATCATTTGAATTTCATGTGTTGTTCTGAAAATAGGAGTTACACAACACTGTGCTCACCTACATATTACTGTTTGATCCATTCTTTTAATTCTAGGACCCAAGTAATCAACCTGGCCAGGCTCTGTTCCTATATTGACAAAGTTATAAATACTCTCAATTTGAAGAAAAATGACATTTCACCAGCTCTATTTTTACTATATAATTTTTGTGTGACCTAATCCTTACCTTTACAACATTTGGTGCTAATGGCACAACAGTACCAGAAAAACTAGTTACTACAGTCCCTGAATCATCTTGCAAAGGGCAATAAAACATATAAAACTATATGTAGAAGTAGGAAGAACAAAGAACTCCTCATGAAATTAAGTATCCTATTTATCTTCTAAAGACTTATCCTTAAATAAATTTGAGAATAAAAAACAAAAGAAAATTCACCATCCTGATAGACAAGTGAATTAATGAAAGCAGTAACATTACAGTAACCAAGCAACCAGGATGCTTGAATTCTTAGCTTGCCTTTCTCAGAGTATGAGACATGAGTTAACTACTCATCAAAGGATGAACCCCATCACCCAGCATGAACCAAGCTTAACAGAAGGGTGTCCTTTGCAAGGATCTTAACTGAATATAACATTCATAAAAAGCAGTCAACCAGACAGAGAAGGCACAACCAAATTTAGTGTCCTCAAGGAAGAGGAAGACTGCTGGGTGTTTGAGTACCTGCATTGGACACCAGAGGATCCACATGGCTAAAAGGTGCTCTAAATATACTGACCACAAGAAAAAATTCAACACAGGCTCACATCTGATCAAACTCAGACAGCCAATGCCACAGAAAACAAGGCTTCACTGCTCACAGCTGGCTTAAAATTTTGGCTTACATTTGGTCTATCACTGGAAGGAACATGAACTTACTTGTAGACATAAATCTCCCAGTCCTATATTGATCAGTGTTCAGACACACGATACCAGAGGCAATTCAGCTACCTGCAATACTTGCAACTAAGCATTTGAAAATTTCAGGATCACTTAAAATAGCTGCTTAGGCCTTCCAGAAATCCAACCAGGCACTATAACACAAGTGTTTCCCTTCAAAATACTCTGATGTGTCATCTCTCACCGACTAGGAAACACAAGGAAAATGCAATTTTAAAAGGTGAAGTTAAAGAGTGACGGTATGTTTTTTAAGGTAAGAGGAATACAGTAACTACCCTATTTCACTCTGAACCTCGAAGTACGCTTTGTGTTAAGTGTTTTACTGGCAAGTGATAGTGCTTGAAATAGATCAGTCAGTCACAAAATACAGAAAACTCTCCAATTAGCACGATTTTATCTTTGTTATCTTTATAATCACCAATCATCACTTAAAGCAAAAAAGCCTAAGAAGGATTACTGACTTTCTCAATCGTTCAGCCACATAAAATGAACCTTCCAATCCAAGCAACACCTCAAACTCTCTGCCAGCCAACTACTGCTCTCCTGATTTTCACTGAAGGACTGTCTACATCAAGTTTCACATCACAACTTAAAAACATGGTAGGCTCCATCATCTAATATCTTTTACCAAGAGATTTAACATTGCACTGAACTGAAAGCAATGAGCTATTTTGAAAGCCAAAATAACTTGAAAACAAGTAAGTAGAACATTTGTATCCATATGTATGGAACAAATCACAGCCCCAGTGCTCCAGTGCTGCCAGGAACATTGGCTAATGTGACTGGAAAATGGCAAACTGAAGGCTGCTAAGTCTTAGTTCAGTCTCTAGAAAGATTATGGAGCAAATCTGCCTGGGACCCACCTACAGATGCTTGAAGAAGAAAAAGGTGATGGGAAATGGCCCGTGGCTATTGAGGACCACACCTGACACATCTCTTCTTTGAGATGATTTGCCCTGTGAACCAAGGCACAGAAGCTTGTTTTGACACTACAAAGGCTTTTAACAAGGTCTCCCACAGTATCCCTACTATATCCCATAGCCAAACTGGTGGAAGATAGTTTGAAAAAGTTGACTGTAAACTGGGTGGAAAACCTGCCTGACCAGCAGACTCAGAGGGCTGTGGTCAGTGGTCCCAAATCCATCTGGTGGGAACTAATGATGCTCCCCAGGAGCTGATACCATTGTTTAATGTCTTCACTGGCACCCTGGGCAAAGGGCTGGGACTTTAAGCCAGGGTGGGTACCAAACTGGAGACGGCTGTCCAGTGAGTTTTTGGGATCTCCACCCTCAGAGATAATCCCAACATAACCAGACATGGCTCTGAGTGACTTGACCTGAGCTGGCCATGCTTTTCATAGGGTTGGACCAGATGATCCCCAGAAGTCCCTTCAAAACAATATCGTTCTGTAACTACATTTAAGGTAAATAAAAACAAATAGAAGCAGTTAAAAGCTTTTTAAAAACTGAGATATTGGAGGTATTTCCTTTCAAGTGAAAATAGGCCAGAAATTAACATTACAAATAAAGACGTCCAATTTTTGAACCAGTTTCAAAAAAGGCAAAGAGAACAGCTCTGGCCTTTAAAAGAAAAATCTCATTTAATGTTTTTCTCACATTATTTTGCATGCTGATCAAATTAAATCTTTTGAGGCAACAGCAGATAACCTGTTAGTTAAACGTTTGCAAGTAAATTATCTCTCAGACCAGAGACATCTGTCTCAATTTGTGACAGGAACTAATCTGGACTACACTGCCTTTCAGGAACTAATCCCACAGTATTTTCCTGACAGATGCCGATTTTCAAAGGCTGTAAAGGTTTCTGATAACATCCCAAGCAAATCATGCACATCACCTTTCACTTTCCAAACGCTGCCTCATTTTCCTCACCAGCTCCTGACAAGCAGCTCAATGAAGAAATACTATCACCTACAGATTTAGCTTCATTTTTCATAGCTGCTACTTTCCTATGGCATGATATTAATTCGCTTTTCAACATTAAAGACTACAACAGAAGTATTTGCTAAAAACTTTAAGTACTGCTGTGGTACAAATCACTGTAATACCTGAGTCTTAATAAATAAAGCCTTCTCAAAAACACAGTTCAAAATAATCTATGTGCCACTTCCACCTTGATCTATCTCATTCTGTCTACAAGAATGGTTAACAAAATAAGTACCCATAAAGCTTTGGTGCTTTGACCAGCACCTATGGTAGATAACCCCATTATTTTTACGATTAACACAAACAGACCTAGGTACCCCATTTTGTTATTGTTACTGCTACAGGAATATTCCCTTTTGTTTCTATTACAGTGACAGCTACAGCTCAGCCAGGGATACGTCCTGGGTCCTGATATGTACCCCAGATCTTGTACAGATGGAGGAGAAAAAAATAAACGCAATTCCCTCAGGATAGTAATTAAAAGGATAAGCATATTCACTTGATCTAATTTAGGCATCTGAGTTAGGAGGCTAATCTAACACAAAATTCTGTTCAACAGAGAGCATGGAGCAGCCTAAATCCATGTCTGCAGACATCATGCAGCCCAGAGTCTGAATTAGGGTTTCCCTAGATACTCAGAGACACGGTGGTGTGAATGCCCCTTCCAGCGGAGTCTTAATAAAAAAATATACACAAACAAAACAGGGGAGGAAGAGTGGAAACAAGGTAACAAAAATGAACCAGGTTTGGTAGCAGAAGGAAGCCCAGGCAGCTATTTATCCAACTAGTTCCCAGCGCTCTTTACTTATAGGTGTCACCGTCACATCAGCGGATACAGATAGTTGTTACAAGCAAATTTCAGAGGAAGTGATTAAAAGTTCTTGAGAGCAAGCAGCAATTCATGTGCCACCGATGTCGCCCACAGCACGTTCTGCTTCACACACCCCCCGAGCTCTGCTGTGCGCACTCCGGCATGGGAGCTGCGGCCACCACAGGCCAGCACCAACAGCAAACGAGTCCAAAAAACATCATTTTCCCTAAAGAGCCACGCACACCATCGGGCAGCCTGGACACAAGGGCAAACAAGCTCGAGACTTCTCAGTCCTGAGTTTTAGATGGGGAATTTCCGACTGATGTTTAAGAGAACCGCTGCAAGAGTAACTTCAAAGAACGCAGGTACTATCTTAAAGCACGATCTACTTTCGGGTTCTGCAGTGTGACAGATGTCAAAGCTCCAGCTGCCCTGAAAACTATTTACTGTATTCAAAATGGTACCTTAATGTTTAGGAAACCGAATCACGTACCTCAGCCTCATTTTATTTTCTGAATTACGACATGCCGCGGTGAGAAGTCGAGACCGAGAAAAGCCAGTCTATTTACAGACAGAACAGTTCGCAAACTTTAACTGTAGAAACTAGCTCGGTTCCTCCAAACTCCGGTTTTTCACAGTTAACCAGACGGAACATAATCCCCATCACCACAAGGAACTGGGCTCTACAAACGCGTCCGAGTCACCTCACCTCGGCAGGGCGCTCCTCTGGGCGCTGCGGAGCTGTCTGGGCACGGGCACCGGGATCTCTCCGCCCGCAGCGCTCTGAGAGAGCGCGGGCAGCGCCGGCAGCGGGAGCCGCCGCCGCTACCGCCCAGAACCCCAGACACCACCCCCACACAAAAAAATGAAAAAAACTCTAAAATGATGAAAAGAAAAAAAAAAAAAAAAGAGAGCCCGGATTTAGCTAAGGGATAAAATAAAGAGGCTCGCAGCAGCGGAGCCCGCAGCGTTGCCACCCGCACCCCCCGCCCCGCCGGTACCTGTTGCGCTGCCCCGAGCGGCGGCTCCGCCGGGCCGCGGCCCCTGCGCCTCCCGCGGCGCTCGGCCCCACAACATGGCGGCGGGGGCGGGGGAGGAAGCGGGGGCGGGCGCTGCCCGAGGCCGGGCTCCGCCGCAGCCGGGACGGGGCTCTCGGAGCCCGATGGAGGGCTCGTTGTGCCTGGGCTGCAGCCCCTGGGTCGGGACCGGGCTCACCAAACAGTGCTGCGCTCCAGGGATGTCGCCACCGAGCTTTTGCTATACGGTAACAGCTACTGCCTGAAGACCTGACTGACAGAGGGTTTATCCCGTCCTTGCTCACCTCTGTCTCACTCGATTCCAACCGCTGCCTCCTCATCTGCTCCATAGGTTACCTTTGCTTTAGCTTTCCGGCTGTATCCCAGTCCTATCTCTACTAGAGGCTGAAAAGCCTCTAAGGCTTTTCGCAGGCAAAGCTCTCACATTAAGACAAATTTCCCATCTGGGAGCAGGTGACAGCAGCCTTGGTGCTTTTCCATGGGCAGCGTGTCCCGCTGGGCCCCCCACGCCAGCGCTGAGGCACCAGCAGCTAAACTGGGCTCATGCCAGGCACTGCTCAGTGCACTGAAATACGTAGGGTTTCAGGGGTTTATCTTTCCAAAAATTAAAAGAACTCTGTAGGAAGGCAACACCTGGAAAATGCCATAATTTTTAACCACCAAACGTTTTCCTTCTCCGGCGAGGGGATCTCGCTGTGCACAGACGATTACAGCGCCTTTCTGCTATGCTTTTGCTGGGTAGATAATTACCTATCACCTTCGTACAGCTCAGACTTTTCCACTGACTCATTCTCCTGGGTTCCTAATGAGCCTTTCCAGTTTGTTACACCTTTTATCATTCACGGTGATTCCAGAACAGTCACGTTCCTGTGCCATGCAATGGCCATGGCCACATCCTAGCACTCACCACTGGGCAGTATTTGTGCTCACACACCTGATGTCTGCATTTGCTGTTGCAGCTGCCACATTGCACTGGCAGCATTCCTGCATTTACCCCTTGTGACCTCCTCAGTCCTCATCTGATTCACTGCTTTTGAAGATACAGCACTCTCCTCCCTCACACCCAGCCCAAAAACATGCTTTGTATTTTTATCCTATGAACAGACAGCAACCTCGGCTTTGATGCATAGATATTTGCTGTGTAGGTGGATTAAAACGTGTTATTCCAAGAGGCCCAGGTGGCCTTGGGCTGTTTTGAAGTCATCTCCAGATTTCACGAGCAGTGCTTCATATAATTCCAAATAATTATTTGGGATAACAAAGCAGCCCTGAGTCAAAAACGGGCTTCTCTGAAGCCCAATTAAAAAGTCTCTCATCTGACATTTTTCACTTGAATTACTTTCTAACACCTCTTAAAACACAGCCTTTAATCTGTTTAGTACACATTATAGCGATACAGCAGTTCTAAATGTGACTTTGTTGTGTTGGCAACACCTCCAGCCTGCTCTGCACTGAAGTGCTTGCATCAGGCATAACAGTGTACAGGTTCATAAAGGCCATTGTAGAGAGGATTAAGTTAACAATAAATCAGATAAACATGTTTCTCCTCATAAGACAAAATCGATCAGGTTACTGATTACAGTAGTTAAGGATTGGGAAGGGCAGTATAAAAATCTATGTAGGAAAGCCTCTAAGAACAGGTTAGAAAGATATTGGAGGAGTTTGGTAAATACAGTTGATCATGCCTTGAACATTGAACCAAGTGACTTTTCAAAGAACCTTAGAGTTCCTTTTTTCTGTAATTGATATTACTGCCACATCCCACAAGCAAATGAACTTGGGCCATGTCTGTGTTTAACCACTGGCTTTGAGGTGACAAAGTACATAAAGTAGGAATTCTATAAAGGATGTTGGGATATTTAATTCTCTAAATATGACAGATGGGGAATGACCCATCTGCTTTATTAAAATGAGATCCCTATAGGAAAACAGCAATGTACCTCATTTGAAGTAACTACACACCTTGCCTAATACCTCCTATGAGACAAAACTGAAGCCAGGAAAATCACAGAATGGTAGTATATTTGGGGTTGGAAAGGGCCTTTAAGGGTCGTCGAGTCCAAACCCCCTGCAATAAGCAGGGACATGCTCAACTAGATCAGGTTGCTCTGAACCCTGTCCAGCCTGGTATTGAATGTTTGCAGAGATGGAGCATCAACAACCTCCCTGACAGTGTTTTACCCCCTTCATTGTAAAAAAAGAAAAAGTCTTCCTTATATCTAATCTAAATTGACCTTCTTTCAGTTTAAAACCATTACCCCCTCTCCCGCTGAAACAGGCCCACTGAAAATACCTCTTCCCATCTCTCTCACAGGCTCCTTTAAGTACAGAAAGGCCATAATAAGGTCTCCTGGAGCCTTTTCTTCTCTGGGCTGAACAATCCCAACTTGCTCAGCCTTGCTTAAAACCAGAGGTGCTCCAGCCCTCTGAGCATCTTCATGGTGTGAACTGGACTCACTGTAACAGGACCACACGTTGCTTGTGCTAAAGACCCCAGAGATGGACGCCCAGTGGGGTCTTAGAATCACCTGTTTTGACCTGTCGCCTGGGGAGGGATGAGTTGTAGGGATTTAAAAATTCAGCTGATTCCCTAGCAGGATAACCTGGTATAAAAAATTAGCACATCAAAGCTTCATGTGTTCTAATTCTGCACAAATTCAATGCATCTACATTATCACGATGAACTGGAGCTGATCAGAAATACTAGAATAAGTAGGATAACAGAAGAATAAATATCTGTAAGAGTAATTAATTATCAGGAAGAGGACGAGGACTCACAACTTGCAGTGTAGACACATTAGAATGCAGCAGCCCCTCAAATTACTCTTCCTTGGAAGTGGAGTATGTAGACATACAATGTTTAGTGTCAGCTATAAAAATATAAATAAAGATGAACTCTTACTCAACCTGAGGGTCTTAGAGAGATGTTTTATTAGTAATGCCAGAGGCACAAATTAGTATTACATCTTAAAATGGAGAATTAAATTCGTTTCCACTCAAGAGTTTGACTACTGATTTAAGTAGGTTTAAAATACAAACACTAGTTTTATGAAGGTGGAGTTTCTACAGTCACTGTTGCAGATACTGCCTTTGGGCATCTCAGGGTTTGGAAAGAGTGCTTTTTACAAGCTTCGACATGTGGTTTTGGGGGCTGATGTCAAATACCAGGTGAAATAAAAGTCCCTTCTGGTGACAGTACCCTTCTAGCAATGAGCAGACAGTAGCAAAGAAACTTAAAACTGCAGGAATTAATTAGTTTGTTTCAAAAACCCATTAAAATAAGAAAAATTGCTTAATAATAACTGATAATAGAAAAAGGAGCTGAAAGGAGAAGAAACCAATGGTATGATAAGATAGAGGCTTATTCCAGACATAGGGGCAGAGTTGCAGCTACTCAGAGGAGACCAATTAAGATGAAAGGTGTGGGAGGAGCAGAACAGAAGTAGGATTCACTATAAGCAATGTTTCATCCTCTAAGATTGTTATGGTATCATTATCCTAGGCTTCTAGTGGGAGGTGTCCCTGCCCGTGGCAGGGAGATTGGAACTAGATGATCTTTGAGGTCAAACTCAACCTATCCTATGATTCTAAGAGCTCCTTGTCATGTCTGAGCCAAAACCAACATACAACAGCAAAACATAACAAGATATAATGAAGATGGAGAAACTATTACTATTACTAGCAACTCAATTTTCTCATTAAGGCTTTACTTTTTGATCATTATCTGTACTCTGTCCTCAGTTTCCTGTTACAAGCAGTTTTGCTATCTGTAGAGTAATAAGGAAAGATCTCCACTGACAGCAAAAAAGATCATGAATAAAATTGCTTAGCCTAAACTGAGTAGCGAAATGTAACATGACTTCTCTGCTCTTAGTTTATTCCATCATATTGCTTATTTTCTCTGCTCTGCTGCAGGAAAACACACCAGAAGTAAATGCTTTATTCTCCCTGTCCAAGTCCTCTGACCAGGCAGTGTCTAAGCTTGATGACAGATATCTTTCTGCAAATGTATGTTTAAACCACATAAAGTTAGAGCAGAACGAAATGAACGTCAGAAATCAGTTACTACAAGAATATGCACAGTTATTGGTCAGAGATCAAGGAACGTAAAGCAACAACTATTTCTGAGTGGTCAAAAAGCAGTAATTTCTCAATAGCGACCTGAACACATTCCTCCTGTGGTGACCTGTTTAATTTAGCCTCCTAATGAGTGGCATTTCCTCATCTGAAGAGTCCAGCTTGTTGTCCCAGCTATAAAGAACTACTTAGGAACAGCCACACCTACCTGATGAGTGACAGCTCTGACCCCTTTATTAGATTCAACTCTATTATTCATGCCAAATTTTCTTTTGCACCTCCTCTTTTTTCCCTCCAGCAAACACAGAAGCAATGAGCCTTCACTCAGTACTGCTGCAGGTTTCATATTTACAGCAGTGTCCAACTGCTTTCCTCCTTTTGAGTAAATGTTAGATACTGTCTTTTAACCCACATCTTTATTTAAAAATGGAGGCATAAAACACAACGGGATAAACAAAAGCACAAGTTAATATTTGCTTTCCACACCTAACAGAACAAGAGTGGCGCATTTCTGATATTGATTTTGAGTAGTGATTTATCAAAAAGGCATAGAAGGCTCAAAGCACACACTGCATCAAAAATAGAACTTCTAGAGATGTTGGTTTGGTTTCTGAACCAGAAGCCCACACAGGTTTTAAAATAACAACTGGCTACTGTATTCATTTTGCAGGATTTTCTATTACTTCATAGCTGTATAAAATAAAATATTCATGTCCCAACTTTGTTCCTGCCAAGCGCTGATGTTATTTAGTAGTGGATGGGGAGCTGGAGTGTATTTGTTCAGTGTAGCAGTGCCTACCGCACTGAAATTATTTTGAGATTTACAGAACATCTATGTAACCATAGAGAAAGCAGCTTTCCAGACAGGCCAGACCATGTTGTGAAGGGAAGCAGTGCTGACTCATGCAGACTGAATTATGGCAAATAAAACTTTGCCAACTGCTGAGCAGACACAAGGGTTTTACTTGCTATCCCTAGCTGCAGTGCAGGCGGGCAGAAACGCTCAAGCACACAGGAATTTCACAAGTGCCAAGTGCTGACAATAGCAGAGTAATGGGGTTAAGCAAGGTTATTTGTTGCAGTTTTACAATCCTTATGCCAGAATTAGTACCTTGGCAAGACAGAGTTGCAGGTTAATTTCAGACGAACTCAAGTTTTGATGCAAGTCAAGAAGCCACTCTAATCCCAATAGGCTGGGATCCCTATTGCATTTGCTACAAATGTGGGGGTTTTTCCCCCAAGTCTTTCACTTTTAGGGGCTAAAAACCTGTTGTTTAATATATACCGTTGAGCTCTGAGGACCAGTACTACTTTTGAGTAGGGTACCTCTTGTGTACCAAATTTTGTGAAGTTCTCTGGAATTACACATTGCTTTTAAGGGATGAATGACATAAATATTGTGAAAATTTGAAATAAATCTCAGATTTCAGAATGTTTCATGAGTTGCTGTGAAAAGGAAAATTTTTCAGATTCACAGATTTCTGGAAAGATGCAAGCAAGCTATAAAACAAGTACATACTATGGTAAAGATAGGCAAAACAGTGTAAAACGGTAAAGTGAATTTATGATTGATAACATAATTAATAAGAACAGGGACTCATTGAAAGGGCAAAAAGATCACTGTGGTTTTAAGCTGGCTAATGGAAGTCTACACAAAAGCTCTGTGTTGATGGAACACAGAAGTTTCTCCTGACTGTGGCTCTTGCTTGCCTGGTATAATGCTGAGAGTTTGAGGTGCTGCTGCCCCCATCTGCCTGAGATCCTGCTGGACTTTTCCATGAAAAACAGAAGCAAAGGCAAATTCTTCCACCAGCTGCAAGTAATAACTTTGTGCTGTACCTCAAATCGGTGACAGAGTTGTTGCATTCAGGGGGTTGGACCTAATTTTGCATTCTTTCCCCAGAACAGAGTTGACCACTTAGGTTTAGGGGTGTTTTTGCAGTTGAAAGTTGTTTTTGACCAGAGGTAAGTCTGTCAGAGCAAGTCACTTTGTAACTTACATTGACATTAAAGTTTAACAGAGTTCAAGCCGGAGCTGAAATCAATGGAGTGTGAAAAGAGATCATACTATCAGCCATTAATGCTTCACTTGAATTTTCATGCAAGGTTTGTCTTGCTTTTATCCTGCTTCTTGCTTTGGAAATAGGAAATCTATAACAATTTGCTGATCTACTTCACTGATCTACTCCGAGTCTTTCTGAAAATTCATTTGCCAGAGGAATTTTAGCTGCAGAGTCACTAAAACACTTAAGAACAAATGATTCTAATATTTGTGACAAATAAATCCTCACCTGTCTGTTAACTTTCACCTTCATGGCTAAATGGTTTAAGGCAAAATTATCCTTTTGTCCTGTGTCAGCAGAGTCAGGAAAAGGACTTTTACTGCCTAACAAGATAAATCCATTGGCACTTGGCACTGGCAGTCCTTCCAAGAAATATTGCACTGCATTGCTGCGCTGAATTTTCTTTTCCTCTTCTGAACTGGAAATCATGGATTGGATGCCACTGCCTTGATTAATATGTTGGCACTTGGTGAGCATATTAACTGGAGAGACAACTGCAAACATGGCAGTTTCAACCTGCTGGAAAGACGAGGAGTACAGCAGCTGTGTCCCATGTTTCTGCCATGCTGAGGTCCTGGGGCATTTTGTCGCACAAGGACTCGGCCCAGTCCTGCCTGACTAGTGCTCACTAGACTGACAGGATTTAAAATCAGATGAAAGAGAAGAAACACTTTAATACAGAGACACAGGCAGGGAAAGAAGCTCTGTCATTGTTATAAAGATGTTAAAGGTTCCTGGTAAAACTCCCATCTTTGCTTGGCATAACGAAGCCTTCATCAATCCTGGAGTGGTAAATGAGAAACAGGAAACTTCATGGGGATTATTCCACGTAAATCTGTATCTGCAAACTCTGCTTTGCCCAGGTCGCAGTGGAACAACTAATCAATCAGAGCCTGCAATAAGTCAATTTAAACACAAATCCATGGACAGGTTTAATTTCAGCATTTGCATAAGTACTTTATTTTTCCACCACACCCCCACCCTTTTTCAGTGCAGAAAATAAATAATGCTGCAAGGTGAATTGTGCTTCCTGAATTGTTAAAGTTTTTATAACCTTCCTTATTCACTAAGTAGCCTTGGGCTTTATTTAATAATCATTGAGAAGCAGTGCTGAATAAAAAATATATTTTAGTTTATTTTCTCTTGGGTTTTTATGTTATTTTTACTGTAACTGGTGCTTCAAAAATGCAGCTTTTTCTTCACAAGATTCCTGAGACAAGTTAATATTAGTATCTTCATCTTACAGATGAAGAACAGAAAGGTGGAACAATTTGAGCAAGAACATTTCAAACATTTGCTATTCTTGGATACATCTCTTGAGACACAAAGGCTTACTTGAAGGACTTGCTCTGCCTGGTTTCATGGTTTCATTTGGAGTGGGATGCACTTTCTTTCCACAGAGCAAATCACACACAGCTCAAGTCAGCACGGCAGAAATCAAAGGCTGGTACAAGCTACAGTGCAGCTCCAAGCAAACCAATTTGTCATCACTTCTCACATTCCCACCTTCCTTCTGTTCCCAGCCATATGTTCCCCTCCCCTTCCACCAGCACTGGCACCTGCCTGACTCCTTCTGTGAGCTCAGCCTGAGGAAGGGGAGAAAAATGTGTGGTTACTTTTTGCCGGCAAGCTACAGAGTCAGTTTTGCATTTATAATAATCATAGAATCCTAGAATGACTTGGCTTGGAAGGGACCTTAAAGATCATCTAATTTCAACAACCCTTCCATGGGCAGGCACACCTTCCACTAGAACAGGTTGCTCGGAGCTCCCTCCAATCTGGCGTTATAAAGTATATTTATTTGTTTTTAGTGTATGTTATTACTATTTCTAAAATAACTATTTTATTTATGTGTAGTTACACGTTAGTAATTAAATTTCAATTTACTATTCATTTACATAATACATAGCAATCACAAAAGTTTATAAAAATTCATTACTAATTATCGCCATATAATTTACATATAACTTATGCACATTGAAAGAATGTATCGTTATATATTATTTATAAATTATATAATACCAGAACTCCATAAGCTTTCGATGGTACTGCGGCGGAGGGGGAACACCCACCCAGCACGGCAGCCCGTGCACTGATGGGCTCACGGCTCACGAAACAAGTTATATTTTTAGGCATCAAAAAATCACCAAAAAACGCCTTTTACTTTTTTTTTACACCTTCCCTTTCCCCCGCTCCATCCTCCGCCCCTCCCGAGCTCCCGCCCATCCGCGGGCGGGGCGCGCTGGGGTCGCCGCGCGTGCGCGCCGGGACCCACGTTGGGATCGCGCGGGTCCAACTTCCCGGGAACGATCGATTCCCGGGAGTCATTCCCGGGTGCCATCCCCGGGTGCCATCCCCGGGTACCATCCCCGGGAGCCATGTTCCGCCGTCCCCCCCGCAACTTCCGCGGCCGGCGGCGCGCAGCCTCCAGCGGCAGCAGCGAGGACGAGCCGGAGCCGCGGGCGGAGCCGGCCCCAGCCCCGTCCCTAGTCCCGTCCCCGGACTCCGGCGCCAGCTCGCCCTCAGAGCGGGAAGCGGAGCCCTCGGAGGCCGGGGGCGATTCCCCTGGGGAGGAGCCGGCCCACAGAGCAGGGGCAGGCCCGGGCCCGGGGCAGCGGCGAACCGGAGCCGCAGGGGGACCGGGCCGGGCCGGGAAGGAGCTGCTGAGCTTTGGCAGTGAGGAGGAGCGGGAAGGTGAGGAGGGGTCGTGTGTGTGTGTATGTATATGTGTGTATATGTATATGTGTGTGTGTGTCTGTGTGTGTGTCCCGCGGAACAGGGCCGGGGCTCCGGGACCGGACTGCCTTGGGCTCCCGCCTGAGCGAGCCCCGCGCTGGGCACCCTCCTGCCCCTCGCTGTAGACACCGAGCCGTGTAAGGGGAGGGCCTCTTGGGAGGATTTGCGCCATAAACCCGTACTAAAGTATGGGCTGGGCCTGCTTAGTCTGGAGAAGACAGAGAGCGTTCTCATCAGCCCATGTAAATATCTCAAACGCGGGTGCCAAGAGAATGGTGCCCGAGTCTCTTCAGTGATGCCCAGCAATAGGATGAGGAGCAGTGGCCATAGATTAGAACACAAGAAGTTCCACTTCAGCACAAGGAAGAACTTTTTTACATCAAGGGTGGCAGAGCACTGGAACAGCTGCTGAGGGAGGGCGTGGAGTCTCCTTCCCTGGAGACATTCCAAACCCACCTGGACACATCCCTGTCTCACCTACTCCAGGTGACCCTGCCCTGGCAGAGGGATTGGCCAGGGTGATCTCCAGAGTCCCTAACAATTCTGTGATTCTGTGAAAAGTACTTTAATAATTATTTATGTCCACATTCTTTCGGCTGGAAAGCATCTGCAGTCTTCTTACAGCTGCAGAAAACCAGAGAGAACAAGTACTGTGTGATTCCGTGACTAGTTAATGATGAACAAGCTTAAATAAAGGAAACGTAAGTGTTTAATTGACACTTCTAGGCTGTTACTGTTGTGGTTGATGAGGAGACGTACCCACCTTGGTGGGGACAAGCTACAAAGAGACCCTGCATTTCAGCAGTGTTGCTGTGCTGAGGAGGCTGAGCTGCACAGTTTGTAACTAAGAGGTGATTGATCATGAGTGATAAAGCTGCAGTAATATTTAGAATTAATCCAGCCAGAACTGAGAGACTGGACATAGCCTGTAATGCCATGGTCTTGTTTACATGCACTTTTATATGTAGTACATACATATATGTGTGTATATTGTTGGCTTTTTTAATGTTACTCAGAGTAACTTTTTTTAATCTGGTAGGTGAAGAGTTTTTTAAAGTTAAAAAACCATCCTTCAATGAAGTAACCTTTAGAATTAAAAAGAAGGAAAGCCTATTGCCTGCACAGACAGAAGCTAAAGAAAGCAAAAGTAAGTACTTTTTTAGTTAAGTATTTTACGAAATAGATGAAGAGTGATGTAAAAATACTGCTATTGGATGTTTTTTGTTAATTGAACCCAGAATTACACTTAAAATGTTAGTTTACTGGTTTATAATTGTAATGTATTTGTGCTGAAGTTATTTTCAGTTTGAACTTAGTAGAAGATTATCAGAACTTGGAGGCTGTTCTTGAGAAAACCTGGTTATGCAGAACTGTGCACTACATCAAAATTAACAAGTTCTGCTAAGTTTATACCTCAACATCATATCTTTCAAACTATGGGCCAAGTATCCACTGCTTACTGCTGTTAGATTGCAGTTTGATCTGAGTATTGGCATTGATGGAAAATGTGAGCTTAGTTGCATTTTGTTTGATGAAACTTTATGTAAACATTATTAAATTGTGTGCTTTTACAGCATTTAAATATTTTCATTGAATGCAATCAATAGCCTTGATTATGCTGGTAGTATCCCTAGTTTCATTGCAATATAGTCAGTTGCCCAGAGAGGCTGTGGACTCCCCATCCCTGGAAGTTTTCAAGGCCAGGCTGGATGGGGCTCTGAGCAACCTGGTCCAGTGGAAGGTGTCCCTGCGCATGGCAGGGGCATTGGAATGATCTTTAGATCATCCTTAGATAATCTTTAAGGTACCTTCCAACCAAAACCATTCTGTGGTATGTTTGCTGTTGGAATATTTGGAGTTTGTGTGTTTTAGAAACAAATGCATCTAAAAGTTCTCCTTATGTACTCCGCTTTGCACCCCTCTGTCAATTCACAGATACACCATATTTGCTGTTGTTAGATAAAAGTAAATTAGATTGAGATTGAGCAGTAATTCTTTTTGAGGTTGTGGTACAGTTGAGATGGTAATTTTTCTTTGTGACTTCTTAGAAAAACATCGTATTCTTGTAAAAGGTGGTACATTCTGTTGTTCAGTAATCTGATGATTTCCTGAAAGTAGTGGCAGATGAAGATAAATCAATATTTTTAAAGAATTTGATAATAACTGGAGATAAGGCCGATATAAGTGTTTGTAGTTTAACTAAGAACTTCCTCATTGTTAATGCTTTAAAAAAAGTGCTTTCTAAATGGACTTTTTCAAGTCAAGAATCCAAATACACTTTTAGCAATCAGAATATTAATTAGTAGTTATCTGAGAGCTGATCTCATTGCTTTTGTGCATGTAAATACACTCTGTGTCCCAGAAGGACCTGCAGTCTTTCTATGGGAAGCATCATCAAAGATGCTTTTATTCAATACAAGAATTGGCTTGTAAGTGGCTGTCTTGGAATGTTACAACTTGACATGTTTTGATGAGAACAGGTGGAGATAAACAAGTGACCAGTATTTGCTGCAGCAACATGTAAATAATTTCTGGTAACCACTTATGGCACATCATATTCCAGCAGTTGAAACTGAAATAATTGATCATACTTTTTTTCTCTATAATGCAGAAATCTGTCAGTTGGAGCCTGGAGTTGGCAACACCAAAGATACTCGTGAAGAGGAGGAGGAGAATGAAGATGAAACTTACTCTTCACTGAATGAGGACTACAACAGCTCAGATTCTGAAAATGAATGCAGCTCTCCACAGAGGAGGAAGGATTTATCACCAAGTTAGTTCCCTGGCTTTTTTGTATTTTAAGAAAGCTATTTTAGACCATTCTGTGTTTGAAGTACATGACAAGTTAGGTGAGATGAGTTCTACTCAGTTTAGACCACCTAAGGTATGGGCATCTGTTTGTCCTGAGTCAGGGCTACCCTTCTGGAAGAATAGGGATGGTTCCCACGTATTTTTAGTTGCAAACATTTGTTGGTTTTCTGTGCTAATTTTGGGAATGGAGCAGAAATTATAAGCACTGGTTATAGAAGAAAGGCAGCAGAAAATTCCTCTTTAGTGATGCACAGTTCCCTTCATGAGTTGAAAATAAAACCTCACTTTGAGAGCCACTTTTTCATCTCCTTATATTCTACATGGTAACCATGTGGAAAACCATCTTGTGTTCTGTATCCAGACTTGTACCGTGGTGCTGAACAGTTGTGATGATTGGCATTAGGTACAGAGTGTTGCTTTTAGTTTTTCCTTAGATTTTCTGTCTCTTTGATGCAGGCAGTATCCCCAGTGCAGCTCACGTTGAGGCTGCTCGGAGGAAGCGTCACTTAGCCAGGACAGAGGCTGATTATCTCCCCCTGGATGTTTCAAACAATCCTCAGGTCTCTCAGAGAAGAGCAAGCAGTGATTTGGAGAGTGAAGATGAGCCTGAAACAAAGAATCTCGATTTTGCTCCTAAAATGAAAACTCTTAGGCAGAGAATGACTGAAGACATGGGTGAGTTTGTGGTGTTTCTCTCAGAGGCTTTGTTTTAGTCTCTAGAACCACATGGGACTTGTCCAGTGAGGAGTGAGGCTTTGCTCCTCAGGACTCCTGGAAAAAGGCTGTACAGTTGGTACTTGAGGTTTATATGGGTCATAAACCTGGTTTAGGTCTCACTTGTGGTGGTGCAGGATACTTTGAGAAACGTTTACAAAATTATTTTTGGCCTTGTTGACTGCAAAAAAATGGCCTTGTATAAGGGACATTTACTATGAGTAAAGTTACTGTAAGTCCTTCCTCCTACTTCTGGTCTTCTAAGTACTCTCCCTGTACTGACATTATAAATTTAAAAAATGAAAAACAAACAAACCAGCATTCCAGCCCTTCAGAAGTAAACAAGCCTACTGCATGCAAAACATAATTGGCTTTTCCCTTGTTTTTATTCCCTTAGAGCTGCTTATAGTGTTGTTTATGAAGCACAGGTTTACTGTAGTATTTGAATAAGGGCTATAAGGAATGCATAACTATGAGCAGAATCTGCCATTCAAATTAATGCTAATGAGATGTGTTGTATCTGTAGTTGAGTGTATATTCTGGAATGCTCAAGGGTTTGTTGGGTGTAATGTCACAGTCTATACTTACACTCTTGTTTACATGTATTATGCACAGCTTTGCTTTGAGACATGGAAACAAGATGTTTGTATGCCTCCTACTGCAGTAGTAGTTGTCTGAGAAACAGTTGGGGAAATTAATGTTAGTGTGAATTGGACAAATCCCAGTAGCCTTTTCCAAGCCGTTCAGTTTTGCAGTCCTCCATCTACAGGTTTTCTATCTGCTGGTTTTTGTGTGTATCACTCTCAGTATTGGTTGGGAGACCCATTGTTGCTTTAGTTGGAAGAGAACACAAACGGGGGAAAAATAAAGGGTGTAGTTACGTCTAATAATGGTTGTTTTAATTTCCAGTATCTCTGGGTGATGGATCAAGTGATGATGAAGCCAGATGGGAAGAACAGCAAATAAAGAAAGCTGTTAAACTCTCTCAGGTGACACATGCTTTCCTAACCACTGGAAAGTGCTTTTTGCTTATAGGTATAGCGTACTGTTCTGTCTCTGTCCTGCTCTCTCATTAGGGAGGATTTTAGGAAGTTTTTCCCTTGTTCTTCAGGGAAAGATGATTAGAAACATGGGAAGGTAATAATGAAAGTCTGTAATCTCTGTCTGGCTGTTCATAAGCAGTGTGGTGGTATCAGCCCCAAAGGTAGGTATCTGTTGTGATAAGAGATCATAAGAAACAGAGAAGAAAATTCTGAACTCTGATTTTTTTGCTGCTGCACAAGAGATCTTGAATGCAAGAGTATGCAAGTAATACAAATGTCTCAAAGTTGCAATGCAAAAATTATTCTTCTATTCTGCTGAATTTCTGTTGAGTGTCAATCTGAGAGCTCTCTTCACAGTTCAGCAGAATGCTGTCTTTTTGCCAGTAAGTAATTGACAAAGTAAACTATATTCTGATGTGCTGGAAGTTTTGTTCTGGCTTGGATCACTCACTCTGGATCAGACTAGAAATGTATGAGTAACCAGCCTTTATTGAAGTCCAAATTGATAGTTGTAGAAATTTTTCCAATTTGGAGAGTAGAGGAGTGGGAGAAAGTTCTGAGACTGATGTTCAAATCCAGTATGATCTTAGGTCCTCATAGTCCACTTGCTTATGGAAAAGTTAATTCTGCTTTTCAGGGAACAGCAGCAATTTATATCCACAGACCTTGTTAGTTATGGACTTAAAGCTTGAATTGATTGGGTTTTGTCTAGATTTTTTTGTGATTGAAATATGTATCTTTGTATCAGATGTCTGGTATTTAAATGATATGTCTCACTGATCTTTAGAGTTGCAAAGGGAGAAATGGAGTAAATGGTGTATTAAAAATTGACACTTAATTCTTGTAGGAAATTTGTGATGATGCTTCTGTGCGTAAATATCAACCAACGAAACCCAAGTTTGATACCTCTGTTTCTCTACCACCTGTGAATTTGGAAATTGTGAAGAAACGACTGACTGAAAGGTAACTCCTTAACTTACCAGTTGTCTGAGTTTTTGTCACAATGAGACAACAGCTTTGAAGTCTTACTCTTTTTTCCAGAACATTGAGCTTTTTTGGGTTGTTTTCATGTGTAATGATGTCTGATGGAGTACTACAAATTTTTTACTTTATCTGGCAACGCTTTGTTTCAGGGGAGCATTTGGACTTTCCAAGAGCGTTTCTGTCAAATTGAACTTTAGAGAGTAAATTCATTTATTTGGCAGAAGCTTTTTCTGCTTACTGGCAGTTCTTGGTGGGAGCCTTGGCTTGATGTTACGTTTGCCCAGCAAACAGAACTTCATAGGGAGGGAGCAGGTGGAGCAGGCACTCCCACCCCTCC
Organism: Acridotheres tristis; assembly: GCA_037013685.1. Lineage (NCBI taxonomy): Eukaryota > Metazoa > Chordata > Aves > Passeriformes > Sturnidae > Acridotheres > Acridotheres tristis. The sequence goes on from CM072887.1 coordinate 105,439,731, forward strand.
TATGGTAGTTCTTATACCACCTACAAAAATAGCCCAGTATTTCCTAAAACAGCCTAAGTTCTCTGCAGCCTGTCCAGAACGTGCCTGGATCTTTATCTTTAGTTGTGAGCCAGGCTGTGACTTCTCTTGAGCAGCTCAGCTGCTGTGTGGGCGGCTGAAGTGTCCTGGGTTGGACATGGGAACTGCCTGGAGGGTGTGTGGGAAGGACAGCTGGGGTCAGGCATCCCAAGGTAAGCCATCCCCTGTCATCCCTCCCAGCACTGGGAAGCAGCTGTTCAGATAAGTTTAGACAAGTAACTTAATACAAGTGAAACATGAATTGTGCTGTGAACTTGCACCAGGCTCTCTCTGTATAATCTTTGCTTTGTACAGAACAGCAGTGATGCATTTGTCTAGAGAAGTGAAACTAAGTTGGACTAAATATTTTTGTGGAATTGTATGCTTTCTTAGCTTTAATCACCTGAAGGGAATTGAGTTAACTGAAGCAGGAGATGTACAGAATCAAATAAGAAAACATAAGAATACAGCTATCAAGAGTGGCAACTTGTCTGGAAAACAGCAGGAAGGGGAGGGTGAACTTGTTTGCTGTAAACTTTGTAGATGTTTTTAACATATTAAGTGCTGAAATAGATTAATATTTTTTCTTTTTAATTTGTAGCACAGGAGAACACAATAGCTTAGTTCAGCTATTTTCTTTGGGAAGTGTTCAGGGAGGTGAAAGAAATTGTGGTCTGTGCCTTGATTCTGTTATAGGCCTGCTCAAACTGAGGAGACATTTGGGATATGTAAGGAGGGAAGGGTTAAAAAAGAGAGGAAGCAGAGTTGTAATGTATGTAAATGTTTGTGTGCTACCTGTCTGCTAGAGACAGCTGTAGACAGAAGTTTTCAGTGTTTATCACATAATAGTAAGAGTTCTTGGTTGGTTTGTATTTAATAGCACATTATGAATGCTTACAGGTACTTCTGTCCATGCAACTTCTGTTAACTGGTATGGACATGCTGATGTGAGCTGTAGTTTTTACCAGATCACATTGGGTAGAATCTATTAAATAATGTGATACCATGTAATTTTGGGGTTTGTGTTTTTGGGAAGTGTGGTGTATTGAGAAGTCCAGGTGAAATATCTGTGGTGCTTTCAAAACCAGCACCACATAAATGACATTTGGGTCACCAAAGCATGATGTTTGTCCATACCTTGTGCTTCTGTAAATGTTGGCAGGGGTAAATCTTTCAGTGCTGCTCAGGTCAAATGCAAGTGCTATTATTAGTACAGGCAAAGATTTTGTATATGATTATAATGGGAAAAATGTTTTGGAATGCATCAGCTGATTGTCTGGGTTTCTCTCTTTTAGGATAACATCCTTACAGGATGTGCACCGTGCCCACCAGAGAGAGTATGAAAAATATATGGAGGATATTGAGAGCTCAAAGATGTCTGTCCAGGAGTTGGAGAAGTCTTCAGATGCAGCTCTGAACTACAAATTCTACAGGGCCATGAAAACATATGTAGAAAACTTGATAAACTGTTTGAATGAAAAAGTATGTATATTTTCCACTTTTTTTTTTTAAGATGACAAAGGTGTATTCTGTCAGTGAAAAATGAGAGATACCACCCACTTAAAAATCAGTTCTATCAGAATCAAATTTAATTTAAATTTAATTTTGTGTCACTTTGCAGTTGTGAATTTCTTCAGGTAGCTCTAAAGAGAAGAAATGTTAGTTAGTGAACACATTTTCTTCAATGGCTAGTGCCTCAAAAGCAAACTGAAATAAAACAAGGGACACCAGCAGTGTCCTGGTGAACCATTTTGTATGAAATCTTAGTCCTTGACGTGTAACTGGCATGTAGTTGGTGTTTTCAGCCTGAAAAACTCCCATGACCAGGAACTTACTTGTCAATCTATGACACTTGTGTTCTAATTTCACAGCTATACAAAAAACCCATGGAAATTGGTTTTCATTCATTCTTGTGAGTTTAAATCAATTGTGAGTTTAAATCAATTGAAATGCTGATTAGTGTTTACTGTATTGCAGCTGAAGGACATTAATGAACAGGAATGGGCTGTACATGCCCTTCTTCAGCAACGAGCCATGAGAGTATCAAAGCGAAGGCAAGAGGAGCTGAAAAATGAATCTGCTTATATTCAGCATCTGACAAGTTAGTACAAAGTAATTTTCAGTGAGAAAATAACTTCTGTCTTTGAGCAGAAATACGGTTCGTTTTTGGGTTAAGATTTTAATTGTCACCTTTGATGTCCCTTCCCGTTGTCACTAGGTGGCTGTACCTCGTTTGAATTCTTACCTCAGTAATGCCCATCACACTGTTTTTTCTCTGGTTTAATTTCTCTGAACATGACGTGGCTGAGTGCCTTGTCAATTTTTAGTTGTTCAGTTACCCATTAGTATTTAAAAAGAAAAATGGGAGTCAGTTTTCCAGTAGGTCTCAAGTTGGAGAAAGCTTGCTTATTATGGAATTCGGTGAATATCCGAAAACGCTGAATGTGTAATTGGCAATATCACTTTTACCTGAGAGTGTCTGTAAGTCTAGGTGTGTGCTGAAATTGGTGATTTCAAACTAGGAGGTGACACACATGTGGCACAGCATGAAGAGAGAAGCTACTTTCTGGAAGGGTTTTTTCTAAAAGAAAACTGTGTTTCAGTCACTGTAGGAAAAATTAGTACAGTTTTCTCAGCTTGTATTTTCTTTCCACACCAAGGTATTATTTGTATGCTGTGTGACTGTCTAGCTGCTGCTATTTAAAAATCCCAAACAAACCAGACCTCCAAAACCAAACGCTTTAAAACTGTTTAGGCAAAGCTGAGAGCAGTATGCTTGGAGCTGCTGGGAACAGATGGAGGCCAGATGCACTGGATCCTGGTAAATACTAAATCATATGGGTTCAGTCTTCTCACTTCAGGGGTTAAACTGCTGATGAGAGTAAGTAGCAGCCTGGATGGTTTTGTAAAATGGTGTGGCAAACTGACAGCAGGTGTAAGGAGAAAAGGGTAATGCCATAGTAAGAGTTGCTATTAAAACGATTTTACCTCCAGCTCATTACAAATGAGACTGTACTTGCATGTTTAGCAGCACATAGCATTGTTTTTTATGTTCCTGGTTGTATTTAATATAGTAGAAAGGCTGTTTTTTCTTACAGGATAGTACTTCAGTAGTAGCACACTTTCTCTTTGCCATGTTTTACACATATCAGAAAGTTATTAGTGCTACAAGGAATTTACTCTGACTTACTCTGGATACTGTTAGAGTTTTAAGTTTGTACTTCTGTTGGTTATTTTCCAAATTAAAAAAACAAAACCAAAACAATAGAAGGAGATTCTTTGTTTCCTGATTGAAAAGAAAACAGGAGCTTTAAAAACGTACCACTTTACTTTTGGCTGTTTCTGTCTTCTGATAGGTGGGGATGGCAAACCAGCAAAAGGTGGAATGGAAGGTTATGAGAAAACACAGGTTCTGGAAATGTGTGAGCATCGAAGGTAACTCTTACACAGAGGTGCACTTAACTCTGATAAATGTGCTGTGCACTGACCTCCTGTCATGAATGTAAACCTGTGAGATTACACTAAAAATATTTCACTATTTGCTTTCCAAAACTTGAAGTACATGGAAGCCATCTATGTGTTAATGTCATTCTCTTCATACTGATTTGAACCTGAATGCTAATAGGGCTGGATATTTTAAATTAAAAAGTCTTAAGTGAGACAAAATTATGAGGGGAGCTTTTTTCTTCCTATTTTAATTAATAATATTATTAACTTTTACAGAAATATAGTTTTGTATTACTGTATAAATAGCAAAATTGGGCAGAATTGTTTCTGCTGGAGAGGTGGTGGTGAGTGAAACAAATCAACCTCTAGTCCCAGGTCTGCTATCAGTGTAGGTCAGATAGATGCAACATTTGGATGTTACAGTGTTCAGAGATTGGTACCAATTTTTATTATATTACTGGGAGCTTTGAAAGTTTTATAGTTGCATTGATACCTCGAGTCATAACTATACTTTGAAGTAGCAAGTACCTGGAAATTTTACTGGATGAAAAGTGGTGTAATAATAACAACTTCCTCTCCAAGCAGTTAACTTTTAATGCTAATTGATGTGAATAGCTGTTTAAAAGTATTTATGCAGTGTCACTTCCATATAATTTATCATTTTCTTGAGGTAGAAAAAAACCCACTGATTTTGCAGCCTGTCTTTCTTGATGCCACAGCAGTAGTTTTTAGAACCTCACTGGCACATGGGTGCTATCACTTTTTTCCTGTAGGTTGTTGAACAAGTGATCCAGGACTGATAGGACAGTGTGAGAACTCAGTAAACACACATTGAGCTGTCAGGCAGGATCCAGTTCAACACCAGATGCTCAGTGTTGTAGATGGGATGAGCTGTTTGCCTCATCAGTGGTGATGAGGTGAAGGGAAGGTTATTGCAGACTCACGTGGGAGGTTGGAGATGTTGCTCTAAGCTCTTGGATGTCAGTGCCCAAATCTCCTCCTTTTTCTGCAGTTTAGGAGTCCTTTTGGTTCCACAGTCACTGTTGCTCCCCCATTGACTGTCCTTAGGCTGTTGTTCCTATGACTTGTTTTAAGTTGGATGATTTTTTTAAGCTTTCTCGTGCACACACAGGAGAGGATAACTCATCTGAGTTCATTCCAAAATGCAGGACGTGCAGGCGGCAGGCGAGGGAGCAGTCAGGGGAAGGAGATCACCACGAGGGCTTGTCGAGTGATGAGGAGCTGACTCCCACAGAGGTGGACGAGTTCCAGAAGAGAAAAGGTTGGTGGCAGTCCTAATGTCGTGTCCTAGAAGATCTCTTGTTGATATTTCTTCAGTGATTTTTTTTTTAAGGGAAAGTAGAGGAATACTTCATTTGAGTTCCATGTTTTTATTTGCACACTGTAGAAAACAATGCACCCAGGCAGTGACTAATGACTTGGGAAGAATGAATGAATGGTTGTAGATTTCTTGTGGTGTCAGTTATGTGGTGGCAGCACTATACATGGCTTTTTAAACTAGCTCTGTCAGATTATGCCAAAGCTGATCTGGCAGTACTCAGTGCACTGCTGCAACATGTTTTGTACAGTCAATTTATTTCCTGAAGCTGGAGAGTGAATTAAAGGTTGGTGTTTTAATTATCTTGAGTGAATGGACGAAGAGGGGGAGGGAAAGGCATAACAGCTTTTCTTCATTTAACAGCAGAAGGGTTTTCATGCCTGAAATTGTATCATTCTGAAACAAAGTTTGAAACATAGTGTTTGTATAAATCTGTGAAATAGATCATGAAGAAACTTGCTTTTCCTTGGTCTTCTGACACTATTGTTTTCTAAAACTGGGTTTTTGTGGGAGGAGTTTTAAAACCATTTCAGTGTCAGGTGTGTCAAAAATAACAAATGCAATTCTCATAAAAATCTCTCTTATGTCCTATAGATGCATAAACTCTTCAGCTTATGCCTCAATAAGTTCTGTGATTGTTTCTTTTTATTTCCAATGAATATTATCCATAGATAACGTTTTAGAGGATAGTAGGAAAATCTTTGAAGATGTGCATGCAGATTTTTGTGACATCAGAAAAATCCTGTTGAAATTCCAGGAATGGAAAGAGAAGTTTCCTGACTCTTACTGTGATGCTTACATCAGTTTCTGCCTGCCTAAGCTATTAAATCCATTGATCAGAGTTCAATTAATAAGTTGGAATCCTCTTGAGGTGGGTGCATCAGCTGAAATTTTTGTGTGTGTGTATGATATATCAATATGAAAAATTATTTTTTTCTATACATAGCAATGTGCATTAGAAATTAAGAAAGCTACTGTTTTTTCTCAGAAGCTGAAGCACGTTGTGCAATCTTCTTAACTTTCCCCTTTCTTTTTGCCACACCTCCTGTAAAAACAGTTCTTCTCCTGGATTCTTTGAAGACACTTGAATAATCCCACCCATTAAATTGTAGCTTTAAATCTGATTTTGCTGTTTTGGCACATTCAGTGATGAGGGTGGACGTGAAATTAAGTGGGGATTTGGGGTGTTACTGGATAGAGCTTTTCTCTTAATGCTGACCAGCTGAACAACTAACAGGAGTCATCTTTCAGCAGAATTTTACAGAGTTGGAAGAGATGCCCTGGTTCAGAGCTATAGAAGAATTCAGTGACGCAGAAAACGTATCTGAATCAAAAAGAGATGATGATCATGATAAAGAAGTTTTGCCGAGAGTGATTGAAAAAACTATTCTTCCCAAAATTACAGGTATGATAAGATTTTGCTGAAAATGTTCACTGCAGCTATGCAATCAAACCTGAAATAAAAATGATAATATCAAATAATGTCGGTGATACCACAGTGCTCCAAGATGGAATGATTGTGTGGGGCTGAGGTGGCGTCTTCAAAATTTTTGGGAGAGGCTGAGGTTTTCATATGTTTACTTCTGTTACATTGTAATGGCTTGAAAATAGGGGAGATAAGTACTTGCATATTATGAATGAAATAAATTCCTGTTTTTTTTCAGCATTTGTGAAGAGTGTGTGGGATCCTTTATCTACTTCACAGACAAAGAACCTTGTACAGCTTTGCAATAACATCTTTGGAAAACAAATCCTTTCAAAAAATGAGCCCAGCCGAGCAAGAGAGGTAAAAGCAGTGGTACCAAGAACGGGGAGTTCACTCACTGTGTGTAGTTTTGTATGTGCTCCTATGGGCACTGAGAACATTCTCCTGCAGTTGTTTGGTTCTGATTTCTTCTTTGTTTTGTTTCTTTATATTAAGATGATTTAACAGTTAAACTTCCAGCTCTCTGATTCTTTCCTTGTTGAAGATTATGAGGCAGAAATTAGCTACTGTTTGTAGAAAAATTCTGCCTGTATCTATCCAGAACCTGTTTGTAGATCTAATCTTCCTTCGCTGCAATAACAATGGCTTGCATTTAATTATCTTTCCAAATTTGACCTTTAAATGCTAGCAATGCTTCAGGGGTCCATTCCTTAAGCTTTTATTCATAAAGTAGCCCTAGAATTTTAAAAGTTGAGAATCCCCAAAGGTTGGTTAATTGGTGAGGAGAAAAACTGCTGTGTAATCCTAGCAATCCTTTAATACTTAGTTTTATATACACAGTCACTCTAGGAAGCCCTTCTTAGCCTGATTCTGGTTTTATTCTGATGTAAATCAGGAAGTTTATCTAGTGAAAATGGGATGGATTAAGTGGTGAAATGATATGGATATTTGAGTCCTGAATATGAAAAATATTTTAAAGAAAATGTTTATGCCTTCCAAAGTTTTCTGTTTGGAACTATGGCTTGAAGTCAAGTGATACAATTGATCTTAGCAAGAACTTAAAATAAATAAATAGACTTTAAAAAACATAGGTGGCAATCTGTGGCACCTGAAAACACATTGCTCAAAAATGCATACTATCCTAGCTAAGGTGAATTTTTTTCTAACATAGAATTTAACAACATTTAATGGAGATCCCATATGTATAACTTATTTTGGTTTTTATCTGTACAGTTTTCCTGCTGCCTTGCAGATTAATGTGCAAAAAAAGGCTTCACCTAGGGATATAGCTTAGGGATATAGCAAAACCCTCTAGGCCATGCCTATAGATAATTACAGCTGTGATTTGTCTGCTGTTTCTGTTTTTTTATTCAGGATCTCAATGTGTGTTATATACAAATGGCAGCTGTGGTTATCTCTGATAGCAGATCTCTGGATGAACTAAATATAAATAATCTTTGAGCTTGTTACAAATGGAATACAAAGTCTTTCTTCTGAGGACACATTAATAATTCTTTTTTAATAGGATTTGATGAACACGGTTGTCCTAAGAATGAAGAAATCTGTAGAGGAAGATGTCTTTATTCCTCTGTATCCTAAAAGGTAAGCTGACCCTGTGACTCTCTTAAGTTTGTATTTTTTTAGTTCTTCTACCTTTGTCCCCTACAGATAGAGATGAAATACTGCAGACATCCATGTCTGAGAGATCAGATGTCTGTTTATCTTTTTTTAAATCAAACAAAAAATAATCTTTATTTTAACTTTTTCTTCCAATGACCAGCACTGTGGAAGACAAGTCATCACTACGTTCAAAATTTCAAGAAAGACGGTTTTGGTCAGCTGTTAAGGTAGAGAAAATAGGGCTGATTTTGTTCTGTTTTGCCTTTCTGAAATTCATTTCACTGGAAACATTAACATCCCAGACAATATTCCAGCTTTCCTGCTATTCACGTTGCCTATCCTCCTCCTTCATTCAGAGCAGGTTAATTTTCTGGTAACTTAACCTCAAGGTATTTCACCTTCACAAACACAGCCTTAGACCACCCTCAAAAATGACAATTGTAAGGATTGTAATTGTAAGGATTTATAGTGATAGAGGCAAAAGAAAAAAACACTCAGTGCCTAAAAATACTGACGTGAACTACAAAAAAAGTTTTGTGATGCCACAAACTGTAGCATCATCATGTCGTAAGGGACTGTGTGTAGTCTTGTCCTGAGCAGTTGTAGTGACTTTCTCAATTCTGTCATGGATTCTCTGACAGTTTGCTTAGTTGCCTTCTGTACTTGCCAAATTATTAAACCTCCTAGAAGGGTAAAATGTTCTTCCAACCCTTGGGAGGTCATATATATATATGTAGCCAGGTGTATCTATACATATATATAGATGCACTTGTAAAATTAATTAGGTTATTTACTCTATGCAGTTCATTAGTGGCTAACTGATGGGAAGTTGGGAGAGTGTAAATCCTAGAGTTTGAGGACTTGAATTGGATGCACATGTTACCTTTCTATGTTTTTCTTTTATCAAACTTTTAACAGTTTTAGCACACTTAGAGCCAGCAGCTCTACAGATTCTTTGTTTCTTCATTACTGCAGCTGCTCTCCAATGTTGTTCGTTGGGATGGGATTGTCCAGGAAGACAAGGTCCGTGATTTGGGGCTGAGCAAGCTGCTGAATCGTTACCTTCTCCTGAACATCCTAAACACACCACTAGGGCCGGATAATACAGAAAAGTGTAATAAGGTAAAAGATAACATTCATTGGAAGAGGGTGTATGCTAAAAGCCTTTGGTTTTTCATGAAGGAGGTCAAAACTGAAGATGGAATATTAAAACCAAGAAAATTTAAACATTTAAATTTTGATTTTAATTTTTTCTTTTAACAACCTTGCTGCATAAGAGCATTTCAGAGCAAATACTGGTTTGTAGGTTCTCAAGCATAACTACTTGGAGAGATAATCCATGTTGGCTTGAAGGAAAAAGCACACCAATGACTGGATGTTAGAAATTATGTGACTTGGTTATATTGAAATGCTTGTTAAACTATTTCCAAATATTGTGTGAACAGGTGGTTGCATCCCTCCCAGAAAGATGGTTCCAAAATCTCAAGGGTGGATCAACTCTCCCTGAACTACTGAACTTCAGCCAGCACTTGCTGCAATGTGCCCGTGTGCTACACAAGGACAATCACAGGTAATGGATGAGGCTGTCCTTGGGATTCAAGTGCTTCCCCAAATACTTTGTGTTAAAATATTTTAAAATTCCTTAAATACCATCTATTTGACACTTTCAAGTATGCTCATGTCATGTAAATATCTGTCTATGTAAAAGAAAAGATGGAGTCTAATGAAGGAGCACTTGAGCAGTCCTTACTGTGAGAGTTTGAGGTGGTTGACTTTGGGTGCTGTTAATGATCAGAGTAGACAAGGCCGTGAAACAAAAATGATACTTTAGATAGGTTCATAAAAATCTCTCAATTGCCATCACTGCTGATTTTTTTTTTCTTTTTTTATTAAATAGTGATGAAACAAAAGAAGTTCTTCTCCTGCTGGTGAAAATTGGAGCTCTGCATATTGTAAAAGACTTCATTGAAGAGCATAAACTTGAACACCTTAAAGCAATGATTGGGAAATAGAAATCTTTGAAGGAATGCTTACATTACTGGAACAAGCCTGGTAGTCACACTAAACCAATTCTAATATGAAGTTTAATTAGTGGATCCTGCCTACTCCAGGTAGTGGTAATCACTATCTTGGTGTTAAATACATGAGGTGTTTTTTCCAAATGTCTTTTATTGCCATCTACTCCTAGATTAGGGAGTATTTAGAAGTTCAGTTGTCAAAGCAATGGTTCAGGCATTCTAAAATGTGTGACAGTGCTTTACTGCTGTAGGGAAAGAATCCTGCAAACAGAAAGGGCCTGTGAACTTCATCACTGCTTGCCAGTAGACAACTTGACAAGTTATTTTCAGTATTAATTGCTAAATACCATTCTGATTCAGCAGCCACTTGTGGTCCACAGTGATTTTGGTAGGGTTATTGTTAAGCCATTCTTAGTGAAAAGGAATTCATGATGCCCCTGATACAGAAACAAGGGAGGTCAGTGTGCAGGTGAGGAATCAGGATTTTCATCACAGACATTGTGATGATGAGAAGAACAGAACAACTTCAGTTACTTTCTAGTAACTGGAGTTCTAGGAAACTCCCTTTGCTTCCCAGTAAGCTCTACAGAACTTTACTTCTTCATATCCTTATTAGGATATTATATTATTTCTAATGTTTTATAATTTTGTATATTATATTATTTCTAATGTTTTATAATTTTGTATATTTGCAATAAATATTGTTACAGAATAACAAGGATGTTTCATTGTAAAAATTGTAGTGCATCACAGAATCTGTATGTTTGTGACTATTTCTCCAAAATCTTCTGGGAATAGAATTTAACTATTGTAGGCTTAATCCTTATGCCTTCTTTTTATATTTTTTTACGTTAAAAATATATTTTTATAAAATACATTAATTGTAAATTGGTTTGATCAGTATTACAGATAAAAGATTAAAAATAATTTGGGGTTTTTTGAAAATAAAATATTTTACTGTGGTAATGACTCTTACAGTTCAATTCTTTAACATGTGACAAAAATGTTATTAAGATGTATGATAAAAACCCCACTCCAGCTCCACTAATCCACGGTAGCTTCAGGATTTATACTGCAAATACTGCTTTCTAATAATCAATTTCTGCTGTTTTTCCTCTCAGAATGCCAAAAAAAATGCAACTGTTGATCAGCAATCACCACAAGCTCATGATCTCATTGCTTTTCTCTTGTTCTGCTTTGCCTCATCCCAGCTTGTCTCTAGCACCAGCCTTGTGCTATGACAAAAATGTAATTGATGTTCTATCACAGTTTAGTTCTGTAGATGTTTGTTTCTGGAAGAAAGATTCCTTGTAATGAGCTGTAAGCATTGGAGGGCAGTGGACACTTGAGCCACAGAAATCTGTTCACACTGAAATCTGGAAAGGTTAACTTTATTGTTTGCTTTGCCCATGTATATACAAAACTTGACAATTGATCATCCATACAGTAAACTAAAATACTAATTTTCTCAGGAATTCTAGACTGCAAGAAACATTATTATTTTTCAAGTTCTTCACTCAGTTCTTTCCGAATCTTTGCCTCTATTTTTGACGTATCATATTCTCTCAGCATGTCAAACTCCAGCCATGGCTGGCTCCACTTCTGTGCTGCTTTCATTTTATGTTCTGGTAGCTCAAACTTTATTCCTTTTATATTGTATTTGGGTCTTTCCCACCGTTTTGACCATGGTTTAGGTTTCATTCGTACCTGAAGCTAGAGTGAAAGATTAAAAAATTTAAAAAACCCCCAAACAATAAAAAGGTATTAAGGAATTAGATTTTTCATTGTGATCTTAAGAGAAAGGTGACAACTGCTCTTCTAACTGGAGAAAAGTAAGAGAAAACTGACCAATGTGTCAGTGTTTATTACTTCATGATTGTCATCATAGTATCTTGTAAAACTTTTTAATTAGCACTGTCTTGATTTATCAGAGAGTCCTTAATTGAAACACAAATTGAAGCTAATTCCTCTTTTGTAGTTGCTCCTTGTTAAGAAAAAACAGAAATACCATGAGAAGGAAAGGGAGGAATTACCATACTGAGTTCCTACACAACACTCTGGCAGGGTCTGATAGTTTCTGGATCTTGCCTGAGATGCATATTTTAGGTGACTCTTCCATCTTTCTTACCTTGTTTCCTGACACCAACCACTCCTGAATCAGTAACCACATTAACAATAACATTCCTGTCAGAAAAGCTTTCCCCTCTGCACAGTTCTACAGTGGAATGTGGAGGTTGCTCCTCTGTGTATGTCTTCAAAATTAACTCCAGAGGATGGTAGGTGTTTCTCACCATTCTTTCTTTAGATTAATGGCACAAAGCCTTGCCTGATTTTACCTACTTTGGTCACCATGGCAACTGATGTAGCAATGAGCTGCTATAGCCTGCCAGGATAACAGTCATTAAGGAAATTGTAAATAATCCTGTGCTTTTCCACTGAAGCACGTGGCTCCTACCTTGTTCACAGGAATTTCCTCGTGCTCCATACGAGGCACAGGTTTCATATTGACATCAAAAGTGCTGTACTCGGGGAGGGCATCTCGCAGGTACATCAGGTTCTCATCCAGCCTCTTCTCCAGCTTCAGCACCTCGATCGCCTGGATTCGAGGACTGTACAGTTCATAACAGATTTCAACCCCTTGGAGACAGAAAGCCTGGTTTAATGACCCAAAGTCAGGAGAAATACTAACACCCAAGCAGCATTGCTTCAGTTACACATTCCTGTATCATTGCAAACTGCTTTTTAGTCCTCAGAACACTACAGTGCTGTGTGCATGTGTGCTAGTACTCGTGCACTATGTCTGCACGTTTGTTTGTAAATCAAATCTTTGATAGAGCATGGCTTAAGAGACTTGAATGGCTTGAATCTAAGGAAGATGAGTTTGGGTTTTAAACTTTATTTCCTTTTGGTTACAATGGCTGTTAATTATGCATCTCAGTGTAGGTGTAGTGTGTATGAAGACATACCCACCCCTTTCATGTTTGCCCTCAGACACTATTTGCACTGCCCCTGATTTTGTCATAATCCAGAATATGAACCTGTGATAAAACTCTTCTAATCTGTTGCTTGTTAAAGCAGTTCACACCTACATCCCCAGTTCATGAAAACACACAGTGCTCAAACTAGGCTGGTATTTACATGGCAATAGACAGCGCAGGCTCAGACATAAGCACAACCATCACAGAATGTCTAAAAATTACTGTGCAGTTCTGTGCCTTCAAGTACAGAGCACATCAACATTTCTGTGTGCACAGTTCTAAACTTGCACAGTACTCTAACAGGCAGACTCATACTTTCACTTCAATCTGCTGTTTTCCTTCCCTAACTAAATTTCTACAGCACCACTCATTTTTTGCTGAACACTTGCAGCATAATTAGCAGAGCTGAATCCCCACCTTGGTCTTCTATGACATTCCGAAGGACAAAGGTAGCGCCGAGTCCTTTGCCTCCCCTCTGGATGCAGATCCCAACAAACCGTTTGGATTTGTCACTGGCGTAGGGATCTGCAGTTGTCACAGCGAGTACACTGCCTGCCAAAAAAAAATGGACTAAAATAAACAGCCTGTCCCAGTTAATATGTACCAAAATGTGGAAAGAGTCAAGCAAAGAGCATCTATTCTGGTGCATTTTGAAAATATTTCTGTTTCCCATCAAAACTGCCAGAAACAGAAAAAACTGCTAATGTGACCTGAATTCAACACAGGTTGAAATGGTACTGAAGGTTAACTGCAAACTTTCTTCACCATTTTTTTTTGCTCTTCCCTATCCAAATTGAATATAATTAATCTAACATATTTTTTTTCTTTAGCTCTATTGGCAAACCATATGCTCAAGTGCCAGGATTGGAAAAAAACCACATAGGGAACGCATTAGGATTACTCTTTTAATGAATCAGGAGTACGAGATTAAAATACGAAGTATTATGTACAGAAATGCATCCTAGTCGATCTAACACGCCTGAGACTTCATGTTTTATGCTATTCTACATATGACCACACTTTCTAACACCCCACACAATGTAAAATACTGACAGAATCATAAAAGTTTTAGTGCTAATACTGACCAACATAGAATTCTGGGATGCTGAACACTTTTCTTCTCTGTATCATGTCCTTCCTTTCTATATAGTATTTAAGAGGATCTGTTCTCCCTCTGGGAGGTATAAATTCAGGGCTCAGGAACCTGTAAGAAAAGCCAAACTTTTAAAAGTATGAAACAAAAACATTTGCATAAAAATACAAGACAAGTCCAAAAATTTGGCTTAAAAATTATCAGCTGTTGCCTTTTCAGAGATATGAACTACAGTCTATGAAGTCATCAATTTTATTTAATTATTTTTTTTTGTTATCCAGAAGGAATTTTTGTGGGGTTTTGATGTTGGTTTGGGGTATTTATGTGGCTTTTTTTGTTGTTCTTTTAAACACTTTTCCACAAATCAGGAACACGTGTTGGTTTCAGAGGAGCTGACTGAAAGAGGATAGTTCAGTTAGTGCTGTCACACCTTAGAAAGGTTATTTCATGGTTTAATTGTAATCCCCATGACAGAACACTTATTATTTGTTGACTTTATAATAACAGATATGGAAGAATCTATTACAGTTTTCACAAATTGATTCTACAGGACACACCACATAAATATCCTTTTGTGTTACAGAATCTTAAATGGACTGGTAAAACTATTTTCTGCTACAAAAAAAAATTAAACCATGCCGAAGAATTTCCCCATGGCCTGGACTTCAGTTATCTGACTTCTGAGTTGAGTGCACACTTCCTGACATGGATTGGCTTGAGCTGAGAAGCATTTCCAACAGATATTTAGATGTGCTCACTCTGGTTTGGATGGGAACACCACCTGGCCTCAGAGTGGATGGATGAAAGTGGAGTCAATTCAGTTGTACAGATGCATCTTAAACTGAGGTTTTTTGCAGGGGGCAGATGAACAATACAAGACCACCACTCTTTTTCCAAACATAACACTGCAGTTTGAACCACTGGGTCATTTAAAGCAGTAAAAAATTGGTTTAAAACCCAGGGAGGTTATGGATACCCCAATCCTGGAAACGTTCACAAACAGGCTGGATGGGACTTGGAGCAACCTGGTCTAGTGGAAGGGGGGTTGGAACAAGATGATCTTTAGGTCCCTTCCAACCCAGACCATTCTGTGATTCCATGAAATGGGTTGAGGTGACACCAAAAATACCCAGAATGAGACATCTCGTGAAGGCTACCAGAGACATCAAGTCCGTGTCCCAGCCAGTGATGCATGTGCTCACAACTGGCCTTAAGGTCCAAGGCAGACACAGGAGCTGTGTCCCTGTCACCCCTGGCACACTGAAGAGATGCCTTTAACTAGGGAGACTAGGGAGATGCATTTAACAAACATAATCTCCCACATTAACCTGAAATTTTCAAAAGTATTTACTGCTCTACATTTTTTTCATGTTTTATTGCTTTCAGAAACTCCAGAAACCGTATTTTAGGGTGTTTTGAACATACGTCAACACAAATGGTCTTTGCTAGAATTTTACAAATTGTATTGGGTTTTGGCTTTTTTCTTTTTTTTTTGCGTTGACTCTTCAAGTAAGTGCTCACACAGTGACCAGCCTGAGCACAGCCCAGGTAAGGCTCTACAAGCTCAGGTGAGCAGTGGGACCCCCCCTCACCTCCTCTCCTCCTTCTGCGTCTTCCTGTCAATAATGATGGGCTTCGGAGGCGGCTGGAATTTCGGTGGCTTTCCATCGCTGCTCACTCGATACCCCGATAAAGAAAAACACCCTGTATAATACAAAACAACGTTTAAACCACCCGTAATTTCAAGCTGAACCGCCCCCACCAAAGCAGGACATGGCACCACAACCCGCCCGCCAGGCCAGGGATGGCGGCAGCCTCCTCCCCCCTCTGTGGGCCAGGGAGGGCAGGAGGAGGATGCCGGGCAGGGGGGAGGCCCGGGGGTGCCGGGGGGCGAGGGCCCGGGCGGTGCTCACGGTGGGGCACGGCGATGGCGGCGCCCCTCGGCACCAGCCTCCCACAGGCGGCCGCCATGGCGGCTGCGGCGCGGCCGCTACGGCGAGCGCGGGGGGACAAAGCGCGGCCGGACGGAGCGCGGAGACGGTGCCGCCTCACGGGGCGGCGCTAAACGGGAACGGGTTCAGCTTGGATATTGGGAAGAAATTCCTTGCTGTGACGGCGGTGAGGCGCTGGAAGAGACTATGCGGAGAAGCTGGGGACATCCCGTCCCTGGAAGGGATCAAGGCCGGGTTGGATGGGGCTGGTTTAGTGGGAGGACATTAAAGATCCTCCCACCCCAAACAGTTCTGTGATTTAAGGACGAAGGGAAACAAAGCGGCCGCTTTCACCTCCATCTCTCGGGGCGGTTTGGGGTGTGGCGGCAGGAGAGGGGCAGGTGCTGTCATGGGATGCGGGGCTGGAGCTCCCAGTGCATCCCCTGGGATCAGCGGCGGTGGCTCCTTGGACATCACAGGGATCCACCACAGCTCATGAATCCTGGCTTTGCCACATCGAAGTGGTGGTATGTTTTCCAGAAACACACTTTCATCTGTGTGTTTTCATGATAAAAACACTCAACTAAATTTTTTTTTTGAGGCCGTTGTTACCTCTGTCCATAATTCAGATATCCCGCAGTCCCAGTGCTTTTCACCAACATCAGTTTAGAAGGTATTACATGCAAAAGTACTGTCGAGGTACTTTTAATATGTTTGTGGCAGTCAGGTTTCCTTGGCCATCAGTCTGGATTCAATTAGCGGCTACAGAGGCAGGAGGAAGACGAATTTTAAATGCAAGTCTAAAATAACACCTGCTGTTTGAACTTCGCAGAGATTCACTTCAAAATATCCCTGACCTCATGAACTAATTAGGTCCACCATGTTGTCTGTCATGTTTCCGCACCCCGTTTTTTTTTTTTTTTTTTGTTGCAGATGACTGCCCAAGTCCCCACATTAACAAGAGTAATTTCCTACTTTGTGATCTGCTGCTTGGTTTCTTGACTGTGCTTTAGAAGACGATAAGGTGTGCAGAAGACAAGTCACAGTTTTCCTGTGATGTGCTGATTAACAGTGAGCAATTAACAATGAGCAGGACATGGATGGGACAGAAGAGGGCACTCTGACCCTTAAAATACAAAAAAATCGCCACCAGCACAGAGCACACCACTCCTCAAGTTTAATCTTTTTTTTATGTTCTTATCCCTTATGTAAACACTATTAAAAAGGTAGAATAATATTTTTCAGGGGGTGAGGAATTATCATGTGGGGATAATTCCAATAACTTAATAGTGATCAAGGAGATAACAAAATAGCTGTAAGGAGATGTGTGGGCTATGACTTGGAAAACTGTAGATTTGTAGCTCACAACTGTCTTTAAAGAAGAGAATTGGATGTTTCGGTGTCAGGGAGCCACTTTTAACTCCCTGACTGACCACAGTGGATTGTAGGCTAACAAAACCATTTTGATGGGCTGGAACTGCCCTGAGCTCAGGGCTTCCCAAGAGAACCTCACTTCCCTTGAGGTGCCCTAAAGGGCCTAGAAACTTACCCCTGTGTATTTCCCAGTTCCAGCGTGGGTTGTTGAGGCAGCCTGGCATCAAGACACTGGACCATGTGTTGGGTCTCTTTTTTTTAGGAACAGCTTTCTTGAGTTTGAAATACAGAGGCAAGATACTCACCTTGAGTTTCTTCATTCTGTCACATCAGACAGAATAGGAGTAGGGCTGCCTCCCTACCCTTCTTGCCTATATAACAAAATCTAAAATATGGATCACTTTACAATCACTGGAATAGAGTGAAGTTCATAAATGAAAGGCATCACTGTTCTCAGGTGATATAACAAAGGAGGGCAACGAAGATGGTGAAGGGCCTTGGGGGAAGCCATATGAGGAGTGGCTGAGGGCACTTGGATTGTGCAGCCTGGAAGAGACTGAGGGGAGACCTCACTGCAGTTACACCTTCCTGGTGAGGACAGAGGAGAGGCAGAGAATGATCTCTTCTCTGTGGTGACCAGTGATAAGACATGAGGGAATGGCCTGAAGTTGTGTCAGGGAAGGTTTATGCTGGATGTTAGAAAAAGAGGGTGGCTGGGCACTGGAACAGGCTCCCCAGGGAAGTGGTCACAGCGCCAAGCCTGAAGTTCAAGAAGTGTTTGGACAATGCTCTCAGGCAAATGGTAGACTTGATGATCCTTGAGGATCTCTTCAAACTCAGCTTATTTAGTGATTAAACAGACTTTAATCAGACTCAGTATTTCTCTGAATTAATTCTGACTGAATTGAACATATTTCTAGTCCAATCCTGGGGAAGCTCACTTATGGTTCCTTACTACTCAAATCTGAGTTTCTTTGGGAAGAAAAGCAGGACAGGTAGAAAATAGTGCTTAGCCTGATTTTCTCTCATCTATGGAAGGAGGATGTGCCCAAGATCTTCCATTGAATGCCATCCTTCATGTTTGAAGTCTCTTTCCTTATTTCAACACCCTTCTTGAGGTATTTGTTTCAAAACCGAACATGGCATTCAGCAGTGCTCACAGTCACCCCAAACACCCTCATTAATCCAGCTGGACAAACTTCCACCTCCAGCCTATTTCAAACTCAAATCTCTTTTGACATCAGCATTTCAGTGTCTTTCTCCCTTGATGATGTGACCTTGCAGATGTATCAATAAAGTCAGCAGATTCTCTCCCAAGTCAGCAGTACAACTGATCCATCTTTGTACTTCCTTACTAAAGATTTCACTGAACAATGGTCCTGCTCATTAGAGGAAAAAAAGACAATGTTTAAGGAGGAAGGAGACCTTGTGTTTTGCTCCCTGCATTCTTTGTCACTCTGAGCCAGTCACTTTTTGATTTCTGTGCTTTAACTCAGCTTTGTTGTAACAAAGCCTGAAGAACAGACCTTATCAGACCATATGCTGCATTTGGAAGTTAAGGGAGGGGTGCACATTTCTTGTGTGGAGATGCCCAGCAGATTTTACTGGCCTGAGCTGACCTGCATACCTGGATTTAACCTGCTCATGTCCCCAGGAATGCAGTTCTCCAGTCCCAGCACCACCAGCATCGGGGCTGTCAGTATCACCTTCCAAAACAGTCTGCATTGCAGTCTGAAATCCCAGAGATTTCTTCTGAACACCTGAAGCCACGTTGCAGCAGCCCCAACACAGCTGTCTGTGGCCTATCAGAGAGCGTGAAGGGAGTAAATTTTCATGTTGTCCAAGTGAACGTGGACATCTTTTCATAGGAAAACACAGCAAAAAGTGGTAACACCTGCTGATATTACTGTGTCTCTAAACAAAAAGAGATATCTGTGGGGGGCTAAGCTGCTCTGGAGATCTGCTTTGTTGTCCATTAGGGGTGGAGAAGAGGCAGCTGGATGTCCCCAGATTACAAAAGAAATGGGACTAGCTCATGGAGGGCCTCTCCACTTCACCTTCTAGCTAAATTGTGCCCTTTTCAGAACACCTGTTAAGCTGTTCATAGCTGCTGTAGCCCTGGCAGTGGCTGGTGGAGCAGACATAACTCCTTTCAGACTGTCCAGAGGTATCTGAATCCTTCAGGCTGTCTTGCAAACCTGGGTCAGCAGAGACACAAGGCTATGCCTGTATTCCTCTGTGTCCTGTTTATCCCAGGTTCCAAAGCAGCTCTAGAAACTATTCTGGAAAGGTTTGAGTATAGTGGATTTTATTAGAACCTTTAAACAATCTGATGTCAGTTCTAGTCTTTCTGGAAGTTTCCCATAAATGAAACATGAGTTGTTGGTTAACTTAAGGTGAATTGACCTAGCTGAAAATAATCAGAGAAGTCCCCAAATGTTGCTTAAAATGGCCTCAGGTGCCAGACCCTTCTGGATAGAGCAGCTGCTCATTAAGGTGGCCAACAGCATCCACAATTACATTTTTTACCTTACTGTAGAGCAAGCAAAGAGGAGAGGGAGAGCTGTTCTTCACACACAGCATCCCAGCACTGAGCTCAGGAAAGCGATGGGCTGGAAAATCCTTGCTTGTTCTGTCAAAGCAGCCCCGGGCCTCGGTTGTTTTGGAGTGTGCATCCTGCTAGAGCCACACGCAGTTAACCCTGCCCGGCCAGTGCATGTTCTCCCCTCTGTGCACTGCTGGGAAAGTGGTCACACCGGCTCCTCTGAGCCTGAGGCTTCCTGAGGGCCTCTGGCAGTGGCCATGGCTTCCACAGCACATCACCACCGTGTTCATGCACACCTATGCTCTTCCATTTCCTTTTCCCTTTGCTGCATTCCAGCCCTGGAGAGTAAATTGTTATTGTATAACCTGTATGGGAGAAGAAAAGAATCATGTGCTAATGATTTCTGTCAGGGTGTAGGGGGATACAGGAAATGTGAACTGGTCTGTTTGTAGCTTTGCCTGTGCCTCAGTAGATATTGGCTCCGTGTTCAGAGACAGAAGTGTCTTTAAATATCTCTTGGAATCTGTGGTGTTTTCAGATCATTGAGAATTTGAGCTGTGTGGCTTTCTAGTTTTTCTTGGGTCTTTTGCTCTTGATTATGTCCCCAGTCAGAATTCAATTCCCTCTGGGATGCATGACACCCTTACAGGTTATGGAAGGGACAACACCACCACTGGCTGATCTCAGCATTTATAAAACACTTGATTCTCCTAATATTCTGATTTAGTAAGAAATTTTATAGAGGAATTGTGTCTAATATGAAAGCCAATATTGAAATTAATCCAATAATCCAATAATCTGTGTAGAAGACAAGTATATAGTTACTTTAGAGGTTAAAAGAGTGAGATGTTATGCGTTTGGAGAGTTATGAAGAGTATGAGACAAAGTAAGATTAAGTTCAGTAAATGATGCCAGAGGCCTTTCCCTTAGGCAGTAAATTATTGGGTCTTCCTGAATCCTGTATTGGTCCAGATGCCAAGGGGTGTCCTTGCCTCTGAGCTTCTATAGTCTGAGTGATAGAGGCTGAGTTCTGGAGCCATTTTACAGAAAGCTGCCCCAGAAACACCATTAAGCAAATAACTCATTGACTAGTCCAGGCAGCTCCTTCAGCACTTATCTCAAACTGAAAGATGTGTCTTGGATCGGGAGCATCTACCTCATTCCAGAAATTGGAGGTCTTGTCTTTCAGAAACAGTCTGGAACACCTTGAGAACCTAAAGAGACAACTGATGTGTCCCTCCTGTTTCCTGAGATGCTAAAAAAAACCCCAATTGAAATGGATTATAAAAAAAGTCCCATTCATCTTGGAAGGCAAGTGTAATCTAAAGACTGATGGGTGAACTCCCAGGTACCTTTACATTTCATAGAGTCAATATTTGTTCTTTCTCCATTTATAACCCCATTACTCTCTCTAGGTGGGCAGGAGATTTCAAGGGGGACCATTTGTTTTTCTTGATTAAAGCATTAATACTAATGGTTTGTCATAGTAAATTTTATCTACCATCTCAACCTCCATATGCAGGAGGAAAAGCAAGTAAAAAATTTATGATCAAATTGCTCAAAGTTGCGGCTTTTCATTATTTTTAACAAAACCAATCAATTTCTGCTCTTCATTATTGTGTGACATTATTCTCTATCCTGAAGAGAAAATGTCTCTTATATCCTTTGTTTTGCAAAAGCCCTTTAGAAATCATAACATTAATTTCCACTGCACTGGCTCAGCTGTGTGCAGTACTATTGTGTGAAAATAGGTGGGAGAGAGAAACTGCTCCTTTGTTTCATGTCTCACTTTGCTTTCCTCTGGATTCACAGCAGGGCTTTCACCTGAGAACTGGGCTTTACAAGCTTTGAGTCTCTGCCTCTTCTACCACAGAAGCAGCTGCAGCTCTGGACACTGGCTTCCTAAACCAGCTGAAGGAGCTCTCAGCTCTCCTAGTTATTCACAGCACCATTTATGGCAATCTTCTTTGGGTGAAAACCAAACTGCCTCAAATCAAACTCCTTTTAATGGACAAAGGTGCTTTTCCTATACTGTCAGAAGGTACATTTTACAGAAGGAGCATTAGGTGGGGATGAGCTGGTGTGCTGTGTTGGGATAGATTCAGTCAACTGAAAAAAAATGGTTTTACCTTTCACTGTGGGAAAGGAGAAGGGAATTTGGTTAGTTATGCATGTCCAAGATGGGGTTAGCAAGTGAAGCAAGAAAGAAAGAAAGTGCAGTAATAAATATAAGAGATTCTCCATGGACAACAATACCTGAGATTGAGAATGACCAGGGAAGGGCTGTGCATGAGATAGCACCCAGGGCAGAGCATAGCACAGTGTTGGGCAGGGAAAGGCTGGGAGGGTGATGCTGGCTTGTCAGTCTTCACAAGGGGATAGTTCATCAAAACTGAAAAAAGCTTTGGAATCTAAGTGGCTCTAGTCTCTTTTTGCCTCTGCTGAGGTGTTTCTGAGGCAAGTTACTTGTGTTAGAAAAGCCAGTTTTTATAATTATTTTATGTAGTCTCTGGATGCATGCAACCACTAAGCTACGCCCATATACACACAGCTCTGCACATAACACTGCTGTCAGTGCAGGCAATGTCCAGCCTGGTGAGCTCTGACATTTGCAAATCTCTTGTAAAAATGCTGTAAAAACCTGTAGAGTTTCCTTCCTCTGCATCCTTTGTAGCTGGTCTGGTGAGCAGCATTACCACATTAGGTATCAGTGGTGTGTGAACCAGGTGCCCAAAAACAATGCTGCAGCCAAATTTCAGGATGAGCTTTCTGCAGTGGGAAGCATCTCTTGCCCTAGCAGCAAATTAACTGGAGTTCCCTAATGATGGTGTTTGCCACAGAGTGCTAGATTTGACTATATTGGACTTCAATGCCCTTGTAAATTCCTTGGGTTCTTTTAGATGACATAGTCCAGTGCTCTCTGCACTGCCCAGAACACCTGGACTTTGTCACTGGATGGTCTCTTGGGACCACTGTGAAAAAAATACCTGGTGATATTATTGGCCTGAGTACTAAATGGATGTGAAAGCATATGTTACTCTTGAAACAGCCCTCTCAAATGGGAAAGGTTTAAAAGAGGAAAGGAAAATGTATGTTTAAGTACCTGTGAAAGGAGAACACAAACCTGTTCTTCTTGCAAATGGTAGATGTAGTCCATTGTTGAATTTGCACTGATGCCAGTGAAATTACACTTGGGATTAATTTTCCCCATTCAGCAGAAAAGCATTTCCTCTGATTCCCTTTGATTTTTTTACCAGTTTGTGATCTGTGAGCCAGAGGTTTTTGTGTAATTTGCTGTCTGTACAAAACCGAGGGAAATACCCTCTGCTCTGAGGCAATGATAAATCTGAAGCGAAAGCTGATCTCTCTGGGTTATGTTGGAACCAGGGAAGCCAATAAAGTTTTTTCATTGACTTCTCCAAATCAAACTTGAGCACAGTCTATGCTGAATGCTCCTGAAGGAATGGTCTGTCCTACTGATCACTGTAAATAGGTGGGAGCACAAACACGTAGCAGCCAGGGCTGTGGCTGTGCTGGAGTCTGGAGACTGCAGGATGCACTGACATTCCTGGGCAGCTCTAATCAGGCTTGCCAGGGTTGCAGAAGGAGAAGATGCTGTAGCACTGGCAGACAGTCTGCTCTCTGGTTATTTTTTCAGTTCTCAGCCCGTTCCACTGTGTCTTCACCAAGGATATTACAAACTCCTGAAACACTGCTGGGTCTCTTAGGACATATCATCTGGTTGTGGTCATGCTATCAAACTCCAAACCACGATTCCTTCCTGCTTATTAGGAATGGCCGAAGTTCCTGCCAACTCCCAAGCCATGCTCAGAAATGTTCTGGATGCCAGAACAAAAGTGAACCAAGGACTAGTCCAAAATATGAGTGACAGTGCCTGTGTTCAGATTCTTATGTGGTTCAGCCTAGTTAGTACAGAGGTGGATTTTATGAATAGACTTCATGACAATGCTTGGAAACAGTCCTTTTTGTGGGAAAAATCTTGGGCAACAAAAATAGCTTTTCCAGTGTAAATTATTACAGTAGTTTCTGTAAGGATGGGCTGTGTGTAGAGGATGTGTGCCCATGGGGGACAGAAGAACCTGGGGGAATGCTGAAGGGCTCCTTTGTTGTCCTACATGCTACTGTCTTTGCATGCCCTCAGAGTGGAGGTGAGAGGTTTGGGATAAATGCCCATGGTACCATTATAAGAATGAATGTTGAGATGATGCCTATTTTTATCAAATAACATCATAGCATGTTACTCCCACAGGACAGGCAGAGAACTTCTAGACAAGTTAATCTGAGAAATAGTTCTGGTTCCTGTGGAAATTAAAGACAATGTAAATTATTTGTGAGGGTTAGTAGTAAAACAGGAAAAACAAAAGGGAAGAACCTAGTGGAGATCCAGATTAAAAGGGGTCTGTAACCTGAAGTGACTCATGCCTACATAGCAGCAGGATTGAGACAATTCTCCCTGGATTATCATAGGTGAGATAATAGGAAAAACATACTGCTGCTCGCATTGAAGCAGCTGGGATGTCTCTGCTCTTCAAAGCCAAGACCAGTGAGGTCAGAGAGAGGTATCTGCAGATGTCAAATTCAGCCTCTCATCTAAGAAGCACTCCCAGAGTGCTATTGAATATACTAATGGAAATATAATGGTGGAAAATAGTAAAGCTAGTACCTACCATCATTCAATTAATGGAGAAATCTATCCAGAAAAACTGTTAGAAGAGGACTTATAAGTCAGGTCAAGTGGAGAACAGTTTCACTTTACAGATATCAGAAGACAGTGCAGGTCCTGAAGGTCTCAGTGAACTTGTCTCTTTAAACCCTTATGTGACTTGCAGTGTAGTACAAAGATCAAGATGACTCCAAATTCCTGTAGTTCTAATACAGTGATTAACTCGAGAACATCTAATGCACAACTGGATATGCCAATCCCATAAAAATCACCAGATTGCACAGGATCCTCTAACACAGAACATGGAATCATTATAAGAAAGAGAATGCCAACTGAAAGAGGGTTCAACATCAGTTACTTGGTGAGACATGAGGAGAAAGTTTTCAGCTTTGCTGTGGATCACTTTGTAGCCTCCAAATATTTTACTTTTGACATTTTCATCCATTGGAGGATTTTTCACCACTTTGTTCAGTGTTTCCTAATGTTTCAGTGGGTAAGTGCATCATTTGGGGCTTTTGCTCTGCACAGTATTTGGTTGAAGCACTAGCCCCACTTGAAACCTGTCCCAGTATGGAGCAAAGTCCTCCAGGTTTTATGTTCGTTTTGTAAACTGAAGTGATTGAGTGACACAAAATGTGAAAACTTCAAAGGCTTTTCAGTTTGAATATTCTGCACAGCTGTTGTTTAGCATTGAATATGGAGAGAGAGGAGGATTTTACTTGTGAGATACTTGGTGTTGTATTGCAAAACTGCATTATGTGAAGTCCTCTGCCTTCAAATTGATGAAAGCAAACAGTGCTTACTTCAATGAGCAACACCATCTGTTTCCATAAGACACTCTTAGGGGAAAGATTAAGAAAAAAAGGAAACAAAGAGCTGTACTCTGCTGGAAAACGTTGCTATTTTATATTGAAGCTCTGACCACCCAGCTTACATATATTTCTGTAGATATAAATGCACATATGCTTTGTTGTTAATTTACATTCATTTAGAAGGAATGTGGCCAAATGGAAAGAGCTCTGCCTGGACCTAAAAAGTACCAATATTTTTTATCTCTGTCAATTTCCCCTAGCTGACATTGAAAAAGCACTGACCTCAAACATATGACTGTTCTTTGTCCACGTGGGAAGTGGCAGAATGCAACAGGGCCTTTTGGGGAGTGCTTTGAGACCTTATGGAGAAAAGAGTAAGAAGTGAGTAATATTACTAGGGTTAGAAAGAAAGACTAGTCTTAGAACATTTGTACTAATAAATCTGCTTATGACTGTGTAAACAAACATGGCTTCAATCCTACATCTGGTTCTGTAGCTGAGAGATATTCCTGGTCCAGCTCTTCTACTGACCAGCCTTTGGCTGTTGATGGTTTAATCAATCAGCAAGGAAGAGATTAATGGTGCTGGGTCAGTAAAAAATAGAAAAGCATTACCAAAAATCAGCCCTGGAAGGAAGCAAGATCAGCACAAACAGCATTAAACTGGGAATCATCCTAACTGCATCCATTCCTGATTACCATTTATGAACTGGGTAATGTTGAGGTCACAAAACTGAATGACAAATTACTTCCTTTCTCACTGCCTCAGTTTCCCCAGTTGCATTTGTACTTTATTTTGGGAATTTGCATGCATGTTTCAAGATATTACAGTTTTATGTGCAGCAGAAGGAGAGGGTCTGCAAGAGAGGAGCATAAGAGGAGAGAAAAATGCACTTAAGTAATATAGTCAAAAAGGAGGACTGAGGTACAGTTTTTAAGCATCTTAGACTTACTGAGACTTCTCCAGTTAATCTGTGGAGGGAAAAAGAACAAATATCATTCCTCCAAGCTAAAATGTAATGCTGGACTGCATCAGTACTGGCCTATTCCCACTTCTGGGTGGCTTTGGGGACAAGGGATCCAAGAGAATGTTTATCATTATATGTGTTATTACCTATCCCCAGAGGCTCATTTGAAGACATGGATGGATTTCAAGGGCTTTTACTCCTAAAAGTAAAGTTCCATTTTGGTGCTGCCTTGATTCATGTTTACCCCATGAGACTGTCCATGACAGACATTCTTTATCTGTGCTGTGCTGGGACAGGTGGCCTCTTTGCCTTCCAAACACAGCTGATGTTCCCACATGCCTCAGGGAATAAGGGCATTATGGAGATGGGCTTTAACTGAATTGTCTGTTTCTCAAAGGCCAATCTCTTTTTTTCTTTTTCTTTTCGGCAAGAGTTGCTTTCTTCTTTCCTTTTGGAAGGCATCTGTACAGACTTACTTAAAAACAACGCTGATGTAAACTTCCTCCCCTTTTTAAACTTAATTCACAATAACCTAAAGGGCTGCTCAAGCACGCTGCCCATGTTTAGCCTTAAACCCTTTGTCACCAGTTTTTTTTTTCTCTTCCCCATATACTGAGTCAGCCAAACCTAATTACCCTTTAATCAGTAAAATCAACACCTGCTAACAGGGTGGGCTCTTTTCAGCAAATAGTGCTTCCCTTTTCCAGAGGCTGATAAATTTCCAGGGGTCCTATTGTTTCTTTGTCCTGCTGATAAGGAGCTTTGACTGATAATCTGGTAATGGGTATGGTTATCTCATGCCTGTAAGACAACAGTGGTGAATCTTCTTCTTGGCAAGGGCAGTTGAACTAGGTGAGATAAGAATTATACATAGATGCCAGGAGTCAAATCTCTTGGTATTTTCTCTTTAAAACTTAGGTCAGCCTTGGAAAAATATGGGTCAGAGAGGTTTGGTAGGTGGGATTAAAGTATCAAGTGAAATAAAGAGCAAGGCAGCCTGTAGAAGTTTCTAGGTTTTTTTATCTTGCTTAAGCAGCCCTTTGCAAAAAAGGGTGCAGAATTGTCTGCAGAGAGAAGGGGCTGGGGCTGGATTGTACAGAGCCTGTTGGACCTCAGGCTGTGTCTGTGCTGTCAGGGCAGCCCAGAGTCACCACTGGCTGTCCTTGAGGAGACACCTGCAGCTTCACTGGAGACCCTCAGTGTGTGAAGAGGTGTTGTGGGAAGGAGGTGCTTAGGTGCAGATCAGGCCTGAACAGCCTCTTATTCCTGTGGTCATGGGCAGGATTTTAGGTCAAACTCCAGATTTACCACACTGCTCTCATCCTCTGTGTGGCTGTTTGGAACTTGAGGAAGTGGCCTTATGGGCAGAAGGCAAACGCCACAGGACTTACAGCTCCCCTTGGGATCTGGTTCCAGTACAGAGACCATCCCAGGACAGACTTCTGGTGCAAAAAATTACTCTGGTATTCATGGCAGCACTCTTGAAAATGTCTTTCACATATAATCAGGCAGCAAGTCTGATATTCATCTGAGAACAGCTGAAACATTGTCAGAAATTTCAGAATAAGAAACACTTTACAAGTTCATTCAACTCTGAAAAACCCCCAGAGGCCTTTGCACTGAAGTTTCTTACACTTGTTTTTAGCTCTAAAATCAACGTTTTTGGAGAGTTTCACTTAATTCCATGTGGATGAACAGGACAGAGGAGTAAAAACCACTTGTGGTTTTCTTTGGATGTTTCCACTGAGGTTATTTTTGCTGGCAAGGAGCTGCAGCTTTGTTCAGCAGCTGTGTGTGAGCTTGGCCCCATCTCCCCTTGGCAGCCCCACACAGTGCAGCTCCTTAGGTTTGAACATATGGATACACAGGCTGCTAAATGTCTGGTGTTGGCTTTGCCTGTGAAATACATCCTCCTCTGTCTGCACCAACACTCAGCTTCTGCCCTAGCCTGCATATGTGGGATATGTCCATTATTTACATGCAGACATATGCCTGAGCTGCAGCTAAGGCTGGTGAGCAGAGCCCAGGACCTTCCTGTACTCAGGGACAAGAGAATCCATCCATCTATCTGTGTCCCCAGTTCTCAGCTCTTTCAAATTAACATGACTTGATCGATGCTGCCTGGATATGGACGAAAATCAGGCAGGATCAAGTACTGGATGTGCTTCCAGGTGAGCTGAAGCCTTCCTTTAACTCTGCAGGGTGAGCAGGGCTCAGTGATCTAGGGCCATGCCAGTTGGAGGTTAAAGTAATTGCTATGGAAGGAGCCAGAACTACTGGGTCTCAAGGCCAGGTTGGATGGGGCTTGGAGTAACCTGGTCTAGTGGAAGGTATCCCTGCCCATGACAGGGAGGCTGGAGTTAGATGATCTATAAAGTTCCTTCCAACTCAAACCATCCCATGATTCTAGGAAAACCACAGGTCTAGTCCTGCTGAAAAACCCTTTGTTGAGTTTGATGGAGGATAGAGGAGTCCAGTGGATTAGAGGGAGCCTGGCATGGCTTTCTGCTGTCAAAAGATAGGAGGGTTTTGGATACGTGGCTGATACCACTCCCAGTCCTGCAATGAGATGCAGGAGGGTTTGATCCCTGGGCCTGTGCAAAGTCTCCTTCACTATAGGATCACTCTCAACAGGGGACACAGAATTTTCCTGCCACCAGTCTGGCAGGACTCTGCTGTTCACACTCATTTCAGCAGCAGCTACAAATACCCATCATACCAGAAATCTATGTGAATTCAGGTGCTTTGTTTTGGGCTCCCTCCTTTAAAAACTCTGCTCATCTTTCTGTCCGTCTGCACCAGAGAGACAATAGCCCTGCATATCTTATCCAACAATAGCTGGGCTCCTCCATCCCAGCCCCCCGGTGCACCCCTTTCCCCGAATGCCCCCCCTGCAGCTCGCAGTGCCACAGCTGGACAGCTGTGCTCCAACAGTCTGCAGCAAATTTGGGCAAAGAGGTGGCTTTTAGGACCCTGGGAACTCCGCCAAGGCTCAGGTAGGTCTGTCTCATTCGTCAGCCGGGATTCATTCACTCCCAGGGATGTGTGTGTGTGTGTGTGTGTGTGTGTGTGTGTGTGTGCCGAGTGCTTTTCCTTCCCCGCCGCTGGCTGCGAGCCTTCCAAGCCATGGGACTAACGCTGTTCTCCGAGCGATGAGGAGTGCTGGGCAGGGGCAGAAACTGCTTTCCTTTCCTCTGGAACAAAACAAGCCGTGAGGACACCTAAGGATGTGCTGCCCAGAGGTGTTTCCCACCTCCACTTTTCTCCTAGGACTCATGTGCTTGACAGCTTTCAGCAACTTTGCCAGGACTTCTGCAGACTTCTCAGGTAGGGAGAAGTGCCGATCCTTTCGTGTGCTGCTCGTGCATGGGGGCTCTTATTCCAGTGCTCAGGAGCAGCTCAGGGAAAGGGGATGTGAGCAGATTTGGGGTAGTTATATGGGGAGTAATTTTAATCTTTTAAAAATAATCTGAAGTGTCTTCCGTAAGAGGATTTTGAGTTTCTTAAAAGCCTTTCTCAATAATTAACAAAACTATTTCAAAAGAGTTAGTCTGAACCAGAAAAATAATAGAGTCAACTTGTTTAAGTTTGTGGCAGGAATGGTATAAACCAGTGTAAGTTTTTAGCAGGTTTTGTGCTGTTTCTCATAGGAGTGATAAGGAGTGGATTAGGAGACTGGGAAGGTTTAGGACATAAATTAAAGCTAACACAGCAAGCCTAAATTATTTTGTAGTGGGCCAGATTCCCTCCTCCTACCATACAGCTCCTGATTGTTGCAAAAGTCCCCTGAGTTGAGATAAAGGAGGTGCATGCACAGAACAAATTATATTCTGAGCCTGTGTTTTCTTAAGCTGCAAGAAAGTGTCTCATTTATTAATATTTTCTGAATCTAAAAATGTTGATAGCACTTGTTTTGCGTTGTACACAGCAGGTGAGTACCCAGCACTTTTAAAGTGTGGAGTCCCATGTAGGTATTTCAACTCTATAGCTGCATTAGTCACTTTAAAATTATATTTCTACTTCTGTTCTTTCTGGATGTGCATGTGGATCTGAGAAAACATAATAGATTTTATCTTGCAACTTCAGCAGGGCTGTTCAGTTTGCTTGGGAGTGCCCAGTGAGGGCCACTTTTCTTTTTGGATATTGGTTCTAATTTTGGGTCTTAGTGTGAAGAACTAGCCTGGCATACTCTTTAGGGGTGTTTTGCAAAACTCTTGTAATGGATAAGAGCTGCCAATTATAGTCTGCTGATGAAAAAGTGTCATTTGCAAGGGTTGAACCTCACTGGACTTGGGTTTCAACACATCCCAACACTGCTGCTCACTCCCTGGGAGTGCATGTGTCTGTGTGCTGTGAGAAATTTGTGTTAGAAAGGACGAGCTTGTGGTGGAGGGTGGGGGAAAGAATATATACGGTAGCTGGAAGTATTAATGTGAATTGAAGGGGGCCGGCTTGCCTGTGATTCAGTCTTTTTTAGGGGCACATCAGTCCTGGGGGCTCCCATTCAAGGCAGATCTGCCTCTGAATGGAAAGGACTGAGGCATTTCCCTGTTTCTAGTGTGCTTTTATCCTTTTCTTGGCACTGAGCTTTCTCTGTGCTCCTGCTTGCAAGCAAGTTGATGCAGAAGGGGTGCATGGAGTGGGCATGATGAGAGCAAAAGCTGCAACAGGGAAAGGAGTTGTCTTTCTGAAACGTAGATAAAGTTTTTGCAGCCAGGCCAAATTGCCAAGCGTTAAAATGTGTACAGGTGTCCCAGGGCAAAGGTGCTTTTCATTGTGTTTGTACAACATAGCTGGAACAGTGGAAGGAAATTCAATAGGCTTCAGTGGTGCTGGCAGGGGGAGCAGATGCTGTTCTTTTAAAAAATGGATAAGAAAGTTGCTGATAACAAAATAATGCTTTCTGTAGCATCCAACTGAACGGTCATGTTTTGAGAGAGGAGAGGTGGCTTATATTCCTGTGTATGTGTGTGGCAAGGCTGTGCTCTGAAGCAGGGTCTGTAATTCCAACAGAACAACCTCCCATGAGTTTCCATAACTGTTGAAACCTTCTGCCAGGTCCAACCTATGTTTTCTGATAGCAGGCTTGGCATATGTCCCTAGTCTTCTTGGACTGACTGTACCTTGCAGGACAGGAAACATGATTTGCTGCAGGAAAGGGCTGTACCCAGTGTGTAGCAGCTCAAATATAGTTTTGTAAGTTCAGGAGCTGAGTAACCACAAGATGAAAGGGGGTAGGAAAAGGTACAGCATTTCCCAAATAACACTCTATACTTTCCCAGCACATATTGCACTGACCCCCTTCACCTCCCTCCAATGCATGAGTGTTTGCAGCATGGGCCCCTCTGAAGGAGCAGCAGCCCAGGTAACTCTTCCTACCTGATGGAACATCTTGTTTGTCACTGTTATCCCTACAAGTGAATTGTCAGCTGGCTTAAGGAATGGAAGGAGGGCAACCTTCTAACAGTATTTGACTGTAATTGTTTCTGGTCTGTTATACACTTTTCTATACTTCAGCATGTTCTGAATTTTTCTCTGACATGACTGGAATTGGGCAGGTGAACATCTTTGGGGAACACATAGCTTTACTGTGGCCCATCTCATCTAGAGGTGGTGCATCCAAAACATAAATTGTCTGCACCCCAGGGAGATGAGTGGATTTATATTGGGTATTACTGCTGAGGAATGTAAGGCTTGCTGTGACCCCACAGAGGTTTCTGCAGCAGTTGGTGGCTGCAGGGAGATGACACAGCTCTTTGGGATGTAAAGGCTTTTCCAACTTGCAAATGAATAGCAGTACTGTTCAGAGCAGCTGATGCTCTTTGGGGAAGAATGGGGGTTTAAAACTCAGACCTGTAGACCTTGTATAGCAGCAAAACTTCTCTAGCTTCTCAGCTTGGTTTGACTCAGCATTACCAGGGATGTGCTGCTGTTTGTAATAGGTCATGGCTGTGTGGTGGTGTCCAGACTGCATGGATCCAGCTCTGGAAGGAAAGCTCAGGGACAACCAGTCTTGAGCTCTAAGCAAATCATAAGTCAGCAGCACTGACCTGACTTTCATGCTGCAGCTCTGCAATAGGGCTGGATAATAGACTTACCAAGAACTTCACACCCAACCACATCCCACTGCTCCCAGCACTCTCCCATGGCTGGGTCTTCAAGGGATGTGTCTCTCAACTGCAGGAAGATTTCATTTTTATGTAGGTCTTGGCAAGGCACCGAGAAGGTGCCCAGAGATGTGGTTAACTGATTCTCAGCTCTCACAAGAGAGCACAAGCAGGGCTGTGGGGACTTCTAACCCCTGGGCACAGAGTCTCACACTGGGGCTCCATCCCTCCTGTTTGAACAGCTCAAAGGGCACAACGTGAACATGAGCAGTGCGTGTCCTGCTGGGGACTGGTGCAATCTGAGATGTAAGAATTCAAATTCCTTTTAAGTGAAGTATTTGAACTATGTGAAGAGTTTTGAAGTTGTTTTCTTTAATAGTTCTTTAAACATTAATGTTTGCAGCAGGGTGTGGGGGTAGGAAGCAGATCCTGAGGTAGAGAGTGGAGTTATCAGGCACTTTGCAGCCACTTCTTAAGAAGACCTGGACTTTTTCTCTGTGGCTGCTTGTAGAATGGACTCTTGGTTTAATCTCATTCTGTGATCTGTTCTTGTGCTCAGACTGTTTGAAGGCTTAGAACCTGCTGTCTTAATGTGTCACTTACTCCTTGTGTTCAAGGTGATACTTGAGTACTGTGATGAGGTGTGGGGTAAGAATCTGATCTTTGAATCTCTCTGTACATTAACCATAAACCTCTAGTCCTAATCTCAGTAGTAGCAATAGATTCTCCAAAATCCTTGCTCTTTGATAAAACTTCACCTTTATTTTAGGCCCTTTCTAATTTTAGTGAGAGTCCAAGACAGAGCAATGTCCTTGACCTGCCAGGGGAAGCTATGCCATAGCTCCTCTGTGTGGGCTCTGGGAGGCACTGATCCATGTGCAGTGCACAGGCCTTGCTCCTCAGAGGGACAGGGTTAATGAAAATGGGGCCAAAAGTGGGCTTTGATGCTAACTTTAAGTGCAGGCATTGAAAGCTTAGTCAACAGCTATTGCTCATATCCTGTGTGCTCCCTCTGCTCAGCCAAGATGTTTCTGTCTCTGAAGATAAATCATGCAAGCACATGTTGAATTTTGCTCTGCCCACTGCTGCCACGGTGACCATTTAACTTCCAGCTGCCTATCTGCAGGGAATTAAACTTGTGTTGTTATCATGCAGTGCTTCAATACTCTTCACGGATTTTCCCATTCATTAGCTGATTTCAGGCAGAAATGTTGGGCAGAAGGGTAGTGGCATCAGATCTATGTGATTACTACAAGTTTCATATTAATGGAGACAGGTCTCTCCACTACTGCAGAAAGGGTTGTGAACTCAAGCATTTGCAGACATCAGAGAATCCACTGCAAGGACCTAAGCCAAAAACTTAGATTTCTAGGCATGGAAACAGCTTGGCTGGGAGCTTGAGCCGTTTCTGACGCAGGAAAACCCAGCTGAAAGGAAAACCAGCCCCGGTAGTGCTGCTCCCCTTGGGCCTGCTTTAATGTTTATGTTCCTTGCATTAGATTTTGGCACAAGCTGGATGTGAGCAGCACTTTGCTTAAGGGAGTTGATCTGGCATCGAGCCAGATGAATACTGATAAATCCCATCCACACCCTGCAGGTGAGCCCTGGGTAGCTTTTGGAACCTCTCCCTGGAGGCCTATCTTGGTTTTGAAAGCACAAAGATTTTTGTTGTTGTTGTTGTTGTTATTGCTAGTGGTGGTTGGTTGTTTTTTTTTCCCTTTTCCCCAAGAATATCAGGTTTCAAGTGAAAGCTGCTTTTGCCACCTCCCTGCTAATTGGCTCAGTGTGTTTGTTTGAGTGATGAGAGCTGGAGTTGGGGAGGGGAAAGGCACTTCTCCCTGATTACATTTAATCAGTCTGTAATAAAGGCAATTTGTTTGACAACTCCATTCACCAAATTATCACCGAAATCTACATGCTAACAGCTTCTGAATGCCTAATAGCCCTGAATGGGTCCATGGTGTCAAGGGGGATCCAGGATTTGTTGAAGGTTTGTGTTGAAGGTTTCAGGCCTAAAAGAGGGCATTTTCAAGGGAAAGGCAGATATGCCACCACACTGGAAAAGGAATTGTAACTCGGTAATGAGGGCTGAGCTTTTGACCTCAGGGGCAAACAGACATACTTTCAACTTTGGTTAAAGACTGGGCCAAATCCAGGCCACCTCCATACCTTGTCTTGGGGAAGGGCTCTGAGTGATGAGGTAGGATGGACCTCAGGCTGCTGCTTAGAGAGGTCCCTGCCCCAGGTGATCTTTTCCTCCTCAGCTGAGGCTGTATGAGTTACCTCATCCATCACAGCTGCCTGTGCTGCAGTTGGGCTTACTGAGGGCAAACTGCCTGTGCTAGGGTAGAGAAGTTCTCCTTTGCAGAGCTGACAAAATCCAAAACCTCAGCAAAGGTGGTTTAAAACCACTTGGCCTCTTCTGATAATGTTCTGGAGATGTGGCTGCACGGGATGGGAGCTGAAGGGAGTGGCTGTGTCTGGGAGCCATGGCTGAGGGGTTCTCAAAGGGGGAAGCTGTAACTGGGGTTTGTGTCACATATGTCACTTTGCTGGTGGAAAAGACTCTAAAGAGCTCAGAGAGCTGGGAGGTGTTGGAGGAGGAAATCAGTAGGAGTTTGGGTGGGTATCAAGTGCCAGATCTGCTGCTCTTGGGAGAGCAGGAAAAGATCAGCACAATGGCTGGGACTATTTTGTTGCCTGAGAGAGTTGTTCTGTTTTATCAGCAGGGATGCAGCTTTATGGTAACACCAAATACTATGTTAAGCAAAGATACAGGTTTCTGTCCACCTCTGTCTGGAGGCATGCTCCAGAAAACACTGTGGATTTCCCAACAGTTGTGATAAAAATGCTGTAGGAGGACTCTGTGCCTACTGACTGTAAAAATACTCAGCATTTACTTTTACTGACAGCTGAGGGGACCAAACTGAGCTTCAGGATGACAAACACATGTTTCCAATTCCTTGTGTTTGTGGTCCTGGGCAGTCACCAGGGTTACTGCTGTTACTGCTGCAAAAAAACAGCTGCTAGTTGGTGTTTGTGGAACCAGGGAAAGGAGACACAGTCTGGGAGGGATGGATGAAGCTGTTGTGGGTGCCAGGATGTCTCATGAGGGGTCTGTGTGAAACCTCATGTATGAAGTTGACTTCAATGAACCAAAGACTTCAAGCTCCAGAGCCATATGTGTACATCTGGCTCCTGTCACATGGAGATCTACTGGTTTAGCCATCACAGCTGTCGGCAAGAGCCAAGGGACCTCAGGGATCTCAACATCTGTCTGATGACTGGCAATATTTTTATTGTAGCTACTAATTGCAGTACTAGATTAATACTAGATAGTAATAATATAGAAAATTATTATTTTTGTTAGTACCAGGAACACTAATTCATAGCATGAACAAAAAAAGGAAAAAAAAAATTTAATAACTTCAAAGTATCCCAGTATCACACTAGATACACAAACAATTTGAGAAAATTTTCCTCACAGCGTACTTCCTATGTCTGTGTATTATCAGATGCTTATACACAAATGTTACAGAATTAAAGAAAGCAACTGTTTATATCCTCAGGTAAAGTTTTTCCTTGACTTAAGGCACTGTGAAAGCAGATTTGATATGTTACAAATAGTTTGGTCAATAAAAAAAAAAAGGTGAGAATTTTGACGTATCCTTTTTTCAACTGAGATACTTGGAAGCAAAACCCACAATTTAATCTGGAGGGTGGGGAGAATAAACTTAGTCTCTGCAGGAAGAGAAAAACTGTGTATTTACACTTGGCACTCATGCTGATCCTTTTGTTGATGCTAATTTAAACACGGTCTGATCTCCCAAAGTGCTCGGCGTTCAGAGCTGAAGATTGGCCTGTGCTGTGTTTAGGTGGGTGTACAGTGATTTAGTTGGCCAACACCAGGGCTGTTTACATGTCTTATTTGAGACTGGCTGCTTATGCTTGGCATGTTTGTGCAGGTAGAGATTGAACTTTCTGTTTTCTGTTCCAAAATAGCAATCCCAGTCCCTGGGGCAGGGACCGTTTAAAGCAACTACCAATTTTGTTTTGTTTTTCTGTGCTTTTGTAATTTCTTTGTACAAATACCCAAGACCTTCACAGATTGTGTCCCTTGAAAGGTGTGTGACTGCCTGCAAGAACAGACCCAATGTGCTCCTCAAAGTGGTTGAGAAGACTTTTGGTCAGGTTGGTTAGGTACAACACTACAAGGCTCCTTGTGTCCTTGCCAGTGCTGTGCTTCATTGATCCAGCATTGCTGTTGTCTGGGATTTTTGTGTTCTTTCCAAAAGACAGCCACGGGCCAAAATCTGCTCAGCTATGAGGCAGCTTTGCTGACTTGCCAAGAGCTGTGCAGAAGCACAGAAGTTAATCCCAGCTCATCTTCTTGCAGATTAAAACCAGTGTAGGAGTAATAACTGGGAACATATTTAAGAGAGCTGCTTGGGTTACCTGTTGTTATTATTTATTTGCTTAGCTGCTCCTTTTGCCTGAGGATGGATGGTGAGTTGTGACTCTCTCAGCCTGGGTTTGGGCTAACCCAAATGTGCCTGGCTCGGCTCACTAACTGAGGGTATGAACTCATTTGTAGTAATTAAAACGATGAATGTCTCCTCTTTTGGCGTGTGCAGTGCCTGGCTGCCTGGAGCCCAGTGTGTGTCTTCTCACATCAGAGAGACAATGATGAGTTGGTAGGTCTGGGTTGCACAGGAAAATAAATCTTGGCTGAGTCTTTTCAGATATACTCTGTGCTCTTGAACTGTCTTGGTAGATGTTGTGGTGTCAGTGTTGATGAGGCTTCTTTGGATGCTGAGGTTTGCTATTCAATAATCCCTCTTAGATCCATCTGGATCCTTGCATGCAGATAGAGCAGTGTGTGTGTGACCTGCAGTTTGGGCAAACCCCCCGAGTGCTCAGGTGTAAGAAGTGTGTCTGAATGAGCAGATGGATGGAGGTGCTGCTGAAGAATTTACAGTAAATATTATCCAAGCACTTTAATTGTGGTGGGCAGGGGAACTCACATCCAGCTGTTGGCAAAGTATTCCATATCCTTAACAAGGAGAAAGAAAGATTCCAAAAATATATTTCCTTTTTTAATGTTGGATTTAGAGAAGAAGGCCTAGAGACCCAGAGGAGATTAATCAGCCATTTACAATCAAAGAACTTCACTGTGTACTTTTGTGTACCAACTTTTGACCTGATATCGACACACTATTTACCAGGAGAGGGATTTTTCACTCCTCCAGCAGCCCATAAGAGAATCAGAATTCTCAGAGTGAAACTTGAGGTGAGATACCCCAAATCCTTGACAGACTAGGTACCTGATGGTGCTACTTGTCAAGAAGGGGTCATTCAGACCACCTACTCTGAGACCCCCTGTGTGCTTGTGTTATTTTATTTTCATCTGCTATCAGATGCCTGTGGTTTTGCTGCTATGATATTATCAACATATGTTTTATCAGCCTCAAGGGTTTAAAGTGGGCTTTTACTCCCACTAGTAAATATGAAAACAAACACAGCAGTGTGGGGATTTTCTGCTAATGTTTCCTTTGTGATTTCTGCATTACACTGTGGGCTGGTGTTGATATTAAGGGTGCTCTACAGCAGGTGCAATTCCTGACATTAATTTCCCATGTTTGCTGTATTTTGCAAAGGCTTTTGGCTCATATGTTTTTTCTAAAAGTTGTGTTGGGCCAAGAGTGCAGACACTTAGTGCAATTAAAGTGATAGGTGGTAATTTGAGCTCCCATGGCTGGGTTATGGATTATTGTTCTGGGCCTCAGTCTTTGGGAAATCTCTTCCCTCTGTGGTCTGTGTGAGGCCTGTACATGCTGCTGTGGCCCTGGCAGTGCCCATAGGATGCTATGGGACAAAATTCTGCTGTTTGGTTTTGAAAAAGTTTCGCTTTTGTGTGAAACATTCAAATAACAGTATTATTATTCAAATCAAGCATTTGGAAGTTAAGAAATGTTAAAATTAAGGTAGTTTTAAGTGCTTGAGTCCAGCCCTTTGGGTACTTACATAACTCTTTAATGAGAACATTCTTTTTTTCTACTTCCTTGGGATTCCTATGTTGTCCAGGGCACAGAACAGTGCCCTGAAAATTATTTTCTTCATTCTTCCATTCTTTATGGCCCTGGGGCCTTATTTCCCATATGTTTAATGGTATTTAAATCCTATTATGTTATTTAAACCCTATTCTGCTTGTTGTGAGGGAGGTACTTACAGAGATGTACCTACCCTTCTGGAAGTAGTCTGGAATGTTACCTGCATTGCACACATAAGGATCCAAGGCAGAGAGATTGGCATCAGGAGCTCTAACTGCCCAGTGTTTCAGAGTTTGTTCAATATCTACCTTTTCCTCCTCTCTTGAGCTGTGATAAGCAGGAAGAAATGTGTGGTATTCAGAACACAATTCCTTCTCCAATATTATAATATCTATAATATCTATGTGCAGATGCACATAGGTTGCACAGGTTAAAATGAACATTTCAGATACAAAATCATGTGCACATAACTGAATGTTGTTGTTTAACACCTGCAGGCAGCCAAGCACTACCCAGCTGCTTGCTTGCCTCCACTTCCTGCCTCCAAGTAGGACAGGGGAAGAGGAGGGGAAGACAGGGGGAAGAGTAAAAGCAAGAGAACTCATGGAATGACATAAAAACAATGAAAGAGAAGTGGAAGAAATAAAAAAAGAAAGCAAAATAAGTGATGCCAAGGCAATCACCCACTGCTTCCCACAGGCAGATTGATGCTCAGTCAGTTCCCAAGCTGGTTTACCCCTGGTTTACCTCTGTTTTATTGCTGAACGTGACACTACATGGCACGGGATGGCTCTTTGCTTGGCTGGGGTCACCTACCTGGCTGTATACCTCCCAAAATCTTGTGCACCCTACAATCTATTTGCTGGAGGGCAGAGTGAGGGACAGACAAAGTGCTGATGCAGTGCAAAAGCTGTTCAGCAATAGAAAAACATTAACATATTATCAGTACTGTTTCGGTTGTGGATCCAAAGCACAGCATTGTACATGCTGCTACCAAAAAATTAACTCCATCACAGCTAGACACAGTACACTAAGGAAAGGGCAACATTACGCCTGTATTTTATGTGTAGTATGAGCTAGAGGTTGATATCATAGGAAACCTTCAGCTGGCAGATATGATCTGAGCCATAAAGTGCATTTGTGAGAAGGGTCTTGTTTTGCATAGTTTTTTGTTGTGGTTTCCTTTTTTGTATTTTTTTTTTCATCCTAGAGCAATCATGATTTGAGGGTTACTTTATTTGGGATAAGAATTCTTAAAATAAAGTTACAAATTTGGGGTCAGTCCTCAAAACACATTTTAAAAGATCTTTTAAAATGAGTTTTGAAGACATTTCCCCCTCCAAATCTTTTTTTGCTTGCTTCTGTCCCTCCATAAAAGAAGGGGAAAAAAAGTATGTGTGTCTATTCAAAGGCCCAAATAAAGATCCTGCAGTGCAAGTGATATTGTTAAAAATAGATCCTCTGGGATTTGTTCAGTTTATTTCTCTCTGGATTTTTATTGTGTGGGTAACCCCTTGGAAACCGAGGTTGTTGATCTGACTGTTTCCAAAGCATGTCTGTCTCTTCATGTATCCTTTGTACAGGGGCCACTTGTGTTGTGTTAACACTCTTTGCTTCCTGGTTTATGTGCTCATCTGAATTCCAGCTCAAAGAGGTTAAAGCCTTATAAAAGTGAGTGGGGCGAGGAAGTGGCTCCACAGTTGATGCAGGAGTGCACACATCTGTGACCCACGCTGTGCTCACATGTTAGTTTATTGTTGGCCTCACAATAAAGGATAGCGCTGGGGTTTTGTTCAGCTAAACAACTTTGATGGAATGAATTGTATAGAAAATGAATAGATGAACCCTGGCTGTTATTTGCCATAATGTTCTTTGTTTTAGCTGCAATGTGGGGGATGCAGAACTCCCAGAAGAGGATGGCCCCTATAGCAGCCAAGAGGAGCTGATGGATTGGAGAGGGATGCAGAGAGACATTCAGCAAGAAGGGTGAAAATTTTTTCTGATTTGGATTTGCTTGTCTTTAGCTGATGGCCCCAGGCTTTCACTTGGGTTTTACTACAGAAGCAGAGACTCTGCTGTACCAATAAGTTGCACGATAAATGTGTTTGGTGCCATTTGCCCTGGGTTTGGTCCAGAGTTAATGTGCACAGATAGTAGTTACTGCATTTGGCAATGGTACAGCTGAGTGGCTGGATTGTAAAGGTCCATCAGCAGCTGCAGGAAACTGAATGTTTGGTGTCAGACAATCCATTTTTCTTGCTGGATAAATGAAAATCTCTTTATCTCTCTTTTCATAAACATTGTCCATATAATTGGAGGGCAAGGTTCAAGTTCAAACTGATAAGATTATTTTGCTTCCCTAAGCTGCGTGACAATGGTCCCCTTGGCAAATTAAGCCATGGATCTCCTTTCGCCGTAATGGGAACCAGTCTCATTAGAAACAGAGCTGGATTAGTGATGAGTCCAACCTCCCAAACAGATACACATTCTGACCCCAGCAGGCCTGAAGTGCCTTTTGTTCACTCAGCCTTCTCTGCATTTTCCCAGCACTCCTACATCTGTGTGATGGAGCTGGGGTGATTATTTCTGCTCAAGCAAAGCCTGCTGAGGCTGAAAAACAAGCTGATTGGTCAGCGTGGTATCACAATAGGAATGATAAGATTTTTTAAAAATGTTTATCTTGATTTAAGTCACTGGAGTGACCGATTAAGTTGCCTGTTACAGGGTATTGAAGATTAAAGGCCAATTGTCACTGCTTTGACCTGTGAGGAAGATGATCCTTTTTTGCCTCTCAGCGCTGCTGTCATCTGAATCTATTCACACCAACCTCTCCAAAATATGAGCACGGGAAACTTTTCTGGGGACAAAGAAAGACAAACCTTTTCACCTGTGACCCGTGTCTGTTCTGTCTGTCCTTCTTCATGCCAGTTTTGGGTCCTGAGGGGTTGTTTGCAGCCATGTCCAAGCTGCTTTATCAAGCAGGTGGGACTGAGAGTCCTGAGCTGGCTCTGTGGACACCAGTGCCAGCAATAGAGCAGCACAGCTGTGCCTACAGCAGATTCCTGGGCAGATGTTGTGGCACAGGAGCAGTGCTGAGCTGTATTGGGATTGTATCTATCTGTCTGTCTATCTATCTATCTATCTCAGCATTTTTCCTCTTGCTGAGGGTCCTTAGCTCTGGGAGACTAGAGGTGCAGCCCTAGCTGATTCCAGCTGCTCCCATGAGATGGAGTCTTGCTAAGGATGCTAAGAAAGGTAAATCCCACTGCTTCCTGGGTTAAGAGCCATTTTCTGATCCTTAAGGATGTCCTTGTGCCCTTGCATCTTTCGTGTGTCCTACTTCTCTGATCTTTGAGGTATTGCTAGGAGCTTGACTCCTGGATGGAAGTTAGTGCTTGAAGCAATCTGGCAGGGAGGGCAGACTGTGGATGTGATATTTGAAAGTTGCACCAATGGAAAAATGAGCCTGGTCTGTTATTATAGTACCTAGTTGCTATTGAGTAGCCTGGGAGCTGATGCTGAAGTGGTGAGGAGTCTTGACTTGGTGAGTAATTCACTAAAAATCAGTGGGGCTCTTCTCATGAGGGAAAGTTGGCTGCTCTATATGCCCACTCCTGATGGGTAAAAAGTGTTTTTCAAAAATTTTTATTAAATGTGATTATCAAGAACAAGGGTTAACCAGGGTAACTAGCACTGCTAAGCTGTAGTCTGTGTCTCACCAGCCAAACTGCAAATGGGCAGCCAAAGAAACAGATCTGTTTTCTGTTCTTGTTACATTTCTGGATATATTTTAAGGTTTCTCAGAAAGATCAGAACAAAGAAACACCCTCTGACAATAGCAATCTCTTTTCTTCATGGTGCAGCCTGAGGAAGCATTCAGACCCTTTCCTTCTGGGATTGCTCATTTCCTCTATTTTTTTTCCCTCCTGAAATAAAAACAATACTCTCCCAAAAGCACAGCTTCTGCAGTGCTGTGGCAGAGCCAGCCTCTGTCACTCCATGAGGCAGGCACCAGATGGGACATTGTCATCTGTTTTCCCCCTCTAAGCTGCAACTCAGGGAAAACAAATCACAGCAAGAAAACCCCACCAAAAACAAAACAAAAAACCCCAAACCCCCTTTTCATATATTGTTTTAATGCTGTCAAAAATAGTAACTAATGCCCACCCTGAATTTCTCTGTCTTTTTGCCAAGGTTTCCATCCTTTATGTGCACAGAGGGGAATGAGGCATGTGGGAAAGAAATGACATGCAGTGAAATGAAATATCACAAAGTCAGTTGAAACCACAGTCCTTGGGTGTCCTGAAGTCTGAGCCTGTAGTCCCAAGCCTGATTCAAGTGTGAGAGTAGCCTGTGATTAAAGAGACTGTCACAAAACTCCTGTCCCTGCCTCTACACTGCCCTGTGAGAGCTTGGGATGTGTGGGACTCCGCCTCTGTTTTCATGCCTGTCCCTTTTTATTTCATGATTCCTGATTGTCTCCATATGTCTTTCACTGTAGTTTGAGTCCTTGCTGGTTTTCTTGGAGCCCAGATTGCACAGTTACCTGAATTGTGGTGACTTCTAAATCGTTTGGGGGCTGAGAAGCTGAAGGATGTGGGTACTCCCTCATGAGTTGTGCTGCCTCTCTGACGACGTTCTGATACAGAAAGGTCTCCCAAAGCAGACACATAACTCTGAGCAGATGGTTAGATGGTCCTGTCTGTCTTCTGCTTTCGAGTGAGTGATCTTGTCTGTGACTAGTTCGATAAAGTTTCTCCTGGAAAGGATGCCTTTATTTGCACTGCTGCAGGCTCAAAAGCAGCATTCAGAGGGTTGAATCTCCACGTGTGTGAAGTTGCTTGCAATGCTTTTAATAAGACACAGCTGCAGCAAGTGTTGCCAGCCTCGAAGACTGATGATGGCTGCCTGCCTATATCAGGCAGATGTGTCTGGTAGGAGCATTTTCTTTGTCAGCTTGGCCTGATGATGGGCTGTGTTACCTTTTCTATTGTCCCCAGGCCTTTCTGGTGGAGGAGCTAGAGAATGAGACACTTCTACTCTTTTTCACCACTTCTGCTGTGATCCATCCTCTTCTGCTCTGCAGGGCAGTATCAGGATTATCTTGGTCCAAACTTTATTTTTGTCTTATTAAGTACCAAATCAGCTTGATCCACCTTGATTCTCAGGGGAGACCTTGTCACAGCCTTTCAGTACTTGAAGGGGACTTAGAGAGAGACTTTTAGCCAAGGCCTGCAGTGATGGGACAAGAGGTAATGGCTTTAATTGGAAATATTTAGACTAGGCACAAGAGAGAATTATTTTATGATGTAATGTAGTGAGACATTGGAACAGGTTGTCCAGAGAAGCTGTGGGTGCTCCATCCCTGTTCAAGGTTATAATGGAGAGGGCTTTAGGCAATCTGATCTGGTGAAAAATGTTTGGGGGAGTTTGACTAGGTGGTCTTTGAAGATCTCTTAGATTTCAGAATTCTATTTAAACTCAGACTTGTTCCTTTTTGCAAAACCTTTCTATTGGTTGAAAACTACTTTTCTTCTGTAGGGTTAGAGAGGGCTGCAGGA
The DNA here is from genome assembly GCA_037013685.1 of Acridotheres tristis. Taxonomy (NCBI): domain Eukaryota; kingdom Metazoa; phylum Chordata; class Aves; order Passeriformes; family Sturnidae; genus Acridotheres; species Acridotheres tristis. Next base: position 105,483,740 of record CM072887.1, read on the forward strand.
TGCTGTTAGTACCCTGAATGAGAAGGTATTACCCTTATACCCATGCCTGTTGGATGTGGAGTTGCCTTATAAAGCCCTCCTCAACCTTGTCAATATTGGTGGATTAGTGCAGGGCTGCATTTCTGTGTCTGCTGGCCAAAGCAGCTCAAGCTAGAGAATGCTGCATGGGGAGGGAGGCTGGCCAGATGCCTGGTCCCTTGTTTCAAGGCCTTTCTGGCTCATTTCCTGATATAGTTTTCTGAAGAACATCAGAGCTGCCTCCATCCCAACTGTATGTCATTGGCATTATGGCAGCACTGATGGATGGGAAGAGAGATCAGACTTTTTCCTGAACACTTGGCCTGGTGGTGATGGAGCAAGAGTGAGGTCAACACCCTCTTCTGTTCTGAAGGAGTGGCTATCAAGGGGCAATCACTTCATTTTGGGTGTTTTTCCATTGGTGGCAATGAGCCTGATTTGCATTGTGGAGAAGCTGACATGTCAATGGTGTCTGGCTCATTTGATAAGAGAACTCAGCTGTGCTCCAGCCCCTGTGAGATGTGCAATGAGGGCAAGAAGTTTTCTTAGAGGTTAGGCATGGGGAAGGAACACTTATCACAGAAATGTGGTGGGAAGAGGTAGGAAAATATCTGTCTGATGGTATGTCTAAACAGAGACTGAGCATGCACGAAATTGGTGGACAGAGGTGAAAATTTACTCTCCCAGATTATTCTCCACAATCTTGCCTGGCTATGTGAGGGGAGGACACAGCCTTCCCCATTTCCAGGCACAAGTAAAGCTTGCTGTGTTTTTATTCTCAGTCTGATGGCTTGGTCTTGCTAGTACTTCGTGGATAAATAACTATTGGTGTCTAATGAGGCTTTTAGCATTGCTCTGGAAACTTTAGAACTTGCAGTAATAAAAGGCAAGGCTGCAAATTAAATACCTTAAGGGCTTGGTGTGCCTCCAAAGCAAGACAGGCCAGGTGCTTTTTGCTTGTGACTTTACTAAATGTTCTAAATGTTGAAAGCTGTAATTTTTCTTCCCACTTCTTCATCTAGTCCTGAATTTCCAGCAGATTTCCAGCCAATGTGTTCAAGCACATTCAATAAACCTATGAAGATGAACTCACAGTTAGAGGTCATTGATCATTCATGAAGAATGAATGTAGAGAATCTATACCAATAACACTGTTTTGCAGATGAAGAAACTGAGGCACAGACTGTACCATTGGCAGTGGAATTCTGTTTTCCTTGACTGTTCCAGAGACCTTCATCTCACCAAAGTTGTTGCTTTTGACTTCTAGGGGATGCATCATCTGACTTGCATTACAACTGCTTCTAGAGATCACTGGTATCCCATCCATGGTTGCTGGTTCCTTTTGTCTTTTTAGGACATTTTTTCAGGAAACTTACTAAAAACTTCCTATTAGAGGTGTGAGGTGTGAAGCTGGAATACCACCCTCTGTCAGTGTCCTTACAGGGAATGTCTGTGCTGGATTAGCCTTGCAGCTGCTCCCTTACCCTGAGACACACCAGGTAAAACGCCCTGCACTGCTTTGATGGAGCTAAACAAGCCCAATGAGCCACCTGGCCTCAGTGGTTTGAGATGAGTGTATTTGGGTTTTCTATTTTTCACTTTCCATCCTAAAGACTCTACTCATTGTTATGATTTATGTGCCATTCACTATTCTTAGAAATGCTGTGCTTGTTTAAAGGACAGAATGACACTTACTCTGAAACAACCTGGGGATTTGTTTTCTTGGGCGTTATAAAGCAGGCAAGGTGTAACTGCTGCAATTAGGAGGTGATGGGCTAATCTCATTAGTCAGTGGGAGGAAACCCTGGGGTCAGTGGGTTGGATAACGAAATGTGAAGATGAATTTTGATGTGCCAGATGGCCTGGCATAGTGGTTCCACTAATTTGGGAGGAAGGAGAGCCAATAATAGCTTTGAAGAACAAAAGCTGTAGCAAGAGTTGGCATGCGATTTCTCTGAGCAAAAAAACCTGTGATTTCTCAGCTGAGTGGGGACTTGTGGGATCTGTCCAGGCCTGCTGTATTTTTTTTCCCTTTTAGACCAGTTTTGGGCAGTAAGAGACAGTCCTCCAGCAAAAGTTAATGAGGCACTGGCATTATATGGATGTGCTTGGATGATTAGTGTCTGAGCAAGAAGAGATAATCCCGACATCTCATTCTTTTAGAAGAGGTTGATCATTTAAATATCTCTGTGGGGAAAGTTGTGTTTATGGTGTCCCCTTATCCACAAATACGTAAGAATTTAGATTCAGAAATACCAATACTTGTTTTGGAGATGAGATTGTAGGCTCTTTCAGCACAATGCTTTGGGCTCAGCTCTTCATTTTCTGAGATCAGTCTTTTCATTCTTATGAAAGTAAGAAAGAGACAGAGGTTTGGGGGATGAAATAGAGAAGAAAATAACCTGTAGTTTTCAAGAGTGACCTCTGGGACAGGCACATCTCTGCTTTGGCTTGGCCCAACCTGAGGTATTGTTACCAGATTTTGCTTTAACAAAGGAGCCAGTGGCTCTTTTAATTTCCACTCATTTTTATGTTCTTGGTACACACTGATGCATCAGCACATGCTGAGGCACTTTCCATCCTGAGTCTCTCTGCAGGGCTGAGTCCCAAGAGATATCCACAGGTAAGTGGGAAGAAGTTGGATGGAATCCTCTCCTTTCCACTTTGCTCCATGCTTGACACAAACACTCATTCCTTACCTCTGTCACCTACCATCACCAATATTTTTCCAGGAAAAAAACAATAAACAGTCTTTGCCAAGTTTAGCTGTATTGCCTAAAACAAAAGCTGAGGAAATCCAATTACACACTCTGGCCACTTCACCTGGCAACATCCCAGTGCTATTTTCTTTTAGTGAGCATCCAGCACAGGAAAAAGCTTGTTCTGGGCTGTGGGCCATTAAAACAGTTCTACTGAGGAGTGCCCAAACTTGGAACAGTCTGATAAGAGCTCTTAGTCTCTAAAGCAATGGCCAGGCTTCATCTGGCCATGAAATAATGAAAAGTATATTTATGATAAGAATCCTTATTGAAAAATGTACTTGTAGCTGGGACGCAGCCAGTCAGCACCTGTATTTCCTGGCAGAAGGGAAAGGAGGAAGTTTTTCAAAGTGGTTTGGTGTGTTTGGTATTATCAAAGTTCTAGGGGCTGGATCTTCAGCAGATGGACAGCAATGTGTGTCTGATGGCAGCGATGCTGCAGTGATAATGGTCTGTGTACAGCCTGAGAGTGCCTCAGGTTAAACATAGCTGCATCCTTTCCATCCCCAAAGAGCAATAAGGGCTGTAGTTTCCTAGCCCTCATCTTCAGTCCTATTTGCATTATCATGAGTAAAAATCAACATATTTTTTTTACCTGTAAATGCCATCCACACAGCAGCACTTTGACACAATACATACAGCTTAGGAAGGCATTAGGTTGGAAATGGCTAAGAGCAGGCCATGTAGAATTTAATGTTGAAAACATTAATAAGGCAAGAGATTTCTTGGGTTTTGCTGCTGTAAGGGGACATGACTGCCAGGCACTCCAGTGAGCAGAGGCACTCAGCAGTGGCAGGGAAAGTCCCCATGAAGATTCAGCCATGGGGAGGGCTGTTGTAAATCAGAGTGGCCCCAGATGTCATACAGGGCAGAGGGGAGATTGATGGGGTGGGTGGGGAAGCTGAGGCAAGGAAAGTTCAAGCATCACCCTGACCCTCGAGAAGGGAAAATAGCCCCAACCCTCAGCAAGGTTTGATTGAAGCCTGCTGTTCCCCCAGAGGGGAAAGGTCAGGCTCTGCTCCTTCAGGCGCCTTCAAACAAAAAACCTGTTTATACAGGACCCACCCCTGTACCTTGTGGGGTGGAGGGTAAATGGGTTTGGAGACATTCAATGCTCCTCTCTCTGGTAACACTTGTGTCAATGAACAGTGGAAATTCAGATTGGGCTGGTAGTAAAAGCCTGGAAGGAAGTGATCAGGTTAAACCCCACATAAACATTAACTGGAATTAGCCCCCATGAGCACTCTTTTGGTGGTCCTGGGCTGGTGCTGTTCAACACTGTGGGTCCCGCACAGAAGGGATGGATCATGTTTGGGTGGTGGTGGCTGCCAGCATGTGCCTGAAGCAGGTCCCCTCTGTGCCCAGCCCTGTACCCTCACAGCCTGAGGACCAGCACAGGGTGATGTTTGCCTGGGCAGAGGAAGGTTCCCACACTTCTCTGCCAGCCCAGTGACCTGGAGTAAAGCTTCCAGCCCCAGTGGTTTAGCTGGAAGTAAGATGCAAGTATGCTGCACGTCTGGGCACCTGTGGTCAGGAGGCCAGGCATTTAGATATGTCCTAAATTTCCTGCAGTGGAGGTCTCTGCTGGGAAAACGGACCTTCTCTGCTCATAGACATCACCTTTTCTGAGTCCACTAAATGGTGGACAGGGAATAGCTTCTGGCCACCTGAACTATTATTGTGACATGTGGCAGTCTTACAGAAAGACTCTTTTGATCCCGTGTCACCTGATGGACACTCCAAGTATCACTTGATACAAAATGCTTCTGTCACTTGTATATACAGGATAGAAATGTGGATATTGGGATTCAGATATGATTTTTGTGTCCTGTCCTTCATCTGGTTTGTTGTTCACATTGTAAATAAAGCTGTTTGGAATAAGCAGCCTATTTGACTTGCCCTAGCCAAAGGTTGGGCACCTGGTCAACTAACCACAGTAAGGACTGTCAGTTTCCGGAGTGAATTGGATGTTTCCATCATAGGAGGGGAAGCAGGAAAATAGCTTCAACGTCTGATTTTAATGTACCACTGTACATCTACTGGAGCCCTCCCAGCTGCTTTCCAACCTCTCCTCTTCCTTTCTACCCTTAGAAGCTGAACCAAGTACAGCTCAACCAGGCATGGGCAGTCTGGCACCTCTGCTCTGGTCCTGCATGGCTTTTATCTGCTTGAGAGTTGCTAGTATAGAATACATTGATTAATGGCCCAGTAAATTAATTGGCAGCCTCTGTAGCTTGCTTTGCAGCTGATGGCTTGCAGGGAGCTGTTGGAGTGGAAAAGCATAACAAAGTGCCAATTTACCAGGCCCTGGCGGTGCCCACAGTACAGGCGTTTTCCTCACAGGAAAGAAAACAAAGGTATTTCTCTGAGGAATGTTGCAGGCAGAGACTGACTCACAAGTAGTGTGAGGGAAAGGAATTTTAAAAGTCTAAAACTAGGGAGAATACCTTAAATATGTAGTTCAAACACAAAATTGGCACTTTTCAGATAGTGGAGTTTTTTGCCACAGGATTGTAGCTGAAAACTGACCTGGATTTATTATTTACAGAGTTTGATTCTATGGTGTTTCCTGTGTTGAAGGGAAGATCAAATTCTGCCCAGATCTGAGGCTGTGAAGTTTTCCCTCCTGCTCTTTCTTTCCAGGGCAGCAGAGACTAAAGAGGGAAGTACAGGCTGTATCTATCTCTGCCTGTATCTCAGCTGCTGCTGAGGCACTGGCTTTCCTCTGCTCTTCAGAGTCACTTTCTGGTCAGTAAAGAGAGCAAAGACTGGGCAATATGGCCTTAGAATACTGTACATGTGAGCCAAATGATTTTAAATATCAAAATCAAAAAGTTCGTTGTTCTGTAACAAATTGATATTCCAATCTGTGTGGGGAGCAAAAGGTCCTATCTAGAAAGAAAAAATGAGACTTGTTGATGACAAATGAAATAAAATATATTACATAATTTAAAAATGTTATGGAGAACATCCTTTTGTCTGCCTGATGCATTCATTCAGCTCTTTAGTGTGAGCCCCATTGCTTTGTTTCTCAATTTTGTATAAAAATCTATGGAGGCTTATTTGAATTGTTCAGGCATTACAGAAAATGCAAAAAAGGAAAGCAAAATTGCCTTGCTCTGTCCTGGTCTGAATTGGTTTCTTGTGTGAATATACTGCTCTGCAATGATGCCTCCTCATCTGGGGGGCTGGACTTCAGCTTTTTCGACGTTTAGTTTTGTTATTGCTGCTTTAATGGACAGCAAGGAGTGAGATGCAGCTCCAGAAGTCAGTTCCTTCAAACAGACTTTAAAAAACTGAGACTGAAGTTGGATTTTAATCAAGTAGCATCTAAGCTCTTGTTTAAACTCCTGGGTTCTTGGTTGTGTTTTGGTGGGAAGTAAATTCCAAGCAGGATTGAAGAGCCAAATACTGTATTGAATCTGGATCTTAAAGTCACGGGATGGTTTGGCTTTAAGGAATAAGGAATGGAACAAAACTTTGCCGTGGGAGTCTAATTTTACCAAAAAGGAAATCTGACTTTATGGCTTTTGATTCAAAATGCTGAGCATTGTAATACAAGAATTTCCTCTGTGTGTTCAGAGTTGTTAAAAGTGAGTTTGATGGGTTTAATTTGATATTAATTCAGAAGTGTGGTCTTGTTCTGCAGTTGGGATAAGAGAAATGTCTATAGGAGTTGTAGAAGGGATCACAGCAAGAGCAGATTTCCAGCTCTTTCCTGGTTCCACGGTTTTTCCCCACTATGTGGCTTGCTGTCCCTCTGCCTGCCATGTAAAAAGGTCTGTGCATGGAGATGTAAGATTAGTCTGACCAAAATAAAATGGAGCACACAGTTTGGAGGTAAGAACTAGAGATACTGGGGCAAGTCTGCTTGTGTGATGGGTGCTGTGGGTTCCTCTGACTGGTGAAAGACCAGGAATATTTTGCCTGAAAGACTTTGCTGTGACTTTCTGCACACACTGTACGTCCAAGGTGGTTGATCAATAGGATTTATTATGGAAATTAATGCCTCAGCCAGCAGATCTTTATTTAAACACAGTTGTGCCTTACACCAGTTTATGTGGAGACAGACTGGCAGCCCTCGTGTTTTGCCTTGTCTTTGCATAATGAGACACTGAGATATTGCTTGTCTTGGCTAAACAACAGAAACAGGCTGTGATGAATTGCATTTATGCTTGTTCCTGATTGTTTTGAGGAGCCTATTTCAGGTGGCCAAGAAGAAAGATGAGTGTTTACATTTTCTTTAAATGCTGACGCAGGCTCTTTGCCCCTGAGTACTCCAGATTAACACATAGCCAAGAGTTCTTGCTAGGGCCACAAGGACAGATTATTCACTGTACTTTGAAAGGGTGTTGGGTTTCTGTATCTGACCTTTTGGGTGGATAAATGGGAGGATTAGCTGCTAAGGAAGCAATTATCCACTCTCTATAATTAATATCTCCTTATTCTCTGGTGTCACTTGACCTGGAACTGTGAGAACCTGTTGGTGTTGCCAGTTTAGTGTAATTACCACCTTTAGAGTGAGGGCTGGAGTCCCCAACTTTTCCAAGTCAGCGTGGTGGAAGTGGGGAGTAAGAACACAAGGGTGAAGTTACTGAATCCAGCTCCAGTGACCAAGACAATGGAGATTGGGATGATTAAAGACTCTAGTTTTGTTCCTGAGGTAACTCTCTACCCTTTAATGCCACTGTGTCTTTTGACATGAAGATGAAATATGCCTGCTATTCTTCTGAAACAAAGCCTGCCCTGTCAATAAAGCAAACAGGTGCCTAATGCCTCTGCACATGCCTTTGGGAAGGTTGCCTATCCCATCAATCCCACTGTGTTTTCAGCTGTCACTGCTGGAAATGCTGTCTTGATCAAGTGCAGCTAGGAATTGTCATTCTCCACTATCATTTCCCATTTGCGGATGTAGCCAGAAGCTGATACCATCTGACAGTTCTAGGAGGAGGATACATTCTTTTTACTCTACTTTGAAAAGCAAATCCTGGATTCCTCACTTATCCCTCTCTGTTTTGAGGTATTTACGCTGTCCATTTCCATTGTAAAGGAGATTGCGACTCAAATAATATCTAATGATTCTCTGGAAATCTTCAATTTTGGTGTGTATCTGGTTTTAAAAAAAATATAAATTTATTATATAAAAATATCAATATATAAGTATAATTACATATATTATAACTAAATAAATTATTTATATAATTTTACAAAACAAAAAAAGAGCAGTGGTTCAGCCAAATCAAATTGGAATTTCCTATTTGAAAACATTTCTTGTTTTCACAAAAATCACTTTTGAAACAAAAAGCCAAAGGAGCAGAAACTTTTAAAACATGTACATATAAAGTTAAATATTAACTTGTTTTTAAACTTCTAAAAGGATTAACTGGTGCTTTTAAAATGTGCTTGTAGGTTAGAGATTTATGGTAGACTCTTATTTGATGCCATTGCTGAAGAAGCAGCATAGGTGGAAGTCAGTTATTTTCCCCTTCCACTGTATTTTGACATAAAGGAGAATCACAGTTAATAAATTAAAGACAATTAAACCTTTTATAGATATGTGCTACCTCAATACCAAGGATTATCAAGGGGATTTCAGCTGAGAGAAGACTCAATGGGAAATTTTTCTGGTAATGGTGAGGCTTGAGCCGGTAAGGTGGGACTTTGTACAGCACAGAGATAAATGAGAAAATCACATAAGAACATGGGTGAGATTATGCACCACATCCCAGCTGTGGGATTACCTTCTGCCTGCCACACACTGAAAGCAAACACAAGCAAAAAGGGTGATGCATTTACAGTGCTGAAAATCAGCATTTACTCAGAGGAGACCTCCAACAGAGCCTCCTGGGACCACATCTAAGGAAGAGCTAATCTGTCAAATGGTCTTCTGCAGAGCACTAAATCAGGAAATAATCTGTTTACCAAGCCTAGAGTGAATAGAAATTTTTGTTGAATAGTCAAAAATAACGCAGATACTTGCTATATTTGAACTAAGATTTTTCTCCTACTGAGCAGGGGAGGCTGAATTCCCATAGAAAACACATTCCATGCTTACAGCAGACACTAGAAAATGTGACTTTATTGAGAGAAGAGGGTGTCAACTGCTACTAATAGTGTGGAGTCATTCTCAGAGTAGAGGGCTCCCCCCTGCCTGGTGTGGGCTGTTTGTCTGAGCTCAGTGGGAGACTGATTGAATTGGCCTGACTTAACCCTGTGCATTTCAGGAACCCCAGGACTGTTATATTACCCTTGAGGCAAATTGAACTGGGAGACAAACATTGACAGTGCAGATTCAGAAGAAGAAAAACACGTGAGGAATGTGAAAGCTGAACATCCTGTATGCTCTTGCAGATTACTTGGTGCTGCCTTTTATTAAACCATGGAGGTCACCCCGTGTTGTAAAAGATGTTTGCCTTGGTTTTCAGAATCCATATGGACCAGCCTGTATGGAAGCTTCAATCAGGTCTCTGTTGTCTTCTGTTAAACTTACTAGTTCAAATCAAATAATGAATTCAAATAATAGAGTAACACAAATCCTTTTCAATTAATGAATCATCATTAAGTAGTAGTGGCAATAGTTTATAGTAGTCATAATTTCTCAGTTGCTGTGTAGAACTTGCATGTCTTGTGCCAACACTTGCTTTTTAATATCAGGACTTTTTAAAATGCAGGATGTGCATCTACCTTGACATGCTCAGATCAGGTGCATGCTGATTTTTCTGCATCTCAGCTGATATTAGCATATAGCTATAGAATCACAGAATAGTTTGGGTGGGAAGGGACCTTAAAGATCATTTAGTTCCAAGCCCTCTGTCAAAGGCAGGGACACCTTCCACTAGATGAGGTTGCTTAGAGTCTCTTCCAGCCTGGCCTTGAACACTGTCAGGGAGGAGGTATCCACAGCTTCTCTGGGCAACCTGTGCCAGGGCCTCACCACCCTCACAGGGAAGAATTTTTGTAGGCCTTCTTGGCTAGAGAAGATGTCCTTTGGCAAAGCAGTTTTTCTGTGTTTCCAGTGATGATAGTTGATGCTTGACCTCCCAGAGCTACCAGCAGTGCTGATGTGAGCTCCCTTGGTGCCTGTGCCGTTTCTGCCAGTGGTGTCCAAGCCTCAAAACTCATGGTCACCTCTTTTTTCCTTAGCCTCAGAAGAAGGGCTTTTTGGATCTTTTGATATTCTCAGCCTTTACTTGTCTTGGGGATAACTGCAGTTTCTCTCCCTCCAAACATTCAACGACAGCACACCATAACATCTGCTATAGTAAGAATAATTACTTTATTAAGAAGTAAGTAAAATTAGACTTAATTCTGTCTGTCTAAGGTTGTATCCATACATCTGCTGGAGTTACTCAAAGCACTCTTAGATTTTTCCACGGTGTCTAAAATGTACTTTGAAAGGAAATAAAGTAAGGGTTCTCCCATAATCACCTGTCTCCAGGAGATGGAGCTCCAAGAAAAACACCAATTACCATTGGGTTTGTAATTTAAATTATGAAGGTTAGTAACACTAATTCTATGTCCCTGGCTGGGAAGACTTGTCAACAGCTCAATTGCCATGAGTGGATCTCATTTTGCATTCCAGAAGTGTAGGGAAAAGAACTGAGAGGAGAAAAATACACTCATTTACCTCAGCTACAGAGTGCCTGGGCCTGTATCCATTTGTGAGCAATGTTCACTGGAAACAAGACGTGAGCATTTAACAAGGAGGGTAATTAACTGTTAGTGTAGCTTATGAAGATATGCCACAGATTTTTTGCTTGTTTGGAGCTTTTCAATCTGAAGTGCAAGGGTTTGCTTAGTGAATGCTTCTTTTTGAAGTTATTGAGCTCCAGTGAAGGGTTTGTCGTGTGAACACCTCAGGCCTGTGTTATGGTGGGGGTCTGGCTAAAAAGCCTTAATGGCACTGCTTGGCTTTGAAACCTTCGTAATTGGGTTGCACACAGTGCTAAGGTTTGCTCTTTACTGATTAAAAATACTTATGCCAAAGAGACCCTCTGCATTTGGAACTTGAATAGGCCACTCTCTTTTGGCTCTGACAGCTTTCAAAGGAAAGTCCTGAAAGAGGGGAAGTGCCCAGCCCGTGGGCAGCAGAGCTCTCGCGCCCCTGCTGTTCCCTGCCCAGCTGCCTCTGCTCCCTCCTTCCCTGGACGTCTCTTTCTTTGGGAAAGCAGGGCTTTGCCTGCAAAGGGCTCTGCTTTCTAAGGGAGAGCTGCCTGTGCACAAATGCAGCTCAGCAGGTCCTGGGAGGAGGTTTGATGGAGGGAAATCCAGGCTGTTCAGTGCCGGACTTTGCAAATGGGTTAATGGAAATTTTTGCTTCTTGAGAGGGACCATGACCTCACCTCAACCTTAACAGACCAGCCAAATAGTTCAAAGCTGTTTAGCAAATGACTGCTCACAAGTGTCAGTTATTATTGTGGTGGTGGAAAAACACCTCACTGTAAAACATAATGCCAAGGAAAAGACACAGTTTTTATTCTAAATAAAAAGGAAAATGGGTTCTGCAAATTCTTTTCTTTCTCTGATTTTTTCCCACCCCAGTTTTTTAATTTGAAAATTTTGAATAAGGTGACAAATTTAAATGAAGAAAACATGAAGAAAACAAACCAAAAAACTTTTTCTCAAACAGCTTTCAAAAAAAAAGTGATAAGAAAAGAAAAATCAATAACCAAGTGCACAGTCACGTTTTTAATTTTTTTTAACTTTTACTTTTAATAATCTAAGACAGATAGGGGCCTTTGGTCACAATAATTTTTTAAGTGTTTTAGGAGTTTTTTAACCAACACTAAAATCAATAGTGAAGAATATAAAAGATGGCAGTTTAGCCTGAAAAATAGCTGTTGCTTGTGTAGGCAGAAATGTTCACATATACTCAGCTGGAGCCCTGAATATGTTTTTATGAGTTCAGACCAAACATCTACCCCAATATTAGTCCATCTAGGGGATGAAATCAAATTAACAGACAGCTTTGTGCTGTTGGAAATGTTCATAACCATTTTTCTGAAGATGAATAATACAGAAATTAAGATTTACCTTCAGACAATGGAACCTGCTTTTGTGAGTGCAATATCACTGTTCTTTAATGTTATTTTCTGACAATGTGGGAATGCTTCAGTGTGCAGGTGATATTTTGAAGTGCTGAGTTCTGTCTTTATAAACCATAGTTTTCCCTGGATTTTATTATTTGCCATAGATTTTGGAGATTGATATCTTCCAGTCATTTTTAGACTCTGCATGAAGTACAGTAACAACTGAAGTGTTCCTGAGAAGTTCCTGCTAAGCCATGGTTTTGGTATTGGCTGTATCCTCTCTCTGGCTTGTTTTTCTCTTGTGGTTTACAGATGAAATCATGGATCATGACCATAGTGCCAAGGTGCTTTGATAATCTCTCATTCTTAGACAGGTCCCTTGGCATTTTCCTGAACAGTTTGAGTCCAGTTTCTGGAGTTAAGGATGGGCACATAGTCCCAAGGGCTGCTTTGAAGGTTACAGGGTTTAACCACATAGCCAAGGCCAGGCCATGCCAGTGGTCTCGGGGCAAGAGAGTGGTATCCACCACTAATTATTTTTGAGGCTGTACAAGAAACATAGGTGATCAGGGCATCCTTTCTTGTCAGATTGCAAATATGTGAAGCCCAAAGAGAGTCGGAAATCACCTGGGTCAGCTGGAGATTATGGAGTTTCTGGTGGGGCCCTTGTGTACCCACAGGTGACTGCATGGTGTGGCAGCTGCAGAAGGTGTTTTTGTGGAGGATGTGCTGCAATCACAGCGCTCTGGATGTCTCCAGTTCTTGCAGCAGCCTGTGAGAGCTCCCTTTCAGGAAGATCTCTAGGCAGTATCAATGTTATGGCATTACAACAAAGGTGAATGGGATGGATGGGCAGAAGTGAAAAGCTGTGAGATAAGCAAGGCCTTGAGCACAACCTAAAATGCTCTTGGGGCTGCCTCTAGCATCACCAGCTCCACTGATGCTGCCATTGCAGAGGGTGAAATTCTGTGGACAGTCTCAAATTTGGCCTCAAATAAAGCCTCAAGGCTGCCCTTGTGTATGAGTTTGCACACAGATAATATGTCAACAATCACTTGAAAAGAGAACACATTGTTTTCTTCAGGAGCTCAGGGATTGGGCTAACTTTACATAGCCATTAGCTCTGATATGCTTGTCCTTTCTGGAAGGAGGAGCAGTTGAACAGTTCCTCTGGTCCTTCTCTCATGATCTGAGGGCAACTTGGGGAGGAAATGTCCTGTCACATATTAGTGGAGCCAGACTGCTTAAGAAATAACTTGATGCCACACAAAAGCTTGGACCAGTGTTTCCAGAGAGTCAGTGGTCCTCATAGCTGCCACTCTTAGTTCCATGGAGTGTTTGCAAGTACAAGCTTTACTTCAGCTATTTTAATGGTTGGCAAGAAATTGGTTTGCTTTGCCCCTGCTAGAATAGTACAATTGCTAGAGGTTGGAAAAGACCATTCATATCATCAAGTCCAACCATCAGCCCAGCAGCACCATCATGTTCACTACTAAGCCATGTCCTCAAGTGCCATATTCATACATTTTTTTTTAACCCTTTCAGGAATGGCTGGTGACTCCAGCACTTCCCTAGGCAACCTGTTTCAATACTTTACAACCTGAATATCCAATCAAAACCTCCCCTGGCACAACTCGAAGCCATTTCCTCTCATCCTGTCACTTGTTACCTGGTGGGACAGACCAATTCCTATCATTCTTCAAGCTCCTTCCAGGTAGTTGTACAGAGCAATAAGGACACTCCTGAGCCTCCTTTTTTTCCCAGGCTGAGCCCCCCAGCTCCCTCAGCTGCTCCTTGTAAGACTTCTAATTTAGGTGCTAGTGTGTGGCTCCTTGTGACTCACTGATCCACATTGTTTATTATTGGGGAGAACTGTCAAAGGCTTGGGGGTCTGGAAAAGCACTTGAAGTGCATTGCCTTTCTCCCTGATTTTCCATGGCAAATTCTAGAGGAGGTCTCTCACTGCTTGTCAATGTAGAGTCATGAACTGGGCTTTCTATGAAGCCAGTGTTTCTTGGCAGCCTCCTCACATGGGCTGTGAGGAAATAGGAGATATTGTTGCATGCAGATTTTCCCAGGATATTTCAGGGATGATTCCAAGAATCATGAAGGGGTTTCATTCCTCTCCCCATCAGACCCTCTCCCCCACTTCCCCCAGCAAAGCAGCAGAGCTGCCGCTAATTGGCCTGACAAGTGGAACAGCTCCTTTCTGAGGGAACCCCACACTCTCTTGTGGAGAGGAATTTGCTTTGAAGTCTTCTCCCTGCCCTCTGTCTACACACCTTGCTTTGTGTGAGTGTGATAAATGGAAATCAAACAGTCCCCGATCAAGGAAGCACGCACAAAGTCCTGCCTGTCATTCCAAAACATTTGCAGTGTTTATTACAAAGCTGTCAGTGTTGCACTGAGCAGCCAAATTCAAAGCAGCCAAGATGCTGAGTAGCCAAATGCTGCTCTTCTCCTTTTGACTCATTTTTTGGTGTAAGGGTACATCAAAGCTGGTGAAAGTGGGCTGAAGTGAACTTGTTATTATGACTGTGTGTGACACAGTGTCAGAAACACTGACCTGGCACAGCTATACTGTTGTAGTAAGAAGGCCAAATCAAAGTTTGTAATTAGGATACTCAAATGGATTATTCCTATTATTACTGCTTAGAGCCCTCAAACTCTTCTCAGCCATGAAAAAATGGAGATTTCATGGTCTAATGGTTAGATGAATACAGCAGTATCAGAAGGGCATAGGGCTGGGCTTCTGTTCCCTGGTACTTTCACTGAATTGCAGTGGGAACTCCCTAAGTAATTTCATCTCTCTGTGTCTCTTCTCTTCCTCTCTGCCTCTATTGTCTGTTCTGAATCAGATGGTAAGACTGTATTAGACCCTGCATTTATAGGGGTAATAAATCCCTCAATTTTCTTTCTTTAATGCATCTGGATGTGGAAAAGGAGGTAACTTTTCTGGAGAAAATAAAAGGCAGAAACACTCATTAAAAAAAAGTGCAGGTTTTCAGCTGCTGCTCATGACACCTAAAGTGCTTCTGTGGCTTGAGCGGGAGCCTGGGACAGAAGGGGCTTCACTACAGGCAAATTATACATGACAAATTTGGTGACCCTCTGTGATGGGGTTACAGCAGAGGTGGGTAAGGGAAGCACACTGATGTAATCTACCTGGACTTGTGCAAAGCATTTGACACTGTCCCACATGACATCCTTGTGTCTAAACTGGAAGGATATGGATTTGATAGATCTACCACTGAATGGATAAAAAATAGTCTGAATGGTCACACTCAAAGAGTTGTGGAAAATGGCTGAATATCCAAGTGGAGACCAGGGAGGAGTGTGATTCCTCAGGGGCTGGTATTGGGATTGCCACATTTTAACATTTTGTCAATGATTCGGACAGTGGGACTGAGGCACCCTGAGCAGGTTTGCTGGTGACACTGAGCTGTGTGGTGCAGGTGACAGCTGGAGGGAAGGGATGCCATCCCGAGGAGCCTGGACAGGCTGGAGAGGTGAGCACATGTGAACCATGTGAAGTTCAACAAAGCCAAGCACAAGATCCTGTGCCTGGATCAGGGTGATCCCAAGTACAAATACAAGCTGGGTGGAGAATGGATTGAGAGCAGCCTTGGGGACAGATTTCGAGTGCTGGTGGATGAAGATCTCAAATGTAACTTGCCAAAGTGCACTCACAGCCCAGAAAGTCAAATGTGTCCTTGGCTGCATCAGAAGCAGAGTAGGCAGCAGGTCAAGGGAGAGGTTTCTCCCCCTCTGCTCGGCTCTTGTGGCACCCCATGAGCATCCAGCTGCATCCAACTCTGGGGCCTCCAACACAGGAGGGATGTGAACCTGTTGGAATGAGTCCAGAGGAGGCCATGAGGTGATCAGAGGGAGCAGCTCTGCTGTGGACACAGGCTGAGGGAGTTGGCTCTGTTCAGTCTTGTGGAGTGAAGCCTCAAAGGAGACTTTGTTGCATCTTTCAGTGCCTAAAGGAGCTACAAAAGAGCTGGAGAAGGGCTTTTGACAAGGGCATGTAGTAATTGGATGAGGTGGAATGGCCGATTGGCTCAGCAGAATATTAATTTCTCACCTAAGAGATTTCTCTTTCCCAACGATGTAAACTGTGCAGGGAGGGAAAGTATGTTGCTGTTCAGGCTGTCCTGCCACTCTGGAAGTGTGGAAGGGAATCTCTACCAGCTGAAGAACTGAGCTGTGTGGGGTGGGGTGCAGCGGCATTGAATGCCAGCAGTTGTGTAATACAAACTTTTTGTTTCCTGAATAACCCAATTTCTGGGCACAACTGGGCTTCAGTGATGTGGGAGGAATCTTATTAGGAGGTTGCAAGGAGGAAAGACTGGCTTTTGTAAGAGGTAAATGAAGTTGTTATTAAAAAGGAAGGACAAAGCTACCAAAAGCCTCATTCATGTTACAGGTTCAGGCATGGGACAGAAGAGAAATCCACAAGAATCTGCCTTTCAGCTTTTTCTATTGCCTGTGTTTGAATGGGAAATTGGATATCCCCAGGATCCTGGGAGACAGCACACATGAAAACAGCACCAAATTCCTTCAGGGGGATGTGAGGAGGAAGTGACATCTGTTTTGCATCCAAACATTGCTTGAAGTCTAGTTAAAACTCCTGTTGTGACAGGGAGGTGAAAAAACACAGGGAAAATCCCCCTTCCCTTATGGTTGGGAATAAGTGCATCCAGGCAGGGGGAATACTAATGGAGGTCTCTGATCTTTTCTCCACTTACAAATCAACACGTCCCAGTTTCAAAAAAGCCACTTAGTCACCCATGATCAAGTCTTCAGTAAATGTGGAACAACTTGTTAGTGATAGATGGGACCATTCATGTTGGACTGACTTGGCCTCTCTGTATGAGAAAGAGAACAGTCTTAATCTAAGCAAGTATTTATTCGCTGTTCTTCAGCTAATTATCTTGACTTAATTTGACGTATGGAAAACAGTGGCTCATGTAATTTAAGGCTGGTATTTCAAAGGCAACATGGGGATTTGGGATGTTAAGACCTCTTGGATAGGGAGGGACAGAGAACAAATCTGTATGTCATGAAATGTTTTGAGGCTTTTGGCTTTGAAGATCCTTTAACTTTTTCAGAATCAGAGATGCTAACTCTTTACACTTTTTCTAGAATGAACATTCTTTTTGAATGCTTGCCTTGAAGCTGGAAGAGCCATATACAAGTGCCTGAAGGCCCAATTTATAGAGTCAATTTCTTTTTAAATCCCCCATTTGAAGCTCTTCTATCCTGTGAATTATCCCTTTGGCGTATGAGATATTACCTGACCTTCACCGTGTTCAAGGGATGACCTGGACATGGCACTTAGAGCTATAGTCTCTTTGACAAGGTGGTAATTGTCAAAGGTTGGACTTGATGGTCTTGAAGGTCTTTTCCAGTATAAATGACTTTGTGATAAGACTCCAGTAGTTATGGCAGTTGCCTGAGATGGAGAATTCATGGACAAGAACCTATCCTGTATAGGACAGCCCAGGGACTTCTGTGTCAGCTGTCCTAACGTTGTAGCTGCCCTGGCACATTTGTGAGTCAGGAAACATCCCCATCAAAATGAAACAATAGTGAAAACAAGAAATATTGCATTTTTCTTTGTATCCTTACCCACAGAAATAGCTTTGTTTTGTTTGTTTTTTGTTTTGTTTTGTTTTGTTTTGTTTTTAAATGGGTTCTAATTCCTTTAGCCCACAGCTATGCAGGTAGGCACATCTAAATTTAAAATATCCCCTCTTTTTGCATGTGCCCTCCACTCAGCTGCTGTGATGCCCACGTGGAAGGCTGTGGTAAAACAAGAGAGCAGCTGAAGGCTGCATGTGAGTGCCTTCCCCAGATCCTCTGTTTTGGGGCAATTAGGGCAGCACACCTCTTGCCCTGCTTGCCAGGGGCACTTGAGCTGCTGCTTTCTGAACCAAGATGCCTCTAAGCACCCATGTAAATCAGGCTGAAAACTAAATTAGTTCTTTTTGTTAAGCAGAAGGATCAAGCAGGCAAGTTTGGGCTAAAGATTACTTTTCTTTATGAGACCACACAGCCAGTCTCACCTGCTCTCTGCTAGACAAAATACAGAGCCTGGAGGTGGGAACAAATGCTGGAGGAGGTCAATGTGGGGAGGGACTGCTGATATTCAGTCAGGGGGATTTACCTGTGTGGTATGATAAGCAAGGCAGCTGTGCTGGCTTTCCTCTTCATACGTGGAAATGAATGATCAGCATATTAGCTGTCTGGCATTTTCCCTATTTCATGTCCCACTTTGGATACACTTCTAATTAGCAGAAGACTGAAACAGCCCCATGCTTGCTCTAAGTCTAATCATGGGAGCAGGTGCCTAGGATGATTTGTGGATTTGTCTGATAAAATCCTACTTTCTCCCTTCTTCCTCATTCTTGACACAGTTCCACAGTCTCCCCAGGCAGGCTTGAACTCCTTTCTGTGGGAAGCAGAGAGGGAAGATGGAACACCAGAGGCATCCTGGCATGTGTGAGACTGAGTGCCATCACTCAGATGATGTTAGAGTAATACCTGCAAGGAAGAGGACGCTGCAGTGCAGTTATATTTGGCTATGGAAAATTGCCAAAGAGCCAAATTGCAAAGATCTCAGCTCTCTCTGGAACTGAGATCCTAATCTTTGTTGTTGTTGTTGTAAAATTATGAATAGTATTAGCATGAAGGAGATGATTAGAAGGTTAGACCTTTGTGTGGTGTGGGGAGTTAGACTCTTGTGGAATTGAAGTGCTGGTGTCTTGCATGGCCTTTCTTAGACTGACTCAGGTAACAGGTACATCTACACAGACCCCTCTTTGGGAGGCAGAAGCAGAAGAGTTCACCTTGCTCAGCATGGCAGAGATGGTGATATAATGCCTCAGATCTGCATAAACCAAGCCCTGGTCTACCCAGACATGAATGAGTGTAGGCTCAATCTTTCAAAAGCAGTTTATATTGCCTGAGTTGAAAGTCAAATACGTAAAATATTTGCCTGGATTTAGACCCAAATGACCTAATATCACTAGGTTCTGGCTGAAATAGTATCCAATGTCAAGGATGATGCCAGTTCTTGAACTTAAAACTTGATCAAGCTCTGATTACTCCAGCAATCAGTATTTATAAGGCTCTGAAAGTGAATAATTCTGTTAAGTTTTAGCTCCTCAAATTGCTGTGCTGTGGTTTTGTTCTCCCAGTGTGACTCAGGGGTCCTGATGTACTCCAGTGGCTGTTCTTGCAAAGAGCTGGATTATAAAAGTCTCTTGATTCTTCCCTTGTTAGAGACTTGTGGTTTATGAGGTTAGAAACCTTTCTGGCTTAAGCTTTCACTTTGTCATGATAAGCTGTTTTACATGAGTGAAATTAATTTCTCTTTGGTTAATTTCAACTAAATGGGCTCTTTTCACTGTACCTACAGCAGAAGAGACCATTTCTGGGATTTTGAAATAAAGTCTTGCAAGTGAGAAAATCAAAGACAAACAGTGGGCAGCTGTTAAACTTCCCCTTCACAGAAAAGCAGGGGAAGTCTATTGAAACCAGGAGACTTTTTTTTTTGAACTTGGGAATTGAACTTCAATTTTATTTTTTTCCATTACCGTAACACCTTTGCACAGAAGGCAATGCCTGATACAACCCTCCTGCAAAGAGTGGATGGATTGTGAGAGACAGAACTTCTCTTTGTGACTCTCCTAGCTCGTGTATTCTCCAAAACCTCCCTAACAGTTTTCTAAGTGTTCTAATATTCTAAGAATCTAGGTGTTAGTCTTCATGTGGGTATGTGTTCTTCATGCTGCAGACTGTAAGGCAACTGCAGCAGAGAGTGGGTTCAAAAATTATTAATTCTGGTGCTGAGGTATTGGTACTCTAATACTGGGGGCAAAACAGGTTCTGTAGGAGCACCTGGTGAGACTTTCAGGGACAAAATCTGGGGCATAATGGGAGAGGACAGAATGGGAAGTTACAAAAAACAAAGGAAGACTTCCAGAACACCACAAAGTAGTTCAGTAACATAGCCAGAGCCACAAAAACCCAGTTTATCCCTTTATCCATTAGAAATGGCCCATTCTTGGCACGTTCATGCCTTATTAAGGTTGCAGGCTCACATTTTACTTAGCATAGCAGCAGTTTGTGTGATGTGGTGTGGAACCTCAGATGGTGTCCCTTGTGCTCTCATGGTCTTTGTAATGACCATGTTCAAGGGACCCTTGCACGTCCTCAAAGAAAAGTGATGGAAGTTGATCTTCATTTCTCCCTCAGCCTCAAAGTGTTCTTTGAGCCCTGGGAGTGACCCTGCCCCTTGGAATTCTTGCCTAGAGGGCTACATGGGGACATTCTCTGAGGGTTTCTTTTTCCCATCACATTATACTCATTCAGGCAGTATGTGGCCCTGTTGATTGCAGAAGGTCTGGCTTCCTTTCTTTGTCTCCCTAGCATGCTCAATTGTTTGGTAGTGAAAGATACAAGCAAAAGAAAGCCAAATAATTAGTTATCCCAGCCCTAATTCCCTGGGCAGAAGTTCACTTTTCAGTAACTGAAACTGGCTTAATCCTAATCCCCTGCAAATCCCCCTTCCTAAGAGTCTTTGTGAGGCTCTCTTATTGGTAAGAGCTTCCAAAAAGACCAGTGCTGCTTTTAGGCTGATTTTTTTAAAGCCTGTAAATGTTGTACCTGATGTGATACAATACAAGGACAGTGAATCTCTGAAGCCACAAAATCCTTACTGTATGAGTGGGGTTATTAATGTACAAAACAAACTGGAAGAAGAGCTCTGGTGTTGCAGGCACAAATCCTCTCCTCTCTGTTATGGCTATAAACCTCATTGCTTGCCTGTACTGGCCAGGCTGGCCATTTTCTAGGAGATGACCTCCTCTGAAACAACTCCCACTGCCCCTTCTGCTTTGTTGGCTGACTGTGGTGGATATGAGGGGATGCTCTGGGGTAACTTGTCATTGCTGCTTTATTTAGCCAGTAGAGAAAATTTCTGTGCTGTCTGTGCAAGGAACCAGAGCCTGACTGCCCAGATCAGCTCTTTGTGCTCTTGATGACTCACTAGTTAGGGCACTGAGTTAGCCTGTCTAAGTTGTAATTCATGGGCTGCATGTCTCAGGCATATATGGAAGTGAAAAAAGGTGGAAATCTCAGTGAGGAATTCTCCTTCATCTTCACAGGGAGGGGGGAGAGAGAGAGATTTGAGGGAAAATTAGGTGTCCCTGTCCTTTGCCTAGAGTGGGCAGTGAGTTTGCTCATTGCTGATGTAACCTACACTTTTCTTTTTGCAAACAAATGGGTCAGATTTCCCTGTCTCCTCACATCCTTCTTTTACCTCTTAGTTCTCACCTCTGCTGTTCCAGTTTTCAGTCCTGGGAAAGAACAGGATGAAAGACTCTGAGTTGTACAGGTGCTGCCCACACTTCCTCTACCTTCTCCTTTCTCTGCCACAGGGATCAGGTGGAGCACACCTGGACCAAGGGGAAAAGGACAATTATTTATCATGACAACCTGATAGGTGAGCACCTTTCTTTGAATAGAATAGAAATGCTAATTAAAGGCAGTCTGTGTACTAATTAAGTTTTTCCCATTGTAACCAAGAACTCTAAGAAACTTGCTGGTCTCAGCAACAAAACGGAGAAAGGCTGGTTCTGGGAAATTTATGATCTAATGCTGAGGGAAACTTCCCTTGTTATCTCTACAGATTTAAGGAGTAGTCTCTTTCTGCTGTCTGCTTTACTTATTTCCTTCATAAACCTTTGGACTAATTAGCTTGGATGGCTTTTCTCCTGAAAAAGGATTAAGACAAGGACTTAGAAGATAGATGAACATTGAATGTGCATTTTGACCGTGTTGCTGGTATTCTTCCCCCCCTCCACCCCTTTTTCTTTTAAAATCCCAAACTGCTTCCATCTCCTTTTCACTGTGCACTTCTGATGAAGTGTCAGGGATATGATATAATTCTGAAGCTTCATCCAGGCCTTGTGGCAGAGTTGTTTGGTAATTGCTTCTTCCTCCTCTATGAGCTCAACTCTCACCCCAGTTCAGCACGTACAGCTCTGAGGAGCAGGATCATGGTGGCTTGTCCCAGGCTAAGTCCTAGCTCAGTCCTAGATCTAACTGCTTAGGAATACCTGGGTGGGATTTAAAACTATCATGGCTCAGATTTGTGAAGCTCTTACTCAGACATGAAAAAGATGATGTTTCTTATCTCTAGATGAATTCATATCTGTCAAAGGTTTAAACAGCACTGGCAGAAGTAACCTGTTCACTCCTGTATTTAAAGACAATGTCTGTTAGGAATGTATGTGTCCTGGCTTTTGCTGTTTTAGCTAAAACTACCAGCCCTTACCTTTCTGTGAAGTGTGCATTGGTATAAGATGATAGCCCTAAGGTAAGGTAGTCCTGGCTTTAATGAGGGAGTTGACTTGAGTATACTGATGTGCAAACAAAGGCTTTGAGAGAGGACCTGTGCTCCTGAATCTAATTCTCTGTGCTTCACTGCTCCAGAGACTCACTTGTCTGGGACTGGGAGAGTTGCATATTGTTATGCTTAATTTTAGGAGCTGTCTAGGAGATGACCTTCCCAGCCTTCAGGCTGAATAGGACTTACACCAGCCTTCCCTTGTGTCCACGGGTCATTTACATTTTATGTTAAAGGACAGCATAGCTCAGATCATAGTGCTTTTCAGAGAAAGGAGATAGTTCCACTATCAGCTGAGATTTAATACTTCCACAGCAGGCAAAGCCTGCCATATCAATTTGTTGTTCTGGCCCATTCCCAGGCAACATGCCATTCCCTGGTACAAAAGCCCCTATTGTTGCCATTGGGCTGATTCCTAACATGCTCAATGCTTCCTCCCTCACAGAAGTGCCATATGCAGTATGAAATACAATTTTAAGGCTTGTAGATTATAACTCATTCTCAGAGCTGACTATGAAAATCATGGAAATCTTAGGAGCTGTCTGCAGATGAGCAGGAGATGGAGAAATTAGTCTACTATTACAAGCTTTAATTCTTCCAATTGTTCAAAACACTTTTAATAAAACATTCTATCTTTTGGCAAGATAAACTTTGATTAAGATTTGTGGAGAAAGAGGAAAAAAAGGAGAAGCTCCCTGACTCAGGAAATCATACCTGTCCTGTGGAGAGCTGCTGTACTGCGTGGTACATGATGCCTGTATGAGAGATTTAAATATCTTTAAGGGGCTGGAATTCAGAGAGTAATCAATGGATTTAGGGCAGAAGGGACCATTGGAGATGTTGTAGTTCAAGCCCTTGCTTAAAGCAAGGTGGATCTCAAAGTTGTGTTAGGATTGTGTGATCTTGCCCAATATACTCTGAAAATATCCCAAGGATGTGGCTTCCATAGGCTCTGTGGGCAACCTGTTCCAGGATTTACCCACTCTGGTGGTGAAAAATTTAGCTTGGTTGGGTTTTCCCTTGTTGCAGCTTCTGGCCTTTGCGTCTTATCCTCTCTCTGTGCACTTCTGGGAAGAATCTGGCTTTCTCTTCAATAACCAGCCCCATTAGGAAGTGCAAGTCTGCAGTCAGGTCTTGCCCTTAATCTTTGCCAGACTAAACAAACGCAGTTTCATTACCCTTCTGTGTTATGTGCTCCAGCCCTCTAATCATCTTGGTGGTCCCCTCGGTGAACTCTCTTCAGTTTTTCAGCATCTGTGTCTGACTGGGATTTCCGTGAGGGCTGGGGAGATAGGAATCATCAGTCCCTTGGCTGCTGAAGTGAGGAGGATTTCAGTACATGCTTGGAGTGTCTCTAAGTGCTTTCCTGGACCTGGAACAAAGCTGTAACCACAGAGGTTTTGAAGTTGCTCAGGGTCTTTTTCAGCTGGGTTTCGAGCAACACCAAGGACAGAGATTACACAATTTCATGGTAAAAGGATCTGGGACAGCTCACAAATTGTCCTTAGGAGGTGACTGTTTCTCATTGTTGACTTTAAAGAGATGCAAACATTGATAGTTCAGATTTTGATGTAAATTTAATTGCCCTATTATGAGGTTGATGCCTGCAAGATAATGTCCTTACACAGTCTGTCTCAGCTTAGATCTGCTTCTGTAGGGGTGGGTGGCGAGTCAGGTGTGAGCAGGGTAGAACAGGTATACTCTCCTCTGCTCATTGCTGTGGGAGTTTGGGTTTGAATGAGGATGTTGTATGGGCATTGTGGTGGTAAATGTGTTCAGTATTCCAAGTATAGAAGGCAGAAGTGGGTAAACTTTGTATCACCCGCATTAGAACTGGGTAAATTCCCATTTCCTGTATTTACTCTGGAGACCACCAGTTTTCAGCTGAGTGGATGTTTCCCCTGATGACTGAAATGTTCTCAGACCCGATTTTGAGGAGTGTTATGTGGTGCTAAAATATGGGGATTTTTGTGTTTTTTATAGCTCCAAGTCACCTGAAAACATCAAACTGTATTTGAGTCAATTTTACCCTTCTCAGTGATGGGCATATTAGATAAACACTTCAAAAGCTTCCAGCTCACATCAGCCTCCTGATTGTGCCTTCCAATCTTCCTTTGATATTTTGGTTGAGAACTAGGTGAAGGGTTGGAGTGACCATGAGATAATAGCCATGTATCCTGTCTGCACGTGAGCTATGCTGAGAGTTGCTCCAATCATTGATGATCCTGTCCCCCTCTATTTCATCTGAAAAACATCTTGATACCCAGGCTGGGTCAAACCTGAATGAAGAATAACTCCATTGCACTCTTAGTGTTAGGTCTAGTGTCTTAATAGAAAGAAACAGACTTTAAAATTCCAGCCAGCCCCTCTGCCTCAGTTGGACAGGCTGTTGAAAGGCTCTTTGTATTACTGTTGGTTTTGGAAATCCCTGGATCACAGAGCTGTATGTGAGGCTCTGAGCAGCAGATCAGTCTCTTTTAGCTGTTGTTCCCAGATGGGAAGTATCCCAGGAGCCTACAATTTTTTTCCTTTTCCTGTGGGGAACAAGAGCTGCTAGGAGAAATTAATTCAGTCTTGTGAGATCTTAGAGTCACTAAGCTCTGGAAGCTGCTTTTTGGAATTGCTAATTTGTTTTTGGCAATTATTCCGTGCTGTCCTACTCTTTGCAGTCCTGAGGAAGGTTTCCATCCCACCTAAAACGCTCTGTTCTTTGGATAATAATTCTGCTTGACCCCTATGATTTTAAAAACAATTTATAGAAGGTTTTTGGTGCTTTCCCCCACGTCTTAGCCAAGATATAACAGTTCTGTTGTTCCTCAATACACAGAAAATAATGTCTACACTGAAATTGTATCCAAGAAGTTTCCCTCCTTGTTTTGGTGGCTGTTGTGGAAACCCAAGATTTGTGCCCTTGGTTTATCCTCTGGGAGGGACAGTTCTGCTCCACAGAACCCAAGGCATTCTGCCAATTCCCCATTGTTGTTTTCATCCCCTGACCTTTCTCCTGGCTTATCCCCCTCCCACCTCAAGTGTGAGAGGCAGTGGAAGGAAGATGGAGTTACAGCTTCCTAGACATTTGGCTGTTTTGTCTTTTGTACATCACTGTGGATGACAGAACGTTACTTTTTTTCTTCAGAAAATGCCTTGCATGCTAATCTCAGTGCATTAGCTGATCACAACATAAATGCTTGTCCATTAATCCAATGCCTTCCTGTGTGTCTTTCATCTCCATGCTCTCCAGTGTTCTCCTGTTTCACTTTTCCCCCTCTTTTGTCTTTAACTCTGCTTAATACAATCCACCTCAGTGCCACAACTCCAGGCTACAGAAACAAGGACAGATACTGTAATCAGATTGATGGACTCAGTTAATAAACCTCCACCTGATTCTGAAGTGCTCTGCAAAGTCCAGTCTTCATGGGACTGTGACCATGATGTACCTTTCCAGTATTTCTTTATCTGCTAATAATAGAGGCCTATTGACTTTTGTGCTGTACTAACATGTTAATATGCTCCAGCTTATTTCCAGAGAATTAACCAATTGCCATCATTATTACTATTATTATTGTTATTATTATTGCTCTTTTACCTTCTGATATTTTGGGTAGCTTGAGAGCAAAACTCAGTGCAAAGTAGGCTTGGGATTTCTCTGGCCTAACTTCTTCTGAGTCTACCATGCAGATTTCTGTATCTGAGATCCTGGGCTCTCTGTATAGGCACTGCAGAGATGTATGCACTCTAAACATCATGCAAGAGCAGCCGTAGCAGCTTGAGCCAAAGGACCATCATAACCACTCTGGGCAACCTGTTCTAGTGTCTGACCAACCTCACAGCTCAAGTACTTCTTAAATCAAGAGCTGTATGTGATTTCATTGGTTCTTGATGGATTTTTCTTCCCTTCAGGGATGTTGTAGTATTTTTGGTCCGTGTGAATGTTTGAGACCTGCAGAAGTGCAGTGGCCACAAGTGCCACAGTTCAGCTTTGCAGGCAGTAAGAAAATGCCCCCTTTTGTTTCACTTTTTAATTTCAATTGAAAGAAACAGCGCTTTCAATCCCTTCATTTCCCTTCCTCACTTCTACTTTCTGTGTAGTCTCTCTAACCTCCCAGTTGCCTGTCTTCCAGGTAGAAGAGGGTTAGTTGCAATTTAATGCCTTTCTCTTAAATGTCTCTGAGTTCTCTGCATGATTTCTGAGTGGGGAGAGAGGGACATGGATCTAGAAATGCTGACAGTCTTCTGAGTATGAATATTGAATGATTATACAGTGACACCATGGTGGTTTCTGCATTGCCTTCTGTTCCTGCCTAACAATTCCTAGGGTTTTTTTCCCGGTTATTAATGAGTATTGGTTTTTACATTTTCACAGAACTTTTACTACTCCAAGACTCTTATCATGTGTTACTTTGTTTACTTGGTATTTTTGACCAAACTTCAGTACCTGCAGTAAACTTGGCAGAACTTTCACTGTGTGACACTTCAGTCCCAGGCTGGGTGTGTGCTTTAGCATAAGACATTACAGGAATGCCTGCTTGATTTTTCTCCTTTTTGCTGAGAGATTGCTTGTGGTGATCCAGGAAGGCCTTTGTTGAGATTTGGAGACATAACTTCAGAAGGAGTAGTCAAGCAGGCTGCAAGGGAATGCTGTTGGTTGTGAAACATCTGGACACTAAGTCATTATGTAAAACTCATAACAAATTTTTCAGATTTCGTTATCTAAAACTCTGTTCCTGTAGCACTCTCCATGTTTGCATCGGAGTAAATCTAATTAATAAACACAGATGTGAAGACTAAACAAATCCTGAAAGGTGATATTGTTACAGTGCTTACTCAGCAGTCAGAGTGCCAAGTGCCATTTCCATTGTCTGGAGCAGAAGTTTGCTTGAATGATAACATTGTTGATAAAGGCCAGTGATGCTGCTTGTGCAGGAGATGTACCTGGGAGAGCCTTTTCTTGCTTCCCTGAGCTCTGTTGCAGGACAATTCAAGTATAACTAATGGGCATCTCTATGTGAGCAGAGCTGAGATGATGCTGAAATGCACCTGGGGTGATGACAAACAGAATTTCTACTCTGAATAAAGGTTTGCTTTTTTTTCCCCCAAGCAGTTTTAAAGGAGACTGGGGCTTGTCAATGCATCCTGAGAAGCCATTATATAACAGAATGGCTGAGGCTGGAAAATCACAGAATCATAAAATCATTTAATTAAAAAAGACCTCTAACATCATCTTGTCCAGCCTATCTCCTTAGAGCAAGGTCACCTACAGCAGGTTGTTCGGGGCTCTTTCTAGCTGGATCTTGAATATCTGGAAGGTTGGAGACTCCATGATGTCTCTAGGCAACCCATTCCAGAGTTTGATCACTCTCACAGTTACACATACATGTTTAAATGGAATATCTTATATTTGATTTTTTCCCCATTGCTTCTTGTTCATTCACTGGATACCAATGAGAAGAGTCTGGCTCTGTATTCTTTACTCCCTGGTCCCATCAGTTATTTATACACATTGACAAGATCCCCCTTGTCCAGTCTAAGCAGTCCCAGCTTTCTCAGCCTCTCGTTATATAACAGATGCTCCATCCCTTGAGTGTTGTGGCCCTTTGATGGACCCAGACCAGTGTGCCAGTTTCTTTTTGCACAGGGATATTCAGAACTGAATACAACACTCCAGCTGGGTCTCACCAGTGCTGAGGGGCAGTTTTTCCTCTCCTGACCTGCTGCTGATGCTCCTACCAAAGGCTGGCTTTGCTGTCAGGGCCCATTACTGGCTCATGGTCACCTTGGCATCTACCAGGACACCCTGATTCTTTTATATACCAAGCTGCTTTTCAGCCTGTTTTTCCCCAACGTTGTGCACAGGGATATTCCTCCCTATGAGAAGTCTTGGCATTTTCCTTTAGTTAAAATTAATGAGATTCCTGTTTGCTCATTTCTGCAGACTTCAGGACATTCAAGATTCCCTCTGAATGGTGGAACAATCATCTGGTCTATCAACTGCTCCTTCCTGTTCTGTGTCATCTGCAAGTATGCAGATGCCATGCACAGGTTCAGAGGTGTTCCTTACTGTAAGAAAACATAACATTAGCCTCAACAGCAGAAAACCTGGGGGCAGGTCCCTGTCCTGACCCAAACCAGGATAGTGTAGGAGGGAATATTCTTTAAAGGTGTCTGAAGAGAAAAAAAGTCAAACAAGCAAAAGCCAAAAAACAAATCACCTTTTTGGGAGAGGGTTGATGTGTCTGAATCCATCATGGAGTTGGGATACAACTGGGACATGCACTCAGATGCAGCAACTCGGAAATGCTCCCAGGTATTGCAGCTTAATCACAGCCTTTCACTGTAACACTGTCCATATATGAGCACAGTCCTCACTGACTTCCAGCAGCTGTCCCTGAATCTGTTTGGGCCTGTGGTGTGTTTTGGTCTGGGATACAAGAGGTACAAGGAAAACGTGCACTGTGGATGTAGCTGCTGTTACAGCTGTGAGGCAAAGAGCCCTTCAAAGTGTTACTGTGCTATAGAAATCCCTTTCTCTAACTTATTAGTCAAAACAACTGCTCTGTGTCAAAGCAACACATATAGCTTTTAGTCAGAAAGCTTTTCTAGCTGCTGTTTCTCTGGGGCCTGTCTGCCCTGCCTGACTGCTGTCCCCATACAAGGGGTGAGTGCAGTACTTGGCTTCATAAATTCCACTGTCGGCTTGCTATTGTCCCTTTGTTCTTCGTTGCCAAGGAAGCCAAATATTATTTCTGTCCTTGAAAGAAGTTGCAAATATGGGGAATGGCTTCAGTAAAAGGTGGGAAGAAATACCTTTTGTATTCTCTCTTATTGCCTTTATAGAGCTGATTTGAGTGATGTGGTAGAACGGGGCTGTTCTGTCTTTTCTCTCTTAGTCAGATGTCTTTATTATTATTATTAACTTATATTCCAGACGAAGCAGTTCCCTCTCTTTGTATATCCTTTCATCCCCTTTGTCACATCCTGAAGTGCTACTGAGTGCTCCTGAATAAAGATCAGTCTGCATTTATGTCTCTTTATATCCAGGCTTTCTGTGACCTCTGCTACTTCACATTCACAGGCCCTGATGTTTTTTTCCCTGGTCTTCCCATGGATATAGACGTAGGATCATCCTCAGTTGATATTTAGAAAACTGAGGTGCAAGTGAAACTGATAGCAGATGAAGTGTACTGGGAAGTCCATCTGGCCCTGTGGCTTCCAGCCAGAGGTGACCATTCTTGATCACAGAATCAGAGAATAGTTTTCAAAGACCACCTCGTTCCAACCCCCTGCCATGAGCACAGACACCTTCCACTAGACCAGGTTGCTCAAAGTTTCCACTTGAGCACCAGGAAGGTACAGCTTGTTTAGCAGGTAGAAAAGAAACTCCTGCATTAATACTTGATCTTGAGCCCAAGGTACAGAGATAGTCCTGCCTTTACTCCCAAGTGCTAATTTCCTGTCTTTCCCAGGAGGATCATGTGGTAACTTGAGTTTAGGTGAATTCAGGCTGCCTGGGCAGTGTTACAGCTTGGACTGGTGATGCTCAAGATGCCTGTCTATTGATAGTATTGTTTATATCAAACAATAAAAGAGCAATTTACCTGTGAAATCATAATTCCTGCTATCCTGACAACATTTATCATGGCTTAAAGTTGTCCAGTTGCTGGTGAATAATAAATTCCCGCTTGGCTTAAGTCAATGGCTTAAACAGCAGATGCTGATCTGGCAGTTTTGCCTGGCTGTGGCAGATGCAACACACTGCATGTTCTGTTAAGGCAGTACTTGAGGTTTGTAGCCAGGTCATCAGAGATAGAGCACATCAGAAATTATTATTAAAATTATTAACTTATGAAAACCCGCTTTTTTATAATCTTTTTTTTTTTTTTTTTTCCCCCTTCCTTTGACAGCCTCTCTGAGCTCCCATTTTTTCCTGGAACTTTTTAAAAATCTTTTTGCAAGCAGGTATGATTTGGAAATAA
The DNA here is from genome assembly GCA_037013685.1 of Acridotheres tristis. Lineage (NCBI taxonomy): Eukaryota > Metazoa > Chordata > Aves > Passeriformes > Sturnidae > Acridotheres > Acridotheres tristis. The sequence continues at coordinate 105,513,939 of CM072887.1, forward strand.
TAGACCACATGAGGACATAAGAACAGGTCACTTACAAATTGATAGTCTTGCTCAAAATCTTTAACTTTTCTCCTTTTTACTATTTTAAGGCTGCTCTCTGTTCCTCCAGTTTCAAGTGACCCAGTCTCCAAAATCCTTCCAGCTGATTCTTGATGTCAGGATAAGCTCCTGAGAGCACACTTCTAATTGACAAATGAGAAAGATTTTTCTTTCTATATGTCTACTCTAACCCGTGTCTTCTTTTGTTTTCCCTTTTTCATTTCCTTCTTTTTCCCTTACTCTGCTTTATCCTTTCACTGTTTAGCCTTTTCTATCTTGTCTCAGTCTCCACTCATTTTCTTTCCTCTCTTGGGGTTCATAAAGCTGCCAAGGCCTGGCCAAAGCAAAGAGAAATATGCATTTCACAGGCGAAGGTCATGCAGAGGGCAGCATCATAGCTCTTACTGCAGGTCCTGGGGAAAAGGATGCACGTTTGTTTCAGAGCTCTTGCTTTCATTAAATTTGACAAATCTACCCTCAATAAGAATAAATAAATAAAATATGGAATGTAAAGCAGAAGGAAAAAGGAGATGTGAAAATCCCAGTGCTGGAAAAAGCTTTTACCTAACTTTTGGATTGTCTTGGGAGGTGAGTTCTGGGACAATTAAGCATGAGGTCTCTAGTCTGGAGGGAAATCACAAACTGGGTTCTCTGCAGTATCTCAGAAGAGCTCATGCTGTATGTCTGTGAGTAATAGCTGCCCTTCCCAACATAGGCTGTGATTTGTCATTATCCCCCAAAATTTTCTGCTTTTTCACTGGAAAAATTGCCAGGTGGAAAAGCAACCCAGTGATTTGACCTCCTTGGATGTGGAGATTGTCAACCCTACCTATCATTGCACAGCACCAAATGCGACAGGCCTTGAATTTTAGTTTGCAAGGCAAAAAAGATTCTAATAAAAATGACCATTGTAGTGCTGAACTGCTTTTTAAAATCAGTGGTAGAGGCTACAACCTGACTGGAAGAATTTTCTTGTAGGAAAACTCTTCCCTGCCAAGTTGGTATTTGCTCATGCAAGTCACACTGTATTATTTCATGCAAGGTAACGGGATTTCAGATTTGCTCTCTGGGATCACAAGAACTGTTCAACATTTTCACCTGCCAGTTGAAATCTACATTGTTCAGGGATGTGTGGTCACTCTGAGAGCCCCAGAGCTGGCTCCTGGCACTGTGTGCAAAACACTCACATCTGCCTGTGATGGCTTTAGCAGCAGCTCCCATGGGGTTATGCACTTTTGCTTTCCCTCCTGCCATTTGCCCCAGTCTAAATAAATCTGCCATTGCCCTGTACTCATAGTCTTGTCAGAATAATTTATTCTGAATGGGCAGAAACCTGTTTATCCAGTGTTGGTGTTTCTTAGCCCTTGTCAGATTGTCATGGCTGAGGTCTTGATTTGCTTAAAGGAATGGTCAGTCTGCATAAAGTCTTGTCTGTCACTTGTGTGGTCAAATAACCACTTTGTTTGTCCCAGTGTGATATGCTGTGCAAAAGCTTTCTATTAATTTGGGTGGTAGCAGGATACTTCCCTGTCACTCTCAGTAAAGCTGTGGGCAAAGGCCAGGCTGATTTTAGGAACATCTTCTGCTGTAGCTCTGCTGAGGCTCACAGTTATATAATAGCTGATTTAAAGCTCTCTTGCTGCATGTTCAGGTACAAAACCAAACCCTTCCCTCTGTGTTTGCAATGGTGAAAACCTGGGTTTTGGTGAAATTGGACCATTCTCAAACTTCCCAAATTGCTACTCTGTGTCTCATTGTCACACTGTGTGGGGTCATGAAGGAGCTACCAGAGATAAGCATAATCTGCTTTCATGACAGGTGCCAAATATTTCCAGAGAAATTTTCTGTGGTATGTGGTGAACTGGTAAATCCCATGCTTTCTAAATATTAGAGATAAAAAAAAAAAGGGTTCATTAATTTGACATAAGGGTGCATCAGGGGGCTGCTGTCAGGCACTGTGCTCGCCAGCATTGACTTCTGATATAGCTGAGGGCCCAGAAAGGGATTTGATGGAGACAGAGGTGCCAAATGACACAAATTTGATTTCGAGAATTTTGGTGTGTGGACCAGAAGGTGCAGAACAGTTATCAGTCTCTTGCCCTAAGACATTGTGGTACTTCTAGGAAAGGCTGAGTGTGGGGACAGATCCTGTTTGAACTCTTAAACCTGGCTGCAGAAAGACACCAAGCTTTGGGATTGTTTTATTTTTTCTTAGCTAAGCTCTTTCCATTTACATTTTAATTTTGTAATGATGTTGAATTTTTCAAAAGAATTTATCACCTGAAAGGGTGGGATCAAAAGGACTTTATTGTGGAAATTCAAGTCCAAATGAACACCAGTGAGACTTTTAAACATGAGGAAAGGTGCATTAGTAGTCATACATGTATCATGAAGTGTTATATGGGTATAATTATGGCAGACTACAGTTATATCACTGTAGTTTTGCTGTTAAAAAACTCTTCTATATAAACCACCTAGATAAAACTGTCCTTTAAATAGAATAAATCTGTTATAACTTAATTTAGAAGAGCTGCATGGCTGTGATAATGTAAGTTCTTTATTGCTACTTAGAATGCAGTGGCAAGGCCAGAGTGAGCATTGCTGTGATTTATGTGTGGGATGACAGTGTTTTGGAAAGGACTTGGTTGAGAGCCAAGGACAAGGAGCCAGTTGAAGCTGCTCAGGAAGTATCAGCCGTGTAGTTCCCTCAGCTGTAAAGCCATGACCTTAAGCCCTACTGCAGCTGTATCTCTGGAATGAAATAGTGCCCAGCTTGTCACAGTGCGTGGAATTGACCTTTGGGGGCTGTTGGAACTACAGTCTAAATCTCTCTCAAAATCACAGCTCTCATTCTCTGAGTACTGAACAAACCCCATAAGGCTTCCCAAGACAACTTGGTTATGCTATAAGATGTATTTTATAAATTTGATTGCACTATGTGCAATATACTTTATGTATTTGACACATAATACATACTACTGCAAGTTATTATTTTTTTCAATTGAAGCAAGACATTAATATTTATAATGCTGTAACACTACCATATTACTTCTATAGTATATTAATATTTATGAAGTTATGACATTATTCTAACAAAGCATTCTAAGAAATTTAGTACTGCAAAAAATGAACTCCTCAGTTGTAATGGGGCTCAGGCTCTCCTGCAATTTAAATTAGGTAAAATATTCAGCATAGTTGCTTGGGTTTTTTTAATGCACGTGTGTGTGCATATGTGTACATATAAATATATTTCTTATATACACACACACGGAATTTTAGTGGGAAGGGTTAGGAGTTGCCACATCTGTCAGGCTGATAGAGGCAGAGCAGCAAGAGCCCTGTGTCCCCAGGTGCAGCAGCTGTGGGGCTGAGCAGCTATTCCTGACAGAATGTGGGTGGGTCAGGCAGATCACTCGGATCACAGGCAGAAACTCAGCTTCCACACAAACACAAACAGCACTAGTGGCCTCATCCTGCTCCCCTCTCCAGCTGAGCAGGATGAAAGCCTGTTAGTAGGAAATATGCACATACATTCAATGTGGATCCCCTGAAAACTGGCCCAGAGTCCATGTGGCACTCGGCTCTGTGATCCCCAGTCACCTCACACGGATGGGAGCATGCAGAGGGGCGTCTTTATTGGCTCCTGGTCTTCCCATAGCTATCCTGGACCTCCTCTAGACAACTCAAAGCCTCTCTGGTCTCAGCAGTATTTGTCTTGTGGCTGCTTTCATACCTGCCTCCCAAAGCTTTTATTCTACTTGCTGGCCAGCCCATCTTGATAGTCAGCAGTGGTCACAGATGTAGCTACACACTGAGCACCCATCTCTTGCTCCAGTGGCTGGCAGGACACATCCATGGACACTCTGACCTGTGCTCCACCTATGGTTGCTGTCACCTCCATACATCACATGCACACAAATCACTGGAAGAGGCTTAGATCTGAAACAAGGGAGCAGGATTAAGTAGCTGGAGAGAGGGTTGCAAGCTGGTGAAGTCCTGGTGCGGTGCCTTCCAACCAAATTCTCTGTACTGGCAAGTTTTGTTGCAAAATCGTGGCTGCTTGCAACTCTGCAGCTAGGCAAATGAGGTTTTTTAGAAATTCCTGAAATCCAAAGGAAGTGGATGGTCAACAGCTTGAATCACTGGTTATGATACTGGTGCACAATTCTAGGAGAAACTCTGACAAACTGGAGGGAGTCCAGTGGAGGGCCAGGAGGATAGTTTGAACCTGGAGCACATGGTATGGGAGGAATAGTGGAGAGGAGAAAGCTAAACAGTATCCAGGTGCTTCCTTCTGATTCCTGCAAATGGCTGTACATAAACCAAAGCTGGGCTCCTCTTAGAGGTGCAAACTAACAAGGCAGGAGGC